>CM063441.1:0-10000000 GCA_032191425.1 Lymantria dispar
TAAAATACTGCATATTTTATCATTGTATTTTTAAAGCTACACATGAGACAATATTTAAAATTTCATCACGAAAAGCGTGCGAAGTAATTTTTGACGGAAAACCAATTTCCTTAATATGTTAGTCATAGCGGCATGTTGTTGATAAGCCTTTGTAACTCGTGCCTTGCTTGTAAAACGGTACCAAGGATTCTGAACTTGTACAGCGGCTAAATCCATTACATCGTCAAGAGGCGTGTTGATGGTAGATATTTTGATGCACATCATTTTTTGCATATAGTTTCTATCTAAAAGTGTTAGTAAACTTGCTTTATCCGTTGAAATCCTTTATGAACACCAAAAGCCAAATTAATTGTTTTAATCCGATTAAAACTGTCAATGTACACAGATATTTATTGTTCTTGTTTTAGTATTCATTATGTCTGTGCGTCTATGTAATAGGAACATTGCAAATGTTAAGTATCATGTATTCTTTTAATGACAATATAATCTTGTTGTCTTTAGCCTATATAAGCTGGGTGTATACCCTCTGTCGGTAGCGAATCTACGACCTCAACAATTAGGGAAACTTATGTCTATTCCATTACACTGACTAGCTGGTATGATTTTTTTTTCTTGCCATAACATTATCTACTTACGTTCCACAGTCGTATATTTACTGGGTTTATAAGAAATAAAACCCATTGTATCGTTAATCCATTCCCAGACGAGATAAATCTATTTCACGTTATTCGCTAAGATACTAATATAATGACTTACATTATACCAAAAATTGTATCGGAATATTTATTTAGTGTGTACTTAATAGGTTCACGTAAAATATACATATAAAATTATAAAATTAATTCATACAACGACCACATGACAGAAGTATAAACTTAATCAAGGCAAGGATAATAATACGAAAAACTATATTTTCGTCCTATATTCATAAATTAATAGCAGTTACAATACATATAATTTTATGTATAAATTATTCTATAATGTTCAAAATCTTAGATTTGAACTGAAGACCTTCTGCTTAACAATTTATTGATCTCGGCTAGACATCGTTGCTTTTTCTTTTCATATAGAGCAGAGAGAATTTAATATAGAGGAGAATATGGTAGAAGCACATACAATAACATTAATATTTAGTTATTCCCAGTTGCCCTGTAACTTCGTATCGAGGATATCAATACGGTTGTTCGAAACACTGTAATATTAGTAGGTAGTATTATTTGTACTACGACCCTCGGGGCTTAATCAATGACTAAACTAGTAGTGTTGGTAATTATATTTGAACTGCAATATTATGCTCTCTAATGCATTCTAAAAATATAATACAATAATAGAAAGACAGCATAGATGGAGTAGTAGTTAAAGTAGTAATCCTGCAATCTCCTAGATACGATTTCTGAAATGAATTGAAAGATTTAAGAATTTATCATCAAAGGATTTTTTAAATAATTTGGATAAGATTGTGTATTTTTACAGCTCTAATAAAGAGATTGCAATGTAGTCTAGGTATCAGGCTTTCGTTATCTTATCAATAATATTGAATACTTCAAATGTCGTTTTTACATAGGTATAATTTGGAATTTCTAAAGAATTTATACCAAATTTATATTACACTTTGATTAGACTCTGATTAGACATCTGACATTTTAGTAATTATTATTACCCATCTTCTACGTTAAGGAAATAGCTTCAATAAATAATAACGACAAAATATTATAAACATTTTTTCTCCTCTTTGTGGAATGCTGGCGGCGGTTAAATATATAGCCAATGTCACTCCAGGACAAATGTAAACAAGCCATAGCCTTTGAAACGTCATGCTGGAATATACGGGTGCATACCATAAATCGTTTTGAGGCCAAGTTAAACTATTTCAGGTTATGTCTCTTCTGTGATAGCTTTTCACGTTAAGAAGTATGTGCTGTATTCCAGGTGATTTTTTATATCACATTAACAGTTCTGTTTTTGGTGATTAAATAGTTTATTTCTGCCATCGTAAAACAAAAAAATTAGGAACTTGGTCACTAATTTCATTCAAACATAAATTTGTACTATTTTAATTGAATTTCAGACATTTTTATTATAATAATATAGTCTATTGTTCTATATATTTTATCACCATCATTAAGTGGCACAGTGATAGAGAAGATTAGGAGCGCGAGATTGTCTTGGTATGGACATGTGATGAGGAGGGATGAAAGGCATGTGACAAGGCGGGTTATCGATATGAATGTGGATGGACGTAAGAAGCGTGGGAGATCCAAAAAGAGATGAATGGCTTGTGTAAATGAGGATATGCGTATAAAAAGAGTGAGTGCAGATATGACGGCTGATAGGAGGTTATGGAAGGTAAGTACAAGTTGTAAGTGGGGTCACTTGGCGTGGGATGAGGGCAGACAAATGATGACGATATATTTTATCACATACTATGTAGGAATACAATTCACCACTTCCTATCTTGCTCGTGGGTATTGTAAAAGACTACTGATGGATACAATATGTATGTCATGCATGGACGTTAGTCTATGGAAGAGAGGAAAAACTCGAAATAAAAGCCTATACCAATCGGAGGCGGCGGATCGTGTGCGAGTAGAGATCCAATTCGGCGACACGTTCCGCCGCCGGCGACTCGGGCGGCGCAGGCGCGAGTATCTGCGCCTAATGCCGCCCTAGCCGAGGCCGCGGGTGATCGGACCGGGGAATTGTCCGTCACCCGCAGAGAGGCTGACCGCGCGACGGCGACTGACGTCCCAGGACGTCGAGAGGTGAAGGTACCCGAAAGGGTATTCCGTCGACCGACCACTGACGACAAGTCACATCTGCTCCGGTGGTCGGCCCAACAGCGAGGTGACGTGGGTACGGGTGGGTTATGGGCCTGCGCGCCGTTCTTTCATCGCCCCGGACGAACTGGACCGCGCGTGCGCTTACCATAGCCCACCCATTAAAAAAAAAAAAAAATACCAATCTGTCTGACCGGCATGGTTTAGTAGGTCAATATCCCTCTTATTATGGAGGAGACTCAAGCCCAACCGTGGAACGTATATGACCAAATTCGTATATCTAGACTGTCTTGATTGACCTCATTTTTCTTATGATATTTAGCTCAATTATATGTAACTAATATTTTTTAAACTAAAATAAACGAATTAGGAACATGATAGCAATTTCAATTCAATTTAGACATTAGATTTGCGAGGACTATTATATTAGGCATCATACAGATTCACCACCTATTATTTGGGACTGAGTTTCTGATAAAGTGTATCTGCCTCTGGGTATGTTGATCTCTAAAGACACAAATTTTGCAAAAATTGCAACTCCGCAAATATTTCCAAAAGAGTCTATCTAAATACTTCCTCAGAGTTGTTTTTAAGATGGCTTACATAATGTAGCGCCGGATGCGTTTCCTCAAAGACATAGTATCAGCATAAGTCGTGAAACGGTCCTCTTTGACGCTGCCTTACAGCTGAAAGGTGTCTTGTTTTGCATTCCCACATTGCCTCGAGTGTGAATGGTTACCTACTATTGAAATGTAATAACTTGATATACCTTTAGTTTAATAATTACGATAAAGTTATAATAAAATAAAAATTCTGACAAAAGAAATATACATTTGTGCTTTTATAATAATTTATAGACGTAACGAATATGGTAATACAACCTTTTTGAAATTGTCCCTTTGTATACTTCATTTTTTCTTGCGTCCAAAATTATATTAATTCTTAATACTGTTAAATTTTCACGGTTATTTATTTAAAACAAGATATTTATTTAATAACTATTTTTCTATAGCGGGTAGAAAATTATAAATATTTGTAATAATGATGATTTGTTGGACGTGAGACATCTTAGTTCGCCCGTGACCATGAACGCTGCAAATTGTTCAAAACGTCGAGCAATCAAAAATCAAATACAAACGCGATTAAATCAGTACAGTAGTTTCATTTAAAACAACTAGTTTTAGAAACTGCTTGATTAATGTATAGCCTTTTGGGTTTTATAACTTCGTTGTTGAGTATATATATACATAGGCTATATAACTCTACAACAAATAACTTACCATTATACATATACAATTGTACATATGTTCACAAAGGTGGTAAAATATAATGTTAGGATAAGACGAAGAATACCCTTAGCCACTAGGAGTATCTATCTCTATCAATCCATTCAGTGGCCCGTGTACAAGTATGAGAGAAACAAAACAGAATAATGTGCCAAGTCATTTAGTCGGTGTGAGATATATACTAATACTGGATTGATAGGTAGATACTACTGGAGGTTAAAGGTATTCCTCGTCTCATAGTTCTGGAGGTCCTACCCAATAGTAACACATATATGGCCTGAAGATGAGAAGACTCTGAATAAAAATATAATAACAAGAAGTCACTTGAAATTTATGCAATCACGACAAGTCTCAAATGATTCTATATTTTGTTTAACTGATGCTTCAAGTGTCGATATACTAAATCGGAGAAGCGTGAGAGTGCTTGAAATAACAAACAAAATCGCTACCTTGTATTGGAATATAACATTCGGAAAGCAAAAGGAAAATATGAAAAAACGGCATATTGCCAGACGAAATTACGATCACTTTTGATTCCGTACGGCCCATTGAGGGGTGAATTGTTACCTTCCTACATTACCATAAAGAATGTATTTGTTTTTCCTTAGTCAAGTGATATCTATTGTCAACCATATAAATGCAGTAATGTTATACAACGTAATTCATTTATAGTCTTTTGTTAAAGGTTCTTATCTTAGTCTGGTCTAGTCTAACTTATTTCGTGTGGTGACGGAGTAAAAATACAATTCACTACTCCCTATCCTATTCGTGGATGTCGTAAAAGACGACTAAGGGATATAATAAGCATAAACATCTATATGCAAGAGGAGGACACGTCTGACTAGCGTGGAATAGTAGGTCAATTCCTCTCCCATTTTGGAGGAGGCCTGACCCCAACAGTGGCACATATATAGGCTGTGATGATGATGTTAAATATACACTTTGTAATTCTGAAATTATGTACTATTTTTTTTTTGTTCTTGCAGGAGAAGCGCATAACTGCCTAATAAACAACATTAGTCTTGGATTTAAATGGACTTTTATTCCTATTCTCTGTTGTGAAATATTATTGGCAAGTTCAGTTGCCTCTTTTTTTTGGGGGGGTTGGGTTACGGTCGGCGCACTCCTTGCTCCACTCCGTCCGGGGCAACAGAGGGGCGTAAGCACGCACACCCGTAACCCACCCTTGACACGTCCCCTTCGTCGTTGGGCCGACCACCGGAGCAGGTGACTTGACGTCAGTGGTCGCCCCAGTATATTACCTCTAAGATATGCAGAATTTCCACTAGATTCGAAACACGATTCCCAGCATGAAAGGTCAATATTTAAATTGTTACACCATCTGACTAAGTATATAAATTATAAACTAAATGAAATCGTTTGTATGTACACTAGGGACATCTAATGCCCATTATTATTGTGTGCATTTCTAACAAAGAGCCTAGTTGTTGGCGCCACTAGAGAATTGAATATTAGCATTAACAAGACAAATGTGCCGTTAGAGTTTGATAGTTTCTCATTAGGGCGGCTGGCCGGACCTGTCCCGTCATGTTCACTAAGCCGCTTTGTTACAGAAGTTCTTTGGGTGTTCGCTTTGTGAATAGAAGTATAAGCTGAGACTCTAGTAAACTTGTACATGTTTAATAGCAAGGCTATAAGAATAATATAATAAGACACCAACAATTAATGTTAGTAATTTTTAATGATTCAGATCAAATATGTATAATACCTACACTTCGGTATTTTTTTCATATCGTGATAGACTAAAAAGTATTACCTGCCGTAAGTCTATTATTTGGAAAGGGTTTTTGAATTCGTATGCTTGTACCTGACTTTATGGTTTAGGTAAACTGAATAATAAGTTCTCATTATGGGAGTGGTTTGTTACCTGATAAAACATGTAATGATGAAATCATAATAAAATGATCACCACCCTTTCCCTCCTGGGTGTTCAATTATAGATAAATCGATAGAGATGTAAGCAGATACATCACTTAGCCGTTTTTTACGACAACCAGTATTCAATTAGCCCTGCCACGCCTTCACTCTGTGTTACACTAGAAGTCCGTTTAAAATTTATGCTTCTGTTTCTTAGGAATACTTTATTTTTTTCTATTTTACATAAGCTGTTTTTTTTTTCTTTTTTGTTTTTATTGCAAGCAGTGGCAAACGAGCAAACAGTACACCTGATGATAAGTGTTGCTGCCGCTCATGAACCTTTACAAGGCCGCTGCCTACCGCGAAGAAAGTGAAGGGAGTGTGAATGCGTGCAATGAGGCTCGGTGATACCAAAGGCACCACCAAAACCCTCCACACGCAAACACCCTCAGAAAGTTGGGCTTCCGGCACTCTCGCTCCCCGAACGAAGCGCAGTAACAAATTGCTACTACTCAGACGTCGATTTTCTGCGCAGCGTGGTACTACCCCGGACGGACCGGCCCGCGGCTGTAGACAGATAACTATCGACAGTGTGGTCCTACCACTATTAAATGTATGTACTTTTTAATGTGAAACATCCATAGGCGAGGATGAACATGATAGTTGGCGTGGCGTTAACGTCATATACATATATGTACGTCGTTGATATATACATATATGTAACGAAACCATAACCTGTTTTATAATTTTCTACAACGCCATCTAGTGAGGTCAAAATAAATTATTAACCTAAACACATACCTATAGTGTATACCAATGAAAATAAATGTTTATTGAATAAAAATCACCATTTTCTAGAAAAACAATATCGTAATATTTTATCAATACTATATGCCATATTAGTTCTTGTCGTAATCTGTTCTTTTATACATATATACTTCTACAAAATAATTTAGATGTTTCACATCTACTAAGAGTCCTAAGCGATGGCTCCCTTTTTAATAACATTAATTAAAAATTGCTTTTGTTGTATTTTTTACAGTGTGTATGCTAAAATTCATGGTGTTCAATTGTGAAATTAAAGTGTGAAGGCGTAACAGTTAAGTAATAGTAAAGTAACTTGTACTATTAAGTTACGATGTGCATTTGCCACAAAAGCTACACAAGATAAAAGATGTATGAGATATATGTACACCAAGTTGTATAATAGTATACGCTTTTGGATGTTTGAATAGAGTGAATCTGTGATTATTCTTACTTTACTCCAGCCGTGCACGATAAATAACAGCTATTAACACATTTCTTAAGATGATATTAGGCTTTATTGAAACCACAAAAGTAATACAAATGCATTTTCTTTCTATAGCCAAATTAAACTAAACGTTAACTTTCTACGTAGCCACTTTTTCAACTCCTCCTTAGTAGATTAACTTTTAGTAGTTGATGTGTGAGATGTTAAACATCTATAGGCGAGGGTAAAGCTGACTGTTGGCGTGACGTAAAGCTCCGCGTCGCGCAAAGCTACGCGTGGCGTTAAGCTATGTGTGGCGTGACGCAACGCGTGACGTAAAGCTACGCGTGGCGTAAAGTGACGCGTGGCGGTCATAACTTGAAATATTTTTGAATTTTTAATTCTTTTATTTAATGAATATAAATGTTTATTGAATAAAAATCATCATTTTCTGGCAAATAATTGTAATGTTTTTATTTATACATTATGCCATATTAGTTCCTGTCGTAATCTGTTCTTTCATGTATATATACTTGTATAAAATAATTTCGATGTTTCACATCTGACAGACGTACTGAGCGACGGTTCACTTTTTTTTTTTTAATATAACACCCTACACTAATGAAATAATCCTTGTATTGTGAGGGACTTTACAAACATATAATAATTAAAGGACACAAAATTGTTGCCTGTAGTTATTCACAGATTTCTTTTTTCAGCTATCAGATTCTCTTTCTGGATAATAGACCCCGTCTCCTTTTTTTACTATAGTCCAGCTTGAAATATTAGAGATATAATGTACTTATGCGTGTCAATATGTACAGTTATTATGATGTAGGACTATTTAAAACTAATTTTAGAAGAATTAGAATTGTAACAAACAAATTCAGTTTCGTATTTATAACATTACTTAAGATATTAGTGGTAAAGATCTTAGAAATTGGAAGTAAAGTGCGAAAGTTTGGATTGATGGATATTCGATTCACAATCAAGCCATAATGATTGAACGAATCTGAATAAAATTTGATACAGGCATACATTATCGTTTGGAATTGCCGCTTTTGTTGTCGCAAAAATGCATAGAATGGAGTTGGTTGGCAAAATCTACAATAACACAAAGTCGCGATTATAGCTAGTTAGAAGACCTATTCAGATTTCATGTGTTTGTAAAATAGTGGCAGATATTAAGTGGCAAATGTGTCCACTGCATTTATTCGTACCGTCGCGTATGCAAATGAACGTCGCATCTAAGCGTTAGCCTTTGTTTCTCTCGCTCTGTATTCGTTAACTTTTATCGCATAACTTTTCTTAGAACTAGATTAGTTTCACTGTAATAGTATCGTAAATTGAACACTACTTAAGATGAAGTTCAGTAAGCGATTCCATCTATCTAATAATATCCATTTTCCATCTATCTAATAGTAATAACTTCAATAGATGTTATTTAACCTTTAATTTTATATTAATGTTTGTGTAGTATGTAAATGAGTATAATAATGTTTAATTCTTGTAATTTAAAGCAATACTACTAGTGACAGAATAAATTGCGATAGTTTATCACGCTAATAAGATAATTTGGTAGCAGTAAGCCAAGCCGACTAAAATGTATTTTTACATTTTTACATTGATCAATTTCGTCAGTTAAAATCATGAATATACTCGTAGTCGATACCTCATTTGATAGTTGTGGGACGTTTATCCCGTACTCATAGCTCAGGCTCCTGTTCAGGAACGAGAAAACTTTCTTTGTGCAAGTTCTCCGTTCCCACTTACCCTATACGGTAGAGATATGACAACGAATAATGTCTCCTTATATTGTTCTGGGGCTAAGAGGATTGTCTCCTAGTTACGATAAGAATTTTTAACTTTTACATCATACCATACCTGATCAATATATCGCAGTTGCAGTGTGAATTTTTATAATTCCAAATATAGTAATATAATGCAATCTATTTCGCTTTGTGAAACAGAGAAAAACATCGTTACGGCTTATTAATGACTGCGGAACGTCTTAATATCCGAGCTAAAGCAAAGAGTTTTGGGCTATTATCGATATTTCGGACTATCGATTATGAAGTTAGTGAGAAAATTATCAGCACGGGTGGGCACTTGACAAATGCCCGCTATAAGCGCGGAACAAATTGGTGCAATTAATAACGAGTAGAGCTGCGAATGCTGAGCCGACAAATATTATCAAGATCGTTAATTTCGACATCTTAGACGAAAGCGTGCGATATTAAGCATTAGACGAATGTGCATAGCACACGGCGCGAATTATAATTCGCGGCTGGCTGAAATACTAATAATATCTTTTGCTGAGATATCGATATTTCCTAAGCACAAGAAAAGCATATGACTAGTTAGTATCGGGCACTTAGCTTTATAATCTTCCGTTTATTATAGTAATAATGCTTATCATAACTAAATATACTACGCTCCAGTAATGTTTTTGCATTTAATGAAATTGACTTTAAAACTTTAGTGAAAAAAATATTTAATGTTGATAAAATTCTGAAAGTATTTATTTCGCATTCATTTTCCTTATTATTAAACAAACCCTTTTCTTTAATTAAGGGTAAATAACTTAATTAACACTCGGAACACGAAGGTGAAAAATTATTTTGTTAACAACATGAAATGAATCACAGTTTAACTAAACGATATTATTAATTATTTTAATTAATAAACGTTGAAGGGTAATACGGACGGGATATTTATCTACACATTTGTCAAAGCATCATAAGGTGTACACCAAGTATACCTATTTGTATACTTGGTGTAGACCAAGTATACAATAGGTATACTTATCTTCGGACGATAATACTCGGTAATGGTATTTGTACAGCAGAGGATATTTATGACGACATTTTTGAACTTGTAAGTACATTTTCCTCTTCTCTAACTCTTCACGGAAAAAGTAACGAATACTCATTTGAAGCGACTTGTTTGTAAGAAAGATGTTATATTGTCTAACAGACTGACCTAACCACCTCAGAGATATCTTTTTCTCACAGTAATTTTAGGCACGAAACGTTTTCTTAATAACTTACAAAGTTTGTCAATTCGCTTTAGGCCTACAGTAGACAAAAGATCTGAAATGATAATTTGGATTTAAAAGGTTGTATCTATTTTTTTAATGTCTACGCCCCGCATTAGGGAATAAAGGTTTGTGGGAACACTTCGCGAACATGCAGTTAACGAATACAAATTACAGACAGACTCGGCAAGTTTATTTGTTGGTCTCACAAAGAATTAAGGATCGATCACATAAAACTCTGTGTAAAAAGTTGATACTTAACTATGCCGCTATCTGTGTAGATGTCTACGTTTATGCCAACGTTGATGGACTATAATATGTACTACAGTGACCGGTAGGTAGTAAGTGATTAGTTACATGTAGAACCGGCATTTGATACTGTAAAGGGGATAAATTAAGATTTCAATTTGATTCAATATCCACTTGAAAATATATTTCGTTAAATATATTACCCACTTGAGATTATTAGATTTACAAACGTCTTGTTCAGCTAATTCGCAGCAAGCTGTTACGTGAATCCATATATGTTTTTGTTAACGATTCAATTCCGCCGAGTTGCTTGTGCCCATAAAACATGAATATAAAACTGCGAGAGTAACGCATGACTCTTAATGAAAAGTATATTATCTCACATAAAAACATTTTACGCTCGTTTTCAACGTTGGTTATTAAATTAAATCATAATTTACACACGTCGAGTTAAATCAGAATGTAAGCTCGTGAAATCGCAATAAAAATTATTAGACTCGTTACAGCTTTTCCACCCTAGACCCTTTTATTTTTTTCATATTAGATTCATTCTCAGAAACAATGACGTCATAAATGCCGAAGCGATTTTTCATTTGCGTCGTAAATGTTCGTTTTCTCTCGTTTCACCGTATTTTATTCGACCACCGAAACAAGGTACGACATACGTGTTTTATTATAAGCTTATCCCGTATCCACTGTGATTTTATTTATTTTTCTACTAGAGATCAATTGCTGTAATTTTGGTTATGAGATATTCAAGCTGATTATTAATAATGATAATTCCCAAGCTTTTTCACTTTTTTATGTTATAATATGATTTTTTATTGTTTATAATGACAGATGTACAAACAGTCCTTTTGCAAGAGTAGCACATAATTCCAAATATCACGCGATAGATTCGATTAAATAATTGTACTGCATCTATATTTCACTATTGTAATGTATGAAACACTAGAGATTGTCAATTGTAGAAATATCTAGCATTTTATGACCTATAACTTGATAGTTTGTAAGCGAAGTATCAATTTATTATTGGCAGCTTACTAATTAATGGTAAGCAGTTACTTCTTGACGGATAAGGAATACTGAACCAAATTACTGTGCACCATAAGAGAAATAATACTTCTTAAGTAGCATTTAAAGGACACCTCAACTGGTAATTTTGTTTTCATCTCTGCACGTACAAAGGAGCAAAGAACACTAAATTAAAAAAACAGGTAATATTAGTAAACCTTATACCTATTACTACAGTCATCTTGTATATTGGTTGTGTTATATGTTGGCTGGAGACGATATGCAGTCCATTTCATTTCTTTTAAAGCAAGATAACAACCACACTGTGGTATAAATCATTGTATGTCAGAAGAATTGACGAACACAATTTGTACCCACAAACCAAAAATATCTTGTTGATTACATAAATAATTGTGTTAAATGGCAACCACTTTTTTGATGTCTAGTGTCTCTAACACAAAGCATAGAGAAAGGATAATCCGATCAATACTTCATCTGTGCATTCAAACCTAAAAGAACTTAGAAACAGATTCTTTATAGATATTGGTGAATAGAACATTTATTCTAAATTTATTGTATCTATTAATGATCTCTTAGAGTACTTGTGGGACATAAATTTTTCGTATGACATCAATAGTTGATAGTGTGCTGTCGACTATGTTTACGACGTATATAAAAATAACACACGCTCAAGTAGAGTTGGATTTTGTTTGTTATACAATATGTATGTAGTGGCACATATTTTGAAAGTGTAGTTGCCAGACAATCTCGAAGTCTTCGGTTTGGATCTTGACTCGTACCAAAAATTGTTGCGATTCTAAAGATTACTTCGATTTTCAAGAATTTTTGCGTAGGACATTTTCATAAGTAAAAATTTTAGAACTACAGTAGACAAAAGCAGTCAGAACCAAAAGCGACACACAAGGGGGGGCGCCCTGTTTGTCGTGAAAATTTTAGTTCCCATGTAAGAAGTAAGGATTGCTCTGTAGATAATATACAGTACAATCCTAATTAGCTTTTTTAAAACTGCACTATAGAAATAAATCCTTGGGTCGGGAGTTTGCAAACTATTTCTGGTTCGTTCATATACATAAGTGTTCGTATAAATTACTGCCTTTCAATTATTAAGTTGCCAATCATTGTGTTTACCTTGGACAAACAGTCCAATGAGGTGGGTCAGTGTCTAAAAAAAAACAGATATACGACAAGCGTGTATTACTAGTTATGACTTACGGCACGGAAACGTGATCCTTAAATGTGAGCCTCATAACTAAGTTAAAAGTCGCTCAGCGTGCTTATGCGAAGTATGCTCGGGATTTCTCTACAAGATAGAATCCATATTATGTCGTAGAAGAACGGGTAACGTAGAAGAAACGACATGTCACGAACAATTACCACGCTGAAGTGACAATGGGTTGGATACACCTGTCGACGAACCGACAACCGCTAGGGAAGTAATGTTCTCGAGTGGCGACCACGTATCGTACGACGCAGTGTAGGCATCCTAGGTGAAAAATAAATAAATACAACCAATAATAAAATACAGAATAAAAACTTTAAAGCACAAGAAAACTGAAATATTGAAATGTAGTAGGTACCTACACAGAACAAAAAATCTTGTTTTTATGAACATAAATCTGTAAAACAATTTTCATTTAAGTCTTAACACAAAGCGTACTGTGTTGTCTACTTCTTACAGATATTTTAATAATCATATTACTGTCAACTGTAACTTTAGAACAGAGGAATACAGTTTATATTAAAAATCTCAATCATACTTATTTCCTGCATGCGAGCTCATACACTTGTTAAGAAATAGTGTTTGCAATAAGTATGGGTTTTGAATAGAATTCTACGTATTCTTATTTATTGTGGTGACCGTTTAAAATTAAAGGTTTAGACTCTAGGATGATTATGATAGCTTTTTCACTGATATATGTTATGTTTTCTTGCAGGCAGAGCTGTGAACACTGTGGTATTTATAACCATATATAGATACTTATACATATATATTTAATATATATTGAGGTCCAACGTTTCCGAAACATCTTACATTTAACATAACTAATACATTATCTGTATTGATTTCCGACAATAGAGTTCGATGCTTCTCTTTGACCACGTCAACATCGGTCTACCTCCTCACTATCTTTAAGAGGGCTCAAGCTCGCTCATCTGTTATAAGTAAACCTTTCATGTATATTTTATTCCGATATTTTGATATGTGGGGCCCCTCGTATCGCGTTCATTCAAATGACATATTGGTGAAACGTGTATGTTTCTCAACGAGAAAAGATTCACAGTTTTCTTTCGAAAGTAAAGCCAAATAGCATCTTGTGAAGAACCAATCTAGGGAATTGATTTTTCGTCGACGATCCTATTTGTATATATATGTGTATCATATAATGTATTTGGTATGATAAGAGTTTTATTATACATCCATTTAAGATATTTATTTCGTTTGTATATACTTAGGGCAGATTGATAATGTTTATTTTTTACATTAGATTCCGTATTTGATGTAGAGAAATAATTCATTAAATATATTTTACTAGCAGACCCGACCACGCGTTGCTGTGGCTAATGTTTTTGTTATATTACATTTTATTAAACTATTTAAGTGGAACTGTAGGAGAACATCTGTCATGGAGGTCGTCATATTTTTTTACAAATGGCATCTATGTAAAAAAGCAAGTTAATATCGTATATGACACGTTTGTAGGTTTGACATAGCAGCGCCATCTATTAATTAATTACTCAATCCAGTCAACGGATATAGTCATCAGTTAAAATCGTTTGGAGTTAACAGATAATTGTGAATGTCAAAGATGTAATTGACAAATAATTTGCAATAAAATAATATTGCGACTATAAATTAAGATGTAAGCTATCCTATCTTTCAAGTTGGATCAAACTACACACGGTGTGCAAATTTGATTCAAATCGGTTAAGTAGTTTAGGAGCCCATCGCAGACAGACAACATGACACGTAATTTATATATATTAAGATTATATTTGCTAGTATATCTCATCCTGTACTAACGGACCACAGAAAAAAATAACCGTGTATATTCTTTTAGGTATTTTGAGAGATCTAGTGACGTACGCAAGTAATGTCGTCAATTTTCTTTTCACTTTGTAGGAGACTCGTGCCCAAAAGTCCAACTTGAAATAGCAATCAAATAATAACTTTATTAAGTAATTTCTACTGTTTATGCAAGTATTAACATATTTTAAATAAAACTGTTTATGTAATTTATATAGAATACTAGCGTCTCCGACAGGCTTCGTCTTGCTTGGAATGGGAAAGCCACATTTAATAGTGTATTTTGAATTAAACATACACTTTTTTTACACAATTAATGACTTGTTGGACTTGAGCCTAGTGAGCTTAGTCCTCCCCTGATCATGAACGCTGAAAGGTGTCCGAAATTTCGAGAAATATAGACACGAAAAAATCCACAAAAAATTATTTTGGGATTTTACTAAGTGAAAACATTTATTTCCCTTCGAATCGCCCAATAATTTAATTTAGTGTTTGCATAAAAATATATATTACATAACTGATAGTACAGATGGCGCAGTGGTTAAAACACCGACCCAACATACCAAGTGTACTCCCATGCAGATCAATATTTGTTCAATCCACAAATGATTGTTCCTAGTGTGGATGTAATTTGTGTCCGTTAATTGTATATTGTCCCTCGCAATACGAGGATTGATTTCAGGATTTATTTATTTATTTAAACTTTAGCACACAAAAATTAGGTACATGGCGGACTTAATGCCTTAGGCATTTTCTTCCAGTCAACCTCGGGTCGAGCAGAAATAATTTAGGGAGGTGCAATACATTGCAAGGGGTAATTTGTAAAATTTGGTTATCCAAGTATAGCAAATATATTCTTATATACACACACAAATACACATATATAGATAAATATATATATATATATATACCTACATATACATCATCATCATCATCATCTTGCTCTTATCCCAATTACTTGGGGTCGACGCAATATGTCATCTATTTTGACATATTGCAAAAAGTTTCGGCAATGACTTTTATAACCGGCCGCCTGCCTGACGTCAACCCTCCTTGGGAATGTAATCGTTGACCCAAATGGTACCAGATGGAGTTGGTCCGGGTCAATCTAGGGCTCTTAGTCGTCTTTTACGACACCCACGAGCAAAGCAAGGGTTGGTAGTATTCGAAGCCGCTACCACATAGCACATATACATACATATACATACATAAATATACATACATATAAATTTTATTAAAAGTAGAGGAGAGCCATCATTGATGAGTTGACTCCGTCAGAGAATCTAGGTATAGACGTTTTACCATAGCTTTAAAACCATCATCAGGATATAGTTTTTATATAAAAAATATATTAAAATTTTGAACGAATTTCAATAATCTGCACTATAGATAAATTAACATGAGTGACGATATTTATGAGTGACGATAGCTCAGTTAGGAAGTCATCCAGTTTTTTACAGGAACTGGGACGCGGTCGCAGCCTTCTGCGAGGCAGTAGTCTTGCGGAAAGAGGCGGCAGATTGCCTGCCCGAGGAGCGCAGCCTCGATGAGGCGATCCGCCGCCGGCGACTGAGGCGGCGTAGGCGCGAATACCTGCGCCTCATGCCGCCCTAGCCGAGGCCGCGGGTGACGTGACCGAGAGGCCGTCCGCGTGAGGAAGGACCGACGTCCTCCCCGAGGGGGGGACCTCGGTCAATGAGAGGGTACTCCAAATAGGAGGTATTCCGTCGGGCCGACCACTGATGACAAGTAACCCTGCTCCGGTGGTCGCCCCAACGACGAAGGCGACATGCATCGTGGGTGGGTTGTGGGTGTGCGTGCTTACGCCCCTCTGTCGCCCCGGACGGAGTGGTGTGACGAGCGCGCCGACCGCAAGCCACCCAAAAAAATAAAAAATAAATTAACATTAAAAATAAATCAAAAAAAGTTATATCAATATTTGAAATATCACATTTATTTCTTCGTGAAACTATCTCCTACACAAAAGTGATTAATTATAGAGGTACTCATGAATGTCTTATTTTCTAACATAAAAACCAATGTTTGAGAATAAAAACACAATTATATCATTAAAGCCTATTAGAACTTTACTAACAAGGAATAATTAGTCATTTAATTACAAAAACCTTTTCTCCCATAAATTTAATACGAATTAATTTCGTTTTAAATGGAAAGATTAATGTAGGAACAATGTACACACATCAAACTGTTTGCTCTGTAAATCTTATGAATTATTAAGTGAATTTTTACCATGATAGCTCCATCAAGCTTTGACATTCTATGACTAACAAGTCAGCTGTGTCCTACTCCACATAGTGGCACACCATGTTGGAGTGAAGGCATATAGGTACAGGTAAAATTGATGCTGCCCTTATGGTCGCTACGGACGTCTGGGTGGGTGAAGCAAGGACATGGAGGACTTAAAAAATATGACGTCCAAGGATAATAAAAAGTTTTACGAGAAATTTCAAAGTCCGATACTGTACTGTACTCGATAGATATTATAGAGTCTAGTAAGGCTTTTTGACTATTAAAGCGGTATCATTTTTCGCTAGAATTCCCAATTGGGACCTCATAATTAATTGATGAATGTGACGGTTTTCTGAAATTTCTATGACATTAAATATAAAATAATCATAACATAAATAAATAATCATCCCTGTGGTGACGGAGTAAGAATACAATTCACCATTCCCTATCTTGCCAGTGATTTTCGTAAAAGATAACTAAAGGATGAACTAGAGAAAACTCGAAATAAAATCTGTCTGACCTGCATGTGTAAGGTCAATTCTCCTATTCTGAAGGAGGCTTGAACTCAACAGTGGGACGTATATTAGATTTATAATGCGCAGTGCATTATAAATTGTATACTACTTAAGATATTGACGTTCTTCTTTTCTTAGTGCAGAATATTATCGTATAGAAATTACATGTATTTTATGACTGCGTATTTTTTCCGTGTGGTGACGGAGTAAGAATACAATTCACCACCCCTCTCTTACGACACCCACGGGGGGTGGCGTAAAAGACGACAGAGATATAATGTGCATATAATATATATGCAAGAAAAGGAAAACTCTACACAAAACCCTATACCAAAACGTCTGACCAGTTACCATACCAATTATCACTTTTTCGGACCTCGAGCTCTAATGATTTATATGGATTATATGTGATGTTTACATTCATAATAATAGATTACTTCCCTGATTTACATATTTATTGTTTAATATTTATTTACATAAGCTGGCGAGTATACATTTTGTCATTTTTTTACGGTGCAGGACAATTGATGTTCTCGGCTTTATTAAGTGTCTTGGGTGACTGATATCCAAGCCGACGTATGGTAGACGCGATACAAAATCCGCGGTGTCGCGTTATTTGTACATTTTCTTTATTACTTCGCGTGATTTATACCTTCACCCGGTGCGTTTAACTGCTGAGGTCTGTCATTTCGCCGTCTTAAATTGAGATTGATCCCGAGGAAGGGCGGCTTGACGTGTGCGTTGGCGTGGCCCCGAATAGTATTTTTGTTTTATTTTGTTACTTTCACCCTTTGTGCCGAATAGATGGCGTATTCGCACATGCAAAGATACCTGTCAATATTTAGACATCAACACGACCTTATTTCGCATCGTCTTAAATGTGAGAGAGAGTTCTTATTATATTACCCTTCAGATATGTTTTGTAGCTGTCGCTTTGACAAACAGTTCCGGCAGTTCATGTTTTGTTACCCATTTTCATTATTTTATTATTATATAAGCGACAGTTAATAATATACAATATTCATATTGCTACATCATAAATAAATAACTTGGAATTTGCAGAAAACACAGCTTATTTCCTAATATACTAGCTGACCCAACAGACGTTGTTCTGTTCAAATAAGCGCCACCTACCGGGTCCAATTATGAATCTAAACCATTTTCGAATCCCCCCAAACACGCATAGAAAATTTCATCAACGTCTGTCCAGCCGATTAGGAGGAGTTCAGTGACATACACACGTACACAAAAAATTTATATATAAAGATATGGCACAAATACTTTTCTACCTATGTCTTTCATAGACTTTGAAACCGGGCCTATTAGTAAGATAGAAATGCTAAGTTGATTTTAGACCACTAGAACGATATAATTCAAGGAATTTTATGTTATTACTTTTAAATTTTTACAAAGAAGCGTCTGTTAGAGCAGCTAGTTTTCAAATAAAATAAGATAGTTACTTTATCTTATTTCAAATAAGGCAAACATAATTTTGTCTCTTTTTAATAGTTGGTGACAACTCTAAATTTAGTTGAGCTTTAAATTTTCAGTGAAACTTTAAATTACGTGATTCTTACAGCGAAGAACTAGAATGCTTTACGTCACCAATTCCTTAATCTATACCAATAAATAAAATTGGAGTGTCTGTCTGTAATGTCAAAATAACAGGCTTTTTTCATGCTCACACGGTTATTTGCACGACACCTATGCCTAAAATAGCGATTAAAAATTTTTTGTCTGTCTGTTTGTTCCGGGTAATCTTCAAAACGGCTGGACCGATTTCAAAAATTCTTTCACCAATGGAAAGCTATAATATCAGGGCGTAAACTAGGCTATATTTTATCCCGGTATACCCACGGGAACGGGTACTACGCAGGAAAGACGACTGAAACCGAAGCGAAGCGAGGTCGGGTTGCTAGTCAGTAAATAAACTCATTAAACGATATCAGATATGTTTTAATGTGACTCGTCGTATTTATCTGAATTTATTCATTTGATTGAAACAAACTTTTCTTTTGTGTAGAATTGTAGAAATCCAATATTATTATGCCAAATAAAATCACTAATCACTTTTATACTAGCAACCAGCAGCCCTCGCTTCGCTTCGGTTTTAGTCGTTTTGCCCGCGTAGTTCCCGTGGGAATACCGGGATAAAATATAGCCTAGGTTACTCCCTGATATTATAGCTTTCCATTGGTGAAAGAATTTTTGAAATCGGTCGAGCCGTTTTAAAGAATACCCGGAACAAACAGACGGACAGACAGACAAAAATTTTTTAATCTGTATTTTAGGCAAATAACCGTGTGAGCATGAAAAAAGCCTATTATTTTGACATTACAAACAGACACTCCAATTTTATTTATTGGTATATTTTAACTATTATTATAACTAGCAGACCCGGTCACACGTTGCTATGGCTAATGTTTTTGTTATATTACATTTTATTAAACTATTTAAGTGGAACTGTAGGAGAACATTTATCATGGAGGTTGTCATATTTTTTTACAAATGGCATCTATGTAAAAAAGCAAGTCGAAATCGTATATGACACGTTTGTAGGTTTGACATAGCAGCGCCATCTATTAATTAATTACTCAATCAAGTCAACAGATATAGCCATCTGTTAAAATCGTTTGGAGTTAACAGATAATTGTGAATGTCAAATAATAGGTGTATATATAGGTAATACAAATAATTTGCAATAAAATAATATTGCGACTATAAATTAAGATGTAAGCTATCCTATCTTTCAAGTTGCATCAAACTGCACACGTTGTGCAAATTTGATTAAAATCGGTTAAGTAGTTTAGGAGTCCATCGTGGACAAACAACGTGACACGTAATTTATATATATTAAGATACATATTTAACCTATATCGATAGATTGGTTGTCTAACCAACACGATAAGTTTTGAAATCAAACTTTATGAGATTAGCGCTTTTAAACAACTTTTTCAATTCTAAAATAGGTAATATATGTAATACTAGCAGCTCCCTGCGATTTTACCCGCATAGTTCCCCTCCCCGTGGGAATATCGAGATAAATTATAGCCTATGTGTTATTCTGATATATAAGCTATATTATTGCGAAGTTTCATGAAAATCCTTTAAGCAGTTTTTGCGTGAAAGGGCAACAACCATACTCACATACAAACTTTCGCGTTTATAATATTAGTAATTTTAAACTTTGTTTTGTTCACAGAGAGGCTCCGACGAGCTTCTTTCGCAGAGTGGCGTGACCGTCATGGCGCCCGCCGCTCCGCATCACGCTGACAACAACAACCAAGACTCGGCTGCGAAGAAGGTAACTGAACAATATTATATGGCTATGGTAGGGCTATGGTTTGGACACTAGTCGTCCGTTTAGTTCAGGATGATGAAAAGGTAGTGCAGGGCATTATAACCGTATTTCCTCACCATCGCCATTGGGCTGATCACTGGCACCGAATGACTGCAACCTTGTTTCGCGTGGTCGGGCAGATTCTCGATGTTTTACTTTCATGTTAAACTTTGATGGTTTTATAACATCCGAGCCAGCAGATAAGCAGAAAAAGTAATTTTCGTAGAAATAAACTGCTTCCCGCGTGTGAAGTTCATCTCTAGCTGTCCGTGTTCCTTACCACCTCGCGTACAGAGTTATAATGGAGCGACGATTAGATCTCATTAATTTCTGCCAGCCATGTGTTTTCGAATGTCAAGAATAATAGCAACAAAACAAAATAAAATCCACCTAAATTTTATCTTGGATATATTTGAAAAAATCATACTGATTACTCAGCAACTAATTTATAAATTGATATCAGTCCATATAAGTGCCCACTGTTGGACTCGAGGCTCCTTCACAAACCGAAATAAAGTCTAGATTACGGAAATTGGTAGAAATATACGAGGATAGACAGGACCGTTCTAAATGTCATTTTAGTAAGAGGTTTTTAATAAGGCTCGACCGAGATGGGTTTTTCGTTCTCGGCCGAGACCGAGACCGAGAATAAAATAATATCTCGGCCGAGACCGAGAATAGACAAAGCGTGAAAAAATAAATTTTAATACTGTAAACTTTTTAATACACTACTAATTGTTTAACAAAATTAACTGTTTTAATAATCAAAGTTAAATAACATTATATTATAACACATAAAAAGCAATTTTTCAGCATTTTCGCCCTTCAAAGAATGTCGCCTCTCATCATACAATTGTCCAGCTTTGCTAAACAGTTGTTCACTTGCTACGCTAGTAGCGGCGCAGATTAAAACTTATTTGCTGCAGGCTTAAGCACCTCAGAAGGTGACGAACACCAATATTCATAAATATTAGCATTTCTTTGCAGTCTTGGCTCTCTAAGGAAGCTTTCTAGCGCTATTTCGATCACAGAGCTTGAACTGTATTCGTCATTGGGCATTGACTCGTCTTCCAACTCTATCGAATCATGAGCTGCCCATAAGTTGGATTGATTTGTAGCAGCCATGTTTGACGAGTTAGTTGAAGATGCCCATGTCGTCTCACGAGAATCCTACATTTTCATTGAGAGTGAGAGCCTCGATAATATGAAGCTTGGCTGAGTTAACTTCGCTTTCAGTTACAAATACTGCTCGAACATTACAAATACTGCTTGAACGGAGCGAAGACGGCCGGCCGCAGTTCGCCAGCCAGGACTTCAACCAATCACAATTCAGCTCTCTCACGCACTCACCAATCGACTTCGTATTACGGCGCGTGGCCACGCGCAGTAAAATTTGAATGGCGATTCAAACAAAGTTCCAATCTCGGTCATGACCGAGAATCTCGGCTATAATTAGCCGAGAACCGAAACAAATTTCTCGGTTGGATTTGTAGCTGAGAATGCCAAGACCGAGATTCTCGGTCGAGCCTTAATTTTTAATAGTGATGTCAATTAGCTAATTGATGAATGGATCTGATTGGATAGTATTCCATTCCGTTTTAAGATAAAATTACGGACCCAGCTAATTGTGATCTCATACCCAAAGTGCTGTCAACGCAATCCTAAACTGTCGATCTGTAATGATTATACGGAACCGTCACTGAAGAATCCAACAGACGTATATTTTTGTTTATGAAGAAAAATCTCTATTTACAAAGATACTTGAATAGATTCAATACATTCAAACATTTCGTTCAACTTTCATCTCTTCACCATTCAACCTGAAAAATCTTAAGCCGCCATTCAAATGACTCTTCTTTTGCTGAAATGTGTAATTAACTGAAAAACGATTAATCGTGATAAAACGGCGGAATCGCGAAACCGTAATAAGTATTAAAATAAAAGGTCCCTCGTAAAAAGCCAACGTGCCATAAAGAGGCTTCCCTGGTGGGTCGGGCAAAATTTTTATTAATCTCCACCCCTGTTGTCGATATTAGGATGAATTTTTAAATGTAGAAATTAAATCGATAAAGAAACTTTTATTATATCGATGAAGTGTTAAATAAAGTAATAGGTTTATCCCGTGCAACTTAATAAAGATTGTATTTTGTGTAAAAGGTATATTATATATCTATCCATTCTGCCCATATATGTAGGTTCTGCTATTGAGATCGGACCTTCTCTACAATAGAAAAGACATTGATCTCGTGGCCGTAGCATAGTGTAGGATTTTCTTTCGAATTTTCATTCTCTTGCACCATTGCTCTTTGCATATTATATTTTTTAATAATTATTGATATGGATAAAAAGTAGCGTTGAATTACTCTACGCGTAATTAATCATCATTTCATCATCACCTCAGCCCATATACGACCCACTGTTGGGCTTGGTCATCTACCATTAGAAGAAAGAATTGAATTGACTATACCACTCTGATCAGAGGTATTAGCATGGTTTCATTTCGAGTTTTTCTTCTTTTGTATCGATGTTATCTACATATTAATCCCTTAGTCGTCTTTTAACACTCCCACGGGCAAGAGAGGGAGTGATGAATCGTATTCTTTCACCGTCACCATATGACAATAGTAATATGAATCCAAAATAATATTCTAACTCATTAGTATTCTTTCTACTAATATTATTAACGTGAAAGTTTATGAGGATGTGAGGATGTTTAATGCTCTTTCACCCAAAAACTCTTGAATGGATTTTGATGAAATTTCACAATAATACAGCTTAGATATTAGAATAACACTAACTATGCGGGAAACTGTGCGGGTAAAACCGCAGGGCGCGGCTAGTCAATGTTATAATCATTAAAATTGGTGGGAATGTATAGATGAGGCAAAAGGTAGTGAACGGGTTTGGAGGAAACTTTACGGTTAATATATGAGTTACTTCAACCGCAGGTTAATTATCAGCCATCAATAATCTATACCGCTGGTATAATATAATAAAGACGTCTATTAACAGTGTATTGACGGTTTAAGTCCGAACAATTTATTCCCTTATTGCATATTATGAAGCATTAATAAAAATTGTAAATAGAAAATAATTATAGGAAAGATAAAAAAGATAAGTCAGGCTACCGTGATAAGTCGGGCTATTATGGTATAACAGGGTAATTGTCCCCAAAAGGACAGTTGTGGGGATAATAATTTATGACCAATAATGGGATGAAAATCGAAGGGAAACAGTTGAAATATCCAATTACCATTTAAGATATGCTATCGATAACAACTTGTTCGCATATTGTCAAATATGTCGTTACTTACATATAAGAAGTATATAGCGAATTATAATTTACGCATATAAAATATCATTAAAGCTTATTTATTTACGTCCCCCTATTGGACTCGAGCCTCCTCCACAATGGGAGGGAAATTGACCTACTATACCACGCTGGTCAGACGTGTTAAGCGGGTTTCAGACTACGCTATAATATAATAGCATATAGTATATAGCTCATAGCATAACAATATCGCGCACCATACATAAAATATAGTGCAGTATAAAATATAGTACAGTGTGAACGTGTCCTTAACAATGTATATAACTATACTAGCAACCCGCCCTCGCTTCGCTTCGGTTTCAGTCGCCTTACCCGCAGCGTAGTTCCCGTGGGAATACCGGGATAAAATATAGCCTATGTTACTCCCTGATATTATAGCTTTCCTTTGGTGAAAACATTTTTGAAATCGGTTCGGTGGTTTAAGCGTGAAAGCGTAACAAACAAACAAACATCCTTACTTTCGCATTTATATTATTAGTAAGGATGCTATTATATTATAGCGTAGTCTGAAACTCGCTTTAGTATAGGGTTTTATTTCAAGTTTTGCTCCTCTTGCACAGTATAAAAAATACAGGGTTATATTAGACCATATTTAATCTATACAGCTATACAAATAAATAAAATTGAAGTGTCTATTTGTAATATCAAAATAATTTAGTTTTTTCATGCTCATGTGATTATTTGCCCGATACCTATGCCTAAAAGCCAGTTTTTTGTCTGTCTGTTTGTTTTGGGTAATCTTCGAAACGGCTGGACTGAATATTTTATCCCATTATTCCCACGGGAACGGGAACTACACCAGTAAGGCGACTGACACCGAAGCGAGGGCGGGTCGCTAGCATATTAAATAATTTAATCAGAGCTCCGTAGAAGGTTTTATTATATAAACAACCAAGCATACTTAGCGTACTTTCATAATAAACCTTAACAGCTTGCAAGCTCCAGTAAAAATATATTCTTATACTCTATTATGTTGTAGTATATGTTATATTCTAATACAGATATGGCAAGGTTAAGCAAGCTGTTGTCATTTTAAACGTTAAACATTAATTGTATACGTATCCGATGTGAAAGTAATTCCTCCGCCCTTGCTCAGTATTCATAAAACAATTTGAATGTTCACAAAAAGAGGTTCCATTATCCTATTTCTGTGAACATTTTCATGTCGCACTCTTTAATAATAATTCATCGCGTTTACGAGAGGTGATATTCTATATACAGACTTTGTTATTATATATTTTTTTATATGAAAACTTATATTTCTTAATGCAATGTTATGTGCTTATTTTTTTTAAGACAAGATAATTGTCTTTTACGAAAACCACGAGAAAGTAACGATACTAAATTGTATTCCTATGACGTCACAACACATAACGATTATTTTATCAATATATGTTTAGTAATAAGCATTCATTTCAGCACATATACGGCCCACTGTTGGGCTCAAGCCGCCTCCACAGGAGGAGGGAATTTGTACTACCATACCACGCTGGATAATCGTGTTGCTATAGGGTTTTATTTCAATTTTTCCTTCCCTTGCATAGATGTTATATACATATGTAATCCCTCAGTCGTCCCACGGGCAAGAGAGGGGGTGGTGAATTGTATTATTAGTCCGTCACCACACGGAAAGTTTAGTAATACATATAATTCTCGAAGAAGGAGGCGGCGGATTGCCTGCGCGAGGAGCGCAGTCTCGATGAGGCGATCCGGCGCCGGCGACTGGGGCGGCGTAGGCCCGAATACCTGCGCCTCATGCCGCCCTAGTCGAGGCTGCGGGTGACGTGACCGGGGAATTAGTCCGTCACCGCACGCTTGAGGAAAGACCGACGTCCTCCCAGAGGGGGGGGGGGGGCGGTCGGTCGATGGGAGGGTATCCCAAATAGGGGGTATTCCGTCGGGCCGACCACTGACGAAGGCGACGTGCATCGCGGGTAGATTGCGGGTGTGCGTGCTTACGCCCCACTGTCGCTCCGGACGGACGGAGTGGTGCGAGGAGCGCGCCGACCGCAACCCACACCCAAAACAAAAAAGTAATAAATATAACACAGAGAATCAATTATTTCATGATATCATTATGACAGTCGACTTTTAAACAAACTAACGCGGTGTAATTTTATTTTAATATAATACAAAGGACTGACTCATTAATCAAGCACCTTGATCATGTGACTGCAGACCGCGAGGTCCTGGATTTCACTTGTGCATTGTCCGTTTTTTAGTTCTTCATCACAATTCTTATTATTTCTCCAAGGCAAACTTTATTATAAAATTCATACGTATATTTTTGTGCTTAGCCTTTCGGGGCAAGAGTAAGGGTTATTAAATTAGGATTTGCCATTCGTCCATCCATCCACCTATTAAAGTACCCTGTCTGACATAAATCTCCCTATGAGAGAAGGTATGATGGCAGCAGTCAGTACCATACAGCTTAACTTCTAGTTTTATGCTAGAATATCGTTATCCCTTTCAGATGCAATGTTTAAATTGAAGTTACTCTGTGGAAAAAAATTTACTTATCGTAATTTATATGGGATTGACACAAGTTTTCATTGTGTGGATACAGGTAGAATAATATAAAATGCTACACAGATTTTGGTTGATTTCTAGGATCAGCCGCCTCTTTAGTGTCAACCCATCTCAGGAATCAGTGCAGTGCTTTTAGTCCACTTTTACGGCCCCACGAACAATACTCTACTTGGTTAGAGTATTCATAGCAGCTGCAACACGGTATTATACGTTGGATCTATATTGGTACTAATATTAAATAGGATAAACCATTCGTTCGGGCCGGCCACGGAGGACAAGTATCGCTGACCATAGCACAACGCAAAAAAAAAAGAAAAACACCATTCGTAAGTCAAAACTAAGCTTCCATCACAAAGCTATTGAGAGTTGACTTGTGAATCAGCGAAAAAATCTTATATCTTTAAACGAGCAATTCTTATATATATATATATATATATATATATATATATATATGCCTATATCTTAATATGTATAAATTACGTGTCACGTTGATTGTCCGCGATGGACGCCTAAACTACTTAACCGATTTTAATCAAATTTACACACCGTGTGCAGTTTCATCCAACTTGAAAGATAGGATAGCTTACATCTTAATTTATAGTCGCAATATTATTTTATAGGAAATTATTTGTCTATAATTTGACATTCACAATTATGTGTTAACTCCAAACGATTTTGAGATGACAGATGGCGATATCTGTTTACTGGATTGAGTAAGTAATTTGTGTGTGCTCAAGGGGATTCGAGAATGGTTTAGATTCACAATTGGACCCGGTAGGTGGCGCTTTATTTGAACAGGACAACGTCTGTTGGGTCAGCTAGTAGTATATATATATATATATATATATATATATCCAGGATCTCTGAAACGGCTCCAACGATTTTGATGAAACTTGGCATACTAGAGGTTTCGGGTCCAAACAATCGATCTAGCTAGGTTTTATTTATAGAAAATGTTGTTTTGTCGGTGTTTTTAGCTAATGAATACAATGACATAAAATGTCAATAGAATATGGATTCAAATTTCGCCGTCAACGTCAAGAGAGGCGATAGTTCAGTTGGGCAATTGTCCAGTTTTATTTTTGTTTTAGCATTCAAACAGCGTGGGATCGAATCTCGGTGTTATTATTGTTCTTTTTTTGTAATTTTTGATATTTATTTCATTATTTTATTTTTATTTTTTATTAATATATATCTAAATAAATTCGACAAAAATACAACAAAAATATACCGGACATTCTCTCTCTCAACCAGATATTCTCTAATAATAAGACTTACTTGCACACAGTCCCGAGGAATGAGACGACTCCGTCCTACCGTTTACATAACCTGCGCTCAGTAAGGGCAAAGACTCGTCGCAACCATTGGGACAGACTCGGGTGAAGCAGGCGTGAGGACCTGCGCCTGATGCTACCCTAGCCGAGGCAGCGAGTAACTACGCTGGGGCGTCCAGTTCGAGACGGTACCCGAAAGGGTAAGCCGCCTAGACAGATCATTGATGACAAGGTCGATTACCGGTGGCCCGCTCACTTCGTGCAAGAGGGAGATACGCACCCGGCGGGTTATAGACTCGCTTCCAGTCTTATCTGTCACCCCGTGTGTATCGGATGGTGCATCATGGCCTGCCGCCAAAAAAAGTCAATCCAGCCTGATTATAATTTAACTGTCTTAAAGTATATTTCAACTTTACCATCATTGTCGTTAGATAAGATATAGTCTCAAAATCTGACTTGGTTTACTACAGAAATACATCACGTCGAAAAATAAACTCAACTTATTAAAATACCCGTACCATTTAAGATAATCACCACAGAAGAAAACATACAAATAAACAAGTTGTCAGTATTTTTTCGTAGTTGTTGCACCGCGTATTTATTTAAATACTACGAGTTTTGGATGCACTCTGTGTTTGGTACTGTGCAAACAAGTTTGTTTTTGTACACCAGTGCTGGAAATGTGAGGCGTAAATCATCAAACTATCAAATGAATTGTAACATTTAGTGAAACTTAAAATAATAGTGACTGTAGTCAGTGCAATATTTTTATTATTATAAACTCCATGTTTACAAAAACTTCTTTACGTGCGAAAAATGATTAACCCACACCTGTAGCAAATTCGTTGCAATCATCCCACTAATTAGACCAGCGAGGAATGCCGTATGACAACCAACCATTTTAACTCTATTGCTATATTATAATTTAGTTATATGTACTAGAAATTTACGATCAATATAACCAAGCCCAACTTTCTTAGGGTGATTGCGGTCGATGGCCCTGTACGGCGCACCGTTGTGGGCGGGATCCATGACCGCCCGACTTAGGGCCCTTCTGTGGCGTCCACAGAAGGTCATGGCGGTCAGGATCATCCGCGGATACCGCACGGTGGCGACGGAGGCGGCGTGCCTATTGGCCGGGACTCCCCCGTGGGACCTGGAGGCGGAAATGCTCGCCGACTTGTATCGGCGGGTGTCGGGGGTGCGCGGGGGGGGGCGGTGTTGTTTCCTTGAAGGAGCTCACCGCCTTGCGCGTCGACGCCCGCCGGGACGTCATCGCCCGTTGGGCAGACCGGCTGGAGAGGCCTCGATACGGTGTTTGGACCGTGGAGGCCTTCCGGCCGGTGCTGATGCAGTGGTTAGAAAGGCGGCACGGGGTGCTCTCCTTCCGACTCGTACAGGTCTTGACGGGGCATGGATGCTTCGGCAAGTACCTGTACAGGGTCGCTAGGAGGGAGAGAACTCCGTCCTGCCACCACTGCGATTGCGACGAGGACACGGCGCAGCACACGCTCGAGGTCTGTGCCGCTTGGGCAGAGCCGCGTCGTGAACTCGTCGCAATCATCGGTGCAGACCTGACGCTGCCGACCATCGCTAGGGAGATGCTCGGCAGCATCAGGAATTGGGACGCGGTCGCAGCCTTCTGCGAGGCAGTTATCTCGCAGAAGGAGGCGGCGGGTCGCGAGCGCGAGGAGCACAGCCTCGATGATGCGACCCGCCGCCGGCGACTGGGGCGGCGCAGGCGGGAGTACCTGCGTGCAATGCCGCCCTAGCCGAGGCCGCGGGTGACGTGACCGGGGATTAGTCCGTCACCCGCCGAGAGGCCGACCGCGTGAGGAAAGACCGACGTCCTCCCCGGCGAGGGGGGGACGTCGGTCGATGGGAGGGTACCCCGGGTAGGGGGTATTCCGTCGGGCCGACCACTGATGACAAGTAACCCTGCTCCAGTGGTCGGCCCAACGACGAAGGCGACGTGGTGTTCGGGTGGGTTGCGGGAGTTGCGTGCTTAAGCCCCTCTGTCGCCCCGGACGGAGTGGTGCGAAGGCGCGCCGACCGCAGCCCACCCAAAAAAAAAAAAAAAAAAAAAGGGTGATTGCGTGTAGAGGGTTTTGGTGGTGCCCTTGGTATCACCGAGTCTCAATGCACGCATTCACACTCCCTTCGCTTTCTTCGCGGTAGGCAACGGCCTTGTAAAGGTCCATGAGCGGCAGCAACACTTACCACCAGGTGTACTGTTTGCTCGTTTGCCACCGTTTGCAATAAAAAAAAAAAAAAAACAATTTTATTTTTATTTACACACTGCGGTATTAAATCACAACTGTTTTTTTGGAAGGGCTTTGTGGTATTTTTCTGTAATTCGTTATAATTTATTTTTCTGCATACACCCTACTTATACAGGCATACATATATGTTTTTCTAATGGATTTTAAATAGCATTCTATCTTATTTTAGGCGGTAGCTTAACTGTAGTCCTTGTATTAATATAGTACTAGTTGTTTTCTTGTCGGAATCGTAAAAGTCATCTAAGGGTTCATTAGGAAATTTGGAAGTACTACATAAATGGAAACGTATTCCATCAACGCTCAGTACATAGTCTATCAAGTAAATATGACTTTCTGCATCTTTGGAGAAGCCTATATACAACAGTGGATATCGATAGTCCAATGAATGAACGAACTAATTAGGTTGATCACTGATTCTGCAAAAAACGGTAATAAAAAGCTTATGTTTTTTCTTAAGGTTTGTCATTTAGTTCATTACTGCAATAAATTGTTTACTGTTACTACTTTCAAACTTCAGTCAGATAGTGCAGACACTTATTGGTCAATACTAAGCGATAGCTAAAAGTCCTTGGTGCAATTAATATATATAATTGTCTTTCTTTTTTCATATTCGTTGACTATACGGTCGGACCATAGGTCCTAGGCCTCACTGATGATATGTTCAGAGCTACGATAATAATACTGTAGTAAATAGACACTAAAAATTTAAAAGTAAAAATAAATTAAAAGAGCTTCAAAAGTAATATGGTCGCTCTCTGAATACTTTATATTTAACATTGCCTCAGGTATCATTTACACAAATTAAATAGAAACGAACCGTCTCGTTGAAAAGAAACCATTTTCTTATTCTTCCCCGCAGGCAGTTTATTTCCCTTGCTGTCACCGGTCATTATGTCACTGTAAAAATAAAATATCATACTGGTTGTTACGTATAGGATAATATTTTCTTTTCTTCAATATGAAATATAATAACATATACATATAATAACATACCAGCAATATGTTAAAGAAAATTCGTTAATTGTATGTCTGTAATCTGCTGCGACACAAACATTTATTTCTTATTGCGGAGTATTGTCTTAAAAAAAAGTAAGTTATTAAGTTAATTATAATAGTATACGTTATTAAATAAATTAAGTATACTTAGAATCTCATTCCACAAAACTTTTTTAAAATAAATCGAAATTGATCTTTAGAATTTGTTCGTTCATGCCATCATCGCACGGATAAAATTAAAATATTAGACTTAACAAGGGAAGACTTCGCACCATTAGTAGAGTATTTATTGCCGACCGCGTGAGGAAAGACCGACGTCCTCCCCAAGGGGGGGACGTCGGTCGATGGGAGGATACCCCGATTAGGGGTATTCCGTCGGGCCGACCACTGACGACAAGTTAACGCTGCTCCAGTGGTCGGCCCAACGACGAAGGCGACGTGGTTTTTGGGTGGGTCGCGGGAGTTGCGTGCTTAAGCCCCTCTGTCGCCCCGGACGGAGCGGTGCGGAGGCGCGCCGACCGCGACCCACCCACAAGAAAAAAAAAAGTAGAGTATTTATTACGTATGTATCTGTATCCTAGCAACAGTAGTTTCAGTTTATAAAAATGTGGGTAAACATACTTTCTTAAAAGTTGATACAAACAAAATAAATAGTTTTTCTTAATTATAAAATATTCACTTTTTTTTCATAATTAGTAATAATAAAATCAACAAAAAGGCGTCCTCTACATATATATATATATATATATATATATATATATATATATATATATATATATATATATATAGATAGACATACATGCATGTCGATACATAGATAGTAGGTCTCGATAACTATTAGTATAATAGCTTATCATAGAGTTTTCAATTCCAGATATGTAACTATATTCTGTCGTTCAAATCAAAAGTCCTGTTGCGGCAAACTTGCTATTAAATTATTCGTATTACATTTCGTTCATTATTCTCTCTCATTTAATCCCAAATTAAACATTAAATCATTCAGTATATATGCAAGTAAAACCTTAGCTATTTTAGTTTGGAACCATTTTCCCGTCTATTTACTCTCACTTTTCAGGGCGTCCTAAAAAAAATCCCGCCGCAGTAATCTTAATTACATTGTGATCTCGTTACAGTTTGCCCTTAATTCATAATTAAATAGGGACTTGTCCCAGTGTTGCTTATTTATTTGCTCTTTTATGGTTTTACGATTGCGTCCTTATTTTTTCTACACCATGAAAATTTAGGTAGAACCTTTTTGCGACACCCCTTCTCTTTTGGTACTGTGAATATTCATTTGGTACCTATCGACGGAATGGCGACTCGTTTTTAAAAGTATTTTTTTATGTTCTCTCTTTGTGTTGTACTGCAAACACTTCATGCTGTGAAAATATTGAAGGAAATCTCCGGGAATCTGTTTATACGTAATGTTTTATGGGTTGAATTTGGGTTCTTAGGGAAGCAAAATATAATGCTCAGTATTTTTGCTTTATATTATTATATTCCTGCAAGCAACATTGGAACATTTTTTATTTTCTTTGATAGCAGACAAGCACCTACCTGATGGTAAGTTATAACTGCTTTACAGTCACCTCTACAATATCAGGGTCACAGCCGTCGTAGCTAATTCACAGCCTAGTTTAAGGTAGAATTTATACTTTCATCTCTCTTACTCTCCCTACGAAGCGTATCAGCAAATTACTACTATTCTGACGTTGATTTTCTGCAAGAGTGTAATAGTATCCCGGACAAACCGACACATTTATAATTGCAGACAGACAATCGTCAGGCGCATAGTGCTACCATCGGTGGTGAAGTAGCCTGAGATGTCATGCTTGAATTGAATAATGAATATTTTCACCAGTTATTCCAATATCAGACGACGCCCATCTGTGGTAAACACACTAATCAACCCTCGTCCTCTTTGGCCGGGTCATTAATGTCTAAATCAAGTAATTAATTATGTTCCCCGTTTTTTCCTCATTTACTTGACGGCGGCCTGTAAAAACGCAGAAGGCCTACTCTGTGAAGATCAATCAAATCAGAAAATGCTGCCAAGGGACTGCGTTTACCACTACTTAAGCATTTACGAGGCTGTCTTACGGAGTTACGACTTCGCTTGCGCAAGGTGATTGTTGATCTTATTTAGAAAAGAATTTACTATGTAGTTCGTTTTTTTTTGTTATTCATTAGCTTATGTAATTGTTATTTTATTGTGAAATAAAGTTTCGAGCACTAAAAAGGCATTTACATTATAATTTTCTTTCATGGAGTGTCAACGTAGTGGTCAGGCAGTATAGGGGCGTATAGCTATAGGAATACATATAAAGTTGGTAGCGATACTTTTATGAAAATATTCTCTTAATGTGATTGTAAGCAAACGAAAAACTCGTTATTAATTCTACTAAAACGTGTACGTATTAATAATTGAAATATAACATACATTCTAAACATATTTATGTAACATTGTTAACGACAAAATACTTCAGTTCTGTAATATTTATAGAGATATAAGATTTACAGGCTATATTTTAAATAAATCTGGTGCTACAGATGCCTTTAAGTGAATATGCTGTAAAACTTCAGATCATTACAATTATTTCTGTGGCTGTTTTCACGCGCAATACGTTTTACTGCGTAAATTCAATATCTCAAAATAGCTCTGTAATATGACGTCCCTCAGGCGAGTTTTTCGCATGATGGCGCCACCACGTGGTCTAACAAAAAAATCCGTAAAAAATATATAATAAGAAGTAGTTGTAAAATAAAACCTTTAAAACTTTGTTTAATAATATTGCAATGACTATTATTTAATGCCTTTTCGTCATATATTTTAATGTAACGATTAGCCCAAATTTAAATATGTACCCACTAATAACATAACTTTTTTTTCTCCAGAGAATTCAGTAATCAATCAAATGATCTCATAAAGATATTCATTGCCAACACTTCCAATTTTACTGCTAGTTTTAGGGGGTACTAAAACCATTTGGCTATCTTATTTTACGATTTCCTACCACGAGCACGAACCTGTTCAAACAACTGATGGTACGTGTGATTTACTACATAGTTATAGGTAAGGTACCTAAATGCTTTACGGCCTCTATTGTTTATTTATTACAATGCGTACATTTATGTATGTCTTTTGTATTTTTAATAAAATATTATTATTATAATGATGTCGTGACATTGTTTTTCTGATCATGAGATCTCCTCAAGTTTGAATTTTGCTCTAGTCACAAAGTGTTATTCGTTGTTTTTTTGCAGGTTTTGTTGTACATCATCCTCACAGCTGATATACGTTCCACTGTTGGGCTTGAGCCTCCTCCACAATACGAGGGCAATGACCTATACCACGCTGGTCAGACAAAATGGTACAAGCGTTTGTTTAGAGTTTTCCTTTTCTTGCATAAATGTTGTATGCATATTACAATCCCTTAGTCGTTGTTTATGACATTCACGGGCAAGTAACGGGAGATGGTGAATTGTATTCTTACTCTACACAGAAAATATCGTACATCTTTATATATATATTTCTTGTGTATATGTCATGTCACTGAACTCTTAAACGATTGAACCAATGTTTAGCTTCACAATTGGACCCTGTAAGTGGCGCTTATTTGAACAGAACAACGTCTGTTGGGTCAGCTAGTAATTAATATAAATTGCAAGTGCAAAGCGTTTTTATCAGATGGTAATAGTTTCATCAATAAAAACATAAATATAAATATGCATGGCGAACTGTAAGTTTTATTTACCTCTGCTTATTCCATCGTGCATATGCACGATAAACCTATGTTTGTGTTTATAATTGAACTAGTTATTATATAAGTATAGATATAATATACAAAAACAACTTATATCTGGATATATACAGCAGTAGGTTTATGATTATAACTTGTAAATGGATATTTATATTTTATACGATTAGACAAAATGATTTATGGTAAATAATGTTATTATTTAGCGGGACAACAAAAGTTGTAAGGTATTTGCTATTAAAACTATATGCTATAAAACAGATGTAATAATTACTGACCATATATATGGTTATGTATATAAAACATTGGTGTGTTTTATTTACTAACCGTATCTATACAAATAAATAAAATTTAAGGGTATGTTTGCAATGTCAAAATAATACGTATTTATCATGTTCGCAGTTATTTACTGGATACATATACCTAAAAACCATTTTAAAAATGTTTGTCTGTTTGTTTATTCCGGGTAATCTTCCAAACGGGCTGGACTAATTTTAATCATGTTTTACTACCAGGTATCTATATAAGGAGTAACTTAGGCTATTTTTCTCTTGAGCAACTCCTATAAAATTTTGTCCGATCTGGGAATTGAACCCCAGGTCTCATGGACCGTAATAGTATATTTTAGAAGATATTGGTAATTTAAAAAGCGGGGGCAATATGACTGAAACCGAAGCGAAGCGACGGCGGATTGCTAGTAAGGAATATATATCGGCCTACAGTGATAGTGTCGGAAGTTCGAATCCCACGCAGGACAACACTTTATAATTAGTGCAGGGTGTTTTAAAAAATGTTGATCAAAGGATATAAACATGTCATTTCTAGGTCACAATTATGTACGTAATAAACACTCTTCTAATTAGAAGATCTGTCTAATATACGGGTATGGGGCTTCTAGTTCTTATATATTCGTAGTTTAATGCGTTAAATATATTCTACTCATAGATCTCTTTGTTTGTAGATGTTAGTTTATTTCGTAATTACTGGTAACCCACACTATTGATCAAGTTAATTTTCTTATTAATTTACCCAAAACTTCGTCTTCGCTTAGTCACATAGCTTAGTAAAATGGGTAATTAAGGATTACCGGATAGCAATACTTATCAAGAAATAACGTTATTAAGGCAAGTAGCTAGAGTTGCAAAGCGATTCAACGGTCGAATGAACTATTAAAAGTTTACCGGGCGCAAAGTTGCCCCATTCTTATGCATGAATGAATTAGCACTAAGTAAAGTGTGGATGCTTCATCGGCCTTGTTCATCTGTTATTCTTTAGGAATAGACTTTAAAATACAGGTGCATGGGCATTATTCTAAATGATTGCTGCTTATGTTCTATTTATCCATTGGCAAATACAAGTTAACTGAATCTGAGCCTTTCTAAGATGAATAATGTCATAATCTCTTGGCAGAAGGGATTGGCGATCACAATTTTCCTAATACAGCGCTTCTGCATACTTGGTGCTCATTTAATTGATTTTTACGACTTACGTGGGAAAGTAAAGAGTAGGAACACATATTTTTTAACCTGTAGCCGTATGGGAAAGGTGCTTATATTTTTAAGCATATGTCAACACTATTAGGGTACTCGCTAACATCAAAACAGAAGGAAATATAGTAACAAATTGTGGCAATAATCTTATTTCTTTTATGAACAACCTTCAGAATACTAAGTTGTTATATTGAAATAATATAGTGATATAAATACCACGACATTGAAGATATATTTATTAGCAAATATCCGCGGTTTCACCCGCGTAATTCCCATTGCCGTGGATGATATATAACCCATGTTACTCACTAATAATGTCGCATTCCATTGAGGAAATGTTTTAAATTCTATTTAGTGGTTTTGGCGTAAACAAACAGACAAACACACACCCGCATTTACAATATTACTTAGGATCACAAATGTTTATTCGTAGCAAGAATCTTAAATCACCACACCCAACATAGAGGCACTTTGGTTAGTGACCATTTACATCTTGTAACGTACGGCCATACAAAGCAATCTATTTTATTAAGGAGTAATTAAGGACAAGCTTTATTTATTAGCTCCACTTTAGTAAATTTAATTGTCAAAGTACTTCTACATTATTAAATATTATTAGCAAATGGAATCCCGCACAATACTTGAACAATTTTCAATTAAGTTTAATCAACTAATAATTTTGGAAAGAAGAAACTGTAAATGCGCGCGCATACCGTCACGAATGTCAACTAGACAATGCGTTATAATAAAACTTTCAATGTATTTAATACCTTTTTTTCTATTATTAGTGTCGATTTATCTACAAACGTTGGATAACGTGAAGGATGAAATTTGAAAAAGATTTTTGTATTGATAAACCAAAGAAGTATAGGTTCTTACATGCGTACATGTACAAACAGTTTTTTTTTATAATTATTCATGGTTTCTTACCATTCTACAATATAGAATTAGAACTCGATCCGACGATAATGCGTCCGCCAATCATGATCTGTGGACGCATTGTTTCACTAAATCTACGAGACTAAACACCAATATAATTAATTATCATTTATATTGAAACCTAATTTTAAATTATCAAGTAAATATATTCAATAATTAAAATCGACGTAGGTAAATAAAATCTTTAATATAGTCCAAATACCTATTTATATTGAAAGTAGCTCTCGATTTGTATCGAATAATATCATTGATTACTACCAATGAAATACAATATTCCAGTGGTCTGCCAATTAAAAGTTTCAGCGGTTCAGTTTCAGCGATTCCTGGTGTAATAATGCACTTGAAATTTTAAAGGGGGATGCAACTTGCTAAGTGGGGGTGCAAGGTAGAAGGAATCAATTACTTTGTGTTTATTCCTGAGGAATAGTTAGCATGAAACCTCTATAAAATTTTATTTTTATAATAATTGCCATATTCTTTTGTGACGATGGAGAAACATAAATTTGATTGATTGATTAAAGGGTGAGAGAGTATGAATGCAAACTCTCATATCCTTTCTTTTAGTACAGTTGCCATACCAATAAATATTACCACTGTAAAATTATGTGGCCAGGGTGGCATAATGAAGGAGTTGGCCGCCTGGCGGCCCGACGCCCGCTACGACATTGCCCGTTGGGCAGACCAGCTGGAGAGGCCTCGGTACGGTGTTCGGATCGTCGAGGCCTTCCGGCCGGTGCTGATGGAGTGGTTAGGTTGGCGGCACGGAGTGCTTTCCTTTCGATTGGTATAGGCATTGACGGGGCATGGTTGCTTCGCCAAGTACCTGTACAAAGTCGTGAGGAAGGAGAGCACACCGTCCTGCCACCACTGCGATTGCGACGAAGACACGGCGCAGCATACGCTCGAGGTGTGTGGGCAGAGCAGTGCCGTGATCTTGACGCAATAATCGGTGTCAACGTCTGACGCTGGCAGCCATCGCTAGGGAGATGCTCAACAACATCAGGAACTGGGACGCGGTGGCCGCCTTCTGTGAGGTAGTCATCTCACGGAAGGAGACGGTGGAACGTACGCGAGGGGAACTCGTCTACGGCGACACGTTTCGCCACTGACGACTTGGGCGTAATAAGCGTGAATTTTTGCACCTGATGCCGCCCTAGCCGAGGCCGTGAGTGATCGGACTGGGGAATAGTCTGTCACCCGCAGAGAGACTAACCGTGTGAGGGCGCGATCAACTTCCTGGAGGGGCGTCAGGGAGAGAGATTACCCGAAAGGGTATTTCCTGGGCTAGCCACGGACGACAAGGAACTCGGTACCAGTGGTCAGCCCAATGGCGAAGAAGAGGGAATACTGTGGGTTTGGGGCTGCGCTTCGCCCTTCCGTCACCCCGGACGGTGGGGATGGCGTGTGTGCTGACCATAGACCAAAAAAAAAGCGAAAGGCTTGCATAATAAGTATAGTAAGCGTTCTGCTTTCCACAGAGAAGTGTAAAGTGAGACTATATTATGTGCTATAATATAGGAATCATCATCTCATCATCATCTCAGCCCCTATACGTCCCACTGTTGGGCTCGGGCCTCCTCCATAATGGAAGGGTAATCGACCTACTATACCACGCTGATCAGACGTGTTGGTATAGGGTTTTATTTCGAGTTTTCCTTCTCTCACATATATGTTATATGCGTTTTATATCACTTAGTCGTCTCGTACGATCACCCACGGGTAAGATAGGGGGTGGTGAATTGTATTCTTATTCCGTCACCACACGGACTACACCAATATAGGAATACTGTACCTTAAACAATATTACACCCCAATTTTGTAACTCTATTTTATTATTATTTTATGGATTTATTTTGTTTATGTGTATTTAATGTATAACTAATTATTGTTATGTGATCTTTTTATACACTATAGCATTATAAACAGCCCATTGAATTGACACTTCTATGTTATTGTTCGCGTACAAGAATTCTGTAAAAATAATAAGTACAATATAATGTCATATATCTTTTTAATCGATTACGAAAAAGGAAATTCTTAATTTAGCTATATTTACTTCTTCAGTATGATCTGTTTGATTTGAGCTTAACTTCGTCAAAAGTAGACGGTATTTGCAAAGTTATGTTTGTTTGAGAAAGGTTTATTTTTAAATATGACCTATATGAATTTCATAAATTCTGATAAAAGCTATTTCTTATAAATAATAAAAAAAAATCTTAAACAAATAATGAGCTGGAAAAGTATTTATTCAATGTTATTATCTCAGAAACTATCTATTATTAGACTTACATGAAACGTTTTTACGTTGCCTTCATTTGTTGAAATTGCCTTTATTGTAAGTAGCTTCTGCTTTTATATCTCTTATACTTTTCATTAGAAGTATATAAAAAATTTAGGTCTTATCAAATGTAATATTATGTAATGAAAATATCATTAACAAATATCAACTACATCCTGCTCCCCGTGCTACTTGCAAAATATTTGTTAAGTTGCTATCGAACACTCCAATCGCAATTGTTATTAGTTCAAGTGTACCGATACTACAAGAAAGTTATTGTTAGAATGTATACTCGAAGTCCTTGTTAAATTAACAGTTCGATGAATCTTTTAACTGAGTTCGATCTTTTTTTACTAATTGTATAGACACTGTTTTTAAGTAATTTTATCAACATCATCATCATCATCATTTTAGTCCATATAAATCCCACTGTTGGGATCGGGCCACCTTCATAATAAGAGAGAATTGCCTAAGGTTACATGTCAATTTTTTCTTCTCTTGTATAGATGTTATCTGCATATCATATCCCTTAGTCGCCTTTTACGACACCCACGAGAAGAGAGAGGGGAGGGTGGTGAATTGTATTCTTACTCAGCCGTCACACGGAATATTTTATAAATGGTCAAAATACCTTCTGATTGCAAAGCAAACATTATTTTTCTTAAGCTGTGTATCGCCAATTTTGGACTTCCTATCATTGAGGGAAATTAGTCTACGACATCCCGAAATCCAACGGGTTGGCATAGAGGATTTTTATCTTGAACTTTACTCCTCTTGCGGTTATTTTATTTGCTTAAATCTCTCAACGTCTTAATACTTTGGGGAAAGAAAGGGCGATCATTGTATCGAAGAAAGTCAACCGGACAAAGCAAATATTCGACTAATCTTCGTCATCATCATCGTCACAGCTCATATACATCCGACTGCTGAGCTCAAGCTCCCTTTAAATGGGAGAGAAATTGACTTATTACACCATGCTAGTCAGACGGGTTGGTATAGGGTTTCTATTTCGAGATTTCCGCCTCTTGCATAGATAGTTATCTGTATGTTATAATCCCTTAGTTGTATTTTACAACACCAACGGGTAATAAAGGGAGTGATGAATTGTATTCTTACTTCGTCAACACACGGAACAAAATATTATCTTTAATCTACTGTACTACTATATTACTGGCCCCCTTGTTTCATGTTTGCTGTTATGTGAGTTTAAATAAATCATTATGCATATTCCTGCTCTTATTTCAATTACCTGGAAGAACATTTTTCTTTTTCACACATTTTTATCAGACGTCATTGTTTCGCTCACCCCATTTTTGTTCATATCATCTTTCATACAATAAGTCTTCCATATTCATGACTAGCATTCGCATATTGTAATCACTTTCGCTCATAAAATTACAAAGCTAGTTTTGAGGGTGACCAAATAAAAATCTTAAAAAACATGGTCTAATTTTCGATCGGATGGTAGTACAATTTTATTAATTTAAACCTAACAAATCTAATAAGATTTGTTAGGTTTAAATTAAAAAAATTGCTATATATATAATATAATAATTACTACAAAGTTAATGTTCAGTAATCACTGACTAACAACAATATAATTTTTTCATATAGAATCATTTTCTTTTTGTACTGGCAAAAAAATTGTATCAAAATGTGAGTCATAATTTAATAACTAATTCTGTAGCGGGTAGATATAAATGTCTATAATAACGATACTTATTGGACGCGGCACATCGTAGTCCGCTCATAATCATCAATGCTGTATAGTGTTGGAAATATTGGGCAATCAAATACAAACGCGATAAAATCCGTAACAGTGCAAGATTGGAGACTTTAGTATAAAAACAGAATGGAAAGGGAAGGAAGTTCAGTCCTCTGGGTGTCTTGTCCATCGAATAAAAGGCCACGGCCACGTAAATTACCACGGCTAAAAATTGGATTTACTTCGAGGATGGACCGGACCATTTATGGTCGAAAAGTAAAAATTCTCAGCATCGTGGTCTTCCACTACTTTTAGGATGTTTAGAAAAGTAAATTAAAATTAGTTATATCAAATAAGATCGCCGTAAATTACATGGATATAGGTAAACCTGTTTATATAAATGATAATAAATTTGGTAGCCGCCGAGCACTGGTTTAAAGAAATTTAATATATGTATTAAAACACGTGATTAGGAACAAAAAAAGGAGAAGAGGAAATGCCTTTCAAATGGTCGTCCATTATAATAGACGAGTGAAGCCGTAGGCTTACCTAGTGCTTTAATAAAATTAATGCTTTAAAATAACTTCGTCTGTGACCCCAAGATGAAAGTTTGATGACAAATATTATACGTTATCATCATGTTGCTATTATCCAAATTATTTACGGTAAATACGTTACCATCTTATTCAAATTATTTACGATAAATACGTTACCATCTTATTCAAATTATTTACGATGGACCCAATAGTAATCTTCTTCCATTGTACATATTGCAAACATTTTGACAATAGTTTTATGACCGATCGCCTGCCTGTCATTAACTCTCGAATGTAATTGTTGACCAAACGACCGCAGATGGACTTGGCCCAGGTCGATTTGAAGCCCTACTCTTACCATACCCACGAGCAGTGTAAGGGTTAGTAGTGTTCCCAGTCCTCAAAACACAGCAAAATATGAATGTATAAGTAAACTAAGGCTGTAAAAATTTCAAACTATTTTTTACTGCATATAAATAAAAAAAACTAAAGCAATTATCGTGGCTGATGAAAGTAATATATATGTCGATTGAGGAAGTAATTTCTTCAGAATGATGTCGCGTTACTGATAAAATTGAATAAGAAACTATTTACGAGTAACATATAATATTAATAAAATTGTTACGTGCAATATTATTGTTGCTTAGTAAAAATAAATGTCAGTGCAAAATTTTCCTGTATCATGAAATCGATTACATAGCCGCTCCTTTCATATTCGCTCCGTCATTGTCCGCTACACCTTCGTAGTCGTCTTATATCACTACGACTATACGTTCTATACATTCGAGATGTAAGCTCCCTCCCCTTACAAGGACACATGTATAACCAGGATATAAATTTAATTGTAGATGGTTACTTTTATTAACTACATATAAATAAAATATTGACCTAATAAATTACGTAAGCTAAGCGACTTAAAATAATGTGTTTTAATAACTATTTGCAACCCGCCCTCGCTTCGCTTTCAGTCGCCTTACCCGCGTAGTTCCCAATCCCGTGGAAATACCGGGATAAAATATAGCCTATGTTACGCCCTGATATAGCCTATGATACGCGCTTTCCATTAGTGAAAGAATTTTTGAAATCGGTCCAGTAGTTTTGGAGCCTATTCAATACAAACAAATCTTTTCTTTTTATAATATTAGCATATATTCCTTGTCTTACGATGATGCTACACATACACAGCCACATCATTTATCATTTACTTGTATACAGAGATGTGTCTCTCAAACTATTCATGGGAAAAGAATAGGTAGCATACTGTATTCTATTATTTTCATACCATCATTCTATTTTCCCCGATCATAGTTGGACGTAAGCCATAAAAGCCTTAAGGTGCGCTCATTCTTTGGTGCGATTATTGCCTGTATTGGCAGTCATGGGAATATGTTGTAAGTAAGAACCGTTTTTCCTAATGATTCCTCAGCTAATTTTCACGATACTCACGAGCAAGTAAAGGTTGGTGAGAAATGTGCTTTTAGTCGTCGCTTCGTCACGCGTGAAAGACTTCGTCTAGTCACAACGTATTTTTTTGTCATCGATTTATGAAAAAAAAATCATGGCGTTCATTCCACCAATATACTCGAGCAATATCAGCACTTAGTCTAAATTTCGATCAGATAAAAGAATTTTCACTGCATACCCTATGCACTATTGATTTTGTAATACATTGTATTCTTACTCTGTCACCACACGGAACAAAATATAATAAAATATTAATATTACTGTACGGCGACGTTATCCTTACTAATATTAAAAAAATGTGAAAGTAAGTTTTTTTATTTGTTTCTTACGCTTTCATGCTTAAACCACTGAACCGATTTCAAAAATTCTTTCACCAATGGAAAGCTATAATATTAGGGAGTAACATAGACTATATTTTATCTCGGTATTCCCATGGGAACGGGAACTACGCGGGTAATGCCACTGAAACCGAAGCGAAGCGAGGGCAGGTTGCTAGAAAGAATATAATTGTCGCCACCTCTTAATCGTGTGTGTCGTAAATTGTACTAAAGATCTCACCAGTAAAGTGGACAGCCGCAATATCCTGGGCAAATTTTAACATCACATTGCGATTACCAACTCAAACGTGGTGATAATAGTATTATTCCTTCATTTGAGGAAGACCACGTTCAGCAGTGAAAGGCGAAATACTGACTGATAATGATGATGATAATTAATATAATAAAGTCTTTAAATTAGATCTGTTAGAAAAAGACAACAATATCGAGTATTGTCTACCAAATCATGGTACAATTGTGACTAAGTATGACTTGAAGACTTGCATGCATTCCACATAACTACTTTCTCTTCTTTTTTTAAAATATTCCAAGTTATTTATGCTACTCAACCAAAGAGACAATACAAATTATATCTTATTACAGCCAAAAATCGAACCAAAATTATCACAGTCATCACTTCACTAGACAAAAGAAATCAAACATATCAAAATGTAGCTAAATATTATGAAAGTCAATACACATAAATATATATATAGTCTTGAATAATGAATAATATCGTAATAAAGTCGTGTTAATAGATCACGTTAGACGTCAACATGAATGCGAACGATGTTATAGTTAATGATATGGCGTCATAGACGCGGCCAACTGAGAAATAGTGTTTCAATAAACACGAGCAACGCGATCAGAGGGAAAATTGACCGATTCCGGGAAATCCTCACAGGAAAATGTCATACGATAGTTTTTTTCTCTATTTAAGCAACCAAGCCAAGATTTAATATTTATGGATGAAATGTGAGACGAAGCGAATGATTTAAAGTGCCTGATGTGGAAATCGTTTCTCGCAGATTTTCTGACCCAGCGAAAGTAATGTCCTTCTTTACCATTTTACGTACCAGTTGTTTTCTTTCGTAAGAAGAGAAAATACCGAAATGTACCTTCGAGGTGAGCGAGCGTGTTCGACGATTTATTCCTTCCTTTGCAAGTCACTTTGGAAAAATATTTTTATTTGTTTATTTACGGAGATTTGGCTCTTTTGATCTCGATTGTAAGAAAATTCGTATTGTTCAAAAATATCATATCTGTTTTTCTTCTAGTTATCACGTTGTTATCTTAAAAAAAATACTTAATCGTGTTTTTATGGATTGTAAAGGGGATGCCTTTATTTGTTTTGAAATATTATTCCAATATAAATCGAAAGAATACCAATTAAAAAACTGCCAATCTTTTAAAATAGTTTAACTGTATTGTAAGCTAATTTTCGTCATCTGGCGAAAGTTCCTTTATGTGATGATGGTTTGAGAATACAATTAGTCACTATCCATTACATGCCCGTGTAAGTCATAAATCCGGCTTAGGGATCACCAGGAGAAGCCTATATTGTCATCAGACATCGAGAGGCTGGTCGATGGTGAACCATCGTGCCTAATAAGGAGATATACATGTGCTGAAAAGAGGAAAAGAATATCCCTATATTTTCGCATACGTGTTATATTCATACTTGTATTCTTGGCAGTATAATATTATCCAATATCGATCAAATTATATCCCTTTTACAAAGTATTAAAGAAAAAGAAATTTAGACATAATTACTCTTTAATTGCGCTTCTAATGAAATCTAGACATCGCCGTGCTAAAACGGAACACGCACGGGTAATTAAAAAGTCAAATCTGATTGTGTTAGCAGTACAGGGTCTATCCAGTTAAAAGCTATGGCTTTAGAGAGCAATTCCTCGAATGACTCGATTTTTCCCTGCACTTTTATCAGACCAGCTGCTCACTTTGTCTGAACTTAACAAGGTCGAACTAATAGGCATTATACTCATTTGTCACACCTCCACGCTTCGCCGCCTGCCAAAGAACGTAAAAAGGGAGACGCTTAGATATCCCGCAATTCCCCAAATCTTGTTCGGCGTTACAGTTGGAATATCTTGAAAGATTTCTTACTAAATAATTGTTAAAATTAATGCTATTGAAATGTCTAACAAAGTTTAATTATGTTTATTTATATTATGATTTTGTTGTTATTGAATAAATTGATGTACGGGTTGCTCTTTTCACCTTAATAAAAAGTGAAGTGTCATACAAAGCTACAATATATTCGGGACTCGCTTCGAGCCCTGCCACCATAATCAAAAGGCTCTCTCGGGAACAATGGCACCCACATCGGGGTTGGGACCGATAAGCCTCGACAATTATACTACATCGACTTTTCAATTATCCAACCGGCTCTTCCTCGCGAACAATGCTACCTTTATTTATGTATATTAGAACGGTCATTTTATTCGCTATGTGCCATTTGTATTCGCGTTCAGTCCGCGCGATTCGCATCTCCATTTCGTGATTTTTGACAGTTGAGTCTAATCATCAACTGAATTTATTTGTATTATATTAAAATATATTCTTTACGTTTTTGTCTAAGCTGTAAAATACAGTATGTCCATCATTCCTTTCTTTTACACGGGTATTTTAAGAAATCATTAAAAATGTAAGCGAAATAAGAAAAATTAAAAACTTATGACATATCCTGGCCTTCGTAAACTAGTAAATCAAATTATCTGTGAAGCCTCCTTCCAAGTAGTACAATATATGTATTATCATTATCATCTTGCTCTTATCCTAATTACTTAGGATCGCCATAATATCTATTCCATTATAATTTGTGATGTTTACACGAGTATCACACTTTATATATTAAAATACTTTACTTATTTTATCGCGTTTGTATTTGATATTTGATTGCCCTACGTTTCGAATACTTTGCAGCATTCATGGTCATGGTCTGCCCGTATTTTATTTCATCGTACATATTGCCACAGGTTGGCATTAATTTTATGACCGGCCGCCTGACCTCAACTCTCTTTTGGGATGTAATTATTGGCCAGACGACATTAGATGGAATTGGCGCAGATCAATTTAGCTTTTAGTCGTTTTTAGTTGTTTTACAATACCTACGTGCTATGTACGGGTTGATAGTATTCGTAGCGATCTTTAATATCCATAACTTTCCCTTGTCGTGAGAAGTCTTGAATACTATATGTCACCACCCTTTAAATTCCTATGGGAATCGTAAAATGCAATCAATCCCTATGCTAAACGGTTATCTTATCGTCTCCCCAGACTATGAGACGTGGTTAAGTTGAGGCCTAGATGGATGAATACGTCTTAATATATATTTTTTTAAATTCGTCGAGTTTAGAGTAAGAAGTTTATTTAAGTTTTAATTAAATTTATTTCTTTTTGTCATCAGGTGAAATTGGAACAGAATGTTGGCAAACCGTCGAGGGTTATCCACATACGGAATATACCTAATGAGACAACTGAGTCAGAAATTATACAGCTCGGCCTGCCCTTCGGAAGAGTCACTAACGTACTCGTACTCAAGGGTAAAAATCAGGTAAGCAACCTAGGTTTAAATACTTAAATAATCGATCAAATAGTGCCAAGTGTGTGATTCTTTGACAGGACAGATTAGTAGTTATTCATCATCTCAGCTCTTACACGTTCAAACATTGGGCTCAGGTGTCCTACATTTTGGAAGAGTTTGGAAAAGATCAACTGGTTTACCATTCATAAAATAGTTTAATTTAAGCTGATAACCCTCTCTAAAAGTACAGAAATTGGATGCCATTGTTCGTAAACAGACTGTAGTAGGATGCTTTGAGCATATGACCTGTCTATATATAGTTTCAAAACGTTGTTCTTTGCTACCTTGGAACTGATAAGTAGAAAGGTAAAACATTACTATTAAAGAATAAAAATATATAGAAATTGAGGTAAAGAATAAACAAGTGTTTAGCCCGAATATATAATTGCGTCCGTATATTCTAAAAATGACAGCAATATCAAATCCGTATATATGTATATAGCAGTATTTTGGTTTAAGAAAATGCTGCCTATTGAGAGTAGAAATCCCTTATTTCATAAACAATATGATAGCTAGTCAGTCAGACAGCTGTCAGCCTTTTCTTTCTTTGTTTTTATTACAAATACCCTAATTTTCCTCCAAATATTTATTTACAAAACGAACGAAAGTGAAAATAGAATTTGCCTCATGAATGACGTTTTATGTAAAACATAACGTAACCCCGTGGATGGAAAGCAATTTTAGTATGATCGACATCCCTCTTACCTCCATCAAACGACCGACGTTTATCTATTGCGGAGTCAAAGTGGACGTGGAAATTCAAACAAATATTCACTTCCAAATTATAGTCCCTGCTTATTTCGTCTAAACAAAATTTTAATGTATATTTTTTGAATTGAAACCCAAGGGTGAGATTGCATCTCAAATTATGTTTAGCGGAAATTAAGGGCTATGACGTCTAAAATAATTTCAATTTCAGGTTGAGAAGGGCTCATAATTGATATAGACACCACGGCCGTTTTTCACGCGTGGTCAAGACGAGTTTTACAATATATTTCTATTACAAATTTTAAACTTTTTATTTCGTTGTAATAAATTAAGCTAGTTAAAAACGAGTACTTGTGCATCGAGGGTTTTCTAACGCAAACTCGTATCTCAAAAACGACTACTTTTCAAGTGACACAAAAATGATTTATAATGAAAATTGAGAACTTTTTAAACATTTATTTTTTAATTAAAAAAACATTTTTTTAATAAAGGCACGTATAGTACTTTTTAAAACATTTAAACATTATTATTTGTTTCATCTGAGATACGTGTTTATCGCAGAGAAAAAAATTTAACATACGTGATTGCGCAATACATATTATGTATCACCATGCCACTGGGTCTATGACTAAGACGACTAAGGGAAGTAAACCAATAACACTATTAGTGAAGACAAATTAGATAGAAAATTACCCTTTTTATAGATCTAAACAAGTATAGATAGTACTACACAAAAAGTGTGCTTATATAACACGCATCACATAAGTGTCGCGTACGGTGAGCAAGTTGTAAGACGACATTTAGCCCTGTTTTACTGCGTACTTTACGTCGGAACACACACCGGGCACATGCAATGAAGAATTTATGGTTTCCCGCTGACAAATTAAAAATGAGTTAGTTTACAACCTAGAAATAAAATAATAAAAAGAAAATCCTATTACGAGGGTACAGTTGGGTGGCCGCTGCCACGATGTTATCCCCTCTAATAAATAGCCCATATGACAACACCCTAACATATAGCATGACGTGAAAAAAAATGCACACAGAAACAAGCCCAGTCCCCTTTTATCAAAGGTTAAAAGCCCTTCAATCGCGTTTTCTCAAAAAAAGCCGTGTCCTTTTCTAGCCACACTTAAGGTGAAAGACTTATTGGCTGTTGATATATATTGCATTTAAGCAAAGCAACCGTGTAACATATATTGGAAATAGAAATAAACTTTACTGACAGTGAATTCCTATCAATCGTATTGCATATTATATAAAGTAGTGTATCAAAGGAATGTATATACATACCGAGTAACTATATACTTGGGATGGACCTTTGATACACTAAAAGTGGATGATGAAAGCTATCTTGGTAGTTGATGGTTACTGAGCCTATGAGAGTCCAGTTACAAAGGCACCATCTGTCAAGAGGTGGGCAAACATCGATGTGAGTGGGTGCGGAAATGCCTCCACTTTCGGTGATTAAAACGAAAGAGGCGTTGACACTATTTTACGATCGACGCTCGTCGGATGACAGCTTTACGCTTCTATTAATTTGTGCTGCACCAACACCAATAACATTATGATACGTTGATATATTATTTGGTTATTGCTATACCAGAGAGGTATTTAAACTTTAATATTATTAAAAAGTTTAAGATATTTGAAACATTTAGAATAGATGTCATTATTTATTATTACTACTCGTTTTACTGAATGGCTAGAAATATTTTTTGTGTAGACTAGATTGGTGTTTCATTAGATCCTTAGATAATTTTAGACTATTAAAATTGACAACAAATGTATGTTTTTGAAGAGTTTTTATAAAAAATATGATTTGAAATAAATCTATCATCATCTTGCTCTTACCTAATTCCTTGCAGTCGAGGCAAAAGTTATTCGCAATAATTTTATAACCGGCCACCTACCTGATGTCGACCCTTCTTGGAAATGCAATTGTTAACTAGACGGCATCAGATGGAGTCAGAGAGAGAGGGAGACGAATTGTTAGAAGTCACAATATAAAAACATATGGTAAACGAGTTAAGAATATACTAGTCACTGTATCTTCTCATCTCACAGACCTTGTAAGGGACGTTAGCGGGAAATATCCTTGCAAAAGAAAGAAAACCTTCAATAAAACCATATGTTTCCGTCTGTCTTACATAGAATCCTACGCTAATTGTTATCTTTTTGGATTGAAGGCTCATACGCAGCACTGCAATAATAACTAATGTATAGGTAGAAAAAGATAATAATCTCTGACGTGACAATCTCCAATCTGCGATCCGTAATGATGTGTTAATGCCACTTGACCAAAGAATGAACTGTAGTATGAAGTATAGTATAAGATATCAGAATAGTATGAAGTATAGATATCAGAATATAAACGTTCGTATCTATCTCATCTTGTTCGCTTTTCATAGACGTGCATAATATAGGCACATTTTATATAATTCTCATAGGAATGTTTTTAATTAGCCTCGAGCAAGTATTCTATTTAATTTGTGGCGAAACATACAAAGAGCTGTGTATTTTGCACAGTATTGTCCGATGCCAAAAGCAGGATACTGCGGTTTTGAAAACATCCAGGCAACGGGCGAATTTAATCTGCCAAAGGGCTATTGAAATCATAACATGATAGCAATAGTCTGAGTTGGGTTCATCAGTGCTTTGAAGATGAAAATCTGTAGGTACGATAGTGTTATATGTAGTATTAATTGATTTGAATTTAGCGAAATTAAAATAGATAAAATGTTAAAAATTGTTAATTATTAATTCACTAACTTACAAGTATCGTGGCTATAGTGGCGGCTGGAACATAAGATGGATGGAAAATGTCATTTAATTAACAATAAATGTTTCCTGATTAGAATTTACTTCGCATAAGTTCACTCCATCTCTACGAGAATTGAAACGATTTTTATTATTTTACCAACTTCTAAACAGGAGCAAGTTGAAAATTTGCGTAATTATATGTTTATTTTGTTTGTGTTACACAGACGGATTAGGCAAAATTCCTTTGTATATTAAAGTTTAATTTTGAAATGGTGTGGTGACGGAATAAGAATACAATTCACCACTCCCACTCCCATCTTACCCTTGGGTGTCGTAAAAGATGACTAAGGGATAATAAATAATTCACCACTCCCTTTCTTGCCCGTAGGTGTCGTAAAAGACAAAGACAACTAAGGGATTAAATATAGATATGACATCTATGCAAGAGAAGGAAAACTCGAAATAAAAACTTATAATACCAATACGTGTGGTGACGGAGTAAGAATACAATTCACCACTCCCTATCTTGCCCGTAGATGCCGTAAAAGACGACTATGGGATATAATAGGCACATAACATCTGTGCAAGAGAAAGAAAACTCGAAATGAAACACTATACCAACATGTCTGACCAGCATGGTATAGTAGGTCAAATTCTCTCCCACTGTGGAGGAGGTCCGAGCCCAACAATGGGACATACGTGAGCTGCGATGATGATGATCTATGCAACAGGAGGAAAACTCGAAACAAAATCCTTTATCAACCTGTCTTACCAATATAGTACACACGGCGCACACACTCGCTTATACACTTTTGTTTACGGTTAAAATCTCTGATCGAACTAAATGTCAAACAATCATGATGATAATGTTCAATAGATATTTGTACTTATGTACATACTAGCAACCCGCCCTCGCTTCGCTTCGGTTTCAGTCACTTAAACCCGCGTAGTTCCTGTTCCCGTGGGAATACCGAGATAAAATGTAGCCTATGTTACTCCCTGATATTATAGCTTTCCATTGGTGAAAGAATTTTGAGAAATCGGTTCGGTGGTTTAAGCGTGAAAGCGTTACAAACAAACAAACAAACATCCTTACTTTCGCATTTATAATATTAGTATGGATTAGTTATTAGTGAAATACAGCTTGCTCAATGTGCAAGAAAATTGTGTAGAAAAAAAATTAAATGTATTATGGCCAAATTTCGACCACTCGCCGACCACTAACTCAAATAATTATGTCCGTTTTAAAGAGGGAGTCGAGCACCAATAAAATTTATTTCAATATTTTTTAGGGGCTCTTATTCAAATATGTAAAGTGATCATTACGTAAACGAAGCTTTATTTATTACGTACGTATGTTAATCTGGTGTAATCTTTAAATTTGATGATCGATAATTTTGTAAAGATTCTATGTAAATTTGGATGCACCACAATAAAATACATACTGTAAGGTTTTGTCAAAAAATTAACATGAGCAATATTCGTTTTATGAAAACGTCAAGAAAAATAATACTATTTTACTGATTTTATCGCATTTGTATTTGATTTTTGATTGCCCGACGTTTCGAATACTTTGCAGCGTTTACGGTCACGGGCGGACTAAGATGTCTCACGTCCAACAACCCCGTAAAATAGTTTAATTTACAATGTGTAATACTCGCGTAAACATCAAATGATTAAAAATAATAATTTTTAATATTGTGATATAGGCATTCCTTGAAATGGCCGAGGAAATATCAGCCGTGGCGATGGTGGCTTACTTCGGCGGCTGCGTGGCGCAATTGCGTGGAAGGGCGGTCTACGTACAGTTCTCCAACCACAAAGAGCTTAAAACCGATCAAACACACAGCAATGCAGTAAGTTCCATTTACCTACTTAATTTTTATGTATTTAATACCTCTACATCGTGCTTGTTTCGAATTGATTGCAAGTTATTAGCTTGCAACTGGGCTGCATAAATAACTTAGTAGTCAAGATACCTAACATGCCAGTGTTCTCGCCACGCATTTGCCTTTTCTAATCGGCATAAAAGTGGAACAGCCAAGTCCAAACAAAACTGAGAACTGAGTCTTTTTATATACTACTAGCTGACCCAACAGACGTTGTTCTGTTCAAATAAGCGCTACCTACAGGGTCCAATTGTGAATCTAAACCGTTCTCGAATCCCCTTGAACATGCACAAAAAATTTGATCAACATCGGTCCAGCCGTTTAGGAGTTCAGTGACATACACACGTACACAAGAAATTTATAATTTTATATATAAAGATATGATATGTTTTTGTTATAATGATATGTTTTAATAAACATGAAAAATAAACTATTTTATTATATCTCATTAGGAATAGTTGAATAAATATAAACAGCAAATTATGAGGCCCTAGGTTCTGGTCCTGAATGAAATAAATATAGAAGTATTATTAATGGTTGGTTTTCTGCAATTTTATATTATAAAACATTAAATTTTCTGAAAAAGGTTTTCGTAATTGACTTGAAGTTTCAAACAGTCTTAGCATTGCCTAATATTAACCTACACGGGACAAAAACTTTGCGTCAAAGTATAGTTATATTAACCACTTGTTTCCTAGTCAATAAACGTATGTGACTGCACATAAAATAAAAAATACTAATCTTATTAATAGCACTAGTGTCCATAAGCGCCCACATTCAAATACGTAATACCATAACAAGAGTTCAATTACCTCTATTACAACAACAAGCGGATTACGTCATACATTCAAGCATTAAAGCTTTACCAATAGGGAGAACCCCGGGCAAAGCCTACATTCGACCTGTTAATTGAATCTTTGGGGCATCGGTAACAATTTAGATAACAGTATTCAATAAACTGGTACACCATAACGATACATCCACGATCAATTGTTACGATCTGATTAAAACTAAACTCTTTGCCACATGTAAACTTATAGGTTCTCTCATTGAGACCATAAGTTGGACGATGAAGTGATCTTTTCCCCAAAGATACGGTTTTAATTGCAAGGGGTCGCTGCATGCTGGCTACGTAAGATAATTTGACTCGATATCCTTGTGTGTCCGTGTGATCTTGCCCGTGGATGTTGTAAAAGACGACTAAGTGATATAATATGCATATAACATCTATGCAAAGCAAGGAAAGCTCGAAATAAAACCCTATACTAACCTGTCTGACCAGCATGATATAGCAATAACGATTTCCCTCCTATTGCGAAGAAGGCTCGAGCCGAGAACAGTGTGACGTATATGAGCCGAAATGATGATGATGATGACTGCTGGGAAATATATAACATCTAATTCGTTCGCCAACTCGTCCACCAAGCGTAGCGATTGTTAGAGAGACCTATGTTTAACAGTGCAACCTGATGGATTGATGGATAGATGAATAAAATGTATTCCTTTAGAATCTTTATATAATATTCATTGTATAACAATTATCGTAAACGAAGATCGTGTCATTTATTAAATTGTTAATTTATTTTATTAATTCATTTTAGCTCATATACGTCTCACTGTTCCTCTCGAGCCTCCTCCGCAATGGGAGGGAAATTGACCTACTACGATATATTGGTAAAACCTTATAATAGGTTTTATTTCGATTTTTCCTTCTCTTGCATAGATGTGAAATTCAGTCCTTAGTTGTCTTTTACGACACCCACGGGCAAGAAAGGGAGGAATTATTTATTATTGTATAATTGTATCGTTTACTTACTCAGTATGGTGATACGAAAAGTCTGAATCACGTCTAAAATGCTTCTATAGCTATGGAGTCACGCAAATGCTAATCCTGAAAGAAAGAAAATAATCGCGATTTACTCGCAGAAATAAGGAATATACTCGTATGTACATTAGTTCAAATCTTTGTTTATATTATGGCAAAATAAACTTACAGCGTGGTATAGTAGGTCAATTTCCCTTTAGCAGTAGGACGTATATGAGTTGTGATAATGTGATGAAACTTACATAGCGAGCAATTAATAGTAATAACATGTGGATATGCTACACCTCAACCTATTTCTTTTTAAGATAATTGTCAGAAAATATAAAAGTAATTCATTGATCTTCGTCAGTTTTATTTGACTCTGGAAGTGACATAAAAATTAAATAAATTCGACTTGCACAAAAAAAAACTCCATTATTTAGTTGTATTTTTACTTTTTTTAAAAGAACGCCCTGCACTATAAATAATCTTTCTATTACGGGGGACTTTACAAACATATAATTAACGATCACAAATTATATCCAGGCTGAGAACAACGATTTGTGGATCGTACAGAGTGTTCTCCTGCGGGGGATTCCAACCCGCGACACTGGTACGGTAGGTCGGTACCTTAAGTTTTACGCCTTCTGTGCAATCGATTATTGTGCCTACTTCAAAATTGTCTAAGAGTTTAATATTTTTATGCAATAATATCTACCTCTAAACTTATAATTACACGCAACAGCTCTCGTAACCGCTTTTGTGTTCCCCTATAAGCGCTCATAATTAAATAGACACGAATAGATTATTCAAGTTTACTAAAGTTACCAGTTCGCGGTAACTAACCCTTCAGAAGATTATTCATGCCTACAGGTAGGTTATATTCTATTGAATCTGTTCATATAACCACATCAAAATACTTAATTCGTCTTAATACTTGGTCTGTTCTAAAGTGAGAAACTTCTTGTTCAGAAAAATAAAGACGCAATTTGGGCTACTGATGTTACTATTCGTCACTAACTCTGAATGGACCAGCTTTTACTGAATCTTACTACCCTATTTAATATACGTTCTTTGGATAACGGAGAAAGATAAATGTAGTAACATTTGTGAATGAACCTTTCTTACCGTTGGCGAAGAGCTAGTGAGAAAGGAAATCAATATTTTCGGTAACAAAACACCCAATGGGTGGATTAATTAAAACGCTTAATTAGTTTCGTTTATCCCAGAAACCTATCAAAAACAAACCCTTAACCATCTTGATGGTTGATAATATTGAGAATTATTGTTCTTACCTGCTGAGTAAAGATACTACCTTTAGTAATTATTTTCTGTGCCATGCATTGTGGTAGGTACAATTTAAATTAGGCAAAAATATGTTCGAACATACAATTTTAAGATCATCTAATTAAACTTATTAAAGTTTCGCATTACTTGCTGTTTGCAATTCTATCCGTATAGAAATACAATGTTTTAGTATTTTCTCGTCCGCCATTTGCAACTAGTGCACCTCATCAAACAGATGAATGCGCAAGCTGTCAATAAATCGAAGATAGTTCGACCGAGAAAAGTTTTTTTCTATTTCGTCGCTTCAATTCTGCAATGATTTAAATGGAAAATAAATCAACCTTAAGTTACAACAAAAAGAAATGTAAGAAATAAGAATATATACTGTTGAATTACTTTCAACGAATGTTGTTTTTTTGTTTGTCAGTTATATACATCTTATATCTTTAAACGAGCAATTCATATATATTTTCAGGATCTCGGAAACGGCTCCAACGATTTTGTTGAAACTTGGCATACTAGAGGATTTGGGCCCAAAAAATTGATCTAGCTAAGTTTTATGTATAGAAAATGTTGTTTTGTCAGTGTTTTTGGCAGACAATATAATGACATTAAATTTTAAAAGAATATGAATTCAAATTTTGCCATCAATGTCATGAGTTACGATAGCTCAGTGGCGAAGTAGTCAGGTTTCGTTTTATTTTTGACATCGGCGACAAACGGCGTCGGATCGAATCTCGGTGTTATTATTATTCTCTTTTTGTAATTTTTTTTATTTTTTATTAATATATATCTAAATAAATGCTACAAAAATACTCCGAGCGAAGCTCGGTCAACCTGATATTAAATAATAATACAGAAATATCAAAAAGAGTAATTTGTAACTGTATTGTCGAAACAAAATACAACTAACATAGTATTATAATTAACAATATGATACACTGTTTATTAAATAATTGTAACTGTTTGATCTAATTGTCAGTAACACAAACAAGCGTTGTATCAACAGAAGTGCTAATTAATGTGATGATTAAACTCGAAATGGATAGAACTAGGTATCTATTATCTGTTTGCGTTAAACCCTGTTCACTAATGTATACAGTAAATATACTGGAATAACATCTTAGACGAATTAAACAACGGCTGTTAAACCACTATTTTGTTGTTTCAATAGAAATGTATTAACAACGTGTAATTGAAATGTGCCTCTAACTAATTTAGCTTATTTTAAAGCTTAGTCTAAAATATGGATACGTTTCTCATCAAAAGTTTAATACTTGTTTTAATTCTGAAAGCCGATTTTCATATTGATTGAAATAAAATGTCAATATGTCGTGTTATCCATTTATAATCATTACTCGAATAAAAATCGACCTGAATATAAATTAAATCGCAACTTTTGTTACTCACTAATTATTTGCCATTGAAAATCATCATCATTATTCTGATGTTATCTCAATTACTTAAGGACACATTATGTACTATTCCTCCATCTTAGACACTACAAAGAGTTTTGGCAATTGTTTTATGAGCGGTTGCCTTCCTGATGTTAACGCTCATTGGAAATGTAATTGGTAACCGGAGAACAGCTGATAGAGTTGGCCCACATCAATATAAACCTCTTAGTTGTCTTTTACAATCCATCCATCCATTAGCCTATAAACATCCACTGCTGGACATAGGCCTCCCCACGAGAATGCCACTGGGAACAGTCCTGCGCCACTTGCTTGCAACGGTTCCCTACGACTTTTAAAATGTCGTCAGTGCACCTAGAAGAGGGTCGTCCTACGCTGTCTCGTCCGATTCATGGTCGCCACTCAAGAACCTTTCTTACCCAACGGTTAGCGGTACGACGAGCGATGTGGCCTGCCCATTGTCATTTCAACGTGCTAGTTCTGCAGGCTATATCAGTTACACCCGTTCATCTACGGATTGCCGTATTCCAGATTTTATCACGTAGAGAAATACCGAGCATAGCCCTCTTCATAGCACTTTATGCGTTTTTATGAGGCCGACATTTAGAGACCAACGAGTTAAATATAAGTGTTTGTAATATTCGTAACCGTCATTACACAGTAATTGATTAGGCATACTACTTGCCATTAAATATATGAAGTTATAATTTAAAATGTCAACTTTAAATGTTATGAAGGCCTGATGTCGTTCACTTATAAAACTAATGACACAACTTTAAACGACATAAAATAGCAAGTAATTAAATAAATTCGAATAAAATTTAATGATGATAAGATAAAAAGTATTAATTAGAATTATGCATTCGTTATATTTGAATTAAATGCGGCCTATTCTTTTGTAATAAATCAGAAAACACAAAAAAGATTCTATTAAATAGTAGAGCAATATGATGGATAGCTGAATGAATAAAAAACACATGAAAATATAGATAAGTGTATAAAACATTATAGAAGAGACCCTATACATAGTAATTAAATATAAATAACAATATTTTATTTTTCGAGTATAAATCAAACTTATCAAAATTAGCGCCTATATACGCTTTATTTTATTTTTACATTTTATCATACATTAAAATTCATAAAATATGTACATTGAACAAGAACATGAAACGCTGAACTAAAAGATAACCTCATAAAAAGATTGTTATATAGTTTCATTTGGGGATCTCTTTGTATCAGACACTTAAAACTTATAACGAGTCGTACTAACAGACTGGGGTTTGTTATTATCACTCACATAAAGAGAGACATAATGTGCCCTTATTCATACAAACTTCTGTTCTAATTATTTATACATTTTTCTGTCTTCTATACAATGTAGTGCTATTTTTTTATACAATTTATACCACGCTGGTTTACAGGTTAATTTTATCTCGAGCTCTCTTTTGAATGAAGTGATTATCTATGTCCCTTAGTCGTCTCTTAACTCACAAAAGAAAGGATTGATCTATTGTCGATCCGTTACTAATGATACTAATAACATTAAATAATTGTGATACCTTGAATTTTATGCATTTTAAAGAACACCCGTCGAACGTAAAGCTTTGATCAATCATGCAGTGCAAAAGCTTTTTGTGGCTGTTGAATAGACACTAGTCCGGACTTATTCTGTCGCGTCTCTCCGTCTCACTGACAGCGGTCGCTCTGAAAAATTTCGCATCTAGAAGAGACCTTTTCAATAACTCCCAAGTTCGATATATCTTCGCTTCCTTGTGACACGGAAAATATTATTAAGGAATCGTATTTCGATAACTGTTTGGGTTATTCGTTTTGTAGTATATATGGCTTTTAAAAAATAAAAATAGATTGCTTATTTGATAGCCGTGTGATATAATTTTATAAAGCATAGTACGGTAAAAATTTATAGTATAGTAAATATTTTCTGTGTTTTTACTAGCAACCGTATTCGTCTTACTGCACTCCAACACGCTGTATGAGTTTAGTGCAAAATGATGTGGCACGTCAAGGCATATATTTTTATACGTGGATCTATTGGCGTATTCACGTCCACTATGTCCTATAGGTGTCCTAAACGCAATAATGTCAAAATCGAGGTTTTTTATTTTTTTTTTTGTGGGTGGGCTGCGGTCGGCGCGCCTCCGCACCACTCCGTCCGGGGCGACAGAGGGGCTTAAGCACGCAACTCCCGCAACCCACCCGAAAACCACCTCGCCTTCGTCGTTGGGCCGACCACCAGAGCAGGTTTACTTGTCGTCAGTGGTCGGCCCGACGGAATACCCCCTACGTGGGGTACGACGTCCCCCTCTCGGGGAGGACGTCGGTCTTTCCTCACGCGGTCGGCCTCTCGGCGGGTGACGGACTAATCCCCGGTCACGTCACCCGCGGCCTCGGCTAGGGCGGCATAAGGCGCAGGTAGTTGCGCCTACGCCGCCCCAGTCGCCGGCGGCGGATCTCCTCATCGAGGCTGCGCTCCTCGCGCAGGCGATCCGCCGCCTCCTTCCGCGAGATCACTATCTCGCAGAAGGCTGCGACCGCGTCCCAATTCCCGACGCTGTCGACCATCGCCCTAGCGATAGCCGGCGGCGTCAGGTCTATACCGATGATTGCGACGAGTTCACAGCGCTGCACTGCCCAAGCCGCGCAGGCCTCGAGCGTATGGCGCGCCGTGTCCTCGTCGCAATCGCAGTGGTGGCAGGACGGTGTACTCTCCCTCCTAACGACCTTGTGTAGGTATTTGGCGAAACACCCATGCCCCGTCAAAACCCGCACCAGTCGTAAGGAGAGCACCCCGTGCCGCCTCTCCAACCACTGCATCAGCACCGGCCGGAAGGCCTCCACGGTTCGCACCCCGAACCGAGGCCTCTCCAGCCGGACTGCCCAACGGGCAATGACGTCTCGGCGGGCGTCGACGTGCCAGGCGGTGAGCTCCCTTAACGAGATCACACCGCCCTCCGCCCGCACCCCCGTCACCCGCCGATACAATCCGGCGAGCATTTCCGCCTCCAGGTCCCACGGGGGAGTCCCGGCCAATAGGCACGCTGCCTCCGTCGCCACCGTGCGGTATCCGCGGATGGCCCTGACCGCCATGACCCTCTGTGGTCGCCACAGAAGGGCCCTAAGTCGGACGGTCAAGGACCCCGCCCACACCGGTGCGCCGTACAGGGCCATCGACCGGATGACCCCCGCGTACAGCCGTCGGCACGTAGCGCTCGGTCCGCCCACGTTCGGCATAAGCCACGATAGAGCGGACGCCGCGCCGATGAGCCGTGGAGCGAGCCTGCGGTAATGCTCCCGGAACCACCATCGCCCGTCGAGCACCAGGCCCAAGTACCTCATATGGGCCCGGATGCTGATGTCAACCGAGTGGACGGTGATTGAGGCGCCGATGGGAGGGCTCATATGGCGCTCATGGAACAAGAGGGCCTCCGTCTTGTCCAGGGCGACCCTCAACCCCAGCGCCTCGATCCGCCTGACGACCTCCTCGGTACCAGAGGTCGCCAGGCTTACCGCCTCTTCTAGCGTCCCACCGCGGGGTCAAAATCGAGGTGCAGATGGATTGAAAATCGCAGGTGGCATTTAAAGTTTTCTAGAAAAGTGCTACTGACCACGCCTTGGATCACCAAAAAGTATCAACCTCAACCGATTAACATTATCGTCCAGCACTAAACGCTATTACTTGGAATCAAATCAATAGCTCATCATTCATTCGAAAATACTCGTTGTAATTTGAGATTCATCATCATTATCTCAGCCCATATACGTCCCACTGTTGGGCTCGGGCCTCCTCCACTATTGAAGGGAAACCCCTATACCACGCTGTCTGTCTACTTTTCCACGCTTGTCAGACGTGTTGGCATAGGGTTTTTTTCGAGTTTGACTTCTCTTGCATAGATGTTGGATGCATATTATAATCCCTTAGTTGTCTCTTACGACACTCACGGGTAAGAGATGGGGTGGTGAATTGTATTCTTACTCCGTCACCACACGGGTCTAAAAAAAAAACAATATAATAGTACATATTGCAAAATTTATTGGCAATAGTTTTATGACTAGCTACCCGCCTGACATTAATTCTCATGTGAATGGAATTATCAGACAATATCAGATGGTGTTGGACCAGGTCTATTCAAGGCGTATTTTACGACACCCACGAGATATATAAGTAAAGGTATTCGTAGTCATTCATTTTCACCACACGTGTTTATATTTATAGCAGCAAGATATTTTAACAATAATAAAATACGCATGAACTGTAAACTAAAAACAAAACCGTATATTGTATAGACAACACAAAGGATACGTAAGAGGGAAAAGGTGGAGAGAGGTGGAACAAGTCAACGCGAATTTGTAACGGAGCCTTTACCGTCGGCGGCAGGCTTACCATGACACGTTTAAAGCCTTATTTTTGTGTCTGGCCTGCCCGCTTGTCAGGGCGCCGTCGTACAAAGCCATGTGAAAATATAGGATCAAAGTGTGCCACATGCATGCGACCGTGACATGTAAACATCGCGGTGTATTTCATTCGTTCGTCATTACCTTTTTATACGGCAAAAGTAGATCGCCCTAAAGCCTTTGTTTCAATGATTAAAGCTCAAAGAGAATTCATAGGCGTTGTAATTTTAATTCGTGAAATTACAAAAGGAATATGCAATGTCTGACTGATTGTTATTACTAAGACGCGTTCTTTGAATACGTAAATTATGTGTTGTTCATTTATAGCTAAGATAAATCAAGTTATTCTAAGGAGCTTATTTTTGCAATTGTTTAATATTAAGACTTTTTGACCCTTTCCACTTATTTCTCGTTGATTGATGTAGTGGTATTAGCATATATTTGCCGATTGTGTCCGATAGTGGTTGTAAGTTATGGTTCAGAAAGTATTTTGGAGATTTTCTACTAAATCCGAAAATAAGTTTTAGGAACTTGATATCTACATGTCAGCGCATATACGTCCCATTATTGAGCTTGGGTATCCTCCACTGTGAAGGAGAAATTGATCTCTTATACCACGCTGGTCAGACATGTTGGTACAGGGTTTCATTTTGATTTTTCCCTCTATAGAAGTTGATGATATCCGTGGCCGGCGCGAAATATCACGATATTTTAGCCGATTTTTACGACGCCCACGGAAAAATAAGAAATGGCGACGCATTCTATTACCCCGTTACCACGCAAAAATTTATTTTATCTAAGTCGTATAGTTCTGTTCTTATACAATAACGTTGACATAACAAAACAAAGTAACGAATTGTTCACGGACGATACAAAATAAGTTTATGGTGGCTTTTGTTTGATGTGGCCAATGTTATCTGTTAGTCTTGAGCACTTCGAAGGTAACCTCGCATAGGTGAGATAACTTCACTCATATTGCGTTTCATTGTTCCCGAAATTATAAGAGTCGAGGGCTGTTTTTGTTATTTTTCAAGTTACAATGAATACTTCACTTACTTGGTGATACTATAAATGTATCGTATAAGTTATACTTAACGTTTTAGTATTTGATTCAAATGTTTTGGCGCTATATATAACCATAGATTTTTTATTATGTTTTATTATTTATCTTGTACCGTGTACCTTATACCTTTCCGTATGGTGACGGAGTAAGAATACAATTCACCACCCACCCTCTCTTGCCTGTGGGTTGTAAAAGATGACGAAAAGAATATGGTATAGATATAATATCTATCCAAGAGAAGGGAAACCCGACATAAAAACCTGTGCCAACACGCCTGACCAGCGCGGTGTAGTAGGTCAGATTCCCTCCTATTGTGGAGAATGTTTGAGCATAAAAGTGGGACATATATGGCTTGGATTAAAGATGATTTATTTTTGTTACGATTGAAAAACAATACAATTCAAAGTCCTGAAAGTGGAAAACTCTAAATGAAAACATATCCAACTCATCCGGTTCACGCGGAAAATGTTCCTCTAAGGCAAAAATGACGAACTAATGGTACGCTACGCAATATTTTGGTCACACCATTGACCAAGTTCATTACACTAGTTTGATTTCTGTTGTTGCAGAAGTCACTTACTCACTTGAAATTATGCGTATAACTGAAGCATTGCATTGTTTTTGTAGTAATTAAAGAGTTAGGAGTTGATAGTAGGTATTTCCTTTTATTATTTTCGAATTAATCACGAAATCAAAATTATTTATCAACAGTCAACACATTTAAGACCTTATTAATTATTTCTTTATGAAAAATTACACGTTAATATGTACATAAAGGTTCGCCACTCCTATTTCATGGTCATATTCGAAAAGAACACACTAGTCTTTAACAAGGCTACGATAAATCTTAGAGAGTTGATTTACGTACTATTTATTCAGAACCAATACAAATATTAAAAAATATGTGTCAACTCTAGTTCTTTTTGTAGTCTAGGTTTACCCCTAGCGTGTAACATGTATATTATTTACTCAGTCGCCTTCGGCGCAGGCGGCACTTCAGGCAGCCCAGGCGATCTCCAACAGCGCCGGGGCGGCACTCGTGGCAGGAGCTGGTGCAGCCCTGCAGCCTGCGAATGGAGGAACAGAAATCCAAGTGAGTGTAAGAAAATAAATACAATTATTTATACATTATATTTTTCACCACTCGAAATGTATTCTTACTCCGTCACCACACGGAAACATACGGAACACAAAAATTTACAATCAGGTTAGAAATGTTATAGAATATGCGACTAATTCTCCGTGTGGTGACGAAGTAAGATACAATTCACCACTCCCTATCTTGTCAGTAGGTGTCGTAAAAGACGACTGGGGAATTGGATATCCATATTAGACCTGTCGAACAAAAAGAAAATTTAAAATAAAACCCTGCACCAACACGTCTGCCCATATGGTGTCGGAGTAAGAACATAATTCACCACCCCCTTTCTTACCCGTGGGTGTCGTAAAGGACGATTAAGGGATTATAATATGCATACAACATCTATGCAAGAGAAGGGAAAACTCGAAACAAAATCCTATACCAACTCGTCTGACCAGCGTGGTATAGGTCAATTTTTCTCCCGTTGTGGTGGAGGCTCGAGTCCGATTGGAACGTATACGAGCTGTGATGACAATGATGATAAGCAACACGTTTTTTTTTTGGCATAGGCTATGGACAGCTCACACGTCGTCCAATACGTCCGGGGTGACGAAAGGACAGCGCGCGACCCCATAACCCACCGTATTCCCTCCCCTTCGTCCTTGGGTTGACGACCGGTACCGAATTCCTTTTCATCCGTGGCTAGATACCCTTTCGGGTACCCTCTGTCTCGAGCGCCCCTCCAAACCTACACGTCTGACCTGACCAATCTGGTATATTAGATCAATTTTAAAATATTATGGAGGAATCTCGAACCCAACAGTGGGACGATTTGAGCTGATATGATAATAATACGTCTAATACTAAATAGATTACTATATATGGTAATTGCATTACTAAAAGCAAAATTAAAGAATTTCATAATACCTATATTTGTTATATTCTCGAATAACTACGTACCGCAACCTTATCTTGTATAAGTTCGCTCGGTCACAAGGTGTCTGTAGGGAGTTCAATATTGATAACATTGCCTCAAAGTACCTATTAACTAATCCTCTGGTTATAGATTATTCTTAGTTCATAATTACTCTGTAAAGATAGCAATCCATCTTCCTTTATATTTAATATATTATGAAGTGATTGAGAACATTTAATTAGTATTTCTCATAATATTTGATTAAGCGTATCTGTAATAGAAATTGATTATAATAATTATTCATAAAGAGTCGGTTTTACTAATTAAATTGCGTGATTTATAAGACTAAAGTGTTATAGATAAGAAATCGTCATGGAAGTCTTTCTTACAAAGACGACCTGGTGGTAAGTGATGCTTTTGGAATACCAATACCAGCGGCATAGCCAAGCCGCTGTCTTCTATGCGGGAAGTTACTTTGAATCCTCTTTTAAAGACGGACATATCCCACAAACCCATGATTTTTTAGGAATGTAACCAGTTTAGCATGAGGTTATAACTAAAGTCATCCCATTTTATATAAAACCCACTTGAGGATTAAGCCGCCTCCACAATGAGAAGGTAATTGACCTACCATTTCACGCTGGTCAGACGTGTTGGATTATTCCAACCAACATAAAACCTTATGGTTTTATTTAGAGCTATCCTTCTCTTTACTTACCTTACTTCCTTCTCTTTACTACTTTACTCATAAAATATAATTTAATCATAAATTCGATATTCTTTGCGTTGCGTAATCATATAATTAAAACTATAGTACCTTTTTTATTTATTTTTCGTATACGAGGAAGCACTTTATGTATAATGCCGGACAGGCAATGGGGTTATGCCAGCGACCTGATGTAAACTACCGTCTAACTGCTAAAATCCAGTGGTGTTCCTTCGACTACGTTCATCCTATTCATACTGCTGTTTATTCATATAGCTCTGCTGATCAGAGCCTCTATTGCTTGCAGCCTCATTTATTTGGTATTCGGAAGGTTTTACTCTTCTTCTAGACGCGCAGAACACGTGCGCACTGCTGTCTCTGGCCTGTCTCTGTTAGGGTAATAAATTATCCACCATATTCAAGCCAGTATTCATGGCAACCAGAAATCGTTTTCAGCGACTGAGCTAATAAATATTATCACACAGAATTTTAATCAACATCATTATCGCAGCCCACATACGTCCCACTGTTGGGCTTGGGCCTCCTCCACAATGGGAGGGAATTTAACCTACTATACCGTGCTGGTAAGACATGTTGGCATAGGGTTTTATTTCGAATTTTTCTTCTCTTGCACATATCTTATGTGCATATTATATCCCTTAGTTGTCTTTTACGACATCCACGGGCATGATAGAGAGTGGTGAATTGTATTCTTAATCCGTCATCACACGGAAGGAAGGAATTTTAATGGGATTTATTATTTACAATATCAAGTAAATTATGAATAGTAATTAAACATAGTTTGCTTCCCTAAAGACATTATTTCTACTGTATAAACTAGTACCTACTTTAAACATGTTAACACGTCACTTTAACCCATAGGTAGTTTATCTTTGTTAATACGATAAACCATGGGTGTGATTTAACTTCGCAATTATTTATAATCAAAAGTTATGGAATGTAAATTCTTTAAATTATATATTTAATTAACTGCACATACTTACAGTGCCTATGTCGTGGGTTCGTTCCATCCAAAGTAATACTCCGTGCGATCCACAAATTGTTATTCTAAATCTGGATATAATTTGTTTATTAATTTACTATTTGTAAATTCACTGGCAATATAAAGATTAATATCTGGTTGACCGAGCTTCGCTCGGAATATTTTTGTTGTATTTTTGTCGAATTTATTTAGATATATATTAATAAAAATAAAAATTAAATAATGAAGAAAAATATAAAAAAATACAAAAAGAGAATAATAATAACACCGAGGTTCGATCCGCCGCCGTTTGAATGCCAAAACAATACTAAAAGGAAACTGCACTACTTCCCAACTGAGCTATCGTAACTCATGACGTCGACGGCAAAATTTGAATTCATATTCTTTTAAAATTTAATGTCATTATATTGTTTTGCTAAAAACTCTGACAAAACAACATTTTCTATAAATAAAACCTAACTAGATCGATTTTTTGGCCTCGAAACCTCTAGTATGCCAAGTTTCATCAAAATCGTTGGTGCCGTTTCCGAGATCCTGAATATATATATATATACACAAGAATTGCTCGTTTAAAGATATAAGATTTACCACTGACGACAAGTAACCCTGCTCCGGTGGTCGGTCCAACGACGAAGACGACGTGGTGTTCGGGTGGGTTGCGGATGTGCGTGCTTACGCCCCTCTGTCGCCCCAGACGGAGTGGTGCGAGGAGTGCGCCGACTGCAACCAATTCAAAAAAAAAATATGTAAAGATTATTTCCTCCAGTGAAGGCGTGTTGTCTTTTTAAAAAATGGCAAAGAAAATATATTAAATGACGCATGTAATTTTTGAATGCGCATTATTTTGCACCTGTATCATTAGGGGAGAATTCGCTTATATATGTCAAACCTAGATACAATAAATTTTCTATATACGTAATATTCAAATACTAGTCATACTGAAGATTTAAAAGGAACATTTATTTATTAACTCTTTCACTTATCTAAAAACAATAAATTATCTATTGATTGTCTCATGGGCAAGCCTGTATCGAACCCTTATTACGGACTCAATTTCAATAAAGTTTTATTAAGCTTCAGCTACTTAAACATAAATAAATCTTTACTTATAAATGTCTATCAAATGAGTCACTGTTATAAATTTATTAAATCTTGTTAAATGGAATAACTTAATTCATTATGAATGTTTATAAAAATTGCTTTAGTCTTCTTCGAAGTTATTAATTTTCTTTACTGAGTAATCTCAAAATTTTATTGATGGATATGATCAAATTTTTTGAATTAAACCGTAACAGAGTAAGAATTCAGCACTCCCTATCTTGCCCTTGGATGTCGTAAAAAACGATTAAGGGATATAGTACGAATATAGCATCAATGCAAAAGAAGGAAAACTCGAAATAAAACTCCATACCAACCTGTCTGATCCGCATGGTATAGTAAGGTCCATTTCTCTTTTATAGTGGAAAAAGCCGCTGCCTAGCGTGAAGAAAGCGAAGGGAGAGTGAATGCGTGAAATAAGATTCGGTGATACTAAAACCATCACCAAAACACGCAAATACCCGCAGAAAATTGGGCTTTCGGCTCTCTTACTCACCAAACGATGCGCAGTAACAAATTACTACCACTTGGACGTCGATATTCTGCAAGAGTGATACTAAGCCGGACGGACCCGCCCGCGGCTGTAGGCAGATAATTGTCAATAGTGTGGTCCAACCACCTATAAATTTTTTCATAATTCTACAAGCGACAAAATTATAATAGAATTATAAACTAATATAATATTATTTTAACAGGGTGGCCCCAACACAGTCCTGCGTGTTATTATAGAACACATGCTGTACCCGATAGTGCTGGATGTTCTATATTCCATCTTCCAGCGTTACGGCAAGGTGCTCAAGATTGTCACTTTCACCAAAAACAGTAAGTAATAATCACTACGTACTTATAAAAATGAAGAGTTTGTGTATGATTTCTAATATCTTGCCTTACGTTTTGAGCATTTAGTTGTGACACTTTTCACTACATATTTTTAGTCGGACGACGCAGCGAAGGAGGACCCCCTACTAAGTGGACTGACGACATTTTCAAAGTCGCAGGGAACCATTGGATGCAAGGGTACAGGAGGCCTATGTCCAGCAGTGGACGTCGGTAAGCTGAAGGATGGATGTATGAACATATTTTCAATCCCGCGTAATATAAAAGTGGGGCGAAACTATTGTCTTTGACTTGGCACAATATTTTTGTCTTAATTAGAGAATTAATTAAATAGTAAATGGAAAAATTTGCAAAATGCACCAATAACTATAACATCATTTTTAAGACCATCTAAGATTAGAACCTAAGTACTCTATCGACAATATTGCCTATGCATTTGCTATAGTACTAACGAAACTGTACTTACAGTGCTCACCTTTATTGTGACTATTATATCATTTTGTTCATAACTTAAATAGATATTTAATTTATAAATCTGTGCCATATAAAGTTTATTAAGTAAAGAGTATAATTCTATTCGTTAATTATTCATTTTACTAATTACAATTTCCTAAAGTTCTTACATGTTTAATTTAACTTGGCATAAGAACCGACGCGTTGTTCGTAGGTTGAGGGATACCAAAACATTTCTATATTACTACCAAAACTACTACTACTTGGTTTTATGTTGTGCAGTTTATGAAAGTGGCTTCTTCGGGCTTATCTGACCGTAGATGAACGACGGTAATTATTGTGATTACTTGGAGGGTCCAGAGTGACTTGTATAAGACATATAAAACATAGAAGTAGACGTATAAGTACCTACTTATATAATAATCTAATTGTTGCTATATTATTTAAATTTTAACTATTAGCTTCATTAATAATTACAATAATGAAAATATCTTTATTATTACAGCCTATACACGGTCTATTTTTGGTTATGGTCTATATCTCACATGATTACACAATGATAGATAAATTCTATTACTACCTAGTCAGGCGCGTTAGCGTAAAAATTCATATCAAGGGTCTCTTTCAAGGATATCTTTGATTTAACACTTTATGATGTGATGATATACGATGTGTTACCATACTTTAAAATGTAAAGTTGGTACATATTTTTCATACATTTTCAGCTTACTACCTCGTTAGTAGCCGACTTTATATTGAGGAGGTTTTTTTTTTAAAAGCTAAAATCTTTGCAGACTAATTGCTATAGTAAACAACGGAACAATGTTTCCAACAAATGGCAATACGTTATATGATAGAAAACTTTTGTTCATTTTAACATAATTTAGCACAAAATCTTCCTAATTAATTATGCATCTGCTCTGTAATTTGCTATAAAATATATTGTTTAATAAGCCTTTTGTCACAATCGCTTTGTGTCTATGGCGACCCAGGATTACAACGACTATAACAACTATTATTCAATAGAAACGAGGGAGCTTTAAAATTAATTTTGGGCGGACGTGTTATAGTGATAGATTTACGAAACATAACACAGGGTTGAAATCCAAGGGCGCAATCCGTTTAAAATTTAAATCGTACCCTCATGCATATCCTAAATAAATCCGGCACACAGGAGGCAGGTAGGTACATATTTGATAAGCTCCCCGGGAACCCGCGGGCAGCGCGGAGAGTCGCTGCTTCCACCCACACTGTTCACTCTTGACTAATTATAGTACGTAGCTTTATATCAAATCAATTTTTCTTTAAAAATACCTCAGAGCAAACCCATTCACGCAATCTAATCGCTAGTCTACATAAATGCCTTTTTTGTCCATGTGAACAGAAAAGAAATTTCTTTTTTTCCTTTTTCTTTGGTTTTTCTTCTCAGGACATACGTTTCACAACTTAGCTCGAGCAATCTTCTACATTGCAGAAAATTAACCTAATTTGGTTCGTGTGGTTTTCGTATTTTTTTTTAATAAGTAGGTATTCTAAACTTGGGCTCATTTGGCTGAAAACCGCTAAATTATTCGGCATTGTCTGACCATGTCCATCAATGAACAGATATTTTCTACGCAACTTAATATCATGGATGGATTAACTGACTACATCTCAGATTTAATTTGGTTGCCGTGATAAAGTATCTGCTATGTTAAATTACGGCCATACAAAATTTCATTAAAATGATTAAGTCATTTGACCTAACTACGTATATTATGTTAATTATGTGCTCATGATGGAGTCCCATAGTTTCTGCGAGTCTCGTGCAATACAACTAAGGAAATGGGTTCAGATAATTTTCAAATTCCTTTGCACAGAAAAACATCTTGGCCAAACACTCTACAATTTAACCAGCCGGCGGCACGGGGTGCTCTCCTTCCGACTCGTACAGGTCTTGACGGGGCATGGATGCTTCGGCAAGTACCTGTACAGGGTCGCTAGGAGGGAGAGAACTCCGTCCTGCCACCACTGCGATTGCGACGAGGACACGGCGCAGCATACGCTCGAGGTCTGTGCCGCTTGGGCAGAGCCGCGTCGTGAACTCGTCGCAATCATCGGTGCAGACCTGACGCTGCCGACCATCGCTAGGGAGATGATCGGCAGCATCAGGAATTGGGACGCGGTCGCAGCCTTCTGCGAGGCAGTTATCTCGCAGAAGGAGGCGGCGGGTCGCGAGCGCGAGGAGCACAGCCTCGATGATGCGACCCGCCGCCGGCGACTGGGGCGGCGCAGGCGGTAGTACCTGCGTGCAATGCCGCTCTAGCCGAGGCCGCGGGTGATGTGACCGGGGATTAGTCCGTCACCGGCCGAGATGCCGACCGCGTGAGGAAAGAACGACGTCCTCCCCGAGGGGGGGACGTCGGTCGATGGGAGGGTACCCCAGGTAGGGGGTATTCCGTCGGGCCGACCACTGATGACAAGTAACCCTGCTCCGGTGGTCGGCCCAACGACGAAGGTGACGTGATGTTCGGGTGGGTTGCGGGAGTTGCGTGCTTAAGCCCCTCTGTCGCCCCGGACGGAGTGGTGCGGAGGCGCGCCGACCGCAGCCCACCCCAAAAAAAAAAAAAAAAAGAATTTAACTAGCCTGTTATACCATGCTTCAAATGATGTACGAGTAGATATTAGGGCTGTTATGGTGCTCGCGAGAGAAACTATCGGCTATGTGAAATGAAAATATACCCGAAACCGAAACCAATATAAAAGTTTCGAATAATTACGAAGAGGGTTGGTATTTGTATGAGACACATTATGACAGATTTTCTGTCAACCAGCCGAAATAATAGCCTAAACGCAAACCTCTCCAAAGCGAAATAATACGATAATTACCACAAATAGCATTTGCCTTTTACAATTACCTTAAAGTTCAATTTTCGTAACTGAAACTATACAAAACTGTCGAATAATCCGAAATTACTTTATATTTGTAACCGAAACTGATATAATGTTTTTTTTTTAATATCGGTATCTAGATCCCAAAGTTCATATCTATATGCTATAGATAGTGTTATAATTTAAATAAATAGTGCCTAGTAAATAGTGTTATAATTTAATAAACAAAAATATTCGAAGCTAGTATGCGAAATGGCACTCACCATCAGTTTGAATATAGTACTAGCCTTAACATAAAAAGCATATAAATCCCCTCTGAAATGATATTAATTCCTGGAATTATTGAATATACTCGCGTATACATGAATTATAAGTCTGTGTACATAAGCTTGAATAATCTCTTTGATGGAGGTACATTTTGCGTTCTACAATTATGAGGTGCCTCTAGAGAGCCGATTACTGAAATTAATGATAGATGAATACGTACTTATAGAGCAATGATAATGCAAAAATTTACGTAATTAATTTTTTATCTGAGACCATATTAATTAAATCGATATGAATAACGCTTTGGTATCAGTGATTGATATATAATATCAAATATTTAAATATTAATTAATTCAGTAAATATTGGATTTTCGTGTGGTTACCGAGTAAAAATACAATTCATCATCCCTTCTCTTGCCCGTAGGTGTCGCAAAAGATGACTAAGGTATTACAATGCATGTAACATACAGTGGTAGGACCACACTGTTGACAGTTGTCTGTCTACAGCCGCGGGCCGGTCCGTCCGGAGTAGTACCAGACTCTTGCAGAAAATCGACGTCTGAGTAGTAACAATTTGTTACTGCGCTTCGTTCGGTGAGCGAGAGAGCCGGAAGCCAAAGTTGCCACTATTTGCAATAAAAAAAATAACATCTATACAAGAGAAGGAAAACTCGAAATAAAACCCTGTATCAACATGTCTGATTAACATGGTATAGTAGGTTCATTACCCATCTATTACAGAGGAGGCTCAGGGCCGGGACGTACATATACGAGTATGAGCTTAGGTGATGAAATATTAGACAATGCTGGAATTTCGTCTGTTTACTATCTGTTGGCAGCTACAAATACCTTCAACCTTTTCATTACTAGTGGGTAACTTAAATTACGACTAAGAATGTAACGCCTTTTTTTTCACGTGGGAAAATTCAATTTTTACGCATTGATAGATGGTGTATGCCGGACTCAACGTCAATTTATTATCAGCGCCACTACCAGCTAAAAATCACTCGCTGTTCCTGTCCCTCGGCTACGACTAAGTCATGGGACCGTTTTCACATGCACCACAACTCCGCCGGAAAGAGTTTAACGCCTAACCCAACCCAATTTGATACAGGTATTGACCAATAGGTACAGGGTCAATAATTACATTTCCAAAGAGAGTTGACGTCATGCGCCCTCTCCTAATACTATTGCCAAAATTTTTAATGAAAAGTACATTGCAGCGATCCTAAATAGTTGCGATAAGAGCAGAATGATGTTGATCATGACTCATATTTACCCCTACCCAAAAAAAACAGGGTACCTGTTTTTTTTTAAATTTTTAAACAGGTACCCTGTTTTTTTTGGGTAGGCTATGGGCAGCTCAAACGTCGTCCAATCCGTCTGGGGTGACGCAAGGGTGACGTGCGGCCCCATAACCCTCCGCATTTTTACCCCTTCACCATTGGACCGACCACTGGTACCGACATCCTTCTCGTCCATGGCCAGCCCGGAAATATGGTGTCTGGTTAAAAATACAAAGTATCATCACCCATTCGTTAAGGGATCACCAGAAAAGTGAAGTGAAAGCCTAGCTATTATGGCCTCCCTAATTGAGGAGACCTGTGTTCAATAGTTTACGTCCATAGGCAGATGTACTTAAATGGATCTTGTACAATGTACCAGGTAATTAACCTAATAGCATATTGGTCCCATAGGGCGTAATGCATTGCTGTTACCATAATATAATCTGTACACGTACTAACATAATACTCAGCAATGTAAACATTTACATAAAAAAGCGATCAAACACAAATCACACAGCAATCTATCGTTACAGTTAATCGGTTTTGTTCCTGCACAAAACCTCAATACCGGTGATCAAATACGGCTATAAGCAATTCGGATGACTTCGGATATGCTCGTAACTTATCGGTATTGCGATGTCACTAATGCAACATTTCCAATTTCCAAGCGTCCGCTCTTAGTTCCCGAAACGACTGTTTACTTTTTTGTCGCACACATACATCATTGTCCAATAGTAAAAGCTTTTGTCTCCGGATCATTTCCCGCACCTATTCTGTTCGCGTTTGAATATTCATAATGGTAGCTAACTGCAAACATTTAATTGTTCTATTTTTTAACAAATAAATTAATATATCTATACCAATAAATAAAATTGGAGTGTCTGTTTGTAATGTCAAAATAATAGGCTTTTTTCATGCTCACACGGTTATTTGCACGACGACGCATATGCCTAAAATAGCAATTAAAAAATTTTTGTCTGTCTGTCTGTCTGTTTGTTCCGGGTAATCTTCAAAACGGCTGGACCGATTTCAAAAATTCTTTCACCAATGGAAAGCTATAATATCAGGGCGTAAACTAGGCTATATTTTATCCCGGTATTCCCACGGGAACGGGAACTACGCGGGTAAAACGACTATAACCTATAACCGAAGCGAAGCGAGGGCGGGTTGCTAGTTTAACATATTTTTCCTTTCTTTTGTTTTTTCTGATGGTGATACTGCTGCTCATGGACCTTTGTTATGCCGCTGCCTACTGTGAAGGAAGTCAAGAGTGTGAATACGTGCAATGAGGTTCGGTGATATTAGCGGAAACACCAAAACCCACCATTTATATTATGTGACTAGCAACCCGCCCTCGCTTCGCTTCGGTTATAGGTTATAGTCGTTTTACCCGCCTAGTTCCCGTTCCCGTGGGAATACCGGAATAAAATATAGCCCAATTTACGCCCTGATATTGTAGCTTCCCATTGGTGAAAGAATTTTTGAAATCGGTCTAGCCGTTTTGAAGATTACCCGGAACAAACAGACAGACAGACAGACAGACAAAAATTTTTTAATTGCTATTTTAGGCATAGGTGTCGTGCAAATAACCGTGTGAGCATGAAAAAAGCCTATTATTTTGAAATTACAAACAGACACTCCAATTTTATTTATTGGTATAGATGTAAATCCATCCATCCATACCTCAATTAGAGTACACTGTTGAACATAGGCTTCCACAAGAAGAGATAATAAAACGGCACGTTTAACAAACGGTTTGACAATCACCATTCGTGTTGAACTTTCTCAAGAAAGTGTTGTTGCAACTATTATGCTGGTGATTCCGCTGCCTGCTATCACGGGAAACTGTACTTGCAGATTTATTTCTATTATTTGGGGCCAACGCAATATGTACTCTTCTTCCATAGTTCATGTAGCAAAGATTTGGCAATAGCTTTATGAGCGGTCGCCTGCCTAACGCCAACCCTTCTTGGGAATGTAACGTACGGAAAGTGTGAACGTCGACAATGGAAAGAAAATTGACTTACTATATATCACGCTAGTTAGATGGCTTGGTATAGGGTTTTATTTCGAGTTTTCCTTCCCTTGCATAGATGTTGTATGTGTATTATAATCCCACAGTCGTCTTTTACGACACCCATAGGCAACAGGAATGGGTGATGAATTGTATTCTTACTCCATCACCACACAAAAAATTATACCAAAGGGTAATAATGTGCCAGTTTCCTTAAACAAAAAACAAATTATTAGACTGCGTATATGAAATTATTCACTTAAAATTTTCTTAAAATGAACTTCGCATATCTTTACATAGCGCTGTTAGCTAAATCACTTATACTGAAATATGTACAAACCTAAGAAGATTGCATATCCGAAACGTATAAATCCTTACTTCAATTATCCTGTCTCACGGGGGAGCAAATAAACCACATAGCTATATCGTCCTCATTTTCACTTTCAATACCCGCTATGTGTCACGCACCTGCCTAAACTTATGTATAAGTGTATACTTTACTTGATACTCGATTTTCATAAAGCGCTTTTTTTATATTTATGATTATAATATTCGCGATTTTTCTATAACACTTACATGATCGTTTTCAAGTTCTTATGATTACGCAAGTCTCGTCAGTACAGCATGCTGATTATATATGTAAAAACGTATATACTCATATATATATATATATCTTGTTATGCTGTTTGGCAGTCTTGGTTGTCATAAAAGATGATTAAGAATTTCACATAGGCCTGGGCCTACTTTATCTGATGCCAACCTGTCAATAATCCGCTGGGCCGACGGATCGACGAATCCCGGACGGAGCCGGGCGGCGGGTGTGTTGACCATAGCCCACCCAATAATTGCATTCCCAAAATAACGTCAGGTAAACAGCTGGTCTTAAGACTATTGTCAATAACTTTTGCAATATTTACTATTTAAAAAAGTATAAGTACATTGAGTCAACCTCAAGTAATTGAGATAACAGCAGGGGTAATGATGATGATAATGATGTTATTTTTATATCTTGTTAATATTTAACAAGAAAATTTTTAGGTGTTATTTCCATACTTAGCGATTCCAAACTTAGATTTTCTTATATGTTTTTTCAATACATTTAATGATATTCACGTTAAAAAAGTGATTTGATAAATGTTGCTTTACTATATAGTTCTATAAGAACATGCAAAGAAAACGTTTAATATAATGGTTTCCCTATGTTGGTTCGACGACCACGGGCTGACGGGAGGTTGCCATCAAATGCGGCCCTAATCCCGATACAAATCTCTATGAAGACCGCGTGGAGTCGACGTAATCCTGTACCTCCCCTCGCTGCTCCAGCAATGCCTCGTCTCCACGTAGTACCGCTATTGGCTTTATTAAGGTGTAGCAGACCGCTACAATTATTATGCGTCCCCTGTTTGCGGTAGGTGTCGCTTCTATGTCGCCGTTGGATTCCCTTAATTAAGGATTTGATTCGTCTACAAATATCTTTACGGTGTCTTATATAGGTTACTGTGTATAGCGGGTAATCACAGAACTTATTTACACATACCTAACATCCGTTAGCGAAATTGAGATATTGATCCTTTTAAAATTAAATAATTTTAAAACATTGTTACAATGTTTTGCAAATGTGAATGCAGGGTGGTTTAAGATATTACATTGCGAAGTATTTAGTACTTTGCAAGTATTTCTCGAGTGTCGTTACCGAAGGTTAGTTGAAACGGCACGTAAATTGCGAACGAGGACGCATTCAGGCTTGACACAGCTCGCTCATTTCAAGAGAGGAGACGTCGAGATTTAAGATATCAAATTATACTGTAATCGGTCGGCCCGTGCACCGTCCTGCCCCTTCGCTTAATATTAACATAGCGGAAGCGACCTCTTTGCCACACAGCGAATTGTGGATTACGAAATTTTAATTTTGCACAACTTTAATCTTGTTTTTATGTAAACATTGACGTTTAAATATTCTATAAAGCAATTGCGCATTCTAGTTGAATTTTTAATGAAATTAATGAAGCGACGCGTACGCGGGATTGATTGAGATTTGAATTTCTTGCGCGCAATCGGAGCCGCAAGCAACGTTATTGAATTAACGTTTGAATGTTTCATCTTGGATAAATAAAACAGAGCAAAGGGGACAATTATTTTGTGAAATTACCACTTTTATTATCGCTTAAACTGCATAAAACTTTCTGTAACAACAGAATAACTTCGCCAACGAGTCTTTGGAATGTTTTGTGATTGTTATTTAAGATTTACTTTTGGCCAACCAACAACGTAATAATAACTTGAGAAAACGTTATATTAAACTTCAGTTATAATATGGCCTTTTTTAAATTGGACTTATGGAGCTAGATAATTTGTTAGAAAACATGGTACTAATATTTTAAATTTTTATGCAATATTTCTTTACATAATAATTATCAGGATTTATATGCCATAACAATCTTATAGCATAGGAAAATATATTATGACAATTGGAATCGGGTTAAATGAAGGACGAAAGAGTTTTGAAACGTGTAGTTTCACTACCACCTGTAAAGATTGAGAAAGATAATAGTCCAAGCAGAAGTCTGTTATTCTTTAATAAAATCATTATCAATCTGTTTTGGACACAAATATTTAGGGTCGACGCAATATCTTGTATCCTGTTTTGAAAACAGATATACTTTTGAAATGAAAACTTTTATACGCAGGTTTGGATTGGGAGTAAAATAAATAGTAAGTCGTCATCGACATGGTCATGTGACGTGTAATCAATATTTGTAGTTATGTCTATGTCACTATATTTTTTGTCGAAAGATGTCAAAACCAGATAAATGTTAAGTTTTAATTTAGATTGCGCCTCATGTCGCCCTAGCCGAAGCTGCGGGTGACGTGACCGGGGATTAGTCCGTCACCCGCCGAGAGGCCGACCGCGTGAGGAAAGACCGACGTCCTCCCCGAGAGGGGGACGTCGGTCGATGGGAGGGTACCCCACGTAGGGAGTATTCCGTCGGGCCGACCACTGACGACAAGTAAAGCTGCTCCGGTGGTCGGCCCAATGACGAAGGCGAGGTGGTTTTCGGGTGGGTTGCGGGAGTTGCGTGCTTAAGCCCCTCTGTCGCCCCGGACGGAGTGGTGCGGAGGCGCGCTGACCGCAGCCCACCCACAAAAAAAAAATTTAATTTAGATGTTTTAATTTTTGATCATTCATTATATTGAATACTAGCAACCCGCCCTCGCTTCGCTTCGGTTTTAGGTTATAGTCGTTTTACCCGCGTAGTTCCCGTTCCCGTGGGAATACCGGGATAAAATATAGCCTAGTTTACGCCCTGATATTATAGCTTTCCATTGGTGAAAGAATTTTTGAAATCGGTCCAGCCGTTTTGAAGATTACCCGGAACAAACAGACAGACAGACAGACAAAAATTTTTTAATTGCTATTTTAGGCATAGGTGTCGTGCAAATAACCGTGTGAGCATGAAAAAAGCCTATTATTTTGACATTACAAACAGACACTCCAATTTTATTTATTGGTATAGATTCAAATATACACCGTGTGGTGATGGAGTAAGGATACAATTCACCACTCCCTATCTTGCCTGTCGTAAGAGATCGAGATATCTCGATGTCGTAAGAGACAACTAAGGGATATAATATCCAGATAACAACTGTGCAAAAGAAGGAAAACTCGAAATGATATCAACATTTTTGAGCAGCATGGTATAGTTGGTCAAATTCCCTCCCATTGCGGAGGAGGGCCGAGCCCAACATTGGGACGTATGTGGGTTGCGATGATGATGATGAAAAATAATAACTGTTTGTTGATAGTTTTAAGTTCTCACTTCTGTCCTCATGGCTGCTTTGTGTTTATTTATTTTTATTTAAGTACTTAAAGTGTATACACGTACTATACATTCCATATAACTGTCATTTACAAACAGTCATCCTAGACAAAATCTATTTTTTGTTAAATTTTCGCTGTCGTAGTCCTAGTCCTCCAATTCTAGATAGTGATTTTTTATGAATCTTTATAATTTCTTTTAAAAAATCTTATAAACATTTTTTGGAAATACTCATTAATTGTAATTATGGATGGACGTTGGTGTTTACGCGAGTATTACACATTGTAAATAAAACTACATTACGTACCGACGGACCATGAAAGCTTTAAAGTGTTCGAAACGTCGGGCAATCAAAAATCAAATACAAACGCAATAAAATCCGTAAAGTAGTTTTATTTACAACTAGCAATCCGCCCTCGCTTCGCTTCGGTTATAGGTTATAGTCGTTTTACCCGCGTAGTTCCCGTTCCCGTGGGAATACCGGGATAAAATATAGCCTAGTTTACGCCCTGATATTATAGCTTTCCATTGGTGAAAGAATTTTTAAAATCGGTCCAGCCGTTTTGAAGATTACCCGGAACAAACAGACAGACAGACAGACAAAAATTTTTTAATTGCTATTTTAGGCATAGGTGTCGTGCAAATAACCGTGTGAGCATGAAAAAAGCCTATTATTTTGACATTACAAACAGACACTCCAATTTTATTTATTGGTATAGATGTAATTAAATATACCTCGTATTATACTGTTTTTTTTATTATTTGCAACTGCTATGCTGCTTGGGATGATTATTAAATCTATCAAAAAACTCTTTTAAATTTTAACAAAATATATTTTTCGATACAAATTCTCTGAAACCCAAAGGGATAACAATATTCTTTGACTAAACATGACATTTGGGGATACCTAATGACAATAATGACTAATACACATGTTAATCACAGCTACGACTGGCTTAACCAACTTACTCGAACATGACTTTCACACTCATTGTTAGAAAGTCACCCTTTCAAATAGCTTAGTTTATTTTTGAGTCTGTATAAAACTACTCTCGTAAACTAAAACTAAGCGATTTTAACCCTATTTTCCGTGTGGTGACGGAGTAAAAATACAATTCACACATATTACACCCCTTAGTGGTGGTTTACGACACACCCATTCTTGCACGACGGTGTCGTTAAAGACGACTAAGCAATGTAATATATAAGTAACATCTAAGCATGAGAAGGAAAGCTCGAAACAAAACCCTATATGAACACATCTAACCAGTATGGTATAGTAGGTTAATTTCCCTCCCATTGTGTAGGAGGCTCGAGCGTAGTAGAAGGACGTACATATATGAGCTGAAATGATGATGGTATTAACTCTATAATCCGTGTGGTGACGGAGTAAGTATACAATTCACCACTCCCTATCTTGCCCGTGGATGTCGTAAAAGACGACTATGGGATATGATATGCACATACCATCTGTGCAAGAGAAGGAAAACTCGAAATGAAACCCTATACCAACATGTCTGACCAGCATGGTATAGTAGGTCAAAACCCCTCCCACTGTGGAGGAGGCCCGAGCCCAACAGTGGGACGTATATGGGCTGCGATGATGATGATTAATTCTATTTATCAGTATTTATACGTTATCTAAAACAAGCAAATGCGAGTTATTTAGTCTCTAAAAATTGCACACTAAACTTATATAAGGCACAGAGACTTAGAAAAACAACATTATTCTTCATTTATAAAACAATATTTGTCATTTATTTATTAAAATAATTGCAAAAATCAATTGTTATACGTGACACAATATAATTAAAAGAATCTGGTTGTTTATTATGCCGTCCAATATCCTACTTATTCGAGTCGATGTCACGCCGTGTAATGGTACATTATGTGGCCAGCCCAGGTGCCGCCAACCCGAACGATGTTTCCTAAAAATGTGAATTTATGTGTAAGCCCCACGGACGGCAATGATCGCCCGGCTCATGTCTTAAATTAGGGGGTTTAACGCTTATCCTCTCGCAGTAAATAAACTCCACCAACTATATTACTTGTGGGACCATTCACTTGAATGTTCTACCACCTACCTCCCTTGTTTACACACTTGTTTCGGTGATTAATGTCTTTTTATCATTGATTATCCTTTGAGAATTGAGGGTACTAGAGAAACTAAGTCTATTTGTAACAGCAAGCCAAAGTTTTAGGGGCTTGGAGTGAGTGAAAGACGACCGCAATAAATTCGTACTTTTCGAGTTTATGACGTAAGTAATATAGACATGGAAGTTGTTTAGTGCCATATACATTATAAAATACGTACGGTGCACCTGAGACGAGACCTGAGTGTAGCCGTTGTGTGCCAATTTTACATTATTTGAACGTTCTCGTGAACAAGATATTGGCCGTCAGAAATTTCGTGTGACATTCAACACTTGGCTAGTCTAGAGGAAATTTGTTTTGTGTTATTTTTAACCGACTTCAAAAAAGGAGGCGGTTCTCAATTTAACTGTATTTTATATGTTTGTTACCACAGATCGTGAAACCGATTTTGATGATTATTTTTGATTTGAAAACTGGTGCTTCATGTAGTCTGATTCCAATTTGGTCCAGTTGAAGTTATATTTTTTATGTTATAATTATTTAACGAATTTAATATGTTATCACAGCATTATTTATTACAGTATGACAGTTTTATAACATTCCATTTTGCAATAATAATAGTTATACTATAATTTATATTTATATTTCTATAATAAATTCAACATAAAACTATTATTTAACTAATTAATTTTGTTGTATCTATTATGTAAATACAGAATGTATAAATGATTAATTTAAAAACGTCAATATACTTACAAAACAGTTCCATTTAATTACTCCACTCCAGTTTTAGTTTATCCTAATCCGTTGTCTATTTTGTTTACAGATTCATTCCAAGCCCTCATTCAGTACCCAGACACAGTATCGGCGCAAACGGCGAAAACGGTGAGCATTAAACACTTCTTTGTTTTTATTTAACTATCTGTAAAGTAAAGCTATGAAACAAAGTAGCATTGCCGTACGTTTCATTTATTTTAAAGGCCATCTCTGAAACTTTATACAAATTAACTGTCTCTGTCTTGACTACTTTAATTAAATTTCTTGTACCACTAAGATCGCTCATATCTTCATTATTATTCTATGTAACATTCATTAATATTAGTAATAAAAATATTTATTTACAAAATAGTGGTAGAACCACACTATTGACAGTTATCTAGCTACAGCCGCGGGCCTGACCGTCCGGGATAGTACCACACTTTCGCAGAAAATCATCGTCCGAGTAGTAGCAATATGTTACTTTTTTTTTGGGGCTGGATTGCGGTCGGCGCACTTCTCGCACTACTCCGTCCGAGGCGACAGAGGGGCGTAAGCACGCACACCCGCAACCCACCCGAACACCACGTCGCCTTCGTCGTTGAACCGACCACCAGAGCCCGGTTACTTGACGTCAGTGGTCGGCCCGACGGAATACCCCCTGAGAAGTACCCTCCCATCGACCGACGTCCCCCCCTCAGAGAGGACGTCGGTCGATGGAAGATTAAGCAATTTGTTACTGCGATTCATTCGGTGAGCGAGAGGAAGCCCAATTTTCTGAGGGTGTTTGCGTGTGATGAGTTTAAGGCTTTTAGTATCACTGAACCTTTGCACGAATTCACACTCCCTTCACTTTCTTCGCGGTATGCAGCGGCCTTGCAAAGGCCCAGGAGTGGCAGCAACACTTACCATCGTAATAAAAAAAAATAATATACATATTTTTCATTGGTGGAAACGATACCTCATAGATTTAACACGATATCTGTATAAATATAATTTTCAAGAGGAAGCACTGTTAGTTTATTTAGTTTGAATGCCATAAAAATATAAGAGTTGTATATTCGTTCGTTACCCAGCTACCCACAACAAAGCTTGAACAACAACAGACCGTTTATGTGCATTTAATAACAATAATATCGAAGTACAGCGTGGCAGCTCCGAGCCCACGACAATAGTCCTCGCTCGGCTCACCGAGTGGGACATCATTTTTCTCGGCCAACTTTTCCCATTCGCTATTCATTTGTGTTAGAAGTTGGGCGTACTGCCGCCTACTGCAACGACTGTTTTAACTTTATTTCTGATGCAGCGTTCAGGGCAAATTAAATTTCGTTTTGTGGTTTCCGGAAACTCGCTTTGCGAGTATAATAATTATCAGGTTTTTTTCCATTTCCATACGGTTATGAATCAGTGAACGTAACTTTGTTTCAAACCGATAGTAACTGTCGACTATTTCACTTTTGAATTTTTATTATTCGCTTGAAAATTTTATTTCTACCTGTACTACTTATTATGATATGATATTCATGTTGCGATAAAGTAAGAATTCCTTTCCCATGGGTATTGTAAAAAACCAGCTAAGTGCGAGTCGGATGTGCACGAGGAGTTCCGTACCATTATCTATAACAAAGGGCAAAAAATGCGTTTGTTATATGGGAGCCCCCTTAAATATTCATTTTATCTTGTTTTTAGTATTTGTTGTTATAGCGCCAACAGTAATACATAATTTGTAAAAAAGTCAACTGTCTAGCTATCACGGTTCTTGAGATACAGCCTAGTGACAGGCAGACGGACGGACAGACAGCGAAGTCTTAGTAATAGGGTCCCGTTTTTACCCTTTGGGTACGGAATCCTAAAAACGAATAAGAAATATTATTACTACTCATAAAATACAATATGGCCATTTTCATAAAAATGTACAAGGGCGTTTTCAGGCCTGTCCCTCTAAAACATTACCTTTTTTAAACAATTAATTCTATTTGAAACTAGCACAAAATTTTACATTAGGTTTATTGTACATTTAAGTAATATTTTATAATATTATTTAAGCCAATTATAGTATAATTTTTCGATTAAAAAATAATATAACAACAGATTGCTATCATTTTATCGTGTCCCTTTGTAGCCAGACGATATTTCAACACTGAATTTACATATTAGTTGTAATAATTTGCTCTGTGCCGTATTTTATTTTTCTGGTAGATAGTGTAGGGTCAATTTATTAAAAATATATATGAACTAATAGTGTTATTATTACATAAAACATCTACAAAAAGAGTAGTATTTCGGCGAAAATGTGGTAACAAAACTGACGTGTCAGGATTTTTAAAAACGCACTACGGTAATCAAATTCTATTTAATTTATTTATTTTACGTCTAGTTAATATATATTTTTAATAAATTGACCCTACACTATCTACCAGAAAAATAAAATACGGCACAGAGCAAATTATTACAACTAATAAATATGTAAATTCAGTGTTGAAATATCGTCTAGCTACAAAGGGACACGATAAAATGATAGCAATCTGTTGTTATATTATTTTTTAATCGAAAAATTATACTATAATTGGCTTAAATCTTAATATATTTAGGAGTGGTAGGACCACACTGTCGACAGTTATCTGTCTACAGCCGCGGGCCGGTCCGTCTAGGGCAGTACCATGCTCTCGCAGAAAATCGACGTCTGAGTAGTAGCAATTTGTTACTGCGCTTCGTTCGGTGAGCAAGAGAGCCGGAAGCCCAACTTTCTGAGGGTGATTGCGTGTGGAGGGTTTTGGTGGTACCCTTGGTATCACCGAGCCTCAATGCACGTATTCACACTCCCTTCGCTTTCTTCGCGGTAGGCAACGGCCTTGTAAAGGTCCATGAGCGGCAGCAACACTTACTTACCATCAGGTGTACTGTTTGCTCGTTTGCCCCCGTTTGCAATAAAAAATATATATATATATATATATATATATATATAAATCTCCTGTCACGATGTTTGTCCGCGATGGACTCCTAAACTACTTAACCGATTTTAATCAAATTTGCACACCGTGTGCAGTTTGCTCCAACTTGAAACATAGGATAGCTTAGATCTTTAATTATAGTCGCAATTTTATTTTATTACAAATTATTTGTCTATAATTAATTGACAGTCACAATTATCTGTTAACTTCAAAAGATTCTAACAGATGGCGATATCTGTTGACTGGATTTAAGTAATTTAAGTAATTTGTGTGTGCTCAATGAGATTCGAGAATGGTTTAGATTCACAATTGGACCCGGTAGGTGGCGCTTTATTTGAACAGAACAACGTCTGTTGGGTCAGCTAGTAATATTATAAAATATTACTTAAATGTACAATAAACCTAATGTAAAATTTTGTGCTAGTTTCAAATAGAATTAATTGTTTAAAAAAGGTAATGTTTTAGAGGGACAGGCCTGAAAACGCCCTTGTGCATTTTTATGAAAATGCCCATATACGAAAAACATGCCAATAAATTAAGATTATAAGAAATGATTGTTGTAAAAACACCTTAATAAATCCATACTAATATTATAAATGCGAAAGTAAGGATGTTTGTTTGTTTGTTTGTAACGCTTTCACGCTTAAACCACCGAACCGATTTCAAAAATTCTTTCACCAATGGAAAGCTATAATATCAGGTAGTAACATAGGCTATATTTTATCCCGGAATTCCCACAGGAACGGGAACTACGCCGCGAGTAAAGCGACTGAAACCGAAGCGAAGCGAGAGCGGGTTGCTAGTTTATTAAATAAATTCGGCGAACTGTAGATCAATAACATATATTTTTTTAATTTGCATATAAAACTATGAGCCACGTTATTATTCTATTTTTTTATCTTTTAATTACTACGGAATTTAAATAATACGGTTAATATTATAACCGTGGTTACACGGATAATAATTGTAGAAAAGATAATATTAAGGTGCTCGTTACTCTATTCATTTACCGAATTTTGCCTGTAATACCTCGGAGCGAAGCTACAATTCGCTAATGAATTCTACAATAGCGACTCGACTATCCATCCTAATTAGTCGCTCTTTACGCCCAATTCCTGTGGAGTTTAATGCTATTGGTACAAGAAATAAACTTGAGGCGAAGCGTAGTTTGAAAGCAGAAGTTAAACTTTGGAATTCCTTGTCGCATTCAGCTTGTGACTTAGTAGACAAATTAATGTTGGAAAGCAGGGAAACCCTTCGTGAAATTGAGATATCACCGGTAGCGAGACGGAGTGGAGAAAACTTAGAAACGCTAAGTCCTATCAACTCGGCCATGATTGGACGTTTCTGTCTGTTACTAACTGCAACTGGATCAAATACGGCTTTTAGGTTAAATTAAATGGCATTTAGCAAATATATTTTATGCGCGGGGATTTATATTTTGTTGTATAACTTTCATTATTAATCCTCTTAGCGGTGAACATTATTGTAAAGTTTCTAGGCCTTTTATTGCATTAAATAATATTATTTCTGAGCATTTTGAAAGAAAGAGAAAGAGATAGATTAAGATTATACCTTTTCATCTACCTAATATATTCTTAACTGCATATTTAGAAACGTGATCGATACTAAACAGACCTAAACCTTATTAATATCATCGTTGTTCTATCTTTATTATTTTGCAGTTATGTCGGTAGTAGCTTTCTTATCAAAATAGTTTAGACAGAGCAGGGTTTTCTCTCAGAAAATCTAAATTGGTATAATGCTAGCCAGCTTTATAGCTCTATCTATTATAGTCGAACCGAATATGCTCTGCTAGAATTGACACATATTTAAGACAACGTGGGTGTTCAAAAAAATAGATTTAGCATTAACGTAATAATTATTAATTTAGTCCTAATAAGTAAAAAAATATATCAAATAACATTGCATATGCGACAGAGTAACAATACAGTTCACCACCCCCTCTTTTGTCCGTGAATGTCGTAAAAGACGAGAGAGGACAAGGACATAAAATGCAAATAACATTGATGCAAGAGAGGGAAAATTTTATATAAAACAAACCAACACGTCTGACTAGCGTACGAGAAGAGGTAAATAAGTTCGCGGAAACGGGGTGTTGGCGGGGGGTGGTCTTATTTTTTTTTACCTGCACTAATTGCGGGACTACTTATGAGTATAAATACCAAATTTTATAAAAATCGAGTCACTATTCATTGAGATATCATCGGTCAGACAAGTCAATCCGGCAGAAAACTACAAAAATGGAGAAAATCGAGTTTCGTGCTGTCATCAAGTTCCTTACCAAGCAAGGAAAACCTCCTCAAACCATTTTAGAAGAGATGTCTTCTGTTTACGGGAACTCTTGTCCTGGTAAAACCATGATTTACAAGTGGCACAACCTCTTCAAACACGGCAGAGACTCACTAGAAGACGACTACAGGGCAGGGCGGCCTATTGAAGCGACCACTGCAGAAAACGTCGATAAACTTTAATTAAAAAATAATTAAAATATTGGAAGATGCACGTTTAAAGAAGAAACAACTCGCAGAAATTATTGGAGTATCAGATACAACCATTTTAAATATGCTACACAACAATCTTGGCATGTCAAAGGTGTGCGCAAGGTGGGTACCGAGAATGCTCACGGCTCATCAGAAGCAGCGGCGAGTTGCGTGTTGTCGAGAGTTTTTGAACCTCTGTGCTGAGGACAAAGAAGCTATTTTGGGCCGCATTGTGACTGGGGATGAAACTTGGGTTCACCATTATGAGCCTGAGTCAAAGCAAGCGTCCATGCAGTGGCAAAAAAGGGTACACCACCTCCCAAAAAATTTAAGGTGTCCCAATCGGCTGGAAAGCTCATGGCGACGATTTACTGGGATACAGAAGGAATTTTGTTAATAGATTATAAGGAAAAGGGTGTCAATATAACCTGAGAGTACCACGCTGCACTGCTAGAACGCTTGCGAGATGCTGTGAAGGAGAAGAGGCGAAGCAAATTGACCAAACGGTGTTGTTTTTACACGACAATGCACCCGTGCACAAGGCGCAAGTTGCGATGGCTGCCATACAAAAATTGGGCTTCTAAATGTTGGAACATCCTCCCTACAGTCCAGACTTAGCCCCCAGCGATTATTATTTATTCCCAAAAATGAAAAAAGAACTCCGTAGGAAGAAATTCACGTCTGTTGATAAGGTGACGAACGCAATTTCAGCCTATTTTGACGACAAAGAGAAATCATTCTTTTTTTGATGGTATAAATAAATTAATTGAACGATCTGAGAAATGTATTAGGGTTAAGGGAGAATATATTGAGAAAGAAAAATAATATTGATTTTTACTTTGTCTTTTTTAGCCCCCATTCCGCGAACTTATTTACCTCCCCTCGTATTATAGCAGGTTAATTTCTCTCCCACATTAACGGAGGCCCGAGCCCAACAGTGGGACATATGTGAGCTGAGATGAGTGATGAATGAATCAAATATTAGAAACACTTTTTTGTGGACTGTAGACACTTGGCACACGCCGTCCGTGCCGTCCAAGATGACAAAACGGTCACGTGCAGCATCATAACCAACCGTATTCCCTCCTCATTACCACTTGGCCGACTACTGGTTCTGAGTCCTTTACATCCGTGGCCAGATTATCCATATACCATACCGGTACCATTTCCTTAAATAATAGTAACGCTGCTCGCACAGCTAGCACAACATACAACTTAATGCAGTATACGAAAGAATGAAGTTTGTCTAATCAAATCGCATTTTAAAAAGTAATAAAAACTCAAACCGTATTCTCAACCTTAGTTATAGGACAATAACATCGTCATAGTAGGTACTCTAGTTCTGTAGCAGTGGTCTCGACAGTAATAAGTCTGGATCTCGTTAACGGATCTAAGATCGTAACTCCGGGGCGAACTAACGAGCATACAATGTCAGCACTACCTACATTTTTATTGCTCTCTGTTTATTACAATGCTACATGCAATTGGGGTGTTTCTCAATCGTTGTTTATGGAGCAGGTGTAAGAAGAATTGCCTCTGCTTTGCGGAATTACCCTAATAAAATGTTTTATGTATTTATGTATTTAGGTGATTGATCTAACTGTCGTTATAGATATGTGTATACATTTTATAAGTTGCCGTTTTGATCCTTGAGGGATCCAGATGAATTGATCACGGATTTGAATGACGGAAAAAAATATTTTGGACATTTCTTGAAATTTTATGAAAGAATCATTAGATGTAATGAAATTTAGAAATGTAATGGATTGACTAAACGACAATATCGATTATTACGACACATAGGTTATTTGAGATTAAAATCACATTTAGAAAGCTTTTTTTTTTGTGGGTGGGTCGCGGTCGGCGCGCCTCCGCACCACTCCGTCCGGGGCGACAGAAGCTAATAATTATTATACGGTTAAAATAATACCCATCTCTCTCTTCTTCCCTTTGTTTTTCCTCTCTACGACTTACTAGAGTGCACAGATAGTGTCTAAGTAGCGACTGGCCGTGTCAAAAGTAGGTTAGGTTACTTTCCCGTACGGAACAATAATTGGACCTACAAATGATGCATGTAAATCCGCACAAGCAATTATTATCTAAGAATAATATTCTTACGTGCCCTTAAATAGAATATGTATTGTATTTCAAATAATCCATATATTTCCGATTACATTTCATTTGTACAACCTTATGAGCCTAACTGCATTCCACAAAGATTAATATTTTAATTAAATTTTAATACTTAATTTCTTGATATAATTGGTGTGATTAATTTTGATTTTTATATCTATAGGCATTTTATTACTTGGATATTCCGACACTTGAGCATGTAATGCCTTCATGGCCTGGATTTGAATTAGCTATGTCAATAAAATCCTAAGTGAGCATGTTTTGATTCAGCGTAAACACTCGACAGTTCGACTGGACTCGGATTTTTCTCGAAATGGAATTAAAACGTCCCACGAGGTAAGTGGCAGCACAAGTAAGAGGTACAAAGTGAAGTGAAGCCGGATAGTGCTCCAACCACAAAGGGCACAGACGGATGTTAGGAGCTCTGAAATCCCTCAATCCCGCTTCTATGATCCTTGACATAAATCTCTAACCTCGCCATCAAATCTTTTCTGAGGGTGGCTTATGCGCGCAGACACGAATGGTACGTTTTTAATGCGTTCTACTCAAATCCTTACATAAAATACATACGGTCGAAGCAATTTATTCATTTTTTTAGATGACTGTGCTATAGATATTTATAAAGGACAACTCGAAATGAAGCCTTGTACCAACCCGTTAAACTAGCGTGGTATATTAAATGAATTTCCCTCCAATTGCGGAGGAGGTTCAAGCCAGCAAGAAGACGTATATGAGCTGTAATGATGATGATGATATAGATATTTCCGTTTCTATTGGGGTAACGGAGTAAGAATACAATTCACCACTCCCTATTTTGCTCGTGGATATCTTAAAAGGCGATTATAATGTGCATACGTTACGACTCCCACGGGTAAGTAAGGGGTGGCGACAATTGTAATCTTAACACGCCGCGTTTAGCGTATATTTGCAATATATTTATAGCGAATACGGGCCCAGTGATCTATATGAATTCGTTTAAATGATGAAAGGAAAAACAAAAGAAATTAGTTAATATTTTTGCGCTTGAATATACATACATAAAACAAACCTTATTTTTAAAGTTATATCTACTACTTTCGGCACCTTAGGGAAAAAGGATAGGTGTAAATTTTCACACGCACACCTTCACAAAAAGCCGACACCCTGACGTTAGCTAGTCAACATTTTTTACGACGCGCGTGCACACCGTTACAAATGTCAACAAGATAAGGCGTTATCATAAAACTTTCAATGTATTAAATACCTTTTCCTATGATTAGTGTCGTTTTTCTATAAACGTAGGATAACGCGAAGGATAACATTTTTAGAAAGATTTTTATCTTGTTAGGCCAAAGATGTATCTTACGGGCGTAATAAGTACCTACACATACACTTATTTTTTAATCATACTTAAAAATATCAAAACTATTTCAATTATTTATCAGTTTTGTTCAAACGAACACAATGTCTTTGAAACTGTACATAACTATAAAATCTAGTATTTTCTGTAATTAAGTTAGAAAAAATATAAATTTCAATATATATAAATTATATGTGTAATGTGTGGACCGAAATTTGATATTCTCCTTAATCACAATAGCTTATGTAGACTAGACAAGTTTCTCAACTTTGCCCTCTCAACTATAACTCACAAACCAAAATGTATTTAATCAAACAATAATATGCGGTGAGGGTACAGACATTGTGCAGTGTTGAAGAAACTATGCGCCAATAGTTTACCGAAACAGCGAGACGGTTGTATTTGTATCATAACGCCTTTAATCCATAACCTTGGTTGCTCCATCAGTAAGTTATGATTGATAACATTAAATTCAGTCGGGAGTTTGGTCGGTCGCTCTTTATACTCTGGTCTTATATATAAAAAAAGAGTGTATGTACAGAGTACCTACGCATATCAGAAGTGAAACTCCTTTATCCTTCATCCTTTATCTCATTCGCTCGCCGGCTGTAAGTCGTCATCGAAATATCACGTGATATGTTATGCTAACGCTATATCTGCAGCAATGTCAATGTTACGGTATCTGTGCCAGATATATAGTTTTAATTTACAAAAGATCAAAAAATTAATTTGAATATCCATTAATAAGTGTTTGTTCAAGTTTTCGCTTCTGTCGGCAGTCCTCGTGACTGCTTTGTATTTTTTTTAATCTATACACACAATTATAGCATAAACTATTAAAACTCAGAAAAATAGTAAACATCATGTTATATAATTATGTCGATAATATTTAAAATATTCATTTCAACAAATTATGCGTCATATTTAACGTGACCATACGCCCTACCTATTCTTGACAAGACAGGCTGTCTGTTTCTTTGTCCTCAGCTGAAACTTTTACTTTCATTTAATTAAGGGACGCAAATTAAAACCAGACTAAATACTATTATACTTTATGGTTCACACAAAGAATTATAATGCGTGAGAACGGAACATACGACATTTGTCATGAACGATCGCTCCTTAAATTCTACGCCATCTTTGCAGTTATAATATAGCGTAGTATAGCTTTATTTTATTACACAAAAATAAGGATTTATTTCTCGTATTTATTTTTCATAAATATAGAATGTTATAAAAAGATAAATAAATGTGAGAGTATATACCTATAGTACATTGAGAGTATATACCTATAGATTATTGTTTTGTAATAAAGTGTTTGTTTTTACTAATCTCTAAAACGGCGACTGACTGGTTTTGGCAATCATTAGCAAATATCTAATATTATAGAGCGTAACCTGAGCTATTTTTATGTTAGAAAAAAGATTGAGACTTGCACTTAATAATAAAATGCGCGAAGCATTTCATTGTTATAAATAAAAAAATAAAAAAAGACATTTATAATATCAGTTAATATATATTTACCAAAAATTATTTTACTGCTTATATTTTTATTAAAAACATTATGAAATTTATGAATTCCATAAAAGTAATAAGTTTCAGTGTCAGCTGTTCTTATTTTCCATATAAAGGAGGAAAACTAGACAGGTCTTTGTCCCCAAGGTTCAATAAAGGGAAATCCGAGATAGCGTTTATGGAGTCAAGGTGCGGGTTTTGTTTACATTTTAAAATTGCACTTTGCACTGCGGCAACGGTTAACCGGTGTCTTTGTGTCAACACCGGTACGTGTTCAAACAGTGTAACCGTCAAAAATACTATATCTTCGCTCAAGGCGAGTCTGCAATACTTGCATGAAACGATTGACGTTCATGAAACCATTCGTATCTGAGGCAGTAAAACTATATACTGAACAGATCGATTCCCTATCAAACGTAAATTTGTTTTTTTGCGAATTTTGCATATTGTAAAGTTCTAGGATTGTTACACTGTTGATTTAACTTCATTGAAATTTCACGAAAGATGCAACGAATAAAGAGGACCAAGTCACGTTTAAAATTGCACGTATCATCGCCTACCTCCGTTTAAGCCCGTAGAGGCTGTGTCAACAACGTTTGGCATCTCTCTACATTACCTAGTTCCGTGTCAAACAATGTTTAACAGTTGTTTTGTTAGTCTTATGCAGCCCGTTACCCTGTAATCAACGTAGCAAACACCCTTTTATACTTTGATAAGCATAATTTAATCATTCAGGCATTTCTACCATACCTACTATTGCGATTAATCTGAAGCTTTGTCATATTCGTAGTACTGTACTGGTAGCTGTATATGTCTTATTAGCCAATTTTGCTTAATGTCTCTCGCTTTGCGTAGGAGGGAAGTGGAATCTTTCCAACTCCTATTTTTCTAATCAACTTAAATTTGTTGCGGGTCTGAAGACTTTGAAGTCAAGACATTGCTTGGCACTAATTCCCGAGGGTCAAATTTCCGTGTTTTTTAAGGCGACCATTATTTGATTGATCCTGGGTTAATAGAGATCCAATGGTGGGAATTGATCCCATATTAAAAAAGCATAATTTACATTTATTTCATAATACATCTATATAATCCGCGCATTCTACATCTGGCACACAAAAGAATACTATTATATTTCGGTAATAGTACATAGTTTATTGACAAAACCAATTCTTGCTTTCAGGCAAAGATGTTAAAATTTTATTATCCTTGATTTCACAGCATACAGATACTTAGAGAAACTTAGTTTCGTTTGTAAAACAAACAAGCTCGGTGTGATAAGTGGGCGCAGTTGTTGAGCTATCGTCATTCGATTTTCGTTCATCACTATCAGTCAACCACAATTAGGGGTAACCGCGAGTATTAATTACATTGTCTAATGGAGCGAGCTCGGTTTGTTCGGTGACGCATTCCCAAATGTGTACCTTACAAGCCGTAATTAGGTTACAGCCGCTATCAAAATGTCATTTATTATTTGGCCTTTTATCAAACTTCTCCTCTTTAAGTTTTTGCTCCGACAATTCGAAAAGGAATAACCCAAAGTGCTATTTGTCATAGTGCAATCTCGTTTTGTGACGATTGAAATTTTTAAATGCTTTTCCATTACTTAGTGAAACGCGAAGTGATTAAAATGAGCAATTTTCATTTGCTATTTGCTGGTTTATTTTTATTAATAGTTAAAAGGTTGTTTCGTGTTCGCTTTTGATGTTCTACCGTGGTCGTCGGCTCGATAAGTAATCCTTTATCTGAAGCTAATCGAGCGAATATTTATTTATTAATACAATATAGTTTAAGCAACCAACTAAATTATTCCAAATAAACATACAATGGACACTATTGACTTAAACATTCATATTTAACGTCATCTATAGACAAAATATAAATGCATTCTCTGCCAGCATAATCCTTGCAACAACAGAAGCACTCTGGGCTATATGGGCTCTTATAAATATTAAATGCGCGGAGCTCGAGACCCCAAACAAAAACGTTTATCTGGTCTCCGTGGAAAAACCGCCAGAATTAGCAACAGGGGGGTGGATTAGGGCGGACCACATTTAATCCTTCACTAAGAAGGCTTTGCTTAAGCGAGTTCTAACGAGCTGAAGATAAAACAATTACCGTAGACGTGATTAAGAGATATCAAGAACACTTGTTACATTTAAGTCTTTGAGAAAACCCACCGAAGGCTAACTCTTTCATTCCCACGTGTATCAAACTAAACCAAATATGCTTGTAGGAAATTCTAATTTGCTATCAGTATTTGTCAAATTCAATAAATCTACTGAACAAAATCCCTTCACCCTATTACGCAGTAAAAGATTCCAATATAAAATCGGGCGTGACGTTTGTCGTTTTATCACCTTGTCACTCCTCCTAATATTTTTTTACCTCAATTACGACTCCCTCCGCGAGCGCAAATAACAATTCAAGAAAATTAAAATGGAATTCTTGCGAGTATGGATACTTGAAAGTAGACATTTTATAGCCTCTACATCTATGTCTTTCTACTTACACTATCATTCTGTTCGTAATAACATTCATTATCTTCATATAATGAGGGTTATCTTATCTTATATCTTTAAACAAGCAATTCTTATAGTATATATATATATATATATATATATATATATATATGTATATATATATCTCGGAAACGGCTCCAACGATTTTCATGAAATTTGGCATACTAGAGGTTTCAGGGCCAAAAAATCGATCTAGCTAGGTTTTATTTATAGAAAATGTTGTTTTGTCGATATTTTCAGCTAATCAATACAATGACATAAAATGAATTCAAATTTCGCCGTCGCCGTCAAGAGTGACAATAGCTCAGTTGGGAAGTTGTCCACTCGCATTCTAACAGCGTGAGATCGAATCTCGGTGTTCTTATTATTCTCTTTTTGTAATTTTTGAAATTTTTTATTATTTCATCATTTTTATTTTTTATTCATATATATCTAAATAAGTTTGGCAAAAATACAAAAAAAAATATACCTACCTTATATAATGAGTCATTTTTACTTAATCCAATAAATATTTATTATTATTAGGTATTATATAAAGATGATTAGACAAATAGTTTACCGTGTAGTATCGGATTGTAAAATATATCACCACCGAGCCCTTCTCGCCTGTATCGCACACTTTTGTCCATGCGATGGCAGCGACAAGAATATTTATCTTTAGTATCTCTCCTTTAATAAAAAAACCATTTCAGACAACATAGATATATTTAGATTAAAATAAGACTTGTTTAAGTAACGACTGAGTTAAATTCAAAAGTGCCTCCGAAAAAGCTTATAAAAAGTAAGAAATTAATCTGCAATTCAAAACCCTCCTTACCCTCTTATACATTTTTCTCTTATTCTTTTCTTTAGGAAATCCATAAGAAACGTTCAAAGAAGTTATTTTTATTGCAAATGTAATTATTAGTATAGCAGATAATCTTTTTTGATTTTAAATCATTCTCTTAATTAAGTATTATAATTTTCAATTAAAATCTCGTAAATTAGTGTATGATAATCTAGTGAAGTTATAATATATCCTGTACTAAGCCTTTATTATGCATGGTTGATATCCGAAAGGGTAAACCACCGGGTAGGCCACTTGTGTCAATCCGGTCGACGGCCCTGTACGGCGTACCGGTGTTGGCGGGGTCCCTGACCGTCCGTCTCAGGGCTCTCCTGTGGCGTACCTACACAGGCTCGGCAGCATCAGGAACTGGGACACGGTCGCCGCCTTCTGCAAGGCAGTCGTCTCGCGGAAGGAGGCGGCGGAGCGCGCGCGGGAAGAAAGTCTCCACGACGACGCAATCCGCCGCCAGCGGCTCGGGCGGTGCAGGTGCGAGTATCTGCGCCTGATGCCGCCCTAGCCGAGGCCGCGGGTTACTGGACCGGGGATTTAGTCCGTCACCCGCAGAGAGACTGACCGCATGAGGGCGACCGACGTCCCCAAGGGGGAACGTTGAGAGGAGAGGGTACCCCGCGACCGGGGTATACAGTCGGGCCGACCACTGAAGACAAGTTACTCTGTTAGTTACCCTGCACCGGTGGTCGGCCCAACGACGAAGGCGATGTGTCACGGGTGGGTCGTGTGGCCGCGCGCCACCCCTCTGTCGCCTCGGACGGATTCGGGCGGTGGGTGCGCTGACCATGGCCCACTCCTAAAAAAAAGGTTACTTATGTCAAAGAACAAATACCAATGGTCTGCCCTCATCATCATCCTTACCGCTCATGTATGTCCTACTGCTGGGCTCGAGCTTCCTCCACAATGGGAGGAAAATTTACCTACTATACCACGCTAATCAAACGGGTTGGTATAGGATTTTATTTCGGGTTTCCCTTCTTTTGCATAGATGTTATCTGTATATTATAATCTCTTAGTCGTGTATTATGGCACTCATGGGCTAGACAGAGGGTAATTAATTGTATTATTACTCCGGTCACCACAAGGTAAATGGTAGCTGTGTGATCCGTCCTAAGGACTATTATTTACAAAGGTGATCTTTTTTATTAAAGAAGATATGTAATTATTTGACGATATTCTATATTATAGTTTATAACAATGGTTCCTTAAGGAATACAATATACCAGTATCGAATTATTGGTTTTACCTACAATAGCAGATCAGAACACGATTGCCGCCATGCGTACACTTCATTAATGAGTTGTCGGCCGTAGCTGTGTAGCCACTGGTTAGATACTGTATTAATTATGTGGTAGGATCACACTGTTAATGGTCTTATATCTACAGCTTCAGAGCGGTCTGTCCGATGTAGTACCACACTCTCGCAGAAAATCAACGTCTGAGTAGTAGCAATTTCTTACTGCACTTCGTTCGATGAGTGAGAGAGCCGGAAGCTCAACTCTCTGAGGGTGTTTGCGTGTGGTGGGTTCTGGTGATGCCTTTAGTATCACCGAATCTTATTGCATGCATTCACACTTCCTTCAGCTTCTTCACGGTAGACACCGGCAGCAGTATCGCTGACTATCGCATTGCTCGATTGGCCCCAACAGCGATAAAAAAAAATAGTACATGCTTTGCAAGAATAAATATAGTTCGGCCACTGACCGTAATCATATACAAATAATTAATTCTAATGAAAATTGCTAATTATTTGAATTAATTGATCTACTTACGCGTATCGCAGTGTCCTACATTTTGATATTAAATTACTAGGTAAGATTATGATATTAAATTAAAATGCATTTTTAATTAGATACAAAAATGTATGATGTTATACATATTCTATCTGGCTGGATTGTAGTAATAATAACTTGTAGTTTATTGTTTACTATTTTATATTTTAAGGAAACTTTTTTATTTTTATTTAGCAGACGGATAACTCCCTTGTTATCAAAGCTTATTTTATTATAATATCATCCAATTTTTTCCTGTAATTAATGTAAATTACTGACGATGAAACAATATCAGAATCACGGATTATGCTCTCATTTGACTTTTAAAATTTCACTCTACGATGTCTATATTATCTTAAATGGGATGTATATTAGAATTGTAAATTAATTACTCGTTACGTTTCTCGCATGCATTTGGCATTCCAAATCGAATTCGAGCCTCGAGGCTCTACAAAACTAATTACGTATCGAAGCTATCTTCTTCCACGCTTTCTTACGTGCCTTTCCCATTTCCATATAAGTTGAGCTTTAAACGAGCCAATCTATTCACGTCTACACATCAGGGGGTCGCATTTGCATATAGAACAGAAATTTATTAAATCTACAGCCAATATCCCACGTACCGACGTTGAACTTTTGCTTTACCAACGATTCCAATGATATTTTTATTGACTTGGACTGTAAAAACGTTACTATCTATTGGCCTTACTTCTCTAGCATATTCGAATCTTCTTAAAAAGTAGAATCATTTTGTCGCAGTATAACACTAAATCCAATTTCACAGTGAAAAATAATGGAAAAAAACTGCCATAATTAACTGATTAGCACCGTCATTAACGTTAACTAAAGAATTAAATGCCTGAAGCGTTTTTATCCAACTAATGGAGTCTGCCATAAAAATGTTATAATTCATTTAACAGATGACGGTTTACAAAGAAACTCCAATTTACTCCAAAAAAATTAAATAATTCATATTCATAATTTTTATTCTCTCACAAAACTTTTTTCTCGACTTGTTAGATGTTTTACTGAATTGTTAAATATTGTATAAACAATTTTATGATTCAGTTTCATATGTCATGTCTCATTAACTATGAAGAATTTAAAAACAGCTCCTGAAACTAAAGCTATTAAGATCTTCTAAAGCAAAGCACTGATGTATGATCCGGTTTTGTAACTACTATAATACTAACAATACCTTTTCAAACCAGTCTCAAATGGCCTAAATTCTTGACAAAGACTTAACGAAACTGTTTAAGCAATTTACTAAGTTGGTAAATTTAATTTATTTTAGTAATAAAAGATCAAATTCAAAAAAAGGTAAATAATTTTCGTTTCAAATTGCAAAAGGCAGTTATTTCTACTACGAAATGATTGAAAAAAATTATAAAACAATAATCACGTAGTACAAAACTCTGGCCATTAGTAACTATAAATAGAAGAGTACAATGAGTATGCGCTTATAATTGCTATGTGGTTCTTTTATGGCATTAGTTTCATTAGCGAAAATAAAACATGTTGCATTCTGCTTTCATTATAAGAATATTATGTATACGCCACCAACGAGCTTTATGCTCACAGGAATGGGTTGAGTGCTGTTGCATTTTAATTAATTCTCTTTTCTATCGCGATGTGGTGTTATCAGCCTCCCTCAGGCGTTGCGGCCAAACAAATAGCTGTTGCTCTGGAAACGTAACAGTTTTGACACGACCATAATGCGAGTTCTTCTTCGTTGTTGCGGATAGTATATTGAATCGCTTTTTAACTGTTTTTTTTTTTAAGAATTGCTACTCGCTATCCTCTGTTTATTTGTATCGATTTAAAATACGGACAATGTTGTTACCTTTAAACTCAAGTTTTACCAAAAAGTTAAATTGAATCCATTTTATTACATTGCCAAAAATCATCACATCCTTATTATTATATAAAATGAACGACCCTCGAAAGAAATAAAACTTTTCTCATCCTAATATGTTTTTGATGGGATTTATAATTTGCTCATCTGTGCTCTCCGTGTCAAACGAGAAAAGTTATTTCAATAAGAAATAAGTTTGACTTGTGTGTTGTTTCAGGCTTTAGACGGCCAGAACATATATAATGGTTGCTGCACGCTGCGCATCGACTACTCGAAGATGACCTGTCTGAACGTGAAATATAACAATGACAAGTCCAGGGACTACACTAACCCTACGCTGCCGTCCGGGGACAGTGATGCGCACCAGCTGTTGACCAGTGAGTTGATGCCACTGCGGGCACGGCTCGCCCTGGCCCTCGCATCCAGGATGAGTTAGTCCTATACTACTCCGAGCACATGGACGCTTTATTCACCGCGCTCCGTCTCTCACACACGTATCGTAGATTTTTGCGTCCTGCATCCGACGATATCCACAGTGGGGCAGACGACCTTCTTCAATTCTTCAATACTTGATTTAATTGGATCAATGAGGAATGCCTTATAACCCTTCGCGTAATTGGCGTCTGCCCCATTTACTCTTGGCTATTGAACTTGACTTCGATCGCTGTTGCACCTTTTAATATCATTAGGTAGTACTTCTGGTTCTTTTACTTGAATATAGATTTTAAAATATTATGTGACCTATATTAGAAATCATTTAATATTTGCCTTGTTTAAAAAACCTTCAAAGATATTTTCGTCCCATCCAACTTAACCATAAATTATAGAAATTTTCTTTGTTTTACGAAGTTTCTAGTGCCCTTTTTATATAATATTGGCATTCTTTGATTATAATCCTTTGAACATGTTTACATATGAAATTATAAAGCCGAACATAAATCTACAATATTAACGGTTGCAAATTACATTTGCTATTCCGCGTTAAGCTCTTTTCTTGTTTATTATTCATATTTCAATGGTAAATATACCCGCGGTGACTAATAACTTCTCATAAATACGTATTGCACCGTAGAGGATTGTAATATGTAAGGATCATTCTATGTTGCGAATGTTCAACTTCGTTATGCAACCTTGTAATATTTCATAGTAGTCATTGATCATGTTGTATTCTGTTTTGCTGACGCATTTAACCTTATTTCGCGCAGCATAATATTTATTAAGGTTATTTTCTTTTTATCTGAGTATATTAAGTTTTATGTTGACTTTAAATTAAGATTGTCTTGGAACATTTTAATTAAGCACATCACATTTTGATATTTTTAGCACGTGATCTATTGTTTAAACACAGTACCTTTATAATTAGCGATAAAATGAGTAGTGTCGCGTGATATGAATCATTTTTTTTTTTTTAATATTGTTTTATTACGTTTTATTATTTCAAACATTAATTTACATGTAGTATATAATAGTATCCATCATAAAATTCATCGAATCCCCCTTTTAAGCACTATATTGACATAAATAAATTTTATACGCATGTAATTTGAAGTAAAACGATTATGTTAAAAAATAGAGATGCCAATATCGACTCGATCAGACCAACCTATTGTAACTGAGGGTACAGAAAATCAATAACATTTTATCAATTTTCTGCAGTCTCAAAAGATGCATTGGATGGTATAGTAACTACTCCCGCAATCTGTATATTTCGTGGATGAAATATATATAATACGATCTATTAATATATATGTAATACGATCTTATTAATTATTAATATTTACATAAGTATTAAATATACCTACACCTATATAAGTTTTTCTTCTTTATTCTTTTTCATTCTTAATATAGCAGCAGTGAAAACGTGTGTTATGATGACAGGTGGTGGTGTATTGGCGCCACAGTTTCTTGGACTAGGCTCAGGCTTAGCTTCACCATACGGAGTTGGAGTTGGAGGAGTGGGCCTGCCCGCTTTCGGTGCCCTCACACTCACACCAGCTTCACCCGCACTCCGAGCCCTCGCCGCCCCGCCGCTGCCTCTCGCCACCGTTCTTCTCGTTTCAAACCTCAACGAAGAGGTTAGTATCATGGCAACACACAAACACAACATTACTCAATTCTGGAAGGCGGATTTACAAAAAAAAAATCTTATACTCATGACCGCCCTTTTCAACCTTAGTAAAAACTTTATAATTGATAATCACTTTAAAAAAATATAGACAAAATTTAGTGAAAATTCCTACATTGCTCCAACTTATTGTTAATAGTTTGTTTATTGGCAAATTTATACATTCCGCTAACACAATAGCCAGTAACGTCCGCCCAAGTCAAGTGATGGTTTACAACTGCACAAAATGATGAACTAATGCATTGCACTAATACAAACGGCGTTACAGGCTATTATATTTATATATCCTACTTAAAACTCCTTGAAAATAAGTTGCTAATTTATTTATAGATATGATGATATCTTTTACGACTATTTATAATACTGTCTCTTTTCTATTTCCTATTGTTTTAGATGGTCACGCCTGACGCTCTCTTTACCCTTTTCGGTACGTGTGCACATACATTCCGTATTTTATATTAAAACATTAATATTGCTACTGAACCCTGTCGCCTGAAAGACAAATTGTCAGCTAACATTCTCGATTTCCGTACTGATAACTGCATCCGACCACTTGTGGAAGCTTCGCTTGATAACACTATCAAACCTCAAATTGTCTCAATTCTAAACGCTTATTAACTCGCGACAATTTGTGTTTCAGACGCCTTAGTTGTAGCTAAGTTATTTAGAAAGTATCCTGTTTACCCAGTGTTGTCTTTTATTTAAGTTTTATTTTTTTGTTATTTTTCTTTATGTGGACGTTTAAATTTCATGTCGGGTTCCTGTATCATGATATACTAGTCTTAATGACCCTTTTTATTAATTTTTGTTCTAGTATGTATACCTATATCAAATTAAGTATCTGTAAAAGACCACAGATATATTAATGCAATGATCCATATTAGTTTTTAGTCAACAAAGGTATGTCAAAGGAAACAAAGTACCATAGATAAAAAATATAAACAACGAACCATAGTGTAGTGGAGTGATTGTTTGCAGTAATTTGCTTTCACACAGCCGGCCCATACATGCCGCTGTTTGCTGCTAAATTATTCATCGAATAGCTTAACGTGACCAATTTAGAGCTTTAAAATTGTTTTCTTCTTGTGTTTCGACTGTCTTATTTTCGATTTAATATATATTAAAAAATGGTTTAGTAAAAAATGCTATTTCGAAATATCATGATAAATGTAGTAATTTAGATTAAATACTAATTATCACAGTTTTGTTAAACTATCTATACTTTAATATGTAAGTATTTTAATTGGAATAAATTATTAAATACGTTCAATAAAACTGAGATAATTTATTTTAGATTATAGTAATAAAAAAATCTCATTATCTATTAGTAAAACATTATTTTTAAATATAGGCGTTTATGGTGATGTGCAACGGGTGAAGATTCTATATAACAAGAAAGATTCTGCACTCATTCAAATGGCAGAACCTCATCAGGCCCACTTAGGTAAGTATTGTGAACTGTATATCGTAAGCAATAAAGTCTTTAATTGTGGGCAAGAATTTATTTATTTAGGATTAAGAGGATACTTAAGGTTCTCCTGGTTGTAGTTTGTTTCTCGTAACATGAAGTGTCGTTGTTTATTTGCTACTTAACGTGTTGTTCATTAAACATTTTAGTGTAATTAGCGTATTTATAGTTGAGAAAGTGTCTTTGAACTATTAGCGTGAAAGTATGTTTATTCTGTTGAGAACTGTTAATTAGGAATAATTTAAAATGAGAAACGTTGAAAATTGTATTATTTTTTATCGTTACAGATAAATACTTAAGTAAGTAGGATAAATACGTACTTCATGTTAGCGAAACTATAGCCCTATATTGTACCAAACTAATTTTGGGAAATATCTAATGGTTAAAGTTATTTTTATAATCAATACCTATTATGGATATGTCTATATCATGGATTTTCCGTGTGGTGTCAGAGTAAGAATACAATTCACCACTCCCTCTCCTCCACGTGGATGTCATAAAAGACGATGGGTTAAATATGCATATAACATTTATGCAAGAGAAGGTAAACTTGAAATGAAACCCTATACCAACAACATCTCGGGCGGCGCAGGCGCGAGTATCTGCGCCTAATGCCGCCCTAGCCGAGGCCGCGGGTGATCGGACCGGGCAATTGTCCGTCACCCGCAGTGTGGCTAACCGCGCGACGGCGACCGACGTCCCAGGACGTCGAGAGGTGAGGGTACCCGAAAGGGTATTTCGTCGACCGACCACTGACGACAAGTCACATCTGCTCCGGTGGTCGGCCCAACAACGAGATGACGTGGGTACAGGTGGGTTATGGGCCCGCGCGCCGTCCTTTCATCGCCCCGGACGAACTGGACCGCGCGTGCACTTACCATAGCCCACCCATAAAAAAAAAAATACCAACAACATCTATGCAAAAAAAAACGTAAACTGAAAATATAATTACCCATCTGACCAACGTGATATAATGGGTCAATTTCTCTCCTATTAACCTGTATGAGTTGAAACGAATATTAGGGACATAAAATATATTATTATTAAAACACTACTTTTACTTTCCGTTTGATAAAAAAATAAGAATAAAATGTTTGTTGTACAATTTGCCATCTGTAATCTTGTATGCCATCCCGAGTAGACTAAGTACACCATGGTATACTTAGTAGACTAATTATACTGTAATCTTGAATTAGTTGTATAGACAAAATGAGGCGCACATAAACTGCGAAGACAAAAGATGAAAAATTACTCCCGTATATTATCATGTAACTCTAAGCAGTACCTAACCAAAAAATTGTGTAAATTTAATTGATTGAAAAAATAATACAAGTTATTCTTGCAGCAATGACCCACATGGATAAGCTACGCGTCTTCGGTAAAGCGATGCGTGTGATGTTAAGCAAGCATCAGACCGTTCAGCTGCCTAAGGAAGGTCAACCTGATGCTGGTCTGACCAGGTACACGATTTCTGAATACAAATACTTAAACGAGTTTTCTTTAGAATCATTCCAATTCTTGATATACCTTGAAGGATATTATTAGATATTTATACTAATGGACATATCTTAATATATATAAATTACGCGTCACGTTGTTTGTCCGCGATGGACTCCTAAACTACTTAACCGACTTTATTCAAATTTGCACACCGTGTGCAGTTTGATCCAACTTGAAAGATAGGATAGCTTACATCTTAATTTATAGTCGCAATATTATTTTATTGCAAATTATTTGTCTATTACATATTTGACATTCACAATTATCTGTTAACTCCAAACGATTTTAACAGATGGCGATATCTGTTGACTGGATTGAGTACGTAATTAATAGATGGCGCTGCTGTGTCATACCTACAAACGTGTTATATAAGCTACAATTCAATAGCATAACCCGTGTTGTTAAGGCTAAAGCATGGCATCTTTGTAAAAAAGCATGGTCGTCCCCGTGATTGATGTTCTCCTACATTTCCACTTAAATAGTTTAATAAAATGTAATATAACAAAAACATTAGCCACAGCAACGCGTCGCCGGGTCTCCTAGTATAAATATATATAATCTTGCAAGATTTTTACTTTTAGACCAGAGGCTAATTAATACATTGTGTGTTTGTCAATCAGATTGTTACTTTCATTGTAATATGCCCCGTTAATTTGAAATCCAAATCTCATTTCAGAACTCAGTTTATAAAATAGTCTGGCATTAATCCGGCTAATTTGGTTTTTGCCCAATTTGCAACTTCGAAATCCTAATGCAAGTTTTCGATCTTATGTATAGTCTCTGTAACAACGATTTTCATAAGAATTTGCACTTTATTTTTACTACTTAATTGTTTAACCTGGATCAAGCATCATAATCATTGAAATTATTTTCCTTTTTCAGGGATTATTCGCAGAGCCCGCTCCACAGATTCAAAAAGCCTGGAAGCAAAAACTACCAGAATATTTACCCACCGAGCGCTACTCTGCATTTGTCCAACATTCCGTAAGTAATGATGTCCATTATTATTTTTTGTGTGATTCATATTTCTTTATGCGTAAGTCAGGAGACAATTAAATTTCAGATAGACAACAACTATAGGAGTTACACAAAGTAAAACACAAGCGTTAACTTACGTTGCTCCTAACTGCTGCCACTCCGAAACGATTTCAGAAAAGCAAATTTCTAAACAAACCTTATATCAACACATCTTTTTTTGCAACCGATGGCAAACAAGCAAGCAGTATACCTGATGGTAAGTGATGCTGCCGCTCATGGACCATTACCAGCTCGCTGCCTACCGTGAATAAAACAAAGGAAGTGTGAATGCGTGGAATGAGGTTCGGTGATCTAAAAGAATCACCAAAACGCAATTCGCAAACACCCTCGGAAAGTTGGGCTTCCGGCTCTCTCGCTCATCAAACTAAGCACTGTAACAAACTGCTGCTACTCAGACGTCGATTTTCTGCGAGAGTGTTGTACTACCCCGGACGGCCGGCCCGCGGCTGTAAACAGACCACTGTCAACAGTGTGTTCCTATCACTACTACATCTGGTTATCACGATATTTAGGCTAATTTATAATCCCAGTACTTAGCAAAGTCCTAATAACAAAAGGCTCATGGATGGATGGATTCGGTGAGCGAGAGAGCCGGAAGCCCAACTTTCTGAGGGTGATTGCGTGTGGAGGGTTTTGGTGGTGCCCTTGGTATCACCGAGCCTCAATGCACGCATTCACACTCCCTTCGCTTTGTTCGCGGTAGGCAACGGCCTTGTAAAGGTCCATGAGCGGCAGCAACACCTACCATCAGGTGTACTGTTTGCTCGTTTGTCACCGTTTGCAATAAAAAAAAAATGAGCTGCGAATAAGAAATTGGCTTAACCGGAAGCATATTTATCTGCTAAAAAATATTCGATGTAAATAACATCTTAATATGATAAATTTATTTCATTCACAGCGACAATCCCAAGCATATGTATCAAAATTATTTTAAAAATAATATTAATTGATGATTAATATTTTATTTTTGTTATTTACCAGAGCTACCGTGTCCGAGGATGATATCAAAGACGCTTTCACCAAGCGAGGATTCACAATCAAGGCGTTCAAATTCTTCCCGTAAGTAATTAAAAACTTATTAAAAAATATCACATAAATTTACATATAAAACAATAATTTACTTTTAACAATATCGTATGATATTGAACTAAGAATACAATGTTGCCATCTCCATCTTCTTGACCAATATCATTCATCATCATCATTTCAGCCTATCGCCGTCCACTGCTGGACGTAGTTTCCTCATGTTACTCCACAGAGTGCGGTCTTGTGCCGCCTGCATCCAACGACGCCCAGTAACTTTCACCAGGTCGTCGGTCCACCTAGTGGGTGGGAGGGCGTCCTACACTGCGTCGTACGATACGTGGTCGTCACTCGAGAACCTTTCTTCTCCAGCGGTTGTCGGTTGGCCGAGCGATGTAGCCTACCTATTTCCACTTCAGCATGCTAATTCTTCGTGCTATGTCGGTGACACCCGTTCTTTCCCGAATTCACATATTTCGGTTTCCATCTCGCAGAGAAATTGTACAAATAATATCATTCGAATCAATAAATTTATTTTTTCGTTAGCGAAAGCGAGTAATGGATATGATACGCAGATAACATCAATGCAAGAACAGAAAAATTCGACACGTTTGATCAGCGTGGTATAATAAATCAATTTCCCTCTCATAGCGAGGGAGTCTGAAGCCCCACAGTGGGACGTGTATAGGGTGAGATGATGATGATCTCTTTTACAATGGAGGAATCTCGTATAGCAGGTTTATGAGTTGAGAATAATAAATATACAATCATATTTTCGCCGTGTAAAAATTCACCACCCTCTCTCTTGCCTGTTGGTGTCGCAAAAGACTACTAAAAGACACATCTCTTAGACATATACCATCGGCCGACCACGGAAGACAATCAACTCGGTACAGGTGATCGGCCCACCGACGAAGTAGTCGTGCTACGATGGGTTACGGGGCAAGAGAAGGGAAACTAGACATAAAATCCTATGTCAATAGGTCTGACCAGCGCAGTATAGTAGATAAATTTCCTCTCATTTTAGAAGAGTCCTGAGACTAACAGTGAGACTTTTATGAGCTGCGATGGTGATGATCATATTTGAATTTACAGGAAGGACCGTAAGATGGCGCTGGTGCAACTGCCGAGTATTGACGACGCGGTGGCAGCCCTCATCAAGATGCACAACTATCAGCTGTCAGAGTCCAACCACCTCAGAGTGTCCTTCTCTAAATCGAGTATCTAAGCGCAATTCCCGATGACGCAGCGAATATCACACAATTGTCGGCAGTCAGGTCCTTGCTCGGTCGGCGAGTTTGCACCCAGCCTTATTCCTAAAATGCATTTAAACACTCGATGAATAAGGCAACCGACACACTCATCGACTGCGCGACAAGTCGTCAACGCGACTGTCGACCAAAACGTACCTCTCAATCTTATCGAGAATTTCCCTCGACTGAAAAAAAAAGAACTGTATTCTGTATTACGCTTACTCGGAACACTAGCGATTAAGTGCTATTTCTATTTTCTTAATAATTGCGTACGTTTACTGTTACTGTACATCTTAAACTAAGATTAGATACTATCTACTATTATTCCAGTTTAAAACCATTGCTCTTATTCTAAAACTAAATATTACAATCAAATTGATTGACGTAGAGAGGATTTATATTTTGTGTGATATTCATTCCATAATTACATATATAAATAAGTATATGATTATTTTATTTTTATAAACTCTATATGATTATCGTTCGTTTGATTATATCGAATGATCAGAACAGCTCTGTTTGCAATTAGATTGCGCTAGTTACGTTTTCTTTGAGGGGTATACCTACAAAAATTTGTATGGGTCGAAAATCGCAATGTTAAACATTGTCCCACTAGTTAAGTCGACATATTTTAAACCACCATACATAACAATATTTGTCATATTAGCACATTGTTTAAATATCTCTTGATCATATATAATTTGCAGTTATTAACTATTAAATTGTATTTTATACATATATTTTATTATCTATTTTAAATATGCACAATTTTTTACTATTATTGCATTTCTTTGTAAGATAAAATATAATTTGTTTGTACGCATACACATTTTTATTTTTCTTATTATTATTCAATGTAACGTTATGTTTGGAAATGTGTATGTGTGTGCAATATTAGTTATAGAATATTTTTAATGGTATATTTTAGATTGTAACAGTTTTCTATAGCCGGGGTTATGTATGCATTTACACATTAGCCCGGTGACTATATTTACTTCGAATGCTTCCATATCTGTTTCGGTTTACTAAATGTCTATTCTTGATTAATAGTTATTGACGGTTAGTTAGTGTAATCACATCTCTTATTGCTAAGCATCTAGTTATATCACTATTTAAAAAAAAACGTTATGTTCTGTGACATGATGACATGATGCATTTATTTTGATGTTTTAATTTATATTAATGGTAGCTACAACATTAAATGCTCGTGCATACGTTTCACTGAGTGGTATCTTAAGATAATTTATTATTTGCGATGTAATGCGGTGTGGTTATCGCATTATTTTTTAGAATAAATTTCGCTAATTATATAAGTGTGAACCACGCTGCTTATTTAGCAGTGGAGTACCGACGGTCTAACAAGTATTAGCCAGATCTGATTTTGCTCTACGGCATATGTAATCAACAGTATTTACATTAGGTCACAATAACTTCACTAAACAGTATTTTAGTTAAATAACTGTCCTTCGATACTTTGTTTTTTTTTTTTGTATATAGCAACTCCGATTTCATAGAGATAGCAGAAAGAAGCTGCCTCGGACTTCGCTCACTTCTCGATTGGATTTCATACATCTTTGCCTTCTTAAATTAATAAAAAAATATATATCTAGTCCAATGCAAAAGAGATTAAGTTTTTGAAATAAGTGATTATACGTTATCAAAAATCTAATTCGTCTCATATATACACAGCCTTTGATCTTTCTTGTATGAAAAAAAAATGTAAAAAGAATGTAATATGAAAAAGAAATCATCGGTAGTGATGCCCCGTCAGAGCTAGGCTCCAACTTAGGACCAGTTTTAAGTGTTCAAACACACGTCCAGTTTATGTGGTTAGGCAAAGTATGCGTCAAATATGTACTAAAGCGAGGAGATTAAAGGAATACTGATGGCATACTATAAGTATCGATACCATGCCGGTATTCTTATATATCCGATGCAATTATCGTTTGTCACAAGTAGACCGTAGAATGCTCCCTATCGGATGGCGAGTTAATTAATACTATAAGTCACAAAAATATAAACCCAATGCATTACATATCTATCATAGAAGACGCCACAGTCAGTAATCAATTAGAATAGAGGGATGTAAATTGTAGGGTAAATGAAATTTGACGGTTGGCAAAATTTGAAATGTATTGACGTAAAATATACTATGTCATTCAACGTGCATTTATGAAGCACGCAATATCCAGTAATGTCGATTCCATAATTTTGAACATATCCCTTTTATAATAGCCAATTAAAATAAATTATTGTTTTAGATAACATTTGTGGACTTAAATATCACGTATTTACACTATTATAAAATGTATAATATATATCACATACATAAGATATAAAGATAGAGCTTAGTAAGATGAGTAAAATGAAAAAAAAAAGATAGATTTCATTACCATATAAGGTTTAATAGAAAAATTTAATCATACAGATTGTATTAATCAGTACCTATCTATGATAAGAACTTAAAAAGTAGATATTTGGTTTAGATAATGTTAGGTGACCAGGGTGAGGTGATATTTTGCACGTTTTTGAAAATGTTTTTCTATAAGGCGCAGAATTCTGTGCCCTGTGTATTGAAATGAAATGAGGAATGTGCTACGATTGGTGGTGGTTTGTTTGAGGTGAGATCGGCGTTCATCGCATTTGTAATTTTAATAATTATCGTATTATGTATTTAATTAAACAAAATATCACAAAGAGGAGATGACATATCCATTGTACTCAGCGTAGAACGCTACACACTTCTTTCTACACTCTGAGATTTGTTGCGAACGTAACTTAATGTTGCTACTGCTCACGGTATGCGGCAAATTTATTCGCTTATGCTCAATACATTCGTAGGCAATTAATTACTGTGTGTAGCGTTTCCAGGCCTAAAGGTTTTCTCATAAAATTGGTATTGACTAATAGATAATTATAGGAATTTATGTGTTTAGAGAAGTATTTTAAATATTTAGATTTTAATGATAATATTATTAAAAAAATATATAATAAAATAGATCAGTGTTTAGGATGAGATGCCAAATTTAAAGTCAATACACATTATTTTAGGTAAATGGTAATTGAATTAATCTTAACATTTATTGAAAAGTTAATGAAAAAATGTTACAGTTAAATTATATTTGAGAGTTTTATTGAGCGCAATATATGCAATTTTATTCATTATAAGTGAACATTGTTTCAATTTGTTAGTTAAAGTTATGCGTTGATGATAACTAAAGTTGTGTTTGAATATCTTGATTGTACTCGTAATTGCTCGCGTGTAGTGTCTATGGTGCGACGTCACCTCGTGTCTATGGCGACGCAAAAGCCGCGCTTGCGCCTCCGTCACTCGTCCACTTTGTATCCCCTTGCGTTCACCGAACATATCTCTGCATATCATTATTAACTCGATATTATGCTTATATTTTATTGCGCTTCATAATATTTATCTCTTGCATACTATTATTAGCTATATTTAGTATCTGATAATGATATGAATAAAGGTCAACATATCAATTAATAGAAAATTTTGGCTAAGGCGCATATATACATATAAAACTTTCACGCTCCTCGAAATTCTGCTTCGATGTTATCTATTTTTCTTTCTTTGCGGCGACTCAACGGCGTCACGAGGTATCGTCACTGCCATGTAATGTGTCGTCGTCTATTTCTTATTTTTTAATTTTAAGCCTTTTGTGTGGTTAATTTCATTCTTATTTTTAATTTCATAATTAAACTATTATTATCATTGATACTTATTGTTCTTTATTTTCGATCCTTTCCCCTATCTACCTGAATCCTTTTTTTATTTATATTTCATACCAATTGTCTACGAAACGACTGCGTTGACGTGTTTAAAAACAAAATAACCATTTTTTTTTTAATTTGTTTGGTTTGTTCTTATCACTTTAATTTAATAACACCTGAATAATTACAAGACGAAAACTATTTGTAAATAAAACTTATAAATGTTAAAAGGGATCAATGTATTGAAATGATGTACATTAGTACACAATTGGTATTCTAGACATATTCGTACTTATAGAACTTAATTATTACTATCCTGGCGTAATCTACATTCAACTATAATGTAAATCTCTAAAGCTTCAATATATTTATAAAACTTGTGAATAAAATTACTCGTACCTTATTTTTCAATAGTCATTCTGACTTAAAAAAAAATAGGCAAAATAACATGTTGTTTAGTTAAATTGTAACGGAGTAAGGGACTTAAAATATTGCCAATGATAATTATGTTTTTTATAATTATTAACAAGTGGAATATATTTCGCACAGGGTATAATGTGAATTAAAATTGTAACACTGCCCGAGGCCTTTGGTTGCCCGAGGTAGTTATTTCTTGTCCGTGCCACGTCCCTTATTCCTGCTGTGTGGAAAGAACTGAACCATTCCCGTGTTGATAACGTTGAATTAGCGAAATTATTGTGGACCTGCCTCTCCACGGACATATATAAGAGACTCAAATGATTCTAAATATGGAAATAACTGTGAAGGTTATATTTAGTGTAGGTACCTGTTCTTGGATACCTGTTAATATTCTGTGGAGGAAAACGGCAGATACACATGTTAAATAAACCTACGGATGTAAATATTATACACAACTATGTTAATAATTACAAAGTAAATGAATAGGAACTATAGTAAAGAGTAACATAATCATTACTTTTAAGGATTACTAGTTAATATCCTATATTAATTTCGGTAGTTGAACTAGTTAATTAAATACCTACCTATACTTACGTAAAGCCCTTCCTAGAATGTATTAATATAAACTACATTTTGTTCCTAGAAATATTTCATTTTGTTGTTTCATTAAAAGAGTAATAAAATAATGGTGTGCAAAATAAAGGGTTGTGTGTAAAGTTAAAATATATAAATAGATGTATAAAACAATTGTTTGGATAACGTGAAATTATCTAATTTTTCTTCACAAAGCACATCAATTTTCCGTTCGCTATGTGTATAATACAACTTTTGCTGAAACAATTTAAATATGTCAATATTATCTAATTAAGTCTTATTTCAATTAATATGCCAAAGACCAATCGTGGGGGTAATATAACAGGGAAATAATAATATTTTACTTTCAACTTACCCTATCGTAATCATAATTATACGTTTTTTAAAAAATAAGTCGACGTTTTAAAGAGTTCTATTTCAATATAAAATGCTATTATTAATTTTTTGACTCGTCTACGGTCAGTAACGGAGGGCCGAAAGCACATTATTCTACAACATGTAACGCAGTATAAATTATAAATATATACACAATATTAATAACTAAGTGACTACCCTATTGAACTCTAGATTTATTCTTTGTGATTTTTTAATAAAATATAGTTGAAAATGGAGTTTTATTTTAATTGAAATTAATGATATTCTGATCAATTCCTGCACTTTCATATGATAGAGATACTTAAAAGTACTCAAAACCAATTAAGATAATACTCAAAAGACTACTACTCATCAGACTACTACATATACATATATATATATATATATATATATATATGTAGTTTACTACTAACACATGAAATAAGGTAGTCCGGCTGGAGAGGCTTCGGGACGGTGCCAGGACTGTCGAGACTTTCCGGCCAGTGCTGGTTTCCGGCGACTGGTGCAGGTACTGTCGGGGCACGATAGTTTCGTCAAGTACCTGCACAGGATCGTTAGGAGGGAGAGTACGCCGTCCTGCCACCACTGCGATTGCAACAAAGACACGGCGCAGCATACGCTTTTTTTTTTTTTTTGTGGGTGGGCTGCGGTCAGCGCGCCTCCGCACCACTCCGTCCGGGGCGACAGAGGGGCTTAAGCACGCAACTCGCAACCCACCCGAAAACCACCTCGCCTTCGTCGTGGTGTGTGCCGCGTGGGTAAAGCAGCGCCGCGATCTCGTCGCAATCATCGGTGCCGACCTGACACTGCCGACCATCGCTAGGGAGATGCTCAGCAGCATCAGGAACTGGAACGCGGTCGCCGCCTGCTGTGAGGCTGTCATCTCACAGAAGGAGGCGGCGGATCGTGCGCGAGAGAAACTCCTCTTCGGCGACACGCTCCGTTGCCGGCGACTTGGGCGGCGCAGGTGCGAGTACTTGCGCCTGATGTTACCCTAGCCGAGGCCGTGGGTGAGCGGACCAGGGACTTAAGTCAGTCACCCGCAGAGAGAGGCTGACCGCGCGACGGCGACCGATGTCCCAGGACAGGGACGTCGAGAGGTGAGGGTACCCGAAAGGGTATTCTGTCGAGACGACCACTGAGGACAAGGAACTCGGCACGTGGTGGGCCCAACGACGAAGTCGACGTGGGTATGGGTAAGTTATGGGCCCACGCACCGTCCTTGGTCGCCCCGGACGGAATAAACGGCGTGTGCGCTTACCATAGCCCACCCATAAAAAAAAATACCAACACGCCTGACTAGCGTAATATAATAACGTCAATTTCCCTCTCAACATGGAGGAGGCTTGAGCCCAATGGTGGGACGTATATGAGCTGTGATGATGATGATGATTAAGGGTGTAGATCGTGAAAATCACCGAAAAGAGTGTTACGATTTTTCATATTTAACCTATTTACATATGATTGATATCAATGATAATTTGTATATATTACAATCAAAGACCAATAAGTATGTTCATGCTTATATTAAACTCTTAAACCTAATAGTTGTTATATAATAAACGTCAACAAACGCACAAAATTGAGTAAAAATGCAAAAACATGACTTCGTATTTTTCAGATTTAACCCCATAAATCAACACAAATTGAGAAAAAGAAACACTTTTTGAACACTGAAGAAACCAATAAGTATAGCTGTATACTTCTTTTTATACCTTTACAAACAAAGACTTCCTCTTTTAAAGCCCTAAAATCTAGATATATTTTAAGGTAAATTTTTCATACAAAAATGTATGGGTAAAACGTTCGTTTCATTCGTGCAATCTCGGTGGTCAAAAGCGGCAGTTCCTTTCTGTAAGTGAACGCGACACCACGCTTATCGGCTGCAGACAGCAGAATTACGTATTGTGAATTTGTGTTTTTTGTAAAAAATTGTAAGTATAACATTTTTATAATTAATTTATTTTCAGTTATTAGAAAGTATCGATATAATGAATGTCTGAAAGAAAACCATGATGGAACTAGATATAAATCGTAAAAAATACAATATCTACACTAATAGGTATTATAAAGAGGAAAGATTTGGATTTTTGTATGTAACGAATAAACTCAAAAAGTACTGGACCGATTTTAATAATTCTTTTATCATTCGAAAGCTACATTATCACTGAGTAACATAGGCTATTTTTTTCGCAGGACTGATTGAATTTGAGTGTCATGCCAGGGAAAAGAAAGTTTTGTACGCATTATAAAAATATGAAAGCCAAAAGATCTCGGAATAAAATGTAAGTTCCTCCCTACTTATTTATTATCGCATTTGAACAGGGTACATTACAAAGCTAATACAATATGTCATATGATTTAGATCGCCCGATTCAGACATATACGAGGGGTGATCCAAAAGTAATGATAATCAATAATAAACACAATGAATAAAATAAAAAAATATATTTATTTCTCAACATAGTCTCCTAGCAAGTCTATACATTTAGTCCATCTCTTTTCTAAACCTAAAATTCCCTTACAAAAAAAATCTTTATCTTGACTCTCAAAAAAGTCCTCAACCGCGGCCATCACGTCGCTATCATCATCAAATTTCTTGCCTCGGAGGTGTTCCTTGAGTCGTGGAAAGAGATAGAAGTCACTGGGGGCTAGATCTGGTGAATAGGGGGGGTGTTCCACCAACTCAAAGCCCGCTTCCTGAATGCCAGCCATGGCAATTGCAGCTTTGTGAACAGGTGCGTTGTCTTGATGGAACAACACTCCAGCCCGCAGTTTGCCTCGCCTTTTCTCCTTAATAGCCTCCCGCAATCTTCTTATTTGTTCTGCATAGTAGGAGCCTGTAATAGTGGCCCCCTTTTCCAAGTAGTCCACCATGATTATTCCTTCAGCGTCCCAAAAAACAGACGCCATAACCTTCCCTGCTGAGCTTGACACTTTGAATTTCTTCGGCGTCGGTTCATCGGATCGTTTCCATGTCATCGATTGTTGTTTTGTTTCAGGATCAAAATGGTGGATCCAGGTCTCGTCCATGGTCACAAAACGTGACAAAAAATTGTCCTTGTCTGCCTGGAACTTTTCGAGATTTGCTCTTGACATGTCGACTCGTTTCTTCTTTTGCTCGTCGTTTAACATTTTCGGTACCCAACGCGCGGAGACCTTTCTCATATGCAATTCGTTCGCAAGGATTCTTTGAATGCTGCCATATGAGATCCCTGTGACCTCAGCTACATGCCTGATAGTCACTCTTCGATCTTCCAATACAACTTCTTCAACTTTTTTCACATTTTCTTCAGTGAGGGACGTCGATGGGCGTCCTTCGCGGTGTTCGTCTTCCGTCGATGTTCTTCCCAGCTTAAACTCCTTAGCCCAGCGTGCAACTGTGGAATATGGAGGAGAAGAGTCCCCTAATGTTTCCACCAAGTCGCTGTGTATGTCTTTGGTAGACATTTTTTTCAAGCAGAGGTATTTAATGACAGCTCTGATTTCGTGTTTTTCCATTTTGATGTTCACTCCTTGACAGTCCGTATTCAAATGAATGTAGCTCCCGGGAATTGTGGCCTATTTATATGATTTTTTTTTCCTGAACTAGTGGGTAACTGAGCAAGTGACTGAAATTTTTTTGTATTTTTGTGTGCACTAGAAATAACTGATTATCATTACTTTTGGATCACCCCTCGTACCTACAATAACATGTAAATATTGGTTTGTATTATCTATATCTATACTGATAAATAAAATTGAAGTATCTGTATGTAATATCAAAATAATAGGATTTAAAAAAAAAAAAAAGGCGATACGGAGTTCGCCGGGTCGGCTAGTATTGTCTAAATATCAAAATGTGAAAGTAGGTAGGCGACAGCGCAACTTGGTCGACATACCTATACCGCCAAACAGACGCGAGGCGCCTAGCGTCTGGCTTAGGGTTGTACAAAATAAATAAAAAGTGGATAATATTGATGAATAATATTTCCAGTATTGAAAATAAAGAAAACCTTGGGGCCGAGACTGAGCAACAATGCTACGCGCTGTATAGAGGTAAGTTGTTATACGTAATTCTTGTAGACTTGTTACATAAATAAACAAACTACTTAGTTAGTGATGGGCGAAGACAAAATCTCAATACCTACCTATAGATTTTTTCTTGCAATATTTATTATTTTCATCGAGAGACAAACACCTTAGTACCGAAATACTTCTCAATTACTTTCTCAAAAGAAAATTTACGTTCAAATAGGTGACGTCATAAAAAAACAATACCTAATGCGTAAAGAAATTATAATTTCTATTCATCAGGAACCTAATATTGTATTAAATTCTTTTGCATTTTTTAAAATTTTTAATTATTTTTTATAAAAAAAATCAAGCCATTATCTTTCTTTACAGGAACTAGTTATTGAAAACGACCAAGAGGGAAAGGTGGATGAAATGGAAGTTGGGCGTAGAGTTGTAGACGTTTCTTTTTTTTTAAAGCTCTTCAGGCCATAGGGGACCACGGTCCAATGGATTGTAAGTTAAGTTACCTCAGTATAATAGGTGAAGTAAAAGTTGGTCTGGACTCAAAACTCATCATGAAATGTAGTATGTGTAGTATGAAATTTACTGTGTGTTTGATTGAAAAGAAAGAAGATAGAATGGAAGTGAATCATCAAATTGTATCTGGTATCATATCATCTGGTGGGAGCTACTATCAGTTAAAAACATTAACTGCCGCAGTAGCCCTACCAATCATGTCACCTTCATTATACAATGAAATTAATAATACGGTTTGCGATTGGTGGGAAAAGACAGCAGCATGCGATTGGTGGGAAAAGACAGCAGCACATTCCATGGCAGAAGCTGTCAAGGAAGAAGCGGAGTACGCAGTGTCTATAGGTAGTGTTGATAAAAATGGTACACCATTAATATCTGTTGCTGTTGACGGTTGTTGGAGCAAGAGATCTTATGGTAAGAATTTTTCCGCCTTGTCCGGCGCAGCTGCGATAATTGGCATTAAAACTAATAAAGTATTGTTTTTTGGAGTTAAAAATAAATACTGCGTAGTTTGTGCACGAGCCGCAAAGAACGACAGTCAGCCCTCGGAACACCGTTGTTTCAAGAATTATTCGGGATCATCTACCGGTATGGAATCGACCATAATAGTTGAGGGGTTTAAACGTTCCATTGTTGATCACGGTGTAATTTATAATAAATTTGTAGCAGACGGCGATTCCAGTACTTATAAAAAAATATTAGATTCGCGACCGTACGGTAATTTAACAGTAGAGAAAATTGAATGCAAAAATCATCTTTTACGAAACTACTGCAATAGCTTGGAGAAACTGTCGAAAGACACTAAGTATCCTTGCGAATTGCGGAAATTCCTAAAAGAAAGGTATTTGCGTTTAAGAACGGGTGTAAAATGCGCTATTAAATATTGGGGCGATCAAAATCAGTCACTCGAAGAAAAAATAAAAAATCTTAGTGAAGATATCCTAAATGGTCCACAACACGTATTTGGTAATCACCAATATTGCAAAGAGTATTTCTGTAGACCTGATACTCGTCGAATAGAACCTGTTGGGTTGCTTCCAGCAATTGTTGGATGCGGATTAATGGACGCGGTACACATTTTAAGTAAAAGACTGTCATATCATTCTAGAAGTTTAATTCATAATTGTACAAGTAATATAGTTGAAAGTTTTAACGCAGTGATTGCCAAATTAGTAGGGGGTAAGCGTGTAAATTATTCTTCCCGTGGTTCTTATGCGGGCCGATGCGCAGCTGCTGTTGTGTCTTTTAATACAGGATCGATTCATAGTAAAACTCATGAAGTAATATTTAAATCTAGTCCTAATCCTTTGATCGCGAAAGTGGAAAATTGTAATCGTAGAATCCGTTTAATTGCTAAACCTAAATTAAGATTGAAAAAGAGCCACAGCGCTATATCGAAAGACGCTCACTATGGACCAAACTGCGAAAAACCTGATCTGAGTCCAGAATTATATGAGAAAGCCAAGTCATCTTTTTTAGCCGATTTAAAGTTGTCTTGTGCTGAAAGAGAGGAGCTTGAAAGGTCGACCCATTTGCAAAGAAGTAGTTCTGAGTGGATGAGTACAAGGAGAAAATTACTAACCTCATCATCGTTCGGGGAAGTTTGTAAAAAACGAGAGAGCACAAGTTGTGCTGTTCTTGTTCGTAAAATCGTTTATGGTAGTAATATCTCCAGTTTGCCTGCTGTACGGTACGGTATCGAAAACGAAGAAACCGCAATTAAACAGTTAGAAATTCAAGAGAATATTAGTATACAAGGTTGCGGTTTGTTCGTCGACGATCAATATGAATTTCTTGGTACTACACCAGATGGCATTTATGCAAACGGTTTAATTGAAATTAAGTGCCCACATTCTTTAGCTGGCATAACTCTTGATGAAGCAATGGCCAAACATACCTTTTGGGTTAAGGACAAGGCTTCCAAGGGTTATGTCATAAATAAAAATCATAACTGGTATTTCCAAATTCAGGGACAGGTACATATTACTAAAAGAAACGTTTGCATGCTTGGCATCTGGTTTGGTGCTACTGTACCTATGAAAGTTTATATTATAGAAAAGGACGACATATTTTGGGAGGAGAAAATGGAGATGAAATTAGTTAGGTTTTATTACGATTGCCTACTTCCAGAATTAGTTGATCCTCGGCAGTCACGAAGCATGCCCATTCGTGACGCGCCCAGTATCATAGAGGCTATGAAAGAGAGGAAAGAAAGAGCTTTACATGTTATGAAAGAGAAGAACGCCTAATGATTTTGAAAGATACAGGTAACTTAACTACCCAGCCAGTCGATTCACGTAAACACGCCAGTCCAAAAGTCGTTTTAACTTAGGAATTTAGAAATCGCCTTTTGGTTTTCTGTTTTAAACGCACTTACTTATCTAGTCTTGGATTGTCATAAATCTTCCAATAGCTCAATTACTATACAATTTCTGAGTTACCTGGTGTAAAGAATCATAAAAATTGGTTCAAAAATACAGCGAATTGAGAATTCTCCTTTTTTTAAGTCGGTTAAAAGGGCTAAATTTGCACAAAACGAAGTGACGTCACTGCGCTACGGTTTTTATTACTTACGTGAATCGGGCAGCTGGTAACGTTTTCATTCTGATAGGGTTTGTGATAGCCATTGATTTTATCATCAAATTAGCAGAAATCAGAACTTGATCCGTAATCGAATGAAAAACCATTAGAATTTTGAACTCATATTTCGTTATTGTTTAATTACATACTTTTAATTAGTATATTAATAATTTACAAACTTCTGTTAAAATTAGTAAATAAATGAATTATTTACTAATTTTTGTACAACCCTAGCACGCTTTTAGGATAGCGAGTAATGGCGACTCATATTTGTTATTGTGTAGTAAATAAATCATTTTTATACTTGTATTTCATTTATTGACATTTTTTTTAAAACCCTAGGATTTTTTTTTAGATATCGACGAGGTGATCGTAAACAAAAAGTAAGTATTTGAGTTTACGCAATAGGCACATTTCCTTGCGTAGAGATAAACACACTTCCTACTGAATTTGCAATTATTTTATTGAATGAATATTTTACGAATTAGAATAAACTTTGGTAGTGAAATTACAAATAAATAAATAGTTGGAATTTTAGGTAAGTAGAATACAAAAATGTCAGTCCGGACCTACTCTTGATTGTATATTATATTATAAACTAGTAACCCGCCCTCGCTATCTTCGCTATCTTCGGCAATATTCACTTCACATTACATACTATAAAAAGCATATTGATCTATAATAAATGCACAATTTATTTAAGGTACTTAATTGGATAAGGATTAATGCTGTATTGTATAAAATCACTTAGTAAATAATCATTTTTTAGTAGAGGATAAAAAATGGTTATGGTGGGTTATCCCTAAGAGATAGACATATGCCATCGTGGACTTTTTTGTTGAACTTTTTAAGATGGATAATACTGTAGTACATTATTTTGGTCTATCTCGTAGGGTTCAGCCAACGTTTGCAATATAAGCGCAAAAACGTGCTTATTTACGACATCACATTAGAAACCTCTAAATTAATCAGCGTTTCTCTACTATATTATGCATGTATTATACATATAAACCTTCCTTAAGAATCATTCTATTTATTAAAAAAAACTCCATCAAAATCCGTTGCGTAGTTTTAAAGATCTAAGCATACATAGGGACAGACAGACGGCGGATAGCGACTTTGTTTTATACTATGTAATGTAATGATAGAAAAACATAAAAATTGTGTCTCAACTACTCTTATTAATCTATTAAAAAGAATCAACAGCTAGTTTCCAAAAATTCAACGTTATTGTTATGCTGTAAATATTCAAGTTCAATAACAATTTCTCAACGTGGAACGTTTGTTGCAAAACATTTTGAAAATCGCGCTCTCTAGGTCATTCATCCGCCCCGTCGGATGTTACATTAAACTTTGGCGCTGCGGTCGCTCGAAATCGAGAACTCAGGCCAACAATCTACACCCTTAAATAATGGTTGAAATTGTTGAAACGCGTCCGATTGACATTTGGTTTGATCATTTTATGCCATTATATTAATACAACTTATAATAACAGGCAATTAGCTTTATTAAAACCAACAAAATAAATAACAAAGAACGTTATTTAACAAAGAAAAAGCTTTACAGAAAATAATGAACAATAATAATAATAAGAAATCTTGCAACACCGAAAGACACGTGTTTGTGAAAATAATTTATTGAAAAACATTTTTAATTTATTTATAATCTGTTTTATACTAAAAGTACCTGGCACATTTTTATATATGAAATTTTAAGCAAAATATTATTAATCAGTAATATAAGCATTGAAAAATCCATAGCAGAAATAATGACATTTGACATACACTTCAAAATGAAAATATCACTAACAATAAACCAGAACAAATTCATAATATCAAAATGTTGACAAGATCGGAGACTAAAACAGCACGATCACTATCTCTCGTCTCACCCGGACTCGTCACAAAGCTCCAATTCCCAACCAGCGAAATCTGTCGGCGAAAGAGGCGTCCAGTGACGAGTATTTCTCTCCACCGACGTCACCTACACCTGCGCTGCTACGAGGGAGAGGCTGGACACCGATTTGTTTAGGACCCAGAGGCCCACCGGCCTCACGCAGGGTCCCCGCTGTCGGTGGTAATGTGCAGCGCAAGAGATGGACCCAAACCATGAATGAAAACGTCATGCGCGCATATTTTGGGGCAACAGAGGGAGAAATCAAAGTCACCGCGTACCGTGAACCTATGCTGCTTCTGTTTCAGGACTTCGAACCAATTATCAACATTACAACACAACGATTATCAGACCAGATGCGAGCCATCCAACGCTGTCACCTTTTGGATGATGCTACACTTGAACGGCTACGCTGTTACCCATATTCCACATGGGTTGGAATAAGGGTAACAAGTCATGTTACCTCTATTCCAGCACATGTTTCTATAGTATTTTAGTTTATATATGATAGTATCAGTGATACACATTCAATCTTGTACTGTGCAGTAGTTGCGGCACATCGTATGGCAGGATTAAAGTTTTTAAAAACCGAGTCTGCTATACGAAAAAAAGAAGTCAAACCCGCTTGGCAGTGTAGGATTGAATGTTGTATCTGTGAGGCGAGGGTGCTCATTGGCAAGCTTAGTTGTTTTAGGACATACAGTACTCGATCTATTGTTAGCGCTACGTGAAACAGGCGTTCTTCGGAACCGACATCAAACCCGAAGAATATAAGGCCCGAGTCACGGAGCGCATTGACTTCCTGAAGCAGAAATTATATGCTTTGGCAAATCGAATTCGCAGGTTCATAAAACGTATTAATCGATATTCTGTGAATCGTATGTTTTAGAGCGACCAGAAGTCAGTTTATAGAAACTGGAAACGTCCTTGGCAAGTTGTAAATGATAAGCCGCTACCTAATGCTGAAATATTGCTATGCTGCGTATTTGTAGAATATGTTTTGATACCATATCTTGTCATTGCCCGTTGTCCACTCCGAGGACGATTGGATAAGAGGTGTTAAACGAACATGCGAGAATATTCCACAAATGGAAAACGTGTTAATAGACCAACAAGATGTATCCTGTGCAGTCTGTTCTTTGTCTAACTAGAAATTACCACTTAATAGCCAAGAGCCTGGATCAACACCTAAAGAGGCTCGCGTTAGGTAGTTGGATTGCGGGTCTGATGCAGAAAGCGGTGTTACTGGACACGACGCACATCGTGAGAAAATTCCTCTCTCTGTAGCCTTAACCGCTGACAACTTGGTCCCTGTATTCGCAGCTGGTGGGTCAACACGCTTTTTAAATATTTTACTGTTTATATTATATTTATAAATGTATTAGGCAGCTTGTAAGTTGAATAAAGGTAGTAAGGTAAAAGTAATATTAATTTATTTATTTTACATCTCACAAGGAATATTGTTACAGATTATGTGTTAATTTTGCAAAAGTTGTAAAACTCCCTGTGAGAGTTTGGATTATATGCTACCCGTCTAGTAATATTTGATACAGTAGTGAGAGCGTCTAGATTTGAAAAAAAAACAATTTAATTTAACAATGAATTTAAACAATAACAATTTAACAATGAATTTACAAAGAGCATATCCAGAATGATAAATCTGATTACTTATTTGTATACTGTACCGACGGGTATAAGTAAAGACAAAAAATACGGGTAGCGCTAATCGTCCACTCCCTTGGACGATTAGCGCTGCCCTTTATGATTCGTTTCTTAATTAGCGTGGATTAAAGTTCGACATTTGAATTGACAAAAGTCTCAAAGGACCAGTAAATTCCTTCTCTCTCCGCGAAAGCTGCAACAATGAGCATTGATAGATTGATATATGGAAGAATGAAAAACATTTCAACAAAAATAAGATATTTCAACAATTGGGGACCATGATCCCCAATTTTTTATGAGAAATATGTACCTAAATAGATGTTAAAATTCATATCGATTAATTAATGAGAAGACTAATAATAATCGATTCAAAATGTATTAAATGTGAAATATACGAAAACACAATCCTTTCAATATTGTGAAATTAGTCGTAAAAATGAAAGGTGTAAAAATGTTTTGATATGTCTGTTCACGAAATTAGGTACAGTAAAGATAATGTAGATAGTAGGTACAGTAAAGATAATGTAGTAGTAGGTACAGTAAAGATAATATAGTACAGATACAGTAAAGGATAATGTTATTTAATCTATGGTAAAGAAATTTTAGTGGGTAAGTAAAAATATTATGTGGTGCTCTTAAATTATGTTCAATATTTTAGTATTTTATAATGTTATATTAAACGTAAAGACATGCAGAAAAGGTATGATTTTTATGTTCAACTAAAATTACCTGGGAGCCGCCAATCGAATCGTCTACGCTCAATTTAAAAAAATTACTAAACTTTTTGCCGTACAATAACATTAATTAAACAAACTGCGTGATAAAAAAAATGTGATTTATGATGATACTATATAAGACATGTATGTATGGGCTTCATTCCCTTTGCCTAACTAAAATGAGGAACCTTATAAGAACAAGGATAACATCATAGATAATTCACTATAAAATAAGATAGATGTGAGGATTTAAATTTGAAAACTGCGTACATGGTTTGAGAGATGGCGCTATTTTCAATAATAGCGAAACAAAGTGTTACTAATTGCTCAATAGATGGCGCTGCTTTTAAAGCGACCTCTAGTGGTATTTTAGTGATATATTTAGTGTGATATAAATTATTTATTTAAACGGAATAAATGTAAGGTCGCTTGACCCTTTGTAACACAACACTATTAATGAAAAAATAATCGAAAACAAAAGAAATTACATACATTATTCCAATAAATAAATAATAACTATTATTTTAAATAATAAAATATTTAAAGGATTTGCTATGGGAAATAAAACAGTTTTAATATGCAAAGAAACAAAACAATATTTATTTCCTTCCCGTTACATATTAAAATTATATAGCTTGTTATCACTGTGTGGATTTATTAAGCTTTTTCTTATTATAGTATTTTCTCAATTTTAAGAAATTAGTAATAACGAATTGTTGTAAAAGCTTGTTGATATTTTATTGTTCTTTTTTTTTAAGTAATCTGCGTTCCTTTCTATGCGTGAACGCCTGCAATGGAACCGTTAAATAGTAGGCTCACTATTGCTTAGGGAATTCTTCCACGCCTTTTTTAAAGCCATCTTCAATTATCATAAAACCACGTTTATCTTTTATTTTTAGATAGGTCACAATTTAGGGTAGTAGGAACTGTAAAATAAATGATTCACTTGCTCTACACCTTTGGTAGGCAATTATTCGATAGGGCGTCCGGTGAAATGCGTTGTCAAGGTTGAGAGGGATCTTGCTTCTTCAGTGCTGATCTTTAAAACTTTCTAAGGCATTTGATAAACAATGTTTGACATACCGATCTACAGTAACACAGCTTTTATCTGATAAGACAATTATTGCGAAATCACCTGTCCTTACAAACAATGAGGCTATCATCTTTTTCGCTCGACTTCTGTCCTTTTTACTTTTATCAGCAAATATTCGAATGGAATGAATTCGAATAAATTCACAAACGAGTCCTGATTTAGATTTCTTGTTAAACACTAATATTAGTTTACGAGTTTTGTTCGAATTATCGAACATTTCCGTGTACACGTCAATATTTGCTATGCAATATTTTACTACAATGTTGGTACTTGTACAAATTAAGGGCATCTCTTAACCTAATTATCTACCTTAAATTGCATCGATTCTAAAATTGATAATGATTCATTCCAAAGTAAAGACTGCGGTGAGTTTTTCTTCAATGCCTATTTATTTACTTTTCACTACATTGAAATCTGTGACTATTAAAAGAATCAAACTGTTTGTCAAAGAGCAGTAACATATTATTATCTATTGTGGCCAACCACTCCATCGTTAAATGTTAAGATCTGAAATTGAAAGAAACCGTGACTATTAGTTACGAGCAAAATAAGATCATTTTTTATTGTCGTGTGGAAACCCTTAGGAGGTTGATTCTTTCCATTAGGAGTATATTTTATACTTGATAAAACTTCACGAAATTTAGGTGGGTTATTATCAATAATTCAATATATAAACTTAAAAATTAAATAAATAACGTTAAACATTGAGAGAAATTCTTATTCACTTCTTCTTAAGTTACTAGATAAAACGTTTCATGGTTTTATCTTTGATAATTATGACCCTCTAATTTGACTATTGACCCATATTTCAAACCAATCATGGCTTTTTTTGGGATAATAGGTTCTTTCCTAAGCTCTAGTCCATTTCTGCACCAAATCTCATAAAAATGGTTAAATGGCATAGATGAAAATACAGAGAGACAGAATTACATTCGCATTTATAATCTTAAAATAATATAACCCTTATTAATATTATAAATGCGTAAGTAAGGATGTTTGTTTGTTTGTTACGCTTTCACACTTAAACCAACGAACCGATTTCAAAAGTTCTTTCACCAATGGAAAACTATAATATCAGGGAGTGACATGGACTATATTTTATCTTGGTATTCTCACAGGAACAGCAACTACGCCACAGGTAAGGCGACTGAAACCGAAGCGAAGCGAGGGCGGGTTGCTGGTATATTATAAATTATTCCCGTGAGAATACAATCCACACCTCCTATTTTACTCGTGGATGTTATAAAAGACGACTAAGGGATATAATATGCAGATAACGTTTATGCAAGAGAAGGAAAACTCAAAACAAAACCCTTAATCAACACGTCAGATCGACTACTAAGTCGATCTGGCGTAGTAGGTCTATTTCCCTCTCATAGTAAAGGAGGTTCAAGCACAGTGGGAGGTATATGGGCTAAGATTATGATTATAAATCTATATAAATAAAAATGAATTGTTGTTCGTTAGTCTGATTAAAACTCGAGAACGGCTGGGCCGATTGAGCTGATTTTGGTTTTAAAATGTTTGTCGCAGTCCAGGGTAGGTCTAAACGGTGAGCAAATAAGGAAAAATTGCGAGTAAGATAGAGTAAGACGACAATTCCATTTTCCCATATAAAAGTTGACCACTTACTTTCTGTCAAACATTTGACGGTATTTGTACTCTCAGTTCCACTCGAATTGAAGAACGCATTAAAACAAGACTTTTGAATCGACAACATAATATCAACTTTGCTCATAACATCGTGTATTTAAATTTCAAAATATAAAAATAATTAATGTGTTGACATGTTTGATGGGTGCCAACCTTACAGTGTTACCAACTCTCAAAAATATTTTTATTATAATAATAAGTGTATCCGAACGTTCCATTGTTTTGTCATCTCATGTAAAAAAAATCCGTGTATCCGAACGTTCCATTGTTTTGTCCATAGATTTAGAGACTTTTTGCTGCGCTCCTACTTTAACATCCTTGGTTTTGTCATCTCATGTTAAAAAAAAGAAACATTTAATTTGAGAAATACTGAAATACTGCTAAAAGTGATTTTCTTCTCGCTGCTTACAATGCCGAGGAAAAGAAAACGACCTGACATAGGTCGTCGAAGTCGTGTAAATGTGCAACGAGCTACTTTACGCTCCAACCACACTAATGACCAGCGAGAGGCTGATAATGATAACAGTCGTACAAGTATGGGAGAATTACGTTCAAGAGTAAATAACTATGAAGTGGATAGGCAGAGAATGGAACGAGTTCGTGCACATCGATCACAACAGCAGCGAGCACGGGATAATGAATTTAATCGATTCCGCAGACGCAATGCTCCTGTAAACCTCGAACGAGGAGCATTTTCCTACGATCCGGAATTTGATTATAGTGCCGACAAATCTGTGACGATTGGAGAAATGTCAATCATTTGTCAACATTGTAAAGCATTAAAATACAGTAGTGAACCTGCAGGATTATGTTGTGCTGGTGGCAAAGTACAATTGCCACAATTGGTTCCACCACCTGAACCGTTACACTCATTAGTTAATGGGATGGAAAGTGAGTCTAAACACTTCTTGGCTAACATCCAAAAATATAATAATTGCTTCCAAATGACATCGTTTGGTGCAACGCATATAGTACAAGACGGGTTCATGCCCACTTTCAAGGTAGTATACCATAATTGTTTTAGTGAAATTCTAATTTGTATTTGTATCACAATTAATTTAACCAGTTCTTAAACAATTACAGATACAAGGACAAATTCATCACCAACTGGGGGCAATGCTGCCAGTGCCAGATGCAGATCATAAATTTTTGCAAATTTATTTTATGGGCAATCAAGATGCGGAAGTTGATACACGTTGTGGTCATAATCCAACCGTCAAGCGAACCATTGTCCAACAACTGCAAACATTTCTTCACGAGAATAATGAATTAGTGAAGGTGTTCAAAATGGCACTGGATCGGATGCCATCAGACAGCCATAATATTGTAATAAGAGCCGACAAAACATCTGCTGGAGAGCATGCAAGGAGGTTTAATTCACCGACAATAGATGAAGTGGCTATTGTCGTTGTTGGAGAGAATTTGCAATCAAGAGATATTGTACTTCATCGCCGGAACAATGAATTGAAACGTGTATATGAAACGCATAGAGCTTATGATGCTTTACAATACCCATTAATTTTCTGGCAGGGAGAAGATGGGTACCATTTTAATATCAAAATGGTTAATCCAACAACAGGTAATTAGATTATACAAAATAAAATACTTTATATATTCAATATATAAATATATTTTTTTATCGTTTGTACTTCCAGGTGCTGATACACACAAAAAAGTCAGTGCCATGAATTATTATGCATACAGACTCATGATCCGTGAAGGGGAAGTAAATCACATTTTGATGTGTCAACGGCTCTTTCATCAGTATGCAGTGGACATGTACGTCAAAATTGAGACTGAACGATTGACATACATTCGTCTAAACCAACAGCAGCTTCGATCTGAAGAGTACATTCATCTTCGCGATGCAATCAATGCTGACGGCAATGTAAATAATGTAGGAAGAATGACAATTTTACCGGCCACTTACATCGGAAGCCCGCGCCACATGCACGAGTACGCTCAAGATGCGATGTCTTATGTTCGAAACTATGGCCGTCCAGACCTATTCATTACATTCACCTGTAACCCACAATGGATTGAAATAAAAAAAGAACTGCTACACAACCAAACACCACTTGATAGGCATGACATCACAGCCAGAGTTTACAAGCAAAAATTAAAATATTTAATGAATTTCATTACAAAGCATCGTGTGTGTGGCCAAGTACGTTGTTGGATATACTCTGTTGAGTGGCAAAAGCGTGGTTTGCCACATGCTCATATATTAGTCTGGTTGGTTGACAAAATAAGGCCAGAAGAAATTGATTCCATTATTTCAGCCGATATTCCTGATGAAACGGTTGACCCAAAATTGCATACAATAGTAACTAAACACATGATACATGGACCTTGCGGAGTTATCAACAACAGCTCACCCTGTATGATCGACGGCAAGTGCTCCAAACGGTACCCGAGAAACTTGGTTGCTGAAACCATCTCGGGAATCGATGGTTACCCATTGTATCGTCGGCGATCAGTTGAGGACGGTGGACGATCTGTAGATGTCAAGATAAAAGGACAAGATTTTCATGTAGACAATCGTTGGATTGTGCCGTTCTCGCCCATATTGTCCAAAACTTTTGAAGCTCACATCAATGTGGAATTTTGTAACTCTGTGAAATCCATAAAGTACATATGTAAATATGTTAACAAAGGTAGCGACATGGCCATCTTCGCAGTAACAAACACAAATGATGAAGTGTCTCACTATCAGATGGGTCGCTATGTAAGCAGCAATGAGGCTATTTGGCGCATATTTTCGTTTGCAATTCATGAAAGACATCCCACTGTATTCCATTTGGCAGTTCATTTGGAAAATGGACAACGAGTGTATTTCAACCCAAACAACGCTGTGGATAGAGCGGCACGTCCACCTGTGACCACATTGACAGGTTTCTTCTCAATTTGTGAAACTGATCAATTCGCTCGCAGTTTGCTGTATGCTGATATACCGCGCTACTACACATGGAACGCATCATCAAAGTCTTTTCAGCGTCGTAAACAAGGAACACCACTTGAAGGATATGAAAATGTATTTGCCACAGATGCTATAGGCCGTATATATACAGTACATCCTAATAACGATGAATGTTATTATCTTAGATTGTTATTGGTGAATGTTCCTGGTCCGACATCTTTTCAACAATTGAGAACAGTTGATGGACATCTGTGTGCGACTTACCGTGAGGCGTGTCAATTATTACGGTTGCTTGAAAACGATTCGCATTGGGATGATATGCTCAAGGATTCCGTGATATCTTCATCGCCGCTTCAAATTCGCACACTGTTTCCGATTATAATATCGACATGTTTCCCCTCAAATCCGAAAGATTTGTGGATGAAATATAGGGATGACATGTCTGAGGATGTGTTGCATCGCGTGCGTTGTGAAACTTTGAATCCTACATTGGAAATTACGGCAGAGATTTACAATGACACATTGATCATAATAGAAGATATGTGTTTATTGATGGCAAATAAAGTATTGTCGTGTTTGGGCCTGACAGCATCCAATCGTGCTATGCAAGATGCATTAAACCATGAGTTGCAAAGAGAACTCCAGTACGATACTCAAGCTATGACCGAAGCAGTTCGCACAACTGTTCCGCAATTGAACGAAGAACAAAGGATTGCGTACGATCGTTTGATACAAGCTGTAAACAGTGGGTCTGGGGGGATTTACTTTCTTGATTCTCCTGGGGGTACTGGGAAAACGTTCCTAATTACATTGCTATTAGCAAAGATCCGATCGCAAAATGAGGTAGCGCTAGCGTTGGCTTCATCTGGAATAGCAGCAACTTTATTAGAAGGCGGACGAACTGCACATTCAGCCTTAAAATTACCATTAAACATGCATATCAACGAAACGCCAATTTGCAACATCGCCAAAAATAGCGCTATGGCGAAGACTCTCCAAGTATGCAAATTGATAATTTGGGACGAATGCACAATGGCCCACAAGAGGTCGCTGGAGGCACTAGATAGGACGTTAAAAGATTTACGTGATAACCAAAACATTTTTGGTGGAGCCATGATACTGTTGTCAGGTGATTTTCGTCAGATTCTTCCAGTAATTCCTAGATCGACTGTTGCTGACGAAATAAACGCATGTCTAGAATCATCAAATTTGTGGCGGCACGTAAAGACACTACAATTAACTACTAACATGCGAGTGTTTTTGCAACAAGATCAAACTGCGACTGTGTTTTCGAAGCAGTTGCTGGATATTGGCAATGGTAAGGTCGCAGTTGACAGCTCGACCGGATTAATGACTTTTCCCACAGATTTCTGTCACTTCACAGAATCGAAAGAGGAGCTTATTCAGCGTGTTTTTCCGGACATTAAACAACAATATAATAACCACGATTGGCTAAGTGAACGAGCAATATTGGCAGCAAAAAACAAAGATGTCGATGATCTCAATGCTACCATTCAGAATTTCCTTCCAGGAGAGTTGTTTACGTACAAATCAGTTGACACGGCTACAAACCAGGATGACGTAGTCAACTATCCTACAGAATTTTTAAATTCATTGGACTTGCCTGGACTACCACCACATAATTTGAAATTAAAAGTAGGGTCAGTTGTCATCATGCTGCGTAATATTAATCAACCTCGACTTTGCAATGGAACGAGATTGGTTGTGAAGAAACTCATGAATAACATCATCGAAGCTAAAATAATCAAAGGAAAATACAAAGGAGAGGATGTCTTAATCCCACGAATACCTATGATTCCAACGGATTTGCCATTTGATTTTAAAAGGTTGCAATTTCCCGTGCGTCTAGCTTTTGCGATGACCATAAATAAATCGCAAGGCCAATCGTTGCAAGTTTGCGGAATAAACTTAGAGTTTCCCTGTTTCGCACATGGACAATTATACGTTGCGTGTTCGCGTGTCGGAAAACCAACATCCTTATTTATTTACGCACCACAAAAAAAAACTAAAAATATTGTCTACCAGAAAGCACTATATTAATTAACTGTATATATGTACAGCAGTGGACATTTATTGGCCGATATCATGATGATGATGATAACTGTGTTGTATTTAATTTAAGCAAAGATTTGTTTATCATGTTCACAGTCCAGAAACGAGCACATCCACGAAAATTTTAAATTTTTGTATATGGAGTGTATAAATATAAATAAATGACTTAATATGTATATAATATGTGCATTTGGATCCTTACAATTATATAATAATATGTTGTATATATCTAAAATAAAACTCAATTTGATACAACATTTTTTTTTATTTCAAAATATATTAATCACTCTTCTTCTTTTTCTTTTCAAATTATGCCTTCCATCTTTGCTTGACGATTATTTTGCCAATGTCAACGTGTATTAGTAACTCTTTATTTCCATCAACTTGGCTCCATCTACTTGGGAACCACTTGGCTCGCCAGGACATGATAATATGGCGGAAGTACTAGGCGACTCGGACAAATCTGATTCGATCAGAACATTATCAATGTTGAGCTGCTGGCTGTCTTCAATAACATCAATATCTACCAGAACATTCTTGATGTTGGGCTTTTGGCTGTCTTCAATAACATGAATGTCCTGTATGTCTTCGGCCGATAAATTTAATTCACAGAATGTCTCCTCAGATGATGAAGATTGCATTGTAGAAACGTGTTTTGGTTTAGATAGCAGCTTTTGCTTTAATATATTTTTTTGTACTTTTGCCCTGTTCACGCGTATTATTCTTTCTACATTCTTACCACACTTGGTACAAAATCTGAAGGTGTCAGCGATTATGTTGTAGCATTCGTCGCATCTTAATAATAATTTAATACAACCTGGACAGTTATTATTTTTGTTCTGCCGTTCCATCCACTTTTTACAAAAGGGACAATGCATTTTAAGGAGTTGAGGGATATATAGCTTCACTATAACTTCTGGAAAATAGTTTTAAAATATCAACAATTTAAATATTATAGTTGTTTGAATTCTTTATTTTCTCGATGACAGATGTAGTTCTTCTTCTTTTCCTAACCATGGTAACCGTCAAAAAAAAAAACGACAGATGTAGTTTGATAGTTATAGTGTAAATATTTGTCAGTATTCACTCAAAAAAAATTGTCTATGGTAAAATGTCACTTGAAATGTAAACGTCTCTTTGCTGTGCATCTATACTATAATTCTTTAATATTCCTAAAAATCTAAAAGCAACAAATTTCAATAAAATTAAAAAAGTATTGTGTCGTGTGTTTGTGAATTACTAAATATGCCTCCAATAATTAGGCGGTACGAAGTTCGCCGGGTCAGCTAGTAATATAATAATATTATCGTTATTATAAATTATATAATAATGTATAAAAAAAATGAACGTGTGTACAAAGTACGCATAGCAGAAGTGAAACTTCATTATCCTTTGTTCCTTTGTCCCGTTGTCCCTTTGTCCCTTTACCCTTTATCCCCTTATCGCTTTATCCCCTTATCCCCTTATCACCTTAGCACCGTATCACCTTATCGCCTTATTCCTTTATCCCCTTACCCCCTTATCCCTTATCACCTTATCCCTTTATCCCTTTATCACTTTATCCCTTTATCACTTTATCTCTTTATCCCTTTATCCCCTTATCCCCTTATCCCCTTATCCCCTTATCCCCTTATCCCCTATCCCTTTATCCCTTAATCCTTTTATCCCCTTATCACTTTATCCCTTTATGTCCGCTTAAACGACATGCTATCCCTACTCCACTGGAGAAAGTACTCTTTCTTCGAATCAACCGTGGTGGGGACGAGGAAAAGATGGCGCGTAACGAAAAAATGTGACGCGTAACCGAAAAATGTGACGATAAATTTTTTTCCAACGCCGATAAAGATGTTTCACTTCAGTAAGTATTATAAGAGAAGGGACTCGAAACAAAACCCTATACAAACCTGTCTGACCAGCATGGTATAGTAACGTCAATTTTCCTCCTGTTATGAAGGAGGCTCGAGCCCAACAGTGGGACATATATGTGCTGAAATGATGATGATGAAGTATTATAATAATATATAAGTAAGGTTTAGGCTTGTCTAAAATTCGTTATAACAACCTAACATTGAGACTGAATGTTCTAATGCAACAACTATGTAATTACTCACCTTATTAAATAGAACCATGTTGTAGAGGAATTATAACGGATGGATATTCATTTATTGTCACATTGCCAGATATTAAGCTACGAACACAAAAAGCACGTGAATAACCTAATACAGTGAAATTGTCGTATTCCACTTCCACACAGTACTAGTATAGTATATATACAATTTGCCATCTCATTCTTACCTACGAATGTCTTATAAGGCAACTAAGGGATTAAATATACTACATATAACATCTATGCCAGAGAAAGAAAACTTGAAATAAAATTAACCCGTCTGACTGACGTGATTCAATTGGTTATTTTCCCTCCTATCAAAGAGGAGGATTGAACCCAACAGTGGGACTATATGAGCTGACATGATGATGGTGAATGATGAAGATGAAAGATGAATAAGAAGGAAACCTTGAAATTAAACCCTATACCAACACGTCTGACTAGCGTGGTATAGTAGGTTAAGTTCCCTCCCCTAGTGGAGGAGGCCCAGGCCCAACAGTGGGATGTGTATGGGCTGAGAGGATGATGATGAATGTTGATAGTCCATGTTCTAATGTTGCTATTGCTTTCGGTTAGTCATTGATAACGAATAGTAATCATTCTACGAAAACTGCTAGTTTTCCGGATTCAAAGTTGATATAAGCCATACCTTTAAAGGGGATACATCCAAAATAGCACCTACAGGCCAATTTTCTTGCCATTATAAAAGTCGTTGTATAACCAAATCGTTGAAGCACAAGAAGGTGTATCGTTTTTGAAATCTATCACAAGGACCGAGAGATGAGTCGGTTCAATTTTTATTTTACACACTTAAAATATATTTTTACAATGTAACAGTACAAAATGTCCAATGACGCTTTGTAATATTTTTTTTATGATAATTGTCAAACATTGGCGCCAAAATTTAGTATACAAACTTTTTGGTGGAAAAGTCATAGTTAATTATTAATTTACAAATAATATAATAGATTTTATGTATATATTTAATTTATAAGTATATAAAATGATTTATTATAAAAGTATATTTAATTTATTTAGGTATCAGAAATGATATCAATAATTTATTATTGCTCCATCTATTGGTGTTAATATAAACTACTACGGTCTTTAGTTCAGGGTTTTTTCAAAGATGGCAGTAGTTAGTATGCAAAAATTGCTATTAAGGGATGTAGGGAAGTTACATGGCCCCGGATAACATGCTCTGACGTTACAATATATCGGAATACCAATTTGTTTGCACACCAGCGTTGCCAACTGTACGATTTAAATCGTATTTATACGATCTTTTTGGTTCTTGTACGATGTACGATCGAGTGATAGAAATCGTACGCAAAACATACGACCTTTTGAATGAAATGGTGTTATTTTTAGTAAATAATTAAATTATGCGACAAACTTACCAAAAAAATCGACGATACACATATTTCCTAAAAAAAAAAAGCTCATCAGAATTTGCTTGGAGGATTTTTATTACTCAGTATTACATCGATGTACCGCCTACGATAAGCAAATGTCCTAAAAAGAAAAAAAAAACTCATCAAAATTTGTCCAGAGCATTACGGTAATTTTTTGCAAATTTCATTGCGTATATTTCTTCAATTTTTGGCCAAATACTATCCTTCTTAGTCCGTGGTACGATCTTCGAAAAAATAAAGTTGGCAACACTGTTGCACACAGATTTCAGGTTGAAAGCCCTCAATGCTTACTAGACGTGGGTCGTTACGTTATTTTTAAGAAACGTAACGAATCTAGTTTCTTGGTCGACGTCACGTGTTTCAAAACTAGTGACTTTTGTAACGACTTATTTGTATACAGACAGCTACTGTGATTGTTTGCATATTGTATGAATAGCTCCACTAACTATATACAGTTACACGCGAAACGAAAATAAATTTGTGGCTATACAGTTAAATCAATAAATTAACTTCCTTTATACTTTTTTCAGACTGAGGACTGACTGCATTATATGTATTTACGATTGATTAGTAGTTATTATGTACGTATTATTTTAATTAAATTTGTATTAATGCAGACGTATTTAAAAGTAAATTGATTGTATATTCAATTATTATATTTACAGTTTATTTACACTTTTGATATATTTAAAGTTTTCTTCACTGTTATATGCACTGTATAATGTATGATGATTTTATTAGTAAAACAACAAACTAAAACAATAAATAAATTAAATTCTTTACTTTAAATTCAAATTTCAAAGTAACACTCGCTTCGTTGCCCGCAATTGCAAGCCGTTGAAATTACTTATAAAAAAAATCACTCTATTTTATTATCTACTAGAAACCCGCCCTCGCTTTGCTTCGGTTTCAGTCGCTTTACCCGCGGCGTAGGTCCCGTTCCTGTGGGAATACCGGGATAAAATATAGCCTATGTTACTCCCTGATATTATAGCTTTCTATTGGCGAAAGAATTTTTGAAATCGGTTCGGTGGTTTAAGCGTGAAAGCGTTACAAACAAACAAACAAACAAACATCCTTACTTTCGCATTTATAATATTAGTATGGATAAATGCAATTTTACGTATGAAAATTAAACGTACAAAATGTATTGTTACGCTGTTTTGTCTTTGTTGCATACCACGGCTCGTGAGTGTTCGGTATTTGGTCGCATTACTTGGAATAATTTCGTGTCATTCGATTAGCCATCTCGCTCGCTCGCTCAGCCGCGATGCGAAAGAAATGTACTTAGCGTAGTCATCGTTGTGCGGTCGGCTCTTTCTCGCTCGCTCGAATATAATACTGTTATCTCATATCTGTGAGTCGTGTTTAAGTATAACGCAGTTACAAAAATCACCTCTTTTCTTGTCGACTCGTAACTAGTGATTCAGTTACATGTCGCGTAATTAGTTATTGTAACTAATGACGTGAAATAACGCTCATGTCTAAGGCTTACCTAAGAGTCCGGGTAAAATTGTCACAACCATCTGCAACTAACAACTAACAGGCTTCTTGAAAAAGTATCAATATTTTTAACCGATATATTTTGATCCGATATATCGATATAAAATATCCAATAACGAAAACTTTATATTACTTAGTCTTTAACTTTATATACTCGTTCCAACCATTTATTTTACTTTTGGCAGGTCGAATTCTGATCAATTAGTGTTGTACCAATGTATTACGGATACTATGTTTTGTAATAATCGATTTTAGTCAGGAAGAACTTTTAATCGATTTAACACGGATATTTTATTTTTGCTTAAATACATATTTCATATTATTTAAAAACTTCACTTCTGTAAATATATTTGTTATTTGGGCACATTAATTTTTGCATACCCACTAATTCAGTCCTCCCAAAATATTTTACTTTGTACTTTGCAAAATAAAAAATAACTACTTTATGAAGCATTTTTCCATTAAGCGGGGTCCGCTGCTCCAAACTTTACTTAGAGACAATGGCGCCCTCGTCTGCGGTAGTAAATCACTAATTTTCTCATCCAGCCTACCCCTTTTTTTTAAGCCGAATTGGCAACACTGAACGGCGCGCCGGCGACGCCATTTTGTTGTGTTGTCTGTCACTCGCAACAAGACTCCCGTGCTAGTCACATTTCTGTTCGCTGAGTGCTCTTTCATATTTTTCATACGCTGTGTTGAGTATTTATATTCCACCGTATTGATTTCATTGTTCTTACTTTGATTGAGTTGAGCGTATCGTTCCTCCCAGTAAGATTTTACTTGCAAAATGCCGAAAGGTATGGTGCTTAAAGGACAATCCAGAGAGTTAGTGCTGCGGCTTCGTGAATTTTTTGAAAAGGAAAGCCGCAATGGCCGATTCCTTATACCAGTAACCCAAGTTAGAGACCGTGTTGCAGCAGCATTAGGTATTAGTGCTCCAACGGTGGCGAAAATCACTAAAGAAGCTTATGGTAGTAGTGGTATTGAACAGAACAAGCTATCTACGCCTAAGAAAAAACGTCAGCCCCGTAAAGTGACAGCAATTGACAGTTTTGATACTGATGCTATTCGTCGTCATATATACAATTATTACACCAGCAAAGAGATTCCTACTTTGAAAAAATTAGTAGCGTCTCTACGAAATTGTGGCTTGTTTCGTGGTCAAAAATCTTCTTTGTCAAAGGTGCTGCACCAAATCGGGTTCTTGTATAAGAAATCCGACAAAAGAAAAATTTTAATGGAACGTCGTGATATAGCCTTGTCTCGCTGTGAATTTTTAAGACAAGCGAAAAAAATAGAAGACTGGTCGAATGTCGTTTTCACAGATGAAACTTGGCTCAATGCCAATCATTCCATACCAAAAGGTTGGACTGACGATACTGCTGCTTCTACTTCTGCAGTGCCAATGGGGAAAGGTGAACGCCTCATCATTTGCCATGCGGGAACTACAAAGGGATTTGTACCAGACGCTCTGTTAGCGTTCAAATAAAAAAAAACAGACTATCATGAGGAGATGAATGCGGACGTGTATGAAAAGTGGTTCAGAGAAATGCTTACATCACTTGAAGAGCCATCAACAATATTTATTGATAATGCACACTATCACTCTCGCCAAATTAATAAAATGCCAACACAGGCCAACAAAAAACACGAGATTATAAACTGGCTTCGTGATAATGGGGAAGATGTGGACGAATCCCTACTAAAAGTAGAATTACTTAAAATATTAAAAAGTAAAAAGCAGCCAAAACGATATGTCATCGACGAAATGGCAGCAGAATATGGGCATGTTGTAATCAGAATTCCTCCGTACCACTGTCAATATAATCCAATTGAAATGATCTGGGCACAAGTCAAAGGACACGCCGCAAGAAACAATACAACTCCTCCTTTCACAGCAAATAAAATGCTTGAACTTTTAAAAAACGCATGTGCTAGTGTGACGCCTGAAAACTGGGCGAGTGTCGTCAACAAGACAAAAAATATAATATTCTCTGATTGGGATCGGGAAATTGAATTTGACAACATACCTACACAAGAGTTAATAATAAACACTGCAGATGATTCAAGCGACGATTCGAGTTCGTATGAAGAATCCGACGATTCGTTATAATAAAATAATATTAAAATATTTTGGTTGTTTTATTTCATGTTATAGGTATGATGAGAAGATTTTTATATCTCCCTGATACAATTTTAACGTGTTGTCTATTACAACAATTCAAAACTCAGTTGTCAGCTGACTTAACTGCAAATAAGTGTAATCGATTATTTGCGATTCATTAGTTTGCACCGAATACTTTTGATCCTGTCACTAGATGCGATAGAACGTAACTTTTTTTATAACGGAAATGAATTATCACTTAAATTTTATGAATAGAGCTATTTACGGCATATTAATGTATTTAGTGGGTAATAATTAAGATATATAAATATTATTGGGCAGTTTATATATTTCTCTGTTCACTCGTTTCGAAGTTAATAATTGCGTATAATGAAACAGTTACGTCCTAAAGCATGTGTCAAAAGTAAAATAAATGGTTGGAACGAGTATAAGTCGCTAGAACCCAGAACTGTTTAATCGATAGTGTGGACGAAAATCGACGCAGTTATCGTTGTCGTGTGTACGCTCTATGGACGTTTGATTAACTGCACAAATGGTTTGCGCAGTCAGATCGCTACGATATATCGTTCTCGTGTATACCGACCTTAAAAGATAGGAAACAAAAGTAAAATAATAACTGTATAGCCTGTGACTAGTATGTTTTGATTGCGTTGCGTTTATTTACGTCACTTTTAGCAAGGATAATTATTGATTAAACATGATAATCGAATTAATCCAATGTACTGTCGCTTAGTATTCGAATGATAATTCGTTAAACGAATGTTTTTATCACTTATTTTTTCCATTCATTTAACTTGTTATTAAAAAAATACCTTATAACCATTGTAGTGTAAAAATACCTTATAACCTTATACCTTATAACCACCGGAAATTAAAGTTTTTTCGTTTTAGTCATTTGCTTTTAGCTAAGTAACATATGTATATCATGAGTCACATTTAAAGACTTGTACGATGTATTCCCGCGGTCTCACCCGCGTAGTTCTCATCCCCGTTCCCGTAGGAATACTGCGATAAAAAATAGCCAAGTTACTCCTTGTACAGACGGCTGGTAGTAAAATATTTTCAAAATTGGACTAGCCGTTTTGAAGATTACGAGGAACAGGTAGACAGAAAATATTTACACTCGTTTTTGACATAGGTATCGTGTAAATAACTCTGTGGGCATGAAAAATCCATTATTTTCACATTACAAACAATTCAATTTTATTTATTTTTATAGATAAGAAATCCGCATAAAATATTAGCTAAAAGATAACCCTTTAGTTTATTGATATTTTTATAATGTTTGCCTAATAAAAATTATTTTGAAAAAATACCTTATGGTCAGTATACACCCGGCGGTGGCCAACGCAGCCGTGGCCGTGACTGCTGTGCCCAGCACCCCTGCTGCGCCTAAAGAGGGTTGGCATACGGCCGAGCGCAGCCGTAAAAGTCGCGGCCAGAAGAGGAGAGCGGAGGCCAAAAGCGCCGCCAAAGCCTTCGCTCCCAGGGTGGGAGCCGGAAATAATAGGTCGCACAGTAGGCTCCGGCCGCCAAAGTCAGCCGCGGTGGTGATCACCGTGCTGCCTGAGGCGGCCGAGAACGGCCTCAGCTAAGCCGTCTTACGTCGCGCTCGGCAGGAGCTTGATGTCATTTAGGAGGCGTCGAAGCCAGGACCCGCAAGGCCTGGACAGGGGCTCGGATTTTAGAGTTCCCTGGGGCCGAGGGCGCCAAGACGACCGATAGCATGGCGGCCAAGTTGAGGGGTCTGTTCGCAGAGGAGGCTGGCATCAAAATCGCCAGACCCGTAAAGTGCGCAGAACTACGCGTTGCGGGTCTGGACGACTCGGTGACAGTGGATGACATCCGGGAGGCCATCGTCTCGAAAACCGGGTGTCCCGTGGACACCGTCCGAATTGGCGCCATCCGCCCTGGTCCGGGCGGCGTCAGTGCTGCCTGGGTGCAGTGCCCGGTGGAGTCGGCCAAGTAATTGGCTGGCTCAGGCAGGCTCCTCGTGGGCTGGAGCTCAGCGCGGGTGACCTTGCTGGAGTCCCAGCCTGCGAGGTGCTACAAGTGCATGGCGGTCGGACACACTCGGCCGACATGCACTAATTGCTTTGACTACAGCGATCTCTGCTGCCGCTACTACGGTCAACCTGGGCATAAGGTGGCATCGTGCGCCGCCACTCCCCACTGCCCCGCGTGTGCGGCGGGCAATAGGCCTGCCAAACACCGCATGGGGGGCAAGGAGTGCAGACCCCCGGCTTCGTCCCCAAAGGGGCGGAGCGGCCTGACGACCCCAGCCGCTCCCGCCCCTAGCGCGAACCGATCACCCGCCAGCGTGGAGGTGATGGATACGGCCCACTAATGGCGACCGAATCCTACCACCTCCTGCAGGCCAACCTCAACCACTCCGCCGGTGCGCAGGACGTTTTCCTGTAAGCCATGGCGGAGTGGTTGATCGGTGCAGCCGTAGCCGCGGAGCCGTACGCGGTGCCTGACCGGCCCAATTGGCTGGGCAGCAGTGACAGCTCTGTGGAAATCGTCACCTCGACGTCGTGGCATTCCCCGCCCTTGTTGCTCAAGGACAGGGGCGATGGGTATGTCGCGGCGGAATGGGGAGAGGTTACGCTATTTGGTGTTTACTTCTCCCCTAAAAGGAGCGAGACGGATTTCGGGGCCTTTCTCACCATCCTGGGGGCCTCGATACGGCGACTGGCACCGCGCCAATTCTTCGTTCTGGGGAACTACAACGCCAAGTCCACGGTGTGGGGGTCCCCCAGGACGAATGACCGCGGGCGGGCGGTCGAAGAGTGGGCGGCGGCACTGGGCCTCTGTTTGCTGAACAGAGGCTCGGTGCAAACGTGCGTGCGGCAGCAGGGCGGGTCGATAGTGGACTTGTCGTTCGCTAGCCCTAATGTCACGGCACGTGTGAGGAGCTGGTGCGTCCAGGAGGAGGTCGAGACCCTATCCGACCACCAATACATCCGGATAGAGGTCTCCCGGAGCCTCCTGCAGCCCAGCAGGGGTTACACGGTGGACGGAGCTCCCGCGTTTCCGCGGTGGGCTGTGGGTCGATTGGATCGGGACCGGTTGGCGGAGGCAGCTATGGTTCAGTCGTGGCTGTCCTCACCGCGCCAGGCGGACGGGGTGGATGCCGAGGCTGGCCGCATCCACTGTGCGTTAACGCAGATCTGCGATGCGGCCATGCTCCGTGTGCGGCGTCTTCCCCCGAAGAGTGCGGTCCCCTGGTGGTCCCGAGAATTGTCGGTCAAATCAACCGCCCCCGGACCCGAAGGTATTCCGAACCGTGTGTTGGCCCTGGTCCTCGAGCACCTGGGACCACGCCTCAGGAAACTGTTCGACGCTTGTTTGACGTCCGGGCAGTTCCCTGGGTGCTGGAAAGAGGAGAGGCTGGTTCTCCTGCCGAAGCCGGGACGGTCTCTCGAGTCGGCCTCGGCCTACAGGCCCATTGTGCTGCTCGATGATACGAGCGAGCTTCTGGAGAGGGTGTTGGCTGCCCGCATCGAGCGACACCTCGTCGGGTTCGGACGCCCAGTTTGGTTTTCGGAGAGGGCGTTCGACGATCGCGGCCCTGCTGCGCCTGAAAGCTGTGGGAGCGGAGGTCGACACCGGCGGAGGAGTCCTGTTGGCGGTGTCCCTGGACATCGCCAACGCCTTCAACAGTCTGTCATTCAGCTGCATCAGGGAGGGGCTGAGGTATCACGGGGTGCCCGTGTACCTCAGGCGGCAGGTGGCAGACTACTTGGAGGGGCGCAGCATACTCTATGTTGACCAAGTAGGGGACGTTGTGCGAACGCCCATGACGTGCGGTGTCCCACAGGGGTCGGTTCTGGGTCCGACCCTGTGGAACATCGGCTACGACTGGGCGTTGAGAGGAAGCCTGCCACCCGGGCTGGGCGTAATTTGCTACGCCGACGATACACTCGTCACAGCCCGGGGTGGGACGCTAGAGGAGACAGCATGCCTGGCAACTCTCGGCACCGAGGAGATTGTCAGGCGGATCGAAGCGCTGGGGTTGAGGGTAGCCCTGGAAAAGACGGAGGCCCTTTTGTTCCATGGCCTCTGTACCGCCGGGCCTCCCGCCGGCGCTTCCATCACCGTGAAGTCGGTCACCATCAGCATCCAGGCCCACATGAAGTACTTAAGCCAGGTGCTCGACGGGCATTTTTGGTTCCGGGAGCATCTCCATCGACTTATTCCCCGGTTTATCGGCGCGGCGTCCGCCCTTTCGTGGTTGATGCCGAATGTGGGCGGACCCAGTGCTACGTGCCGACAGCTGTACGCGGGGGTGATCCGGTCGATGGCTCTGTATGGCGGTGTGGGCGGGGTACCATGAGTGGTACAAAGCGTTCAAAAGCCGTCGAGATGTGATGGAAGATTTGCCTAGCTCTGGTGGGCCATCAACGTCTGCAACTGAAGTTAACATTGCAAAAGTGAAGGCAATAGTGACTGAAAATCTTCATTCAACTTTGAGAGAGATAGCCGCTAAACTTTCTGTGTCTCCCAAGTCGATCCGTACCATTTTAAATAATCACTTGGGCATGAAACATATTTCCGCTCGGATAGTCCCAAAAGACCTGCATTTTCTCCAAAAAGTCAATCGCATGAGAGTCGCTGAGGACATGCTAGAACGAGTCAATTCCAACCCAACATTCAAGAAACGCATTGTTACTGGTAACGAGACGTAGGTTTACGAGTTTGACATGCAAACTAGTTATCCAGCTTCGGAGTGGCAACTTCCAACTGAACCGAAACCGAAAAAAACACGCCAAAGTCGATCAAAAGCTAAAGTCATGTTGACTGTTTTCTTTGACTATCACGGTGTTGTGCACCCGGAATTCTTGCCAGAAGGTTTAACGGTAAATAAAAAATATTATTTGAGCGTTATGCGGCGTTTAAGAGAGCTAATTCAACGAAAAAGGCCAGATTTGTGGAGCGAAAATTGTTGGATTTGCACCACGAGAATGCGCCTTCGCACAAGGCCATCATTGTGAACGATTTTTTGTCCAAACACTCAACAAATAGCATCGAGCAACCAACATATTCACCCGATCTGGCTCCAGCCGACTTTATTTTTCATAAACTCAAATTTATAACCATTTCGTGGTACCTGTTTTCAATCGGTAGAAGACATAAAGGTGAATTCACGGCGAGAACTGAACTCAATTCCGGCAACAGCGTTTAAAAAATGTTTTGATGATTGGATTATTCGTTGGCGTAAGTTCGTTTCTGAAAGAGCATAATAAGAAGGTGAAAAATAAATTTGGATGAATATATATATATATATATATATATATATATATATATATATATATATATATATATATATATATATATATATATATAAATTCGATTAGAAAATTCGAAATTAGAACTTTTTGTACTAAATTTAATACTAAAAAAAGGTACTTAACTTTGACCTTGAATAACTTTTGAATGAGTTGATTCATCGAAAAATGATATCAGACCATTTTTATAGAGCGTTCAATTCTCTACAAAAATATTTTATATATACTCATCACTTGATTAGGGATGAGTATTAAACAGACATGGGACAGATGGGTCCAAATACGGAGATTTCGCATTTAACATGATAGATGGACATAGACCTTTTCGTACACAATCTTTACTAATTCTGCGAAACTTTTTTACCTTTTCTACGCTTTTGCCTAAAAAGACTTGGAAACACTGCCAAAAAGTCAAAATCAATGATAGAGACACGGCATGGAATGGAAAGTATCGATACTGTACTCATGAGTAGTATCGGATAAAAAGTATCGTACTCATAAAAGTATCGAACCAAAAGTATGGAGTACTTTTCATAGAGCCTATCAGATAAATTCATTACAGGATTGTGATCAGTTTCTGTTTTAGGCAAATCCTAGGAGGAAGTGATAACTTATAAAAATTTTTTCATGCAAGCATGTTTTTTTCGTAAAGCACCAACATTTGAGAGATACCCCTAAATCCCATGATGATCTTTTTTTTAGATACGATATGCTAAAAAGTACTTATTGAGTAAAAGTATCAAAAGTACACAAGTACAAAAGTAAATGTCTCGAAAGAAAAGTATTCGATACCAAAAAGTATCGATACTTTTTTCGTGTCCCATCACAGATATTTAAATAAGATGTAGGTATAGGTATATGACAATTTTAAAATTACATTATTTTATCTACCATAATATTATGTTGTTGTACTTATAAATTGTATAAATAATGTGTAGATAGATGCTGTGTAAATTATTTAATTTAGCGACTGTTATATGTTATTGACGTTCCAGTGAAATTAGTTCCAAAATGTTGCGAACAATTGTGAGATTGTCGCCTAGTTTTACAATTCCCATATTTAATTCAGGGCCTAATAAATATGATACTAATATCATAGGCCCCGATACTGGCAGTAAACAAACTGGATGGGAAAGAGTTAAACAAATGTACAGTAAGAGGTAATGTCGTATAATAATTGTCGCTGTTTTTTTTTATTATATTTCTAAACTAACCTAAATGTTCACTTCCACATAATACTAACCGAAATGTTACACATTTTGTATTTATTATTTATTAGAATTTGGCGCAACTAAGAAATAACATATCGAATATATAGATGTGTAATTTACCTATTCATCCACTGCAGGCAGTCAACCTCTGCAATAGGGGAGAACATCATAACGGCCACACTTGGCAGGCGGTTTGGAGACCGGTTTTAATGTTATAAGTTGCCTAGAAGAATGTTACTGCCTAACATCAATGATGTACCCTCAGACGGTTTCTAGGACTGCCATGGTAGTAACATATTGTATTCTTAATATCACTGCACAGATAACATATATGTACATAAGTACCATCATAGGGGTTGATGCAATATTGAGAACACATTACATCATCATCGCAGCCCGTTTACGTCCCATTGTGGGCTCTGGCTTCCTCCACAATGGGAGGGAATTTGACCTACTATACCATGCTAGTCAGACATGTTGGTATTCCTATACCAAAATGGAATATGTTACGAAAAAATCCCTGAAAAAGGTAAAAAGTCTATACGGAAAACTTGAAATGAAATCCTTGCAGTTTTCCTTCACTTGCACAGGTGTTATGTGCATATTACATCCCATAGTCGTCTTTTAGGACATCCACGGGTGAGATGGGGAGTGAATTGTATTTTTATTCAGTCACCACATGTATCATTAATACTGTGGTCTAGTAACATGCACCAACATACAATGCTTTTTGTCTTCCAAGTTAGTATAACAATGATTAACCTATAAAATAAACAATTCTTTCAGTGAATATGATGAAGTTTCAGTAGAATTAACTAATGTAATACATTCAACAATGTGTGGAGGTTTTGTTGGCGCTTGTTTGGGAGGATTTTTCAGCTCTAAAGTGGCATACATAAACTTCATAGAAAATAATCAAGCAACTATCTATAAGTCAACTGCAGATGCCAAAGTAAGTTTATAAATTTGCTAAATAAAAATCTGACTGTTTACTTAACAACATATTTATACTGTAATAGAGAAAACCTATCTTAGATTAAGAAACTTCAAAAGGGAAAAATATATTATTAGATTTATCAAGAAATTCTCAATAGCAGTTATGATCTCGTTATAGATCTATTAATAGCATGAGATAGTTTGCCACTATCGGATATATAAAAAATAGCATACTACATCACTCAGTAGACATGGATGGCAACTGACCACTGTTGAAATATTTTTTTGGTTTTATAAATGTATATAAAATAGTAATTTTTACAGTTGGTTCTTACTCGTTTTTTTTCCCACACCCTTTTTAAAACAGAACCAACTGCACAGATGGAGTAGTGGTTAAGATAGTGACCTACAGCGCCAGTGTCGGTGGTTCGAATCCCACGCGGGACAACACTGTGCGATCCACAAATTGTTGTTCTGAGTCTGGATGTAATTTGTGTCCATTAATTATATGTTTGTAAAGTCCCCCGCAATACAAGGATTATTTCTTTAGTGCAGGGTGTTGTCTTAAATAAATAAATAAAATAATTAATTTGGAGGGCATCTCAGAATATAGTCTCAAGAAGAATCTTCAGAGATTGATTTAAAAAAAAACAATAATGCTAGTGGCCATTTACTGATTGCCTTTGTATTGTTCGGCTAACAATTCAATTTCTAGGCCTATCTCTCTTACTGTATATTCAAATCATAGAAATACATCATCGTTTCATCATTTTGGCTTATATATGTCCCACTGCTGGGCTTGAACCTCCTCCATAATAGAAGGGAAATTGATCTTACTATACCATGCTGGTCAGACAGCTTGCATAGATGTCATATGCATATTATATAACTTTAGTCGTCTTTTACGAGCCCCAGGGGTAAGAAGGGGAGTGGTGAATTGTATTAGAAATACATACAGAAACAAAATATACTACTCTGACAGAATATGGGTTAGCAGTTTTTGAGTTTATTCATTACAAACATACACACACACACACACAAATACATTTTTTCCTCTTTATAATATTAGTGTAGATAAACAATATTTAAAAAAATTACGGAATCTATCATTTGTATAATAAATTCTTGAATTAATTTCAGAAAAAGTTACAAGATTACGTGACAATAGCATTTGCAAAAGGAGCATACAAATGGGGTTGGAGACTGTGCTTCTTTACAGGAACCTTTAGGTAAAATATATAAAACTGTGTGATAATCTTAATATTAAAGTTAACTTAGTAATGTTAATCACATTATTTTCTATCTGGTCATGGAGGAAGAATAGAATGCAGATTCAGCACTCCCTATCATGCCCATGGGTGTCTAAAGAGACAACTAAGGGGACATATATGCAGATAATATCTTTCTGTGTGGTGACAGAGTAAGAATACCATTCACCACTCCCTATCTTGCCGGTGGATGTCGTAAAAGACCACTAAGGGATATAATATGCACATAACATCTCTGCAAGAGTAGGAAAACTCGAAATGAAACCCTATATCAACATGCCTGACCAGCATGGTATAGTAGGTCAAATTCCCTCCCATGTGGTGGAGGCCCAAGCCCAACAGTGGAACGTATGTGGGCTGCCATGATGAATATCTATGGAAAGCCTATACCAGCAAGTCTGATCAGCATGGTTGATCAATTTCCCTCCTATCATAGAGATGGCTCGAGCCCAGGACTGGGACATGTATGAGTTGAGATGAATGTCATATACATTCATCTCAACATACAACATATATAAATATGTGAAGCAAAAACTTTGTACCCCTTTTTACGACAATTATGTGAATGGACAAGTATGAAATTTGGCACAGTTGAAGTATATAATGAGGAGAAGTGCATACAACTGAAATTTCATATAATAATGAATTAGAAATACATTAAATTCATTAAAAAAGGCATTACGCACACTACAACGCAATCGCTACACACACACACACACGTTTGTGTGAGTGTGTTGCGTAGCGACGCTTATAGACTTTTGTTTACGGTTAAAATTTCTGGTCGAACTGAATGTCAAACAATCATAATTATGATGACAATGTCTACTAAAGATTTGTGCTTATATATTAGTTATTAATGAAATACAGCTTGCTCAATTTACAATTATCTATACCGATAAATAAAATTCCAATTTTATCTGTTTGTAATGTCAAAATAAGGGACTTTTTTCATGCTCACACGGTTATTTGCACTATACATATGCCTAAAATACACTTTATATTTTTTTGTCTGTCTGTTTGTTCCGGTTAATCTTCAAAACGGCTGGACCGATTTCAAAAATTCTTTCACCAATGGAAAGCTATAATATCAGGGAGTAAACTAGGCTATATTTTGTCCCGGTATTCCCACGGGCACGGGAACTACGCAGGAAAGACGACTGAAACCGAAGCGAAGCGAGGGCGGGCTGTTAGTACGTAAATAAAATTAAAGAAAATTGTGTGGCAGAAAAATTAATTAAAATGAATTATGGCCGAATTTCGACCACACGCCGACCACTAGTATGTATTAAATAGTCATTATCATCTCAGCCCGTATACGTCCCAGCTGGGCTCGGGCCCCCTTCACAATGGGTGGGAAATTGACCTTACTATATATACCATGCTGGTGAGAAGGGTTGGTATAGGGTCTTGTTTCGAGTTTTCTTTCCCTTGCATAAATGTCATTTGCGTATTATATCCTTAAGTCGTCTTTTACAACGTGATATAAAGTGATTTTTAGGCATGTGTGTAGTGCAAATAATTGTGTGAGCATGAAAAAAGCCTATTATTTTGACATTACAAACAGACACTCCAATATTATTTATTGGTATAGATAAGTAGTTTCTAAAATAAATATACTTGCCTTTTATGACAATTGAATAATAATTTTATAAATAATTTCAGTTTATTAGCTACAACAATATCAGTGTACCGAGGAGACACCTCAATCGTAGAGTATATTACAGCTGGTGCAATAACAGGAGCTTTGTATAAAGTGGATCTGGGGCTTGCTGCAACAGTAGTTGGGGGTTGTTTGGGTTAGTATTTTTTATATGTACTTTAAACATTGTTTTTCCATTATATTCCTTTCCGTGTGGTGACAGAGTAAGACTACAAACTACCACTCCCTATCTTGCCCGTGGATGTCATAAGAGGCGACTAAGGGATATAATACGCATATAACATCTATGCAAGAGAAGGAAAACTCGACCACATACAACCCTATACCAACCTGTCTGATCAGCATGGCATAGTAAGGTCAATTTCCCTCCTCCATAAGTGGGACCTATATGAGCTGAAAGCTGATTTAAGTGTATGCTGTAGCGATTTCAGCTTTGCAACCAATGTTCGGATTTTGACAACAAAAATAGTAATATAAGTTGTGATAGTACGAATTTTCCCTTGGAAGGATGCCTGATGATCTTGTCCAAGGATGTCGTAAGAGACAACTAAGGGATGTAATATACATATAACATCTTTGCAAGAGAAGGAAAAATGAAATAAAACTATACCATTATGTCTGACCAGCAGGGTATAATTAGGTATGGGTGGGTACCCCAATAGGGGGTATTCCGTCGGGCCGACCACTGATGTCAAGTAACCCTGCTCCGGTGGTAGGCCCAACGATGAAGGCGACGTGGTTTTCGGGTGGGTTGCGGGAGTTGCGTGCTTAAGCCCCTCTGTCGCCCCGGACGGAGTGATGCGGAGACGTGCCGACCAAAAAAAAAAAGGGTATAATTAGGTCAATTTCCCTCTTATTGAATCTCGATCTCATAAATGACGAAAATTAAAAGGATTACATTGCCCACGTAAATTGGTTTCATATTACTCGCGGGCGTACTTGCGTATGCAAGGAGGTATGAAATGCAGATAATAATGTACAAAAAGGAAAACAAGAGGTGCCGGGATGAATAAATTAAAAAAAAAAAATAGTAGTGGCAGGTTTTATCAAAAATTTTGCAAATGTATATTTGCACATTCATACACACTCACAAATACACACGCTCTATCAATGCTTATGTAACTTGCACACAGACTCATTTCACGCACTTTGCAGTCATCTTTATTATTTCATAAATATCTACATCCTTTTTTTTTTGTTAACGCTGTGGAAATGCAATTTACGCACTACCCCTCGCCGGTAACAGACGAGTGGGGTGTGTGGGACTCACCAGTCGCCTATGCAACCGGAATACCCACTAAAACCAACAGCGGTCCCTTCCGCGCTTTTACGGAGTGCCGGAGAGATCGTCTAATGACATTCGATCCCCGACACTCCTACGCAAGGCTGTCGGGCCACGTCCTGTCGTCACTCAAGGCGGTGGGAGGAGATGCGCATATCGGCGCCTCCCCCTCCCTGGTCGCCGCTTACGGAGCGAGTTAGCGGACCCAAGTGCCTCGCGTTTCCGCTCCGCGGCCTTCTTCCGGGAAATATCTACATCCTGCTATATGTCATTCACTCTCATATAATCAAAAATAAATCTCACACTCTCTTACTCTTGAACCATAAAACATTAATAACACATTAATTAAGTTGTATATGGGGGGCAGGTGCTCTGTTACTTATAGCACAGGCCTCGGGTCTAGTTTAAGATCAGAGTATCTAATCTTATGAACAATGTTAATTAGTATAGAAAGTAAAATATGTTTGTAAGCTAGCTGTATAAGAGTATTGAATAAATTATTATTATTATATTACAGTAAATTATATAAAAAAACGAATTTAAAGCTGTTTTACGTCCTGTGGTAACAAATGAAGGTTATTTGCCTATTTGCCGTGGGAGTCATAAAACTGGCTGGCGAATCACTTGCACTATAAACAACTACAAGACAACAAAAGATTGCCGATCGTGGCGATGACGACATTATCTTACCTGTACCCGTAAAGTAAACGTCGATAGGCTGATGGATAGACGTACAATACCTTTTTTTTTAGGGGTGGGCCATGGTCAGCGTACCTGCCGCCCGGCTCCGTCCGGAGCGACGGAGGGGCGGCACGTGGCACCATGACCCACCCGTGGCAGGTCGCCTTCGTCGTTGGGCCGACCACCCGGTCGCATGGTATCCTCTCTCGACGTTCCCCCTCGGGGACGTCGGTCATCGTCGTACGGTCACTCTTTCTGCGGGTGACGGACTAAATCCCCGGACCAGTCACCCGCGGCCTCGACTAGGGCGGCATCAGGCGCAAGTAATTGTATAGATGACATAGTGGATAAGAATAAGATACCGACCTACTGTGCCAGTGTCGGTGGTTCGAATCCCACGCGGGACAACACTTTTTCCGATCCACAAGACACTTTTTGTGTCCGTCAGTTAATTGTTTGGCAAGTCGTCCACAATTCAAAGATTATTTCCTTAGTGTGGTTAAAATTGCACATCGAATCTTGGAAAGAGATAATCGGCTCACGAGAAGTAATGTGCATTAAAGACAATACTGTACGAAGTAGATATTAATCAATTGCCTCTTTAACACGCTCGATTATATTGCAGCTTTATCCTTTTTATGAGAGTTATTTCAAATAATGAAATTTATTCATCCTGGCACCTCTTGTTTTCCTTCTTGTACATTTTTATCACGGCACTCCCAGGCAAGAAAGTGGGCTGTCAATTACATTCTTACTCCGCCATCATATGGAATAGTTTGTGTATGTAAATAACAGTTACCCAAATCCTCAAAAATAAAATTTTGATGTATTAAAAAGAATCAAACTGCCTTTACAAACGCTTGGATATCATTTATACAGTTTTGGACAGGCAAGCTGTGGTGATAAACTTTGCAGACTTGACGTTGAACTTATGTTGACTATTGTGTTTGACTTGATATATTTTTGCATGGGCGTACCCAGGTTTTGGGCCAGTTGGGGGCAAATCAGATTTTTTATAAGCTAAGTGCTTATATATATATATATATATATATATATACATATATATATACATATATATAAACGGACATATATATAAACCGTTTATATATATATACATATATATAAACGGAGAAGCTGACTAACATATCAACGCAGGGCTTAAACTATAAGAGTTAGAAACTTGAAATTTTGCACAGAGGTTCCCTTTATAATGTAGGGGAGCACTAAGAAAGGATTTTGGAAAATTCATCTCTTTAGGGGCTCAAACAGGGGTACAAAATTAGTATGAAACTTTGCCGTTTTTGAAGTTATTCCAATGAAATTCAGTACGAAGGTTCTTCATTGAAAATCATGAAATAGGTGTTAAATATTTTTTCAGTTGTTGCGCAGTAAACGTAAATCTCGTGTCGCCGCAACTAAACTATAAGACACTATTATGGCGCATGAAATATTCGCTCGTATTAAACTCCGAACTGAATTGAATTGTATTCGAAATTTCGAACTGAATTGCTTTGCTCTGCCTCACGATCCCGCTTATATATTCAAATATTCTCGCTCCCGAAATACGTAGAAAATACTAGACTCTGTTTCCATCTTTGTCTCATACTTGCTATCACTGTCTTTCCTTTCCAGAATAGTCCGTGCTAGAACGTTCTTCGTGGTATTGCTATTCAATACAAGATGTCGCTATTGACCGTATATTATAAAATAAATTGATGCTATTTCTCTTTACTGGAAAAAGTACTGTCGAGTGTCGTCCGTAACTAGATAGCGCTAGCGCTAGATGTTGTTTTCTCCAAATTATATTCGGCTTTAATCCTAGATGGCTCTGATTATCACGTCGCGAGCGGAAACTACGAGATGCGACGGTTTCGCGGGCGATTTAAATTATATTGCGTCGCTAACAGTATACTATATCGAATGTTGTAGAATATTTAATTATAGATAAAAAATATTAAATCAAAATATCTGACTGAAAAGATGTTTTGTTTCCAACACTTCATTTTGCGCAGAGTAGGTAACACGTTTTTAATTCCCACTTGCCTGGAAAATTGACGTTTATTTTATCTACTAGGGGGGGGGGGGGGGGGGGAGAGGCAGCTGCGCCCCTACCTCTACCTGGGTACGCCCATGTATTTTTGGACTAAAAATATGTCAAGCATACAAGTATAGAGAATGGAAGCGAATAGTTTGGCAAAGGTCATGATGTATCTTAAAAAGACATAGAAACCGACACAAAATGCGCTAACGTATAAATACGCCGTAAGCCCTCGCTACGACGACCGACGTCCCCGAACAGTGAAGGGTACTCCCCGGGAGTATTCCGTCAGGCCGACCACTGACGACAAGTCAGTGCACCGGTGATCGGCCCAATGACGAAGGCGACGTGCAACGAGCGGGTTACGGGGCTGCGCGCCGCCCCTCTGTCGCCCTGGACGGAGCCGGGAGAGAGGTGCGCTAACAGTAGCCTACCAAAAAGCCCTCGCTACAAATTTGCTCGTTCAAAAACCGGCACCATTGGCTAAAACAAATACCCCGTCTATACAATTTAAGATATTAAATAAAACTGACAATGTCACTTAAATAAATAGAAGAAAAGCCCAAAATAAAACCTTACAATGAATCATTTGAGTTTATAGAATAACTAGCAATCCGCCCTCGCTTCGCTTCGGTTATAGGTTATAGTCGTTTTACCCGCGTAGTTCCCTTTCCCGTGGGAATACCGGGATAAAATATAGCCTAGTTTACGCCCTGATATTATAGCTTTCCATTGGTGAAAGAATTTTTGAGATCGGTCCAGCCGTTTTGAAGATTACCCGGAACAAACAGACAGACAGACAAAATTTTTTTAATTGCTATTTTAGGCATAGGTGTCGTGCAAATAACCGTGTGAGCATGAAAAAAGCCTATTATATTGACATTACAAACAGACACTCCAATTCTATTTATTGGTATAGATATAAAAAAAAGCGTGCGTGCAAAGTACGCATGTCAGAAGTGAAACTTCTTTATCCTTTATCCTCCATCGTCCATCCTCCATCCTTCATCCCTCATCCCTCATCCTTTATCCTTTAATCCGTCAATTATAGATGGATGTAAAAACAATATAAAATAGTATATATCGCACCTTTAATCATAAACTGAATTAATTCAAAATTTACGTTTTTTGAGTTTTCAATAAAAACTGAAATAACTTCGTCAATAGAATACGTACAATCTAACAAATAAATCGATACGACGTAAATGACAGAGATAAAAGATTATCGTTCTCTTTTCCATTAACTCCTGAGTACATGTCGATACTTTATTCAAAAGCTGCATGTATTCATACTTATTTCATTTTATTAGAAAATTACATGTATGTTTTATTAACACATTATGATTTAATTCAGTTTTTTATAAATTATATTGTACAATTATGGTATCATTTTGAATTAATGCAGTTTAATACTAAAACATTTATGCAGAACTTTAATAACTAAGTTTTATTTCAGTTTTGTACTATAAATAAAAAAAGTGAGCCGTTGCTCAGGACGCCTGACAGATGTGAAACATCGAAACTATTTTGTACGAGTAGAGACACGGTATCGAATATAAAGTATCGATACTGAACTCATGAATAGTATCGAAAGATAAGTAACGTACTGTTTAAAGTATCGAGTACTTTTATTTACTTTATCTTTAGGTATCGAGTACTTTTCTTTCGATACCGATACTTTTGTATTCGATATTTTAGTCAATAAGTACTTTTTGGTAGGTATCGTATCGAATAAATTATCCATTTTAAAATTGACTTTACGACTCATATTTATGGTAACGTCATTTAGTACAAACGAAATGAACCTTCTAAAACGTAGCTTGAAATAATTTGCGATTTATAAACCAGAAATATATTTAATTATTCAATATATTTAAAAAATAAATTTTTAATCCTGTAATGATACTTATTATCATTACAGGATTAAAAATTTAGCAAGCAATCTAAATAATTTTAACGTCATTGATCCTCCTTAAATTTTCAACTTTTAAATGAAATTTGACTGTTTAAAGTGAGTCAAAATCCAATTCCTATGAAGTCGGTAATATACAAAGAAATAAATATATATACACCTGAAACTAATAAAAGCCTATAAAAAAACGGTTCTCCAGTTTTCGTAGCTGAAAGTAAACTAAATACCATACCTACTGGTATATTTATATTACCAAGTTAGAGAATTTTACATTAATTTATAAAACAAGTATATATGCATGAAAGAACATTAGATTACGACAGGAACTAATACGATAAAACTAAGGCATAAAGTATTAATAAAATATCGCGATTTTTTTCCAAAAAATGATGATTTTTATTCAATAAACATTTATTTTCATTAATATACATTATAAGTAATAATTTACTTTGAGTTCACTAGATGGCGTTGTACAAAATTTTAAATCGCACCATGGTTTCGTTACAAAAATGTAGGTATATGCATCCAAATATTTATTTAATATTTAATTATTAGGGTTTGACCCGGACCAACTCCATCTGGTACCATTTGGGTCAACGATTACATTCCCAAGGAGGGTTGACGTCAGGCAGGCGGCCGGTCATAAAAGTCATTGCCGAAACTTTTTGCAATATGTCAAAACAGATGACATATTGCGTCGACCCCAAGTAATTGGGATAAGAGCAAGATGATGATGATGATGATGATGATGATTTAATTATTAGGGGACCGCGAGGCGTGGCGTTAAACGCCACGTGACAATCACGGTCACCCTCGCCTATAGATGTTTCACATCAAAAAATTATTCAGGTACATATTTTAGTGAAAAGGGAAATAAGTACGAACTTTTTTTTAAACTGCTGTCTAAGGTGTCTAAGTATGTCAAACTTTAAATCCGATTGCCCACAAAATTGAAATTTTGTGTTAATTCAGTTTATGAATAAAGGTGCGATATATTTTTAAGCTATTGCATAGCTTTTATCGCGGACTTTGCGCGGCGACCGAATCAAGAAATACCGTAACGAAAATAAAACCTCACACCCCCCAACCATGTAGCTCGGGACGTAAATTGATAAAAAAATGTTATGCAATAGCTTTGCCGCGGCAGTCCCCGTTTTCTGTCTCATTCTTTGTCGGCTTCATCCTACACATTTTTGTATTTATTTTGTCTTACCTGTCGTTATTTCCGTTGCATCCGGTTTGAAATCACAACGATTCTAAAGAAGTTTCACTTCAAAATATAAATACATATCTATTTTTGTTGTAGGTGCTGCTTTAAGTACAGTCGCTGGCTTAGTAATTATAGGTATATTAAAAATTACTGGCGTATCAATGGATGAGATTAGAAAAGCTCTGTACAAACTAAAAGAAGCAAGGTATACAAATGGACTATTTGATTTATACAAAGAAAGAGTTTTAAAAATAAGATTAACTTCTTAAGAAAATGCTACTACATTCCTTTTCATCCTCAAAACACCCAAAAAATATTTGAAATAGTGACTAACCTAAGGTTGTCGACAAAATGTACTACATCCCTTTTCATCAGAGAATGAGCAGCAGCACTTCTACAAATTTACTCTGTTCGCAGTCATGCTTGCCAAGTGTAGAGATTATCGCATTGTTTACACCCCCTGTGGAAAGACTTATATACAGAAGTGACGTCGTTTGACTGATGATACCAATTTATGGATGGTCCATTGATATAATATGTTATTCATTACCATCTTAGCATGAGCTGCTGGGCTTGTACCCCCCTTCATAATAGTAGGGTAATTCACCTACGGTACCACGCTGGTCAGACGGCTTGGTATAGGGCTTCTTACATGTTACATGTATATCCTTTAGTAGTATTTTACTACATTTACGAGTACGACAGGGATTGGTAAATTGTATTCTTACTCCATCACCATACTGAAAATGTATGTTCTTGATTATTTTATTATATGTCATGCGTTCTTAGGTCTATCTTGCATCATAGGTTGAAAAGTACATTTTTTAAAGACAACCTCGCACTAATCAATAAATGTTTGTTGTGGGGCAACCTTACAAATATACGTCTAACACATACAAATTATACTTGGACTTGTCATTTATCAATCACGCAATTTATTGTGCTATTTAGGGATTGAACTCATGACATAACAGGTCGATACTTAAAATCATTCTACCGTCTATGCAATTAATAGGCCTTATTTTTGTTTTCAAAGGACAAGACCTTGCAATAAAGTATTTCCTTATTTTGCGGGAGATTTTACAAACGCTTAATTTAACGAACGTAAATTACACACAGACTCCGAGCAACAATTTGTGTATTGCATAAAGTATTGTCCTGAGTGGTAATCAAACCCACGGAACATGGTATAGTAGGTCAATATTTTAACCAACCCTATTTTAACCAATCTGTGCAGTCGATGTTATTAACGTACGATGTATGTACAGTAGAAACTCGATTAACCCGATATAGGCATTCGGATAATCGAATGTATGAAAAACCTCCATTGGTTTTGTGCATATGTACATAATTTTATGCGTTTATTAATAGACGAGTACATATCCCGCGGGGCATGCACCTCCGAGCAGCGTAACAATTACTAACTAAAAAAATAATGAACGTTCATGCTTGCATATATTCGATATGTAGGTACAATAAGGTTGTGGTTGGTAATCCGGATAATCGCGAATTCATATAACCGAGGGCCGGACAGTCGAGTTTCTACTGCATTTGTATTTTTTTTTAAATCGGTATAATTTCAATGGTACACACTAGGGTTAGACCACCGTGTTCGCTTTTTAGGAAACTTAGCTGTATACAATTGTATTCCTTGCTTATCTTTCGACTTTGCACTTACAGAAAAGACCAATACGATCAAGCTCTAGAGAAAAGTGGGACAATTAAGAATGATCACCTAACGGAACACCACAAAGAGGTCGTTGAAAAACTTGGTGAAAGGAATATTGAAAACATCGAATGAAAGAAAATTCGTTGAAAACAAAATGCTATTTCGACCTTGAACTTCTGACTCCTAATTAACATTTTTAGCAATTTTTCAATTTGATGTGAAACATATAGGCAAGGGTGCACCTGATCGAGGCGTGGCGTTCATGCGACGATTAGATTTGTATTTGTATAACGAAACCATAACCTGTTTTAGAATTTTGTAAAACGCCATCTAGTGAGGTCAAAATAAATTATTAACCTAAACACATACCTATAGTGTATACTAATGAAAATAAACGTTTATTGAATAAAAATCAACATTTTATGGAAAAAAAACCGTAATATTTTATTAATACTTTATGCCATATTATTTCCTGTCGTAATATGTTCTGTTATGCATATATACTTGTACAAAATAATTTCGATGTTTCACATCTGCCAGGCGTCCTGAACGACGGCTCCTTTTTTTAAATCTATTGACAGCCCCCCCCAATCGAATGTATTAACTATTAACCTCTTAAATTAAATATTCACTAATGGGAATGATTTTCTATTGGAAAAATATCTCTTAAATTAGGTTGCCATATATTAGGTTTAAAATTAGAATCTCCTATAAAATAAAGCTCAAAATAAGCTACTTTGCAACATTAATAACAAAGGGACTTAAAACAAATGTAGTGTAAATAAATTAATTATTTAAATAAATTAATTAATAATATAAAACAAATATTTTTAATTAAAAAAAACTAATATTTTTTTTAATACGTCACAGAGTAAATAATTCTAAACAAATAAAAAAAGTGCGTGCGTACAAAGAACGCATGTCGGAAGTGAAACTTCTTTATCCCTTATCTTTTATCTCATTCTCTCGCCGGCTGAATTCTATATATTTACGTGTTTGTGTCTCTATGGACTCGCCTTTTCGTTATATCGAGTTTGAAATCACAACGATTCTAAAGAAGTTTCACTTAAAAAAAAAGCGACTTCAATCATTTTCTCACGGATGCCAATGTCAGAACTGGACCAATTGAAATAGCACCATACGAAAAGCGCCAGCTTTCAAATAAAAAAAAGAATATTCGAAATCGTTTCACCCAGTCGAAAGTTCTGAGGTAACAAATATCCAAGTCTAAATTGAGAAACGCCTTGAAGTCGGTTAATAAATCATTTTATTCCTCTTGTAAAATTTCTTTTTAGTCACATAGGAGATCACAGAAGTTCACGGACAATTTGTACATAAGTATTCAATTTTGTTAATATGTTAATGTTTGATAGGTTTGTTATCGTCATGTATTATTTCGAAAATTGCGCAACGCAGTTTGTGCAACTGCAATTGGGTTTTAGTGAATTAAAAGTAATATGACGACTGATATCGTTATTTTTTTTTACCCTCCCAAACTGTATTTAGAAAGCATATTAGTGAATACTAGAGATGTGTTGGTAGTAGTCTGTAAAGCCGACTATTCGGCTAAGAGCACCGACTATCCGGCTTCTTACTTTGTGTGTGTTTCTCAATAAAGTGTATATAGGAGGAATTAGATTTAATATGATTCCTCATACTTGTAGTATCTGCTGTTTTTTCCTGACCGCCATAAGAAATTATCATATGACATCGGTTACACTTCACCATTTACCTAGACTTTTTTTTTTATTGCAAACGGTGGCAAACGAGCAAACAGTACACCTGATGGTAAGTGTTGCTGCCGCTCATGGACCTTTACAAGGCCGTTGCCTACCGCGAAGAAAGCGAAGGGAGTGTGAATGCATGCATTGAGGCTCGGTGATACCAAGGGCACCACCAAAACCCTCCACACGCAATCACCCTCAGAAGGTTGGCCTTCCCTTGGGCTGACTTTCTTTTTGACATCATTAAATTTTGATTAAGTTCTATCACTTTAATGAACAATATTACAGCCCTATAACTCATTGTATTCCCACCCCATTGTCATTGGGCCGACCACTAATATTGAATCCCTGACGTCCATGGGGGCAATGCGCTTTGTGCGCGAATCAGTTTTAGGTAAACAAATCTTCACGGTAATTTCTGAACATCGCCGAAATCGTGATCGGCTAGGACGACTAATTGGCCTCTTTACAACTGACTAATCGGCAAGTCGGCCATAGTCATAGCCGGTACATCTCAGTGAATACCTAAATAAAAAAAATGTTTTATTTCCTTACTAATATTTGTTTTGTTACGCTTCCACGCTTAAACCACCGAACCGATTTCAAAAATTCTTTCACCAATGGAAAGCTAGAATATCAGAGAGTAACATAGGCAGTATTTTATTTCTGTATTCCCACGGGAACGGGAACTACGCGGATAAGGCGACTGAGGGCGGGTTGCTAGTAGTCTATAATTTACAAAAACATTCTATGACTTAGAAGTTATGCTTTTAAATTATATATTCGGCAAATAAAGTCATGATCTGTTAATTTTTGGGCTTGCTAAACTGGGGTATCCTCGAAGAATGGCAAAAGAAGGATTAAAGGATTTATAGTTTCTTTTTATGTTTAACGTTCTTCCTCTCTTAAACTCGTAAGGACATTTATTATATTTACTGTACTTTGGATAGCTTCTTAATCATCATCACAGCTCATATACGTCCATTTGTTGGTATCCAGCCTCCTCCACAATAGGGAATACATCTATTATACCACACTGGTCAGTCGTATTGGAATAGGGTTTTATTTCGAGTTTTCTACTCCTATGTTATCTGCATATTCTAATTCCTTAGTCGTCTTTTTCGACACCCACGAGCAAGAAAGTGGGTGGTGAATTGTATTCTTACTCCGTGGCCACACGAAAAATGACATAGCTTAAGCTTAATTTGTATCTGAAAATCAGTTTTAGTGTATGCAATAATACAAAAATATATTAAAAAGCAATTTATCATTATAAACATTGCACAATACAGATTTAATTTTCAAACTGATTTACAAAAATATAAAGAAAATATGTATTTACAAATATTTCATATTGTATTTGTGCATAAATTTCAAAATATAAACAGATCGTTTTCAATTATATATTTAAATATGTAAGATAAAAATGCTTATATTTATATTTAAACAAGATATACATGAACGCTTAGTAATAAATGTTACAAAACATCGTAATGGCAAGATATAATCATGAATATATATTGAGCTATTTAAGCGTAAATAATATAAGGATCATACCCATACCACGTGACATATTTATTCGGAACTTCAAAATTATTGTTTAAACAAGATTGGGGTCTTAATTTGTACTTTGAACGGTCACGGAAGTGAAGGTGGTGGGGTTGAATATTTAAAAACAGGTTCACGTGGTATGGTTATGTTTCCTAAGGTATACATAGGTGTTCCGCCTAAAATATTTAAATGTATCTAAATGAAATGAAAGTCATTTTAGCCTAATTGTTTTGGAACTAACGAAAAAGCCAAACGCTTAATCTCACAGTGAAGGGTAAGTGTAAATATTTATTAAATATTTCATGATGTGATGAAATGATTTATATGCAGTTAGTACATAAAAGGGGCGGATCCAGTCCTGTCAGGGGAGGGGTAATATCTGATCTGTTTAAAATAGCTTCAGTAGAAGAAACTTTCTTCTTTATTTACGTGATTATCATCAAATTTCATTTAAAATTTACGAAAATTAAATTGAAAAAATATCGTGATCAACCAAGCTTTAAATCTCAGCTCCACAATACTAACCATTCACATATATAATATATATATACACACATATATAATAAAAAAAACCATTATAATTTTATAACAAAAATCAGATACTGTTCATATTTTCATTCTATAATCTCGTTATTAACAGGTATTGTCTAAATCTAAAATAGATATTTAATTGCAGTTTTGATTTATTAAATATGAAAAGGCAAAACATACTAGTACCTTTGATTTCTGAAAATCTAATTTAAAAGTTCATGCAAATTTTTACTAAGAATATAAAATACAATAATATTCTTTTATGAAAATATAATATTAAAATATTTTTACAAATAAGTTTTTAACGATTAATGACTGCTAGATAATACTTTTCGATTAGGTGTCAATTTAAAATACTAATGAGTATATCACTCAAATTATACCTATCGACTAAGTTTATAAGCATTACAACTGATAATTTTAATGCTAATTTCATTTATAATAAAAAATAAGACAAAACAGTCATGAGGACTGCCGACAGAAGTGAAAACTTAAAACTATAAACAGTTGTTATTTTTGGACATTCAAATTATTTGATCTTAATTGTAAATTAAAACTTTTTACATTTATCTGGTGTTGATATATATCAGCATAGATGTAGGAACATTGACTTAGATATAGCGTTAACACGTCACGTAACCTTGTCGATGACGACTTACATCAATCTACTCTCCATCCAAACCTGTCTATTGAAGTTTTCACTTCAAAAAATGTCGATATAGAATTGTTATTATATTTCAGTCCAAATTCACGATAAAAGCTATGTAAATTGCCTATCCAATATAAATATTCATACTTTTTACAATAAGGTGGCCAACACTTGTAGAATCCTAAACAAAATAGTACTGGAGATACCTTTAGTACCGTTTGTATTTTTGAGGGTTTGATACCCCTTCAAAACGGCGTGATCTTTTAGCATACTTAATTGTCTGCATTATGCCATTTATCTTACGTTCGTTTCTATTTTTTTGCTTAACTTTAGTGCACTGATAAAGTATGGCTTTCAAACTTTACATTCAAAAGTTTGCCTTTTGAATGCAAAGTTGGTACTGATTTGAGTTTCCTTATAGTTGGTCACCTTATTAAATACATATTCGGTATTGAAAATTTTCATAATATATTCACAAAAGCAAATATTTGGTCTATAACATATGAAAATTTTGAATTGAAGTAAACCTAATTTTATAAGATTTCATTCTAAATACATATTTGCAATCAACGTTCAGTGTTAAAATTACAGCTCATCTTTTAATTATTGCACTAACTGAAGTCTTCCTTGACAAAAATATAACTATTAAAAGCAAATAAATAAGCTAATATTTTTTATGAAAAAATCTCTAGTCACGCGGTTTTTGGAGCATCAACAAAATGCTACTACTCTGGCCTAAGTCAGAATAGAATAAAATTTTCATTTTAGAAAAATACATAATAACTGATTAAAAACTAAAATACAGAAACTATTTCCTGATTATAGTTCTGAACAAAACTGTCAATGCCAATGGAGACTAGCCATAATATAAACTATTGCAGTGCAGAAGTATGCCAAGCAAGCTCACTAGCAAGGTTGAGCTTTATAAGCCTTTAGACAGGCCCTAGACTTGAATATATATCATTTTTACATCATCACTTTCATCATCATCATCATCACCACTGGATCAATGAACATCATCATTATTATTTCAGCCCATTTACGTCGCACTGTTGGGCTGGGGGCCTCCTCTGCTATGGAAGGGACACTAATTTATTATACTACGGTGGTCAGACGGTTGTTGGTATAGAATCTTATTTCAAGTTTTCCTTCTTAGTTTCATTCTTGCATACATGTTAACTGTATATTTATATCCCTCAGTCGCATTTTGCGATACCCACGGCCAAGACAGGGGGTGAATTGTATTTTTGCTCTATTATCACATTGAACAGGATCAACAAACACACATCTTTGAATATGAATATCATTTGACATATTAACCGCTGCAATCTCTGTTCACATAAAACTATCAATAGAAAAGACTTACAAGATAATATTGCTTTTAGAATTATAACATATTTGCCAAATCACAAAAATCTTCTTTCTTATAAACCTAATTAATACAAACTTTTTTCGGATTGTGGGGATAAGTCGCCTAGTGATTTTGACAAAAAATATTTGTCTAAATCTGATTAGTCTGACTACAACGTAAATAGGAGAAATGAATCTAGCCTAGGTTATGATGTCGATAAAGAGACTTAACTTGACTTAGTCCAAAAGCTGGTATAAATATTTCAATATTCTATGTGCGTATTTCTAATCTCATGTAGAAGGAATCTTGTTTATGATATTTAAACTTTAAAGTATATAAGTATTACTTTTGTCCAACTATGTATATAATTCTTCAGGTAGGTGGCGTTGCGAACGATTTCAAGACATATTTTATTTTAATATGTATAGGGTCTGTTGGGTAGCTCACAGTTTAGTATAAGATTTTGAGATTATTGTATGCTTCGAAGGTAATCCATATAGAATTGTATTTATTCCTAGTTGACGTCTACACTTGTAAGCATTCCTTATGTTCTCTATAGCAGTTATTGAAAGAATACTTCTTCTGTAAATCTACTTGAAAGTTTTGCAATAATTTTCTACAAAACCATTCTTTTTGGCGATGTTGGTATAGATAAAGGTTTTAATGCACCACGTGACCATAATAAAGTTAATTTGACTAAGCTTATTGTGTGCTTTGGGACTTAGTAATACGTTTGGCGCCCCTATTGGGTGGGCCTTTGGGTTTGGCAAATGTGGGACGATGCAGGTTTCTTTTTGGATGGATTTCGTCGTACAAGAACTCTTCAGTCAATTCTGTGCCGTCATCAATTTCCAACTGTAAAAAGAACATAAAAATGTATTATTTTTTCATCTTAGTTCAAATACTCATCATCGTCGCAGCCATATACGTCCCACTGCTGGGCTCGGGCCTTCTCCACACCGTAGAGCATTTGACCTACTATACCATGCTGGTCAGACATGTTGGTATAGGATTACATTTCAAGTTTTTCTTCTCTTGCACAGTTCTTATTTGCATATTATATCTCTTAGTCGTCTTTTACGATATTCACGGGCATGATAGGGAGTGGTGAATTATATTCGTAATCCATCACCACACTTTTTTTAAATAATAACCCTTTAATTAAATAATAACTCTTTTTGATGACTCCATAACTTAGATTCTGAGCTAGCAAACGACTACTCAGTGGAATATTGACAGTACGCTATGCTTGGAGATTCATCTCTAGACATATTCTTGTCATCATCATCACCATTAAAACTCATATACGGCCATCTACTGCATTCAAACCTTCTCGACAATGGGAGAGAAACTGAATTACTATACCTCGCTGGTCAAATTGGTTGGTATAGGGTTTACTTCGAGTTTGCGTTCTTTTTCATAGACGTTATTTGTAATACATCCTTTTGTATATTGTATTCTGTAATTTAATGCTATCTACACATTTTATGTTGGTCCTGATTATATGCAGTGACATAGTAAGAATACAATTCACCACTTTCTATCTTGTCCGTAGGTGTCGTAAAAGACGACTAAATCATAGGCATATAACATCTAAACACGACATGAAAAACTCGAAATGAAATCCTATAGCAACACGTCTGACCAGCGTGGTATAGTAGATTAATTTCACTCCTATTGTGTAGTCGAACACAATAGTGGGAAGAAAATTTGCATTTTATGGTATAAAAATCGCCCAAGTGCGAGTCGAATTGACCCCGGTTATAAATAAACATAAACATCCTACGGTTGGGTTCGAGCTTCGTCCATGATGGCAGAGAAATTGACCCATTACACCATACTGGTCAGACGGTTTAGTACAAGGTTTTATTTCGAGCTTTTCTTCTTTAGCATAAATGTTGTATGCATATTGTAATCCCTCAGTCGTCTGTTACATCACCCACGGTCAAGGGCGAGGTAGTGAATTGTATTCTTAATCCGTCACCACATGGAAAAAGTGTTGATATTAGTGCTCAATCGTACAGATATGTCTAGGTTGGTTAACTGATAATGTGGGTTAAAAAGGTGGCTGAAACTAGCTGACAAAACTGGCTGACAAATTTTCCCTTCGGGGTTCCGATCTTATGTGTCATGAAAACTTTATGCATTCAGCTAGCATTTTAAATCGCTGTATATGTCAACAAATTTCCGCCGCAAGGTCGTCTGGTATTTTTCCGGATTTTCAAAGTTAACGTTTGACCGCACGTGTGGTGTCGACGTTATGTGTCGTGAAAACCATACGCATTCAGCTGACGATTTGAATCGCTGTCCAGTACTTGTTCAGGCATGGCAGAATAAGTACACGGCCTCAAATTTCCGGCGCAGGGTCAGCTAGTATTTTTTGCGGATTTTTCAAAACTTAACTTTTGACTGCGCCTTCGCTGTCGACGTTATGATTCGTGGAAACCATACGCATTCAGCTGACGAGTTAAATCGCCGTGCAGTACTTCTTCAGGCATGGCAGAATAAGTACACGGCGACAAATTTTCGGCGCAGGGTCAACTAGTATTTTTTGCGGATTTTTCAAAAGTTAACTTTTGACTGCGATTTTGCTGTCGACGTTATGTGGCATGGAAACCACACGCATTCAGCTGACGATTTGAATCGCTGTCCAGTACTTCTTCAGGCATGTGAGAATAAGGACACTGCGACAAATTTCCAGCCCGGGGTCAACTAGTATTTTTTGCAGATTTTTCAAAAGTTAACTTTGACTGCGAATTTGCTGTCGACATTATGTGTCGGGGAAACCATACGCATTCAGCTGACGATTTAAATCGCCGTCCAGTACTTCTTCAGGCATGTCAGAATAAGTACACGGTGACAAAGATCCGGCGCAGGGTCAACTAGTATTTTTTGCGGATTTTTCATAAGTTAATTTTGACTGCGATTTTAATGTCGACGTTATGTGTCGTGGAAACCATACGCATTCAGCTGACGAGTTATATCGCCGTCCAGTACTTCTTCAGGCATGTCAGAATAAGTACACGGTGACAAATTTCCGGCGCAGGGTCAACTAGTATTTTTTCCGGAATTTTCAAAAGTTAACGTTCGACCGCGAATTTGCTGTCGACATTATGTGGCAAGGAAACCACACGCATTCAGCTGACGTTTGAATCGCTGTCCAGTACTTCTACAGGCATGGCAGAATAAGTACACGGCGACAAAGTTCTGGCGCAGGGTCAACTAGTATTTTTTGGGATTTTTCAAAAGTTAACTTTTGACTGAGCATTCGCTGTCTACGTTATGTGTCGTGGAACCCACACGCATTCAGCTGACGAGTTAACTCGCCGTCCAGTACTTCTTCAGGCATGGCAGAATAAGCACACGGCGACAAATTTCCGGCGCAGGGTCAACTAGTATTTTTGCGAATTTTTCAAAAGTTAACGTTCGACCGCGAATTTGCTGTCGACATTATGTGGCATGGAAACCACACGCATTCAGTTGACGATTTGAATTGCTGTCCAGTACTTCTTCAGGCATAGCAGACTAAGCACACGGCGATAAATTTCCGGCGCAGGGTCGGCTAGTATTTTTTTCGGATTTTTCAAAAATTAACTTTTGATTGAGCATTCGGTGTCTACATTATGTGTTGTGGAAACCATACGTTATATATACCATACGTTATATAGCTGACGAGTTAACTCGCCGTCCAGTACTTCTTCAGGCATGGCAGAATAAGTACACAGCGACAAATTTCCGGCGCAGTGTCGGCTAGTATTTTTTGCGGATTTTTCAAAAGTTAACTTTTGACTGAGCATTCGCTGTCTACGTTATGTGTCGTGGATTTAACTCGTCAGCTGAATGCGTATGGTTTCCATGCTACATAATGTCGACAGCAAATTTGCGGTCGAATGTTAACTTTTGAAAATTCCGGAAAAAATACTAGTTGACCCTGCGCCGGGAATTTGTCGCCGTGTGCTTATTCTGATATGCCTGAAGAAGTACTGGACGGCGAGTTAACTCGACAGCCGAATGCGTATGGTTTCTACGACACATAACGTCGACAGCAAAATCGCAGTCAAAAGTTAACTTTTGAAAAATCCGCAAAAAATACTAGTTGAGCCTGCGCCGGAAATTTGTCGCCGTGTACTTATTCTGCCATGTCTGAAGAAGTACTGGACAGCGATTCAAATCGTCAGCTGAATGTGTATGGTTTTCACGACACATAACGTCGACAGCACACGTGCGGTCAAACGTTAACTTTGAAAAGCCGGAATAAAATACCAGACGACCTTGCGGCGGAAATTTGTTGACATATACAGCGATTTAAAATGCTAGCTGAAGGCATAAAGTTTTCATGACACATAAGATCGAAACCCCGAAGTGAAAATTTGTCAGCTAGTTTCAGCCACCTGGTTAAAACATAATAACTAATTTTCTGTTGCGGGTAGATAATTATAAAAATCTGTAATAATGTTACTTGTTTGGACGTCAGACATTTTAGTCATCCCATGACCATGAATGCTGTAGTGTTCGAAACATCAGGCAATCATAAATCAAATACAAACGCGATAAAATCCGTAAAAGTGGTTTTATTTACAATATGTAGTGCTCGCGTAAACATCAGAAATCATTAAGTACTTTGTAATGAGTAGACTAAAACAATTAAGCACCCCGTTGAACTAAAAATGTAAGTAGTTATCCATCTATATGAGGTGAACTTCTAAAAGAATTGCATGATTTTTCCGATTTGAACTTATTTTATACTTATTAATGCTTTAGCTATATTAATTAATCAGTCTTTAGACTGATATAATGAAGTGAGGGTGTCTATTAATCTGAAAAAAAAAAAAAACTTACCCGTTTAGTAATTTCAAGACCCATCTTCTCAATAATTTCTAAAAATTGTCCTTTACAGCTGGAGTACATCATTCTTTCTTTTATACTACAGTTGTAACCCGGCATTGAATAAATGAACACTGGAATCATAAAAAAATATAACTATAACCCGCGTCAATAAAGAAACAAATCATAAATGACCCGTGGGTGTCGTAAAAGACGACTAAAGGGATTAAATATGCATATAGCATCTATGCAAGAGAAGGAAGACTCGAAACAAAACCTTATACTAACCTGTCTGACCAACATGGTATAGTAAGGTCAATTTCCATCTCATGTGTAAGAGGCTCGAGCCCAGCAGTGGGATGTATATGAGCCGAGATGAATCATTCCCTCTCCTTCGGACGTTATGTCTGTCTTTACTCACACATGTTGGTACAGAATACAAATAAATATAAGATAAATAAGTCTGAAACTGCTCTTTTTAAATTGTCTCATCCATACTAATATGAGGCATGCCTTTTAAGTTTTGTCGTTTGAAGAAAAAAACAACTAGAACCTTATAATACTTTTTATTGTTTTTCAAAGTATTCACCATGTAGATTAATACACATTTTCATTCGCTCAAACCAGTTATTATAACATTTATTCCGCTCTAAAGTGGGGGTGTTCAAAATGGCTGAATTGAAAGCGTCGACTGCTTCTTCACCGGACTAGAACCTTTTACTACGAAGACTTTTCTTAATTTTAGGCAATGTAAAGAAATCGTTAGGGCTTAGGTCAGGACTGTATGGAGGATTTCTACTTTTTCCTGCTTCAAATACTCAATCGTTTGACGAGCGCTGTGTGAGCTTGCGTTGTCGTGGTGCAGGATGATGCGTCGCTTTGAGTTAGATTTTCGAAGTTCGGCGATGACTTGTGGCAACTATACTTATAAATTAAATATATACATAAAATCTATTATATTATTTGTAAATTAATAATTAACTATGACTATTTCCACCAAAAAGTTTGTATACTAAATTTTGGCCGCAATGTTTGACAATTATCATAAAAAAAAAATATTACAAAGCGTCACCGGACATTTTGTATTGTTACATTGTAAAAAAATATTTTAAGTGTGTAAAATAAAAATTGAACCGACTCATCTCTCGGACCTTGTGACAGATTTCAAATACGATACACCTTGTGCTTCAACGATTTGGTTATACAACGACTTTTATAATGGCAAGAAAATCAGCCCGTAGGTGCTATTTTGGATGTATCCCCTTTAAAGGTATGGCTTATATCAACTTTAAATCCGGCAAACTAGCAGTTTTCGTAGAACGATTACTATTCATTATCAATGACTAACCGAAAGCAATAGCAACATTAGAACATGGACTTTCATCATTCATCATCATCCTCTCAGCCCATACATATGCCACTGTGGGGCCTGGGCCTCCTCCACTAGGGGAGGGAACTTAACCTACTATACCACGCTAGTCAGACGTGTTGGTATAGGGTTTAATTTCAAGTTTTCCTTCTTATTCATCTTTCATATTCATCATTCACCATCATCATGTCAGCTCATATAGTCCCACTGTTGGGTTCAATCCTCCTCTTTGATAGGAGGGAAAATAACCAATTGAATCACGTCAGTCAGACGGGTTAATTTTATTTCAAGTTTTCTTTCTCTGGCATAGATGTTATATGTAGTATATTTAATCCTTTAGTTGCCTTATAAGACATTCGTAGGTAAGAATGAGGAAACTATGAATACAGATTTCCTTCTACCGCGCGACCGAAATAAAATTGCTAGATTGTTTGCACCACAATCCATTGTTTATGAGGAACTTTTAACTGAATGGCAAGAAAGATGGGATTCATCATCGAAAGGTCGTCATCTTTATCTATTTTTTCCATGCATCCGGGAGCGCCTGGAGAAGGTGTGGCTGGAGGTTGACCACTCGTGGCCCAATTTTTAACTGGCCATGGCAACTTTAAAAGTAAATTATTTTCTTTTAAACTCGTACCATCACCATTATGTCAATGTTCCACATCTGACCACGAGTATGAACAATCAGCACATCACATTCTCTGGGAGTGCGATCTCTGGCGAAACGAGCGTAACCTTATGTTAAACAGTTTGCAAATCACCTGTGGGGTAGTATACTATACGGACCTTGTAGCAACTCGAGAAAATTTCCGTGCGTTCATGCGTTTCTGCCATACCTACTGTAGCAATCAATCTTAACGCTCACATATAGGCCCCGTTAAGCTCTTCCGTATCCGTGGTGCCGTACTGCTGCGCTATCGTAGCTGTACTCCTGTTTACTTATTGGCTGACTAGTCATTTTGTTTTCCTGTCTCCCGCTTTGCCTAGGAGTGAAGTGGAATCTCTCTTTCCAACTCCTCCTCTTTAATCTTTTCTAATTAAATTTGTTGCGGGTCGCAAGACAATTAAAATCATATCCCGGGACTGCCTGAGGGTCAAACCTCGGTGTCATTTATGGAGACCATTGTGGATCCTGGCTTACAGGAGTTACAATGGTGGGAATGTGTGGTGGGATTAGTCCCAAAAAAAAATAAAATAAAAAGGTAAGAATGAGATGGTAAATTGTATATATACTATACTAGTACTGTGTGGAAGTGGAATACGACAATTTCACTGTATTAGGTTATTCACGTGCTTTTTGTGTTCGTAGCTTAATATCTGGCAATGTGACAATAAATGAATATCCATCCGTTATAATTCCTCTACAACATGGTTCTATTTAATAAGGTGAGTAATTACATAGTTGTTGCATTAGAACATTCAGTCTTAATGTTAGGTTGTTATAACGAATTATAGACAAGCCTAAACCTTACTTATATATTATTATAATACTTCATCATCATCATTTCAGCACATATATGTCCCACTGTTGGGCTCGAGCCTCCTTCATAACAGGAGAAAAATTGACGTTACTATACTATGCTGGTCAGACAAGTTGGTATAGGGTTTTGTTTCGAGTTCCTTCTCTTATAATACTTAATGAAGTGAAACTTCTTTATCGGCTTTTTTTTTGTTGTGTGTGTAGCTGTTGGTCGCAGATGACCTTGACAGCTTAACGCGGTCAAAGGGCGAGCGCGGATGGCTCTCAACCCGGACTTCTTTATCGGCGTTGGAAAAAAATTTACCGTCACATTTTTTGGTTACGCGTCACATTTTTTCGTTACGCGCCATCTTTTCCTCGTCCCCACCACGGTCGATTCGAAGAAAGAGTACTTTCTCCAGTGGAGTAGGGATAGCATGTCGTTTAAGCAGACATAAAGGGATAAAGGTATAAAGTGATAAGGGGATAAAAGGATTAAGGGATAAGGGGATAAAGTGATAAAGAGATAAATGGATAAAGTGATAAAGGAATAAAGGGATAAAGGCATAAAGGGATAAGGTGATAAGGGGGTAAGGGGATAAAGGCATAAAGAGATAAAGGGATAAGGGGATAAGGGGGTAAGGGGATAAAGGGATAAAGTGATAAGGTGATAAAGGGATAAGGTGATAAGGGGATAAAGGGATAAGGAGATAAGGCGATAAAGGGACAAAGGAACAACGGGACAAAGGAACACAGGGACAAAGGATAAAGAAGTTTCACTTCTGCTATGCGTACTTTGTACACACGTTCATTTTTATACATTATTATAATAATATAATTTATAATAACGATAATATTATTATATTATTTATAATCATAATCTTAGCCCATATACCTCCCACTGTGCTTGAACCTCCTTTACTATGAGAGGGAAATAGACCTACTACGTCAGATCGACTTAGTAGTCGATCTGACGTGTTGATTAAGGGTTTTGTTTTGAGTTTTCCTTCTCTTGCATAAACGTTATCTGCATATTATATCCCTGAGTCGTCTTTTATAACATCCACGAGTAAAATAGGGGGTGTGGATTGTATTCTTACTCCGTTATCACACGGGAATAATTTATAATATACCAGCAACCCGCCCTCGCTTCGCTTCGGTTTCAGTCGCCTTACCCGTGGCGTAGTTGCTGTTCCTGTGAGAATACCAAGATAAAATATAGCCTATGTCACTCCCTGATATATATACTCCCTGATATCCCGTTCCCGTGGGAATACCGGGATAAAATATAGTCTCATATACTCCCTGATTATTAGTTTTCCATTGGTGAAAGAATTCTTGAAATCGGTTCGTTGGTTTAAGTGTGAAAGCGTAACAAACAAACAAACATCCTTATTTACGCATTTATAATATTAATAAGGGTTATATTATTTTAAGATTATAAATGCGAATGTAATTCTCTCTGTATTTTCATCTATGCCATTTAACCATTTTTGTGAGATTTGGTGCAGAAATGGACTAGAGCTTAGGAAAGAACCTACCTTATCCCAAAAAGTCTTGATTGGTTTGAAATATGGGTCAATAGTCAAATTAGAGGGTCATAATTATCAAAGATAAAACCATGAAACGTTTTATCTAGTAACTTAAGAAGAAGTGAATAAGAATTTCTTTCAATGTTTAACGTTATTTATTTAATTTTTAAGTTTATATATTGAATTATTGATAATAACCCACCTAAATTTCGTGAAGTTTTATCAAGTATAAAATATACTCCTAATGGAAAGAATCAACCTCCTAAGGGTTTCCACACGACAATAAAAAATGATCTTATTTTGCTCGTCACGGTTTCTTTCAATTTCAGATCTTAACATTTAACGATGGAGTGATTGGCCACAATAGATAATAATATGTTACTGCTCTTTGACAAACAGTTCGATTCTTTTAATAGTCACAGATATCAATGTAGTGAAAAGTAAATAAATAGGCATTGAAGAAGAACTCACCGCATTCTTTACTTTGGAATGAATCATTATCAATTTTAAAATCGATGCAATTTAAGGTAGATAATTAGGTTAAGAAATGCTCTTAATTTGTACAAGTACCAACATTGTAGTAAAATATTGCATAGCAAATATTGACGTGTACACGGAAATGTTCGATAATTCGAACAAAACTCGTAAACTAATATTAGTGTTTAACAAGAAATCTAAATCAGGACTCGTTTGTGAATTTATTCGAATTAATTCCATTCGAATATTTGCCGATAAAAGTAAAAAGGACAGAAGTCGAGCGAAAAAGATGATAGCCTCATTGTTTGTAAGGACAGGTGATTTCGCAATAATTGTCTTATCAGATAAAAGCTGTGTGACTGTAGATCGGTATGTCAAACATTGTTTATCAAATGCTTTAGAAAGTTTTAAAGAGCAGCACTGAAGAAGCAAGATCCCTCTCTACCTTGACAACGCATTTCACCGGACGCCCTATCGAATAATTGCCTACCAAAGGTGTAGAGCAAGTGAATCATTTATTTTACAGTTCCTACTACCCTAACTTGTGACCTATCTAAAAATAAAAGATAAACGTGGTTTTATGATAATTGAAGATGGCTTTGAAAAAGTTGTGGAAGAATTCCCTAAGCAATAGTGAGCCTACTATTTAACGGTTCCATTGCAGGCGTTCACGCATAGAAAGGAACGCAGATTACTTAAAAAAAAAGAACAATAAAATATCAACAAGCTTTTACAACAATTCGTTATTACTAATTTGTTAAAATTGAGACAATACTATAATAAGAAAAAGCTTAATAAATCCACACAGTGATAACAAGCTATATTATTTTAATATGTAACGGGAAGGAAATAAATATTGTTTTGTTTCTTTGCATATTAAAACTGTTTTATTTCCCATAGCAAATCCTTTAAATATTTTAAAATAATAGTTATTATTTATTTATTGGAATAATGTATGTTAATTGTATGTAATTTGTTTTATTTCGATTATTTTTTCGTTAATAGTGTTATGTGTTACAAAGGGTCAAGCGACCTTACATTTATTCCGTTTAAATAAATAATTTATATCACACTAAATATATCACTAAAATACCGCTAGAGGTCGCTTTAAAAGCAGCGCCATCTATTGAGCGATTAGTAACACTTTGTTTCGCTATTATTGAAAATAGCGCCATCTCTCAAACCATGAGGTTGATTGATTGAGTGAGGCCGTCACCGGCGGAGGAGTCCTATTGGCGGTGTCCCTGGACATCGCCAACGCCTTCAACAGTCTGCCATTCAGCTGCATCAGGGAGGGGCTAAGGTACCACGGGGTGCCCGTGTACCTCAGGCGGCTGGTGGCAGACTACTTGGAGGGGCGCAGCGTCCTCTACGTTGACCGAGTAGGGGACGTTGTGCGAACGCCCATGACGTGCGGTGTCCCACAGGGGTCGGTTCTGGGTCCGACCCTGTGGAACATCGGCTACGACTGGGCGTTGAGAGGAAGCCTCCCACCCGGGCTGGGCGTAATTTGCTACGCCGACGATACACTCGTCACAGCCCGGGGTGGGACGCTCGAGGAGGCGGCACGCCTGGCAACTCTCGGCACCGAGGAGATTGTCAGGCGGATCGAAGCGCTGGGGTTGAGGGTAGCCCTGGAAAAGACGGAGGCCCTTTTGTTCCATGGCCTCCGTACCGCCGGGCCTCCCGCCGACGCTTCGATCACCGTGAATTCGGTCACCATCAGCATCCAGGCCCACATGAAGTACTTGGGCCTGGTGCTCGACGGGCATTTTTGGTTCCGGGAGCATCTCCATCGACTTGTTCCCCGGCTTGTCGGCGCGGCGTCCGCCCTTTCGCGGCTGATGCCGAATGTGGGCGGACCCAGTGCTACGTGCCGACAGCTGTACGTGGGGGTGATCCGGTCGATGGCCCTGTACGGCGCACCGGTGTGGGCGGGGTCCCTGACCGTCCGTCTTAGGGCCCTCCTGTGGCGACCACAGAGGGTCATGACGATCAGGGCCATACGGGGTTACCGCACGGTGGCGACGGAGGCAGCGTGCCTCCTGGCCGGAACCCCCCCGTGGGACCTGGAGGCGGAGATGCTCGCCGACATTTATCGGCGGGTGTGGGAGACGCGCGCCCGCGGCGGCATGGTCTCCATCAATGAGATCACCGCCTGGCGGGTCGACGCCCGCCGAGAAGTAATTGCCCGTTGGGCAGTCCGGCTGGAGAGTCCTCGGTACGGTGTCAGGACTGTCGAGGCCCTCTGGCCGGTGCTGATGGAGTGGTTGGAGCGGACGCACGGGGTGCTTTCCTTCCGACTGGTGCAGGTGCTGACGGGGCACGGTTGCTTCGGGAAGTACCTGCACAAGATTGTCAGGAGGGAAAGCACACCGTCCTGCCACCACTGCAGTTGCGACGAGGACACGGCGCAGCACACGCTCGAGGAGTGTGCTGCATGGGAGGGGGATCGCCGTGAACTCGTCGCAATTATCGGTGCCGACCTGGCGCTGCCGACCATCGCCAGGGAGATGCTCGTCAGCGTCAGGAACTGGGACGCGGTCGCCGCCTTCTGTGAGGCCGTAATCTCACGGAAGGAGGCGGCGGATCGTGTGCGAGTGGAGCTCCTATTCGGCGACACGTTCCGCCGCCGGCGACTCGGGCGGCGCAGGCGTGAGTATCTGCGCCTAATGCCGCCCTAGCCGAGGCCGCGGGTGATCGGACCGGGGAATTGTCCGTCACCCGCGGAGAGGCTGACCGCGCGACGGCGACCGACGTCCCAGTACGTCGAGAGGTGAGGATACCCGAAAGGGTATTTCGTCGGGCCGACCACTGACGACAAGTCACATCTGCTCCGGTGGTCGGCCCAACAACGAGGTGACGTGGGTACGGGTGGGTTATGGGCCCGCGCGCCGTCCTTTCATCGCCCCGGACGGATTGGACCGCGCGTGCGCTTACCATAGCCCACACCATGTACGCAGTTTTCAAATTTAAAACCTCAGTTACACATCTATCTTATTTTATAGTGAATTATCTATGGGTGTGACTAAACATAGCATTAATCCTAATACTTTCAACTAGTGTTGGGTAGGACATGACATAAAAAAGAGTTTGTATGAGGAGCCTCTTTTGTGTAGTGAGCCAGTACATTGTCGCACTTCAAATGAGGCGAGGCCAATGAGGATTGGAGTGTTAGATTAGGACGCGACATGAATGAGAGTTTGTAAGAGTAAGCTCTTCTTGTACTAAGCCAGTACATTGTACTGAGCCAGTACAATGTATTAATGCCAAAATAAAATCACACTATTCCGTGCCATTTGAAACTCTATTTGGATTTATCTAAAGCTCAATATTGTTGTTCACGATGTTCACGTTTCAGCAGAAACTTAGTAGCGCCGTCTCATTCTAGTACATATAAATTAGGTGAAAGAGTAGACGCAGTACTGAAGTGACGCATACGACTACGACGAGGCTCGACGCGTTCTCTCTCACTCACTCTATAGAGTTTTGAAGCGTATCTCGTAGTCCTCGCTTGAGACTACCGCGACAGAAAATTTGAAGCGGTACATTTTGAAATGCCGAGCCGCTCTTACATTTTGACGCGACAAATGTACTGCCTCTTTGACGTGCTACTCAACACTACTTTCAACTGTTTTGAAATTCAAAATTTAAACACATTCGAATATAGAACAGTTCCAAATTCAAGTTTGCTGGGAAATATGGTAACAACAGAACTTAAAAGGCATGCCTAGTATATAAAACTGAAGAGTTTGTTTGTCTGAACGTGCTAATCTCAGGAACTACTGGTTCGATTTGAAAAATTCTTTCAGTGTTAGATAGTCCATTCATCGATGAAGGTTATAGGCTCTAAATCATCACGCTAAGACCAATAGGAGCCGAGTACCGATGAAGAATGTTTCAAAACAGTTTTCTTTTAAGAGCTTCCGCTGCGTAAACGGCTTTTATGCAAAAATCGTGTGTGACACAATCGTTATATTATTAAAAAATATTTTCACCTTCTACGTAAACGAAGTCTTAGGTTAGAGTCAGCGTTAGACCGAAGTATCTGTATCACGCGGAAGAAGTCACGAGCAGAAGCTAGTCTTTTCATAAAATGGTAATACAGTTTGTTTCATGTGAGAGCAACACTCATCACGTCTTCTTAGTGGGTTTAAAATTCTCTTTAAAAATCCGAACATTTTCATTTCTCTTTAAAATTCCGAACATTACATATAATACGTTGATAACATCGATACAAGAGTACGGTAGGTCCATATCCCTTGCAGCGTGGGAGACCAGTGTGCTTACTCTTAATCTCGTTTCCAATCCTAAATCCAATCGCAGCTTGAATTTGAGCAATTTGGTACTCTTAAAAGCGACACTAGCGCACGATTGGAATCGAATTCGTTGGATTTTTTTAATCTAAACGAATTCGACTCTCGTCTATTAAGTCAAATATTTGCTACTCTCAATGTGATTTTGACGTAGTTTAAAATCAAGAGTTAAATTCAAGTAAGCGTCTTTGTAGTGATAAGAGTTCGGTAATGTTATTTTAAAGTAATAAAATACGGCACATTTGGTGAAAATAACAACGGCAACTGCAAAGAATTCATTCTCAATTTTATTTAAGAGTACCAATGCAAGTTTGGTGAGATTGGAATTGAATCGGATTCGAAATTAGAATTGGTTTCAAGAGTAAGCCCATTAGACCCAATAGCGGAAAGTAGTGGAACCTGTACGGCTGAGACAAAGAAGATGACATCACTATGACAAAAACAATATTATTTTTTAGAGATAATATTATTCCAAGGGTGAAATAACGCGCTATTGAAACAAGATTACTGGATGGGATATAATAGTGTGAGACTTTTAGTCTTTAAACAACATACCTACACTCTCCATATAGTCACTTTCATGGTTGTGTTTGAATATGTACAAGTGATATCTCGCCTGGTCAATTGGCACTTGTTGTGGCAATTCTATCAGAGATATGTTGGCAGCTTTGGACAGGAGGATTTTTTCATCTTCTATATCTGAAACATTTCATTTCTTGTTTTTTAGAACTGTCATATATTTTACAATGAAGTAGCTTAATGCTAAATAAGTTTATTTTCACATTGAGAACTAGCAAATTCCCGCGGTTTCACCCGCGTAGTCTCCGTTCCCGTGGGAAAACCGCGATAAAATATAACCTAAGTTGGTCCAGCTGTTTTGAAGATTATTGAATAAACAGACAGACCAAAAAAAATTACCCCGTTTTTTAGGCATAGGTATTGTGCATATAACCGTGCGAGTATGAGGAAAGCCCAATATTTTGACATTATAAATAGAATTTCATTTATTTGTATAGATTATCCTTGTGATTACAGAGTATGAATAAAATTAAACATCCCTTACCCATGGGAGTTGTCAAAGACAACTAAAGGATATATGTAGGTAAGAGAAGGAAAGTCGATATAAAACCCTATTTCAACACCTTTGACCAGTGTGGAACAGTAGGTCACTTCCCCTCCTATTGTGGGGGAGGCCAGAATCCAAAAATAGGCTAATGATGATTAAGAATTTTCTCTACAGACAGTGTTAGTATACTACACCATTTATTTGTTTTATTTTATACTATACAACCCGCCCTCGCTTCGTGTCAGTTTCAGTGGTCTTAGCCGTGTAGTTCCGGTGGGAATACCGGCATAAAATATAGCTTAAGTTACTTCTTATATGGACAGCTACCTGGTAGTAAAATATTATCAAAAACCGTCCAGCCGTTTTGAATTGACTGATTACCCAGAACAAACAGACAAAAAAATTTTAAACCTGTTTATAGGCATAGGTAGTGCTGTGTGGTGGCGGCTTCGAATACTACCAACCCTTGCTTTGCTCGTGGGTGTCGTAAAAGACGACTAAGAGTTCTAGATTGACCCAGACCAACTCCATCTGGTTCCATTTGGGTCAACGATTACATTCCCAAGGAGGGTTGACGTCAGGCCGGCGGCCGGTCATAAAAGTCATTGCCGAAACTTTTTGCAATATGTCAAAATAGATGACATATTGCGTCGACCCCAAGTAATTGGGATAAGAGCAGGATGATGATGATAGGCATAGGTATCGTGCAAATAACCATATTAGCATGAAAGAATCCCATTATTTTGACATTACAAACAGACACTTCAATTTTATTTATTTGTATAGAAGAGAACAAACTATTGTAATTTTTTTTTACAAACATTTGCTTTCTTATTCTTTATGTTCATATTAAAAGATTTCTGTCATATCTATCAGCCCATAGAGGTCCATTGCTGGACAAAGGCCTCTCCGCAAGAATGCCACTCGGGACGTTCCTGTCCCACTTGGATCTAATAGCACCGTGAGACTTTTAAAATCGGTAGTGGGTGGTTATCACTCAACTCGTCATTTCTGCCATAATTGCTATTAGTCCGACAACTAGTGTGACTTACATGTCAGTTTTATTTGTTCTACAGATTGCCGGATTTCAAATTTATTACATAGAGAAATACCTAGCACAGCTATCACCGTAGCATGCTGAGCAACTTCGAGCCTTGTTATGAAGCGCATAGAGACCATGGTCTGCTTTTATTTATTTATTTGAACAACAAAACAAGTTTTAAATTTATTGTGCAATATACGGCAATAAAATAAAATTATTATGGCAGATAGCATGGATTAGTTAGACTTGAGTGCTACAGTATCGATTCTACTTTGAGTGCCTGGCTGCCTATTGCCATTGCGTAAATTAATGATCTATAGGCTTACTCTTGAAATCAATTCTAATTTCGAATTCAATTCAATTACATTCTCCCCAAACTTATATTTGGTACTCTTAAACAAAATAGAGAATAAATTCTTTGCGTTTGCCGTTGTTATTTCCACCAAATGTACCGTATTTTCTTACTTTAAATTGCTAAAGGTACCAAACTCGATCACCACAAAGACGCTTTCACAACTTTAAACTCAAATGTATAAGTCAAAATCACATTGGGAGTAGCAAATATTTGACTTATCGACTAGACTCGAATTCATTGAGTTTAAAAAAATCCACAATCACCGAATACAATTCCAATCGTGCGCTAGTGTCGCTTTCAAGAGTACAAAATTGCTCAAACTCGAGCTGCGATTGGATTTAGGATTGGAATCGAGATTCAAGAGTAAGCAGACTGATCCTGCATATTATTAGTCAATTACAGTAAAACCCGTTTAAGACGATTTTGCAGGGACCTGACCAAAAACGCTTCTTAGGCGGGAAAGCATATTATGCGGGAAAGGGGACAAACGTGCCATTATTAATTATTATATTCTATTATTATTTTGACTACCTACGTATTGAATTTAACATTCAAAAATTACCTAAAATAAAATCACTTATTTTAGTTTGACAAAAAGATTTTTTGACATTAGCAATTACATACAAGATTTGCAACGTAATTTAATTTTCGCAGTGCGTTTTCGCTTTGATCCAGAGAAGTTACATAGTGTCTTAAATCATTAACTGCTAATAATGCCTGGGCGTGTGACAAAATCGGAGTTGACTCATCTTCTTCTTGGTCACTATCACTTAGGGTCGCTAGACAGTCGCTGGCCGGTGCCGCAAGGGGTAATATGTGTATTTGAGTGGCACGTGTTGGCGTATTAAACGGGATGACGATCGTATTAAGCGTTAAGAAATGTATGAAAACATGTCTCAAGCTGCTGGGACTGACGCAAAATAGCGTATTATGTGGGCAATCGTATTAAACGGGTTCTACTGTATTTGTTTACTTATACAATGTATATGACTGTGATTTAACATACTATATTATTTAATAAAAATGCCATAAGTGAGTATAAATCCAAACATGTTTTTATAAATAAACCTAACATGTTAATATATAATATAATAATAAACCTTAGTAATTTAGATGATTCATCAATGTGTCATCGCTTAATACAATTGCGACTGACAATTTAGACTAGAGTATTAAATCGGAGCAATGTGTAACCATTTTTCAATACTTGGTGCGTGGATTAGACAATTAAAATGGATTTCCAATAGATTTAAGTCCAAATCCCCCTTGGCAATAATTTTTTACCCTTCCCAAGCCCATGTGGCTATCATTTATCATTCATAAAACAAGTTGTTACTTGTGGATGACATAAAAATTTATTTCTTAGTGTTGTGATCTTTAAAAAAAATAAATAATAAAATCTAACTCACCTATTTTAAATTGCAAGTAATTGTAGGAACCTCTTTTGAGATCATGAATGCCCTGCTTGGCATCTTCTGTAATAGGGAACAACACACCACCCATAGTAGACTGCCTGAAATTCGTTAAGAAAGAGATATATATTTTGAGCCTGATTTGATCAAATCCAGTCACTGTAGATATTTTTGAATTTTGAAAAAAGACAGTTACATTGAACATATGTGTATGTAATAGACAACTAAGAGATTAACATGGATCCTCTGATGTTGTCAATAATTCTGGTCAATCACTACAGTTTCTGAGGGCAGAGATCACACAAGTAGTCAGTGATAAAACTATTGCCAACGTATGTAATATGCACGACGGTGTTAGAGAGAGATGGAATAAGATCAGGATGGTGATAAATATTAGTATTACTAGCAACTCGCCCTCGCTTCGCTTCGGTTATAGTCGATTTACCCGCGTAGTTCTCGTTCCCGTGGAAATACAGGGATAAAATATAGCCTAGTTTACGCCCTGATATTATAGCTTTCCATTGGTGAAAGAATTTTTGAAATCGGTTCAGCCGTTTTGAAGATTACTCGGAACAAACAGACAGACAGACAGACAAAAAATTTTAATCACTATTTTAGGCATAGGTGTCGTGCAAATAACCGTGTGAGCATGAAAAAAGCCTATTATTTTGACATTACAAACAGACACCAATTTTATTTATTGGTATAGATAAAACTGAAGGGCTTGGTCATTTATGTTTGTTTGAAAAAGCTAATCTTAGGATCTACGAACATTAGTTTAATATAGTGTAATTCATTATTGAATTTATTTTCACCTAACAATATTAGGGTTTACATATTGCTTTTGTAAGAATAAATAAATTAAGAACTCAATTTCTTTTATTAACAGATTTTAATTTATTCTAACCCCATCAATACTAGTTCTTTTCGCTTTAATTAATCTATTTATAGTTTTAGGAACTAAATATCTTGAGGGTCAATATTTTTGCGCTTTATGCCACCCTAGTAGAGACTGCGGGTGACCGGACCGGGAATTTAGTCAGTCACTCGCGGAGAGGCTACCTCGCGACGGCGACCGACGTGCCTCGGGGGAATTCCATAGGGCCGACACTTTAGTCAAGGATCTCTGTACCGGTGGTCTGCTATCGGTGGGTTATGGGGTCGCGCGCCGCCTCTCTGTCGCCCCGGACGGGACCGGACGGCGGGTGCGCTGACCGTAGCCCGCCCCAAAAAAAATCGGGTCAATATTTTCTGTCCTTCATCATCATCATTTCAGTCCATATACGTCCCACTGTTGGGCTCGGGCCTCCTCCATGACGGAAGGGTAATTGACCTACTATACCACACTGGTCAGATGTGTTGGTATAGGGTTTTATTTCGAGTTTGCCTTCTCTCGCATAGATGTTATATGCGTTTTATCTCCCTTAGTCGTCTCGTACGATCACCCATGGGTAAGATAGGGGGTGGTGAATTGTATTCTTACTCTGTCACCACACGGAATTTCTGTCCTTATACCAAAATAAATTTATGTACATACCTTGCATCAGTTCCATAGTTAGTGTTGTGTTCACTTTGTTGCAGTTCTTTCAATGCCTCTTCTCTATCAGTTAAAGGTGCTGGTGCACTCACACCAGTTAAGTGTGCTCTGTAGCCTTTCAGACTTACCTCATCCTATAAATAAGTAATAATTATTTTTGATATTTACTCAAACTAAAATAATTTTTGTTTATATTTAATTACTGTTAGCTTTACGAAAAGGAAAGCTAAGCTATTTTACTTTTTACCGACTTCAAAAATGTAGGAGGTTCTCCATTCGACTGTATTTTTTCTACTAACTCAGAACTATCGACTGGGTGAACCAATGCTGATGACTTTTTCTTAATTGCAAGTTAGTGTTGCCCTGTGTGGTTCTATTTCAATTTGGTCCAGTTCTGAGAATAGCATCCATGAGAAAATGGTTGAAGTCGTTTTTTTTTATTAAAATTTTGATAAAAAAGACATTACTGCACTAAAGAAAATTAGTTCTTTGGATTACCTTATACTGGTTACTTAATAGCCGAATTAATGGACCAATTACACCCAGCCTCAAAATGACAATTTATGGGTAGTATAAAGTCCAACATGGGAATTATATGGTAGGTTACTTTCCATACATTTTAACCATCATTCGATCTGTTCAGTCAACATCATTAGTCTAATTCAGCCTTAGTTTAGCTGAGTGATGTCAGTTCTCAAGTAGCCACAAAAATTAAAAATACCTTGACAGTAGCATGCATTTCATCTTTAATATGTGCAGAACCAAACTCTTGTTTGAGTGTAGCTTTAGTGGAGGCGTATAACATCTTGTGTCTAACTGGTGCACTGTCTGGAGACCAACTCAGCAACAGCCATTCATAGCCGACAGAGTTTGACGAATCAAACCTAAAAGGTTTATAATAAGTATGTTATATGTATTTAGAATAGGAATAAATTTAGGATTTCAACTGGCTATATTTTAACATAACTATTAGTGCATAACAATGAATATATTTACATCTACAATGCACGGTTAATATTTTGTTATATCTATAATATTAACACTTAATGCCCAACAAAGAATTTAGCACAAAATCTTACAGTAAATGCTAGACTCAATTTATAAAGAGCACTAAATCATTGATCGATTCGACTTGAACAAGCCTGCACCGATGATGTAGGCGGAGTATTATTCTACCACCAGTAGAAGCCATCTACGTGAGGGCGACCTCTTTGCTGCAAATACGTCGTTGGAGAAGTTATGGCCCGAAATGGCAAAAATCCCTCCAATTATCTTATACGGAACCAGCATTACAGGTAAAATGTTTAATAAACAAAAAAAGGGAGCCGTCGCTCAGGATGCCTGGCAGATATGAAACATGAAAATTATTTTGTTCAAGTACATATATATGCATAAAAGAACACTAAAAACAGATTACGACAGGAACTAATGTGGCATAAAGTATTATTAATAAAATAATACGAATTTTTTTTCAGAAAATGATGATTTTTATTCAATAAACATTTATTTTCATTAGTATACACTATAGGTGTTTTGGTTAATAATTTATTTTAAGCTTACTAGATGGCGTTGTACAAAATTCTAAAACAAGTTAAGGTTCGTTACACAAATGTACATATCCAAGCGTGGCGTTAACGCCATGCCAGCGACAGGTTCACCCTCGCCTATAGATGTTTCACATGAATAATAAATTTACAAGGATATTGTAGTCCTTAGATTTTCAACAATATATTTTATCTATGCGGTGACAGAGTAAGAATACAATTCACCAATCTCTATTTTCACGATTGAGTGTCGTAAAAAGCGACTATAGGATGTGTCTTGCTTACGTGAATGTAATCATTGATTTATTCAATTTCTAATGAACATTTAATAAAGTATGAGTATATTGCGTATTAAGTATCATTGACTTTATACATTTCAATCAGATTTACACGAAAAAGCGATGACAAAATTGAAAACTTTACATGTCTCTAATTGCTTAACGAATCGATATTTTTCGTTCAAATTTTTTTCATGGGTTCCTACCACCATTGCCTAGCTCCCTTTTGACCAGTTGCCCCATAACTTGATACACCCTGTATAGTATGTCGATTTCTCCTCCTACTGTAGAGGAGTCTTGCCACTAGCAATGGGACTTATGAGGTGAGATGATAATGATTTGATGATATAATTGTGTCTATTCTTTTTTTTTTGATTACAATAGCCTACTATTACTTACCTATACAAAATATAGCATGGAAGATCTTCAACGATCAATAAAGGAACATATTTGTCAAAATCCTGCTCCCAGCTGTTTTTAACTGGATAGTGTTTGGTTAACACCAACTGTTCTGAAATGTAATTGAATAATAGATGACTAATTAGATAATGGAAGATAAGCATTTTGTACGCAAAAATTTTATTATTAAATATTAAAGGTAAAGTTCCAGGACATTTGTTTTGTATCCAAGCTGGCCATGGAGTACAAGGAACTTTGTACCGGTCATTGGCCCAATGGCGAACGAGAGGAGATATGGTGGGTTATGAGGCCGTGCGCCCTTTCGTCACCCTAGACGGAGGGGACAGCGAGTGCGCTGACCATAGCTCACCTCAAAATAAAAAAGGTTTTTTTTTATAAAAATACATTTAGTAGACACAAATAATTGGAATTAGATTGTCTGTGTGGTGACAGAGTAAAATTCAAGAATAAAATTCACTACTCTCTGTCTTGCCTGGGGTACTACGCCAGAAACCTCCGCGCGGTGTACCCTGGGCACGAGCGACAATTTCTTGGACTGCTCTCTGGAATTGTCGCTCGTGGCAAATATCTGGCCCGAGGGGGGGCCCAGTTTGTGGGATGCCCCAAATTCGCTCCATGCCCTCTAATTGTAGAGGGTATTGGATGCGAAAATTCGACGGGTCCAGTCACTCATTCATTTGAGGACTGGGCAGGCATTTGCCAACCGCGACAAATCGTAGACCTGATTCTTGCTTCGGGACATTTGTCTTGAGGTCTAGATTCAGGAGCGAGGGTCTTGGCTTAACCGCCTGGACCGCGAGGAAGAAAACCTCTATAAAACAATCACCCAGAATCCTAAGTTCTGGCGCGCGGCGAGAGGATGCATGGCTGATGGGTTGTTCAGTCGTTAGCGCGCCCCCAGCCAGGGTACCTGCGGACCCCCTGTGTTGGGATACAAATGTACGCTTGCCCGGGTATCGGGATCTCTGCCCGGGTCGACCGTTATTTCTCCCATGCTCGTGGGAACTTGATGGATTCATGTTCAATTAACACAGATGAAGATAGGAGGGGTGAGACGCCCAAAAACACCACCACGGAGAACCGGAATTCGATTGGTTCCCACCTAAAAGCCTTGCCAAGCTACAGAAAAACTGGCACAGAGGAAGGAGTGGCCTCGTCCGACTGCAGCTCGGCTGCTGGTCCGGCACTTGAGGCCACAAGATTAGGCAAGGGGCCGGCGACACTCGAAGCCCCCAAGAAGAGAAAAAAGCGGAAGAATATGGGGACGGGGAAGGCCACGAGTGTCAAGAGGCGCGAGTTGGCCAGGCAGGAGCGGCTGGCTAGGGAGGCCGCTGCAGCCGCTCCGACTGCTGACGAGGACGGCAGCACTACCGCAGAGCCGTCGGACACTGAGGGCGGCAGCACATCAGCTGCAGAGATCGCCAGTCAGTCCCCAGCGTCGGCCTTGACGGCGGCCCTAGCGGTCAGGGAGGAGGTCCTCCTCTCGCAGGTGCGGAAGCGCCCCCTGAACGAGGGTGGCAGCTCGGGATCCTCCGAGGGGAGTAGCACCATCATGCCTCCTCCCAAAGTCCCGACCTCTCGCAGGGGGCGGGGCGGGCGAGGCGGCGCGGTAGTAGCGGCAAGGTCGGCGACTCCATCGCCGATCGGCACGGCGCGGGGGACTGAGGCCCATAAACGGGCAAATGAGGCGGCTGCCGAAAGAATGATGAGGGTGTTGGCGGACATCCCTCCCACCGAAACGGCGGCTGCTGAGCCCGCTGTGGGTGGCGATCCCCCAGCTGCCAATGTGGCCACCCTGCAGGCCGAAAACGCCCGCCTTTCTGGTGAGGTTTCAGGCCTGCAGGAGAAAAACAAGGCCTTACACAAAGAACTGTCGGCGGTGCAGAAGGCGAACCGCGAGTTGGCCAAGCAAATGGCCGACTTGCGGCGCCAGGTCGCACAACTGGCGAGGACTGCGCCGCCAACAAGCGCCGGCCCTGCCGCCGCCCCCACTGTCCCCGTTGCGCCAACTCGCGCTGCGGCGAGTCCCCAGAGGGCCCAGCCGGCCGAAGCGGTCCCGCTGCCCGCAGTGAACGGCGTGCCGGATCAGACCATGCGCGCCATAGTGGATGTTGTGGGCAGAATGCTCGACGCGCGCATGGCGGCTCTGGAGTCAAGACTGCCTCCGGAGCCCCGTCTTCGGCCGCCGCTTGCTGCGGACAGGCCCAAGGCCGCGGTGTCAGCCCCTGATGCGCTACCCTGCCAGGGCGGGCGCGTAGGGAGCTACGCTGCGGCCGTTGCTGGACCGAAGTCCAAAGGGACCGCCGCGAGGAAGAAGGTGGCACCGGCTCCTGCTCAGGCCGGACCTCAGCCGCTGCCGGCACCGCCGGAAGCAGCCAACGCAGCCGCGGCCGTGACTGCTGTGCCCGGCCCCTCCGATGCACCTGAAGAAGGTTGGCAGACAGCCGAGCGCAGCCGAAAAAGTCGCGGCCAGAAGAGGAGAGCGGAGGCCAAAAGTGCCGCCAAAGCCTCCGCTCCCAAAGCAGGAGCCGCAAATAAGAGGTCGCGCAGGAGGCTCCGGCCGCCAAAGTCAGCCGCGGTGGTGATCACCGTGCTGCCTGAGGCGGCTGAAAACGGCCTCAGCTATGAGGCCGTCTTACGTCGCGCCCGGCGGGAGCTTGACGTCTCCGATTTAGGAGGCGTTGAAGCCAGGACCCGCAAGGCCCGGACAGGGGCACGGATTCTCGAGTTCCCTGGGGCCGAGGGCGCCAAGACGGCCGATAGCATGGCGGCCAAGTTGAGGGGTCTGTTCGCAGAGGAGGGTGGCGTCAAAATCGCCAGACCCGTAAAGTGCGCAGAACTACGCGTCGCGGGTCTGGACGACTCCGTGACGGTGGATGACATCCGGGAGGCCATCGTCTCGAAAACCGGGTGTCCCGTGGACACCGTCCGAATTGGCGCCATCCGCCCTGGTCCGGGCGGCGTCGGTGCTGCCTGGGTGCAGTGCCCGGTGGAGTCGGCCAAGCAATTGGCCGGCTCAGGCAGGCTCCTCGTGGGCTGGAGCTCGGCGCGGGTGACCGTGCTGGAGTCCCGGCCTGCGAGGTGCTACAAGTGCATGGCGGTCGGACACACTCGGCCGACATGCACCAATTGCTTTGACTGCAGCGATCTCTGCTTCCGCTGCGGTCAACCCGGGCACAAGGCGGCATCCTGCGCCGCCACTCCCCACTGCCCCGCGTGTGCAGCGGGCAATAGGCCCTCCAAGCACCGCATGGGGGGCAGGGAGTGCAGACCCCCGGCTTCGGCCCCAAAGGGACGGAGCGGCCCGACGACCCCGGCCGCTCCCGTCCCTAGCGCGACCCGATCGCCCGCCAGCGTGGAGGAGGTGATGGATACGGCCCACTAATGGCGCCCGAATCCTACCACCTCCTGCAGGCCAACCTCAACCACGCCGCCGAGGCACAGGACGTTTTCCTGCAAGCCATGGCGGAGTGGTTGATCGGTGCAGCCGTAGCCGCGGAGCCGTACGTGGTGCCTGACCGTCCCAATTGGCTGGGCAGCAGTGACGGCTCTGTGGCAATCGTCGCCTCCACGTCGTGGCATTCCCCGCCTTTGTTGCTCAAGGACAGGGGCGATGGGTATGTCGCGGCGGAATGGGGAGAGGTTACGCTATTTGGTGTTTACTTCTCCCCTAACAGGAGCGCGACGGATTTCGGGGCCTTCCTCACCATCCTGGGGGCCTCGATACGGCGACTAGCACCGCGCCAAGTCTTCGTTCTGGGGGACTACAACGCCAAGTCCACGGCGTGGGGGTCCCCCAGGACGAATGCCCGCGGGCGGGCGGTCGAAGAGTGGGCGGCGGCACTGGGCCTCTGTTTGCTGAACAGGGGCTCGGTGCAAACGTGCGTGCGGCAGCAGGGCGGGTCGATAGTGGACTTGTCGTTCGCTAGCCCTAATGTCGCAGCACGTGTGAGGAGCTGGTGCGTCCAGGAGGAGGTTGAGACCCTATCCGATCACCGATACATCCGGATAGAGGTCTCCCGGACCCTCCTGCAGCCCAGCAGGGGTCACACGGCGGACGGAGCTCCCGCGTTTCCGCGGTGGGCTGTGGGTCGATTGGATCGGGACCTGTTGGCCGAGGCAGCCATCGTTCAGTCATGGCTGTCCTCACCGCCCCAGGCGGACGGGGTGGATGCCGAGGCTGGCCGCATCCGCTGTGCGTTAACGCAGATCTGCGATGCGGCCATGCCCCGTGTGCGGCGCCTGCCCCCGAAGAGTGCGGTCCCCTGGTGGTCCCGAGAATTGGCGGACCTTCGGGCCGCGTGCATACGTGCCCGGAGGGCCTACACCCGCAGCCGAGCGCGTCACCGCGACGCTGAGCGGGAGGGCCAGCTGTACGAGGCTTACCGCTGTGCGCGGTCTGCCTTCAGGCTGGCCGTCCGTACCGCCAAGGACGTTAGTCGGCGGGAGATGCTGGACAGTCTCGAGCGTGACCCCTGGGGTCGCCCCTACCTCGCGGCGCTGAATAAGCTCCGCGGGCGGGGCCCCCCCCTCACCGAGACTCTCCAGCCTAGCCTCCTCACCATAGTTGTCGAGGACCTCTTTCCACGGCGGGCGGAGCACACGCCCCCGGTCATGGCTTCGCCGGACAGCGACCGGGAGGCCGACGATGAAAGTGCTCCGCCCATCACGGAGCCGAAAATGGGGGCGGCGGTGGCGCGTATGCGAGTGAAATCCACCGCCCCCGGGCCCGACGGTATTCCGAACCGTGTGCTGGCCCTGGTCCTCGAACACCTGGGACCACGCCTCAGGGGACTGTTCGACGCTTGTTTGTCGTCCGGACAGTTCCCTGGGTGCTGGAAAGAGGGGAGGCTGGTTCTCCTGCCGAAGCCGGGACGGTCTCCCGAGTCGGCCTCGGCCTACAGGCCCATCGTGCTGCTCGATGATGCGGGCAAGCTGCTGGAGAGGGTGTTGGCTGCCCGCATCGAGCGGCACCTCGTCGGGGACGGGCCCGATTTGTCGGACGCCCAGTTTGGTTTTCGGAGAGGGCGTTCGACGATCGCGGCCCTGCTGCGCCTGAAGGCCGTGGTAGCGGAGGCCGTCACCGGCGGAGGAGTCCTGTTGGCGGTGTCCCTGGACATCGCCAACGCCTTCAACAGTCTGCCATTCAGCTGCATCAGGGAGGGGCTGAGGTATCACGGGGTGCCCGTGTACCTCAGGCGGCTGGTGGCAGACTACTTGGAGGGGCGCAGCGTCCTCTACGTTGACCGAGTAGGGGACGTTGTGCGAACGCCCATGACGTGCGGTGTCCCGCAGGGGTCGGTTCTGGGTCCGACCCTGTGGAACATCGGCTACGACTGGGCGTTGAGAGGAAGCCTCCCACCCGGGCTGGGCGTAATTTGCTACGCCGACGATACACTCGTCACAGCCCGGGGTGGGACGCTAGAGGAGGCGGCACGCCTGGCAACTCTCGGCACCGAGGAGATTGTCAGGCGGATCGAAGCGCTGGGGTTGAGGGTAGCCCTGGAAAAGACGGAGGCCCTTCTGTTCCATGGCCTCCGTACCGCCGGGCCTCCCGCCGGCGCTTCGATCACCGTGAAGTCGGTCACCATCAGCATCCAGGCCCACATGAAGTACTTGGGCCTGGTGCTCGACGGGCATTTTTGGTTCCGGGAGCATCTCCATCGACTAGTTCCCCGGCTTGTCGGCGCGGCGTCCGCCCTTTCGCGGCTGATGCCGAATGTGGGCGGACCCAGTGCTACGTGCCGACAGCTGTACGTGGGGGTGATCCGGTCGATGGCCCTGTACGGCGCACCGGTGTGGGCGGGGTCCCTGACCGTCCGTCTTAGGGCCCTCCTGTGGCGACCACAGAGGGTCATGGCGATCAGGGCCGTACGCGGTTACCGCACGGTGGCGACGGAGGCAGCGTGCCTCCTGGCCGGAACCCCCCCGTGGGACCTGGAGGCGGAGATGCTCGCCGACATTTATCGGCGGGTGTCGGAGAAGCGCGCCCGCGGCGGCATGGTCTCCATCACAGAGATCACCGCCTGGCGGGTCGACGCCCGCCGAGAAGTCATTGCCCGTTGGGCAGTCCGGCTGGAGAGTCCTCGGTATGGTGTTAGGACCGTCGAGGCCCTCCAGCCGGTGCTGATGGAGTGGTTGGAGCGGACGCACGGGGTGCTTTCCTTCCGACTGGTGCAGGTGCTGCCGGGGCACGGTTGCTTCGGGAAGTACCTGCACAAGATTGTCAGGAGGGAGAGCACACCGTCCTGCCACCACTGCAGTTGCGACGAGGACACGGCGCAGCACACGCTCGAGGAGTGTGCTGCATGGGAGGAGGATCGCCGTGAACTCGTCGCAATTATCGGTGCCGACCTGGCGCTGCCGACCATCGCCAGGGAGATGCTCGTCAGCGTCAGGAACTGGGACGCGGTCGCCGCCTTCTGTGAGGCCGTTATCTCACGGAAGGAGGCGGCGGATCGTGTGCGAGTAGAGCTTCTATTCGGCGACACGTTCCGCCGCCGGCGACTCGGGCGGCGCAGGCGCGAGTATCTGCGCCTAATGCCGCCCTAGCCGAGGCCGCGGGTGATCGGACCGGGGAATTGTCCATCACCCGCAGAGAGGCTAACCGCGCGACGGCGACCGACGTCCCAGGTCGAGAGGTTACCCGAAAGGGTATTCCGTCGGGCCGACCACTGACGACAAGTGACATCTGCTCCGGTGGTCGGCCCAACAACGAGGTGACGTGGGTACGGGTGGGTTATGGGCCCGCGCGCCGTCCATTCATCGCCCCGGACGGACAGGACCGCGCGTGCGCTTACCATAGCCCACCCAAAAAAAAAAAAAAAAAAAAAAAAAAAAAAAAAAAAAAAAAAAAAAAAAAAAACTCTCTGTCTTGCCTGTGGATGTCGTAAATAACGACTAAGGGATATAATAATATAAATCTGGAGTGGTAGGACCACACTGTCGACAGTTATCTGTCTACAGTCGCGGGCCGGTCCGTTCAGGGCAGTACCACACTCTCGCAGAAAATCGACGTCTGAGTAGTAGCGATTTGTTACTGCGCTTCGTTCGGTGAGCGAGAGAGCCGGAAGCCCAACTTTCTGAGGGTGTTTGCGTGTGGAGGGTTTTGGTGGTGCCCTTGGTATTACCGAGCCTCAATGCACGCATTCACACTCCCTTCACTCTCTTCGCGGTAGGCAGCGGCCTTGTAAAGGTCCATGAGCGGCAGCAACACTTACAATCAGGTGTACTGTTTGCTCATTTGCAATAAAAAAAAAAAAATAAGCATATAAAATCTATGCAAGAGAAGAAACACTCGAAATAAAACCCTATTCCAACATGTCTGACCAGCGGGGAATAGTAGGCCAATTCCCTCGCATTATGGAGGAGGCTTGAGCTCAATAGTGGGACAAATATAGGCCGAGATGATGATGCTATTGATTTTGCAGACGACATTTTGGTCTATATAACAATTTCACATTAACCTTTGTGGGTTCGATCTTCACAGAGAAAAGTTTGTTGTACAATCCATAAATAATTTCCGAATTTAGATGTTAATTGTACAAGCTAATTAAATGTTTGTAAAACTTTACAAACATATAATACAACTTCACAAATATATATATGAGGAATTCTTCAAAACAAAACAAATTATTTCTTAGTGGATAATTCTGTCTTTAAAATTTACATCTATTCTTCTCATATCACGATAGTTAAGAGTTCAATGTTCCACTACCTATTAAGCTTATTCTCATGGGAGTTGTTAAAATCGGCCTGGTGATCATGGGCGCTCTCAGGTATAATATCAACTGGCCTGGTAATTATAGCCAATTGTGTTCATTATTCTCTATGTATGTCCATCAATGAAGATCAGCAGGCTGATGGATGGATGGATAGATTTACTCACTTCTTGTATAAAGATTAAAATAATAAATTATTATTATAGTGCAAAATTATACTCAGTATTTCAGTAACACCGTTAAAGTAATTTATCCAGACTAGATATTTTTAAATTTCTTCTTTTAAAAAAATCCTTGCGAGATAGAATAACAATATGCCGCAAATGAAAGAATAGGCGTTGACATAACTAAATGGTCATCATCATCACATTGACAGCTGATATAGATTCCACTGCTAGGCTTGAGTCTGCTCAACCTGCACCTGATGCCCCCTAGCTGAGTACGCAGGTAACAAGGAACTTGGTACCGGTGGTCGGCCTAATGGCGAAGCAACAGAGATGCGGTGGGTTGTGGGGCTGCATGCCGGAGGAGCGAACAGCATGTGCGCTGACCATACCCCACCCCAAAAAAAGGCTTGAGTCTGCTCTACATTTGGAGGCAAATTGACCAACTGTACAACCAACCAACATACTGGTCAGAGATACAGGATATTATTTCAAGTTCTCCTTTCTGGCATAGAGGTTATATGGTTTTATATACGCTTTGCCAACTTTTATGACACCCATGAGCAAGAGGGAACGGTGTCTTGATATGGCACTAATAAATAGTGTTCCATCTAATACATTCTTAAACCAAAATTCCAAGCGTTAATAGGTTCTTCAAGAATATTACCATTTTCAATACTAATTTTTAACAGTCTGATTTTCCCCTCTCTGCATTTACCTAGGTACTTTTTCAATTCTGCATTTGCTGTAAAAAGAAATGTTTTTATTTTAATTAACAATTTTTGTAAGCGGTTTTTAAGATGATAACAATAGGGAGAGTCAAAATACAAAAGGAACATGGTCTTTGATTATTATAGAGAAAACAAAAATGCTGTACTAGGCTGTACAGTATTTTGTAGAAACGTAGGTTCATTACGTTTTTACAAAATACAAGAGAATGGAAGTATTAACATCAAAGTTAGATATAAATATATTCATATTATCTTAGGAGTGAGGTATGGCGTAGGCGTTTGTCTAAAAGAGCAGTAAAGATCTGATTTCTGTGTAAATGTATCATGGTTTAACTAGAGAATAACTTATATAGTACAAAGTTTATGAAACATCGATATAGATATATGGAATGATTACTTGAATGCGTGTATTATTTTGAATTGACTTAGAAAGATAACTGTATTTCGTCTCACCTTGAATTCCTGTTTGATGAGACATTTTTGAAATAGATTTTAGTTGTTAAAATAAAATAAAGAAATTTACACAACAATATACAAAAAATTTGACTATAATGGGATAAAAATAGTAAAAATAAAAAGAAAATTGCCCACTCTCGCATAAACCGAAGAAAATTGTCACTTATCAAAATTGACAGGTATTGCCTTCATTTTTATTTGGGCAAAGGGAACAATTGCTCATACAGTCCATTCACAGTTATTTTACCTCTGAAATTTGTTGTCATAATTGCCCGTTATGTTGGCCTTGCTTGCCAGTGTTGCCAATTTAGGGGGTTTCCCCCCAAATTTAGGGGGTGAATAAGTGGGATGGAGTTTTTTAGGGCCGTTCTATTTTTAGGGGCATTTTTAGGGATTTTTTGAAAAAAAAAAACCAACGTAGTGACATCTAGTATCCATCAGAACGATATCAGGCTTATTTGCAAGGCAGCACTTTATGCGTCACTGGGTGTAGGCCAGCCCAGTGACGCTGTACCCCACCCCGTTGGCCATACGGCTGACATTTTAACACGGAGGTACATAACTTCCCAGTATGAATAAACTATTTCACTATACGTACTATCTGCCACTATACTATATGAAATTCATCTCTAACCCGAAACGAGGGTGGGCCACTAGTATAATAAAACTTCATAATACTGTAATAAATTTATTTAAGTTTCCTGAATAGGCATGTTGTGAAACAAAATATGACAACACAGTGCTCAGGTTAGCAAACCTTGCGGCTAGAGGTAAAATAACTGTGAACGGTCTGTAGCTATAACTGTACAATATTCTTCACAGACTATATACTCAAATCAAAATAATTTTAGTCGATCTTCTCGATAGACTAAATTTTGCAAGCAATCTGTAAATGCCGATTTTATAAATATTAAGTCATGTTGGTTTAATAAAAGAGATAGTTTGGCGCTGGTCATTTAATTCATGGCTGTGACAGCTTAGTTCCAACTATTTCTTATGTGCTATATATAAACAAGAGTAGATTTTCATTGTTTTGCATAGCATGTCAAATGTGACTAACTTCAATATTTGTATTAAACATGACTTTGAGAATGTTTAATTTGAATGTCCTTCATTCTTGTTTTCTCCTAGCATATATTCTTTAATCAAAAATAGGTATTAATTCAGGGGCGTACCCAGGTTCTGGGCCATCAAGTCAGATTTTTTTATACGCTAGGTGCTTATCTATACATATAAAAGGAGAAGCTGACTAACATATCAACGCAGAGCCTAAAATATAAGAGCTAGAACCTTGAAATTTTGCACAGGGGTTCCCTTTATAGCGTACGGGAGCACTAAGAAAGGATTTTCGAAAATTCATCTCTTAACATTTTCTCTTCTTGCCGCTGCCAACCAAAAGCTGGGTACGCCCATGTATTAATTCGCTAATTTGTGGGAGTAGATCAAAAATTAGTCATTGTACTGTGATTATGTTTTTGTTTTACTGGTTACTGGTATTCGATAATCACATATAAAATCTTATATCAACCCGTTTGATCAGCGTGATATAGTAGGTTAATTTTCCCTCAATTTTACAGGACACAATCATGCCCGTCAATGGGACGTACATGAGCTGAGATGATGATGATGATGAAGATGATGTTGAAGATTTATATTTCTCGCGTTAGTATGTAAGTATTATGCCTTCCTTCTCTCCTAATCACATGCCCATACTAAGACCATCTCTGACCCTATTCTTTTTTAATACTACTGCCATTTTCAGGCTTCGCCTTATATACTTCTTAAGGTACATCACTACTACAAAAGCAAATTATTAACGACAAATAAAGTATTGATAAAGTACAATATAACAATCCCTGTAAGATGTGACGCTAGCGCTCTACGGGACACTAGTAAACTCTTTAAGTGCAATTTTCTGTACGTCATCGTCATAGTCAAATGTGTTGGTAGGTATAGAGTTTTGAGTTTTTCTTATCATGTACAAATCTTATATGCACATTATATCTCTTAGTCATCTTTTATGATATCCATGGGCAAGGTAGGGAATGGTGAATTTTATTTTTACTCAATCACCCGACGGACAGCTATCTGTACGTAGTACAAGATATAGTAATTTGTTATCTACTTTCGTTAAGAGTTCGCCGCTTATAAGAGATTGTAGCCACAAATATAAAAGTATGTACAAGTAGTGATTGTAGTCCACCAAGGGCGTCATCTCATTTGATCACACTTATCACTACACAGTGTAAATTTGGGTGGCTGGTACAGTGGAAATGCAAGCGTAGGTATATACTTTGTTAATAATAGCTGGTTTTGCATTGCACGGAAAGCTGGTGTGTATGACTTTTATTGTCATGGCTTAAATAAATCAAATGAAGCTATACCTATCTTTGTTCAATCTTCTACGATGCAATTCCACTGTACCAGTACGTATTCATTCGTAACAAAAATTATAAGTAGCTCTAAGATTTATGAGATATCTGCATAATTTTGATTCCTTGAAATAATTTTTTTCCGGAAATATTATCTACTTATACCTATATATTTTTTTTTTGTGGGTGGGCTGCGGTCGGCGCGCCTTCGCACCACTCCGTCCGGGGCGACAGAGGGGCTTAAGCACGCAACTCCCGCAACCCACCCGAAAACCACGTCACCTTTGTCGTTGGGCTGACCACCGGAGCAGGGTTAACTTGTCATCAGTGGTCGGCCCGACGGAATACTTGGGGTACCCTCCCATCGACCGACGTCCCCTCCTCGGGCAGGACGTCGGTCTTTCCTCACGCGGTCGGTCTCTCGGCGGGTGACTGACTAATCCCCGGTCACGTCACCCGCGGCCTCGGCCAACTTATACCTATAGTTAAAAGTAAAACGTTTAAATACGCAACTTAATCTAAACCACTTAAACCAGTATCTGTATGGTGAGAATGGATACAACCCCCTTTCTTTACCATTAGCTTAACAAAAATCGATTCAGATATCTAAGAAGCTGATATCACTGAAAGAGAAAAATCATATGATGTCGTCATTATGATTATTATGCCGAGGTTATTTAAGCGCCAATTTAGCTTGGACTTGTTTATTAAGTTTAATAGGAGAAAATCAAATAATTACGCTTATGAAATCTACTACTATCCGTACGGTGACGGAGCAAGGATATAATTCACTCCCTTTCTTGCTCACGGGCGTCGTAAAAGACGACTTAGGGATATGTTATGCAGAGAGCATTTATGTAAGAAAAGAATACTCGTCCTTTAACCCTATATCAATACGTCTGACCAGTGCGGTGTAGTAGGTTAATTTCCCTCCCATTATGAAGGAGGCCTGATCCCAACAGTGGAACTTACGCGGGCCAAGATGCGAGAGAATACATGCAAGAGAATGAATTTGTGATACCTACCTACACATACCTTAATAGGTATAAGCCTTATGTATTCATATAAAGTTTAACTGTGTTAACGTTAATGCTATTCTATTGCCGTAAATATCTAAAAAAACATTCGCGTTCCTTATATTAATACTAGCAACCCGCCCTCGCTTCGCTTCGGTTTTAGTCGTTTTACCCGCGTAGTTCCCGTTCCCGTGGGAATACCGGGATAAAATATAGCCTAGTTTACGCCCTGATATTATAGCTTTCCATTGGTGAAAGAATTTTTGAAATCGGTCCAGCCGTTTTAATGATTACCCGACACAAACAAACAGACAGACAGACAAAAAATATAAAGTGATTTTTAGGCATGTGTATAGGGTAAAACCGGGATAGATGCCGCAGCGGGACAGACGCCTCAGTTTCAAAAAACCTACCTTCCCAAACTCGCGACTAAGAATTAATTATATTTTCCACTGACTGTCATCATTGAGGCCATATTTTGCTCGTGTGTGTAATTTTCTTCGCGACGAACTCCAAAAACACGTAAAAACTTTGAAAGGCAGTATTTTATCGTTGTATAAGTTTATAAGTAGTAATAAATTCTAATATATTTTTTATTACGTCAATATACTGATTCATTAAGTGTGTATCTAGATGTAAATAGACCAGTGTGTGTTACCAGTGATGAATTACAGCACGGAAACGTGTTCCCTAAATGTAGGCCTCATAATAAGGTTCAAAGTCGCTCACTGTGCTATGGAGCGGGCTATGGTCGGGATTTCTCTGCGAGATATCCTGCATCGTAACGTTATCAGCCGCGTACTGACTGAGCGTGAAGCCTCGCGAGGCAGCCTCGGACGTTTGCTTCGCAACGTTTGCCGCGCGAGGCAGCCTCGGTCTGTATTAAATCTACTGCGCGCGGCAAAGCCGAACCGGAGTGAGGCTGAGCCATAGTCGAACGATTCGAACGTTAAGTTATGACTCACAACTCGAACATAGGACAATGCGCGCGTAAAATACGATGTTATTTAGACTCAGGGGCGACGAAGGCATGGCGAATTGTATTCGTACTCCGTCACCAAAGTGAAAAATAAATATAATATGTCTTACTAATACATTAAATGTATTACCAAAAATATGTATGTTTGTTTTCTATATATTATGCCTTATATTTGGATATCGTATAAAAACTCTTATTAATGTTATAAACATTAAATAAATTATGGCCTCGATCATAGTAAATATTTAATAGCGCATCCAACTGAATGAATTTTCAAGAATATTTGCATATTTTATCTACAAAGTTATTATTAACTTCAACGGTAGTGAAAGAAGGCTGAGTAAACAGCTGAGCTTGTAAACACAGTGAACGAGCATTCATTAAACACTTCTGAGCAATTAACGTGAAATGGCGCGGTGTGGTGTTGAAAACAATGTTCCTTTTATTTAAAGCAACTTGCTGGCAAATACGCCTGATCTCTGTTATCCAACCATGATGAAGCAAAAAGGATTTTCCAACACGACTGCCACTTATGTTACCACATTTCACACTTTTATGGACTCTATAAAAATGCATAATCCAGAAATATACGCAATAATATTATCGGTTATATACAAGTTATTGGCGATAGTTATCACTACGTCGAATCTCTCACTTACCATCTTGTATCCACAGATTATTTACGTGTGGTGATGGAATAAGAACACAATTTACTACACCATTTTTGCCTGTGGATGTCGTAAATATGCCTGAAGAATGATTTACGAAGAACTCTCTATGCAAGAACGAGAAAACTCGATATGAAACCCAATATCAACACGTGTGATCAGTGTGGTACGTCATATTACCGCCCATTGTGGAGGAGGCCCAAGCCCAGAAAGTAGCACGTATAAGAACTGAGATAATGATCCACACATTGAATTTCCTATTTACCATTTTCGGTTTTGTGGATGTTCGAGGCACTCTCATTTCTATGAGTTAGTCTCATCTTATATACATATTTCTTGTGTTCGTGTCACTGGACTCCTCCTAAACTGCTGGACCGATGTTAATGAAATTTTTTGTGTTCAAGGGGATCCTAGAATGGTTTAGATCCACAATTATTAGACCCGCAAGGTGGCGCTCTTAAGAACGTAACTTGAGAACGACTTTACTGATTACGTCCATCTTTTTTTTAAGTTACGTTAAAATTAAGAAAGTAACGCAGGCAATTAGAAAATTTAACGTCTATATAAACTACGTACAGGACAGCGTTTGTCGGGTTAGCTAGTGTTTTATAATCTTTCTCAATACTCATACTATTAACATCATCATCAATCAACCTTTCGCTGTCCACTGCTGGAAGTATGCCTTCCTCATGTTTTGCCACAAAGTGCGGTCCAGTGCCGTCTGCATCTAACGATGCTTAGGAACTTTGAGTAGGTTGTCAGTCCACCTAGTGGAGGACGTTTCTTCCCCAGCGGTTGTCAGTTCGTCGAGTAATGTGGCCTGCCCATTGCAATTACTTCAGTGTGCTAATTATTTGCGCTATGTCGGTTACACCCGTTTTTCTACGGCTTTTCGGTAGATAGAAATTTTATACTCTATTTCGTAAAGAAAATGTAGCCCACTCCATAGTACGCTGAGTGACTTCGAGCTTGTTTTTGAGGTCTACATTTAGGGACCATTATTCCATACCATAAAACATTACTGGTAGCACACACTAGCCGTATACTTGTGCTTTCAGACACTAAGGTATGTTGGATGAGAAGATTCTCTTAAGTTTCCCTAAAGCTGCTTAGCCAAGTTGGATTCATCAGTTAACCTCTTTCTCGAAATTGGATTGACCAAGCTGGGCTTTTTGTCCAAATGAATGTGCCTATATTAAATCTTTGGTACTTATACATATCGTGTGTCCAGCCATAGACGTCGGTAGGCCAATAAATAGATGGATTTATTAAGATTAGTTGAAGAAGTAACCCATATGACCTAAAATATATTGTTGATACAGATTATATTAACTTTTAAACTATTTACGGCATATATTGCCTTAATAGACATAATTTCGTTTTCACCATAAGAATATATTCAAGCAAAATATTACAGTATGTGGAATTCTCTACGATTGTATTTACAATGTAGCAAGGAAACTGGATATTTATTATTCATTGATAAGGAGCACTGCGATATTTATTCTCCCATTACTGTGGCCTCGGAGTCGCGTTTCTTACATTAAGAATTTAACACAAGTCTGTCTAGAAACAGTACACGAATAAAATGTTCACAGAATAAAATGAAATAAACATGAAGCCTTTGAAATATTCACAATTGATAGAATGTTGTCGATTTCTCTTGCGTCAGTAATAGTAGTAAATATATTCTCATAGCTAAATTGGTGTGAATTATGATTCTGATCCGGAATAAATATAGTAAGTAAATAAGTGGCTATTTAAACTAGTGATAAAACGGAATGTATTTAAATATCTGTGCAAAAAGTTTTTCTACAGAGATTACCCTGAGAGTTCATGCACGCCTCATAACGTAAAATAGATTTTAGCCTTACCAAATTCTGTTCCTGTTCCACTTGTATGATAATACGGAAGTCAAGTTAATTTTTATATTTCCTGGGCACACCCTGGGTGGCGCCCTCACGTAGTCAGCCATTCTGCGGGTGACGGGCTATTCCTTGGTCCAGTCACTCGCGATCTCGGCTAGTAGGCCGGCATCAGGTGCAGGTACATATTTCAGTCTGCGCCACCCCAGGCGTCAGCGTAAGAGTCAGTCTTTCTTAAAGTTATCATAGGAAAGAATTAAGAGCCACAATGCCGAAATAAATCAACAAGGCAGTCATTACCATAAAAATATAAATAAAGCGATTTCACTATAAAATCACAAAAGCGAAGCACATTTACCAACATAATGAGAACAAAGCAAATATGAAATAATACGAAGTGCTTAAATGAAAAATGAGAATTGGGCAATCCGTGCAGCTCTCATCAATTAAATATTTGTGAACCATTAGCGCAGGTGGCAAGTAACGTAATGGAACCCATTAGAGTCGCCGCCACCGAATGCCGCAGCCATATTATACGTGTTAGCCACACATAAATCCATATCATACTCATTTTATGGCCAACTAGCTGTTTACTTACTATCAAAACTGTTTTCTTTGGCTTGCTGCTATTTATTATTTACTGGTATTTGTCCATTTTTAGTATGATTCTTAACATTGACGTGAGTGTTATACACCCATAATATAGAATATTTTTTTATAGATCTTTTTACTTTTTCATTTTATTATTACTGTCCATGGGTACATAAAAACATATCAACATCTCTAAAATAAAAGGAAAGTTAAAAAAAACTAATGTAAATCTTTTATAAATCAAACTCTCAGTGTTTGAAATTCTAATATGGTTACGTTCGTCTCGGTGTTAGTTAATATATACTTATGGTTTCTTTAATTTAATGAAGTATTACGATTATTATTTCGTGAAGTAAGGGGTATGAATACCGTGCTGTCACAATCTCTCAAACTGGAGTTATTACCAGGAGAATGGGCAGCAGCATTCTATTGGAAAACAAAACACCAAATATGATCAATAATCTATCGGATAGCGTGATTATTATGGTGTAATTTTATGGCTGCTTATGTCCGACAATGCCTATCAGTCTGCTAAATAGATGGATTGTTATCTATCTGTTCTCTATCTTATCTAACATTCATAGCTGCGGATCGTCACGTTTGGGTGGTTTGATAGTGAAAAACGGTATAAATAGCGGTCTTGAACGAGTAAACGGCATTGGGGCGTATAGAGGCCAGTGTCCTACATGGTAGTTGTTTGTCCTCAGTACTATATATCCTGTACACGGACGACATCTTCATTACTGTCGAACTCCTGCACTGACTTGCTAAATGGCGCCATCAATACCCAGAAGACACAAGTCATTGCGTTCACTAAGCCCAGGGCTCGTCCCCCTCCCCTCAAGATCTGCAACCCACCCATTACATGGTACTTCCAGGACAAACACCTTGGTGTTACCATCGACCATCGCATCTCCATAAAAGCGTACGTCAAACACATAATCGGCACATTTCGTGCCACCCGAGCGAAGTCCCAGTCCTCCTCGCTGGGGGCCTACCCATTTTAGTCAAGCTGAATCTGTCCAAATTATACATCCGCTCACGCCTGATCTACGCAGCTCCGGCCTAGTATAGCCTTATTTCACCCATTACAAATGTGTGCGACAACACAAGCTGCATGAGTAGCATTATCCTTTACCATAACCTACGGATTAAAATCCTAGAGACTAATCATAAGGTTAGCAGTGAACATATTTAACAGGGCTGATGGCGCTGCACATCCCTTCCTGCGCATCAGCTCGGGATTACTTGCGGGCCAATCAACGTGTCAGGCCCTTTCTAAGGGATATAATTGCGCTACTTAATGCAGCTAACCCTTTTAAACTCAGTTTCCCTGGGCAGAATTTCCTGCCCTACCTCCTTTCTCACCACTAACCACTTGCCTGCAGGTCTCCGACACCGCAACTCGCTCACGCCGATAACATCCTCGTATTTGGCCAAGTACGTGGAGCGTGGCGGTGCGGTGCGCCCACGCCTCGAGCCGCAGTCAGGAGGAAAGAAGAAAACAGAAGCCCACGACCCTATTGCACGCTCATGAAGTCCAACTTGGTCGTAAGCCTTGTGTCACCAAGAGTCAGCGGCTGCCGAGTCTCCTCGGGATGAGTGTCGCCCAGAATAGGGCCTGCCCCGGGGTCACCGGGTGTCTTATCCTGCTCGAGCAGACCGCCCTGAGAGAGCGAAGATCAGCTGTTGTCCCCATCGGTTCTCCGCGTCTCGTCGAAAGAGGCATGCCTGACTGACATATAAATCCCATTAGTCAGATAGATTTTTTTTCCGACTACCCGCCGGTTATTATAGAGGCAGCAACAGCCGGTCTATCATCGCTTATTTATTACTAAACTACTTGTCAGTGCGGTGACAGAATAAGAATACAATTCACCACCCCCTCTCTTACCCGTGGGTGTCGTAAAGGACGAATATGGGATATGATATACAGATAACATCAATGCAAGAGAAGTAAAACTCGAAATAAAACCGTATTTTTTTTTGGGGTTGGTTACGGTTGGCGCACTCCTCGCCCGACTCCGTCCGGGGCGACAGAGGGCGTAAGCACGCACACCCGTAACCCACCCATAAAGTACGTCGCCTTCGTCGTTGGGCCGACCACCGGTGCAGAGTTCCTTGACTTCAGTGGTGGATCCGATGGAGTACCCTCTCCCGTCGACGTCCCCTACCGGGACGTCGATCGCCATCGTGAGACTAACCTCTCCGCGGGTGCCGGACGAAATAAAACCCTATACCAGCACGTCCGACCAGCGTAGTGTAGTAGGTCAAATTTCCCTCCCACAATGGAGTAGGCCGAGCTTAATAGTGGGACGAGTATGGGCTGCGATGATTACAAAGTAGGTATATTATGAGTCGCGTCAATTGCTAATGCGCTAGAATCTTGTCTAATTAACGCCCACGTGACGCTGCTAAAAATACAGCTAAAAAAAATCTGATATCTAAATTCTATTAAATTTATTTAATGAACAATAATTATTGTATTTTTACACAAACTCTTTTTTTCAAGCAGTTTACGGCGTAACATTGCAACTTCGTACAATATACGCGTAAATTTCAATCAGTCGGTGGTCACGCATACACAGCTATCAGCTAACCGTTATATTGTCTGGCAAATTATCAAATATTGCTCGGTCGCTGGTAATTGGATTGCATGGAACTTGACATACTACTTAATACATACTTTAAAGAGTGTAATACGGACTCAGTTTGCCATTTGTTTTTTTTTTTGTGACTTAGTTGTTAGCCTTAGATGGCTGTGACAACTTTACCCGGACTGTTGGGTGAGCGCTGAGGGCTCTCAACCCGTGTTTGCCATTTGTAGCGAGGTCTGCCATATATAGGCGATGAGAATGTGTGAAATTGAAATACCTTTGGTAACCCCAGTGGGCTACTGAAGACTAGGCACTTGTGGCGTTGTTTCAAATAGGCGGAGAGGGTACCTACATATGGCGAATTATGGGTTATGGTGCGCCACACAAAGACAAACAAGAGTAAGAATTTCTTGGCAGAAAAACACTATTACAGTTTTATTGTGTGAACTGATAATAAAACCGGGGTGGAATGCGGCATTTCACTAGATATATTGCATCTAAGACAATGCACTTAAATGGGATTATTGGCGGGAATTTGAGTGTCATGTGGGGGGTCTTGTATTGTATTCAATATTTTTGTATTTTAATGTGTTACATCAAATAATAATTTTAAGGAGCATTTTATTTAATATGATGCGGAGGAATTGCTGGGGTGTATTGATTTGAATATAAATTAAAAGTGTTTCACAGATGTTTTCATTTTCCATGAAAATTTTCAGAAGACACCATTAACAGTGTGACTACTATTGAAGGCGATTATTCAAATTACTGACGGACATAGACAAATAAGAAGAAACTGAAGACGTGGAGATACTGTAAAGAATGAAGAAAATTATAACTCGAAAATGGTTTGTATTAATTCAAGCACTTTTACAGCGTCGAGTTACAATCTGAATACCAATACAAAAAAGAAGACGAAGACAATAGAAACGCATCGCATTTCATTGTAGTGAATCAGTTTCTAGATACCTTACATAGATACAGTACTCGTAAAACACTAACGACGGTGTTAATTAACAAACTAGATAACAAGTTTTTGTAACGCTTGGTAAGTATATTTACAGTGTTATTTTAAGTATTAAATTAGAACAGCACGTTAATGCTATCTTCATTAATTATTTTCTAAGCTAGGTATGTTATTACCATATGAGGTGGATGTCGAAATAGCTTGAAATAAATAATTACTACTATTCAGTTTTAGTTACATATTTGATAAATATGAGCTATTATAATTCCATAATTAGAAACAAATTCAAGAATATGATGCAACAATAAGTAATTCCTTAAATTATAATCTTATAAATGAAAAGAAAGAATAATGATATCTGATGTTTACGCGAGCACTACACATTGTAAATAAAACTACTTTTACGGATTATATCGCGTTTGTATTTGATTTATGATTGCCCGACGTTTCGAACACTTTGCAGCATTCATGGTCACGGGCGGACTAAGGTGTCTCACATCCAACAAGTAATCGTTATTACAGACATTTGTTTGTTTTTTATTTTTTCATAAATGTCACGGCACGGCAGTGCCCGCGCCAAGTCGAGCAAAAAAAAGTCGGGCAAAACGCAAAACTGCCGTAACATACTTTTCTCGAAGCCATTCAGGCCATTTTCGACCCTCTATAACTTCGTTGTTAATAAAACTAGAAACCTGAATTTTTAGAAACCTAGCAGACCTTGTATACACATTGTGTATTTAAAATTTTATTCAATTTGAACCAATAGTTTAAGAATTATAACTAGTCAAAATTTCGTAATTTTGTCACTTACTGACTGACTGACCGATCATCAATATTAAAGTGGCACTTCTAGCCGACATAGAAGCTTCCAATTTAGAATACAATTAGTGTTTAGTGTATAAATGAAGGCAAAATTATGAAACATTATAATTATCATCCACTTTCCGAGATACACTAACTGCATAAATAATTTTGTAAACTCATATAAATATATAGGATTGCAAAGTTACATTTGCAGTTAATGAAATGTAACTTTGTAAAAAATAAGAATACATTTGTCGCCATCATTGCTTCTCTATGGGAGTCGTAACAAGCGGCTAAAGACTGCGCAGATGACGTAGTGGTTAAGACACCAACGTATCGCGCTAGTGTCGCGGGTTCGAATCCCATGCAAGACAACACCTTGTACGATCCACAAATTGTTGTTCTGAGTTTGAATGTAATTTGTGTCGGTTAATTATATGTTCTTTCCGCAATTCACCACTCTCTATCTTGCCCGTGGATATCGTATAAGACGACTATGGGATATAATATGCACATACCATCTGTGTAAGAGAAGGCAAACTCGAAATGCAACCCTATATCAACATGTCTGACCAGCATGGTATAGTGGGTTAAATTCCCTCCCATTGTGGAGGAGGCCCGAGCCCAACAGTGGGACATATGAGGGCTGCGATGATGATGCGATGTTGAATTATATGTTTGTAAAGTCCCCCACAATATAAGGATTATTATTCCCTTAGTGCAAGGCGTTGTCATTTTAAAAAAAAGATTAAACAGGAAGAAGAGTGGGCAGCAGCTCTCGCCGGGGAAATGTATGATATCTTACTGCGAAACCAACCCGCCTACCAAACGTGGCGACTACGTCATTATTCCTCATAAGGCGAAGAAAAATGAGCTCTAGTCATGGCAACCCATTAGCGTCGTTGTACGCAGGTGCCACAATACCGCACTTTATGGTGAAGTATGAGGGGGGTCTTATGTTCCACAATGGACGGCGATAGGCTGAATGATGATTGGCATAATAGGTGTAGACAGATATCTAGATATAATTATGTTCAAAGATAACTTGTAAAATGGTCAACCAACTTAATGAAAAAGCAGCAGTGGGACGTGTCTTATGAAATTGTACCAAAATCTCACAAAGTATTAAGCAAACTAAATTGCCTCAAATTTATCTGAAAGAAAGAACGCCATCATTAGGCTCGATTGCCATTAAAGCGGAGAGGAGACTAGAGGAGATGTGTTTCGAAAAACCAATCAAATTTCTTTATTTCCACATCTCTCCGCTTAGTTTAGATAGAATTGACTCAAGCAGAAAGGAGAGATGTCTCATTTTTCAGAGAGTGTGCTCTAAGTATTCAAGAAGTAGAAGGTACCGAAAAGGCAAATAAGTAGGTCTATCTACAAAAAGAAATGAGATACCATCAAAAACAAGACTTGTAAAAAAAGCCAAGCCTCGCAACTGAATTCTTCTATCATAAAAATTTGTGAGATCCATGTTATACCAAGTTGGTTAACTCATTCAGTCCCTGCTTAAGGCACTTTTCTTTTTAAGTTATTACGTAAATACCTAACCTAACAACTTCTTATAGTGACTATATCAATATTAAACATCTTTTATGTTTTAAATAAATAGATTGACTTGGCAATCGCACTATGTTTAGTACAATTTAATATAATATGTATTACTTGTGAGGTGTGTTTTTATGCGATTGCCAAGTCATTCTGTTTATTTAAAACATAAAAGATCTTTAATATTGATATAGTCACTATAAGAAGTTGTTAGGTTAGCTATTTACGTAATAACTTAAGAAGAAAGGTGCCTTAAGCAGGGACTGAATGAGTTAACCGACTTGGTATAACATGGATCTCACAAATTTTTATGGTAGAAGAATTCAGTTGCGAGGCTTGGCTTTTTTTTACAAGTCTTGTTTTTGATGGTATAGATTTGACTTTATCAATAAAACAATTTCACAAATTTAATCGCGTTTGTTTTGGATTTTCGATTGCCCGACGTTTACGACAAAAAAAAAAAATACAAAAACTATATAAGCCGTAAAAATAGTTTTATTTAAAGTTTTGAATGAAATTTATAGAATCTTCCATGTTATAAATTTGGTTACCGCCATTTTTACCGCCAAAAAAAAATCTCAAAAAACATTTGGAGCGCTATAAATAAAACCGTATACATTATGAAGTAAATCATCATCATCACAGCCCACATACGTCCCACTATTGGGCTCGGGCCTCCTCCACAATGGGAGGGAATTTGACCTACTATACCATGCTGGTCAGACATGTTGGTATAGGATTTCATTTCGAGTTTTCCTTCTCTTGCACAGATGTTATGTGCACATATATCCCATAGTCGTCTTTTACGACATCCACGGGCAAGATACGGAGTGGTGAATTGTATTCTTACTCCGTCACCACACGGAAATGCAGTAAATAGTTTCCAATAAAAGTGATAGGAAATACGATTATCTATGAAAATGATATTTAGTATTTTTTTTCGTATGAAGCACAGATAACGAGATATTTACTGAAACGCGTTTTCCAAGATGGCGCCTGAAGCTCGCTGCTCCGAGTCGCGCCAACTTGGATTTACATCAGAGCATCCCTTAAACTCTTCACAAAAAAAAAGTTGTGTTGAAAGTTGCAGACAAAATAGGAGGTTAATGGCCTGCAATTGAAAATTGTTACTATATACTCCTGGGTGTAGGTATATTAATTATACATCTTTTGTAATGGCAATAAGATACACTTATAGTGCCTGTGTTATAATATTCTAGGCATATTAAATTAACAACTTAATTGTGTATGAAAATTTATGAATTCAATTCTCATGTAAACCAAATGTGGTTAAAATTAAATCCCTAATTTCTAAAACACATTATCATTGTTTGTATTATAGGTATCTATTTGCGATCTGTGTATTTGAAAGCTTATGGCGGATTAAATCGTGCAACTTAATCGCACGGATGAATCTGGCCTATTCATGCTGCAATGGTAAATATATTTTAGAGGTTAAATTTGTATGTAATAATACAGTTAAGAGATGCCTTTGTCTTTTTGACCTATACTCAATAAAAGCATATCTATTTTTAAACAAATACAGTATTAGATTGGACACACATTTTTGATATAAACATCGAAATAATAAAAATATAATGAAAGCGCAATGAAGTCCATGTCACTATTACTCGTACAATTAAAGAATGGGATTGAAAATGGCGTCGCTACTGTTCTCCTCTCGCTCACACACTCATGCTATCTATACTCACACACGCCGGTACGGACAACAACAGAAAATCCTTATGGTGACCGTTTTTTATATTCGTAACAGTCTAGTTTCAGTTATTTGTGACATATTCTAAGTTTCTTTGTAATTGTTGATTTTGGTTGTTAATATTGTTGTTAAAAATATTATGGCTGTTAAAAAGTTGTTAATTGTTATTATAACATTGAGGGATATAATATACACATAACATCTGTGCAAGAGAAGGGAAACTTGAAATAAAACCTTATACCAACTTGTCTGACCAGCATGGTTTAGTAGGTGAACTTTCCTCCCATGGTGGAGGAGGTCCGAGTCCAACAGTGGGACGTATATGGGCTTTGTTTTTTAGGGTGGGCCATGGTCAGCGCACCCGCCGCCCGGCTAGGTCCGGGGCGATAGAGAGTCGCCGCGCGGCCCCGTGACCCACCCGTGGCACATCGCCTTCGTCGTTAGGCCGACCACCGGTGCAGGGTGACTTGTTTTCAGTGGTCGGCCCGACGGAATACCCCAGTCGCGGGGTACCCTCTCCTCTCGACAACGTATATGAGCTGCGGTGATGTTGATGATATTATTAAATGTTAGTTATTTCCTAATTTTGTTATTTTTTCATTGTCACATTGTTTGTTGACTATGGAGCATATGCTCCGAGCGAGCAATTATATATTATACTATATTATAAAGATTCTGGTGAAATTGTGTATATTGTAATTAAGTATTTTGAGAAGGAGAAAAATCTAAGACGTTGCCCCCATTACAATATAGTAATGCAAGAGCGGGAATGGTAACAGGATTGAAAAAAAAAAGATTTGACGCGTGCAGCCATAGCCTCGGTTACGGCTGAGGATTGATAGAAAGCAATCAATCATGTAAAAAGATTAGAAAATGAATGTTGGATAAGAGTAGCCACAAACGAAAAAGATATTGAGGATTTCATTATTACTGTTGGACTGAAGAGCAAACAGCTTTTCCGTATGATGACGGAGTAAGAATAAAATTCACCACTCCTTTTCTTACTGTGAATGTCGTAAAAGACGACTAAGGGATATAATATGCATATAACGTGTATGCAAGAGAAAGGAAACTCGAAATAAAACCCTATACCAACCCATCTGACCAGCGTGGTACAGTAGCTCAATATCTCTCCTATTACTGTGGAAGCTTGAGCCCAGTAGTGGGAGGTAAATGAGCCAAAATAAACAGCGAAAGCGATAGCTGTGATTCTGATTATAATATTGAAGTTGATGGTGTCATGTCCGATATCGAAAAATGTCAGACAATCCCGGTGAAGAACCAAGTCACAGAACCTAGTTGTTATTTCAATGAACCTAATTATATACTTCATTGATTAAATGGTCTCTTAATTTCATAATACATTTATATTAAATATTCATATACCTACTTCCGCATAGGTAATTTAATTAGATGACAATCTGCTAATAATAATATGTTTTAATATAATGTTATAGATATACATAGATTTATAAAGATCAAAAGCAATATATATACCTATAAGGTTACATTAAAATATATTGTTATTTCGGGTTGTCGTTATAGATCCTGTGTATGCTGACAGTACCTTCAAAATTGGCCGCCATTTATAATCCCATTCTTTATCTGTACGGGTAGTACTTAGTCCATCCGTGACCATGAACGCCAAAAAGTGTTCGAAACGAGAGTTTTTGGCGGGAATCTGAAGAGTCATGTGGTGTTCTTGTATTATATTCAATATCTTAGTGTTTTAACGTGTTATATTAAATAATTTTGATGGCATTTTATGTAATATATAGTGGCAAAACTGCTGAGGTGTAGTGAATATGATATAAAATTGCTATACATACCTTTTTGTTTCCACCAAAATTCTCAGAAGATACCCTTAACAGTGGCCATTACACTGTTGAGGGCGACACTTTAACTTACTGACATGAAGAAACTGAGAACTTGAATAGATAATTATAACTCGACACTGGCAAAAATGGCTCGTATTTGTAGCTGATTGCCAAGACAAAAAAGAAGAAGAAGAAGTGTTCGAAACGTCGAGAATCAAATACAAACGCCATAAAATAGAATGTCTAATTAATCAATGTGTGAATAGTTTTATTTCACACATTGATTAATTAATTAGACATGTTTTTACTTCAATCGTATTCTAAGTCACGAAGATGCAATAGCTAAAAGTGGTGGATACGACGTGATAATTTGTGCGACATTATTTTAATTTGCAGTCTCATGCTTTTATCTCCGAAAGAGTTGTGGGTTGTGTAAATTTTGGTATTTCATAGTAGGGGTGACTTAGCTGCTATTGGTCAGTCTTTTATCATGATAGTCCATTGTGAGGAGTAAGCACTCCCCGATGCGTCTACGGCCTCAACTAAAGTTTGCAGATTGCTGTTTGAGTACTACTTATTTTCAATAGTCAGTTATACATGGCTTACATTTTTTTTTCATACTTTAATAAGTAGTGCCTTACGATACTCGGAAGTGAATGATTACTTTTACTACACATGAATGATTATGAGATATAATGAGGCTGTAAGTCCATCCGCTCGTCCGTATAACAGTTATATCACGAATGGTAAAAGATTTAACATAGCGAAGTCTGATGAAGCAATGGGGATTGAACTCAAACCTGAAACTGCTATGTTTCCAGTCAATTAGTATATGACTCAACTATCCCTGCAGTTACGACAATAATTTAAAGCGTTACTTTGCAAGCGAAAAAGCACTTAAAATTGATTAATAAATTTTATAGTAAACGTTCATTCGGTTAACGTCAACCCCATTACATATTTATAGACTATATTAATGGACCTTTTATTTTTTTTTTGTTGTAGCCTATGGTCTGGTCACGCTGTTAGGGGCTCCGAATGCTATCAACCTTTACATTTCTTCAGTGTCTTAAAAGACAACTAAGACCTTTACATCGACCTGAACCAACTCTATCTAATGCTGGCTGGTCAATAATTAATTACGTTCCCAAAAGGGTTGTTGTCAGACAGGTAGGCGGTCATAAAACTATTTCCAACTTTTGCAATATGTACAAGGAGAGGAGAGGAGTACAGATTGAGGCGGCTCCAAGCAAATATGATAAGAGCAGGATAATGATGATTATGGCTGTATTCCGGATGTCATATGATGATGGGGTAGGAATACAATTTACTATCCCCTTTATACATATGAGCCGAGACTGGACCTTCCTCGCCCAATCTATACGGGGCTATGGAAGGGTAATATAAGCCCCATAAGCTACCAAATTACTTCCTCGTTGCTTTGGGGCTGACCACCGGTACCGATTTCTAGACATCGGTGGCTTTTATTGGCCCTATTTGATGTTTATTACAGTGTATGGACGAAATGAAATATTATAAAGGGATAGGTGTGTATATCTAGACAATTTTTTTTTATCATACATATACCCCATTATTTGCCACGGGCCTTCTCCACATCAAAGTAAACTTCATCATCATCTCAGCTTATATAAGTTCTACTGTTGGGCTCGTGTCTCTCTTACAATAGTAGGGATACTTATTTACGAAACCATGCCGGTGAGATAGGTGGCATAAGGTTTTATTTCGAGTTATGTTATTATTGTATAGATGTTATATGCATATTATATCGTCTTTTACGACATCCCTGGACAAGATAAGGTGTGCTGAATTGTATTTCTACTCCGTCACCACACGGAACTCTTATGGAGGATCATAAGGGTGGAGAATTTATCTGTCTTATCACGCTAATCAGGCGGAATAGTATAGGTTATTGGTATTCTCCTTTCGCAGTGACATTATCTGAGGCATTTAAACATCCTTAACTTAATACGTTGGTTAACTCAAAATATTATTTTTGGCAAAATATTGTATTGAAATATATTCTAATTTGCAAGAGTAATTAAAATAACAATACAATTCATTATTCGAATAAGCTGCAATATAATTGTGGTTGTGATGAAATTCTGTATTTAGGTAAACGGTAAGTTAAGCTAAAATATTTTGTTATTACTGCGTGCTTTGTTTGTGGTGCATCAGTTTGATATATAATTAGCGATTTTAACTCAGGATTTTCATCTGAATTTCGATTAAATAGTTTATGCCTGTTAAAAAGTCCCTCGAGACCTAATATTTAGTCTTCAGGGCAGGCTCTTTATCCTAATTAACCTGCTCTTATCCCAATTATTGGGTATCGGTTACATACATACATGCAAATGTGTATATTTTGTAAAAATTTTGGTCAAGTTAATAATTACATTCCCAAGGAGGGACAGGCAGGCTATGTACGATCGAAGAGTAATACATAGGCGCATATGCGGGAAAAATCTACCGCCCCCAGGCCCAACGGTGTATCCAATCGTGTCATGGCCCTGGTCCTCGAGCACCTAGGACATGCCACGGGCGGGTTAGAGGCTCGCGCGCCGCCCCTCTGACGCCCTGGATGGAGCCGGGCGGTGGGTGCGCTGACCGTAGCCCACCCCAAAAAAAAGGGTTTAATAATACTTATTGTTGACCGATAACAAATTGGATTAGCTAGTTTTATTCTATACTAGCAATCCGCCCTCGCTTCGCTTCGGTTATAGGTTATAGTCGTTTTACCCGCGTAGTTCCCGTTCCCATGGGAATACCGGGATAAAATATAGCCTAGTTTACGCCCTGATATTATAGCTTTCCATTGGTGAAAGAATTTTCGAAATCGGTCCAGCCGTTTTGAAGATTACCCGGAACAAACAGACAGACAGACAAAAATTTTTTAATTGCTATTTAGGCATAGGTGTCGTGCAAATAACCGTGTGAGCATGAAAAAAGCCTATTATTTTGACATTACAAACAGACACTCCAATTTTATTTATTGGTATAAATAAGTAGATAAACTCTGCTAAACTATACTCATTATCCAAATTGATACAGTTTTTATATGAAAATTATAATCAAGGGATATTTTAAAGTAAACAGCAACTTTCGATTGAATGGTTGAAATGACGCATCCAAAAACATACTCAAAATTTTTGATGTAACTATATGAATATGGTGTGCCAACAAAAGCGGGGATTTTTCGTCGATATTTTGCAGTGTAAAGCTACGTGTAATATTGGGTATTCGGGCGCTCTTGCAGCGATTGAAAGTAAATTATCTACGTTGCTAGTTTTTGTTAGTAGTCTGAACTCGTCCAGGCTCGGCACAGATTGTGTTGTATATATCCCTAATTGATTTCATTTTTAAAATGCAATGCGTGTATTGACTGTGCATTTGTTGTTTGTATAGTTTTTATCATAGTATAAATATTTATTTGGTGACCAGCTGCTTCATTGAAATTTGATTTTAAATTATATTTTTATCCTATTATTGTGCTTAAGTTCTTTATACGCAAATGTATAGCTCATATTGATTTTTAATTCAATATCATAAGTTTTTATAATATTCCATTTGGTATGATTTATGTGATTTCTATTTGGTGATTTAACATTAAGACGTAGGTACGTAGGTATTGAGCACAATAGGTGCTCATTACTCTTAACTACCTACTAGTAGTTATTACAGTTTTAATTACTACATTTTTCTGATCTAGATTTTGATAAACCATTAAAAAGCTGATAATTAACTACTATAGTAGTTACTAGAGGATTCTAAGAGGACTTTTTCACCATGCTCAATGACTGCCGAAGAGTTGCTTAATTAGTATGTTTACAAATAAACTTGATCAAGCCGAAAAGCATGATGTTCATCGACTACTAAACACATTTACTAGTCCAGTTAGGCAGATCCAATATCGAAAAACAGCGAACGAATTCAAATAAACTAGACCGTTTTTGGGAACTATAGAATTTTCTATTACCTACAATAAGCCGCAGCATCTGAATACAAAGACTGACCCGTGGTATCTAAATATCGGCCACATAACAAGGCTGACAGTCACTCAGCTTGTTATGTGAGGGTTATGCTTGATACTTCCCCGGGTGACAAAATCAGAAAATATATAAAATTTGTAGTGGTAGGACCACACTGTTGACAGTTATCTGTCTACAGCCGCGGACCGGTTCGTCCGGGGTAGTACCACGCTCTCGCAGAAAATCGACGTCTGAGTAGTAGCAATTTGTTACTGCGCTTCGTTCGGTGAGCGAGAGAGCCTTAAGCCCAACTTTCTGAAGGTGTGTGTGTGGAGGGTTATGGTGGTGCCTATGGTATCGCCGAGCCTCAATGCATGCATTCACACTCCCTTCACTTTCTTCGCGGTAGGCAGCGGCCTTGTAAAGATCCATGAGCGGTAGCAACACTTATCATCAGGTGTACTGTTTGCTCGTTTGCCACTGCTTGCAATATAAAAAAAATAATGGATGTGAACATAATAGCGCAAATAACTATCACGGTGAACTGGCAATGAAACTAACGATCGTTAGAGAAGAAAACTTCTTGAGTGGCGACTACGAATCGGACCAGCGTATGACGATTCTACCCACTAAGTGGACTAACGCTATCTTTAAGGCCGCAGAGAATACAGTAGGCATAAGATCGTTCATCAACAGACTCATGACAAACTCTTGTCTGGCTTATGTCCAATAGTGGACTTCTATCGGCTATTAGACGGCTAGAAAATATTGGCTTTTTGGTGGTGATTTCAAATATATATTACGTTCAGTCAACTTACGCGACGATAATGACTCTGTGTTCTTTATCTATAACCACATAAAGTAATACAAATACAATATTTTGAGTTAGTTTATTAGAAACAAAAACAGTTGTTAGACAAAACATACATCCCTTGTGACGTGTTTGTGTTCATAAATTGATCAATACGGTTGATATAATAGGAAATTTTCACATTGTGTTCCTCGCTTTGAGATTCAATGGACCGTTCGGTGCACGTCGTAGTCAGGCAAATAAAGGCTTAAATATATAATTTTATAAACCTGAACAGCACAATTATACGGCAATTAGTCCATTGTCATTAATTATTTATTAATCAGCAATTTTGTACTAAGTTTGATAATTTGTTATGCAAAAGTTTATGTACGTTGAATAGGAATTAGACTCCTGAAGAAAGAAGCGGAGCAACGTTTCAAGCATCTATGATGATTTGATCCGGCACCGGTGCATGGAATATTGCAATTGCGAGTTTTTTTTGGATTGGGCTATGGTCAGCGTAGCCACCGACTGGCTCCGTCCGTGGCGACGAAGGGGCGGCGCACAGTCCCATAACCCACAGTAGTACGTCGCCTTCGTCATTGAGTCGACCACAGGTATCGAGTTCCTCGTCCTCCGTGGTTAGCCCGAGAGTATTTAGATATGAAGCCGTCCTAAAGTATAGATAGATCCTTTTTCAGCTGAAAGGATAACCCTTTGAGTATTTGTCAGTACCGGTGTTCCATTCTAAAAGGTGCAGAGAGGTTACATACCAAGTTATAGGGTGCAATACAGGCCTATTGCTATTATACAGGTCAGAGTATATTCAGATCGGATATAGTTCTGCCGTAACCCTCTGATGACTACTGTGTACCAAAATAAGACTGAACAAGATTTAGATCCTACTTAGGTGAGTCATAATCCCACCTGATAGTGGACACCGGATTTATTACCATGAAAAGTATAAATGTCTAATTGAATAAGATAATCATAATAAGATAGAATTTTAGCACAGATAAATGTCTAATTGAATAAGATAGTCATAATAAGATAATTTTAGCACATAGGTACTTGTTCAAAAATAACTATATCTAAGAAACTTGACAGTTGCTTCAATTTCTAGCACTCAGCTTTAGAAGTCACTATGAGCGCTAGAAAATTACTTCTTGTTTCAAATATTAAGACTCATTCTTAGAAATTGCTTGGCGTTTTGCACTTTGCATTTCAAACTTGCTTTTTGTTCTTGACTTTCAATTTAACTTTTATGGGTATTAAGAGTTGGCACCTTAACTTTGTTAGTGAACTCAGTTATTGACTTCGCAGCTGGCTTAGTGGTTTAAGTAACATTACAGATGGTCATGGGTTCAATGATTTCCACGCAGTGCAGTTTATTGTGCGATCCACAAATGATTCTTCTGAGTCCCGAAGTTATTATGTCCGTTATTTATTATTAACGTCAAGGAGTTCCTACGAGGGAGTAGGAGGAGGGAGGCCTACGTCCAGCAGTGGACGGCCGATAGGCTGAAATGATGATGTATTTTTACTCCGTATTGTATTGTATTTTTACTCCTTTACCATACGGTAAAATAATTAATTACTTAATTACTTCCATCCATCAGCCTACAGACATCCACTGCTGGACATAGGCCTCCCCACGAGAATGCCACTCGGAACGGTCCTGTGCCACTTGGATCCAACGGCTTCCTGCGACTTTGAGAACGTCGTCAGCCCACCTAGTGGGGATCATCCTACACTGCGCCGTCCGATTCGTGGTCGCCACTCAAGAACCTTTCTTCCCCAACGGTTGTCGCTTCGACGAGCGATGTGGCCTGCCCATTGTCATTTCAACGTGCTAATTCTGCGGGCTATGTCGGTTACACCCGTTCTTCTACGGATTTGCGTGTTTCGGATTTTATCACGTAGAGAAATTGTAAATAAAACTACTTTTACGGATTATATCGCGTCTGCATTTGATTTATGATTGCCCGACGTTTCGAACACTTTGCAGCATTCATGGTCACGGGCGGACTAAGGTGTCTCACGTCCAACAAGCAATCGTTATAAATAAATGTCTGTAATAACGATTGCTTGTTGGACGTGAGACACCTTAGTCCGCCCGTGACCATGAATGCTGCAAAGTGTTCGAAACGTCGGGCAATCATAAATCAAATGCAGGCGCGATATAATCCGTAAAAGTAGTTTTATTTACAATGTGTAGTGCTCGCGTAAACATCAGATATCATTACGTAGAGAAATACTGAGCATAGCCCTCTCCATAGCACATTGAGCAACTTTGGGCATTTTTATGAGGCCGACACTTAGAGACCACGTTTCAGTGTCGTAAGTCGTCGCTGGTAACACACACCGGTTATAAACCTTTGATTTCAGACACTACGGAATATTGGACGAGAAGATCCTCTTAAGTTTCCCACTTAATTACTTATTACTCTGTAATACAAAAAAATCACTTATTGTAAACAGACGCTCAATTTAGTTTTTATTTTATTGATTCGTTTATTTGAATACGTTATGTGTTATGTTATATGCGACGACGACCTGCAGACAACGGCTGATCGTGCAGATAGCGTACTGGTGTAACTAACGATCTTTCCTGTCGAATTTCATGGATTTGGTTTCCACCCAGAATAGTTTTTTTGTGCAATTTCAAATTGCTTTTGGTCTGGTTCTCATTTATATTCAATAATTTTGTCTGTCTGCCATGTGGGAACGGAGTAGATATACCATTCATCACCCCCTTCTTTTGCCCGTGGATGTCGTAAAAGACGACTAAGGAGTATAATATACAGAAAACATTATGCAAGACAAGAAAAACTCGACATAAAAATCTTCGCTAACACGTTTGGCTAACGCGGTATAGCAGGTCAAGTTCTCACAATGAGACTTGCATGGGTTGAGGTGATCTCTATAAAGTGCGATTCAAGGATTTATTTATTTGTGCTATATATTGTCTCAACAGCACTTAAAAAGTAAACATATTCGATACTAATAACAGTGGCTCGCTTAATAACTTAAAATTGCAGTCAATTAGGCGACTTACAGGATCCAATATACTCGTAAGAAAGTTAGGTGTTCATTTCCCATTGTAGTTTTGTACACCGTATTACCACTTTCTACTACGTATTATGAGTATTTTCAAGGTCTTGATTTTTCAGAGATCTTTGAAGACAATTTAGCGTACGAAAGAATAAATTATTGTACCGTTGGTGAAATACTAGAAATATACAATTAATATTTAAGATAATAAGATACAGAATATACCCAGATTTAAGCAATCTTGGTAGATCACAAATCGAACCAGTGATACTTGGTATTATTACAACTTCAATCACTAAGACATTTGTATGTTCAAAAGAATTATTGTTATAAAATATTAAAATAACCCCGGACAGTGTCACACGTTTGATAAGCACGTATAAAAAACCGGCTAAGTACGAGTCGGAGTCGCGCAGGCAGGGTTCCGTACCATTATCTATATAAATCGCGTTTATTGTATGGGAGCCCCCCTTAAATCATCATTATCATCATCTTGCTCTTATCCCAATTACTTGGGGTCGACGTAATATGTCATCTGTTTTGACATATTGCAAAAAGTTTCGGCAATGACTTTTATGACCGGCCGCCTGCCTGACGTCAACCCTCCTTGGGAATGTAATCGTTGACCCAAATGGTACCACATGGAGTTGGTCCGGGTCAATCTAGGGCTCTTAGTCGTCTTTTACGACACCCACGAGCAAAGCAAGGGTTGGTAGTATTCGAAGCCGCTACCACACAGCACCCTTAAATATTTATTTTATTTTGTTTTTAGTATTTGTTGTTATAGCAGCAATAGAAATATATAATTTGTAAAAATTGCAACTGTCTAGCTATCATGGTTCTTGAGATACAGCCTGGTGACAGACAGACGGACGGAAAGACAGCGAAGTCTTAGTAATAGGGTCCCGTTTTTACCCTTTGGGTACGGCATCCTAAAAAGATGAATGACTTTCGAATATATTTTTCCCTTTTGCATAAAAAATACACAAGGAAGTTTAAGAACATATTAAGTAGGTACACATATTTTTAGCAAATTTCGAAGCATCATTTATATAATGATATTGTTTTGTTTCTATATTGTTTCTGCATTTGCCTTATTTATTATGCAAAATGCTGAGTTTGGTATCATGTTTGGTTCAATATCAATTTCATTCGAGGGTCTTCTAATGTTTGTTTAGGACGGGCGCTACGTCTTCTCACAGTGACGTCAAATATTTGAAACAGTTGATGGGACGAACCGAACTCATCTGCCATTCAAGTTTTTGAGGTATGTCTATGTGCGTATTTTGATATGTTTATGTGATATGTAGTTATGTAAAACATAGTCTAAGAGAGGCTAGTGAGATAATGCAATTATGTAGTGGTTACGTCAAATGAATATTTATGTTTAATTTATCCTACTAATTCTACTAATATCATAAATGTGAAAGATCGTGAAGATATTTGGATGCTTGTTACTCGATCACGATCGTTAACCGTTCAACAGATTTAGATGAAAATTGACACAACGTTTTGCACAGGATACTTTTTATCTCCGCATTATATTCAGTGGCGGCTGGTGGGTCAACACAGTGGTGGTGCACTTTACTTGCTCATCAAGTATTAAGATCAGAAATTGCAATGGAACAACAATTTATAAAAAAAAATTATATTTTTTATTATTTTCGAACTCATTACATTTTGTAGGTAGGTATACATATGAAGAAACATGTGGTGTTATTTGCATTTCACACTTTAAAAAATATTTATAAAAGAGTTCAAATCAAAAAACATTTTGATTTGAACTCTTTTTAATACATTTAACGAAGGCCTTGCCGGTCCCGCCAATTTTATATCAACTTTATTTTGAAAAGTTTTATCATGCTAGGCTCATTTACACTCACACCACACACGGTACACGAAGTATAGAATAGAACCTAGACCAAAATAAAAAACAATTACTTAATGTAAACAAACAATATTTAACGCGGCACAGGATACATCGAAACTATATCTACTTACGTCGCCGCCGCCAGGCAAATTTCGTCGTAAGTCGAGTGCTCTCTGTAATGTTCAGTTCGCCCGTGCGGCGCTCGAGCAAAGAATCATTTTTCGATAGATTTCTATGAACTATCTTCTGTCTCACGCGCCAGGCCTTTTAACTCATAACTAATACAAGTTGTATTAGCAGTCCCCGTGCGCTCGCCTCAGCGCACGAGATTTTTTTTACAGGTAAAATAAATTTTAATAGTTTAGTAAAGCGTTTAAATTGTTTCGTCATAATTTGAAATTATATTTGTTATATGTTTTTGTATGTTTAAAGAATAAGTATTAATATAGTAAGTTAAAATATAATGATGAACTAACATTGTAATTATTAAATCTTTTGAATTGGTGGTTCAGTGCACGAGCGCACTTAAGGTACAGCCGCCACTGATTATATTCCTTTGTGATAATAATAAATTTTCACTTTTTTATAGCATAGCGTTTAGCGTATATGCATAAAATTTCATCTTATGAAGCTTACTTTTCACGCCGGCGAGGTCGTGGGCAGAAGCTAGTTTATAAGAAAACGACATTCGATTGGGGTGAACAAATAGTTTAGCTTGTAAATCTTATTATTTTTTTTTTGTGACTGGCCACTCCACAACACAAACAATGTATCCACTTTTGAAGAGAAAAGTACATAATAAAAAGCATGATTTAACGTATCACTATTATGGTCGAAAAGACTTTAGCCTGCCCATAAGTTAGATTAAACAAAAAAAAACATATTATATAGGTATCTTAACACCAGCCGCTATACAAACTATGTATATCAAGTGTGTGATGGTGTGGTGACTTGAATTATTTGGCAGCAGACAATAACGTCGGCGTCTTATAATTAAACAAGGTAAAAAACAAATAATAATTATACTTGATGCGGCGTAAACCCGCCATCTTTTTTTTTCATAGAACTTGACACTTCAAAAGTGCCTTTTGCTTTACCGATTAGAATAGTGTTTTGCTGAAAATATAAAACCAGTGACGTGTTACGAATATAATGTGTCGGTCTTAGAATAATAACGTATAGAAGGTAAGTTAAGACCGACACCTTAGAATAATAACGTATAGAAGGATAGCGTCAATACTTCGAACTTCCAAAATTTGAATCTAAAAATACTAATGGAGCGCAGACGATTACACACGTACACACGCACACCACTATACAAATTATGAAATCAAATTTTGTTTTTATTAACATAAATCGTCGAATTACCTTTAAAAGTAATGTTAATAATCTTTTTATATTTTTCAAATGTGTTGTGACACCATTTGAATGCACAACCCGTTACCTATTTATTTTTTAAGAGTTGCATACGTTCGTGCAGTACAATTGTAAATTACGGAACGGTTCCGGTGTAAGCTCCATTAGGCTCCAATTGAAATGCCTCACTTTTTGTGCGTGAACTTACCTTCTATATGTTATTATTCTAAGGTGTCGGTACTGTTTTTTTTTAAACCGGCTGTATGACCGTCTCGAGAATGTACCTTATAACATCAACTGTGATTGATATTTCGCTTATAATGCGTGGAGATCACAGTATCAACTCCCGTTAGGGAGTCTATGTCTATCAATAGACATCTATGCCATCGAAAGTGTAGTTTTCTTCACTTCCTTATAATTTCAAATAAATGGAATGAAGGCGATTTGAAAATATTATGATCATCGTCTCTGCTCATATACATTCCATTGTAGGGCTCGCGGCCTTTCCACCACAGGAGAGAAATTGACTTACGACCCTGGTCAGACGTGTGTGTGTTTGTGGATATTATTTCGGGTCCAAAAAATCGATCTAGCTAGGTTTTATTTATAGAAAATGTTGTTTTGTCGGTGTTTTTAGCAAAACAATACAATGACATTAAATTTTAAAAGAATATGAATTCAAATTTCGTTGTAAACGTCAAGAGTTACGGTAGCTCAGTTGGGAAGTGATCCAGTTCGCTTTTTGTTTTGGCATTCAAGCAGCGTCGGATCGAATCCCGGTGTTATGATTATTCTCTTTTTGTAATTTTTTATATATTTCCTTTATTTAATTTTATTTTTTTATTAATATATATCTAAATAAATTCGACAAAAATACAACAAAAATATTCCGAGCGAAGCTCGGTCAACCTTATATTAAATGTTAATTGACAAATTTCAAATACTGTTATACTACGACATCTACATTTCAATTCAATAGGTTTCAAAAATGTGACAATCCTGTACACACAAAGTTGTCACCTTTTTTGTTTAAATAAAGTACATCAGTTAATAAATGAAGAAAAGAAAATCAGTTTGCATCGAAATAAAGTATGTTTTACTAAATTTTTATTCATATAATAATTATCACTGCTAAACAGCATTTTTGTACTTTATATTTATTTTAAAGTAAATAGACAATTTTTTTTATCAAATACAAATACGTTTTGTTTTATTTTAAAATCAACTCTGTCTGGTCACTCGAGGAGAGGCCGTACGCGTGAGGGCGATGTCTCCACGGCACAAGCCGCCTAGGTCGTCGACTGGGACAATACCCGAAAGGGTAATTTCCCTGAACGGGCTACTAATGACAAGGTCGGGTACCGGTGGATTGCTCACTTGGCGCTTGAGAGAGGTATAGCGGTTTATGGACTTAACTATGGGGGTTTATTAGCTCGCTCGCTGCCCTCTCCGCCACTCTGGACGGATCGAACGTTGTGTGAGTCTATGGCCTGTCATCAAAAAATTGACTTACGAAACATAGCATAGAGATTTGTTTCAAGTTTTCCTTCTGATAGATGTTATATGCGTATTCCAGATGCTATAGATGTTATATATATATATATATATATATATATATATATATATATATATATATATATATATATATATATATATATATATATATTATATCTCTTAGTCGCCTTTTACGACACCCACAGACAAGAGAGGGGGTGGTGAATTCTTACTCTATCACCGCACAGAATATAGAACATAATTATCTAGAATAACGTATACGTGGCAACCCTAGCTATATAGGTTAGTTTCAACATAATTCTATTAAAATAATAAACACATATGTGTTTATTATTTTAATAGAAGAGGACAAACTTTACTTTTTAATGAAATTAATAGGTTATCATTTTTCAAGGGTTTAGAAAAGAAAGTAACGTACATATGTCTGTAGCTGATATAAATATTTTGTGTTATTAGTATATTTAAAACAGAAATGTTTTATTTAGTAATTTAAATGTATGTATTCGCTAATTTAAAATTATGTCAACTGAAGCTCTATATCTATATATATAAAAAAAAGCCGTGTTAGTTACACTATTTATAACTCAAGAACGGCTGTACTGATTTAACTGAAAATTGGTGGGGAGGTAGCTTAGAACCAGGAGAAGGACATAGGATACTTTTATCCCTTTCGATTGCGTTCCCGTGGGACGTGACATAAGACGTCAAAGAGAATACAAGTCACTATGAAACGTGGTATAATAAAAACACATTTGATATGTAATAACAAAATGCAAATGACAGCTAAACGTAATGTTGTATATGATTAAATATCGTTAAAAATTTGATAATTATAATTTTGTCAGAAATCAATACATAACCAGTAATTTACATTCTCTTTGAATCATCATTAACAATGCCGTGACCAAGACGATTGAATCATTTCTGACAAAGCCGTAATGGTTCTTCTATTAGAGGCTAAATCTTCGGCAATTTAGAAAATATATTTATGAAAAAAAACATATGGCGGTACGAAGTTCGCCGGGTCAGCTACTTTTTTTATAAACGAACAAAAATATTTGCTTTTACAAAAACACGATACTGTCATAGTCACTTTCGCGCCTCTGCGTATTAATGCCAAATTTTATGGGTACTTGACTGCACAGTTAGCGTAGTGATTAAGATACCGACCTACCGTCCCAGTGTCGTGGGCTCGAATCCCATGCAGGACAACATTTTGTGCGATCCACAAAGTGTTGTTCTGAGCCTGGATGTAATTTGTGTCCGTTAATGATATGTTTGTAAAGGCCCCCGCAACAAAAGGATTATTTTTTTAGTGCAGAGTCTTGTCTTTATGGAAATAAAATGTATTAATTTCTGATGTATACGCGAGTACTAAACATTTGAACACTTTTCACTGTATTCTCTTAACCATAAACATTAAAAGTTACAATATTAATAAATATCCTAAATATCTTATCCTTACTAATATTATAAATGCGAAAGTAACTCTGTCTGTCATAAATATTCGTTCTAGCGTTTTGGAAATTTCACTTACATGGGGATGAAATTCAACCCCTAAAACACCAAAATGTATACAACCGAAACCACTGGGCCTAGAAACGTACTTTTTTTTACACTGTCGTATTTCTTGGGGTACATGAGCACTAGTAAAGGATTTTTGGAAAATCACACCCTTAAGGGGGTGAAAAGCCTTTCACGTCTAAACCATTGAACCGATTTTGATAAAATTTAGTACAGAGATGGAGCAAAGCTTGAGAACCACACTGTCGGACCACACTGTCGACAGTTATCTGTCTACAGCCGCGGGCCGGTCCGTCCGGGGCAGTACCACGCTCTCGCAGAAAATCGAGGTCTGAGTAGTAGCAATTAGTTACTGCGCTTCGTTCGGTGAGCGAGAGAGCCCAAAGCCCAACTTTCTGAGGGTGTTTGCATGTGGAGGGTTTTGGTATCACAGAGTCTCAATGCACGCATTCACACTCCCTTCACTTTCTTTTTTTGGTCTTTTAGGGGTTGAAATAGGGGATGACATTTTGTATGGCAATTCGTCATTTTCGATGATAGAACCATTAATCTTTTAAGGCACTTGATAATAAATAAATTTTCGTTCTAGCGTTTTGGAAATTTCAGTTATATGCGGATAAAATTCAACCCCTAAAAGACCAAAAAGCATACAGCCGAAACCCCCAGGGGTTTCAGCTGTATGCTGCTCTAGGCCCAGGCCTAGAAACTTTTTTTTTTTTTTTTTTTACACCGTAGTATTTCTTGGGGTACACGAGCACTAGCAAAGGATTTTTGGAAAATCACCCCCTTAAGGGGGTAAAAAGCGTATAGACGAAACTATTGGGGCTAGGAACGTAAAACTTTGTATGCGATTCGCTTTCTTTTGTTGTAAGTGAGCATAAAGAAATTCTTTTTCGAAATACAACCCCTAAGGGGGTGAAAAATGTAGCCTAAATCATTAGGCCTAGAAATGTGAAATTTTGTATAAAGTTGTCTTTCTTGGGGAAAGTGCTCACTAAAAAAGAGGTTTTTGCAATTTTATCCCTAAGGGGGTGAAAAGATCCGGTCGATGGCCCTGTATGGCGCACCGGTGTGGGCGGGGTCCCTGACCGTCCGTCTTAGGGCCCTCCTGTGGCGACCACAGAGGGTCATGGTGATCAGGGCCGTACGGGGTTACCGCACGGTGGCGACGGAGGCAGTGTGCCTCCTGGCCGGAACTCCCCCGTGGGACCTGGAGGCGGAGATGCTCGCCGACATTTATCGGCGGGTGTCGGAGACGCGCGCCCGCGGCGGCATGGTCTCCATCAAAGAGATCACCGCCTGGCGGGTCGACGCCCGCCGAGAATTCATTGCCCGTTGGGCAGTCCGGCTGGAGAGTCCTCGGTATGGTGTCAGGACCGTCGAGGCCCTCCGGCCGGTGCTGATGAAGTGGTTGGAGCGGACGCACGGGGTGCTTTCCTTCCGACTGGTGCAGGTGCTGACGGGGCACGGTTGCTTCGAGAAGTACCTGCACAAGATTGTCAGGAGGGAGAGCACACCGTCCTGCCACCACTGCAGTTTCGACGAGGACACGGCGCAGCACATGCTCGAGGAGTGTGCTGCATGGGAGTGGGATCGCCGTGAACTCGTCGCAATTATCGGTGCCGACCTGGCGCTGCCGACCATCGCCAGGAAGATGCTCGTCAGCGACAGGAACTGGGACGTGGTCGCCGCCTTCTGTGAGGCCGTTATCTCACGGAAGGAGGCGGCGGATCGTGTGCGAGTAGAGCTTCTATTCGGCGACACGTTCCGCCGCCGGCGACTCGGGCGGCGCAGGCGCGAGTATCTGCGCCTAATGCCGCCCTAGCCGAGGCCGCGGGTGATCTGACCGGGGAATTGTCCATCACCCGCAGAGAGGCTGACCGCGTGACGGCGACCGACGTCCCAGGACGTCGAGAGGTGAGGTTCCCCGAAAGGGTATTCCGTCGGGCCAACCACTGACGACAAGTCACATCTGCTCCGGTGGTCGGCCCAACAACGAGGTGACGTGGGTACGGGTGGGTTATGGGCCCGCGCACCGTCCTTTCATCGCCCCGGACGAACTGGATCGCGCGTGCGCTTACCATAGCCCACCCATAAAAAAAAAGGGGGTGAAAAACGTATAACCGAAATCGCTGAGCCTAGGAACGATCATTTTAGTACTCAGTCGGCTTTCTTGGGTTACCCCAAGATTTTTTTCTTAGTGTTCGCTTACCAAACACTATGAAAGAATTTTCGGCAATCTCCCCCGTAAGGGGACGAAAAGTGTATAACCTAAAATAATGGTCCTAGGAACGTGAAAGTTCTGTTTTGGGATAAACGAGCACTAACAAAGAAGTTTTGGAAATTCAACCCCTAAGAGGGTGAAAAGTGTATAGTATGTGAAATGTTGTATACCAATCTGTTTTTTGGGGTAAGCGCCCACTAAGAAATAATTTTGAACAGCCCCAAAAGGGTGAAACGTATGTAGTCGCAGACACCCAGCCTATATATCATCATTATCTTGCTCTTATCATAATTACTTTGGATCGACGCAATATGTACGTACTCCTCTGCCATCGTAGATATATTGCAAAGGTTCAACATTTTATACAAATAAATAAATTTGAAGCGTCTGTTTGTCTGTTAAAATAATAGGTTTTATTTTAGCACACACAATTATTTTAATTATTCGCATGATACCTATACCTAAAAACCGGTTATTTTTTTTTGTTTGTCTATTCGTTACGGGTAATATTCAAAACGGCTGGACCGATACTGATAATATTCTACTACCAGGTCTACCAGGTTTACATAAGGAATAACTTAGGGTATATTTTATCCCAGGCTATATTTTATCCTGGTGTGGCTGAAGCAACTATGGGAATTTAGTAGATTTTAAAATTATTTCACTAATGAAAAGCTATTTTTAAGCGAGTAACATATTTAAGCTATTTTAGCCCGATATTCCTACGAGATCGGGCACAATGGTGAAATCACGGGCATTTAATGGTTTTAAAAATAAATTCAGGAATGAAAAGCTACATTATCAGTGAATAACATATAAAGGCTATTTGCATCCCGGTAATTGCCTGAGAACGAGAACTCCGCGAGTGAAACCGGGGAATGTTGACCAATTTTTAAAATTCTTTCACAATGGAAAGCTACGTTATCAGCGAGTAACATAGGCAATTTTTATCTCGGCTATTTCTATGGGATATGATTAATATATTTTTTTTTCACCCATGTACATAAACTTATAATATCAGCGAGTAACATAGGCATTTTTTGTCTCGGCATTCGCATGGGAATGGGGTCTACGTGAGTAAATTGCGGGCGTTTTATCGATATTAATTATTTTTCGCCAATGGCAATCTACATTATCAGGGACTACGGAAAGCCATATTTATCATTGTATTTCCATGGGAATCTGAACTACAAAGATGGAAGTAATATTCAAATGTTAAAAGTTAGTGAAGATATTTGGATGTTTGTTACTCAATCACGCGTAAAATTTTGAGCAGATTTGGATGAAAATTGACACATAAATAGAGTATTTCTTAAATTAGGAAATAGCTGTACTTTTTATGCCGATAAAATTCTTTGAGATAATAGTTCAATATGCAAATTTTACGCGGGTAAAGCCGTGTGCAAGAGCTAGTATATACATAAACACTAAACATCGGGAAAACAAAAATCAAATACAAAAGCGAAAGAAATCGTAAAAACAGTTTTATGGTTATGAGTGCGAATAAGATGCGATAAAAAAAAATTAGAGAAATTCGATTGAATTAATACAAATAATAATATTAGCATAGATCACTATGGTATAATATGCCAATAGTAGCAATAATTGCAAAACATTGATTTGTGAAATTTAGTTTACATAAAAATACATTCTTGCCTCGTCGCCGCATAGATTACACGAATATATGATCAAATGAAATTATGAACATAATTTCAACATATATACGTCTCATTGCTGGGTGTGACACTCCTTCATAATCCTTACTAATATTATAAATGCAAAAGTAAGTTTGTTTGTTTGTTACGCTTTCACGCTTAAACCACCGAACCGAATTTTAACCTACTATACCACAATAGTCCGTGTGGTGACGGAGTAAGAATACAATTCACCACCCCTCTTTCATGCCCCTGGGTATCGTAAAGACGACTAAGGGATATAATATGCATATATCGAGGGCTACTTTTAAACTATATTCAATAATTAACGTTAACACAATTTTCTATTATAACTAATGATTACGTATGGCAACGGATAAATTAAGAGTTTGGGAAACGCGGTGAATTTGATACAACCCGGCAGCAAGAACGACCGGTCGCTCTCGAGTCTCGTTCCCAACTGAGTATTCAACGGACCGCTCTCAATAACGAAAGCTTGGTAATATTTCAAACGTTAACAGTCAAACGACAAACATCAAAAATCATTGCTAACGTTGTATCGAACACACCCAAGTATAATACTTGACGTTTCCGTAATCGATCGATTCTTAAAAACTATTAAGATATGGTGCCAGAGGTAGTGACGCTGCGACACATATAACATCTATGCAAGAGAAGGAAAACTAGAAATAAAACTCTATACCAACACATGTAACCAGCGTGATGTAGTAGGTCAGTTTCCTTCCCATTATGGAGGTGCCTCGAGCCCAGCCGTGGGACGTATATGAGCTGTAATGATGATGATGATACCACAATCGCGAGACGGGTTGGTGTAGGGTTTTATTACGAGTTTGTCTTCTCTTGCAAAGATGTTATACGCATATCATTCTATGCTTTAGTCGGCTTTTACGACATCTACGGGCAAGATGCAAGGCATAGTAAATTATATTCTTACTTCGTCACCAAACGGCAATATACTTGATACATGACGCAGTCGCAAAAGTGGAAGTTTCACGCTATAAGCGTGTTTAAACTTTAATTTTAAGATCATTTGACTTGTTTGCGATTTCCATAGTAATGTTACCAAATTATAATCAGGCTCAAAGTAATGTTATGTTTATTCATAAGTAACGCATGTGGTACGCGTTCCTTTCGCTCTAAAGTTCCTCGTGAATATATGCATGAGTACAGGCTGCGAGTACGTTGACGCGAATTAAACATCATTGGTTTTGTGTATTTCTTCGAAGTACGCAGGGAGTAAATCTCATTGAGTCAGATAGTTTAGGATTTTTGAAATATTTAAAAATATAATGGATTTCTTGGAAAAAAAACAATTTTTTTAATAACATTTATCTTTAGCTGAATATATAAAATTCTTTAATATTTTATTTAATTGAATTAGGCGATAAATGGTGGCAATCCCTTACTCTTTTAAAATGGAAGGAAGGAAGGGAGACCCACCACTTTTGCCACGGTTAATCAATATACCGCGCACCACATTGAAATGGAAGGAATAAGAGATGGGATCAAGGTGGCCTATGTCCTATCATAAGGAAATCTTACTCTCACGTGATGGTGCACATTTGAAGTCGATTGAGGATGCCTCGTGTAGAGAGGCGAAACATATGTCGAAAAAATATTCAAAGTTTTGCGGCAAACTGCAAATTGTTCTGGAAGGAGCTCATCACGTGAGAGTAAGATTTCCTTATATCCTATTCCACCTTGATCCCATCCCGTATTCCTTCCATTCTATTGTGGTGCGCGGTATATTTATTTACCATGGGAAAGTGGTAGATCTCCCTTCCTTCCATTTTTTAAATATTTTATTTTTATTGATTTGGGTTGATATATAGCTAATATAACATATAATTTTTGAAGTGAAAACTTCTATAAGAAAGTTTGGATGGGGAGTAAATTCATGTAAGACGTCATCGATATGGTCACGTGATATGTTAAGGCTTTTTCTTCTTCTTCTCCTTGTATAATGGCAATAAGCTATAATTATGAGCTATCGGTGCCAGTGTAGAGTTTTAATATTTATTCTTTACGTCTTTAGTCTCCGTATTTAGTCATAGTCGTTACCATTGATTAAGTGCTGACAACCAAATCATGATTCGGCGAAATTTTGGCAGAATATGAAAATGCAGGCAATTCACTATTATATCGTACTCACTTCAACATTTCAGCATTTCATCTGCATTATATTACATGACATATCAGAAAAATGAGTCAATATAAGATTGTAAGGGCGGTCCACTGGTGGTCCCGGGAGCTGGCGGATCTCCGGGCCGCGTGCATTCGCGCCCGGAGGGCCTACACCCGCAGCCAGCGGCGGCAACGCGACGCGGAGCGGGAGGCCTTGCTGTATGAGGGCTACCGCAATGCGCGGTCGGCCTTCAGGCTGGCCGTCCGCTCCGCCAAGGACGTCAGTCGGCAGGAGATGCTGGACGGTCTCGACCGTGACCCCTGGGGACGCCCCTATCGCGCGGTGCTGAATAAGCTCCGCGCGCGGGGCCTTCCCCTTACCGAGACTCTCCAGCCCAGCCTTCTCACCCGGATCGTCGAGGACCTGTTCCCGCGGCGGGCGGAACACACGCCCCCGGTCATGGCTCCGCCAGACACTGACCGGGAGGCCGACGACGACAGTGTTCCGCCCATCACGGAACCCGAGATGGGAGTGGCGGTGGCGCGCGTGTGCGCAAAGTCCACCGCCCCCGGGCCCGACGGTGTTCCAAACCGCGTGTTGGGCCTGGTCCTCGACCACCTGGGTCCCCGCCTCAGGGAGCTGTTCGACGCGTGTTTAGCGTCCGGACGGTTCCCTGGGTGCTGGAAGGAGGGAAGGCTGGTGCTCCTGCCGAAGCCGGGACGGTCTCCGGGGTCGCCTTCGGCCTACAGGCCTATCGTGCTGCTCGATGACACGGGCAAGCTACTGGAGAGGGTGGTAGCTGCCCGCATCGAGCGGCACCTCGTCGGCACGGGGCCCGATCTGTCGGACGCCCAGTTTGGGTTTAGGAGGGGTCGTTCGACGATCGCGGCTCTGTTGCGCCTGAGGGCCGTGGCGACTGAGGCCGTCACCGGTGGGGGAGTGCTGTTGGCGGTGTCCCTAGACATCGCCAACGCATTCAATAGTCTGCCATTCAGCTGCATCAGGGAGGCGCTCCGGTATCACGGAGTGCCAGCTTACCTGAGGCGGCTAGTGGCAGACTATTTGGTGGGGCGCAGCGTCCTCTGTACCAACCGAGCAGGGGACGTTGTGCGAACGCCCATGACGTGCGGTGTCCCACAGGGGTCGGTCCTCGGACCCACCCTGTGGAACATCGGCTACGACTGGGCGTTGCGGGGGAGCCTCCCGCCCGGGCTGGGCGTGATTTGTTACGCCGACGACACGCTCGTCACAGCCCGCGGTAGGACGCTAGAAGAGGCGGTAAGCCTGGCGACCTATGGCACCGAAGAGGTCGTCAGGCGGATCGAGGCGCTGGGGTTGAGGGTCGCCCTGGACAAGACGGAGGCCCTCTTGTTCCATGGGCGCCTTATGAGCCCTCCCATCGGCGTCTCGATCACCGTCCGATCGGTTGACATCAGCATCCGGGCCCATATGAGGTACTTGGGCCTGGTGCTCGACGGGCAATGGTGGTTCCGGGAGCATTTCCGCAGGCTCGCTCCGCGGCTCGTCGGCGCGGCGTCCGCCCTATCGTGGCTAATGCCGAACGTGGGCGGACCGAGCACTACGTGCCGACGGCTGTACACGGGGGTCATCCGGTCGATGGCCCTGTACGGCGCACCGGTGTGGGCGGGGTCCTTGACCGTCCGACTTAGGGCCCTTCTGTGGCGACCACAGAGGGTCATGGCGGTCAGGGCCATCCGCGGATACCGCACGGTTGCGACGGAGGCAGCGTGCCTATTGGCCGGGACTCCCCCGTGGGACCTGGAGGCGGAAATGCTCGCCGAGTTGTATCGGCGGGTGTCGGGGGTGCGCGGGGAGGGCGGTGTGATCTCGCTAAGGGATCTCACCGCCTGGCGCGTCGACGCCCGCCGAGACGTCATTGCCCGTTGGGCAGTCCGGCTGGAGAGGCCTCGGTTCGGGGTGCGAACCGTGGAGGCCTTCCGGCCGGTGCTGATGCAGTGGTTGGAAAGGCGGCACGGGGTGCTCTCCTTCCGACTAGTGCAGGTGTTGACGGGGCACGGGAGCTTCGCCAAATACCTGCACAGGGTCGTGAGGAGGGAGAGTACACCGTCCTGCCACCACTGCGATTGCGACGAGGACACGGCGCGCCACACGCTCGAGGCCTGCGCGGCTTGGGCAGTGCAGCGCCGTGAACTCGTCGCAATCATCGGTGCCGACCTGACGCTGCCGGCCATCGCTAGGGCGATGGTCGACAGCGCCAGGAACTGGGACGCGGTCGCAGCCTTCTGCGAGACAGTGATCTCGCAGAAGGAGGCGGCGGATCGTCTGCGCGTGGAGCGCAGCCTCGATGAGGAGATCCGCCGCCGGCGACTGGGGCGGCGCAGGCGCAACTATCTGCGCCTCATGCCGCCCTAGCCGAGGCCGCGGGTGACGTGACCGGGGATTAGTCCGTCACCCGCCGAGAGGCCGACCGCGTGAGGAAAGACCGACGTCCTCCCCGAGGGGGGGACGTCGGTCGATGGGAGGGTACCCCGCGTAGGGGGTATTCCGTCGGGCCGACCACTGACGACAAGTAAACCTGCTCCGGTGGTCGGCCCAATGACGAAGGCGAGGTGGTTTTCGGGTGGGTTGCGGGAGTTGCGTGCTTAAGCCCCTCTGTCGCCCCGGACGGAGTGGTGCGGAGGCGCGCCGACCGCGGCCCACCCACAAAAAAAAAAAAAAAAAAAATATAACATTGTAAAACACTAAAGTAATAAATAAAATTTAAAGTTGCTACGTGACATTTTGACATTCCCGTCAAAAGTTCGTGTTAACGCTAACACATATCTGTAGCTATGCCACTACATCTATGCTGATAGATGTCAAAATGAGATAAATGTAAAAAGTTACAATTTATAGATTTTACAATAAATTTGAATATCCAAAAAATAAAACAACTATTTGTTCATAATTTTAAGATTTACTCCTCTTGGCAGTCTTCACGATTGCTCTGTATTTTGTGTAATTTTTAATATTGCTGAATATGCAAAAATCTTATGCGAAATATATTTAAATCAATTTTTTTTGGATTATAAATAAAATCCAGTGTCGCAATGTTTGTCCAGAATAAACGCCGAAACTAACAATCCGATTTAACCTTTTTTTTTTAATGTGTTTTGTTCCGACTTGAAAGATATGATATTTAGTTTTCAGATTTTTTTATTTTAACGTGACAACGTGTAATAAATCGATGAACGCTGGCTGCACGCACGAAAAAGTCCCGTTACGCTCATTGTCCCGTTACGCTGATTGATGTTTCATATTATATATTGCGGTGTTGTTTCCCTGAGAGAGCTCACCGCCTGGCGCGTCGACGCCCGCCGAGACGTCATCACCCGTTGGGCAGACCGGCTGGAGAGGCCTCGATACGGTGTTTGTTCCGTGGAGGCGTTCCGGCCGGTGCTGATGCAGTGGTTGGAAAGACGGCACAGGGTGCTCTCCTTCCGACTCGTACAGGTCTTAACGGGACATGGATGCTTCGGTAAGTACCTGTACAGGGTCACTAGGAGGGAGAGAACTCCGTCCTGCCACCACTGCGATTGCGACGAGGACACGGCGCAGCATACGCTCGAGGTCTGTGCCGCTTGGGCAGAGCCGCGTCGTGAACTCATCGCAATCATTGGTGGCGACCTGACGCTGTTGACCATCGCTAGGGAGATGTTCGGCAGCATCAGGAATTGGGGCGTGGTCGCAGCCTTCTGCGAGGCAGTTATCTCTCAGAAGGAGGCGGCGGGTCGCGAGCGCGAGGAGCACAGCCTCGATGATGCGACCCGCTGCCGGTGACTGGGGCGGCGCAGGCGAGATTACCTGCTTGCAATGCCGCCCTAGCCGAGGCCGCGGGTGACGTGACCGGGGATTAGTCTGTCACCCGCCGAGAGGCCGACCGCGTGAGGAAAGACCGACGTCCTCCCCGAGGGGGGGATGTCGGTCGATGGGAGGGTGCCCCGGGTAGGGGGTATTCCGTCGGGCCGACCACTGATGACAAGTAACCCTGCTCCAGTGGTCGGCCCAACAACGAAGGCGACGTGGTGTTCGGGTGGGTTGCGGGTGTTGCGTGCTTAAGCCCCTCTGTCGCCCCGGACGGAGTGGTGCGGAGGCGCGCTGACCGCAGCCCACCCCAAAAAAAAAAAAGAAAGGATTGATGTATTGATGTTGGGTGATTTCCTCGCTACAAATAAAGAATTTTGCTCGCCTGAGTTTATAAACGTAAAAACTTCTTTGTAAGTAAATTTTTGTTTATCTTTACTACCATGTTTCTAGTAACCTAATCTCTAGTACCAACTTAGATATACAACCTAGACGTACATTTACTGTTAAAGAAAAACTGATTTCGGTTATAGAGATCTCAGGATATAGCGACGACATTAGAGTGGTCCCTCCGCCGTCGTTATAACCGAAATACACTGTAATTATATTTATAAACAAAAAAAATAATACACAATAAGACTTAATGTATAATATTAAATTTGCATTTATAGTTTAACTGACATTTTTTTAAGTCAGACCGACATAAACCACACGCACTTATGTTGTAAGTTATTTTCATGTTAGTTATTTTTTACTTAACTACCAAAACATTCACCATAATAATTTATATGGCAAAACAACGTTTGCCGGGTCAGAAATTATAATATTTTATATTTTCTCTCAACGTATTGACGTCCCACTATTAGTCATGCGACTATTCTACAATACGTTAATTTAGATAACAGTTGACCTATTACGTGTCGTGACGGAGTAAGAATACAATTCACCAGTCCCTCTCGTGCCCGTGGGTATCGTAAAAGATGACTAAGGGATTAAATATGCATATAACATCCATGCAAGAGAAGGAAAACTCGAAACAAAACCCTATACCAACACATTTGAGCAGCGTGGTGTAGTAGGTTAATTTCCTTCTCACAGTGGAGGAGGCTCGAGATCAACAATGGGACGTATATGAGCTGAAATGATGATGATGACCTATTCCGTAACAAGACAGGCTTGTATAGTGTTAAAGTGAGTTTTTCTTTTTTACGGTGATGTTATAGTCTTAGTTCTTTTAGTGGTCTATTATGATATCCGCGGGAAAGGAATATAACTTCAACACCCCAATAATATAGTATTTTTGTTCTATTATCACACATATTACAGAATTATTTTAGTAGTAGTAATATTATTAGAATGGACTATTGCAAATACAATAACGTAACGGAAAATACATTTTATTTTCTCTTACGAGTATTATAATCCCATAGCTATGTGGCAAATTGAACCCTTATATTCTCGTCCCGTCCGCCTTCTATTTTACTTTGAGGCTATTAGCACTATAATATAGAGGAAATTTGGAGGGATGCGATATTTGTTGGTTTGAGAAATAACTTCTATAAATCGCTACGAATATAGTGTAGTGAGTTTATGTAAAGAAAGTTATTGCACATCATAATTGTAAAATAACATTCAAAGTCTATACATATCTATACAAATAAATAAAATTGAAGTGTCTATTTGTAATGTCAAAATACTGGGCTTGTTTCATGCTTACGCGGTTATTTGCACGACACCTATGCCTAAAAACCAGTTAAAAATTTTTTGTCTGTCTATCTGTTTGTTTGGGGTAATCTTCAAAACCGTTAGACTGATTTTGATAATATTTTACTACCAGTAAGCTGTCTATATAGGGAGTAACTTAGGCTATATCTTATCCCGATATTCCCACGGGAAAGGGAACTACGTGGGTAGGGCGACTGAAACTGAAGCGAAGCGAGGGCGGGTTGCTAATATGCTATATGTTTATTAAATTTTTAAGTTAGCAAACCAGTTAATGTCCACGTTGTTGTTAATTTTAAAAAATTTATTTTGATAAGCCTTTGACCTTGACACACTCCGTCCATTCCGTTCGGGGCGACGGAAGGGCGATCTGGGGTCCATAACTCATCGTATTCCCTCTCCATCGCCATTTGGCTGATCACTGGTATCGATTTCTTAACATCTGTAGCCAAAAATTTTATCTAAAGCCATAAAGAGGCCAATTTAACCGCGGTAGTAGCACAGATTTTTGCAAAAAGCGAACGTCTGAGTAGTAGCAATTTGTGCTTCGTTCAGTGAGCAAGAGACTTGGACTTTGAGGCACCTGTGTATTTTTAGAGTTACTTAACCGATATTTTGAAAGTACCATTTTATTAAAATTGAAATTAAATTGAAATTTGAATTAACAACCAATGATTCTAACTTGTCTGATTATGTTGACTAGCGAATCTTTAATTTTCTGTATCGATTTAATCTTAACTACAATTTAGACGGATGTTACAATACACAATGGGGCCCTAAATATACTTCAGTATGTAATCAAGGGAACTGTAATTGGCTCAATCATGGCCGAGTCGGATAGAGACTTCCCTCGAGCCAAAACTGGTGGACTAATGAAATTGCTTACGGAAATGTAAATTACGGAAAAGGGCTTTGTTTATTTAATAATAGGTACCAAACTGTTTCGTTTGACTTGGTCTATTTGTTCAGAGTACATACTTTTTTTGTTTTGGGACGTCATTAAACGGTTAATGGTTTAAATGAAAGTTTTTTAAGCGAAAATATTGATTTCTTTGGTTACCGGATATTTGCGGGTCTTAGCTCTTAGTTGTCATTTATCATACAGACGAAAACTAAATTCTGTATGACCGTATTTTTTAACGTCATAACCGAACGATTAAAGAAATAGGTTAGGTAGATTGAAGAAATATGAACTTGAAGGAAAATTAGAAATATAAGCTACATTACTATACGAAGGATAAATTAATTTATGCATATAAAAAGTGTATCATACATGTCCATATCTTGGTCATTGCTAAGCAATTCTTAGGTAGAGTGGTAAGTATAACAAAAGATTATTTGGTCTGTTCGCAAAAACGGGTGTCATTACAATGAGTTATTATTATTATTATTAGACCGCCAGTACAATGAGTTATTCTATTCTTGGTAAATTTATAACTCCAACTGTGATTGCCAGCTCGTCTGTCATCTATAGCGATAACATGCAGATAATAAATATCTTTAGGAGCGAAGCAAAACACAGCATAAAGCTCTGTATCAAACCGTTTGAGAAGCGTGGTGTAATAGGTTCTTTTTAATTGCAAACTGTGGTAAATGAGAAGACAGTACACCTGATGATAAGTGTTGCTACTGCTCATGGAGCTTTACAAGGCCGCTGCCTACCGCGAAAAAAGTGAAGGGATTGTGAATGCGTGTAATGAGGTTCCGTGATACTAAAGGCATCACTAAAACCTACCAACGCAAACACCCTTAGAAAGTTGGGCTACCGGCTCTCTCGCTCACCGAACGAAGGGCAGTAATAAATTGCTACTACTAAATTACTACTCGGACGTCAATTTTCTGCGAGAGTGTGGTACTACTCCGGCCCGCGGCTGCATACAGACAAATGTCAACAGTGTGGTCCTACCACTGGTAACGGTCATTTTTACTCTTTTTTTGGAGGCGGCTCTAGCCCAGCATTGAGACGCATATGGAACGGTGGGATTTTGGAAAGCCACTCCATTCGGAAACATAAGTTATAATATCCATATATTCGTATATAATATATTAATGACAATTTCGGTTATATCAGCAATTGTCTTTACAATGACGATTGCACAAAACGTTTATTATTGTAAACATGCATAATTACTATAATTTACACCATTTTGCTTTTATTTAAAGACATTGATTCGCTTCTGTTTATCATCCTGTTGTGTTATACTTATAACCCTATATTATTCTCCAAAATAGATTGATGGACGAACGGACAGACTTTTTTAGCCATTCATTTGTTTAAAAAAATACCTAAAAGAAAATGAAAATAGTAAAATTAAAATAAAAAATCGCCACAAGTGTCTCGCCACAACATGCTGCTGCTGCTGCAATTTGATTGCTAATATTTATTTATTTTACTAATCATCATTGCCAGTGCAACGCGTCTGTACAGTATGACGACCTGGCAGCATACCTTGGCGTATATAAAAGGTTTTTTTTTTGGGGGTGGGTTGCGGTTGGCGCGCTCCTCGCACCACTCCGTCCGGGGTGACAGAGGGGCGTAAGCACGCACATCCGCAACTCACCCGAACACCACGTCGCCTTCGTCGTTGGGCCGACCACCGGAGCAGGGTTACTTGTCATCAGTGGTCGGCCCAACGGAATACCCCCTATTTGGGGTACCTTCTGATCGACCGACGTTCCCCCCTCGGGGAGGACGTCGGTCTTACCTCACGCGGTCGGCCTCTCGGCGGGTGACGGACTAACTCCCCGGTTACGTCACCCGCGGCCTCGGCTAGGGCGGCATGACGCGCAGGTAGTCGCGCCTGCGCCGCCCCAGTCGCCGGCGGCGGGTCGCCTCGTCGAGGCTGCGCTCCTCGCGCGCGCGACCCGCTGCCTCCTTCTGCAAGATCACTGCCTCGCAGAAGGCTGCGACCGCGTCCCAGTTCCTGACGCTGTCGGGCATCGCCCTAGCGATGGTCGGCAGCGTCAGGTCGGCACAGATGATTGCGACGAGTTCACGATGTTGCTCTGCCCAGGCGACACAAACCTTGAGCGTATGCTGCGCCGTGTCCTCGTCGCAATCGCAGTGGTGGCAGGACGGTGTGCTCTCCCTCCTAGCGACCGCGTGCAGGTACTTGCCGAAGCATCCATGCCCCGTCAAGACCTGCACCAGTCGGAAGGAAAGCACCCCGCGCCCCCGTTTTAGCCACTGCATCAGCACCGACCGGAAGGCCTCCACGGTCCAGACACCGTATCGAGGCCTCTCCAGCCGGACTGCCCAACGGGCAATGACGTCTCGATATATTTTCGGGCTTACCATAAAGTATGACATAGGCTACTGTGATTCTATTCTCACGTCGCCACTTTAATAGTAGCATTAGAGTTATACAGACTAGCTATAAGATAATGTATAATTTTAATGTAATTAGTTCTAATAAATGCTAATGTTAGTATTGGGCGATATTGTCGCTAAGCGAGGAAGCCCTTTTAAATTCTTCAATGAATAAAAAACAAAAACTTAGTGAGATTAGCGCAAATAAATAAATTCTTTAATTTTGTAATAGTAATATGTGTTATGTAAACTACCAAAACCGTATTTTAATATGTATTTGGCAGTGCCCAATAAAACATTAAACTTACGTGAAAAATTGCGTACCTAAATGTTGGTTTTAAATAAACATGAGGGGTATTCCAGCTACCCTCACCCCATTTGAGCTATGAATTCTCAACGGTCTGATTTACATCTCAAAGACGAAATCTGGTGTTTTCAGTATTTTTATTATAGCGTAATATTCTACCATTAAAATGAATTTCATATTAATGACCTGAACAACGTTTACCAGTTGTTAGAATTTAGTATAAAAATGATTAACTTAGTACATCGTTGTGTAATCAAAAAGAGGTTTTAATAAATAAGTGCGTCTAATTGTTTCGTCTTTCGGAAGGTTGGAGTGACCGACCGAGTGAGGGCGACGTTCCAGGATGCCGGGATATGGTAGGAGTAGGTACTCTACGCGACAGCAGGAATCAGTTCTCAGATCAGCAGACGGCAGCCTTAATTGGTGTTTGTAGTATAATATGTCTTCTTATGTAGCCACATATCACCGTAATATTATCCTTGAATCATAGTTCCTCAAATAAAATAAACTGTTCAGTTATATCCAAGTACATATTTTTATTTGTAATTGTATTATATCCCGCTTGCCCATTATTTTCAATTGCAATCACACGATAACTTTTTTACCCTCGACGCAAAAAGAGGGCTGTTAGAAGTTTGATGTCGATGTCTGTCCGTGTTTATGTATCTGTCTGTGGCATCGTAGCTCTCAAACGGATGGACCAATTTCGATGCGGTTTTTTTCATTTGACAGCCAGTTTCCTTGCGGTGGTTCTTAACTATATTTGGTTAATATCGGTTAAGCAATGTAACAGTATCAGCTATTTTCCAAAATAATGTAATAGCACATGATTAAGTGCTTCACGCAAAACTTACAACACTAACTGCGATACACTAACCACATAGTTTCTCAAGCTTAGCGATTATAGCATTATTTTTCTTGATGACAGCTATGTGCGACAGTGGATAGGTTGATGGATCATCATCATTTCAGCTCATGTCGTCCCACCTTTGAACTTGAGCTTCCTCTACAGTAGTAGAGAAATTTACGTACTTTACCACCCCGGCCAGACGTCTTGTTACAGGGTTTCATTTCAAGTTTTCCTTCTCTTGCATATAATATATATGGGGCAACTATTGAGTGACTTAGTATTTTAGCAAAATAAGGTCACAACTTTTCTTCGGTGTTTACTACGTAATTCATCACATTTTAAAGTCCCTAAAGTAATAGAAAACTGAGCCGTCGCTCAGGACGCTTGGTAGATGTGAAACATCAAAATGATTTTTTAGAAGTATATATGCATAAAAGAATAGATTACACAAGGAATTAATATGACATAATGTATAAATAAAATATTACAATTTATATTTATACTAGCTGACCCAACAGACGTTGTTCTGTTCAAATAAAGCGCCACCTACCGGGTCCAATTGTGAATCTAAACTATTCTCGAATCTCATTGAGCACACACAAATTACTTAAATTACTTAAATCCAGTCAACAGATATCGCCATCTGTTAGAATCTTTTGGAGTTAACAGATAATTGTGACTGTCAATTAATTATAGACAAATAATTTGTAATAAAATAAAATTGCGACTATAATTAAGGATCTAAGTTATCCTATGTTTCAAGTTGGAGCAAACTGCATACGGTGTCCAAATTTGATTAAAATCGGTTAAGTAGTTTAGGAGTCCATCGCGGACAAACATCGTGACAGAAGATTTATATATATTACTAGCAACCCGCCCTCGCTTCGCTTCGGTTATAGGTTATAGTCGTTTTACCCGCATAGTTCTCGTTCCCGTGGGAATACCGGGATAAAATATAGCCTAGTTTACGCACTGATGTTATAGCTTTCCATTGGTGAAAGAATTTTTGAAATCGGTCCAGCCGTTTTGAAGATTACCCGGAGCAAACAGACAGATAGACAGACAGACAGACAGACAAAAATTTTTTAATTGCTATTTTAGGCATAGGTGTCGTGCAAATAACCGTGTGAGCATGAAAAAAGCCTATTATTTTGACATTACAAACAGACACTCCAATTTTATTTATTGGTATAGATTATTTAAAATATTCGGTTACCGAACAGTCGGTTACGCACAACATCGCGTCGCTCTGTCTCACACACTACTACATATATGTAGACTACGTATAGTACATATATTCCGTCATATAGCGTGGCGTTCTAAGGCGTGGAAATATTAGCTTTGTATCGAAGCCCGACGGCTTAATAGGAAAAATTAAAGTCACCCCTGGTTCGCGGTCATATGGTGTCATCCAGGGTTCTAATGGAACAACTGTATGTCAACTACATGGTGTCCTTCATAGCCTAAATGGAAAAAAACTGATAAATTAGGTCGGCGTTTAACGTGTTAATAGTAATAGACTGCCATGTTACGCGACGAGTACCTAAAATTTTCGACGTTGTGTTTATTGCTGCTCAATTCTACGAAGAAAAAACCTCATAAATAAATACCTATTACAAACAGGCAAAATAACAAAGTTCACAAAACATTTCCGGCGTACAAAGTAATGTCGCTAATACTATGGAGTGCCACTAATATAGCAAAGTGGTGGAAAATTATTTCTTTTACCGAGTTATGAGTAAGACCGTAAATATTTTAGCTTTTTGTGATTTTAATGTCTTAGATGTATTAACTACTAACTATATCAGCGGTTTCGTTAGCATTAATGTCGCATTTGTCAATTAAATTTGCTGTATCCAGGGTCGTATCTTTGGTGCTTCTTTGGTTATATCTTTGGTGCTTCAGAGCAGAAATGTTAACTAAAAACAGACAGTGAGTACAAAGTGTAGCGAAAGATAGATTTCGAATGAGATAATGACGATGATATGTTTTTTTATCATAATAAAGACATGATCATATATTTTTAATCATTTTTTCTTCACTAAATTATTCACTTTATCCTTTTTAAATACCTTTTTTTAACCATGTCACGTATGATACAGGCTTAACCTAGTTTACGAGACTAAGTTATAATAGTGCTACGCATATTGTAAATATTTTTAGTGTCAATCTATATATTTCTTGTGTACATGTGTATGTCACTGAACTTCTAAATGGTTGGACCGATGTTGATGAAATTCTTTGTGTGCGTTCAAGGGGATTCGAAAATGGTTTAGATTCACAATTGGACCTGGTAGGTGGCGCTGCTGTCGATTTCAAGAAGAACGCCTTTTATTTTATTTGAACAGAACAACGTCTGTTGGGTCAGCTAGTATATTATAAAATGTGTAACGATTTGAGTTAATAAATACTTATTGTTATATTGTTATCATGTTGACAGAAATCGTTTAGAACCTTTGTATTCTTCAAATCCCGAGATTCAGCCTTTTTTGTTTTCATGTAAGAGGGGGACAGACTGTTTTCTTAATTCGTCACTAGACGGGGAATAATGTTATCATCACCAATATCATCGCAGTTCACATACGTCCCACTATTGGGCTCGGGCCTCCTCCACAATGGGAGGGAATTTGTTCTACTATACCATGCTGGTCAGACATGTTGGTATAGTAGGTCAATTTCCCTCCCATTGTAGAGGAGGCTCAAGCCCAATACAATACAACAATAGGATGTATTTGCGCTGATGATGATTTAAGATGAATAAATCTATGGGAAATATATTTATGCCATGCTAATCTAACCTAATAAGTAAACCTTTAACTAAAACTAATTCTGTGTGGTGACAAAGTAACAATATGATTCACCATTCCCTATCTTGCCCATGGGTATGGTAAAAAAGACTAAGGAATATATTAACGCAGATAACATCTATACAAGAGAAGGAAAACTCGACACAAAACCCTGTGTCAACACGTCTGAGCAAGGTGACTTGTCGTCAGTGGTCGGCCCGACGGAATACCCTTTCGGGTACCCTCACCTCTCAACGTCCCTGTTCCGGGACGTCGGTCGCCGTCGCGCGGTCAGCCTCTCTGTGGGTGACGGACTAAATTCCCCGGTCCGGTCACCCGCTGCCTCGGCTATGGCGGCATCAGACGCAGGTACTCGCGCCTGCGCCGCCCGAGTCGCCGGCGGCGGAACGTGTCGCCGAAGAGGAGCTCCTCTCGCGCACGATCCTCCTTCCGTGAGATTACGGCCTCACAGAAGGCGGTGACCGCGTCCCAGTTCCTGACGCTGTCGAGCATCTTCCTGCCGATGGTTGGCAGCATCAGGTCGGCACCGATGATCGCGACAAGTTCACGGGGCTCCCCCGCCCACGCGGCACACACCTCGAGCGTATGCTGCGCCGTGTCCTCGTCGCAATCGCAGTGGTGGCAGGACGGTATGCTCTCTTTCTTGACAATCTTGTGCAGGTACTTGGCGAAGCAACCGTGCCCCGTCCTGCCAGTACCTGTACCAGTCGGAAGGAAAGCACCCCGTGCGTCCGCTCCAACCACTCCATCAGCACTGGCCGGAAGGCCTCGATGGTTCTAACACCGTACCGAGGCTTCTCCAGCCGGACTGCCCAATGGGCAATAACGTCTCGACGGGCGTCGACCCGCCAGGCGGTAATCTCTTGTAACGAGACCATACCGCCGCGGGTGCGCGTCTCCGACACCCGCCGGTAAATTCCGGCGAGCATCTCCGCCTCCAGGTCCCACGGGGCAGTTCCGGCCAAGAGGTATGCTGCCTCTGTCGCCACCGTGCGGTAACCACGTAGGGCCCTGATCGCCATGACCCGCTGTGGTCGCCACAAGAGGGCCCTCAGACGGACGGTCAGCGACCCCGCCCACACCAGTGCGCCGTACAGGGCCATTGACCGGATCACCCCCGCGTACAGCCGTCGGCACGTAGCGCTGGGTCCGTCCACATTTGGCATCAACCAAGAAAGGGCGGACGCCGCGCCGACAAGCCGGGGAGCAAGTCGACGGAAATGCCCCCGGAACCACCAATGCCCGTCGAGCACCAGGCCCAAGTACTTCATGTGGGCTTGGATATGATGAAAACCTTTGGAGTGTCTTCTGATTTCTGTTGTCATTTTGTACATTTCTTTTGTCTATATATTAATGCGTGAAGCAAAAACTTTATACCCCTTTTTACGAAAATTAAGTGCATGGACAAGTATGAAATTTGGCATAATTGAAGTATATAATGAGAAGTGCATAAAACTAAAATTTCATATAACAATGGATTAGAAATATATTAAATTCACTAAAAAAGTCACTACGCACACTACCATGCAATCGCTACACACCCAACACTCCAACGCTTATACACTTTTGTTTACAGTTAAAATTGACATTGTACTTATCTATTAGTTATTAGTGAAATACAGCTCGCTCTATATACAATTATAGGTACATAAATGAAAATAAAAAAAAATGTGTAGCAGAAAAATTAATTTAAATGAATTACGGCCAAATTTCGACCACTAGTATAATAGAATTATGGCAAATATATAGTCAAGACGTAAATACTAACTCATATAATAATAAAGTAAACGTAAAATGTAAGTTATCCTTGGGGCTTAAGAGTAAAATTCTCACTAACCAACAATATACCTATATAATGGAAGTTAACAGATCATCAAGAGAATGGGCAGTAGTCATCTCCTGGTATATAATACAAACTGTGATCTGCCGATCACAGTTTGTATTATATCCCAGGAGATGACTACCTGATGGCAACTCAACCCTATAAATATTTGATTTTAATTAAATTACCTACTCGTTTTATTACACAGATCACTAAAATAAGGTCACTAAAATAAAAGAAAGCGTATGATGAGACGCATGGTTGACATGTATTATGGTATGACAATAAATAATATGGAAACAGAACGAAGAAAGTACAACAACTGGCTTTTTGCTTGAGTCTTACAATTATGAAATTGCCTATTATGAGGTCTTAATTCAAGTTTTGGGTCGTGTAAAAATATTTACCTTTTTTTTTGTAAATTCCTATGCAAATTAAGATAGATAATTACCATTGCATTGAATTGAGATGGGCCTAAAGATAATGATAGCCTCTATTCCATCCATCAATTCACATATTCTTCACTGTTGGGACTAGGCTTCTTCGCAAAGAGTAATGCAATAATCGCTACGCTAGGCTGGGCGTTATAAGTTTCCAACGCGAGCATTATTGCCCACTTGGTTACCCATTCACTAAATCATTGCGATTTCCATTTACGTGGAAGCTCTACATAGTCGACAGGCGTCTGTCTACAGTCACGGGATGGTCCGGCAGGGGTAGTAACACACTTGCTCAGAAAATTGACGTTTGAATACTAGCAATTTGTTACTGTACTTCTTTCGATGAGTAAGAGAGCCTGAAACCCAACTTTTGGAGGATGTTTGTGCGTGGTAGGTTTTGATCATCATCACCTTTTAGTATCATCGAACTTCATTGCACGTATTCACACTCCCTTCACTTTCTTCATGGACAAAAAAGGTACGAGATTTCGATCTTGTAACTTAGTCCCTCGTCACAAGGGGGCTTCTATTTAATGGGCCTGAATAATATAAATTCAAATTATACAAATAACAAATATTTTTGCCTAAAAATTCGTATATGAAATGCGTGCAAACTAAAATGAATACTCGTCGACTATTATGAAAATATTGTTGAAAGCAATTCTGTCTTTCCAGCCCAGTAGACAAGGAATGAAAATTCTACATTGTCGGCGTTTGTGGTTGTATGAACCTTTATTTTTATTTAGTAAAAACTAAAGCTTTTTTTACTTCCAAGTGCTAATTACAGTCTTTTAAGACTATTCATAGCTTCAAGGTCAAGAAGGTCAAGAAGGTCAAGATGCGCAAACTTAGTCATGTATGTATATTTCGAGGTATATTATAAATAATTACATATACAAAACATATTATAATATTTATTTTATTTAGTAATTAAAATCAAATTATCTTTATTAAAAAGACAGCAAAATTACAGTTAGTGAAATACAAAATATAGGACGTTGTAGAAAGTATTATATAAATTTAGTGTTGATTTTGTTTTCGTGTATGTGGCAATTGTATAGTTATTGTCTATGATTATTCTGAATAATTAATATAGGTTGTAACAAAAGAAGAACGTGCTATCATTGTGAAATTTTATTACCTACAAAAATAGAGAAATTCACGCTGAGATCGCAAACTTTGCAGTATTTAATGATATCTGATGTTTACGCAAGCACTATACGTTGTAAATAAAACTATTTTTGCGGATTATATCGCGTTTGTTTTTAATTTATGATTGCCCGAAGTTTCGAACACTTTGCAGCATTCATTGTCATGGGCGGACTAAGGTGTCTCACGTCCAACAAGTCATCGTTATTATAATAACGTCGGGCAATCATAAATCAAATACAAACGCGGTATAATCCGTAAAAGTAGTTTTATTTACAATTTGCGGTATTTTTGTAAAGAACATGCTAGATGCATGTGGACTGGTTGTGGACAGTAAGTCTCTTGAAAGCAAACTCTTCAAATCTATGTTAACGTACTAGTAGATCTCTTAAAGATATTACTGTTGTAAACGAGAATGTGATCGAAAACCTGAAAACATCAATTTAATAGCCACACTAGCATTACGCAGCCAATTTTGACGAAAGACCTTTTGAGCTGCGTGGTTAATTTCCCTCCTATTGTGGAGGAGGCTCGAACTGAACAGTGAGATATACTAAGATAATGTAAGATTTCAGAAATAAAGTAATGCAATGTCATAATTTATTATTTAGACAACTTAATATTGTAAAACAGAGAAAACATGCACATTAATACCATTTGCTATTTTTGACCTAAAACAAAAGAACAAGGAAAACATACGCGCATCACTTAAGACGAATCGATAGGCACCTCATTTGTCAAGGGAATTATATGAGACAGTACACTCATATGCTCTTGTTACAGGCGGATACATTAGCAAGCTATCAAATTCATGAAGCTTTCTCGACGTTGCCTTCTTGTTTTATTGACAATATTGATATAAGATATATGAATATATATGGTACATCGTTGTTTGTCATTTTTTGTAAGTAATCGTTACCAAAATTTATTTACATGTCATCATCGCAGCCACATACGCCACACTGTTGGGCTTGGGCCTCCTGCATAATGGGAGGGAATTTGACCTATTATATCATGCTGGTCAGACATATTGGTATAGAGTTTCATTTAGAGTTTTCCTTCTGTTGCACAGATTATGTCCATATTATCGGGACGGTCTCCGGAATCGCCTTCGGCCTACAGGCCTATCGTGCTGCTCGATGACACGGGCAAGCTACTGGAGAGGGTGGTAGCTGCCCGCATCGAGCGGCACCTCGTCGGCACGGGGCCCGATCTGTCGGACGCCCAGTTTGGGTTTAGGAGGGGTCGTTCGACGATCGCGGCTCTGTTGCGCCTGAGGGCCGTGGCGACTGAGGCCGTCACTGGCGGGGGAGTGCTGTTGGTGGTGTCCCTAGACATCGCCAACGCATTCAATAGTCTGCCATTCAGCTGCATCAGGGAGGCGCTCCGGTATCACGGGGTGCTAGTTTACCTGAGGCGGCTAGTGGCAGACTATTTGGAGGGGCGCAGCGTCCTCTGCACCGACCGAGCAGGGGACGTCATGCGAACGCCCATGACGTGCTGTGTCCCACAGGGGTCGGTCCTCGGACCCACCCTGTGGAACATCGGCTACGACTGGGCGTTGAGGGGGAGCCTCCCGCCCGGGCTGGGCGTGATTTGTTACGCCGACGACACGCTCGTCACAGCCCGCGGTGGGACGCTAGAAGAGGCGGTAAGCCTGGCGACCTCGGGTACCGAGGAGGTCGTCAGACGGATCGAGGCGCTGGGGTTGAGGGTCGCCCTGGACAAGACGGAGGCCCTCTTGTTCCATGGGTGCACTATGAGCCCTCCCATCGGCGTCTCGATCACCGTCCACTCGGTCGACATCAGCATCCGGGCCCATATGAGGTACTTGGGCCTGGTGCTTGACGGGCGATGGTGGTTCCGGGAGCATTTCCGTAGGCTCGCTCCGCGGCTCGTCGGCGCGGCGTCCGCCCTATCGTGGCTTATGCCAAACGTGGGCGGACCGAGCGCTGCGTGCCGACGGCTGTACGCGGGGGTCATCCGGTCGATGGCCCTGTACGGCACACCGGTGTGGGCGGGGTCCATGACCGCCCGACTTAGGGCCCTTCTGTGGCGACCACAGAGGGTCACGGCGGTCAGGGCCATCCGCGGATACCGCACGGTGGCGACGGAGACAGCGTGCCTAGTGGCCGGGACCCCCCGCCCCCGTGGGACCTGGAGGCGGAGATGCTCGCCGGACTATATCGGCGGGTGACGGGGGTGCGAGGGGAGGGCGGTGTGGTCTCGTTAAGGGATCTCACCGCCTGGCGCGTCGACGCCCGCCGAGACGTCATCGCCCGTTGGGCAGTCCGACTGAAGAGGCCTCGGTTCGGGGTGCGAACCGTGGAGGCCTTCCGGCCGGTGCTGATGCAGTGGTTGGAGAGGCGGCACGGGGTGCTCTCCTTCCAACTGGTGCAGGTTTTGACGGGGCATGGGTGCTTCGCCAAATACCTGCACAAGGTCGTTAGGAGGGAAAGTACACCGTCCTGCCACCACTGCGATTGCGACGAGGACACGGCGCGCCATACGCTCGAGGCTTGCGGGGCTTGGGCAGTGCAGCGCTGTGAACTCGTCGCAATCATCGGTACGGACCTGACGCTGCCGGCTATCGCTAGGGCGATGGTCGACAGCGTCGGGAATTGGGACGCGGTCGCAGCCTTCTGCGAGACAGTGATCTCGCGGAAGGAGGCGGCGGATCGCCTGCGTGAGGAGCGCAGCCTCGATGAGGAGATGCGCCGCCGGCGACTGGGGCGGCGCAGGCGCAACTATCTGCGCCTCATGCCGCCCTAGCCGAGGCCGCGGGTGACGTGACCGGGGATTAGTCCGTCACCCGCCGAGAGGCCGACCGCGTGAGGAAAGACCGACGTCCTCCCCGAGGGGGGGACGTCGGTCGATGGGAGGGTACCCCAACAGGGGGTATCCCGTCGGGCCGACCACTGACGACAAGTTAACGCTGCTCCAGTGGTCGGCCCAACGACGAAGGCGACGTGGTTTTTGGGTGGGTCGCGGGAGTTGCGTGCGTAAGCCCCTCTGTCGCCCCGGACGGAGTGGTGCGGAGGCACGCCGACCGCGACCCACCCACAAAAAAAAAAAAATGTCCATATTATATCCCATAGTCGTCTTTTATGATATTCACGGGCAAGATCGGGAGTGGTCAATTGTATTCTTACTCCGTTACCACACGAAAAGCTTTATATACCCATACCATATAATACACAAAATGAAACGGCCATCTCTTAAAACCTTATATTTTAACGAATGCGAGTATATTCTCCTTTACTACATAACCTCTTGAACATATACAGAATGTCTCAGGTTATGGAATAGCTGTTCGAGTATGTTGTAGTTTAATAATCGTACATCGTAATGAGAATGTATATTTACATGTATTGCTACCAATATGTTCACTGATTACATATGATTTAAAACTCTATAGATCCCAAAAATAACGCTTCGATTCAAATTTGATCTTTCGTGCTGCTTTGGAACTACTTTCAATTCACTAGCTTGTAAAATACTAGTCAAGTTTAATAAAAACTAAATTCCACGATGTCTAATCTACTACATGTCAGCGAAGCTACTGACTCATTAGATAAGATGGAAGAATAAGTTACTAGCTAGGATACTTACAAATTGGTATAACAAGCAGTAGTAACATAATGTAACTTCAACAACTTGTTTGAAGCTTTGTGCACTAATTTAAGTTTAGCATTTCGTCTGTTAGGTGCACGTGATCTGGGTATAAATAGAGTTTAAAGGAATAGCACAGAAGTGTTATTGTGACATAGTGACAGCGTTATTGTAAAGTTTTAATATGGCTTTAATTAGTATAAGAATTTGATTATGCTGTCACGGAGTGTGTTGGGACGTCATTTTGGGGTAATTCTATTCGAAATGTAACCTACCGGGCCGGCCAATAATGAAAATACGGAATAGTTCAGTTCAAACGTCGGAGGCAGGTCTCATGGCAGTTACATGCTGCCGTTCTATTATATACAAGTTACAATATGGATTCTCATGCCTTCTGTCGTTTGACTGGAGAGATGCTATGACCTACCGTAGTATTTATATAAATACTAGCAACCCGCTCTCGCTTCGTTTCGGTTTCAGTCGCCCTACCCGCGTAGTTTCCGTTCCCGTGGTATACCGAGATAAAATATAGCCTGTTACTCCCTGGTATTATAGCTTTCCGTTGGTGAAATTTTTGAAATCGGTTCATTGGTTTAAGCGTGAAAGCGTAACAAACAACCAAACTTACTTTCGCATTTATAATATTAATAAGGATGGTAAGTTTTAAACTGTTTTATTTTGCACACGTTTACAATACGCAGCATATTCTTTACACTCCTGCCATGCCAGATTTTTTTTTTATTGGCTGACCACTGACTACAAGTAACCCTGGTGGTCGGTCCAACGACGAAGGCGACGTGGTGTCACGGGTGTCTTGCGGGTATGCGTGTTTATGCCCCTCTGTCGCCCCGGATGGAGTGGTGCGTGGAGTGCGCTGACCGTAGCCAACCCCTGAAAAAAAATACCAGAATTTTTGTAAACAAAAAGAGTCTAAAATCTATTTTTTATATATTTAAAATTCTAGCTAAGAAGAACATTTCAGATAAAATAAAACTTTTTTCTTAATCATCATCATCATCATTTCAGCCTATTGCCGTCCACTGCTGGACCTAGGCCTCCCTCATGTTACACCACAATGTGCGGTCCTGTGCCGCCTGCATCCAACGACGCCCAGCAACTTTCACTAGGTCATCGGTCCACCTAGTTCGTCCTACACTGCGTCGTCTTAATATTTGAAGTAAATTGGATTTTATTGCACTTGTAATTGATTTTTGATTTCCCGACGATGTTTCTAATACTTTACAGCGTTCGTGGTTACAGGGAGACTTAGGTAAGTTGTCTCACGTCTAACACGTCATTGTTATTATAAAGAAGCTCAAATTTCTAAAATTAAAAATTAATTTATTTAATTTTCGATTTTAAACATCACAAATCGTTAAAATTAGTATACTTTTATATTAATTTCTTTTGAATACAACATACAAACTAATTGTGTTGTTCTATTGGCTGTGCGCTTCAGTGGCTTAATGATAACGTTCATACTCTATTCACAATACTTTTTTGAATTAATTTTTTATTGATCCTTCAAACCTAAGACTTGATGATTGTTATTAAACTTGATTATTTAAAGGGACAGATTTTTCAGTTATGTGTTTGGTGGCTATAGTTAGAGCGATGATCAGTAGTAACAGGTCAGAAAGTAAGACGATCTCTGCGTTTTCTTCGAAACTATGATTTCGTAAATTCATAATTTTTGTCATTTCAGTTAAAGGAGGTGTGTACGTGTGTAATCGCCTGCGTGCATATAGTATTTTTGGCTTCATGTTTTTGATCACTAAGTACGGTCACTATCCCTCTATATTATTCTAAGAACAAAAGTTTGAAGTTTGAAAATGTGCACGATTAACAATAAGAGGTTCAATAATTGGAAAAATTACGAGAGAAATTGTGGCTGTATTTAGGTACATCTCTACTTAGTCCAGAGATAATATTTTAAATTATCTATTATATATATATATTATTATATATAGCATTAAACAGTTCTTCAGTAGCAGTTTAATGCTATAGTATACTATAGCATTAAACAGCTATTGAAGATTTAATGGGCAACTAATCTCTATTAATTAATGTAATCATAGCAATAAAATAGTAGCCACATATTTTAATATTAAATTGTAAAATTAACTAAGACGTCATATCCTATTTGTATCTGGTAAGATCAAATACTCCATTTTAAGATGACAAAGGCCCCGAAGGACTAGTTTCCAATTAACAGGTATTAATGGAGTTCCCTAAGGTACGATAATATTGAGAGAACGGTACCAAATGAATTTACGAATTAGATCGCATTTATCCAGAGAAAAGCCTACATAATCTGGTAAAGGAAGTGATATTTGGGCCAGCTATGGTTCAATTAAATGTTTCGGTATTCGATAAAACTGTTAGTTGATAGTCAAAGCCTGAGATTCTTTAGTTTTGCAATTTATATTACGTATTGGATAATACGTTCCTGATTAAATTTAAAATATCAGGTTGACCGAGCTTCGCTCGGAATATTTTTGTAGGGATATATTAATAAAAAATAAATAATGAAAAATATATAAAAAATTACAAAAAGAGAATAATAATAACACCGAGATTCGATCCGACGCTGTTTGACACACAAAAACTAAAATTAAAACCGGTCAATGTCTCACCTGAGCTACCGTAACTCTTGACGTTGAGAACGAAATTTGAATTCATATTCTTTTAAAATCTAATGTCATTGTAACGTTTTGCTAAAAACACCGACAAAAGAACATTTTCTATACATAAAACCTAGTTAGATCGATTTTTTGGACCCGAATCCTCTAGTATGCCAAGTTTCATCAAAATCGTTGGTGCCGTTTCCGAGATCCTGAAAATATATATATTTACAAGAATTGCTCGTTTAAAGATATAAGATTAATTGTGCGGGATGTATATTAGAAAGTTTAAATTACATACGGATCTACATCTTCTATACAAATAAATAAAATTGAATTGTCTATTTGTATTGTCAAAATACTAAGGAAAGACGTCTAAGGGATATAACCCGATATAATGTCTATGTTAGAGAAAGAAAATTCGAAATGTAATTCTTTAGCAACCCGTCTGACCAGCGTGGTATAATGGGTCAATTTCACACCTATTAAGGAGTAGGCTCGAGTCCAACAGTGGGACGTCCATGAGCTAAAATGATGAATTGTAGAATAGTAGGTGAATTGTGAATGCGCTGGATACTTTTAAGCTTACCACTGGATTTAACATTCGCGCTAACGATAGGGATATTCTACCACATATTTTACTAAACTTATCAGTTCATTAAATGCAGTTTTAATTATATACACAAGATAGGGATAATAATAGTGCCCACATATAAAAAATTCTCGAAAAAAATCAAGTAGTAAGGTAGTAACCGATTTTGTAACTGCTAAAACATAGTTTATTTAGTTTACTTTCATCGTGTTATGATCTACGAAAGTAATAACTTCGAAAATGCTTCGTATCTTTGTTCTTGAAAAAGGACTTTATAATCTAAAAGCCTTACTTTAAGAAAAATTCGAATAAATAAATATTGTATTTGTTGCTTTTTGTAACCGACCGCCTGCCTAACATCAACCCCTATTGGGAATGTAATTGTTGAGCCGATGGGCATCAGATAGAATTGGCCCAGGTCTAATGGAAGCTCTTCTTGGTCGTTTTTTACGACACCCAAAAGCAATTTAAGGATTGGTAGTATTTGTGGTTTGGTATTATTGGTATTAATTTGAAAGTGTAGATTTTTGAGCCTCATTAAGCCAGGAAGTCACTTACGCTGGCTTGCTCCGCCACCAGCGTCTAAAGTCGCACAGACGCGAGTACCTGTGCGTTATGCCACTGGGGCTAGTTGAAGCGGTAGCTTGACGAACTGTAGATTAGTCCGTCACCGGAATAAGGTCGACTATGTTAACACTGTTAACAGAGACATACGACATAGATCAATAAAATCAAAAAGAATTAGTCAGTGTTGAACTCAATATGCGATGAAGGGAAACACCGTCGATTAGGACACCATGACATGCTTTTGCCGTTTTGCACGGTTAGGCGAGTTGCGGCCGGCCTGTCAAAAAGCAATGACGAGGTATTATGAATATACGTTTATGAATTAGTGTTTAAGTACATATATAATATTTAAATACGAGATCTAAAAATGTGTACGTACATAAAGTATGGTATCAAAATACAACAATCGCTAGTAAACATTAATCAGATACAGAATCACCGTAATCCTTGAGATTCCCACATAGCTGTTTTAATTAAGCAGTTGCCTCCGAACTTGTAGGATATTCCTATCTGTGATCATCCATGAGCCTTGTCCGTTATATCGGAATGTGTAATTAAGAGACGGCGTTTTGGTACAAAATCTGTTTACAAAGTCAGTCGAAGTATTTTATCTTGTTCACCGCAGCTTAAAGTAAACATCCAGACCGAGATTTCTGGAAGGGTGAATAGTTTACATTCTTGTGATTATTTACTCTTCAATGAGTTCTTATTAAACATATATTAGTGTAATATATATACTGATATTATGTTTGTAAAGTAAAAATACCATTTATCACTGTCTCTTTATTTCTCGCAGGTAATGAAGAAGTAAGTGAATTAAAACTTAGTCTTACACTAATACAGATTGACTTATCAAAAAGCTAACCTATGCATGTTTGTGTATATATTAAGGCTTAAGACTAGCTATGTGGTGGCGGCTAAGAACAACTAAGCTAAGAACTACCAACCCTTATTTTGCTCATTGATATCGTAAAAGAATGATAGCTTTAAATTTAGCTTATAATTTACTTATAGCTTTAAATTTACCTGAGTTAACTACATCTGACGCCATTATGTCAACAATTACATTCTCAAAGACCGAGGGTTGTCAATGTTGAGGTGTCAAGTTTTTAAGAATAACGGTCTGAGGTCTTATTGGTACGAACTTTTTGAAAATATGTGTGTATTTTCATTTAAGTCATATGTTTTGGAAGTGAATAACCGACCTCTGATTATGTTGTAAAGCAACATCTTTATGGCTTTGTGTGTTTTAGTTAACCTAAACAGACTAACAGAGTTTTGCCAATTAAATTTCTAATAGTCGAAATTAGCAACTTCAAACAAACCCTTGAACCTTATTATAATAATATAAATGACTAGCTGACTCGTCAGACGATGTTCAGTTCAAATCTAAAAAATATAGTAAAAGGAATTCTCCTTGAAATCGATAGCAGCACCACATACCGAGTCCAATTGTGCATATAAACCTTTGTCGTAGTCTCTTGAACACACACAAAAAAATAATCAACATCGGTCCAGCCGTTTAGGAGGAGTTCAGTGACATACACACGTACACAACAAATATATATATATATAAAGAATTAAATTGTAAGTACTACATGACAGAAACGAACATTGGCGCTTTAAATATTTATAAATCCCAAAAAGGACAAAAATAAAATAAAAAAAATCTGAAATGTTTGATGTTTACGCGAGTATTGTAAATAAAACTACTTTATGGATTTTATGGACCAGTCCGGCCGTGACCATGAATGCTGTAAATTATTCGAATCGTCGGTCAATCAAATATCAAATACAAACGCAATAAAATGCGTAAAGTAGTTTTATTCAATTTTTAAAATTGTTTATCTTATTTTGTTAGGCAAATTATAATTTGTTAGTTATATTTCGTGATAGTAATTTGTAAAATGATATAAATAATATACCTACTTATGTTATTACATATTTATGTAATAACGTTAGAAAAAATCTAACACAAAATACATAGGCTAAAGTTAAAAAAGAAAGTACTTTTGATTGTACTCAAGCAATGTAAATAGCCGGGCATCTCATGAATTCCTTTGAGAAAATAAATTAACGTTTTCCTTCGCAATTATTGTAGCTTGCTCTTTGTGAGTCGCTTTTACTTTTAATTCAAATAAATAATAGCTAATTATAATAAAAAATCTGCCCTACTTTTTCCCATCACTTATACGTTTTTTTTGATGATTTGGCAGTTGTTCTTTATAATGATAGAACAGTCCATAATGATAATACATATTACTAGCCATAAAGTCTTCAAAGACGTAATGATAAGGAAATATCAAATGTAAATTTAATTTTTAATCATGCTTATGTCTTTATTTCTGATATATGTACAAGACCACAGTCTTAGAACCAATGTTCATCGTTCTAAAGTCACGTAGTACTTGTATAATAACTGGAAATTCAGTGGGGCTAAATTGGTACGAGCCAGATAATAAACGGACTGGATACGGCGAAGTGAGAAAATTTATAGAAATATACTTGGTATAAAGTTAGCTATTTGATATCTCAGCTGATGCTTAAATTAAAATTGTAATAAATGATGAAGTTTGTTTTTTTGCAATGTTTTTTTATACAATCTTAATAATGAGATTGAATTAAACGATAAATAGCCACAGTCTTTACTTATTATTATTTTACCTTGATACTATTTCATATATACATATTATTAAACCGTGTGAAATTGGTGATTGGTTGTGACGTAATAACTATATTCCGATTGTGGAGGAAGGCTGACAAATTAGTAGTTCATACATGAGCCAGGATGACGGTGATAATGATGATGATTAATAAGTTATTTGATTGTGTGTCATCATAGGTAATAAAAAAAATGATATTATATATATTGCCACAAATCAAACAACCCTCCCGAAAAATAGAAAAAAAGGTTTTTTTATTGGACAAAAGGAAAGGAGACTCTCCACTTGCCTACGATTGATCAATATACCGTACACCTTAAGAATGGAAAGAATGTACGACAAAATTATGGTGGAATAGGATATAGGGAAGTCTTGTTACTCTTATGTAATGAGCTACCTCCAGAACTTCAACTTGCGATTACTGTAGAACTTCAAATTTAGATTCAAAACGTGTTTCGTTGTTATAGGATTTTATTTCTCTCGTATTGATATTATCTGAATATTAATCCCTTAGTTGTTTTTCACGACGCCCACGGACAAGATAGGGAGTGTAATGAGTGTATTATATTTACCACACGGAAAAGTAGTAGTTATAGATGACAAAATGATCAAACAATAAATACTTTCATAACAAGAATTTAATTAATTTATCCAACAGCCAATTATTATGTCGGTTGTCCTCGCCACTGAGAATTTATTCCACTCTGTTCGATATAACATTTCTCCGGGCCATTGCTCTTGGCAATACAGTTTGATACACCCATTCGTAGCCTGATTTGATCCAATCACTGGAAATAATTAACAAGAAAATGTTTGGTATTAATTTTGAAGTAGGGACATAAATGTCATCGAATATTTTAATAATATCTGTTTTTAGAAAAATCCTTTGCTATTGCAGTGTATATATTAATAGTATATTGCTACCGTGCTACTATTAAGTAGCACGGTGCTACTATTAATATGCCATCATCATCATCATCTTATTCCAATCACTCGAGGTCGTTTCAATATATCTTCTTTCATAGTACTTATTGCATAAGTTTTAGAACTAGCTATAGCATTATATTTAGTGCACTTAACACTTTTTAATCTACTATAACATGCATGCATACCACCGCATTATGACTAGCCCCTGCCGTCAACTCTGCTTTGGAATGAAATTGTTCACTTAATGGCATCAGATAGAGTTGGTCCAGGTGAGTGAGCGAAGCGCCGGTGGGTAGGCTACCTAATCTTGTCCAGGACCACCCTCATCTCCAGCTCCTCGATCGGGATCTCCTCTAATGTTCGGGAGGTTACCTCTCAACGCCCAGTCGCAGCCGAGACTGTCCTAGACTCGGTAGTAGCACCAGCCTCCTCTCCTTCCAACACGCAGGGAAAGGCCCAGACGTTAGATACGTGTTGTATAGTCCACAAAGGCGTAATCATAGGTGTTCAAGGAGCAGCGCTAGCACTCGGTCGGGTACACCATCTTACCTGGGAGCAATAGTCTGAAATACAACTCCTAAGGGGATGATAAGCATGTAGCTGAAACCATTAGAACTAGAAATATGAAATTTTGTACATGATTCTCTTTTTTAGGGGTAATCGAGGGAAAAGAAAGAATTTTTGAATATTCAACCCGTAAGAGATTTCCGTGTGGTGACGGAGTAAGAATACAATTTACCACTCCCTATCTTGCCCGTGGATATCGTACAAGACGACTAAGGGATATAATTGTACATAAGATCTGTGCAAGAGAAGGAAAACTCGAAATAAAACCCTATACCAACATGTCTGACCAGCATGTTATAGTAGGTCAAATTCCCTCCCATTGTGGCGGAGGCCCGAGCCCAACAGTGGGACGTATGTGGGCTGCGATGAAGAGAGTGGTGGGCGTATACCGAAACCGCCAAAACCGAGGGTGTTTGTGTGTGGAGGGTTTTGGTGGTGCCCTTGGTATCACCGAGCCTCAATGCACGCATTCACACTCCCTTCACTTTCTTCGCGGTAGGCAATGACCCTGTAAAGGTCCATGAGCGGCAGCAACACTTACCTTGTGTACTCTTTGCTCGTTTGCAATAAAAAAAAGTTAAGTTTTATTCACGGTTGTTTTAGTTGGAATAATCATGCGCTAAGAAAGATCACTGGTCAACAACGGTTTTGTTGCTCTTAATATAAGAGTGGTTTTAATTAGCGCGATACCAACTATTTCCAAAATTATGAATGGTTTTTGGAGATTGGCTCAAGCTTTTTTTAATTTTTTTTTGCATTGGATGAAAGAAACTAGTAAAATGCTAATGAAGCAGCAATTACATTTTTAATTATCAACATTTTTCTAAAAATTTTAATTCTCAACGTTTTTTTGAAAATTGTTACTTGCTGTTTTATTTTAATGTATAATCGTTCTATCTAGAATATGAAAAACAGAATAATTATATTAAGCTTCAGAAAAAGAGCTTCTATTAGCTCTCCTTTATATTTTTTTGGGAAGATTCTCTTTTCAAAGACATATAAGCATCATATTTCTCGGTATAATTTCTCAGATTTTTATAAAATATGCAGAAATAAAGTTAATGATCGTGTTATTTTATCATCAGTGTCACATGATACGTCAATGCGCCAAATCGGAATGCAGAAACCGAATTTTAACTATATAAGCAAAGAATAAAATGTCATCAACATCATTTCTACTAATGTGTGTAAATGGTTCGGGATTTTTGACGCGAATGTCAAAATGTCATGTAGCGCTTTTAAATTTTTTCATTATTTTAGTGTTTAAAGTGTTATATTGAATAATTTTGCTGATATTTTATGTAATATAATGCGGATAAAATTCTGAAATGTAGTGAATATGATATAATAGTGAATTGCGTGCATTTTGACATTCTGCCAAAATTCCCAGAGAAGTTATGACTTGGTTATCAGTACCAAATCATGCTAACGACTGACTGAAAGATGAAGACTTAAAGACGTGAATAATTAATATATAATACTCGACACTGGCAACAATAGCTCATATTATAGTAGCTCATTGCCATTAAATAAGAAGAAGAAGAAGAAGTGTAAATGGCTCGAGTGTGCTCTACAATAATATTTATATTATAGAATTTAATCGTATTTTAATATAACTACAGATTTATATATAGGGGTGGTAAAAAAACAATACCATTTTGTTGACCAGTGTTATTTTTAAAATCAAACCCTTGAGAGTGTAAAAAGTTGTTACCAGATATCACTGAGCCTGAGAACATAAGATTTTGCACAGAGTTGTCGGAGCATGTGAGCTTTAATAAAAACCTCGGAAAATCAACCGCTTAGCGGGAGAAAGTATATAGAGAATCCATTGGGCCTAGGAACATGAATTTTGAACATGATTCTCTTTTTTCAAGTAAACGAGCACCAGTTTTTTTTTTTTAAATCATATCGTCTTTTGTTATGGCAGGCTATGGTACACTACATATCCCGCCCAATCCATCTTGAGCGGCGGAAGGGTGACGTGTGGCCCTATAATTTACCGTATCCCCACCCCAGTGCCATTGGACTGACTGCTGTTACGGATTCCTCTTCTAATATCGCATACTGAAAAAGGCGTGAGGGGTTTATTTACTTGACTCCTGACCGGATCGAAGTTTTATTCGTTTTTTGGTAGATGTTTGCTATACAGACATTATATTATTTATGTTATAAAATATCAAGTCCATTTCTATTTTTTTTGGGTTTGGGCTACGGTCAGTGAACCTGCCGCTTGACTCCGTCCAGGGCGACAGAGGGGCGACGCGTGGCCCTGTAACCCACCCAATAGCATGTCGTCTTCGTCGTTGGGCCGACCACCGGTGTTTCTTGTGAGTTCCTTGACTTCAGTGGTCAGCCCAACCGAATACCTCGAGGAAGTATCCTCTCCCATCGACGTCCCCTTCCCGGGACGCCGATCGTCATCGCAAGGCTAGCCTCTCCGCGGGTGCCGGATTATATCCCCGGTCCGGTCACCCGCAGCCTCTGCTAGGGCGGAATCAGACACAAAATATCGAGTCCATACATATAGGTAGAAAAATATGTTTTGGTACTATTCATAGCCCCCCCACCATACAGTAAACTACCTACATCAAGAGTTAATATTCTATTTTATTAAATATCCAATTTGCTCTCGGTTCCTTGTGGAAGTTTGTACTTCTAATAAGAATAACATTTCTTATCTACGCAAAAGTAGCTTTTAAGCCTTCATGTTTACAGTTTACTCCAGAGGGAAATTGACCTACTATAATACGCTGGTTAAACGGGTTGTTATGGGGTTTTATTATTAACATATATATTTATATAATTTGTTTTTATCAACATTACGTTTGGAACTTTACGTAAGAAGGAAATGATTTTCTATGTAAGGCTTGGGATAGGCTTAGTTCATGACTTATTAGTAGTACCTGTAGTTATTGTTACACTTCATACTCACTATCGATTCCACGCCGACGAGGTCGGGGGGCAAAGGATAATATTAGTAATAAGTGCGAATGTGAATTTATTAATTTGCTTGTTAGTTCGTATCTTCTTAGTTCATCGAAATATTGTAAAGACTGTTTATTAAGAAATGTGAAATAATACGGTGGGTTCTTGGTATAAATTCCTACTGCTAGATACGGAGCACCGCGATGATAGGCTCTAATATAGTCTTTCTAGTCTAATATGTGAACGCTTATTTTTTGAAATCAAATATGAAACTCTTCATCATCATTCTGCTCATTTATCAGATTCCTCTTCCATCGTAAATATTGTAAAACTTATGTTTATATATATATATATATATATATATTTATTTCTTGTGTATGTGTGTATGTCACTGAATTGAATTTTTTGTATGTGTTTAAGGGGATTTGAGAATGGTTTAGATTTACGATTGGACCCGGTAGGTGGCATTGCTGTCGATTTCAAGAAGAAAAAAAGCCAGACCGTCATCAAATGGAGTTCGCATAGATTGATGATGTAAAGCTCTAATTCATCTTTTACGGCACCTACGAGCAATATCAGGGTTTGTGATATTCGTAACCGCTATCATACGGCACATTTGAAACCTAAGCCAAAAAATTTATTGGCAATGAACGAAAATCTATCTAAGATTGCCCTCTATAATCTAGTATAAAAATAAAAAAACTGGATTTACTAACTTACACGATACTTAAACGTTGCTTACGTATGATTATGAAGCATTATATGAACACTTAACAACTGCTTACCTACGTTACTTCTAAGTGTTGTAGTATTGTAACACAATATTAAAAGCATCTCACTCTTATAACTTATCTCATAACAGTACTCGAGTTAGGGTGGTGTAAAGACATCATTTACAGAGACAAAATAAGGATCATCGTACACATAGCCCTCGTAAAACAATTTGTAAGCTTGTATAAACTTATCCAATCTCGTTTGACTGAGTACTAAACGAGAAATGTGAAATGTGGCACGGACTAGAGATTTATTGACTGCCGGCTCGTTCATTACATGACGTGTGTTATAGGTTCTCACATAAAAAGCTAGTTATAAACCTCTATTTAGTTAAGATACCTACAAAAATTTCTTTAGTGCAGGGTGTTGTCTTAAAAAAAAAAGAAAAAAACGGAAAAAACTAGTCCTGAACTCTATTTAGTGTCGATTCACACTGTGATGCCGTTCACGGTTCGATCTCGCTCCGGTCTCGGTCCGTTCCCGGTCTGGTAAAGTATTCTTAAATAAGAATTAGAGTATTCTCACTATCGTATCGCTCTAGTTCCGATTCGATATCGCGCCGGTACCCGTTGGTCGAAAGGAATATTTGACTGAAGCGAGATCGGACTTGTCATGACTTGTACCGACAGTGTGAATACGTTTTTGTATCAAATCCAGTATTTCTTCGGTCGTGTAGGGAGACGTTACACTTTTCTTCTAGTCATGGCTAGTAATAAATTGTGGAATTCTGAAAAAGGTAAGTAATGTAATTTATGCGTGTGATTTATAACATTTGATTATGAATAATCAAATGTTATAAATCACACATATATAAATAATCACGTTATAATTATTTTCGCCAGCTTTTCTGTAAGCGTTTTTCCAAGAAAAAAGTATACGGTGAAATTCGCAAACACAAAAGAATAGTTGACAAAAACTTGATTACGAGCGAAAAATGATCGTCACACATGGGATTGAAACCCATGCCTATCGACCATGAATCGAGACTGACTGATTGTGGAACTAGTAGTGTAGACACAGCGAGATTTGATCGGACCGAGACCGGAGCGAGATCGGACCGTGAACGGCATCAAAGTGTGGATCAAGCCTTAGTGGGAGATTTTCATTCGTTCATTCATTCATAGTCACACTATTGGGCTGTGGCTTCCGCCACAACGGAAAGGTAATTTAACTATTATACGTTATGTCACGCTGGTCGTTTGACCAGCGTGGCATAATGTCTGTGTTGGCGTAGCTTCATATCGAGTTTGCTTTCTCTTGCATTGGTGTTATTGTTAGTGTATGGTGTTATTATCCAGTAGCGTATATATTGCATACCGCGCATACATCCAGTAGTCGTCTTTAACGACACCCATGGATAGGAGAGAGGACGGTGAATTATATTCTTACTACGTTACCACACAGAAATAGGAGATTTAGGCCGCTACAAATACCACTAGTGAAATAAAATTTGTAAAAAATGATTTTTAGGTTTGTATTAACGATCGTGAGTGTCTGAAAGCGCATGTTGAATTTGATTTTTTTTATTATGTTTTAGGTGATTTGGTCGAGAAATACCACTAGAAAACTTATGCAGCTGGGTTTTTCCATATAATGAATATAAATCATCATCGAACAACATAATCATCAGTTATCGTGTGATTTATTAGATTTGTATTCTTTTTGTTTTGATTGTACTCTTTAACGTAATGATGGCAAGGAGCTTTAAATGGGGTTCGAATAAAGGCGAAAATTTTTAAGGATCAAGAAAGTGTAGATAGTGTTGAAACACTATTTTTTTTTCAGTTTTAAATTAAGGTATTCAAATCTCATTCAAGCATAATGATATGGTATCATAAGTAAACCACTAATAAGCGAAATATCTGTTATAGTTACTTATACTTTTTACTTTTCCGTATGGTGATGGAGTAAAAATAAAATTCACCAATCGTGCATGTCGTAAAAGTTGACTAAGGGATGTAATATGCTGTTAACATCTATATACATAATATTTTATACATCCCGTCTAACTAGCGTGATATATCTAGTAGATCAATTTCCTTCGCAATGTGGAGGAGGCGCGAGGACAACAATTGGACGTATATGACCTGTGGTGATGATAATGAAGGCAGTATCATCACATGTAGATTGAAATCCAATTTATCGTAATCATGCTATCGTTTTCACAAATTGCATTAGTAAAGTTAAAATATTAATCTCTGAAGATACAGAATAGCAGATACGTAAATTACGTAATAACTAGCGAATGAAGCCAAGTCAAAAGGAGAAATAATTATAAATACCTATAATCCTTCAACAAAGAACATTTTACCTTTTAAACATTTTAATGCTTGGTTGTGGTAAAATAGATATTTATACTGTCATAAGTTGAAGCTAGCTTCAAGTTAAACCATTTATCTCGGTCATAATTTAAGTACCTGCTTATTGAAGTGGTTATGGCGAAACCATGCTAAATTATACTTAACGTTTAAAACAAAAGTTTTCTTTAATATAACTTCGTAAATTAGTAAGATTTTGTATTAGCCGCGTTGCGTTATTATTTAGTGCCTCTTTGTTGTAGTTGATTTAAAATTATCTTATATCTTTATATGCGGCCAAAAATCGATCTAGCTAGGTTTTATTTATAGAAAATGTTGTTTTGTCCGTGTTTTTAGCAAAACAAACAATGACATTAAATTTTAAAAGAATATGAATTCAAATTTCGTTGTCAACGTCATGAGTTACGATAGCTCAGATGGGAAGTTTACAGGTTCTAATTTTGATTTTGTTGACATTCAAACAGCGTCGGTTCGAATCTCGGTGTTATTATTATTCTCTTTTTGTAATTTTTTTATATATTTTTCATTTTTATTTTTTATTAATATATATCTAAATAATTTGCTGTGTGGTAGCGGCTTCGAATACTACCAACCCTTGCTTTGCTCGTGGGTGTCGTAAAAGGCGACTAAGAGCCCTAGATTGACCCGGACCAACTCCATCTGGTACCATTTGGGTCAACGATTAGATTCCCAAGGAGGGTTGACGTCAGGCAGGCGGCCGGTCATAAAAGTCATTGCCGAAACTTTTTGCAATATGTCAAAACAGATGACATATTGCGTCGACCCCAAGTAATTGGGATAAGAGCAAGATGATGATATCTAAATAAATTCGATAAAATTATTCCGAGTGAAGCTCGGTCAACCAGATATTTACATTTAAATGCTTAGTTTGCTGTATGTTGGCGGCTACTAACAATCCTGACATGAGTGCGTGTTGTAAAGGACGACTAAGATCTTAAATTTATCTGGACCAATACAATATGATGCCTACTGGTCAACAAAGACATTTACAAGAAGAGTTAACGTCAGTTAAGCGGCCAATCATAAAATTATTGCCATAAATTTTCACAACATATACGATGAAGAGTATATATTAATATTATAATAATAATAAGAGTGGGGACACCAGAGCTATATATACTCAGGGTAGGAATTGTCATTTTCAAGGACATAACTACTAGGAAACTACTGCGGGTCGCCGGTTATCGGGGACTTGCAGTGGTGAAACCGGCTCCGCACCGCTCGACAGCCCAAGCCACTTACACCAATGTTGCCCCCCCTGTTGCCTATATGGTCTGCGTGTCTATGGCGACCGTTTAAGGGGGCCCATTCAGTGAGTTGGCGAGTCACCGTCAGCTTAAGTTCAAGACGTATAAGGTATTGAAGGCAGACGACAGTTTTAAATCAATAGTTTCACTTAATCCAGTCCATCAAAGTTCACAACCCCATAATCAGGTTTTAAATATCATAATTGCACAATAGTTTTACACCTACCGTTGGCAGTCCACGAGTGTTGTGTGCAAACGTGGTGTGTCATCGGTAGATGTCCCATCACATTTTAACATTAAATTTCTCCAAAGGCCTCTGCGTGTTGGATTCATATCCCCATGTAAGCCTTTCAAAGGACCGGGTATCTTCTCTAGAGAAGATCCCGTGAATCTAAAGGAGATACAACTATATAATAATAATATATAATAGTGATGTATTATCTACGTCGACTCCAAGTCATTGGTATAACAAGATGACTATAACATTTAAGACTTAGTGAAAAAGAAACATGAATATTGTCGTTAGCGTTAATATTACTTCGCCACATGAAAAGTTCTTTATATATAATAAAAAACTTTTTATTATATAACTAGCAACCCGCCCTCGCTTCGCTTTGGTTTCAGTCGCTTAAACCCGCGTCGTTCCTGTTCCTGTGGGAATACCGAGATAAAATATAGCCTATGTTACTCCCTGATATTATAGCTTTCCAATGGTGAAAGAATTTTTGAAATCGGTTCGGTGGTTTAAGCGTGAAAGGGTAACAAACATCCTTACTTTCGCATTTATAATATTAGTATGGATGAGCTCTAATATTTACACCTGTATAACACATTATGAAGAAACTATTTTTAAGGAATTTTTTTCGCATTTGCTTTTGATTGTTGATTGTCTAACGTTTCTCTTATTTTATTGCTTTTGGTAGCAAATAAATAGCAAACCTGATATTGCCGCTCATGGACCTTTGGTAGGCCGCTGTCTACAGTGAAAAAAAAGTGAAGGGATCGTGAATGCGTGCAATGAGGTTGGATAATACTAAATGACTCACTAAAACCTATCAAATGCACACCCAGTTGGGCTATCGGCTCTCTCGCTTATCGAATGAAGTGCAGCAACAAATTGCTCCTACTCAGACGGACCAGCTCGCGGCTACAGACAGATAAATGTCAGCAGTGTGGTCCTACTACGTTTTGAATGAACGAGTTTGAACGAACGAAACATTTTGAACTTTATTTATTACTAGCAACCCGCCCTCGCTTCGCTTCGGTTTCAGTCACCTTACCCGTGTAGTTTCCGTTTCCGTGGGAATACCGGAATAAAATATAGCCTATGTTACCCCCTGATATTATATTTTTACATTGGCGAAAGAATTTTTGAAATCGGTTCGGTGGTTTAAGCGTGAAAGCGTAACAAAAAAACAAACAAACTTACTTTCGCATTTATAATATTGGTAAGGATAAGGATATTCAAAATTTAGTTCTTAATTCTAATCTAATAAAAACTAGAACAATGTATAGGTTCATATTAAATTATATATACATACACTACATACACCAAGACGTATATGTAATATATTATTATGTTACTTTACTTAGGCACTGAAGGCTACTTATTACTCAATTTACAAGTTAAAGAACGACCGTTCACGTTACGTACGTGAACGGTCGAAGTACAAAGAAAAAATGGTTTATGTAAAAGCCACGCACCTATTACAACGCTTTCAAGCATTACAGTCTTGTTGTATTATGAAATATTCTAGGTTAAATTTGACACAAAGATACCGTATAAGATTGATTTTTAAGTTAGAAACTATAAATTCAGGCTTTGCTACATGTACATGATAATTATAATCCAGATTAGCATCAATAAAATATAATTATAATTTGATATAATTATATTCCGTGTGCTGACGGAGTAAGTGACGTAAGTGAAGTAAGTGACGACCGAGCGGGTGACCGGACCGGAGAACTTAGTCCGTCACCCGCAGAGAGGCTGACCGCGCGACGACGACCGACGTCCCGGGACAGGGACGTCGAGAGGTGAGGGTACCCGAAAGGGTATTCCGTCGGGCCGACCACTGACTACAAGTCACCCTGCTCCGGTGGTTGGCCCAACGACGAAGGTGACGTGAGTACGGGTGGGTTATGGTCCCGCTCGCCGTCCTTTCGTCGCCCGGGACGGAACAGATCGCGTGTGCGCTTACCATAGCCCACCCATAAAAAAACAAATACCAACATATCTAACCAGCATGATATAGTAGATCAAACTCCCTCCGATTGTGGAGGAGGCCCGAGCCCAACAGTGGGACGTTATGGGTTGCGATGATACATATCTCTTTGTTTGAATTGGTAAATACCTAGTCATACTTCTTCTATTACCACTTGTAATAATAATTAGCAAGTTTTACTATTTCCCTGTGATAACGGAATAAGAATACAGTTCACACCCCCCTCTCTTACCCGTGGGTGTCGTAAAAAATGACTATGGGATATGATACGCAGATAATATCTATGCAAGAGAGGGAAAACTCGATATAAAACCCTATGCCATCATGTCAAACTAGCACGGCAGAATGGGTTAATTTCTCTTCCATTGTGGAGGAGGATTGAAGGCTTGAGCGAAACAGTGGGACATATATGGGCTGAGATGATGATGATGAAGTCTTATTAATTGTCATTGTTAGTTATTTATGTTATAAACTATTTCAGATATATTTGACGATCAACCAAGTAAAATTTAAATTACACAATCACGGTTTTCTTGTATAAAGATATATTCTTTATTTAGATATGTTCTTAAAAACACGACATCTTGCATTGTATTGTATTGCGTGGGACTTAACAAATATATAATTAACGGACAGAAATTACACAGAGATTCAGGGCGACATTTTATGGATCACACTAAGTAGGTACCGTTCTGTATGAGTAACGAATCCGCGGCGTTTGGCACCGTAGGTTAGTATTCCCCTTATCTTGTCTGCGTGCGTCGTAAAAGTCGACTAAAAGATATAATATCCATATAACATTTATACAAGAGACGAAAAACTGCAAATAAAATCATTTACTAATTCATCTGACCAGCATGGTAGGTTAGGTCGGGGAACGTCGAGAGGAGAGGGTACCCCGCGACCGGAGTATTCCGTCGGGCCGACCACTGATGACAAGTTACCCTGCACCGGTGGTCGGCCCAACTACGAAGGCGACGTGTCACGGGTGGGTCATGGGGCCGCGCGCCGCCCCAACGTCGCCCCGGTCGGAGCTGGGTGGCAGGTGCGCTGACCATGGCCCGCACCCTAAAAAAATGGTATTTTAGGTCAGCTTCCTTTTCATGTGGAGGAAACCTATCTACCTAATCCAATATTTGGCAAGTTTCACACTGGTACTGTGATTTTTAAATAGTGTGAAAAAAAAACGTAACCAGTTAATTACATCTGATATTTCATCATCATCACATCTTCTAAACGTATAACTGTTGGGTGCGAGATGTGTTGATATAGGATTTTATTTCGGGTTTTCCTTCTCTTGCATAGATGTTATCTGCATATTATAATCCCTTAGTCATCTTGCACGGGCAAGAAAGGGTTGGTAAATTGTATTCTCCGTCATCACACAGAAATACTTCTGATATTTACTTGAGTATTATCCACAGATTATGAATGGATAGATATATTATGGAGCTAAAGAATTATTATTATTATTATCTGCCCACGCTACCCTGAATATTATCTATTGTATGCGGCAAAATAGTAACAACAAAAATAAACCACATTACATATCATATAGTGTTTATATAAATTACGTGTCACGTTGTTTGTCCGTGATGGACTCCTAAACTACTTAACCGATTTTAATCAAATTTGCACACCGTGTGCAGTTTGATCCAACTTGAAAGATAGGATAGCTTACATCTTAATTTATAGTTGCAATATTATTTTATTGCAAATTATTTGTATTATCTATATATATCTATTATTTGACATTCACAATTATCTGTTAACTCCAAACAATTTTAACAGATGGCGATATCTGTTGACTGGATTGAGTAATTAATTAATAGATGGCGCTGCTATGTCAAACCTACAAACGTGTCATATACGATTTTAGCTTGCTTTTATACATAGATGCTAGTTATAAAAAAATATGACGACCTCCGTGAGAGATGTTCTCCTACAGTTCCACTTAAATAGTTTAATAAAATGTAATAAACTCATTTGCAAAAAAAACGGGCACCTAAGCAATGAACCATTTCAAATGTTAATATTTCTTTGTTTGATAATTATAGGTAGTTTTATCCACACAATTTGCTAAATTAATAAGAAAATAATCGTTTTCATCAGTATTTCATAAAATTTAGATACAATTTATGGGAAATAATGCTAAACCTCGCTAGTAGTGTATATTCGCTAGTAGTGCATATGCTCATGAAGTAAAAATAAAAAAGTTTTTTTGTTTGTTTTTCTTTAATAAAGTAAAAGCAGATAAATGTTTAGTATCGAGTGTGACCCCCTCTAGCTAAAATCACAGCTTGAATTCGTCTGGGCATGCTAGCGAGTATATCCCGGATACTTGCTTGCGGAATACGTTCCCACTCCGCAGTAATCACATTCTTCAGCTCTCTGATGGTCTGCGGAGCCGGGTGTACTGATCTCACACGCCGTTTCAGAACGTCCCAGACATGCTCTATGGGATTGAGGTCGGGACTTCGAGCTGGCCAATCCAAACGACGAATGCCGACCTCTTGCACATACGCATTAACATCGCGGGATCGGTGGGCGCGAGCATTGTCGTCCATAAAAATCGAGTCTTCACCTAGAGCGGCCAATGCGGGTTGTGCATGAGAAATTAGAACTTCCGTTATGTATCGATGCCCAGTCAGTGAGCCGTTTTCAATGAAGACTAACTCTGTACGATCCATTGAATTTATTCCTGCCCAAAACATAACAGAGCCCCCACCATAAGGTGTGATTTCTTCGAAACATGCCTCTGCAAAGCGTTCTCCTTGTCTTCTTAGCACTCGCCGACGTCGATCTTCACCGAACAGAGATATCCTGGCTTCATCAGAGAACAAAACCCTATTCCAATCGTCTTGAGTCCATGATTCACAATTTCTAGCGAACCTAAGCCTGTGAACTCTGTGCTCACGGAGTAATTTGGGGCCGCGGGCCGGGCGGTGACTGCGTATATTGGCAGCGAGAAGCCTCCTCCTGACCGTCCATAGACTAATATGCACATTTCTTACTTCTTGGAGGTTGTTCTTAAGATCCACATACGAAGATTTGCGATTTCTCAATGCGCGACTCACAAGAAAACGATCATCCCGTGGTTGGGTACATGGTTTTCTTCCAGAACCAGGCCTTCTCTCGACGGAACCAGTCTCCTGATATCGCTGCCAGGTTCTTTGGACTGTCGAGCGACTAACATTTAGCCTCCTAGCCACGAAACATTGGCTGCAACCCTCTTCAAGCAGCGCGATAATTTTGGTAGCTTTTACCACTTTATCTACCATTTTTGATACAGCCAAACAGCATTAAATAAAGCTTTGACAGTCAAGGATATGAAATTAATCGATAAAAATTGAATAAAAGTTATGAAAGTCGATGTTAACTTCTGGAACTTCGCGCCAAAAATGTAGGATAAAAAGGGGTTTTCTGTAAAAATGAACATCAAATGAAAAATTGAATTTAGAACGTACTTTTTTAAATACCACAGCATTTTTAAAACCGGCCAGTAACGTGTACAAACGATTGAAACCTTTTTGGTATTGTATCTTTTTAAATATGAATGAAAATCAAAACCGCCCGTTTTTTTTGCAAATGAGTTTATAATAAAAACATTAGCCACAGCAACGCGTGGCCAGGTTTGCTAGTCTATATATATATATAAAAGAAAGAGAGTGGTAGGACCACACTGTCGACAGTTATCTGTCTACAGCCGCGGGCCGGTCCGTCTGAGGTAGTACCACACTCTCGCAGAAAATCGACGTCTGAGTAGTAGCAATTAGTTACTGCGCTTCGTTCGGTAAGCGAGAGAGCCGGCAGCCGAACTTTCTGAGGGTGTTTGTGTGTGGAAGGTTTTGGTAGTACCCTTGGTATCACCGAGCCTCAATGCACGCACACTTCCTTCACTTTCTTCGCAGTAGGCAGCGGCCTTGTAAAGGTCCATGAGGGGCAGCAACACTTACCATCAGGTGTACTGTTTGATCGTTTGACACGGTTTGCAATAAAAAAAAAAAACGAAAGTCGTGTTAGTTATACTATTTAACTCAAGATTATTTAATTCAAGAACAGCTAAACCGATTTGGCTGAAAATTGGTGGGGAGGTAGCTTAGAACTAGGAGACGGACATAGGATACTTTTTATCCGTTTCTTTTTTTAATGGTGTATACAAGATTTCGCCAATAACTCTTTTATCCCGTTCGATTGCGGTACCGTGTGACGTGACGTTAATGAAAATGGTTCTTCCATTAGAGACGATATTTACGGAAATTTAGTAAATATATTTACGAAAAAAATTATGGCGTTACGAAGTTCGCAGGGTTAGCTAGTTTCATATAAATACAACCTTATTTTTATTGCATATTAAGTATGGGTATAAATTATGTTATATCATATTCGTTGTATACAAAACACGCACATAATATCACCATCTCTACAGATAAATAACATTAAAATATCTGTTTGTAATGCCAAAATAAAAGTTTTTAAAGTGAAACTTTTAGTACATCGCCTCAAACTTTTTCGTCCATCTATTGCACGTCGCGTGACGGTCGGCCGCGGAGAAGGGGTAAAGTGAAAGACGCTCGACGGAGCAGCCGAGGCCAATATGCCGACGTTCGCATCAGCTGTCCGTATGGTGTATAGACTATTTATGCCAGTGCTTCACGCTATTTGTTTGTTTTTATCAGTGTTTAATGTAAATGTTGCTATTTTTTTTGTAATGCGAAAGAAGTTTCACTTTTACCATGGTTTCATAAAACCACGCAATCAAATTTTTTTTGTACTAAACGCACCTCATCATCATCTTGTTTTTATCCCAATTACTTCGGGTCGATGTAATAATTATGTACTTCTATCGTACATACTGCAAAAGTTTTAGCAATAGTTTTATGACTGGCCGCCTGACTGATACCAAATCTTTTTGAGAATGTAATTGTGGACTTAGATATCATCAAATAGAGTTAGTCTAGGTCGATGCTCTTAGTCGTCTTTTACGACACCCATACGCAATGTAAGTGTTGATAGTATTCATAGCTGTCACCACACACCGTCTTATGGACGGATTGGACTCGCTGGAACGGCGGAGAGAATTTGGGTCACTCTGTGTACTCTACCGACTCTTTCATGGGGAGTGCTCCGAGGAAATGTTGGACTTGGTACCACCAACACCATTTTACCAACGTACAACTCAATATCGTAGCAGGGTTCATCCATTACACGTGGAAGCGCTATGGTCTTCAACTGTATGTTTCCAGCGATCATTTCTAAAAAGGTAGGTGCACTGAAATGAAGTACCTGCTGCTGTGTTTTCCGAGCGCTATGACATGTCCTACTTTAAACGAGGTTTAAGAAGAGTATTTTCTTCATGGTAGGCAACGGCCTGGCTGTGCCCTTGGTATTGCAAAGGTCCATGTGCGGCCGTATCACTTACCATTGGGTGTGCTGCTTGCTCGCTTGCCACCGTTGGCAATAAAAATGACAGTAAATAATAAACGCATACATGGCACAAATATAAAAAATATTTTTTCTTTAAAGTTTTGTCTTTCTGCTTGTGTGTCTTGCTGCTTTTGTGAAAATACTCGACCGATATTGAGGCAATTACACTGTTAGACTATTGTTAGGAGTAAGGAGAAGTACTTTTATCATAGAAAAAAATTATGATGCAAAAAATAAAATTATAATTATTAAATTCAATTAAAATATGTATAATCAATAATAAGAAACTGTACAATATCAATTCATATATATAATATACGATAATATGCATCCAATATTATTTATTGTCCGTGTGGTGACGGAGTAAGAATACAATTCACCACTCCCTATCTTGCCCGTGGATGTCGTATAAGACGACTATGGGATATAATGTGCACATAACATCTGTGCAAGAGAAGGAAAACTCGAAATGAAACCCTATACCAACATGTCTGACCAGCATGGTATAGTAGGTCAAATTCCCTCCCATTGTGGAGGAGGCCCGAGCCCAACAGTGGGACGTATGTGGGCTGCGATGATGATGATGATTATTTATTGTCCCCCTGTTTTGCCCATGGGTATCGGTAAAAGATGACTAAGGGATGTGATATACATTTAATATCTGTGCAAGGGAAGGAAAACTAAAAATAGAACTCTATACTAGCTCGTTTGACCAGCGTGGTATAAGAGGTCAATTGCCCTCCTATTGCGAATAGGCTTGAGCGAGTGGAACGTATAAGTGTCGAGATGATGATAATAATTTTTGCGTTTTTGACGTTTAAGATTTGGGTAGGTAATATTGTAAAAATATTATTAAATTACATAGAATGTAAAAACTGAACTATAATCTAAGCTGCGGCATAGTGCTAGTGTAATATAAACCTATCAAGTTTAATAGAATAATGTTTCTACATGATATACCTGTTGCGCTAAATGGCTGACTCAGTTACGGCTTTATGTTAAAAGCCAAACCTTATATAAGTACATTATTTAACAAGGGAACATGAGTTCCTTTGACTAGAGGAGACTATGAACACTGAATTAATAGGAGATAATTACGTATATCTAATAATTTTATTTAAGATGTTTACATGAGTTCTGCATGTATGAATTTATTAACCTGACATCTGCGATATAAATAGGAGTGGATTAAAGATTTTTTTGTCCAAGTTTGTCTAAGTTTTTTTTATTGCTGCAAGGGTCAAACGAGCAAACAGCGCACCTGATGGTAAGTGATACTGTGCTTATGAACCTTTGCTAGGCCACTGCTTATCATGAAGAAAGTGAAGGGAGTGTGAATGCGTTCGAGCGAGGAGATTCGGTGATACTATAGGGAATACTAAAATTACATACAAACATCCTCAGAAAGCCCAACGGCTGTCAGCTCTCTCGCTCACCAAACCAACTGCAGTATGAAATTGCTATTACTCAGACGTGGAGTCGAGAGTGTGGTATTACCCCGAATGGACTGGCCCACAATTGTAGACAGATGGAATAAGAATATAAAAGTTACTCAATATTTTGCTGAAGTTTCCATAAGAATCGAACACCATGCTTGATAGTCAAGTGGACATTTGAAGAGTTATTCTTCTATTTTACCGTAGTTATCATAAGAATTGCATAATGTGATGGGTCCTTGACACTTATGCAGCTCGGTCTCCATAGTATCTAGTGACAACCGGCAACCGTGACTTACCATCCAACTGAAAAGCTTTACTACCAAATAACACATGTATTCTGATTTAATCTATATATATATAAAAGAAAGTCGTGTTAATTACACTATTTATAACTCAAGAACAGCTGTACCGATTTGGCTGAAAATTAGTGGAGAGGTAGCTTAGAACCAGGAGACGGACATAGAATACTTTTTATCCTGTTTCTTTTTTTAATGGTGTTTACAAGATTTCGCCAATAACTTTTTATCCTGTTCGATCGCGTTCCCATGTGACGTGACATAAAATGTCAAAGAGAATATAAGTCAATATGAAACGTAGTATAAAAAAACGCATTTGATATGAAATAACAAAATGCAAATGACAGCTAAACGAAATTTTGTCTATAGTTAAGTATGGTTGAAAATTTGATAATTATAATTTTGTTAGAAATCAATAATGAGTGATTTATATTCTCTTTGAATCATCATTAACAATGCCGCGACCAAAACTTTTCCATTAGGAACTATATTTTCGGCAATTTAGAAAATATACTTAGGAAAAAAATTATAGCGTTACGAAGCTCGCAGGGTCAGCTAGTAATTAATTAAAACTCATAATTAGAATCTAGTATGCTGATAAATTGCGTATGGTGAAGGAGTAAGACGTGAATTTTATCACCAACCCCTCTCTTGCCTATTGTGTAAGTGTCGTGAAAACGATTAACAGATATATGTAAAACATCGAGACAAAAGAAGGTAAATTCAACATAAAACCCAATGCCATCACGTTAGACCAGCGTGGTATAGTATGTAAACTGCCCTCGTTTTGAGGAGGAGACCCGAGGTCAATAGTGGGAATTGGATATGGAGCTATGTAATGATGATAATATGCCGATAAATGTCCCTTCTTTCTCACGGGTGTCGTAAGAGATTATTGAGGGAATATGCCAAATACAAACCCGTCTCACTAGCGTAGTACCGAAGATACATTGCCCTCCCAATATGAAGGAATCCCGTACCTAATGCAGGATTATAGTAAAATACCATCATTTGAAATATTGTAAACTATTAGTTTTTATGGCGACGGAGTAAAAATACAATTTACCACTTCTTTTCATATAGTAATTTCCATATAAGTATAACTACTAAGGGCTATAAGCAGATAATTTTCTTATAAAGGAGAAATAAATTTTAAAAAATGTTTCGCTTTATAAATAAAAAGGGAGCCGTCGCTCAGGATGTCTGGCAGATGTGAAACATCGAAATTATTTTGTACAAATACATATCCATAAAAGAAAAGATTACGACCGGAATTAATGTGGTATAAAGTATTAATAAAATATTAGGAATTTTTACCCAGAAAATGATGATTATTATTTAATAAACATTTACTTTCATTAATATATACTATAGGTATGTGAGCTCAGTGCGGCGAGAGAGATAGCGCACAGGCCCTTGCGCACAACATTGCCACGGTAATATTATCAAACAGTAATCCAAATTCATACAAACGGACGAAACGCGAGCTATACCTACGTGCCTCGATCTCGGCATGCGCTCGGCATGCAGACAGTCGCGACTGTGCTGCAGTGATGAGCGAACGGTGTGTTGTTTTTTTAACAATAACTGCGCGAATTTTTCACTAAAATTCATTATTATACACATATTTAATATGACAAGTAGGGTATATTGTGTTGTTTTTGGTTGCATGAATTCGTCAATAACGAATCCAGAGATAACTTTATTTTAGATTACCTGCAAACTCTGAAATCTTACCTATTATAAAATAATTTTACTTACTATTAGGTAGGTACATAATGTGTGTCGTTTTAATGTATAAGTATTTCCTTTATTCTCCCGAAAAAAAGCTGTCTGGATTAATAAATAAAGTGAATAAAGTGATTGACACGAGTGAAATAGGTAGTTATAGGCGGTTCATGAATCATGTTACGGTAGGTACGCTTGTGTTAAAACTCATAATGTGTTTTGTTTTGTTAGTTTATATAATTCAAAGTAAAGACGTGGTATTTTATTATTAATGATAACAGATGTCTATTGTACTGTGTGTATGAATAGTACTAGAAAACAATCTAAAATCAACACGCATTCTTATTGAACACTTCCTATTTAATTCACAAAGTATTTTATTTGTTTATATAAGAAAAGTATATACAAAACTAAATGGAAACACAAAGTAGGCAAATGTAATTAAATGCTGGAGGCGGGCAGCCCTATCACATGTTTACATACCGCATGGATGTAGGCTTTTAATTCAAGGTTACGGCCGAGATACATTACTGGTAGATGACTATACTGTGACATTGCGTCGCTCCGTCTCACTCACACACTACTACGTATAGACTACGTACGAGTATGTACATATATATGGCGGCGTTAACGCCACGCTACAACAATCAGATATTACCCTCGCGTATTCCGTCATATAGCGTGAGACCGTAAGGCCACGACATGTTTACGCCACGCCAACGATCAGGCTCACCCTCGCATATAAATGTTTCACAACAATATTTTTACGGATTTTATTGCCTTTGTATTTGATTTTTGATTGTCCAACATTTTGAACACTTTACAGCGACCAGAAATATTTAAATGTAGTGTGACTCAATATCCCTCCTATTTTGGAAGTGGCTTGAGCCTTGCGGAGGAATGTAATGGACTGAGAAGAAAAAAATATATACCAAGAAAAGCAAGTGAAGTAAAAGCAATATCGACCTTCTTATCTTCCCAGACTAAGAAATCTTGGAATTGAAAGTCCAGGAAAATCAGTCCATTGAAATTTGAGTACCCAGACTATCTGTTATCTATAAAGTCTAAAAGTCTTGGTTTATATACAGAATCGGATCACTTAGCGAGAGTGACGCTAATATATTTTAGTTATAATTCTCAATATCTTTGATATTAAATCTGTTGCTAAGTATTATCCTTGTGGTGACCAAGTACCTAATACACTATTGCCCGCCTAGTCCGCGGGTCTCGTTACTCGTCTTTGACTAAGGGATATAATTTGCACATAATCTATTCTAGAGAAGGAAACCTCGAAATAAAACCCTAAACCAACACGTTTGATCAGCGTGGTATCATTATCATCATCATTACAGCTCATATATGTCCCACTGCTGGGCTCGAGCCTCCTTCATAACAGGAGGCAAATTGACCTACTATGCCATGCTGGTCAGACGTGTTGGTATAGGGTTTTATTTTATTCCTTAGTCGTATTTTACGACATTCACGGGCGAGATAGGGGGTGGTAAATTGTATCCTTATTGTGTCACAGGTCAATATCCCTCCAATTTTGGGAAGATTTGAGCTCGGCAGTGGGACGTTATGAACCGAGTTGAAGTATTATCTGTAGTAATTTTCTATTTTAATAATTTTCAAATAAGTTTTAATCAGAAAAAAATACGAGTCTATGAAGACTCGTATTTTTTAGCACAAAATTAATTAATTTATATTGAATAAATAATTAATTTAATACATTTTTGTATAGCAAATTCTGATTGAAAATCATAAGTCACTAAAGATACAGTTAGTTACACCCGATTGGTCCGCAGCCTTACATAAAGTAAGGTTTTTGTTTTATGCCTTTCATAAAAGAAGCACTTTGATATACTTTTTTTAATTTTACTTACCGGCAATCTTTGGGACTGCGGTAAGATGCGTATCGGATTCAATCTCAAATATGAGGTCCGAATATAAGTAAAAGGAAACAGGCACTGAATATCGCTTATGCGTACATATAATTATGCGCCTGATGTCGCCTTAGCAGAGACTGCGGGTGCCCGGACCGGGGATTTATTCCGACACCTGCGGAGAGGTTAGTCTCGCGATGGCGATCGGCGTCCCGGGGGGGACGTTGATGCGAGAGGGTACTCCCTCGAGGTAATCCGTCGGGTCGACCACTGAAGTCAAAGAAATCTGTACCGGTGGTCGGCCCAACGACGAAGGCGCCGTGCTTTATGGGTGGGTTACGGGGCTGCACGCCGCCCCTCTGTCACCCCGGATGGAGCCGGGCGGCGGGTGCGTTGACCGTAGCCGATCCAAAAAAAAAAATGTGTATATAGGTATATGTATTAGTAAAATATTATTGGTTTGCCGTGCTTCGAAGGATATCTAAAGCAGTCAGCCCCGCGCCTCCTCTTTTTCGGATTTCGTGTACTTCTTTACAGTTGTTGAAGATTAAAAGTTATTTTAATTAATAAAATCTTAACATAATAAATATTAAGATAATAATAGGCCTTAAGGCTATAAAATGTCGGCTTTTCCGAGCTCTGATTTAGAAACTAAAATTTCATATTACTACATTTATTTGGGTAACCACATGCGCTGTAGGGATTTCAGATGAATTTAATTAATTTTACACAAGCCACTGGTCAAGGGTACTGAACTATGGGGCGCCCGCGCATCAGACATTCAAGTCGTGCTATTATATCACGAATGATAGCGAGTTATGTATGTTTTGGCTATTCGAATACAACTTATTTAAACACACAATTACTTTCAGAAAGTAGTCTTTGTCGTGCTTTTAAGGTATTTACTACGCTACGCATAAATGTTTAGAAAGATAAAGAAATCTGCCATTCAAAAATCAATAATAATTTAGTATCATGCCCTCTGAGGTTTTTTGCTGAATCTTTCTCAATATGGTCGCGTTCCGATCAAGTGGCTGATTTTCTTAGGTTTTTAAATTACATACTAAATTTTCATAATATAATTACTACATATTTATGTTTAATAATTATTACTAAAGACATGTAGTTTTTTCATGTAGAACCATTTTTTTTTGTACTGGCAATAAATTTGCATCAAGATGTGAATTAAAATTTAATAACTAATACAGGAGCGGGTAAATATAATTCTCTGTAATAACGATGACGATTTTAGACGTGAGATACCTTAGTCCGCTCGTGAAGTGAAAAGTGTTCGAGATCGAGACGTCGGGTAATCATAAATTAAATACAAACACGATAAAATCCGTAAAAATGATTTTATTACCTAAGAATGTTAGACTGTCTTCAGAACCTAACATCCATTTAGATCTGAAACCTTTATCGATGTAGATGATAAACATACAAAAATTTTCATAATATTGAACTTGTTTCCGATTTTTACTTTTATGTTTTTAGTAGGATTATCATAACTGTATTATCTATACCAATAAATAAAATTGGAGTGTCTGTTTGTAATGTCAAAATAATAGGCTTTTTTCATGCTCACACGGTTATTTACACGACACCTATGCCTAAAATAGCAAATAAAAAATTTTTGTCTGTCTGTTTGTTCCGGGTAATCTTCAAAACGGCTGGACCGATTTCAAAAACTCTTTCACCAATGGAAAGCTATAATATCAGGGCGTAAAATATGCTATATTTTATCCCGGTATTCCCACGGGAACGGGAACTACGCGGGTAAAACGACTATAACCTATAACCGAAGCGTAGCGAGGGCGGGTTGCTAGTCTTAAATATAAAACATCAAACGTAAAGCTAGTGTCAGCTGTAACCATCGGACGCTAATGTATGTGTTATCTTAGAAGTTATGTACTATAACAAAGATTCGAAAAACACAAAAAAGAAATTTATTTAAATTCCTAACAGCATAGAAAGGTTGATAGTTTGTTTATTCATATAGCTACAGATCAAGGACAAAATGTGTAACCATATCTTTACATGTCGTAAGAGTTGAGTAATGAACGCTAATAAACACATTACTACAAGAGAAGATTAATTTTAAGTCAATAAATACAAATATATTATTATCCGTGTGACGACGGAGTAAGAATACAATTCGCCATCCTCTCTCTTGCCGGTGGGTATCGTAAAAGACGACTAAGGGATACAATATGGATATAACATCTATGCAAGAGAAGGAAATCTCGAAATAAAACGCTATACCAACACGTCTGACCAACGTGGTTATAGTAGGTCAATTTTCCTCCTATTGTGGAGGAGGTTCGAGCTCAACAGTGGGACATAAGTAGTAGTAGGATAGAGTAAGACGGCCTGCCCTTCCCCAACAGGTGCAAGTTGCTGGGCATCACTGTATGCAATCGGCACAGGACCGCACTTTGTGAATAAACACAAGGGAGGCCTACGGCCAGCAGCATACGGCAAAATACTTCAAAATGACGATGATGACGATTATGACCACCCCGGTAGATTACAAGAAAATCATGGCAAATTTGAATCAGTAGTTGACCACCCCACATATTGACTTTGTAAATAAATTTTTCATACTTTAAATACAACGTTACCTTAATTATTCCCAAACAAATAAAAAACTATAAAACATTTACTATTAACATGATTACTAAATTATTAATAAAACACTTTAAAATTTTACAAATCTTAAAAAAAATGTTAAGAAAGAGCAAATAATATGTTTAGAGTACGTAATAACGTTAAAAATTTGGAGGATATTTGGAATATTACAAAATTAGAGGACGCATAATTTGCATGATTCTGAAAAACACGTCGTAAATTCTTATTTTATTGATTAACAAGCTGTATATAAGTTAACACCAAGATAGTTTACCTACTCAATAAATGTTTGCCATAAATAAGTCACTCCAAATAATTCTCAAAGTCACAGAAAAGTCATCATCTATCCATTAGATAATCACTGATCATCTCTTTCAGGTGTCAATACTTTAGGCATTTTAAGTATTAATAACAACACGCTGACCACCATAGAGCCTGGCGCGTTCTCTAACATGAAACGGCTGAACATATTGTATATGAACGACAACATGATCAAGATGATCCCCAATGCATTATGGACAGGCACCGAACAACTCTTCATAGTAAATTACTAAAATTTAATATTTGATAAGCTAGGCTATTTATAAAAAAATCTAGTTGACCCGGCGAACTTCGTACCGCCATATTTTTTTTTGTAAATATATTTTCTAATTTTCCGAAAATATAGTCTCTATTGGAAGAACCATTACGGCTTTGTCGGGAAAAACTTAATCGTCTTGGTCGCGGCATTGTTAATGATGATTCAAAGAGAATACAAATTACTAATTATTGATTTCTCACAAAATTATAATTATCAAATTTTCAACCATACTTAACTATATACAAAATTACGTTTAGCTGTCATTTGCGTTTTGTTATTACATATCAAATGCATTTTTGTTATCTTACGTTTCATAGTGATTTGTATTCTCTTTGCCATCAGTTTCGGTGCGGATATGGAAATGTTATGTTAAGCTCTTGTATTATATTCATTTTTTTAGTGTTTTATAGTGTTACCTTGAATAATTTTGCTGACATTTTATGTAATATAATACAGTTAAGGTGCTGATGCTGAAGTGTTGCAAATGTGGTATACGAGTGGTTTACGTGTATTTTCATATTCTACCGAAATTCCCAGAAAAAGCATTTAGTTAGGTTTTCAGCGCCTAATTAATGGTAACGACTTGACTTACTGAAGAAGATAACTATAAATAAGCTATTCTATATAAAGAAATGTTAAATAATAAATTTGATATAAAATATAAATTTGTCTACTAACATTAGCTTTAAGATTATTATTACTAACACTATGGGCATTGCCTGCAATAAATGATTATTATTATTATAATATGAAGAAAATTATATCAGACTGTGCTGTATAAGCTTTGATCCCTTTGCCTGTCCGAATGGACAAACAGAAACAAAAAAAATCTGTTTGACATTTTATGTCACGTCACACGGGAACGCGATCGAACGGGATAAAAAGTAGCTCAATGCCATTAAGAAGAAGAAAAACAGGATAAAAAGTATCATATGTCCGTCTCCTGGTTCTAAGCTAACTCTCCACCAATTTTCAGCCAAATCTGTACAGCCGTTCTTGAGTTATAAATAGTGTAACTAACACGAGTTTCTTTTATATATGCGTTAGTAGCTACTACTGGTACATGGTTAACTACTGGTGCTCTTAGCTTATATGCTTTGAAATAATGAAATACCAATAAGAAAGTAGTTATTGTATTGCAGATGAATATATAATTCATCATCAATATCATCATCATCGAAGGCCACATACGTCCCATCGTTAGGCTCGGTCCTCCTCCACAATGGGAGGGAATTATTAGGATCGTACAAAGTATTGTCCTGTGTAGCAAACGAACTCTGACACTAGCACAGTAGTTATCGTAACTACTACACCGTTTGCAGTCAAAATGCCAAATCTATATCAAAATCCGTTTCATAATATAATAATTTCGAAGAGCAATGTTTTTCGTGTGGTGACGGATTAAGATTACAACTTACCACTTGCCTGAAGATGTCGTAAATAACAGTTAAAGGATACAATATGCATATAACGTCTATGCAAGAGAAAGAAAACTCGAAATAAAATCCTATAAACAACGTAGTATAGTAGATCTCCTCCTATTATGGAGGAGGTTCAAGCCTAGCAGTGGGCCGTATAATATATGAGCTGAGATGTGTGAAAAGTGCCCAATAATAGGGTCACTAAATGCTGAGAGAAAAATATAATTATAATATATACGAATGAATTAGTACTTATGTATATTAAATTTATGCTATAAAATGAACAAATAAGTCTGTTAAAATAATCCATGAATTATCGTGGCCCTGTTTTGCTATGGTAACGTTAGATTCCTTTGAGAATTTTTTATATTGAATTTGTTTAGATAAAATTAGTTCGTAAATCATCTTATATTTCAGAATAAAATATCAGAGCTATCAAGAAAATATTTTTAATTTGGATATATCTTATGTGTTAATTACAAATTAGTATCGAATATCTTGTATTTATAATCGTCCTTTATGTTAAACTTATCTTAACAAGCTTTCCGCGTGGTACCGCAGTAAGGATGCAATGCACGATCCCCTGTCTTGCCTGTGGGTATTGTAAAAGACGACTAAGGGATTAAATATATATATATATATATATATATATAACATCTATGCAATAGAAGAATAACTTGAAATAAAAGTCCTGTATCAACACGTCTGACCAGCCTGGTATAGTGGATCAATTGCCCTCCTACTGCGGAGGAGTAACGAAGCGAAGGAGAGATGATTACAAACAAAATACAATATGTAGGTGGTATATGAAACCAGAATCAATAAATAATGATACTTATTCTATGATTTTCTCATCTCATCTCATGTATACCCCAATCCTGGGCAGTAAGAGACTCTGGCGTTGACCCTCCTCGACCATGTGAGGAAAAATTGCTTTACTAGACCATGCTGGTCAGATAGGTTGGTACAGTTTTATTTCGAGTTACTCATTCTCTCGCATAGATTTTAAAGGCGATGCCAGGGGTTTCACCGGTTTGCAAGCGGTAAAGAGTTACGTAATTACTGTTGGCGCCAAAAGAGTACTAATTTGACGAGATAACTGCTGTATTTATGGGCTATTGATAATAGTTAACAACACAGGGCAATTAATAAGGACTAATTAATAACTATTAAGTGAATAATGATAAAAACAGAGTACAATTTAGCTTAACGCTCGTAGACCTATTCGTGCTGTAGATTTCGAGAGAGTAGAAAAGGGCGCGCTAGTTCCGGAGGTGCGAGCGCGCGAAAACCTCTCCCGCGCGTACCTGCATAGCAACAATCGAATGCCTACTATAGTGTATTTCGGCGGTGACTGGAGCGGCGCAGGCGGGAGTACCTGCGTGCAATGCCGCCCTAGCCGAGGCCGCGGGTGACGTGACCGGGAATTAGTCCGTCACCCGCCGAGAGGCCGACCGCGTGAGGAAAGACCGACGTCCTCCCTGAGGGAGGGACGTCGGTCGATGGGAGGGTACCCCGGGTAGGGGGTATTCCGTCGGGCCGACCACTGATGACAAGTAACCCTGCTCCAGTGGTCGGCCCAACGACGAAGGCGACGTGGCGTTCGGGTGGGTTGCGGGAGTGCGTGCTTAAGCCCCTCTGTCGCCCCGGACGGAGTGGTGCGGAGGCGCGCCGACCGCAGCCCAACAAAAAAAAAAAAAAAGTGTATTTCGGTTATAACGACACGGGAGGGGACATTTTACTGTCGTCGCTATATCCGGAGGTCTCTATATCCGAAATCAGTTTTTTTAACATTAAATGTGCGGCTAGGAGCTATTTTCACAAGTTTAAGAAACACTATTCACTCACTGCAAATAGCTACGTAACTGATTCATAATTTTAACTTCGCGCACATGCTAAGTAACGCTACACACAAATAAAGTATTTGACCCTCTGCGAATGTAAACAAAGGATAACCTTACACACAAACAAAGCATTTGACCATCTGCGAATATAAACAAAGAATAAGAAAGCTTAATAGTTAAAGCTTATGAATGAAACTTTATGCCTGTGCCGACTCAGTTACAACAACCGCAGGGAATTTCTAGGAATCTGTCTCCAATAGTTCATAAAAACAAGTCAGTATACCCGAATTAGGCGTTACATCCGGAGTCGCTACTACCAAATGAATTTCCTACGAAAGTATGCTTTAAATTCTAGGGACGCAAGTTCGACGTCGCTATAACCGAAAAGTCGTTACAACCGAGGTCGTTATTAATGAAATCCACTGTATTTACAATTTTTGAAGACATATTCTTATTTGGAATAATTCGCGTCGCTTACAGATATTGTATGCATATTGTAATCCCTTAGTCGTCTTTTACGACACCCAAGGACAAGATAGAGGGTGCTGAATTATATTCTTACGCCGTCACCACATGACAAGAATAAAAATGTGATTGAATAATTGATGCATATGGTTGTGTAATGTTGAATATTTTCTTTTTAGCTAGTTGTTAAAAATAAACACAATTCTTCTTAAGAGCGCACACGGTCAAGCGAGAAAATCTAATAATAAAATGCCTTGGCTTTGTTATAGAGTATTCTCGCGCCGACCGACAAGGTGATTGATAGTAAACGACTAAAGTTTGCCCAGATCCCAGATACTTTCGTTCTTGTTTGGATAGCTCGACGTTCGATGGATAATTAAATTGTGCTACTTTATATTGGTATTTAAACGATATTTTTTTATCCTTCAATCGGATTAGCAGTTATTGTTTAATAGACAGAGATAAGTAAACTAAGAGAAATATATAAGTTATACTTTACATATTTGAGCCCTCGTGACGAGCATGCATTTCAGATTATGCATTAAATTTTTCCTAAGTTTGTTATCGCTTATTTTATTTATTTATTTAATTATTATAAAATACAAATTAATTTACATGTTGATAAAACATAGCCCTACAAAATCGTGTTATCGGTTTGACTGTGGGATTTTAATAGCTTATTCTAATAGTGTAAAAGATTTAGATCATGACACTCGCTGGGTATGAGCTATGCTACTAAGCTTACCGTGATGTAACGGAGTAAAAATACAATTCACTTCACCTGGTTTTGCCTATGGGTATCGTAAAAGACGACTAAGAGGTGCGGCCTAAAGATAACATCAACGCAAGACAAAGAAAATTCGAAATAAAAACCTATATTAATCAGTATCACCAGCGTGGCATAGTAGGTCAATTTCCCTTCCATCGTGGAGGAGGCTCATGTCCAGTAGTGGGACATATAATATGAACTATTATGATGATAATGATGTCTGATGTTTATGCGAGTATTAAAATATGTTTAAATAATAAAAAAAAATGGTGTTACCATCAAGCTGGGATCCTGTTATTAACATAATTAAAAATAAATCCAAAAAGACCACCACAAGGCTGCATGACACCGTGAGCACTTATTGTATAGATTTGACCCACAATAATAATAGTTTAAGATAATTTTATAAATCAAAAACAGTAATATAAAGTAAGCCGCCTTAAAAATTAATATTAATTTAGCATCATGTCCCCTGACTTTTCTTGCCGGATCCTTCTCAGTGTGGCCGTGTTCCGACCCGGTGGTAGTATACTAGATTGTTAGGTTTTAAATATAATTACTATTAATTCTAATGTTAAATAATTGCTAACCATAAATAATATAGAATAATTTTCTTCTTACACTGGCAATAAATTTGTATCTAAATGTGGGTCAATATTTAATAACGAATTTTCTGTATCGGGTAGATAATTATAAATTTTCTGTAATAAAGATGACTTGTTGGACGTGAGACATCTTAGTCCGCCCGTGACCATGAACGCTGCAAAGTGTTCGAAACGTCGGGCAATCAAAAACCAAATACAAACGTAAACGTAAAGTAGTTTTTTTAAATATTATGATGATTATTAAGTTTTCTTTCTGTAGCCATAAATGGGTCAGTTTGTCCCAATTAGTGTCACGCATTTGTAGAAAATCGACATCTGAATAGTAACAATTTGTTACTGCATTTTATGCGGTGAACGAGGCGGGACCTAAACCATCTCCCCTCTTTCTCCTTCTTCTCGTTTAATTACATACAATACTTTACCTGTTATGGCAGGTACCGACGAGTCTGTGCCTTTGGTATAGTTGAAGTCTATAAGCGGTAGATGTCACTTACCATCAATTTGGCTCCTTGATCGTCTATCATCACACACAATATAAAATGTACAAAAATGGCTTCCAGCCGTTCACGCTATTGCCTACCTAAGCGATCACATTATTATAAATATCTTATATATATGGCGTATTGTCAAACTTTTCAACGTTTGACCCACTTCCGATTGATCTACGACTCACCGAAAGATTCATTTTCAATTTTTCTTTTGTAAAGAATATTTCAAAGTACGTAGTACGTTTAATATTCGTAGTGTTTGAGCATTTTACTGAAATTGCCACAACACCTCTAGTTGACTCCTTGATAGCTAAAAACCAGCTTCCGACGCAACTTAATAATTTAAATTATTATTTATCCAATTTAAATGATTAATTCTAGATCTTTCACATTGGTCAAGCCGTTCGGCCACATGTACAAGCAGACACATACCAAGTTATGTGGCGCACATAACGAACATAGACGAACAGTCAAACTTAACAAAATTATAGTAATTGCTAGCAAAAGAGAAAAGAAAAGCTTTTAGGCCATTTGATGTGTTAAACCAACTATGTGACTACCAGAAGATTTCTCAAAGAAGCTTTGGTTAGTTTATTTTGTCAACGTTGTTTAATTTAACTCGGTGTATTCAAATTCAAATTCAAATTCAAATACTTTATTATGCATAAACCCCGCGGGGGCACTTACATATGGTCACTTTTTAACATTTTTACCTTACACTACTACCGGATCGGAACGCGACCGCACTGAGAAGATCCGGCAAGAAACTCAGTGGGCTTGTCTTCTTTTTTATTCATTTACTATTTTTTTTTTTTTTAATAAGACAATATACAACAACATGTCTATTAATAGCTCCAGTGTGATGCCTTTCGAATCATCATACAATACAGTTATTAAATATAACGAAAAAGTACCATGGCTGGACCAGATCCCGCAAGCGGCACCCGATCACGAGTTAACCACTAGAGCAGCCATCACTCCCCTCAACCACAATGGAGGGAAGGGAGTGACCCGCTCCTCGTAGCTACCGCAAGCAGACCCTTCAGTGAGCATGACCAATACCATGGGCCACAAACATAAAACACAGATTAAATAACAAATTCGTTTGGCAAAACACGCTACGCTTTACAATTATATTAACAGCAACAGAATAAACATGTATGTAACACCTTTTGAAATAATGAGAAAATGCCTGAATGAGGAGCTGCTCATAACCAGTCTGTATTATCATCAAGATAATCCGAGATTTTATAATAACCTTTTCTACAAAATCTACTCTTGATTGCTTTTTTAAATTTTTTAACTGGCATATCTCGAATATTAATAGGTAATTTGTTGTAGAAGCGTATACATTGCCCCATGAAGGATCTGTTAACTCGTTGAAGACGAGTACTATGTACAACTAATTTATCCTTATTCCGAGTATTTACATGATGAATGTCACTATATTTTTCAAAGTTACCGATATTTTTCTTTACATAAAATACATTTTCGTATATATATTGAGATATAACAGTCAGAATATTTATCTCTTTAAATTTCTCTCTTAGTGACACTCTTGGGCCTAAATTATATATCGCGCGGACCGCCCTTTTTTGTAGAATAAAAATTCTATTCAATTCCGCGGAGCAGCCCCAAAGTAATATGCCGTATGACATGAGACTATGAAAGTATGCGAAATAAACTATTCTGGCTGTTTCAACATCGGTTAAAGCGCGAATTTTTTTTACCGCATAAGCCGCTGAGCTGAGCCTATTTGACAGTTTCTCAATATGAGGCCCCCATTGGAGTCTATTATCTATAGTGATGCCTAAAAAGGTGGTTGATTCCACAAGGTCCAGAGCCACCCCATTCATTTGAACATTGGTTTCCACTTGTCTCACATTGGGAGTAGTAAATTTAATACATTTAGTTTTTGTCTCATTTAGAACTAAATTATTAGAATGAAACCAATGAACAACGTTAGACAGTGCATTGTTCACATCGTCATAGTTGAGCATTTGTCGCTTAATCTTAAACAGTAAAGTATCAAATAGACATTATAAGTTGTTTCAACGAACGTGACCGTAATACATCGTTACATATTTCAGTAAAAATAAGGTGAAGTCCATCCTCCAATGGAATCATATACTACCGTTTCTTCTATTTTAAAGCGTATTAATCATAAGAAAGTGATAAGGATTACCTTTCTAATTTTTTCTTCAAAATTGAAAAGTTAGTTTCAATTTTAAAACAGAAATGTTACTAAAACCTGGGCGCAACATAATTAATTGCAATCTACTTAGGTAATTCAATTTTGACTACCGCCACCAAAACCCTCGTGTTTAGGTAGAAAGAAACATAAAATTTTCATAAAATCTACGTACTTTTTCTTAAGAAACAACTTTGCAAATTAATAAGTAATATTACTAATGTATATTACATCGCTTATATATCTCAGTCTCGATGAGGCGATCCGCCGACGGCGGCTGGGGCGGCGTAGGCGCGAGTACCTGCGCCTCATGCCGCCCTAGCCGAGGCCGCGGGTGACGTGACCGGGGATTAGTCCGTCACCCGCCGAGAGGCCGACCGCGTGAGGAAAGACCGACGTCCTCCCCGAGGGGGGGACGTCGGTCGATGGGAGTACCCCCCCAAATAGGGGTATTCTGTCGGGCCGACCACTGATGACAAGTAACCCTGCTCCGGTGGTCGGCCCAACGAAGAAGGCGACGTGCATCGTGGGTGGGTTGTGGGTGTGCGTGCTTACGCCCCTCTGTCGCCTCGGACGGAGTGGCGCGAGGAGCGCGCCGACCGCAACCTACCCAAAAAAAAAAAAAAATCGCGTATATATCTAACAAGTGTATAATAATCTATAATATCTACATATTTTATAATACTCTTGTCTACGCTATAAAGCTGTATTATCTAGTTTGTTCGGCTAGTCACACCCCGATTTACAATACAACTATAATAGGCCAGTAAATATAATACTTTTCTGGATAAGGGATTTATTGAACACATATTATTCAATTGGTCTCAATAACATTATTTGCAACTATTACTTACTTCCAATTGGAGTAAGTGGTGACGAACTGTTATAACTATAACTCTTCCCTGTTTCCCTTAGCTTTCCTCTTTCCTGCTGCATCATCATTTTCTCATCAGGCTCTCGCCTCCCGCGCATCCCACATATCCATCAGTCCGGTCACAAATCCCGTTCGCGCTGGTCGATTTGTAATTAAAAATCATTGTACTAATTTTATAATATATTAAATGTGTCTGTGCCATTAAAATCTTTTTTTTAAAAACTAATCTTCAAGAACCCGAATAACATTTGGTGGCAGCTTAAGGGATTTTTAAAAAATCCTCGGAACGCCTCGAAAGTTAGTGACAGTGAAAAAAAATTTTTGCTAAAATCGTTGAGAAGACCAGTGAACAATAATTAAAATCTACCGGACTCTGAACTAAAAAAAATCCACTGTATCACGCTGTTTCAAGACTCTTTCCTACCGAGCTATTGGGTGGAAACCCATTACACCCTGAAGAGACTTCTCATACTCTCTGGTGTCGCTGTATTCTACTACATACTACTACCACCGTGCGCTACTACAGTTACTACTCATCTATCACCGCATCCTGAGTTTTGCATAAGAAGAAAGCCTGGACCCTACTACCATCTCATACTGGAACATCGAGTGACTTCAAGGTGATAATGTTGCAGCTATTCCTGTGAGTCATAAACTTTTATTGTGATTATTCATAGTTTCCGTGACTCGTAACCCGTTTTATTTTTACATATTTGTACTTCGTATACATTTAGAAGCTTTTAATGCTACTTATTATATACTTACCATTTATATTTAAATATCTTAATTATAAGAACATACACCGTAGAGATTTATTTAATAACAGTTACAATAAGTTATTTCATCGTCGAGCTACCGCTTGCCGCCCACGCGTCGCTTTCTAGAAACTGATAACACCGTCCTACATCCGAGTCACTGTGCATCTTTTAAGAATATTTTAATAACTTAGTTATAATCCCGACTTCTATTATAACTTATTTTTGTTAACGTTTATGTCTAAACATACAGAAGTTAAAGTAGAGGAACCGCCATCCAAAATGTCGGAAATTGATTTAAACGTACTTATTAAATTTATTGGAACTTTTGACGGCTCTAGGGACACCCTGATACCTTTTTTAAATAATTGCAGAAATGCAATTAACTTAGCTTCTACCTCTCAGCAAGATATCCTCTTTAAATACATCTTAAGTAGGCTTACTGGCAAAGCCGAATCGGTATGCGCCACAAAAGAATTTACAAAATGGTCCCAATTAGAAGACTACCTTAAAACACAATTCGGCGATAGGAAACATTACGCTCATTTGCTGGCTGACCTCCAAACTTGTAAACAGGGTCCTAATGAAAATATCAGCCAATACTCTTTGAGAATAGAGTCTTGCTTAGCTAAACTGCTTACCGAAATTAATATTTCCATTCCTACTAGGAAAAAAGACGAATTATCGGGCCGAGTAGCCACAATGCAAGATTTAGCCCTAAATAGGTTTATGATGGGTCTCGATTCAAGATTGGCAACGGTTGTTAGATGCCGTGACCCATCCACTTTAAACGAAGCTATAAATTTTGCTATAACTGAGGAAAAAATTCTAGGTATAACGTATAAGAAACCTTCGTCCTCGTCTTCGTTCAACCAACAAAATTTATTTAGACCAAATCATAACTCATCCTTCACACGGACTCAAGGTCAAACCAATTCTCCTAGACCTCAAGGTCAATTCTATACTAGATTCCAAAATCAACCTGGGCCCTCCAATATTCAAGCACCAGTCTGTAGGTATTGTAAAAACATCGGACACACATTGGAGAACTGTCGCAAGAGGCAATTTAATCAACAAAAACGTAACCAAAATACAAACTTCTCCAATAATAATAATCAAAATTGGGCAGTGCATAATATCACCTACCCAAATACTACTGATCCGCAATACGAAGAGAGTGGCCACGACACAGTTGACAATACTTTAAACGAATAAAATTTCCTGAAGAGTGTCGCGCAGGAAATCCCAATGCGAAAGTCGATACTAAATCCACCGAATCCACTGAATCTACTAAATCCACTGACTCTACTAAATCCACTGAATCTACTAAATCTACTAAATTCACTGAATCTACTAAATCCACCGAATCTACTGAATCCACTGAATCTAATAAATCTACTAAATTCACTAAATCTGCTCTGTTCTCTGTACCTACTAAATCTACTAAGTCCACTAATACCACTGAATCTACTAAATCCTCTGCACCTACTAATTCCGATCCTTTAACTAATTACGCTATACCCACTAACCCTCCTAAAACTACTAAATCTTATATAAGTACTAAACCAACATTAACTACTATCTCTGCTAGATTAATACCTACCAAACTCCATTCATCTTCTACAACTTCTAATTTACCTACACCTGAAAACGGAACTGAAATATTTAAAATTAATACTCCTTGTAAAGTTCTACTTCCTGTCGTGCAAATCCTCTCCCCTGTATCCTAGAATCCACTAACTCTATTAGTTGACTCTGGAGCATCTGTGAGCCTGATCAAATCAACATGCCTGCAGAACGCACCCATACTCGTAAAGGAACCTATCAATCTGAAGGGCATTGAACCTGGTGACCATAGTTCCACGAAAACATTAGGTCATATGCTACTAGAAATACATTTAATTGAAAATAAAAAATCAAGTATTACATTATTTCACAAATTCCATGTTATTAACGAAATTCACCTTCCGTTTGACGGTATAATTGGAACTGATCTATTGAATTCTTTTAGTTGCAAAATCGACTATAATTTAAACACTCTTACTATTAAAGATATTCACATACCATTACAACTTCATGAACCAGTCTATTATCTTCCTCCTAGATCCGAAACGATGATCGAATGCTCAGTTTCCAACTCTAATATTAAGGAAGGGTTAGTACTTGACCAAAATCAAATTAAAGACGTACTAATTGCCAACTGTTTAGTAAAGGTTAAAGAAAATAAAAGAATTAACATCTCGGTTATCAACACCTCTGACTCAATCGTAACACTTAAATCTAACTTAAACATACCTCTTATCCCTTTAAACTCAGAAGGAATGGATTACTTGCCTATCAATTCTATTACAAAACATCAACGTGAAGACACTGACTCTTACCTCCGTACCCAAGAGGTACTAAATCTCCTGCGAACTAAACACCTAAACACTGAAGAAGCCAATGCATTACATGACATATGCTCCGAGTATTCAGACATCTTTCATATCCCGGGAGATAAACTCACATTCATCACTGCAGTAAAACACGAAATCAGAACATCTTCTCAAAATCTTATACACGTAAAATCTTATCGCTTTCCAGAAATTCATAAACCCGAAGTGGCCAAACAAATAGATCAAATGCTAAATCAAGGTATAATAAAACCATCTATGTCCCCCTGGTCTTCACCGATCTGGGTGGTACCTAAGAAATTAGACGCTTCAGGTGAGAGAAAATGGCGAGTAGTCATAGACTACCGTAAGCTTAACGATGTCACTGTAGGAGATAGTTACCCTATACCACAGATATCTGAAATCTTAGATCAACTTGGGCAAAGTAAATATTTTTCAACCCTTGACCTCGCGTCAGGATTTCACCAGATCCTCATGGATCAACAGGATGCTTCTAAAACCGCCTTCAGCGTACCCCAGGGCCATTATGAATTCACTCGTATGCCATTTGGTCTAAAAAACGCACCAGCTACTTTCCAACGGCTCATGAACACAGCACTCGCTGGCCTTCAAGACATTCGGTGCTTTGTGTATTTAGATGACGTAGTTATTTACTCCCACGACCTTGCCAGTCACGTAGAAAATCTTGAATTAGTCTTTAAACGTCTCAGAGAATTCAATCTCAAACTTCAACCGGATAAATGCGAATTTCTTCGGCGTGAAGTAGCTTACCTCGGGCATGTAATCACAGAAGAAGGTGTAAAACCTAACCCTGGAAAAGTTGAAGCCGTTACTAAATTTCCTACTCCGAAATGTCCTAAGGACATTAAATCCTTCTTAGGTCTCGTGTCTTACTACCGCCGATTCATTCCAAATTTTTCAAAGATTGCTAAGCCTCTAACTCAACTCTTGAAAAAAGATGTTCAATTTCTATGGGAAAACCAACAACAAGTCGCTTTTGACGAACTCAAATATAAACTCACTTCAGCTCCAGTCTTAATATATCCCGACTTTTCTAAACCTTTCACTTTAACTTGCGACGCTTCTAACTACGCAATAGGCTCAGTTCTCTCACAAGGTCCAAAAGCAAGAAAGGCCCATAGCTTTTGCATCCAGGACACTTAACAAAAGCGAATCCAATTACAACACAACTGAAAAGGAACTTCTGTCTATCCTCTTTGGTTGTAAAACATTCCGTCCGTATCTATATGGGCGCAAATTTAATATCATCACTGATCACCGTCCACTCACCTGGCTAATGAACCATAAGGATCCAGGGAGTAAATTACAAAGATGGCGTCTCAAACTCTCTGAATATGAATACGAAATTACCTATCGGAAAGGAAAATTAAATGCCGCCGCTGACGCTCTATCACGATACCCAGTAAACCCCATAGATAATATTGATCCTATGAATATTGACGATTATATTAGTCCATTTGATGATGGTCTCAATGTAGATTTCAGTCCTCTCAACTCACCTGACAGCATCCAACAACCAACACCCGACATTTTAAACATACCAATCCCTGAAATTACTAATAACGAGTTTAACACACCTTCAACCTCCCGTCTCTTATCTAACCCAAACGCTGACCAACCCTCAACATCTCGGGTTGATCCTAATACAAACAATTTACTATCAGAGCGACACAACGATAACCCTTCACCTACAAATTCTTCGATTCCAGACAGCGTCTCCTCTAACGATCTTGAAAATATACAAAATGCTATAATCAGTAATAATTATTCTCAATTCTTAAAAACAATGAACAGCAAAACCTTTGCCTCTGATGCAAAAATTCTGGAAAGTAACACTAGTATCCTTAAAAGTAACGACAAAGTAATAATTATACCCACATCTATTGATCTCGACGAAACTAACCCCTATGTCGAAGAAATTTTAAGTAGCATAGAAAACAAAAATGAAATTTTAAACAAAGAACGCACTTTATATTCATTTCTAGATTTTATCCATAATGGCCGCCGCATCTTTTTTCTTTTTACTAAAGTCTACCACTTCGATAATGCAAGCTATGAAGGTATATATACCTCTCTAAGAAATCTACGTAATACCTTAATCCAACAACCTACAACGTCCATAAGCGTAACTGACTTCAAAAATCCTTTCGAAGCTCATTCCTATACAAAACTATATAATATCATTCTATTTCTATTCCACAATACTAACATCCTTGTCTCTATTCACCGTAACACAATCGTATTTCCATCTCTCAGTGAAATCAAGAAGATCTTACACGAGAATCATGATATCCCTATTGCTGGGCATCTAGGAAGTACTAGGATGCTGAAACGAATTCAAGAAAAGTATAATTGGAAAGGCATGCGTAACGATGTTGAAACATACGTAAAGTCTTGTAAACTTTGCCAAGAAAATAAAGCATTCAGACAAATTCACAAAGCTCCTATGCAAATCACCACGACCTCAACAGCTCCTTTCCAACGTTTAGCAATGGACATAGTAGGACCTTTACCCGAAGCAGGACCAGCTAAACTAAAATATATCTTAACGCTACAGGACGATTTAACTAAATATTCTTTAGCGTATCCTATCCGATCAATAACAGCAGAAGAAACCAGCGAATGTCTTTTACATTTTGTATCTTTATTCGGTATACCAAAGGTAACAGACCAAGGTACTAATTTTACTGCGGATCTTTTCAAAAAAAACATGTGACCACCTGAAAATTAAACAGCTATGGTCAAGCGCTTACCACCCACAAACGCAGGGTGCTCTTGAACGCAGCCATTCGACGCTTAAGGAATATCTCAAATCATTTGTCAATGAAGACCAAAATAATTGGCCACGTTATGTATACACTGCTATCCTAACTTATAATACTAATGTTCACTGCACAACTAACTATACACCATATGAACTCGTATTCGGACACAAACCCTTCATACCTGACTCTATCTATGACACACGCTCTGATGCTACATATCCAGAATACCTTAAAATGCTCTGTCACCGCCTCAAATTATCCCGAAATATAGCTACCGACAACATCCAAAGATCTAAAGAAAGATCAAAAACTTACTACGACAATCACACAAGATCTGTAAAGTATAATGTAGGAGATCTTGTCTACCTAAAAAATCATTTACGCCTCAGGAAAGCTTTATCCCCTTTATGGAAAGGCCCCTATAAAATCATAAAAGTACATAATAATAATACTGTAACTTTATTGATAAACAGAAAACACGTAAGACACCACTTTGACCAAATCAAACCTACTAATTCTAACTCTGTCTAAATATACCTACCCATTCAATAGTATCTTCTATTTTCTTTTCAGAATTACTCTGTCAATAAAATTTATCATTGCAACACCACAGGAACTCATTCAACCAGTCAACAATAATCCTGGTATCCTCTTCGACTCCTCTGGAACAGTAAAGATTATAAAAGACCACTGTCACATAATAATGCCTGTAGATATATCATTTATAACATCTCATATTGAAAATATAAAAAGCGTTTTTGGAACATTACGTTACCTGTGCCAACAGAGCGAATCAATCAATAATAATGAATGTAATAATATGCTACAACCATTAGATGCTTTGTTTAATGATATTGTCCGCGACTACAATTCTATTTCACATCTTTTACCTTCTTATTCGAAAAGAACCGCCTGGTTTTCAGCTGTCGGTACAGTATTTAAACACATATTTGGAACTTTGGACGAAGACGATGCACAAAAATACAGTCGAGCTATTAGAAAACTACAAACATCTAACAAAGACTTAGCCGCAAGTCTTAACCGGAACATTTTTATTTCGAAAACCGCGATCTCTAACTTCAATTCTTCGATTTTAGAATTAAATAAAAATCAGTTCTTATTAAACGACGCGATGGAAAAAGTGTCTCTTGTTGTTAAAAATATCTCTGAGATTATCAATTCCATAAACTTTAGAAATAACATAAATGAGATTATTGATGTATTACAAGCCAATTTGTTAACATTATCATATAAGGTAGAAGATATTGTAAATAGTATTTTATTTGCAAAGAGTAACACTTTGCACTCATCAATCCTGACTTCGACAGAATTGTTTCATGAGATAATCAGTAGTTTTAAGAATTTACCTAAGTATAAGGAATTTCCTGTAGAATTAACTTTAGACAATATTTACCTGTTAATAAATTTATCGGATTTAATAACATATTACTTAGATAACAAATTAATATATGTCTTGAGAATACCCATGGTTGACTTAATTAGTCTAGTTAGACTTAACTAATCTATATAAAAATGTACCCATACCAGTACCTCATGATAAAAACATACCTAGCTCTTTTGCTATGATAGTTTCTTCTAAATCTTACATCGGTCTTAGTGAAGACAGAAAAACTTATTTTAGTATAGATAACTTAGATATATGTAAAATAATTATAAGTAAACATTTTATATGTAAGTCAATCGATGTATATAACGTCGCCACTAATCCTAGCTGTGAAACTGACATTATGACAAAAACTGTAGAAGTCGTACCCGACAAATGTAAAACGAGTTTCATCTTTGGCAATATCGACGTATGGCATAAATTAAATGGCAATAGATGGATTTTTGTACAATCAAACCCTGTCAGATTAACTATTCAATGTGATTCTAATGTAACAGATAATGTCATTTCAGGAACTGGCATTCTCACTTTAAAACCCAACTGTATTGCGTTTTGTAAAGAAACTAAGCTCGAAGCACAAGAGAATTTCAGAATTATTACCAATCCTATCACCTCAGATTTTAATATCATTAACAATACCTGTTGTAATATAGAAAGATTCTCACGACTAAAATTTAATATAAGCTCTTCTAGCATTAAGAGTATTAACCTGGATAACTTGAAGCTACTTAATAACTTACCTGAACAGATTTACATTGCCAAAGATGATATACCACCTCCCGAAGACATTTTTAATTACACAGGGTTCTCTCTAAGCCTAATAGCTATAATAATAGTTTTAAGTTTATCTTTGTATTATTTTAAAACGAATAAGTCTTTATTTTGTAAAAAGTTAGTTATAAATCAACCAGCTCGCGAAAACATACCTATTTCAACCCCAAATACTCCACCACAGTTACGTATTTGATATAATTGCTCTAAACTCTCTTTCTTTCTTCTCCAACCTTAATTTCAAACTCACTTTAACCGTGAGTTTTCTTCTGTTGGGGGAGGTGTTATAACTATAACTCTTCCCTGTTTCCCTTAGCTTTCCTCTTTCCTGCTGCATCATCATTTTCTAGGCTCTCGCCTCCCGCGCATCCCACATATCCATCAGTCTGGTCACAAATCCCGTTCGCGCTGGTCGATTTGTAATTAAAAATCATTGTACTAATTTTATAGTATATTAAATGTGTCTGTGCCATTAAAATCTTTTTTTTAAAAACTAATCTTCAAGAACCCGAATAACAGAACGCATCATAAAATATTTTTTTTTACTATTAAATAATTAGTTTATGCTATCAAAAACATAACTTGTAAAACAACCAAGTCTCGCCAGTTCTTCTACCATAAAAAGTTGTGAGATCCATGTAATACCAAGTCGGTTAATTTATTCAGTCTCTACTTAAGGCGCCTTAATTAGCTACTCTAACAATTTCTTATTGTGGCCACATCAACATGAAATATCTTTTATGTTTTAAATAAATAGATTGACTTGGCCATCGTATGAAAACACAATGTACCTCACAAGTAATACATATTATATTAAATTAGACTATTTAGCATTATATTATTCCATCCACACGCATAGGTAGATTATCCAGAAGACTGAGGAGCACAATCTGCCACTATGTATAGAGTTTGAGAAAGTATTTGATTCTCGTCGAAACTTGGGTGGCGTTGCAGTCTCTTCAGAGTGCGAAACGACTAGACTACCGTTTACATCAAAGTAGTGAAGTGTTTGTATAGGAACACCAAATTGTCTCGGCTGGGTAGCGTTTAGGCTACTTAAGAAGCTCTTCTCATCGGACATACCTCAGTGTATGAAAATACAGGTCTACGACTAATGTGTATTACCAGAGATGACTTACGGCACGCAAATGTGCTTCCTAAATATAGGCCTCAAAACCAATCCAAAAGTCGCTCAGCGTGCTATGGAATGGGTTATGCTCGGGATTTCGCCACGTGCCAGAATCCGAAGTGGGGAAATTCGTAAACGAACGGATGTAACTGACATAGCACGGCGAATTAGTACTCTGTAGTAGTAATAAACCGACCAGGCGGATCGACTACCTGGTGAAAGTTGCTGGGCGCAGTTGGATTTAAGCGGCACACGACCTTACTTTGTGGTGAAATACGAGGGAGGTCTACGTCCAGCACTAAACGGTAAAAGGCTGAATGATGATGATAATGAAATTAGAATTATTTATATATGTCTTATATATATTATAAGATATTATAAGAAAGATGATATTTGAACCTCAAAATTTGACATGCCTAGTTCTGCGAGATAATTATTGCGTAATTTTTAACCCCCGAAGAAAAAGAGGGGTGTTATAAGTTTGGCGTCGATGTTTGTCTATCTGCTTGTATGTATGGGTCTGTTTATGGCATCGTAGCTTTTAAACAGTAGGACGGATTTCGATGAGGTTTTTTTTTATTTGAAAGCCAGTTTCCTGGCGTTTTCCGTGAGGTGACGGAGTAAGAATACAATTCTCCACTCCCTATCTTGCTCGTGGATGTTGTAAAAGACGACTATGGGATATAATATGCACATAACATCTGTGCAAGAGAAGGAAAACTCGAAACGAAACGATATACCAATATGTCTGACCAGTATGGTATAGTAGGTCAAATTCCCTTCCATTGTGGAGGGGCACGAGCAGAACAGTGGTATGTATGTGGGCTGCGATGATAATGATTATGAGGAGTTGCCTGGCGGTTGGTTCTTAACTATGTTTGGTTAAAATCGGTCCAGCAGTGTAAAAGTGTCAGCTCGTTTCCAAAATGATGTAATGGTGTACTGGATTAAGTGCTTTACGCGTCCCAATATAATCGTTAAATGACAATTAATCGATAATTTGGACCTGATACTGCGACCAAAATAGTCTCCCGAATGCGGAACTCTTCGAAAAATCACAGCAGTCATATCGTATTTTTGGGTTCAATAGATTAGTTTCAATGAGTAGATCTTGCTGGTTATGATCTTGCAATACGGTCACGATGACCTGATACTACAACCTGGATGGTCTCCGGAGAACTCTCTCTCCTCGTGCCCAACTCCTCGAAAACTTGCAGCAGGCATATGGTATTTGGATTCAATATATTAGTTTTAATAAGTAAATTTCTTGTAGGTTGCTCAAACGGATAGACTGATTTCCATGCAGTTTTTACATTTGAAAGCCAATTTCTTTGCGGTAGTTCTTAGTTTTATGTTTGGTTAATATTGGTCCAGCAGTGTAAGAGTATCAGCTCTTTTCAAAACGATGTAATGGCGTATGATTACTCAATTAAGTGCTTTACGCGTGCCAGTACAGTCGTTAAATGACAATTAATTAGTAATTCCTGTTCAAGACAACGGAATATTTTTTTTATTATTTTACTTTGTGTCGGGTGTTATACACAATTTTCAATTTTACTTAATATGAGTGAGAAGTGACGACGTTGTCAGTGGTGACTACTTTGGTTCCTACTCCATTCAGTATGTACAGTTCATTTAGTTAATTTGTGTATATGATTGTGTCATATTAAGAAATTATTTCTTGTTCCAGAGTCAGTTAAATATATTTCATTTTATATTTTGATGCTATTTCAGTAGTAAAATATTAATGATTGTGTGGAATATTAAAGACTACCTCGGTGTATGTTTGCATAGCGAAACTTCGAGAGCATAAGGTTTGAAGAAGCTTATGGCTATACGAAATACTACATGACCCCCGCGAAGTTTACCTCAAAGTTTTGCCGTAGTTTCACGTCAGTGTAAGAAGAAAATCTATATGAAATCTATCTATATGAAAAAATTATATTGTTTATGGTTAGTAATTATTTAACATTAAAATTAATAGTAATTATATTTATATTTAAAAAAACCTAACAATCTAGTATACTACCACCGGATCGGAACACGGCCACACTGAGAAAGATCCGGCAAGAAAACTCAGGTGACATGATGCTAAATTAATATTAATTTTGAAGGCGGCTTACTTTATGTTGCTAAGAGGTTGTTCGAAACGTCGGGTAATCAAAAATGAAATACAAACGCGATAAAATCCGTAAAGTAGTTTTATTTAAAACTAGCTTTTGCCCGCGGCTTCGCCCGCGTAAAAATTTACTTGCATATTGAACTATTATCGCAAACAATATTATCGACATAAAAAGTATTACATTTTTTAATTTAAGAAATACTTTATCTACGTGTCAATTTTCATCCAAATCTGCTCAACAGTTTAAGCGTGATTGAGTAACAAACATCCAAATATCTTCACAAACTTTCACATTTGAATATTACTTCCAGCCTTGTAGTTCAGATTGCCGTGCAAATACGATGGTAAATATGCCTTTCCTTAGTCTCTGATAACGTACTTTTCCATTGGTGGAAAAAAAATTATGTCAATCAAACACCCGCAGTTTCATTCACGTAGACCTCATTCCCATGCCAATACCGAGATAAAAAATGCCTATGTAACTTGCTGATATTATAAATTTACATGGGTAAAAAAAAAATATATAAATCCCAGAAATATCAGAGATATAAATTGCCTGTTACTCGCTGACAACATAGGTATCTTTCCATTGGTGAAAGAATTTTAAAAATTGGTCAACATCCCTCGGTATAGTTCTCGTTCCTGGGCAAATACCGGGATGAAAATAGCCTTTATATTATTCACTGATAATATAGCTTTTCATTAGTGAATTAATTTTTTAAACCATTAAATTCCCGTGATTTCACCGGCATTGTACCCGATCCCGTAGGAATATCGGAATAAAAATAGCTTAAATATGTTACTCGCTTAAAAATAGCTTTCCATTAGTGAAATAATTTTAAAATCGACTTAATTCATCCACACCGGGATAAAATATAGCCTGGGATAAAATAGTCTAAGTTATTCCTTATGTACGACTGGTAGACCTGATGGTAAAATATAATCAATATCGGTCCAGCCATTTTGAAGATTTCCTGTAACGAATAGACAGACAGACAAAAAAATTTGGACCGTATTGTGTGAGCATAAATAAAACCTATCATTTTGATAGACAAACAGACGCTTCAAATTTATTTATTTGTAGAGATAGAAAATTGTAATAATATTTTGATTGTAACTTACTGTCTGGTAGCTGCTAGAAATATTACCACGTTTTCATTGTTCGTGGGTGTCGCAAAATACTACTAAGACAAAGATTTACATCGACCTGGACCAATTGGTGATGCCGTCTGGCCAACAATGTCGGCCAGGTCATAAAATGTTGCTAGAACCTTTGCAATATATCTACGATGGCAGTAGTAGGTACCCTACCCACATATCGCGTCGATCCAAAGTAATTAGGATAAGAGCAAGATAATGATGATATATCATTGGTTGGGTGTCTTCGACTATATGCGTTTTATCCTTTTGGGGCAGCTCAAAATTGTTTCTTAGTGCGTGCTTACCCCAAATAACCGATCGGTATACAAAATTTCACATTCTTTGGCCCGGTATCTTTGGCTATACGCTTTCACCCTCTTAGGGGTTGAATTGCCAAAAATTCTTTGTTAGAGCTCGCTTGCCAAAATTTTTTTCATAGTGCTTGGTAAGTGAGCACTAAGAAAATCTGGGGGTAATCCAAGAAAACCGACCGTGTACTAAAATGATCCTTCCTAGGCTCAGTGATTTCGGTTAAACGCTTTTCACCCCCTTAGGGCTAAAATTGCAAAAATCTCTCTTCCCCCAAGAAAGGCAACTTTATACAAAATTCCATGTTTCTAGGCCTAATGATTTCGGCTATATATTTTGCACCCCTTTAGGAGTTGATTTTAATAAAATAATTTCTTACAGCTCACTTACAACAAAGGAAAGAGAATTGCATAGAAAGTTTTACGTTCCTAGCTCCAAGAGTTTCGTCTATACGCTTTTCACTTACTTAAGGGGGTGATTTTCCAAAAATCCTTTGCTAGTGCTCGTGTACCCCAAGAAATAAGACGACGTAAAAAGAAAATACTTTCCCCTATTTCAACCCCTTATACCTATTTTTTTCGCGATAAAAAGTAGCCTTATATCCTTTCTCAAGCTTTAGTTCATCTCTGTACCAAATTTCATCAAAATCGGTTAAGTGGTTTCGACGTGAAAGACTATATGCTTTTCAATCCCCTTTTTTTGGGGTGGGCTGTGGTCGGCGCATTCTTCGCACCACTCCGTCCGGGGCGACAGAGGGGCGTAAGCACGCAACACCCGCAACCCACCCGAACACCAGGTCGCCTTCGTCGTTGGACCGACCACCGGAGCAGGGTTACTTGTGCTTTTCAACCCCTTAAGGAGGTGAATTTCCAAAAATCCTTTGCTAGTACTCGTGCACCCCAAAAAATACGATGGTGTAAAAAAAATACGTTTCTAGGCCCAGTGGTTTCGGCTGTATGCTTATGGTATTTTAGGGGTTGAATTTCATCCCCATGTAAGTGAAACTACCAAAACGCTAGAACGAATATTTATTTATTTATTATCAGGTGCCTTAATACAGAGATTCACGGTTCTATCATCAAAAATGACGAATTTCCATACAAAATATCATCCCCTATTTCAACCCCTTATACCCATTTTTCGTGATAAAAAGTAGCCTATGTCCTTTCCCAAGCTTTAGTCCATCTCTGTACCAAATTTCATCAAAATTGGTTTAGACGTGAAAGACTATATGTTTTTCACCCCCTTAAGGGGGTGAATTTCCAAAAATCCTTTGCTAGTGCTCGTGCATCCCAAGAAATACGATGGTGTAAAAAAAAAATACGTTTCTAGGCCCAGTGGTTTCGGCTGTATGCTTTTTGGTATTTTAGGGGTTGAATTTCATCCCCATGTAAATGAAATTTCCAAAACGCTTGAACGAATATTTATTTATTTATTGTCAGGTGCCTTAATACAAAGATTCGTGATTCTATCATCGAAAATGACGAATTTCCATACAAAATGTCATCCCCTATTTCAACCCCTTATACCCATTTTTTGCGATAAAAAGTAGCCTATGTTCTTTCTCAAGCTTTAGTCCATCTCTGTACCAAATTTCATCAAAATCGGTTTCGTCGTGAAAGGCTATATGCTTTTCAACCCCTTAAAGGGGTGAATTTCCAAAAATCCTTTGCTAGTACTCATGCACCCCAAGAAATACGATGGTGTAAAAAAAATACGTTTCTAGGCCCAGTGGTTTCGGCTGTATGCTTATGGTATTTTAGGGGTTGAATTTCATCCCCATGTAAGTGAAACTACCAAAACGCTAGAACGAATATTTATTTATTTATTATCAGGTGCCTTAATACAGAGATTCACGGTTCTATCATCGAAAATGACGAATTTCCATACAAAATGTCATCCCCTATTTCAACCCCTTATACCCATTTTTTCGCGATAAAAAGTAGCCTATGTCCTTTCTCAAGGTTTAGTCCATCTCTGTACCAAATTTCATCAAAATCGGTCCAGTGGTTTAGACATGAAAGCGTAGCAGACAGACAGACAGACAGACAGACAGACAGACAGAGTTACTTTCGCATTTATAATATTAGTAAGGATCAGGTGCCTTAATACAGAGATTCACGGTTCTATCATCGAAAATGACGAATTTCCATACAAAATGTCATCCCCTATTTCAACCCCTTATACCCATTTTTTCGCGATAAAAAGTAGCCTATGTCCTTTCTCAAGGTTTAGTCCATCTCTGTACCAAATTTCATCAAAATCGGTCCAGTGGTTTAGACGTGAAAGCGTAGCAGACAGACAGACAGACAGACAGACAGACAGACAGACAGACAGACAGAGTTACTTTCGCATTTATAATATTAGTAAGGATGTGTAATACTCGCGTAAACATCAGAAATCATTAGTTACACTATTTATAAATCAAGAACGGCTATACGGATTTGGCTAAAAATTGGTGGGGAGGTAGCTTAGAACCAGGAGACGGGTATAGGATACTTTTTATCCCGTTCGATCGTGTTCCCGTGGAACGTGACATAAAACGTCAAAGAGAATGCAAGTCAAGTATGAAACGTGGTATAACAAAAACGCATTTGATATGTAATAATAAAATGCAAATGACAGCTAAACGTAATTTTGTCTATGATTAATTATGGTTGCAAATTTGATAATTATAATTTTGTCAGAAATCAATAATCAGTAATTTGTATTCTGTTCGAATCATCATTAACAATGCCGCGACCAAGACGATTCAATCTTTCGCGACAAAGCCGTAGTGGTTCTTCCCATAGAGATTATATTTTCGTAAACGAAGAAAATATATTTACAAAAAAAATTATGGCGGTGCGAAGTTCGCCGAGTCAGCTAGTATTATATAAATTATAAATATATGTCTGTACATTACAAGCAACTAAAGAAAGAATGTTTCAAAAAAAAATTTTATTCAATAAATATATTGTGCGGGACGGGCCTTCAGACAAATGTGTTGTAGTCGGCTGACGTCCCGGTTGGTCGCTGGTTCGGTGGTTTATGTGGACTGTGTGTGGACTGTATCTTCGGGTTCGGTTCCCTACTGGCGGGCTTCAGTGAAGAAATAAAACGATCGATTTTGAAGTAACTTGCACATCGGACGAATATTACACCGTTGCTGCCTAGCCCCTGAATGTTAATGCTTGAAGTTCGCTATTTCTTCATACTATTTCTTCATATCATTACTTCTTACTATGGTTTCAAGCTTCCATCGCGCGCCGCTAGGTGTCTTCGGTAGTCTATGCTACCATGTGTTCATTAAACGAGAGGCTTAGGCACCTTGAGGTTTTACCGTAACGGGAGCCGCGAGGCTTATAGCGTAAACGGTTGTCGCATTCGTCCGATTTGTGCTATGATTTTATTGAACAATTAACTATAACGCTAAGACTATTACAGATATGCTTACATTCTATATACTATTCTATTTATCTAATATACATCTATCTGTTTCAGTAGTGGCCGCGACCCTAGGTAGTAAAATAGGCTTTATACAAGCACTAAAAACTATTATTTTATACTATCAGCATTGTTTTTTCTATCTTTATTAGGCTATATCTCGCAAGTTATAATACCTAGGGTGTTGGTTCTTACTGCGTTCGATAGGTCCTAGCGTGTATTTCAATAAAATACCAAGAATATTTATGTTTATTGCAAATTTGACACTATAAACAACAAAAATTACAACGTAACTAAGTACAATTATGCTTTTACATAAATTAAGAAAAACAAACAGTTATAAGCCATTTTAACACAATTTTTACTACAATATAACGTATAATTAATCTACTTTAATGTTCATTACTCATATTGTTTATTTAGCACTGTACACATTTTTTCGTAATGATCACATATTTTTTTTTTTTTTTTTTGGGGTGGGCTTCGGTCGGCGCGCCTCCGCACCACTCCGTCCGGGGCGACAGAGGAGCTTAAGCACGCAACACCCGCAACCCACCCGAACACCACGTCGCCTTCGTCGTTGGGCCAACCACTGGAGCAGGGTTACTTGTCATCAGTGGTCGGCCCGACGGAATACCCCCTACCCGGGGCACCCTCCCATCGACCGACGTCCCCCCCTCGGGGAGGACGTCGGTCTTTCATCACACGGTCGGCCTCTCGGCGGGTGACGGATTAATCCCCGGTCACGTCACCCGCGGCCGCGGCTAGGGCGGCATGGCACGCAGGTAATCCCGCCTGCGCCGCCCCAGCCGCCGGCGGCGGGTCGCATCATCGAGGCTGTGCTCCTCGCGCTCGCGACCCGCCGCCTCCTTCTGCGAGATAACTGCCTCGCAGAAGGCTGCGACCACGTCCCAATTCCAGATGCTGCCGAGCATCTCCCTAGCGATGGTCAGCAGCGTCAGGTCTGCACCGATGATTGCGACGCGTTCACGACGCGGCTCTGCCCAAGCGGCACAGACCTCGAGCGTATGCTGCGCCGTGTCCTCGTCACAATCGTAGTGGTGGCAGGACGGAGTTCTCTCCCTCCTAGCGACCCTGTACAGGTACTTGCCGAAGCATCCATGCCCCGTCAAGACCTGTACGGGTCGGAAGGAGAGCACCCCGTGCCGCCTTTCCAACCACTGCATCAGCACCGGCCGGAAGGCCTCCATGGTCCAAACACCGTATCGAGGCCTCTCCAGCCGGTCTGCCCAACGGGCGATGACGTCTAGGCAGGCGTCGACGCGCCAGGCGGTGAGCTCCCTCAGGGAAACAACACCGCCCCCCCCGCGCACCTCCGATACCCGCCGATACAAGTCGGCGAGCATTTCCGCCTCCAGGTCCCACGGGGGAGTCCCGGCCAACAGGCACGCGGCCTCCGTCGCCACCGTACGGTACCCGCGGATGATCCTGACCGCCATGACCTTCTGTGGACGCCACAGAAGGGCCCTAAGTCGGGCGGTCATGGATCCCGCCCACACCGGTGCGCCGTAGAGGGCCATCGACCGGATGACCCCCGCGTACAGCTGTCGACATGCCGCGCTCGGTCCGCCCACATTCGGCATCAGCCATTGTTGGGCGGACGCCACGCCGACAAGCCGCGGGACGAGCCTGCGGAAATGCTCCCGAAACCACCATCGCCCGTCGAGCACCAGGCCCAAGTACTTCATATGGGCCTGGATGCTGATCCCAACCGAATTGACGGTGATCGAGACGCCGATGGGAGGGTCCATACGGGGCTCATGGAACAAGAGGGCCTCCGTCTTGTCCAGGGCCACCCTCAACCCCAGCGCCTCGATCCGTCTGACGACCTCTTCGGTGCCTCAGGTCGCTAGGCTTACCGCCTCTTGTAGCGTCCCACCGCGGGCTGTGACGAGCGTGTCGTCGGCGTAACAAATCACGCCCAGCCCGGGTGGGAGGCTCCCTCGCAACGCCCAGTCGTAGCCGATGTTCCACAGGGTGGGTCCGAGGACCGACCCCTGTGGAACACCGCACGTCATGGGCGTTCGCACAACGTCCCCTACTCGGTTGGCGTAGAGGACGCTGCGCCCCTCCAAATAGTCTGCCACCAGCCGCCTCAGGTAAGCTGGCACTCCGTAGTAACGGAGCGCCTCCCTGACACAGCTGAATGGCAGACTATTGAATGCGTTGGCGATGTCTAGGGACACCACCAACAGCACTCCTCCGCCGGTGACGGCCTCAGTCGCCACGGCCCTCAGACGCAACAGGGCCTCGATCGTCGAACGACCCCTCCTAAAACCAAACTGGGCGTCCGACAGATCGGGCCCCGTGCCAACGAGGTGCCGCTCGATGCGGGCAACTACCACCCTCTCCAGTAGCTTGCCCATATCATCGAGCAGCACGATAGGCCTGTAGGCCGATGGCGACTCCGGAGGCCGTCCCGGCTTCGGCAGGAGAACCAGCCTCCCCTCCTTCCAGCACCCAGGGAACCGCCCGGTCGCTAAACACGCGTCGAACAGCTCCCTGAGGCGGGGACCCAGATGGTCGAGGACCAGGGCCAGCACACGGTTTGGAATACCGTCGGGCCTCGGGGCGGTGGAATTGCCGCGCATGCGCGCCACCGCCGCCCCCATCTCCGTTTCCGTGATGGGCGGAACACTGCCACCATCGCCCTCCCGGTCATTATCTGGCGGCGCCATGACCGGGGGCGTGTGTTCCGCCCGTCGTGGGAACAGGTCCTCGATGACCCGGGAGAGGAAGCTGGGCTGGAGAGTCTCGGTGAGGGGCGGGCCCCGTGCGCGGAGCTTACTCAGCGCCGCGCCATAGGTGCGACCCCAGTGGTCACGGTCGAGACTCTCCAGCATCTCCCGCCGACTGACGTCCTTGGCGGAACGGACGGCCAGCCTGAAGGCCGACCGCGCATTGCGGTAGCCCTCGTAAAGCTGGCCCTCCAGTTCCGCGCTGCGATGGCGCCGCCGGCTGCGGGTGTAGGCCCTCCGGGCGCGAATACACGCGGCCCGGAGATCCGCCAGCTCCCGGGACCACCAGTGGACAGCCCTCCTCGGGGGCAGACGCCGTACCCGGGGCATGGCCGCATCGCAGATCTGCGTCAACGCACTGCGGATGCGGCCAGCCTCGGCGTCCACCCCGTCCAACTGGTTGGCAGAGGACAGCGACGAGTGAACGATGGCTGCCTCCGCCAGCAGGTCCCGGTCTAAGCGACCCACAGCCCATCGCGAGAACGCAGAACGCCCAACCGCCCCGTGACCCCTGCCGGGCGCCGGGATTGTCAGGGAGACCTCCATCCGGATATACCGGTGGTCCGACAAGGTCTCAACCTCCTTCTCGACGCACCAGCTCCCCACGCGTGCGGCGACATCAGGGCTAGCGAACGAAAGGTCCACTATCGACCCGCCCTGATGTCGCACGCACGTATGCACCGAGCCTCTGTTCAGCAAACAGAGGCCCAGTGCCGCCGCCCAGTCCTCGACCGCCCGTCCTCGGTCGTCCGTATAGGAGAACCCCCACGCCACGGACTTGGCGTTAAAGTCCCCCAGTACGAACACCTGGCGCGGTGCCAATCGCCGTAACGAGGCTCCCAAGATGGTAAGGGAGACCCCGAAATCAGCCGCTCTCCAGGCAGGGGAGAGAGATACTCCAAGGAGCGTAATCTCTCCGCAGTCCGCCGCGACGTAACCGACGCCCCTGTCCCTAAGGATCAGAGGCGACGAAGGCCACGACGTGGAGGCGACGATTGCCACGGTACCGTCGGTGCTGCCCAGCCAACTTGGCCGGTCGGGCACCGCGTACGGCTCCGCGGCTACGGCTACTCCTATCAACCACTCCGCCATAGCTTGCAGGAAAACGTCCTGCGCACTGCGGAGTGGTTGAGATTGGCTTGGAGAAGACGGATGGATACGGGGTCTATTAACGGTCCGTATCCATCGTCACCTCCTCTGCGCTATCGGGCGATCGGGTCGCGCTCGGAGCGGGGGCTGCTCCGGTCGATGGGCCACCCCGCCCCTTTGGGGCCAATGTCAGGGGTCTGCAGTCCCCAGAGCCCATGCGGTGTTTGGCAGGCCTATTGCCTGCCGCACACGCGGGGCAGTGGGGCACCGCAGAGCAAGATGCCGCCTGGTGTTCAGTTTGACCGCAACGAAAACATAGCCCGCTGCAGTCAAAGCAGGTTTTGCATGTATGCCCGACCGCCATGCATTTGTAACACCTCGCGGGCCGGGGCTCCAGCACGGTTACCCGCGCTGAACTCCAGCATACGAGGAGCCTGCCTGAGTCGGCCAATTGCTTGACCGACTCCACTGGGCACTGCACCTAGACAGCGCGGACGCCGCCCGGACCAGGGCGGATGGTTCCAATCCGGACGGCGTCCGAGGAATATCCGGTACGCGCCATAATGGCCTCCCGGACGTCCTCCACCGTCACGGAATCGTCCAAGCCCGTCAGGCGCATTTCTGCGCACTTGACAGGCCTGGCGATTCGGACGCCATCCTCTGGCCCGAACAGCCCCCGCAGCTTCGAAGACACACTATCGGCCGTCTTCGCGCCCTCGGCCCCAGGGAACTCGACAATTCGAGCCCCTGTCCGGGCCTTGCGGGTCCTAGCCTTGACGCATCCGATGTCGGAGACGTCCAGCTCCCGCCGGGTGCGTTTTAGGACGGCCTCATAGTTGAGGCCCCTCTCAGCCGCCACCGCGGCCGTCTTCGGCGCCTTGAGGCCCCTGCGCGACCTTTTCCCCTTTCTGCCGGCTCCCGCCTGGGGAGCGGCGGCCACGGCGGCACTCTTGGCCGCCGCTCTCCGCTTCTGGCCGCGTGCCTTCCTGCTCCGCTCAGCCACCTGCCAGCCCTGTTCGAGCCTGGCAGCAGCGCTGAGCGCAGCAGGAGCGGTCTCGGGTGCGCTGGCCGGCACCTGCGGTGCAGTCGCTGGCGCCGGCCGCGGCCCGGCCTTGGCGGGAGCTGACACCTTGCCAGCCTTCTTGGCCCCCCTTGGGCCCAGCAGCGGCCGCAGCGTAGCTCACCACGTGGCCACCCTGACAGGGCAGCGGGGTTGGAGCCGACGCTTGCGGCCGCCTCGCCTTGTCCGCAGCGAGCGGCGGCCAGAGGGGTGGATCAGGCGGAAGACGATCCGCCACGGCCTTGATGCGCGCATCCATCATCAGCTCCAGCCTGGCGAAGATGACGTGCATCGCTCCCTCCGGTATGCCGTGCACCGCGGGCAACAGCTCTGCCGCCTTTTGGGGTCCACCGCGCTTCTTGGCGGTGCCCACGGCCAGCGCAGGCACCACTGGCGCCGGCGGCGCCACGGACGCAGTCGACGGGCCCGCCCTCTCCGGCGCGGCCCGTTTCGGCGGCGAGGCCGGCGTCGGCGGTGCGGCTGGCACTAAAAGTGCGAATTGAGACCGCAGGTCAGCCACGTCTTTGGCCAACCCGCAGTTCTCCTTTCGCACCGCCGACAACTCCGACTCGAGCTTCCGGTTGCGTTCCCGCAGTCCGGAAACCTCCTTACTGAGGCGGGCATTCGCGGCCTGCAGGTCCGCAACCTCCCCGCTCTGGCCGACCGGACCCGGGGTCCCCGGCCTCGCCGCCACCGCTGGTCCGCGACCCCTACGCCCACGGCGCATGGTCGGGACCTTGGGCGGAGGCATGATGGAATTCCCCTCCGAGTCGGAGATCGAGCTGCTACCCTTTTGCAGGGGGCGCTTCCGGATACTCGAGGGGACAGTCTCCTCCCACTACCTTCTAACGCATGGGGTCGTCGTCGAAGCCCCGGCGGCCCCCCTAACCACTACCTCCCTATCCTTATCCACCGTCCCAGACGCACCACCTACCAGCATCCCGGACGGCCCTACCTTGCCGGACGGCTCTGTGGCCCTGTCACCCTCGTCCGCCGACATCTCCGACACAGATGGCCCTGCGGCACTGCCGCCCTCATCAGTCGACAGCGCATACACCACGTCGCTCTCGGATCCATCGGATAGCCCCGTCGAGCTGATTCTCCGGCGCATTGGTTTGGACGGCCCTGCGGCACCGCCGCCCTCGTCCTGCGACGGCTCTGCGGCGGTGCCGCCCACGTCGCTCGACAGCCCCGTCGAGCTGTCGCCTCCTCCGCGCCTCTTTGGGGACGGCCCTGCGGCTTTCCCGCCCTCGTCCCGCGACGGTCCTGCGGCTGATCCGCCCTTGTCGCTCTCTGAGCTGCTTGACAGCCGTGCAGCACCGGCGTCCCTGTTCTGCGACAGCTCTGCGGTGGCTGCGGCCACACCGCCCTCGTCGCTCGCGGCCGCGGCGGCACCTAGTTGCGCCTGCCATGGCGCCTCCTTCTTCGCCGCCTCCTTTTGCGCACGCACCCTGTTGGAGTGTACGGTGGTGGCGAGCAGCTTCCTCCTCTTCCTCTTCTTCCTCACCTTTGGAGCTTCCGGGTGTTTTGCCAGGCTCTCGGCAACTTCAGCAGCGATTGTCTCCCTCCCATACGATCGGAGACTGACCGTGCCGGTGTTTGTGCGCATCTCGCGCTCAGACACCGGCACAGTGAGGGATTCCCCGGCGTGGCCGGGACCCTCTGGAGTAGGTACGTATGTTTTAACCTCTGCCATTCTTGGAACATTTTTAAGTCTTGCCTTGACTACCACTCTAACGGCTGGATGCTCGCGCGCTTTTTAACCCACCAACCATTCATCCCCTCGCCAAGTGGCCAAACTTAGGATTAGGGGTAATTTTTTATAGGGGTTTTCTTCCCCGCGGTCCGAACACCCCCGGCCCTGAGCTTCAGCCGCAGTCACACTCAGGGTTACGGTTTGGGCCTTCCGGGTCTGGCCGCTCGCGAGCGACCGACCCGTCACGCCACCGGGCCGTGACGCCACCGTCTCTGGCGACGGAGTGCCATGAGGCACATCCGCCCCATTGGCCGCCATGCGCCATGCGCTCTGCCATCAGAGCCGCACGCGGAGACCCCCTCCTGCCGAAATCTTGGCCGTCCAAATGGACGCGTGGCCATCCAAATGGACGTTTCCAGGGAGCACCACGTGGAGGTGTTCCGGCCCCGCCCCCCTAATGTTCACATCTTACGAATTTTGCTATGTATTTGGAGCGCCCTGATTGGTCGATATTCGTTACGCACTCCTATCTGGCGATACACTTTGAGTTAGTTAATTTTCACGGTATTCTTATCACTATACTTTCAAAATTCACTATTATGTTACAGTTCGTTTTTTAAGCACTATCACGGTGTTTTACACTTGTCGCGAACATTTCTCCCGCCGTGTCGCGTCGCGCTCGCGCGTCGCGGCTTCGCGACATGAAGACCGGTGAGCACGACGAGTTATCTGGGCAGTGGTATTAGCTTCTTGGCGGGACGTTTGAGTATGCCCGCTGATGTCTTGACGTCTGCTGTTCTTACTTGTCTGTCGGCACCCGGGTATACATACTGCGGTGATGCGCCCTCGCGGCCATGTGTTGCGAGGCAGGTTGCCGTCGGCGATGAGCACGAGGTCCCCGACCTCGAACTTCTGCGCGGTACCGTGAGGCTCCCGCCGGTATTGCAGCTCGGGAAGGTATTCTCTGACCCAGCGACGCCAGAAGAGGTCAGCCAGGATCTGCGCGCGCCGCCAGTGCTTCTTACTATTTATATCGCCTTCGCTGAAACTGCCGAGCTCTGGGAGTCTCGCTGAGCCACCGAAAATTATGTGATTCGGTGTGATGGCTTCTTCGTCCTCCATGTCCACGGAGACGTGTGTGAGGGGTCGACTGTTGACTGTATACTCGGCCTCACACAGTAGCGTTGCTAATACTTCTTCTTGCGGGTGTCGTTCGTGCAAGACCGTATTGAGTGTGGTCTTTACACACCTGACCAGACGTTCCCGCCCCCCATAAAGGGTGCCGCGGGGGTGATGAATCGCCATACGACGCCACGTCGACTTGCTTCTTCTTTGACGGCCTCTCTCATTTCTCTGTCGGCGCCATGCATGTTGGTACCGTTATCGGAGTAGATCTCAGCTGGGCAGCCACGTCGCGCCGCGAACCGTCGTAACGCCATAATCGCCGAGTCGGTGCTGAGGTTGGCTGCTATCTCGAGATGTATCGCTCGTGACGTCAGACACGTGAATAGCGCCACGTATCTCTTCTGATGCTGTCTTCCCACGGTGACGGACATGGGGCCGAAGTAATCAAGGCCGGTGTAGGTGAAGGCCCTTTGGTGATGTGCTAGACGTGCTTTCGGGAGGTCACCTGTCGCCGGCTCTGAAGGTCACGTCTTTTTTTTTTTTTTTTTTTTTTTTATTTAATTTTTTTTTGATGCGGCATTGTACGCATTGACGTATTATTTTCTTAGCGCTCGGTCGTAGACGAGGAATCCAATGTCGTTGGCGTACTTCATTTATCACTGTTTCTGTTCCGCTGTGATGTAGTTTTCTGTGTCCAATCTATGTATAGCTGTGTTATTCTGTGGTCGCCATCTTGTATTGGCGGCCTCTTTGTTTTCATTATTTCCGCATCTATGACTGTTGTACGGCTGCGCAGAGTGATAATTCCTTCTGTATACTCTGTGGATAGCGGATGTAGGCGGCTGTTTCTGGCGACCCCTCGCCCGCACCGGAGCTCCCTTAGTTCGGCGCCGAAAGAGTCTTCTTGTACCGCCTTTACAAGGAGGTCTTCGGCGTCGCGGGTGTGCTCTGCAGGCAGAAACACGAAGTGTCGGGAGTTCGATGCGGGGCGAGGTCCCGCGCTTCCCGACGTGTTCTTCTTTTTTGTCTTCGTACTACGCCAATCTGGGTCCACCAGCGGTTTCTTTTCTGTTCTTTTGTGTAAAACTTGTTCCTTCGGTTTTCTACACAAAGCTATAAACTGTAATACTCTTGCTGTAGCGCGCAGAAGTCGTTCCCATTTTGAAAATCTATTGGGGTCTGGGATCGATTCTACTGTTCTCTGTTTTCTGTGCGCTTCTTCTATAGTATGTGTCCTCTCTTCCCCTGTAGTCTCTGTCAGCATGGGTCTTTCGTCGGGCCATTGTGACGAGTCTTAATATAAGAATGATGGGCCAGTGAACCACTCGTGATGCGAATTGAAGTTCACGGGTACATCCCGGGTGGCTGCGTCTGCGATATTCAACTTCGTCGGCACCCAGCGCCAGTCTACTACTTTAATGTTTTCTTCTATGTTCGCCAGTCGGTGTGCGACGAACGGTTTGTATTGTCGAGGGCCTCTTCTAATCCATGTCAGTACGGTTTTACTGTCTGTCCAGTAGACTGTGGCGTCCGGCGTTACTCGGTGTATATCTATCAGCGTCGTGGCGACTCGGGTTCCCATCACGGCGGCTTGCAGTTCGAGGCGTGGTATTGATGTAAGTTTTAACGGCGCCACCCTCGCCTTGGCCATAATAAGCATGACGTGAACTTGATTGTCCGGCGTTACGACTCGCCAGTAGGCTGCTGTTGCGTATGCCATCTCGCTGGCGTCCACGAAGATATGTATCTGAAGTGATGCGGCGTCGTTGAAGCCAGGATAACATTGGGGGACTCTGACGGTCTTAAGGTTGTCTAGGTGCTGTAGCCACGATGTCCATCCCTTTGCTAAGTCTTCGTCGAACTCTTTGTCCCAGTCGTTACCAAGTCTCCACGCGTCTTGTAGTATCTGTTTGGTTCTCACTGTGACCAGCGACGCGAGGCCGAGAGGGTCGTATAGTGACATGACGATCTGTAAGGCTTCTCTTCTTGTCGGCGATCTTTTGCTGACGAGATCGTTGGGAAGGCGGGGAGCTCGAGGTTGAAGCTCAGCTCGTCTGTGTTTGGCTGCCATATTAAGCCGAGGATTTTCTCTTTCTGTTCTCTATTCATCAGGTTAACTGTTTCTATATTTTCTTGACTCGGTTCTATTTCTTGAACGACCTTCGACGAGTTAGATACCCATTTTCTTAGCTCGAAACACGCTTCCTTGTGTATGTTTCGTATTAATCGAGCCGTGCGTGATGCTGTGACTTCATCGCGAAAACTGTCAAGGTAATCATCCATGTAGTGGTTGTCTACGATGGCTTCCACGGCTTCCGGGTGTTCAGCAATGTGTCTTTTGGCGTTCCAGTTCTTTGCGAAGATGGCTGTACACGGTGAGCTCGCTGCGCCGAAGATTAAGGACTTCATACGGTATTCTTTTGGGCCGCCTTCTCTGCGATCTCCTCTCCATAAATAGCGCAGTGCGTCTCTGTCTTCTTTTCTAACTCTCACTTGCATGAACATCTCCGCTATATCCGCTGAAACGGCGACTGGATAGCGACGGAATCTCATCATTACCCCTGGTAGTGATTGTAGCAGGTCTGGCCCGGTGAGGAGGTGATCGTTGAGAGACACTCCTCTGCTCTTCGCGGCGGCGTCGTGCACTATTCGAATCTTCTCGGACTTCATGGTGTTGTGTACGTCGAAGTGTGGCAGGTACCAGGTTCTGCCCGGGGTACTGCCCTGCGGGGCTTCTTCTGCGTAGCCCTTTTCTATCAACGAGTTCATCCGTTCTGTATACTTAAGTTTGAGCGCGGGGTTGCGATCAAGCTTCTTTTCTATCGACGTAAGTCTCTTAATTGCGTTTTCATAACTGTCTGGCATTTCTATTTTTCTGTCTTCCAGAGAAGCGCGGTTTCTATATGGTTGTCTTCTAACTGACGGATGCTCTTCTCCAGTATATCTTCAGCTATCTTCTCTGGATCTGTCTTCGGACGACGTGGGTTGACGATGAGCGACTCTAAGGCGAAGTATTGTTTCAGCTGTTTATCTATGGTATCTTCCGCCGATATTTGACCAATGAAATGTATCCTTTGACCGGTTGTTCTTGTGTGCGCGCCGTGTAATACCCATCCCAATTGTGTAAGGGACGCCACCGGTTGATGTTGCGGTCCTCTTCTTACGGCGCTTGCGACGAGAAGGTGCCAATTATCTTGACCTATGAGTACCTTCGGTAGACCAGTGTGGTACACAAGTTGATTTTTGATGTCTTCGAGATGTCTACAATCGGCGATGTCCTCTTCAGTGACTCGTTGCGGTGTCAGTCGGAGGTGTGATACTGTGCGCGCGCGTAGTGGTGTCTCCTTTCCCGTCGTAGTCTTGAGAGTGACTTCGATACGTCTTGAGGCGGGCATCTCTATTGCTTTGTCTCCGATGGTGCGAATAGTGAAGGGGTCCACCTTTCCCTCTGCGCCCACAGCCTGGGCGATTTCTTCATCTATGAGGGAAACTGTAGAGCCATCGTCGAGTAGTGCGAATGCGGCTATCTCTCCCGCCGGTCCGACGAGTTGCACGGGAATTATTTTCAGGAAGGCTTGACGATCGCTATACAGACTCGAGTTCGTGACTGTTTCTTGTTTCTCCATCTTCGAGTCATCGGTCTTCGGTCGTTGGTAGTTTATTTATTTATTTATTTATTTATATTCATCATTCAGTTATTTTTATTGCTAACAGCGTACCATGCGCAATAAAAGTAATAATACAAAACAAGAAGAGTTAAAAAAAAGAATAAAAGTTATCACAAAAATATTAATAAGTTATAACATAAAGAAAATTATTTTACTATACATATATGTGTAATGATTAATAATATAATAACTTTGGATTAGCATACACTGCTGGCAATGGACAGCGACTCCACATAACTTTCTGCTATACACATGAAACATCTCTCTGTACATGAAAATAAGTCGAGTGTAGGTTCAGAGGCTATGATCTCATTGATATAGTGCAATGCGCGAGGAAGCGGTGCGAATAGGCCTATGCTAGTGCGCGCCGTGTGTGGCGCCAATAGAGGTCTCTGTCGTACGCGCAACTTACCTACGACCTGGCGAGGCACATTGAAATTGATTTCGACTAGTAGTAAAGGATTGTATTCGGAACCACGTATCAGTCTGAAGAAATATTTAACTAGTGCTATATTGCGACGCGTCGCCAGCATTTGATGGTCTACCATACCTATTATATATAACGTGGGATAGAGATACGGATAATAAAAGTAAGTCCTTTTGTACAGATACCGAATAAACATTTTTTGTATTCTCTCAACTTTTTGAGTTAGTTGTAATGTGTTAGGATTCCAAATAATGGCATTAGTCTCTATAGTAGTACGAACATATGCATTATATAAAATATTAAGCGTTAGCTTGTTATTAAATTTTTTTGACTGTCGCAGTACAAAACCTAAGTTCCTCCTAGCTTGGTCACATATTTTAGAAATGTGGTTTTTAAATGTAAACTTGCTATCAAACCATGTGCCTAAATCCCTTACGGTGTCAGCACGTTTCAATTGTTTGGTAGCAATGTGATAGTTTTGACATATTGGAGAACGGATACGACCATATGTTACCACAACACATTTATTAATGTTTAGTTTCAAGCCGTTGAGTTTGCCCCCATTCGTGAACACTATTAATATCCGCTTGCAATAGCGCGCAGTCAGAAGGTGAGTTGATGGTCAATGCAAGTTTGACATCGTCCATAAACATCAAACAGAGGCTATGTTCAATTTTGTATGGTAGATCATTAATCAGGATTAAAAAGAGTAATGGGCCCAAACAGCTGCCCTGACCTATACCAGAATTTACACTATATGTGGAAGATGAGCATCGTTTGTACGCAACATATTGTTTGCGGTCCGCCAAGTAGTTACAGAAAAAGAAGATGAGTTGTTCCGAGAATCCTATTGATGCCATTTTGAATAGTAGGTGGTCATTATCCACTATATCAAACGCCTTCTGAAAATCAAGGTAAGCCACATCTACTTGCTTTTTAGCATCTATTACATTTGATATCATAGATGATATAGTTAGTAGGTTGGTTGTAGTGGATCTATTAGGTAGAAAACCGTGCTGTTGATCACTGAACCAGCCGCGCAATTGCTTGTATATTAATGTATACAATATAGATGCTATAATTTTGGCAAATACAGACAGTACCGCAACAGCGCGATAATTTTGTATGTCAGATTTAGACCCGCTTTTATGTATGGGGATGACTTTGCTTGTCTTCCATACTGCTTGTATATAGTGAAGAAGTTGATTGTGGTAAGCGGTACAGCCCTCTATTTCGCACCTCTTTGGCTTGCATTTGTGTTGCTGGTGGCGTGTGCGGAGGCAGCGAAAGCACAACCCATGTTTCTTAGCTATCTCCCATCTTCTGTCTGAATCACCCCGACGAAAGGTATCGCAGTCTGCCGGGTAGTGTCCATCTTGTCCGCAGATCTTGCACTTCGAATGTGAGATAGGGTTCGAGTTCCATGTTCGCTTTTCTATGATGTTGTGTGTTCGCTGAACCACGCGACGGTTGTGTGACGGTTCTCTTGTGCCTTCAGCGGGTGCAAACGCGCTGCAGAAATGTGCGTGTTCCGTAACAAAGTCGCTGAAGCGTCTGAGGTCCGGCACCGATGCGTACTTCTCCGTATATGTTCTGTACCACTGTACACGTAGTGAGTTCGGCAGCTTTTCTGTTAGGATGCGAAGTAACTCGGCGTTAACTAAGTAGCGCTCCTTTTTGATGGCTTCGAGTGTTACTATGCCGCTTCTTATCCTGCCGGCGAACGCGCAAATATCCCGAGGGGCTTCTCCACAGCGCGGCAGGTTCTTTAACTTCTCCGTTTCCGCCTGTGCTATAGCGTCCGGTCTTCCAAATTGAAGTTCCAATTCTTGCATGATATTATTTGGTCTTGCATTTCCTATAAGTTCTGAATTTACTGTTTCTAGTGCCCTTCCTCTGAGACTTATTCTAAGTCTAGCTGTGTTTTCCACGTCGTTGAAGTAATTCTTCGTGGTGTCGTATATGGCACGAAACGACAACCACTCTGTATGCGCTCCGTCGAACGGCGGCAATGTTATGATGACCTTGGAAACTGCTGGGTGAGGTGACGTATGCGACATCTCCAGGGGTTTCCCGGCGAGCGCGGCGATTGTGGAAGTGAGTCCAGTGATTAACTGCGTCATTGGGTCACTTCCCTGTGGTGAAGTCTCCTTCTTCTTAGAGGTTTCTTCCATGTTTTCCTTCACGGAAACTGTCTTCTGTTCCCTGGTGGTTCCCTTCATGTGGGCTTCGGCGGCCACGTTTGTAGTGGCTTCTGTCGTAACCAGGGCTGGATTCGGCTGCGGGTCCTGGGCTTCTGCTAACCATGAACGGACGTACTCCGCCTTCGATTGTTCGTCGATTTCATAGCCGTCGGATTCTGCTTCTTCTTCAGCCTTTTCTAGTGCTAACTGCGCTAACTGTAATTTTATTTTCAATATTTCTTCTCGAGCCTTCTGTACTTTTCTATTGGGGCGTACCGATGTAACTGACTGTACGGCACGTTGTTTGAGCGGCTCCTGTATTTCTTCTGTAGTACGGGGTGGCACCAGGCGCGTCGCAGCGGCGGTGCGTAGCGTCTGGGTTGCGTTACTGTTATCCCGGCGGTGTCCTGTTCTGTCCTGTTCCTGTTCTGTTAAGGGCGACGCCGGTGGTGCGGGCGGCTCGGCGATTTGTTCGGCGAGCTCGGTGATGGTGACTGCGGGCGCGGCGGTTCTTCTTCATGGAGTTCCACCATCCATGCCTTCGGGGCTCGTCCCATGGAGCGAGTGATCGGCATCTTGATAAGTCTTCTGTTTGAATTTATCTTCAAGCTTCTGTAATACACGTCAGGGGTATTCTTCTGTTACTGGCTGGCTGGCAACGATATCGTCAATAAGTTCTTCTCAAAATCTTCTGTAATGATCCTTCTGTAATTTTCTATAAATCTTCTATAGGGATTCTTCTGTAAGGATTCTTCTATAAATCTTCTATAGGGATTCTTCTATAATTTTCTATAATCTTCTATAAGGATTCTTCTATAATTTTTCTTCAGTTGAAGTTGTTAAGCCTTCTATCTTCAAAATTGCGTTTCTTCATCCGTATCGCCAGGTCCAGGAACTTGTGTCTTCATCCGGATCGCAAGGACCAGAAAATTGTGCGGGACGGGCCTTCAAACAAATGTGTTGTACTCGGCTCCCGGTTGGCTTGAAGTTCGCTATTTCTTCATACTATTTCTTCATATCATTACTTCTTACTATGGTTTCAAGCTTCCATCGCGCGCCACTAGGTGTCTTCGGTAGTCTATGCTACCATGTGTTCATTAAACGAGAGGCTTAGGCACCTTGAGGTTTTACCGTAACGAGAGCCGCGAGGCTTATAGCGTAAACGGTTGTCGCATTCGTCCGATTTGTGCTATGATTTTATTGAACAATTAATTATAACGCTAAGACTATTACAGATATGCTTACATTCTATATACTATTCTATTTATCTAATATACATCTATCTGTTTCAGTAGTGGCCGCGACCCTAGGTAGTAAAATAGGCTTTATACAAGCACTAAAAACTATTATTTTATACTATCAGCATTGTTTTTTCTATCTTTATTAGGCTATATCTCGCAAGTATAATACCTAGGGTGTTGGTTCTTACTGCGTTCGATAGGTCCTAGCGTGTATTTCAATAAAATATCAAGAATATTTATGTTTATTGCAAATTTGACACTATAAACAACAAAAATTACAACGTAACTAAGTACAATTATGCTTTTACATAAATTAAGAAAAACAAACAGTTATAAGCCATTTTAACACAATTTTTACTACAATATAACGTATAATTAATTTACTTTAATGTTCATTACTCACATTGTTTATTTAGCACTGTAAACATTTTTTCGTAATGTTCACATCTTACGAATTTTGCTATGTATTTGGAGCGCCCTGATTGGTCGATATTCGTTACGCACTCCTATCTGGCGATACACTTTGAGTTAGTTAATTTTCACGGTATTCTTATCACTATACTTTCAAAATTCACTATTATGTTTATCATTCCGCGTCGGAGACCCGTAGCGCACGGACGTGCGCCTCGCTGCTCTCCATTTCGCCGCGCTCACCCCGCACCCGCCCCCTGCGGTCGTGCGTTCTCGCTCCGTCTCGCTCGCTCTCGCAGCGAACCACGCGTCGCGTCAAGCCGCCATCTTGTTCAACGTCCGTGGCCGTTCAGTGGCCCGCTCCGGGTGGCCGTTTTTACGGTTGTCTGTGGCAGTTCCGCTGTTTGGACGCAGGTGTTGCCGGATCCCAACTGCACGAGTCGACTTTCTCAAGACGTCGAGTGCAGATTTCTACCGTTGGTAGATAAAGAGTCAACCCATTTTGGCCCCCTCAGGGCAGAAAACCATATTGTTTGGTCCCCGGCGGAAACCTCACGGTGTCAACGAAGCCGTGTGAGGCAAGGCCCCGATTTGCCTGCCGAGCCCCTTCAGGGCAGAGCTAACAATCGGAAGGGGTTAGAGCATCCGGCCTTGGGGATCTCCTAGTCGGACCTAATCTACGGCTTTCATCATTTTTCTGCGAAGGCCTAACGGCCCGAGCAGCTAGGAACCTATCGCACATTAAGATTGGCGAAGGAGCAGAAGCAGAGCAGAAGAAGAAGCAGAGAGAAGAAGCTTAGGGCACACTAATTAAGTACTCATCCTCCCGACCTGCACCCGGTTGGGAGGGACACGCACCACACACAACCCAGGGTACCCCACCCAGGGCGCTAGGTTTTTACACTCCCTCTTAGCTATTGTTTTTTCCGTTAGCCCACGATGGCGGAAAAAACCATCACTATTGACGCCCTTCTGGCAATTCCAGAAATCAAAGCATATATCGCTCAACATTTCGAAGCGATAACGATCCTCCCTCCGCAACCCAAACCCGCTCGATCCACCGCCCAGCCGCACGAACCGGAACTACCGGCCGTCGGTACGGCGATGGAAACGGAGTCGGTCTTTTCCTCCTCAAACTCGTCTTCCTCCTCCTCCGAGTCGGAAGATTCGCCCAATGAGGGCTCATTCATCGAGGTCCGCTCTCGCAAACGGAGCAAAAGGACCAAAAACACCAAAGAGGCCCCCTCTAAGACCCCAAAAATCAAGCAGACTGACTCGGCAACAACATCTGCCGCAGCCCCGCCTGCAACGACCGCCACGGCCGCTCCGGCCCCCCCAGTCGTCTCACAGGCAGCCCTAACCGCTGCCCCACCACCTACGGACAGCAACACCGTCGCCCCACCGACGGTCAAAAAATCACTCGCTCCACCGCCCCTATATATTTGGGGCAAGGAGAAGTGGCTAGCCATCTCCGCATGGCCAAACACTAACAGGATTTCGTATAAATCTGCGAAATCCACCCCCCAAGGTATACGAGTGGACCTTCACTCGTCAGCCGACCACCGTTCTGTATCAAAAATGCTAGGGAATCGACAGATTCCATACCATACGTACACCCTCCCTGAAGCCAAACTTCTGCGTGCTGTAATACGCAACGTACCAAGGGAAATTGAGACCAAAGAGATTCTAGAATCTCTTAAAACCCAGGATCTACCGGTTGTAGAAGTACACCGGATGATCCGGGGTAGGGGTCGTTGTCCCCTCAACATGATACTCGTCTGCCTTACAAATAACGCAGAGGGTAAAGGTATTTTTAAAATTAAGACCATCTGCGGTCTATCTGGGGTCTCGGTTGAGCCCCCACACAAAAATGGCAACCTGGCACAATGCCACAAGTGCCAACTGTATGGACACTCGAGCCACCAGCGTGTGTTCTCTGTGGAGAATACGGACACCCGGCTAACTACCGCGGCTGCCCAAGAGCGCCGAGGATGTTAGTCCGCCAGCCCAACACAAACGGCAAGGCCTTGTACTATAACAAGACCTTCGTCCCAGCCCCCTTACCAACCCACAATGCGTGGGCTCGCCCCCTGCTAACCAGCAAGGAGGCTTTCCCAACCCTACCCAACAGGCAGCCCGCTGCCCCACCCGCAACATCTCAACCCAAACCACCAACAACCGGGCCAAACCAGCCCACCGGTGGTAATCCCAAGCCCCCTCAGGGCGCCCCCCTTCCTATCGTCGTCGCTAAAAGCGCGCCCCCAAAAGCCCCCCAAGGCCTAGATCCAGATCTAGCCCTGGTGGCCAACTTCGCAGCTCAAATCAATTTCACGGCAATCCGCGAAATTGCAGCCGAATTAAGAAGGAACGAGGGAAACAACCTCGCCCTCCTCAATACCGCAATTAAATTTGCCCCCACGTTAGAGCGTCTAGGCTCGCTTAAATTCAAGTAAAATGGATAGGTACACTCCAGGCAGAGTTAAACCCAGACACCTCAAAATAGGGACATTCAATGCCAATAGCTTAACCCAACAGAGGAATGAAGTAGGCACATTCCTTCGGGAACACCAGCTCGACATCTTGATAGTACAAGAGACGTTCCTTAAACCATTTAACAAGGACCCTAGAGTCGCGAACTATAATATAGTTCGCAACGATAGGACAACCTCACCAATGGGCGGAACGCTTATCTACTACAAAAGGTCGCTGCATTGCACACCTGTGGATCCGCCCCCTCTGATGTACATTGAAGCTTCAATTTGCAGGCTAGCCCTCTCAGGCCATCAGCCTATCACCCTTGTATCCGCATATCTCTCTCCCAATAGAGAACATTCGAAACAGTTGGTTGAAAAAGATCTAAAAACCTTGCTAGAATTGGGAGGCGCCGTCATCATTGGCGGTGACCTTAACGCCAAGAACACCTCTTGGAGCTGTCAAAGTTCCAATAAGAGGGGCAAGACTTTAGAGCTATTCGCTGACAGACTAGGATTTGATGTCATAACGCCATAGAGCCGACACACTTCCCCTTTAACGTTTCGCACAGGCCGGACATACTCGATATCTTTCTTCTCAAAAATATAAACCTTCGTTTATGTTCAATAGAAGTTCAACACGAGTTAGACTCAGATCACCGCCCGGTGACTTTGGAATTAGCCTCCCGCACCCCCGGCCCCTCAGGCCACAACAACGAAAGGACCAAGATAGCGACTGACTGGGCACGGCTAGAGAAAAATCTCAAGTCAACCTCGTCGGTCCACCTTAATCAAATTCCCAAAGACATTACGTCTAAGGAAGATACCTCTCAGGCGATCGACTCGCTCACAAGTCACGTGCAGTCGATAATGGACGACTGCTCGCGGCCGGTACCAGATACGAGCGATCGTAAATGGCGCCTGCCAGACGACGTCCGTGACTTGTTGAGACGGAAAAACGCCGCGACACGCGCTTACGACCGCTACCCTACGGAGGGCAACCGTACCCGCCTACGGTCACTCCAGAGGGAGGTTAAACAAGCAATTAAAAAATTGAGACAGAGCAAATGGGACGCCATGATCGAGGAGCTAGAACCCTCTCACACAGCCTTTTGGCAGCTTTCCCGCTCACTCAAAAAAGACATCGTGTCCACTCTCCCTCCTCTCACCAGACCCAACCAGTCTCCGGTATTCATGGACGATGAAAAGTCAGAATGCCTGGCCGACTGCTTGGAGCTTCAGTGTACGCCGAGTACACTACACCCCGACGTCGCGAATCACCGCTTCATCGCCGACGAAGTGGAACGTCGTAACACTCTCTCGCGCTCGTTAGGAAACGACAGCCCCGATCAGCTAATCCCAGCAGTGACCACCGATGAGGTCGAATCGTTAGTCAGGGGTTTCAAAACCAGGAAAGCCCCAGGTTCGGACGGAATCTCAAATAAAGCCATTAAATTATTCCCCGCCCACTTGATAATTCTGTTGTGCTGCATCTTCAATGCAGCACTAAATAATAACATCTTTCCCGCGCAATGGAAAGAGGCCGTGGTAATAGGAATCCACAAACCCGGCAAGCGCCGTACCGAACCTAGTAGTTACCGCCCGATTAGTCTACTAAAAGGTCTAGGTAAGATCTACGAACGAATAGTTCTCAGTAGACTACGTACATTCGCCGAGGCTAACAACCTCGTTCCCGACGCACAGTTTGGCTTCCGAGCTAAACACAGCTGCGTACAACAAGTTCACCGTTTGGTAGAATAGACAAGTAGTCAGTTCATCATGAACAGATATACGGGTGTATTATTCCTAGACGTAGCAAGCATTCGACAAGGTTTGGCATGAAGGCCTAATCTACAAACTCTATCTCCTCAAGATCCCTCACTACTTAATTCTCATTATACATGACTACTTAAGTCATCGCAGCTTTCGCTACAGGGTGGAAGGGACGTTGTCGACCTCCCACCCTATCAAGGCCGGCGTCCCTCAGGGGTCGGTCCTCTCCCCATTTCTCTTCACGCTATACACTAGCGATATGCCCAAATTCAACCGGGTACATAAAGCGCTTTACGCTGATGACACCGCACTCTTTTGTGCTGGTAGATCCCCGACAACAGTAGCCAAGACTCTCCAAACAGCGGTTACCGCCCTAGCCAATTGGTTTAGGAAATGGAGATTAGAAATCAACCCCGAGAAGAGTCAGGCGGTCATGTTCACTAGACGAACTGCCCGTTCCTACTCTATCGATAGCATTCCCCCCCTTAAAATTTTCAACAAGCCGGTCACTTGGACCAGGCAGGCCAAATACTTGGGTGTGACCCTTGACGATCGACTCAGCTTCGCCCCTCACATAAAGCAAGTCCGCGCACGGGCAGCCTTTGTGATGGGCCGTCTCCACTGTCTACTCAACTCTAGGTCGCGTATGCCCCTGAGTAGCAAAGTCCGACTTTACACCACCTGCATACGGCCTATCATGACCTATGCCAGCGTGGTGTTCGCGCATGTTAAGCCACACAGGATCCACAGGCTACAGACACTACAAAATCGTTTCATGCGCCGAGCTACGGGAGCACCGTGGTTCATACGAAACGTCGATCTCCACATCGACCTCGAACTGCCGACCATCAAGCAGTTTATGAAACGGTGCTCGCAGAGCTACTTTGACTCTGCCATGACACACCCCAACCAACTAGTGGTTGGGGCGGCTTCCTATAGACCCTCCAAAATCTCCTCCATCCGACGTCCTCGTCACGTCCTCGACGAAGAGGACGACAATATCACACTCACTCAACAAAGAGCCTACACGGCCCGCGAGGCCTTAACAAATAAATATCCGCGGTTCCGCCCTCGCCGTCGAGGTGCGAAACCGCGCCGCGCAAAAGTCACTACTAAAAACGTGGGCACGCCCACTTTGCCTCCAGCGACGCCCCAAGCCGAGGTCCGTTCCCCACAGGGGGAGCCCTTGGGCGATGTCGCTTAGCATACTTTTCTCCGGGTTGAGAGCCCTCAGCGCTCACCCATAGTCCGCGTCAAGCTGTCAAGGCCATCTGCGGCCAACAGCTGTACACACACAAAAAAAAAAAAAAAACAATATTATGTTACAGTTCGTTTTTTAAGCACTATCACGGTGTTTTACACTTGTCGCGAACATATATGTTATAAAACATTACCAAATGTTTATCAATAAAAAGTACTTGTGAAAAAAGGGCAAAGAAATCGTAAAAATATTTAATATTGTTTCTTTATATGTAAGCAAAAAATACTAATAACATTGAAATACATCCTCGCTAATGTGATTAAGGGAACCTTCAAAGAATTTCTACTGAGAAAAAAGTACTTGTATATTGTATCTCTGCATAATGAAAGCTATAGATATTTAGTCTTTTAAATATATTGAATTAATGATATATTACGAAATGGATTTTCTTTAAAAGGTTTTTTGTTCATAAATTTTTTTAAGATGTTAGCTAATAGCTGAGCTTGAATAAAATATTTTAAATAGTTTAATGTTATATAAAATCATGTATCACGTATTGATTTAGACTTATCTTTGTAACCACGACATCGATTTCAAGGCCCGGTCCAGTCAACCGCGGGCAACATCAGGTGTAGGTATTCCTGCCTGCGCCGCCTCAGGTACCGGCACCGAAGTCAGCATGGTCCATCTTGACCATGAACCATTCTAGCGTTTCCTTTCGCGAAACTACTCCCTCGCAGAAGACGGTAACCGTGTTCCAATTTCTGACGCTGTCGAGGGAGAGCACACCGTCCTGCCACCACTGCAGTTGTGACGAGGACATGGCGCAGCACACGCTCGAGGAGTGTGCTGCGTGGGAGGGGGACCGCCGTGAACTCGTCGCGATTGACGGTGCCGACCTGGCGCTGCCGACCATCGCCAGGGAGATGCTCGTCAGCGTCAGGAACTGGACGCGGTCGCCGCCTTCTGTGAAGCTGTAATCTCACGAAAGGAGGCGGCGGATCGTGTGCGAGTAGAGCTCCTATTCGGCGACACGTTCCACTGCCGGCGACTCGGGCGGCGCAGGCGCGAGTATCTGCGCCTAATGCCGCCCTAGCCGAGGCCGCGGGTGATCGGACCGGGGACTTGTCCGTCACCCGCAAAGAGGCTGACCGCGCGATGGCGACCGACGTCCCAGTACGTCGAGAGGTGAGGTTACCCGAAAGGGTATTCCGTCGGGCCGACCACTGATGACAAGTCACATCTGCTCCGGTGATCGGCCCAACAACGAGGTGACGTGGGTACGGGTAGGTTCTCTCTCCTTCCGTGAGATTACGGTCTCACAGAAGGCGGCGACCGCGTCCCAGTTCCTGACAGACAGACAGTTTGGTATAGGGTTTTATTTTAGTTTGTCTTTTTTGCATAGATGTAGCTGAATAATATATCACTTAGCTTCATCATAGCTTTAATGACGCTCACTGGCAAAAAAGGGGGTGGTGAACTGTATTTTTACTTCGTCACTATACTGAAAGAAAACTGTAGTGTTTGTGTGTAAGAACTGTTAGAATGTAGTAAACTTTGCATAGCGATTTTTATATACATGGCTGTGATTTTGTTATGACTGGATAGATGCTTGCATCGCACTTTTTAGTTCGGTTATTTACAAAAGCGTGTTTTCTAAAAAACTAAACGTCAGCTAAACATCAAGCCCTGTGGTGAGAGGTATATAAGATTATTGATGATGATGATGGAACGTCAACTGGTATTTATTCAAGTATATTCATGTATAATTTTCAACTAGGAGGTAAACTATAAGGTCTATCAAACTTTAGTATATTGTGTTGTAATACCGTACCAACTGAAGTATGCATATAAATCTACACATCTGAAACTAGTTACAAAGGAAGTTTATCACAATAGTGTTACAAGGGTCATTCAATTTGCTCGAGTTGACAATACTTCGAAGGAAGGGTACGAATAACCCTAAGCAAACTCTGTTCCCCTTATGTTCTGTAATTCGATTTCGAATAGGTTTTTTCTCAGCGTTACATCAAATATTTGCTTTCACCACTGAATAAACTGTTATCGGATTAGTGACTGCTTGCTTTAATTATTCTTGTTTCATTATTCTCAGTAGTATAAGGGTTGGTTTTCTAATTCAAGCAGGTGTGAAACATTATATCTGAGGCCGTTAGACCCTTTTTGTGGTCTCCCTATGATGCTATAACGTACGCAGTGATGTTGTTCAGTTTTTAGGAACATGGTGTTTATGATTCTTTTATTTTTTTTAAGTAAATTTATTTGTCATCCTTGTCATCTCAGATCATGTACATTGCTGTTATTGGGCTCAAGCCACTTCCACAATACGAGGGAAATTTACCTACTATACTACCGCTGATTAAACGAATTGGTATAATTATTTTTATAAAGTTTTCTTTTTTTTGGATAAATAGTGGTGAATTGTATTCGTACTGCATCACCACACGGAAAATGATGAAATAGGTTATGATGGAGGCTCGGATCTAACAGCGGGACGTATCTAGAAATTTAATAAAGCAGTATATGTACCTATTAGGGTGGTTCATTGCCGCAAAATTTTTTTTTCCTTGCTCATGCAAAATATTATTCTACATATAGAAAAAAAATTCTCACTAAGTTTGAGCTCTTAATATTATTTTTAAGTACTTACAATTTAAATTTAAAGTTTTACCATTCAAAATGCATGAAAAAAAATCTTTTTTTTTTTCAAATTTCTACTGCTTACCTGGTTTTTACAATATTGCAAATCTGTTTGATGGAACTTGTGGGGAATTTCACGCTCTTCAAAATAGTCTTAGTGTTTTTTTGTGTAACTCGCACTGGTTCACCAGTAGGAGTCATCAAAGTACAGTTTTTGAAAAAATATATTTTCTTTTAATTTTTCGAGCAAACCGCCAAAAGTAGGAAGAAAAATGAACTGACTCATAAAAAAAGTTATCCGACCAATATTTAATGAATTTACAGCTATTTTTATACCGGAAAATATAAGAAATTGATAAACTAACTCATAATGTTATTTAGATTAATTTTTTCTATTTATTACCATTATATTTCCCTACACTAAGAACCTTTTTAAAATTAGTATGATTTTTTATTTTTATCTTTTTCAAAAAAAATTTTTTTCTACGAAATTTGGTGACTGACACCTTACCTTATTATGTCCCAAATACACTGTAATCCAGTTGCAGAAAGGCGTGAGACAGGGAGATGTTATCTCTCCGAAACTGTTCACCACTGCACTGGAAGATGTCTTCAAGCTCTTAGACTGGACTGGACTCGGCATCAACATTAACGGCGAATACATCACTCACCTTCGATTTGCGGACGATATAGTCGTTATGGCAGAATCCATGGAGGACCTTGGCACAATGCTCAATGATCTCAGCAGGGTATCCCAACTAGTGGGTTTACGAATGAACATGGACAAGACGAAAGTCATGTCAAATGCCCATGTCATTCCTGTACCGGTCCTAGTTGGCAATGCGATTCTTGAAGTTGTCGATCACTATGTTTACCTAGGACAAACAGTCCAGTTAGGTAGATCCAATTTCGAGAAAGAGATCAGCCGACGAATCCAACTCGGTTGGGCAGCGTTCGGGAAACTTAAGAGGATCTTCTCGTCCAACATACCTCAGTGTCTGAAAACACAGGTCTTTGACCAGTGTGTGTTACCAGTGATGACTTACGGCACGGAAACGTGGTCCCTAAATGTAGGCCTCATATCAAGGCTCAAAGTCGCTCAGCGTGCTATGGAGCGGGCTATGCTCGGGATTTCTCTGCGAGATAGAATCCGGAATACGGAAATCCGCAGAAGAACGGGTGTAACCGACATAGCACGAAGAATTAGCACGCTGAAGTGGCAATGGGCAGGCCACATCGCTCGACGAACCGACAACCGCTGGGGAAGAAAGGTTCTCGAGTGGCGACCACGTATCTGACGACGCAGTGTAGGACGCCCCCCCACTAGGTGGACCGACGACTTAGTGAAAGTTGCTGGGTGTCTTTGGATGCAGACGACACAGGACCGCACATTGTGGCGTAACATGAGGGAGGCCTACGTCCAGCAGTGGACGACAATAGGCTGAAATGATGATGAATGATGATGACCTAGTTTCTATATGAACATAGTCTGAAATAAATGGAAATTATTATTATTATATATCCAAGCTAACCTTCAAAACTACTGAACGGATTTTGTTTGGCTTCAGTAATACACTAAAGAAGTTGTCTAAAAGGCTGCATAATAAAACTGAATATTATGGTAACGAAGTCGCCACAAGGTAGTGTATATAATTATATATTACTTTAAAAATTAACAAGAGATATGTTATACTTTAAAAATAAAAACAAACAAGATATATTACTAGAATGTGTTTTAAAATATATATACGAGATTAAAACAAAATACAAACATATTTATATGTACAACATCACAACCCTTGTCTAAGTTTATCGAAATTTACCTATGCAAACATATACCCACCGTCTTTAATATTCTATACACTGACGCTTTACTAAATAAACAGTATCGAATAATACGATCGCCTACAATTTTATTAGCTACTAAATTGTATAACAAGTAGTTAAACACAACAGCTAACATGAATTAGTTGATTATACATTCTAAATGATATATACGTTTGTATGTATGGATGAAACCGTTTATTATTTTCAGAGGCGGCTTGTGAATCAATTCGTAGCATATTATTGATTTAGTAATCATACTGACTGACTTATTCTTTTTTTAAAGTGACACCTCTTTTGCCGCGTTAGGGAAAAATGATCAAATTTTTATGATGCGCGCGCACAGCGTCATTAATGTCAACTAGCTAATGCGTTATAATAAAATTTTCAACATACTTTTTTATTATTAACGTCGTTTTTTCTATAAACGCAGAATAACGTCATCACTCATCATCATCGCAGCCCACATACGTCCCACTGTTGGGCTCGGGCCTCCTCCACAATGGGAGGGAAGTTGACCTATATACCATGCTGGTCAGGCATGTTGGTATATGGTTTCATTTCGAGTTTTCCTTCTCTTGCACAGATGTTATGTGCATATTATATCCCATAGTCGTCTTTTACGACATCCACGGGCAAGATAGAGAGTGGTAAATTGTATTCTTATTCCGTCACCACACGGATAAGATAAGAATAACGCGAAAGAGAAATTTTTAAGAAAGGTTTTTATCTTTTTACCCTAAAGACGTATAACTTCTTACGTGCGTAAACACACTTCTTTGTTATTTTTATACACAATTCATTGCCAGATAGGTCTTCATCGCCGTTATTATCTCAGTTCATATATGACGACCACTGAGGTCAAGTCACGCTGCTCCGGTAGTCGGTCCAACGACGAAGGCGACGTGGTGTTCGGATGGGTTGCGGGTGTGCGTGTTTACGCCCCTCTGTCACCCCGGACGGAGTGGTGCGAGGAGTGCGCCGACCGCAACCCACCCACAAGAAAAAAGCTCATATATGACCTGTTGGGCTCGAGTCACCTCCATAATGGGAAAGAAATTGACCTACTGTTCAATGCTGGTCAGACAGATTGCTATAGGGTTTTATTTTGGGTTTGACATCTTTTATTTAGATGTTATATGCGCATTATCTCCCTTAGTCTTCTTTTACGATATCCACGGGCAAGATAGAGTGCGATGAATTGTAGTCTTATTCCGTCATCACACGGAAGTTAGCCCAGGTTGATGTAAAACTCTTAGTTGTCTTTTACGACACCCACTAGCAATGATCAACAATGATTGGTATTTGTAGCCGCTACCACACAGAAAACATTTATTGATATCCTTCTTAATAATTACTGATGTATAGCTAAAATTATGTATTAGATTTTCTTATAATATGATCGATGGAAGACTATTCTGTGTAATAGAGATCAGCACTTAAGTGTATGGGAAGACCGTTAGACCAGTTGTCGAGCAGCACCTTATGACACGAACTAAAACTTTTTGCTATAATTTTTTATTTTGGCACATACAGTCATACAGAAAAAATAATACAAATTATACAATATTTCAAGTTATAGACAATGCTTAAAAGTAGTTGTAAATATTACTTAAGCATTTATTTGACAAACAAAGCCATAGTGACCATAAAAACAGCAATATACCTATTATCGTAAGACACGCAAAAATTAGACGTTACTATTATACATAAGTTTTTAAAAATTTATTTTTTAAATGTATACATTGAGTACGAAAATAAATCTACATCGGATTTTCTTTTTATTATAGTTATTTAGATAACATGAGTAAAAATTGTTAAAACAATAGTTTTTGTGAGGAAGCAGTGGTACAAAAACATTAAAAGAACGCGAAGGACGTGCGGGTATTCTGAATTTAGTGTTAAAGTTAATCTTAGAAACGATTACATCCGAGTCAATAAGGTTATTTAAAAATTTGTAAAGAAAAATAAGATCAAATTATATACGGTGATTACTAAGAGATAGAAGTCTATGATGAAGAAGGGAATCTTCGTCACCTTATTTCTAGTGTTATATTTTCACGATCCTTTAGAATTTTGTTATTTTTTTTTGGATCTTCTCTAATCTATCAACTTTGATTATATACATGTCTATATAATCAAAGTCTATCAATATGTTCTTTTTAAAACGGGCACCAAATGATACAGGCAAAATCCAGGAGTGATCGAATAAAATTGTAGTAAAGAACTTATTATATAGGCACTAAATTGTTAATTATTTTCTTTAACGACTTTATCAAAGCAACTACTAATACACATTGGGCCAGTAGGACGAGGATTATGGCATAAAACCCTTTTAAAGTGAGACCCATGTTTGGTAGTAGAATGATAAATCAGAATGGTCAACGACGATGATGAATTGGGATAGAGAAATAATAATTCTTCTTACCTAAAATCATTGCGATTAATTTTGAAATGTATGATAATTTTCAGGAAGTCTCCTCTATCCCTTTTTATTCCCTATTTTCACATATAAATAACTTGCTCATTTACGTGTAATTATTAAAGAATGCTTTTGAAAAATATAGATTTAGATATGTATTTATTCGAACAAAGGCCAGATAACAATATTCAATATAAAAGTAATTTTAAATCCTGCAATTGATAACTGGAAGAAAATCTGAATATTCCACAGAAAAATATGTTAATCTATTCTCAGAGATGGCGACTATTTTCATAAATTGATTGCCTGGAGCCAATATCAAAAGAATCTGTAATATTGAATGATCAACTCAAGAGGTTTCGTAATGACTACAAACCGACCACTTTAGAGTGAATAGAAATAACGAGACCTACGGCACTGCTGTCATTCAATATATATATAACTTTACAAAAAAGTAACAGTTTATAAAGATTTGCATTACAACGGCAGTGTTTTCGGAATTGACTTGATCCAAATTAAACATAGAGTATAAAATTAAAGATATTTTTGTATTTATAAAAGGCATTGTGATGTTTCATAACATTTTTCGATAGCCCTCCTCACTTAATGATGGGGTAAAGAGATATTTGACTGCACAGATAGCGGAGTAGTTAAGATACCCATCTACCGTACTAGTTTAACGCATTTGATTCCCAACAAGGACAATATTTTGTGCGATTCACAAATATTTGATCCGAGTCTGGGTGTAATTTGTCTCCGTTAAAATTATGTGTTTGCGAAATCCTCCGCAAAACAAGGATTCCTTAGTGTAGAGTGATGTTTTATATTAAAAAAAATATATAGTAAATAGTTTGACATTATTTTAATTATCGCTATGCAGCGGTGGATGAACAAGCAGTACACCTGATGGTGATTGATATTTGCTTTATTGCTTTTTTATATTTGACTAGCAACCCGCCCTCGCTTCGCTTCAGTTTCAGTCGCCTTACCCGCGTAGTTCCCGTTCCCGTGGGAATACTGGGATAAAGTATAGCCTATGTTACTCTGATATAATAGCTTTCCATTGGTGAAAGAATTTTTTAAATCGGTTGGGTGGTTTAAGCGTGAGAGCGTAACAAACAAACATACTTTCGAATTTATAATATTAGTAAGGATTGTTGCTTTTTTATATTCATTCACTGGCGTATCTGGGATATTTTAAGTATTTTATTTTTTAAACTTAACCATTCTTCCACTGGAATACCTCTCAACTCTTTGGAGAGGAGTGGTGTGTACAACAAATTTTTCCTTATTCAGAGTATTCAATTCATGAATCTCACTATATTTTGCAAAGCTATCGATATTTTTTACATATAATGCATTTGTAAAATTAACGGATGCAAGCAGCCAAGGTCTAAGAGAAGTTCACAATTTTTTTCTTTGAAAGAGGTTCTTTGTCTAACAGTAGGATGTGTATAGATTGAAAAGAAGAAGAAATTTGATGAACAAACAAACTAAGATAATACATATCGATCGATAAATAATTGTTGTATATGGAATTTGAATCCATGCCACTCGGCACAGTTACTTATGCTACTACAACATTTATACTAGGGGTTCCCAACCTTTTTTTTTGGTGAGTGACCACTTTTGTATTATTTTTGTTAGTAGGGACCACTATGTAAGTATAATAAAAATAAACTGTAATAATCAAACTGAAACTTTAATTAAAAATTCAATAGGAAATTGCATATAAAGAAATAATAATATTTTTAAGATAAACTTATTTTGTATTAATTTGATTTTTTAGCTTACAACTTTTGCACGAGTTCGGTTATCTTAGGCCTAATATTGTTCAGCCTTCTGCGAGGCGATGATCTCGCAGTAGGAGGCCGCGGGTCGCGAGCGCGAGGAGCGCAGCCTCGACGAAGCGACCCGCCGCCGGCGACTGGGGCGGCGCAGGCGCGACTACCTGCCCGTCATGCCGCCCTAGCCGAGGCCGCGGGTGACGTGACCGGGGAATTAGTTCGTCACCCGCCAAGAGGCCGACCGCGTGAGGAAAGACTGACGTCCGCCCGAGGGGGGGACGTCGGTCGATGGGAGGGTACCCCACTAGGGGGTATTCCGTCGGGCCAACCACTGATGACAAGTAACCCTGCTCCGGTGGTCGGCCCTACGACGAAGGCGACGTGGTGTTCGGGTGGGTTGCGGTTGTGCATGCTTACGCCCTTCTGTCGCCCCGGACGGAGTGGCGCGAGGAGTGCGCTGACCGCAGCCCACCCCAAAAAAAAAGGCCTAATATTGTTACTCAAAGTTACATGCGGCTTGTTTTTAATTACCAACAAAGCAGAAAATCCTTGTTCACATAAATAAGTTGTGTAATAAATAACACAGGTCAACATGAATTTTGACTTTGATAAGAGAGTATCAAATATCGATAAATTTATCGAAAATATAAACAAAAAATTTATATAGCCTGAAAAAGTTTGCTTTTGTGTCCAGGAGAATGGTTGATCAATATTTTAGAAAATTCATAGTTTAAAGTTTTGTCTATAAAAAAATTTAAATAAATTAATTTATATAGGTATAATTTTTCATCAGCTTTTATATAATATCAAATTACAAAATAGTAGAAAAAAGTTTAAAAGTGAATATTACATTTTCTTTCATGTTCATAAGAACTTTGTCTCACTAAACTCCAAATGTCATATTTACGTTGTATTGGCCCCGATAACGGCATTCCAAGCCCATGATGTCTTGATGAAAACGTTCTCCCTGTCCTTCTGAATATGCCCCCATGTTGTTTTTAAATTTATCTAAATGAGCATGCAGTATATTTATTTTTGAAGACATTCTGTAGCCCATAGTTTTAAAATCTTCTAACATGTTATTAACTAGCTTTCGGTAATTTTCAATTTTTTTATTCCCTAAAAATCCAAAAACTACTTCTTTAAAACTGTTCCAACTTCTTTGTTGAGCATTGATAAGTAATTTGAGAAATTATTCACTAGCAAAAAGTTTTTTTTTTTATTTGTGGACCAACAAAAACTCCAGCTTTAACCTTTGCTTCTGATAACTATGGAAAAAGTTTTATAAAATGTAAAACTTCAGATCTTTCATCTAGCTCTTTTACGAATTGTTTCATAACTTGATGTGTAAAGGCGGCATTAATACATTTTCAGGTTCAGCAACTTAACTTTTTTTTTCCCCGATACAAAATTCAGTTCTTAGTAGCCATGATCGTTGAATATAGTGTTGAGCACCCGCTCTACTATCACACAAACAGAGATAACATGGATATTTTGTATATCCACCCTGTAGTCCCATCAAAAATCCTACCATATTAAAATCTCCAATGAACTGCCACTTAAACTCTTTATATTTCCTTTTAGTAAAAATTTTACACTTTCATAGTTTTCTTTCAGATGTACAGAATGAGCGACTGGAAGAGATGGAAATTTATTTCCGTTGTGTAATAAAACGGTTTTCCAGCTTTTGGTCGAGCTGTGAATAAAAAACGCCACGCAGTGGGAACACAGGGCATCCTAATTGTTTCAAAAAAAACCTCTTATGTCGTTACATTAACAAAATCCATCTTCGTTGGTAAATAACGTAGAAAACGTCTCATGCCGACTTCGTTGATCCGTTATTTTGACATCAATAAGAAATTCTATTGCTTCAAACGGGAACCCAAAAGCTCGGTCTTACTCTTGGGCAAATTCAAATCTCTTATTATGTCATTAAAGTCTTCTGAGATAAGAAAATGAGGTTTTGGTGGTTCTTGTGACAGTACAAATTTTTCAACTTCAAGAAAAAGGATTTGTTATTATAACTACGACAAAAGCAAACTTTTTAAGTAATGGGGGTATTTTTTCTTCATTTTAAAGCATAGTGAATGGAGAAATCACAAAATAAATTTTAGGACAGAGATTTTTTTTATGTAGAGTGGTGTAATCATTCGCGGACCATATTTTAGCTTCTGCTTACCACTGGTTGGGAACCATTGATTTATACAGTTGATAGTCTGCAGAAATCTACACCTATCAGACGTACGAAGACGTGGTACATAAGAATATTGAATTGCTGATACTATAATTTATATAGAGATGCTAAATAGGCAGTGGATCTGAGAGCTTAGCGGCTTACTGTGTAAATAATGAACTTCTTTTTTTTTTTTTTGTGGGTGGGCTGCGGTCGGCGCGCCTCCGCACCACTCCGTCTGGGGCGAAAGAGGGGCTTAAGCACGCAACTCCCGCAACCCACCCGAAAACCACGTCGCCTTCGTCGTTGGGCCGACCACCGGAGCAGGGTTACTTGACATCAGTGGTCGGCCCGACGGAATACCCCCTATTGGGGGTACCCTCCCATCGACCGACGTCCCCCCTTCGGGGAGGACGTCGGTCTTTACTCACGCGGTCGGCCTCTCGGCGGGTGACGGACTAATCCCCGGTCACGTCACCCGCGGCCTCGGCTAGGGAAATAATGAACTTCTGAGAGAATTGTCAAGCTACCTGTAAAGTCAGCTTCAATCAGTCAAATACAGAGATAAATCAAGTTAAGGTGTGTGTGTGTATTGAAATTAGAGTGGTTTTTCTAAATGCATAAGAAGTTATAAAGTAGAAGAACATAAATAACTAACTTTATTAAATTTTTATCCCTCGGCTAATTTCTAAAATTTCAGATGGATTGAACCGTTTTGACTTATTATAAGTAATTTATACCTACTACTTTTATTTAGAATTATCGTTATGCAAAAAAAAAAAAAATTAAAGTTATTAAATTACGAATAAGAAAATCTATAAAGAAGAAATCAAAAATCATCAAAACTTTTACTGGCAGACAGTGGACGTTATAAGGTGTACCTCGATTATTTTAGAATTAAAATACGATATTACATCAAAATAAAAAAATAATAAGACGCTTAAGATAATGAATACATTCTTTTTCTCATATTGAAGAAAAATGAAAGCCAATACATATATAAATAAATGAAACTTTATTCAATATAAATAATTTAAACACTCAGTTATTTTAACTATTAACTAAATATATAATATACAAAATGCTGTGTGGTGACGGAGTGTGAATCTAATTCACCACCCCCTTTATTGTCCGTGGGTATCGTAAAAAACGACTCAGGGATTATAACATGCATACAACATCTTTGCAAGGGAAGGAAAACTCGAAATAAAATCCTTACCAACCTGTCTGATCAGCATGGTATAATAAGTCAATTGCCCTCTCATTGTGGAGGAGGCTCAAGCCCAGCAGTGGGATGTATATGAGCTGTGATGATGATGACGAACGTAAATTTCTCAAATTTCATATTTTATTATTTTATTTACACACCGCTACGGTACTACTGTCGCCGCATCGAAAGGCCTTCCACTGTTATCTACTTCAAGTTAACATTACAACTCGCCTGTCACGCGGGCTTAAAACGTAAAGGATTGGCTGATGGATGGATGAGCAAAGATTGATGTACTAATGAAAGTGCAGGACTGTTTATTCGAGTATACGAAGTGACTTGCCGTTGTCGTGCTACGGTAAGATGGGTGGCCCAGATGAGACGGGCCAAGTCTCAGATTTTAATACCGCATTGTCTAGTTACAAGAAATTATGTTGTATGCTTACCTGAGGGAAGAAAGGATCTATGTCGTGAAGATACAAGTCGGTTTAATTTTAGGCATTAAGCCATTGGAAAATGTAAATGACTAAAAAGGTCTGTCTGAGAAAGGACTGTTTATTTAATAACAGTATCCAAGACTTCACTCCATCATTTTTATTCAGGGTATCCGTTATACGTACAATTACATATCCATCATTGTAAGGGTTTCCATCCATCCATCATTTTAAGATTTAAGTTATGAGAAAAGATGTGTTTACGATAGAAAGTAAAACACAATACCATACATTTGAGTGGAACTGCATTACAGTAGTTATTAAGTGTGATACAGACTTCCAAAAACTGATGTGTATGTCTTATAGTCCCATACGGTAAGCCAATGCAGCCTAAAATTCCTATGTTAAATTCTTATGTTTGTGAAAGAATCTTGTAGGACTAGATGAAGGGGATGAAGGAAGAATGGCGTGAGGTTCCATAACTTGGCATATGTCACCTTTTCCAGAAATTGATCAGGCTACTAGTACTCTTGCACATACTTCAGTAGCCGAACTGTTGTGTTATTTTTTTAGATATCCACCACCCCTTCAGCAATGTTTTGGCGATACTCTTTGACGTTACTGACACGTTGATACACTGTGGGTAGCATACTGATTCGGGATCAATGATGTGTGATATTATATTTTCTTTTTTCATCATCATTGTTTATCAATAGCATCAGTATTTATATACATTGTCTGAGCAGTTATTGCTTCCAATCCTATCAGGATTTTTCTTGTTAAGTTTTTCCATAGAGCGACTCCTGTCCGATACAACTATATTTTTTATGGTAAGCTATGGTCTGGGCACACCGCGGCAAATCTGTCCGGGGCGACGGATGAGCGGCGTGCGGTCCCATAACCTACCGTATTCTATCCCCATCGCCATTAGGCCGACCACCGATTCCTTGACATCCGTAGCTGACCCGGCAGATTGCCCTTTGGGGTACCGTCCCCTTCAACGCCGCGGCAACAAAGCAATATTGTCAGGGCGTCGTCTTCAAGCAGTTGACCTCTCTGCGGATGGCTAATCGCCGGTCTGTTCATCCACGACATCGGCTAGGGCGGCATCAGCCGCAGGTAATCGCGCCTGTGCCACCTAAGATACCCGCGGCGGATCTTATTGTGGTAGATGTATTCCTGCCATACCTGCTTCGCCGCCTCCTTGTGCAAGACACCTAGATATGTCGACGTGTGAACGGCAACCACGTTCCAGTTCCTGAAGCTATCGAGCATCTTCTAGCGATAGTTGGCAGCGTCAGGTTAGCACCGATAATTGCGACGTGTTTACCCTGCTGTTTTGGTTAGGCCACGTAAACCTCGTGCGTGTGCTATGCCGTGTCCTCGTACCAATCGCAGTGGATGCAAAACGGTGTCCTTTTCCTCCTCGCGATCTTGTGTAGGTGTCGAAGCAACCATGGCCTGATAAGTTCTGCATCAGTCTACAGGAGAGAACCCAGTGCCTCACAGGGCTACCGCCTTATTTAGGCTCATCCTAAGCCTCAGCGCTTCGATCCGCTCGACGATCTCCTTGGTGCTGAGAGTTGCCAGGTATGCTACCTCTTCTAGTGTCTCATTTTCGGGCTGTAACGAGCGTGTTGTCAGTGTTACACCTAGCAAATTACGCCTAGCTTTGAGGAGAGGCTACCTCGTACCAACCCGTTGTAGCCGATATTTCACAGAGTCGGCCGTAAGACGTGGTCTATGGTCGGCACTCATGCGGTCCATTCCACCCGGGGCGACGAAAGGGCGGCGCACCCTCTCTTTCTAACACCCCTCCCGGGACATCGGTCGCCCTCGCGTGGCCTATCTGCGTGAGACGGACTATTCCGCGGTCCAGTCACCCGCGGCCTTGGTCAGGGCGGCATCAGGCGCAAAGACCAAACCCTGCGGAACACCGCACGAGAAAGGCGTCAACACAACGCCCCCTATTCGGTCCACAGAGAGGACACTGCACTCCTCCAAATAGTCCGATATAATTACATAGGTTTTGTTACCTATCCACTTAAGTTTTATCTATTAGTTAGTATTAATTTTAGATGCACATACTATAGCATGGCATAGTAGCACGTGATGGACATGTTTGTTAAGCATCAATTACAGTAAATTATTCGCAAATGTTTGAACTTAAATACACTTTCAGGTAACTTGGAATATTTTAAATGAATAGTCACGAACATCGAAGTATAATATACAGAATTATTATGTTCATAATAGTCACCATTATTTATTATGTGGTGTACCCATACATACAAAGTGAATACGAAATAAAATTGTATTATAATCATTTCTGATGTTTACACAAATATTATACATATGAACGACTTTATCACGTTTATGTTTTACATGTTCGAAGCTTCTATATTTATTGTTTCAGTGTCAGTCAGTTTTGTTACCCTGTAGGTTGTATTTTTTTTTTGTTTAGGGCGGTGAGATCTCGTTAAGGGAGCTCACCGCCTGGCGCGTCGACGCCCGCCGAGACGTCATTGCCCGTTGGGCAGTCCGGCTGGAGAGGCCTCGGTTCGGGGTGCGAACCGTGGAGGCCTTCCGGCCGGTGATGATGCAGTGGTTGGAAAGGCGGCACGGAGTGCTCTCCTTCCGACTAGTGCAGGTGTTGACGGGGCATGGGAGCTTCGCCAAATACCTGCACAGGGTCGTAATGAGGGAGAGTACACCGTCCTGCTACCACTGCGATTGCGACGAGGACACGGCGCGCCACACGCTCGAGGCCTGCGCAGCTTGGGCAGTGCAGCGCCGTGAACTCGTTGCAATCATCGGTGCCGACCTGACGCTGCTGGCCATCCGATGTCGGCCATGGTCGACAGCGTCGGGAATTGGGACGCGGTCGCAACCTTCTGCGAGACAGTGATCTCGCAGAAGGAGGCGGCGGATCGTCTACGCGTGGAGCGCAGCCTCGATGAGGAGATCCGCCGCCGGCGACTGGGGCGGCATAGGCGCTACTATCTGCGCCTCATGCCGCCCTAGCCGAGGCCGCAGGTGACGTGACCGGGGATTAGGCCGTCACCCGCCGAGAGGCCGACCGCGTGAGGAAAGACCGACGTCCTCCCCGAGGGGGGGACGTCGGTCGATGGGAGGGTACCCCGCGTAGGGGGTATTCCGTCAGGCCGACCACTGACGACAAGTAAACCTGCTCCGGTGGTCGGCCCAATGACGAAGGCGAGGTGGTTTTCGGGTGGGTTGCGGGAGTTGCGTGCTTAAGCCCCTCTTTCTGCTGCGTCATGTCCTCTTTTCTTTAGTTTAGAGTCATGTCATAACTTATCATTTAGAATTGTATACTGTACAGTATGTGTTTATTTTATAAATAGCAACCCGCCCTCGCTTCGCTTCGGTTTTAGTCGTTTTACCCGCGTAGTGCCCGTCACAGGGCTACCGCCTTATTTAGGCTCATCCTAAGCCTCAGTGCTTCGATCCGCTCGACGATCTCCTTGGTGCTGAGAGTTGCCAGGTATGCTACCTCTTCTAGTGTCTCATTTTCGGGCTGTAACGAGCGTGTTGTCAGTGTTACACCTAGCAAATTACGCCTAGCTTTGAGGAGAGGCTACCTCGTACCAACCCGTTGTAGCCGATATTTCACAGAGTCGGCCGTAAGACGTGGTCTATGGTCGGCACTCATGCGGTCCATTCCACCCGGGGCGACGAAAGGGCGGCGCACCCTCTCTTTCTAACACCCCTCCCGGGACATCGGTCGCCCTCGCGTGGCCTATCTGCGTGAGACGGACTATTCCGCGGTCCAGTCACCCGCGGCCTTGGTCAGGGCGGCATCAGGCGCAAAGACCAAACCCTGCGGAACACCGCACGAGAAAGGCGTCAACACAACGCCCCCTATTCGGTCCACAGAGAGGACACTGCACTCCTCCAAATAGTCCGATATAATTACATAGGTTTTGTTACCTATCCACTTAAGTTTTATCTATTAGTTAGTATTAATTTTAGATGCACATACTATAGCATGGCATAGTAGCACGTGATGGACATGTTTGTTAAGCATCAATTACAGTAAATTATTCGCAAATGTTTGAACTTAAATACACTTTCAGGTAACTTGGAATATTTTAAATGAATAGTCACGAACATCGAAGTATAATATACAGAATTATTATGTTCATAATAGTCACCATTATTTATTATGTGGTGTACCCATACATACAAAGTGAATACGAAATAAAATTGTATTATAATCATTTCTGATGTTTACACAAATATTATACATATGAACGACTTTATCACGTTTATGTTTTACATGTTCGAAGCTTCTATATTTATTGTTTCAGTGTCAGTCAGTTTTGTTACCCTGTAGGTTGTATTTTTTTTTTTGTTTAGGGCGGTGAGATCTCGTTAAGGGAGCTCACCGCCTGGCGCGTCGACGCCCGCCGAGACGTCATTGCCCGTTGGGCAGTCCGGCTGGAGAGGCCTCGGTTCGGGGTGCGAACCGTGGAGGCCTTCCGGCCGGTGATGATGCAGTGGTTGGAAAGGCGGCACGGAGTGCTCTCCTTCCGACTAGTGCAGGTGTTGACGGGGCATGGGAGCTTCGCCAAATACCTGCACAGGGTCGTAATGAGGGAGAGTACACCGTCCTGCTACCACTGCGATTGCGACGAGGACACGGCGCGCCACACGCTCGAGGCCTGCGCAGCTTGGGCAGTGCAGCGCCGTGAACTCGTTGCAATCATCGGTGCCGACCTGACGCTGCCGGCCATCCGATGTCGGCCATGGTCGACAGCGTCGGGAATTGGGACGCGGTCGCAACCTTCTGCGAGACAGTGATCTCGCAGAAGGAGGCGGCGGATCGTCTACGCGTGGAGCGCAGCCTCGATGAGGAGATCCGCCGCCGGCGACTGGGGCGGCATAGGCGCTACTATCTGCGCCTCATGCCGCCCTAGCCGAGGCCGCAGGTGACGTGACCGGGGATTAGGCCGTCACCCGCCGAGAGGCCGACCGCGTGAGGAAAGACCGACGTCCTCCCCGAGGGGGGGACGTCGGTCGATGGGAGGGTACCCCGCGTAGGGGGTATTCCGTCGGGCCGACCACTGACGACAAGTAAACCTGCTCCGGTGGTCGGCCCAATGACGAAGGCGAGGTGGTTTTCGGGTGGGTTGCGGGAGTTGCGTGCTTAAGCCCCTCTTTCTGCTGCGTCATGTCCTCTTTTCTTTAGTTTAGAGTCATGTCATAACTTATCATTTAGAATTGTATACTGTACAGTATGTGTTTATTTTATAAATAGCAACCCGCCCTCGCTTCGCTTCGGTTTTAGTCGTTTTACCCGCGTAGTGCCCGTTCCCGTGGGAATACCGGGATAAAATATAGCCTAGTTTACACCCTGATATTATAGATTTCCATTGGTGAAAGAATTTTTGAAATCGGTACAGCCGTTTTGAAGATTACCCGGAACAAACAGACAGACAGATAGACAGACAAAAAAAATTAAAGTGATTTTTAGGCATATGTATAGTGCAAATAACCGTGTGAGCATGAAAAAAGCCTATTTTTAATAAGGGTGTTTAGGTATTGGTATAGATAATATTTCTAAATTTGCCGACATTTGTCACCTTGTGGTTTTTAATATGTTCAGTTATTTTAGTGCATAATATTGCATTATTAATGATTTTTATGAGGGATATTTATCTCTAATAAATTCCTGTATATATAACTTAGATATTACTTAGATATGCCCAAAAAGACTCCAGGTCTTAAACCTAAACACCCTTAGTAAAATTTAAGGTTGTTTAGGATTACTTTGGAGTCTTTAAACCTTACGAAATCCATTTATTCTTTAAATATTTACAATAGCGTCTAAATAATTTTCTGTATTATTACTATCATTCGAAATCGTGTCCGATATTGAACATCACTATTATTATATGGTTAAAGGACTACGAGGATAGTATCGATATAGGATTTCACCGTAAGTCCTCACTTCGGTTCTACGAGGTTTCTTCAACCTATATTATACTAGCAACCCGCCCTCGCTTCGCTTCGGTTATAGGTTATAGTCGTTTTACCCGCGTAGTTCCCGTTCCCGTGGGAATACAGGGATAAAATATAGCCTAGTTTATGCTCTGATATTATAGCTTTCCATTGGTGAAAGAATTTTTGAAATCGGTCCAGGCGTTTTGAAGATTACCCGAGATTAACAGACAGACAGTCAGACAGACAGACAAAAATTTTTTAATTGCTATTTTAGGCATAGGTGTCGTGCAAATAACCGTGTGAGCATGAAGAAAGCCTATTATTTTGACATTACAAACAGACACTCCAATTTTATTTATTGGTATAGAGGTATAGATAGACATCATCATCATTATCACCATCATTAAAGCTTATATAACTAATAGCTAATGCATGGCGCTATCATCTGCTAAAACTCGTGATATACTTTCTACCTATCTATTATCAATGTTCATTTTTCAAGAATTCATGTTTCAATAAATTTATTTTAATGGAAAGGAAATTGAAATATTACATCAGACTAACTGTCAGAAATGCGCGCCAACAAATTCAAACCCGATACTTCAGTGTGGTTGTCTATTATTCACCACTAGGCTCTTGTTATAGAAAAGAATTTTTAACATATTCGTCTTATATAAATATTAAGAACGCACGCACATCAACATAATACGTGTTACATATGTTCGATATACAAATATTGCATGACGACGGTAGTACACCTATGAATTTTGCTGTAAGCAAAGTGGAGACGCATCTCCGGGATCCTTGGAGAGTTACTTAGACACTTTGTCATGCAAATGAGCCACTCAAGCCCTTAGGGGAGCCTCTAGTCGAACTGAAATATTTAAATATTTTATTTGTGAGTGCGTATATGTACTTTGATTTTAGTAATAAATGTATATTTTTGTTTAAGATTATCAAATAAACAAATTATTTTGAAGATCTATAGATGCAATAAATAGTGATAGACTATAAATGGACCGAAGATCTGGTGAAGGTTGCTGGGCGTCGTTGGATTCAGGCGGCACAGGACTGCACTTTGTGGCGTAACATAAGGGAGGCCTACGTCCAGCAGTGGACGGTGATAGGCTGAAACGATGATGATGATGATGATAAATAAGTACTAAATATATAGACGAATATACCCAAAACTTTGCAGTGTGATGACGGAGTAAAAATACAATTCACCACCTCCTCTCTTGCTTGTCAGTGTCGTAGAAGATCACTAAGGGATTAAATGAGAGAAAGAGAATGAAAACTTGAAATGACATTCTATATGAACACGTCTAATCAGCATGGTACAGTAGATCTATTTCTCTCTTATTGTGAAGGAGGCTCGAGCCTATCAGTGAGAAGTATATGACCTGAAATGATGACAACCAAAATAAAAAAGAAAATAAAGCAAATTGACGAGACGAGAATTGATTGACTAGATTTGATCCATCACTACACGAGATAAAATAAGTTAAGATATATTTATATACACCGTGGAATCTAATTGGCTGTTTTCCTGAAACGTATGTACTCAGTTAATCATTCTTAATATACCCACATAACTAAAAACATAATACAATTAGAAAAAAAGTCTGATAATTAGACATTTTTAAGTTTGCCTGACATGCAACGGCATTGTTCCCAGCATGCCTACGACATAGCATTCGTATTAAATCGCAATAATAGGTAAAACAATTTTAGGCATAACACCTCGGAACTCGGTGTCCCACGTCACCCGCTCGCGTCCCGCACCTCTTTCTTCTTTTGTGATGCGCCCGAGTTACGCGACCTTGGTCTATGTTTTAATATGTAAGTTAGCATGCTACCTGACCTACGGTCAATGCACTTAACGACATGTTGCAGTTATGCAAAAATGATATTTTAAAGAAACGTCCGGGATTGCAAATGACAAGAATTTATGTTTTTATTTTATTGAATAAATGCTATAAATATAGTAGGTATGGTTCTATATCATTTACTGAGTATTTACGTTTCGGGATTAGCCAATTAGATTCCACGGTGTATATCCATGTGGCGACGGCATAAGAATACAATTCACCACTCCCAATCTTGCCCGTGGGTGTCGTAAAAGACGACTAAGGGATATAATAAGTATTTAACATGTATGCAAGAGGAGGAAAACTCTAAACAAAACCCTATACTAACCTATCTGACCAGCGTAGTAAGGCGAGTTGGTATAGGGTTTTATTTTGAGTTTTCCTTCTCTTGTATATTGTAATCCTTTAGTCGTCTTTTACGACATCCACGGGCAGGAAAGGGGGTGGTGAATTGTATTCTTACTCCATCATCACACGAAAGTGTAATTATATAATCGATTAAAAATCTATCAACTATAGTCCATAAAATATAGGATGATCTCTGTGACAGTTGTCCCTAGTGCTGTCTCGCTTACGATAAAGTCCGTAGTTTTTTTATCGATGAAACTCTTTATTTTTTATAATTATGATTTTCTATTATAATTAAAACACATCATCATTATCATCATCATCCTGCTCTTATCCCAATTACTTGGGGTCGACGCAATTGTCATCTGTTTTGACATATTGCAAAAAGTTTCGGCAATGACTTTTATGACCGGCCGCCTGCCTGACGTCAACCCTCCTTGGGAATATAATCGTTGACCCAAATGGTACCAGATGGAGTTGGTCCGGGTCAATCTAGGGCTCTTAATCGTCTTTTACGACACCCACGAGCAAAGCAAGGGTTAGTAGTATTCGAAGCCGCTACCACACAGCATTATAATTAAAATACAATCAATGAAAATCTTTTTGAATTTATTTCAAACAAAAAGGGTTTTTTGACTGTTTTAATTATTCAAAAGGAGTACAATCGAGGTCTAGGTCACTATTATCTTCATCGCTGGTGCGTTCCAGCTCGAACATTTATATTTTTTTTTGCCAAATAGAGACAATCGTTAGATCAATCAATCAATTACGACCGTTTTATAAATAAATATGTTTTGTTTATTGACAATAATGTTTACATAATATTATCATCTACTCTGAGACGAAAAGTAGTTTTTTAATGTTTAATTAATTCAATTTGTGCATTTTATATTGTAACTGTCTGTTTTAATTATAAAAATATTGTAAATAAAACTACCTTTACGGATTATATCGCGTTTGTATTTGATTTATGATTGCCCGAATGAACAAAATGAAAAGAACACCGATACCTGCCCAGAATGGTACGCGAGGCTATTGAAATCAAAAAACACAAAAATTCAATAGAGAGGATGGCTGGGTATTACCGTGAACACTTATTGTATAGATTTGACCCACAATAATAATAGTTAAAGATAATTTTATAAATCAAAAATCTTTTAGTAAGACAAAGTAAGCCGCATCTAAAATTAAAAATCAATATTAATTTAGCATCATGTCCCCTGAGTTTTCTTGCCGGATCTTTTTCAGTGTGACCGCGTTCCGATCCGGTGGTAGTATATTAGTTGTGTTAGTTTTAAATTAACAAATTGTAACAATAATTGCTACAAATTTAATAATTAATAATTACTAACCATAAAAAATATAATTTTTTTATATAGAATCATTTTCTTCTTACACTGGCAATAAATTTGTACTAAAATGTGGGTCAAAATTTAATAAATTTATCACTAATTTTCTGTATCGGGTAGATAATTATAAATGTCTGTAATAACGATTACTTGTTGGACGTCAGACACCTTAGTCCGCCCGTGACCATGAATGCTGCAAAGTGTTCGAAACGTCGGGCAATCATTAATCAAATACAAACGCGATATAATCCGTAAAAGTAGTTTTATTTACAATGTGTAGTGCTCGCGTAAACATCAGATATCATTATGTAAAAAATATGTTGAAAGTTTTATATATTATATGTAGGTACTGTATTGGGTTTATTTCTTTTATGAATAATTTAATAAAAATCGGTTATCGATTTACGTATATCGACTGTTCCATCTCTTTTTTATTTTCAGTCCAGCATGACCTTGTGCGTGTGTAAGCGTCATTTATGTATACGATGTTTACTAGGTTTCAGTACTTACGAGGTACATTTTAGGCATGAATATGAATATTTTTATATTTATAATATATTGCAATTCAGTTGCAATAAAACTGGCACGAAAAGAATGAAAATATATTTGATACAAAATGAAATTGCAAATGTGTCGCTCGTTCAAACTTACTTCGTTGGTTTCGTTGACATCTGTCACAGAGATCAAGCTATATTTTATGGACTATAGTTAGAAAACATTCATAGAAAAATATTTCTAAAACAATTGATTATAATTTTAATGTTAGATTTTATTTAAAACAATACTGTAATACCCTAGGGTCAACAATATAAAAAAGTAACGTAGATATTCAGCGGAAGTGTCAGTAACTGTAATCAAAGAGGTTATAAATACATTAGCGCCCCTGTAAAAGGAATTTTCATAGCAATTGTCTACGAAAATGTTTACTGTATAATTTATTTATTTTTCCATGTAATAATTTCAAAGTACCTTGAAATTATTAATCACATTTACGTATTAATGTGCATTTCAAAATCGTACGCGATTTTCTATGACATTTACGCAGTACGTTGGTTCAGAACAAAATCTTTCAAATTTATAGATAGATAGATAACTCTTTATTTGTACACCGATTACAAAACAAAATACAAAAACTTAAATACTAACATAACACAGAATGTACAAAGGGCGGCCATATCGCTATAAGCGATCTCTTCCAGGCAACCTTGGGATGGAAATGGTAGAACAGAGAGATGGTACGTAGTTTACTGCTGGTGGTAATGGAGATCAGTGTAAATAATATTTATAAGTCATAGATAACGACTATATAATAAATTGTATAACCTACTGTAAAATAAAAACAATATAAAACAATAAATAGTAGATAATAAGAGACATAAATATATATACATATACACCTAATACCTACATATGCAGACATTCACATACATATACGTACACATCTATATATATATATATATATTAGGGACTTGCATAATAGGTACCTAAAAGAAACAATAAATAAATATTACAGCGACAAGTAGTGATCGGTCAACTTCTTTTTTTATGACAGGCGTTGTTCTGTTCAAATAAAATAAAAGGAATTCTCCTTGAAATCCACAGCAGTGCCACCTACCGGGTCCAATTGTGAATCTAAACCATTCTCGAAGTCCAGCCGTTTAGGAGGATTTCAGTGATATACACACGTACACAAGAAATAATATATATATAAAGATTATTTTAAAAATATTTTTGCCTAAATCAAAAATTTCATAAACAGCGTTTCAAAGGTTGCCACATTCAAAAGTTTAACCAAGTTTAAAGTTAAGCCATCTATCTCAATGACACTTTAAGTGCTTACTAAGTGGTCGACTTGATGGTGACACCCTATTTAATTTTTGCTATTGCGACGAGGACACGGCGCAGCATACGCTCGAGGTTTGTGACGCTTGGGCAGAGCAGCGCCGTGAACTCGTCGCAATCATCGGTGCCGACCTGACGCTGCCGACTATCGCCAGGGCGATGGTCGGCGTCGGGAACTGGGACGCGTTCGCAGCCTTCTGCGAGGCAGTGATCTCGCGGAAGGAGGCGGCGGATCGCCTGCGCGAGGAGCGCAGCCTCGATGAGGAGATCCGCCGCCGGCGACTGGGGCGGCGTAGGCGCAACTATCTGCGCCTCATGCCGCCCTAGCCGAGGTCGCGGGTGACGTGACCGGGGATTAGGCCGTCACCCGCCGAGAGGCCGACCGCGTGAGGAAAGACCGACGTCCTCCCCGAGGGGGGGACGTCGGTCGATGGGAAGGTACCCCAAATAGGGGGTATTCCGTCGGGCCGATCACTGATGGCAAGTAACTCTGCTCCGGTGGTCGGCCCAACGACGAAGGCGACATGCATCGTGGGTGGGTTGCGGGTGTGCGTGCTTACGCTCCTCTGTCGCCCCGGACGGAGTGGTGCGCGCGCTCGCACACCACTCCGCCGACCGCCACCCACCCCCCCAAAAAAAACCCTGTTTAATTTTCTTTAATGTTAAAAACCAAAAATAAGCGTTAAAAACGACCAACATCATTCTGCCCGTATACCAATTATTTGGTGTTGACTCAATATCTAGGTACTCTTCTTTCATATTACATAATACTACAGCTTTGGCAATAGTTTTATGACCGGTCGCCTGCCTGACGTCAATTCATCTTCGAGATGCAATTATTGACTAAATGACATCGGATAGAGATTGCCCAGGTTGATGTAAAGCTCTTAGTCGTCTTTTACAACGCAATGTAGGTGTTGGTAGTATTCGGAAACACCTTCACAGAGCACAAGGGTTCTGCATCGTTTTATACATTTTTTAACATATTTTTATACATTTTGCTTAATTTTTCAAAGTATTCTCCACTAGCTTCTATAGAAATTTTCATGCGTCTGAAAAAGTTTTCGAAACACTTATTTGCGTCCGCTGCAGACACCTCCTTTATAGCCTGCGCATCTTCCGGCGATGAAAATTGTTTCTCTTTGAGCAGATTTTTTGTTTTCGGGAATAAAACAGTGCTCCATACCACAACGTTCCTTAATCACTCTGTTCTTAATTCTGTCACCCAATTTCACACCAATCATGTTCTTCAGCGCTCTCATTTCCATAGCATTTATTTTACTTTCGTATTTTTTCTGCCATACCCAGTTCTCACTTCTCACTCTTCCATGCACAGCCAGGCGAGCCTTTTTAGACAGACTTCTAGGTGCCTATAGAAGTGCGCAAAGTGCTATTCACCATATTTCCCTTATATACTCAAAAGCATCCAGGAATGATAATGGAATGGTTTTTTTTTTTTTTTTTTATGGGTGGGCTATGGTAAGCGCACGCGCGGTCCAGTCCGTCTGGGGCGATGAAAGGACGGCGCGCGGGCCCATAACCCACCCGTACCCACGTCACCTCGTTGTTGGGCCGACCACCGGAGCAGATGTGACTTGTCGTCAGTGGTCGGCCCGACGGAATACCCTTTCAGGTACCCTCAACTCTCGACATCCTGGGACGTCGGTCGCCATCGCGCGGTTAGCCACACTGCGGGTGACGGACAATTCCCCGGTCCGATCCCCCGCGGCCTCGGCTAGGGCGGCATTAGGCGCAGATACTCGCGCCTGCGCCGCACGAGTCGCCGGCGGCGGAACGTGTCGCCGAATAGGATCTCTACTCGCACACAATCCGCCGCCTCCTTCCGTGAGATAACAGCCTCACAGAAGGCGGCGACCGCGTCCCAGTTCCTGACGCTGACGAGCATCTCCCTGGCGATGGTCGGCAGCGCCAGGTCGGCACCGATAATCGCGACGAGTTCACGGCGCTCCCCCTCCCACGCAGCACACTCCTCGAGCGTGTGCTGCGCCGTGTCCTCGTCGCAACTGCAGTGGTGGCAGGACGGTGTGCTCTCCCTCGTGACAATCTTGTGCAGGTACTTTGCGAAGCATCCGTGCCCCGTCAGCACCTGCACCAGTCGGAAGGAAAGCACCCCGTGCGTCCGCTCCAACCACTCCATCAGCACCGGCCGGAAGGCCTCGACGGTCCTGACACCGTACCGAGGACTCTCCAGCCGGACTGCCCAACGGGCAATGACTCCACGGCGGGCGTCGACCCGCCAGGCGGTGATCTCCTGCAGGGAGACCATACCGCCGCGGGCGCGCGTCTCCGACACCCGCCGATAAATGTCGGCGAGCATCTCCGCCTCCAGGTCCCACGGGGGAGTTCCGGCCAAGAGGCACGCTGCCTCCGTCGACATGGTGCGGTAACCGCATATGGCCCTGACCGCCATTACCCTCTGTGGTTGCCTCAAGAGGGCCCTCAGCCGGACGGTCAGGGACCCCGCCCACACCGGTGCGCCGTACAGAGCCATCGACCGGATATAATGGAATGGTAGTTAAACATGTTCTTAAAAAAATATGAATTTCGACAAAAAACATTTATAGAACACTTAAATATATAAATAATATTCCTAACGATATTTTTTTAACCCATTCCGCTATATATCTATCCGGAAAAACAAGAATGCGGTAGTATGAAGACTTTAAAGAGACGATCATCTCCCTCTTCACAGATATTTCGCAAACATGTACAAAGAGCCTTGGCAAATGGCCCAGTTAATTAAGTTACTAAGGAAAATCCATACATCACTTAGAAGGCGACTTGAACTGAAATGCGTTCTTTGTTCGAAAATAAGCCTTGTAAAATCGGTTGAACGATAAGCTTTTGTTTATAATTGGTTAGCTTTATTTCGTGATATCTGATGGCTCTCGTGACTTCATTTATAATTTTAAAGGGTCACAACAATTTCTCAACAAAAGCAGAGGTTCCTTTGGACTCGCGCACCACCGAGCAACAGTTCGGTCGGGACAACAGTCATTAATACCTACGAGCAATTTGGCCTCATTTATTCAACACCAAGTAAAATTCTGTCGTGTAGGCTAAGATTTACGATGAAGTCATTACGTTTTATGGGCCATAATTGATAGAGATAACATCTGAGGGTTACTGAAATTGCAAAGTAGTGTTTCAAGCACGTTGAACTCAAAGACGAGCATTAGTGTAAAGAAAAATAGCTTATATTACCATAAACGACTGGCGTCGTGGTTATTAATTACGAAATATTATAGGCATGCGACACGCAAAAGCTCTTTTATGTTTAACACAAATATTTCTTTTTAGGGCGTTAATATTGAGGTTGGTGGTTTGATTCCATAATAAATATCACGTTACGTAATTAAGTCTTCAAATATCGCGTTATACGATCCAACATTTTGTTTAAATTTTGATAAGCACGTAACGTAGTTTAAGTTACATTTATAGTCATCAAAATCTAGCTTATTTTTTAAAAAAATATTTTATAAAAATTATTTTAACTTTACATACCCATAGTTTAAATGCTTAACAACCCTTCGCATTGTAAAACGCACTGCTTTTTAGTACGACATACATCTCAGAAGTGTTGTGACTGTTATCATACTGACCTAATACTGTTTGAGTAATCCATACTAATATTATAAATGCGAAAGTAAGTTTGTTGTTTGTTGTTGTTATTAGTTTGTTTGTTACGTTTTCACGCTTAACCCACCGAACCAATTTAAAAAATTATTTCAAAATAATTTTATTTTAGTTTTACTATTCAAACGTTTCAGATATTTTACAGAATTTATGGTCACGCTACAAGACAATAAATAAATATATAAATATTTTTATTTTATAATCATTGTGAAGATTAAGAAGATTCTTAATCTTAATTAAACAAATTTGAAACATTCACTGTCATTTTGATGAATTACATCATTGGAATTATGAATGACTACCTACCCGACGTCAGTTATGCTATGGAATATAATCGCCGACTTATATGGAATCGGTCCAGAAGTTGGTATAGAATATCTAGAAAATGAGTGAAAGTTTAATTTCTTAAGTCGCTATCACAAAGTGGCAAGCAAAGTTAATGTATTCATATTTGGTTACTTATCCCTCAGACAGCTAATTGACGCGAACCGAGGAAGATTTCAAAGGTCGCTTACTATTTTTTCTATATTAAATAATTATATATATATATATATATAGTATTTAATATATATAAATTAAATACTAGCAAATCGCCCTCGCTTCGCTTCGGTTTCAGTCACCTTACCCACCTAGTTCTCTTAGAAGGTAAAAATTGACAAATGCTCTTTATTCATTTTTACTGAAGAGTAGGTATTTTCTGTGTGATGACGGAATAAGAATACAATTCACCACCCCTTCTCCTACCCATGGCTGTCATAGGAGATGACTAAGGGATTATAATATGCATACGACATCTATGCAAGAGAAGAAAGCTCGAAACTAAAACCTATGGCAACACGTTTGACCAGCGTGGTATAGTAGGTCATTTTTCCTCTCATAATGGAGGAGGCTCGAGCCCAACAGTGGGATGTAGGTATAAGGGTTGAAATGATGAAACAAATGATGAACGAAGAGTTAGCAAAAATTAAACAAAAACAATAACGAATTTTGTCTCCTCATACAAACTTTGCTACTGCGGTTCATCTCTTAGGGGCTGAATTCATAAATATCCTTTCTTAATGGGTCCCTACATCACAAAATAAAATTACTGAATTTAGAATTTGTCCAACTTGAACATCCGCGGCGTCACAGCTACATGTACGGACTACAGCCGCTCGCACTTTCTCTTCGGTAGCGGAGTCATCCATCCCGGTTACCCGAATATCAGCACGTTTGACCGGTCGGATGACATCCGCCATACCCGTCAATGCCGTACGCAAATTGATCGCCAGCTGATCAGCAACTTCCATTGACTGAGACTTGGGCAATTGTAGCACCCTAGCCCCAGTCACGGAGCGCCTAACTTTAAGACCCTCCTTAATCCCCATCTCTTGGAGATTAACTTCCTGCTCGGCGCGAAGCATTGCATCGGCGTATGTGACCCCATTTTTTTCAGCCTCCGGCTGCAATTTCAGGATTACAGCCGAGGAGTGTGGGGCTGCAAGCGCCGCCTTCAATTTCCTCTGCGCCAGAACAGCTGGGTTGGGAGGCGTGGGGGGCGCAACAGGCGCAGAGGGTGGTGCAGAGGGGGAAGGTTTTTTCTTACCCTTCCTAACAACGGTTGCCCAGGTATCCGCAATCGTGGGCTGGACCGAAGGGGCGACTGCCGGAGGATTGACTGCGGAAGGAACGTCCGCTGTAGGAATAACTGCTGAGGTACTGGGGACTGCCTGACCAGATGCAGGCACCGATGCAGTCGCACGAACGGCGGCTTTGGCCACGGCAGCTGCTGCATTTCTTCTTTTATCTGCAGCTAAAGGTGGACGGTTCACCTTAGCGGGAAGAAGACGATCCTCTAATCCCGCAAACCGGGCGTTCATCATCTCCCCAACTGACCTAACGATAGAGGATTTTATTTCCTCTATTGTGTCTGTCCCTATTGAGGACGAAGAGGCCCTCATTTCTGAGAACTCTCGGCGGTATGCTTTGAGCTCCGCCCTGAGGGCTTCTACTTCCTGGCGCTGCCTTTTATTCTCCGCTCTCAGTCGGCGGGTTTTCTCTCCCTCCGATTTAGAGGTACACAAAGCTTCGATCAGGGCTTGCATATCCGCTGCTGCATCCCTTAATTTTTTTATAAAAGGACCCTGAAGATGGCCAGATTTTCGGGTTACCTCCATGATTACTGCCGCGTTGCGGCCCCCGCGGGCGCGTATCTCCTCAGGCCCTATGCTGGAGAGGTTCTCTGTTATAGGGCACTCTGCTGCTGACGTTTCCGCTGAATCCATTTGTGATTCGTGCTTTCCGTAAAGAAGTCGTAGACTTCTTTACGGAAAGCACGAGATCTAAGTACACGCTCATACTCAACTTCTTCGGCTTCGGCGTCTCTGCGTTTGAGATCTGCCTTGGCACGTGTGAGCCCTACGTTATGGCCTCTCTGCACTGCCTTACCCCGCCGTGAGGTATTCACCTTTGATATGGGTTCCGCTTCAGTATCGGAGTCTAAATCCTTCCGTTCAATGTTGGTGATTTTTAAAAAGTGCCTCTTCCTCCCAGTGGGGGTGACATCCGTTTCACATGTGTCACATTCAACAGCTGATGCTGTATCCGACTCTAATTCCGAGTCGTCCTCCATTTAGTAGCTAAGTCAGATACTGAAAGTGTTGATTCACTAACCTAAGAGAACGGCTAAATTGCGATATTAAGTTTTGTTAACAATGTTAGTACGGCTGAATCGCGATATTAAAGTTTATTTTTAGATTTTATATATACAAACCGGCCACGACCAGCAGGCTAACTTACTTACCGGGTTGAGAGCCTTCCGCTCGCCCATTGCCCGCGTTAAGCTTTGGTCATCTGCGACCAACAGCTAAATACACACACAAAAAAAAAAAAAAAAAAAAAAAAACCAGCAGGCTGGTCGCAAATTTTTTAACACCGGTTGAGCGCCTCCACAATGTGGTGGCAATTCCGGTACCTAAGCGACCCCTCCTCTCCCTTCCCCAGACACGACACGACCAGACAAACGAACACGACAAGACAACGACAACAACCCGCCAATGAAATCCGATGCTAAAGACCGACCTAAACCAACAATTCATCCCAGTGCACACGTCCGACCTGTACGAGTGCCAACACCTATCTCCCCTCGGACCCACCCTGTGGAACATCGGCTATGTATGACTGGGCGTTGAGGGGGAGCCTCCCGCCCGGGCTGGGCGTGATTTGTTACGCCGACGACACGCTCGTCACAGCCCGCGGTGGGACGCTAGAAGAGGCGGTAAGCCTGGCGACCTCTGGTACCGAGGAGGTCGTCAGGCGGATCGAGGCGCTGGGATCGAGGGTCGCCCTGGACAAGACGGAGGCCCTCTTGTTCCATGGGCGCCATATGAGCCCTCCCATCGGCATCTCGAACACCGTCCACTCGGTCGACATCAGCATCCGGGCCCATATGAGGTACTTGTGCCTGGTGCTTGACGGGCGATGGTGGTTCCGGGAGCATTTCCGCAGGCTCGCTCCACGGCTCGTCGGCGCGGCGTCCGCCCTATCGTGGCTTATGCCGAACGTGGGCGGACCGAGCGCTGCGTGCCGACGGCTGTACGCGGGGGTCATCCAGTCGATGGCCCTGTACGTCGCACCGGTGTGGGCGGGGTCCATGACCGTCCGACTTAGGGCCCTTCTGTGGCGACCACAGAGGGTCATGGCGGTCAGGGCCATCCGCGGATACCGCACGGTGGCGACGGAGGCAGCGTGCCTATTGGCCGGGACTCCCCCGTGGGACCTGGAGGCGGAGATGCTCGCCGGACTATATCGGCGGGTGATGGGGGTGCGAGCGGAGGGCGGTGTGGTCTCGTTAAGGGATCTCACCGCCTGGCGCGTCGACGCCCGCCGAGACGTCATCGCCCGTTGGGCAGTCCGGCTGGAGAGGCCTCGGTTCGGGGTGCGAACCGTGGAGGCCTTCCGGCCGGTGCTGATGCAGTGGTTGGAGAGGCGGCACGGGGTGCTCTCCTTCCGACTGGTGCGGGTTTTGACGGGGCATGGGTGCTTCGCCAAATACCTGCACAAGGTCGTTAGGAGGGAGAGTACACCGTCCTGCCACCACTGCGATTGCGACGAGGACACGGCGCGCCATACGCTCGAGGCCTGCGGGGCTTGGGCAGTGCAGCGCTGTGAACTCGTCGCAATCATCGGTACGGACCTGACGCTGCCGGCTATCGCTAGGGCGATGGTCGACAGCGTCGGGAATTGGGACGCGGTCGCAGCCTTCTGCGAGACAGTGATCTCGCGGAAGGAGGCGGCGGATCGCCTGCGTGAGGAGCGCAGCCTCGATGAGGAGATCCGCCGCCGGCGACTGGGGCGGCGCAGGCGCAACTATCTGCGCCTCATGCCGCCCTAGCCGAGGCCGCGGGTGACGTGACCGGGGATTAGTCCGTCACCCGCCGAGAGGCCGAGCGCGTGAGGAAAGACCGACGTCCTCCCCGAGGGGGGGACGTCGGTCGATGGGAGGGTACCCCAACAGGGGGTATTCCGTCGGGCCGACCACTGACGACAAGTTAACGCTGCTCCAGTGGTCGGCCCAACGACGAAGGCGACGTGGTTTTCGGGTGGGTCGCGGGAGTTGCGTGCTTAAGCCCCTCTGTCGCCCCGGACGGAGTGGTGCGGAGGCGCGCCGACCACGGCCCACCCACAAAAAAAAAAGGGTTCATTTTCAGAAAATATTTTCCTAGTGGGTCCCTACGTCACAAAATAAAATTGTGTTCCAAATGGCATGTTTCCAGCTTTAGTAGTTTTAGCTCGGCGTTGATAAATCAGAGAACCAAATTTATTATTAATACATATTTACACCCTCAGAGGGTGAAAATTAAAAAATGCTGAAATACGTGATTATTTATTTTTACTAAAGAGTATTTTTGGAGAATTTGAAGAAAATCAATGTAGATTTTTTCTCCTCATACAAACTTTGTTACTGTGGTTCTCCCTAGGGGTTGAATTTCAAAAAACCCTTTCTTAGTGGGTTTCTACATCACGCAAAGAAACTAATGTCAAAATTTCATGTTTCTGGCTTCAGTAGTTTCGGCTCTGTGATAAGTCAGTAAACTGACACCTTTCATCCTATTTTTCACCCTTAGAGGATGAAAATGGACAAACTCTGAAACACGTGTTTCTTTATTTTTATTAAAGAGTATTTGTGCTTAATTTGAAGAGAGTGGCTTAAGATTTTTTTTCTTTCCATACAGACTTTACCGTTGAGTTTCACCCCCTTAGGGGTGGAATTTCAAAAAATCTTTTCTTAGGGGCCTACGTCATGAAATGAAACTACGGTCCAAATTTCATTATTCTAGCTTCAGTAGCTTCGGCTCACCCTGTTCCTTTATATGTATATTATTGTTAACGCCCCCGCAACACCCCTTGCAAGTGGACTTTCGTATAATCCGTGCTTAGCTGACCTCTACTCGACAAAAGGAACATTTCTGCCTAATTTCAAGTCTGTACGCCTTATGGTTCCAGAGATTCGGTGATGAGTCAATATATCACTCGCAAAACCCACCTCTCCTATATATATATATATAGATAGATATAAGATATATTAAATAATATATACATAAAATAATTATATAAAAAGCATTCTTTTGAAAACATGCATTTTCTTCTAGAGCTTGGCGGGCTAAAAAAAGATTTGTTGAATTTTATTTCATCATTTTTAGAGCGCGGTGTTTGTAGTTGCATTTTAGTTTGGAATTTATTTTTCATTTCAATTTATTTGGATGCTTCATTTTCAGTATTTTTAAAGTTAAATACAAAATGTAAAGTTTTAAATGATTTCTGATGTTTACGCGAGTGTGTAATACGTTGTAAATAAAACTACGGATTTTATCGCGCTTGTATTTGATTTTTGATTGCCCGAGGTTTCGAACACTTTGCAGCGTTCATGGACACGGGTAGAGTCCGCCCGCATTAAAATCCGTAAAGTAGTTTTATTTACAATGTAAAGTATCAACTTAACAAATTTACAATATCTTTTTTGATGGGTGGTCTATGGTAGGCGCACACGCCATCCATTCCGTCCGAGGCGACGAAAGGACGGCGCGGGCCCATAACCCACCCGTACCCACGTCACTTTCGTCGTTGGGTAGACCACCAGTGTCGAGTTCCTTGCCCTCAGTGGTTGGCCCGACGAAATACCCTTTCGGGTACCCTCACCTCTCGACGTCCCTGTCCCGGGACGTCGGTCGTCGTCGCGCGGTCAGCCTCTCTGCGGGTGATGGACTAAAGTACCCGGTCCGATCACTCGCGGCCTCGGCTAGGGTGACATCAGGCACAGGTACTCCCGCCTGCGCCGCCCGAATCGCCGGCAGCGGAAGGTGTCACCGAAGAGGAGTTCCTCCGCCGCCTCCTTCCGTGAAATGACGGCTTCACAGAAGTCGGCGGCGACCGCGTCCTAGTTCCTGACGCTGCCGAGCTTCTCCCTAGCGATGGTCGGCAGCGATGATTGTGGCATTGTGGCACCGATGAATTTACAATATCTAAGTGTTTGTCTCATAATGATGATTATTACATGTAATTACAGAACTAAAATAGTGAGCAATACGTTATCATCATCATCATCTCAGCTCATATAATTCGCACTGCTACGCACGAGCCTTCTCCATAATGAGATGGAAATTGACCTACTATACCACGCTGGTTAAACGTTGTTGGTATAGGGTTTTATTTCTAGTGTGGCGTTTATACACGCTCTCGACGCAACATTGTATACGCACGCTTGCTTGTCCGCTTTACCCTTTCGTTCGCCTACTTATGTTGTATTCTCTCTTTGTATTCTCGTCTGTCTTACTTTCTATACTTCTACACTCCTTCTTCTAATGTGTATTTGTGCACTGTACTTATTCCAACAATAAATGTATTCTGCATTGTACTACTTCATTACTGCTCACCAAATACCATACTAGTTTTCCTACTCTTTATTTGCATATTATAATCCCTTAGTTGTCCTTTACGACATTCACAGACAAGAAATGGAATGTTGAATAGTATTCTTACTTCGTCAACACACGGAACAAGCAATAAGTAGTATAATTAAACATTTAAAATGTGCTATTTAAGGTTTTATGCGTCATGAAACGCACACGGTAAAAATTAAAAAAAAAAGTTTCTTTTTATTCCGGACCTGAAACCGAATATTAATTTATTGTACTGTGATAAACTATAAGTCGCGGACAATTACTACGACTTTACGGACAAGAAACTTCTACAATTATGATAAGTAGTTTAGAAGTTATAAGACAACAAATGAATATACAGAGATACTGGTCAAACCTTTAATAATCCAGTGTTAAAGAATTAATTAAAGCTTAAATAATTTCAAAATATGTATATATTGAATACAATTATATGTATAAAGATGGCGTTAATAATCGGCAACTAAGCCTTTTGCACATCAACAGTTTAAACCTCTAAGCAGAGGCCCTTATCTGAGTTTAAACTATCACTTCTTGTCAACCACAGACGCTTAGTATAATTAATCATAAGTTAGCGAAGTTTCGGATAAAGTTGCAGCTCTTAAGCTAAAGGATATATTAATGTTGCAGTGTTCACTTTGTTACTTACCTTTGTCCATATTAAAAATATTTTGCTACATATTCTTTACAAATAAATAAAATTGAAATGTCTATTTATAATGTCAAACAGTAGTTTGCTTTGAGCTTTTTTCATGCTCCCACGATTATTTGCATGACACCTATGCCTAAAAACCAGTTTTAAAATTTTTGTCTGTCTGTTTGCTTTGGGTAATCTTCAAAACGGCTGGACAGATTTTGATAATATTTTAGTACCAGGAAGCTGTCTATATAAGGAGTAATTTAGGCTATATTTTATGCCTTGGGCTATATTTTATTCCGGAATTCCCACGGGAACTACGCGGGTAAGGCGACCAAAACTGAAGCGAAGCGGGTTATTAGTAATTAATATAATTAACCTCGTGAAGATGGGATAAGGATACAGCTTGCTACTCTTACTTTTCATGGGTGCCGTAAAAATCGCCTGGAGGATTTACAAGGAGAATGACTAGCAGCGCTCTCATGGAAAACCTACGCGATCTCTAACACGCTTGCCAAGTATAGTAATTGTGACAATAAATTCACCAATGAATGACCGAGCCATGTGAGAGTCATATTCTAAGCAGGAGGTCTACATCCAGCAGGGGACTACGAAAGATTGAATGATGCTAATGAATTTATATTGATCCGCTACTATACGGCAATTATTTATTTACATCCATACTAATATTATAAATACGAAAGTAAGGATATTTATTTGTTTGTTTGTTTGTTTGTAACGCTTTCACGCTTAAACTACCGAACCGATTTGAAAAATTCTTTCACCAATGGAAAGCTATAATATCAGGGAGTAACATAGGCTATATTTTATCCAGGTATTCCCACGGGAACGGGAACTACGCCACGGGTAAGGCGACTGAAACCGAAGCGAAGCGAGGGTGGGTTGCTAGTAAGTAAATAAATAATGTAATGGCGCATGAATACAATTCACTAAAATGCTTTTTGCTCGTTGGTGTGGTAAAAGACAATTAAGGGATTAAATATACATATAACATCTATGCAAAAGAAGAAAAACTCAAAGTAAAACTCCAAACTTAAACCGTTTGACCAGTGTGGAGTAGTAGGTCATGGAGTAGTAGGTCATGGAGTAGTAGGTCATGGAGTAGTAGGTCATGGAGTAGTAGGTCATCCTTTTTACGGCATTTATCGCTTTTATATATGATTACTCGACATTTCAATCACTTTTTAGGGTTCATGATCACGGAGGGCTGTCTCACGTCATCATTGCGAATACCTTAAATGTTTACATCGTTTTCTACTTGATATAATTACTTAAGTGTCAAGTTTTATCCCATTAATACATATTTATTAAAAAACTAGCAATCCACCCTCGCTTCGCTTCGGTTTCAGTCCCTTTACCCGCGGCGTAGTTCCCGTTTCTGTGGGAATACCGGGATAAAATATAGCCTATGTTACTCCCTGATATTATAGCTTTCCATTGGTGAAAGAATTTTTGAAATCGGTTCGGTGGTTTAAGCGTGAAAGCGTTACAAACAAACAAACAAACATCCTTACTTTCGCATTTATAATATTAGTATGGATATCTTCAAGTTTGGCGTACATTAGCCCTTATCGGTTTGAAATATAATTCTATACCCAACATGTCATCACACAATGTGACATGTTAAGCATAGAAAAGAAATAATCCGTTTAGTAAAATGACGAATGCATAAACGCGACATTTGTATACCTACGTTAAGTTATAATTATGAATAATAAATACTAGCTTGCGAATATAAGTAAATTAGTTGAACAATTATATAAAGCAACAGTAGGTAATTATTACAAATTAAATCATGTGTTTCAATCTCTAGCGCGTTGTAGTGAGAACTCATGGTATATGTAACATTAGGCTATAAATATATTACTACAGTATGAGGCGCAAGTTTAATGAAACACGCGACACGTCGCTAATGCCTAAGTGACGTCACGTTCTTAACATAAACAGCTTGTGCGCCCCGTCTGATATACAAGTAAAGTTAAAACGAATATACAACTTTAAGTTTATAAATTACTCGTATGGAAACTTCGAAAATGAAACGTCTGTGCCGTAAACAATAAAAAAATAGACTAAAATGTAGTATAAAAGTCAACTAGAGTATATTCCGTGTGGTGACGGAATAAGTATACAATTCATCACCTCTCTTTCTTGCCCGTGGGCGTCGTAAAAGACGATTAAGGAATCATTGCAGATGGTATCTATGCAAGAGAAGGAAAACTCGACATAAAACCCTATACCAACCCACTTGACCAGCGCAGTATAGTCCGGTGACATATATAGGTATATATATATATTTTATATAATTCACTCAGTAAACTATCCAATTCAAGATCGTGCATAAGAAAATGTTAGCGAGTAAACGGGGCAGCAAAACGCTAACAAAACTTTTAAACACTTTACACGACTCTCATGGGAAGAGAAGGGTTGGTTTTAATCTTAACTAAAACCAAGTTTCGAGACGCTATTAAATATTTAACTTGAACTAGCCAATGAGCCAGTAAATGTACCATTACTTTAAGACATTGAATGTAGAATTCCTTTTTGAACTCCCGGCTGGTAAACGATAAAACGTAATTCCACTTACATATGAATCATATAATAATCATATAGAGTATATACAAACTGTTACCACCACTTCGTTTCTCCTGACTGATCATAAAAGTGATCCGTGTGGTGACGGAGTATCTATATCTATCTTGTCCGTGGATGTCGTAAAAGACGACTAAAGACTATACTCGTTCCAACCATTTATTTTCCTTTGCCAGGTCGAATTCTGATCAATTAGTGTTGTACCAATGTATTACGGATACTATGTTTTGTAATAATCGATTTTAGTCAGGAAGAACTTTTAATCGATTTAACACGGATATTTTATTTTTGCTTAAATACATATTTCATATTATTTAAAAACTTCACTTCTGTAAATATATTTGTTATTTGGGCACATTAATTTTTGCATACCCACTAATTCAGTCCTCCCAAAATATTTTACTTTGTAATTTGCAAAATAAAAAATAACTACTTTATGAAGCATTTTTCCATTAAGCGGGGTCCGCTGCTCCAAACTTTACTTAGAGACAATGGCGCCCTCGTCTGCGGTAGTAAATCACTAATTTTCTCATCCAGCCTACCCCTTTTTTTTAAGCCGAATTGGCAACACTGAACGGCGCGCCGGCGACGCCATTTTGTTGTGTTGTCTGTCACTCGCAATAAGACTCCCGTGCTAGTCACATTTCTGTTCGCTGAGTGCTCTTTCATATTTTTCATACGCTGTGTTGAGTATTTATATTCCACCGTATTGATTTCATTGTTCTTACTTTGATTGAGTTGAGCGTATCGTTCCTCCCAGTAAGATTTTACTTGCAAAATGCCGAAAGGTATGGTGCTTAAAGGACAATCCAGAGAGTTAGTGCTGCGGCTTCGTGAATTTTTTGAAAAGGAAAGCCGCAATGGCGGATTCCTTATACCAGTAAACCAAGTTAGAGACCGTGTTGCAGCAGCATTAGGTATTAGTGCTCCAACGGTGGCGAAAATCACTAAAGAAGCCTATGGTAGTAGTGGTATTGAACAGAACAAGCTATCTACGCCTAAGAAAAAACGTCAGCCCCGTAAAGTGACAGCAATTGACAGTTTTGATACTGATGCTATTCGTCGTCATATATACAATTATTACACAAGCAAAGAGATTCCTTTTTCATCATCATCATCATCATTTCAGCCCATTGCCGTCCACTGCTGGACGTAGGCCTCCCTCGTATTGCGCCACAATGTGCGGTCCTGTGCCGCCTGCATCCAACGACGCCCAGCATCTTTCACTAGGTCGTCGGTCCACCTAGTGGGGGGGCGTCCTACACTGCGTCGTCCGATGCGTGGTCGCCACTCGAGAACCTTTCTTCCCCAGCGGTTGTCGGTTCGTCGAGCGATGTGGCCTGCCCATTGCCACTTCAGCGTGCTAATTCTTCGTGCTTTGTCGGTTACACCCGTTCTTCTGCGGATTTCTGTATTCCGGATTCTATCTCGCAGAGAAATGCCGAGCATAGCCCGTTCCATAGCACGCTGAGCGACTTTGAGCCTTGATATGAGGCCTACATTTAGGGACCACGTTTCCGTGCCGTAAGTCATCACTGGTAACACACACTGGTCGTAGACCTGTGTTTTCAGACACTGAGGTATGTTGGACGAGAAGATCCTCTTAAGTTTCCCGAACGTTCGTTCGTTCGGGAAGAGATTCCTACTTTGAAAAAATTAGTAGCGTCTCTACGAAATTGTGGCTTGTTTCGTGGTCAAAAATCTTCTTTGTCAAAGGTGCTGCACCAAATCGGGTTCTTGTATAAGAAATCCGACAAAAGAAAAATTTTAATGGAACGTCGTGATATAGCCTTGTCTCGCTGTGAATTTTTAAGACAAGCGAAGAAAATAGAAGACTGGTCGAATGTCGTTTTCACAGATGAAACTTGGCTCAATGCCAATCATTCCATACCAAAAGGTTGGACTGACGATACTGCTGCTTCTACTTCTGCAGTGCCAATGGGGAAAGGTGAACGCCTCATCATTTGCCATGCGGGAACTACAAAGGGATTTGTACCAGACGCTCTGTTAGCGTTCAAATAAAAAAAAACAGGAGACTATCATGAGGAGATGAATGCGGACGTGTATGAAAAGTGGTTCAGAGAAATGCTTACATCACTTGAAGAGCCATCAACAATATTTATTGATAATGCACCCTATCACTCTCGCCAAATTAATAAAATGCCAACACAGGCCAACGAAAAACACGAGATTATAAACTGGCTTCGTGATAATGGGGAAGATGTGGACGAATCCCTACTAAAAGTAGAATTACTTAAAATATTAAAAAGTAAAAAGCAGCCAAAACGATATGTCATCGACGAAATGGCAGCAGAATATGGGCATGTTGTAATCAGAATTCCTCCGTACCACTGTCAATATAATCCAATTGAAATGGTCTGGGCACAAGTCAAAGGACACGCCGCAAGAAACAATACAACTCCTCCTTTCACAGCAAATAAAATGCTTGAACTTTTAAAAAACGCATGTGCTAGTGTGACGCCTGAAAACTGGGCGAGTGTCGTCAACAAGACAAAAAATATAATATTCTCTGATTGGGATCGGGAAATTGAATTTGACAACATACCTACACAAGAGTTAATAATAAACACTGCAGATGATTCAAGCGACGATTCGAGTTCGTATGAAGAATCCGACGATTCGTTATAATAAAATAATATTAAAATATTTTGGTTGTTTTATTTCATGTTATAGGTATGATGAGAAGATTTTTATATCTCCCTGATACAATTTTAACGTGTTGTCTATTACAACAATTCAAAACTCAGTTGTCAGCTGACTTAACTGCAAATAAGTGTAATCGATTATTTGCGATTCATTAGTTTGCACCGAATACTTTTGATCCTGTCACTAGATGCGATAGAACGTAACTTTTTTATAACGGAAATGAATTATCACTTAAATTTTATGAATTTATTATTTACGGCATATTAATGTATTTAGTGGGTAATAATTAAGATATATAAATATTATTGGGCAGTTTATATATTTCTCTGTTCACTCGTTTCAAAGTTAATAATTGCGTATAATGAAACAGTTACGTCCTAAAGCATGTGTCAAAAGTGAAATAAATGGTTGGAACGAGTATATTACACATATAACATCTATATAGATGTGCTGTGATCTATAAGAGAGGAAAAACTCGAAACAAAACCCTATACCAACCTGTCTGACCAGCGTGGTATAGTAAGGTCAATTTCCCTCCTAGTGGAGGAGGCTTGAGTCCAGTAGTGGAGGTTTATGAGCTGAGATGATGATGATCGTAAAGGACGACTAAGGCCTTCAAGTTACATCACTGCAAGATAAGGAAAACTTGAAATAACACCGTATAGGTAAATGAAATTGAGCTTGGTGTAGCAAATCAATTTCTCTTCCATTTTGAAGAAGACTCGAGCTCGGTAATTGGACGTATACGAGACGTATTGGGGGGTAAGATGACATAGTTGAAAATATTTAAAAAGTTATTACATTTCACTATAAGTGTAAATAATAAAATGTAAAATAACTGTTCATTTTGGTACCAATGTTATAATTAATCATCATCATCATTTCAGTCTATCGCCGTCCACTACTGGACGTAGGCCTCCCCCATGTTACGCCACAAAGTATGGTGCTGTGCCGCCTGCACCCAACGACGCCCAGCAACTTTCACCAGGTCGTCGGTCCACCTAGTAGGGGGCGCCCCACACTGCGTCGTCCGATACGTGGTCGCCACTTATATATATTACTTCTACACTTATTATATATACACACAGAAAGGTTCTCGACCTTTCTTCCCCAGCGGTTGTAGGTTCGTCGAGCGATGCGGTCTGCCCATTGCCACTTTAGCGTGCTAATTTTTTGTGCTATGTCAGTTACATCCGTTGTTCTGTGGATTTCCGTATTTCAGATTCTATCTCGCAGAGAAATCCCGAGCATAGCCCGCTCCATAGCACGTTGAGCGACTTTGAGCCTTGTTATGAGACCTTCATTAGAGACCACTGGTCGTAGACCTCTGTTTTCAGACACTGATGTATATAATAATTAAAAATATAATTAATAAACCATACAAATTCACAATTCTTCTTACACTGGCAATAAATTTGTATCAAATGTGGGTCAATATTTAATAACTATTTTCTGTATTGGGTAGATAATTATAAAATTTCCTGCAATAACGATGACTTGTTGGACGTGAGACATCTTAGTCCACCCGTGACCATGAACGCTGCAAAGTGTTCGAAACGTCGGGCAATCAAAAATCAAATACAAACACGATAAAATCCGTAGTTTTATTTAAAACCATACAAATTATTCTATTTCTGACACTGTGGTTGTGTCACAGTAATTTTTTTTTTAAAGTGCTCACTTTTATTGAGTATTGTTACACCTATATTTTTATTTTATTTCCGGGGTTGGCTATGCACTGATCTTAAGCTACCCGACAATCCCAGATAGAGTACTAATGTAAGGCAACAGGATACTATTGTATGAATCACTGTGTTACTAGTACACGGCTTTGAAGTGGGCTACTCTCATTAATAATTTTAGTGAGCCGCACAGTTTACGTTACCATAATACTCTGTAGCCTCACTCTCTATTACCATTATCTACTAATATTAATTTATTATAAGCCTATCATTTTCAAATTATACCCCGCTAAATTCAAGCATCAAGTTAAATTCGGCATACTTTATAAACAAAAATAAAATCTATTTCTCAGTTTCTCGTTTGTTGACGCGTCTCCAAGACGGCAAACTTTCAGTTTTACGAATCAAGGGCAGTAATATTCACTGTGACAGATATATTCGACATCTTTTAAAAGTTCAAATCGTGGTAGTATTTTGGATATAACAATAAATTCTTTTATTTTTTTTAAATCAACATTGTAAATGGAGAATCATAATTCTTAGCGAATAAATATTTTATCTTGTTATTTTTGACGTTCTGTGTTATATGTATATCATTATGATGTGAGGGTTTAGTTCATCATCAGAGAAGAGTGCGTACGCGTGAGGGCGATATCCCAACGGCGAAAATACTTGAAGCGTGGATTTGAGGAGATAACCCGCCGAATAAGTCCCTATTGATAAGGATGAGTACTGGTGGCCGACCTGCATGGAGAAGAAAGATACGTGTATGGCAGGTAGCACGTCGTCGCTTCTGTCGCCCCAGACGGATCGAACGACGTGTGATCATACCATGCCTGTTCCTTAAAAATAAAATAAAAAAGAGAACTCGAAATAGAAATATGTACATGAATTTGTCTGGCTAGCGTGGTTCATGTTCAGTATTTTAATTTCATACTTTATAATAGACTGACTAAATAGGTTATTTAAAAAAAAATCCTATTTTATACCTAAAACACATGGGCTTAAACCTGATTTAGGATTCAGGGATTACTTTTTCATTACCTACTAGGCCTTATTTGTAAACAGAATATATTTTAAATATAGTGTGATCTTATATAGCTTGTACAATAAAGAATTATTCTTATTACTAGCTGATACAACAGACGTTGCTCTGTTAAAATAAAATAAATGGAATTCACCTTGAAATCGACAGCAGCGCCACTTACCGGGTCCAATTCTAAATCTAAACCATTCCCGAATCGCCTTGCACACACACTAAAAATTTCATCAACATCGGTCCAACCGTTTAGGCGAAGTTCAGTGACATACACACGTACACAAGAAATATATTATATACTAGCTGACGCAACAGACGATGTTCTATTCAAATAAAATAAAAGGAGCCAGCGCCACCTACCGAGTCCAATTGTGAATCTAAACCATTCTCAAATCCCCTTGAACATACACAAAAAATTTTGTAGATATCGTTCCAGCCGTTTTGGAGGACTTCATAGACACGAACACAAGAAATTTATATATAAAGATAGAGGCCATATAGAGGAATTACAGAAGAAAAGTGTATTGGCATAATTATTTACTGGCCGGCTTAATAAATTCGAATATGCAAAGTTGATTGTTCTTTACCCATAATATAAGACCTAAATGTTTCTTTATTTGACTGTACAAATGGCGCAGTGGTTATGATACCGACTTACAGTGCCAGGGTTCAAATCCCACGCAGGACAACACATCGTGCAATCCACAGATTGTTGTTCTGAGTCTGGATATAATTTGCGTCCGTTAGTTATATATTTGTAAAGTCCCCCGCAATACAAAGATTATTTCTTAGTGCAGGGTGTTGAATATAAAAAAGATGTTTTTACAGATATATTTATTTAGTTATCACCCAAGTAATGGAATAGTAGGTAGCTAATACATCTGAAGCCGGTACGCATATCTCGTTTAGTATTTAGTCAAACGAGATTGGATAAGTTTATACGATGTCGCAAATTGTTTTACGAGGGCTATGTGCACGGTGATACATATTTTGTCCTTGTAAATGATGTCTTTATATCGTCCTAACTGGAATACTGTTATGAGATAAGTTTTATAGGTGAGAAGCTTTTAATATTGTATTTAAGCATGATGGATTATTATTATATAGCAATATGGCGGTGTTTTTTTTTCTTCATCATCTTCATCATTTCAGCTCATATAGGTCTTATTGTTGGGCTCGAACCTCCTCTCCAACATGAAGGAAATAAACCTACTATGTCACGCTGGTCAGACGGGTTGGTATAGGTCTTTTTTCGAGTTTTCTTTCTCTTGCATATAAGTTATATACATATTATATGCCACGGATAAAATAGGAGGTAGTGAATTGTATTCTTAATCCATCACCACATGAAACATTATTATCTTTTAAAGGCATTTTAAGGTTTTTAAACTTTATCATTTTCAGTAACTCAAAAGTTTTTATGTTTTTGAATCATTTCAATTTTACAGTCGTTTTTAGTTAATACACTAATTTATGTACGAAGATAATTTAATCATCTAATCTCGCTATATAATTCTTACTAACATTAGAACTGTTAAAGCGAGTTTTTTTCATAACACTCATGCTTTTTTACTACATTTTTAATTATTAAATATTACATACTAAGTGTGCAAACATGCAAAATTTAATAGTTAAGGTACAAGAAATAATAAATTACTAAAAACAGTGCTGTACCTAAAGGATTTGAAATAAATTTTATAGCTGAGGTCCGACGTTACAACTCAATTTGTCTACTGTAGCTATAAAATAAGAACGATTACATGTAAAATGGATAAACAGTTCTTAGCTAAAAAGATACCTGGTACTAACATGAATAGACAAATAGAGTAGCATTGATTTCTACACGAGACCATTCTATTGGGCGTTGATTTTTGCAAAATTCAACAAAATATTATTATCCAAATATTCCATGACATACCAATAACACAAGTTAATTACGATAGTCTAGAATTGAGTCTTAAAATATTTGCGAATACTAGCTCTCCATGTAATTATCATAGATGTTCATGACAGCTACGATCGATGGCTTAATGAGCTTTTCAAGGCAGGGCTTTCACAAAATTGTATAGAACTCTTAGATGTACATAATTAAAACAAGCCATAGTAAGTATTATATCATTTATTCAAAATTTAGTGCCTTACATTTTTTCATATTATTCGTTTTTATGGATGTGAGAATTTGCAGACAACCTGCATGATTCCTTTCTTTTCCATCAATCTGTTTTCTAACATCATAACAGCCTTTTATTTTTGTTTTACTCGATTCTAGGGTAGGGATAGTGTTAAAGAGAACAAAATTATTGCAGACTAGCAACCCGCCCTCGCTTCGGTTATAGATTATAGTCGTTTTACCCGCGTAGTTCCCGTTCCCGTGGGAATACCGGGATAAAATATAGCCTAGTTTACGCCCTGATATTATAGCTTTCCATTGGTGAAAGAATTTTTGAAATCGGTCCAGCCGTTTTGAAGATTACCCGGAACAAACAGACAGACAGACAGCCAAAATTTTTTAATTGCTATTTTAGGCATAGGTGTCGTGCAAATAACCGTGTGAGCATGAAAAAAGCCTATTATTTTGACATTACAAACAGACACTCCAATTTTATTTATTGGTATAGGTATATATAGATAATTCATATTATACATGATTCTTCACTAATCATAAGGTAGTATTCTATTTCCTTTCTTTTACGACTGCTATCTGTCAACAGGTTAAGAATTTTACAAACTGAACTCTACACTTTGCTTTTAGAAAGCTAAGTCTACACTTTTTACTTTTAGAAAGCGAAGTCTACATTTTTCACCACAAGTACCGAAAGTATTTTCTGAGAATTGAATTTTGATAGAACGGCCTTTTTTATTTTTAAACACAATACATCACAGCAAGGAATATAACCCTGTATCGCAGGGGACTTAGGGACACTGTTATTTCATACTCAAATAATTTAGCAGCTTTTCTGCATCAAATTACATAAAATGCCTTTAAGATTATTATAGTACATGTTTTGACTAGCCATGTTCTGATATCAATCTGTTATAGTAGCCTGGATAATTGCATGGCGACATGAGATCACATAACTAGTCGTATATCTTAATTCCACCTTTTTCTTTCTGTGAATCCACTGGATCATCGCCGAGCAGGTTACACGTCCCTGTGACGATAGGTCTTACTTCTTCATCTCAGGATGTACACATAGCACTGTTGGGCTCAGGCATCCTCCACAATGGGAGGTAAATAGATCCCTATACCACGTTAATAAGAACGGTTCGTGTAGGATTTTATATCAACTTTTCTTTCTCTTCCTAATTCGATTTTATATATTTATTATATCTCTTAGTCGTCTTTTAAAACACCTACGGGAAAGATAGAGGCCACCCATTCAGGAGCTGTATTCTTATTCTGTTATTACATAAAAAAGATTTCTCTATGGATAGTTAATTGTTTTCGACAAACATGACATCAAAACCTATGCCAACATATCTGATTAGTATACCAAAGTAGGCCGATTTTTTCTATTTTTACAATTTCAAAAATTTTGAACGACAGCGCTGCTTAGGTATTAGTACATATTATCATCATTATCTTGGCTCATATATGTTCCACTGCCACAGTCGAGTCTCCTCCACAAAATGAGGGAAATTGACCTTATTATACCATGCTGGTCAGACAGGTTCGTATAGGGTTTTGTTACACGGAGAATAGGTATTAGTAGTCTATTCGAATTAGGTATATCCATTTGTAATGAATTTCCATTAAAAGTTGATTACAATATGCAATTATTGTGTTAATTTTTCCGTAATTAAAATACTTAATTATTACAATCCTTGAAGTATCAAAATAAATTATTGCTTAAAAACTTGATATACTGGTTTTTATAAAAGAACTCGGCACATTAAGTTATCACATTCACACTGAATGAGGTTTTTAGCCCATCTTATCTATATAGATCCAATTCAGCTCACATGCGATAGAGAAAGTAACATATTATGTATATACATTTGTGATAAATACATTCGTTGAATTGATAATGGATATAATAAGTTTCACAACTGATGTTTTTCCAAGTAGAACGTTATATCGTCAAATCAGACCTTAATGGTTTTGCTGTCTTTAAAATACCAACTATTTATAGCCTTTCGACGCTAGAGTAACAAGAATATCATACTAGAAATAGATTCGGTACGCGACACAAGTTACAAAAATGTCAAATTTAACTTAATTATATTTATAAAAGATTGAGTCTGTTTCATTACCATATTGTTATTAGCGTTACGAATATTTAAAAAAAAACAGCATAAAGGTCACCACTTTAATCGATCAACTGAAAGCGATTTATATAAATTAGGTTTACGCAAAAAACAAAACATATATCCATGTAATTTATAATTTAATTTTGTGTCGTGACGTGTAAGAATACAATTCACCACCTCATATCCTGTCTATGGGTGTGAAAAGACGACCAAAGGATATAATATGCATGTGACATCAATGCAAGAGAACAAAAATTCGAAATAAAACCCTATACCAACCTGTCTGACCAGCGTGGTATAGAAGGCCAATTTCCCCAATTGACCGAAAGGTGTAAGTAAGACATGAATTTACACTCCTGTCTTTTTTTGTAGATTCATCCATCATGCTATCGTCATTCATTGCTTGAGATTTTTCCCTTTATTATTTCAATATTTTTGGTATATATTATTACACTCTTTGATGGGACTAAGATATTTGTATCCAAAACATTGTGTTTAATTATAAATTTTCTTCATAATCCGTATACAATTAGAAGAAAATTGGAATACTATACCACGCCAGCTAGACGTCTTTATGTTGGTTTTTTTACTGTTTTCTTCTCTTCACCTCATCTATATATAAAAAAATATTAGTTAATAATATATACAGATTCTGTTTCCTATCCATACTAATATTATAAATGCGAAAGAAAGGATGTTTGTTTGTTTGTAACGCTTTCACGCTTAAACCACCGAACCGATTTCAAAAATTCTTTCACCAATGGAAAGCTATAATATCAGGGAGTAACATAGGCTATATTTTATCCCGGTATTCCCACAGGAACGGGAACTACGCCGCGGGTAAAGCGACTGAAACCGAAGCGAAGCGAGGGCGGGTTGCTAGTAATATATAAAATAATATTTAACCGCTGTCAACTTTTAACTTGTGACAACATTTTTATAACAGATGTGTACCACTACCTGAGAATCCTTTATTAAGTGAGGCAACATTAAACGCGCCACAAACAGTTTGTTTCTGAGTCGTTGTGGAGTGTTAGATATAAATCAACATGAAATTCCACCTCGTTTTACTTACTGTTGCAGTTGTGATGGAATTCGTTAGCGCTGTGAGTCTTGATTTTACTGATGTTATTCGAGATTATAGGGAAATTATAATTCTAAATTACTATGTATTTTCCATTTTAGTAAAACTTCGTTCATTTAAAGATATTTACTTTGTAAAAGTGAACAAAGTTCATATTACTACATACTTTGTCTCAGTTCATACACGTTCCACTATTGGGCTCGCCAATAGGAGGGACATTGGACCTAATATACAATGCTGGTCAGACATGTTGGTTAAGGGCATATTATTATACACTTTTGTCGCCTTTTACGACATTCACGGCTAAGATAGGGACTGGTGAGTAATATTCTTACTCCGTCACCACATGTAACATTTCTACTACAAACTTTAAAGTTCAAAATTGAGCCTTTTATCATCGTGCAAGTTAAGTAGGCTACCCCAGTCGTTTAGAAGCATAAGCTTCTAAACGACTGGGGTAGCCTACTTAACTTGCTTAAAGATAGTATAAGAATTGCTTCTTAAGAGACGAAAAACTCTAAATAAAATCCTATACCAACCTGCCTGTCCAGCATGGTAAACTATGTCAATTGCCTTTCTAATATGGAGAAGGCTCGAGCCCAGTAGTGGGACGTATATGAGCTGTGATGATGATGATTACTTCTTATTATAAAAGTAGTCAAATTGTATTAATCTTGTTATTAATAACAGATATTTTATTTACAGAGAATTTCTAAACGAAGTGATGATAGTTGTGAGTATTCATTTATTTTTCTTTTTTTTTATATATTTAAGTTTATATATGAAAGGGTCACCATATCCGTGTCTTTCATAAGTTGTCCGAGTTGGGCACTAGAGTGAAACTAGGGTATCGAAACTAAACTCGAGCAGCAACTCGAGCAGCGAAGCGTTTGTACCTGTCCAAAATTGTTTGATATAAGAAGCAGGGACATTATATTATTCAAAAGTAAAGTTATGCCCGAACTTAAAGTTTAGGTAACACCTAAAGTAAATTGAATGCCACATAATATTAATTTAAAAAAAATAAGTTTTGATAGTAAAACATAAGGCGATTGAGATGAAAAACGAAATATAATGATTGCACAGACGGCGTAGTAGGTAAAATACCTAACCACCGCACCAGTGCCCTAGATTCTATCCCACGCAGGATAATATTTGTGCAATCCATAAATTGTTCTAAGTCTGGGTGTGATTTAGAAAAGTAAAGTCCATCTGAATGAAAGGACTGTTTCCTTAAATGATGTCTTTAAAAAAATATATGATGTAATTTATATTACCATGCTGTTGCTTAACTTTTATGAGTCGTTAACGAAAATATGTATTAATCTACAAAATACCACGAGAATAGTGGCATCCCGCATAACGAGTTATATTAAAAGTATAATTTAATAATAAAATATACAAATGGCAGTAATTATTAAGTTTACCAAGTAACATGGTAACATGGATTATGGAATCTATATGTTCATAGCGTTAAGTAATTAGACAATAGATGTTATGTAGGTATAATATTGTATAAATTTTATTACTTTTATATTATTTATCATTTACGATACTTTATTTATTTTTTTAGTTATTTTAAATGTTTTTCTTAAAATATTTTTCCTTACTACTGCGGGTAGTAAAAATAAATAACGAAAGAAATTCGACTTCAAAATTAATGAAGAAAATATGCATTATCGAGGACTAGCTTTTGCCCGCGGATAAAAAAAAGTAGCCTTGCCAAGATGAATTTTCGAAATCAATAAAACTAATTATGCCTGATAATTTTTCGTGTGGTGACGGAGTAAAGGATACAGTTCGCCACTACTTATCTAACCCGTTGATGTCATAAAAGTCGACTAAGGGGTATAATATGCACATAACACCTGTGTAAGTGAAGAAAAACTCGAAATGAAACCCTATACCAACAACAAGGTGAGGGTACCCGAAAGGGTATTCCGTCGGGCCGACCACTGACGACAAGTCACATCTGCTCCGGTGGTCGGCCCAACAACGAGGTGACGTGGGTACGGGTGGGTTATGGGCCCGCGCGCCGTCCTTTCATCGCCTCGGACGGACAGGACCGCGCGTGCGCTTACCATAGCCCACCCATAAAAAAAGGCATAAGTATAGTGCAAAATAACCGTGTGAGCATGAAAAAAGCCTATTATTTTCACATTACAAACTCCAATTTTATTTATTGGTGTAGATGATACTTATTACAATTTTAGAGATAACACATATTTAGAGGAAAAACTGGTGCAGTAGTTCAATTTCCTTACCCTTGTGGAGAAGGCTGTGACGACAATGTTGATGATTACTTTAGTGGGAGAAACGAACACAAAATATTTATAGTTCTGGATGATATCATTTCATTGATATAATTAAAGTTTAAAACAACGTCCAATATTAAGGTGGTAGAAAAATTACAATAGTACCATGTCGGACCACCTTAGAATAATAACGTATAGAAGGTAAGTTCGCGCACAAAAAGTGAAGCAATTCAATTGGAGCCTAATGGAGCTTATGCGGGAACCGTTCCATAATGTACAAGTCATTGTACTGCACGTACGTACGCAACTCTTAAAAAATAAATGGGTAATTATGACGGTTTGTGCATTCAAATAGTGTCATAACATTTGAAAAACTTAAAAAGGTTTTTAACATTATTTTTAAAAGTATTTCGACGATTTATGTTAATAAAAACAAAATTTGATTTCATAATTTGTATAGTGGTGTGCGTGTGTATGTGTGTAATCGTCTGCGCGCCATTAGTATTTTTAGATTCATGTTTCGGACTTTCGAAGTATTGACACTATCCTTCTATACGTTATTATTCTAAGCGGACCACATTCTTCCATAGAATGCATAAGCTAGCAAATGTAAATTTTTATACTTTTTAAATATACATTATTGATGCATAGTGATACTCATTATTTATACTCGCATGTGAAATAACAGATTTTATTTACTGAAGACATTAATTAGTATTTACTAATGTTTTAGTCATCACGAGAGCATTCTTCAAAATGGCTAATCAAACATTAACACTTATGGATAATGATGTAAATTTCATTTCAACAAGAAATATCTGATACCATCAAAAACAAGACTTATAAAAAAAGCCAAGCCTCGCAATTTAATTCTTCTACCATAAAAATTTGTGAGATCCATGTTATACCAAGTCGGTTAACTCATTCAGTCCCTGCTTAAGAGACCTTTCTTCTTAAGTTATAACGTAAATAGCTAACCTAACAACTTCTTATAGTGACTATATCAATATTAAAGATCTTTTATGTTTTAAATAAACAGAATGACTTGGCAATCACATGAAACACACCTCACAAGTAATACATATTATATTAAATTGTACTAAACATAATGCGATTGCCAAGTCAATCTATTTATTTAAAACATAAAAGATTTTTAATATTGATATAGTCACTATAAGAAGTTGTTAGGTTAGCTATTTACGTAATAATTTAAGAAGAAAGGTGCCTTAAGCAGGGACTGAATGAGTTAACCGACTTGGTATAACATGGATCTCACAAATTTTTATGGTAGAAGAATTCAGTTGCGAGGCTTGGCTTTTTTTTACAAGTCTTGTTTTTGATGGTATCTCATTTCTTTTTGTAGATAGACCTACTTATTTGTCTTTTCGGTACCTTCTACTTCTTGAATACCAACAAAGGATTTTCTTAGAGCACATTCCCTAAAAAATGAGACATCTCTCCTTTCCGCTTGAGTCAATTCTATGTAAACTAAGCGGAGAGATGTGGAAATAAAGAAATTTGATTGGTTTTTCGAAACACATCTCCTCTAGTCTCCTCTCCGCTTTGATGGCAATCGAGCCTAATGATGGCATTCTTTCTTTCAGATAAATTTGAGGCTATTTAGTTTGCTTAATACTTTGGGAGATTTTGGTATAATTTCATAAGACCCGTCCCACTGTTGCTTTTTCATTAACTTGGTTGACCATTTTACAAGTTATCTTTGAACATAATTATATCTAGGTATCAGTCTACACATATTATGCCAATTATCATTCAGCCTATCGCCATCCACTGTGGAACATAAACCCCCCCCTCATACTTCACCATAAAGTGCGGTACTGTGGCACCTGCATTCAAGGACGCTAAAGGGTTGCCATGACTAGAGCTCATTTTTCTTCGCCTTATGAGGAATAATGACGTAGTCGCCACGTATGGTAGGTGGGTTGGTTTCGCAGTGAGATATCATACATTTCCCCGGCGAGAGCTGTTGCCCACTCTTCTTCCTGTTGAATCTTTTTTTTTTAAATGACAACGCCTTGCACTAAGGGAATAATAATCCTTATATTGTGGGGGACTTTACAGACATATAATTTAACATCGCATCATCATCGCAACCCTCATATGTCCCACTATTGGGTTCGGGCCTCCTCCACAATGGGAGGAAATTTAACCCACTATACCATGCTGGTCAGACATGTTGATATAGGGTTTCATTTCGAGTTTGCCTTCTCTTGCACAGATGGTATGTGCATATTATATCCCATAGTCGTCTTATACGATACCCACGGGCAAGATGAGAGTGGTGAATTGCGGAAAGAACATATAGTTAACCGACACAAATTACATTCAGACTCAGAACAACAGTTTGTGGATCGTACAAGGTGTTGTTTTGCATGGGATTCGAACCCGCGACACTAGCACGGTACGTTGGTGTTTTAACCACTACGTCATCTGCGCAGTCGGTTGTTACGATTTCCATAGAGAAGCAATGATGGCGACAAATGTATTCTTATTTTTTACAAAGTTGCATTTGATTAACTGCAAATGTAACTTTGCAATCCTATATATTTATATGAGTTTACAAAATTATTTATGCAGTTATTGTATCTCGGAAACTGGATGATAATTATAATGTTTCATAATTTTTCCTTCATTTATACACTAAACACTAATTGTATTCTAAAGGAAGCTTCTATGTCGGCTAGAAGCGCCACTTTAATATTGATGATCGGTCAGTCAGTCAGTGAGTGACAAAATTACGAAATTTTGACTAGTTATAATTCTTAAACTATTGGTTCAAATTGAATGAAATTTGAAATACACAATGTGTATACAATGCCTGCTGGGTTACTAAATATTCAGGTTTCTAGTTTTATTAACAACGAAGTTATAGGGGGTCGAAAATGGCCTGAATGGCTTCGAGAAAAGTATGTTACGGCAGTTTTGCGTTTTGCCCGACTTGTTTTTTTGCTCGACTTGGCGGGGGCACTGCCGTGCCCCCAGAAAAACAATGTACACTAGACGTCCCTTAGGAATATTTTGTACCTTTAGTATTTTAGATTTATGACATTTATAATTGTAACTTAGCAACGGTATGAGAACCAACGGTACCTTTTCATAAAATTCCGTTTTCAAAGGTACACAATACACGCGAGAGATTCAATTGCTTTCTAGATTGAAAACATTAATTTTAAAATATTTACTTGTTTAACGTTATTGTAAGGGAAAATAATAACAAAAATGGTGTATTAAAGATTATTAACAATGTAGTAAGTACCGTGGTAGATATGTTGTGTTAACAAAAAATACCTTTGGGCAATATTCTATCGATTAATTTTTGATTGCTTTTACTAAGAGATTTAACGTAATATACATATGAAGTGTTGAAACAAGCTTCCTAAAGCAAGCATCTTTTACGTTTCGTTTACCTATGTGTAACGAGCCACCACCACCCGTGAATGTCGTACGAGACGAGGGATTAAATATACATATACTAGCAACCCGCCCTCGCTTCGCTTCAGTTTCAGTCTTTTCCGCCTAGATCCCTTAGAAGGTAAAAATTGACAAATGTTCTTTATTCATTTTTACTGAAGAGTATTTTCCGTGTGATGACGGAATAAGAATACAATACACCACCCCCTCTCCTACCTGTAGCTGTCGGAGGAGACTACTAAGGGATTATAATATGCATACAACATTTACGCAAGAGAAGAAAAGCTCGAAACTAAAACCTATCGCAACACGTTTGACCAGCGTGGTATAGTAGGTCATTTTCCCTCTCATAATGGAGGAGGCTCGAGCCCAACAGTGGGATGTATAAGGGTTGAAATGATGAAACAAATGATGAACGAAGAGTGTTTAAGCAAAAATTAAAGAAAATCGATGACGAATTTTGTCTCCTCATACAAACTTTGCTACTGCGGTTCAGCCCTTAGGGGTTGAATTCCAAAATATCCTTTTCCTAATGGGTCCCTACGTCACAAAATAAAATTACAGTCAAAATTGCATGTTTCTTTCTAGCTTCAGTAGTTTCAGCTCGGCGTTAATGAGTTAGTCGACCAACTTCTTCATACCTATTACACCCTATACCTATACACCCATACTTCATACCTATACACCCTTAGAGGATGAAAATTAAGAAATGCTGAAACTTGTGTTTATTTATTTTTATTAAATAGTATTTAGGGAGAATTTGATGAAAATCGATAAAGATTTTTTTCTCTCCCCTTTAGAAGTTTTTTTCTCCGCTCAGTAGTTTTAGCTCGTTGATAAATCAGAGAATCAAATTTTTTATTAATACATATTTACACCCTTAAAGGGGAAAATTAAAAACTGCTGAAATATGTATTTATTTATTTTTACTAAAGAGTATTTTTGGAGAATTTGAAGAATATCGATGTCGTTTTTTTTTCTCCTTATACAAACTTTGTTACTGCGGTTTACCCCCTAGGGGTTGAATCTCAAAAAATCCTTTCTTGGTGGGTTTCTGCGTCACGCAAAGAAAATAATGTCATAAGTTCATGTTTCTGGCTTCAGTAGTTTCGGCTCTGTGATAAGTCAGTAAACTGACATCTTTCTACCTATTTTACACCGTTAGAGGATGAAAATGGACAAACGCTGAAACACGTGATTATTTGTTTTTATTAAAGAGTATTCGTTCTTAATTTGAAGTCAGTAGCTTAAGATTTTTTTCTTTCCATACAGACTTTACCGTTGCGTTTCACCCCATTAGGGGTGGAATTGCAAAAAATCTTTTCTTAGTGGACACCTACGTCACGAAATGAAACTACGGTCCAAATTTCATTTTTCTAGCTTCAGTAGCTTCGGCTCACCCTGTTCCTTTATATGTACATTATTGTTAACGCCCCCGCAACACCCCTTGTAGATGGAATCCGTTCTTAGCTGATCTCTACTCGACGAAAGGCATATTTCTGCCAAATTTCAAGTCTGTACGCCCTATGGTTCCAGAGATATGGTGATGAGTCAATATATCGCTCGCAAAACCCTCCTCTCCTATATATATATGTATATATATATATAGATTATAATTTTTATACAAAAAAAAAGGAAAATAAAACCGTATATTAATTCAGTGTGGTATAGTAGGTCAATTGCCCTCCTATTATGGAGGAAGCCCAGTGGTGGGACGTGTACCTATGAGCTGTGGTGATGATGAATGTCTGTTTTGATATTATATAGCGCTTTCATACACCTTTCTGTCATATCTGGTCACATACTTTTTATCGTCCTGAAAACCGTTAAAAAGTACGTAAATCTCACAAAAATTTTCATTTAAAACCTTCGAGACTGTACACAGTGTGAAAAAGTGATAACACTATATCTATAGACTACACATAATATACGTTATTCTGTCGCAAATCAATATTGTTCTTTTGTGTGAGACATTCTAAAAATATTAAGAAACATTTTTGACGAATTAAAAAAGAAAATGTCGTCCAAAGTGCCACCTACACCTTAAAAAAATATTAAGGACTCGAACAGGAAAAATAATTATATAATAAGTCCAACAAATAATTATCTAATCTATGCCTGTAACATTTTTTTTAGTTATTCTTTATATTCTCCGGAAACTAACCTGGCAAGCCCATTATATTCTTTATATCATTGCGATCTATCACATTCGACGGAAACTGATATGACAAGAAAGGGATGTCTTTTGTAAAAAATTGCATTTCAATGCCATGAAATATAAACCACCTTCGCAGTAACTGGCAATTTGGTCCACTGTACTACGTAGCCAAGACGGGTTGATAACAATTTTGTTTCAAGTTTACGTCCTCTTGTATCGTACATATTTATGTAATGCAGGATTATCATTTTCTCGCCTTGACCTCATCTTCTTGCCACACCTTAACGATACGGACGGTGATGGGACGAAGCTTTACATGTAGACTAAATTATTAAAGTTATGTTTTATAGAAATATTCACATATTTATCATATTTATTTACAGTAATTGGCTCAACAAATCTGGGTGCTGCAGCTACGTTTGGTGAACAAGGTGTATATGATTGTCTTGCAGCGGGCAATCCCCGGGAGAAGTGTTATACTGAACAGAGTGGAATAAATCCTCAATGGTGATAGATATACACGGCCCGTATTATATTATTTTTAAAGTTAATAAATTAATCAGTTTTGTAGTTTTAACATTTGGTATTTCATTTAATTTTATGTTGTAAATAAAGACATATATTAATATTTTTATAGGTATTTTATGAAGTAAAAAATATGTACTGTAATAAAGATAATACATTTATATGATTTTCTACTACTTTAAATCAATTAACATTACAAGTACTATCGTATATTTATATACAGGATGTATCAGGTTATGAGGCAACTGGTCAAAAGGGAGCTAAGCAATGGTGGTAGGAACCCATAAAAAAAAATTGAACGAAAAATATCGATTCGTTAAGAAATTAGAGACGTAAAGTTTTCAATTTTGTCATCACTTTTTCGTGTAAATCTGATTGAAATGTATAAAGTCTATGATACTTAATACGCACATATTCATACTCTGTTAAATATTAATTAGAAATTGAATAAATCAATGATTACGTTCACATAAGCAAGACAAACTTTGCTTTAAAACAGTTGATCGGCCTATGGCCGTTGACCGCTTGCCGTTGTACCTACATGTCATTGAAGCGTTTGCGCAATTCTAGGTATAAATGAATGAAATTATACTGTCGAAGCTTTACATGCCTACATGTATTCTGTCTGTACATGCCTACATAATACGTAACATTTAAGGCATAGACACATTTTTTTGAAATCACTACAATTTTTATGTTATATTGTTTTTTGTGTAATGTACATTCTAATTACGGTCTATGAGCGTTAAACTAAAACTAACTTTAATTACTTGAAATTGACCCTCTATGTCTCCTTCTTCTACAATCAATATTAGATGTCATCTCGGCATTCATTCCCTTTCTATCCATGTAATGCTCCACACAGTCCATCCGTCTTTTCCTCGGTCTTCTCTTACTCCTATAGCTTTCACCAATCATTTTTAAAACGTTCCCCATAATATTTACCTTCATCTGCTCTCATGACATGTTCATACTACGTCAGGTGTTCACTGGTTAACCTTTTCGTCATTTGCGCAATCTTTGAACTTTCTCTTAAATATTTATTCTTTATTTTATCCGTTCTCGTCACGCCGCAAATCCATCTAAACATTCCCAGCTATGCTACGTATTGACATATTTCGTCCGGCGTTTAAGTAGTTCATCATGCTGACCCATACAATACAGTAGACCTTAATAAGAGTTTATAGATATCCTTACTAATATTATAAATGCGAAAGTAAGTCTGTTTGTTACGCTTCCATGCTTAAAACACTGAACCGATTTCAAAAATTCTTTCACCAATGGAAAGCTATAATATCATGGAGTAACATAGGTTATATTTTATTCCAGAATTCCCACAGTAATGGGAACTACGCGGGTAAGCCGACTGAAACCGAAGCGAAGCGAGGGTGGGTTGCCAGTAACTTATAAATTTTAGAGATACTTGAGAATCACTTATTGTACACGTGCCTTGCTTCCATTTTATCCAAATGGCATCAATTCTGTGCCTCAATACTCGATTCAGATTACCATTGCTTTGGCTACATTAACCGATATATCGATAGTTCAAGCATACTGGTATTGGTACTCCATCTAGAGATATAGGTGTAAAATTAAAACCACCGCTTAGTATTTGTTCTGCTGATTATCAAGCTATATTCTCCAATTGAAAACGCCACTTTACCAGCATGCTATGGATCTCCAGTCCCTTTTCTTCAATAAGAACAATATCATCAGTGGAAAGTATGCACCAGAGTGCCTTTTTCTGTATCTCTGATGTTAAGCCATCCATTATCAAAAGGAAGAGGTAAGGACTTAAGGGTGTAGATCGTGAAAATCACCGAAAAGAGTGTTACGATTTTTCATATTTAACCTATTTACATATGATTGATATCAATGATAATTTGTATATATTACAATCAAAGACCAATAAGTATGTTCATGCTTATATTAAACTCTTAAACCTAATAGTTGTTATATAATAAACGTCAACAAACGCACAAAATTGAGTAAAAATGCAAAAACATGACTTCGTATTTTTCAGATTTAACCCCATAAATCAACACAAATTGATAAAAAGAAACACTTTTTGAACACTGAAGAAACCAATAAGTATAGCTGTATACTTCTTTTTATACCTTTACAAACAAAGACTTCCTCTTTTAAAGCCCTAAAATCTAGATATATTTTAAGGTAAAATTTTCATACACAAATGTATGGGATAATGCGTTCGTTTCATTCGTGCAATCTCGGTGGTCACTACGGCAGTTCCTTTCTGTAAGTGGACGCGACACCACGCTTGTCGTCTGCAGACAGCAGAATTACGTATTGTAATAAAACACCGTGAGCTCATATTGTATAGATTTGACCCACAATAATAATAACTAAAGATAATTTTTATAAATTAAAACCTTTTAGTAACAAAGTAAGCCGCCTTCAAAATTAACTTTCATTTAGCATCATGTTACCTGAGTTTTCTTGCCGGATCTTTCTCAGTGTAACCGTGTTCCGATCCGGTGGTAGTATACTAGATTATTAGTTAGTTTTTAAATATAATTACTATTAATTTTAATGTTTTAATTATTACTAACCATAAACAATATAATTTTTTCATATAGAATCATTTTCTTCTTACACTGGCAATAAATTTTGTATCAAAATGTGGGTCAATATTTAATAACTAATTTCTGTATCGGGTACATAATTATAAATTTTCTGCAGTAACGATGACTTGTTGGACGTGAGACATCTTAGGCCACCCGTGATCATGAACGCTGTAAAGTGTTCGAAACGTCGGGTAATCAAAAATCAAATACAAACGCGATAAAATCCGTAAAGTAGTTTTATTTAAAATGTATAATACTCGCGTAAACATCAGAAATCATTATCCTTGCGAATTGCGGAAATTCCTAAAAGAAAGGTATTTGCGTTTAAGAACGGGTGTAAAATGCGCTATTAAATATTGGGGCGATCAAAATCAGTCACTCGAAGAAAAAATAAAAAATCTTAGTGAAGATATCCTAAATGGTCCACAACACGTATTTGGTAATCACCAATATTGCAAGGAGTATTTCTGTAGACCTGATACTCGTCGAATAGAACCTGTTGGGTTGCTTCCAGCAATTGTTGGATGCGGATTAATGGACGCGGTACACATTTTAAGTAAAAGACTGTCATATCATTCTAGAAGTTTAATTCATAATTGTACCAGTAATATAGTTGAAAGTTGTAACGCAGTGATTGCCAAATTAGTAGGGGGTAAGCGTGTAAATTATTCTTCCCGTGGTTCTTATGCGGGCCGATGCGCAGCTGCTGTTGTGTCTTTTAATACAGGATCGATTCATAGTAAAACTCATGAAGTAATATTTAAATCTAGTCCTAATCCTTTGATCGCGAAAGTGGAAAATTGTAATCGTAGAATCCGTTTAATTGCTAAACCTAAATTAAGATTGAAAAAGAGCCACAGCGCTGTATCGAAAGACGCTCACTATGGACCAAACTGCGAAAAACCTGATCTGAGTCCAGAATTATATGAGAAAGCCAAGTCATCTTTTTTAGCCGATTTAAAGTTGTCTTGTGCTGAAAGAGAGGAGCTTGAAAGGTCGACCCATTTGTAAAGAAGTAGTTCTGAGTGGATGAGTACAAGGAGAAAATTACTAACCTCATCATCGTTCGGGGAAGTTTGTAAAAAACGAGAGAGCACAAGTTGTGCTGTTCTTGTTCGTAAAATCGTTTATGGTCGTAATATCGCCAGTTTGCCTGCTGTACGGTACGGTATCGAAAACGAAGAAACCGCAATTAAACAGTTAGAAATTCAAGAGAATATTAGTATACAAGGTTGCGGTTTGTTCGTCGACGATCAATATGAATTTCTTGGTACTACACCAGATGGCATTTATGCAAACGGTTTAATTGAAATTAAGTGCCCACATTCTTTAGCTGGCATGACTCTTGATGAAGCAATGGCCAAACATACCTTTTGGGTTAAGGACAAGGCTTCCAAGGGTTATGTCATAAATAAAAATCATAACTGGTATTTCCAAATTCAGGGACAGGTACATATTACTAAAAGAAACGTTTGCATGCTTGGCATCTGATTTGGTGCTACTGTACCTATGAAAGTTTATATTATAGAAAAGGACGACAAATTTTGGGAGGAGAAAATGGAGATGAAATTAGTTAGGTTTTATTACGATTGCCTACTTCCAGAATTAGTTGATCCTCGGCAGTCACGAAGCATGCCCATTCGTGACGCGCCCAGTATCATAGAGGCTATGAAAGAGAGGAAAGAAAGAGCTTTACGTGTTATGAAAGAGAAGAACGCCTAATGATTTTGAAAGATACAGGTAACTTAACTACCCAGCCAGTCGATTCACGTAAACACGCCAGTCCAAAAGTCGTTTTAACTTAGGAACTTAGAAATCGCCTTTTGGTTTTCTGTTTTAAACGCACTTACTTATCTAGTCTTGGATTGTCATAAATCTTCCAATAGCTCAATTACTATACAATTTCTGAGTTACCTGGTGTAAAGAATCATAAAAATTGGTTCAAAAATACAGCGAATTGAGAATTCTCCTTTTTTTAAGTCGGTTAAAAGGGCTAAATTTGCAAAAAACGAAGTGACGTCACTGCGCTACGGTTTTTGCAATACTTACGTGAATCGGGCAGCTGGTAACGTTTTCATTCTGATAGGTTTTGTGATAGCCATTGATTTTATCATCAAATTAGCAGAAATCAGAACTTGATCCGTAATCGAATGAAAAAACATTAGAATTTTGAACTCATATTTCGTTATTGTTTAATTACATACTTTTAATTAGTATATTAATAATTTACAAACTTCTGTTAAAATTAGTAAATAAATGAATTATTTACTAATTTTTGTACAACCCTAGCACGCTTTTGAGATAATACGAGTAATGGCGACTCATATTTGTTATTGTGTAGTAAATAAATCATTTTTATACTTGTGTTTCATTTATTAACATTTTTTTTAAAACCCTAGGATTTTTTTTAGATATCGACGAGGTGATCGTAAACAAAAAGTAAGTATTTGAGTTTACGCAATAGGCACATTTCCTTGCGTAGAGATAAACACACTTCCTACTGAATTTTCAATTATTTTATTGAATGAATATTTTACGAATTAGAATAAATTTTGGTAGTGAAATTACAAATAAATACATAGTTGGAATTTTAGGTAAGTAGAATACAAAAATGTCAGTCCGGACCTGCTCTTGATTGTATATTATATTATAAACTAGTAACCCGCCCTCGCTATCTTCGCTATCTTCGGCAATATTCACTTAAATTACATACTATAAAAAGCATATTGATCTATAATAAATGCACAATTTATTTAAGGTACTTAATTGGATAAGGATTAATGCTGTATTGTATAAAATCACTTAGTAAATAATCATTTTTTAGTAGAGGATAAAAAATGGTTATGGTGGGTTATCCCTAAGAGATAGACATATGCCATCGTGGACTTTTTTGTTGAACTTTTTAAGATGGATAATACTGTAGTACATTATTTTGGTCTATCTCGTAGGGTTCAGCCAACGTTTGCAATATAAGCGCAAAAAAACGTGCTTATTTACGACATCACATTAGAAACCTCTAAATTAATCAGCGTTTCTCTACTATATTATGCATGTATTATACATATAAACCTTCCTTAAGAATCATTCTATTTATTAAAAAAAACTGCATTAAAATCCGTTGCGTAGTTTTAAAGATCTAAGCATACATAGGGACAGACAGACGGCGGATAGCGACTTTGTTTTATACTATGTAATGTAATGATAGAAAAACATAAAAATTGTGTCTCAACTACTCTTATTAATCTTTTAAAAAGAATCAACAGCTAGTTTTCAAACATTCAACGTTATTGTTATGCTGTAAATATTCAAGTTCAATAACAATTTCTCAACGTGGAACGTTTGTTGCAAAACATTTTGAAAATCGCGCTCTCTAGGTCATTCATCCGCCTCGTCGGATGTTACATTAAACTTTGGCGCTGCGGTCGCTTGAAATCGAGATCTCAGGCCAACAATCTACACCCTTAACACTGACCCTTGGTGCAGACTAGTGTTGCCCAAAAAAGTCTTGGTTTTGCGGTCTTGGTCTTGGTCTTGCGAGAAATACGAGACCGAGACCAAGACCAAGACCGCTTATTTTTTGCAAGACCAAGACTGGCCCTGCAAGACTTGAGCAAGACCAAGACTGAGTCTGCAAGGGTCTCGCGTCTTGCATTTAAGTCAAATCACCATGTCAGCTTATACACGTCCAACTGTTGGCCTCGTGTCTTCTACATAATAGGAGGGAAATTGACATACTATACCACGGTGATCGGACGTGTTGGTACAGCGTTTCATGAAAGTTTTCCTTCTCTTCCACCGATGTTATATATACATATATTATAGCCCTTAGTCGTCTTTTACGACACTCACGAGTAAAATAGGAGGTGATGAATTATATTCTTATTCCGTCACTACACGTCAAGTCAAATCAGTCTTGAGATATTCATCTATTGGCGAATCAATTCCCAATGTTGGTCTTGACTTTTCAGAATTACTCTTCGGAAAAGCTTAAGGATAAATTTTCTCTCTTGTCCATTATATTTATATATCCGTTTATTCATTAGCCTAACGACGTGCACTGTTGGACATAGAAATATGTCTACAATTAATCTACATAAATAACACCCAGACTCGCAAAAAGAACTATTATGCGTGTATCGGTATGCGTACATAAAGATTGCAATATAATAATTTTTCGCGTAGAGACGGAGTACGAATACAATTCACCACTCTTTTTCTTACCCGTGGATGTTGTTGTCTGACCAGCTTGGTATAGTAGGTCGATTTGCCTTCTATTATGGAGGAGGCTCGAGCCAGCAGTAAGACGTATATGAGCTGAAATGATGAATGATGAAGCTGCTACTAGGTACGATATAGTATCCAGTTTTGTTTATAAAATAGTAGTTTATAAGATATATCGTCATATAACAGTCATGGCTACTAGTATATCATTGTCGCTATTACAAGCTATCATTTAAAATTATCTATAACAGCGACGATAAATAGGGACGGGTTGATAGTTTTTTTATAAAGCCAAGAAGTATTAAAACCGTGAAATTTTTAATTCAGTTTTATATGTTCTTCAATAAATAATATAGTAAGCGCCACATGGATCGCAGCGGCCAAAGTATTTATATAGGCAACATAACAACAGGTTTTTTCAAGTATCCACAGTCTCAGTAACTGACCTGGAAATACAATAGATACATAGCACTTAACTGGAAGAGAAATATAAACACACTCATTTATTATAAAAATATTTAATATGACATAAAATTCATTGTATCAACTGTCCCGTGTGGTGACGTCTTAAGAAAACAGGGTCGAAATTCTTTCCTTTCCAATAGGAGTAGTACCGCTGTCTAATGTAACACCAGGGGAATAGGAGAGTAATTTTTTCAGTGGTAAGGGTTAGATTCAATGGTGGACTATAGGCTTGAAGATGGATAGATGGATGATATTTGATTAATCTGGTTGGATTTTTCATAAATGACTCTTAGGTTATTCCAACTGCAAGATCTGCAAGACTTTGCGAGACTCTTGCTGCAAGACCAATACCAAGACCAAGACTTGAGTGCGCAATACCAAGACCAAGTCGAGACCAGGTGTGATGTTGCAAGACCAAGACCAGTCCAAGTCTCGTTTTGGTCTTGCATTTGGGCAACACTAGTGCAGACCCACCTTAACTTTGAACTTCCAGCAGCTTTCAGTTTGTAGCATCCTTTATACGATCTACATCGTCGATACATGGCACAGAGTAACCTGGAGGACCTTGTCCAGTAATAATATCCTGGAACGGGCATTAGCTGGCTGTAAACATATTAGTGACTACTATTACTACTCCGTGTGGTGACGGACTAAGAATACAATTCACCACTCCCTATCTTGCCCGGGGATGTCGTAAAAGACGACTAAGGGCTATAATATGCACATAACATCTGTGCATGAGAAGGGAAACTCGAAATAAAACCCTATTCAACACGTTTGACCTGCGTGGTATAGTAGGTCAATTCCTCTTCCTTTGTAGAGGATGCTCGTACCCAGCAGTGGGACGTATTAGCTGTAATGATGATGAAAATAAAACAATTGCTATTGTAATTTTTAAAACTTTATTTTGTACACGCGTTACACTGTCACGATCAAGTAATAAAAATGTATGTTTTTAATGAACTTTAAAACTATTCCGTCGTGATATTAAAATAATATGTTCTGAAAAAGTAATGAACATTCACATTCATACTTGTTTTTGTAATATTATGTAGTAATATACTACATATAAGTACATATATATATATATATATATATATATATATAGTATAGTATCTTCAGCACAAACCCTATAACTTAGCATTACTTTCATTATAATTTTAAATTTAGAGTCTGCACATATCAAACGGCCAACTTTAATACCAAGTCTAGTTCTATAAATCCTCTCACTTCGCCGTATCCAGTCCGTTTATTATCTGCCTGGTACCAATTTAGTCTCACTGAATTTCTAGATATTATACAAGTGCTACGTGACTTTAGAACGATGAAGATTTGCTTTGCGATCGTCAGATTGGTTGTGGTTTTGTACGTATGTTGGTCATAATTGGAATTTATGCGGCTAATATTCAAGCTTGTTTTGTTTAATGGAACACAGAACATGAAATAATACGGATAATTCGCAATATAAATTTAAATGTATATCTTAAGATAATCGTAGAATAGCCGCACGACAATGGCCTTTTAGGAATGGCCATATTACTATTAGTTTTAGCATTAGAATAAATATTGAAGGAAAATTTGACTGCGAATTGTGTATAATTTTTATTTGAAATAATATTGAGTCAAAACACGTTTTTGGTAAACTAGCTCGAAATCTACTATTTAAATTGTGTTGCAATTTCTCTATAGTGTTAACTCTCTCTCGCTGTTAATTTCCACAGAATCAGTGATTTACTAATTCAATTATAACACGATCGTATCATAATTTTCTTCAAACAAGACTTAATATTGAGAAAAGTGAAGTTTTTGTTAACTGATACGTACTCGCAAGCCAATGTTCGTATTTGTTCGTGTAAACTGTACTGTCATAAGTTTTTCAAGAAAGTGCTGCTGCCTATTCTTCTAGTGAGCTCTTTGCTGAATTTTACGACTCCCTCGGAATAATGAAAAGCGATGATATATTTTATTGTAAAGCTGTCACCACCAATAGCATATATTATTATCAAAAAATATAAGCATTATGAGATGTACAATTTTTAAGTACCTGTATTGACCATGGAGTTCCTATTACCTTTCTTGAAGTTACTTTATTATTATTTTTATTTATGGGATTGAAATAGACGCTGAAATTAATTTAAGAAAGAGCAACTGAAAGATATTTTATGTTTGATATATAGATGTTTCATAAAATATAGTTATGTTTAACGATAATAAAGGTATCGCACTCAATTGCTTTTCCTTTTTGCTGTTGGAGGTGTACGAGCAAATAGCATATCTGATGCTGAGTGAACTGCTGCTCATGGCCCTTTGCTAGGTTGCCAATTAGTGAAGAAAGGCAAGTGCGTTCGATGAGGTTCGGTGATATTAATAGCATCACCAAAATCTAACACACGCAAACACCCTTAGAAAGTTGAGCTGCCGAAATGTAGTAACATTTTGCTATAGATATCGATTTTCTGTAAGAGTACTACTACCTCGGGTCGGCTCGCGGCTATAGACAAACAACTGTCGACAGTGTGGTCTTACCTCATAAAACTTGCCTATCTCCTAAAGCACGGCAATAGCATAAAATAGATTATGCATTCGAATGTAATAGAATACAAATTTCAGCGACTTGTAATTTCTTAATGATAATCTTTACTTCTTTATTATTTGGTCCATATTTTGTTGCACGTATCTACGTTTCTATACACAGAAATTATTTAACTAAAGTCTAATTTAGAGAAAATGTTGCTTAATAATTTTATTTTTCGATTTTCTTTTATTGATAAAACTAAAATTGCCAGTGTTTCGAAAAAACTATTAGAATTACTATGTCGAAAGAACTGTCAAAATATTAGATTACCTTTTGAATAAAAAAAAATACCGTTGGCTTCTAATAAATAGCAGGTAGGTGACTAAACAACGTTTTTAGGTATCACATAAAGAAAAAGGGGCACGATTAAAATACGTGAAGATAAAAAGAAAAGGTCACTATAGTAGTGACCTTTTCTTGAATAGTATACTTTTGTAATTTATAGGATTTATTCATCAACCTATCTACCCCCTGTGAGTAGGAAACGATACCCATAATCTCCATGCTTAGCAGGCGTATAAATGCAGTTTGTCGTACAATTTCTCAGGAGAGTACTGCTAAGGTGTAGTATGTGTTGATCCATTGTATTATAGCCACATCCTGATACGAGGAAAATACGATTAATTAAATGCCTTTGTGATATTAGAAGTGATATAACGATATTTACTAGTTGCTTCCGTAAAATATTATTATTCCCCAATATTTTTTTTATAATGAAACTATTTACGGTATTAGTGGTTTGCTCAAAAGGTGAAGAGCGGTAATACTTCCGTATATAAGGGTACGGGTTACTGTGTTGTCAATATAGAGCCGGAGGGAGAGGACACCGTTCTGCCACACTGCGATTGCAACGAGGACACGGTGCAGTATATGCTCGACGTCTGCAAAGATTGGGCACAGCAGTGCCGCGAGTTCGTCGTAATCATTGGTGTCCATTTGACACTGCTGATCATTGCGAAGAATCCTCTGCTCCTGATGCCTAAATTCCTGATGCTTGCCAGCATCAGGAAACACCGGCAAAGATGAGAGTGATGTGCCTATAATACTGTTGTTATTATCGAAGGGGACGCTCTAGAGAGTAATCCGCCGGGCCGGTCATGGATGTCAAAAAGTCCAAACCACTGATCGGCTCCATGACAATGGAGAGGAGGAAATACGGTAGGTTATGCGGTCGCACGCCGCCCTTGCCTCTTCCCAGATAAATAAAAATAAGGGAAAATAAGTGTTGATAAGTGTTGTAAACATGTTACGATTAATTCATGAAAATCTAAACACGTATGCTGTGAATTCAAACATATTTTTTTTATATATATACTAGCAACCCGCCCTCGCTTCGGTTCGGTTACAGTCGCCTTACTCGCGTAGTTTCCGTTCCCGTGGTAATACCGGGATAAAATATAGCCTATGTTACTCAGATAATGTAGCTTTCAAATGGTGAAAGAATTTTTGAAATCACACACACACACACACACAAGAATATAAATTTTTCCTCTTTATAATATTAGTGTAGATTACTACAGATTATCTCAGGATGCCGCAAAATAATAATATTTATACACAAACATATAAATAAAAATCTTTAAACAATTATGATTCGTCATTAAGAGACTTTTATTTAAATTAATCTCATAAAATATTCTAATTAAAATAGCAAAATAGTTTAAATGCTAACTTAAAACGCAACAGATTCAAAATACTACGGTAGTAAATTATAATGAGATATTTATTCATATTTATTGAGATTAATTATATTACAAAATAGTTTATCGCCTTTAAGGTCATCAGCGAATGTGTATCGTCTCAAAATAACTTCTAATAGAATTGTATCAAAGTCAAAAATGTTCATTAATTTTTATACCACCATCGCCGTAGTCGAATAAAAATCTTCTAAGTGTTTAGGATCGGGGATCAGTCCATCACTGATTGCACGAAGAAGTCGGCGTCGCCATTACCCGTAATAGGTAGAGTAGGGGTCGCATGTTATCCTTCTATCTGGAATAAACAGGGTGTATCAAGACTAAAAAAAAAACTGCTTTTTTTTGTCATATCTTTTTGTCTGTTAGTATGGTCAAGATGATGATGATGATGATGGTCAAGAAACACATAAGAACTAATGAAACAACTTGACAACACTTTGTGCGATCTACAAATTGTTGTTCTGAGTCTGGATGTAATTTGTGTCCGTTAATTGTATGTTTGTAAAGTCCCCCGCAATACAAGGATTATTTCCTTAGTGCAGGGTGTTGTCTTATAAAAAAAAAAAAAAAAAAAAAAAAAAAAAAAAAAAAAAAAAAAAAAATGAAAGGCATCAATGAAAGTTTGTAGGATTAATCTACAATGATCTACGCAGATCACACTTAACGTAATTGTGCAACACATAACATGCCATAAGCTATGACGCTATAAATCTAGGAGTTCAGCATTAACATATTATATCTAAACATTTTTATGCATCGACGATGGAATGCTGTCAGTCTCAGTTAATGACATATAATTTATATCGTCACTAGCTAACCTAACAAACACGCCATAATATATTAAAAAAAAAACCTAACAAACACTGCTCTGTTGAAACCTAAAAAAATGAAATGAATTCTTCTTGAAACCACCTACCGGGTCCAATTATTAATCTAAACCATTCTTGAATCCGCTGCGATATACACAAAAAAAGATCCTAAAGTGCATTATAACGTTATAGTGTCTACCCTACCTAGATTTAATGTTCTATAAATTTTTTATTATATTTATTTATTCATATTTCAAGTTGTGCATATATTTTAAAATTATCTACTCTAATTATCCATTATAAATAATAGTTAACATATATGTATATCTTATATTTAATTTAATCTATTTTTACATATAAGCCTTTGTCTATAAAGTCCCGTACACATGTTAGCCGTGCCTAGGCCAGCGCGAGCGTCGGCAAATATGTACAAGGCGAGTGCTAGCGTCCACACGTTGGCCGAGTGCGGCGAACGCCAACGCGAGTGGCCAACGTAGACGAGTGTTTGTAGAGCTATCCACACGTTGGCCTCCGTCAGTTTTCATTGTGCATTGAAACACCACGGACGTTGAAATAGACGTCGCTACAGCTTCGGCTAATTATTTAATGGACGTATATAGTTATATAATAATAGCATATAGATATATAATGGTATATATATATATATATATACTATATATATATATATATATATATATATATATATTACTATATATATATATATACTATATAATATGACGTAGCAGGTAGTAGCGCCGTGTGGTTTTTAAAAGCAATGACGTCAGCATGGCTAACGTCATCTACCTCACTACAATGTTGACAGTGTTGATGGTGTTCCATGATAAACCTAATTGAAACAATAAAGTTGAAACAGTACTCGTGTTATTGAATTCTAGTTTAAAACTAAGTGGAGTCTAGAGCTCCGCACTGTTCGGCTGCTAGCAATCGAATGAATGTCGTCGACTATGCTCTCCACCCCGTATGGGATGGGAGAAACGGTTTCAGGGATGTTTCCCTCTGACCGTAGTTACTACCGCCCGTATTGGAGAATACCGTGTAGTTGGGGTGTTTTTGACAAACGATGGTGTTTGGGGGGGATGGTGGACGATCTTCACACCGTAGGGGCGGTCAGGACGAGCAGGGTGAGACCCCCGGTTACCCCGGAGGAGGCCCCGCTCCGAACGACCAGCGACCCTAGGGTGACACGTCGAAAACCGTCCCATGCTGGTCATAGTATCTTGTGAGGTGTTTGTAAACCGCCGGTGTCGCCGCCCCGCGGACACCAACAACAACTGTATACTTACGAGAAGTATGCAGAAGTGTTTGGTTTAAGCGGGGTGATTGCGTCGCGGCGGTTTGTTCTTCTTAACGGCAGGACTTCGATCTTGACATTATCACCGACAAGCCCCTAGCGACGACGTCAGCGATGTCTTCGTAGGGCTTGCCGGCGTCTAGTGCTGCGAGGATGTTCTGTAACACCAACATCACAGTTGATATTGGTGTATGAATCTCAAAACTTGCTGTTGGCGGCAGAGGGCGCTCTGAAAGCGGCTGCGTGAGCGGCTCCGCTATCGTCGCGGCCAGCGCTACGGGCGTCGCGACGGCAGCTATGGGCGTCGCGACGCTGGCGGCTTTCTTTTTCTTTTTGTTTTTCTTCTTTTTGATGATTTTCGGTTGCTGCGGGGCGGGGTTCGCCGGCGCCATCAGGCTTGTCGCCTGCGGGTCAGCGGCCACGCTGGGCTGCTCAGGCGCTTGCTGGCGCCTACGTTGTGTAGAGAGGGCTTCTGTGCCCGCCTGACGATTCCGAGCCTCTCGTCGTAAGACGGGGCAACCGGAATAGTTTGCGGGGTGTGGCCCCCCCGCAGTTGACGCACGTCGCTGGTGTCTCGCGGGGGCGGCTGCACTCTCTGGCGGGATGCGGACCGCCACATCGCACGCAGGTTAGCGGGCGATGGCAGTTATGGCTGCTGTGACGGGAGTGCTGACAGCGGTGACATTGGGCAGGGCGCCCTTTGCCGCGCCAGCCCTGCACCACCACACCAGTGAGGCCTAGCAGCTCTGTCACTTTGTAGACATCTTCATTGTTCGGGTTGCGCTGTAACATAGCATGATGAATGCAGCCAGGGCGTCCACCCCTGGTACGTATGAGGCGAACATAGGTCACTACAAAACTTAGTGATGTCAGTTCTTGGGCGATCAGCTCAGGAGGGGAATCACTGGGCAGACCCCTGATGGCGATTTTGAAATCTAGTTGTTCCGGCATCGTGTAAGAGTACCATGGGATCTTCTCTGTCTGCTCCAGTATACTGAAATACCGTTGCAGCAAACGGTACTCTTCATCATCAGCGGGCGTAAAAGGAATGCCCTTGCCGAATAGGCGAGCATTCGCTGTTCGCCCGAGCTGCTGCTTGATCGCCGCCAAGTGGTGGATCCAGTTTGGTAGGACCTCGACCACTATGGGGGGATATTTGGGCTTCAATGAAGTTGAGGGCTGCACGGCGTCTTTCTGGGCGCTGGTAGACGGCATGGGCACGTCGGAAGCGATGTTCGGTGCGTGCTCGGCGACCGCGCTCGCGTATGATCGCGGCGCAGGCGTCGGCGTTGGCAATCGCGGCCTTATCTGCGGCGATTGGCCGCTAAAGGGCACCATAGGTGCGGCTGCAGGTGGGGTGGAGGCCTTCACAGGCGCAGAAGCGCCTTGTGGGTTCTCACACCGTAAGTGCGTAGGCGGCGAAGCGGGCCCGGCGGCGCATACGCGCTTCGCCTGGTCGTCGACGTCTTCAGGCCTGCGCTGGCGTCTAACACCCGCAAGGGGGTCGGGCGCCGGGGTGATAGGCGTCATCGGTAGTGGTGGCGTCTTCTTTTTCCCCCTTTGGGGAGAAGGGTCCTCCTGCGAGTCGTCCGACATTGAAGCGTCAGACGAGTCGAAGTCGTCGCTGCGGTCGTCGTACGACGACGCACGTGACGTCGGCTGCTGCGGGCTGGTAGTGGATGTGGTGGCTGCTGCGATGTTCTCGCGGCTGCGGTAAATCGTCATCGAACGAGTCGACGACGAGCGTACCAGCGAGAACCGGCGACTGCCCTCCTCATAGGGCGGCGGGGAGGTGAAGGCGGCTGACGCGGGGGGCAGCAGGGTGGGATCACCCGTGCTCACACCCGCGGATGGCGGCGATTTGCGCGGCGCGCGCGTTAACACGCGCTGCGGCTGCGGCGGTGCAGGTTGCGGCGGCGAGGGCGAACGTGGGGACGCCTGGTGGCGCACCCCCGTGGCGCTCGATGATGAACCGGCGGCTGATGGCTCCTTGGTGCGGCGAATACCCTGCATGGGATAGCTCCTCTGAGGACGCATGATGAGAATGCAGTTGGGTCAGTACCCGTGCGACTGCGATGGATGCTGGTCGCGCGTCGGCAACCGCTCCGATGCCTATGCTGACGCCGAGACGCCAACACAAACACCGAAGAAGCTACAGACGGCAAACCGTGGAGTCCGAACACTTTTGTTTACAGCGAAAACGTTGAAAAACAATGGTACTGAGGCGCTCCATGAATGTCGTACCAGCAAATGGTCGTATTTATAGTAAGGCCGAGAGCGGGGAACTCCCGATGACAATCTATAAAAACTGTTTTATGATAACATGTGTTGTACTATCTATCTTAAGTATGGCAACTAATTATTTTGAACTAAACCTAATTGTTTTAACTGTAATCATAATTCAAGTTTATAAAATAATCAATCGTGCGCCGATATATATAATAGTACCTATATACAATAACAGTATATAGATAATAGTTATCTCATTGTATACCGCAGTAAAGTGGGAAAAAAAGAAGGTGGTTGATACTGAGTATTCACAGAAATAGAACAATGTAAGATATATCCGTGTGATGACGGAGTAAGAAAAATATTCACCAGTCCCTATCTTGTCTGTGAATGTCGTAAAAGACGACTAAGGGATATAATACATATTATGCATTTAAAAAAATTCTTTCACTGAGCGACTTCTTTATTTATTAAGACGAATTTCAATTATATATTACAAAAAGTATAGGTATATTATAAAGTAGAAATATGATTACATGTGAATGTATAATCTACACTAATACCCGTAAAATGCTACAACAAATCTATACCAATAAATAAAATTGAACTGTCCGTTTGTAATGTCAAAATAATAGGCTTTTTTCATGCTCACACAGTTATTTGCACGACACCTATGACTAAAATAGCAATTAAAAAATTTTTGTCTGTCTGTCTGTCTGTCTGTCTGTTTGTTCCGGGTAATCTTCAAAACGGCTGGACCGATTTCAAAAATTCTTTCACCAATGGAAAGCTATAATATCAGGGCGTAAACTAGGCTATATTTTATCCCGGTATTCCCACGGGAACGGGAACTACGCGGGTAAAACGACTATAACCTATAACCGAAGCGAAGCGAGGGCGGATTGCTAGTAAGCAATAAAATTGATATAACCCCAATAAATACTTACCATGTAAGTAATATGTACTGGAAAAATATTTGTCGATAGTCAATAAATATCTCATTTATGAATAAACTTTGCATATAACTTGTTTGAAGTAAGTGTTGACTTGGTAAAGGGGATGGATTGGTTTGGATGAACATGTTACATTAATAATGTAGGTATGAAACCAAATACGAAGTACGTTTGATTTCATATATTAAGCTATTATAGATCTTGTTCAATGTTACATTATATTAAAAGACTAGTTTTTGCAGTAGAGGATATTAGATATCTTACAGTATTATAATAGAGAGAATTATTTAAGGGGTATCCTTAAATAATTGGTTAAGTACTTTTCCGTGTGATGACGGAGTAAAAATACAATTCAACACCACCTCTCTTGCCCGTGGGTGACGTACGACTAAGTGATTAAAAATAAATGTCACATCTATGCAAGAGACGAAAAAATCGAAATAAAACACTATAGTATAGTAACACGTCTGACCAGCGTGGTAAAGTAGATCAATTTTTCTGTTATTTTGGAGGAGATTCGAGCCCAACAGGACGTATATGAGCTGAAATGATGATGATGCTATTTACTTTTACGTATGGTAAGAATACAATTCAATACCCCCTCCCTTGTCCGTGGCTGTCGTATGACTAAGGGATTAAAAGTGAATATCACATGCAACAGAAGGAAAATTCGAAATAAAAACGCTATTTTTTTTTTTTGGGGGGTTGCGGTCGGCGCGCTCCTCGCACCACTCCGTCCGGGGCGACAGAGGGGCGTAAGCACGCACACCCGCAATCCACCCACGATGCACGTCGCCTTCGTTGTTGGGCCGACCACCGGAGCAGGGTTACTTGTCATCAGTGGTCGGCCCGACGGAATACCCCCTACTTGGGGTACCCTCCCATCGACCGACGGCCCCCTCTCGGGGAGAACGTCGGTCTTTCCTCACGCGGTCGGCCTCTCGGCGGGTGACGGACTAATCCCCGGTCACGTCACCCGCGGCCTCGGCTAGGGCGGCATGAGGCGCAGGTATTCGCACCTACGCCGCCCCAGTCGCCGGCGGCGGATCGCCTCATCGAGGCTGCGCTCCTCGCGCAGGCGATAAATAAAAACGCTATAGTAACACATCTGAACAGTGTAGTATAGTAGGTCAATTTTCCTCTTATTTTAGAGGAGGTTTGAGCCCAACAGGACGTATACACGTACGTATAATGGTGATGATGACGTTGTTTACTATATGTGACTGGCCAGAGGCGATGATGTGGCGACAAAGCTATTTAAGAAAAACATATCACTGAGAGAGAAGGAAGCCTTGCAATGAATTCTTATCAAATGGTTAGGTAAATTAAGCTGTTTTTCTTACCAATATAGAATCTTATATCTTAGAACGAGCAATTTTTGATTGCTCAATTCTTGTTTCTTGAATTCACGGCTCCAATGATTTTGATGAAATTTGGCATACTAGAGGTTTCGGGACCCAAAAATCGATCCAGCTAGGTTTTATTTTTAGAATATGTTGTTTTGTCGGTGTTTTTAGTTAATACAATGACATATAATGTTATTGACATTCTCTGAATAGGAATTTGAATTTTGCCGTCACCGTCAAGATAGATAGACAATAGCTCAATTGGGCAGTTGTCCAGTCGCATTCAAACAGCGTGAGATCGAACCTCGGTGTTATTATAATTCTGTTTTTGTAATTTTTGATATTTTTTTCATTATTTCATCATTTTTATTTTTTATTAATATGTCGCAGCGTCACTACCTCTGGTACCATATCTTAATAGTTTTTAAGAATCAATCGATTACGGAAACGTCAAGTATTATACTTGGGTGTGTTCGATACAACGTCGGCAATGATTTCTGATGTTTGTCGTTTGACCGTTAACGTTTGAAATATTACTGAGCTTTCGTTATTGAGAGCGGTCTCTTGAATACTCAGTTGGGAACGAGACTCGAGAGCGATTGGTCGTTGTTGCTGCCACGTGGTATCAAATTCACCGCGTTTCCCAAACTCTTAATCTATCCGTCGGCATACGTAATCATTAGTTATAATAGAAAATTGTGTTAACGTTAATTATTGAATATAGTTTAAAAGTAGCCATCCGAAGTATTATTTTATTACTTCGCGATGTGTGATCGATCTGATAGTGATACGGCACGGCGCCCACCCCTCGATAAATATATATCTAAATAAGTTCGTCAAAAATACAATTTATGAAAAAAAACATATACCGAGCAAAGCTCGGTCAACCAGATATTAAGCTGTTATTTAACAAAGAAACGTTTACAGGTTGCATACGAGTATAATTTTATTGTGGTGCTAGTAGTGGCAAATTGCTCATGTTTTTGTCGCTAACAAACGGCACTCTTGTTCTTATATCTCCCGGTAAGTTCCAAGTAAATGACATAATACTACCCTGGTGGTGCATATCTGTAGCGCTAACAGAACGTCTCTATTAGCGTAAAATATGATAGTAATCGATCCGGAATTAATTAAATTAGGAACTTAACCATTGGTAATAACACGGTCTGCAAAAAAAAAATCTTTTCACCTGCTTAAGATATTTCTGCTGAATTATATGTTTTAAAGAACGCTGAATTAAAAAATAACTTCAATTACTCTATCACGTATAGTTTTTTTTACAAAATGAGAATACAACAATGAGAAAAATAAATTATTTATAACAATAACACACACACACACACACACACACACACACACACACACACACACACACACACACACACCATAATATTTATCAAAACGTATCACCCATTATTTTTCTTATTTAAATTTATACACAACTTTGTTTACTCTTTTTTTTCCGTCTTTTTTCTTTGATACTTCGCCGAACTCGTTTTTGGTTTCCTTATTTGGTTTCTCACTTAAGCACCCAATAATAGTTCGCTAACATGCTGACACCACATCTTCCTTGGTAAATGTCTCTCGATATCACATACATCCTAGTGAAATCTTTCACCTTATTCTTCACTATAGGCACCCAAATTTTTGGGAAAATATTCAATATATGTAAGAAGTGAACTTTTAAACTCAAGATGAGTTTAAAAGAGCACCCAGCTTTATACGCTGTACCCATAAAGCGCACTCACGCGCTGTACAAAAGTTTTATATTTGAGATAGTATTGCACAAAAATTTCTGCTCATCTGTTCGCTTCACTTAAAATACTCCAAATATTAAAAGATATATGAGCTTTCTTTCTCACTCTTTTTGTTTAGATAATAAATGTATGACTGTTAATAAATGTATACCTGTCAACTTTGATGACGATCTGATTAAAAGAAATTTGGGGTTTGATCACAAAGTCAAAAATGTAATGTGGCACTTTTAAATTATATTATTTTAATGTTGTAAGGTATTATATTGAATAATTATGCTGGTATTTTATGTCACATAAAGAAAATGTTAAAGTGATGTAATATAATGGGAAATTGCGTGTATTTTCATGTTCTGATATAATTTCCAGAGCAATCATGATTTGGTTGTCAGCATCCATTCAATGGCAATGAGTATGACTAATATGAATAGACTTAAAAAGAGAAAAACTAACAATTTTTGAAGAAAATTATAACTCGAGACTGGCACCAATAGCTTACATTTCTAGTTGATTGCCAATATAAAAATGGAGGGAACTTTTTTGAAATTGTTTTAATTTCGTTTCCATCCATCCAACTATATAACTTTCGATACCATTGATAGTTTACTTGAAAAGAAATAATGTCCTGATCCCCACGCATGGCAGCTAGGCCTTTCCATCCTCGGTAGATTTTAACGTTTCCCGCTGGCAAATGAATGAATGGTAGGTAGTGACATTTATTATTCTTAATCCACCAGGAAAGAGGTTAACACATATTATGTAATTTGATCGTTTCTTAATTTTTTTTTTTTTTTTAATTGCAAGCAGTGGCAAAAGAGCAAACAGTACACCTGATGGTAAGTGTTGCTGCCGCTCATGGATCTTTACAAGACCGCTGCCTACCGTGAAGGGAATGAAGGGAGTGTGAATGCGAGCATTGAGGCTCGGTGATACCAAAGGTACCACCAACACCCTCCACACGCGAACACCCTCAGAAAGTTGGGCTTCCGGCTCTCTCGCTCACCGAACGAAGCGCAGTAACAAAATGCTACTACTCAGACGTCAATTTTCTGCGAGAGCGTGGTACCACCCCGGACGGACCGGCCCGCGGCTGTAGACAGATAACTGTCGACAGTGTAGTCCTACCACATTAAAGTAACATTACATTAAAGTTACATTACACCACATTAAAGTTACATTAAAGTAAATTGTCAATATCCACTCTAAAGCTCATCATAGTACGATACTCATATTTGTTTTTATAGACTTCGGTTAACAGAATTTTTAAGTAATGAAATCAAGATTGTTTATTAAAATGAACCGAACTACATTCCCTGAAAATTGTTAAACTTTGTCAAGTTTACTTACCCGTGCAGTGAGGAACTTTGAACCAAACCACACCAAAGCTAAGGTAAAGACTTCCAACTGGTTAATTAGTTGACCGTCAAACTTTGGCGTCGTTCGCGATTTCACAATGAAGTATGGACCACTAACTATGAACATCGAGTAGCCTACCGATAAGATCGATTTGCTGGAGAGCAAGCAGTCCTTACAATCGACAGAGTTAGCTAACGGCGAACTTAGATGTTATCGAAAGCTAATTTACGGGTCTTATTTATCGACTTGCTGTACTTTACCTGTTGAGAGTTTGATTATTGTTTCGATTTGAATAAAAATTCGTAATTAGTAATATGTTACCCGTCTTTCTTTTTAACACGCTTTTATTAGTTTCACCTGTATGTATGTATGCTTGTTTGTAACCGACTCCTTTGGGCTCGATTTTGTCCTACTTTGAACGATCAGATTTAATTCAAACTTTGCACACCTGTCAAAGACTGATGACAATGCAATAATTCGATTAAAATATACGATTATCCTTATTAAATTCGCCAGGATTCATCAATTTCTTTCCGCATCCTTTGCATGAGAGTAAGAGAGATAGGACTAGTGTATAACTAGTGCTAGTGTGTAACTACGCATGTGTTAGCTATAAACTTCCGCTACGCTCGAATATTTTATCTAAACTGAAGTATTGTTCGTTGTTTAAGCTATTATAAAACATGTTAATTTTGATACCTAATTCTAGAATATTGGTTTATATTTTTAGATAACTATTATATTAATAACTATTATACTATATTATTGTAAGTAAGTGGCTCAATAATGACTTCCGGCAATATTTAAAAAAGATGTCGCTCTTTTGTATACATTTCCGGCAGGCGGTACTTCCTTTGTGTGGTTTTAAAAAATAAGAGAAGACGGTCGCCATTCTACGTTACTGTATTTTCAAAATTGTGTTCTATATTGATTAATAGCGAATTGTCAACAACCAAATTGTAAATCATCAATAGAGAATTGTATCCTGCATTATACAGAGAATAAATAAAGGTTTATCAAGCACGTTTATATTTCAATTGGCAAATTGTAACAATTCCGATGGTGGGATAACACCAAGGAATTCAGGTGTATCATACCACCTTGGTGTGAGTGAACGTATGCCCACAGTGAGGTATATAATAATCTTATAATCAACTTTATTCTACGTATGTCATGGTATAGTGTTGTATAAATGTTACCAAGTAACACTTACGACCTTACATATACGGCTAGTTCGGATACATACATTTTAATTTGTCAACCGACTTTATTATTGTTTTGTAATTTAATTGATAATTTCATAAGCGAGTAAATGGTTGACTCATATTTGTGTAAGTTGATATAACGTTCACACAATGGACGCCCTTGCGTGTCAGCTTCCTACGTAATAAATATTTAGTGTGACATATCCTGTAAAATATTTGCACGTAAATAATTATTAGAACGATTAAAATATTTTACTTTTAATATTATCCGTTAAGTCTGGGTTGACCATAAGAATGTGAAATACATATCATCTCTGGTTATCGTAACAATTTTAAAATATTGTTCATCTTTCGCTAACAAATTCGTTACAATAGGTATTGTAAAAAGAAAAGGTGTTAATTAAATAAAACTACTAACTCGGGCACATTTCTTTTTCTTTTCTCATATTACTGGTTTTATTTAAAACAATGAAAAGCTTAGGTGTTGCATAACCACTGTGGTTATGCAGTTTCTCGATAATGCAATTTCGTTTGTATTAAAACACTGATTGCTATGTTTTGGCGGAAAAAGAAACTCGTTGTTTGAATTTCAATTCCAGGACATTGGACAATAGATTGAAAAATATATTGAGTGAGGATGCCGAGTAACCAGTCCACAAGTAGGCGAAGGCCTTTTGGACGGCATTAGAGCCCTGATTTTGGAAAAGCCTCGAGAGGCAGCCGACCCCGAACGCGAGACGATGTTTCGAGGCACGGAAATAGTACGCCAGTAACACGTTACGCCGAAGATCATGATGCTAAACAACAAGGATCGAGAATATCACCCGAACGGATCGAGTCCTATGAAAAGCGTAGATATAAGTCAGTTGTAACACCGCCGTTGCAGGGTGAGGTATCGTTTATGTCATCAAAGGATAAAATAGATTGTAACCGTAGAGAGTGTAGACTCTACACTGTAGAGGTACTAGGCAGAGGCGTGACATAATTCAGACTACCCGTAATGCGAGCGTTGTAAGGTCACGTAGCCCAGTCCAAACGCAGATTGACAGGGAGTCTTCACCTGTGACGCCGCAGCCTTCATCTGTTGATACAGTGAATTCTGAATTACTGAAATGTCTTAAGGAGTCTTTGCAACTTATCACAGCTGTAAATCCACAGAGTAGAGAAAGGTTCACTAACAGTAACGTAGTGCCAGAATTTGATCCTAAATCAAAAAACCAAACGATTGTTACATGGAAAGTTAAAGAATGCTCTGAAATTTACGGTTGGGATAGTAAGCAAACTGCGCACTATGCCCTCCCAAAGTTAGTTGGCACTGCAAGAAGGTGGTACGAGGGCAACCTTCTATATTACTTACATGGGAAGAATGGACAGATAAACTTAAATGTGCATTTCCAACGTACGAGAATTATGGTCACTTGCTCACGGAAATGTTAGGGAAAAGGACAAAGTTTGGTGATGATTTGAAAGAGTATTATTATGATAAATTGATAGCCTTGAATAGATGTGGTATAGTAGGTACGAACGCAATTGATTGTATTGTGTATGGAATAGAGGACAGGTCAGTTCGGTACGGAGCGGAGGCAGTAGGTTTTGAAAATGTTGATAAGTTATTAGATTACTTAAGGAGTGTGAAACATAAACAATTCAATAAATCTAATAAGAGGTTACTGCTTCCTGTAATTGAAGGTTTCCATAAGCCTGTAAGAAATGATTTTAATAAAATTTTGAAATGTTATAATTGCCACGAAATAGGTCATGTAGTATTTAGCTGTAGAAAGCCTATTATTAAATGTCAAAAGTGTAAACGTTTGGTCATGATAACCCTGAATGCAATAGAAGCGCATGGAGTGCAAATGCCGAAATTAAAACATTATGAGTAGATGATAGCATGTTAAGAGTAGACAATAAGTTCATAAAAGGTGTGAGTATTAATAATGTTCGATTGACAGGATACGTAGATTTTGGTAGCCATTGTACTTTAATAAAAGAATCTGTTATAAAAGAGATTGTGCCGCGAGAAAAATGGCAGATTAATAAATTGCCCTCTTTAAGAGGATTCGGTAATACATATGTAAATGCATTAGGCAAAACAGAGGTTTCATTAGTAATTGACAATGTTACAATTCTTGTTGAGACGATAATCGTCCCTGATAATTATTTGAGTTACGATTTGCTCATTGGCCAAACTGCAACAGAACAATCCCACATATGGGTGATCAAATCCGATAAAAATTTTATGATTACCGATAAACGAATAATAGATAATACACGGCTTGTCCTAAGATCACTTATGGCCGTCACGGCTGACGGTTGTATAACTTTGAAAGTATTCACTGATACAAATTTTAGTGGCTTCATTTTTGTTGAAAATGGTTATCGTCCTAACTACAACATAGAGATTGGTATTCACAAGATTAAAAATGGTAATTGCTATTTAACTATTCTAAATTATGATAACAAAGTGATTCAATTTAAATTAAAAAACTAAAAGACACGCTTTTATAGAAAATTCAACTAAAATAAATAATAGTTTAAAAAAACTAAAAAATCACGCTTTTATAGAAAATCTAACTAAAAAATAAAAAATAAAATTTGATAAATTTAGATTAAGAATAGTGTAAATGAAAAATAAATATTTATTATTGTAAAAAAGCGTGGGGTGCATAGTGTCAATAGTTATAAACATTTAATGGCAGATATGAGAAGGATCATCACTTTGAAAATATCTTTAAAAGCACTTTAAACGAAATCTAACCGTTTGAAGTGGATCAAAATCAAATCCACTGGAGTCGGTTACATACAATCAAACGTACAAGTGAAGACATTGCACCCCACGCTTTTTTACAATAATAAACATTTATTTTTCATTTACACTATTCTTAATCTAAATTTATCAAATTTTATTTTTTATTTTTTAGTTAGATTTTCTATAAAAGCGTGATTTTTTAGTTTTTTAAAACTATTATTTATTTTAAATTCGTTGTGTATCCTCTTAATGGGAAGCAACTTTAACGTTCTGTCTTATTATATTCCACAGTCCAATACGAGTTGCCATTACAATAGGATCTAGAGCTGGCTAGAAGGGAAGCAGTGGCAACATTGTCTTGTATTGCCGTATTGATTATCTTAATAATGGATTACTTACACTCGCGAATTAATTGGGCCTGCTTTTTCCATAGTTTCGTTATTTTACTATACTTCATTCGGCTGTTTAGAGTAAAATGATGTTTTAGTTAATTTGTAGTACCGTATTTTTATTACAGTTCTGTAACCATTTTTAGTATTGTTTTGTAAATTATATTATGTTAGGATATATGAAACTACACGCTGAACTCCACCAGCGCGTAATTTGCCATGTACCTAAGTTGGCTAGAGCAATGCTATGGCAGGAGCAGCTTGGAGTCCCCAGCGGGCACTGCTGCACTCGTAAAAAGTAACTGCGAAGTAATGAAAAACTTTTTTTCAGCAAGAACCATCACTCTAAATATTGGTTGTATTACAAAAAACTTTATAAGCAACGGGCATAAATTAGGTACATCAAAATTCGGAGCAAACGATTGTCCAAAGATATGTCCTATGTGGCTATCAAAATGTGGCGGTCATTGTTTGGACCCTACGGCACCTATATAGTAAAAAGTTAAATGACTTATCTGAGAGTACAATAGAAAGAAAATGATAAACGATTAATCACCTATTTATAAGGACGCGATAGCGTACAATTTTCTAAATAAACATACAAAAGCATTTAAAAGTCAATCATTAAATTTTGAACCACTTCATTTAGTGCATACAAATACCGCACTTAATTTAAGCACCCTTTGAAATAATAGTTAGAATACGTGTATGTATAAGAATTATTTGCATTGTAGATATATATGTACTTGGAAACTCTAACTGTGGCTTTAAGAACTTGAAATGTAAAAATTCTATTCATCATCTTTCCATCGTTTCCATTCATTTGACCCAATCTAAGTCACACTATTGAGTTCGGGCTGCCCTTACGATAGGAGGTAAATTGATGTAAATTATTCAACCAAGCTGGTCAGAAGACTTGGCACAGGCCTTTAAATTGATTTATTATCTAGTTATATTTTATATTCCTTAATCATGTTTTACGATGTCCAGTTGCAAAAAAGGAAGAAATGATTAATTGTATATTTACTCAGTCACAATACAAAATATCTATCATTTATTTTCTTACTAGGCATCTTTTAGTTGTGGCGATTTTTAGTTCGTCGAGTGATGTGGCTTGCCCATTGACACTTCAACTTGCTAATTCTTCGTAATATGTCCGTTAAACTTGTTCTTCTGTGGATTTCCGTATTTCGGATTCTATCTCGTAGAAAAACCCCGAGCGTAGAACGGTCCATAGCATGTTGAGCGACTTTGAGCTTGTTTATGAGGGAGGACAATAGTTTGGTTTCCAGACAGAGTACGTACGTTTTCTAATTATTAAAAGGGGATGACTTTTTATCAACTAAAAGATATTTTCGTTTTCTATTCTGTTACTTTGAAGAATATTTTTTCCATAGAATTGTACACATTTTTAAAAAAAATTAACAGAGAATAAAGAGAACCCAAATATAGACGCAATTGACCGATCATACGATTTGTTATAGAGTTGTACGTCAACATGGAATTAAGGCTTAATGCCCTTTGTGATACGACTTTCACACATACCTTTCTTCACTGAATTATAAGTCAAGGTGGGGATGCATCATGATCGTAATCAACATCATCATAATCATCACAGGTCATATTTGACCCACTGCTGGGTTCAAGCCTCCAATCTACTATACCACACTGGTCAGATGGGTTGGTCAATTCCAACTCATTTATCGCCATCGTTGTCTCAGCCCGTATACGTTGGCCCCCACTGTTGGGCTTGAGCCTCCTCCTTATTAGAAGGTAAGTTGACCTACTATGTATGCCATGTGGGTTAAACGGATTGGTATAGGGTTTTATGTCAAGTTTTCCTTCTCTTGAATAAATTCTATCTGCATTTTATATCTTAATCAGATTTTACGATACCCACGAGCAAGATAAGAGGATGGTAGGTAGGTCACGGCAATCCTCGGAGAACCCATCTGACCAGCGTTTCATTACGAGTTTTCATTCTTTAATTTAATATGATATCATTTAATTTATCATTTTCTACTCTTAAAGGCCTTTCATGGGAAAGAGTTCCTCATGAGTCCGGATAGCAGCTCTATCCTGAGAAACGTATAAAACCTCACTGCGCTCGCCAACCCCGATGCCACTTGTGGCGATTACGGTATTATCCCCTCATATGAGTGATAAAAGAGAAACGGCCCCCAGCCAGGGCAGCTCCACTATCTTACGAGCTCATTTTGGTAGCAGGTCTGGTAGCGTTGGAGTAAGGGGTGTGAAGAATTCTTCAACAGCTATCCGACTATCAAATAAAACGAACCTTGGCCCTGGTAACACACAACATTTGGACACTCGAGAGCGATGAGGGGGTCATTGAGCCGGAAGAGGAAATTAATTTTTCTCACAGAAGCAAACGGGATTTAGTAACAAGCATATAATAACATGTAACATACATTATGCTATAAAATTAAAACTTGTAAAAAAACAGGTCTCTCAACTCCGTTTTTCTACTATAAAAACCATAAAAGTTGTGATATCCATGCAATACTAAGTCGGTAAATTTATTCAATCCTTACTTAAGGAATTCATCTTAAGTTATTACGTAACTAGCCTAACAACTTCTTATAGTGACCATATCAGTAATAAATATCTTTTATGTTTAAAATAGATAGATGCCATCAAAAATTAACTAGTAAAGCCAAGTCTCGCAGCTGAGCAATTTTCTGATAATCCTACAATGTCCCGTCGGATTCTGCTCAATACCTCTTCCAGCTCGATGATCTTCTCATCGTAATCGTCACGTTTGGTAGATGGGTTGGCAATCACAGTGAGATGTCATACTTTACCCGGCAAGAGCTGCTGCTCCCTCTCCTCGTGAATCCTTAGCCGGTTCTTACTACTCCCGTAGGCAAGCAAGGGGTGGCGACAATTACATTTTTATACCGTTATGTTATACATATATAGGTACACTGATTTATTTATTACAAATGTAACTTTGTAATTCTATATATGGGATTACAAAATGATTTCTACAGTTAATTTAGGAAACTGGACCGAAATTGCAATGTTTTTTTAATTTTCCCTTCATTTATACACTAAACACATTATTTTTTCCAAATTTGAAGCTTCTTTAAGTTTGTCTGCTAGAAGTGCCTCAATAATTTTGATGATCGGTCAGACAGTCAGTGAGTGAGTAACAAATTTACGAAAATTTTACTAGTTGTAATTACTAAAATATATGTTCAAATTAAATGATATTTGAAATACACTGTATATACAATGTCTGCTTGGTTGCTAAAAATCAGGCTTCTAGTTTTATTCAAATCGAAGTTACAGGGTGTTTTGAAAATGGCCTGAATTGTTTCGAGAAAATGATGTTACGGCAGTGTTGCGTTTTTGTTCGTTTTGGCGGCGGCACTGCCGTGCCCTTAAATTGACTTGGCAATCGCACAAAAAAATCTCATAGTATAATAATACATATTTTATGTTTAAATACTCAAAAATACAGAGATGAGAACCATGACAGAGACCAACCAGAACTCAACCTGAGTTAAGAGTTAATTGTATTTCATTTGTATTTTTTTCTGATCCTTTACTTATGATCTTTTTTTCTCGAAGAGCCTTAAAGAGATGGTATAGAATATCCACTTTACAGCAATGAAACCTTATAAGTCCCATTTAACGAGGGCGAGCTTAATGCCGTCTACAGGACAAGTGCAAAAATTCTTAGGTTCCTCTATCAGTTTACTGACATCTCAGCTTATTAACGTTGTCATATTGGACGTTCTTACGTAATCGTCAACGCTAATATTTTTCGAAATTTCGGCAAAAAAAACACTACAAAATTAAAGTACCATTGAGTTATTAATCCAACGGTGGCAAACGAGCAAGTAGCACATCTGATGGTAAGTGAAACTGCTGCACATGGACCTTTGCAATACCAGGGGCACAGCCAGGCCGCTGCCTACCGTGAAGGAAATACTCTTCTCAAACCTCGTTTAAAGAAGGACATGTCATAGCGCTCGGGAAACACAGCAGCAGGTAGTTCATTCCAGAGCTTGCACATACGTGGGAGAAATGATCGCTGGAAACGTACAGTTGAAGACCTTAACGTTTCCAGGTGAAATGGATGAACCCTGCTATGATGTCGAGTGGTACGTTGTTTTTTTTTAAAGCTTTGGCATATCCATCAGCACAAATACCTTGTCCTTCTTTCTGATTATAAACTTCGTTCTAAAACAATCAATGTTACTTAAATAAGTCATAAAAAAACCAAACACGTATGCGTACAAAAGTTAATAAGACTTTATTGTGGAAAAGCACGTACCCAGTAGAGAAATATATAACATGGAACGAGAAGAAAAATATTAGACACAAAAATATGCTCGCGATTTTTAAGCTTTTATTTATTGGAGCGTAAATTAAGCTCTTAAAATGACGTGTCTAATATTGTATTGACTTTACTACAAAGGTACATTTATAGACATTTTAATCGATATCCGTACTCTTGTTCCAGAATTTGTGTTAAAAGACCAGCTAGGCAGAGAATAATATGTCCGACGTCCCCGAACAGCGACGGGACGTCGGTCGAGGAGAGGCTCCTCCTCAAGGGGTATTCCGTCGGGTCGACCACTGACGACAAGTCACCCTGCACCGGTGGTCGGCCCAAGGATGAAGGCGATGTGTCGCGGGTGGGTTACGGGGCCGCGCGCCGCCCCTCTGGCGCCCCGGATGGAGCCGGGTGACGGGCGCGCTGACCGTAACCCGACCCCCCAAAAAAAAGGCAGAGAATAATATTTACTATATAACTTAATACTCACTGCAGTCCGTAGCAAGCACACATTTTTTCACTTCAACGTCATATAAAAATCCTGTTTTGCATGCACAACCGTTTTTAATGCAAAATAAAGGATACTCCGTTCTCTTATTATTGTTAACCAAACATCTCGTGCCACAATAATTACTACAGCCACTTTGTGCATTAGGATCACCATCACACGATGCTGTGAATTAAACATGTAATATATTAAACATACAAAACGTTACGCCTGTTTCCCGGATGGTTAAGCAGGATTCCCACAAATCATGTACTGGACATACTTCTATCACTTCATTCACATTTATTACAGTCCACATATATCCTAAGCAGTTACGCGTACTCTTTACGTTTCGCCTTGATGTCTCCAAATTGATTGATCTAGAAACGATGTGATTTTCCCCTTATAATCCTCCTACTCACACTTGCTTTGTATATTTGCGTGTCAACCTCTCTTCATTACTTATTTCTATGTTTTCTAACTACCTTAACACTCCTGTATCGATCTTTGTTACTACTGCTTCATTCTCCTCATAATGCGCTCTTGTAAAAATATTATATACATTAACCACAATTTTTATTTAATTTATATTATTAAAATTAAGCCCGAGAGTTCGTATCTTTGTATGTTTATAGTATCTAATATTTATTCCTAACAGTTGTATAGTGTTTAAAATTTACTACTATGACCCATTCTTTAATTTCGAAGAACTCTTCGATTCAAATGAAAAAATGAACGTATATATATTGTCTTAATAATTCGAGAAACTTATAATATACTAGCTGACCCAACAGACGTGGTTCTGTTCAAATAAACGTCACATACCGCGTCCAATTGTGAATCTAAACCATTCTCGAATCCCTTGAATACGCACAAAAATTTTCATCAACATTGGTCTAGCCATTTAGAAGGAGTTCAGTGACATACACAAGAAATATATAAAGATTAAAATAGCCAAAATGTGTTTTCGATCGTCGATCTTTTTTTCTTTACTTAATTATAAACGCCGTCTGTGCCTCTTCTTGGCTGCAAACATAAAGACATACGAAGCTATTGAATATTAAAAACAGGACACTGGCTCTTGATATTCCGGCTACTAGCCAGAAGGTAAGGGAGAAGGCTGCTTTAAAAAAATTAGCTAAAATTAGCTATGAATGCAATCCAATGATAATCATTTATTATAATACTTTAAATCTTCATCATAACTATTTAAACTGTTAAGTGACCCTGTTAGTTAGTTTGTGATGTTACTATGATTTTGTGAATATATCTAGAATTAAAAATGTGACATAGAATTTTAGGTTAGAATGATATGTTGTTAATTTGGAATACCGAAGGAGAACATAATTTGGAACATTACAAATTATATGCACATGCAATATTTTTTTTTTTTTTTTTTAGCAATGGCTACACCTCACAAACATAATAAGAGAAAGCAATGGGAAAAGGAGGCAATGACTGCTGCCATTGCCGCTGTTAGAGTAAGAGAATGGGATATTTAAAGGCAGCTAAACAATTCTATGTGCCCAGGTCAACACTGTTTCGATTTGTTAATGATAAAGACACTCCGATTGAAACGTTAACAAATAAAGTAATTGGTCGAAGGCCAGTTCTTGGTCAAGATATTGAAAAAATCTGCTGGTGAAGTACGTCTTAGCTATGGAGAATAAGTTTTATGGGCTGACCAGAATGGATTTGCGCCGTTTGGTATATCAACTAGCAATAAAAAATAATATAAAAATCCTTTTAAGGGTGGCTTTGCTGGGCGATACTGGCTAAAGGGTTTTTAAAACGACAACAGGAAATTTTATCTATAAGACAGCCAACTGGAACTTTTCAAGCACGAGTAAATGGATTTACTAAAGAAAGAATGGACGAATTTTACGACAATCTTGAAATAATCCAGGCTGATATATGTCGATCGTCGACTTATTTGATATCTTACCGTAGTCGGTTGATAAATAGCAATTGTGAAGGAAGTTTATTTACTCATAATGTCCAAACAAAATGGCCTCTAAACATCGGCCTCATAAAAAGACCCAAAATCGCGCAACGTGCCACGGAGAGGGCTATGCTCGGTATTATTTTTATAATATGCTTTCGACGTGATAAAATCTGGAATACGGAAATCCCTAGAAGAACGGGTGTAACCGACATAGTCCGCAGAATTAGCACATTGAAATGTTGAAAACTACGAATCGGAAGAGGGCGACGCAGCGTAGGACAACCCCTTACTAGGTGCACTCATGACATTTTCAAAGTCGCAAGGCCCTTCTGGATGCTAGGACGTGAGATATTTTCGTTTGCAATAAAATCTGTATAAGTATAATTGTAAATTTTGAATAACCCCCGACACAAAGTAAAATAATAATAATCATCATCATCATCATTTCAGCTTATCGCCGTCCAGTGCTGGACTTAGGCCTCCCTCATGTTACGCCACAAGGTGCGGTCCTGCGCCGCTTGCATCCATCTAAAATAATAAAAAATGGTATTACGTTCTCTTCAACAGAAATAATCAATTACTTGCCCTTTAAAAATTATACTGGCATGCTTTTAATTGGGTAATACGCCATTACATCATTTTGGAAAAGAACTGATACTCTTTACAATACTGGACCGGTATTAATCAAATATAGCTAAGAACTATCGCAAGGAAACTGGCTTTCAAATGGAGAAACTGCATTGAAATCGGATATGTCACAGATAAACACACACATACCGACAGACAGATATCAACGTCAAACTTATAACACCCCTCTTCTTGCGTCGGGGGTTAAAAATAGTTTTATTTATAATGTGTAATAGTACAGTCATTTGGTATTTTTACCTGGAAAGTTTTCCGGGAGTTTTGAAAATTGGCAATTTTATAGATTTTGACATGCTCTTACCGAATTTCAACTTTGCCACCGCGTAACTTTGTCGCTCGCGCTGCCATATTGGAAAAATGGCGTCTAAAAGCAGTTTTTTGATAATAACTCCTTTCCGACGCATTAACATATTTCTACAAAATAATTTTGAAGGCAATTTCCTACAATTTATGTCTAAACCTTTTTTTCCTAAAATCAATAGTTTCGGCGTAAGAGCGTCGTAAAGTGTAGCCTAACACACGTTTCGGCAGAAATTCTCATTTCCACCATGAGGTAGCGGAGGCGGCGCATTTTTTTTATCGTGCTGGATACGAGGTGGCAAAGTTGAAATTCGGAAAGATCATATCAAAATCTATAACATTGCACATTATCAAAGCTCCCGGCATTCTTTCCAGGTAACCTCTAGTTTTTCAACCAAATGACTGTACTATGCTCGAGTAGACATCAGAAATCTTGATGATATATTTTAACTTTTTTTAAATGTTATCTTTTACGTAATTAACATTACATATGTATGTAAACGTGTAAGACCTTCAAATTACAAGTATATTATCACTCGTATATGTAAGAGGCAGTCTCACTGTTACCTAGAACGGATAAAAATAATTAAAATGTAAATAAAATAAACGAATCCCTACTAATATTATAAATGCGAAAGTAAGTTTGTTTGTTTGTTACGCTTTCACACTTAAACTATCGAACCGATTTTATATATTCTTTCGTCAATGGAAAGCTATAATATCAGGGAGTAACATATTATGCTATATTTTATCCCGGCCTTCCGACGGGAATAGGAACTACGCGGTTAAGACGACTGAAACGGAAGCGAGGGTGGGTTGCTAGTGGTGAATAAATAAAATAATATGTCCGTTACTTACTTTTACGTATATAAGAGACAACTAATGTAGAAGATACGTGGCCAATTGTAACATATGTTAGAATTGCTAATATCTTGAAAATAAACGTAAGAACTATCCTATACCAACATGTCTGACCAGCATGGTATAGTAGGTCAAATTCCCTCCCATTGCGGAGGAGGCCCGAGCCCAACAGTGGGACGTATGTGGGCTGCGATGATGATGATGATGATGATGAAACGTAAGAATACGTTTAGTACGTTACTTTAATGTTGAACGTGAATTTAATACTCATCGAAAATAAATAATTAAACACAATTATGGCTATTGAAGTTATAGGTTCTTTTGGCACGTCAGAAATAAATGATGAGAGTAAAATTCTACGATGCGCGCGCAAACCGTCACGAAAATCCAACACCCTTTTGGAGTGAAACTTCTTTGCGCGCATGAGGGTAATTTTTTTACGGATGAAACGCGTCACGAAAATGTGCAGCGTTTTTGTCGAAGAAGAGGGAGAGAGCGATTGAGACCGATTGAGAGAGAGTGAGAAAGGGCGAACATAGCACGAAGCACAGCAATGGGGCGAGAGTAACAGTAAGAGCAAGCGAGTGAGAAAGATTGAGAGATTTTTTTTTATTAATTTTATTTATTTATTTTTTATTATTATTTTTTTTAATACTGATAAAAAACACATGGAACTAAAGAAGTTTCACTTTTGACATGCGTACTTAGTACTCACGCTATTTTTTTGTTTGATAGTCTGAACACACCCTGACAATCTGTCCGGGACGTCGAATGAGCAGTGTGCGATCTCCTAACCTACCGTACTCCCCGTCGCCATTGGGCTGATCACTAGTACCGATTCTTTGACATCCGTGACTGTTTCGGCTGGTTACCTTTTCGGGTACCGTCCCCTTTGACGCCCGGACAACATTGTATTGTGGCCAGTGAAGGCGTCACCCTCACGTGGTCGGCCTTTCTGCGGATGCTGGATTAATCCCCGGTCCATTCACACGCGACCTCGGCTAGGGCGGCATCAGTCGTAGGTACTCACGTCTGTGCCGCCTAACGCGCCAGCGGCGGAGTGTGTCGTGTTACAGGAATCCCTCCCGGATTCTTTCCGCCGCCTTCTTTTGCGAGACAACTGCCTTGCAGAAGGCGGCAATCGCGTATCAGTTTCTGACGCTGTCCAGCATCGTTCTGGCGTTGGTCGGTAATGTAGGGTCGGCACCGATGACTGCGATGAGTTTAGGGCGCTGCTCTGCGCAGGTCACGCAGACCTCGAGTGTGTGCTGCGTCGTGTCCTCGTCGCAATCGCAGTGATGGGAGGACGGCGTCATCTCCCTCCCCCACCCCGACAAGACCTGCACCAGTTGGATGGAGATTACCCCGTGCTACTGACTCAACCATTGCATCAGCACCGGCCGGAAGGCCTCGATGGTTTGAACAACAAACCGAAGCCTTTCCAGTCGCTTTCTTACCTGGTGAGGTCTAGTGAAAGTCTAGAGCAGGGTTTCTTAAAGTGGAGTCCACGGACCCCTTAGAGGTCCGTAGCATGTGTATCAGGGGTCCGCAGTAGGTTAGTCTGCAAAATATAATTATTATACATTTTTTCATATAACAACCAATTTTATACTTTACAAGCATGTATGTAAAGACAGATTAAATTACATAAAATTCTACGATAATGCTATTTATTTCTTTCATTACATAGGTGCTGTAGTAGCCTTGAGTATTGACTTCCAGTGGCAAGTTCCTCCACAGGACAAATATTTATACGATGCTTTTGTGTTCATTAAATGTATATTTGTGATGAGGAGATCTGTCGCCGGCGACTGGGGCGGCGTAGGCGCAACTACCTGCGCCTCATGCCGCCCTAGCCGAGGCCGCGGGTGACGTGACCGGAGATTAGTCCGTCACCCGTCGAGAGGCCGACCGCCTGAGGAAAGACCGACGTCCTCCCCGAGGGGGGGACATCGGTCGATGGGAGGGTACCCCAATAGCGGGTATTCCGTCGGGCCGACCACTGATGTCAAGTAACCCTGCTCCGGTTGTCGGCCCAACGACGAAGGCGACGTGGTTTTCGGGTGGGTTGCGGGAGTTGCGTGCTTAAGCCCCTCTGTTGCCCCGGACGGAGTGGTGCGGAGGCGCGCCGACCGCAGCCCACCCACAAAAAAAAAGAAATGTATATTTGTAAATATTCCCGTAATATGTTTATTATCTTTAAATATTAAATATCACACTTGTGTAAAAAGTTAAAAGTCTTACCTTCTAAATATGTTATAAAAATACTGAACGTGTTTGCCATAATGACAACAACTAGCAGTGGCTACCACATTGTAAACAATTAATTATATTCAATTGTTTATCAACGACGTTTGTTTCGTTTACATTGAAAAGTACGACTGAGTGCTCGAATAATTGTTGCAAGAAATAATTATAAAGCTAAAACCTCACCTTAACCGTCGTAATATTTGTATATCTTTTTGATAAGACATCTTTTACATGATGACCGTATTTACTGTGTTATTAAGTAATTGGGTTTTGTCTATTATCATAACTTTAAATTATTACTTATATTTATTATCATCATCATTCCGTCATTTCGGCTCATATACGTCCAACTGCCGGGCTCGAGCCTCCTCCATAATAGGTGGGCAATTAACCTTATACCATTCTGGTCAGACACGTTGGTATAGGTATTTGTTTCGAGTTTTCCATCTCTTGTATAGATGTCATATGCGTGATATATCACTTAGACGTTCTTTACGACACCCACGGGTGTGAGAGGAGGTGGTGAATTGTATTCTTACTCCTTTACTACACGGCAAATATTTATTATAATACATATAAATTTAATTAACAGCGTATAGTTAACGCCCTCTTTCTTTAGCCACACCATATGCAACAATATTTTTTGTTTCTGTTATCTCCTTCATATTATTACAAATACTGTAATTGGTAATTTTTGATACTGCTAACCACTTTGCACAGTCAACAGGTTAAAGTTACCTAATAATAGAAACAAATCAAGAAGAATAAAATTAATGAAGAATATAACTCATCATTTTTAACTTCAATCGTCACAATAATTTTTTTTTTTTTTTTTTTTTATTGCCAACGGTGGCAAACGAGCAAGCAGCACACCTGATGGTAAGTGAAACTGCTGCACATGGACCATTGCAATACCAGGGGCACAGCCAGGCCGCTGCCTACCGTGAAGGAAATACTCTTCTTAAACCTCGTTTAAAGAAGGACATGTCATAGCGCTCGGGAAACACAGCAGCAGGTAGTTCATTCCAGAGCTTGCACGTACGTGGGAGAAATGATCGCTGGAAACGTACAGTTGAAGACCATAACGTTTCCAGGTGAAATGGATGAACCCTGCTGCGATGTCGAGTGGTACGTTGGTAGAATGGTGACGGTGGTACCAAGTCAAACAGTTCCTCGGAGCACTCCCCGTGAAAGAGTCGGTAGAGTACACAGAGTGACCCAAAGTCTCTCCGCTGCTCCAGCGACTCCAATCTGTCCGTAAGATTGGGATCCCCGACGATTCGAACAGCCCGTCTTTGCAGGGAGTCAAGTGGGTCTAGCTGATATTTGGGCGCACCTGCCCAGAGATGTGAGCAGTACTCCACATGAGGACGAACTTGTGCTTTGTATAGCACAAGACGCTGTCTCGGTGTGAAGTACCGCCTGGCTCTGTTCAGGACGCCCAACTTTTTGCTTGCCAATTTGGCTTTGTCCTCCAAATGACTCCCAAACTGGACTTTGCTCGATATTTTGACGCCGAGAATCCCAATACTCTCAGAAATTGGAAGAGTTACTCCTTGGAACTGAGGCGCCATGACAAATGGGTCCTTCTTTGCAGTGAACGCGCAAACTTGTGTCTTTGTGGGGTTGAACTGGACTAGGTTCCGTTCACCCCATTCCGAGGCCCGCCCCAGAGAGCGCTCGACTTCAGACATAATATGAACCCTTCGTTCCTGAGTACTCCGAGGGATATTCTGTTGCTCAGTGTACCGCTCATCACCCGTACTGTCATCCGCATAGCAACGCATACTCTCGATAGAGAGCATGTCATTGATATGCAGGATAAACAACGTCGGGGAGAGCACCGAGCCTTGTGGTACACCAGCATTAATGGTCATGGTATCGGAGCAGGAGCCATCTACGACGACTTTTATACTCCGACCATCCAAAAAGCTGGCAATCCAATTACAGAGTCCCTCGGGGATTCCGTATGATGGTAGCTTCGATAGAAGTGCCCTGTGCCAGACCCTATCGAACGCCTTTGCGATATCTAGGCTGAACGCCAGCGCCTCACCCTTGCCCTCCAAGGCCTCTGCCCAACGGTGTGTGAGGTACACAAGAAGATCACCAGCCGACCGACCATGACGAAAGCCGTATTGGCGATCACTGATAAGCTGGCGATCCTCAAGGTACTGCAGAAGCTGGCGGTTTATAACCTTCTCCATTATCTTGGAGAGCAAGGATGTTATCGCAATTGGCCTGTAATTCGATGGGTCAGACCGGTCTCCCTTTTTAGGGATCGGGTGGACATGGGCTACCTTCCACGAAGACGGAACCCTATTAGTAGCGTAGGAAAGTCGGTATAGGCGCGTGAGGATGGGAGTCAATTCAGGGGCGCACGTCTTTAGTACCACTGCAGGGATGCCATCCGGTCCACTCGACTTATGGACGTCTAAAAGCCGCAGCTCCCGCCTAACCGCTCGCTGCGTGATGCGGATTTCGGGCAGTGAGCTTTCACACCGTGGGATGGTAGGTGGTGTGGCAGCTCCGGCATCCAAAGTCGAATTACAGGCAAAGAATTGACCTAGAAGATCGGCCTTCTCCTTTGCGCTGTGGGCCAGACTACCATCGTGTTTCTGCAGTGGTGGGAGATTGGGCTGGCAGAAGTTGCCTTGTGCAGCCTTGGCGAGCGACCAGAATGCACGACTCCCAGCGGGATAGCTTTGCAATCGCTCGCCAATTCTGGCAACATGTTCCGCCTTGGCTCTGGCAATAGCCTTCTTACTAGATCTAGAAGCGGCGTTAAATTTCCGCTTCACCTCTTTGGCGTTCGGGTCCTGGCATTTTTTGGCCCTATTCCAGGCCCGATATGCGGACTGTTTCTGGCATGCAGCCGTCCTGCAGGTTTTGTTAAACCAGGGTCGGCTGCGGCCACCGACGGGTATTTTGGTGTTGGGGATGAATAATTGCATCCCCGTAATAACCGTTTCGGTAACGCAGTCCGCACAGACGCCAGGGTCCCCAGAGGCGAAGCAAAGCCGCTTCCATGGGTAGGATGCGTAAAACTCGCGCAGTCCATCCCAATCTGCTGACTTATATTGCCAGACTCTGCGAGTCCCAGTCGCCTTAGAACGACTAGGCCTTACAACAGGGGCACTGCTACGGACCAAGCAGTGGTCAGAAGACCCAAGAGGCGCTTCAACCACTACCTGATATCCGTGCTGGTGTGTAGTCAGCAGAAGATCCAGTAAAGAAGACTCATGGCTCTCAATATCTGGGATACGGGTGGGCTGTGTCACCAGTTGTGAGAGACCATAGGCCGAGACCATATTGAAGAGATGTCGACCCTGGAGGTCAGTGGTTCGGGACCCCAGCCACTCTTTATGATGAGCGTTGAAGTCTCCAAGAACCACCACCTCCGCTGATGGACACTGCTCCAATATTTCGTCAATCCCCCATTGGACGTTCTCAAATAATTGAATTGACCCCGGATCACTGCCATGGGACCTGTAGAGGCATGCGTAGATGCGGGTAAGCCCTCCATAGTCTACGCATAGCCACAGGATTGACAAGTCACCATGTTCGAGGGCCCGAAGGCGGCGACAGCAGATATCACCTCGGATGAATACGCACACCCCGGCTTTACGACGGAAGGTATGCTCCAACTCGTAGCCGGGGTAATTTAGGTACGAAATGTCATCCGGAGCACCTATCTGCGAGACGTATAATGAAAAAAGAAAAAGAACCCTTAATTTTTTAATAAAAAATTAGAAATGTATTGTACTTACGGCAAAAATTAAGTCTTTAAAACCTGAAAGGCTTAGAGCCTATAGAATTAATATAAACCCGTCTAATTCTACCCCCTCCTAAGAAATAAATTTTTGTATTACATAATTGTAGAGTCAGTTGTACAGTCAGACTGTTGCACTTGTGCATTGTGACTTTGAAATTCATCATCCCCCACTCTTTTCGTGGGTGTTGTGAAAGGCGACTAAAGGATAAAATATACATATAACATCTTTGTAAGAGAAGGAAAATTCGAAATGAAACTCTATACCAATATGTTGGGGCCGACCACTGATGACAAGTCACATCTGCTCCGGTGGTCGGCCCAACAACGAGGTGACGTGGGTACGGGTGGGTTATGGGCCCGCGCGCCGTCCTTTCATCGCCCCGGACGGACGGGACCGCACGTGCGCTTACCATAGCCCACCAAAAAAAAAAAATACCAATATGTTTGAACAGCGTGACATTATAAGTCAAATTCCCTCCCGAAACGGAGGTCCAAGCCCAGCAGTGAGACATGTATGGACTGAAATGATTAAATAAAAGTAACAAACAGGTTCAGAACAACTATTTGGAACAAATTGTTCTGTTCAGGAACAAATCGACGCCATTCAGCGTGACTAGTCGAACTTAGATTTCGTCGTAAATTGAATAAGTAAAGACTGAACGTTTTATACATAAACTAAAACAATATAAAATACAAATAGATATGTAGTTATTAGGTATGAGGGTAATTGTTTTGGTAAAAGGCCAATGTACGAGTCACAAGGGACATCGTAGTGCCTAATTCGGTGATTTATTTGTTCGCGTTAATTCCAGTTATATTAATACATCACGAATAACGTAACAGTATGAGAAAAAAATAATTGCTTCATGTTCATTGAAGTGTTCTTTTGACTGGGCTATGTGATATCATTTGTTACTCTTAATTATTGTGTCGTTGACGTTGATATTTTATTGTAAAAATAATAAGCGATAAGCAAAAATTAGGGGCAGGATTGATTATTATGAGACGGTATTACCTCACCCAGTAAGATGGTCGCCCACCAGGACATCTGTGCCTGGAGCGGCCTTAGTTCGGTGTTTGGACCTTTGCAGCCTTCACTCTGGTGCTAATGAAGTAGTTGTGTCGGGAGTACGGTGTCTGGACTGTGCATATCTTGCTGGGCATGCTTGCTTCGGCAAGGTCTTGAGGAGAGAAAGTACGCCAGTTTCGGGAGCGAGGGTCTTAGCTTAACCACCGGAATCGAGAAGATGGCAACCTCTTAAAAAAATAACCAGAGTCCCAAGTTTTGGCTTGCGGCGAGGGGATGTACAGTTGGCAGGTTGGTCAGTCGACAATTCTCAATTATAATGCAAAAGATTATGGCTGGATCAGATCCTGCAGGTGACACCCTATCACGAGTTAATCAATAGAGCAGCCTTCACTCCTCTCAACCATAATGAAAGGAAGGGAGAAACCCACTCCTCGTAGCTCACCTTTTACGATCACCCACGAGAAAGGAAAGGAAAAGATAACCATGGTAGTCTTACTATGTACCCATACGGATCATCACTATACGAACAAATCATATCATTTATTCTGTATTAACCCATAAGAGCACTTACATATTATTATCAATTACATATTGCGTTCGAAATCGATTCAAATTCACCACCAGATCGAAAAGCGGCCACAAACTAGGAAGATCCGGCAAGAGCTCAGCGAGCTCATTCTTTTTTATTTACTTATTTTCAATAAAACTATATGTATAAGTGCAAAATGTAGTATTAACTCCAGTGTGATGCCCTTCGAATGAGGATACATTTTTCATATGTTAAAAAAATATTAGACCAAATCCCTTATGCGGTACCCGATTACAAGTTAATTACTAGAGCAGCTATCGCAATCGATATCTTTTGATTCTCTAATAAATTATGCTTCTATTAAATAGTTAAAATTTATATTGTTACATTTGGAGCTTTCGAGATAAAGACTAATTTAGGCGTGGCAAAACATTAAGCTGAATTTTAAATTTCATTTTAGCACGTAGTACTGTTATTATATAATTACTATTCCTTATCATATCGGCTCATATTCGTCCCACTGCTAGGCTTGACCTCTGCCATAATAGGAGGGTTATTGATCTAATATACCGCGCTCGTCAGACGTATTGGCATAGGGTTTCAATTCTAGTTGTCCTCCTCTTATACAGATATATGCATATTATGTCCCTCAGTCATCTCTTACGACACCCATGGGTAAGATAGGCGGTGGCGAATTGTATTCTTACTCCGTCACCACACGAAAGATTATTTGTGTGGCGACGGAGTCAGCGTGCCTATTTGCCGGGACACCCCCGTGGGACCTGGAGGCGGAAATGCTCGCCGAGTTGTATCAGCGGGTGTCGGGGGTGCGCGGGGAGGGCGGTGTTGTTTCCTTGAGGGACCTCACCGCCTGTCGCGTCGACGCCCGCTGAGACGTCATTGCCCGTTGGGCAGTCCAGCTGGAGAAGCCTCGGTTCGGGGTGCGAATCGTGGAGGCCTTCCGGCCGGTGCTGATAAAGTGGTTGGAAAGGCGGCACGGGGTGCTCTCCTTCCGACTAGTGCAGGTGTTGACGGGGCATGGGAGCTTCGCCAAATATCTGCACAAGGTCGTAAGGAGGGAGAGTACACCGTCCTGCCACCACTGCGATTGCGACGAGGACACGGCGCAGCATACGCTCGAGGCCTGCGCCGCTTGGGCCACACAGCGCCGTGAACTCGTCGCAATCATCGGTGCCGACCTGACGCTGCCGGCCATCGCTAGGGCGATGGTCGACAGCGTCGGGAATTGGGACGCGGTCGCAGCTTTCTGCAAGACAGTGATCTCGCAGAAGGAGGCGGCAGATCGCCTGCGCGAGGAGCGCAGCCTTGATGAGGAGATCCGCCACCGGCGAATGGGGCGGCGCAGGCGCAACTACCTGCGCCTCATGCCGCCCTAGCCGAGGCCGCGGGTGACGTGACCGGGGATTAGTCCGTCACCCGCCGAGAGGCCGACCGCGGGAGGAAAGACCGACGTCCTCCCCGAGGGGGGGACGTCGGTCGATAGGAGGGTACCCCAAGTAGGGGGTATTCCGTCGGGCCGACCACTGACGACAAGTTAACTCTGCTCCGGTGGTCGGCCCAACGATAAAGGCGACGTGGTTTTCAGGTGGGTTGCGGGAGTTGCGTGCTTAAGCTCCTCTGTCGCCCCGGACGGAGTGGTGCGGAGCGCGCCGACCGCAGCCCACCCACAAAAAAAAAAAAAACGGAAGATTATTTGTAACATTTTAATATTACTATTATTTGTAAAATTTTAATAATATTTAATTTTCTCAAGAAAATAAAGCATATTAAAATTTCTTCTGGGAATTCATATAGAAGACCTAGATTTAACACCGGACGTTGTTATGATGATCTATGGATGGGTGGAACTAAACAAAATGGTCTGCTTGTTCAATATTTATTATCAAAAAAAAAATACAATGTTGCAGTGTATCTATATCCTGAAAGAAAAGAGGATATTTACTAAAGCGCATAATTAATATAATAATAACATTGCAAGATTTTTGTAGGTTGAAGTTAATACAATATGTTTTTTAAAATTTTTACATAAAATATTACATAAATATTTGAAGTAACAAATTAACTTAAGAGATTAGAGAACCATACAAACGTACCCTTACTCAAGAATACATAAAGTTTAAAATCTTATAGAAAGAAATAAATAATATCGTATTAATTGGATAAATATTTTTTAATAAAATTAAATACACATACAAATAGTTTAGAATAATGAAGATTTATTGTTACATAAAAGATTTGAATTAGGGTCAGTTGTGTATATCTTTACGTCTATGAATGATTATTTAGTAACATAATATGAACTAAATATTGATTCACCTTAAGAACTGCCTACGAAGGCTCCGCTAAATATGGGCTCTCTTTGATTAAGTAAATAGAATATGTAGGAATGATTTGCGTTGAATATGTATACTTGAGGAGGCTTCATAACGGCTAGTGATCTAGATAATGTTAAAGCTGGAATGACATAATAGAAAATATGTTAGGAACAAATTAGATTTAGTTTTGGTAAATATAAAGGCTATATCATTCTCATTATCACACAACTCTCATACGTCCCACTGTTGGGCTCGAGCTCCTCCACGATAAGAAAGTAATTTATTATGCCATCTTGGTCAGACGGATGGTTATAGGGTTTTGTTTCGAATTTTTTTTTACTCTGGCATAGATGGTAACTGCATTGTATGCCTAAGTCGTCTTTTACGACACTCACGGGTAGTGTTGCCCAAAAAAGTCTTGGTCTTGTGGTCTTGGTCTTGGTCTTGCCAGAAATGCGAGACCAAGACCAAGACCAAGACTGGCCCTGCAAGACTTAAGCAAGACCATGACTGAGCCTGCAAGAGTCTCGCGGTCTTGCATTTAATTCAAATCACCATTTTAGCTTATATACGGTTGAGCTCATGTCTTCTACATAATAGGAGGGAAATCGGCCGTGGCCGGAGGGGAATCGCCACGGTGATCGGCCGTGTTGTTACAGGGTTTCATATCAAGTTTTCCTTCTCTAGCACCGATGTTATATATTATAGCCCTTAGTCTTGGGTTTGTACTCGCGGTTAAAATAGGGGGTGATGAATTGTATTCTTACTCCGTCACTACACGGCAAGTCAAATCAGTCTTGAGATATCCATCTCAATACCAATCGATTTGTGTTGGCTTTTCAGAATTACTCTTCGGAAAAGTTTAAGGACAAAAATACCATAATCACGAGAGTGCTTTTGCCCATTATACATATTTATATATCCGTTTATTCATTAGCCCAACGACGTTCACTGTTGGACATAGAAATATGCCTACAATTAATCTACATAAATGTCCATGTAGGGACAGAGTACGAATACAATTCACCACTATCTTACCCGTGGATGTCGTATCAAATCGCACCGAGGCACTGGTGTTAGGAACCCATGAAAAAAAATTTAAATAAAAATATCGATTCTTTAATGAATTGAGACATGTAAGTTTTCAATTCTGTCATCGTTTTTTTTTGTGTAAATTTGATTGAAATATATATAGTCAATGATGCTTGCAACATATACGTATTTAAATATTCACAATTCGTTAAATGTTCATTAGAATTTTAATAAATCAATAATTACGTTCGCATAAGCAAGACAAACTTCGCTTTAACATAAATCAGCTGATCGGCCGATGACCGTTGATGCCTTTGTACCTACGTAACCATTGAAAGGTTCGCGCAAGTCTAATACCTATTTATACTGTCGAAGTTTTACATGCTTACATATATCCTGTCTGTACATACCTATATAATGCGTGAAATTTAAGACATAAACTCTTAGACACATTTTTGTAATCAATATAACTTTTATGTTATATTGTTTTTGTGTAATATACATTCTAATTATGATCTATGACTGTTGAACTACAACATACTCGAACAGTTACCCCATAACCTGATACACTCTGTGTATATAACATATGTGCAAGAGAAGTGAAACTAGAAATAACCCTTATAACAACATGTCTGACCAGCGTGGTATAGTAGATCAATTTTCTTCTTACTAGAATGAAGCTTAATCCCAGCAGTTGCACTTTTATGAGCTGTGACGATGACGACGAATATCATACATTTGGTGACAATCTTCATAGTTTATTGTATCAACTGTCCCGTGTGGTGACGTCTTAAGAAAACAGGGACAAAATGCCTTCCTTTGTCATAGGAGTAGTAACTCTGTCTAATGTAACACCAGTAATTTTCCCCAGTGGTAAAGGTTATATTCAATAGTGGACCATAGGAGTGCAGATGGATAGATAGGATAGGATGATATTTGACCAATTATTTGGATTTTTTATTGCCATAATAAATGACTGTTACGTTATTCCAACTGCAAGACTTGCAAGACTTGCGAGACTCTTGCTGCAAGACCAATACCAAGACTCGAGTGTGCAATACCAAGACCAAGACGAGACCAGGTGTTCTGTTGCAAGACCAAGACCAAGACTGGTCCAGGTCTTGTCTTGGTCTTGCATTTGGGCAACACTACTCACGGATAAGAAATGGGATGGTGAATTTTAATCTAACTCCATCATCATCCGGAATGAGACTAATTCAGAGAAGCCACTACAATGATCAAGAAGTACAAAAAATTAAAAAAAAAATACATTAAAATTAATGTAGTTACGTATACTAAATTATGATTAATTTATAGTTTAAGATGTTTTTCAGTTACGAAAACAACACTATAGCATTAGTCTTCGCTTTATAAACGGACCATCGGTATCGTAGGAATTTATTCTCCGCGACACGCGCGGTGTGTTAGCTTTTCGGATACCTAACAATTAACACTCCCTGATCTTTTGGTGTAAAGAAGTAGACTTATAGATAAAACATATCTTGTACATTTTATAATATTATAATATATGTTATAAAAAGACAATTTGCTATAAAGAACTTTAATTTCATATGAAGATTTACAAAAAAATTTAAACATTTAGTTAAACTAAATGTAATTGATAATTTAAATATTTCTACATAGTCAAAATGCGAATATAGCTAAAGAATAAAATTAAATACATCTTAAAAAAAGGATGTAGAGACAATAGGTATATTTACAATCCGTATTTCAGCAACGTTTGAATTTAAAAGACGATGCGATAATTTAACAGATATACCCAAATAGTAATTATTGAATTATATAAATAGAGATTACAATAATTTACAGATTATTAATTTAAGTATAAGAATATGGAAAATACGCCAAATACATTTTAGACATTTCATTCAGCGCCTACAAACGCTCCAGTAAATATAGGTACTCCTTCGCATAATAGGTAAAATATATAAGAATGGTTTGCATTAAAAGTGTAAACTTGCGTAGGTGCCAAAACAGCAGTGACTCCGACAACTAGAGCTGAAATACGATATTGAAATATTATTTTCAAAATTAAATTATTGTGAGCTTTTTTATATGATAGGATCGCACTGTCGATAGTTGTCTGTCTAGAGCTGCGGATCAGTCTTGCCGGGGTAGTATTATACTCTCGCACAAAATCGACGTCTGAGTGGTAGCAATTTGTTACTGCACTTCGTTTGTTAAGCGAGAGAGCTAACAGCTCAACTTTCTGAGGGTGTTTCTGTAGTGGGTTTTGGTTTAGTATAACTGAACCTCATTGCACGCAATCACACTCCCTTCACAGTAGGCAGTGGCTTAGCAAAGGTCGATCGGCATTATCACTTACAATCAGGAGCAATGCTTATAATCAGTAGCAAAATACCAGGCTATAACTGTAAAACTTGCATACAGCGAAAATGCTGACTGATGTACATTTTAATTTTATGAACTATTTAGTGTTATGATCTCGAAAATATTCTGCATAATTTATATCATTATGAAATTAATAATACGATAGTATTATTATATTTTTCAAATGAAGGTACATTCAAATATGTTTATCACGGATGCAACCTATAAAAACAAGATAGCAGCCGTGTGTAGTTGAGGTTTTGCTGATATGTAAAGCTGTACATTGTAGTTTTGGAGAGCCGCGTTATATATGCATTTAGTACAATGGTGATGGTAAGGTTAAATAACATATAATACCCAGGAGGAATGTTATACTTGATACTTCGTAGATTGCATTTTAACACGTCACTATATGGGCAGAAATACACTTGATATGATGGAAAGTGAAATTACATGTAGGGTTCGTTATTAATAATTTATAATTATTATTAATAATAAGTCCGTGTCCTGTCCGTGTGGTGACAGAGTAAGAATACAATTCACCACTCCCTATCCTGCCCGTGGATGTCGTACAAAACGACTAATGGATATAATATGCACATAAGATCTGTGCAAGAGAAGGAAAACTCGAAATGAAACCCTATACCAACATGTCTGACCAGCATGGTATAGTAGGTCAAATTCCCTCCCATTGTGGAGGAGGCCCGAGCCCAACAGTGGGACGTATGTGGGCTGCGATGATGATGATGATGATGATTAATAATAATACTATGTGGTGAGTTAGAATACAATTCATCACTCCTCTCTTGCCCGTGGGTGTCGTAAAAGATAACAAATGGATATATGCATATAATATCTATGCAAGAGGAGGAAAACTCGAAACAAAATCCTATACCAACACGTCTGACCAGTGTTTCCCTCCTATAGTGGAAGAGCTTAAAATCGCTTAGCGCACTATGGAGTGGGCTATGTTCGGGATTTCTCTGTGAGATAGAATTCGAAATACGGAAATCTTCAGGAGAATGGGTGTAACAGAAATAGCATGAAGAATTAGCGCAATGAAGTGGCAATGGACAGGTCACATCGCTTGACGAATGAGTGGAAAAGACCCGAGCCCGACAGTGGAACGTGCTGAGATGAAGATAAAATCAGCCTAAAATTTACAATTTACATGTATACGTCCCCAACTAATACTAGTATCTCTTATTTGAAACCACGGCCACAGTCGAATAAATATAAATACTATATCAACACCTTCACCTTGACTTTAAGAATTTTATTGTCACATCTAAAATATAATAACAATTGCTCTTACTTATAAACGTCACTTAACATTGGAACAACCAGGCAATAACAATAAAAATTTAACATTTCCAATAGAAAATTATGTCAAGCCAAAGTAAACGCAAATTTGTCAACTACTTAATGATTATCTCAAAAGTGAGAAACGTTTCTAAGTAAATTCGAAATATGTTAAGGTGTTCACCTTTTATTGCTCCCCTATAAACAATCCGGCGAATATTGGTTCATGATCCAATAATAAGTAGAAAATATACGAATGATTTGCATTAAATGTAATTATCTCCGGAGGAGGATAAATAGCTGATAAAGGACTGATAACGATCGCTGAAAACATATAGAACTTGAAAATGTATGACACAGGATATTTGATTTCAAAATACAGTATGTAAATAAAGTACATCCAAGAGCACTAGCCAAAGTGGTTAATACTATAAGACTCTCGTTATAAAATTATCTTAATGCTCAAAGACAAATATTTTAAAAAATATATGAATTTTTATAACCCGCCAGTCTAGCCACGGATGTCAAGGACTCTATACCAGTGGTCCGTTTAATGGCGAAGGGGAGGCAATACGGTAGCTCATGGTTTGGTGGTTATAAATAATATAGGCCCGAATGAAGTGTAGATTCTTAAGAAACATAAACTTAAACAATTTTACAAACCTGTTGCAGCCGCTGCTTCAGTACCTCTTTCATTAACCTGTATCATGGCTTTCTGTACAGCAGCGGATACATATAGAGGCTGATATGTTTGCAATATCCCTTCAAATCCATCAGCCTTGGGATTAAATATTTCTGTCACATTATCCTATAAAAAGCACCATAATAATTAAAAAACTTTAAACGTTTATGTGACGTTAATAATGCAATTATTTAAACAGAAAATTTTATGTATTTTATTGTATTTCATTACCTTTTTTAGCATTTCAGCGATATCCATATTGGTTTTTATGTCCATTTTAGGAAGATACACCCTAACTTTTACATTACTCATACTATTGATGATGTCATTGAAAACATTGGGGTCTCGCAGAGCCTGAATTGTTTCATCAAAATAATCTTCATCTGGAAGGATAACTAAGAAACTGAAGTTTCCACCTTTGTAAGGTAATTCAAGAGCCTGCAAATCCAATCTTATTTTCTTTATTACAGAAGAGATATACACTATTGATCAATGGTTGGATTTGTATTTAGAATATCTATCAAACATTCTATTATGGTTGCCATTATTTTATAATTCTTAATGTAAAGTCCTCTATACATGTTGGCCGAGCGTAGACCAACGCGAGCGTCGACAAATAGGTACAAAGCAAATGCTAAAGTCTACACGTTCGACAAGTTCGTCGAACGTCAATGCAAGTGGCTAATGTAGACGAGTATTTGTAGAGTTGCCCACACGTTGGCCGCTGTCAGTGTTCATTGTGCATTGAAACAAAACGGCCATTGATATTAACGTTGCTGCAGCTTCTTTGTAAGATATGTCCGTGTGGTGACGGAGTAAGAATACAATTCACCACTCCCTCTCTATATCTTGCTCGTAGATGTCATAAAAGACGACTAAGGGATTTAATACGCATATAACATCTATGCATGAGGAGGAAACTTGAAATAAAACCCTACACCAACCTGTCTGACTAGTATGGTACAGTTAGGTCGATTTGCTTCCTATTGTGAACGAAGCACGAGCAAAACAGTGGGACGTATATGAGCCGAAATGATGATGAATGATGAAGATACTTTTTGTTACTTTAGGTAAGTACATATAGGCTGACTGGGGTCTAATTATTTACGATGCATATCTAGAAGTAGTGGTGTAAATTTGAAAATATCATCATTTAAAAGCGTCTGACAGCAATGGATGTCAACCGTGTAATGGCGGATAGACAAACGTGTGGACGATATTGACCGAGCGCAGAAGAGCGCCTTTGATTTGTGCACAAAAACCGACACCGATGCGTAGTGATGCAAGTGATCACAAGCGACGGTGACTGAAGACAATTCGCGTCAAATCAGCTATACACATGTTGGCGCTTGGATTCATTCGGCCAAATAGGCGAGCGACGCGAAGTCAAACGTTGCAAACAGGGTGTACACACGTTGGCGTTGGCCATCGCTCGGCAATGCTTGGCCAACATGTACCATAAGCAATAACCATTTAAAATATTATTTCACAAAGACTTAAAGATGACGTTTACGATTAATCTCTGTCCAGTTATTCATAAAAATTAATTCTTTAATTAAATTTTATTTTAATTAGATTATCTATTCACCCTTATAAATTTAAATAAGAGGCCACAATGATAACACTTATAGTTGTAGACAGAAAAAAAAATACAATGTGAAAAAGCATTTCGATGGCGGTAAGTATGAGAACAATTATACTACGATAGTTCCTTTGACTTACCTGTAACTTCATGTCATTATTTTTAGCGTAATTAAAATTATTCTCCTGATACATCGTATCCAATTGTATAACCGTTTTATTTCGTTTAGTAAAATCTCTTTTTTCAGTACTATTTTCATTGAATTGGTGTGTCCAGTTACCCTAAAAATATAGGATGAAACGTATGATATTAATAATAAATTATTTATTGTTAAGATATTCATCAGATTATCGAAATTACTGAAGGCGAGTTGGCGTTTACAATTGGTGTTATGAGTTATGTAGGACAGCGCTCGCTCTCGCGCTCCCTTATTTCACAATGATGGCTTAACATGTATTTAGGTCTATAAAGAGTGATCAATGTGATTTAAATTATATTTGGTTTCATAGAGCGAAATTGCTTATTGATGTAATATATGATTTTGTACGATCTATCAGTCATAACATTTTCTGTTTCAGCAATATCAGTGTTTTGCCAAATACATTAAGATTGACATAAATCGTAATCAAATAATCAATACTTACAAAGAAATATATAGCGTTGACCAATACCATTACAGTGTCAGCATTCAATGAGGAAGCTTCTACAAGATTTTGAATTTTGCCTCTAGTTTGCTCCGACACCTAAATATATATAAATTAAAAAAATATAAAATATTTTACATGAAAACACTCATATAGTAACTCCATTGCGGTGCAAGAAAATAAACATCTCACCCAGTCATTGATGGTATCGGCAGCCTGCTGATTATTGTTGAAGTCAACATTTTCTGCACCAGCATTAAAATAAGTTTTAGATTCGTCTTCAAATGTAGTTGTCAATGGATAATTTTTATTAGCGAAATATTTTGTAGCTAACTCAAATTCAACTAATTTTTGACTATTATAGTTTTCTGTTTCATCAGGAAAGATACTTTTAATCTACAAAAAAAGTTATAACATATAATCGATATAGTATTTGAAATTAGTCAGTACGCTCACTAGTGTGCCTTAGTTCTTCTGAATAACAATGCCGGATGAGATTGACGTGGAGATTAGCCTGCCTGACCTGTTTTAGCACTAATTTCATCTATCTCACAAATGGTAGTAAATACTTCTCAGTTCCTAACTTATCGACTCTCACCTTAATAAGGCAGACAGCGACAGATAGAGATCAGAGACAGAATTAGAGAGCTAATTCCAAACATCCGTAAGTCCATCCACGTCCACTTTTACATACTAGCATCTCGAAGCGCAGTAGCATTTTGCTATTCAGACTTCGATTTTCTACAAGAGTGTGGTATTAACCTCTGACTGTGATACTACCGCCATCGATATCGGACGACGCAGTGTAGGATGCCAACTAGGTGCACCGTGGACCTGGTGAAAGTTGCTGGACGTAGTTAGATGCAGGCAGCACAGGACCGCCTCTGTGGCGTAATATGAGGGAGGCCTAGGTTCAGCAGTGGACAGCAATAGGCTGATGATGATGATGATGATGATTACTGTGATGTTACCCTGGACGAGCCGCCTGTTTATGACTACAGGCAAAAAACTATCAGTTACGTGATCTACTACGTTAAGTATTTGTGATCACAGGAAGGCTAAGGTACTTAACGTCCAATGATGTTATTATTATTAAGTAGATTTATCTACCCACTTCAAAAGCGCATGTTTAAGAATTAATTACAAACTTACCTCCTCTTTACTTTTGAGATTAAGGACAGTCAGTAATTGCTGTAATACTAAATCTTTGGCAAAAAGTGCAAGTTGTGCCAGCGGTATCAAAACAGATGTGGCCGATGTCACAAAGTTTTCATTCGGTCGACTTTGACTCAATTGCTGCAAAGAAGATTAAAATATTGAAATTGAATTAAAAGATGAAAAAGGACTAAGGATATAAAGGCCTTTGATAGAGTGCATTGTTAACAGTAAATATAACCTAATTTTATACAAATTTTTTCGTCGTTTATATAACAGTACTTCAATTTCTTCATGTTGAGTAGCTCGTTCGCAATCATTATTCCTTGGTAAGTAAAATCGTTATCTTTAATTGAGCGCAGACTACGTATTTAAAGGTTCCTGTTAGAATTTTGACAGTACGAAACATACGTAGACCAGTGTTGTATTATGTTCACTGCACTTTAGCACTATGTCTGTAGAGAATGCCAATTATTATTTCACATAATACTACAAAGTATTATTATTTTTTTTATTTTTTTTTATTGCCAACGGTGGCAAACGAGCAAACAGCACACCTGATGGTAAGTGAAACTGCTGCACATCGAGCTTTGCAATACCGCAAATACCTTTGCAATAGGGGCACAGCTAGGCCGCTGCCTACCGTGAAGGAAATACTCTTCTTAAACCTCGTTTAAAGAAGGACATGTCATAGCGCTCGGGAAACACAGCAGCAGGTAGTTCATTCCAGAGCTTGCACGTACGTAGGAGAAATGATCGCTGGAAACATACAGTTGAAGACCATAACGTTTCCAGGTGAAATGGCTGAACCCTGCTACGATGTCGAGTGGTACGTTGGTAGAATGGTGACGGTGGTACCAAGTCAAACAGTTCCTCGGAGCACTCCCCGTGAAAGAGTCGGTAGAGTACGCAGAGTGACCCAAAGTCTCGCCGCTGCTCCAGCGACTCCAATCTGTCCATAAGATTGGGCTCCCCGACGATTCGAACAGCCCGTCTTTGCAGGGAGTCAAGTGGGTCTAGCTGATATTTGGGCGCACCTGCCCAGAGATGTGAGCAGTACTCCACATGAGGACGAACTTGTGCTTTGTATAGCACAAGACGCTGTCTCGGTGTGAAGTACCGCCTGGCTCTGTTCAGGACACCCAACTTTTTGCTTGCCAATTTGGCTTTGTCCTCCAAATGACTCCCAAACTGGACTTTGCTCGATATTTTGACGCCGAGAATCCCAATACTCTCAGAAATTGGGAGAGTTACTCCTTGGAACTGTGGCGCCATGACAAACGGGTCCTTCTTTGCAGTGAACGCGCAAACTTGTGTCTTTGTGGGGTTGAACTGGACTAGGTTCCGTTCACCCCATTCCGAGGCCCGCCCCAGAGAGCGCTCGACTTCAGACATAATATGAACCCTTCGTTCCTGAGTACTCCGAGGGATATTCTGTTGCTCAGTGTACCGCTCATCACCCGTGCTGTCGTCCGCATAGCAACGCATACTCTCGATAGAGAGCATGTCATTGATATGCAGGATAAACAACGTCGGGGAAAGCACCGAGCCTTGTGGTACACCAGCATTAATGGTCATGGTATCGGAGCAGGAGCCATCTACGACGACTTTTATACTCCGACCATCCAAAAAACTGGCGATCCAATTACAGAGTCCCTCGGGGATTCCGTATGATGGTAGCTTCGATAGAAGTGCCTAGTGCCAGACCCTATCGAACGCCTTTGCGATATCTAGGCTGAACGCCAGCGCCTCTCCCTTGCCCTCCAAGGCCTCTGCCCAACGGTGTGTGAGGTACACAAGAAGATCACCAGCCGACCGACCATGACGAAAGCCGTATTGGCGATCACTGATAAGCTGGTGATCCTCAAGGTACTGCAGAAGCTGGCGGTTTATAACCTTCTCCATTATAATGATTTCTGATGTTTACGCGAGTATTATACATTTTAAATAAAACTACTTTACGGATTTTATCGCGTTTGTATTTGATTTTTGATTACCCGACGTTTCGAACACTTTACAGCGTTCATGATCACGGGTGGACTAAGATGTCTCACGTCCAACAAGTCATCGTTACTGCAGAAAATTTTATAATTATCTACCCGATACAGAAATTAGTTATTAAATATTGACCCACATTTTGATACAAAATTTATTGCCAGTGTAAGAAGAAAATGATTCTATATGAAAAAATTATATTGTTTATGGTTAGTAATAATTAAACATTAAAATTAATAGTAATTATATTTAAAAACTAACTAATAATCTAGTATACTACCACCGGATCGGAACACGGTTACACTGAGAAAGATCCGGCAAGAAAACTCAGGTAACATGATGCTAAATTAAAGTTAATTTTGAAGGCGGCTTACTTTATGTTACTAAAAAGGTTTTAATTTATAAAATTATCTTTAGTTATTATTATTGTGGGTCAAATCTATACAATATGAGCTCACTCATGAGGATGGCTGGGTGTTACCATCAAGCTGGGATCCTGTTATAAACATTATTAAAAAGAAATCCAAAAAGACCACCACAAGACTGCAAGACACCGTGAGCTCATATTGTATAGATTTGACCCACAATAATAATAACTAAAGATAATTTTATAAATTAAAAAACCTTTTTAGTAACATAAAGTAAGCCGCCTTCAAAATTAACTTTAATTTAGCATCATGTTACCTGAGTTTTCTTGCCGGATCTTTCTCAGTGTAACCGTGTTCCGATCCGGTGGTAGTATACTAGATTATTAGTTAGTTTTTAAATATAATTACTATTAATTTTAATGTTTAATTATTACTAACCATAAACAATATAATTTTTTCATATAGAATCATTTTCTTCTTACACTGGCAATAAATTTTGTATCAAAATGTGGGTCAATATTTAATAACTAATTTCTGTATCGGGTAGATAATTATAAAATTTTCTGCAGTAACGATGACTTGTTGGACGTGAGACATCTTAGTCCACCCGTGATCATGAACGCTGTAAAGTGTTCGAAACGTCGGGTAATCAAAAATCAAATACAAACGCGATAAAATCCGTAAAGTAACTTCTCCATTATCTTGGAGAGCAAGGATGTTATCGAAATTGGCCTGTAATTCGATGGGTCAGACCGGTCTCCCTTTTTAGGGATCGGGTGGACCTGGGCTACCTTCCACGAAAACGGTACCCTATTAGCAGCGTAGGAAAGTCGGTATAGGCGCGTGAGGATAGGAGTCAATTCAGGGGCGCACGTCTTTAGTACCACTGCAGGGATGCCATCCAGTCCACTCGACTTATGGACGTCTAAAAGCCGCAGCTCCCGCCTAACCACTCGCTGCGTGATGCGGATTTCGGGCAGTGAGTTTCACACCGTGGGATAGTAGGTGGTGTGGCAGCTGCGGCATCCAAAGTCGAGTTACAGGCAAAGAATTGACCTAGAAGATCGGCCTTCTCCTTTGCGCTGTGGGCCAGACTACCATCGTGTTTCTGCAGTGGTGGGAGATTGGGCTGGCAGAAGTTGTCTTGGGCAGCCTTGGCGAGCGACCAGAATGCATGACTCCCAGCGGGATAGCTTTGCAATCGCTCGCCAATTCTGGCAACATGTGCCGCCTTGGCTCTGGCAATAGCCTTCTTACTAGATCTAGAAGCGGCGTTAAATTTCCGCTTCACCTCTTTGGCGTTCGGGTCCTGGTATTTTTTGGCCCTATTCCAGGCCCGATATGCGGACTGTTTCTGGCATGCAGCCGTCCTGCAGGTTTTGTTAAACCAGGGTCGGCTGCGGCCATCGACGGGTATTTTGGTGTTGGGGATGAATAATTCCATCCCCGTAATAACCGTTTCGGTAACGCAGTCCGCACAGATGCCAGGGTCCCCAGAGACGAAGCAAAGCCGCTTCCCGGGTAGGATGCGTAAAACTCGCGGAGTCCATCCCAATCTGCTGACTTATATTGCCAGACTCTGCGAGTCCCAGTCGCCTTAGAACGACTAGGCCTTACAACAGGGGCACTGCTACGAACCAAGCAGTGGTCAAAAGATCCAAGAGGGGCTTCAACCACTACCTGATATCCGTGCTGGTGTGTAGTCAGCAGAAGATCCAGTAAAGAAGACTCATGGCTCTCAATATCTGGGATACGGGTGGGCTGTGTCACCAGTTGTGAGAGACCACAGGCCGAGACCATATTGAAGAGATGTCGACCCTGGAGGTCAGTGGTTCGGGACCCCAGCCACTTTTTATGATGAGCGTTGAAGTCTCCAAGAACCACCACCTCCGCTGATGGACACTGCTCCAATATTTCGTCAATCCCCCATTGGACGTTCTCAAATAATTGAATTGACCCCGGATCACTGCCATGGGACCTGTAGAGGCATGCGTAGATGCGGGTAAGGCCTCCATAGTCTACGCGTAGCCACAGGATTGACAAGTCACCATGTTCGAGGGCCCGAAGGCGGCGACAGCAGATATCACCTCGGATGAATACGCACACCCCGGCTTTACGACGGAAGGTTTGCTCCAACTCGAAGCCGGGGTAATTTAGGTACGAAATGTCATCCGGAGCACCTATCTGCGTCTCCGTTAAAAAGAGTAAGGCAGGCCGCGCCGTCTCGAGGTGATGGTGGACGGCGTCGAGATTGTTATGTAGACCCCTGATATTGCAAAAATCCACATCAAATGTGGATAAGGGGACCGCCGTAGAAAACGTTCTCTTTTTATTTTTCTTGGCCATGAGTTATTGTTTAAGAAGAGGAGGAAGGGAGTGTGAATGTGTATAACGGAGTTCGGTGATACAAAAAAAAATGGGCGGGGCATAGTGCATGGTCGAGGAGTGAGTTTTGTGAGGAGCTGACACGATGTACGGAAGGGCCCCCGATGCCCCCCCGAGCGTAGCCGCTGAGGTCCACTCCGGTTTCCCACACCGGCACGACGACTACCCAACGGGATTTTCGCCGGTTGGTGGGACAGCCTCCCAGGGAGGATGATCCTGGGTTCGGGTCTCCTGCTGACCGGCAGGTGGCTGGCGGTGACCATTCCCATCGGGTCTCCCTGTACACCATGCCAGCCCCTCACGCTCAATGCCGCGACCAAGACCTCACCATCGCAGGTTTCAGGCCTCACCAAAACCCGCCGCACACAAACACACCCAGAAAGTTGGGCTCCCGGCTCTCTCGCTCACCGAACGAAGTGCAGCAGCAAATTGCTACTACTCAAACGTCGATCTTCTGCGAGAGTGTGGTACTGCCCCGGACGGACCGGCCCGCGACTGCAGACAAAAGACTGTCTACAGTGTAGTCCTACCACCAATAGTAGTATTAAGTTTTAAATGTAATTTAAGACCACTACATTTTCAAGTGCTTTTCAAAGGTTAAATATAGAAGAAGTACTATTACAAGTTGTCTAAATAATATCAATACTTTAAAGAAACTTTTAGTTATTGATGAACTAGCAACCCGCCCTCGCTTCGCTTCGGTTTCAGTCGTGTTACCCGCGTAGTTCCCGTTCCCGTGGGTATATCTGGATAAAATATAGCCTATGTTACTCCCTGATATTATAGCTTTCCATTGGTGAAAGAATTTTTGGAATCCGTTCAGTGGTTCAAGCGTGAAAGTGTTACAAACAAACAAATAAACAAACATCCTTACGTTCGCATTTATAATATTAGTGTGGATGTTGAAATGAATTTGCATCAATAGTGTCAATTAAAGAACGAAAAAACTCACATAAAGAAATTCTCCACTTAGAGCAGCACCCCCTTTGTCCAATCTTGCTTTAGCGTCTGTTTTGTTCACTTCGGTTGATGATGCTTCATTACCGACCACCTCTGTTGATACTGTATTACAAAAATAACCTTATCTATATTTACTAGTATAAAAATGTTACATTGACCTGTGCTCATTCCATCTGATGCCATCTTGTGAAAAATTACATTTCCAAGAAGGGTTGATGTCAGGCAGGCGAACTATTGCCTAAGATTGTGCAATATCTGCGATGAAAAAATCACAGAAAATTGACGTCCGAGTAGTCGCAATTTGTTACTACGCTTCGATTGGTGAACGTGAGAGCCGGAAGCCCAACTTTGTGAGGGTGTGTACGTGTTTTAGTGATGCCTTTAGTATCACCGAACCTCATTGCACGCATTTACACTCCCTTAACTTTCTTAGCGATAGGCAGCCTTGCAAAGGTCGGAGCGGCAGCAACACTTACCACCAGGTGTACTGTTTGCTCATTTGCCACCGTTTGCAATAAAAAGAAATACATATTGCGTCTCCCCAAATAATTCCGATAAGATCAGGATGATTATGATCACCTTAACTTTGTCCATTTGTGATTACAATTTTCCTATAGTTTGACCACCTTTACGAGTTTACACTTTTATGTTGAATCTAGATTTGAAGAATGATGTAACATAAATGACATCAAACTATTTTTAATAACTACCTTTGTATATACATTCCAAGTGTAGAACTAAAAGAACAAAATAAAGTAACCGCACAAACATTTTATAATGTAGTACCGCTACGATTACTAAAGACGAAATGTAACGATTCTACGTTTCTTATCAGGTATATAGTAATTACCATATCGATATAAATTAAATGCGAATTCATTTTATAATTTTATGTCAATATTGTGCATAAAGCATTATTGGCAATTCTAATATGATAACAGAATTAATCTTTCAAGGCTCACCGCGTTAATAGACCTAAAAAACTTTCTGACCAGACTCTCGAGCTCATGGGGCGGAGAAAAGAAATGACGGTGCAGTCTTCAGCCGATTGGTCTAAACATAGGCAGCTAAATAGGCAGATCTCCAGGTCTGTGCGTCGCGATATTCGCCGATTTAATACGCTCCGTATTAAACAAGCGATAGAGCGTAATCGTGGCTCAAAAGTGTTCGCACAAGATCTGTCTATTAGGCAAAGCCAAATGACTAAGCTGAAGACCGACGATGGCACTGTCATTTCATCCCAAAGTGAGATCTTGGGAGAGGTCGAAAGGTTCTATGGACAGTTATACAAATCATCCCGAAATCCCGTTGTCGGCTTGGTCCAAGATCCCAGATCCAAGCTAACTCGGCACTATACCGAAGAAATCCCGGACATTAGCTTGTACGAAATCAGAATGGCTCGCAAACAACTACGTAACGGTAAGGCACCGGGAGTTGACGGAATTACGACAGAGCTTCTGAAGGCGGGCGGCAAGCCAGTCTTAATAGCCCTTCAAAAGCTATTTAATTCCGTTATCCTCGGGGGCGACGTTCCAGAGTCGTGGACTAGGAGTGTGGTGGTGCTGTTCTTCAAGAAGGGTGACAAAGCTCTTCTAAAGAACTACAGACCCATCTCACTCCTGAGCCATGTTTATAAGTTGTTCTCGAGGGTCATTACCAATCGACTCTCGCGCAAGCTCGATGACTTCCAGCCGCCCGAACAAGCCGGCTTCCGAAATATATAGCTATAGCACCATAGACCATATCCTCACGCTTCGGCAGATTATACAAAAGACCGAGGAGTATAATCGGCCCTTGTGCTTAGCGTTTGTGGACTATGAGAAAGCCTTTGATTCAGTCGAAACTTGGGCGGTGCTGCAGTCCCTTCAGCGGTGCCAAATTGACTATCGCTATATCGAAGTGCTGAAGTGTTTGTATAGGATCGCCACAATGTCAGTCCGTATCCGGGATAAGAGTACGAAACCGATCCAGTTGCAGAAAGGCGTGAGACAGGGAGATGTTATCTCCCCGAAACTGTTCACCACTGCACTGGAAGATGTCTTCAAGCTCTTAGACTGGACTGGACTCGGCATCAACATTAACGGCGAATACATCACTCACCTTCGATTTGCGGACGATATAGTCATTATGGCAGAATCCATGGAGGACCTTGGCACAATGCTCAATGATCTCAGCAGGGTATCCCAACTAGTGGGTTTACGAATGAACATGGACAAGACGAAAGTCATGTCAAATGCCCATGTTATTCCTGTACCGGTCCTAGTTGGCAATGCGATTCTTGAAGTTGTCGATCACTATGTTTACCTAGGACAAACAGTCCAGTTAGGTAGATCCAATTTCGAGAAAGAGATCAGCCGACGAATCCAACTCGGTTGGGCAGCGTTCGGGAAACTTAAGAGGATCTTTTCGGCCAACATACCTCAGTGTCTGAAAACACAGGTCTTTGACCAGTGTGTGTTACCAGTGATGACTTACGGCACGGAAACGTAGTCCCTAAATGTAGGCCTCATATCAAGGCTCAAAGTCGCTCAGCGTGCTATGGAGCGGGCTATGCTCGGGATTTCTCTGCGAGATAGAATCCGGAATACGGAAATCCGCAGAAGAACGGGTGTAACCGACATAACACGAAGAATTAGCACGCTGAAGTGGCAATGGGCAGGCCACATCGCTCGACGAACCGACAACCGCTGGGGAAGAAAGGTTCTCGAGTGGCGACCACGTATCGGACGACGCAGTGTAGGACGCCCCCCCACTAGGTGGACCGATGACCTAGTGAAAGTAGCTGGGCGTCGTTGGATGCAGGCGGCACAGGACCGCTCATTGTGGCGCAACATGAGGGAGGCCTACGTCCAGCAGTGGACGGCGATAGGCTGAAATGATGATGATGATGATGAACAGAATTATTATCCACGTGGTGAATGCTTTTTTTTGCCAGTTTATGATGTGTATACACGCTAACGGTTCGGTTCGAGGCAGCGAAAGGGCGCTGCGCAACTGCCTAAACCGCCGTATTTCCTCCCTATCGCCATTGGGCCGTCCACTGGTACTGAATCTTTGACATCCGTGATCAGCCCGGTTGGTTACTCTTTCGGGTACCATCTCCTGTTCACATGCTGGTAACAATCAACGGTGCCGCCGGGTATTCGCACTTACGCTGTCAGTCTCTCTTCGGGTGACAGACTGTGGTGGAGGTTTTAGAATAGACTATTTCAACACCTTTTACTCGCCTGTAATAAAAGCTAACTGAGGGACCTAATAATGGGCAATAGCACCTAGAAAATTTATAGCTTTCCAATCGTCAACCCGTTTGCTAAGTATGACCATTATGGTAACATGCCCTCTTGGCCTATGGCCAACAATGTCGATAGACTGTTAGGAGGATGGATGATGAAATACAATTATGCAAAATAAAGTAACGGCTAATGAATTAACCTATATAGATTTATTAAAAGGCATGAGCTAAGAACATAAAAAGGCACAGTGTAATTGCAAATTGCAAAAGAAATCTTAATATAGTTGTTCAATGAGGAGTATCAAAAAATGCTTTGAATAAATGAATAAGAAATTCGAAATAACCCTCAAACTTACCGAGCAGGGTGTATATGGATGGTGTACTTTTGGTCAAGTCATTAGATATTTAAAAAATTTGCAAGACAACTATTACATGGGGTTATACTTTAAAAATTCTAAATTATTACGTAATAGAATTTAAATTATATTTAGTATCCATGTGGTAAATATAATTATGAATAATCTCATCATCTTGGCTCATACACATACTGGGCTCCCATTGCTGGGCTCGAGCCTCCTCTACGATAGGAGGGAAATTGACCTTACTATACCATCTTGGTCAGATAGGTTGGTATAGGATTTTGTTTCAAGTATTTCTTTTCTTGCATAGATGTTATATGCGTATATCCCTCAGTCGTCTTTTACGACATCCACGGGTATGATATGGAGTGGTGAATTGTATTCTTATTCCTTCACCATACGGAATGATGAATACAATGTGATAATTACATCGATTAATAGATATAAGTAGATAATATCACTGTAAAAACAGGAAAACGGCAAGCATAAGTCACACTGTTTAGCCAACTAATTTCCATTAACTGCAGGAGGCATCTGCCTAATATTTGGATGTTTATGGGCTGAATTTTGATACCTTAGCGGTTCTTTAATTATTTATACTGAAAGATGTAATTTCGTACATAAAATGTTTAACAAATACGTAAGACCTTCGAATTATCAGTAACAGTCTGTTATCGCTTGTTTTTGAGAGAAGTCTCAATGTTAACAAGAAAAAATAGAATAAATTTGAAAATAAACGATTCAGTAGTTACATGTTACGCTGAAATGAAGTACATAATATATACATTCGACTACATTGAGAGGTTCGCGACAAGGGTTATTTTCAATCAACCATACCATACCATATGGTGTTTGGATTCTTTTCTTTTTTAAATTCCTAATGGAGTCAAACGAACAAGCACCACACTTGATGGGTAGTCATACCGTACAGGAATCTTTGCAATAACAGAAGCACAGATAGGCCGCTGATTATTAAAAGCGAGTGGAAGACCAGAAGACTTAAACCTCGTTTAACCTTAGAATACTAATCTGAGTTATTTTGTCTCACACCGCGCATATTTTTTGCTATTTCTCTTTAAGGCAAGGCTGCATCGTCGTGATTCTTTATGCCAACTCAGTCACCGATTAGACGTTTACGAGAGCGACAGCGTTGTGTAGGTAAGTGGCACCATTTTGTAAATACGATGTATTTCAGAGTTAGAATGACTTATGATTAGTCTTTGTGTAACTTTTTGAAAGTGTGCATACAGCAACATGATTGGTTATTTCATGTTTTTATTACTATTTTAGATGTTTTTAATTTAAAAATGCCTTCAGATCCAAGCGCTACTTCACTGATGAATAATTGGCCAGATATCTAAACGATGATAGTATCAATAGTGATAGCGATGGAGAAACTAATGGCAGTGAAACAAAGGACCATTTGGAGGTCGAAGATTCAGAACAAACTGATGAAGACGACGAATCATTGGAAGTAATATCTGCCAGTTCATCCTACGGCGAATTACCTGTAAAACCCGCCGCACATGCCCACACTCGCATTGGCCGTCACGAGCCGTGTGCCAGTGGTAGTATTTAAAACCTATGGCGCAGCAGACAAAAATACAACAAAAATATTCCGAGCGAAGCTCGGTCAACCAGATATTTATTTATAAATAGCAAACACTTTTGTAGTTGATGAAAAACAAGAAATATTGTTTCAAAATTACCCAAGAATACTACACGTTGTTCTAATAAATAAATTTCAAGGTAATCTACAGAACTTGGCACCCGTTTATACCTGAAGTCTTTTCTGCAGGTGGCAAATGAGCGCCTTGCTCATTAGGAGTGGTAGGACCACACTGTCGACAGTTATCTGTCTACAGCCGCAGGCCGGTCCGTCCGGGGCAGTACCATGCTCTCGCAGAAAATCGACGTCTGAGTAGTAGCAATTTGTTACTGCGCTTCGTTCGGTGAGCGAGAGAGCTGGAAGCCCAACTTTCTGAGGGTGATTGCGTGTGGAGGGTTTTGGTGGTGCCCTTGGTATCACCGAGCCTCAATGCACGCATTCACACTCCCTTCGCTTTCTTCGCGGTAGGCAACGGCCTTGTAAAGGTCCATGAGCGGCAGCAACATTTACCATCAGGTGTACTGTTTGCTCGTTGGCCACCGTTTGCAATAAAAAAAAAAACGTTAAGTCGACAACCCCTTCATAATTATTACAATATTGAACCTGGCTGCCTTTTTGACATCTATGTTTTTACCGGGATTTATAGTTGCAGTCTTCAAGCATATTATTGTTACCTATGAATCTATTACATGTTGAAATGAGAATACTACGCTAAGAATACCGCGCCATATGATCTATATATAAGGTATAACAACATCGCATAGTTTACAAACAATAGAATTATAATTAAAAAATGTTTGATACATACCTTAGTTACATGGGTGGGTAAATTTAAATTTTTAATGATACCACTCCGTACAATTACACACACCCGTATAATATTGAAAATGTATAAGTAATTTACGAGGAAAAACATTAATATACCTACTTAAAGTTTGCGACGTGTGAAGTAAATAATGTATAACACAGTAATATTTTCGTAATTGTATTCCATTAAAAGGGCAATGTAATTTATTCATTGATTACAATACTCTCATTACATGTTTAAATGTGCTAATTCAATGTTATATAATAATATAATCTATACAAAATAAATAAAATTGAAGTGTCTGTTTGTAATGTCCAAATATAAGGTTTTTTTTTTTATGCTTACACGGTTATTTAATATCATCTATGCCTGGAAAACGACGGCCCTTTAAGGTTCTCTTTATTTTTTGAAAAAAGGAAAAAGTTGCACAGAGCCATGTCTAGCGAATATGAAGGATGGGGCATCGTTACAATATTGTTTTTGGATGAGAATTCACGAACAAGCAACAAAGTATGAGCAGGTGCATTATCGTGGTGCAAAAGCTATGAATTGTTTTTCCACAAATTTGGGCATTTTTTTCGGATTGCTTCACACAAATGGCGTGGAACTTGACGATAGGTACTCCTTATTGACCATTTGACCTTGAGGCAAGAATTCATGATGCACTATGCCACTAAAGTCGAAGAACACAGTAAGCGTAAGCCTTAGAATAATAACGTATAGAAGGATAGTGTCCATACGTAAGCCATGAAAAATATGAAGCAAATAATACTACATGTGTGCAAGCGATTACATACGTACACATGCACACAACTATACAAATTATGAAATCAAATTTTGTTTTTATCAACATAAATCGTCGAAATACTTTTAAAAGTAATGTTAAAAACCTTTATATGCTTTTCAAATGTGTTGTGACACCATTTGAATGCACAAGCCGTCATAATTACTTATTTATTTTTAAGAGTTACGTACGTGCAGTATAGTGACCTTGTACGTTACGGAACGGTTTCAGCGTAAGCTCCATTAGGCTCCAATTGAAATGCTTCACTTTTGTGCTCACTTTTTGTGCGCGGACTTACCTTCTATACGTTATTATTCTAAGGTGTAAGCCTTATTCGGTCTCGGCGAGTTAGGATGCTTCCACTGAGACGATCGAGCCTTAGTTTCGACGTCATGTCCATAAAGCCATGTTTCGTCACTTGTTATAACACATTTCAGTAATTCTGCATCGTTGTTGACTTCATTTAGTGATTCCTGAGCAACTTCGATTTGCCACTGTTTTTGTTTAAAATTCAGCACTTTAGAAACAAATTTTGCTGCAGCGCATTTAATACCCGAAACATTGGAAAATTTCATGGAATGAGCCAATCGATATGCCAACATTATCAGCGATTTCTCTGATTGTGATTCGGCAATCATTCATAACCATTGCTTTCACTTTTTCCACGTTTTAATTGGTTGTTGATGTGCTGGGGCGTCCGGGCCATCTTGGAAACACTTACACCACTCGTAAGCTCTTATTTTACTTATAACAGACTCACTACAGGCCTTTGTTAATATTTCACGCATTACACTTTTTACGCAAAATTTGATACAAATTCTCTGATCCGTTTCTTTCAACAAATAAAAATCGCCAAGCTCATAAAATCTCGTTTGACCTTAGCGGTTGCTACAGATCAAGTAAACAGTGAATCCAGCTGAAAATTTTGTCGCTCTTCCCCTGAAGTGCTCCTGCATATATAGTAACATAAAAAAAAATATATATAAAAATTCGACTCTCCAAACCTGCGAGATTTTGAAATTCACGTCATTTATCTGAACACACCTTGTATTTTATGTCTAGCTGTGTGGTAGCGGCAATGAATATTATCAAAGCATTAGATAAACCTGGACCAACACCACGTTGTGCGTGACATTCTCATGGGTAGGGCTATATTCAGCACTGGACGCTAACTGGCTAATGAATGAATAGATGGATGGACTAACACAATCTGATAGTGAAAGGTCAACAATTATATTCCTAAAGAGGTTTACCATTATGCAGATGGCTGATCATAAAACTCTTGGTAAAACTTTTTGCAATAAGTACAGTGGTAGAGGATTAGATGTTTCGTCGACCCCAAATAGTAGACAAGAGTATGATGATATACTTTATGTTTAGGTTTTTATATTATATATTTTGCTATATGCAAATAAGAATTGCATTTAAGGAAGGTGAAAACTAAATTATTGGATTTCAAATATTAATAATTTATTAATATTCATATACATACCTTCGCAATACTCTTCTGGTACGCAGGTACCATTATGTGCTCGTAAATATTTTTCTTTGCATAAGCATCCTTTTATACAGCAATCTGGATTCATTTTTTTACAAAGTACTCTTTTACCTAACTGCGAACATTTTTTTCGTTGACAACCACCATTAACGCAACTCGAATAGACTTCATTTTCTTCACATACAGGAGCTTGTAAAATAAAAAAGAAAGTTTATTTTATTGAATAGTCCATACTTGTGATCGCTATCCTTACTAAAATTATAAATGCGAAAGTAAGTTTGGTTGTGTGTTACACTTTCACGCTTAAACTACCGAACTGATTTCAAAAATTCTTTCACCAATAGAAAGCTATAATATCAGGGAGTAACATAGGCTATATTTATCTCGACATTCCTACGGGAACAGTAACTACGCGGGTAAGGTGACTGCACCCAAAGCGAAGCGAGGGCCGGTTGCTGTATATTATGAAAATATTAGGAACTCCAAACAAATGTATTAAAACTAGTGGACAGAACATAATTCATATTTGTTTATAGAAGTACAAACATTGAAATCTTGATGATACCTATTCGGCAAACAACTACGCCTTAAGCTCTTTCAAAAGGAAACAAGTATCGAAAGAGTATGCAAAGTGTTATGATAAATTGCAACGTCAATTCTGGGTCCGTTTGCAACGTTAATCCAGCATATACTGGTACCAGTAAAAATTTCCTTTATTGCAATATGATAATTTTTTAATATTTTTGCCTTGATAATTTTTTTGCAATTAAATATCTGTATTGCAGTTGAGTTCATGACACTAATGGGACACTGAACAATGATTTTATACCTCACAAAGAATCATCCTGTATGGGAATTAAAACTAAGAACATCGATACTTAGATGATTTCGTGAAGGATTTCTCTCTCATAAAGGACGAGGCTCGTATATGAGTTGAGAAGCTAGATTTTGAGAATATTCAAGTTCATTATTATTTCAGCACTTTTTTTTTGGGGTGAGCTGCGGTCAGCGCTCTCCTCGGACCACTCCGTCCGGGGCGACAGAGGGGCGTAAGCACGCAACAGCCGCAACCCACCCGAACACCACGTCACCTTCATCGTTGGGCCGACCACCGGAGCAGGGTTACTTGTCATCAGTGGTCGGCCTGACGGAATACCCCCTACTTGGGGTACCCTTCCATCGACCAACGTCCCCCCCTCGAAGAGGACGTCCGTCTTTCCTCACGCGGCCGCCCTCTCAGCGGGTGACGGACTAATCCCCGGTCACGTCACCCGCGGCCTTGGCTAGGGCGGCATGGCACGCATGGGTCGCTTCGCCGAGGCTGTGCTCCTCGCGCGCGCGATCCGCCGCCTCCTTCTGCGAGATCACTGCCTCGCAGAAGGCTGCGACCGCGTCCCAGTTCTTGATGCTGCCGAGCATCTCCCTAGCGATGGTTGGCAGCGTCAGGTCAGCACCGTCAGGTCAGCACCGATGATTGCGACGAGTTCACGACGCTGCTCTGCCCAAGCGGCACAAATCTCGAGCGTATGCTGCGCCGTGTCCTCGTCGCAATCGTAGTGGTGGCAGGACGGTGTTCTCTCCCTCCTAGCGACCGTGTACAGGCACTTGCGACGAGTTCACGACGCTGCTCTGCCCAAGCGGCACAGACCTAGAGCGTATGCTGCGCCGTGTCCTCGTCGCAATCGCAGTGGTGGCAGGACGGTGTTCTCTTCCTCCTAGCGACCGTGTACAGGCACTTGCCGAAGCATCCATGCCCCGTCAAGACCTGTACCAGTCGGAAGGAGAGCACCCTGTGCCGCCGTTCCAACCACTGCATTATTTCAGCACTTACATAAATAATTGTCTAGTACAATTATTATGAAAACAGAGTTCTAAAATTTACTTTTATATAAAAAATATACATTTTAGGAAAAATATAACTTACTGCATTCTTCAGGCAGCACGCATCTATTAATATTTTCATCAAGTACGAAGCCACGTTTACAGTCGCAGGCATTCGCTTTGCAAATCTTTGGACAACGAACTGGTCCTTTATTGTAGTTTGAACAAAGTCTTCCGCAATTGATTCCACAGCCTGGTATCGCATTAGGATCTCCACCGCACGATTCTGTTTTATCAAAAAGAATATTTATAATATTTTAGTCTTAATTTTTATCTTATATTAGCAACCCGCCCTCGCTTCGCTTCAGTTTCAGTCGTTTTACCCGCATAGTTCCCGTTCCCGTGGGAATACCGGGATAAAATATTGCCTATGTTGCTCGCTGATATTATAGCTTTCTATTGGTGAAAGAATTTTTGAAATCGGTTCAGTAGTTTAAGCGTGAAAGCGTAACAAACGATCAAAAAAATAAATAAACAAACTTACTTTCGCATTTATAATATTACTAAGGAATATAGATTTGCTGTGTGGTGGCTACGAATACCACCAACCTTTACATTGCTCGTGGGTATTGTAAATGATTACAAAGAGCGCCCACGTCTTTGCCGGGCGGGCCAGGGTTATTGAGGAACTCGCTACAAATGGTCGGCCTAATGGCAAAGGGGTGGCAATACGGTGGGTTATGAGGGAGCCGCTTGCCGACCTTGCGTCGCCGCGAATGGAATGGATAGCGCGTATGCTGACCATAGCCCACCCAAAAAATAAAAAAAAGGATCTATGGTGACCTAGGCCATCTCTATCTAATGCTGTCTGGACAAAAAACATCCCCAGGGTGTTTTGACATTGGCGACCACAAAGGGTCATGGCGATCAGGGCCATACGTGGTTACCGCACGGTGGCGACGGAGGCAGCGTGCCTCCTGGCCGGAATCCCCCCGTGGGTCCTGGAGGCGGAGATGCTCGCCGGAATTTACCGGCAGGTATCGGAGACGCGCGCCCGCGGCAGTATGGTCTCATTAGGTCCCTTCTGTGAGGCCGTAATCTCACGGAAGGAGACGGCGGATCATGCGCGAGAGGAGCTCCTCTTCGGCGACACGTTCCACCGCCAGTGACTCGGGCGGCGCAGGCGCGAGTACCTGCGCCTGATGCCGCCCTAGCCGAGGCCGCGGGTGACCGGACCGGGAAATTTAGTCCGTCACCCGCAGAGAGGCTGATCGCGCGACGGCGACCGACGTTCCGAGACAGGGACATCGAGAGGTGAGAGTACCCGAAAGGGTATTCCGTCGGGCCAACCACTGACGACAAGTCACCCTGCTCCGGTGGTCGGCCCAACAACGAGGTGACGTGGGTACGGGAGGGTTATGGGCCCGCGCGCCATCCTTTCGTCGCCCCGGATGGAATGGACCGTGCGAGCGCTTATCATAGCCCACCCATAAAAAAAAGGATGTTTTGACATCAGGCAGGTGTCGGAGATAAAACTGTTGTGAAAACTTTTGCTATGTGATCGATGGAGGAAGAGTGCATATTGCGTCGACCTCAAGTAATTGAGATAAGAGTAAAATGATGATGATGATGGATTTACTTGTCCAGTGGGAGTTGTAAATCAGCTGTCAGTTCACTATTGGAATGGGCAGTAACGCTCTTCTGCTAAATAGTTAAATAAAAACATATGAAACTTTACTATGATCGCCCACCTGCCTGTCATGTTTGGCGATTATGATAATAACTCTTCTAATAATAATATACAAATTGATAATTCGAAGCATATATTTTTAAGGCAGAGACTTTATGACACTATGTATAATACACGGAGGAAGTATAAAGTACAAACACTTTGTATATGCTCCGTGGTGTAAACATACCTAAATTTAAGGATGACTAAGGATTTTGCTAATTACTTTTAAGCAGAGAAAGCTCAAAAAAAAAACAGTTTAAACCACTTTTCCTCCTACATAAAGGATACCATATACGTTCAACAGCAGGAACAAGATGTACATTGGTAAGAAAATGAAGAAAATATAACATGGCAATATACTCACTACACTGTCTCTTAGGAATGCATTCGCCTTTATTGTTTCTATAATAGCCATCCTCGCAGCGACAGGCTCCCTTGCACACAGCAGGTTCAGCCGGGCACAAATAAATAATTCCAATACTATCACAAGTTTGAAGAGGACATATTGGTGCACAATTATCGTAGTACTCATGAGGCCGATTACATTGTTCTGTGAAATATTAAAATAAATTTATAAATTATGTGCTTCTCTTGTCTTAAAGTTATCTTAAGTAGATATTTTAATAGAAGAAGCATTTCCTTGTGGTCGTCTCTTCCCAAGAAGTGACAATGATACCATTACCGTGCTTTCCAGGTAGCTTGGCAATCGCCGTTGCCGTTATAAGTTTCTCAGGATGCTTTTGCCTATTATTATAGTGATCCCTTTGCTGATTTTTACAACTCTCATCAATGGGGTGCTGATAATTATATTCTTTATCCCGTCACCATATAATCATAGTGATATATTGCTGTCTTATATCGTTCAAGCGAGATTACTGCTACTAAGGTTCTTCACTGTAAATATAAGAATCCTTGACAGAAGAGCTGAACTCAGAAACACAACTTGTGATTTTTGAGGAGTTGACGATTTCAACTGCTCTACACTAAGAGTATGAACCCACAACTTGCAGAATTTCTGACATTTCCGTGATTATTAAAAACATAAAATAAGATCACAAATATTCACGAGGACTGCCGACAGAAAGGAAAACTTAGCTATGAAAATACAGTCATTAAAGCTAAGACTTTTACATTTATCTGGTTTTGACAACTATCGGCACTGATATATGATATTGACATAGATACAGATATAGTGTTAGCGTTAACACGAATTTACTCCTCATCCAAACCTGCCCATGAAAGTTTTCACTTGAGTAAAACCGTTCTTGTTACGTTATTGCTTTTTAAATTTCTCGATGTTTCGATGTAATGTCATTGATTGATATCACTATGCGAATCAAAATTAATAACTAACTGTACTTGTTATAAATAACCCTTCAATGCCATATCGAACGTTCTTCCGTTATAATTAATGCTGAAATTATTTAAAATTTCAGCAAATAAAAATCAGAAAAAAATTCGGTTGTCTGTACTTTACAGGTTTACTGACGATAGTTGAACGTGACAACGTCATAAGAAAATACTGATGGAATGGTTTCATTTTTCAAAAGAAAATTTTAATTTTATTTCTTTGATAGATATTTTGTATCCATCAAGCCTTAAATGGAACGCCTCAGAGCGAGGTAACGCCGCATACGTCATGTTTTTTCGTGTGTGAATTATTATTAACCTTATCTAATCATTTTTATGGGTGGGCTATGGTAAGCGCACGCGCGGTCCAGTCCGTCCGGGGCGATGAAAGGACGGCGCGCAGGCCCATAACCCACCCGTACCCACGTCACCTCGTTGTTGGGCCGACCACCGGAGCAGATGTGACTTGTCATCAGTGGTCGGCCCGACGGAATACCCTTTCGGGTAACCTCTCACCTCTCGACGTACTGGGACGTCGGGCGCCGTCGCGCGGTCAGCCTCTCTGCGGGTGACGGACAATTCCCCGGTCCGATCACCCGCGGCCTCGGCTAGGGCGGAATTAGGCGCAGATACTCGCGCCTGCGCCGTCCGAGTCGCCGGCGGCGGAACGTGTCGCCGAATAGGAGCTCTACTCGCACACGATCCGCCGCCTCCTTCCGTGAGATTACGGCCTCACAGAAGGCGGCGACCGCATCCCAATTCCTGACGCTGACGAGCATCTCCCTGGCGATGGTCGGCAGCGCCAGGTCGGCACCGATAATTGCGACGAGTTCACGGCGATCCCCCTCCCATGCAGCACACTCCTCGAGCGTGTGCTGCGCCGTGTCCTCGTCGCAACTGCAGTGGTGGCAGGACGGTGTGCTCTCCCTCCTGACAATCTTGTGCAGGTACTTCCCGAAGCAACCGTGCCCCGTCAGCACCTGCACCAGTCGGAAGGAAAGCACCCCGTACGTCCGCTCCAACCACTCCATCAGCATCGGCCGGAGGGCCTCGACGGTCCTGACACCGTACCGAGGACTCTCCAGCCGGACTGCCCAACGGGCAATGACTTCTCGGCGGGCGTTGACCCGCCAGGCGGTGATCTCTTTGATGGAGACCATGCCGCCGCGGGCGCACGTCTCCGACACCCGCCGATAAATGTCGGCGAGCATCTCCGCCTCCAGGTCCCATGGGGGGGTTCCGGCCAGGAGGCACGCTGCCTCCGTCGCCACCGTGCGGTAACCCCGTATGGCCCTGATCGCCATGACTCTCTATGGTCGCCACAGGAGGGCCCTAAGACGGACGGTCAGGGACCCCGCCCACACCGGTGCGCCGTACAGGGCCATCGACCGGATCACCCCCACGTACAGCTGTCGGCACGTAGCACTGGGTCCGCCCACATTCGGCATTAGCCGCGAAAGGGCGGACGCTGCGCCGACAAGCCGGGGAACAAGTCGATGGAGATGCTCCCGGAACCAAAAATGCCCGTCGAGCACCAGGCCCAAGTACTTCATGTGGGCCTGGATGCTGATGGTGACCGACTTCACGGTGATCGAAGCGCCGGCGGGAGGCCCGGCGGTACGGAGGCCATGGAACAAAAGGGCCTCCGTCTTTTCCAGGGCTACCCTCAACCCCAGCGCTTCGATCCGCCTGACAATCTCCTCGGTGCCAAGAGTTGTCAGGCGTGCCGCCTCCTCTAGCGTCCCACCCCGGGCTGTGACGAGTGTATCGTTGGCGTAGCAAATTACGCCCAGCCCAGGTGGGAGGCTTCCTCTCAACGCCCAGTCGTAGCCGATGTTCCACAGGGTCGGACCCAGAACCGACCCCTGCGAGACACCGCACGTCATGGACGTTCGCACAACGTCCCCTACTCGGTCAACGTAGAGGACGCTGCGCCCCTCCAAGTGGTCTGCCACCAGCCGCCTGAGGTACACGGGCACCCCGTGATAGCTCAGCCCCTCCCTGATGCAGCTGAATGGCAGACTGTTGAAGGCGTTGGCGATGTCCAGGGACACCGCCAACAGGACTCCTCCGCCGGTGACAGCCTCCGCTACCACGGCCTTCAGGCGCAGTAAGGCCGCGATCGTCGAACGCCCTCTCCGAAAACCAAACTGGGCGTCCGACAGATCGGGCCCGACCCCGACGAAGTGCCGCTCGATGCGAGCAGCCAACACCCTCTCCAGCAACTCGCCCGCATCATCGAGCAGCACGATGGGCCTGTAGGCCGAGGCCGACTCGGGCGACCGTCCCGGCTTCGGCAGGAGAACCAGCCTCTCCTCTTTCCAGCACCCAGGGAACTGCCCGGACGTCAAACAAGCGTCGAACAGTTCCCTGAGGCGTGGTCCCAGGTGCTCGAGGACCAGGGCCAGCACACGGTTCGGAATACCTTCGGGTCCGGGGGCGGTTGATTTGACTCGCATACGCGCCACCGCCACCCCCATTTCCGGCTCCGTAATGGTTGGAGCACTTTCATCGTCGGCCTCCCGGTCGCTGTCCGGCGAAGCCATGACCGGGGGCGTGTGCTCCACCCGCCGTGGAAAGAGGTCCTCGACAACTGTGGTGAGGAGGCTGGGCTGGAGAGTCTCGGTGAGGGGGGAGGCCCGCCCGCGGAGCTTATTCAGCGCCGCGAGGTAGGGGCGACCCCAGGGGTCACGCTCGAGACTGTCCAGCATTACCCGCCGACTAAGGTCCTTTGCGGTACGGACGGCCAGCCTGAAGGCAGACCGCGCACTGCGGTAAGCCTCGTACAGCTGGCCCTCCCGCTCAGCGTCGCGGTGGCGCGCTCGGCTGCGGGTGTAGGCCCTCCGGGCACGTATGCACGCCGCCCGAAGGTCCGCCAATTCTCGAGACCACCAGGGGACCGCACTCTTCGGGGGCAGACGCCGCACACGGGGCATGGCCGCATCGCAGATCTGCATTAACGCACAGCGAATGCGGCCAGCCGCCCCGTCCGCCTGGGGTGGTGAGGACAGCCACGACTGAACGATGGCTGCCTCCGCCAACAGGTCCCGATCCAATCGACCCACAGCCCACCGCGGAAACGCGGGAGCTCCGTCCGCCGTGTGACCCCTGCTGGTCTGCAGGAGGGTCTGGGAGACCTCTATCCGGATGTATCGGTGGTCGGATAGGGTCTCAACCTCCTCCTGGACGCACCAGCTCCTCACACGTGCTGCGACATTAGGGCTAGCGAACGACAAGTCCACTATCGACCCGCCCTGCTGCCGCACGCACGCTTGCACCGAGCCCCTATTCAGCAAACAGAGGCCCAGTGCCGCCGCCCACACTTAGACCGCCCGCCCGCGCTCATTCGCCCTGGGGGACCCCCATGCCGTGGACTTGGCGTTGTAGTCCCCCAGAACGAAGACTTGGCGCGGTGCCAGTCGCCGTATCGAGGCCCCCAGGATGGTGAGGAAGGCCCCGAAATCCGTCGCGCTCCTGTTAGGGGAGAAGTAAACACCAAATAGCGTAACCTTTCCCCATTCCGCTGCGACATACCCATCGCCCCTGTCCTTGAGCAACAAGGGCGGGGAATGCCACGACGTGGAGGCGACGATTGCCACAGAGCCGTCACTGCTGCCCAGCCAATTGGGCCGGTCAGGTACCACGTATGGCTCCGCGGCTACGGCTGCACCGATCAACCACTCCGCCATGGCTTGCAGGAAAACGTCCTGTGCCTCGGCGGCGTTGTTGAGGTTGGCCTGCAGGAGGTGGTAAGATTCGGCCGCCATTAGTGGGCCGTATCCATTACCTCCTCCACGCTGGCGGGCGATTGGGTCGCGCTAGGGGCGGAAGCGGCCGTTGTCGTCGGGCCGCTCCGCCCCTTTGGGGCCGAAGCCGGGGGTTTGCACTCCTTGCTCCCCATGCGGTGCTTGGTGGGCCTATTGCTCGCCGCACACGCGGGGCAGTGGGGAGTGGCGGCGCACGATGCCGCCTTATGCCCGAGTTGACCGCAGCGGAAACAAAGGTCGCTGCAGTCAAAGCAGTTAGTGCATGTCGGCCGAGTGTGTCTGACCGCTATGCACTTGTAGCACCTCGCAGGCCGGGACTCCAGCAGTCACCCGCGCTGAGCTCCAGCCCACGAGGAGCCTGCCTGAGCCGGCCAATTGCTTGGCCGACTCCACCGGGCACTGCACCCAGGCAGCACCGACGCCGCCCGGACCAGGGCGGATAGCGCCAATTCGGACGGTGTCCACGGGACATCCGGCTTTCTCCCGGATGTCATCCACCGTCACGGAGTCGTCCAGACCCGTGACCCGCAGTTCCACACACTTGACGGGTCTGGCGATCTTGACGCCATCCTTCGCAGCAACCAAACCCCTCAGCTTCGCAGCCATGCTATCGGCCGTCTTGGCGCCCTCGGCCCCAGGGAACTCTAAAATCCGAGCCCCTGTCCGGGCCTTGCGGGTCCTGGCTTCGACGCCTCCTAAATCGGAGACGTCAAGCTCCCGCCGGGCGCGACCTAAGACGGCCTCATAGCTGAGGCCGTTCTCAGCCGCCTCAGGCAGGACGGTGATCACCGCTGACTTTGGCGGCCGGAGCCTCCTGCGCGACCTCTTGTTACCGGCTCCTGCCTTGGGAGCGGAGACTTTGGCGGCGCTTTTGGCCTCCGCTCTCCTCTTCTAGCCGCGACTTTTTCGGCTGCGCTCGACCGTCTGCCAACCCTCTTCAGACGCGGCAGGGGTACCGGGCACAGCAGTCACGGCCGCGGTTGCATTGGCCGCCACCGACGGTGCATTTGCCGGCAGCGGCTGGGGTCCGGCCTTAGCAGGAGCCGGTGCCACCTTTTTTTTCGTGGCGGGTCCCTTGGGCTTCGGCCCAGCAACGGCCCCAGCGTAGTTTAGTTTAGTCTAGCGTGGTATAGTAAGGTCAATTTCCCTCCTATTGAGGAGGAGGCTCGAGCCCAACAGTGGGACGTATATGAGCTAAAATGATGATGATGATAATGATATATTCAGGTTCATAATCATCCGTTTATTTTATATGAGTGTTATTTCTATTCTTTTTAAATGTTTTTGGTACCTGATATTGCGGTCTAAATAAAGATTCAGAATTAATATTGGTATATGGATTTATATGCATGGAAATATGCAGAAATATTAATGTAAGTGACATAGTATAAAGGTGCCTCAGTTGCCACCAACTGCCAATTAATTGACTCAAGGTAGTTCCAACTATTTCACTAAAAATTAGTGACTAAAAGTCATCCATAGATATAATGCCATAAAATGACTTAACGAGAAGGCACCGGGAGATGACGGAATTACCACAGAACTTATGAGGACCGGCGGCAATTCAGTTCTAAAAGCCCTATAGAAGTTGTTTAATTCTGTCATTCTCGGGGGTGACGTTCCAGAGTCATGCAACAGGAATGTGGTGGTGTGGTTTTTCAAGAATGGTATTAAAACGCTCTTAAGGAATTATAGACCTATCCCACTCATGAGCTACGTGTACAAATTGTTTTCAAGAGTCACTACGAACCGACTCGCATGCAAGCTTGAAGACTTCCGGTCACCCGAACAAGCCGGATGTCGAAAAGGTTATAGTATCATAGATCACATCCAAACGCTATGCCAGATTATACAGAAGACCGAGGAGTATAATTGGCATATGTGTCTAGCGTGGCTACCCATATATATATATCTCGGAGGGTAGGGGTGGGCGCCGTGCTGCATCACTGTCAGATCGGTCACACATCGCGAGGGGATAAAATAACATTTCGGATGGCTACTTTTAAACTGTATTCAACAATTAGCGTTAACACTTTCTATTATAACCACTAATTACACGGATGCCGACAGCTAACTTACAAGTTAGGGAAACGCGGTGAATTTGATACAACACGGCAGCAACAACGACCGATCATCGCCATCGAGGCGTGCTCTCAACTGAGTATTCAACGGATCGCTCTCAATAACGAAAGCTCGGTAGTATTTCAAACGATAGCGGTCAAACGACAAACATCAAAAATCATTGCCAACGTTGTATCGAAAACACCCATAGAAGTAGTTTTTATTTGATTTTGTTAGTGTATTAGTGATAGACCCCAGTGTAATTTAAAATAATATAATAAAATAAAACAATGTTATTGTGATTAATAATTACATTTATTATATGATCGGTAACCAACACCATCCTATAGTTTACGTAAATTTATGTTAATACACTTAACAACGAAATAGAAATTTGATAATCACATCGAAGTGTACATTAAATTCTTTTCTTCTGTTCCATTACACATAGAATCAATGATTAATTGATTGCTGCCATTAAACATGAAACATTGATGTTTAAATTGCATACATTTCTTTAAATGCATATTACTTAAAACTAAAGCATTGTGATTACCTAAAATTTGATAATAAAGGCCCATAAAAATTTGTTAGTAATTACTAAATTTTAATCTGACTTTGAAAACTTCAGAAATTCCCAAAATTTTAGATCTAAAGAGAAATTTAACTATCATTTTTATATACCATTTTTAATCTCCATCAAAATAATTAATTTGAATGTGTATAAATATAATAATATTTGACTACTTATTTTTAACTTTAATTAACTAGTTCTTACAATGTGCTATATGAATGGAAAGGAATATATTTCACACACGTATTTTAGTTTTGTTTAGTTATACCTAATCATAATAACATAAGTTAGCACATAAGTTAGTAAAGTTTAAGAACATTTAATGTAGTAGGTTTGGTTAATGATAACACTATTAGCAAAAGCACTTTCCAGAAAAATTAATTGAAGTACATTGGCATCAAAACTAAATAAAATGTTTCATCACTGAAAATAGACTAAGTAGATATTAATAGTTCAAATCTGTTATTGTGATTAAAAATGAATACGAGAAGCTAACGGTATTTCGCTAGTTTGGTATTTCTTTTTAAAAAGGTTAGGAGAGAATTTTAAGAAGTTAAATCTAATTTTTTTGTCTACTAATCATGTAAACGTTGAAGACAAGTATTCCGCTGTATTTTTATAGCTGGTTCTATTCTTTAAGTCCAATAAAATATTTATGTTTATTCTTAGTTATTATTAATAGAGGTTTTCGTATAAGATTTTTTATATATTGTCTTAATAACTATGACAGTCTACGACTATCATAGTCACTAACAAATAAAATTAATTGCAATAATAACCAGGACACTCATTTTCAGGTATGCAAGTGCCATTTTCTGCTCTAGTATATCCATCTGTACAAATACATCCTCCTTCACATTTCTTAGGACTGACACAAATTATAGGTTGTGAGCACTTCCGTTTACGACAACCACCATTGGCGCATGCATTATAAACTTCGTTAATACCACAGGTAGGTGCTAGAACAATAAATGTTAAATATTTTAATAAGTCATAAAAAAGTAAGATACGTATACGTACAAAAGTAAAACAGATATGGTCATAATTGTGAAAAAATTACGTGCCAAGAAGAACAGAAGAAAAATTGTTAATAAGTTTTAAGTGTTTATATTTTGGAAGAGTAAATTCAGCCTAAAATTATAACCGTAGTGGCTTCATAACCCACCCGTGACACGTCGCCTTCATCGTTTTGTCCACCACCGGTGCAGAGTTCCTTGACTTCAGTGGTCGACCCGATGGAATACCCCGAGGGAGTACCCTCTCCCGTTGACGTCCCCTACCGGGACGCCGATCGCCATCGCGAGGATTTTAAACACGTTAAGCCACCTTTATTTAAAGGTTTATTTACATAAATATTAATGGCCTTCCGATGCTTATTTGAAACATATTCAAGAAATTCCAGAGAATAATATTTACTATATCATTTAATACTTACTGCATTCACTAGGACATACACATTTTTTTACGTTGGAATCAAAAACAAATCCTTCGTTGCAATCACAACCATTCTCATTGCATATTAAAGGACAGAATACATTTTTACTTTTGTAATTAGAGCATAGCCTGCCACAATTAACACCACAGCCTGCATGTGCATTTGGATCACCTCCACAGGATGCTGTGAAATAAACAAGTCATGTATTAAACAATTCGTCATCATTTCAGGCCATATTCGTCCTACTGATGGGCTTGAGCCTCCTCCAGATGATTGACCTATTATACCATGCTGGTTAGATGGGTTAAATATAAGGTATAGTTTTGCTTGCACAGATGTTATATGCGTGTAATATTCCTTAGTTCTCTTTTACGACACCCACGGGCAAGATAGAGAGTGATGAATAGTATTCTTATTCAGTCATCACTTAGAAATTAAACAATATTCATCATTCATCATCATTTCAGCCTATCGCCATCCACTGCTGGACGTAGGCCTCTCTCCTGTTACGCCACAACGTGCGGTCCTGTGCCGCGTGCATCCAACAACGCCCAGCAACTTTTACCAGGTCGTCAGTCCACCAGTGGGGCGTCCTACACTGCGTCGTCCGATACGTGGTTGCCACTCGAGAACCTTTCTTCCCCAGTGGTTGTCGGTTCGTCGAGCGATGTGGCCTGCCCATTGCCACTTCAGCGTGCTAATTCTTCGTGCTATGTCGGTTACACGCGTTCTTCTACGGATTTCCGTATTCCGGATACTATCTCGCAGAGAAATTCCAAGCATAGCCCGCTCCATAGCACGCTGAGCGACTTTGAGCCTTGTTATGAGGCCTACATTTAGAGACCACGTTTCCGTGCCGTAAGTCATCACTGGTAACACACACTGGTTGTAGACCTGTGTTTTCAGACACTGAGGTATGTTGGACGAGAAGATCCTGTTAAGTTTCCCGAACAAACAATATTATTAAGTCTTTATTACTTACATTAACCTCAGTGTTTATATGTTTATTTGTTTGTGGCTATATAGTATAATATTATATTAAAAACTGCTAGTTAGATTTAAAGAACTTAAGAATTGTATTCAAGCGTTTTATGCAATAGTCTTATTATATTAAAATGTTTCATCATCATCACAGCTCATATACGTCCCACTGCTGGGCTCAAGCCTCCTCCACAACGGGAGGAAAATTGACCTACAATATCACGCTGGTCAGGCGGGTTCGTATAGGGTTTTATTTCGAGTTTTCTTTCTCCTGCATAGATGTTGTATGTATACTATAATCCCTTAGTCGCCTTTTACGATATTCACGGGTAAAAAAGGGGGTGGTTGAATTGTATTCTTACTCCGCCACAATACGGATAAAAATGTTTAGCGGTGTGGAATTCCAATAAAACAGTAGTATTAAAATGTTAGTTATCCTTGCAAAGAAAACAGCTGGGACAGTTAGTATTTGTTAGCACTTTACTCCAAAATTTCGTAAAACTTATCTAGGTAAACTTACGGCACTGTTCTCTAGGTACACAATTTCCATTACGGTCTCGTACATTATTATTGTCACAAACACATCCTGGTTTACCTGGACAGCTAGCGTTCGAGTTATCAGATGAAAATGTACAATTCAAAGGGTAACCAAGTTGTGAACATGTTAGAGGTCTACATAAATTATCGGGACATTCTTCGTATACTTCCCCTTTTGGACATTGACGAGCTGTAACAAAGTAGGTAATAGTAGTGAATTGATATTAAAACCACTCTTGAATCCATCTGAACATTATAATGTTAGGGGGAGTTCATCACATACATATGTATATGACGGCGCGACCGTCGGTATCGAAAAAACAGCGTGTGCGAATATAACGTTATCAGTCACCCCACCACGAAAACAGTATAAAAGGCAAAGTTTGCTAGTTGAATGGGGCTACCGGGTTGAGAGCCATCAGCGCTCATCCATAGTCCAGGATAAGCTGTGAAAGCCATCTGAGGCTAACAGCTATACACACACACTAACACAAAAAAAAAAAATCATGCTTGGTTTAGATTCACAATTTTTATTATTGGCGAAACACCCAAATTTCGCAATTTTTGCGGTTTTTTTTTGCAATTTACTCGAGAATTTGACTATCTACGGTCTAAACCGACTTCAAATTCGGATTCAACGGGTCAAAATACATACAGGTAGGTAGATGAAGTGACATGTACAAACAATTATTTTTTGTGTGCCGGTGTAATTATTGTTTACTAGCAATCCGCCCTCGCTTCGCTTAGGTTATAGGTTATAATCATTTTACCCGCGTAGTTCCCGTTTCCGTGGGAATACCGGGATAAAATATAGCCTAGTTTACGCCCTGATACTATAGCTTTCCATTGGTGAAAGAATTTTTTAAATCGGTTCAGCCGTTTTGAAGATTACCCGGAACAAACAGACAGACAGACAGACAGACAAAATTTTTTTTATTGCTATTTTAGGCATAGGTGTCGTGCAAATAACCGTGTGAGCATGAAAAAAACCTATTATTTTGACATTACAAACAGACACTCCAATTTTATTTATTGGTATAGATAAAAACAAACATGGTCGTCTGTAAAGTCGGTTTACAGACGATAGTTTAACGTGACAACGTCATAACCAAACATTGATGAAATGACTACATACTTGTATGAATAAAATTTAATCAGCGTAACGGGACAATGAGCGTAACGGGACACCTTTTCGTGCACGCAGCCAGCGTTCAACGATTTATTAGACGTTGTCACGTCAAAAGTCGAATGGGGATTCGTTAGTCGATCGTCGCCCGTTGTACACTACACTTTGTACTAACGGCCGTCTTTATAATAAAACTAGTAATTGAACTATTAATAGTGATATTCAAATTACATTATTAGTTAATTAAATAAAGTGATTATTTGAAGTGTGGTGATTTTGATATTATTTTAAAATATACTATTTATTTTAAAATAATATCAAAGTCCTTCTGATTCTATATACAGGGTATATCAGGTTATGGGGCAACTGGTCAAATGGGAGTTAGGCAATGGTGGTAAGACCCCATAAAAAAAAATTGAAAGAAAAATAACGATTCGTTAAGGAATTAGAGACATGTAAAGTTTCCAATTTTATCATCGCTTTTTCGTGTAAATCTGATTGAAATGTATAAAGTCAGCGATACTTAATATGCAACACATTCGTACTTTGTTAAATGTTCATTAGAAATTGAATAAATCAATGATTACGTTCGCATAAGCAAGACAAACTTCGCCTTAAAATCAGCTGTTTCTGTGGCAATGACTAGGAGGCGTGGCCACAACTATAGAAAGAAATACCGACACAGAGGTGTATTAAGAAAAAGCGAAATAAATGAAATAATTACCTATATCTTGTAGGCAAAATAAAACAATAAAACCTAAACTAATTTTTTTTATCGAAAATGAATTTCGTCTCTGTTTATATATTTTAGGCGGGGAACAAGGTCAAAGGAGCCGCCCGACGACATTTGCTCGCTTAGGGCCTTGTCCGCACTGCGATTTTTCAATATGAGGTTTTTTTTATTCTCGCGTTTTATATTCCGCGATCGAAATTGCACTTAGTATGCACTGTGAATAAAATTTCGTACGATTTTTGATAGTTTAATTCGGTTCTCAGCTGAGACGCAAGATGGATATCATCATCATCGCAGCCCATATATGTCCCACTGTTGGTCTCGGCCCTCCTCCATACTGGGAGGAGCATATCCTCCTACTATACCATGCTGGTCAGACATGTTGGTATAGGGTTTCATTTCGAGTTTTCCTTCTCTTGCACTGATGTTATGCGCATATTATATCCCATAGTCGTCTTTTACGACATCCACAGACAAGATAGGGACTGGTGAATTGTATTTTTACTCCGTCACCACACGGAAACAGGATGGACAACCGAACTAAAATTTTAATTAATCCAATACTAAGGCGGCGTAAAAGACGTATTAAAAGATGTCATGTACATTGGATTACTCACATATAGCATTGAGACCTATGAAAGGATTATTTGTGGCACGACTGAGTGAAACGCGTGAAATTTATTCCGCAGTGCGGACATAGCCATGCTTAATACATACTACTCAGAATATTCGCGCGAAAATAAATCGTATTGCACCACGTTCATGGTCCATGACCGTCCGACTCAGGGCACTTCTGGGGCAACCACAGAGGGTCATGGCGCTCAGGGCCATACGCGGGTACCGCACGAGGCCGCAGGTGACCTGACCGGGGATAGTAGGTCACCCGCTGAGAGGCCGACCGCGTGAGGAAAGACCGACGTCCTCCCCGAGGGGAGATGTCGGTCGATGGGAGGATACCCCAAATAGGGAGTATTCTGAATATCCCTTATATTCTGTCGGGCCGACCACTGACGTCAAGTCACCCTGCTCCGGTGGTCGGCCCAACGACGAAGGCGACGTGGTGTTCGGGTGGGTTGCGGGTGTGCGTGCTTACGCCCTTCTGTCGCCTAGCGCGGATTGGTACGAGGAGCACGCCGACCGCAACCCACCCCGCAAAAAAAAAATTAAGATATATCGCAGTGCGGATAGGCCCTTAGTGCCTATAAAAGTATAGGTTTTTAAAATTGAATTATTCGTTTTTATTTAATTACTTTAGTTTGACTGGGATGTCCGGTCTAGATGGACGGTTAGCATTATTATCTCCTTACAACTTTTTCGCGTATTAAAAGTCCGCTGTTTAAAGTGATTTGAAATATGGCTTTTTCCCGGTTCGGTGTGTTGGTGCGATGTGCGGTATTAAAAATGTGTGATATGTTAGTAATTGTTAATTTCGGAATGTTAATACCACATACCCATTACCTATCTGGATTACTCCGGTTATCGATATGCTATATTTACCATTACGGCAACTTTCAAGAAAAAGGTAGTCCATCTTTTTATTAAAAATAGTTAGATATCTAGCTTCTATTTTATTTTTAAGTTAATAATCCTTGTATTGTAGGGGACTTTACAAATAGAATCAATGGACAGAAATTACATCCAAACTCAGTACAACAATTTGTTGATCGCACAGTGCTGTCTTGCATGAGATTCGAACCCGTGATACTGGCACGGTAGGACAGTATCTTAAACACTACGCCATCTGTGCAGTCAAAATCAATAGTACATACTTATTCTACTTTTTACCTACAAGAGTTTATTATAAACCATCCTACCACACCGACATTATTTAGGTATAAAAGCGGGCGAGGCGAGTCAGACGCCTACGTAACATCAACACGTCACATTTAAGGCGTAGACTCTTTGACACATATTTTTGAAATCACTGTAACTATTATGTTTTATAGTTTTTTGTGAAATATACATACTAATTACGATCTGTGATCGTTAAACTACAACATACTCGAACAGTTGCTCCATAACCTGATACAGCCTGTATATACAAAAAAAAAAATTAAACAGATCGATTTACGTTATACATTATCATCATCTCAGCCCATATATGTCCCACTGTTAGGCTCAGGCCTCCTCCATAATGAGAGGGGGCATTGACCTACTATTCCACGCTGTTCAAACGTGTTGAAATAGGGTTTTGTATCGAGTTTTCCTTCTTTTGCACAGATGTTATATCCTTATTATATCTCTTAATCGTCTCTTAAGACATCCACAGGCAAGATAGGGAGTGGTAAATTGTACTCTTATTCCGTCACCACACGGAAAGTTATAGGTACTTATAGGTATACATATCTAAGAAAATTAATATACGCGATATTTATAAAAGCAAGAGAAGCCAAAATATTGTTTGCGCGACGTTTCAAACACTTTGCAGTGTTCATGGTCACGAGCGGACTGTCCGGTTTAAAAAAAAATGAAAAAAAAAAATGAATGAAAAAAAAAATGAAAATGATGAAAATGTTTCAAAATATCGAAATAACGCAATTCAAGCAGCGGCCACAAGTCGTGTACAATAAAATAACATAGATAAGAAAAACTGAAGTGGTGGCATTTTATAGCAAAGAAAAAATAAATCAGTAATTGTCAACATTGTTACATTATTTGTACTTATATAGGTAATATCTGGTTGACCGAGCTTCGCTCGGAATATTTTTGTCGAATTTATTTAGATATATATTAATAAAAAATAAAAAATAAATAATGAAAATTATATAAAAAATTACAAAAAGAGAATGATAATAACACCGAGATTCGAACCGACGCTGTTTGAATGTCAACAAAATCAAAATTAGAACCTGTCAACTTCCCATCTGAGCTATCGTAACTCATGACGTGGACAACGAAATTTGAATTCATATTCTTTTAAAATTTAATGTCATTGTTTGTTTTGCTAAAAACACGGATAAAACAACATTTTCTATAAATAAAACCTAGCTAGATAGATTTTTTGGACCCGAAACCTCTAGTATGCCAAGTTTCAACAAAATCGTTGGAGCCGTTTCCGAGATCCTAAATATAATATATATATATATATATTATATACAAGAATTTGCTCGTTTAAAGATATAAGATAAATTCACCATTCAAAGTAATTTCGTTTTTTTTTTTTTTTTTTTTTTTTTTTTTTTTTGGGGTGGGTCGCGGTCGGCGCGCCTCCGCACCACTCCGTCCGGGGCGACAGAGGGGCCTAAGCACGCAACTCCCGCAACCCACCCGAAAACCACCTCGCCTTCGTCATTGGGCCGACCACCGGAGCAGGTTTACTTGTCGTCAGTGGTCGGCCCGACGGAATACCCCCTACGCGGGGTACCCTCCCGTCGACCGACGTCCCCCCCTCGGGGAGGACGTCGGTCTTTCCTCACGCGGTCGGCCTCTCGGCGGGTGACGGACTAATCCCCGGTCACGTCACCCGCGGCCTCGGCTAGGGCGGCATGAGGCGCAGATAATTGCGCCTGCGCCGCCCCAGTCGCCGGCGGCGGATCTCCTCATCGAGGCTGCGCTCCACGCGCAGACGATCCGCCGCCTCCTTCTGCGAGATCACTGTCTCGCAGAAGGCTGCGACCGCGTCCCAGTTCCTGACGCTGTCGACCATCGCCCTAGCGATGGCCGGCAGCGTCAGGTCGGCACCGATGATTGCGACGAGTTCACGGCGCTGCACTGCCCAAGCCGCGCAGGCCTCGAGCGTGTGGCGCGCCGTGTCCTCGTCGCAATCGCAGTGGTGGCAGGACGGTGTACTCTCCCTCCTCACGACCCTGTGCAGGTATTTGGCGAAGCTCCCGTGCCCCGTCAACACCTGCACTAGTCGGAAGGAGAGCACCCCGTGCCGCCTCTCCAACCACTGCATCAGCACCGGCCGGAAGGCCTCCACGGTTCGCACCCCGAACCGAGGCCTCTCCAGCCGGACTGCCCAACGGGCAATGACGTCTCGGCGGGCGTCGACGCGCCAGGCGGTGAGATCCCTTAACGAGATCACACCGCCCTCCCCGCGCACCCCCGACACCCGCCGATACAACTCGGCGAGCATTTCCGCCTCCAGGTCCCACGGGGGAGTCCCGGCCAATAGGCACGCTGCCTCCGTCGCAACCGTGCGGTATCCGCGGATGGCCCTGACCGCCATGACCCTCTGTGGTCGCCACAGAAGGGCCCTAAGTCGGACGGTCAAGGACCCCGCCCACACCGGTGCGCCGTACAGGGCCATCGACCGGATGACCCCCGTGTACAGCCGTCGGCACGTAGCGCTCGGTCCGCCCACGTTCGGCATTAGCCACGATAGGGCGGACGCCGCGCCGACGAGCCGCGGAGCGAGCCTGCGGAAGTGCTCCCGGAACCACCATTGCCCGTCGAGCACCAGGCCCAAGTACCTCATATGGGCCCGGATGCTGATGTCAACCGATCGGACGGTGATCGAGACGCCGATGGGAGGGCTCATAAGGCGCCCATGGAACAAGAGGGCCTCCGTCTTGTCCAGGGCGACCCTCAACCCCAGCGCCTCGATCCGCCTGACGACCTCTTCGGTGCCATAGGTCGCCAGGCTTACCGCCTCTTCTAGCGTCCCACCGCGGGCTGTGACGAGCGTGTCGTCGGCGTAACAAATCACGCCCAGCCCGGGCGGGAGGCTCCCCCGCAACGCCCAGTCGTAGCCGATGTTCCACAGGGTGGGTCCGAGGACCGACCCCTGTGGGACACCGCACGTCATGGGCGTTCGCACAACGTCCCCTGCTCGGTTGGTACAGAGGACGCTGCGCCCCACCAAATAGTCTGCCACTAGCCGCCTCAGGTAAGCTGGCACTCCGTGATACCGGAGCGCCTCCCTGATGCAGCTGAATGGCAGACTATTGAATGCGTTGGCGATGTCTAGGGACACCGCCAACAGCACTCCCCCACCGGTGACGGCCTCAGTCGCCACGGCCCTCAGGCGCAACAGAGCCGCGATCGTCGAACGACCCCTCCTAAACCCAAACTGGGCGTCCGACAGATCGGGCCCCGTGCCGACGAGGTGCCGCTCGATGCGGGCAGCTACCACCCTCTCCAGTAGCTTGCCCGTGTCATCGAGCAGCACGATAGGCCTGTAGGCCGAAGGCGACCCCGGAGACCGTCCCGGCTTCGGCAGGAGCACCAGCCTTCCCTCCTTCCAGCACCCAGGGAACCGTCCGGACGCTAAACACGCGTCGAACAGCTCCCTGAGGCGGGGACCCAGGTGGTCGAGGACCAGGCCCAACACGCGGTTTGGAACACCGTCGGGCCCGGGGGCGGTGGACTTTGCGCACATGCGCGCCACCGCCACTCCCATCTCGGGTTCCGTGATGGGCGGAACACTGTCGTCGTCGGCCTCCCGGTCAGTGTCTGGCGGAGCCATGACCGGGGGCGTGTGTTCCGCCCGCCGCGGGAACAGGTCCTCGACGACCCGGTCGAGAAGGCTGGGCTGGAGAGTCTCGGTGAGGGGAAGGCCCCGCGCGCGGAGCTTATTCAGCACCGCGCGATAGGGGCGTCCCCAGGGGTCACGATCGAGACCGTCCAGCATCTCCTGCCGACTGACGTCCTTGGCGGAGCGGACGGCCAGCCTGAAGGCCGACCGCGCATTGCGGTAGCCCTCATACAGCAAGGCCTCCCGCTCCGCGTCGCGTTGCCGCCGCCGGCTGCGGGTGTAGGTCCTCCGGGCGCGAATGCACGCGGCCCGGAGATCCGCCAGCTCCCGGGAAAGTAATTTCGTTTGACATTTAAAATGTGCGTCATTGTTGTAAGTCAAACTTAAGTGATCATCATCATCACCATCTCTGCTAGGGTTGTCACCCGTACTTTATTATAAAGTATTGTACGTTATTTCGGGTAATTGTATTTATACTTAATGTGAATAATAAAGTACACGAAAATACTTTATTTCGAGTGGCTTGATTTGTGTCGGATTAGTTATAAAATTAAACTTAGTGTCTTTCAATCACATAAAATATATTTATTTACTTTAAAATACAGAATGTCTCAGGTTATCGAAAATGTAGGGTTATGTCGTGTATATATATAGGGTACACTGATGCTGTTTAGCAGTGATAATTATTTATTGAAATATAATAAAAAATAGCTTTTAAAGTAAAACCAAGTAGCACAGCATACTTTATTTCTACGCAATGTACTTTATTTTTCCTCATTTTATAAGCAATGTACTTTATTTAAGCAAAAAAAAAAAAAATGTGGTAACCCTAATCTCAGCCCATACACTTTCCATTGTTGGGCTCGGGCCTCCTTCATTACAGGTGGGAAATTGACCAACTATATCATGCGGGTCAGACTTGTTAGTGTAGAGTTTTGCTTCGAGTTTTCCTTTTCTTGCATATATATTATATACATATTATATCCCTTAGTAGTCTCTTACCTACACGGATAAGTGTATACTACACGGATAAGTAACTTAAGTGATGTAAGACTTCTAATACGTTTAGAAAGCTTTTTAATACAGTTGAGAATAATTAGAAAGTAAACAGGACTTTATAATGAAATTAAAAAAGAATCTTATAAATATCAGAACGGTTGTATTATAAATTTCCTTAGACCTAAAAATAACCAAATTATAGGATTTTTATGAAATTTTATGTACTAAAAGTAACGAAAAGATAGTTTTACATGTATAAGAATTAATTTACGTTTAAGCCAATGGCCTAGTAAAAAAAATGTAGGAATTTGTGATATAACTACATATCGACGCCCCCGTGCAATAAGTCGGTAATTGAAAAAGCAAATTTTACAGGAAAATAAATTACTGTTTTCCTTGAATAACTTTCTAACCTCTAGGAGTATTACGGTCATTGATACATCAAATGAAAGCTATTTTTTTATGAAACGCTATTTTGGCATCTAATTTAAATTATTTGCTTCATGTTGACTACAATATGGAAAATATTTTTTTACAGTATCGAGAAAAGTTTCATTATTCTGCAATAGTAACTTACGGGGTTCTTGTGTTAAATTTATAAAGAGTGTTGATTTGTAACAGCGTATTATCGACTTTTGTTTATTATTACTATAGCTAGTGAACGTAATATATCGGAACCAAGTTATTCTAGTAATTTTCTATATACAGGGAATACCGTATAGATAAAATACGGTACTGAATAGAAAATTTTACAACAACTTTTTCATATTACTGTTCAACAAAACAGACCTTTGTAGAATACCAAAACAAGGTTTTGAAATAAATTTATAATATACTAGCTGACCCGGCAAACTTCGTACCGCCTTTTTTCCTAATTATTTTATTTTTTGTATTATCCGTGCAGTGACGGAGTAAGAATACAATTTACCAGCCGCGTGTATCGTAAATGACGACTAAGGGAAATAATATGCATATGACATCAATGCAAGATAAAGAAAACCCGGCATAAAACCCTATACCAACACGTCTCACCAGCGTGGTATAGTAGATCGATTTCCCTCCCATAGAGGAGGAGGCCCGAGCCCAACAGTGGAACATGTATGGGTTGAGACGAAGAGGATGATTTATCAGCCTCCTACAAATGGCGTAAAGTTGCCGAAGCTGGGGCGGTCTCGGGACTCGGCCTCGAACGTATCAATATAATGGAATTATTGATAATCCAACTGAATTGAATTTACGGAAAGTGTCATATTTCCTTAGTCCGCAACTTTACACTATTTGTGGGAGGCTGATAAATCATCATCATCATCTCAGCTCATACACGTCTAACTGTTGGGCTTGCACCTCGACCTGCTATACCACCACCAGCTGCTATGCCACGCTGGTCAAACTTTTTAATCTAGATCTATATGTAATTATGCCAAAAATGCCGAACCGACGGGACGAACATCAAATGTTTGACATGTAAGAATAGTTTGTATGGGAAAATAAAATTGTTGTTTTTAGTATTTTACTTGCAATTTTCTATATTTTCTCACCACTTAAACCTTCCCTGGACTTCCACAAATAATTCAAGACCAAAATTAGCCAAATCGGTCCATCCGTTCTCGAGTTTTAGCGAGACTAACGAACAGCAATTCATTTATATATATATATATATATATATATATATATATATATATATATATATATATATATATATATATATAGATATTTTTTTTTACAAAATTTTCTATAATTTATTTTAATTTTCCATCTGGTACCATTTGGGTCAACGATTACATTCCCAAGGAGGGTTGACGTCAGGCAGGCGGCCGGTCATAAAAGTCATTGCCGAAACTTTTTGCAATATGTCAAAACAGATGACATATTGCGTCGACCCCAAGTAATTGGGATAAGAGCAAGATGATGATGAATTTATTTTAATTTTCAAGCATTTAACACGACAACAAAAATAATTAATTATTATTTAGATAAATTTATCTAATAGTTATGATTCATTAGATCATGTTACCCGAATCTAAACGGTGAATTGTGGGAATTTATCTAATTTTACCTGTTATTGAAGTAACACCAACCTTTCAGTAATAGCTTAGATAATTTTACATGCTACTTCAAATCGTTTAGTGCTTGATAGCTTAGATCATTTTACATGTTACTTCAAACCTTTTATTGATAGCTTAGATTGATTTTACATATTATTTCAAATATTTTAGTGATAGCTTAATAATAATTTTATCCATCACTGGAACCATTTCAGAAATAGTTTAGATAATTTTACATGTTTATCAAATGAAGTAAATTTTATCGATGCGACATAAACTGCGTGATATAATAGTGATAAACACACTTGGATAGACAAAAATAAACTATGGAATAGTTTCTCTCTATTAAAATTTAAACGAAACCAACCGTAACGGTTGGTTTCGTTTAAATGTTTTTTTTCAAATGTTTTTACTTTATATTCTCTCTACTATAAAGTTTGCCTAATGTCGCTTAGTTAGGTTTGCCTTTAATGCGTCGATATTGTTATTGATTTAGAAAAAATGCCACATGTAAGGCTTCAAAATATCGGTCGGCATACGTGTAAAGCAAGTCGAGGTCACAATCTTTCCTAAGACTGAAGAAAAGCCAACGTGGTGTTTGGAGGCAAACAAAATGAGAATTTCTCAAGCGAGATATAGGTACCACGGATTCAGATGAACTCATACTATCGACTTCAGCTGGGGGATTTCACTTCTTCTTCAGGTCGATCGGTAGGAGATGCTGAACAGCCTTGAAGGTCACCCATGGGGTCGCCCCTATTGCGCGGCGTTGAGAAAACTACGGCCTTCTTCACTCACCAAGACTTTCCAACCCGGCCTCCTCATGAGGGTTGTTGAGGACCTGTTCCCACGGCAGAAAAAGCCTTTAGTCATTGCTCTGCTCGACAGTGACCGGGAACCGAAAGGTTTAAGCCCGCCAAGGACACGGAGAGGGGGCGGCAGTGGCGCGTATACGTGCTAAAATCATCACTTCCCAGCCAGACGGTTTACCATAATGGGTGCTGGCGTTGAAATCGACCTACAAATACCATGTTGGTCAGACGTGTTAATATAGGGTTTTGTTTCGAATTTCACTTCTCATTCATAGATATTATATGCATATTATAATCCCTTAGTCGTCTTTTACGACACCCATGGGTGATGAATTGTATTCTTACTCCGTCACCGCACGGATACTAAAACCAAGCTAATAAATACTAAAACAAATAATTACTAAAAAAAGGCGGTATGAATTACGAAGTTCGCCAGGTCATCTAGTTAATAAAAAATATCTTTTCTATTAATTTTCTTCTATACAAACCTTGTCCTAACAACAAAAAACACAATAAAAAAAAATTATCCAATTTGATGCAGTCGATCGAAAGTTATGGGCGTACTTAATATACCGCCTTTTCTTATCGATTCCAATTTGTATGGGCAAAATGATTTTTTTTAAATTTATTTTTTTAGTATTTTACTCGCAAAATTTCCATATTTTCTCACCGTTTAAACCTTCCCTGGACTTCCACAAATAATTCAAGGCCAAAATTAGCCAAATCGGTCCAGCCGTTCTCGAGTTTTAGCGAGATTAACGAACAGCAATTGATTTTATATATATATATATATATATAGATTTGAAATAAATAAATCTATATTAAATTTGAAATTAATTTATAATAATGAGTGATCATTTTTATTATATTTAAATCGCCAAGTCGAGCAAAACCGCAAAAATGCCGTAATATCCTTTTCTCGAAACAATTCAGGCCATTTTCGCCCCCCTATAACTTCGTTGTGAATAAAACTAGAAGCCTGATTTTTTAATAACCAAGCAGGCTTTGTATACACACGTATACGACGCTTCAAGTTTAGATTACTATTAGCGTTTAGTGTATAAATGAAGGAAAAATGATAAAAACTTGCAATTTCGGTCCAGTTGCCTAGATACATTTACTGCATAAATGCATGCAATGATGCATTTTGTAATACTATATGAATATATAGGATTAAAAGTTTTATTTGCAGTAAATGAATCAGTGTAGCTGTATATCTAAGTATAACAACGAGATACGAATATAATTCTCGCCAGTCCTTGCTTTCCTGTAGGAGTCCTAAGAACCGGCTAAGGAATTACCAGAAGAGTGGGCAGCAGCTCTTTCCAGGGAAATGTATAACATCTCACTGGGATCGCCAACCCGCCTGCCAATCGTGGCGATTACAATGAGAAGATCGTCGAGCTGGAAGAGGTATTGAGCAAAATCCGACGGGACATTGTTGGATTATCGAAAACTCTTTCTTCTACATTGGGGCGTCAACCGTCCCAAGGTGGTATAGGGTTTGTCGATCGCAAGTCTTTCTTATACTTTTACAAGAACATCACAAAAGCCATATACGCGTCTAAAACCCACTTCACGGTGGTTAAAGTAGACTTTAACGCGAAACTGGGCAGAGGGAGTCATGATGAATTGAGGGTAGGCCAACATAGATGTCAACAGAGAAACCAATTATTAAAGTATATAAGTAAGGTAATTAGTAAAGTGGTCAATCAAAGGTAACTTGTAAAATGGTCAATCACAGAATGAAAAAGCAAGAATCGGACATATCTTATGAAGTTGTACTAAAATCTCCTAAACTATTAAAGAGACTAAATTGCCTGAAGTTGACATGAAAGAACGAACACTACCAATCATAAGTCTCGGTTGCCACCAAAGCGGAGAGGAGGGAAGACTAAAAGAGATGTGTGTGAATAAACCAATCAGATTTTATTATTTCCACATCTTCTCTAAGCTTAGCTTTGGAGGAAATAATTCAAGCGGATAGAGATGTCTCATTTTCAGAGAATGGGCTTTAAGAAAATCCGTCGTTGGTATTAAAGAAGTAGAAGGTAATATGGGACAATCTCCAAAAAGAAATGAGATGCCATCAAAAACATAACTTATAAAAGAACCTAGTCTCGCAACTCAATTCGTCTACCATAAAAAGTTGTGAGATCCATGTAATACCAAGTCGGTTAATTTATTCAGTCCTTACTTAAGGGACCTTCTGTCTTAAGTTATTATATTAGCTAACCTAACAACTTCCTATAGTAACCATATCAATATTAAAGATCATTTATATTTCAAGTAGATTGACTTGACAATTCAAATACAACCATTATCAACCACACCATTATAACCAAATCAAATACAACCATTGAAGTTTTCGATCAACGAGACCATAAAAGTTTTTTAAATAAACTAAATTTTTCCCCATAAATCTACCTTACACACGGATGTGGGACCTAAAGATTTTTAGGGTACCTTTCTTTATTACATATATGTATTATGTTTTACGAATTAAATACGACATAAATATGGCATATACTTTTACCGGAAATAATTGCATTAATTAAAAGTTATTCCCTACAATAACCCAGTAATAGCAACTTACTGAATACCGAAAAGAAAATCACTTTTGTATTAATGTGTAATGATGTTTTTGTCGTCATTAATGTATTTACAATTTTCTCTACAATAAAATGTTTATTCCAGATATCTCCGATAATATAAGTGGGAAAATTATAACAAAAATTCACAATATGTATGCTGACCCATAGATTACAATTTTAACATAACAGCAAAAAGTCCATAATAGCACATTACCGACTTGTTGCAGGGAGGCGTCGATATGTATGTGGGAAATTTTCATTTCCATTGAAAGACTGCACGGATGGCGTAGTGGTTAAGATATCTATCTAACGTGTCAGTGTCCCGGGTTTGAATCCCGCACAGGTAAATACTTTGTGCGATCCACAAATTTTTGTTCTGAGTCTGGATGTAATTTGTGTCCGTTAATTACATGTTCCGTGTGGTTACGGAGTAAGAATACAATTTACCACCCCCACTCTTCCCCATGGGTGTCGTAAAAGACGACTAAGGGATTAAATACATATAACATCTATGTAAGAGAAGGAAAACTCGAAATAAAACCCCGTCTGACCAGCGTAGTATAGTAGGCCAATTTTCCTCCTATTATGGAGGAGGCAAGAGTCTAACAGTGGGACGTATTATGAGCTGAAATGATGATGAAAATGATGAATTATATGTTTGTGAAGTCTCTCGCAATACAAGGATTATTTCCTAAATGCAGGGCGTCGACTTATATAAAAAATATAAATATCCATTCTCACAGTTACACATACGGTTATAAACAAAGTTGATTATTGGACAATTGGTTTGGTTCTGTTTGTTTAGTGTTGCGTTATCACATGCTCCACATGTAAAATATTCATGAGGACTTGTACATTTAAAAAAATATACTTAATTGTATTTCTGATTTGATATAGTAAAAATATTGATCATTGAATCATTTATATATTGTCTTTCATTTCCTTAAATTACAATCACAACAATGTACCTAAATTTTAAAAACTAAGTTGACACAACATTGACTACCAATATTAAATTAAAAAACAAACAAGAATATTCAAACAAATTTCTATTTGAATTATCATTAAGAAATATTCAAAATCAATTTTTCATATGTTTATGGGTATTTAAAAAAATATAAAGAAGGAGTTAATATTTTTTTAGTAATAACATTTCTGAAGAAACATATTTTAATTTATTTTCCATCCAGCCTTCAACCCGTATACTACTGGAGATAGACCTCAAGAATACTACGCACACCACATCTGCTTCCTGCGTTAGTTTGCTTAGTCTCCCGACGTTGTATCATTCAAGAGCCGCCGTTTATTTTTGAATGATTGTCTGTTGGTCGAGCGATGTGGCCTGCCTATTACCACTTCCAACGTATTCCAGATTTTGTCATGTAGACAATACTCATCATAACCCTGCTATGGCAAGCCATAGCGGAGTGACTTTGACATTCTTAAGTTGCATTAGAATGAGAAAAAAGAAACGCACATTTGCCGAATTACTCTGCTTCCCATGACTATCATGAACAAGCAAAAAAATTAATCAATTCAGAATGCTTCTCATTGTAAAGTATATATATTATAAGTAAATAAAAACTTACAACATTCTTCCTCTGAAATACATTCGCCAGCGTCATTTCTATAATACCCTTTTTCGCAACGACAAGCTCCTGTGCAAACAGCAGGCTGTAGCGGACAGTGATATATTTTGCCAATACTGTCACAAGTTTGTGGAGGACATTTAGGAGCGCAAGTGTCGTAATACTCATTAGATTTGTTGCATTTTTCTGTTAAAATTAAATCATAATAAGATTTTCATATGTAAATTTAACATCCCTACGGTCTATGACTACCATTCTTCATTCTTATAGGGATGCCTCAACCAATTTTTTCAACTCATATAGAAAAGTAATGTGCATATATTACCAATTCATAATGATAAGCAGAACTAAATTAGTCGACGTATTAAGCACATATTTTCGGTATAGTGACGGAGCAAGAATACAATTCGCCATAAAAGACGACTAAGGGATATAACAGACAAATAATATCTATGCAAGAAAAGAAAAATCGAAATGCAACTCCATTCTAACCCATCTGATCAGCGTGGTTGTCTGCTGATTGTATGTTTATAAATTCACCCGCAATATAAGTAATCATTTCTTTAGTTCACGGTGTGGTCATAGAAAGATAATAAAACGAGTACCCTCTCCACGGGGAGAGATAATGTCAAAATTGTCATGCTTGACAGGATTTTTTTTTTCATAGCGATCGAATATCTATTTAATCATAATGTTATGAGTTTCGCAAAAGAGTCTTGCATTGTGCTGGTATCTAGCTTTCACAACTTTTATCCTTGACTTCGGAAAAATGAAGTGTAGAAATACTTCGTATTTCATCACAACATATAGGGATGGACATAAATAAGAATAATATAACTTCAAAAAACTTACTACAGTCAGCTTCCAAAATGCATTCACCTACTTTGTTTCTATAGAAACCCTTCTTGCAACGACAAGCTCCCTGACAAACGGCAGGTTGGATAGGGCAGTTGTATATTTTACCAATACTTTCACAGGTTTGTGGAGGGCATGTTGGTGCACAAGTGTCGTAATATTCGTTGACTTTGTCGCATTGAACTATTAAAATTAAATCAAAGTGGTATAGTAGAAACATAGTTACTCTAGAGAGTAGTAAAATCGAGACATACTATTGTCAATCTGACTTCAAAACTTACATCATCATTATCATTAGCGAAAATGAATTTGTCCACCAATTTAATTTTGTCCATCCATCAATCAGCACATAGACGTCCACTGTTGGACACAAAAATGCTACTCGAAGCGGTACTATGCCACTTGCATCCAACGCATCTTTGCGACTTTCAAGATGTCGTCACTCCACCTAGTAGGAGGTCGTTCCTATGCTGTGTCATTCAATTCTTGGTCGCCACTCGAGAACCTTTCTTTCCCAACGGTTGTCGCTTGCCTATTTCCATTTCAATGCGCTAATAATACGAGCTATGTCGTTTACACTCGTTCTTCTACGGATTTCCATATGCCGGATTTTATCATGTAGAGAAATACCGAGCATAGCCTTTTCCATAGCAGTGAGTCTTTTTATAAGGTCGACATGGTAAATCAGTCTGAGCCAACTCTATCTGATACCGTCTGGTTAAAAATTACATTCCTAAAGAGGGTTGACGTCAGGCAGGCGGCCGGTTATAAAACCAATCAATAACTTTTACAATATGCATGATGGAAGATGATTACATAATAATTACGTCAACCCCAGGTAGTTAGAATAAGAGAAACATAATGGTGATGATGATTTATATGGTATAAGAAATTTTGTCAAGTATTTTTTATGAAGATAAAAATAAAAAGAATTAATTACCACACTGATCCGTAGGGATGCAATTGCCATCGTAGTTTCGGGAATAATTTTCTTGGCAAACACATCCTCCCTCACAAGTGAGAGGGTCTATGCAAAGTATCCCACTATCAGAACAATTCCATCTTCTACAACCACCATTGCAGCATGTACTATAGACTTCATTGACCTCACAAGCAGGAGCTTAACATTTTGAAATAAAGTTTTGTGTAAGTTATAATTAAAATAAAATTTGAAAAAATATATGTTAACACACATACATATAATCACGCCTCTTTCCCATAGGAGTAGGCAGAGATCACTTCCTTTCACTTGCCACGTACTTACATACATACTATTTTTGCCACCTCACTATGTTAATATTTTTTATTTCATAAATCAAATTGTGATTGTGATTATGAAATTGTACCACAAAACTGTGTTAATTTACTATTAGTTGTCTTAGAACATTGATAAAGTTATTATTATGACAGGTTAGAAATATAATTTGTTATCACTCCTTACTTTTTTACTAGGAGGCTTAAAAATTATATCCAGTGTAGCTAATATGCTATCATCTGCCCGTGGGGAGGGCTATTTTCAACAGTGAACGTTGTTAGGCTAAGGGATAGAATTTAAAACATTACCACTTATTAGAGAAAATGAATTTGTTAGAACTTGCTAACTATAATTAATTTGGTCAGTTATACTGGTTTTGAATTTGAAAATCACGAAATGCTTTTTCAATTGCCTTGACAAGTAAGCAACATAGATGGTATCCCTGTATCCACTTAAAATCTTTACGGCAGCAGTTTTAATTTACAATTTAGTAGATATGTCTTTTTAGATGATGTGACCATATTTTGTCCAAATCGTCCGAGAGGCTCAAACACTATTTCATCTCACCGCCAATTGAGCAGGTAAACGGTAGAGTTACTTTGAGTTCGTTAGCCCACCCGATGAGTTACCCAATTAGGTTCTATTTGTTGTCTAATCAGAAGCACCGAGATGACCAGCGTTATTCTTAATATAAACTACAGGATTCTACTTAGTAAATAAAATGTACAGAATCTTACTAGAATCTCCATCATGACCAGCATCTCCGTTCGAAACTGTAAATTGTATGTCATTTTAGGTACTTTTACTTGTGAATACGAAATATCATTAATATCATATCAATAACTTTTTTAAGCTTTATTTCTCAAATCCCTTCAATATGAAGTACAAAACAAAGAAATCTGTAAGTCTTAAAATAGGTACACAAATCGATCTTTTCATTTTCAAGTTTTTGTAAGAGTAAAAAGATAGCATAATTGAATTTGAAAATCCCCGAAATTGAATAATTTGCAAGCATTGGAGTAACCGTATGTTTACAATGTAGTCGTTTAAAAGTTTAATGTGAATAAAATTTAGTTTTAGGATTTTACTGGGACTCGGTCGCCGCTTTCTGTGAGTTAGTCATCTTAAGGAAGGAGGTGACGGAGCAAGAGCATGAGGAACTCTTCTACGGTGACACGATCCGACGCCAGTGCCTTGGGCGGCGCAAGCTTGAGTACCTGTGCTTGATGCCACACCAGCCGAGGCCGAGGGTGACTGGACCGGTGAATAGTCCGTCACCCGCAGAGGTTGAACGCGAGAGGGCGACCGACATACTGGGAAGGGTGTTAGTGAAGGAAGGTACCCGAAAGGTTACACCGTCGGGCCGGCCACGGACAACAAAAAATCCGATACCGGTGGTCGGGCCAATGATGAAGGGGAGGGAATACGGTGGGTTGTGGGGCCGCGGCCGCCCTTTCGTCACCCCGGACACAAGCATTTTATTATGCTTAAACAACAAACGAAATATAGATAACAATTTATTTATTAAAAGTAAAAAGGAAATTGACAAATTTTGGTTTAGGCCAAATAATTGAGCATCCGCTGTTTGTCGACGTTTCAAAGAGAAAGAAAATGCAATCATGTTTGACCTGCATATATATACCCTCTTTAATCTTTGCTATAGAGAATTGAAAAGGGACCAACCCACTCCCGTGTTTTTAAAGACATATACGTTAATCAAATCATTATTATTTATTTCTTTACCATTTTATACTATTTCTTTATTATTTGTGTGGTGACGAAGTGAGAATGCAGTATATTTTCTTAGTTCTGATTGACGGCCATTTTTGTGGGTGTTTTTATGAGATGACTAAAGGAGGTAATTATACAGGGTGACTGGTAAAAGATTGTACATATTGAAGGAGGCTACTCAGTACTCGATTCTGATACCGAATATATAAAAAAATAGTACTTAAATTTTGAACTATTTATCTTATAAAAATATTTAGTCCTGGACACAGATGATAATATACCTACCTATAGGTATATCTATCTATGTACAGGTTAACGCACTTGTACTAAAAATTTACGTAACAGCGATATTGAACTAGTTATTGGGTGATATGCCGACAAGGCCGTCTCGAACCAATCAGACCGCAGGACGGCTATCCCTACCTATCGCATCATACGGGAATCCTTCAAAAAATTCTTTAGTTATCCGCGGACCGCGATGGCCTAATCGTACTAGTGTGTTTCTAATCCTTGCGTAGCTCCGTTCGTCGGATTGTCTTTTATGCACGTTTATTATTTTTTGATATTATGTAAATAACAATTTTCGATGTAGTGGTTGATGGCATCTTGTGCTCGTAATCGGTGTACAAATAAAGAGTTATCTATCTATCTATCTATCTATCTTACTAGCGTGGTTTTTCTTTTTTTCTTTTATGGGTGGACTATGGTAAGCGCACGCGCGGTCCGGTCCGTCCGGGGCGATGAAAGGACGGCGCGCGGGTCCATAACCCACCCGTACCCACGTCACCTCGTTGTTGGGCCGACCACCGGAGCAGATGTGTGTGGTATAGTAGACAAATTTCCCTCCCATTGTTGAGTAGGCTTGAGCCTAGTAGTGGGACGTATATAAGCTGAAATGAATGAATAAAAAGTCTTACCTTCTGAACATTTTATAAAAATATTAAACGTATTTGCCACAACGACAAAAACTAGCAGTGGCTTCCACATTGTCAGCAATTAATTGTATTTTAAACGCTTATCGACGATGTTTACCTCTTTTATATTAGCAAGTACAACTTCGTGCACTTGTGTCAATAAAAAGAAATAAAGTTAATAAACATTACTTTAATTGCCATGGATCGTAATTGCTGTCCGTCTTTTTGTTATTATACACTACTTACGTAACCAGTATGCCTTTATAATGTTTTGACTTCTACCAAAATATTAAATGATTACTTATATTTTAGAATACTACATAAATTATAAAATATGTCATATTATAAGAAAGATGTGTAATTATTATTAAAATAAATAAATAGTAACAATTTTTGAAAACATCTTTAGCAATAAAGTACCTGTTTTCATTTAAATCGCTAAAATTAATTAAGTACTTTTACAATTTATATGTTGTCTGTCCATGATCATACTTTAAAAATTTACCAGAAATATAGTACTCATCAAGAACATTACAAAAAGCCCAAAAGGATCGTTCTCTAATAGAGTTCATTACTTTCAGCGATCATTTTCCCCTCTATTATTAGTCCAGCATATTTATAGTCTATACAGTACCATATTAATCATCATCTAAGTACTAAGATTGTCATCTAAGTTACATACAAATTTAAATATCCAGAGGGCTCTGTGATCTGTAGAGTTTGCGGGTCTGTCTTTGTTTCAAATCATATACAGTTTGGATATTTATCAAAAACCAAATTGAGTAAAAAAAAAACTGTATAATGATCAAACTTGTACATAAAATTATATTAGAATCGTTGAGAAAGCTGGACATTCGGGCAAACATTAAAAGTCTTTGTGACCAAAATGAATCGTAGATGCTTCGCTTACGCTCGCTCGGTTAATAAATACTCCATATTTTTAAATTTCATTCTACCTAACTGCTACCCTTATAGACTTAGTCTAGGACTTGCTCAAGTTTAGCATTGTTAGTCTTGGTCAGTTTTGGCCAAAATTATATAAAACATGGAGATTACTCCGTTCAATCCAACAGAAAATAAGCAGTCAAAATCTATTCATTCGATTTTATATCGCTCAAGTTTCAGAATGAGAACAAATTTGACAAGATTGGACAGATAGCATAGAAGTTCAATATCGAATTTTCTTTTTCTTGGAAGTGATGTCTTTTGTAGCATAATTTAGTCGTCTTTTATGATGCTATGGGTAATGCAACTGCAACAGTGAATATTCCCAGTCTATCACTATTATATTTTTTATTGCCATTGACTTTTATTGCCAGAATTTAACGCCGTCTAATAAAAATACCAAATATTAAGGGGGAATACTTTTCATTGTTAGTAAAAGATATATTAGGTACCTTACAACAACGTACCTAACAAAGATACGTTTATTCTCTTTGATAAATCTTCTTCGTTCTAAAAGATATAGATATTCGTGAAAGTCAATTGTTTCTTTTTATACGAAAAATTTTGACATATTTATATGTACTCGCGCCAAAGGCGGAATGTGTCGCGGTAAAGGAATTCCTAGGAATAGGCAATGACGACCCAGTAAACCGCAAGCCACCAGGGGCATAACTCACGGGGCGAGACATTACCGCCTCCATTCTGTTACCCGCCGGTAAAGACCGGGGCTGACTCTGCCTAGATGCTGGCCGTTGCGGGAAGTCAGGATTGTCTCTAAAAGCTCCATTGGTCTATAGGCTGCAGCCGAGTCCAGTGGCCGTACCGGCTCGGACAGGAGTTCCTTTTCTTCAAAGAGCTTGGGATCGTGCCTAAATGCTAGACAGGCGTTGTATTGTCCCCTGAAGCGTGGTTCCACGTGTTCGAGGGCTAGGGTCATCATGCAGTCGGGTACAAAATCCGGCTCAGGAGCGGTGGGATTGGCACATATTCATGCCACTGCTGCCCCCATTTTCGCCTCCGTGACACGTGAAAAACTTTCGTTTGCCTCCTGGTCATTGTTTGGCACAGCCATGACCGGAGGCATATGTTTTGCCCGTCGTGAGATCAGGTATTCGATCACCCTGGTGGGGAGGCTGGACTCGAGAATCTCGCTGAGGGAGGAAGAAGTCTGGGCGCACGAATCTTATCCAGCGTCGCACGTTACGCTAGTACACCAGTACACGCTAGTATAGTTTTATGTACGCATAGGCAATAAATGTATAATGGATGTATGTATGTGAATAGTTTTGGGTGCTATTCTCATTATAACTTGCAATGTCCATAATATATATATTAGAGTTGTATTTGTTACATAGATATCTGCGCTTCATTTAACATGATAGCTATCGTTTAATTGTGTATAAGTGACGTATGAATGTCCTAATATTTGCAAACGCATAGTGTGTTGACTACTGCACTCAGCAGCTTGTGCCCCTACCCCGCGAACGTCTCAGGCCGCGATCTGATGATTGGAAAAGTGATGGGAACATTAATTAATTAATAATTATTATTGGAGAAATATTTATGAATGTTTTTATTACTCAGCATTTATATTATGTTTTAAAAGTTTATGTACCCATCGCGTTCTAACAAATATTAGTGTGTGAGCGGCGATCATTCATACGATTCCTCATATACCTACACAGTATAATTAGTGAGGCTGCGGCCGTCATGATCGCAGCTCCCTAGCCGACTGACTGTTTTGTAGGCGGACGAGTGGTATCGGCTGCGTTCATACACTTCGGCTATTGTCGTGATTCCTTTAAGCACATTAAGAATAGCACCTAAATACCTACGGTAATAATGGCACCTAAATACCGTAGGTATTTAGGTGCCATTATATTATAATATGCCAAAATATTATAATAACAGAACAGATATGTAGGTAGCTACATATCTGTTCTGTTATTATAATATTTTAATGTTTTTATTAGACGTACATATGTATGCTTAACTATGTATATTGTGACGTGTGGCTCAGCATCGAATAAATATGTTTTCTTTCTTTCTTTCTTTCACGATACTGGAGGCCTTGGAGCACCACCTTACACTGTCTAACATCTCCTGCCGACTTATGGCTTGGCATGACGGATGGCAAGCTTGATAATAGACTGTGTATTGCAGTAAGCCTTGTACAACTGGACTTCCCCTTGGGCATCGCGGTGACGCCGCCGAGTAAAGACTTTCCGAGCACGTATACATGCTGCCCCGAAGTGAACTTGCATCGCAGAATTGCGTTAATGCACAGCGAATGCCTTCTTCTTTCGTCTTGGCTCTCTTGGCTGGGGTAGATGAGGAGGGCCGCATTTGAACGCTGAACGATTTCGCCAGTAGGCTCCGATCTAGTTCTGCCGGACGTATGACCAATACTGGGCTGTCGGAGGGACCGGAGACCTCTATCTGAATATACCTGTGTCAAATAGGGTCTCAAAGTTCCCTTGGACGCACCAGCTCCTCACATATGCTGTGACATTAGGGTTAGCGGACGACAAATCCACTATCGACCCGTCCTGCTGCCGTATGCACGTATGCACGGAACCCCTATTTCGAATACAGAGAAAAAAATATCCAATTCATAATCCATTTCATCTATTAGCTATTCTAACTGGAGGTAATAATCATCCATCCATATTTTAGGATTTATAATTATGTATCTATACCAATAAATAAAATTGGAGTGTCTGTTTGTAATGTCAAAATAATAGGGTTTTTTCATGCTCACACGGTTATTTGTACGACACCTATGCCTAAAATAGCAATTAAAAATTTTTGTCTGTCTGTCTGTCTGTCTGTTTGTTCCGGGTAATCTTCAAAACGGCTGGACCGATTTCAAAAATTCTTTCACCAATGGAAAGTTATAATATCAGGGCGTAAACTAGGCTATATTTTATCCCGGTATTTCCACGGGAACGGGAACTACGCGGGTAAAACGACTATAACCTATAACCGAAGCGAAGCGAGGGCGGATTGCTAGTAGTTAAATAAATTTCAATGCACTGAAAACATGTACATATTTTTACTACAAATATACCTTTAATAACTGTTGATACAGTCTGAATAATTTATTTCTTTTTTTTTGCAAACAATTGGTACAGAATTTATATTTATTTTCAATTGCGTAAAAGGTATTTTATTAAATCTGTTTTCATAGCTAAAGCGTTCGCCTGTGGTAATATTTGTTTTGTCATGTTATATGCAAACAGGTGTAAAGAACAAATGAAATATTGAAGATACTATAATTTTTTATTGATTTTGGCTTATTATTAACAGTTATATTGTAAGAAAGGTTGGGATTAGTAAGGTTAACAGTCATAAAATATATTCAATACTCTTATTTTTTGGAGGTGGGTCAACGCACCGGCCGCCCGGCTCCGTCCGTCATTTTTGTCCAATATATTTATATACTAGTGAACTCCCAGCCGATTTTCTCGTACTAGGAAGGTGTGATGGCACTTTATATTTTTGAAAAAAATTGTTAATGTGTTGTCTTTGTAGTCTTTTTATTGCACGGTTTTCGTTTTAATCATTCACCATCCACCCCACCCATCCATCCATCAGCTCATAGACGTTGACTGTTGGATATAGGCTTCCCCACGAGAATATCACTCGGAAAGGTTTTACCTATTAGTTGTTTCTGTACAAAGCGTATATGGGAATTTTCATAAAAATGTACAAGGGCGTTTTCAGGCCTGTCCCTCTAAAACATTACCTTTTTTAAACAATTAATTCTATTTGAAACTAAACACAAAATTTTACATTAGGTTTATTGTACATTTAAGTAATATTTTATAATATTATTTAAGCCAATTATAGTATAATTTTTCGATTAAAAATAATACAACAACAGATTGCTATAATTTTATCGTGTCCCTTTGTAGTCAGACGATATTTCAACACTGAATTTACATATTAGTTGTAATAATTTGCTCAGTGCCGTATTTTATTTTTCTGGTAGATAGTGTAGGGTCAATTTATTAAAAATATATATTAACTAATAATGTTATTATTACATAAAACATCTACAAAAAGGGTAGTATTTCGGTGGTCTTTTTGGTTTTATTTTTAATAATGTTAATAACAGGATCCCAGCTTGATTGTAACATCCAGCCATCCTCCTATTGAGATTTTTGTGTTATTTAATCTCTAATTCAATTCACTATGGAACTGAAGTCAAATAACTCTTTAGCCTTCTTAGACATTTTGGTTGGTTGGGTGGAAACCTAACAACATCTTGAGTCATACAATGTATCGTAAGGCAACACATATAGACAGATACTTGAAAGGTGATTCTCATCATCTCCCTTCTCAGGTAGCTACCGTGTGTAAATCTTTGTTGCTGAGAGCACGAGGAATTTGTGACAATGAACACCTGGTTGGGGAGCTGCAGCATGTTAAGCAGGTTCGAAGTACAAACAAGCTGTAAGTTCCTCGGCCCCGTCGCAAAGACCGAGTGAAACCACCCACAGTTGAGCGCCTCCCTGCAGTACTACTTTATGTTAAAGGAGTCACTGACAAGATTGGCTACATCCTGAAACGGTCTTCCATAAAAACTTATTTTAAGCTACTGAAGAGGATTAGTCAATTCTTACCACCTGTCAAGTCCCAGCTAGCCAGATCCCTCTACAAGATGCAGGAGTATATAAACTTGACTGTGACTGTGGTCTCTCTTATATTGGACAACATCATCATCTTGCTCTTATCCCAATTACTTGGGGTCGACGCAATATGTCATCTGTTTTGACATATTGCAAAAAGTTTCGGCACAATGACTTTTATGACCGGCCGCCTGCCTGACGTCAACCCTCCTTGGGAATGTAATCGTTGACCCAAATGGTACCAGATGGTGTTGGTCCGGGTCAATCTAGGGCTCTTAGTCGTCTTTTACGACACCCACGAGCAAAGCAAGGGTTGGTAGTATTCGAAGCCGCTACCACACAGCAATATTGGACTTACTCTTATATTGGACAAACAAAGAAAAAATATCTAACAGTTATTATGGCCTAATGGGGCATGGTCTAACGATTTTAGCATTTACCGGCAAACGTTCAGATTTATAATGTTAATGATTTCTCCATAAAAATAAATAGTAAATATAATACCTAGAAAGCATAGACTGACCCCACCTTTTCCCGCCGCCTACTTACAACGGCGCTGTGGACGTCACGATGCAATATGCCAATGCCTAATTCATTGAATTAATGTTATGACACTGTGAACAACCTACTAAGACAAGCGCGTAATGAATAGGTACCAGTGCAAGCATCGAAATTAGATTTATTTGTTTCCAGGATGCGTGTATTAATACTCAACAAGATATTATCACCAACGGGATTCGCTTTCTTCTTTCTACTCACGCGCATATGCGTGTTTCGTTAAAAATACTCTGCATAAACAGATGCAATTAGCTTGTCTTCCTCCAACCTCAGTTGCTGCTCATCAACATCTTTTCCGGGTATGTTACCAAGTTCAAGTGTGACTTGTTTACCAGCTAGACCCAAAAGACTGGGGTTGGAAGTTGGTCGATAATATATTAGAAGTTTAGAACCAATTCAGACTTTACTCCCACCTGCGCCGGCAAAACTGCTGAACATAATTTGTTGCAACTGTAAAAAGGAATGCAGTGCTAAATGTGGTTATAAAAAAGTTGGACTGTTTTGTTCTTTGGCATGTACAAACTGTCAAGGTCGGTCATGTTCCAAAATTGAATCACCAATGGTAGAAGTTTCGTTTGATACTTCCGAAGAAACATGCGATACATCGCTATTGACGCAATTTACTTACACCCAGGATGAAGAAAATGAACAAGACCGAGATCAAGAAGAAGAAGTATTCGAAGGTTATGAATCAGATGAATAAATTTCACGTTTTTAAAACTGCCATCGCTTTTATCATCTCCAATCCTTATTAATACCTTTTATTATGCAATAGTTTTCAATTAAATAAAATCACAGGAGTCATGTGGAATAGGCCTACTGGGGAAACCACGTTAAAAAAAACGCGCTATATATATTATGACGCTTACAACTTTTTAACGCGTTATATCTCAGAAACGGTGACTATATACCGCGCTCGTCAGACGTATTGACATAGGGTTTGAATTCTAGTTGTCCTCCTCTTATACAGATATATGCATATTATGTCCCTCAGTCATCTCCTACGACACCCGCGGGTAAGATAGGCGGTGGTGAAATGTATTCTTACTCCGTCATCACACGGAAGATTATTTGTAACATTTTAATATTACCGTTATTTGTAAAATTTTAATAACATTTCGTTTTCTCAAGAAAATAAAGCATATTAAAATTTCTTCTGGGAATTCATATAGGCGACCTAGATCTAACAGCGGACGTTGTTATGATGATCTATGGATGGGTGGAAATAAACAAAATGATCTGCTTGTTCAATATTCTTTCTAAAAAAAAAAAAATGCAATGCTTCAGTGAATCTACATCATGAAAGAAAAGAGGATATTTACCAAATCGCATAATTAATATAATAATAACATTGCAGGAGTTTTGTAGGTCGAAGTCAATACAATGTTTGTTAAAATTTTTACATAAAATATGACATAAATATTTGAAGTAACAAATTAACTTGGAGATTAGAGAACAATACATTACCTAATAATACATAAAATTTAAAATCTTATAGAAAGAAATAAATAATATCGTATTATTTGGATACATATTTTGTAAATAAGATGAAATACATATAAAAATATGTAGTTTAGAATAATGAAGATTTATTGTTACATAAAAGATTTGAATTAGGGTCAGTTGTATATCTTTACGTCTATTAATGATTATTTGGTAACACAATATGAACTAAATTTTGATTCACCTTAAGAAGCCGATTAATAAATTTGCCTACGAAGGCTCCGCTAAATATGGCCTCTCTTTGATTAAGTAAAAAGAATATGTAGGAATGATTTGCGTTGAATATGTATATATGGGCGCATATCGCCCTCTATCGGCAATATTTGTAAATTGTTGATGTATGTGTTATCAATTATAGTTATAAACATGTTTGAAATATTTGCAACTAATATTTAAATAATTATTTGTAGTAACAACACTGCTATTTACCATGCTATGATATTTAAGACACTCTAGAAATCTTTGATTTAATTGTTTAAATATTTATATAATTGATCAAATTAAAATCGATTAGAATTAATGTAATTATTTGTAACCATATTTAGTTGTTTTTACACAATAAAGATTGTAATTTATTTCTAGTTAGAGCGCCGTCTGTTGAACAATATATGAGAACAATATTTCCTTTAATTACATTAATGTAAATTGTGTAAAATTTACTATTTGGAATTATGTTAAATGCATTAGAATATTTATCATTATTATTTAGCTATATTCCGATAGTTAAAAATAGTTGTTTTATTTGTTTGTTATAAAAAGTAATTGTAGTTACTAAGACTAGACCGTTTCATTGTAAAGCGGAGGTTATAAAAACATTGTAAGATTAGAATAGACCCCAGTCTGGGTAAAGTTGTCACAGCCATCTGAGGCTAACAACTAAGTCACACAAAAAAAAAAAAAAAAAAGAATAGAGGACAGTTTTACTTCACTCACTTCTCCGGCAAGAACTCCTAATAAATACAGTGATTACATACTCGGTATTTTACTATCATCGTCCAAATTCCTGGCGCAACGCTGACAGCAGCGGTGGGATCACAGCCCCAAAACTCTTCAAGATCTACGGATAACCTTCACTATGGAGCAAGTGATGGATCTCCTGACCTCCATTACAAAATACTGCTGCAACAACAGCTGCGAGAGCCGCATTTTCTACGGAGGCTACAATGTAACGGCGGCACCAAAATTTTTATCTACCGCCGTTCAACCCCCGACGAGAGATCGCATCGATAATTATCGACATCGGGAACTAGTGCGTAAATGTTAACGAGACGACCATGGCTTTCAACATATAACGGCAAGAAGCAAGAATGGAAGCTATTCTGGAACTCAAAAGGTACGGCAGACAAATGGGCGTTTTGATCAATTACATGGCAACAAGTGGAAGATGACGTCGTTAGAACCTTCGGCAAGGAGTTCCGGTATGCTGGCTACGTCCAGAGGTGGCGCAGCTGCATCTCTGAACAAGCGGACAGTTACGCAGACTACGCTACAACGGGCCGGGCTCTATTCAAACGTTTGAGACGTGAGGCTACGGACTCCCGAGGTGATCGACGCCGTAATAACAGGTATTTATCTTGAATTAATAAGATCTGAGCTATTGAGAAACGCACCTAGATTTTGTCAAGGCTCGTGTTTATTTTGTTAACTTTTCGTTAGACGAAAACTACCGTCTAACAGTAGTTGTAAGCAAAATTTTGAATTAGTATTGGTAAACTGTTTGAAGGCGACGCCTGGGGTTTCAGCGGTGTGCAGGCGGTGAAGAGTTATGTAATGACTATTTGACGCCAAAAAGTACTGATGTGTTGAATAACTAGCAACCCACCCTCGCTTCGCCTCTGTTTTAGTCGTTTTACTCGCGTAGTGCCCGTTCGCGTGGGAATACCGGGCGTAAAATATAGCCTAATTTACGCCCTGATATTGTAGCTTTCCATTGGTGAAAGAATTTTTGAAATCGGTCCAGCCGTTTTGAAGATTGCCCGGAACAAACTGACAAACTGACAGACGGACAGGCAGACAGACAAAAAATTTTTAATCTGTATTTTGGGCATAGGTGTCGTGCAGGTGACCGCGTGAGCGTGAAAAAAAGCCATTTTGACAGTAGACACTCCATTTTTATTTATTGGTATAGATATTGACTAATAATAATAGTAAACAGCACGGGACATTTAAAAAATGATAAGGCTCGTATTTAACACCGTATTGGTGTCGTGCGATTTTGAGTGAAGAAAAGGTCGCAAGTGGTGACACGAGCGCGGGAGCGCACGAGAACCTCTCCCCGCGCGACCAATTACCTCGTGCGCGCAATTACCTCGTGCGCGCAATTACCTCGTGCGCGCAATTACCCCGCGCGCGCAGTTACCCCGCGCGCGCAGTTACCCCGCGCGCACCTGCATAGCAACAATAGAATGCCTACTACATATTTACAATTATTAAATAGTTCTTATTTTGAATAATTCGCGTCACTTACACTGTTTATTAATTGTGTTAATAATAGCCCAAGACCTTTTTGTGGATGTAAAGAGAAGCGCCCACTTATTACGCTTGCAAAGTCCTCGATTTATAAATTTCATATCCCCGTTAATACGACTAAGTTTATAGTACCAATTAGTGAAAATAAATATTTCCGTAAGCAAATCGATAGTTTATGGTTAACTAACAAGCGGACTATTATTTTTTTTACTTCTAAAGATCGCAGTATCACTAGGTAACAAAATTATACTGGTGTTGGTCGTTCTCTGTGATCCGAAATAAGTTTACTGGTTCGATTCCGGGCAAGCGCCAGATCGTTGATGTTGCTTGCATTACAACCAAAGTTGGTTTCCATGACGTGTCGAGGTAGAATTGGTTATGACATTATTAGTGCTGTTTGGTATTACCGTAAGTCTTAAAGAGGGTATATATAGAAAACTGTAACTGCTGATAAATGAACCCTCAATGCTATCTATAACTTTGATTTTAACTTCAATCTAAACGACTCAATATTGTTTTAAGTTACATGATGGTCTCAAGCTTTAAATCTAGTTTCATACTCTGCAACTGTGTATCGCAAATAAAGGCCAGTGCGTTAACAATAAAACTAAATGACTGATTAAATAGTTCAACGCAGACCCTATAGATTATCACCTCTATAGCGCTATGAAAACGAGATAAGCTGCCATCACTTTAAATATCACTAAATGCTCAAAAGTCCTCGCGTAGTTCAGTATGCGAACCATGTGCATTGAAATAAATACCGCTCGTGAGCTGAAGACGCTAGACTTCGTTTAAAGCTATTAAGCATTTCCGTCACTTCTTAGGTGGTCAATTATTTAAAGTGGTAACTGATTATGTTGTAACTGAAATTCACTTAAGGTTTCAAGGCAAGGCAGAAAGAGCACACTCCAGGAGTGCATAACTGGTAGCACTTCTTTAAAATTTTTAGTTTAAAGTAGAATATCGAAAGGGTGACTGCTTAGTTAATACAGATTATAGTCTTAATCTGTGTTAAGTAAACCATATGCTCTAAAACGAAGTAATTGTTTATCTCGTCGTAAATTCATCCACTCTTGACCATACTTGACTTCATGTAGGGCAGAAGAGTGATCCTTCAATAAAGGAGATTGTTGACTCGGACAGTAGTCTATACTTTATGTCATTTATCAAGATATTGCTGAGCCATAACGTTCAAATAGTATCGTTTCACGTAATTACCGTTAGAAACTCTTGTTACGATCACACTGCACTGCACAGATGACGTAGTGGTTAAGATATCGTGCCAGTGTCGCGGTTTCGAATCCCGCGCAGGACATCTCTGTGCGATCCATAAATTTTTGTTCTGAATTTGGATCTAATTTGTTTCCATTAATGTGTTTATTACCTCCACCGCAATATAAGGACTATTGCGAGACTACCACAACTTTTGTTGCGAAAAAGTACTGGCTAAAATCGGCGAACAATATTGGTACCCGAATATGTTCGAAAAATTGTGTTAGCTAACATTCGTAAAGCCGAAATCGGGCGTAAAATTGCAATATAATTTTCTTACTGTGTGCGCTGACATTACAGGCTGCATTCATGGCGTCTTTATAGTACTTAAACACTAACGATCGCACGTCACAATCGGCTATGAGGTCTTTTCGTGAAGTTGTAACTATATTTGGAACTCCTCTCGTCTTATAATAGTGAAAAAATGCGGTATTGAATATACCTTATAGGCCTTGTAGCTAAGGGAACTAGTAGAGCAAATGTTCAAGTGGTACGAATTGTGAAAATTATCAAAGATATTAATGTCTGTACTTGAGCTTGATAAACCATGCCACAGTGCTATTTGCGATTTCCAGTTTGCTATTAACTGCAATATTACTGGGAGTATTGTTTGGCAAAATATTGACCGCCGCTTAGGTAAATTACGACGAACGAACAAAAGATTTAACGTCTGTACGATGAGGATGGACGAGCGATCTTTTCGAGTTAATTTATTTGACAAAGGTAGAGCCAAAATAAATATTTTTTGGCAATTTTGTTCTCGTGCATCGTCACGATCGACGCACTCTCTTCGAGGGTCTTATGGCACTTTAGGAGGTATTGCCTAATGACCGATACATGTTGAAGTATAATTATCTCCGCGGATGTGATGTAAGTATCGCTAGCCATGACTTTTTATGACCAGCGCCTGTTGCAAAGACTGATTTTTTTTTGATCACAGCAATGCCGTATGGGCGGGTGAATATTAATTTTGAAACAAATGCTTTTTATTTTTCCTATCCAAACCATCCTTCCTAAAGCGCTGGCTGGCCACCATGCGTATCCTTAAACCTGGTCTTGTTGGCTAGATCCCAGGATGGGTGATGCCTTATGGTTGGCTAGATCCCGTATGGGTGATGCCTTATGGTTGGCTAGATCCCGTGGTGGTGATGCCTTATGGTTGGCTAGATCCCAGGATGGGTGATGCCTTATGGTTGGCTAGATCCCGTGGTGGTGATGCCTTGTGGTTGGCTAGATCCCGTGGTGGGTGATGCCTTGTGGTTGGCTAGATCCCTTGGTGGGTGACTCCTTAACAGCGCAAGGGACGCGCTGGAGTCAGTATGGCCGTATGGGCGCATATCGCCCTATCGCCCTCTATCGGCAATATTTGTAAATTGTTGATGTATGTGTTATCAATTATAGTTATAAAAATGTTTGAAATATTTGCAACTAATATTTAAATAATTATTTGTATAAACAACACTGCTATTTACCATTCTATGATATTTAAGACACTTTTTAATGTATTTCTAGAAATCTTTGATTTAATTGTTTTATTTAGTTTATTTGTTTGTTATAAAAAGTAATTGTAGTTACTAAGACTAGACCGTTTCATTGTAAAGCGGAGGTTATAAAAACATTGTAAGATTAGAATAGAGGACAGTTTTACTTCACTCACTTCTCCGGCAAGAACTCCTAATAAATACAGTGATTACATACTCGGTATTTTACTATCATCGTCCAAATTCCTGGCGCAACGCCGGTATATACTTAGGTAGGTAGGTATACTTGAGGAGGCTTTATATCGGCTAGTGATCTAATCTAGATAATGTTAAAGCTGGAATGACATAATAGAAAATATTTTAGGAACAAATTAAGAGATTTAGTTTTGGTAAAAATAAAGGCTATTATCATTCTCATTATCACACAACTCTTATACGTCCCACTGTTGGGCTCGAGCTCCTCCACAATGGGAAATTGATTTACTATGCCATCTTGGTCAAATGGATTAATTAGTATAGGGTTTCGTTTCGAATTTTCTTTACTCTAGCATAGATGGTAACTGCATTGTATGCCTAAGTCGTCTTTTACGATCCTAGCAGAGGCCGCGGGTGACGTGACCGGGGATTAGTCCGTCACCCGCCGAGAGGCCGACCGCGTGAGGAAAGACCGACGTCCTCCCCGAGGGGGGGACGTCGGTCGATGGGAGGGTACCCCGCGTAGGGGGTATTCCGTCGGGCCGACCACTGACTACAAGTAAATCTGCTCCGGTGGTCGGCCCAATGACGAAGACGAGGTGGTTTTCGGGTGGGTTGCGGGAGTTGCGTGCTTAAGCCCCTCTGTCGCCCCGGACGGAGTGGTGCGGAGGCGCGCCGACCGCAGCCCACCCACAAAAAAAAAGTCTTTTACGATATTCACGGTCAGGAAATGTGGTGAATTTTATTGTAACTCCATCACCATATCGATGGCTCTTAAGTATAGTGAGTCAACTAACATTTTTAGGTATATTAACTTTCTTGATGAAATGATAAAAAAATAACCTTATTTATCAATCTCAGTCATAAAAATTTAAAAATTAATGGAAGAAAATCATTGAAGCCTTTTCATCTGTGGAAGCTTATTACACCCGCAAAGATACAAATCGTAAATATTTGGATGGATCCTTGTCGTTTTCTAAGATATTTGACCTCTATAAAGAATTGTTTGATGCCGTTTACTATTTAAATGTCCAATGAATCACGTCGTAATCAATACAAAAACTGAAAAATCCTAGAACAAGAATTTGAAAAAATCTTTGACACGCTCCCCTGTAAAATTGGAATTTTTCAGATGACTCGCTATACGTAGAAGCCATCGATATGGAAGAAGCCTAAATCAGAGAAGCCACTACAATAACAAGTATAAAAATTTAAAAATACATTAAAATTGATGATGAATACTGAATTATAATTCATTTATAGTCTAAGAAGTTTTTCAGTCATCTTATAAAAACCTTACTCCTATAGCGTTAAAACGTTCTTCGCTTTATAAACGGACCATCGTGCATCGGTATCGCAGGAATTTATTGTCCGCGACACGCCCGGCGGGTTAGCTTTTCAGATACCTAACAATTAACACTCCCTGATCTTTTGGTGTAAATAAGTACACTTATACATGAAACATATCTTGTTTAGACCGAAGGCGGCAAGGGTGACGGCGAAGGTAATGAAGACACTTTGTACTTTACAATTTGTAATTAACCTTACAGCGGTTACAATACGAATGACCTACAATATTCAAGATGGCGGTATTTATAGATACACTCGGCGTGAACTAATATGAAATACACAACCTTAATAGATAATACTAATTATAAAATATCTTAATAATTCTAATAGTTATTTACGTGCAAATATTATACAGGATTATGTAACATTGAATATTTATTACGGCGGAAGTTGACACGCAGACGTGTTAATGATGACATCATGAATCAGTGAAATAAGAATAATACATGTAGTAAAATATAAGGAATATAGGTGCGATTATTCGACATAGTGTAAGAGAGTACCGACGTCTACAACAATAAGTACTATTTAATAGTGGCGCCGGAAGCTGACAAGCGGAAGGCGCCCATTGTATAAGAATTATATTAGCTTACGGAAATATTAATTAACTATCTACCTAATTATAAAAATTATAAGTTAAATTATAAAACTATAATCAAGTCTGTAAATAATTAGGATGTATCTAAATTAGCCGTACATCTGAGGCCGGAAGTAGTACTTGATAACACTTTTATATTTTATAATATTATATGTCGGTAAAGTCTGCAGTGTAGTGAGAGCGTCTTCTCCCGTATGCATAGCGTGTGGGCACTGCGCAGGTCACGAGTAATAGAAACTATGTTATCACTATCACAATTTATTACTGAAGATATTAACAGTCACAATATAGTTGCAAGTTAATAACACAATGGTACGTAGTACACTCAACGAGTCGTAGACAGTTCCTAGGCCTATGTTGTCCGCTCGGAGTCTCGACGATGTGTGAATGCTCCAACATTTTTTTTTTTTTTTTTTTGTGTGTGTACAGGCTGTTGGCCGCAGATGGCCTTGACAGCTTGATGCGGACTATGGGTGAGCGCTGAGGGCTCTCAACCCGGAGAAAAGTATGCTAAGCGACATCGCCCAAGGGCTCCCCCTGTGGGGAACGGACCTCGGCTTGGGGCGTCGCTGGAGGCAAAGTGGGCGTGCCCACGTTTTTAGTAGTGACTTTTGCGCGGCGCGGTTTCGCACCTCGACGGCGAGGGCGGAACCGCGGTTATTTATTTGTTAAGGCCTCGCGGGCCGTGTAGGCTCTTTGTTGAGCGAGTGTGATATTGTCGTCCTCTTCGTCGAGGACGTGACGAGGACGTCGGATGGATGAGATTTTGGAGGGTCTATAGGATGCTCCAACATCGTCCGCAGCCCCTTTTATAACACTTGCGTGAACGCAGGCTAGACTCTATCGAAGCGCAACTGTCATGGCGCTTTCGTCTCGTTGTCAACGCAGCTCCCGTACTAATGACCATTCCGACATATATATATATATTATGATTAGGTAATTTGCTTGAAAGCATTTTAATTTCATATGAAGACTAAATGTTTGTAACATTTAGTTGAACTAAATGTAATTGATAATTTAAATATTTCTACATAGTCGATATACGAATATAGCTAAAGAATAAAATTAAACACATCTTAGAAAAAATAAATAAAATGTAGAGACAATAGGTATATTCACAATCCGTATTTCAGCAACGTTTGAATTTAAAAGACGATGCAATAATTAAACAGATATACCCAAATGGTAATTATTGAATCACATAAATAAAGATATAATTACAATAATTTACTAGATTATTAATTTAAGTATGGAGATATAAGTATGGTAAATGTGCTAAGTATATTTTAAAGATTTCATTCAGCGCCTACAAACGCTCCAGTAAATATAGGTACTCCTTCGAATAATAGGTAAAATATATAAGAATGATTTGCATTAAAAGTGTAAACTTGCGTAGGTTCCAAAACAGCAGTGGCTGCGCCAACTAGAGCTGAAATGCAATATTGAAATATTATTTTCAAAATTAAGTTATCGTGAGTTTTTTTATGTTAAGATTGCACTGTGGACAGTTGTCTGTCTACAGCTGCGGACCAGCTTTTTCGGGGTAGTACTACACTCTCGCACAAAAGCGACGTCCGAGTGGTAGCAATTTGTTACTGCACTTCGTTTGTTAAGCGAGAGAGCTGGCAGCTCAACTTTCTGAGGGTATTTGTTTATGGTGGGTTTTGGTATTACCTTCAGTATAACTTAACCTCATTGCACGTAATCACATTCCCTTCACTTTATTCTAAGTAGGCAGCGGCGTAGCAAAGGTTTATAATCAGTAGCAAAATACCAGGCTATAACAGTAAAACTTGCTTACAGAGAAAATGGTGGCAGATGTATATTTTAATTTTATGAACTATTCAGTGTTATGATTTCGAAAATATTCTGCATAACTTATATCATTGCGAAAGTAAAAATATGAGCTTTTATTATATTCTTCAAAGGAGGGTAAATTCAAATATGTTTATCATAGCTGCAACTTATAAAAACAAGATAGCAGCCCTGTGTAGTTGAGATTTGCTAATCTGTGAAGCAGTACATTGTAGTTTTGGAGAGTCGCATTCTATACGCATTTAGTACAATGGTGATGGTAAAGTTAAATAATATGTAATACCCTAGTATATTAGTTATATGTATCACGAGGAATGTTATACTTGATACTTCGTAAATTGCATTTTAACACGTTACTATATGGGCAAAAATACATTTGATATGATGGAAAGTGTAATTACATGTAGGGTTCGTTATTAATAATTTATAATTATGATTAATAATAACACTATGTGGTGAGTTAGTATACAATTCATCACCCCCTCTCTTGCCCGTGGGTGTCGTAAAAGACAACAAAGGGATATATGCATATAATATTTATGCAAGAGAAGGAAAACTCGAAACAATATCCTATACCAACACGTCTGACCACCGTTTCCCTTCTATAGTGTAAGATCTCAAAATAGCTTAGCGTGCTATGGTATGGGCTATATTCGGGATTTCTCTGCGAGATAGAATCCGAAATACGGAAATCTTCAGAAGAATGGGTGCAACAGAAATAGCACGAAGAATTAGCGCGCTGAAGTGGCAATGGACAGGTCACATCGCTCGACGAATGAGTGAAAAAGACCCGAGCTTAACAGTGGAACGTGTATGAGCCGAGATGAAGCTAAAAATCAGGCTAAAATTTACAATTTACATGTCTACGTCCCCAACTAATACTAGTATCTCTTATTGGAAACCACGACCACAGACGAATAAATATAAATACAATAACAACACCTTCACCTTGACTTTAAGAATTTTATTGTCACATCTAAAATATAATAACAATTGCTCTTACTTATAAACGTCACTTAACATTGGAACAACCAGGCAATAACAGTAAAAATTTAACATTTCCAATAGAAAATTTTGTCAAGCCAAAGTAAACGCAAATTTGTCAACTACTTAATGATTATCTCAAAAGTGAGAAACGTTTCTAAGTAAATTCGAATGTGTTAAGGTGTTCACCTTTTATTGCTCCCCTATAAACAATCCGGCGAATATTGGTTCATGATCCAATAATAAGTAGAAAATATACGAATGATTTGCATTAAATGTAATTATCTCCGGAGGAGGATAAATAGCTGATAAAGGACTGACAACGATCGCTGAAAACATATAGAACTTGAAAATGTATGACACAGGATATTTGTTTACAAAATACAGTATGTAAATAAAGTACGTTTAGACGTGCTCTTAGGAGCACTAGCCAAAATGGTTAATACTATAAGACTCTCGTTATAAAATTATCTTAATGCTCAAAGACAAATATTTAAAAAAATATATGAATTTTTATAACCCGCCAGTCTAGCCACGGATGTCAAGGACCCGATACCAGTGGTCGATTTAATAGCGAAGGGGAGGCAATACGTAGTTTATGGTTTGGTGGTTATAAATATTGTAGGCCCGAATGAAGTTTCTTAAGAACAATTTTACAAACCTGTTGCAGCCGCTGCTTCAGTACCTCTTTCATTAACCTGTATCATGGCTTTCTGTACAGCAGCTGATACATATAGAGGCTGATATGTTTGCAATATCCCTTCAAATCCATCAGCCTTGGGATTAAATATTTCTGTCACATTATCCTATAAAAAGCACCATAATAATTAAAAATTTTAAACGTTTAAGTGACGTCAATAATGCAATTATTTAAACATAAAAAAATTATGTATTTTATTGTATTTCATTACCTTTTGAAGCATTTCAGCGATATCCATATTGGTTTTTATGTCCATTTTAGGAAGATACACCCTAACTTTTACATTATTCATACTATTGATGATGTCATTGAAAACATTGGGGTCTCGTAGAGCCTGAATTGTTTCATCAAAATAATCTTCTTCTGGAAGGATAACTAAGAAACTGAAGTTTCCACCTTTGTAAGGTAATTCGAGAGCCTGCAAATCCAATCTTATTTTCATTATTACAGAAGACATATACACTATTAATCAATGCTTAGATTTGTATTTAGAATATCTATCAAACATCCTATTATGGTTGGCATTATTTTATAATTCTTAATGTAAAGCCCCCAATACATGTTGGTCGAGCGTAGACCAACGCGAGCGTCGACAAATAGGTACAAAGCAAATGCTAAAGTCTACACGTTCGACAAGTTCGTCGAACGCCAATGCAAGTGGCTAATGTAGACGAGTATTTGTAGAGTTGCCCACACGTTGGTCGCTGTCAGTGTTCATTGTGCACTGAAACAAAATGGACGTTGATATCGACGTTGCTGCAGCTTCGGGTATTTATTTAATGAGCTCTAACTATTATCTCAGTGTATACCGCAGTAAAGTAGTAAAAAAAGTAGGTGGTGGATGTTGAGTATTCACAGAAATAGAACAATGTAAGATATGTCCGTGTGGTGACGGAGTAAGAATACAATTCACCACTTCCTATCTATATCTTGCCCGTAGATGTCATAAAAGACGACTAAGAGATTTAATACGCATATAACATCTATGCATGAGAAGGAAAACTTGAAATAAAACCCTATACCAACCTGTCTGACTAGTATGGTACAGTAAGGTCGATTAGCTTCCTATTGTGAAGAAGCACGAGCCTAACAGTGGGACGTATATGAGCTGAAATGATGATGAATGATGAAGATACTTTTTGTTACTTTAGGTAAGTACATATAGGCTGACTGGGGTCTAATTATTTATGATGCATATCTGGAAGTAGTGGTGTGAATTTGAAAATATCATCATTTGTAGTGAGCAACATTATTACATAAAAAGCGTCTGACAGCAATGGATGTCAACCGTGTAATGGCGGATAGACAAACGTGTGGACGATATTGACCGAGCGCAGAAGAGCGCCTTTGATTTGTGCACAAAAACCAACACCGATGCGAAGTGATGCAAGTGAGCACAAGCGACGGCGAGTGAAGACAATTCGCGTCAAATCAGCTATACACATGTTAGCGCTTGGATTCATTCGGCCAACTAGGCGAGCGACGCGAAGCCAAATGTTGACCATGCAAGGCAAATAGGGTATACACACGTTGGCATTGGCCATCGCTCGGCAACGCTCGTCCAACATGTACCTTAAGCAATAAACATTTAAAATATTGTTTCACAAAGATTCAAAGATGACGTTTACGACTGATCTCTGTCGAGTTATTCATAAATTCTTTAATTAAATTTTATTTTAATTAGATTATCTGTTCACCCGTAAAAAATTAAATAAGAGGCCACAGTGATAACACTTATAGTTATAGACAGAAAAAAAAAATACAACGTGAAAAAGCATTTTGATGGCGGTAAGTATGAGAACAATTATATTACGATAGTTCTTTTGACTTACCTGTAACTTCATGTCATTATTTTTAGCGTAATTAAAATTATTCTCCTGATACATCGTATCCAATTGTACAACCGTTTTATTTCGTTTAGTAAAATCTCTTTTTTCAGTACTATTTTCATTGAATTGGTGTGTCCAGTTACCCTAAAAATATAGGATGAAACGTATGATATTAATTAATAAATTATTTATTGTTAAGACATTCATTAGAGTATCGAAATTACTGAAGGCGAGTTGGCGTTTACAATTGGTGTTATGAGTTATGTAGCACAGCGCTTGCTCTCGCGCTCCCTAATTTCATAATGATGGCTTAACATGTATTTAGGTCTTTCACGTAATAGTGATGAAAGATATGCTGATTGTTATGTGGAGATGTTTATTGCAATAACACTTACATGCTTACAGTTTTGCGGTGATATAAGGATTGATCAATGTGATATAAAATTATATTTGGTTTCATAGAGTGAAATTGCTTATCGATGTAATATATGATTTTGTACGATCTATCAGTCATAACATTTTCTGTTTCAGCAATATCAGTGTTTTGCCATTACATTAACATTGACATAAATCGTAATCAAATAATCAATACTTACAAAAAAATATATAGCGTTGACCAATACCATTACAGTGTTAGCATTCAATGAGGAAGCTTCTACAAGATTTTGAATTTTGCCTCTAGTTTGCTCCGACACCTAAACATATATAAATTAAAAAAATATAAAATATTTTACATGAAAACACGCATATAGTAACTCCATTACGGTGCAAGATAATAAACATCTCACCCAGTCATTGATGGTATCGGCAGCCTGCTGATTATTGTTGAAGTCAACATTTTCTGCGCCAGCATTAAAATAAGTTTTAGATTCGTCTTCAAATGTAGTTGTTAATGGATAATTTTTATTAGCGAAATATTTTGTAGCTAACTCAAATTCAACTAATTTTTGACTATTATAGTTTTCTGTTTCATCAGGAAAGATACTTTTAATCTACAAAAAAAGTTATTACATATAATCGATATAGTATTTGGAAATTAGTCAGTACGCTCACTGGTGTGCCTTAGTTCTTCTAAATAATAATGCCGATTGAGATTGACGTGGAGATTAGCCTGCCTGACCTGTTTTAGCACTAATTTCATCTATCTCACAAATGGTAGTAAATACTTCTCAGTTCCTATCTTATCGACTATCACCTTAATAAGGCAGAAAGCGACAGATCTCTCTAACCCCAAACATCCGTAAGTCCATCCACGTCCACTTTTACATATTAGCATCTCGAAGCGCAGCAGCATTTTGCTATTCAGACTTCGATTTTCTACAAGAGTGTGGTATTAACCTGTGACTGTGATACTACCGATACCGATATCGGACGACGCAGTGTAGGATGCCAACTAGGTGCACCGAAGTTCTGGTGAAAGTTGCTGGATATCGTTAGATGCAGGCAGCACAGGACCGCACTCTGTGGCGTAATATGAGGGAGGCCTAGGTTCAGCAGTGGACAGCAATAGGCTGATGATGACGATGATGATGATGATTACTGTGATGTTACCCTGGACGAGCCGCCTGTTTATGACTACAGGCAAAAAACTATCAGTTATGTGATCTACTACGTTAAGTATTTGTGATCACAGGAAGGCTGAGGTACTTAACGTCCAATGATAATTTATATGACAATATATGACAATTTATTAAGTAGATTTATCTACCCACTTTAAAAGCGCATGTTTAAGAAGTAATTACAAACTTACCTCCTCTTTACTTTTGAGATTAAGGACAGTCAGTAATTGCTGTAATACTAAATCTTTGGCAAAAAGTGCAAGTTGAGCCAGCGGTATCAAAACAGACGTGGCCGATGTCACAAAGTTTTCATTCGGTCGACTTTGACTCAATTGCTGCAAAGAAAATTAAAATATTGAAGTTGAATTAAAACATGATAAAGGACTAAGGATATAAGGCCTTTGATGGAGTGCATTGTTAAAAGTAAATATAACCAAATTTTATACAATTTTTTTCGTCGTTTATATAACAGTACTTCAATTTCTTCATGTTGAGTAGCTCGTTCGTAATCATTATTCCTTGGTAAGTAAAATTGTTATCTTTAATTGAGCGCTGACTACGTATTTAAAGGTTCCTGTTAGAATTTTGACAGTACGAAACATACGTAGACCAGTGTTGTATTATGTTCACTGCACTTTAGCACTATGTCTGTAGACAATGCCAATTATTATTTCACATAATACTACAAAGTATTAAGTTTTAAATGTAATTTAAGACCACTACATAATATTTTCAAGTGCTTTTCAAAAGTTAAAAATAGAAGAAGTACTATTACAAGGTGTCTAAATAATATCGGTACTTTAAAGAAACTTTTAGTTATTGATGAATGTTGAAATGAAGTTGGATCAACAGACTCAATTAAAGATTAAAAAAACTTACATAAAGGAATTCTCCGCTTAAAGCAGCACTCCCTTTATCCAATCTTGCTTTAGCGTCTGTTTTGTTCACTTCAGTTGATGATGCTTCATTACCGACCACCTCTGTTGATACTGTACATATTACGAAAATAACCTTATCTATATTTACTAGTATAAAAATGTTATATCGACCTGTGCTCATTCCACCTGATGCCATCTTGTGAAAAATTATATTTCTAAGAAGGGTTGATATCAGACGAACGGTCATAAAACTATTGCCTTAAATTTTGCAATATGTGCGATGAAAAAATCGTAAAAAATCGACGTCCGACTAGTTACTGCGCTTCGTTTGGTGAGCGTGAGAGCCGGAAGCCCAACTTTGTGAGGGTGTTTGCGTGTAGTGGGTTTTAGTGATGCTTTTAGTACCACCGAACTTCATTTCACGCATTCACACTCCCTTAACTGTCTTGGCGGTAGGCAGCGGCCTTGCAAAGGTCTATGAGTGGCAGCAATACTTACCATCAGATGTACTGTTTGCTCGTTTTGGCACCGTTTGCAATAAAAAAGTACATATTGCTTCTCACCCAAGCAATTGCGATAAGAGCAGGATGATGATGATGATCACACTAACATTGTAAATTCATAATTACAATTTGCCTGTAGTTTGACCACATTTACGAGTTTTCACTTTTACGTAGAATCCAGATTTGAAGAATGATGTAGCATAAAAGACACATCAAAACTATTTTTATTAATTACCTTTGCTTATAAATTAACTCTAAGTGTAGAATTAAAATAACAAAACAAAATAAACGCACAAGCATTTTATAATGTAGTACCGCTACGATTACTCAAGAGGAAATGTATCGATTCTACGTTTCTTATCGGGTATATAGTAATTACTATGTCGATGTAAAGTAATTAAGAATTCATTTTATAATTTTATGTCAATATCGTGCATAAAGCAATATTGACAATTTTAGTGTGATAATAGAATTATTCTTTATATTGTGAGGGCCATTTATTTTGCGGATGTTGACACCAGAAGACTGCTCCGTGCGAGCCAACGAAAGGGCGCCTCGAAACTGCATAACCCGCTATATTCCCTTCCTATCGCCATTAGACCGACCACTAGTATCGAATTCTTGACGTCGATGGCTAGCCCGGTTAGCTACCCTTTCGGGTACCATCCTCTAACGACGCTCGGGCGTCGCTAATACGTGAGAAGCCTCTCTGCGGGTGACAGACTGTGGTAAAGGCTTAAGAAGAGAATATGTCACCACCTTTTACTTGCCCATGGTACTCTTAAAATTGATTGAGGGCCAGAATAATAAGCAACAGCACTCACCTAGGAAATGTAAATATAATATTGCAGTCGTCTACTAAGTATGACGATAATAGTAATATAGACTCTTGCGCTATGACCAACACTGGACATCAATAGACTGTTAGGTGGATGGATAATGAAATAAAATCATACAAAATGAAGTTACAACTAATGAATTAATCCAAATAAATTTACTCCAAGGCATGGCTAAGAACAGAAACAGGCACAGATAAATTGCAAAATGAATCTTATATTAGTTGTCTGATGCAGAGTATCAAAAATTTTTGACTGAATGAATGAGATATTCGCAGTTACCTTCGAAGTGTCCGAGCAAGGTGTGTTTATTTAGTGTACTTCTAATAAAATCATTACATATTTAAAACATTTGAAAGGTTGGTGATAGCAAGGAGGGACGATTATTATTACATGAGGTTACACTCTCAAAATTCTGGATTTTTACGTAATTGCATTCAAACCATAATTATTATCCGACAATAGTCAATGCAATGTGGTAAATACAATTAATTGCCAGTAACTGTCGCATAAATCGGTTAAGAAATAATATAATTGTAAGAGCAGGAAACCTCGAAATAAAGCCCACTCCGTTTGGCCAGTAAATTTCTCGTAACCGGAGGAGGCACTCGGCCAATGTTCGGATATGTATGGGCTGAGAAAAATTTGATAGCTTAGCGGTTTTTTAATTATTTATACTGAAAGATCTAATTTTGTACATAAAACGGTTAACAAACACGTAAGACCTTTTAATTATAAGTAACAGGTAAAATATGTTATCGTCTGTCTACGACAGTAGTCTCAATGTTAACAAGAACGAATAAAATAAATTTAAAAATAAAATAAACGAATCAGTAAATATGTTGCATCGGAATGAAGTATTCTCATTCAACTACATAAAGTCCTCGAACAAGGTTATTTCTCAATCAATTCGCAATTACAGTACGTTATCCGAAACCTGAACTTTTATTATTTCGACTTTTGCAATACCAGGGATACAGCTAAGTGCCTGCCGTAAGAAAGTGTTCTTTTTTACCCCTATTTTAAGAAGGGCATGAAATAGTGCTCGGGTAATATAGCAACAGTTAGTTCATTCCAGAGCCTGCACGTATGTAGCAGGAATGAACAAAAATTAATTCTAATAGATGAAAATAGGCTCTCTATCCTATAGGTGTAAAAGAGTTTAAAGAAATGGTACAATTCCGAGCGTAACCGTTATTCAGTTATTTTTAATGAATTCTAGATACGCGGCAGCCAAGTTAATTTCACGCAAAGAGTGCGCCGATGAAAAATTTTGAGCCATGACCTCTTCAGAACTCAGTAACTGATCAATGTAAAAGCATCAATTTTGGCATATGTAAAGAGACACACTAGTAATTTAACATATAAATATTATAAAGACAGCTTCAAGAGTTATTTAGATATTTACATCAAAAATCTAAATTTTTATGACTTGTTAACATATGAATCAAAAACCTAACCCACTTCCAGGTGCCCTAGAAAGTTCAAATTTAGCATCCAGCTAGGTATTTATGTCTATACAAAGGAAAAATCTAAGAATTGCTAATTTATAAAATAATAATACTATTAATATAATTACTATTAATTTTAATGTTAAATAATTAATAACTAAAAAAAATCTTTTTTTTTTATATAGAAAATTTTTTTTCTTCTTACACTGGCAATAAATTTGTATCAAAATGTGGGTCAATATTTAATAACTAATATCTGGTTAACCGAGCTTCGCTCGGAATATTTTTGTTGCATTTTTGTCGAATTTATTTAGATATATAGATACCTATTAATAAAAATAAAAATTAAATAATGAAAAAATATAAAAAAATACAAAAAGAGAATAATAATAACACCGAGATTCGATCCGACGCCGTTTGAATGCCAAAACAATACTAAAAGGAAATTGCACTACTTCCCATCTGAGCTATCGTAACTCATGACGTTGACAACGAAATTTGAATTCATATTCTTTTAAAATTTAATGTCATTGTTTGTTTTGCTAAAAACACGGACAAAACAACATTTTCTATAAATAAAACCTAGCTAGATCGATTTTTTGGCCTCGAAACCTCTAGTATGCCAAGTTTCAGCAAAATCGTTGGTGCCGTTTCTGAGATCCTGAATATATTTAAACAAGAATTGCTCGTTTAAAGATATAAGAATTTTCTGTATCAGGTAGATATTTAAAAAAATTCTGTAATAACGATGACTCGTTGGACGTGAGACATCTTAGTCCGCCCGTGACCATGAACGCTGCAAAGTTTTCGAAAAGTCGGGCAATGAAAAATCAAATACAAACGCGATAAAATCCGTAAAGTAGTTTTATTTATAATTTATAAAATTTAAAAAACCATACAATCAATTTTATTATGTATACTTAAAACTTAACTGCTCACCTAATTATAACGGGATAAACGTTTTTCTTTTTCGCAGGAGAATAAATTTCATCATACAAAATTAATTTTAAAGTTTTTAAAGGTGCTCACAAAATTTGCTCTTACATATTTAAATGGAGTAGGAAATATGTTTAACGCGAACGCACCGAGTGAGTATAGGTATAAACAGAGTTAATTTTATTGTTCGGTAGTCTCTAGATACCCTGCCTATAAGATTGTTTAATGCTTTGTAATTCCAGTAAATAAATTTGAGCTACGACTTAAGTAGCATATACTCAAAATGTTGAAAACTGTGCTTCTTATCGTAAAAGCAGGAAAAAATGTATAAATTGGGTAGATCGCTTTAAAATAATAATATAAATATATTTAAAAAAATTAATGACATCCCTGTAAAACATATATTATATGTGAAAAAGGCAGCCAAGTTCAATATTATGATAATCATGGTATAAGTCGACAATATGGTGTCGACTTCACAGAGTTTTTACCAGTAAATTAAATTTTCCGCAGGCTCGCTCCACGGCTCGTCGGCGCGGCGTCCGACCTATCGTGGCTTATGCCGAACGTGGGCGGACCGAGCGCTATGTGCTGACGGCTGTACGCGGGGTTCATACGGTCGATGGCCCTGTACGGTGCACCGGTGTGGGCGGGGTCCATGACCATCCGACTCAGGACTCTTCTGTGGCGACCACAGAGGGCCATGGCGGTCAGGGCTATCCGCGGATACCGCATGGTAGGACGGAGGCAGCGTGACTATTGGCCGGGACTCTCCCGTGGGATCTGGAAGCGGAAATGCTCGCAGGATTGTATCGGCGGGTGACGCGGTTGCGAGCGGCGGGCGGTGTGGTCTTGTTGAGGGAGCTCACCGCCTGGCGCGTCATCGCCCTCCGAGACGTCATTGCCCGTTGGGCAGTCCGGCTGGAGAGGCCTTGGTTCGGGGTGCGAATCGTGGAGGCCTTCCGGCCGGTGCTGATGCAGTGGTTGGAAAGGCGGTACGGGGTGCTCTCCTTCCGACTAGTGCAGGTGTTGACGGGCATACCCATGCCCGTCAACACCTGCACTACGTCAAATACCTGCACAAGGTCGTTAGGAGGGAGAGTACACCGTCCTGCCACTACTGCGATTGCGACGAGGACACGGCGCAGCATACGCTCGAGGCCTGCGCCGCTTGGGCAGCGCAGCGCCGTGAACTCGTCGCAATCATCGGTGGCGACCTGACGCTGCTGACTATCGCCAGGGCGATGGTCGGCAGCGTCGGAAACTGGGACGCGGTCGCAGCCTTCTGCGAGGCAGTGATCTCGCAGAAGGAGGCGGCGGATCGCCTGCGCGAGGAGCGCAGCCTTGATGAGGTGATCCGCCGCCAGCGACTGGGGCGGCGTAGGCGCGAGTACTTGCGCCTCATTACGCTCTAGCCGAGGCCGCGGGTGACGTGATCGGGGAATTAGATCGTCACCCGCTGAGAGGCCGACTGCGTGAGGAAAGACCGACGTCCTCCCCGAGGGGGGGATGTCGGTCGATGGGAGGGTACCCCAAATAGAGGGTATTCCGTCGGGCCGACCACTGACGTCAAGTCACCCTGTTCCGGTGGTCGGCCCAACGACGAAGGCGACGTGCACGTGGGGTGGGTTGCGGGGGTGCGTGTTTATGCCCATCTGTCGCCCCGGATGGAGTGGTGCGAGGAGCGCGCCGACCGCAACCCACCCCCAAAAAAACCCAGTAAATTAAATAATTAGAAGAAAAGAAACGTACCTACTGAAAAAACAAAAACTTGTACATAGCCTAAAGAAGGTAAACTGATTAGCTAAATACAATACAGGAACTAACATCTGAAAACTAGTGAAATAGTCTAGTCAACAAGTGCCTTTTGGACCAACTTTTTTCAGCAGTCTCCGAAAATTATAAATGAAGTGTCATTCGATTCGGAATGGCATTTAGATGATTTTTGAAAAAAAAATGAAGTTCCGCTTGCAAAAATTGTAAAAGTTATTAACAATTAACTAAAAATAAAAAAGGGGGTTTAGTTTTTTGCAAATATCTCAAAAAGTAATAAAGATATTTCAAATTTTAATAATAAATAAAAAGATTCAAAAAGAGGAGGAAATTTCCTAAAAAATGTTTTGATTCCCGGAACTGAAAGGTCAATATTTGTAACTTTCCCAGAGGGATGAAAATACGGCCGAAAACGGGAACTCTGGCTTGGACAAACCACGCCCACTTTGGACACTAACAATAAAAACTATTTAAACATACTAAATATGAAAATAAAAAATTCGGGCACTAACTGAATAGATGAATGAACAATAATCCGCTTGAAAAAAAATTTATAACAATTTTCCATTCAAAAATTCAAAAAAATAATTTCAGGATAACCTACAGAATTTGGCACCCATTTATATTTCAAGTCTTGTTGGTGAAGTCGACAACACCTGCATAATTATTACAATATTGAACTTGGCTATCTTTTTCACATATATGTTTTTACCGGAGTTATGAGATCGTGTTCTTTTACTTATTTTTTTATTAAGTTCATATGCATCCTATTGTTGGCTAAGAGTCTAGTTAATTAATATAATAAAATCGCATAGGTTACAAACAATAAAATTGTAATAAAAGATTTTTGATACATACAAGTTTAGTTACAAATTGTAACAAATTTTAAAACGCCATTTCGAAGGATACATGGGCTAATTTAAATTTTTAATGATACCACTCCGGAAAATTATACACACCCATATAATAATGAAAATTTATAACTGAAGTAATTTACATGGTGAAACTTTAAATAAAGTTTGCGACGTGCGAAATAAATAATGTATAATAATGCCATAGCAATACTTTCGTATTTGTATTCTGTTAAAAGGGCAAAATAATTTATTCATTGATTGCTATACTCTCATTACATGTTGTACATATTTTATTTTTCAATGTGTTAATTCAAAGTTAGATATAATTTAAACTATCTAATTAAACGTTAACCAGGACAATATTTAATTTAAATATTTAATAGAATCAATGATCTATTTTCTTTTTCAAATGGTTAGCGACGATTTTATTTTAATTGATGTACAGAAAAAGTACAAGAAAAATGAACTTTTCACTTAGTGCTAATCCTTTTTCACTTAGTAAGATTACATCATATAACCAACATAACTTTTAACTGCCGATGCAAAAAGAGGGTTATTATAAGTTTAACGTGTCTTTTAGTCTGTCGCATCGTAGCTCCTAAATGATTGAATCGACTATGATGATATTTTCTTTATTTGGAACCTGACGGAAAGGTTCATAGCTACAACCTTAATTAGGCGTTTCAAAGTAATCAGCTCTTTTTATTAAATGTCATAAGAATCTTAAAAGCATAAAGGGTAGCTATTTACTTTTAAACAGGTCTGCGACTTAACATTTGAAACACCCACACTGAGCTGCTCTGATGATGGAACCCAAAAGTAAGAGACGTAATCTTGCATGTTCGTAAACCTATCAAGACGAAGGCGACGTGCATCGTGGGTGGGTTGCGGGTGTGCGTGCTTACGCCCCTCTGTCCTCCCGGACGGAGTGGTGCGAGGAGCGCGCCGACCGCAACCCACCCCAAAAAAAAAATATACATATGTTTTTTTATGTTTGTTCGCGGATAACTTCGTCGTTAATGAACCGATTTAGATGATTCTCTTTTTGCTGGAAAGGGTTTACTTCCCAAATGGTCTCATGAAAATCTTATCGAAATTGGACAAGCAATTTTTGATAAATCAACAAAAATCCAAAAAAGCATTAAATTATCTACAGTATTGAAGGCGGTTTCTTTTTTTTGCAAAAGAATGATTATTTATATTATGTATTTTGTCATCTTCCAACAAGAATTACATTTAAAGGAAGTGAAAATTAATTGTTTGGTTATTTTATATACACACCTTCGCAATCCTCTTCCGGTATGCAAGTACCATTATCTGCTCGTAGATAGTTTTCTTTGCATAAGCATCCTTTGATACAGCAATCTGGATTAATTTTTTTACAAGGTATCTTTTTACCTAACTGTGAACAATTTTTTCTTTGACAACCACCATTAACGCAACTTGAATAGATTTCATTTTCTTCACATACAGGTGCTTGTAAAATAAGAAAAGGTTATTTTATAGAATAGTCCAATATTGCATATTTTATAGGATTCCGTACCCAAAGGGTAACTACGGAAGCTTATTACTAAGACTTCGCTATCTGTCCGTCCGTCTGTCTATTACCAGGCTCTTTCTCAAGAACCGCGATAGCTAGACAGTTGAAACTTTTACAAATTATGTATTTCTGTTGCCGCTATAACTACAAATATTGAAAACAAAATAAAATAAATGTTTAAAGGGGGCTCCCATACAACATACGCGAATCTTTTTTGCCCTTTATAGATAATTATACGGAACCCTTCGTGCGCGACTCCGACTCGCACTTAGCCTTTTATATTATAAGAATATTATGAACTCTAAAACATACGTGTTACTACTAGTTCATAAAACATCAGTCATATTTATTTCATCATCACAGCTCATATACATCCCACTACTGGGCTCAAGCCTCCTCCATATTGGAAAGGAAATTAACCTACGTACGCGGGTCAGACGGGTTGGCATAGGGTTTTAGTTTACCTTCTCTTGCATCGTTATTATATGCACAAGATATCCCTTAGTCGGCTTTTACGATTATCAAGACAGCGGGTGGTGAATTGTATTCTTACTCTGTCACCACGCGGAAATATTTATAATCGGCATATTTGTTTAGAGAAGTATAAACAACATTTTAAATTTTAATAATAACGATCAGGCGATATAATAGCGATTACACCTCAAATGCCTCTTACAAAAATGAAATACATGTCGAAATAGTATTCAAAATTCTGCGACAAATTGCAGGGTCATTTTCTAATTACAGCCACCAGAAAATATAGTAGCAGTAAATGTTTTCCTTGTTATTTTACCCTGAAAATTATTTTGCACTTAATTTAAAATATCTGTTTTGCGGAATAGTTTAAGACACTGACGAGACACTGAATAAATATTGGTGATATACCAATATACAAAGGAACATGGAAATTAAACTGACAAAATCGATGATCAGATGATTTCGCGAAGGTTTTTTCTTCCATAAAGGATTCGTAAGGAGGCTCGTATATGAGTTGAGAAGAAAGAGATATTAAGAAAGAAATAAGAAAATATGTTTTTTAGACAGCGCCCTAAACTACGGAAGTAATCCTTGTATTGAGGGGGACTTTACAAACTTAATTAACGCACATAAATTACATCCAGATTCAGAACAACAATTTGTGGACTTTTTTTTTTGGGGTGGGCTACGGTCTGCGCACCCGCCGCCCGACTCCATCCGGGCTGACAGAGGGGCGGCGCACGACCCCGTAACCCACTCGTGGCCCGTCGCCTTCGTCTTTGCGCCTTTCCGACCATCGGTGCAGGGTAACTTGTCGTCAGTGGTCAGCACTAAATTGTTTTCTTTTCTTTTTTTTTTGGGGGTGGGTTGCAGTCTACGTGCTCCTCGCACCACTCCGTCCGGGGCGTCAGAGGGGCGTAAGCACGCACACCCACAATCCACCCACGATGCACGTCGCCTTCGTCGTTGGGCTGACCACCGGAGCAGGGTTACTTGTCATCAGTGGTCGGCCCGACGGATTACCCCCTATTTGGGGTACACTCCCATCGACAGACGTACCCCCCTCGGGGAGGACCTCGGTCTTTCCTCACGCGGTTGGCCTCTCGGCGAGTGACGGACTAATCCCCGGTCACGTCACCCACATTAAATTGTTGTCTTGCGTGGGAATCGAACCTGCGACACTGACAAGGTCGGTCAGTATCTTAATCACTACGTGCATTATATTAGTATTATTATTTGAATACTTATAAAAATAATTATCTAGTACAATTATTATGATAATCGAGTTCTAAAATATTACTTTCTTTTTTAAATATACATTTGAGAAAAATATAACTTACTGCATTCTTCAGGCAGCACACACCTATTAATATTTTCGTCAAGTACGAAACCACATTTACAATCGCAGGCATTCGTTTTGCAAATCCTTGGACAAGGAACTGGTCCTTTATTGTAGTTCGAACAAAGTCTCCCACAATTGACTCCACAGCCTGGTACCGCATTGGGGTCTCCACCGCACGTTTCTGTTTTATTAAAAAATAATATGAATGATAGCGGGCCTAAATTTAAGGATGACTATGGAATTTTGTTAAATATTTTTAAAGACTGAAGCTCAAAAATAACCCCATTTCCAGCCAGATACACTTTGTAGTAGGTTACTTTTCCTCCTATATAAATGAATTACATTTATCTTCAGGAGCAGGAGGTACATTGCTAAGAAAGTAAAGGAAATATGACATGAAAATTTATAAACTCACTACACTGATTCTTAGGAATACATTCGCCTTTATTGTTTCTATAATAGCCATCCTCGCAACGACAGGCTCCCTTGCACACATCAGTTTCTGCAGGGCAGCTATAGATACTTCCAATACTATCACAAGTTTGAGGAGGACATGTTGGTGCACAATCATCGTAGTACTCATGAGGCCGATTACATTGTTCTGTGAAATATTAAATTGAAATAATAAATTTTCTGCTTTTCTTATCTCCTAATTATCTTAAAGAGATATGTCAATAAAAGAAATGTTTCACTATGGTCACGATAAGTCAATTTTAAGTTATAAAATATCATGTTTAATATTTCATTGTCGATAAAAATGTATAGAATACCCATTTTAATACTTATGAAACCTTTTAAGTACCATGTAATTAGGGCGAGTCTAATGCTCTCTATAGAGTTCCATACACTTAGTTAAGTGTAAGAATTTTTATTGTAACCTGATTACTCTCTTATGTTATTAATGTTCTTGGCCATGTGTCTTTCGACGAAGGGACCATGATGCCATTGCCATTAATCCTAGGTGGGTCGGCAATTACAGTTTGTGTCATAAGTTTCCCAAGAGAATGCTTCTGCCCATTATCCTAGTGATCCCTCTGCTGATTTTTGTGATCCCCATCAGCAACTAAGGAGTGGTGATGATTGTATTTTTTATCCCGTAACCAAACAATCAAACATTGCTATCTTATCCTGTAACCACGTAAGATTACTGCTACTAAGTTTCTGCGGCGGACTTGGGCAAGGTTACGCTCTAAAACGTTTACTTCTCTTCTAACGAGCGCGGGGTGATATCGGGGTTACCCTCACCATGTTAGAGGCCTCGATGCGATGACTTTCCCTTTCCTCCTTTCTTTTTCTGCTTGGAGATTTCCAATTTCATAGCCTGGAGCCCACCAGGACTGATGATCGCGGGCGGGTGGTCGAAGAGTGGGCGGTGGCACCAGGCCTTTGTTTGCTGAAGAGCGGCTCGGCACATAAATGTATGTGGTAACGGTGTGGGTCAATAGTGGACCTGTCATCGGCTAACCCCAATGTCAAAACACGTGTGGAGAGCTGGTGCGTCCAGGAGGAGGTCGACACCCTATCCGATCAAAGGATAGAGGCATCTCGGACGTTTTGACAGCCCAGCAGGCGTCACACAACGAGAGCGGGCTAGATGCTGTACCCAACCTGGTGCTGGCGATGATCTTTTAACATCTAAGACTACCTCAGGGGACTGTAAAGCGTGTATCTAGACAGCTGCCTGCGTATTGGAAGGAGGGGTAGAGGGGGGGCTGATACTTCTGCCGAAGTCAGGACGGTCTCTGGACTCGGTTGCGGTCGTTCTGGCTGCGTGCATCGGCAGGTACCTCAGCGAGATTGGCCCTGACCTGTTTGACCTGTTGAACCCCCAATTTGGTTTCACACGGGGGATTTCTGCAATCACGGTTTTACTGCGTCCGAGGGTAATATTGTTAGACATCGCCAATGCATTCAACAGTTTACCATTCAGCTGCGTCAGACAGGTGCTCCGGTACCTATCATCAGGTGCTACTATATCTGAGGTGGCTCGTGGCAAACTAAATGAAAGGGTTTAGTGTTCTCTATACGGACCAAGTAGGAGATGTTGTGCGGACGCCCATGTCTGCGATGTTCTGAGGGTCCACTCTGTGGAACATCGGCTACGATTGGTCATTGAGAGGAAACCTCCTCCAGGCTGGACGTGATTTGCTACAGCGACGATACACACGTCATAGCCCAGGATGAGACGCTAGGGGAGGTGGCACACCTGGCAACTTTCAACACCGTGAAGATTATCAGGCTGACTGAGGCGTTGAGGTTGAGGATGGCCCTGGATAAACGGAGGCCCTATTGTTTCGTGAGCTCCGCATCAGTCCTCCCACCAGTGTTTCGATAACCGTCAATCCTGTTCTTATGAGCATCCATGTTTATATGAAGTACTTAGGCCTAATGTTTTACAGCGTCTGGGACGCGGTCACCGGCTTCTGCGAGGTAGTCGTCTCGCGGAGAGGGGCAGCAGAGCGTCCATGGGCGAATCTTGTCTACGGTGACACACTGGCCAGTGTACGCCGGTGACTTGGCTAGCGTAGGCGTGAGTAACTGCGTGCGATGCCGCCCCAACCGAGGCCGCGGGTGACTGAACCGGGGAATAATCTTTTATCAGCAGAGAGGCTGACCACGTGAAGGCGACGCCGGGCTAGCCACGGAGTTAAGGAAAGGGGTTGTGGAGCCGCGCGCCGCCTTTCGTCAATTTGACGGAATGAATGGCTTGCGTCAAAACCATAGCCCACCCAAAAAAAAAACAGTAAAAAAGCATATAAATATATGAATATCTAACAGCAATCACAATAAGAAGTAGTTATTTTTTTTTATCCGTGTTAATGTATTAGTTGGAGACCCTATTGTAATTTTAATTCATATAATAAAATAAAACAATATTATTGTGATTAATATTTGCATTTATTATATGATCGGTAACCAACCACCACCACCCTACAGTTTACGTAAATTTATATTAATAACGAAGTGGAAATTTGACATCCAAGTGGACATTGAATTATTTTTTGCTGTCCAATTATACATAAAATCAATAAATTATTGATTACTGCCATTAAACATGTAACATTGATGCTTAAATTGTTTATATATATAATTTAAGTATTGTGATAACCTGAAATTTGTTAATTAAGGGCATAACAAATTTATTAGTAACTCGCAACACGCCCTCGCTTCGCTTCGGTTTTAGTCGTTTTACCCGCGTAGTTCCCGTTCCCGTGGGAATACCGGGATAAAATATAGCCTAGTTTACTCCCTGATATTATGGCTTTCCATTGGTGAAACAATTTTTCAATCGGTCTAGCCAATTTGAAGATTACCCAGAATAAACAGACAGACAGACAGACAAAAAAATTTTTATCTGTATTTTAGGCATAGGTTTCGTGCAAATAACCGTGTGAGCATGAAAAAGGCCTATTATTTTGACATTACAAACAGACACTCCAATTTTATTTATTGGTATAGATTGCAAAATTTTAATCTAGCCTTTAAACTTCCGAAATTTTCAATATCTTAGATCTAAAGAAAGTTTTAACCCACAATTTGTATATTCCATTAATCCCAGACCATCAAAATAATCGTAATGAATCTCTATAAATAGTATAATATTTGACTATTCATAGCCATATGCTAGTTCTTACAATGTTGTATACGAATAAAAATAACACTAAATCATGTACGATTATTTTGAAATGGAATATATTTTATATACATTTGTTAGTTTTGTTTAGTAATATATGGTAATTACAATAACATGATAAGTTAATAAAGTTTAGAAAACTTAACTCATTAGATTTGGTATATGACAGCATAACTGGCAGTCTTTTAAGAAAAATCTGGAATACATTGGCGTCATAAAGCTAAATAAAATGTTTAATCACTGAAAGTAAATTAAATCTATTGTTATGATTCTAATTTATACGAGAAGCTAACGATATCTCGCTAACTTGGTATTTATTTTAATAAGTATGGGGCAGAATTCGTTTTACCTAATTTCTGTGTCTAATCATGTTAACGTTGGAAGATATGTATTTCGTTGTATTTTTGATAGCTGGTTCTATTTTTTAAGTTCAATAAAATATTTATATTTATTGTTAGTTATTATAAATAGATGTTCCAATTTATGATTTTTTTATATATAATCTTAGTAAATATGACTATTATAAATTTATAAAATTAATTGCAATAATAACCGGGACACTCATTTTCAGGTATGCAAGTGCCATTTTCTGCTCTAGTATATCCATCTGCACAAATACATCCTCCTTCACATTTCTTAGGACGGACACAAATTATAGGTTGTGAGCACTGCCGTTTGCGACAACCACCATTGGCGCATTCATTATATACTTCGTTAGTACCACAGGTAGGTGCTAGAACAATAAATATTTAAATGAGTCATAAATAAGCAAGACATGTATGTGTACAAAAGTAATATAGATATGGTTGTTATCGTGGTAAAATCACGTGCCCAATAGTGAAATATGTATATGGTAAGGGATAAATACAGAAGAGAAATTTTCATCATAATCATCACCATCATCTCAGCATATCGCCGTCTAATGCTAGACGCAAGTCTCCCTTATGTGCATCCAACGACGCCCAGCAACTTCACCAGGTCGTCAGTCCACCGGGGGGCGTCCTACACTGCATCGTCCGATACGTGGTCGCCACTTGAGAACCTTTCTTTTCCAGTGGTTGTCGTGCTAATTCTTCGTGCTATGTCGGTTACATCCGTCTTTCTGCGGATTCCTGGCTTCTATCTCGCAGAGAAATTCCAAGTATAGCCCGCTCCATAGCACGCTGAGCGACTTTGAGCTTGGTTATGAGGCCTACATTTAGGGACCACGTTCTGTGCCGTAAGTCAGTCAAGAGAAATTTTAGACAGAAAAAACTTATTTTTTGGGCGAGTAAATTAAACTTAAAATTTTTATAGTACATAACATAAACATTGATAGGCTTCCGGTGCTTAATTAAAAACTTATTCAGGAAAAGGTCAGAAAATAATATTTGCTATATTAATACTCACTGCACTCCCTAGGACGTACACATTTTTTTATGTTGGTATCATATACAAATCCTTCGTTGCAATCACAACCGTTCACATAGCATATTAAAGGACAGAATACATTTTTACGTTTGTAATTTGAGCATAGCCTGCCACAATTAACACCACAGCCTGCATGTGCATTTGGATCACCTCCACAGGATGCTGTGAAATAAACATGTCATGCATTAAACAATTTATTATCATTTCAGGGTATGTATGTCCCACTCATTGGATTTGAGCTTCCTCCACAATAGTAGAGATATTATACCTTCTATAGCATGCTGGTCAGATGGGTTAGTTTTTTTTTATTTTTTTTATGGGTGGGCTATGGTAAGCACCTACGGGGACGTCGGTCGCCGTCGCACGATCGGCCTCACGGCGGATGACGAATTACATCTGCGATCCAGTCACCCGAAGGGTACCTATTACCTGCCACCATTTTATGCATCTCGTATCGATTTTGTGCTTCATCACACGATACAGATTACCTTTGATTTAATTAGCTAACCGATGTATCGCCATTTTTCGTGAGTTCGTGCATGTTGGCATAGGTACTACATCTAGAGATATGGGTGTAAAATTGGAGAGACCATCGAAATTGCTGCACATGTATACTATTTTTGGTCTGCAGATTTTCAAATCTATATTCTCTAATTCACAACGCCACCTCCTCAGTATGCCCTGGACCTCAAGTTCATTTTAGCCGATGAAAACAATATTATCAGATAATAGCATGCAGTCCTCGGTGTTAAAGCATCCATCCATAAACAGGAAGATATAATGACTAAACGTCGACCCTTGCTGTAGACCCACCTCAACACTAAACTTATTGGAGTTGCCAACACGTGATTTTACATATGATCTGTATCGCCGGTGAAATCTGTCCCCATCATTACCATTATCGTACATATTGCAAAGATTTTGGCGATAGTTTAATGACCAGCACTGCTTGGCAGTCGCAGACCAGAAGGTATCAGATAGAGTTGGCTCAGGTCTAAGTAGAACGCTTAATTGTCTTCCATGATACCCACAAGTAAATTAGAGGTGTTACCGCATTCGTAGCCATCACACAGCAAGCAAACAATGTAAAATAATAAAATTCCATAACAAATTATAGAAAAGAAAATTGGATAGGATTCCAACAAACAATAGTATTAAAATGTTAGTTATTCATGCCAAGAAAGAAGCTGGGACAGCTAGCATTTTATAAAACTTTACTCCAATATTTCATAAAACTTATCTGAGGAAACTTACGGCACTGATCACTAGGTACGCAATTTCCATTACAGTCTCGTACATAATTGTTGTCACAAACACATCCTGGTTTACCTGGACAGCTAGCATTAGAATTATCTGATGAAAATGTACAATTCAAAGGGTAACCAAGTTGTGAACATGTTAGAGGTCTACATAAATTATCGGGACATTCTTCATATACTTCCCCTTTTGGACATTGACGAGCTGTAACAAAATAATAGTACTAAATTGATACTAAAACTATCTTTGAATTAACAGGGACATATACAAGAACAATATTATGTTCAGACATTTAAGGGGAGTTCCAGCAGATACATACAAAAGAATTGAAACAGACTGATGTCTTGGATCCGTGTGGTGACGAAGTAAGAATACAATTCACCACTCCCTCATCTTGCCCGTGGACGTCGTAAAAGAAGACTATGGGATACAATATGCAAATAAAATCGATGCAAGAGAAGAAATATCAACATGTCTGACCAGCATGGTATAGTAGGTAAAATGCCCTGCCATTGTGGAGGAGGCCTCAACCCAACAGTGGGACGTATGTGGGCTGCGATGATGATGATGATGTCTTATGACGTTATGTATAACGTATATTAAATATATAGAGAAAGAGATATTTATTAAAGCAACAGAAGCCAAAATTTTGTTTGCCAATCCGTATACATGTTAGTACCGGCATTACGCAAAACATGCTACATGAATTTTATTGTAGTTTTCTCTGATGTAGTCCTAGAGTTTCAACTTAAAATATGGTGTTATATAGAATACAAAAACAGTAATTTTTAAAACAATAAGAAAATGACTCAGAATATATAAATAATCAACGCAATGCAAGTAGCGGACACAAGTCGTGTACAATAAAATCACGTAGATAAGAAAAACTGCAATGGTTATTTAATAGCAAGGAAAAAATAAACCAGTAATTGTCAACATACATTATTTGTGCATGTTTAGGTATAAATGCACCATTTGGAATAATCGCGTTGGACATTTAAAGCATGCATCATTTTTGTAAGTCATATTTACGTGACATCTAACGTTACTTAACGAAGTCTACTTCTAATACAGTGTTGAAACTTTTTAATACAGTTGGGAATAATTAGAAAGTAATCTGAGCTTTAATATGAACTTGAAGAAATTAACATATAAATATCAAATCGGTTATATTCTAAACTTGCCTTCTAGACCTATTAATAGTTAAATTTTACGTATTTTAATAAAACTTTATGTATTTTGAATATCGTATAAGATACAATTTTATTTGGATAAGATTTAATACAAGTTTAAACAAATGATCTAGTAAATATAATACGCAATTATCATGTAGGTACTTGTGATCCAACTATTTGGGATATTTTTATTTCAATTGATATAACATACGCTTCTTTGCGCTTTCCTTTAGAACTATTTATATTTTGTTGGATGTCTTTATAAATTATAGTCTATCCACAGATCAATGATCTTTATTTTAATAGCTATACTATATTCACGTTAAAGTTTCTTTAAAATTCTCTCTATATTATTTATAAGTTCAGTTACCGGTATAAAAAGCGAAATACGCAGTGAAAATAGCGAAAAAAACGCGTTAGATTCAAGTAGTTGAATAATTAAGAAACGTTAATATTTGTGTTTTAAATGTATTAGTAAAACGTCCGCTATTTGATGGGCTTAAAAGATGATGATGATGATCTATATAACATAAAAATAAATTTAAGTTTACCCTTTCTTGCGTAAAACCATAAGGATAAAGCCGCGTATCGACTTCGCGCTCCAAAAGGACGAACATTGGCGTGCGTTCCGGCCGCGCAAAATGGATACCATTTTGGAACGCGTGCCAATGTGTTCCTTGGAACGCTCGAACTTGGAGTGGCCCGTTCCATCTGTTGTCGGTTTTTTGTCGCGTAACAATCGTGGCGCGCGTGCCAGTTGAGATGGATGCGAAAGTATTTTGTGTGTTTTTTGCGTTCGAAGCGATGGATAACCAATGTTGCCGTAAATTAATACAATTATATGGTTCAAAAGAACTGTTGTAGAATAGCAAAAGTTCTTTGTATCATAATAAAACACTCAGAGAAAATGCTTGGCGAGAAATAAGTTGTGGAATGGGAGTCTCTGTGCCAGAATTGAAGAAAAAAATTACTGTGCTCTTGTCTTCTTATAGACGAGAAAAATCGAGAATGTCTAAAAGCCAAATCACCGGCTCTGGTAAATTATACACAGATTTTTACAAGTACCACAGTTGATAAACTCATCACAACGATCAAACACTGGAACAGTTGCCTCGCGCGCCAGGCGCGATTAGTTCGTATAGCTCATATATTTGGAACGCGTACCGTGGAACGCACTCTCGGCGTGGTCATTCATGGCACGCGCGCCAGGAGCGCGAGGTCGATATGCGGCTTAAGGTAAACCATAAGGATTTAAAATACTTATTTACGTGAACACTTAGAGGTGGGAATACAAATATTATTGATATACCTTGTATATTCTTTCTCAGATAAGATAAAACTTTTCTCACAATAACACACAGGGTTATAAACACGTCATTGGACAATTGGTTTGATTCTGTTTATTCAGTACTACGCATAAGTTATCGTGTGCTCCGCTACATGAAAAATATTCGAGAGGGCTTAATTGTATTTGTGAGAGCTTAATTATATTTCTGATTTGTAATTTGACATCTCTAACTAGAATATTGATTAATTAATCATTTATATATTCTTTTTAATTTACATTACTTTTTAAATTACAACTATTTAAACGTCAAAACACATTTCTATTTAGAGTAATAAATATTAAAACTGAAATTTTCATATATTTATGGATATTTAAAGAAAATACTTTAATAAAAAGAATACATATTATTTTTATAATAGCATTTTTGAAGGAATGTTTTGATTTACTTTGCATCTACCCTTCAGGCCGTAGAGGTCCGTCGTATGGCCTTTACTAAGTCTACTATTGCCGATAGACCTCATGAATGCCACGTAGAATGTAACTGTACCACCTCTGTCAGTATACTTAATAGCAGGTCATCCTAGGTTGCGATATCCGATTCATGATCGCCACTCGAGAACCGTTATTTTTTAATGATTGTCGGTTTGGTGATCGCTGTGGCCTGCCTATTACCACTTCAACATATTGCAGATTTTGTCAACGATGTGAAATACCGCACATAATCTACTCCATAACAGAGCGACTTTAACAACCCTAAATTGCGTGAGAATTAGAAAAAAGAGAGGTATGTCTCGTAGTCATGCCTCTCTTTTTTCTACTTCTCACGCACAAGCAAATAACATCAATTAGTTCAGAATGCTTCTGATTGTGGAGTATATATATATATATATATTCTAAGTCAATGAAAACTTACAACAATCTGCCTCTGAAATGCATTCGCCAGTGTTATTTCTATAATACCCTTTTTCGCAACGGCAAGCTCCTTTGCAAACAGCAGGCTGTAGTGGGCAGTAATATTTTTTGCCAATGCTTTCACAAGTTTGCGGAGGACATGTAGGAGCGCATGAGTCGTAATACTCATTGGCTTTTTTGCATTTTTCTGTTAAAATTTAATTAAATTAAGATTTTCGTCAGAACATTTTACATCCCTACGTAGTCTATTACGGAATATAAAACTCCTTAAGGGAGAGATAATGGTATAGTCACAGGTTTAATAGGAGATTACTTCTTATAGGGATGCTGCAACCAATTTTTAGAACTCCCGTGGAAAAGTAACGTATATACATATTATTATTTCATCATGAGCGAAGAAACTAAATTAGTCATCGTATGAATAAGATATTTTCCAGGTGGTAATAGAGCAAGAATATCATCCACCACCAAGCATCTTACACGTAGTTGTCGTTAAAGACGAACAAGGTATACAAAATAAATACATAATCTATGAAAAAGAAGGAAAAATTTAAATAAAACCCTATACCAACCCATTTGATCAGCGTGATATACTAGGTCATTTCTTTTCCTACTGTGAAGGAGGCTTGAGTCCAAGAGTACGACATATATGAGTTAAGATGATTAAATACATATCTGAACGTGATTTTTACTGAAAACTCTACTGAGCCTATGTAACCGCTGTTGGGCTCAGGCCTCCTCCACAAAGGAAGGGTAAATTACTTAATATTCCACGCTGGCCAGAGGTTCTGGTCTCTTGTAACGATTTTACACACACTGCATCGTCCAATATAGCCAAATTTATGGAATAATAATGGCCTATAATCGTTATAATCCAGTCTATTGTACTAATTTATCTTAGTTTTATATAAACATAGCCATCTTTTAGCGACGTCAACTATACACGGATAGTGTACGGAACTGCCGCAAATGTCGCGATTTCTATACCTAGCAGGACGTTATGCGATTAACGTATTGATGTCCTGAGTATGGGTGTAATTTGCCCGCTGATTTTATGTTTGTGATTTCATCCAATATCGTCAATACAAGAATTATTTTCTTAGTGCAAGGTGTGGTCATAAAAAAAAAACTAAAACGAGCTGCCTCTCCACAAGGAGGTATAATGTCAAAATTATCAGGCAGGCAATTTTTCAAAGTAATCGAACATAATGTTATGAGTTTCACAGGAAAGTTGCATTGATAATCCAGCTTTCATAACTTCCTCATGGAAGTTCGTTGCAGAAATACCTTGTATTCTGTCACCATATGGGGAGATGGAGATAGATAGTATAAAATAACTTCAAAAAACTTACTACAGTCAGCCTCCAAAATGCAGTCACCTACTTTGTTCCTATAGAAACCTTTCTTGCAACGACAAGCTCCCTTACAAACAGCAGGTTGGATAGGGCAGTGGTATATTTTACCGATACTTTCACAGGTTTGTGGAGGGCATGTTGGTGCACAAGAGTCATAATATTCGTTGGCTTTATTGCATTCAACTATTAAAATTAAATCAAAATAGTATATTAGAAACGTAGTCGCACTGGATAGTAGTAAAATCTTGTCACACTATTTTCAATCTACCTTAAAAATTAAATCCTTACCATCGTCAGTGAAAATGAACTCATTTTGTATAATGAATTAGCTATTATTATTTTATAACGCTATAAAAAAGTACTATGAAATATAAAAAAAACTATAAAAAATTAAAAATAATAAAAAAATTAAAAACAACCGTACGACCGGAATACCTACTAAAACCACAGCGGCCGTTCGCGAGTTTTTGGGGTGCCGGAGAGATCGTCTGACTTCAATACCCGACACTCCAATGCATGGTTACGTCTTGTCGTCATTCAAGGCTGTGAAGGCTGTGGGAGGAGTTGCGTCTATTGTCACCTTCTCCTTCCTGGTCGCCGTCGGCTAAGTGAATCAGTAGACGCAAGCGCCTCGTGTTTTCGCTTCGCGGCATCCTTACTAATAGAGGTAGCGTAGAGACAGCACAATTCCAGTGCAGAGACGCCGACAAGATGATCCAGGGCCACCGGTGTTTTGCAGAAACCTACCAAGTGCCCCGGATTCTGTTGGCCCTTTTTTATGTTGGCCTGAGCCAACTCTGTCTGATGTCATTTAGTTAACAATTACGTTCCCAAGGAGGATTGACGTTAGGCAGGTGGCCAGTTATAAAAACACCCAATAACTATTACAATATGCACGATAGAAAATGAATATATAATTATATCAAGTAGAATAAGAACAAGATGATGATAATGATGATTGATATGGTATAAAAGATATGTTGTAAAAAAGGCTTACCACATTGATCCGTAGGGATGCAAGTACCATCGTAATCTCGGGAATAATTTTCTTGGCAAACACATCCTCCCTCACAAATTAAAGGATCAATGCAAAGTATTCCACCATCAGAACAATTCCATCTTCTACAACCACCATTGGCACATGTATCATAAACTTCATTGATCCCACAAGCAGGAGCTTAATAAGTTTTAATAAAGTTTTATATAGGTTATAATTAATTATTAAATTAAAAAAAAATATGTGTCAAGATTAATTTAAGATTAATGAAAATATTAAGATTAAGATAAGTTAAGGAAAATGCTCCCAAAACAATTTGCAGACATATTAGAATCCTATATAACTGGTTAGCCTCGAACCTGTTAACCTTAAATGTTGATAAGACGACGTACATCACCTTTTCGTCATCAACTGTTGGTAGCTGCCCGCCTTCCTTGAAATATTTAACCGCGCACTCGTGCCCTACATTAGCTAATGTGACATGTAATTGTCCTATACTTAAATGGTCGAACTGCACTAAATACCTAGGGGTTCACATTGATAATGTTTTGTCATATCATCCTCACATTGATGCTCTCACTACTAGATTACGGAAAATGATGTATGTTTTTTCTAACCTTCGTCATATTGGAAATGAGAAAGTGATCCGTACAGTCTACCTGGCCCTATGCCAATCACTTACCCAATACTGCATAGTTGCGTGGGGTGGATGCACCAAAATCCATTTCCTAAAATTGGAACGAGCTCAAAGAGCACTACTAAAGGTTGGATGGAAACTTCCCTTCCGCTTTCCCACCTCTGAGCTTTATAATAGATGTGGTGTTCTATCTGTTCGGGCTTTGTTCATTCGTAATGTAATTATAACTACTCATGAGCAAACATACTTCAACCCTCTCAAAGATCTAAATATTAGGCGCAAACATTCCATTTATCCTCCTGCATCGGTCACGACTAGCCTTGCTCAACGTAATTATTATTTTTTAAGTAGCTTTCTATATAACAAAATTAATAAAATCATTTATATATATTCAAAGAGTAAGCGCGAATGCACAAAGGTTATTACGAACTGGTTGTTCCAGTTGAGCTATGAAGAAACAGAAAATTTTATTAAAGTAATAATATAATCACAATCGCAATCACTCACCACTTACACCACACGCTCACTCGATCCACACAAAGTCACGCTGTTCACGCCTACACTACACATGCATTCACCTATTTATCTCGAAGTACCCACTTGCTCGCATGCACAACACAATTAAAAATAAATACCCACAACATAACTGAAAATATATATCTATTAGTTTTAAAGATTAATATTATTTTAAATTATTGTGTTACAATATCAACTATGTTACAATTCCATTTAAGATTCTAAGAGGGGGGCTGGAGATTTGTAATACAGGCCTCGAGCCTAGTACAGACTCCAGCTCTCATAAAGTAACAATTAATTTGTTAACTTGTTATTTTTTATATGTATATCTAATAGTCTAATGTAACAATACATTGTACTTTGTGAGAGCAATAAATATATTATTATTATTATAATGTATCTCCTTGTTCACGGGATCTTCCTAGGTCCTTTGAAAAGCTTACATGGGGATATGGATCCAACACGCAGAGGCCTTTGGAGAAATTTAATCTAAAAATGGGATGGGACCTCTACCAATGACACTCCACGTCTGCACATAACACACGTGGACTGCCAACGGTAGGTGTAAAACTATTGTGTGATGATGGTATCTAATAATTGTTTATGGGGTTGGAGGTTTGATGGACTGGCTAAACTAAAAAACTATTGATTAAAAACTGTCGTCTGCCTTCAATACCTTTACCGTCTTGAACTTTGGCAGACGGTGACTCACCAACTCACTGAATGGGCCTCCCCAAACGGTCGCCACAGACACTCAGGCCATACGGGCAACATTGGTGCAAGTGGCTTGGGGTGTCGAGCGGTGCGGCGCCGGTTTCACCACCGCAATGGTTTCCCCGTAGTTATGCCCTTGAAAATGACACTTCCACCCCCGAGCATATAGCTCTGGCGACCCCTCTCTGTCCAGCCATTTAAGGCAAGTCAGAGTTGAGAATCCTGCGGGCACTCTTCGGTTTCCACTCCAGCCAGCCAATAGAGGCCAGCTGGATACGAGGCCCTGGCCGACTCTCTGGGGCACTCAGGACCGCAGTGTCACCACTTACATTCAGCACACCACAAGCTGCCCTGCGGTTTATTGGCTTTCCTATAAATCTTGTGATACATTTTTTTTTATATCAAAAGAATTTCGAGAGCCATATAATGTTCCTCCGAGGTTTGCGTTAGTCTCATGGTGAGATAACGACTGGCCCAGAGGGTATTATTATTATTATTATTATAACAGAGAGGACCTTTAGAGTGAAACAAGAAGATGCTTACTCTAGTCTCAGACAAATAAAAGCTGGAGTAGCACAGGGAAGTGTCTTTGGCCCTGTTTTGTACCTGTTGTACACTTGTGACATTCCAGAAATAAAAAACAATGTTATTGCAACCTTTGCAGATTACACCGCCATCATGGCAACAAGTGAAACTCATAAAGAAGCTGTAGAGAGAGTACAAACTGCTATCAACGCCATCATTGATTAGACCAATAAATGGCAAATTAAACTAAATGAGTCCAAATCAACTCATATAGACTTTTCAAATAAAAAACCAAATTATACACTAGTATACATTAATGGCCGCATTGTACCATATGAAAATATGGCAAAATACTTACCTACCAGTGGTCGGTTCAATAGTGAAGGGAATGGCGGGTTATGGGGTTGCTCGGACGGAACGGACGTCATACGCCCAGACGATGGCCTAAAATGGCCCAAAAAAAGTAAAAATAAAAAGGGTAGAGGCCAGCCAGCTCACTCTTAGAATACATACAGCACAAAACCGCCTGCCAAGTACAACGATTATGGGTAGCCCTGGACAAGACGGAGGCCCTCTTGTATAGCGCTGGGGTTGAGGGTAGCCCTGGACAAGATGGATGCCCTCTTGTTCCATGGCCTCCGTACCGCCGGGCCTCCCGCCGGTGTTTCGATCACCGTGAATTCGGTTACCATCAGCATCCAGGCCCCTATGAAGTACCTGGGCCTGGTGCTCGACGGGCATTGGTGGTTCCGGGAGCATTTCTGTCGACTTGTTCCTTGGCTTGTCGGCGCGGCGTCCGCCCTTTCGTGGCTGATGCCAAATGTGGGCGGACCCAGCGCTACGTGCCGACGGCTGTACGCGGGGGTGATCCGCTCGATGGCCCTTTATGGCGCACCGGTGTGAGCGGCGTCCCTGACCGTCCGTCTGAGGGCCCTCTTGTGGCGGCCGTAGAGGGTCATGGCGATCAGGGCCATACGTGGTTACCGCAAAGTGGCAACGGAGGCAGCGTGCCTCCTGGCCGGAACTCCCCGGTGGGACCTGGAAGCGGAGATGTTCGCCGGAATTTACCGGCGGGTGTCGGAGACGCGGAATTGTCTCAACCAAGGAGATTGCCACCAGGCGGGTAGACACCCGCCGAGACGTCATTGCCCGTTGGGCAGTCCGGCTGGAGAGGGCCCGGTACGGTGTCAGGACTGTCGAGGCCTTCCGGCCGGTGCTGATGGAGTGGTTGGAGCGGACGCATGGGGTGCTTTCCTTCCGACTGGTGCAGGTGCTAACGGGGCACAGTTGCTTCGCCAAGTACCTGCACAAGATTGTCAGGAAGGAGAGCACACCGTCCTGCTATCACTGCAATTGCGACGAGGATACGGCGCAGCACACGCTCGAGGTGTGTGCCACGTGGGCGGGGGAGCGCCGTGAACTCGTCGCGATTATCGGTGCCGACCTGGCGATGGTCGAGATATTCAACAGCGTCAGGAACTGGGATGCGTTCGCCGCCTTCTGTGAGGCCGTAATCTCACGGAAGGAGGCGGCGGATCATGTGCGAGAAAAGCTCCTCTTCGGCGACACGTTCCGCCGCCAGCGACTTGTGCGGCGCAGGCGCGAATACCTGCGCCTGATGCCGCCCTAGCCTAGGCTGCGGGTGACCGGACCGGGGAATTTAGTTCGTCACCCGCAGAGAGGCTGACCGCGCGACGGTGACCGACGTCCCAGGATGTCGAGAGGTGAGAGTACCCGAAAGGGTATTCCGTGGGGCCGACCACTGACGACAAGTCACCCTGCTCCGGTGGTCGGCCCAACGACGAAGTTGACGTGTCGGGACAACGTGACGTGTCGGAACAACCTCGGGTGGAGCAGAAATATTTTAGGCAGGTGCAATATATTGTAAGTGGTAATTTGTAAAATTTCGTTATCCAAATATAGCAAATTTATTCTTATACACAATACACACAAACAATACACATATATAGATACATATATATACAATGTTTTATTATACAACCTGATTAAGGGAATAAATTGTGGCCTTATAGTTAATGACTTATTTTGTAAGGTAATTTATTCTGACTTTAAATATGTATCTCGCATAGAAGAGTTTCACAGAAGACTTAAGGTATGTATTATAAAATTAAGAATCACATGGCTATCAAATCTATACCAATAAATAAAATTGGAGTGTCTGCTTGTAATGTCAAAATAACAGGCCTTTTCATGCTCACATGGTTATTTGCACTATACATATGCCTAAAAATTACTTTATATTTTTTTTGTTTGTCTGTCTGTCTGTTTGTTCCAGTTAATCTTCAAAACGGCTGGACCGATTTAAAAAATTATTTCACTAATGGTAAGCTGTAATATCAGGGAGTAAACTAGGCTATATTTTATCCCGGTATTCCCACGGGAACGGGAACTACGGGGATAAGGCGACAGAAACCGAAGCAAAGCGAGGGCGGGTGATTAATAAATTACAGAAAATATCCTTAATCGGCATAATTATGGTTTGGTATTTTTGACAGTCCATCTATCCATTTACCTTATATAAACATCCACTTTTGAACCCAATAAACTCCAAGAGGAGACAATAGCATAATCGAAATTCTTGACAGTCCTACTACATTAAACCAGCAGAATACTACTACCTGTTCTTCTACTGAACCATCAGTCGTTCATTACAACTTCCACCGGTAAATAGGAGAAGTGTAGAAATATGTAATGAAAAGTCTATCCGCGTGGTGACGGAGTAAGTGTACGAGTACAATTCAACACTACCATTCTTGCCAGTGAGTGTCGTAGAAGATGACTAAGGGATGACTATGCAGATAATAATTTTATTCAGAGATAAATTCCCTGTGGTGACGGAGTAAGAATACAATTCACCATCCCATATTTGGCCTGTGGGTGTCGTAAAGGATTATAATAGGCAGATAACATCTATATAAAAGAAGGCAAACTCGATATAAAATCCTATACCAACCTGTCTGACTATTATAGTCATTTTGCCCTCCCATTATGGAGGAGGATCGAGTCTAGCGGTAGAACGTATATGAGCTGAGATTAGATGAGTAAATAAAAAGTCTTACCTTTTGAACATTTTATAAAAATAATAAACGTATTTGCCACAACGACAAAAACTAACAGTGCCTTCCACATTATCAGCAATTAATTGTATTTTAAATGCTTATCGACGATGTTTACCTCTTTTATATCGGCAAGTACAACTTCGTGCACTTGTTTCAATAAAAAGCAATAAAGTTAACAAACATTATTTTAACTGTTCGTCGTTGTCGTAATTTCTGTCTGTCTATTTGATATATTACACTACTTAAGAAACAAGTACGTGTTTATTGTGTTTTGACTACTATCAAAATATTAAATTATGACTTATATTTTTATAATGCTACGTAAATTATAGAAATATGTCATATATATATACTAGCAACCCGCCCTCGCTTCGCTTCGGTTTCAGTCGCTTTACCCGCGGCGTAGTTCCCGTTCCTGTGGGAATACCGGGATAAAATTTAGCCTATGTTACTCCCTGATATTATAGCTTTCCATTGGTGAAAGAATTTTTGAAATCGGTTCGGTTGTTAAACCGTGAAAGCGTTAAAAATAAAAAATAAACAAACAAACATCCTTACTTTCGCATTTATAATATTAGTATGGATGATTGCTGTGTGGTAGCGGCTTCGAATACTACCAACCCTTGCTTTGATTGTGGGTGTCGTAAAAGACGACTAAGAGCCCTAGATTGACCCCGACGAACCCCATCTGGTACCATTTGGGTCAACGATTACATTTCCAAGGAGGGTTGACGTCAGGCAGGCGGCCGGTCATAAAAGTCATTGCCGAAACTTTTTGCAATATGTCAAAATAGATGACATATTGCGTCGACCCCAAGTAATTGGGATAAGAGCAAGATGATGATGATATATATATATATATATATATATATATATATATATATATATATTTCACGCTGTGGAAATGCATTTATGCACTATCCCCCACCGGTAACGGAAGAGTGTGTGTGGGACTCACCGGCCACAAAAGTGACCGAAATACCCACTAAAACCCCAGCGGCCCCTTTCGCGCTTTTACGGGGTGCCGGAGAGATCGTCTGATAATATTCTATCCCCGACACCCCAACGCTTGGCCGTCTGGCCACGTCCTGTCATCATTCAGGGCGGTGGAAGGAGGAGCGCATAGCGGAGCGGCGTCTCCTCCTCCCTGCTCGTCGCTGGCGGAGCGAGTCAGCGGACACAAGCGCCTCGCGTGCCCGCTCCGCGGCCTCCTTTTTTATCATGACAGCCTCACAGACGGAGGCCATCGACGACCAACAGCTGCCGCTGCCGAGCATCTTAAAGATGATGGTCGGCAACGACAGGTCTGTTATTCCCATTTCCGTTGACAGGACGTGGCGCTGAGGCCCCCAGGCGGGGCATACATCCAGTGTATGTCATATATTATATAAAAAATTAGTTATTAGCAACAATTTTTGACAACATTTATAGCAAAAAGTACATATACCTTTTTTTTTTTTTTTTTTTTGTGCGTGCGTCGCGGTCCGCGCGCCTCCGCACCACTCCGTCCGGGGCGACAGAGGGGCTTAAGCACGCAACTCCCGCGACCCACCCAAAAACCACGTCGCCTTCGTCGTTGGGCCGACCACTGGAGCAGCGTTAACTTGTCGTCAGTGGTCGGTCCGACGGAATACCCCCTATTGGGGTACCCTCCCATCGACCGACGTCCCTCCCTCGGGGAGGACGTCGGTCTTTCCTCACGCGGTCGGCCTCTCAGCGGGTGACGGACTAATCCCCGGTCACGTCACCCGCGGCCTCGGCTAGGGCGGCATGAGGCGCAGATAGTTGCGCCTGCACCGCCCCAGTCGCCGGCGGCGGATCTCCTCATCGAGGCTGCGCTCCTCGCGCAGGCGATCCGCCGCCTCCTTCCGCGAGATCACCGTCTCGCAGAAGGCTGCGACCGCGTCCCTACCCGATGCTGTCGACCATCGCCCTAGCGATAGCCGGCAGCGTCAGGTCCGTACCGATGATTGTGACGAGTTCACAGCCCTGCACTGCCCAAGCCCCGCAGGCCTCGAGCGTATGGCGCGCCGTGTCCTTGTCGCAATCGCAGTGGTGGCAGGACGGTGTACTCCCCCTCCTAACGACCTTGTGCAGGTATTTGGCGAAGCACCCATGCCCCGTCAAAACCTGCACCAGTCGGAAGGAGAGCACCCCGTGCCGCCTTTCCAACCACTGCATCAGCACCGGCCGGAAGGCTTCCACGGTTCGCACCCCGAACCTTGGCCTCTCGCTCGCACCCCCGTCACCCGCCGATATAGTCCGGCGAGCATCTCCGCCTCCAGGTCCCACGGGGGAGTCCCGGCCAACAGGCACGCTGCCTCCGTCGCTACCGTGCGGTATCCGCGAATTGCCCTGACCGCCATGACCCTCTGTGGTCGCCACAGAAGGGCCCTAAGTCGGGTGGTCATGGACCCCGCCCACACCGGTGCGCCGTACAGGGCCATCGACCGGATGACCCCCGCGTACAGCCGTCGGTACGCAGCGCTCGGTCCGCCCACGTTCGGCATAAGCCACGATAGGGCGGACGCCGCGCCGACGAGCCGTGGAGCGAGCCTGCGGAAATGCTCCCGGAAACACCATCGCCCGTCGAGCACCAGGCCCAAGTACCTCATATGGGCCCGGATGCTGATGTCGACCGAGTGGACGGTGATCGAGACGCCGATGGGAGGGCTCATATGGCGCCTATGGAACAAGAGGGCCTCCGTCTTGTCCAGGGTGACCCTCAACCCCAGCGCCTCGAGCCGCCTGACGACCTCCTCGGTACCAGAGGTCGCCAGGCTTACCGCCTCTTCTAGCGTCCCACCGCGGGCTGTGACGAGCGTGTCGTCGGCGTAACAAATCACGCCCAGCCCGGGCGGGAGGCTCAACGCCCAGTCGTAGCCGATGTTCCACATGGTGGGTCCGAGGACCGACCCCTGCGGGACACCGCACGTCATTGGCGTTCGCACTACGTCCCCTGCTCGGTTGGTGCAGAGGACGCTGTGCCCCTCCAAATAGTCTGCCACTAGCCGCCTCAGTTAAGCTGGCACCCCGTGATACCGGAGCGCCTCCCTGATGCAGCCGAATGGCAGACTATTGAATGCATTGGCGATGTCTAGGGACACCACCAACAGCACTCCCCTATCGGTGACGGCCTCAGTCGCTACGGCCCTCAGGCGCAACAGAGCCGCGATCGTCGAACGACCCCTCCTAAACCCAAACTGGGCGTCCGATAGATCGGGCCCCATGCCGACGAGGTGCCGCTCGATGCGGGCAGCTACCACCCTCTCCAGTAGCTTGCCCGAAAGTACATATACCTGACTTTATTTAAATGTTTAGAAATATAGCTGTAGAAAAGAAAATAGATTTTAACTGAAATCCCTAAATTCATCCTTAAATTAATGAATTACTTTACACAATTTAGTTATATATTTTCTGTCCATGATCAGGCCTTAAATATTACCCAAGAATATAGTACTCATTAAGATCATTCCAAAGAGTCCAAAAACATTATCTATATCTAGCAGAGCACATTATTTTCTGCGATCACCTTCCCCTCTATTATTTTACTAGCTCCACGGTAACATATTAATCATCACCTTAGTTGGGTAATTGTCATATTACTTACACTGGTGCAACTAACTTAAATATCAAGTGGACTCTGTGATGTGACCATCGCCACCAATTCCTTGAAATCCGTGGCAGGCCCAGCGAATTCACGTTTCGGGCACTGGTAACAAAACAGTATTACAGGGGCGTCGCCTTCATGCGGTCGGCCTCTCTGCGGATGGTGGGCTAACTGGTCCATCCACCCGTAATCACGGCTAAGAGGCTCATCTAGCGCCGTATGATACGGGTGGCCTTGGGGTCAGGCTTGAGTCTGTCCATCATCTGCTGCTGACTCACTGTGACGCCGCCAAGAAAAGACTCCACACGCGTATACACGTTGACTAGAGATCTGCTAGCTTTTGGAATCACCAGGAAGGCTTTGGCGGCGGATGTGGGGCATAGCCGCATCGCAAATTTGCGTTAACGTACAGCGAATGCGTTCAGTCTCGGCACCCATTCCGTCTGCTAGGCGTGGTGAGGACAGTCATATTTAAACGATGGCCGACTTTACCACTGGGCATCAATCTAGCTGACCCGTAGCCCACCGAGGAAACGCAGGAGCTCTGTCAGCCGTATGAGCCTTGCTGGTCTCACGGAGGATTCAGGAGATCTCTATCCGAATGTACCTGTAGTCGGACAAGGTCTCGACCTCGGACGGACAGGGTTGCGACATTAGAGTTAGCGGACGACAGATCCACTATCGATCCACCTTGCTGCCGTATGCACGTATGCACGGAAACCCCTGTTCAGTAAACAGAGATCCAGTCACGCCACTCACTTCTTGTCTAACCACCCGACGCTCATGTCTGCACATTTCACGGGCCTGGCGATTCTAATGCCACCTATCTTGTTGAACAGCTCCCGTAGCTTCTTCGACGCCACGCTATCGGCCGTATTGGCGCCCTTGGCATAACATATGATGATATAGACATACATAAGATGATAAAGATCTATATTTAATAAATTTTAATATTACTTATGTAAAATAATTTTCAAATTACTTGCAGCTCTAATTATATTTCAGACGGATATATGAATATCTATATGTTTTTTTGTATAGCTGTACTAATGATAAATTGTTTTAATTTATTCGTTTATGCAAAAAAGTAAGCCGTCGCTCAGGACGCCTGGCAGATGTGAAACATCGAAACTATTTTATACGAGTAGAGACACGGTATCGAATATAAAGTATCGATACTGAACTCATGAGTAGTATCAAAAGATAAGTAACGTACTGATTAAAGTATCTAGTACTCTTACTTACTTTATCTTTAGGTATAGAGTACTTTTCTTTCAATACCGATACATTGCATTCGATACTTTTAGTCAATAAGTACTTTTTAGCAGGTATCGTATCGAATAAATTATCCATTTTAAAATTGACTTTACTGCTTATATTTATGGTAACGTTATTAAGTACAAAAGTAATTAAACTTCCAAAATGTAGCTTGAAATACTTTCATCCGTTCACAGACGTTGCACGATAGGTGCAATTTATAAACCAGAAATAGCGGCGTCTATCGAGCTATGCAGCATCGAGCACGAAGTGCGCGATTTAGGTAACATAAATAGTGGCATCTATCGAGCTAACGACCAACTCTCAGACCAATATATTGAATATTTAATAAAGAAACCTTTAATCCTGTAATGATAATAACACAAGCTATTTAAATTATTTTAGCGTTATTGGTCCTTGCAATTTTACAAATTGCAAAGTTTACAAATTTTTAATGAAATCGGACTGTTTTAAGTGAGTCAAAATCCAATTCCTAAGAAATCGGTGACATACAAGGAAATAAATATATAAAAATACAGCTGAAACTAATAAAAGCCTATAAAAACGGTTACCCATTTTTCGTAGCTGAAAGTAAACTAAATCCCATACCTACTGATATATTTATATTATGAAGTTATTATACATTAATTTATAAAACAAGTAAATATGCATAAAAGAACAGATTACGTCAGGAACTAGTATGGCATAAAGTATTAATAAAACATGGCGATTTTTTCCAGTAAAAGATAATTTTTATTCAATAAACATTTATTTTCATTATAGGTAACAATTTACTTTGGGTTCTAGATGGCGTTGTACAAAATTTTAAATCGCATCATGGTTTCGTTACAAATTTAGATATGTATATGGAGATATTTATTTTACAGTAAATAAAGAGGGGACCGCAAGGCGTAGCGTCAAATCGCCACGCGACGATCGTGGTCAACCTCGCCTATAGATGTTTCACATCAATAGTGTTTACATTTATAATTCACGAAAAAACATACTTGAAATTTTAGCAAATAAAAACGACATATACGGGAAAATATTTTGTTATATACCTAATTAGGGTTTCTTTTTAGTTTTGACCCACTCCGATACATTTTTACTTAGCCATCATTTATCAGACTGTCGCCCAAGAATGGCGGATTATATATTTTCCACAGTGCCTATAAACAGAGCGATGAGTAGGTCGAACTAATCTGAATCCAAAAAACCTTCCTTAAACCGTAAACGTGGAATTCCAAAAGTGTGAACTATAACATAGTTCGTAATAATAGGCTTAACTCGCATAATCCTTTAGATATCATGGTCACCATTCAGCCTGCCGCCGTCCACTGCTGGACGTAGGCCTCTCTCATATTGCATTCAACGACGCCCAGCAACTTTCACTCGGTCATCGATTCACCTAACGCGGCGGTTTACATTGCGTCGTCCGATATGTGGTCCCTCGAGAACCTTTTTTCCTCCGCGGTTGTCGATTCGTCAAGCGATGTGGCCTGCCCATTGTCACTTCAGCGTGATAATTCTTCGTGCTAGGGCGGTTACCCCCGATTTACACGGACTTTTGTATTTCTGATTCTATTTACCAGAGAAATGCCGAACAGAGCCCGCTCAATAGCACTCTACAGCATGCATGGGCACTATAGATGAGATCTATTAAAAAAGGCATTGCATAATCCACGTACGTACATAAATCGACGCTTTAGTTTGCAGGTTCTCATGGGATATCAACTCAACACAATAGTATCTGTTTATATATATGTAATACTCGCGTAAACATCAGAATTCAGTATGTGTTTATTTTACCTCCTCTGTGCACCTAATTACTCAGTATAAGGCTATAACCATTTGAAGCTAACATCCCTGGTCCAAACAAAGAATAATGAGCCACTAAGTGGACTAAATAGAATAAGAAATAATACTAAAAATTTAACGAACAAATCTGAAACCTTAAAAATAAAAAGGGTGATTTTTTTTTGAGTTACACGGTTGTATTGAAAAGTAAAATAATTTAAAATGAAATCAATATTATGAAATCTATCATATTTGATATTTCTGATTTATAAATTATATTATACATTTTTATGCCTGATCAAGTCAGATGTCTAGATACATAAGAAAAATCGAGTGACGATAATAATTAGATAGATTCTAGATATCAATGCACCAAGAATTTACCTAATTATTTTTTTAACTTTTAGTGGGTACTAATGAACCTATAGCTAAGAAGATGCTCGACAGCGTCAGGGAATGGGACGCGGTTGCCGACTTCTGTGAGGCAGACATCTCATGAAAGGGAGCGGCAGATTGTGCGCGGCAGAAACGCCCCTACGGCGACCGATCTGCCGTCAGCGACTTGGACGGAGCAGGCGCCCAATACCTGCGCCTGATGCCCCCCTAGCCGAGGCCGCGAGTGACTGGACCGAAGAATAGTCGCTCACCAGCAGAGAGGAGGACGAACCACGTGAGGGCGATGGCGCGGATGGGGCGTCAGGGAGGGACGGTAACTGAAGGGGTAGCCACCGGGCTGGCCACGGATGACAAATACCTCGATACTAGTTGCCGACCTAATGGCGTAGAGATGGGAATACGGTGGGTTATGGCATCGCGTGCTGCCCTTGTGTTGTCTCGGAGGGAAATCACGGCGTTCGTGTTGAATATAGCCCGCCACAAAAAAATTAATAAAAATAATGCTATAGATTTTACCGGGATAAAAAAATAACCAATTTACCATATGTTTCACTTAGTAGCCATTTCAACGTGATTGTACCCAATCACATTAGAATGGCACCGACAATCATCCATCCAAATTTTAGCATTTATAATTAACTAGCCGACCCGGCGAACTCCGTATCGCCTTTTTTTTTGTTTTTTTTTTGTAAGCTATGGTTTGGACACACACCGGCCTAACGGTCCGAAGACACTGATGAGCGGCGCGCGACCCCATAACACACTGTATTGGCGATAGGGAGGGCATCGCCATTGGGCCGACCATCGGTGCAAGGCGGACCTTGACATCCGTGGCCGGCCCGGCGGTTTATCTTTTCGGGTATCGTTCCCTTTGACGCCCCGGCAACATTGCAGTGTTGCTGACCAGTGCGTCACCCTCACGCGGTCGGGCTCTCTGCGAGTGGCTGACTAATCCCCGGTCCGTCCACCTGACACTTCGTACCGACTAACAGTCGATTCTTTAATTTTTTAGTTTTTTAATACTTATTCTGCTATTCGGGACGCCGAGTCAGCTAGCAAGATAAACAGGAAAACGGAAAACAGGAAAAAGAGAGTTAATAAGTCATCAATTATGTCAAAAAATAAAAATATAAACATCTAAAATTTTGTGTTTGACATCAATATATTATTATGTACAATACTAACGTCACTCAATCGTTTTACCTTCCCGGAACCTCTCCACTACACTAGAATTTTATTGTATGGTATTAAATTTCAAATTGACTTTTAAGTATTATTACGAATTTTTGTATGTGAGTTTAGAAAGGTGTTGTTTTTAGACCTTTTAGGCAGTTTTTGAAAATTTTCTCTGCGTTTTTTGTACTTCAAGGAATATTCTAAGAAAAGAATTAGCGAAATCGGTCCAGCCATTTTGAAGTTAAGGGCTACTCTGTGGCGTCCACAGAGGGCCATGGCAATCAGGGCCACCCGCGATTACCACACGGTAGCGACGGAGGCGGCGTGCCTGTTGGCCAGGACTCCCCCGTGGGACCTGGAGGCGGAAATGCTCGCCGACTTATATCGGCGGGTGTCAGGGGGGCGAGCGGAGGGCGGTGTGGTCTCTTTGAGGGAGCTCGCGCGTCGACGCCCGCCGAGAAGTCATTACCCGTTGGGAAATCCGGCTGGAGAGGCCTCGATACGGTGTCTGGACCGTGGAGGCCTTCCGGCCGGTGCTGATGCAGTGGCTAAAACGGCTACGGTACGGGGTGCTTTCCTTCCGACTGGTGCAGGTCTTTACGGGGCATGGATGCTTCGGCAAGTACCTGTCATCATCATCATCATCATACTCAGCCCACATACGTCCCACTGTTGGGCTCGGGCCTCCTCCATAATGGAAGGATAATTGACCTACTATACCACGCTGGTCAGACGTGTTGGTATAGGGTTTTATTTCTAGATTTCCTTCTCTCGCATAGATGTTATATGCATTTTATATCCCTTAGTCGTCTCGTACGATCACCCACGGGTAAGATAGGGGGTAGTGAATTGTATTCTTACTCCGTCACCACACGGAAAACTACCTGTACACGGTGAATTTACCGGCGGGTGTCGGAGACGCGCGCCCGCGGCAGTATGGTCTCCATCAAAGAGATCAGCCTGGCGGGTCGACGCCCGCCGAGAAGTCATTGCCCGTTGGGCAGTCCAGCTGGAGAGTCCTCGGTACGGTGTCAGGACCGTCAAGGCCTTCCGGCCGGTGCTGATGGAGTGGTTGGAGCGGACGCACGGGGTGCTTTCCTTCCGACTGGTGCAGGTGCTGACGGGGCACGGTTACTTCGCAAAGTACCTGCACAAGATTGTCAGGAGGGAGAGCACACCATCCCACCACCACTGCAATTGCGACGAGGATACGGCGCAGCACACGCTCGAGGTGTGTGCCGCGTGGGAGGCGGAGCGCCGTGAACTCGTCGCGGTTATCGGTGCCGACCTGACGCTGCCAACCATCGCAAGGGAGATGCTCGACAGCATCTGGAACTGGGACGCGGTCGCCGTCTTCTGTGAGGCCGTAATCTCACGAAAGGAGGCGGCGGATCGTGTGCAAGTAGAGCTCCTATTCGACGACACGTACCGCCGCCAGCAACTCGGGCGGCGCAGGCGCGAGTATCTGCGCCTAATGCCGCCCTAGCCGAGGCCGCGGGTGATCTGGAAATTGTCCCTCACCCGCAAAGAGGCTGACGGCGCGACGGCGACCAACGTCCCAGGACGTCGAGAGGTGAGGGTACCCGAAAGGGTATTCCCTCGGGCCGACCACTGACGACAAGTCACCTCTGCTCCGGTGTTCGGCCCAACAACGAGGTGACGTGAGTACGGGTGGGTTATGGGCCCGCGCGCCGTCCTTTCATCGCCTCGGACGGAACAGACCGCGCGTACGCTTACCATAGCCCACCCATAAAAAAAAAATACCTGTACACGGTCGCTAGGAGGGAGAGCACACCGTCCTGCCACCACTGGGATTGCGGCCAGGACACGGCGCAGCATAGGCTCGAGGTTTGTGCCGCCTGGGCAGAGTAGCGTCGTGAACTCGTCGCAATCATCGGTGCCGACCTGACGCTTTCGAGCATCACCTTAGCGAAGGTCGGCAGCGACCGCGTCCGAGGCAGTGATCTTGCAGAAGGAGGCGGCGGATCGCGCGCGCGAGGAGCGCAGCCTTGACGAAGCGACCCGCCGCCGGTGACTGGGGCAGTGCAGGTGCGACTATCTACGCGTCATGCTGCCCTAGCCGAGGCCGCGCGTGACGTGACCGGAGAGTTAGTCCGTCACCCGCCGAGAGGCCGACCGCGTGAGGAAAGACCGACGTCCTCACCGAGAGGGGGACGTCGGTCGATGAGAGAGTATCCTGTATAGGGGGTATTCCGTCGGGCCGACCACTGATGACAAGTAACCCTGCTCTGGTGGTCGGTCCAACGACGAAGGCGACGTATTGTTCGGGTGGGTTGCGGGTGTGCGTGCTTACGCCCCTCTGTTGCCTCGGAGGGAGTGGTGCGAGGAGTGCGCCGACCGCAGCCCACCACAAAAAAAAGCCGTTCTGAAGTTATGGGCGTACATACATTTCGCAGATTCATTTTTATATATTTTATATATACAGGGAGTCTCTAAAGTAAACGTCCAAACGAAAGTGGGTGGTAGATGACTTTATGACAGATCTGAAAAAAATAAAAAAGAAAATCCATGTCACTTTTTTTTTGATATGAGCATATTACTAAAAACGGTGAAAAATTAGACCTTGTACGATATTTTCAAGTACTATAGTACATATACAACGACAAATAGGCTAGTTCTGGCATCGGATATTTCTTGTTGGAAGCGCAGATAACTGCACTATCGACCACAAGTACAATTAAAACTAGACACGTAACAATAAAATAATAAAAATTACATTTGTTATTGCTATTCCTTAATTTTTTCGAAGAAAACGTTAATCATTTGACTTTAACACACCATCCTGTAAAAAAATGTATCGTAACCATAGTGGCAAGTAATTTCAAAAGTTGGCCACATTATTGGTTATTCCAAAATGATATAATACCTTCTAGATTTTATCGTAACTTTAAAAAAAAATGTTTTTGTGACAGCAACGAAGTTTATGAAAAATGATTAGGTATATTTTTTGTTCTATTTTATTAGACCTCCTATAAAAAATCTTATTGCGTGTGTGAAAGAGAGAAAGAGTGACGCCTATTGTATTTTTTTGGACACTAGGTAAATGTCCCTCCGAATATGCTCGAGGAACATGAATGAACACTCGATGGTATGGATAGCGTTCAGTATTCGGTTATCGCTCACGATACAATCTACTTGCAGCATGATCATTGCATCTGTACTCTCCAGAGATCAAATGCATATTAGGAGATTCTAACATTTTATAAGAAGACAGCATCGTAATCACACAAGTCACTTTTTATTTTTAATGTCACTCTTTCTATACTAGTACTATTTACTTTATGCAAATAAATGGCGTGGCTGCGGGTGACCAGACCGTGGTTGCAGGTGATCGGATCGGGGATTTAATCCGGGCACCCGAGGAGAGGCTAGCCTCGCGACGGCGTTCGGCGTTCCAGTAGGAGACGTCGACGGCAGAGGGTACTCCCTTGGTATTCCAAAATGGTATAATACCTTCTACGTGTTATCGTAACTTAAAAAAAATAAAAATAAAAGTTCTAGAAAGGTATTGAATTCGTCTTGAATTTGAAGTAATATATTTTGATAAGGATTAAGACCAAGGTACAAAATAAAGAGTTTTGAAGCGACGGCATTTAAATTATTTAAAAAATTAAAGAAAAGCACTACTGTGACGTAACTACAATAGTTAGACATACGGTGTCCCGATATTTTTTGTACACAATTATATGTTCTGCAAAGTTATACTACATTGCTTCGTTCTATAATCGATAGTTTTCGCAGCACACGCGATGCAAGGATTTTTTCGGGTATTTTTTTTACACCTTGGGTTACATTATTGGAGTTTTAGGACGGATTCCTATTTTTTTTTTGAAAATATAATATAGCCTATAGCTTTCCTCGACAAATGGACTATCCAACACTGAAAGAATTTTTCAAATCAGACCAGCGGTGTTTGAGATTAGCGCGTTCAAACAAACAAACTCTTCAGCTTTATAATATTATATAATATAGATTATCACTATCATTATCTTCTATATAAATAAAAATGAATTGTTGTTCGTTAGTCTGATTAAAACTCGAGAACGGCTGGGCCGATTGAGCTGATTTTGGTTTTAAAATGTTTGTCGTAGTCCAGGGTAGGTCTAAACGGTGAGCAAATAAGGAAAAATTGCGAGTAAGATAGAGTAAGACGACAATTTCATTTTCCCATATAAAAGTTGACCACTTACTTTCTGTCAAACATTTGACGGTATTTGTACTCTCAGTTCCACTCGAATTGAAGAACGCATTAAAACAAGACTTTTGAATCGACAACATAATATCAACTTTGCTCATAACATCGTGTATTTAAATTTCAAAATATAAAAATAATTAATGTGTTGACATGTTTGATGGGTGCCAACCTTACAGTGTTACCAACTCTCAAAAATATTTTTATTATAATAATAAGTGTATCCGAACGTTCCATTGTTTTGTCATCTCATGTAAAAAAACCCGTGTATCCGAACGTTCCATTGTTTTGTCCATAGATTTAGAGACTTTTTGCTGCGCTCCTACTTTAACATCCTTGGTTTTGTCATCTCATGTTAAAAAAAAGAATCATTTAATTTGAGAAATACTGAAACACTGCTAAAAGTGATTTTCTTCTCGCTGCTTACAATGCCGAGGAAAAGAAAACGACCTGACATAGGTCGTCGAAGTCGTGTAAATGTGCAACGAGCTACTTTACGCTCCAACCGCACTAATGACCAGCGAGAGGCTGATAATGATAACAGTCGTACAAGTATGGGAGAATTACGTTCAAGAGTAAATAACTATGAAGTGGATAGGCAGAGAATGGAACGAGTTCGTGCACATCGATCACAACAGCAGCGAGCACGGGACAATGAATTTAATCGATTCCGCAGACGCAATGCTCCTGTAAACCTCGAACGAGGAGCATTTTCCTACGATCCGGAAATTGATTATAGTGCCGACAAATCTGTGACGATTGGAGAAATGTCAATCATTTGTCAACATTGTAAAGCATTAAAATACAGTAGTGAACCTGCAGGATTATGTTGTGCTGGTGGCAAAGTACAATTGCCACAATTGGTTCCACCACCTGAACTGTTACACTCATTAGTTAATGGGATGGAAAGTGAGTCTAAACATTTCTTGGCTAACATCCAAAAATATAATAATTTCTTCCAAATGACATCGTTTGGTGCAACGCATATAGTACAAGACGGGTTCATGCCCACTTTCAAGGTAGTATACCATAATTGTTTTAGTGAAATTCTAATTTGTATTTGTATCACAATTAATTTAACCAGTTCTTAAACAATTACAGATACAAGGACAAATTCATCACCTACTGGGGGCAATGCTGCCAGTGCCAGATGCAGATCATAAATTTTTGCAAATTTATTTTATGGGCAATCAAGATGCGGAAGTTGATACACGTTGTGGTCATAATCCAACCGTCAAGCGAACCATTGTCCAACAACTGCAAACATTTCTTCACGAGAATAATGAATTAGTGAAGGTGTTCAAAATGGCACTAGATCGGATACCATCAGACAGCCATAATATTGTAATAAGAGCCGACAAAACACCTGCTGGAGAGCATGCAAGGAGGTTTAATTCACCGACAATAGATGAAGTGGCTATTGTCGTTGTTGGAGAGAATTTGCAATCAAGAGATATTGTACTTCATCGCCGGAACAATGAATTGAAACGTGTATATGAAACGCATAGAGCTTATGATGCTTTACAATACCCATTAATTTTCTGGCAGGGAGAAGATGGGTACCATTTTAATATCAAAATGGTTAATCCAACAACAGGTAATTAGATTATACAAAATAAAATATTTTATATATTCAATATATAAATGTATTTTTTTATCATTTGTACTTCCAGGTGCTGATACACACAAAAAAGTCAGTGCCATAAATTATTATGCATACAGACTCATGATCCGTGAAGGTGAAGTAAATCACATTTTGATGTGTCAACGACTCTTTCATCAGTATGCAGTGGACATGTACGTCAAAATTGAGACTGAACGATTGACATACATTCGTCTAAACCAACAGCAGCTTTGATCTGAAGAGTACATTCATCTTCGCGATGCAATCAATGCTGACGGCAATGTAAATAATGTAGGAAGAATGACAATTTTACCGGCCACTTACATCGGAAGCCCGCGCCACATGCACGAGTACGCTCAAGATGCGATGTCTTATGTTCGAAAGTATGGCCGTCCAGACCTATTCATTACATTCACCTGTAACCCACAATGGATTGAAATAAAAAAAGAACTGCTACACAACCAAACACCACTTGATAGGCATGACATCACAGCCAGAGTTTACAAGCAAAAATTAAAATCTTTAATGAATTTCATTACAAAGCATCGTGTGTATGGCCAAGTACGTTGTTGGATGTACTCTGTTGAGTGGCAAAAACGTGGTTTGCCACATGCTCATATATTAGTCTGGTTGGTTGACAAAATAAGGCCAGAAGAAATTGATTCCATTATTTCAGCCGAAATTCCTGATGAAACGGTTGACCCAAAATTGCATACAATAGTAACTAAACACATGATACATGGACCTTGCGGAGTTATCAACAACAGCTCACCCTGTATGATCGACGGCAAGTGCTCCAAACGGTATCCGAGAAACTTGGTTGCTGAAACCATCTCGGGAATCGATGGTTACCCATTGTATCGTCGGCGATCAGTTGAGGACGGTGGACGATCTGTAGATGTCAAGATAAAAGGACAAGATTTTCATGTAGACAATCGTTGGATTGTGCCGTTCTCGCCCATATTGTCCAAAACTTTTGAAGCTCACATCAATGTGGAATTTTGTAAATCTGTGAAATCCATAAAGTACATATGTAAATATGTTAACAAAGGTAGCGACATGGCCATCTTCGCAGTAACAAACACAAATGATGAAGTGTCTCACTAACAGATGGGTCGCTATGTAAGCAGCAATGAGGCTATTTGGCGCATATTTTCGTTTGCAATTCATGAAAGACATCCCACTGTATTCCATTTGGCAGTTCATTTGGAAAATGGACAACGAGTGTATTTCAACCCAAACAACGCTGTGGATAGAGCGGCACGTCCACCTGTGACCACATTGACAGGTTTCTTCTCAATTCGCTCGCAGTTTGCTGTATGCTTACATGCCGCGCTACTACACATGGAACGCATCATCAAAGTCTTTTCAGCGTCGTAAACAAGGAACACCACTTGAAGGATATGAAAATGTATTTGCCACAGATGCTATAGGCCGTATATATACAGTACATCCTAATAACGATGAATGTTATTATCTTAGATTGTTATTGGTGAATGTTCCTGGTCCGACATCTTTTTAACAATTGAGAACAGTTGATGGACATCTGTGTGCGACTTACCGTGAGGCGTGTCAATTATTACGGTTGCTTGAAAACGATTCGCATTGGGATGATACGCTCAAGGATTCCGTGATATCTTCATCGCCGCATCAAATTCGCACACTGTTTGCGATTATAATATCGACATGTTTCCCCTCAAATCCGAAAGATTTGTGGATGAAATATAGGGATGACATGTCTGAGGATGTGTTGCATCGCGTGCGTTGTGAAACTTTGAATCCTACATTGAAAATTACGGCAGAGATTTACAATGACACATTGATCATAATAGAAGATATGTGTTTATTGATGGCAAATAAAGTATTGTCGTGTTTGGGCCTGACAGCACCCAATCGTGCTATGCAAGATGCATTAAACCATGAGTTGCAAAGAGAACTCCAGTACGATACTCAAGCTATGACCGAAGCAGTTCGCACAACTGTTCCGCAATTGAACGAAGAACAAAGGATTGCGTACGATCGTTTGATACAAGCTGTAAACAGTGGGTCTGGGGGGATTTACTTTCTTAATTCTCCTGGGGGTACTGGGAAAACGTTCCTAATTACATTGCTATTAGCAAAGATCCGATCGCAAAATGAGGTAGCCCTAGCGTTGGCTTCATCTGGAATAGCAGCAACTTTATTAGAAGGCGGACGAACTGCACATTCAGCCTTAAAATTACCATTAAACATGCATATCAACGAAACGCCAGTTTGCAACATCGCCAAAAATAGCGCTATGGCGAAGACTCTCCAAGTATGCAAATTGATAATTTGGGACGAATGCACAATGGCCCACAAGAGGTCGCTGGAGGCACTAGATAGGACGTTAAAAGATTTACGTGATAACCAAAACATTTTTGGTGGAGTCATGATACTGTTGTCAGGTGATTTTCGTCAGATTCTTCCAGTAATTCCTCGATCGACTGTTGCTGACGAAATAAACGCATGTCTAAAATCATCAAATTTATGGCGGCACGTAAAGACACTACAATTAACTACTAACATGCGAGTGTTTTTGCAACAAGATCAAACTGCGACTGTGTTTTCGAAGCAGTTGCTGGATATTGGCAATGGTAAGGTCGCAGTTGACAGTTCGACCGGATTAATGACTTTTCCCACAGATTTCTGTCACTTCACAGAATCGAAAGAGGAGCTTATTCAGCGTGTTTTTCCGGACATTAAACAACAATATAATAACCACGATTGGCTAAGTGCTCGGGGCTCGTTATATTGGCAGCAAAAAACAAAGATGTCGATGATCTCAATGCTACCTATATTCAGAATTTCCTTCCAGGAGAGTTGTTTACGTACAAATCAGTTGACACGGCTACAAACCAGGATGACGTAGTCAACTATCCTACAGAATTTTTAAATTCATTGGACTTGCCTGGACTACCACCACATAATTTGAAATTAAAAGTAGGGTCAGTTGTCATCATGCTGCGTAATATTAATCAACCTCGACTTTGCAATGGAACGAGATTGGTTGTGAAGAAACTCATGAATAGCATCATCGAAGCTAAAATAATCAAAGGAAAATACAAAGGAGAGGATGTCTTAATCCCACGAATACCTATGATTCCAACGGATTTGCCATTTGATTTTAAAAGGTTGCAATTTCCCGTGCGTCTAGCTTTTGCGATGACCATAAATAAATCGCAAGGCCAATCGTTGCAAGTTTGCGGAATAAACTTAGAGTTTCCCTGTTTCGCACATGGACAATTATACGTTGCGTGTTCGCGTGTCGGAAAACCAACATCCTTATTTATTTACGCACCGCAAAAAAGACTAAAAATATTGTCTACCAGAAAGCACTATATTAATTAACTGTATATATGTACAGCAGTGGACATTTATTGGCCGATATCATGATGATGATGATAACTGTGTTGTATTTAATTTAAGCAAAGATTTGTTTATCATGTTCACAGTCCAGAAACGAGCACATCCACGAAAATTTTAAATTTTTGTATATGGAGTGTATAAATATAAATAAATGACTTAATATGTATATAATATGTGCATTTGGATCCTTACAATTATCTAATAATATGTTGTATATATCTAAAATAAAACTCAATTTGATACAACATTTTTTTTATTTCAAAATATATTAATCACTCTTCTTCTTTTTCTTTTCAAATTATGCCTTCCATCTTTGCTTGACGATTATTTTGCCAATGTCAACGTGTATTAGTAACTCTTTATTTCCATCAACTTGGCTCCATCTACTTGGGAACCACTTGGCTCGCCAGGACATGATAATATGGCGGAAGTACTAGGCGACTCGGATAAATCTGATTCGATCAGAACATTATCAATGTTGAGCTGCTGGCTGTCTTCAATAACATCAATATCTACCAGAACATTCTTGATGTTGGGCTTTTGGCTGTCTTCAATAACATGAATGTCCTGTATGTCTTCGGCCGATAAATTTAATTCACAGAATGTCTCCTCAGATGATGAAGATGGCATTGTAGAAACGTGTTTTGGTTTAGATAGCAGCTTTTGCTTTAATATATATTTTGTACTTTTGCCCTGTTCACGCGTATTATTCGTTCTACATTCTTACCACACTTGGTACAAAATCTGAAGGTGTCAGCGATTATGTTGTAGCATTCGTCGCATCTTAATAATAATTTAATACAACCTGGACAGTTATTATTTTTGTTCTGCCGTTCCATCCACTTTTTACAAAAGGGACAATGCATTTTAAGGAGTTGAGGGATATATAGCTTCATTATAACTTCTGGAAAATAGTTTTAAAATATCAACAATTTAAATATTATAGTTGTTTGAATTCTTTATTTTCTCGATGACAGATGTAGTTCTTCTTCTTTTTCTAACCATGGCCACCGTCAAAAAAAAAAACGACAGATGTAGTTTGATAGTTATAGTGTAAATATTTGTCAGTATTCACTCAAAAAAAAATTGTCTATGGTAAATGTCACTTGAAATGTAAACGTCTCTTTGCTGTGCATCTATACTATAATTCTTTAATATTCCTAAAAATCTAAAAGCAACAAATTTCAATAAAATTAAAAAAGTATTGTGTCGTGTGTTTGTGACTTACTAAATATGCCTCCAATAATTAGGCGGTACGAAGTTCGCCGGGTCAGCTAGTATATAATAAAACTAAGTTGATAAAATATGCGTGCCGATAAAACTTAAAAAGGAGTCCTGGCACGGTAAAGGGACTTATATAGTGTGATAGCCCTTTATCGCTCCTCGAACAAGAAATTTCCCGTTTTAACCTAAAGGGCGTATTTTTAAAGATATATAAGGGCTTTTCCAACACTTCAACTTGAAAATTAAGTGTAGTGGTGCCATCTGTTGGAGAATATTTGAATCAGAACAACGATTATTTGGGTTGCATTTCGTAAGGCGCTGCGAGCAATTGCAGCATGTGTAGTAATGGCGCAAAATTTAAAATTCCAATTTCAATAAAGTCTTAAATTACATTTGTTACTATAATACAGTTATTCAATTTTGTGTGTTTATACAGCAGTAACTAACTTATATTTTGGAGTTAAAGCGAAATAATTTTAGTTATTCAAATTGGTTCTGCAAACATTTTAAAATTTCAGTCTTTAAATTTCGCGCCTTTACTACGTATGTTACAGCTGCGGAACCTATTGTTACGGCGGACGATAATGTCGAGAACATTCTAGAAGGTGTGAGAAAGAAAATATTCTCAAACTTTCTCGAATATCCTAGAGCCTATCTCTCTGAATATATAAGAGCCTGGTGTCGCCTGCCAGAGTTAGTTCGATTTGAACAGCGAAACAAGTGATTTCGAAACGAAAAGAAAAGAAGTTATCTGTGAGCCTTTATTTTGAAGTATCACGTGTGAGTATTTTTAATAGTGTGTTTAATTAATTCTCGATTTTGAAGCGAAGCAGAAAAAAGTTGTCTGTGAGCCTTTATTGTGAAATATCAAATGTGAGTATTTTTAATAGTGTTTTTAATTAATTCTAATGTTTTTTTTTTCTTTTCTTTTAATTGTAATTTCCTTAACCTTCAAGCAGTCGCGCGACGTTGAATCGATGCTTTCTATATACTCGTACTCTTGGCCGTAAACAAAATATCGCGCGACCGCTTGAAGGTTAAATAATTTTTTTTCTTTGTCTCAACGTACCCGTATACGTAACATGTGACATAATTGTACAACGAAGAAGAAAAGGACTACAATGCATTGCAGAGGCACCGTTCATATGATGCTCTTCAATATCCGTTAATATTTCTGCACGTAGAAGACGGATATCCTTTCAATATAAAACAAATTCATCCTGAAAGCAATTAACAAAAAACATGAGAGTTGAATTATCAAAAGATGAAACAACAGCACAATTTGCTAAAATACTTTTACAAATAGGCGAAGGTACATATCCTACTGACCAAACGACCGGCCTCATTGAACTCAATAGTGATTTCTGTAACATAGCCATTACTGAAAACGAACTAATCGACAAAATTTATCCAAATATTATTCAAAACTATACCAACGTACAGTGGTTATTACAAAGAGCAATTTTGGCCACTAAAAATAATATTGTTGACGATATAAATTTTAATATTCTAAAGAAAATACCTGGTGAAGAGAAAATATATAAATCGATCGACACGATGGTATCCATTGAAGAAAGTGTCAACTTCCCTACTGAATTTCTAAACTCTTTACAAGTACCAGGAATGCCATTACACTGCCTTCGTCTGAAAATTGGATCTCCAATCATACTACTCCGAAATCTCAACTCCCCAAAACTATATATGTAATGGAACGAGGATGATCGTAAAACAGCTATCGAATAATATCATTGAAGCTGAACTTATTTCTGGAAAGAACAAAGGACACATAGTATTTATACCTAGAATACCACTGATCTCTTCTGAATTGCCATTTCAATTTAAAAGATTGCAGTTTCCAATTAAATTAGCCTTTAGTTTTATAATTAATAAAGCGCAAGGGCAAACTTTAAAATATTGTGGCATCAACCTCAAAGAATCCTGCTTCTCTCACGGTCAGCTATATGTAGCTTTTTTTTTTTTTTTTTTTTTTTTTGTTAACGCTGTGGAAATGCAATTTACGCACTACCCCTCGCCGGCAACAGACGAGGGGGTGTGTGGGACTCACCAGTCGCCTATGCAACCGGAATACCCACTAAAACCAACAGCGGTCCCTACCGCGCTTTTACGGAGTGCCGGAGAGATCGTCTAATGACATTCGATCCCCGACACTCCTACGCAAGGCCGTTGGGCCACGTCCTGTCGTCACTCAAGGCGGTGGGAGGAGACGCGCATATCAGCGCCTCCCCCTCCCTGGCCGCCGCCTACGGAGCGAGTTAGCGGACGCAAGTGCCTCGCGTTCCCGCTCCGCGGCCTCCTTCCGGGCAATGACCTCCTCGCAGGCGGGACATATCTCCAGGGTGTGACGCACATCATCATTTGGCGCGCCACACTCATGGCATCCGGGGGCCTCCTCACGCCTGATTCTATGCAGGTACTTACCAAAGACCCCGTGTCCGGTAAGTACCTGCGTCATCCGGAAGGTCAGGTTGCCGTGCTTTCGTTTCATCCAGCGGTGGAGGTGGGGCGCAATTGCCTCTACAGTCCCCCGTCCTGCTACAGGGGACTCCAATTCCTCCCTCCAGCGCCGAATAACTATCCTTCGGGTCGTTTTTATTGCCCTACTCAGTCCCCTTGTGGTGATACCTCCGCCACTGACCCGCGCCGCAGCGCAGAGTCGGTAGACCTCTGCAAGCGCCCTAGCTTGTAGAGGCCAGGGTGGATCGCCCGCCAGCAGTGTGGCTGCAGTCCAGGACACCGTACGGTACCCTCGTATTGTTCTCACCGCCATGGCTCTCTGCGCCTTTCGCAATTTAGCCTTATTGGAGGCGGTGAGAGACTCCGCCCAGATAGGGGCACCGTACAGTGCCATAGACCGCAAGATACCGGCATACAGACGCCGGCAGGACGATCCAGGGCCTCCAGTGTTTGGCAGAAGCCTACCTAACGCCGCGGCTGCCTTGGCGAGTCGAGGGACTAGCTGAAGCTATATGTAGCTTGCTCAAGAGTAGGAAATTCGAAAAAATTATATACATATATATACCCCGGACAATAAAATGAAAAATGTTGTTTATAAACAAGTAGTGTAAATAATGAGAAAATGTTTTCAATATTTTTTTTACTTTTAACATCATAGTTTATTTTTTTATTTCAACTACCACGTAATCTCATATCAACTCCCGAGCGAAGCCGGGTATCATAGCTAGTAGTATTATAAATTGCAATGCACTGAAAACATTAACATATTTCTATGTCTAATGTGTTTTTAATAAATACTATTGATACAGTCTGAATAATTCTTTTCTTTTTGCAAACAACAGGTACAAAATTAATATTTATTTTCGATTGCGTAAAAGGCATATTATTAAATCTGTTTTCATAGCTAAAGCGTTCGCCTGTGGCAATATTTGTTTTGTCATGTTATATTCAAACAGGTGTAAAAAATAAATGAAATATTAAAAGAATACTATAATTTCTTTATTAGCTTAAGCATATTATTAACAATTATACTGTATGGAAGGTTAGCGATAGTAAGGTCGGCAGTCATAAAATATAGGTATTTAAAACTCTTGACCATAAAGCTTATGGTTTTGATTCCAGTTTCCTTAATTAGCAATGATATAGACGATTTTTTGACGATACTAACTTATGTTCCTTAAGCCCTGTTAAATCTTTGGTGCTGTGCTGCTGCGTTTCACGTAGGTAACCAAATGGCTTAATAGCCAATTTTGCTTCATATCTCTTACCTCCTACACACACACACACACACACACACACACACACACACACACACACACACACAGATAGACGACACACAGATAGACAACACACAGATAGACGACACACAGATAGACGATACACAGATAGAGTTTGCCGGAACTTCTTGAGGATCAAATCTCCGTGTCTTAAGCGGAGAGACCAGTGTGGATCCTGGCTTACAGGATTCCCACGGCTGGAATGTGTAATGGGATTAGACTCCATAAAAAAAGACAATACTTCGTGTTAATTGGATGTCTAGTTTTAAAACAGCAATTCCTCTACATGTATATTTATGAATTTAGTATACTGAAAACGACGATTTCTAAGGTATATTGCATGTAGTATGCTTATAGGACCATTATGCTGCTGGACAATGCGGGCAAGCTGCTGGAAAGAATCCTGGCTGTCCGTACGGGTGGCACCTCAGCAAAGTCTTCAATCTGTCGCCTAACTTGGTATTAGAGCGCGTTCGACAAGCGCGGCCTTACTGCGTCTGAAGGCCGTTATAACGGAGGCGATCTCTTGCGGAGGAGTGCTATGGGCGATGTCCCGGCCCTTTATCAACAGTCCGCCATTCAGCTGCATCAGGGAGGCACTCCGGTATCATGAGATGCCCGTATACGTGAGATGTTGGTGATAGACCCCTTGGAGGGGGCAGCGTCCTCAACACTAACCGAGTAGGAGGCGCTGTGTGGACGCCCATATTGTGCGCAGGAGTCGGTTCTGGCGCCTATCCTGTGGAATATCTTTTACGACGGGGTGTTGTGAAGGAGCCTCCCACCCGGGCTGAGCGTAATTATGTTACGCCAACGATACATTCGCCACAGCCCGGGGTAGGACGCTAGAGGAGGATGAGGAGATTATTAGGCAGATTGAGGCGCTGGGGTGGAGGGTAGCCCTGGACAAGACGGAGGTCCTATTGTTCCATAAGCTCCGTATCAATCCCCCCACTGGTACTTACATCTCTGCCAATTCAGTTACTATTAGCATCCGGGCTCATATGAAATACTTGGGCCTGGTGCTAGACGGATATTGATGGTTCCGGGAGCATTTCCATCGATATGCTCCGCGGCTTGCCGGCGCGGCGTTTCGCCGGACGGATCCACAGCTACATGCCAATAGCTGTACGTGGGGGTAGTGCGATTGATGCCCTGTCCGTCTGAGGGCTCGCGTCATCTACAGCCGAGGCTTCGTGGGACTCAACCGGGGAATAGTTATCCGAAAAAAGGCTTACCGCGTGAGGGCGTCCGAAATCCAGTGAGTTAGGGAGAGAGGGTACCCGAAAGGATATCCCGTCAGGTTGGCAGTGGCCGGTTCAATGGCAAAGGGGAGGGAATATGGTGGGTTATGTAGGCCACGCGCCGCCCATTCGTTATCTCAGACGGCGTGTGTGCTCACCATAGACCATTTAAAAAAAGGAATAACACGTAGGCAAGAAGTCTGTGTCTATTTTTTTTATAAGCATTATTGCCAAAATCTACATAATCACGAGCGAAGCTGTAAGCACACTTCGTACTACGTATGTAATATATTATATAACCATATCCTTTTTACATCAAAATGAGATATTTGCATAACGGGAACGTTATGTTTTATATCAAAATGGGATATTAGCAGAAATAGATAAAAATATAAAATTTATCATCATTATTATCGTCGTTTCAGCACATATACATCCCACTGTGCTTTTTCCGTGTGGCGACGGAGTAAAAATACATTTCACCACTCCCTCCCCATTCATCTTGCCCGTGGATGTCGTAAAATATGATTAAGGGATTATAATATACTAGCAAAAGATTCACATTCTCAAATAATTTTTACAAAGAAAGCACAGTATCAAACTCGAAAAATGAGAAGCGCTAACAATATTAGTTTATATAGACCACGCACCAATTATGGTACTAATTAGAGCTTTCCATTGGTGAAAGAATTTTTGAAATCGGTTAAACCACCGTTTAAACGTGAAAGCGTAACAAACAAACAATCAAACTTATTTTTGCATTTATAATATTAGTACGGATTATTTCCTTTAGTCCTCTAGGAGCGTTGAATTGTATTTTTACGCCATCACAACACCGATAATTAAAAATTGATAGCTGAAAAAAGTGAGATGTCTTGCAGGAAAGGATAGAACTTAAAATCTAAACAAGATAAAAGTAAAATCTAAAACCCAGCTATGATAAAAAACGAGTTATTGGATAAATACGTATAAAGTCACGCAAAAGATTATAATATTATGTATTTTTGAAATGCACAAGTGACGCCCTTTCCAATTATATGAAATAAGACATATTTGTCTCAAATTTATTTTTAACGCAGTATTTTAAGACCTCTAGAGGGCATCATATTCGATTTAGTAACACATCATATAGCCTATAACCAGCGGACGATCAAGACGCTTCTAACAATACCTCATTTGTTCGGTTCAAATAAGTAGTTGAGGAGCTATGAGAGAACAGATGAACATACATACATACATACATAGCCTATCAAAATCATAACCCTCCGTAGTCGGGTAAAAAATACGTCTCTACCAGTATAACAAATGATTATTCCTAACCTGTAGAAATCAGTAAGATCCTCTGTTTACTAATATTTATAACAATTATTAAATAAAGATATTACATATATTTATAACATTTATTAAATGTTTCATGCTGGGACCATGTTTAGAGAGTTTTTAAAGTTGTACTTCTTTCGGCGCGTTAGAAAAAAATATGAGAATAAACTTTTATGATGCGTGCGCACTCCGTCACTAAAAACTGACACCCTGAAGTTAGCTAGTCAACATTTTTTACTTATAAAACATTAAAATAATACTTTTAATATATTGAATAAGTACTTTTTCTATTATTAGCGTCGTTTTTGATCCAAACTACCCTATGTAACGCGAAGGATAATATTTTTAGAAAGATTTTTATTTTATCACGCCAAAGAAGTATTATAATAACTTCTTACGTTTGTACATAAGTAAACACATACTTTTTTCATCAATGGTTTAGCACCTAATCCGGTATTTAGTAAGGCTATAAAATCATAATACTACATAATACCGCTGCGATCTAAAGTAAACAAAGGCAGTAATAAAATTTCATGTGAAAGGATTAAACAAAAATACAATAAACATCAATATTTTATTTTTCTCAAACAATCTTGAAAAATTAAGCTTTAAATATAAAAGTCACATTTTTATTGTTACAGCATTAAAACGTTTAGCACCTCTTAAATATCCTTATGCACGGATAAATTTGACGGATGTGGAAATGGGAGTAATATTTTAATTTTTATCTCTTTTGCTTCATTGCATTAAAATTCGATATAGCTTCTCAATTGTATATTGATAAAATTTAAAATTATTATAATAAAGATATATTTTTTTTACTATTTGTATATTGTAATTTATTTTCAATGTCGTTTTGATGCTAGTCTGGCTGATTTTTCTGCAAAGAAAAGAATATTATGACTTAAATTCACTATTCTATGTCTGCGTAAATATGTAGTTACATATTTAAAATAAGATAAATAACTTCATACTACATATTTAAATATGCATAAAGAATAAAAAAAACATTATTATTTATCTTTTTTTATGTGTCAATAGTTGTTAGCTACAGGTGACCTCAGCTTTGCTCTGACTATGCGTGAGCGCTGAGGACTCTCAAACCTGCTCTTATCAATTGCTCAATTACTTGACGTCAACTCAATACATCATCCTCATCATCGCAGCTCACATATGTCCCACTGTTGGGCTCGGGCCTCCTTCACAATGGGAGGGAATTTCACCTACTATACCACGCTGGTCAGACATGTTGGTATAGGGTTTTATTTCGAGCTTTCCTTCTCTTGCACAGATGTTATGAGCATATTGTGTATATAATCAAAGAGCATATTATATCCCTTAGTCGTCTTTTACGACATCCACGGTTAGGACAGGTAGTGGTAAATTGTATTCTTACCAGTCACCGCACGGAATCTCAATATGTATAACAACAATCTTTCATAGTAGTATATATTGCCAAAGTTATTGTTCGTAGCTTTATGACCGGCTGCCTGCTTGACGTCAACACAAAAGCCTGCCTGTACTTGTTGTATGAGCCTGATAAAGTGCTTTCATCATTAGCATAGCTTATTTCGATGAGAGGGTACCTCAAATAGGGGGTCGTTTCCGTCGGGCCGACCACTGCCGTCAAGTCACCCTGCTCCGGTGGTCGGCCCAACGACGAAGGTGACGTGCATCGTGGGTGGGTTGCGGGTGTGCGTGCTTACGCCCCTCTGTCGCCCCAGACGGAGTGGTGCGAGGAGCGCGCCGACCGCAACCCACCCCCAAAAAAAAAGCATAGCTTATTTACGTCCCATTACTAGGTTCAATTCTCGTCCACAAAGATAGGGAAATTAATTTAATATCACGTTAGTCAGACGGGTCGGTAGAGGAGAGTAGAAATGTAATCTACATATTACAATATCTTAGCTTTCTTTTACTCTATACAACCAACCGCAAGAAAAGGGGTGCTGAATTGTATTTTTACTCTTTCACTATACGCTGATAATTGGTTATTTATAGGAACGCCAAATATTTATAACAAAGGAATCTAAAGGCCGCTGAAAGTTCCCCTTTATAAAGATGTTAAATTTTTCATAAAGATGTTATTTAAGAGCAGAAGTAAGACTCAAATTTAAATCTAATTTCAAATCATATTTGAGCAACAGGCGTTTACTGCTGCTAACTTGACCGTAGGCGTAGGATTCCAAATACTTCTTCGAAGTCTGTGTAAATTTCCTTAGTAATCGAATACTGTGGGAAGAAATGGGAAAGTGGCCCATTGTGCTAATAATACAGCACTAGATGGTCTTATTAGTAGCGAAATAGGGCTTAATTCTTAATGGTTACACTTCTGTCATAAGGCCAATATAGGCTAATCTTTGTTTGCTTTCAGACGGTCAAGTTAGCAGTTTTTATTTATGAACTAAGACGCTAGTTTTATACAATACTTACTGCATTTAATACCCCGTACACAATGTCCGTTGGTATCTCTATAATGACCTAAATGGCACCTACATCCCGGTGTACACTTTAAAGAATTGTTTTTCTCTTTACATGTATGCGTCTTGTGTTGAATTAAATCGTCACATGTATATTCTGGACAAGAAGGTACACAATGGTGATATCTCTCGTGTCTGCCTTCACATCTCATTAATCCTGAATGTTGAGATTCTATAATGTTACAATATTTAATTAATGAATAAAAACTTTACAATGAAGCACAACGTAGTTACTTTTCAAATTTTGATTTAGTAGTTAACAGCCATGTTTGAACTAAAATTTTACAATAATACAATAAATTCTTCTTAATACATATAACAGTATAATATTAATTTGGCAGTGGGTATATCATCAAAAGATTTGACTGACACTATATACACTGTTGTGATGCGGCAATAAAATTAAAATTTTGTCGCAGTACGCACACAATAATGTGAATATTCTCCATACAGTATGAATTGAAAGTTCCCCAAAAAATAAGATGGAATAATAAAAGGCTTTTTTGTAATTTATAGAAATAAAAATTTATACAAAACTCGCATTTTTTTTATTTTGAGGTTAAATGGATTGGACTCATGTAATCAGAATTGAATCTTTTGCAGTCAACTCCTGAACGTAGGTGTGCTTTTTAAATGGGTTTATAGTGCCGTATTCGTCCTGCTCGACAGGCAAGTTGGCGTTTTTGGTGAGACACTTAGCCACAACACCCATAATAAGTAAAGGTTGGTGACAATTATACTCTTATCCCATCATCATATGGGGAGTCATGTTTATATTTCGTCCTGTAATTATGCTCGCCTTAGCATCAGACATCGTTAGTATACACGAGAAGTCATTGATAGAAGTGTGTTAGTGAATTTGCGTACCTTTTGTTGTTTCAAAACTTTCTTCTTCACTGGATGCTGCAGTAGTTGTTCTAGGTTTCTGAGACTTATTTGGTACATGTGTAGAAGTTGTTTTTGTATATTCAGATGTAGTCATCATTTTAGTTGTGGTAGGTTCTTTTTCAAATGTTTTAATGGTTGTAGTAGTACCCCAATCTGTTGTGGGAGATTTGTGCTTTGAGGTTTTAATAGTTGTCCATTCTTTTTCGGAACTTTCGCTATTACGCTGTAGTGCAGCTGTTGTATGAAAATTAGATCTTGTAGTTGTTTTGTTTAATTTCCATGACGTAGTTTTTGTTTCAGATTTTTCTGATGATGAGTCAGGTTCTTCTGATGAATATTCAAATTATTCTAATTAATTAGAGTTTTGGGAATTAGTAATATTACCAGAGATCGGTGCATAAGATTATATGACGCACTGATCATTAATTTCTTTTTAATCTTCATTTTTATAAGTTTGCTTGTTTAGACTGAAATTTGAAAGACTTGCTTGTTTAGCAGGTCTTTCTCTTTACTTCTTATAGTGTCTATTTGAAAACATAGTATTAAGATAAGAAACTAATAACGCAGCTTAAAGTACTAAACATGTCATAACAACTTAGATTAGATAGATAAACTTTGGTAGCTTTGGTATAAACAAAACAAATTCTTATCTGCTAAAAGTAAACTATTATGTTTTTCTTAAACTTTGTTTATTAAGTCTAGTGAGTGGTACTATTACTAATTGAGCAAATAGTGAAATCTTATAGGCTATACAGCCTAGCCTATAAGATGTAACCGTAAACAACCAAACCTGTATGCTCTTAACTAACAAAATGTAACGTAAGATTGGTTACGTTAGGTAGGCTTTATGAGTGGGTATAATACAACAAAACAAAAAGTATATTCTAACTTGCATAAGGAAAACAATTATTTTTCAGTATTAAAGAATGATTTTAAGAAGCTGGTCATTCTTACCGGGCCGCCGGGTGCCTAAAAGGGCACCGGGCGGTTTGCAATCTCTAGGCCCCATGCTGTTCTGATATCATACTGAATAAAATATGTTTTATTGGGTACGACATGTCACCAATGAAAGAATATGATAAAGAATAAATATGTGCTCAAAAATTTCAATAAAAAAAACTGATGACATATTGTATTCACTCTGGAAATTATGCGATATTTTTGAGAAAATTTTGTATTGATATGCGAGTATCCGCATAGCAATTATATTATCAACTAGCAACCCGCCCTCGCTTCGCTTCGGTTATAGGTTATAGTGGTTTTACCCGCGTAGTTTCCGTTCCCGTGGGAATACCGGGATAAAATATAGCCTAGTTTACACCCTGATATTATAGCTTTCCATTGGTGAAAGAATTTTTGAAATCGGTCCAGCCGTTTTGAAGATTACCCGGAACAAACAGACAGACAGACAGACAAAAATTTTTTAATCGCTATTTTAGGCATAGGTGTCGAGCAAATAACCGTGTGAGCATGAAAAAAGCCTATTATTTTGACATTACAAACAGACACTCCAATTTTATTTATTGGTATAGACTAACGTATTTTAACCGAGTAGCCTGTGATTAGTCTGATTCTTATTTGTGGCCTGTATTGCGGTTGTCTTACATAATATTGGAATTGATCCAACTTTCCTGAATGGGCACTGCATCAATTTTAATTAATCTTTTAAAAGGTAACTTAGTAATCATAGAAAAGTATCTACATATATATTACTACAATTTGAAGGTTACTATTATAATATATACGATGGTTTCTCTGTACATTTCTTTCCATAAAATCAAAACTACTATGTATAACATATGATGGAAAAATATTCTCTCTTAATATAGTTTCAAATCCGTTTGCGTATGAAGTAATATTAAAATGTTCTTTTACCATGCGTTTCATTCACGTAGGTATTATATAAGTCAATTGAGGCGTATATTATTACGTAGTTATCATCAATACATGAGAAAAAAAATTAAGATAAATTTCTATGCTAACTCATCTAACTAATGTGGTTAGTAAAACTGACGTCTTCTCTAAGATAGGAGTGGAAAAACGTTATTTGCGAGTGATTTACCTTGACTTTCTGTAGTGGCTGTTGTGTGCTCCGTCTTATTGGTGTTCCAATGTTCTTTTATTGAAGTCGTCGTTTTCCTTGTTTCTGATATCTCGTTTCGATTATTTGAGGTCGATTTATTACCGCAATTATTTTTTGATCTATTAGAGTCCTTATCCATACCTAAAATAAGTTGAAATCCATTTCAATCTATTATATTAAAAATATTTTGTGATTTTCACTAAATACGTCTGTTTTAGTGTGGCAAATTGTCAACAATAAAAACAGCTAACCCCTGCCCTAAATATTAAAAAAATGTTATAATAGTAATGGATTATAGTATTATTACAATTACAAAAAAGTTTTAGAATGGTATAATTAGGCGATAATTACTTTTCAAGTATTATAATGGCGAGTTTAATTGAAATCGGAGTTAATGTAAGTTAAATAAAATTATAATCAGATTTTTAGATTGTATAGCTATAGTAAAAACTTAATAATATCAGAAAAAATATAGAATTCAATACTTGCATCCACATTCTTGTTCATTACTTTCTTCTTCCTCCTTTGAGTCATCTTCGTTTAAATCCTCATTTGAACATGGATTTTTTTCTTTTTCGCTATCTTTTATTTCGCTATTGTTCCATTCATATGGTTTATTACAATCTATGTTGCAATGATGACATGAGCTATGATTATCTTGACTCTTATTGCGATTGTGATCCGCACTTTTATTTTGATTACCTTTACCATCAATCTGATCCTTGTTATCTTCATGATCAGAATTTTCATTACCTATAAGTTAGATAAAAAAAATGCAATAGATAAAAAAAATCATATTACATTAAGAGGTTGTTTACTATAATTTCGATTATATAACCATGAAACCATAACATGTTATCTGGCTAGCATATCTGATTAGAAACATCTTATCTAGAGTGAAATTAATTTTTAAATTCTGTGTAGTCAACCACTTCCATAAAACATTTAAAAACTATTAATAAATAAATTTTTGACGTGATAACGTTTTATAAATCGACGAATGCTGGTTTTATATAGAAAAAAGCGTAACTTATTGTCACGTTCCGCCTGAACCGAGCGTGCAAGCGAGAACGTGAAACAAGCAATAGACAGGCACGATCGGCCTCAGCGTTCAACTGACGCATTTATTTATTTATTTAAATTTCATGCACAAGTACATAGGCAGACTTAATGCCATAGGCATTTTCTTCCAGCCAACCTTTGGGTGATGACGAAATATTATAGTAGGTGCCATTTATATTGAAAATAGTTGAGATAACTACTTAATTCTGTTTATGTTAAAAAAATATATACCTGTATATCTTAATAACAATAATATGAAAAATAATAAACCTTACATAAATTTACATATAATACATACTCATAGAAATATATATATATATACAAATACAAATACACATATACCTACATGAATATAAACTCGAAAATTTATGAAGAACGATCTGCCAAAAAATTAATATAAAACTTACGAACTCTAGATTTGAATGATTCACGTGTTTTGAATGTTAGAGGAACGAAGGTTGCGGTCATGATTGTAACAAATATATTGAAAATGAGGCTTTAAGTATGAGGGTGCATAGGGAGAGTGGAGAATAGAATATAGCATAGTTAGTGCATGCAAATTTCGTCGTTGACGTATGGGCAACCAGTTTAGTTCGGATCGAAAGGAAGAAATGTGGTCGTATTTACGAAGATTAAAGACGAATCGGATGCAATTATTGAGAAGACGGTCAAGTTTATTGAGTAGATCTGCATTCAGGTCGAAGTAACATACATCAGCATAATCGATGATGGCAAAAATTAAAGTCTGCACAAGCTTCACTTTTGTAATAGGTGGAAGTAAATTTCTTAATCGGTAGAGAGAACGTAATATGCCGGTAACCTTACGTCCAACCTGAGCCACTTGGATGTGCCAGTTAAGAGCCATATCTATATGTAAGCCGAGATCTTTAACGTTGGTGGCGTAGGGTATTACAGAACCATCGAAAATTACAGCGGGCAGAGAAGTTAATTTCACTCTGCTTATCATTCTTGGGCTACCAATAATTATAGCCTGACATTTGGAAGGGTTAACACTTAAACCGAAATATTCACACCATTTCTTTAAGACTACCATATCTCGATTCAAATCTTCAATTGCTACGACTATATTACTACTATACTATATACGGAAGGGAAGGAAGGATTGATATAGGACGAAAGTGATTGGGTAAAGAAGGATTAGGGATCTTGGGTAATGGGATCGCGTAAGCGTTTCGCCATAAGGTAGGAAATTGGCAGGACTCTAAAGAGAAGTTAAGAATGTGGCGGATTATAGGTAAAATATCTTCCAGTATTCTAGTAATCATACGACGACTAATATTATCAAATCCCTCGGCGTTGGACGTAATGGAAAGTATAGTTGTTTTAATCTCATTAGGTGTGACCCGTGAAAATTTAAATGAGTTAATATTCGGTTGTGGTAAGTTCTCCAAAACCCTTAAGGTTCTATCTATAATATAATCGTCCAGAGTTTGAGTGACAGAAAAGTTTCGATTAATATCATATAGCAGAATGTTTTTGGGGAATTCCTGTCGGACACTTCCGATGCCCAAAGTTTTAAGGAACCTCCAGAGATTGGCAGGTGACGATGAAGAAACGTTATTAATAATATGACGGCGTTTGGCATTACGTATCATCTGATTGCATCGATTTATCTCTCTTCAAAAAAATATTTTAAGTGCAATAAATGATACGTATATGAGTGCAAATAAATGATAATTTATGGAAACGTTGTAATTTTCAATTAACTCCTTTGTATTATACAAAATAATGATAATTCAGTGATAATAATTTAATTCAATTCATTCAAGTATGCAAAATTTCATAAATTTTTTTATGTCATTATCATACCATATATTTAGAGGGGTAACTTAACATTAACTGACATAGCATGAAAAATTAGTACGCTGAAGTGGCAATGGGAAGGCCACGTCGCTCGATGAACTGATAACCGCTGGGGAAAGAAGGTTCTCGAGTGGCGACCACGTATCGAACGACGCAGTGTAGGACGCTCTCCACTAGATGAACGGATGATCTGGTGAAAATTGCTGGGCGCCTTTGGATGCAGGCAGCACAGGACCGCACATGTTTCGAGGTGAAATAGGTGAACCCTGCTACGGTGCCGAGCCACTGACTCCCAAACTGGACTTTGCTCGACGCCGCTTTACATTGTTATAAAGCGGCGTCGAGCAAAGTCGTTCCTAGGTCGTCCTGGGCAAACTCTATCTGATGCCATCTGGTCAACAATTATATTCCCAAGGTGGGTTGATGTCAGGATTCGGCTGAGCATAAAAGTCATCATCATCTCGGCTCATGTACATCCCGCTGCTGGGCTCCACAATAGGAGGGAAAATAAAAAAGATATGGTCCAAATTAATAACTACTAATTAATCTATCTATATATATAAAAGAAAGTCGTGTTAGTTACACTATTTATAACTCAAGAACGGCTGTACCGATTAGGCTGAAAATTGGCGGGGAGGTAGTTTAGAACCAAGAGACGGACAGGATACTTTTTATCCCGTTTCTTTTTTTAATGGTGTTTACAAGATTTCGTCAATAACTCTTTTATCCCGTTCGATCGCGTTCCCGTGTGACGTGACATAAAATGTCAAACAGAATACAAGTCACTATGAAACGTTGTATAAAAAAACGCATTTGATATATAATACAAAATGCAAATGACAGCTAAACGAAATTTTGTCTATAGTTAAGTATGGTTGGAAAATTTGATAATTATAATTTTGTCAGAAATCAATAATGAGTAATTTGTATTCTATTTGAATCATCATTAATAATACCGCGACCAATACTATCGAATCTTTCCCTACAAAACTGTAAAGGTTTAGAGAGTATATTTTTAGACTATAGAGACTATATTATATATAACCATTAGAGACTATATTTTCGGAAACTTAGAAAATATATTTACGAAACAAATTATACCAACCCGCCTGACCAACGTGGTAGGTCAATTTCCCTCCCGATATGGAGGAGGCTCGAGCCTTGTAGGGATGTAAATGAGCTATTATGATGATGATGATGACAAGTTTTAAATTAAATATTAAATTAATTGCGTAAAATATTATTGATAATTCATAGATATTCAACATTAAATGTTTTTGTCAAGGGCAATTTTAATCCTTTTTTTTTTAATGTATTGTTTCCAATTAGAACCGATGTAGGAATAACGATAGCATTAGACATGATTTTCATCGTGTTTATATTCTTTTACAGTCCGATTACTTGAAAATTTGCTACTATCGTCGAGAATGTTGCCAAGGACCTTCAGAAGAAAATAGTGTTTCAAATAAACAAATTATTTTCGCATTTCTCCTTTATTTTGGTATATCAAATAATTTAAAGTGGCCGATAAGCTGATAAATGAATGGATCTTTCAGAAAAAGAATATGTCCGCAAATAATTTGTCTAATAATAATCCGTACTAAAGTTCTTTAACTATCTCAATCGACGACTCAATATGTAGGGGAGACCCTTATGAAACTGTATAATAGTAAAACAATAGTATAAAATTTTATATTAAAGATAATATTTTGAATTTGCTGCGCGCTAGTTATTATAAGTCAGTGATCGTGGCGATAAAGAAACAAAATGAAATCTGAAATAGAATAATCTATTTTAATAAACGACATAAAATCTTGCTGACTTAGCTAGCATTTCTGCACTGTAATGAAATAGCACTCATATTTAAAGCTCATTCCAAAAATAAGAACGGTCCTGAGGGAAACACTAATCATCGTCGAGACAAAGCAGTGACCATCAATTCGATTCCATAGGGTATGAAATACTAAAGAGTTAAAGGCTATCAAAAGAAAAATTAAAAAAACGTTGAACATATAGTCGATGAAAGGTACCTATGCTATGACCCAGAAGTTGATAGTATTATTAACCGTGGCGGTTAGTGCATGCAGTAGTTTTTTAGTACCGAATTTGTAAAATGTATTGCAAGTGCTAATAATGGTCTTTGCGTTTCATCTTTTTAATGTTGAACACGGGCTTCCTCCATTGTATACCCCATGATACAACAACTCCTTCTAATCGTCACGCTCAGTGAGCAGTTTGGCGGTTGCAATTAATAAAACTGTTGAAATTTAGAACTGAATTTGATTAAATTATCTTGTAATTAAATAGCTACTGGCTTTGTATGATAATGCTGAAAATTTCATAAACCCTTTTATAAGCTTTCGTTTACGTTATCTTATTTCCTTTTAAGAACACTGCCTCTGTAATAATTAACAATTTAATTATTGTATAATTTAAATTCGTACTTGACTTAAATAGGTATTAAAATGTATTGATATGAATAAATTTTTTTTTTAAAGAGAAGGCTTTGATATAATAAAACCTCAAAGGATATATTCTTTATAAAATTTTAAGCAGGGAATTCTTTCATGTAATCATCAACGAAACAACGGTATGCCTAATAGGAGGGATAATACCATCATCGTCGTGTTTGGCAGCAGGGTTTTCAATCGCTATTGGTGTTATGAGTTTTTCAAGTGAGTGCTGCTTCACACTCTCCTGATAATTCCTCAGCTGGTTTTCATTATTCCCACATTAAAGGAAAAAGTGGTGACATAATGTCGACGGTCCCTACGTACATATAGACATGTCAAAAATGGAATTTTGTTTTATTGTATTTTCAGTCTTTTTTATTGTATCCTTTAGGCTTTAGATTTTCAATAAATATGCGGTATGAAATGTGTGTATTATAAATCTAAAGCCTAAAGAATACAATAAAAAGCCTAAAGACTACATTAAAAATGCCTTTTTTATTTTTTTGTGGGTGGGCTGCGGTCGGCGCGCCTCCGCACCACTCCGTCCGGGGCGACAGAGGGGCTTAAGCACGCAACTCCCGCAACCCACCCGAAAACCACCTCGCCTTCGTCATTGGGCCGACCACCGGAGCAGGTTTACTTGTCGTCAGTGGTCGGCCCGACGGAATACCCCCTACGTGGGGTACCCTCCCATCGACCGACGTCCCCCCCTCGGGGAGGACGTCGGTCTTTCCTCACGCGGTGGGCCTCTCGGCGGGTGACGGACTAATCCCCGGTCACGTCACCCGCAGCCTCGGCTAGGGCGGCATGAGGCGCAGATAGTAGTGTTAATAAATAAAATAAATGGTATATTCATCATGTTGGCGACCTTCCACGCATCTGGTATCAGAATAGTCTTTATAATTGAAAGTATCTTCTTCATCATTATTCAGCCTATCGCCTTATACTGCTGATCATAGGCCTCCCTCATGCTTCGCCACAAAGTGCGATCCTGTGCCGCTTGCATCCAATGGCACTCATCAATCAGGTCGTTGTTGCATTTAGTGGGGAGCGTCCTGCACCGCGTCGAAATTGAGCCCGTAGAAACAAAGCTATTGTGACTGGGGGCCGTTTGTTTTTTTTTCATTATATGAGGTAATAATGCCAGAAGAAAGCTATATATAGCCTTAGCCGAGTCTTACAACTCCCACAGTCAAGCAAGAGTGGCAAAGATTCTATTATTATTCTGTCACCACAAGGAAAATGAATGCATTTAGAGAGCTTCAAATACTAAAAGATAAGTATCATATTTCGTGTGGTGATGAAGTAAGAATACAATTCAGCACCCCCTCTCATACCCGTGGGTGTCGTAAAAGACGACTAAGAGATATATTACGCATATGACATCTATACAAGAGATAGAAAACTCGAAGCAAAACCCTATACCAACCTGTCTGACCAGCATGGTATAGAAGGTCAATTTTTCTCCTATTACGGAGGAGACTCGAGCCCAGCAGTGGGACGTATAAGAGCCAAAATGATGAAATGATGATCGTGTCAAAGTATTAATATTCCAAAAAAAAAACTAGCCTGGTGACGGGGTAAGAGAACAATAATTTAATTTTGCTTTACTTTCTGTTGGAGTGATAAAAATTGGCGGATATACTTGCCACAATTGGATACAAGCCTTTCCCTTCTAGAATGACAGGAAAAATGAGCTTCATTGGACCGAAAGCTTGGCGTTTTTTTTTTTTTTTTTTTTTTATTTTTTTATTTTTTTTTTTTATGGGTGGGCTATGGTAAGCGCACGCGCGGTCCAGTCCGTCCGGGGCGATGAAAGGACGGCGCGCGGGCCCATAACCCACCCGTACCCACGTCACCTCGTTGTTGGGCCGACCACCGGAGCAGATGTGACTTGTCGTCAGTGGCCGGCCGAGTTTTATTTTGTGATTTTTTTTTCTCTTGCAGTGATGTCATAAAAATCTCTTTCTTTATGGTTTAAGACATTTTTTTTGTGGTTATGGTCTGGAGTCGCGAGCGCCGATAGTCACCCGCGCTTATTATATTGTGCGCGTACTATAAATATCATTGGCAGTGATTTTTTAAGTGAAAAAGAAAATGACAACAATACGCTCACGTTTTATTGTTTGCCTGCAGAATAGCGGAGATCAAACATGTATTAACAAAATAATTTATTTTGATAATACATGTTTGATCATTAAATACTACTTAATATTATACGAAAGAATTACCTCTGCACTTGTGATTTTATTCGCAATTCCGGACCCGTTTTTTAGAGTACAGAATATGCATACGATTTCTCATCTGCTATTTTAAATCGCAATTGATTTATTTTTGCAATGCTCGGATTGTAGTGAATATTATTATATTTCTGATATTCACAGATTCGCGACATTTTTGCTCGCTCGCTCTTTTCACGCGTTAGCTTAAAATGTGATAGTACTTATAAATTTTACGATGCCCGCGCACACCGTTACGAAAAACTGACACCCTGAAGTTAGCTAGTCAACTTTATTCACGATGCGCGCGCACACCGTCATATATGTCAACTCTACAAGCGTTATAATAAAACTTTCATGCAACAAGAAAATGTTCATAATGAGCAACCACCATTAAATACCTATACAAAATAATTTAAAAAGGAAATGAATTAAAACTCTAGAGTTATTTATACAAATATTCACATAATTGGTCAGTGAACACTGTAATTAAAATGAATTTTCAGAATTCACGTACCAATTGACTCGTAAATAAATTTCATTAATAACATATGAAACCAAACACCTGAAAATATTGAATATAATTTTACGTATTATCTGAACCGAGAACGTGAAACATACATAACGAGTATGTGATTTGCGATAAATTGTTTATTTGATAGCCTTAAATTATATCAATAAAAGTTCTTATAAATTATATTCAATAAATTTTAGTTTTTAACTATAAAGATAAAATAAAGTTTAGTCAACAACAAGTAGACATTCGTCTAATTTCTCCTTTCGCTGTAAAAGGGGATTCTTCTGCAAAAAAAGGGGTATACATAACCATAAATGGGTGCATACATACTTTCTTTATAAAGAGAAAATGAAAAAATACGAGTAGTCTAGCTTGTATCAACTGTAATCTAGGATTATTTATTTGAAAACTTATTATTGAAGTGAAAACTTCCTTAGCTGCGTTGGGTACTTTTTGGTAGGGAAAATCTTCTGGGTTCACGTCACCGACATGCTCATGAATAACGCAAAGGCAGTTTGCTGTGCGCCTTAGACACATATTATTTGGGTGAAATCTCGAGGGTTCTCGTCACCAACATGCTTATAGCAGTATATCTGTAGCTATACAGCTGGCGTATAGTGCTGTGTAACTGTATATCTTATAAGTGAAATTGAATGGATTTAGTGAAAAGTTCAATGTGTATTTGCTGTGAATTGTTCAAATAGTGTTTTTGATTGATTATTATTTGAATCATTTCATTGAAGAATCAATGTGCGGAATAATAGTGCGTACTAAATAAATATACTAATATTTTTAAAATAAAAAGTGAAAACTTGTATAGGCAATTTTGGATGGTGAGTAAATTTATCTAAGTTCTCACCGATGTAATTACGTGATATGTTAATACTAATACTATATATGAAGTCAATGTCAATGTTACTAAAGAAAACCACATAAATGTAAAAAGTTGTAAAATAATTTACAAATTTTAAGTTAAAAATCCAAAAATAACAAGTGTTAGTTCATAGTTTTAAGTTTTCACTTCTATCGGTAGTCCTCACGACTGCTTTGTTTTTTAATAAAGAATACTTATTAAAATATTTAGCTAAATTCGTTGTAAATGTGATACTTGATTATTATTATTATAATTTTGCATGTTGTATTATGAATATGAGATACAAATTATCTTATATCATAATTATGAAGAAATTTAAGCGCTGATTTGGAATATACAAAATAGGTAAGTTACTAACTGAAAGACGATGCATTCATCTCATCATCTCATCCTATTTCCGTCCCACTGTTGGGCTCGGGCCCATATCACATAGTGAAGGAGGCAAATGTACCTAATATACTACACTGGGCAAACGTGTTGATAATGGGTTTGGTTTCGAGTTTTCCTTCTCCTGTATAGATATTATATGCCTTAGTCGTCGACGACGACCCACGAGGAATAGAGGGCGTATTGAATTACATTCTTAACCCGTCACCATACCGAGAATATACGATTGATTATTTTGAACAAACTGCTCACGTAACATCACTAGTAGGTAACTAGTTACGTAGTAAGCACTATTAAACATTTTGAGCCTCGTTTCTTTTATATTATTGCCATTTTTAACACAATTATTAGGAAGTGGTCACCGAGTGGTCGAAATTTAACCAAAATTCATTTAAATTTATTTTTACAGAAGATATACTAGGCATATACAGTGCAACACTGTTATAACGAAACTCAAGGGGATTAGAAAATATTCGTTATACTAAGTGATTCGTTACATTGAATTTCGTTATATAGAGGTTAGGCAGGTCTCAGATTCGTTTCAACAAGGTAACCCGTGACTTAAACTTTATGTACCAACCTACTCGTAGTACGTTATACCTGGCGAGACTTGAATTGACACAGTTATTGTGTATGACTGATTCATAGAATGTGTTGTGTAAATATTATAGTTAATAGAAATCATTAAATAGGGGTAAATTATTTTCCCTCTATTCAAATTTTGTAGTTTCTGACAAAAGTATTTGAAATGGAAAAGTATATTTTTTCGTTTGTTATATTAAGGTTACACTGTATATATATATATATATATATATATATATATATATATATATATATATATATATATATATATATATATATATATATATATATATATATATATATATATACCCCTATACCAACCTGTCTGACCAGCATGGTATAGTAAGGTCAATTTCCCTCCTATCGTGGAGGAGGCTCGAGCCCAACAGTGGGGTGTATATGAGCTGAAATGATGAATGATGAATGATGCTATATATATATATATATATACATATACATACATTATATATATATATCAATTTATTATCGTTAATATGAAATAAAAGTTGTAGCTCTTGAGAACTTTCACAGTATCTACGGCATAAATCTTTAAAGTTATGTGGAAGTAACGTTACGTAAGACGCGAGGGTAGATAAACTTACTCCTACATTAAATGCTTTAATTTATAATTTTTTACCACTAATAGTATGAGCATTCTATCTTCTGGTAAATGATAGCTGGCACTCATGGACCTCAGTAATACCAGGGGCACAATTGCTTATCGTAACTTTATACTGTAGGTAATCTTATAATTCCGCAGTTACATTTATTGAAGTGAAACATCTTTGCGCGGCTAAAATTTTTACGGTTGAGACGCAATTTAGTGACACGAAAATGTGGGACGTTTTTGTCCAAGAAGCAGGAGAAAGCGATTGAGAGAGAGTGAGAAAGGGCGAACATAGCATAAACCACATAGCCACGGAGCGAGAGTAGGGACCCTGCAAGTGTGAAAGATCGAGAGAGAGAAAGAGAGAGAGTGAGAGAGTACAATTTTTTTTTTAATATTGACAAAAACCACGTGGTACCAAAGAAGTTTCACTTCTAACATGCGTGCTTTGTACGCACACTCTTTTTTAGGGTTCCGTTCCCAAAGGGTAAAAACGGGACCCTATTACTATTCTGACCCTATTCCTGTTGGCAGTGTCCCTGGACATCGTCAACGCCTTCAACAGTCTGCCATTCAGCTGCATCAGGGAGGGGCTGAGGTATCACGGGGTGCCCGTGTACCTCAGGCGGCTGGTGGCAGACTACTTGGAGGGGCGCAGCGTCCTCTACGTTGACCGAATAGGGGACGTTGTGCGAACGCCCATGACGTGCGGTGTTCCACAGGGGTCGGTTCTGGGTCCGACCCTGTGGAACATCGGCTACGACTGGGCGTTGAGAGGAAGCCTCCCACCCGGACTGGGCGTAATTTGCTACGCCGACGATACACTCGTCACAGCCCGGGGTGGGACGCTAGAGGAGGCGGCACGCCTGGCAACTCTCGGCACCGAGGAAATTGTCAGGCGGATCGAAGCGCTGGGGTTGAGGGTAGCCCTGGAAAAGACGGAGGCCCTTTTGTTTCATGGCCTCCGTACCGCCGGGCCTCCCGCCGGCGCTTCGATCACCGTGAAGTCGGTCACCATCAGCATCCAGGCCGACATGAAGTACTTGGGCCTGGTGCTCGACGGGCATTTTTGGTTCCGGGAGCATCTCCATCGACTTGTTCCCCGGCTTGTCGGCGCGGCGTCCGCCCTTTCGCGGCTGATGCCGAATGTGGGCGGACCCAGCGCTACGTGCCGACAGCTGTACGCGGGGGTGATCCGGTCGATGGCTCTGTACGGCGCACCGGTGTGGGCGGAGTCCCTGACCGTCCGGCTAAGGGCCCTCTTGAGGCGACCACAGAGGGTTATGGCGGTCAGGGCCATACGCGGTTATCGCATGATGTCGACGGAGGCAACGTGCCTCTTGGCCGGAACTCCCCTGTGGGACCTGGAGGCGGAGATACTCGCCGACATTTATCGGCGGGTGTCGGAGACGCGCGCCCGCGGCGGTATGGTCTCCATTGCCCGTTGGGCAGTCCGGCTGGAGGCAGTCCGCTTCTCGGTACGGTGTCAGGACCGTCGAGGCTTTCCGGCCGGTGCTGATGGAGTGGTTGGAGCGGACGCACGAGGTGCTTTCCTTCCGACTGGTACAGGTGCTGACGGGGCACGGATGCTTCGCGAAGTACCTGCACAAGATTGTCAGGAGGGAGAGCACATCGTCCTGCCACCACTGCAGTTGCGACGAGGACACGGCGCAGCACACGCTCGAGGAGTGTGCTGCGTGGGAGGGGGAACGCCGTGAACTCGTCGCGACTATCGGTGCCGACCTGGCGCTGCCGACCCTCGCCAGGGAGATGCTTGTCAGCGTCAGGAACTGGGACGCGGTCGCTGCCTTCTGTGAGGCCGTTATCTCACGGAAGGAGGCGGCGGATTGTGTGCGAGTAGAGATCCTATTCGGCGACACGTTCCGCCGCCGGCGACTCGGGCGGCGCAGGCGCGAGTATCTGCGCCTAATGCCGCCCTAGCCGAGGCCGCGGGTGATCGGACCGGGGAATTGTCCGTCACCCGCAGTGTTGCTAACCGCGCGACGGCGACCGACGTCCCAGGATGTCGAGAGGTGAGGGTACCCGAAAGGGTATTCCGTCGGGCCGACCACTGACGACAAGTCACATCTGCTCCGGTGGTCGGCCCAACAACGAGGTGACGTTCCCGCACGCCGTCCTTTCATCGCCCCGGACGGACTGGACCGCGCGTGCGCTTACCATAGCCCATCCATAAAAAAAAAAAAATTACTAAGAATTATTCGCTGTCTATCCGTCCGTTTGTCTGTAAATTATGTATTTCTGTTGCCGCTATAACAACAAATACTAAAAACAAAATGAAATAAATATTTAAGGGGGGCTCTCATACAACAAACGCGATTTTTTATAGATAATGGTACGGAACCCTTTGTACGCGACTCCGAGTCGCACTTAGCCAGTTTTTTAAACTTATTAATTTTCTATTAATTCCATATAAGTTATCACCATCCCCATTATATTCCAATTACTTGGAATCGACGCATACTTTGTTTCGATCGTACATATTACAAAAGTTTAAGTAACGGTTTTATGATCAGTTGTGTTACCTCAACCTTCTTTCGGAATATAATTGTTGACTAGACAGCATCAGAGGGAGTTGGCCAGGCAAAAGCAATACAAGGGTCGGTAGTAATCGTAGCCGTCATCATACAGCGATAAAATCAATATAATTATCTTCTATTTATTTGTTTATTTTCGTATTTATATCCGTGTGGTGACGGAGTAAGGATACAATTCACCACACCCCTCTCTACCACCTCTCTACCTATAACAACTATGCAAGAGAAGGAAAACTCGAAATAGAACCATATAGCAACCCGCCTGACCAGAGTTGTATAGTAGGTCAATTTCTCTCCCAATAAGGAGGAAGATCGAGCCCAGTAGTGAGACATTATAAGCTGTGATGATGATATACGAATTAAGCATACTATACTCTGAATACGTTAGAAAATATACAGCTTATATTTTCTAGTGATAGTTGAGAAATCAGAAGTCGGATAACGAATAAGAATATATATCATTACTTTCGTACGAAACACTAGCTGGTATCACCAATCCGCTTGTCAAATGTAGTGATTAAGGGGTTATTGCCTTAGGAAGACCTTTTGTGCGAGGCAGTCATCTTGTGGAAGGAGGTGGCGAGGCGAGTCCGGGTGGAATTTGTCTACGAAGACGTCGACGCGTCGAGCGACGCAGGCTATCTGCACCTGATATCGCCCTAGCCGAGGTAGCGGGCGATCGAATCGGGGATTAGTCCATCTCTCGATGAGAGGCTAACTTAATTGACATGCTTGAATGCTTAACTTTTTCAGTTAAGTATCATATTTAGGTATAGAAAAAAGGTAAGCCGCTAAGCCACGATATCGTTCTTAATGATAGGTTAAAGAATTGGTGTAGGTAGGCAGTCTAACCCCAGCAGAGGCCGCGGGTGACCGGCCGGGGATTAGTTCATCGTCCGCAGAGAGGCTGACCGCGTGACGACGATCGATGTCCCGGGTAAGTGACGTCGAAAAGAGAGGGTACTCCACGGGGTATACTGTCGGGCCGGCCACGGAGGACAAAGAACTCGGTATCAGTGGTCAGTTCAATGAAAAAGGAGAGGAGCTACGGCGGGTTATGGCACCGCGCGCCACCCTTTCGTCTCCCCGGACGGAGCTGGATGGCGGGTGCGCTAACCATAGCCCACCCAAAAAAATAAACTATGCAATCTAATGATGATTAAGAAGTGACACAGGGTAGGTTATGGGGTCCCATGCCGCCCTTTCGTCGTTTTAGACGGATCCTGTGGAGTGTTTCTAATCACTGCAATATAAAAAAGACTTGAGCGTTTCATAAATCCAAACGTCCGTTCTATACAATATTACACCGTGATTTACCAATGTTAATGTAATTAAAAAGCTCCATCATCATCCTCATCATTATCATTATTTCAACCCAGCCATTTCAAGCCACATAAAAGCCACTTTGCTTTGGCATCCCCTTGGTATACCGCGCTGGTAAGACGTCTTGGCAGGGATTTATATGGAGTTGGTCTTCCACAGATGTTTTATGCAAGACTATCGTCTGCATATCACATCCCTTTGTCGTCATTTACGACACCCACGGGCAAGAGAGGGACTAGTGAATTGTATTCTTACTGCGCCACTCCATGGACCAAAAGGTTTACCTGGGGTTTATTTACTAATAACAAGAAAATCTGTATCTCAGATTATTAGGAAGGATATTTACTTATTATATTAAGCTGGTTAGACAAGTTGGTATAAGGGTTTATATCATATTTTCCTTCTTTTGCATAGATACTATTTCCATATTATATCGCTTAAACTTGTTTAACGATGTCCGCTAGCAAGAAAAGTGATCGTGAATTGTATTCTTACCACACAGAGAAACAATATCATTTGCCTGCTCTCGTTCCACGCTAAGTGGGGTTGGCACAACATGTTTTTACCTCAAAACCATGATGTAAAAAAGATACGGCTATTAATTTTATGGCCAGCCGCCGCCTGACGCCAACCCTCCTCGGGAATTCTCGTTTATGGGGAAAAGGATGGGACATGGTGGATGAAGGTTAAGGATACTACTGTCATGAGATATAGGAAAGAGGGACGACAGCAGCAGCTGGAGCAGTCCGGGATCGCGCGCCCGTAGTGGCACTAATCAGTTGACGGACAGACAACTGATAGTGACACCCTCTGAACTTAAACAATAATATAAGATAAAGTAATAACTTACTGCAATCTTCTGGAAGAACGCAATTACCAGTATAATCATCAAACACATAATTTTCTTTACAGTCGCAACTGTTTTCATAGCAAACGTCTGCACAAACAACGTCCTTCTTTTTATAGTTTGTACAACGTCTGTTACAATTAATACCGCAGCCAATGGTTGCATTTTTATCATTACCGCATGAAGCTGTAGGAAATGAAATTTGATATAGCACACTATGGTTAATTAGCCAACAGTCAACTAATTAGTGATGGTATCTGCCTTTTAATTGTTAAAAGAACTGTATAATATAAAAGTGCAAATCAGTATTATTCATATCGGGGAAAAAGTTTCTTCTTATTTTATATAAAAATTCAAGACATTTTCAAAGTTGATTTATATTTAATTACAATATATATGTGCCATTTTGTTCGATGACTGTCTGCCATCTTGTAAGTAGTGGCATCATCCCGTTACTGTAGAAATCTTGGGATTTCTGATAGAAAAAACGCGACAAGTAGTCCTCTCTTGATGTTAACCTGATACTATCTAAAGAATTCAGAAGAGACCAAAACAAGTGGAAATCTGAAGGTGCAAGGTTAGGGCTCTATAGGGGATGTGTTAACACCTAGTGAAACTTGCTTTACTTTCGCTAAGAAACGGCGTGAAACAACATTTTACTACTTTGTTTCTTTTTTTTTTTAATGTAATATTTTTAATGGTATCAAAACGAATCAGATGGAACTAGTAAAGTTTATAGATACTATATGCGAAAAGACGGTCCCGATCTATTATTTAATGCTTATTTTCCTTTATTAGGCCTTTGGGTTGACATCTAATTACAAAATCTTCGGATGAGGTGTTCTTTACAGAGATTTTTTTTCAATAACTTTAACAAACGCATATGTAATTAAGAAAATTATTTTTTTTAATTTATATTGTGCGACACTTGATATAAACATAATTTGGTTATACTTAATTTGCATTGAATGATAAACATTCTGAAGGTCACATAAATAATTATCCTGTATCTAACTTTGGATTCGATTCAATGATGCTCGTTTTTGGAAATCGATATTTATTTTGAAGACAAGATTCAATTTTACTTTGATTTTGAAGTTCTAATGTAATTAAATGTACTAAAAGATGCAAACAAATGTACAATATAATTCTGATTATTGTGGCATTTTCTTTTGCTTATTTTCAAGAATTATCCTTTTTAGGGATTGAACTCATGAAACTGGTTGCAGTGGTCGATCCTTACATCAATAATAATCTGTGTAGCTAATGTATTGGAATACAAGATAGAAATATCTATAAGTAAAACTGAAAATTATTATAACCCCCGACACAAACTAAATAATTAAAAAAATAATTATTAGGTTCTCAGAATGATATCTGATGTTTACGCGAGCACTACACATTGTAAATAAAACTACTTTTACGGATTATATCGCGTTTGTATTTGATATATGATTGCCCGACGTTTCGAATACTTTGCAGCATTCATGGTCACGGGCGGACTAAGGTGTCTCACGTCCAACAAGTAATCGTTATTACAGACATTTACAATTATCTACCCGATACAGAAAATAGTTATAAATTTATTAAATTTTTACCCACATTTTAGTACAAATTTATTGCCAGTGTAAGAAGAAAATGAATCTATATGAAAAAATTATATTGTTTATGGTTAGTAATTATTAATTATTAAATTTGTAGCAATTATTATTACAATTTGTTGATTTAAAACTAACAAAACTAATATACTACCACCTGATCGGAACGCGGCCACATGGGATCCTGTTATAAACATAATTAAAAATAAATCCAAAGAGACCACCACAAGACTGCATGATACTGTGAGCACTTATTGTATAGATTTGACCCACAATAATAATAGTTAAAGATAATTTTATAAATCAAAAATCTTTTAGTAAGCCGCATCTAAAATTAAAAATCATTATTAATTTAGCATCATGTCCCCTGAGTTTTCTTGCCGGATCTTTCTCAGAGTGGCCGCGTTCCGATCCGGTGGTAGTATATTAGTTTTGTTAGTTTTAAATCAACAAATTGTAATAATAATTGTTACAAATTTAATAATTAATAATTACTAACCATAAACAATATAATTTTTTCATATAGATTCATTTTCTTCTTACACTGGCAATAAATTTGTACTAAAATGTGGGTAACAATTTAATAAATTTATAACTATTTTCTGTATCGGGTAGATAATTGTAAATGTCTGTAATAACGATTACTTGTTGGACGTGAGACACCTTAGTCCAACCGTGACCATGAATGCTGCAAAGTGTTCGAAACGTCGGGCAATCATAAATCAAATACAAACGCGATATAATCCGTAAAAGTAGTTTTATTTACAATATTAGGTTCTCTTCAATAAGAATTATCAAATAATTGTCATTTAACGATTATACTGCGCGCGTGAAGCACTTAATCGCGTAATCATACGCCATTACATCATTTTGGAAAAGAGCCGATACTTTTACACTGCTGGACCGATATTAACCAAATATAAGCAACATAACCACCGCAAGGAAACTGGCTTTCAAATTAAAAAAAAACACATTGTTACCGGTCCATTAGTTTGAGACCTACTATGCCACAGACAGACATATACACACAGACAGACAGACAGACATCGACGTCAAACTTATAACACCCCTTTTTGCGTCGGGGGTTAGTAAAAATAATTACCTTCGAAGTTATATAATTATACTTACTACATTCTTTCGTAGGAATGCAGACACCTTTATCATTCCTTACGTAATTTTCTATGCAGATGCAAGCCGGTGGACCAACGCACGATTCAGCTTCAGATTCAGATGAAATATGGCTGCCTTTCCAGTGCGAATATTCTCCAATATGAGTTAAACACATGGAGGTGCCCACCTGATCGCATGTTTGTGGTTCGCATAGTTTATCTGGACACGTCTCATATTTTTCATGTGTTGCACATTTTCCTATATAAATAGAATAATACAAGTATATTTACAATATTAAAACTTTAGGTACTAACTCGTAGTGGTTATAATTTATTATCATCATCTTCTCAGCTCATACCTACACGTCCCACTGTTGGGCTCGGGTCTTCTCTATTATGAAAGGGATATTGACCTATTACACCACGCTGTTCAGACCTGTTGGTATTTTTTTTTTGTGTGGGCTATGGTAAGCGCACACGCGGTCCATTTCGTCCGGAATGACGAAAGGACGGCGCGCAGGCCCATAACCCACCCGTACTCATGTCACCTCGTTGTTGGGTCGACCACCGGAGCACCGAACCAGCGGACTTGTCGTCAGTGGTCGACCCGACGGAATACCCTTTCAGGTACCCTCAAGACGTGTTGGTATAGGGTCTTGTTTCAAGTTTTTCTTCTCTTGGATAGATATTTTTTGTATGTTATATCCCTTAGTCGTCCTTTACTACACCAACGGGTAAGAGAGAGGGTGCTGAATTGTATTCTTAAACCGTCATCACACGAAGAAAATATAATTTATTATAGTAAGATAAAATTATTATGTGGTTAGAAGATAATACAAATAGCAGCGAAACCGATTAAGTATGTATTTAGAAAATATAGAGCAGCACTTTTCTGGGAAACTTATAAAACTTATTGCGAATATCAATCCGCCCGCCAAGCGTAGCGATTATGGCATTGTCCTCCTCTTCGAGAGGCCTCAATATTTCACAGTAGATACCGGTACCGGGTTGAGAGCTATCATACACACACAAAAAAAAAATAAACACCGGTAGACCGATGGAAGACAGAACTATAAATTTTTTAAGTGAAATTTTCTATGAGCATGTTTGGGTAGGGATTAAATTCATGTAAGTCTTCATCGTCATAGTCACGTGAGGTGTTAACAATTACACCATATCTGTGGCTATATCAATGTCATTATATTTGCATTGCAAATGCAATATCAATGTCATTATATCACATATATATGCTGATAGATGTCAAAACCAGATAAATATAAAACACTTTAATTTAACTGTTTAAAGGCTTTTAACAGGAATGTCAAAATGAGATGTAGCGCTTCTAAATTTTATTCATTATATTAGTGTTTTACAGTGTTATATTGAATAATTTTGCTGATACTTTATGTAATATAATGCAGATAAAATGCTGAAATGTAGTGAATACGATATAATAGCAAATTGCATGCCTTTTCTCATTCAAACAAAATTCCTAGAGGAATTATGATTTGGTTGTCAGCACCAAATCAATGGTAACGACTGACTAAAATACGAAGACCAAATGCGTGAATAATTAATATTATAACTCAGCACTGGCACCAATAGCTCACATTATTGTAGTTTATTGCCATTAAACAACAAGAAGAAAGAAAAGTACCTGTTAAAATTAAAAAAAAGCAATTTATTCGAGGAGCACTCATGGCTTCTTTACGTTATTTTTTTACAAGGATTTCTTTTTTCGCGTCTTCCAAGTCTAATAAACTAAACAGTGCACATTATTGTTGTTAGTTATCAAAGTAGGTAGTTAATCAAATTTAAATTTTTCCAGATTAAATGTTAAGTACATTTAATTTAGTCTATGTCTTCTCATATAGTTAATTCTACTCGCACATACGGACAATTAGGCAGAAATAGAACCCTTCAGCTGGTGCGGGTGAACTGAATAAACCAGCAACACAGATTTCCAAACATATAGACTAGTATTTGATTTATTGAAGCACGGTTACCTCATCAAGTACCTGTACGCGATGAAGAAATTGATTACTTGTTGCGATCAGTATGATTATATCGAGGACATTATGCAGCATATCAACTCACTGCTATTGGTTGACCTTTCCATTAAGTATCTACCACCGTTCTTAATATAAGTCGACTTTATATGACACTATTTGATCTGGAAGAACTACTACCGAACTTAAAGAAATATAATTCGGTTATTTTCCAATTTATTGGCAAACGCCTTTTTTTTTGGAGTTGGGTTACGGTCGGCGCACTCCCCGAACCTCTCCGTCCGGGGCGACAGAGGGGTGTAAGCACGCACGCCCGTAACCTACCCGTATAGCACGTCGCCTTCGGCGTTGGGTCGACCACCGGCGCAGAGTTTCTTGACTTCAGTGGTCGACCCGGCGAAATACCCCAAGGGAGTACTCCCGTCGTGGGTGTCTGGATCCCCGGTCCGGTCACCCGCAGCATTTGCTAGGGCGGCATTAGGCACAGGTACTCGCGCCTGTGCCGCCCCAGTCGCCAGCGGAGGACTGTGTCCGCGTGGAGACTTTCCTCCCGCACACGGTCCGCCGCCTACTTCCGCGAGATAACAGCATCGCAGAAGGCGGCAACGGCGTCCCAGATTGAAAAACGCTTGAAATATATTCTTCTTACTTCACCTTTAAAGTGTATTTATGTAAAAACCTCTATTTTAGGGATTTTAAACACAATTTGACCAAGGTTATTGTAAAGTAAAAAAAAAACCGATTAAATCCTTAAAAACAGTTTGTAATTAGTTTTATTTCGTATCTATACTAATATTACTATACCAATAAATAAACTTGGAGTTTGTAATGTCAAAATAATAGGCCTTTTTCACGCTCACACAGTTATTTGCACTATACATATGCCTAAAAATCACTTTATATTTTTTTTGTCTGTCTGTTTGTTCCGGGTAATCTTCAAAACGACTGGACCGATTTAAAAAATTCTTTCACCACTGGGAAGCTATAATATCAGGGAGTTAACTAGGCTATATATTTTATCCCGGGATTCCCACGGCAACGGGAACTACGGTGATAAGGCAACAGAAACCGAAGCGAAGCGAGGGCGGGTTGCTAGTCTATACTAATATTATAAAGAGGAAAAATTTGTTTGTTTGTATTGAATAGGCTCCGAAACGACTGGACCGATTTCAAACATTCTTTCACTAATCGTAAGCTATACCTAATATCAGGTAGTAACATAAGCTATATTTTACCCTGGTATTTCCACGGGAACAGGAACTACGCGGGTAAGACGACTGAAACCGAAGCAAAGCGAGGGCAGGTTGTTAGTGTACAATATACGTGTGAACATCAGAAATCATTAAATTATTTACCTTCAGATTCGATGGAGACGTCACTGGCATTACTACTGTCACTTGTAACGGTCGTATATTTCACGTTCTCTAAAAAGATACAAGAAATTTAAAATATATTGATATTCAAAATGTCCTTTTCTTTCTTGCAGATGTCACAATCACCAAATAGTTTTTAAGTTACGTAGATAACTTCACTATTAGAAAAGTAAAAAACAAAATAAAACTCAATGCTAAAATATCTATCTAGGTTAATATTGTAGTCGAATGTTCTTCTCAATATGCTAATATGAACAAGTCTCGTGCCTAAAATTGAAGCATCCTATAATTGTAAAGAAGAAGGATATTTAACGTTTATAATTGGAGGTCTAAAATAATTTCTTAGACTCAAGTCTCCTTTCTACTATATACTACCTTAGAGCACCTTCTTGCATAAATTAGTTTACCTAGTTCAATAGTTCTATTTCAGGTGAAATCTTCAATTTTTACGACTATTTTTGTATTCCTTACAATCCAGGCTTATTCTTTCATTCGTCTCCATCTATTTTTCCTAATTATAAAGCACTCTAGATTAAATAACTCAATTTAAGTTATAAATAAAAATTCCAACATCATACCGTGTGGATTGGATGATATAAATATATGTAAATTTGCTAATACAATTACTGATAGTAATGGCTTCCACATCCTGCCGACTTACTTTAAAGAAATGTAATTCACTCCATTTTCCTTTTTATATATAAGTTGATATACGCGATAACTTACTAGTTTTATATTGCGGATGTTAGACTAATATAAGTGGAAATTAATTGTTTATTATCAGCAGACATCGAACTGTCTGTTGTTATTATGATAAGACTGTCGTTTTTAAGGACATTTTTATCATAGTAAAGTAAGCGCACGTAATATGTCGATAGGTAACGTGTTAATAGCGCGGTTTTTTTTTAACTATAAAGTGTACGCAGTAACTGTTGAGGTTATAACTGTCAATGTTTTGTATACATTTTTTATCATCATAAATATATATTTTTCTCTATCATTGATTTATATTTATTTCTTGGACATTAACAAAAACAAGAATCTAATCAGTAACAGAGTTAATTAAAATTACATATTCCGAAACATGATAAATATAACGAGTAGTAGTAAATGTCAGCTGAGAAAAGAGTAAAATGATTATGGCACTATCTAGCCTTCAAGAGGAGGCCATTATTAATAATTTGAATATTTATATTTATGTGCCGGTAAGTGAATAGATGACAAGAATATCGCCTAATGGTTATCTATCAAAAGCGTGAATTACTAGTTATGCAGCCAGAATGCTAACTGTTCTAAAGCACGATCTTTTATTAAAAGTGTGGTCGTAAATTGGCCGCTGTAGTCTCACAGTTCTTTTAACGAATGATATATAGATAAAAATGAATTGAATATCTACAGCACGTAAATTTAATAATAATATAAAGTAAACACGCCGTCGTAATGGGATTTAAAAGAAGACAAGAAACCTTTTAAAATATTTTGTAATGAAGTAATGAGAGCTTCTTTTTTACTTAAAATTACTTCTTTTAAGTTCAAAAAGTGGCTGTTAGTAATACATGTTTCTCGCATAAAATGTTTCTAAAATGTGTATATTTCTTTTCAAAATTAAAAGAAAGTTGATAAATGAAATAAACAATAAATTTATTGAAAAATGTCTAATCACCCAGTAACGCTGAGAATAATATTATCGTGCACCACTGGAGATAAACTTTTACCACGGTAGTTCTCAATCCACGTTCATTAATTGGACTTGGTGCTCTTGGTATGATCCTGCGATCTAACAAGTCCCAGACATGCTTAATAGAAGTCGTAACAGGGAATTTCGCTGGCCTCTCCATCACCGTGATGCTTATTAAGGTACGCTTGATTTGGACGAGCTATATGTAGCCGAGCATTATCTTGTATCAATATGAAGCCATCACCGATAAAGGAAGTAAATTGTACTATAGTTCCTCCAAATTGTTTATTATGTAACGATCTGCAGTGGGATTCTGTTCATCAATCACCACTAAGTCGGTATGTGCTCAAAACATCTCTTCCCATACTATTATGGCTCAGCGAGTACAGGACACTGTAGTTTCGAAATTTGTTTAATTACATCTTCCTAAGAGAAGAGGAAAAGGAGGAAAACTCGACATGAAACTCTATATCCATACATTTGACCTGCGCAGTGTAGTCGGGTAATTTCCCTTCCATTAAGGTGATTTGCGCTCAGTAGTAGGAGTTATGTGGGCTGAGATGATGAGATGATATCTTTCTATAGTGTAAGGTTTTTACCTGTCTACCTGCATCTGTACGACGTCTATTTTGGATCAACTTAATTTAATAGAATTCTGCATTTATCACTGAACAAGACTTTTCTCCATTGGTTAACGTTTCAAAATAAATGGTTACGAGCAAAAGTTAACCTATTTCTGCGATAATATACGTCAAGTTTTAGAGGTAGGTGAACACGAAGCAACTTAAACCAGCTTCTTGGAATCTTCTTGGTGTTGTACGTTCACTTATTGTCACACCTTGAATTTCCTCAAGTTGATTTCTAGCTCTGACAGCCGTTATATGAGGGTTTCTTTTCACGGGATGCTGAACAAAACTGTAATTTATATATATATTACATATTATGCTACGAGGAGCGGGTCACTGGCTTCCCTCCATTGGTTGAGAGGAGTGATGGCTGCTCTAGTGGTTAACTCGTGATCGGGTGCCGCTTGCAGTATCTGGTCCAACCATAATCTTCTCATTATATTTGTGAGTATTATTATATTTGTAAATTCTATTATGTAATATTTCGCATGGCATCATACTGGAACTATTAATAAGCATGTTGTAAGATGTAATTTTATTTAAGTGAAATTAGAAAAATAAATAAAAATAGACAATCCCGCTGAGTTTCTTGCCGGACCTTCTCAGTGCGGTCGCGTTCCGATCCGGCGGTAATTTTAAGAAAATGTAAAAAAAATGACAATATGTAAGTGCCCCCGCGGGGTTTATACATAATAAAGGATTTGAATTGAATTTGAATATGATATATTCGAGATTATTTATTAGGATATTCTTACGATAGATTTGAAATAGTAGGTCCAGGTTTTAATATAATATAAGACAACACTTTGCACCAATGAATAAATTCTTGTCACGACACCACAAACATACAGTTAATGAATACAAATATACTCAATCTGAATTGTTTGCGTATAGCACAAATATTTGTTCAGCGTGAATATAGAGACCATAAAACCCGTACGTTGACAGGGGTCAGGGAGTCAAAAATACATGAAAACATTGTGATGCACACTATCTTTTATTTTCTCATAATAGTCGTAAAAACTGTCTGATGGAACGCCAAAAGATATGACAGTAGAAATTTCTTTAGAGAAATATAAAACGAAGTGCAACCACGAAATCGCCAAGTAAATGTAGAGTCATCGTCGCCCTGCTCTTATGTCAATTACTTGAGTTAGAGATAATACGTATTCCTCTTCCATTGTAAATATCGCATAAGTTAATGGCAATCGTTTTAATGACCGACCACCTACCTGATATCAATGCTCCTTGGAAATATACATGTTGACCCTGGTCGATATCAAGTCATCTTTTGCAATATCCACGAGTAATTTAATTTAATTTTGTGAATTGTACAATGTAAAATGTAATGTAAAAATTTGTAAAATGTACAAAATGATAATAGAAATCAGAAGACGCTCCAAAGGTTTTCATCATATCCCACCCACATAAAGTTCCTTATTGAGCTTTTTTGGGGTGGGCTGCGGTCGGCGCACTCCTCGCATCACTCCGTCCGGAACGACAGAGGGGCGTAAACACGCACACCCGCAACCCACCCGAACACCACGTCGCCTTCGTCGTTGGACCGACCACCGGAGCAGGGTTACTTGTCATCAGTGGTCGGCCCGACGGAATACCCCTAGTGGGGTACCCTCCCATCGACCGACGTCCCGATAGTCGCGCCTGCGCCGCTCCAGTCACCGGCGGCGGTTCGCCTCGTCGAGGCGGCGCTCCTCGCGCGCGCGACCCACCGCCTCCTTCTGCGAGATCACTGCCTCGCAGAAGGCTGTGCCCGTGTCCCAGTTCCTGACGCTGAGCATCGCCTTGGCGATGGTCGGCAGCGTCAGGTCGGCACCGTAGATTGCGACGAGCCCCGAAACCTCTAGTATGCTAAATTTGATGAAAATCGTTGGAGCCGTTGCCGAGATTCTGAAAAAAAAAATATATATATATATATATATATATATATATATATATATATATATACAAGAATTGCTCGTTTAAATATATAATAGCATAACAAGGGAATTTATTTTGAGTCTCATGATCTTTGCCTTATATAGGTCCTACCGTCATTATCATCATCGTGCTTATCTTATCTCAATAACATAGTGTCAAAATCAAAGTGAAATTAAAAGCTAGCAAAAAATAATAACCATGTGAGTGATGGGTTTAATAATACATCCTTACTATTTCTTACTTCTCCGTGGAAGTCGCTAAAGGCGGCTGAAGCATCACCAGGATTTAGTCATCCATAATCCAAGAATGAGGAGTAGCATTTTCCGCTCCGAAACACTGTTTGCTATCGCCAACCCATCTGCTATGCGTGGCGATTATTTTATGCCTTTTAGATAATTTTATGGTCAACAGTAGACATCATTAGGCTGATAAATGAAAGTAAAAACAGTTTAAAATATTTTCAACTATTTTCCGTGTGGTAATGGAGTAAGAATATAATTCACCACTCTCTATCTTTCCCGTGGATGTCGTAAGAGACGTCTATGGGATATAATATGCACATAACACCTGGGCAAGAGAAGGAAAACTCGAAATAAAACCCTATACCAACATGTTTGACCAGCATGGTATAGTAGGTTAATTTCCCTCCCATTGTGAAGGAGGTCCGAGCCCAACAATGGGACGTATGTGGGCTGCGATGGTGATGATGATTTCAGAAAGCCTGAATCAAAAATAAGAAAGACTATATTTTGACATCAAAGATACTAAACATATTCATTCATTCATTTCAGTTCATGTAGATCCTAGTGTTGGGCTCGAGCCTCCTACATAATAAGAGGAAAATTAACCTACTATACTAGTTTGAGTTGAGAGCCCTCAGCGCTTACCCAATAGTTCGGGTAAAGTTGTCACAGCCATCTGCGGCTAACAACTATAGTCACACAAAAAAAGAAATGTAACACTAGGGAAACAGGTTGGTATGGATGTGAAAAAATAGTCGATTTTTATAATAATAGATTATTAATCGATAATTTTTTTGTAATAATCGATTATCAAAATAATAAAAAATCGATTTTTATATATTAACCTAAAAAAAGAAAGGTCATCACGATACTGCGGGCGGTGTTTCAAACTATATTAGAAAATAAAGCTCACATTTCCTAAAAAAAAAGGTCATCATAATCCTGTTGGCAGAAAAAATCGATTATTTTATAATCGATTTTTTATTTTTAATTAATCGATTATTTTGTAATCCATTTATATATATTCAAGAAAAAAAATCGATAATTTATTAATCGATTATTTTCCCTCCAAGTCACATCCCTAGTTGGTATAGGGTTTTATTTTAAGTTTTCCTTCTCTTACATTCCTTCATTACATATGTTATATGCATATTAAATTCATTAATCGTCTTTTTAGAACATCCACGGGCAAACGGGGGTGGTGAATTGTATTTTTACTACATTACCACACGAAAAACAGAAGATCAGATAAATAAAATTGAAGTACAAGTCTTCAGATTTAGTAACGTTTTTCGATATCGACTAATAAATTATATACTCCCCATTTGAGTCGAGATGAAATCGTCGATAAACGGCGTAACATAAACCAGTTACATTTTGTATAACTCTAGGGACAGTCCCATTAAATTAGGATCAGTTTAACAAGTTAAAGACAAAAGTGCCTACAGCTTTCTTTTTTATCTTGAACAACAAATTTCTAAAAACAAATTATTTTTCTTTAATTTTCTTATATCTAATGTTTATAATATTATATATGTATTCCTAAAAGGTATTCTTAAAAAAAGACAAGCGAGAAGGGAAGGTTTACTATATAATTATGCATGCTGTACTGGGGCGTTGCTCAGAGGGTAGGTATCCGAAAGTTACTGAATTCAAGTGCTCGATACCTATCCTCCTCCTCTCCTCTTCAAAATGAAAAAAAAACTAGTATAAATATACGCTAGCCTTCAGGATGCCATTAAATGCGACGCTGAAGCTTCCGCTCCTCAGGCAAGAGCCAAAGAAAAGGAGAAGCTCCGCAGGTGGCTCCGGCCTCTAAAGATAGCCGCAAAAAATAAATAAAAAGTATTCGAAAAAATTATGCTTAATCAGATGTTGACTCATTTTAATAGACATAGTATTTTTCATAAAAATCAATTTGGGTTTACTAAGAATTGCTCTACTACTGATGCAGGTGTAGGGTTATTGAAAAATATTTTTGCAGCTTGGGAGGAATCACATGAGGCTTTAGGGGTCTTTTGTGATTTATCCAAGGCATTTGATTGTGTACAACATGAAATACTCATCAGAAAACTTTACCACTATGGGATCAGGAATAACGCTCTTGAACTTGTAACTTCCTATTTAAGCAACAGAATCCAGAGGGTTGATGTTAATGGTGCATAATCGTCTGGTTCTGTCATAAAAATGGGCGTTCCACAGGGATCCATTCTGGGGCCATTTCTGTTTCTTGTATATATTAATGACCTACCCTACCATATAGGAGACAATCAAAACATTGTGTTGTTCGCAGATGACACTTCTTTGTTATTTAAAATTAAAAGACAAATGCTCAATTATGACAATGTGAACAATGCACTGTCTAACGTTGTTCATTGTTTTAACACTAATAATTTGGTTCTCAATGAGAAGAAAACTAAATGTATCAAATTTACTACTCCCAATGTGAGGCAAGTGGAAACCAATGTCCAAATGAATGGTGTGGCTCTGGACCTTGTGGAATCGACCGTTTTTTTAGGTATCACCATAGATGCTAAACTTCAATGGGGACCTCATATTGAAAAGTTGTCGAGTAGGCTTAGCTCAGCGGCTTATGCAGTAAAAAAAATAAGAATGTTAACCCATATTGAAACAGCTAGAATGGTTTATTTCGCTTATTTCCATAGTCTGATGTCTTACGGCATATTACTGTGGGGATGCTTCGCGAACTTGAATAGAATCTTTGTTCTTCAAAAAAGGGCTGTCCGTGCAATTTATAATATGGGCCCAAGAGTCTCACTTCGAGAGAAAATCAAAGAAATAAATATTCTAACTGTTATATCACAATATATATACGAAAATATAATATATGTCAAAAAAAATATCGCTAACTTCAAAAGATATTGTGACATTCATGAAATGAATACTCGGAATAAGGACAAACTAGTTGTACATACTACTCATCTCCAAAAAATTAGCAAATCATTCATGGGGCAATGTATACGTTTCTACAATAGATTACCTAAAGATAACCGAGACCTGCCAACAAGAAAGTTTAAAAAAGCTATCAAGAATAGATTTTGTAAGAAAGCTTATTATAAAATCTCGGATTATGTAGATGATAATACTGATTGGTTGTGAGCAGCTCCTCATTATGCAATTTCCTTGTTATTTTAAATAAACTCTTTTTTAATAACTCTAATATTGTAAAGCGTAGCGTGTTTTGCCTAACGAAATTTTGCATTTTCGTCGTTTGTAACATGTTTGTAACATATGGTCTTGGTCATGCTCACTGAAGGATCTACTTGCGGTAGCTGCGTGGAGCGGGTCTCTCCCTTCCCTCCATAGTGGTTGAGGGGAGTGATGGCTGCTCTAGTAGTTAACTCGTGATCGGGTGCCGCTTGTGGGATCTGGTCCAGCCATAATCATTTGAATTATATTAAGTATCTTGCAGTTCGAAGGGCATCACACTGGAGCTAGGTCTTACAAAACATGTATACAAATTTATATCTAGTAAAAAGAAAAAAAAAAAAAATAATAGACAAGCCCGCTGAGTTTCTTGCCGGATCTTCTCAGTAGCGGTCGCGTTCCGATCCGGTGGTAGTTTATTTTTATTGGATAATTTAATTTTATTTTGTAAAATTGACAATATGTAAGTGCCCTCTCGGGGTCTATGCATAATAAATGATTTGAATTTAAATTTGAATGGTGATCACTGTGCTGCCAGAGGCGGCTGTGACAGGCCTTAGCTATCAGGCCGTCTTGCATCATGCCGGGCGGGAGGTGGACGTCAACGACATCGGGGGCATCAAAATCAGGACCTATGAGGCCAGGACAGGAGCTCAAATTCTAAAGTTTCCTGAGGCCGAGGGCGGCAAGACCACCGATAACATAGCGGCCAAGTTGAGAGGTCTGTTTGTCGAGGAGGGTGGTGATAAAATTGTCAGACCCCTGAAGTGTGTAGAAATGCACGTCGCGGGTTTAAATGATTCCCTCATGGTGGCAAACATTCGCGAGGCCATTGGCCCAAAAACCGTGCGTTCTTTCGACACTGTCCGAGGTACCTTAGACACAAGGTAGCTTTGTGTACCGTCACTTCCCACTGCCCTGTATATGAAGCGGTAAATAAGTTCGTCAAACACCATATGAGGTGTGGAAAGTGCTGATCTCCGGCATTGGTCTCAAACTGGTGGGGCGACCCCATTCCCACCCCTAGCGCGGTCGGATCGCTCAGCTAGAAGAGGTGATGAATACGGCCCACTAATGACTAGTGAGTGAACTAACTACCCACCTCCTACAAACCAACCTCAACCACGTTGATGGTGCATATGTCCTTTTTCTGCAAGCCATGACGGCGTGGTTGATCGGGGTAGCCATAGCCGCGGAGCCGTAGTGCGTGCCTGAACGACTCAATTGTTTGGGTAGCAGTGACGGCCCTGTGGAAATCAACGCCGCCTTCCCCGTCCTTATTACTTCAGGATAGGAGCAATGGATAATTCGCGGCGGACAGGGGAGAGGTTGACGCACTAGCAATCGCTTCGTGAACAAACATTAATCAGCCAAATCTAATAGACTAGAAAGCTGACTCCGTATGATTGAACATTATGAAGACTAGGAGTACGAGTAAGATGGAGTTAGCCATATTTAATATCTGTTTCTGGACGTATTACAGTAAAGGTAATCATACCCACGAAAGAGAAGGGGGTGGTGAATAGTATTTTGTTCATTGTATAATCCGTAACCATAAGCAAGTATATTAAAAGCATGTTTAATCTTTTTAACATGCTTTTACGAACAGAGCGTATCACGTGACTTATTTGTTTGCTAAAACAAAAGGGATATGATAAAGTTTCCTAACTCATATTATGCGTGAATGCAATCAAGTAGGTGGTTTAATGAAGTAGCGTGTGCTTAGATCTGATACCAGTGAAATAATTCGAAGGGGCGAATTGGCTTATGCCTATACATGCTACTTAACATTAACGTATTTCAATTTCTTTACATAACTTAAGTTAATTAGTAATTAAACTTAGTATTCGTAACACGATTTTTGTAGCCACTGTCGGCAATAACGAAATACATTATATTGGTGTACGTAAGAGAAATAAATCCTTACGTCTATTTTTTAAAGGACTTAAATCTATACCAATAAATAATATTAGAGTCTGTTTGTAATGTCAAAATAATAGGCTTTTTTCATGCTCACACGGTTATTTGCACGACACCTATGCCTAAAATAGCAATTAAAAAATTTTTGTCTGTCTGTCTGTCTGTTTGTTCCGGGTAATCTTCAAAACGGCTGGACCGATTTCAAAAATTCTTTCACCAATGGAAAGCTATAATATCAGGGCGTAAACTAGGCTATATTTTATCCCGGTATTCCCACGGGAACGGGAACTACGCGGGTAAAACGACTATAACCTATAACCGAAGCGAAGCGAGGGCGGATTGCTAGTATTTTATAAAGCTACTACATAGCTTCGTCGGCAAGGTATAATAAATAATTTATGTAAGGGAAACCTTTTCAATATCACCCACAGAATAATATTCAGTATTAATTAGTCTAATAAGGCGATACTTAATAAATTAATTTAAAATAACAGCGATATCTCTTTGAAAACTTAAAAGTTTTTATTTTTAATGTATTACTTAATAGATTCATCTTTTAACCTACAGACGTCCACTGTCGCTATTGTTTATGCTATAAATGCCAGTATTGGCAGATGAATTGGCTTCCACAATTGGTGTTATAAGTTTCCCAGGAGACAGCTGTTACTCCTAACTAATCCGATAATCCTTTCCTTCCCGAATCACTTAGCTGGTATTCACAACACCCATGACAAAGTGCGGCGTGGTAACAGATTGTGTTTTTCACACGTTTCCTAAATATATATAATAGAAATATCTAACCTACCTGAGGTCACATATATAATATAGACGCCCAGATGCCTATGTGGTGAAGCTTGCACTAGATTTACCTGAAATGAAAAGTACATGTGGATGATCTGTCACATGGCAACGATCCAAACGAAGTTGAATGATAGGCTAACCGCAGACGAAGCATAAGTTCATGCTAAATGGCAAATAAGGATAAGAAAATAGGACTGGACCTTCTAGTCAAAGAGAGAGAGCTGATCTAACAGACGCTATTCTATATAAATCTAAAAATAAGAAAAATACAATTATAAAGGTAACCAATAAATTCCGTACAACAAATTAAACTAAAAATCTCTACTGAGCGGAAAACGGAGAGTCCCCCGTTTTTTTTTCAGTATTGGTTGAGCGGAGTGATGACAGCTCTAGTGGTTAACTCGTGATCGGTAGGCGCTTTTTTTTTTTTTTTTTTATTGCAAGCAGTGGCAAACGAGCAAACAGTACACCTGATGGTAAGTGTTGCTGCCGCTCATGGACCTTTATAAGGCCGCTGCCTACCGCGAAGAAAGAGAAGGGAGTGTGAATGCGCGCATTGAGGCTTGGTGATACCAAAGGCACTACCATAACCCTCCATACGCAAACACCCTCAGAAAGTTGGGCTTCCGGTTCTCTCGCTCACCGAACGAAGCGCAGTAACAAATTGCTACTACTCAGACGTCGCTTTTCTGCGAGAGCGTGGTACTACCCCGGACGGACCGGCCCGCGGCTGTAGACAGATAACTGTCGACAGTGTGGTCCTACCACTAGCTTGTGGGATTTGATCCTTCCATAATCTTTTACATTTTGTTTAAGAATTATATTATATCGTGGTTTAAAGGGCATCGCATTGGGACTATTACTGTTGAATTTATATAATTAATTGTACAAAAATTAATAGTATTGTATTTGACTAATATTTAAATTTGGTTCGTTATGACGTTTGTATAGTCTACTTTGTTAGTACAATATTTGCCCACCTCATTCGTGTTCTGTGCTTGTACCAGTAAAGACGTGCTTTAGCTTCCGATTGAATACATCGATAATATACGTTATATTGAAACTATAAGTGTGTTTTGTTCATAACCTCCTACAGGTTATGGGCCCAGTGTGCTTAGTTGAATAGATTTCGTCGTTATTTAAACATCGACCGTAACCTACCCACAAGTAAGAATTATAATTTAAATTATTTCTACGATTGCTTATAATGGATAAATTAAAATCAAAACGTAATATAAAACCGTTTAACGGTGAGAAGTATAGCGTTCGGAAGTTTAGAATACGTACTCTGAGTGAAATAGACGTTATAAATGTAACTGATCGTGAAATACCCGAAATGCAAAATGAAGAGTGGGTCAAGAAGAATTGTATTGCCAAAAATACTATTGTTGAATATTTAGAAGATAATTTAACCTTAGGATTTGTGAAGACAAGTCTCATGGACCACGAAGTGAAATTAAAGGCTGAGAGTGGTGATACGAGTGCGAAGATATTACACGTCGAAAATAGATCTGTATTGAATAAAATAAAAAGAAATGAAAATTCATCATCAGCATCAAATTACCCACAAAGAACTAATAATAACAAGGCAAAAAGAAAGTTTCATTTTATAAAATGTCATCACTGTGGACGTAAAGGACACCTCAAAAATGACTGTTACTATTTAAAAAGAAATTCTGACCAAAACAGGACCGTTCAAGCAGTCGTAATATCTAAACCGACGACGGTGCCAGAAGATGTACCTAGATTTGCTTTTATGGCTGGCGGATATGGACAGAGTATTCACAGGGCTAAAATTACATTCATATTGGATTCTGGCGCTTCGGACCATATAATAAACAGGGCCGAGTTTTTCACAGATTATATAAATTTATTAATACCTATTAAAATTTCAGTTGCTAAGGTTGGTGAGTTTATTCTAGCTACAAAGAGAGGGAGCATAAAGGTTACGAGTAACGTGGGAGTTGATGGAGTATTGGAGGATGTATTATTTTGCCCAGATGTTCCATATAATTTACTAGCTGTTTCTAAGATCCAGAAAGCCGGGATGACTATTATTTTTGATCAAAACGGTGCACATATATGCAAGGATGGTAAGACGGTGATTCATGGTAAGCCAATAAACAATTTAATTACTATAGATTTTTTAGTGTTCACAAACGTTAGTGGATCTATTTCCCAAGCATGCATTAATAATTATGAAATATGGCATCAACGTTTAGGACACATTAGTAAAAATAAATTTTTAGAATTAAAGGTAAATAGAATGGTAGAAAATTTAAATGAGATTGAAACTGTTTTCCTAGTGATAGTTTATGTGAAGCGTGCATAAATGGAAAACAAACCCGACTATCGTTTAATAAAATCAAAGACAAAAGCCATATTAAACGATCGTTATTTATTGTACACTCTGATGTGTGTGGTCCTATTACTCCTTCAAGCATAGATAACAAAAACTACTTTGTAATATTTGTTGACCAATATACTCATTACTGTGTTGCGTATGTGATAACATATAAGTCGGATGTGTTCTCAGTTTTTAAGGATTATATAGCAAAAAGTGAAACTAAGTTTAACTGTAAATTGGTTAATTTGTATTGTGATAACGGTGGACAGTATTTATCTACCGATATGAAAGAATATTGTGTACAGAAAGGAATAAGTTATCATTTAACTGTTCCTAGGACTCCACAATTAAATGGTGTTTCAGAACGTATTGTAAGAACCATAACTGAAAAGGCTCGTACTATATTAAGCGGTGCTGGTTTAGAAAAAGTTTTCTGGAGTGACGCAGTATTAACTGCGGTTTATTTAATCAATTTAACGCCCACTAAAGCTTTAAAAGAGTCTCAAACACCATTTGAAATGTGGCACAATAAGAAACCACAAATTAAATACCTAAGAGTTTTTGGCTCTACTGTATATGTTCATAATAAAAATAATAAAGGTAAATTCGATGATAAATCGTGGAAAGGTATATTAGTAGGATATGAACCAAACGGTTATAAAGTTTGGAGTACTGAATGTAATAAATGTGTGATTGTAAGGGATGTTGTAATTGATGAGACAAATTTTATTGAAAGCAGACCTAAACTTAGGTCTGAAGGGAGTGTGCCTAAAACTTCCAGTGACAAAACTGACGTTTATGAATTGAAGTCGAAGTCAGTGTCAATAGAGGGTCAAAGTGTTGACAGCTCTAAATCAGATAGTTTGAAATCTGATATAAGTCTCAAAAGTCCCATAAACATTCAGAAATTAACTAATGATGGTATCTCATTGAATCAGAAAGCTGAGAAACATTCTGAGGTTAGTGAAAACACAGACGTTACTTTGCGAAGGAGTAATAAATAGACATAAAGGTCGCGCCCCTATATCTTATAATGAACTTGAGGATAATTGTTTGGCATATGCACAGTCTATAGCGTTTTTGAGTCACATTCCCCAATCTTATAGTGAAATTAAAACTCGAGATGATAGATCTCTGTGGGAAAAAGCTATTAGTGACGAATTAAATTCTCTTTCAATCAATAATGCGTGGACCTTAGTGCCTAGACCAGTTAATAAGAATATTGTAGATTGTAAATGGATTTTCTCTATAAAACACGATGAATGCGGTAAACCTTTTAGATACAAAGCGCGTCTCGTAGCAAGGGGTTTTAGTCGGGAATATTTAACCGATTATAACGAAACGTTTGCACCCGTCGCTAGAATAGCTAGTTTTAGATTTATAATTAGTTTTGCAAATCAATATAATTTAATGGTTCATCACATGGACGTTAAAACTGCATTTTTACATGGTTTATTAAAAGAAGATATATATATATATATGAAAGTTCCCGAGGGTGTAAACTGCACAAAAAATTTTGTTTGTAAATTAAATAAAGCGCTGTATGGATTGAAGCAGGCGGCTAGATGTTGGTTTGAACTATTTGAACAGTCGCTTATAGAAAAGGGATTTGAAAATTCAGCTGTTGACAGGTGTATATATGTCTTAAATAATGGTCATATTCATAAAAATATCTACTTAGTTCTATACGTTGACGATTTAGTTCTAGTTTGTGCTAATTTACAAATAATGAATGATATAAAGCAATATTTTAAGAATAAATTTTCTGTCAGATTTTAATGATATAAAATTATTTCTTGGCATCAAGGTTACACGGTATCATGATAGAATAACGCTGGATCAAAGTGCATATATTAAAACAATTTTAATTAGATTTAATATGTCCAACTGCAATCCTATAAATACTCCTATGGAAGTTAAACCTAATTATGAAGCATTAAATCTAGATGGTGATTGTAATTATCCATGCCGCAATCTTATCTAATGTATGTTATGTACACGACCTGACTTAAGTACATCTATTAATATATTAAGTAGATACACAAATAAAAATAATAAGGAATTATGGCAATGTCTTAAAAGGGTACTTAGATATTTGAAAGGTTCTATTGATCTAAAATTAGTATATAAGAGAAGTAGTTATACTCATATTTTGTGTGGTTATGTGGACTCCGATTGGGGAGGTAATGACATAACGGACAGAAAAAGTACAACAGGTTATATATTCAAATTATTTGACAATTGTACAATAACATAGAATACAAAGAGACAAAGTTCAGTGGCGGCTTCGTCCACTGAAGCTGAATATATGGCTCTGTTTGAAGCTGTTAAAGAAGCATTATGGCTGAAGTCTCTAGCATTAAGTATTCACATGAGTATTACAGAGCCTATAATTATTTTTGAGGATAATAATGGCTGCATTAATATAGCCAATAATCCCACCAATCATAAAAGATCCAAACATATTGATATAAAATATCACTTTACTAGAGAACAGGTTGAGAAATATATTATAAAATTAATTTATATGCCCACAGGCAAACAGTTGGCAGATGTGCTTACAAAACCACTACCTGCAATAACATTTAAACGGCATGTTATTGAAATGTGCTTAGAATGAATGTATTTTAAATTTAAACTGTATATATTAACTATGTAACAATGGTTTGATTAGGTTTTCCTGGGTTTTCTTAATCCTTAGCAACAAACCATTATTTATTTCTCCCAGCAAACACTTGGAAGTTATACATGATCTTTATAGATAATTAATGTACATACAAATCATATCATATATGTATATAGATTAATTTTTGAGGGGGCGTGTTGAATTTATATAATTAATTGTACAAAAATTAATAGTATTGTATTTGACTAATATTTAAATTTGGTTCGTTATGACGTTTGTATAGTCTACTTTGTTAGTACAATATTTGCCCACCTCATTCGTGTTCTGTGCTTGTACCAGTAAAGACGTGCTTTAGCTTCCAAGTGAATACATCGATAATATACGTTATATTGAAACTCTAAGTGTGTTTTGTTCATAACCTCCTACAATTACTAGATATATTGTATGCAATTTTATTTGAAAGAGTCCGTAAAAATATAAAAAAAAATATAAATCCGCTGAGTTTTTTGTCGATCTTCTCAGTGTGGTCGTATTCCAGTTCAGTTAATATTTGAATCAATTTAAGGTAAAATGTAAAAATTGATAATGTACCCCGCGGGGTTTATCCTTACTAATATTATAAATGCGAAAGTAACTCTGTCTGTCTGTCTGTCTGTCTGTCTGTCTGTCTGTCTGTCTGTCTGTCTGTCTGTCTGTCTGTCTGTCTGTCTGTCTGTCTGTCTGTCTGTCTGTCTGTCTGTCTGTCTGTCTGTCTGTCTGTCTGTCTGTCTGTCTGTCTGTCTGTCTGTCTGTCTGTCTGTCTGTCTGTCTGTCTGTCTGTCTGTCTGTCTGTCTGTCTGTCTGTCTGTCTGTCTGTCTGTCTGTCTGTCTGTCTGTCTGTCTGTCTGTCTGTCTGTCTGTCTGTCTGTCTGTCTGTCTGTCTGTCTGTCTGTCTGTCTGTCTGTCTGTCTGTCTGTCTGTCTGTCTGTCTGTCTGTCTGTCTGTCTGTCTGTCTGTCTGTCTGTCTGTCTGTCTGTCTGTCTGTCTGTCTGTCTGTCTGTCTGTCTGTCTGTCTGTCTGTCTGTCTGTCTGTCTGTCTGTCTGTCTGTCTGTCTGTCTGTCTGTCTGTCTGTCTGTCTGTCTGTCTGTCTGTCTGTCTGTCTGTCTGTCTGTCTGTCTGTCTGTCTGTCTGTCTGTCTGTCTGTCTGTCTGTCTGTCTGTCTGTCTGTCTGTCTGTCTGTCTGTCTGTCTGTCTGTCTGTCTGTCTGTCTGTCTGTCTGTCTGTCTGTCTGTCTGTCTGTCTGTCTGTCTGTCTGTCTGTCTGTCTGTCTGTCTGTCTGTCTGTCTGTCTGTCTGTCTGTCTGTCTGTCTGTCTGTCTGTCTGTCTGTCTGTCTGTCTGTCTGTCTGTCTGTCTGTCTGTCTGTCTGTCTGTCTGTCTGTCTGTCTGTCTGTCTGTCTGTCTGTCTGTCTGTCTGTCTGTCTGTCTGTCTGTCTGTCTGTCTGTCTGTCTGTCTGTCTGTCTGTCTGTCTGTCTGTCTGTCTGTCTGTCTGTCTGTCTGTCTGTCTGTCTGTCTGTCTGTCTGTCTGTCTGTCTGTCTGTCTGTCTGTCTGTCTGTCTGTCTGTCTGTCTGTCTGTCTGTCTGTCTGTCTGTCTGTCTGTCTGTCTGTCTGTCTGTCTGTCTGTCTGTCTGTCTGTCTGTCTGTCTGTCTGTCTGTCTGTCTGTCTGTCTGTCTGTCTGTCTGTCTGTCTGTCTGTCTGTCTGTCTGTCTGTCTGTCTGTCTGTCTGTCTGTCTGTCTGTCTGTCTGTCTGTCTGTCTGTCTGTCTGTCTGTCTGTCTGTCTGTCTGTCTGTCTGTCTGTCTGTCTGTCTGTCTGTCTGTCTGTCTGTCTGTCTGTCTGTCTGTCTGTCTGTCTGTCTGTCTGTCTGTCTGTCTGTCTGTCTGTCTGTCTGTCTGTCTGTCTGTCTGTCTGTCTGTCTGTCTGTCTGTCTGTCTGTCTGTCTGTCTGTCTGTCTGTCTGTCTGTCTGTCTGTCTGTCTGTCTGTCTGTCTGTCTGTCTGTCTGTCTGTCTGTCTGTCTGTCTGTCTGTCTGTCTGTCTGTCTGTCTGTCTGTCTGTCTGTCTGTCTGTCTGTCTGTCTGTCTGTCTGTCTGTCTGTCTGTCTGTCTGTCTGTCTGTCTGTCTGTCTGTCTGTCTGTCTGTCTGTCTGTCTGTCTGTCTGTCTGTCTGTCTGTCTGTCTGTCTGTCTGTCTGTCTGTCTGTCTGTCTGTCTGTCTGTCTGTCTGTCTGTCTGTCTGTCTGTCTGTCTGTCTGTCTGTCTGTCTGTCTGTCTGTCTGTCTGTCTGTCTGTCTGTCTGTCTGTCTGTCTGTCTGTCTGTCTGTCTGTCTGTCTGTCTGTCTGTCTGTCTGTCTGTCTGTCTGTCTGTCTGTCTGTCTGTCTGTCTGTCTGTCTGTCTGTCTGTCTGTCTGTCTGTCTGTCTGTCTGTCTGTCTGTCTGTCTGTCTGTCTGTCTGTCTGTCTGTCTGTCTGTCTGTCTGTCTGTCTGTCTGTCTGTCTGTCTGTCTGTCTGTCTGTCTGTCTGTCTGTCTGTCTGTCTGTCTGTCTGTCTGTCTGTCTGTCTGTCTGTCTGTCTGTCTGTCTGTCTGTCTGTCTGTCTGTCTGTCTGTCTGTCTGTCTGTCTGTCTGTCTGTCTGTCTGTCTGTCTGTCTGTCTGTCTGTCTGTCTGTCTGTCTGTCTGTCTGTCTGTCTGTCTGTCTGTCTGTCTGTCTGTCTGTCTGTCTGTCTGTCTGTCTGTCTGTCTGTCTGTCTGTCTGTCTGTCTGTCTGTCTGTCTGTCTGTCTGTCTGTCTGTCTGTCTGTCTGTCTGTCTGTCTGTCTGTCTGTCTGTCTGTCTGTCTGTCTGTCTGTCTGTCTGTCTGTCTGTCTGTCTGTCTGTCTGTCTGTCTGTCTGTCTGTCTGTCTGTCTGTCTGTCTGTCTGTCTGTCTGTCTGTCTGTCTGTCTGTCTGTCTGTCTGTCTGTCTGTCTGTCTGTCTGTCTGTCTGTCTGTCTGTCTGTCTGTCTGTCTGTCTGTCTGTCTGTCTGTCTGTCTGTCTGTCTGTCTGTCTGTCTGTCTGTCTGTCTGTCTGTCTGTCTGTCTGTCTGTCTGTCTGTCTGTCTGTCTGTCTGTCTGTCTGTCTGTCTGTCTGTCTGTCTGTCTGTCTGTCTGTCTGTCTGTCTGTCTGTCTGTCTGTCTGTCTGTCTGTCTGTCTGTCTGTCTGTCTGTCTGTCTGTCTGTCTGTCTGTCTGTCTGTCTGTCTGTCTGTCTGTCTGTCTGTCTGTCTGTCTGTCTGTCTGTCTGTCTGTCTGTCTGTCTGTCTGTCTGTCTGTCTGTCTGTCTGTCTGTCTGTCTGTCTGTCTGTCTGTCTGTCTGTCTGTCTGTCTGTCTGTCTGTCTGTCTGTCTGTCTGTCTGTCTGTCTGTCTGTCTGTCTGTCTGTCTGTCTGTCTGTCTGTCTGTCTGTCTGTCTGTCTGTCTGTCTGTCTGTCTGTCTGTCTGTCTGTCTGTCTGTCTGTCTGTCTGTCTGTCTGTCTGTCTGTCTGTCTGTCTGTCTGTCTGTCTGTCTGTCTGTCTGTCTGTCTGTCTGTCTGTCTGTCTGTCTGTCTGTCTGTCTGTCTGTCTGTCTGTCTGTCTGTCTGTCTGTCTGTCTGTCTGTCTGTCTGTCTGTCTGTCTGTCTGTCTGTCTGTCTGTCTGTCTGTCTGTCTGTCTGTCTGTCTGTCTGTCTGTCTGTCTGTCTGTCTGTCTGTCTGTCTGTCTGTCTGTCTGTCTGTCTGTCTGTCTGTCTGTCTGTCTGTCTGTCTGTCTGTCTGTCTGTCTGTCTGTCTGTCTGTCTGTCTGTCTGTCTGTCTGTCTGTCTGTCTGTCTGTCTGTCTGTCTGTCTGTCTGTCTGTCTGTCTGTCTGTCTGTCTGTCTGTCTGTCTGTCTGTCTGTCTGTCTGTCTGTCTGTCTGTCTGTCTGTCTGTCTGTCTGTCTGTCTGTCTGTCTGTCTGTCTGTCTGTCTGTCTGTCTGTCTGTCTGTCTGTCTGTCTGTCTGTCTGTCTGTCTGTCTGTCTGTCTGTCTGTCTGTCTGTCTGTCTGTCTGTCTGTCTGTCTGTCTGTCTGTCTGTCTGTCTGTCTGTCTGTCTGTCTGTCTGTCTGTCTGTCTGTCTGTCTGTCTGTCTGTCTGTCTGTCTGTCTGTCTGTCTGTCTGTCTGTCTGTCTGTCTGTCTGTCTGTCTGTCTGTCTGTCTGTCTGTCTGTCTGTCTGTCTGTCTGTCTGTCTGTCTGTCTGTCTGTCTGTCTGTCTGTCTGTCTGTCTGTCTGTCTGTCTGTCTGTCTGTCTGTCTGTCTGTCTGTCTGTCTGTCTGTCTGTCTGTCTGTCTGTCTGTCTGTCTGTCTGTCTGTCTGTCTGTCTGTCTGTCTGTCTGTCTGTCTGTCTGTCTGTCTGTCTGTCTGTCTGTCTGTCTGTCTGTCTGTCTGTCTGTCTGTCTGTCTGTCTGTCTGTCTGTCTGTCTGTCTGTCTGTCTGTCTGTCTGTCTGTCTGTCTGTCTGTCTGTCTGTCTGTCTGTCTGTCTGTCTGTCTGTCTGTCTGTCTGTCTGTCTGTCTGTCTGTCTGTCTGTCTGTCTGTCTGTCTGTCTGTCTGTCTGTCTGTCTGTCTGTCTGTCTGTCTGTCTGTCTGTCTGTCTGTCTGTCTGTCTGTCTGTCTGTCTGTCTGTCTGTCTGTCTGTCTGTCTGTCTGTCTGTCTGTCTGTCTGTCTGTCTGTCTGTCTGTCTGTCTGTCTGTCTGTCTGTCTGTCTGTCTGTCTGTCTGTCTGTCTGTCTGTCTGTCTGTCTGTCTGTCTGTCTGTCTGTCTGTCTGTCTGTCTGTCTGTCTGTCTGTCTGTCTGTCTGTCTGTCTGTCTGTCTGTCTGTCTGTCTGTCTGTCTGTCTGTCTGTCTGTCTGTCTGTCTGTCTGTCTGTCTGTCTGTCTGTCTGTCTGTCTGTCTGTCTGTCTGTCTGTCTGTCTGTCTGTCTGTCTGTCTGTCTGTCTGTCTGTCTGTCTGTCTGTCTGTCTGTCTGTCTGTCTGTCTGTCTGTCTGTCTGTCTGTCTGTCTGTCTGTCTGTCTGTCTGTCTGTCTGTCTGTCTGTCTGTCTGTCTGTCTGTCTGTCTGTCTGTCTGTCTGTCTGTCTGTCTGTCTGTCTGTCTGTCTGTCTGTCTGTCTGTCTGTCTGTCTGTCTGTCTGTCTGTCTGTCTGTCTGTCTGTCTGTCTGTCTGTCTGTCTGTCTGTCTGTCTGTCTGTCTGTCTGTCTGTCTGTCTGTCTGTCTGTCTGTCTGTCTGTCTGTCTGTCTGTCTGTCTGTCTGTCTGTCTGTCTGTCTGTCTGTCTGTCTGTCTGTCTGTCTGTCTGTCTGTCTGTCTGTCTGTCTGTCTGTCTGTCTGTCTGTCTGTCTGTCTGTCTGTCTGTCTGTCTGTCTGTCTGTCTGTCTGTCTGTCTGTCTGTCTGTCTGTCTGTCTGTCTGTCTGTCTGTCTGTCTGTCTGTCTGTCTGTCTGTCTGTCTGTCTGTCTGTCTGTCTGTCTGTCTGTCTGTCTGTCTGTCTGTCTGTCTGTCTGTCTGTCTGTCTGTCTGTCTGTCTGTCTGTCTGTCTGTCTGTCTGTCTGTCTGTCTGTCTGTCTGTCTGTCTGTCTGTCTGTCTGTCTGTCTGTCTGTCTGTCTGTCTGTCTGTCTGTCTGTCTGTCTGTCTGTCTGTCTGTCTGTCTGTCTGTCTGTCTGTCTGTCTGTCTGTCTGTCTGTCTGTCTGTCTGTCTGTCTGTCTGTCTGTCTGTCTGTCTGTCTGTCTGTCTGTCTGTCTGTCTGTCTGTCTGTCTGTCTGTCTGTCTGTCTGTCTGTCTGTCTGTCTGTCTGTCTGTCTGTCTGTCTGTCTGTCTGTCTGTCTGTCTGTCTGTCTGTCTGTCTGTCTGTCTGTCTGTCTGTCTGTCTGTCTGTCTGTCTGTCTGTCTGTCTGTCTGTCTGTCTGTCTGTCTGTCTGTCTGTCTGTCTGTCTGTCTGTCTGTCTGTCTGTCTGTCTGTCTGTCTGTCTGTCTGTCTGTCTGTCTGTCTGTCTGTCTGTCTGTCTGTCTGTCTGTCTGTCTGTCTGTCTGTCTGTCTGTCTGTCTGTCTGTCTGTCTGTCTGTCTGTCTGTCTGTCTGTCTGTCTGTCTGTCTGTCTGTCTGTCTGTCTGTCTGTCTGTCTGTCTGTCTGTCTGTCTGTCTGTCTGTCTGTCTGTCTGTCTGTCTGTCTGTCTGTCTGTCTGTCTGTCTGTCTGTCTGTCTGTCTGTCTGTCTGTCTGTCTGTCTGTCTGTCTGTCTGTCTGTCTGTCTGTCTGTCTGTCTGTCTGTCTGTCTGTCTGTCTGTCTGTCTGTCTGTCTGTCTGTCTGTCTGTCTGTCTGTCTGTCTGTCTGTCTGTCTGTCTGTCTGTCTGTCTGTCTGTCTGTCTGTCTGTCTGTCTGTCTGTCTGTCTGTCTGTCTGTCTGTCTGTCTGTCTGTCTGTCTGTCTGTCTGTCTGTCTGTCTGTCTGTCTGTCTGTCTGTCTGTCTGTCTGTCTGTCTGTCTGTCTGTCTGTCTGTCTGTCTGTCTGTCTGTCTGTCTGTCTGTCTGTCTGTCTGTCTGTCTGTCTGTCTGTCTGTCTGTCTGTCTGTCTGTCTGTCTGTCTGTCTGTCTGTCTGTCTGTCTGTCTGTCTGTCTGTCTGTCTGTCTGTCTGTCTGTCTGTCTGTCTGTCTGTCTGTCTGTCTGTCTGTCTGTCTGTCTGTCTGTCTGTCTGTCTGTCTGTCTGTCTGTCTGTCTGTCTGTCTGTCTGTCTGTCTGTCTGTCTGTCTGTCTGTCTGTCTGTCTGTCTGTCTGTCTGTCTGTCTGTCTGTCTGTCTGTCTGTCTGTCTGTCTGTCTGTCTGTCTGTCTGTCTGTCTGTCTGTCTGTCTGTCTGTCTGTCTGTCTGTCTGTCTGTCTGTCTGTCTGTCTGTCTGTCTGTCTGTCTGTCTGTCTGTCTGTCTGTCTGTCTGTCTGTCTGTCTGTCTGTCTGTCTGTCTGTCTGTCTGTCTGTCTGTCTGTCTGTCTGTCTGTCTGTCTGTCTGTCTGTCTGTCTGTCTGTCTGTCTGTCTGTCTGTCTGTCTGTCTGTCTGTCTGTCTGTCTGTCTGTCTGTCTGTCTGTCTGTCTGTCTGTCTGTCTGTCTGTCTGTCTGTCTGTCTGTCTGTCTGTCTGTCTGTCTGTCTGTCTGTCTGTCTGTCTGTCTGTCTGTCTGTCTGTCTGTCTGTCTGTCTGTCTGTCTGTCTGTCTGTCTGTCTGTCTGTCTGTCTGTCTGTCTGTCTGTCTGTCTGTCTGTCTGTCTGTCTGTCTGTCTGTCTGTCTGTCTGTCTGTCTGTCTGTCTGTCTGTCTGTCTGTCTGTCTGTCTGTCTGTCTGTCTGTCTGTCTGTCTGTCTGTCTGTCTGTCTGTCTGTCTGTCTGTCTGTCTGTCTGTCTGTCTGTCTGTCTGTCTGTCTGTCTGTCTGTCTGTCTGTCTGTCTGTCTGTCTGTCTGTCTGTCTGTCTGTCTGTCTGTCTGTCTGTCTGTCTGTCTGTCTGTCTGTCTGTCTGTCTGTCTGTCTGTCTGTCTGTCTGTCTGTCTGTCTGTCTGTCTGTCTGTCTGTCTGTCTGTCTGTCTGTCTGTCTGTCTGTCTGTCTGTCTGTCTGTCTGTCTGTCTGTCTGTCTGTCTGTCTGTCTGTCTGTCTGTCTGTCTGTCTGTCTGTCTGTCTGTCTGTCTGTCTGTCTGTCTGTCTGTCTGTCTGTCTGTCTGTCTGTCTGTCTGTCTGTCTGTCTGTCTGTCTGTCTGTCTGTCTGTCTGTCTGTCTGTCTGTCTGTCTGTCTGTCTGTCTGTCTGTCTGTCTGTCTGTCTGTCTGTCTGTCTGTCTGTCTGTCTGTCTGTCTGTCTGTCTGTCTGTCTGTCTGTCTGTCTGTCTGTCTGTCTGTCTGTCTGTCTGTCTGTCTGTCTGTCTGTCTGTCTGTCTGTCTGTCTGTCTGTCTGTCTGTCTGTCTGTCTGTCTGTCTGTCTGTCTGTCTGTCTGTCTGTCTGTCTGTCTGTCTGTCTGTCTGTCTGTCTGTCTGTCTGTCTGTCTGTCTGTCTGTCTGTCTGTCTGTCTGTCTGTCTGTCTGTCTGTCTGTCTGTCTGTCTGTCTGTCTGTCTGTCTGTCTGTCTGTCTGTCTGTCTGTCTGTCTGTCTGTCTGTCTGTCTGTCTGTCTGTCTGTCTGTCTGTCTGTCTGTCTGTCTGTCTGTCTGTCTGTCTGTCTGTCTGTCTGTCTGTCTGTCTGTCTGTCTGTCTGTCTGTCTGTCTGTCTGTCTGTCTGTCTGTCTGTCTGTCTGTCTGTCTGTCTGTCTGTCTGTCTGTCTGTCTGTCTGTCTGTCTGTCTGTCTGTCTGTCTGTCTGTCTGTCTGTCTGTCTGTCTGTCTGTCTGTCTGTCTGTCTGTCTGTCTGTCTGTCTGTCTGTCTGTCTGTCTGTCTGTCTGTCTGTCTGTCTGTCTGTCTGTCTGTCTGTCTGTCTGTCTGTCTGTCTGTCTGTCTGTCTGTCTGTCTGTCTGTCTGTCTGTCTGTCTGTCTGTCTGTCTGTCTGTCTGTCTGTCTGTCTGTCTGTCTGTCTGTCTGTCTGTCTGTCTGTCTGTCTGTCTGTCTGTCTGTCTGTCTGTCTGTCTGTCTGTCTGTCTGTCTGTCTGTCTGTCTGTCTGTCTGTCTGTCTGTCTGTCTGTCTGTCTGTCTGTCTGTCTGTCTGTCTGTCTGTCTGTCTGTCTGTCTGTCTGTCTGTCTGTCTGTCTGTCTGTCTGTCTGTCTGTCTGTCTGTCTGTCTGTCTGTCTGTCTGTCTGTCTGTCTGTCTGTCTGTCTGTCTGTCTGTCTGTCTGTCTGTCTGTCTGTCTGTCTGTCTGTCTGTCTGTCTGTCTGTCTGTCTGTCTGTCTGTCTGTCTGTCTGTCTGTCTGTCTGTCTGTCTGTCTGTCTGTCTGTCTGTCTGTCTGTCTGTCTGTCTGTCTGTCTGTCTGTCTGTCTGTCTGTCTGTCTGTCTGTCTGTCTGTCTGTCTGTCTGTCTGTCTGTCTGTCTGTCTGTCTGTCTGTCTGTCTGTCTGTCTGTCTGTCTGTCTGTCTGTCTGTCTGTCTGTCTGTCTGTCTGTCTGTCTGTCTGTCTGTCTGTCTGTCTGTCTGTCTGTCTGTCTGTCTGTCTGTCTGTCTGTCTGTCTGTCTGTCTGTCTGTCTGTCTGTCTGTCTGTCTGTCTGTCTGTCTGTCTGTCTGTCTGTCTGTCTGTCTGTCTGTCTGTCTGTCTGTCTGTCTGTCTGTCTGTCTGTCTGTCTGTCTGTCTGTCTGTCTGTCTGTCTGTCTGTCTGTCTGTCTGTCTGTCTGTCTGTCTGTCTGTCTGTCTGTCTGTCTGTCTGTCTGTCTGTCTGTCTGTCTGTCTGTCTGTCTGTCTGTCTGTCTGTCTGTCTGTCTGTCTGTCTGTCTGTCTGTCTGTCTGTCTGTCTGTCTGTCTGTCTGTCTGTCTGTCTGTCTGTCTGTCTGTCTGTCTGTCTGTCTGTCTGTCTGTCTGTCTGTCTGTCTGTCTGTCTGTCTGTCTGTCTGTCTGTCTGTCTGTCTGTCTGTCTGTCTGTCTGTCTGTCTGTCTGTCTGTCTGTCTGTCTGTCTGTCTGTCTGTCTGTCTGTCTGTCTGTCTGTCTGTCTGTCTGTCTGTCTGTCTGTCTGTCTGTCTGTCTGTCTGTCTGTCTGTCTGTCTGTCTGTCTGTCTGTCTGTCTGTCTGTCTGTCTGTCTGTCTGTCTGTCTGTCTGTCTGTCTGTCTGTCTGTCTGTCTGTCTGTCTGTCTGTCTGTCTGTCTGTCTGTCTGTCTGTCTGTCTGTCTGTCTGTCTGTCTGTCTGTCTGTCTGTCTGTCTGTCTGTCTGTCTGTCTGTCTGTCTGTCTGTCTGTCTGTCTGTCTGTCTGTCTGTCTGTCTGTCTGTCTGTCTGTCTGTCTGTCTGTCTGTCTGTCTGTCTGTCTGTCTGTCTGTCTGTCTGTCTGTCTGTCTGTCTGTCTGTCTGTCTGTCTGTCTGTCTGTCTGTCTGTCTGTCTGTCTGTCTGTCTGTCTGTCTGTCTGTCTGTCTGTCTGTCTGTCTGTCTGTCTGTCTGTCTGTCTGTCTGTCTGTCTGTCTGTCTGTCTGTCTGTCTGTCTGTCTGTCTGTCTGTCTGTCTGTCTGTCTGTCTGTCTGTCTGTCTGTCTGTCTGTCTGTCTGTCTGTCTGTCTGTCTGTCTGTCTGTCTGTCTGTCTGTCTGTCTGTCTGTCTGTCTGTCTGTCTGTCTGTCTGTCTGTCTGTCTGTCTGTCTGTCTGTCTGTCTGTCTGTCTGTCTGTCTGTCTGTCTGTCTGTCTGTCTGTCTGTCTGTCTGTCTGTCTGTCTGTCTGTCTGTCTGTCTGTCTGTCTGTCTGTCTGTCTGTCTGTCTGTCTGTCTGTCTGTCTGTCTGTCTGTCTGTCTGTCTGTCTGTCTGTCTGTCTGTCTGTCTGTCTGTCTGTCTGTCTGTCTGTCTGTCTGTCTGTCTGTCTGTCTGTCTGTCTGTCTGTCTGTCTGTCTGTCTGTCTGTCTGTCTGTCTGTCTGTCTGTCTGTCTGTCTGTCTGTCTGTCTGTCTGTCTGTCTGTCTGTCTGTCTGTCTGTCTGTCTGTCTGTCTGTCTGTCTGTCTGTCTGTCTGTCTGTCTGTCTGTCTGTCTGTCTGTCTGTCTGTCTGTCTGTCTGTCTGTCTGTCTGTCTGTCTGTCTGTCTGTCTGTCTGTCTGTCTGTCTGTCTGTCTGTCTGTCTGTCTGTCTGTCTGTCTGTCTGTCTGTCTGTCTGTCTGTCTGTCTGTCTGTCTGTCTGTCTGTCTGTCTGTCTGTCTGTCTGTCTGTCTGTCTGTCTGTCTGTCTGTCTGTCTGTCTGTCTGTCTGTCTGTCTGTCTGTCTGTCTGTCTGTCTGTCTGTCTGTCTGTCTGTCTGTCTGTCTGTCTGTCTGTCTGTCTGTCTGTCTGTCTGTCTGTCTGTCTGTCTGTCTGTCTGTCTGTCTGTCTGTCTGTCTGTCTGTCTGTCTGTCTGTCTGTCTGTCTGTCTGTCTGTCTGTCTGTCTGTCTGTCTGTCTGTCTGTCTGTCTGTCTGTCTGTCTGTCTGTCTGTCTGTCTGTCTGTCTGTCTGTCTGTCTGTCTGTCTGTCTGTCTGTCTGTCTGTCTGTCTGTCTGTCTGTCTGTCTGTCTGTCTGTCTGTCTGTCTGTCTGTCTGTCTGTCTGTCTGTCTGTCTGTCTGTCTGTCTGTCTGTCTGTCTGTCTGTCTGTCTGTCTGTCTGTCTGTCTGTCTGTCTGTCTGTCTGTCTGTCTGTCTGTCTGTCTGTCTGTCTGTCTGTCTGTCTGTCTGTCTGTCTGTCTGTCTGTCTGTCTGTCTGTCTGTCTGTCTGTCTGTCTGTCTGTCTGTCTGTCTGTCTGTCTGTCTGTCTGTCTGTCTGTCTGTCTGTCTGTCTGTCTGTCTGTCTGTCTGTCTGTCTGTCTGTCTGTCTGTCTGTCTGTCTGTCTGTCTGTCTGTCTGTCTGTCTGTCTGTCTGTCTGTCTGTCTGTCTGTCTGTCTGTCTGTCTGTCTGTCTGTCTGTCTGTCTGTCTGTCTGTCTGTCTGTCTGTCTGTCTGTCTGTCTGTCTGTCTGTCTGTCTGTCTGTCTGTCTGTCTGTCTGTCTGTCTGTCTGTCTGTCTGTCTGTCTGTCTGTCTGTCTGTCTGTCTGTCTGTCTGTCTGTCTGTCTGTCTGTCTGTCTGTCTGTCTGTCTGTCTGTCTGTCTGTCTGTCTGTCTGTCTGTCTGTCTGTCTGTCTGTCTGTCTGTCTGTCTGTCTGTCTGTCTGTCTGTCTGTCTGTCTGTCTGTCTGTCTGTCTGTCTGTCTGTCTGTCTGTCTGTCTGTCTGTCTGTCTGTCTGTCTGTCTGTCTGTCTGTCTGTCTGTCTGTCTGTCTGTCTGTCTGTCTGTCTGTCTGTCTGTCTGTCTGTCTGTCTGTCTGTCTGTCTGTCTGTCTGTCTGTCTGTCTGTCTGTCTGTCTGTCTGTCTGTCTGTCTGTCTGTCTGTCTGTCTGTCTGTCTGTCTGTCTGTCTGTCTGTCTGTCTGTCTGTCTGTCTGTCTGTCTGTCTGTCTGTCTGTCTGTCTGTCTGTCTGTCTGTCTGTCTGTCTGTCTGTCTGTCTGTCTGTCTGTCTGTCTGTCTGTCTGTCTGTCTGTCTGTCTGTCTGTCTGTCTGTCTGTCTGTCTGTCTGTCTGTCTGTCTGTCTGTCTGTCTGTCTGTCTGTCTGTCTGTCTGTCTGTCTGTCTGTCTGTCTGTCTGTCTGTCTGTCTGTCTGTCTGTCTGTCTGTCTGTCTGTCTGTCTGTCTGTCTGTCTGTCTGTCTGTCTGTCTGTCTGTCTGTCTGTCTGTCTGTCTGTCTGTCTGTCTGTCTGTCTGTCTGTCTGTCTGTCTGTCTGTCTGTCTGTCTGTCTGTCTGTCTGTCTGTCTGTCTGTCTGTCTGTCTGTCTGTCTGTCTGTCTGTCTGTCTGTCTGTCTGTCTGTCTGTCTGTCTGTCTGTCTGTCTGTCTGTCTGTCTGTCTGTCTGTCTGTCTGTCTGTCTGTCTGTCTGTCTGTCTGTCTGTCTGTCTGTCTGTCTGTCTGTCTGTCTGTCTGTCTGTCTGTCTGTCTGTCTGTCTGTCTGTCTGTCTGTCTGTCTGTCTGTCTGTCTGTCTGTCTGTCTGTCTGTCTGTCTGTCTGTCTGTCTGTCTGTCTGTCTGTCTGTCTGTCTGTCTGTCTGTCTGTCTGTCTGTCTGTCTGTCTGTCTGTCTGTCTGTCTGTCTGTCTGTCTGTCTGTCTGTCTGTCTGTCTGTCTGTCTGTCTGTCTGTCTGTCTGTCTGTCTGTCTGTCTGTCTGTCTGTCTGTCTGTCTGTCTGTCTGTCTGTCTGTCTGTCTGTCTGTCTGTCTGTCTGTCTGTCTGTCTGTCTGTCTGTCTGTCTGTCTGTCTGTCTGTCTGTCTGTCTGTCTGTCTGTCTGTCTGTCTGTCTGTCTGTCTGTCTGTCTGTCTGTCTGTCTGTCTGTCTGTCTGTCTGTCTGTCTGTCTGTCTGTCTGTCTGTCTGTCTGTCTGTCTGTCTGTCTGTCTGTCTGTCTGTCTGTCTGTCTGTCTGTCTGTCTGTCTGTCTGTCTGTCTGTCTGTCTGTCTGTCTGTCTGTCTGTCTGTCTGTCTGTCTGTCTGTCTGTCTGTCTGTCTGTCTGTCTGTCTGTCTGTCTGTCTGTCTGTCTGTCTGTCTGTCTGTCTGTCTGTCTGTCTGTCTGTCTGTCTGTCTGTCTGTCTGTCTGTCTGTCTGTCTGTCTGTCTGTCTGTCTGTCTGTCTGTCTGTCTGTCTGTCTGTCTGTCTGTCTGTCTGTCTGTCTGTCTGTCTGTCTGTCTGTCTGTCTGTCTGTCTGTCTGTCTGTCTGTCTGTCTGTCTGTCTGTCTGTCTGTCTGTCTGTCTGTCTGTCTGTCTGTCTGTCTGTCTGTCTGTCTGTCTGTCTGTCTGTCTGTCTGTCTGTCTGTCTGTCTGTCTGTCTGTCTGTCTGTCTGTCTGTCTGTCTGTCTGTCTGTCTGTCTGTCTGTCTGTCTGTCTGTCTGTCTGTCTGTCTGTCTGTCTGTCTGTCTGTCTGTCTGTCTGTCTGTCTGTCTGTCTGTCTGTCTGTCTGTCTGTCTGTCTGTCTGTCTGTCTGTCTGTCTGTCTGTCTGTCTGTCTGTCTGTCTGTCTGTCTGTCTGTCTGTCTGTCTGTCTGTCTGTCTGTCTGTCTGTCTGTCTGTCTGTCTGTCTGTCTGTCTGTCTGTCTGTCTGTCTGTCTGTCTGTCTGTCTGTCTGTCTGTCTGTCTGTCTGTCTGTCTGTCTGTCTGTCTGTCTGTCTGTCTGTCTGTCTGTCTGTCTGTCTGTCTGTCTGTCTGTCTGTCTGTCTGTCTGTCTGTCTGTCTGTCTGTCTGTCTGTCTGTCTGTCTGTCTGTCTGTCTGTCTGTCTGTCTGTCTGTCTGTCTGTCTGTCTGTCTGTCTGTCTGTCTGTCTGTCTGTCTGTCTGTCTGTCTGTCTGTCTGTCTGTCTGTCTGTCTGTCTGTCTGTCTGTCTGTCTGTCTGTCTGTCTGTCTGTCTGTCTGTCTGTCTGTCTGTCTGTCTGTCTGTCTGTCTGTCTGTCTGTCTGTCTGTCTGTCTGTCTGTCTGTCTGTCTGTCTGTCTGTCTGTCTGTCTGTCTGTCTGTCTGTCTGTCTGTCTGTCTGTCTGTCTGTCTGTCTGTCTGTCTGTCTGTCTGTCTGTCTGTCTGTCTGTCTGTCTGTCTGTCTGTCTGTCTGTCTGTCTGTCTGTCTGTCTGTCTGTCTGTCTGTCTGTCTGTCTGTCTGTCTGTCTGTCTGTCTGTCTGTCTGTCTGTCTGTCTGTCTGTCTGTCTGTCTGTCTGTCTGTCTGTCTGTCTGTCTGTCTGTCTGTCTGTCTGTCTGTCTGTCTGTCTGTCTGTCTGTCTGTCTGTCTGTCTGTCTGTCTGTCTGTCTGTCTGTCTGTCTGTCTGTCTGTCTGTCTGTCTGTCTGTCTGTCTGTCTGTCTGTCTGTCTGTCTGTCTGTCTGTCTGTCTGTCTGTCTGTCTGTCTGTCTGTCTGTCTGTCTGTCTGTCTGTCTGTCTGTCTGTCTGTCTGTCTGTCTGTCTGTCTGTCTGTCTGTCTGTCTGTCTGTCTGTCTGTCTGTCTGTCTGTCTGTCTGTCTGTCTGTCTGTCTGTCTGTCTGTCTGTCTGTCTGTCTGTCTGTCTGTCTGTCTGTCTGTCTGTCTGTCTGTCTGTCTGTCTGTCTGTCTGTCTGTCTGTCTGTCTGTCTGTCTGTCTGTCTGTCTGTCTGTCTGTCTGTCTGTCTGTCTGTCTGTCTGTCTGTCTGTCTGTCTGTCTGTCTGTCTGTCTGTCTGTCTGTCTGTCTGTCTGTCTGTCTGTCTGTCTGTCTGTCTGTCTGTCTGTCTGTCTGTCTGTCTGTCTGTCTGTCTGTCTGTCTGTCTGTCTGTCTGTCTGTCTGTCTGTCTGTCTGTCTGTCTGTCTGTCTGTCTGTCTGTCTGTCTGTCTGTCTGTCTGTCTGTCTGTCTGTCTGTCTGTCTGTCTGTCTGTCTGTCTGTCTGTCTGTCTGTCTGTCTGTCTGTCTGTCTGTCTGTCTGTCTGTCTGTCTGTCTGTCTGTCTGTCTGTCTGTCTGTCTGTCTGTCTGTCTGTCTGTCTGTCTGTCTGTCTGTCTGTCTGTCTGTCTGTCTGTCTGTCTGTCTGTCTGTCTGTCTGTCTGTCTGTCTGTCTGTCTGTCTGTCTGTCTGTCTGTCTGTCTGTCTGTCTGTCTGTCTGTCTGTCTGTCTGTCTGTCTGTCTGTCTGTCTGTCTGTCTGTCTGTCTGTCTGTCTGTCTGTCTGTCTGTCTGTCTGTCTGTCTGTCTGTCTGTCTGTCTGTCTGTCTGTCTGTCTGTCTGTCTGTCTGTCTGTCTGTCTGTCTGTCTGTCTGTCTGTCTGTCTGTCTGTCTGTCTGTCTGTCTGTCTGTCTGTCTGTCTGTCTGTCTGTCTGTCTGTCTGTCTGTCTGTCTGTCTGTCTGTCTGTCTGTCTGTCTGTCTGTCTGTCTGTCTGTCTGTCTGTCTGTCTGTCTGTCTGTCTGTCTGTCTGTCTGTCTGTCTGTCTGTCTGTCTGTCTGTCTGTCTGTCTGTCTGTCTGTCTGTCTGTCTGTCTGTCTGTCTGTCTGTCTGTCTGTCTGTCTGTCTGTCTGTCTGTCTGTCTGTCTGTCTGTCTGTCTGTCTGTCTGTCTGTCTGTCTGTCTGTCTGTCTGTCTGTCTGTCTGTCTGTCTGTCTGTCTGTCTGTCTGTCTGTCTGTCTGTCTGTCTGTCTGTCTGTCTGTCTGTCTGTCTGTCTGTCTGTCTGTCTGTCTGTCTGTCTGTCTGTCTGTCTGTCTGTCTGTCTGTCTGTCTGTCTGTCTGTCTGTCTGTCTGTCTGTCTGTCTGTCTGTCTGTCTGTCTGTCTGTCTGTCTGTCTGTCTGTCTGTCTGTCTGTCTGTCTGTCTGTCTGTCTGTCTGTCTGTCTGTCTGTCTGTCTGTCTGTCTGTCTGTCTGTCTGTCTGTCTGTCTGTCTGTCTGTCTGTCTGTCTGTCTGTCTGTCTGTCTGTCTGTCTGTCTGTCTGTCTGTCTGTCTGTCTGTCTGTCTGTCTGTCTGTCTGTCTGTCTGTCTGTCTGTCTGTCTGTCTGTCTGTCTGTCTGTCTGTCTGTCTGTCTGTCTGTCTGTCTGTCTGTCTGTCTGTCTGTCTGTCTGTCTGTCTGTCTGTCTGTCTGTCTGTCTGTCTGTCTGTCTGTCTGTCTGTCTGTCTGTCTGTCTGTCTGTCTGTCTGTCTGTCTGTCTGTCTGTCTGTCTGTCTGTCTGTCTGTCTGTCTGTCTGTCTGTCTGTCTGTCTGTCTGTCTGTCTGTCTGTCTGTCTGTCTGTCTGTCTGTCTGTCTGTCTGTCTGTCTGTCTGTCTGTCTGTCTGTCTGTCTGTCTGTCTGTCTGTCTGTCTGTCTGTCTGTCTGTCTGTCTGTCTGTCTGTCTGTCTGTCTGTCTGTCTGTCTGTCTGTCTGTCTGTCTGTCTGTCTGTCTGTCTGTCTGTCTGTCTGTCTGTCTGTCTGTCTGTCTGTCTGTCTGTCTGTCTGTCTGTCTGTCTGTCTGTCTGTCTGTCTGTCTGTCTGTCTGTCTGTCTGTCTGTCTGTCTGTCTGTCTGTCTGTCTGTCTGTCTGTCTGTCTGTCTGTCTGTCTGTCTGTCTGTCTGTCTGTCTGTCTGTCTGTCTGTCTGTCTGTCTGTCTGTCTGTCTGTCTGTCTGTCTGTCTGTCTGTCTGTCTGTCTGTCTGTCTGTCTGTCTGTCTGTCTGTCTGTCTGTCTGTCTGTCTGTCTGTCTGTCTGTCTGTCTGTCTGTCTGTCTGTCTGTCTGTCTGTCTGTCTGTCTGTCTGTCTGTCTGTCTGTCTGTCTGTCTGTCTGTCTGTCTGTCTGTCTGTCTGTCTGTCTGTCTGTCTGTCTGTCTGTCTGTCTGTCTGTCTGTCTGTCTGTCTGTCTGTCTGTCTGTCTGTCTGTCTGTCTGTCTGTCTGTCTGTCTGTCTGTCTGTCTGTCTGTCTGTCTGTCTGTCTGTCTGTCTGTCTGTCTGTCTGTCTGTCTGTCTGTCTGTCTGTCTGTCTGTCTGTCTGTCTGTCTGTCTGTCTGTCTGTCTGTCTGTCTGTCTGTCTGTCTGTCTGTCTGTCTGTCTGTCTGTCTGTCTGTCTGTCTGTCTGTCTGTCTGTCTGTCTGTCTGTCTGTCTGTCTGTCTGTCTGTCTGTCTGTCTGTCTGTCTGTCTGTCTGTCTGTCTGTCTGTCTGTCTGTCTGTCTGTCTGTCTGTCTGTCTGTCTGTCTGTCTGTCTGTCTGTCTGTCTGTCTGTCTGTCTGTCTGTCTGTCTGTCTGTCTGTCTGTCTGTCTGTCTGTCTGTCTGTCTGTCTGTCTGTCTGTCTGTCTGTCTGTCTGTCTGTCTGTCTGTCTGTCTGTCTGTCTGTCTGTCTGTCTGTCTGTCTGTCTGTCTGTCTGTCTGTCTGTCTGTCTGTCTGTCTGTCTGTCTGTCTGTCTGTCTGTCTGTCTGTCTGTCTGTCTGTCTGTCTGTCTGTCTGTCTGTCTGTCTGTCTGTCTGTCTGTCTGTCTGTCTGTCTGTCTGTCTGTCTGTCTGTCTGTCTGTCTGTCTGTCTGTCTGTCTGTCTGTCTGTCTGTCTGTCTGTCTGTCTGTCTGTCTGTCTGTCTGTCTGTCTGTCTGTCTGTCTGTCTGTCTGTCTGTCTGTCTGTCTGTCTGTCTGTCTGTCTGTCTGTCTGTCTGTCTGTCTGTCTGTCTGTCTGTCTGTCTGTCTGTCTGTCTGTCTGTCTGTCTGTCTGTCTGTCTGTCTGTCTGTCTGTCTGTCTGTCTGTCTGTCTGTCTGTCTGTCTGTCTGTCTGTCTGTCTGTCTGTCTGTCTGTCTGTCTGTCTGTCTGTCTGTCTGTCTGTCTGTCTGTCTGTCTGTCTGTCTGTCTGTCTGTCTGTCTGTCTGTCTGTCTGTCTGTCTGTCTGTCTGTCTGTCTGTCTGTCTGTCTGTCTGTCTGTCTGTCTGTCTGTCTGTCTGTCTGTCTGTCTGTCTGTCTGTCTGTCTGTCTGTCTGTCTGTCTGTCTGTCTGTCTGTCTGTCTGTCTGTCTGTCTGTCTGTCTGTCTGTCTGTCTGTCTGTCTGTCTGTCTGTCTGTCTGTCTGTCTGTCTGTCTGTCTGTCTGTCTGTCTGTCTGTCTGTCTGTCTGTCTGTCTGTCTGTCTGTCTGTCTGTCTGTCTGTCTGTCTGTCTGTCTGTCTGTCTGTCTGTCTGTCTGTCTGTCTGTCTGTCTGTCTGTCTGTCTGTCTGTCTGTCTGTCTGTCTGTCTGTCTGTCTGTCTGTCTGTCTGTCTGTCTGTCTGTCTGTCTGTCTGTCTGTCTGTCTGTCTGTCTGTCTGTCTGTCTGTCTGTCTGTCTGTCTGTCTGTCTGTCTGTCTGTCTGTCTGTCTGTCTGTCTGTCTGTCTGTCTGTCTGTCTGTCTGTCTGTCTGTCTGTCTGTCTGTCTGTCTGTCTGTCTGTCTGTCTGTCTGTCTGTCTGTCTGTCTGTCTGTCTGTCTGTCTGTCTGTCTGTCTGTCTGTCTGTCTGTCTGTCTGTCTGTCTGTCTGTCTGTCTGTCTGTCTGTCTGTCTGTCTGTCTGTCTGTCTGTCTGTCTGTCTGTCTGTCTGTCTGTCTGTCTGTCTGTCTGTCTGTCTGTCTGTCTGTCTGTCTGTCTGTCTGTCTGTCTGTCTGTCTGTCTGTCTGTCTGTCTGTCTGTCTGTCTGTCTGTCTGTCTGTCTGTCTGTCTGTCTGTCTGTCTGTCTGTCTGTCTGTCTGTCTGTCTGTCTGTCTGTCTGTCTGTCTGTCTGTCTGTCTGTCTGTCTGTCTGTCTGTCTGTCTGTCTGTCTGTCTGTCTGTCTGTCTGTCTGTCTGTCTGTCTGTCTGTCTGTCTGTCTGTCTGTCTGTCTGTCTGTCTGTCTGTCTGTCTGTCTGTCTGTCTGTCTGTCTGTCTGTCTGTCTGTCTGTCTGTCTGTCTGTCTGTCTGTCTGTCTGTCTGTCTGTCTGTCTGTCTGTCTGTCTGTCTGTCTGTCTGTCTGTCTGTCTGTCTGTCTGTCTGTCTGTCTGTCTGTCTGTCTGTCTGTCTGTCTGTCTGTCTGTCTGTCTGTCTGTCTGTCTGTCTGTCTGTCTGTCTGTCTGTCTGTCTGTCTGTCTGTCTGTCTGTCTGTCTGTCTGTCTGTCTGTCTGTCTGTCTGTCTGTCTGTCTGTCTGTCTGTCTGTCTGTCTGTCTGTCTGTCTGTCTGTCTGTCTGTCTGTCTGTCTGTCTGTCTGTCTGTCTGTCTGTCTGTCTGTCTGTCTGTCTGTCTGTCTGTCTGTCTGTCTGTCTGTCTGTCTGTCTGTCTGTCTGTCTGTCTGTCTGTCTGTCTGTCTGTCTGTCTGTCTGTCTGTCTGTCTGTCTGTCTGTCTGTCTGTCTGTCTGTCTGTCTGTCTGTCTGTCTGTCTGTCTGTCTGTCTGTCTGTCTGTCTGTCTGTCTGTCTGTCTGTCTGTCTGTCTGTCTGTCTGTCTGTCTGTCTGTCTGTCTGTCTGTCTGTCTGTCTGTCTGTCTGTCTGTCTGTCTGTCTGTCTGTCTGTCTGTCTGTCTGTCTGTCTGTCTGTCTGTCTGTCTGTCTGTCTGTCTGTCTGTCTGTCTGTCTGTCTGTCTGTCTGTCTGTCTGTCTGTCTGTCTGTCTGTCTGTCTGTCTGTCTGTCTGTCTGTCTGTCTGTCTGTCTGTCTGTCTGTCTGTCTGTCTGTCTGTCTGTCTGTCTGTCTGTCTGTCTGTCTGTCTGTCTGTCTGTCTGTCTGTCTGTCTGTCTGTCTGTCTGTCTGTCTGTCTGTCTGTCTGTCTGTCTGTCTGTCTGTCTGTCTGTCTGTCTGTCTGTCTGTCTGTCTGTCTGTCTGTCTGTCTGTCTGTCTGTCTGTCTGTCTGTCTGTCTGTCTGTCTGTCTGTCTGTCTGTCTGTCTGTCTGTCTGTCTGTCTGTCTGTCTGTCTGTCTGTCTGTCTGTCTGTCTGTCTGTCTGTCTGTCTGTCTGTCTGTCTGTCTGTCTGTCTGTCTGTCTGTCTGTCTGTCTGTCTGTCTGTCTGTCTGTCTGTCTGTCTGTCTGTCTGTCTGTCTGTCTGTCTGTCTGTCTGTCTGTCTGTCTGTCTGTCTGTCTGTCTGTCTGTCTGTCTGTCTGTCTGTCTGTCTGTCTGTCTGTCTGTCTGTCTGTCTGTCTGTCTGTCTGTCTGTCTGTCTGTCTGTCTGTCTGTCTGTCTGTCTGTCTGTCTGTCTGTCTGTCTGTCTGTCTGTCTGTCTGTCTGTCTGTCTGTCTGTCTGTCTGTCTGTCTGTCTGTCTGTCTGTCTGTCTGTCTGTCTGTCTGTCTGTCTGTCTGTCTGTCTGTCTGTCTGTCTGTCTGTCTGTCTGTCTGTCTGTCTGTCTGTCTGTCTGTCTGTCTGTCTGTCTGTCTGTCTGTCTGTCTGTCTGTCTGTCTGTCTGTCTGTCTGTCTGTCTGTCTGTCTGTCTGTCTGTCTGTCTGTCTGTCTGTCTGTCTGTCTGTCTGTCTGTCTGTCTGTCTGTCTGTCTGTCTGTCTGTCTGTCTGTCTGTCTGTCTGTCTGTCTGTCTGTCTGTCTGTCTGTCTGTCTGTCTGTCTGTCTGTCTGTCTGTCTGTCTGTCTGTCTGTCTGTCTGTCTGTCTGTCTGTCTGTCTGTCTGTCTGTCTGTCTGTCTGTCTGTCTGTCTGTCTGTCTGTCTGTCTGTCTGTCTGTCTGTCTGTCTGTCTGTCTGTCTGTCTGTCTGTCTGTCTGTCTGTCTGTCTGTCTGTCTGTCTGTCTGTCTGTCTGTCTGTCTGTCTGTCTGTCTGTCTGTCTGTCTGTCTGTCTGTCTGTCTGTCTGTCTGTCTGTCTGTCTGTCTGTCTGTCTGTCTGTCTGTCTGTCTGTCTGTCTGTCTGTCTGTCTGTCTGTCTGTCTGTCTGTCTGTCTGTCTGTCTGTCTGTCTGTCTGTCTGTCTGTCTGTCTGTCTGTCTGTCTGTCTGTCTGTCTGTCTGTCTGTCTGTCTGTCTGTCTGTCTGTCTGTCTGTCTGTCTGTCTGTCTGTCTGTCTGTCTGTCTGTCTGTCTGTCTGTCTGTCTGTCTGTCTGTCTGTCTGTCTGTCTGTCTGTCTGTCTGTCTGTCTGTCTGTCTGTCTGTCTGTCTGTCTGTCTGTCTGTCTGTCTGTCTGTCTGTCTGTCTGTCTGTCTGTCTGTCTGTCTGTCTGTCTGTCTGTCTGTCTGTCTGTCTGTCTGTCTGTCTGTCTGTCTGTCTGTCTGTCTGTCTGTCTGTCTGTCTGTCTGTCTGTCTGTCTGTCTGTCTGTCTGTCTGTCTGTCTGTCTGTCTGTCTGTCTGTCTGTCTGTCTGTCTGTCTGTCTGTCTGTCTGTCTGTCTGTCTGTCTGTCTGTCTGTCTGTCTGTCTGTCTGTCTGTCTGTCTGTCTGTCTGTCTGTCTGTCTGTCTGTCTGTCTGTCTGTCTGTCTGTCTGTCTGTCTGTCTGTCTGTCTGTCTGTCTGTCTGTCTGTCTGTCTGTCTGTCTGTCTGTCTGTCTGTCTGTCTGTCTGTCTGTCTGTCTGTCTGTCTGTCTGTCTGTCTGTCTGTCTGTCTGTCTGTCTGTCTGTCTGTCTGTCTGTCTGTCTGTCTGTCTGTCTGTCTGTCTGTCTGTCTGTCTGTCTGTCTGTCTGTCTGTCTGTCTGTCTGTCTGTCTGTCTGTCTGTCTGTCTGTCTGTCTGTCTGTCTGTCTGTCTGTCTGTCTGTCTGTCTGTCTGTCTGTCTGTCTGTCTGTCTGTCTGTCTGTCTGTCTGTCTGTCTGTCTGTCTGTCTGTCTGTCTGTCTGTCTGTCTGTCTGTCTGTCTGTCTGTCTGTCTGTCTGTCTGTCTGTCTGTCTGTCTGTCTGTCTGTCTGTCTGTCTGTCTGTCTGTCTGTCTGTCTGTCTGTCTGTCTGTCTGTCTGTCTGTCTGTCTGTCTGTCTGTCTGTCTGTCTGTCTGTCTGTCTGTCTGTCTGTCTGTCTGTCTGTCTGTCTGTCTGTCTGTCTGTCTGTCTGTCTGTCTGTCTGTCTGTCTGTCTGTCTGTCTGTCTGTCTGTCTGTCTGTCTGTCTGTCTGTCTGTCTGTCTGTCTGTCTGTCTGTCTGTCTGTCTGTCTGTCTGTCTGTCTGTCTGTCTGTCTGTCTGTCTGTCTGTCTGTCTGTCTGTCTGTCTGTCTGTCTGTCTGTCTGTCTGTCTGTCTGTCTGTCTGTCTGTCTGTCTGTCTGTCTGTCTGTCTGTCTGTCTGTCTGTCTGTCTGTCTGTCTGTCTGTCTGTCTGTCTGTCTGTCTGTCTGTCTGTCTGTCTGTCTGTCTGTCTGTCTGTCTGTCTGTCTGTCTGTCTGTCTGTCTGTCTGTCTGTCTGTCTGTCTGTCTGTCTGTCTGTCTGTCTGTCTGTCTGTCTGTCTGTCTGTCTGTCTGTCTGTCTGTCTGTCTGTCTGTCTGTCTGTCTGTCTGTCTGTCTGTCTGTCTGTCTGTCTGTCTGTCTGTCTGTCTGTCTGTCTGTCTGTCTGTCTGTCTGTCTGTCTGTCTGTCTGTCTGTCTGTCTGTCTGTCTGTCTGTCTGTCTGTCTGTCTGTCTGTCTGTCTGTCTGTCTGTCTGTCTGTCTGTCTGTCTGTCTGTCTGTCTGTCTGTCTGTCTGTCTGTCTGTCTGTCTGTCTGTCTGTCTGTCTGTCTGTCTGTCTGTCTGTCTGTCTGTCTGTCTGTCTGTCTGTCTGTCTGTCTGTCTGTCTGTCTGTCTGTCTGTCTGTCTGTCTGTCTGTCTGTCTGTCTGTCTGTCTGTCTGTCTGTCTGTCTGTCTGTCTGTCTGTCTGTCTGTCTGTCTGTCTGTCTGTCTGTCTGTCTGTCTGTCTGTCTGTCTGTCTGTCTGTCTGTCTGTCTGTCTGTCTGTCTGTCTGTCTGTCTGTCTGTCTGTCTGTCTGTCTGTCTGTCTGTCTGTCTGTCTGTCTGTCTGTCTGTCTGTCTGTCTGTCTGTCTGTCTGTCTGTCTGTCTGTCTGTCTGTCTGTCTGTCTGTCTGTCTGTCTGTCTGTCTGTCTGTCTGTCTGTCTGTCTGTCTGTCTGTCTGTCTGTCTGTCTGTCTGTCTGTCTGTCTGTCTGTCTGTCTGTCTGTCTGTCTGTCTGTCTGTCTGTCTGTCTGTCTGTCTGTCTGTCTGTCTGTCTGTCTGTCTGTCTGTCTGTCTGTCTGTCTGTCTGTCTGTCTGTCTGTCTGTCTGTCTGTCTGTCTGTCTGTCTGTCTGTCTGTCTGTCTGTCTGTCTGTCTGTCTGTCTGTCTGTCTGTCTGTCTGTCTGTCTGTCTGTCTGTCTGTCTGTCTGTCTGTCTGTCTGTCTGTCTGTCTGTCTGTCTGTCTGTCTGTCTGTCTGTCTGTCTGTCTGTCTGTCTGTCTGTCTGTCTGTCTGTCTGTCTGTCTGTCTGTCTGTCTGTCTGTCTGTCTGTCTGTCTGTCTGTCTGTCTGTCTGTCTGTCTGTCTGTCTGTCTGTCTGTCTGTCTGTCTGTCTGTCTGTCTGTCTGTCTGTCTGTCTGTCTGTCTGTCTGTCTGTCTGTCTGTCTGTCTGTCTGTCTGTCTGTCTGTCTGTCTGTCTGTCTGTCTGTCTGTCTGTCTGTCTGTCTGTCTGTCTGTCTGTCTGTCTGTCTGTCTGTCTGTCTGTCTGTCTGTCTGTCTGTCTGTCTGTCTGTCTGTCTGTCTGTCTGTCTGTCTGTCTGTCTGTCTGTCTGTCTGTCTGTCTGTCTGTCTGTCTGTCTGTCTGTCTGTCTGTCTGTCTGTCTGTCTGTCTGTCTGTCTGTCTGTCTGTCTGTCTGTCTGTCTGTCTGTCTGTCTGTCTGTCTGTCTGTCTGTCTGTCTGTCTGTCTGTCTGTCTGTCTGTCTGTCTGTCTGTCTGTCTGTCTGTCTGTCTGTCTGTCTGTCTGTCTGTCTGTCTGTCTGTCTGTCTGTCTGTCTGTCTGTCTGTCTGTCTGTCTGTCTGTCTGTCTGTCTGTCTGTCTGTCTGTCTGTCTGTCTGTCTGTCTGTCTGTCTGTCTGTCTGTCTGTCTGTCTGTCTGTCTGTCTGTCTGTCTGTCTGTCTGTCTGTCTGTCTGTCTGTCTGTCTGTCTGTCTGTCTGTCTGTCTGTCTGTCTGTCTGTCTGTCTGTCTGTCTGTCTGTCTGTCTGTCTGTCTGTCTGTCTGTCTGTCTGTCTGTCTGTCTGTCTGTCTGTCTGTCTGTCTGTCTGTCTGTCTGTCTGTCTGTCTGTCTGTCTGTCTGTCTGTCTGTCTGTCTGTCTGTCTGTCTGTCTGTCTGTCTGTCTGTCTGTCTGTCTGTCTGTCTGTCTGTCTGTCTGTCTGTCTGTCTGTCTGTCTGTCTGTCTGTCTGTCTGTCTGTCTGTCTGTCTGTCTGTCTGTCTGTCTGTCTGTCTGTCTGTCTGTCTGTCTGTCTGTCTGTCTGTCTGTCTGTCTGTCTGTCTGTCTGTCTGTCTGTCTGTCTGTCTGTCTGTCTGTCTGTCTGTCTGTCTGTCTGTCTGTCTGTCTGTCTGTCTGTCTGTCTGTCTGTCTGTCTGTCTGTCTGTCTGTCTGTCTGTCTGTCTGTCTGTCTGTCTGTCTGTCTGTCTGTCTGTCTGTCTGTCTGTCTGTCTGTCTGTCTGTCTGTCTGTCTGTCTGTCTGTCTGTCTGTCTGTCTGTCTGTCTGTCTGTCTGTCTGTCTGTCTGTCTGTCTGTCTGTCTGTCTGTCTGTCTGTCTGTCTGTCTGTCTGTCTGTCTGTCTGTCTGTCTGTCTGTCTGTCTGTCTGTCTGTCTGTCTGTCTGTCTGTCTGTCTGTCTGTCTGTCTGTCTGTCTGTCTGTCTGTCTGTCTGTCTGTCTGTCTGTCTGTCTGTCTGTCTGTCTGTCTGTCTGTCTGTCTGTCTGTCTGTCTGTCTGTCTGTCTGTCTGTCTGTCTGTCTGTCTGTCTGTCTGTCTGTCTGTCTGTCTGTCTGTCTGTCTGTCTGTCTGTCTGTCTGTCTGTCTGTCTGTCTGTCTGTCTGTCTGTCTGTCTGTCTGTCTGTCTGTCTGTCTGTCTGTCTGTCTGTCTGTCTGTCTGTCTGTCTGTCTGTCTGTCTGTCTGTCTGTCTGTCTGTCTGTCTGTCTGTCTGTCTGTCTGTCTGTCTGTCTGTCTGTCTGTCTGTCTGTCTGTCTGTCTGTCTGTCTGTCTCTGTCTGTCTGTCTGTCTGTCTGTCTGTCTGTCTGTCTGTCTGTCTGTCTGTCTGTCTGTCTGTCTGTCTGTCTGTCTGTCTGTCTGTCTGTCTGTCTGTCTGTCTGTCTGTCTGTCTGTCTGTCTGTCTGTCTGTCTGTCTGTCTGTCTGTCTGTCTGTCTGTCTGTCTGTCTGTCTGTCTGTCTGTCTGTCTGTCTGTCTGTCTGTCTGTCTGTCTGTCTGTCTGTCTGTCTGTCTGTCTGTCTGTCTGTCTGTCTGTCTGTCTGTCTGTCTGTCTGTCTGTCTGTCTGTCTGTCTGTCTGTCTGTCTGTCTGTCTGTCTGTCTGTCTGTCTGTCTGTCTGTCTGTCTGTCTGTCTGTCTGTCTGTCTGTCTGTCTGTCTGTCTGTCTGTCTGTCTGTCTGTCTGTCTGTCTGTCTGTCTGTCTGTCTGTCTGTCTGTCTGTCTGTCTGTCTGTCTGTCTGTCTGTCTGTCTGTCTGTCTGTCTGTCTGTCTGTCTGTCTGTCTGTCTGTCTGTCTGTCTGTCTGTCTGTCTGTCTGTCTGTCTGTCTGTCTGTCTGTCTGTCTGTCTGTCTGTCTGTCTGTCTGTCTGTCTGTCTGTCTGTCTGTCTGTCTGTCTGTCTGTCTGTCTGTCTGTCTGTCTGTCTGTCTGTCTGTCTGTCTGTCTGTCTGTCTGTCTGTCTGTCTGTCTGTCTGTCTGTCTGTCTGTCTGTCTGTCTGTCTGTCTGTCTGTCTGTCTGTCTGTCTGTCTGTCTGTCTGTCTGTCTGTCTGTCTGTCTGTCTGTCTGTCTGTCTGTCTGTCTGTCTGTCTGTCTGTCTGTCTGTCTGTCTGTCTGTCTGTCTGTCTGTCTGTCTGTCTGTCTGTCTGTCTGTCTGTCTGTCTGTCTGTCTGTCTGTCTGTCTGTCTGTCTGTCTGTCTGTCTGTCTGTCTGTCTGTCTGTCTGTCTGTCTGTCTGTCTGTCTGTCTGTCTGTCTGTCTGTCTGTCTGTCTGTCTGTCTGTCTGTCTGTCTGTCTGTCTGTCTGTCTGTCTGTCTGTCTGTCTGTCTGTCTGTCTGTCTGTCTGTCTGTCTGTCTGTCTGTCTGTCTGTCTGTCTGTCTGTCTGTCTGTCTGTCTGTCTGTCTGTCTGTCTGTCTGTCTGTCTGTCTGTCTGTCTGTCTGTCTGTCTGTCTGTCTGTCTGTCTGTCTGTCTGTCTGTCTGTCTGTCTGTCTGTCTGTCTGTCTGTCTGTCTGTCTGTCTGTCTGTCTGTCTGTCTGTCTGTCTGTCTGTCTGTCTGTCTGTCTGTCTGTCTGTCTGTCTGTCTGTCTGTCTGTCTGTCTGTCTGTCTGTCTGTCTGTCTGTCTGTCTGTCTGTCTGTCTGTCTGTCTGTCTGTCTGTCTGTCTGTCTGTCTGTCTGTCTGTCTGTCTGTCTGTCTGTCTGTCTGTCTGTCTGTCTGTCTGTCTGTCTGTCTGTCTGTCTGTCTGTCTGTCTGTCTGTCTGTCTGTCTGTCTGTCTGTCTGTCTGTCTGTCTGTCTGTCTGTCTGTCTGTCTGTCTGTCTGTCTGTCTGTCTGTCTGTCTGTCTGTCTGTCTGTCTGTCTGTCTGTCTGTCTGTCTGTCTGTCTGTCTGTCTGTCTGTCTGTCTGTCTGTCTGTCTGTCTGTCTGTCTGTCTGTCTGTCTGTCTGTCTGTCTGTCTGTCTGTCTGTCTGTCTGTCTGTCTGTCTGTCTGTCTGTCTGTCTGTCTGTCTGTCTGTCTGTCTGTCTGTCTGTCTGTCTGTCTGTCTGTCTGTCTGTCTGTCTGTCTGTCTGTCTGTCTGTCTGTCTGTCTGTCTGTCTGTCTGTCTGTCTGTCTGTCTGTCTGTCTGTCTGTCTGTCTGTCTGTCTGTCTGTCTGTCTGTCTGTCTGTCTGTCTGTCTGTCTGTCTGTCTGTCTGTCTGTCTGTCTGTCTGTCTGTCTGTCTGTCTGTCTGTCTGTCTGTCTGTCTGTCTGTCTGTCTGTCTGTCTGTCTGTCTGTCTGTCTGTCTGTCTGTCTGTCTGTCTGTCTGTCTGTCTGTCTGTCTGTCTGTCTGTCTGTCTGTCTGTCTGTCTGTCTGTCTGTCTGTCTGTCTGTCTGTCTGTCTGTCTGTCTGTCTGTCTGTCTGTCTGTCTGTCTGTCTGTCTGTCTGTCTGTCTGTCTGTCTGTCTGTCTGTCTGTCTGTCTGTCTGTCTGTCTGTCTGTCTGTCTGTCTGTCTGTCTGTCTGTCTGTCTGTCTGTCTGTCTGTCTGTCTGTCTGTCTGTCTGTCTGTCTGTCTGTCTGTCTGTCTGTCTGTCTGTCTGTCTGTCTGTCTGTCTGTCTGTCTGTCTGTCTGTCTGTCTGTCTGTCTGTCTGTCTGTCTGTCTGTCTGTCTGTCTGTCTGTCTGTCTGTCTGTCTGTCTGTCTGTCTGTCTGTCTGTCTGTCTGTCTGTCTGTCTGTCTGTCTGTCTGTCTGTCTGTCTGTCTGTCTGTCTGTCTGTCTGTCTGTCTGTCTGTCTGTCTGTCTGTCTGTCTGTCTGTCTGTCTGTCTGTCTGTCTGTCTGTCTGTCTGTCTGTCTGTCTGTCTGTCTGTCTGTCTGTCTGTCTGTCTGTCTGTCTGTCTGTCTGTCTGTCTGTCTGTCTGTCTGTCTGTCTGTCTGTCTGTCTGTCTGTCTGTCTGTCTGTCTGTCTGTCTGTCTGTCTGTCTGTCTGTCTGTCTGTCTGTCTGTCTGTCTGTCTGTCTGTCTGTCTGTCTGTCTGTCTGTCTGTCTGTCTGTCTGTCTGTCTGTCTGTCTGTCTGTCTGTCTGTCTGTCTGTCTGTCTGTCTGTCTGTCTGTCTGTCTGTCTGTCTGTCTGTCTGTCTGTCTGTCTGTCTGTCTGTCTGTCTGTCTGTCTGTCTGTCTGTCTGTCTGTCTGTCTGTCTGTCTGTCTGTCTGTCTGTCTGTCTGTCTGTCTGTCTGTCTGTCTGTCTGTCTGTCTGTCTGTCTGTCTGTCTGTCTGTCTGTCTGTCTGTCTGTCTGTCTGTCTGTCTGTCTGTCTGTCTGTCTGTCTGTCTGTCTGTCTGTCTGTCTGTCTGTCTGTCTGTCTGTCTGTCTGTCTGTCTGTCTGTCTGTCTGTCTGTCTGTCTGTCTGTCTGTCTGTCTGTCTGTCTGTCTGTCTGTCTGTCTGTCTGTCTGTCTGTCTGTCTGTCTGTCTGTCTGTCTGTCTGTCTGTCTGTCTGTCTGTCTGTCTGTCTGTCTGTCTGTCTGTCTGTCTGTCTGTCTGTCTGTCTGTCTGTCTGTCTGTCTGTCTGTCTGTCTGTCTGTCTGTCTGTCTGTCTGTCTGTCTGTCTGTCTGTCTGTCTGTCTGTCTGTCTGTCTGTCTGTCTGTCTGTCTGTCTGTCTGTCTGTCTGTCTGTCTGTCTGTCTGTCTGTCTGTCTGTCTGTCTGTCTGTCTGTCTGTCTGTCTGTCTGTCTGTCTGTCTGTCTGTCTGTCTGTCTGTCTGTCTGTCTGTCTGTCTGTCTGTCTGTCTGTCTGTCTGTCTGTCTGTCTGTCTGTCTGTCTGTCTGTCTGTCTGTCTGTCTGTCTGTCTGTCTGTCTGTCTGTCTGTCTGTCTGTCTGTCTGTCTGTCTGTCTGTCTGTCTGTCTGTCTGTCTGTCTGTCTGTCTGTCTGTCTGTCTGTCTGTCTGTCTGTCTGTCTGTCTGTCTGTCTGTCTGTCTGTCTGTCTGTCTGTCTGTCTGTCTGTCTGTCTGTCTGTCTGTCTGTCTGTCTGTCTGTCTGTCTGTCTGTCTGTCTGTCTGTCTGTCTGTCTGTCTGTCTGTCTGTCTGTCTGTCTGTCTGTCTGTCTGTCTGTCTGTCTGTCTGTCTGTCTGTCTGTCTGTCTGTCTGTCTGTCTGTCTGTCTGTCTGTCTGTCTGTCTGTCTGTCTGTCTGTCTGTCTGTCTGTCTGTCTGTCTGTCTGTCTGTCTGTCTGTCTGTCTGTCTGTCTGTCTGTCTGTCTGTCTGTCTGTCTGTCTGTCTGTCTGTCTGTCTGTCTGTCTGTCTGTCTGTCTGTCTGTCTGTCTGTCTGTCTGTCTGTCTGTCTGTCTGTCTGTCTGTCTGTCTGTCTGTCTGTCTGTCTGTCTGTCTGTCTGTCTGTCTGTCTGTCTGTCTGTCTGTCTGTCTGTCTGTCTGTCTGTCTGTCTGTCTGTCTGTCTGTCTGTCTGTCTGTCTGTCTGTCTGTCTGTCTGTCTGTCTGTCTGTCTGTCTGTCTGTCTGTCTGTCTGTCTGTCTGTCTGTCTGTCTGTCTGTCTGTCTGTCTGTCTGTCTGTCTGTCTGTCTGTCTGTCTGTCTGTCTGTCTGTCTGTCTGTCTGTCTGTCTGTCTGTCTGTCTGTCTGTCTGTCTGTCTGTCTGTCTGTCTGTCTGTCTGTCTGTCTGTCTGTCTGTCTGTCTGTCTGTCTGTCTGTCTGTCTGTCTGTCTGTCTGTCTGTCTGTCTGTCTGTCTGTCTGTCTGTCTGTCTGTCTGTCTGTCTGTCTGTCTGTCTGTCTGTCTGTCTGTCTGTCTGTCTGTCTGTCTGTCTGTCTGTCTGTCTGTCTGTCTGTCTGTCTGTCTGTCTGTCTGTCTGTCTGTCTGTCTGTCTGTCTGTCTGTCTGTCTGTCTGTCTGTCTGTCTGTCTGTCTGTCTGTCTGTCTGTCTGTCTGTCTGTCTGTCTGTCTGTCTGTCTGTCTGTCTGTCTGTCTGTCTGTCTGTCTGTCTGTCTGTCTGTCTGTCTGTCTGTCTGTCTGTCTGTCTGTCTGTCTGTCTGTCTGTCTGTCTGTCTGTCTGTCTGTCTGTCTGTCTGTCTGTCTGTCTGTCTGTCTGTCTGTCTGTCTGTCTGTCTGTCTGTCTGTCTGTCTGTCTGTCTGTCTGTCTGTCTGTCTGTCTGTCTGTCTGTCTGTCTGTCTGTCTGTCTGTCTGTCTGTCTGTCTGTCTGTCTGTCTGTCTGTCTGTCTGTCTGTCTGTCTGTCTGTCTGTCTGTCTGTCTGTCTGTCTGTCTGTCTGTCTGTCTGTCTGTCTGTCTGTCTGTCTGTCTGTCTGTCTGTCTGTCTGTCTGTCTGTCTGTCTGTCTGTCTGTCTGTCTGTCTGTCTGTCTGTCTGTCTGTCTGTCTGTCTGTCTGTCTGTCTGTCTGTCTGTCTGTCTGTCTGTCTGTCTGTCTGTCTGTCTGTCTGTCTGTCTGTCTGTCTGTCTGTCTGTCTGTCTGTCTGTCTGTCTGTCTGTCTGTCTGTCTGTCTGTCTGTCTGTCTGTCTGTCTGTCTGTCTGTCTGTCTGTCTGTCTGTCTGTCTGTCTGTCTGTCTGTCTGTCTGTCTGTCTGTCTGTCTGTCTGTCTGTCTGTCTGTCTGTCTGTCTGTCTGTCTGTCTGTCTGTCTGTCTGTCTGTCTGTCTGTCTGTCTGTCTGTCTGTCTGTCTGTCTGTCTGTCTGTCTGTCTGTCTGTCTGTCTGTCTGTCTGTCTGTCTGTCTGTCTGTCTGTCTGTCTGTCTGTCTGTCTGTCTGTCTGTCTGTCTGTCTGTCTGTCTGTCTGTCTGTCTGTCTGTCTGTCTGTCTGTCTGTCTGTCTGTCTGTCTGTCTGTCTGTCTGTCTGTCTGTCTGTCTGTCTGTCTGTCTGTCTGTCTGTCTGTCTGTCTGTCTGTCTGTCTGTCTGTCTGTCTGTCTGTCTGTCTGTCTGTCTGTCTGTCTGTCTGTCTGTCTGTCTGTCTGTCTGTCTGTCTGTCTGTCTGTCTGTCTGTCTGTCTGTCTGTCTGTCTGTCTGTCTGTCTGTCTGTCTGTCTGTCTGTCTGTCTGTCTGTCTGTCTGTCTGTCTGTCTGTCTGTCTGTCTGTCTGTCTGTCTGTCTGTCTGTCTGTCTGTCTGTCTGTCTGTCTGTCTGTCTGTCTGTCTGTCTGTCTGTCTGTCTGTCTGTCTGTCTGTCTGTCTGTCTGTCTGTCTGTCTGTCTGTCTGTCTGTCTGTCTGTCTGTCTGTCTGTCTGTCTGTCTGTCTGTCTGTCTGTCTGTCTGTCTGTCTGTCTGTCTGTCTGTCTGTCTGTCTGTCTGTCTGTCTGTCTGTCTGTCTGTCTGTCTGTCTGTCTGTCTGTCTGTCTGTCTGTCTGTCTGTCTGTCTGTCTGTCTGTCTGTCTGTCTGTCTGTCTGTCTGTCTGTCTGTCTGTCTGTCTGTCTGTCTGTCTGTCTGTCTGTCTGTCTGTCTGTCTGTCTGTCTGTCTGTCTGTCTGTCTGTCTGTCTGTCTGTCTGTCTGTCTGTCTGTCTGTCTGTCTGTCTGTCTGTCTGTCTGTCTGTCTGTCTGTCTGTCTGTCTGTCTGTCTGTCTGTCTGTCTGTCTGTCTGTCTGTCTGTCTGTCTGTCTGTCTGTCTGTCTGTCTGTCTGTCTGTCTGTCTGTCTGTCTGTCTGTCTGTCTGTCTGTCTGTCTGTCTGTCTGTCTGTCTGTCTGTCTGTCTGTCTGTCTGTCTGTCTGTCTGTCTGTCTGTCTGTCTGTCTGTCTGTCTGTCTGTCTGTCTGTCTGTCTGTCTGTCTGTCTGTCTGTCTGTCTGTCTGTCTGTCTGTCTGTCTGTCTGTCTGTCTGTCTGTCTGTCTGTCTGTCTGTCTGTCTGTCTGTCTGTCTGTCTGTCTGTCTGTCTGTCTGTCTGTCTGTCTGTCTGTCTGTCTGTCTGTCTGTCTGTCTGTCTGTCTGTCTGTCTGTCTGTCTGTCTGTCTGTCTGTCTGTCTGCTACGCTTTCACGTCTAAACCACTATGGACTGAAGCTTGAGAAAGGACATAGGCTATTTTTTATCGCGAAAAAATGGGTATAAGGGGTTGAAATAGGGGATGACATTTTGTATGGAAATTCGTCATTTTCGATGATAGAACCACGAATCTTTGTATTAAGACACCTAATAATAAATAAATAAATATTTGTTCAAGCGTTTTGGAAATTTCATTTACATGGGGATGAAATTCAACCCCTAAAATACCAAAAAGCATACAGCCGAAACCACTGGGCCTAGAAACGTATTTTTTTTTTACACCATCGTATTTCTTGTGGTGCACGAGCACTAGCAAAGGATTTTTGGAAATTCACCCCCTTAAGGGGGTAAAAAACATATAGTCTTTCACGTCTAAACCGATTATGATGAAATTTGGTACAGAGATGGACTAAAGCTTGAGAAAGGATATAGGCTACTTTTTATTGCGAAAAAATGGGTATAAGGGGTTGAAATAGGGGATGATATTTTGTATGAAAATTCGTCATTTTTGATGATAGAACCGTGAATCTTTGTATTAAGGCACCTGATAATAAATAAATAAATATTCGTTCTAGGGTTTTGGTAGTTTCACTTACATAGGGATGAAATTCAACCCCTAAAATACCAAAAAGCATACAGTCGAAACCACTGGGCCGAGAAACGTATTTTTTTTACACCATCGTATTTCTTGGGGTGCACGAGCACTAGCAAAGGATTTCTGGAAATTCATCCCCTTAAGGGGGTGAACAACATATAGTCTTTCGCGTCTAAACCGATTTTGATGAAATTTGGTACTGAGATGGACTAAAGCTTGAAAAAGGATATAGGCTACTTTTTATTGCGAAAAAAAGGGTATAAGGGGTTGAAATAGGGGATGATATTTTGTATGAAAATTCGTCATTTTTGATGATAGAACCGTGAATCTTTGTATTAAGGCACCTGATAATAAATAAATAAATATTCGTTCTAGCGTTTTGGTAGTTTCACTTACATAGGGATGAAATTCAACCCCTAAAATACCAAAAAGCATACAGTCGAAACCATTAGGCCTAGAAACGTATTTTTTTTTACACCGTCGTATTTCTTGGGGTGCACGACACTAGCAAAGGATTTTTGGGCATTCACCCCCTTAAGGGGGTGAAAAACATATAGTCTTTCACGTCCAAACAGATTTTGATGAAATTTGGTACAGAGATGGACTAAAGCTTGAGAAAGGATATAAGGCTACTTTTTATCGCGAAAAAATAGATATAAGGGGTTGAAATAGGGGAAAGTATTTTCTTTTTACGTCGTCTTATTTCTTGGGGTACACGAGCACTAGCAAAGGATTTTTGGAAAATCACCCCCTTAAGTGGGTGAAAAGCGTATAGACGAAACTCTTGGAGCTAGGAACGTAAAACTTTCTATGCAATTCTCTTTCTTTTGTTGTAAGTGAGCTCTAAGAAATTATTTTATTAAAATCAACTCCTAAAGGGGTGCAAAATATATAGCCGAAATCATTAGGCCTAGAAACATGGAATTGTGTATAAAGTTTCCTTTCTTGGGAAAGAGAGATTTTTGCAATTTTAGCCCTAAGGGGGTGAAAAGTGTTTAACCGAAATCACTGAGCCTAGGAAGGATCATTTTAATACACGGTCGGCTTTCTTGGATTACCCCCAGATTTTCTTAGTGCTCACTTACCAAGCACTATGAAAAAATTTTTGGCAAGGATAAGCGAGCTATAACAAAGAATTTTTGGAAATTCAACCCCTAAGAGGGTGAAAGTGTATAGCCAAAGATACCGGGCCTAAGAATGTGAAATTTTGTATACCGATCGGTTATTTGGGGTAAGCACTCACTAAGAAACAATTTTGGGCTGCCCCAAAAGGATAAAACACATATAGTCGAAGACACCCAGCCAATGATATATCATCATTATCTTTCTCTTATCCTAATTACTTTGGATCGACGCGATATGTAGGTGAGTACCTACATATTTCTTCTGCCATCGTAGATATATTGCAAAGGTTCTAGCAACATTTTATGACCTGGCGCACGACATTGTTGGCCAGACGGCATCACCGGTCCAGGTCGATGTAAATCTTTGTCTTAGTAGTATTTTGCGATACCCACGAACAATGAAAGCGTGGTAGTATTTCTAGCAGCTACCAGACAGTAAGTTACAATCAAGATATTATTCCAATTTTCTATCTCTACAAATAAATAAATTTGAAGCATTTGTTTGTCTATCAAAATAATAGGTTTTATTTATGCTCGCACAATACGGTCCAAATTTTTTTGTCTGTCTGTCTATTCGTTACAGGTAATCTTCAAAATGGCTGGACCGATATTGATTATATTTTACCATCAGGTCTACCAGTCGTACATAAGGTACTTAGACTATATTTTACACAAGGTACTTAGACTACATAAGGTACTTAGACTACATAAGGTACTTAGACTATATTTTATCCCACGTTATATTTTATCCCGGTGTGGCTGAATTAAGTCGATTTTAAAATTATTTCACTAATGGAAAGCTATTTTTATACAAGTAACATATTTAAGCTATTTTTATCCCGATATTTCTACGGGATCGGGTATAATGTCGGTGAAATCACGGGAATTTAATGGTTTTAAAAATTAATTCACTAATGAAAAGCTATATTATCAGTGAAAGGCTATTTTCATCCCGGTATTTGCCCAGGAACGAGAACTATACCGGGGGATGTCGAGCAATTTTTAAAATTCTTTCACCAATGGAAAGCTACCTATGTTGTCAGCGAGTAACATAGGCAATTTATATCTCTGATATTTCTGGGATTTATATTATTTTTTTTTTTGTATGTGTGTAAATTCATAATATCAGCGAGTAACATAGGCATTTTTTATCTCGGTATTGGCATGGGAATTTCTACGTGAATGAAACTGCGGATGTTTGATTGATATAATTTTTTTTTCACCAATGGATAAGTACGTTATCAGAGACTAAAGAAAGGCATATTTATCATCGTATTTGCACGGCATTCTGAACTACAAGGCTGGAAGTAATATTCAAATGTGAAAGTTTGTGAAGATATTTGGATGTTTGTTACTCAATCACGCTTAAACTGTTGAGCAGATTTGGATGAAAATTGACACGTAGATAGAGTATTTCTTAAATTAAGAAATATAATACTCTTTATGCCGATAATATTCTTTGCGATAATAGTTCAATATGCAAGTAAATTTTTACGCGGGCGAAGCCGCGGGCAAAAGCTAGTTTGATTTTATAAATGGAATAGTGGTGTGCGTGTGTACGTGTGTAATCGTCTGCGCGCCATTAGTATTTATAGATTCAAGTTTCGAACGTTCGAAGTACTGATACTATCCTTCCATACGTTATTATTCTAAGGCTATAATATTTATTTTGACTTTTTGTATTTTGCATTACTCTGTACAGCCTTTTCTTTTTTTTATGGGTTGGCTATGGTAAGCGCACACGCGGTACATTCCGTCCGGGGCGACGAAAGGACGGCGCGCGGGCTCATAACCCACTCGTACCCACGTCGCCTTCGTCGTTGGGCCGATCACCAGTGCCGAGTTCCTTGTCCTCAGTGGTCGGCCCGATGGAATAGTCTTTCGGGTACCCTCACCTCTCGACGTCCCTATCCCGAGACGTCGGTCGCCGTCGCGCGGTCAGCCTCTCTGCGAGTGACGGACTAAAATCCCCGGTCCGGTCACCTGCGGCCTCGGCTAGGGCGGCATCAGGCGCAGGTACTCGCGCCTACGCCGCCCGAGTCGCCGGCGGCGGAACGTGTCACCGAAGAGGAGTTTCTCTTGCGCACGATCCGCCGCCTCCTTCCGTGAGATGACGGCCTCACAGAAGGCGAGTGTACACATACTCTGTACAGCCTAGGAATATAATTTATCACCATTCCACGTTAAAGAAGAGTAATGTTGTCTGTTTGTCATTGTACTAAAGTTTCTTGCCCGTGGATGTATTTGAAAAATGAATAATAATAATAATCATCATTATCTTGTTTTTATCTCAAATAGTTGGTGTCGAAGCAATTTATATTCTCACTACTATCATGCATATTGCAGAAGTTATTGACAACAGTTTTGTGACCGGCTGCCCGCGTGATGCTAATCCTCCTTGGTAATGTATTTGTTGATCAGCCGGTATCGGATAAAATTGGCTGAGATCTCAGTTTCTTCACCATTTCATCATTTCAGCCTATCGCCGTCCACTGCTGGACGTCGGCCTCCCTCATGTTACGCCACAAAGTGTGGTTCTGTGCCGCCTGCGTCCAACGACGCCCAGCAACTTTCACTAGGTCGCCGATCAGCTAGTGGGGGGCGTCCTACACTGCGTCGTTCAATACGTGGTCGCCACTCGAGAACCTATCTTCCCCAGCGGTTGTCGGTTCATCGAGCGATTTGGCCTGCCCATTGCCACTTCAGCGTGCTAATTTTTCGTGCTATGTCGGTTACACCCGTTCTTCTGCGGATTTCCGTATTTCGGATTCTATCTCGCAGAGAAATCTTGCAGAGAAATCTCGAGCATAGCCCGTTCCATAGCACGCTGAGCGACTTTGAGCCTTGTTATGAGGACTACATTTAGGGGCCACGTTTCCACGTTTCAGTTTCTTAGTCGTCTTTTATTACACTCACGAGCAATATAAGGGTTGGTGGTATTCGTAGCCGCTACATAGCAAAATTTATAATACTAGCTGACTCAACTGACGTTGTCTTGTTTAAATAAGCGCCACCTACCGGGTCCAATTGTAAATCTGAACCATTTTCGAACCCATTTGAATGAGCACAAAAAATTTCATCAACATCGGTCCAGCCGTTTATGAGGAGTTCAGTGACATGCACACGTATACAAGAAATATATATATATATGTTAGATTGGCATTGTGGTTGGAAGGCGATGCCATTGTAAAATGACGGAAACGTAACTACAACACTTTTATTTAGTCTTTTAAATTTATATCACAATACGTATGTTATAAAAGCTCAGAGCGATATCACTGCGCAGGAGCGATCCGTCTCGCACAACGACTCGCTCGCATCTGAGCTCCGGAGGTACAAGCGCGTGTTTATATAACCAGCGCACATAGGAGTATTTACTCGAAAAACCTGGACATAATTATTAAGTGCAATATATCATGTGTACATGCATAATTAAACAACCAGAGACTGTTTTTAAACCAATATATTAATAAGAAAGACATAATCGCAAGTTAGGAAAAAATTGTATTATTCGTCTAAGTCGGATTCTTGATTTTCATCACTAAAATCACTGCATTCAACTTCTTCGTTGCCCACTTCACTGAAGAAGATTTATTGTATCTGAACAGAATGGCTTACTTTTCTTACGAGGTTGTTTCCTGTTGCAACTTAACAGTGGGTCAGAGGTAAGAAGTAGCCCGTTCAATATATCTCTATTGCATTTTACTCTATCAAATTTTCGTGAAAAATTGAATATGAAATCACTGTAGCCCCGTGCATTAAGATTTTATGTACAGTAGGTGACATTGGATGCCACCCATATAACTGTACGTACAAGGTAGCAGTTTCACTGCTAAAATGCGTAACTATCAAATTTTTTTGCGTCAATACTGTGGCCACTGGAGATGGTTTCGAGGATTACTTTAAATCTGTGTATTAAAGTATAGTCAATACCAGTAATTCGGGCAGTAGTTTCCGGATCCGAAAAAAATCTTCTGGAAGTGTTTCCATCGTTAGTGTTTCCAAAACCCGCTTTTGGTATATCTACCAAAAGTCCCATTTCTTCACGAAATGCATTCTGGATTTCTTCCTTTTTCTCCTTTACAATTCTCTTGTCCTCAGCTGACCGGATTTGCCATTTTTTAATGGTAAGCTTATATGACAAATGTAACAGTGATTCGAAAAATCGAATTCTTGCGTGGAGAAGAGATAGCCCAAATTTTAAAGTTTCGGGATCCACTTCAACTCGTCTCTCTAAATTATTGAAATTTTTGGATGTAAGCCCACAAATATAACACCTCATAGTTGACAATGTATTGGTGGGCATTACATACTTTAGCGTCCACCATTGTTGGTAGCAGTTTGTGTGTTATACTAAGCATCCCATTAGTGGTTTGTATAGTGGTTTTATTCAAATATCTGGCCTGGTTTTCCACGCATAACATTTCATTTTTAGTGACATCCTTTGTTTCATGAATAAAACGTATACGAATCGGTCTGCAAAATCTGGGCGAGGAAGGAGTTGGATTTTGCCATATAATTTTCTTTCGTCCATTGGTCTCCGTTTGTAAACGTAATGGCACAAAGGAACTCTGAAATATGTTGGCATCACTATCTGTACTGTTTTCAAATTTCTGTTTATATTGTGATTGTTGAGATCCATCACAGCCCCATTTTATAATTAATAGCAAATTATCCTTTTCTTCATCTGTGCAAGTTTCTAAAATAGGTGCTAAATATTTGCATAGACGTATACATGTATGATTGAGTAAATCTTGTAAGATTACTTCCGCACATGTTTCTGTTACTCTTATTGATTGTTCATCTGGATAACAATCTTTCTTTGCTTTCATTATCAGAGAATAGCAAGGATATATGTTTTTATTGGCACTGTGCAGTATATCCCATTGTCTTCTATTAAAATCCCCTTCAACGAAAATAGCTAATGCCTCAGATGGTGTGTGCTTCGTTATATTACCCTCAGTTTTCAAAGACATTGCCTTTCGGTACTTTGATGCTCTTGTCGGGGTTGACGTGATATCTTTTATTATTTTAGACACATCTTTATTACCTTCTGCACGTTGAGTCTTCTGAGCGGCATAAGTCAACTCCTCCGCAGGTACCTGCTCTCTCAAATCTTTTGTTTTTCTTCTCTTTGTTCTATCACTCGATTCACTGAACTCCTTTGCTGGACGGCCTGGTTTGTCGACAGACCAATTGGCGAATTTTATTGAGTTGTTAAGCCATTGTTCATTTTTAGTTATAAAACGTTCGTGTTTATGACTTGCAGCTGCCCATTTTTGCTTATATTCACTCTTGAAATAACTTAAAGAATGTCTTAACTGGTTCATTTCACTATCGGGACACTTGGTCAATTCGGCCACCTTTTGTTCCAAAAATAACAATTTTGCATCGAGTTTCTTGTTCGGACATTGTTTTAATGTCTCATATAACTGCCTTTTAGTAATATTCTTCCAGCCATCAGTAGAACCTGCAAATAAAAAAACAACTATTACAAATCACATAAAACATTAAATTTAATATCCATTAATTTCCATTCCATAATATCCATTAATTTAATCCTTTAAATATCTGTAAAAAAATGGCGGCATAAAGCGGAATTTTTTTTTCTACGATTCTGTTAAGTAAGACTTAAACTTAATTTAAAATGATAGAGAACAACTCGGACATTCCCGGAACATAAACAAACACGCTTTTTTTTAAAGATTTTTTTCAATTGAGGTCTGATTTTTATATATATTTCCAATAATTCATAAAAAATATAATAAGGATAGAGTTAATATAACATAATAATAATAATAAAGGTACATACCGTCACCTTCCATATCAATGTTCTTTGTCTCACAAAATGAATACAAAATAACATAAACTGCGTATGTAGTTTATAGTAACAACGATAGCGTCAAAAAGGCAATCAACCGCACGAGACGACGACTGAGTTCCGACTACCTGTGAACAAAATCTCGAAAAGTGAAGGGCGCGCGGAGGGTACAGTCTTGTAAACCGGTTAATTAGGTGTCAGAGAGAGATGGTTACGATCACATTTTACGTTTTCGACTTTTGTCCAGGTTTTTTGAGTAAATACTCCTCTGTGCAGCGGCAAGATGGTAGAGGGCGTGTTGTACACGATCGATGCGCGTTGCGCACGTGTTGTTTGTCGTCACCAATTTGTACGTACATTTTTGTTCGTAGTTTATTGCGCGCGCCGACAAGGCCATACTGCACAAGACGCGTCCCTGCGTCAAATGATTCACTATAATCACACTAAATCTCGATGCTTTTTGCAAATGAAGAACAGTAACTCTACATATCTAATATCAATGTCTATTTCATTTAAATCACCTGATTAAACAAACCTACTCGTCTTCCCGATACTGTGAACATATACAATATATGGACAACCAAACCTGCATATTTAATATTTAAGGTGTATTAACAACCAAGCCTACACGCTGGTGTTCCTACACCTAGCCGCCAACATTTAAACTATATGAACAACCAAGCCTGCACGCTGGTGTTCCTATACGTGGCCTCCATCTCATTAAATTTGAAGTATATGAACAACCATGCCTACTCGCTGGTGTTCTTACACTTGGCCTCCACGCTCTTAATATTTTAAAGTATATGAACATCCAAGCCTACATGCTGGCTGCTCGAGAATCTTAACAATCAAATATATGTACAACTATTCCTGCACGCCGGTCTCGAACCTTTTAACATTATAGAATCAAACAATAATCATGTAAATGGAAAGATAAACATTAAATATAGAAGCCTATAACACTTCACTTATCTATGTAACACAACACACCCACACACACACAATAATGACAGTTCACTTATCTATGTTATCCGCTCGCTCAGTCTCCTCCGCCGACATGGCTAATTCATTTTGTTTGCCGAAGTCTGGAGCTGCCCGTAGATGCTCGTGGACTACCTTCCTGGGTCGACCACGACCTGTAATTCTCTTGACTTCGTAACGGTCATTAGGAAGTACCTTTTTCACCTCGTATGGTCCTCCAAATTTTTGGCTTAACTTAGTACCTAAGCGAGCCGGTTCTTTTACTAAAACATATTGCCCTTTTTGAAATCGATGAACTTTAGCCTTGGTACTGTCGAATCTTATTTTGGATTTCTTGGACTGTTCGGTCATCCTCTCAAAAACTATCTTCCTTAGCGAATTCAGATCTACTCTTTCGTTTTCTGCATCGACAATTGAAATTAATTCCGGAGGTACGCATCCATTTTTGCCTGTGAGGACTTCAATTGGGCTTTTCCCTGTAGTTTTTGATACAGTGCAATTGATAGCAAGTTGTAAGGCTCCTAAAGAATACTGCCAGTGATCTTTCTCTATATTAGTAATTACTGTAAGTCCATCCTTAATGATTCGCATTATTCTTTCGACTTGTCCATTTGCTCTATTCGTATACGCTGCGGTATGATGTAACTCGATACCGAATTGGGTACAATACTTTTCATATTGAGAAACAAATGCACAGCACAGTCGCCATCGACGATTATTCTTTTTGGAGCTCCAAAGAGAAATATAATTTCTTTTAAATGTTGTAATGCGGACTCCTGGTTTTTCTTTGTAGCAAATTTTAGAATAACGAACTTAGAAAATGCATCAACAGCTACAAACACATTCTTTATTAGCTGATGGTCCGCTTAGTTTGCCTGTAATATCTATGTGAATAGTGTGGAATGGTTCTGGCACTTTTTCAATAGGATGTAACGCGATTTGTGATGCACCAGAAGTTCCTTTCATGGTTTTACTACACAATTTTCTACGAAATTTCGAGTCTTCGTACTCATTTTATCGAACCAGAATTGCTCTTTTAGTTTTAGCAGAGTTTTCTCCCATCCAAAATGCTTTAAAGCTTCGTGGTAATGGCTTATTATGCTCCATTGGTAAGATTGCGGTATTACCTTCAATGTTTTGGTGTCTCCATTATCCATTTTGATCTTGCGACACAAGACTTCATCTTTAATTAGATAATCTGCTTCCTGATTTTCATTCTGATTGATGCTTTGAATAATTCCACTTAGAGCAGGATCCCGATGTTGTTCCATTATCAGCCAATTTTTGTCACTGGTTAGGTTGAGAATTCTTTGGTCCACGGGGTTCCTACTAAAGAAATCGGCATGCTTCAATTTTTCACCCTTACGGTATTCCACATCAAAATTATAATGCTGTAGAAACGCCCACCATCGATGAATACGAGGTAATAATTCTTGTTTATACCGGGAAGCCTTCAATGCATTGCAATCAGTAATAATGGTAAACTTTCTGCCATATAAAAAGTGACGGAAATGTTTTACAGATCTAACTACGGCTAGCGTTTCCAATTCATAAGAATGATAATTTGACTCTGCTTTAGTAGTTCTTTGACTGAAATAACCGACAACATGTTGCCGTCCATCCTTAATTTGAATTAATATGCCACCGAATCCTAAAGCGCTGGCGTCTGTGTGCAATTCAATTGAGAAACCTTCTTGGAAAATGGTGAGAAGTGGTGCTCGTGTCAGGAAATCAATTATTTTCATCCTGGCAGATTCATGACGCTGGGTCCACTCCCATTTCGCGCCATTTTTCGTCAACTCATAGAGGGGCGCCATTTCCGAAGAAAAGCTTGGAATAAATCGCCTGAAATATCCCGCCAACCCGTTAAACTGCCTAAGTTGTTTGATATTTCCAGGAATGGGCGATCTAGCTAAGGCATCAACTTTTAAAGGGTCAGGTCTCACTTCTCCATCGGCTATAACATAACCTAAGTATTCTATGGACCTCTTCATAAACGAGCATTTACTAAGGTTTATTTATTGCAAACCCAGATTCGCTTAGACCTTTTAATACCAAGTCGAGCCTGTGTAGGGTTTCTTCAACGGATCTCCCTGGTATTAGAACATCATCCATGTAGACGAGGGCCGCTTCTCCTCTTAAGGACCCAAGTGCTTTGTTAATACAACGTTGGTAGACTGATGGAGCGTTTGTTAATCCAAACGGCATGGTCTGGTATTCGTATTGCCCATCAGGAGTAATAAAGGCAGTCTTCTCAATTGAGTCGTCAGCTACAGGAATTTGATGAAACCCGGCTGCCATATCGAGGCAGCAAAAATACTTCGCATCAGCCAGTTTATCGAGCTGATCTGCTATGAGTGGTAACGGATAGTGATCGCATACTGTGTTAGAATTTAACTCGCGATAGTCGACGCATAGACGATCTTGTCCATTTTTCTTTTTTACCAAAATAATTGGACTCGCGAATGGTGAGTTACTTTCCCGTATTATAACCTTTATCTAAAAGGTCTTTTATTATTTCTTGAACTTTTTGTCGTTCCATTGGAGCCATCCTGTAAGGTCGTCGCTCCACTACTTTATCAGGGTTCTTGAGTCTAATAGTAAGCTCGCCTGTGGTCACTCGGTTAGAACTAGTGCCCGCAACGAAAGCGTGTTGGTAATTATTTAGAACCTGCATCAGTACATCGCGGTCTTGATTATTTAAGTCAGCGTCAATGTTAATTTCGCTGGAACCGAGGTCTTGGAATTGAAGAACAGCGTCATTGTTGGTACGACTTACAATAGTACCGTTTATGGACAATTCAACGGAGATTCCTGGTATCGAAAGTAAGTCTCTGCCAATCAAAAGTTTCATAGGTAACTGATGATCAAGAACCACACAAAAATCTATTTCGATAGATAATCCATTTATTTTGCACTCTGTATTTATTTGAGTATGCGAGTAAATTGGAACTGGACCGATACCTTTTAAGCATCTGGAAATGTTCTTTCTTTGACCTGGAATGCACGCAGCCACAGATTCTCGAATCAAAGAACAGTCTGCCCCTCTATCAAAAATACACGTGAACGATTGTTGACCAATCTCGACTTTTAACATGTTAGATGCCATGGTTTCATTGTCTCCACAGAGGTTAACACGCTTACTTGTGTTGTTGATCAGCAATCCTTTTAAAGCAAGTTTCAAAAGTGTGTCGAGTGCCTTTACAATAAGAGCATTCCTTGGCCGGCTCTACGTGTGCATCTCTTGTTGATGACGTTGATGTTGCAGCGGTCGTAGATGTTCCGCGTCGTACAGAGTTCACCGAGCAATTTCTGGCAAAATGACCAGATTTGCCACAAACATAACAGACAATGTTTGATCTGTCACGACTTAAGTCCAAACGGGGTCGCTTTGCATTCTCACTTTCTCTGGGCAAAGAAATTTTGCGTTTCTTAATTGTTTTAGCAATGGCGATTAATTCTGGGACTGAACTGGATTTACTGTTCAGAAGCTCTGTGCGGATTCTTTCATCACCAATACTCCCAATAACAAACTCGACAGCATCTTGTTCCGTTGGGTTGGGTTTCATTATCCTTTTGAACATTCGCCATATGTTAGATATATACTCTTGTACATTGTCAGCATCTTCTAGGGTGTAATTCCGGAATCGTAGAAGTTCAGCAAAGTACCTTGATTCAGGTTCGAAGGTTTGCAGCATGTCATCACGCATTTCTGCCCACGTTGTCGTTCGGAGAAGACTACTGTCGGCCCAAGTTTTCGCACGGCCTAAAAGAACGCTGGCGGCCTTGAGCCTTACTTCATGATCCTTTAACCCATATTCACTTTGAGTACGTGAGATAAGATCAACCCAATCACGGACGTCGATTCCGGTATCAGGATCGTATGTCGGAAAGTAGACATCTGCAATACGTACACGCTGATTTCGCTGAGATCTCATTATGGTCATCAAGTCTGCCAAGGTAGACCGATGGTCATGCGATAATTGAGCTATCATGTCGTTCATTGCGGTCTTGAACGTATTTGCCATGAGCTGGATGACGTCATTGTTGCGGTCATCTTCGCGTGGCGTCCCATCTTCTGATGTTAGATTGGCATTGTGGTTGGAAGGCGATGCCATTGTAAAATAACGGAAACGTAACTACAACACTTTTATTTAGTCTTTTAAATTTATATCACAATACGTATGTTATAAAAGCTCAGAGCGATATCACTGCGCAGGAGCGATCCGTCTCGCACAACGATTCGCTCGCATCTGAGCTCCGGAGGTACAAGCGCGTGTTTATATAACCAGCGGCAAGATGGTAGAGGGCGTGTTGTACACGATCGATGCGCGTTGCGCACGTGTTGTTTGTCGTCACCAATTTGTTCGTACATTTTTGTTCGTAGTTTATTGCGCGCGCCGACATATATATATAAAGATATATAAAGACAAAACAAATAATCTGACATTGCAAGAGAAATATTCGTCGAGTGTTTTATCAATTTGGGAAACATTATTTAGTTACTTTTTCGACAAGTAGTCGGCCAAGGTGAATATTTTGTAACTTTTATTCAAAGCGAGAAGTTGTTTACGTGATTTCTCTTAGAATAATTGAATTTATTAACAATATATGACAATAAAATATAAGCCAAACTACCCTCTATTCCATGTGGTGACGCAGTAAGAATACAATTGACCTCCCCCTTTCTTACCCGCAGGTGTCGTAGAAGACGATTGAAAGATAATTGTAGATAAAATCTATGCAAGAGAAGGACAATTCGAAATAAAACCTTATACCAACCCGTCTACCAAGCATGGTATAGTAGCTTAATTTCCCCCCCATTGTTTTTTTTTTGAGTTCGGCTATAGCCAGCCCACCCGCCGACCGGCTCCGTCCGAGGCGACAGAGGGGCGGCGCACGGCCCCGAAACCCATGCACGTCGCCTTCGTCGTTGGGCCGACCACGGGTGCAAATGTCTTTGAATTCAGTGGTCGGCCCAACAGAATACCCCGAGGGAGTACCCTCTCCCATCGACGTCCCCTTCCCGCAACGTCGAATGCTGTCGAGAGGCTAACCTCTCCGTAGGTAATGGACTAAATCTCCGGTCTGGTCACCCGCAGTCTCTGCTAGGGCGCCATCAGACGCAGATACTCGCGCCTGCGCTGCCCTTCCAATTGTGGAGGCGGCTCGAGCCCACCGGGGGACGTATATGAGCTGTGATAATGCTGATCTTAATTACAGGCGATATCCATACTAATATTATAAATACGAAAGTAAGGATGTTTGTTTGTTTGTTTGTAACGCTTTCACGCTTAAACCACCGAACCGATTTCAAAAATTCTTTCACCAATGGAAAGCAATAATATCAGGGAGTAACATAGGCTATATTTTATCCCGGTATTCCCACAGGAACGGGAACTACGCCGCGGGTAAAGCGACTGAAACCGAAGCGAAGCGAGGGCGGGTTGCTAGTAACTTATAAAATAATACTGTCTTTGTATTATGGAAATCCGCGCTTCCATTTTATACTAGAATCACTTGCATTTTATACAGAACTGTTACATTACTCCAAAAGAAAGACAACTATGTCTATTAGACCACGCTAATCAGATTAATAAAACAGGGAGTTATATTTCAAGCAGACTTGAATTCTCTTAATCCTTCATCAAAATTATCTAGAAGTGTTGATATTAATTATTGTCTTCTGCTTTACCTCTATTCTATAATAACGGCAGTTGTAATCCTTATCTAATATTATAAATGCGAAAGTAACTTTGTTTGTTACGCTTTCACACTTAAACCACCGAATCGATTTCAATAATTCTTTCACCAATGGAAAGCTATAATATCAGGGAGTAACATAGGCTATATTTTATCCCTATATTGCCATGGGAACGGGCGCTACGCGGGTAGGGTGGCTAAAACCGAAGCGAAGCGAGGGCGGGTTGCTAGTAGAGTATAAATTAAGCTACGAAGAATGACTTCTAGCAGAATCATAGTGTCTATTTATAACTATATTTTTTTTTTAAATTAACGATATGTTTAAAATACTAAACACGAAGATGACGGGCAAGATAGGAAGTGGTAAATCATATTCTTACTCCGTCACCTAACAGACGATATCATTATTATTTACAAATACTATTGCCGCTACCTTTATGACTTAATGGAGTGGCTATCTATAGAGTAATGGATAAGGAATACAATGTGTTTTCACTTCTTACTTTCCCCATCGGATTTGTAAAAACTGCCTGAGAAATTTCCACAAAAATGAGCTCCCGCCTGGGCAATCTATAAAATTAACTGCGACCGCCATACAAGCTATCAAGTTGGCGATTATGGCACTATACCTCGTTTGAGGCCTATACACAATAGCAGAACTCGATTGTGAATGGATAATGGAATATATCTAGTGAAGTATTCTCAAATAGTCTAACTAGTTTTTTTAAATAAAATTGTGTAATTATTAGCTTGAAGCCATAACATCATTGAACGTGTAGTAGATAAACCTGATGCAATACATCGGTACGCGAACTGCTAAAGGCGTCTAGACAACTGTTTCACAATCTTAGATAAATGACAGTGGATTTTATAGAACCCAATTATTTGTTTCAAAACTATAGAACATACTGTTCCTTATAGGCCCGCACTTTTATTTTTGAAGGTACTCTTGCAGATATAGAAATGCATAGATAGCGTAATGGTATGAGTAGCAAACTCTAATGCTGAGCGCCATACTTACAATTTTCACCCAGAGGAATACTTCATTCTACTTACAATTTGTTGTTTCGATTTCTATTTGTAAGTTGATGAGGTAAGAATACAATTCACCCCTCTCTTTCTAACACGTGCGTGCCGTAAAAGGCAACAAATGGATATGATATGTAAATAACATCTACGCAGGGAAAGAAAATTCGAAATGAAACCCTACAAGAAGCCGCCTGACCAGTATGGGATATCAATTTTCTTTCTATTGTGGAGGCCCGAGCCCAGCAGTGGGACTATAAGCTGAGATGATGTTCTCTATCTATGTGTAATTTGTATAAGTTAATTATATGTTTGTAAAGTATTAATATAAAAATAATTATAAATTTTTTATTTCTGAGTATTATTTAAAACAAAACTAGATGGATGTAAAAGGATGCAACGTATTAATGAATAATAGTTTGAGTAGCTATTAAGAATTTATATTTTATGAAGAGTATACGAATACAGATAATAATATACCAACCTTTACTTCCACAAACGATCACCAAACCGCCTGCCAGAGGTGGTTATTGTAGCACTATCCGCCCTTACGGAGCTCTATATCCAATAAAAAATGTCAATAGACGGAGAAAAGATAATGAAAAACTATAAAGTTCGTAATTAACTTTACTAACCTACTTCACTTACTTTGGTGGTGACGAAGTAAGAATATGATTCATCACTCCCTATTTTGCCCGTGGATGTCGTAAAAGACGATTAAGGGATTTAATATATACATAAGATCTGTGCAAGAGAAGGAAAACTCGAAATGAAGACCCTATACTAACATGTCTGACCAGCATGGTATAGTCAGTCAAATTCCCTCCCATTTTGGAAGAGGCCCGAGTCCAACAGTGGGACGTATGTGGTATGCGGTGATGATTAGAATACTTTTTCACTTATTTTGTATGTCTTCTATGACTACGATTATTTTTTTCTATTGCTGTTGATGGTAAACGAGCAAGCAATACACTTACAGCAATAAAAAAAGGAATAATATCGAGGGAGTAAACAAATTTTCAAAAGAAAATCGTTCAATTACATGTTTTTTCTTGGTGTAATCTCGGGCCCCTAGGCAGTTGCTTAGTCTGCCCGGGCTAAAAGTAGAGCAGAATGGTACCTTATATTTCGTCGCGCACTCCGTTGCATATACATATTCATTCCTCCACCACCACAGAAATACGATAGCAGGCTATCCCACAACGTAAGGGAGAAAGCCGATCTTCCGTGTCAATTCTTTACCTGTGAGTTACATGTCTCTCAGACATTCATAAGTCGAGTGGGCCGGATGCCATCCCTGTAGTGGTCTTAAGTACGTGCACCCCCTGAGTTACCCTTTCCTTACATGCCTATACCGACTTTCCTATGTAAGAAAGAAAGAAAAGTATTTATTTTGTGCCACAGAGTAGAGACGTTGGTAACACATAAAAAAAAACCTTACAAAATGAAACACACAAAAAAATCAATAAACTAAATAAAGAGACATAATAATTGTGATAGAATGAACGTCTCAGCTGCGGCATAAAAAAGGATAACTGCTCAGCAATTGTTGTGATGTTAATGTAACACCACAACGCTGATTTTCAGCAGTGTCCCTTTTATTCTTCCGACGTCAGACACCAAAGCCACCAAGCAGTGGTGTATTTAAAAGAGAATAAAAAAAAAGGAAAAAAGAAAAAATTGGCGTAACATAAAAATTAAAAATATACATATGTAAAAAAAGAAAAAGTCTCACTTAAACATACATAATTAACGACAGTACAGTCACATTACAAAAGCCGACTAAGTCTACAAATACAATTATACTCTTTTATCGCTATTTTATAGGGCAACACTAAGTCACAATAGCCAAAATAGCCATCATATCAAAGTCAAACACAAATTATAAACCAATAAAGCATATCAACAGAGAAATAGGTACATAATTTCACATTGCAGCTGAATTCCATCAATGCTTGTACAAAAGGAATAGTACATAATTAGCAATATTAAAAGATAGGTAAAAGAATAGACGAACATGAGTGTATATAGATAAATAATTTAATAATATACTCTGTGTAATGAAAATGAGGTTAATGTAAGCATGGATTATCTTTCTCACTCCGTTCTAAGTGTACATAAACGCTATGCTAGCTTCGTTTGTCAAAGGATGACGCAATGATTTGTTTACTAAACGCCAAGTGTAAGCAAAATAAAAACATGGAAAATGATACAAGTTGACTAGCGCAGACAGCATGTAATATTGCCAGAAGCCTATGCGCCTTAAAACAGGACCATGCATAACCTATACAGACAGGAAGGCCTTATGTTTCTAATAGTTTCGTTTTCGGTAGCCCATGTCCACCTAAAAGAGGAGCCGATCGAAACTATGGAATTACAGGTCAATTGCGGTAATATCCTTGCTCTTAAGCTAATCGAGAAAATTATAAACCGCAGCTTCTGCAGTATCTTGAGGATCAACAGCTGATCAATGATTGCCAATACAGCTTTCGTCATGGTCGGTCAGCGGATAATCTTCTTGTGTACCTCACACACCGTTAGCCAAACGCCTTAGAGGGTAAGGGCAAAGAGCAAGTATTCAGCCCAAATATCACAAAGGCCTCTTTTTTAAGAGTTGGGCCATGGTCAGCGCCCTCATGATCCACCCGTGATACGTCTTCGTCGTTGGGCCGACCACCGGTGCAGAGTAGGTAACTTGTCTTCAGTGGTCGGCCCTACGATAAGGTGACGTACTAAATCCCCGGTCCAGTCATCCGCGGCCTCGGCGAGGGCGGCATTAGACGCAGATATTCGCGCCTGCACCGCCCGAGTCGCTGGCGGCGGATTGCGTCGTCGTGGAGGCGTTCCTTCCACGCGCATAAGGTGGCGACCGCGTCCCAGTTCCTGATGCTGCCGAGCACCTCCCTAGCGATGGTCGGCAGCGTCAGGTGGGCACTGATGATTGCGACGAAATCACAGCGCTGTTCAGCCCACGCGGCACACACCTCGAGTGTGTGCTGCGCCGTGTCCTCGTCGCAATTGCAGTGGTGGCAGGCTGGTGTGCTCTCGCTTCTGACAATCTTGTGTAGGTACTTGCCGAAGCAACCGTGCCCCGTCAAGACCTGCACCAATCGGAAGGAAAGTACCCCGTGCGTCCGCTCCAACCACTCCATCAGCACCGACCGGAAGGCCTTGATGGTCCTGATACCATACCGAGGCCACTCCAGCTGGACTGCCCAACGGGCAATGACGTCTCGGTGGGCGTCGACCCGCCAGGCGGCAATCTCCTTCAACGAGACCATGCTGCGGCGGGCGTGCGTCTCCTACACCCGCCGTTAAATTCCGCCGAGCATCTCCGCCGGCAGGGTCCATGGGGGTGTACCGGCCAGGCCAGGTGCGGTAGCCGCGTATGACCCTGACCGCCTTGGCTCTCTGTGGATGCCACAGGAGAGTCTTGAGACGGACGATCAGGGGTCAGGGTATAGCCGTCGGCATGTAGCGCTGGGTCCGCCCACATTCGGCATGAGCCAAGAAAGGGCGGACGCCGCGCCGACAAGCCGCGGAGCTAGTCAACAGAAATGCTCCCGGAACCACAAAGCTACTATCGTACGGAATCCCCGAGCGATTCAGTAATTGGATCGCCAACTTTTTGGGTGGTCGGAATATAAAAGTCGCCACGGATGGGTCCTGCTCTTCCGGCTCGGTACTTTCCCCAACGTTGTTTATCTTGCATACCAACGACATGCTCCTCATAGTTAATGCGGATGGTGAATGGTATACCGAGCAGTAGAATCGGAGTATGTCATATGAAAGAAGAGTTGGACTAAGGTCTGAAATCGAGCGTTCTCTGGAGCGGACCTCAGAGTAGGCTGATCGGCACTTTATCCAGTTCAATTCCACAAAGACAAAATTTTGCGCATTCACTGCGAAGAAGGATCCATTTGGTATGGCCCCTAAGTTCCAAGGAGTAACTTTCCAAGTGCCCAGATGTATTGGGATCCTCTGGGTCGAAATACCGAGCTAAGTTCAGTTTAGCAGTCTTTGGAGGACAGAGCCAAGTTGGCAAGACAAAAATACGGCATCTAAAAAGAGCCAGGTGATATTTTACACCGAGACAGCATCTTGTATCCAAAGTTCGTACTCATATGGAGTACTGAATATATCTCTGGGGTAGGCGCGCTTAAATATTAATTGCTCCCAATATAAGCTGTTCAGATAGCTGTAGAAATTTTTTTATGCGGCATTATCATACTTTTAGATGATATAAAGTATGAAATACTTTAATAGTGATATTATGCTATGTGGCTCTTGACTGTCGTAAAAGACGACTAAGAGCTTTACATAAATCTGCGCAAACTCCAGCTGAGGCCGTCTGGTCAACAAATGCATTCCCAAGAAGGGTTGATGTCAGACAAATGGCGGCTCGTAAAACTATTGTCAATAACTTTTGTAATACGTACTATGAAATAAGTGTAAATACAGAGATGAACCTAAGGAATTGCTATAAGAGCAAGGTGATGATTTTTTTTAAGCAATAAAACTAAATTCATATAACATGGCATATATTTGTTACCTTACAATTGATAATTACATCATAGTTAAGGTGAAACAACTTACGTAAACTTGTATATAAACTCTTATAAAAAATTGAGTAACAAAGAGAAGGGTTCTCCAATATAGCATACATGCTATACGGTTAAAAGTTATTATGACATTACTTTGGACAATATAACATTATCCTAACTTATACATAATTTTGTAATGAAATTAATAATATAACCGATATTTCTGGAGATCTTCATCCATTAACAGGAACAAAAACGGATGAAGAATCTCAATGTCTAATTATATTCGTTATTTCTATTTAACATCTACAGAGTATATTAAAATTAATTATCGGTTAATTTACTACTTCATTAGGTAAAATTAATTGGACGGCTTAATATAATACTGCCTAGTGTTAGTCTGTGGTCTATATAGAATTTAATGTTAAAAGCTGAGCTAATGTTCCACAGTCAAAATCTTTATTTAATCTATGTTAAAATTTGACTATGCGTGCAGAACTATCGAAATAGCTGTATCTAATACAATATCAAGAATAAAGTAACCATAATTTGCTAACAAAACCTGTAAAAGAGATCTTTCTCATAATTGTAATTGGAATGCTCAATAATTTTAATCGCTGCTGCTTTCTACAGTGATGTATGCTTATTACATTTCTATCTTGTGAATCCAGAGGACACAAATATTATTAAAAAGAGAGATAATTGTTTTAAGCTATAGGATTATATTAATAAGATTAAAAAATATGGTAGTGTCAGTGGGTTTATTACACCCAATAAGTAAATCTATAATAAGTCATGTAAACGTATTCTAATCTCCATTGATCTCTCAATTGATAAGCTCACGATTAGTAACTAAGTAGTAAGTAACTAAGTAAATAGTTAAGAACGCAAAGAGGCTAGAGTTGTCGATTAGTGACATCGATAACTTATTCGAAATTAAGGTCATATTTAATAAATTGTATTGTCACTATTACATGTACACAACCCATAATTAATCCCTACTTATACGAACAGATACTTTTAGTAAAAGAAAAGTAAAAAATCTTAAGTAAAATAATACGAGATTTCTTATAATTATGTCAGAGTAATTAAAGTACTATTATTTATTTTAAACGTAAAACTCTAGATATTTATTTAAATACTCGATTGTATAAATAATTCGATGCTAAATCTATTTACAAATGCGTATTACTAATATTAATGAGTTTGAAATATGACAATGATATCGTAATTTTATATTCATGAAATAGTAAAAAAAATATCATGACAAGGCACTAAATGTATTCCTAAACAATAATTATTTACAGAAAATTCTAATGTCTACTCTAAAAAACAAAAAATGAATATAAAAAATTAAGTAAGAGTTATACAATTGAAAACGGCTGTGACCTATTCATGGAATAGAACGTCTTATTCGCATTGAGTCTATATTTGACCGAAGAGGACGAGAAGTTACTTTTATAACAATTAGTGTTTCAGCATGCTTTGTAGATTCTAGCTCATATTCATAGTATAATTAATAATCATGCATAGACAAGCAGATTTGAAAAAAAATGTCTATGGAAAACCTTTATGTATTGTATGAAACATGAATAGGTAAATCGAAATTGACCTCCTAAGCTTCTTTTTCCTTACACAAAGAATATTATTGTTATTTTCGTAACATTACTTCATCTAGTCGATATGTAAAATGGATGGCTGCAAGATGAAGACTATTCTACTCCAATGAAATTCTACCTCCAACGATAGGCATTGCTATATTACAGCGTATACCTCTACATTACATAGCACAACTTACGTACATATTTTGTCATATTGTTTAATATTTATAATAACATTCCGTTTCTGCTAATATTTGTTATCACGATTAAGAACGAATAAAGCAAACAGAAATTTAAAACAATCTTTGTTATTTTGACATTTATAATATCAATTCTGTAATAATAGTTATTTTATTATAGATATTCAATAAAATACTGGACAATATGCCTAATTAAATAACTCTTAAAAGGCACCGTACGTTATTAATGTTCCAATATGTCTAACTACGGAGGGCGTAGTTAGACATATTGGAACATTAATAAATTTTTAATATAATCTCTTGTTGGTAAATATATCGTTTCCTAAACTTCGTGTTCATTATATTCTTGATCTACATACCAGTTGCCAAGTAAATACATCCTATGCAATACCAGACATACAGTGCATACAAGTCATAGCTTGCTATCAGTCCATTAGGTACTTAAATAATCACTATAATATCGTTGAGTGAACTCTATATCTACAGCTTATATATTTGCACTTATCTATGATACAAGAATATAAGGTCACGTATAGCAATTGTCTTCGTCTGCATGATCGGTGCAATCTATGGTGCCGTCACAGAGTTGCGCAAGGGTGATGCATAGACCATCTACACAGCGCAATTCACCGCTTGGACAAGGAGAGGTATGTGCGCGACCCCATCCTTGCTTGCCAGTGTTAAAGTCACCGTTGGGTACGTCATCCTTTTTAATATGCGTGCTGTTGATTTCTGGAATGTCCTCTTTTTCTGTTTCATCCGCAGCGACCTGGGCTGAATCAGCAGCTTCGGCACTCGAAGTTTTCTATAAAATATTCATAAATTATAATTTCCTATATAATTTTATAATGATATCTATATTATGACGGGATTGTTATCGGTAAATCCGCACCATTTATAAAAAAATATTATTTTAAAATATTATGAAAATCCTTGAATATTTTATTTGTTTCAATTAGGTACCAGACCAATATGCTTACACCCATTCAAAATCTAATTATTGGGATCCTAATTATTTGAGCTATTTGGACCACTGACTTGTGAAATTGCATAGTTATGGAAAAATCCCTTATTTTTTTTAATAAATACCCTATAAATATTAACAACAATATGATATTTGATTACTGATTTCTGTTTTATTGCATATAAAGTCAACACTGGTTATCAGCAGATAACTTTTTAATGCACTATTACCACCAATATGATCCAATGATCAGATAAATATTATTCTTTTGTTAGCATTTTTTATGTTAGTCATGATTAATTATATGTTAATGAATACATTATTATTTACCTTCGACAAAGCTGCACCATCGACGACTTTATCAAAATTATTATTCGCTTTATTGACATGATGCGATTGGGCTCCTTCTACCGACTCTGCTAACGTTTGATGTTTTGCAGCGCTCGCGCGAAGAGCAGGTGCTCCAAAAAGCCTTTGCCTTGATCGTTGTGATTGCTTCTGATCTCTATTCTTACCTTCCTTTTCAAACTCATCTAAAAATCCTAGATCTCCCATATTAACGTCTTCTACAGACTCATTTTCGAGAATACTTTTAGGATTTGATGACGTTTTTATATTGCTAATTGTTCTGTTAGCGTTAGATTTTATTCGCTCTGTAGGTTCCTCTTTCTTCGGTTTTCTATTACTTGAAGTTAAAGGTCGCGCTGATGTATGATTATAAGGTGACAATCGTGATGGTGACGGTGTGAAAGTTCTCATAGCAAGTCCATTGTTACTGTCACTGGTAACGAGTAATTCCTTGCTGCTTTCGTTATCACCTGCAAAAATATGTCTTATCATTATTTATTATTCAAAGATTAATTAATTGTTTTATAGATTTTACTTCATCATCATCTTAATTTCAACTCTAGTATGTCCCACTGCAAGGATCGAGTCTCCTCCACAACGAAGGAAGGGAAGGAAGGTTTATTTACTATAGTATTTTACTTGATGACCAGACAGCAAAAGATGGAGTTGATTCAGCTCGATATAAAGCTTAGGCGTTTTTTACAACAACCACGAGCGCCGTAAAGGTAAGTAGTATTTGTAGCTGCAACCATACAGTAGCACTGTTCATTTACCTAACTTTACTAAAAAAGAATTGTATATGGATTAGTATGGTAGCTAGTTTTTTAGATATTCTTTGAAAATAGAATGTATTTAGAAATTATAGACATACCATGTCCAGGTGAGGTGGAATGCTTGCGCTGTCCATTGGTCACTCTATTAGGTCGTCTAACTGCAGGCGCCGGGGCAGATCCAGCTGACTCTTCACCGGGTTCAGAATTTAGATCTTCTGGCACTTGCACGTGACGAGGTCCACATATGGCTTCACTTTCATCCTCACCTTCAGGGCAATCTTTGTAGCCATCACACTGCCATCTTTTCAATATACAACCACCGGAAGGACATCTGAATATAAAGAATATATTTACTAAAGATTACAAGAGCTAAGGAATTAAGAATACAATGTCAATTTAAGTAGATAACATCATTGCAGGAGCAAACAGATCCGAAATTAAACTCCTTGACAACCCATCCAGCCAGTTATAGGTAAGACATGTGCTGAATAGGAGCGTAGCTATGGTCTGAAATAAAAATTAAGCACAATAGAAAAAATGAAGATTGCAAGATATGGTATTTTACATATAATCCACCATAACTCTTTTTTGTTTTTTCATTTGATTTGTTTATTTACAGATTCGGCAACCTTCTTGTTAGTTAGTCAACTAAAAGTAAAAACATTGTTAGTATAAGACAACGGTAATGTTTTGGTTCGCCCACAAAACCAGCATATTTTTTTAAGAAATTATCAATAGACCTTAAAATTATTTTTTTTTCTAAACTCACCCATGCATAAAAGTAAAAATTACCTGACGATGTGGTATTATAACCTGTAGGCCTTTAGATATCGAGATATAATACCAAAATATAAAATCTTCGCCTTTTAAAAAATTACTTTTAAAAATCTATCGCAAAGAGATTCTCGTAGTCAGAAAAAAATATCAATTATACCAGGAAAACAATAAAAAATTGAGATGGCATAACTTCGGCATTCGTAAACGCCAAAAATTTCAATGTTAATATCTGCGAATAGCCCATAGTATAGTATAAATTATGAGAAAATTACTTGAAGTCACTTTCTTCGCATTGGAAACATTTTTGTTCATCTTCTCCATCAGGGCAGTCATTTCTTCCATCGCACAACCAATCTCGAGGCACACAGGATCCGTCACCACACGTCATCTCTCTAGGGTAGCATGGAGATTTTGCGGCCACACAATTCTCACGAGAGTACTGTTTGCAGTTGAACGCTGCAGTTAACTCTCGAGGAATGTGACCATCACAGCTATCTACGATTGCTGAAAAAAGTAACAGAAGTTCATTATTGTATTTACAGGTATGTCAACAACATTTTATTCAAAAACAACTTTTTTAATAAGGAGGGCTAATATTAATTTCATTGAGATTTTTCTATACAGAAAAATTGTCTATACAAAATAGACACGATTTATAATAATTTATCAATTATTTGATTAAAGAAACTAAACAAAAGTTAGTAACACCTAATTCTGATGATATGCTAGTAACTAAATTACAAATGTATATCAAATTTAGGAGCACGAATGAACAAATCTGAGATATCAATAGAAAAAGCATTTAGAGTGTTTTTTATGTTTTTCACTTAATCGACTGCTAATTGCTTATATGGAAATTCAACGTTCTTAAACTTGTAAATCAAATTATGAATAGAGGAAAAATAAGATTTATTTCGAGTTTTTCTTCCTCTGGTATAGATGTTATTTGCATATTTAATTCCACAGACGTCTTTGACGTGAAATGTATTCTTACTTCTCATCATTCGGCAAACTTGATATTACACGAGTTAGAATGTGTTATTAGATAGTACTAGATAGAACTTACCTTTACAGAGATTATGACACGGTAATTTCTGTGGGTATGGAGGTGGGCTGCATTCAGGCTCGAGCAAAGCGCAGATGAAGTGTCTGACGCGGTCACTGCAGTTAGTAGCCACTAAATAGTCAATTTGTGGCATCAGTGAGGTGATATCTACATCACCTACTGTAGCCGCAGCACCGGCTAAGTCATATGGTAACACACCCCGACACAGCGCTAAGCGAGTCGACCGACATTGCACTGAAAAATAATTAGAGCACTGTTTAATATCTAAATAAAGTCCAAAATATGGACAGAATTTTTTCATGAAAATGCTATCAATAGAACCACCGGTTAAATACAATATCTACATCTATGTTAGTAATAAGTGCTTAGTGGAGATAATTAGTAGTAGTTTTTTCATTCTTAAATCAATTTTTAAATATATCTTATCTTTAGGCCAACTTTTGAAACCGCATGCACCCACCTTTAAATTTAATAAAACTTACCATCCGAATAAATATTAGTAGGATACTTGTTTGTAGTAGAGTAATCTCGGTCCCGCCAAGTGGGAAGCGTAGGCGATACTCTTGTGTGATATATAGCACTCTGAGTAGTCGATTTTAGCCTTTGAGCATCTTCTATAGATATACCAAAAAGTTTGGAGTGACCTGAAGTGAAGTGAATATCATCGGCAGCAGGCGGATGGTCATTAAAGTCCTGTGCTTCAGTAGGATATGTCAATTCTGAGTTAAAATCATTTTTAGGTTCATTATGTTCGGTCTGTGCTATATAATCTTCAGCTGTTGGTACTACATATTCCTTAGCTGGTGGTGCCACAAATTCATTATGGGCGGAGATGTGTGTCTTCACCGGATATTGTACTTTAATTTTATTTATCTGTTTTTGATTATAATTGGCCAAATCGTTTATTGTTTCCGCTCGAGTAATTGTTTCTGTAGTTGTAGTTGCTTCTTCGTTGACTTCTTTGAAATAAATCGCCAATGGCTTTTCAGGTTTTTGAGTTATGTGTGGTTTTAAGGTCGAATCATTAAGTGTATCTTCTAACAGTTTTGGCGTTCGCTTTTCTGTATCTGCTCTCTCGTTACCATATTGTACTTCAGGTGTTAAATGTGTAGGAAACACAGGCGGTATAGGCAATTTTCGAATGGGATTAATCTCCGTTATTGTATCAATTACGGTAATTAAATCTGCATTCTTATTATTTTCGATATCGTAGAAGTCTATTTCAGATGTTTTTGTACCTGCAATTATTTAGTTTACAAACATCTTTCGAACAAAGAGTGAATCACATGGTGATATTAACAGCATCTTACATTTACGCATTTAACTGTGCGCTAAAAGCTACATAAAAATCTAGATTACGACATAACAATCAATTAGGAATGGTGCTTGTCATACACTGTGATTCGTACATAAAAAATATTATTAATAATAAATTATTATCTAGTTCAAGTCAAGACGGTGTTAATAGTGACCTGTACAATAGGCGGTGAGCAGATACACAATGGATTATGGTGCAGACCCACCGCGAACTTTCGTCGTCTTAGGCAACAGAGCGAGCTGCGGTTAAACTGCAGCCTACATAAAGAAGGAACATGCTAGCTACTTCATCATTTTCTGCTTCACCATTTATAAGCTTAATAAACCAGTTATGCATATTACTTCATGAAATCAATTACTAAATGGGCTCCATAGACTCAAATTTAAGACTTTTACTTGGCATAAAGTTGCTTTAGCCTTGTCATTTAGTGTGAAAATTGAAAAAAACCAAATTGATAAACATATAATTTATCTTATGTTCTTTTATTTTAATAACGATCCAATGGTTCCAATCTAATAATTTGGTCACATAATTTTTAATAAACTGTAAATCCTCATCATTTCATCACCATCTCAGCCCATATAGATCTCATTGGGGGCTCGGGCCTTCTCCACTACGGGAGGGAAATTGACCTACTATATCACATGATCAGATGGGTTGGCATAGGGTTTTGTATCGAGTTTTTCTTTTTTTTGTGTAGATATTATATGCAAATTGTATCCCGCAGTCGACTTAAACGACACCCACGGGCAAGATAGAGGGTGGTGAACTATATTCTTAAGCCGTCAGCACACGAAAAGTCTTAATACAATGCTTAATAAATGGTAAAAAATCTCTAAACAAAATCTTATGTTCACTCGTCTAATCAGATCACTATATATAACCTAACAATGATGTCACCGTTACCGCCGACTATTGGGTCGTCGTCTTCAGCCCCGTTTATATACGTCCCACTGTTGGGCTCGGGCCTTCTCCACGATGGGAGGGCATTCGACCTACTATACCATGCCACGGTCAAACATGTTGGTATAGGGTTTAAGTTCGAGTTTTCCTTCTTCTCCACTATTAGGTAAAAGAAAAAAAACAACTAATTTCTTTAACGTGAAGTATAAATCCTGGCAATAAAAATAGAATTTATTAAAATTGATTTAAGTTATTCTATTTGTTATTCACTTTCACTTTTTGCATTATTTGATTTTATATTTTGTGAAATTATCTAACCATTTCAATAGACTGCATTCTTATACCAACACATCTGGTCAGCATGGTAAGTATGTCAATTTTGTTAAATTATGTATTTTTCATGATATGCATAGATTAACAATCTCATAGGCAATTGAAACTGATCCCACCAATATTTTCACTTGCTAGTTCGTCAATTACTTGTAGCAAATAGCGAACGTATACTATACCAATTTTATCCGTGCCATCCTCTTTCATACTGCTTTCATTTTTCTCCATTTCATGTCTATGAAGTCCCACACCAGCGAGAATCGGTTCCCAGGATGTCGCATTGCCCTTTGCAGATGATTCCAAATTTTCTGAAAAATACGTATTTACAATATGTTAATGATTATAATATATATCCTTGATAACTCTTTCAGCAGGAGGGACCAGCTGACCGACGTCTTTGAAGTTTCATGTTCGAATACTCTCTCTCATCTGAGCTGATAAAATAATAAAAAATCATGATAATTTTAAAAAAGTTCTTAGTGTAGGGGAATATAATGGTAATAAATAGAAAAAACGAATCTAAATAACATTATGAGTTAGTACTTATCAATTTCTTACATTTTCCTGTATAAAAATGGCTGTAAATTCATTAAATATTGATTGGATAACTTTTTTTTATGAGTCAGTTCTTTTTTTCTTCCTACTTTTGGCGGTTTGCTCAAAAATTAAAAGAAAATATATTTTTTCAAAAACTGTACTTTGAAGACTCCTACTGGTGAACCAGTGCGAATTACACAAAAAAAAACACTAAGACTATTTTGAAGAGCGTGAAATTCCCCACAAGTTCCATCAAACCGATTTGCAATATTGTAAAAGCCAGGTAAGCATTAGAAATTTGAAAAAAAAAGATTTTTTTACATACATTTTGAATAGTAAAACTTTAAATTTAAATTGTAAGTACTTAAAATTAATATTAAGAGCTCAAACTTGGTGAGAATTTTTTTTTCTATACGTAGATTAATATTTTGAGCAACGAAAGAAAAAAAAATTTGCGGAAATGAACCACCCTAATGTATATAAGATGGATGTAGTGTAATATAAGATGGATGTAATATTGCTAAGCGATTGAAATTGGCGCTATTCGTATTATTGTTTGCTTTCCGTGTGGTGACGGAGTACGATTCAGCACCCCTTCTCTTGCCTATAGGTGTTGTAAAAGACGTTTAAAGAATATAATATGCATATAACAACTATGCGAGATAAGGAGAACTCAATATGAATTCAATAGGTTTGACCAGCGTACAACATGTCGATTTTCCCTCATATTTTGGAGGAGACTTGAGGCCAGCATTGAGAATTATATGAGCTGAAACGAAGATGACGAAGACGTATTATTACATTGAGTAAAATCTTTAAATAGAAACTAAAGTTTTAAACTAGATGAAAATGAAAAGTATCTAACTAAAGTGTCAAGTTTGTTACACATATGATTTATGTAACTCATAAGTTTTGTTGGAATATCCCCTTCCTTTCCACAGCGTGTTCTAAGAAATTATATATTAATTGAAGAATATAACGTTATTATAAGAGAAATAGAACTTAAATTAAAATACAGTGCAAAGTCATTTGGATAGTGGAGAATTTGTAGGCCAATTGCCCTTCAGTTATCCAGTCAGTCGTATGGCGATGGGAAAAGAATAAAATTGTCGCCAGGCCAGTTATCTTCTGCGAAAACTTATAACACTTATTACGATCGCGAATTTGCCTGTCAAGCTTTACGATTATGGCATTATTCCCTCAATCCAAAAAAATGTTGATGCAGTTAAAATAACGGCCGCCAGTCAAGGCAGTTTCGCCATAAAATGGGCTCATTATGCAGGTGGTATAGAACCATTCTGAGTGGCATTCTCGATGGGAGGCCTATATCCAGTAGTAGACATCTTACGGGCTGATGGATGAATGGATAAGGTGGAAGTACGTGTGTAACAGTGATACGTAGTAACGTAACATTGAGACGTAGTAACGTAACATTGTATTGCCTGATGTTTGATGTAGGCGCTTTGCATTTTAATTATTGTGTTCAAAGAAAGAAACACAGCATTATGAGCTAATTTACAAGGAAAATAAATTAATAACACTCTCACTAATGAAGTTTCTAATATACATTAAGAAATTAATAAATAAAGCGTTTTTTTTTCGTATTATATAAAACTGAACAATAGAAAACAAAAATACATAAAAGTACAAGTTACATTATTAAAAATTTAGATTTCAAATTATTAAAATTTCGCTAAAAATACCAACACGTTGTTGTACGTGTTATATTTAATATCGTAATAGCTACAAGCTCGTCTTGTAAATCTATTTTGTCCATACGAAGTTCTCAAATAAGGAACATCAAAAAGGGACAATAAGCGTGATTTTGGCCTTTTCCTATGGTCCTGTAGTTTTCGTAATATTCTTGCAGTAACTTTAGGTAAAAGTTAACAGATTAAATAAAAGAGTGAATATTTAAATTCCCATGTCGTTAAACATAAACCTTATATAATTCACAAATTTTATTACGATAGGAAGTCGTTTAAAACGATGTAGGTAACTCTGTTGAATGGTATAATTACACTAATTGACGATCCAACGAAAAAAGCATAGATAATTGTATTCCTACTATGAAATTCAAATTTAATTGCATTTTATAACTGATATCAATAAAATGGTCATCGATATTGCTCTTTCAATAATTTGTGTAACTGCCTCCAAATTGGACAATTATGTTATAACATGTAAACAACTATTTACCGATATTAGAAAAGAAGAAAATTCTTAATTTGGCTGCATAAATGCTAAATAAATAATAAAATTCCTTTACACCAATTTATATGATTCATGTTAAGTTAAATCCAAACAGCTGAACTAATATTAATAATATTTTACTACCAGGTACCTGTCTATATAAGGAGTAACTCAGACTATTATTCAACTCAAGAAACCCCTATAAAATTCTGCCCGCTCTGGATTAAAACCCCCATGTGTCATGGACTATAGTCGCGGTTTTTTTTGGGGTGGGTTACGGTCGGCGCACTCCTTGCTCCGCTCTGTCCGGGAAAACAGGGGCGTAAGCACGCACACCCGTAACCCATCCGTGACATGTCGCCTTCGTCGTTGGATCGACCACCAGAGCAGGGTGACTGGTCGTCAGTGGTCGGCCCGACGGAATACCCCTTGAGGAGTACCCTCCCATCAACCGACGTCCTCCCTGAGGGGGTCTTTGCTCGCGCGGTCGGCCTTTCGAGGGGTGACGGACTAATTCCCCGGTCCAGTCACCCGCGGCCTCGGCTATGGACTACAGTCGCGTATCGTAATATTCTAGAAGATATTGGGGATTTAAAATGCGGGACAAGGCTATTGAAACTGAAGTGAAGCGATGGCGGATTGCTAGTAGAAAATAATTGACTGAAATTTTGTTAGACATCTAGAAATCAACGACGAAGGCAACGTCCTACACGGGTGGGTTACGGGTCCACGCGCCGCCCTTCTGTCGTCCCGGAAGGAGCCAGGCGGCAGGTGGGCTGACCGTAGCCCAAAGCAAAAAAAAATGACATCTAGAAATACAACGGTTAAAAAAATGGGTAGGTAGGTGAATGGGCTATAGTTTATAAAATAGGTAAGTATAGAAACACGAAAGTATAATCCGCTGGGCCGGCTACGGATATCAAGGAATCGGTACTAATGGTCAACCCAACGGCGATTCGAAGAGAATACCTACGGTATGTAATGAGCCCGCACGCCGCCCATTCATCGCCCCGGATTAGGCGGAGTGTGCCCAGACTATAGACTACCACAAAAAAGGTTAATAAAATGTTTTTTTTTTATAATTGCCTATTAATTTTACATATAATATAATCAATATACATGTACGTCTATTAACCCGAAACGTGTGCCAAAAACCTGACAACCTCAGACCCCGTATTAGTAAATACATACATATATCATGACATGATCATAAATCTAACATTTAAATAGTTTGAACTTCGACACCTAAATCTGGTTAAATAATATATGAAATGCTTATTTAAATGTATATAAGTGAAATTTTTGTTATTTCAATAGAGTTTTAATATTATTGCTACACTAAATTTTAGGTAACTAGGTCGATAACTGCCTTAAACAAAATAGTTAATTATGGTTTCATTTTGTATTAAACAAAACAATGCACGAAGAAAATTATTTATGTACAGTTTAGACTTCAAATAATTTTGTAGATTATGTTTTGTAAATGAGGATGGCAGGGAGGCAAAATGCCACGTACCTCCGACCCCGACGAACCCCTGATCCAAGTAAATCTTTTAACAAATTTTTGTAAAAAAATATAAATACATATTATAAGGTACTAGATACAACTCATCTTCTCATCATTGTTTTAGCTCATAAACGTCCCATTGATGGGCTCGAGCCTCCTCCACAATGGGATGGATATTGACCGACTATGCCGCACTGGTTTGTTAAGTTTGTATAACGTTTTGTTTCAAGTTTTCTTTTCCCTATAAAGATTTATATATTACTATATACCTTAATCATCTCTTACAACACCCACGGGTTATATAGAGGGTGGTAAAGTGTATTTTCACTCTGTCATCATACGACTAAAGACAAAATAGTATAAAATAGAAAAAGGATGACAATCAATTTACGAACGCATTCATTGAATCTTTTTAAGAGATTTTAAGAGACAAGACAGGTCGTATATTAGCTATTCGCTATATTTATTATTCCATTCTGTATTTTTTACAGAAGAGATCCTTCGAAGAAAAGAATTGTAATAATAAAAGTTAATATTCCACCCATCCATCAGCCTACCTAAAGTTAATATTAAATTATTACAAAAATAATTTAATATCTAGGCGCTCGGCTACTAGAGAAAACCCGTGAGAGTTTTTGCTACGAGGGCTACAATGATTTTGCCACGGACCTCAAACGGTATAGTTACGTCACTGCTCCAATATTAAGATATGGTTTTGTGTAATACAAGCATTAATTATAATATTTCTGAGGGCAGAATTGAGATGTCTCCACTTAGAAATGGATAAACATAACATATTTATTATGTTTATATATTTTAGTTGTTTCTTGCAATTTCTTAAGTTATCACAAATAAATCTTAAGACAAAATGAAGAGAGACTGGTGAAAGCTTGGTTCAAGATGTCACGGTATTGCACGTTACTGCCATTTAGTGTCAACGTTCATCCTTATCGCGATTATACAACGTAACTTTAACATGCTCGACTTTGCGCTAAAGATATAATAAGATATTAGTTAACTTGAGACTTATCTGTGGACCCCGTTTCATTTGTGGGTGTAGTGTCAGCTTATATTCATTTCAGCTCATATACATCCAATATGTGGCTAGTATAGAGTTTGCTTCGTGTTTGCCTTTTATTATAGTAACGTTACATGTTGTAAAAGCTAATGCGGAATGTGATAGACTATATAGCTTTCTTACATGTAAGAATAAACACTTCGTGATTTAAATTATAAAATGAACTAGCAACCCGCCCTCGCTTCGCTTCGCTTTCAGTCGCCTTAGTCGCGTAGTTTCCGTTCCCGTGGGTATACTGGGATAAAATATAGCCTATGTTACTCAGGGATACTGTAACATTCTAATGGTGAAAGAATTATCGAAATTCGTCCAGGAGTTTTTGAGTTTATTCGTAAGGAACGTTTCTTCTTTATAATATTAGAGGGTGAAAATTAAAAAATGCTGAAACACGTCTTTATTTATTTTTACTAAAGAGTATTTTTGGAGAATTTGAAGAATATCGACGAAGATTTTTTTTTCTCCTTATACAAATTTTGTTACTGCGGTTTACCCCCTAGGGGTTGAATTTCAAAAAACCTTTTCTTAGTGAGTTTCTACGTCACGCAAAGAAACTGATATCAAAATTTCATGTTTCTGGCTTCAGTACTTTCGGCTCTGTGATAAGTCAGTAAACTGACTTTCTACCTATTTTACACCCTTACGAGATGAAAATGGACAAACGCTAAAATACGTGTTTATTTATTTTTATTAAAGAGTATTTGTGCTTAATTTGAAGATAGTAGCTAAAGATTTTTTTTCTTTCCATACAAACTTTACCGTTGCGTTTCACCCCCTTAGGGATGGAATTTCAAAAAATCTTTTCTTAGTGGGCGTCTACGTCACGAAATGAAATTACGGTCCAAATTTCATTTTTCTTGCTTCAGTAGCTTCAGCTCACCCTGTTCATTTACATGTATATTATCGTTAGCGCCCCCGCAACACCCCTTGCAGGTGGAATTTCGTAAAATCCGTTCTTAGCTGACCTCTACTCGACGAAAGGAATATTTCTGCCAAATTTCAAGTCTGTGTGCCGTATGGTTCCAGAGATACGAGTATGGTGATGAGTCAATTTATCGCTCGCAAACCCCGCCTCTCCTATATATATATATATAAACTCATTTGCAAAAAAAACGGGCGGTTTTGATTTTCATTCATATTTAAAAAGATACAATACCAAAAAGGTTTCAATCGTTTGTACACGTTACTGGCCGGTTTTAAAAATGCTGTGGTATTTAAAAAAGTACGTTCTAAATTCAATTTTTCATTTGATGTTCATTTTTACAGAAAACCCCTTTTTATCCTACATTTTTGGCGCGAAGTTCCAGAAGTTAACATCGACTTTCATAACTTTTATTCAATTTTTATCGATTAATTTCATATCCTTGACTGTCAAAGCTTTATTTAATGCTGTTTGGCTGTATCAAAAATGGTAGATAAAGTGGTAAAAGCTACCAAAATTATCGCGCTGCTTGAAGAGGGTTGCAGCCAATGTTTCGTGGCTAGGAGGCTAAATGTTAGTCGCTCGACAGTCCAAAGGACCTGGCAGCGATATCAGGAGACTGGTTCCGTCGAGAGAAGGCCTGGTTCTGGAAGAAAACCATGTACCCAACCACGGAATGATCGTTTTCTTGTGAGTCGCGCATTGAGAAATCGCAAATCTTCGTATGTGGATCTTAAGAACAACCTCCAAGAAGTAAGAAATGTGCATATTAGTCTATGGACGGTCAGGAGGAGGCTTCTCGCTGCCAATATACGCAGTCACCGCCCGGCCCGCGGCCCCAAATTACTCCGTGAGCACAGAGTTCACAGGCTTAGGTTCGCTAGAAATTGTGAATCATGGACTCAAGACGATTGGAATAGGGTTTTGTTCTCTGATGAAGCCAGGATATCTCTGTTCGGTGAAGATCGACGTCGGCGAGTGCTAAGAAGACAAGGAGAACGCTTTGCAGAGGCATGTTTCGAAGAAATCACACCTTATGGTGGGGGCTCTGTTATGTTTTGGGCAGGAATAAATTCAATGGATCGTACAGAGTTAGTCTTCATTGAAAACGGCTCACTGACTGGGCATCGATACATAACGGAAGTTCTAATTTCTCATGCACAACCCGCATTGGCCGCTCTAGGTGAAGACTCGATTTTTATGGACGACAATGCTCGCGCCCACCGATCCCGCGATGTTAATGCGTATGTGCAAGAGGTCGGCATTCGTCGTTTGGATTGGCCAGCTCGAAGTCCCGACCTCAATCCCATAGAGCATGTCTGGGACGTTCTGAAACGGCATGTGAGATCAGTACACCCGGCTCCGCAGACCATCAGAGAGCTGAAGAATGTGATTACTGCGGAGTGGGAACGTATTCCGCAAGCAAGTATCCGGGATATACTCGCTAGCATGCCCAGACGAATTCAAGCTGTGATTTTAGCTAGAGGGGGTCACACTCGATACTAAACATTTATCTCCTTTTACTTTATTAAAGAAAAACAAACAAAAAAACTTTTTTATTTTTACTTCATGAGCATATGCACTACTAGCGAATATACACTACTAGCGAGGTTTAGCATTATTTCCCATAAATTGTATCTAAATTTTATGAAATACTGATGAAAACGATTATTTTCTTATTAATTTAGCAAATTGTGTGGATAAAACTACCTATAATTATCAAACAAAGAAATATTAACATTTGAAATGGTTCATTGCTTAGGTGCCCGTTTTTTTTGCAAATGAGTGTATATATATAGATAGATAGATAGATAGATTATAATTGATGTATGTCTTCTTCTTTCCTTAACTAGAGCCATGCTAAAATTGGGCTTATCTAACCACGCTCTCTATTTCATTATCAATAATGGTGTATACCATAAACGGTAGCAGATGAGTGGATGATATTGTATTGTTTTGGCGGATGACGTGACGGCTCATGAAGAGATAGCTGTTTACAAATATTGAACTAGTTGAAAAACTATTGTAATCCGTTAATAATACAAAATGTCATCACCCCACTACTAACACACCGACTGGGTGCTTTAACTCGTCTGCCAAACCTGTTGATTATTCTCCCTTTATAGGGAGGCGTATGTGCAACAATGTACAAGATGTACATCTTATACATTGTTGCTACGATAGGCTGAAGAAAGAATCAAAAATACAGCCTACTAGTACTGTGTCCACATTAGTAAAACCAATAATTATTTAGAGAATACAATTATAATTATCTTTGCAACTGAATAAAAAAATATTGAACTTAATAAAGAAATGGTACAAAATACAATCTTTATGTTTTCTAGTTAGTAGGAATTTTTTAGTTAAGTTACATCGGTAATTGAAATTACTTCTAATTAATATAATAAATGCGAATCAATGTTTATTTGCTTGTGACGCTTTTAAGCCAAATACCGATCTTAAAATTCTTTTACCAATGGAATGGTACACTATCAGCGAGTAACATAGGGTATATTTTATCCCTATATTTCCACGAGAACGGGAAATACGGCGATGAACATGGAGGATTACGACCGATTTCAAATATTCTTTCATCGATGTAAAGCTAGAATATTAGCGAGTAACATAAGCTATGTTTTATCCAAATATTCCCACAGGAACGGGCAGAAACCGATAGAATTTAGTAGTATTACATAATTTTTGACAATCATGGCATTGATTTCTCCGTGTAATGATGAAATAAAAATACAATTTATAATCACCCCTTTCTGCCCGTAGAAGTCTTAAAAACTGACAAAGTGATATTGGACAGTAGAGGAGGAGAGTGCCTCCTGCAAACACCAATTGCGATTGCCAATCTGATTCTCAAGCTGAAGCTCAAGCGATTAAGGCATTATTCCTCTTGGGCAGAGCAGTATACATCAACTGACGGCTGGTTAAATGAGATTCATTGATTTGAACTCAAAATGAAATACATTAAAACCCGTTTAAGACGATTTCGCAGGGACCCGAATTAAAACGCGTCTTAGGAGGGAAAGCGTATTATGCGGGAAAGGGAAAAAAGTGCCATTATTATTTATTATATTCTATTATTATTTTGAATACCTACGTATTCAATTTAACATTTTAAAATTACCTAAATAAAATGTTGTTTATTTTCTTTAATTAATATACTCACCTACTACTAGATACATTTTTTAATATTAAAAAATAAAAAATATTTAAAAATATAAAAAATGTTGTTTATTATATACTTAAAGTAATCACTTATTTTATTTTGACAGTTTGACAAAAAGATTTTGAGGCATTAGCAATTACAAGATTTTCAACGTAATTCAATTTTCGCAGTACGTCTTCGCTTGATTCAAAGAAGTTACATAGCGATTTAAACCATTAACGGCTCATAATGCCTGGGCATGTGACAAAATCGCAGTTGACTCAGCTTCTTCTTGGTCATTATCACTTAGGGTCACTCGACAGTCGCTGGCCGCTGCCACAAGGGGTAATATATGTATTTGAATGGCACGTGTTGGCGTATTAAACAGGATGACGATCGTATTAAGCGTTAAGAAATGTATGAAAACATGTCTCAAGTTGCTGGAACTGACGCAAAATGGCGTAATATGCGGAAAATCGTATTAAAAGTGATCGTATTAAACGGGTTCTACTGTATTTAAAAAAGGAGTCGGTTCTCAATTCGACTATATATTTTGTTTTTTATATGTATATTACGCGATCATTCCGTCAATTATAAATAGATTTTGATGATTCATTCATTGTTTAGTACTTCCTACTTCAGAGACGGTCCCGTATAAGTTTAATTCAAATCTGACCAGTAGTTTTGAGTTATCTGTAATAATGCCTATTTTGTTCATCTCGACATTGTTTTGAAATCGGTTTTAATTATTAAAATTACATGAAAAATGATTTAATAATATACCTCATTTGTTGACATGTAATTTTTAGTGAAATTTAAAGGCAGGAATGCATTTTCCGTTTTCAGAGCACTTTCCATTACTAAGTTATTAGGAATTCACTGACGAAAAACACAATATCGCTTAGCTAGACTTAAGAAACAAATCCCATGTTCAACTATAATCCTAATGGCTAATTATATATTAGATCATAACATTTTATAAATGTAGGTTTAATTTCTCAACATATTACCTACTTTAGGTAGGTTAATATTAAAGCAGTATAATTTAACCGAGTCGGACATGAGGCTAGATAACACGTACCTATTCCACTTAATAGGCAATTAAGATTATTATATATCGTACACCTGCAGCACAATAAGATAAGAGTATTTTAATTACGATATATGCTATCCTATCTTCATGCCAACACATCTGAGCAGCGTCAAATTGTCTCTCGTAAAGGAAGAGGCCCAAGTCCAATAGTGGGACATACATATATGGGAAGAGAGAAATATGCTGCTAATTTTAATTTCGAGTCTACTACTTAAGTAGTTAAAGTACATGCTATATTCCTCGCGAAGTCATGTCATTATTATCTGAGCGAAGCGAGGCCCGAACCTCCTCCTATAGGAGGGCAGTTGACCTAACATACAACAACTTTACTACAATATCAAATTACCAGTATCATGTACAAAGTACCATGCTCTCGCAGAAAATCGACGTCTGAGTAGTAGCAATTTGTTACTGCGCTTCGTTCGGTGAGCGAGAGAGCCGGAAGCCCAACTTTCTGAGGGTGATTGCGTGTGGAGGGTTTTGGTGGTGCCCTTGGTATCACCGAGCCTCAATGCACGCATTCACACTCCCTTCGCGGTAGGCAACGGCCTTGTAAAGGTCCATGAGCGGCAGCAACACTTACCATCAGGTGTACTGTTTGCTCGTTTGCCACCGTTTGCATAAAAAAAAAAAAAAAAACTAAGTAAAGACAATATTATTAAAAATATCAAAGTAACTAAATCAAATAAAAATAATCAAAAATATCAAAGTACTTGGCACCGACTTCATAATTATTAAATAACTAGCAACCCGCCCTCGCTTCGCTTCGGTTATAGGTTATAGTCGTTTTACCCGCGTAGTTTCCGTTCCTGTAGGAATACCGGGATAAAATATAGCCTAGTTTACGCCCTGATATTATAGCTTTCCATTGGTGAAAGAATTTTTGAAATCGATCCAGCCGTTTTGAAGATTACCTGGAACAAACAGACAGACAGACAAAAATTTTTTAATTGCTATTTTAGGCATAGGTGTCGTGCAAATAACCGTGTGAGCATGAAAAAAAGCCTATTATTTTGACATTACAAACAGACACTCCAATTTTATTTATTGGTATAGATTATTATTATTCATTTCTATTTAACTAAATGAAAATACATGATTATGACTTTGTGCGAAGTAAATTTATTTTTTGCTTTTTAGTTTACTGTTTGAAGTCGGTTTATTTATTGTTAATAATTATTTTATTTTATGATTTTAAGTGATGGGTAGACCGAGCAAGGATGTTTCTCGAATGAAGACGCGTTGGTTACTTGAGACGGAAAATGATAGACGAAAACGATTAGACAAAATTAAGAAAAAGCTAATAAGAAGAGAATAAATTAAACTGGCGTTTCATTCAGAAGCGCAAAAATAGATTGTCGACTATGAGAGCTTATATATCAAATAGATTAACCAACGAAAGTGAAGAAGATCGTGACCATCGCTTTTTCTTTGATTCCTTAGCGATTATCAAATGAAATCGAAGAAACCCGTACTCACCGGCTCAGTTTGATTCATTCAATGCTGTAAATCGTTAAGGAATTCCCTCAACTGTCTATGGTCTCCATCACAGATCTACTTCAGACCTTCATTATAACCCATATGGGTGCAAAGTTCTCATCAATATAAATGAATTAAGTCCAAGCACAAGGTGGCTACTTTAAACCGTTGAGAAGTTTCCTAAACTGTCCTTCGTCTTCATCATCGGACCCCTAATGACAGTCACAACCTATCTAGATATAAAGTTCGTGTCAATATAGATTAGTCAAGCTCAAACATAAGGTAGCTGCTGTGAATCGTTGAAGAGTGCCTGGGACTGTATATCGGCTCCATCATCAGATATACTGTAGACCTTTATTAAATTGTAGTGCTTTAATAAAATACTTAATGATAAAACTTACAAACGCACTAGTCGCTCCTACGATGTTTGAAAGTTCCCCTTGATTTCTCTGGTCTGCCATCATCAAACTCTGGTTTCCTTATCATAGAACCACCTTTGAAATATCTTCTTTTCAACAAAAAAAGAGTCATCACACGGTTTCCCGTGTAATCATCATCGTTAAAGTAAACGTATTGTTGCAACAACGGAAGCCATCTACCCCCCTATATCTTTACCGTTAAGGAATTGTATCCTTCATTATCAGCTCTGCAACGAGATGATGACTACCAGGCGCAAATACCTAAATAGCTTTACGAAGTACTTATAAGAAAAACGTTAAAATTGCCTATAAAATTTTAAGAATTCCATCAATTTCTCAAGGATACCATCATCAGATCCTGACCTGATGTCTATGGGACTACCTGAAAAGTATACCCTATCAAACAAATAAAGAATTTTGCAAATCGGTCCAGGCGTCTTTGAGTAGGTAATCGGTGAACATACATAAAAAAAAATCCGATGGATTGAGAACCTCCTCCTTTTTAAGAAGTCGGTTAAAAATAATAAAGACAGCATAATAAAAATTGTGTGTAAATACAGTTTAGATGATGATGATGACAGTTTAGGATGAAATGTAGGTTTTTTTTTCTCTTGGTGGCAAACGAGCAAACAGTACCTCCTACACATGATAAATGATGCTGCCGCTCATGGACCTTTGCTAGGCCGCTGTCTACCGTAAAGGAAGTGTGAATGCGTGCAATGAGGATCAGGTTTAGTATAAAAGGTATTCATCCAAACGTACCACACGCAAATACCTTCAGAAAACTGGGAGAGCCGAACTCTCATTCACCGAATAAAGTGCAGTAACAAATTGCTACTGCACAGTTGTCGTTTTCTGCTAGAAGGTGGTACTACCCCGGACGAACCGACCCGCGGCTGTAGACAAAAGAACGTCGACAGTATGGTCCTACGTTTCGTGAGAATTCAACCCATGTCAAGGGACCCATAACAAGCATTTCTCCCTTTCTCTCTCTTCCTTCCCTCCATTTTTAAAATAATGATACATTTCCGTCGTGTATAACATAATTCAATCAATTATGCCGCGACAAGCCACACAATGTGGCTATTTTGCTCAGGATGTTTTTTTTTATAAATCGAGTTGTTAAATTGAAAATTCTAGTCTCTAACCTAATTTGCTGTTTCCTTTTGTGAGATAATTGCCTTATAATAGACGGCGCTCGCATCCCAGTTCGTGACATTGTCGGCCATCGCTCTAAATGGAAATTTTACCATTAGAAATTTTAAAGCTAAAAGATTTTGTTAAATTGAAAAACTAAGTAAACTTATTAGTTTATATTCTTGACATATTTTGGCGATTTTTACGGGTATTCTCAGCAACAGATTTAATAACTTAGAATAATGGCCGGTTAACGACAAAAGGTTGCCCTATATTACACAAAGAATTTGGGGTGAAATCTGGACACTGAAACCTCTACTTTCCTCTTCGGTGAAAAAGTGTGAGACAAGTAGTTTTATTTTTACTAAGAGTTTATAAAACTGTATTCATTTCATATTTTGTTTACAGTAGATACACCAGATCCAAAACCATATTATTCAATGAAGTTAGTAACTTGTTTAGTACATTACATATGAAGTATCGCAGTTAAAATCACTGCGACTACGGCACATGGAGTTTATATCGATAATAAATTAGCCCTTTAATAGCCGTAATTTATTGCTAATATACATATATCTGTCATTAAACTGTTTCGCAATATCTATTTCGAACATATACAATTGTTTCACATGGAAATAGTTTGATCGTTATATTGATTACTTATTTATATTAAAATGTAATTGTTCTCTTTTTTGATCTATTGTTATGCATTAAATAATCAACAGCAACACTTAATTAATGCCTGTTATTATACGTCATCACTTTTCGGGATGACTTCATTAATCCAAGAAATTACGAAACAGTTTAGAAGAACAATCCTTACTAATATTAAAATGCGAAAGTAAGTTAGTTTATTTGTTTGTTACTCTTTCACGTTTAAAGCACCGAGATTTCAAAAACTCTTTTATTAATGGAAAGCTATAATATCAGGGAGTAACATGGGCTATATATTATCCCGGTATTCTCACGGGAACGGGCACTACGCGGGTAAGACACCTGGAACCGAAGCGAAGCGAGAGCGGGTTGCTAGTTGTAAATATAGTCGCGTTAAAATTTGATACCCCTTTTTTTTGGGGTGGGTTACGGTCGGCGCACTCCTCGTACCACTCCGTCCGGGGCGACAGAGGGGCGTAAGCACGCACACCCGTAACCCACCCGCGACACGTCGCCTTCATCGTTGGACTGACTACCGAAGCAGGGTGACTTGACGTCAGTGGTTGGCCCGACGGAATACCCCGAGGGAGTATCCTCTCCCTTCGACGTCCCCTACTGGGACGCCGGTCGCCGTCGCGAGGCTAACCTCTCCGCGGGTGCCCGAACTAAATCCCCGGTCCGGTCACCCGCAGCCTCTGCTAGGGCGGCATTAGGCGCAGGTATTCGCGCCTGCGCCGCCCCAATCGCCGGCGGAGGACCGTGTCCGCGTGGAGTCTTTTCTCCCGCACACGATCCGCCGCCTCCTTCCGCGAGATGAAAATTTGATACCTAAATAATTTTGGCAATTATTATATGTCATACATCTGCCATGTTGTGACAGAGTAGGAATACTAATTAACACCACCTCTCTTATCCATGAACGTTGTAAAAGACGACTTAGAAATATAGCATCTATTCAAGAGAGGGAAAACTCAAATTAAAACGCTATACCAACACGTTTGATCAGCGTGATACAATAGGTCAATTCCTCTCCTGTTTTGGAAGAGGCTCCAACCTAGTAGTGGGATATGTATAGCTCATACGATGATGATGATATAACATAAGTAGGGACACGGTATCGAAGAGAAAGTATCGATACTGTACTTATGAGTAGTATCGAAACAAAAGTATCGATACTGCAAAGAATCGAGTACTTTTCCTAAAATTTATGTCGTGATGAGTTTCAATGTTTTTTTTTTTTAGAAATTTGATCGCCTGTGAACGGATATATTTCGAGCCACGTTTCAGAAGGTTCATCACGTTTGAACTAGATGGCGTTACCATAAACATGAGTTGTAAGGTGAAGTTTAACATGAATAATTTCTACAATTTATTCGATTTATACGATACCTGCCATAAAGTACTCATTCAGTAAAAGTATCGAATCCAAAGGTATCGGTATCGAAAGAAAAGTACTCGATACCTAAAAGTACCGATACTTTTTTCGCGTCCCTAGACATAAGTCAAATGATAATTTCATTAATAGCATAGTGTATGTATTATACAACAATGCAATCGCTATCAAATGCAGCCTTCAATTAGTTTTATAATTGAATTCGCGTGTTTTCGCTGCGCCATGTTTTCATATATGCAAGTTTATTTATTGATAAATAATCGTGTGCAGGACTGTATCGAAAACGCTTAGATGTTAATTATAATTGTATACATTCATATTAAAAAAGTGAAGGCAAAAGATTTATATCTGATAGTATACACATATAGATTAATTAATTCAAATAATTACAATATACTTTGTTTATTAAATTGGAATGTTGACTAATAATGCGATAAACATAAATATAACAATGAAATATTATTTAATTACTATTTCGTATACATTAACATGTTTTTAAACAGACAGAACATGTAAATAATTCGTTGTAATAAGATATTGTTTATAATGAGAAGAATAAACGTATCCTAAGTTATATCATTAATACGAATGTGAGTTTATTTGTTAGGCTTATGCCTAAAATGGTGAACCGATTTTAAAATTCTTTCACCAAACGAAAGCTACAGCATTAACGAGTAATGGCCTGTATTTTATCCTCGTATTTCTATGGGAACGGAAACTAAACGGACGAAGTCAATGGAATTTGGTGTATTTTATATAGTTTACCGTGTGGGGTCGGAGTAAGAATATATATAATTTATCACTTTATATCATTGTAAATAAAACTATTGTTACAAATATTATCACGCTTGTATTTGATTTTTGATTGCCCGACGTTCTGAACACTTTACAGTTTTCATGGTCACGGGCGAACTAAGATGTCTTACGTCCAACAAATTATCGTTATTACAGAGATTCATATCTACCCGCTACAGAATTACTTATTAAATTAGTTATTAACTACATTTTAAAACGATTTTTTTGCTAATTCAAGAAGAAAATGATTCTATATGAAAAAAATTACATTGCTTTTGGTTAGTAATTATTAAACATTAAATTTATAGTAATTAATATGACAATTTATTAATTTATACCCAACAAATCTAATATACCTACCTACTACTCGTATCTGAAATACTGATTTTCGCGGCACATTTTTTGCATTAACCATTAAGATATACAAGGTATCCTGCTGGCTGGATAAGTGGGAAATTGTCCTATTATACAGACTACCCTGGTCAGATATGTTGGTTGGGTTTACTTCAAGTTTTCTTTCTCTTGCACATTATAATTTCTAATTCCTCTTTTAGGACAGCCACAGGCAAGAAAGGGGGGTGGTGATTTTTCTTTTTCCAACAATCACACGGAAAAATCAATCAGCTAGTCGTAAATATATTATTTTGTTATACTGTCCACTACTGTCCAGTGTCCATACAATAACAATAAATTCCTACGGTACATCGAAACAATAACAAATAGATACCAATAAAGCTGTTATGAAAAATATTTATAAATAGCGCGCTCTCCTTTGTTATGCTATAAACTACTACTGCTGCAATATTAAGTTTTATTTTCCAAATCGTTAAAATCTGTATTTCAATAGATTTTTGTCAAACAGTGAACATCTAAGAGCTAATGGATGGAAAAAAAGACAAATTCAACATTTATTTGTAATTTCATCGTGACTCATATGCGTCTTACGACTCGAGAACAAATAGGAGGGAAATTGATTTAACCATACCATGCTGATCAGGCAGGTTGGTATAGGGTTTTACTTCGAGTTTTCCTTCTCTTGCATTGATGTTATATGCGTATTATATCCTTTAGTCGTCTTTTACGACATCCACGGGCAAGATATACATAATTTTTATTTTTTCTCTACATTTCACTCTACAACAAATTTGTTTTTTAAAATTCCTCCCAGCATTCTTTAATAACAACTGAACAATGTGTCAATTTAACCGAATACACAATAGGTAACAACTATAAATACACTCAATTTATATTATAAATCGTGACGAGTATTCACGACTACAATGAGTCAAATATGGAGAGCTTTGCATATATTTACAAAGATATTGATTTTTTTATATATAATATAATGAATGTCATTTGAATCGTTATGTACTTTCATTGAAGTAACGTATGGTAACATTTTATGTAATATATGCAATGAATTGTAAGTTGTTACCAAATAAATTCAATCTAAAAAAAGTAAAAAGAAATGAGTAAATTGGAGCGAATATAAAAATAAAACCACCTACATCCTTTGTGGATGCAGATGAGCATCGATGAGGTCAACTTTCCTTTTTACGCATCCTTTCGAGTATAAAAATACAATATGAGAGCAACAAAGATGGTGGAACGTATCCGGTCACACGGCCTGCAACAGCCATTACTCGCTGTCTTGTCTGGACACCCCACGCAATAAAATTATTGCTCACCAACACATTACTTCACCATTTAAGATATGTTATTAAAAACCCTTCGCGTTTGAGATGTGAAAGTGACTGAATATTTACGATGAGATCAAAAGTTTCAAGTACCTTCTTGGTCTTATCAAGAAATTATTTGCCAACGAAAAGGATTATAATTAATATTGAAAGTTATTATTGTTTCAGCCTCCGTTTTGAGGACAATTAGGTGCTTAAACGCATACGATGAACAAAACTTTCTATATGTATATTCTTAATTATGCATAGAATTGGCAATCAATCATTTGAAGTGATCTAAAAATAACTCGATTGAAATGGACGGAATTCTGTAATGACAGAATCTAAGCTATCCGTGTGATGACGGATTAAGAATACAATTCACCACTTCCTCCTATCTAGGGATATGATACGCATATAACATCTATACATGAGAAGGAAAACTCTAAACAAAACCTATATAAATCTCACTGACCAGCATGGTATAGTAAAGTCAATTTCCCTCCTATTGTGGAGGATGCTCGAGGCCAGTAGTGGTGCGTATATGTGCCGAGATCAATTAAAATTGTGTCTGTGTACTACGCACGTAAGGAGTTATACTTTTTGACGTTGCAAGATAAAAATCTTACTAAAAATGTTATCCTTCGCGTTATCCTACGTTTCCTAAAACAACACTTTTAATAGAAAAAAGTATTTAATACATTGAAAGTTTTGTTATAACGCATTATCTAGTTGATAGATGTGACGCTATGGGCGCGCATCGTAAGAGATTCCCTAACGCGCTTTTCATAATTTTTCCCTAACGCATTAAAGAAATATAACTTTAAAAACTGAAACCCAATTAGCAAAATATTTCAAAACCAATACATAAGTGTTACGTATCCGTAAATTCAATAAGGAAGCAAATAAAAGATTGGATGTGATTAGTATTACGAATACTAGATTCATTTGATGTATTACAGTATCGATATAACAAGGTTATAAATCACAAGAAGAACGTCTCGCGCTCGTTTTGAGATCATGCAGCCGATCTGATTGGAGGTTGTTACGTGTAAGCTTAACCTTTGACACGACTCGATGTCATCGTGGTCTTAAATTTCCAAGTCATCGTAATAACGACTTTAGATCTGTTGAATAGCGTCTTATATTTTTTTCATAAAGAAATGATCAGTAGCAATATGGAGATTCTAAAAATAACTATGTCCGACACCATAATATGGGAATTAAGCACATATTATATAAGATGAAAATTTCACCTAATGTGTTACTTAAGAATAAAATATAAATAAATATAAGCACAATCATAATTGCTTTTAATATTTCATAGGAGGGTATTAATTCTAAGCAGTATTATCATAGATACAGTCTTATACGTTCTTACTCTCAAAATACTATAGTTATATAGGGAAATTATATTGTTGTCTTTTTTAAATATAAAATATTTGATAAAAATATACTTAAATATTTTTTTAAATAAAGATATAAAATTTGACTTGACGTAAAATTTAAAATCATCATAATCATCATCAGCTTACATGCGTCCCACTATTGGGTTCGAGACCCTCCATAATAGGAGCGGTGATGAATTCTTGGAGCGAAGATTTAGGCCAGGAGTTCCTAAACTTTAAAGACAACGGAACCTCAATCGAAAAACTTTTACTTTGTGGAACCCCATATCAAATGATATCAAGTAATGAACGGTTCTGTGCCATAGTACATGCCTAATTCTTGTTATCTGTCTACTTACATAATAGTAATGTTTCCCATCACTAATTTTGCATTTTGCCTTTTAAGTTAATATTTGTAACCGTGATATTCTTTCACAGCCAAATTACTAAAATTAAAAGTTATTTAATTTCGGCGGAGGCCTGATGACTACTCTACGGAACCCCTAGGTTCCGCGGAATACACCTTGGGAATCCCTGGTTTAGGCAATAGGTCTACCGGCAACCTTTGGGTATGGCTTCTTGATAATGTAGTAAAATATCGCAATTGATTTACCTACTCCAGTGCTTTTGATAGTATTTCACATTGATTTCTTTTTTTTCAAACATCGCTTATGGTTCTCGAAAATGGTCTCAAGGATAATTTTTTAAGAAAATTATGATTATGACGACTTTAAGTAGCTATGAAATTGCAATCAAAGTTAAGTTATTCACAGAATTCATTTTATAAGCTATAAAAGTGAGATTATCGCCTTAAATGTATTCTTAAAGTTATCGAAAAGCCCCCCAGATTTTATAAAATGTTGTTGAGAATTATGTTATAAGCATGTCTTTATATATAAATATGTCAATCTCTAAAAAGAAGTGAGTGTCTAAAAAAAATTATACTTGTTTGGCGTTACAAGATAAATCTTTCTAAAAATTTTATCCTTCGCTTTATCCTACGCCTATAAAAAAAACAAGACTAATAATAGAAAAAAAGGTATTTAATACATTGAAATTTAAATGTAATGCATTTTAATACAATTTTTTGTGACGGTTTGCGCGCGCCTCGTAAAAAACGTTGACTAGCTAACTTCAGGGTGTCGGTTTTTCGTGATTGTGCGGGCGCACTTATGCGCCAAAAGAAGTACAACTCTAATAAAAAACATTTCAGGAGATAAGAAAGTTTTAATGATATTATCTCCGTGGTGACAGAGTAAGAATACAATTCATTACCACCTCGCCTGTCCGTGGGTGTCATAAAAGACGACTGAGAGATATAAGACGCATATAATAACTATGCAAGTGAGGGAAAACTCGAAACAAAACCCTATACCAACACGTCTGGCCGCGGGTGATCGGACCGGGGAATTGTCCGTCACCCGCAGTGTGGCTAACCGCGCGACGGCGACCGACGTCCCAGGACGTCGAGAGGTGAGGTTACCCGAAAGGGTATTCCGTCGGGCCGACCACTGACGACAAGTCACATCTACTCCGGTGGTCGGCCCAACAACGAGGTGACGTGGGTACGGGTGGGTTATGGGCCCCGCGCGCCGTCCTTTCATCGCCCCGGACGGACTGGACCCCGCGTGCGCTTACCATAGCCCACCCATAAAAAAAAAAATACCAACACGTCTGAACAGCGTAGGTCAATTTCCCTTCCATAGTAGAGGAGGCCCGAGCCCAACAGTAAGACTGAGATGATGATGATTAAAGAATTGATTGAATTTATTTTATTGAAACTCTTTTTCATTGTATATGATTACAAAAATAAAAACGCACACACCTTTTTAAATATAAAAGTAGCGTAACATTGTAATAACTGTCTTACATAAACTTTATTCGATTTATTTATCTTTGATTAAAGTGTGAGAATTAATGGAACCTATAATCGAATTAATAATAGCTTTCGGTAACTCATAGTACAAATATGTTTGGCATGTTGCAAAACTACACATATTGGCGTATTATCTTTGGCCAATTGAAAGTTTGCAACCAATTTAACAAAGCCTTGGAAACACCATATATGTTTGTATCTACACTTACCAAGGGAAAATCGTTAAAATTAAAACTAGCATTCTGTTATGATACTATTTATAAACGATATTGATATATTAGTTTGATTTGATTTGCTTCGGTTTTGGTCGCCTTACCCGCGTAGTCCCCGTTTCCGTGGGAATATCGAGATAAAATATAGCCCTGATATTATAGCTTTCCATTGGTGAAAGAATTTTTGATATGGGTTTGGTGGTTTAAGCGTGAAAGCGTAACAAACAAACAAACAAATGAATAAACAAACAAACTTACTTTCGCATTTACAATATTGGTAAGGATGTATGTCGTTATTAAGACATTCAAATATAATAAACTTAGTGATAACACAAAAATAATAAGTTAACTATTAGTATTATACTATTAGGATCAGGAATCTAATATCACCATGCATCGTCATTTTAGCTCATATACATACGTCCCGCTGTTGGACTGAAGGCATTATAGGAGGGAAATTAACCTACTATACCACTCTGGTCAGATCTGTTGGTACAGCGTTTTGTTTCGAGTTTTCTGTCTCTAGCATAAATATTATATGCAAATTTAATCGTCTTTGGGGCACCCATGGGCAATACAAGACATACACACATACAATTCAACACCCCCTCGGTGTTGAATTATATTGTTACTCCGTCACCACACAACAAATAATTATGTATGTATTACGATTTTTTTAAAGTGAGGAGAATAAATGATTGTTTAGTTGAAAATTTTACAAACGTAGAATAAAGAGTAAAACTAACCCCCTGATTTAGAAACACGATTTAACGACACGGAAAATCTAATATGTTATGTACTTCAAAATGGAAAATAGAAATTAAAAATAACTGATATGGATTTGCAAGGTTTATTGAAAAAGTTAAAAGGTGACTCGAACTGCGACCATGGATATGTGTTCAAGTGAAAGGATTTAGAAAGGTGATAATTTATAAAATAATAAAAAACGAAAAAGATGTAGAGATAATCTCAAATAAAAATATCACTACCTTCGTTAATCTACAGTAGATATCTACGAAAGACTTTTGTAAGGTTTTTTTTATAAGGCTTTAATTACAAGTTTATTAGCTTTCTAAAATAAAAAATAACATTTTTTATTAGGTTTTTTCTCTTTTTATAAGGTACGATTGCAGACTAAATTTTAATCTGCTTAGCTATTTGTTTTACATCGAAATGAAATTCACAGTATCTGGTACGCTAGGTCGCTTTTTAGGGTAAAATACTTTATGAGCTTTAGGTTAGTCCAATTTCAATTTGGCTATTGAATATTTGTATGAAAATTAATAACTTACCAGGCATAAGAAAGTATACGAATATTCCGAGTGCGATGCAAACAGCAATTAGTGCGACGGGCCATCTCAGTACGCGTAGAGTTCGCGTAACTTTAGTTGCCACTACATCGCTGTCCGTAGCAACACGGTAAAGGCTGTCCGGATGCGACCCCTGAGAACAATAAGAAAAGAACAAATTATATAAAAGTTATAGAATTCAATTCCATTCCATCAGGCTACAGACGTCCCCTGCTGGATATAGGCCTCCCCACGAGAATGCCACTCGGAATGGTCCTATGCCACTTGTATCCAACGTTTACCTGCGACTTTGAAAATGTCGTCAGTCCACCTAGTCTATGGAGTCGAGTAATAGAATATATGTTTTTATTATCTTATATCTTTAAACGAGCAATTCTTGTCTATATATATATATATATATATATATATATATATATATATATATTCAGGATCTCGGAAACGGCTCCAACGATTTTGTTGAAACTTGGCATACTAGAGGTTTCGGGTCCAAAAAAGCGATCTAGCTAGGTTTTATTTATAGAAAATGTTGTTTTGTCCGTGTTTTTAGCAAAACAAACAATGACATTCAATTTTAAAAGAATATGAATTCAAACTTCGTTGTCAACGTCATGAGTTACGATAGCTCAGATGGGAAGTTGACAGGTTCTAATTTTGATTTTGTTGACATTCAAACAGCGTCGGTTCGAATCTCGGTGTTATTATTATTCTCTTTTTGTAATTTTTTATATATTTTTCATTATTTATTTTTTATAAATATATATCTAAATAAATTCGATAAAAATATTCCGAGCGAAGCTCGGTCAACTAGATGTTTATAATAAACTTACCGTGTGGTGACAGAGTAAGAATACAGTTCACCACCTTTTTTCTTGCCCGTGGGTGTCATAAAAGTCAAATAAAGGATATGCAAATAATACCCACGCCATACAAGGAAATCTCGAAATTAAACTCTATTCTAACCCGTCTGACCAGCGTGGAATAGTAGATCAATTTGTCTCCTATTGTAAAGGAAGCTCGAATCAAACAGTGCGATATATGTGAGCTGATGTGACGATGTAATGGGGTGACGGAGTAAGAATACAATTCAATTCTCCACCTTCCTTTCTCGTCCCGTAAAAGATGACTAACGGTTATGATATACAGAAAACATGGATGTATGAGATGGCAAATTCGAAGTAAATCCTTACACGAACAGGTCTCATCAGCGTGGTTATGGGGGTCAATGTCTCTCCTATTACGGAGAAGGCTCGATCACAACATTGAGGAGTAACTGTGTTTAGATAATAAATACTCATATAAAAAAAAAAACAATATTATTTTCAAGGCAAATAAGAGCGTTTGGAACGTCCTGAAGGTCAAACCTCGGTATTAATTATGGAGACCATTGTGGTTGACAGGAGTTAAAGTTATGGAGAAGTATGATGGGATTAGTCCCATCAGCAAATAAAACAAGTTCTATCAAAAATCTATTCAATTTATATTTTATTCTTATTGTCTAACAGTGTTTAAAAAGATAACCAATGTTGATATGTCGTATTTTATAGCGGAGTACTTAAGAAGCATACAATTATACTCAGATTTAGAACAACAAATTGTGAATTGCTCAAAGAATAGTCTTGCGTGGGAATCAAACCCTTCCCTCGATTATAGAATAAGATCTTCACAATCTTCAGAATCATCACAAACAGTTTCAATCATTCTTAGTTTACTTAATTTGGTCTACAAGGATAGGCATTACGCAAAGTCCGAGACATCATAATGGACGCCATTACACATTTACCTACACTAATATTACGAGTACAAAGATTTGACTGCACAAGTAGCGTAGTAGTTTAAATACCGACCTACAGTGCCATTGGTATGGGTTCGAATTCCACCTAGTACAATACTTTATGCGATCTATAAATTGTTGTTCTTAATCTGGATGTAATTGGTGTCTATTAATTATATGTTGGTAAAGTTCCCCGTAATACAAGGATTATTTCCTTAATGCAGGATGTTGTCTTATTAAAGAAAATCTCCTTTTAAGAACTGCCGCTGCGAGCGCTGTGCGCTATAGGTGCATAGGCACACTAATTCTCTCTTTTTACGTGACACAAACGAAGTTGCTTGGGTGCTTATAAACATAACAAAAAAAAACCGTGTGGTGACGGAGTAAGAATACTATTCATCACCCCATCTCTTGCCTATGGATGTCCTAAAAGACGACCAAGGGATAAAATATGCATACAACATCATGAAAATCAAAAAGGAACATTCCGGTACCGGGAATCGAACCCGAGCCTCCTGGGTGAGAGCCAGGTATCCTAGCCACTAGACCATACCGGAGTTAGAGATTGAAATGAAAATATTATTTTCATCTAAGTGGAATAAATTTAATTATATCTTTAAAATAATAGTTTTAACTTGACTAGAATCGTGTATTGATTCATATTTTAAATTTCATCTTGTTTTACTGCAAAATACTTATATATAGATTTGTCCAGGATTATGCAAGAGAAGGAAAACTAATAAAACGCTATACCAACACGTCTGACCCGTTTATAGTAGTTTAATTTCTCTCTATAGTAGAGGAAGCTCGAGCCCAACAGTGGGACGTATATGAGCTGAAATTATGAAAAAAAAAAAGATTGTAACAGTATTATTCAACATTATTCAATTTGCATACATACGCTGATTCTTTGACTATTTAATTTGGACATAAATATAAAATTTTCTATGTCATGAAGTCTGTAAGCTATTAGTCATAATTATTTAATAGATGTACCGAATTCCAACAGAAACAATAAATATGTATTATTTACGTTTATAAATTATTTATAGACAATAGTTTACACCTACGCTTCGTGAATATTCTAGAGTAGACAAAGTTTATTCTAAAAACAAACTTATTATTGCATTCTTCTCGGTTGTTATGACGTAATTATTTTTTATGATCTTCGTCTTTAAAGGGATAGAGAGAGATTTAAGTATCAAAGAGCAAGGTAATCCATCTACCGGGTAAAATATTACATAGTAATTGTGCTGTTATGGCAAAATTGGGACATAAAAAATGGCCAAATTTTAATAAAAATTCTATAAAATCATTATATTTGCCTTTAAATAAAATGTTATTAGTAAAATAATTTAATTATATACATATAATTTGCCATGTCTTGACTAAAATTTATCTACATAAAGCTTATATCTACTAAGTATAAAATAATAAATACAACGATGATAAAAAGACATGATCAATGACAAAGCTTAAGACTATTTACTTATTATCTAATAATCGGTATTAGAAAGTTCTTTATTTATAATAGACAATCTTAAGAGATCGGAATGTTAGGAACATAATATTGCATTTGGTACAGACATCCGTAGGCCCCGCCTATATTTATTTGTGATAATTAACATAAGAACATTTAGAAATGTAGGTGACATTTAAAATTATTTAATCGATTATAATACCATGATAATTTATGAACATATTTCAAATACTTTATTAAATTATATTACGATATTACATAAGTGGCCGTATTTTACATGTTAAATTTTATTTGAAAAAGAAAACTATTTTTTTTAGTAATACCACCTAGGCTAGGCTGTGATATCGTTTGTGAACTAAAAAGTTAACTTTGAAATGTATCTGGGCATTAATAAATAGTAGCTAAGCTTTAATGAATTATTTTATTATTTTTTCGTTTTAGCTCATACATGTCACTGCTGGGCTCGAGGCTCTTTTCCAATAGGAAGGAAAACGATCTATTATACCATGGTGATCAGACATGTTGATATAGGGTTTTCTGTCGAGTTTATTTTTCTTGCACAGTGGTGAATTTAAATTTTACTAATCTTTAATTAATACCTTTACTTTTAATTAATCTCAGTCCTCGTCATATATTTACGAAAACATTTCAATCCCTGCTGGCACTATCACGGGCATTGCCGTTATAATACAATTATTAGCCGCCTTGTCATTAGTTGAATATGCTATTTCTTAATACATTTTATAAAATTAATTTTCTGACAGGAGCAATTCTACCGCACATATTTTAGTGTAAAATCAACTATTATATAAACGCAGTATGCATGTTAAAGCTGTCAAGCTATTTTAAACAAATCAGTTAAAAATGCCGTCATAACTTTGTTTTTTTGTTAAGGGCAATGTCAAACTGTCATGTAGCGCTTTTAAAAATTAATTCAATGCTATGATGTTTTACAGTGTTACATTGAATAATCTTGGTGATATTTTATGTAATATAATGCAGAGAAAAATCTGAATTGTAGAAATATAAATCATAAATGATTTAATAGTGAATTGCTTGCATTTTCCTATTCCGCCAAATTTTCAAAGAAATTATTGATTTGGTTGTCAGCACCCAATCATTGGTAGCGACTAAGACTAATATGAAGAGAGTAAATACCTATTAAAATGAATATTATAACTTGACACTATATAGCAATAATAGCTCATATTGTGGTAGCTTATTGCTGTTACAAAATAAGAACAAAAACTTTGTATTGAATATTGTCATTGCTTATAAAGAAAAAGTGCCTTGTCACTATTCAGTTATACTTACATTTTAAATCTTCAATTTATACATGTATTTTATATACCAATAAATAAAATTGGAGTGTCTGTTTGTAATGTCAAAATAATAGGCTTTTTTCATGCTCACACGGTTATTTGCACGACACCTATGCCTAAAATAGCAATTAAAAAATTTTTGTCTGTCTGTCTGTCTGTCTGTCTGTTTGTTCCGGGTAATCTTCAAAACGGCTGGACCGATTTCAAAAATTCTTTCACCAATGGAAAGCTATAATATCAGGGCGTAAACTAGGCTATATTTTAACCCGGTATTCCCACGGGAACGGGAACTACGCGGGTAAAACGACTATAACCTATAACCGAAGCGAAGCGAGGGCAGGTTGCTAGTATATAATAAAATTATACAAAATAATGTATTACTTTTATAGTTCCCTTCTATTTTATAGTACGATAATTTATCTTATGTCGAATCTTCGTGTGGCTCCCGCGGAGTTGTATCATCTTAATCTATACAAATTACGTATTAACTGTCAAACTGTTTTAGATATTGTATTATATGACATATGTGGTCGATGTTGTGCAATATTAGCTACTGGGCTTGTACAAGACATTTCATTTTATCTTTCAATCCGCTATAAATTGTAATGAGGTTTAAGTGACATTAAGATGCTAATTAATATTGTCATAACTTTTATTTCATATTTGTATTAAGGTAAACATGTACGACTGTTTGGCCGGCGCCTCAAACATCATTAATATAAGGCCTTGTACTGACTGCGCCAATATATGGACGTTTGGGCGGGTACGCATGCAGAATCCTATTTAATCGTGTTTTTTTTTTATAGACACCATGGAATAATTCAACGTTATGTGCAATAGAGCAATGTATGTATCGCCCCATCAGCATTTAACAATAAAAACAGTTAAAGTAGCTTATAATTAAAGTTTTCCAATATGGATATTAAAAACGTTCCAATATGGATGTATAGAAATTTTTTGGGATTGATTCCATCATTATGATCATTCCAGCTCATATATCTACTGCTGGCCTTGAGCCTCCTCCACTGTGGAAAGGAAATTGACCTAATTTATCACGCTGGTCAGTTGCGTTGGCATCTTCTCTTGTTTATTTCTTTTTCATTTATTTCGGCTCGGATACGTCACACTGTTGGGCCTCCAGCCTTCTCCATAATAGGAGGGAAATTGACCTACTATACCACACTAGTCAGACATGTTGGTATAGGGTTTTGTTTTGAGTTTTCCTTTTCTTGCAGCGATGCTATATGGATATGTTATCCCTTAATCGTTTACGATACCCAAGGGCAAGAGAGAGGGTGGTGAATTGTATTCTTACTCCCTCAACGAACAAAGAACTATCTATCACAATGGAGATAAAAATAGGTATTAGTTTTAATATATACACTCATTTGCAAAAAAAACGGGCACCTAAGCAATGAACCATTTCAAATGTTAATATTTCTTTGTTTGATAATTATAGGTAGTTTTATCCACACAATTTGCTAAATTAATAAGAAAATAATCGTTTTCATCAGTATTTCATAAAATTTAGATACAATTTATGGGAAATAATGCTAAACCTCGCTAGTAGTGTATATTCGCTAGTAGTGCATATGCTCATGAAGTAAAAATAAAAAAGTTTTTTTGTTTGTTTTTCTTTAATAAAGTAAAAGCAGATAAATGTTTAGTATCGAGTGTGACCCCCTCTAGCTAAAATCACAGCTTGAATTCGTCTGGGCATGCTAGCGAGTATATCCCGGATACTTGCTTGCGGAATACGTTCCCACTCCGCAGTAATCACATTCTTCAGCTCTCTGATGGTCTGCGGAGCCGGGTGTACTGATCTCACACGCCGTTTCAGAACGTCCCAGACATGCTCTATGGGATTGAGGTCGGGACTTCGAGCTGGCCAATCCAAACGACGAATGCCGACCTCTTGCACATACGCATTAACATCGCGGGATCGGTGGGCGCGAGCATTGTCGTCCATAAAAATCGAGTCTTCACCTAGAGCGGCCAATGCGGGTTGTGCATGAGAAATTAGAACTTCCGTTATGTATCGATGCCCAGTCAGTGAGCCGTTTTCAATGAAGACTAACTCTGTACGATCCATTGAATTTATTCCTGCCCAAAACATAACAGAGCCCCCACCATAAGGTGTGATTTCTTCGAAACATGCCTCTGCAAAGCGTTCTCCTTGTCTTCTTAGCACTCGCCGACGTCGATCTTCACCGAACAGAGATATCCTGGCTTCATCAGAGAACAAAACCCTATTCCAATCGTCTTGAGTCCATGATTCACAATTTCTAGCGAACCTAAGCCTGTGAACTCTGTGCTCACGGAGTAATTTGGGGCTGCGGGCCGGGCGGTGACTGCGTATATTGGCAGCGAGAAGCCTCCTCCTGACCGTCCATAGACTAATATGCACATTTCTTACTTCTTGGAGGTTGTTCTTAAGATCCACATACGAAGATTTGCGATTTCTCAATGCGCGACTCACAAGAAAACGATCATCCCGTGGTTGGGTACATGGTTTTCTTCCAGAACCAGGCCTTCTCTCGACGGAACCAGTCTCCTGATATCGCTGCCAGGTCCTTTGGACTGTCGAGCGACTAACATTTAGCCTCCTAGCCACGAAACATTGGCTGCAACCCTCTTCAAGCAGCGCGATAATTTTGGTAGCTTTTACCACTTTATCTACCATTTTTGATACAGCCAAACAGCATTAAATAAAGCTTTGACAGTCAAGGATATGAAATTAATCGATAAAAATTGAATAAAAGTTATGAAAGTCGATGTTAACTTCTGGAACTTCGCGCCAAAAATGTAGGATAAAAAGGGGTTTTCTGTAAAAATGAACATCAAATGAAAAATTGAATTTAGAACGTACTTTTTTAAATACCACAGCATTTTTAAAACCGGCCAGTAACGTGTACAAACGATTGAAACCTTTTTGGTATTGTATCTTTTTAAATATGAATGAAAATCAAAACCGCCCGTTTTTTTTGCAAATGAGTTTATATATATATATATTTAAATATCTAGAAAGTAGACTGTGATGTAAAAGCAGTACCTATTATAACTCGTGCTTGAATTTGTTTAAATTTTTTTAATGTGGCAGATTTTTATCTCCACACCAATAAACTGTTTTTAAACGAAACATTAAGTGTGAACTTATTTTTATAATGGCAATAGCTTCCTTTCAACATTTATCTATGATGCAATAAATACGATGTTATGTATCCACTTTTTTATGCTTCAATTTACTGGTTATAGATCTATCGATGATGAATCTATTACAGATATGCCGACTATGACTATGGCCGATTAGCCGATTAGTCGGTTGTAAAGAGGCTGACTAATCGACCGATTAGTCGGCCCAGCCGATCACGGTTCCGGGGATGTTCGGTAGTTTCTGTGACGATTAGTTTATCTACAGCTGATTCGCGCACAAGGCGCACTGCATCCACGGACGTCAGGTATTCAGCATTAGTCGGCGGCCTAATGACAACGGGGTGGGAATACAATGGGTTATGCGGTTTATCATCATCATCATCTCAGCCCATATACGTCCCATTGTTGGGCTCAGGCCTCCTTCATAATGGAAGGGTAATTGACCTACTATACCACGCTGGTCAGACGTGTTGGTATAGGGTTTTATTTCGAGTTTTCCTTCTCTTGCATAGATGTTATATGCGTTTTATATCCCTTAGTCGTCTCGTACGATCACCCACGGGTAAGATAGGGGGTGGTGAATTGTATTCTTACTCCGTCACCACACGGACTATATGCGGTTATAATATAATATTGTTATTGTTCATAAAGTCATCGAGTTTAATCGAAATTTAATCATGTCAAAAAGAAAGACTTCTTGGGTACCTATAGATTTTTTTTTGGTCATTGGACAATGGTGATAGTGGAGTGTAACCGATGTCATATGACAATTTCTGGTAGTGATCGAAAAAAAGAACCAGCAAGTACAAGTATGAGGAACCGTATTAAATCTACTTCCTCCTCAATACATTTCATTGGAAAATACATACAAAGTAAGAAACCGGATTTGGCGGTCTTGGCCGAATAGTCACCGACGACTAGTCGCTGACTATTGGTCGGCTTTACCGACTAGTCGGCATATCCCTAGTAGAAGCTATAGGTAAATAACCTATTTATCACAGTATCCATTTTTTTGTGCAAACTATGATCTAGACGCATGCCGTCCATTCCATTCGGGGTGACGAAAGGGTGGTGCGCGACCCTATAACCCATCATATCTATAAGCAATATTTTTACATATTTAGGTCACTAGTGTATACTTCACATTATGAGTGAAGTTAATGTTATTCATGGTAATAAAGTTTTATAAACTTGGTCATGAAAAAAACATTAAAACCCATTACGTTAATTAATTTATTGCATATTATCTCAGCCACTCAAAAATACATTAATAAATGAACAACATTGTAGTGTTATTGTATTGCAATTTGCGATCAAATGAAATATGATAATGTCCTCGCTTTTATTATTGCTTCAAAAATAGCATTGATTCATTTGTTGGTAAATTATAAATCCTCTGGTATTCTTTTTACGGTATTTTTATATTGTATGATGTGTGGTGCTACCACCATTTAATAATAGCAATCCCTACATTGCACATTACTCAGTAGTGGTAGGACCAAATTGTTGACAGTTGTCTATAGCCGTGGGGCCGGTCCGTCCGGGGTAGAACCACACGCTCGCAGAAAATCGACGTTCGAGTAGTAGCAATTTGTTACTGCGCTTCGTTCGGTGAGCGAGAGAGCCGGCAGCTCAACTTTCTGAGGGTGTTTGAGTGTAGCGGGTTTTAGTGATGCCTTTAGTATCACACACGCATTCACACTCCCTTCATTTTCCTCGCGGTAGGCAGCGGCCTCGCAAAGATCTATGAGCGGCAACAACACTTACCATGAGGTGTACTGTTTACGCGTTTGCCACCGTTTCCATTAAAAAAAAACGTGGGTGATGCACAAGGCGACTTTGAGCTTAATATCAACCTTTTTCTTTTTGTGGTATTTTTGTGGTATTTTCAATCTGTCCACGGCGACGGATGAGCGGCCTCCGACGCCCATAACCTATCGTATTCCCTTCCCATCGCCATTGGGCAGACCACTGGTGGCGATTCCTTGACATCTGTGGCCGGCCCTGAATATCGACTTAGACCATCTATCTATTACATCTGATGCCGTTTAATCAATAATTAAATTCCTAAGGATTAACGTTATACAGATAGCCGGTTATAAATATATTGCAAAAACTATTTTCAATATGTAAGTTGGCATACTCCTCGTATTGCATCGATCCCAATTTATTGAGATAAAATAGGATGATAATGATAATTTTTGTAGATACTGTATAATTCTCCGGGTGGTTTGTAAAATTACGATTCACAATTTTGATCGTGGGTATTGTAAAAGACGACTAAAGGATCAAATATGCATATAACATCTATGCAAGAGAAGGAAATCTGGCCAGCGTGGTTTAGTAGGTTAACTACCTTCCTATTAAGGAGTAAGCGCGAGCCTAGTACAGGTACAAAAATTCGTTTATGTCCTATGTATATTAACTGAAATGATAATTACCATCTAAACATAAATTATAATAAAAACAAAACCTCATTTTTGTTGCTAGTCACCTTAGATACATGGTAAATACACGTCAAGTTAGATAATAATATGCATCTTCCGCAGCTCTGAACTGACAAAAATAGATAATGGCTAATATTATAACGGTAGTAGGTAAAAACTAAGAAAATTATAATTATTTTTTGAGAATTTCCGACCTCAACTGTTATATAATATGCAAAATTTATCATATTAATTATAGAATAAAGAATACATTTAACCCGAGTGCTATTAGTTAGTAACTGTGGCGGCTATAAACGTAACCTATGCGGAAGGCATTAGGCTGTAATGTTATCAAGAGTCTATCAACACATATGTTCTACTTTCGATATGACAAGATATCAATATCAAAATTATTTTACAAGCAACAACCTTATGAAAGTATACAGTACTAAACGTCAAATCTTGGTATATTAACCGCTTAATTAAGAGCTCTATTAAGGCTTGAGTACATGATTACGCTTATTCGATTTATTTTTTAAGGAAATATTACGCAGTTAACTTTATAAATATTTGGATAAATTTGCATTTCACTCGTAAATCAATCAGTTAGATTAAATTATAGTAGTTACATATAAACAATTTATAAAGTTTATTTAGGTTAGTATTTTTTTATTTTACAAACCGTAGGATATTAAAATATTTCCTCATCATCTTAACCTATACCTATAAGTTCTACTGTTGGGCTCAGACCTCCACCACAATGGGAGTGGAATTGACTTACTGTTCAACGTTGGACAGACGTGTGAGAATAGAGTTTTGTATCCATTTTTCGTTCTCTTGCATCGATGTTACTTGCATCCCTTAGTCGCCTTTTAATTAATTGTTAATTGTATTCTTACTCCGTAACTACACGGATAAATATTCCAATCCTTTCATTTTGTGTATATAAAGAAATCTACTATTATTGCATTTGATATAAAAACGTTGTGGTTGTAGCGAGTTCTACTGTTAGAATTGTTCTGCTTGATTACATAGATTTGGAGTGTAGATGCGCTGTGTCTCAACTGCAATCACAGTAGAGGTAGCATGGAGTCAGTTCCCTCGTGAATAAACACAGATTCTTGCCAAAGTATACGTGCTATAAGAATACAACATAAAAGCCACTTCATACGCTCCACTACTACTAGCAGAGGATCTTTATAATCTCTAAACAAAATCGAGGCCTCTTCAGCCAAACAATTTCGTAAAAATTGGATTTGAATGCAAATGTATACATATGGGTTGATTCTTTTTTTTTCAGATGGTGATGAAATAAGAACATAATGCGCCACCTCCTTTCTTGCCCGTGGGTGTCGTAAAAGACGACTAAAGGACTATAATATACAGGAGAAGAGAAACTCAAAATAAAACAACCCTACACTAACACGTTTGACCCGCGTGGAATAATAGGTTAATATCTAGTATATATTATGGAGGAAGCTCTAGGCTCGCCCACCAGTAGGAGGTATGTGAGCTGTGATGATAACGATGTGACGTTTTCAGTGTGTTACATATGTGAGCTGTGATGTTTTCAGATTATAAAAATATTTTATTATTAATAATTAATAATTACTAACCATAAACAATATAATTTTTTCATATAGAATCATTTTCTTCTTACACTGGCAATAAATTTGTACTAAAATGTGGGTCACAATTTAATAAATTTATAACTAATTTTCTGTATCGGGTAGATAATTATAAATGTCTGTAATAACGATTACTTGTTGGACGTGAGACACCTTAGTCCGCTCGTGACCATGAATGCTGCAAAGTGTTCGAAACGTCAGGCAATCATAAATCAAATACAAACGCGATATAATCCGTAAAAGTAGTTTTATTTACAATGTGTAGTACTCGCGTAAACATCAGATATTAAAAATATTTTACTTAAATTATATACATTCATATTACAAATGCGTATTTTAGAATTTCTGTACGTACATTTACATGTTAATGAAGAGAGAAAAAAAAAAACAACAAAACCCGATATGTTGCAAATATGATATTCATAGCAAAATATTACCATAGAATTATATTGCGAATCATTTGAAATTCTGCCGAGCCGCTTATCAAGTACCCATATTTTACAATATTAATTTATTTGTTATATTATATACGATCACGGGTTAAAAATAGAATGTATCACTATGTCGTGGGGAATGAGCAGAATTACTGTCAAGGGAAATTCATAATTCCATCTGTCATCGTCAAACCAAGAGTGGCAATAGAGTGGATGAATTATGGTACTATTTCCCTTTAGCGATATCTATATCCAACAGTACAGGTCGATCTGCTAATGCATTATATTTCTGATTACATTGTACATTATTACAAAAATAAATTATTTTCCTGTGTGTTGACGGAGTAAGAATTCACCACTGCCTTTCTTGCCTGAGCATGTCATAAAATACGTCTAAGGAAGCAAAATATGCAGATAACATCTATGCAAGAGACGAAAAACTCGACATTAAAACCCTATACCAATATGTCTGACCAGCGCTGTATAGTAGGTCAATTTCCCATCAATTGTGGAAGAAGTCCGAGCCCAACACCGGGACTTTCGTGGCCTGAGATGATGATGAGTTGACAAAAATAAATTAACAATCTCATAGTTTCATTTCAAAACTTATTTAGCTAAATGATAGATAGTTTTCATACAGTATTGTGATTTTGTGATAATACAATCCGCTTCAATATTCACCCATAATAATATATCGTTTAGTAAGAAAAATATATAAACTAGTAGAGTGGCTGGGTATATATGTTGATAAAATTCAATTTAAATATAATTAAATGATGATAAAGAGACTTCAAAACCTTTTAGCCACCTGAGAACATAACAAAAATTACTAATTTACATAATGATATGTTATATAATGCCGCATTCTTTGTGCAAAACTTTTTTACACCTAAGATATTAAAATAAACAAAACGAAAGCATTTCACAGTACTTAAACTAAGTTGCAGTAGCTGTATATATTTTACAATGTATTGGTAACTTATACTTCATAAATTGATAAACCTTTTTAAAAAAATCCCATGGATGAGTAATTGTTAGTATTAGAACAGGGCGATTAGTAAAAGTATAAAACTTACTGTATAGCCTACCTTGGCAGTGAATGGTTTGATGTTCCTAGGTTTGGCGAAATATTTATCTAGCTTGGTATCGTAGCCGGCGATGAGATCGTTGACTGTTGTATTGGGCATCGCGCGTACTCTATACGTGCCGTACTGCTCACAGTGCTCCGATATAGTTGGTAAGTTGGCGTTCGGCGAGCTACAACTACTGCTCGAGCGTGAGTAAGCGTAGTTAACTGATCCATCCGCAGGATTCTTAGCCTTCTTAGTGAATGCATATCGTCTCGGTCGCTCCTCCGTAGGCTTTAAATCATAAGTTTCAAATTTCTCAGTAACAAAATTTTCTTCTACGTCAATGGTTGGTACGTATCGCAATAACCTCGGCTCTTTGACTTTTTTCTCATATTTTACTGAATCTGTTTCATTGTCCAATTGAGCTAGATTTAGTGTATGCTGTAGCTCATTAGCAGTTCTATGTGATTTACGTTTTAATTTACGATCGTTTCGTGAGTGAACGTGATCGTCTACAATCTCGGTTTCTGACGACGGCCTGTCGCCGTACAACACATAATTTCCGTTTACCATTTTGTTAGTTTCCAATATGAAATGAAATTTTAGCCGTTATTGGGCGTATTATTTTTAAAATCATTTCAATTTTTTCACACTGATTACCACATTTAAATCACTATTTCCCCATGTCGTCTTAGCCGAGTAAGGTTGTTGACAGAACTACTCTGTATCACTATAGTTGAATGAAATAGTTTGTTATGAACGCAGATTGTTTGTTTGTTTACTGTATTTGTTGAGACAACGAATTCCTCAACTGTAAAATGTGTTCAATTAATCAGAACATACAAATAATTGTGGCACAGAAAGTATTCGCATGTTTGTCAACTTGACCGTCCGAGTCAATAAAGATTTGTTTAGAATGAATACATATTATCATAAATAACGTTATAAATTATATTGTTTGCTTATGAAGGTTTAGATTGGTAAAAAAATGTTTAGATCTATAAAACCTAAACCGATAGTTAGAAGTTAAATACGCTCAATTATGGTTTAACTCAAAAAAGTGGAGGTCGGACTAGAGGCCGGTCCTGCTGGTAATAGGGGACAATTGAACAGGTTAGAGTCAGACTTTAAACGACCAAAATATAAATAACCAAACGTTTGCCGTTTATTACGGAAATGGATAGCTGCAAAATAAAAACTAAACAAGCATCCTATGAAAAATTATATAATTATATTATATTTAGCGTGTAAAAAAAGTTGTTGTTAGGGGTATAAAATAGCATATACTGCACCTAAGATGCAGAGCAGTATGGCAGGCATACTGTTCCATATTGGCCAAATGGTTTAGTATAGGAATTTATTTTGATGAGTAATTTATTTTTTCTTCTCTTACGTTAATGTCATAGATATTATGTAGTTTTTTTTTTTTTTTTTTGTGGGTGGGCCGCGGTCGGCGCGCCTCCGCACCACTCCGTCCGGGGCGACAGAGGGGCTTAAGCACGCAACTCCCGCGACCCACCCGAAAACCACGTCGCCTTCGTCGTTGGGCCGACCACTGGAGCAGCGTTAACTTGTCGTCAGTGGTCGGCCCGACGGAATACCCCCTATTGGGGTACCCTCCCATCGACCGACGTCCCCCCCTCGGGGAGGACGTCGGTCTTTCCTCACGCGGTCGGCCTCTCGGCGGGTGACGGACTAATCCTCGGTCACGTCACCCGCGGCCTCGGCTAGGGCGGCATGAGGCGCAGATAGTTGCGCCTGCGCCGCCCCAGTCGCCGGCGGCGGATCTCCTCATCGAGGCTGCGCTCCTCACGCAGGCGATCCGCCGCCTCCTTCCGCGAGATCACTGTCTCGCAGAAGGCTGCGACCGCGTCCCAGATATTATGTAGTTACATCTTATTGTTATCTTTTAGGTCATCTACGGAAAAAGGGTGGGCGAGGTAATGAGTTATATTATATACCACACATAATTATTTAGTATATTAAAATTCATATTGCCGGTTCAAAGGCTACAAATATTTTTTGGTTCTAATTGATTTTTTATGATAAAATGAGTAATTTAACTTTATAGGGACTATTCTCAGAAGAAAAACGACTTGGTAGTTTACACAATATCATTTTATACACTTTAAATTAGATTATTATGTATATACCGTAAAATATCAGTGAAGGCTGTAATTCAAAGATCTCGGGCTCAAACCAAACACGTAAATGTCAGACACATCGCCCCTTATAATATCTACATCATCACCATCTCAGTCCACATAAGTCCCACTGTAAGGTTCAGACTTCCTCCACATTGGGAGGAAACTGACCTACCATACCGCATATACAAATTGACTTAATATACTACATATATGATCAAACGTGTTGACATAGGATTTTACGTCGAGTTTTCCTTCTCTTGTTGTTATTGATATCCTTTAGTCGTCTATTACGACACTCGCGGGTAAAAGAGGGAGTGGTGAATTACATTCTTACTCCGTCACCACATGGTATTAATACATGTGCATAAAATTGTGAATTACAAATGATTGTTTGCTTTAATAATGCAGGAAAGTATTATGATAAAACTTGCAGGTCTCATAGTAAAAAATCTAGAAATTGTGTGAAATTTACGAGAATTCGAAAATTAAATCGTCAGACCTATTTGACTTGAACAGCTATGACATTCGATACGATGAGTTAATGTTAGTAAGATATTCTTTGGATATCATAAAGCTTTGGGATTAAGAAGATCAGACGATAACTACTCTATGGAAAAATACTAATATGCTAGACTTAAGTGATGAATCACTGCCTACTTGAAATAATTTTATTCAGCACCACACAAGCAGTAAATAATGAGTTTCTATTTGAAACGAGCAATGAGAAAATTCGCTATGTTGTAAACTGCAAGTACTACATACCATCGATAGATAACATTCGTAGCGTTATGTCGGCCATTATTGTTTAGGTGTAGTTCCCGCGGTTTTTGCCTCCTTTACGCGGGAACGTTCTCAGTAAAGCGCGTAAATGACAATGGCAGTTGAGTTGGCTACGCAACGAGAGTGAATTGCTGCGATTGAGCAACTAAAGTACTCCATGCAACTGATGTACCGTTAATGATGCAGATGCACTGATAAATCAGTTTAGATGTTACGAGTCGTTTCCTGAAGTTGCGAGAAATAGCTTCAACTTTCGCGAACAGGTTATGTCGTACAGAACCCGTTTAATATTTTCTGTATGTACACGGCAAATATTAAACGGATTCTGTATATTCATCAGTATCCGTTTATAGACAATTTTAATCTACTTTCCTATAATAATTTCTGACATTTACTTATTTTATTATATTTCTACGATATTTCACAGCCTTATCTTTTAATTCTCCGATGGAATGGATGGAATGCGAGTAACATATGTCAAAAATAATTAAAATTTTGTAATGTTTATTATGAATAAGCAAATATATGTTCTGACAAGTAAATAATTACACTAGACAATTGCCCTTGTCTGTACTTTGTTACTATACATAATTGCCTATTTAAATTACTTAGCCTTTGTTACCTAATGGTAATTATAAATCAAATATATTTCCATAATTTTCTGAGCTATGTCTTTAAAATCCGTGCCTTAAAACTGCTCATGTGTTTTCAAGCAACTTCACAAGTTCTTCATAAAATAAATATGATATTAAATATACTTTAATACCCAAGAAATTCTAAGCGTGTCTTTCACTAAAATATTTGCATAAAAGGCTAGTATCGTTGCTAATATGCCTTGAGTTTCGTATAATAATTGCGAAATACTTGTCAAGTGATATAATAAATAATTTGTTATGATGAATTAGATCTAAATAATATGCTAATGCGTGCTAATCGTTTTGACGAAACAGAAATATTAATTGCTATATATTTGGTATATTTAAGACAGCAGGTAAAACATAATACTATGTATGTTAATGATCCTATTAAACTTACTTCAATATAATTTTTTTTTATTGCAAACGGTGGCAAACGAGCAAACAGTACACCTGATGGTAAGTGTTGCTGCCGCTCATGGACCTTTACAAGGCCGCTGCCTACCGCGAAGAAAGTGAAGGGAGTGTGAATGCGTGCATTGAGGCTCGGTGGTACCAAGGGCACCACCAAAACCCTCCCCACGCAAACACTCTCAAAAAGTTGGGCTTCCGGCTCTCTCGCTCACTGAACGAAGCGCAGTAACAAGTTGCTACTACTCAGACGTCGATTTTCTGCTCAGTGTGGTACTATCCCGGACGGACCGCCCTGCGGCTGTAGACAGATAACTGTCGACAGTGTGGTCCTACCACTCATAATTTATGTTTTTTATTTCATTATTTATGTTCAATCATTTCAGCTCATATACTTCCCACTGTTAGGCTCGAGCCTCCTCCACAATAAGAGCGAAATTGACCTTACTTGCTGGTTAGTAGTAAGTTAGTATAGGGTTTTATTTCGACAGGTTAGTATAGGGTTTTATTTGTCCTTCTCTTGCATATATATTATATGGGCATTTTCATAAAAATGCACAAGGGCGTTTTCAGGCATGTCCCTCTAAAGCATTACCTATTTTAAACAATTAATTCTATTTGAAATTAGCACAAAATTTTACATTAGGTTTATTGTACATTTAAGTAATATTTTATAATATTATTTAAGCCAATTATAGTATAATTTTTCGATTAAAAATAATATAACAACAGATTGCTATCATTTTATCGTGTCCCATTGTAGCCAGACGATATTTCAACACTGAATTTACATTTCGTTCGCTAGCCCCGAGGTCGCCGCACGCGTGGGGAGCTGGCGCGTCGTGGAGGAGGTGGAGACCTTGTCGGACCACCGGTATATCCGGATGGAGGTCTCCCCGGTAATCCCGACGCCCAGCAGGGGTCACGGGGCGGATGGACGTCCTGCGTTCCCGCAATGGGCTGTGGGTCGCTTAGACCGGGACCAGCTGGCGGAGACAGCCATCGTTTACTCGTGGCTGTCCTCTGCCAACCAGTCGGACGGGGTGGACGCCGAGGCTGGCCGCATCCGCAGTGCGTTGACGCAGATCTGCGATGCGGCCATGCCCCGGGTACGGCGTCCGCCCCCGAGGAGGGCGGTCCACTGGTGGTCCCGGGAGCTGGCGGATCTCCGGGCCGCGTGCATTCGCGCCCGGAGGGCCTACACCCGTAGCCGGCGGCGCCAACGCGACGCGGAGCGGGAGGCCTTGCTGTATGAGGGCTACCGCAATGCGCGGTCGGCCTTCAGGCTGGCCGTCCGCTCCGCCAAGGACGTCAGTCGGCAGGAGATGCTGGACGGTCTCGACCGTGACCCCTGGGGACGCCCCTATCGCGCGGTGCTGAATAAGCTCCGCGCGCGGGGCCCTCCCCTCACCGAGACTCTCCAGCCCAGCCTTCTCACCCGGGTCGTCGAGGACCTGTTCCCGCGGCGGGCGGAACACACGCCCCGGTCATGGCTCCGCCAGACACTGACCGGGAGGCCGACGACGACAGTGTTCCGCCCATCACGGAACCCGAGATGGGAGTAGCGGTGGCGCGCATGTGCGCAAAGTCCACCGCCCCCGGGCCCGACGGTGTTCCTAACCGCGTGTTGGGCCTGGTCCTCGACCACCTGGGTCCCCGCCTCAGGGAGCTGTTCGACGCGTGTTTAGCGTCCGGACGATTCCCTGGGTGCTGGAAGGAGGGAAGGCTGGTGCTCCTGCCGAAGCCGGGACGGTCTCCGGGGTCGCTTTCGGCCTACAGGCCTATCGTGCTGCTCGATGACACGGGCAAGCTACTGGAGAGGGTGGTAGCTGCCCGCATCGAGCGGCACCTCGTCGGCACGGGGCCCGATCTGTCGGACGCCCAGTTTGGGTTTAGGAGGGGTCGTTCGACGATCGCGGCTCTGTTGCGCCTGAGGGCCGTGGCGACTGAGGCCGTCACCGGTGGGGGAGTGCTGTTGGCGGTGTCCCTAGACATCGCCAACGCATTCAATAGTCTGCCATTCAGCTGCATCAGGGAGGCGCTCCGGTATCACGGAGTGCCAGCTTACCTGAGGCGGCTAGTGCCAGACTATTTGGTGGGGCGCAGCGTCCTCTGTACCAACCGAGCAGGGGACGTTGTGCGAACGCCCATGACGTGCTGTGTCCCACAGGGGTCGGTCCTCGGACCCACCCTGTGGAACATCGGCTACGACTGGGCGTTGCGGGGGAGCCTCCCGCCCGGGCTGGGCGTGATTTGTTACGCCGACGACACGCTCGTCACAGCCCGCGGTGGGACGCTAGAAGAGGTGGTAAGCCTGGCGACCTATGGCACCGAAGAGGTCGTCAGGCGGATCAAGGCGCTGGGGTTGAGGGTCGCCCTGGACCAGACGGACGCCCTCTTGTTCCATGGGCGCCTTATGAGCCCTCCCATCGGCGTCTCAATCACCGTCCGATCGGTTGACATCAGCATCCGGGCCCATATGAGGTACTTGGGCCTGGTGCTTGACGGGCAATGGTGGTTCCGGGAGCATTTCCGCAGGCTCGCTCCGCGGCTCGTCGGCGCGGCGTCCGCCCTATCGTGGCTTATGCCGAACGTGGGCGGACCGAGCGCTACGTGCCGACGGCTGTACACGGGGGTCATCCGGTCGATGGTCCTGTACGGCGCACCGCTGTGGGTGGGGTCCTTGACCGTCCGACTTAGGGCCCTTCTGTGGCGACCACAGAGGGTCATGGCGGTCAGGGCCATCCGCGGATACCGCACGGTGGCGACGGAGGCAGCGTGCCTATTGGCCGGGACTCCCCCGTGGGACCTGGAGGCGGAAATGCTCGCCGAGTTGTATCGGCGGGTGTCGGGGGTGCGCGGGGAGGGCGGTGTGATCTCGTTAAGGGATCTCACCGCCTGGCGCGTCGACGCCCGCCGAGACGTCATTGCCCGTTGGGCAGTCCGGCTGGAGAGGCCTCGGTTCGGGGTGCGAACCGTGGAGGCCTTCCGGCCGGTGCTGATGCAGTGGTTGGAAAGGCGGCACGGGGTGCTCTCCTTCCGACTAGTGCAGGTGTTGACGGGGCACGGGAGCTTCACCAAATACCTGTACAGGGTCGTAAGGAGGGAGAGTACACCGTCCTGCCACCACTGCGATTGCGACGAGGACACGGCGCGCCACACGCTCGAGGCCTGCGCGGCTTGGGCAGTGCAGCGCCGTGAACTCGTCGCAATCATCGGTGCCGACCTGACGCTGCCGGCCATCGCTAGGGCGATGGTCGACAGCGTCGGGAACTGGGACGCGGTCGCAGCCTTCTGCGAGACAGTGATCTCGCAGAAGGAGGCGGCGGATCGTCTGTGCGTGGAGCGCAGCCTCGATGAGGAGATCCGCCGCCGGCGACTGGGGCGGCGCAGGCGCAACTATTTGCGTCTCATGCCGCCCTAGCCGAGGCCGCGGGTGACGTGACCGGGGATTAGTCCGTCACCCGCCGAGAGGCCGACCGCGTGAGGAAAGACCGACGTCCTCCCCGAGGGGAGGACGTCGGTCGATGGGAGGGTACCCCGCGTAGGGGGTATTCCGTCGGGCCGACCACTGACGACAAGTAAACCTGCTCCGGTGGTCGGCCCAATGACGAAGGCGAGGTGGTTTTCGGGTGGGTTGCGGGAGTTGCGTGCTTAAGCCCAAAAAAAAAAAACACTGAATTTACATATTAGTTGTAATAATTTGCTCAGTGCCGTATTTTATTTTTCTGGTAGATAGTGTAGGGTCAATTTATTAAAAATATATATTAACTAGACGTAAAATAAATAAATTAAATAGAATTTGATTACCGTAGTGCTTTTTAAAAATCCTGACACGTCAGTTTTGTTACCACATTTTCTCCGAAATACTACTCTTTTAGACGTTTTATGACGTAGACGTTTTATGTAATAATAACACTATTAGTTAATATATATTTTTAATAAATTGACCCTACACTATCTACCAGAAAAATAAAATACGGCACTGAGCAAATTATTATAACTAATATGTAAATTCAGTGTTGAAATATCGTCTGGCTACAAAGGGACACGATAAAATGATAGCAATCTGTTGTTATATTATTTTTTAATCGAAAAATTATACTATAATTGGCTTAAATAATATTGTAAAATATTACTTAAATGTACAATAAACCTAATGTAAAATTTTGTGCTAGTTTCAAATAGAATTAATTGTTTAAAAAAGGTAATGTTTTAGAGGGACATGCCTGAAAACGCCCTTGTACATTTTCATGAAAATGCCCATAAGCGTATTATATCCCTTAGTCATCGTTTACGACATTATGGTTAATATAATTATTCAATATATTTAAAATCTATCTAAATAGTAATCAATACCTTTATGAAAGTACCAAAAGTCTACTCATTAATTTTTAAATGATCTCACTATTATTTTTTGGAACGGATTCCACTACGCATGCCCATCATTGCACTTCTATAAACAGAAATCGAGGAAGCAATGTGAAATATAAAAAAAGAATTACATGTGAAATTTAATTACAAAAAAGAAACAAACATTAGTTATAAATATTCTTCTTTCTTACTTTATAATACGTGGTACAGGAATCTTTGTATAATTCACAAATGATGGATCTGATTTAACATATAATAACTGTATTGTATAGTTCATATATTTATAGTCTCCCACGAGACAAGGATTAATTCTTTAGTGCAAGGTGCTGTCAATAAAAAAACAACATTATATTTCACATATATATTGCCGTGTGTTGACAGAGTTAGATTACAACTCACCACCCCTCTCTTGCCCATAGGTGTCGTAAAGGACGATTAAGGGATAAGACGTGCATGTGATATCTACACAAGAGAAGAAAAACTCGACAAAAAACGCCAACACGTCTGACTATCGCGGTATAGTAGGTCAATTTCCCTTGCATTTTGGAAGAGGCCCGAGCTTAAGAATAGGACTTCTGTCGGGCCACAATGGTGATGATGATGATGACATTTATATTTTTATGTAAATTTGAATTCCATTGCCGTTTCAATAATTACAAAGTCCGATAGAGCCTATAATTCATATAATCGTTCGCATTGTAACATCGGTAATAACAAACCTAGTCCTTGATCTATGTGTAGGTAGGCTCTTTTGTAAGCTATTATTATTATAATTCGAAACCAACATGAACTTCACGGCATCGTCTTTTGCTATTTTATCATTGTATCTGTGACCTAACCCTACACGCTATTGTGAATTCAAATATTTCAAAGTTCATTCCTTTGTTCGAATTTGAATGTAACATCATATTGTAATTTGGTTATGCGCATTTTATTTCAATCGACTTTGATATTTACATGTAAATAATAGATATATTTTTACGAAGGTTAAAAATACTATCTGATGACCTGTAAAGAATTGAAAATGAAAAAGTGACTGTTGTGGTATTAATCTAAATATAATCAACAGTCACAATATAAATATTTTACGTTGATGACTAATAAATACAATCTAATGTCTCAATGTTGGGTTCTTTGTTTTCATAACTAATACTAGGAAATTAAATCACTCCTTAGATGCTGTACCATATATAGGATCTATATAACTATAAATTATTGCAGAGATAGAAATAATTCCATAAATTTAATTAAACAGTTCGTCATTTCTAGGTGTATTATCTGTAATGTGTAATATTTTAATGATTCGATTTCGAGTGTCAATGCGTGTAATGTGGTTTCGTCAAACTAAAAGCATCACCGAAACCCACCAAACGCCCTCAGAAAGTTGGGCTGCCGGCTCTCTCGCTCATTGAACGAAGTGCAGTAGCAAATTACTACTACTCAAAAGTCGATTTTATACGAGAGTGTGGTACTATCCCGAACGGACTGGCCCGTGGCTGTAGACAGAAGACTGTCGACAATGTGGTCCTACCACTATGCTTCGATTATTTGTTCACATACTTAGCGATATTAGAATCACTCATTTCTGCTCATATTCATAATCATTCCTTTTCTGTTTTATTGTTGGATGCTGATCTACTTCCTGAATCAGAAAGATTTTCACTATAGTAACTGGTCGTTTACTTACGTCGATAGTGCTTGTTTGGGCATAACACAGTAGCCGTTTTTTTGGTTTGTTTGATATTTTAATACGTAATTCTTATTACAAGTATAACAATTGTTGTATTGTGTGTTACGAGTACGACTTTGGAAGCAGTACAATAAGAAGTTTTTTATTATCTAATTCTAAAGTAGCTAAAATACCCATTATACATTTAAATTGTTATATAACTTTGTATATAATAGACATCTATTTGACTGCTTTTGTATTTCGGAATTTGTTCAACGTGCCACGCTTTATTAAAATTTACACGGCATTTCGTACTTAAGATGTTAAAAGTAACAACAATAAATTGTTTATCAAATGGCGCTTTATTAAAATCGTATTTTTTCCGTTATGTTGGGGTTAGATAAAACGAGCCCCTACTCCTTGTTCTCCGAGGCAGCGGAGCGGGTCCGGAATTCCTCTTGGTACTATGACACGTTCCACGCGAGGGCGACCTCCTAGCAATACTGTTTTGTTGCCGGGGCACAAAGGGGGAACGGTATCCGAAAGGGTAATCTGCCGGGTCAGCCACGGATGTCAAGGAATCGGTACCTACCAGTAGTTAGCCCAATGGCGATGAGTAGGGTACACAATAGGCTATGGGGCTGCACACCGCCGCCGTCCCGGACAAATTGGGTGGGGTGTATGCAGACCATAGCCTACCATAAAAAAAAAGAAAAACACGTCAAAATTCTTGTATGGCTCCTAAATTCAAGAATTCTATTCATTCTCCACGATGAGGAAGAACGTACACTTGCATGTCCATATTATGTAACTATCTTTGGTAGCTTAGGTTTATTTGTATTAATTGTTATCTTTTGTAATTTTCTATATAATATTTCAAATATAAATTCATATTAATTCAAATATAAATTCATTAATTTTTAAACAGTTATATATTAGAAAGTTTTTAAATGAAAGGTTTTAAAAATCGCTTTTAATAATTAAATCTCATTGATAAACTCCGTAGTAATAATAAAAATATTGTGCATATCTTTAACCCGCTCCAAAAATAGGAGGACGTTCTCAATTTGACTCTATTTTTTTGTTACCTCAGAACTTTCGACTAGGTGAACCGATTTTGACGATTCATTTTTAATTTCAAAGCTAGTGTTTTCCGTGTGGCCCTTTTCAATTTGGTCCATGGCAATTTTTGCCAATGGAAAAATTTGGACAATGGCATCCATGTGAAAACGGTTGAAGACGATTTTTTTATTGTTCAGAATTATTAATACTCGGAAACGACTATATGGATATGTTTAAATTGCAACAAGTGATTAATAATCTTATAGCATAAAGTATTGCAATCCTTTCTATTATAATTAAGGACATAGTATAAATATTCTTGAGTCGTGTCCTCTGCAGTAATAATGTTAGCTTTATTATGCATAACGGGTAAACATAACGATAATAAGTATAGGCGTCAAGTAACCTATAATATGTTAGCGGTACAGTAACATCGTCGCATTAGAGTGCGCATCGTCAACGTGTAATTGTTGAAATAGCATTATATAAACGTTTCGTTTAATTGAAAATTTAATATCTATAATATTTGAGTATCGACTAAGAAATTATTGCTTAATTAAGTCATTATTAGATTTGAAACTCTTTTTACGAATTTTATCGCGTTGACATTCGATTTTTATAGGAAGGACCCATTCCACCAGTTCTCCCGTAACAGTGATCGCTGGAAAGTATTTATATATTAAGACGTGAAGCAAAAACTTTATACCCCTTTTTAAGACAATCATTCAGATGGACAAATATGAAATTTGGCACAGTTGAAGAACATATTGTGGAGAAGTGCAGAAAACTAAAATTTGATATAATAATGTATTAGAAATACATTAAATTCATTAAAAAGGCGTTACGCGGACTACCATGCAATCGCTGCACACACACACCCCCCTGCTTATACACTTTTGTTTACGGTTAAAATCTCTGGTCGAACTGAATGTCAAACAATCATAATTATGATGACAATGTCTAATAGACATTTGTACTTATAGACTAGTTATTAGTGAAATACAGCTTGCTCAATATACAATTACACATATATAAAATTAAAAGAAAATTGTGTAGCAGAAAAATTAATTTCAATGAAAAAATGGCTGAATTTCGACCACACGGCGACCGCTAGTTTAAAGCATTAAGTAATTAAAAATTAAATATAAATACGATGAAATTCGTAAAAATAGTATTATTTCAGATGCGTAATTTTTACAGTTTTTATTGCGTTTATATAATGATTTTTGATTGCCCGACGTTTCGAACACTTTTCTGTGTTCACGGGAGGACCAAGGTGTCCCGCATCCAACAAGTCATCATTATTTATATCTACTTGCTATAGAAATTAGTTATTAAATTGTGACCCACAGTTCGATATAAAATTATTACCCGTACAAAAAGAAAATGATGTTACATGAAAATATTATAATGTTTTTGATCATTTAAACATTAAATTCATGGTAATTATTACGACGTCTTATTGATTTAAACCTACACTCTGAGAAAGATCCGGCAAGAAAACTCAGAGTGATACTGAATTATTATTGATAACAAAAAAGTTATAGATATCTGACATATAGAAAAGAATTATAGCATCACTACTGATAGTGGTGATGATCATTGATAGTATGGATATAATTTCGTTAATTATATATCGCTTTTTTTTTTGGGCGGCGGGTTACGGTCGGTGCACTCTTCGCTCCGCTCCGTCCGGGGCGACAAAGGGGCTTCGACGGAATACCCCCTGAGGAGTACCCTCTCCTCGGCTAACTTCCCTCCCTCGGGAAGGACGTCGGTCTTTCCTCGCGCGGTCGGCCTAAGATACCGCATGACACTATAACTAAATCAGATTTCATATGTTATTGTTAAAACCCCACCAAATCAGCTAGGCTGGTGCAAGAATGTACAGGATGCTGTACGCATGCTGCCCCCCTCCGCCTATTGAGGGTTTACCGAATTCGATTCCTATATTCCATTGACTCGCCCGGCCGATTAATATCTGTATATGTGCTACAAAGCCAAAGGGCGTTATACAATACCCAAGTGCGTCAAATGATTGATACGCCGCGAGTTACTAGAGCATTGAACTGTGACACGTTACAATTAGCGTTACGTCTAACCGTTACCAGTCTATATTTTCAAGGGAAATTTACGCTTTTAATCAACACAAGCACACCATAACACAAATTTATGAATGCTGCAATGCTTGTTTTATTTTCTTGCAATATAAAACCTAACAAAAAGTCCATAGGCAAGAGTGGGGATGGTGAATTATATTCTTAATGTGTCACCATATGGACAGTATTTTTTCATTATATTATTATTTAATTACTATTTATGGTTCACCTTCCAAATTTATTCATGAAAATCAATATAAATTTAGCATTATATCTTCTGAGTTTTCTTGCCGGATCTTCCTCAATGTGGCCGCGTTCCGATCTTTTGGTATTCCGACCGAATGGTAGTACATTAGATTTGTTAGGTTTAAATTAACAAATTATAATAATAATTACTACAAATTTTAATGTTGGATAATTACTAATCATAAACAATATATTTTTTTTTCATATAGAATCATATTGTTCTTGTACTGTACCAAAAATGTGGGTCAAAACTTAATAACAAATTTTTTGTAGAGGGTAGATAATTATAAAAATCTGAAATAACGTTTACTTGTTTGGACATCAGACATCTTTCTCCGCCCGTGACCATGAATACTGTAACGTGTTCGAAACGTCGGGCAATCATAAATTAAATACAAACGCGATAAAATCCGTAAAATTGGTTTTATTTATAATATGTAGTGCTCGCGTAAACATCAGAAATCATTAATATATTACGTATTCCCACTTATATTATAGGAGTAGTTAGTTATGGCTAGAATAATATTTAAATGTATTGAGAAAATCACGATAACTCTTTTTGTCTGACCCATACCCAAGATCTAACTTCCAAAGTTTTTATTCGTAATATATTGCCATTAAGTTTAATTTATTTGAAATGTAATAATATGTAATGTCGATAATAATAATTGTTTATGCTAACCCATTTAAATATATTAACTATAGGTATTTATTAAAAAATACGTAGAACCTCAGAACGTAATTAGAATAGCTAGTACTATAATTACAAAATTACCCTAAATACTCAATTATTAGTCAGTCAGTCAAATGTAACCCTTTGCATCTTAATGATTTTGTATATATAAAATTATAATTAACACAAATTTGGTTACCATGCTTTCGTTTTTACAAACATGCTGATAGGAAAAAAGTTTGGTATTGTCGTAGAAACAAGTTACCATTTATCACCAATGATATTTGGTAACTTGTTTCTACATTATTTATATAAGTCATGAAAATAAAAATATTTGTTATATCCACTAATACAAACAGTGTTACAATATTACTAGTATGCCAAAATAATTTAGAGGCGCTCTTATCGCGAACGATCTATCTATCGTAGACGAGCGTAGACCCGAATAAATACCAGTTTAATCAGTTACTATGATATCATAGTAAAGAAATATAATATAGAACTAAAATCAGCTACACGTAAAAGTAGTTAGGAAAATAACGTATGTTCCCTATCTTTAAGCCACAAAGTGTTTACAACAAACAATCAGCATTCAATATTTGATTACTCAGCAACCGCACTCAAACAGCACACAAGTCCACAACACAATTAGTAAGCCAAATATTAGCATTGTTGTTTATCTTATAACAGGTGAAACAGAACGTATATTTTGTGTCCATTTATTTAAACCGCACAGGTATACTCCTTGATCCGAGATGCGGTATTTATAAAAAAAAGTGATATATTGACTTATGGAGTTAACGATGCAAGCTTACGCGTGCGACTAAACGCGCCACTAGACTAAAGAATACCATCGTTGCACCACCTCACATTGTCAACAACACCGTGGAAACTCGCTAACTACGATTTGCGTAATCTATTATATCCAGAAGATACTATTTTAAGTGTCCAATGTGCATTAAATAGAACAAAACAATAGTGGTGATTATAACGTAATGTTAAAACTGTGAGAACTTCAAGTGATTGGTAAGAGGCATTGAAGTGACCATTTAATAATAGCATTCTAATAAAACTTAGAAAAGACTGCCGAATATATGTATGACATACGCTTATGGAGAGTTCCACATTATCCTACAAGACTATTAAAATTTTTTGGTAATGATTGCCGATGTTTACGCGAATATTACACATAACTAATATTATAAATGCGAAAGTAAGTTTGTTTGTTTGTTTGTTACGCTTTTACGCTTAAACCATTGAAACGATTTCAAAGATCCTTTCACCAATGGAAAGCTATAATATCAGGGAGTAACATAGGCTATGTTTTATTCCGGCAATCCTACGGGAACTACGCGGATAAGGCGATTGAAACCGAAGCGAAGCGAGGGCGGGTTGCTAGTCTAAAATAAATAATTTTCTGAATTGCACGATGTTTCAAAAGCTCTTCAGCACATATAGCAGCTTATTTTAGCTTACTAAATATTCAAAACATTTCCAATACAATTTCAACTCATTACGGATCCTGTTGACACCCTTTGGTTACGAAACATTAAAAATAGTGTATTTGTATATAAATTGAACCCGTATACCTTTATTAAAAAATTATATAGATATATATTTCTGTATGTACATAGACACTCATTGAAACAGAGGTCAACAATACTATATCCGAATTTTATAATTGTTGAAGACCTTGAGATCACAATGGGTATAATCTCAATATATAACAATAGTAAATAAAGTTATATGTGATAAAGACAATTACATAAGTCTCTTTGTTACGTTACGTTTAATAGATAATATACTACTGAGTATATATCCTCACTTCTACTGCAGTTCAATGCAATGTCATAGAAACTGAAATCATCTTATGTATTACGAGGATACATAAAGCATGCACAATGTATGTCCCAGCATTATATATTGCACAAAATAATTACAAACAAAAAATGTTCTGACAATTCAAAAGATGTCTGTTCTCAGAATGCTTGTGCTAGTTCCCACAAAGGAGTGTGTGTCCATTGCATACCGGTTTCCGAGTAACAATCGTTATAAAAGCATTTCCTTGCGCAAAAACTCGACATTTATTCACAAAGGGAATTACTACGTCAAATATATTACTGTCACTATGCATAGATTTTTTATAAGCACTAAGCAATACATTTCGTTATAGAACAAAATGTCCATATTGGCTAAGAGCAAGCAAGTAATACCGAATTCGACAAATGCAAGTAGTGATTAATTATTGTGAACATTTCAACAATTATTCATTTACTGTATGATGGCGACTACGAGTATTACAAACCCTTCCATTGTTCGTAGGTATAAAAGACGACTAAGAGTTTTACATCTACCTGGACCAACTCCATCTGATGCCCTCTGGTCAAAAATTATATTTCTAAGGAGGAGTGTTGTCGTCAGGCAGGCGGTCAGTCATAAAACTATTGAGTCAACCCGAAGTAATTTGGTAACAACAGGGTCATGATAATTATAACGATATTTAAAGACAGCTGGATAACATATCAGAAAAATACTTAATTTAAAATTTTTGTATATACATATAACGCATACAACTGACCTACTAAATTAAAACAAATAAAGAATGTTTTCAACTCTATCATTCTACAAGTTAAAGTTATATATTATGAAGAAAAGTACTTATATAATGAGTCGACCCTAAGCCAATTACTTAGAGTCGACTGTAGGAATGGAATGAAGGTTAAGAATATGGTGATATTTATTAATTTAAGATAACATATGTATGTTACATAAATCTAACAAATACGCGAAATATAATGCGAACAAAAATAATATTAATTATTAATATCTCATAATAATATTTATCGTTTGTAAAATGGGAACACTTCATGGTTAATCAGATGAAAAGGTGCACAAAACACTTGAACAAAGCGATCTAAAGGTACCTTTTGTTTAGTAATAAATAATCAGTTGTACCTACACAAGATAGCGGTCTAACCGTATGTACATATATTGTTCTTTATGAAGAACTATTAATTACAGCGACGAGTTATTGCGAGAGCTAGCTAGCTGTACGTACATACGTAGTACGTACACGTCTTTGCTTTTAGAGTTCTATAATCTAGGATACAAAAGGAATTCTATATATGTAAATATCTAATAATATAATTTCCGTGTGATGACGGAGTAAGAATATAATTCACCACCCCCTCTCCTACCTGTGGGTGTCGTAAGAGACGACTAAGGGATATATTATGCATATGACATCTATGCAAGAAATGGAAAACTCGAAACAAAACCAAGGTCAATTTTCCTCTTGTAATGGTTCTCCAGGCTCGAGCCCAGCAGTGGGAGGTATATGAACCGAAATGATGATGAATCTAATATGTGTAAATCATTTTTCTACTTTCTGTTTACTTAGTACTTGATCCAGAAGCCCTTAAAAAGATCAAAACGAAATCATTTGCTCGCAGAAAGTATGGTCTATCACCAAGATAAAATATGTATTTTTTTGTTTTATCTCGTTTGTGGACACAGTCGTAGTAACTGGCTGGAGGATTATATTTATACTGTCATGTAGGTACTTTACATTAGATAATTTTAAAAGACTGATTAGTTTGAGCAACCTTTCCTGTTATATAGAAATTCATAAATATAGTTTAAAAAAACTAAAAAACACGCTTCCAACTAAAAAGTGTAAAATAATTTTCAATATAGGCAGAAAATAATAAACGTGGGGCGTTTTGTGGCACATTTTCGTAATTCGAGCACCCCACGCTTTTTTCACAATAATATTAATATATTTCGTTCATTATTATTTATTGCCTATATTGAAAATTATTTTACACTTTTTAGTTAAAAGCGTGTTTTTTGTTTTTTTAAACTATATTTTTCACTTTTTTGTGAATAGCCACCGGAATGTAATTAGTATGCAAATTAGATTTGTCGGTACATCGATGAATGTATACGTCTCTACGCGTCGCGCGGAAAGTCGCTACGCGTTTGTGTTATGCGGCGTGCCCGACTAGCTCTATCTCTCTTACTCTCATGCAAAGGATGCGGAAAGAAATTGATGAATCCTGGCGAATCTAATTAGGACAATCGGTTTTTTTAAGCGGATTATTGCATCCGACCACTGAAGTCAAGTCACCTGCGGGTGGGTTACGGGCGTGCGCGCTTACGTCCCTCTATCGCCCCGGACGGAGCGGGCGAGGAATGTGTCGACCGTAACTCACCTCCAAAAAACCAACCCAAAAAAAAATAAAAAAAAGGATTATTGCATTGTCATCGGTCTCTGACAGGTGTGCAAAGTTTAAATAAAATCGAATCGCTCAAAGTAGGAGAAAATCGAGCTCAAAGAGTTTGATTACTAGCATACATATAGGTGAAACTAATAAAAGCGTGTTAATAAAACATTATACCTACTCGGAGTTCACGCAGGTGTGTTCTGGAATTTCATTTTCTATTTTTTTATTTATAATTTATTACATCTATTGAGTAAGCTAGTTATTTATATATCAAATATCATTTCAATTAATAAACTGTTGGGTCGAGCCTCCTCTGCAATAGGAAAGCAATTGACCTGTTATACCACGGTAGTCAGAAGGGTTCTTATATCAAACTTATTAAAAAATATTAATACAATAGTGGTATTAATGACATAAAAGTTCAAATACATATCTATAAGCTTTTCGAAACAAAATATACAGCGAATAATTAATGAGCGTACGTTTTTGATTTCAATTAAAACTAAATTTGCAAATACTCCTTGGCATTGACGCTTAAAATCAAGAGTTAGTTATCATGAGTTAAGTGCAAATATCAGCATTGATGATTTACAAATGTAAAGGGTTATAAAAGCACGCAATCCGGCAATTATTATGGACCAACAGTTAAGAGGTTTGAGCAATATATGCATGACGCACTTAGTCTGAAATTGTTTATGATGACTCAACGTTTAATCTCGAATGCGAATGTTACTATTAAAGTAAGTCTACAATATGTTAGTTCTTCTTCTGACTCCATTTCCTGAAAACTTTGAAAGTATTTTCCTGTAAATAAAAAAACAGCAGTTATGGCAGGCCAATTTCTCGACCGTACTACACGAAGCTCGATATCAAGAATATACATTATATATTTAACATGTGGTGGTACTCTCCGTGTGGTAGCGGTAAGAATACAATTCACAAGAAAGGGAGTTCCTTTCTTGTTCGTGGGTGTCGTAAAAGGCGACTAAGGTATATAATATGCACATAACATCTATCCAAGAAAAGGCAAACTCGAAATAAAAACTTATACCAATACGCCTGAACAGCGCGGTATAGTGGGTCAATTTCCCTCCAATTATGGAGGAGGCTCGAGCCCAACAGTGGGACGTATATGAGCTATGATAAAAATGATGATATTTGACTTGTAAAAAATAAAAAGGGAACGACAATTTTGTGATCTTAGATATTTTGTCAAGCACTTCGTATTTCAATTAAGATGGCATCTACGGATATATAAGTTTAAAATGATGTAACACGTTGATGTCTTTTGTTCACACGTAGTATGACGGCTTTTACATGGACATTACAGCAACCTCTTCATGTTACCTACATACCAAATTACACATTGTTCAAACACTTGATTGATTGAACTTGGTTAAATGTCTGGCAGTTGTAATTAACGTGTGAAATCTTAACTTGGTCATTGTCAATAAGAATTGCTTTTTTATTACGTTTTGAATAAATGTAGATAAGAGATTGAGCTAGAGTTATAAAGGTTGAACATGTTTTCGTTTTTTACGCCCTTTTTAATAATTGAAGTTCTTGGATAGAGCTGACAAAATCCGAGATCTGCGTACTCCGTTTCTTTAAAAAAAAGAGACGAAATTTTTAATTGTTTTGTTTACTTAAGTATTACTTACTAGTTATGATAAAATTCCCTTTTCCGTGTGTTGACAGAGTAAAAATACAATACACTACCCCTTCCTTACCCAAGGGCGATCGCAAGAGACGACTAAGGGATACAAGCAAGGTCGATGCAATGTATACTCCTTTTCTATGGTATACATTGCAAAAGTTATTGGTAATAGTTTTATAATCGGCCACTTGTCTGACATCAATCCACCTTGGGAATGTAATTGTTAACCAGACGGATTAGTTAGTAGTAGGAGTTGATTCAGTAAGCTTTTAGTCGTCTTTTACGATACTCACGAGCAATGTAAGCGTTGGTAGTATTCGTAGCTACAAAACAGCTACAACAATACTTAGCTAATATTTATTATATGCTGTTTAGAGTTTGTAAAAAAAGAAGTAATTTAATAAATATGAGACTCATACACAGTAATTTTTTTATGTCAAATTATCGCTTTGACTTCTAGTCATGCGAGTCATGCTCAGTTATATCCTATTGTAGACAAAAAATGAGGCATAGTTAAAGTCATCTTTTTTGGATTTCGTCGAACTAAACCTTAAAATATTTGATGAAAATCCATGAGAATTTTGCATAAAAAAAGTTAAGGTAGTTAGATTATACTAGAGGCACGTATTTCAATTGAAATAATTTTATAGTTTGTCATTTTTCGGCTGGATTTTTTTTTCCTAATTTCAAAATTGTTGTTAGTGAGTAGGTAAAAAGCACCTTATAATATTTACATATTTGATCATGAAACTCTCGTCAAAATCGATGCAGTCGGCTCACAGATCAGACGAAATATTCAAATAAGAAATAAGAAGGTTTTTTTTAATACTAGTGTCAGATGGATTGAAAACTATTTTCGACATTTCAGAACAGATTCCTCAATTTTATATATTGGAACACGTACATAGCTGAGCAGTGGCATTTAAAACGAGACTGCAAAGATGTTACTAATGAAGGTAAAGTTACTCATTAGTTGCCACTTTAGATTCCAATAATCTATTTGGTAAATTACTTAATCATATAGATGTACGTTTTACGCCGCTAATGATCTGTTCTTGTGACCCTTACACAATAAGGTAATGCAATCTAGTCAAAGTAATAACTATTGTCAATAAATCTCCCAGCGTTGTGAACTCTATCAGATTTCAGATGAATAATTATTATTTTATTATTCAAACTTGGATTTAGAACTCTGGTATACAATTTTATGATGTTGGAATTGGGTTGCAATAAACTATTCTTCTCCGTGTTGTGACAAATTAATAGTAATACACTAGAAAGTCTAACACTTTTGATTTGACTGCACAGATGGCGTTGCATCTTAATACCGACCTATCGTGCCAGTGTCGCGAGGTCGGATCTCACGCAGGATAAAACTTTATGCGATCCACAAATTATCGTTTTGAGCCTGGATGTAATTTGTGTCCGTTAATTACATATTTGTAAAGTCTCCCGCAATACGAGGATTATTACCTTGGTGCAGAGCGTTGTCTTTTAAGAAAAAGAAAAAAGAAAGACATGTTAGTTATTGTGACAAAGTAATAATAATAATACAATTCGTGATCGCTTTCTTTTGGTTGGATGTTGTAAAAGACAACTAAGTGTTATAAGTATATAACATCGCTTGAATAGAAGTAAAATTCTAAATAAAACCCTATACCAACTTCTATATCCAACCAGAATCGTAAAGTTCACCTTCCTCACACTGTGAAAGAGATAACTAGGCAATATAGAATATATGAGCTAAAAATAAGAAGAAATCAAGGAAGATATAAAGTTAAATATATTATTTGAATGCAATAATTTCAGTAAAGAGCAGTCAAATAAATTATACCCCTTACATCCAAAAATATTATAATAATTGAAAATTGTTTTAATACGTTAAAACAAATATTCACGGCATCATGTTACATACCAATCTTTTATGATACCCTCAGGAACCATAAAACTTACCTGGAATATGATAATGATGTAGATAATATCGATGGAAGAAAAGGCAAACTTGATATTAAACGCTATGCTAAACCACCCTCCGATCATACTGCTCAAACGCTTTAGCGTAATTACAGTAGTTCAATTTGCTTCCTATTGGCGAGCAGGCTTGAGCTGAAGATAACGTACATGAGTTGAAAAGAATAATATTACTATCATAAGTATAATGTAAAATAAAGAATTCTTTTTGGTGTGTTAATAAAGTATTATAGAATAGCCACTACTTGTGTGCTATGCCGCTGCGCTTATCGTAGCTGCACATCCTGTTATTCATTGACTAGTTAAGTCAATTTTGCTTTACGTCTCCCGCATTGCGTAGGAGGGAAGTGGAATCAATATCTTCCAACTCCTCCAACATTTATAATTAAATTTGTTGCGGGTCCCAAGACAATTAAAATAATTTCTCGAGACTGCCTGAGGGTCAATCAAACCTCGGTGTGCTCTGTGGAGACTATTGTGGATCCTGGCTTACAGGAGTTACAATGGGAATGTGAGGTAGGATTAATCTCTAAAAAAACAGCCACTACCAACTGCTTTCTCGTGGATCTCATAATAATCATTTAAAGTATGTAGGTAAGTATATTATTATAAGACATGGAAAAATTTGAAATAAAATGCTATGTTAGTAGTAGAGTATCTCTGTCATCTGGAGGAACCGGTGAACATCATTGAGACATATATGGTGGGAGAAGATTTCAAAAATAGGTATTGACTTTCACGACGCATCCAAATAAAGCTAGTACTCCATATAAAGAATTATGATGAAATCATTTAACTCAAATAATTGGGTGCAATATTAGAGTTTTTATTTCTAAACTTTGTGTCTAACGCCAGAAATTTATTATTTTATGCTCTAGGAATGTGTATACATATTGATAATATTAAAAATTACATTAATACTAATACTGCAGCAATATATATGCGCAATGCATTAATCTGTGAGATTCATTATCATCATCATCTCGGCCTATATACGTCCCACTGTTGGGCTCGAGCCTCCTCCACAATAAGAGAGAAATGAACCTTTAAATACTGCTGGTCAAACAGGTTGATATAGGATTTTGTTTCGAGTTTTTCTTTCTTTTGCATAAATGTTATACGCTTATTATATTCCTTAGTTGTCTTTTACGACATTCACAGGTAAGATAGGAAATGGTGAATTGTATTTTTATTCCTTCACTACACGGAGAGAGTGAGATTAGTTACATCAAATTGTATAATGATGATGTAATGTAAATAATTTAAATATAAATAGGAGTTGTTTTTATTGGTAGAGGAGGTCACAGCCCGATACTGAAAAGGATATGAGCTGAAGAAGAACAATGACATATTGCGAACGTGCAATTTATGGTGAAAGAACGCCATTCATCTTATCGAGCAATTGCCCAAGGCGAATGGAGATATTATATTACATATAAATAACTACAATTTACTTCGTCCTTTCCCGTGGTTATTGGGTGAATAGGAAATACAAGCAGATAAAATTCACACACTCAATAAGATGAAATCCAAATGATCTCGTGTTCTCTATCTAATAACCAAGATATAAATTTTATTAATTTGGGTCTGTGGCCAATAGTGACCAAAGTATAGGCCGAGAAGAAGAAGAACACGTATACTGAGATATTATCAACGACATTCGATAATAAAAATAATACTCGTCTGATTGATTTACATTGTTTTTATAATATTAGCTAATTGAAATGTTTTGCATGTTAAACTAGTTAAGTAATATTATATAAAATGGATTATTATTATTTAATGTAATGTCACATAAAATTTATAAAACTTATATCTACATAAATATAACTTGTTTCTACTTTATAATCTGGTGAATAATGAATTCGTTATCAAAAAATATCTGAATAATTCGATTTATGTAAATGAAATCGTGTTTACACATAGAACATCTAAAAATTTGTCAAAATATTATATAGCATGTATTGCTAAACTTATTATTTTTAGATATATAATCATTTCAGCTCATAAATAAGTGATGGAAAGTGGCTTACTATATCAAACTGATCAAACATATTGGAATAGATTTATCATTCTTTGTTACCTTCTTTTGCTCTCATTCTTTTTATCACTGTGGTAGGACCACACTGTCGACAGTTATCTGTCTACAGCCGCGGGCCGGTCCGTCCGGGGTAGTACCACACTCTCGCAGAAAATCGACGTCTGAGTAGTAGCAATTTGTTACTGCGCTTCGTTCGGTGTGCGAGAGAGCCGGAAACCCAACTTTCTGAGGGTGTTTGCGTGTGGAGGGTTTTGGTGGTGCCTTTGGTGTCACCGAGCCTCAATGCACGCATTCACATTCCCTTCACTTTCTTCACGGTAGGCAGCGGCCTTGTAAAGGTCCATGAGCGGCAGCAGCACTTACCATCAGGTGTACTGTTTGCTCATTTGCCATTGCTTGCAATAAAAAAAAATCTATTAACATTCCGTAATCGATTTTAAGATAAAATTGTGCAAATAAGGTACAGTGACCATTATATTCTTATTGCTTTACAACACGGGTTAAAAATTAGGTATACAATATGTGTTAACTAAAATTTATATACTTGCAATTTATTTAATGTGTACCATTAGGCATTTTATTTATTAAGTGCTGTGTGGTAGCGGCTTCGAATACTACCAACCCTTGCTTTGCTCGTGGGTGTCGTAAAAGACAACTAAGAGCCCTAGATTGACCCGGACCAACTCCATCAGGTACCATTTGGGTCAACGATTACATTCCCAAGGAGGGTAGACGTCAGGCAGGCGGCCGGTCATAAAAGTCATTGCCGAAACTTTTTGCAATATGTCAAAACAGATGACATATTGCGGGAACCCCAAGTAATTGGGATAAGAGCAAGATGATGATGATGATGAGGCATTTTATTTATTAGTAAATTTATATTTTTATTTTCTGTTTTATATTAGTATTCTGAATAAAAGAAGTGCAGCTAGTTATTTTGCGACTATTGTATGTAACGATCAATAATAAACAATTATCATTATCCTCTCAGCTTATATGCGTCCCACTGCTGCGCTCGAGCTCCCTTCACGATGGGAGTGCAAAAAGACTTACACCTTCGTGAGAATTATACTTAAAACCGCTTCACAAGCAACTTAAGAAAAATTTGACTATTTTGTGACTTCTTGGTCTTAATTGCACAGACTGCGTATAAAATACGTTAAAATTGGAATTCATAGATGACAAGGTGGATTAAAAACTGAAAGATTACTTACGACTAATCCATGAGGTGACGGTGAAAAATATATAATAATTATTATAAATATCTGCAATAACAATAACTTGTTGGACGTCAGATATTTTAGTCCACCCGTGACCATGAACGCTGTAAAGTGTTCGAAACGTCGGACAATCAGAAATCGCACACAAACGCAATAAATTCCATAAAGTAATTAATAATTACTAATTCGAAAAATCGATTAAGGAATATAAATAGATAAAAAGAATGAAGGTAAAAAAGGCAAACAAAAAGATAAATCTATCCCAATGTGCCTGATTAGCGTAATATAGTAAGCCAATTTCCATCATTTAGAGAAGCCATGACCCAGAGAGAGATGTATTCCGGGCTGGTTAAAAAGATCAAGGAATATGTACCAGTGGTCAGTACAATGGCGATGGGGAGAGAATAGACTAGGTCATTGGGCTGCGCAGCGCCCTACCGTCACCGCAAACAAATTGAGTAGACTGTGTTCAGACAATAGCTTGCTAAAAACTAAAAGGAAGGGAGGAAAGTTCTTGTTGAACCATATACATCCTCCATATGGCTCAAGAAAAACTTATGATTATACCCTTAATTGTAAATATCATTTCTTCCCTTTGGTTATTTGAGGTGAATAAATGAATCAGCGAACTAACCAAAAGCTAATTTCGTGTCGCAATAATCTCATATTCAACACGGAATAGAAAATCCAGTAGAAGCCAAATAGGCGACAATGTCAAAAGTCAAATATTCATTACCACACGACGAACTAGAATGCTGTTGTTACGAAATTTATGAAATCGGAAGCAACAACAAGTCGTCACAAATTCAACGTTTTCACAAATATGCGATTTATTGTGATTCAGCGTTATACTACAAATCAAATTGTCATTTATGGGTATCGGCCCAAATTTTTGCCTTAAAAGAAGCTATTATATGTCGTAAGATCTGTATCTTTTTATTTTAATTTCATCATCATCTTGGTTTAGTCAGCGTTATCTTTTCATACTCTCCTTAGTGTAGGTATGTAACCAAATTTTAGTTACGTTTCAATGGATAATGTCTTTTTTTTATATAATTTCTCAGTAAATTCCTGTAATCGTCTTGAGTAGGTACATCATTAGTAGAGCTAAAAGGTAATAGATGAAATAATTATTAATGTCTGTAAATGCTACTAGTTATATACGCAACTTTGCTAAGGGAATAGCTACTCATTATCATTTCAGAGGCTCAGCAAATATTTCAGCAATGTTTGTTTTTTCTCACCACATGCAGTATAAGTTGTTTAGCTATAATAAAAATTGGAGTGAGCAAGCGTTTACCCATAATATTTAAGTCTTCCTTAATAGAAATCATACATCTACTTTCATTTTTTAAACATCTTTCGTAACACCCATGGGAATGAAAAGAACGGTGATTGTGAACGGTGATAATCTTGAACCAGTTATACGGACATGTTTAACCTGTGTTAATACAGAGTTTCTTCTCAGCTCATATACGTCCCACTCCTAGGCTGGAGCCTCCTCTAAAATACAAGGAAAAATGATTTACTCTATCGTGTTGATCAAATACTCACAACTTCGACTAACATATAGAGTGCTGATTTTTAATCTTACTCCCACCATTTAATTATCTATTTTTATTAAGAATTTAACTCATATCTAATAAGTTAAAAACTTAGCGTGAAAGATTCTCTGACATAATTATGACATATTTGGCATTCCTAATATTGTTTTACATTATGATTTTCTCTCTTAGAAACTTTTTTACAATTTTCTACTTGAGTCTATTAAAATAAAGGGTTGGCGTCATAATCAACCACAGTGACATAATGTAGACTGGTTTTCTAGGGTTATAATTATTATACGCGGTCGCAGCCTTTTGCGAGGCAGTAGTCTCGCGGAAGGAGGCGACAGGTCGCGCGCGCGAGGAGCGCAGCCTCGACGAAGCAACCCGCCGCCGGCGATTGGGGCGGCGTAGGTGCGACTATCTGCGCCTCATGCCGCTCTAGCCGAGGCCGCGGGGGACGTGACCGGGAAATTAGTCCGTCACCCACCGAGAGGCCCACCAAGAGGCCCACCGAGAGGCCCACCGAGAGGCCGACCGCGTGAGGAAAGACCAACGTCCTCCCCGAGGGGGGGAGACGTCGGTCTATGGATGGGTACTCCTCAGGGGGTATTCCGTCAGGCTGACTACTGACGACAAGTAACCCTGCTCCGGTGGTCGTTCGAACGACGAAGGCGACGTGGTGTTCAGGTGGGTTGCGGGTGTGCGTGCTTACGCCGCTCTCGTCGCCCCGGACGGAGTGGTGCGAGGAGTGCGCCGACCGCAACCCACCCCAAAGACAATAACATAAAAGGGCTATAATTTTGAATTTACAAGCAGTAACAGCGAAACGGTAGCTCGGCCACTTAGCCTTTGAGAGAGCTACGCACCCGGCGCCCGACGGCCTATAGGCTCCATAGCCGCCCCCTCTATCACCCTAGATGGATCGCCCCATGGCCTGCTACCAAGGTAGAAACAATATATGTTAACAGATCGCTGCAGTTAGACGCTATAAAATAGCTAAGATATTCACGATCGACGTGACTGTAAATAGTTTCATAACATATACATATTTATTATATGCGTCATCATGATAAGAATACAATGGTCATCAACCCTTTTACTTTTTCTTAGTCTATATATATAAAGGCTAAGAAAAAGTGAAAGAATTCATAAAAAAAAACGTGAAAAAATTTCAATCGAAAAGTTATTGTTTCTCGTTCACAGATAGTTTCTCACGCATTCGAATTACATAACATATCATATTGCATACTTTTAAGTAGTGAATTACAATCTATATGTTATTAATGAATATCTGGTTGAACGAGCTTCGCTCGGTATATTTTTGTTGAATTTATTTAGATATATATATTAATAAAAAATAAAAATTAAATAATGAAATAAATATCAAAAATTACAAAAAGAGAATAATAATAACATCGGGATTCGATCAGACGCTGTTTGAATGCCAAAACAAAACAAAAAGAAAACGACAACTTCCCAACTGAGCTATCGCCACTCTTGACGTTGACGGCTAAATTTGAATCCATATTCTATTAACATTTTGTGTCATTGTGTTGATTAGCTAAAACACTGACAAAGCAACATTTTCTATAAATAAAACATAGCTAAATGGATTTTTTGGCCCCGAAACCTCTAGTATGCCAAATTTCAACAAAATCGTTGGAGCCGTTTCCGAGATCCTGAAAATATATATATATATATATATATATATATATATATATATATATATATATATATATATCTATATATATGTACAAGAATTGCTCGTTTAAAGACATAATATTTATTACAGGCATTTTATATACATATGCGTGTGATGACGGAGTAAGAATACAATTTACCACCCTTATCGTAGCTCTGGGTGTTGTAAAAGACGGCTGAAGGTTATAATCTGTATATAACATCTATGCAAGAGTAGGAAAACTCAAACTAAAACCCTATACTACCCTGTCTGATCAGCGTGGTATAGTAGGCCAATTTTCCTCCTTTTATGGAGGCGACTTGAGCCCAACAGTGGGACGTATATGAGCTGAGATGATGATGATATTGTTAGTCTTGTTTTCAGTGTGGTGTTGGATTTATAATTCAATGTGACATCAGCCCTCAATTAACTTTGGGAGTCGTAAAAACTGGACAAGGGATCACTAGGTGAGTGGACAGCAGCACTCTTCTGGAAAACTTTTAACTCCATATACAATAGTTAACCCATCTACTAATTGTGGCAATTAAGAGATTATTCCTATTTGTGATGAATTATAATGAATTTGTGAAATAATTCTATACAAATGTTAACATTATAAAACTGTAGTAAAAGTTACTCTATGATAGACACAAAGGTTTTGCCGTATGGTGACGAAGTAAGAATACATTTCATCACGCTCTGTCTTTCGCGTGAATTTCGTAAAAGGCGACTAAGGGATATAATATGCGTATAAGATCAATAAGCAAGAGAAGAAAAACTCGAATTAAAACCCTATACCAACCCGTCTAACCAGCGAGGGGGGAGGAGATTCGAGCCCAACAGTGGGACATATATGTGTTGAGATGAAAGGCAAAGATCATATATGTATGTACTGTTTAGCTGAACGTAATAAAAACAATCAAAGACAAGTAATCGATTGAGCACTTTTTATGTGATGTTGAGTTTAAGACGTATATTATAATTAACTTATTCAATATTTTTTGTGGTGTTATTAGTACTAATACGTTTTATTTTATACATTAAAGGTATATAAACAAAATAATGAAGGACGATGTAACTTCAATTACGTTTAAAATTAGAGGACATCGACGGGAGAGGGTACTCCCTAGGGGTATTCCGCCGGGTCGACCACTGAAGCCATGGAACACTGCACCGGTGGTCAACCCAACGACAAAGGCAACGTGCTAAACGGGTGAGTTACGGGTGTGCGTGCTTACACCCCTTTGTAGCCCCGGACGGAGTGGTGCGAGGAGTGCGCCGACCGTAACCCAACCCCAAAAAAAAATTAATTTTAAAATATTTCGTCTTCTGTACATCTACAATATAATCGAGTGACAATATCGTTGCTGGCCACAGCTATTCCATTATATTGCTGATAAAATGAAACAAAATGCTAATAAATACATCTCAATTTTGAGACAACTTGACAACGACGATAATAGAAAGAATTACGTGGTCGCTGCAGCAGCCTTTTGAGTAAAATATAAGTAAATCTGAAAATTTCACTGCACTACATACACACTCTGGGTAACTTAATTTTCCACACTGATCGCAAAAAGAATTAAGATGCATATATGCCTTTTTTATGGTAAGCTGGACATACCCTGCCCAATCTGTCGAGGGCAAAGGATGAGCAGCATTGGGCCTCATAACCTATCATGTTCTCTACACATCGCCGTTGGCCGAACACTAGTGCTGACCTTGGCCGACTCGGCGGATTACAGACGCTTAACCCTAGATGTCACTATTAAACTACTATGCCATCACTGCAATTATTATTAATATTATTTATTAAAAGGAAGCGCAGAATTAACCGGATGTGGGCATTGAATATTTACTATTTAAAGATAACAGTATTATACGTAACGTAAATTCCACAACGCTTTACTGCTAAATATAATGTTTGTAATACCCCAACCTTAGCTAATAATCATACAATGGCTTATGGACTTCGAACGCTAAAGGGTTATCAAATGTCAACAAAATATCTTACAAATAAAATAATATAACATCATTTTATCTATACAAATAAATAAAATTGAAGTCATCATCTCAGTCTACATATGTCCCATTGTTGAGTTCAAGCCTCCTCCATAATAGAAGGGGAATGGACTTACTGTTCTATGCTGGTCAGACGTGTTGGAATAGGGTTTTGTTTCGAGTTTTCCTTCTCTTATCTTATATCTTTAAACGAGCAATTCTTGTATATATATATATATATATATATATATATATATATATATATATATATATATATATATATATATATATTCAGGATCTCGGAAACGGCTCCAACGGTTTTGTTTAAACTTGGCATACTAGAGGATTCGGGTCCAAAAAATCGATCTAGCTAGATTTTATTTATAGAAAATGTTCTTTTGTCGGAGTTTTTAGCATAACAATAAATGACATTAAATTTTAAAAGAATATGAATTCAAACGTTGTAAATGTCAAGAGATACGATAGCTCAGTGGCGAAATAGTCAGGTTTCGTTTTATTTTTGACATCGGCGACAAACGGCGTCGGATCGAATCTCGGTGTTATTATTTTTCTCTTTGTAATTTTTTATATAATTTTCATTATTTATTTTTTATTTTTTATTAATATATATCTAAATAAATGCTACAAAAATACTCCGAGCGAAGTTCGGTCAACCTGATATTATAGATGTTATATGCTTATTGTATCCCTTAGTCGTCTTGTACGACATCCACGGGTAAGTTAGGGAGTGGTGAATTGTATTCTTACTCCGTCACCACACGTATTAAAAATAAAAAAATTAAAGTGTGTACTTGTAATGTCAAAATGATATGTTTTTTTTCATGCTCGCACGGTTATTTGCACGATGCCTGTGCCTAAAAACCAATTTATTTATTTTTTGTCCATCGATCTGTCTGTCTGTTTGTCATCAAAACGGCTAAACGAATTTTGGTAATATTTTACTACCAAGCAACAATAGGGAACAACTTAAGGCTAGGCTTACTTTTCCTAAAAATTTTGCTCGGTCACGGACTCGATCCCGAGCCATATCTTAGGAGATATTGCAGATATTGCAGAACCGAAGTGCCGCGGGGACGACTTGCTAGATATTATAAAATGTCTTATAACATTGCCACGTACACACCACTCTATCACGGTTCTTGATTTGAAATCTACTTGTCTTCCTATATTATTATCAATTTAAATGATTTTACTATATGAATTGAATATTTTATCCATACAAATATTATAAATGCGAAAGTAAGTTTGTTTGTTGCTAGTAACATTGAATTTGAATTGAATTTATTTTTTATTTTTTTTTATTTATTTCTTTTTTTTTTTTTTATTTATTTATGACAACACCCTGCACTAAGGAAATAATCCTTGTATTGCCTGGGACTTTACAAACATATAATTAACGGACACAAATTACATCCAGACTCAGAACAACAATTTGTGGATCGCACAAAGTGTTGTCCCGCGTGGGATTCGAACCCCCGACACTGGCGCTGTAAGTCACTATCTTAATCACTACGCCATCTGTGCAGTCTGGCGGGTTGCTAGATTAGCAACCCGCCTTCAAACTCATTTTCGCATCTATAATATTAGTAAGGATTAATAACAAGCAAATTCCCGTTTCATCCGCGTAGCTCACGTTCCAGTAAAAATACAGAGCTAAAATCTAGTCTATGTTACACGCTGATAATGTAGTTTTATATTGGTGTAAGAATATGATATCATCATCATCATCATCATCATCTTGCTCTTATCCCAATTACTTGGGGTCGACGCAATATGTCATCTTCTTCCATCATTTCGTTTTTTGACATATTGCAAAAAATTTCGGCAATGACTTTTATGACCGGCCACCTGCCTGACGTCAACCCTCCTTGGGAATGTAATCGTTGACCCAAATGGTACCAGATGGAGTTGGTCCGGGTCAATCTAGGGCTTTTAGTCGTCTTCTACGACACCCACGAGCAAAGCAAGGGTTGGTAGTATTCGAAGCCGCCACCACACAGCAAGTGTAAGAATATGATATAAAGATATATTATATAGAAGGAAAACTCGGCATAAATTCCTATACCAACTAATCTGAAGAGCGTAGTATAGTAGATTAACTATACTTCTACTGTGGAGGAGGCTCAGTCCTTTATTATAGGAGCTGCAATCATGATTACGTATGCAAAATGTCAAAATAATATACAATAAATTAAACTGTAAAATTGCTAATAAATCTTAATTAAAACGAGATTAAATGTGTAATGAAACATCGAGAGGAAATTACATGCCAATAATTAATTGCCCGACGCTTTTAAAGAAGGACAGGGAACTGGGAACGCCCGGTCCGATATACCAATGAACTTAAGATATTTATATCTCTAGACCAAGTATGCATGGAAAAACCAAATGAGCTCGGGCCTCCTCCACATTAACAGGGAAATTGACCTATTATACTCCGCTGGTCAGATGTGTTGGTATATTACGACAAGTTTTCTTGCTATCTATACGTCACCTAGTAACTTATATTCAATAATAAGGGAATAAAGGTGCATTGACTACATATATGACAAGCCAAAAGACTCGTAACCATATACTTCTCAAATAATTTCTGTCCAAGTATTGCAGGATAGGACCATACCGTCGACAGTTGTGTCTAAAGCGAGGGGTCGATCCGTCCAGGGGTAGTACCACACTCTTGCAGAAAATCAACGTCTGAGTAGTAGCAATACATTACTGCATATAGTCAGTGAGCAAGAGAGCCGGATGCCCAAATTTTTGAGGGCGTTAGCAGGTTTTAGTGATAACTAAATAATTATACCTTTAGTATTACCGAACTTTATTGCATTCATTCACTCCCTTCACTTTCTTTACGGAAGGCAGCGGCCTAGCAAAGGTCCATGAGCAACAGTATCACTTATAATCAGCTGTGCTATTTGCTCGTTTGCAATAAAAAAAGGGAATGGATCTTAAGTTCGCTTCACAGTGATGATGAAATAAAATAAAAATATAATTATACCATCCAAGGTCACATACCGAAAATTTGAGGACGCGTCATCTATTATGGGTGTGATAAATGGTTAACAACTTTTACATCATGACTTTGAAAAGGTAATTAAACAACTGTATAACTCACCGTTTGCAATCATACTTAGATTACCAATTTGCTGAATCTCCTTAGATATATTATTGTTTAGTGTTGACAATATTTTAAATAATGTTTATATATTTTGATTTGTAAAATATATCTAGCTGGTATAATGATAATATCATTATACCAGCTAGATATATTTTTATGATATAGTGATAAGTAAGCGATTATCATTCATAAGGTTCCAGGTATCTTGAATCACATAAAAATAGATTTTTATGCCAGGCCCTTTACCTAATTCTTTGGGGATAAAGGCTGAGGCTATAAAATAATGACTGCGTTTTTAGATATATATAATATCTGTATGAAAGTACTACAATACTATAATAAGTAGTAGAAAGTAGTATAATATCTATATATATAGCCATACAGCTGATGTATAGTGCTGTGTATATTTTATAAGTGAAATTGAATGGATTTAGTGAAAAGTTCAATGTGTAGGTATATACTGTGCATTATTAAAATAGTGTTTTTGTTTGATTATTATTTCAATCGTTGAAGAATCATTGTGCAGTATAGCAGTGAGTAGGTACTAAATAAAAATTAATTACGACACTGATGCAAACAATTAAAATATGTAATGTTAAAAATCAAGTATATTAAAATTTAAGTAAATACTATCCATGAATAATATGATTGTATATTAATTGTTATTTCAATTGAATTGTATTTATATTTTGTCATGATCTTGTACAGCCCGTAATATATTTGAATAATAAAGAAACATATAAACATGCATAATTGCATGTTGCTCGGAGTGTTAATGGATGGGAAAACCAGATTGATGTTGATAATTTTAATTCAAACATTATTAAATTTCAAATTTTAATGCAAACAGTTCTAAATTTTCATCTCTGCCGGCAGCCAAAAATACAGCAGCAAGAAGGCTGCCGACAGAAGTGAGAACTTAAAACTAGGGACATACAGTAGCTATTTTTGGATCTTCAATAAAAGTATCTGGTTTCTTTTCGCGTTTTCGTCTACACCCTCGTAGCATTTTTCAAGAAATCTACTAGTACTTCGATACACAGAGGCGATTTACTGGCCAGAACAGACACAGTGTCATAATATTTTTTGACTATTCTTTGAATAATGGACTAATTAGGTGCACTTTTTCGACCAAAAATTTGCGCATTTTCTAATGAATGTGCACAATAATAAAATGTTTCTATTTTAATAGAAAATAGAAAATAGGTGATAGCTATCCAATATTGCTGTAAATATACATTCTCAATTATCCCATCTTAAATCACATTAACCAAAACGAAATTTAAGGAATGAGAGAGGAGAGGAGGAGCGGAGAATTTTAATGAAATTCAATGGTCTCTATCGTCTCGATCAGTCACGAGGATATTCCAATAACCTATATAATATTAAGTACATTGTAACAATGACACTAGCTAGCATCCCAACGACCTTTACCTGACATTTCTATTCCACACGAACTCTTTAGTTAAGCTTGAACTTTGTGTATAGACGAAAATACGAATGTCTCGTCCGCATTGTAACGCGGTCGATCTCTGATAATATGCCAAACAGAGGTATAAGTAAATTAACATTTAGGTATATAATATTATATCTCAAGTAACGTTATTAACCTTTGTGTGTTTAAATTATAAATTTATTGTCAAGTGTGTAAATATGTATGCTATTTATATCTGTAATTTATCTATATATTTTACTTAGTAAACGACATTTACATGCCGTTATGGTTAATTAATGGTCATGACTAAAATTATTATTATTCAATACTATTCAATGAAGAAAATACATACATATAATATACATACATAATCTCACGCCTGCTTTCCAGAGGGATAGACAGAGACTACGGATTGCCATAAGTCACGATCCTGACATATCAAGGGGTGAAAGCCTATTTGGTCTAAGCGACATTTTTGTAACTTTACACACGAGTTTAAATTTTAGAAAAAAAAGAGTGTGCGCTTAAGACCGCACGGCAGAAGTGAAAACTTCATTGGTCAATCCCAATCAATTAAATAATAATAATAGTAGTGTTTCAAAATAAAAAAGTTAGGTTAAATTTTAATTATATTACACATACATACATTTATATATACGCATATAATATAAACATGAGGTGACTTATCTATACGATCGAATCCCTTTATATAATATCAATAACAATAATTATGATTTGTGTAACGGTTATTGTTTATAATTTTTTTATCAATATATATTATTTTTCAAAATGTATTATTTTCAATATTACCAAACCACTAAATACACACACTAACCTCACAATGTAAAACAGATAGTTGTTAAAATAATAATTATCATTACGTATCAATTATAACTATTAATTTACTAAAGACAATTAAGACGTAAGAATTGATCATACGAAATGCAGCGATACAACTGCGAAAACTGTATCTTTCTCGCTCGGGTACACTCGGCGGTCCCGAGTTCACCCGTTCGAGCGTTTCACCTCAGAGCATAACGGAACAGCCTAACTTACTACCCACGAAAAAATCTGTGTGCGGTGCGCCTAAAGAAGTTTTCACTTCAAAAATCATAACAAAAAAACTTCTTGAGCTACTTGAATGGGGTAAATTTATTAAAATTCAATTATAACATCGAATTTTTGATGCTAATACTAAATAAAACGTACCTTTAGTTACAAAGATAAACGTCGCTTAATACAAATTGCCTTAAGCCCTCGTTTTTCAACGTATGAAAAAAAGTGCTCTGATTTTAATGAATTCGGTATCACTCGACGGAGGAAAATTAGCTGATGCCGAATATGTATATAACTCAATATTACCCCAGATGTCACTTAAACCAAATAGCCTTTCACGCCTCGAATTATGTACTACCATCACTTCACTCACACTCGCCAATCTTCATAATTTTTCTTTTTTATTGCCAACGGTGGCAAACGAGCAAACAGTACACCTGATGGTAAGTGTTTCTGCCGCTCATGGACCCTTACAAGGCCGCTGCCCACCGCGAAGAAAGTAAAGGGAGTGCGAATGCGTGCATCGAGGCTCGGTGACACCAAGGGCACCACCAAAACCCTCCACACGCAAACACCCTCAGAAAGTTGGGCATTTTTTTACGCGTACTCTTAACATGACCTTTCACCAGCACATCTCCAATTTGATCTAGAAACGTACAGCGTGGTCTTCCTCTTGCAACCATCACACTTGCTTTGTCTACTTTGTCATCCTCTTTTCACTCATTCTTTCCACATGTCTAAACCACCTGAACATACCTTTTTTTCATCTTTGTCACTACTTCCACGTTCACTTCAAAACGCTCTCTTATCACATCATGAAGAAAATATCTTTATTAATAACGTTACTATGCTATTTGATCTTGAAAAATCTAGAATATTCTAATGCATAGCAAAGACAATAAAATAAGTAGATACATGTTTTACATTATTAGTATCTTTTTACTTTATAACATTTCAAGGTTACCGGCGCATCTTATCAACAGGTTTTGAAGTTGATTTTTAATGTTAACTATTTATTTTGTTATTTTTTTTAATAGCCACAAGTTGTTCGATAAATATAATTGCATTACTATAAGGCCGAAGTGCGGTTACAATTATATTTCACATTTGATTAGATCTATGTATTTAACGCGTTTAATTTGCATTTTAGTTAGTCCTGGATTGATACCAGGCAATTGTTTAAGTTATATACATACGTGTGCAGAAGGCATCGATACTACACCACCGTAATCAATAATTTCGTAATCGACATATCCTTTACGGCCTGGGATGAGTTGAAATTATGAAGGAGGTTCGAGCCTAGCAGTAGAACGTATATGAGCTGGAATGCCGATGATGAAATTAAAGATGTATGTGTCTAATTTTTATATGCGTGTCTCAAAATTTTACGATCGGCATTTATTTATCAATATGGACAGAAAACAAATTTTTAGCTTTATTTGTGTTTACATTTGTTATAACACTGAAGTAATGAACACTGAACACATGTCTCCATAACCTACCGCATTCTTTCCGCTTCGCCGTTGGGCCAACCACTGGTACCGAATCTTTGAGACCCGTTAAAAGCCCGGCAGTTCACCCCTTCGGGTAAGCTCTCTCTCCGACGCCCCTTGCGGTGTCGCCTCAAGAAGTTAACCTCTCTACGGATGACGGTTTCCCACGTAATAAGAGTAAAATGCTAATATATTATTGCGACGCATCTCTGAAATTTGCCTTAGGCGATATCATTCATCAAATGCTAATCATTTAACCTTACTCAGCAATTAAATCATCAAGAACAAATTAATTGCACACTAAAGGTTCCGCATCGTTAGATTTAACCTTATTTCACTTTATTTCAAATCTCGAGGTTTATTTTAAATTTGTAGAGTTATACACCGTAATTAATAATATCGTAATAAAGCATTCGTTCTAATGACTATCCAATTAGCCGTCAACCTATCAACCTCCTTTTTTTGGGTGGACTATGATCAGCGCACATACCGACGTTCCGTCCAGAGTGACGAAAGGGCAACGCGCGGATCCATAACCCACTGAATGCCCTCAATTTCACTACTGAGGTGGCTGGTAGCAAGTTTCTTGTCATCCGTGGCTAACCCGGCGGTATATATACCTTTTCGGGTACCGTTCCTCCCCGAGGCCAGGTCCGAGGTGTCACCCTCACAAGGTCAGCCTCTCTGCGGGTGATGCACTATTTCCCGATCCAGCCTCCTGCGGCTTCGACAAGGGAGGTCTAAGTCTCCTAGGATAATGTCATAATTATCATGTTTGATAGATCAGGTTGTCGCCAGGTTGGATTGCAATTGGAGTTGCTGCTACTCATTCTTCTGGTCCTGCAGCTAATTATTACTTCCATTGAAGAGTAGCGCGTGATGACCCATTATATTCTAAACCCATCGCCATATGGTCGCCCCATATGGTAATGTTCTAATAAAGATTATAAAATGTTACAGAGATGTAAATGTTTTTTTTTTCTTCCCTTAAAACACCACCACTAAGGAAATAATCCTTGTATTGCGGATGATTTTAGAAATATATAATTAATGGACACAAATTAAATGGATGTAATGAGTCTGGAGACTCAGAACAATAATTTGTGGATCGCCCATGTTGTCCTGCGTGGGATTTCAACCCTGGCACGGTAGGTGGGTATCTTAACCGCTACGCCATCTATGCAGTCGTCAATTTCTATCAATAATTTATACATTAAAATTATCGTGAGTTTGACACATATTAAAAAATTGTAAACGACAATGAACTCAACTCATTTCTTGATTATATCGACCCGGGTTTCAAGTATATCCGATGGTTATCATGAGGGCGAGCACCTAATAAGATCTGTGAACTCCCGCCACGCAAACTTCGAAAACAGGGACTATATAAAATAAATTAATCTTTACATTTATTTATAGGATTGTGATCCAAGCGGTACACAACTTGCAGGTACGTTTTAGGGTTTTATATATATACACTCATTTGCAAAAAAAACGGGCACCTAAGCAATGAACCATTTCAAATGTTAATATTTCTTTGTTTGATAATTATAGGTAGTTTTATCCACACAATTTGCTAAATTAATAAGAAAATAATCGTTTTCATCAGTATTTCATAAAATTTAGATACAATTTATGGGAAATAATGCTAAACCTCGCTAGTAGTGTATATTCGCTAGTAGTGCATATGCTCATGAAGTAAAAATAAAAAAGTTTTTTTGTTTGTTTTTCTTTAATAAAGTAAAAGCAGATAAATGTTTAGTATCGAGTGTGACCCCCTCTAGCTAAAATCACAGCTTGAATTCGTCTGGGCATGCTAGCGAGTATATCCCGGATACTTGCTTGCGGAATACGTTCCCACTCCGCAGTAATCACATTCTTCAGCTCTCTGATGGTCTGCGGAGCCGGGTGTACTGATCTCACACGCCGTTTCAGAACGTCCCAGACATGCTCTATGGGATTGAGGTCGGGACTTCGAGCTGGCCAATCCAAACGACGAATGCCGACCTCTTGCACATACGCATTAACATCGCGGGATCGGTGGGCGCGAGCATTGTCGTCCATAAAAATCGAGTCTTCACCTAGAGTGGCCAATGCGGGTTGTGCATGAGAAATTAGAACTTCCGTTATGTATCGATGCCCAGTCAGTGAGCCGTTTTCAATGAAGACTAACTCTGTACGATCCATTGAATTTATTCCTGCCCAAAACATAACAGAGCCCCCACCATAAGGTGTGATTTCTTCGAAACATGCCTCTGCAAAGCGTTCTCCTTGTCTTCTTAGCACTCGCCGACGTCGATCTTCACCGAACAGAGATATCCTGGCTTCATCAGAGAACAAAACCCTATTCCAATCGTCTTGAGTCCATGATTCACAATTTCTAGCGAACCTAAGCCTGTGAACTCTGTGCTCACGGAGTAATTTGGGGCCGCGGGCCGGGCGGTGACTGCGTATATTGGCAGCGAGAAGCCTCCTCCTGACCGTCCATAGACGAATATGCACATTTCTTACTTCTTGGAGGTTGTTCTTAAGATCCACATACGAAGATTTGCGATTTCTCAATGCGCGACTCACAAGAAAACGATCATCCCGTGGTCGGGTACATGGTTTTCTTCCAGAACCAGGCCTTCTCTCGACGGAACCAGTCTCCTGATATCGCTGCCAGGTCCTTTGGACTGTCGAGCGACTAACATTTAGCCTCCTAGCCACGAAACATTGGCTGCAACCCTCTTCAAGCAGCGCGATAATTTTGGTAGCTTTTACCACTTTATCTACCATTTTTGATACAGCTAAACAGCATTAAATAAAGCTTTGACAGTCAAGGATATGAAATTAATCGATAAAAATTGAATAAAAGTTATGAAAGTCGATGTTAACTTCTGGAACTTCGCGCCAAAAATGTAGGATAAAAAGGGGTTTTCTGTAAAAATGAACATCAAATGAAAAATTGAATTTAGAACGTACTTTTTTAAATACCACAGCATTTTTAAAACCGGCCAGTAACGTGTACAAACGATTGAAACCTTTTTGGTATTGTATCTTTTTAAATATGAATGAAAATCAAAACCGCCCGTTTTTTTTGCAAATGAGTTTATATTATCGTGTAGTGACGAAGTGAGCCCATGGGTCACGTATAAGACGACTAAGGTATATAATATGCATAGAGAAATATAACCCATCTGACCAGCGTTGTATAATAGATTAATTTCCCTGGTATTATGGAGGCAGCTCAAGTCCAGTATTACGACATATATGAGACGAGATAATATTTTTTTTATATCTTCGTATTTTCCATTCATGGAAGTAATTTATCTAATTTTTTCGTATTTGATTTAAATAAATTGTCTATACCTAATAAAATGAATTATATAACGTAAGATTATGCGTAGAAGATTGTAAACAAAATTAGTTTATTTTTTACCATTGGTCACGACACATACACAGATTCCATTTAAATAAACGGAATGGCCTAAGAATCGTGATTTACTAGGAATAAATGAGATCAAAACATGATGCTTGAGAGGTCAACTTGTTATGCATTACATCCGGCTAATAGCGTCATGGGTAATACAATTTTATATTTGAACAAATATGTGTAAAGTGATTGATGGTGGTCATTACATTGAGGAACCCAGGAGAGGCTCCTTAGCCTTGTTCAAATATCAGTTATAGTAGCTGCTGCTTAATTCAATAAGTATTTTGTAAATTTTTTAGCAAAAAGTTCGATAAAAATTCATACTACTGATCTTACCTAAAATATTCACAATTTGCAAACACCTTTTAGAATTATTTATATTCTTTACTTTTCCGTGTGGTGACGAAGTAAGAATACAATTCAGTTCTGGCCATGTACATAGTATAAGACGATTAAGGGATATGCATATATCATCTATGCAACAAAAGAAAAACTTGTAATAAAACCTTATCTAACCCGTCTAACCAACGTAGTATAGAGGACCAATTTTCCTCCTATCGTGGAAGAGGCTCGAACCCAGCAGTGGGACGTATATGAGCTGTGATAATGATAATGATGAATCGGCGCTACGATAAAAACATTTTCAAATAAACATAAATATTATATACACTATCATAAATTGAATGACAATGACGACACGAAGGTTACGTATTCTATGCCATATGTGATGGCATATTAAAATAGCTATTCAAATATTCGGTTTACTAACAATAAAATATAATTGCTTCCAATAGACATAAAATTATATAACATACAGTAATACTGTTGTACAATGACGGATTCCTCAAAAGGTATCGAAGTATAATAGTATACTAAATTACCTCAAGGTGTATTTTAAGATGTACATATATATCTTTATACATACGAAATACTTAAAGAGTTTATGGTTTTAGCAATGTATTAGATAGGATTAAGTCCAACGGTGGTCATCCTTTGCTTAATAGGTGGATTACAGAGAGCTTTAAAGTTGTTGCGGTGATTGAAACGTCAAGAGAGATTTGTTAAGACTGGGTAACACTGATGTTGATAGGTAGCTTTAAGGATGACTGTCGAAAGCTAAGAGGTAATCGAAGCATAAATATAAGTATGAGCTATCTAATGAATGATTTGGGTAAAAATTGTTAAAATACAGTAAAGAGTGTTAATTTCTTTATATAAAGTTTAAAATAAAGAACATTAATATGTTTAACATTAAGATAAATGAAAATATTAATATGTTTAAAATTATTAGCTTGTTATTATTGTATTTGGTTTATTATTTTTAATTTAATTAATTAGTTTACAGCATGAAACTCAGCCTGTTAAGCCAGTGCACAAAAAAGACTACATTGCTTTTTAAAATATTGACAAATAAAGTGAATGCAAAATGATCGCATTGTAAGTAAAAACTTGAAGAATGTAAACGAAATGAGTAAGGACACATACAAGTGTGGTAATAAGATACCTTTTATTTTGATATGAAGGTAAGGATATATGTCTTACACTTTTACCGGATTAAATAATTAACTAAATATGTAATTTAATTAACGTTTATTTTAGGTATCAATATTTACAATCGTTATTTTTTTTATTTATAAGATTTTTCTTTCTTAATTTACAGCTTATATATAGCTCGCTATTAGATAAGAGTTTCTTCAAAAATACTTGTGAATTTATATAATGCACTAGGGGTCAGCGTCACGCGCAGAGAGGCTTACCGCGCAAGGGCGACTGACGTCCCGGGAGGGGTGTTAGAAAGGGAGAGCACCTAAAAGGGTATCCCGCCAGGTTGGCTACAGACGATAAGGATACCGGTGGTTGGCGCAATGGCGAAGGAGAGGGCAATACGGTGGGTTATGAGGGCCGCACGCCCCTCTTTTGTCACCCCGGACGGAGCGGACGGCATGTGCGCTAACAATAGCCACACAAAAGGTTTTGTTAGATGTTTTCTTCCTTTAGTAGGTACTACTTGCTTACATTCTCAAGTTCACTCTTATAACTTGCGCGGCTATAGTAGTGAATAATGACACAATGCATTCTTAGTTAATTCTACAAAAGAAGATTTTAATATTTAAAATTACTTGAACATTATTCTATTTTAGGGTGAACTTAAGAAAGTGTTGTGACAGGCAACAATGCAATGTGTTTGCCCCGATTAGTCTTCTGTGGGAGCCGTAGAAAATTGTACAGAAAGCATTAGATTGTGTCAAGAAGACAAGAATTGTTGTGATAAGTTGAGGTCTTAATACTAATATTACGAGGTCTATCATCACAATTTTTGATTTTCTTTTTACTAAGCAGGTTTTTGGCTCTTAACTATGAAACCATCAAGCCAAATGGAATCGACCTGTATTTATAACTTAAAGAGAATTAAATGCTCTACAAAAAATGTGTGAATTTTTAGTCACACGAACCGTTTTTTTTATAATGCATTCAACATTGCTATGATTTTACAATTTGATTCTAAAATTTTGGAATTTAGTAACTCATATGAAATGAGAATCTAAAAAAATCAATAATTGTTCTTAAAGGCAATTCATTTTCTACAACCTTCCTCTTATTAAATTTGTTTCCTAAATTTGCATAAAAAAATTTTTGATCTCGAAAATGTAATACTCTCTCTGTTTTTTTTTCTTGTCAACATTGCTGCTGTGTGGTAGCGGCTTCGAATACTACCAACCCTTGCTTTGCTCGTGGGTGTCGTAAAAGATGACTAAGAGCCCTAGATTGACCCGGACCAACTCCATCTGGTACCATTTGGGTCAACGATTACATTCCCAAGGAGGGTAGACGTCAGGCAGGCGGCCGGTCATAAAAGTCATTGCCGAAACTTTTTGCAATATGTCAAAACAGATGACATATTGCGTCGACCCCAAGTAATTGGGATAAGAGCAAGATGATGATGATTAACGATTATGACATTATCAACGCGTCTTGGGTACGATGATATAAGCACGTGCTAAAAATTCGAATACTGGTACAAAGAAAAATACCGTTAGGTTTCTGCAATTTTTAGTAGCAACTAGCACTAAGTTTTGACCTACATCCGATAGACTACAATAGCTTTGTCTATATTTTGTAGGATTAAAATATATATTTGTTATACATGACTGTTCTATGTTAAACTTTTCGGGTATAAAAATTAGTATATAGAATTTCTCCGTGTGGTGTCGTAATAAGAATACAATGCCCCATATCTTGCCTGCACAAGTTGTAAAAGACGACTAAGGGATCTAATGCGTATGTATATAACATTTATGCAAGACAAGGAAAGCTTGAAATAAAACCCTATACCAACCTGACTGACTAGCATGGTATAATATAGTCAATTTCCTTCCTATTGTGGAGGAGGCTCAAGCCCAGTAGTAAGACATACTCGTATATGAGATGATGATGATAGAAATTAAAGGTTATTTAAAATATAATCATAAATGTATGTATGTATCAAGTAAATTACTTTTGTCGGGCAACTTAGAAGAATCTTCTCGACCACTATTTCGCGACGTTTATTATACTCGTTCCAACCATTTATTTTACTTTTGGCAGGTCGAATTCTGATCAATTAGTGTTGTACCAATGTATTACGGATACTATGTTTTGTAATAATCGATTTTAGTCAGGAAGAACTTTTAATCGATTTAAAACGGATATTTGATTTTTGCTTAAATACATATTTCATATTATTTAAAAACTTCACTTCTGTAAATATATTTGTTATTTGGGCACATTAATTTTTGCATACCCACTAATTCAGTCCTCCCAAAATATTTTACTTTGTACTTTGCAAAATAAAAAATAACTACTTTATGAAGCATTTTTCCATTAAGCGGGGTCCGCTGCTCCAAACTTTACTTAGAGACAATGGCGCCCTCGTCTGCGGTAGTAAATCACTAATTTTCTCATCCAGCCTACCCCTTTTTTTTAAGCCGAATTGGCAACACTGAACGGCGCGCCGGCGACGCCATTTTGTTGTGTTGGCTGTCACTCGCAACAAGACTCCCGTGCTAGTCACATTTCTGTTCGCTGAGTGCTATTTCATATTTTTCATACGCTGTGTTGAGTATTTATATTCCACCGTATTGATTTCATTGTTCTTACTTTGATTGAGTTGAGCGTATCGTTCCTCCCAGTAAGATTTTACTTGCAAAATGCCGAAAGGTATGGTGCTTAAAGGACAATCCAGAGAGTTAGTGCTGCGTCTTCGTGAATTATTTGAAAAGGAAAGCCGCAATGGCGGATTCCTTATACCAGTAACCCAAGTTAGAGAGCGTGTTGCAGCAGCATTAGGTATTAGTGCTCCAACGGTGGTGAAAATCACTAAAGAAGCCTATGGTAGTAGTGGTATTGAACAGAACAAGCTATCTACGCCTAAGAAAAAACGTCAGCCCCGTAAAGTGACAGCAATTGACAGTTTTGATACTGATGCTATTCGTCGTCATATATACAATTATTACACAAGCAAAGAGATTCCTACTTTGAAAAATTAGTAGCGTCTCTACGAAATTGTGGCTTGTTTCGTGGTCAAAAATCTTCTTTGTCAAAGGTGCTGCACCAAATCGGGTTCTTGTATAAGAAATCCGACAAAAGAAAAATTTTAATGGAACGTCGTGATATAGCCTTATCTCGCTGTGAATTTTTAAGACAAGCGAAGAAAATAGAAGACTGGTCGAATGTCGTTTTCACAGATGAAACTTGGCTCAATGCCAATCATTCCATACCAAAAGGTTGGACTGACGATACTGCTGCTTCTACTTCTGCAGTGCCAATGGGGAAAGGTGAACGCCTCATCATTTGCCATGCGGGAACTACAAAGGGATTTGTACCAGACGCTCTGTTAGAGTTCAAATAAAAAAAAAACAGGAGACTATCATGAGGAGATGAATGCGGACGTGTATGAAAAGTGGTTCAGAGAAATGCTTACATCACTTGAAGAGCCATCAACAATATTTATTGATAATGCACCCTATCACTCTCGCCAAATTAATAAAATGCCAACACAGGCCAACAAAAAACACGAGATTATAAACTGGCTTCGTGATAATGGGGAAGATGTGGACGAATCCCTACTAAAAGTAGAATTACTTAAAATATTAAAAAGTAAAAAGCAGCCAAAACGATATGTCATCGACGAAATGGCAGCAGAATATGGGCATGTTGTAATCAGAATTCCTCCGTACCACTGTCAATATAATCCAATTGAAATGATCTGGGCACAAGTCAAAGGACACGCCGCAAGAAACAATACAACTCCTCCTTTCACAGCAAATAAAAAGCTTGAACTTTTAAAAAACGCATGTGCTAGTGTGACGCCTGAAAACTGGGCGAGTGTCGTCAACAAGACAAAAAATATAATATTCTCTGATTGGGATCGGGAAATTGAATTTAACAACATACCTACACAAGAGTTAATAATAAACACTGCAGATGATTCAAGCGACGATTCGAGTTCGTATGAAGAATCCGACGATTCGTTATAATAAAATAATATTAAAATATTTTGGTTGTTTTATTTCATGTTATAGGTATGATGAGAAGATTTTTATATCTCCCTGATACAATTTTAACGTGTTGTCTATTACAACAATTCAAAACTCAGTTGTCAGCTGACTTAACTAAAAATAAGTGTAATCGATTATTTGCGATTCATTAGTTTGCACCGAATACTTTTGATCCTGTCACTAGATGCGATAGAACATAACTTTTTTTATAACGGAAATGAATCATCACTTAAATTTTATGAATAGAGCTATTTACGGCATATTAATGTATTTAGTGGGTAATAATTAAGATATATAAATATTATTGGGCAGTTTATATATTTCTCTGTTCACTCGTTTCAAAGTTAATAATTGCGTATAATGAAACAGTTACGTCCTAAAGCATGTGTCAAAAGTAAAATAAATGGTTGGAACGAGTATAACAAAGGTTTGTAAGCAGTATGTGCTGTCAGCGATATTTTATGATAGCTACTTAAACGTGGACTCTAAATGACGACCCCATAAAAAGACTCAATGTCGCTCAGCATGCTATAGACAGTACTATGCTCGACGACGTATGTCTAGACCATAACAAGACGTGGTGACGGAGGCAGCATGCCTGTTGGCCAGGACTCCCCCGTGGGACCTGGAGGTGGAAATGCTCGCCGGTTTGTATCGGCAGGTGGTGGGGATGTAAGCGAGGGGCGGTATGGTCTCTTTGAGGGAACTTACCACTTGACACGTCGACGCCCTCCGAGACGTCATTGCCCTTTGGGCAGTCCGGTTGGACAGGCCTCGGCTCGGTGTGCGGACCGTCAAGGCCTTCCAGCCGGTGCTGATACAGTGGTTAGAGCGGCGGCACGGGGTGCTCTCCTTCCGACGGGTGTAGGTTTTGACGGGTCACGGTAGCTTCGCCAAATACCCGCACACCGTCGTTAGGAGGAAGAGTACACCGTCCTGCCACCACTGCGATTGCGACGAGGACGCGGCGTAGCATACGCTCGAGGTTTGTGCCGCCTGGGCAGAGCAGCGTCGTGAACTCGTCGCAATCATCGGTGCCGACCTGACGCTGTCGAGCATCGCCATGGCGATGGTCGAACTGGGACGCGGTCGCAGCCTCCTGCGAGACAGTAGTCTCGCGGAAGGAGGCGGCGGAGCGCGTGCGTGAAGAGTGTGTCCCGACATCCCCGAGGAGGGGACGTCAGTCGAGGAGAGGATACTCCTCAGGGGGTATTCCGTCGGGCCGACCACTGACGACAAGTCACCCTGCTCCGGTGGTCGGACCAACGATGAAGGCGACGTGTTACAGGTGGGTTACGGGTGTGCGTGCTTACGCCCCTCTGTGGCCCCGGACGGAGCGGAGCGAGGAGTGCGCTGACCGTAATCCAATCCCAAAAAAAAGACTATACAAGACAAGATCAAAAAAGGTGTCATTTAACGTGTAATATCAGTTGTAATACTTTAGATGTTATCTAAAATTTAAGAGGTATAAGTGAAAACGCATGACAGAAAATTAATTATTAGATAATTAATTGTAATATAAACCCACTATAAGAACTATTTATATATACTCACATGTCATATTCTTACTTTAATGCCTAAATATGTGGTTACATATTCTATGGCTGCAGCGCCTTTCTTACCTGTAACAAAATAAATTGTACTAATCTTATTCACACATAAATTATTGTGATTTTTAGATATACGATGATATAAGCTAAGACAGTTATCATTTTCAAATGCTACATTAAAAAACGTGAAAGGGTTTGTTGATTTTAGTGACACCAAGACAAGAAACCGCGCAATTACGAATCGTGCAAACTAAAAGACCATCGTCATTATCAATCTTTTTAATTTTTACTTGCCAGTATAGACTTACAACGCTTCTCAAAACTAAACGATTTTAAGATCTATTTACCACACAAATACTACCTACGCAGGTTTATAGACTTCATATTCTATTTAGAAAATGCAGATTTCCTTATGATGTTTATTTCATACCAGGCGTATAAACTGCTAATTAACAATATATTTTAATACGTCCATAAATTCGATAATTCAAAGCTATATTTTGCGTAACTGTGTCTTAATCATCCATTAAGCTGTTACTACTTATAAGAAAGGACAACACCATACTTAGAAGTAAATTCTTACATAACTGTAAAGATAAATATGGTATGTAATAATAAAATGAACTGTTAATATCTTATACATTCACTAAAATAAATGTAGAGCGCTTATATTTTGGAACAAAATGATAGGACACTAAATTAGTTTTTTACACACCCATTTTGTAATGCACCTGTAAAATTTTAGTCATATTATAAAATAATTTAAAAATCTTATAACGAATTATATCCGTGTGGTGACATACTAAGAATAAAATTCACCAATCCCTGTCTTGCCCGTGGATGTCGCACAAGATAACTAAGGGATATAATACGCATTTAATATCTATACAAGAGAAGGAAAACGTAATAAAACCCTATAGCAACCTGTCAGACCAACAACGGTAATAGTAAGGTCTAGTAAGGTCCATTGTGGTGGCACGAGCCCAGCAGTTTGACGATGAGCTATAATTTATATTTTTTAGTTCATAATACAATTAATTTAATAATTACATAAGAATAATAAGACAATAATAAGACTCTGTGTGGTGACAGAGTAAGAATACAATTCATCACCCTCCTCTCTTACCCGTGGGTGTCGTAAAAGACGACTTAGGGACGTAATACGCATATCGAGGGATGAAAGGCTATTTGGTTTAAGCGACATTTTTATAACTTTACAGGAGAGCCATTTAAAGTTTAAAATTTTAGAAAAAAATCAATACAAAAAATTTCTTGAGCTATTTGAATGGAGTAAATTTAATTAACATTCAATTAAAAACATCGAATTCTTGATGCTAATACTAAATACACCTTCAGTTACAAAGATAAATGTCGCTTAATACAAATTGCCTTAAGCCCTCGTTTTTTAGCGTATGGAAAAAAGATTTAAAACGCCAAAAAAGTGCTCTGATTTTAATGAATTCGGTATCATTCGACGGTGAAAAATTCGCTGATTCCGAATATGTATATAACTCAATATCACCCTAGATGTCGCTTAAACCAAATAACCTTTCAGCCCTCGATATAATGTCTATGCAAGAGAAGAAAAACTCGAAACAAAACCCTATACCAACACGTTTGAACAGCGTGATATAGTAGGTTAATTTCCCTCCCATAGTGGAGGAGGCCCGAGCCCATCAGTGGGCTGTGTAAGGGCTGAGATGAAATGATTAATAAGATAAAATCTTCATCATTTCATTAAAACCTTGCGTTTTAAAGTTGTTGTTCCACTACACACTACACAAAATATTCATTTATCAAGGTAGACCCAAGTCGCAAAGAGTAGCTTCATAATATCATGCCATTCACATATGCTTTGTGAGCATGAACATATTCACAGCACCTCCTCATTATTACGCAAACACACATAAATTTTGATTTAACCCCTATACAAGACTTACAAGAACTCAGAAAGTATTTTTTTTTTGAATAATGCATTAATGACCTAGTGAAACTATTTTGGCACAATTCAATTTTTTGGTGCGATCCACAAATATAATTATTCCAAGTCTGGATATAATTTGTGCTAAAAGCTAAAGCTATACACGGTTTTATTAGTAAACTAGCAATCCGCCCTCGCTTCGCTTCATTTTCTGTCATCTTATTCCCGTAGTTCCCGTTCCCGTGGGAATACCGGGATAAAATATAGCCTAGTTTACTCCCTGATATTATAGCTTCCCATTGGTGAAAGAATTTTTTAAATCGGTCCAGCCGTTTTGAAGATTACCCGGAACAAACAGACAGACAGACAAAAAAAATATAAAGTGATTTTTAGGCATATGTATTGTGCAAATAACCGTGAGCATGAAAAAAGCCTATTATTTTGACATTACAAACAGACACTCCAATTTTATTTATTGGTATAGATTATGTACATAGATCAATTTTTTAAAACAGAGTCTATTCGGTAGTATTCTACGGTTTCATTCGCCATTTTAATGCGAAATGCTAGGCGGGTTAAACCCGCAACCCCTCACAATAAACACCTAAGCAATATAGAATGTAAATAAATTTTACTTTCAGGTGTCTAATAGTTATAAGCTATAAACACATAAAACATAACATCATCATTATTTCAGCTTTTATACATCCCACTGTTAAGGTCAAGCCTCCTCCACATCAGGGAGAAATTGAACTACTATACTGCGCTGACATGTTGGTTTAGGGTTTCATTTCAAGTTTTCCTTCTCTGGCATATAACATCTATATGTTATATGTATGTTTAATCCCCTAGTCGTCTTTTACAACACCCACGGCCAAGAGAGGGGGGTGGGGAATTGTATTCTTACTCCACACGAAATATAAGTTGTGTGCATCTAAGAAATATTCTATCGATGTAACAATTTTCGTCTAAATCTGGTCAACAATTTACGCGTGATTGAGTAACAGACATCCAAACATCTTCACAAATATTCACATTTGTAATATTACTTTCACCCGCGTAATTCAGTTTCCTGTGGAAATACGGTGGTGAATATAGCCTTTCTTAGTAGCTGATAAAGTAGTTTTCCACTGGTGAAAGAATATATCAGCATGAAAATAGTTTAAATATTTTACTCGATGATAATGTTTAATTTCAGTGTTAAAAACAAATCGATTTTTTCACGTAGTTGCCGTTTCCGTGGGAATACCATGATAACAAATTACCTATGTTATTAGCTGATAATTTAGCTTTCTATCGATGAAAGAGTTTTTAAAATCGGTCAACTTCCAGCGGCTTCCCTCGCATAGTGCCCGTTCCCGAGAGAATACCGGCTAAAAAATAACATACATATGTTACTCGTAGATAACATTATTTATAGCTTATAAGCTTTCCATATGGGATTTTTTTTAAATGGATTATATTCCCGCAGTTCCACCGATATTGCCCTGCATAGGGTTAAAATATAAGTTATGTTACTCACCGATAATAATTTTCGATTGGTGAAAATGAAGATGACTTAAACGTGAAATCCTAACAAACAAATTTACTTTAGTTAGCATTGGTAAAATACGAGGCTCATAAAAATTTGTGAATGTTTTTATTTGTCAAAGTTATTGTAAAAATTATAATCAGGTGCTGCTAATATCCTGTATTATATTGAGTATTCATGACATTGGTATTAATTGTAAGTGCGCCTGTATCGATTGTAACCTTAAATTCCTACATTTCACATTTTACCGAAGGTGGTTCGACAACCTCATATTTCGGCGCCAATGCTGGGTCAAGCGCAGAAATATTCAACAATCGATGAGGCAACAAAGGTTAAATCGAATGTAACTACAAAAATAAACATTTTGAGCAATTTAGTTCACTTGGAAAATAGATTATTCGCATTGATTGAGCTGTTGTTTCTTTAGATATTGTGAAACCAAAAACAATAGGCGTTTGCATGCAAATTGACTGTAATTTAGGCGTGAGTAATGCGCGCTAAGACGCCTATATTGTTTCAGACTATTTAGGCAACTTGATAGAATATCGTCAGATATGTCAGCCTTTGGGGTTGTCAGTCTTTTTAATTGCCATCCAACCAATATCATGATAACGATGCTTAAATATGTTTTTTATTTAAATATCAAGTTTGATATATCTAGTAGTTAATATATAATAAACCAAAACGCAATTCATTGGCATTTTAATCACTTTTCCACTTCTATGAAAGTTTTATAGGGCTTTGTTTTATAGTCTATAACTCTAAGATAAACTGGTTGTCAACGAAAAATGAATTGTAAATCAGACTCGTAATTCCTGACCTTTCACGTTCAACCTCTTGGCCATTAAAATAATAAAACATATCAATGAGTATCATATAACACAATTTAATATGTATCTACTAATGGAGATGATGAGCAAACGAACCTATAATAACTGGTGTTACACTTAGCCTATTACATAAGTCACACAAAAACGCATCGACCTAGATTTATTTAATGTAGGTACATCGTTATTCAGTGTACGACTTTCGCTTCTAGTGTCAACTAATGACACAAATAATACAAATAGAATTAGAACTAGATAAACGACGTTGAGCTACTTTGCTATTTTGTATAGTAACTTTATTTTTTTTTACTATACGCTGTATGGGTATCATCATTATCATCATCTCAGCTCATATAAGTCGCTCTGATAGGCTCGAGCCTCGTAATAGAGGCGGATAATTGACCTATTATACCACGCTTTTTTTTTTTGTGGGTGGGTCACGGTCGGCGCGCCTTCGCACCACTCCGTCCGGGGCGACAGAGGGGCTTAAGCACGCAACTCCCGCGACCCACCCAAAAACCACGTCGCCTTCGTTTTTGGGCCGACCACTGGAGCAGCGTTAACTTGTCGTCAGTGGTCGGCCCGACGGAATACCCCCTATTGGGGTACCCTCCCATCGACCGACGTCGCTCCCCCCTCGGAGAGAACGTCGGTCTTTCCTCACGCGGTCGGCCTCTCGGCGGGTGACGGACTAATCCCCGGTCACGTCACTCGCGGCCTCGGCTAGGGCGGCATGAGGCGCAGATAGTTGCGCCTAGGCCACCCCAGTCGCCGGCGGCGGATCTCCTCATCGAGGCTGCGCTCCTCGCGCAGGCGATCCGCCGCCTCCTTCCGCGAGATAACTGTCTCGCAGAAGGCTGCGACCGCGTCTTAATTCCCGACGCTGTCGACCATCGCCCTAGCGATAGCCGGCAGCGTCAGGTCCGTACCGATGATTGCGACGAGTTCACAGCGCTGCACTGCCCAAGCCCCGCAGGCCTCGAGCGTATGGCACGCCGTGTCCTCGTCGCAATCGCAGTGGTGGCAGGACGGTGTACTCTCCCTCCTAACGACCTTGTGCAGGTATTTGGCGAAGCACCCATGCCCCGTCAAAACCTGCACCAGTCGGAAGGAGAGCACCCCGTGCCGCCTTTCCAACCACTGCATCAGCACCGGTCGGAAGGCCTTCACGGCACCTTCGCACCCCGAACCGAGGCCTCTCCAGCCGGACTGCCCAACGGGCAATGACGTCTCGGCGGGCATCGACGCGCCAGGCGGTGAGATCCCTTAACGAGACCACACCGCCCTCCGCTCGCACCCCCGTCACCCGCCGATATAGTCCGGCGAGCATCTCCGCCTCCAGGTCCCACGGGGACCTATTATACCACGCTAGTCAGAAAAATTGGTATATAGTTTTATTTCGACTTTTCCTTCTCTTGCATAAATGTTATATGCACATTTAATCCCTTAGTCGTCTTCTCATCTACGGGTAAGAGAGGGAAGTGGGGATTGTATTCTCACTACATCACAGAATATGGGTATAGTTAAAAAAAAATTTAAATACTATTTTGAAAATTATTATTTGTTTAGTGCTCAGTATAATTCTATTACTTATTCATCGTTCTCCTACTAAAATGAAAAAGTTTTAAGCTATAATTTACCACATTAAGAATTAACGCTTAAAACATATACCTAAAAGTCGAATTCAATATATTTTTATAGAATAGTATTTGTTTACATTTTCCAAATAAGTGGGTACCAGAACAACTTATACTGTATATATACCAACAATTAAGGCAATTTTTATAACCTAACTGTGGCTATGATCTCACACACTTAAAATTATTAATATTACATCTTCTGCATCGCTTGGGTATCGTAGAAACGACAATTTAAGCAAATAGTATCACAGCAATAGAAGTAAAAGTCGAAATAATCTATAACAGGCCATTTGATCAGTACAGTAGAATAGGTAAATTTCCTATGTGGAAGAGACTCGCGCTCAACATGGGCTGAAGAAGAAGAAAGTGATGAAATTTTAAATATTTATTTCACTTTCACAAACATCACGTCTATCTATCGACTATCGTTATTTAATATTTAGACGAGATTTTTTGTCATTTATAATCTATCTTATATCTTTAAACGAGCAATACTTGTATATATATATATATATATATATATGTACCTTTATATATTTTCAGGATCTCGAAAACGGCCCCAACGATTTTGATTAAATTTGGCATACTGGAGGTTTCGGGTCCAAAAAATCGATCTAGCTAGGTTTTATTTATAGAAAATGTTGTTTTGTCGGTGTTTTTAGCTAATCAATCTAATGACATAAAATGTCAATAGAATATGAATTCAAATTTCGCCGTCAATGTCAAGAGTGGCGATAGCTCAGTTGGGAATTTGTCCAGTTTCCTTTTTGTTTTGTTTTGGCATTCAAACAGCGTGGGATCGAATCTCAATGTTATTATTATTCTCTTTTTGTAATTTTAGATTTATTTTTCATTATTTTATTTTTATTTTTTATTAATATATATCTAATTAAATTCGACAAAAATACAACAAAAATATACGCGAGCGAAGCTCGGTCAACCAGATATTATCTACTAATCGAAGCATAAAGTTTATATATTTTTTTAATATATAAGCTACCAAACCAAAAGTTAAGATTAGCAGAATAAAAGAGGCATACTTATATACATATATGTTACTGCACTTTGTTCGGTGAGCGAGAGAGGCGGCACCCAACTTCTTTCCGAGGGTGTTTGTGTGGTGGGTTTTGGGGATGGCTTTAGTATCACCGAATCTCATTGCATGCATTCATTCTTCTTCTTTACGATAAGCAGCGGCCTAGCAATTTGCTAGAAAAAAACTTTAAGATCCATGAGCAGCAGTATCACCTAACATCAGGTGCGGTCTGTTGATTTGCCATCAACACTTATAAAAAAACACTTACATTAATATAGATATAAGATTGCAACATTTCTTTATATTCACTCTTGATTTGTGTATGATAGTGACATTTGTTTGTAAACTATAAGTTCAAGTAGAATGTGACACCGCTAAAATTAGTTAACCTCGTTGATCGATATCGATAAATTTGCACGGTCACATTTTTAAACGTAAAAGGCAGTCAGTAGTTTTGTGCAATTAGCTGACACCGTAAATATTCATACAGTGTGTAGGCGGTGCAAATATTTGACTAAGGTGACATTTCATTGTCCTTTAACGTAGATGGAAGGCGCCATTTGACAGCACCTTGTAAGTTTCTAATATGTAAGTCAACTAGCATAAAAGCATTTTTAAGAATTTTTAAAATCAACATTTTATTTTTCTGACATAAAACTATTGTTGAAGCACTTGTCTGTTTTAACATGTAATTGATACAGATGTAATGATATGCTAATTGTCACGTGGAGAAGTTCATTGCAACAGAACTTACATGCTTAGTTTTGCAGCGATATACGAATTGCTCAATATAATATAAATTAAACTTAATTTTATAGGGTAAAATTGGTTATACATTAAAATAATATAAAGTATTGTGCAATCTAATAATTATGTACGATATAATCGTACAACTATTTTTATAGACGCTATTAATTTTGTTCATTTTTCTATTCTTTTCATATATTTTTAGTGTTTATAGTCTCATAATTATAATTTGCCATATGGGAATAGCATAAGAATGCAATTGTCGCTTGCCCGTAAGAGTCGTAAAATCGGCTAAGTGTTTACCAGGAGAGCGGGTAGTAGCTCTTTACTGGGAAACGTATAACTCCTCACTGCGATCGCCAACCAGTCTGCCAAGAGTGACATTATCCCTCAAATAAGTGATAAAATGAAAACGGTCCCAGTCACGGCAATTCCGCTAGCTTACGGGCTGATTTTGGTGGCGAGCCCAGTAGCGATGGATTGCGAAGAGTGTGCGGCAGTGGTCTGGTTGCCAAAAAAACGGCCCTTGGCTCTGGTTAGGACTGATGACAGAGGAGGGAGAGCAATTAAGCAAAATCCGATGGGACATTATCATCATCATTTCGGCTCATATACATCCTACTGCTGGGCTTGAGCCTCCTCCACAATAGGAGGGAAATTTTACCATACTGGTCAAATAATACATAAAATTTACCATACTCGTCAAATAGGTTGGATGGAAAATTATATTATTATAAGAAATGCGAAGAGGGAGCGAGAGTATGGATAATCATCCGGTCTGGAAACTTGCTCTTTTACTAGGTGAGTGATCACTCGTTCCAAAGTGGTATTGGATTTATTGTTCGCAAGTTCGTAGATAACGTGGAGATTTTCACGAATGTATCGACAAGGGTAGTGTATCTTATACTCAGAATTACCAAGCAGTATCCGTTGAAGGTCATATAGGTTTACGCACCGTACTCGGCATACTTCGACGCAGAGGTGGAAGTCTTTTACGAGGATATCTCAACAGCCATACCCGCGTCTAAAACCCACTTCACCAAACTCTCAAGCTCAAACAGCGGAGAAAAGAAATGACAGTGCGTCTTCAGTCTATTTCCACAGATAATGACAAAACGTATCAAGACAATGGAATGTATATTAATTATTTACCGTTTAAATCTTATTTTGTACTTAACTTAAAAATGTTAATAATATAACAAAATAAAATTAGTGCTTATCGAACTATTATTGTGGTTCATATCAGTTAAAACTTGACCTTAACTGCCTTGCATTACATAATGTTTGAAATAATCAGAATGGATTCCCATATTTTATATATCCCCAAGGTTTGGTTTCAAGGATTTGTGTTAAATGTTTATTAATAGTCTGTTCCAAATAAACGATAACGGACGCTGCATATTAGTGTCGATTTTATTTTATTTCCTGCATTAAAAGAATAAATCTATTTATCTGGCTTAGTATAATCATATGGATACGTAAATAGATTTCTTAGCAGTTCATTAGTTTTAGAACTTAACTCCTCATGTCTTAGCTTCTTGGATTGTCTTAATACTATTAACCTTTCTATCGATGAAACTGGCATTCCTATATTTATCATCTCAGTATACGTTTATACCACTGTTATATAGATGTTGAATAGAGAATAAATCTTCTTTATATTGAGTAAAAATCCCCCTACCTACTATACCAGGCTGATATACTCGTGATTATACTTTTGAGTTTTCTCCAGCTGATTATGTCTCTTAGTCGATTTGTAACATGATTAGGTACATCGCTTAGTTGATTTCTACTCCATCTCCGGAATAAGGACAGGGATTTTACATTTTATATTCTTGATCCCTTAGCAACCGAACATTAATTGATTTTTGTATAATTATTTGATCTAAAATATATGATTATAATAATAATTTACTATATTTATGTAGTAACTAGCAACCCGCCCTCGCTTCACTTCGGTTTCAGTCGCCTACCCGCATAGTTCCCGTTCCCGTGGCAATACCGAGATAAAATATAGCCTAAGTTACTCCTTATATAGACAGCCACCTGGAAGTAAAATACTATTAAAATCGGTGCAACCGTTTTGAAGATTACCTCAAACAAGCAGACAGACAGACAAAAAATGTTTACTGATCTTTAACATAGGTGTCGTGCAAATAACCGAGTGATCATGAAAAAAGCCCAGTATTTTAACATTACAAACATACACTTAATTTTATGTATTTGTATAGACATATAGCGTTTAACTATCCATTATGGTTATGACCTTAGCCTGTTCAGAAAAATAGAATAATTTAAAAAAAATGCAATATTAACTTCGATAAACAAAGGACAACATGATAATGACAACCACACCTTAAAGAATCACTACGCATATAATTGCTAAAACGACCTCACAATTGACAAGTTATCCAGCGAGCTATTAATAGTGGAATATTGAAATATGCGATGCCATGTATCGTACCCACGTTGTTAATTGACGATGCGTGATCACGACAATTCCAAACATTTATAATTCCAACGGGTCTCTGTGACTTTTTGCCAATTTAACACACTTTGCTACACGTCAATTAAAATTCAGTGGGTCATTGAGTGATGTTTAATTGCATATTACGTCGTACTGTGTCCTGATAGCAAATAACTTGAAAGCAATCTAAATAAAGACAGAAATGTGTGACTTGCACGTTAGAACTAAATAATTTTAATTTCTAGCGATTATTGAAGATTTTCTAAACTAATAAATTCAGCAGAGTTTAGATGGAATTTGTACTTGTTAAAATGGGCAATGTTTAAGTATTTATTTCTTTGTGCAGAAATAGATGTTGACAGAATACCAACGCTATTTCTTTAAAAAAAAGTAGCACTAGCTGATCTAATAACCTTTTTTGTTCCCCGTTAAAATTAAATTATCTTATGCAAGAAGCGTTTCGATTTAGTTGTTTATGTTTTTATTAGATTTAATGAGAACAGGTGGACCGACGACCTAGTGAAAGTTGCTGGGCGTCGTTGGATGCAGGCGGCACAGGACCGCACTTTGTGGCATAACATGAAGGAGGCCTACGTACAGCAGTGGACGACGATAGGCTGAAATGATGAATGATGAATGAGAACAAAATAAATGTTTTATTTCCTTTCTTCTTTCAAATACTTAAGCCGGTCTATGACAATCTTTTTTTTAGTTCAAGCATAAGTGTCATAACTTAAACCTATTTTAGGATTTAGAATTGTACATATCAGGCAACAAACAAAATACGGAAGTCATATTTATTAACATATATTATGGGAAGTGTGCTTTAATATATAAATTAAAACTGTAACATTTATATTAATTTAATTTATTACGTATATATGATAATAATACATAAAAAGGATTTTTTGCGCCTATTGCTACCTGAATCTATAACGCGCTTAAATGGCAGAAATCAGAGGTGCATATTTCCGTTATATTTGAATTAATGAATTCTGGTATTGCTACTACTGCAAAGACTTAATACAAAGCTTGCTCTTGCTTCGTATGGGGTAGTTCGATTAGAAACATTATGATGATTTTTTTTATTGTTAGTTAAGAAATTGCATGTGATGACAAACTAAAATGAAATTAACTACCCTCTATCCTTGCCCTTGGGTATCGAACATCAGGGATATGATATGCATATAACTATGTAAGAGAAGGAAAACTCGAAATAAAATTCTATATCTACCTATCTGTATATCTGATCAGTATAGTAGGTTAATTTGTTTAGTAAACACGACTATGAACAAAATAACGCATGTCACTTTTTGGTCCATGAAAGTGTAAATATATTGATAAGACTACTCATCAGTTTAATTATAATCAACGACGATCAATTAGGTTTGCTAAAGTTTAAAAGCATAATAATTCATATGAACATAAAACGTTAAAAAAACAAAAATATATTATAATAAAAATAATATAATTAATAAATACGGTATGTTAAAAATAAAAATGTCATGTTGTTTACAGGACCTGATTAGCCTTCTTCTCAATTTGAAAACAAACAAACCTATACCAACCCATTACTATGATCTCGTCTATCCAGTAGGCCTTATTTTCTTTCCTTGAAGAGGGATCCCTTTGCTCAATAGTGGGTGGTATTCGTACTTATAGGTACTGAGAACAAGGAACTATTTTGAATAATATTGCCAGAGAAGCTGCAATTCTGTAGGTGGCAAGCATAATGATATATACACCTGCATATTTAAAACTTACAATAGACGCTATTGTTTAAGACCCACGTCGTAAGATGAGTCATGTCAGAAGGATTGACTGTAACATCCTCAACATAGATGCCACCATCGCGAAGATAAATTCTCTCACCTTGACATACTCGTCGTACAACATCCTACTAATTAATTACCAATACAAAATATATTAATTTGTGGGCGAACTAGTGAATAAATGTTTAGTTCATTAATTAATTTGATGCAACTTCTCAACGGAACAAAACGATATTGAAACACGATAGTTCACGGCTGTGTTTTATTTATACCAAGCGTGTCATTCCATTAGTTATATTTGATTTAATTAAACTTGACTGCAAATATTTCTTAAATTATTATACAAACATGACGAAACGTTTCTAGTGGATGACACTGTGAGGCTTACAAAATATGGTATAAACTTACGCTCGGGAAAGAGCCTGTTCAGATTGTCAACTAAAAATCGGTTCAAGTAGCCAGGTCAAGAGATAAATACGGCAGGTTATGGAGCCACGAATTACCTCTCTATAGTACGTGATTAAACATAGTACGACTATAGCCAGGCATAAACAACACCAGTACAGGGTAAAAAATATCTAATTTTTTTAATATCTGAGTATTTCTTAAACCTAATGTCGGATGTATGTATTTCCACCCAATGACAAAAAGCATCGGGTGTTACCGTTTCGTAGTAGGACTCGGGGTATTGGCTTAGTGATTGAACATACTCAATGACTCAATGATATAGCAAGATGCTATTTAAACCAATAGAACAATGTTTCCTATTTATTTAAAAAAATAAAATCAAATCGATAAAATCATTAAGATGGGTTTGCGAGCATAGTTAATGTTAAAAGTTTTTCAATAATGACCATTCTCCAGGTGATCCTATTTACGATTACCATTAGAAAGTACTTGTTCCATGTGGTGACGGAGTAAGAATACAATTCACCGCTCCCTATCGTGCCCGTGGATATCGTAAAAGTCTACTAAGGGATATAATACGCACATAGCATATATGCAAGAGAAGGGAAACTCGAAATAAAACCCTATACCAATCTGTCTGACCAGCATGGTATCTGACCAGCATGGTAAATAAAATTACCCTCCTATTGTGGAGGAGACTCGAGTGCAACCGTGGGACGTATATGAGCTCGAATGATGATGATGGTTAGAAAGTAAGGGGTGGTGACATATTTATCCTTAACGTAAAGTTAATCCTGAAGAGGATCTTCGGATCTGAATGATGATAATGAAACTTACCCACCCTTATATCATACCAGAAGACAACATGACTTAGTTCAGTCATTGGGTGAGGGCACTCCCGTAAAGTCTTCCTTGTGGTATATAGACTTACATAAGACCATATTCTAAGGTTTTTATGTCCATGATAAATTATAAACATTAATTACATTACAAGAAATTTAAACCGGTAGAAATTGCACATACCGCAAATGTTTTACTAATTTTATTACTTACTAGTAACCCGCCCTCGCTTCGCTTCGGTTATAGGCTATAGTCGTTTTACCCGCGTAGTTCCCGTTCCCGTGGGAATACCGGGATAAAATATAGCCTAGTTTACGCCCTGATATTATAGCTTTCCATTCGTGAAAGAATTTTTGAAATCGGTCCAGCCCTTTTGAAGATTACCCGGAACAAACAGACAGACAGCCAGACAAAAATTTTTTAATTGCTATTTTAGGCATAGGTATCGTGCAAATAACAGTGTGAGCATGAAAAAAGCCTATTATTTTGACATTACAAACAGACACTCCAATTTTATTTATTGGTATAGACTAGCAACCCGCCCTCGCTTCGCTTCGGTTATAGTCGTTTTACCCGCGTAGTTCCCGTTCCCGTGAGAATACCGGGATAAAATATAGCCTAGTTTACGACCTGATATTATAGCTTTCCATTGGTGAAAGAATTTTTGAAATCGGTCCAGCCGTTTTGAAGAGTACCCGGCACAAACAGGCAGACAGACAAAAATTTTTTAATCGCTATTTTAGGCATAGGTGTCGTGCAAATAACCATGTGAGCATGAAAAAAGCCTATTATTTTGATATTACAAACAGACACTCCAATTTTATTTATTGGTATAGACAAGTTAAAAAATAATAGCATTGATCTATATCTGTTCAACGTACCAAACTATATTTAAAAATTAATTTCCAATATCTAAAAAGTGTTTATTGTATTAATAAAATATTTTATATTTCCAAAATATAAGTTTTTAACCGACTGCTATGCTACAACAATCTTACTACAATATCAAATTACTAAGTAAACACAATATTATAAAAAAACATCAAATCAACTACAAAACAATAACAGTATCAGAAAAATATATGAATCGGTACCTAGTAGTAGTAGCATTTACTTGGCACCGACTTCAAAATTATAAAATAATTATTTAAACATTTCTATTCAACTAAATGAAAATACATATGACTCTGTGCGAAGTAAATTTATTATTTGCTTTTTAGTTTACTGTTTGAAGTCGGTTTTTTTTTGTTAAAAATTGTTTTATAAATATCTGGTAACGATTACCGAAACTGTTATAACAACCCATCTATTCAAAAACAAAGATTAGTATGCAAAGCTGAAGAAACGTTTAGACATGGAATATAAAATGGAGCGAAAAGTTAATTAATGCCCTCAAACAGTGGATTAAGAAATCGAATTTGCCGTTTTAGACGTATTATATAAATATCTTCATATAGGTAAAAAAATATATTACTACTTACTCAATGTTATTTGTCTAATATACATTTGTATATCTCAGTAGGTAAGTATATAAATAATTTCGAAATCACATAGATAAAAAAAATGTTTTTAAAGTTTGAAACCTATGGATATTAACCTTTCGAACGTTTTGTCGTTTTGTCACAGTTCTGTGCACCCTTCTTAAACCGTCTTGTCACAGATCTGTGCCCACCCGCCGCCCGCTACTTGTTCTATAATTTGTTCTATACTTGTTCTTATACTTTGTATAACACTGATGTATAACATACACATCCACTGATATCAATAGAATTAAAAGTATAGAACAAATTATTTACTAATGTCTAATTTGAAAGTGGACACAGATCTGTGACAAGATGGTTTAAGAGGAGTGCACAGAACTATGTTAAAACGTTCGAAAGGTTAAAAGAATATATTTTTGTATGGGCAATCACGATCCTTTGAAGTGACTGATTTGAAATAACCGCAATAAAATAGCTTGAATTCTAATACAATAAGCATATCGCTAATATTCTTAATATACATAATTCTCTTGTTCATAACTGGAAGGGTAGCGTCTCTTTTTTTGGACCTATTTCGGTCGATTAACCTATCATTTCATTTAAAGTCATTTACATACCAATGCTGGGTTCAAGCCGCCTCCATAATGGTAGGGAAATTGACCTTACTACACCATGCTGGTCAGAGAGGTTGGTATAGGGTTTTATTTCGAGTTTTCCTTCTCTGGCACAGGTGTTGACCAAAATGTCCAGTGTCGGCAGAGCACGGCACTGCTTCCATTAGTCCTCTCTCCACCAGCTGGCTAAATAGGTTACCTAGCAATGTTCCCCCCGGGTTCGATTCCAGGAGCAGGCAAAATTTTTTTGAGGTTTTTTAAAGGAAAAATCGCCTAAGACATTCTCCTTATATACATAAGTACCTGGTAGGAAAATATGTAGTAATAAAATTGGTCCAGCCGTTTGGAAGATTACCTGGAACAAACAGACAGACAATATTTTTAAAAGTGGTATTTCGGCATAGGTATCGTGTAAATAACCGTGTGAGCATGAAAATTGACTAGGGCTTCCCTAGTGAATTTTACAGACAGATAATAATCATCATCATCATAGCTCCTAGATGTCTCACTGTTGGGCTCGAGCCTCCTCCACTATGGGAGGGAAATTGATCTACTATACTACGCTGGTCAGAAGTGTTAGCATAGGGTTTTATTTCGAATTTTTCTTCTCTTGCATAGATGTTATATGCATATTATATCCCTTAGTCGTCTTTTACGACACTCACGGGCAAGAGATGGGGTGATGAATTGTATTTTTACTCCATCATCACACGGACAGATAATAGCTTCTCTATAATAGCTCTCATCGTATCCTTACACACTTAAAAAAAAAAAATATTATATGACAAATGAGTTACACGCATATATTTTTATTATATGAAATGCTTTGCTACGATGACCGTGCTATCAATACCAAGGCAATTTTGTATGTACGAAGATCATTAATTTACATATACATATAATAATAAACTTTATTTTATCTGATGCTTATAAGGCCAACTTATTTAGTTTTAAGGGTAATGAACCATTTGACTGACAATCAAGCAAAATAGAAATAGTTATATCTATCTTTATAATGACTATTAAACTTGCTGTGAAATGGGTATGAAGATCCATTGAAGATCAGGTTGTAAATTGGGCTATGGGATTTTCATGGCATTTACTTTATTAACACCATGATTGATGTCATTAAAGCCAAGGCAAATCGAATCAAAGACGTGTCATATTGTATATCATCTCATACGTTATGAGATGCGGCAAAATAATTTTGCTACGAAAGTTGTGAATAAGAATACAAGGGTTTTATGATGGGTAAAGGACCAAGAAAGAACATATTAAGAAAGTTAAATAAACACAGAATATACTCAAGAACAGTTGACATGAGTGTGTGCAAAATGATACGTTTACTTTGTTTCACAGTTGAAAAGGGTTCGGTCATAAGTCGGTAACAATTGATGGTACTAATCCTGGAAGATTGTTGTTTAACATCAACGTCACTATTGATATAAATTTTTAAATAATTCATATTGTTCATAAAAATGTCTCTAAAACATATAAATGCAGTATAAATTCACACCTAGCTTTCAAATTCTTTCTTTTAACGGCAACCAAATCTAATGTGAGTTCCGTCTATGATAATTTTGGTATTTAGCACATCTTTCATTGCAAAATCTTTAAATTACCTCCGGTGGCAGATAGCCAAGCATCGCTCCCCACTGAAGTTTGCAATACCAGAGCCACAGTGGGGTTACCTTCTATTGTAATGTGGATTTAGACCTCCGCTCTCCTGCTCACCGAACAAGAAATTTCTACTACACAGATAGGTCCTTTTTTAGGGGAATTACCAGGTTATGGTCTGGCCACACCGTATACAATCCGTCCGGGAAGACTAAAGAGGCAGCGTGCAGCCCCATAACCTGCTATATTACACCTCTCTTCTTCTATTTGGACGGGCCACTGGTACTAAGTCGTTGTCTACAATGAGCAGGGTAATTCTACCACTAATAGTTTTTAAATATTTTTACAATTCTACACTTTAAGATTTTTCTAGCTCATCTGTTCAATTATACACACACGTTAACCATTTTGTCTATTTTGCAACAATATTTTAAGTGATTTGAATATGAATAAGCGGTTAATTTTAAACAAAAAACGTTTTATTTACAAACAAACTATTGGAATATTCCTCTAGTCTGATAAGTAAGAACAATTATCTCGGCATGTGTCAATGAATATCTATGTACCATTATTTATACAATCGTATATATCAATAACTTGTTTTTGATTTAACACGAGTTCATCTGAACAGTACTTATAATCAAATTTTGCTTTACATTCCTACCTTTTGATATATTATTAAAGCAATGCAAAATTTATTATAATTCTTTTAAATACGCTCATATTAAAAATCTCTGCTCTTGCTCTTTCCTCGTCGATAATGGAGCATGACATGTTTGTGAGGGCTTGAGAGAGAAATTATGTGAACCAACATCTAAAATGCGACTAGTAATCGCTACAACCCGAAAGAGAGTCTTCTCATATAAATATAAAATATATCAAATTCGGAACCTATCTTGCTATAAGAATTTATAATTTGTTTCTAAATATCTTCACGTGGCTTTCAAGCAATAGAGGTGTAGATTCTATAATTAGAAACACTGTTCCATAGGAAGAATATGTTAGACCAACTCTTGCTTCATGTGGGACGAAAGAAAATTTTGTCGACTCAACACAATACAGATATATCCTTATTCGATAAAGCTATACTTGATATTACTATGATATCTTAGTTAATTAAGACATTATTAAATTTAAAACATAAATATTTTGTACAAACATCATCTTTTTTATCAGGTTTGTTACTACGAACTCACTATCTTCTATATGTTTTATTTTTAATTCTCTTTAAAACGGTAATAACAATATTTTCAGGCCTTATATATCTTATTGTACTTTCCCTCTTACTCTCCACAAATATGGTGAAATTTCCCTATTATACCACGCTGGGCAGACGGTTTATTGTAGAATTTATTTTGAGTTTTTTTTTCTCTAACAATAATATTATATGCTTACATCTCTTACTTACTTTTTGCGACATCTAGAGCGGGCAAAGGTAATAAATTTCTTACTCCATCACCATACGCAAAATACATTAACTTTTATACTTATTAACTCTACACATAAATGTCCTATAGGTAGCAAATTCAATTAATTAGTACAGACAGTCCCAGTCCTTCAATAGTAATTAATATGAAGAATAATCCAATAAAAGTCTACGTAATAACGTGATCTTGGGATAACTAGTTACAATTAAGTGACGATCCTCAAATTTTCACTCTGGTTAGACGGGATAGGATTTTACTCCGACTTTTCCTTCTCTTGCGATGGTGTTATTTACTGACATCCATTAACCGCTTCTTTCAATACTCACTAAAAGAAAGGTTTGATGACTATTATAGTCTAACTACGTCACCAAACGGATAGTCTTCAATTGTTTTTATTTTGACATTTTTATACCCTAAAATTAGGCTCAAACATTTTATTAAATGACGTTTGAATATCTTGTACCAGAGATTCAGCTTAATACTATCTACCGAACGCATTTTAATGCATTTCTACTACTTTAACTACAATACCCACTGCCTGATTCCCGATTTGATGTCGCCGGCGCCACCTCAGTCTTACTTCAACAGTTAGAAGATTACGTTACTATAGATACCAATACAGCAATAGATTTTAAACAAACAATGTAAATTTCTAAACATTACCAATATTAAATTGCTGTGACTAATGTGGTTCAGCCTTTGTACATCAATTTGGTACAACAATTAAACATCTGTCTGGCAGTGTTACATAACATGTGGGTTTTCGCTTTTATGCAATTTCGTCAAGTCTTTTTAGACGTACAATTCTCATTCGTCGCACTGTCATGCATTCGTCGCTATTCTAAATCAAAATCATTCTCACAGTATATATTGATAAGGATGCAGGCAGAGTAGCTGATGGCGTCGGAGAGGAACAATATTCGAATGTATATCCCGCCGGACTTCGGAAAGGGTTCATTACCAGTGGCCGGCTAAAGGAGAAGCAATACGGTGGGTTATGAAACCGTGCACTAAATTTGCATCGCCCCAGACGGAATGGACGGCGTGTGTGCTAACCAAAGCTCGCATAAAAAAACAGTATACATTGATCTAAAATATACATTAATCTAAAATATACATTAATCTAAAATATACATTAATCTATCAATGTGCACTGTAAAATATTCCCTTTTCTATTCATTTCATTCCAATCCCAGGAGAATGCTACTGCGCGTCATCTTGATGATCCTTCAGCCGTTTTTATTACAAATGCCACGGGAAAGTAAAAGATGGTGATACATTTTAATCATAACCTGTCACCATACAATGGAAGTAACATATATTTACTAAATATTAGCTTTATTTTCATATTTTTCTTCGATAAGGAAATTGACGAAAATATATTCAACTTAGAAACTAAATTTGTTTATTAAATAATCCCAGATATATAATAAAACGACTCTAAAATCAATGAAATGCTTTTCATCTAAAGATCGTTTGTATATATATTAGCTTATAATCAATATCGTCTATCTATCATGAGTGCAATAAACTATAAACGCTTCGTAAAACACATGCGTACAAAGTAAAAACAGTGACTCAGATCATAGCTCTGATATTAAGTAGGAATGCGTGTCTACATAAAAAGTAAGTGACAATAACATTATTCATCATTTGAATGATGGACACATCAAGGCTTGTATGTTGGTATTTAAAATAGGACGATTGTTTAGGGGCGGGGCATGTCTGACGTTACACGGACCACGCGGTGGCCGGGTGCTATGGCGCCGATATACAATAGGATCTATTCAATTGATCATTTCGCAATATACCCTGTACAGTATGCGACATTCGACATGTTCTTACATATCATATTTAATAGATATTTAAATGGCACATGTTTTAACACTCAGTGCGAGGTCCTTTTAGATAATAGTTTTATCTTGATATAGAAATATCAAGGAGCCTTATGTCATATGATATTAATGATTATAACGATATCATAAATATATCATGACTAAGAGTAATAGTAAAAAAAAACTATAATTGAATATTATGTAACTTGTACTAACATGAATTATGTACGAAGTTATATTTTTAAGAAATTACAGAGTGTCTTTAACTAAAGCATATCGAAATAATAGAATTAACTTCATCTATTTTTTTAAATATTACACCAAAAACCTGATAACTGTTATTTAGTGACGTCGCCTACTTACTTCTTCTCAAGTCAATACGTCCTATTATGAAACCTCTTCGGATCTTCTTCACAATAGAAGGTAAATTGACCTACTATACCATGCTGGTTAAACGGATTGGCATAGAGTTTTGACTTGAATTTTCCTTCCCTTGTATATATCTGATCTGCATTTTATATTCTTCATCATCATCACAACTCATATACCCCACTCCAGGGTTTGAGCCTCCTCTAAAATGTGAGGGAAACTGACCAATACCACTCTGATCCGACAGTTTGCTACAGCATTTTATTTAGAGTTTTCTTTTACATAGTTGTTTTATGCACAATATATCCCGCAATTGTCTTTTATGACAGCCCGGGCAGGATAGGGCGTGGTGAATTATATTCTTACTCCGTCATCACATGGAAACCTACGATATTACTAATACTAAGTTATTCATGAGATCAAAGGGCCTTCGTGTACTGTTAGTCATTTAACATGATATCCGTAAGTGACATTCTGTATTCATAATCTGACACCACACGGATAAAATTATCATATCAGTATCCTATAGTATCATAGTCAAATTAATTTTACTTGATATAATATAGAATTATCATATATATATCTTCTTACTGATTATTATTTTATCATAATTTCGAGGCTTACGGAACTAATATGCGGAATTTTTAGCACGTATTATCTAAAGGATACTGATTATAGAATAAGAAAAAACGATACAGTTACCTAATTAGAATAGAATTTTAGCAATAATATAATATTAGTTCCACGTTTTAGCCTATGACCTATATAATCTACAGTTTATAGTCCAGTTTTCAATCATTATTTATTTATTGTTTTACATATAAATTTATACGCAATAAATTTATCAAATTTATTAATTTGATACAAAGTACATTTTCAGATTGTTTTCACATTATTTCATATATTGATAAGGTTTTAAAGTCAACAATGATTTTTATTAAAAGGGTAATTATTAATATATAGTTAAATCCAAAATTTATAGCTAACGTATATTTAAGAGTGATATCAGGACTGAAAACTGTACTAGACAATAATTGTTATTGTGTTTTCTATCCGGTATTTCTCAGCGCAATGGAAATTAAAATGGTATCCGACGACGGTGATAGAAGCAAATGTAAATCACCCTGAATATGCATGCATGTACATACAGTTTTATTACCGACTTCTCTCTAATCTAATATACTCAAGTAAAATACACACAAACACTTTTACACATAAAACCGTTAAAAATCTAGTCAGTTTATTTTCAATATGTAAGTGTACTCAGTTTCGCAATGGGTCCAAATTATCGACTTGTTTCAACATCATCATTTCAGCTCATATACGCCTCAGTGTTGAGCTCGAGCATCCTCCACAATAGAAGGAAAATTGACCTACTACACTACGCTGGTCGGACGTGTTGATATAGGGTTTTATTTCGTATTTCCTTCTCTTGCATAAATGCTATATGCATATTTAATCCCTTAGTCGTCTACGACACCCACGGGCAATGAGGGGGTGGTGATTTGTATTCTTACTCCGTCACTACACGGAAATATTGTTTATTTATTATTTAGGCACTTAAGGCATAAAAACACACAGAACTCTGTTTGTGGCCTGTGGGTAATGATAAGATAACTTCAAACACAGAGATCCGTGAAGCATATCATTATATAATTAAAACTACAGTTTGAAATATCTAATTCATATTAGATTGATGCTTATCAAATTTTACTAGTAATATCGTTATCTATCTGTCGTTAAAACGTACTATCGTACGCTTAATATGTCTGTAGCATGAATGGTCAATATAAAACTGGTTATGGTAAGATTTAAATTATATTTATAATTTAAAAAGAGAATACCATCCAGTTACATCATGGTTGTCATCGGCAGTTGCATGATATCTATGATTCGCGGAGTTTCGGCGGGAATATGGAAGTATCATGACACGCTCTTAAATTACATTTTTTTTTGTGTTTTATAATGTTATACTATATAATTTTGCTGATATTTTATGTAATATAATACAGTTACGGTGCTGAAGCATAGTGAATATGCTATAAAAGTGGTGTACCTGTATTTTTATATTCTACCGACATACCTACCCAGGCAAATCATAATTTTGTTTTCATCGCTCAATCAACGATAAGGACTTGAAATACTGATGGAAGTTGACTATTAATAAGCTATTCAATATGAAGAAGTGTTAAATAATATGCAAAGAAAATTATACAAGGCGTATGGACTTTGACCCTTTGCCTGTCCGAATCGACAAACAGAACATAAAAAATCTCTTCTTCATATAAGTGAAATTAAATAAATGATAAAATTACAGACACCTATTAGCTGTCGACTCACAACAACAAAAGAAATTCCCCCAATTAATTGCAATATTACGTCAATTGCAATTAATACGTAACATGATAACGTAAACAAATAATTTGCCAGACCAGTTTGCTTTTTCTTTATCGTTGTACCTAATTTTAAATATCATCATTAATTCTAGAAGAATATAGAACGTCGCTTTTTATAACATCATTTCCACTTTTTTTATCTACTAATTGCTTCGTAGGATTATAAATATGTAAATGGTATGTCTTATGTCCCGACAATTGAGTAAAAACTTTCTAACAGTCCTAGCTATCGAATGTATTTAAATATCACATTCATTCATTTCAACTCATATACGTCCTACTGTTAGGTTCGAGACTCCTCCACAATAGGACAGAAATTTATCTATTAAATCATGCTCAGTCAGACTAGTCAGACGTGTTAGTATAGGGGTTTGTTAGTATAGGGGTTTGTTTGCATAGATGTTATAAGCATACCTTAGCCGTCTTTTACGACACCCACGGGCAAGAGAAGTGATGGTGAATTGTATTCCTACTCCATCACTACATGAATATTAAATGGTAATAAATTGTATTTTTCCTCCTCACAAAGAGTTATTTAAATGTACTTCATTTTTTTTCATTTATTAAAATTAAGTGCACGCCGAGACCTCGCAGATGCTGCTGCGCACGCGCCCTGATGATTAGCATCGGATATGTACGACACCCGGGTCGACGTAATCGATCTCAATACCTGAATGTTTTGCCGTTATAGATACTACTAGCAACCCGCCCTCGCTTCGCTTCGGTTTTAGTCGTTTTACCCGCGTAGTTCCCGTTCCCGTGGGAATACCGGGATAAAATATAGCCTAGTTTACGCCCTGATATTATAGCTTTCCATTGGTGAAAGAATTTTTGAAATCGGTCCAGCCGCTTTGAAGATTACCCGATTACAAACAGACAGACAGACAAAAATTTTTTAATCTGTATTTTAGGCATAGGTGTCGTGCAAATAACCGTGTGAGCATGAAACAGACACTCCAATTTTATTTATTGGTATAGATAATATGTATTAACCCAACGATAATTTCAATACTAAAATTAAAATGTAGCATAAACTACATTTGAATTCATTTTTAGTTGTTTATTTTGCTTCACATAATTGTTTTATTTAGTATCAAGTATTACATGACCTATGACATCATATTTTTTATAAGAACTCAATAGCGGAATAATTAATTTGGTATAAATGCAGTGCCTTGACAAGATCATAAACGTATAAAACATTTAAATAAACTGCTAAAGTTTTACACGTGACAATAAGTATAATTAGCATAAGTATTATTCAGTCACATTTCCTTTTCTGGTGGCCTTTGATGTGAAGCATAATAATAGCCTTACGGTTGCCAATCGGGATGTCTGTAGTTCAAATTCTGAGTCCAGTATAAAATGAGTTTCTTTTGCACATCATCATCAGCCTTTAGTCGTCCACTGCTTTTTTTTAGCAGGCTATAATCAGCACACACGCCGTCTATATTCAAGTTTTAACCGCTTTAAAAAAAATTAAACTACTACTATTATTCTGAAATAAAACCATATTTGATGCGACATTTGCATAACTAACTGATGAATAATTACATGAAATAAGCTACGAATTTGCAATAAATACATACGTCAATCGCTGCCCACAAACACACGTGCACACACGTAAACAAGCACTCAACACTCATACACGCAAAAATGAAAAAGCGAACTCATCATAAAAAAAGCACATCCTTCATAATTCAATTCATTAATGTTATTTATATTATTATCATTCTTATTGTTAGTTATTTTATTTCTTTTCTCTTTTTTTATTATTTTTCTTTCTTATATATTTGAGGAAAGGGGTTTGCTGAAAATCAGCCCTGCATAATTTCTATGCAGCACAACGCTAAGCATTCCCCTATTGTGAAAACAAATTAAAAATATTTATTAGAATTATTAGTTATTATGTGACAATAAATGCTATTCTATTCTATGCCGTCCGCGGCAACGCAAGGGCGCGCGGCCTCACAACCTCATATTCCCACTCCTTCGCCATTGAACCGACCACTAGTACCGAGTTCCTTCTCATCCGTGGCCAGCCTACCGTCCACTGCTGGACGTAATCCTCCCTCACACTTCTGCAGGCGGGAATGCGATCGTAGTGAGTTATTATACGTCTTCCAGAAGACAGCTGCCGCCCGCTTCACTGGTGAACTCATAATCGGTTTTTACCACTTTCATGAGCAAACAAAGCCTGGCAATAATAGCACTCTTATTCGTTGCCACACGGGATAGTTTTTTGCACAGTTTATTCAAATATGGAGAGGGGATTTCCTCGAGCAAGTCTCTACAGCAATCTCAAAGTTTGGTAATGTGACCATTAAACGGTATTAGATTCACTCTCTAAACCTGTAACTAAAATTTACGTGACAAAATATGCGTTACACCTTAAATCCAATGAAAAAAAGATAATCTGGATGATTATTTCATAAATATATTTTCTCTTCACTTAGTCGATGAAATATAGCAAAATGGATACTTTGACTATGATTGTAAACAGCGTCACATCTCTGACAAGACACGTGGGTGTCCTTAGCATGCAACTCATAGCTTACTATTAAATAATATATATTATATAATAACATCAACACCTCACCTTGACAGATCGCCTACATAACCCATGCACAAAGAAAATTGATTGCCTACATAATTATTATACTCCTATGTAAGAAAAACTTAACATCTATTTATACGATTCTAAGCTTGTATCCACTTGAATGGAATTAATTAGATGCATAATAAATTGACATTGAAAATAAACCAATATTAATAAAAGATAAATTCATGAACAACTGTACATATCAAATACTAAATCTTTTAAGCAAATAACTTCCTCATAATGTCCCATTGCAAGGACACTAAATTATGCTTCACAAATCGGATGAACAATAAATCATTAATGGCATATATTTTATTTAACAACCTGTTATTTAACTTATCTTGTTAGTGTGTAGTCAAATTATGCAAGTTAATTTTATATAAGTAGTCAAAACTAATTGAACTATATCGTATAAATACATAACTTCACTGACAATGCAATAATACGATGCCACGAGTGAAAGAGGTTGCCTAGCCGAGGCCGCGGGTGACTGGATCGGATAATAATCCGTCACTGAGAGGCTGACCGCATGAGGGCGACCGACATCCCAGAAGGAGCATTAGGGAGAAACGATAACTGAAAAGTGTACCGCCCAGTGGCGAAGGTAAGAGAATAGCGTGGATTTTAGGGCCGCGCGCAACCCTTTCGTCGCCCCGGGCGGACGGGACGGCGTGTGTGCTGACCATAGCACACCCAAAACAAAAAAAAGGGAGTGAGTGGTGGCCATAAAAATTCTTACTCAACACAATTTATTTTAATTTGAAATATACTTACATATACATATACTTATATAATATCAAATAGAAACTATGAAGATTTACATGAATATATTAGCATTCAAGCTAGTTGAAATCTGTAGTTGCCGGCACCAAGCCTAAATCTATGAACGTATGAGATTTGAATCAATAAATACAACTGGATCAGCATCAGAGTGGGGACGAGAAGAGAAGAACGGAATTTTTTTTATTTATTTTATTTATTTAAGACAACACCCTGCACTAAGGCAATAATCCTTGTATTGCAGGGGACTTTACAAACAATTAACGGACATAAATTACATCCAGACTCAGGACAACAATTTGTGGATCGCACAAAGTGTTGTCCCGCGTGGGATTTGAACCCCCGACACTGGCGCTGTAGGTCGCTATCTTAACCACTACGCCATCTGTGCAGTAATGTTTATATGGGATAAATATTTATGGCGTATTTTCAATTATTTACTTAAAAACTACGACACTTTTTTTTTTTTTTAGGGCTGGGCTGCGGTCGGCGTGCTTCCGCACCACTCCGTCCGGGGCGACAGAGGGGCTTAAGCACGCAACTCCTGCAACCCACCCGAACACCACGTCGCCTTCGTCGTTGAGCCGACCACTGGAGCAGGGTTACTTGTCATACCCCCTACCCGGGGTACCCTCCCATCGACCGACGTCCCCCCCTCGGGGAGGACGTCGGTCTTTCCTCACGCGGTCGGCCTCTAGGCGGGTGACGGACTAATTCCCAGTCACGTCACCCGCGGCCTCGGCTAGGGCGGCATGAGGCGCAGGTATTCGCGCCTACGCCGCCTCAGTCGCCGGCGGCGGATCGCCTCATCGAGGCTGCGCTCCTCGCGCAGGCGATCCGCTGCCTCCTTCTGCGAGATCACTGCCTTGCAGAACTGTGACCGCGTCCCAATTCCCGACGCTGTCGACCATCACCCTAGCGATAGTCGGCAGCGTCAGGTCGGCACCGTTGATTGCGACGAGTTCACGGCGCTGTGTGGCCCAAGCGGCGCAGGCCTCGATCGTATGCCGCGCAGTGTCCTCGTCGCAATCGCAGTGGTGGCAGGACGGTGTACTCTCCCTCCTTACGACCTTGTGCAGGTATTTGGCGAAGCACCCATGCCCCGTCAACACCTGCACTAGTCGGAAGTAGAGCACCCCGTGCCGCCTTTCCAACCACTGCATCAACACCGGCCGGAAGGCCTCCACGGTTCGCACCCCGAACCGAGGCCTCTCCAGCCGGACTGCCCAACGGGCAATGACGTCTCGGCGGGCGCCGACGCGCCAGGCGTTGAGCTCCCTTAGCGAGACCACACCGCCCTCCGCTCGCACCCCCGTCACCCGCCGATACAATCCAGCGAGTATTTCCGCCTCCAGGTCCCACGGGGGAGTCCCGGCCAATAGGCACGCTGCCTCCGTCGCCACAGTGCGGTATCCGCGGACCCCCGCGTACAGCCGTCAGTTTATTAGCCGTTGGATTATTTTACCAATAAAATTATTAATGAACAATATGTATTCGTTTTAGATACATAGTCTCTAAAACGAATACTTGTAATAACTGTTGGGTATACAAGATATTCTATAGTGATAAGTGTAGTTGAGTAAACAATTCAATAGCACCTGTCTTAGATGCAGTATATCGTGTGAACTTCAGGACCTTTACTGGTCGGTAGTCGAATAACCAACGACGAATATGACGCAACTACTCGGTCACGGGCAACCGCTTCTGGGAATACATTTGTTTTATATGTTCCGACAAGTAATCGTGATAATGATGTTTTAGTAATAATCTGATTCATTTTAACTGGTTAGTTGCCGTAATGCTAAATCGCACAGATTCTTACAATATCGAGCCGTAGACTTTTTGATGAAGGACTTGGCCTATCTACAAATACTTTCGAGTCAAGTAATGCATGCGTGCGGCTACCTGTGATGGGTTACGAATACATAAATCTCCACCTCTTCCTTTCTTGGGGATGTATGGATGGGGATTTAAGCAGATCAGCGTAAGAGAAGAGATGCTCAAAACGAATCCTTAGCTATTTAATTCGAGTTTTTATCTCTATTTCATGATCTATTCGTATGACGAAAATTTCTTTTAGGGTAAATCATCATCATCATCATCATTTTCCTGCCCTCATCCCACGCTAAGTGGGGTCGGCACAATATGTTTTTACCTTCCATAGCCTCCTATCAGCCGTCATATGTGCACTCACTGCTTTCATACGCATATCTTCATTCACGCAGTCCATCCATCTCTTCTTGGGTCTCCCACGCTTCTTTCGTCCATCCACAATCATATTGACAACCCTCCTTGTCACATGCCTTTCATCCCTCCTCATCACATGTCCATACCATGACAATCTCGCGCTCCTAATCCTGATTAAAATAATAAAGGGTAAATATGGAGCAAATAATAAAGTTAAAGTACAAATTTTCATTTCTTGGAGTTTTCTAAAATCTTAGTTTAATTCACAATGATGAGTACATGTTTGGTATATGTGCTATGCTTTGTAGCCTTAATTAAAAAATGAGACATGCTCGTAAAAAGTTTCACACTCTTCTTTATCTCTTAGGAAATTTAAGAAATTAATGGGCGTGATACACGAAAGCGATGTTAATAATTATAACAGTAGTAATTAGTGATTACATGATCAGATGTCAAAGGCTATTAACTTTATGTGTTAAATCTATTATGTATGACACCACCATAAATGTTTGGTTATTATGAATTTAAAGGACATTTACGTAAAAAAGTCAAAAAAAAGCTTTCTAATTAACGAATAAATCCTGTTTAATTCGTACAGCCAACATACTAGACATGTTCTAGTTATTTAGAATTACGGTTATTCCTCATGCATTTTATATTGTATCTACAGAAGAATGACGAAAATATTAGAATCGAAGTCCTTTCCTACATCGACAAACATTAAATAAATTGTTCATTCTTCAACAAAGAGTAATTTGAGCTAATGTTCCTCTACATTTACATCATAATTCGGGACCGTAAATAATGTGAATAAATGATATATGAATTGTATAACGCCAATTTAACGTTTATCGTACAAAGAACAACGCATTTGGGAATTGAGGCATTACCGTCATAAACTTTGTTTATAACTACTATAACAGCATTTTACGGTACGTGAAATTCAATAGCATAAATAATAGACACACGTATGACATTAAAACGGGCATAAAGTTACATAAGAAACAATTTAAATGATCATATCTGTTTAATCATTGCGTTAAATTATTATGGAATAACTCTACAAAGTAAATGGGTTTTGTCTTGTGATGTCTCTTATAACTACATAAATTTGTAATATTAAAGTGTAGCTACTACTATAAGGTCTTTTTGTATGTTATACCATTTTGGCGCCATCATTATTCCCTTGTAGGTTTTATTCACGCTATCGATAATTAAGGGGCTCTTTCATATCACCATATGGAATTAGTCTACCTACCATGCGAGCCTGTATTAGAATGCGGATTTATTTCGAATTTTTTTCATTACAATCCACAGTAGGTATTACCTACACACGTTAAATGTGTTCTTAGTTTTCTGATAGTTACTATCTCCAAAACTTTATTGGTATCTAAAGCAAAGATTGTTTAAATTAAACTAATTGTTCTTGAAATTATCTCTTTTAAAAAATATTTTAATTTTTCATAAAAAATTACCGAGGGAGCATAATAAAAAACAGCAACCTTCTAGGTAAAATATTACATCAGGTATGGTCGTCAACTCGCCTATCAAGCATCACGTTTACCTATTATCCTCTCTTAGAAAAGCTTACATCCAACAATAGACATCAATAGGCTGACAAATGGATGAATAATGGCTGTATCCACAGCTTTGCTCCACTTAATGTATTTTGTCAATGAATTGTCATTTTCTTCCTGGATAAAAATTATCCTTTTCTTATCTTTGACAACGAAATATATATATATGCGAAATTTCAACCCTTTAGTTGAGTAGTTGATGAATGAAAGTTTAAGAAGCAAAAAGAAATATTCTTATTTTTATTATTAACTAGCAGCAACCCGCCCTCGCTTTGCTTCGGTTTCAGTCGCCTTACCCTCGGCGTAGTTCCCGTTCCCGTAGGAATACCAGGATAAAATATAGCCTACTCCCTGATATTATAGCTTTCCATTGGTGAAAGAATTTTTGAAATCGGTTCGGTGGTTTAAGCGTGAAAGCATAACAAACAAACAAACATCCTTACTTTCGCATTTATAATATTAATAAGGATTAGGATATCAAATTTGTTATCACATTAACTTGCGCTCTTTGTGCCCTCAATATAGTGAAATTTATAAGCACAGATTGCCTTGAAAGAAGGATATTTTAAATTAAAGAACAACGGCTGATTTCCTTATGTATCTTATGATTATTATAGTCACCATGAAAATAGTTACCGTTTGTTCTGCTTTCATGCTAACAGTTGATGAGTTGTCATGACATGTCTTTGTATTACAATTGTGGTCGTGTATATGAATTACACGGTAGCTTTGTCACAAATTCACTCATAGGTTCCTATTACATAAATGGTGATATTACATGAATGGTGTCCCTGTTACATATTTTTTATTTGTACATTACAAAAATAATATATGCATGATGTGTTATTTATTATTATTATGGCCCTAATACCCATCAATACAGATAGTACTTAAATCAATAGATTTGGTCAGCCTATCTATTCATTGACTCATCCACGTCCGACTGTGTCTAATATTGGACGTTGGCAGGCCTATTCTCTACGATTTCTGCCACCAATAACCATCAGTACCTAACCTGCGACTTTGCGCCTTTCAACTCGTCTAGGTGACCGTCCGTGCATCGTCCATAGTCGCCACTTGAAAATGCTACTTCCTCGACGGATATATCTCTTCAAATAGCAATGTAGTCTATCCATTAGCACTTCAGTGTGCCAAGTCTTCGGGGTAAATATGTCGGTTACACCCATTCCACAATAAATTCCCGTTGTCCGCACCTCTGTAAATCACCATTATAGCCCTCTCCATAATATGCATTGGTACTTTGTAACTAATTATTAGACCGATATTTAGAGATAATTGATATCACACACTTTTGTTTTAAAATATTCCCCACATTAGACTAGAAGAGCCTTCTAAATTTCCCTCCTAAATTATCCTCTTATAATGCTAACTCTTAATTATTTTATTCTAGTGGAGAACAATTATCCTTGTTAAAACGAATAAGATACTATGTCAACTTATACTGCGAACCATAAGCGCTATTTTACTTATTAAGGCCCTTTAAACTGTAGAATAGCTAATGCATACACTTCTGATACATATGATAACAAAATTAAAATGATTTTACTTCGATTTCAACATCATTTTTTAAATTAGGTTATTCGGTTTTTTTTTATTAAATTATTTCGCCAACGCCACTGGTACCAAGTTCCTTGACGTCAATGGCCAGCCCGGCTGGGTTTTATTGCGCTCGAATCATTGGTTAAACTATAAAAATTTTATATTATCATGAAGTAAATAATGTTATAATTTAAAAGCTTAGTCTGTTGATTATAAGATGCTTACTTTGCTTGCGCTTGATAAAGCTCTGTTATTTATTTATCTCATTTTTTCTAATTTAATTTAGATAAAGATAAATTCACAATACTTTCCCACTGATGTGGTTAGTATTGTTATAAGTTATCCAATGCATAGTCTTTACCTGCAAATTTTTGGGAGAATCCGATAAACTAATAAAAAAATCAAATCTTTATTTTTGACGTCGAGATTATGTCGAGATAACGCAATAGCTATTATTATTTATGCATATCTTTTTAATATTATTTGGTTTTTTTACAATTTTATTTAAATGTGACTCAACGAATTTAAAATGAGAGATTATTAAAATGGTGTTTAAATTTATTTAATACCTATTTGTTAAAAGCATTAGATGTTATTGTATTAAAAATCTTTCTGCGCAACGGACTTTCAAATGATTTAAAAGTAATTTAACAATTAAATTTATAAGAATTACTAATTTTATGGCAATAAAGATACAATAGAATTGACCCATCATACTAATAGTGTCCCAAATGTCAGTATATTTGTGCGTTTGTCGACGTGAATGCAACTGTGTCAATCATAGTATTAAATTTATTATTTGTTGCAATTATTTACAAAATAAAAACTTATAAAAAGAATTGAGCTTGCAATATGGTTGCAACAAAATTTTGTTGGTAAAGAAATTTGGTTTCAATCCTATTATATTATGAAATTTTACTACGCAAATTACAGAATCATCAACGTCTGTTGCGCAGATGTTTCCTTTGAAGCTTTATATTCTATCTTTTTGTGATAATTTGTAAGTACATATATAACTGTATTGTCCGTGTGGTGACGGAGTAAGAATACAATTCACCACTCCCTATCTTGCCCGTGGATGTTGTATAAGACGACTATGGGATATAATGTGCACATAACATCTGTGCAAGAGAAGGAAAACTCGAAATGAAACCCTATACCAACATGTCTGACCAGCATGGTATAGTAGGTCAAATTCCCTCCCATTGTGGAGGAGGCCCGAGCACAACAGTGGGACGTATGTGGGCTGCGATGATGATGATGATATAACTGTATACTGTATTTTTATCCTATTTTACTTACTGCAAAAAGAATTACCTTATCTTTATATTCATACTTTGTATTACATTATCTATTAAAACACCCTTCCTAATAGGATTACTGATATTGTATGCTTTCAATTTAAATTTTCTTTATATTGCCATGGACTATCAACACCTTATTACACCTTATTCACTCCTGCGAATATATTAGGGGGCGTTCATTAATTACGTGAAGCCAATCCTAACTGAATCTCACGTGCGCGAGAGGGTGGTCTCGATTATTGAGATATATGTACTACGCACTCGACAAATATCACGTAATTTTTTTTCGCAATAAACATCGTAAATTTGCGTTTACATACTATGTGATATAAAGATCATTCGTAAATACCACAACCTTTTATAATAAACAAAGGATGCACTACTAATTTTCGCTTAAAAAAATGAAACAAACATTGCATTCTTATTCATTTTATTTACTCCACATTTTTATATAAAATTATTAATTGATTCCAACCCAATCAACAAGCACAAATTAACTAAATTACCTAAATTAAAAGTAAGCATTTTCAAAAATCTCACGTACGATTAGAGAAGGGTGAGGAGAAAATTGCCAAGATTACCCGACGTAATTAATGGATATTCCCTTAAACGGACGACGCAATGAAAACCTTGGATGCATTTTGAATACATACAGTACCATTGCCGAGCTATGATGATTCACGCTGCCAATCTGGACAATCTGTCAAATCAGAGTCAGGTGGGCCATGAAAAAATTTGCTTAATAACCTAATACAAATTGCGTGGTGTATAGGCATCGTTTATATTGACATTGTCGGATTATAAAAGGGTCTCGTTTTACCTTAAACATTATTACTTGCAGGCAAATTATTATACTAACAACGTTAGCTAACCCGCCAAGCATGGCGGTTATAGTTCTTTCCCGCTTCAACAGTACATGCCAATGCCTTGTGGATTTTCGACTCTATTATTTTTATTTCTAGTAATCTATATATATAAAAGAAAGTCGTGTTAGTTACACTATTTATAACTCAAGAACAGCTATACTGATTTGGCTGAAAATTGGTGGGGAGGTAGCTTAGAACCAGGCGACGGACATAGGATACTTTTTATCCAGTCTTTTTTTAATGGTGTTTACAAGATTTCGCCAATAACTCTTTTATCCCGTTCGATCGCGTTACCGTGTGACGTGACATAAAATGACGTGACATAAATCAAAGAGAATACAAGTACGCGTCGCATTTGATATGTAATAACAAAACGCAAATGACAGCTAAACGTAATTTCATTTTGGCTATAATTAAAAATTTTATGGTTGGTATGGTTGAAAATTTTGTTAATTATAATTTTCTCAGAAATCAATAATGAGTAATTTATATTCTCTTTCAATCATCATTAACAATGCCACCATCGAATCTTGCCAGACAAAGCTGTAATGGTTCTTCCATTAGATACTAGATTTTCGGAAATTTAGAAAATATATTTACAAAAAAAAATATGGCGGTACGAAGTTCGCCGGGTCAGCTAGTGGTTTTATAAAATGCTATAATTTATTTTTGCTGCTATTAATTATCTTTATACTTGATACCATTATTGTGTCAATTTAAATGGTCAGACTTGTATACATTGTTACAATTTTATCGTAATAACAAGGTAAATTATGCGTAAATAAACATTACAGTCCGCTAGTCGCTATAATTATATTGATAACCTAGTAGATATGCCAAAACATGACAGGTGACCGTGGTGCCATACAAAGAAAACTGATCACTTAGTAATCGCATGTGTACTCCCGAAATCACTAAATCGAGCATGCCCCAGACGCGTGTGCCGGATTATTCAATAATTATAGATAAAAACACTATTATCGCGTATTATATCTACAGTAACTTTCCATTATTAATGTGAATCGATGGAAATTGTAGACGTCAATAGAACAATTACATTGTTTTAGAAAATTTTGCTTGGAAGAGTTAGAAGCGTGTAAAATATATAACTAAATTGATAATAATTAACCGTAATTTCGTCTTGTCAAACTCTACTTCACTTCATTTCAACTCATATACGTCCCACTATTGAGCCTCCACAATAGGAGGGAAAATAACCTACTACATCACGTTGAACATACGTGTTGATATAGGGTTTTACTTTGAGTTTTCCTTCTCTTACATAAATGTTATAAGCCTATTTATTCCCTTAATCATCTTTTACGACACCTCCGAAGGGCAGAGAGGTGGTGGTGAGTTGTATTTTTCTTCTATTATGGTTGCAGTGAGGACACGACATAGCACACGCTTGTGGTATGCATAGTCATGCAATCCTCTTTGCTGATACGCTCCACCGCCGGCGTATCGAGTGGCGCAGGTTCGCACTTGATAATGGTTGGCACTCTGTTCGATGTCACGATGAAGGAATCAGTTCACTACACCCAAGAGCCTACCGTACGAAGACTTTACCCCAGTCCCTATTGCTGGGCCATCCATACCGGCGCTTACTGTCGGGGCATTGACAGGAATGTATTACGGAATTAATGAAATTAATATAATATGGAATATAATACGCGAAAGGGTAACTTGCCGGATGGGCCACCGTTCTCAAGGCGTTGATACCAGTGTTTAGAACAAATAGCAATGGGGAGATAAAACGGAAAGTTATGGACCACACGAAGCCTTACCATCGCCACAAACGGTACATGCGACTTAGATCCAGATAATAAATAGCCTATGAAAAAAAAAACAATCGTGGCGACAGAAATGAAAACTTAAAACTATGAACAAACAGTTTTTATTTTTAGATATTCAATTTAATTGTTTGATATTAAATTAAAATTTGTAAACTAACAAGAAATATATTTATCTAGTTTTAACATCTATTGGCACAGATATATATGAAATAGGTACAGATAAAGTGTTAGCGAATATATCATGACCGTATCAATGACGACTTTCATGAATTTACTCCCCATCCAAACCTACCTAAAAGTTTTCACTGAAAATATTATAATACACCAATATATCACTTTTTTTTGGGGGTGTGGGTTGCGGTCAGCGCACTCCTCGCACCACTCCGTTCGGGGCGACAGAGGGGTGTAAGCACGCAATCCACCCACGTTGCACGTCGCCTTCGTCGTTGGACCGACCACCGGAGCAGGGTTACTTGTCGCCAGTGGTCGGCCTGACGGAATACCCCCTGAGGAGTACCCTCCCATCGACTGACGTCCCCCCTCGGGGAGGACGTTGGTCTTTCTTCGCGCGGTCGGCCTCTCGGCGGGTGACGGACTAACTCCCCGGTCCAGTCACCCGCAGCCTCGGCGACGGCGGCATCAGGCGCAGGTAATCGCGCCTGCGCCGCCCCAGTCGGAGGCGGTGGCTCGCGTCGTCGAGGAAACGCTCCTCGCGCACACCAACATTTCACTTAGAAGAGAAGAATGTATATAAATCTTTACTCTCTATATTATGTAATGTATATTTAGCAGTCTTTTAATCAACAAAAAGATTGCCAAATTACGAAGGTGGAATAGTTTTCGACGGAAATCGAAACTAGAAAAACCTGTGAGAAATAAAAAAAATCACAAACACACGAAAACCTGACATAATTATTTGTATATGACATAAATTGGTGGCTATATTTAACACGCTCTTATTATCTTGGCCTTTATATTTGAATATGCAAAATAAAGTTTATGTAATATTACAATTAATGTGAAATTGAAATAAATAATACCAAAATTTAATTAAGGAAGGTAAATTACTTCATCGTACCATTGACGCTACATGAACAATAATGTCATGTCGTGTAACATCATACTTACCTGCTGACTGCACAGATGGCGTAGTGGTTACAGTGCCAGTGTCACGGGTTCAAATCCCACACAGGACAACACTTTATGCGATCCATAAATTGTTGTTTTGAGGCTGGATGTAATTTATGTCTGTTGATTATATGTTTGAAAAGTTCCCCTGCAATACAAGGACTATTTTCTTAGTGCAGTTCTTTAAAAATAAAGGGAAACATGTTTTAATGTTTAACTGTAGAAGTCCTAATGGTCTTTATTTTCTTTTTTAGGGTGGGCCATGGTCACCGCACCCACCACCCAGCTCCGTCCGGGGCGACAGAGAGGCGGCGCGCGGCCTCATGATCCACCCGTGACACGTCTTCGGCTTCGTCGTTGGGCCGACTACCGGTGCAGGATAACTTGTCTTCAGTGGTCGGCCCGACGAAATACCCCGGTCGCGGTGTACCCTCTCCTCTCGACGTTCCCCCTAGGGGACGTGGGTCACCGTCGCGCGGTCTGCCTCTCTGTGGGTGACGGACTAAATCCCCGGTTCAGTCACCCGCGGCCTCGGTTAGGGCGGCATTAGGCGCAGATACTCGCGCTTGCACCGCCCGAGTCGCCGGCGGCGGATAGCGTCGTTATGGAGGCGTTCCTCCCGCGCGCGCTCCGCCGCCTCCTTCCACAAGACGACTGCCTCGCAGAAGGCGGCGACCGCGTCCCAGTTCCTGATGCTGCCGAGCATCTCCCTAGCAATGGTCGGCAGCGTCAGGTCGACAGCGATGATTGCGACGAGATCACGGCGCTGCTAGTCCTAATGGTCTAAGGAGTCACTGTATCTATCATCTTCAATCAGGATAACGGTTTGTGCGATTTAAAAAAAGTTGTTCTAAGACATATATCATCCATATCCATCAAATGAATGGCCACAAAATATTCTGTGTAGTAACTGGGTTAGAATATAACTCACCACTCTCATTACAGTCGATTAAGAGATGTAGTCACATAACACTGCAATAGAAAAAAATCTAAACAAAACCCTATACTAATTCGTCTGCCTAACGTATGTGTAAGCTGTTTTCACGCATGTTGTAAAAGAGGCCCACCCTCAATAGTGAGTCGATATATAAACTTAAGAAGAAGAAGCAAGCTATACAAGGAATCTTTCCTTTCGATTGAAAACTTTTTTTTTTATTGCCGATGGTGACAAACGAGCAGGCAGCACACCTGATGGTAAGTGATACTGCCGCACATGGACCTTTGCAATACCAGGAGCACAGCCAGGCCGTTGCCTACCGTGAGGTAAATGCTCTTCTTAAACCTCGTTTAAAGAAGGACATGTCATAGCGCACGGGAAACACAGCAGCAGGTAGTTCATTCCAGAGCCTGCACGTACGTGGGAGAAATGATAGCTGGAAACGTACAGAAAGAAACTAAAACGAATATTAGGAAGTTTAAGTTGCAATCATTAATTTCAGTTTACATTGCTCTATAAATACACTTCCAATTGTTACGACTATTATTGTAAATATATAAATAATAATTATAGAAGTAATTAATATTTTTTTTATATATTGCAATGAAAGGAGGTTATTAGAAGGTATTAATGGCGTGCAGCGTAGGTTGGGCTTTGTTATGGAATCTACACAAATGTCACGACATTGTTACGTGCAAGGGCGATACCATTAATTTATATTAATATTTATATGCGGTAAATGCGCAACACACAATTTAATAAAAATAAATAGACAATTTTCCGTATGGTGACCGAGTAAGAATACAATTCCCCATCTGCTATTTTGCCCGCGGATGTCGTACAAGACTACTAAGAACGAAGACAAGACGAATACGATATGCATATAAGACCACTGTAAGATAAGGCAAACTTGACATAAAACCATATATTAACACGTCTGATCATGGTATTGTAGATCAATTTCCCTCCCATAATGGAGGACGCCCGAGCCCAATAGTGAGACGTAAATTGGCTGAAGTGATAAAATACACAATTATTTTTTACTAACGTACGGCTTAAGAACAAAGTATTAATTTACAAATATGTAGTCTTCAGAATTTAAATTTTCTAGAATTTAAATATTTGCTACTATTATTTAAAAACAACGAAAAATGACTAGTTAAAGGGGCACCGAGACAGCAGCACAAAATTACAAAAGAAATTGCGTTCCTTTGATCCCTTACCGTATCATTATTTCTAACGCTTTTGTTATGCAATTCTTGTATAACATGTTTAAGTGTTGACTCTATAAGATGTATATTCTAAAAACAAAAAGAAATACCAAGAAAAATCATATTTATTAATAAAACTTAAATAGGTCGTGGATATACCTGTAATTGGCAGGGATTTTATCAGCTCACATCTCCGAGTTATCTTATTTAATTTTCACTGAAAAGGATTCAAAAGATGATTATTTATTGTAGTCTTGCTCATGATTGCATAATATTGATGATTAGACATGGTTCACTTTTCGTCACTAGCACATAACTGCGCTAAATCTTGGTAACACCCAATAAAGACAATCGATTTGAGATGCTCCTAATGACAAACGGAATAATTGCGTTATTTGTATAATACTGCGTTCTGATTTCTAGTATTGCACCTAATGAATTTCGGTGCATTGTTAGAATTTCAAACAATTTCTATTATTGTTTAACTTCCTCTTAGAATTATAAGGTAACATAACCCCAATATGCTAGTTAATATAAAGCTGTAAAATATATATAATAAAAGGGCGAGAGATTACCACCGTCGTCGTCATTATTCAAGGCATTCTTTTTTGTTTTCGTTATTTTTTTAACGAGAACAATTGTTTTTACAAGTCAATTATGCTGTGATAGTGGATTTTTTGACATTAACACTAGAAAAAATAATCCAATACATACTATGGACACAAAAAAAGTCTAGTAGATTTGTAGAAAAAGATATTCTCTTAAAACTAGTTTAACTACAATGCTTAGTCGAAATTAAATTAGGAATAATAAAAGCTGCAAAGTTGTTAGAGTGAATAGTTAATAGTTTTATTTTCTATATTTTTGCATTCATTATATAAAAGTTGAGAGATTTTGATAAAATCTCTTATTCTTTGGATCAGCTTTTCATACTAAGTTATAAGAAATATTAGTGTGATTTTGTTCCATGCGATGACGGAGTAAGAATACAATTTACCACCCCTTGCCTGGGGGTGACGTTTAAGATGACTTAGGGATATGATATGCATATAACAACTATGCTACAGAAGAAAAACTCCAAATAAAACCCTATGACATAACGTCTACACCAGCGCGGTAAAGTAGGTTAATTTCTCCCTCATCCTGAAGGAGGCCCGATTCCAACAGTGGAGTGGGACTTATGGAGACTGAAATGATGATGATGGTTTTGTTTTTAAAGATTTATCAGTTGCACTATATGTTTACATATTTTATTATTCGTCTATTATATATATAATATCTGGTTGACCGAGCTTCGCTCGGCATATTTTTATTGAATTTATTTAGATATATATATTACTAAAAAATAAATAATGGAAAATATATAAAAAATTACAAAAAGAAAATAATAATAACACCGAGATTCAAACCGACGCTGTTTGATTGAAAAAATACCAAAATTAAAACCTGTCACCTACCTATCTGAGCTATCGTAACTCATGACGTTGCTATCGAAATTTGAATTCATATTCTTTTAAAATTTAATGTCATTGTTTATTTTGCTAAAAACACGGACAAAACAACATTTTCTATAAATAAAACCTAGCTAGATCGATTTTTTGGACCCGAATCCTCTAGTATGCCAAGGTTCAACAAAATCGTTGGAGCCGTTTCCGAGATCCTGATTATATATATATATATATATATATATATATATATATATATATATATATATATATATATATATATATATATATATACAAGAATTGCTCGTTTAAAGATATTTATATATATATATATATATATATATATATAGATATATATCATTTATGCTATATTTATTCTATTACATTGTACTGGAACATTCCATGAGTGCCTACAAAACATGTTTCTGAGCTGTGATGGTAAATTACCACATGACACAGTAAATAAACGATTAAAAGAAAATCACCAGCGTTTTATTTTTCACTGTTGGCCATCTAATCCTCAGAATTTCTTCATTTTTAATTGAAGATAATCTCAAGATTATCTTATAACTAAATTACTCGAAGTTGACTAACCAATTCCAAATGAGATATTAGCTATAATAATTAGTGAGATGATCGATTTTATCTGCACAATTCGCAATAGGTCACGATTCAATACTGTGTTACAACTATGCCTACCATTTATCATAGTGATGTATACCGTTCATATTCAATTTGATGGATATAATACTGTTTATTTTGCGACCTGTACTAGTTCTACTGTTCTCTGTTCACTTTCACACATGTTGAATGCATAAGTAGTAGTCCGGAACTTGAGAGTACAATGACACATTGCAATTCAGTAATTGCAAATGTAAATACAGTTATTTACATAAAGTATATTAGAGTATTTTCCTCTAACTCGCCAGTTGTATAGCATAAGTTGCGACAGACATTCACGAGATCATAGATCTTCTCTCCTAGAAAAGTCTAGTTCGTGCAGAAATAGTATCCAGTTTTCTTATTGTTGGTATTTTTTTATTATCTATAATTGCCGCTAAACAAGTAGGTTGTGTGGTAGTAAGTGGTAAATATTTGCCACAAAAGCAGGCGTTTAGCAGAATCGCCGCCTACTGTGAAGATGGAGCTTAGACTTCCTGCTCACACAATCACCGAACGGAATGCAGTAAAAAATGTCACTAATCAGATATCAATTTTCTACGAGTCTAATATTGCCTCGAATCAGCTAATCAGCTAGACTGTAGAGAGAAAACTGTCTACAGCGAGGCCCTACCACTAATAAATTGTAGATGTAGATGTAATAAGTCAATTACTTTTGAGAACTAATAACTACTCTTATCGTCTTGTAGTGCAAAGATCTAAGCTTCGAAACTAAGCATAATTTATTTTATTCACACAATATAAAAATAAAATGAGACATTGGAACAAAGGCAAAATAATAGATCTCTAGTGAAATAATTACGTTTAATTAAAGTTTAAACATGTGACCAAGTTAATATAAAAGAAAGTAAAATATAGATATTATTATTCTCACAAGAAGTAATTTTAAATAAGTTGAAAAAATGTATTATTATTTTATTCTGTGTGGGGAAAAAAAACAATACACATTGGCAACACCCATTACTTAACCGTGGGTTTCGTAAGAGAAAACCGTCGCTAAAAAAATGCCGGGAATAATCCGAGTAGTAAACGTGATATTAAATTGGCCTACTACCAATATCAGTCTCATAATAAAAGACCCGTGCACGATGGTGGATACCCTAGATGCCTGATGATACAAAAAGAAATCATCATCAGGCTCATACACATCCCACTGCTGGACTCGAGCCTCTTCCACAACAAAAGGGAAATTGACCTACTGACTATACCACACGGGTTTTATGTTGAGTTTTCTTTCTCTTGGAATGCTGTATTCTGCATATCATATCCCTTAGTCGTTTTTACGACATCCACGGGTAAGAGCAGAAGAGGCGAATGCTGTTATTATTCTGTCAACACTCAACACATGAAAAGAAAAAGTATTAGGTAGGTATACTTAAAATTAATTGAATAGTACGTTTTACTGTTCAGGAAATAATTAACAAATCTCTATAAAAAAATTGACTTAATGTGTATCGCATTATCCGGTCATATCAACGGATGTATCAATACTTCATAGCAACAAGATAACTAACTAATTGTAGTTCGAGTGTGCGGAAAATTTTATTGGTCAGTAAGTTTCGCAGATACTGCTAATGATGATCCACGAAATGGCAAATATTACAGACGTTCTTATCTGCCCCGAATGATAAAATAACCTTATCGTACTGAGGTCGAGATATATTTAAACGATGAAAGATATATTAAAATAAAAATTAAAAATACCTTTTTCTATTAGACATTTTTGGTTTACTTACGCTTTTTAGTTTCGATTTTATTACATACAAGCGAGGGCGGGTTGCTAGAACCCGCCCTCGCTTCGCTTCGGTTATAGGTTATAATCGTTTTACCCGCGTAGTTCCCGTTCCCGTGGGAATACCGGGATAAAATATAGCCTAGTTTACGCCCTGATATTATAGCTTTCCATTGGTGAAAGAATTTTTGAAATCGGTCCAGCCGTTTTGAAGATTACCCGGAACAAACAGACAGACAGACAGACAAAAATTTTTTAATTGCTATTTTAGGCATAGGTGTCGTGCAAATAACCGTGTGAGCATGAAAAAAGCCTATTATTTTGACATTACAAACAGACACTCCAATTTTATTTATTGGTATAGAGTAGCAACCCGCCCTCGCTTCGCTTCGGTTTTAGACGTTTTACCCGCGTAGTTCCCGTTCCCATGGGAATACCGGGATAAAATATAACCTAGTTTACGCCCTGATATAATAGCTTTCCATTGGTGAAAGAATTTTAAAATCGGTCCAGCCGTTTTGAAGATTACCCGGAACAAACAAACAGACAGACAGACAAAAATTTTTTAATATGTTTTTTAGGCATAGGTATCGTGCAAATAACCGTGTGAGCATGAAAAAAGCATATTATTTTGACATTACAAACAGACACTCCAATTTTATTTATTGGTAATAGACTTTTAACATTATAATTCACCATCTGTAATATATTTTTTTCTTGCAGGGACGGAGTAAAAATACTATTTACCATCTTTAATTTTGCCCGTGGGTGTCGTAAAAGATGACTAATATATAATATCATATAACATTTATGCAAGAGAATAGTCAAAATAAAACTCTAGATCAAGACTTCCGGCCAGCGTAGTATAGTAGGTCACTTTCCCTCTTATTGTCAGAGGCTCAAGCCCAGCAGATGGGTCGTATATGAACTGAGATGATGATGACTATGCATATTTATTTTTATATAATAGTTCAAATACAAAATTAATTATTATAAGTATTTATAATGTATAGTTTTAGCTCTCAGTATTAGATTTCTTTGGCCCATTATGACTTTTTTTATATGCTCTTCTGTACAAAGAATATTTAATTATATTTTTAAACATTTACTGCCTCCTCAGTTCAGTGCATAACTATTGAATTAACCTTGAAGTGTCTTAGGACTGGCTAACGGGACAGCGTGTTACTATATAAAGGTTTTTCTTTTATATAGATTTTTTTAGAATTTCGCAATAAAAATCTCAATCAGAAGCATATTATGAGGTTCAGATTATAATCTATCTATACCAATAAATAAAATTGGAGTGTCTGTTTGTAATGTCAAAATAATAGGCATTTTTCATGCTCACACGGTTATTTGCACGACACCTATGCCTAAAATAGTAATTAAAAAAATTTTGTCTGTCTGTTTGTTCCGGGTAATCTTCAAAACGGCTGGACCGATTTCAAAACTTCTTTCACCAATGGAAAGCTATAATATCAAGGCGTAAACTAGGCTATATTTTATCCCGGTATTCCCACGGGAACGGGAACTACGCGGGTAAAACGACTATAACCTATAACCGAAGCGAAGCGAGGGCGGGTTGCTAGTATACATATATAAAGTTAATGTCTGTCTGTATGTCCTTTATAGAATGGTAAACTATGCATTTCATCATGTGATGATCTTCAGCAAGGTTTGGGGTATGAGCCCACGAAGGTTTCTGAGTTTGTACGACCCGACCTGGCGGAACTGATATGTGGTGTGGTGATCGATTTCAAGGAATATTTCTTTTACTATTTTTTAAAATTCGAATAGTATAACGTCTCTTGGGTCAGCTAGTTATAAAAAAGCGCATATTTATTATGTTTTTTCAAAGCACAGTTGACCAATAACGTCATTTTTCTAAGACCGACTTTCAATTTCATTGGAGTGCATTGACACAAAGTCTTACTCATCATGAATGAGATGTAACAAAACGGGTCTTTGATTTGTGACCAAAACAGTCCTTTAAACTCTTCAAGAAATTAGCTTACCAGCTACATCAAATAAACATAACAATGAATGCTAATTTAAAGATTAAGATTCGGCTTGAGCAATGGTATGACTGGGATTATTAAACTTGAAGCAATAAACAGTTAGTTATTAAAATTAAAAATATTGGTTGGTATAGACCACTTTTATTATTTGACATTAAGATTTTAAGATTGCTATCTTCAAGGATGGATTTCTTATACTTGTCTTGCGATACGCTTTGACTGTACATGCGAATAATCTTTATGATTTATCTGATCTTCAGCTATTCTTCAAAACGTGATTAATAGTTTGCAAATTCTTATATCATTTTTCATTTACTTGTTCTTAAAAATTAAATACCTTGAAATTGATCGCAGTACTACCTATCGAGACCTGATGCATTGTTTTTGTGTTGTATTATACTTTTTTTAATCTAAACAATAGTTCACAATAAAAAATTCTTAATATACAAAATAAATGATACTACATGAAAAAATATCAAGAGCCATTACATGCGCTTTAACACCGCGCAAGAAAACACATATCGACGGCGAAGTGCCAATATCTCTTAACTGACCAACTCAAAAATTTACACAAACTGAAAAAAACGTTTAAATTTTTTTAGGCTCAAAATTTGTTAATAATATTTATTAATTTAGAATTATAATAATAAATCCTTTATATGTTATGCTGAATAAGTATATTTTATGATAGAGTAGTAGGTATTTGGTTAGATAGCAGGTATTGAGCCTGTACTTATTATTTTTATGTGATAATGTTACGATATTTAGAAGGTAATGGAATTAATAAAAAACTTGTAATTATTTTTAATCAGAATCATTATTACAAAAATGCACAAAGACGTAATTGACCTTGTCTATAATCATATGCCCATTACCTACGCTACGGCCCTGCACTATTTAAATTAGTAGTTTAAAAGAAAGATAATAAAAATCTATTAAACTAAACAGATGTACCGATCACTCGTGAGACAAATTACCATAAAATAAATGACAATCTTTTGGCAAGACTTCTTTTAATTGTTGAAGATGAATATATTTGGTAGAAGCTATGGGAATTGGTGCAACATGCAAAGCTGAGTAAGTGACGGAATTCAATTTTTTCGGTCTAACAGGTAACTCTGTCCAATCATCATCGAAGTTAGTTTTATAATTAATAGTTCCATCTGGTCTATATTGAATGACTCGCAGATCAACGACAACAGGATCACCTGCTTTGCGACCGGGTCTTATGGTGCTGTATCTCCAATTTGATTTATTAATATAATCCATAACAAAGTCGTAATTAACCTGAATAGCTTCATAAGAAAATGGTTTTGTCCTTGCCTCCTTCGTGACAGTTATATAGTCGCTGGGTAGATGTATCTCCCTATTTTTGAGCTTCCTTTCAATCGCAGCATGGACTGCATCGCATTCCATTTGTGTATGTCCAGGCTCTAAATATTTTTGTGTGATAGTTACACCATGTTCAACGATAATATTTAACAAGGCATTTGCCATTATATTATTCCTATTTTGATAGGTGCATCCATCTGAGTAAATGATTACAGGCAATCCTTTAGGCAAACAATATCTAACGATTTAATCAGACACAAAAGATGTGAAGGTACTGGCGGTAAGATCTGCACAGGATTAATCAAACCAATAACAAGAAGCTTGGTGGGTAAACAGATCATACATCGTAAAGTTATGACGTAAGTTTTGTCTTAAAGTATAGTGCGCTAGCTGTTAGATAAGTGCATATTTTTACAGACTCTAAATCCATAGACAACAAAATAAATTCCCCAGATGTAGCCTTCATTTTATCTGTTTCCTTCCCTTGCCTCTCTCTATTTTTGCGTCTTATGTGTTGTTCATAATCGGAAGTACTAATATTCCCTACTGCATGACCACAGCAGGTATCGCACTTGTCCTTCTTTAAGGTGTATAGGGATAGATTTTTCTCGTGAAACAGTTTTTCAAAAGTAAAACGTGAAAGCACAGGCTCTTCGTTTTCAATGCAAAGTTCTTTGTACTGTTTGTATAAATCACTCAGAGAATGATAAATGGGTTCTAAATACAATTTTGAAGTTTCCTTCCTGGCATAGTGAGAAGGTAACTTGGGAATATTATCTAAAAAGTTGCGGGCGGTTAAAATCTTTTGCTGTGTTCTAGATCATGGCGTTTGGATCCTGATTGTATTTTGAATTTCTCGACAAAGAATTACTCTATCACGCGATTTTTTGACCCAAGATTGAACAGTGAATGATCCCAGACATAGTGTATTTAAAAATGTTGTTCTACAAACCTGCAAGTTTTGACCTTCATTCATTGGCAAAAAGTAATCTAACGTATCTTCTCGTCTCGATTCTTGATTACTTGTTTTGCGTGACGTATCCTTACGGCTTACAAGTCCCTTGCACACTTGCACATCATCGCACCACTGCTGCACCGGCTCCACCGCTGTTTGTCAGTAGAAAACCACCAACGGAACACGTATTGACGTGTCTCGTAAAAGATAGGAGGTAATGCCATAAATATATACGTTTTTGTAAGTTAAAAGATATTTCCACATTTTAATTTAATACTGTTGCAACTACAAATTAACTTAGGAGATTTTACTAAAACGTGCCAATAACGCCTTTAAGATCAAAACGATAAAAAAGTGAATTTTCGAAAAAATGTCGGTTAGGAGATATTGGCACTTCGCCGTCGATATATAGATGTATGCACCCACTTAAGTACTCATAGTTTGATAAATACAGGCAGCGTTTGCTTCTATAAACAACAAAAATATCCAGTATTTAATACAATCTTTATATATAAATTTCTTGTGTACTTGTGTATGTCACTGAACTCCTGATGAAATGATGAAATTTTTTGTGCATGTTCAAGGGGATTCGAAAATGGTTTAGATTCACAATTAGACCCGGTAGGTGGCGCTTATTTGAACAGAACAACGTCTGTTGGGTCAGCTAATGTTTTATAATTTTAATAAGAAGGCAAAACCAAAACTTAAAGTACTGACAGTTTCAGTTTAACAATTATCTTTGCGACGTAAAGACGAGTAATCATTCGTCTAGTACATCAACTTAGAATGTTTCTTAGGATTTTACACAGTAGTTCATTACTAAATACAAGATTTAATTAATAACAATTTAGCTATTTTGTTTCGCAAACTAGTGGTAGGTACTCGTGACACATGACATCGAAGCTTAATCCCCGTAGCGAATCGCAGCAGATATAAAGGGTGAGCATGGACCCGGGTCACGCTTCTGACGCAATTCGACCTCATTAATAGCTATAAAATAATACTTACGACATTATGCATACATGCAGCCATTAATTTCGTAAATGCAAATCAAAAACGGTATCAAATGAAGCTCCTGAAGGTTTCTCATGTGACATTGCCTATAAAGGCGTGCATGTCAAGGTTCTGAGGCCTTGCTACTATACGAACTCTTGCCAGAATAATTTAGTCATAATCGGATTACAAACGCATAAAAATATATTAATATTCTTAAAACCAGATATGTTCGATAAATATATTCGACAGAAAATAAAGTATCATGCGACTTAATAATACAATTTGAAATCGTTAGTAAGAGCTGTTAATAATATTAAAAAAGGTCTTTTTCGGGTCTAGTCAAACAACATTTAAGTAATCATCATATAGGACTGGTTTTTTCAAATCTAGAAACGGTGGCCTATAATTATATGTGAACTCCATTAAAGAAACTAGTTCGAAACAGGCGGTGTTAAGACAAAATATTAAGGAACGAGGTTCTCACAGTAAGGTATTAGATTTTATGTAATGTAGGAGCATGGATTGATGTATTTGGAGCTCTATACTGTCCTAAGTTAATTCCATATAACTGGTCAATCACAGCTAATATTATAAATACAAATTTATTTATTTTGCGTTGTCAGGAATCCAGAAAAGTTTATAGGGACTTGTTATCTATGAAAAGATAATGTGTTGGGCTCGAGCCTCTTCCACAATAAGAAGGAAATTGACCACTAACACATTGGTTAGACATATTGCTATAGGATTTTATTTCGAGTGTTACTTCTCTTGCATAGATGTTATATGCATACTTATTCTCTCATCTTTTACGACACTCGTGAGCAAGAGAGGAGAGGAGATGGTGAATTGTATTTTTTACTCCGTCACTACATGGCAAATATAATTAATAAATTATGTTACAGAGGAATAGAAATATTCGTTGTAAAATTTGCATTATCGCTTGAAAGTCGCATACGATAATAATATGTATATCCAAACCAGGCTGATATTAATCTAGAGAACCAAAACCAAAAATAAATTCTACTACTCCTTTACTTCAAATATAGAAAAAGAATATATTCACACGACGACAACTACTATTAAGTATATAAACCTTAGATGCAGAAATAATTTATTGTTATTATATGTGTGAAATGTATAAGAAAAGATTTAGATGCCCGAACAGTTAACTTGTAACCAGAAGTCAACTAAAGTTTAGTAAGCCTGAGCTTGCCGCCGCCCCGCCCTGTCGGCAGATCACGCTTGCATCTTACAACACGACATAGGAATGTAGTAAATACTTACGAATCATCAAACAAACGTAAACTCTAAAGTGCATAGTGCTTGAGGCATTCTTCAAGAACGTACTTCGAGGTAAGAAGTTGCTAAAACCAGTATTTGAAGGTCGACAGGAGAATAATATAGATGTTATGTCATTAGATTACTGGCCATTTTTATGTTAAATCGTCTAAAAGTCTGCTAAATGACTAAATTCAAAAATATATTATGCAATTTAACATCAAAATATTCGCATCTGTACTATCCTTGAATTAGATGATATTTTAAGCGTCAGAATAATTTCTTTGTTAAAGCAAAAATCAAGTAGTAGTATATACCTATGTATATACTACGACAGACTTCTTGACTCTTGATTTGTCTATATTTGACTATGAGTATGTCTATGACATACTCATATATTACAAGTATTTATTTTAAGATAACGCGTCGGATAGTAACAAGTAAGATAGTTAAAAAATTATATTATATACCTACTATAATTATTACGCATTGTTTTATGTATTTTGCTGTACAATGACGGAGTAATAATACAATTGATCACACGTTTTTCTTACCGGTGGATCCCGTGTGTGTCGTAAAAGGGATACTACATTCATATAAAAGTCGGAAAATTAGAAATGAGAACCTATACCAATACGTTTGACTAGCGTGTAATAGTAGATAAATTTGCCCTCATATTCTGGAGGAGGCTGGAGCCCAGCAGTGAAACTTATGTGAGCCGAGACGAGGCATTTCGCATATACCCATGAAGTAAAAAAATACCCAATACGTTTTTATAGCATAATAACTTTGCTGATATTACAATAGATAACTGTATACTTTGATATTATCTTTATTTTAGGGTTTATTTTTATCTATACGAGATGATTAAAATAGGTTTCCGTTTTGATACCTTTTTATTCCTATCATCTAAGCATCACTCCGTCCAATAGTGGAAGTCCATAAACATCCACTGCTGGACATATGCCTTTAGACAAAGGGAAAATAATGCTATAACCGCCGCTTCGCGATATGTAGGCAAATTGGTGGTATAGTTAACCAGAAGCGCTCCATGTCATTTCCATAGTGTTCTAATCCTTATAAAACCTCTAATTCAAACGAATGTGTTTAAACACTTTGGGCATGTTTATTTATTTGTCAACTAACAGAAGGAAGGAAAATAAGTAGGTACCTAACTCGTGTAAAAAAAAAAAATATTGGTGTAATTGACTCTTTGACCATCAACCACTAGTACAGTACATTTTTTTTTCTGTTGTTACTTAATGCGAGTTAAATCGTGGCGTATTAGGTACTAAAGTATGTTAAAAGTATTAAATAATATCTAATGTTTATAATATTACACATTTTAAACATTTTATTTTACGAATTTTATCGCCTTCGTTTAATTTCTGGACATTTTCAACACTTCTCAGCGTTCACGGTAACGGAAGGATTAAGGTGTCTCACGTCCAACAAGTCATCATTATTACAAACATTTTGTATGAGGGTTTGACCAAAATATGAAAACACATATGTTTGCCAGCACTGTTATTTTATATTCACTATACTTAAGCAATACTTTTGAATTAAATTACACCAAGAGGAAAAAGAACTATGTTTAATACAAATCATGTGGTTAATGCTCAATCCGCAAAGTAAAACTAAAATGTCGAATTTTTATAAGTTCCAGTCGGTCTTCTTTAGTACGTGGACGACGTTCACCGAACGTGAAGTGGCATTTTGCCTTCTCTTTGTGACTGAAGGGGAAAAAAACATTCAATTATCCAGGTCACCGATTACTATGTTATCATACTTTTCCGCTGAATCCGAGACTTAATTTCTTTTATATCAACTTTACAGAACACACTTTGTTTGAAACCTATATTTATTGATTTAGTCGATTTAATTACTGATATCATTTATAATTATCGAAATCATCCAATAATTATTAATTACCGAATTTATCACATATAATTAAAATTATTCAATATTCGTAAAATTTATAAATATTAATAAAAACATCGCATCAATAATTATTATATTATCATTGAACTTTAAAAATATGCATCAAGGTCAGAAAAATCTCATCCTAAAATAGTTTAAGTTTTCACATTCATACATTAATTTTGTGTTCATTGACCCAAAATAATTCATAATTCAAATTTGTTATAGTTATTTTAATAACTCAGTTGTCTATCAATTAATTTCCAAATTATACAAAAAATATTATAAAATAAGTTAATTAGTAATATATTATTATATACTTAACCTATGACACCTGACCAAAGACATTTATTTCTAGCTTGGTGCGTCCGCTAGGACAGGCAAAAGGAGCATATCCCACACAACTAAATCATATAATTTTCTCCGTGAACAGGTTTTCAGTTTCTTATGCGGATTAGGCGGAGTCTGCCAATCCAGGCCTGCCTAAAAATAGTGGACCATAAAAATCCATTCATAATAAAGGAAAATCGATGCCCAGCAACGAGATTATAAAGATTTTTGTTAGTGATTATTTTCATAATTTGATAGGCTTCCAAGAAATCTTTATCTACCATCTCTTTGTAAATGTCGCTGATTGTAGACTGTCTGAAGATAAGGGCTTAGGCAAATAAGTAAATTTGCTTTGTAAACAAAATGCGTACACGCTACACGACCGTGAAAGATACCACATGTATCAATCGCTAGACAACGAATTATTCCGGAAAATTCTAACTTACTCAACGGAAATTAATTTAATTAATAGGTAGGTATTTATTTTTAACAGCAAAAGGCCCCAGTCCTCTGCTTAGCTCTAATGAGCGCACATACTACTGTCTCATTAACCTGCCAACAAAGAAAAAATAAAGACAACCACTTGGCTGCAAACAAAGTGTTACTTCTCCGTGGAGAAATTGCTTATGTATACAATATGTTACCACTTAATTTACTTCAGCAATCGTAAAAAGTGGCTACAGGCACCTACCGATACTACGTGACCTGTTGAGGGGAAGAGGCGGGTCTTCTAAAATATTAAGCTTGAATTAAATAAAGTGCCTTTGCCGTATTCTACAAGTGGTCACTAAAGGAAAGGGTATTAAATAATTGTAAAGAAATATATAACCATAGCTAGTAGGTAGGGTAAAAAGTACATGGCCAAATAATTTAATTTACAAATTAGCAATAATAAGCCTTAGATTTAATGAAATAAGCTAATAATGAAACTTGGTCACTAAAGCAATCTAGTCAAAACCCAGACAGCATGTAGACTGCGGATTATGATACGTCCCGTTACTATGAAGAATGACTGTCGGTGTGGTGCGTTGTCATATAACTAACTAACCTAACACGTCAATCAATAACACAAAATCCAAACTAGTTAATTGTATCCTTTTTTCACAGCCAGTCTCATCACACCTCGTCCAATCTGTTTGGGGTGGAAAAAGGGCAGCGTGCGGTCTAATAAACTCTCATAAAACCTCAATTGAATTGAATAGGTCAACGTGACCGATTCTATTAGTTGCACCCTAACGTATCGTGAGTTATTTTGCTTCGCTTTCATTTCGTCATGCAGAAAAGCCCACAGGTCTACAGACCTTTCATTTAGAAAAAATATACTGGTGTTGAATGACAGAAAATCATTGATAAAATATACTTAAACATAACGAGCCGTAGAGAGCAAGTTGAGTTTTAAATAAAGCTATATCTTCAAATAAATCTTTTTATTTAGCGGACTATAGTAGGGGTCGGCAAGTAATTTTAGTTGGGGACCGGATATTGTAGAAAATTTTAAAGAGATCTTGAAAAAACAACCAATAATTAAACTATAATTAAATATTAATAGCAACTAAATATTAATAATTAGCCTATTTATTGTATAGTTTCAAATAACATTCTGAATTATAAAAGACAAGACCTAAAATTAATATCAAAAACTGCACCGACAGTCTTGAACCAGTTTTTTATAGTTTGGTCCTCGAGAAGAACAGCAAATTCGAAGAATTTGTTGAGTCTGGGTGTTGTTAAGGTATAGCGTGACTAAAACTACTTTTACGGATTATATCGCGTTTGTATTTGATTTATGATTGCCCGACGTTTCGAACACTTTGCAGCATTCATGGTCACGGGTGAACTAAGGTGTCTCACGTCCAACAAGTAATCGTTATTACAAACATTTATAATTATCTACCCGATACAGAAAATTAGTTAAAATTTATTAAATTTTGACCCACATTTTAGTACAAATTTATTGCCAGTGTAAGAATAAAATGATTCCATATGAAAAAATTATATTGTTTATGGTTAGTAATTATTAATTATTAAATTTGTAGCAATTATTGTTACAATTTGTTGATTTAAAAAACTAACAAAACTAATATACTACCACCGGATCGGAACGCGGCCACACTGAGAAAGATCCGGCAAGAAAACTTAGGGGACTATAATGGATGGGGATGCTAAATTAATATTGATTTTTAATTTTAGATGGGGCTTACTTTGTCTTACTAAAAGATTTTTGATTTATAAAATTATCTTTAACTATTATTATTGTGGGTCAAATCTATACAATAAGTGCTCACAGTATCATGCAGTCTTGTGGTGGTCTCTTTGGATTTATTTTTAATTATGTTTATAACAGGATCCCAGCTTGATGGTAATACCCAGTCATCCTCTCTGTTGAAATTTTTGTGTTTTTGATTTCAGTGTTCGAAACGTCGGGCAATCATAAATCAAATACAAACGCGATATAATCCGTAAAAGTAGTTTTATTTACAATGTGTAGTGCTCGCGTAAACATCAGATATCATTATATAGCGTGACTGTTGAGTCTGGGTGTTGTTAAGGTATAGCGTGTTCGGGTAATATATGTATATATATATATATATATATATATATATATATATATATATATATATATATATATATATATACATATATTACCCGAATAAATATATATATATATATAGAAAAAAGACAGAGCGCGTTCATGTGTTTATTGATGGGCGACTCGACCCAGATTAATTAATATAATTCGTGTCGTCATTCATATATATCGCTACTAATTTATACTTTGTATACATTGGAGCTACCGCCAAATAATATATCACATTATTTAGCGGTAGCGCCGAGGTTCGATCTTTCGCAGTCAGCCTATTGCCGATTTATGCCCTATAATCTGAATACACCTTACCCGAACTATCCGGAGCAGAAATGAAGCGTCGTACGACCTTATAACATACAGTATTTATTAGCTACCCATTTAGGCTGACCATCATGACATCGGCATTATCACATAAGTTTAAACGCGAGGCTATTCACTGATTTTACACAGTAAAATGTAATATGAATAATACTAAACCGATCTAACTGATTTAAAGTATAAAATGATTGCAATGGTTATTTTGAACAATTACATGGTCGCGCCGGTCAATAGCATTGTATCCTCTGTTGTGCAACGCCATTACTGTCGTTTGCCAATCGTTACGTGATCCAAGCCATGTGCTCATCAATTACTTTTTATTCTCTATTACATTTTGTAGTAATAGATCAAGGTAGATATGATAAATAAATATATATATATATATATATATATATATATAATATATATATATATATATATATATATATATATATGTATTGCGTTTGGTAACAGATAAGCGTAATCATTACAATGAGACGCTTTTTTGTATGCATTACTTGTTTAAAACTACAGTCAAATTGAAAAGTAATTTTACGTTTACTGTTTTTTGATCTTACCACGTCTTCTCTTTTGAAAGAGAGGTAAAATGCTGGGCCATTATATCTGTTTACATCTGTAAATTTTTAGTTTAATAAAATAAATAATAACTAACTAAATAAAAATCAAATACAAAAATAAATCTACACACGGTAGAACAATGAATGCTAAAAAGTGCCGCACCATCGGTATAATGAGAACAAAATTGAAAAACCATAAAGTACATTAAAAGAGTGTTATATCATGTAAATAATACCATAATAGACAGTGGACCTCCAAAATAAGATACATTCCGTTAACATTGTACATAGTTATGGAAAATATAATAAATAGACAGTGGCAGTTTTCTGGTAAACTTATAATACCAACTAGCAATCCGCCCTCGCTTCGCTTCGGTTATAGGTTACAGTCGTTTTACCCGCGTAGTTCCCGTTCCCGTGGGAATACCGGGATAAAATATAGCCTAGTTTACGCCCTGATATTATAGCTTTCCATTGGTGAAAGAATTTTTGAAATCGGTCCAGCCGTTTTGAAGATTACCCGGAACAAACAGACAGACAGACAAAATTTTTTAATTGCTATTTTAGGCATAGGTGTCATGCAAATAACCGTGTGAGCATGAAAAAAGCCTATTATTTTGACATTACAAACAGACACTCCAATTTTATTTATTGGTATAGATTACGATTGCTGATCTGCTTGGCCATGGATAAATTTAATGTTTCATTCCATTATTCCCCCTTCCTGTTCTTCTGAACCCATACACGTACTAATATTGGACAGAAGTGTGCTGTATACATAGAATCACAAATAGCCTAATATACCACATAAGACAATCGAAGGCAGTAATGAAATCTGGCTCTGAGCCAACCTTAAATATGGCAATAAACTTGTCCTACTACAAAAAACTAAAATGGCATGGCAATCGATTGTTAATATCTGGTATCCCACTGGTAATAGAAGTAAAAAGGGTGAGATTATAAAAAACTCCATTTCCATCTTCTTTGCAGATCATATTTTATTGGGTACGTTGTTTTTCCATTATGACAGGGAAAATGACCTGCTACTAAACGATTTGTCATAATATTCTGTTTCAAAATTTTCTTCTCTTGCGTAACATTGTCTAATTAATGTTTTTTTTTTAAATATATCACCACTCTCGCATAAGAAAAAAGTGGTAAATTATATTACTCCGTCACCGTACGAAAAAAAAACATTTTCAGATAATGACAATCACGGTATAAGCACGTGTACATACATATTGATAAAAATAAAATGTTCGCTGGGTGTTTTATCAGGCCTCTTGCAAAGCAACACATATTTATATTAATCTGATAGCGTGTTCGTTATTCTACATAGTATTAGCAAAATTATTTTTGAGACTCAATAGAATTGAAATACAGTTTACTATTCCTCTCCGTGGGGACAACTAAAGAATTTAGTAAGTAACGTCGTCATAAGACAAGAAAATTCGAAACACATAAAACTCAAAAAATCTGTCTTAATAACGTGATAATAAGTAAGTTAATTTCTCGCCCACTGTGAAAAGGACACATGCCTAACAGGGAGACGTTTTTGCGCTGAAATAAAGAAGAAATGTTAGCAAGACTGATCAAGAACAATATTGCAATATAACAAATTACAACACGTTATATTTTGACGCTGACATGTAAATTTGTGAGTGATGGTTAGCTTAAGTTGCTCCATAGTTAAAGATTCTTGACCATTACTCTCGCCTGAGGCATATTTATTCTTATTCTGTATTGTACGTACCAACAGTGTCATGAGTATAAAAAATTAACAAAGCATCATCAAGCTATTATACAACATGGTTTTCCTATTAGTATTTATACAGTCTGATTATTGTATAGGGATGTTTTATGTCATTAGTATTTACATACACGCCAGTTACATGTGACCGGCAAAAGACTGTCAATATAGGCCAGCAATACTCTAGGAATAATCGAAGTAGTCTTCTTTTAAATAATGTTTTATTAATATAAAACACAAAAATACCAACCAATCGATGTGCCCTAGGCAAATATTTTAATACAAAGATTTTTTTCTTGGGGTGGGTTACGGTGGGCGCACTCCTCGCTCCACTCCGTCCGGGGCGACAGAGGGGCGTAAGCACGCATAACTTACCCGTGATACGTCGCCTTCGTCGTTGGGTCGACCACTGGAACAGGCTGAATTGTCGTCAGTGGTCGGCCTGACGGAATACTCCCTGAGGAGTACCCTCTCCACGACCGACGTCCCCTCCTCGGGGAGGACGTCGGTCTTTCCTCGCGCGGTCGGCCTCTCGGCGGGTGACGGACTAGCTCCCCGGTCCAGTCACCCGCGGCCTCGGCTAGGGCGGCATCAGACGCAGGTATTCGCGCCTGCGCCGCCCGAGTCGCCCGGTGGCGGGTCGCGTCGTCGAGGAGACGCTCCTCGCGCACGCAGTAATAATACAAACATGAAGAAGGTTTCAGATCACTAAACAATGCATTAGAACCGAGTAGGTGACGTTGGAATCGATTTCTAGAAATTTTATTACATTTTTTTTATATATGGGTCATCTAGTTTTATTGTAATTTAATAATAAACTAGATTACCCAACAGACACTGTTCTGTATAAATTTAAAAATATTATATAGAATTTCTAGATATCAGCCACTGGAGCCTAATGCGTTGTTTTGTTGGTCTAAAATCTTCTTCAGCTTCACATTATTGCCTTTCAAATGAAACTAGACGTCTATTAGGTCAGCTTTATTATAAATTAGAATAATAGAAGGACAATATCGCCATGTTTAAATGTCTTGAGAACTTATCATCTCTGAATAGGCACTCTAAATATTACTGTCATAGTTGTTTTGGATGACCAGAGATGTTAAGTGAAAACTATGTCAGCTAACGAAATGTTTAATGAATGTTACTTCAAATTATTACACAATCATTGTTATACTATTATATTATCTTTGTAGGTAAGTTACACTGCGTAGGTATCTAACATTTTGTAAAATAATTTAATGAAACCTTGAACATCCGTGTGATTTGTCACGTGACTGTTGGGTAAGGCATCTCTGATTTTTTTCTGGTAGGCTATGGATACACTACACTTAATCGATCCGAGGCGACAGATGAGCGGCATATGGTCCAATAACCTATCGTATTCCCTCCCCATCGCCATTGGGCCGACCGAAGGTACCGATTTCTTGACATCCATGGCCCGCCCGGCGGATAACTCTTTCAGGTAACAAGGCGATGTTACCGGTGCGTCGCTCCCAGGCGGTCGGTCTCTCTGTGCGTGTTGGACTGATCCCTGGACTACACACCTGTGATCTAGGCAGCATCAGGCGCCAGTAAAGGTATTTTACCCTACAGAGCCTTTTATAATACGGATTAGCCTCATCATCATCATCGCAGCCCACATACGTCCCACTTTTGAGCTCGGGCTTCCTCCACAATGGGAGGAAATTTGACCTACTATACCATGCTGTTCAGACATGTTGGTATTCCTTCCTTCTCTTGAAAAAATGTTATGTGCATATTATATCTTTTAGTCGTCTTTTACGACATCCACGGGCAAGATGGAGAGTGATGAATTGTATTCTTACTCCGTCACCACACGGAAATCTTTTATTATTCTGTCATCCAGTTTAAAATCGACGCAAAAATATCTTCTTCATCTTTCCCATAAAAACATTCATAATCACATTTTTTTTAATAATTTCTGAGATAACAAACATTTCCGTAATAAAATAATAAAAGCTTTGTCATAATTACATAAAATGTCTATGTCTTAGAGCTGAGATGATAGTAGCTGAGAAAAATTTACTACGTCGAATCCGGTTAGATTAGAAATCATCATCATCATCATTATCTCAGCCCATATACGTCCCACTGTTGGGCTCGGGCCTCCTCCATAATGGAAGGGTAATTGACCTACTATACCACGCTGGTCAGACGTGTTGGTATAGGGTTTTATTTCGAGTTTTCCTTCTCTCGCATAGATGTTATATGTGTTTTATATCCCTTAGTCGTCTCGTACGATCACCCACGGGGTAAGATAGGGGGTGGTGAATTGTATTCTTACTCCGTCACCACACGGACTATTATAAATACGATTAGAAATACGACAATAATAAAACTGGGGTATTATAACCTAAGAGGGTGAGAGGAGGGAAATGGTAAATGACTGACCTTATAACCAACTTACCTAATTTATAAAAATAAACTACAATTCTTAAAATAAATATAGGTGTCATCATAAATATAATATTAAAGTACAATAATTATGTAGGACGACGTTGTATTCAGTGATTGGCACATCGCCCGGCGGGGGCTCTGCTATCAGTCTCGCTGATAACCCTTATGAGGAGGCCGGGTCGTGACTTATAACACGATGTATTTAAACATTTACAAAAAAATATAACACGAGCAACTAAAATGTAATAACAAATATCATTTACCATTCATATTAGAAGTTTGATTTTTCAATTATATACATAATTCAAATCATTTATTATGTACTAGCAACCCGCCCTCGCTTCGCTTCGGTTTCAGTCGCTTTACCCGCGGCGTAGTTCCCGTTTCTGCGGGAATACCGGGATAAAATATAGCCTATGTTACTCCCTGATATTATAGCTTTCCATTGGTGAAAGAATTTTTGAAATCGATTCGGTGGTTTAAGCGTGAAAGCGTTACAAACAAACAAACAAACATCCTTACTTTCGCATTTATAATATTAGTATGGATAAACCCCGCGGGGGCACTTATATGTTGTCATTTTTTACGAAAATTATACGACAATCAATTCGCGGAGAATTTATATCTAATGCATATATATAAGGTATATTCCATTTCAATTGAAATACAAAACTGCATTAGGAACACAGAATCGCTTTTTAAAAATAAGCATTTAGAATTTAAAAACTATACCGTATAGGTTAATCAGTGATAGTTTGATTAAACACAAAGTTCTTATGCAAATTGAATTTCATTAGTACAGAAACTCTAATTCGAGTTAGCATTCCAGGGAGAAAATGCTTCTTTGACGAACAATTATTGCTCCATTTATATCTACGGTAAAATATTTTTTTATAGTCCAACCAGGACTTTTGACTGCACCCTTAAATGTAACTGCTAATCCCAGTTGTGTCATACTCTAATAGAAAATGAACGCCTGCCTGAGTAGTAGCTATTTGATACTCCTCTTTGCTCTTTGGTAAACAAAAGAGCCGGAGTCACAAACCAGCAGTAACCAGTAGTCAGCAACGACAGTTAACACTTAGCATAGGTTTTGATGGCTTACGTGTACGCGACATGCTTGCTCGTAAGCCAGTAAAAATGTTTACAATCAGTCATAATGTCTTGTTATTATAAGAATTTTCAACATGGTATCTGCATAAAAACAAGTAGAGAAAGTATTACATGCTCTCTGAGGCATAGACAAAGATTACAAACTTTTTGAAAGTGATCACCCATTCTTTTTTTAAATACCTTTAATTATAATCCATGTAATATATCTATGTAGGTAGCTATTTTATTTATCTTTAAGTGTACATTAAAATTATAAACCGTATTATCGATTGTTTTAAAGCATTGATAGACAGCTTCAAAACTATATTAAGAATGATAATAACTTCGCGAAAAACAAGATAGTGTATTCACAATATGTTATTGTTTCAATTTTAATTTGTACTAGCGACCTGCCCTCGATTCGCTTCGGTTTCGGTCGGTTTACCGCGCATTTTAAATATCCAATATTTCCTAAGATATTAGCGTACATGACTACCGTTCATGAGTCCTCGGATTGAATTCTCCGGCAGGAAAAATTGTTAGGTTTCCCTGAAAGGAAAAATAGCCTAAGTTACTCCTTACATAGGTAGTAAAATATTATCAAAAAACCTACTATTTTGACATTGCAAACAGACCCTTAAATTTTATTGATTTGTATAGATAACATGAAACACATCAGCTAAGGAGATTTAATTAGTACCTATAACATAAAAATCAGCTATAGAGAATCACAATAAGAAATGGACGTCTTTCTTATTTTCTCGGCACATTATGTCGCACTATTAATCATGGGCTTTCTCTAAAAGATGAAAATTAACATAGAATCCTACGCTGGTCAACAAAGTATTGCAATGGACGTAGGGTCATACCTCTATTGCAGTGCTTATTTATCTACATACTTCTTATGGTCATTGTGTTGTATTTTTAACTCCACTTAGCTTTAGTATACATAGTATTTTGTACTATTGATTATCTTGCAAATTAATTAATGATTTTAAATAGCACTTCCATCCATATTTATCAAAACCACAGTTGACATATTAAAGTCTTTAAGCCTATAGTAACATTTCATTGAAAAATATTTTATTAATTCAGAAATGATTATACAACATTTATATAATACGCTAGACCTGTTACATAAATTTACATGATTACTAGAAAAAATATGTAGTTGATTGCTCACAAAATGTACGACATCCGCAGAGGATACCCTTTCCGCCAAATTATTAGAAGTAGTACTAATTTATAAATTATTAATGTTACTAGTGACAGATATAATTGAGATATTATTAAATTCTTACATCTTGTAATACAGGAAATGCGACGAGATAATTCCTAGTTCACTTGTCAATTAAATATAAATAAAATCTTAAAGAAAGTTTCATATGATTTGCAATAAATTCTAGTAATTCAACAGATATTTACGTATATCCGTCTCCATAAGTAGTATAGTAAACCGTTGGCCAATGTATAAACAAATAATACAGGAAAGGTCTTTTTATCTAGGTACTTTTTGCGGTTTTTTATGACAGAATACTGTGATGTCTAATTCTAATCTTATTCCGTAATAAAGTTGACCATAAGATTAGGAATTTTTGGATTCATGAAATAATGGAAGTTGATGCAAAATGTTAAATCTAGAGTCTACTCCTATCTTAACCGTCGGTGTCGTAAAAGGTGACTAAAGAATATATAATATAATATGCACATAATATCAATACCCAAAAGCAGGCAAACTTGACAGAAAACATGTCTGACCAGCGTGGTATAGTAAGTCAATTTCCCTTCTTTTGCAGAGGAGGTCAACACTTTTTAATATTATTATCCTAACCATAGAGATAGATTTAAACAAAATTACCTTGACAACATAACATGACATTTAAATGTCACAACAAATAACAAAAACAATACCTGAACGTTATGCCACAATCAATTGATTGTGAACTGGGTTTGATTTTAAAACTATACGAACCATTGTGTAAAGTAATTACAACACAAAGCACTACTCTCTTGAAGTATTTTTTTTTTTGGGTGGGCTATGGTCGGCTTACACACCATCCGATCCATTCCGGGTGATGGAAGGGCGAAGCGCGTCCCTATAACCCTACCGTATTCTCATCCCTTCGCCATTGAGTCGACTACTGGTATCGAGTTCCTTGTCATCCATTGACAGCCCGGCGGGATATCCTTTCGGGTACCGTTCCTCCCCGAGTCCCCTCTAGGGGCGTTACCCTCATGCAATTACCCTCTGCGGGTGAAGGACTATTCCCCAGTAGTCACCCACAGTCTCTGCTAGGACAGCATCAGGCGCAGGTACTCGCGTGAATAGTTTATTTACCAAATAAAACCAACCCTCTTACAGATTTTCTTTGGTCGAATGCCATAGGCAGGTGACTGCCACTTTTGTAGTCCATGGTACCACTCTTGCTTAGGGTAAAAGTATTGTTAGCTTTATGAAAGTTTTTACGACTTGAATAATTTCTTAAATTTTAAAATAAATTTTAAATATTAAACAGATGTTGGTATTGTACCAAATTAACGGCAATAGATTTACCTTCTGTTACGTCCTTTTAAAAATTCCATTGCGAAATGTGCGTATGTTATGCTTCCGCTTACTAATATAAAATCGAGGACGAAAAAAATACTAATAATTTTTTTTCGTTCGCACAAACAACCTACAATTTTTTTAAAGAAAACTTTAAGGAAATAACCCTTATCTTGCGGGAGACTTTATAACGGACACAAATTACACCCAGACTCAGAACAACAATCTGTGAACCCCACAAGGTTTTTATTTTGCGTGATAATCAAACCCACGACACTGACCGTGTAAGTCGAATATATTACCCATTACATCTATATCGTCAATTCTGTTATTACTGCAAGTTTAGAAATCATTTCATACAAATTTATGTTCAGAAAAAATTTAATCTAATACCTAAGTGATACAGAAATCATCACCTACTTTTATACCAATTATTTGGGGTCGACGCAATATGTAGGTACTCTCCTTCCATCGCATATATTGCAAAAAAAATTGTAATAGTTTTATGACCGCCCGCCTGCCTCTCGTCAACCACCCTCAGAATTGAAGTTCGCCCAGATAGAATCAGGTGGAGTTATCCCAAATCGATGTAGAGGTCTTAGTAGTCTTTTACGACACCCACGAAAAATGTATAGGTTGGTAATATAGCAAATATTCACAGAAATAAATATATTAATCGCCTGCAAGGGCTTAATCAATTTAAATTAAAGTCAACATCTAATATTTTGAATATTGAACACAGTCTATTGTTGAATATAAATGATATGTCAACACTAATGGGCAGTTAACACAGAGAAACATTTCACAATATGTTAAACATAATCTTGGTTCTCGTGTTCCATAATAAATCGTTCAGCGACATGTGCCAGGTGGTAGTTTCGGTTTTACGTAGTATGTGTACTTACAATAAATTATTTATATGACGACATCGTTTTCAAGACATCAAGTACCAAAACCTTAAATGATTATTTGTAAATAATGTTTGTTAAAATTTTGAATTTTCTTTCTTATTCCTCATTTTGGAATGTTGTGTTTTTTTAACATAATATCTACAATACATACTACAGTAGAATCCGTTTAATACGATCACGTTTAATACGATTTCCCGCATAATACGCCATTTTGCGTCGATCCCAGCAGCTTGAGACATGTTTTCATACATTTCTTAACGCTTAATACGATCGTCATCCCGTTTAATACGCCAACACGTGCCACTCAAATACACATATTACCCCTTGCGCCAGAGGCCAGCGACTGTCGAGCGACCCTAAGTGATAACGACCAAGAAGAAGATGAGTCAACTCCAATTTTGTCATACGCCCAGGCATTATCAGCAGTTAATGATTTAAGACGCTATGTAACTTCTTTGAATCAAAGCGAAGACGCACTGCGAAAATTAAATTACGTTGAAAATCTTGTAATTGCTAATGCCTCAAAATCTTTTTGTCAAACTAAAATAGGTGATTACTTTAAGTAACGTAATAATAATAAACAACATTTTTTATATTTTTAAATATTTTTTAATATTTAAAAATGTATTTAGTAGTAAGTATAGTAAATAAAGAAAATAAACAACATTTTATTTAGGTAATTTTTAAATGTTAAATTCAATACGTAGGTATTCAAAATAATAATATAATATAATAAATAATAATGGCACGTTTTTTCCCTTTCCCGCATAATACGCTTTCCCGCCTAAGACACGTTTTTGGTCGAGTCCCTGCGAAATCGTCTTAAACGGGTTTTACTGTAATTATTATTCATACTATCATAAAAGTAATGTTTCATTTGAATTTTATGTAATTATTATTTTTATATATGGAGGGGACATATATGAACTGTGATGCTAATGAGGATGGCTTCTTAGATACGCTTTAATCGTTAAGCATCCTTAACTACCAGTGACTGATCCAATCGAAAGACCATGGGCGACACATAGCACCCATATGATTTTCAATTTTAAATATCGAAAAATAATTGAAAAACTTCTTCTAAAACCTTTTCAGAGAACAGTTTTTCGATTAATTTATAAACAATTTAAAATCGAGACTGATAATCATTTACGTTATTTATTAAATCCATATAATCAGTTAATTTAAATGTATATATAGATAATTTAGTGACAGGTAAAGTATAGGGAATTAGCTCAGTGTGGTATCAGATAAGGACATATCTTATATTTAGAGCGGATATTATTTATTATACTTAGTTAATGTAAACTCTTTTTAACCGACTTCAAAAAGGGCCTCCCCCTTTCTCAATTCGTCTGTATTTCTATTTTAATTTTTCTTACAAAGTAATTACAAAAAAATCCACGAGTACTTAACGTGTGAGTGCTTAATATAAGCAAAAAAAAAAGAAAAGTTTCATTAAAAATTTTTAATTATTATTAATATCCACTAAAATTCTTGGAGTATTTTCGAATGTGTTTCGTAACATTTTATATATTGCTTGTATATTATGCAAAGATGTATCCGACAAGCATCGTCTTGCCTGCGCCGATGAAAATACTCCTGAGGAGCGATTCACAAATGCGTTGCAGCCCGATCCGCCTTGATCCATCCTAGTGTACGATATTTCATGCAAAATATAAACAGACGTATTCCGTGTGGTGACAGAATAAGAATACAAATCACCCCTCCCTATCTTGCCCGTGGATGTCGTAAAACACGATTGAATCTATGCAAGAGAAGGATAACTCGAAAAAAAAACTCTATACCAACCTCTCTGACCAGCATGGTAAGGTCAATTTCCCTCCTATTGCGGAGGAGGCTCGAGCCCAACAGTGAGACATATATGAGCTGAGATGATGATGATGATAGGCAGACATATTATTGCGTTTCAATGCGGCCCGACCCGTCCCGTCTGGTGGAATTACCTACCTTTATTGTATTAAGCTCTACATACATCATAAAAATGATATAGACTCTTGCATAAATGTTATCTGCACATCAGATCTCTTAGCCGTCTTTAACGACACCCGCGGGCAAGAGAGGTGTTGAATTGTACTCTACGTTTGAACTTAGCTCGACACGCTACCACGTGTCTAGATGTTCTTAAGATAACAGTTTTCGTCAGCCTATGTGGGTTAGGAGAGGGTACTCCTCAGGGGGTATTCCGTCGGGCCGACCACTGACGACAAGTCACACTGCTGCGGTGGTCGGTCCAACGACGAAGGCGATGTGTCACAGGTGGGTGTGCTTACGCCCCTCTGTCGCCTCGGACGGAGTGGAACGAGGAGTGCACCGACCGTAACCCACCCACAAAAAAAAGCCTATGTGGTTTCTACAGGTTCCTGTATTTTATTTCGGTGTTTTCCTCTTATTAACAATATTATTGTCTATCTAGGTTCTTTAGTTGGAGCTTGTGATATCCGCGAGTGACAACTTGTATTCTTAATCACTGTCCGATATTTGAACAATGCAATTTTAAAATTATGAAATATACATAAATGGCAACAGTGTAACATAACCTATAATGTATTTTATACCTTACTATCTAACACTAATTTTAGCAAGCTAACATTAATTGCCTAATGTATAAAGAATATTTATTTAACCAAAAAAAATAACCTTGATTTAAAACATAATGCCTGACTTTATAGTTTCTTAATATTATTTATTTTATATTACGTATGATAATGCAATGTGAATACAATTCACCTCTTCTTTTATGTCCTAAAAGACTACTAAGAGATACAAGCAGATAAGAAGAAAGCGAAAGAAATTGCCAAATAAAACTCTATAATAACCTGTGTAACAGTACCGTAAAATCTCATTTCAAAAAAAAAAAATTTTAAAAATTTTAAATCAACAAATTGTAATAATAATTGCTACAAATTTAATAATTAATAATTACTAACCATAAACAATATAATTTTTTCATATAGATTCATTTTCTTCTTACACTGGCAATAAATTTGTACTAAAATGTGGGTAACAATTTAATAAATTTATAACTATTTTCTGTATCGGGTAGATAATTGTAAATGTCTGTAATAACGATTACTTGTTGGACGTGAGACACCTTAGTCCGCCCGTGACCATGAATGCTGCAAAGTGTTCGAAACGTCGGGCAATCATAAATCAAATACAAACGCGATATAATCCGTAAAAGTAGTTTTATTTACAATGTGTAGTGCTCGCGTAAACATCAGATATCATTGTGTTGGTATAGGATTATAATAATAATTTACAATTGTAAATAATTATAAATTTACATTAGGATTTGAATTCGAGTTTACTTTCTCTTGCTTGGTATATACGTATATCCCGTGGTCATAATGATTTCTGATGTTTACGCGAATATAATAACATTGTAAATAATACTATTTTACGGATATTATCGCGTTTGCATTTAATTGAAGGGAGCAACCCTTAGTCGTCTACGACATCGACGGGCATGATTAGATATATATTGACCACCCCTTTTCTTGACTGAGTGGTTATAATATGCAGATAACATCTATGCAAAAGAAGGAAATCTGAAATAAAACTCTATACCATCTCATCTGATCAGCATGGTATAGTAGGTGAATTTCCCTCCTATTGTGAAGGGGGTCAAGCCCAGCAGTGTACGAGATGTCATGGTCGTGGTAATGGTATTTTTATTATAACGCTATTAAATCTATAGATTTAAAATAATAGCAAAATTATTAAAGTTACAAAACATAAGAGTTATCACTAAAGTAGACGAAGATTTCTTTGTTAGGCTTAACTTTTTCTTCGCTATTAATATGCAGTCAATTACGTCTCAGTGTAATATATGCTTCCTGTATTGAACCACAAGTAAAGATGTATAGGCGTATCTCATGTATTATGTATATAGGTCACAATAAGTACGAAGACTAGTCAAGATCGTTTCGATAATAAGAGCAATAATATTAAATTGCTTAATTTTCATGGTTATATTTCCATGGTTTCACTAGCGCAGTTTCCGTTCCCGTAGTAATATGGGAATAAAATATAGCTTGTATTATTCACTAATAAAGTAACTTTCCATTGGTGTTAGAATTTTTAAAATCAGTTTAATTTTCTTATGGTTTCAACCGCAAAGTTCCCATTTACGTGGTAATGCGCAGATAAAATAAAGCCTACTTCCCTCGCCGATAATATAGTTTTACATTTGTATTTTTAAAATCGCTTAAGTGGTTTGGGTGTGAAAGCGTGACAGCCAAACAAACTGATATTAGTATTTATAATATTATAGTTCATCTAATCTAAGAAGTGCATTTTGACATTTCGCATTTTTTAATACACAATAACTTTGGTCAAACGTGTACACATCATTGCAAACAATAAATCTTAAATTTTAAAGAACTATTAAGTAATTTATATAATTAACGTTGCGGGTGACTTTCTTGTACAATAATCTAATGTTGAAACTCGTAAAACCAATTTAGAATAGAAACATCATGTAAAATAGTAATTGTTATTGACAATGTTACAATATCACGTCATCACGTTCTTTACAGTAGTGCTTGACCACTTCCAATTCACGAATATCCAAATAATCGGTAAAAATATTCATCATCATCATCATCTCAGCCCATATACGTCCCACTGTTGGGCTCGGGCCTCCTCCATAATGGAAGGGTAATTGACCTACTATACCACTCTTGTCAGACGTGTTGATATAGGGTTTTATTTCGAGTTTTCCTTCTCTCGCATAGATGTTATATGCGTTTTATATCCCTTAGTCGTCTCGTATAATCACCCACGGGTAAGATAGGGGGTGGTGTATTGTATTCTTACTCCGTCACCACACGGATAAACGGTAAAATAAACGGTAAAAATATTAAAATAATATAATTAATCGAATAGACCAAATTCTCAAAATAGTCGTATTCAAATAAAACCGTGATTCCATTTTGTTCTTCATTGGCTGAATTGTAAGCAACAACACCATTTACCATTCAAGAACAACAAAACTGACTTTTTGGTAAAAATTCAGTACCCCTAAAAGCACCCGCCGGGTAAGTTACTGATGCCAAGACTCAGTACCGGTGGCTAGCCTAATGGATAAGGCAGGAAATATGGCAAGTTATGGGATTAGCGCTCTGCTCTATCGTCGCCCCGGACGGTACGGACTGAGTGTGACCGGACCATGACCTGTTAAAAAAGAAAAAAACACCAAAAGCAAAACTTTATTGACTTGAGTTGCTCTGTACAACCTAGTCTGTGGTGCAATCTCTCATTTTTGTAGTTAATTATATATGGTGCAGTCTCTCACCATCTTGGAAGCGGACTGTGCGTGTGCTTTGTATTGGTGATATCTTTTTTTTATGACTCTGCTATGCTTTGGGCTGATCTTGCTTTATATGTTGACCTTGGCTACACTCATACTGGACTCTCTGTTTACACAAACCTTGTATGTTGTTAGAAAAATGTCTACAAAAGGACGTAGTTGTACTTTGAATGCCCAGACTCGTGAGTTGATTGTGAAATTACAAGAATAATATTTTGAACATGAGTCACAAAACGGACTTTTTACTTAATGTAATCCTACTGAATATGATGAATAGATTTTATGCTGAGATAATGAAATTTGTTTAGTATTCATTTAGCACTTAATTCATTCATCTCCTTGTTGAGAAAAAAAAATAAAGCGATTATTAATTTTAGTATTGAAATTATCGTGAGACTGATCCATATTATAATATCTATAACGGCAAAAACACTCACGTGCTGAGATCGATTACGTCGACCCGGGTTTCGAGCATATCCGATGCTTATTGATGATGCTTATAATATGATTATTAATTAAAAATAATTAATATCGATTTCTTACTAAAATCGAATATATTCGAGAGCGATTATTTGGTACACATACCTAGACAACTTACTGCTGTCAGAATGCACTTCTTAAATTAGATAGACTATAGTTAAGAAACCTAAAATAAAATTGAAATGAGTCAAACTTCAAGAATTAAATAATATTGAATTGTCTATTTGTAGTGTTAAAGTAGCATTTCATTTACTAATGTATATGGCATGCACTTTTTCCTGTGGTGGACATTTAAATTAGGATTACAATTTACCCCCTATTATGGTCCTTGGGCGTCGTAAAAGACGACTAAGGTATTAAATATGTATATAACATTTATGCAAAAGAAGCAAAACTCGAAAAAAGAAACGCAGGTCAATTGCCTTCCTATTGTGAAGGTGACCCGAGCCCAGAAGTGGAACGTATACGAGTTAAAATGGTGATGATGATATGGCATGTACATTTCGCAGTTAGTCAAAGACATAAATTTGCGTTTAAATTTTTCTTTCTCTGCAACTACTGAAATGGTTTTAACTGAGAAATAACTAATGTTATAAGGAGTAACTTACTTTCATTTTAGGAAAGAATCATAGTGTCACATAAAAAAAAAACATTAAACTTGTTATTATAACCAAATACTTGTTTAAATAGAGCAACAATTTCTATTCATATTACATTATTGACGAATGATCATGAAAAACATCTAATCATTGTTACGTGATCGATGCCAACAATTTTAAAGATTGTAATTTTAGCTTGATATAACTGTTCGAGCATCGCGCAAAAAAATACTGAATGAATAAATACTAGTTCATTCATATTTTGAAAACGATATTTGTGTAATACCCCACTCTTGCCCGTGGGTGTCGTAAAAGTCGAATAGGGGATATAATATGCATATAATATCTATGCAAGAAAAGGAAAATTGGAAAAAAAGCCCTATACCAACACGTCTGACCAGCGTGGTTATAATAGGTAAATTTCCCGCCCATTGCGGCGAAGGCCCGAGCCCAATATTGAGACGCGTGTATGGGCTGTGATGATGATGATGATTTGTGTAACACACAAATAGACTTTTGTAATACTCTCTAATATCAAAAATATATACAGCCATCTTTTGCATTGATGCTATATGCATATTATATCCCTTAGTCGTCTTGTCTATAAAACCCACGGGTAAGATAGTAGGTGCTGAATTGTAATTCGTACTCCGTCACCACGAGAAAAAAAAAAATAGTTTAAAAATATAAATAATCAACATAACTATGTAGTAAATAATTTAACATTTTAATTTTGAAGGCAAAAATACGATTACCTACACTTAGTTGTGCTTTGGGTAGCAATCAATCATGCGGAACTATAATCTTGAAGTAACTTAAATATGAACTAATATATAACAATTATACAAATAAAATATATATTTAGTATAAAAAAATATACAGTGCCGTGTGGTGACGGAATAAGAATACAATTCACCACTCCCTATCTTGCCCGTGGATGTCGTAAAAGAAGACTAAAGGATATAATAAGCATATAACATCTATGCAAGAGAAGGAAAACTCAAAACAAAACCCTATACCAATCTGTATAGGGTTTATATGTGTATATATATATATATATATATATATATATATATATATATATATATATATATATATATATATATGCCTAAAAACTACCTTAAAAAAAGGGAGCCGTCGCTCAGAACACCTGGCAGATGGGAAACATCGAAATTATTTTGTACAAATATATATGCACAATAGAACAGATTACGACAGGAACTAATATGGCACAAAGCATTAATAAAATGTTACGTTTTTTTCTAGTAAAAGATGATTTTTATTCAATAAACATTTATTTTCATTAGTATTATACACTATAGGTATGTGTTTAGGTTAATAATTTATTTTGAGCTCATTAGATGGCGTTGTACAAAATTCTAAAACCGGTTATGCTTTCTTTACCTAAATATACATATCCAAGCGTAGCGTTTAACGCCACGCCACGGGTTGAGAGCCCTCAGCGCTCACCCACCAGTCCGGGTAAAGTTGTCACAGCTATCTGAGGCTAACAACTAAGTCACACAAGAAAAAAAAAAAAAAAAAAAAAAAAACGCCACGCCAACGATCAAGTTCACTCTCCCCTATAGAGATATTTGTTGTCAGTCTGTTTGTTTGTGTCGGGTAATTGATAATTCCTCCAAACAACAATTTTAATAATATTTTACTACCAGGTAGAGGTACCTGTCTATATAAGGAGCAACTTAGGCTATTTTTTTCCTCTCAAAATTTTGCCCGGTCTAGGAATCGAACCCGAGACCTCACGGATTGCAATCGCGTATCGTAATATTTGAAAAGATATTGTAGATTTAAAATGCGGGACAAGACTACTGAAACCGAAGCGAAGCGACCGCAGATTGCTAGTAGGTAATAATTTACATAACCAGGTCGATTTGGTGTATTTTATACTTACATAGAGTCGAATAAAATTTGTTATATGTCACGCAATATACTTAGAATTATACTTTGTTGCTAGCTGACCCCAACATACCCTATTCTGTACATATATAATACTTTAAAATCGATCGCAGCATCATGTACTGGGTCCAATGAATTTAATTCACCTGTACACACTCAAGAAATCATCAAAATCGGCCTAGCCCTTTAGGAGTTCGGTGACATATACACGTTCAGAAAAATTATTTATTTATATATAATAAAACATTATAGTTATAATTTAGTTAGTATAGTTTCAAAAATATGTGTCTAAGAATTTATGCCCTAAATGTTACATTTAAGGCATAGACTCTTAGACACATATTTGAAACAGGTACAGACTATATATTTATTGACCACTGACGACAAGTTAACGCTGCTCCAGTGGTCGGCCCAACGACGAAGGCGACGTGGTTTTCGGGTGGGTCGCGGGAGTTGCGTGCTTAAGCCCCTCTGTCGCCCCGGACGGAGTGGTGCGGAGGCGCGCCGACCGCGGCCCACCCACAAAAAAAAAAAAAAAGGACTATATATTTATTAATTTAAGGACTGTTTACGTCATAGGTCAAGGTCTACTTGTCAAACTAATGCCTATTAATAAAATGCATTTTTTTTTTATATAAGTGTTAATTGCTTAGGGAAGTGACACCATGACTAAAGAATGGAAATCGCGCATCATAAAACTCGTTATTTGATGCTAAATCGAAAATCATCGCTTCATTATTAATACAAAATGAGTATATACTTGAATAAAAGTTATAATATTTTGATGATACGTAATTTACATACATATATGTAAAAATATTAGATATTAAATAGTACGGCGAGCACTTGAAATTCGGCAAACTTTGTATATATATACATAAATCCGGTAATATTGGCAATTATTTTGCTAACTTGTTTTTAAGATTTTTGCAGTCACGGGTAGTAGTAGTACGTGTTTAAGGTACTGTAAAAAAATTATGTTTATTATATAAATTAATTATTATCTCTGTATGGTGACGGGTTTTTTTTTGGGATGGGTCACGGTCGGCGCACTTCTTGCACCACTCCGTCCGGGGCGACAGAGAGGCGTAAGCACGCACACCTGTAACCCACCCGCGTGACACGTCGCCTTCGTCGTTGGGCCGACCACCGGAGCAAGGTGTCGGCCCAACGACGAAGGCGACGTGTCCCCTCGGGGAGGACGTCGGTCTTTCCTCACGCGGTCGGCCTCTCGGCGGGTGACGGACTATTTCCCCGGTCATGTTACCCGCAGCCTCGGCTAGGGCGACATGAGGCGTAGGTATGCATGGGTCAACATGCAAAATGGCTACAAATATTACAGTACTACCCTTACATTTCTCGTTAGTGTCGTGAAATACGACTGAGACTTTTTCATCGATTTGGATCAACTCCATCTAATGCTGCCTATGCTGCCTGGCCAACAATTACTTACCCTAGAAGCTCATATATATGTACATCCCAATGTTAAAGCGTCGCTGTGTGGTGACAGATATAGATACTGTCAACCCTTATATTGCTCGTGGATATCGTAAAGATGAGTAAAAGCTACATCGACCCAGCCAATTCCTTCTGATGCTGTCTCATTAACAATTACATTGATGAGTTGACGTCAGACAGACGGCCGATCATAAAACTATGCCAAGACTTTTGCAATATGGAGTGTGAAAGAAGAGTACATGTTAAGTCAACCCCTAGTAATTAGGATAAGAGCAGTATAATGATGATCAATAAAAATGGTAATACCATTGTGTATTTATTAACAACTAGCAACCCGCCCTCGCTTCGCTTCGGTTTTAGTCACCTTGCCCGCGTAATACCAGTTCCCGTGGGAATACCGGGATAAAGTATAGCCTATATTACTCCCTGGCATTATAGCTTTCCGTGTGGTGACGGAGTAAGAATACAATTTACCACTCCCTATCTTGCCCGTGGATGTCGTACAAGACGACTAAGGGATATAATATGCACATAAGATCTGTGCAAGAGAGGGTAAACTCGAAATGAAACCCTATACCAACATGTCTGACCAGCATGGTATAGTAGGTCAAATTCCCTCCCATTGTGGAGGAGGCCCGAGCCCAACAGTGGGACATATGTGGGCTGCGATGATGATGATGATGATGATTATAGCTTTCCATTGGAGAAAAAATTTTTGAAATAGGTTCGGTGGTTCAAGCGTGAAAGCGAAACAAACTTACTTTCGCATTAATGATATCTGATGTTTACGCGAGCACTACACATTGTAAATAAAACTACTTTTACGGATTATATCGCGTTTGTATTTGATTTATGATTGCCCGACGTTTCGAACACTTTGCAGCATTCATGGTCATGGTCATGGTCACGGTACTTTCGCATTTGTAATATTAGTAAGGTTATCTATCAATGTGGTTATCTATCAATTTGCCTGTCGAATTTTGGTTTTGATCTCTTTTTGCATACCTGCTATAGTTTATTTTATAGTAGTAGTTTTTTTTTTTATAGTAGGTATAGTAGTAGTTGTAGTTCGTTTTGTATTTTTATTTATGGTTTGGTCATGCTCACTGAATAAGGTTCTGCTTGCGGTAGCTATGTGGAGCGGGTCGCTCCCTTCCCTCTAATTTAGTTGAGGAGAGTGATGGCTGCTCTAGTACTTAACTCGTGATCGGATGCTGCTTGTGAGATCTGGTCTAGTGTTGCCCAAATGCAAGACCAAGACGAGACTTGGACCGGTCTTGGTCTTGGTCTTGCAACATCACACCTGGTCTCGTCTTGGTCTTGGTCTTGCGCACCCGAGTTTTGGTCTTGGTCTTGGTCTTGCGCACCCGAGTCTTGGTATTGCAGCAAGAGTCTCGCAAAGTTTTGCAGTTAGAATAACGTAACAGTAATTTATCATGGCAATGAAAAATCCAACTAAATTAATCAAATATCCTATCCTATCTATCCATCTGCTAGCCTATAGTTCACTATTGAATACAATACTTACCACTGGAGAAAATTACTCTTCTATTCCCCTGGTGTTCCATTAGACAGCGTTACTACTCTTATAACAGGACTTTCGACCCTATTTTCTTAAGACGTCACCACACGAGGCAGTTGATACAATAAATTTTATGTCATTTTATAATCAATGCGATATTTTACAATTAATGCGATTGTTTATATTCCCCTTCAAGTTAAGTGGTATGTATCTATTGTATTTCCAGTTTAGTTACTGATACTCTGGATACTTGAAAAAACCTGTTGCTCTATTGCCTATATAAATACTTTGGCCGCTGGATCCATGTAGCTCTTAATATACTATTTATTCAAGAACATATAAAACTGATTTAAAATTTTATGGTTTTAATACTTGTAAAATGTATGATATTCGTCGTCATCGTCACAGCTCATAAAAATGCCACTGCTGGGCTTAAGCTTCCTTCCAGTAAGAGGAAAATTGATCTACTATACCACGCTGGTCAGACATGTTGGTATAGCGTTTTCTTTCTAGTTTCACTTCTCTTGCACATATGTTATATACACAGGGTGTATCAGGTTATGGGACAACTGTTCATGTATGTTGTAGTTCAACAGTCATAGATCATAATTAGAATGTATATTACACAAAAACAATATAACGTAAAAGTTATAGTGATTACAAAAATGTGTGTCTAAGAGTTTATGCCTTAAATTTTATGCATTATGTAGGTATGTACAGACAGGATATATGTAAGCATGTAAAATTTCGACAGTATAAATAGGTATTAGATTTGCGCGAACCTTTCAATGGTTACGTAGGTACAAAGGCGACTCATCAACGGTCATCGGCCGATCAGCTGATTTATGTTAAAGCGAAGTTTGTCTTGCTTATGCAAACGTAATCATTGATTTATTCAAATTCTAATGAACATTTAACAAAATACGAATATGTTGTAGATTAAGTATCATTCCTTTATACATTTTAATCAATTTACACGAAAAAACGATGACAAAATTGAGAACTTACATGTCTCTCAATTCATTAACGAATCGATATTTTTATTTCAATTTTTTTTCATGGGTTCCTAACACCATTGCCCGATCCGATTTGATACGACATCCACGGGTAAGAAAGTGGTGAATTATATTCGTACTCTGTCTTTTTTTTTGTGTGTGTGTAGCTGTTGGTCGCAGATGACCTTGACAGCTTAACGCGGTCAATGGGTGAGCGCTGATGGCTCTCAACCCGGTAAGTAAGTTAAGCGAACATCGCCCGAGGGCTCCTTCCTGTGGGGAACGGACCTCGGCTCGGGGCGTCGCTGAGAGCAAAGTGGGCGTGGCCAAGTTTAGGTTAATGACTTTTACGCGGCGCGGTTTTCGACCTCGACGGCGAGGCCGATACCGCGGAGTTTTATCTGTTATCGCTGCGCGAGCTGTGTAGGTCCTTTCTTGGGCGATCATAATAGCATCATCTTCTTTTTCAAGAAGATGACGAGGACGTCAGACCACGGATATTTTTGAGGGGACGTAGTTTACCGCCCCAACCACTAGTGGATTGGGGTGAGTCGTGGCAGAGGCAAAATAGCGCTGGGAGCAACGCTTCATGTACTGCCTGATGGTGGTCGTACTCTGTCCCTACATGGACATTTATATAGATTAATTGTAGGCATATTTCTATGTCCAACAGTGAACGTCGTTGTGCTAATGAATAAACGGATATATAAATATGTATAATGGGCAAGAGCACTCTCGTGATTACGGTATTTTTGCACTTAAGCCTTTCCAAAGAGTAATTCTGAAAAGCCAACACCAACATTGAGAATCGATTGGCCAATAGATGGATATCTCAAGACTGATTTGACTTGCCGTGTAGTGACGGAGTAAGAATATAATTCATCACCCCCTATTTTACCCGTGACTGCGAACCCACGACTAAGGGCTATAATATATAACATCGGTGCAAGAGAAGGAAAACTTGACATGTATGACCTGTAACAACACGGCCGATCACCGTGGCGATTCCCCTCCGGCCACGGCCGATTCTCCTCCTGTTATGTAGAAGACACGAGCTCAACCGTATATAAGCTGAAATGGTGATTTGAATTAAATGCAAGACCGCGAGACTCTTGCAGGCCCAGTCTTGGTCTTGCTCAAGTCTTGCAGGGCCAGTCTTGGTCTTGGTCTTGCAAAAATTAAGCGGTCTTGGTCTTGGTCTCGGTCTCGCATTTCTCGCAAGACCAAGACCAAGACCGCAAGACCAAGACTTTTTGGGCAACACTAATCTGGTCCAGCCATATCTTCTTCCTTTCTTTATGCTTTAATTTTTTTTTGTCTTGTATTAAATCTTGAAAATTTATACATATATACAATTTCGAAGGGCATCACACTGGAGCTAATATCATATATGTTGTACGAAGCATAATATTATGTATATTTAAAGGATTAAGAAAAAAAATTACTGCCCGCCGAGTTTCTTGCCGGATCTTCTCAGTTTGTGGCCGCGTTCCGATCCGGTGGTAGATTATTGTATTGTATTCAAACGTGTAATTTGACAATATGTAAGTGCCCTTAAGGGGCCTATGCGGAATAAATGATTTGATTTGATTTGTGGGTACTGTCGTGGCTCAAGTACACAGTAGGTACTATAGTAATATGGTGTAATATCAACTTCCTCAGAGCAGGACAGTTCTTTTATAATCGAGCTTATTAACTAATCAAATACTTAAAATTATTAAAACAATTGCAAAGTCCTTAAACATATCAATATACAGCTATTAGGTATATTTACTTCTTGCTTTATATAGTTGAATTCGTTTAGTTCAATAACAGTATACAAAGAATTTACTACAGATTTCTTAACGTTTAACTATGAAATTATTTATTATTGATAATTATTTGTTTCCTTTTCATTCAAATTCCAAACTAAATACTTAGGTAAGCTTTCATTCGAAACCTGTAAGTGTGTATCAATCGACGTATATAAAAACGACATTCCTATACTGAGTTTTTAGCCCAGCTCGACATCTTGCTAGTACAAGAGACGTTCCTTAAACCATTTAACAAGGACCCTAGAGTCGCCAACTATAATATAGTTCGCAACGATAGGACAACCTCACCAATGGGCGGAACGCTTATCTACTACAAAAGGTCGCTGCATTGCACACCTGTGGATCCGCCCCCTCTGATGTACATTGAAGCTTCAATTTGCAGGCTAGCCCTCTCAGGCCATCAGCCTATCACCCTTGTATCCGCATATCTCTCTCCCAATAGAGAACATTCGAAACAGTTGGTTGAAAAAGATCTAAAAGCCTTGCTAGAATTGGGAGGCGCCGTCATCATTGGCGGTGACCTTAACGCCAAGAACACCTCTTGGAGCTGTCAAAGTTCCAATAAGAGGGGCAAGACTTTAGAGCTATTCGCTGACAGACTGGGATTTGATGTCATAGCGCCCATAGAGCCGACACACTTCCCCTTTAACGTTTCGCACAGGCCGGACATACTCGATATCTTTCTTCTCAAAAACATAAACCTTCGTTTATGTTCAATAGAAGTTCAACACGAGTTAGACTCAGATCACCGCCCGGTGACTCTGGAATTAGCCTCCCGCACCCCCGGCCCCTCAGGCCACAATAACGAAAGGACCAAGATAGCGACTGACTGGGCACGGCTAGAGAAAAATCTCAAGTCAACCTCGTCGGTCCACCTTGATCAAATTCCCAAAGACATTACGTCTAAGGAAGATACCTCTCAGGCGATCGACTCGCTCACAAGTCACGTGCAGTCGATAATGGACGACTGCTCGCGGCCGGTACCAGATACGAGCGATCGTAAATGGCGCCTGCCAGACGACGTCCGTGACTTGTTGAGACGGAAAAACGCCGCGACACGCGCTTATGACCGCTACCCTACGGAGGACAACCGTACCCGCCTACGGTCACTCCAGAGGGAGGTTAAACAAGCAATTAAAAAATTGAGACAGAGCAAATGGGACGCCATGATCGAGGAGCTAGAACCCTCTCACACAGCCTTTTGGCAGCTTTCCCGCTCACTCAAAAAAGACATCGTGTCCACTCTCCCTCCTCTCACCAGACCCAACCAGCCTCCGGCATTCATGGACGATGAAAAGTCAGAATGCCTGGCCGACTGCTTAGAGCTTCAGTGTACGCCGAGTACACTACACCCCGACGCCGCGAATCACCGCTTCATCGCCGACGAAGTGGAACGTCGTAACACTCTCTCGCGCTCGTTAGGAAACGACAGCCCCGATCAGCCAATCCCAGCAGTGACCACCGATGAGGTCGAATCGTTAGTCAGGGGTCTCAAAACCAGGAAAGCCCCAGGTTCGGACGGAATCTCAAATAAAGTCATTAAACTATTCCCCGCCCACTTGATAATCCTGTTGTGCTGCATCTTCAATGCAGCACTAAATAATAACATCTTTCCCGCGCAATGGAAAGAGGCCGTGGTAATAGGAATCCACAAACCCGGCAAGCGCCGTACCGAACCTAGTAGTTACCGCCCGATTAGTCTACTAAGAGGTCTAGGTAAGATCTACGAACGAATAGTTCTCAGTAGACTACGTACATTCGCCGAGGCTAACAACCTCATTCCCGACGCACAGTTTGGCTTCCGAGCTAAACACAGCTGCGTACAACAAGTTCACCGTTTGGTAGAATACACAAGTAGTCAGTTCATCATGAACAGATATACGGGTGTATTATTCCTAGACGTAGCGAAAGCATTCGACAAGGTTTGGCATGAAGGCCTAATCTACAAACTCTATCTCCTCAAGATCCCTCACTACTTAATTCACATTATACATGACTACTTAAGTCATCGCAGCTTTCGCTACAGGGTGGAAGGGACGTTGTCGACCTCCCACCCTATCAAGGCCGGCGTCCCTCAGGGGTCGGTCCTCTCCCCATTTCTCTTCACGCTATACACTAGCGATATGCCCAAATTCAACCGGGTACATAAAGCGCTTTACGCTGATGACACCGCACTCTTTTGTGCTGGTAGATCCCCGACAACAGTAGCCAGGACTCTCCAAACAGCGGTTACCGCCCTAGCCAATTGGTTTAGGAAATGGAGATTAGAAATCAACCCCGAGAAGAGTCAGGCGGTCATGTTCACTAGACGAACTGCCCGTTCCTACTCTATCGATAGCATTCCCCCCCTTAAAATTTTCAACAAGCCGGTCACTTGGACCAGGCAGGCCAAATACTTGGGTGTGACCCTTGACGATCGACTCAGCTTCGCCCCTCACATAAAGAAAGTCCGCGCACGAGCAGCCTTTGTGATGGGCCGTCTCCACTGTCTACTCAACTCTAGGTCGCGTATGCCCCTGAGTAGCAAAGTCCGACTTTACACCACCTGCATACGGCCTATCATGACCTATGCCAGCGTGGTGTTCGCGCATGTTAAGCCACACAGGATCCACAGGCTACAGACACTTCAAAATCGTTTCATGCGCCGAGCTACGGGAGCACCGTGGTTCATACGAAACGTCGATCTCCACATCGACCTCGAACTGCCGACCATCAAGCAGTTTATGAAACGGTGCTCTCAGAGCTACTTTGACTCTGCCATGACACACCCCAACCAACTAGTGGTTGGGGCGGCTTCCTATAGACCCTCCAAAATCTCCTCCATCCGACGTCCTCGTCACGTCCTCGACGAAGAGGACGACATTATCACACTCGCTCAACAAAGAGCCTACACGGCCCGCGAGGCCTTAACAAATAAATATCCGCGGTTCCGCCCTCGCCGTCGAGGTGCGAAACCGCGCCGCGCAAAAGTCACTACCAAAAACGTGGGCACGCCCACTTTGCCTCCAGCGACGCCCCAAGCCGAGGTCCGTTCCCCACAGGGGGAGCCCTTGGGCGATGTCGCTTAGCATACTTTTCTCCGGGTTGAGAGCCATACAGCGCTCACCCATAGTCCGCGTCAAGCTGTCAAGGCCATCTGCGGCCAACAGCTGTACACACACAAAAAAAAAAAAAAAAAAAAAAAAAAAAAAACTGAGTTTTTAGCATTCCGCGTCGGAGACCCGTAGCGCACGGACGTGCGCCTCGCTGCTCTCCATTTCGCCGCGCTCACCCCGCACCCGCCCCCTGCGGTCGTGCGTTCTCGCTCCGTCTCGCTCGCTCTCGCAGCGAACCACGCGTCGCGTCAAGCCGCCATCTTGTTCAACGTCTGTGGCCGTTCAGTGGCCCGCTCCGGGTGGCCGTGTATACGGTTGTCTGTGGCAGTTTCGCTGTTTGGACGCAGGTGTTGCCGGATCCCAACTGCACGAGTCGACTTTTGCAAGACGTCGAGTGCAGATTTCTACCGTTGGTAGATAAAAAGTCAACCCATTTTGGCCCCCTCAGGGCAGAAAACTATATTGTTTGGTCCCCGGCGGAAACCTCACGGTGTAAACGAAGCCGGGTGAGGCAAGGCCCCGATTTGCCTGCCGAGCCCCTTCAGGGCAGAGCTAACAATCGGAAGGGGTTAGAGCATCCGGCCTTGGGGGATCTCCTAGTCGGACCTAATCTACGGCTTTTCATCATTTTTCTGCGAAGGCCTAACGGCCCGAGCAGCTAGGAACCTATCGCACATTAAGATTGGCGAAGGAGTACAAGCTTAGGGCACATTAGTTAAGTACACATCCTCCCGACCTGCACCCGGTTGGGAGGGACACACACTACACACAACCCAGGGTTTACCCCACCCAGGGCGATAGGACACATTCCTGCGAACGTTTTTCCCGCCAGCCCACGATGGCGGAAAAAACTATCACCATCGACGCCCTTCTGGCGATCCCCGAGATAAAAGCCTACATCGCTCAACATTTTGGAGCGATAACTATTCTTCCACCGCAACCCCTACGCGCTCACTCCACCGTCCTGCCGCTCAAACCGGAATTACCGGCCACCGGCACGGCGATGGATACTGAATCGGTCCCCTCCTCAGCCTCAGCTTCATCTTCCTCCGAGTCGGAAGATTCCAATGAGGGCTCCTTCATCGAAGTTCGCTCCCGTAAGCGTACTAAGAAGGCAAAAGCCAACAAAGAGGCCCCCTCTAAGGCCCCAAAAATAAAGCCGACCGAATCGGCCATAACTCCAGCCGCAATCCCGTCTGAAACGACCGCTACGACCGCCTCGGCCCTCCCTGTCGTCTCGCAGACAGCCCCATTATCTGTCCCATCCACTACGGACAGCAACACCGTCGCCCCACAGACGGTCAAAAAACCACTGGCTCCGCCGCCCCTATACATTAGGGATAAAGAGAAGTGGCTAGCCATCTCCGCGTGGCTAAACACCAACAGGATTTCGTACAAATCTGCGAAATCCACCCCCCAAGGCATACGAGTGGACCTTCACTCGTCAGCTGACCACCGCTCCGTGTCAAGCATGCTAGGGAATCAACAGATTCCCTACCATACATACACCCTCCCCGAAGCCAAACTTCTGCGTGTAGTAATACGCAATATCCCGAGGGAAATTGACACCAAAGAGATCTTAGAATCTCTTAAAGCCCAGGATCTGCCGGTTGTAGAAGTACATCGGATGATCCGAGGCAAGGGTCGTTACCCTCTCAATATGATATTGGTCTGCCTAGCAAATACCCCTGAGGGTAAAGGCATTTTCAAAATCAAGGCCATATGTGGTCTATCCGGGGTAGAGCCCCCACACAAAAATGGCAACTTGGCACAGTGCCACAAGTGCCAAATGTATGGACACTCGTCCAAGAACTGCTTCGCCCGTCCTAGGTGTGTCAAGTGCCTAGGTGACCATCACACCTCTCAGTGTGAACGGCCAAAAGACATCGCCCTCTGCAAAGAGCCACCAGCGTGTGTTCTCTGTGGAGAATACGGCCACCCGGCTAACTATCGCGGCTGCCCAAGAGCGCCGAGAAGAATAGTCCGCCAACCCAACTCAAATGGCAAGGCCTTGTATTATAACAAGACCTTCGTCCCAGCCCCCTTACCAACCCACAATGCGTGGGCTCGCCCCCTGCTAACCAGCAAGGAGGTTTTCCCAACCCTGCCCAACAGGCAGCCCGCTGCCCCACCCGCACCATCTCAGCCCAAACCACCAATGATCGGGGCAAACCAGCCCACCGGTGGTAATCCCAAGCCCCCTCAGGGCGCCCCCCTTCCCATCGTCGTCGCTAAAAGCGCGCCCCCAAAAGCCCCCCAAGGACTAGATCCAGATCGAGCCCTGGTGGCCAACTTCGCGGCTCAAATCAATTTCGCGGAAATCCGCGAAATTGCAGCCGATCTTAGAAGGAACGAGGGAAACAACCTCGCCCTCCTTAATATAGCGATCAATTTCGCCCCCACGTTAGAGCGTCTAGGCTCACTCAAATTCAACTAAAATGGATAGGTACACTCCCGGCAGAGTTAAACCCAGACACCTCAAAGTAGGGACATTCAACGCTAATAGCCTTACCCAACAGAGGGATGAAGTAGGCACATTCCTTCGGGAACACCAGCTCGACATCTTGTTAGTACAAGAAACGTTCTTAAAACCATTCAACAGGGACCCTAGAATCGCGAACTATAATATAGTTCGCAATGATAGGACAACCTCACCAATGGGTGGAACGCTCATTTACTACAAAAGGTCGCTGCATTGCACACCTGTGGATCCGCCCCCTCTGATGTACATTGAAGCTTCAATTTGCAGACTAGCCCTCTCAGGCCATCAGCCTATCACCCTTGTATCCGCATATCTCTCTCCCAATAGAGAACATTCGAAACAGTTGGTTGAAAAAGATCTAAAAGCCTTGCTAGAATTGGGAGGCGCCGTCATCATTGGCGGTGACCTTAACGCCAAGAACACTTCTTGGAGCTGTCAAAGTTCCAATACGAGGGGCAAGACTTTAGAGCTATTCGCTGACAGACTGGGATTTGATGTCATAGCGCCCATAGAGCCGACACACTTCCCCTTTAACGTTTCGCACAGGCCGGACATACTCGATATCTTTCTTCTCAAAAACATAAACCTTCGTTTATGTTCAATAGAAGTTCAACACGAGTTAGACTCAGATCACCGCCCGGTGACTCTGGAATTAGCCTCCCGCACCCCCGGCCCCTCAGGCCACAACAACGAAAGGACCAAGATAGCGACTGACTGGGCACGGCTAGAGAAAAATCTCAAGTCAACCTCGTCGGTCCACCTTGATCAAATTCCCAATGACATTACGTCTAAGGAACATACCTCTCAGGCGATCGAGTCGCTTACAAGTCACGTGCAGTCGATAATGGACGACTGCTCGCGGCCGGTACCAGATACGAGCGATCGTAAATGGCGCCTGCCAGACGACGTCCGTGACTTGTTAAAACGTAAAAACGCCGCGACACGCGCTTATGACCGCTACCCCACGGAGGACAACCGTACCCGCCTACGGTCACTCCAGAGGGAGGTTAAACAAGCTATTAATGAATTGAGACAGAGCAAATGGGACGCCATGCTCGAGGAGCTAGAGCCCTCTCACACAGCCTTTTGGCAGCTTTCCCGCTCACTCAAAAAAGACATCGTGTCCACTCTCCCTCCTCTCACCAGACCCAACCAGCCACCGGCGTTTATGGACGACGAAAAGTCAGAATGCCTGGCCGACTGCTTGGAGCTTCAGTGTACGCCGAGTACACTACACCCCGACGCCGCGAATCACCGCTTCATCGCCGACGAAGTGGAACGTCGTACCACTCTCTCGCGCTCGTTACGAAACGACAACCCCGATCAACCTATCCCAGTAGTAACCACCGATGAGGTCGAATCGTTAGTCAGGGGTCTTAAAACCAGAAAAGCCCCAGGTTCGGACGGAATCTCAAATAAAGTCATTAAATTATTCCCCGCCCACTTGATAGTCCTGTTGTGCTGCATCTTCAATGCAGCACTAAATAATAACATCTTTCCCGCGCAATGGAAAGAGGCCGTGGTAATAGGAATCCACAAACCCGGCAAGCGCCGTACCGAACCCAGTAGTTACCGCCCGATTAGTCTACTAAAAGGTCTAGGTAAGATCTACGAATGAATAGTTCTCAGTAGACTACGCACATTCGCCGAGGCTAACAACCTCGTTCCCGACGCACAGTTTGGTTTCCGAGCTAAACACAGCTGCGTACAACAAGTTCACCGCTTGGTAGAATACACAAGTAGTCAGTTCATCATGAACTGATATACGGGTGTATTATTCCTAGACGTAGCGAAAGCTTTCGACAAGGTTTGGCATGAAGGCCTAATCTACAAACTCTATCTCCTCAAGATCCCTCACTACTTAATTCTCATTATACATGACTACTTAAGTCATCGCAGCTTTCGCTACAGGGTGGAAGGGACGTTGTCGACCTCCCACCCTATCAAGGCCGGCGTCCCTCAGGGGTCGGTCCTCTCCCCATTTCTCTTCACGCTATACACTAGCGATATGCCCAAATTCAACCGGGTACATAAAGCGCTTTACGCTGATGACACCGCACTCTTTTGTGCTGGTAGATCCCCGACAACAGTAGCCAAGACTCTCCAAACAGCGGTTACCGCCCTAGCCAATTGGTTTAGGAAATGGAGATTAGAAATCAACCCCGAGAAGAGTCAGGCGGTCATGTTCACTAGACGAACTGCCCGTTCCTACTCTATCGACAGCATTCCCTCCCTTAAAATTTTCAACAAGCCGGTCACTTGGACCAGGCAGGCCAAATACTTGGGTGTGACCCTTGACGATCGACTCAGCTTCGCCCCTCACATAAAGCAAGTCCGCGCACGGGCAGCCTTTGTGATGGGCCGTCTCCACTGTCTACTCAACTCTAGGTCGCGTATGCCCCTGAGTAGCAAAATCCGACTATACACCACCTGCATACGGCCTATCATGACCTATGCCAGCGTGGTGTTCGCGCATGTTAAGCCACACAGGATCCACAGGCTACAGACACTTCAAAATCGTTTCATGCGCCGAGCTACGGGAGCACCGTGGTTCATACGAAACGTCGATCTCCACATCGACCTCGAACTGCCGACCATCAAGCAGTTTATGAAACGGTGCTCTCAGAGCTACTTTGACTCTGCCATGACACACCCCAACCAACTAGTGGTTGGGGCGGCTTCCTATAGACCCTCCAAAATCTCCTCCATCCGACGTCCTCGTCACGTCCTCGACGAAGAGGACGACAATATCACACTCGCTCAACAAAGAGCCTACACGGCCCGCGAGGCCTTAACAAATAAATATCCGCGGTTCCGCCCTCGCCGTCGAGGTGCGAAACCGCGCCGCGCAAAAGTCACTACTAAAAACGTGGGCACGCCCACTTTGCCTCCAGCGACGCCCCAAGCCGAGGTCCGTTCCCCACAGGGGGAGCCCTTGGGCGATGTCGCTTAGCATACTCTTCTCCGGGTTGAGAGCCCTCAGCACTCACCCATAGTCCGCGTCAAGCTGTCAAGGCCATCTGCGGCCAACAGCTGTACACAAAAAAAAAAAAAGCAAAAAAAAAAAAAAACTGAGTTTTTAGTTTACTACTAGATTATGAGTTAGTAGGTAGGTAGTTAATTTTATTTAATTTTTTATGTGAATAAATATTAGTCCAACTCTCGTTATTACTTTTGTAAATATAATATTGGATATCCATTCTGAGCAAGCTAAAATAAATGTTTTTATTTTCTTTACGAAGTTAACTACATTGATTTTAGGTTTATTATTATCTATCAATAGTTTTATCAATCAATTAATAGCTTATAATAAATAATTAATAACTGTCCAATCTCCTTATGGTAACGCCACTCCCACTCTTATCCGTAGTTGTCGTAAAAAACGACTACGCGTTATGATATGTAGATAATATCTATATAAGAGAAGAAATACTTGACACAAAACCCTGCTCCAACACGTCTGACCAGCGCGGTACAGTAAGTAATTTTTTTCCCATTTGGAGAAGGCCCGAGCCCAACACTGGGCGCCCGAAACGTTCCTTTTATACAGATATTTATTTAAAATTTTCCTCCACCTGTAAAGATGTTATTTACTTATTATATTAATCGATTTTTAAGATACGTACTGAAAAAAGATTGTCAAAGAAAAGATGTCTCAACATTGTATTCTAGCCTTAACCACACAAACAATTAAGAAATGATATTTAATGATTTTATATTCTTCTCCTTTGTGATAAACAAATACTTATAATAATGTATTTGTAATCTAAGGTAAATTAATGAAAATTAACGTATGGGCACCTCATTTTCTCTATAACATAAATTTACACAATTTCTTTATTACTTTATATTAATATCTACGAAAACAGTTGCATCATAAAAACAACAATACAAATTCATAAAAAGGGCATACAGTTCTCACTAATAATTGTACCGAATAAAATACCTAAATAAAATTTCAAATGTCAGGGTTATTATGTTAAAAGTCTATTGTAGAGTTGCAGGGATGTGGTTACAATAAACCGAACTTAGCGGTTCATTGTGAACTGACATTGAAAAAACATAATGATCGAGACGTGACTGGTTCCAGTAAGTAAACAGATTTGATAGATGTTTCATCCAAATGTTATTTTTTGCCGCTTAAATTATCAATTATGAATATCATTATAGTGCTGGGTCGAACTTTGTTGGGTTTTATCCTTAATATTCGTAATATATGTTTTTTCAGCACACCTAATGGTAAGTGATACTGCCGCATATGGACCTTTGCAATACCAGAGGCACAGCTAGGCCGTTTCCTACCGTGAAAAAAATATTCTTCTCAAACCACGTTTAAAGGAGGACATGTCATAGCGCTCGGGAAACACAGGAGCAGGTGGTTCATTCCATATTTATTTTCCGTGTGGTGACGGAGTAAGTATACAATTGACTACCCTCCCTATCTCGCACCTGGTTGTCGTGCAAGACGATTAAGGAATTAAATGTGCATGTAACATCTATACAAGAGAAGAAAAATATGAAATAAAATAAAAACTGACTAGCGCGATATAGTATGTCAATTTCCCTCCTTTTTTAGAGGAAGCTCGAACCCAAAAGTGGGACGTACATGAGCTGAAACGATATAATGCCTAGTATAGCGGGTAAATACGTCCTTGATGGGAGGGTCTCGTTTTGCAGAGATTTTCAAAACATAAAATTCGCTTTTTGTAAATATATCAAATGATTATTTAAATCATTTGTTATACTTACGTCACCCACAAGAAGTTCTTAGCAATGCAATCCAATTCAGCAATTTCATATGTCTTCCTTTTTTTGTATATTATTTCATATTTTATCAATTTTTGCAAGTGTCCTGTTCTGACGTAAATAATTAATAATGGAAGTTTAGAACAACAACTGACAGACGTTAATGGACTCGATTTTAGCGCGCTATTCCTCTTCTTCTACTCATCCTATATACTCTACAATATTGGAAGAGAGCAATGCAAGAAGACAAATTCTTTTAGATTGCTCATTATTGTCTTAAATAAAACAGAAATTATCCGTACTTATTAGTGTAAGATTTTATTGCCAATTTGGCTTTTTTGGCAGATGTTATCTAGGTACGTCTCTCACTTATTTTGTATGCACACCCACTGGAAAATACAAGTTGTTGACAACTGTACATTTTGGACTGTCACCACATGTATATGAGTTTTGTTACATAAGACTTAAGAAAATACAATGTTCTTTAAGAGAAAATAGTTTAATGGATTTATGATGAAGTCTTATAAACCTGTTATCATCAAAAAACGATAAATATATATTTGATACAGTTCTTAATACTATTTTATTACTGATGATTTACTTTATTCTTGAATTACTTTTTAATGGGCGTCTCCTCGTAAGTCGTTTGATAAATAACAGTCTTATGTCACAAAATTGAAAGTTATTCGTGATTTCGCTATCGAATAAAAATAAGAGTGAAAATAATTTAACTAAAAATCATTTTTATAAGCCTCAGAACCTATATATTTTTTGTACTAAGTATTTTCATGTGATGGGTTAAAAATAGAACGTGCCAGCCTTATTTATTTTTCGCGAGAGCCACAGTCGTATTTTACGATAATGCAAATAAGCCCTGCTAGCTATTCAAAATCGTTCAATAATGCTGAAATGATCTATTTCAAAATAATCATTTTTTTTCATTTATGTGTAACAGATAATGTAAAAAAATGTAAACTGTAATAAATAAATATACTTTTTTAGTTTTGTAATATCAGGATGACCGAGCTTCGCTCGGAGTATTTTTGTAGCATTTATTTAGATATATATTAATAAAAAATAAAAAAATAAATAATGAAATTTATATAAAAAATTACAAAAAGAGAATAATAATAACACCGAGATTCGATCCGACGCCGTTTGTCGCCGATGTCAAAAATAAAATGAAACCTGACTACTTCACCACTGAGCTATCGTAACTCATGACATTGATGGCAAAATTTGAATTCATATTCTTTTAAAATTTAATGTCATTATATTGTCTGCCAAAAACACTGACAAAACAACATTTTCTATACATAAAACCTAGCTAGATCGATTTTTTGGGCCCGAATCCTCTAGTATGCCAAGTTTCAACAAAATCGTTGGAGCCGTTTCCGAGATCCTCAATATATATATATATATACAAGAATTGCTCGTTTAAAGATATAAGATAAACATGCGTCGCATTTTAATAACGACATGTTAGAACATACATGCACTTCAATACGATGGCAGCTAACGCTGACTAGGGTCGGCGGCACGGGGTGCTTTCCTTGGCGCTGGTGCCTGGGGCAGCGCTAACGGGAATAACTGCGCCTCATGCCGACCTAGGTCGAGGCCGCGGGTAACTGGACCGGACAATATTCCGTCACCAACAAAGAGGCTGACCGCATGAAGGCGACGCCCTAAGGCATTAACGCTATGTGCGTTAGCAGCACATATACCTACTGTAAGAGCAAGATTTTTTGCTTACACAGGCAGTAATTAATGGGTCTCCACCCCGTCTAGCGGTTTTGGTAATGTCTCCTCTTGAAGAGGCCTATATCTAATTGTTGACCATGATAGGTCGATAGTATGAATGAATGAATGCAGTAAAAAAAAAGAGCGCTGGAAGCAAGAGTTGGTGAATTTGTAGGATTTATTACTCCTTGTGGATAAGTAAATGAATATTTTATTTTAAAATTATAAACACATACCTAGTATGATTCATTTAATAAATATGCAGAGTATTAGTATTAGATCCTAGTGTATCTTGCTTTGTCACAGAAACATGGTCGTGACGAGATCAGCCTTCGTATTCTCAAACAGGCTAGATAGATTAGAATACAATAGACTTAATACACCTTACAAGTAATTAATATGCATATGTATTATCTATATACATCTATATGTATCTATCTATATAAAACAAAACCCGTCGAATGAACTGGAGATTATTGAAGAAAGGCCTTTAAATGTTAAGTTACAATTGTATGTAATTACATACTCGTATACATATACATTTCCGTGTGGTGACGGAGTAAGAATACAATTCACCACCCCCTATCTTACCCGTGGGTGATCGTACGAGACGACTAAGGGATATAAAACGCATATAGCATCTATGCGAGAGAAGGAAGACTCGAAATAAAACCCTATACCAACACGTCTGACCAGCATGGTATAGTAGGTCAATTACCCTTCCATTATGGAGGAGGCCCGAGCCCGACAGTGGGACGTATGTGGGCTGAGATGATGATGATGATGATACATATACATACACGCATGATTTTCATTTTATGTATCAATCCTTCAGCGTCCGCTTCTGTACATAAACCTCCCCCAGATATCGTATTATTGCGTAGTTTAATATCCAACAACTCCCTACGACTTTGATCAAGTCAGCAGCTTATCTCGTAGTTGGCCGTGTTAAGCTGGGTGCATCCTATCAGTATGTCAGCATGAAGATTCTCGTCCCGAATCTTTCCCGCTGAGAGACTAATATCCTTACTGTATGAATATCAAGAATTTCGATGCATTTAAATTTATATTTACAAACTAGCAACCCGTCCTCGCTTCGCTTCGGTTATAGGTTATAGTCGTTTTACCCGCGTAGTTCCCGTTCCCGTGGGAATACCGGGATAAAATATAGCCTAGTTTACGCCCTGATATTATAGCTTTCCATTGGTGAAAGAATTTTTGAAATCGGTCCAGCCATTTTGAAGATTACCCGGAACAAACAGACAGACAGACAGACAAAAATTTTTTAATTGCTATTTTAGGCATAGGTGTCGTGCAAATAACCGTGTGAGCATGAAAAAAGCCTATTATTTTGACATTACAAACAGACACTCCAATTTTATTTATTGGTATAGATTAAATACTAGCAGACCCGGCCACGCGTTGCTGTGGCTAATGTTTTTGTTATAATACATTTTATTAAATTATTTAAGTGGAACTGTAGGAGAACATCTGTCATGGAGGTCGTCATATTTTTTAAAAAATGGCATCTAGGTAAAAAAGCCAGTTAAAATCGTATATGACATGTTTGTAGTTTGTGTTAATTAATTACTCAATCCAGTCAAGAGGTATCGCCATCTGTTAAAATCGTTTGGAGTTAACAGATAATTGTGAATGTCAAATAATAGACAAATAATTTGCAATAAAATAATATTGCGACTATAAATTAAGATGTAAGCTATCCTATATTTCAAGTTGGGTCAAACTGCACACGATGTGCAAATTTGATTAAAATCGGTTAAGTAGTTTAGGGGTCCATCGCGGACAAACAACGTGACATGTAATTTATATATATTAAGATGAAGTTATTTTCAGAAGTGATCACTTTTACAGTCATATTTTATCTGCACACTAGGAATTGTGTCAGTAAAGTAGGGAAATGAAAAGACCAACAAACTAGCCCATTTTTTTTTGAGGTTCACGCGCGTGGTGGGACACCGCACGTCCTGGGCGTTCGCACAACGTCCCCAGCACAATCTGTGTAAAGGATGCTGCGCCCCTCCAAATAGTCTGCAACCAGCCGTCTCAGGTAAGCTGGCACCCCGTGATACCGGAGCACCTACCTGATGCAGCTGAATGACAAACTATAACAAACTAGCCCATACGCATGTTTATTCCAAGAATTTCGCGCTTCTTTCGTCTCATCCTATAGTTAAACTATGAATGTTACATATATGGTATAAAGACTATCAATTTTGTATTTCTAATAGCCCTTTCCAAGCCAGTCTATTTGTATAGTAAAGGTTTAAGAATGTTTAAACTTTAAAAATTACCATTAGCAGAAAATATGTATATAAAAGATATCTTCCGTGTTGTGGCGGAATAAAAATACAATTGACCATCGCCGTGGGTATCTTTAAAGTTGACTAAGGGATATGATATGCAGTTAATATCTGACATCTGCAAAATTCGCCGTAAAACCAACACGTCTGACAAGCGCGGTATAATAGGTCATTATCCCTCCCACTGCGGAGTAGACCCGAGCCCAAAAATGGGACCTATGTGAGCTAAGATGAGGTATAAATGATATAATCTTTTGTCACTCACTGGTCATCTAAATTCGTTTATACAAGCGACTATTGCAAATTGAATAACAAAGCAGTTTCTAATAAGTAAAACTTTTGAATGTAACTTACTGACAAAGAAACGTTTCTCAGTAAATAACCGGAATGTGAAATAAATTACAAGAGCGTTTTTAATTAATTGAAGAAAGCTGTTCTTGCAGCTATGTTTAAAGAACTGCTTCGAAACTTGACCTTAGACCTCTTTCATCGATGCTATCTTCAACATTGTTTTCACCAAACCAATCCAAAATATTAGCATTTTTTTTGTTGGGTTTATTAGATTCTTTCACATTCAAGTCCAATATGTTATTATTTATTAACTAGCAGCGCTCTGTGGTTTCACCCGCAGTTACTCTTCCCGTGGCAATATCGGGATAAATTATAATCTATGTGTTATTCTGATATATAAGCTATATTATTGTGAAGTTTTATCAAAATCCATTCAATAGTGTTTGCGTGAAAGAGCAACAAACATTCTCACACCTTCACATTTTCACGTCTTCACATATTCACAAACTTTCGCCTTTATAATACACTCATTTGCAAAAAAAACGGGCACCTAAGCAATGAACCATTTCAAATGTTAATATTTCTTTGTTTGATAATTATAGGTAGTTTTATCCACACAATTTGCTAAATTAATAAGAAAATAATCGTTTTCATCAGTATTTCATAAAATTTAGATACAATTTATGGGAAATAATGCTAAACCTCGCTAGTAGTGTATATTCGCTAGTAGTGCATATGCTCATGAAGTAAAAATAAAAAAGTTTTTTTGTTTGTTTTTCTTTAATAAAGTAAAAGCAGATAAATGTTTAGTATCGAGTGTGACCCCCTCTAGCTAAAATCACAGCTTGAATTCGTCTGGGCATGCTAGCGAGTATATCCCGGATACTTGCTTGCGGAATACGTTCCCACTCCGCAGTAATCACATTCTTCAGCTCTCTGATGGTCTGCGGAGCCGGGTGTACTGATCTCACACGCCGTTTCAGAACGTCCCAGACATGCTCTATGGGATTGAGGTCGGGACTTCGAGCTGGTCAATCCAAACGACGAATGCCGACCTCTTGCACATACGCATTAACATCGCGGGATCGGTGGGCGCGAGCATTGTCGTCCATAAAAATCGAGTCTTCACCTAGAGCGGCCAATGCGGGTTGTGCATGAGAAATTAGAACTTCCGTTTTGTATCGATGCCCAGTCAGTGAGCCGTTTTCAATGAAGACTAACTCTGTACGATCCATTGAATTTATTCCTGCCCAAAACATAACAGAGCCCCCACCATAAGGTGTGATTTCTTCGAAACATGCCTCTGCAAAGCGTTCTCCTTGTCTTCTTAGCACTCGCCGACGTCGATCTTCACCGAACAGAGATATCCTGGCTTCATCAGAGAACAACACCCTATTCCAATCGTCTTGAGTCCATGATTCACAATTTCTAGCGAACCTAAGCCTGTGAACTCTGTGCTCACGGAGTAATTTGGGGCCGCGGGCCGGGCGGTGACTGCGTATATTGGCAGCGAGAAGCCTCCTCCTGACCGTCCATAGACTAATATGCACATTTCTTACTTCTTGGAGGTTGTTCTTAAGATCCACATACGAAGATTTGCGATTTCTCAATGCGCGACTCACAAGAAAACGATCATCCCGTGGTTGGGTACATGGTTTTCTTCCAGAACCAGGCCTTCTCTCGACGGAACCAGTCTCCTGATATCGCTGCCAGGTCCTTTGGACTGTCGAGCGACTAACATTTAGCCTCCTAGCCACGAAACATTGGCTGCAACCCTCTTCAAGCAGCGCGATAATTTTGGTAGCTTTTACCACTTTATCTACCATTTTTTATACAGCCAAACAGCATTAAATAAAGCTTTGACAGTCAAGGATATGAAATTAATCGATAAAAATTGAATAAAAGTTATGAAAGTCGATGTTAACTTCTGGAACTTCGCGCCAAAAATGTAGGATAAAAAGGGGTTTTCTGTAAAAATGAACATCAAATGAAAAATTGAATTTAGAACGTACTTTTTTAAATACCACAGCATTTTTAAAACCGGCCAGTAACGTGTACAAACGATTGAAACCTTTTTGGTATTGTATCTTTTTAAATATGAATGAAAATCAAAACCGCCCGTTTTTTTTGCAAATGAGTTTATTAGTAGGACATCTTTGTCGTGTGGTGACGGAGTAAGAATAGAATTTACCAGCCCTTTTCTTGCCCATGGGTGTCGTAAAAACGACTAAGCGATTATAATAGACCGATACCATCTATGCATGAGAAGGAAACCTCAAAATAAAACCCTTTGCCAACACGTCTAAACAACGTCTATAACAACAAATAGGTCAAACTTTCTTTTACAGGAGAACCGAGCCCAACAATGAGAAGTATATGAGCCACTAGCAGCGCCTTGCGGCTTCACCCGCAATTCCTCTTCCCGTTGGCATATCGGGATAAATTATAGCCTATGTGTTATTCTTATGTGTAAGCTATATTATTGTGAAGTTTCATCAAAATTTATTCAGTAGTTTTTGCGTGAAAGAGCAACAAACATCTTCACAGCTTCATATCTTCACATACAAACTTTCGCGTTTATAATATTAGTAACGATGGTAATGATTATGAATAAATGTCTCAAAATTACATACAATATTGCAAAAATAAAAATATTTCTGTGTTGCCAGCATAAAAATTTCACTTAAACTTTATGACATTACAGCTTACAAAATAAATAAAGAGATTTGTATACACAATAAATAATTTTGTAATGATTAAACAACATCCTTTTATTCCTTGCCCTCTAAATACAATGTTTCGGTTACATAATGACACCATATGTTTGTAATACCCAGTAAAAAATCTGTCGGAACTAATTAATGCTATTGATCATACTTCTATAGTTATTAATATTCATATATTATCCAACGTATATAATAATAGTAATAATAAAATAACTACGTATTACGGAAATTATTTCTTGTTCGGGACTGTGAGTGCAAAGGACAAAAGATACCGTCAGTTTTTACATAGTTGCAGTGGAAATTTGCAATAAAATTAATTAATAACCGACTTCATGTAAGATTATTTTATGTTTATTTAATAACTAACTCTTTATGCTATGCCGCTTTGCTCGCGTTATAGGTCTGTTATGTACCTTTAAATGTATTGTTATTACTTTTTTTATTAAAGTCTCAAAAATCAACGTTTCTTGAGACTTTTTTTTGAGACTTTTCGTCATCAAATTTGATGTATCTAATAGGATAAGTAGATGCCTCCTTATTTACATGAGCATTATAAACAATTACATGAGTTTACTTTTTTACGAGAAACTACATTCATTTTTCTTTTTGGAATAAAAGTGGCTCCTTGAAATATTAAAAATCTGGCAATAAAAGTACAAATATGGATCTAGTCGTTTCAAGTATTATAATTTTCTAAATATTTATACACGTACCTACTAGCAACCCGCCGTCGCCTCGCTTCGGTTTCCCGTTCCAGTGACCATACCAGGATAAAATATTATATGTTACTCACTGATATTATAGCTTTCCATTGGTGAAAGAATTTTTGAAATCGGTTCGGTGATTTAAGCGTGAAAGCGTAACAAAAAAACTTACTTTTGCATTTATAATATTATTTAGGATGTATATATACGTATGACGGCTAAGAGTTTACATTGATCTAAGCCAACTCCATCTAATATGGAGTTGCCATCTAATATTATCGAGTCAACAATTAAATTTCCAAAGAAGGTTGATATCAGACAGACGGCCAGTCATAAAACTATTGCCAAAACCTTTTGCAATATCTATGATGAAACAGAGTATATAATGCGTCAACACCAAGTTATTGGGATAAGAGCAAAAACGTGTTGGTGATCCCGATATTCTCACGGGAAGGGAAAAGCGGGTAAAACCGCTGGGCGCTGCTAGTAAATAATAAAGCACACCTTTGTTCTTCCAGGTTAACAACGGCACCGAGTTTAATTTTAGCGCCAAACTTTATGAAGGAAGTAAAACCTCCGTTACATGATATTACTAATATAGACTGGGCAACAACTAAGCTGAATCGTCTGTCCATACTGTCTTTTTCAGATTATCTTTTTATTGTTATAACCGCAATTATCGCCTTAAAAACTAACAAATTCTTGTATTATGACCTACTTCCCTACAAACATGTATTGGGGATTGTCTGATTATGGACACCTTGACCCGACAACCGTGACATCGAACCTGTTTTGATATCTCCACTGCATACACAGAGTCGATCATTGTCAAGTCGACGTCACCAGTTTAACGACATACGGTAGCTAGTTAACACTCACTCGATTTGACACTAGTAAAAACCAATGAGGACAAATACTTTTCCCAACAATCGTTTCGCATACCTGTATAGTTATTAACACATATGTGAAAAATAAAATTTTCTGACGCTGAACTTACTGACGCATACAAATGTCTCTTATTTCTTTTTGTTGGTGGACTAGGCTATTCTAGCCACATTTCGCTGGGTCAATTGAAAATAGGGTAGCGCATCCACAAACTAAGAACACTATAAGTGTAAATTCAATGAACTACCCTGCAGCTTTTTCTATTTTTATTAGGGATGTTATAGTCTCGGATCTGGTTACGGCTTTTAAAACAACATTAGTTTTAGTTACGGTTACCTATGGATATTAAATTATTTTTGGTTATCCGAAAATTTTGGATAGTTTCGATGAAAGATTTGGTTCTTTTAGAAAATTTAAATGCAAATGCTAATTGCGGGGATTATTATTTTCTTTTGGAGAGACTTACTTTTAGGCTGTTAGTTCGGCTCGTAGATAAGTAGTAGTTACAACGAATCTCACACAGGCACCGACCCCATCCGACATTATCCGAAACTTGTATATCTTATAGTTTGGGATATATTTTCATTTCGGATTTCCTGTGTTTTCTGTTACGGTTATAGAACTCTGTAACATCCCCAGTTTTTATAATCCACGCGGGTTATACTGCAGGCGCCGCTGTATTACTTACGCCTAAGGTTATTCAAGCATAATCCCAAATCTTAAGACCATTTCAAAACTATATACATTTTTTATTAAAACTAAAACTTGTTGGTGACAATTACTTGCATGATAGTGATCATTATTTTTGCAGTTAACGTATAAGTTCTTTAAAAGATATTAGCGTATTAAACAGACTTCAAAAATAACTTTACAGGCATTATTTAAAGAGATTTTCACATAGCCAAATTCAAGAACGAAATTTTCAACATGATGTGTAAATTGTGCATATTGGCAATAAATTATCACCTACTTAGAGAGATATGAAGTAAAATGGTAACCGATGGTTTTTTAAACATAAGAAAGCTAATGAACGTTTTTACAAAGTAATAAATAATCTTTTCTCTCTCTTTAATCTCTAATCAGCATCATCCTGCTCTTATCTCAATTACTTTGGATCGACGCAATATGTAACTACTCCACTTCCATAGTACATATTGTAAAAGTTATCGTTTTACGACCGGCTGCCTGCCTGACGCCAACACTCCTTGAAAATGCAGGTTGATATTACTCTTAGTCGTCTTTTGCGAAACCCACGAGCAATGTAAGAGTTGGTAGTATCCTTAGCCGCTACAACAGCAGTATTAAATAATCGCGATATCCCAATATAAATATTTTACATGCCCCTTCAGCTTTTCTTTTTAATTGTTAGTTCTAAATAATTATGAGCTTCTTTATAGCTTCCTGAAGTTCAAACTTGACGCCATGCAACTACTGTGACTCTTAGAATAAATTTAATCTCTTAGAATAAAATAATCTCAATAGAGAATCATTTTCTTGTTATACCGGCGATAAATTTATATCTAAATGTGGGTCAAAATTTTATAACTAATTTTCTGAAACGGGTAGATAATTATAAATATCTGTAATAACGATGACTTGTTGGACGTGAGACATCTTCCCGTCCGCCCGTGACCATGAACGCTATAACGTGTTCGAAACGTCAGGCAATCAAAAATCAAATAAATACGTGATAAAATCCGTAAACACAATTTACAAATTTAATCTCCTTTTGGAATTATAACTACAACGTAATATGTGATTCAACTAGTCCCAAACCAGCCAAATGTTGCCCCACACTTGAAGGGTGTCATAACGTTGAACAAGATTTAACACTAATTAGGTACTTATGAAATAATTTCGAAAAAAAAACATGTTTCTTGTACTAGGATCCCTTTCATTTCTTGCATCACTGTTGAACATTGATCTCCCTATATAGGGCGATAATGCCATAATCCCTATGATTGGCAACAGAGTTAGCGATCGTATTTGATGTTATAAATGGAATGCCTGTTATCCTGGTAATTCATTTGCCGACTTTTACAGTCCGCTTAAGTAACGGGGTAGTGACATACTTTATTGTAGATACATCAACATATTAGGTGTTGTATGTGTTATTAATAGTGAAATTATATATGCTCTAAAAAACTGTCTAGATCGATTTTTGTGTAGTAACGGAACAAGAATACAATTCACCACTCCTTTTCTTGTGTATAAGAGATGACTGAGAGATGTAATATGCAGATAATATCTATGCCATCTGACCAACGCTGTTTAGTAGGTAAACTTCCCTGCCATCTTGAAGGAGGGTCGAAACTTAGCAGTGGAAGCTAGATGATGATATAGACGAACAGATGGACGGAGTCAAATAAGTACAAATAAGTACACCCTTTAAGTACAGCAGCCTAAAAATCTTAATCTTACTGCCACAGCCACAATTACTCTATTATAATATATATATGCCCCGTAGCACCTGTGTTCATCATCATTTCAGCTCATGTACCTCCCACTGTTGGGCCCGAGCCTCCTCCACTCCATAGGCGGGTCAGACGTATTGGTATAGGACTTTATTTCAAGTTTTCCTTCTCTCGAATAGGCAATATCTAGTGGTTTTTATGACACCCGCGGGCAGGAGAGTAGTTGGTGAATTATATTCTTACTCAGTCACAATACGAAATACTTTATTACTGTAACATATTTCGAAAATGTAGTAGATTTATAAAATGGTTTTAAAAGATTAATAAAAACGTAAAATCTGCGTATAAACAAAATATTCATTGTTATTCTAATGGATGTGACCTCTGCGGTCTCGCCAGACGCAGACGTTACTTGCTCAAGTTGATTGCAACAGTCGACATTGCCGCCGATTGCTGCCCAGTCATGTATATTTACACAATTTCCATAAATATACGTACTCAATAGATAACTATAAGGTAAAATTTACTGAACGACATGCCTATGCAATTGTAATTATGCAGCGTGTTTTATTATATAAAATATCAAATTAAGGCCGATAACGTGCCGTATCCTCCTTAATCTCGTTGGTTCATTAAATACTTATCCTAGCATGGAGATAAAAGTAGCATAATATGAAAACAAGTTTGTATTGACGTACAATTAGCCAATTATTTGATCAATTACAGGGAAAACTTATATGTATAATGTATATACTACTTGCCTTTTCAAAAACTACAATGGCTTTAGATTTATCCAAATGTTCTGTTCAAAAAATTAAAGAATCGACTGTTAGGCACTGGCGGGTCACCTAGTAATAAATAAATACAGTAGAAATTCGATTATCTGGGCCTCAGTTAAACGGATTCGCGATTATCCGGACTACCAACTGCGACCTATGTATTGTATCTACAAACCTACAAATCGAATTTATGCAAGCACACGTTCAGTGTCTGAAATGACATATCCAGCCTGCGTCCCGTGGAATTACTAACCCACGCGTTTCGTTATTGTTTTAACGCATAAAATTATGTACATACTTCATATCATATGTACAAAACAAAAAGGAGGTTTTTTATACATTTTATTATCCGCATTTTCGATTATCCGAATGCCTATCGACAACAATTACTCTAGTTAATCGAGTTTCTACTGTATGAATAATGAAAAACGTGTTTAAACGTATTTTACGTATTTAAATGATTTAAATAATGTTGTTATATATATTGCAAAAGCAAGATCCACATGCCAAAAGACGAGGTTAAGTTTAATTTTAAAAACAAACTTTAATCAGAAATTCGTCATCAAAACCCTTCCTCATGGCTACCAGTGTAACAAGTATTAGATGTAGCGATGATATAGATGATACGAGTAGCTATATAACTAGTCGTAAAAATGTTTAAACTAGATGGACGACTTCTGTTATATTTCTATATATAAGTTTACATAAACGACAAAAAAACATGGAGACAACATGACGCTACTAGGATTTGTTAAAATAAATCTGTCAAAAATTTTATAATAACGAACTTGAATTTGATGTAAATCATCATCGTTACCACAGCTCATAAACGTTCCACTGCTGGGCTCGAGCCCCCTCCGCAATAGAAAGGACATTGACCTACTATAACCACGCTGGTCAGACGTGTGGGTCATCATCATCATTTCATCATTTCGGCTCATATAGGTCCCACTGTTAGGCTCGAGCCTCCTCCACAGTAAGAGGAAAATTGACCTACTATACTACGCTTGCCAGACGTGTTGGTATAGGGTTTTATTTCGAGTTTTCCTTCTCTTGCATACATATTATGAGCATATTTAATGCCTTAGTCGTTTTTTACGACACCCACAGGTAAGATGGGGATGGCAAATTATATTCTTACTCTTGTCACCACACGAAATGATGTAACTATTAGGTTAATAAAAAATATTCCGTGTGATGACAGACTAAGAATACAATTCACCACTGCTTATCTTGCCATTGGACGTCGTAAAAGACGACTAAGGGATATAATATGCATATAACATTCTCTCTCAAAACTCTATACCAACATGTCTGACAAGCATGGTATAGTAGGTCAATTTCCCTCCTATTGGGGAGGAGGTTCGAGCCCACTATATGAGCTGAGACGGTGTGTGGATAATGCGCCGAGCTGCCTTAATGGTTTATTTGTCATGCCGAATATCAGTCCTGGTTGTCGAATACAAGTAAGTATAAAACAGTATGAGTAAAGTAACAGCTTACCTTGAATACAATCTTGTCCTTCTCCATTTCCATTTTATTTTCTTGTACTATAGATTCACCGCTGTTCTGTAACAATATTATTATAATTAAGATACCATACTAATTCTCAATGAGCGAATTAATTAACGTGAACTTGATAGGACGAGTATATTGCTATTTCGCAATAAAAAAATAATAAAAATACATAAATACATATCAATGAACAACTTATCTAAATGATTTAAACAATAATGGGAATAGATGTTAATTAATTTTACGTGAAACCTTGATCACTTCCATAAGCTATAAATACCCTATTCTTTTATTTTTATTGCAAATGGTGGCAAACGAGCAGACAGTACACCTGATGGTAAGTGTTGCTGCTGCTCATGAACCTTTGCAAGGCCGTTGCCTACCGCGAAGAAAGTGAAGGGAGTGTGAATGCATGCATTGGGGTTCGGTGAAACTAAAAGTATCACCAAAACTCACCACACGCAAGCACCCTCAGAAAATTGGGCTTCTGGCTCTTAACCAAACGAAGCGCAGTAAAAAATTGCTACTACTCTGCCGTTGGTTTTCTGCGAGAGTGTGGTACTACCCCGGACGAACCGGCCCGCGGCTGTAGATAACAACTGTCAACAGTGTGGTCTTACCAATATAAAAATTCAGATTCCAATTATTTAGGGTCGACGCAATACATACTCATCTTCAATAGTACACATTGCAAAATATATAACCGACCGCCTGCTTAACGTCAACGCTAGTTCGAAATGTAATTGTTGATCAAATGGCAATAGATCGACTGACCTGGGTAGAAGCTCTCAGTTTACTTTTACGATAATAATAAACAATGTCCGGGTGGTAACGGAGTAAGAATAGAATTCACCACTCCCTATCTTGCCCGTGGATGTCGTAAAAGACGACTAAAGGATATAATATGCATATAACATCTACGCAATACAAGGAAAATTCGAAATAAAACTCTATACCAACCTGTCTGACTAGAATGGTATAGTAAGGGCAATTTAGGGAAATTGCAGACGTCGATTTTCTGCGAGAGTGTGGTACTACCCGGACGGACCGACCCGCGGCTGTAAACAGATAACTGTCGACAGTGTGGTCCTACCACTGACAAAAAAAAATGTGGAACGCTTCACGATTTTGCGTGTCATCCTTGCGCTGGGGCCATGCTAATCTTCTCTGTATCGTTCCAATTTTAATATATGTATCTACTGCCGAAGCAAGTACAAGATGACTAAGGGATTATAATATGCATACAACATTTAAGCAAGACAAGAAAATTGGAAATAAAACCCTGTACCAACCCGTATGACCGGCATGGTATAGTAGATCAATCTCGCTCCCCTTGTAAAGGAGACTCGATCCTAGTAATGGGACGTGTATGATGATATTGATGATAATATGAGAAAGCAAAACATGTCATGCAGTCAGAATAAATCTACTGATTATGTATTCTATCGCCTTATATACTGCCCACTACTAGGTTCGAGGCCTACCACGCTGGTCAGGCGGGTTGATAGGGTTTTACTTCGAGTTTGCCTTCTCTTGCATAGTTGTTATATGCACAAGGTATCCTTTAGTCACCTTTACAACACCCAAGGGGCAAGAGACGGTGTGGTGAATTATATTCTTACATAATCACCACCCGATTATGTATAAAATCATTAAATTTTGTTAATTAATTCAAATAATACGTTTATAATATGTGTTTGTATTTAAAATATGAAAAATTAACCAATTTATGCAATACACGCATCCTTATCTTTATAATGATATTACACGGTTTTATTCACAACAAGTTTGATTGTACTGCGTTAATAAATATTTAATAAACTGTATTACGATGTCCGTCGGACTGTATACAACACGGTGCTCGCATTTATCCAGCCTTTGCAATCATTACATATCGTACTAATGTTGGTGAACGTGTAGGTACATCTCCAAAGAATAGTTAATTTAACAAGCAATATCTGCTTTCTTTCATCATTATCATTTGAGCTCAAATACGACCCACTGTAGGCCTCGAGCCTCCACAATAGGACGGATATTGCTTTACTATACCACGCCGGTCAAACGCGTAGGTTTTATGTGAATTATTTTTCTCCCGTATAGATTATCTGCATATCTCTTAGTCGTCTTTTACAAAACCCACCTAATGCGTGCGGATTTTAGATATCCAATATCTCCTAAGATACTACCGAAAGCGAAAAATAGCTTACGTTATCTGCTAGTAAAATATTATCAAAATTGGTTCAACCATTTTGAAGATTACCTGGAACAAACAGACGGCTAGACAGACAAAAAACATCATAGATATCGTGCAAATAACCGTGCGAGCATAAAAAGCCTACTATTTTGACATTATAAACAGAAACCTCAATTTTATTTACATGTATAGATAATTGTTTATTTTATATAAAATAAAATAAACCATTTTATATAAAATAAAATAAACTACACAAATATTTGTTATATGCCTTGATGAGCGCTAAGACCTCAAATATTAACCCTGCCAATTCAATTCAACTCAATGTTCCATTAAACATTATCAAAATGTTATATGTTTAACGAGGGCCGGGTCACAGTTCAATCACATGAAGTCAAGGCGTGCGTGGAATTAACAAAACAAGCATTTTAGACGTAATCGTGAGTTAACTTTTGTAATTTACATATATGTACATGCAAACTTAACTATCAATTTTAATAGTTATACGATACTGACTTTAGTTCACAATACACCTTTTGAATACTTAATAATTGAAATGCGTGGTAAATACTTTGACACACAAAAGATTTATTATTTGTATGTTTTTCACACATGTATTTCGAATGAATAAGTCATTTTTTGAGGAGTAAATAGCTGGTACGCTGAGGGCTCTCAACACGGTTGACATTTATACACAGCTTTACTTCGCCTATCAATAAGAATTGCACCTATTTATGTTTTACCTTCTATCATCATCGTGCCCTTATCCTAATTATTTACTATCGACGCAATATGTACGCTTCTTTTATAGTACATAGTTTTATGACCTGCCGCCTTCCTGACGTCAACCTTCCTTTCCAATGTAATTGTTGACTTGATGGCATCAAATGGATGTCCCAGGTCGATGACACCTATAAATATATATGTATATAAGGGCAATTCCTTCATGTGATTACGGCATAATGCAAACAAAAAAGGTTAATATATTTCCTTTGTAACCTCTCTTCCCGCCCTCCCGCGGTTAGCCTCTCTGCGGGTGATGGACCATGCCCCGGTCCAGTGACCCACGCCTTCGACTAGGGCCCCCAAATATGTTATGAGTATTTTAATATTATATATTCTTTTAGTGGTAGGACCATACTGTTGACAGTTGTCTGTCTACAGCCGCGGGCTGGTCCGTCCGGGGTAGTACCACACTCTCGCAGAAAATCGACGTCCGAGTAGCAGCAATTTGTTACTGCGCGTTGTTCAGTGAGCAAGAGAGCCGGAAGCCCAACTTTCTGAGGGTGTTTGCATGTGGTGGGTTTTGGTGATGACTTTAGTATCACCGAACCTGATGATGTGAACCTGCACGTATTCACGCTCCCTTGACTTTCTTCACGATAGGCAGCGGCCTTGCAAAAGTCCCTGAGCGGCAGCAAATCTTATCATCAGGTGTACTGTTTGCTCGTTTACCACCGTTTGCAATTAAAAAAAATATGTTTCACACATTTGACTGACGCCCATTGACATTGGTCACCTGAAATGCGGTCAGGAGGACATCATCATATTACTAGATCAACGCGGTAGTTATTGCATTATTTGTATGAGCCACAAATAATTATGCCGACTTCAGATGTAACTTGTCCTCGTAACACGATAGGGTAATGACCCAAAAATACTTAAAAAAAAATATATACGTAGCCGTAAATTAAGCGAATTTATCAACGAACTTGTGCAATATATAATTAATGTAAATACTAATCAAATGCGTATTTATTTTTTTACACGTTTAAATATTTATTCTCTACGAGTATCTATTAATAAGTGGTAATGGAGTGCTTCATGGTGCCACTTGTTCCACTCTTTATTATTATATAATATTTTACTATGATATGTAAATAAACAATGGTGAACAATGGCCGCTACAGATGTTGCAAAGCTTTACATTGCTTATGGGTATTACTACTAAGACTACGAGCTTTACATCGTCCTGGGCCAACTCTATATGCCGTCTAGTTAACAATTACTTTCCCAAGGAAAATTAAAGCCGCCTCGCTTTAATTCAGGCGTCTGGCTTTAGGCGGACGGTAATAAACCTAATGCCATAACTATTTTCAATATGTGCGATGGTAAAAAAGTACATTGGGTCGACTCCCAAGTAATTAGGTCTCTTTTTGTATAATCTATATACGTATATAAAAGAAAGTCATGTTAGTTACACTATTTATAACTCAAGAACAGCTGTACCGATTTAGCTGAAAATTGGTGGGAAGGTAGCGTAGAACCAGGAGACGGGTATAGGATACTTTTTATCCCGTTGGATCGCGTTCCCGTGTGACGTGACATAAAACGTCAAAGAGAATACAAGTCACTATGAAACGTGGTTTAACAAAAACGCATTTGATATGTAATAACAAAACGCAAATGACAGCTAAACGTAATTTTGTTTATGATTAAGTATGGTTGAAAATTTAATAATTACAATTTCAGTCAGAAATCAATAATCAGTAATTTGTATTCTCTTTGAATCATCATTAACAATGCCGCGACCGAGACGATTGAATCTATCCCGGCAAAACCGTAATGGTTTTGAGTTAGAGACTTAGGGACTATATTTTCGGAAATTTAGACAATATATTTACGAAAAAAAATATGGCGGTACGAAGTTCGCCGGGACAGCTAGTAACCTAATATAAAAGAAATTCACCACCTTATCCTGTACCGCGTGCATGTAAAGCTGAAAGATTTAAGTCAGTAACGTCGCAAGAGAAGAACGAATCAAATAAAACCCGTTTACTACCATGTCTCATCGTGTAAGTAAATTTCTTCTCTCATCTATTACTTAGTAGTGACGCAGTATATCCTCTTCTACCGCACAGGCCTATCAAATGCCATATCTACGTTTACTCTCTATAAATATCGTGTTTCACGCAATCCATACATCATTTCTTCGGTCTTCCCTTACCCCTAACCTTCAACATTCATACTTAAAACACTCCTTACGTTATTACTTTCATCCCGTCTCATCAACGTGTGATGTTCATACTATGTCAGATGTTTACTAACCTTTCCTTTACTGGCGCAACTTTCAATCTTACTCTTATACGCTCATTCTTTATTTTATCCATTTTCGTCACGCCGCAAAAATTAAGGTTATATCATCATTTGTTATTGCTTATATTCCAACTAGCATTATAAATCCGAATATGAGTTGTGTTTGTTATGCTTTAAGTCTCAAACGACTAAACCGATTTATAAATTTCTTTTACCAATGGAAAGCTACATCATTAGCAACTAATATAAGCTCCATTTTATCCCCCTACTCTCAAGGGAACGGGAACTCCGTAGGTGAAAAAGCGCTAATTTGGTAGGAGTAGAATAAAATATTGTATTATTTAGAATACTACATTATTTAGAATAAAAGACTACCTATCCGTGTGGTTACGGAGTAAGAATACAATTAATCACCCCCTTTACTAGCCCGAGGGTGTCGTAACAGACTAAGGGATATATGCGGGTAACACCGATGCAAGAGACGAAAAATTCGATACAAAACTCTATTCCAACATGTCCGACCAGCGTGGAACAGTAAGTCAATTACCCTCTGACTGTGGAGGAGATCTTAGTCCAACAGTGGGACTCCTATAGGCTGAGATATAGAATAAAAGACGACATATCGGTACGTTACTTCTACTGTTTGTTAAGCACGCAATGTCATGATTAGTGCACGCCATACATCTTGAAATACATATAATTATTTATTTGTACATAAGTTACACCATAGGTAACACTTGCATGTAACTGTTATGTAACTAATATACAAAACATTACATAAAAAGGGAAATAAAATGTAGCACAACATTGAGGAATTTGCTTACTGTATTTATTCCGCTACCAATGCATAGAATACGTTTAACGTTATGTGCTGTTTTTATTACTTGAATCGATTATCTTTTTTGCTGCCATTAGTGGCAGACAAATAGGTAACCCACCTGATGGTAAGTGGCAACTGCCACTACTACACCACCACCTTGAATACCGTGGGCACAGCCAGGTCTCCAATTGCTGTTATTCAAATATCGTGAAATTCCTGTGACAATGTGATACTATTCTGAATGAGCTGGCCATTTCTGATTGCAGAAAACTGTCAACATGCCTACTATCTTCATCTCAGCTTATACTCGTATATATCCCACTACTGAGCTCGAGCCCCCTCTATAACAAGAAGAAAATTAACCTACTATACCACGCTGATGAAACGGGTTGGTATAGGGTTTTATTTCGAGTTCCCCTCTGTTGCGCAGATGTTATATACCTAAGTCATCTTTTACGACACACACGGGCACGATAAGGAGTGGTGAATTGAATTCTTAATCACTCACCACACGAAATATCCTAGCATCTTAGTCACGGAGCCTGTACAGGCGTAGTCTGGGCTAGTGGACTAACGCCGTGTTTGACAGAAGAACCTAAGGTTATAGTTTGATGTACCTAAAGCCCTTAAGTTCCTTGCCTATCTGATGGGATACCTGCACCGCGCTACCTAAGGTGACAGGTAGATGTGAGATGGATGTTGGGTGGAGGATTGGTAATTCTCACTGCCAGTCAAGCAGACTCACTCGACTGGTCAGAACTGACGGCTAAGGGTGTCTTGGCCACAGTGAGATGGAGGTTTGGGTGGAAGATTGGTAACTCTCACTGCCAGTCAAGCAGACTCACTCGACTGGTCAGAACTGACGGCTAAGGCTGTCTTGGCCACTGTGAGAGGGATGTAACTGAGAGAGCCTACTATCTCAAAAAAGCTAAATTTAAAAAAAAAACCTAATAATTCAATAATTTGTGAACAAACAAAACAATAATATTAAACACCTAGGTGTTTAATGCACGCAAATGAAGATGCCGACGCATCTTGTTTTGTAAAGCAAATTAAATGCTATCTGGATTTGTATAAGTATAAAATGTACTTAAATAAAAACATTTAATTCTAATCATATTCACGAGTTATTTGAACTGGTACTAACTTTGTAAACACTATTAAGGATTCATTAAAATAAATATTTTGTATTTTGCACCTTTTGCCTTTTAGGCCTTCCGTAAAATAGCGAGCTATTTTAGATGCCAATAATGGATAAATATACAAAATTTATCAGAAATTGTAAAAATCGACTAAAGGTTTTTCGGAGGTGGAAGGCAGCTCTCTTCAACAGAAGAGAAGGAAGAGTGAAGGGAAGGAGACAATGGGGATACGTCCAACAATGGACTTTGAAGGACTGATATCTGAATAGGTGAATGGATATATATAGTATCGTATTACAAATTAAGTTTTAATACGCAGTTATTGGCGGTATTAAAAAAAGGTTATGTGAGCTTTAACATAAATTACAAGTTGTACACTCGTGAATGACTGACTCGTGACTGACTCTCAAATTATTACGTATGTACTTAGCAGAGCTACGTTGGATTTAGAAGTGTGTATATATACGCCATAGAAAAGGAATCTATTTTGGGTTACAAAAACTGTATTTATTTTAGAACATTGCCAATATTATATCAATACGCCAAATTTCCATGTGATGACACAATAAGAATACAATTCATCCCCCTTTTTTTTGGGGGTGGGTTACGGTCGGCGCACTCCTCGCACCACTCCGTCCGGGGCGACAGAGAGGCGTAAGCACGCACACCCATAACCCACCCGTGAGGACCGACGGAATACCCCTTGAGGAGTACCCTCCCATCGACCGACGTTCAAGGGGAGGACGTCGGTCTTTCCTCACGCGGTCTGCCTCTCGGCGGGTGACGGACTAACTCCCTGGTCCAGCCACCCGCGGCCTCGGCTAGATACATTTCACCCCCTAACTTCCCCGTGGGTGACGCTGATCTTATATGCTTATAACATCTAAAACTCAACAAACAAACAACAAAAAACAACAAAAAAAATCATATAGGTATACCTGTCTGACCAACAAGATATAGTAGATGAAATTCCCTTCTATTGTGGAGGAGGCTCGAGCCCAATAGTTGGGCATATACAAGTCGAGATCAAGATGATGAGAACGCTAAATAACTATTTTACTTCTTTCCTCAGCAATGATGTCTATCTTAAAAGAACAATTGCGTGAATGGCCTGATTATGAAAGAATGTCTTCTTCTCTACCCTGAAACTGCTTAAAAACTGCTTATAAGTGGCAATTGTATTCAGATTCCACTGCTAACTGTACTTTATCATTAATATTTTATCAATAAACAACCACTAAAGAAATATTTCCATCATATAAAACGTTTTTTTTTGGGCGGGCTATGGCACGTCGTGCACATCGTCCGTAGCGAGGCAAGAGCGGTGCGCCCCCTGTATTCCCTCCCCTTCACCATTGGGCCGACCACTGGTACCGAATTCCTTGTCGACCGTGGCCAGCCCGGGATATCCTTTAGGGTATCCTCTCCCCGACGCCAGGCCTAGGGCGTCGCCCTCACGCGGTCAGTTTTTCAGCAGGTGACGAACTATTCTTGCGGAACTTGGGCGGCATCAAACACATGTATCGTGGCAGTATTTTTAGTGCCTGTTTGTAACATTTTGAATAAATATGCAAATTTTAAATAACTTAATTTTATAATAAATACACAGATAAATATTTTTATATACTTAACATTTTTATACTAATAATAGTGCAAAACGGCTTTTTATAAAAAAAACTCATAAGAATTTGGTTTTACCAAATTCTAAATATTCTTGATTTTATTTGGCTAACGTAATACAGTATTGCCCAAAAGTACGCATTATAATTATAATAAGTAATAATTACGTCCGCTTAGTAATAAATTACGTGTGAAATTACGGAACATGTGTTAATTTGTAACATTCGTAAATATTTTCTATTAATGTTTTGATATACAGTTATGTAAGCGTAATAAGAGGGTGGCCCTGGAAAAGACGGAGGCCCTTTTGTTCCATGGCCTCCGTACCGCCGGGCCACCCGCCGGCGCTTCGATCACCGTGAAGTCGGTTACCATCAGCATCCAGGCCCACATGAAGTACTTGGGCCTGGTGCTCGACGGGCATTTTTGGTTCCGGGAGCATCTCCATCGACTTGTTCCCCGGCTTGTCGGCGCGGCGTCCGCCCTTTCGCGGCTGATGCCGAACGTGGGCGGACCCAGCGCTACGTGCCGACAGCTGTACGTGGGGGTGATCCGGTCGATGGCCCTGTACGGCGCACCGGTGTGGGCGGGGTCCCTGACCGTCCGGCTGAGGACCCTCTTGAGGCGACCACAGAGGGTCATGGCGATCAGGGCCATACGTGGTTACCGCACGGTGGCGACGGAGGCAGCGTGCCTCCTGGCCGGAACCCCCCCGTGGGACCTGGAGGCGGAGATGCTCGCCGACATTTATCGGCGGGCATCGGAGACGCGCGCCCGCGGCGGTATGGTCTCCATCAAAGAGGTCACCGCCTGGCGGGTCGACGCCCGCCGGGAAGTAATTGCCCGTTGGGCAGTCCGGCTGGAGAGTCCTCGGTACGGTGTCAGGACCGTCGAGGCCTTCCGGCCGGTGTTGATGGAGTGGTTGGAGCGGACGCACGGGGTGCTTTCCTTCCGACTGGTGCAGGTGCTTACGGGGCACGGTTGCTTCGCGAAGTACCTGCACAAGATTGTCAGGAGGGAGAGCACACCGTCCTGCCACCACTGCAATTGCGACGAGGACACGGCGCAGCACACGCTCGAGGTGTGTGCTGCGTGGGAGGGGGAGCGCCGTGAACTCGTCGCGATTATCGGTGCCGACCTGACGCTGCCGACCATCGCCAGGGAGATGCTCGACAGCGTCAGGAACTGGGACGCGGTCGCCGCCTTCTGTGAGGCCGTAATCTCACGGAAGGAGGCGGCGGATCGTGTGCGAGTAGAGCTCCTATTCGGCGACACGTTCCGCCGCCGGCGACTCGGGCGGCGTAGGCGCGAGTATCTGCGCCTAATGCCGCCCTAGCCGAGGCCGCGGGTGATCGGACCGGGGAATTGTCCGTCACCCGCAGAGAGGCTGACCGCGCGACGGCAACCGACGTCCCAAGACGTCGAGAGGTGACGTTACCCGAAAGGGTATTCCGTCGGGCCGACCACTGACGACAAGTCACATCTGCTCCGGTGGTCGGCCCAACAACGAGGTGACGTGGGTACGGGTGGGTTACGGGCCCGCGCGCCGCCCTTTCATCGCCCCGGATGGATTGGACCGCGCGTGTGCATACCATAGCCCACCCATAAAAAAAAAAAAAAAAAAAAAAAAAAAAAAAAAAAAAAAAAAAAAAATGTAAGCGTAATAAGTTTTCTTTATTCACTGTTTAAGTGTATCTTTAAAAGCTTCATGACATCTAATATTTGTTTAACCCATCATCATTCATAATTGTAAATATTTGAGTTCTATGGTCGTAACAATAATACGTAATATGGTGACGTTACCCCACAATGGCACTCCCTAAAGGCCGTGAATTTATATCTTAGACAAAATACTGTACAATGTGTTGCACTACTCTTTTTACTTTGCAGTAATGAAACAAATTAGCAATGGAAGTAGATTTATGATAACATTTAAAATACTTCTGTAAGTATAGGCTGTGTCCGTGTGGTGATGGAATAAGAATACAATTTACCACCCATATCTTGCCCATGGCGTCGAAAAAGACAACTAAGGGATATAATATACATATAACCTCTATGCAAGAGTTGGAAAACTCAAAATTAAAGCCTATGCTAACACGCTTGACCAGCGTGATATAGTTAGATTAATTTCACTCCTATTGTGGAGTATGCTAAATAGAGCCAAATAGTGTGACGTGTATAAGCTGTGAAGAGGATAGGCTGACTATTCATACTAGTGTCAGTGACGTAACTATAGGGTGGCAGGGCGGGCAAAATGCCACGGGCCCCCGACCTGAGGGCCCCGGGCCAAAACACCAAGGGATGAATCGATATCATCTAGGTATCGATACCGTATCGGTCGCTAATTATCGATACTCAATCAATATCGATTGAAAAGTACCGATACTTACTGGTATCGATATCGAATTGATTGTGAATAGAGCCTATCTAATACGAGGTAAATTATTGGCGGGATTGTTTATGATGAGCTTTTTTTTATGGAACCTGATTGTACCTGGCTTTTATAAAAATTAAAAACGTGATGATTCTTACTGATAGGGCCTCAATCAAAGAATTTGCCACGGGCCCCAGATGGTATAGTTACGCCTCTGACTAGTGTACCTGTAATATCATGTAATACTTATCGTCTATCTTATCGACGTCTATTTTAAGATTGGCCCTTCCATTAGGTATATGTATTACCATAAACGCGACGCTTGACAGGCAGGTTGGCGGTCGTATTTGATATTAAAATCTTTCTAAAAGAATAGTTGCTGCTCATTCTCTTTGTGATTCTTCAGCTGTTTTTACGATTCCCTTGAGATAAAAGGGTGGTGATGCCATTATATTCTTAACTCGTCACAACTCGGGTAATATGATATAATAAATATCATAACCTGTCGTCTTCCGTTCCCATCGCCGTTTGGGCTGACCACGGGTACCGATTCCTGAACATCGAGTGCAACCTGAACTAACGCCGCTTTCCAATGACTAATGAACACCACTATCTCGGAGAGACATATGTCCAACTAACCTCGATAGGCTGATAGCATGGATGCTCGATAGCATGGATTTAAAAACTTTAGAACTCTAGCGAATCTTATAATTAACCCTAGGATTGCATACTTACAATATTTGTCGAGCTTTGGCTTTTCTTATCATTAAAAAAATCTTATCAAAAGTTTATTTAAGCAATGGTTGATTACAAATTGTGTCTCTAAAATATTTTATATTTCGGAATGACTGAATATGTATTGTCTTTAAATTTTATATAGAACAATAAATTATTCAAACCACGTTTGTTATTTATTTAGTTACATCACTAGCGTCTAAAATAGAGACTTGCCCAATTGGATTGAATTTTAATTTGGTGGAAATATCCCAGGCAAATGTCTAAATCGCCTTCTACGACATTTATATTCGGGGTACCCACCCCGAATATAAATAAACTCATTTGCAAAAAAAACGGGCACCTAAGCAATGAACCATTTCAAATGTTAATATTTCTTTGTTTGATAATTATAGGTAGTTTTATCTACACAATTTGCTAAATTAATAAGAAAATAATCGTTTTCATCAGTATTTCATAAAATTTAGATACAATTTATGGGAAATAATGCTAAACCTCGCTAGTAGTGTATATTCGCTAGTAGTGCATATGCTCATGAAGTAAAAATAAAAAAGTTTTTTTGTTTGTTTTTCTTTAATAAAGTAAAAGCAGATAAATGTTTAGTATCGAGTGTGACCCCCTCTAGCTAAAATCACAGCTTGAATTCGTCTGGGCATGCTAGCGAGTATATCCCGGATACTTGCTTGCGGAATACGTTCCCACTCCGCAGTAATCACATTCTTCAGCTCTCTGATGGTCTGCGGAGCCGGGTGTACTGATCTCACACGCCGTTTCAGAACGTCCCAGACATGCTCTATGGGATTGAGGTCGGGACTTCGAGCTGGCCAATCCAAACGACGAATGCCGACCTCTTGCACATACGCATTAACATCGCGGGATCGGTGGGCGCGAGCATTGTCGTCCATAAAAATCGAGTCTTCACCTAGAGCGGCCAATGCGGGTTGTGCATGAGAAATTAGAACTTCCGTTATGTATCGATGCCCAGTCAGTGAGCCGTTTTCAATGAAGACTAACTCTGTACGATCCATTGAATTTATTCCTGCCCAAAACATAACAGAGCCCCCACCATAAGGTGTGATTTCTTCGAAACATGCCTCTGCAAAGCCTTCTCCTTGTCTTCTTAGCACTCGCCGACGTCGATCTTCACCGAACAGAGATATCCTGGCTTCATCAGAGAACAAAACCCTATTCCAATCGTCTTGAGTCCATGATTCACAATTTCTAGCGAACCTAAGCCTGTGAACTCTGTGCTCACGGAGTAATTTGGGGCCACGGGCCGGGCGGTGACTGCGTATATTGGCAGCGAGAAGCCTCCTCCTGACCGTCCATAGACTAATATGCACATTTCTTACTTCTTGGAGGTTGTTCTTAAGATCCACATACGAAGATTTGCGATTTCTCAATGCGCGACTCACAAGAAAACGATCATCCCGTGGTTGGGTATATGGTTTTCTTCCAGAACCAGGCCTTCTCTCGACGGAACCAGTCTCCTGATATCGCTGCCAGGTCCTTTGGACTGTCGAGCGACTAACATTTAGCCTCCTAGCCACGAAACATTGGCTGCAACCCTCTTCAAGCAGCGCGATAATTTTGGTAGCTTTTACCACTTTATCTACCATTTTTGATACAGCCAAACAGCATTAAATAAAGCTTTGACAGTCAAGGATATGAAATTAATCGATAAAAATTGAATAAAAGTTATAAAAGTCGATGTTAATTTCTGGAACTTCGCGCCAAAAATGTAGGATAAAAAGGGGTTTTCTGTAAAAATGAACATCAAATGAAAAATTGAATTTAGAACGTACTTTTTTAAATACCACAGCATTTTTAAAACCGGCCAGTAACGTGTACAAACGATTGAAACCTTTTTGGTATTGTATCTTTTTAAATATGAATGAAAATCAAAACCGCCCGTTTTTTTTGCAAATGAGTTTAATATAAAATAGATATTAATGTTTAATACATGGTAAACAAAAATATTTTCTTTAATTATTTATATGTATTTGTACTGTATTTGTACAAAAGCTTTCATGAAAAATAGAATAGCCATCATAACAATCATTCTAAGATTGACTTAATTGAACATGACAGACTTTAAACTTCAAGTGTTTCTTATCACGAAATGATTTCATAATATGTTTACTTAGTTGTCTCGTACGATATCCGCGGGAAGGAAGTAATAGCCTTATATTCTTATCCTGTCATCACACAAAAATTTTGTACACCATAAATATGTACCTAATGTTGTGTGGTAGCGACTACGAATACTACCAACCCTTACATTGCTCGTGGGTGTCGTAAAAGACGACCAAGAGCTTTACATTGACCTAGACCAACTCACTTTGATGCCGTCTGGTCAACAATGCATTCCCAAGAAGGGCCGATTACAAAACTAATGCTAATAAATAACGTACTATGAAATAAGAGTACATATTAAGTCGACTCCAAGTAATTTGAATAAGAGCAGGATGATGATGATAAATATGTAGCTAACATATAAACGAAGAGTTCTTGCAAAGTCTAAGTTACAATTAAAACTTACTAAGTGTTAAGTGTAGTCTTATTAACGAAACGTTCCTATTATGTTTGAATACATGACTTTCAATTTGATATAAATTTAGATATGGTTTTTGTTTTGATGTTCCTCTATTTAAGTATCTATCCTATAGGATATGGTTCCACAAAAAAAATTAAAACACCATCTCCTAAATTTGTGAATCGTCTACTTGTACTCTAATAATTTTTCTTAGAACGTTTTAAGAAGTATAACGAAAGTATAACCAACCTTTCTCTCCCACGGTTATCATAAAAATCTATTAATATAAGCAGATAACGTAACTGAAAAAAAGAAAAACTTGAATTCTGATGTTTACGCGAGTATTACACATTTTAAATAAAACTACGTTTCGGCAATCAAAAATCAAATACAAACATAATAAAATCCGTAGAGAAGTTTTATTTAAAATTGAATTAAAACTGTTTAAACACTCGTTTAGTCCGCGTGAAGCTAATTTTTCTCACGTACAAGAAAACTGTACCCAAGTGTTCTTTATATCAACTGTGACGAATGGAAAAAATCAAACTATTAGAAAACATATTTAATAATGTAAATAACATAATGAAGGAACTTCACATTTAACATGTAATACGACACTTAAATGCAACATGAAGATATTATAGTGAAAGTCGATGTGCACGTTCTGCCTGCAAGTTTCTAACGACTATACCTAATGCTACTGTGTATATGTTATGTATGCTAACTATACTGAGAAGGCACTAAATCTTCTTAATAGATTAAAAGTATCAGAGCTTTATGTCACGACGCGTCGATAGTGAAACGTACACTACTAGAAAGGTAACCAACAAGAATTGATTGATAAATATTTCAATAATATTATTTCATGTCTAATGCAAAGACCCTTTCCCATGTCCACTGCTGAATGTAGAACTACTACGTTTCCTTGCATGGATACATATTACCCTACTGTCCTGAATCCTGTTCTTCCTAACGTTTAAAATTTAGTTATTATTTTAACTACCCCATTTTTTTGAAAATAGCAAATGTCTTTGCATAGTGCTAAGAATAAAAACGGCTAAGTCTTTTTCTTTGTTTTTAAGACAACACTAAGGAACTTTGCTACCAACTATACTACCAACCCTCACATTGATAGTGAGTGTCGTAGAAGACGACTAAGAGCTTTACATACACCTAGACCAACTTGATGCCAATTACATTCTCAATAAGGGTTAACGTCAGGCAGGCGGCCGGTTATAAAATTATTGCCAGTATCTTTTGCAATATGTACAATGGAAAAATACATATTGCGTCGACCCCAAGTAATTGGGATAAGAGCAGGATAATGATGACTGCCCTAAAGAAATATTTCTTGTATTGCAGTGGATTAAACATATAACTAACGTACGCAATTTACACCCAAAGCAACAAATTGTCCTACATAGGAATCGAATTCACAACATCTGGTACGCGATATCTTAACCTATGACATGCCTAGCCGAGGCCGCGGGTGACAGGGCCGGGGATTAGTCAGTCACCCGCAGAGAGGCTGATCGCGCGATGGCGACTGACTTCCCCGAGACGGGACGTCGTGAGGAGAGGGTACCCCACGAAACCTCCGTCGGGCCGACCAATGATGTCAAGGAACTCTGCATTACTGGTCGGCCCAACAACGAAGGTGACGTGTTACAGGTGGGTTATTGGGCCGCATGCCGCCCCTCTGTTGCCCCCGACGGTGCCGGGCGGCGCTGGCGGGTGTGCCGTCCATAGCCCACCTCCAAAAAAAGCTATGACATTTGTATTTTGGACGCTACATGGCGTTATTCTGTACCGCTTGAATCTAATAGCGTCCTATAACTTTATCGTTCACCATGTAGCAAGACATCCAACGATGCGTCGTCCGATAGGCGGTTATCACTGTGGCATATTTCTGCCGCAATGATTAACGATTCATGAAGTGGTTAGCTTAGCCAATCACAATTCGGCATACTCAGTCGTCAAACTATCGTGTGGTGATGGAGTAAGAATACAATTCACCACTCCCTTTTTTACCCTTGAATGTCGTAAAAAACGTCTAAGGAATATAATATGCATATAAACTCAGTGCAAAAGAAGAAAAACTCGAAATAAAACTCTATAACAACCCGTAAGACCAGCGTGGTATAGTAGGTCAATATCCCTCCTATTACAGAGGAGGCTTGAGCCCAACAGTACGCCGAGATGAAAATGATGAGATCTTATTTGAATTGCCTGAAAGGTGTCCGAATCGAGTTGGATTCGTCAGCTCATTTTCTTTTTCAGCATTGGAATCTAATCAGCTGGGCTTTATGCCCTAGATAAGCATAGCTATCGACAATTTTCTGAATCGCATTCCCAACTGCTACTGGAATGTACAGGAATGACGTGTGCATTAGACATGAATTTTGTCTTGTACATGTTCTTTGCATTGATAAAGTAAGAATACCACTACCAATACTTCAAGTATACAATTTCCATGTGGTGATGGAGTAAGAATACAATTCACCACCATGAGGCATTTACATACATAATTAATAGACACAAATTACACTCGGACTCGGAGCAACAATTTGTAAATCATACAAAGTCTTGTCTTGCGTGAGAATTCAACCGACGACACTGATACTAAGGTCTGTATTTTAACCACTACGCCATTAAAGTATGCCGCAATAAACTACGGATAGTTGATATATTCCTTTTATGATTTATTCCATTATATATTAATATGTAAAAATTGATCGACTTCGTACTAAATGCATAAAAAAATGTTTCAATTTTTGACCTTCACAAGTATCTTTCCATAAATTAGTAGATATGATTATGGTAAATATTACGGTCACGGTTACGATGTGCTTTAATATTAGTCTGTTATAATCATCTACAACGATGCTTAACACAAGTTGAAATATATTGACTTATTTATATATTATAGAAATATATTGACAAAACCTTAAACCAGGCCTTTCCGTGTGGTGACGTAATAAGTATACATTTTACCACTTACTTTCATGCCCAAGGTTGTAAAGGGCGACTGAGGGATATAACATGCAAATTCCAGATATGCAAGAGAAGGAAAACTTGATAACTAGTAGGTCAATTTCCATCCTATTATGCAGGAGGCCCAAAGTCAACAGCGGGAGGTATATAAGCTAAGAAGAAGAATAATAAGATGGACCAGACCAGCGTAACTTTACAAATAAAGTTGATTTTCATAAAAAAAAATCAATTATCACAGACGCATTTCAAAATATTTTTACTGAACTAATAACCAGTGTTAATGATCAACTGAGTTCAAACAAAATATTCGTAACTGAACTCTTCCTGAGGTGGCGCTAAGTTGTAGAATTTTTTTTAAATAAGATAGATCGCTCGACGAACCGACGACCATTGTAGAAAATAGATTCTCGAGTGGTGACCACGTATCGGAGGGCACAGCGTAGGACGACCCCCTACTAGGGGGACTGACAACATCTTGAAAGTCGCAGGGAACCGTTGGATGGCATTGGCAAAGGATGATTTTGTTCTAAATAATAAATTGCTACTTATTTCAAAGTAAATACATAACTTAAATATGTATAGTGATCAAATACAAATACGTACATCTGCATTCTATAGTTACGGCGAAAACCATAGTGTCCAGTGTTACGCAAGTCGATGTTACGGAGAACAATTTATTGTGCAATGCATACCGATGTACCACCTAACCGTTGTTGTACTAACAAACAGCTAATCTTGCAATCTACATACATATTTAATGCTTAAATAAATCGATTATTAAAATCGTATTGCTATAATTATGGTGAAAATTAATCGTCTTGTTAACTATATATTAACAGTGTTATTAACGAAGCAATTGAACCGGTAATGAAATAATTATTGCAACAATATTAAAATTTCGTTGCTTCATTACGACTAAGTAAATTGAGATTGAAAGTTTGGTCGATTTTAATGTTTACAGTTACGGATCGTTTGTCCGTTCTTATTGCACGCTTTAAAATAAAGTAAAATAATTTTAATCGCAACGATCTGTACTCATCTATCTATGAATTATTGATATACTAGCAACCCGCCCTCGCTTCGCTTCGGTTTCAGTCGTCTTTCCTGCGTAGTTCCCGTTCCCGTAGGAATACATGGATAAAATATAGCCTAGTTTACTCCCTGGTATTATAGCTTTCCATTAGTGAAAGAATTTTTGAAATCGGTCCAGCCGTTTTGAAGATTACCCGGAACAAACAGACAGACAGAAAAAAAAAGTGTATTTTAGGCATATGTATAGTACAAATAACCGTGTGAGCATGAAAAAAGCCTATTATTTTGACATTACAAACAGACACTCCAATTTCATTTATTGGTATAGATTGCAATTTCAATTTCGATAATTTTCTATTTTTAACTTCGTGGCGATGATATGGCGATAAATTAAAATGAAAAAGAAATATAATATAACAAAAATGTTTTAAATAAATGTTAAAATTAAAATAAAATTAAGCTTTAATATAATGTATATTAAAATAGTTTACATGATGTTTCAGAATAAATTTCGGCATTTTATTTGCAGTAAAATAAAAAAAAAACTAAAATAAAGTACGTATGTAATAATACTTTTAACTATTATTACTAGTATTATACTTAGCAATTTTATGACGATAAAACTCCTATATCAACATGTCTGACCAGCATGGTCAGATCAATTTCGCTCCTATTGGGGAGGAGGCTCGAGCCCAGCAGTGGGACGTGTATAAGCTGAGATGACGATGGCGATTTTTTACTTTTAATTCTCACAAAGGCAAGAATATCTAGGAATGAGGTGATAACTAATAACAGAAGGAAAGCTGTGCCTGTAAATTCTAAAATATCTATAAAGTTGAGTATAGCAATGTTTCAACGTAGCTTGAAGTTATTTACTCAAAAAGAATTGAAACAAAGTAGACATATGATAATAAATAATTTTCCACATTAAACTCTAACGAAAATTTTGCACAGTAACAATCGAACCAGCAATTTAAAATAATATAAACAAAAAGGCTATTATGAAATACCTATCGAATTATTTCTTTCCGTGACATGAGTAACCGGAAAGAAACGAATCTCCACTTCCTTCATATGAAAAAAGAATTGATTTATCATTAACTTCGATATCCTTTTTAATTTAAGGAAACTAATGTTATACGCCGGCGGCTGATAGAACGGGATAACATATTTAACGGCACGGTACGGATGGGAAAATAGAAATGAAACTATTAAAAAAATTTGTAATTCACGACCGTGTCTTCGAATTTAGGGAGATCAACATCATCCGACTACTGGGCTCAAGCTTCATCCACTATGGGAAGAAAATTGATCTACTATACCACGCTGGTTAAACATGTTGGCATAGGGATTTATTTCGAATTTTCCTTTTCTTGCATAGATGTTGTATGTATATTATATTCCTTACTCGTCTTTTAAAATACCCATGGGTAAGATAGGGGTGGTGAATTTTATTCTTATTCCATCACCACACGGTGGAGACGGAAGGGAGATCAATTTAATTTTATTAAAATATTTCCTTATAGTTTCCCTTAGTATAAGATATTAAATGCTTTTACAACCCAATCTGAGTTGGAGCAATTGGAATTGTATTAGGTTAATGAACACATTCTCTTAGAAGCTTTATATGATAGTTGCATGATATTTTGTAACACGATAAAAATAACTTTTGCCGCTTCCTTCAGCAGCTAAGTTTATTTTTATATTTACAACATGCTTAGTATTAGCTCCAGTTTGTGCCTTTCGATGCAGAATAAGTCTTATTTTTCAAGATACAAAACAAATTAAAAAAAAATCACTGGAAAACCAAATCACCCGATCGCCAGTTTACTAGAGAAGCCATGATATATACATGTCACAGATAGTTAACGAACGGCCGTCGCCTTTATTCTTCACACATGCATTCGCCTGTGTCGCTAAAGGTTGACCATTTCTCACTGGCCATGGCAAGTTCAAGAATAAGTTTTTCTTTTAAATTCATAACGTAACCTGATGGTTAGTAGTCAGGGCAGCCCTAATAAGTCGGATATCTGACTACGAATATGAAAAGTAAGCACACAACAATCTTTGGAGTACGATGACTTGACCAATGAACGCGATATTATGTTAGATAGTTTACTTTTTCCGTTACCATAAGAATAACTACAATAATTTCTTGCCCTTCAGTTCATATGCACCACTTTATTGGTCTAAAGAAATTAGGCCCTTTTTTTTTTTTGTTGTGGGTGGGCTGCGGTCGGCGCGCCTCCGCACCACTCCGTCCGGGGCGACAGAGGGGCTTAAGCACGCAACTCCCGCAACCCACCCGAAAACCACCTCGCCTTCGTCATTGGGCCGACCACCGGAGCAGGTTTACTTGTCGTCAGTCGTCGGCCCGACGGAATACCACCTACGCGGGGTACCCTCCCATCGACCGACGTCCCCCCCTCGGGAAGGACGTCGGTCTTTCCTCACGCGGTCGGCCTCTCGGCGGGTGACGGACTAATCCCCGGTCACGTCACCCGCAAAGAAATTAGGCCCTGAGATACATTAACCAGATAGCCTGGCAGGAGGGGTTTTTATTTGGCGGCGCAGGCACAGGTATTCGCGCCGCGCTAGCCGAGGCCGCGGGTGACTGGACCGGGGAACTAGTCCGTTACTTGCCGAGAGGCCGACCGTGTGAGGAAAGACCAACCGACGACCGACGTCCTCACCGAGGGGGGGACGTCGGTCGAGGAGAGGGCACCCCTCAGGGGGTTTTCCGTTGGGCCGACCACTGACGTCAAGTCACCCTGCTCCAGTGGTCGGCCCAACGACGAAGGCGACGTGTCACGAGTGGGTTACGGGTGGGTTACGGGTGTGCGTGCTTACGCCCCTTTATCGCCCCGGACGGAGTGGAGCGAGGAGTGCGCCGACCGTAACCCACCTCCAAAAAAAAATGGGGTTTTTATTTAGAATCTTCTTTATCTTCAGAGATTATGTTTACTTACATATCTTTTGACCTCGTCATTTTTACGATACCCCATGTATGACAAGATATGGATGGCGAATTGTATTCTTACTTACCCGCGACAAAATTATCATGATTACTAATAAAGAAAAACGTTTCTTTATTTATTGACATAGATGGCGACGAATTTATATTAAAATTTATTAATTATTTATGTAATAAAAATTATTATAATATCTAAAACGGCAAGAACACTCACGTGCTGAGATTGATTACGTCGACCCGGCTTTCGACCATATCCGATGCTCATCATCAGGGCGAGTGCGCAGCGGCGTCTGCGAGGCCCCGGCGTGCACTGCCTGAGTGTTCTTGCCGTTTTCGATATTATAATATGGATCAGTGTCACGATAATTTTAATAATAAAAATTACCTTAGTAACTACATATATTTTACTACAGCAATATACATGGAGGAATAAAATTGGTTCTTGTTCTTTTTTAGGGTTCCGTACCCAGAGGGTAAAAACGGGACCCTATTACTAAGACTTCGCTGTTTGTCCGTCCGTCTGTCTGTCACCAGGCTGTATCTCAAGAACCACGATAGCTAGACATTTGAAATTTTTACAAATTATGTATTTCTGTTGCCACAATAACAACAAATACTAAAAACAAAATAAAATAAATATTTAAGAGGGGCTCCCATACAAAAAACGCAATTTTTTGCACTTTTTATACATAATGGTACGGAACCCTTCGTACGCAACTCTGACTCGTACTTAGCCGGTTTCTTCTTTCTTTCCTTTCTTTAACTTTCCCAAAAGAAAAAACGTATGACCTGTAAAAATTATATATTTTATCTATACATCTTCGTACTGGTCATTTAAAGCCGTCATTTATTTTAATAACCCCACTCGGGAATCTTATTTTTTTTGGGTGGGCCATGATCTGGACACACTCCACCCAATCCATCCATAACCTACAGTATTCCTTCCACATCGCCATTGGACTGGTCATTGCTACCTATTCCTTAACTAGCTGGGCCGACTCAAAAGTTCTAAATAAATATTCGTTCGCTCGAAAATTAAATCCCATCATATAATTTTTTTAAGAATTTTATCTACCCAGTGACTTCCACTATCAAGACTAATTATGCACCATTTATAAAAATCGATTTAGCCGTCAAATAGTTAGGTGCTAATATACATACCAACATATAGGTACAGGTCAAACCTATAACCCACATATGGGCTTTGCCGCAATAAGGTTAAAAATTAAAGCACGTGTGCAACATATTCATATTTTAGAATAATAATAAATATTTTTTTTTTTTTGCGCAGAGCAGTAACGATCTCCCATTCCCAAAGGTTGTAGTTATACAGAGCTATTCTTAGTGCAACCCCATGATGATTTCAGATATCATTTCTCCATTAATGTTTGGAAAGGTCTACTGCGTTCATAGAAATAATATTTCTGTGACTGTGTCTCTAAAATTTGTACATTTGTTATAGGTTTTTTTTAAATGAAGTGTGAATTAACTATAGTATATACAACTACAGAACTTTCTTACTCGTAACAATTCGCGTACCCCTTTACGTACTAAAGCAGTGCAATCTATGGTGGCAACTCTAAAAAAATTAACATTAAATATTTCGTACTCTTAATGCGAGTTTGAAAGATTAAAAATGCATCATTACTTTTACTTTACATATAGCAACACATTATCGAAATTATAACATTTTTGTTAAAATGGTTTTAAAATATGGTTAAAATGAAAAACCAATACCAAATTTTCTCAATTAAAATTTCGGATCGAACAATTAAAATTCAAATTTTCTTAAACGTTATGGATTAGATTAATTATGGTCACAATGCATTAGATTAATTATAGTCCCCTTATTTTTAATATTACTATTTTGTAAATAAATTCATAAATAAAACCATATGGTATATATTTAAAAAATTAAAATTTATTTCGAGATGGTCTCTTGAAATACAGGACGAATGAATTAACATTAACAGTATTTAACGGCCGGCATTTCGCAAATTATCTAAATTTAATAACTACACTGATATCGTCCTGCCAATGCATAAATCTAGATAATATTACGGTTCAATCTAAACTTACACTCTTTATTTTAGATTAGTATGATTTACTTATAGACCTTAACAGATAAGAGTGTATCTTTTCAGTTTCATAAATATACCTAAACTATTTATGTATAAGAGCTAGATTATTATATACATAGAAATACTTACTTTAATTCATAAAAGAACTATAGGTAACCCATATAGTCCACAGCACTTGTATTAATATCAATTTGCAAAGTTATATATAAAAAAATATGTTTATCTGATCGTACAAGATCGTGTTTACGCGGTTGTCATGGTAACGTAAAGCAAATATAATAATGACGCTCAATGCGCGCGCGCTTTCGTGAGCGAACGCAGACTGGCTCACTGGCTGCGTCTACGACGGCCAACGACCACCACCGCTGTTCTTCAGAAAGCGAGAGGAAGAGCCCAGATTCAAAGCAAGTTTTTGTTGTGCGAGGACAAGTCTATTCTATCAAACTACATTATTGCTTTGTATGATTTTGTGCCAACAATAGATATATTTCTGTCTTGTTAACGTGTCAAACGATGAATCTAATTTGTTTTGCTTTAACATTTTATAAGTAAAGTTAAGTAAAGTTTTATCGACGCTCACTTATTTGCATTTTTAAGTAATTATTTTCGATGATTACAAGTGGATGTTGATGTAATTTGTGCATTACAAACCTAGTTAGCACCTTGAATATTTGACTATTTTAAACAGTAAACAAACCTTGACTTGTTTTAGCAATACAGTTGGTCCTAGCAACTGTAAAATACTTTTTGAAGTATGAGAATAGTTTATCTTGTATCCGAATTCAAAATCTATTTCATTCACAAGTAGGTAGGTACAATTGTAAGAGTAGGTAGTAGACAGTCACAGTCAAATGTTACGACTGATACTATTTTTGAAGTGAAAACTACTTTAGCGGCGGTGTGCACTTTATTTGGGATGCGTGAAAAATGTTAAACTTGCGTCAGGACACGTGACCTGACCGAAAATTCGTAAGACAACGCATTCGTAAGACTTGCGCGAACGTGGGTGTAGCGCATACGCAGCTGCTCTTTGCTTTCAAATCCACAAACACCAAGCGGTAGATTTGTTGTTGTTGCACTAGTGCAATATTTTTACTACACATGTTATGTTACTACACATTTTTGTTTGTGTTTGTATTATGGTTATTAACTATAGCTATAACCTATTAATTTTGATTTATAAAGAAGTGTTTATGATCAAGGATTGAATTTTGTATCAGTATTATTTGTATTAACTCTTCTTTACAAACCAAAATTAAAAAAATAATAATTTACTAGCTCGACGACAAAGTTACGTAGTTTTCACTTCTGTCGGCAGTCGCCAAAGACTGCTCCACAATTTTTTTAAATTATTTTTATGTACCTAATTTTATTTTTCATTTAACATAGACAAGTACCTATCACATAGTAGGTTAATTGGTTAAATAAAAGTTGGCATAATTAACTTCATCACGTTTATTTGGATAACTTTCAAATACTATCTCCCGTTTAATAATAATAACATAAAACTATGTACAATTTCTTAAGTCATTATTATTACATTTAATAACTAAAAAAATAATCATATTTGTAACATTTACGTAACATGGCTTACGTTAACTAAATACATATATCACTTAAACAAAATATAGGTATGAAATTAATTATTGAATTAAAAGGTAAACATTAACTATAGGTACAAAACCATTCCATACAAAAAAGTCCCCGTTTCGGTCTGTTGCTATTAAAACACGATCACACTGATTATGAAATGTATATTTTAGTTAGTCTTACAACACATTAGATAATACATGCTACACAAAACATATTGGTCAGTAACATTACATGCATAAGTTATTCTGTAACAAAATCATAAATTTAATTAATTAAAACAAATGATATGACGCATTCTTGTAACGTTCGACACCAATGTGCGAATCGCGATATTGATTTCCAACTTATAGCACAAGATTGCCTTATTGCAATATACCAATCGAATAAATCATTATCAGCACTGCTGGGCTCGAGCCTTCTCCACAACAGGAGTAAAATTAACCTACTGTACCACTTTGATCATACGTTTGTTATGACTATAGTTGCTAGCCGCAGATGTCTGTTACACCTTTTTTCGGACTGTTGGGTGAGCGCTGAGGGCTCTCAACCCGATAGTCATTTGTATAGTTTCATTTTGAGTTTTCTTCTCTTGCATAGATGTTATATGCATATTATTATATCGCTTAATCGCCTTTTACTACGACCACGGGCAAGAACTTACTCCCGTCACCGCATAGATAATCGACTAAATATAACTCTAAATTTCGTTGTTATATAATATAGATTATAATCATGAAATTGATGGACAATATTGTGCTATAAGTACGGACATTTATAAATATAATACTAACTAAAAATTGTAAGTAATGTAATAAAGCAGAACATTAAAAAGTTGACGTACAAACTAAAAGCAAAGATGTTAATAACATTAAGAAGCTAGTATAAGATTTAACGATGATATTTTTTAAAATTCGAATGAAAATATAAGTTTACTATCACATAAGACATACATATTTTTTATCAAGAAAATTAAAGCAATCTCTATTCAATGTTTTATATTTTTAGATATATAAACTAATTATAAGTGTATAACTAAATCATATACACACCTAAATACATTTATATTAAGGAGATTTACACTGTATTAACCACTTGATCGAAACACTTTGCGACAAATTGTTCCTTTTCATCCAATTTTCTAACGTCTGTGTTCGTATGACGCGTCAGCATAGCTTCTTGTAAGGCACTCAAAGCTTCTGAAGTGAACCTTTTTCCTTTTAGGTGAGTGATTACAGATGCTTCTCCGTGGAATCCCGATTCCACCAAACCCGGAGGGATATTTAGAGTGACATCATCGATAAGACCGCGATCCACAGTCATGTTAATAACAAGCTCTTGTGTCGCTGAGTAAATCTTCGATGGAGCAAGTAACTCCGCTGGAACGGGGAAGGCGCGGCTGACTGTGAATACTGGTGTTTTGCCAAAACACCAATCCCAAGTCTTTAGCTCATTCTCTAACTCTGCAAGACCTGTTAAAATTATAATTGGATAAATATATGTATCACTAAGATAATAGAAACTTTTTTATTACTCAAAATATATTACTATTTATAGAGGTACTACTATAATTCCTTGTACTATTATAATCTCGCTCCTTATAATTATTCATTTTAGTAATAAAAATTTAATGACAAGAGTTTTAAAGGTGCTACAGCACTAACTGACGCATACGGTTTTGTACAGAAAACTGCATAGCAGTAATATATGAGGGCTACGTAATGCTCATCATCAATTATTTATGCAGTATTTACATAAATAGCAATAATAATCACCAATATCTCTCAAGCGCTCTCTTTTTTGCAAATAAAAATTGTTCAAATGAATGTCCTTACGCTGCTAATGATACTTGAAATTAGTGTAATTAAACACACTCCTTAAAACTTTCATGAATAATATTATTGTAAGAAATATTTCGTATTACTAGGCCAATAAGATGGTTCATAATTTTAGTAGTAATATAAAAGGAAGTATCAATACATTTTCTACAGATTGAGAACAATTTAATTTAGGTATATTTTAGTATAAATAAATGTTATACCTGGGAACCAATCATCAGTTGGGTTAACAAATTGGAAGCCACGTTGTTTTGAGATTTGACTCTCTCCTCCATCTTGTAAATGCAGGGCTGGGGTGCGGAGATACTCATAGCCAACCGCGGTCTGTAGACTGTCTACTGTGACACTGTTGCTCACCTCGGAGAGATTGGCCACTGGTGAGCGGACGGACGCAGTCGCCTTAGTCTGTATGCCATGCTAAATAGAATTAAAATGTCCTTATCTTAAATGTGGAGGGCTGTCATGTCAGGCAGTCAGTTGTAAGTTGTTAGAAAGAAGCACCACCACAAGATGGTAATGTATTAAAACAATGTACAGAAGAGGAAATTTAAAAACACATGCAGTGTTAATTAACAATAACAGGTAGTCATACAAAAAACACACACTGTAATTTTAGATTTATATACTAAAATGTATAGTAATTGGCAGTCAGTTGTAAGTTGTTAGAAAGAAGCACCACCACAAGATAGTAATGTATTAAAACAATGTACAGAAGAGGAAATTTAAAAACACATGCAGTGTTAATTAACAATAACAGGTAGTCATACAAAAAACACACACTGTAATTTTAGATTTATATACTAAAATGTATAGTAATTCTTATGCCTACTGGCCTTGGTACAAGTGACTAATACTAAATATATTATAATATGTACTATACTATTAATACTATTTATAATATGAAGTAGTTGCCTGTTAGGACACCTTTAAATAGAATGAAATGATTATAGTTGGATCAATCATAGTACTGATTTTCAAATACAATAAAATTAATCATTGACTCAACAATATTATTTTGGGATAAAAATATTGTCGTCTTTCAGTAATTTCTTAGTCAAAACATATCATAACTACTTGGTAATTATTGTAGGTCAATAGTCACAGCCATTATAAAACTAGGTCAACAATAAAATGCTGTATATACAATGCTGAATAATTATTGAAATTAATACTCAGTACAAACACAGCTGACACAGAAATGCAAATGAGACATATTATCAACATTTTTTTAGTAAAATACTCACCTCACGCTTAGCGAGAGCTTTGCTGAGATCTGCCTTATTGGCATTGACTAGAAGAGTGCAGTGATGATATGCTGTCAAACGGCCTAGTTTAGCAGCTGTTCCAGACACCTAATAGAATTACTGTTAAGAAAACTATTTCTTGTGATATAAAAGTGAAAATTCTTTACTAATTTAAAAACAGCTTCACTGTTATTACTACATTCAATTTAAGATATTGTTGAAACTATATAAGTAAAAATGTTATTCATCTATATAATATTTTAAATCTCATATAACACTGTCACTGATGCGGGCCTACCCTACAGTGGGCAAGGTCCATTGGAAATACTAGAAACATGTGGCATCCTTCATCAGTATTACAGCATGCCAACTAGTTTTTTTTAAGTAGTATTAAAATAGCAAACTAGGAAAGATAAGTTTGTCAGTTCAACATAATAACTATAAGGGCAGCTTTTTAGTATGAGTACTATATGTAATGTGCAAAGGTTGGTTAAATATAAATCAAGGAATACAAGCCAAAAATGATAACTGAAAAAAATATACAATAAGTGACTAAATATAATTGCAAAAGGATACTTTATATTTGTCTTGTACAGTGATATCCTGACGTTCATTGATGAATGACTTAATTCCAAATCCTCTAAAGAGAGCTCTTGTTATAAGTTCCAAATTGTATTTCCTGTCGTATCTCTCACGAGGGGTGAAGAATGTGATGTTGAGGTTGCCACGATCATGATATACAGTACCACCTCCACTGTTACGTCTGGCTAAAGCAATCTCTTTTTCATTCAACAGTGGAACATTAGCTTCCAACCAGGGATTCTGGTGTCGCCCAATTACAACACATGGCTCATTACGCCAAACCATCATGACATGATGATTTGTAAAATCCATATTACGGTACATCCAATCCTCAAGAGCCAGGTTGGTGTAGATATCAGTTGATTGTGACATAAAAACTGATTTAGTGATCTCCCCCTCCTGCGGCAATGTACGCTCCTTTTTGGTAACTCCATTTTGCTTACTTGCAGTGGTCAAGGCACGCGCACTAGATCTTCTGGTTAGACCAATGAAGCAAGCACTGCTTGCGGCGATTTTCTTCATCATAGCTTGATTCATCTTTGCACTTTTAATGAGATTTCCTTGCAAACGGAAACTTTTCTGTATGAACTATCAATAATAATTTGTTAAGCGTTTATGTGTTTAATATCAATATGCTAATAATTAAATTACTTAATAAAAGTTCAAATTGTCCATATAAAATAACCTAGTGGTTGGAGCAAACGGCGTCTGTATCAGCCGAGGAGAGGGAGATCAGATATTCGTGAAGGGCGATGGTTTGATGCAGCCACTTCCAGGTTTGGTGCAGGGTGTTAATTCGATAACGAATACCCAAACAGTCTCGACAGTCACTTGGCATTCCTCCTCTTGAATGCAGGATGAACGAAAAAATCACTTCACTGCACACAAAATTAAACTTGATTCTAATATATTACTTTACAACAAAGCGTAATGATGAATAAAGACAATGAACAAAAAAGTTGATTCCTAGGAATTAACAACAGTAAGTGATTGCGCTGTGCTAGTCACTGAATGAAATGTATTACCTTCCGCCGTCTCGTTTTATTCGTGCTGATAAATGATAAGCGGACTGGGGACTATGAGGTCGAGCGAGGTCATACTTAGTTCAGTTCTATATAGAAAACAAACAAACTGATAAGTAGCACGAAGTAGCCACGCGCAAAGCAACCTTATCGTACTTGTCTTGAGTGTCTTTAATGAAATTGATAAGAGCTGTTGTATAATTGTTAATTACTTACTATTATGTTACGAACTTTTGCGATGTACGGGTATAACTCCCATAACGTACGTGCTTCGAAATTATGCAAATTCTGTGACGGCTACTTACGTTTTACAAAAACTAAACCTTTGTCAATTAACGTTGACGTTCTTTGTGCTCGCGTATCGAGTAGACAAAGGCAAATCAAGTTAATCTATTATGAATCCAAACATATAAAAACTTTAATTGTATAATATTTCACTGGCTCCGTTATAATATTTATAGGCCTCGATACATTACTTTCTCTCACGATCGAATATTAAAAATTAAAGAAAAACATGTTACTTTGGCTAAGCATATCGACTAAAATATCGTATTTGTTACTAATTAGTCGATGGTCACATTTAACGTCACCATTAGAACATCACTAGAGTTTTTTGGCGGGAATCTGAAGTGTCATGTGGTGTTCTTGTATTATATTCAATATCTTAGTGTTTCAACGTGTTATGTTAAATAATCTTGATGGCATTTTATGTAATATATAGCGACAGAACTGCTGAGATGTAGTGAATATGAATATGGTGGAATCAAAAAGGTATATATAGCAGTTTTATAAACTGCTATATATACCTTTTTGATTCCACCAAAATTCTCAGAAGATACCCCTAACAGTGGCCATTACACTTTTGGAGGCAACACTTTGACTTACTGACGGATTATTACTGACATGAAGAAATTGATAATTTGAAATGAAAATTATAACTCGACACTGGCAAAAATGGCTTGTATTAATAGCTGATTGCCAATAACAAAAAAGAAGAAGAAACATCACTATTAAACATAGGGGACATTTCAATTTTCACGTCAAGCGGACAATAAAAAAAAGTGAGATCGTGAATTTAGTTTATACTTTGGTCAGCTATACTTCTAGTAGAGCTGGATGTGTAGGTACACACATTTATTTTTCGTATGTTGCTTTATTGCCGAGTTATGAGCTTTTGAAAAGTGACTAAGAATGAAGTCATGAATTTTTGGATGCTTATTATCTGTATCAATTAATTTGTAGAAAGAAACTAAAAAATACTATTTCTTATATTTAAAAAGTTGAAGATTTAGTTTTTTCGTTGAACTCTAAATTAGATTTTTTACGTATAGTAAACCAGAAGTGAAAATTTCAAATCGAAATTTCAGTAACTTCGACCCCTTTTATATTTAATATTTTTACCTTAAATTAAAGCTTTTAATGTATTAACTCTTCATAAAAAAAGGGATCTCCAGTAGTTTAAGAGCTAGTACATATAGAATACATACTCATAGGTATGAGCGGTTTCTGAGCAATCTGGTTTATGCGCTAACATGCTAAAATATTTACTACGCTACGCTATTAATATTTTATTTCTTCATTTTAACATTCAAAAATATAAAAATAAACGTTTTTAAAATAAAATATATTTAAAAATATAAATATACGCATTTGTTATAACAACATCAAGTTCATACAAAAATTTCAAAAACTGTGATACGACGATGAAACACACCAGTAACGCCATATCGTAGTTATAAAAAGTGTCACTAACAAATACAATACTAATTGTCGTTACCTGCTAGAAGGAGACATCAGGCCAAAGTGTCTCGGTAATCTGTAAAAGTTCGTTGTTATTAGTTGAAACTTGACTGCTCATCAATTGGACCGTTACTGTTTCCTATTCATTCTAGTATGGCTTGCTGTGGTGATGGTGTTTTAATCTGTTCCTCTCCTTCTAGTCATAAAAACATGAAAAATTAGAAATATATCTAGAATAAGTTCAATTTTGTGAACGTATTTTACTATAAACATGATTTTAAGAATGAAACAGAATTACACGTCCATACATTTCACCGCTCATGACAAAGGGCCATAGTCTTGGAGGAAACCTTAAACGTTTGGCAACCCCTACAAATAACGCTATCACTATACCTATAAGAATATAAAATGGGCCCAGTTATCATTGACTGAAACTTTCATTTACTACTGCTCGAAGTAGTCAACAAGAGCGATATTTTCTACGAGTCCGTTTTGCTTCTGCTGTCACCGTTCAAGTAACTAAATAACTGCATACTTTTCTTCTAATCAACGAGGGCTTATGTGTGGGAATTAGTGTTAGTGCAAATAGTATTATTATAAAAAATACAAAATAAGTATCAATCTCAATTAATAAAACCTTAATTTCTCAATTAATAAAGTCTTAAACTATAGTTGTTACAAAATAAAAGGCCCGTTTTGACAGTTCACGCTCAAGAAGTTTTCTATTTTTTACCGATCGAAATGTTTTGAAGGTAATTACATTTTTCATTGACGGGTACCGCCCACTGGGCTAAGTGCTATGGCATAACGATTTTTTTCAAATTGTCCACAGACTATTAATAATCGGTTAAGGAAAAATAAATCGATCAAGTTATATTTTTTAAGGCGGACTCGTACTTGGCCGGTGTTATTAATTTGAATACTAGTATTTAGACCAACTAATTACAGAATTTCACCAGCTGTGTATTACTGAAAATTCGAGACATCAATATTGACAATATGAAAATGAAATAATATATACCTATATATATATATATGGGTGACGATAGCTCAACTGACAATTTTAAATGAAAATGATTGACCGAAGATTCACTTTTTCTCGATATTTTTGTGATTGAGTGAATGTTATTGTATCCGAAAAATATTAAATGATAGAAAAATTACCATTCGTAACAGTGTATCATTTCAAAATATCTACAATATCACAGTTTAAGTAAAATTTTCAAATCAGAACTTTAATCCAGTCCACTTTACAATATATATTCAAATCGATTATATACTCATATAAACTTGATTCGATTTATCGTGTGTATCGAGTACTGAGTCGTATGGTCCATCACTAAATACATCGGTAAGACCAAGTGTCAAAACGGGCCTCTTATTTTGGGACAACTATAATGGTGAATATTTTTAATTATTGTGAAGAATTACAGAAATCGTTTTTTTTATATTTTTTCGTGTTAGAATAAAGGAATACAATATGAATCCCATAGTAGTTTAGCATATTAGCGCATAAACCCGATTGCTTAGAATGTGCTCATACCTATGAGTAGGTAGGTACTCTATATGCACTAGCTCCTAAACTATTGGAGATCCCATTTTAATTTCTTTTGTGAGGAATTAATACCTTTGAAGCTTTAATTTAAGGCAAAAATATTAAAAATAAAAAGGGTCGAAGTTACTGAAATATCGATTTGAAATTTTCACTTCAGGTTTACTATACGTAAAAAAAATCTAATTAGGCATTCAACAAAAAAATTAAAAACTTCAACTTTTTAACTATAAGAAACAGTATTTTTAGTTTTTTTTTTTCAATTAATTGATATAGATAATAAGCATCCAAAATTCATGACTTCATTCTTAGTCACTTTTGGAAAGCTAAAGCTAAGCATAACTCAACAAGAAAGCAACAGGAAAAAAAATGTGTGTACACATCCAGGTCTACTAGAAGTATAACTGATCAGAATATAAACAAAATTCACGCCCTCATTTTTTTTTGGTTGTCCGCTTGGCGTGAAATGCCCCATAGAGTAAATAAAGTATTATAAATTCGATACTACATGGTCTATGTACCATTGGCTGCAATTATGATACAATATAAGAAAACATTAGCAATATTACACATAACATTATAATTTTGTCATGGTACATATTCATCATCATGTCAGCCCATGCACATCCCAATGTTGGGCTCGGACCTCCTCCACAGTAGAAGGGAAATTGCTTGCTACTATACCACACTGGTCAGACGTGTTGGTATAAAGTTTTATGTCAAGATTTCCTTCTCTTATATATTACATGAATAATATAATCCCTTAGTCATCTTTTACGACACCCACGGAAATGAGAGAGGGTGGTGAATTGTATTCTTACTCCATGACCAAATGGAAATGGTACCCATTACCTGTTATAAAATGTTGGTTATTTGTATTTTTGATAATGTACACCTAAGATTATGTAATCCTATTACGAAATATGAATGGCGCGACTCTAGGTAGAATTAAAACCACTAGGTACGATAAGATGGGTGTGTGAAAATAGTAAATGTCACTACTAAATTATATTCTACTATATTATAACTGTCATTGCGTTCCTACAAGAGTGGGATATTCAAATGGAAGAAGTTGCCATGGGCTACATTAGCAAGTGAGCACGAAAAAAAGCACGACCGCTGCAAGACCTGGCATTGAAATTTCATTTCTCCTTTATCGTATTTGAGTCCTGACATCCGCTGACACTCATATCAAGTTTGGTATGAACTTACTGAAAACAGAAAACCGCTAAAAATGTGCTCATAACACTAAATGTTAGCTCTATCGCATGTTAACGCTTTAAATTGTAAAACTATGTATGTATAACGGGTTAAGAATACAATGTATAGCAATCTCTTTATACTCTATTGTCGAAACCATAAAAATCAGCAACGGATTTGATTTCAATTATAGCGATTACGGCATTACATTAGCATGGAATTTTCCCCGTTAATTGGAGAAGCTGTGTCTAATATCATCATCATCTTGCTCTTATCCCAATTACTTGGGGTCGACGCAATACGTCATCTGTTTTGACATATTGCAAAAAGTTTCGGCAATGACTTTTATGACCGGCCGCCTGCCTGACGTCAACCCTCCTTGGGAATGTAATCGTTGACCCAAATGGTACCAGATGGAGTTGGTCCGGGTCAATCTAGGGCTCTTAGTCGTCTTTTACGACACCCACGAGCAAAGCAAGGGTTGGTAGTATTCGAAGCCGCTACCACACAGCATAAGAAGCTGTGTCTAATAGTGTACATTAATAGGCTCATTCATGGATGGATTATTGTTGACGTATAAGGTTGCCATGAATTATAAGAAATTAAAGTATTTCACACCTTTCTTTTTTTGTGGGTGGGCTGCGGTCGGCGCGCCTCCGCACCACTCCGTCCGGGGCGACAGAGGGGCTTAAGCACGCAACTCCCGCAACCCACCCGAAAACCACGTCGCCTTCGTCGTTGGGCCGACCACCGGAGCAGGGTTACTTGACATCAGTGGTCGGCCCGACGGAATACCCACTATTGGGGTACCCTTCCATCGACCGACGACCCCCCCTCGGGGAGGACGTCGGTCTTTCCTCACGCGGTCGGCCTCTCGGCGGGTGACGGACTAATCCCCGGTCACGTCACCCGCGGCCTCAGCTAGGGCGGCATGAGGCGCAGGTAGTTGCGCCTACGCCGCCCCAGTCGCCGGCGGCTGATCTCCTCATCAAGGCTGCACTCCTCGCGCAGGCGATCCGCTGCCTCCTTCCGCGAGATCACTGTCTCGCAGAAGGCTGCGACCGCGTCCCAATTCCCGACGCTGTCGACCATCGCCCTAGCGATAGCCGGCAGCGTCAGGTCCGTACCGATGATTGCGACGAGTTCACAGCGCTGTACTGCCCAAGCCGCTCAGGCCTCGAGCGTGTGGCGCGCCGTGTCCTCGTCGCAATCGCAGTGGTGGCAGGACGGTGTACTCTCCCTCCTAACGACCCTGTGCAGGTATTTGGCGAAGCACCCATGCCCCGTCAAAACCTGCACCAGTCGGAAGGAGAGCACCCCGTGCCGCCTTTCCAACCACTGCATCAGCACCGGCCGGAAGACCTCCACGGTTCGCACCCCGAACTGAGGCCTCTCCAGCCGGACTGCCCAACGGGCAATGACGTCTCGGCGGGAGTCGACACGCCAGGTGGTGAGCTCCCTTAACGAGATCACACCGCCCTCCGCTCGCACCCCCGTCACCCGCCGATACAATCCGGCGAGCATTTCCGCCTCCAGGTCCCACGGGGGAGTCCCAGCCAATAGGCACGCTACCTCCGTCGCCACCGTAAAGTATTTCACACCTGCCGAGCATTGCAGGAAAATTATTTTTATACAATTATATTAAAAATTTTAGTGCCTCTAAAATGAAGTCACTTTCAAATTTTATTATAAAATAAAATTTTGCGTTATAATCTTAGAATAATAACGTATAGAAGGTAAGTCCGTGCACAAAAATGAAGCATTTCTATTGGAGCCTAACGGAGCTTACGCCGGAACCGTTCCGTAATGTACAAGGTCACTGTATTACATGGACATACGCAACTCTTAAAAATATATATATAATTATGACGGTTTGTGCATTCAAATGGTGTTGCAATACATTTGAAAAGCATAAAAAGGTTTTTAACATTAGTTTTGAAAGTATTTCGACGATTTATGTTAATAAAAACAAAATTTGATTTCATAATTTGTATAGTGGTGTGCTCGTGTACGTGTGTAATCGCCTGCGCGCATATAGTATTTTTTACTTCAGGTTTTCGATCACTCGAAGTACTGACACTATCTTCTATACTCTATTATTATTAGGTTGTAATATTTTTAAATTTATTCGATTTAAAGATATCTTCTCATAAGCTATGCTTTAAATTATTGAAATATATATAATCCACATACAAAAATACTTTAATGCTTATTGTCATACATAATTTGAATTAGTCACCACACTGTCTATTACTAATTTTTGCTTACTAAAAGCTCATAATCATGAGTTTGTGAATCATTTCAGTGTTTCAAGTCGATATTTTTTTATACAAGTAATCGATTTTATGATTAATCAATTGAAAAACATTCTTAGTGACCGTAGTGATGCACAACTTTCGATAGTTGCGTTATTGACAGTTGATTTCGAAGATCAGTTAGGATATCGATGGAACCATCGATAGTATCGATACTATCAAATATCTACAGTAAAAATGTGGTAATACTATTGATGATTTGCTATAGTCTCGATAGTATTAAACCTTGATCATTTCTATGTTACCGAAACTATTTTCATCCCTGACAACTTTTGATTGATTAAGGTTTAATAGAAATATAACAAAAGAGAATCTTGTAAGGTAACCATTTCGAATTCACCTGTAACTTGTTAATTATTGCACTAGGCACTGAATAATCATTATATTATACTTACTATATATAGACAATACTATTACAGAATACATAACTATTGATTATACATATCGATGCAGAATACATATCTATTGAGTTTATCGCTATCAATTCTATCGATAGTTAACTTGGCACGGAGAAAATGTGTCGATAGTATCTGTAGGGGTATGACCAAAGAGTAAAGTTTATTAACTGAATGGTTATGAGTTATGACTATCAAGAGGTAATACTATTAATAACATTACAAGTTATTAATTGTTTTACCACATTTTATGCCATCTACAGTATATACACTATAGGCAGTATCGATAGACTATCGATAGTAGTTTATCGGTCGGCATCACTAAATGACAGCTTCATTTAATTCAGCATTTTTGTGTTCTTAACTTCTTAAAGGTTTTTGATAATATCCACGAATTGCCGATTTCAGTAATTTATTAATTAGAAGATATAAATTTAATTTACGATGGCCTTCAGGACTACAGCAGTAGCTCTTAGTGAGTATATTGTCCGCTGAAGAATCGTATTATTTTTTAAATAGCTTCAATTTGTTATGTAACTTATGAAATTAATTACAGGCAGCATGAGGAAATGGGCATACAACCTCTCTGGATTTAACAAATACGGTATAGTATATTTATTTACAATATTATCATGAAATCATTGATTATTTACTTCATACTTAGGTTACAATATTTATGACAATTACTCATAGATATATTTACATATATAAATTTGCAGTGCTCATTAATTAGTATATTAGTTAAGTCTTCTTCTTCCTCTCCGATGATAGCCATTTCATTCGTGGTCTTACTGGGCCTTCTCTAAATGAAAATTATCACTACACTGGTCAGACAGGTTATTATATGAATCTATATACTTCTCTTGTAGTAATAATATATACATATAGTCCTTAATTGATTTTTGTAAAAGAAGAATTAATGGCCATTGTGTTATTACTTCATTATAACATAAAAATATTGATAATTTATTTTATTCACTTTACTAAAATATTTTTTTTATAACTGCTTGGTCCAATATGTCGAAGTGCTCCTTGTATGTCATTTGTAAACCAACTTTTTCTGTATATTCAATCTTATATCGAGTAGGTATATAATATTAAAAGCATTGTTTAATCCCTAATGTATTGGTAAAAAACAATAATATTGAAGGATATCCTTACTATTATAAATGCGAAAGTAAGTTTGTTTGTTACGCTTTCACTCTTAAACCACCGAACCGATTTCAAAAATTCTTTCACTAATTGAAAGTTATGATATCAGGGCCATATTTTATTCCAATATTCCTACAGGAACAGGCACAATGTGGGTAAGGCGACTAAAACTGAAGCAAAGCGAGGGTGGGTTGCTAGTAAACTGATAAATGAATGAATTATTATTTATCATGCTTGAAAATAAGATTGTCCACATTTTGTACAAATGCATGAAAACATTTTTCATATGGCATTTGGTGACACATAAATTTGATTGAGGAATATGATGAAGTTGTTCTTCAATTCCAGAAGCCTGTGACAATTAATTTAGATGTTATTGGCCCAGGACAAAAATGTGTGTAATATTAGGAGGTGCCAAAAATAGTAAAATGATTTCTTCATCATCAGCATTTCAACTCATGTATGTCCCACTGTTGGGCTCGAGCCTCCTCCACAATAGGAGCGAAATTGACCTTACTATAACATGCTGGCCAGATTGGTATAGGGTTTTGTTTCGAGTTTTTCTTCTCTTGCACAGATCTGATATGCATATTATATCCCTTAGTCGTCTTTAAGACATGCACGGGCAAGATAGAGAGTAGTTAATTGTATTCTTACTCCGTCACCACATGAAAATGATTTCTTTACTCTATGCAAAATATCATAGAATACGTCCAAAAGGAAATACCATTAAAAGGAAAACTCCAAAGTCTAATTTATGGAAGTCCAACTTGAATTTATCTATTGAAATGGCACAGTTTTTCATTTAATTTCTTTGTGCAAGCTATGAAGACATTTTATTTGCACAAAATAAATGGGTAAACTTTATTTGGCTTTTAATTTTAAACAAAAAAAATCAGTCAAATTAGGGGTAAGCAGGATTGCATGTACATGAAATTTATATTGGTAATGGCAGATATACTGAGAAATTAAAACAGTAGTTATCATAGGAGGGGTCCCCAAAAATAAAACTTATTAATAAGGAGTATGGGAATAAAAATAATGGATCATTTCAGGACAGTAATATTTAGAATCATTTTATTCATAATAATTTTGAATATAAAATATCAATGAGTGAGCACAGCTAGTCCTAACTAATATAAATAGCTAATTATAAATTAAATTTGTTTGTTTGATAAGCTATTATAACTTAATTAAGTCGATTGAGCTTTTAAAATTTTGCATACAACATGTATCAAGGATATAAAAGAGGTAACTGAATATTTCCACAAAAAAAAGATAGTACTTAAGGAATGGAAAATTTGTTCAAAATGCAAGCAAAGCTGTACCCATACATAATACATATTTATATTTGACATAAAACTGTTTTTGCGGATTTTGTGGTCCTTCTGTCATCTCGGGAACACTACAAAGTGTGCATAATGCTGGGCAATCAAAAATTAAATAAAAATGTGATAAAATACATAAAAATATTTTTATTTCAAAAGTGTAATACTTGAGTAAACATCGGAAATATTTAATCTACTGTTCATTACTGGACTGTTATAGGGACTGGTTTTGTTATAAGGATTTATGTTAAGGTTTTTTCTTTTGCTATGCCGTACATCTGTCCACATTTGTTTGTTATATTCTATGACATCTACCAAGAAAGAAGATGTGGTGAACAATATTTATAGATAGATAAATTATTATAATAATAATGTGAATTAGACAGGATGTGTTGAAACACATGAAAGAAGTTAATGTTTGTGTTACAAGGAGACAATTATTCATCAATCACTTCTAAATAATAAAGACTGCATTTTTCATTAATATAATATCATCATCATTTCAGCACATATATGTCCCACTGTTGGGCTCGAGCCTCCTCCACAATAAGAGGGAAAGGTAACCGTACTATACCACGCTGGTTAGACAGGTTGGTACAAGGTTTTGTTTCGAGATTTCCTTCTCTTGCATAGATGTTATATGCGTATTTTATCGCTTAGTCGTCTTTTACGATATCCACGGGCAAGATAGGGCATGGTGAATTGTATTCTTACTCCGTCACCACCCAAAATCATATATTTATATAAAATTAGCAACCCATCCTCGCTTCACTAGGTTGGGTTCCAGTCGCCTTACCCGCATAGGTTCTGTTCCCGTGGGAATACCGAGTTAAATTATAGCCTAAGTTACTCCTTATATATACAGCTACCTGGTAGTAAAATATTATTTAAATTGGTCCAGCCATTTTAAAGATTACCTCAGACAAAAAGATAGACAAAAAATTTTAAACTGTGTTCTAGGCATCGGTGTCGTCCAAATAACTGTGTGAGCATGAAAAAAGACCAGTATTTTGACATAACAAACAGATACTTCAATATTATTTATTTGTATAGATTATGAATTTGTCGAGTTCATGAGAAAAAAAGCTTAAGTGACTCCTATATAACATATACTTATTACGTCACTTATGCATTGAACTTTCGTCCTACAAAAGTTAGGAATTATAATTCCAAAGCCCTCCCATAAGAAGTTTTACTTTAATAAACTCTATTAATATAAAGTACTAGCAACCCGCCCTCACTTCGGTTATAGGTTATAGTCGTTTTACCCGCGTAGTTCCCGTTCCCGTGGGAATACCGGGATAAAATATAGGCTAGTTTACGCCCTGATATTATAGCTTTCCATTAGGAAAGAATTTTTGAAATCGGTCCAGCAGTTTTGAAGATTACCCGGAACAAACAGACAGACAAAAATTTTTTAATTGCTATTTTAGGCATAGGTGTCGTGCAAATAACCGTGTGAGCATGAAAAAGGTCTATTATTTTGACATTACAAACAGACACTCCAATTTTATTTATTGGTATAGATTAACTTGAAATGATTTCAACTAACTACAATCATCATCATCTCAACTCATTTACATACTGGGTTAGAGCTTCCTCAACTATATAAGGGAAATTGACATACTATACCACAATTAGAGATGTCAACTTTTTTGACAAAAATCGTATAAAATGGTTTGGATAGAAAAAAAATAAAGTAGGTATTTGAAAGAAAAAAAGCATTTTCACTTTTTGTTTTTATTGAAGTAAAAACATATTTTTGTGTGCTTTTAGCACAACAACTCTGGTTCACACCACATCTGACATATCGTTTAGTAATTATAAATCGCTTTTATCATCCGTTTTCACTTATGTGTACCGTTAAATAGATAAGCACTCATAATGAGTGTTTTTTTCTCATCACAGTAAAAGTTGGAAAATAGAGCATTTTCACATACTTCATTGGTATGCTAAAGTATAAAGTACCGTAAATAAAGTAGGATACTTTATTATAGAGTATGGTGGGCAAACCTAATCACAATGCTTAGATGTGTTGACATAGGACTTCAAAACTACAATACTCATAATTATATACACTTAGAAGCAGGAGTTTAAGTGAGCTGAAATATAAAAATTTAAAATAAGCAATTCTTGTATTTATAGGTTTACTTCGTGACGACTGCCTTTATGAAACTGAGGATGTTCAGGAAGCCCTCCGTCGCCTACCAGAGCATGTTGTCGATGAACGCAATTTCCGCCTCGTGCGTGCCCTCCAACTTTCCTTGACCAAAACCATCCTCCCCAAAGAAGAGTGGACGAAATTTGAAGAGGACAAACTCTACCTCTCACCTATTGTAGACCAGGTGAAAAAAGAGAGGATCGAACGTGAAAACTGGGAGAAGAATTATTGAATAGTCAACTGTTATGTAATATATAAAAATAAATCTAGCAAGTTAATGTAATTCTCTTTTATTAAATTATTATTTATTGTATCCGATGTTTTGTTACATTATAATAATATTTTATTTATTCGCTCGACGGCGACCGACGTCCCGGGACAGGGACGTCGAGAGAAGAGGGTACCCCGCGGGGGTATTCCATCGGGTCGACCACTGACGACAAGGAACTCTGCATCGGTGGTCGGCCCAACGACGAAGGCGACGTGCTACGGGTGGGTCATGGGGCCGCGCCGCCCCTCTTGTCGGTCCGGACGGAGCCGGGCGGCGGGTAGTATGACCATGGCCCACCCCCAAAAAAATTACTATTTTATTTAAGCAAGCTATTTTAAAATGGAAGGTAGGGAGACCCACCACTTCCCCACGGTTAATCAATATACCGCACACCACAATGGATTGGGAGGAATACAGAATAGGATCAAGGTAGACTAGGATATAAGGAACTTTTACGCGATGAGCACCTTGCAGAACATTAACTTGCAATTTCCAAAACTTTGAAGCCAAACCGCCTTGAGCATGCCTCGTTTAGAGGCTAAATACGTGTCGAATAAATATTCGAAATTCTGCTGCAAATTAACTTTTGATTTTTTATATGCGTGTATGAAATTTCACATATTTTCTAAACGTTATGACAAGTCTAACAAATTTTTGATGAACTGAACTTGATGACTAGACTATTAGCTCCAGTGTGATGCCCTGCGAATCACAATATAACATAATTCACAAATATAGGTAATAACCATATATTATGGCTAGATCAGCTCTTTGGGAGCAGCACCCGATCACGAGTTAACTACTAGAGCAGCCATCACTACTCGCAACCACATTGGAGGGAAGGGAGAGATCAATAACCCATTGCAGCAGTAGTACCTCATTATTGACGTGAAACATCTATAGGCGGGGGTAAACCTGATCGTTGGCACGGCATAAAGTTACGCGTGGCGTGAATTGAATAAAAATCATCATTTTCTGGAAAAATTGTAATATTTTTTTTTATACATTATGGCATATTAGTTCTTATTCAAGTTAGTTCTTAATCTGTTCTTTTATGCATATATACTTATACAAAATAATATCGATGTTTCACATCTGCCAGGCGTACTGAGTGACGGTACACTTTTTGATCTTGTCATTGATCTATAGGTATATACTTTGAATAATAAAACAACAATTTATAAACGCTTTTATTACATTTGTAAAGTAAAAACAATGTAGAAAGGAATATATTAAGATATCAAAACGAAGATATGGCAACATAATATGTTTTGGCCGCACAAGGGGCTGAATACATTTCGTTTCGTCACTTAAGCTTAAATATAATAAAAATAGTGGTCCCTCGAAAATAATACAAATTTTCATAACAATAAATATACCTTGTAATGTTCCCTCTTAGATCTTAAAATAAATGAGACGATACAATATATCTAATTATTAGATTATATAAAAATATTAAAATCATATTTAACTTAAATTGCGGGGCGCTCATATAAATCAGACTGATTTGAAGTTTAACATTTTTTCTGCACTGCGAATGATAAGGACCTGGGTCTGGCGCGGGAGCACTATGTTACAAAACATAACACTCCAACAACGCGTGACATCATAGTACGCTCATAATTTGTCTCTGTAAGAAATTTGTCAAAATGTCCTTGTAAAAATATTCTACGCAGATATCAGACTCGTTAAGTCGCGACTACGTTATTTCTTAGGTCATAACTAGGGACCGGCTTATATGCATTTGCATATTTAAGCCAATTTCAGCTGTAATTACATATTTTACCTCAGATCTAGTTATGATACATATTATCGGTACATTTCAATATTTTTTCGAGTGCAGTGTACTCATTCTGCGTTCCGAAATGCGTTAAAATATTATAATATCGCGAATACGACCAAATTTAAAAGTCATAAAATATAAGGGCGATTAAAAAATAATTGTTACTTTGGTTGGATTCGCGAATTACATAATAACATCGAAGAAACAACCTTACCACTGAACATTTGGAACAAATCACAATACTTGATTACGTAATTATTTACGTAATCAAGTATTGTGATTTGTTTTGTATATACGTATTGATTTACGTAAACCAAAATATTAAATAATTTTAATGTAATGTAATGTTCTTGTATCTATTATCGCCTTTTAAAGGATTATTACTAATTGTATACGAAGTTTGAAATAAAAAAGAAGAAAATTTTCTTTTTATTGGTTCTTAAAATTTATAATTTAATTTTGCATATTCTGCCACATTTTCGTGCATATTTTAAGTATTTTTGATGCATATTTGCATGCATATAACAAGCTTTTTATATTGCATATAATCCGGTCCCTAGTCATAACTAATAAGCGCCTACAACCGATGCGAAATTGCCGATCGTCAGATAATTTCTACATTTCTTACAGTTGGGCAATACTACGCCCCGCATTTACAGTTTTGACGTTTCATCACAGAACTACGAAAACTGTGAGAGTGAAACTTTGCATTAAATAAGAACATACCTCTTAACTCTTACGTTAAGAGAGAACTCTTACGTTTTATACTTTGCCATCCAATTCTAAGTTCTATTTAAAATTGTAGGGCACACAATCTCTAAAAAATAGTTTTGAAGGCAATTATAAAAACACTTCCTGGATACAAAAAAAAGAGTGTGTACAAAGTACGCATATCAGAAGTGAAACTCCATTATCCCTCATGTTTCTTTATTTCATTCTCTCGCCGGCTGAATCCCATACATTTACGTGCTTGTGTCTCTATGGCCTCGCATTTTCGTTTCATCGAATTTGAAATAAATCACAACGATTCTAAAGAAGTTTCACTTCAAAAATAGGATACGTAAAAACAGTAAAAAATCTATGGTTTCTTTCATTGTGATGCAGTTTCGAAATTATATTCTACAATTCTAAATTATTGGATTCTTACTAATCTCATGAGCTTTGTTAAAAATTTATTGCAAATTTCCACCCCATTAAAATACAAATAGATTTAAAGTAAATTTAGTGGAAAGCAACAATAAGTTTATTTCATTCCTCTTGTGTTAACCATTGTAGACATACACCAGAGGAAATTAACCGCATATAATGTAGCAAAATTATCAAAAATATATATATATATATATAACATATTTCAAGTTGTAAACTGTGCATATGTACGTATAAGAAATATGTTTAAATTCGTTAACTCAGAAAAACTACTGGAACTGTTATTTAAAAAGTAAAGCTATCGTTTGTGTATAGAATAATAAAAACCGGCTAAGTGTGAGTCGTACGAAGGGTTCCGTACCATTATCTATAAAAATCCCGTTTGTTGTATGGGGGCCCCCTTAAATATTTATTTTATTTTGTTTTAAGTATTTGTTGTTATAGCGGCAACAGATATACATAATTTGTAAAAATTGGCAGCATGGTGACAGACAGACGGACGGACAGAAAGCGAAGTCTTAGTAATAGGGTCCCGTTTTTACCCATTGCGTATGGAACCGTAAAAAAGAAGCCAAAGCAGTCATGAGGACTGGCGACAGAAGTGAAAACTTAAATCTATATAGTACCACTTGTTCTTTTTGGAAATTCAAATTGTTTGATCTTAAATTAAAATTTGGAAATAAAATTATTTACATTTATCCGTTTTTGATATCTATAGACATATAGTGACAAAGTCAGTTACAGATATAGAGTTAAAGTTAACATGTCACCAGATCAAGACGCTCATGTATTTACACCCAATTCAAACTTGCTTATACAAGTTTTCAGTTCTAAAACACAGTTCTTGTATTAAGTTTCTAGAAAATTTTAGTACATATAAATCGGCAACGACTTGTATTAAATACCTAACCAATAACATACTTCCTTTTCATCCTATAGATATATACACTATTTACTGATTTATTTATACCCTTTTATATATTATTCTAGTAAAATCTTGATAAAAAATCATCGAAATAGTCTAAAAAGCATGGAATTATTTAGTCACTTAGATATCCAAGATAAACTTACAATAATTATATATGACCATTTGTTTAAAAAATGTCTTTTTCAGATCGTTAAATACAGATTACTGCCCATTCCATAATCTTGTGCTATGTATTTCTAATTAAAGTTACATGTAGTTAATTTTTACAACTAAGTTAAATAAAATGACTGAAAATAATCACTAGTATGACTATAAAAATATTTGACTGACAACGGAGGCTTTTATAATCACACATGTACATATACAAAGGCTATATACAGTAGAAACTCAATTCGGACTAATTGTTGTTAGGCATGCGGATAATCGAAAAGCCGGATAATTGAATGTATAAAAAACCTCCTTTGGTTTTGTGCATATGTAGTATCTACATAATTTTATGCGTCCATTAAAAGACGAATACATATCCCGCGGGGCATACACCTCAGAGCGGCGTAACAATTACTAACTAAAATAATAATGAAACGCGTGGGGCAGCGATCCCGCGGGGCGCAGGCGGGACATGCCATTCCAGATACTTCATGCTTGCATAGATTCGATTTGTAGGTACAATACATAGGTTGCGTAGGGCGGTTGGTAGTCCGGATAAACGCGAACCCGTATAAGGAGTGCCGGATAATCGAGTTTCTACTGTAAATGAAAAATAACTTTAAATCAACAATCGAAATATAAATTTTCATATTATAAAAACACAAGGTCCTTTTTCTATTCAGTTGTTGATACATGTATATCCTATACCAAACTGTAGCAAAAGGATTTAAAACGGCAAATTTATGTATTCACAATAAAAACTGAATTTAAGTGACAACACAAACAATTTTAATTACATAATTGCAAATTAAAATGCCCAAACAAAAATCAACATGTACGTCTTTATTCGCATAATTAATTAAAATGAAATTAAACGTTTAGGAGTGGAGTAAAATCCGTCCAACTCTTAAGTAAGCCTTAACTCAATAAACAATCCAATGAACATTTGTTTCGTGTCAAAGTTTTTGAAGTGGAAACTTCTTTGCGCGCATGAGGGTAACATTTTTACGGATGCAACGCAATTTAGTGACATGAAAATGTGGGACGTTTTTGTCCAAGAAGAGGGAGAGGGCGATTGAGAAAGAGTGAGAAAGGGCGAACATAGCACGAAGCACTTAGCCATGGAGCGAGAGTAGGGTGCAAGCGAGTGAGAAAGATCGAGAGAGTACAATATGTATATGTAGTGTTTTTTTTATTTTGGCTAAAACAGCCAAGTAAAAGTAAAAAGTAGCACCAAATAAATTTCACTTCTGACATACTTTGTACATGCGTGCAAAGTACGCATCCTCTTTTTTTTAAATATCGATATAGCTTGCATTTGAATGAAAAATGTTAAACTCATGAATAAAGTAACAAGGGCAAAATCAAGGACAATGCTGAATCCGTTATATTTAAATTCAAAATGTGTCATCATATTTCTTCGGCATTTATCCCAATTTACACACCGTGAACAAGTAGAAAAATATTAATCCGATAATTGTAAATAAAACTATTTTATCGCGTTTGTATTTGATTTTTGATTGCCCAACGCTTCGAACGCTTTACAGCGTTCATGGTCATATGCGGACTAAGATGTCTCACGTCTAACAAGTCATCGTTATTACACAGATTTATACAAAACTTTGTAATAACGATGACTATGATGATCGTGAAATAGTTTTATTTACAAAGGCGTAAACATCAGAAATCATTATAAAAATCCGATAATGTACAATGATAAAATTCATAACAATAATATATAATCTAATAACATAAATCAAAACGTAGTAGTACAGATCTCTCTGTTATAGTTTATCATTTGGCAAATGATTTATGTTATACCTTATATATTACTTAGATTACATTAAAATTAAATTGAATGAGCAAAAATACATTTTTATTAATTTAACTAGGTCATATATTTAATATGGCAAATTGATTGCTTGATATGACATAGTATTCAAATTTATCATCATAGCCAAGTATTCACAATTGAAATTATATATCTAACTTTTAGTTTTTGTGGTTCCGCCAAACGAATGCTTTAAAGCGCTCTCGATCCTATATCATTTTTTTCGTGTGTTGACGGATTAAGAATCGGTATCGTAAAAGACGATTAAGGGATATGGTATGGAGATAATATGTATGTAAAAAAAAACTCGACATTAAACCCTATACAGTCACGTCTGACCAGCGCGGTATATTGGTTAATCATCCTCCCACTGTGAAGGAGGCCCGAGCCCAACAGTGGAACATACATAATTATGTGGAAATAATGATTATTTGTAGGAAAATGATGATTATTTTTTATTAAACTAGTCTCGCGTCTTTGTCACCTATGGATTAGACAAACGTACGCAATAAGGGAGCGAGCATATTACAGTCTTTGTCTAGTCAACTAGTTAAAAACGTGTTAATTCTTCATACTGCAAATTAAAATACATACAATAATTTGCCGGAGTCATATAAGCAATTGCAAAAATTATAAATAATTCGTGGGTGGTTTACGCTTTTGAAAATAACTGAAAAACTATCGGTGGTAGAGGAATTTAAAAGTTCTGAAAGTGGAAGAAATTTCCAAAAAAGATACAACTCCCGGCACTGCTGACGATTTTAAGAAATTTGAAAAAGCTATATAAAGAATACATAACTAATATATTATAATAACAATTAAAAATACAGTATGATGTTTACTTCATTAAGTATAGCTACCACAAGGTCCATACGAAACGAAATAATTTTAAGACCTTTTGATAAGTAATCGCATTTGTACTATTCAAGCTCAAGTAAACAAGGTTATTAATTAACTAGTGCATAATTAATCGCGTTAATTTATTTTTTTGACAGCGGATTATTGTATTTATATCCATCCTCTACGGGCCTGAATTTTCTCATTCCTTAATTTTCATATTTAGTTTAATATGTTTAAATAATATTTTTTATGGCATTGTTCAAAGTTACGCAAGTCAGAGCTCCCGCTTTATGGCGTACTTGTAGCCCTCTGGAAAAATTACTAATATTGATCCCACAGATCCAGGAGTTGGGCTTTTTTGTAGAAAATTTCTTCCTCTTTCAAAACCTTATCTTTTAAATACCTCTACTAGTATTAATAGTATTCGAGTTATTTAGAAAAACTTTTTTGGTATCTTTATTTATGACTTTTAGAATTTTAAATAAATTACGGATTTTATCGCGTTTGTATTTGATTTTTGATTGCCCGACGTTTCGAACACTTTGCAGCGTTACGTCGGGCAATCAAAAATCAAATACAAACGCGATAAAATCCATAAAGTAGTTTTATTTAAAATGTGTAATACTCGCGGAAACATCAGAAATCACTTTTAGAATTGTTTAATTGCGTTTGAAATTTTCGCACATACAGACGATCTATTGCGATAGGCCTGAAAAAGCATTCATGATACCCCAGAGGCCACGGTATTTTAATCTTCATCATCATCAATTCATATACGTCACACTACTGGAATCGAACCGCCCTCCTACATCACGCTGGTCAGACAGCTAGTATAAGGCTTTTTTTCGAGTTTTTCTTTTCTAGCATAATTGCATATGATATCCTTTAGTGGTCTTATACAACACTCACCGCCAAGATAGAAAAATTATAATATTTAATTATTTTTTTAATATTCCTACATCTATAATATTTAGATTATATTATTAAAACTTCATGAGCATAGATGTGATTCAATAAACTCTTATCGAATAATTAGAATAGATTTTGTACAAATATTAAAAAGGCAATATGTATACAAATTTTACATTATTATATACATTATTGGCAACTATGTTTCCGATTGTTAAATTTCTCTTTGGAAGATTTTTTTCGACACGATATCGTAAGGAGAGCTCAGACCTCATAGTTCCTCGTCTCCAATAGCTTCAAACGCATTGTTCTCGACACAGTCTCGCCCAGTTTTGAAAGCGACCGTAGCAAATTTCTCTGTTAATCTCTGCACTGAAAATATCTCTTTTGAACTACCAGAGGTGTATGAATCGCCGTTCTGAAATTATACATAGAAAAATAATTTAATAAATTCAATAACATATAGTACCTATCCGTGTGGTGACAGAATAAGAATACAATTTACCATTGACTGCACAGATGGCGTAGTGGTTAAGATAGCGACCTGCAGCGCCAGTGTCGGGGGTTCGAATCCCACGCGGGACAACACTTTGTGTGATCCACAAATTGTTGTTCTGAGTCTGGATGTAATTTGTGTCCGTTAATTATATGTTTGTAAAGTCCCCCGCAATACAAGGATTATTTCCTTAGTGCAGGGTGTTGTCTTAAATAAATAAATAAAAAAAAAAAATTCTCTATCTTGGCCGTGGATTTTTTAATTGCAAACGAGCAAATAGTACACCTGATGATAAGTGTTGCTGCCGAAGGTGAAGGAAGTGTGAATGTGTGCAATGAGGTTCGGTAATAACTATTGCTAAAACTTTTGCAATATATACTATGAAAGAAAAGTAAATATTGTATCGACGCCGATTAATTGGGATAAAAGCAGGATGACGATCATATAGAACCGTGATCATATAGATCATATGGAACCGTCCTCCCCGAGGGGGGAACGTCGGTCGATGAGAGGGTACCCCAAATAGGGGGCATTCCGTCGGGCCGACGACTGATGACAAGTAACCTTGTCGCCCCGGACGGAGTGGTACGAGGAGTGTGCCGACCGAAGCCCACCCTAAAAAAAAAAGCACATATACCTCCCACGGCTGGGTTCTAGCCGCTCTATACCACACTGATCAAATGGGTTGATATAGGATTTTATTTTGAGGTTTCCTTCTCTGGGATAGATGTTATCTGCGTACTATATCTCTTGGTCGTCTTTTACGACACCCATAGAGAAGATATAGAGTCATAAATTGTATTCTTACTCCGTCACCACATGGGGAATAGAATATTATTAAGTATTAATTGTTTGTTTATTACGTTATCACGTCTTACCTTAGAATTTCACAAATATTAATTAAATATTAATTAATTAATTGATTAAATAAAAAAAAATAATTGATGTTAAAAAATATTAATTGACTAAATAAAAAAGAAGGTTAATTGGTTAAAAAGTTTAATTAATTAAAAAAACTTTATAATGAAAACTTACAGTAGAACTAAGTGTGTCGCTGGAAGACGATGGAGTAACCAATTGACTGGAGCCATCACGTCTTACGAACGTGAAACTACCCGCTTTTGTGTAATGCGGAGATGCAGGACTTTTATAGTCCTTCTGTCGCATGAGCTCATCTACTATCGACTGAAATATGCAAGCAGATAGTTAACTATAATTCGAAACGACTTAGTACAATCTTAGATTTATACCTCAAAGAACTAAAAACTATATTTACTGACTTTATAGGATTATACTGATTTTTACTTTCGCAATGTTTCGACTACCGCTTTTCAGCATTTATCATTATGGAATGGAAGGACTGTCCTCCGTCCTTTTATTTTAGATGCGCAATACTCCAGTAAACATCAGAAAACACTAAGACATTAAAGGATTTTTTGGCGGGTATGAATGAAATTAAATGATAAACAGGAAATTAAGACCACGTATCGCCCTGTAACTTTATTAGTTCTACGTACTATCGCTTCCTTAAAATGAGAGCCCGTACCCGCGTGGTATTAATGATTTAATTTCTCAGCTGGTTTCTATGACATATTGTATCTTGGACCTGTTGACACATGGGTACTGAACAATTCCAGCGAAATATAAATACGACAATACTAGGGCATAGTTAATTTAAAACGGTAGAAACTACAGACAAAATTGTTTTTACAAAATACTAGTTACATTCGATGCATAGAAGCATTTGAAACCTTGGCAATTAATTTACAATAGTTAATCCTCAATTATCAAATTTATTTACAAGGTTATCCTTTCAAACATTCAAATATGTAATTTTATTAACACTTCAAATGATAGGTATAAAAGAATTTTTAATATTACAACTATATTGCATAGATGGATTCCCCGTGTACAAATTTTTTTATTTGTCTCAGCTTAGTAATTCTTTTTATTACATCTTGCGATAATCTTACTTTTGAGGGCAAAATATATCATTTAGCCTATTTAGACCTAAAGAGGTGGGATGTTGGAAGTTTCTGAGCGCCACATACTATTGAGAACATTTCTTATTGCCGCATAGAAAACACAGTTGCAGATTCACCTATATACCTGAGAGATGCTTAGCGATTTCATCTTAAACAAATAATACTTGCCACGGGAATCAAACGTGAGGCCTCATTTTTTTTATTGCAACCAGTGGCAAACGAGCAAACAGTACACCTGATGGTAAGTGTTGTTGCCGCTCATGGACCTTTACAAGGCCGCTGCCTACCGCGAAGAAAGTGAAGGGAGTGTGAATGCGTGTATTGAGGCTTGGTGATACCAAAGGCCTGCCAAAGGACTGCCATAACCCTCCACACACAAACACCCTCAGAAAGTTGGGCTTCCGGCTCTCTCACCGAACGAAGCGCAGTAACAAATTGCTACTACTCAGACGATTTTCTGCGAGAGCGTGGTACTACCCCGGACGGACCGGCCCGCGGCTGTAGACAGATAACTGTCGACAGTGTGGTCGTCCTACCACTTATTGCTAATAGAAGCGGCATTCACTAATTCGTGAATTATTAATAATAGGTGTTCTGTCCTATTATGAACAATTAACGATATTCATGGATTAGGGAAATAGTTAACTAATTTAAACTAACCTTACTTCAAATATGGGCCACATTTTCTCTGGGAATGTTATCTTTGGCTACAATCCCAATATATCAACCACATTCTACTGCATTCTAATTTCAGTTTTTATCATAATAGTAGGAATACAATTAAGAAGAAAAGGAAGTTGCTTGAGGAAAATACGCACCTAAAAATTTAATAGCTTGTTTCTTTATTTAACGAATCCTTAATTAAACTTAAAGTTTTTAAAACGTTCAAAATGAAATATAAATACCTGCAAACAAACGCTAATAAATGTTGCATGCTCCGTCCGCAAGGTTATCCATTTCAAGTTATCCTTACTAATGAGATATTCAAACGACAGCTCGAAGTTCCTGCTCGGATCTTCAAGTAAAGGTCCAGGACCGTTTTGAACTTGTGGCCTTTCCAGCTGTAATGATATGAGATTATATAAATACCAGACAAATAAACCATTAGTAAGTTGAACATAATACAATAAATAGTATCGGCAACAGATTATTTTAATGAAAGTAAAAGATATTAGTCGCCGCTTTTTTTTTGGATTGACTATGGTCAGCGCACACGTCGTCCGCTCCGCCCAGGGTGACGAAAAGGCAGCACGTGGCCCCATAATCCACCGTATCTCCTTTCCTTCTCCATTGGGCCAACCACCGAGTACCTTGTCTTTCGTGACCAGTCTGGGGTAGATATGGGCGTTTTCTGTTTGTGCCACAAACGGTTATGTATCCGATATACAGTTTGCATTCATCATTCATCATCATTTCGGCTCATATACGTCCCACTGCTGGGCTCGAGCCTCCTCCATAGTAGGAGGGACATTAACCTCACTATACCATGCTGGTCAGGCAGGTTGGTATAGGGTTTTGTTTCGAGTTTTCCATCTCTTGCATAGATGTCATATGCGTAATATATCCCTGAGTCGTCTCTTACGACACCCACGGGTAAGAGAGGGGGTGGTGAATTGTATTCTTACTCCGTCACCACACGGAATACAGTTTGCATATCGATATCGAAAACGGTTTCCTCATATCGATATCAGTAGTACAGTTTTCAAACGTTAACATTGATATTAAAATGAGCAAACTAACTACGAATGCGAACTAACACAAACTCTCACATTTACAGTTAAGCTGTCAGCGGTACATCGATGCAGGTCTTAGGTATAGGTATTTACCTAAAGTTATTTAACAATTAGCTAACTGTAACTACGGCGATTTCCCTTCATTCTTTACTAGGCTTAGGACTAGCAGAAAAGTTTTTGACTAGTAAAGGTTAATTTCTTTTTGGGAACTGGTATTACTTCTCTGACGCATTTAAAAATTTACATATTTACAATGATTAAATATAGTGCAATTAAAAACTATCACAAACAATACAAAATTTGTTTTTCAAATCAAAATATGTCACGAAACAACAACAATTATTATTATTACTTACAGACCTGTGTCCATATTGTAACAACTCAAATTCAACCTTATAACTTCGAAATTTAGTTCCACTTTGTAGAATAAGTGTCTCATTAATATCGAGTAGCCGTAGCCGCCAGAAACGTTATCATAACTATAACTATACAATGGAAACTAAACCTTATTGCTAATACAGTAAGATATATTAACCACGCAAACATGGCTAAAGTTATTTCGTATTCTCTTCATCTCTTTTATATTAATAAAAGAATATATACTTAGAACGAGAGGAACGAATATGGTTCATATCTCAATATCGTTTGTGAAGTTTACGTTTTGTTCGTACGTGTTCATATCGTTATAATTTAAGTTTTGACTCGATACGGTTTTTGTGATATCAGCTACATTGATATAGATATCGATATGTCGAAACTATCTTAATAGTAGATCATACTGCATTAAGGTGGGTGATGCTTATAGTGGTATGGTACAGGTCACAGAAGGTACAGCACAAGGCTCGGTTCTTGGACCACTGCACTATATTACCTATGTCAACGAATTGGCAAATGTAATAAAAAATAGCGATATGTACCAATTCGCGGATGACACATGTCTAATAGCTGCCGATAACAATATATCCTTAGCTCTAAAACGTTTACAAACAGACTTCACGTTACTAAACAAATGGTCACATGATGCGGGACAACGCCAGCAAAACAAAAATGATGTACATAAGCACTAGTCAGAACAGAAAACCGCAGCAACTTAGGCTCATCGCTCATGATCACAGTTGTCTCCATCTAAATAACGTATCACAATGTAATTGTAAATCTATAGACGTGGTATCTGAACATATGTACTTAGGTCTTATCATAGACAGCCGCATGAAATGGTCAAGTCATATAAATTATGTATGTGACAAATTGCGCGCTATCCTTGCTAAACTCACGCTTGTCAGAAACAAAATACCCTATGACATCCGACTTCTACTCTACAAAGCTCTAGGTGAATCGGTAATATCTTATGGACTTAGTAGCTACGGTCGCACTTATAAAACTCACCTTAATCTAATATATCACATTCAAATCCAAATATTAAAGCAAATTGTACCGCTAAAGATAAAAAAACAATATCAGTCAGACTATGCGCAACTTTTCTCTCATTGTAAACTCATTCCGATACATGAAAAAGTAAAACTAGCACTACTTTCTGAAAATTATTTTAATGACTGTCTTAAGAAATACAACACTAAACCTAATATGACACTACGTAATACTTTTACAAAACTAATAATACCCACATTTAAAAACTTTTTTGGTCAAATGTGTCTTAGTCATATCATACCGGTACTAATTAATAAATTACCACCGGAATTTAAAAAAACAGTTACACCAAAAAACTTAACTCACAAATTAAAAAAACATTACATTGAAGAAATAACACTCACTAATCAACATATATTTAATAAATATAAAAGGAAACATGCTGTATCTGTGTCACATTAATATTAATATGTAATAACTTGAGGGTATATCTATGAAGATGTGCGGGCTCACTGCTTGCCGCCGTTATGTATAAGTATTCTTGTAAATATTGTCGACGTTTCCTAGGTGTACAGATAAACCTAAACTGGTTTTTGGCTACACCTTTTAATAGAATTTAAGCACTTGATGTACTAATATGAATAAATAAAATAAATAAATAAAATAAATAAATAAATATGGTATATCTAACACATATCCGATATAAGTTACGTTTTGATATATCGAACTCGTCATTAGTCTGGGGGGATTAGTCTCCGCGTTGACACATACCTATAGCTGGATGGTTAAACGGTGACGTATAAGACATAGGAATAAAATTTATTACCGTAGACGTTTAAATTATTTATGCAATTATAATTACGCGCCTACAAGTGCATGTCAATAGAACAAAAAAAAAACTTGGGAATAGTTGACTCGATTAGCCTGTTCGAATTGAATCCTCCGAATTGGTATCACCTAGGTATGATTGTTCCACGATGAGGTTCTATGAGGACGACTCTGAATATTGTCACGAAGATGATTTGGGTTATATGGCTGTAGAAAAATACCTTTGAAATACTTATTTGTTATTTCATTATACACCTACAAGTTATTCAAAATATCATCAATCGATTATAATCGATCCATCGGCACATAAACATCCGCTGTTGGACAATGACCTCCCCCACGAGAATGCCACTAAAAACGGTCCTGTGCCATTTGCATGCAACGGTTCCCTGAGACTTTCAAGATATTGTCAGTCCACTTAGCAGGGTGTCGTCTTACGCAGCGTAGTCCGACTCGTGGTCGCCACTCGAGAACCGATCTTCCCCGATGGTTGTCGATTTAACGAGCGATGTGTCCTGAGTGCACATTGACATTTCTACGGGCTAATTCTTAGAGCTATGTCGGGTAACCCAGTTCTTCTGCGAATTTCCGTATTTCGGATTTTGTTACGTAGAGATATACCGAGCACAGCCCTCTTGATAGCACGTTGAACAATTTTGAACCTTTAAGACGCCGACATTTCGAGACCACGTTTGAGTGCCATAGGTCATCTCTGATAACACACACTGGTTAATAAAACCGTTGTTTTTAGACACTGCGGAATATTATAGTCCATAAAATATAGCATGATCTCTGTGACAGTTGTCCCTAGTGCTGTCGCGCTTACGATGAAGTCCGTAGTTTTTTATCGATAAAACTCTTTAGTTTTATAATTGTGATTTTATATTATAATTGAAATACAATCAATGAAAATCTTTTTGAATATATTTCAAACTAAAACTGTTGACTGTTTTAATTATTCGAAAGGAGTACAATCAAGGTCAACGTCACTATTATCGTCATCATTGTAGCGTTCCTGCTAGAACATTTATAATTTTTTGCCAAAATAGGGACAGCCGTTAGATCAATCGATTAATCATGACTGTTTCATGAATAAAAATGTTTAGTTTATTGATAATAATGCGTAAATAACATTATCATTTACTCTGCTACAAAAAGTAGTTTTTTAATGTTTAATTAATTCCATTTTTGTATTTTATAATGTAACTGTCTGTTGTGTTTGTAAAAATTATTTTGAAAGTTTTATATAGATACTTTACGGGTTTATTTCTTTTATGAATAATTTAATAAAGATCCGTTATCGATTTACGTATATCGACTGTCCCATCTCGTTTTTATTTCCAGTCCAGTATGACCTTGTACATGCGTAAGGGTCATGTTTCTGTAAAATGTTTACTATTCTATTTGCGCTGTAGCATGGTGCGGGTGACACATGTCAATACCAGGTGACTAGGGATGTGACGATTCGCAATTAAATTTTTATCACTAATTATACTCGTAGCATAAATAAATGTTGTTCTGTTTATTATTGTCACGAAAATTATATATAGGAAAAAATATATTCATACAAATTATTCAATTAATTTAATAGTTCAAAAATTTTAAAAAGTTTCGTAAACGCATTCAAAACAACTGGTATTTCATATTTTTTCGTGGCATATTTTTATTCTGTGGCGCATCGCCGAGTCGGCCATTTTGTTTACCCGTGCGATGCTGTCAGTACAAGTGCTACCGCCTTGTATGTGACACGTATTATCCATTTTTCATCAGTTTGTTTTCGTTAAATTGTTATAGTTTGTTGTTTTATTTGTTAAAGTTTGTTGTTATATTTGTTGGTTATAACCATGCCTAAGCATACGAAAAAAACTGTTTTGGGTAGTCAAGCTAGAGAGTTTGTTGTTCGCCTCCGAAACTACTTTGAAAGAGAACAACAAAATAATGGACCGTTGTTACCACTGAATCGAATTGTAGAACGAGTAGCCGAAGCTCTTGATATTGGCCGCAATACTGTTTCGCGTATAACACGCGAGAAAATTGGTCAAGAAGGGACGTCTGAAAATAAATTATCTACACCGAACAAAAAGCGGACCAAGGTAAAGCCAATCACAGATTTGGATGAATTTGCTAAGGACGCTATTAGAAATCACATTTATGATTATTATAGAAGAATGGAGCTACCCACGTTGCTTAAGCTTCTAAAATCATTGAAAGAAGCTGAACTGTTCAAAGGAGGTATTACTTCGTTGCGGAATGTTATAAAGGATATTGGCTTTGATTACAAAAAAGTTAACAAAAGAAAAATTATTATGGAAAGGACTGATATTTCCCTTGCAAGGTGTACTTTTTTAAGGAAGGCTAAAAACATAGTTGATTGGAGTAAAGTTGTGTTTTTGGATGAAACGTGGCTAAACGCTAACCACACAGTGGGTAAAAGTTGGACCGACGATACGGCACAGTCATGTACCAAAGTCCCGGAGGGCAAAGGCGAACGCCTCATTATTTGCCATGCAGGTACAGCAAGTGGATTTGTCCCTAATTGTTTACTGGCTTTTAAATCGAAAAAAACTACGGAGTATCATGAGGAGATGAACTACGACAAATTTAAAGTTTGGTTCATAGGCCTCTTAGAAAACTTAAAAGAGCCTATGACCATAATAATGGATAACGCACCCTACCATTCGGTATAACTTAATAAACCTCCAACACAATCAAACCGCAAAAGCGAGTTGGTGAAGTGGCTGAGTGAAAACGGAGTTACAGCAGATATGAGTATGCTAAAGACGGAGCTTATTACTCTAGTACGGCGTCATAAGCCACCAACTCCTACCTACGCTCTGGACGAGATGGCAAAAGAAAAAGGTCACCAGGTCCTGCGACTACCACCCTACCATTGTCAATATAACGCTATTGAGCTAATTTGGGCCCAAATAAAAGCTATATTTTTAATTTCAATTCTCGTTTTGGTACTTTGAAAAAGTAACAGCTTTCTGAACGAAGCATGTAATTTAAAAACATTACCAGGTATCAGATTAGACATATTCAAGAGTAAATTTTGCATTAGATATTTGAAATTAATTTATTGATTAAAAACTAAATATTTTTTTTCATAAGTCCATTTATGTTTATGTAGGTCACGCCGCAAGAAATAATACTACACCGCCATTTACGGCAAATAAGATGTTGACCCTGTTACAAGAGGCAATCCGTAACGTTCAACCTAAGGACTGGTCGAAGGTGGTGAATAAAACGAAAAGGGACATTATGTCTGATTGGGATCGTGACGTCCGTATTGATAACATAATTGAGACATCTTTAATAATATCCGTCACAGATACGGATGATGAAAGTGACAATTCCGATGTTCCTGACTCTGATATGAGTTTAGAAGAGGATTAAAATTGAATGAAAAATTGAAGTAAATATGTAATAATTGTATACTTTTTAACAATAAAAAATTGAGCGCACAAATTGTTTTTTATTTATTTTTTAATCGACAATTCTTCGTAGTAGTACATCCCATCACTAAATACGTCTTTGGTGTTACGTTATACGCATACCACTTTGATTGTTTTTTCTTTCAATTTCATTTGATTTGTAGGCTAGAACATTCTAGTTGGGTTCACCTTTATTACTACAGTTATTAGTGATTTAATATATTACCGATGTGGTACAGCTGAATTAATAGATCATAATTATAAATCGCGGCAACTTTCAAGAGTGAAACGAAACTCGCCATAACTGTCACCCGCACCATGCTACAGCGCAAATACTTTAGGTATTTCAGTACGTACGAGGTACATTTTATGCATGCAAATTAATATTTTTATATTTATAATATATATATATATATATATATATATATATTACATATATATTACATTTCAGTTGCAATAAAACTGCCATGAAAATAATGAAAATGTATGAGATCCAAAATAAAATCGTAAACATGTCGCTCGTTCAAACGTATTTAGTTGGTTTCGTTGACATCTGTCACAGAGATCAAGTTATATTTTATGAACTATAGACAAGAAGATCCTCTTAAGTTTCCTAAACGCTGCCTAGCCAAGTTGGATTCGTGGTCTGACCTCTTTCTCGAAATTGGATCTATCTAACTGGGCTATTTGTCCAAGATAAACGTAGCGATCGATAATTTCAAGAATCGCATTCCCAACTAGGACCGATGCAGAATTGACATGGGCATTAGAAATGACTTTCGTCTTGTCCATTTTCATTCGTAGACTCACTAGTTAAGAAACCCTGTTAAGTATAGTGACAAGGTCCTCCAGGAATTCTGCTATGACTACGATATCATCAATAAATCGAAGGTGAGTGTATGTAAATACATACACTGTCGTTGCCCTTGATGTTGATGGCGAGTCCTTTCCAATCTAAGAGCTTGGAGAGAACTTCCAGCTCAGTGGTGAACCGTTTCGGAGAGATGATGTCTCTTTGTCTGAACTGGACAACCTTTGCAACTGGATCAGTCTCGTACTCTTATTTCGGATGCAGACTGACGTAGTACCGTTTGTATACAAACACTTCAACACTTCGATATATCGATGGTCGATTTGGTAGCCCTGAAGGGATTTGCAGCACTGCCCAAGTTCCAACGAAATCAAAGGTTTTCCAGAATCCATAAACGCTAGACACAGACACCGATTATACTCCACGGTCTTCTGTATAATCTGGCGTAAGGGATGGAGTGGTCTATGTATATAGCTTTTTCGGAACCCGGCTTCTTCAGGCGGCTTGAAATCGTCGAGCTTGCAGTCGTAAAGATCGATTTAATTCGTCGATTTGAGTCGTAAAGATTGATCGATTTAACCAGTACGTCATATCACTAGTCATTGTTTTATGACATCTGTTACCCTTATCAAGCTATGTTTTATGAGGTATAATATAATTATGCGATAGGGGATAAAATGAATTTATAAAATGAATTTATAAAACCAACTGCTATTATCCACTTGTATGCCAAGCATGACATTATGTTGTTACAACTCTTTGAAGAGACCTACGTGGAACAGTGGGATTTCATAGGCTGATAGAATATTATTATATTATATAACAAGAATAGATACATATTTGCGTTATCCAGAGATTTACAAAATGGTTTAATAAAAGCATTTAAATACAAAATGTAAAATACTTTTCTGATTTACTATTTCAAATACGAAATACCAAATAGTTTTGCGTTTTGTATTTTAAATGCTAAATGCAAAATATGTATTTTCAAAATACTTTCTCAAAATAAAATACCTTTTGACCAATTCTCAAATATTTTTATTTATTTTAGGTATTAATCATGAGAAATAGAGACACAATGCCGAGCCGAAAAAAAAACGTCTGATAACATGGCACCTTAGGCATGACAGGTCATATTTATCAGTACGCATATCAATAAATTCTGTCATGTTATTAATGGGCCAGTCGTTACCTCACCATGAGACTAACGCAATCGCAAACCTCGGCGAAACATGATATGGCTCTGTAAGTTCTTTTGATATAAAAAAAATGTATCACAAGATTTATAGAAAAGCCAATAGACAGCAGGGCAGCTTGTGGCGTGCTGAATGTGAGTGGCGACACTGCGGCCCTGAGTGCCCCAGAGAGTTGGCCAGAGCCTCGTATCCAGCTCGCCTGTATTGGCTGGCTGGAGTGTTAATGATGTCATTCGCTCATAAAACGACTCATCCATTCTAAGAATACCAATGGCCTTGGCAATAGCAACCTGACATCAATCTTAAGGTTGCACTTATAGGACATAAATGCAATAGTACTATTCGTTTGCAATAATTACAAAATATCAATGAAATCAGAGGCAACGTAAACCTAAATAATTCTGTACTAAAATCTGTAAAATTATAAAAATGTACGTGTATATGTAAATTTATCTCATCTAACCAAAACATAAATTAAATGTGACTTCTGCATTTTGATCCACAAGTTATTGTGCGACGAAAACGTTTTACTTCAATGTCTGGGAGGAATATAACCTAACAATCGCATTAAAGCTCTTTTTCTCACGAATTTAAGAAGAGTAAGACATATTTTATTTCCTTGCTTTCACAATTTTATAATGATTTCCTGTGCGGCGACGACGTAGAAATACAATTCAACACCACTTTTCTTAATTTTTTCAGGCAAATGCTTCTTCTCAATTTACCTATTGTATTTTCTGCTTTTTCTGTGTGGTGATGGAGTGAGAATACAATTCACCACCTCTCTCTCCTCCGTGGGCGTCGTACAAGATAACTAAAGGATATGATATATGCAGTTAACATCTATGCGAGAAAATGAAAACTCGACGTAAAACTCTGTGTCAACAGTAGCAGGTACAATAGGTCCATTTCCCTACCATTGTGGAGGAGGCCCGAATCCCAGCAGGACTTCTGTAGGCTGAAATGATGTTGACATGATAACATCTATCCAACCGAAGGAAAACTCGAAATAAAACCCTATAGCAACCTGTCTGACTAATGTGGTATTTTTTTTTTGGGGTGTTTTACGGTCGGCGTACTCCTCGCCCGACTTTATCCGGGGTGACACGAGGGGTGTAAGCACGCACACCCGTAACCCACCCGTATAGCACATCGTCTTCGTCGTTGTGCCGACCACCGGTGCAGAGTTCCTTGACCTCAGTGGTCGACCCGACGGAATACTCCGAAGGAGTACCCTCTCCCGGACTGATGTGGTATAGTAGGTTAATATCTCTCCAATTATGGAGGAGGGTTAAGCGCAGCAGTGGAACGATAGGAACAGAAATTATGATTATGAATAATTGTCTATCACTATTAATGATAATTGTCTCGCCCATCGCCATTAGATTGACCACTGCCACCAATTCCTTAACCTCGAGGGCCAGACCAAGACTTAATTATGTAATTAATTAAAACGCTTACCGTATGTAAAGTAGTAATCCTCCAACACCTCATTCTGGTAACTTTATAATGTTGTTCTATTAAAGGCTGGTCAATTGTTGATAGTGTTAGTTCTTTGCAGGCGAGAGACACACGCACTCGACAGGTGCCATCAGAACCGCCCCCTGATACGTTCGATATCTCAGTCACCGCCTCCCCAGCTGGCACTCGTCCGTAATCGTGTAAAGTTCTTGCTAATTCCACGTACTGCAAAACGTATTTAAACGTTACAAGTATATCATTAAATTTAATAATTAATTCTCTGTATCGGGTAGTATAAATGTCTGTAATAAAGATGACTCGTTGGACTTAGACACCTTAGTCCGCCCGTGATCATGAATGCTGCAAAGTGTTCGAAACGTCGGGCAATCATAAATCAAATATATCATTACATTATATTTATATTGTTAATGGTTCAGTCCCTACACACGAATAATACTAAAGTATAAGTGCATATTAAAAGGTAAAAAAAAAAGACGTTTTTAAAAGACATGCGACGGACTTTACAAACTCATAATTAACTATCCAGACTCAGAGCAACAATTTTTGGATCGCACAAAATGTTGACCTGTGTTGGAGCCGAACCAACGAAATTTGGCACGGCAGGTAGGTATCTTAATCACTACGCCATCCATCTGTGCTGTCGTTGAATTTCTGCTTACCCTTTCTAGTACCGAGACGTGCCTACTGAAAAATAAATTTCTGTGTATTCAATCGTTTAAACTTAAAACAGTTGAATACACAGAAATATATTTTTAAACTTTAAAGCATAAATAATATGTATTGAAACGAATTAAAAGTGTACTGCAATAATAAGGATCAAATCGTTATAATTATCAGCTCATATATGAACCGATTTTGATGGTTTTTTTTTATTGAAAGCTGATGCTTCCCGTGTGGTTCCATTTAGTCCAGTTTCGACAATGGCGTCCATGAGAAAACCATTTAAGTCATATATTTGTATTAAGTGTTATGTGCTTATGTGCGCGATAAATGGACAAAAACTCAATGTTGCGCCAATGGAATCCGATGATTCTTTTTTTATATGTTACACTCGAGCCTCCCCCACAAGAGAAATTACCCTTCTATGTCACGCTGTCAGAAGTGTTAGCATAAGGTTTTAAGTGGTTTGCCTTGCCTTTATCTGCATATCATATACATATAATCGTCTTTTACGGCCCTCAAAGGCAAGAGAAAAAGTGGCGAGTTGTATGATTACTCGATCACCACGCGGCAATCAGGATCTAATACAAGTTTATAATTCCAATAAGAAGGCAATTGGATTAATAAACTATGCCGGTCAAGCGTGTTAGCATAGGGTTTCATTCCGAGTTTTCATATTCTTGCAGTAATGTTTATACTTGCTTAAGTCCCAAAAGTTACTTACAAGTCAGTCATGGGAATGAATGAAATAGTCGGAAAAACAGTGTAATTTTAATTCGTCAACACACGAATAGAGCTTATGAGATATCTTTAAATCCAATATCCATATTTTAAATGGCAGGACCATACTATCGATAGTCTTCTGTTTACAGCCGCGGGCCGGTCCGTTCGAGGTAGTACCACACTCTCACAGAAAAACGACGGTTTTGTCTTTAGTATTAGCTAGCCTCGATGCACGCACACGCTCTCCTTTTATTTCTTTACGGTGGGCAGCGGCCTAGCAAAGGTCCATATCACTTACCATCAGGTGTGGTGTTTGCTCGTTCGTCACCAACAAAAAATCTATATTCTTTTTAATATTTCAATATTTTAAATTTAATTAAAATTGGAATTTTACATTTAATTAATTGAGCATGAATCATCTAACTTGACGTCGGTCGAGACAAAGATTTGATCTATTATCATTATCTTAGCTCATAATGTCTCACTACTGGACTTGAGTCTACAATGAGAGAAAAATTTAGCAAATAGGTATATCAATATAAGATTTAATATTGAGTTTTCCTTCCCTTGCAGTGATGACAGACTGTCCTCTACAGGAAGCTGTGGTAACTATTGTGATCTTCGCAAGGTTAAATTTTGATTGAATGAAAACTATTATGAACTTGTACTCATATTACACCTACTCTGACAATTGGTCAATTGTTCGATTAATATAATGATAACGAATCTCAACTAGGTTCTATAAAATAAGGTCTACGAAGAGGTCAATTTATTGCACATTATTTACATTATGATTTTTCCTTATCTGCGCTGCGGTTCCTAATAGTATTATATCACAGTTCGGGAGAATCATCATTCATTTCAGCTCATGTACGGCCCACTGTTGGGCTCGGACCTCCTCCACAATAGGAGAAAAATTAACCTTACTATACCATGCTGGTCAGACAGGTTGGTATTAGTGATGTAACGAATGTTCGCATTCGCGAATATTCGCAAATTTTTTGACATTCGCATTCGTATTCGCAAGGAATGATGCGAATGTTTTTAACAAAATAAAAAGAAATTATTATGTAATTATACATTGGCTTCTAGATGATTTCGTATAGCACTAAAGTCTAACTTTTTATTAGCTGCAGTAAAATGACGTTTCTAAATGTCATTCCGTAAAATAATGTTGACAGCCTAATCTCAATAGGGATTCAGTTCACAAAAGTTTACAGAATATCTAATCGTTCCATAGCTGACTCATAATGATCATACTAAATTCTATTTAATATTAATGTAAATAAAAGGCTGTATAAACGTTGATCCTTTTAGACATATACAAGGTAACACTCAAGAAAACGCTCTCTCAAGTTGGTAGTACTGGTTTTTGGTTACGGTGCTACGATGACGCTTGACCGCCATTTTGTTTCGGTTGTCATTCGCTCATTCGGCTTCATACTTCTGTTTTGAGTGCATGAATAACTTTGATTTGCCCACTGCGCGTTGTTTTTGTTATCATTATTGTTAAACTTATGTTACGTTGTGTTTGTTTTTCATTACCTGTTTTCGTTAATCGTGTTAGTTTTTTTTGTTTGATACATTGAAGACATGGATGCTCTGCCGAGCACATCGCAAGATGGAGACACATTTTTATCTCCTAAGAAAAAAAGGCCACGTGTAGCTCTAAGTGCAACTGAAAAACTTTGGGTCCAAAACGTTTACAAATATGTGTTTGAAGTGAAATCTTCAGAATCAAACATTGAAGTTCCAAAAACAAGTGAATGCGTTAACAAGGTGGCTGAAGTCTTGGGAATATCCGTCCGCACAGTTTATTCCGTTTTAAAGAAGCACAAGGAGAACGACAGCGAATCACCAAAACCTCCCGAAAAAACGGGCCCAAAACTTACATTTAAAGATAAACTTGATGATTTCACATTCACTACTGTTAGACGAATTGTACATCAGTTCTTTCATAGAAATGAAATACCCACCATCGCAAAAGTTAGTTTACACATGTCGTCACTCATCTTTTTATTATACGTTATGTATGTTTTCGCCCATCCCATGTGTAATCTTAACCAATTAGGTAATAACTTTAATCATTTTTAGGTGCTGCAAGTTGTAAATGATGACCCAGGATTGCCCAACTTCTCGAAAGAGACATTGAGAAAAATTATGAAGCATCTTAATTTCAAATTCGCTACTCGATCACGCAAGAGTGTGCTTATTGATAGACAAGATATCATATCATGGCGCCAGCGCTACCTGCGTTTAATTAAACAATATCGTAGGGAGGGAAAATACATATATTATCAAGACGAGACCTGGGTCAACGCTGGTACGTGTCAACTCTTAGTTTCTTCTATTTGTTCCCTTTTTGTTTTGATGTCGAAACTTATGATTCTTTTTTGTTCTTTTCAGGTCATACTACAAAAAAAACCTGGATTGACGGAAGTATTAAATCTTCTCGACAGGCATTTTTAGACGGCCTGACTACGGGATTAAAAAATCCCACAGGAAAGGGCAAACGACTCATAATTAGTCACATAGGCGGAGAAGAAGGCTTCCTGGTAGACGGAGTTCTTATGTTTGAAGCAAAGAAAGGTACAGAAGACTACCATGATGAAATGAACCCGGAGTGTTTCGAGGATTGGTTCGGCGGTATTCTACCTAAACTCAAGCCGAATGCAGTAGTCGTAATGGACAATGCGCCCTTCACTCTCGGAAGATCGAAACAATCCCGAAGATGTCGTGGACGAAAGCACGAATTCAAGAGTGGCTGACTACTAAAAATATTGCGTTTGAACCAAATATGGTCAAGGCCACTCTCATAGATATTGTGAAACAACAAAATCATACTGAGAAATATGCCGTAGACGAGATGGCTGCACAAAAAGGTATCACACTTTTAAGACTGCCCCCTTATCACTGTGAGTTGAACCCCATTGAGTTGGTATGGGCGCAGGTAAAGAGTCACGTCGCAAACAATAATAAGACGTATAAAATGCAAGAAGTGAAAGCTTTATTCCAAGAAGGAATCAAGAAAGTGACACCGGCTAAGTGGAGTGACCGTGTGTCTCACACTATTAAAGAGGAAGATAAAATGTGCCACCTCGATCATATTATAGATGAAGTGACAGATAGATTTGTTATTAGTGTGACCGAAAGCGACAGCGACAGTGATTTCGAAAAAGATTAATTAAATAACATTATTATGACGTTTTTGTTTCATTTTGAATGTACCTCCCTATACTTCCACTAAAAAAGATCAATCCTCTAGTATAGTAATAATAATAGGTTAAAAAAATACATTACAACTTAATATTAAATCTCAAAAAAAAAACCAAACTGATTATTCATTTATGATTCACTCATTTAGCTACATCCCTATTTATTTTTCTTCAAAAACCGGCAACCCACAAAACGTCATTTTACTGCAGCTAATAAAAAGTTAGACTATAGTACTCCTTTCTTTATGCGAGTATTAGGGGTTAAAGTATGAAATTGCCTAATGATTTCTGATGTTTACGCGAGTATTACACATTTGAAATTGCCGTTTTGTACTAATAAATTAAAACCATTTTTTGGTTCATAAAACAGATTTCATTAATCAAAGTATTTACCCTCGTTATCTATGCATTTCTGCCATCTAATTGCAAGATCAATTAACCTTTGCGATAGAACTCTGGGGTTCTGGACTCCACAAACTGTGTGAAGGTATTTTTTACTGCTTCCGTGATTTTTTCCGTGAAAATATTGTCCAAATTGCGGATAAAATTGTAGTCGGTTGGGGCGAGGTCTGGCGAGTACAGAGGATGACGTATGGTTTCTAACTGGAGGTCTTATAGTGTTAAAACAGGTTCTCGGGCAGTATGAGGTCTTGCGTTATCATGGAGCAGTACCTAACGGTAAAGATCGATTGAGAAGTCGGGGCTGTTTTACTACGAGTTTCGCCATCATTGTTCGGAGTTCTACACAGTAGACATCTGCGGTTATTGTTTGACCAGATCTGAGGAAGCTGTAGTGAATTACACCATAAAGTGACCACCAAACAGTTACCATCACCTTTCTATGGTTAAGCTTCGCTTTAGGGCATTGATGTGGCGTTTGACCTGGGGTCAGCCGTTGTTCGCTTGTGATTATCATTAATAATCCACTTTTCATCACATGTTATAATTCGGTCCAAAATCCCTCCATTTCTATACCGGTTTGACAGGATTAGGCAAGCTTCAATGCCCACTGCTCTCTGCAGATCAGTCAAATCATGTGGCACCCTTTTTTTTAAGTTTCTTTATTTTACCGATTTGGTGCAAATGGGTCAATATTGTGGGTATGCTGACATCAAATGATCAATCATTCCTTGGTAGTTTGACTTGGATTAGCTCCCACGATCACCTTCAATTCATCGTAATTTACCTTAATGGTTGGTCTTCCTCGTGGTTCATTCTTCAAATCCCAGTTTCCACTATGAAAGCGGTTAAACCAAAAACGCACGATGCGTTCGTTAGCCGTATCCTTTCCAAACACAGCATTGACATTACGAGCCGTTTCTGCTGCGATGGTCTCACGTCGGCACTCGTATTCGAAAATTACTCTGATTTTCGCCGTATCGATGTTCACTTCAAAAGCTGAATGTAAAAACAATTGAAAGTCAAACGATCAAATGTCATACATTGTACGTTATAGTTTTCGTTTGAAAACAGTTTCACTTTGATATCTGACACCATGCAGGTTTAATTTTAATTCAAAGTGGCCAGTTAAAACGGCAATGTCAAATTTAAACCCCTATTATTTTTTATCATACAACTTGCATTTAACATTTCCCGCGTCACAAATTGTAAAATAAGTCCAAACTTCACTATCACGTGCTTTACTCATGTTTGTATAATATCACTTCAATATGCAATAATAATAACCTAACCTCAAATCAAAACGAATATTTTGAATGAAACTATCTAGTTTCAATCATTCAACTTGTAATGGTTAACCGCGCCTATGTTCGGCCTAAACATGGCTGATACGAAATGTCAAACCTGTATGAAATTTTGCGCGCGCTTTATTTGAAAGTCAATATATTGGGGACAGATATTCGCATTCGTAAATATTGAAAATGGATATTCGCATTCATATTCGCATTCGCGAATGTGGCAATTCTAACATTCGTTACATCCCTAGTTGGTATAGGGTTTTATTTCAAGTTTTCTTTCTCTTGCACATATGTTTATATGCGTATTATATACTTTAGTCGTCTTTTACGACATCCACGGGCAAGATAGGGAGTGGTGAATTGTATTCTTACTCGGTCACCACACGGAAAGTTCGAGAGAATATTCATATTATATTCTTAATACTCCAAAAAGGAGACTCGCATTGTATTAAAAACAAAACATTTTTGATATCAATCGGTCGATTCTATGGTTATGCCAGATGTTAGAACAAGTATTTAAGGGGCAGATTTACCATAAAAATAGGCATGATTTTATTAGATTAACAGTAACTAGTTTGCCGGTGGAGACGGAGTAAAAATACTAATCACCAGCCCATTTATTGACCGTGGGTATGGTAAAAGACGGGTAAGGTATTATAATATGCAGATAATATATATGTAAGAGAACTAACACTCGAAATCAAACCCTATAACAATACATTTGACCAGCGTGGTACGTAGGTCAATTTCCCTCCAATCGAACCCAGCAATGGCACATATATGAGTTGTGATGATGATGATAAATGGTAATCAACGAACGAAGCGTCCTACAAAATACTGTTTAAAAAACAACCGCTCTTTATCACCTTATACGTCATGCCTTTGTGGCAATAGGGTGGTGACATACGTACTCAGACAGTTGTATAATACAGCAAACTAGATGTTATAATCATCATCATCATCGCAACCCACATACGTCCCACTGTTGCGCTCGGGCCTTCTCCACAATGACTTGCTATACCACGCTGGTCAACATATTGGTACAGAGTTTTCCTTCTCTTGCACAGATTTTATGTATGCATATATATATATATATATATATATATATATATATATATATATATATGCGTGTGTATATATATATCCTTACTAATATTATAAATGCGAAAGTAACTCTGTCTGTCTGTCTGTCTGTCTGTCTGTCTGTCTGTCTGTCTGCTACGCTTTCACGTCTAAACCACTGGACCGATTTTGATGAAATTTGGTACAGAGATGGACTAAAGCTTGAGAAAGGACATAGGCTACTTTTTATCGCGAAAAAATGGGTATAAGGGGTTGAAATAGGGGATAATATTTTGTATGAAAATTCGTCATTTTTGTTGATAGAACTGTGAATCTTTGTATTAAGGCACCTGATAATAAATAATCCTTACGAATATTATAAATGCGAAAGTAACTCTGTCTGTCTGTCTGTCTGTCTGTCTGTCTGTCTGCTACGCTTTCACGTCTAAACCACTGGACCGATTTTGATGAAATTTGGTACAGAGATGTACTTAAAGCTTGAGAAAGGACATGGGCTACTTTTTATCGCGAAAAAATGGGTATAAGGGGTTGAAATAGGGGATGACATTTTGTATGGAAATTCGTCATTTTCGATGATAGAACCACGAATCTTTGTATTAAGGCACCTGACAATAAATAAATAAGTATTCGTTCAAGCGTTTTGGAAATTTCATTTACATGGGGATGAAATTCAACCCCTAAAATATCAAAAAGCATACAGCCGAAACCACTGGGCCTAGAAACGTATTTTTTTTTTACACCATCGTATTTCTTGGGGTACACGAGCACTAGCAAAGGATTTTTGGAAATTCACCCCTTTAAGGGGTTGAAAAGCATATAGCCTTTCACGTCGAAACCGATTTTGATGAAATTTGGTACAGAGATGGACTAAAGCTTGAGAAAGGACATGGGCTACTTTTTATCGCGAAAAAATGGGTATAAGGGGTTGAAATAGGGGATGACATTTTGTATGGAAATTCGTCATTTTCGATGATAGAACCACGAATCTTTGTATTAAGGCACCTGACAATAAATAAATAAATATTCGTTCAAGCGTTTTGGAAATTTCATTTACATGGGGATGAAATTCAACCCCTAACATACCAAAAAGCATACAGCCGAAACCACTGGACCTAGAAACATATTTTTTTTACACCATCGTATTTCTTGTGGTGCACGAGCACTAATAAAGGATTTTTGGAAATTCACCCCTTTAAGGGGGTGAAAAACATTTAGTCTTTCACGTCTAAACAGATTTTGATGAAATTTGGTACAGAGATGGACTAAAGCTTGAGAAAGGACATAGGCTACTTTTTATCGCGAAAAAATGGGTATAAGGGGTTGAAATAGGGGATGATATTTTGTATGGAAATTCGTCATTTTTGATGATAGAACCGTGAATCTTTGTATTAGGGCACCTGATAATAAATAAATAAATATTCGTTCTAGCGTTTTGGTAGTTTCACTTACATGGGGATGAAATTCAACCCCTAAAATACCAAAAAGCATACAGCCGAAACCACTATGCCTAGAAACGTATTTTTTTTACACCATCGTATTTCTTGGGGTGCACGAGTACTAGCAAAGGATTTTTGGAAATTCACCCCTTTAAGGGGTTGAAAAGCATATAGCCTTTCACGTCGAAACCGATTTTGATGAAATTTGGTACAGAGATGTACTTAAAGCTTGAGAAAGGACATGGGCTACTTTTTATCGCGAAAAAATGGGTATAAGGGGTTGAAATAGGGGATGACATTTTGTATGGAAATTCGTCATTTTCGATGATAGAACCACGAATCTTTGTATTAAGGCACCTGACAATAAATAAATAAGTATTCGTTCAAGCGTTTTGGAAATTTCATTTACATGGGGATGAAATTCAACCGCTAAAATATCAAAAAGCATACAGCCGAAACCACTGGGCCTAGAAACGTATTTTTTTTTTACACCATCGTATTTCTTGGGGTACACGAGCACTAGCAAAGGATTTTTGGAAATTCACCCCTTTAAGGGGTTGAAAAGCATATAGCCTTTCACGTCGAAACCGATTTTGATGAAATTTGGTACAGAGATGGACTAAAGCTTGAGAAAGGACATGGGCTACTTTTTATCGCGAAAAAATGGGTATAAGGGGTTGAAATAGGGGATGACATTTTGTATGGAAATTCGTCATTTTCGATGATAGAACCACGAATCTTTGTATTAAGGCACCTGACAATAAATAAATAAATATTCGTTCAAGCGTTTTGGAAATTTCATTTACATGGGGATGAAATTCAACCCCTAAAATACCAAAAGCATACAGCCGAAACAACTAGACCTAGAAACGTATTTTTTTTACACCATCGTATTTCTTGGGGTGCACGAGTACTAGCAAAGGATTTTTGGAAATTCACCTCCTTAAGGGGTTGAAAAGCACAAGTAACCCTGCTCCGGTGGTCGGTCCAACGACGAAGGCGACGTGGTGTTCGGGTGGGTTGCGGGTGTTGCGTGCTTACTCCCCTCTGTCGCCCCGGACGGAGTGGTGCGAGGAACGCGCCGACCGCAGTCCACCCCAAAAAAAAGGGGATTGAAAAGCATATAGTCTTTCACGTCGAAACCACTTAACCGATTTTGATGAAATTTGGTACAGAGATGAACTAAAGCTTGAGAAAGGCTACTTTGTATTGCGAAAAAATAGGTATAAGGGGTTGAAATAGGGGAAAGTATTTTCTTTTTACGTCGTCTTATTTCTTGGGGTACACGAGCACTAGCAAAGGATTTTTGGAAAATCACCCCCTTAAGTGAGTGAAAAGCGTATAGACGAAACTCTTGGAGCTAGGAACGTAAAACTTTCTATGCAATTCTCTTTCCTTTGTTTTAAGTGAGCTCTAAGAAATTATTTTATTAAAATCAACTCCTAAAGGGGTGTAAAATATATAGCCGAAATCATTAGTCCTAGAAACATGGAATTTTGTATAAAGTTGCCTTTCTTGGGGGAAGAGAGATTTTTGCAAATTTAGCCCTAAGGGGGTGAAAAGCATTTAATCGAAATCACTGAGCCTAGGAAGGATCATTTTAGTACACGGTTGGCTTTCTTGGATTACCCCCAGATTTTCTTAGTGCTCACTTACCAAGCACTATGAAAATAATTTTGGCAAGGATAAGCGAGCTCTAACAAAGAATTTTTGGCAATTCAACCCCTAAGAGGGTGAAAGCGTATAGCCAAAGATACCGGGCCTAAGAATGTGAAATTTTGTATACCGATCGGTTATTTGTGGTAAGCACGCACTAAGAAACAATTTTGGGCTGCCCCAAAAGGATAAAACGCATATAGTCGAAGACACCCAGCCAATGATATATCATCATTATCTTGCTCTTATCCTAATTACTTTGGATCGACGCAATATGTAGGTAGGGTACCTACTACTGCCATCGTAGATATATTGCAAAGGTTCTAGCAACATTTTATGACCTGGCCGACATTGTTGGCCAGACGGCATCACCAATTGGTCCAGGTCGATGTAAATCTTTGTCTTAGTAGTATTTTGCGACACCCACGAACAATGAAAACGTGGTAATATTTCTAGCAGCTACCAGACAGTAAGTTACAATCAAAATATTATTACAATTTTCTATCTCTACAAATAAATAAATTTCAAGCGTCTGTTTGTCTATCAAAATAATAGGTTTTATTTATGCTCACACAATACGGTCCAATTTTTATTGTCTGTCTGTCTATTCGTTACAGGTAATCTTCAAAATGGCTGGACCGATATTGATTATATTTTACCATCAGGTCTACCAGTCGTACATAAGGAATAACATAGACTATTTTATCTCAGGCTATATTTTATCCCGGTGTGGATGAATTAAGTCGATTTTAAAATTATTTCACTAATGGAAAGCTATTTTTAAGCGAGTAACATATTTAAGCTATTTTTATCCCGATATTTCTACGGGATCGGGTACAATGCCGGTGAAATCACGGGAATATAATGGTTTAAAAAATTAATTCACTAATGAAAAGCTATATTATCAGTGAATACCATATAAAGGCTTTTCATCCCGGTATTTGCCCAGGAACGACAACTATACCGGGGGATGTTGACTAACTTTTAAAATTCTTTCACCAATGGAAAGCTACCTATGTTGTCAGCGAGTAACATAGGCAATTTATATCTCTGATATTTCTGGGATTTATATATTTTTTTTTTACCCATGTAAATTTATAATATCAGCAAGTTACATAGGCATTTTTTATCTCGGTATTGGCATGGGAATGGGGTCTACGTGAATGAAACTGCGGGTGTTTGATTGATATAATTTTTTTTTTCACCAATGGAAAAGTACGTTATCAGAGACTAAGGAAAGGCCACAATACCATCGTATTTGCACGGCAATCTGAACTACAAGGCTGGAAGTAATATTCAAATGTGAAAGTTTGTGAAGATATTTGGATGTTTGTTACTCAATCACGCTTAAACTGTTGAGCAGATTTGGATGAAAATTGACACGTAGATAGAGTATTTCTTAAATTAAGAAATGTAATACTTTTTATGTCGATAATATTCTTTGCGATAATAGTTCAATATGCAAGTAAATTTTTACGCGGGTGAAGCCGCGGGCAAAAGCTAGTATATATATATACACGGGCAAGATGGTGAATGGAAAACCACGATGTTCTAATATACAGATATTTTTGAGGAACTTTGATTTAATTGTTTTAAGTTTGTGTCTATTCGGCATTGAAGAAGACGAATGAAAGAAGACCGCACTCTACTGAGATACCTATGCTAAGATGGATGTGTGGAGTTACAAGGTTGGATAAAATAAGAAATCGTCTGCAAGTGCAGCCAGTGGTAGAGAAGATTAGGAGCACGAGTGTGTCTTGATATGGACATGTGATGAGGAGATGAAAGGCATGTGACAAGGAGGGTTGTCAATATGTTTGTGGATGAACGTATGAATCGTGGGAGACCTAAAAAGAGATGGATGGATTGTGTGAATGAGGAAATGCGTATGAAAGGAGTGAGTGCAAATACGACCGCTGACAGCCTATGGAAGGTAAGAACATGTGCCGACTCGCTTAGTGTGGGATGAGGACAGGCAAATTATGAGTATTCGGCATCTGTAGAGGGCGCACACTATTTTTAGGTAACAAAATAATATTTTTAATGCGTTATTATTAAAAATCACTGCACATACAAAACAACAAATAATTCGTCTAATAACAAGTTCTCGTAATAATTATAATTACGTTATGAAGGCCAGTTCTAATTTCTATCAATGCACGCTGTATTAATTTAATTAATCAGGCAAATTTAATCTCATAGTTAAGATTTTATGATTAGTATCTAAAAGTTTGCTGCCTTAGGGTGATGGTTTTAGGATACAATGAGTTACAAAGCCTTACTTTTTCGTGGAAGTCGTAAAATACGCCTAAGAGTTAACCAAGAGAATCGGCTGCAACTTAGTCCTGAGCATTTTATTATTATATTGTGATGCCAACAGTCCGCTAAACGTGGCATTTACTTAATTATTCTTCCTTGCCTTACATTGATTGTAAGTTGTTATTAAAGACAACTCGCAACTGGGCCAATTCCATCTGATTTCGCTTGGTGAACAATTACATTCCCAAGGAGGTTTGAAATCAGACGGGCGGTCAAGCATAAAAATTATGGCAAAGCTTTTGCAATATATACGATGGAAGTATAAATATGGCGACGAACCCAAGTAATTGGGATTAGATGATGAAACTTAACCCGCTCATATACGTCCCACTGCTGGCCTCGAACCTCCTCGAACAAGAGGCAAGCTTTACGCATGCATCGTCCAAATTGTTAAAAATTATAAATTTAAAACTTAAAGAGTGAGCCTATCAATATTAATTTTAAACTAGCAACCCTCCCTCGCTTCGCTTCGGTTTCAGTCGCCGACGCGCATAGTTCCCGTTCCTGTGGGAATACCGGGATAAAATATAGCCTACGTTACTCCTTATATAGACCTGCTAGTAAAATATTATTAAAATTGGTCTTTTGAAGATTACCTCAAACAGGCAAAAAAAAAATTAACTGGTTTTTAGGCATAGGTGTCGAGCAAATAACCGTGTGAGCATGAAAAAGCTCAGTATTTTGACATTACAAACAGACATTTCAATTTTATTTATTTGTCTAGATAGCAGATAAATAGCACCAATAACTATGCAAGAAGTATGGTTTATAAACCATACTTATAAATATATTTTTAAAAATATATTAAAAATATATTTTTTCTAACGATAAGCACAGTTAAATATTATTCTAAGATACAACAGACGGTATAGGTATGTTACGTGAGATTTGACACGTTTTCCTTAACAAACCATTAAATTCATAATTATATATGTATTTATAATATTTATAGAGCATAACTCGTGACTATACTCGTTCCAACCATTTATTTTACTTTTGGCAGGTCGAATTCTGATCAATTAGTGTTGTACCAATGTATTACGGATACTATGTTTTGTAATAATCGATTTTAGTCAGGAAGAACTTTTAATCGATTTAACACGGATATTTTATTTTTGCTTAAATACATATTTCATATTATTTAAAAACTTCACTTCTGTAAATATATTTGTTATTTGGGCACATTAATTTTTGCATACCCACTAATTCAGTCCTCCCAAAATATTTTACTTTGTACTTTGCAAAATAAAAAATAACTACTTTATGAAGCATTTTTCCATTAAGCGGGGTCCGCTGCTCCAAACTTTACTTAGAGACAATGGCGCCCTCGTCTGCGGTAGTAAATCACTAATTTTCTCATCCAGCCTACCCTTTTTTTTTAAGCCGAATTGGCAACACTGAACGGCGCGCCGGCGACGCCATTTTGTTGTGTTGTCTATCACTCGCAACAAGACTCCCGTGCTAGTCACATTTCTGTTCGCCGAGTGCTCTTTCATATTTTTCATACGCTGTGTTGAGTAGTTATATTCCACCGTATTGATTTCATTGTTCTTACTTTGATTGAGTTGAGCGTATCGTTCCTCCCAGTAAGATTTTACTTGCAAAATGCCGAAAGGTATGGTGCTTAAAGGACAATCCAGAGAGTTAGTGCTGCGGCTTCGTGAATTTTTTGAAAAGGAAAGCCGCAATGGCGGATTCCTTATACCAGTAACCCAAGTTAGAGACCGTGTTGCAGCAGCATTAGGTATTAGTGCTCCAACGATGGCGAAAATCACTAAAGAAGCCTATGGTAGTAGTGGTATTGAACAGAACAAGCTATCTACGCCTAAGAAAAAACGTCAGCCCCGTAAAGTGACAGCAATTGACCGTTTTGATACTGATGCTATTCGTCGTCATATATACAATTATTACACAAGCAAAGAGATTCCTACTTTGAAAAAATTAGTAGCGTCTCTACGAAATTGTGGCTTGTTTCGTGGTCAAAAATCTTCTTTGTCAAAGGTGCTGCACCAAATCGGGTTCTTGTATAAGAAATCCGACAAAAGAAAATTTTTAATGGAACGTCGTGATATAGCCTTGTCTCGCTGTGAATTTTTAAGACAAGCGAAGAAAATAGAAGACTGGTCGAATGTCGTTTTCACAGATGAAACTTGGCTTAATGCCAATCATTCCATACCAAAAGGTTGTTCTGACGATACTGCTGCTTCTATTTCTGCAGTGCCAATGGGGAAAGGTGAACGCCTCATCATTTGCCATGCGGGAACTACAAAGGGATTTGTACCAGACGCTCTGTTAGCGTTCAAATAAAAAAAAACAGGAGACTATCATGAGGAGATGAATTCGGACGTGTATGAAAAGTGGTTCAGAGAAATGCTTACATCACTTGAAGAGCCATCAACAATATTTATTGATAATGCACCCTATCACTCTCGCCAAATTAATAAAATGCCAACACAGGCCAACAAAAAACACGAGATTATAAACTGGCTTCGTGATAATGGGGAAGATGTGGACGAATCCTTACTAAAAGTAGAATTACTTAAAATATTAAAAAGTAAAAAGCAGCCAAAACGATATGTCATCGACGAAATGGCAGCAGAATATGGGCATGTTGTAATCAGAATTCCTCCGTACCACTGTCAATATAATCCAATTGAAATGATCTGGGCACAAGTCAAAGGACACGCCGCAAGAAACAATACAACTCCTCCTTTCACAGCAAATAAAATGCTTGAACTTTTAAAAAACGCATGTGCTAGTGTGACGCCTGAAAACTGGGCGAGTGTCGTCAACAAGACAAAAAATATAATATTCTCTGATTGGGATCGGGAAATTGAATTTGACAACATACCTACACAAGAGTTAATAATAAACACTGCAGATGATTCAAGCGACGATTCGAGTTCGTATGAAGAATCCGACGATTCGTTATAATAAAATAATATTAAAATATTTTGGTTGTTTTATTTCATGTTATAGGTATGATGAGAAGATTTTTATATCTCCCTAATACAATTTTAACGTGTTGTCTATTACAACAATTCAAAACTCAGTTGTCAGCTGACTTAACTGCAAATAAGTGTAATCGATTATTTGCGATTCATTAGTTTGCACCGAATACTTTTGATCCTGTCACTAGATGCGATAGAACGTAACTTTTTTTATAACGGAAATGAATTATCACTTAAATTTTATGAATAGAGCTATTTACGGCATATTAATGTATTTAGTGGGTAATAATTAAGATATATAAATATTATTGGGCAGTTTATATATTTCTCTGTTCACTCGTTTCAAAGTTAATAATTGCGTATAATGAAACAGTTACGTCCTAAAGCATGTGTCAAAAGTAAAATAAATGGTTGGAACGAGTATAATTCATAAACATTAGTGATTGCGGCCCATGTCTGGCATTCGGCAAGTGACTGGATCGGGAAAATAGTCCGTCACCCACAGAGAAGGCGACGTACGTCTTAGGGAGGGAGGGTAGCCGAAAGAGTATCTCGCCTGACTGGCCACCGATGATAAGGAACTCGGTGCCGGTGGTCGTCCCAATGGCCAAGGGGAAAGAATACCTTGGGTTATGGGGCCGCGCTCCATCCTTCCGTCAACCCGAACGAACCGGACGGCACAGGTGCTGACCATAGCCCACCCAAAAAAAGGCAGTCTGACATTTGCCGCCATTAACCAAAGTTTTAATATTAACATATTTCTATGCAAGTGTTTGATGGATGATTCCAGCTACTTGATCATGTCGGTTTTTGTAATCAATTTGCGCTATTGTTCTACATCGTCCCATTATATGCTGGATAGTTTTAGGTGCACCATTGTATTTTCTACGAAAATCGTTGGAACAATTCGATAACTTCATTATGTGCTTCTTACAATTCATAGTTTCTGTTACTTGCTCTTGAATTGTAAGCATAAATCCTTTAATTCCGGCAAATAATTCCCCTTTGCCTAAATCGGAATCGTTGGACGCTACCTATCTTTTGGGCCCATTCTTTTACCTTAGTGATCCTATCTATCAGTGTATCACTTTTCGATGGTGTTCTGTTGCTTCAATTAAGTGGGGTAATCTTTTTATCATTCTGAACTACAGCTTCATGTAAATACGAAGTTAGGGTTTTTGATGTGAAACATCTATAGGCGAGGGTGACCGCGATCGTCCCGTGGCGATTAACGCCACGCCTCGCGGTCCCCTATTAATTTACTATAAAATAAATATTTGGATGCATATATCTGCATTTTTGTAACGAAACCATGGTGCGATTTAAAATTGACGACGATTTGTACAACGCCATCTAGTGAACTCAAAGTAAATTGATACCTATAATGTATACTAATGAAAACAAATGTTTATTGAATAAAAATCATCATTTTCAACTTCCTAACATAATTATACCATACCTACTTTATTTTCACGTACGAAAACTAGATAATGGCTTTTTATAGGCTTTTTATTAGTTTCAGCTGTGTATTTATTTGTTTATATGTCATCAACTCCTAGGAATTGGATTTTGACCCACTTTAAACAGTTAGATTTCATTTAAAATTTGTAGACTTAACGAGGTACTCAATGACGATAAAATAATTTAGATAGCTTGTCTTATTATCATCACAGGATTAGAGATTTCTTCTATACCCATAAATAAAATTGGAGTGTCTGTTTGTAATGTCAAAAAAAAAGTGAGCCGCCGCTCAGGACGCCTGTCAGATGTGAAACATCTAAATTATTATGTACGAGTATATATATATACATAAAAGAACAGATTACTACAGGAACTAATATGGCATAAAGTATTATTAAAATATTACGATTTATATTATTATTTGAAATATTACACAACAATTAGTGATAAATCGATACTCAAAAGTGTGTAAATGAGTACTCATATGGTATCGATACTTTTCAGTCTAATATGATACATCTATACTAATATTATAAAGAGGTAAAATTTGTAAGTTTGTATGCAGGGGGTAATCTCTGGAACTCATAATCTAATTCTAATTTTATTTTAACTGGCAGAAAGCTACATTATTCCTGAGTGCTATAGGCTATAAATTGTTTCTATAACATGTATATTAACCGAGCTATCACAACTTTTGTCTGGCAAGTCGGAAAAAAATACCTCGTAAAACAGAATTATTTGCGTGCGCTGCCTAAACAGTTGCTTAAAATTAAAAAGAATGTATGGCTACCTGGTTCATCTTAATTATTTCTACAAAAAAGTCAGCGATACCATATCTCTATCTTTTATATTTTATCTTTTATACTTCTATTATTGCATTAAAAAATTTTTTTTTCGGCATTGTTACGTTTGGTTGATTATTTGAGCAACAAAATATTAATTCTTATGACAATAAATTATTTCAGTATCACAGGAACATCATACAGATAAGATTTGCCATTTACAGTATATCAATTGGTCATAAAGTTTCGGAGATAATATAAAATTACTAAAACGCAAAATGACCCTAGCATAACTTTCATTGTGCAGACGTTTTACCTATTTGCCCATAGATGGCGTTCTGCAATGACGTCATTTTTCTGAATCGCGGTGTTAAGACTTTCCGTGGATTGATGACCCTCTCGAATTATTATGCCCACGTTGTCGTTAGTTGGAGTTCTAAAAATTACATGTCAGTTGGTTATTGGTTTCGGTTGTTTCGTTCGCATGGTTGTTGTTGTTGATAGATACCTCATAATCGAAAATATCGTAATTTCGTTGTACGTTTGTTTTGTATGTTCGTAGTTTCGTACTTCGTTCTATCGTAATAATCGACACGAGTTATTCGATATTACGATTGTTTTGTTTTGTAAAGGCGGACGGTGTTCGAGTCGCTCTCCCTTTGTTCATAATTGTTTTCAAGTCTGTGCGTGGTTTGTTGAGAGCATGCCTAAAAGGAAATCTCAACTGTCTCGGCAGACATCACAGACAAGAGCCGATCGAGTACGCCGTACGGAAGAATCTGCCCCTGAAAATGAGCAACGCCTCTCGAGAAATAGAGAATATATTTCGCAAGCACGCGCTAGAGAATCTAGCTCCGAGCGCTCACAGCGCCTCGCAAGCCAAAATGTGAGGACGACGCGGGCCCGTGCTCGAGAAACTAGCGCTGAACGTGCGCACCGTCTATCTGAGTTAAGGCAGCATGTCTGTGAGACAAGGGATAGGGAGACTAGCACTGAGCGCTCGCAGCGCCTAGCAACAGAAAGACAGCGAGCAGCTACAGTCAGAGCGCGTAATCGGAATATAGCCCAAGGAAATAGATCAGCCTTCAATTACGATGCCAATATAGATTATGCTCAGCAAAACACTGTGAAAATAGGCGAAATGAATAAAACATGTCCTAAGTGTTTTGCAAATAAATGGAGCGATGAACCAAATGGTATGTGTTGTGCTGCAGGAAAAGTGGTTCTTCCTGATATCCAGGCACCACCACAACCAATAAAAGATCTATTACTGGGCAATCATCTATTATCTGCGCATTTTTTAAAAAACATACGAAAGTATAATACACTCTTCCAAATGACGTCATTCGGTGCTAAAGAAATTCGCGAAGGAAACTTTATGCCTACATTTAAAGTAGAAGGGCAAGTTTATCACTTAATTGGTAGTCTACTCCCTTCGCCAGGGCAAAGCCCGCAGTTTCTACAAATTTATTTCATTTCTGATGCCGACCAACTTTCGTTGCGGTCTAATATTGCTCCTAACCTAAATATCGATTTAATCAATGATTTACAGACGTCGTTAAATAGTCATAACATTTATATTCGCAGTTTCAAATACAATTTAGAACATAACTCTTCATCTGAAAACTTAAAATTAATCATTCACGCTGACCGCACTCCACAAAATCAACATCGTGGAAGATACAATTCACCTACAGCAAACGAAGTTGCAGTATTATTGGTGGACGAAGATAAGGGACCTAGAGATATAGTCCTTCATTGCAAAGATGGTCAACTGAAAAGAGTTTCTGAATTACACAGAGCTTACGATCCCTTACAATACCCTTTGATGTTTGTTAACGGTGAAGATGGTTATTATTTGACTATCCCTCTACAAAATTCAGCGCGAAATAAAACAGTTTCGTGTATGCAATTTTATATGTATAGATTGATGACCAGGGCCAACAGTTTTAATCCCCTTCATTATTATCGGGATTTGTTTAGTCAATACTGTGTTGACATGATGGCTAAAATGATAACAGAGAGACTAAGTTACATAAGTCGCAATCAACAACAACTGAGAGCTGATGACTATATCCATTTAAGAGACGCTATAAATCAGGATGCTAATGTCAACGCTGCAAATATTGGCCAACATGTCATCTTGCCTTCATCTTTCACCGGCTCTCCGCGTTACATGCATGAAAAAACCCAAGATGCAATGACGTATGTACGCAACTATGGAAGACCCGATTTATTTGTGACGTTCACTTGCAATCCGGAGTGGCCAGAAATTAAGAAAGAGCTATTTGCTGGCCAACGTTCTTTCGACCGTCATGACATTATTGCTAGGGTTTTTCATTTAAAGATGAAGAAAATGATCAAGTCGTTCACTAAAGACGAGGTATTCGGCAAAGTCAAATGCCATATGCTTAGTGTTGAATGGCAAAAACGCGGACTACCACACTGTCATATGCTGTTTTGGTTTGCACAAAAAATACAACCAGATGAAATAGACAGTATAATAGTTGCTGAACTACCAAACAAAGATGATGACCCAATATTATTCGATATTATCACCAAAAACATGATCCATGGACCTTGTGGGGAGCACAATTTATCATCACCGTGTATGAAGAACGGTATATGTTCAAAGAAATATCCTCGGCGATTCGTCACCGATACTCAGACAGGCGAGGATGGTTATCCTGTATATCGTCGTCGTAATGCTGAAAATGGTGGTCAAGTCGCAGTTGTAAACATCAGAGGGAGGCCGATTACAATAGATAACAGATGGATTGTACCATACTCTCCAATGTTGTGCAGGTCATTTAACGCCCACATTAACGTCGAATACTGCCATTCAGTTCAGGCTATAAAATATATATGTAAATATATAAATAAAGGTTCCGATCAAGCCACGTTCAGCGTTAGAAATCCGCATGATGAGGTGGAAAATTATTTAAATGGGCGATATATAAGTACATCGGAAGCCGTCTGGCGAATACTCGAATTTCCGATCCACGACCGACATCCCACGGTCGTGCATTTGGCCGTGCACTTAGAAAACGGGCAAAGGGTGTTTTTCACACCAGGAACTGCGCGACAAGTTGCCCAAAATCCGCGCAAAACCACTCTATTAGCGTTTTTTGAACTCTGCAATACCGACGAATTTGCAAAAACGCTGTTGTACCACGAAGTTCCACACTATTATACGTGGGCTAATAACAAATTTTCAAGACGAAGGCGCGGTCAAGACGTCGATGGGCATCCAGAAATAAAAAGAGATGAAGCTTTGGGAAGAGTGTACGGTGTACATCCGTCACAATCAGAATGCTTTTATCTAAGAATTTTATTGCACCACGTACGCGGTCCCACATCATTCAAAGATTTGAAAACTATAAATGGAGTGGTCAAGGAGACGTATCAAGCGGCTTGCCGGGACAGAGGTTTGCTGGAAAATGATGATCACTGGGAGAAGACATTAAGAGAAGCTTCGATGTCGGAATGTTCATTGAAACTTAGGGAGTTATTTGTGGTGATACTGCTATTTTGTCAGCCATCTGAACCGTTAAAACTATGGGATATCTTCAAGGACAATTTTTGTGAAGATATCAGACATAGAAATCGACAACAAAATCAGGACTTTACCATGCCTTTTAATGATGTTATGTACAATGAAGGTTTAATACAAATTGAAAACAAACTTTTAGCATTGAATGATAAAACATTGAGTGACTTTGGATTACCGTCTCCAGTTCGCCCTGTAAATGATGCAATAGATACAATGTTGGTACATCCGCACAACATCAGTGAATTAGCTACTTTTGTAAATGAAAATTTGCCTAAATTAGTCACAGACCAAAAACAGGCTTTTGATGAAATTATTGATAGCGTAACGAATAATAAAGGAAAAATTTTTTTTTTAGACGCCCCAGGAGGCACAGGGAAAACATTCCTCGCTAATTTAATATTAGCACATGTTAGGCAATCCGGAAAAATAGCTTTGGCAGTGGCTTCTTCTGGGATTGCGGCTACTTTATTGAGTGACGGTAAAACTGCTCACTCTACCTTCAAACTCCCATTGACAGTTTCATTGGAGCAACAGTCGGTATGTTCGATACGCAAAAATGGGCCCATTGGTCAATTGTTACAGAATACGTCGTTGATAATGTGGGACGAATGTACCATGAGTCATAGAGCTCATGTTGAAGCAGTGGATCGAACACTTAAGGACTTGAGAAACTCAGTCGCTGTCATGGGTGGTGTCACTTTTGTGTTTGCAGGTGACTTTCGTCAGACACTTCCCGTCGTCACAAGAGGTACACGTGCGGATATCATAAAGGCATGTCTAAAATCATCGCCCCTATGGAGTATAGTCCAAACTTTGAATTTACGTACGAACATGAGAGTCCACGTTATTGGAAATATGGATAACGATTTTCCACAACAGCTGCTCAAAATTGGAGAAGGGTCTTTTTCTTCTCGAACCTTGGACTCTAACTCTGCGGAAATCGTTATAAATGAGACTCTGGGTCGTATAGTTCACAGTCTACAGCATCTTATAGATGCAGTATATCCTGACCTCGAATATTTACTAGATAGAGACATTCATTGGCATTGTTCAAGGGCTATCGTCTCACCAAGGAACGATACAGTCAATGAAATCAATAATCTAATTTTACAAAAAGTTCCCGGCCATGGTAAAATCTACAAGTCAATTGATACAGTGTGTAATATCGAGGATGCAGTCCACTATCCGCAGGAATTTTTAAATTCCCTTAAACCATCTGGTCTGCCACCTCACGAACTGCTGTTGAAATCCGGGACACCTATCATGCTTTTAAGAAATTTAAGCCCACCTAACCTGTGCAATGGCACAAGGCTACTAATAAAAGATTTAAAAGACAACCTAATTGTGGCGACCATTCTCATCGGCCCAGGAGCTGGCCAGTTGGCGCACATCCCAAGAATTCCAATGATTCCGACGGACCTACCCATACCGTTTAAACGACTCCAGTTTCCAATAAAAACATCATTTGCCCTGACTATTAATAAGTCCCAGGGACAAACATTCTCTTTGGTTGGCATTGACCTACGAAAAGAATGTTTTTCCCATGGGCAATTATATGTTGGTCTATCAAGAGTGGGATCATCCGAAAGGCAGATTATTCTGTTACCGGAAAATAAAACAACCTCAAACATTGTATATAGAGAAGCTTTAAATTAAATAGATACCTAACTTAAACAAATAAATAAAATAAGTAAAAGGCAACTAAGGGTTAAGTTACCTTGAGCAGAAAATAGAACTTCGGTAATCTTTTAAGTTACTGATCTGATTCCAAAAAATATTTTACTAATAAAATTAAATACAGTAATATCAATCGAGTGTAATCTTATGTTAAAACAAGAAATTTTCCGCGGACGAAGTCGCGGGCAGAAGCTAGTTAGTCATAACTTTAAATAATACGCTTAAAAAGTTAAAGTAGTTTTATGTTTTCAATGTAAAACAAACGTTAAAAGTAAGAACAGATGGTCAACCGCATCTAAAATTTCATTTATGAGCAAACATCAAACCTAAAGACTTTGGTTACAAGTATGGCGGACGGACAAGATGTAACGCTGTAATTAAATTAACATTTTTGTTAGAAAAACTCCTAATTGTCTTTGATAATATTCTACACCTACACTCATAAATACGAAAATTTGTAGTTTATTATTCGATTAATCTTCTTAATCTATACCAATAAATAAAATTGGAGTGTCTGTTTGTAATGTCAAAATAATAGGCTTTTTTCATGCTCACACGGTTATTTGCACGACACCTATGCCTAAAATAGCAATTAAAAAATTTTTGTCTGTCTGTCTGTCTGTTGGTTCCGGGTAATCTTCAAAACGGCTGGACCGATTTCAAAAATTCTTTCACCAATGGAAAGCTATAATATCAAGGCGTAAACTAGGCTATATTTTATCCCGGTATTCCCACGGGAACGGGCACTACGCGGGTAAAACGACTATAACCGAAGCGAAGCGAGGGCGAGTTGCTAGTAACATATATTCATGATACTACTACTACTAGTATCGAATGCAAACAGTGGTATCGCATGGGCAAGTATCAATATGGCCTTGGGGCGGAGAGCTCCTCCATTTACCTGCGTTCATTGCGGGGGTTTCCCGTGATGACCTTTTTTCTTTTAGCGAAAGTGTAGGAGTAAATGATAACGCAAGTGTTGATGCTTGTTGGAAAGCTCTTCACAAATAACCCCGCGATCGCGATGGACGTATCTGATAGGCTCTATGAAAAGTACTCGCTGCTTCGAAGACGATTTGATACGAACGATTAGATATTAGTAAGTTTGAAACTTACAAAAAAAAACGCACATCTCAAACAATCCCGCCAAGAACGTATCCGATAGGCTCTATGAAAAGTACTCGAAGTTTCGAAAACGATTAGATACCAGTAAGTTTGGGTATTTTTCAATTGATACTTTTACTGTTCCTTCGATACTAGTACTCTTTATAGAATGTCACTTTCTTTCAAACTTACCAAAAAAACGCTCATCTCAAACAATCCCGCCAAGAATATATCCGATAGGATCTATGAAAAGTACTCGAAGCTTCGAAAACGATTAGATACGAACGATTAGATATTAGTAAGTTTCGGTATTTTTCAATTGATACTTATTATTTTTCCTACGATACTAGTACTCGGTATTGTATATTACATTCTCTCAAACTTACCAAAAAAAAAGCTCATCACAAACAATCCCGCCAAGAAAGTATCCGATAGGCTCTATAAATACTCGATGATTTGAAAACGATTCGATTGTTAAGTATCGATACTTTTCAATTGATACTGATTATTGTCCTTCGATACTAATACTCATTAGTTCGATAGATGTCGCTATTTTTGTTTTCTAGATCACACTTTCTTAGCCGATCACTTTGAACTACGTAGAAGTGTGTGAGGGAGAAGGAGCGACCCTATGTTATTCATAAGCGACTGTGTGAAGTATCATTGCTGTGTAATATTTCAAATAATAATAGAAATCGTATTATTTTATTCAATATTTTATGCCATATTAGTTCCTGTCGTAATCTATTATTTTATGCATATATACTTGTACAAAATAATTTTGATGTTTCACATCTACCAGATGTCCTGAGCGACGGCTCACTTTTTATTTATTATGTACATTTAGTATACCTATTGATTATACCACGTCCTCCATAATTTCGGCAAAGTGTTAGTTTCTGAATATAAAATCTTGGGTGGTGATTTCTGATGTTTACGCGAGCAGTGTAATGCGACGTTTCGAACAATCGGGCAATCGAAAATCAAATACAAACGCGACAAAATCCGTAAAATAGTTTTATTTACATACAATCTTGGGTGGTGTTATCTATGTTGAGTCATATTAGTGTTAACAGTTCTTTGCAGAGATTTTAATTTAATGTCAGTACAGATATTTAAGGGGGCATAGAGCTTTTGTCGCTAATCGATTTTAGGTATTTTATCCGTTTTATGTATGTTTGCGTGAGGACCACCGACAAGAGCGGTCTACTGGAGTCGTACGCCGATCAACTAGCGAGATGCTGCTGATATATAATAACACAAGCAATTTAAAATACTTTTGTCGAAGCTGTTTACAGTTTTCTTTTATATTTTAATATTTTCTTGATAATTTTATAAAATTGTGCGTATGCGCAAAGCGATACAATCTCCCCGTCCGATAGCCGAAGCAGCAGTAAAGCGGATATTGAAGCGTAGCGGCTCTAACTAAGGTGGACGAAGCGCGGATGAATTTAGGTATTTCCTTCATATTATTAAAACAAATACATATTTTAAAAATGTAAAATGTGTAAGTTATAGGAAACATGAAGTTTTATTAATTTTCAAAATTTTATAAACTTTTGTAGAGTATTTACACCCTATTATGGGTTTATTTTTTCATTTAGACTTTGGATTTTTTTCTATCGAAGAAATTACAAGTGCTCGTATTTTTAAAATGTATATTGTATAGAGTAAATCCTTAAATATATAAGAATAAGAATTACACAACTAAAGCGTTGGTAATAAGGATACAGTAAGGGGATACAGTAAGGTATCAAACGAACGGATTTTTTTTTTTGTAATTTCCTGCGTGCCCCCTTAAGCAACGGTAGCAGGCTTACCGATCATCGCCAATTATACGAAGAAAAACTACAAATCTTGTTTTGCAACCAAAGAGAAAAAAGCCGATATGTAAAGGGTTTTTTACCAAGAACTTTGTTTTTCAATTGTGGCAACACCAACCACATGATAGTTTTCGAATTTAGTTTTTTGACGTATTCGTAGTAGATGCATTGACAATTGTTACAATGAATTCAATTTCGCTCGAAAATCGCATCAAAATAATTAAAGTCCACTATGAAAATGGTGGTTCTGTTAAAGTTACATTTCGTAAAATTCGTGATATTTTCGGACAACATAATCGTCCTTCTGAGACCGCTATTAAGAATTTGGTCATTAAATTTGAGTCGACGGGCTCGATACAAAATACACGATACAAACGTTCTCAACAATTGCGGTTATCCAAAACCACCACATGGTGAATTTTGCGCAAGGATTTGGCTTTGAAGCCTTACAAGGTTCAACTGGTGCAGGAATTGAAGGTGACCGACCATTCACATCGCCGCAGATACACTCAATTCATTTAGGAACAACCCGCTGGTTTTTCTGAAAAAATCATTTTTTCAGACGAAGCCCATTTTCACTTGTCAGGGTACGTGAACAAGCAAAATTGCCGCATTTGGGCTTCTGAAAATCCTAGAGCGATTATTGAGAAGCCTTTGCATGTTCAACGTGTCACTGTATGGTGCGCTATGTGGTCTGGAGGCGTGATTGGGCCGTTTTTTTTCGAAGATGAGGCTGGAAATGCGGTAACGGTCAATGGATCACGCTATCGCGAGATGTTAGCAACTCAATTTTGGATCCCGATCGCATAATTTCACGAAGATCAGATGTTATGTGGCCAGCCAGATCGTGTGATTTAACACCACTGGATTATTTTTTGTGGGACTTTGTTAAGGACAGAGTCTATACGGAGCCAATCGAATCGATTGCAGCCTTAAAACTCAAAATCCGTGATGTGATTAACGAAATAGACCCGCCATTTTCCAAAAAGTGATTAAAAGCTTTGATGAAAGAATCGACATCTGTCAGCGTGGTCGTGGTAGACATTTGCCAGATATCATTTTTCATTCATAATTGCCGAACTTTTCTCTTCGTAATACAATAAAAATTTGAATCATCTTCATCTAAATTTCTTGTTTTATTTTGTTTTAGAAAACAAAGTTCTTGTTGAAAAACCCTTTAATTATGTCTTATGGCGGCAATATTATTACATTGTAGATACCTACTCCTAGCAACAGAAAGAAAACTTATAAATTTGTTATACCTACATAATTAAATGTTATCCATAAAAACTACCTTATTATGATAAAAAAAAACAAGTTCAACTCGCCAACGCTTGAAGAAACATTTTGAAACGAGTATAAATAGACTCTCATCGAATCAGGCGGTTAAAAATCTGTATCTTAGCCACAGTGCAACCTAGGGATTGTAGCTTTCCTAGCCGAGGCCACGGGTGACCGGACCGGGGACTTTAGTCCGGCACTGCAGAGGCTGACCGCGCGACGGCGACCGACATCCCAGGACAGAGACGTCGAGAGGTGAGGGTACCCGAAAGGGTATTCCATCGGGCCGACCACTGAGGACAAAGAACTCAGCAATGGTGGTCGGCCCAACGACGAAGGCGACGTGGGTACGGGTGGGTTATGGGCCCGCGCGCTGTCCTTTCGTCGCCCCGGAGGGAATGGATCGCGTGTGCGCTTACCATAGCCCACCCATAAAAAAAGGGACTGTACCTTTTCGTTCTTTTGCTACCTATAGCAAACAACCACACAGATGAGACAATAACTAAAAGAAGTCGCAATCGACCAAGCTATTTAGAAGAAGAATAACTACGACGAGCTACAAGCAAATTTAAGACTCCATCTGTCAGGACATGATCAACGGAATTTGCTTTTAAAACTACAGCTTTAATTAAAACTAATTAATTATTTTAAATTTCAATACACTCAAAAGCGAGCCATCAAATACGCACCTATTAAACAAAATAAAGCCATTAAAATCTGTATATGTATATAAAAGAAAGTCGTGTTAGTTACAGCAATTATAACTCAAGAACGGCCGTACCGATTTACTTGAAAATTGGCGGGGAGGTAGCTTAGAGTTAGGAGACGGACATAGAATACTTTTTATCCCGATCGACCGGGTTCCCGTGGAACTAGACATAAAACGTCAAAGAGAATACAAGTCACTATAAAACGTGGTATAATAAAAACGCATCTATCACGTAACAACAAAACGCAAATGACAGCTATAGACAGACTATAAAATAAAACTATGTATATATAAAAATTATGGCGGTACGAAGTTCGCCGGATCAGCTAGTTTGATATAAAATAAGATCTCATACCATATGTAAGGAAAAACACCCAAATAGCGTAAATGTGTAAATGGTAAATGTGTTGGGATGCACCCAAAAAATGCATATACGGGTGAAGTTGAGCATTCTAAAAAAATAAATGATTAAATACCGTCGGTATTTTTTTTGTACCGAAGCCGCGGTGCGCACATTTTATTCGAAATTGAGCGAATTTTTATCATACTTAGCTGTGTTTATTTTATTTTCTAATAATGTACCAAAAAGTTTGGCAATGATAACTAATTTATGAAAGGAAAAGATGTAAGACCTTTAAAATATAAGTTACATTTAAAATACATAACTTTGCAATAAGATAGTGTTCTATTAAGAACATTTTTTTAAATATTTCGTTAAGAATAATGCAATAGATTAACCGTTGCATGGTAGTGGCCTTTAATCAATGGTGTTCCCAAGTAGGGTTATGATCAAGCAGGTAGGCAGTCTTAAAACAGAGTCAACCCTAAATGGTATATTGTCCCTGTCTTACTTGTAGTTCAGCTGCATTAGAAGTCGAAAGGCCTTTAGATCTAGATAGTCCAATTGCATGAGTATGCTATAATGACATACTAAGTTTAATCGGATCGGTCCTTGTCACATACCTTTCGTCCCTCCTCATCACATCTATATATCCAAGAAAATCTTGCACTCCTAATCTTCACTATCACTAACGCCACTTTCAGGCTTCCCGCTTGGAAGTAAAGTTGAAATGAAATGAAAAAATGAATGTGTGTACAAAGTACGCATAGCAGAAGTGAAACTTCTTTATCCTTTGTCCCTTTGTTCCTTTGTCCCTTTATCTCTTTATGCCTTTATGCCATTAACCCTTTATCCCCTTATCCCTTTTTTCCCTTATTCCAGTATCACCTTATCCCTTTATGCCTTTATCCCTTTATATCCGCTTAAACGACATGCTATCTCTACTCCACTAGAGAAAGTACTCTTTATTCGAATCGACCGTGGTGGGGACGAGAAAAAGATAGCGCGTAACGAAAAAATGTGACGCGTAACCGAAAAATGTGACAGTAAATTTTTTTCCAACGCCGATAAAAAAGTTTCACTTCAAAAATATATATGATTATTATAATTGCCTTACCTACCTCTCTCTTTTGTTTCTTAATTTCATATGATGCAAGAATGTCTTTAGTTTGCAAATCTGCCGATATCCATCCCAACTCCAGATCCTCTATTATTTGTAAGTATAATAAATCTAATGACATCCTATCTATCATCAAATCAACATCATAGCATGGGTCCCAATAGCTAAAACAAAAATTATATCTTTTATTGGTAATTCATTATGTGACAGGACTAAAATTATGATATAATGAACTGAATAGAAATATACAGTCTTTACAAACTCAAACTAAACTCTTGATATAGTACCTAAGAATAGGGATGTTATGGAGCTCCGTAACCGTAACCGAAACTATCGGATATCCGAAATAAATGTATATCCGTAACCGTAACCGATTCAAAAGTTTCGGATAATTTCGAATAAGGGTGGAGTCTAAATAAAACATGTTTCGACAGGTTTTGTTTCGCCGCGCTTGCACTCCCTGTGAATCTTGTAGTAGGGACGATCGATATTAGAAAAACGTCGATGTTTATATGGATGTCAACATCGAATCCAAAGCATCAATGCACGACATATATCGATTGCAAAACATCGACGTATTAAAAACATCGATATTTTGGTAACAAAATAAATAAAACTGTCTAATTTTCTACTGAAGTGTGGTTTTATTTTTATATGAAATAAAAGAAATGTTTGATGTTTTGGTAACAAATAGATAAACACACCAATTTTTTTAGGAAATGAGTTTTTGTATATTTATTTATTTTATTGCCAACGATGATGATCCCCGTGAAAGAGTCGGTGGAGTACACAAAGTCACCCAAAGTGCCTCCGCTGCTCCAGTGGCTCCAATCCGTCCGTAAGATTGGGATCCCCGACGATTCGAACAGCACGCCTTTGCAGGGAGTCAGTGGGTCGAGCTGATATTTGGGCGCACCTGCCCAGAGATGTGAGCAGTACTCTACATGAGGACGAACTTGTGCTTTGTATAGCACAAGACCCTGTCTCGGTGTGAAGTACCGCCTGGCTCTGCTCAGGACGCCCGACTTTTTACTTGTCAATTTGGCTTTGTCCTTCAAATGACTCCTAAACTAGTCTCTGCTCGATATTTCGACGGCGAGAATCCCAATACTCTCAGAAATTGGAAGAGTTACTCCTTGGAACTGAAGCGCCATGCCAAATGGGTCTTTCTTTGCAGTGAATACGCAAACTTAATCTTTGCGGGATTGAACTTACGTTCACCCCATTCCGAGGCCCACCCCAGAGAGCGCTTGTCTTCAGACACAAGTTGAACCCTTCTTGCCTGTGTACTCCCAGGGGTATTCCGTTGCTCGGTGTACCGCTCCTCACCCGTGCTGTCATCCGCATAGCAACGCATACTCTCGATAGAGATGTCGTTGTCGTGTGTCGCATGTCGTTGATATGCAGGATAAACAACGTCGGGGAGAGCAGCGAGCCTTGTGGTATACTAGCATTAATGGTCATGGTATCGGAGCAGGAGCCATCTACGACGACTTTTATATGTAACATAAGTAAACATTGACATATTTGGTAACCGACAAACAAAACAATCAAAATATTTTTATGAAAGGTTTGGTTTTATTTGTGGTTTGAAACAAAAGTAAACATCAATATTTTTGACAACATAGAAATAAAACTGTCTAAAATGGAGTTTTACTTATTTTTACACGAAACAAAAGAAAACATTGATCTTTTTGGTAACAATCAAATGAAAGTTTAATGTTTTTTTTTATGAAATGTGTTTCTATTCATAAAAATAAAAAGGTTTGAAATAAAAATAAGGGGAAAAATCAGCAGTCTTAGTGTCGTTTAGGCACACTGTAAAAAATTAATTTCAACAGGTGTTTCTAATGATGCTCTAAACTTCTAAAGAATTATTGACTATTCAATATTTTTTTCTTTTTTCTTCGATGTATCGATGTTATCGGAGTTATAACACCAATATTTTTAGCTAATGTATATCAGTCATCCCTATTTTGTAGTTTGTTTATTATTTGTTATACTAAATAAAACCAAATTATTTCATAGTAATTTTGTTTATATTTTACTTTAATTTAATATCCGTAACCAAAACTATCCGAAACTAACGGATAATCAGAAATAATTACATATCCGTAACCGTAACCGATATAATTCTATTCCTATATCCGTATCCATAACCGAAATATCATATCCATAACATCCCTGCCTAAGAGTACAATGCTCATAGAAGCTCATGTGCAATTTTAGTACCCACCCTGACCATCAGAGAACTATGGATGTATGATGTTGTCAATTAATGTGGTTATCTACGGCAGGCGTTCTTAAACTTTAAAGATAACAGAACACTATCCAAATATCCTTTATTTTACAGAACTCCATCCAAATAACTTTTATTTTATGGAACCCTATACCAAATGATAATACGGGATACGTGTGAGGGTCCAAATTCATTGTGCATTGTCACTGGCTATGTGTGCTGCTGCGTTATAGTCAGAACTCAATTCTTGCTATTTACCTACTTACATAGTGTTAAGTACTTACTAGGTTAATCAAGACAGCTTGAAGGTTGATGGAACAGATCTCTTCCAATTACCCACATTTACACTAACATTTTATATAGTACTTATAATCACACATTTCACTATGGCCAAATACACCACATACCTTCCCCTATAGTTTATTTATTGTTAATAATTCACACTACTATTATTAATTGCTAATTATATACAAGTCCCTAACATACTAACTATCCATTAATAATTGTCTTTAGTTATATTACACTACTTATTCACTTTATAATCTTTTCCCTTCATATGTTACCACCGCCTCTTGTGGTATTCCGAGAAGATCACGAATGTTTCCATTTGGACATGGAGATTCATCTGGCTCTCTTCGGCGTAACTGGTTCACGTGTCTAGTTACTATTGGGCCATTTTCCATTTTCACTAAGAAGCGTACTGGGCCTTTAATTCTAGTTATTTCACCTTTAACCCATTTCTCCCCTTTAGAGTAGTTCCGTAACCATACCCTGTCTCGCACACTGAAGGTCCTCACTGGTACTTCTCTATTAATCTCTATTTGAGTCACTGCCTTCGGATTGACTGAAAATGGATGAAGCATATCAAACCGTGTTCGAAATTTTCTTCTGTTTAACATCTCTGCTGGTGATTTCCCTGTAATGGTACTAGGTGCAACCCTTAATGCAAATAAGAGTCTCTGCAGCTTAACATTAATATCATCTCCAGGTAGGCTTCTTAATTTATTTTTCACAGTTTGAACTGTCCTCTCGGCCTGTCCATTTGTAGATGGACTATATGGTGGTGTAAAAATGTGCCGAATGCCATTACACTTCATAAAATCTCCAAATTCTTTGGATGTGAAAGCAGTACCATTGTCTGAGACAAGTACTTCTGGCAAGCCTTGTTCTGCAAAAATCTCTCTAAGAGCCTGAATAGCACACTGGCTAGATGACGACCTAACAACTTTCACCTCTGGCCACTTAGAATATGGATCAATAACAATAAAAAATATCTTCTGCCGGAATGGCCCTGCAAAATCAACATGTAAGCGTTGCCACGGATTTGATGGCGTAATCCATGAGTGCGCTGTAGTTGCTGGCATACTTCTATTTACTTGACAATTCTCACAATTTGCTATCTGAGCTTCTATCTCATGATCCAAGCCTGGCCACCAAAAATAGCTTCTTGCTATTGCTTTAGATATTACTACACCATCATGTGTCTCATGCAATGCTTCCAGCATATATTCACGCATTGGAGGTGGTATTACCACTCTACTTCCCCAAATAATACAGTCATTACTAATAGATAGCTCTTTTCTCTTCATCCAGTAGATTTTTAGATTAGCTTCATCCACCCTGTCAGGCCATCTATGCAATATCCAGTACTTGACCTTGGACAACACTTCATCATCTCTTGTCTTTTCTGCAATATCTTTTGGTGAGTATTGCATTGCACTCGGTGTCTCTGACAATAATAGAATATCTTCTATATCGTCAGTTATTGGCTGCCATTCCTCTGATTCTATAGGCCATCTACTGAGGGCATCAGCATTTCCAATGCTGGAACCGCGCTTATAAATTAATTCATAATCATGAGAATTTATCTTCAAAGCCCATCGCATCATTCTTGGTGACAACACTTTGGGTATTGCCTTATTTGGACTAAGTATGCCTAGGAGAGGTTTATGATCTGTGTATATTATGATATGTCTACCATACACATATTGACTAAATTTATCTAGGCCAAACATAATTGCTGCTGCTTCTTTATCAATCTGAGCATAATTGCGTTCTGTTCTTGATAATGTTCTGGACCCCATAGCTATAGGTTTTTCAGAGCCATCATCCATTATGTGAGCTAATACTGCACCAACTCCATACTCACTTGCATCACATGTTAAAGTTATCTTCCGACTATTATCGAAGTGTATTAGGGTTTGCTCACTTGACAACATCATTTTTGCCTTACTGAATGCTTTTTCTTCATCTTCCTTCCACACCCATTTCGCATCCTTGTCTAGCAATCTGTGTAGTGGCTCCAATACTGTGGCTTTATCTTTAATAAAGCGTTCATAGAAATTCAAAAGACCCAAGAATGCCTGAAGCTCTTTAACGTTCTTGGGCTTCTTTGCAGTGCTTATTAAATTCACTTTCTTTTGACTAGGATGTATGCCATGTTCATCCACTACATATCCAAGAAATTCTATTTTGTTTGTGGCAATCTCACATTTCTTTTTATTTAATCTCAACCCCACATCCTTTAGGGATTGCAGAACCTTCTCAAGTCTTTCATTATGTTCCTTGCTATCTCTACCACTAATTAAAATATCATCTAGTAGTACTGTTACACCCTTTATTCCTGCCAGTGTTGTGGACATTAACCTTTGAAATATACCAGGACATGCTTTCAAACCATACGGTAATCTGTTCATTTTATACAATCCCTTTGGAGTATTTATGGTCAATAACCTTGCAGTCTCAGTAGATACCTTCACTTGTGTGTACGCTTCCTTGAGATCTAATTTCGAAAACATACGACCTCCCGCAATCTCTGACAATGATTCATTGATCGTCGGTTGAGGGTAAGTGTCCGTATCGGTTGCTAGGTTTACAGTCAATCGGAAGTCACCGCATAACCTTATGGAACCGTTTGGCTTTTTTACTGGCACCACTGGTGTAGCCCAGTTTGAATATGGTACTGGCTCTAATACCCCTGTACACACCAACCTATCTATCTCATCACACACTTTGTCCCGTATAGCAAATGGGACAGGACGACTTCTCATAAACTTTGGTTGTGTCCCAGGCTTGCAATTTATAACAACCTCAGGTCCTCTGTATTCACCTAGTCCTTCCTTAAATACTTCTTCATATTTGCTCATCACATCCATAAGAGACTCTTTATTGTTTTCTTTAATTGAATTTATTCCTGCTACTGATATCCCTAATGGCTTAAACCAGTTTCTACCTAGCAGATTTCCTTTCCCTTGTCCTATCAGAAGAGGTAGATATCCTTTAAAGTTTTTGTATTCTACAAAAACTTGGATACTGCCATGTAAATGTACCTTATTGTGAGTCCAGGTCTGCAAGTTCAGCTCACTTTTCTCAATTTTAGGTAACCGTTTGGGCCAAATTATATGAGCCTGTTCAATGGACATTATCGAGTATGAGCATCCAGAGTCAACTTCAAAAAACACAGGCTTTTTATTTAAATGTAACATTGTATACACTGGTGGTTCACGGTATGCTCCTCCCATACAATATAAACCATTCATAAATTCTTCTGTCATCTCTTGAACATGTTCCTGTGACAACTTTTTTGTTTTACTACACATTTTTGCTATGTGGCCAATTTTCTTGCACGCATTACATTTAGATTTAATAAACTTACATTTGTGATACAAGTGGCTTCCTCCGCATCTATAGCAATATAATTTTCTTTGTTTATTCTCTCCTAGAGCATTAACTTCCATTGGTTCCTCTTCTGATCTGCTTGAGCAAGCAAGTTGTTCAGTACATATTCCAATAGGGGGTATTTTTATAACTTTCATGTCTTCTTCCCTCTTTTCCGCTTGTAGTGCCATCTCCACTGCAGATTCATATGTAAGATTTGTTTCTTTTAATAAATTTTCTTGTAATTTAGGGTCATTTACACCACACACTAATCTGTCCCGTAGTGTTCTTTCTAAATCCACAAAATTACAATACCTGGTCATTCTTCTCAGAGCCGCAATATAATCCTGCATAGATTCTTCCTTACCCTGATTTCGCATATGGAATTTATATGATTCTACTATTTCATTTGGTCGCGGTCTAAAATGTTTTTTTAATTGTTCAACAACATCAACTAGAGTAACCTGGCTAAGAGACTTGGGGAAAATTAATGTTTTCACTAACTGATACAAATCGTCCCCACAAGATGCAAAAAATATGGCTTTTTGTTTGGTTAATTCACTCACACCATGAGCTTCTAAAAAAAATCCGAATCTTTCCGAATAAGACTCCCAATCACCATTCTTTATATTAAATGTTTCAAATCTAATATCAGCCATCATGTAACACACTTTTTTACACAATTTCACTGTAAATTACACTTTAATAACGATTTTTCCGCAGTCGCCACTGTTAAGTACTTACTAGGTTAATCAAGACAGCTTGAAGGTTGATGGAACAGATCTCTTCCAATTACCCACATTTACACTAACATTTTATATAGTACTTATAATCACACATTTCACTATGGCCAAATACACCACACATAGTAATGAGGTCTTCACATCGCTAATTTTGCACTATTTCAAAGTAATATTAACTCTAGTATTATTTCACATCCAAATTACTAAAATTAAAAGCTATTTCATTTTGGCGGAACCCTGACAACTATTATGCGGAACCCCTAGGTTCCGCAAAACACACTTTCGTAATTCCTGACCTACTGAATTAGGTAGTAGCAAAAAAATTTTTTTTGAACTTTACAAAATATATAATTACATTTTTGTAATATAATTAATTATGCAATATATTGACGGTCCCTACGTCATAAAGACATGTCAAAAATAGCATTTTTTTATTGTATTCTTTAGGCTTTAGATTTTCAATATGCACATTTCATAATGCATAATTATATATTATATAAATAATACAATAGAAAAAATGCCACTTTTGACATGTCTTTATGTATGTAGGGACTGTCAATATATAGTATATATAAATATACATATAATAGATGCTGTAAAAATTATATTAAAATAAATTGTAATTTATTTATCGATAGATGTATTTTTAACTTATTTTATTATTTAACTGGGTTTGTAACTACAATATAGAGACAGGCAGATAAACCATCAGACAATAAAATTAGTTGTTTATAAATGTCAATCATTATCATACATTACTCAGTATAATATATATATAAATATTTAACATACATACCTTTTCCTCAACACAATCTTATCTTCGGGCCTGACATACTTTTGTGATATGTATGGGGACTCATATTGTTCTAATTTCTTTAGTGCTGGCTGTCCACCCTTTGCACAACTCCAATTAAAAAGATACAAGGAAAAATATTTGACCAATTCTTTAGGAAGATTAATAGATGAGCAAGCAATTTCAAGAATTGAATTTGATGAGTCAATAGATGATACGGACAGAGGTATTCTGTATCCATTCATCAATGATATCTCAATCTCTACTTCATGCATTTTTACAGCATGTGTTTCTTGTTGGGCCTTGAACAGGAATGTTATTAAAAGCTCAGAACTTGTGAGCATTGGGTTTTGCCCAACTGAAAATAAATTTGCAGTTGTTATTTTTTTTAAAAACAAATAAAACATAAGATGCATTTTATGCCTATAACAATATTAGACACAATCTTAGAAGCAGAAATACATATTAAACAATGTTAATACATCTAAAAAATAAGAATTCAGACATATAAATATACATTATCAGAATATAAAGTCATAACTTACTTAATTGCATGTATTTTTCTAGTAAGACTCTTCTTTCTTCTAACTGTGAGCTTGTTAGGAACAGTTTTTTTGGAGGAAATTGTGGAAGTTTAATGAAAGGATTTTGTGCTTGTAGTTGTTCGTGTAAGCTTAGCAGCTGTTTGTAACGAACAGTGCAATGGAAAACACCATCAATAAGGATGTTGAAGCTCTAAAACAAAATGAAAAATACAATAAATTAACTTATATTTAAAAACAATCCATCATAAATTTAAATTTGGTAATAACAAACAATCGGTTAAATTTCATTTTAAAAAAATATAGCATTTTAAAAACAATATTACTTACTGTGTACGTGATTCCATTGTCATCGTGAAATTGTTGCGAATCGGGAATAGAGAAATGCATTTTTAAGACAAATTTAAATGCATAATTTGTTTTAGAAGCTGAAAAGTACTAAATTTAAGCTAGACCCTAAATTTATTTTATAAATATGTTTAGTACTTCTAACGCCTTTCAAAGATTAGCTCACTTTTGTTTGTTTGTGCTTTGATGAAATGTCATGTGTCATTGTCAATTTTTATTTTCTGACATTCTGCAAACCCAGCACGTAAAATTAAAGCAATGTGATTCCTTCATGATCTTTATTTATTACTGTTTCTTGCTTCTCTGTAATCAATGGCATACTACATACTCAAAGTATAGTTTCACGGTACTGAAGTGGTGTGTAAATGTATTCTAGGCTGATTAGTAGGAGTGTTTTGAAGATTTCATTTGATTAAACTTATAATAATCGACTATCAAACCTAGGTGGGCAATAGGAGTTATTTTTCATGTTCGGTTTTAACTCTTATTGCAGCAATATAAAGCATATGTACAGTGTTTTTAGCAAAGGTGGCCATTAACTCATTAATCCGTTAATCATCAATAAACGAAGTTAACAATTTGCTTAACAGATTAACCTTCAAGTTAATTTCATAAATTGTAAACGCTCTTGGTAACTTCCATTAAATTGAACTTCCGTTAACTTTAGTCCGTTACATTAGTCGTTTGTTGATATGCTGTCATTTTGTTTGTTTGAATTACGCACCACGCCACGTTCGTAAGTGCCACGATTCCTGTGCCGCCCAAGTCGCTGGTGGCGGATCGTTTTGTAGAGAAGTTCCTCCCGTACATGAGCCGCCCTCTCATTTCGTGATATAACTGCCACTCAGAAGGCAGCGACCGCGTCCCAGTTCCTGACGCCGTCGAGCATCGCCCTAACGATATTCAACAGCTTGAGGTCGGCACCGATGATTGCGACGAGTTCAAGGCGCTGCTCTGTCCACGCGGCACACATCTTGAGCTTGTACTATATCATGTGCTCGTCGCAATCGCAATGGTGGCAAGACGGTGTGCTCTCCCTCTTCACGATCGTGTGCAGGTACTTGGCGAAGCTACCATACCCCGTTAATACCTGCACCAGTCTAAAGAGAAGCGCCGCCGCCAACACAAACTCCATCAGCTCCGGCCGGAAAGGTTTGACGGTCCGAACACCGTACTGAGATCTCTCCAACCGTAATGCCCAAACGGATAATGATGTCACTACGGGCGTCATCCCGTTAGGCGGCTATCTCGCTAAACGAGACTTAATCCGCTCCCCGCCCTCCACCTGGTTGTTACGACAAAAAGCGTCGCAAAGTATTAGTAAATCTTTTGGTGTCGGGACTACCGGCAGTAGTGTATCCAAAGCTGGTGTGGATAGATGCATGCCAACATAAATACAAAATTCCACTACATACTGTAGAATCTATTATATTTGTCTCACCCTAAAAGTAGTATAAGTTTAAATGGTTAACTTTTAACGATTAACTTTAACTTGCGTTAAATGCGGGAATCTAGAAGTGTCATCCGGTGTTCTTGTATTATATTCGATATCTTAGTGTTTTAACGTGTTATATTAAATAATTTTGATGGCATTTTATGTGATATATGGCGGCAGAATTGCTGAGGTGTAGTGAATATGATAAAAACTGCTACCTGCTACTGCTATACACACCATTTTGTTTCCACCAAAATTCTCAGAAGATACCCTTAACAGTGGCCAGTATACTATTGAAGGCGGCACTTTGACTTACTGACGGACCGTTACTGACATAAAGAAACTGATAACTTGAAAAGAAAATTATAACTCGACACTGGCAAAAATGGCTCGTATTAGTAGCTGATTGCCAACACAAAAAAGAAGAAGAAGAAGAACAAAATAACTTAAAAGTTATGGTGATTTAAAAAATGTATGTCTAAGAGTCTATGCCTTAAATGATATGTCCCGTACACATGTTGGCCGAGCCTAGACCAACGCGAGCGTCGGCAAATAGGTACAAGGCGAGTGCTAGCGTGCACAGGTTGGCCGAGTGCGGCGAACGCCAATGCGAATGGCAAACGTAGACGAGTATTTGTAAAGGTGTCTACACGTTGGCCGATGTCAGTATTCATTGTACACTCAAACAATATGGACGTTAACATTGACATTGCTGCCGCCTTGGCTATTTATTTAATGAGCGTCTATAACAATTATCTCAGTGTATACCGCAGTAAAGTGGGAAAAAAAGAAGGTGGTTGATAATGAGTATTCACAGAAATAGAACAATGTAAGACATATCCGTGTGGTGACGGAGTAAGAAAAAAATTCATCAGTCCCTATCTTGTCCGTGGATGTCGTAAAAGATGACTTAAGGATATAATACATAATACACACATAACATCTATGCAAGAGGAGGAAACCTCGAAATAAAACCCTATACCAACCTATTTGACTAGCATGGAATACTAAGGTCAGTTTCCCTCCTATTGTGGAGGAGGCTCGAGCCCAACAGTAGGACGTATATGAGCTGAAATGATGATGAACGATTAAGATACTTTTTGATACTATAGATAACATATAGGGTGACATGGATCTACTTATTTACGTCGCATATCTAGAAGTAGTGATGCAAATTTGAAAATATAATCATTTGTGTTGAGCGACAATATCACATTAAACACGTCTAACCGCGATGGATGTCAACCGTGTAATGACGACTCGGCCAACGTGTGGACGGCATTGGACGAGCGTAGATTTTTTTTTTTTTTTTGTGTGTACAGCTGTTGGCCGCAGATGGCCTTGACAGCTTGACGCGGACTATGGGTGAGCGCTGAGGGCTCTCAACCCGGAGAAAAGTATGCTAAGCGACATCGCCCAAGGGCTCCCCCTGTGGGGAACGGACCTCGGCTTGGGGCGTCGCTGAAGGCAAAGTGGGCGTGCCCACGTTTTTAGTAGTGATTTTTGCGCGGCGCGGTTTCGCACCTCGACGGCGAGGGCGGAACCGCGGATATTTATTTATTAAGGCCTCGCGGGCCGTGTAGGCTCTTTGTTGAGCGAGTGTGATATTGTCGTCCTCTTCGTCGAGGACGTGACGAGGACGTCGGATGGAGGAGATTTTGGAGGGTCTATAGGAAGCCGCCCCAACCACTAGTTGGTTGGGGTGTGTCATGGCAGAGTCAAAGTAGCTCTGAGAGCACCGTTTTATAAACTGCTTGATGGTCGGCAGTTCGAGGTCGATGTGGAGATCGACGTTTCGTATGAACCACGGTGCTCCCATAGCTCGGCGCATGAAACGATTTTGAAGTGTCTGTAGCCTGTGGATCCTGTGTGGCTTAACATGCGCGAACACCACGCTGGCATAGGTCATGATAGGCCGTATGCAGGTGGTGTATAGTCGGATTTTGCTACTCAGGGGCATACGCGACCTAGAGTTGAGTAGACAGTGGAGACGGCCCATCACAAAGGCTGCCCGTGCGCGGACTTGCTTTATGTGAGGGGCGAAGCTGAGTCGATCGTCAAGGGTCACACCCAAGTATTTGGCCTGCCTGGTCCAAGTGACCGGCTTGTTGAAAATTTTAAGGGAGGGAATGCTGTCGATAGAGTAGGAACGGGCAGTTCGTCTAGTGAACATGACCGCCTGACTCTTCTCGGGGTTGATTTCTAATCTCCATTTCCTAAACCAATTGGCTAGGGCGGTAACCGCTGTTTGGAGAGTCTTGGCTACTGTTGTCAGGGATCTACCAGCACAAAAGAGTGCGGTGTCATCAGCGTAAAGCGCTTTATGTACCCGCTTGAATTTGGGCATATCGCTAGTGTATAGCGTGAAGAGAAATGGGGAGAGGACCGACCCCTGAGGGACGCCGGCCTTGATAGGGTGGGAGGTCGACAACGTCCCTTCCACCCTGTAGCGAAAGCTGCGATGACTTAAGTAGTCATGTATAATGAGAATTAAGTAGTGAGGGATCTTGAGGAGATAGAGTTTGTAGATTAGGCCTTCATGCCAAACCTTGTCGAATGCTTTCGCTACGTCTAGGAATAATACACCCGTATATCTGTTCATGATGAACTGACTACTTGTGTATTCTACCAAGCGGTGAACTTGTTGTACGCAGCTGTGTTTAGCTCGGAAACCAAACTGTGCGTCGGGAACGAGGTTGTTAGCCTCGGCGAATGTGCGTAGTCTACTGAGAACTATTCGTTCGTAGATCTTACCTAGACCTTTTAGTAGACTAATCGGGCGGTAACTACTGGGTTCGGTACGGCGCTTGCCAGGTTTGTGGATTCCTATTACCACGGCCTCTTTCCATTGCGCGGGAAAGATGTTATTATTTAATGCTGCATTGAAGATGCAGCACAACAGGACTATCAAGTGGGCGGGGAATAATTTAATGACTTTATTTGAGATTCCGTCCGAACCTGGGGCTTTTCTGGTTTTAAGACCCCTGACTAACGATTCGACCTCATCGGTGGTTGGCCAAGCGTAGACGAGTGCCTTTGATTTGTGCACAAAAACCGACACCGAGGCGAAGTGAGGCAAGAGATCACGAGCGACGGCGAGTGAAGACAAATCAGCTGTCCACACGTTGGCGCTTGAATTCACTCGGCCAACTATTCGAGCGACGACGAGCGTTAGCCAACTAAGGCAAATCGGGTGTACACACGTTGGCGTTCGCCATCGCTCGCCTGCACTCGGTCAACATGTGGACGCCCTATTACGTATTATGTAGGCATGTACAGACAGGGTAAAACTTCGACAGTATAAATAGGTATGAATTGCGCAAACGCTTCAATGGTAGCGTAGTTTCAAAGGCGCCTCGTCAATGGTGATCGGCCGATCAGCTGAGTTAAGGCGAAGTTTGTCATGCTTATGAGAACGTAATAATAATTTACTCCATTTCTAATGAACATTTAAAAAAGTACGAGTATGTGGCATATTAAGTATCACTGACTTTATACATTTCAATCAGATTTACATTAAAAAGCGATGACAAAATGGATACTTTTTTTTCTAATTCAATAACGAATCGATATTTTTCCTTCAAATTTTTTCATGGGTTCCTACCACCATTGCGTAGCTTCTGTTTGACCAGTTACCCAAAAACCTGATATATTCTGTATAAATATCCGTATGTTGACGGAGTAAGAATACAATTCACCACTCCCTATCTTGTCCCTGTATGTCGTAAAAGACTACTATAATATGCATATAAAATCTGTGCAAGAGAAGGAGAACTTGACATAAAACCCTATACCAATTTATCTCACCAGCATGGTATAGTCTTTTGTCGTGGAGGAAGTTCAAGCCCAACAGTGAGACATATAGGAGCTGAAATGATAAAGATGATATGTAAATATTGTAAACGATTATAGTTTACTATAATTAGATATGCTGTATTTGTCTAATGTATAGGATTCGTCAATAGATGGCAATGATAAATAAAAGTATTGTCTAGTAATCGTTTTCAAGTTTTTAGAATGCGAGTGTCATCTTGTTTCATACTTTATTATGATTTTAAAAATTGTCTTATAAATGTCACTGTACTAAAAGTTAAATATATTTAGATTTATGATAATAATAATTACCTAGAATTGTAATCTTTACCTTTATTAAAACAACGAAATTTAATTATCACCAGCTGCGGTCACCTTAGCACAATTCGCCAAAGATGTGCACCCAAATGCCGGTTGTAACTATTCAGTGCGATTGGAATGATGTAGTAAGGTATTTTTTAACAAATTAATTATCTACAACCACATACTACAATATATTCACCTTAGTATACTTCAGATCTAAAGAAAACCTCATTTAGGAATAACTAGTGTATTCACAAACATGCAGTGGATACAAAACCACACATTAGAACACCCAGAAGGAGATGAAACACTTGTGATAAAAAGAAACTATATTTCTTTGCATGACAGGTTCTATTTAAATTACTACCTACATAATTGTTTGTGACCTTTTTATTATCTATAGTTTATTCATTATCGTTCTCATACCCCACATTGTTTTTAATTTGCATATTTTGTTGATTAATAAAACTAACAGTCATGGCTATGGTTAATGATCCGCTGTGGTGAAGGGGAGGGAATATGGTGGGTAATGGGGCTGCGCGCAGCTCCATTTTTCATCACCCTGGGCGGAACAGACGGCGCACAGTCAACCCATAGACCACCCACAAAAAAATGCTTATTGATCGCTTACTTATTTCCAAACAGATTGGCCAACAGGGAATTTTTGCTATATTTCCTCACAGTTCTGGGATACAAGTATGAGGTATTTAATTGAGGAGTTGAGTAAGATAAAAAGACATATTTTTCTATTCCAGATTATCCAAAGGTGAGGCTTGGATATCTTCGAAACAATTAAACCAAAATAGTATACATGATAAACTAACTACAACACTAAATGAAGGCAAAATGAAAATAAACTTTTCTGATAACTATCAATATGTTTCTAGTAGTCCATTATGTTTAGTAGTGAAACACATCCCGTCTAGCCTCAAAGTTGCTTTTGTAGCACCCACAAAAGCTCATAAAATTCATAACAAGGCTGTTCTATCAGTATCTGTAGCTGAAAATGCTTTGGCAGTGTCATCATGTGAAGAAGATAAATTGTTAGTCTGGGACAGTAGAACCAGTAAGTACATTATAATTTAATTGAGCATTAGAAATTTCCACTATCACTCTACCAGTGAGACTTATATGCAGTTAAAATTTTTAAAATAAACATGCTACCACATATACTCCATATATTTGAACTATACCTTAAGTGGACAATTCTAAAATATTTTAAAATGAAAGGTTTTTATCTTGGCTTTCCAGCCCAGCCAACTGTAAAAAATATCTAAAATTTATTATTTTTGTTCATCATTATCATTATCACAGCTCATACACGTCTTACTATGGGGCTTGAGCCTCATCCACAATTGAGGATATTGATCCACTATATCACACTGTCAGATGATTTGGTATAGGGTTTCATATCGAGTTTTTCTTCTCTATCATAGATATTATTTGCAAATAATCCCTTAGTCATCTTTTAGGATACCTATGGGCAAGAAAAGGGGCGCTGAATTGTTTTCTTACTGTCACCCCACAGAAATTATTGTCTACCCACCTTGTCTGCTCATTCATCCAATAATAATAAAAGTGTGTTGAGTATTATAAATAGTTCATATCACTTAACAACACATACTAGTTTCATAAATTTTTGGATGATTTTAAAATATTTTGTAATAAACATATATGGTGAAGGAGTAAGAATACAATTCCTGAAAGAATACACCCTGTGGATGTCATAAAAGACGACTAAGCTATATAAATATGCATATGACATCTGTGCAAGAGGAGTACTCGAAATAAAAGCTTATATGAACACTTCTGCGCTGCATAGTCAATTTCCCTCTAACCAAAGAGGAGGCTAGAGCCCAGCAGTGGCATGTGTATGAGCTAAGACAATGACAATGTAGTCTGATGATAAAAGTTCAATGTCAAGACTAGGTTTTTTTAACACAATTTATGAAGGTTAATATTGGTGAAAAGTCTTTCATGATTTATTATATTTGAAAACTAGCAACCCGCCCTCGCTTCGCTTCGGTTTTAGTTGTTTTACCCGCGTAGTTCTCGTTCCCGTGGGAATACCAGGATAAAATATAGCCTAGTTTACACGCTGATATTATAGCTTTCCATTGGTGTAAGAATTTTTGAAATTGGTCCAGCCGTTTTGAATATTACCCGAAACAAACAGACAGACAAAAAAGATATAAAATGATTTTTAGGCATATGTATAGTGCAAATAACTGTGTGAGCATGAAAAAAGCCTATTATTTTGACATTACAAACAGACACTTCAATTTTATTTATTGTATTTGAAAATAATTAAATGCTTTATTTTTTAGGCGAAGTAATCTTAGATCTAAAGGGCCATGGAGGCCCTGTGTACAAATGTAAATATTTTCCATCTGGCGTGGTTGTATTATCAGCTGGAGCTGATGGTTCCTGTAGAATCTGGTCTGCAGAGTCAGGCATCAACCCTGTAACATTAAAAGGGCACTCCATGGCTATAAGTGACATTTGTATTGTTGAAAAAGGGAGAAATGTCATATCAGTAAGCAAGTATGGTTCTCTTGTAACATTATATAATAGTATATATGTATTATGTTTTAATTAGAATGAAAGTAAATACATATATTAATAAAAAATGTTAAATTTGTCCTACAAGGGGGTTTAGTCTTAGTGCATAAAACAATTTATGAAGGAATCATTGTAAAGGGGTTGCCACGATGTTAAGTGTCTGGCAATGAATAATGTGATTTTTAATAGTATTCTGAAGGTAATATCAAAAAATTATGCTTAATAATTTGACGAAATTAGATCGGTATTATATACCTTTAGTACCTTTTATCTGCCAAAGCCACTGTAACCCAAGCTTCATAATGGGCCACTGTCCTTACCTGTGTTGGAAGCATGCGCTGACAGACTTTCAGCTTTAATAAAATCACCGAAGGTCTGGGGTTCGCAGGCTCTTAGTCTAAAACTACAGTCATGTGTGCAGTCATTCTTTTCATTCATTGTGGTATACTTTTATGGTAATTTAGCAATTAAATTAACTCGATTTATGCTTTGAAAATGTAGGTACTTTTATATTTCACTTTTAGAGATGGTTCTGCTAAGTTATGGGATGTTGGAGAGTCAAAATGTTTAGCCAATATTCTTAATGGATTGGGACAAATCAACAGCTGTGCAATTACAACCATTGACAATGAAATTGAAGTAGAAAATGAGAGAGAGGTAATTTTTGCCATAAACTGGATTTTTAGATACATTTAAAATTATATTACTGTGATGTATATTACAGTTATGTAAAAATGTTCTATTCTATTTTTCTTAACTGTTGTCTGGTAATCTGCCAAACGGTTGGACCGATTGTCATCATCGCACCGGCGGGAAGGCTTCCACACCGAACCGAGGCCCCTCCAGCCGGACTGTCCAATGGGCAATGACGTCTCGGCGGGCGTCGACGCACCAGGCGGTGAGCTCTCTTAACGAGACCACACTGCCCTCCGCCCGCACTCCCGACACCTACCGATACAAACCGGCGACCATTTCCGCCTCCAGGTCCCACGCGGGAGTGCCGGTCAACAGGCACGCTGCCTCCGTCGATACCATGCGGTATCCGCGTGTTGCCCTGATCACCATGGCCCTCTGTGGTCGTCACAGAAGAGCCCTGAGTCGGACGGTCAGTGACCCCGCTCACATCGGTGCGCCGTACAGGGTCATGGACGGGATGACCCCCGCGTACAGCCGTCGACATATAGGGCTCGGTCCGCCCACATTCGGCATAAGCCGGTATAGGGCGGACGCCGCGTCGGCGAGCCGTGGAGCGAGCCTGCGGAAATGTTCTCAGAACCACTAATGCCCGTCGAGCACCAGGCCCAAATACTTCATATAGACCTGGATGCTGATTTCAAACGAATTGACGGTGATCGAGACGCCGATGGGAAGGCCCATGCGGGGCCCATGGAACAAGAGGGCCTTCGTCTTGTCCAGGGCCACCCTCAACCCCAGCGCCTCAATCCGCCCGACGATCTTCTCGGTGCCGAGAGTCGCCAGGCTTGCCGCCTCCTCCAGCGTCCCACTGCGGGCTGTGACGAGCGTGTCATCGGCGTAACAGATCACGGCAATCGAACCCATGGACTGAAGTAGCATATCGTAATATTTTAGAAAATATTGGAGATGTAAAATGTAGAGGCAGGACGACCAAAACCGAAACGAAGCGGTGGCAGATTGCTAGTTTCAAATAATATAGTTTAGCACCGAATTATTTCTACATTACTGTTAAAATTTACTTCAGTTAAGTATTTCATTTATTGTATATAAATATGTTTATATTTCAGATTGGAACTGGTAATAAATTGCTAGTTGTTGGTTGTGAGAGTGGCCTTGTAGTATGTTCGCGCGTAGCTACTAGGATGGATATATTTTCAACAAAACTGGATTCAGCTTGCAATGCGGTTGCTATTGTAGAACAGACTGTCGTTGCTGGCTGTAGTAACGGAAAGGTACATTTTATTTCAACTGTTCATCTACAATACTAATAAATTTTCTCATACTTTAAAATTACTTATAATGAAATAGGTTGATCATGAATTCAAACTTGCGACCTGTTATTTTCTCAAGGATTCAATTTTATGAACTGAAAACCTATATTTTAATAATGTATACAGTCATGCATTTCCGTGTAGTGACCTATACAAATACAAATCACCACCCCATATTTTACCTGTAGGTATAGTAAAAGACGAGTAAGAATATAATATGCATATAACATTTGTGCTAGAGAAGGAAAACTCGAAATAAAACTATTTAGCAACACATCTGAGCAACATGGTATCATCATTCAGTCTCTGCCCGTCCACTGCTGAATGTAAGGCGCCTTCATATTTCACCACAAAGTGCAATCCTGTGTCGCCTGCGGCCAACGACGCCCAGCAACTTTCACCGGGTCGTCGGTCCACCTGCTTGGGGCTACACTGCGTCGTACGATGCGTGATAGCCACCCGCGAACGCTTCTCCCCCAGCGGTCGTCGGTTTCGTTTTCCTACGGATTTCTGTACACTGTTTTGTATCTCGTAGAGAAATCTCGGGCCATAACCCATAGCCCGTTCTTTAGCATGTGGTATAGTAGGATAATATCTCTCCTATTATGGAGAATTATAACTTAAAATTCTTATCATACATACCTCAGACATTAGACATTCACCTCTTCTAGATGAAGGAAGTTACTCTACTACAACTCGCAAGATAAACGCGGTTGGCAACGGAATTTATACCGATTTGTTCTTCTCATGCAATGATTGATAAATATTTTGATCGATGTTTACAATATTTTATTTTTTTGGGTGGGTTGCGGTCGGCGTTCTCCTCGCACCACTCCGTCCGGGGCGACAGAGGGGCGTAAGCACGCACACCCGCAACCTACCCACGCGGCACGTCGCCTTCGTCGTTAGGCCGACCATCGGTGCAGGGTGACTTGACGTCAGTGGTCGGCCCGACGGAATACCCCGGCGGGTGACGGACTAATTCCCCGGTCCAGTCACCCGCGGCCTTGGCTAGGGCGGCATGAGGCACAGGTAATCGCGCCTACGCCGCCCCAGTCGCCGGCGGCGGATCGCCTCATCGAGGTTGCGATATTTACAATATGCGATAATTTGTAACCCACTATTAGTAGTTTTTAGAGTGAGCTTATTAATGAGATGATTATATAGGTTTGAGGTTTTGTGTAACTGATAAATTTTGTATAGGATTGAGCGCAATGCCTTAATAGGACGATAAGGGCGCTGCTCCAAATTTATACATATTGCTTTCTTTGATGGATGCTAAGCCTATATTTATTTCATTTTAACTCATTTACTTCACAGGTAATATTACTAAATCTTCAAGATGGTGCCGTAATAAAAGAATTACATGAATCTGCCAATCCAGTACTAAGCATCGTAGCTCTACCGAATAATACATTTATTGTTGGACGACAAGATGGGACATGTACAGTTTTATCACTTCAAGAATCATTTAGTAAATTGAGAGTACAACTTACTGGAGCGGATTGTGATGGGATTAGAGATTTATCCTTTAATGGCAAATGGGTGTTTGCAGGATGCAGGGATTGTTATATTAGAAAATACGATTTCAATCAAATTAATGTACATTTTAAATGACGGCTGTTGTAATTGTATTAAGAATAATAAAGTGTAATCTAGATGTGTACCACTATCTCTTTGGTCAGCAACCAAACTTATTTCTCGTTTTCTCATATAGCAGTAATAGGTGTACGGTTAATTCTATGAAATTATTTTTAATAAAATTCTGTTTCAGCTAGGGTTGTCGCCATTTTATGTACATGAAATACATCGGTTAAAGAATAAAGAAAAATAAAATATATTGTGTCCAAATAAAGTACAATTTTAATATATTGTTTCGCTTTAAAATACATTTTTGATTATTTGTAGCAAATTTCAGTAAATAATTATCACTGCTGAACAGCATATTTGTGCTCTTTATTTTAAAGTAAATAATTATTTATTTATTAGAGTCAATCTTAACGAAATTATCTAATGCGACATTATAAGTACTTTCGCGTACTTTATTGTTTACGTAGAGTATAAACAACCTTAAATAACATATAATACATTATATTTTTTTTTCGGGTGCTGCTGTCGGCGCGCCCCTCGCACCACTCCTTCCGGGGCGACAGAGGGGCGTAAGCACGCACACCCGCAACCCACCCACGATGCACGTCGCCTTCGTCGTTGGGATACATTATAATAATGTACGCATGGCAACCCTAGTTATAGCCCAACGAAAATCTCAGAAAGATAGAAATATGATCCAAGCGTTCAAATATTAACTGTGATTACACACAATTTTTAATTTAAAAAATGTTATGCTCATTTGTGGGAGTGTATGTCTATGCATATATGTGCATGTGTCCATAATATTTCTGCTTTAGTGTGTCTGGTGAATAAAATCTTGATATTATACCATATACCAATATGTTTGAACAGTGTGATATAATAGATAAATATCTTTTATGTTATAGCGAAGAACTTTGGCAAAATCGTAACGTTTATGGGCTGAAATTAAGTATCTGCGTAGATACGCATGAACATAATTATGTGTTCATGGGTGTACTACGCGTTTACTTCAAAATTGCCGCTACCTCCCGTCCCACATCCCTACCTCGTGCCGCAAGCATCGCCCGCTAAACAACGCTAATGTGTGTATTCGTCTGCTTCTATGTAGGTACCTACGGTTTTTGTGTTTTCGTGTTCCCATGCTTTTTTAATATATTGTGTGGCTTGTTACTAAAATTAGTAAGAGAGGAAAGGTTTTGTATAGCGGCGAACGTAATATATAAAATAATTACATTCTTGGAAAAAGAAAAGATATGAAAAGCAATTGATAACTGCCTATAATGTTCAAGATATTGTTGCAATAAAAAGTATTGGCCGAGTCCTTTCCTGTACCCCCGAAAACTTCTAATAAGGATAATAACTTGTAATAAATTTTGTAATAATGGGTGGAGTACTTAAGTCATTAACTAAAAAACAAAAAAACTCACATTTGCATTTATAACATTAGTAAGAATACGCATAGTATTTTATTTTATCAACTTGTCCAACTTTTTTGTGTAAGAAAATTAATCGACAATAATTTCATTGTTTTCTCAACGGTATTGATAGCTGTGACCACAGAAATATTAATACTTTAGAAAGGCCATTCGGCTGACATTGTTCGAAAACCAGTGTGGCATAATTGCCCCCTCCCGCTAATGTTAACACATATGTAAGGTCTATGCTTACAACAATTTTACACACTAACATAACACACACACATCAATCTCGAAGCTGCAGTTGGTACACAAATTATAACTAAGTTCTGTAGGCAACGTATACCCACATATAAAAAAGCACATGTACGCTAGTGCTTGCCATGGTCGATATACTACACGATATTTATTTAGCCTGTTTTATCGAAACAAAAATATTAATGTCTTTAAATTAAGCATTGGTGTGATGTGTTGACGTTATTTGTAATGCAAGTCAGTAATTTAACAGTAAAATCATGCAAATAAAATACTCCTCACTACACTCTGTATAGGTGACAGAAAATTTAAGTGCTATAATTAATTACGTAAGCAATTTGTATATTATATTGTTCCCATATATGGTACACACCAGTACACAAGATACAATTAAAATGTATTAAAAAGAGACCACAGTCAAGTTTATAAACTCCTGCATCTTGTAGAGGGATCTGGCACTTGACAGGTGGCAAGAATTGACTAATCCTCTTGAGTGGTTTAAAATATGTTTTTATGGAAGCCCGTTTCAGGATGAAGCCAATCTTGTCAGTGACTCCTTTCCCATAAGGTAGTACTGCAGGGAGGCGCTCAACTGTGGATGGTTTCGGACGGTCTCTGCGACGGGGGACATGGTCGTCTGTAATAACGTTGACTTGTTTGGACGTCAGACATCTTAGACCGCCCGTGACCAAGAATGCTGTAAAGTATTCAAAACATCGGGCAATCCTAAATCAAATACAAACGTGATATAATCCGTATAAGCAGTTTTATTTACAATGTGTAATGCTCGCGTAAGCATCAGATATCATTCTTAAAATATGTTAAAATATTATTTTTTATTGAAATTCGCTTTATTTTTATTGGTGTTATTATTTAACTTAAAAAACAAAACAGTTATTTATTTTTTTAGATATACTGGTACTGCTACTTGTTAGTACATTTTTGTTTATTGTACACAAAAGTGTACTAACATTGTCCGTGTGGTGACGGAATAAGAATACCAATCACCACTCCGTATCTTACCCGCGGATGTCCCATCCTAATATATTGAGACGACTAAGAGATATAGTAAGCATATAACATCTATGCAAGAGAAGAAAACTCAAAACAAAACCCTATACTAACCTCCCGCCCACATACGACCCACTGTTGAGCTCGGGCCTCCTCCACAATGGGAGACAATTTGACCTACTAAACCATGCTGGTCAGACGTGTTGGTATAGGGTTTCATTTCAAGTTTTCCCTCTCTTGCACAGGTGTTATGCGCATATTATATACCATAGTCGTATTTTACGACATCCACGGGCAAGATAGGGAGTGGTGAATTGTATTCTTACTCCGTCACCACGCGGAAAATATACAAGAATGTACTATAGATATACAAGATAAATTAAGTAGGTAATGTATACCAGAATAATTGATTTTTAAATACCTATTTAAATATTGTTAATATAATTATGTAAAACGATCACTAAATTAAAAGTGTTAAAAATATTTATATAAATGATAAAATTAACCCATAGCTAATTATTGAAATCGATAACTTATAGTATGTTGGACAGCACTATCGATACGCGTGGATCGACGTCAATGTTTTGAATGAAAACGTATACTACCACGCTAGTAAGGCGGTTCTTAGTGATATCGCATTGAACTCAGTGCATTGCGCGGTTGCTGGACTAATAAAAGGTGATATCCATGTGTGGCAGACGATGTATAATGTTGGGCTCCTTTTGCGATTTCATAATTTTTCTTTATAAACGACATAATACTTTCATAAAATTAAGAAATATCACTGAATTAATAAGTTTATGGACTAAACGATGAAAATAAATGCCTTCTTAGACTATAACTACGCAACTGCCTTTTTTTTCGACGCGTTGTAACAGCGCAAGACGGCATATTTCTCTTTTTTGTCGGAGCTTCATTCAAGGTCACTATATGAGCGCAACTAAGAACCGGTAAAACGAATTTCGTCAATATTAAGACCGTTTGATCGCAATTGTGGCACGCTTGCCCCGCCCACATGGCCGTTCTATCTTATTAATTTTTCTGTGGCTGTGACGTCGTAACGGTCGACGACGGCAATCTCGAAGTGAACGCGTAGTATGTGCGTATGTGGATGTATTTGAGCGTTTTCTTGCTCGCCAGTCTTTGTGTCACTTATCCAAGCTTAGCATGCTTTACTAATTAATTATTACATAGTTTTAAGCTGAGTATATCTATACCAATAAATAAAATTGGAGTGTCTGTTTGTAATGTCAAAATAATAGGCTTTTCTCGTGCTCACACGGTTATTTGCACTATACATATGCCTAAAATACACTTTATTTTTTTTGTCTGTCTGTCTGCCTGTTTGTTTCGGGTAATCTTCAAAACGGCTGGACCGATTTCAAAAATTCTTTCACCAATGGAAAGCTACAATATCAGGGAGTAAACAAGGCTATATTTTATCCCGGTATTCCCACGGGAACGGGAACTACGCAAGTAAAACGACTATAACCGAAGCGAAGCGAGGGCGGGTTGCTAGTGTTAGATAAAAATTATTGAAATTTTATGAATAAAAAAAGTAGACCTAAAAAGCTTATTACATTACAAGATATTCAGGGTCCTGAATCACTAGGGGTGCTCTACAACAGCTAAATTGTGAGACCTGTTTCACCTGTTTCAGTTTTAGCGAAATAACAGTTTCAGAAAACTGTTCCAAAATCCTTTCCAAAGCCTTTATGATACGCAAATAACCATCCATACGCAGAAAAGAAAACTACATAATATCCTACACCAACTCGTCTGACTAGATTTCCATTCTATTGTGGAGGAGGCCAGTGCTCTATAATGAGCGAGAAGAAGAAATTATTATACTAGAATTGCAGCAAGGATTTTGAAATGGAAAATATGCGTAGGATAAATGATATATTATCGAGGAATGTTTATTGGTACAAGTACTCAAATATATTGAAGAAGACTACTATTTGTAACAGTCAAAATCAAATTATAAGTACTCGTAGCCATTTTTTTCTTTTTCAGCAACATAAAGACTTGTTTATAAAAAAAGTTAATTGTACCCTTAAAATTTTTAAATATTATTTGTATTACTTCTGTTCTTGAGCTTACAATTATTTTTGCAGTTAATACTTTTACTTAAAAGTCCCTTTAATAATGTTCGTGCATTTGCATTTTGATTTGTGTTTTGCTTGAGGCATCTGAAATGTATATAAAGATATAATGAAACGAGCCAATATCCGCTGTTCAAAGAAAAGTAGTATACCTACGCTAATAACAAATCATAAACGCGTTACGCGGCGCTAGTCATTCCTTCTCCCTATTACGTTATGTGTGTCTACTCGTACACGTCAGTATTCTTAACAAATAATTAAAACACAGTCTGGAGTTGCTCTTTCTAAATTGATTGTAAAATTGTTATTGTTCTTTATTTTTTTGTTAAGCTTTTTGTTTGTGGTTCACGTACCTTGTTTTTTATTGTTAATACATTTGTTGGTTTTGATAAAGTTAATTTCTTGCTTTATTTATAAATTGTAATTGTAATAATGCAATGGCTTAAAATACTTAATTACGTACAATTAATTACGTAAAACACTTTAACACCCATCACACCTAAATGTCAATCGGATCACACAAAAATTTCAACCATTATCTTTATATATATATATATAAATTTCTTGTGTGTCACTGAACTCCTCCTAAACGGTTGGATCGATGTTGATGAAATTTTTTGTGTGTCTTCAATGGGATTCGATAATGGTTTAGATTCACAATTGGACCCGATAGGTGGCTTCGCTATTGATTTCAAGGAGAATTCCTTTTATTTTATTAGAACAGAATAACGTCTGTTGGTTTAGCTAGTTTAATATAATATTCTAATTATGTATTCAGCATTAGGTGTTATAGGTTCTAGAATAGTAGTGAACCCGCCCTTTGCAACATTTTCGCTTTTTAAATGTCTGACTTACTATTTATTAATTATCAAACAAAAAAGTCTATATCAAGAAAATATCACCGATCTGGCAATCTTGTTTTGCTGACGGTTTAACCAGTCATTGTAAGCTGCTATTTTAGATTCGTTTATTGCTGCGGGTCATGATCGTTAACGTGACCATACGTCCCGTTTTGAACGGCACATTCCTGTTTTCAGATTGTCTGTCCCGTCATCCCCAATCATAGGCCAAAACTGTAGGCGAAAAAGCGAAACGGAATTTCTACGCGCTTACTAGAATATCCACATCTACTTGGGGCCTTCGTTTTAATACACTTAAAACCATATACATGGCCACATATTTGGGGTGTATTTGTTACGCTGCACCTGTATGGGCCGATAGGGCCACCATAGGGGCGGCTTGCCTTAAATTACTACAGAGCCAACGATTGGCCCTAATATTCTTATGTAAAGCCTATAAAACGGTTAGTACCGAGGCCTTACCAGTACTCGCGGGTGTACTTCCGGTTGATTTGGAGATTCAGAGACGAGCGTCAATGTATTACACCACAAAGGAAACTATGAATACAGATTTCCTTCTACCGCGCGACCGAAATAAAATTGCTAGATTGTTTGCACCACAATCCATTGTCTAAGAGGAACTTTTAACCGAATGGCAAGAAAGATGGGATTCATCACCGAAAGGTCCTGGCTTACAGGAGTTACAATGGTGGGAATGTGTGGTGGGATCTCCAACCATACAAAATGTCTCGTTTTTGCAAACAGAATATAAAGGATCAGCTGTTACACTGATAGGGACGTGTTCTTGTTTTTTTCTTTAGCTTTCATTCTCGTATTTTTACCTATAATGATCCCGTTGAGCAAGCGTCCCGCTTTGACGTAATAAGATATGGTCCCATTAGTAATGATAAAACTGGTAATCGCTGGTAACATATCTATGATGCACCTCCACTGTTGGATACATAGGTTGGATGCCATCTTAAATATACACAGTGACTTTTTTATCGTCTTACCAAAAAAAAACATAAAAGTATCCGACCAAAGAAACATATCTAACATATTTAAATGTCCAATAGTGATAGTTATAAAAAAATAATAAAATAAAGTTAATATTTTGTAACAGCCTGTTTATCATGTTAACATTTTAAACAAAAGAAATCATGCGGAATTTCGTTAGCCAATCATAGGTAGGAAGTCCACGTGAACGGCTTTTACAAAGCGTAATTCCCTACGCTAGATACCTAAAGCCCCCACTACACGTCGGCAGATGCGTCCGCAGATGTCATCGGCGGACGCGTCCGCCGACGTGTAGAGGGGGTGATTTGCTCATCTGTGGTAGGTATTTGACGTCCGCAGATGCATCCGGCACTCATCCGTTAGTTGTCGGTTTTTGTAGCACGGATCAAAGGGTTTCAACGCCAGCGCTGAGTGTTGCGTCCACACGTCTGACGACGCATCAGTATTCATCGGGAAGCGGATGAGAATGCACGCGTGATTTCTGCAGTACTTTTTCGTTCTTTCTTTTTTACTTGCTCGTTAAAATGGTTAACACGAGCACTGACAAAACATTCAAATTCCTGGAGCTGTATCAAGCAGAAATTCGAACAAAATTATCAAATTCTCGGGATGGCTCTGCATATATGTAGTTCTAAAAGCTAGTTATCCACGCTATTCCTGCGAAAAAAAATGGCGTCCAGGAGGATGTGTTAAAAAAAATTGCAATAAATCATCATCTTCATCATCTCAGCCCATATACGTCCCACTGTTGGGCTCGGGCCTCCTACATAATGGAAGGGTATTTGACCTACTATACCACGCTTGGCAGACGTGTCGGTATAGGTTGGTATAGGGTTTTATTTCGAGTTTTCCTTCTGTCGCATAGATGTTATATGCGTTTTATATCCCTTAGTCTTCTCGTACGATCACCCACGGGTAAGAATGAATGTGTGGGAGATGGTGGTGAATTTTATTCTTACTCCGTCACCACATGGAAGGCAAAAAATACATTATGGAAATGATTATTTTTTCCACGTTATTCGGTTTCTATGTATGCTGATTACAGCGTCCACCGCGTTCCTCTTCTCCATTTTTTTTTTAATAACTACTGCGATGGACACTTAAATAGTACTTAAAGGTCCTAAATAAATAAATAGCTGCAACAGCTACGGTCTCAATATCCATTTTGCGTGCGTACGCACGTACGTGTTGCGTCCGTCAAGAATCAATACAGACTGATCGGCCTGCAGACGTGTGGACGGTGCACAGAGATCCATCCGCGGATGCATCTGACGACGTCTGCGGACGCATCTGCCGACGTGTAGTGGGGGCTTAACAGGTATCCTTTGCGATGCCCGATTGGCGCCGCGGTCAAGTGATCGTAGTACCTACATACTACATCAGCTGTGTTGAGTACCTATGCGCTCGCTATATGCTGTTTCCTTACTATTTTAATTAGTAATTATTTATAATAACTTTTATTACAAAATATTCTAGTAAATATTGTTTTTAACCTTTTAATTGTACGAATGAATAGTAGATACTGCATACTTTAATTGGCCTGCTTTTGTAAGACGACATAAATGTCACCATGTATAGATACGACCAAGTCTAGTAACATTGATTTTACAGAAGAAGCAAGTATGTAAAATAAGGAAGATAACTTTAAATCGAGCCAAAGCGAAATGTTTTGACAGCTTAAAACGAACAACGTAATGACCTACCGATATCGTTTCTGGAACCTAGTAAAAATATAAATGTAATAATACCATTGAGAAGGAAGACTCAAGAAACGAAGAAAACTCAAAATGACTGAAAATCTTGTGACTACTCTGTAGCCAACGTGGGTAGGATTATTTCATTACATTGGTAATGAAATAATCCTACCCACATTGGCTGTGCTGCCACTTGTTGCTGTGGAGGAGACTTAGTCCAACAGTCGGGCATACAAGAGCTGAAGAAGATTGTAATTACCTCAATGTAATATTTTCTATATCCAATGAAAACCTTATGTGTATGTCGATTCAATTGTCTCCATAAAAAAGCATCTTTATTGACGTTATCCCTTAATTTTGACAACTTTTGGCCGTATTTGATTTTGTAATATGGACACACATTTCCTGCAAATAAAATTAACCTTAAAAATATACTATTGATTACAAATTAAATCTATTTCTTATTTATGCTAAGAAACCTAATTGCGGTAGTGTTAATTGCACTAAAACAAATTATGAAAATCTAAAGCCGTTATTATTTAAAATTGTAATATTAAATAAACTAGCCAAGTTTGTAACTTTGTACACATAAAAGAAACAGACAAAACAATTTAATCATTTAGGTTTTTAGTAAAACATGTAAGTGAAACGCTCTGAAAAAATACGTTAGATAAGTGTCTTTATTAACCACTCTATAACCAAATATAGGATTAATTTTAATACAATCGTACGTTTCACAAACTACTAACTTTTTCTAAGTAAATACTCCGTCTCTTTGCAAGCGTTTTGTAACCAGTACTTCCATATTTTAAGATTTTGGAATCCATTATCCATATCCTCGCACCATTTTCTTACATCGCTCTTTGGCACATTTTGCATATTAGCTAAAATAAGTAGTATCAATTATGATTCGTCCCGTGATGAGTTAATATCACTACGGGTTATCAGTCGTTAAGTAGCCATTACTAAATCAGCTTAGGGGGCAGCAATACTCTCCTAGGAAACTTATTAAATCAATTGCGATTATTAAGTCGCATGTCAATTAAGTTATCTCATCATCATATTATTATCAGCCCATAAAAGTCCCACTGCTGGGCTCGGACCTCCCCTACTATGGGAAGGAAATTGACCACTTTCGAGTTTTCCTTCTCATTGATAGAAGTTATACGAATATTATATCACTTAGTCGTCTTTTATGACACTCACAGACAAGATAGGGGGTGGTGAATTGTGTTCTTATTCCATCACTACACGGCAAAACTAATGGCATATTTTAAATTGAAATATGTTCAACACGGTGGATATCGATTAGCTTATAGATGGTTTAACTATAGAAGATTCTGCCAAAAGGTGTTAGGTACCTTTGGTAAAGTAAGTATGTTGGTAAGTGTGTTTTGGATTCGAATGTCGGTGTCATGAGCAGGCAGAATTGAAAACTTAAAACTTCGAGCATACCTTTGCTATTCTTGGGTGTTTACTTTAAATTATCTTTCGATCGATCGATTGCTCAATTAATTAATCAATCGATCGATTTGTCCACAAAAATACTCGTGGAGGTATATATATTAGACTGGGCCAAAAAAACGAACAATTTTTTTATTAACGGTACTGTGAAAATATTGTTTATGATGAAAAAAGAAAATTATTATGAAAACTTGAGCCCTTAATATTAATATTAAGAGGTGCATCATTATGATTATCGATTTTTGAACAGCTACTGAATTTTTCACACAAAATTCGGACATCATGAATTTAGAAAAATTTTCCATTTCATATCTTTGAAGGAAATTGTTGTAAACTACAAAAAAGCTCTCTTAATAAATTAACGTAGGACGAGCCGTTCCCTTGTAATCAAGCCTTAAACATTGATATATTTTTTTAATTTGGATTCTGGATTTTTTTAACCACTATAAATATCAATATTTTTATATCTATACCAATAAATAAAATTGGAGTGTCTGTTTGTAATGTCAAAATAATAGGCTTTTTTCATGCTCACACAGTTATTTGCACGACACCTATGCCTAAAATAGCAATTAAAAAATTTTTGTCTGTCTGTCTGTCTGTTTGTTCCGGGTAATCTTCAAAACGGCTGGACCGATTTCAAAAATTCTTTCACCAGTGGAAAGCTATAATATCAGGGCGTAAACTAGGCTATATTTTATCCCGGTATTCCCACGGGAACGGGAACTACGCGGATACAACGACTATAACCTATAACCGAAGCGAAGCGAGGGCGGATTGCTAGTAGCAAATAATTATTCTTAAGTAAAATTTCATGCTTTACAAAAAAGGTCTCTTAATATTTTTTTATCAAATTCACTCCTTTCAAAGTTATTCGACTTTAAAATAAATTTTAAATAACAATTTATTTTAATTTATTTATTATATATAAAAAAAAAATTATTTATTTATTTAAAATGGAAATGTTTTTAAATTCATGATGTCCGAATTTTGTGTGAAAAATTCAGTAGCTGTTCAAAAATCGATAATCATAATGATGCACCTCTTAATATTAATATTAAGGGCTCAAGTTTTCAGAATAATTTTCTTTTGTCATCATGAACAATATTTTCACAGTACCGTTAGTAAAAAAAATTTTTCGTTTTTTTGGCCCAGTCTAATATATATGTACATATATAAATATACAGTATACAAGGAAGCGTGCGGTGATTATGATGCGAGTTTCACGCTTTTTGTTCACCAAACGATGACGCGAATTTGTTTTCACTTCAATAAGAAAGGATTTAAAACAAAAACAAAACTCAAAAACATGTCTGGTTGAAGAAACGGTAATTTTTGTTAAGGCTCTGGGGACAATTGCAAAGACGGCCTGAAAAGGAGATTGTCTCGATAAGAGTGGGACGTATGGTTACGTTAGGCATCAACTTATCTAGACACGCGGCAGCGTGTCAAGCCAAGTTCAAGCAAAGGAACTGGCTAGCCAGCGCCGAGTGTAATATTACACGAACCACTTGGTGCCACTTTTGACCCTTCTATAACTCAAAACCTCTTTAACGTAAACACATAAAACTACGTGTGTTTAATTATATCCATAACGACATCTAGAAGCCCAAATTTCATGAAGCTAGCTCAAACGGTTATAAAGATATGAAGGTCAAAATGTTGTAAATAGCACTGACTGATATATAGTACCTAAATCTAACCTACTTCTAGATGACCTAGAAGGATGAAATTTGGAATCCAGCTCGGTAATTGTGTGTAAGCGTAGGAAAAATCTAAAAATAAAAAAGTTAAAAATAGAGCGCATACAATTTTTTTTAAATTATTTAAAAAGTTTTGTTTTAAATATTTTTTTATATATCGCTCGGACTTGGCTAATTTAAGCATAAACAGGCAGCGTATTAAAAAGGTAGCAGATAATGATTGGGTAATGCGCACTATTACCTCTAACATTCAAGAGAATGTAGACAATAGCATAAAAAAGAAAACCATGCAGCGGAAACGCAAGAAAAAACATTAAATCTCAATACCTGCCTAGTTTGCAGTAGTAACAAAACGTAATGATATCCCACCAAAAACATAAATGTAAAAACGAGAGCCAAGTTCAATACAAAAATTATGCTTGGCTGTGGGATTCGCCGCAAAAAGAATGGAGATCTAAATGAGTGCCAAGTTCTATGCAAAATCTAAATATGTATTTATAGGAACAAAATAACATTATGAACAAGTAAACTCTATTTCTTTGCTTTATTGGATACCTATAACAATTGTTGTTATTTTAAAAAAAATGTGAGATCTTAAAGTAGGTTAGATTTGACTTGGCCAGTTTTTATCAGAATTAAAATATATCTATACCTACCAATAAATAAAATTGGAGTGTCTGTTTGTAATATCAAAATAATAGCCTTTTTTCATGCTCACACAGTTATTTGCACGACACCTATGCCTAAAATAGCAATTAAAAAAATTTTGTCTCTCTGTCTGTCTGTTTGTTTCGGGTAATCTTCAAAACGGCTGGACCGATTTCAAAAATTCTTTCAGCAATGGAAAGCTATAATATCAGGGTGTAAACTAGGCTATATTTTATCCCGGTATTCCCATGGCAACAGGAACTACGCGGGTAAACCGACTAAAACCGAAGCGAAGCGAGGGCGGATTGCTAGTAGGTATATTATATGTTTAATAACTTTATAAAATGACTGATGTAATGAAGGGGTATTCCGTTGAGCCCACCACTACGTGTCACGGGTGGGTTACGGTTGTGCGTCCTAAGCGCTTACGCCCCTCTGTCGCTTCGGACGGAGCCGGGCGACGAGTGCGCCGACCGTAGCCCAACCCCAAAACAAAAAACGTTCGAGTGTTATGAAACGTATCTACTCGTATATATAATTTAATTGAAATAGAAAATTTACCGTGAATGGAGGTTATATTTTCGTTAGGTTCGTCATGTGTTTTTAAGCATACAATCCAAGACAGAGCATATTCCATTTGAATTTCTGTTGATATAGTAGATGTACATAAGTACTTATTAAATACTAGCAATCCGCCCTCGCTTCGCTTCGGTTATAGGTTATAGTCGTTTTACCCGCGTAGTTCCCGTTCCCGTGGGAATACCGGGATAAAATATAGCCTAGTTTACGCCCTGATATTATAGTTTTCCATTGGTGAAAGAATTTTTGAAATCGGTCCAGCCGTTTTGAAGATTACCCGGAACAAACAGACAGACAGACAGACAAAAAATTTTTAATTGCTATTTTAGGCATAGGTGTTGTGCAAATAACCGTGTGAGCATGAAAAAAGTCTATTATTTTGACATTACAAACAGACACTCCAATTTTATTTATTGGTATAGATAAAAATAAAAGATCCATTTTTTAGTAATATTCCTCTTTTATAAAATAGAATATCAAACCTTAAATTGCTCGTTGGCATCGTAAATAACGACAAAAATCTTTACGTGGACCTGGGCCAACTCTATTTCATGCCGTTTGGTCAACAATTTCATTCCAAGGATTGACGACAGGCTGCCGGTTATAAAACTTGCAATGCCCATGGAGCATGGTTAAAGGGTTAAGAGTACCTATATATAGCGCCGATCCTCAGGTAATTGGGCTAAAGCAGGACGATGATAATGATGTTGATCAAGTTTCTGCAAGTTGGAGCCTATGAGATATAATTTAAGTACAATTTCGTCGTCTATTCTTTCAATACGCTTAAAATTGTACAGAAAATGATTGCACTTTCAAATTACTAATACTAACAAATTTTTGGTGCTCGTACAGTTGTCGGAATTGATTTGGAATTACATATTTATAAAAATTGTGTATGATACATACGAATTAACTTATTAGCGCTTTTAGCCTAAATACAAGAACGTTAATATTGTATATTTTTATACAGTTTAAATTATGGAGATTTATTAGACCAATACCAACAATATTTTGCTAATAATCCAAGGTTATGTCAATTTGTCATCAATACTAAGGTTAACATTTAGGATAGATACAAAGTGTAGGCTACTTTTTTTATGGCAGGCTATGGTCTGAATCTCTCTTTCTATCTCTCTTTCCGTGTGGTGACGGAGTAAGAATACAATTCGCCACTCCCTATCTTGCCTGTGGATGTCGTAAAAGACGACTAAGAGATATAATACGCATATAACATATAGGCAAGAGAAGGAAACCTCGAAACAAAACCCTATATCAACCTGTCTGACCAGCATAGTATAGTAAGGTCAATTTCCCTCCTATTATGGAGGAGGCTCGAGCCCAGTAGCAGGACGTATATGAGCCAAGATGATGGTCTGAATCATCATCTCAGTTCAAATATGTCCCACTGTTGAAATCGGGCCTCTTCCACTATAGGAGGGAAATTGATCTTACTATACCACACTGGTCACACGTATTAGTATAGGGTTTTGTTTCGAGTTTTCCTTCTCTTAGATAGATGTTATATGTACATTATATCCCGTAGTCTTCTTTTACGGCACTCAGGAGCAAAATAGGGAGTGGTGGATTTTATTCTTACTCCCTCATGACATGGAAGATGGTCTGAATACACTTCGCCCAATCCGTCCGCAGTGACGGAAGGGCGGCGAGCGGCACTTAAAGCTACTGTATTATTTTTCTCTTCTTATGGCCACTGGACTGACTACTGGTATTCCTTTACATCGGTGGCCAGCCCGTCGAGTTTACCTTTCAGGTATCATCTCCATAGATATCCCCGGCAACAAACAACAATCGCCTTCTCTGCGGGTGGCGGACTAATCCCCGCTCTATCCACCTGCGATCATGACCAAGCATTGCACCTGAGCTGCTCTACCGCTGGCGGCAGGGCATGGCACGGTGGTGGAGTTTGTCCCTGACCCATTCCGCTGCCACCTTCAGCGAGGCAACTGTCTCACTGATGTGACATGACCCAGATCCTGGCGCAGTCTAACATCGTCGTAGTGATAGTCGGCACCGATGATTCTGACGCCCGTGTGACGTCGACGCCAAAACATTCTAAGTATATATATATAAACCAAGTATAATTTATTATTATTTATATACGTAGATATTTGTTACTATAATTTTCAAAGTGATCGTAAAATATTATTTCACAAAAATAAGTAATGGCCTGAATTTTGTATCTCGCTTACCTACCCTATCTAATATTATTAAAGTAGGTAAATTAAATTTAATATTAAAAAAAAACAAGCACACAAATGCATAGTTATGTATGTAAGTAGGTAACTAAATCCACATATATAATTTTACTAATCCTATACTTACTCGAATCAGGAATTGCTTTTTTAGATTCACAAATGTTATTTATTTTTAATATTGTATCAACAGACGATGTATTAGGGCTAGAACTTTTTAGATTTACTTCTTCGCGCGTGTCCATTTGGTCGACCTGGCTCTCAGTATTACATTTTTTAGTTGATAATATTTCAAACTGGCTCTGTAGACTTTGTTTTTTCTCTGTTAGTGCCAAAAGCTTTTGGTCAGTTTGCATAATGCTTATTTGCTCGTTTTGTATTTGCATATTTACTGAACTAGGTTTTTTAGGGGCGTTCCTTATATCTAATTGTAGCCCATCACTGTGTAATTTATTTACATCGGATGCAATATCTTTTAAAGCATGGTCTACATTCTCTACATTGTCTTTATCAATATCAGTTTTTTGTATTGTTTCTAGTTTTCTACTGTCTTGTATTTTTTCAAGAAGCAACGCATCGATTTTGGTTACTTGAAGTGCATTTGATATTTCCACGGTAACTACATCTGAGTCATCTTTGGAAAAAAATATTTGTTCACTGTTTTGTGCCTCTAAAGACATTGTTGGCGATGTTTTCGATTTTCTAGTTTTTGTATTTTGTAATTTTGCTATGTGTAAATTCGGATTTTGATTTTGTCTAACATTTGATTTAATCGATGACAGCTCATTATTACTTTGGATCAATTCTTCCAGAGGTGTATTCGCCTGTATTGTGATATCCCCTGAGTACTTGTTATGTTCTAAAGTTCCAGGATTAGTGACACCTGTATCTATTTCTGTAGGTGTCAAATATTGTTGTTCATCACTTTCCAAAAGTTTTCCCAGAGATAAAATCGATTTTGTAACGCTTGCACTAGGTCTTAGTATATCCGATTTTATATCGCTTGGCCATAGTTCATCAACATCACCTTTATTATATAATAAATGAATTAAAAAATAATACACAATAATATATATTATATATGAAATACCTACAGAATTCGTGACTATCATTTATTGTTTTATTATAATATGAAAATAAAATGTATTCATATCTAAGAAGAATCTTGTAACTAATGTATTTAATATTAGTTACAAGATTCTTCAATGTGTAATCATTAGATTCATTACACATCACACTATCAATCCGCACAAAAAGATAATAATTTACTTAAAACGTATAAGTACAAAATTAAAATTTAATTTCTAGTACACTTACTCAATAGGTTTCTATTTAGTTCAGCAAGATTTAAGTTACGTGGTATATGTAAAGAATCTGAATTCAGTCGACTATGTTCCTGTTCACCTTCAGAATTGCTATCAGCTATTTGACTGAAGTAAAATTTTAATTAGGCGTCTAAATGTAGCCACTGCGAACGTAGCATAGTGACTACATTTAGATTATATGACGAAGTAGCTAATGAGTGTTACATAATTAACTAAGTATATTTTTAAGTGTATGTATTATACTGTCAAATTAATATTTAATGTCTCAATTGCTGCCGGTATGGCGACGAAATAAGAATATAATTGTCACCACGTCTTAACTAAGACGTGGCAACTGCCCGTGGGTATTAAAAAAATATTGGTTATTGGTTCACTAGGAGAATGGGCAGCAGCCGTCTCCTTGGAAACTTATTACACCTCGATGTGGCCGCTAACCCGTCTGCCATATGCGGCGATTATAGCACTATCTTCTCATGATTGACAAAGGCAGCACTGGACCTCACTTTGTGGTGATCTACAAGGGAGGCTTACGTTCACCAAAGGACGATAAAAGCCTGAATGATAATGCCTACACTATTACGATCCTCAGATAAATTTTATTATAATAAGTTACATATGGCACGCTAAACTTTAAATATTTATATTTTTTTAATGGCCTTTCAGGTAATTTAAGTAACGACATACCTCATAGCACGTATTTTGTAGTTGTCTGAAATTAAAAAACACAATAAATTAGTTTTTAATAATAATTTCATTGCCATGTAGGTTTTTCGATAATTATATATGCGACACTTTTATAAAACTTTACCCAGGTCTGTAATAGAAAACATTACTTTTTTACTCTTATCTTCTATATCCTCGAAAACATTGTCATACACGTCATTTGAGTTTATATTTCTTTCTGCATTTTGTGTTAATATTGGCTTTTCCTCATTTTCGAGACTAGATGCAAAGTTGTGGTTGGTTCCATTCCTATCGGCTGATTTTTCATAAATTGCACTAACAATGTTACAGATCTCATTTCTGAAGTGTTGTGCATCTGTTAGATCATAAATATTCCCCTCTTCTTCTGATATATTTTGAGAATCTACATCATTTTTATTGATTTCTTCTTTGATTATGTTTTCATAATCATTTACGATGTTGTGTTCATTTGCTGAAATGTTTACATTGGAGTCCATTTTAATTTCACTTTGATGATCTGTATTAGAGTTATCGGGGACATTATTGCTTTCATTATTGATGTTCTCATTTTCCGCAAAAAATTCATTGTTATACTCAACGTTCGGGATTGTGTCAAATATCTAGAAATATGCAATGTTGGAATGTTTAACTATATAAACACAGATACTATTAGAGTGAGAAATTATTATTAAAGTGTCTATTTGTAATGTCGAATTAGTATGTTTTTTCATGCTCACATGATTTTTTACATAATGCCTAAAACCTATACCTAAAACCACTTTAAAATTTTTTGTTTGTCTCTCTCTCTTTGTTCTGGATACTCTTTTAAACGGCTAGACTGGTTTGAATAATATTTTATCATCAGGTACTTGTCTACATAAGGAAAAACTTAGGCTATTGTTTTCTCTCAAGAAACCCCAATAAAATTATGCCGGTCCGAGCATCGAACTCGACACCTCGTAGACTGCAGTAGCGTATCGTAATATTTCAAATGATATTGGAGATTTAAAATGTGGCGGCAAGGCGACTGAAGCCGAAACGAAGTGAGGGCAGATTGCTGGCTTTAAATATTCCTAGATATTGTAAATATTTTGCAATGTTTAAAACAGATAATTAAGAATATTTAATATTGATCAGGTGAAATCGTGGCATAAAAACAAAGGCTGCGACACAAGAATCTAACAAATACCTGACACTCAGCGGTCAAATCTTATACCAATAAACACACGAGGCATTTAAATAATTTGTTAACCATAAATAAAACTTAACTTTTTTAATTTGATTTTCTGTATTATCGGCTGGCATTTTAAACATTTCACTTGAATTTAATTCATCCCCAGTATAACTGTAACTTGGTATTTCTTTTTTCTCCAGTTCGACATCATCCAACAAGTCAGGTTTATGTTCATTTTTACTGCTCCATTCATTGCAAACTACAGTAATGATGTTATATATCTCATTCTTGAAATATTCTATATCTGTTAAATCTTTAGATAATTCTTTTTCAACTTCTACTTTATTGTACGAATTTTCGTAAATGCTATTAATTATATTATGTATCACATTTCGAAAATATTCGTTAATGGGCAATATATCATTATTAAGTACATTGTGATCACTGGTATTGTAATTTGATTTAAAAGCATTTTTATCCATTTTTAAATCATTTGTTATATTTTCGTTGGCCCTAAAGTCTTGTCTATTATCTCCAAAAGATAGGATATTATTTGGCACGCAGATTTTCTGGAAGTTTATATTTAGTTTTATACATTTATTTATTTAATTTTATACATTATAATATTTATTGTGAATATGAAGGCGACTGTATAGAATAATATTTCTAAATTCAATAGACTAGATATTGACTGTTTTAAATTGTCATGATAACCAATATCTATGGTTTAATGTTAAATTATGTAAAAGCTGCACTTTCTTCACTTTGACTACTCCTAAAGGATTTTAGTCTGGTACTTATGATTAATTACTTTCAATGCATTACCACATGTCAATAATCATAAATGTATAGGGTAACAGGAACGAAGAACAATAAAAAAATAAATGGGATACATCAGAATAAATAGAATAACGTTTTTGTTGCCTTTGGTGGCAAACAAGTGCAGCCCGCTTGACAGTAAGTGGTAACTGCGGCTAATAGACTTCTGCAATACCAGGGGCACTGTCAAGTCATTACCGTAAAAGTTCGGGCCCCCAGCTCTCTCGCTCACCAAATGAAGCGCAGTAGCAAATTGCTACTAGGTGCTCCATGTCGCAATTCGGCTCGTCTACTACTCTGGACGAGGCGACAAATCATGGCTGCAGACAGAAAACTGTCAGAATCGTGGTTCTATTACTTTAAACGTAGTAAACTTTCAAGCCTCTGGACAACAAACATCTAAAAAATTATTCGTGGACATGAATACCGAATTATTGTCAACTGTAATAAACACCACATTATATGCAATGAAATCTATATTAAAATACTTTTCGTATACCTAGTGACGGAGTAAGAAAATAATTCATCACCCCAATCTTCTCCGTGGGTGTCGCAAAAGACGATTAAGCGATATGATATGTAGATAACATCACTAAAAGAGAAGGAAAACTAGAAATAAAATCCTATACCAACACTTCTGACCAGACCTTCCTTTGCGGAGGAGACTCGAGCCCAGCAGTAGGACGATTACGAGCTGCCATAATAAACAATTAAAAAAAACATGAAACAATTTACAATATTGATGTCCTCATATATGTATATGTATACAGAGATTAACTTATACTTTCAAAAGACACATTACTTACTAAAACATTATCAACGACGTCATCAAGAAAATCAAGAACAGCCCCTTCTTCCTCCTCCAAATCTGTGAAAATATACATATCACTTACTATGCAGTGTGTACTAAAACAAGCAACGATCCTTATCCATTTTTTTGTTTCTACTGAGGGTGAGCCCCAGAGGCAGGTGGTTATACCCTTACACGGACTAAGGGTGAGTGCAGAAGGTTCTCAACCCAAAACATTTAAGAAACGGGGCCCAAAGGCAACCCCTATGGAACACAAATCTTGTCTTAAGGCGTTGCTGAGGGAATGTGTGAATTCATGCGTTAGATGCATTAATTATTACGCCGCTCGATTTCGCCTTACTTAGTTATTTGTAGATCAATCGTAGACTAATGTTCCATCCGGAGGCATTTCGTCCGCTCTATTATGCCAACGAAGGTAAGTCACGATACGGGGCAATTATAAATACTTTTTATAAATATTAACGCACCTCTTAAATTATCTTCCAAGAGCTTATAAGATGAATCTTCGAGGATACCAGTTATCCACATAGTAATCTGTGTAGCAAAGTTATAACGAATAAGTATATGCCAAGGTTTTCAAAGACGAGATAATATGATTCAATACATCACTTAGGCATAGGTACTGAGGGCGAGGTTTTAAGTTATACACTTTGTTTATTTAATTACGTATCTTACGTGAGGGCGGCTTGAGAAGAGGCTTAAGGCGTAGCTACCTTACAAGCTTATTAATCTAAAATATATCCTAAAGATCTAAGCAAATAACATCACTGTAAGAGAACAGCTCGTAATACAACCCTATATAGGGACACGATATTGAACAGAGAGTATCGATACTGTACTCATGATCGAAGAAAAAGTATCGTACTCAATAAAGTATCGAAACAAAAGTATCGATACTCCAAAGTATCGAGTACTGAGTACTTTTCCTAGAATCTGTGTCGTGATGAGCTTTTTTTTTAGAAATTTTACCCTCTGTGAATATTTTGAGTCACGTTTTAGAAGGTTCATTACGTTTGAACTAGATGGCGTCAGCATAAACACTCATGTTTAAGGTGTAGGTGCGTAAGGTCAAGTTTAACATGAATAATTTCTATAATTTAATCGATACCTGCCACAAAGTACTCATTGACTAAAAGTATCGAATCAGCCAAGAAAAGACGGACGCCGCGCCGACAATGCTAAAAAAAATTGATTGCAGAATCTTCAAGAGAATGAGTAGCAGCAGTCTCCAAAGAAATATATAAGACTACCTGCGATGACCAACCTAACTGCCAAGCGCGGCGATTATGGCATTATTAAGTTTTAGGGCCTGCGTCCAACAGTGAATGTCAATGGACTGATGTGTGACAGATTCCAATAAATTATATGTCTGAAATATTTTCATGATAATGCTTCTTGATTTCATTATTTTTAAAGTCTATCCATACTTGGGCTAGAATAATAAACTTTGTCCTAAAATTCCTAGCATTTTAAGAGCAGACTGATACCCAACAGTTGTGCTATGAAATAGGGTCATAAACATAAAGACTTAGGCTTTTAAATGTCAACATTTTTGAAGTACTCACTTTACTAACTACTTCAATACGTATTGATTCATATTTTCTTGAGTTATAGTTTACGCCTGAGTAACATTTAGTAATTTGTGATATATCGCTGCTAACAACTCTATATAAGTTCTCCAAACTGAAATAAGGGAAATTTTTAAAACCGTTATTAATCTGAAAGAAACATAAAGCAATCGTCGAAACCGAACAAGCCGTTAAGAATTTCGAACTAAAACAGTTTTGGCTTAATGTTAAAACTGAGGAGTGAACAGACTGAGTGAACAAAAATTACAGTTTGAATCCAAGCAACGATTTACCGAAATCGTAGCTATTTATTCATACATTTACTGTCCTTGCTTTTAGAATTCATTGGGCCCATTAAACACTAACACCTAACTCACTTCTGAAAATTTTGAAATTGCAATTCTACCCGAAGTACCAACCCAAAGGCAGAGGGGTCTATTCAAGATGGGGGGTTATGGTTGTCTTAATACGAATTGAAACAGATTTTCTCTAATATTCAGTAGGTATTGGCAGATTAAGAATATCCCCCTTCTTTTAATGTGGTTAGCGTAAACATTGATTTATAGTAGTAGGAACACACTGTTGACACTTCAGCCGCGGGCCGGCCCATCCGGGGTAATACCACACTCTCGCAGGAAATCGACGTCCGAGTAGTAGCAATTTGTTACTGCGCTTCGTTCGGTGAGCGAGAGAGCCGGAAGCTCACCGTTCTGAGGGTAGTTGCATGTGGTGGGTTTTATGCCTATTTTATGCCTTTATTATCACCGAACCTCAATGCACGCATTCACACTCCCTTGACTTTCTCCGCGGTAGGCAGCGGCCTTGCAAAGGTCCATGAGTGGCAGCAACACTTACCATCAGGTGTGCTGTTTGTTTGTTTGCCACCATTTGCCATAAAAAAATATTTGAAAATCATTATTAGAATGACGGAACAAAGAGTAGATTTGTGGAGCTTAACTTGGATCCAAACACCGTTGTCATGTTTGATAGACAATTGTCTCTTGGGCAATCGATACTAACTGAATTACTGTTAATATCTTAGTTAAAATCAATAAAAAAGATATGAATATTAGCTGTCTGTACATACTCGCCACTTATATTTAATTTCATTATCCTCGACAATTGCAACATAATTTTATGTGCAAATATTAGGCATAAGGTTTTTGTCTCCAAATATCGTAGTGGTCTTCGTAATTTAGATATGTTCAAGCTGTAAATATTTTTCTTATGCCTAGTAGAAAAATTAAATCATTTATTGAATCAATTAAAAATTAAATCAATTAATTAATTTATTGTTCCAAATAACTTTTTTTTGTGAAATAACATTTTTTCATGCGAATTTTATAGTGATATCAGAAAATTTTATAAATCGTATATCATCTCAACCTATATACGTTCCACTGTTGGGCTCGGGCCCCCGTTAATATGGCAGGGAAATTGACCTACTATACCACGCTGGTCAGACGTGTTGGTATAGGGTTTTGTTTGGAATTTTCATTCTCTTACATAAATGTTATAAACCTTTTTTATTTGTTGTTATTAATTTTTTTTCTTTATTCATCAGAATTATGACTGACTAGTGTGCCAGGCTTCGCTTCTATGGTTTCTATAACTATTTAATCTTAGTATTTAAATTGAACACCAGCGCCATCCTGTGGCATTCACAATAAGATCAACATTAATAAAATTCACAATACATTAATAACTATTTTTGTTATCTCAACAGATGCTATGACAACGGCGCTTAGATAGAACCTTTGACGCGTGATGTCCTGTTACTAAATTACCCTGGATTTGCTAATATAGCAAGCTAATACTCTGCTCATATTTGTAGCAGCGTTATTTATTACCTGTTTCGATAAATAGGCTATCTTACGCAGTAAGACTTTTTGAAGTCCATGTGGTAGTTTCTGAGATCGCGCTACGTTCATACAAATAAACCATCTTTTCAGCTGGGGCGTCCTACACTGCGTTGTCTAATACGTGGTCGCCACTCGAGAACCTGTCTTCCCCAGCGGTTGTCGGTTCGTCGAGCGATGTGGGCTGCCTATTGCCACTTCAGCGTGCTAATTCTTCGTCCTATGTCGTTTACACCCGTTCTGCCGCGGATTTCCGTGTTTCGGATTCTATCTCGCAGAGGAATCCCCAGCATAGCCCGCTGCATAGCACGCTGAGCGTCTTGGAGCTTGCTTATGAGACCTACATGGTGGGACCACGTTTTTGTGCCGTGAGTCATTACTAGTAACAAACACTGGTCGTAGACCTGTGGTTTCAGACACTGAGGTATTTGGACGAGAAGATCCTCTTAAGTTTCTCGAACGCTGCTTAACCGAGTTGTATTTGTCGGCTGATCTCTTTTTCGAAATTGAATCTAATAGTAATAATCTTTTCAGTTTTATAGTAGTAATATTAATCTAATCTATAATAGTACCTAATATCAATTCTTCGTGTGGTGACGGAACAAGAATACAATTCTCCTTTCTTGCCCGTGGGTGTCGTAAGGGATTATAAAATGCATAAAATATCTATGCAAGAGATGGAAAACTCGAAATAAAACACTATACCAACACGTCTGACCAGCGTGGTATAATAGGTTAATTTTCCCTCTCATTGTGGAGGAGGCTCGAGCCCAACAATGGCACATATATGAGCTGTGATGGTGATGATGATGAATAGCAATGGGAATTTAGGATTTTAAAATCTATACCAATAAATAAAATTGGAGTGTCTGTTTGTAATGTCAAAATAATAGGCTTTTTTCATGCTCACACGGTTATTTGCACGACACCTATGCCTAAATAGCAATTAAAAAAATTTTGTCTGTCTGTCTGTTTGTTCCGGGTAATCTTCAAAACGGCTGGACCGATTTCAAAAATTCTTTCACCAATGGAAAGCTATAATATCAGGGCGTAAATTAGGCTATATTTTATCCCAGTATTCCCACGGGAACGGGAACTACGCGGGTAAAACGACTATAACCTATAACCGAAGCGAAGCGAGGGCGGATTGCTAGTCTATACCAATAAATAAAATTGGAGTGTCTGTTTGTAATGTCAAAATAATAGGCTTTTTTCATGCTCTCACGGTTATTTGCACGACACCTATGCCTCAAATAGCAATTAAAAAATTTTTGTCTGTCTATCTGTCTGTTTGTTCCGGGTAATCTTCAAAACGGCTGGACCGATTTCAAAAATTCTTTCACCAATGGAAAGCTATAATATCAGGGCGTAAATTAGGCTATATTTTATCCCAGTATTCCCACGGGAACGGGAACTACGCGGGTAAAACGACTATAACCTATAACCGAAGCGAAGCGAGGGCGGATTGCTAGTCTATTCCAATAAATAAAATTGGAGTGTCTGTTTGTAATGTCAAAATAATAGGCTTTTTTCATGCTCACACGGTTATTTGCACGACACCTATGCCTAAATAGCAATTAAAAAAATTTTGTCTGTCTGTCTGTTTGTTCCGGGTAATCTTCAAAACGGCTGGACCGATTTCAAAAATTCTTTCACCAATGGAAAGCTATAATATCAGGGCGTAAATTAGGCTATATTTTATCCCAGTATTCCCACGGGAACGGGAACTACGCGGGTAAAACGACTATAACCTATAACCGAAGCGAAGCGAGGGCGGATTGCTAGTCTATACCAATAAATAAAATTGGAGTGTCTGTTTGTAATGTCAAAATAATAGGCTTTTTTCATGCTCTCACGGTTATTTGCACGACACCTATGCCTCAAATAGCAATTAAAAAATTTTTGTCTGTCTGTCTGTCTGTTTGTTCCGGGTAATCTTCAAAACAGCTGGACCGATTTCAAAAATTCTTTCACCAATGGAAAGTTATAATATCAGGGCGTAAACTAGGCTATATTTTATCCCAGTATTCCCACGGGAACGGGAACTACGCGGGTAAAACGACTATACCCTATAACCGAAGCGAAGCGAGGGCGGGTTGCTAGTATCTAATATAGTTAGAGAGTTATAAAATTCCCTTTATTTCGTGGGTATCTTACTTTTTTTTATTTACCCGAGATTTGCTCATTTCAAAGCAACGTATTGCATTCGGTATCTTTACCACTAGCTTCTGATCCATAATTTGTTGTCTCAATCGTTCTACCTGAAACATCATACTGTTCAATCTCTACATTTAAAAATTCCATGCCCAACTTACGGGTAAGTTGAGCATGCTACCTTTATTTTAATGTCATAATTGGCATTATTGCAGGCGAATGACGCAGTTGGTGTTTTAGGTTTCCTAGGACAATGTTGTTGCCTCAGCTGGATTTCAGAACTTCTATAAAAATAGGTGTTATCTACATTTTATTCTTAAACCACCACTGCTATGGGATGTTAGGATTCTTTGAACTAGAAACACTCATCATTTCATTAAATCTATCGCCATCCACTGCTGGACGTAGGCCTCCCTCATGTTACATCATAAAGTGCGGTTCTGTACCGCCTGCATCCCACGACGCACAGCAATACATATTCCATTCCATTTTTAACCACCTAATATAACAACCACTTACCATCACGGGGAATATGTTGAGGCAATAAATTGCCTGAGATCAAGAACTGTAGTTCTTTGTGTTCATAATTATCATTTCAGCTCATATACGTCCCACTGTTGGGCTCGAGACCCCTCCACAATAGGATTGACCTTACTATACCATGCTGGTCAGACAGGTTAGCATAGCGCTTTATTTCGAGATTTCCTTCTCTTGCATAGGTATTATATACGTATTATATCCATTAGTCGTCTTTTACGACATTCACGATATCCACGGGTAAAATAGGGAGTGGTGATTTGTATTTTTACTCCGTCAACACACGGACTGTAGGAACTGTAGTTCTTTGTGTTATAGATTTAAAAATAAATCTTAATATCACAATTAAAAAATTATTATTAAAGTACCATGCATGCCGGTAATAAATAGGATTTATTTCTCCAAGTATCCATGCAGTGTCGTTTCGATGGTACTGCTAATTCTGCTATTCTCATTGAACATGCAGTCCGATTCGAAGCCTTTACTTGGTACATTTGGCTTATATCACGTGAAGCTACGGAATATAGTGGCCAATAATTACAACCACAACTCATTTTGTCTATACGATTTTTAACCTTCCTGAGAAATATAAAAGTCATTACAATCAGAATAATAATATTTTGAGCGCCAGAATTTAGAAAGAAAGGAACGACCTTTTTTATTTTTATAAATGACGATTGCAAAAAGGAACCATTTAAAATTAACACAAAAGTAAACACTAAATGGTAATGTACTCCAACTTGTGTCCAGAAATGCACATCAACCATTGGTTTTTGATGTGAAACATCTATAGGCGAGGATGAACCTGATCGTTGGCGTGGCGTAAACAGCTCGTGGCGTTACGACGTCACACTATATGATGGCATATGCGAGGGTAAACCTGATTGAAGTAACGTGGCATTAACGCTACAACAATCAGTTTGTACGCCAGGTACAAACAATCAGGTGGTATTGTAATATTTTATTAATACTTTATGCCATATTAGTTCCTGTCATAATCTGTTCTTTTATGAATATACAGGATGTATCAGGTTATGGGGCAACTGTTCGAGTATGTTGTAGTTTAACGGTCATAGATCGTAATTAGAATGTATATTACACAAAAAACTATATAACATAAAAGTTATAATGATTTCAAAAATGTGTGTCTAAGAGTCTATGCCTTAAATGTTACGTATTATGTAAGCATGTATAGACAGGATACATGTAGGCATGTATAGCTTTGACTGTATAATTTCATTCATTTATACCTAGAATTGCACAAACGCTTCAATGACAGTGTAGGTACAAACGCGAGCCGCCAACGGCAATCGGCCGATCAGCTAATTTAAAGCGAAGTTTGTCTTGCTTATGCGAACGTAATCATTGATTTATTCAATTTCTATTGAACATTTAACAAAGTACGAATATGTCGCAGATTAAGTATCACTGATTTCAATCAGATTTACATGAAAAATCGATGACAAAATTGAAAACTTTACATGTCTCTCATTCATTGACGAATCAATATTTTTCCTTCAAATTTTTTTCATGGGTTCCTATCACCATTGCCTAACTCCCGTTTGACCAGTTGCCCCATAACCTGATACACTCTGTATACAAAATAATTTCGATGTTTCACATCTGCCAGACGTCTTGAACGACGGCTTGATTGTATAAAGTCTGTAATACTTAATCTGCAACATATTCGTACTTGTTAAATGCTCATTAGAAATAAAAACGTTTGCTAGGAAAACTTCACCTTAATATAGTCATATCAGCTGATCGGCCAATGCCCGTAAGGCGAGTGCGACGAATATTGAAAGAAATCTACTTCATATAGGCAAAATAAAACAATAAAATCTAAACTATAACTTTTAATCGAAAGTGAAATTCGTCTCTGTTTACATATTTTAGGCTAATAAAGCGGAAAAAAGAGTGTCAAAGTTTACGTTAGACATAAGTATAAAAATAAATTTCATCATTATCTCCGCTTATATAGTATTATGTCATATAGAGTCACAGTGGGGAGAAATTGACCATGCTTATCAGATGAGACAGTATAGGCCTATAGGGTTTTATATTGAGTTTTCCTTTACCTGTATAAATCCTATTTGAATATTAGGTATACTTAGTCGTCTCTTATGACACTCACGAGCAATAAAAGACGAGGTTAATTAAATTATGGAAATCAGAATGTTAATTATATTATAGTATACTAGCTGACCCAACAGACGTTGTTCCGTTCAAATAAAGCGCCACCTACCGGGTCCAATTGTGAATCTAAACCATTCCCGAATCCCCTTGAGCACACACAAATTACTTAATCTAGTCAACAGATATCGCCATCTGTTAAAATCGTTTGGAGTTAACAGATAATTGTGAATGTCAAATAATAGACAAATAATTTGCAATAAATTAATATTGCGACTATAAATTAAGATGTAAGCTATCCTATCTTTCAAGTTGGATCAAACTGCACACGGTGTGCAAATTTGATTAAATTCGGTTAATTAGTTTAGGAGCCCATCGCGGACAAACAACGTGACACGTAATTTATATATATTAAGATTTGTTGCTAAATGTTTTATTTTCTTAGTTTTCTTCTATATCTCATGAATGTTATAATTATTAAAACATGATAACAATAATTATATTTATAAATATTTATACCTTTTACATCTTCGAAGCGTTTTGCCTGTTTTCGTGGCTTGAATTACATTGGGATATCTACCATTTGGGACTTCTCTTGAATAACGAAATGGTTTCATTTCGCGAAGTTTTCTCCCTTGCAGAACTTCATCCGCGATGGTCGTAGTAATCCAATTATTTAATTGCTTATTACTAAACGTTGATGAAGATTTAGGTTCTGGATGTTCTATTTCTTCGTTATCTGAAGAAACGGTAAAAATACAGTAAAACTTTTAGAATAGGAAGTTATTGGCTTAAAACGATATCTTTATTGTCCATGAAAGTTTGAGCTTGCCTACGGCTCTGGACATTGATTGAATGTTTATCAAAATATTTGAATTTATTTTAAAAATAATTTGAATTAATAAGTATTACTTACATCGTAAAAAGTAACACCTGAAGATATTTAATTAAATGAAATTTTAACTGGTAGACCAGGCCACAAAAATATAGTACATATTAAGAAGCCGGGCTAAGTCATATTATCAAAAAGGCTCAAGACATGAATTTGGAAAAACGTTTAAGGTCAATGGACTCTAAAAAGCGAACTGTCAAATGATACCATTATTTAACTTCATTTCGTCCGTGAACTTCTAAGTTCTCCTATCTCACTATACACATATTTTACAGGAAGAACAATAAACTGATCTATTTAGCTTTTGTGAAATATATTGAAAAAAAATCCATGTGGTGACAGTAAAAATCAATCCACCACTCCCTATCTTGCCCACAGATGCTGTTAAAGACAACTGAGGGATATAATATGCATATAACGTCTATGTGAGAGAAGGAAAACTCGAAATAAAACCTTATAGTAATCTGTCTAACCAGCGTGGTATAGTACGCCAATATCCGTTATGTAGGAGGCTCAAGCCCAGCAGTGGGACATATATGAGCCGAGACGATGATTGAAAATATAAATTAATAATTAAATTAATACTTGATTTTAAGTTCCTTTGTTGTTAATTAATTGAATGCTGCAAAGTGTTCGAAACGTTGGGCAATCATAAATCAAATACAAACGCGATTTATTCCGTAAAAGTAGTTTTATTTACAATCCCATGACTTATATAAGATTTTGATAGAGAATCACATTATACATTTGATAATGGTATGATATGGTAATTACACAGCGATATTATTTCTGTATAGTGACGGAATAAAAATAAAATTCACCATCCCTCTCTTGCTCGTGGGTAAAAGACGACTAAGGGATATACTATGCAGATAAAATAGATTGCAAGAGAAGGAAATATCGAAATGAAACCCTTTTTTTTGTGGGTGGGTTGTGATCGGCGCGCTCCTCGCACCACCCCGTCCGGAGCGACAGAGGGGCGTAAGCACGCACATCCACAACCCACCCACGATGCACGTCGCCTTTGTCGTTGGGCCGACCACCAGAGCAGGGTGACTTGACGTCAGTGGTCGGCCCGACGGAATACTCCCTATTTGGGGTACCCTCCCATCGACCGACGTCCGGATTTTCCTCACGCGGTCAGCCTCTCGATCGAAACCCTATGGCAGCACGTCACATCTGACCAGCGTGGTATAGTAGGTCAAATTCCCGCCTGTAATAGAGGAGGCTCGAGCACAACAGTGGGACATATATGGGCTGTGATGATGATGGTTGTGACACAAATCATTTATTTATGTCCTACACTTAGAATAATAACGCATAGAAGGTAAGTTCGCGCACAAAAAGTGAAGCATTTCAATTGGAGCCTAATGGAGCTTACGCCGGAACCGTTCCGTAATGTACAAGGTCACTGTACTGCACGTACGTACACAACTCTTAAATAATAAATAGGCAACTATGACGGTTTGTGCATTCAAATGGTGTCACAACACATTTGAAAAACTTAAAAAGGTTTTTAACATTACTTTTAAAATTATTTCGACGATTTATGTTAATAAAAACAAAATTCGATTTCATAATTTGTATAGTGGTGTACGTGTGTACGTGTGTAATCGTCTGCGCGCATGTAATGTTTTTTGATTCATGATTCGAATGTTCGAAGTAGGGACACTATCCTTCTATACGTTATTATTCTAAGGTCCTACAGTATCTTATTAAGTTACGATGTCTAATGGTGGACTAAGAATGCAATGTACCTACAACCATCCATTGGCATATCGATATCCTTTACTCGACTCAAACCTCCCCACAACAGACCACGTAAGACCGACAGACAGACAAAAAAATGATTTAACTGTTTTATAGGTTATCGTTCAAATGAGCATGAAGAAAGCGCAGTATTTTGACATTATAAACAGACACTTCAATTTTATTTATTTGTATAGATTAGTGTAACAATGTCCGTGTGGTGACGGAGTAAGAATACAATTCACCACTCCCTTTCTTGTCCGTGGATGTCGTAAAAGACGACTAAGGGAAATAATACGCATATAACATCTATGCAAGAGAAGGAAAACTCGAAATAAAACTATATCAACCTGTCGGACCAGCATGGTATAGTAAGGTTAGTTTCCCTCCTGTTATGGAGGAGGCTCGGGCCCGGCAGTGGGACATATTTGAGCTGAAATGAAATAGATTAGTGTAAGGGAATATGTGATATAGGTATGCAACATACACGAGGCAACAATCATACAGTTATCTAACAATTATAGCTACTTACCTGAAATTGAAGTTATGGTCATCGTTTTCTTAGCTTATGTATTAAAATTTCAAAACAAATTTGGTTTTCAATTGACGATTAATTTTTACTAATGTTCAAAATAAACTACAACTAAATTATTAAAATCTATAAAGCCATGGCTATGTAAAGTATTTGTCCCTATGTTGTCAATATATAGTTTTCACACAATATTTTGCAACCTATCAAAGATGGTGTTATAAATTAGGCGGATATGATTTATCTATTTAGCTAAATGCGAAAAATGGTAAGCTTGTAGTTTCGTACCCTTTTGGTTATTTCCATTAGAACTCTTGGATTAACTGTGCCCATCTATGGTTATAAGCATTATCATCATTACAGCTCATATACGTCCCACTGTTGGGCTCGAACCTCCTCCGCAATAAGAGGGCAATTGACCTACTATACCATGCTGGTGAGACGTGTTGGTATAGGGTTTTATTTCGAGTTTTCCTTCTCTTGCATCGATGTTATATGCATATTATATCCCTTAGTCGTCCTTTACGACACCCACGGGCAAGAAAGGGAATGGTGAATTGTATTCATATTCAGTCACCACACAGAAAGTTATATTGCACAAAAATAAATATTTAAGTAAAACTGTGGTAGTTAACTGAATAGAAAAGCATGTTACAAATAAAACTGTAAATACCTACTATATAAATATATATACCTACTAATGTTTCCGAAGATTATGATAAGTAACTACTAATATGATGTCTTTTCGGTAAGTAACCTATACTTACCGAAAAGACCAAATTGAAATAGCATAATATCGATATTAGATCGATATATGGAAAATCGATTTAACATATTTTTTTTATATTCTATCGAAAAAAAAATACAAATTTTCATACTTGCGCAGGCGCTATAACATTCAAGAGTTTCGGCGCGAATATGAAAATGTCATGTTAAGCTTTTGTATTATATTCATTTTTTAGTATTTTATAGTGTTATATTGCATAATTTTGCTGAAGTTTTATGTAATATAATACAATTAAGGTGCTGAAGTGAGGTGAATATGATATAAGAGTTGTTTATGTGTAAATACAATTCCGGTGGAATATTAAAATTCATATTCCACCGGAATTCCCAGAGAAATCATCTAATTAGGTTTTCAGCGCCTAATTAATGATAACGACTTGACTTACTGACGGACAATGACTAATGATAAGTTATACAATATGAAGAAGTAAATAATATGTAAAGAAAATTATTTGTAAGCTACGTAAGACAAGGCAGTAACCAGTATGGTCGAAAAGACTTTAGCCTGCCCGTAAGGGCGATCCAAACAAAAAAAAAATATAAAATTCAAACATAAGTATTATACTTTAGCGTTGCGTAATTCGAATCATTTAATTCGAATAACTCGAATAAGACTATTGACTCGTTCATTCGAATCGCCGTTGACCGAAACCGAATCAATTCGTTAACTCGTGTCGTACTCCTAGGCAGGTAGGTAATCGTAGCGCGAGCAGCCGTGGCAGGCGGCGCGGCGCGGCGATCAGTCGACTCGGTTTGATAGGACATTCGTTGATTCTTTTTCTATTAGTTGATTCGCTCTCTATTCGTTGATTCGCTCTCTAATACGGAGTCGAAGAATCGTAAGAATGAATTGTACGAGTGAGAAAATACGAAAATACACGAAATGTTCTAAGAATCACGAGTTGGTTGGATGCAATTCGATTCGTTTGACGTAGATTTACAATTCGCCCCTCGCGCGATTTACTGTTTTCTTGAGTTTGTTGACTGCTCGTTTACGTATTTAAAAATAATAGCTATTGATTATGAGTATACCCAAGACGTATAAACGTACTTATGTTTTTTTAAAGTTAATTTATCGGGTAATTACTAAGTAATTAGAATCAGACTATTTAAAAAAAATATTTTTTTGTATATGTACTTATTATTACTTTTGTTATTTAGTAAGCTGAATTTAATCATAATAATAAAAGAGTATTGTCATTACCTACGTGTTTAAAAGTCAATATACCTATAAGTCCCTTTTCCGTAACCAAATACCGAGCACACTGCTGTAACTTGAAATCTCGACTCATTCGTAATGCAAACCGATCCGCCAAAAAAAACTCTAGCTCAAATAATAATGTAAACGCATTATAACTCGCCAACTCGGCAAGGCGGATGACTCGACATACGAGTACGAATTTGACTATAATGCTGACATGACGAATGTGACGTTTCGAATCAATTCGAATTGCGATTCGAATCAATAGTAATTTTAATTTGATTGATTCGCATTGAAAAAAAAGCAATTCGTTTCATCGCTATTATAGTTATTCCCTTAGAATAATAACGTATAGAAGGTAAGTTCGCGCACAAAAAGTGAAGCATTTCAATTGGAGCCTAATGGAGCTTACGCCGGAACCGTTCCGTAATGTACAAGTCATTGTACTGCACGTACGTACGCAACTCTTAAAAAATAAATAGGTAATTATGATGGTTTGTGCATTCAAATGCTGTAAAAACACATTTGAAAAATTTTAAAAGGTTTTAACATTACTTTTAAAAGTATTTCGACGATTTATGTTAATAAAAACAAAATTTGATTTCATAATTTGTAGTGGTGTACGTGTGTAACCGCCTGCGCGCATGTAGTATTTTTGGCTTCATGTTTCGATCGCTCGAAGTACCGTCACTATTCTTCTATACGTTATTATTCTAGGCTTACACATTTTGTCACTGAGGTAGTTGAGCAAAAAATATCATACTCAGTGAGTCATAAAGAAACTTAATAAAGTTAGTAAGTGTACAAGATATTCGTTTATAATTAGTAAACCCCTAGTTGTACAGTGACAATAAATATGATTTGTAATATTATAGCGCGAAAAAGGAAACATTTTTATAATTCCTCATAATTGCTATTTCAATATCGAGGAATAGTAATGTATATTTGATTGTTGATAACATTAGCTTTTCTTTATATCGTTGCGCGAGCGTTTATTCTATGGAGGGTAGAAGTACTTCTACCCTCCATAGTTTATTCTCATTGATTGTTGTAGGGATGTCCAAAGAGAAAATAAATATCTTTATAACGATATTTTCAAAATTATCATTAATATATCGGTGAAATAAAAAAATATGTGTTTCTAAAATGATAAAGTATTTATTTCAGCATAGCTCATTAATGTCAATTGCAATGTTTGTACATAATCCACATTATTTTAATTTACAAAAATTTCAACAAAGCTAAGGTATTTTTAGTATTTTTATATAATGTAAACATTTTTAAAAACTTTAAAGTTGTATTTTAGCGAATATTTTACTCATATGTCTTATTTATACAAATAAATAAAATGGAACTGTCTATTTGTAATGTCAAAATAATAGATTTTCTTTAGGCTCACACAGTTATTTACACGATCTCAGCCCATACACGTCCTACTGTTCGGCTCACGCCTTCTTCTTTGTTGGAGGGAATTTGAACTACTAAATTACATACATAAGGTTCTATTTCGAGTTTTTCATCTCTTACATTGAGGTTATCTGCATATTATATACCTTAGGCGTCTTTTATAACACCTACAGGCAAGAGAGGGGTGGTGAATTGTATTCTTAATTCATCATCACACGGAAGTTTACACAATACATATACTTAAAAACGATTTAAGTAAAATATTTTCTATGTGTCAGTTAACTTGTTCCGGACAATCTTGCTAACGGCTCGATCGATTTTGGTAATGTTCTACTATCAGGTAGCTGTCTATACAAAGAGTAACTTAGGCTACATTTAATTCCAGTATTCTCATGGGAATGGGAGCAAGGTGAGTGAAACCGTGGACATTTGCTAATATGTACAAGTCTTCACGAAAACCATAAAAAAGTTGAAATGGCAATGGATAGGACATACAATCAAAGGAAAGGAAAAATGGTCAAAATTGATAATGAACTGGTTCATAAGTTATAATAAGACACATAAAATAAAGTTATTATTTTCCTTATGTTTCTGTCTTTTAAGGTTCTGGATTCTAGCGGCTTAATTTAAATAATTAAAAAAAAAAATCGTTTTGATACAATTTTTGATATCAGATATTTTATTTTAGTATTGAAATTATCGTGAGACTGATCCATATTACAATATCTAAAACGGCAAAACACTCACGTGCTGAGATCGATTACGTCGACCCGGGTTTCGAGCATGTCCGGATATTTTATATCAATACATCGGATTAAAACATGTCGGCTAAAAATATCGATATATCGAATCAAAAATATCGATACTTTTTCAAGAAGCCTTCAAGCCTAGATCATCGAATTGTCAAACCGTGACGTGTATATGTAGAAAGAAGACGTATATTTTTACAGCAATAAAAACGTATGGAAAATAAATTTTCGTGAATATGGTCATTAATTAAATTATTATTTTCCAGTGTAAAATAATCTATATATTTATAACCTCTTTCCTTATTGTAGAAATTGAACGGTTCAGAAAAAGTCGAAATATTTAAATGTGTTAAATGCCTTACTACGTTTGAACTATTGTAAACAAGAAATCAAAACAAAGCAATGTGGTCGCACTTAGAACGAGGTAGCTCACCAGTAGACTGGTGTGAATCAAATTATTCTATATCGCCTATGATTGCTGAATTTGTGAATACCGTAAGTACTTTATGTTATAATTTAATGTTATTATAACAAAGGCTTTTGTATTTTAGTGTGCTTTATTCAGGGAACAAAGCAAATTGTAAAACACCTGAAGTTTACATCGCCTCCCTTTGAAGACCATAGCAATATTATTTGACAGTATTTAACTATGTCATTAAATGTTATAAGTTCATGCATGCATGCAATAAACTGGTCATTGAACTCTGGCCTCAAATTTTTTTTAATCAACAGAAATCTCAATATTTGAAATTAATATTCATGCAATTGTTTTAGTTCAGCAATGTTCTGTTCTTCTTATTTCCACCGGTGCTGATGCATCTCTTCCAAGAATACTCTAAGTTTTTCAACCCGGCAATAAATATATTATGGGTAATGTTGATGGTGGTCGGAATAAGCTCTGCATATTTCCATGCGACTTTGAGCTTAGTTGGTAAGATCTTATGTTCACTATTATTTATTTTAGTCTAAGAAAAATGTCTATATTATTATCATATTAGTGTTGTCCGCTGACTGTGATATGACTTCAGTTCAAAGTCACAGGTTAAGATCATTTCCTAATTTTTTCTTTAATTATTATTGATAAGAGTACTTAATTTTTTAAAATCTATTGAAATGAAAATATAATTTTATTCAACGAAATCCAATACCCATACTGGATTTCATTGATTAAAATGACTTTTTTCTGTAGTATTTATGTGTGGTGATTGAGTAAGAATATATTTGACCAGCATTGTTTTCTCATGGGTTCCATAGAAGACTAAAAGATATATTACTGACTAACTATACCACCTGGGGCCCGTGGCAAATTCTTTGATGAGGCCCTATCAGTAAGATCCATCACATTGTACTTAGGTAAAATAAGTGTTATATAAGTATCATCGGTACTTTTCAATTGGTACTGATTAAGTACCTAGATGATATTGATTCATCCCTAGGCATTTTGGGCCGGGGCCCTCTCAAGTTGGGGGCCGTGGCATTTTGCCACCCTTGCCACCTTATAGTTACGCCACTGATTACTGATAACATATCTGCAAAAATAAGAAACTAACTATGCCTTAGTCCAACCTTTCTGATCAAAATAGTCATCATCATCATCCTGTTCTGGTCCCAATTACTTTATGTACTCTTCTTCTATATTATAGTATTATTTCACTCTATATATATCCCAAATAGTTTGGCAGTAGTTTTATGACTGCCTGTTTGCCTGACATCAAATATTGGGATTGTAGTTGTTGACCAGACAGCATCTGATGGAGTTAACCTAGGTTGATGTAAAGCCTTTAGTCACCTTTTAGGACACCCATGAGCAATGTAAGAGTTGATAGTATTCACATCTGCCACCACACAGCAATCTCTGACTTAGTATAGTTGGTTAATTTGTCTATTATTGTGAAGGAAGTTTGGAAGAAAGGTTCTCAAGTGGTGACCACGTATCGGACGACACACAGACGGACAGTGTAGGATGCTCCCCCACTAAGTGGATCAACAACCTGGTGAAAGTTGCTGGGCGTCGTTGGATGCAGGCGGCAGAGGACCGCACTCTGTGGCGTAACATGAGAGACCTACGTCCAGCAGAGTACAGTGATAGGCTGAAGTGATGTTGATGATGATAATAATGTGAAGGAAGTTTGAGCCCAGCACTGGAAATATATGTATAGGAGCTGCTAGGATGATGAACATTTATCATATTTATTTTTTTTTATGAGTAGATTGTGAGGAAATTTTAAAATAGCTCGGAGTCATAGAGATAGCATTGTGGTATTTGGCTCTCTTTTGTTTACATCAGATGTAAATAACTGGCCACCTTCAGATATGGGTGAATGCCAAAAATATTTGGTACAGAATCATATTTGTTACAGTTGCAAGGTTTTGAGTGTAAATATATTATGTTAATTATATTAAGGCTATTAAAATATATTACAGTGATTATGTATGAGAATATTTTTTTTTTAAGTATTTAGGTACTTAAATTTTTAGCATAAATTATCCAATATCAGGTATATTATTTATTGTAACTGATATTTTTGACGAACGTATTTCGATATATATTAATAAAAAACTAAAAATAATCCAATAATGAAAAAATTAAAAACAGAATAATATTAACACCGAGATTCGATCTCACGCTGTTTGAATTCGACTGGACAACGTCCCAACTGAGCTACTGTCATTCTTGACGGCGAAGACTAAATTTAAATTCCTATTCTATTGGCATTTTATGTCATTGTATTGATTAGCTAAAAACACCGACAAAACAATCTTGCTCGTTTAAAGATATAAGATATAAAAATGGTGTGGCATTTTATAGGCATTCCAATTTTCATAATCTTATGCTTGAAGGAGTAGGTGTTTGTTATTATCTTTTTTTATTACATATATGACAGAGTGATGAGATTTGATTAGTTTATATCATAAAACATTTTCAGGGCAACTGATGGACGAGCTAGCTATTTTATGGGTGTTCATGGCAGCCTTTGCAATGTTCTTTCCAAAAAGGTATTTCCCGACGTTTCTACATGGAAACAGGTAAGTGAAATCGTATTTCAATTCATTTATTAGTAATAAACACTCAAGGAAAATCATGCCAAAATAATGCTTGTTATTGGTCGTCATCTTTTATCATCATCATCATCATCATTTCAGCCTATCGCCGTCCACTGCTGGACGTAGGCCTCCCTCATGTTGCGCCACAATGAGTGGTCCTGTGCCGCCTGCATCCAACGACGACGCCCAGCTACTTTCACTAGGTCATCGGTCCACCTAGTGGGGGGGCGTCCTACACTGCGTCGTCCGATACGTGGTCGCCACTCGAGAACCTTTCTTCCCCAGCGGTTGTCGGTTCGTCGAGCGATGTGGCCTGCCCATTGCCACTTCAGCGTGCTAATTCTTCGTGCTATGTCGGTTACACCCGTTCTTCTGCGGATTTCCGTATTCCGGATTCTATCTCGCAGAGAAATCCCGAGCATAGCCCGCTCCATAGCACGCTGAGCGACTTTGAGCCTTGATATGAGGCCTACATTTAGGGACCACGTTTCCGTGCCTAGGTCATCACTGGTAACACACACTGGTCAAAGACCTGTGTTTTCAGACACTGACACGTCATCTTTGCAAATTCATAAATAAATTGATAAATCAAACTAAAAAAAAAGATTGGTTGTCAGTAAACTCGGTTTACGTTTTTTTTTTTTCAATAAATTAACATATATTTGCACTCGTTAATTCAAATATTCTTTTTTACTTACATTAGAGATATATGTGTCACAAGCCGAACGCTTAGGCCGATCGTGCCTCTCTATCGCTTGTTCCGCGCTCTCGCTTGCACGCTCGGCCCTGACGGAACGTGACAATGAGTTATGCTTTTCCGTGCGTGCAGCAGGTGTTCATCGATTTATAAGGCGTTATCACGTCAATGAAATTAAAGAAAAAGAAAATATATATCCAAATAATTATTCCTAAAATCTGCTGCCAGTGATCAACGTGCCCAGAATGCTAGCAGCATTGTCCCTTTGAATGTCTTTGCTTAACCTCTGTGCCAAGTAAAGACCAGCGTTGCGTTTAAGTCGCTTTAATGAAGCGCTTATCTAAATTTGTAAAGATACTGTGCCCGAGGCCCCTACGGCTATAGGTATACATTTATAATACACTGTACTTATTTATACAAGTGCGCCGCGTATCGCGTATTAAAAGAATATCATCATTGATTACCTATAACCAACATATGGCTGAGTGACGGCCCATTTGGGGCAAAAACAGACAATTTACGTTCTGTATTATAATAATTATTTTCTAAGAATATGATTTGTTTATAATTAGTTTTTTGACATAAGTAATAAACGTATCCTTTCATTCTTTGTTAAGTGAAGAGAAATTTTCCTGACAAATATCAATATGGTGAGGACAAGAAGCGATTTTAAATATAGAGGATACAGATGATATTTTAAATGAAACTACGAATTTTATTACGTTTGTATTTGGTTTTTGATTGCCCGACGTTTCGAACACTGCAACATTCATGGTCACGGGCGGATTCCGTCCGCGGTCGGTCGCGAACGGTTTAAAATGTGTAATACTCGCGTAAACATCAGAAATCATTACAAATGATATTATTGATTTATGATATTATACCATTTATGAGTGAATACACGAAAATAAGCTAAGTAACTATGTAAAGGGGTAACATAGATTATACCTACGTCATCATCATCATCATCATCATCTCAGCCCACATAAGTCCAACTGTTGGGTTCGGGTCTCCTCCACAGTAGGACGGAAATTAACCTACTATACCCCACTGGTCAGACGTATTGGCATAGGGTTTTATGTCCAATTGTCCATCTCTTGCATAGTTATTATCTGCAAATTATATCCCTTAGCAGTCTGTTATGACAGCCACGTATAAGAGAGGGGGTGGTTAGTTGTATTCTTACTCCATCACCACAAGGAGTATATAATAGAAGTTTCATAGATTTATTTATATTATTTTACATTGTTGTTACCATGATTATCTTGATACATACGATGGCTTTGTTTTAGACTATTAGGTACAGAAGCTACTTAAACTAATGATTTATTATGTACAAACCCTGGAGGGAAAAATTAAGTACGGTCAATTTAATACATTATGATCCGGGATGGAAATCCGCCTCGCCTTTCCGTTGTCGCACCTTGTACGCCTCGTCATGGTGAAACCAAGCCCAGTTGGCACCGGATAAATTATAGTATAGGGCTTAAAAGATTATGAAAGAATCCAACGTTCATACTTTTCTACTACACCCCAAAACGTATTGATTTTCTGTTAAGAAAGGAGTTTTGAAACATCATCCCCTCGGCTCATATACGTCCCACTGCTGGGCCCGGACCTCCTCCGGAATAGGAGGCGGATTCACTATATGCTGGTCAGACAAGCTTTTGTTTTGAGTTTTCCTTGACCAGCATAGACTTGAATACTTATATGCGTATTATACGCATATAACATCCCTTAGTCGTCTTTTACGCCACTCACGAGCAGGAGAGGGTGTGCTGGATTACCAAGTCACACGGAGAATTGTTGAATGATGTTACAATATTCCTACGTTAAAAATTTTCCATTACCTCCCTACATTAGGTATTTAATTAGCATTGAACTTATTCATACAATCTGAATCCTCAATGCTGTTCGCTCATTGTATACATAATTATTGCAATGAGAACCATTAACATTTATTTCTTATTATAACTAGTTAATAACGCTAACAATTATAATTATCATTCCGTGCCTGATTATTTGTTAATTCACAACTGAAAATGCATCCTTAGCATAAAATATCTAACACAATTCTCGTGTTGTGTTAGATAACATATTGCGTTATGTGATGTTTGTTCCATTCGACTGATATAAAACAAAAACCAACATAAGCACTCTACTTTCAACAAGTACCTATTTCATCATATACATATAGCTGTCTAAAAAGAGATTATAACTTAATAATACAATATTATTTTATATCTGGTAAAACTGTTATTTTTGTTTCTATAGGTTTCTATACCTTTTTCTTTTATAACTAGTTCATTTGAATCTTGTTTTGAGAGTGAAAAACGATTGCCACACGTGGGATTTGAATCTATGTCTGTTGGTAATCTGTTCCAATCGTCTTATCAATTAGACGAGTGTGGGCCTACGTATGGCAACCAAATTCTCGCTCTTATTGTCGTCTTTAAATGAGATGTTCCGCTCATGACATCTTCATCACATTGTGCCGATTTCAAAATCTAACTGAAAAGTTATGGTATCGAATAAAATGTGTCACTGGCGTTTTTTTATCTGTAAATGTTGTACAAAGATTATATATACCTAAGCAGATAATAAACAATGCAAGAGTTGTGAATTCGAACCAACATTTTGCACCGAGTGCTTCTGGGAAGGTTGGTACTTAAAGAAATCGGTTCTCGTATTATACGAACTGATACTTGCAATGGATATCCATCCCTGGATATACGGCACGACTTTCTTTTGCATCCAAATCCCATTTTGCTAGCGACATGCAAAGTGTAAGTTACACATTCTACCTTGCTGGGTGGTGGCGACTATGAATACTACCGACCCTTTAAAATTAATCCTGAGTGTCGTAAAAGGCGACTAAATTCTTTTCATAGACCTAGGCCAACTCCATCTGATGATGTCTCAAAACTATTTCCAAAATTTTTCTAAGCATAGTTGCGACGTCCCCGAGCAATTAGGATAAGGACAGGATGATGATAATGCCCTGCCCATTATGATTATTTCCATAATAATATATATAGATACATATAATCTATATATTGTATTTGAGCATATGTCCTAGGTATAAAATATACCGTTTTGTCAAACTTACCACATTTTAAAATTAATACAATTTTATTCAAACTGGCTGATTATTTTAACGCAACTAGTTTCGTTTACATTGTTGTGAATCATACAATTAATAGAAACGATAATGCAGTGCTCTAGAATTTTCCTAAATACATATTTGATTAAGCATATTATTTTCAGTGCCACTTCTAGACAAAAAATGTATTGGAAAACCTAAAAAGTGATTTGGCAATCTTTTAGATCCAATCCTTCTTTAAATTATTACCTTCATATCAGCCCATATACATCCCACTGCTGGGCTCGGGCCTCCTCCACTATGGAAGGGAAATTGACCTACTATACCACGCTGGTCAGACGGGTTCTGTTTCGAGTTTGCCTTCTCTTGCATAAATTTTGTATGCATATTATCCCTTAGTCGTATTTTACGACACCCAAGGGCAAGAAAGGAGGTGGTGAATTGTATTCTTACTCCGTCACCACACGGAAATTATCACCTAACAAGACCAAAATATATTTAAAGACTAGCAACCCGCCCTCGCTTCGCTTCGGTTATAGGTTATAGTCGTTTTACCCGCGTAATTCCCGTTCCCGTGGGAATACCGGGAGAAAGTATAGCCTAGTTTACGCCCTGATATTATAGCTTTCCATTGGTGAAAGAATTTTTGAAATAGGTGCAGCCGTTTTGAAGATTACCCGGAACAAACAGACAGACAGACAAAAATTTTTTAATTGCTATTTTAGGCATAGGTGTCGTGCAAATAACCGTGTGAGCATGATAAAAGCCTATTATTTTGACATTACAAACAGACACTCCAATTTTATTTATTGGTATAGATAGTGTGAAGCTCCGAGTCCGTGTAAAGGACGCGGTCGTCAAATTCTCACGGAAAGATATTGTGCCATTAGTCAGGGAGGCGAACCTCCACGCCGACATGCTACGCCGCCGATGACACGTTGGTGTTGTGAAAGCGAATACCTAAGCCTGATGCTGTTCTAGCCAAGGTCGAGGGTGGTTGAACCGGAGATTAGACAGCCACCCTCTAGTAGGAGGATTGCGCAATGTTTAGCCACTCTTTCTTCGTTTGGAACAGTTTAGACGAGCTCTTGGCCTGTCAAAATTAAAATCCGTATTTTTACGTAGATAACTCAAAATTTTCTTTCGACTGGTGTAGTTGATGTCGGATTATGATTACTTCGGCCATTGTTTGCACACAGAGGCAAGGAAGAATTAACTCCGGGTATTTGTCATTGAGCGATGATGCAGTGAAATTCGGGCTGAGGGTTGTTTGACCGTTACAATAGTTGGTGTGGTCTGTTCTTAGTGGATCACTGGAGTACATGGAATCGGTGATGGTACCCAACAATAACGTATAAAAAGCTTTAATAAAATTAAGACTCCTTAATTGCAATGTAGTTACTAATAGCGAATGATCTACGCATATTATATACGCTTTGCGTGAGCGTGTGCGTGCGTCTGCATGCGTGGGCCTGTATTTAAATGTACACATTTGTTCTATTCCACTGCGTACTTCATCTTTATGTTGTATTTTATTTTCAGACGGTTATTAGCATTCTACTCGAGCATAATTTCTGTGTTATCTACTGGCTTCCTTGTAATGCATCCAGCGGTTAATGCCTTCGCTTTAATGACGCTCGCTGTACCTGCCCTTGGATTCTTATACAAAGAATTAAATAGGTAACTACATTATTCCAATTATTATTGCCATTGTTTAAATAAAATTAAATAATAGTTTGTTTTCAAGGTCGACAGTATTTTGACCTAGTGATACAAGATGCTGAGGTCCTAGATTTGAATTTTGCATTGGAGTTTTCTATTATATTTTAGAGGGCTATCTCGATTTTTTTTTAAGAGCACGTTCGAAATTTAGAGCAATGCTCATTTTATCAATAAATAATAGGCCCGAAGGAAGGGATAAGGACGCATGACTAAGAATTATAAGTAAAAATGCTGGTTTGTTAAGTTGCTTACTCCTTTATAAATAAAGGCGTGAGACTAAAACGTAACTAAACTTAACTCTGTTTTTAATTACGCCGAATAAAAATAAAGTGTGAATTTATTTCTTCATTCTGTGGTCTAACTCAAGTGACCTGATTACTCATTATAATAAAAATATTATTAATTGCGTAGTTAAATTACTCGAATGACGTAAAGACTTAAGTTGATCAGTCTTTGCGCTAAATGGTTCTCTAATAAAGGCTGTTCAGTAGCAAAAAGCTCAAAGGATGCCTATATGTGATTAGAGAACGACTTATACACAAAACCTGAATTTGGACTAAAAGTACAATGTCTCACTATCCACTTTTTTATGGGTGTCGTAAAACAGATTTGCTGTATATATGTCTATTGGCAAAATGGATTTTTTTTTCAGTTTGTTACCGCTTAGCATACCGCACCTTTATTCCAATACCGTCACTATCCTAAATAAGCAAATTTTACAGGAGAGCTATTTAAAGATTAATGACAAATATTAATTAATATAAATAAAAGTATATTAGCGCTCCAGGAATAATTGTCTTTTATTTTATTAACAACTATTATTCCTATTAAAACACATTTTTTTTTGTTTTCATTATTATTAATTAGTGGGTATAAATAATTTAAAATATGAGTGTCGTACACATTTTCAAAAAAATATAAAAGTTAAGTGAATATAAAATATATAAATTGAAGCCATGTGTAAATTCAGTGCTCAGCAAATAGATGGCATTAAAAACAGTTTTTCGAAAAATTTCGTTTATTGACGGTATTGGATTAAAGGTGCGATACTATTGCTATGGCGGTATACTGTTGTGCAGTTTAGCTTTTTAACCAATTTAAAAATGGAGGTTCTGAATTCGTCTGATTTTTTTATGTGTATTATCTCAGAACATTTGCGGCTGAACAGATTTTTATGGTTCCTTTTTTTTTGACAACTGCTTACGATGTAGTTCGATTTTAATTTGATCAAGATTTCACCAGTATTTTTTGAGTTGTCAATAATACGTACATATTTGTTTCACTGCATTGTTTTGAAGTCGGTTTTTTTTTTATACAATTTTTTATTATAACTGTTTTAATAAAATCCTTATATTATCGCTTACCATAGCAAAAAAGAGAATAACGAGCCTAAGCCATTATACAAATACTATATTTAGTTGTTAATTATATTTTTTCTTTTATTTCAGAGTGAAATGTGCGAGAGTCTACCGTCTCGGTCTACGCTGCGCAGCCGTATCCCTTTTAGCAATGTTTTGTTGGATCATGGATAGAATGTTCTGCGATGCCTGGCTATCCATAGATTTTCCATACATGCACGGTGTCTGGCATATCCTTATTTTCATAGCCAGTTACACTGCTCTCGTTCTGTTCGCATACTTCAATGTAACGGAAGAGAGACCCGAACAGAAACCTCAATTAAAATATTGGCCCGTGAACGAATTCGAATTAGGTGTTCCTTATATAACGATTAAACATCCGTACAAAAACGATCGAGATCTCGCAATTTAATTTACACAATGGAGTAAGTTTTTTACTGCGCTTAATAAAGGCTGATTAAGTTAACATTTTATAATTAACTTTTTACGAGTTTTTTTTTTATGTTTTATCAGCTGCATACCTAAGGGCTATTGCTTAGTTACGTGTTTATGTATTGTTTAAATTTTGAGTAGCAGCTACACCATAGGTCATAAATACTTATTCAATTAAATAAAAATGATTCAAGCAAATTACAGAGTTGTCGTGAAACTCGCTGACAACAGATTATTACCCAATGAATTGTGATGTAGCGAGTATTACACATTTTAAATAAAACTACTTTACGGATTTTATCGCGTTTGTATTTGATTTTTGATTGCCGGACGTTTCGAACACTGCAGCGTTCATGGTCACGGGCGGGCTAAGACGTTAGTCGCCGATACGCCGGACCATCAAAAGTCAAATACAAACGCGATAAAATCCGTAGTTTTATTTACAAAGATTATTTACCCTGTTGGTATCTTATATATATATATATATATATATATATATATATATATATATATATATATATATATATATATATATATGGATTTTAAAATGATATTTTTTTATTAAAAGCCAAAAAAATAATAATAAATATATGAATAACTTTATATGTACTAGAATGTTGTTATATTTGTGGATTTTTTGAACATTTTTATTTATATTTTATTTACCAAATGAAGTTTTAAGGATTTATATTTACATATTTAATTTTTTCAAATGACTAAAAGATAGTGACTAGGTTACTTAGAAGTCAATCGGCACTTATAATAAACTATAGATAATAATATTTTTTTAATTATGTTTTTTTTTTTATTATTTTAACTATGAGGCGGTGTTTTAGCTTTGAATGCAATGTATTCAAATGTGTTTTGTGATGACAATGAACTGAGATATTAATGTAGGTTAGTTTAAGATAAGTATTTAGCTAATAATTTAATTGCTTATATGTTAGTTGATATATAAAAAGTGATATTTATTGTTGGTGGTACAATGTTGATGTTATTGAAGGAAGCTCGATTTTAGCATCGATTAATTACGTCATAATGGACAACGCTATTAGTTGGTCAATGCATACAGTCAATTGTCAAAGCAAAATAGATTGCTCAAATCAATTATGTGCAATAGATTTTTCATCGTATTGTTTCTAAATTACCAATGTTAAAACTATCGCATGCTAAAGTCCATACTAAGTTCGAAATTTCCTTGTAAAATTTTGATAGGAACAGGTTTTATCGCCAAACCGAATATCGTAGGTACAATTAGTAGAACATTACGTTATTCAAATAATGTGAATATCAATTAAATTGAATAACTAGTTGCTATTTTAGTAATCGAGTTTCAAAAACAGTGACTATTATTTTTTTTTAATAACTAACGTATTATATGTATTGTAACGCAATGTAAGATATTTTAATCTGGTGAAATAGAACCAGACATTATCGCAGGAAAAGTTTCAAGTCACGATATTATCGAATCTGTTATGTTATCGACATAGATGACCATTTAAATGGATATGTGCAACTATAGGCAAAGTAAGGTAGAAATAAATCACTACATGGCGTCGAAAAATAGATAGGCGTGTTGTTTTTATTATAGTGGACTAATTCTGTAATTAATTAAATACATTTTTGCGTGTAGTAAACAATTTTCTATTTAGTCTATCAGATACCATATCAAGTGATTTAAAAATTATTTATGGTGTTTATATTTAGAATATGTACCAGAAATATATTTTAATGAAGTTGTGATCGTGTTATAATAAAATTACTAAGTACGTAAATATAGTTTTCTTTTATTGCTTTTTTTTTTGTGTGTGTGTTTAGCTGTTGGTCGCAGATGACCTTGATAGCTTAACGCGGTCAATGGGCGAGCGGAAGGCTCTCAACCCGGTAAGTAAGTTAAGCGAACATCGCCCGAGGGCTCCCCCTGTGGGGAACGGACCACGGCTCGGGGCGTCACTGAAAGCAAAGTGGGCGTGGCCACGTTTAGGTTAATGACTTTTAGGCGCCGCGGTTTTCGACCTCGTCGGCGAGGCCGATACTGCGGAGTTTTATGTGTTATCGCTGCGCGAGCTGTGTAGGCCCTTTCTTGAGCGATCGTAATAGCGTCATCCCCTTCCCTCAAGGAGATGACGGGGGCGTCGGACCGCGGATATTTTTGAGGGGACGTAGTTTACCGCCCCAACCACTAGTGGATTGGGGTGAGTTATGGCAGAGTCAAAATAGCGCTGGGAGCAACGCTTCATGTACTGCCTGATGGTCGGCAATTCGAGGTCGATGTGTAGATCGACATTACGAACGAACCACTGTGCTCCCGTTGCCCGTCGCATGAATCTATTTTGTAGTGTTTGTAACATGTGGATCCTGTTTGGCCTAACGTGCGCGAACACTACACTGGCATACGTCATGATCGGCCGTATGCAGGTAGTGTATAATCGGACTTTATTTTTAAGTGATAGTTTTGACTTTGCGTTTAATAAGCAGGCGCGCGCGCGGACTCGCTTCAAGTGGGACAGGAAAGTGAGTCGGCTATCAAGGGTCACACCTAAGTACTTGGCCTCACTGCTCCATGAGACAGGTCGGCCGAAGAGAGTGAGAGGAGGGATACTGTCCGAAGAGCACAGACGGGCAGTTCGTTTAGTGAACATGACCGCTTGGCTCTTCTCGGGATTAATTTCTATTCTCCATTTCCTATACCAATTGGCAAGGGCGGTAACCGCTTTTTGGAGTGTATTGACTACGGTTGTCGGGGACATACCTGCACAATAGAGTGCGGTATCGTCGGCGTAAAGCGCCGTGTGTACACGAGTGAACTTGGGTAAATCGCTTGTATACAGCGTAAACAAAAATGGGGCGAGGACCGAGCCCTGTGGGACGCCGGCCTTGAGAGGATGGGAGGTCGACAACGTCCCTTCCACCCTGTAGCGAAAGCTGCGATGACTCAGATAGTCATGTATTATTAGAATTAAGTATTCGGGGATTTTTAATAAATATAATTTGTAAATTAAGCCCTCATGCCAAACTTTATCGAAAGCTTTCGCTACATCTAGAAATAGTACACCAGTGTACCGTCCCCTAATGAACTGACTACTGGTGTATTCTACTAGTCTATGTACTTGCTGAACACAGCTGTGCTTAGCACGAAAACCAAATTGCGCGTCCGGTATGAGTTTATGTAACTCTGCATATGAGCGTAGCCTACTGAGTACTATTCGTTATTCGTTCGTATAATTTACCTAAACTTCTCAGTAGGCTAATAGGTCGATAACTATTGGGTTCGGTACGTTTTTTGCCGGGTTTGTGGATTCCGATTACCACGGCCTCTTTCCACTGTGAACGAAAGATGTTATATTTGAGGGCTGCATTAAAAATACAACACAGTAATATTATTAAATGGGCTGGGAATAATTTAATTACTCTATTTGTAATACCGTCCGAACCCGGGGCTTTCCTAGCGTGGAGACGCCTAATAAGCGACTCGACTTCGTCGGTGCTCACTGTTGGGATAGGCATATTGTTGTCGTTATTTATATTCGATCGCGACAAAGTGGTACGACTAGCCACTTCCGAATTAATACTGTTGTAGTGAGTCGCTTTTTGTTCGTATAATGTACTCGGCGTACACTGAAGCTCTAGGCTCTCTGCCAGACATTCAGACTTTTCGTCATCCATGAATGCCGGCGGTTGATTTATTCTACTGAGGGGAGGGAGTGTGGACACTACATCTTTTTTGAGTGAGCGGGAAAGCTGCCAGAAGGCTGTGTCCGAGGGCTTCAGCTCTTCTAAAGTGGCGTCCCATCTGCTCTGTCTCATATTACTAATTTCGGTTTTGACCTCCCTTTGGTGGGCCCGTAGGCGCTTGCGGTTCTCCTAAGTGGTTGCGGCGTTCTTTCTTCTCAGTGGGTCGCGTACGTCACTCGGCAGTTGCCATCTACGATCGCTCGTATCCGGCACCCGCCGCGAGCAGTCGTCAATTACCGACTGCACGTGACCCGTGAGTAAATCGATCGCCAGGGAGGTTTCTTCCTCGGACTTTATGTCCTTGGGAATCTTATCAAGGTATGCCGATGAGGTGGCCTAGAGATTTCTCCCGAGCCGTGCCCAGTCGGTGGTCAACCTTGTTACGTTATTGTGGCCTGAGGGGCCGGGTAAGCGGGGGGCGAATTCCAGAGTCACCGGACGGTGATCTGAATCTAATTCGTGTTGTACTTCTATTAAACATAAACGTAAGTTTATATTTTTGAGAAGTACTATATCTAATATGTCTGGCCTGTGGTCGACAATGTTAGGGTAGTGAGTCGGCGCTAATGGCGCTATGACGTCACAACCCAATCTGTCAGCGTATAACTCTAAGACTTTGTCCCTCTTGTTCGAACTATGACAGTTCCATGAGGTGTTCTTGGCGTTAAGGTCACCGCCAATGATGACGGCGCCGCCCAAGTCAAGCAATGCCTTGAGATCGCTCTCCACTAAGTGTTTACCGTCCCTTCTTTCCGGTGACAGGTAAGCCGAGACAAATGCAATTGGCTGATGGCCGGTGAGCGCTAATCTGCATACTGACGCTTCAATGTACGCCAGAGGTGGCGGATCAGGCGTGCAGTGCAACGACCTCCTATAGTAGATGAGTGTTCCCCCTCCTTGCGAAGTGACCCTATCATTGCGAACTATATTATAATTTGCAGTTCTAGGGCCTTGTTGAAAGGTTTGAGAAACGTCTCTTGTACCATAAGAATGTCGAGCTGGTGTTCCCTAAGGAATGTACCTAACTTGTCCCTCTGTGAGCAGAGGCTATTCGCGTTATATGTACCTATCTTTAGGTGTCGTGGTTTGCCTCTGCCGGGAGTGTGCTTATCCATTTTTATTTAAAGCTTAGGGATCCCAGACGTTCGAGCAGGGGGGAAATCTTAATGGCGATGTTAAGGAGGGCGAGGTTATTGCCCTCGTTCCTCCTTAACTCGGCGGCGACCTCGCGGATTGCCGCGAAGTCGATAAGTGAGGCAAAATTTGCCACAAGGACTAGATCCGGGTCTAGACCTTGTGGGGTCTTAGGGAGCGCGTGTGAAGCTACCCTAACTGGTGCGGGTTTGGCGACGGGTGTGCCCATAAGAGGCTTAGGTTGGCCCCCGGCGGGCGTTTTATGCCCAACGGTTGGCGGTTGGGGTTTTGGTGGGTGCGTGAAAAGGGGTGGTGGGGGCGCTTGCGTGCGCGATAATGCGAGGAACGCCTCCCTACCTTGTGTAAGGGGGCGAGACCACGCATTGTGAGTCGGGAGGGGGGCGGTCACGAAGGCCTTATTGTAGTAGCGGGCCGGGCCCGTTGGACGAATCGTCCTTTTAGGCGCCCGTGGACATCCGCGGAAGTTGGCCGGGTGGCCCATCTCCCCGCATAGCACGCACGATGGCGGCTCAGTGCAGAGGGACAGGTCCTTGGGCCTCTCACACTCGCTGGTGTGGTGATTTCCCAGGCACTTGACGCACCTTGGGTGGGCATAACAATTGTTTGATGTATGGCCATACATCTGGCATTTATGACATTGAGCCATAATGCCGGTTTTATAGGGGGGGCTCTACTGTTACGCCCATAAGTCCGCACACATGAGTGATGCGGAATACCTGTTTTCCCTCGGGGGTGTTATCCAGGCAAACTAGAATCATATTCATAGGTGCGCGTGCTTTGCCGCGCACCATACGGTGGACCTCCTTTACGGGAAGGTTTTGGGCCTTGAGGGATTCGAGAATCTCCTCTTTGGCGAATTCTCTGGGGACGTTCTTAATCACGGCCCGTAGGAGTTTGTCCTCGGGCATCGTGTATGTATGATAGGGGATGCGTTGCTCCCCTAACATTTTAGAGAGCACACGGTGGTCGTCGGTCGTGTTGACCTCGACTTTGATCCCCTGTGCGGTGGATCTGGCGCTTTTATAAGCCACGCGGTGCGTGTTGCACCACGCGGAGATGGAGAACCACCTCTACTTGTCGCGTATGTACAGAGGAGGGGGGGTAAGTTTTCTGGCGGCTGATGTTGTCGCCGCCGTGGTGGTTTTGACCGTGGGGGCCTTGTTGGCCGAGGCGGTCATGACCCCACTCGTGGAGGGGGTTGGGGCACCTTGCTCCTGGAGGGGAGCAGCGGGTGATGGTGTCAGGGTGGATGGATTCGACTCCACTACGGGAGCGACCTTTAGTGCCTTTGCGGCCTTATTTTTGCGCGCCCTGCGGCTGCGCTTACGAGACTGTGCCTCGGTGAAAAGCTCCTCATTAGGGGAATCTTCCTCCTCGGAAGAGGTGGAAGCAGCGGGAGCGGAGTCATACTCCATCTCTGAGGTGGCGGTACGCTCACTCTCATCCCCGCTTTCCGGGGTAATAGTGGGGGTGGGGGATTGCGGGCGCGATAGTGTGCGCTCCGGTAATCGATCGCGGTACTTACGGACGATAATCGCTCATATCTCCTCATCGTTGAGTAGGTCTTCGATACCTACTTGTTGCATGTTTTAAGCGGTTAAAACCACTATACTATTGATGAAAACAAAAACAAATCGCTATACCGCGGTCTCCTAGCAACCTGACACCCCGGGGGGAGAACCCGGGGGTGTGTTCCCTCCCAACCGGGGTAGGTCGGGAGGATGTGCTTAACACTAGGGTGTGCCCTAAGCTAGTATCCACCGGCCGATCTTATTGTGCCTGCGTGGTTCCTAGCAGCCCGAGTGTAGGGGTGGTATGGGCCCTTGCGGGCAGTCACACCCAAACTGACACACGAGAATGGGAGTAGGGAATAGGTAGGGTGGGAAGGAGATAACCGGGATAGACTAGGGGTCACCCCCAAGGTCTACTGATCCGGTCCCGTCCGAGTTGAGCGCCTCGCCCTGACGGGGCTCGGCAGGCGACTCGGGGCTTCGCCTCACCCGGCTTCCTTGACACCGTAAGGTTTCCACCGGGGACCAAGAGAAACTTGGTTTTGCCCTTAAGGGGCCACTGACTTTTATCTGACTTTATAGAAATAGATATTACTACCTGACCTCACTTTTGAATAGTGGGCAGTTAGTAATAGCTGTGAGTGACCCAATGTGCCTTGAAAAAGACGGCTTGAGTCACCACTGTTCGTCCACCGAAGAAGCGCTGCCAAAGTTGGGACCGTTAAAAAGCGCGCGAACACTCGTAACGGATAATTTTACGCAGAGCGGCGGCACATGTGCTCACCAAGACGGACGACCGCAGAATCTTTTTGTTCTTTTATTGCACAATAGCCTTATATTTTATGGAAATATTACCTGGTTGCCGCAGTATCACTTGCCTCAAAAGGTTAAAGTCGCACAATACACTGCATGGAGATAGTAGTCATATCAAAATTGCGTTTTTTTTTAATTTCATTGTTATCACAATTCTGGCGAAATATCTGACGACCTTTCATGCCGAGTAATCGTTAGTTGTATACTCGTAAAGTTCTGTAGGAAGACCGTGGTGGAGAATATCATCTTTATGTATCCTTAATACGAGATCTTTTTATAGATTTATAACATAAGTTGGAAAGTAATAGATTTTCTGAAATCTCAAAACCCCAAATCAATCGTGACTATTTTTTGAGCTATTATTTTTATAACCTTACTATACTTATATTTAAAAGTTAAAAGGATTAATAACAAACCAGACAATATAGACAAACTGTATAATATAATTCAGTCCCTTAAACAGTCATTAGTTTAACAATGAGAAATATTTATTTGCCGTATATTCGTAGCTATACATATTTCATAGTAACTCCGTGTAATGCTTTTCATCTTCAGTTAAATAGGAGATTCTTAAATGAGCGGCACACCCACAAAAACGTCGTTTAAAACGACAATATTTGACCATTTATTACTAATAACAATTTTCCTGTAAAGCAAAAAGAGGCGGCAATGAGAGCACTTGCGGTCAGCATTGAGTTGCACAATTGTATTTATATTTTATATTCGATAAAAAGCTGTAAGCCTTCCATAAACCTTACGTATGTATAATATAGTACTTTGTTGATTTTAAAGTTTCGAAATTTATCATTTATTTTAAGCAAATGCAATTATTCTAAAGACAGCCGGGCAAAATATTTTAGAATTTACTCTTTTCACAGAAAAAGGATTTGTCGCGGGATGCGTCTATGCTAGTACATGAAAGAATGCGTAAGTGAAAAGTGCTGTTGGAATTTTAAAGTAATGCTTCTTTAGACGCGTTAGGGGAAAAAAGATGAGAGTATATATTTTTACAATGAGCGCGCACACCATCACGAAAAATCGACATCCTGAAGTTAGCTAGACACTAAATAATGCGTTATAATAAAACTTTCAATGTATTAAATACCTTTTTTTTTCTATTATTAATATTGTTTTTCTACAAAAGCATGATAACGTGAAGGATAAATGTTAAAAAGATTTTTATCTTGTTACGCCAAAGAAGTGTAACTTCTTACGTGCGTACATAAGTTTTAAGCGACTTCAATAAAGGAGGTTTCTCAATTCAACCGTATATATTATGCTTTTTTATGTTTATTCGCAGATAACTTCGTCGTTTACGAACCGATTTTGATGATTCTTTTTTTGTTGCAAAGGGTATACTTTCCAACTGGTCCCATGAAAATTGCATCGAAATCGCACAAGCAGTTTTTGGAAAATCAACAAAAATCTAAAAATTTATCTACATTGTCTATATTATTGAAGGCGGTTACTTTCTTGCAAAAGATAATTATTTTTTATTTTCTAATTCGCGGCCATTTTGTAAAAGCAATAGTTCATAAAAACTTTACATTCCTTTTTACCGACTTCAAAACCATAAAGTTGAAATTAGCCATCAGTAATATTTGGTCAGAGTAAGTTTTTAGAGGTGTGCCGCTCGCCTATTTGGCAGATTGAATTTTTTAATCAGAATCGGAGGAGACATCATGATGGTGATTATTGGGATGCAGAGAACTGGAGTTGAATTTCTTCCTAGGATAAGTGGTACCTCCACGGTACACCACATGATTCTTTTCTGTTTCTAATATTTTTACTTCATGTAGTAATTGTGGTTTCTGCATCACTTTCTGCAGTTGATCCCAGATGAATATGGCTAAATTTTCTGTAGTACTAACCTAAAAGAAATCGAGAAGTCTAATATAAGTACCATTAACCGAATATGGAGACCGATGAGTTTCCAAGTTTTTGTATGAGACGGTAAAGCATTCCGAGTTTTCCATTCATCCAACTATCAGCCTAGATCTTACCAAGGGGCTAAATAGCATAGTCGCCACGTTTGGAATACGAGTTGGCGATTGCAGTTGATTTTTTAAATTTACCAGGAAACTGCTACTGCCCATTCTGGTGATTCCTCAGCTAGTTTTAACAAATATCAATCAAAAGTAAATAAAAGTGATGACACATTGTATTCTTAGCCGTTCACCACACGAGTTTTAAATATTTCAGTTTCATTCAAGTTTGGATTATTTATTTCATTGAAGTTTCAGTTTCATTTAAATTTGGTGTTTCAGTTACATTTAAGTTCGGTGTTTTACATAGTTTCATTTAAGTTCCGGGTTTCAGTTCCATTCAAGTTAACATTTTCTTTGTCATTTAATTTTATCTGATTGGAACGTAACTTACGTCATTTGGTAACAAAAAGTTAGATAAATAATGACCCATTTGTCCTTATCTTACTATAATTAACATACTATAAAATAACTGAAACTCTTATGTAATCCATAATTAATAAAATTGTTACTAAGCCAAATACGTACATTGAAGATATCCGATGTTTACAGAGTTCCGTGTGGTGATGGAGTAAGAATACAATTCACCACTCCCTATCTTGGTCGTGGATGTCGTAAAAGACGACTAAGCGGTATAATATGCGTATAAGATCTGTTCAAAAGTAGGAAACCTCGAAATAAAACCTGATACCAACTGTCTGACCAGCATGGCATAGTAGGTGAATTTTCCTCCTATTGGGGAGGCTCGAACTCAGCAGGGGAATAAGTATGACCTTTTTTTTGGGGTCGGCTACGGTCAGCGCAACCACCAACTGGCTCCGTCCGGGGCGGCGCGCGGCCCCGTAACGCACCCGTGGCACGTCGCCTTTGTCGTTGGGCCTGTACCGGTCACCCTGTTCCGGTGGTCGACCGGTACAAGGTGACTTGTCGTCAGTGGTCGGCCCGACAGAATACCCCTAAGAAGTATTCTCTCCTCGACCTACGTCCCCACCTCGGGGATGTCAGCCGACGTCGCGCGGTCGGTCTCTCGGCGGGTGACGTACTAAATGCCCGGTCCAGTCACCCGCGGCCTCGGCTAGGGGCTAAGTATGACCTGAGACGACGCGAGTGTTACATATATGAAATAAAACTATTTTTATCAGCGATGGTCTGGGAGGGCTATTCCCTTGTGACCATGAAAGGTTCGCTGAAAAAGTAATCGAAATATAAATAATACAAATAGGATAAAATCCTTAAAAATAGTTTTATTTCAAACTAGCAACCCGCCCTCGCTTCGCTTCGGTTTCAGTCGCTTTACCCGCGGCGTAGTTCCCGTTCCTGGAGGAATACCGGTATAAAATATAGCCTATGTTACTCCCTGATATTATAGCTTTCCATTGGTGAAAGAATTTTTGAAATCGGTTCGGTGGTTTAAGCGTGAAAGCGTTACAAACAAACATCCTTACTTTCGCATTTATAATATTAGTATGGATGTATGAATGAAGGTATAAAAAAATGTATCAAGATATAAAAAAGTAATAACTGTCATATGAACTAGACACTGTGATATGACTCCAACACAACATGCATTTTTTTTAATTGCTGTCCATTAATGTGTATTTTCGAACATCACAAACTACTGCAGGTGTTCTATAGAAAAAGGTGGCATAATCTGCAATGGCCAGTATATTAGACTATAAACAGTCGCATTATTCATTATAAGAGCTCAGTGGCTCATTTCTATAACCTTTTAGTAGAAAATAATATTCAATATCTTTTAACTATTAACTAAATTTTATAGTTTTTGATTATAACTTATATCAATTAAGCTTCAATTATGCCAGTAAATCAATTAAAAACTTATATAAATGATTTTAGAACAGAACAATCTCTACTTGTTCTGTTCCATATATGCATCAATCTATCGAACGTCACTGGTGGATGTAGGTATCCGTAATGGTGACTATATCACAATCGCCACACTGTGCAGACGGTTGGAGAAGCATCAGGTTACCCAGAACAGTGCCGGCAATCACTTGATTTTTACGACTACAAATGGAAAACAAGGTTTTTTTTTTTTGAGGTGGGATGCGGTCGGCGCGCTCCTCGCACCACTCCATCCAGGGCGACAGAGGGGCGTAAGCACGCACGCCCGCAACCCACTCACGTGCACGTCGCCTTCGTCGTTGGTCCGACCACCGGCGCAGGGTTACTTGTCATCAGTGGTCGGCCCGACGGAATATTTGGGGTACGCTCCCATCGACCGACGTCCCCCCCCTCGGGGAGGACGTCGGTCTTTCCTCACGCGGTCGGCCTCTCAGCGGGTGACGGACTCATTCCCCGATCACGTCACCCGCGGCCTTGGCTAGGGCGGCATGAGGCGCAAGTACTCGCGACTACGCCGCCGCCGCCCCAGTCGCCGGCGGCGGATCGCCTCATCGAGGCTGTGCTCCTCGCGCAGGCGAGCCGCCGCCTCAAAGAGTGGTGGTGACATAGGTATTCGAAACCTGTCACCACATCGGTCAGCTCTCTTGAAATTATTATTTAGGATAAATTAGCCAGGCAAAACATTTACACTGTTAGTTTTGTTTGCAAGGTTTAGCTTATACAGGGTGTATCAGGTTATGAGGGCAACTGTTCGAGTATGTGGTAGTTTACCGGTCATAGATCGTAATTAGAATGTATATTACACAAAACAATATAACATAAAAGTTATAGTGATTTAAAAAATGTGTGTTAAACAGTCTATGCCTTAAATATTACGTATTATGTAGGCATGTATAGACAGGATACATGTATGCATGTAAAGCTTCGACAGTATGAATAGGTAGGAATTGCGCAAACGCTTCAATGGTACCGTAGGTAAAAACGCGACTCGGCGACGGTCATCGGCCGATCAGCTAATTTAAAGCGAAGTTTGTTTTGCTTATGTGAACTTAATCATTTATTTTTCAATTTCCAATGAACATTTAACAAAGTACGGATATGTTGCAGATTAAGTATCACTGACTTTATACATTTCAATCAGATTTACACGAAAAAGCGATGACAACATCGAAAACTTTACGTGTTTCTAAATTCATTAATGAATCAATATTTTTCTTTCAAATTTTTTTATGGGTTCCTGCCACCAATGCCTATCCTCCGTTTGACCAGTTGCCCCATAACCTGATACATCCTGTATATCCCTGATACTCCCTAAACCATATTAAATTATATATCAATAAATGTAATTACCGCAGTTTTGAAATATGGCACATCATGGTCCAAGTTTTTGTGGTCTAGTGGATCCATAATGGCTACCTGCATATATTGTTTGAGATCGTGTACATTCATTACCATACCAGTATGTGCATCCACCGGTCCTTTTACTGTCACTAAAACTGTAAAAATATAAAAGTAGCTTATAGAAAATAAAATCCGACATATGTATTAATATGCATATTGGAATACTACATGTCATTATACACTTACCAACATAATTATGACCATGACCATTAGGATTATTGCATTTACCATAAAGCTTTTTGTTTTCTTCGTCACTTAGGAATGGGCTGGAATTAATAAAAAAGTATAGTATTATTACCCTTAGGAGGAGCTACTTATTGATTGTGTGAAGAACTCAAATCATGGGCCTGGTCAGACTCCTGTTATGTTTATTTTGAAAGAGCTTCAATAACAAATAGGAAAACCTAACATGTTCTTAGTAAATGACAATAAGCTTGTTATTATGCTGGACTAAGCAACATAATAACTATAAGAACAACATAAAATTAAACCCTTTTTCTGTTCACAGACTCCATATGTCTCACTGATGGACACAGGCTTTATATAGGAAAATAGCCTGCTGCCTGCTAGGTTTGTTCGTGTGGTGAAGGAGTAAGAATACAATTCACCACTCCCTATCCTGCCAGTGGATGTCGTAAAAGACGACTATGGGATATAATATGGACATAACATCTGTGCAAGATAAGGAAAACTCGAAATGAAACCCTATACCAACATGTCTGACCAGCATGGCATAGTAGGTAAAATTTTCTCCCATTCTGGAGGAGGCCCGAACTCAACAGTGGGACGTATGTGGGCTGCAATGATGATGATGTTAAGCCAGATTGGCATAAGATTTTAGATCTAGATGTTCTTCTTTTGTAGTGATGTTATTTGCTACATTTCAGCTCATATACAACCCACCGTTGGCCTCAAGCCTCCTCTGCAATAGTAAGGAAATTCCCCTACTATATTACGCTGGTCGGATGTGTGGATATGTGGTGATCTTATTTGCTTACGGAATGTTTAATAGATTTTAACTATAATCATAAGTAATGAAGGGACCAACCTTTCCCTTAAACCACTACATTCTTAGGCCAGCATTACACATACTATTCATATACATGCCACTATTGAACTCGAGCTTCCTACATAGTGGGAGGAAAATTGATCTACTATACCACACTGGTCAGGCAATTTGGTATGTAGGCCTTACTTAAACTAAATAAAATTATTTCATATTAAAGTATGCTCGTTAACAGAATCGATTAATTAAAAGGAATACTGATAAAAGTTTACGCGTCTGATAACCTAAGGGTTTGAGGTTGAGGGTCAATCAAATTTAATTTTAAAAATTACCTACAACATCAAGTTATTTCATAATTTAGAATAAATATTGAAACTATGTAATAAATAAATTTTATTTACACATTACATGTGTATAATAAACTGGGTAAGAATTACAAATATTGTTTTTATATTCTGTTGGTAATACCTAACATATTGTAATAAAACTAAAATACATACCTATGCAATCTGTGACAAGAACTAAAAGTTTCACGTCTCGTAATTGATACTATTGGCAAGGAAGACATTGTAACAATAATATAATAAATGGAATCTGCAAAGATTATTTTTTAAAGTTTCTGTTAGCAAAAAATGCCTCGTACTAAATAATTTATTCGGCAAACAAAAACTAAATTTAACGAGAAAATATACAGTATGCAAATGCAACACATCAAAACTACCACCTAGGGATGTTCGATGTTTGATAATAATCGATGTAGGGATGAGCGATATTTATCGATATTATCCACCGAAATATCGATATTTCAATATCGATATTTATATTTTTGAAATATCGCCATATCGATATTATGAATACGATATCGATATTATTAAGACGATATCGATATAGCTTTTGTAATGAGATGAAAAATTATTAATAAAATAATTTTGATCACTCCTAGACACCGGACAAATTTCCTAAAAAAAAAAAAAGCTCATCAAAATTAGTCGAGAAATTTATTTCGTCGTAATCCCATTCTATCTTACAACATCCCGACAAATGTCCTAAAAAAAAAAAACAGGTCATCAAAATTTGTCCGAAGAATTTTTATTCGATCGATATTACAAATATCGATACTTTGTGTCCGATAATATAGACTTATGGATATTTAGCTATCGATATCAATATCGATATTTTACTAATATCGCTCATCCCTAAATTCCTGTTGTATTTTAACACATCGTGACAAATTTCCTAAAAAAAAAAAAAAGCTCATCAAAATTTGTCGAGAAGATTTTATTTCGTCGTAATCCTGCTGCATCTTAAAACAACCCGACAAATGTCTTAAAAAAAAAAATGTCATCAAAATTTGACCGGCGAATTTTCTTTACACTAGTTTCGATATCATAAAATATCGATATTACAAAATATCGATATTTTGTGCGCGATTATATCGACTTATCGATATTTGGCTATCGATATCAATATCGATGTCAATATCGATATTTTACTAATATCGCTCATCCCTACATCGATGTTTTTAACATCGATGTTGAAGGGAAAACATCGATGTTGAAAAGAAAACATCGATGTTGAAAAAAAAACATCGATGTTGAAAGGAAAACATCGATGTTGAAAGGAAAACACATCGATGTTGCTATGGGCAAAATATCGTAACATTGATTTTAATGGAACGGATCATCGATGATACGACTGTCCTAAAAAAGAAAAAGCACATTAGAATTTTCAATACTGGTGTATAATTTTATATTATAACGACTTCAAATTTTCCTAAAAAAATAAGGTCATCAAAACATCAAAATTCTCGCCAGAGAATATAGCGGTAATGTGGACGATGTAACCTCAGCTCCAAACGAAATTTCCTAAAAAAAAAGCTCATCAAAATTTGTCCCGAGGAATTTATTTCTTCGTCGCTTCGTCGTAACATCGATGTCACAAGTCCCGCCATATGTTAAAACATTCGACAGATTTCCTAAAAAAAAACCCATCAAAATTTGCCCGGAGAATTTTATTTCTTAGAAACATCGATGTTATACAAGTTCGATGTTGGACTTTCGATTATGACATCGATGTTAACATCGATCATCCCTACTATACTACCACCTCTAAAAAGTGGTGCGGGGAATCTAGAAGTGTCATGTGGTGTTCTTGTTAGAGATGAGATATACTTGCAAAACCCCATACCAGGGCTTCTAAGTACGAGTATAGAAAATTAGAAATACCAGGGTCGAAAACCAGGTTTTAAAATACTTGAAAGTATTAAACTATGTTAGTATCAAGGAGGACTGCTAACTTCTTCTTTTTTGTCTTGGCAATCAGCTACAAATACAAGCCATTTTTGCCAGTGTCGAGTTATAATTATCTTTTCAAGTTCTCAGTTTCTTCATGTCAGTAATAGGCAATTAATAAAGCTTCTTCATTAACTTTCCTTGATAATTTTAAGAGTGCATACGCTGCTCTATTCAATTTTTTGCTTAATTGTTCTATATGACTCTTCCAATCTAGATGATTGTCAATATAGAGGCCTAAGAATTTTGTACTATTTACTTGCTCCAAGGTACAGTTATTACAATTTATAACTACGTTAGGTACTGCTTTTCTTTGATAGAAATGCATAATTTTTGTTTTATTCAAATTAATAATAAGATTGTTTCTATTAAACCAATTAATTATGTTTATGAGAGCATTATTAATGTCATATTGATAATCATTGTAGTCATTACATTTTATTATGACAGTACTATCGTCAGCAAAAAGAACCATTTGTTGGTGTGTTGATTTTGGAAGGTCATTTATATATATTAGGAATAGTAGTGGCCCAAGTATGCTGCCCTGTGGAACGCCATATTTAACTATTCGAGGTCTCGATAAAAATGTTAGTTCTCTTTGATTTATAGAACATAGTCTTGTTATCTCTGTCTGTTGTATTCTATTTATTAAATAGGATTCCACAAGTTCTAGAACATTGCCCCTTATTCCATATGTATATAGTTTATAGAGCAATGTCCTGTGGTTCACGTAATCAAAAGCCTTAGTCATATCTATATTGCACAAATCGGATTTCTTTCATCAATCGATGTAATAACACTATTATAGTAATTCAAATACAGGCATGTTTGTGGACATATTTTTTCGAAAACCCTTTTGTTGATGACATAGTATGTCATATTTAGTTAGATAGGTATATAATGCATCGTATATTATCTTTTTGAAGATTTTTGAAAATACTGATATTTTTGCTATCGGTCTGTAATTTCTCATGTATGTTCTATCATCTTTTTTAAAAATTGGTTTAACAATTACATTTTTCAGTTTTTCAGGATATATGCCTTGGGTTATACAGAGATTTATAATATATGACAAGACTGGTGAAATAATATTACTGACATATTTAAGGACATGCGTTGTCACGCCATCACTGCCCACTGTATATGTATTTTTTAGGGATTTTATTGCAATATTTATGTCATTTTTTATAGTAGGTCGCATGAACATTGATTGAGATGTCAAATGAGAGTTTATAATTATATTGAATGTCAGATATATTATTTTCTATGTCATCTATAAAATAATCATTAAAAGTATTTGCTATGTCCTGAGGGTTAGTCAAGGTCAAATCTCGATATTTAATAGTCGCTATCTGGGCTTTTGGCAAGTTATCTTGAGGTCTATTAATTATGTGCCACGTGGCTTTAGATTTATTGATTGAGGATTTTATAAAATAGTCATTTTGTGCCTTTTGGGTTAATTTTATAATATTCTTGTATAATGTGGTGTATTTTTGAAATTTAGTTTTCGCCTGTTTAGTAGAGTTCAATCGATATTGCCATAATAGCTGCCTTTGTTTTTTACTACACTTTTTTATGCCACGAGATATCCACTTACATTTTTTTCCTGTTTTTATTTTCAGCCATATATTTGGAAAACATAGATTATAGAAAAGGGAAAATGTTTCATGAAAATTATCATACGCTTCGTTGGCACAACTTGTGTGATAAACTTCTGCAAAGGATAGATTTTGTAAAATTTTTCTAAATTTTCCATGTTTTCTTTGCAATAATCCTTTTTCATCACTTGCCACGTCTTGAGTTTGTAAACTTTTTTAACAGGAACTGTAAGTATTTGCGATGTATGATCTGAAAGGATTAGGTCAACTACTTTTGCTTTGCATCCTTTTTTTATATTATGAGCGAAATTATCGATGCAGGTATTGCTGCTTAGTCGTGTAGGCTGTCTTAATGATAAATTTAAATTAAAGCTAAGCAAGAAATTTTCCAGTTCTAATGTGATTTTGCTTCTTCGTAAAATATCAATATTGAAATCACCGCATATTATAATTCTTTTGTCTGTTTTTAAACATATTTTTCTTAATATAATACCTAAATTTTCAAAGAATAATATATAGCTCGCAGAATTATGTTTTGGTATTCTATTGGTATACTATATATATACATAGTATAATAATAGAGCAAGATATCAGTTCAATTGCACACATTTCGATAACGCCCGGTATGGATTGATTAGCAATTTCCGGTAACTCCTTAAAATTATGTCCGTTTTTTATCATGATACAGGCACCTCCACGATTTTTTTCACGACAGAATATTGCCCCTAGGCTATAATTAGGAATATATATAATAAGTTTTCCTGTTCTACAGCTACAAAATGTTCAGTTAGACAGAGAATGTCGATATCATTTCCGTGTTTTTTCATAATACTGCACTGTCAATAAATCAGATTTCGAGAATAAGCCTGCAATGTTCTGGTGGAGTATATTAACGTGGTTAAAGAAAAAACTGCGAGTCACCAATCGTAGACTCTGAATCACATTCATAATATTTTATCGTCTCAATTTCCATAATTAGCTGCTTTAGATCGCTCATTACAGCTTCCATTCCGTAGTTGTTTATTTTACCCGTGTATCGGTTAAACATAGAATAACTACATTCGAGATTTAAATTAGAATCAAGAAGATAAGCATGCTTGTGGGTCATAATATCCAGATATAATAGATTATTAAAATTTTCAATTCTACGATTATATAAATTGGCGTAATAGTCATATTTAAACGTCGGAAGACATATTATAATATTTGTGTTTTCCATTTTCTTTAATATGTTTCTTATGTAATATATTATAGTGAAATAATTTTTAGTAGTTATAAAGTCCTCTTCGCCTACGAAAACTATGCAATAGTCTTTCATGGTGTAGTTAGTCAATTTTGATTGTAACCCATTTAGCAAATGTTTAACGTCACAATGTGGTGATAAATAATGACAAATATCATAATTATTGAGTTTGTCTCTGGCTATTGATAGCAATTTATTTGTTTTATTGCTACTGATGATACAAATTTTATCACTGTTATTCTTAAGAGTATTTTGGCGAATTTCTGTTTGAGGTAGGTAGGATTGTTTTGGTAACTTTTACGGGTCTCTATTAGTGTGTTTTTATTATTCAATGGTGTCATTTTTAATTGATTGTTCGTCTTAAATCACATTTAGGAGAGCTTATCTTGGATTTTTTCTTTGGAGTCATAATTTTTGGATCCTTTACTAACTCGGTGGTAATTTTTTTATAAATAGTTTTTTGTTTGATAAGTTCTTCAGTCGTTTTCTCTAATTCCGAGTTTTTGATACTTAACTTTTCAACTTCTTGATGTGCTGATTCTAGTAAAGAAGTTAACTCTGTGATTCTATTTTTTAATTGATTTATATCTAGACATTCTTCATCGTCAGATATGTTAGGGAAGCTATTTGAGGTCATATTTATAGATAAATCTAAGTCATTACTATTTTTTCTTTTTGAACAAGTTTCATCCTCGCTTTTTGTATTAGAATGTTTTCTGGTGCGACGTTGTGTAATGTTTTCAAAGAAATTCATTTCGAAATCGAAATTCAATAATAAACTCTCTCAAAAAGTGCATTTGATACTCGTGAGGTGCGAACTCCCGGCATAAGACATAAGATTTTGATAGAAGCAACGGTGTTAACCGTTACGCCAAATTGCATGAAATTATGAACCAGTATTATCAGTCATACGCAACGAAAAAGTACTTTTTATTGTGGGTACTTTGGTCATTTTTATATAATTTATATATTTTTGAATTACTCACGAATCAGCTGAGTCGAGAATCGTTTATCATTCAAAAGCCCTTGTTCTCATTCACTATCTTAATGCTTTTTGTTACATGACACTTGCTTTTATTTGTATTAGAAGCTTTATAAGCAGAGTAAATGATGCTGAGATGTTATAAAAATTGTTGAAAGGATTTTTTCAGTATTCACTAAAGGTTAACTGTTATCACGATTTGCACCACTTTGCCAGTATGTTTTACATTGCTAACATTATCACATGTATATTACACTATTTCGAATATTTTAAGTACGTAAACAATTGCATTTATTTATTTAAACTAATTTTAAAATAAAAAATATACGGATACGATCGCTTCAATCGGACGGTAGCGCCCTCTTTGTATCGACGAATTTGAGAATCTTGTCTCAAAATATTTCAATATTTTCAATCTATATTCTATGTGATTAAATGCTATGCTGTGTGGTAGCGGCTTCGAATACTACCAACCCTTGCTTTACTCGTGGGTGTCGTAAAAGACGACTAAGAGCCCTAGATTGACTCGGACCAACTCCATCTGGTACTATTTGGGTCAACGATTACATTCCCAAGGAGGGTTGACGTCAGGCAGGCGGCCGGTCATAAAAGTCATTGCCGAAACTTTTTGCAATATGTCAAAACAGATGACATATTGCGTCGACCCCAAGTAATTGGGATAAGAGCAAGATGATGATGATGATTCTATGTGATTAAATCGATATAAGAGTTAGCAGAAAATTCCAATAGGTTCAAGATTCACACTTTAAATCATTGGAAGCATAGATGTAGCTCTGAAAGTTTTCAGGGTTCAGAGTATTCAAGCGAGTGCTGGTCCTGGTTCTTGAACATCTAGCATCAGGCCTCAGGGGACTGCATGACGCTTCGCTAGAACGATGCTCGACAACGTCATCAACTGGGACGCGGTCGCCGCCTTGTGAGGCAGTTATCTCGCCGAAGGAGGCGGTGGAGCAGGTCCGGGAGGAATTCCTCTACCATGAAACGCTCCGCCGCCGGCGCATAGGGTAGCACAAGTGCAAGTACCTGCGCCTGATGTTGCCCTAGTAGAGGCTGTGGTTGGAAATTAGTCTGCTCCCCGCAGAGAGGACGATCGCGTAAAGGCGATGCTCCGGCAACACTGTTTTATTACCGGGGCGTCGAATGGGATAATACCTGAAAGGGTAACCCACCAGGCTGGCCACGGAAGTCAAGGAATCGGTGCCAGTGGTCGGCCCAATAACGTCGCGGAGGGAATACGGTAGGTTATGGGGTCGCATGGCGGATTGAGCGGGTTGTGTCCAGGCCATTGCTTAAAAAAAGAGTTTGACCGCTTTTGTGGCTTAAGCGACTGTAGTATTTGTGGGTGATAGTTAGAGCTAGTACAATGGAATAGAAATTATACATAGCCTAAAAATTAAAGCACATATTCAATCTTTAAAAATATAAGGTTTTAATTAGATTAGATATGTTTACTTTGCAGCAAAGACACTACAGTAAAATACCGATCTCTACTTAAAAAACTAAGCTTATGTTTGTTTTTCATGAGCTATTTTTTTTTCAGAAATGTAAAATAATTCCATTCAGTGTGATATTTTTCATCACTGACGATACTACTTAGGTAGTTGATATCATCATATTGATAACATTTGGCTTTTGTTAACTACTATTTGCTATGAAGCCTTTTAGGCTTTTGTGGCTAAAAAGCTTTGTACTATAAAGCTCAAATAAAAAACATTTCTTTTGTAGGGAGGTCGGCATAGAAAACATATATCGATATTCATAAAAATATCAATGATGCCGATTTTTGAGGGAAAATATCGATATATCGGTTAAATTAAAAATTAAATTATAAAATATTTAGTTGAGCCTAGCTCATTAATGTCAGAATGTATGTATTTTAATTTACAAAAAACTAAAATACAGTATTTCAGTTTACAAAAATTTCAACAAAGCTAAGGTATTTTTTGACTATTCTTTTATTAGACAAAAATTATTAAAACTTCAAACTACCTTTTATCCTATGTTTTAAGCATATTTCTTATCTAAACACATACATAAAATTGAACAATCTTTTGTAATGTTAAAATAATAGGTTTTTTCATGCTCACGCAGTTATTTACACACATAGTGACTATGGTTGAAAACCAGTTTAAATATTTTCTATTTGTCTGTCTGTTTGTTCCGGGTAATCTTCAAAACGGCGGGAGCGATTTTGATCATATTTTTCTGCCAGGTAGCTGTCTCTACAAAAAATTACCTTAAGCTATATTTTATCCCAATATTCCCACAAGAACGAGGACAGCGATAGTATGAAAATACGTTATGCAAATCTTTAAATGTTACCTATGGTATAAATTGCTCACTTAAAACAAAATAACTAAACTCGAAAACATTTTTATTTACAAAAACTATGATTTCCTGTAATACAATGCCTATAAGACGTGTTTTAAATAATAAATTGAATGAAAGGAAAAAATATTCGTTTAAAGAATTATTATTCGAATACTAAGCGTCAATACATTGGAATAATTCGATTGCCAGTTTTGTCGAAAATTGCCTTTTCTAAAAGTGACAGGCATAAATGCAACTCAATCAAAACATACCTGTCATAGACAATACAGTTACTGTTAGTCTTTTGTTCCTATCTTTTATGGTTTTGGATTTGAGCGACTTAATTTACATACATAAATGAAAAAATATATCGATTTTGATATGATTTTCGATATTGAATATTTTGTATCGATATATCGAATTAAAATTATCAATTAAAATATCGATATATCGATACTTTTTCATCGACAAGTCTATTCTATTGTTGCGCTGGAATGGGTTGGACTTTGTAACCTATTTGAAAAATTTTTAAGTAACTTTTAACCATTTATAATTATTGTTGAAAACTAAGGTGTTTATTATAATGTTCGCGCCAAGTAGCAGGCATTTATTTTTTTCTACACAGGTTGGTATATCTTTGTATTTTTTGGTGTTTTATACTCTATCTTATTGTTTTGGATTTATATTCAAATCAATATAATTTTTAGTAATTGAAATTAAAACAAGTTATGTAAGTAACAGCTGACGTCATTAAATCGCAGAGTGCGTTTTTTAGTAGTACACGATATTATTATGGTATGCAGCAAATTCAATTAGTTACCACTTAGTTTACCAAGAAAATCGTCCTTAAAATTCCTTTTTTGATAATAGACATATTTTTGTCGACTTCTTAGCCTGCTAATTTTTATTTTGAGTTGATGAGTTTTTCTAATATGAACTAGATATCTCATCCTTTTTCTGTAGTCCAGTTCGACATGTTATGAATAAAATATATTTGTTAGGTTACAATAAATTACCACCTACTAAGGTTATTTTTTTTTTAAGACAACTTTTGTTTTGCATCCAAGCCCATATTTTTCTGGACTCCTCACAACATGTACTTAGACCATCACAATCAGTCGAGTGCTGCAAGTGTAACAAATATACTCACTTGTTCCAATTCATTTTACTATTTATCTTAGAATAATAACGTATAGAAGGTAAGTTCGCACACAAAAAGTGAAGCATTTCAATTGGAGCCTAATGGAGCTTACGCCGGAACCGTTTAGTAATGTAAAGGTCACTATACTGCATGTACGTACGCAACTCTTAAAAAATAAATAGGTAATTATGACGATTTGTGCATTCAAATGGTGTCACAACACATTTGAAAAACTTAAAAAGGTTTTTAACATTACTTTAAAAAGTATTTCGATGATTAATGTTAATAAAATATAAAATTTGATTTCATAATTTGTATAGTGGTGTGCGTGTGTAATAGTGGGCGTGCATGTAGTATTTTTAGATTCATGTTTCGAACGTTCAAAGTATCAACACTATCCTTCTATACGTTATTATTCTAAGCTATTTATAATGTTATACTAAGAATCACAATATTAGAATTCTGAATACTTTTTAGCTGTTGCATTATAATTTAAGAATGAAATGATATGCTAGAAATTTGTATCTTTCAGCTAAGGCGACTGCAAAGTACCTTGGTAGTAGCTGAACACAATAATGAAGTGCTCTCGGCAGCTACACAAAACACTTTAAGTGCTGCCAAAAAAATTGGTGGTGATATTGCTGTATTGGTAGCTGGTACCAAATGTGGTCCTGTAAGTAGCCATTACCATAGATTAATTGACAGTAAACAATTAATTGATGACTAAGGGATATATATGCATATAATGTCTCTGTAAGAAAAGGAAAACTCAAAATACCTACCCTACAAAAAACCCTAAACGAACCCATCTGACTAGCATAGTATAGTAGTAGGTCAAAGTCACTCCTCTTACAAAAAAGGCTCAAGCCCAGCAGTGGGACTTATATGAGTCGAAATGATGATGAATTATTTGTTATCTGGTTAGTATATGTGAGACTCACCAATGGTACAACCTTCTCCAATGGGTGAGAATTTGGCTGATTATACTTTAGGTAAACTGGCCTGGTACAATAAGGTTTTGTTTTAAGTTTTATTTTCTTGCAGTAATATTTATTAATATCATGTAATTTTAGGAATGAAAACATTCTAGAAGAAGGTGAACAGTATCTTTTATAAGAGTACACCACACAAATGTTTTAGTTGTAATTTACTAAAGTTGAAGCTGGTCTAAGAGTCTAGGTGAACACTTGATCTAGTTAATACTAAGAGTAGACCTTTGCTGAGGCAGAATGTGAACTTGATTTAAATTGATGATTGATTTGAGATAGTTATAAAACAGTTAGTTGAAAAGGATACCTAGTGGAATCTTTATAAATCAAGCCTCATTAAGTTTGTAATCGTCAAAAAATACCATTCCCTTCCAAACAGACTCGATTATGTAGTTGTTGTTAGTAAAATCCCTGAACTCATAGCAATAACATAAATGTAAAAACTTTTGGTGCCTTTAATGTAATATTTGTGCTATTTACATTTACAATGAATGAACACATTCATTAAATTACATGTTTTGAATTTTTAAATATTGTGTCTTTCAAAGACAAAATTTTAGAAATAAAATCCTTTATCTCAAAATATTTTCTGTATTTCGCTTGACATAAAGTTAGTGTGATCCCACTCTAATTATCATATATGTAAATTTCATAATGTGATGTTGAAGTATGCTTATTCAACACATTTAATTTGGTAAACTAGCAGAATTAAAAAGTTCATTACATAAATAACACATGTCTTCTAATTGTATATATTTTACGGGTTATATTTTATTTGTGCTGCAGTTCTTTACAACTTAGAAAATGACTGATCCCATAAAGATAAAATGTACAAACTTGTAATTGGATATTATAACTGCTTATAATTTTTTAGGCTGCTGAGAAGATAGCCAAAGCTAATGGAATTTCTAAAGTGCTAGTTGCTGAAAGTGATGCATTCAAAGGTTTCACAGCTGAGAGTCTAACACCACTCATTCTGGCTACACAAAAGCAATTCAACTTCACACATATCCTAGCCCCAGCTACTGCTTTTGGCAAGGCTGTATTGCCTAGAGTGGCAGCTAAACTTGATGTATCACCAATTACTGATATCATTGGTGTTAAGGATGCAAATACCTTTATTAGAACTATCTATGCAGGTAATTTGGATTTGCACCTATGTAAAATTTATCACTTAGAATGTCATAATGCTACAAAAAGTTAAAGAAGAATTAATACCAGCTCCATCTGATACAGTCTGGTCAATAATTACATCCCCAAGGATGATTGATGACAGGATTATGGGCAGTCATAAAACTATTGCTTAACTCCAAGTAATTGGGATAAAAGCAAAGAGACAATAATAATATAATAATAATAATTTTATTTCAGACCATGTCCATATAAAAAGCTTAACTATGTCTAGTACTAATTAAAACTAAGTTAAAATAAATAAATCAAATCAAATAAATCAATCAATGAGGAGACATCTGGATAATATTACACATATCTATTTAGTTACTATTAGTGTTAATGTATTGGTAAAAACTTATAGTAAGTCAGCTTAGGGATTATATCTCGAAATCCATGATTATACTTACCTATCTACATTGCATTATTGTAACCATTTAAGTGCTTATGTAAATATGTAGGTAATTGTCGAATATAGATAAAGTTTCCTGAATGCGCCACCACTATTATATCAGAATACTAGTGCCTAAGCATAAATTAAAGTTCCCATTGGAGATAGTTCATATTTAATAGATTTCACTCACAGGCTCCTTGAATATTATCTATTGCTGTGTGACGATAATGTTACATCCACATAAACAAAAGTATGTGGTATTTTGCTTTAGGTTTATTCAAAGTTCATTGTAGATAGGGTCTATTACACAATCATTCTGTTATCATTAAGGGTGTATACCTCCATAATCATCAAGCTGGGCAAGACGATTAGCATTTGCGATTACTAATATAAGTTTGCCAGGATATGGCAACTAGCCACTCTCTTGGTGATCTCTCAGCTGGTTTTACAACTCCAAAATAAGTGATGATGCCATCACCACTTATTTGCATTGGCATCTTAACCTGTTACCACACTACAAATTTATTGATAACGTGAGTGGGTAAAATACCAGGATAAGATTAGTCTAGCCAATTTAATTTATAATTTATATATAGATTTAGTCTTAGATTACTGTCAATTAATTATTTTCTTATAGGAAAAATGTCCAAGTTTATTTGAATTTAATATATTTTATACATCATGTTTCAGGTAATGCTGTTCTCACCTTGGAAGCCAAAGATGCTATCAAGGTAATAACAGTGCGGAGTACAGCATTTCCACCCGAGCCATTGGAAGGTGGTTCTGCAGCTATAGATAAGGCACCTGAGGGAGACTACAAGACAGATCTTGTCCAGTTTGTATCACAAGAACTGTCTAAGTCAGATAGGCCAGAACTTACTAGTGCTAAAAATATTGTTTCTGGTGGTAAGATTTATTCATTATTAGCTTTTATACATAGTTAAACTTGTGGATTTTTGTGGAATATGAGATTTTCTTCAGTGATAATACAGTTGCTTTTACTTCTGTACTGAGTATTACATACCCTTCTATTTATACATAAGCCTATTAATTCTAAATGTTCATTATTGGACATGGCCCTATCTATGAAGGGGACAGTGTATATAATATGTTGCATTATCCCCCTTCATAATGTCTGTCTCTCCCAGCTAGGGATGCTCGATGATCATTGATGTTTTAACATCGATGTTAACGGAATTGATCATCGATTATTAACTCACGGGCTTACGCACGACCAATGCAACGAAACAAATTATGTCTTCTATGAACGCTGTCATGACCTCAGGCAGGTAGCCATCCCCACCTGTAGATGTTTCAATAACACGAGGTAAAACGTAATGATTTCACTCTATTTTTGTCAATTATTAATGCAAAAATCATTGATGTTTGGTTTTCAATAAATATCAAACATCGATGTTGGGCTTACGATTATGACATTGAGGTCAACATTCGATGTTTTTCTAATACCTGCTATATCTAAGTATATAATAGTGGATGTCTGTTAGGCTGATAATGATATTTGTTTTTGTTGTTATGTAATGACTGGCTAAGATGTTTAATGATAATGAAGTATTAAATTTCACCATATTTATTTACTCTATAATAGTCTCGAAATTTCATTAATGAATATGATATGTCAGGTCGTGGTCTGAAGTCTGGTGACAACTTCAAGCTGCTGTATGATCTAGCAGACAAATTGAACGCTGCAGTGGGCGCATCTCGTGCTGCCGTCGACGCGGGTTTTGTTGCCAACGACCTGCAAATCGGTCAGACTGGCAAGATTGTTGCCCCTGTGAGTCTTTTTATTTTCATTAAAAGTAACTTCTGGTTGTAAGAGTATAACGCTACAGAGCAGTGTGTATCTTCTGACAGAGATTTTAGTTATGTGTTACCTAGCTGAGAACCGTGGTATCGACCCTAATGGCCGACTTAATAGGAATGACTCAATAAGAACGGTGGTTTAAGAGATGTGTGTGGCCAAGCGACATAATGCCTCAAAAATTAAAAAGTTATATATTACTAAGTTTTTGTGGCACAAAGTTTAGTACCATGTCTGTTAGGCTATAAAATTACATTATAAAATTGGTATGCTACACTTCAACCATCAAGTAGTCATGTGGTGACGGAGTCAGAATACAATTCACCGCCCCATTTCTGGCCCATGGGTGCCATAAAAGACTACTAAGGGATTGAACATGCATATATCATCTATACAAGAGAAGGAAAAGTTGAAATAAAACCCTATACCAACCTGTCTGACTAAAATCAATTTTCCACTTATTGTGGAGAACGCTTGAGCCGAACAGTGGGATTTATACGAGCTGAAAGGAGATATGTTGACAACATATATAAAACATAAAAAAAAAATTAAATGCATAAAAATAAATAACTAAATAATAATAACCATTAAAATAAATTTTATTTTACAGGACCTATATATTGCTGTAGGCATCAGTGGTGCTATTCAGCATTTAGCTGGTATGAAAGACTCCAAGACTATTGTTGCTATCAATAAAGATCCCGAGGCGCCTATTTTCCAGGTAAACTACAACGTAATTTTTTTTTTAACGCTATTTTGCCTGTGGGTTCATGTGTGTTGATTCCTGTGTTAAAGACATTTCGCAGGTTAAAAAATAGTTTTTTTTAGTCAAGCTATGATCAAACTAAAAAAAAAATATATATAAAGTTAGTTTATAGCAATTAACGATAATGTAACATCCGATATTTTTTTCAAATTTGATCATTAGGATTTTCCTTATCCTTTCATAAATTAAAATGTTATTTATTTATAATATTAGTAAACATTTAACGTATTTTCATCATTCATCCTAGTTAATTAAATTGTGGAATTGTGCCATCTATTCTCATAAAAATATGGCTTAGTACTGGCCGCATTGGCTACCATTGGTGCGGTTATATGCAAGTGATGCAGTGATAATAATCGATGCGGGCAGGCAGGCAACCTGAGAACAGCCGTCACCCACAATCCTACCCTGTAGACGCGTATGCGTACCGTACGTTGGATATCCATAGTACGTAATTTTACGACTCCAACCAGTAATTTTTCTGTGGTGATGGAGTAAATAAAATTCACCACCTCTTTGTCCGTGGGTAAATGAAAAAGACCATTAACACGTTAACTGTCATAGTCTATTTTGAGAAATTGTAAAAAAAAACATTTTGCGACCTTTTACTCAATATAGTGTTTAAAAGCCTGAAAACACCTCCCCACATTTTACATAGCTTATATTTACTAAATTTTACATATATACTTTATGTCGGACATATGACCCGGCATAGATTGAATGTAATAATTTTACTGCATAATTTCACTGCACATATGATTTTAATGCTCTTGGAGGCCGCGCAGGTTCCACTGTTTAGATGAAATCGTTGAAAGTACGCCCGACAGGCTCGACGGAAAAATGGAATTAGGTATGTTTTGTCGGTCATATAGTCCGTCAAAGCCTGAATTCCAGGCTGACACGGCAGCTAACGTGTTAAGGGCTATGTTATGTAGATATCATCACTGCAGGAGATGGAAAACTCTAAAAACTTTATATCAACACGGACTAGTGAGATATTGTAGGTTGGTTGCCCTGTGGAGGAGACTCGAGCCCAGAATTGGGACATATCTACTGTGAATCTGTGATGATGAAGAGGGTAATGAGAAAGATGAAATAGAAAGGTTGGAGAGATATTGCATTCTTAACCTATTAGTTAGCATACAAAAAAATTAGACCTTATACTCCCTATGTCCTTCTTTAAACGAGGTTTAAGTGGAGTATTTTCTTATGCCTCTGGTTTTGCGAAGGTCCATGAACGACAGTGTCACTTAACATCAGTGGGCTTACTTACCCTTGAAATCAATTCTAATTTCGAATCCGATTCAATTCCAATCTTACCAAACTTATATTTGGTACTCTTAAACAAAATCTAGAATGAATTCTTCGCATTTGTCGTTCTTATTTTCACCAAATGTGTCGTATTTTATTACTGTAAATTAATAATTTTACCGAACTCGATCACTGCAAAGACGCTTTCTGAAACTGTGCAACATTAACGATTTTAAACTACGTCAAAATCACGTCGGGTGTAGCAAATATTCAACTTAATCGATGAGAATCGAATACATTAAGTTTAAAAAAAAATCCACCGAATTTGATTCCAATCGTGCGCTAGTGTCGCTTTCAAGAGTACCAAATTGCTCAAATTCGAGCTACGATTGGATTTAGGATTGGAATCGAGATTCAAGAGTAAGCACACAGGTGTGCTGTTTGGCCGTTTACCACCAACAGCAATGAAAAAAATCTTTTGTTTTCAGGTAAGCGATTATGGTTTAGTCGCCGACTTATTCAAGGCAGTTCCTGAACTCACCTCCAAGTTGTAAACATGAATAAATGATCAACTGTACAGTTTTACATTTAGAAGAAAAATTTTATATCCAATTTTATAGCTTGAGTTTTATATAATCTTCCATTTTTTATTGGCTCGTATTTGTTTACCATGTTTAAATTAATGACATATTTAATAAATGTTGTTACTATATAGCTTTGTTTTATTACTTTTACTTTGTTATATTAATGATTTCTGATGTTTACGCGAGTATTATACATTTTAAATAAAACTACTTTACGGATTTTATCGCGTTTGTATTTGATATTTTGATTACCCGACGTTTCGAACACTTTACAGCGTTCATGGTCACGGGTAGACTAAGATGTCTCACGTCCAACAAGTCATCGTTACTGCAGAAAATTTATAATTATCTACCCGATACAGAAATTAGTTATTAAATATTGACCCACATTTTGATACAAAATTTATTGCCAGTGTAAGAAGAAAATGATTCTATATGAAAAAATTATATTGTTTATGGTTAGTAATAATTAGTAGTAATAGTTAGTAATCAAAATATCAAATACAAACGCGATAAAATCCGTAAAGTAGTTTTATTTGTTACTAGCAACCCGCCCTCGCTTCGCTTCGGTTTCAGTCGCTTAAACCCGCGTAGTTCCCGTTCCCGTGGGAATACCGGGATAAAATATAGCCTATGTTACTCCCTGATATTATAGCTTTCCATTGGTGAAAGAATTTTTGAAATCGGTTCGGTGGTTTAAGCGTGAAAGCGTTACAAACAAACAAACATTCTTACTTTCGCATTTATAATATTAGTATGGATATTAACTATATTAGGGGAAGTCTGAAAGTGGCACCAGGGATAGAGAAAATTAGGAGCGCGAGATTGTCTTGGTATAGACATGTGATGAAGAGGGATGAAAGGCATGTAACAAGGAGGGTTATCAATATGATGGTGGATGGACGTAAGAACCGTGGAAGACCTAAAAAGAGATGGATGGTGTGAAAGCAGTGAGTGCAGATATGACGGCTGATAGGAAGCTATGGAAGGTAAGAACATGTGCCGACTCCACTTAGCGTGGTATGAGGACAGGTAAATGATGAACTTTGATTTGAATTAAAACTATTTTTACGAATTTTATCACGCTTATATTAAACAAATAAAAACGCGTTAAAAGTCCTAAAGAAAATTTTATTTCAAGGGTTTAATACTCGCGCAAACAAGAATCATTATAATAAATACTTAATTATCTTCGGTTTTAATAGGCCTGAAATTGGATTTATGTTACTATGGTTAAACCTCCACAAATAATATCTAACAAAAACACTGCAATTTATACCTAGTAGTGCTATAGCGACCGTAAGTGTTTACAAATCGGACATATGTAAGCAACTTCACGAGGGAATACGCCTTGTTTGGTTAATGACAAATCGTCTGAGAACTTCTAACACCCTAATATTTTTAGCAAAATATTTTTACAGCGTCTTTTGACGACAACGCATGGAACCAATCGAATGTAATAACCTCTTAAATATTCCAAGCAAAAACAAACCACAAACAAGTGTTTTTGAAATTATATTTCTTTTGCCGCGATTGACAAAATTATGAGAGTAAATTCTTATGATGCGCGCGCACACCGTCGCAAATGTCAACTCGATAATGCGTTCTAATAAAATTTTCAACAACAGACAAAGACGAAGTTAGTCTTCGTCTTTCAGCCTGTCAGACGTAAATAATTAATATAATACTTGACACTGGCACCCATAGCTCATATTATTGTAGCTCATTGCCATTAAATAAGAAGAAGAGAACTTTCAACGTATTAAATACATTAAGACTAAGGACGGGGTAGTGGTCTAAGTAGGGACTTATCGTGTCGAAGAAGTTTGAAGTCAATCACACTAGGATGTATTTCTTAATGTGGAGTGTATTAAAAATGAAATTTTTTATAATACAATGTTGCTATTCGACAATAGATGGCGTAAGGGGTAGGTAGTTTTAGTCTGCAAGAAAATTTCTTGAGCCAAATACGTTCTATATATTTTATCACATTATTGTTAATGGCTTAGAAAGTTCTTTTTTTTATATTATTTACTTCGTATATACCAAAAAGTTGCCGAAATTACTCTAATTCATAATTGTCCATTTTGGTAGAGACAGGTAGATGAGGTAGATACCTAAGTATATACCTACTTATTGACTGCGCAAATGGCGGTTAAGATAATAACTTACCGTGCCAGTGTTGTGGGTTCGATTACTAAGCATGAAAAAAGTGTGCGATCCGGCAACTGGTACTTTGAGTATGGATGGAATTAGGGCGTGTTAATTGTATGTTGTAATGGTATGTAAAGTTTTTTCCGTGTGGTGACTGAGTGAAAATACAATTCACCACCCCCTCTCTTACCCGTGGGTGTCGTAAAAGACGACTAAGGGATATAATACGCATATAACATCTATGCAAGTGAAGGAAAACTCGAAATAAAACTCTATACCAACTTGTCTGACCAGTATGGTATAGTAAGGTGAATATCCCTCCTATTGTGGAGGCGGCTCGAGCCCAACAGTGGGACGTATATGAGTTGAAATGATGATGATGATGTAAAGTTCCCCACAATACCTACACGAATTATCTCCTTACAATTAGTGTTGGTGTTGTCGTAACAAAAAAATATTACTTACCTACGATTGTGATATTAGTATTCGAAAATGTCATTTCATCAATCGAAACGTAGAAGGTCTACGTTTCGACATGACATTTCTGGTAAAGCTGATATGCTGTAGATAAGAAAATATCTACGTATGGTAAGTAGATATATATATATATGATATGCTTCTTATAATAGGTATTCTTTTTTTTATGGTCACTGCTTTCTTTGGTTAGTTTATTAACACAAACTTCCATCCCTTGCATAGATGTTATAAATAACGATTAAGGGATATAATATGCATATAGGTATGCATATTATATCCCTTAATCGTTATTTTAAGACACCCACAGACAAGACAGGAGGTGGTGGGCATGTATTAAAATGCAGGAGCATTTGTTTTATTTTTATATTATATCTAGTTACATTAGTCGACGCATGGCGGTTTTAAAATATAGCGTCTAGTTTTCAAGTACAAGTAGATAATATAAGACATGGATATTGATTTTGGTAGGTAATCAAAACAAGATATTTTTGTACCTATTTTTATGAACGGGACAGGCAGTCTGAAAGTAGAACTGTTCCGTCTAAAGCGGATGGTATAATATTACCTAACCTCTTTATATGTTACCCACCTCTATTGTCATACTGCACGTAGACCCCAATGAGGAGTTTTTGGCGGGAATCTGGAAGTGTCATGTGGTGTTCTTGTATTATATTCAATATCTTAGTGTTTTAACGTGTTACCTATATTCAATAATCTTGATGGCATTTTATGTAATATATAGCGGCAGAACTGCTGAGGTGTAGTGAATATGACATAAAACTGTTAAACATACCTTTCTGTTTCCACCAAAATTCTCAGAAGATACCCTTAACAGTGGCCATTACACTGTTGAGGGCGACACTTTGACTTACTGACAGACCATTACTGACATGAAGAAACTGATAACTTGAAAAGATAATTATAACTCGACACTGGCAAAAATGGCTCGTATTTGTAGCTGATTGCCAAGATAAAAAAAGAAGAAGAAGAAGACCCCAACGAGTGATAGCGTCTTAATTGTCACGTCAGGCAAATGCCCGCCTGAAATTAAATGTTTCACCATCTCAGCTCACATAGTCCCACTGCTGTAATCGGGCCCCTTCCACTATGGGAGGGAAAATTGACCTACTTTACCACGCTGATCAGGCGTGTTGGCATAGAGTTTTCTTTCGAGCTTTCCTTCTCTTGCACAGAATCGTCTTTTAAAACACCCACGGGCAAGATAAGGAGTGGGTGGCGAATTGTATTCTTACTCCGTGATTAGGTATAGGCAATGCTTCATATGAACATATATTTAACTCATTAAAATATATATTTATTATAACTACATATATAGATAGCTATAAAGTAGTTAGGTATAGTTATTCAATATGTCTACGTTATGCAAGCATAAACCAACAGGAGTTAAGTGCATAGTCAATCATGTCGGTAATGATAGTCGCAAGGGAGATGTGGTTTGTTCGTTGCGTGGCATTCTCGTTATCATATCTTCCAGCAACGAGCTGAGTAGGCGGGGCGAGATGCGGGCGGAGCGGACCACGCCCGGTTCGAGCCGCCCCGCACACATTAACATTTAACACGATCAAACATGCCGCGGTTACGGCAAGATATCTACGTTGATGAAAAATACTTTTATAAAGGCAATAGTAATCTGGAGTTATTCGGAGCGTATGCTACTGTTGTCAGAGATCTAAGGTTATGTATCGTTTGCTGCACCTTTCGAAGTAGGGTTATGCTACTGATAGATTTTTGTTTGCAGCCGTAATTGGGCTATCATTCAATTCCTTTTGGCATATTCCAATATGTGCAAGAGATTCAAGTTAAATAGAAGATATCAGAAACTCTTTTACCTATGTTAAAAAAAGAAGTGTGTATGTACCTATGTACCTACTTATGTACGCACGTAAGAAGTTATTGTTCTTTGGCATAACAAGATAAAAATCTTTCTTAAAAATTGAAATTGGTGACAGTGTGTTAAAAAATGTTGACTAGCTAACTTCAGAGTGCCTTTTTTTTGTGACGGCGTACACGCGTAGGTATCGTAAAACATTACCTACTCTCATATTTTTCTCTGACACGCCAAAAGAAGTATAATTTCAAAAATACCAGCAATTATGTGTAAATAGATAGATATAGGTCAAATTTAATAATACTACCTACTTACTTTTTTTTTTTGGGGGTGGCTTACGGTCGGCACACTCCTCACACCACTCCATCCGGGGCGACAGAGGGGCGTAAGCACGCACACCCGTAACCCACCCGTGACACGTCGCCTTCGTCGTTGGACTGACCACCGGAGCAGGGTGACTTCACGTCAGTGGTCGAAGAATACTACGAGTTAGAGAAACTTCAGTGTTTACACTTCTGACAATGTGACAAAAACAAGTTTTCAGTAGGCAGTTAGCTAAACTGACCCCTTTTTGCTATTACCACCTGAACATGTCCAATTCATTATATATTTGCAATTTTTTTTTAATAAAATACTTTTATTTTATTTATTTAGTTTATCTAGATTCAATAACCATCTGTGGATTACCTATACGTTGTTTATTGTCATCATCATCTTGCTCTTATCCCAATTACTTGGGGTCGACGCAATATGTCATCTGTTTTGACATATTGCAAAAAGTATCAGCAATGACTTTTATGACCGGCCGCCTGCCTGACGTCAACCCTTCTTGGGAATGTAGTCGTTGACCCAAATGGTACCAGATGGAGTTGGTCTGGGTCAATCTAGGGCTCTTAGTCGTCTTTTACGACACCCACGAGCAAAGCAAGGGTTGGTAGTATTCGAAGCCGCTACCACACAGCACATACGTTGTTTATTGTATAATATTATATCTGCTGACGGAGTATGAATATAATTTATTGTACCCTCTTTGCTCATGGGGTGTCATAAAAGACTACTAAGAATATCCCATCTACATATAACATCTATGCAAGAGAACAAAAACTGAACAAAATCTATGTCAACACTACCTAAGTTAAATTCCTTTCTATAGTGGAAGAGCCCAATAGCGGGACGTTGGTATAGGTACGGGCTGAGATGATGATAATATACCGCAGATATAAGGAGTAAGATAATCATACACCTACCTATCAACCTATCGTAAGCTAGACTACCTACTGTTGGGTAGGTATAGGGCTCCTCGAGGTGGATAAATTCATAAACTCCACGCTTGGCAGGTGGGTTGGTGATTGCAGTGTGTGTTAAGTAATAAGTTTTTACAAGAGAGCCCCTTCTCCTGATTATCCCTCAGTCGGTTTTTACGACTCTCACTGAATCGGATTTAGTGGTCACATTGTATTTCTAAACGTTGAATACACGGGAAGATGAAGAAGAATAAAAGTTTTAATAATAAATAATTTTAATTGTATTTTAGCTCATATACCTATTACCTACCTACTTACGTTCCGTTGCTGGGCTCGAGTCTTCCTCCACGATAGGAGGTGAAATGACCTACTATACCAAGCTGGTCAGACGAATTGGTAGAGGGTTTTATTACGAGTTTTCCTTCTCTTGCATAGATGTTACATGGCTATACCTAGCCTTTAGTGGTCTTTCACGTCACCCATGTGCAAGAAAGGGGATGGTGAATTGTATTCTTACTCAATCATCACACGGATAAATAAATTTACTTATTGATTAATTTGACGTGTTATAAGTATTAATATTATTATAACATATTGTGAAACTTACAAGAATTTGATATATAAATTAATGCCACAAATGTATTAGCATTTTTAATATGCTTCGTAAAAACCTTTGCATGATGGACGGTGACACTTGTACAAAAATATTAAAAATTATGCCATTAATTATGCCAATCTTTTTAGGAAAACGCTTGTATATTATGGTTTAAATAAGTTCAAGACAAATTTACTTAGGTAGGTACGAACATTTTAAAGGCATTTTAGAATTTAGAATGTTATGTAATGTTCACTCGCGTAATTCCCGCTCTTATGGGAATACCTGCTGGGTTAAAACATAGCCTTTATTACTCGCCGATAATGTAGATATGTGATAGAATTTTTAAAATCGGTTTAGTTGTTTAAGGGTAAAAGCGTAAAAGTTTGTTAATAAACTTTCGCGTTTAGTGAGGATATATTCGGTATAACTAATGAAAACACTATTTTAGCGGCGTAGTAGGTACTGTAGACGGCTACAGTCTATGAGACCTCGGTTTAGATTTCCGGCAAAAATTTATAAAAGATTTTTCTGAGAAGAAAATAGTCTAATTTAGGTAGTTTTATTTTTGGGGGTGGGCTACGGTCGGCGTACTCCTCGCACCACTCCATCCGGGGCGACAGAGGGGCGTAAGCACGAAGTATAGCACATCGCCTTCGTCGTTGGGTCGACCACCGGTGCAGAGTTCCTTGACTTCAGTGTAATTTAGGTAGTAAAATATTGTCAAAATCGGTACAGCCATTTTGAAAATTACCCGGAACAACAACAACAACAGACACACGGACAAGCTAACAATATTTAAACAATTTTTTAGGAATAGGTATCTGCAATAAACGTGTGAGAATGGAAAAACAGACACTTCAATTTTATTTATTTGTATAGATTATGCACTAAGCAAGCAGCCTGATGCTCTGGTAGTTTCTCATGTGAATATAGCTATCAATATAACGGTACATTTTAATAATTTGATATTGAAAGGAATAGTAATGTAAATTATTGATGCAAAAAGACAAAGATGCAAAATACAAAAAGGATTATTGCGATTTCATCGTAATCAACCTTACTAATATTATAAATGTGAAAGTAAGTTGTTTGTTACGCCTTCGCACTTAAACCACCGAACTGATTTCAAAAATTCTTTCACCAATGGAAAGCTATAATGTCAGGGAATAACATAGGCTATATTTTATACCGGTATTCCCACGGGAACGGGAACTACGCGGGTAAAGCGACTGAAACCGAAGCGAAGCTAGGGCGGGTTGCTAGACATCATATACGTCCCACTGTTGGGCTCGAACCTCCTCCCCAATAGGCAGACAATTGACCCACTATACTACCTAGACAGGATGGTATAGGCAGTTTTTCTTTTCTAATTAAATTTGTTGCGGGTCCTAAGACAATTAAAAGCGTTTCTCGGGACTTTCTGAGGGTCAAACCTCAGTGTCTTATACGGAGACCATTGTGGATCCTGGCTTACAGGAGTTGCAGTGGTGGGAATGTGTGTGGGTAGGATCTTATTTTATTTTATTTATTTATTTAAGGAAACTCAACAGCTATTTAACACACAGTTTCACATATATAAATATGCAAACAAACTCAGCTGTTTGTATTAACAATAAACAGAGCCAATTACAGAGTTCCACGACAAGACAATTTGAGGTGATACGTACAGCAATTTGTTAGTTATAATAATTATTAAAAAAAAAAATATAGATAACAGATTAAAAAAGTAAACAATAAACAAAATCAAAAAGAAAAATAGAAATATATATATATACTTACAACCTATTCTTGGATTGTGGATTGGTGGTTAAGTCTCGAAGAATATGTTTTTTAAAACTATTTTTGGACAACTGGAGATATCCTCCTTTATCTAGAGTTATCCTTCTCTTGTATGGACGTTACATGGATATTATATCCCTCAGTCGTATTTGCCGACATCCACAGGCAAGATAGAGACTGGTAAATTGTATTCATACTCCGTCACCACACGTATCGGCGGCCTTACCCATTGCGAGGCTCCGGGCGTAGGTCTTTGCGAGGCCCCGGGCGGCAGGTCTTTGCGAGGCCCTTTGTCCTTCGTGAAAAGTATGAGATACGAAAGTAGGTCTGGTTGTTTAGTTTAGGGATTTGTCATGTTTGATGAAAAATACTAAAGTTGTACAAATAAATAAAATTTAAGTTTTAAAATATTGAAAATAAAGTGAAAAATATAATTAATAAATAAAAATGTAATTTAAAACTTATATTTTTTTAAATTTGCTTGGGTTGTTGCGTGAGGCCCCTGTAAGCGCGAGGCCCCGGGCGATTGTCCTGTTCGTCACCCCCTAAGGCCGCCACTGTAAAGGGTTAGATTACAAAATAATAGCCAGACAAGTTGTACTGTAAGTAACGAGTACACAAAATTCACTGTTTGATACATTGTTATATTTTAACTTGTTTCATAAAATTATATGCTTTGATAATTGGTTACGGTCAAGTTTTGTAGGTCGCTACTAGGTATAAATAATTAAGATACATAAATTATAATTAATTTAATTACAATTTTAGATTTTAATATTAATAACACTTATTATTTTATAAATATGACTTTATTGAATAATTAATTTGAGATTCATTTTGCATTAAGCATTTTAAAGAGATATTATGATACACAAAAGCGTAATAAAATCAAGTAATAAAATAAATAAGTAAAGCATAATCCCCTTAAGGGAACTTACATATTGTCAAATTTACGCATTGTTTGAAAGAGGTAATCTAATAATTAATCTACCACCGGATCAGAATGTGGCTACAATCTACGAAGATCCGGCTAGATTTTCAACGAGCTGTTATTAAAAAAGAAATATGTATCATATAATTTTAACTTAATTAACTGCAAAATAAGTATACCTACATAAACGACGTATTTAAGATATAAATTTATATTAATATGGTCAACAACTGATTAATATGAAAATCAAAGATAAAAAGATTGAAAAATATTTGTAATGTGAGATTAAAATTTACTTTTATCTATATAAATAAATAAAATTGATTGTCTGTTTGTAATGTCAAAAAAAATACGCATTATTTCAGCTCATACTTAATAAATAATACACGATACCTACGCATAAAAACCAGTTTCAAAATTTTGTGTTGGTCTGTCAGTTTCTTGCGGGTAATCTTCAAAACGGCTGGACCGATTTTGTTAATATTTTACAACCAGGTAGCTGTCTGTCTAAGGAGTAATAAGGAGGAGAGAGGAGAGGAGAGAAAGTGCAGGAATATCATCATCATCATCATCGTTGAGCCTTTCGGCGTCCACTGCTGGACATAGGTCTCCCACATGTTTTGCCAAAGAGGGCGGTCCTGTACCGCCTGTATTCAATGACGCCCAGCAACTTTCACCAGGTCGTCAGTCCATTTAGTTAGTGGGCGTCCTACACTGCGTCGTCCGATACGTGGTCGCTACTCACGAACCTCTCTTCCCAGCGGTTGTCGGTTCGTCGGGCGATGTGGCCTGTCCATTGCCACTTCAGCGTGTCAATTCTTCGTACTATGTCGTTTACACAAGTTCTTCTATAGATTTATAGGAATATACTGGTAATAAATATATACAATCATAAACTTACGCTTCCTCGAATATTTCAGTTTTATTTATTAACTAGCAACCCGCCCTCGCTTCACTTCGGTTATAGGTTATAGTCGTTTTACCCGCGTAGTTCCCGTTCCCGTGGGAATACCGGGATAAAATATAGCCTAGTTTACGCCCTGATATTATAGCTTTTCATTGGTGAAAGAATTTTTGAAATCGGTCCAGCCGTTTTGAAGATTACCAGGAAAAAACAGACAGACAGACAGACAAAAATTTTTTAAGTGCTATTATACTATATATGCTATATATACACCTATGCCTAAAGGTGTCGTGCAAATAAACCGTGTGAGCATGAACAAATTATTATTTTGACATTACAAACAGACACTCCAATTTTATTTATTGGTATAGATATAGATCATTACTTACATAATTATATGATAATGAGTATTTGTATTCCTAAAAATAAATAAACTTGCATGTAGTAGGAATAAGAAAACTTACGTCTTTTATTGTTTTTTTTTATATGTAACTAAGAAACAACAGGTGATACCATACATAAATTTAAATTTAAAACATTTTATACGCGAGGTTACGTTTTAAACGTGTGATAAATCGCCACCCTTAAACTCGTTTAAGCATTTGGAAAGGGGATGGTAATGTAATCGGCGAAGGCGAACGCCGTGACGAGCGAACGAGCAAACGTACGTCATTTTTTGTTATTTATGCGCTGAGGCCATGGGGGCTATTTTGATAATTAATATAGAGAAATGGTTAAATTAAGTGCCGTTTACCCTCGGGTGCTGCCAAACACCCGTTCCTTGTATTGAACACCTTTTGTGGATATCATTGAGGAATTAACATCGATGTCACCGTATAAAGCAACTTGGAGTTATTACGTGAGGGGAAAATGGAATCAAAGATTGATTGAGTTTTTTATTGATAATGTTGTAATGCCGTTTTAATATTAAGTTAATTCTTAGTACGGTGAGTTTGATGATATCTTTATATATGTATGTATTTTTTGTGTACGTGTGTGTCACTGAACTCCTTCTAAACGGCTGGACCGATGTTGATGACATTTTTGGGTGTGTTCAAGGGGATTCGAGAATGATTTAGATTTACAATTGGACCCCGTAGGTGGCGCTACTGTCGATTTCAAGGTCAATTCCTTTTATTCATTTGAACTGAACAACGTCTGTTAGGTCAGCTAGTCGTACCTATTTAAAAATGTGATGTTTTGTTTAAAATACTAATTTAAATTAATTTTAATGTGTGGCGACGGTTCGAACACTTTACAGCGTTCATGGCCCCGGGCGGACTAAGATGTTTGATCAATCAAAAATCAAATACAAACGCGATAAAATCCGTAAAGTAGTTTTATTTCATCATTTCAGCCTATAGATGTCCTACTTGTTGGACTCAGGCCGCCTCCATAATAGGAGGGGAATTGACCTATTATTCCACACTGGTCAGACGTGTTGGAATAGGGTTATGTTTCAAGTTTTCCTTCTCTTGCACAGATATTATATGCATATTATATCCCTTAGTCGTCTTCTACGACATCCACGAGCAAGACAGGGAGTGGTGAATTGTATTCTTATTACGTCATCACATGGATGTCGTTATACTTATGGTGTTTCATTTTACGAGAGCAACAGAATAAATTTGCTTGTTATTGTTGTTTATTAGTCATTTAAAATAGTACTCAATAAGTATAAGCAATATAATCTGTGCGTAGTTGACCACAAGGGTCGTGAGCTATTGCTGACGCGAACATCACGTACCATAACACGACCTCCTTTGTAATTCGTTCGATTGTGGCATCTGTACGAGACTCCGCTATGAGACATATTGATGTCTTGTGGACATCTTATTTTATCTACAGGATGTTTATAACTTTCCTGGTAGATTAAGGGTCGCTACATATCTGACGGGAAATACGTCGCGTATTATCGGTTGCGTAACACAAACTTTTTTTTTTGGTGTGGGATTACGGTCGGGGCACTCCACGCACCACTCCGTCCGGGGCAACAGAGGGGTGTAAGCACGCACATCCGTAATCCACCCGTGACATGTCGCCTTCGTCGTTGGGCCGACTACCGGAGACTTGTCGTCAGTGGTCGGCCCGACGGAATACCCCTTGTGGAGTACCTACCCACCCATCGACCGACGTCCCCCCCTCGGGGAGGACGTCGGTCTTTCCACGCGCGGTCGACTTCTCGGTGGGTGACGGACTAATTCCACGGTCCGGTCACCCGTGACCTCAGCTAGGCCGGCATCAGGCGCAGGTAATCGTGCCTGCACCGCTCTGCGTAACGCAACCTGCATAGGAATCGAGTTTTGGCACTTGCCACTGTAGGCTAGTTTTTTAACCATTAAAATATCTGTGTAGTCTTTTATACTTACATTTATCTATCTTATTATTTATCTAAGTACTTATACCTCAGCCGATATAAGTACATATATAAAAATTGGCCACTAGAAAATTGGACAGCGAGACTGTTCTGAGAAACCTAATAAAGCTAATTGCGATCATTAACGACATTGTCAAGCGTGGCGATTATGTTATTATCTTCCTATTGATTATTAATTTTTATAAATTTTAACTAATAGCTCTTAAAATATTTTAGTAACAAATAGCTGACCGCGATATTTTATTATAAAAAAAATTGTCATAAAGATTTATTATTGGTATGAATGTAGTAAATTTATAGCGAATAAAATGATTCCGAATGCTGATAGGGAAAGAATATATTATCCCTTTCTTATTCAGTGGTGATGGTAAAAGATAACTAAGGGACGCAAGCAGATAAACGAGTGCAAGAGAAGGCAAACTCGAAATAAGGCGCTATTCTAATCCGATTGTTTTTTTTTATTGCAAACGGTGGCAAACGAGCAAACAGTACACCTGGTGGTAAGTGTTAATGCCGCTCATGGACCTTTACAGGGTCGCTGCCTACCGCGAAGAAAGTGAAGGGAGTGTGAATGCGTGCATTAAGGCTCGGTGATACCAAGGGCACCACCAAAATCCTCCACACACAAACACCCTCAGAAAGTTGGGCTGCCGGCTCTCTCGCTCATCGAACGAAGCGCAGTAACAAATTGCTACTACTCAGACGTCGATTTTCTGCGAGAGTGTGGTACTACCCCGGACGGACCGGCCCGCGGCTGTAGACAGATAACTGTTGACAGTGTGGTCCTACCACTCTTAAACTGGTAGAACAGTTTCACTTTCATTGCGGAGAGGATTTGAGTACAGTAATGGGAACTGTATGAATTAAGAATATAATGAATATAAAATCATTTTAAAACTTCAACTCGAATAGAATAAGTCTGCTTATCCAGTTATCCATTATGTACTGAAAATTTTTTGTTCATCGAATAATTAGACCGCATCGTAACGTTAATCTTGTCTAGACAAGATTAGCTAGATCCTACGATTGCAAAAGTATAAAAACTATAAAAATATAAGATTTTATAACTCAATGATGTCGCATTTCAGTTTCGTATATTGACTGAAATAATCGAGAGGCAGATAATATTCATTATAACCGTTCATAATATCATTATAGCCGTTTTTACAACACCTACGCGCGAGAGAGGGGATGGTAAATTGAATTCTTACTGCGTCATCACACAGATAATCGTTGTATCCAATGAAGTTTTTTTTCACGATACCTAACACTAAATATCTTGAAAATTATACATAAATAATATTAACATTCGGTTGTAGGAACTTAATGAACCGCTGTTAGGATATTCTAACGAGAGTACCCAATACAGTAACCCAGTACCCAGAGTAACATTTTCATTTGGGGGCCGTAAGACTATATCCATCTATTTATCAGTAGGTGGGTAAGTAATTGCAGTCGGTCTTATTAGCTTTTCAACAGATTAGTGCTATTCATTTTATAGGTTTTCTTTAGGGTGACGGAGTAAGAATATAAATCACCACCACTCTCTTGCCCATGAGTGTCATAAAAGACGACTAAAGGTCCTAAAGGATATAATAGACAGATACCTAACAGCACATCTGATGAGCGTGGTATAGTAGGTCAATTTCCCTTCTATTGTAGAGGAAGCTCAAACCCAGCAGTGGGATATACGTCCCACTGTTGAGATGGTGGTAATGTTTCTGCTGCTATTTCCTCACCTGGTCTTTACTAGGTGACTAGGTCTTAGCCCTTCAACACACGAGTAAAACAATACTTAATATATACAAATTTAAAGTGAATTCAACTGAAACACCAGCTTTTTTCATCTGATGGCATTGCATTTATCTGAGGGGATAGATGGGTAGTGAAGGGTATCATAATCTATCATACATCCCCTTTCTAAACTTTAAATGTATCATTGTTTCTGTACTTATTTAATTTATTACAGAAGCTTGTTCTATTTAAGCGATCTGACTGACGTCCACGAAAATTACTTGTGGCTGATGATGACATTGCGCTCGCTCAGCTAAGAGCGTATATGGCCTGGGCAGCCGTAATCCATAAATATTCGTGGTTTCATCCTCGCTATTGAAGTGCGAAATCACGTCGCAAAAAGTCCTTAATTAAAAAATGGGAACATTTACTATGCCTCTGGCAACGGCCAAAGCCGAATTCCGTATCCAACTGGAATTAGGCTCTTAGGCAATATCACTTAACTTATACCGGGTTGACATTTATCCATAAGTCGTATCAAACTGTCAAAGTCCAAAATATCATCTGCGACTAACAACTGTATAAATCATGAAAAACAAAGTAGTTTAAACTCCAGCCTGTATCATCAAATAAAGTATTAGATGTATAAGCTACGTTGAGCTTAGTAGTTTAGTACTTAGTCACAATAGGTACTTGCGGCGTTGAGCCTTATAACAAATATTGCTACAGGTCTCATTCGTGACGGTGTATGTAACGTGCTCCAACATTTTACAGCTTCACTTAACTAGATTCTTACTACTGAGACCGTACTGAATTTGTATTTGAATACCGACTGGCTATTTGCATACGGGAAGTACAGCTCGCATATTGAGCGTGGATAACAAACTGTGGATTAGAATATCCCTCTAAACTGCTACTCTGGGACGAATGGGCTCAACTTGTATCTAGGTATACTTAGAAAGCGTTCGTCTTGAACGCTTTCTAAGTATACCTAATATTGGAATGGGTTGCACGGAACTATTACTTTCTTTTTTAAATTACATTTTCATTAAAATTAGTCCAGCTGTTTAGGTCAGTTTGCCGTGAAAACGGAGTAAGAACATAATTCACCAGTCCCTTCTTGCCCGTGGATGTCGTAAAAGACGACTAAGAGATGTAATATGCATATAACATCTGCTCAAAAGAACGAAAACTCGAAATGAAACCCTATACCAACATGGTATAGTAGGTCATTTGACCTTCTATTGGGGTGGAAGCTCGAGCCCAGCAGTAGGACATGTATAAGCTGAGATGAAGAATTAGGTCTGTCAGTCAGTTGTTATCTTTATCCTTTTTCTACTACGGTTATATTTACCTCTTTTTTTTGGGGGTGCACCACTCCGTCTGGGCCGGCAGAGGGACGTAAGCACGCCCACCCGTAACCCACCCGTATAGCACGTCGCCTTCGTCGTTGGGTCGGCCTCCGGATATTTACCTCCTGGTGATGCATTTAGAACATAATTAATTAATGTTGCTTCCTTTTACGTGAATTTCTCTTGTGATGGAATACTTCCTCAAAACAACTTGTGCCTATTAACTTTTAGAGTGTCGCAATTGTTTACGGACAAATCCAATACCAATAGGCTGTCATAACAACATCAGGTATTAAGCAGTTAATAAAACCATAGCGATAAGAACTGCGAACGTGTTTTCACGGTTCGGTTCGAGTACTCGATTCAGGTGAGTTTTTATTAATTGGCACAGCTGCTTTCACAGTGGGTTCTTTACAGTGTCCACATTCTACCGTTATTTAGTGCTGAAATGTCGGTTCGGTAGAAATCGTTTCTCACGCACACGCGCGGTGTCGCCATATAAAAAACCTTAGGAAGACGGTAGTGACGCGTATTAATCAGATACGACCACCACGGTGTGCCTACTTTTGACCGGTGATAAGTACACTTATTCACAAACGTACTTAGTGCAGTCACAGTTAAACAATTATTTATAAAATAATCCATATTTTAGACTGCACAGATGGTTGTGTTAAAGATACTGAGCAACTATTCAAAGTGTTATAGGTTCGATTCATACGCATGATAATATGAGGTGACGTCTTTAAAAAGTGTATTTTTTTATATTGCAACATTAAAATCACTTAAAATCCCCGGGTGATAACTGAGAAAGGATACCACCCCTTTCCGTTCGTTAGGTGTCATAAAATTGCTAGGCGAAATCGAAATATGCTAACCCGGTCATGGTGTTATAGTAGGCTGAGAAGCGCCTATGAAGGTGGTCCGTGCGTTAGGCACGTAGGTATATAGTCTGAAAAGAATAAAAAGATCACGTTGCATTTATACAGTATAAAAGATACGGTGGTGAATAAAAAAATAACTTGAAATAGGGATACAAAAATGCCAATATAAATTTGAAAATAAAATTGTTCTTCTTTTGAAGCAAGAAGTATCCAGTATAATTAAAAAGGAAAATAATGAACATTAGATAGGAAAACATTCACACCATAATTTTTTTTTCACATTTCTTACAAAAATAATATCCGTATTTATAATTTCATAACTTTCCTATAATTAGTGCCTAGTCAATTTTGCGTCCTATCTCTCATATAGCATAGGTGAAAAGTAGATTCATTCATTTCCAACTCCTGCTTCTAATTAAATCTGTTGGCAATTAAAAGCATTTCCCAGGACAGCCTGAGGGTCAACCTTTTCTATTGGCCGGGACTCGCCTATGGGACCTGGAGGCGGAGATGCTCGCCGGACTTTACTGGCGGGTGTCGGAGACGCGTTCAGTCGTGTTTAACGAGAAGGCCGCCTGGTGGGACGACCGCCCATCGTGACGTCATTGCCCATTGGGTAATCTGACTAGAGAGGCCACGGTACGGTGTTTGGACCGTCGAGACTTTCCAGTTGGTGTTGATACGTGGGTACGTGGGAGTAAGAAGACTTCCTTATCTCCAATTTCACTTAGATCCTATCCCGTATTCCTTCAATTTCATTGTGGTGTACGGTATATTGATTAACCATGGGAAACCAGTGTGTATCCCCTTTCTGCCTTCTAATTTTAATATTTTATTTAATCATTTGGTACTTATTTATGGATCGCAAAAATATAACGATAAAAAATATATGCATATAACTAGACGTAAAATAAATAAATTAAATAGAATTTGATTACCGTAGTGCGTTTTTAAAAATCCTGACACGTCAGTTTTGTTACCACATTTTCTCCGAAATACTACTCTTTTTGTAGATGTTTTATGTAATAACACTATTAGTTAATATATATTTTTAATAAATTGACCCTACACTATCTACCAGAAAAATAAAATACGGCACTGAGCAAATTATTACAACTAATATGTAAATTCAGCGTTGAAATATCGTCTGGCTACAAAGGGACACGATAAAATGATAGCAATCTGTTGTTATATTATTTTTTAATCGAAAAATTATACTATAATTGGCTTAAATAATATTATAAAATATTTCTTAAATGTACAATAAACCTAATGTAAAATTTTGTGCTAGTTTCAAATAGAATTAATTGTTTAAAAAAGGTAATGTTTTAGAGGGACAGGCCTGAAAACGCCCTTGTACATTTTTATGAAAATGCCCATATACGTTTACGGTATAGATAATGGGGTTTACATATTCATAAATAATAAAAGTTCCAAATAAAGAGAAAATGAAAAGAATAAAAAAATAGTAACTCGTGGTAAAATGAAAATAAGATATATGTGCCTGTTGAAAACGAAATTGTTGATATTATTATGTATATTGTAGTTGTCTGTACTCGCGGCACGCTGACCGTCGCACTCGGGCGCAGTGTCCGTGCGTGACGGATCCACTCAGCGTCAAATTCACGCCAAGTCAAATGTTTAATTTGCTCTATAAATCACGCTATTAAAAACATTTCAAGGGTGTCATCGCGGCACCGATCTCATTGGAAACGTGACGGAGTGCTAGCTGTGTGGTCTATCGCAGATAGTCTATGCCCCCGTCACTTTGGTGTTGGTATTCGACTTTTTATTGTTAGTATACTCATTGTACGTACAAGAATGTAGACTCACAACGTAGAACAAATTCAATTTGTTGAGATGAAATTGAATTAGCTATTGATGTGTATTATTGTTGCGTTCAGTACTGTTAGATTGTAATAAAGCGCAAAATAATGGGTATTTCCAGTTGAATTCTTTTGCTCTAATAGTTATTTATTTTAATATTGTATTCAAATAGTGATTATTTTTTTGAGTATTAGTTATGGTATAGATCTTAACATAAAATTACTTACTCACTTTTTTATGGAGTGGACTATGATCAACACTCGCCGTCCGGTTCCGTCCGGGGCGACGTACGGCCCCATAATCCACCGTAGCTCCTCTCCTTCGTCGTTAGACCAACCACCAGTACCGAGTTCCTTGTCCTCCATGGTCGGCCCGACAGAATTATTTACTCGTACAGCTTATCCTTATCTTTTAGGAATACAATTCACCATCCCCCTCTTACCCATAAGTATTGTAAAAGGATATAATATGCATTTAACATCTATGCAAGAGAAGGAAATTTTAATTTAAACCCTATACCAACATGTATGACCAGTGCGGTATAGTAGATCAATTTCCCTTGCACAGTGGAGGAGGCCCGAGCTCAAAAGTTGGATGTATATGAGCTGTGATGATGATATATAGGTATATATGCATAATATTATCTATGCGCCGTCATCGCCATTAAAATATTGTGAATTATTATAGATTATGAGAGCAGGATAATCTTGCTCGTATCCCAATTACTTGGGGTCCACCCAATATGTATTTCTCTTCAAACAAAAGACAAATTCCTTCTTGGGAATGTAATTTTTGACCAGACGGCATTAGACAGAGTTGGCCCAGGACGATTAAAGCTCTTAGTGGTCATTTACGATACAGAGCAATGTAAGGATTAGCAGTATTCTCAGTCGCTACTACACAACAAACATATCAGATGTACATCTATATCTATATATATAAAAGAAAGTCGGGTTAGTTACACTATTTATAACTCAAGAACAGCTGTACCGATTGGCCTGAAAATTGGTGGGGATGTAGCTTAGAACCAGGAGACGGACATAGGATACTTTTTATCCCGTTTCTTTTTTTAATGGTGTTTACAACATTTCGGCAATAACTCTTTTATACCGTTCGATCGCGTTCCCGTGTGACGTGACATAAACTGTCAAACAGAAAACAAGTCACTATGAAACGTAGTATAAAAACGCATTTGATATGTAATAATAAAATGCAAATGACAGATAAACGAAATTTTGTCTATAGTTAAGTATGGTTAAAAGTTGATAATTATAATTTTGTCAGAAATCAATAATGAGTCATTTGTATTCTCTTTGAATCATCATTAACAATGCCTCGATCAAAACTATCGAATCTTTGCCGACAAAGCTGTAATGGTTCTTCCATTAGAGACTATATTTTCGATAATTTAGGAAATATATTTACGAAAAAAATTATGGCGTTACGAAGTTCGCCGGACCAGCTAGTATATAAATAAAATTGAAGTGTCTGTTTGTGATGTCAAAGTAATAAGTTTTTTCATGCTCACACGGTTATTTGCACGATAACTATTCCTAAAAAAACACTTTTTTTTTCTGTTTGTCTGTATGTTTGTTCTAGGTAATTTTCCAAATGGCTAGACCGATTTTAATAATAATTTACTATCAAGTATCTGTCTATATGAGAAGTAACTTAGGCTATTTTTCTCTCAAGAAACTTCTACAAAATTTTGCCTGGTCAGGGATTCGAATCCGAGGCCTCCTGGACTGTAGTCGCGTATCGTAATATTTTAGAAGATATTGGTTGCAGATTTAAAAGGGCCAAGGCCATTAAAATCGAAACGAAGCGAGAGTGTATTGCTAGTAGATATTAGAATTGTAGAAATATGAAATTATGATTATTTTATTTTACAAGTTATTATTAAAATAACGTCGTCACTGTAGCGGTTAATTTTTCCGGTATGTTTCCGAATCTAATAACATTAATTAAAGTTGCGCGAGAGTTCAGCGGGCCTGTCGATGGCGGAACGAAACGAGGAGGAGGCCTCACGCTCCTCCACCAATAAATCAATTTAATCTAATTTAATTTGAGCCAGGCTTCCTCCGGACGCGTTTTCGTAAAGTCACGCAAGCCCTACACAGCGTTTCTTTAAGTAATCATTTTCAGTAATCGATAGCTCTGCAGTAGAATTTATAATATTATGCAGAAAACCAATAATTAATATTGTCTTTTAATTTTAATTTTAGCTTAGGTAGTATTTGCCTATGTATTTACCGGTTAAGAATACGATTTATTTATTTCATTTCATTATAGCTCACTTACGTCCTACCGCTGGGCTCGAGCCTTCTCCACAGTAGGTGGGAAACCTGCCACTCTGGTCAGACGTGTTGCTATAGGGTTTTTATTTCAAGCTTGCCTTCTTTTGCATAGATGTTATAATTAATCCCTTAGTCGTCTTTTACGACATCCACGGGGAGATTGTGGTAAATTGTATTCTTACGCCGTTACCACACGGAAAACAAAACAATACCTATTTATACACCTATTATGTGCCCGGGCATAAAGTAAAATTTGTCTAAAGGCTGGAAATCAGTAACACTCTTAAAACTTATAATCAGCCTGCCAATCATGTCGATTGTAAAATTATCTCTTGAGCACGCATCCATGTCCAGAAAAGTAAAGAAATCGTTCATGATCATCGTTCCGCGTTTTGCTGGCCACTGCTGAACATGGGCAAAGGAAATATAGGGCGATGGCTTGAGTAGAATACGATAAGTATAATACAGATTGTAAGCATTTCCAGGTCACCGTGTAGAAGTAACTAACAACAAAATATACTACGACATACACAAGTCTGCCTTCTTTTTGGATGAAGACTACATCTTGTAAATTTGACGAGGTCGTCAAAAATGACGGTCTACTTGTAAGCATAACGAAGAACTGTATGTATTACTAGCTCTTGCCCTAGTAATTAAGAGGTAACGGAAACATTTTGATTTTTTAGCAGTTAGACAGTGGTTTGTATGAAGGTCTCGATATAACTTCTATAGCATTCCAGTAGAAAGCTCACCAACATTTTAAAGGGTGTGAAAATGATAAAACAATAATGGGCAGTTTAAGGCAATTTCTAAGTATGTCCTCTAATGATCAAGTCTTTAATGAATTCGTTAATAGGCAGGTATTTATCTACAAATATTATTCGCTTGCTCAGGTCCAAGTTATTACGCTATGAAAGCGTCAATGCGTGTCTGTGTATCTAATCAAGAACAATGTTGAGATTATAACGAAAAATTCAATTTTGATTACTATTGTTTACCATGAATACTTAATTATCTATTGTTCAAGTAATATGATCATAAAATTAATTACTTATATGCATTAATGGAATTTAATTAATTGCCCAGTTACAGTAGGTTCTGAGGCATTGTGACGCAACAAGGGAACTTTGAAATTTTTACTTATATAAGTTTTAGCAGTAAACTGATTCGTTATTTCATTATAGTAATAAAAAGAACTTAATATAACGTCTATTTATAACTAGGAGCTTATTTATTTCCGTAGAAACTGTACAGCTAAGTTTTAGTATGGATTTTATCAACAAGATCTACGATAAGTACGTTTAGTTTAGTACTTACGCTTACATAAAAATGTTGTTCGATATTATTGGGTAGGTCGGTATATTAAATTTTAAACATTTCATGTTATTTAGTGTAATTTAATTAGGTATACCATATTCCTCCGACCACTGACGTCAAGTCACCTTACTCCGGTGGTCGGCCCAACGACGAAAGCGACGTGTCACGGGTGGGTTGCGTGCTTATGCCCCTCTGTCGCCCTGGACGGAGTGATGCGAGGAGTGTGCCGACCGTAACCCACCCCAAATAAAAAAAAGGTATATCATATTCCTATAGCTCCTGCTATACATATAATTAAAATTTTTCTTTTAGATAATCGATAGGAATAAGTGATTTTGATAGTGGTAGAACCACACTGTTGATAGTCTTCTTGTCTAAAGCCGTAGGCCGTTCCATCTAGGGTAGTACCACACTCTCGCAGAAAACGTCTGCAATTTGTTACTGTACTTCGTTCGGTGAGCGAAAGAGCCGAAAGCCCAGCTTTCTGGGGATGTTTGTTTGTGGTGACTTTTGCTATCACCGAATTTCAATGCATGCATTCATACTCCCATTCTTTATGGGCGTCATCGGCTTAGCAAAGGCCCATGAGTGGCAGTATGACTTACAATCAGGTGTGTTGTATCCTCGTTTGCCACCAATAGCAATAAAAAAATACATGGCCCAGCGGTAAACCATTATGATAATGATAACATAATTTTTCAACATAGACGGGAACAATGATAAATATTTTAGTATTGCCATCGATAAAATCACAGTATATATATTTGTTTGATTACTAATGTTCGCTTACTGAAAGTTATGGCTAGGTATTATTTTACCAGAATCAAATATATTGTGATATTATCTTATTTTGTAGTTATTATGGTAATTAAATCAACAGTATTATATTTCATGTTAATAGATAGTAAACAAGTAGTATGTGGATTACTCTATTTAAAACTAGCAATCCGCCCTCGCTTCGCTTCGGATTCAGTCGCCTTACGCGCGTAGTTCCCGTTCCCGTGGGAATACCGGGATAAAATATAGCCTATGTTACTCCCTGATATTATAGCTTTCCAATGGTGAAAGAATTTTTAAAATCGGTCCAGTACTTTTTGAGTTTATTCGTTACATACAAACTTACAAATTTTACCTCTTTATAATATTAGTATAGATAAAATGAACCGCGAATCAAATATTTAAACGCCATTACTTACCTTAAGTAAAAAAGTGGTAACTAGTATATAAAATATTTACCATAAAATGTTTCGCTATAAGCACCGATGCTCCATTATTCAAAGATATTTATTCATGTCGAATGATTGCCTTTCTTTTGTGTATCGACAATAGCGTCGCGTCGCGGGTTGTATTCCATTTGCGCGGCATCGTTCTTGTTCACTCGTTCATTGTGCACGCGAGCAAGTTTTGTTTTGAACGGGCGGCTATTCACGCCCGTACATGTACGCACACATACAAACTGTTATATTCTATTCTAAAATTAAATGGAGGCAAGATTGATGAGTTTAGACACGACCTGTGACACGCACTACCGAATGTTGCTTGTACGTATCTTTCGGTTTGTTTGGAATGCGTCTTATTTCACCCTTTATAATAAACGGTAATTATTGGTAGCAAGTTCTGTTTATGTAGCGATGTCGATCAGTTTTTGTCTAGTATTTGGACGCACTCGGCCGGCTAATAGGATTTTTCGTTTGTAACGCGCCTTTTATATGGGAGTTGGTATTAAAATGACGTTAATTTATATCTTTTAGCTTTGGAACATTAATCATCTAGTTTTGGTATGTAAACTAAATTGATGTAAATTAAACCTAAATAGAGATTTGAATGTGTGTTTATTTCTTTAGATGTTTTTGACACACATACGCAGAACAAACCATTGAAAAGTATTACACTTTTGATGGTTATAAATAAAACAATTTTTATGAATTTTATCGCGTTTGTATTTGATTTTTGATTACCCGAAGATTCGAAAACTTTTCAGCATTCGTGGTAACGGGTACCTACATACTCTCGTAAATTTTAAAACAAATAAAATGTTTGAAATGTTATTTTCGGAATTTATTCCTAAATCGCAGTAATAATCATATTATTCATTCATTTCAATAGTTTATTGGACAGGCATACGTTAGATTATTGACTATTTGAGGTACCTAACCTAACTATGTGGTCGACGACGGAGTAGCTACCTACTCTTACTTGTAAAATATCGATGTTGTAAGTAGGTATACAGTTATTTATATTTACTGGTATGTCTTTAATTTTTTTGATATTCATGTCTTTCTCAAGCCCGGTGTTGGCAACTGTCTAACTAATAAAGAAAAAATGTCGGCAAATGCCCTAATGAAATCAGTAGGACGTTTGCCGACATTTTTTCTTTATTGTACCTAATGGAAATCCATTAGGTACTAAATAAATAACAAAATTTAGGGGGCGGTAAATTGTCTAAATCTGGAAAGTTTTTATCTGTAGAAAATATTGTTTTCTCAGTGTTTTCAGGAAATTAATAAATTATAATTAGAATATGATAGGTAATAAATTTTGTCACTGCCATCAAGAATAGAAGTAGCTTAGTTGGGCAATCGAGCATTCGTTGAATTCAGATAGTGGAGCTGTTAGATTCTCGAATTTTCCTTTTTTTTATTTTCATTATTTTTCATTAACCAAAAAAGCTCGTCATCTAGGTACTTAATAACTAAAAGCAATACACTGATTAGCAACTAAAATTACTTGCACGACGGATCCAAACTCAGAAATATTATTTGTGGATCGTACAAAGAACTATCCTGCTCGAGATCAAAAACTTTGCATAGGAGGTCACTATTTACATCATTGCAATATCTGTGTAGTCAATATATATTTGATCTTACCCTTCCACAACGGACTAGGTAGACATCATCATCATCTCATATACTTACGTCAGATAGCTGGGCTCGAGCCGCTCCATAATTTGAGGGAAATTGACCTATTAGGTATGCCACGTTGGTTAGACGGCTTGGTATAGGGTTTTATTTTGAGTTTTCCTTCTCTTGTGTAGATTTTATCTGCATATCATATCACTTATTCATCTTTTAGGACAACTATGGGCAGCGGCGGCCTTAGGGGGGTGGCGAACAGGGCAATCGCCCGGGGCATCGCTCTTGCAGGGGCCTCACGCAACAACTCCAGCGTTTAAAATAATAGATTTTTAAATTATATTCTTATTCATTTCAATTTTTTGATTCTAATCCTAAAGGATCAGAATAAATTAGGCTCGAAGAATCTCCTTGTTTCATTTCGTTCGTCATGTCTTGTCACTTGGGAAATTATTTTGCTTGTAATATGAGTTACAAAGCCTTTACTGTCCCGTACATATCATTCATTTTATTGATTATTATGTTTTTATAGTATTTTCCGTGGGGTGACAGAGTAAAAATACAATTCACCACCCCCCTATCTTGGCCGTGAATGTCGTAAAAGACGACTGAGGGATACAATAGGCATATAACATCTATGCAAGAGAAGGAAAATTCGAAACAAAACTCTGTATTCATCTGTCTGACTAGCATGATATAGTAAGGGTAAGTCAATCTCCCTCCTATTGTGGAAAAGGCTGGAACCCAACAGTGGGACGTGTAGGAGCTGAAATGATGAGTATTGAAAGTATTGAGTGAGCTGAAAAAGTGTAAAAAAACTGTGTGATACCTACTTAAAAATTATTTCTGGCTGTGCGAAACAAAATAAGATTTACGAAATCGGTTCGCGTGATCGTGATGCCGGTAGAAAATTTGAGTCAAGTAGTTCAAAAAGAAAATGAGCTACCAAAAGAAAGCTGGGAAAAGAAAATCTACGTGTATCTTTATATAAATATATAAAAAGTCTTGATCAAGAAACCTCTACAAATATTTATCGACCGAAAGTGACTCTAATCTTGATCCAGCTGAAAATATGCCTTACACACATTCATGTTAGCATACGCCTCTCTATAGCATGCAATCTTCTCTCATCCATCTTTTTCAATGCCCAACATTCAGATCCAAACATAGGGACAGGTCTTACGACACTTGTACAATTTCCATAAAACCTGTCGCCACTTCATCCATCCTGCATCAATTCTAGTATTTACCTGTCGGTCAATGTTGCCATCGTCTTGGAGAAGGGAGCCTAGGTACTTACAATCGGAGCAAACCGGTAGCAATAACCCATCTAAAGCAATGTGAGAGAATTGGGAAGAGTCATCGAAGTTACAGAACAAATGTTCAGTCTTGGTGCGGCTGATCCTAAAGCCTACTCTCCCGCCATTTTTCCAGTTTACTCTGTACTCCAACTGCCTCCTCTCCGACGAGTACAATGTCATCTGCAAATAGCATACGCCACGGTGCTTCCTCCTGTATGTCTAATATTAGAGCATCCATCACCAAGAGGAACATATAAAGGCTTAAAGACGAAACCTGGTGTAGTCTACAGCGACATTGAACTCATCCGTGACTCCGGCTTCGGACCGGACATTCGTGCGCGCTTCTACACAAATAGCCCCGGCACCCTTTGTTTTTTCAAGGCCTTCTCTAGGTCAATAAATATCATGTACAGGTTTTTATGCGTACTTTGGTATTCATTCATGAGTTGGCGTAAGGCAAAAATTGCATCCATGGTTCCTAGTTCTAGCATAAAGCGAAATTGGTTCTGGATTATTCCACTTTCTTCTCTCATTCTTTTCTCTATCATATTCTCCTAAATTGTCATTCTATGTGACATAAGCTTAATTTCTCGGTAGTTGTTGCAGTCTTGTACATCGCCCTTATTTTTAAAGGTGGGCATCAGTGAACTGCGCGCAAACTGCTATTCTAGGTTTGAGGCACTTAAACATCGTGAGAGTATATTTGGTTTTATGTATAACAAAAAGAGATTAAAGGAAATTAGAGATAGTGAACTTTTGAAGCAATGCAGCGACTTGCAAATATCTGTGATCGTTAGGTGAATAATAATCGGCGGATCGCCTGCGCGAGGAGCGCAGCCTCGATGAGGAGATCCGCCGCCGGCGACTGGGGTGGCGTAGGCGCAACTATCTGCGCCTCATGCCGCTCTAGCCGAGGCCGCGGGTGACGTGACCGGGGATTAGTCCGTCACCCGCTGAGAGGCCGACCGCGTGAGGAAAGACTGACATCCTCCCCGAGGGGGGGACGTCGGTCGATGGGAGGGTACCCCAATTAGGGGTATTCCGTCGGGCCAACCACTGACGACAAGTTAACGCTGCTCCAGTGGTCGACCCAACGACGAAGGCGACGTGGTTTTTGGGTGGGTCGCGGGAGTTGCGTGCTTAAGCCCCTCTGTCGACCCGAATGGAGTGGTGCGGAGGCGCGCCTACCGCGACCCACCCACAAAAAAAAAAAAAGGTGAATAATAATCATGTGATATTGATGGACATGAACTGTACAAAGACCTGAATAGGATCATTCGTCTGTATGAAAGAAACGGCAATATTATCTGAGTGCTCAAATACATAATAGAAAAAAAATTAACTGAAGTTCACCCCACGATCGAAATAGTCCTGAGATTTATTGCCAACACACCTGTTACAGTTGCTTCTGCTGAAAGGAGGTTTTTGAGGCTTAAATTTACTAAAACATAATTGAGGAATTCGATGACACAAGATCGGTTTTCAGCCCTTGCTATTCTTTCAATCGAAAATGACGTAGCTCATTCGTTAGATTATTGTGCTTTAAATAAAGATTTTAGTCTTATGAAAAGCCGCAAACATCAATTTTAAAATTCATCTTCTGTTTTTGTTAATTTTCAATCTAAAATATTTCAAATTTTCAAAACAACCAGACCTACTTTCGCATCACATACTTTCCACGAAGGAAAAAGGGCCTCGCAAAGACCTGCTGCCCGGCACCTTGCAATGGTTAAGGCCACCGCTGCCCATGGGCAAGATAGGGAACATTAAATTGTATTTTTACTCCGACTTTGAGAAGGCAAGTAGGTAAGACATACACCATACTAACTCGTTAAAACCGGACCGCTGTTAAAAATATTTCACCACATAACGAATAACTCTCGGCCAAGAACAGAATCAGATCCACACTATTAGCGATCACAGACTTATCAGCAAGCCAATGACGCTGTCTTTTATGATTACACCACGAAAATTCGTAATATCATCGATTAACTACTACGATGTGAGAGAAAGCCGATGAGGTATCGAAAAGGGAACATAACAACCAGGTAGGTATAGTGAGAGTCATTACAGGCTAATTCGATTGTTTGGGCAGCGTAGATTTGGGCCAAGCACGGTGGTTCCAGCGCTCTGTAATTTGACGCCAAGCCGCGTGCCATGGATCTTTTTGGAATTAACTATTTGATGTTATGATAAACTCGATTAGATGAACAACACGACACGATGACAACTTGCTCTATAAATATATCTATACCAATAAATAAAATTGGAGTGTCTGTTTGTAATGTCAAAATAATAGGCTTTTTCATGCTCACACGGTTATTTGCACGACACCTATGCCTAAAATAGCAATTAAAAATTTTTTGTCTGTCTGTCTGTCTGTTTGTTCCGGGTAATCTTCAAAACGGCTGGACCGATTTCAAAAATTATTTCACCAATGGAAAGCTATAATATCAGGGCGTAAACTAGGCTATATTTTATCCCGGTATTCCCACGGGAACGGGAACTACGCGGGTAAAACGACTATAACCTATAACCGAAACTATGACCGAAATAAACCGAAACCTAAACCGAAATAAATTTTATGTCATTTTATAATCAATGCGATATTTTACAATTAATGCGATTGTTTATATTCCCCTTCAAGTTAAGTGGTATGTATCTATTGTATTTCCAGTTTAGTACTGATACTCTGGATACTTGAAAAAACCTTTTGCTCTATTGCCTATATAAATACTTTGGCCGCTGGATCCATGTAGCTCTTAATATACTATTTATTCAAGAACATATAAAACTGATTTAAAATTTTATGGTTTTAATACTTGTAAAATGTATGATATTCGTCGTCATCGTCATAGCTCATAAAAGTGCCACTGCTGGGCTTAAGCTTCCTTCCAGTAAGAGGAAAATTGATCTACTATACCACGCTGGTCAGACATGTTGGTACAGGGTTTTCTTTCTAGTTTCACTTCTCTTGCACATATGTTATATACACAGGGTGTATCAGGTTATGGGACAACTGTTCATGTATGTTGTAGTTCAACAGGCATAGATCATAATTAGAATGTATATTACACAAAAACAATATAACGTAAAAGTTATAGTGATTACAAAAATGTGTGTCTAAGAGTTTATGCCTTAAATTTTATGCATTATGTAGGTATGTACAGACAGGATATATGTAAGCATGTAATATTTCGACAGTATAAATAGGTATTAGATTTGCGCAAACCTTTCAATGGTTACGTAGGTACAAAGGCGACTCATCAACGGTCATCGGCCGATCAGCTGATTTATGTTAAAGCGAAGTTTGTCTTGCTTATGCAAACGTAATCATTGATTTATTCAAATTCTAATGAACATTTAACAAAATACGAATATGTTGTATAATAAGTATCATTCCTTTATACATTTTAATCAATTTACACGAAAAAACGATGACAAAATTGAGAACTTACATGTCTCTCAATTCATTAACGAATCGATATTTTTATTTAAATTTTTTTCATGGGTTCCTAACACCATTGCCCGATCCGATTTGATACGACATCCACGGGTAAGAGAGTGGTGAATTATATTCGTACTCTGTCTTTTTTTTTTGTGTGTGTGTAGCTGTTGGTCGCAGATGACCTTGACAGCTTAACGCGGTCAATGGGTGAGCGCTGATGGCTCTCAACCCGGTAAGTAAGTTAAGCGAACATCGCCCGAGGGCTCCTCCCTGTGGGGAACGGACCTCGGCTCGGGGCGTCGCTGAGAGCAAAGTGGGCGTGGCCAAGTTTAGGTTAATGACTTTTACGCGGCGCGGTTTTCGACCTCGACGGCGAGGCCGATACCGCGGAGTTTTATCTGTTATCGCTGCGCGAGCTGTGTAGGTCCTTTCTTGGGCGATCATAATAGCGTCATCTTCTTCTTCAAGAAGATGACGAGGACGTCGGACCGCGGATATTTTTGAGGGGACGTAGTTTACCGCCCCAACCACTAGTGGATTGGGGTGAGTCGTGGCAGAGGCAAAATAGCGTTGGAAGCAACGCTTCATGTACTGCCTGATGGTGATCATACTCTGTCCCTACATGGACATTTTATAGATTAATTGTAGGCATATTTCTATGTCCAACAGTGAACGTCGTTGGGCTAATGAATAAAGGGATATATAAATATTTATAATGGGCAAGAGCACTCTCGTGATTACGGTATTTTTGTCTTTAAGCCTTTCCGAAGAGTAATTCTGAAAAGCCAACACCAACATTGGGAATCGATTGGCCAATAGATGGATATCTCAAGACTGATTTGATTTGCCGTGTAGTGACGGAGTAAGAATATAATTCATCACCCCCTATTTTATCCGTGACTGCGAACCCACGACTAAGGGCTATAATATATAACATCGGTGCAAGAGAAGGAAAACTTGACATGTATGACCTGTAACAACACGGCCGATCACCGTGGCGATTCCCCTCTGGCCACGGCCGATTCTCCTCCTGTTATGTAGAAGACACGAGCTCAACCATATATAAGCTGAAATGGTGATTTGAATTAAATGCAAGACCGCGAGACTCTTGCAGGCCCAGTCTTGGTCTTGCTCAAGTCTTGCAGGGCCAGTCTTGGTCTTGGTCTTGGTTTTTTTGGGCAACACTACACTGTAGGTACCTACAACCTACCTATGTCTTTAAATTATTTTTGTTTGTCTATTTGTGCCGGTCCGACTGGACCGAATTTGATAATATTTTGCCAACTAGTCTATATAAGGAGTAATTTAAGCAATTTTTTCCTCTCAGAAAATCCTATACAATTTTGCTCGGTCCGAAAACTCAAAAAAGCCATACATTAACATTTTTGTGACAATCTATGGTTTTTATGGACACATTCCGTTCATTCCATCCGGCGACCGGAAAGCAGCGTGTGATCACATAACCTACCGTGTTCCCTTAGTATCGCCATTGGCCCGAGCACTGGTATCGATTCTTTGACATCTATGGTCAGCCTGATTACCGTGTTCAGTGTAGTTTAAGTTCAACTTCTTGCATAATATTCACATTGTGTAGGAGGTTCTTGCCCAATATTACGATGTGTAAACTGATACAAGATAGAAGGTTATCATGATATAATATGTTTTTTATAAACCTTAATGTACCTATTTGTTATATAATTGAACTGAGTGCAATTAGTATGGTTTAGTACTTTTTTTGACAGGCTTTATACGTACGTCTCCCGTCTCGTCCGAGATGACGAGAGGGCGGCAAGCGACCCCATAACCCGCCGCATTTCCTCTCCTTCGTCATTGAGCCTACCACCGGTATCGAATCTTTGTCGAATATGGATACCCTTTCGGGTGAAACTCGAAATGAAACCTGAAATATCAATATATCTAACTAACACGGTATAGTAGCTCAATATCCCTCCTATTTTTGAGGAAGTCTGAGCCCAACAGTGGGACGTATATGAGCTGAAATCAGTGCCGGATTCAGGCAGCGCGGGGCCTGTAGCAAATTCTGTCGAGAGGCCCTTGGTTTGATTCAGGTTCTCAAGTTTAGGGTATTAAATAAAACAAAACTGTTAAGGAATGCAAGATATTTTACGCTCCTATCCAAATTGAGATTTTTTAAATTACAGTGAGGCAGGCGTTGGAGTGCGAGGCCCGTAGCATTTGCTACTCTTTCTACTTATATGGCTAATCCGGCACTCGCTGAAATTATGCATGTCTTAGCATAGATAACTTTGAAAAAAAAATCCAACATACAACATTTATTAATTGACCATAAACATAGGTAATTTTCAACGCATACGCTTTGGATAATCAAACAAATAATGTAAGCATGTTTACCAAACAACTAAATTCAAGAAATCATTCGACCAAATATATATTTAAAGAGATCGTCGAGTGTAAAATGTTACTGTAAACGTTTCCAAAGTGCATAATCATATGATACTATTGTATACGTAAAATATTATATGGGAATCTGTGTACGAACAAAATGTTTAGAATAAATGTTTATGTTAGAAAAAAGTACAATTATTCGACTCGCCCCGGTAGGAACAGCGGTCGGGTCGGCCTGTTCGGCCTACTACGATTTTTATCTCAAACGGTGAGCCGACGTTTCCATCCGCGTAATTACAGAGTTTAGGCCATAGAGTGAATTATTAGACGCGCCGGTGCGGTAATCAACACAATAATTGTTATTCACGGCGCTTGTGTTTGGTGTTACGCTTTGGCCAGTGAGACACGAACTCAGGAAAGTCCGTTTAGTTATAGAACCCTATAAGAATGGTCACGATACATTAGCATTGAAACATTAAAAATCTATTTAAACCATAAATAATCTTTTCCATAGCAATGTTTTGTAGATTAGAATTCATGTTGTGATCGAATAAAGAATTATAATTATCGCTCCTTCCTTTCACTTGAATGTCATAAAAGTTCACTAAGGGAAAGGAAGAACAAAAATAGTGCAAAGTAAGGCAACTCGATACTGATCACATGCCAAATTATGATGACGTGTAACTACCCAATATTAAGATGTATATGAATTGAAAAAGTTCTCATGCAGTGTCGTGGATTCAAAACCCACCCAGGACAATACTTTGAGTGATCAACAAATAATTGCTTCAAGTCTGGGTGTGTTAGGTGTATGTTACTCTTACTTATGTTTGTTAAAGTCCCCGCGATAAATGGAATTGTTATTTACTGAGATAAGCTAACTTTTAAAAGTACCTAGTATTTAATTTTCTAAATATATCATTAGCATTCTTATTTATACAAATAAATTAATTTACAGTTTTTTTTCATGTTTACACGATTATTTGCACGATACCTATTCCTAAAAACTAGTTTAAAATCTGTCTGTTTCGGGTAATCTTCAAAACGGCGGGACCAATTTTGGTAATATTTTACAACCAGGTTGCTGTCTATATAAGGAGTACCTTAAGGCTTTTATTTCTCTCAAGAGACTCCTATAATTTTTCCCGGTCTGGGAATCGAACCCGAGGTCTCCTGGACTGCAGTCGCCCTCTTGGGAAATATTGTAGATTTAAATTGCAGAGGTAAAGCGGCTAAAACCGAAGCGCAGCAAGGGCGGCTTGCTAGTTTATGCTATAATTAATCGCATACTAATAGGTACCTAATAATATTCACAATTTTATAAATTTGAAAATTTATTTAGTGTTGCTTTATTACGTTTTGATTAAGATTCAGGTTCATCCTTTATTGGTGGGCTTTATTGGTACAACTGCCTTCACCGCACCCTATTCGTAGCCGCGCATCGCCCCTAAACTACAAAACACAAATTGAATTTCATACAATTCCCCTGTAACGGTTGCGGCATTGTAACTTTTTGTCTACCCATCAGTTCAACAACTTTTTGTTTAGATTAATAAACGGCGACTTAATACGTTTCTTTTAAATACAAAATTTAATTTATAACGCTATAAAGAGACTAATCTTTAACTATAACTTAAAAATTGATATCTATTTTAAAAAATATGAACTGCTCACCTGCGGATTAATTTCATTTCCTAGTTACAAAATCTATCGGAACTTAACACATTTTCATTATTGCCTTATTGATTACACAATCGATAAGAAATTTGAGTTTTTAAATGGAAATTTAATTTTACAGTGACAGCTACGCAACGATAAATAGTTACATTAAGCTTTTTGGGCGCGGCTTCAGTCATCTATTTAAGATTTATAAAATGTTACTTAACAATAGGAATATTAGGATTATTATTCTGTGATTATTTTTGTTAAAATCTGTTTTATAAAATTTTATTGGTTATGCCATAACTATTTAAAAGTTTTAATTTGTGAAATTAATTTTAACGGATTTTATCGCATCTGAATATGTTTTTTATTTTCCCGAAGTTTCGAATATTTTTAGTGTTACAAACACGATGAATTCCGCAAAAATAGTTTTATTTTACATATGTAATACTCGCGTACATCAGAAATTGCCTACTTTATACCTTTGTTTTTTTTTTTATAATACTTATTATGTAATGTTTAGTTCATATACGTTCACATATAGTTAGACATTATGTAACAAACGTCAATAACAAGGGAACAGTAGCATTAAGTATGAAAGTAACCGAATAAAGAATACACATGTTTCCGTTGTTATTTATGTAAAACTAGAGTTTTAAAAATAAAACAAGGAAACCGAGCAGCAATTTATTCTCTTATAGCGGCGCTTGCCCGCGCGAATTCATTACTAGCACAACCTGGCGCTTCCGTTTCCGCCATCCTTATTAAAGAACACGAACTGTTTATTAGTAGAACTGTATTCTATAAGCATTGCTGCTTTTGCTCTTTAAATTTTCATGATTATTTATGCTTACGAGCAATGTAAAGTGGCCTTTTCAAATGTGTCTTAATATGTGTGATTTCTTAGTGAGGGATGATTGTGATTTTATCGCTTTAACGTGACTTAGTTTGCACAGGCCTTGCTTTGAATAAAACTAACATAAACTTCCAATATTTTGTTTTCCAAGTGTTTTGCGATTCTTATAGTGTTTATAATGTAAGTATTGATTTTTAACAAGTTAATTTAAAAATTAAGGTACAATGGTATTGAAGCTAATTATTACATCTTATTACATATTCTTTACCTTGGTTTTTATATTGGTAAAGTCTTAATTATCTTGTATTTATCGCAAAATAAACATACGCATTTAATTTAAAAATCCATTTGAATTCTGCGTAGCGGATTCTACACATAAAAACACGATTTTTCAAGGGAGACCTTCTTAAATAACTGTTGTTCAAATGGGTTTTTATGTTCGGCTTTTATGACACTCGCGATATTTGAGTCGAAAGTATTTTTAACATATGTATTTAATATAAGCGATTATCTGCGCCTGATGCCGCCCTAGCCGAGGCCGCGGGTGACTGGACCGGGGATTTAGTCCATTACCCGCCGAGAGGCCGACCGCGCGACGGTGACCGATGTCCTTGAGGTGGGATGTCGCGACAAGGAACTCTGCACCGGTGGTCGGTCCAACGATGAAGGCGACGTGCCACGGGTGGATCATGGGGCCGCGCGGCGCCCCTCTGTCGTCCTGGATGAAGCCGGGCGGCGAGCTGACCATGGCCCACCCCGCAAAGAAAAAACAAGATATTTAATATAAGACAAATAGTGAAACGGAATGTTTAAAATCTGATATCTGAATATTATAGAAAGAGAAGTTCGTTAGGTACTTATGATCTTATTATAATTACATGATTTTTTCGTGCTTTCTTTAAGAGATACCGTTATTTGTTATTGTCGCCGTCGTAGTTGTCGGTTCTGCGTGTGATTATGGCACATTATGGCATGTTTGTATGTGTTTAAAATAAATACTATACCTAACATATATTGTAATTTGCCGATATCTATCATCTGTAGGTGTTATTGTCGTAATATGATCAGAAGGATATTTGAACACAATCTATATTTTTACATATTACGGCATCTTAGGAATACGGTCTGAGAATTTAAGTAGACATTTTTGTTGAACAATATCATTACGTAAAATAAATGTAACAGTTTTAATGCTTGAGTTTCATTTGTAATCCAATAATACTAAGTAAGACGTAATAAACGAATAAATTTCAGTGTGATTTACTAAAAATTGTTTGGTATAAAAATATATATTTTAGAATTTCGTTATTAATCTCGGCTTATATTAAAAATAACAACAAACTAGATTCTGCAATTGAGGTCTAGAATTAAATTTATGTAACTTTCCGTGTGGTGACGAAGTAAGAATACAATTCGTCACACCCTATTTTGGCCGTGGGTGTCATAAAAGACGACTAAGGGATTAACTATGCATATAAAATCTATGCAGGAGAAGGAAAACTTGAAATAAAACCCTATCAACCTGTCTGACCAGCATGGCATAGTACCTAAGGCCAATTTCCCTCCTATTGCGGAGGAGGGTCGAACCCATTAGTGGGACGTATACGAGGTGAAATGTTGATGATGAATGTTGTAAAACTTTACTAAAGAGCGCAGATACGCTCTATACTCCGCTAATACGTGATAACAGTATATGTATGTATGTCTATGTCTATGTGTAAGTATATATATTTATTTTATCTGTGTGCGTATATAAGTACATATCTTATATCTTTAAACGAGAAATAAAATATACATATATATAAAACAAAAATATATATATATATATTCAGGATCTCGGAAACGGCTCTAACGATTTTGTTGAAACTTGGCTTGGAAACTAGAGGTTTCGGGTCCAAAAAATCGATCTAGCTAGGTCTTATTTGTAGAAAATGTTGTTTTATCCGTGTTCTTAGTAAAACAATACGATGACATTAAATATTAAAAGAATATGAATTCAAATTTCGATATCAATGTCGTGAGTTACGATAGTTCAGGTGGGACGTTGGTCGGTTCAAATTTTGATAATTTTGGGATTCGAACAGCGTCGGATCGAATCTCGGTGTTATTATTATTCTCTTTTTGTAATTTTTTTATATATTTTTCATTATTTATTTTTATTTTTTATTAATATACCTATATCTAAATAAATTCTACAAAAATATTCCGAGCGAAGCTCGGTCAAACTGATATTATATATTATGTATGTATATATGTGTATCTGTGTATGTATATATACTTTGCCAGTTGTGTATTGTTTCTTACCAATTTTTGTTTTCATTTTTAAAAAAAGTATAATAATAGATATTTGGTAAAAAGTTTAAGTAACATTTAATTAGTTGTGGTTACCTGTAACTGAAACAGCACAAAACATGATCCATGCGATTTTTTTACTACATTGTATGTTTGTGTATTTTTCGTTGGTAATCCTAAAATAAATAAATAACAATTAAAAAAGAAATACTGATACTTACTTAAGACTAGCAAATAGCTTCACAGTTTACAGTAACATCCTAAATAGCATCACAGTTTCACTCGCGAAATTTACGTTCTTGTGGGAATACTGGGATAAAGACATGTTACTCGCTGACAACGTCGCTTTACATTGGTGAAAGAATATGAAAAATCGGTCTAGTAATTTAGACGTGAAAACGTAACAAATAAACTCGTATTTGCGTTTATAATATTAGTTATGATAAAAAATAGTCATGGAGCTTGGCTTGGCTTGATTGGCATGGCTACTAAATGACTACGACCTCGGGCTTTTTCTCAATTTAAACAAGAAACATTAATTAATATAGTTTCGCACTTAGTGTGTGTAGCAGTGTGTATGTGTGTCAGGTGCTTACCGGACATGGGGTCTTCGGTAAGTACCTGCACAGAATTGGAAGCGAAGAGGCCCCAGGATGTCATGAGTGTGGCGCGCTAATCGACGATGCGCATCACACACTGGAAGTATGCCCCGCCTGGGGGCCTCAGCGTCACGTTCTGTCAATGGAACTGGGAATAACAGACCTGTCACTGCCGACCATTATCTCCAAGATGCTCGGCAGCGACAGCTGTTGGTCGTCGATGGCCTCCTTCTGTGAGGCTGTCATGACAAGGAAGGAGGCCGCGGAACGGGCACGCGAGTCGCTTGCGTCAGCTGACTCGCTTCGCCGGCGACGACCAGGGAGGAGAAGACGCCGCTATGCGCTCCTCCACCCACCGCTCTGAATGATGACAGAACGTGGCCAGACGGCCAAGCGTTGGGGTGTCGGGAATAGAATGTTATCAGAAGATCTCTCCGGCACCTCGTAAAAGCACGGCAAGGGCCGCTGTGGTTTTAGTGGGTATTTTGGTCACTTCTGTGGCCGGTGAGTCCCGCACACACTCCCCTGTCTGTAACCGGCGAGGGATAGTGCGTAAATGCATTTCCACAGCGTGAAAAAAAAAAGTGTGTATGTGTGTGATTAGTGTGGATCAGAAGGCCTATGTGCTTTAGTTTTCTGCTCTAATGTCTTGAAAGTTACGGTTTATTTAGGTATTGAAGTAAAACTTCTTTAGCCGCAAATTACTTATAGTAATAGTTTTCGGACGTTAAGTGACGTACATTAAAATAATATAGGTATAGTTCCCTAATGGTAATAGACTAACTAAGTATAATGCGAACTCGTTGGTTGTTTATATATAAATATATAATTTTTAATCAAATGTTATATATATTAATGTTATGTTTTAATAATAATAATTGACATAGGTCATCATCATCATCTTGCTCTTATCCCAATTACTTGGGGTCGACGCAATATGTCATCTGTTTTGACATATTGCAAAAAGTTTCGGCAATGACTTTTATGACCGGCCGCCTGCCTGACGTCAACCCTTCTTGGGAATGTAATCGTTGACCCAAATGGTACCAGATGGAGTTGGTCCGGGTCAATCTAGGGCTCTTAGTCATCTTTTACGACACCCACGAGCAAAGCAAGGGTTGGTAGTATTCGAAGCCGCTACCACACAGCACATAATTGACATAGGTAATTGTAGTTTATCTAATAATTTAATATAGGTAATATTAGGAACTATACTTACCATCATCAGTGTTTATATTTATATACATTATGTAAATATGTTAAATATAATTATCAAAAGAAAAATTTAATTTAATTTAAAACCATCTAATAAATAAATAAATAAAAAATGAAGAAGTAATCTATGATTTATTGATAATTGAGGAGAAAGATAATAGGTATGTCATTATCATCATCATCTCAGGTCATATACATCCCACTGTTGACCTCAAGCCTCCTTCATAATAGGAAGGTAATTAACTTGTTAAATCGTCTTAGACGGTTTGGTATAGGATATAATTTCGAGTTTCCTTCTCCTGGATAAATGTTATATGCATATTATATCCCTTAGTAATCTTTTCCGACGCGACGAAATAGGAAGAGGTGAATTGTATTTACTCCGTCACCACATAGAAAAGGTAAAGTGTATTTTATTTATATAATGTTTAATTCGTCATATATCATAATGTAATTTTCTTAACTCTTTTTAGATGTCAATCTTATTCAATTCGATACTTACATATAATTATATACCTACTCTTTACAACTATAATTGGTCTCACAAAGGTTATCAATAAATAATTTAGTGTCTCTCGGGCTAAGATAGTACGTCGCAGGTGGAACGCTCTGACAGGCGGGCTCACGTACCTACTAGTGATGTAACGAATGTTCGCATTCGCATTCGCGAATATTCGCAAATTTTCTCATTCGGTACTCATATTCGAAAATTACTCTGATTTTCGCCGTATCCATGTTCACTTCAAAAGCTGAATGTAAAAACAATTGAACTTCAAGCGATCAAATGTTGACGTTCAATTATTCGTAATTTTATTTATAGTTTTCATTTAAAAACAGTTTCACTTTGATATCTGACAGCATGCAGGTTTAATTTTAATTCAAAGTGGCCAGTATGTTAAAACGGCAAATGTCAAATTGTAAAAAATTGTAAAATAAGTCCAAACTTCACTAACACGTGCTTTACTCATGTTTGTATAATATCACTTCAATATGCAATAATAATAACCTAACCTCAAATCAAACCGAATATTTTGAATGAAACTATCTAGTTTCAATTATTCAACTTGTAACAGTTAACCGCGCCTATGTTCAGCTTAAACATGGCTGATACGAAATGTCAAGCCCGTATGAAATTTTGCGCGCGCTTTATTTGAAAGTCAATATTCGCATTCACGAATATTGAAAATGAATATTCGCATTCGTATTCGCGAATGTGACAATTCTAACATTCGTTACATCCCTAGTACCTACTCACGTCTAATTGTCACAGTGTAGAAATTGCAGTAGTACAAAAATACTTTTTATGTGAAACCAATTTTTTTATTGCAATTTGTGCAAACGGGCAAACAGCACACCTGATGGTATGTTATACTGCCGATCATAGACCTTTGCTAGGCCGCTGCCTACCGTGAAGAAGTTGAAGGGAGTGTGATTGCATGCAATGAGGTTCGGTGATAATAAAGGTATTACTAAAATCCGCCATACGCAAACATCCTCAGAAAGTGGGGTTTTGGCTGTCTCGGTCCCTGAACGAAGTGCAGTAACGAATTGCTACTACTTCTACGTCGATGTTTTAGGGGACAGACTGACTGTTGACTGCAACAGTGCGGTCCTACCACATAAAAATTTATACAATAATATTAACTATTAATTTCATAGGTCCGTATGAAATATAGGTAATAACGTTATTCTAATTAACACAGCGACATTATTGTTTCTGTGTCGAGGTGGAGTAAGTATATTTTTAGTTATTAAAATTAGGCGCGCTGTAGGTCCTTCTTTTTTATTCAATATCTGGTTGACCGAGTTTGGCTCGGAATATTTTTATCGAATTTATTTAGATATATATTAATAAAAACAAAAAATAAATAATGAAAAATATATAAAAAATTACAAAAAGAGTATTCTCTTTTTGTAATTTTTTGTAATTTTTTAATAAAACCGAGATTCGAACCGACGCTGTTTGAATGTCAACAAAATCAAAATTAGAACCTGTCAACTTTCCATATGAGCTATCGTAACTCATGACGTTGACAACTAAATTTGAATTCATATTCTTTTAAAATTTAATGCCATTGTTTGTTTTGCTAAAAACACGGACAAAACAACATTTTCTATAAATAAAACCTAGCTAGATCGATTTTTTGGACCCGAAACCTCTAGTATGCCAAGTTTAAACAAAATCGTTGGAGCCGTTTCCGAGATCCCGAATATATATATATATATATATATATATATATATATATATATATATATATATATATATATATATATATATATATATACATATATATATACATATATATACAAGAATTGCTCGTTTAATTTTTTATTCATAAAAAAAACTGACAGTGGGACGTCTATGAGTTCAGAAGAAAAATAATTAAATAGTATTACACATTACAAATAGAACCGTTTTTACAGATTTTATTGTATTTGATAGCCAGACGTTTCGAACACTTTACAGCGTTCACGGTCACGGGCGTAGGTAATAAGATGTCTCACGTCCAACAATCACGTCATCGTTATTACATATAATTATATCTAATATCATCATCATCATCATCACAGCTCATATACGTTCCACAGTTGGGCTCGAGCCTCCTTCACAATGTGAGGAAAATACTACAGGTACCTACCGGGCTCGTCAAACGTGTTGGTATATGGTTTTATATCGAGTTTGCCATCTCTTGCATAGATATTATATGCTTACTATAGTCTATATCCCGTACGTCATTTACGACATCCACGGGTGAGATGGGAGTGAGTAGGAGTGAGAGAGTGAGTGAATTGTATTCTTACTCCGTCACCACACGGAGAATATCTGATAGACTTGATAAAATCCCTAAAGATAGTATTACTTTTATCCAACTAATTTTATCCAAAAACTACATTATATTTAGTTTTTGGATAAAATTGCATATTTTATTATTTTACTATCAAATTAAAAATCAAATAATACATAAATGAAATGATTATTAGTGTTATACTAGTAAGTTCAAATACTATTTAATATTTCATATAAGAATACGCAAGCAATTAAGGTCGTAAATAATATATGGAAGCACCATTGATCAGCAGAACGATAAATCATTTAACTAATTTGATAACCTATTAATTACACCAAGAGTTGAGTAATTGAACCTTTTTATACTGTGCACCGGTACACGCAATCTTTTGATATGTAATTCAATAACAATAATCGGGCTCTCTTTAACGCCGACATGCGGCATATGCCTCAAAGATAAACATCGTAACTCCTATCTTTGTCATACAATCTTCAACTATATTATATTTTATATAGAGTATATTTCAAATTGTGATATTTATGTTATGTATGTTGTAAGAATAAATAGTCTATTTGGTAATGGGATGGCTTACCCAGGCTTATAGCTGGTCGTTTGAGTTACTTGATATTGCGTTCTTACAGCTACAGAGTCATTGTTTTACTGTTTAAAATCTTTTATGTAATTTATGTATTATGTAAGTTAACTGTACCTCATATTTATAATTACGTATTTCATTAAAGCTTCTTTTGAATTAGTGAAGTAAACGTAACATTGTTCATTCATAAATAAGTCCTAATGGTTACGAGCATATTGGTTGCGAAATGGAAAGGTAAGAAAAAAATCTGTATCTCATTTACTGTTGTTTGCTGGACTAAAGATGTGGTTGAGAAATAAATAATACAACTTGAGGGTCCAGTTTGGGAAAGATGGAGTACCTACTTGCGGGCAAGACGGGGTGATTCGCAAACTGGACCTTCAAGTTGTATTATTTTTTTGAGGTTATAAATCAAAACAAGCCGGTAAGAATTAGTCAGTTTTAAAATAGTAAAATAAACACATATTAATAAAAAATATGTCACACACCTTATGTATCATACAGAATGAATATTAAACGCACTTAAATAACGTCAAAAATTACATAAAACTACATATTAAAAATAAAAAAAAATACTTACAAAGTCACATCGTGCGTGCCTTTGACAAAACTTTTTATGCCACTGACAACTTTCGCTAAGTATCATCAGATGGCGTTGAAATAATTTTTCTAAAAATATTCTATCATTTCATTTGCTATGGTCCCTATCTTACCTCGCTACCCCGTCTTACCCCATCTTCCCCTAATAACGTTGACTTGTTTGGACGTCAGACATCTTAGTCCACCCGTGACCATGAATGCTGTAAAGTGTTCGAAACGTCGGGCAATCATAAATCAAATACAAACGCGATAAAATCCGTAAAAGTAGTTTTATTTACAAGAGATAGGTTAAGCTACCTTTTGAGTTTAACTTTTTTTCCTTCAGTCTATCAACGTTGATAGTTAGACATAGATACTCCAGTGAAGGATAAGTACCATAATCACCATGCCGTGGCATGCAGTTTGTCAATCGTAAATGATGTTAAAAATTTCCCAGATAAGGGCTACTGTTAACGTGATTAATATTAAAAGCATATGTAACTATTAGCCCAAATAAATCATTGCTTATGAAATAAGCTTTTTAGGGGTGATAAAAGACATTTAGGTAAACTACTTAATTAAACATAACGCCCGTATTTACTGCCTATTGTAAGGGAGGCTTTTTTAAAATATGAAACTAAACAAAAGCAATACCTAGCATTTAAATATGTAACATTACTATATAAACCGTATAATTTCTAGATTGATTGTGTATTTCTATAATTTTCTTAATTTTTTCCGTAAAAGCCTTTTCATAGTATCAGAAAACTTAAAAACAAGATGGACGAATTCGGTGAAGTCGTTCTCCAGGTATGTTATTGTCCTGTCCGAACAGCGCCACTTAACGGCACCAATTGTGAATCTAAAGCTAAACCATTGACGAATCCCCTTGAACACACACAAAAAATTTTTAACATCGGTCCAGCCGTTTAGAAGGATTTCAGTGACATACGCACGTACCTACACAAGAAATATATACCTATATATAAAGATGTATCTAATACATTACGCTCGTAAGACTCTTGAAAATTATTAAAATACTAGCAACCCGCCCTCGCTTCGCTTCGGTTATAGGTTATAGTCGTTTTACCCGCGTAGTTCCCGTTCCCGTGGGAATACCGGGATAAAATATAGCCTAGTTTACGCCCTGATATTATAGCTTTCCATTGGTGAAAGAATTTTTGAAATCGGTCCAGCCGTTTTGAAGATTACCCAGAACAAACAGACAGACAGACAAAAATTTTTTAAATGCTATTTTAGGCATAGGTGTCGTGCAAATAACCGTGTGAGCATGAAAAAAGCCTATTATTTTGACATTACAAACAGACACTCCAATTTTATTTATTGGTATAGATTTAAATCCACTATTACAACATTTCAGGTTTGTTAATTTCTCGATTTGGCTTATATAATCTGCAAATGATACCTCGTAAATCTGCCTTGAAGAAAATGATCACACACAATTATGAAGGATAATAATATAAAGCAGGAAAGGCAAGTATTGTTAAGAAATAGCTATAAGGGTATTAAAAAGGAATCAATTTAACAACTGTCAAATTATAAATTTGTAATATGCCAAATGTAATTTAGTAACACAACAATATACCTATAAAATACTGTAAAAATGTATGAAGAACATATGAAAACATATAGGTATATGAAGTGCAATTAAGTACAATAATAATGAAATGTGCATGTTATTAATTAAAATAAAACCCTGTTGTCTTTAATTTCCATAGTAGGTATTAGGTAAGGTCCTAATAACGTCAGAGGATCTTGCGGGCCGTGAAATACATGAAATATAATCTTGTATCTGTTACTTAATGTTATTTATACAGTCTAACTATAAGTTGTATACATTTCCTTGAACCATCCATTCATCCAACTGCCTTTTGACGTCTATTATTAGACATAGGCGTCTTCAAGGGTAGGATAATGCTACACTTAGCGGTCAGGTTGGCGATTGTAGTTGGGGATATATGTTTATAAGGAGAATACTGGTACCTTTTTCCTTAATGATTTTTTACCTGGTTTCTGCGACACTTACTGGAAAGGAATTTTTCTGTATAGTAATGGAGTAAGAATATAATTCACCACTATCTTGCCCACCTGTGGCGGTACTTAACAAAAGACGACTAAAGGACATGACATGCAGATAGCATTTATACAAAGGAAGGGAAACACCAAATAAAATTCTACACTTTTTTTTTTTTTTTTGTGGGTGGGTCGCGGTCGGCGCGCCTCCGCACCACTCCGTCCGGGGCGACAGAGGGGCTTAAGCACGCAACTCGGGGAGGACGTCGGTCTTTCCTCACGCGGTCGGCCTCTCGGCGGGTGACGGACTAATCCCCGGTCACGTAACCCGCGGCCTCGGCTAGGGCGGCATGAGGCGCAGATAGTTGCACCTACGCCGCCCCAGTCGCCGGCGGCGGATCTCCTCATCGAGGCTGCGCTCCTCGCGCAGGCAATCTGCCGCCTCCTTCCACGAGATCACTGTCTCGCAGAAGGCTGCGACCGCGTCCCAATTCCCGACGCTGTCGACCGATGATTACGACGAGTTCACAGCGCTGCACTGCCTAAGCCGCGCAGGCCTCGAGTGTATGGCGCGCCGTGTCCTCGTCGCAATCGCAGTGGTGGCAGGACGGTGTACTCTTCCTCCTAACGACCTTGTGCAGGTATTTGGCGAAGCACCCATGCCCCGTCAAAACCTGCACCAGTCGGAAGGAGAGCACCCCGTGCCGCCTTTCCAACCACTGCATCAGCACCGGCCGGAAGGCCTCCACGGTTCGCACCCCGAACCAAGGCCTCTCCAGCTGGACTGCCAAACGGGCAATGACGTCTCGGCGGACGTCGACGCGCCAGGCGGTGAGATCCCTTAACGAGACCACACCGCCCCCCCGCTCGCACCCCCGTCAAAAATTCTACACCTCCCAACTCGCCTGACCAGCAGATACCTATTATATAGTGTAAATAGCAGTAAAAACTTTATTTTAGTCATAAGTAGATATGTATATATTTTCTAAAATAAACTTAATACTTTAGTTTTGATGTATGTAAAGAGGTTTTACATTTTTATGTTTCACCGATCTTGATTTTTGGGTTATTACCAGTAAAATCTTTACTAATAGGTATTATAAATGCGAAGGTAAGTTTGTTTGTTTGTTTATTACGATTTCATGCTTAAACCACCGAATTGATTTCAAAAATTCTTTCACCAATGGAAAGCTATAATATCAGGGGTAACATAGCCTATATTTTATGCCGGTATTCCCATGGGAACGGGCACTATACGGGTAAGGCGACTGAAACCTAAGCAAAGCGAGGGCAAGTTGCTAGTCTACACTAATATTATAAAGAGGAAAAATTAGTATTTTTGTGTGTGTATGTTTGTAATGAATAAACTCAAAAACTAATATGCCGATTTCAAAAATTCTTTCACCATTGGAAAGCTACATTCACCCTGAGTAACACAGGCTATATCTTATCCCTGTATTCCCACGGGAACGGGAACTACTGGTTAAGGCGACTGAAATCGCAGCAAAGCGAAGGCAAGTTCCTAGTATACATTAAAAAGCAAACATTTTTTATTAAAATTATAAATATAGAATGTTCAATATTTAAAAACACGTCGATGTTTCTAAGATTTTGATTACAGATTTTGAGTACAGTACTTGCATTCACTTATACGTACAAATTATAATCTTAACGATTTGCACATTGAGATAACAAGTAATTAAGCTCACATGAATATGCGGACGAGAGTCAAGATGACCGGTGCCGTCCTCGATTACTTCAATTATCACTTTTCCGAGCTCAGTTAATAAATTAAATCTCATATTTGCGCTCTGTCTCTCACAGTGATATATAACATTTGTTAATTAGGTTATATCTTAAGCGGCATCTACAAAGGGCTGGCTTAAAAGGCTCGTTGATATTAAAAATGCCGCTTATAACCTTTATCATAAATCACCCCGTGGCTAAATCGCGAAGGCGCGCGAAAAAATTTTGATCTACTTGGAACAAAAAATATGCAAGTAATGACGAACGCACCCTGAAAGCTTTTTTGGGTAGTGGTCTGTGCTTAGAATTAATTGTGTTGCCAAAAGATGACGGCTCGAATACATATCCTTGCTGTTCTGGGCCAGTTTATTACCACTTTTAAAATCTACCTACCTTAAATAATAAAGTAAGCAATGTGTCATTGCATTTATTGAGTTTTTTAGCTATCTATTAAATAAACATTATACAAAACGCGAATGGTACATAAATATTAACTACAAGATAGACACGCGAACGTGGTCCCTGAATGTAGGCCTCATAACCAAGATCAGCATGTTATGGAGCGGGATATGCTAGGGAAGTCTCTGAAATCCGAAGAAAAGGTGTAACCGACATAGCACGAAGAATTAGCACGGTGAATTGGCAATGGGCAGGATACATCGCTCGATGAACCGACAACCGCTGGGGAGGAAAGGTTTTTGGCTGACCACGTTTCGGACGACGCAGTGTTGGAGAAACTAGGTGGACCGACGACCTGGTTGAACAGAGAAAAGACGACCAGTAGTGTAAAGCGAAAGGCTGAATGACTATGAATAAAAATGATTGAATAATCAAGATTAAAAACAATTATCATTGGTATAAAAAACGATGCATAATTGTTATCATTATTCTAAGGTTAAAAGCTCTTTAAACGATAATTGTTAAAACCTTGAATTTTATAAGTTGCCAAATCCAAAGAATATTTTTTTAACACAAAAAATTAATGTACATATGTTTTTTTTTAATTCGTCGAAGAAAAATATTTCCTGAGTTTATTATCTATCTATCCTTTGGCTACTCATAATTGTTGGATAAGAGCCATACTACGAGAATGTCACGTCGATTGGCATTGTGCCTCTTCCACTTAACGGCTGTCTGCGAGGATTTACTACGTCATATGTCCTGAGAGCCGCTATCCTATTCTGTTCCATTTTGACGTAATTATATCATGTAACTCGCGGTCACAATCGAGGATCTTCCTTCCACAATTGACGGTTTGTCCAGTATTATGCAAGTCAATAACTCATCAGTGTGCTGACTCTTTGAAATATTTCAGTTGCACATTTTATTTTATAGAGAAATTGCTATCCGCAAGTCTATCTCGTATATTCTTTGTACTGCATCAGAATATTGTCGAAAACTGCCAAAATTATTGAGAGCATAATATTTACGTGTGGTGACGAAGTAAGAATACAATTCACGGGCAAGAAAGGGGGTGGCGATTTGTATTCTTACTCCGTCATCACACGGACTACAACTACTACAAACAAATTATTTTAGTTACATACAGGAATGTAAAATGCAATATATATATTTACTAGCAGACCCGGCCACGCGTTGCTGTGGCTAATGTTTTTGTTATATTACATTTTATTAAACTAAGTGGAACTGTAGGAGAACATCTGTCATGGAGGTCGTCATATTTTTTTACAAATGGCATCTATGTAAAAAAGCAAGTTAAAATCGTATATGACACGTTTGTAGGTTTGACATAGCAGCGCCATCTATTAATTAATTACTCAATCCAGTCAACAGATATCGCCATTTGTTAAAGTCGTTTGGAGTTAACAGATAATTGTGAATGTCAAATAATAGACAAATATTTAATTTGCAGTAAAATAATATTGCGACTATAAATTAAGATGTAAGCTATCCTATCTTTCAAGTTGGATCAAACTGCACACGGTGTGCAAATTTGATTAAAATCAGTTAAGTAATTTAGGAGTCCATCGCGGACAAACAACGTGACACGTAATTTATATATATTAAGATATAAAAATGTAATTTGTAATGTTACTTAATGAGAAAAATTAGACAGTTTTATATAAAATAAAAATATATAAAGCTAAGTTATGTAAAAGGCGAAAACAATTTCAGTTTTCCCTTCGTTCCACTACGCAAGACTACCCTTGATCGGTGAAGGAGAAAATTACTTGTCTACTGATGCATAAGTTCTTATGGGTGACAATGGCATTTCGTGTTATAAAATTATTAAATTAGTAATTAGTGTTGATTTTTAAATTAATTATGTATAAATAATTTTATTCTTGAGTGCTTTGTTTACCCAGTATAAACACGCGATCCGACAAGAAATTCAGCGGGCTCGTCTCTTTTTAAACTCTTTTTATATAAAACTGTAAACAACATTTTTATTAAGTATTGACTCCATTATGATGCCTTCCGACAAGGACTATTAATATATAGTACTAGCAATCCGCCCTCGCTTCGCTTCGGTTATAGGTTATAGTCGTTTTACCCACGTAGTTCCCGTTCCCGTGGGAATACCGGGATAAAATATAGCCTAGTTTACGCCCTGATATTATAGCTTTCCATTGGTGAAAGAATTTTTGAAATCGGTCCAGCCGTTTTGAAGATTACCCGGAACGAACAGACAGACAGACAAAATTTTTTTTATTGCTATTTTAGGCATAGGTGTCGTGCAAATAACCGTGTGAGCATGAAAAAAGCCTATTATTTTGACATTACAAACAGACACTCCAATTTTATTTATTGGTATAGATAATATAAAAGATTTTGGTTGGACTAAACTTCACAGACAGCATCCTATTATTATTTTAACTACGAGACTAACCACGAGAGTAACCACCAGTCACCACTCCTCTTAATTATCATCATCATCATCACACCTCATATATGTCCCACTGCTGGGTTTAAACCTCCTCCACGAAGGGAGGAAAACTGACCTACTAAACTACGTCGGTCCGACGTGTTGGTGGGTTGGTTATTTCAAATTTTTCTACTCTTGCATAGACGTTATCTGCATATCATATCTTTTAGTCTTCTTTTACCACACTCACGGGTAAGATAGCGAGTGGTACATTGTATTCTTACTCCGACACTACACGGAAATCTCAACCATAATGAAAGGAACATTCATATATAGGATTGAGGCGGAGGAGTATTTAGGACATTGAGGAGTTTCTTCTATGAAATAATTTTATGGGTGTTTAATCATTTTCCAATTACGTTGTTACAGAAAAGATCTTTTGTTGTTTTATTTTAAGGTTTGATACTAGAGATAAGAGGTGTGGCTGAGCTACTTTTTTTTTTTTGGGTGGGCTGTGGTCGGCGCGCTCCTCACACCACTCCGTCCGGGGCGACAGACGCCCCGTAAGCACGCACACCCGCAACCCACCCGAACACCACGTCGCCTTCGTCGTTGGGCCGACCACCGGAGCAGGGTTACTTGTCATCAGTGGTCGGCCCGACGGAATACCCTCTATTTGGGGTACCCTCCCATCGACCGACTTCCCCCCTCGGGGATGACGTTGGTCTTTCCTCACGCGGTCGGCCTCTCGGCGGGTGACGGACTAACTCCCCGGTCACGTCACCCGCGGCCTCGGCTAGAGTGGCTGAGCTACTTGGGTGCAATTTCTACATTTAATACGCTGTATCCGTGGAAGATACTTGGATAGGAATATATACTACTGTATACTTGGATACGATACTTGATAGGAATATATACGTTCCAATGAAATAATTGAAAATAAATTATGGAATAAAGTATGTCGTGAAATTTAGTACCGTATCCTTTACCAGACGCTTAAGAGCATAAGAAATCATTGATAATTGTGGTCAGCGTTGTTTTCGGTATAGCGGTGAATATTTTAATGATTCTCATGAAGTCCCATCGAAAGCAGAGCGCGGCACCCACTATGATTATGTCTGGCCCCCTTTAATAATAAAACATCGACATGCCGCTTTTATCGACTGCCTTCTCGATAAGCATCCGTGACGAATTTGCACCACTCGGCCTACGATGGTCGTATACCCACATAAATATGTTATTAAGTGACTGATATCATATTAATAATTATTCAAGAATATACCATAAAATAATAACATCAAGATTTAATTTACATTGGCATTATTTGTTTTATAAGTCTGGTAATACCCATTAAAGGCAAACGTCCGAGATATTCGTATCGATACTTTAATTACAATTATAACATGACCCTTATGATTTAACAATTTAAGAGTTTTTGGAATATTTTGAACGTTTTTGAAGTTTTATTTTTTACGCAGCTTCACGCCTTAAGCTGTCCGTTTAAAGTATTTATTTAGCTTATATAGGAACATACCACTATTAGACACTGGTTTCCTATATAATTAAAGAGAAATTGATCTATTATGCCATTGTCGACAGTCTTCTGTGTACAGCCGCGGGTCGGTTCGTCCGGGGTAGTACCACAATCTCACAGAAAATCGACGTTGTAGCAATTTGTTACTGCATTTCGTTCGTTGAGCGAAAGAGACAGAAGTCCAACTTTCTCAGGGTGTTTGCGTGTGGAGGGTTCAGTGATGCCTTTAGTATCACCGAACCTCATTGCACGCATTAACACTCCCTTCAATTTCTTCACGGCAGACAGCGGCTTAGCAAATGTCCATGAGCAGCATTATCACTTAGGTACCATCAGGTATGCTATTTGTTCGTTTGCCCCAACAGCTATAAAAAAGACTCTTTAGAGAGATCAGTAGTATAATTACGATTTTTTCTTAGTTTGGACGAATAAATCTATATCCCCTTGTCATCTTTTACGATACCTGTAGAAAATAAAGAAGCGTTGAATTAAATTGTCACTAATCAAAACTTCTTAGATTATTAAAAAAAAACTTTAAAAAGTTTATTTTGTTGTTGTTGAATCAATCATCTTGCAGAAAATTGTGCAAATTGTGTAATTACCGTGAAAATCTTAAGATTACGATGATTATTATGTAACGTTATTTTTTTAATAAAACAATTACATTTATTGTTACATTTATTATCTTATCCAGACAGCAGCTTATAAGCTTTTAATCTTAACAATTATACTTATACATTAATTTATTAGCAATTATATAACATTAATATATTAGCTCCTTGGTGCGGGGTGTGATCTTTAAAAAAAAAGAAACAATACGAAAATATAGCAATATATAGAGGGGCAGAGGCATACATGTTTTGACTGTAATTTTGGTCAAGTCGTTAGCTCATATGGCGAGCGGTTATTTTACATTACACCTAATAGGTAGGAATCTGTATTCATATTCTACGTAGGTAGGTATACGCCTGATAGATAGTTTTCTGTTTGGTGGTGGGATAAGAATACAATGTGCCACCATCATAGATGGTGTAAAAAAACGGCTAAGGGACGCGCAGCTAACATCACTGCAAGAAAAGGAAAACTCGTAATAAAATTCTATACCAACTCGTCTGATCAGTATGGTATAAATAGATCAATTCGCAATAGACCGCTGTGCAATAGACTTGAGCTCATGAGATGTATATTTAAGAGCTAAAACGCTACGTACCCAAAATCTTTCTTCTCCAATAGTTGTCAATTTACCGAGAAATGTGAACCTTTGGTTTTTGTTTTGGCCATCCAACGTCTTTCCGCCTGCATTATTTCACTTGTTTTTTTTTCCTCTCTTTCTCTCTATTAAGCGGGACACTAGAATTGATTCCATGATTTCAGTACAAAGCGAGCGATATTCCTTATTTTAGTTGGATAAATCGGCATCGCTGTCTTAATTTTGATAGCTCGCTAGGTGAGTTTGGATGGATGGATGCCACTCCAGCCGAGGCCGCGGGTAACGTGATCGGGGAATTAATCCGTCACCTGCCGAGAGGCTGACTGCGTGAGGAAAGACCGACGTACTCCCCGAGGGGGGGGACGTCGGTCGATGAGAGGGTACCTCACTAGGGGGTATTCCGTCAGACCGACCACTGATGACAAGTAACCCTGCACCGGTGGTCGGTCCAACGATGTAGTGTTCGGGTGGGTTGCGGGTGTGTGTGCTTACGCCCCTTTGTCGCCCCGGATGGAGTGGTGCGAGGAGTGCGCCGACCGCAGGCCCACCCAAAAAAAATAAAAGGTGGTTTTGACAATTCCTTAGCACTGACGTGTTTGTCCCCGTTGCTGGTATCAGGTGTAAGCAGGGATGTCAAATTTAAGCATGTAGTAGATGTATCAAACTAGTAAGTGATAATATTTTTTTAGGGTGCCGTATCCAAAGGGTAAAAACGGGACCCTATTACTGAGACTTCGCTGTCCGTCCGTCCGTCCGTCTGTCACCAGGCTATATCTCAAGAACGGTGATAGCTAGACAGTTGAAATTTTCACAGATGATGTATTGCAACAAATACTAAAAATAAAACAAAATAAATACTTAAGAGGGGCTCCCATACAACATACTTGATTTATTACAGTTTCTTGCTCGATACTAATAACGGTGACAAGTAGACGCTTTAACTATTCACAGAATATTTAGTTTTATGTTTTCTTTAAATATAATTAAAATAAAATAAATAATTAAGGGGGCTCCCATCCAATAAAAGAGGTTTTAGCCGTTTATTTAGATAATGGTACGGAACCCTTCGTGAGCAACTCCGACTCGCACTTGGTCGGCTTTTTTTTATAGTAGGGCACCTTTATACTCCAAGGCCGACCTGATGATACATTAAATTTACCGGGCTTATTATCAAGTTTTTACCGTTTAGTGACGGGTTAAGTATACAATGAATTGCAACCTTTTATTTTCTTGTAGAAGTTGTTATTACTGGCTAAAGCAGCACTCTTAGGCACTTTTGTAGGCAACTTATAACAGCAATTGCAACGACTAACGCGCCTGCCGAGCTTTTTCCATTTATGTGGGAAGGATTAATATAACAATTGATGTTGATGTGCTTATTGATAGATTGAGAGATTTGAAGCAAAAATTTAGGAATTGAATTTAGGAACCTGAAGCTAGGAAACACACATGGTAGTTACATAAGAATTATATAGATTGAAATGAAAAAAAAAACAACGAAATAATATAATAGATTCTAATTTTAAAAAGAAAAAAGAGAATAAACAAGAAAATTAAATAAAGAAATGAAATACATAGGTAATATAGATTTAGCAAGTCCCGCAAATGTTCTGGAAGGAAAAATCCTAATCAACTGCCTAAAATCCTAACAATATCTTTTTTGCCAGGGTGCTCCAGAAACCAGAAACTTACAATTTTGTTGGTATATTTATGACATTATATAACAAGGCTTAGGGTACATTTTTATCAATATTGTGCACACGTGGAAGAAATACTAGCTGTGTGGCAGCGACTATAAATACTTCCAACCCCTTATACTGCTCGTGAATGTCATAAAAGCCAAGTAAGAATTCTTAATCGACCAAATTCATCTGACAACATCTGGTCAACAATTACAATACCAAGAAGGATTAAGGTCAGACAGACGACCGGTTATAAAACTATTGCTAATGTCTTTTGCAATACGTACGATGGAAGAGCAGTACATATTGCATCGATCCCAAGTAATTAGGATAAGAGCAGCATGATGATGATAATTCTACAATGCATATTATCTTAGTAACATCAAAACTAACAAATTGAAATATAATAAAATATTTTTTTTTTATTTATGTAGTATATATTTAGATGTTGTATAGTCGATTAAACATATAAAAACTTCAAGCGGTTAGTTGCGCTTGTATAGATGTCAGCGCCATGTTTTTTGTCACAGATCGTTCAACTCTAAACCATTCACAGATCTAGGAAATGAAACGGTACAATAAAAAAATATAAAACACAGTTCGTGATCAATAATTCAATCTTATGTTTTTGCTTTCTACATAAATGTCAATAGTGAAGTTAATCTTGAAATAGACTGGAAGACCGTATATTATGGGTGTATTCCATTTATCAGACAAGCTTCACATGAATGTCATTCAGAACGATCTTGTGACAATATATCTTCCATGTACAAATGTTAAAATGACGTCACTGATAGGTAATCGTCTCATAGATAATGAATACACTATTAAACTATTGTATCCATTGGCGATGTCCAACACCCCTTAGCGTATGTTAACCACAGCAACTACCCTTCTAGAAATCGAACTGGTAGTCCCATGGCTCGAGGCAACGTCTTACGCTACGGCAGCAGCTACGTGCTCGCTTTCAAGAATCATTTTTCTTCAACGGTCTTTTGTTCAAGGAGCTTTATGAGTGTATTGTACTGTAACTAATCTCTATGAAGAAGATAAAAGAATAGCCCGAAATAAAACATTGCCAAATCTTCTGAAGCGTGATAAACCTTGTACAGGGAAGGAAGTTTATATCTAACATGGTAACTATCATGACCTGTGTTATGACAAGAATATAATGTGTCTTTTATTTCCCGCGGACGTCATAATAAGCGACTAAAGAATCTTATAATATCAGTTGCGATTACGCCCGTTTTGTTTTCATTTTTCATCTTCAGGTTGTAACTATCCAAATAGGCTATACATACTTTTTTGCCTGTATAGACATAAGTGGACCGTCTCATCTAGGGTAATACCACATTCTTACAAAAAATTAATATCCGAGTAGTAGCCGCGTAGTAATAACTTATTCGATTTTTAACATTACTATTTACTTCACTCGACCTATATTTACACCGGAGTCCTAATATAACATCTATGCAAGAGAAGGGATAGGTACTCGAAATAAAACCCTATAACAGCTTTTTGAGGGTGTTTGTGTGTGGGGGATTTTTGTGATGTCTTTAATATTACTGAATTTCCTTGCATGCATTCACACTCCTTTCACTTTCTTTACCATAGGCAGCGGCCTAACAAAGGTCCACGAGCGGCAGTAGGTATCACTTACCATCAGGTGTGCTCTTTACTTGTTTATCGTCAACAGCAATAAAAAAACTTGATGTAAATAGTGTAAAAACTAATATTATTTATATACCATTATTTTATTTAAGAATATCACAATTTGTTATTTTTTTAAATATTTATAGACATATTCACTATTGCTATAAATAAATCTACACAGGATACGCCACAGCTATCTACTATTATATAATTCGCAATAGGAACTATCACAGCTAATATACGTACCTACCTATCTATATATTTTTTTTTATTGCAAACGGTGGCAAACGAGCAAACAGTACACCTGATGGTAAGTGTTACTGCCGCTCATGGACCTTTACAGGGTCGCTGCCTACCGCGAAGAAAGTGAAGGGAGTGTGAATGCGTGCATTGAGGCTCGGTGATACCAAGGGCACCACCAAAACCCTCCACACACAAACACCCTCAGAAAGTTGGGCTCCCGGCTCTCTCTCACGCTCAGCGAACGAAGCGCAGTAACAAATTGCTACTACTCAGACGTCGATTTTCTGCGAGAGTGTGGTAGGTACTACCCCGGACGGACCGGTCCGCGGCTGTAGACAGATAACTGTCGACAGTGTGGTCCTACCACTCCTATCATATATAGGTACGTATATTAGCAAAAAGCCTATGTATAAAATTAAAATTCAAATAACAGTAACTGTTTGTTGCTTATTGCACTTAATTGTAATATCTATATGATAAGTTACTTGAGTTTTCCTTTTTAATTTTCTTTTTTATTATTTTTATAATAATTTTAATATTGAGTTTCAGGGTCTCTATTAGGTAATATATGTGTTGATTAATGATTTCAATTAGAAATTTAAAGCAATTTGTAACATTTAAATTTTTAGTAATTAGCAATTTTCATGATATTTTGGGACTGAAAATGAAAAGTTTTAATAATTTTAGGTTATAACTTATTGGCCTATTTAAAACATAAATAATTCATACCTACTATATAATATTTTTATGAAAAATATGAAAGACTGTGGATGGATATTTAATTAATTAAATTATTGCAGATGCAGAAATGTTTTGAAAACCAACAAATCCAAATTAATTGACGTTTGAATTTCGGTTACGTAATTAACTTGCCATAAGTTAGCATAGGTATCCCTGTGGTGAATATTATGTAATATTAGTTTACACACGATTCCGTGTCCCACTAAAATTCCCAGAAGATACAATTAAGTAACAATGTCGTCATAATATTTTGAAAGCGGCGATTTAAATAACTTATGAACAATTATTTTAAATGAAGTGATAATTGATAAGTTGGACTTGACATGAAGGTCTTTAGACCTTATAGAAAAAAAGATAACATTTAATAGAAAATCGTTATCGTCAAAAAATTCCTCAAGTGTTCTCATTTGGGTCCTTTTTGTATTTTTTATACATGAATTCGTTCTGCAAAGTATTAATATAAATTTACCTACTTATTAGACTTAAATTAATTGTATTTTAAATACTTATATATAAAAAAGCTACATAATTGGTTTGAGCTAGGTAGGTACCCACCTCTATAATTAAAATTTTACATATTTAGAAACTGTAACAACTTTAGAGTTTCTTGATTTATAATGTAGTAAGTATAACCTATTTGCTATACAGTACTTACCTGATAATTAGGTATATATAAATAATTAATATTTATAATATGTTAAGAAATCACAATACGTCGTCTACCAAATGTGTCGACCATTGTAGTAAATACATTGAATTCATTAAAAAGGCATTACGCACACTACAACGCAATCACAATACACACACACGCACACATAGGCGCTCCAATACACTTTTGTTTATGGTTAAAATCTCTGGTCAAACCAAATGTCAAGTAATCATAATTATGACTTCAATGTTTAATAGGCATTTGTACTTAGTAGGTACTTCATATATTAGTTATTAGTGAAATACAGCTTGCTCAATTTACAATTATACATACATAAAATTAAAAGAAAATTGTGTAGCAGAAAAATTAATTAAAATGAATTATGTCCGAATTTCGACCACACGGCGATCACTAGTTGTTATAAATTCGTAAAAATAGTTTTATTTCATTCACTAGTTTTATTATTAAATTTCATCTATATAATAGTTAAACCTATGCACCGACCCAATCTTGATTTACTAGTGGATTTTATTGTGTGGGTAGTGTTTACAATGAGGCTGAGATTTATATCAAGAGGCAATGTGCAAATAAACCTGTACGGGCGCAACTTATACTTAACGTTATCATACATCCGGTTCTTGACGGGACAGTTCCGTTTTCAGACTGTCTGTACTGTTTTCCCCAACCAAAACACACAGGTTTCGTTATCCCAAATACCAGATGATTATTTTAGACCAAACAATTATTTGTTGTATTCTTTCTATCTATTAGGTACCTACATAAGAATGTCAATAGCTATGTTACGGACGTGTTCGATATATTTTTAGGTTTTTCGTTCATATTTTTACATATTTCTGTGTCTCCTTCCGACCCAAAAATAATATCTGCTTTATACAAGCGGCCTCTTTTGTCGTAAATATAATTTGGTCCCGTTATTCAGTACTATGAATTAGTCTGCCCTTAGATACCCGAGAAAGCTTTTGTACTAGATAGGTACTGCTTTCTGAAATCATTATTAAGTACATGGGGAATTAAGGAAACTTAGATATTATCAAATTTACACGTCGTTTAAAATAATCCATTAATCTAGCACTGGAACGAATCGCGGCCACAAGCTGAGAAGATCCGGCAAGAAATTCGGTGGGCTGTCATTTAAAAAAGAATCCTTTAATTCAATCTGTATGTATAGGTACAAAATCTACAGCTTCAGTGGGATGCCCCTCGAAATAGGATGTAATTTTTTTTCTAAGTAGGTAATCTTATAAAACGAGCAATTCTTGTATATATATATATATATATACACATAGATATATATTCAGGATCACGGAAACGGCTCCAACGATTTTGTTGAAACTTGGCATACCTACTAGAGGATTCGGGTCCAAAAAATCGATCTAGCTAGGTTTTATTTATAGAAAATGTTCTTTTGTCGGTGTTTTTAGCATAACAATAAATGACATTAAATTTTAAAAGAATATGAATTCAAATTTCGTTGTAAATGTCAAGAGTTACGGTAGTTCACTTGGGGGGACGGCCGGTTTTAATTTTGAGTTTTGTAGCATCCAAACAGCGTCGGTTCGAATCTCAGTGTTATTATTATTCTCTTTTTGTAATTTTTTATATAATTTTCATTTTTTATTAATAGATATATATCTAAATAAATTCGACAAAAATATTCCGAGCGAAGCTCGGTCAACCAGATATTAAAACAGAAAGAAAGAAAATATTGACGAACCAGATCCCACAAGCAGCACCCGATCACGAGTTAACTGCTAGATCGGCCATTACTCTCCTCAATCACATTGGAGGAAATATACATTCTGTAAGTAGGTACTTAATAATATTGTTTACCTGACTACTAGTAGGTATTTTCAGAACTTTAAAATTTGCTAATAACGCTGAATAGCTTATCTTTGAGTTTATATTTAAACACTTAGTAATATTTACGTAAAATTTTGGAACCGGGTAGATAAGTAATTTGGAATGAAAATTGATGTTTGCTAGGTATATATAATTTTTTTTATTTTTATTAACTAAAATAGGTACCTAATAATAGAAAAATTTAGTATACCTGTTAAGAATTTATATGACGTGGTTTCGCATTGATTTATACTAATCAGTAGCTCAATACCTATTCCATTTGTACAATATCTGTTTCTGTAAAACATGGCCAGTAACATGTATTATTAACTCCGACTTTTAATAACACTCATTCATCGTTAAATCTCTGTATAATTCAAACCTCCTTTTCTGTATCATCGTAATTTACATATGCTAAATAAAAAGCGGTGTCATCACAAAAGATATTTGGAGGCAATATAAACATAATATCAATTTAAATTCCTTGTTAGTGAGGCGAAAGCCGACATCATACCTGAAAGTGGGGAGCGCTTATTGGTTGTACGGCGAGCCAATAGCGTACAAGTAGTGCATGGTGCTCGGAGCTCTACATCCGGCCGCTGGCAAGCGGGCGGGTCTAGAGTCGTACTCGTCGCGCCTCAGTTCCTCTCCACACCTCGCACCGGACTGACGTGTTCGTGCACCTGTGTTGTTTGTTACTAATTTAATATCATTGATTTTGTCCTCCCATCGGGGAGAAGTGACAATGCCGCGACCTTCACGTGATAGCTACGGTGATCAAAAACCACCGTATTCGTATATATCTCTGACAGCAATGGCGATTTGGAGTTCTCCGGAGCGCATGCTGCCGTTATCGGAGATCTACCGGTTCATCACGGATCGCTTCCCGTATTATCGGCGCAACACTCAGCGGTGGCAGAACTCGCTTCGACACAATCTCTCGTTCAATGACTGCTTTGTGAAGGTGCCGCGACGTCCCGATCGACCCGGTAAGGGCGCTTACTGGACTCTACACCCGCATGCCTTCGACATGTTCGAGAACGGCTCACTTCTCAGAAGACGCAAGAGATTCAAGCTTCAGAAAGGAGAAAAAGATAATCTAAATGCTGAATTAGCTGCATTGGCGAGTTTCAATAGAGCGTTTTTGGCTCGGCAAGCGGGCGCACCGCCGCCGGTAATGGCTACTGCTACTTTGTACACACCACCTCTATGTCCGCAATTAAGTCCAGAGCCAGCGGAGATACCAGAATCAGCAGTAGTAACAATGTTACCACAAAGGCCGCGTAGAGCATTCACGATAGAGGCTTTGTTAGAGCCTGACTCACCGCGGTTGTCACCGTCGCCTCCTCAACCGGCAATAATGTCAATGGCGACGATGCCAAGGTTGGAATTGTCGATGGCGAGCCCTTATGTAGTGGCAGCGCAACGTTACCATGCGGAATTGCTGCAAGCGGCGGCGCAGGTTTTACGTCCCTGCTACTTGCCACCGCCGCCGCTACCCGTCGCGTGACACAACCACTCGCACCCTTCCTGCTTCAATGTCTCGTGCAATGCTAGATTGTAAGTACACACTATCTGTGCATATAAATAATAGGATTATATTTGGCAAACTTGTTTTAACTGCTAGATACCATTGGAAGATCTTGCTATATTACAACAAAATTGACAAATTAAATGTTAAATACATACAAGTTTTGCCAGTTCTATATTTTGTGTGCACAGGTTATATAAAATTATATATATATATAGATTTGTTTGAATATAACTATGGTTTTACAGTATTTTATTGTTAAAAATGCGACGAATGATGCCGCAAGCAAAGGCTTATTTGGTGGCATTTAAGATGTGTGTACCAATTAGGTATAAAAATTAGGCATAAAATGGTATCCAGAACCTTAAATACATAGGTAATAGTTTCACAAATCCACAATGCATTTAGCAATTTAACAATTATTTATTCTGTTAATAGTTTTATAAAGGCTGCTAATTGGCCTACTATTAATTGTTCCGTAGATGCATGTAATGATTTTGTAACAATGTGTTTTAGGTGATCTCACTTATAATATTCGTGTAATTTTTAATTAGTTAATAGTTTAGTAGGTAAATTGTAATTAAGTATATCATAGGTATCTGTCACAATACTTAAGAATAATTGTTTTGATTGAATTTGGGCGAAAATTTATTAAATTTTATCATTGTGTAGGTGTGAATTGGATACTATTTTTGTTTCTGAAGTTATCTTTGCAATAGATGATTTATCTATTAAAATTTTTCATATTATATTCTGATGTAGTTGATGTAAAATACGTTGTTGTATCTATAGAAGTTTAGATTAAGATTGTTATTTATTTTAGTGATGAGGACTGAGTATTTCATTTCCTGTTTATATAGTGAAGTATTATCTGTAAATATTGTTTCAATTGTTATAATGATTAAGTAGGCATATTAAATATACTATGTATTACACTTTATAGTTTTATTTAAGTACCTAATTAAAAAAGTACGTTTGCAGTAAAGCAGCAATCTGAAATAATATCTTTAAAATATTTGCTTTTTTTCGTTTATGATTTTTTATATTGATCGAATACGTCCAAACTGTTATAAGATTAGCTAAAGTCTGTTATTATTTTATAGAAGATGAAATTTACTTAGATTTTATATTCAGTATACTGTCTCAGTACATTATATTGACAAATTATTTCTTTAATTAAGCTTGGTTTATATGTGGGCCATCCTTTTTATAGTGTTTTCAAAAGTATAGGGAAAATCTTTATCTTTTGTAAAAATATACTAAGCAATATGAGATCGTGCAAATCGACATAGCCATGCAATTTCACTGTACACTTTTGAATTTCGGTGTCATCTGAAGAAGAACGAGATTCTTCGTGTGAGGTATACATAAAAAGTGAAAGAAAATTATGAAAAAATGTGAACGGAGGTGGTCTGTTTCACGGTGTAACACGGCGCGTCGGCCCCCGTTTGTGCACTAATAGGTCGTGATATTGGCCCTGGTCCGCTATGCCACCGACCCGCTGACTCATCGACCTCCTTGTTACACACATAAAGCGCATTATTGGCTTGTTGAACATTTTAACTTTTTACCACGTTTAATTTAATGATTGCGCGTACAATGGACCGCTTTCTCATTCAGCGGTTCATTTCTTTTTGGGTTTGATTTTGGAAATTTATCGGTTCAATGCTGTTAGTTTGATGATAATTTACATGCGGTCTGTTTATTATCAAGACAGGTTTTTGTTAGTATTAACAAAACCTATATTTTCCCTGTAATTGTAATCTGTATTTTCTTGCGGATCAGTAATTTCATCAACATCCTCATCATCCATTATCTTAGCTCATATAGGTACGTCCTACTGTTGGGCTCGCGCCTTCTTCACTATGGAAGGATAATGGAACTTATAGATACCACGTGTAAGTTATTTTGGCATATGGTTTTGTTTATAGTTTTCTTTCTCTTGCATAGATGTTATTCGGATATTATATCCCTTAGTCATGTTTTACGATACTCACAGGCAAGAGAAAGGTTGTTGAATTTGCATTTTAATAAGTTATAATAGGTAGTAGTTTAATAAGTAATTTATTAACATACCTATAGGACAGTGTATATTCGTGAAATAGTTTTTAAAATCAGATCGGTAGTTATTGAGATTGATCCGGAGATTGATCCGTACATTTGAATTTACAAATACAAAAAAGTGCTATGTTTTTAGTGATTTTTTTTTGTAAAAAAGTATAAATAAATTTCTTCAGACCCTCTTGTTTACCTTATAATAAGAAACCGTTTACGAGTGTCCTTCTTCTGAGTGGATAAAGGCTCTATAGTGCAGGCTCTCTGTACTTCTTTGTGTTAAGGTTCCGTTTATCTGCTAAAATCGGGTAAAATAGGCGGGATAACCTAGGCCTAGCCTATGAGTAGATGCAAGTAATTTAGCACAATCAAATCTCGAATTTTTGATTTTTCACATCACTTAGTTTTCCTTTATTTTTAGCGATACCATTATTAAACATTTATATTATTTCAATAGCCTGTTTTTCTGTCGTTTCGCGAGAGCTTGCTTATTCTTTTCACCAATTCCATAACACCTCATTTTAAAGCTTTTCGTGCAGGCTAATGTTGAAAAATAGGCCGTAGGTTTAGAAATGTACCATTTTTCTTAATTTTGTAATTTAAAGGTACTGAATTACGCACGAGTCGACTAGATATATGTATTAAAAAAATGAGTTGGTTGAATCATTATTATTTATTTGGTCTGAAATTTGTCATGGCGCCTCAGTTCCAAGGAGTAACTCCCAATTTCTGACAGTATTGAGATTTTCGACGTCGAAGTATCGAGCAAAGTTCAGTTTGGGAGTCATTTGGAGGACAAAGCTAAATTGGCTAGCAAAAAGTTGGGCGTCCTGAACAGAGCCAAGGGGCTTCACACCCAGACAGCGTCTTGTGCTTTATAAAGCACAAGTCCGTCCTCATGTGGAGTACTGCTCACATCTCTGGGCAGGTGCGCCCAAATATTAGCTAGATCCACTTGACTCCCTGCAAAGATACGCTGTTCGAATCGTCGGGGACCCAATCTTACGGACAGATTGGAGTCGCTGGAGCAGCGGAGAGACTTTGAGTCACTCTGTGTACTCTACCGACTCTTTCACGGGGAGTGCTCCGAGGAACTGTTTGACTTAGTACCACTGTCACCATTCTACCAAGGTACCGCTCGACATCGTAGCAGGGTTCATCCATTTCACCTGGAAACGTTATGGTCTTCAACTTTACGTTTCCAGCGACATTTCTCCCACGTACGTGCAAGCTCTGGAATGAACTACCTGCTGCTGGGTTTACCGAGCGCTATGACATGTCCTTCTTTATACGAGGTTTAAGAAGAGTATTTTCTTCACGATAGGCAACGGCCTGGCTGTGCTCCTTATATTGCAAAGGTCCATGTGCGGCAGGATAACTTACCATCAGGTGTGCTGCTGGCTCGTTTGCCACCGTTGGCAATAAAACAAAAATTAAAAAATTATCACAAATTAGATTTAATTCTTAATTTATAGTTTTTATTTAAGGGTATTGCGTGTTTAAAATTTTGTTTATAAAATCTATTTTATTAAAATATCTATTTGTCCTATGATTAGAATATCTAATTTTGATAAGTTGATTATATACCTACTAAGTACTAGTGTTCGAATAAAGCACGATTTATTGTGGCGCGGTTGTCTTGAGAAATGTACACCTTACTGCGATCTCAAACCCCCTTGCCAAACGTGGAGATTATGGCAATAACCCTACCAAAGCACGAACGTGCGATGTGGCATTTTATTTTATTGTACTTTATATTATAGGGTGCGATTTGTCGGCAGTAGTAATTTCATTTTTGAACTTATAAGGAACTCTGTAGTCGTACTTCTTCAATTGTCTCAATAATTTTTTTATTTTATTGGCGCTGTTTGGAAATAAGAAAAATAAATGAAACTGAAGAAAGTTTATTACTTCAAGTTACAAGTATACCTATAGAATTGCCCAATGAAATAGTGCATGTAAATATTAAAAATTCACTACCTATACTAATTCACCACCCCTATCTTATCCATAAGTTTTGTAAAATATGAGTAAGGGAGGGATACAATATGCATATAACGTCTATGCAAGAGAAGGAAAACTCGAAATAAAACCCAATATCAACCCGTCTGACCCGCATGTTATTAGTAGGTCAATATCTTTCCTATTACGGAGGAGGCTCGAGCCCAACAGTGGGACGTATATAAGCCGATATAGCCAATATAATTACGTATTTTAATAGTAATTATTAGAGTATTTAGAATTATGTCATTAAACAAATAAACGACCGATATACAAACCTCTTTACCCGACTAAGGTCACGACCTTCCTTTGTTCAAGTTCTCTAAATTAGTGTAATGTAATACACTTTTTAGACGTACTAATGTTCTACCATATTCAAAGGTAATTGGTTATTGGCGTTCATGTCAATATGATTTATATCTAGACTAGCAATTGCCCGCAATTTCATACGCATAGTTCCTTTTTCCGTGGAAATACCGGGATCAAATAGGTATAGCCTAAGTTTATGGCTTATACTTATATACATCTACTTGATAGTAAAATATGATGTGGCAATAGTGGACATATCGATAAAACTATAATAAAACTGTCATGGATGACAGTAGTATATCGATACTACCATTGATGGATACTATACATGGTATCAATACTATCGATAGTAAAGTTATCTGGGATGAAAATAGCATTGATACTCTCGTTACTAATGCAGATCAGCAATAGTACTACCACATTTTGTACTATCAACAGTATGAACACCATCAATAGTATCGATGGTCCTATCGATAGGTATTCTAATTTTCAAGGTTAACTATCGATAGTGTAACTATCGATAGGTCGGCATCACTAACTATAACTAGGTATACGCTGATTAGACGGGTTGAATTAGAATTTATTTCTAGTAGGTTATCCGCTTTTGTTCCTTATTCAGCTTTTACAATTGTAAAAGCTGAATAAGCTCGTGAGTAAATACTCACAAGATGGGAAGGTGTGGTGACCATTGTGTTATTATTCAGTGATTCCTAACCTTTTCAGCTCCTGTGACCTACTAGGTAGGTAAACTGATTTTACCTCATCCTTAAAGTGCTATCAATAGAAATCCTCATCATCATCATTTCAGCCTATAGGTACATGTCCACTATGGGAGAGAAATTGACCTATTATAACACGCTGATCAGACGTGTAGCTATTTTTTTTTTATGGGTGGGCTATGGTAAGCGCACGCGCGGTCCATTCCGTCCAGGGTGAAGAAAGGACGGCACGCGGGCCCATAACCCACCCGTACCCACGTCACCTCGTTGATGGGCCGACCACCGGAGCAGGGTGACTTGTCGTCAGTGGTCGGCCCGACGGAATACCCTTTCGGGCCTCTCTGCGGGTGACGGACTAAATTCCCCGGTCCGATCACCCGTGGCCTCGGTTAGGGCGGCATTAGGCGCAGATAGACGTGTTGCTATAGGGTTTTGTTTCGAGTTTTCTTTCTCATGCATATATATTATATGCATATTTCTCTTAGTTGTCTTTTATGACATCCGCGGGCAAAACAGGGCGTGGTGATTTGTATTCTTACTCCATCGCCACATGGAAAGAATTAAGTAGGTACTTATAAGTGAATTATGTACTCTATTAATATTTAATTCGATATTTTATTAGATCTCTTTATATTTCGCCTGTTCTTTAGTATTCTCATAGAATAGGTGATTTAACCCCGTGGAGACAATTACCCCAGGTTCGTAACCGCTACCAAAAGTACATAAGTAGATACCTAAATAATACATCTTAATCTTTGTTAATAGGTCGTTCATTAACGAATAAGATTTTCAAAGTGATACCAACTGTTTTAGTTTGGTTTGAAACTCATTATACTAACATTATAGATAAATAAACTAAACGCCACCCGCATTACATGTCATATTCAACTTTCCTCATTATTTACACGTTAAGTTTTTTTTTCTGACAGTCCAAATCACATATCAAACAATAAATATTTGTAGAGGCAGCTGTTGGTTTGGGATTATTATACAAACCTTAAATAATAATCGTCTCTTAGCACTTCTGTTGATGTTTTTGCTCCGAACACCTTTGCATGCATTGATGTAGCCTATAATTTCAAAATTAATATCTAACACATTGTGTCTATCTGTTAGTCCCTCGATTTGCTGTTTTTATAGCTTTTCCGACACCATAACTGCTAATTATTTCAACTGATCCATCGCCTCGAGGTTTCCCGAAATGAAATGAAATGCATTATCAACTTTAATCCAATTGTTTTTGAATTCAAAATTCGTAAAGCGAGAGTTTAATAAGCAATCTAGACAAAGTGTATTAGTTAAGGAATTTTGGATGATATATCTACTAACATCCGCTTCGCACTTTATGCGCGTTGGATATTTTTATAGGCGGATGAAAGTTTTTCCTGTGATTGGATATTTATGTGAATATGACTGTATATAGTATATATAATAATAATAATAATCCTTTATTGACCTCTTGTCTAGGTGTTATGATTTTTGTTCTTATGCAGGACTTTGATTTGTGTAAAATCTTGTTGCAAATCTTTGTGTATTTGAATTTAGTCTCTATTGATTGAATACTAGCAAAAAACTGCACGATGCATATTTGCCTTGGTGAATTGTACTTTAAAAACTTTTATTATTATTTAAATTTATTAATTACACAGCCTATGCCTATCTAATAACTTAAAATGAGCATATACAATATGTAGGTATATACATATATTCAGAATCTTCTAAACTGGTGCAGAAATTTCTATGATCTTTAGTATGCATCTGGGTTTGAGTGCGATAAATTGATCTAGCTAGTTTTCAATTACCAAGAATTTCAGTATTTTCAGGTAATGAAAAAAAAGTAATTAGAATATGAAGATAAATTTATTTTATTTACTGCCATCAAGAAAAACCCTCAATTGCGAAATCGAACAGGGCCTTAATTCAAACAGTCCGTGGTTCATGGTTTATTTTTCATTATTTTTTCTATTTTCCTCCAATTATTTTTCTTTGAATAACCAGTTCATATCTTTCTATTAATATTTATTTGTTTTATATTTAAAATTATGTCTCAGATCAGATCAGATTTCAGTCTTCCAGATATTAAATTACTTTATGCATTGCATACTAACATTTATTTTAATAAAATATATAATTTTTTTTGGGGTGGGTTGCGGTCGGCGCGCTCCTCGCACCACTCCGTCCGGGGCGACAGAGGCGCGTAAGCACGTACACCCGCAACCCACCCGCGATGCACGTCGCCTTCGTCCTTGGGCCGACCACCGGAGCAGGGTGACTTGACGTTAATGGTCGGCCCGAGGGAATGCCCCACATTTGGGGTACTCCCCCATCGACCGACGTCCCCCTTTCGGGGAGTACGTTGGTCTTTCCTCACGCGGTTGGCTTCTCAGCGGGTGACGGACTAATTTCCCGGTCACGTCACCCAAGGCCTCGGCTAGGGCGGCATGAGGTAGCAGGTATTCGCGCTTACGCCACCCCAGTCGCCGGTGGCGGATCGCCTCATCGAGGCTGCGCTCCTCGCGCAAACAATCCACCGCCTCCTTCCGCGAGACTACTGCCTCGCAGAAGACTGCGACCGCGTCCCAGTTCCTGACGCTGTCGAGCATCGCCCTGGCGATCGTCAGAAGCGTCAGGTCGGCACCGATGATTGCGACGAGTTCACGACGCTGCTCTGCCCAAGCGGCACAGACCTCGAGTGTATGCTGCGCCGTGTCCTCGTCGCAATCGCAGTGGTGACAGGACGGTGTACTCTCCCTCCTAACGACCTTGTGCATTTATTTGAAAGTGTTTGGCGAAACATCCATGCCCCGTCAACACCTGCACCAGTCGGAAGGAGAGCACCCCGTGCCGCCGTTTCAACCACTGAATCAGCACCGGCCAGAAGGCCTCCACGATCCGCACCCCGAACCGAGGCCTCTCCAGCCGGACTGACCAACGGGCAAATCCCTCCAACCACACATGGCCTTTTCGACATCTTGGTCACACAGGCTGAATCATCGAGATACATGTGCACACCATGCTCTTTGCGTAAGTATGCACATGCTTCTTGAATCTCTACAAGTTATTTAACTTCCTTCATCCTTTGCCCTGTGTCCTTCTCCCTGTATAGCTAGGGCGGACAGCACACGGTACGAACTTCGTCGTCTGCGGTATTCCTGCTAGCTAGCCACATTTACCCGCTACTATGGCTGCCATCTTGGCTTATCCTGCCAACCTGGTCTTCAAGCCGGCGGGCCTTGTACCAGGCGTGACCAACGGGCAATGACGTCTCAGCGGGCGTCGACGCGCCAGGCGGTGAGCTCCCTCAAAGAGACCACACCGCCCTCCGCTCGCACCCCCGTCACCCGCCGATACAAACCGCCGAGTATTTCCGCCTCCAGGTCCCACGGGGGAGTCCCGGCCAACAGGCACGCTGCCTCCATCGCCAATAAAATATATAATAACTTTTATATGAAGTTTAAAAAACGATCATTTCTATTTTTAAAAATATAATAAATAATAATAACGTATTTGCTTGGCAAGAGGAGAAGTTGTGAATTGTATTCTTACTCTGTCATCACCCGGAAAGAAGTTTGCAAATTTGTAAAAGTATAAATCATAATTACATATATCTATTGATCTTTAAAAATAAGGCAATGCTAGTTTAATATGATATTTATACCTTTCGATTTATATTCTGCTGTAACAATAACCTTCTATATAAATCATATAGAACAAATCATAATAAGAACAATGTGGTCATGGTGTTCAAGGTATCGGCGTATTGTCACTGATAGTGTCGTGCCGGCTGTCGGTGAATATGAAGGTGTCGGCAAAACATCGGCGTCATGATGCGAGACGACTACCCGCGGTGTGGTTCCGGTGATTGTATCGAAGGGCACGCCCATAGCCCCATACGATAGACAAAACTTGATATGTATAATCTAAACGCATCAATTTATAAAAAAATGTCCTCGTTTAGATTCTCGCCCTTTTCTTTTGAAGAACTTTGTGGTCTTAGAATAATAACGTATAGAACGCAAGTCCGCGCACAAAAAATGAAACATTTCAATTGGAGCCAAATGGAGCTTACGCCGGAACCGTTCCGTAATATAAAAGTCACTGTACTGCGCGTAAGTGGGCAATCTTAAAAAATAAATAGGTAATTATGATGGTTTGTGCATTTAAATGGTGTCACAACACATTTGAAAAACATAAAAAGGTTTTTAAAATTACTTTTAAAAGTATTTCAACAATTTATGTTAATAAAAAAAAAAATTGATTTCATAATATGTATAGTGGTGTGCGTGTGTACGTGTGTAATTGCCTGCGCGCATATTGTATCTTTGGCTTCATGTTTTTGATCGCTCGAAGTACCGACACCATCCTTCTATACGTTATTATTCTAAGTTTGTGGTATATAAATAATGTGAAATATTATTGTGATTATTACAACAAAATAAATCTCTGAATATGATTTATAATAGGTAGGTATATACCTAAATCAAGGTATCAGTTTCGGTACACAGGGTATCCCGCCGGGCTGGCCACGGAGGACAAGGAACTCTGTACTGGTGTTCGGCCCAATGGCTAAGGAGAGGAGATATACGGTGGGTTATGGGGCTGGCTGCGCGCCGCACTTTCGTCACCCCGGACGGAGCGGATGGTGTTTGCGCTGACCCATAGCCCACAGCAAAAATAAGGTATCACGGTTCATTTTTGATATTCGGTGAATACGATTTATATTATAAATTAGTAAAGAGGAATGCTATATTTGGAAAGCTTTCTTCAAATTAGGTAATCAAAAAGTGATTGTAGAGTTAGTTTTTTAATAAATTGAAAAAGTTCCAAAATATTATTAATATTATTAATATTATTTATACTAGCTGATCTAACAGACGTTGTTCTGTTCAAATAAAATAAAAGGATTTCAGCGCCACCTACCGGGACCAATTGTGAATCTAAACCATTCTCGAATCCCCTTGAACAAATACTTTCATCAACATCGGTCCAGCCGTTTAGGAGGCGTTATATATATATATATATATATATATATATATATATATGTATAATATATATATATATATATATATATATATATATATATACATAATATTGAGACTGAATTACGTAATTATACAAAGCCTTAAAAAGAATTACAGTACTTCGGAATTTCTTGTATTACTTTCTAGATCGTGTATTATAAAGTAAAGAGATTATTTCTCCAGAATTGCTTACGTTCCCGCAGCTGGTTGTAGCTATAAACAAATAAATACATAAATAAACGCTATATGTATGACCATTAATAAAGGCATAGGCAATAAAAAAAAAATTAATGACACTTTAACTTTTTTAGTTCAAAATCTATTGTGGGAAATAATAGTAAATGACACATAATTAATTTTATTTCGTAACTTCAACTACAAAACATAACTTTTAATAACTTTTGTTTTATTAAATAATATAATAATTTATATTTCCTACTTTATAAATGGTGGATCGATTTCCTCGATGAATTAATAAATCAAGCCTATTTTAGCTGCTGAATAGGCCCCTATTAATTTTCACTGTAGCAGCCGGTTTTTCACCTGTCTTATTAGACATAACTGCAGCTGCATTTCTTAAAGTGTCGATTGAGACATCAATTATAATAGTTTCAATAATTAGCTTCATATGTATACTCCTCTGATCCAGTTATCATTTCTCTGTCTATAGAAGTTGAGAAACCCATTGTATTAAACTAACCCCAAAACTTCATTCAACCTTTCGCAGTCCACTACTGGACGTAGGCCTCACCAATGAATGAGAGTATATTGTTTGGTGGTCGGTTAGCGATCGCAGTGAGGTATTATATGTTGCTAGAGGAGAGTTGCTGTCTACTTTTCTGGCGATACCCTTAGTCTATAAGAATTAGGAAGGCGTATTATATTTATACAACCAAAATTATTTATCACTACTCGTATACATCTCACTACTAGGTACCTCCTCCACAACGGGAGGGAAACTGACCTATATCTACTACTAGCGTGGTATAGTAGGTTAATTTCCCTTCCATTATGGAGGAAGATTGGGCCTAGTAGTGGGGTGTATATGGGCTGTGATGAAACATTGTAAACTCTATGCAGTATTTGCCCAAACTGCAGACATGTGAACTCCCTAAGCCAGTTTACAATCTAACTAAAGTTTGGCTAGCCGCACACACGCAATAATATTGTCAATCCAAAGATTGTCAATAATGGTCTTCAATATATGGTCCCGCATACTACGCAATATTATTGTCAATATTTTATGGTGCAATCTGACTTAGTCGCTCGGCAGCTAGACTTGTGTGCGTACGTTTTATATAGTAGACTAGCAACCCGCCCTCGCTTCGCTTCGGTTTCAGTCGCTTTACCCGCGGCGTAGTTCCCGTTCCTGTGGGAATACCGGGATAAAATAAACCCTATGTTACTCCCTGATATTAAAGCTTTCCATTGGTGAAAGAATTTTTGAAATCGGTTCGGTGGTTTAAGCGTGAAAGCGTTACAAACAAACAAACAAACCTTACTTTCGCATTTATAATATTAGTATGGATATCACTCCGGTTTTATTTGGAGATGTGTTTCTCTTACATAGATATTATTTGCAATATATAGATATTATTTCTTATAGTCGTCTATAACGATAACCTCGGGCAGGAAAGAGGGTGGTGAATTGTATTCTTACTCCGTCACTACACGGAAGATCTGAAATACTTACAGTCAAGATAATCACTACAGGAAACCATTTCATTTTCTTAGTTTTTAGTGATCAATGACAAAGTTAGAATGCAATTTGTCACTTTATTTGTCTCGAGTTCTGCGCAAGAGAAGGAAATATGGAAACCAATGTTAACCTTACCTAAATATTATCTTTTGATTTATTCATTTTTTCAAATATCTACATATTGATCAATAAGTTGATGTGACTAAAGCACAATGCTTGTTAAACAATATTCCTGAGAAGCGTCACCTTCCGTCAATTCGTAGCAATGCACTTTTAGCGATTCGCTAACCTTTTCGCTTAATAATACATTATTTTATTACTTAATTATCTAGTTACCGACTCTTTGTTATCATTGAAGTCAACTTCCCGTGAAAAATCAATTCAATATTCAAAGTCACTAGTTGTTAGTACCGGATAATGTCTATTTTATTAAGTGACTAGCTATGGCAGTTGTTTCATTTGCGTGAATTACTTATTGCTATTATTTTGTTTAGCACCCGCTTCGTTTCGTATTTTAAATCAGAAAATGACTAAATCTTCGTCCGGGATAGTACCATACTCCCGCAGAAAATCGATGCCTGGGTAGTAATTTGTTACTGCATTTCGTTCGGTGAATGAGAGAGACAAGCCCAACTTTTTGAGGGTAATTGCATACGGTGGATTTTGGTGGTGCCGATCATCGAACCTCATTGCACGCGTTTATACTCCCTTCACTTTCTTCACGGTAGGCAGCAGTCTAGCAAAGGTACCGCTTGGTGATGGAGTAAGAATACAAGACTAGTTTATTGTAAATGACGACTAAGGGATATAATATATAAAATCTTTGCAAAAGAACGATAACCCAAAATAAAACCCCATACCAACACGTCTGGTCAGCCGTCAGCGTGGTAGGTCAATTTCTCTCCCATTGCGGAGGAAATTCGAAATTCAATAAACATTATTATTTTCTGCGTGCCGTAATTTTAATAATGTAATCGTTATCATCCCTTTTTTACTTGATGATTCTAAACTATACTTGAAACGAGATTTCAGCTGCGGATTTACTGTCACTCATTAGTATCTAATTTTTAATGTGACAGTATTTTTTACGGTATTTTTGTGTCCTAACGGGACATATGAAAACATAAGTAAAAATATGAACTTAAAAGAACAGGAACAGTACAACAAATGATTATTTATCCTCTGATTGCAACGGGATATTTTATGTGCGCCTGAGGACAACGGGATAGACAACCTGGAAATGGGACTGTTTTGTTCAAAACAAGACGTACATATGGTTAGGTAGTCTTGTTGCCAAATGATACAAGTGGCTCTGTCGAACTACAAAAACGAAAATTATTGAGTTTATTTTATTTTTATGAAAACCAGCGTTACATATTATAAATATAATTATAATTTAAAAATATATATCGAAGGGGTGGGGGGGTCGCCGTGCTGCATCACTATCAGGTCGGTCACACATCGCGAGGGGATAAAATAATACTTCGGATGGCTACTTTTAAACTGTATTCAACAATTACCGTTAACACTTTTCTATCATAACCACTAATTACACGGATACCGACAGCTAACTTACAAGTTAGGGAAACGCGGTGAATTTGATACAACACGGCAGCAACAACGTCCGATCGTTCTCGTGTCTCGCACTCAACTGAGTATTCAACGGACCGCTCTCAATAAAGAAAGCTCGGTAATATTTCAAACGTTAACGGCCAAATGACAAACATCAAAAATCATTGCCAACGTTGTATCAAAAGCACCCAAGTATAATACTTGACGTTTCCGTAATCGATTGATTCTTAAAAACTATTAAGATATGGCGCCAGAGATAGTGACGCTGCGACATATATAATAAAAATAAACAAATAATATGTATTATTAATTTTCACATATTATTAATTTTCGTGAGTTGACGGTATAGGGATAGAAATCACCACCCTTGCCTTTGTCATGGGTGTCGTATAAGACTATTAGGTAGAGTACAAGACGACTACATTGAATAAATTACTCGTAACACTTGTGGTGATGGAGTAAGAATATGATTCGACAAACTCTTTAGTGCCCTCTAGGTGCCGTAAAAGACGACTAAGGGATAATTGTTGATAATAAATGCGCAAGTGCAGGAAACCTCGAAATTAAAACTTATACCAACCCGTCTGACCAGCGTGGCGTGGATGATAATGATTCGTAACATCATTGAAAGAAAATAAAACTCGTTAATAAATATTAAACTAATTCGTCTCATCAGCAAAGTATACTAGATCAATTTAATCCTCACTGTGGATTACGCCAGTGCCCAATATTTCGACTTATATGGGTTCAAGTTCTCGACTTTTAGTTGCTACTGAAACATTATGTACCAAGTCACTACCTACTCCACGCTGAACTCACTTGCAAAAACAGATAAACAGAAATTATTGAGATAGGGCTAGTTCATATCACTAGACTTAGTAGATTCTTCACTAGACATTAAACATTCAAAGCTATTTTTTGAGTGGGTTATGGTCAGCACACGCTGTCCTTTCCATCCAAAGCGACGAAAGGGTGGCGCGCAGCCCCATAACCCACCGTACTCCCTCCCCTTTGCCACTGGGTCGGCCACCGATATCGAGTTTCTTGTCGTCCGTGGTCAGCCCGGCGAGATACCCTATCTGTGCATTTAAAATTTGAAAGTACTTTCTAAGTAATGCAACTATATAAATATTTGTTACCTAAATCACTGTTTTTAAGAAAGGTTGCTTATTATTCACAGTTATATTTCACTTAAAGCATTCTTTTTCTAACTAGTTTCATCTTATAACCATTAACTTTTAATTGTTTGCTAAAACGCTTTTTTGCACAAATCCACTATTATATTTATTCCATTATTAGAAAACTTTTCTAATAAAGCTTATCTCTTCTAATCAGAGATGCAAGTAAGAGCTCTGTTAATATAAAAATAGAGTTTATATTGCGTTGTGTAATGTGTAATGTATATGTGATATATTGTAGTTTAGTTGTCATTAGGTCACGTAAGGTAGGGAAGAAGATGGCTTGCCGGCGGCCGCTGATGGTGTGAAATGAGCGGTCGCCGGTAGCTTTGAACTTGCCGCCCGATACCGTTTTGTTCGAAGCAGTTTTTGTGGCGTGCGTTTAGGATGCGACTTCTTTTTTTGTGCCATGTTTGTAATGCCGAGTGTGTGGGACTTGACACGTAGGTAACCATTGTTAATTCATTCCTGTTTGTTATTGTTGAATTCCTACTTTGTAATGAGCCATTCAGCGAGGGACAGACGCGTCGTACTTAGTAATTTTGTTTGATTTTCATTTGTAAATAAGAAGCTAGTGTTTGACAACAATCTTCCTGACGTGTAATGCAGTCCTTTTTTGTTTTATTTATATTTTTAGTTGATAAGATATGGTCTGGTCGTTCATCTATTACCCAATAAGGCAGCATAATTGTTCCATAACCCTCTGAATTCTCCTTTTGAGTGGAACTTTGCGATATCAATTCTAAGTGGTGAAGCATACCTGTTTTAAGTTTCAGGATTCATCAACTTCAGAAACTTAAATTTGGCAAGACCACACAAGATATACACAGGTTACCTGGCTGAAGAAATTTATTTACAAGTACAGTACTCTCTGGCCAATCCGCCGCTCGATTATCCGACATGTACTATAATCCGCCGTTTTTAGACAGGAGATTGGTCTTGATTAAACTCTGTAATCCGCCGACACTGAGTGTTTTCGACCTGATAATCCGCCGTCTTACCTCTCTTTCATGCGTAAGACGAACAGAGTTCAATACTGATGATGAACTTTTAAATGATACCGTTGAACCGGACAACTCATCAGATGAAGAAGTCATGTTTCATGATGTCACCACTGTGAAATCTGAAGATGCCCTGAATAACGTAGATATTTGTATTAAATGGGCCCAAAAAAATGGAAAGTCATGCGATATGGTTGCAAATTTACATAAAATGCGCGTTGAAGTTTTCAAGAAGATATATTTTGGTAAAAAACAAGCAAAATAAGAGCCATTTTTTTTGAAATATGAGTAATCACTTTAATAAAAGATTCATGTTTGTTGATTTCTTAAATACAAATAAATGATGCGTTTCTTGTTTTTGACGTGACAACGTCTTATAATTCGATGAAGCCGGCTGCACGCACGAAAATACATGACGCATGCGGCGTTACCTCGCTCTGAGCGTTCCATTTAAGACTTGATCCATACAAAATATCTATCAAACAAATAAAATTAAAATTTTCTTTTGAAAAATGAAACCATCCCATCAGTATTTTCTTATGACGTTGTCACGTTCAACTATCGTCAGTAAACCGACTTTACAGACAACCGATTTTTTTGTTTTTCAATTTGTTCTTGTACATTATAATCCGCCGTTTTCAGTAATCCGCCGATGGTTAGGATTTTATGATGGCGGCTTAGTGAGAGAGTATTGTACCTATATACACACGTAGTATTTCCCTCTCATAGTGGCGGAGGCCCGAGCCCAGCAGTGGAACATCTATGGGCTGATATGATGATGATGATAACACACGTGGTGGTCGAAGTCTTAGATTCTAGTTGAAAGGAATTGTGAGATAGTAAAATATAATTATTTTATTCTTAGCTGTGTCCAGGATTTGTTTACAAATAAGAATAATTTCAGCGCGTTATACAATTAGATTTGTAATAAAATAGGCAATATTTTAAATATGTATCTATAAATAGGTAATATTTAGTTTTATAGACGTTCGTTTTAGTTTAATTTAAAGTTTTATTGAGTTTCTTTTACCCTCCTTTGGAATATTTAATTATTTTTAAGGTTCTTTATATTAATTTCAATGTATGCGACTGAAAGATTCTATGGTTAAGAATAAATATTTCATCATCATCATCATTTCAGTCTATCGCCGTCCACTGCTGGACGTAGGTCTCCCTCATGTTACGCCACAAGGTGCGGTCCTGTGCCGCCTGCGTCCAGCAACTTTAATAAAAATATAAAAAAAGTAGTAGTAGTAGTTTGTCAATTGGTTATGAGCTAAGAGCTCATAACCAATTGACAAAGAGATATTTTTTATTTCTGTCTCTCACGGCGATCAAGTTAGCGTTGGTTGTTTAAATCACAGGAATCATCGATATCTGCTTTAGATATAGATATTTAAAGTTGTTACATATTCATTTTAAACGATATAACGTATGTTTATAAAGTTTTCCATGACACAAATAATGGTCATTGTCCAATAAGAAAGTTGTTTTTAAAAAACACACTTGGGCTTTTGTTTTATTTTCGTGTTTCTAATTGATATCTGAATTGGTTTAGAATAATTTACGCAATAAATGCAGTTAAAATATGAAAGGTGATTTCTCTTTGGTGATATCTTTGTTCCGATACAAATGGACATACTGTTTCTTCATGTTAGTAATTGTTTCGTGATTAAATGTTCTCAGTACAGTAATTGTTGCATGCGAGGAAGCGTGTGTCGATATCCATTAGACAAATCGTTTGTAACTTATGTTGGTCACTAGTGACGATTTATTAAATGTTTGCACGCGAACTTGTAAGTATTCTATCAATTAGTCGAAACATTTGCTTATATAGAAGTGCTTGTCATTAGCAAATTGCGTGTAATTTTGTAAGTTATTTTTGTTTTCCACGAGAGTGATAAAGTGTAGATTTTTATTAGTTTTATTGCAATTAATTAACGGATCTATAAACGTTCAATAAATATAATAACTACCGTTTCTGCTTTTTATAATTAGCGAACTCCGAATAAGGTTGATTGGTTTTTATTTAAATAACTACCGGATTAATAGAAGGAACGATTAGTCCATCAGCGTTAATACTTTTAGTATCACCATTTCGTAGCATTTTCTTGCGTGTATATCGACGGAGAAGTTGCTAAGACAAGTTTTTATAATGTATCTCCAATCAAAATAAAACAGAGCTATTATATGTATACTTTGTCGGCACTCTCAGTTAATCGTGGCTGATGTGTTAACAGCCTAACACTATTTTTGCATCATTTGAATTTATAATACTGGCCAGTATTTGGCTCATCATAGTTGTCCGGATTGGTATCATATTATTCTATAAAAAATATAAAAACTGGATGCGTCAAATGTATAATCGTCTCTAAATATGAAATAGCATTTTGATTGTATGCTTTAGGAGAGGTAAACAATAATTTTGGTAAGTATAGTACCTATACTCGGATGCCTTTATATTATCATGGAAGGTTAAGCTAAATTACTGAGATAATCTGCTGTATCAGGATGTCGGCGTAAAATTTACGGTTAGCACCAATAAAAATTTTAGTGATTCGATTAGGGGATTAATATTTATTATATGAAGTAGGTACATATTGAACAAAATTCATCGAAATAAGAGATAGTGGATAAGGGTTTTAGTATTACGATTATATTGGGTAAGTTCTTTATTTGATTTTGTCTATTTTTCTTCTCAAGTTGTTGCTGTTGAGCACGAACATTTCAGATCAGTAAGCAATTAATTTGCTAAATTATGTTGGCTGCAATAGGTCAGAATTGGAAACGGATTTCAGTCCGAGGTTCTCACCAACCTATTGAAGTTACTTCTAAATAATCATTCAAATTTATTAAGCATTATCGCAAGATTTATGTCAGTATCTGCAAACTTCAACTTTAGAAATTCAATTCCACAGTATTATGAATGTTATGATTTATTTTCTTTTCAAGAGTCAGGTCCTATTATTTATGATGATGTTCACTGTATCCTGTAACTTATAGGTTTATTAATAGGTTTCTTGCTTTGATTGAATACCTCTTTTAATAAAACTGCCTGTGCCTATTGTGCCTATTCTTTAAACTTCTCCTTAAATTATTACTCATAATAACGAGTGAATTTATACCTTATTTTTACATGTCGGCAAGAATACCTATTTCATTTCAATGTGTGATTATCTCGGAATTAAATATTTTTATAATTGCCATGTTTATATTCTCGTCGTGAAAAACATATTTACGATATCTAATTCCACCCAAGCTCAGGATCTACCAATCTAAATTACAATGCTCGCAGACCTTCTAAAAGTTGTCTCTGGGATAAAATGGTAGAGGTTCTAAATATAAAACTGACGATGAAGTATCTCGTTACTATTAAAAAAAATTAATGGAAAAGCCTTACAAGCCTTCGCTCAATATTAGGTAGATACCTACTTTAAATACGAGAAATCAAGTTGACAGTCCTATACTATCTGTATTAAACTTACGAGGCAACGAAGAGACATGTCTTGTATAAAAAAAGAATAAACAGAATTAGCGGTAGCTTTTTCTTTGTTGCTCAGTGAAACCGATTTTGCATCATTACAAGCGGAATAAGATTGATTCCAGCACAAAAGCGCTGTCAAGCTCAGCGAATTAATAAAACGCAAAACGTAGGCTTGTATTGTTGTTATAACAAAATGAAGTCGTAATGAGTGGAATTGCTTACCGCGACCACGACCGCGGAGCCGCGCGTTTCTGAACAATATGTCATGCGATTGAATTAAAATTACTTCAATATTGTAGCTCTAAATTGTTGACATTTGACAAGCGTTACTGACGTCTGTCAACGATGACGGGCAACTACGGAGACTCTGGCATGCGCCTCGGCGGTCTCTCTAACTGAATAAAGATTGTCTTGATCATTATTTGATTACGCTCTATTATTACGTGTTATGTACATATCAATGTTGAATTAGAAAGCGATTAATTAAAGTTTACTTATACCGAAATTAATGTGTTTGATTTATTATTAGTATTATTTAATTTTTACCGGGTAGGTGACGAAGTAAGAATACAGTTCACTACGTCCTATCTTGCCATTGTTATCTTAAACGACGACGACAAGAAATATTATTATAACATCCGTGTAAGATAAGAGAAACTTGTAATAAAATATTTCTATCTATATATTATTACGTGAAGCAAAATCTTTGTACCCCTTTTTACGAAAATTACGTGGATGTACAAGTATGAAATTTGGCACAGTTGAAGTATATAATGAGGAGAAGTGCATAAAACTGAAATTTCATATAATAATGGATTAGAAATACATTAAATTCATTAAAAAAAGCATTACACACACTACCATGCAAATGCTACACACATACGCGCGCGTTTATACACTTTTGTCTACGTTTAAAATCTCTGGTCGATCTGAATGTCAAACAATCATAATTATGATGACAATGTCTAATAGACATTTTTACTTATATATTAGCTATTAGTGAAATACAACCTGCTCAATCCATACTAATATTATAAATGCGAAAGTAAGGATGTTTGTTTGTTTGTTTGTAACGCTTTCACGCTTAAACCACCGAACCGATTTCAAAAATTCTTTCACTAATGGATAGCTATAATATCAGGGAGTAACATAGGCTATATTTTATCCCGGTATTCCCACAGGACCGGGAACTACGCCGCGGGTAAAGCGACTGAAAACGAAGCGAAGCAAGGGCGGGTTGCTAGTATACAATAATACTTAAATAAAATTAAAAGAAAACTGTGTAGCAGAATAAATAATTGAAATGAATTATGGTCGATTTTAGACCATTCGGCGACCACTAGTTGTAAGTAAATTTTCCTCTTATTGTGGAGAGACTCAAGTGGAACGTATGTCAACTGAAATGATGATGACGATGATTATGTCTTATGCACTTAGGTTTTATCATTGGTCGTTTTTCCGTGCGAGGACGAAGTATGAATATATAACTCACCACCTTAGGGAATAGGTAATTGTCTTGCCCGTGGGTGTTGTAAAAACGGTTAAGGGAAATGGCTATAACATCTTATATTTTTAACAGTTTTCTTTTTAGGGTTCCGTACCCAAAGGGTAAAAACGGGACCCTATTACTAAGACTTCGCTGTCTGTCCGTCCGCCTGTCTGTCACCAGGCTATATCTCGAGAACCGCGATAGCTAGACAGTTGAAATTTTTACAAATTATGTATTTCTGTTGCCGCTATAACAACAAATACTAAAAACAAAATAAAGTACCCAAATATTTAAATGGGGCTCCCACACAACAAACGCGGTTTTTTGTCCTTTTCTGCTCAATATCGATAGTGGCAATAGGAAGGCACTTGTTTATCTAGTCAATAATACGGAACCCTTCGTGCGCGAGTCCTACTCGAACTTGGCTGATTTTTAAAACTTTATTTATATTTATTCTTCAATTATTTTCCATTTATTTTTTTTATATAAATAACCATACATTATTTAAAAACAAAGCACACTAATCAAAAACTAAATATTGAGTTAAGCTCGATAATTCACGTAGGTACCTAATGTGCCTAATGCTACAATGACTTGGCGAGAAAAAATGGAATTGTTAAATGGTTTTTATTAAAATAATAGCATTCAAAATATTGCTTTGCCATTAACATACTAATCACTAGTATGTAAAATAAAAAATATATTAGAATTTATTAATAACTTGCATTATCTATATCCACAAGTCATTATAAATTAATTTGTGTGACTAAACAATTTGTGTTATTAAGATTAACTAATTTGCGGTATTTGTAATATTGTGTAACAAATAATTTGTGCAATCAACTAAAATTAGAAGAAAAATTTGAAAAGTAAGTAATAAGACTCACAACCTTCAATATGTTGTAAAACTATTGCCATATAATATAGCAATATTATTGCTGTTTAACATTCCAGATCGCTTCAATTCTCCTAATCGTTAAGAATCCCTACCCTTGTTTTCTAGTGGATGTTGTAAAAACTAGCTTAGAGAACGGGTTGTAACACTCCCCTGGGCAATTCATAACACTAATTGCAATCACCATCACGTCTAAAAAGTCTGGTGATTATGGGATTAAACCTCCTTCGTGTGGAGGTTTCTATCCAGTGGATGACGATAGATTTATAAATATATGGATGGACAAATTTCTAATCGTAAACTGTTATTGAGAATTGCTTTATTGAAAGACAGAATAAATCTTTGAACTAGAAATTACAGTATTGGCAGTCAATAAAGCAGTTAGGTGTGGCTATATAATAAAAGATAATAACTATGACAATTTTATAAGGTCCTTTTATAAAACCATTTACTTTTGTAAATACGCTTAAGAATTTCCACACAATAATGGATTAAGAATACGACTCACTACCCCCTCTATTGTCCACCGTTGTTGTGAAAAACCATTAAGGGATATAATATTCATGTATGTTTAAATGTTTATCCGTGTGGTGACAGAGTAAGAATACAATTCACCACCCCCTTGTGTGGGGTCTCTTGCCTGTGGGTGTCGTATAAGACGACTAAGAGATATAATATGCATATAATATCTATGCAAGTGAAGGAAAACTCGAAACAAAACCCTTTACGAACACGTCTGACCAGCGTGGTATAGTAGGTCAATTTCCCTCCCATACTGGAGGAGACCCCAGCTCAACAATGGAACGTGTATGGTCTGAGAAAATGATGATGATCTGTACAAGAGAAAGAAAACGCGGAGTAAAACTCTCTACAAATATTTGACCAGGTTTAGATAGATAGTGGGTCAATTCCTTTCTCAGCGTTGAGGAGCTTCGAGCCTAGATATAAGAGTAGAAATAGATCGTGAAAATGTGATTGAAAAATTCATATCATTCATATTTACTTCACAAGTTTTGTCGCAATAACATGAACAAAATATGATCTCTATTCTGTCCATAGATTTAAGCACTATAAAGATATAGAACCTTTATTGATTGGTTGCGATAAATATTCCATAATTTAGGTATTGTTATTTAGTATTATTCAACTAGCAGTGTATTCCAATTAAAATATGATGAAATTGACGCCATGATCATCACAGTTCATATACGTCCACTGCTGAGCCAGAAATTTTTGCGTAGTTGGACAGAATGTGATCTGCCATAACACGCTGGTCAGAGGAGTTGCTATAAGATTTTATTTTTGGGATTGCCTTCTCTTAGATGTAATTTGTTTACATTCATTCCTTAGTCGTCATTTATGATCACAAAGAAAAGAATCTGGCCATTGTATACTTATTATTACCACACGGATAATAAATATAGTTAAATATTTTATCATTATCTTTCCTTAAGGTTCCTTTAGAGGTATAATTTATTCCTTAGAACAGCTTCCAGTTTGTGGACAGACCTATAATTTATATTTTATTCATAATCTATGTAAGTGTACCTACAAATTATGTTTTATTTGTTTATCGTCGTATCTGATTAAAATCAACAACGTCTTGTATAAATTATCTGCTTTATACGCATGTTAATAAGTGGTTTTGATCATACCTATTTCAAGATATTTGTTTTTTTATTAATTCAAAGCGGCGACGGTCCAAGGATATAATGTCGTCAGAGTTGTATAAATTGATTAGCTAACCCGTCCAACTTTGCTTCACACAAGACAGAGAGGATAAAAGAGAGTAGGTCTAGGCACCTATTTATAACGCCTAGCGTACGTAAGAGAAGCTTTCAATAGGAACAAATTTTCCCAGTTTTGCAATATTTTTTATAGATTCTCTGCTCCTACATGTCGCATCGTGATGTTACATAATTGACAATGTTCCTTGTTATAATATGGCCTCACCAAAACTAAAACATTTTGCAATTAGGAGCATTAAGGAGGTTGACGCATTGTATTCTTATTTTTACTCAACAAAAAAAAACTGGTCATATATTTTGACTGGCCTGGTCACATCTTGCTTAAACCATCAGCGGTGATGGAAGGGTGTTGTGTTGCTTTATAATAATCGTATTACCTCCCACATTCCCAATTGAACGAAGGTGGTTCGTTACTACTAATTGCCTGATTTCTGTATGCCAATCGGCGGGTATATGGTTGAACCTTAAAATATTGTGTAATAATAATAAGAATTTTCCGTGTGGTACCGCGATGAGGATATAATTCACCACCTTCTTCAGGCTCATGGTTGTCTTAAAAGACGACTTAGGGATATGATACGCCAATAAAATATATGCAAGAGAAGGAAAACTCGACATAAGACTCTATGCCAACACATCTAATCGCGCGGTATAGTAGGTCAATGTTCCATTATGGAGGAGGCTCGCGCCCAATAGTGAGACTTACGTGGGAAAATGAATAATAATAAAATAAAAAAAAAATAACCTTCAGCTGAATAGGCCATTTTCTTCCGAATCTAGTTCTACATATTTAAAAATCGACTCTATTACTATTAGGAATAATAAATTCTAATTTAATGAAAATAAATATATTAACACTTATCAAAGTTTAATCGTAGATTGATACACGATTTCGACACCTGATATAGGTTATGTTTCCACGTCCAAATCGATAAGTTCAAGTATCATTTCATCAGAATATCAAACTAAATGTCATCCTATGTGTTGAACATAAGTCTTGACTCATACGTACCTATTACGCCTAAACAATAAGAATTTCATTTCTACGTTCTCAACGAATGTTCGGCTATAAATTTTTTGGTTGAACTCATATAGTGCGTTATTTTCTAAAATATTTCTTACCTGCAACCCACATACCTATTTCTGCAGTTGTTAGGTTATGCTTTTAGAAAATTCTTGGAGCACCATTTTTTAGTACCTAAGGGTTGTGATAAATGGAAATAGAGGGTCGTATTTTATTATGGGACTTGAAAAGCCTATAAATGTTAACATCTTTCGTCCCAGATCAAACATATCATCTCAGCCTATATATGTCCCACTATAGGGGACAGGCCTCCTTCATAATGGGAGAGGAATTGACCTATTATTTCACGCTAGTCAGACGTGTTGGAATAGGGTTTTGTTTCGAGTTTTCCTTCTTTGCACAGATGTTATAGCCATATTATATCCCTTAGTCGTCTCTTACGACATCCATGGGCAAGATAGGGAGTAGTGAATTGTATTCTTACTCCGTCACTACAAACATGTAGAAAAAGTAACACTCCGTCTTGTTTCAAATTTCTAATTAAAAGTTTAGCAATGCCAAGAAAAGGTAAACTCGAAACAAACGTAATATAATTAGACCTATCATCTATCCTATAAAATAATTCCTTTACTTCATGACTCCGTTATTTGTTATTAGTACTATATCTATTCCCAATATGCTTTCATCATTGATTTCTCGTACTTACCTTTACATAGTTAGGTAATACTGTATTATCCAGCTTATGAGTATCGTAAAAGCTTGACTGACTTGGACCAATACTAGAAAGTATCATAAAGTCCACGCTTTCATTCCCTATCTAAGATGACAGCCGTTTGAAAAATTCGGAGCTTAGCTTTACAAACAGTTGCTGTTCTTATAAAATGTTTAAAAGTGGTACGCTTGAGTGAGGTTTGCCAAACTTATATAATAGACTTAGATTATTAATTTGCAGAGGCGGACAATATGATATATTAAGGCTATGTAAATAAGTAACATAACTGGATATATTTAAGAATTAAATAGCTGCTAATGTTAATGGTTTTAGAGTTTCCTTTTATAGCAATGATATATTACGAAAAGGTGCAATGCAGAGATTTTGAGTTTGAACAAATGGCCCACAAATGCGAGTTTAATAAGTTTAGTGCTTTGTAATCTCATTTTTATCTCTACCATTAAAGTTAAAGTTAGCTTGTATGTTCAGTTCAGTTAATGGAAAATGACAATTGATACTATTACTACGAAATTCGAAGTATACCACACCCAATATGAGGAGAAAATAAACAAAAAATCATACACTGCAAGTTGAATGTTTATCTCCCTATTGCTATCGGGTTCACCACTAGTACTGATTCCCTGACGGCGGTGGCCAATAGGTATATATGTATATATACTATCTGACGCAACAGACGTTGTTCTGTTCAAATAAAATAAAAGGAATTCTCCTTGAAACCGTTAGGAGCGCCATCTACCGGGTCTAATTGTGAATCTAAACCATTTTCAAATCCCTTTGAGCACACACAAAAAAATTCATCAACATCGGTCCTGACGTTTAGGAGGAGTTCAGTGACATACACGCGTACACAAGAAATTTATATATAAAGACCAGCTGACCCAATAGACGTTGTTCTGTTCAAATAAAATAAAAGGAATTTTCCTTTAAGTTGACAGCAGCGCTTCTTACCGGGTCCTATTGTGAAGCTAAACCATTCTCGAATACCCTCAAAGACACAAAAAAAAATTCATCAAGATTGGTCCAGCCGTTTAGAAGGAGTTCAGTGACATACACACGTACACAAGAAATTTATATATAAAGATATATACATAATATATATTGTTTAAGAATAGATGTAAAAATGTCTAATATTCTAGGTGACATAGCTATCGTCTACTTCATGTTTCGCCACAAAATATGGTCTGGGCTGCGTGCATCTGACGACGCCCAGCAACTTCCACTAGGTCGTCCGTCAAAATTAGCCCGCAGGATAGCAGCGTTGCCATGAGTGGGGGGCCGTTTTAATTATGTCACTCATATGAGGGGATAATGCCATAATCGCCATGTTTAGCAGGCGGGTTGGTAATCGCAGTGAGGTATTAAAAGTTTTCCAGGAGAGAGTTGTTGTTTGCCCTCCTGGGGAACCATTAGCCATTAGATCTACGATTCTCCCCTCAGGCAGCTAGGGGTAGAGGTAGTTATATTTTTATCCCTTCGCTACACGGGTGTGTTTACAAATAGGATCAAATAAGCTGACGTTGAAGAAATCATTGACATTTGTTAATTGTACATACGTATACATTACTCATATAATATATAGTCATCAATATAGGTCTCGCAGAAAAAGCCGAATCAATTTGAACATTTAAAATTTTGGGATCATTAAGTACAATAAACAGCATTTCGCCATAAAAGGAACCGCTACAAAGGCATAAACGTATGATAGCCAGTTTAAAACTGTTTAAGTAATCTTCACGCCAACGAGAACCTCAAAGGGACAAGACGCATCATATTTTAATGCGTTATCGGAATGTCGGTGTCGGTGAAAATGCAAGATGTAGAGAAATGTGGGCATTTAGCGGTAAGAATTGTCTTGTTTGTTATTAACAACGATGAGCCGATTGAAGTTGGATGGCCACGAAGTATTATTTTGGACTTCGTGCAGATTTTGGTATGCATTATGACATACAGCATTGCACTTGCTAATTAACGCAGGTATTACGAACCCATGTCCATCTGTCTATAGAGTTCCTTTGAGGGCTTCAAGCACGGGAATTATTATCCAATGGATTGGATAATAACTGGATATTAACTTGCTATCCAACGACGCAAATATTTCTGTGAAGATGATGACATGATTTTTCAATGCGAAGTTCCTGTGGTTTACCACCTAATGCAGAATTGGCACTTACCATTAGGTGGCTAAATAATTATTTCTGATGTTTACGCGAGTATTACACATTTTAAATTATTGCGTTTGTGTTTGATTTTTGATTGCCCGACGTTTCGAACACTTTGCAGCGTCATGGTCATGGGTGGACCCGTCAGTCCACCAGTCAAATACAACCGCGATAAAATCCCTAAAGTAGTTTTATTTAAAATGTGGCTAAATAATTCTATATATAACAAAAATGTTATTACAACTAATTTGACATGAAACAAAACTTTATATTTGATACTTCTTACATGAGCTTGATTTAAATTTATGAGCTTAAAGAAAAAGGATCGATAATCAACCGGATTGGATTGAAGTATTTTACGTAGCTTCATCCACATAGCTATATAATGGTTCCACTGTAGCCTGTGCGTCTGTGCCAACGCATCTTCCTTTCTTCCTCGCCCCGACCAGTTTACACCCGCACCGGCCTCAGGCGAATATCTCCATAACAAACAGAAAAAATCAAAATACATCGTTGGGCTCGGCGCGCGTACACTGTTAACGACTCGACCTGTTTTCGATGCAGTGTGGGAAGATTTAGCGAATTAGAATTTCGATTTCTCGAGTCGGGTCCGATGGTCCATCCATCATAAGAATTGATGGAGTCGGAGCCAAAAAGCCGCTTAAAACTTTGTATGAAAATAGGCTATTTCGCGATCGATATTCGTAAGCAAAGCTATTATGCATTACCTTTATATTAAGTTTTATCGATATTTTATCATATGTACTAATTATAAAATATTACAGCATCATACTTTGTAGTCTTAAATGAATATATACTTTTTAAGACATAACACGTGATGACAGTAAATAATTATTTGTTTAAAAGAAGACGTTCCCCCACAATTTTTACGATGAAGACTTTACAAACATCATCATCATCATCACAGCCCATATATGTCCCACTGTTGGGCTCGGGCCTCCTCCATAATGGAAGGGTAATTGACCTATTATACCACGCTGGTCAGACGTGTTGGTACAGGGTTTTATTTCGAGTTTTCCGTCTCTCGCATACATGTGTATGCGTTTTATATCCCTTAGTCGTCTCCTACGATCACGCACGGGTAAGATAGGGTGGTGAATTATATTCTTACTCCGTCACCACACGAAAGAACATACAGTTTACAAACATACAGTTAATTAATAGAAATTATAGTCAGATATAAATTAACTATGTGTATCGCGTAAATATTTATCTTATGTAGGAATCGAACCCATAACAAATAGGTAGGGAGTATTTACTTAAACTGATATATCAACTGTGCAATTATGACAAATCATCTGAGTATCTCGCTCAGACTTTTAAAATATTTATTTCATTGTATCCTTTTGTTTATTGCAGTTTTCTATTTTATTTTTATTGTAGATTTGATGTGGTCTGCATCTGGATTGTCGGTGCCCGCAAGTCTGGTTATCCCGCCGAGATGTCTGTCGGCCTAGCGCGTTTACAAACGGCTATATTTTTATCGAGCCAATGGTGTACATATTACGTAATTTGCCGTGAATCAAACTATACACAATAATTTTTTATATTTTTATAATTTTTTTATTATTTTTTTCAATTTTAATATTTGCTGTTATAGCAGCAACAGAAATACATAAATTGTAAAAATTTCAATTGTCTAGCTTTCACGGTCCTTGAGATGACAGCATAGTGACAGATAGACGGACGGACAGACAGCGAACTCTTAGTAATAGGGTCGCATTTTTACCTTTTGGGTACGGCACCCCATAAAAGAACAGTGATATAATATTTTCTTGTATAATCTAAATTTTCAAGTTTTCTTTCTCTTGTATAGATGTTATATGAGTATTATATCCCTTAGTCATCTTTTACGACATCTACAGGCAAGATAGGGAGTGGTGAATTGTATTCTTACTCCGTCATTACACGGAACTGCCGTAATGAATGTAATTGTAGATAACTGTAGATTTTGTTGGAATAAGCTAACTTTGTAAATGTTTGTTAAGCTAAAGTTGGGAAATGCTTTAAAATAAACGAAAATAACATTTGAAATAAGTTTTGTTATATAGTTTTAGTATGATTTTGAGTCATTTTAGATCATGTACCTGTTACCCGCCATTTTTAAACTAAGCTTGCCTTAAATTTGGGGGAATAATGACCTTTTTTACTAATGCTCCTATATTTTAGATGACTAAGGCAATTTGAAAATTAATGTTTTATGTGGAATGACACATAATTTCAATTAATCATTGTTATAGGTCATACAGCATTTATAGGTCATACATCATTGCCTAAAACTTTTCTCACCTAAAATTTAACCCCCATACAATAAATCAAAACAGATCGAGGACTGTTCATAGGTACAGTAATGCGTTATTTTCTGAAGAAATGTTTTTTGGGTAGTCATATAAAGCGTTTTTTTTTCGCACCAGAGCAGTATCGATTTGCCGCCAAAATCTGCAGTCTCCTACCCAACATAACTTATATAAACGTATGTAAACATATATATATATATATATATATATATATTAGTTGGGACTAATCCCACCACACATTCCCACCATTGTAACTCCTGTAAGTCAGGATCCACAATGGTCTCCGTAAATGACACCGAGGTTTGACCCTCAGGCAGTCCCGGGATATGATTTTAATTGTCTTGGGACCCGCAACAAATTTAATTAGAAAAGATTAAAGAGGAGGAGTTGGAAAGAGAGATTCCACTTCCCTCCAGGGGCAAAGCGGGAGACAGGAAAACAAAATGACTAGTCAGCCAATAAGTAAAAAGGTGTACAGCTACGATAGCGCAGCAGTACGGCACCATATATATGTAAATCATTATCAGGCTTAAAAATAAAAAACAGAAATGCTAATTGTATGCATATGAACTGGTTTCTTTGTATACTTACTAGCGACCCGCCCTCGCTTAGCTTCGGTTTCAGTCGCTTTATCCGCATAGTTCTCGTTCCCGTAAGTATAGCGGCATAAAATATAGCCTATGTTACTCCCTGATATTATAGCTTTCCAATGGTGAAAGAATTTTTGAAATCGGTTCAGTGGTTTAGGCGTGAAACCGTAACAAACAAATAAATAAACAAACAAACAAACTTACTTTCGCATTTATAATATTAATAAGGATAATAAATATATCCACAAATATTTTCATCATCATCATCATTTCGGCTCATGCACGTCCCACTGCTGGACTCGAGCCTCCTCCATAATAGGAGAGAAATTGACCTTACTATACAACATTGGTCAGGCAGGTTGGTATAAGTTTTTTTTTAGTTTTCCTTCTCTTTCAATATTTTATGTGCCAATAATAAGAGTAACACAGATTTTTACACGAGAAATCGTTTTTTTTTTCTGTAAGATTATTTATCCTCTAGTGACATACATATATCTATCTATCTACATATATAACTTCTGGTATTAGAATAACATTAGGATATAATGTGATGATGAAATAAAAAAAGAACAGTGAAATAATATTTGCTTTTATAATACTAGTTCTTTGTGATGCCGACAATATGGTGATATAACAATCCTTATAAAACTAGGGGAGGGGTTAAACGAAGATTCAGAATCGGTAGGTTACCTGTGAGAGTAATGGTCGCTGTTGAATGAATCGAAATTAAAGAAATTGCCTTTTATGTTTTGATTTAGTATAACAAAAATTAATTTAAGGAAATGATACTATGTAATCAATATATTGTTAGTATAGTAACTACCTATATATACTCTATAAGTAAAATAAAATAACAAAATTTTTAATATGAGGTTTTGTATATTTTATATAAGTTACCTATAATTCGATAGAGACACCTATAATCCTAATTCTTATACAAACTTAAGCATATTTCTTGACACTTAATTCAAAAAACTTTATAGAACGTGAACCGAATTAAGTAATTCTCTGAAACGTCCATTTATTTACATACATGTAAAATTACGGAACGTTTTTATATATAATATATTTCTTTACACGTCACATAGGCCATAGCTATAGCCGATAAGATGAATACTTTAATATGTAAATATGTCGGTCACTCTGATGGTTGGAATATAAAATACACAGATCAGGTTAAATAGAAGCAGCTTTCGACTATTTACGTGTTCAAAATGGCCAGAGATTTTTAACGGCATCATTTTACGATGCTTAAGACATAAATGTCAGCAATATTTATAAGCATAGTGCAGTTTGAGCCTGCTATTATACTACTACGTATGTTATTCTGTAATACAAATTGACACCTCTAGTATCTAAGAGAATGCGACCACCAAACATTTACATCGTAAATCATAATAATATTAACTTGAATAATTTTTAACTTTAGCTACCTAAGTATATTAATGTTGAATTATTATTACCAAACTCGTATTATATTGCGCAATTATTAATTTATTTGATATTGGTATTAATTATTTTCCGGGTGATTAAATGATATCGGTTAAAAAATATGACTATTTGAATATTTAAAGGCTACTGTGTAATTATTTACATACTATAAATAAATCTATTTTTAAGGATTTTATTGCGTTTATATTTGATTTTTGATTGCCCGACTTTTCGAACACTTTAAAGCGTTCATGGTCACGGGCGGAGTAATTTTTATTTAAAACTAGCAGCCTGCCCTCGCTTCGCTTCGGTTTCAGTTGCCTTACCCGCGTAGTTCCCGTTCCCGTGGGAATACCGGGATAAAATATAGCCTATGCAAAAAAAATGTATAAGAGCAATTTTTGGGATACAACAAGGAGACTCGTGTCGTTCTTTTTTCAAGAAATTTAATTTGCCTACACTACCCAGTATATATATCTTTGAAGCCTGCATATTTGTCGTAAAGCATAGAAATCTGTTTGCTGAACCAAAGAGGCATTATGCCGCTAGACCCCAGAATACTAATACACTGCATATACCTTCCAGTAAATTATCATTAACATCTAATAATTGCTATATAATGTGCACTAAAATATATAATAATATACCATACCAGTTTCGTAATATGACATCTAATCAATTTAAATACAATTTGACAAAATGGCTAAGTGAAAAGCGTTTTTATAGCATTCAGGAATTTTTTCAATACAAAATGTAAATTATTAATATTATGGCATTATTTTCTTGACATTTATTATTATGTGTTGACTTAGTTTTATTATTATTATTATTATTTTTAATTATGTAACCAGTGATTATGTCAAAGTATGACTTTTTTATATTTTCATACTATCAGTAGTGACTGTAATTTTGCATGTTATATAACTATGACAGGACATGTAGAACAATAAAAAAATTTGTAACATCCTTTTGTACCATCTTTCAGAGCAAAATAAATTATTATTATTATTATATAAATAAAAAATAAATTATTATTACTCCCTGATATATATCCCTGATAGCTTTCCATTGGTGAAAGAATTTTTGAAATCTGTTCGGTGGTTTAAGCGTGAAAGCGTAACAAACAAACAAACAAACATCCTTACTTTCGCATTTATAATATTAAGTATGGAAGTATGGATGTGTAATACTCGTGTAAACATCAGAAATGATTATTTACATAATAATATAGCATACCTTTAATGAATTATATTTATCAGGTGCTCGCTTTATTAATCTAGTATTTATAAGCTTACAATTTCAGAATTTGAGATTTTCGTTTAGGTATTTTGCCCGCCGTTAAAGCATTTTCAGTCAACTCTCAGTGGTATACTGGAACTATGTATTTTCAACGGTAAATGTTAAAAGACAAAAGGCGAAATGTGTTATAGGGTATGTGCCTTTTCGACTATAAAGACTATCTTTAAAACTATTGTGTAAATATAATGTAGTATATTTTATATTGCTAAGTTACTTTATAAGGATATAACGCAGTGTGTCCGAGAAGCAGCGAGTCTGTTTTACGACGACACATCTGCCACATTTCACGCTTACCTTTCCAATTTTCCATCGGCCGTTTCTTATGCCGCTATAAAACTTTATGTTTTCAAAAAGAACGTTATTCATCACTAAATCCATCTCACCGATATTGGTCATGCCGTCTGTCTGTTGTCCGTGCTTACGTATTTGCACGTGCAAATATTTAAACGAAAAAGGAGCTTACATAAATATATATTAGTGCTATAGCTGCTTGGTGAGTAGATAAATATTAGGAGATGGAACGCAGGTGGCATATGATACAAGACTAGCGACGGTCCAGTGTCACGCATGTACTTTTAACGAAGCGTTCAACAATTCTTTAGTGTTGGTTATTAATATATTTGTTGTTCCGATGTTATTTATTTGTATATGTCGAGAGGCTTTGTGGCTCACCGACAGACTGTGATGTACCGATGTTTGCTGTACCGGTGTATTTTTGACCGCCATTGTTGACCACTGTGACCAATTATTGTGAGATAACAATAAAATTTTCCCGCTAAACGTTATTCGTGCTTCAGAAATTAGACTTTGAAAAGTATAATCTACTTAATAATTATATAGATTAGTCTTATATAAGTTGTTAATAGTTTTAATTGCAGTATCTATTTACTTGAGTATCATGTTACCACATTAAACACGATATAAGTTATTCGAAGAAAGTTAATGGCAGTCGAGAGTGTCGGTTCATTTACAGACATTTGACGAGAGCGATACCAGATGTGAGAATCGAAATAATCAATTAGAAAAGTCGATTACTTGAGATCTGAAACAGGGCCGTCGGCTTCTGCATAAACTTCTCGCCGCATAGAACGAATCGACTCAATTATTACTAACCCGAGGATAAAAATTAAATTGGACCTCGGCTTGATGCGCTCAAACGATGAGACTGTTAAAACATTATGAGCCATACAATTTTTATCTCCCTTTTGGATCTTTAAACAGAGAGGTGCGCGGTGCCCGCAGACGCGTCGGCGCAGTTGGAGCGAGACATAGAACGCGTGGTGGAAAGGGACCAGCGTCTGACCGGCCGTCAGAGGTCGAATATAAATGTGGAATGTTTATGGTTCTACCGTTTTATTTTATTCTTGGGCCGGCAAAGCATTAAATATTGTTTCAATTGAAAGCGGGCAGATCAGACGGTAGTATCTAATGAAGAATAGATTAATAAAAACCGACATTTGATTGAGTTCGATTCGCAATCGCGTCGATGATGCATCAACTGAGATCATATCTTAGTCGGCTAAACTACTCGTGTTACGATTATTGATATAAATCTTATGCATGTAACTTGATAGACATAGGTCGCCTTTAATATTATGAACATATTAGCCGATATAAACGAAACTCACGGCATCATGTCTGGCCAGTGTGGCCCTTTTATTATAGAGAAAATGGATACCAATATTTTTTTAAAGACAATGCTTAAACGAGGAAAGAATCACTGTATTACGAGGGAGAAACACACAATTCATCAGCTTATATAGTACTACTGCTGAGCTCGAGTCTCCTTCACATTAAAAGGAAAATTGACTTACACTATACTGGTTAGGAAAGTTCGTACAGAACATTATTTAGAGTTTTTCTAATAATTTCTAATGTTTACACGAGTATTACATATTTTAAATAAAACTACTTTACGGATTTTATCGCGTTTGTATTTGATTTTTGATTGCCCGACGTTTCGAACACTTTGCAGCGTTCATGATCACGGGCGGACTAAGATGTCTCACGTCCAACAAGTCATCGTTATTGCAGAAAATTTTGTATGTTCCTTTCTCGTATATACTTAAATGTTTTTCTTTTCGTATATAAATTTAATTTACATGTGGTGACGGAATAAGAATACAATTCACCATCCCCTCTCTTACCCGTAGGTGTCGTAAAAGACGACTAAGGGACTAATAATGCATATAACATCTAAGAAAAAGAAAACTCGAAATAAAACCCTATATCAACCCAACTGACCAACGTGGGTATGAGGGTATAGTAAGTCAATTTCCCTCCTAATGTAGAGGAGGCTCGAGCCCAACAGTGGGACGTATTATGAGATGAAATGATGATGCTGAATGATATATGTAAATGTTATATGTATATTATATCCTCCAGTCGACACCCACGGGCAACACGGATAGAAAGATTTATTTTTAGTCGGTGGTTAGCACATGCGTCCGTTCTGTACGGGGTAACGAAAGGGCAGCCCTATAACCCACCGTATTCCCCTTCCCTTCGTCATTAGGCCAACCACTGACGGATAGATGGATATTGTTGAACTATATTCCTACTCTATAACCACTCAGCAAAACATACTGTTAACGGACAATTATTTGTGGATGGAATGTATTTTCTTGTGTGGAATCGAACATGAAACTCGCAAGGTAGCTAGATATATTACCCACTACGCCAACTGCACAGTTGGCGTTGTGGGTGATATATCTAGCTACCTTGCTTCCTTCCTACCTACCTTCAAATACTTAACTGCACAGTTAAGTTGGATATTCTGGCTGAAGAAGAAGCTAAGTATCGATAATGATCAAATGGACATAATTGGGTAAAGAATACGTATGATGTTCACGCGAGAAAGCGACCGCCCGTGTACCAATGTTTTGTCGTCTCGCGGTGGCGGCTTTTGATCGCTCAGTGCAGCATAGCAGACCAGTACGATGGTATTGTCGCGCGATTAGTTGCGGCGCCGCGGTCCCGACACATTTGTGTTGCGTGTGTTGTGACACTAGAATAGAACATCACAAGTGCCGACACAAATGTCGACTGTTTGTATTGTGCTACGTGCCGTGACATATCGTTTGTCGGCCGCTGACGATGCTGAGCCATGACTTACGATGTTTTATTGAGCTGAGCTTTGTTGCCATTGAATATGTTGGATGTTGTGAGGGTCGCGTTAACAATTACACTAGACCTAGGCATTAAATAGGAATATTGTACGTTCATTTTACGCAGGGATGGGCTGAAATGTTAATACGGAAGTATAGAATTGTCATTGCAATACTTGAAAAAGTTTAATTATATTTATATATAAACTAGCTGACCCAATAGACGTTGTTCTGTTAATCGATTCTCGAATCCCTTTGAACATACACAAAAAAATTCATCAATATCTGTCCAGCCGTTTAGGCGGAGTTCAGTGACATACACACGTACACAAGAAATATATATACTCGTATCTTCTTTACATATAAATTTCTTGGGTACGTGTGTATGTCACTGAACTCCTCTTAAACGGCTGCACCGATGTTGATGAAATTTTTTGTGTGTATTCAAGGGGATTCGAGGATGGTTTAGATTCAGAATTAGACCCGGTAGGTAGCGTTGTTCGGGCAGGACAATAACGTAACTTGAGAACGACTTCGCCGATTTCATCCATCTTTTTTTTAAATTTTTCTAATATCTTGATCTTACGGAAAAAAATTAGGAAAGTTGCGCAGAAAATCAGCGAATTTAAGAAAACTTAACGACTGGGGATCTGAGTTATTTATCTATACTGCAACTAATTGGCTGGATGGATTTGAATGAATTTTTGTGAATGCGTTCAAGTGGAGTCCTGGATCATTTAGATTCACAAATCAGCTCGGCAGATGGCACTGCAGTTGGTCAGTCCCTATTACTGCTGTCGATTTCAAGGAGAATTCCGTTTATTTTATTTGAACGGAACAACGTCTGTTGGGTCAGCTAGTATGTATAGATAAAGATAATTTATATACATGTAGGTACATACACGATTTTAATGATTTTTTGTGTGTGTTCAGGTGAATTCAGGAATGGTTTAGTTTAATTGGTGGGCAGTGAAATTGATTTTAAGACGTCTCCTAAATTGCTAGATGGATTTATATGAAATTTTTGCTTATTTGCGTCCCACTGCTGGGCTCAATGCTGCTCCAAAATTGGAGGGCAATTAACTTATCATACCGTCAAAAGGTTGATATTATAATGTTTTATGTACATTATAAAATGTGTACCTTTAGTCGGATATCCTTAGTCGGATTATACGACACCCAGGTATCTTGATAAATACTGGAGGTCCTGGATCATCTTGTCGGCGTCTATATGCCGGTATTCTGCGGTCTATGGCACTGTATGGTGCACCAATCTGGACGGAGTCACTCACCGCCCCTAATAAGGCCCTGCTGCGAAAGGCGCAGCGAGCCATGGCGGTGAGAACAATAAGGGGATACCGTACGGTGTCCTGGACCACAGTTACGCTGCTAGCAGGTGATCCACCCTGGCCACTTCAGGCTAGGGCGCTCGCAGAAGTCTACCAATTTCGCGCTATATCGCGGAATAATGGCGAATCCATCGCCACGAGGGGACTAAATAGGGCAAAGGAAACGGCCCGAAGGGCAGTAATTCGGCGGTGGAGAGAGGAGTTGGAGTCTCCCGTAGCAGGGCGGGAGACTGTCGCGGCGATTGCGCCGCACCTCCACCGCTGGATGAATCGAAGGCGCGGCAACCTGACCTTTAGGATGACGCAGGTACTTACCGGACACGGGGTCTTCGGTAAGTACCTGCATAGAATTGGTCGAGAAGAGGCCCCCGGATGTAACGAGTGTGACGCGCCAAATGACGATGCGCGTCACACACTGGAAGTATGTCCCGCCTGGGGGCCTCAGCGCCGCGACCTGTCGGCGGTTATAGGAATAGACCTATCGTTGTCGACCATCATTTCAAAGATGCTCGATAGCGACGGGTGCTGGACGTCGATGGCCTCTTTTTGCGAAGAGGTCATCTCAAGGAAGGAGGCCGCGGAGCGGGAACGCGAGGCACTCGCGTCCGCGAACTCGCTTCGCAGGCGGCGGCCAGGGAGGGAGAGGCGGCGATACGCGCATCTCCTCCCACCGCCTTAAATCACGACAGGTCGTGGCCAGATAGCCTAGCGTAGGGGTGTCGGGGATCGAATGTCAAAAGACGATCTCTCTGGCACCCCGTAAAAGCGCGGAAGGGACCGCTGTGGTTTTAGTGGGTATTCCGGCAGCATAGGCAGCCGGCGAGTCCCACACTCCCCGCCATCAGACGCTGGCGGGGGTTAGTGCGTAAACTGCATTTCCACAGCGTCAAAAAAAAAAAAAAGGTATCTTGATAAACGATGGAAAATTGTATTCTTACTTACTTCGAAAGTATAGTATGAACATGTCATAGGACGGGGTGAACGCAATATTTTGACGGGAGTTTTAAGTATGAATGTTAAAGGTATAACCTTTGAGGTAAGGGATGACCAAAGAAAAGGATGGATGTACTGCGTAAAGTATGACATGGATAATGGGTCACCACAAAGATGACATCTGACTGAGCCGTGTGGAAGGAGAGGATATTTCCTCGATCCCAAGTAATTGGAATAAGATCAGGATAATAATGAGGAATTATTCACAATTTATTTAAAAAATAACTTCAAGTATATTTAGTTAAAATAAATGCTTATTATTCTAATATTAATTCATGTAGGTACTTATGACATATAAACCAACCTACCCTGGCCACACAGACCTCGAACGTGTGCTGCACCCTGTCCTCGTCGCAATCACATTGGTGGCATGACAGCGTCCTCTTACTCCTCGTGACCTTGTGCAAGTACTAAAGTGCCAATTTGTGGCAGACCAAGTGCCGAAGCAACCAAATACCTGCATACTATCTAATCGTTTAGAATGACAGCATGGAGTTGCAACCTTTTTTGAATAGACCATTACCACCGCGTGTATTTACAGACTGTGCAAGTCCATCCTCCAAGACTAGATAAACTCATAATATTCTGAAAATTAAAAAACATTGTTACTGATTTTTCTAATTCTTTAAACTAGAATAAGAAGAAATGTTAAATAAATTCTTGATTTTATTGTGTTATTATTTTATCTTCCATCCATCAATAAGCCTGTAGATATACACTGGATATGGGTCTACCCAAAAAAATGGAATTCAGAAGATCCTGTCATCATCATCAGTTCAAATACGTCCACTGCTAGGTTTGAGCCTCCCCCTTAATAGGAGGTAAAATTTACCTACTATAGCGCGTTGCTTATAGAGTAATATAGGGTTTTCCTTCTCTGGCACATTTTTGAAGTGAAACTTCTTTGCGCGCATGAGGGTAAACTTTTTACGGATGAAACGCGTCACGAAGATGTGCAGCGTTTTTGTCGAAGAAGAGGGAGAGAGCGATTGAGACCGATTGAGAGAGAGTGAGAAAGGGCGAACACAACACGAAGCACAGCCATGGGGCGAGAGTAGGGAGCGTTATTATTTTTTTTTTAATACTGATAAAAAACACATGCAACCAAAAAAGTTTCACTTCTAACATGCATACTTAATACTCACGCTATTTTTTTTTATCTGCATATAAGACACACACGGGCAAAATAGATGGTGAATTGTATTCTTAATCCGTCTCTACCGATAGGTAGATATCTGGTAAGATATTATAGATGGATAGATATTATAGATAGCTGGGTAAGATATTACCCATTGGTTTTGTAACATATGATTAAGAGTTAAAATATGGATACAACATCTATGCAAGAGAAGAAAAACTCGAAATAAAACTCTATACCAACCTGTCTGACCAGCGTGGTATAGTAGGGCGATTTCTCTCCTTGTGTGGAGGAGGCTCGTGCTCAGCAGTGGGACGTGTATGGGATGAGATGATGATATGCAAAATTTTTCAGATAGATGGCGTATGAAATGCCACCCGTAAAGACGACATTGCGAGCCACTATTTGATTATTATACGTAACACCTACGCTAATCTAATTAGTAAAATTATTGGAATGGATTTCCAATATATGCAGTGGCGGATTTACACATTCGTCGCAAATAATCATCATCATCTCAACCCACATAAGTTTCACTGTTGGGCTCGAGCCTCTTCCATAATGGTAGAGAAATTGCTACACTAGGCTGATCAGACGTGTTTGCATAGAGTTTTATGTCGAGTTTTCCTTCTCTTGCATAGATGTTATCTTCATTATGACATATGTCCCTTAGTCATTTTATACGACATACCTACCTACACGGGTAAGATAGGGAGTGACTAATAAGCTATTTAATTTTTAATAGGCTATTTAATTTTATAAAATAAATCACTGAAATTCTAACCTTAACTCAAAATCATGTTAAGAACATTTTCTTCATCAATATAATTTAAATGTTATGATTTGTAGACCCCATCTTCAGCGTTATATCGGCTTTTTGAGATACATTTGGCGCTCTTCTAAATTTGCTGCCATAAAGTGCCCGCCCTTTTTTTTCTTTTTTCTGGCAGGCTACGTTACGGCCGCACGCCATCCGTCCCGTCCGGGGCGACGATAGGGCGACGCGCAATCCCATAACCCGCCGTCTCCCCTTCGCCATTGGGCCGACCACTGGTACCCAATCCTTGTCGTCCATAGCATAGAATGCAGCCAGTACTTAGGTTGCTCATAAATCCACCATTGAATATATGTTTATAAGTTTTTATTAATAGTCTAGCATTTTTAAAGCTAAACCTCAATAATTAAATCAAAAATAATAATAAAAAATATCATTGTGAAGTTTCTAAAATGTTAACATTATTATCATCAGTTTAGTTTAAATACGTCCCAATTCTAAGCTCGAGCTTCTTCCACAATAGGAAGGAAATTGACATACTATAACCACGCTGAACAGATGGGTTTGGTATAGGGACTTGGTTCAAGTTTTCCTTGTCTTGCATAGATGTCATACGCCAGTTATATTGTTATTACACAAAAGCCTACGTTATTGTGACAACCCTTTCATTGTTGCTTCGTATTAGCTTAGTATTGAGCAAGTCTGTAATATTGTCAGTATTCTCGGTAGCAATATTTATTTTATGCGTAACTCATGCGATGGGTAGGCATGCGTGCAATATATGTATAATACATCGTATGATATTTACCGTCAGCATCCTCAGAAGTATTTCTAATATATTCTTCAGTGTATTCTTCAAATTCTCCGTGTGGTGACGGACTAAGAATACAATTCACCATCTTCTCTCTTACCTGTGGTATACCAAAAGACGATTAATGAATATAATATGCAGATAACATTAATGCAAGAGAAAGAAAACGCGTTTGACCAGTGTGGTATAGTAAGTTAAATTCCCTCCTATCATGGAGGAGGCTCACTGATAACAAAGGTCGGGTACCGGTACTCGAAATGAAACCCTATCTCAACGCGTTTGACCAGTGTGGTATAGTAGGTTAAATTCCCTCCTATCATGGAGGAGGCTCACTGATAACAAGGTCGGGTACCGGTGGCCCGCCCACTTGGTGCTTGAAGGTACGCACCCGACAGGCCATATGCTCGTTTCCGTCGGGCCGACCACTGACGTCAAGTCACCCTGCTTCGGTGGTCGGCCCAACGACGAAGGCGACGTGTCATGGGTGGGTTACGGGTGTGCGTGCTTACGCCCCTATGTCGCCCCGGACGGAGTGGTGTGAGGAGTGCGCCGAACGTAACCCACCCCCCCCCAAAAATAAAAAAAAGACCACATGTTCGTTAGCCGCTCCCTCTCGTGGCCCCGAACGGATCGGATAAATGAGGCATTATGGACTGCCACCAAAAAAAAAAGAAAACATGGAGGAGGCCCGAGTTCAAAAGTACGTCCCACCCCATATACGTCCCAAATGGGTTGAAATGATAATGATTTTTGAATGGATAGTTTTTGCTCTACCGACTTCTAATTGTCCTAGACTAGTTGCTTATCTGATGTAGGTATCTATTACGATTCAGTAAAAAGAAGTCATTAATGTGCCTATTTTTTTTTCTATGTTATTAACATCAAAATGAATATTTGATAATTAAATTAACCAAATGGTGGTGAGAACCTTATCAAAAACTATTTAGTAGCTATTATCTAAAGTAACACAAAAAATATCTTACGCAAAGTTACGTACTTTTTATAATACAGATATGTAATACAAATTATTATGACATATTTTATTTATAATATGTAATAGTATTGTAATTTTTAATATTCTTTATTTATTTGTATGATAAGAAAATTGGCGGAGGGGTTTCTATTACGATAAGGAGGTACAATGTCATGAATACCATTTAAAACTCTAAAATATATAATCTAATCTCAATTCGTTAAAAATAGGCTTCCTTATGCTTAGCTCCTTAAATAACCCCTATAAGTATTATAAATAAAACTATTTTAACGGATTTTATCACGATTGTATTTGATTTTTGATTTCCCAAAGTTTCGAACATTTTTCAACATTCATGGTTGCAGGCAGATTAAGATATCTCACGTCTAACAAGTCATCGTTATTACAGAGATTTATACCTACCCGGTATAGAATTATTTAATTTTTGACCCACATTTTGATACAAACTTATTGCAAGTAAAAAAGAAAATTATTCGATATGAAAAATTATCTCTAAGAACCCGTAAAGTTAGTACATTACTAAGCAATGTTAGAAACGTTAATTATAAATCTTATTGCCAATTTTCTGTGGGCGCACGTGACTTAATACTTCAAAGGAACAAAATAAAACCTTATTTCTTCGTTGTTTTATGTCGCGGCATTATGTTAGTTTATCTGTATCTAAACATTTAAACATTTGCTATTGTATTTTGCTTATTTGTTAGTTATTACTTCTGTTCACGACGTTGTTTTTGTGCACTTTGCGTTTTAATTTCGTACCGGCCAATTGAAATAGTCGTTTTAGTTACGGACTTGTTAACGGCTGCATTTGTGGAGATACTAAATAAGTTTGTTTAAAATTACTATAGTTATATATATTTTCTATTATACATAGTTTTATATATATCTGGGGGCACGGCAGTGCCCCCCCCAAGTCGAGCAAAAAAAAAAAAAAGGGCCAAAACGCAACACTGCCGTAGCATACTTTTCTCGAAGCCATTCAGGCCATTTTCGACCCCCTATAACTTCGTTGTTAATGAAACTAGATGCCTGAATTTTTAGTAACCTAGCAGGCATTGTATATATATTGTGTATTTCAAATTTCATTCAATTTGAACCAATAGTTTAAGAATTATAACTAGTCAAAACTTCGTAATTTTGTCACTCACTGACGGACTGACCGATCATCAATATTAAAGAGGCACTTCTAGCGGACATGGAAGCTTGAAATTTAGAATACAATTAATGTTTAGTGTATAAATGAAGGAAACATTATGAAACATTGTAATTTTCACCCAGTTTCCGAGATACACTAACTGCATAAATAATTTTGTAAACTCATATAAATATATAGGATTACAAAGTTACATTTGCAGTTAATTAAATGTAACTTTGTAAAAAATAAGAAAACATTTGTGGCTATCATTTCTTCCCTATGGGAATCGTAACAACCGGCTAAAGACTGCAGATGGCGTAGTGGTTAAGATACCAACGTATCGTGCTAGTGTCTCGGGTTCGAATCCCATGCAAGACAACACGATCTACAAATTGTTGTTCTGAGTCTAAATGTAATTTGTGTCGGTTAATTATATGTTCTTTCCGTATGGTGACGAAGTAATAATACAATTCACCACTCTCTATCTTGCCCGTGGATGACGTATAAGACGACTATGGGATATAATATGTACAACTTATAGCCCAACTTTCTGAGGATGATTGCGTGTGGAGGGTTTTGGTGGTGCCCTTGGTATCACCGAGCCTTAATGCACGCATTCAGACTCCCTTCGCTTTCTTCGCGGTAGGCAACGGCCTTGTAAAGGTCCATGAGCGGCAGCAACACTTACCACCAGGTGTACTGTTTGCTCGTTTGCCACCGTTTGCAATAAAAAAAAAAAAAAAAAAACATACCATCTGTGCAAGAGAAGGAAAACTCGAAATGAAACCCTATATCAACATGTCTGACCAGCATGGTATAGGGGGTCAAATTCTCTCCCATTGTGGAGGAGGCCCGAGCCCAACAGTGGGACATATGAGGGCTGCGATGATGATGCTATGTTGAATTATATGTTTGTAAAGTCCTCCACGATATAAGGATTATTATTCCCTTAGTGCAAGGCGTTGTCATAAAAAAAAAGATTCAACAGGAAGGAGAGTGAGCAGCAGCTCTTGCCGGGGAAATGTATGATATCTCACTGTGAAACTAACCCGCCTACCAAACGTGGCGATTACGTCATCATTCCTCATATGGCAAAAAAAATGAGCTCTAGTCATGGCAACTCTGTTACCCTTGAGCGTCGTTGGCTGCAGGTGCCACAGTATCGCACTTTATGGTGAAGCATGAGGGGGGGTCTATGTTCTACAGTGGACGGCGATAGGCTGAATGATGATTGGCATAATAGGTGTAGACAGATACCTAGATATAATTATGTTCAAAGATAACTTGTAAAATGGTCAATCAACTTAATGAAAAAGCAAGAGTGGGACATGTCTTACGAAATTGTATCATAATCTCCCAAAGTATTAAGCAAACTAAATTGCCTGAAATTTACCTGAAAGAAAGAACGCCATCATTAGGCTAGATTGCCATCAAAGCGGAGAGGAGACTAGAGGAGATGTGCTCCGCTTAGTTTAGGTAGAAGTGGCTCAAACGGAAAGGAGAGATATCTCATTTTTCAGAGAATGGGCTCTAAGAAAATCCGTTGTAGGTATTCAAGAAGTAGATGGTACCGGAAAGGAAAATAAGTAGGTCTATCTACAATTCCCCTCCTACTGTGGAGGAGGCTCGACCCCAATACTGGGACGTGTATAAACTGAGTTGATGAGGTCAATTTATCTTCTAATCTGTTATTGAGACTAATTTGTCGTATTTAAATACTATTTGAACTTTGGCGATATTTTCATCCTTTCATCCACCTATAAACCTGTTGACATCTGTCTATCTTTAGTAAAAAAGAATAGATTAATAAGCTAGTTAGGAAAAACGAGTCCATTAATTTGGCTTCGCCAAGGTTTAATAATTCTAATTAAATTTACTTTATTGATAAATAAGCGCAATTATAAATGAGTTAATATTCCAAAATTACAAATATTTCATCATCATAACATATACGTCCATCAGTAAATATATAAATACCATCAAAAACAAAACTTGTAAAAAAGAAGCCAAGTCTCGCAACTGAGTTCTTCTACTATAAAAAGTTGTGAGATCTATGTTATACCAAGTCAGTTAACTTATTCAATCACTACTTAAGGGAGCTTTCTTCTTAAGTTATTACATAAATAGCTAACCTAACAACTTCGTATAGTGACTATATCAATATTAAAGATCTTTTATGTTTTAAGTAAATAGATTGACTTGGCAATCGCTCTATATTGAGTACAATTTAATATAATATGTATTACTTGTGAGGTACATTGTGTTTTCATGCGCTGGTGTGACGGGTGACAGAGTAAGAATTCAGTTCACCTACCCCATGGGTATCATAACCGCTTTACCCGTGGGTATCGTAAAAGGTGTCTAAGGGATTAAATATGCACACAACATCTAGAGAAGAAAAACTGGAAATAAAACCCTATACCAATCCCTCTTACCAGCGTGGTATAGTAGGCCAATATCCCTCAAATTTTTAGAGAGAGCCCATGCCCAACAGTGGAACGTATATGAGCTATGTTATGATAATTACTGTCAAGCAAAATTACACATGTTATTAACAAAAAATTCGTCTGCTACGAAAGTCGTAGACATTGCCTACGTGTGTGTGGAAATTTTGGAATATGGAGGATGTGCAGTAGTGGTTCTTATATCACTATTACTGCATGGTGATGATATCTTAACTAATATAAATTGGAAAATATGTTTGTTACGTTTTCGCATCGTAATTATAACATAAAAAAGCCTTTGTTTTCCGAGAAGATTGCATGTACATTTGTAAGACCACAATATAATTTTAGTCTGCTATACATGCCAACTAGTAACTCTTATGGTGAAGGCCTCTTCTAGAGATTGCCATTTTTCTCGATTTTTTGCCAGGCTAGCTCAATTACAAGTTCCAATGGCCTCTATCTCATCATAATTACTTAACCAATTGTCATGTAATTCACGCATATTACGCATTCACGTATATTTTTAAAATTTTTGTCATTTCGTACAATTTCATCATTTGTCGTCATAAGCTCACATATTTTAACGACAACCTTATTGTAAGTGGCTCCTGTAAAATATTTTTGTTTTGCCAGCGAAACTAATCTAACTACTTACAATTTAAAAGTAAAGACAGCTACAGACGAGGGCAATTCCTCTACTATATCACGTTGATCAGACAGGTTACCATAGGTTTCGAGTCTTTCCTTAATCAATTTTTGCGATACCCGTTACTTGAATGTTTACTCCGACTCCACACGGCATTTATTTACTTACACGATTTATAAGTAAATTTATTTTATTTGGCTAATAGATAACAAAAAAATAAATTGCAGACAATATCATGTATAAATTAATATTGTATCCAACTATCTAAAGGAAGTGTACAGGCGTAGTCTGGGCTAGTGGACTAACGCCGTGTTTGACAGAAGAACCTAAGGTTATAGTTTGAAGTACCTAAAGCCCTTAAGTTCCTAGCCTATGATGGGATACCTGCACCGTGCTACCTAAGGTGACAGGTGGATGTGAGATGGATGTTGGGTGGAGGATTGGTTATTCTCACTGCCAGTCAAGCAGACTCACTCGACTAATCAGAACTGACGGCTAAGGGTGTCTTGGCCACAGTGAGATGGAGCTTTGGGTGGAGGATTGGTAACTCTCACTGCCAGTCAAGCAGACTCACTCGACTAATCAGAACTGACGGCTAAGGGTGTCTTGGCCGCAGTGAGAGGGATGTAACTGAGAGATGAATAAATTCAAATCTGATTTATTTTACACAATGTACACCTTATATACTACTTATTGCTAATACACACATATACCATTTTGTGTTAGTGTGTCGTAAGTGTAAAGTATAACGCAGTGTCTCTAAATCATGTCAGTGCTAATTTTGCACATTTGTATGTTGACATGCTTTACTTGTATGTTGACATGCTCTACTTTTGAGTTTGCTGCGTTGCATGTTCAATGTGCATTGAACATTCTGGGGTCTCTCAGGAACACGACTGCAAGTCGTATAATTCGATAACCTCATATGGTCCAATGTGTCCTTCCGTCGTTTGTGGTGTTTGGACTGTAGTCTGGGGACGAGGTTTCCCATACCGTGGCCGTGGTTGTGGTGGAGCTGCCCGCTGTTTGTTTGTCTCTGTGGCTTGTGTTGTAGTTGTCTCCTTGTTTTGTCTTCTCGTAAGTCTATCTCGACATTGTTTGAGTGGTCTGAAATAAATTAAAAGACAAGCTAATACTATTAAAGAAAGAGATGTCACGGTGCTAACCACATAGGAATGAGACTCTATTCGCCTCCATATTGTGTTATCTAATCTTGTTTTTAGCTTTGCTTCTGAAGCGGCTAAGTGGTCAAATATACTGGTGGAGCTATCTAATACTTCCTCCTTCGGTATGTCTGGTATCTCTGATTGGACTACTTGTGTGTCTAGAGTAAAATTACTCCTTTTAAAATATGATGCTTGCACAGTTGTTGTTGTTATTCGTTTAGCTGCAAGAATGTTGTTCAACGTCTTTACTACACAGCTTTCTGAAATGTGTAGTACTCCTATATCCTCTAGGTTAATCTCTTGTCTTTGTCCATCACATATTATCGAAGCTGATTGTGTTTTTGTAGTGATAAACATCCACGTATTCTGCATGTAAAGTTGTTTCCATAGAATTGTAGATTGAATGTTGTATCTTCTTGATGTGCATTGTGATTTAGTGTTATTATTGTTGCTGAATAGCTGGTCAACAATGCAATTCTTGTTCAATTGCATGTTCTTAACAGCCACGGGATAGCAAACAAACTCCGATTTTTTGTGTAAACAATCTTTGAACTCGTCTTTACTTAATTCAAAGTATCGTTCATTGTTATAGTCGAAGCCTATGAATGCTCTTGGGATTGACAAGCATTCAAAAGAACTCCCGGTCAACTTTTGAGGAATCGCCGTTATGTGTATTAGCGTATATTTTCTTATGTCATGAATAGGATAGTACGCAAATACGTTTATATGTGTTGCATTTATTTCCATGTTAGTCTGTATTAATTGATCCTGAATTATTCTTAAGTTTCCAGGTAACTTTTGATTGGTTGTTTGTATTATATCATTAGCGTATTTAGGACTCAAAATCGTGTATATCGATGCGTTATTTAGGTATATCTCAAGTAACCCGTTGTAATAGTGAATAATCTCTGTTATGTAATTGCTCGCTAGTTGATACGTTTGTATTACTTGTATTTTCACATTGTTAGCGTCTACCATCTTATACCATACGTCGTTATCGTACATGAATGCTATAGCTTCATTTAACTTCTTTTCAAAATTCTCTAACTTTTTCTTAATCCGCTCCTCGGTTTGGTTTACAGCGGATACTGTAGATATCATTATGTTTGTTTGATGATTGGCGGCGTTTATAAGTTCTTGTTGATTGCTACTCAATGAGTCAATACTTCTGTATACTTCATCGTTAACTCCGAACACGTATGTTAACATTTGTCCTAATAATCCACGTCTCCTTCTAGAAATCTTTATCCCAGTAAGGTAATCCTTTATCTTCTCAAATCGTGCTTTCTCTTCGTTCAAATGATAATAAAATTCTGCACAATGGGTGTCTTTTGTATACTGTTGTGTGTCAGTGCATAACTTTTGAAACTGATTAGTTATTTTTATCGTATTATTTAAATTCAGTTCCAAATCACTCCTTTCGTAATTAGTTTCTATTCTAAAACTCCCTCTGTTTATTGTTGAAGTACCTATTTGTTCTACATATAGGCCTGGATTTAAATGTTTCATAGTAAACATTGATGTACTTGTTACTTGTCCGATACACAATAATAATGTAGTATAGAGTAACACGCCTGACTTAAGTGTCTTAGACTTTTTATTTATGTTATTTGCTATGTTACTATTCACAGGCGTTTCGGTATTTTTTCTTAACGTATTCGTGTTAGTCATTAATTCTTCCTGATATACGGGTAAAGGAATTAATGTATGTATTGATCGTTTTTGACATAAACCTGTCGATTTTTTGAGTGTCACTACTCTTATCACCCCGTCGCTTCCTGGGTGAACGCTTTCCACTTTTGCCAAGGGCCACTTACTTGGACTTATGTTTTCATCTTTTATTAGTACTATGGTTCCAATTTTGATATTTTCTTGAGTTTCTTTCCACTTGTATCTTTGTTGAAGTTGATGTAAATAATCAGATGACCAGGCTTTCCAGAAATCTTTCTTCATTCTTTGAATTTGTTTCCATCTATTTATTAAATCAGTATTTATGTTTGATAACGGATCTGGGATTCCAACTGCTTCCCGACCAATTAAAAAGTGACTAGGCGTTAGTATTGTATTATCATTGATGTCTTCGCTTTGTGCACATAACGGCCTCGAGTTTAGGCAAGCTTCAATTTGATGTAAAAATGTTATCATTTCTTCGTACGTTAATGTCGATTCTCCAATTACTCGACGTAAATGGTACTTTACTGATTTTACGCTGCTCTCCCAAATCCCACCAAAATGGGGGGTTGCTGGCGGATTAAAATGCCACTGAGTACCTATACTGGTCATCGTATTTTGGAATCCAGGTGACTGTGTTATTTGCAATAATTCTTGTTCCAAAAATTTCGCTGCGCCTACGAAGTTCGTGCCATTGTCACTATACATATGTGACACGTGTCCTCGTCTGGCCATGAACCTCCGCAGTGCCGCAATAAATGTTTCAGTTGTCAAATCTCCCACTAATTCTAGATGAATTGCTTTTGTTGCTAAGCATACAAATACAGCAATATATGATTTGTAGGACTTGTGACCTCTTCCTTTCATTGTTCTTGTTTGTATTGGTCCCGCATAATCCACTCCAGTGTGACTAAATGGATATGATTGCGTGACTCTTGCTTTTGGAAGTATCCCCATTTTCTGTACTTTCGTTTCGGACCTGTATCTCGCGCATTTGACGCACTTTTTTAGTGTACCTTTGACAACTTGTTTTCCACCTATAATCCAGTATTTTTGTCGTAGGACAGCTGTAGTTAGTTTATTTCCTCCATGTAATGTTTTCATGTGTGCGTTTTGTATTATTAATGACGTTATATGATGTCGGCGTGGTAATAGTATAGGATGTTTTTGATTATATGGCAAGTCAGCGTTTTCTATTCGACCTCCAACTCGTAATAATCCATCGTTATCAATAAATGGATCTAGTGTGGATAATTTACTGTTTTTCTGCAGTGATTTTTTCTTTCGAATAATTTCTTTTTCATCGTAAAATTCTTCTTGTTGCAATATGCATAGAATTCGTTTCTCTGTTTCTTCTAGTTCCGTACAGGATAATGGTTCGTGCTTTTTGCGCTTGCTGATAAATCTGTAGCAATACGCTAATGTTCTTATCATTTTATTGTAGTTAGAAAATCGACTCCAGATGTCATACTTTTCATTCGTAGTATTAATTGTTGTTGATAAACAGTACTTGGCTTCTTCATTTGGCTGTGGTGCTGTTGTTGTAATAGGTATATCACTCGTCTGTAACCATGGTGGGCCGTTCCACCATAAGGAACAGTTTATTAATTTTTCTGGCTCCAATCCTCTTGATATAATGTCCGCTGGGTTTTCAGACGATATGACATGATTCCATTGAGCGTTAGGTATTATGCTGTTAATTTCTGACACTCTGTTGGCCACGAACGTATGCCATCGCCCAGGATCTCCTTTTATCCATCCCAACGTGATCATAGAATCCGTCCAGCATGAAATCACGGTATTGTTATCACCGTTTAGAGCATTTTTTATTTTTTCTATTAAATTAGCCAATAATACTGCGGCGCATAGCTCAAGACGCGGTAATGTTGTTTTTTGTTTTTTCGGTGCAACTTTTGACTTAGCTTGGAGCAATGTTATGTAGTAACTGTTATTCACCATTACTCTGCTATAGACGACAGCCCCGTATGCTTTTTCTGAGGCGTCGCAGAATCCATACAGCTCAAACTTTGTCCTGTCTATCGTGTGACACCATCGTGGTACTTGTATATTTTCTATGTTTTTTAACTGTTTTTGTATTTCTGTCCATTTATTTCGTATTATGTCATTTACTGGTTGGTCCCATTCCATCCCAGACGTCCACAGTTGTTGTACTAGTAATTTTAGTGTTATGATGATGGGGGCCAACCAGCCCAACGGATCAAATATTTTCGCCACCTCTGACATAATGAACCGTTTGGTGGGTTTTGTGTTTTCTGTTATAGTTATTTGAAAACAGAATTTATCTTCGCCTGGAGACCATATAATTCCCAACGACTTTCTTGTTTCGTCTAAGGGAAGTTTCAGCATCCGACTTTCTTCTTTATCGCATGTTAAATTGTTCAACAATTCCGAACTATTTGAAGACCATTTTCGTAGTTGGAAACCACCTTTGTTTAACATTGCTATTAATTGTTCTTGTAATTCCTTGACGGAGCTTTCCTGGGATTCTCCTGACAAAATATCGTCAACATAGAAATCCTGTAACGTTACTCTACTGGCGATAGGGTAATTGTCTTGTTCGTCTAATGCTAGTTGTTGTAATGTTCTCACGGCCAGATAAGGCGCGCTTGTTGTGCCATACGTGACCGTTGTTAGTTCGTATTCACTAATGGCCTTTTTTGGAGAAAATCTCCATAAAATTCTTTGATATTTATAGTCTTCTTGGTTTATTTTTATGAACCGGTACATTTTCATAATGTCGGCCATGAAAGCAATCTTATGCGTTCTCCAGCGTAATAATATGTTTGATAAGTCTTGTTGAAGTCGTGGTCCTTTATGTAAATTTTCATTAAGGCTTATTTTACTACTTGTTTTACTACTAGCGTCAAATACCACTCGTAGTTTTGTTGTAAGAGAGTCTTCTTTTATTACCGCTTGGTGGGGAATATAATACTCTCCTGTGTAATATTCTGGTTTAGGTACTTTTCTCATATGACCCATATTTAGGTACTCGTACATAAATTCCTTGTATTGTTGGCGTAAATTGTCATTTTTTTCGAACTGACGTTCTAGTTGTAATAGTCGAGCCACGGCTTTTTTCCTTGACTCGCCATATTTTATGTTCGCGTCCTTAAACGGCAGTCGTACCGTATAAGTGCCGTCGAAACTTCGTATTGTAGTATTTGTATAGTAATTTTCACACAACTCATCATCTTTGGTGAGTGCATAGTGTCGTGGAATTTCTTCTAATTCCCAAAATTTTGTTAATTGTTGTATGTCGTCGGTGCGAGTCATCATGCTTAATACTTTGATGCCACCGTTTGTGTCTTGCGGATATAACCCGGATAAAATCCAACCCAATTCTGTTTCTTGAGCGATTATACCGCCTTGTAGTCGTTTAAAACCTTGTAATAGTATTTTACTATATTCTTGGGCACCTAAAATTATGTCTATAGGTCCCTTTTTGTTGTACGTTGGGTCTGCCAATAGAACATTGTCCAACTCTTGTAATTGTTGTAAGTTACTTCTTGGTAACGAGTTTGTAAGCTTTGGTAGTACTATAAGTGTTACAGGTAGTCTGTACTCACTAGAGTACCTTGGTTGTAGTTTTATGTTAATTGTATATTTCGATGTCTTAGGTTCGTTGTCTCCAATGCCTTTTATTTCGGCTCGAACCTTTTGTCTTGGATACGACAGCAGTTGTGCTACTTCTTCCGTGCAAAATGACGCTTCTGAACCTTGGTCACACAATACTCTTAATAATTGTGGTGTTCCATCATACGACGTGGTTTGTAATAGCGCTGTGGCTAATAAGACCGTATTTTTTGCCTCTAAATTGGTAGCTGATAAGTTCGATAACGTTGTGTTTTGTTTTTTATCACTCATAGTTGGTTTAGGAGTGAACTTTTTCGTATACTCAGAAGACTCTGGTTGTCTTTTAATTGAATCGAATGTTCGGTGTAATAGTGTGTTATGACCTTTATGTTGACATATTTCACATTTTGTATAAAACTCGCTCGTGCATTTTATTTGTTTATCATGATTTAAGCAGCGTTTGCACATTTCTTTGTCTGAGACTTCCTTATATCGTTGCGTCACGTTCAAGGTTTTAAAACTAGGGCATTTATTTATATTATGTTCTGTGCTTTTGCAGTACCAGCAATGTTTACTTTTTGATGATTCTGCTATTGGTACGAGTGTTCCCCGGTATTTATTTATTGTATGATTCACCGAGTTATTACTCAGGTGATTGTACGTAATTTTTTGCTGATCGTAGGACTTTAAACTTTTAAATCTTTTTTCTAAAAACTGTAACATTTCTTCAAACGATTCCAATTTGTTTGGGTGTTGTAACTGATCCTCGTATTTTGAGTCAGTTTGTTGGTCCCATTTCCTGGCCAAAAGTCTAGCCAAAATAGGGTCCCATGTTGAAATGTCAATTCCTTGATGTTTTAAAGATTCCAAACATTCTTTTATGGTGTCGTGCATGTCTCTTAAACCCGCTGCATTCGCAACATTTAGCTTGGGTAAATCTAATAATTTATCGATGAATTTAATTGATATCATTCGTTCGTCTTCATAACGTTGCGTAAGCAATTTCCACGCGGTTTCATAGTTCGATTCACTTATCGTTAGATGACGTATAATTTTTGCTGCGTCACCTTTTACATTTGTCTTTAAATATTGCATCTTTTCTACCAATGAAATATTTTTATCTTCATGAATAATTTTTTTGAATAAATCATGAAAAGTATACCATGAGTCATAACTCCCAGTAAAAGTTGGAATAGAGATACGGGGTAGTTTTCCTGACGACTGTGTTAAGGTTATTTTTTCGCTGGAACTGTCATGGATTTTTTCTTCCAGCATCTCCATTGTAGTATCGAACTCAATTTGGGTGTTTTCAAAATATTTATTTTTGAAGTAAAGGTGTCCCGATGTATCCTCCTCCAATAATAATTCAATGTGTGTTTCTTCAATATCCTGCCATCGTTTTTGTAAGTTGTTTATTGTAGTTTGTAAATGCCATATAGGTTTGTTTTCAGTGACTGATTCTTTCGCCTGAATTAGCCTTTTTGACATCTGGGATATCCTGAACATTTGTATAAACGTCTTGGGATTCCCTCTCCCTTCTTCTTCGTTTGTGTTTTGTTCTTCAGGTTCATATATCGCCTGAACAAGTTGAAGTCTTGCTTCATAGTTTTGTAGGTGGGCTAAGCCCTCGTTGTATTGTTTTTGGATATTTCCAAAGTAATTTGTAGTGATATATTTGTGAGATGATAACATCTCTTGTTTTTCCAGTTTCGAGTGATTCTCTTGCACCCGTTGGAAAATAGTAGTTAGTGTTTGTCTTTTTTCGTCAATGTATTTTTGTGTTCTTCGGCTCACGGAGTCCTTTTTAATGTTTGTAATTATCCTCCTGATCTCGTTATAATCTTCCTCCTGGCTCCTGATTGCTGTGTTTATTTCTTGTATGTCCATAGTGCTTCTTTTGTCTTCTTCCCTAATAGCCCTACCCTAACTTCCCTACTACTAATGTTTTAAGTCAATACTTATCGTACCTGCGCTCTCGCTATAACACGTCCCTGAAGGTGCGACTTCTCAATCAGCTGGTGAGTCCCGCTTGTGGGAGGCCAGTGACCGAACCGCAACGAGAGGCTTTCTGACAGAGTACGTAAGTAAAAGTCCTTCAGTCAATTCCGAAACTGATGCTTTGTTGAGTACACCAGCCCGTTCTTAACTGATTCGTATGTCTGTTATGTCAAACCTACGGGGGGGCTAGAGGGAGGAAAATCTTTACTTTTACTCGAAGGACCAAATGTACAGGCGTAGTCTGGGCTAGTGGACTAACGCCGTGTTTGACAGAAGAACCTAAGGTTATAGTTTGAAGTACCTAAAGCCCTTAAGTTCCTAGCCTATGATGGGATACCTGCACCGTGCTACCTAAGGTGACAGGTGGATGTGAGATGGATGTTGGGTGGAGGATTGGTTATTCTCACTGCCAGTCAAGCAGACTCACTCGACTAATCAGAACTGACGGCTAAGGGTGTCTTGGCCACAGTGAGATGGAGCTTTGGGTGGAGGATTGGTAACTCTCACTGCCAGTCAAGCAGACTCACTCGACTAATCAGAACTGACGGCTAAGGGTGTCTTGGCCGCAGTGAGAGGGATGTAACTGAGAGATGAATAAATTCAAATCTGATTTATTTTACACAATGTACACCTTATATACTACTTATTGCTAATACACACATATACCATTTTGTGTTAGTGTGTCGTAAGTGTAAAGTATAACGCAGTGTCTCTAAATCATGTCAGTGCTAATTTTGCACATTTGTATGTTGACATGCTTTACTTGTATGTTGACATGCTCTACTTTTGAGTTTGCTGCGTTGCATGTTCAATGTGCATTGAACAGGAAGTAATATAATAGTAAATATCTATTATAAGGCAACTATTCATGCAATAAAATATAATTCAATTCAACAAACTTTATTACTATAATACCGGATAAATATACACGAAAGTTTTCACACACAAACTAATAGGATTAAACTATTTCCTTTATTAGTTATTAATGGAGTAACACATTTTAAAGAAGGTTAATATGATGTTTATAATTAGATTAGTTAAGTCTTATATTCATTTCGCTCAATAATTGCGCATACGCCCTTGTAACACCGGATATAAATGATTATTCATTGTCAGATTTAGTTAAATTAGAGCTACACGTATTTGTAAGACCCCTCCCATATCTGTATAGATTGTCATTATTATTTTATTAACATTTATTGTCACATTAATCATAAGGGTTAATTTATTTATGAGATTAAGGGATTTGTATTTTTGAACATAAATGATTTACAGAAATATTGTAACAATTAATTTTTTTGGTATTTAGAAAATTTCCGTTTGGTGACGGAGTAAGAATACAATACACTACCATTTTTTTGATATGATAGTTAATAAAGTGGTACTTCATTATCATTATTATTATACATACCACTGTTAGGCTCGAGTTTCCACCACAATAGGGCGGTAATTGACTTACTACAACATGCGTTGTTCAGATGGTAGGTATAGGGCATTTACTTCAAATTTTCCCTCTTTGCATAAATGTTATAATTTTTTTTTTATGCAAACGGTGGCAAACGAGCAAACAGTACACCTGATGGTAAGTGTTGCTGCCGCTCATAGACCTCTACAACCCCGCTGCCTACCGCTAAGAAATTGAAGGGAGTATGAATGCGTGCATTGAGGCTCGGTGATACCAAGGGCACCACCAAAACCCTCCACACGCAAACACCCTCAGAAAATTGGCCTTCCAGCTCTCTCGCTCACCGAACGAAGCGCAGTAACAAATCGCTACACTCAGACGTCGATTTTCTGCGAGAGTGTGGTACTGCCCCGGACGGACCGGCCCGCGGCTGTAGACAGATAACTGTCGACAGTGTGGTCCTACCACTCCATGTCGACAGTGTGGTCCTACCACTCCATATGCAGATTTAATCCCTTAGTCGCTTATACGATACCAACGCTACGGCAATGTAAGGGGGTAGTGAATTGTATTCCTCCTCCGTCACCACACGCTAAAACTAATCCTTAAATTGTTTAAATTATAAGATAGAAAGCTACGCTTGGCCATACGTTAGACCTGGTCCATTGCTTGTATTTTTTTTCAATTATTCTTCTTCTTCGACCAGTGATTGGATATCAGTAATCAGTGTATGCGTAGTCAAGTCAGCTAATTACGTAAATATAAACACTTTATCTCAAAATTATCTTCTGAAATAGTCAAACAAAATGCGTTTTTTGCTTTGGAGTGTTTTTTTTTATTTTACTTATGTCCGGTGACTGTGATTATATTACGAGGTAAATATTGAATATGTATCTTATGAATTTTATTGATTATTATAGTTTTATATAAGCTAAGGGTCGTTTTACCCTATTTTAAATTTTCACAACAAAATTTATTTGAATATAACGTTCTGGAGGTGGGACACTTGGTCCGTGGGCTCCGGTGGCAGATGCTAACCGTGGTTCATCCCGCTTTCGCTGGAACACTCAAATGCACGTTAAAATTAACGGGAGATTAACGTTATTATTCTACTTATCTTTAAAAACAGCATAAGCAATCAATATCAGCTAACAGTTTGTTAAATTCATTAGACTATTCTGGTATATATTTTTTTACATTCATGCAGTTGTAGTAAAACAAATAAAATTCAAACAATCAAAAAAATTTCACAAAAAAAAATGATTTCCCTAATGCAATTGGAAATATTTAAGAATCATTGTCGATAGAACAACTCTGACCTGGTATATAAAGAAGAAAGAAAATGAAGAAATTCAAAGTAAAATTTAGCCAAGATTTAAAAAATGCTAATTTTACTAAATAAAATGTGTTATCATTTGCCTGATAAACTTTTTAATAATATGATCAAATCTTCCTAATCCCTGGGCAAGTATCCCACCTTATAGGGAGACAGAATAGATCCACTGTCCGATTGTATTTCAAATCAATTTAATGCTTCTCTGTATATTTTTTTAGATCCGATTTATATTATACATCAAGAGAAGACATCAAACTATACATAGGACTATGATTTATTTTGATAAAGTACCAAATTCTTTGGTATTTGCGGGCAGGTAAAATATGGCTCAAGGCCGGTCTATCCTAATCCTTTCAATTAAATATATTATAACCTTGTTTTGTATCAGATTGATTAAAATCTTTGCTACTTATCAAGTTTAAGATCTGCTACTCAATAGAGAGTATGGTAACTAGCATACTTTTGTTTTGAACTGCAACGCTTGAATATCTTAACCTTTGCTACTATAATTAGTAGCAGCAGTAAAATATCAATCTCAGTAGTGATTATATTATTCACAGAATCGTTATCACCAAATTTGAGAAAGAACCGACGACCTCCGATCAAAGTTACTCAGTTTGCTATTAAATCCATATAACCAATGACTTCGCACGCTTACAATTTCAACTAAGAACTATGAAATCATCTTAATATGATATTAATTCTCAACTGTAAGTATATATGTACTTATATATCAAACGCTGAATAATTTTTATTCATCTTTTCTTATTGAATTTAATTGAAATAGAATGCTATGAAAGCTTGTCTAACCATTATAAGAAATAAATATATCATAAACTCTGCAGTTTGATTATTCAATTTCCGTTTTCAGGATTAAAACTGTAAGTTACACATTCATACGCAAATAAAGTAATTTATATACAGTAGTTACGTTTGAGTAATAATGCAATAGTATACCCACCTAACAACACAGATTGACTTATTAGGCAATGAAATAATTTGATGAATAAAACTTAATTAACGTTTCATAAGTATGTCAACTGCTTCACTTACATATAATTCTGTATTTCGTTAAATAAGGCCTAAAAACTACTAAGTATATTTTACTGTTGTAGCTTTAGAGATATATATGTATATATATATATATCTATATATATATCTATATATATATCTATATATATATCTATATATTAATATGTAAAGCAAAAACTTTGTACCCCTTTTTACGAAAATTGCGTGGACAAGTATGAAATTTGGCACAGTTGAAGTATATAATGAGAAGTGCATAAAACTGAAATCTTATATCTTTAAACGAGCAATTCTTGTATATATATATATATATTCAAGATCTCGGAAACGGCTCCAACGATTTTGTTGAAACTTGGCATACTAGAGGTTTCGGGTCCAAAAAATAGGTTTTATTTATAGAAAATGTTGTTTTGTCCGTGTTTTTAGCAAAACAATACAATGACATTAAATTTTAAAAGAATATGATTTCAAATTTCGTTATCAACGTCATGAGCTACGATAGCTCAGTTGGGAAGTTGACCGGTTCTAATTTTGGGTTTTTTGGCATTCAAACAGCGTCAGTTCGAATCTCGGTGTTATTATTATTCTCTTTTTGAATTTTTTTATATATTTTTCATTATTTATTTTTTATTAATATATATCTAAATAAATTCGACAAAAATATTCCGAGCGAAGCTCGGTCAACCAGATATTTTCATATAATAATGGATTAGAAATGCATTAAATTCATTAAAAAAGGCATTACGCACACTACAACGCAATCGCTACGCACGCACACACACACTCAAACGTTTGCGTGAGTGTGTTGCGTAGCAACGCTTATACACTTTTGTTTACGGTTAAAATGGAGGAGTGGTAGGACCACACTGTCGACAGTTATCTGTCTACAGCCGCGGGCCGGTCCGTCCGGGGCAGTACCATGCTCTCGCAGAAAATCGACGTCTGAGTAGTAGCAATTTGTTACTGCGCTTCGTTCGGTGAGCGAGAGAGCCGGAAGCCCAACTTTCTGAGGGTGATTGCGTGTGGAGGATTTTGGTGGTGCCCTTGGTAACACCGAGCCTCAATGCACGCATTCACACTCCCTTCGCTTTCTTCGCGGTAGGCAACGGCCTTGTAAAGGTCCATGAGCGGCAGCAACACTTACCATCAGGTGTACTGTTTGCTCGTTTGCCACCGTTTGCAATAAAAAAAAAAAAAATCTCTGTTCGAACGGAATGTCAAACAATCATAATTATGATGACAAAGTCTAATACAGATTTGTGCTTATATATTAGTTATTAGTGAAATACAGCTTGCTCAATTTACAATTATACATAAATAAAATTAAAGAAAATTGTGTAGCAGAAAAATTAATTAAAATGAATTATGGCCGAATTTCGACCACACGCCGACCACTAGTATATATACCTATGTACGTATAATACATACCATCTCAGTCCATATACGCCATTGTTGGGCTCGGGCCTTCTCCATTATGGGAGGGAATTTGAAAGGGAAATTGACCCACTGCACCACGCTGCTCAGTGTGTTGACATAGGGTTTTATTTTGAGTTTGCCTTCTCTTACATAGATGTTGTATGCATATTATATTCCTTAGTCGCCTCCTATGACACTCACGGGCAAGATAGGGGTGGCGTAAAATTGTATACCTACTTACATTGTTTATTCGATTCCTGTGATAAATAAAAAATAAGAGGGTTCTGTAAAGTGTGAAGTAGGTGAGTTTGAGTAACATTTTTTTGGTTAAAGAGACGTGAAGGATTTTAGTGTGGTTTGATCCAACATTGACAAGAGATCAGGTTCCATGCGGCCGTACTAGCATCTCGATAGGCCGGACAGCGACTATTCAGACAAGTGGGCATTACTTGGATGTGATAAACCTATTAATGATGATTATTACTTAACATTAAGAAGGTTTAAGTGCTTCAATAATATAATAAAATAATATACTTATAGATAATATACGTAAAAAATATATATGAATTCGTATTTTAAAGTATAAAACTGATACAAGATGTATTATGTCATAATCGTGTTTCAGCTCTTAGCACAATTGCTTGGAGTCGAAGCAATATGCACTCTTCTTTCACCGTACATATTGCAAGTATTATTGGCTATAGTTTGATGAACGACCGCCTGCTTGACTTCAACTCTTATTTGTAGTATAATTGTTGGTCAGATGGCATTAGATAAATTTGCCCCAGGTGGATGTTCAACCCGTCGTGGTCTTTTAAAACGTCCATGAGCAATGTAAGAGCGGGTAGGATTCATAGCCGCCACCATACGGCACCTGCACCATATATAAAATATATCTACGTCTATATAAACAAAATTTCAAAAATGTTTCTTTATTGGTTATAAACTTCGAAACCCTTCAAATAAAATGTCCCCAACCAGTTTTAGAAGATTAAAAGAATGCTTTAGAATTCGGTAGGTGGTATTGTGATACGAGCCGGCCACGGACGTCGGTACTCGATAATGGTGGTCGGCCCAATGGCCGGCAATGGCAAAGGGCAAAGGGGTGGGAATACGATGGATTAAAGGGCCGCCAGGCTTTCGTCATTCCGGACGGAGCGGGCGACATGTACGCTGAACATAGCAAACCCCAAAATAGATGGCATTGAGATCGATTTAAAGAAATGCTATTATTATTATTTTGGTACATAATAATGTCTGTTAAACCAGCTACTAATATATAAAAGCTTAGAAACATCTGAAATTGGACACGACTTGGGCGTGACTAATTATTTAATATTACATTTTCATAATTCACATAATCGCCAAAGCAATTAAAATCACATTACCTATTCAATTCACCGGCGAAAGAAACGTTAGGGATATCTAAAAATGTTAACAATAGAGGAACAGTGCTAGTCAGTGCAGTACTAGTCACAATGAGGTAATTAGTATATACCAGTGTAAAAAGATGGCGTCGTTTTTACTCTGAAACGATTGTCAAGATTAATGAACGAATATCACTGCGTACTTTAGAAATAATTTCTATGTTTTTCCGCAAACGTCCCGGAAGAAATTCTTAATAGTAAGCACGCAGTCCATAATTTGTCTGGTATCTAGTTAATAATATATAATATATTTTTGCTATAAAATGTATTGTAGCAGAAAACTACCGTAAATATTTTTTTTTACTAAATCTCATGTGACGTTATCGAACCTGCCAAGCTACATATTTTGACTACGGTGTGGGGTTTGTGAATTTAGGGCTTGTAGAGATGTCCTAACTCGTTAGATTAGAAGAGTATAGAGTTAGAAGCTTGACTCTACTTGAGATCAAATTACTTCTTGATAATGCAATATTATCTCTGCAACATTTTACAAGAATATATTTTTTGTGTGATACTTTTATTAATAAAGAATATTCAGAAAAGTAGTAAGTACATTTGTGCTCTATATTCCTAAGCGTTGGTTTTAATTTCTTATCTAGTTTGCCATTTGCTTTTTTATTATTTCATTATATATATGAAAAATAAGAACTGTTGTTAACACGTTTAATATTTTTTATATTAAAAAATAATTTGAAACGTATTTTTTTATATAATAATACCTTGCACAAAGGAATTAATGCTTGTATTGTGGGTTCAAATTACACCCAGACTCGGAGCAACAATTTGTAGATGGCACAAATTGTATTGTCCTGCGTGCGAATCGAAACCAGGACACTGGCGTGGTAAGACGGCATCTTAACAACAACGCCATTTATATAGCAGTATCCGATATAGCTAGAGATTGTATCTATACCAATAAATAAAATTGGAGTGTCTGTTTGTCATGTCAAAATAATAGGCTTTTTTCATGCTCACACGGTTATTTGCACTATACATATGCCTAAAATACACTTTATATTTTTTTTGTCTGTTTGTCTGTTTATCTGTTTGTCTGTCTGTTTGTTCCGGGTAATCTTAAAAACGGCTGCACCGATTTCAAAAATTCTTTCACCAATGGAAAGCTATAATATCAGGGCATAAACTAGGCTATATTTTATCCCGGTATTCCCACGGGAACGGGAACTATTCAGGAAAGACGACTGAAACCAAAGCGAAGCGAGGGCGGGTTACTAGTTCATAATATAGTCATAATATAGTCCCTTTATATTTTTCATCATCACAGCTCATATTCGTCCCACTATTGGGCTCAAGACTCCTCCACAAATAGAGGGAAATTGACCTACTACACCACGCTGGTCAGACGTATTGTTATTAGGGTTTTATTTCGAGTTCTTCTTCTCTTGCCTAGACCTTTTTTTTTTACCTTTTTTTTTGGGGTGGGTTGCGGTCGGCGCACTCCTCGCACCACTCCGTCCGGGGCGACAGAGGGGCGTAAGCACGCACACCCGCAACCCACCCGCGCGGCACGTCGGCTTCGTCGTTGGGCCGACCACCGGAGCAGGGTGGCTTGAGGTCAGTGGTCGGCCCGACGAAATACCCTCCTATTTGGGGTACACTCCCATCGACCAACGTCACCCCATCGGGGAGGACGTCGAAATATTATATACCTTAGTCGTCTTTTATAACATCCATGGGTAAGATAGGCAGCAATGAATTGTATTCTTACTTCGTCAACACGCGGTAACTTTTAACACTATTAAGATTACCTTATAAACAGATACTAAAACTAATATTTTATATAACGTTATGTTGGTATAAGAATTGCATTATTTAGCGGCATGTCCTCCATGAATGGCAAATAACATGTAGTTAAAGTGTCTTATTTACCTGTGTCGTGACGGCTTAAATATAATTGCTATCGTTCCTTGCTATCCCGTGGAAATTGTAAAATTCGGCTCAGAAATAATTATGAGAAAGGGCTACTTGCTTAGGAAACTTATAAAATCTAGATCTACAAATTATTAGAATGTGGCGATTAAAGCTTTATATTCGCCATGTACGACAGACCTTTGTCCAAGATCCGCTCTTCTTGCCGCATACGGTCTGATGGATGGAAAGCTTCCTACTAGGTGTCGTACACGAGTAGTATTTTCCACGAAGTAACGATGCCTTTTCTCTCGTGGGTATTTTTCTGCTTAAGAGAAGGAGAGGGAAATCTCGAAATAAAACACCACACCAACCAGCGTGATATAGTAGATCAATTAAGCGGAACTGAACCATTTTGTTGGAGATCTGTGCTCAATACGTATAATGAGCATGCGTCTGGAGAAGAAGAGAAGAGGGTATCATGCATATTAGTGTGATTATCATTCTCTTCATTGTATGTAGAAAATACTTGAATATAACTAATTTTCTGTATCGGGTAGATAATTATAAATGTCTGTAATAACGATGACTTGTTGGATGTGAGACACTTTAGTCCGCCCGTGACCATGAATGCTGCAAAGTGTTCGAATTGTCGGGCAATCATAAATCAAATACAACGCGATATAATCCGTAAAAGTAGTTTTATTTACAATGTGTAGTGCTCGCGTAAACATATATCATTATAGTTTGAACAATCAAAATAATTTTTTACGTCTGAAAGTCTTCCAATCAACTTTTGCCCGTCAGTTCAGGGCTATAGAAGAGATAAATATATGGGACATCTATAGACAATATGTATTATTCTTCACTTTATGCCCTTTTCTTTTCCGTGTGGTGACGGACTAAAAATACAAATCACCATCTTCTCTCTTGCCCGTGGGTGTTGAAAAATCGACTAAGGTGTTAAATACGCAAATAACATCTATGTAAGACAAGGAAAACTTGAAATAAAACCCTATCTACCAATATGTCTGAATATGTAATACTCTCGTAAACATCTTAAGATCATCCTTGATTTGTTACAGGGATATTATACATCGTGTGTAGTATATTTTATTATCAGGTTACCGTAGTTTGTTGTAACTGTAAATAATATATTTTTACGTCTTACTTTGTTCAAAAAATAATTCCAAGAATGTTCTATACTTTTAATTTTACCAAGTATCATTGACGACAATAACACAGCAGGAAATTATTTCTTAGGTGCTCCTCGAAGCGAGGAGACCCTAAGCTTTACGTTCGCTTCAATAGATTCACTGCCCCAAATATTTTCTTACGTCACCTATCATTAAACAGTGAGTAAGTAGCAAATAAATAATTTGAACCCGCCAGGAAGTTATTAATGGAAGTTATATAATTAATAACTATTACACATATTTATCTATCGCAGGGATTCCCAAAGTATGTGCCGCGGAACCTAGGGTTCCGTAGAGTAGTCATCAGGGTTCCGCCGAAATTGAATAGCTTTTAATTTTAGCAATTTACTGTGAAATAATACCACAGTTATAAATATTAACTTAAAATGGCTCAAAATTAGTGATAGGAAGTTACTATTATGTAAGTAGACAGATAACAAGGATTAGGCCTTTTACTTTATGGAACTCCATATCATTTGATTTGGAGTTCCATAAAGTAAAAGGTATTCGATTGGGGTTCCGTTATCTTTAAAGTTTGGGAACTGGTCTATCGTACTGTTATTTTCCAGGCAGAAATTTCAAACAATTCGGTTCTAACAATTTCAATAGGGATATATCATAAAAATAAAACAATTATAAACAATTAAACACATTTTCTATATTTTTCTTTCACTAAATTCTATAGCAATAATTTATACGTTATTTTTTAAAATTACTTATGTACATATTTACAAACAGTTCACACCTTACCTAAATATCACAGTTTATATAATACGTCTACATAACTAAAATGTTGGGAATCGTTCGTTGTGACTTCAAATCAAACTTCATTGTTCTTACAGGTCAAAACACCTGCAATAAAAAAAAATATTTAAGTAATTCGACCCAGTAAGTTTTGCGTGATTTGTAGGAAAATTAACAACTAGAGAAAGTGGAGTGTATATATCCTTACTAATATTATAAATGCGAAAGTAAGTTTGTTTGTTTGTTTTTTTGTTACGCTTTCACGCTTAATCTACTGAACCGATTTCAAAAATTCTTTCATCAATGGAAAGCTATAACATCAGGGAGTAACATACGCTATATTCTATCCCAGTATTCCCACGGGAATAAATAAAAATATAAACCTCCTAGATGTAATAATGTAAAGAAATTACACAAGTAATTTAGCTATAAATAGAAATTACCCGTTTCTTACCTTTATTTTTTAGACCTCATTACATTCATACGACCCACCGTTGGGCTCGAACCTCCCTCACAATAAGAGGGAAGTTGACCTACTATACCAAGCTAGTCGGACAAGATGCGTTCGAGTTTTATTTTAAGATTTCCTTCTCTTGCTATATACATATCTGCTATATGCATATTTAATATCTTAATCGTCTATTATGACACCCACGGGTAAGAGAGGGAGTTGGTGAATTACATTCTTACTCCGTTTATACCACACGAAATACGTTAGTCCAGCTAAAATTAAATTTCAGTTAAGCAATTGAAAAATACAATTATTATTTATTTTAAGACAAAGATCTCAAAATGTATAAAATTTGTTCATCAAAATATGTAGCCCTCTGCACTAATTAATTCATTAATTTAGTAACTCAAATTAAAATTCATCGTACATCTATATTTAGAATAAATTGAAAAATTATACGATAGTCTATTACAAGTGTTAGCATTTATTTCTTAAAATCAAATAGAAATTCTACTACTCTGTATATAAGACTTATATTTCTATGTATTCATGATTTATGACACGTCTTTACATGTTCAGCGACGTTTATATGAATTAATTTGTATTAATTCATTACAATTGGTTGATTTTTGTTTGAAAATGTAAACCGTTGTATATGCCAGACTATGAAATAGTATAAGTTGGACTTATTCTACTTTTTTATCTACAATGATCTAAGAATGAGGTATTTTTTACCATTTTTTGAATATTATATATATAATAATGACGATAGTAGAAGAGTAGAATCGGTTTGAGGATGAAAGTACGTCTAAGGGAATGTTTATATGGCAAAATAAAACGCTGTCGCTGCAATCGATTTTAATTATTTATGATAAAAGTCGAATTCCTACTATGTAAAGCAGCTCAAGGAAATTAAAATGTTTGAAATTTAAAAAAATAATAATCTCAGCCCATATAAGTTGGCCCACTGTTGGGTTTGTGTCTCCTCCCCAATGGGAGGAAATTTGACCTATGTTTCATTATATCACGCTAGTCAGGTGAGTTGGCATAGGGTTTTATCTCGAGTTTTCCTTTTCTTGCATCGCTGTTATCTACATATTGTATCCTATCTAAGCATTTTTATTAGTTTTGTTTTATATATTTTAACAAAAGCTGCTAGCTAGGCTAACCGTAATTGATCTAATCAATAAACAGTAGATAGTTAAATGAATAAAAGCGGGATTCAAATTTCAATGATCTATCTATTTTTAAATTTGATACAACGTTTGTTAACTATTCACGATATAATTAGACATAAATCCATGTATATCGGGGTACTTCAATTTACAATTAACTGACGCAAATTCTATCCAGGCTTAGAAAAGAGATTTATAAATTACACCAGCAGTTGTCTTAGGTAGGAATGGAATCCTAGCCGAGGCCGTGGGTGACTGGACCGGGGAATTTGGTGGGACCCACTAAAAAAAAGAAAGGGCAGGAATTGAGTCCATGATACCCCGTATCAGAAATCTTTACTTACATTTGTACGTTATCTGTATAGTGAATATTATTATTAGTTTCATGTAGAGTTACCAGTCATATTTTAAAATAGAGTGATGTAGGTACTTAATATCATGTAGGCGTACCTACACTAGGAACTCTGCACCGGTGGTCGACCCAACGACGAAGGCGACGTGCTATACGGGTGGGTTACGGGTGTGCGTGCTTATGCCCCTCTGTCGCCCCGGACGGAGTGATGCGAGGAGTGCGCCAACCGTAACACTCAAAGGCGTACCTACTCTATAATCTAAATCACTAATAGGGTACCCTAAAGTACTATTTTTTACGCAATTAAACGAGCTCTTAATTTAATCTTAAAATTGTAATATTTGGAATGGTAAAATTCTTTTAAAACCAATGCAAATTTATTATGTGCTGCCAATGTATCAAAAACTACTTTTATTATAAGTCCGCACTCTTTATTTCATCATAATCATCACAACTCATACACGTTCCACTGCTGGGCTCGAGCTTCCTACACAATGGGATGGAAATTGACCTACTATACCACGCTGGTTAGACGAGTTGGTATAGGGTGTTATTTCCAGTTTTCCTTCTCTTGTATAGATGTCATTTGCCATAATCCCATAGTTGTCTTTTACGACATCCACGGGCAAGCAAGGGGCTGGTGAATTATATTCTTACTCCGCCACCACACGGACTCTATTTACCTTCTTTGAAATCAGATATCCTCTATTTCTTTTAATAAAAGTGGGCAACTCTAGTTGCATGCCACATATAACAGGGTTCTTCTTCATTATATATTTATTCTCTACAAGTAACCCGCCCTCGCTTCGCTTCGTTTTCATATATCCGCGTAGTTCTCGTTCCCGTGAGAATACCGGGATAAAATATAGCTCTATGTTACTCCCTGATATTATAGCTTTCCATTGGTGAAAGAATTTATGAAATCGGTTCTGTGGTTTAAGTGTGAAAGCGTAACAAACAAACTTACTTTTGCATTTCTAATATTAGTAAGGATAGGAATATAAATGTTGAGGATAGCACGACAGTGGCTGCTTTAACATGATTTTATTGTATTGGATTCCATAATAGATAATTTAAATAGGTAAGGGTTATTCCAGAATTCACATGCCTGGTGGCATGGTCTAGTTATTAGCTCTAGTTCAAATATATATTTACCTAATGTATTCTTTGTGATACTCGTAACGATTAGGCTAAATAGCGGTGTAAAATATAGGTGTATTTCATTCGTCTGTAAATATAGGTAGAGATGTCTGTGGTTATTCTTTTGGAGACATAGGAGTGGTCATAATCAACCTGCTCTTATCCAGTTACTTGGGGTCGATTCACTATGAAATTTATTTCATAGTATGTTGTAAAAGTTATTGGCAATAATTTTATTAACGGCCACCTTCCTGACGTCATTATAATTGTTGACCAGACGACACCAGTGCTAACCCTGATCTATATAAAAGCTCTTAGTCATCTTTTAATTTGAAGTACTATATATATATTTATATATATTATATATTTATTTATTATTATTACAATATCATAGCAGAAAAGAACTAATAAAGTACATTGCCTTATAAAATTAGTAAACTATTCAATTAAATTTTATATACTATAATAACCTGAACCTGAACCTGGGTTAAGACCTAAACCGACATTCAAAATAATTAATCAGTTGATTGAATATAGTAAGTGTTTATATGTAGGTATGTTTCAATTGCCTTTATTATTATGAACATAACGTGCGACTGTCTTAACATGGCTAAGGACGGTCTTCTTATTTTTAAAGCCCAAGACATTATTATTAAACTTATACTTATATTTCAATAAAACAGTAATCATCGTCATTCGTTTAAGCAAAGGTTTCTATATACATAGGTATTTAATTTTTGTGGTGTTCCGTGTGATGACGGAGTAAAAATACAAATCACCACTCTCTATCTTGCCTGTGGATGTCGTAAAAGACGACAAAGGGACATAATACGCATATAACATCTATGCAAGAGAAGGAAAATTCGAAATAATAACCTATACCAACCTGTCTGACCAGCATGATATAGTAAGGTCAATTTCGCTCCTATTATGGAAGAGGCTCGAGCCCAGCAGTGGGACGTATATGAGCTGAAATGATGCGGTATTTAATGTCATATATAAGTTTTAATTTTTCATGGAAGTGACTTTGTAAATTATTCTTAGATATCATACTGAATATCGTGCATAGTAACCACCCCCTATTTTACACGTGAGTGTCGTAAAAGATGACTCAGGAATTATAATACGAAGATAACATCTATATAAAAGATGAAAAATTCGATATCATGTGTTACTAGCGTGGAATTGTAGGTGAATTTCCTTCCCATTGTAGAGGTGGCCTGAGCTTAATAATGAGACTTATATAGGCTGGGATGATGATAACATGCCTAAGTATAGTCACTCACCTGTAAATCAGTATTTTCTTTTCACTTGATATCAACGTCCTCTAATCCCTTGGGCACTAATGTCTGCCATCACTAATCATCTAATTAATATACTGCATACATGAACTGTCTCTAGACATTTCCTTATAACTAGAGCTACCATGAGATCTGTCTTTACATCGTTGCCACATCTGCAGACAAACAAAAAATATACATTCATTTTTTGCCAATTTATAATAATGTATTATGCTATTAGAAAATCTTAATCTAACGGTAGATTATTTATAAAAAAAAAAACGTAGCTAAGTAATCGAGTATTAATAAAAAAATATATTATCTAGGATTAATAACGAAATTATTTGTAGCATACAAAAGATTTGTTAAATGCTTTCAAAACTGCAAGATTTGCGCATTTATTCAATAGAAATTTTATAGCTTAGATAAAATATTAAAAGAATTAAAGAAAAATAAAGAAATACGAATCTTTATTTACTATAGGTAAGGTGAAATAGGATCTCTAATGAAATACGTATAAAAAAATAAGTAAGGAAGGTATATTTAAGACACACAATATAACAGTGTATTGAAAATTCATTAGGTACAATTGTCGTAAAGATTGGTACCTATCTTTATAGGATGTACTGATGTCATCCATTTTTATATTTCTCATGACTGGGCTCGAGCCTCTTCCACAATGGAAGGGAAATTGATCTACTATACGGCGCTAGTCAGACAGGTTCGTATAAGGTTTTATTTTGAGCTTTCCTGCTCTTGTTTTCTGCATCATAGAAATATTAATATATCTGTGATTCGCATATTATAATTCTTATTTGACTTCTACAATGCCCACGGGCATGAACTATGGTGCTGAAGTGTGTTCCTATTCAGTCACCATACGGAAAAATAAATATACCTACTAATCTAATTAAAAAAAAACGAAACATTGTTTTATACGAAATATAATTATAAACATTTGGTAGCACTTATATACATGCTTAAAAAGTAACTGTAACTAGGTACAGTTAGTTTTTAAGCATTAATATTTTTTGTAACATAATACGTTCGTGATTAAATGTTAAAAAGGATCGAAAAACTAATAAAATTTAATTTGTGTGTTTATATTTATACAAATATATTTTTTAATAATGAAAATTTCCGTGTGGTGATGGAGTAAGAATACTATTTACCACTCCTTATCTTACCCGTGGGTGTCATAAAGGACCACTGAGGGGTATAATATGCATATAACATCATATAAGAGACAGAAAATTCAGAAAATGAAGAAATCTGTATGAGTTGAGATTATAATGATGATGAATATTGAAAAAAAAAAACGGTAAAATTAGAGCATGATATAATTATTTTTTGTAAATGATTTACATATTTGTACATGCGTTCCGTTTCTTTATGTCTATTTTTTGCTGTACAATTTAATGATTTATCTAAGGTAAGTAGATAAGTTAAAAGTAAACATGAACGTACTGGATGTACGTGCAATTTACAATAATTAATCATCATTATCATCTCAGCTCATATATCCCTGTTATCTCCCTGTTAGGCATGAGTCTCCCCCACACTAGGAGGGAAATTGATCTACTATACTACACTGGTCAGACATGTCGGTATAAGACTTTATTTCGAGTTGAGCTTCTATTACATGTTATTTTTATTTTTTTATTTTGTGGGTTGGCTGCGGTCGGCGCGCCTCCGCACCACTCCGTCCGGGGCGACAGAGGGGCTTAAGCACGCAACTCCCGCAACCCACCCGAAAACCACGTCGCCTTCGTCGTTGGGCCGACCACCGGAGCAGGGTTACTTGACATCAGTGGTCGGCCCAATTCTATTACATGTTATGCGTTTGTTGAAAAAAGTCCTTAGTCGTCTTTTACGACACCCACGGACAAGAGCGTGGGTGGTGAATTATATTCTTACTTCCTCACCACACAATGGTTAATAGAATATTCTAACTAGAAATGGCTATCGAAATCACCCTCGTGGTGAGTTAATGGTGGTAAATATTGTAATTTCTTAATTGTGTTGAGGTCAGTTTTCTAGTCTTCAATTTAAGACATGCTAGGATTATGCGAGTTAATACTTATAGGATGTACCTGTAAAACTCGCATAATCCTGCAAAATCATTAGAAAATGATGTTATAGTAAAGTTTCTTGTGATTTTATATATATATATCTAATACAGGATTAATTAGGATGATAATCAATCAATAATTCAACCCGAATAATAATAATAATAGCGTTCTTTTTTAGGATGGGCCACGGTCAGCGTACTCAGGTCAGCCCGGCTTCGTCCGCTGCGATAGAGGGACGGTGCGCGGCTCCATAACCTACCCATATCCAGCCAGCCAGCCAGCAGCCCAAATCATGCCCAACACGTCGCCTTCGTTGTTGGGCTGACCACCGGTGCAGAGTATCATGACGATAAGGCCAAAGATCGATTTTTTTGGTAGGCGGATCGCGACCGGGAATTCTTAGCACCCTCTGCCCCGCCATCCATGTGCCCGCTACCAAAATGAGCCCGTGGAGAGGCGGAACTGCCGTGACTGGGGGACATCGTTTTTATTGCATCCATTTTAATTTTTATATTGGGGCTTGGTATAATGCCATAATCGCCACGCTTGGCAGACGGGTTGGCGATCGCAGTAGGTGTTGGTGTAAGAAGTTTTCCCAGGAGATTGCTGCTATCCATTCTCCTGGTGAGGTCCTCAGCCGATTTTTACGACTCCCACGAGCAAGCAAGGGGTGACGACAATTGTATTCTATCCCGTCACCTCGCGGGGATTATATATAATAAAGATAATAATAATCTTATATTATTAATGCTAAGGTTCGTTTATTTTTGTGTAATACGCTTTCAGTCTTTAACTATTTAACTTATGGTATTAAAATTTCACATACAACGTGTTCCAGTGATACATAAAAGGCATATAGGCAATTTTGCACCACATGCCGCCCTAGCCGAGGCCGCGGGTGACGTGACCGGGGATTAGTCCGTCACCCGCCGAGAGGCCGACCGCGTGAGGAAAGACCGACGTCCTCCCCGATGGGGGGACGTCGGTCGATGGGAGGGTACCCCAATAGGGGGTATTCCGTCGGGCCGACCACTGATGTCAAGTAACCCTGCTCCGGTGGTCGGCCCAACGACGAAGGTGACGTGGTTTTCGGGTGGGTTGCGGGAGTTGTGTGCTTAAGCCCCTCTGTCGCCCCGGACGGAGTGGTGCGGAGGCGCGCCGACCGCAGCCCACCCACAAAAAAAAGAAAAAAAATAGGCAATTTCATATAGAAACAATTAGTCTCCTGGGGATTAACATGAGAGAAGCCGCAGGCATAACTTGCATGCCGAAAGATATATTGAAACCAATTCCACCACAAATTCTCTTTTTTGTAACATCTAATATCCACTAATTGTTTCTAGTACTGAATGTTGAACCTGGGGAAGCACTATACAACACTTTTAATTACTTACGCACATGCCATAAAATAAATTAGAATATATAAACAAGCAGTTTGTATATTACCTCATATGCCTTATGGAAGCAACCAAAAGGGCTGAATTTTATTAAGCTCTCCTTATGTTATCAACAAGGAAGTTTGTATATTGATATAATAAGAGTAGAAATGAAGAATGTTTTAAGATGCATATACCAAAAATAACTGTTTTTTTTTACTGCGAAAGGTGGCAAACGAATCGTAATTTAGTGGCAGTTACCGCTTACGAATTTCAACGGCAATATCTAAGTCCTACACTGCTCCAAAGGTGCCAACTATACTCATGAGTGAAATTGGAATAGGATTAACTATCTTATTCACCTACAAACCAAATAGTGCACTGTCATTTTCTTCGTGTTTGGCTAAAATGTAAAAAGGATAACGCTCGGTATGTTAGCGCCAAACATTGGCTTAGGTATTAGTAAATAATTGAGACCGGAAATAAGCGAGAGTTCTGACGCAATACCAAATCTATTACTAGAACAATTTTTTCTGTGTATTCTTTATTTATTTGTTATTATTTCGTCATCAGTATGAGGTGTTTATATTTTATTCATAATTTACAGATCACCACATGGAGTCATCATCATTTCAGCTCACATACATTCCACTGTTAAACTCGACCTTACTTTACAATAGGAGGGAAATTGATTTACTATAACCACGCTGGTTGGACGTGTCAGCATATGGTTTCATTTCGAGTTTTCCTTCTTTTACATCGATTTTATATGCATATTAAATCCCTGAGTCGTCTTTTACGACTTACTCCGTCACTACATGGTTGTTATTTGACTAATAAATTTTAAAAATAATTAATATTTGAAGTCTCATAGTTGTCTGGTGCGGTATCTGATAAAAGCGTTATTAGTTTGTCGCGATGCGGAATATATTCTATTGGAAATATTAAATCAATACTAGTATATATTCATTAAAATCAATCAAGATAAATTTGTATATTGTGTTAGTACGAGTACTATAAAACTCTTTCGAACTCGACTTACATAGGAAATTCTAGTTTGTCCCGTCTAACGCGTAAGTACTAGTAGTATTATTAAATAAAAAATTACATATATAACAGAATGTAAAGATTAATAAACAATTGAAATTGTTAAAAACACTCGATAACAACAATGTTATCAAAAATTGTGTCAATGTTTTTGATTTGATAAATTAATAGCAATAAAATTTTATGATACCAACACAAATGGGTGATTCCAGTTTAATGTTAATTCTATTCTAGTGTTAACAGCCAGCAAACTTTGATGTTTTCAATCAAACTCATTGGCAATTTCGCAAAAAAACATGGAGTTATACTATTACATTAATTAAATAAAACAATTATAAATGTATATCTCAAGGTTTATGAAATATATCAAAACTTAACAATAAACGCAATTATGTATCTAATTATTGATGAGTTAATGTTTCTTAAAAGTAATTTTTACTATTACATATAAGGTAAAGTGGTTTATCAATGATATTTCATTATATTTATTGTTGAAAAATTTAAATTAATTGTGCAAAAGTAGTTATTGTAGAACTATGGTGCGTATTAATATCTTGGTCCATGTTTTATTATAAATATATTAAATGTAGTAAGATAGATATGTAGAAATGTTATTATTCTTCTTCTTTTCAGTCTACTGGTGGCTATGACCTTTTCAGGGCATAAGTGATCATGCTGATCAGACAGGTTAGTCATATAGATATATAACTTGATGAACCAAACCGTTTGATCAGCATGGTATAGTAGATCAATATGCCGCCAATTATACAGAGGGCCCGAGCCCAGTAGGACGTATATGAGCTGCAATGATGACAGCTATTATGATCGCGTACAAGCTGAGGTCTGGTGTTTCTTAAATAAAGTGGTCAGTTGGCTTAGATCTGCCTCTTCAACTAAGCTGACAGCAGGATTCTGAGATGATTTATACTTTAAAACCTTTCCACCTCTTTGAAACTCTTGTTCTGGGTAATGGATATGCAGTGATAGCATTATCATTGGTCGTCAGTTTAATTCTTTAGCTTTGCCCTATAAATCTCGTGTTAACTTTGTTGAGTCACTTTTCATTATTTATCACACTCTTCGTTTTTCTAATATAGTGTGTATACATTCGGCGAATATTGCATCGCGCTGACTTGTAGATCTATCTATTTAACTGATTATGTGCGAACCAAGTGGGATCAACATTCATCTTCATTATCATTTCTCTGATCTATGAGCTTGAGAGCATCATCATCATCATCATCGCAGCCCACATACGTCCCACTGTTGGGCTCGGGCCTCCTCCACAATGGGAGGGAATTGGACCTACTATACCATGCTGGTCAGACATGTTGGTATAGGGTTTTATTTCGAGTTTTCCTTCTCTTGCACAGATGTTATGTGCATTTTATATCCCATAGTCGTCTTGTACGACATCCACGGGCAAGATAGGGAGTGGTGAATTGTATTCTTACTCCGTCACCACACGGAGAGCATGCTCAGGAAATATTTAGATTCTATCAGCGCGGGGAGCTTGAAAATCTCGACTCGACCAAGTAGACAGTCTTCACGAGCCTACTGTTTATATATTTCAAATATTTGCAACCGTCTAGGCATGGAAGTAGTTGGGTAGTTAGAGCTGAAAGGTTCTGGTATTGGATAAGTAGAGGTTGGAGGTTAAATTTTGTCAAGCGTAACTGCTTAACTCACTTAGCAAAAGTACGTGCGTAAATTGTCACCATTTAGGTACATTGGTGGTCACGTAAAACCGTTGGTCCTTCGTCTAATCTCTCTCCTATTATATCGAATTGCTTTATTATTGTACTATGAAAGATAGGGAATAGAAAGCAAGTCTCCGTGTGTTAGTGCATTTTTACATTATACCTTATGTCTCGTGTGCATGGCCTTATTAAACGCTAACCGCTGATGAATACGTGCAGGAGTATGGCAAATAACCTCACTATGGTATAAAAAATTAAAACTATGTGTAACACTTGCGGTATGGTGGCCTGTACGAATATTAGCAGCCTTTACATTGTTTGTGGGACGACCGCTAATAGCTGAACGACTAACTCCATTTGACGTCGAGTGGTAAACAATTACATCCTCAAGGCAGTCCCGTCAAGCAGGCCAGCATAAAACTATTGCCAAAACTTTTGCAATATGTAACTACGTTGACCGTACATTATTGGGATAAGAGTAGGATGATGATGATAAATTTTAAAAAGATAAAAAGAAAGGTAAAGATTGGGCCGCAGCGCTTTCCTAGGAAACTCAAAATCAACTGCGATTGTCAACTCGCATACATTTGCTATTATAATGTTAGCCCTCCTTTCGCGAGGACGACCGTATCTAACAGTTAACGTCGATATATTGGTAGATGGATTCGTGCTCATGATCAAATGCATCGTCATTTTAATGCTTATGTATACTAAACGCCCTTTTTTGTTGATATTGCATTGGTGAATTAAATTATCGTTAGCAAAAAATTGCACCCATACAAAAGATTTGCTGCAGTAGCGAAGCCAGTTTCAAGTTAACAGGTAGCTAAATATTAATTTTAGTGTTCTGTAATCAAATCCTGCTAATGTTTGTAGGGTTTAAAACAAATCAATTTTTAGAGATTTTATCGATTTTTTTTTGCGTACAAGATCACGGGTGGACAGTTCGTCAGAGAAAAGTGTGCAAAAGGTCGGCAAATTAAAATCAGGGACAAATGCGATAAAATATGTAAAAGTGGTTTTATTTCAAACTCGCAGTATTAGCGTAAAAATAAGGAATTGGTTAGTAGAGTTGCTAATATTATTAAGTCATTGCTATTTGTTCGTCTGTCTGTTTATCAGCAGCATATTTTTCATGAACTAATAGGTAGACGAATAAAATTTTAACATAAGAATATAAATCACCCCACTTATCTTGCCCGTAAAAGACGACTAAGGGTTATAATATGAATATATGTTTTATACAAGCAAAGGAAAATTCCAAATAAAACCCTATACCTAGCTGTCCGACTATCGTGGTGCCTACACCACGAAATTAACCTCCTAAGGTTAATTTAGTTCTTATTGTGGAGGAGGCTCAAACCCAGCATTAGGACGTACATGAACTGAGATGATGGTGATGAAAACTATTGCCAATAACTTTACAATATAACAATTATGAAAGAAGAGTACATGTTGAGACAACCTTATATTAATTGCGATATGAGCAGCCTGATTGTGATGATTATTATCATGATTATGTCATCATACCTCCTATAGGGAGACCTATACCTATCTTTAGTGGATACTAATGATAAATGGAAGGGTAGCCAACATAACATTAAAATATGTTTCAAAGTTTTAAATAATCTCTATTCAATAGTGCGTTTCTTAGCGTTGTTAACATTTTATCACACACAAAAAGTATCCAGTACTAAATCTTATATGATAGTGCGGAATCCTTTGCGCGGGCGTCAGACATATACTTGATTGGTTTTCTTAAATAAACGTATTTTATTATTTTTTGTCTACTTGCTCAAATATAAAGCATTTTAGCTTGTTATTTCGTATAGTAATGACCTTGATAAGCGTTATAGATTAACTGCATCAGGTTTTTCCTTATGTAGAATGGAATCTATTATATTTAATATTAGTCCACAACTTAATATGTAAATATTAAATATAATATACATGTGAAATATAGTTGTGTCAGGTAAGGCTGTTACTTCTTTTTTGTAGTATACTTCTTTTTGAAGTGAAACTTCTTTGCGCGCATGAGGGTAATTTTTTTACTGATGAAACGCAATTTAGCGTCACGACGATGTGCAGCGTTTTTGTCGAAGAAGAGGGAGAGAGCGATTGAGACCGATTGAGAGAGAGTGAGAAAGGGCGAACATACCACAAAGCATAGCCATGGGGCGAGAGTAGGGAGCAAGCGAGTGAGAAAGATCGAGAGATTTTTTTTTATTTCTTTTTTTATACAGATAAAAACACATGAAACCAAAGAAGTTTCACTTCTGACATGCGTACTTAGTACTCACGCTATTTTTTTTCATCTACATTCTATTGTGAGTTCATGAAATCCTTTTAGATAAAGAAAATTAATTAGTAGGTCTTGTATTTCAGGCGAGTGCTGTTGCCTATTCTCTTAATGAATACTCGGTTGGTTTTTACTAAAATGTTAGTGGCGATCCATTGTATTCTTACTCACTATATGGGGATATAATAATGTGTTTAGAATTAGATTTATAGTTAAAAAAATCGTATTTGTCTGTGTGGTAACGCAGTAAGAATACAATTCGCCACGCTTTATCTTGCCATAAGGTGTCGTAAAAAACGACCATGAAGTATAATACGAATTATCCAAGAGATATCCATTTATCCAAGAGATAAGAAACTCGAAGTGAAACCCTATGCCAATATGTCTGACCAGCGTGATATAGTAGGTTATTTTGGCTCCCATTATAGAGGCTCGAGCTCAGCAGTTGGTCGTAAATGAGCTGTGTTGATAAAAACAAGTACATATAACTAAACAGTTATATCAATACATTTTCGTATTTTTGTCATTATATTATTACTAGCAACCCGCCCTCGCTTCGCTTCGGTTTCAGTCGCTTAAACCCGCGTAGTTCCCGTTCCTGTGGGAATGCCGGGATAAAATATAGCCTATGTTACTCCCTGATATTATAGCTTTCCATTGGTGAAAGAATTTTTGAAATCGGTTCGGTGGTTTAAGCGTGAAAGCGTTATAAACAAACAAACAAACAAACAAACATCCTTACTTTCGCATTTATAATATTAGTATGGATGTCATTACGTTATATTTTGGTCATTATTTTCCGTGTGGTGGCGGAGTAAGAATACAATTCATCACCCCTTCTCTTGCCCGTGCGCGTCGTAAAAGACGACTAAGGGATATAATATCTATGCAAAAGAAGGAAAACTCGAAACAAAATTCTATACCAACACGTCTGACCAGTGTGGTATAATAGGTCAATTTCCCTCCCATTGTAGAGGAGGCCCGATCCCAACAGTGGGACGTGTATGCGATGATGTTAAGATGATGATACCTACATAGTATACCTTAGTACGTATACTGTTTGAAATTTTTTTTTTTTTTTATTGCAAACGGTGGCAAACGAGCAAACATTACACCTGATGGTAAGTGTTGCTGCCGCTCATGGACCTTTACAAGGCCGTTGCCTACCGCGAAGAAAGCGAAGGGAGTGTGAATGCGTGCATTGAGGCTCGGTGATACCAAGGGCACCACCAAAACCCTCCACACGCAATCACCCCCAGAAAGTTGGACTTCCGGCTCTCTCGCTCACCGAACGAAGCGCAGTAACAAATTGCTACTACTCAGACGTGGATTTTCTGCGAGAGCGTGGTACTGCTCCGGACGGACCGGCCCGCGGCTGTAGACAGATAACTGTCGACAGTGTAGTCCTACCACTCCACATATTATTTAGGTAATTGATTATAAAGCTAGCATTTGTATTCAAAGTAATTGTGTAACCCTGTTTACAGGAAATTTGACAGACAAAATTATCGAGTAGGTACATAATATTAAAAATATTAATATCAACAGATCTTGATATAAATTTCTGAACAATTTCATAGAGTAGTATTGTCCGCAAAAAGGTAAGATCACAAACTCTTTTTTTTTCAAATTTAATAATAAATTATAATAATATGAGAAGGCTCGAGCCAAACAGTGGGACGTATATGAGCTGAAGTGATGATGATGATATACTTGGGTTGTAACGAAGTTAGTAACACCACAGAATAATGCATATTTCAGTAATTAAATCTTTCTTAACACATTAATACATATTATAGGGTTTTATTTCGAATTTGCCTTCTTTTGCATAGATGTTTTATTAATTTTCAATTTAAAAGTTCTTTATTTCTAATTAACCTTAATATATGTACAAGGGCGCGTGGGAGGGCACCCATGCGATGGACCGACCAGATTAGATCTGCTGTGGGTGGTCCTTTAAATGAGTGTACTAGGATGTCCTCAAATAGAAAAACATAGCGAAATATCGTGAAGCATCTGCCTCATCCCATGCTACATAATGATCACGACCGTTCTGCCAAGAACGAACCGACTAAGAAGAGAATATGTTCAAACTAGTGTAAATATAATCCTAGTACGACAACAATTATACAGTTTAAAATGTTTTAAAAGTTACTTGACTTATTAAAAACGTATTAAACAAACATTATCAAAATACAAGTATGAGTTAAATAAGTAAACATTAGTTATAAGCATGATGCAAGTAAGCTTGATGCAAGTAAGCTTTAGATGTTTATAGATGTTTTATGCATATTATATCCCTAAGTCGTCTTTTACGACACTCACGGACAAGAAAGGGTATGTTTAATTGTATTCTTACTCTATTACCACACGGATTTAAGAAAGATATTCATGTAGAAAAGAGATATAAATGTCAGTAAGACAGTTCCAAGAGAATATTTCTATAACGATATTGTCTAGCCTGCGTTATAGGTATGTTTTGTCTATAATCAACTAGATATATCTCGTATCACAATAGAATTATTTATTGAATGTGCCTTTAACTTTGACATCAATTATATTTCAGTTGGCAGAGATAAATTTTTACTAAGGCTGATGACAAAAAGAGACTATTCATAACATTTTTAGAAATATTACATTTTAGAATGATTGCGGTAAATATTATAAAATTTTATGCTCTGTTAGCTGCGTCGATACAATGCGACTATTTTACAGAAGTTTATATTCCTTTTTTTGATATCGATCAGCGGTAAATATTACCTTTATCATGATTAGAAAGTAATATAATATTAATACTTTGTAGAGGATATCTTAGATCTTTGTAATCTAGCGTTAACCTACTTTTCAAGTAACTGGAAAATATAATTTTATTAAGTTTGTCATCCGTATAAACGTTTTATTCCTTTATATATAAAATAGATCTACAGTCGTCGTCAAATAATATGACCAGCAAAGATTATCAACTTGAATAGTTAAGCGCGCATTTATTACATTTTGTTACAAATACAATTTTTAAAAAATTCTTATGAAATTCTGTATTGGTATATTTTTCTGTGTGGTTACGGAGTATGAATACCATTTACCACCCCCTCTCATACCCGTGGGTGTCGTAAAACACGACTAAGGGATATATTACGCATATGACATCTATGCAAGAGATGGAAAACTCGATACAAAACCTGTATTGGTATGGTTGGTATAGACTAACCTGTCTGACCAGCATGGTATAGAAAGGTTCATTTTCTTCTTATTACGGAGGAGGCTCAAACCCAACAATGAGACGTATATGAGCGGAAATGATGATGATATTATTCTATGTGGTTACGAAGTAAGAATACAATTCACCACGCCTTATCTTGCCCGTGTGTATCGTAAAAGACGACTAAGGGATACAATATGCAGATAAGATCATTGTAAGAGAAGGAACGCTCGATATAAAACCCTTTAGCAATACACCTAATCACCGATGTGTAGATCAATTTCGTGTGGGAATATATACGTTGATATGATAACATATTTCTAACTCAAATTTTTATTTTTATTTTTTAGTGCAAGCAGTGGCAAACGAGCAAACAGTACACCTGATGATAAGTGTTGCTGCCGCTCATGGACCTTTACAAGGCCGCTGCCTACCGCGAAGAAAGTGAAGGGAGTGTGAATGCGTGCATTGAGGCTCGGTGATACTAAAGGCACCATCAAAACCTTTCACACGCAAACACCCTCAGAAAGTTGGGCTTCCGGCTCTCTCGCTCACCGAACGAAGCGCAGTAACAAATTGCTACTACTCAGACGTCGATTTTCTGCGAGAGCGTGGTACTGCCCCGGACGGACCGGCCCGCGGCTGTAGACAGATAACTGTCTACAGCAGTCCACATATTATTTAGGTAATTGATTATAAACCTAGCATTTGTATTCAAAGTAATTGTGTAACCCTGTTTACAGGAAATTTGACCGACAAAATTATCGAGTAGGTACATAATATTAAAAATATTAATATCAACCGATCTCGATATAAATTTCTGAACAATTTCATAGAGTATTATTGTCCGCAAAAAGGTAAGATCACAAACTCTTTTTTTCAAATTTAATAATAAATTATAATAATATGAGAAGGCTCGAGCCAAACAGTGGGACGTATATGAGCTGAAGTGATGATGATGATATACTTGGGTTGTAACGAAGTGAGTAACACTGCAACCGGTTGACAAGCGACAGAGTTATTCGCGAACAAACATAAACAAAATACATGCATCCGAATTGAGAACCTCCTCCTTTTTTAGAAGTCAGTTAAAAATGTATGTGACACAGCCATCTTCTGCTCATTACGAGTAGGAACAACATCAAATGTATTCAATTCCCTTGTGGTGACGTAGTAGGAACATAATTCACCGTCTTGCCCGTGGATGTCGTAAAAGAGGACTAAAGGATATAATATGCATATAATATCGATGCAAGAGAAGGAAAACTCGAAATAAAACCCTATACCAACATGTTTGACCAGTATGATAAAGTAGGTCAATTGCCCTCCAGTTGGGGAGAAAGTTCGAGCCCAGGAGTGGGCAGTGCCATGACCTAAGGCGAAATGCATTGATTATATTTTGCCAGGTATCGAATCTATAAACCCGACCAAAAATTTCAAACGCCATGTTTCTGTTGCTCTATATACAAATGAGTCTATAAATAATAAAAAACTTTTTAATTAATTTATAAATTGAATCATTATCATCACCATAAAATATCCGACTTTTTATCACCTTAGAAAATCAATTTCAAAAAATCGTTCACAATTTCAGCGTAAAGAAGCCACGCAAAAATTTTCACAGTTCTAACACCATTAGTTTGACTTGTGCGTTGATACGCACAACTATAATTAATTATTCTTTTAAACAGAAAACTTTAGCTTTTAACTTTTCCGTATGATGACGGACTGAGAATGCAATTCACCACGCCCTATCTTGCCCGTGAATGTCGTAAAAGACGACTAAGAGATATCATACGCATATAACATCTATGCAAGAGAAGGAAAACTCGAAACAAAACCCTATGCCAACACGCCCGTGGTATAGTAGGTCAATTTCCCTCCCATAATGCAGGCGGCCCGAGCCCAACAGTGGGACGTAGAAGGGCTGACGTGAGCTAATGATTAATTATTCTTTTAAACAGAAAATAGAATCCATCACCATTATCATCATATATACGTTACATTTCTGTTTTTCCTTCTCTTGCAGTGATGTTATATACAATTATTTAGTTGTCATTTATGCCAACTACGGCCAAGAAAGACAGTGGTGAATTGTATTCTTACTCCTTCACCCCACAGATGGAAGATAGGATTATTAATTGCATAAAATATAAGTTATTGAGTATTAAACTCAATAATATTTAAAAGACTTGTCTATACTAATATTATAAAGAGGAAAGATTTGTTTATTTGTATTGAATAAGCTCCGAAACTACTGGACCGATTTCAAAAATTCTTTCACCAACGATACTACTGGACCGATTTCAAAAATTCTTCCCCCAATGGAAAGCTATAATATCAGGCAGTAACAAAGGCTATATTTTATCCCAGTATTCCCACGGGATTGAGAACTACGCGGGTAAGACGACTGATACCGAAGCGAAGTGAGGGCGGGTTGCTAGTCCTAACTAATATAAAGTAAGTTTGTTACGCATTCACGCTTAAACCACCAAACCGATTTCAAAAATTTTTTCACCAATAGAAAACAATGATATCAGGGAGTAACATAAGCTAAATTTTATCCCGGTATTCCCACGGGAACTAGGCGGGTAAAGCGATTAAATTCGAAACGAAGCGAGAGCGGGCTGCTAGTGTGTAATAATTTAAAATAAATTAATTGTGAGTTATTAAGAAAAATGATATGTCTCACGAATATATATTAGTTACATGTAATATAATGTAACTGATAATGCCTCTTATTGTTTTAGTAAAACCAATACTGAATTATTCAAGATCGTATATCATGTATCTGTATGGTCATTGAATATTATTTGATATACTTATTTATATGCTTGTAGCCTAATAGACATCGAGATCTTTAAATTTAGCGACACGAAATTTCGTAATAATTTTGTATCTAAACTAGCTTGCATTTACTAACACAGATTATCTAGGGGTACGGCAATGCCCGTCAAGTCGAGCAAGAGGGACCTTCTGTCTTAAGTTATGGCGTAATTAGCTAACCTAACAATTTTTTATAGTGACCATATCAATATTAAATATCTTTTATGTTTTGTATAAATATATTGACTCGGCAATCGTAGTAAACGATCTCATCATCATCATCATCGCAGCCCACATACGTCCCACTGTTGGGCTCGGGCCTCCTCCATAATAGGAGGGAATTTGACCTACTATACCATGCTGGTCAGACATGTTGGTATAGGGTTTTGTTTCGAGTCTTCATTCTCTTGCACAGATGTTATGTGCATATTATATCCCTTAGTTGTCTCTTACGACATCCACGGACAAGATAGGGAGTGGTGAATTGCATTCTTACTCCGTCATCACACGGAAAAGTAAACGATCTAATTTAATATATGTATTACTTGTGAGGTACATTGTGTTTTCAGAAGACCCCTTAAGTAGGGACTGAATAAAATAACCGACTTGGTATTACATGGATCTCACAACTTTTTATGGTGGAAGAACTCAGATGCGAGGTTTTTTTACAAGTTTTGTTTTTGGTGGCATTTTTACACATATGTGGCTATTTATTCATCTCGGCTTATATACGTCACATTGCTAGGCTCAAGCGTCTTTCAATAGGAGGGAAATTGATCTTACCATGCCGGTCAGATAGGTTGGTATAGGTTTTCATTTCGAATTTTCCTCTCGCTATGTATTATTATGTATTTTTTTTGCAACATAAACGTCTTTACATCAACTTGTTAGTTATTTCAAAATTATATAAGTAAATAATACTGTGAAGCTCTTCCGTATCCGTGGTGCCGTACTGCTGCGCTATCGTAGCTGTACACCTTTTTACTTATTGGCTGACTAGTCATTTTGTTTTCCTGTCTCCCGCTTTGCCTAGGAGGGAAGTCTCTCTTTCCAACTCCTCCTCTTTAATCTTTTCTAATTAGATTTGTTGCGGGTCCCAAGACAATTAAAATCATATCCCGGGACTGCCTGAGGGTCAAACCTCGGTGTCATTTATGGAGACCATTGTGGATCCTGGCTTACAGGAGTTACAATGGTGGGAATGTGTGGTGGGATTAGTCCCAAAAAAAAAGTAAATAATACTTTCAAAATTTGTTGGAATTTGAGTTACAGCTGTTGTGGCAACAATATTTGCTTGGTAACGCAATAATTGTTTATGGTCGTTACTATTTTTTTCCAAATTATTAATACTTATGGTCCTAACTCAGCTCCTATATGTTACAGTTAAAACCTATTCGTTTAATACAACACCGTGGTGGTGAATAGTATTCTTACTCCGTCACCACGTACAAACGTAACATTTCATCGCAGTCCACATACGTCCCGTTGTTGGGCCCGGGCTTCCTCCACAATGGGAGGGAATTTTACCCACTATACCATGCTAGTCAGACATTTTGGTATAGGGATTCATTTCCTTCTCTTGCACAGATGTTATGTGCATATTATAAATCATAGTCGTCTTTTACGACATCCTCGGGCAAGATAGGCGGTGCTGAATAGTATATTTATTTCGTCATCGCGTTATAATTACCTACCGATACTATTCTTATTCAGTCATCACACGAAAAATATAATACTAACATTTAAATCACATTTATCATTCTGCGTGTATTACTGAAAAGATTTATCTCGCATTGTCATTCTTGGAGAAGAGTGCTACTGAATATAATATTTTTCTGATGATCCTTTAGCCAGTCTTTACAACAGCCATGGAAAAGGAATAGTCACACATTGTTTTCTAAATCCATCATCAAATGAGGCATTAGTATAAGTACCTAATTACGTGTTGCTTAAAGTTTAGTTTAGTTTGTTATTCAGTCTTGTGTAAAAGAATTATTCCAACAACTTAATGATTTTGTCATTAAGTTGTTTGAATAATATACATGTCTGATCTAGTTCAGTAATTATCTTTTGCATTATGTTTAACAATTATATTATATTGTACATCATTTTGATATGTATTCTCATATACAATTTTGTTACGTTTTTAACTTTATACACTCGTCAAAGGCCCATGCAATAATTCGATCAAAATAGCCGAATATCCTGATTAGATTCGCCAGGATTTAGACATTTCAAATCATATCCTTTGGATAACATCAAGAGAGATAGAACTAGTATGTGAACGTCTGCGTGAAATTCGAAACTAGTAACTACTCGACTTGTAACTTGTAAGCGTGTTTTTTAGTTTTTTTTTAACTATAAATTATTATTATATAAAAGAAAGTCAGTAAATATTACCACACACATAAATACACACACACACACACATACACATACATGACAAATTCAACACTTCAAAAAATAACATGTAATCACTTGTTTCTAATATCGTCAATAAACATGGCTTTTTTTTTGTGGGTGGGTCAATAAACATGGCTGACATTATTAGGAAGGGGCCTGTCTTTTGTAACAGTATTAACATAAAAGACAGTGTTTCAAATTGTTATTATGTACCGATTTTGTTTTTTGCAATAAAGATATTTGTATATATTCAGTAGCCCGCTGAGTTTATTACCGGTTCAACTCACCACCGCGACCATCAAGTCGCATTCTGATCCGGTGGTAGTTTATTAAATTAATTTAAGGCCAAGACACACACGGGCAAGATAGTGAGTGATAATTTGTATTTTTACTCTGTCACCACAGGAAGAGGTGAAATATTGAAATTGTAAACATGTAAATGCCATGCGGAGTTTATTCATTTTTGGTTTGGTTCAAAGGATACATTCCCCATTAAATTTAGGACGAAATATATGTTAGAAAAGGAATATCATTAATTCATAGCTATTACTGTTATTTAATTCTGCTTATAATTGCTGTGATCATATGCGGTTAAGTTAAAATACAAGTTGTTTTTAACTTCATTTATAATTATGACATTAAACACATACATGTCAGTTGATTACAGTTAAAGATTACATTTAATTAACCCACTGACTGTTTTATTGCGCACCGTTTGAAAATTAGCTTTTTTATTACTTTTATAGGTAGACGAACTTGCAGTCCGTTTAATGGTACATGGGGACTATGGGTAGTCGTTTCAATAACACTTTGCCGCGTTGTGATGGAGTAAAACAACCCGTTACCACTTTTTCGTATACCACGAGGGTGACTAAGTGGCGTGAGATCACAATATAAGGCAAGCCCGATATAAAAGTTTGTTAATAAGCCTAGGCACTTAAATTTTGGGCAACATTTAAGGCAATTTGAACATCAGTCATCGAGCTCATACACGTCTTATTGCTGAATTCGAGTTTCCTCCACAATAGGAGGGAAATTGGTCTATTATGTTACACTGGTGTAACGGGTAGGAATAGGGTTCTATTTCGGAATTTTTTCTCTATTGCATCTAAGGAACATTAGTGTTACATGTTAAATATCGCAATATTTGTCAATAATTATTATTATGTATCTTGAAAATTAGTTAAATAGTACAAGATGAGGTTAATTGAGTGGTGTCATTTAAAAATGAGAATATAAAATAGCAAAAAGTTAATGCTGTTAATTAAATCTAAATTACTGATATTTAGCTATTAATGTTACTGTCTGGTTAGTGGGTATGAATACTATTAGCCCTTACAATGCCCAATCAAACGGTGCTGACATTGAGATTATTAAATCTTATCTGCTTATATCACTTAGCCTTTTGTGATCCGCGGGAAAGTATAAAAGTAAAGTGCGAATATGTAAATTTCAACTAAAATAACAAGAACCAAATGCAAACTTTATAAAAATTTACCTAAAGCTACCGTGCTGCTAAACGTTATTCCATAAAAACACTTGGCCAATTTGGATTGGAATATTAACGTTTCATTTCACTTTTGATAGCGCTGAAATAATATTAATGTCAATGTAATGAACAAAACAGGACATTTAAAGAAAATCTTGTTTTACTCTCCTTACCAAAATAATGCAGAATTATCTATTAAGCGGCCTTACTTGGAGTTAATTTTTGAGAAATTCGCAAATGTACCTATTATGGAAGATGACTCTTCAGGTACAATTATATCACGATTTTGCAGATTTTAATTACATCTGCCAAAGGCTATGGTACAAATTGGCACAAACAACGCTGCGTAGTGATATTTAACTGTACCTATTACATTTTCTGCTATATCTATAAGGCACAAGAAATGTGAAATATGTGCTTTTAAAGCTCTGCTCTGAACAAGAATACAGTAATCTCTATTTATACACATGTTTCAGCGTTCTATGCTCGACTATTATTTCTACCTTTAGTACCTATATATTTAATTGTCTATTATATAAATATGTATAAATATTATGACATCCAAATACTAAGCAAGCCTCATGCTAGTAATACTCAAAAATATTGAACAGAAAATGCTACAATAAATAAGACGAGTAGTATAATAACACTGTATGTTTATAGCCTTTCTTTAAAAGGGCTCGTCTTCAAAGAAACAACAAATGTAAGTATATAAAACGATGCGATTTCGTTTGTGATCCTTAACAATTAAACTTTTCATGGCTGCGCTTTTGTAATCTATATTAAACTACGCATGGTGATAGTAAGTACCTCATTATTAATTTAGATTTTGTTGGTTATATTTTATATTTATATACATATATTTATATATTATTTAGCGCCAAAAGTTTACTCAAATAATTGTAGTTATTTTTAAGATTGACGTGTCCAAACTTATAAAATAATCAGTTAAGTACCTACAGTACCTAATAATTATAGATAATATAAATTAACTTACCATTCATGAATTAAGCGTATAATGTGAAAATTGACTTGTATCTCGCCACGTCCATAAGGGAGGTAAGCAAGATTGTTGTAGACCTGCCAACAGTTCCGCATGATATCGCTGTGCTGCGAGGAGATAAGGTGGCGGTAACGGCAACGGGCAATGCGGCAATTGCGGCATAGGTGGCGGCGGTGAAGGTGAAGATCGCCGAGGTTCTGGTTCTAATAAAGCGTCTATTGTAAACGCTCTTCGTGGACGTGGGCCTAAAGGCAACATAGCTGCAGTATCTGGTGCCTCCGGTGGTTCTGGACTAGGTCTTGATATAAATGTTGAAGCTGGATTATACATGCTACTATTAGGTAGTACTGGCGGTGGTGGGGCCCCTGCTTGTCTCGCTAGGAAGGCTCTATTAAAACTCGCCAGTGCTGCTAATTCTGCATTCAAACTGTCCTTTTCTCCTTTATGTAACTTGAATCTTTTGCGCCTTCTGAGTAGTGAACCATTCTCGAACATGTCAAAAGCTTGCGGATGCAGAGTCCAATAGGCGCCTTTACCGGGTCGATCGGGACGTCGCGGCACCTTCACGAAGCAGTCGTTGAACGAGAGATTGTGTCGAAGAGAGTTCTGCCACCGCTGTGTATTGCGCCGGTAGTACGGGAAACGGTCCGTGATGAATCGGTAGATCTCCGAAAGCGGCAGCATGCGCTCAGGTGAACTCCATATCGCCATTGCAGTAAGTGCTATGTAGGAAAATGGTGGTTTTTGATCACCGTAGGACTCACGTGTAGGCCGAGGCATGGTTTTGCACAGTACTTTTGTGAAATGTTAGTTAATTTGTCACCTGGGCGGTGAGCAGCGTGAAGCACACGTCTCTCACAGTGGAGTGGAAGATAAGGACTGGGTGAGTGAGCGAGAGTACGTGTTCGAGGCGGGAGTGGCCGCGTGGCCTGGCGCCGCCCTGCACCGTGCGCGCCAATCGCGAGCCGACAACTTTGTTTGTTGTTTTTGTCGGCACCGGACCCGTTACACAGGAATTTAAATTGTTATCACGTTTACATTATACAAAATTTATTCGACACCGACAACAGCTTGAGCTTGTTTCGAAATTGCAATGATTAAAGTAGTAGATACTTATTGATGATACCTGAGAGGAAGAAAGATGAGGTCGGACATAAATGAATCGCAAAACTATATAATCGGACCGTTTTGGTAACTTAATATTACAGTCAAAATATACAGCAACGAGATTACGTAAATTTAATTAAATTATAATAAATAGTGTAATGTGCTATTTGCATAAATATAAGATTACTTGGGGTTTTTTAATTTTTTTGTGGTTTATCTGTTATTTTATCTACATAATCCCGTATTTATATGTGCAAAAACTATGCTCTATTAATGTATGTGGTATAGCCATTTGTTGTTTTTTTAATGTATTTTACTGAAGACTTAGTTACATTTTAGGTCTTATTTCACAAGGAAACCTACGAAATTCAACTTAAAATTACAGATTAAATTATTTTGTAATTACATAATATGATATGATATATAGAATACACATATATTTCAATACTTAAACATAACCCTTTAATGTAGTAGATCACACTGTTGACAGTTGTCTGTCTACAGCCGCAGGCCGCTCCGTCCGAGGTAGTACCACACTCTCGCAAAAAATCGACGTCTGTGTAGTAGCAATTTGTTACTGCACTTTGTTCGGCGAGTGAGAGGGCTGGAAGCCCAATTTTCTGTGGGTGTTTGCGTGTGGTGGGTCTCGTTAAATGCATTCACTCTCCCTTCATTTTCTTCACGGTAGATAACATCCTAGCAAAGGTTTACGAGTGGTACTAGATACCTATCACTTATCATCAGGTGTGCTGTTTGTTCGTTTTAAACCAACAGCAATAAAAAAAAATAAGCCAACGTCTAAACGTAGGATGAAAGTAGTATTTATGTCTAGTAATTCAGAATGCAATTTCATTCGAGAGCGACTGCGTCGAGCTTATGTTCCAAGACCGCTGTACCAGACAGGGTAACTATTATTCTATTCCGAACACTGGCTCTGGTCCTTAACTACCTATAGCCATATCTCAAGTAATTGTACAACACTTGTATAGTGGTTGGGCAGTTCGCCGAGGAAACCATGGCTATGCCGAGCACTGGCTCTGGTCCTTAACTACCTATAGCCATATCTCAAGTAATTGTGCAACACTTGTATAGCGTTTGGGCAGTTCGCCAAGGAAACCAATGCTCCTGCCGAAGTGAAGATAGTAGCAAGATTCTATTCTATCTGTTGGTCCATTGTATTGCTGGACAATGTGGTTAAAATTCTGGAAACAATACTGGCAGCTTACATCATCCATCAGTTTAACAAAGTCGACAGCTTGTTACGCCTATGGGCTACTATCTGGGAAGCCGTAATCGAAGCTATTGGTAATATCTCTGGACTAATGTAATCAATAGTTAATTTTAATACTGTAATGTATTCAATGGTCCACCATTCCGCTACATCAGCACTCCACTGTCATCATCACGGTGATCACCTTCTTCACCTATCTGATGCGATTACTGGTAGAGTAGTTACAGTGAGTAGGAGACGTTATATTAACGCGGCGACAAGTGTCATACGTCATCTGATAAGGGTCCATCTTACCATCTTAAGGTCACTCCTGTGGAATATTTTATACTACTGGGAATTGGTAGGTAGTCTTCCCTGAGCTAAGCGTAAATTGTTCGCCTGACTATATACATTAGCTGCTAGTGTTAGCCATACTCCACAGCCTATATCGGCGATACAAGAGGGAGTAGTCGCTTGGCGAGGCCGCATGTTCTCGTTGTGTAATCTGGGTGGATAGGTTTTCGTTCAGTTTTTGAAACATGGAGGCCCTCTGGCAAATGCTGTTGGAATGAATAAAGGGAGGGAGAAAAAGATTATCGCATTGAAGGTGGTGACAACAGTCAAGGAGAAAAATGTAAAGATCAATCTACATCAAGGCGAAACATACGACTATGTTTGGAACCAAATTACCCGAGGGTTCGCATTGGCTAAGAAGATTTGCTCAATTGGTGAAGTGGGGTAATATGGCAAGTTATGGAACCTTAAGCCGTCCAACTATGGCCTATCGCATCAAAAGAATCACTTATGTTCTTAACTAGCTATTTATGGGGAGTATTTTTAACTGATACATCGGAGTGCTTGTAAGAACAAACTACACATTGCTGCGTACGCGAGGCCTTAGGCGTAGTAAAATACAGGCGCTCAAGATGCGGTGCTACAAGGCACTACGTGGAATAAAACGCGATGACTTGTTACTTAAGTAAAAATAAATTAACCACGACCTATACTTACTTCATTGCCGTTTCAACGAGTTGGCGTACGAGATCTTCTGTAGTTATTCTGTAAGAAAAATTACGCACCTCAATAGCTGAAAACATGTTAAATAACAAATTCGCTTGCAGGTCCGCCAGTAGGGCCAATTTATTCTATACTGCATGGATTACAATTAAAAGAGATTTTAAAATTATACAAAATTAAATTTCATTATACAGAAATATATTTATAAACTATACTTGCCAACAAATATAATAGTCATTATTAACGCTTAAAAGAGTCATTTTTATTTTAACTTTTATGCTTTGGTACACTTACCACTTACAAAACGCTATTTCGATTGGAGTATGGCGTGGCTCAAAAAGAGTATTTTTACTATTAGGCTAATTGAATTTTGTGTAATTTTTTTTTAACTATCCAATGGAGCCCCCACAAAAAAGAACACTGTGCTTATCATCACTATTATCACAGATCATATACGTCCACTGCTGAACTCGATTCTCTTCCACAAAATGTTGGGAATTGATACCACGCTGGTCAGACGTATTTATATAGACTAGTGGTCGCCGTGTGGTCGAAAATCGGCCATAATTCATTTTAATTAATTTTTCTGCTACACAATTTTCTTTTAATACTATTTATGTATAATTGTAAATTGAGCAAGCTGTATTTCACTAATCTATATATATAAAAGAAAGTCGTGTTAGTTACACTATTTATAACTTAAGAACGGCTGTACCGATTTACCTGAAAATTGTCGGGGAGGTAGATGAGAATCAGGAGACGGACATAGGATACTTTTAATCCCGTTCGACTGGATTCCCGTGGGACTTGACATAAAACGTCAAAGAGAATACAAGTCACTATAAAACCTGGTATAATAAAAACGCATGTATCATGTAATAACAAAACGCAAATGACAGCTATAGACAGACTATTTTTTCGGCAATTTAGAAAATAAATTTACGATAAAAATTATGGCAGTATGAAGTTGGCTGGGTCGGCTTGTAACTAATATAGTACAAATGTCTATCAGGCATTGTCATCATAATTATGATTGTTTGACATTCAGTTCGACCAGAGATTTTAACCGTAAAGAAAAGTGTAGGTTTAAGCGTTGCTACGCAACACACTCACACAAACGTGTGTGTGTGTGTGTGTGTGTGTGTGTGTGTGTGTGTGTGTGTGTGTGTGTGTGTGTGTGTGTGTGTGTGTGTGTGTGTGTGTGTGTGTGTAGCGATAGCGCTGTAGTGTGCGTAATGCCTATTTTAATTAATTTAATGCATTTCTAATTCATTATTATATTTCAGTTTTATACACTTCTCTTCCTTATATACATCAACTGTGCCAAATTTCATACTTGTCCATCCACGTAATTTTCGTAAAAAGGGGTTCGTAAAGTTTTTGCTTCACGTATTAATATATAGATTCTTAGTATTCTTATTCCGTTAGGTACTGCAGGCAAAGCGAGGCGAAGACTGTATTATCATTGTGAAAAACTCATCATTATAAAAACTTCGCAGCATTTTTGGTCGAGAAAGTGCATCAGTTGTGTCCACAATTTGAAGAGTAGTTAGAATAAATGAAGAAATTGGATCGGTGGTGAAAATTAAATTACTTTTGTGTCGATGTTTCAGCCCATCTTTTGAAAACATCTCTGCTGTAAACTAAAGTGAGACCAACTCAAAAACATCCATTCAACATTGTGCTCAATAATTTCAAATTTCATAAAGCAGTACGCAAAGAATTTATTTAAAAAACGGTCATCTTTCTAAATTTAACGAAGCACTATCCAAAGAATTTACTTAAAAAAGGGTGTCACATAATGTTCAGCTTAATCAAATATAGCAAAGTGAAACGAGTTCCAATTCTTTGAGAAAATAAACGGCCATCTCCACCGATGAAGTGCATTTCCATCTGAATGGTAATTTGTGAAATTGTTGAATTTGAGGCTTCCAAAATTCGCAAGTAATCCACGAGAACCTTCCACAACCAGCAACGGTCTGGTAGGAATGTTATTCAGGCGGTCTTAATTTTATGGAAATGAGACTGGAGTTGCAATGACTATGAATGGAATTCGGATGGAAACAAAATAATGGAGTTTTTGTGGACTCAACTGAATAGTCTGGACGACACATGGTTTGAGCAGGACAATGTCACCTGCCACACCGCCCAAGAAACAACCGATTCATGAAAGCAACGATTTTCGGGTTAGCTCATCTCACGAAATTTAGATATCTACTAGCCCCCAAGGTCGTGTAACCGTACCCGTACGATTTCATCTAGATAGCGTAAAATGAGACAAAACTCACAACATGCAAACAATCAGAAAGTTAGGCTTCCGGTCCTTTCGCTCGCCGAATGAAGTGCGCTAACAAATGGGTACTACTCAGATGTCGATTTTTGCAAGAGTGTGGACTTACCTCGGACGGACCAGCCCACGGCTGTAGACAGATGATTAGCGACAGTGGGGTCCTATCACATAAAAAGGGAAATCAATTTACCATCATGTCTAAATGGCCCATCCATTCAAGAGTTCTAGTTCGACATTACTTTGAGGACATAATGTAGGTATGATGATGGTAAATGGGCAATGCCTCTGGTGATGTCTCGTTGGTCCAGATATATGAGGTTGTAGTGCTTGATTGATTTACAGTTCATAATAACAAGCTCAAAGTTTGGAACTCGGCTCAGCCACTTATATCAGTATAGCATACCCTCATATGCAATACGTTCCTGAATAAGTAGGTACCTAGTATATATGTATATATTTATTATGCATTCTATTATTAAGCATGGACCTTAAGTCGGCATGGTATAGCGTGTTATTTCGAGTTTTATATATTAGGTTATATGTCCAACAGTAGACGTTGATGGGCTGACGTTTATATAGATGAATGTCCCATAGTTTGGCACGAGCTATCTTTGCATTTGGTCTACTACAACGTGAAATGTAATGCGTGGTAAGGATAGTGGACCATGGTGTGACCTACTTTGACGAAATTATGAAAGGGTTTCATTGTTGGTTTAAGATTTTATATACAACTAACTAACCCAAAAGACGCTGTTCTGTTCAAACCTAAAAAAAAAATAAAAGAAATTGAATTTGAAATTGATCCACTTACCGAGTCTAATTATTGATTTAAATTATTCTCGAATCCGTTGGGACATATAGGAAAAATCATCCAAATCGGTCCAGCCGTTTAGGTAGAGTTCAGTCACATGCACACGGGCAGATGAATTATATATATTAAGATTATTATATCCTACCAATCTCATTGGTTATGCTTTTATCTTTCCGCCGATAGATGTAATAGAGTCTTATGTGGTTGTTTCAATCTGCAAGCTAACCACGTCTCACCAAATTGTCGGCATCTGCGCAAATAGCTCCATTATATTCAATTGGTCGCGCTACAAGACGACAGAAGCGTCACTTAGTCTCCTATATAATTTTATGATATTAAAGTTACATATCATTTTCAGCACCACAACACGAATTCTGGTGCTTTGTATTCCTAAGAAGTCCCGACTGTACGGAGTGGCAGGCTAAACCTGTGTTCGTTCAAAAATTATACTACTACATGTCTTATTAATGTAAAAAAATTCCGATTTATAAAAAGAAAAACCCTTTCACGAAATAAATTCACCAAGAGCTAAGGAAAATAAGAACAGGTGTAACCGACATAGTACGAAGAATTATCATCCTGAAGTGGTAATGGGCAGGCCATAATGTTCGACGAACGGACGACCGTTGGGGAAGAAAGGTTCTCGGATGGTGTCCACGTATCGAACGCAGTGAGAGACGCACCTGGTGTACCAACGACCTGGTGAATGTTGTTGTAGGTCGTTGAATGTAGGCGATACAGGGATGCACTTTATGGCAAAATATGAGGGAGGCATACATCTAGCAGTTGCCGGTAAAGGGAATGAATGATGATGATGAAGAAAAATTATAACGTCGTCTCGTAGTCATCGTCTTAGCTCATACAGGTCCCACTGCTGGGCTCGAGCTTCCTCCCCAACAGAAAGGTGGTTGACCTACTATACCATGCTGGTCAGACATGTGATGTGACATGGTATACGGTTTTTATTTCGAGTTTTCCTTCTCTTTCTGTTGCTGTTATATGCATATTATATCCTTTAGTCGTCTTTTACTATATCCACGGGTAAGATAGGGAGTGGTGAATTGTATTATTACTCCGTTAACTCACGAATGAAAAAAATATTGTTGCATAATTCCAGCTTATATACGAATCAACATAATGAATTGTTAGCAATCATTGTGATTTATTTATTGTAATTTTTTTTATTAAATCAGTGCCATAATTATCGTATAGTATCTATTAGGTACGTCTTTCAGACTGCGTATTAACAGTTAAATAAATGATATGCATTAAATAAAGTCATATCATTATCATCATCTTAGCTCATATATATATATATATATTGTGCACAGTATTGTTGACTCTCTTGGCCAGATATATTTCAGATGCCCAAGACTTACGGCTCGCTCTAATTCATTATTCTCAGTACCTACATGTAAAACTAATTATTCATATAACCGATTCTTGGTAAGAGCTTGTAGAACTTATAATTCCATAAGGAACTTCCTCAATATGTTTCATTAATAAAGAAGATAAGAACTGATGCTTAATTTATGACTATAATGTACTCTATAATATTAATAATATTTGTCTGCTGTTTTTGTTCTTAATTCCATCTCCTATAATCTATAATTTTAGTTTCTATAGTTTTGCCAGTTATGATTTTTTTTTTATTTGTCTTCACATTGTGTTATACATAAGTGGAAACTGTTTAGCTATTGTTACGTGCATTTGTTTTTACCTTACCTGTATTTTTAAAAGCTGTATATTTTCCTAAATAAATAAATAAATAAATAAATATGCCCAATGCTGGGCTGGAGTCTCCTCCAAAATGGAGGTAAATTTATATATTATTCCTCGCTAGTTAGATGGTTTGGAATAGAGTTTGATTGTGAGATTTTTACCTTGCATAGATGATAAGTATCTATATTTATAAAAATTAGTTGTCTTTTACCATACCCACGGGTTAGAAAGTCGGTGATACATTGTACTTTTTCTTAGTAATCAGATGGAGATCATATATATTATGAAATGAATATTAAGAATAGAAATACTAAATGGTTAAAAGACGTAAATAGAAATAACACGAGTAGAAAAATCAAGTTAAGCCACAAACCCCGTATCCAGCTAGCATGAAAAAAAAAAGCATGGTACTCTGGACCATGGTACTTTTAATTAAGGAGAATGCTTGAGCCTCTCATAAACTAACGTTTAAAAGATGTTAGGAACCGGGGCTTTCTAGTGTACGGGTTAGAAAAAGTTCACCAATAGGGACTATCACTAAGGTACTAAGTCCCTGCACTAAGACATTGCAGGGTTATTGACGGCAAATAACCACGGTAAGTATCAGTGGTCTACCTCGATTGAGGGAGAACTATCGCACAATCGTTCATAAGGTATTAGCTGTCTTTACTGTCACTTTAGCCAGTTCTAAAATCCCCAAACGAAGATGTTTTATTTTGGCATTCTCATGGGGCGACGTTCCTGAGTCGTGGACTAGAAGTGTGGTGGTGCTATTCTTCAAGAAGGGCGATAAAACGCTTTTAAAGAATTGCAGACCCATCTCACTCTTAAGCAAGCTCGACGACTTCCAGCCGCCCGAACAAGTCGGATTCCGAAAAAGTTATAGGCTATAGACCACATTTCGAAACTTGTACAATGCTGTAGTCCCTTCAACGGTGCCAAATCCACTATCGGTACATCGTAGTGCTGAAGTGCTTGCATAGAAACGCTACTATGTCCACATCTGGGATAAGAGTATGAAACCATACAGTTGCAAACATCCAATTGCAGAGAGGTGTGAGACAGGTAGACGTCATCTCTCCGAAACTGTTCACCACTGCACTGGAAAATGTCTTCAAGCTCTTAGACTGGACCAGACTCGGTATCATCATTAACGGCGAATACATCACTGACCCTTGATTTGCTGACGATATCGTAGTCATGGCAGAATCCATGGAGGACTTTGGCACTATGCTTAATGACCTCAGCAAGGTTTCTCAACTAGTGAGGCTACAAATGAACATGGACAAGACAAAAGTTACGTCTAATGCCCATGTCATTCCTGTACCAGTTCTAGTTGGGAATGCGATTCTCGAAGTTGTCGATCACTATGTTTACCTAGGACAAGCAGTCCAGTTATGTACATCCAATTTCGAGAAAGAGGTCAGCCGACGAATCCAACTCGGCTGGGCAGCGTTCGGGAAACTTAAGAGGATCTTCTCGTCCAATATTCCGCAGTGTTACTTGAAAACAAAGGTTTATAACCAGTGTGTGTTACCAGCGATGACTTACGGCATTGAAATGTCGTCTCTAAATGTCAGCCTCATAAAAAGTCTCAAAGTCACTCAACATTCTATGGAGAGGGCTCTGCTCAGTATTTTTATAGGCGATAAAATTCACAATGTGGAAATCTGTAGAAGAACGGGTGTAATCGACATATTCCGCAGAATTAACACGTTAAAATGGCACTGGACAGGCCACATCACACGACAAACCGACAACTGTTGGGGAAGAAAGGTTCTGGAGGGTCGACCACGAATCGGATGACACAACGTAGGATGACCCCCTACTAGGTGAACTGATGACATTTTCAAAGTCACAGGGAATCGTTCGATGCAAGTGGCACAGGACCGTTTCGAGTGAAATTCTTGTGCCCAGGCCTATGTCCAGCAGTGGACATCTGTAGGCTGATGGGTCACTTTGAACAGCTAGTGGTGGTGCGTAGATTAAAGCCCTTTAGTGAAATAATAGATAATAAAAATTTTCAATACACACGACTGATTAAATGAGAACCGCTCTGTTCGTGAGTTTTGTTAATTAGGTATCTGTAATTTCACTCATTGAAGGTGGACCCATCCAACTTCTTTTCTTTGAACTCTTTGAATAACCCGTGAATGTTGAATTCGTGTGGTATTAAATCTTATAAGAGTAGCATCTCCTCATTCAGTGACTGCTTGAATTACGAGGGCAGTCCGATAAGTACTTAGCCTACAAAAGAAAAAAAAAATTAAAAAATGACGATTTATTTCTCAACATAGTTTCCTTTTAACTCGATACACTTGACCCATCGATGGTCCAACTTCTTTAACCCATCTGAAAAATACGTTTTCTTGAGATCTGCAAAGTAGGCCTCCGTTGGGGCGATAACCTCCTCATTCGATTCAAATTTCTGCCCAGCGAGTGGCTTTTTCAAGTTTGGGAAGAAAAAGAAGTCACACGGGGTCAAATCTGGGGAATACGGTGGATGGGGGTAGCTGTTCCTAGCTTAATTCAACCAATTTGGCTGTGGCCACGGCAGAGGTGTGAGTCGGTGCATTTTCATGGTGAAAAAGTACTTTTTCGTCACTAAATGGGCTGTTTTGGTCTTTGGATCGGCTCAATATTCAGATGGAATCGGCTCAATAATTCGTCATAGTACAGCTCTGTGACTGATCTGCCCTTCTCCAGGTAGTCAACGTAGATCACACCTTGTGAAGCTTGCAGAAAACGGTGGCAATCACCTTGCCAGCTGATAAGACAGTTTTCGCCTCCGTCGGAGCACACTCGCGGGGCGCGGTCCACTGTTTTAACTGTTCCTTGGTCTCTGGTGTGAACCAGTGGATCCACGTTTCGTTGACGGTCACAAACGACGTAGAAACTCTTTCGGATTGCGCTTAAACAGTGTCAAACAATGCTCTCAAGTGGTCTCATGGATGCGCTTGTTATCCGGAATGAGCAAACGCGGCAGCCATCGAGCTGCAAGCTTTCTCATGCCCAATATTTCATGCAGGATATAACCCACACGGTCTTTTGAGATGCCTAATGTCTTAGCTACCTTGCGCATCTTCAGTCGGCTGTCTGCCAATATGAGATCATGGACTTTTGTCACGTTACTCTCCGTAGGGGTACTACGGAGAGTAACGTGACACTACTACTATTTTTGAGGCACCTGGGTATGGCTCATCAAAAACTGAAGTGCGATCACGTTGAAACTCGTTAAATCAATTTTTGACAGTCGCTATTGAAGGACAAGAGTTACCGTATTTAGCATACAAATGCTCTTTGATTTCGCTGCGGGATTTCCTTTCCAAAAACAAGAATCAAATCACCGACCGATATTCCTCTTTGTCCATTTTTGCAAAAGCCGCGTACACGTCGCCTTTCACACGCGATCAAAACAAAGCTACAAATCCAAGATGGCTGAAATTTTGACAGCAGCCATTTAAGAGAATGTACTACACGATAATAAATTTTTCTTACGACAGTGGCGCTATCAGGCGGTGAGACTAAGTACTTATCGGACTACCGTCGTATATGATATATTAAACTTTCTGGAATGTAATTATTTGTTTATTATTAATCAGAGACAGGACTAATATCTTTTCTCAATTAACTATATCTAACTACGTAACTAAGTTATTCCTTATATTGACACCTACCTGGTAGTAAAATATTATCAAAATCGGTCCAGCCACTTTGAAGATTACCCGGAACCAACAGAGAAAACATGTTTAAACTGGTTTGGTATCAGTATCGGGTATCGTGCAAATAGTCATGTGAGTTATAACTAGCCTAGTTAGATAAAAAACGTGAAAAATTAAATGTGAAAATATGGAATACTAGCCGCATCATAATTCTGCCTGCGGCTTCGAAGAAAAGTAACTTTCCGAAAACAAAATTTTATTGTATGATCTTCAAAAGATTACGCTTGATTGATTTAAAAAAAGTAAAAATTTGCAATATATTTTTTGCAAGGCAACACATTATCGGGTTAAACAGTATCCTAGGTGTAAATCCAGAGAATGCTGCTGTCTGTGTCAATCTTGATGCTAATCACTTCAACGGTTTACGTGTGAAAGGGTAACAGAACTTGATACAAACTTTCCCATTTATAAGGTAAGCTTTCAATAAAATAGATGCATAGATACGTCTTTTAATTTTCTTCTTCAAATAGTTTTGACTCTGTAAACAACTAAACTCATTTATGTGAAAACTGAAACAAATAAAACAATTGACATTTTACATTTTCGATATACAAGATTTTTATGACAATTTAATAATTAATAATGAAAAGATTTTTATAGAAGCTATTTTATATTTGAAATATATCTTATATGACTTTTATAATATAAAACACAAAATTCTCAGTTATTTTCGGAAGATATTTGCCATGGAAGATGAGAGTTCAAAACAAAAGAACCAGGCTTCAACAAGCAAAAATGGAAATGAAAATAGTGGCCATGACTTACAGGAAAGAGAACAAGACGAAAGAAAATCAAACAGTGAGACTTCAGGATCTTCTGAGTATTTTACTAGAAGTAAAGTAGATGTGGTAGACACTCGAACAGATGCGCCAACACCGCAAGTCCAACCTAACAAAAAAGGAAGCCAACCACGAATGTCTGCAAGTAGGAAATCTAAGCGACGGCCTGGTAGGATTCAGAAGAGACGACCATCTTTGGCGCGTCGTCGTATTAGGCGAGCGCCAAGAAGGAAATACAGGGTCAGAAATGCAAGGAGACACCGTGATCTGTCTGTCTCAACAGTATTATCGAGATTGTCATCAAAGAGCCGGTCCAGATCTCCTCCGTGTATATATTGTGGATATCGTAATAGCCATAGAAGCTAAATATTGTTTTAAACATGATTTCATCTAAAATAAACACTTTATAGTTAAGTAGGTACTTTTGTTTATTAAGTTTGAGACAAATTTCAATACATAGATGATTAAAAATGGGTATAAAAATAGAAATACATTTAATATTCACGATCATCTCAGCCAAGTCCCACTGCTGGATTCTGTCCTTTTCTACAATGGGAGGGTAATTAACCTATTATTCCACGCTGGTGAGACGTGTTGTAATAGGGTTTTATATCGAATTTTCCTTGTCTTACATTGATGTTGCTCTTAATCGTCTTTAGGTTACCTACCCTTGTCAAAAAAGTGGGGTGATTAATTATATTCTTACTTCGTAACCACACGGATGTATATATTTATATTACATTCTAATTATTATAGCTACGTCATAGTTATACCCCTTCATTATCATCTCAGTTCATACACGTCCCACTAACGAGTTTGAACCTTCGCCATAATTTGAGAAAAATTGATCTACTGTACCACACAGGTCAGATGCGTTGGTGTAGGGCTTTATTTTGAATTTCTTTCTCTTGGCATAGATGTTATGTGCACATTTTATCCCTTAGTCGTCATTTACGACATCCACGGGTTTGAAATGTGATGGTGAACTGTATTCTTATTCTGTCATCACACAAAAAAGTTGTAGTTACATGTATTACATTTTTATTTTTAGTCTTATATTTTTATGAATCTATAAAATAATGGTAATACTTTGGGGTCAGTTGTCTCCAAGGAAGCCAGTTTAAGATAAGCTGGTCTAAGATGGTCGTCATCAGGTGGACTCGCCTTGAAGGTGAATTAAAACAAGCTGTGTCAAATTTACTGTAAATCGTTTACATTTTGCTATGCAATTTTTAGTAATTAAAAGATTCTTTTAAAACTAAGAAATAACAAGCCTTTCGCCCAGAACAGAAGACCTATCCTGGGCTCATGTTTATGTGGTAATGTTGAAAATATAAAAACTAAATGAAATATTGTCTACGTGAAATCAAATATTGATGTTGTAGCAGCTCAAGAACATTCCTTTTTTGCTGGGGAAGGTTATCGTATATATTTTCTGTATCCCTGACAACGTGTACCCGAAATTTCGAGACAGTGAGATAGAGTAGTCAAAGCGTGATAAACAAGTAAACTTTAGATACAAAACTTTAGATACAAAATTTTAGATACAAATCTAAAGGCGCAAACTGGGACTTTTTCAGCTCTCTCTTTTCTTCATGTGCCAGGGATTTCACTCGTAGACAATTAACCGCAGAAGAAGGCGCTGAACTAATGTCACATTCTCTGATATACTGTGCTGATGTAGCCCTAGGCCGAACATCCCTGCCTAATACTAAGAGATGTGACTGGTGGAACAATCACCTAGTGGAACTCCGCAAACGCTTTCGAAGGGCGCGCAGGAAGCATAATAAACTTAAAAAGTCACCTAACATAGGAAGGGCCGTTGATGAATCTCTATCTGTACTGAAAGCTGCCAGGTCTCACTACTCATCGAAAGACGCTTTGTTAAATAAGATTGTGGAAAGATTAGAAAGTGAAGGTCCATGGTCTCCACTATATCACGAGTTTAAAGCGAATCGATCAGTCGACTTAGCGTACATACAAAACATTAAAGTGAACGGTAAACACACCGTAGGTATTGAGGAGACCACGGAAGTTTTATTAAATACGTTAATCCCAGACGATGACATCTCAGTCGACAGCGAACATCATAAACAAATACGTGCATGGGCCGCCGAGCCACCTCTCTCGCCTATGTCTGACCTTCCATCTCTTGCCGAGTTTATGAATACCGTTAGAACTCTTCCCCTTAACAAGGCTGCTGGCGAAGATAAAATAACAAATAAAATGATCAAAGAAGCTAGTCGAGCATCGGGCGACTCAATGTTAATAATTTTTAATCGTTGCATAACTGAAGGCATTTTTCCTCGTATATGGCGTCGCGGTTATATACGTATAATTCCTAAAGGCGGTGATAAGCCACCAGACGACCCGAAGTCATATCGACCAATCACCTTACTGCTTTCATTAGGCAAGCTCTTAGAACGTCTCATTGTTCCTCGTTTATTGCCGGGTGGACCAACGTTCAATCATAAACAATTCGGCTTCACTCACGGCAAATCAACTATCGACGCGGCCGTTGCGGTAAGACGTGTCATTAGCGCATCCGTTTTTAAATACGTACTAGGTGTCTTCCTGGACATCTCAGGTGCTTTCGATAACGCCTGGTGGCCAATGCTACTTCTTAAATTAAAGGCTCGTGGTTGCTATAGAAATATCTACCAAATCATACAGTCGTACTTTTTAAATGGCTCGACTAAATTGAAACTTGGTCACCATGCTGTGTCGAAATCACTGACGATGGGCTGCCCTCAAGGTTCGGTATTAAGTCCATATCTATGGAATTTAGGTTTTGACGATTTTCTCGAGTTACCTCTACCGAAAAATTGTCTACTGATCGGCTATGCAGACGACGGACTTTTACTTATACAATCGAACACAAGGGATGGTTTAGAGAAATTAGCGCAAACATGCCTCAATGATATATTCGATTGGGGTACACGAAACCGGCTTGCCTTCGCACCACAAAAAACATATCTTTTATTAAAAGGACATTTACAATCGGCGCCGCGTATAAAATTCAATAATACGACTGTCAAAAAGAAAGAATCAGTTTGTTATCTCGGCCTAGTCTTAGAAAAAATTTTTCATTTATTGAGCATATTAAAACTGTAGGCGAAAAAGCGAAACGGAATTTCTACGCACTTACTAGAATATCTACATCTACTTGGGGCCTTCGTTTTAATACATTTAAAACCATATACATGGCCACATATTTGGGGTGTATTTGTTACGCTGCACCTGTATGGGCCGATAGGGCCACAATAGCTCGCCTTAAATTACTACAGAGCCAACGATTGGCCCTAATATTCTTATGTAAAGCCTATAGAACGGTTAGTACCGAGGCCTTACCAGTACTCGCGGGTGTACTTCCGGTTGATTTGGAGATTCAGAGACGAGCGTCAATGTATTACACCACAAAGGAAACTATGAATACAGATTTCCTTCTACCGCGCGACCGAAATAAAATTGCTAGATTGTTTGCACCACAATCCATTGTCTATGAGGAACTTTTAACCGAATGGCAAGAAAGATGGGATTCATCATCGAAAGGTCGTCATCTTTATCTATTTTTCCATGCATCCGGGAGCGCCTGGAGAAGGTGTGGCTGGAGGTTGACCACTTCGTGGCCCAATTTTTAACTGGCCATGGCAACTTTAAAAGTAAATTATTTTCTTTTAAACTCGTACCATCACCATTATGTCAATGTTCCACATCTGACCACGAGTATGAACAATCAGCACATCACATTCTCTGGGAGTGCGATCTCTGGCGAAACGAGCGTAACCTTATGTTAAACAGTTTGCAAGTCACCTGTGGGGTAGTATACTATACGAACCTTGTAGCAACTCGAGAAAATTTCCGTGCGTTCTGCCATACTTACTGTAACAATCAATCTTAACGCTCACATATAGGCCCCGTTAAGCTCTTCCGTATCCGTGGTGCCGTACTGCTGCGCTATCGTAGCTGTACACCTTTTTACTTATTGGCTGACTAGTCATTTTGTTTTCCTGTCTCCCGCTTTGCCTAGGAGGGAAGTGGAATCTCTCTTTCCAACTCCTCCTCTTTAATCTTTTCTAATTAAATTTGTTGCGGGTCCCAAGACAATTAAAATCATATCCCGGGACTGCCTGAGGGTCAAACCTCGGTGTCATTTATGGAGACCATTGTGGATCCTGGCTTACAGGAGTTACAATGGTGGGAATATGTGGTGGGATTAGTCCCAATAAAAAAAAAAAACAAGTAAACTTACACTCGCATTATGTTTTCAATTATCTAATAAGAGTAATCTACATAATTGTCTCGATATACAATGTTATGGAACTAATGGTTCATTTCCGATGCTCAATCTCTAACACTATACCAATATTTGTATATCCTCCACATGTGATAACCAGATAAAATTATACTTGTAACCTCTTATTTATCCCTGGGCAAAAATCCTACTAGGGTTCTCACCGTGAAAGTCAGTTCACCTACAAAATGTGACAATTACGGTAAAATTTTCTCATTAGTGGGGGAGGCCTGTGTCTAATAACGGACCTCGAAAGACTGAATGATAAATCATCATCATCATAATTCAGCCCATGGCTGTTCACTGCTGGACGTAGACCTCTCTTATACGTCACCACAAAGTGCAGCCCTGTGCTGCCTGCATCCAACGACGCTCAGTAACTTTCTCCAGGTCGTCGGTCCCCTTAGTGGGGAGCGTCCTACACTGCGTCGTCCGATACGTGGTCGCCACTCCAGAACCTTTCTTCCCCAGCGGTTGTCGATTTGTCGAGCGATTTGTCCGGCTGAATGATGAATATGTAAATAAAAAGAAGTATGATAAAAGTGAATATTTTAGGATATAAATCATCATGAAAATAGTTGATAGAACATTCGTTGCGGAGTACGCATACAATTATAATGCTATTGTGTCTACACCACAGTCAGTCACAGATAATGCAATTTTACACTATGTCACGCGTTTATTTATAAATTTAAACAGTTATTTTATAGATTTTTTAAATGTGCAAGGGGTTGCCTGCCCCCAGGGTATTGTTAAAATTAATATTGTAGTTTCTTTACACCTTGTGAGAGGCTGTGATTGCCTTACACTCCACATTAATGTCAGAGAGTCGACGAACCGGCAGAAGGGTGCCTCATAATATTTTAACTCTCAACTTATTTAGCACGTTACGGGAACGTTGTGGTATGAAAGTAGATGTAGTGACAAAGATTGAAAAAGGTATGTTAAGTTGGTTTGGTCATGTAGAGAGAATGAATGAAAGGAGATTGACAAGGAGAATTTATAGAGTGAATGTGAACGGAATTGTGGAGGAAAGTGGTCTTTGCCTACACTTATTGGAAAGAGGCGTGAATGTATGTATGTGTGTCAACTTATTTAGACAGCCACTAGCCCTAATTCCTTGATACTAGTAGCTAGCTCCGCATGTTACCCTATCGCGTACATGCAAATGTTAATATGTTAATTTCCGAGCAACAAAACACCGTTAGCGGTAGCCCTTTAGAGTACCATCCTCCTGGTTGCATCAGCAACATGGGGTTTGCCCTTTCCCAATGGTATTGCAGGGCACAGTTGTCTCGCCAAATACCTGCACACGGTCGTGAGGAGGGAGAGCACACCGTCCTCCCAGTAGCATTTGCGTAAAAAACAGCGTAGCACACGCTTGAAGAATGTGCGAGCAGCGCTATGAACTTTTCACACTGACGCTGTCGACCATCGCTAGTACGATATTCAATAACGTCAGGCACTGGGATGCGATCGCTGCCTTCTGCGTGGCTGTAGTCTCGCGGAAAACATAGTGCGTCGTTTGCAAACTTAACCTTACATTGACCGCGTGAGGACGGCGCCCCAAGAGGGTCCTCGAGGAGTGATGGTATATGAAAGACTAACCTGCCGGGCTGACCATGGACATTAAGGATTCAGTTTCAGTGGCAAATGGCAATGGTGAGAGAATACGGTGTGTTATGGAGCCACATGCCACTCTTTCATTGCCTTGATGGAACAGACTGCGAGGCGCCAGATCGCAGGCCATAAAAAGAGTTCCGGAGCCCTTTTACGGTCGACTCTTCTGCAAGTGATAGACTAGTTACCGCTTCATCCATTTATATAAGCATCGACCTACACAAACATAAGAGTATGTTTGTTTCTTTATTGAAGATTACTCCTTTGTAGATTACATAACAAGCATATAAACTGCACCTAATAAAATAGTTTACCGAATTAGCTTTATTAGCTTCTAACGTTATACCGAAACGAAATACTCTTATCTCGTTCCCAGGCTCTGAACAAAACAACTAGAAATAACAATTTAAATTCGTTCAGCAGTTTTGAGTGACGTGCGTACAAACAAAGGAATACATCAATGTTAAAAAATATCAATTCTATAGCCATATTTTTAAATGGCTGCGCAGTTAAAATAATTCCTAGACATATTCCAATTTTCAACAATTTCTGTAACACGTGTAAAATCTATGATCATGTAAAATTTCATTATGTTCAAGGCAATTTCGTTGATTAAAAATGTTTCGTGTAATCTTTATTGTTTTTAATAGAACTAACAATACATGAATATATATTTATATTGGTAATACTCTTGTAAATGAACGCAAATGCGACAATGACTAGCAATTCCTTCCTGAAAGTTCTTTTTTAAATTTAATTGACTCCTTCTTTTGTTAAACCTTATTGTTTCCGATTTTGAAGGTTTGCTAAGTTAGTTTACTATACGACACGGTTTAAATGCTCTGGTTTAGAATATATTTCCTGATATTATTCTCCTTTTTTTTAGGTGTTGGGCCATGGCCAGCTCTCTCGCCGCCCGGCACCGTCTGTAGCGACAGAGGGGCACCCTCCCCCCTCGGGTAAACGTCGCGCGGTCAGCCTCTCGGCGGGTAACGAACTAAATCCCCAGTCTGGTTACCCACAGCCTCAGTTAGGGTGGCATCAGGCGCAGGTAATTGCACCTGCGCCGCCCCATTCACTGGCGGCGGACCGCGTCGTCGTGGAGGCGTTCCTCCCACGCGCGCTCCACCGCCTCATTCCGCGAGATTATTGCCTCGCAGAAGGCGGCGACCAGGTCCCAGTTCCCTATGCTGCCGTGCATCTCTCTAGCGATGTTCGGCAGCGTCAGATTGGCACCGATGATTGCGACAAGTTCATAGCGCTGCTCGGTGTGTGCTGCGCCGTGTCTTCGTCGCAATCACAGCGGTGGCAGAATGGTGTACTCTCCCTCCTAACGACCGTGTGCAGGTATTTGGCGAAGTAACCGTGCCCCGTCAAAACCTGCACCATTCGAAAGAAAAGCACCCCGTGCCGCCGCTCCAACCACTGCATCAGCACCGGCCGGAAGGCTTCTACGGTCCGGACACTGTATCGAGGCCTCGCCAGCCGGACTGCCCAACGGGTAAAGACGTCTCGGCGGGCGTCGACCCTCCAGGCAAGCTCCTGCAACAAAACTATGCCGCCTCCCACTCACGTCTCCGATACCCACCGATACAATCCGACGAGCATCTCCGCCTCCAGGCCCCACGGAGAGTTCCGGCCAGCGGGCACACTGCCGCCGTCGCATGTTATTCTCCTTTGTGAATGTTTGTGATGTTACCAGTTAAAAACGACTAAGGAAGATATGAGATAGGTATGTATTAAGTATGCTATTAAATATATGCTATTAATCTAAGTATGCTATTAAAATATTCTATCTTGAACCTTCTAAAATATATTACCCTTACCCCCCATCCCTTTCAATACCTTCGTAAAAATAAAGAACGCCATACTCTTTCCTGTGTAACCACTTCTTTACTTTTTAAGGTTGCTTTTATTATTTGTTACTATGGCGTATGGGTTAAGAGTACTCTTTGTCTTTAGTGGCAAGCTTTTTACCAATATTTATTTTTTATTTATTTAAGACAACACCCTGCACTAAGGTAATAATCCTTGTATTGCGGGGGATTTTACAAACATATAATTAACGGATACAAATTACATTCATGCTTTAAAGCTTGTTAAAGAAGTACTAGTAGAGAGGGCGGCAGCACTTTCTTTCGAAACTCATAATGCAAGCATGAAAAATACATAGCATGACGGTGACCGATCTCCTGGGGACGTCGAGAGGAGAGGGTACCCTGTGGGGGTATTCCGTCAGGCCGACCACTGAGGGTAAGGAACTCACCACCGGTGGTCGGCCCAACGACGAAGGCGACGTGCTACGAGTGGATCATGGGGCCGCGCACCGCCCCTCTGTCGCTCCGGACGGAGGCAGGCGGCGGGTGCCCTGACCATGACTCACAAAAAAAATCGCATGACAAATATGCCGAGATTAGTGGCAATAGGAATAGTTATATATTCTATGAAAATTTCAGCGATCTACACGCTAAAGTTAATATATTCCTCACAAAGGATCGAATAGACATTGGGACAAACGGACAGCAGAGGCTCAGTAATAGCATTCCGTGGGCAACCTTTAGATAAGGAACCTTAACAGATAGTCATAATTACTATCTTCTAAATGTACCAAGATATTAAGATAATCTATCCACTATATCTTTTCAATGTGCCAAAGGTGTCAATTTAAATATAAAAAGCGACAGAAATGAATATTTTATGAAACGTTATGTATTTTAATTTCTTATTCATTAGCATAAAATATGAGAGAGAAATAAAAAACATTATTTTCTAGATAGCTGTCACCTGTTGCAATATCCCATGGAGTCAATCATAGCACCTCGCTCAGCATCCGCTGTTAATGATTACCCTTTGTGAATCGCCGCCTGGACACACGACGAAAAAAATAAAACACCCCCACCTTGTTATTAAGTGTGAATTCTACAAATTGTTCACAAATATTTGCGTCTACCTGGGCTTTTTACAGACATTTGTTATATTTGCCGTGACGGAATCAGGACGTTATAAAAGCTCTATATGATTAAGCACGGTGAATTAAGAACAGAATGTTTAAATCGTCGCAGATACCTTCATACTTATATTCTTGTATGGCACTTGAAGAGCGAGTATTAATGCAATATTAGGATTGAAATCTTAAAAAAAATATTAGCACAGATTTCAACACCCTTAATTTCGCTGTCGGTCTTATATAAAATAATTCCGTGATCTAAGCCTAAAAAATTAAATAAATAAAGTATTAAATCATGTGCAAAATCGTCCGTCCATCGTGGGACAGTTAGATTATGATGCAAGTTCGGCCCAATACTAGGACGTATTAAAGCTAATGATACACTAATACCCACTTATTTGCTATATACATATATCAATATGACGATCATAATCGTCATAATCTGGGCTCATATACCTAAGTCTCGGTTTTGGGCTCGAGACTCTTTCATAATAGGAGTGAAATTTACTTACTACATATATAACTATATACCATAGTGATCAGAAGGGGTTGATACAGGATTTCAGTTTGAGTTTGTCTTCTTTTATACATATAGATGTTACATTCATATTATATTTCTTAGTCGTCTTTTACTAGATCTACGGGCAAGATAAGGGCGGTGAATTATATTTACTCCGTTACTACACAAACGGTAGGTACTGTTAATAAAAAAAAATCATGTAAAGATGGACTAAAAGTCATCATGCTTCTTGTGATGTTTTAAGAGATGACGTCATTACAAGACGCAGAGAATTTCAAATAATGCAGCAAGCGCACCCAATTTAATTTTCATTGTGAATTAGGATTATATTTAACTGCGGTATATACGTATATATAGCTCATGCTATTGAGGCTAAGAGAGCTCCGCATGGTCAATCTATATGAAATTGGACGTTCATTGTTTTTATTGTGTGAAAAAATTAAAATTAGTACAGAATACAAAAAGTTAATTCGTAGTTTTTGGCAAAATGTTGAAAATACCTAATGCTAAAAGTAATTGAAAAGTGCTGATAATAAAGGAAAAAAATCCTAATATTGTTACTCAGTAATATATAATTGGATACTAGGTACATAATATTTAAAAGTCAGAGAAAGATGCTTAGTCAGTGTAACATATTCTATGAGTATAGTATTATCCAAGACAATGACTAAAATGAGCAATGACTAAAACCTGTAGCTATCTCGTACATAGGGCGGACTGACTATTTAGCAGTATATTCTCTAATACTCATATAATGTTCTTTTTATTGAGTGTAAATAATTGAGTTTGTATCAACGCCACACCGCCATCTGCGCGCGGGACTCTTAGCACTCCTTTTTGGATTTCCCACTTAACTTTAATACTGCCATAAAATTTTACGTTTGTAAGTAGTCATTCAAAATTACTTCTTATTTCATTTAATCAAAATTGAGATTCCTTCGCAACAGCTAATTGTATATCACTTGGATGCGTTTTAAAGAAACTTTATTCTGGTTAGTATTTAATGTAACACAAAATTAGTCCTTAAATACCCTCCAGCTTGAACACATTTTTATTTGATTTGTTCTCGGTTGGATCATTTTAAGCGATGCCTTGTGACTTTAGTTATTACAATATTTGTTGTTGAAGGTTATTTATTTGAGTAGTTGTCAGAGCTTACGTTGTCGGCACTGATTGTTGTTTCGACGGTGGCATTGATCTTGGTGCACCACTATTGAAATTATAAATCTCACTGTGCGATTCAGTTTTTTGTCAAGATTATGTGTTATTTAAATAAGCATTTAAAATATACGTTTGTCTTGTCATATTAAAGCGTGTTGTTTGTCGATGATCACAAAGTCACTTCAAAGCTCTCAATATCTTTTTGTTTTAAGAAAATTTGTTCACTATTTGGGATAATTTGAACTACTCAATACGAAATTTCAATTATTTATATGTAATAATTCAATACCTACTATTTCAACTGTCAATAAAGACCCGCTACTTGGACCAATGAGAATCAGAGCCTTCCAAATAATTTGACTGCTTTCAGTATAGTTAAAAAGGATTCCCTATTATTTCCGTGTGGTGACAGAGTAAGAATACAATTCACCACCCCGCTTCCTTGCCCGTGGGTGTCGTAACACCTCAGAAGACGAGTATCTATGCAAGAGAGGGGAAAAATGTACCAATCCGTGTGACCAGCGTGATATAATATGTCAATTCCCTCCCATTGTGGGAGAGGCTCGAGCTCAGTAGAGGGACTGATGAAAATTCACTATTATGCGCTCCATGGTTGCCTATCATACAGCTCTTATACGTCCTGCTGTTGGTGACCAGTTTCCTCGAATTAATTTACTATTCCATGCTGAATAACAATATTTACATATCACAAGGGTCTTGTAACAGTTTTTATTTTGCCGTGATCTTATTTGCTTTTCACATTTCGTCATCATCATCATCTTGGCTCATATACGTTGCACTGCTGGGCTCCAGTCTCCTCCACAATAGGAGGAAAATTGACCTACACGCTGGTCGGAGGGGTTGCTATATTGGTTTATTTTAAATTCTCATTCTCTTGTACAAGTGTAAAATGCATTTAATATGCAGTCCTTATTCTTTTATGACACTCACAGGCAGGATATGAGTAGTTGTATTCTTACTCCGTCACCACATGAGAAAAAAAAATACATTTAAGCGCCATTTGCCAACAATGGAATCCCTTTTATTCCGTGTATAACGCTTAATGTAATTTCATTTTGCTTTATTTCAATGGTTAAGATCTTTAAATAAACTTGGATATTTCAATAAATATTCGTGTATAAAATATTTATATTATATCAGTAGCCACGGATCGTTTCAATTGTATTAAATATCTGACGCGTCATCGCTAACTTGAGTTTGTTCGACGCTCATGGCGGTGGTATTAGCGTCTGTGCTCAGTTTATTAATAGTCACTTATTCGACGCAATTGTGTCGTTGATATTAACCGGACGGACACAATGGACTGATAATCGGTCCAATCAAGCCGCAGGCTATTGTCATTATTATTTTATACGATTGTAGTTACCTAAACACTATTTAGTTCCACTGGCCCGGCTACAGCACCACATGGTGTTGTCGCTTGGGGCCACGCAACTTTTAAACTCACCGCAAAATTAATTTAATATTCTATCGATGTAATTACGCAATAATAGCCTACCTATATGGCTTTATGTATCCGTAAATATATTGTTACGTAGTTACAGGATATAATTAATATTATATCAATTGAGTTTTATATTTGACTAGCAACCCGCCTTCGCTTCGCTTCGGTTTTAGTCGTTTTACCCGCGTAGTTCCCGTTCCCGTGGGAATAACGGGATAAAATATAGCCTAGGTTACTCCCTAATATTATAGCTTTCCATTGGTGAAAGAATTTTTGAAATCGGTCCAGCCGTTTTGAAGATTACCCGGAACAAACAGACAGACAGACAAATTTTTTTTTAATCTGTATTTTAGGCATAGATGGCATACAAATAACCGTGTGAGCATGAAAAAAGCCTATTATTATTTTGACATTACAAACAGACACTCCAATTTTATTTATTGGTATAGATATCTGAATATGGTCATTGTAGATTATCTTAATAATATTTTAGACTTTACTTTCTGTATAATAACCAAGTACCTAACAGTACTTTCTCTTCCTATGAAATGACAACTAATATCCCTTAAATAGTAAATAGATAATTTAACTGCCACATAAGGTAATCTTGTAATTATATTTCAAATCTATGCTCATTCGTCTCGACTAGCGAGATATAGTACCTACTTTAGTTGTTCTCTTTTTTTTTAAGGGGACTAATCCCACCACACATTCCCACCACTGTAACTCCTGTAAGCCAGGATCCACAATGGTCTCCGTATAAGACACTGAGGTTTGACCCTCAGGAAGTCCCGGGAATCGCTTTTAATTGTCTTGGGACCCGCAACAAATTTAATTAGAAAAGAAAACAGGAGGAGTTGGAAAGATTCCACTTCCCTCCTATGCAAAGCGGGAGACATGAAGCAAAGTTGGCTGATAAGCCAGTAAATAAGAGTTTGTACAACTACGTGAAACGCAGCGGTACAGCCCCATGGATTGGACAAAGCTTAATGGACCTATTTGTGAGCTTTAGGTTTGATTACAGTAATAGGTATGGCAAAAGCGCCTAAACGCACGGAAATTTTCTCGAGTTGCTACAAGATCCGAATAGTATACTACCCCAGACGTGACATGCATATTATCTAACATGAAGTTCCGCTCGTTGCGCCAGAGAATGCACTCCCAAAGGATGTGATGAGCTGTTTGTTCAAAATTGGAGTTTGAGGTCGAACATTGACAAAATGGTGAATCTACTAGTGTAAAATAGAATAATTTACTTCTAAAATTCCCATGGCCTGTGAGGAATTGGGCTACATAGTGGTCAATTTCTAGCCAAGTTCTCTCCAAACGTTCACGAACAGATGGAAAGAATAGATATAGATGACGACCTTTTGTTGACGAATCCCATCTTGCCTGCCATTCGGTCAGGAGCTTATCGTTAACGACGGATTGCGGTGCAAAAAGTCTAGTAATTTTATTACGATCGCGTGGTAAAAGAAAATTGCTAGTCATGTTTTCCCTAGTGGAATAATACATGGACGCACGTTTTTGTATCTCTAAGTCGACCGGAAGTACACCTGCAAGTACTGGTAAGGCTTCGGTGCTAACTGTTCGGTATGCCTTACACAGAAATATTAGCGCTAATCGTTGACTCTGTAGTAACTTACGCCGAGCTGCGCCTATGGTAGTACGATCAGCCCAGGCCGGTGCACCATAACAGATACAGCCCAGATATGTGGCTGTATATATAATTTTAAGTGTGTTAAAACGAAGGCCCCAGGTGGAAGTTGAAATTCTGGTAAGCGCATAGAAATTCCGTTTGGCTTTTTCACCTACAGTTTTAATATGTTCAATGAACGAAAAATTTTTCTTCAGGGCCAGGCCGAGGTAACATACTGACTCCTTCTTTTTAACTACAGTGTTGTTAAATTTTATACGGGGGCTCGACTGTAAATTACCTTTCAGTAAAAGATGATACGTTTTGTGGGGGGCGAAAGTAAGTCGATTTTGTATGCCCCATTTTTGTATTGAGTTGAGACATATATCCGCCAATTTCTCCAGTCCGTCTCTAGTGTTTGACTGTATAAGTAGGAGACCGTCGTCAGCATAGCCAATCAATGAGCAATTTTGCGGTAGAGGTAGCTCAAGAAGGTCATCAAACCCTAGATTCCACAAGTATGGGCTTAACACTGATCCTTGAGGACAGCCCAACGTCAGTGATTTAGACACGGCATGGTGACCGAGTTTCAGTGTGGTTGAACCTTGTAGAAAGTATGACTGTACGAGTTGGTAGATGTTCCTAAAGCATCCACGAGCCTTCAGTTTAAGAAGTAGCATCGGCCATCATGCGTTATCAAAAGCACCTGAGATATCTAGAAAAATACCTAGTATATATTTAAAATCTGATAGGGAAACAATTTTTCTAACGGCAATGACCGTGTCGACAGTCGATTTCCCCGGGGTAAATCCAAACTGACTACGATTGAATGTGGGGCCACCCGGTAACAAACGGGGAACAATCAGACGTTCTAAGAGTTTTCCTAGTGACGGCAGTAGAGTAATTGGTCGATATGACTTCGGGTCGTCTGGTGGCTTATCACTGTGTTTCGGTATTATACGTATAAACCCGCGACACCATAGCCGAGGAAAGATGCCTTTCGCTATACAACGATTGAAAACTAGTAACATTGAGTCGGCTGACGTTCGACAAGCTTCTTTAATCATCTTATTAGAGATTTTATCTTCACCGGCTGCTTTGTTTAGAGGAAGGGCTTTTACGGTATTTAAAAGTTCAGTTAGAGAGGGAAGGTCAGACATAGGAGATAGAGGTGGCAAAGTGGCCCACGCTCTTATTTGCGTATGATGTTCGCTATCAGCTGTTACGTTATCGTCCGGTATTAAAGTATTTATTAGAGCTTCTGTGGTCTCACCCGTGGTGTTTTTATTATCTATTTTGATATTTTGTATATAAGCTAGGTCAACTGATCGATTGGCTTTAAATTCGTGATATAATGGAGACCACGCGCCTTCATTTTCCAGTTTTTCTACTACCCTATTTAATAACGCATCTTTAGACCTTTCCACCGCAATCCGGTAGTAAGACCTTGCAGTTCTGAGTGCAAGTGAGGACTCGTCAAACGTTACTCCCGTTACACATGACTTTTTAAGTTTGTTAAATTTTCTACGTGCTCTTCGAAAGCGTCTGCGAAGTTCGGCCAGTTTATTGTTCCACCAGTCGCACCTTCTGGTGTTAGGGATAGATATGCGACCTAGGACTATGTCAGCACAGTATATCATAGAGTGTGACATTATCTCAGCGCTTTCTTCCGCGTTTAATTCTTCGCGAGTGAAATGCCCGGCACACGAGGAAAATAACGAACTAAAGAATTCCCAGTTTGCTCCCTTACTTTTATATCTATAATTGTAACTCTGACTGGGAGGATCTTGTATCAGTCTCGGTTTAAATTCGTACACGATCAGGCGGTGATCACTACACGACGCGTCTGGGAGGACGCGCCACCTATCCAAGCGGACGTCCGCGCTTGATAGCGTGACGTCAATAGAAGATTCGCCCAAAGGGCTGCAAAAAGTTGGTGGTGCATCAGGTGTATTATGGATGGACAGGTTCATCTCGGCGATGAAATCTTCTATCGCACACCGACGATCAGTATCGGTGTATCTAATCTTGCCATACCACAGAGTAGATGACGCGTTTACGTCAGCACCTACTATCGTTTTACGGCCCGTAAGAGACCGCAAGACATGACGGAGATGGTTTAAGTGTGAGGTGACAGGGTCTGAGTATTGAAAATAGCAGCTCACAACGTAAACCCTACAGGATGGGGATGTAACCTCCGCGACAGCACAGTGTGATGTCATTAGATTTTGTAACGATGTGAGTGTAAATTTAGAATTTGATACATATATTCCGGCGCGTGCTTTGTTATCTAATTGCACAACCCATATAGTTGTTCTCTTACCATAGATGCGAAACTTTGAGAAGAAAAGAAGGCGTTTTATATCATAATATAAAGAAGAATCAGAATAGTATGAGGTTTAAAATCCGGATTAAGAGTAGTCCGGTATATGACGCATGGCGATCACAAGAAAAACTTTAAGCGTGCGATATCTAGATCCAGAGATTGTTACATTACGGTACACAAAGTGCGATAATCTCCTAAAAGGTGTTCAGAGTGGTGTAGATAATTAATATTTAGAGTCGGCGGGCAGAGGCGCCCCGCGGCGAGCCGCGGCGCTCGCGGGCTCTTCGCTTTGTGCGCATCGCGCCGACAACCGCATTTGTCATGTTAGCGCGCACCAAAGGTGTGAATGATTTTTTTTTCTAAACTATTATTAATGACAATGATAGAAAATATTGTTTTTTGTTGCAACAGTGTTGATTGTTGTCAATTAGATTTTTTGTTGCATCACGGACTTTTGATTATGAGCGTGGCCGATCGATTGAATCGGATTTGAATTGAATGTTTGGATTAAAATACGGCGAGCTTCATTAAAGCTTTTGATATGATTGAATACCAATGCTTTTGTGTGGAAAGAGTTAAACAATGGCTTAAATATAACTGAAAACCAATTGTAACTGTGGGAATTCACCTAATGGATTTTGGTAATAGGTATTATGAGGTTATTTTCTCGTCTTTAAAGAGATTTGCATGAACGAATGACACTTTACCATTATTTTTTTTCACAAAAGATATTATTTTGATTTCATAGGGTCGGGGTACGTGTTTTGTTACTTAAAAAATGAGCTAAATCACGGAGCTAAGAAAAGCTCTCAAGTGGCGCGCGCCCTTCGCCTGAACAATGAATAATAATAAGTTGCAACATCATCTATCCATTTTCCGTTTCACCCTAACAATAACGGGGACGCTAAAAGAATGGAAACAATTGAAATTTAAATATTTCAAGAAAAATACGTTTCTCAGATGAAAATATTGGACAAAGTGAGTTGTATTCGGGATTGAATACAAATGGCGGTCGGAATTGTTTTCATGGCATGTACATTCCATATATTTTTTTATACTTCTCAGTTTTGAAAGGTAAGCCCATTTATAATGTGCTTATATTTCGCATAGATAGGTGTGTATCCTTAGAAAAATAACTCATAGAAGGTAACTCTGTGCACACAAAATGAAGCATTTAAATTGGAGCCAGATGGCTCCCTACGCCGGCCGTTCCGTAGTGTATAATGTCACTCGTCGGGTACGCAAGGCAACTCTATTGTATAGTGGTGTGCGTGTGTACGTGTGTAATCACTTGCACGCATGTAGTATTTTTGGCTTCACGTTTTTGATCACTTAAGTACTGATGCTATCCTTCTATATGTTATTATTCTAAGATATATATCATACATTTTTACATAATAATTATTTTGCTGTTTTTTATATTTCTGATTCTTTATATATTCTGCTGTTTGGTTGGCGTGTATGATTACTATCAAGCCTTATATTGCACATCATCATCATCATTTCAGCTCATACTTCCCACTAATGGGCTCGAGTCTTCTCCACAATAGGCAAAAATTGACTTAATATACCACACTGGTCAGACGTATTGGTATAGGGTTTTATTTCGAGTTTTTCTTCTCTTGCATAGATGTTATATGCACATTTAATTCCTTGGTCGCCTTTTACGACACCCACGGGCAAAAGAGGGGATGGTGAATTGTATTCTTATCCCGTCATCACACGGAAATATATTACTCGTGGGTGTCGTAAAATATAACTAAAAGCTTTATCCACCTGGATCAACTCCATTTGATGTCGCAAGGTTAATATTACATTCCCAAGGAGGCTTTCCGTGTGCCTGACGTAAGCGGCAGTCGGTCATAATACTATTAGCAAAAGTTATAACAGCATTGTACCTATTCACTCAACCCCAAGTAATTGTGATAAGAGCAGGATGTATTTTACAGTTCCAGACTGCTTGCTTTTACTAAGCCTTTTCTGACAAAAAGATCAATAAAATATGATTCAGTATTCAAACTTATGATTAAACACAGGTACCTACCATTTTTAAGGTATGTAATTGGATAATTATAGTATCATGATAATTGTATCTATAATACACTGAAGTTAAGGTCACTGTATCGAAGTCATCAAAAAAAAAGAAAGAGAGAAAAGAATCACTTAAAAAGCGGCGAAAGTATCAGTGCAGTATAAGGGGCCGCGCGCTAGGGGCACGTCGTTGTTTTGACGCCCCGGACGACGACCGATTATTACCGCATCATAGTCGGGCCAAAAAAAAGGATCTGCAATACATTTCTTCAAATTTGGATCTTATAGTCAAGAAATTTGCCATGCTTTCAGGTGCTTCTGTCATACCTAATATTGCAATCAATCTTAAAGCTCCCATATAGACCCCTGTGCTCTGTCATATCCGAGTATTGATGCACTTCACGTAGCCGTACATCCTCTTATCTAATTGTTTACTAGCTAATGTTATTTCATTACACCCATTTTGTATAGAATGAAAGTGGAATCTTTCATTTCCTGCTGTTTCTTCCTTTTCTTATTAAATTTGTTGCGGATCAAGGCAAGTAAAAGGGTTTCCTGGGACTTCCTAAGTGTCAAACCTTGGTGTCTTTTACAGAGACTATTATGGATCCTAGTTTACAGCAGTTACACCAGTGGAACTAGTTCCAAAAAAATACTTCATTAAAAAATTTGAGAAGAGCATTTTTATTTAAGTAGGTTTATCAATGCCTTTGTCTCTGGTATTACTAACGTTGTGAGAGACTGTCACTACCAGATCACACCTAGGTTATTGTTTTCTCTATTAAGCATGAGTAATAAAAAATATGTGTGGCCACTTTTTTTTATACAGACTTAATCCCGTAGGGATGTTGAAATCAAACATTATTTCAGCCAGTATTGTGGTATAAATACTATAATAAATCAACAAGTCGTGATAATATTTTGTATCGTTTTAGAACAATAGCTATTATATTCAAAACAAATGGATTCTTTTGGAGCATAACCGTAAAACATGGCTTCCGGCTAATGGAGGCGATTTGATATAATTCCGACACGTTAACCCAATTTAATAACGATAAATAATAATAGGTGGGGTTCAATTTATAATTGTAATTAAATATCCGATACTCAAGGTGTAAAATATACATTTTTAATACATTTCGCCATGCAACTTTTAGTCTCACGCAATGGTGGACAAAACTATTGACGTCTACCGGATGGCGATCTAAACTACGTGATTATTATTTTTAAATTTCTCTACAAGAAGCTCCAATAAAATCTAAATAAGAGCTGGTTTCTTACGCTGGTTATTACAATGAAAAAAAAATACTTACGTTTCGTTATTAGAAGGCCGAATAATCTTCTAAATACCGTATCGTACACTGATTTAATACCGAATCGATTTTGGTTCAATATTAGGTCAGATATTTTATAATTACAATAAATACCCTCGGGAAATAAAATATGAATATAGTAACTTTTTAACTTGTGTAATTTGTTATATAATTATAACATGTAAAGTTATATTGCGAAGCGTCATATTAGAATTACTTTAAAGAAAACAATCAGTTTATATAGAATTTGAGGGTATATTTTTAATATGAAAAACAAAAAAACACCTTTCCATAATAGAACAGATTAATTTAAATAATATCATGCACATTATTTCAATAAAACTAGCGTTCAAATTATGAATATTTATGACTATAACAACTTCCGACATAAAACTAGAACAATAAAAAAATAAAAGAACTATTATTCAACTTGGAAAAGTAAAAATTCCATCATTATTATTTACTTGTTTTAATTATACACATTAAGCATTGCTAGAAGGAAGAATATAAAATATTATATATCACCGATAATGTATTCTAGGAGTAGTCTGCAGAAGGATCCCGAGCATTCGCTTGCTTGTGTGATGGAATAACAGCATAGAATATGATCATATTCTAGTAGATTTTGGACAGTAATTATTAAACACTATATTTGTAGTAATTATTATAATAAGAAAATGTATCACAAATCTTATATCACCGGATACTCCTATCCGGAATCCACACCGAGAAAGATCCGGCAAGAAAACTCGGAGGGCATGATGCAAAATTGTTATTAACTTTTAAAAGGTGACTTACTTTATGTTACTAAAATGTTAGCTTTATAAAATAATCTTGAACTATTACTGTAGGGTCAAATATATACATTAATTACTTACGATGTCTTACAGTCTTGTGGTTAAAAGGCAAACTTTAATTAACCATTGATTGTATAATACTTTTTTAAGATCTTCTACTAACTATACTATATATTTTTTTTTATTGCAAACGGTGGCAAACGAGCAAGCAGTACACCTGATGGTAAGTGTTGCTGCCGCTCATGGACTTTTACAGGGTCGCTGCCTACCTATCTTCGCGGTGAAGGGAGTGTGAATGCGTGCATTGAGGCTCGGTGATACCAAGGGCACCACCAAAACCCTCCACACACAAACATCCTCAGAAAGTTGGGCTTCCGGCTCCCTCGCTCACCGAACGAAGCGCAGTAACAAATTGCTACTACTCAGACGTCGATTTTCTGCGAGAGTGTGGTACTACCCCGGACGGACCGGCCCCTGGCTGTAGACAGATAACTGTCGACAGTGTGGTCCTACCACACTTAAATATATTCTAAACTAACTAACAACTAACTAACAACTAACTAACAACTAACTAACAACTAACTAACAACTAACTATATAACTAACTAATAGCTAACTATATAACTAACTATACTATATATTCTATCTTCTACTTCCAAGGAATAAATTCTTATGTCGCTGGGGACTTTACAAATATACATACAATTCCAAGACACTAGGTTTCAACTGATTGAATTTGTTGATCAGAATACCAATTTTATAAAGAACGAATTAGCTAACCCAATAATTTTTTGTAAGTGATCAAATAAAAAGTATAAAGTGTAATAATTCTCACACGATGGTATTGAAGCGTTTATCCCGACGGGGACGCGTGGGGGAGCGATGTAGAGGCGGTGGTACTATTAACGTGTGGTTTAGAGATAACATCGGCCGACAAACTCGATTAGCGGCCCGAGTGCCTCTCAAGAGTATATGGTGTAAGTTACAAACGACATGAACTTATAATAAATATATTTCATAACTTTAAACGAGTTATTCATGTTAATATATTAAAGAAAACCTTTGTTTGCAAATGATTATGAAATAATCTATAATTATATAACTTAACCTAATATTTTTTATTAGATTTTTTTTCATGTTTGTCTATTTGAGTATTTTTTTTTAAGCGCGACTTTATTTAATAGAATCTTGCAAATTTCAAACACTATTTTTGCTTTTGAATGCTGTTACCTTAAAAAGTTTACAACATACCATTACCAAACATAGGTAAGTTACACATATAATATTTTTCAATTGTCTTTAATTTGTAAAGACTACATAAAACTATTTTCCGGATTTTATCACGTCTCTATTTGATTTTTGATTGCCTAACGTTTCGAACACTTTACAGCGTACATGGTCACGGGCGGACTCATTATAATTGTAAAAACTAAATAAAGATTGCTCAGTTACGTTTCCTAACATACAGTTTTAAAAAATTGCCAATATTGGCTTAGAATATCTCTCTCTCTCTCAGCCTATATATCTCTTACTATTGCAGAAGGGCTCTTAGCATAATAGTAGGCCTATCTAATTGGCCTCATTAATTATACTAAAGTCAAAATAAAACAGCCGCAAATAATTCTCAGGGTTTTACTTTGAGCTTTTCTTCTCTCGCAATAACTTTAGCTGCTTACATTCATTAGTCATCTTTTACAAGAAAATGTATAAACTATTATAGTACAAGAAATGTGATTTAATAGTCTTTGCCTGTTCTTCTAATAAATTAATAGACAGACAGAAATTTCCAAAATCACCGCATTGGAAGAACATCAATAGTTCTATCTCCCTCCATAAGACTTTTCTCAGGTTTTGTCTCTCCGCTAATTATTATAATTATAGATAATCAATAACAGTCAAACATAATATAACTAGCAATTTACCACGCTTTCAGGCGTGTAGTTCCTATTTTTGCAGGAATATGGGAAGGAAATATAGCCTGTTTCTCGCTGATAATGTAGCTATCCATTGGTGAAAGAATGTTTAAGATCGGTTTAATGATTTAAAGTGAAAAGTTAACAAACAAATAAACTCATATTCGCATTTATAATATTAGTTACAATTAATTGAGTAAATTATTCTGGCATTTAATTATTATTTTTGGATTATAAAAGAATAAATCATTTTAAAAGGTTTAATTTAATAAATAAGTACTGCTACCCTTTACATCCAGATTCTTATATATTGGCTTATTAGTCAATTTTGCTTTATATTTTTCGCTTTGCAGAAGGTGAGTGGATTCTTTCCAACGTCTTCTGTTTTTTTTTTATAATTAAATTTGTTGCAGGTCTCAAAACAATGAAAAGTGTTTCCCGGGACTTCCTGAGGCTCTTATACGAAGACATAGTGGATTCTGGGTTACAGGAGTTCTAGTGTGGTGGGATTAGTCCCTAAAAAAATTGAGGATTTATTATAAAATACGTATTGTTTGTAAAGTATATGTTGCACACTTATATATTTGCTAAGCTATATTTAAAATTAAGGTTGAAATCCATAATTTGATTGTATTTTATTAGTTTATTTGTATCGTTTGCACCATACAAATATAGCATTTATGATAGACATACTATCACAAACTCATCTCTCAGAATCAACTTTTCATAATACACATAAATTAAACATCGACATTCAGTTCACATGATAGTACAACCAACATAAAACCAATAAGTCGAGTATATTGTTTAGCCAATGGCAGAGCATATCTCAGAAATAAAGTGCTACGTCGTAGCTGCTACGGTCTTAAAATATTAAAAGCTTAAAACTTAAAGATAAATTCATAGTCATAATGATAACTAAGTCGAAGTTAATTACTTTGGTTCTTTTAAACAAGGCTTTGGCGGTAACACGGCTGGGTCATATATCATCGTAGCGCACATCCTCCTCAGTAATATGGTGCGCGTAGACGCAGCGGCGCGGTGGATAAACCCCGCAAGCGAGACAGAGACAGACATAAATGTGAGTGAGAAGGAAAGTCAACCCTCCGACATACGGAATGTTTATAGCTTGAGAACTTCCTTTTAACCTTTTTTGGGAGCATTTCAAATATTGTTTTAATTGATTGCTAGCAAATCATTCGTTGGTGTGGCTACAGAATGGGTACTAATTATAGACATTAACAGGATTGCATATTTAATCAATCGGATACGGAATGGTGTGGAATTTAGTAGTATCATTATCTCAGTCCATATATGCCCCACTATTGGGCTCGGGTCTTCTACTATACCATACTCGTCAGACGTGTTGGCATAGAGTTTCATTTCGAGTTTTCCTTCTCGTCATCATCATCATCATCTCAGCCTATATATGTCCTACTGTTGGGTTCAGGCCTCCTCCATAATAAGAGGGTTATTTATCTACTATTCCACGCTGGTCAGATGTGTTGGAACAGGGTTTTGTTTCGAGTTTTCCTTCTCTTGCATAGATGTTATATGCTTATTATATCCCTTAGTCGCTTTTTAAGATATCCACGGGCAAGAGAGGGGATGGTGAATTGTATTCTTACTTCGTAATCACACGGCAAGTAGTATAATAAATTTTAAATATTTATTATATGTAAATGCTATTATAATATAGACCATGACAATAATAAGTCATTTATTTATTTATACTTCTTTGCACGTAGTTTCTGTTCCCGTGGGAATACCGGGATAAAATATAGCCTAGGTTACTCCCTGATATGATAGCTTTCCATTGCTGTTTTTTTTTAAATCGATCCAGCCATTTTAAAGATTACCCGGAACAAACAGACAGACACAAAAGATTATAAAGTGATTTTTAGGCATATGTATAGTGCAAATAATCGTGTGGGCATGAAAAAGGCCTATTATTTTGACATTACAAACAGACACTCCAATTTTATTTATTGATATAGATATTTGATATAACTCAATATGTACTCTTCTTTATGTAGTGTGTACATATTGCAAAAGTTTTGCCAATAGTTTTATGATCGGCCGCCTGCCTGACATCAACTCTCCTTGGAAATGTAGTTGTGTAGCTGACAGCATTAGATCGAGTTGGCCCAGATCAATGAAAAACTCTTAGCGGTCTTTTATGACACCCACGAGTATTGTAAAGGTTGGTAGTATACATGTACATACGGCTGTATGTATGACAGTAATATGCACGACAATAATAACTAAAGTTATGTAAATAATTTTCTTTTATTAATTTTTCATTGCAAGTGAAGGCCGATGAGCCATATCATATCGATCTGATCAGATCCTCATCTCAGCCCATATAAGTCTTACTGTTCGACTCGGGCTTCTTCCATAATACGGATAAAGACCTTACTATATCGCGCTAATAAGACGAGTTGGCAAAGGCTTTTTAGGTCTGGTTTTCCTTTTCATGCATAGATGTTATATGATATAGAAAGAAAGAAAAATAATTTATTACTCCTTTATGGGAGAAAAACATCACAAAGGCTTAAAATGTGAGTACAATATAAATATAACAACAACACAACATATACAATATAAATATAACATCAAAAAATAAAGTAAATATAGGAAAATGAAGAAAAACAGTGTTATCCTCTTCGCAAAAGAGGAAAAGGATAGCTGCTCAGTATAATGTTGAGGCATCTACTATAAGAAAGATACCGCAACGCTGTTATTCTGCAGCGTCCTGCAACGTCTGTCAGCCATGTAGAGGTAGCATCCGAATATAATTAAACTATCAAATTACAGCTACTTTTTGTAAAGAACATATCCTTTAGTCATTTTTTATGACGCCCACATGCAAGAGAGGAGGTGGAGAATTGTATTCTTACTCCGTCATCACACGGAAACCAACAAGAGTATAATTAATCCTATTTTTAATACGCTTTTATTAGCTTCAGACATATCTATGTTAGTATGTAACGGAATCTTTGAACATGATTTTGACCCCCTTCAAAACGTCGGCTTAACTCGAAATTTGGCATACTTATTAAGGACCGACGACAATTCAATATTTTAAATAGTTTGAGCCGTTATCCTTACTAGGATAATCAGGATTAGCGATTTAAGCGTATTTTTTTATTTTTTTTGAACTATTATAAACTCATTTGCAAAAAAAACGGGCGGTTTTGATTTTCATTCATATTTAAAAAGATACAATACCAAAAAGGTTTCAATCGTTTGTACACGTTACTGGCCGGTTTTAAAAATGCTGTGGTATTTAAAAAAGTACGTTCTAAATTCAATTTTTCATTTGATGTTCATTTTTACAGAAAACCCCTTTTTATCCTACATTTTTGGCGCGAAGTTCCAGAAGTTAACATCGACTCTCATAACTTTTATTCAATTTTTATCGATTAATTTCATATCCTTGACTGTCAAAGCTTTATTTAATGCTGTTTGGCTGTATCAAAAATGGTAGATAAAGTGGTAAAAGCTACCAAAATTATCGCGCTGCTTGAAGAGGGTTACAGCCAATGTTTCGTGGCTAGGAGGCTAAATGTTAGTCGCTCGACAGTCCAAAGGACCTGGCAGCGATATCAGGAGACTGGTTCCGTCGAGAGAAGGCCTGGTTCTGAAAGAAAACCATGTACCCAACCACGGGATGATCGTTTTCTTGTGAGTCGCGCATTGAGAAATCGCAAATCTTCGTATGTGGATCTTAAGAACAACCTCCAAGAAGTAAGAAATGTGCATATTAGTCTATGGACGGTCAGGAGGAGGCTTCTCGCTGCCAATATACGCAGTCACCGCCCGGCCCGCGGCCCCAAATTACTCCGTGAGCACAGAGTTCACAGGCTTAGGTTCGCTAGAAATTGTGAATCATGGACTCAAGACGATTGGAATAGGGTTTTGTTCTCTGATGAAGCCAGGATATCTCTGTTCGGTGAAGATCGACGTCGGCGAGTGCTAAGAAGACAAGGAGAACGCTTTGCAGAGGCATGTTTCGAAGAAATCACACCTTATGGTGGGGGCTCTGTTATGTTTTGGGCAGGAATAAATTCAATGGATCGTACAGAGTTAGTCTTCATTGAAAACGGCTCACTGACTGGGCATCGATACATAACGGAAGTTCTAATTTCTCATGCACAACCCGCATTGGCCGCTCTAGGTGAAGACTCGATTTTTATGGACGACAATGCTCGCGCCCACCGATCCCGCGATGTTAATGCGTATGTGCAAGAGGTCGGCATTCGTCGTTTGGATTGGCCAGCTCGAAGTCCCGACCTCAATCCCATAGAGCATGTCTGGGACGTTCTGAAACGGCGTGTGAGATCAGTACACCCGGCTCCGCAGACCATCAGAGAGCTGAAGAATGTGACTACTGCGGAGTGGGAACGTATTCCGCAAGCAAGTATCCGGGATATACTCGCTAGCATGCCCAGACGAATTCAAGCTGTGATTTTAGCTAGAGGGGGTCACACTCGATACTAAACATTTATCTGCTTTTACTTTATTAAAGAAAAACAAACAAAAAAACTTTTTTATTTTTACTTCATGAGCATATGCACTACTAGCGAATATACACTACTAGCGAGGTTTAGCATTATTTCCCATAAATTGTATCTAAATTTTATGAAATACTGATGAAAACGATTATTTTCTTATTAATTTAGCAAATTGTGTGGATAAAACTACCTATAATTATCAAACAAAGAAATATTAACATTTGAAATGGTTGATTGCTTAGGTGCCCGTTTTTTTTGCAAATGAGTGTATTTATAATGAAATACATTTTGCTATTACAATGGTGTATCTCCTATAGGTATGACACGTCATAACCACAAAAAATGATAAAGGTATTGTTGATATACAAATGTTTTGGAAGTAAAATTTATAGTGGCGGGTTGTCATGGGCAGTGAAATATACATTGGCAAACCGCGGCAAACGCCCACCTCGTGACAATGCGGGTGCGCTCGTTGTGGCACTCAGCCACAATTACTGCTTCATATTATTTTTATTTTATAAACTCTGTATATTGTAAACAGCTAAGTAAAGTACAGCCAACCAAGTAGCCAAGTGATAAGCACTGCAAACACGGCAACGTCGAATTAGATCTCTAGTCGCAAATCTGCTTTTAAATCTAATAGCATTTTAGGAAAATATGTATCTGTGTATTTCATCATTATCATCAACGCAGCCCATATACGTCCCACTGTTGAGCTCGGGCCTCCTCCATAATGGGAGGGAATTTGATCTACTATACCACGTTGATATAGAGTTTCATTTCGAGTTTTCCTTCTCTTGCATAGATCTTATGTGCATATTATATCCCTTAGCCGTCTTGTACGATGTCGCCACAGGCAAGATAGGGAGGGGTGAATTGTATTCTTACTCCGTCACCACGCGGTATTTATTCGTAAGTTATTACATAATATCCAAGCAAGAGAAGGAAAACTCGACGTAAAACCCTATGCCAACACGTCTGAACAACGCGGTATAGTAGCTCAATTTCCCTTCCATTGTAGAGGAGGCCCAAGCTTCAACAATGGGCTGAGAACAGAACAGATACTCTTGTTATATTTGGAAACTTCAAATATTGTCGCCTATTTGTAACTTAACTTCCAGTATGTTATGATAAAGAAAGGGGAGTAATATAAATGTTAATCCTTACTTCCTTACTAATATTATAAATGCAAAAGTAAGTTTGTTTGTTTGTTTGTTACGCTTTTACGTTAAAACAACATACACCGAGTCCATTGCTCTTTATTTTCCTGGAGCAGTAAAACAAGGTTTAAGGAATCATCAGGTGAATTCGCAATAGAATTCTTTCGAAACATTTACTATACGAACTGAGGTTAGCCAGTTTTTATGAATGATGTATAATACTTTGATTCACTCTACACGTGTTAGACGTGGGGATTCATCGACATCCGGGCAAAGAATACGAAATCGCTTCTAACTGAAGTAAAGGGAAATATGCAAACAGTAAAAAAAAATAGTTTTCTACGACGCTCAGAATAATTCTATTAACAAGTCCTTTAATAAACTATTTAATTATTATTAATATTTTCAATTGTTTTTTACAGAACATTAACGTCACTACAATAAAGTTTACAGATATAAGATACAAGAAATTATTCTATAGCACAGAGAAAGTTTATTGAAAACAGGCAAGCAGGCAACACACGAGATGGTCCATCGTTAATCTTTTATCTAACGCGTCTCTTAGTGGTGATGTCATGCATGTCGCTGACACCGGGCGTGGCAAATCAACATCATTTTCATGGCCTACACAACTCTCTATACACTATTCTTTCATCTTAAATGCTTTATTTTCAGTGTTAATGCATATTGCCATTAACATGCCTACCATTATTAATTTACATTAACACCGGGCTGATCAAGGCAGTCAAGGATTCGGTACCAGTGGTAATGGCGAAGGGAAGGTAACGGTGGGTTAAGGGGGTCGCGTGCCATCTTTTCGTCACCCCAGACGGGACGGATGACGTGCGTCCGTTTAGCATAACTAGCAGAAAAAACATGTCAAAAACATGCTGCAGCTAAATGCCCTAAGCATTTTAGTTCATTGTAAATAAAACTACACATTTTTATCTATCGCGTTTATACTTAATATATAATTACCCGCAAATACAAACGCGATAAAATCCGTAGTTTTATTTACAATATACAATAGTCGCGTAAACATCAGAAATCATTTTGATCGATTTTGAGTCTAACAAGTAAGAATCAACAATTCTAATCAAAACTCAGTTAATAAAGTATAATAAGTAAAAAATAATAAAGATTCCGTTTGTTGACGTAGTAAAAATATGATTCTCCATCTCCTCTATTGACCGTGGATGTCGTAAATGGCGATTGAAGGATGTCTTTTGCATATAACAATTATGCAAGAGGACGAAAACTTGATATAAAACCCTATACCAACCGTCTGACCAGCGTGGTATAGGAGGTCTTTTTTTATTTTAATGCGGAGGAGGCTCGACCCCAGTAAAGGGACGTATACAAGCTGTGGTAATGATGATGATAAAAAAATAAAGCTAAATGCATAGTTTTAACGATTACACTTAATATCTTTATTTAAGCTACTCGTAGATAGCTTATATCAATATTATGATTATTATTTTAGCTCATAGATGGCCTACTGTTGGACTCGAGCCTCCAATTGTAGCGAGATTGCTTTACTACTATGCTGGTCAGACGGGTTGGTATAGGGTTTTATTTCGAGATGGGTGGCGAATTATATTCTTACTTCGTCACCACGCGGAAAATTATATTTACATACATTTAAAAATATATATTACATTATTAAACTAATATTCATTTAAAAATCCTAGTATGTCGATAAATCTTAACTGAAGTATCAGTATAAGTATACACAATTCTTTTAATAAGGTACCTGTAGATATCTTTGGGCCTAGCAACGACCCCAACCGAATACTCTTGAACGAATGTTTGCTTATGACGATTCATTCGATTAAATCTCTGAATAAACTCATTATAGCTGAATGCGACTACCCGCCGAAAGGTTCCTTTCAAACGATATTAAACCGCATTATCCGCGTTTATTCCCGGACTTGATTAGTACCGTATCATTTAGTCCTGTGTTGTAATTATTTTATATACATACTATAATATACCATGTGAACATTATATTAGGATACAAAGTTGCGTGTTATATGTCGCCGGCGGCACCTTTGAGCGTAGGAGATGAAAAGCACCGCGCGCGACCATTTATCATTGACAAATACAATTGTATTGGGTCCCGTCTCAAGAAATTGGTGGATAAACAATATTAGAAGTGAAGTTTTAGTGACGTAGCCGCATCGAACATCTCTCTGATTACCTACATGGGACACTAAGCCCCTACAACATAATTAAAGGAAGAAATATTTTAGAACTGTATTTTAAGATGTTAGGTGACTGATAGCGAAACGATAATGAATTAAATGAGTTTAGTTCGTTAATCAGTTCTACAGTTTAGATGTTAACAGAACATACTTAGAAACGGACATTTCTACCGTTTTACTTACATTTGTTAAGTCTAATTATATAGAATCGATTAAGCATAAATTTATTACAAATAAATTCTATGATTTTTTATTTACACTAATTAGTTTTGTTTTTAACACTTAGGAATACTATTTTTGGCAACTGCTAAAACGTACAATTCGTTATCATCAGCCTTTCAGCGTCCACCGCTGGACGTCAATCTTCCATAGAACGCTGTACTTTGCCACCCGCGTCTGTTTGACTCCCAGCAACCTTTTACCAATTCGTATTTCCATCTTAACGGCATCAACACTATATTCTTCGATCCATGATCGCCACTCGAGAATCCTTTATCCCTATTAGTTATCAGTTCATCAAGCAATATGGTTTACCCATTGCAACCTCAGGCAGTTCTTCTTCTGTGTGGTGGCAGAGTAAGAATACAATTCACCACTTCCTTTCTTGCCTGTGGATGTCGTAAAAGACGACTAAGGGACGTAATAAGCATATAACATCTGTGCAAGAAAAGGAAAACTCGAAACAAAACCCTATTCCAACATATCTGATCAGCGTGGAGCAGTAGGTCAATAATCCTCCTATTATAGACGAGGCCAGAGCCCAACAGTGGAACATATATAGGCTTCTTTTTTTTTTGGGGTCGGCTGCGGTCGGCGCGCTCCTCGCACCACTCCGTCCGGGGTGACAGAGGGGCGTAAGCACGCAACACCCGCAACCCACCCAAACACCACGTCGCCTTCGTCATTGGGTTGACCACCGGAGCAGGGTTACTTGTCATCAGACATATATAGGCTGAGATGATGATGATAAACATCAGGCAGCGTGCAACTCTGAACTTAGTTATGAGGCCGAGATTTAGGGCCGATGTTTCCATGTTTCTGTGCCATAAGTGAATACTAGTACGTAGTAACACACTGGTTGACCAGGCATCAGATGGAGTTGGTCCAGGTTCAGACGTATATGAGTTGGATGGATAATGGAATGGTAGCTTAAGCGTTTGCATTTGACATCAAAGGCTATTATAAAATATTAATATCCTAATTTCAGTGTAAGTACTTTTATCTGTGTGGTGACAGAGTAAGAACACAATTCACCACCCCCTTTCTTGTCGGTGGGTGTCATAAAAGCCGACTAAGGGATATAATGTGCATATAAAATCTATGCAAGAGAAGGGAAACTCGAAACAAAATCCTATACCAATACGTTTCACCAGCGTGGTACCTACAGCAGGTCAAATTTCTCCTATAGTAGAGGAGACCTGAACCCAACAGTGGGACGTGTATGGACCGAGATGATGATGAGATGACTCCATTATTAGGTATTAATATTATTTGGTACTGACTAAGAATATCTAGTAGATATTCGTTACCGCTCTACATTTCACTTCACGCTCTACATTATGCCTAGGTTCTGCTATAGATTATGAGTATAGGCTGGTAATGTAATTGGTTTACAATTTTTGTTTAAAGTTTTATTCAGTGAATGATATGTTTGCGTATATTAATCGGCTTGTTTGATAACTGCGGTAAAAGAAGCAATGTTATAGAAATATTTCCAAATAGAAGTTTCGATATTGGGCCTCCACGTGTTGGATCCATATCCCCATGTAAGCCTTTCAAAGGGCCGGGTATTTTTCCTACTAAGATACCGTGAAACGCAGATAGATACATGACAATAATAATTCATTTATTACCATAATATCATTACATAGAGATGTAGGAATTTAAAAGACGACTACTGGATGTAATAGGTATGCAGATTAACAATCTGCGATGGAAAACTCGAAATACAACCCTATATCAATACGTCTGACCAGCGTGGTATATTAAGTCAAATTCCCATAGAGGAGGAAATCTAAGCCCAACAGTGGGACGTATATGGGCTGAGATGATGATGTCGATCATGATGATGAATATTCGACTTTATTTTTCATGTCATTTAAGTACCTTTGTAGGCATTTAATTTGAAAATAAAACTTTGTTATGGATTTTATCGAAAATCAAATGATTTTTGATTGCCCGACGCTCCAAGCACTTTACAGCGTTCATGATCACGGGCGGCCTGTGAACGCCCGTGACTATGAAAAATTGTTTCATTTACAACGTGTAATACTCGAGTCAGATCAGAATAATCAGAAATCATTATGTTATCAAATGTACGGCATTTGATTGCTTTACTTTTTGTTATTTACACTTTCATGACTTTAGGAGTGGTAGGACCACACTGTCGACAGTTATCTGTCTACAGCCGCGGGCCGGTCCGTCCGGGGCAGTACCATGCTCTCGCAGAAAATCGACGTCTGAGTAGTAGCAATTTGTTACTGCGCTTCCTTCGGTGAGCGAGAGAGCCGAAAGCCCAACTTTCTGAGGGTGATTGCGTGTGGAGGGTTTTGGTGGTGCCCTTGGTATCACCGAGCCTCAATACCGCATTCACACTCCCTTCGCTTTCTTCGCGGTAGGCAACGGCCTTGTAAAGGTCCATGAGCGGCAGCAACACTTACCATCAGGTGTACTGTTTGCTTGTTTGCCACCGTTTGCAATAAAAAAAAAAAAAAAAAAAACTTTATCCCCGAAAGGTTGAACCAGAATACTCTTTTGAATTTAAGATTTATGATTTGAAAGTCAGTGGATGACTGACACTTATTTTTATTTGCTTCGTCAGTCGCCAAGCTTTCATAACCTTAACATTAAAAAAGTGACCTTTGTTGTGGAGCAATTTTATTATTATTGTATAAAATCTGAACTCCGTTGTTATAAATACCTATGGCCAATAATTAATAATGACATACCTATTTACATATATTAAGAAAAACTTGACCCACTTTTGTTTATAGGTATGTATTTGCCTATTTACTGCTTTTAGAATATTTTTATTCATAATGTTTATTGTTATTCGCGAGTACTTACCCATTATAAATAAAACTGTTTTTCTAGTTTTATCGCATTTGTATTTGTCTTTGATTGACCGACGTTTCGACCACTTATCAGCGTTTAGGTTTAGTTTTATTTCTATTAATTTTAGCTGAAGTCAATCACAAAATTATTGTGATTTTTTCTTCAAAATCATTACTCATCATCGTCATCATTTCAGCTCAAATACGTCTCACTGTTGCACTCGAGTCTCCTCCACCATAGGGGGAAATTGACCTAGTATACCACGCCGGTCAGACGTGTTGGTATAGGGTTTCATTTGAAGTTTTCCTTCTCTGGCAAAGATACTATATGCATATTTAATCCCTTAGTCGTCTTTTACGATCCCACGTGCAAGAGAGGGGGTGGCGAATTGTATTCTTACTCCGTCACCACATAGAACAAATCATTACTAGTTAAAGGTAGTGCAATTATTTTTAATGTTTGACATTAAAACTGTTCACGTTATTAATGGTAGTCTTAATTATTTAAGAGCTTATAAATATGAATAGATTCACGGCTGACATTAGCAAGTCGGATGCTGCGTATTGTAAATTTCATCACGCCTTAAAAGATAAGGTCTCTTTTAAGAAATCATGGATCTAGGAGTTGTTCCTGTGAAGGCGTGCAGGGTTCCGCCCACGATGTATGGGCCAATAGCTGCGCGCGTCGGTCCTCTCCCCGCGTATCACCTACTCTCTAAACATCGATTGTCTTTACAATACAACCCAACGCAGGAATAATGGAGATTCATCTCTTACTACAATGTAGCGACTACTATTATATTTAACAACCATTTGCACATAATCATGATTCTAAGTAATTAAAAATGTATTAACAATTGTTCAGTATATGAACTCTATATGTTTTTAAATCATCATCATCATACCCTGCTCTTATCTCAAATACTTGGGATCAATTCAATATTTACGCTTCCTTCATAATACATATTCAAAAAGTAATTGGTAATAATAGTGTTATGTGCGGCTGCCTGCCTGACGTTAACTCTCCTTAGGAGTTATATTATACAAATATGATGGATACAAAAATAATAACTACTGCTACCTTATTTAATGAATATAAACAGCCTCACAAATGATATCACCTATCTACTAATCATTATCATGACAGCTCACATACGTCCCATTGCTGGGTTTGAGCCTCCTCCACGATGAGAGGGAAATTGACCTACCACACTGGTCAGACGTGTTGGTATAGCGTTTTATTTAGAGTTTTCCTTCTCTTGCATAAATTTTGTTAAAATCTCAGATTATTTTGATGATAATACAGACTGGTTATGAGCAGCTCAGGCATTTTCTCATTATTTCAAAAGGTGTTACACACGTTTATTCTGTTGTTGTTACTATAATTGTAAAGCGTAGCGTGTTTTGCCAAACGAATTTGTTATTTAATCTGTGTTTTATGTTTGTGGCACATGGTATTGGTCATGCTCACTAAAGGATCTGCTTGCGGTAGCTACGAGGAGCGGGTGACTCCCTTCCCTCCATTGTGGTTGAGGGGAGTGATGACTGCTCTAGTGGTTAACTCGTGATCGAGTGCCACTTGCGGGATCTGGTCCAGCCATGGTACTTTTTCGTTATATTTAATAACTGTATTGTATGATGGTTTGAAAGACATCACAATATACTATTTTATTTAAATAAAAAAATAGTAAATGAATAAAAAAGAAGACAATCCCACCGAGTTTCTTGCCTGATCTTCTCGGTGCGGTCGCGTTCCGATCCGGTAGTAATTTAAGGTAAAATGTAAAAAAAATTACAACATGTAAGTGCCCCCGCGAGGTTTATACATAATAAAGGATTTGAATTTGTTATCTGCGTGTTATAATCCCTTGTCGTCTTTTACGATACCCACGGCAAAGAAAGAGGGTGATGAATTGTATTGTTACTCCGTGACCACACGGAATCTATTAATAATAAATAGGTAATTAATGATTTCTGATGTTTACGCGAGTAAACACATTGTAAATAAAAATATCTGTAATAACGATGATTTGTTGGACGTCAGATGTCTTAATCCACCCGTGACCATGAACCCTGTACAGTGTTCGAAACATCGGGAATCAAAACTCAAATACCAACGCGATACAATCCGTACAATAGGTAATTATTTATTTTACCGAAGTTATTATTACCTAAGCGATCAATTTGCATCTGTTTTATTAGTGTAATATCTGCCCGTATGATTTTGTTTAAGAACATTTATAAGTGTATTTAATTGTTTATTTGCCCTATTGCAGGTTGCAGGAACGTATCGTTATATGTGTTTGTATGATGAGTTATTTGTGGCAATATTAATTGGCTGATAAAATTGGATTCCTTTGAAATTGACGTTTGATCTTTTTTAATAATAAATATTTATACAGGTAGCAGCTGCACTAAAATCCTCGCTCTGATACCCAAATAGTAATTAGCCTGCCCTTAGCACCTCAGTCGGCGTTCGAGAAAAAAGATCTGGCCGAGTCTCGCTCGCGAACTAACATAACCTGTAATTTGGAAATTATTATCTAACACATTGTGCCTTTCTGGTTATCCCGCCGGTCAATTTGCCGTTTTTATGGCTCCCACAGAGCCGCGGCCTCTAATTATCTCTGCCACGATCTCGGCCCGAGGCGCGAGCGCAAACGTTAAGCACCCACTACAAAACAGCACTTCATTATCACGGTATAGAGTTCAAAATACATCATCATTGGCACACAAACGTTAGCTCAAAACATGGGAAAATAAATAGATAGCTATATTTTTTTAAAAAGGTAACACGTCCGTGCGAATACTATTTGTTTTAAAGTATTTTTTTTCTAATAGTTTCAAATTACTTGAACTCGTCTAACACGATTATATACCAAAAATTAATTAGTAAAACGTAATGGATATATATAATTGGTTAAAGTAGATACGTAGCCGTAATAGGATAGTGCTTTTTATGGATTAAATTATGTTAATAATAATGAAATTGAAGTGGTGGTGGGTAAGTAGTAGGTTTGAAAACATAATTATAATTAAATGAAATTACAGTTGAAATCATTAAGTTGAGTTCAGATATATATACCTTGTTAGTGCTGCCTCACTATAACATGTCACAATTTCCTCTTTATATGCTTTTATATATGCATAATGCCATAAATTTAAATTATAATCGGTGAGTTTTAACGCCCAATTTTTAAATTAGAGAAACGTAACGAAGCGGGAAAATACAGTAAGGTCGGTAAAGTCATTTAGGAGAGCGGACCACGATCGTATTCTATTAGGAAGGACTACTAATAAAATTAATTTATTTCTCGATTACAACAGTAACGCCAGTTCAAAACGAGCCGCGGCTTCGGCTCATTAATCACATTAATTAAGACGAGGCGTAAGCGCTTTTGTTCGTGACTCTTTAGATAAGCGGGTGCCTATTCTAACTTCATACAATTTTTGGTAAACTCGCACGAGCCGACAATAACGATAACGGAACAAACGATGCGCTATGGCATATAGCGTTGAGGTTTGAACAGCATCGCACGAATGGCGTAGTGGCCTAACTAACGGTAGCCTCTGCTATAGATACCTTCTTGCGTTGATATTTCAGGCAGAATAATTACGTATATTTGTGTCGAGTAGAAATCGTTCGTATGTGTCTTAGTGCGATTTGTGTTCCTTAATTGTATATTGAAAATGATAGACCTCCTTGGCAAACCTTATAATATTAGATCAAAGAGATATTATTTTATAATATATATCAATATATTTTTAAATACTTAAGTATACTAATTTGTATAGTTATATAGGTTAAGTTTAATACGATTTCAACCTCACGATCAATTGGAAATTAATTTCAACTGCTTTAATTCATCAGACTTTTACTCGTGTGCTGAAGTTAATTTCTACGTTATAATTTAGGTACCTATATGGGAAACGTTTTTTATAGAGAATAAACTAGTCTCAAACTAGTCTTGACTAGTCCTTCTGTATATATTTCTTGTGTACGTGTGTATGTCACCGATCTCGTAAACGGCTGGACTGACGTGGACAATTTTTTTTTTTGTCTTTAAGGGGATTCGAGAATGGTTTAGATTCACAATTGGAACTAGTAGGTGGCGCTGCTGTCGTTTTCAAGGAGAATTCCTTTTATATTTTATTTGTACAGAACAATGTCTGTTGGGTCAACTAATCTTTATATATACATTTCTTGTGTACGCGTATATGTCACTGAACTTCTCCTAAACGGCTGGACTGAACAGCTGGAAAAAATTACATCAACATCGTTGATGAAATTTTTTGGGTGCGTTTAAGGAGATTTGAGAATGGTTTAGATTCACAATTGGATCCGATAGTTAGCGCTGGTTCTTTTACTTTTATTTAAACAGAACAACGTCCTTTGGGTTAGCTAGTAAATATATATATTTTAAAGACAATTTAATTTAATAAACTATATTTACCTGCCATGTCAAATCAAATCAAAATAATTTATTTGTCAGAATATTGACATATTAGTTAGTCTTATCTTAAATAAAGTTTCAAATATTCTACCGTTTCCGGTGTACAAATATTACAGGTTGTTTAGTAGATAAATTAAAATAGAAAACAGTCAAACGAACAGAAATAATAATAATTTGAAATACAATGTCATGGGTTGCGATAAAATAGAAACCAATTGATATGTCAAAGTAATAATAAACTCATTTGCAAAAAAAACGGGCGGTTTTGATTTTCATTCATATTTAAAAAGATACAATACCAAAAAGGTTTCAATCGTTTGTACACGTTACTGGCCGGTTTTAAAAATGCTGTGGTATTTAAAAAAGTACGTTCTAAATTCAATTTTTCATTTGATGTTCATTTTTACAGAAAACCCCTTTTTATCCTACATTTTTGGCGCGAAGTTCCAGAAGTTAACATCGACTTTCATAACTTTTATTCAATTTTTATCTATTAATTTCATATCCTTGACTGTCAAAGCTTTATTTAATGCTGTTTGGCTGTATCAAAAATGGTAGATAAAGTGGTAAAAGCTACCAAAATTATCGCGCTGCTTAAAGAGGGTTGCAGCCAATGTTTCGTGGCTAGGAGGCTAAATGTTAGTCGCTCGACAGTCCAAAGGACCTGGCAGCGATATCAGGAGACTGGTTCCGTCGAGAGAAGGCCTGGTTCTGGAAGAAAACCATGTACCCAACCACGGGATGATCGTTTTCTTGTGAGTCGCGCATTGAGAAATCGCAAATCTTCGTATGTGGATCTTAAGAACAACCTCCAAGAAGTAAGAAATGTGCATATTAGTCTATGGACGGTCAGGAGGAGGCTTCTCGCTGCCAATATACGCAGTCACCGCCCGGCCCGCGGCCCCAAATTACTCCGTGAGCACAGAGTTCACAGGCTTAGGTTCGCTAGAAATTGTGAATCATGGACTCAAGACGATTGGAATAGGGTTTTGTTCTCTGATGAAGCCAGGATATCTCTGTTCGGTGAAGATCGACGTCGGCGAGTGCTAAGAAGACAAGGAGAACGCTTTGCAGAAGCATGTTTCGAAGAAATCACACCTTATGGTGGGGGCTCTGTTATGTTTTGGGCAGGAATAAATTCAATGGATCGTACAGAGTTAGTCTTCATTGAAAACGGCTCACTGACTGGGCATCGATACATAACGGAAGTTCTAATTTCTCATGCACAACCCGCATTGGCCGCTCTAGGTGAAGACTCGATTTTTATGGACGACAATGCTCGCGCCCACCGATCCCGCGATGTTAATGCGTATGTGCAAGAGGTCGGCATTCGTCGTTTGGATTGGCCAGCTCGAAGTCCCGACCTCAATCCCATAGAGCATGTCTGGGACGTTCTGAAACGGCGTGTGAGATCAGTACACCCGGCTCCGCAGACCATCAGAGAGCTGAAGAATGTGATTACTGCGGAGTGGGAACGTATTCCGCAAGCAAGTATCCGGGATATACTCGCTAGCATGCCCAGACGAATTCAAGCTGTGATTTTAGCTAGAGGGGGTCACACTCGATACTAAACATTTATCTGCTTTTACTTTATTAAAGAAAAACAAACAAAAAAACTTTTTTATTTTTACTTCATGAGCATATGCACTACTAGCGAATATACACTACTAGCGAGGTTTAGCATTATTTCCCATAAATTGTATCTAAATTTTATGAAATACTGATGAAAACGATTATTTTCTTATTAATTTAGCAAATTGTGTGGATAAAACTACCTATAATTATCAAACAAAGAAATATTAACATTTGAAATGGTTCATTGCTTAGGTGCCCGTTTTTTTTGCAAATGAGTTTATATAAAAATATTTTTAAATAACATTATTAAAGTTTGTCGTCCATAAATTCGTTAATTGAGTAATAACACTTATTTTTTAAGAAATTAATAATTGCACATTTAAATTTGCTTAAACACAGGTCTTTAAAAGAGTCTGGCAGTTTATTATATACGCATATTGCCATACAGTAGATATTCTCACTAAACAAATTTATTTTTTGTTTAGGGACATACAGCTTATTTTTATGGTGACTTTTTCTACATACGACGTCATTACGTAGTTCGAAGTCTTCCAAACATATTGCATACATAGTTTATTACGGATTTTCTTTTTAGAGGCTCACCAAAATTATATACGTCTTATATTTTAAGAACTTTCTACTTAGTATAATACTACAGCTAATAAATGTGCCATGCGGAATCTTGCGTGAGTCCAAAGCATTTTGCACCACGCGCCAATTGGTCAAAGACAATATTGTTAAATGGTCCTGTTTCAGACACCACTTGCTATTATAGTTTTATGTGTGTAATCGGATAATCGCACTGTAGTCGAGTTTTTATTGGCGGCACGCGGTCACGATTCGTTACGCCAGTGTAATTATTTAATTCCATTGTTTTGAAGAGATTGATGAATCGAAAGAGCGCTCTGAACACTTTGTTATTAACAAAGCGGTTTCAAGAGCCATCAATAAAACGGTACTCGTTAGTCATCGAAACTCATAACACATTTATTTAATTGAATTCAAATCTTTAACAACACCTACAATTTAATTGAATTACTATTCTGTTGAATGGGAATTTTGTGTTTCTTGGAGTAGCCATCATCATCGTCGATTGCTGAATATATGTTTTCACCTATAAATAAAAGGATAGTTTTATTTTTTTGTGGGTGGGTCGCGGTCGGCGCGCCTCCGCACCACTCCGTCCGGGGTGACAGAGGGGCTTAAGCACGCAACTCCCGCGACCCACTCAAAAACCACGTTGCCTTCGTCGTTGGGCCGACCACTGGAGCAGCGTTAACTTGTCGTCAGTGGTCAGCCCGACGGAATACCCCTAATTGGGGTACCCTCCCAAATAAAAAAAAAAAGGATAGTGCCGTAATTCGTAATTCCCATGTTCGGCAGACAGATCAGTCACAGTGAGGGATGGTCCGGTTTTCTGACGAAATACTTAGCTAATTTTATATTATCTATAGACAAGTAAGGGGTAGCGATAATCTCTTTTTTTTTTCAATATAATAGCTTATATATAGTTACATACAACTGCTAGGCACGAAACAGCCTCACAATGGGAGAACTTGGTCTACCAAAGTTAGTCAGACGTGTTGGACAGGGTATTATTAGGAGTCTTTCTTCTCTTACATAGATATTATCTGTAATATATACCTTAATATTATTTGTAATATATATATATATATATACCTTAAGAGTTCTTTTACGACAATCACGGGCAAGAAAGTGGGTAGCGAATTGTATTTTTACTCCGTTGGGAAATGGAATTTATTCTTGTACCGTCACCACGTTAAGAAGTTTTTAGAATGGTATCTAGTTATTTTAATTGACTCCGAAATAGGCTCTTTTTTGCATCTATATGCTCGTATGCGCTTGATTAATTTAGAAAGTACATAAGTACATACTACTACGTAATTAATATTATTTTATATTATTAATCATTAGATATTACAATAGTTCGATATCATCATTGAATCTTATGTTATCCACTGTTACAGCTCCTCTATTAAATGCTATTAGGCGCTGTCCATACCGCCCGCATCCAACGACACACTGCGATACTCGACAAACCATCTGTCCAACTGATTTATAGTCCATTGCTACCTCAGTGTACTAGTCTTTCCTGTTGCATCGATTACGCCTGTTTTGTTACGAAATTCCATATTTAGTATTCTATCGCTTAGATAAATCCTGAACCCAGTTCGCTTCTTAGTACGCTGAGGGATTTTGAGTTGAGTTGAGCTGAGAATTCTAATTTTGTAATATATCAGATTTAAACTAACAAAAAAATTGAGACCATCACGGCTATTCGTGACGCAGCCAAGATCGAGGGCACATAATTGCTATATGTATAGATAAGATACATAAAATATTTGGTAACACAAAAATTGTGTGTGTGAATTGTGTGAAATATTGCGACTATAAATTAAAATGTAAGCTATCCTATCTTCCAAGTTGGGTTTGCCCAAATCTGCACACGGTGTGCAAATTTGATTAAAATCGGTTAAGTAGTTTAGGAGTCTATCGCGGACAAACAACGTGACACGTAATTTATATATATTAAGATATAAATTAAAATGTAAGCTATCCTATCTTTCAAGTTGGGTCAAACTGCACACGGTGTGCAAATTTGATTAAAATCGGTTAAGTAGTTTAGGAGTCTATCGCGGACAAATAACGTGACACGTAATTTATATATATTAAGATTATTTACTATATGAGTTTTGTTTTTTGTACCAAACACCAATAATGTGGTTTTGCATGTGCCATTGTAAATACATACGAATTTTATTACAAAAAAGAAGTAATAAATTAAAAAAGATATTATTATTAAAAAAATATAAGAAATTTATATGCTATTTAATATATAAGCATATACCTACTTATTATCTATCGAGATCTATCTATCTATCTATCGAAATCTGTCGATTACAAGTCCAATAAAATAATTTCTGGTGTTTACGCGAATATTAGTATTTAAAATAATAGTATTTTTATTTCGTATTTTATTTTGTCTTTTCGTGAGAAATATGACCGTGAATCCTGTAAAATATTAGAATTGTCGCAATATTAAAATCAAGTGCAAACGCGTTAAATGCTTCCTAGTATATTATGTTTGAGCAAATTATTAACTCATTACAGTAAATGTGCATTATTAAATCTTGTGTATTAAATCTTATGTAATCTATTTAGAAATTATTATATTGAGAAGGACAAAATAATGTCAGTCTCTAGTTAATTTAAACTATGTTGCTATAACTTTAACAATTATACTATTATATTTTGATTCAATTATTCGACCTTGCAGAGTTTTTAGATTTATATAACCTTCGCAAATTAACATGTTTTGGCGATTAATTCTTGTTTACATGATAGAATCCGTTCAACATAACACTATCTATATTAATAGCAATTAGTAATGAAACAAAATTAACATAAAAAATAATATCACTATCGAATTAAATGTCAATATTTCAATATACAAAAAAACTTTGAAGGATTGAGATATAATTCTATAATTAAATTCAAATATCAATCAATATATTTTTTACAACAGTTTGCTATTTTATATTTGCAAGTCCGAATATATTACAGGTATGTCATTAAAACAATTATAATAATGAATAAAACATGTTACATTCGGGTGATTACGAAATTATGTTTATTTTTGATTAGTTGTGTATTGGGTGTCAATAAAATTTGATTAGAATTTCTGTAGTCCAATTAAAGTTAGTGATGTGTGCGTCAACATTTTTGTTTATATCGTGATCCATAAGGTCATTAATATGTAAATATCACGCCTGCAGAGGCTTTTTTGTGCCGCCACGAGAATGTTATAAGCATATAACACGTTAATTGTTTCTATTCATTTCTGATGAGACAAAATGTCTCACCAATAATCTGCGTTTGAATAGTTCGTTGCATTGAAATAATGTATTTGGGCGGTGTTTTTAAAAGAATAATTCCTATATTAATTACAGAGCACTTTACTGAAAAGCGTTTTCTTATAACGGATGTATTATCATTATCATCACGGCTCACATACGTCCCACTGCTGGGCTCGAGCCTTCTCCACAGTGGCAGGCAAATTGACGTATCACACTGGTCAGACAGGTTCGCGTATGGGTTTGTTTCAAGGTTTCTTTAGACTGCTATGTTGTTTTGTGCTTGCGTCCCCTAGTTGTCTTTTACGATGATCCACCTAGGGAAAGTTGAGGGGTATATATCTTATAAATTCAAATCCAATATCAGATACTAATATATTACTAAATATATTATTTTAAAAACATATTATAAATTATTTTCGATGTGGGCTACGATTATAAGTAACCGTTTTATTGTTCACTACACACAATCACACACCGATTAGAAATTAAATATGTATGCAATTTAATTTTATTATAAATTCCTAATATTTAATTATATCAAATTTGATCGTTTCAGAAGGGTTAGTCCTTATTTGGAATAATAATTTTATTTTACATTTTAAAGTAATATTCAAATATAAACAAATACTATCATGGAGAAATAATTATTTTGTTTTAAAATATAAGTTTCACATATTTATAAATACTCCTCATACATCTTAAAGTACAGTAAGTGGAGCTGATAAAATTCATAATACGTCAACCTCGTTAGTAATTCTTGCTTACATGCTTGGAAGTAGCATTCGCCATACATGGTACCGTGCCGATAGAGCCAGTAAGTACCTACATTTAAATTTCATAGGCCTTTAGCTAGTGGAAAGTGTTTATATGATGAAATAGGGGAGGCACAAATATTTATTCTGTTATTACTTTAGCTAAATTAATCTATTAAATAATTAATATTTACAATCTAAGCTGTCAATAACGATCTAGTCGTTAGACGTAGGTCTAACAGTCTATTACAACTCGTAATTTTATAAATGAGTACGATTACCTTCGTTTTAGCTTACCTACATACATCCCACAGCTGGAAACGAGCATTGTCTACATATAAATAAAATCCAAGCACCTACTTCTAATATCAAAATTATAATTTATGTACCAAATACTTATATGTAAATGTAAAAAGAGCAATTTTTTTTTAGTTTTCTATTTGTCCAGGCTGATTTCTGAAATGGTTAGACGGATTTTATTTAGGTAAACCCCGAAATCAAAACCCGAATTGGTGAACAATTCTCATCATTAAATAAAGACACTTTACATGGAAATAGATAAACACAATGTTTGGTTTTTTACTAATTCTAGTAAAGAGATAATAATTATTTATGTTTACGCGAGTATTATACATAAATAAAAGTATTTTTACGCATTATATCTTGTTTGTATTGACCACATGGTCAACAGTCGTCTGTCTACAGCTGCGGACGAATCCGACCGAGGTAGTGCCACTGTCGCAGAAAATCGTCTGAGTAATAGCAATATGTTACTGCACTTCGATAAACGAGAGAGCCGGAAGCCCAACTTTCCGAAGGTATTTGCGTGTGGTTTGGTTTGGTGATGCCTTTAGTATCACCGAACCTCATTGCATGCATTCACACTCCATTAATTTTCTTTAAGGTAGGCAGCGGCCTAGGAAAGGTTCTAGGGCGGCAGTATCACTTATCATCAAGTGTGCTGTTTCCTCATTTGCCACCAATAGCAAAGAAAACTTACATTCACTTCCCCGCTACAAGCATTCGTCTCTTATCCGTTATTTTTGTAGTTCAGGTTTGACTACGAAAAGTCTGATCAGCGCTGTAGGTCAATTTTTCTTCCATTGTAGAGGAGGCCTGAGCCCAACAGTGGGTCATAAATTGTGGGTAATTAATTAGCATTCATATAGAATGCTAATTAATTAAACGCAGATAGTTCATTTTAACTATTTTACTATATGCGTTTTGAATACTCAATTGATTCTCATCAAGATATACCTATACACAACGGAATATTTAGCATTTAACAGTGCAACAAAGTAATTAATTAATTCTACAACCTGTTTGAGCTTTACCTGGACACTGCACGAGCTTTGAGCAGAAAACATCTAAGAAAATATTTATCTTCGGCTATAGAGCAGTTAACTACACTATTAACAGCATTGAAAAAAATCATTAAGAAAAAAATATGCAATTTTTAAAATGTCGTTGTTTCGGCTAGGGATGCAAATAGCGAAACCAAAAACATCGATGCATCGAAACATAGGTGTGTCGAAACATCGATGTATTTAGAAATCTGCGATACGATGAGCTTTTTTTTTGTTCTTTTCTGGCTAAATCAAGCATATTTTTTACATTAAACACCAACATTTGCGTGATGTGAGCCCCTTTTTTGCAGGCTCTGCTAAAAGTACCATACATTTTAAATCGTGCAGGCAAAACATTGTATGAAATAACATCGATACATCGATGTTTAACAATAGTGAACATCCATGGCGAACATCGATGTTTTTTTATTGAAACATCGATGTATCCCTAGTCTCGGCTCATTGATGCCCCATTGCTAGGCTCAAGCCTCCTCCACAATAAGAGGGAAATTAACCTTACTTATACCATGATGGTCAGTCAGATTGGTATAGGGTTTTATTTCGTGTTTTTCTGCTCTTGCATAGATGTTATATGCGTATTATATTTCTCACTCGTCTTTTATGACATCAACGGGAAAAATAGGGAGTGGTAAATTGTGTTCTAATTCCGTCACCACACGTACACTGTACCCGGACCACAAGGAATTCGTAATCATACAATTAACGGCTAAAAATTATAGTTAGACTCGGAACAATCATTTATATGTGGCACAAGCAAATATTTCCAGCAATTATTTCCATTATTAAAATAATTTCTTTTGCAACACATTCTTTTTAAAACTAGCATAGATCTTTGTGTATTTAATCATTTATGCTTAATAATTACACGGTCTTGATATCACTGATGTAAACAAGTTCCGACAAGTGGATATTCTTAGATACATTGATGAATGACGGCACCTCGGTTATTTCGCCGACTAATTAAAATTTCGAAGTAGCCGGTAAAGCGGCAATTACGTTCGAGATTGCGCGATATAATCAAAGGGCCCGCTTAATTACTAATACAGGTAACTTGACAACACTGAGGGCTGTTACGCACTGTGTGTTTAGGAAAATGAGTGACAATTTAATGACAAAAAAATGTTGAGATGATGTTAAAATAATGTTACAGTTACTTTTTACAAACGGTTTTAATTAGCTTTAGCTGTTTGATTTTTTTGTTTGAGTCCAATTTAGTAATTGAAATTTTAGCCCCTGCCTGTTGAAATATTAATCTGATATTTGTTAACCTTACATTTTTTTTTCACAATCTTCTCCATATGAAAAGGCTCTGTTAGTATAATACTGTATGTATGTATGTACAATCCAACATGGCCGTTGTCACAAAATTTTTAACAACTCCTCAATATAGATAATAAATGAAAGGGCTCGAATAGTAGGATATGTACGGTACATATAACAAATTTTAGATCCAATATGGATGCTCCTGAAAAATGGCAATTTACATATTTTGTCACAGCCTCTTAATACAAGTATCAAATGAAAGGGTTTGGCAAGTAAAATACTGTACATATGAGACATTTCATTTCCAAAATAACCGTTTCTTCAAAATGGCAAATTACATTTTACATTACATTTTTTCATAGTTGCATATGAGTTAATATGGATATAACGCTACTATTGTTATCAAATGAAAGAGCTTGTAGAATATAGTATGCTATGACTTTAAAATTTAAGATGGCCTTATCTGGAAAAAGCTTTATGAAAATTAAATAGGTAGAATGATAAGTATTAAGTATACAAATTAAAATTAAAAACTTGAAAATATAATATCTTATTTTATATGTTGTTTTTTTTCATTTCGAAGTTTGTAGTAGGTACTGTTTTGAATAACTAGGATGTTTGAAAAAGTTTTGTATCTTTTTAATATGGTTTTGCATTGGTATTATATTCTAATTCGATTATTAGTGATATTTTTATAAAAGTATATTGTCTGAAAAAAATATTTGTATTTATTAAAACGAGGGAAAAATTTTGCAAAAGACGCCCCAAAAAGGCAACTACAATATAAACATGACCGTAATCAAATGCAAGACGAAAATATAAATAAAAGAATAATTATTTGATTTAAAACATTTTTGATAACGATTTCTGATGTTTACGCGAGTATTATACATTTTAAATAAAACTACTTTACGGATTTTATCGCGTTTGTATTTGATTTTTGATTACCCGACGTTTCGAACACTTTACAGCGTTCATGATCACGGGTGGACTAAGATGTCTCACGTCCAACAAGTTATTGTTACTGCAGAAAATTTTCTGCAAAAAAAAAATCAAATACAAACGCGATAAAATCCGTAAAGTAGTTTTATTTAAAATTTTTGATAACGTTCCAATATGTCAATATACCTACTTACAGAGTAAGGAATAAAGATATCTCTATGCCTCAGCCTCTTTCCTTGCTCTAAATATGCCTATGCCTAGTCTTATGCCACTTACTTAAGGCCGACTCAATATGTCTTCTTTACTTAGTCTTCTTTTATAGTACCCTAGCTGACCCAACAGACGTTGGTCTGTTCAAATCTAAAAAAAAAGCGGTTCCAGTTATTAATCTAAACCATTCTCATATCCATCGGAATAGCTAAAATAAACATCAAAATCGGTCCAGCCGTTTAGAAGGAGTTCATTAACAAACATACGAATAGAAGATTTATATATATAAAGATAGAAACGTTTATATAGTCGAAAAAAAAGTTACCTTAGAACAGTTTATATAGTCGTTAAGTTTTCTTAAATTTTCTAATTTTCTGCGCAACATTCTTAATTTTTTTTTTCCGTAAAAACCATTTTCAAAGTATTAGAAAACTTAAAAATAAAGATGGACGAAATCGGTAAAGTCGTTCTCAAGTTATGTTATTGTCCTGTCCAAACAGCGCCATCTACCAGGTCCAGTTGTGAATTTAAACCATCCTCGAATCCCCTTGAACACACACAAAAAATTTCGTCAACATCGGTCCAGCCGTTTAAAAGGAGTTCAGTGACATATACACGTACGCTAGAAATTTTAATATAAGATATTGCAAAAGTTTTGGCAATAGTTTTTTGTAATGACTTCAGATGTTTACGCGAGTATTACACATCTATACATATACAGTCAACCCTCCTATAACGCGGTGAGTGCGTACCGCGTTATATGGAAACCGCGCTATAAGAAACTCGGATTTAACCGTACAAACCAGGCTAATTCGTAGCGCATTCTATGGAAACCGTCTACCGCGTTGTATGGAAACCGCGCTATAAGAAACTCAGAATTAGTACAAATCACATCATTCGTACCGCGTTATATGGAGACCAATAAATTCCAAAGACAAGATAAATTATAAATTATTTTTATTGAATTGAACAGTTTATATAAGGAAATGATACAAAAAATTAAACAAAAACTAAACTAAAAAACTGTTTTCCAACAAAAACAAGAAAGACTTTTGTAAAATTATGTAATCTTTCAACACTCATCCTCGCTGTCAGATATGAGTCGCCTAACTCGTCTTCTTTTAATGGGCAAAATGTCTTCCTCACTTGGTTCATCTTCACATTGGTTTTCGATTGTAGCTTTTTTTTCTAACTTCACTAAAACCTCTCTCTAGAAGGTACTTATGGGATGCTGTTGAACGGAAACTGCGTTGTAAGAGTACCGCGTTATAGGAGGGCTGTCGCAATTTCAGCTCCGCGTTATATGGAAACTGCGTTCTGATAGTACCGCGTTATAGTAGGGTTGACTATATATAAAATAAAGTCGTGTTAGTTACACTATTTATAACTCAAGAACAGCTAAACCCATTTGGCTAACAATTGGTGGGGAAGTAGCTTAGAACCAGGAGACGGACATAGGATACTTTGTATCCCGTTTTTTTTATAATGGTGTTTACAAGATTTCGCCAATAACTCTTTTGTTCCGTTCGATCGCGTTCCCGTGTGACGTGGCCTAAAATGTCAAAGAGAAATCATGTCACTATGAAACATAGTATAAAAAAATGCATTTGGTATGTAATAACAAAATGCAAATGACAGCTAAGAGTAATTTGGTCTATAGTTAAATATGGTTGAAAATTTGATAATTATAATTTTGTCAGAAATCAATAATGAGTAATTTGTATTCTCTTTGAATTATCATTAACAATGCCGCGACCAAGACGATCGATTCTTTCCCGACAAAGCTGTAATGGTTCTTCCATTAGAGACTATATTTTCAGAAATTTAGAAAATATATTTACCAAAAAAATTATGGCGGTACGAAGTTCGCCGGGTCAGCCAGTTGTAGATAAAACTACTTTACGTATTTTATCGCCTTTGTATTTGATTTTTGATTGCCCGACGTTTCGAATACTTTACAGCTTTCCTGCTCAAGGGTGAACTAAGATATCTCACGTCCAACAAGACATTGTTATTACAGATATTTATAATAACCTACCCCCTACAGAAATTAGTTATTAAATTTTGAACTACATTGTGGTACAAATTTATTGCCAGTACGAGAAGAAAATGATTTTATATGTAAAAAATTATATCGTTTATGGTTAGTAATTATTAAACATTAAATTAGCAGTAATTATTATGACAAATTATTAATTTAAACCTAACAAATCAAATATAATACCACCGGATTGGAACGCGGTTACACTGATAAAGATCCGGCAAGAAAACTCAAATGCTCAAAATTATTATTAATTTTTTAAAGGCGGCTAATTTTATCTCAGTAAAAGGTTTTTGATTTATAAAATAATCCTTAACTATTATTATTGTGGGTCAAATCTATACAATAAGTGCTCATGTTGTCTTGCACTCTTGTGATCTTTTTGGTTTTATTTTTAATTATGTTTATAACATGATTCCAGGTTGAAGGTAACACTGAGCCATTTTCTCTGTTGAAATTTTTATGTTTCTTAATCTCAATAGCCTCGCGTACCATTCTAGGCAGGTATCGGTGTTCTTTTGCTAGGATTTGTGGTTAATCAAACCTGATGTTATAGCGGGAGCGACCTTGACTATGTTCACAGACAGCAGACTTAGTGTGACGGCGGTGCTTCACAATAGTTTTATGACCGACCGCTTGTCTGACATCGACCTTCTTTGAGAATGTAATAATTGACCTGACAACATCAGATTAAGATGATCCAAGTCGATAGAAAACGTCGTCGTCTTATACGATACCCACAAACAATGTAAGAATTGGTAGTATTTGTAGCCGTGGAATGTATTCATAAACCAAAAGATTTGTCTCTCTACAACCTTACCATAATAATCTATCACTTCTCTCTTTCAAAGTTTAAAATTAACGTGTGTATAATCACCATATCGTGTCTGAAGTAATGAGAAAGAAATTTTCATATTATTTTTAGATCTAATAGTATGTATTTTTGTATTTACCGTGTCATCTTTACTTCATACTAATAACGGCAATCTTGAAATAAAAAGGGTTTAGCAAAGAGTTGAACATATTAGTGCTACGAATAGACTAGTCTATCCTGAAGCTAAACATGTTAACTAAGAAAACAAGCCGCTTTTAAATACGCTTGTTAGTAGTTAGCGTCTAACTGGATACATTCCATACTGTATACAGTGTATTTTAACTCATTAAGTGATCGCTTTATTGGTATAATATGTGGCTACTGGTCATGACGCCCTGGAAGTTATACTCGGGTCGTATGGATTTGAATTTTGTCACTTGAAGCTATGTCATTGTAAAAGGCAATAAGTGCGCTCTTTAGCCAGTTGAACTATAAAGCTACATAGTGCAATTTGCAAGGCACAAAATAAGTCGTCTTGTTTATTACCCTTACGTCCCTTGGTAGTCTTTTACGCTCACCAATGGATAAGTATGGATTCTTACTTATCGTCACACAGATGGTAAACAAATCATTTGATTGAAACTATTTTTAAATGCTACGATATGATTCACTTAGTATGTTTCTTATCCAGCGCGACGAAGATTCCCCGAGGGGAGGACGTCGGTTGAGGAGAGGGTACTCCTCAAGGGGTATTCCGTCGGGCCGACCCCTGGCGACAAGTCACCCTGCTCCGTGAGGGATTACTTTCCATCAGATGAATCTTCTTCTGAACCATTTACATTCTAGTACTTAGCGTCTATTCTATAATAGAATAAATATAAATTTGTAGACCCATCAGACGTTGTCTTGTTGAAACATTTAAAACACTTAAATAAAATATAAAATTCAATTTAAACTATTCTGAAATTACCAATCTGATGATTTATTGTGAAAAAAAAAATCGTCATAACGGTCTAGCAGTTTAGAAGGAGGTCAGCCATCTACGCACGTATAGAAGAATTATAATTATGTATGAAGTAATATTATAGATGAATTATTGCCTGTGGTTACGCAGTAAGAATACAATGAACCAGTCCCTTCTGCTGCTCGTGGGTGCGATAATAGTCAACTACGGGATACATGCAGGTAACATCACTGCAAGCTTGACGAAGCGACAACAGCTAGAGAACAAAAGGTTTCGAGTGGCAACCACGTATCGGACGACGCAGTGTAGGACAACTAGGTGGACTGACGACCTGCTGAAAGTTACTGGGCGTCGTTTAATGCAGGCGGCATAGGACCGTACTCTGTGGCGTAACATGAGGGAGATCTACGTCCAGTAGTAGACGGTGATAAGCTGCAATGATGATGATGAATGATCGCTACAAGAGAAGGAAAACTTGATATAAAACCCTATTCCAACATGACAGACAAACGTAGAATAGTAGGTCAATTTTCCCCCCACTATAGAGCAGGCCTTTTCTTTTTATTTTTTTTAGGGGTGAGCCATGGTCAGCGCACCCGCCGCCCGGATCCGTCCGGGGCGACAGAGGGGCGGTGCGCGGCCCGATTACCCACCCGTGATACGTCGCCTTCGTCGTTGGGCCGACCACCGGTGCAGGGTAACTTGTCTTCAGTGGTCGGCCCGACGGAATACCCCCGTCGCGGGGTACCCTCTCCACTCGACGTTCCCCCTCAGGGACGTCGGTCGCCATCGCGCAGTCAGCGTCACTGCGGGTGAGGAACTAAATCCTCGGTCCGGTCACCCGTGGCCTCGACTAGGGCGGCATTAGGCGCTGATACTCGCGCCTGCGCTGCCCGAATCGCCGGTGGCGGCTGGCATCATTGTGGAGGTGTTCCTCCCGCACGCGCTTCCCCGCTTCCTTCCGTGAGACGACTGTCTCGGAGAAGGCGGCAACCGCGTCCCAGTTCCTGATGCTGCCGAACATCTCTCTAGCGATAGTTGACAGTGTCAGGTCGGCACTGATGATTGCGACAATATCACGGCGCTGCTCAGCACACGTGGCACACACCTCGTGTGCTGCGCCGTGTCCTCGTCGCAACTATAGAGCAAGCCTGAGACTGACAGTGGGACTTATATAGGCTGAGATGATGATGATGAAAGATAATAATGATTATTAAAGGATGATATATGTACGTTGTATAAAAGAAAATCCATATTTGACTCGAAAATTGATACACGACTGTTATTCAACATCTGCGACCATATTAAGATATATGAAAGTTTGTCCAACTTTCACTTTTATTGACATATTTATTAATCAATCAACATCTATGTTTACGAGTTGAGCACATTATGGTATCACTGTCAAACCAGTATATTTAAGGTTCATGAAACTTCAATATAGTTTCAACACTTGTATAGTTATCAGCTACTACTTATGCACACATATAAATAATTATAGGTGATAGCGGGGGCGAGGTTGTTGGAAGTGGGCGACGAGAGAGGTACATTTTCGTTAGCAGTTTAATAAATGCGTTGGCCTTACTGCACTAATAACTCTCACCCAATCAATTATTTGGGGCAGAATCAATAATCGCGTGAAAATATTAAAATGAAATTTTAAGTTAATCCCTTGCTAATTAATTCAATAAGTGTCATGCATTTATTACCTTTATTTATGGACAGATAAATCACACCTACTGATAAAAGTATTTATAGTATAATTGAATGTTCTCGTGGCCATATTTCGGTCAAAATTGCCAATACCAAGAGACCCATATACAGTAAGAGATATGGAGGTTTATCCCTATTGTCACTTTCGCGTACTCTTCGAATTCTGGAAATTCTTGACCTCTCATTATATTCTTTATCCCTGCAAATATTTACGTTTAGTACCCCTACTTGTAGATTGAGTATGCTGTAAATGATAGTTAAAACTATTTTACGGATTTCATGGCGTTTATATTTATTTTCATGGTCACCGAAGGATGCCACCGACGGATGTCGAACCGACTTAAAATCGGGATATTAAAAATCAAATACAATGGTGATATAATCCGTGGTTATCCATGTGGTGATAGAATAAGAATACAATGCACCACTCCTTATCTTGCCCGTGGGTGTCATAAAAGACGATTGAGCGGTATAATGTGCATATAACATCTTTTCAAGAGAAGGAAAACTCGAAATAAAACCCTATACCAATCCATCTGTGTGGCATAGTGGGTCAATTCCCCTTCCTTTGTGGAGGAAGCCAGCAGTGGGACGTAAATGAGTTGTGATGAATGAATGAATAAAAACCCGTAAAAAACAGTATTATTAAAAATGTGTAATACTCGCGTGAACATTTGAGATCATAGTGATAGTTAAGTATCATCATTCATCATAGTTTCGGCTCATATACGTCCCAATGTTGGGGTCGATTTTCCTCCTTAATAGGAGGACTGTTGACCTACTATACCACGCTGTTCAGACGAGTTGGTATAGGATTTTATTTCCACGGACAGGAAAGGGAGTGGTGAATTGTATTCTAACTCCGTCACCACACGGAAAATAGTAGTAGTATATATTTAAGTATATTATGTGCCTATTCAATTAACTTAATCACGTTGCATGTTTTAAATTGTGTATTGTTAAGGCAATCAATCGTACTACTTATATACAAAGCTTCAAGCTACATTGATTGTTGACTACAAACCATTGATTTAACGTACGAATTAACTGTACTCACGTGCGTTCAATTTTTTTATTAGTCATATTGTAGGTCTCACTCACTCTCACGGTCACGATCTTTTGCCTTTATTAAGTCTAATTTCTAGTGCATAAGGGATAATTTATAGAGATAAGTTATTTTATTTTATTTTCATTAAATATATTGGCGTTTTTGTGTACATTTACTTACTTAATTTAGTAGAGTACAACGACACGTTTATAATTCTTTTCAAAAGTAAAATATTTTACTCAAAACCAATGCCGTGGTAGTTTTGAAGTTTATTATAAAGGTAACTTTCAGTGTGATGACGGCGTAAGAATACAAATAACCACTCTCTTAACAGTGGGTGTCGTATTAGACGACTAAGGGATTAAAATACGCAGATCATCTCTATGCTATACTCTATCAGAGAAGGAAGACTCGAAATAAAACCTTATACTAACCCATCTGATCAGCAATTTCCCAATCATTATGGAGGAGGCTCGAGCTCAGCAGTGGGACGTACCTGACCTGAAATCATGATAATAAATGATGATTTAAGCAATCAAACACACAAACTTTAGCTGTACAATTATATAAATAATATCTATATAATATTTTAATACAAAATATGCAACACAACGCTAAGACCTTATTAATTCTACCAAGAATTATATCATTATCGACTACTGTGAGCCATCGAGCTTCGTCTCTGTAATTATCTCGTATTAGGGACTATTATCATATATGATGGACTATCAATTTAATGTATCGTCATTTCAATAATCGACCTTAGACAATAGCCACCGGATGCGTATACATTAAAGGACAATGCGAATATTGCAAACAACGTCAGCGTGTTTCGTGTACGATCATGCTAACTATAACTTACGCGAACTCCTTTTTGTAATAATTGGAAATGATATGAATTTATCATTAGATTGAAGTCGCTTTTATAAGTGAATTGTATAGCGACGGAACGTGTATCGATTTAGGTATTTATAACTGGTTATTTGATTGGTTTAGAGCAGTGAGCACGCGACAGCTAATTGGTAGGTTGAGTCTTCGATCTATCGAAACTATTCTTGGATATATCCGTCAGTAAATTTTAGTAGATTTAAGCAATATTGAGCTAACTAGTTCAATTATGTGAACTGGCAATTTGGTACACAGTTGGATAGCGTGTTTGTCTATTTTGTCTTACTCTTTTAACAATCGAAATGATTTTATTGATGTAATTTTGCATAGTTAATACATATTAATATCAATGGATTTTATTTAGACAATAAAGGTTCTGTTCTGTATCTGCCGTCTACTGTAGAATCTGCTTGCGTCCTTTCTTACGGTCATTCGCAAAAAGAGAAGAGGGTTAAGACAAATTGCATGAATACCTACTCCGTCCCCACAAAAAAAAAAGTGTTATTGTAATAAGCATAAACCTTGTGACATAGGCATACCTGTTTATATAATAAATATAAAGTTCGAATATTTGCTACTAAATCATGCAAAATAATTGAACAAATTTTGCTATACAAATAACCTATAAGGTTTTTGAACACATACTATTTATCACGGTAAATGAGAGGCCTTGATCTCTGTTACAAGTTCACCTTTTATTATACTAGATTATAAATTGTGAATATATATAAATGAAATGCTCTTTGTAAGGAAAATATCTTAAATTTATTTGCAATATTTTAATGCCCTTTTCAATTCAGGTAGACATAGCCCGCCCTCGAGGATCTCCAAAGCTAATTGCGAATATTTTTGAATTTCATTATTGCCTTATCATTTTACTAATCGTTATGACGTGTGCCTGAGATTTATGCTTAATATCCGATCTATAGAGTATATATTGTAATGTTAGTATATTATAAAACAAAGAAATGAAAGATGCCGCCACCATTTGTCACTGATTTCGGAATGAAGTAGCGTAATGTCCGGGTCCGCCTTATTTGCGCCTCAAACCGCGCGAGCTTTCTTTTTCAGAACATTATCTGCAGTGGACAATGTTAATGATTTCCAAATTCATAGCAGCAATTGCTCTGTCATTTAAATTATACCTAGGTAACTAATTACTATTATTTTTATTATTTGAAGCAAATATACAGTGCTTATCAAGGATATCAGAAGACTGTCACGTAGGGGTAAGTGATCATAATCATCACATCTTATATGTCCCACTGCTGGGCAAGCCTTCTCCGTAATAAGAAGGAAATTGACTAACTTAGGGTAAAATGGTGTAATTTTTTTTTTTTTTTGTGGGTGGGCCGCGGTCGGCGCGCCTCCGCACCACTCCGTCCGGGGCGACAGAGGGGCTTAAGCACGCAACTCCCGCGACCCACCCGAAAACCACGTCGCCTTCGTCGTTGGGTCGACCACTGGAGCAGCGTTAACTTGTCGTCAGTGGTCGGCCCGACGGAATACCCCCTATTGGGGTACCCTCCCATCGACCGACGTCCTCCCCTCGGGGATGACATCGGTCTTTCCTCACGCGGTCGACCTCTCGGCGGGTGACGGAATAATCCCCGGTCACGTCACCCGCGGCCTCGGCTAGGGCGGCATGAGGCGCAGATAGTTGCGCCTGCGCCGCCCCAGTCGCCGGCGGCGGATCTCCTCATCGAGGCTGCGCTCCTCACGCAGGCGATCCGCCGCCTCCTTCCGCGAGATCACTGTCTCGCAGAAGGCTGCGACCGCGTCCCAATTCCCGACGCTGTCGACCATCGCCCTAGCGATAGCCGGCAGCGTCAGGTCCATACCGATGATTGCGACGAGTTCACAGCGCTGCACTGCCCAAGCCCCGCAGGCCTCGAGCGTATGGCGCGCCGTGTCCTCGTCGCAATCGCAGTGGTGGCAGGACGGTGTACTCTCCCTCCTAACGACCTTGTGCAGGTATTTGGCGAAGCACCCATGCCCCGTCAAAACCTGCACCAGTCGGCAGGAGAGCACCCCGTGCCGCCTCTCCAACCACTGCATCAGCACCGGCCGGAAGGCCTCCACGGTTCGCACCCCGAACCGAGGCCTCTCCAGCCGGACTGCCCAACGGGCGATGACGTCTCGGCGGGCGTCGACGCGCCAGGCGGTGAGATCCCTTAGCGAGACCACACCGCCCTCCGCTCGCACCCCCGTCACCCGCCGATATAGTTCGGCGAGCATCTCCGCCTCCAGGTCCCTCGGGGGAGTCCCGGCCAATAGGCACGCTGCCTCCGTCGCCACCGTGCGGTATCCGCGGATGGCCCTGACCGCCGTGACCCTCTGTGGTCGCCACAGAAGGGCCCTAAGTCGGGCGGTCATGGACCCCGCCCACACCGGTGCGCCGTACAGGGCCATCGACCGGATGACCCCCGCGTACATCCGTCGGCACGCAGCGCTCAGTCCGCCCACGTTCGGCATAAGCCACGATAGGGCGGACGCCGCGCCGACGAGCCGCGGAGCGAGCCTACGGAAATGCTCCCGGAACCACCATCGCCCGTCGAGCACCAGGCCCAAGTACCTCATATGGGCCCGGATGCTGATGTCGACCGAGTGGACGGTGATCGAGACGCCGATGGGAGGGCTCATAGTGCGCCCATGGAACAAGAGGGCCTCCGTCTTGTCCAGGGCGACCCTCAACCCCAGCACCTCGATCCGTCTGACGACCTCCTCGGTACCCGAGGTCGCCAGGCTTACCGCCTCTTCTAGCGTCCCACCGCGGGCTGTGACGAGCGTGTCGTCGGCGTAACAAATCACGCCCAGCCCGGGCGGGAGGCTCCCCCTCAACGCCCAGTCGTAGCCGATGTTCCACAGGGTGGGTCCGAGGACCGACCCCTGCGGGACACCGCACGTCATGGGCGTTCGCACGACGTCCCCTGCTCGGTCGGTGCAGAGGACGCTGCGCCCCTCCAAATAGTCTGCCACTAGCCGCCTCAGGTAAACTGGCACCCCGTGATACCGGAGCGCCTCCCTGATGCAGCTGAATGGCAGACTATTGAATGCGTTGGCGATGTCTAGGGACACCACCAACAGCACTCCCCCGCCAGTGACGGCCTCAGTCACCACGGCCCTCAGGCGCAACAGAGCCGCGATCGTCGAACGACCCCTCCTAAACCCAAACTGGGCGTCCGACAGATCGGGCAAAATGGTGTAATGAGAGTCACTTAAGCAAAGATTGAAATAAAAACAAAACAAGAAATAAAATCTTTATTGCTAGCATCTTATAACAAAATCTACATATTTAACTACCTTTTTAGAACAATAATAATTACTTTGAGAATCAAGTTAAAAAAAATTAAAGAACAGATTTGACTCCCAATGCATTGAATGGCGGGCAATTGTGATCACACTGCGGGCATGATGGTTACAGTCAATCTTGCAATCATCGCAGACTATCTTTGACCAACTCTCTATCATTGCACTCGGCATAAGCCAATGAGTCACAAGAGTTCACAACAGTCACATAGAGGAGAAGGAGGTGAAGTCACATCTTTTTTCTGGAGGCAGAGAAGAAGTAATTCCAGTGACGTCATATTTATAAATGTTTTGTTACACACAACTGCTGTCCTCAATCTTATTAAATACTGTAGCTCCCTTTATTCTAGTCGCTTCTGGTGTCTTGACACATATTTCTTCCTTAGCTTATCCATATAACCAGTTTCGTAAAATATATTAACAATGTGCTTCAGATTCATTATCTAAACATCCATAGAAAATGTTACCCATCTTCTTTACCAAGCTATTTTTCATCTTTTTACCAAGATAACTATTTAAATTCTTCATCAAGATTAAAGAGTGACCAAAATCTGGTTGTGGGTTGACTTTTTTTTAGCATATCATATTTATAAACTAGAAAATAAAAAGTCTGTTGCTTGATCAGATTTTCGTACAGAATATTCATGCGTTTCAATAAGCTATATTGCTTTATTTAACGTTTTACAAGATTAGGAAGCTTCTTTTGGTAGTTTTCACCCGTATTTTCGGCATCTAAACACAAATATTCATAACATATTACCGTGGCTAATGGGGTTCATATGACTCTCATTACCTACCAGTACAATACTGAGAAAAAAAGTAAAATAAAAAATACATATTTGTTATTTAGGCGACATAGGTTCAAAATCGTACTTTATAATGGCCGGATGAACATGAATAAAATGTATAAATAGTAAGTCGCGTACTCGTTTTTGGTGTTTGTGGTTTTCTAGATATTTGGGTGACTCCCAATGCCCGCTGACACTCATTACCTGTTTTTCCTCTAATTATTTACCATTTTTTTTATTGCTAATGGTGGCAAACGAGCAAACAGTACACCTGATGGTAAGTGTTGCTGCCGCTCATGGACCTTTACAGGGTCGCTGCCTACCGCGAAGAAAGTGAAGGGAGTGTAAATGTGTGCATTGAGACTCGGTGATACCAAGGGCACCACCAAAACCCTCCACACACAAACACCCTCAGAAAGTTGGGGTTCCGGCTCTCTCGCTCACCGAACGCAGCGCAGTAACAAATTGCTACTACTCAGACGTCGATTTTCTGCGAGAGTGTGGTACTACACCGGACGGACCGGCCCACGGCTGTAGACAGATAACTGTCAACAGTGTGGTCCTACCACTCTTGAATTACTTCAATAAAATAAATTACTTCAATATTTACTAAATTACTTAATTATTTACTTAATTACTTATTTAAACTTACTTATTGACTTAAAATTACTTATGCTGTATCAACCCGTCTGGCCATATTGGTCACGACGAGTTGGTATAGTATTGGGTTTTCTTTTGGGTGGCTATTGTCAGCACACATGCTGTCCACTCAGTCCAGGTTGACGAAATGGCGAAGCGTGGCCCCATAACCTTTTTTTTTTTTTTTTTTCACGCTGTGGAAATGCATTTACGCACCGTCCCCCGCCGGTGACAGACGGAGGAGTGTGTGGGGCTCGCCGGTCACCATGTGATCGGAATACCCACTAAAACCACAGCGGCCCCTTCCGCGCTTTTACGGGGCGCCGGAGAGATCGTCTGATGACATTCAATCCCCGACACCCCAACGCATGGCCGTCTGGCCACGTCCTATCGTCATTCAGGGCGGTGGAAGGAGTTGCGCATATTGGCGCCTTCTCCTCCCGGGTCGCCGCGCGCGGAGCGAGTCAGCGGAGGCAAGTGCCTCGCGTTCTCGCTCCGCAGCCTCCTTCCTTGAAATAACGGCCTCACAAAATGAGGCCATGGACGACCAGCACCTGTCGCTGTCGAGCATCTGTGTGATAATGGTCGGCAACGACAGGTCTATTCCGAATTCCATCGATAGGACGTGGCGTTGGGGCCCCCAGGCGGGGCAAACTTCCAAAGTGTGGCGCGAATCGTCGATTGCTGCGCCACACTCATGGCATCCTGGGGCCCCTTCTCTTCCAATTCCATGCAGGTACTTACCGAAGACCCCGTGTCCGGTAAGCACCTGCACCATCCTAAAGGTTAAGTTGCCGTGCCTCCTCGTGAGCCAGCGGTGGAGATGCGGCGCAACCGCCTCCACAGTCCCCCGCCCTGCTGCGGGGGACTCCAGATCTTCCCTCCACCGCCGGATAACTTCTCTTCGGGCTACTTTCCTGTGCTCTGCCCAGTCTCCTTGCGGAGACTTGCTCACCGTTGGCCCGCATTGTGGCGCGGCGCCGGTAAACCTCCGCCAGCGCCTCAGCCACAAGCGGCCAAGGTGGGTCGCCTGCCAGTAACGTTGCCGCAGTCCAGGACACCGTACGATAGCCCCTAATAGCCCTCACCGCCATGACCCTCTGCGGTCGTCGCAGAAGGGCCCTGTTGCGGGCAGTAAGGGACTCCGACCATATAGGGGCACCGTACAGCGCCATGGACCGCACAATGCCGGCGTAAAGCCGCCGGCAAGACGACCCGGGGCCACCAGTGTTTGGCAGAAGTCTTCCCAATGCCGCGGCCGACTTAGTGAGCCTCGGGACGAGCTGGGCAAAGTGTAGCCCAAAGTTCCAATTTCTATCGAGGTGCAGACCCAGATATTTCATCTGAGCCCGCACAGGCACGGCAACTCCAGACACACTGATGTGTGCTCCTCGGGGGGGACCTCTACGTGGGCCATGGAATAAGAGGGCCTCAGTTTTGTCCAACGAGACCCTCAAGCCCAGCATTCCAATCCGGTCAACGACGAGCGCTAGTCCTTCCTGTGCTAATCGGGCGGCTCCCTGGAAGTCAGTTCTCCTCACCGTGATGAGAGTGTCATCCGCGTAGCAGATAGCCCCCATCCCGGGAAGGAGCCGACCTCTCAGGAGCCAGTCGAAACCGACGTTCCACAGAATCGGACCAAGGACTGAACCCTGTGGAACGCCGCACTCCACCCGATGGTGATGAATACGCCCGTCGCCCTCCTCCCAGAGCACATGCCTTCCATCGAGGTACGCTTCCAACAGCCTCCGGAGATAAGGAGGCACTCCATGGTACCGGAGCGCCTCCCTTAATGTCTCGTGTGGGAGACTGTTGAATGCGTTCTTTATGTCGAGCGAAACTGCCAGGAGTACTTCCTTTTTGGCCACCGCATCGGTGGCCAGGGACTTTAGGGCGGCTAGCGCGTCAATTGTGGAGCGGCCGCCTCTAAATCCATATTGTTTCTCTGACAGTCCCGGCCCAACTTCCTCGAGGTGCTGGACGAGACGATCCGCAAGCACTTTCTCGAACAATTTAGCCGTCTCATCCAGCAGCACCAGTGGTCTGTACGCGGAAGGGGAGTCGATTGGGCGGCCTTCCTTCCGCAGCAAGTATAGTTTACCGCACTTCCATTGCTCCGGGAACTGCCCGGACCCCAAACATGCGTTGAGCAGTTCCCGGAGCTTATCCTTAAGATATTGCGCAGCGATACCGAGTACGAGCCCCGGGACGCCATCGGGACCAGGCGCCTTTCTCTTTCCAGATAGGCGGGCAAGCGCCGTTTCCATTTCGACGTCGGTAATGGGTGGGATTGACGTCTCCACTTCCATCACCGACCGAGGAGCCATTCTGGGGGGAACGTGTCCCACAGACTGCGGGAACAGTTCTCCTATTACCCCAACAGAAAACCCGGATCCATCGATTCGATGATGGGGGCGCCACAAGCGCGGAGCTTGTTCCGCGCTCGTGGCGCCCCCAGGCTGGTATGGGCGCCCCCAGGGATCCCTGTCGAGGCCTGCAAGGAGCTCCTCGTGGGCCTTCTCCTTTGCCCGCCTGATGGCCAGCTGCAAGGACTTTTTCTTAGTCTTGTACTCTGTCCGCAGCCGACCTTCAAGGACATTGTCCCGATCGGCTCGTTGACGGCATCTGACGTAGACATGCCGCGCCTGGTTAGAGGCCACCCGAAGATTAGCAATCTCGGGTGACCACCAGTATACTTGACGACGCGGTGGCCTCCGCCCAGATCTCGGCATCGCTGCATCACACACTGCCTCAAGGGCACTGCTTATTTGGCCAGTGAGCCCCTCCACGCTTGTTGGCAGCTGTCCTGCCGCACCCCAGCGCTGCACTATGGTAGACTCCCGGACCATTTCCAAATTTAAATGGCCAATGGCCTACTTTGGGAAACGGCCCCTTCTTCCGCGCCGGGGCCCTAGTGGTCCTCGAGGGGCGGAGATCTCAAAACGTATGTAACGGTGGTCCGAGAGAGTCTCCACCCCTTCTTCCACTCTCCAGTCACTCACCCCGCGGGCGACATCGGGGCTGGCAAACGTTAGGTCCACGATAGACCCACCCCGATGTCGCACGCAGGTGTGGACCGTCCCTCTATTAAGGAGAGATAGACCGGAGAGGAAGGACCACTGTTCAACAGCCGCGCCCTTCACGTTTGTGGTGGGGTTCCTCCACGCGCGAGACTTCGCGTTGAAGTCGCCGAGGACCACAATTTTCCTCGGCGACTGACGACGAACCGCGGCACTGACAGAGTCCAGGAATAACTGAAACTCTGCTAGGCCGCGGTTGGGAGAGAAATAAATGCCAATAATGGCGAAGTCTCGCCACCCCACCACAACGTAACCATTGCCCCTCTCAAGAGGAGAGAGGGGAGGGCCGACGCATCCTCTGGACAGGACAGCTACGTCTTCTCTGAGGTCCCCCACCCAACTGGGTGAGTGGGGGACAAAGTAGGGCTCACTGGCTACGGCTAAATCTATATCCCACTCCGCCATGGACTGTAGCAGCAGATCCTGAGCCCCGGCGCAGTGGTTCAAATTTGCCTGGAGGAAGCGTACTCTGTCTCCCATTACGTGGACATTTCGGCTTCCTCCTGTGCTCTGCAACTACCGCTTAATGCGGTGGCTCGCGGTCCTTGAGCCACCTTGCCTTTCGACGAGGGGGCTTTGCAAAGTCTTCCCCCCATCGTGTGATCTGCTGGACGACCGGCGGCGAAGCACACCGCACATCGTGGTATGGCAGCCACACATGTAGCCAACTTGTGTCCACTGCTGCCGCAGCGGAAGCAAAGTTCGAAGCGGTCTACTGTGGATGGGCATAGCGGGGCTGTATGGCCCAGTTCCAGACACCGGGAGCACCTCAGTGGGAGACTCTCCAGCACCTGAACACCTGCCGAGCTCCAGCCGACCAGAAGCCTTCCCGCATCAGCGAGCATTTTAGCGGCGGCAACGGGACAGCGCACCTTGACCATGCCCATGCCACGGGGTCCACGCTGGATTTGTCCCACCTGGACTTCCGCGGTGTCGCAGCTACATGTGCGGACTACTGCCGCACGCACCTTCTCCTCGGTGGCGGAGTCATCCATTCCGGTCACGCGGATATCAGCACGTTTGACGGGGCGGATGACATCCGCCATACCTGCCAACGCCGTTCGTAAATTGGCCGCCAGCTGGTCAGCAACTTCCATTGACTGAGACTTGTGCAGTTGCAGAACCCTGGCCCCGGTCACAGAGCGCCTTACTTTGAGACCCTCCTTAATCCCCATATCCTGAAGGTTGACCCCCTGCTCAGCGCGAAGCATGGCGTTGGCGTATGTAACCCCCTTTTTTTCAGCCTCCGGCTGCAATTTCAAGATTACAGCTGGGGAGCGAGGTTCAGCAAGTGCAGACTTCAGTTTCTTCTGCGCCAGAGCAGCTGGAACAGGAGCTGCGGATGGCGCTACGGGCGCGGAGGTCTGTACAGGAGGAGCAGATTTTTTTTTTCCCCTTCTTTACTACGGTTGCCCAGCTATCCGTAGACGCAGGCTGGACCTGGGGAGTGACTGCCAGAGTACCAGCAACTGTCTGGATAGAAGACGATGGTGCAGCCGTACAGACGGCGGATGTGGCCATAACAGACGCTGCGCTCTTCCGTTTGTCAGCAGCCAGTGGCGGACGATTCACCTTGGCGGGGAGCAGGCGATCCTCTAATCCCGCAAGTCGGGCGTTCACCATCTCCCCAACCGACTTCACGATAGAGGACTTCAGTTCCTCAATGGTGTCTGCTTCCATCAAAGACGAAGAGGCAGTAGCCCTCATCTCTGAAAATTCCCGGCGGTATGCTTTCAGTTCCGCCTTGAGGACTTCTACTTCCTTTCGTTGCCTGATATTCTCTGCTCTCAATCGGCGGGTCTCTTCTGCCTCAGATTTTGAGCACAGAGTATCAATAATGGCTTGCATCTCGGCTGCTGCATCCCTGAGCTTCTTTATATAAGGGCCCTGTAGATGCCCAGATTTCCGAGTGACCTCGAGGATTATTGCTGCAGTGGCCCCATAACCCACCAAATGGCCTACCCTTCATTATTCGTAGTCATCTGTGGCTAACCCAGCGGGATACCCGCGGGACACGCTCGGCTTCTCTGCGGGTGACGAACTATTTCCCAGCCCAATCATCCTCGGTATTGCACCAGCTAGGGCGGCATCAGGCACAAGTAGTCGCGGCTGCGCCCCCCGAATCACCAGCAGCGGGTCGTGTCATCGTAGAGGAGTTCCTCACACACACGCTCCGCCGTCTCCTTGCGTGAGATAGCTGCCTCATACAGAAGGCAGCGACCACGTCTCAGTTCCTGACGCTGTTGAGCATCTTCCTAGCGATGGTCGGCAGCGTCAGGTCGGCAATGATAATTGTGTTAAGTTGACGGTGCTGCTCTAGATTCTAGGTGGGATGCAATAGATTCTTGAATTTAGAAATGGTGAATTGTAGTCCTACTTCATTACCATAAGGATTGATTTCATTGATTGATTTGATTCTGCATCGCATCGCATCTCACCCCACATACGTCCCACTGTTAGGCTCGAGCCTCCTCCACAATGGGAGGGAATTTGACCTACTGTACCATGCTGTTGGGCTCGGGCGTCCCACTGTTGGGCTCGGGCCTCCTCTACAATGGGAGGAAATTTGACCTACTATACCATGCTGGTCAGACATGTTAGTATAAGGTTTTATTTACAGTTATCTTTCTCTTGCACAGATGTTATGTGTTTATTATATCCCTTAGTCGTCTTTTATGACATTCACGGCCAGTATAGGGAGTAGTGAATTGTATTTTTACTCCGTTACCACATAGAAGATGATGATTCTGCATAGTAACTTCAAATTAATTAATATTGATGCTTTAAGTATTGATCATCAATTTTAAAGTGCTCTCCGTTGTTCTATTTCCTTAGAAAGTCGAATATTTAAATAGTTATACATTGATTTATGGGTAGGTATTTACTCATATTACACAATTCATTTGTTTGGTTGGTATGCGCACATGGTTGATTTGATATCGTAAACGTGAGGTATGTGATTCATAGCTAATAACGCATGCGTTCAAGCTCGCGTGTAAACAGAGCGTCGTTATAAATAGCAATTAAATAATTTGTGATACTAATATGTAGATTCGGGTGCGTGGATCAAGTCGGCCATTAGACGCAAAACGCCAAATCATTTACAAGAAAGCGAGAACCCGCCTCGTGTTATTTACATAATTTATTCAGTATGACGACCAAGGGTTGTAACTTTAAATCTGATAGTTATATTTCGTTCTTTATTAAAATCAACAGTTTATTAGTTTATTTACTTATTTGAATGTACTAATCTCAAGAATTCATCATCATCATTTCAGCTCATGTACGTGCCACTGTTGGGCTCGAGCCTCTTCCATAATAGGAGAGAAATTGACCTTACTATACTATGCTGGTCAGACAAGTTGGTATAGTGTTTTGTTTCGAGTTCTCTTGCATAATTGTTATATGCGTATTATATGGTGGCGGATCGCCTGCGCGAGGAGCGCAGCCTCGATGAGGCGATCCGCCGCCGGCGACTGGGGCGGCGTAGGCGCGACTACCTGCGCCTCATGCCGCCCTAGCCGAGGCCATGGGTGACGTGCCGGGGAGTAGTCCGTCACCCACCGACAGGCCGACCGCGTGAGGAAAGACCGACGTCCTCCCCGAGGGAGGCCGACCACTGATGACAAGTAACCCTGCTCCGGTGGTCGGCCCAACGACGAAGGCGACGTGGTTTTCGGGTGGGTTGCGGGTGTTGCGTGTTTACGCCCCTCTGTCGCCCCGGACGTAGTGGTGCGAGGAGCGCGCCGACCGCAGCCCACCCACAAAAAAAAAAAAAAAAAGCGTGGTATACATTATATGGCTCGACCCCCAACAGTTGACGTTTATAAACAGAAATGATGATCTATGTCCTAATCACATCAGACCTTTTGATTTTTGTCATTAATTTTTCATTCACATCACAGCGTTCTTTTATAAAATTAATCCTAATTTTTAACCGACTTCAAATAAGGAGGTTCTCAATTCAACTGTATTTTTTGTATATATTGGTTCCATATAAATTTGATCAAGATGTGACCAGTAGTTTTCTAAGTTATGTTTAATATCCATACAGTTATATTTTTCATGGTTATACCATACATATTAAGAAGAGCTCTCATTTCTTCAACAAATGTGCGTTTTGGACACACCCCTGGTTCTCATAAAAACGTTCTAACAAAGTGAATAAAGGCGACATCCCAACAAACTGAACGGAGCACTGCACTGCACTCTCATCATCTGTAAAAATATCACATTCCATCATACGGGGAGGGATGAATTCAAACACCATCATTTTTGTCAATGTCGTATACATTAACTTCATAATTCGAGTTGCAATGCTTTTCCAATGGTGCATGATACAATCTTCCAAATATTAAACTAATATTTAGGCAACGCTTTGGCCGTTGCCGCCTCATTTGCATATAAGGTGCGGCCTTGTTCGATGGTTCCACTACACTATGAGTTACATTTTGAAATGGAACTACACAAAATTTGGAAATAATTAACACTGTGTTAGATAATGAACTAGCGACAGATTTAAAATTGATCAAATTCCCCAAATACAAGCTATGGTTGGGAACGTTATTTTATATTGTATACTTAATCGATCACCATACGTCTTATTAACCCTCATTCTTTCCCAGAGGCATTATACAAGACCACCAAGGGCAGATAACATCATTGCAAGGGAAAGAAAACTGGTAAATAACCCGTATGGCCGTACGATATACTATTTTTATACAGAAAATTCACGTAGAATTTGCTCTCCATTTCAATAACGTGCACTCGATGTATCGACGTATATGGCCTCAGAGAAAGTAGAATAAGAAGAGAAATAATCATCATCATCATCAAGAGAAATATTGTATTTATAATACTCCGACTATGTTATAAATACTTTAACTGTAAATACTTTAAATACTATTCTCCCCTTTTATTCAAAAAAAAAAAAAAAAAAAAAATACTATCCCCTGTAGGGCGCGTGAAGTCCCCATGACACAGAGATTTATTTCTTAGCGCGAGTGTTTTTTTTTATACAAAAAAGCTTTCCTATGTCATTGGACCAACAAGGTAGGTATCAATTTAATTATTTTTAAATTATCAATGAAGACTTATTTATGCCATTGAACAAACAAGATAGGCACTAATAATAATCTATCTATAACTGCAGATAATCACGTTAAATATCTGGGTGTATGGTTGGACAGCTCTCCAAGATGGAGAAAACATATTAATGAAACTGTTCAAAAAGTATCGAAATTAATTAACATCTTAAAAGTATTAGCAGGACGGGGGTGGGGGGTCCACCAAATACATTTAAAACGTCTGTATATATCCCTTATACGTAGTAGAATTGATTATGGCAGTTTCCTTTATGACAACAGTTGCAAAACGAATTTGTTAAGACTAGATAGGGTGCAAAATCAAGCGTTACGTGTAATTGGTGGTTTTATTCGTAGCACACCAATACACGTTATGGAATGTGAACTTCACATACTACCTCTTCAATACCGTAGAAGATATTTAGGAAGTAAATTTTGGTTAAAAACTAAATCAATAAATAACAGCAATATAATTAATATAGTAAATAAATTATCTGAAAGCACTCATTCCCGTTATTGGCATAATAAAAAACTCGCTCTTTTAGTACATAGTTATTTAACATTTAATTCAATACCCTTATATTCCTGTAAACTTCTTGATATGTATTCATTGGAAACATGGGTGAGTAGTATTGAGCTTACGGAAGTGTTGCGTGATCATATACCTTCAATTGCAAAACCAAAACATTCATACAATATACATCAGTTACGCACTATATCTATGACATATATACAGAAACAATATACTGATTACCATAAAATTTATACTGACGGTTCCAAAGACAACAGAGGTGGAGGTGCAGCCCTATTTGACCCATTCCACAAGTTCAGTGGAAAGTTTAAGATCGAATCTAACGTCTCTATTATGCATATTGAGCTCGTCGCTATTTTAGAGGCCTTGTTATACGCTAACTCAATCAAATATGACAAATTTGTAGTATTAACTGATTCAAAAAGCTCATTGCAACATTTGGCTCGATGTACCTCGCACGTGCGAGGTAATCCGATAGCCTATAAGATTCTGGAGTCGATCTTGAACTTTCAACGTAACAATAGGCAGGTAGTGCTACAGTGGATTCCAGCACATGTAAACATAGAAGAGAACGATTCTGTTGATACATTAGCCAAACAAGCATGTATTGATGGATTGATGGTATATTAATAGATATTGTACTTGTATATACGGATTATGTTGGTGATGTAAGAGAACAATGTAATGTATATTGGCAGGAATATTTTGATGTAAAATCAAAAGAAAAGGGTATATGGTATCGGACAATACAACCCCATATTGGTCAACGGCCGTGGATGGACAATACTTCATTGAATAGAAAAGCATTAGTAACAGCGTTTAGGTTGCGATCTGGTCACATAGCATGTAAAAAATTCTCATTTTTAATGGGCAAAGGTACATCTCCTAATTGTGATGACTGTGGTGTAGTGGAGGATGTGCAACATATTTTACTGGAATGCAAGAGAAATAGTACCTTTAGAACTAGGTACTTTGCAGCTTCGAGAAGAAGGGATGTCGGTATCTGTAACACTCTTTTAGCCAATCCTATATCCACTAACTAAACTACTGTATAAACTGGCAGATATAGCACTGCATAATATGTAGTTAAATGTATTTGCAATTATTTATTAAGTGATTATTTTGTATTGTATCTTGTATCTGTTTTGTATGTTTTATAGGGCGATGTGGTCGCTCAGCGACAAAGCCCTCAAACAAAATATAAAAAAAAAAAAAGATAGTAATAAAATAATTTTAAATTATCAAAATAATAATAATAAATTTAAATGGCGTTGTGCATTACCATTGTTGAAGTTATTGTGGAAGCACAATTACCTTAAATCCATCTTGTATTATCACAAAGCGTTCATATTTTTAGTAGCTAAAGAATTACTTTGATCTTAATCTCTACATCCTTGGCTCTGCTTCACTGTGGCACCGGTGATAAAGTAACGAAGCCACGTAATATTTATTTATAACACTACTTCGCACTAAGTGTTAACGTTAACAGACACAAGTCACGCTTAATAACAGAACAATCGCTTGTGTACAAAGAATTTTCCACCAGGAAATCTAACTCATTACACTCGATGCCACTCGGCGTGAGTCTTCGGTATTTGGACTATTCCGCCATCGGTTTGTTTACTTATAACATACATATACGTAGCTTGATTTGTAAAATATTAAATAGAAAGGTATTGCATCCAAAAAGTTTTTCGGAGACCGATATTAGATTATAAATTCCCATGTAATGATTACTGAAGCGTTCATAGTCACGGGCGGATAGTGGGACCATCCATCCATCCACATTAGTGGTCACAAACATATTACTTCAAATTCAGTATGTATTTGTGTCATTTTCAACGATTTTTAAAGATAGATCTAACCACAAATTATTTGATAGATGATGCTTTTTTTTATTTTCTTATATTATAGCTGTTTTTATGCATTAAAAACCACTTTATATAAGTAGTAAGATATCTTTAATTTCTTACCATAAGTTAATAGACAAAACTTTTTGTTGGCGATAATAAAGCAATTATCTTTTATCATTAAAACTACAAAATGTTGTTTATTAAGATATCAAGATGTTAGAATACCGCGGACGTAAAACAATAGTGATAGCAACTGAACAAAAAAGCCAGTCATTATGTTGAATGCCGCCGCTCGGGTCTAATCTCAACAATAAACTTTATTTAACATACAAATCAAATTAATTGTATAGATTAACGCTTTATTTTATTTTGGCATTATGATTATTTGTGTTACAACACGATTTTAAATGTTTGTTACTTGTCTGACTGTTGTGAACTGCGATGTTGGGCCTGAATGATTGTAAATAAGGTATTTCGATCTACGTGGTGACATAATAATAATATACTGTGACGTAATTCTCCTTAAATAATATCACTGGTAAAGATTTAAAAGGAAACTTTGCAAATTGGGTTTTTATGTTGGGGTTGCGAATGCACGTATCAGTGTTTTTATTTTTATTTATTTATTTTTTTAAGACAACACCCTGCACTAAGGAAATAATCCTTGTATTGCGGGGGACTTTACAAACATATAATTAACGGACACAAATTACATCCAGACTCAGAACAACAATTTGTGGATCGCACAGAGTGTTGTCCCGCGTGGGATTCGAACCCCCGACACTGGCGCTGTAGGTCGCTATCTTAACCACTACGCCATCTGTGCAGTTTATGTGAAGTTTTCGCATATGAGGTGCAAAAATTGTTTCGTCTACCAAAGACTACGCCGATTTTATTGGCTATATAAAGCCGAAGATGCATTTTATTGCTAACTCCACAATATTAGGTACCTGTTGTTATCCACAAGAGCCAACCACTGTACTATTTCCACTGTCTTAAGGCTGCGTTTGTTTTAGATCGCTTGACTGTCAATGAATTTATCGCATCTGGCGCTACAATAAGTCTTTTCTAAACGTAAAATAACTCGGGCTAAAATTGCACAGGAGCCACAACCTGTTACATCTTAACAATTCCCAGAAATCTACTCTGGAAGCAAGACTTTTGGTGTTCCTAATGACATCTGTCAATTCTGATCTGGTAGTTATTCTGGTGGTCTAGTAGCTGAATTTTATTTAATGATAAATTTCGACCAAAAGACGTTTGCTTTTCGTGTTACCCAGTGGTATGGAAGTATCTTTCAGTGTGATAATAGTAAGGATACATAATGATATCTGATGTTTACGCGAGCACTACACATTGTAAATAAAACTACTTTTACGGATTATATCGCGTTTGTATTTGAAAGAAAGAAAGAAAAATATTTATTTCAGCCTCTACGGCATATTTAAAAAGTAATAACTTATAACTACTTATATACCATTATAAAAACAAAGACTACTGCTAATAATGATAAAGTTAAACATTTAAAATACTGTAGTAGACCAAAAAGGTTCTACCTCAGCATAAGCTGCAGCACAAAGGTGCTACAGCGCTGGTTTTCAGGCAAAACCATTTCGTTGAGCACGGGCCGTCGTGGCGGCCCGTGCTCAACGACATATAAACACATAATAAATATCATTATTTATGAATATGAGATAACATTAACAATAAAAATATATAGTAAGCATAAGAATAAAAATATCAGGCAGAAATAAATATATTATAATTAAAAATAATAATAAATAACCAAATACACAAATTCAAAAAATATACACATAAACAAATATTGTTACCCTCATCTCGGATCTATAAATTTACGAGTGTGTTCAAGTTTACTTTTAGGTTGTAGTTATGAAACATTAATATAGTAACAACAGCATATAGCATATAGATTGACAAACCTACAAGGATGCTTTTTGTTTTCTAAGTAAATAGTCTTTAATTTAAGTTTGAAAGTTTTAATCGATTTTATTTCGCGAAATGGAGGTGGCAGATCATTCCGGCAACTAGTTGCAGCAAATTTGAAACTGCCACGGAATGCTGCCGTTCTGTGCCTTTGTGTTATTAACATGTAACTTGACGCCCTGGTATTTACATTATGATAATTTTTTGACCATGACAAATTACTGTATAAATACTCTGGTTGTTTTGAAACAATCATTTGATTTATGATTGCCCGACGTTTCGAATACTTTGCAGCATTCATGGTCACGGGTGGACTAAGGTATCTCACGTCCTACAAGTCATCGTTATTACAGACATTTATAATTATCTACCCGATACAGAAAATTAGTCATTAAATTTATTAAATTTTGACAAACAACATTTTAGTACAAATTTATTGCCAAAGTAAGAAGAAAATGATTCTATATGAAAAAATTATATGGTTTATGGTTAGTAATTATTAATTATTAAATTTGTAGCAATTATTGTTACTATTTGTTGATTTAAACCCAACAAAACTAAGTAAGGATACAATTCACCGCCTTCTATCTTGCCCGTGGGTGTCATAAATGACAAGTAAGGGATATCTATACAAATAACGTCTACGCAAGAGAAGGAAAACTAGACATAAAACTCTATACCAACATGTCTAACTAGCGTGGTATAGTAGGTCCGCCTACTAAGGCGCGAGCACAATTGAGGTATAGGAGCTAAGATGAAGCAAGTATAGTAGATACTTTGATGTATGTTATATTACCACACACATTACATACCTACACCAAAGTCTTGATATACAAAAGTATTGTAAAATTTATCCTTCATTCATTTCAGTATAAGGTAAGAGCACCGGTAGTTGACCTATAAATCTAAAACTCTTACGCACATACATCGCCAAAATAAGAACCTACGACGTGTTTTTAAGCTAATTCCAAATTAAATACTCGATGCTGTTATCTAATCATCGAATCAAGCAAACTATGCATCCACTAATTTTTTAATATTCCAAATGCACTCCAATTGTTTTTCAAGTAACGCACTCTAAACATCTAATTTGCTTTTTCTTAACATTTTTAAGGATTGTAAAATCATAAAGTGAAATATCAACAATTTAGTGATTTTGAAACCATTTAATTATTACATAATGTTTTTCTTTTTTTATTTGTTTGGGGTTAATTAATGTATCGTTGTGTGTGAAATATGAAAAATTTTATTTACAAAGTCAATATGTGGGGTGGTCAACTACTGATTCTCAAGTTGTAGGTTATTTTTTTTATTTTATACCATTATTGTACAAACAAAACCATTAGTTTAATGTCGTTGAAAAACTTCCGTAGAGCTCAGAAAAATACACTAATTGGATTCGAGTGAAAATAAGGATTGAGCAATAAAAAAGGAATTTTTATGCCCTTAAATAGTTAACTACCTACTGGTACCTTATATGTCAAACATGGGTTGTTGATTTGGGCAATAAATTTAGTGTGGTGAATGTTTAAAATACAATGTCAAAACTCACTTGTCACTAAAACTCCTTATTTGTATGTGTATGGGGAACACGATCAGCTGATGATCCATATAGAAATTATATAATTAATTTGTGAATATTAAAAAGAAGTTATCATAGATGACTTTCACACCTACTTGGAATCTGTTATAACTGCTTTACCAACTAATCCACAGCGATATGTAAAGGGAAAATGGCCAGGCCACATAGCTCGGCGAATGGACAACCGCTCTGGAGAAGAAGTTTTCGAGTGGCGACCACGTATGGGACGTTAAATGGACCGTTGACCTGATGAAATTTTCTAGGCATCGTTGGATGCAGGCGGCACAAAACCGCACTTTGAGGTGAAACATGAGGAAGGCCTACGTGCAACAATGAACGGCAATAGCGTGAATGATGATAATAAATGTAAATGTTGGTGGTTTCTTGTTATAAAACTCGTACTTAGGCAGTAGATACTACCCTATGGACAATAAAATGTATTAAGCTAAAGACACTTTACATTTAAAAATACATAACTTATTAAAAATATTTATATCAATGTTCGGGATCTTTAAGTAAAGCAAAAGAGAATTAAATATGGTAGAGCTAAATTTTGGTAGAAATTGCCTATCTATATATGTATATTAAAAACGTAATAGTATGATACGAGGGCGGGAGCAGTCGCAGAGGGCCGCCCCTTTCTCTCCGCCAATAGGATGCGCTTACCGTGTCTTCGCAGATCAGCAAGACGCCAAGGAGGCTGCGTCTGCGAGCCACGAGCGACTAGCGACACAGTTCAAATAAAAAAAAATCTTTAAACATATTTGTCATATGTCTCACCTGTGAGAGGTTTTGGAAATTAAATCATTAAATACATATATAAGCAGTTTTTAAAAATTTATTTTTTTTGTCTATGGTCTGATCATACTCCGCCTATACAGTACACGGCGACAGAACGCAGACATGCTGCAGTATTATTTCTTCATCAACAATTGTACTGACCGCTGGTATCCATTCCTTAGTTGAAACCCCTTACTCTTTTGGGTAATATCCCCTGTCGATACCCAGGATACAGAGTGTTGTGATCCGTGGCCCTAACTCAGTGGTCTGCATACAATGATCACCAATACCTCAACCCGTAGCCTCGGTTAGGAAAATCTAGAGAAACCTTTGCAAAAAATCAAAGCTTATAAATTACAATTAGACTTACAACACTCAATTGTAGATCACATAAATGATTGTATTGTTTGAGAAGAACTCAGACTTGGCGTGGACATCACAACGTACTTTGATTACTACACCATATATGTCGTTTCTAATATGTTAATTTAAAATTAATATCCGGCATAATTTATACCCTATATCCGCTACTGACTGGTCCCCAGTGCCGCAGTCATTGTACCTCTTTGTTCACAAAGTAAACTATCAATTTATAATAAATTAATACTTCATCACATTATTCTATATTACACCGACCTCTAAGAATATATAATAAATTATACAACAGAAACAATAATTTACGGACACAAACAATGGTCAGACTTGGAAAACTTAGAACTGAGATGCGTACCTATATGTAGACAGGCAATGTTTATTACTTGATCCTAAAATTAAACTTTATTAGTCATGGTTGGTTATTTAACCAGTGTGGTAGTAGTTACGACTACTACCAACACTTACATTGTTTGTGGATGTCGTAAAAAATAAGTAAGAGCTTCTAGGCCAACTCCAACATCAGTTGTCATCAGACATCTGGTTAAAAAAATGCATAAAAAATTAGTATGTTCCCCCTTGTGATAGTGCATCTGCTTGCCCTAGGATTGACTCGCTTAACGACTGCACCTTGGAACCCCTTATGACCGCTTTCATAATCCAATTAAGAATAATTGTCGATAAACTGACAGGCGAGATAGCGATTTATGTGGTGATATTTCAGCATCGTTAATAAATTTATGCTTGTTCTTGCCGTTTGATTGCACGCCGGTTTTCATTAACTCTATATTATTCGTTAACTTCTACGTATAGGTACCGTCAGTTTGTAATCTAAATTAAATTTACACAATATGTCAAATACATATGTATGTTGAGTTTTATTTCGGTTTTAATTGTAATTGACGGAGTTCTAACTACTGGTTTTACATACAGAACATATTAATTTAATGTACGGCAATTGATGTTCATTGCTAGGTATCCACTTTTGCCCTGTGGTGAAGGAGTATACAGTTCACCACCCCTTTTTTTGCTCGTAGGCGTTGTAAAAGACGACTAAGGGGTTAAAATATATACATAATATCTATGCAAGAGAGAAAAAGTAAAAATAAAACCGCCTGTGCACCACCTTCCATAGTAGATACTTAAACTGTACTTCAATAACATAGCTCAATAGTATTTCCTATAGGTGAGTTATATTCTATTATTGTATTGCTTAAGTCAAATACATGCAAATGGGTACTAATATGTAAATTCTTTAATCTTATTATTTCGTGGACACTTTAGCATACTTATTGACTGAAAGGTTTACAAAAATAAATTCTACTCCATTTCGTTCTGAGCAATTTAAACCTATAGCCGTGTTTTCTTTAAACAAATACACAAAAAATGTGGACTAGCTCAACATATTATTACATTTATATACGTCGAATTAGTGTGACACATTTGACGTAAATGTATGGACATATCGTGCCAGGCTGTCATAATAGCTTATTCACTCATAACGAATACAGGTTTAGAGGGTCTACGGAAAATCCGTCACCATAAATCTCTTATCTAATATCATGTCTAACTTTCACGAGTTTTTAGGCTTCACTTTTTTGCTAGCAAGCTATGGTTTAACTGCAGTTCGCCTTCCGGGTTGCACATGTCATTCGATCTTTTGTCAATATTTGAGCCGATCACTGTTACTGATGCGGACAGCGAAACGGAGGCCAGCAAAAATAATAGGTATGTATTTTGTTTTGAGCTTGTGGTTTCCAGCCGTGATATCTTTTATTCTTTAGTCGTCTCACCCGACATAGTGATGCATTGTTATTCATCCATCACCACATCTAATTTAAATTCTAATATAGACATGACACTTTCATAAAACGCCGCATAAAGGTTAAAAATTGTGTAGGTAGGCACTGTTTCCTTGCAACGGTTATTGTCAGCTCTATTGATTTCGCGGCACATTGCTCGCGTGAATTACGATCGTTGTGGTGAACCAGTGGACCCTAACTTACTGGCGCATCCTACGGATTTATTAGATCGTTATACCGCATTGAGGCAAAATAAATTCACTTCTGATGCGCTCTTATTTTACAGCGTGACAAATTTCTTCACGAACATATCGGTATGCGGGTAACGTCTTGCGGTTTGCACATATTTGATTGTCATGTTTATTTGTGATATTTTAATGTGTATTATATTATTATAGCTATCTTACATCAGGTTTTATATAATAATATTATTATGATTTTTAAGGAAAAGATAAACCTATATAAAATCGTTGACTCTTAATATGAACAACAGCTCCATTCAAATGTCTCCAAATAATTTCAGTGCTCTATCTTAGTGACTTTCTTGTACAAAATTACTTAATGCATACATTGTACTTCTACATGGTGAAGTCCAAACTCGGTCCTATTTACGACTTCAAAAGCTCTTACTATTATTTCTTATCTCTTTGTAATGTAACCTTAAGGGCAAGGTAATACACGACCACAGATATGTCCTGCTATTTTGAATAGTTCATGTTTCAATATTTTTCAAACACAATTTTTCGTAGTTGGGTTTTAACCTATGAATTTGATTTTCAAATCAACCTATGATAAGTGTTGATAAGTGATAATCTATAATCTTATATTTGAAGACGCCTTTAAGTATTATGCTCTCATGCAAAATGATCGTCAATAACATTTCAATTACCTTAAGAGCGTATTGGTATCCCTCATAATATTCAATTGCCTATATTTAAAAAATTGTGTAGATAGACTGTGATTCCTTGCAACGAGTATTTTTCATTATAATAATAAATTCACAAATGGTGACGGAGTGTTATATTGATCATCACTCTCATCTACCTATGGGTGTCGTAAAAGACGACTTAGTCATATATATGCAGACAATATATATGTAAGAGAAGGATAACTCGACATAAAATCATAAAGGTACCAAAGGTACCTTCTTCCATTGTGATGGAGACCTGAGGCCCTAATTGAGCGTTGGCTTAATACACACTACACACACTTATCTACCGCAAAATAAAAAATAAAAATAACTATCATAACGCATTTGTAGGTATAATCAAAACGTTTGACATTAAAGCACATAATAATCTTGAAGTATAATTTCTGCTGCCATACCACGGCCATTAAACTTGTATTTACTACATTGTTATTTGTAATAAATGGCCACATTTTGTCATGCGGGAAGCACTGTCACAACAAACATTATTTCATTTTATTTTATGATTCTGTAACGTACCGTGAAGCAAGACTTGCATTTTGGAAAAAAGCGATTTGAGCATAACTGAATTCATACAATGTAGGTACAAGGGTAGAATTTTTTTTAATGGTTAGTTATTAATCTTTCAGTGTCCAATTTTAAATACAGTTAGGTATAGAAATACCTATGTGATTAATGACAAAAGACGTAACGGCTTAGACTTTAAATATAAGAATTGCTCACTGCAGTCATAGGACTTATGTATACTAAAAACCTGATCAAGGGAAACATTCATGAAGGGTTTCATATAAGTATGTATTATCAAAATGGTTTGCCTATATTTACATGACAAATATAAATTTATAGCTCCAGTATGGAACGATTTACTACTTCAAGTTTAGGCGTAGAGTTTTTTGTTATTTTTTCTGTAATGCAACTGACTTCTGTATTAGGTATTCTATTAAGTTTAGGCTCAATAGTTTTGGGTATATTCCATTTATTTTCATTATGTATATTTTTTTAAATAACCTTAAAGAAGGCTGCTCAAGTAGCGACAGGATAGATATATAATTATAGTCATTTCCTACTTAATGGAGAGAAAACATGTGAGTCGTTCAAATTTGCAAAGAATTTGCTCATTTACCAGGAAAATAAGTAGCAGCCTTTTACTGATTCTTCAATCCTTGACAAACATGGCGATTGTTATAACAACTCCACCAAAAACCAGACATACGGGTGAGTGAGTGTCTTGCGGTTCGAAGGGCATCACACTGGAGCTTGTTCTTACAAAACATGTACACAATTGTATAACTAGTAAGAAGAAAAAAAAAAAATTAAAAATAATGACAAGCCCGCTGAGTTTCTTGCCGGATCTTCTCAGTAGCGGTCGCGTTCCGATCCGGTGGTAGTATTTTTTTTTTTGGAAATTGTAAACCTGACAATATGTAAGTGCCCTCTCAGGGTTTATGCATAGTAAAATAATTTGAATTTGAATTTGAATTAGTAAGAATTCTGTTTTTAATTCGGACATAAGGTTGAGGGTTTACAGATTAATAAGAAACTTGAATTAATGGACTTGAATTCATCATCATCACAGCACATATACGTCACGCTGTTGAGCTCGAGGCACCTCTATAATTTGAGAAAATACTGATCAGACGGGTTAGTATATGATTGAGTTTTCTTTCTCTTATATCATTTCAGCCTATTGCTGTCTACTGCTGGACGTAGGCCTCCCTCATGTCACGCCACAATGTGCGGTCCTGTGCCGCCTGCATCCAACGACGCCCAGCAACTTTTACTAGGCCGTCGGTCGACCTAATGGGGTCCTACACTGCGTCGTCCGTTACGTGGTCGCCACTCGAGAACCTTTCTTCCCCAGCGGTTGTCGGTTCGTCGAGCGCTGTGCCTGCCTATTGCCACTTCAGCGTGCTAATTCTTCGTGCTAAGTCGGTTACACCCATTCTTCTGCGGATTGTCGTATCTCGGATTCTATCTCGCAGAGAAATCCCGAGTATAGCCCGCTCCATACATAGCACGCTGAGTGACTTTGAGCCTTGTTATGAGGTCTACATTTAGGGACCACGTTTCCGTGCCGTAAATCATCATCACACACTGGTCGTAGATCTGTGTTTTCAGACAATGAGGTATGTTGGACGAGAAGATCCTCTTAAGTTTGCCGAACGCTTCTCTTATATACTTAAATGTATATAATATCCCTTAGTGGTTTTTGATGACATGCGGGTGAGAAAGGGGGGTAGTGAATTCTTACTCCGTCATCACATGGATAAATTAACTGAAAAAAAAACGTAAAGGTATTATTTTTACGTATTATTTTCTTCTTATTTTAAAGCTCATTGTTGGAATAATTACATAGAAATTAAATTATTATATTGTTAATCGCTTGTTAATACATACTAATTAGAATCTACAATGACGCTTAAAGCCATTACTAACAATAGTATTTAGCATTACCTATTGAACCATTCAAAAAATATCAAAATCTATCATTTACAAGGTTATTAGATACGGAATAATCTCATAGTATCGATATCCAATCAATGAGACCTACTTCATAATTGTAAAGTGTTGTGTGAAATCCATAGTTATCGTAAGACGTACCGTGAATCGATAAACACATTGAGCATTCCCGTCGCATGAGAAGACGCAATAAAAACCGTAAAGACGAGCTGATGTATAACAACAGTATTCAAATTTACAATTCGCCTCGGATTTAAACAAAAACGTTCTATTTAATAGTGGTATATGCACGGCACGGGTGTTGGTAATTGTGTGAGGCTCTCGGCACTCGGTATGCCTCTCGAATCGATTTGGTGGTAATCGAGACGCGTGCTCGATCGGAACTATGTATGATATCCACTGTTCCGGATGATTTTGGTCAATCGTATCAGTAATAGAAATTCCATCGTTTAGTTTGATTCGCGTGCCGCATCACAAGCATCCCGTTGAGTCCTCTACAATCAACGATTCGTTAGACCCTAAGTGTTGTTACAAACTTTATATGCATGTTATGAGATCACGTTTAAATAATATTAAAGAAATTTTGCACGGAGAATGAGTTTTACTTTTTAAACTCTCCATAAAATTAATGCGATTAAATTCTTTTACATCGATCAAACTGATTGTTCGTTTAAATAACTTATGAAGTAAAATATAGGCCAATAGTAAAGCGGATTAAAATTCAGAGGGGTTTTCAGTGTTGTGACGGAGTGAGAATGCAATTTACCACCCCCTCTCGTAACCGTGGATATCGTAAAAGTATACAAAATGCATATAATATCTATGCACAAGAAGGATAACTCTAAACAAAACCCTATACCAACACGTTTGATTAGCGTGGTATAGTAGGTCAATTTCCCTCTCATAGTGGAGGAAGCCCGAGCCCAACAGTGGGACGTTTATGGGCTGAGATGATGATGATGATAATGATAAAATTTCATTTAAAATTTTACTTTTATAGCGATGATCCCCATTGAATACAATAACACTGTTTGTTTTTAGGTCTGTATATGTCTCATTTATGATCAAAATAACTTATGAAAATTATTCTCAAAAGTTATTTGCCTGAACATGACATATTTTCTTTCTTAGGCAATTATATGATTACAATAAACACAAAGAGAAAAATGCGGTCAAAATCAAGCGATTAATAAGACATAAATTAGGTAACTAATGATAAAACTTCACTTCAGTCCCTTTGACGCATTCCCCCAAAACTGTACAAAACGTGACCGGATGTAGGAACCAGCCAAAACGATACAAAACGTATGGGCGGGCACCATGTAAGCCACACTAATAATATTATTATGCCAATTGGTACTCAACAAGTCACATGCGAATCATTATTAATATTTTCTTTTTTCTACATACTTATATCTATCTAGATACTAATTATTGTTATGTGTTCTTGAAACTTTAATCATTTTTTGATAGGTTAGGTTTTTGTTTTTATAATATGTCGTATATTAAAATAATTATTAATGAGAAGTTTGTTATAGAAACTTTTAAATATCTATTATAAACATTGTATTAAAAGAAATAGTAGGTACTTAATAGTTAGAACGTTATCACATTAACGTTGCTGTTATGATTTATAAAAAAATCATTGCAAGGAATAGCAGCGGGGCAACTAATTAACATTTCAAGCTATAAATACAGCAAACTAGGTAATGATAATTGACGATAATCCGTATGATGAAAGTAATAATAGCAATTCACAATCCTTTTCATTCCTTTGGGTGTCGTACAAGACAATTAAAAGATGTAAACAGATAACATTACTGCAAAAGAAGACTCTGAAATAAGATTGTTCTCTGCTCAACGTGAGCTAGTAGATAATATTCCCTGCCATCAAAGAGACCATTGGACAACAGTACGATGAATATGTGCGAAAGAGGAAGAAATAATGATGTAACAAGTGTAGTTAGGTATCTATAGAGCACGACCATTATTAAAATTAACAACTGAAGAACTGCCGGTAGCAGCAACTAATTAATTATTAATAAAAATTTACAACAACAACCATAGATCTTAACATGCTCAATACTATCTATTATTCGAATATCAGTATTAACAAAGAAAACCAATTATCTAACAACATAGAAATTGGAAAAAGAAAACTTTGTTTCATGTTACAAAACACCGAACGAAAATAGCTTATAAATTACCCATACAAATTCGTGGACGATGTGTCCGCACAATAATAAATATTTAAAGAGGTTAGCAGGTGCAATACGCCTCAAAATGATGCCCAAATAACACAGTGCGAGTTCAAATAATAATAAAAAAAAACAGGCAACTCTCAAGCGGCGAACCTGCAATTTGAGAATTAATTCTATCACATTTTGCTCGTATCTCGGCAATTCGCCGTTTTATGGCTTTCCTGACACCGCAACAGCTGATTAAGTTTAAAACAATCTCGCTGTCCGCAATCTTGCGATATTATCGGGTTAATCAACAACTTTAAGCGCTTTTTTATCATTTAATTTTGATACGTTTAATATAATAAATAAGCAATGCCGATTAGTAGTAAGAACGAATACTATTGAACCCTCACATTACTCTTGAATGTTTTGAAAAATGATTAATAATTCTGCATCAACTCGAGATAATTCTGTCTGAGGTATAAAGGGATACAATTCGGAATACCTACAGAAAACCGTAGATGTTCTTTTAACCGAAATGCCCGCAGAATTAACACGTTGAAATGGCGATGGGCTGGTCACATCGCTCGTCGAACCGGCAACCGTTTGGGGAAGGTTCTCGAGTGATAATCATGAATCGGATGATGCAGTGTAGGACGACCCCTTACTAGGTGGACTGACAACATCTTGAAAGCCGCAGGGAACAGGACCGTGCGTGCACAAGCCAATCTCGTGGGGAGGCCTGTATCTAACAGTGAACGTCTGTGGGCTGATAAATGGAAGGATGATATAGGGTCATAACATTAAGCGAATGGAATTTTTTAATAAATTAGGAGAAACCTAGCTGGGTGGATCTTAGTCCTTTCCTAAGGTCCATTCAGCCTGTTGATGAAATATTCGCTCGTCGAGTAGACCGCATTCTCCTCTTAATTGTCTGAGACCTTCACGCATAATGATTGGCAATATGACAAATGGAGAGCTATTAATTATAATATGATTGATAATATTATGAAGAATAGCTTCACCTTGAATAATACTATTTATATACAATCGTTATTTTATATTGGATTGTTTCGTATTAATATCATGTAAACTAAGCAATAAAACCATCTTAATATGGTGGGACGAAGGTGTTATATGTATCGGAGTTTTTAATTTTTATATTGATAACTCCACATCCGGGAACACACTCAAAATTAAATCAAACTAGTTTAATAATTATAGACAGTTAACTCTACGAGTAGTAGCAGTACTTAAATTCTCCTCACTGTTTTGTAAATTTGGTTCTTTTGCATAACTAAAATATGTGTGATCTTAATTTTTAATATAATGCGTTTACTGACAGACTATGTCCGTGTGGTGAAGGAGTAAGAATATAATTCAACATTCCAATCTTGCACGTGGGTGTCATAAAAGACGACTATGGGATAAGTTGGGTAAATAACATATATGCAGAAAAAGGAAAACTCGACATAAAACCCTATGCCAACGACCAATATGGTATAATAGATCAATTTCCCTTCCCTATGGAGGAGACCCGAGCCCAACACTGGGACTTATGTGAGCTGAGATGATGATGATAATGAGTGACAGACTAAGAATACAAAGTGACATGTGTATTGAGTATAAAGCATGTGGCTACACGGTTTTAAACAGTGGTTTGAAACATAAAAGGCAGAAAAGCACTTTCCTGGCTACATGATTTTTAAGCTTGTTTGAAACCAACAGTGTTTAGAGAACGTGGCGCGGATAGGACGTCTTTACGCTCGCGTACCGTATAATCACTACAACGACGTCATGACGCCTTACATATCAAAACAACAAAAAGTTGGAGTAAGTCTTGAACTTTTGTGTGCAATTGAAGGATAAAATTAAAATATCCCATGCATTTCTTCTCTGTGTTTTATTTTTATACCCTTCATAATTTAAGTCCCAAAGGCAGGGCAACTCTTTGTATAACTCGAGAAGTTGAGTAATAAAATCACGATCGCGTTCCGTCTGCTCACGCGCCATTTTGTGCGCAGAACGTCGTCGCGTGCGCCTGCGCTGACCTCTGCAGCGTGACTGTCGTTCGTTTGGTTTCAAACAAGCGGCTAGATGGTTTCAAACAAGATAAAAACCACCGCTTGGCCAGTGGTTTGAAACACAAGCCTCGCTACCAAGGGCGTTTAAAAGTCATACGAAATTTGGCATAAAACATCTATCTACACTATTTCAAACATCTGTTTCAAACCACTGTTTGAAACCGTGTAGCGCATGTTTAAAGCATGTGCTACACGGTTTTTGATAGGTAAGGCGATATTGATAAGTAAGGCGCCATGACGTCGTTGTACTGAACATACGGTACGCGAGCGTCAAGACGTCCTATCCGCGCCACGTTCTTTGAACACTGTTGGTTTCAAACTAACTTAAAAACCATGTAGTACTTAAAAACCAGCAAAGTGCTTTTCTGCTTTTTTTGTTTCAAACCACTGTTTGAAACCGTGTAGCCCATGCTTTAAAGCCTGTAGCGACGCGTTTATTAAGCATGTGCTACACGATTTCAAACAGTGGTTTGAAACAAATGTTTGAAACAGTGTAGATAGATGTTTTATGCCAAATTTCGTATGACCTTTAAACGCCCTTGGTAGCGAGGCTTGTGTTTCAAACCACTGGCCAAGCGGTGGTTTTTATCTTGTTTGAAACCATCTAGCCGCTTGTTTGAAACCAAAAGAACGACAGTCACGCTGCAGAGGTCAGCGCAGGCGCACGCGACGGCGTTCTGCGCACAAAATGGCGCGTGAGCAGACGGAACGCGATCGTGATTTTATTACTCAACTTCTCGAGTTATACAAAGAGTTGCCCTGCCTTTGGGACTTAAATTATGAAGGGTATAAAAATAAAACATAGAAAAGCAATGCATGGGATATTTTAATTTTATCCTTCAATTGCACACAAAAGTGCAAGACTTACTCCAACTTTTTGTTGTTTTGATATGTAAGGCGTCATGACGTCGTTGTAGTGATTATACGGTACACGAGCGTAAAGACGTCCTATCCGCGCCACGTTCTCTAAACACTGTTGGTTTCAAACAAGCTTAAAAACCATGTAGCCAGGAAAGTGCTTTTCTGCCTTTTCTGTTTCAAACCACTGTTTGAAACCGTGTAGCACATGCTTTAGTGTCTTTTTTTTTAGTGTGGGCTGCGGTCGGCACACTCCTCGCACCACTCCGTCCGGGGCGACAGAGGGGCGTCAGCACGCATACCCGCAACCCACCCGAACACCATGTCGCCTTCGTCATTGGACCGATCACCGGAGCAGGGTTACTTGTTATCAGTGGTACGTCTATTAGTGTCTAGTTTATTTTTGCTATAATTTCTGACCTTTAGGGACATTTTTTGACTTTTCGGTATTACTGCTTTCAATTTCAATTTCAAACTTTATTGCACTCCATAATGTATAAAAGATCTTAACAACAAAACATGTAACAATTATGGACCCTGTAGGGCACGGCAACAGTAGGAGAGGGGAACATTTTTATGAATTTTCCTAATTTTATGATACATACTCTTACATATATTTACTAGAATTATTATTATGCGATTTTTGTTATTATTAAAATTTTAATTATGGTTATTTTTAAAATTTACTAGAATTACATATTTTAGAATTTTTATTATTATTAAAATGTATTATTAATTTACTTAATTTAATAGAATTATTATTATTTGATTATTAGAATTAATTATTAATTTACTAGAATAATTTTTGAATTATTGTTATTATTAAAATTAATTATTAATTTACTTAATATAATTGAATTATTATTATTTGATTATTGTTATTAGATTATTGTTATTTATTATTAGAATTAATCTATATGTGGATGTTTTTACTACTACTACTATTTAGGTACCTAGTTAAATGATGTCATTTAAGTAATCTAATAAAAAGCTTTATTCTCTATAATCAGACTATCTAAAGCCAAACCTTTATTCAAAATACATAGTTGATATTGACGTGCTCCAACCATTTTATTTGATATTACCCTATATCTATAGGGCTATAGGGCTTCTAAAAACAACAAATTGGCTCCGACAAAATTTACTAACTCTGAACGTACTAAAAACAAAATTCATAACGTTTGCAAATACACAAACAGGCCTAAAAACTTCACATACTCTGGGATTACAATTGCATTGTTGTAAAAATCCTCGTGACCATACATGCGACTGTAGTTTACTAGAAAGAGTAAAAACAGTTAAATATCTTGGTGTTCTGCTAGACGAGAAATTGACATGGTGTCCACATAGAGAACAATTATCTGGCAGGATTATAAAATTAATTTATATATTTAAGAAATTGCGGCATGTAGCTGATACCAAACAATTAAAATCTGTATACTTTGCATTTGGCCAACCAATATTACAATATTGCATCACGTCATGGGGAGGTGCACGCCAAACACACCTTATTAAATTAGAGCGTGCTCAAAGAGCATTGCTCAAGGTTATGTATTTTAAGCCATTTAGGTACCCCACAACTAAACTGTATTCTGAATGTGACATTTTGACAACTAGGAAACTATTTATTAAAACAACAATAATGGACCAGCACACTAAACTTAAGTATGAAAGTATAACAACCGACAAGCGACGCACCGGCAATGTTTGTCCAATTATTTCTTCTAAAACGTTTTTTATTAATAAATTTTAATCCTATCTAGGGCCAATACTATATAATAGGCTAAATAAAATTATTAAGATATATCCATTAAACAAATATGCATGTAAAAAGGTTCTCTTAAACTGGTTAAATGCCCAAGATTACGAGAAAATAGAAAACTTATTAATTCATGCAGATTAAATATCCTTAAAATAAACAAACTACAAAAGTTATGCAAAAAGTTGAGTAATAGATTTGAATATTTACCTTTTCTGATACAAATCCAATACTACATCAACTGTTATTTTCTCGTTTCTTGTGTATCAAGAATTATTAATAACTATGTAAATAAGAACAGGTAGGTATCTATAGTATATGTACATCTCTTTGTACATCTCTTTGTCATGTTGTTCAAATAAACTAAACATATGCACACGAACACCTACATGAACATTTATGTACAGGTTCACATACACACACACACACCCACGCGCACACAAACACACACACACACGCACACACACGCACATACACACACACACACACACACACGCGTACACACACACACACACACATCTATGGAAGCTAATGTTAATACTAAATTAATGCAAAGCTGTTATTTAGTAATTGCAATTTTTTAGCTATTAAGTATCTTACAAAGGAAGATACCCGGTCCTTTGGTAGGCTTACATGGGGATATGGATCCAACACGCAGAGGCCTTTGAAGAAATTTAATGTTAAAATGGGATGGGACATCTACCGATGACACTCCACGTTTACACATAACACTCGTGGACTGCCAACGGTAGGTGTAAAACTATTGTACAATGATATCTAAAACCTGGTTATGGGGTTGTGAGGTTTGATGGACTATTTTACTTAAAACTATTGATTTTGAACTGTCGTCTACCTTCAATCCCTTGCATCGTATTGAACGGTGGCAGACGGTGACTTGCCAACTCACTGAAGGGGCCCCCCCAAACGGTCGCCACAGACACGCAGGTCATACGGGCAACAGCGGGGCAACATTGGTGCAAGTGGCTTGGGATGTCAAGCGGTGCGGCGCCGGTTTCACCATCGCAGTGGTTTCCCCGTAGTTATGCCCTTGAAAATGACACTTCCACCCCCGAGCATATAGTTCTGGCGACCCCTCTCTGACCAGCCGTTTAAGGCAAGCCAGAGTTGAGAATCCTGCGGGCACTCTTCGGTTTCCACTCCAGCCAGCCAATAAAGCCCAGCTGGATACGAGGCCCTGACCGACTCTCTGGGGCACTCAGGACCGCAGTGTCGCCACTCACATTCAGCACGCCATAAGCTGCCCTGCGATTTATTGGCTTTAGCTATAAATCTTGTGATACATTTTTTCTTTTATATCAAAAGAATTTAGAGAGCCATATAATTTTCCTTCGAGGTTTGCGTTAGTCTCATGGTGAGATAACGACTGGCCCAGAGGTTATATATTATTATTATTATCTATATAATCTCATAACCAAGCTCAAAATCGCTCAGCGTGCTGTGGAGCGGGCTATGCTCATGATTATTCTGTGAGATAGAATCTGAAATACTGAAATCCATAGAAGAACGGGTGTAACTGACATAGCACGACGAATTAACACTCGGAAGTGGCAATGGGCATGCCATATCGCTTGATAAACTGACAACCGCTGGGGAAGAAAGGTTCACTAATGGCGACCACGTATCGGACGCACGTTCTCTCCCCCAGGGCGACCGACGACCAGGGAAAAGTCGTTGGGTTTTGTTTGGATGCAGACGGCACACGATCGCACTCTGGGGCGTAACATGAGGGAGGCCTACGTCCAACAGTAGACAGCGATAGGCTGAAATAATGATGATGATGATGATATCTATATATATTCTATATTTTTTTTTTTGTTTATAGGCGAAGTAAGAGCACAATTCACCATCGCCTATTTTGCCCGTGGGTGTCTTGAAAGAAGACTAGAGTAGGAAACTGGACATAAAACCCTATGTTGGCACGTTTAACCAGCGCGGTGTAGTAGACTAATGATCTTCCCATTGTGGACGAGGCTCGTACCCAAGAGTGGCACTTATGTGGGCTGCGATGATAATAGTCACCACGCGGAACATATAGCTTCAGAGAATTTTATTGAAATCGTTAGGGATTAGCCGGGTATTCTTGACAGAGATATTTGTAGAGTGAGAATCCTTATAAATATCAAAAAAGGTACTTTAGAATGTCAATCCATGGTTTATCTAATTCGATTTTTATTGCCTACGAGTTTCTTACAGTAGAACGTACGGAACGTACGGTACGGTAGAATGTACGGTGATTCCTGGCCGCGACAGGTAAGAACAATTTGTATAGGCAAATTGATTGTTTTTTTTAATTTATTTTTTTAGTATTTTACTTGGAAATTTTCCATATTTTCTCACCATTTAAACCTTCCCTGGACTTCCACAAATAATTCAAGACCAAAATTAGCCAAATCGATCCAGCCGTTCTCGAGTTTTAGCGAGACTAACGAACAGCAATTGATTTTTTTATATATATAGATAAATAATACATTCAAAACTAAAAAATAAAAAAGGTGTTTAATTCTATAGTAGCAGTATCAATATAGGTACTATGTAGCTGTATTCTACAGCCGGATTACGCAGTATTGATTTCTAAATATAAAGCAAGAATCGATCAAGGTCATTTGCCATATAATAATAAGTGTTGATAGATATATTATAATAATATAATTGGATCAATAAGTAAAGTATATCGTTGTTAATTACCGTATAATGAACATATGCTGCGTACCCACGTATTTTTAACTACATTAATATAAAGATTGCAGAATAAATTGCAATACTAATCTATCTTATTAAATAATAAGTACTTATAGACGATAATGTATTATATCGACAAGTATCGGCATTGAATTTGATTACGAAAATTTACATACTTCGATGGTCAAAGAAAACATAATTAACTTTGACCGTATAGTGAATTGAAAAAGATGAAGTAAGAATACAATTTGCCACTCCCTCTCTTGTCCGTGGGTGCCGTAAAAGACGACTAAGGAATATTTTGTGGATGTTACAGCTATGTAAAAAAAAACTCGAAATAAAACGCTATACCAACCAACCCGCTTGATTAGCATGGTATAGCAGATCAATTTGCCTTCCAATGTGGAGGAGGCACGAGCCCAGCCGTGGGACGTGTAAGAGCTGTGAAAATGAGGATGATGAGTTTATATCGACAGAGTAAGAATACAATTGCCCGTGGGTATCGCCAAAGTAGGGATGTGAAAATTAATCGATTTTTATAATAATCGATTATTACAAAAAAATAATCGATTAATAATCGATTTTTACAATCGATCATCAAAATAATAAAAATCGATTATTAATCGATTTTTATTATTCGAAATTCAATCGAAATTAATCTATTATTCACTGCCAGATTTCCTAAAAACAAAAAAAAAGTCATCACGATTGTTTCATACTATATTAGAAAATAAAGCTCACATTTCCTAAAAAAAAGGTCATCATAATCCTGTTGGGAGAAAAATCGATTATTTATTTTTAATTAATCGATTATTTTATAATCGATTTATTTTAAAGAACAAAAATTAATTATTTTAAAAATCGATTATTTTCTCTCCAAGTCACATCCCTACCCCAAAGACGATTAAGGAATATAGGTATAGAGATAACATCGGTAAAAGAGAATGAAAAGTCGACACGAAAGCCAATACATCTGACCAGCGTGGTATAGTAGGTCAATTTCGATTGTGGAGGAAGTCCGAGCCCAATAGTAGAACTGTAGACTGATATGAAGATAAGTTGATGTATGGTGAGTTTCTCCCTTTATGATATTTGGCGCCTAAACATCCTCCTAAGATTCCATCCTAAGAGTTATTAATTTTGGTTTTATTTTTAACGATTTATTTTTGTAAGCAATTATTCTCCTTCTGAATTCATTTACATCCCATTGGTGAACATAAGTCTTCATCAGAATGGGAACAAAATTGACATACTACATACTATTACACTAGCTAAATGGGTTAGCATGAGATATTTTAAAATTATCTTCCCTTGTAGATGTACAACACGCGAGAAAACGGATTATAAACAATACGCTTCAGCCTGACTGAAACTATCCACTGTTATATATATAGGCCTTCACAATTTGTTAGGTATAATGCCACAATCGCTACGCTTTGCAGGGAGGTTGGGAATCGCAATTTGTGTTATAAATTGCCCAGAAGAGTACTACTGTCCATTATATTAGTGATACCTCAGTCGATTTTTACGACTTCCAAGGCAATGTAAGAGGCAGAGACAGAACGTATTCTTAACCCGTCACCACATAGAGAAACAAAAAGAATATTTACTTAGTAAGCAAATTTAATTGCACAAATGGTGGAGTAGTCTATGTATTGTCCTTCCCTGCCGAGTAGGTTCTATATCAACTCAGGATAATTATTTGTCAAATCCACATCTCATTATTCTGATTATATATAGAGTTTATTCCTTAGCGTGGTTACAAAATAAATGTCTGCTTAATCAAAATGTATGTACAAAAATATGTATCACAATTAGTCTATACGTGTTACATTTAATTGCAATTTCAAATTATATAATTAACATCAGCGGTAACTAATTGCAGTAGAAGAATCCACATACTAGTAAAATACGGCAACCCGTATATCTGATCTATAACATTCCGTTCGATGTGCTTTTCATTAGCTATCCAATCAATATACGGCGTGGCTAAAGATCGATTCGTCACGAAGGATTAAAGATAACCCGCTCAGCATCTCATACGGTGTCAAGGTCAGTGTAAAACACTCGATGAGGACAGGATCCGATAACTATAAACACTGGTTATAAATTACATCATTTGATTGGTTCCAATCAACCATGGTCTCGATTAAAAAGCATATTCGAGACTCTGGACCAAAATTATAAACTTGACACGCTCAATTTCAGTCGACACTTTATGATTTTTTCTTTCATTATAAATCGAGGTGTGTAATGTGTATGATATGCTGTGTTATACGTTTCTGAAATAATTCCAATATGCCATTGTAATTGAATTAGTAACCCGAAGTAGAACAAATGTGTGGATTGTATCCTCGGCATTATAATTGAAGTTTTCGAGGGAGTGGAATTTTTATTTGTGAGCTCCATTTTTATATTTCTACTAGTTATGCTCGTTGTTTTATAATTTCTCCTGAGTCATTCTGTAAAAAGGTATTTTTATGGACGCATTTCATTATCTCAGTTCACATACCTTGCCCTGCTGGGCTCGAGCTTCTTTCCTTACAGGAGAGGAAATGGTCTTCTATACCATGTGGGTCAGATAGGTAGATATATGGTTTTATTTCAAGTCTCACGTCTCTTGCAGTTATTGGTTTAGTCATCCTTTACGATCACTCACGAAAAAGTGAGTGGGCAAATTTTAGTCCCAACCTTCAATACATGGAGACGCTATTTCTCATATTGTGTTACTATTCCGCTGTTAAGAATTGTGCCTATATTATTATGTCTCGTAGCAAATCAAATCAAATCATCCATTCCGAATAAGCCCTTTAAGAGCGCTTACATAATTATTGTAAAATTTACACACTGTTGCAAACAATCCAATAATCTACCACCGGATCAGAACGCGGTCACAAGCTGAGAAGATAACTCGGTGGGCTGTAATTTTTTAAATAATTTCTCTTAAATAAATTTGCATGTATACAACATGCAAGTATTGTTTCAGTTCCTTCGAAATAGGAAAATTTTTTTTTTTTTCAAAATTTAATATAAATAATAAGGCTGTGCCATATCTCACAAGCTGCACATGATCATGAATTAACTACTAGGACAGTCATCACTGCCCTCAACCACTATGGAAGAAAAGAAAGATCCGCCTAAAGGTTAACAAAAAACCCTCTTAACTAATTCCATAATATCATTAAAATTGCACTTATATTTATTATGTTAACGCGTTTTTACGTCCAAATTTCTCAGTTTTGAACTGTTAACATCGATTACTCAATTCTTGTATAAGAATAAACTTGAGACATGTACTGTACGTATTTTTTAGGCTATACACGTCTCACTTCCTTCGCAATTTAGACTAAAAGCTTTTAATTCGCCTTTCTTTCAATTTCGCAGTGATCTTATTTACATACATCTTTTATTTTTGTTTTACGACAACCGCAAAAAGAAAAGGATTTTGATTTGTATTCTTATTACATCACCACACATCAATATATATTGTATATTAATTAGAAATTCTAAAGCATTACTCATATTAAATACCTATAAGTTTAAAATTTACGCACAACTTCAATTGCTAATCATGTCAGCCGAAATATAAAAAGAAAATATATGTTTCTCATTTTATAAAGAGATACAACTGATATAAATTATTGCTGTAATATATCTACTTCATTAATATAAACATTAATCAAACACACAGTAGCCATTTTAACGACTGTCTCACAAAAGTTTACGGTAAACTCCTACCTAAAATGTTTTACAGAAAATTTTTATATCGTTTTTCGTTTAACATTTTATTGATAACTTGATATATTGTGAATTTGAATAGGAAATTACTAGTTAATGAACAATAATCATGTCAGTTGGCAATAGTTGTTACAATCGAGCCGCGAGGTTGAATTGTAATTGTTCCTTTACTCTTACACAAACATAATAGCTGTAACGATCAACCAGTAAGTCTATTCATTGCATATGTGTTCTATTATACCTAATAATTAAATACAACAATGAAGTACAGGAAACAACAGAAGCGTTGCAAGTGCTAATTCGAAAAATATAAACCGCAGTGTTCACATAATAAGCACAAAGACATCCCTCGCACTGAGCGATGAAATGACTACTAAGGCTCTGCAATTAGTGAACGAAGCAAAATGGCTGACCAGTCATCCAATCTTAAAAGAGCTACCACACTACAGTTGGGGCAACAAATTGAGTATATTTGAAACGATGTTAGAGGACACAGAGGGTTCTTGTTAACTTGGTATTTGCTACCTAAGTTACACGATATGCGTGTGTGTTAATTTAATTTTCTACTTGCAATAATTGCAGTTAGCCTCGGGGCAGACAGGCGGGGGCTCGACACGACATACTAGAGTTGTCTATATATACAATAGGGGAAGTACATGTTTGCACTGGGCAATTGCGAGCCGTTTTTTGTTTCATGCTGATTGAATTTGTAACATAAATTGTTTACCAACTTGTTTTTAGATTGATTAAATATATTGATTAAGAAAACGAAGCAATAGAAAACGTTAATTATATAGAGTTGTCTTTGTGTATTTTATTTTTTTATACTCTCACGCCTTACACGAAGGATTAAATAGAGGTGTCTCATATTTCATTCTACATAGTTTTATATTAGGCCAACTTATTGTAACCGATTGAATAGAGTTCTCGACTTCTTGTTTGCTATCGAAAATTACTTAAAAAAAGGGAAATGCCGCTCAGGACGCCTGGCAGATGTGAAACAGTATTAATAAAATATTTCGTTTTAATTCAGAAAATGATGATTTTTATTTAATAAACATTTTCATTAGTATACACTATGGATATGTGTTTAGATTAATAATTTATTTTTAGGTCTTTAGATGCCGTTGTACAAAATTCTGAAACAGGTTATGGTTTCGTTACACAAATTTACATATCCAAGCGTGGCGTTAATGCCACGCCAACGCTCAGGTTCTCCCTCGCCTATAGATGTTTCACATCAAAACAGTTAACAGCATACGGCTTAAAATATTTGTCTATCTAGGAGTCACAGACAAACCCAGCACTAGCTAGCATAATTGAACGAGCTTCTTTTAGCTTCATTATTATCTCAGCGCATATACGTCCCACTGTTGGGCTCGGGCTTTATCGTTTATGAGAAGGAATTTGACCTACTATACCACGCTGATCAGACGTGTTGGTATAGGTTATTATTTCAAGTTATCTTTCTCTTGCGTGGATTTTATCTGTATATTATATTAATCGTCTTTACCGACACCCATGGGCAAGAATAGTGGTGGTTAATTGTATTTTTACTCCGTCACTACATCTGGAAATACATCCCACAATATAAATAATCAAATTGCCTTAATACTTGTATTAAGTATAGATTTCTAGAAGAAAGGATACAAATCTGTAACAAAGTCCCAGTGTTGTAATTTCCTAACGCCGATCTGTGTGGTAAAGTGTAAATGATAATGGTAAAGCTTAGCGGGGCGCCTCTTGGCTTTGTGTACGCCGCTTGCGTTTGTCATGTTAACACTGAACGTGTGAAGAGCCCTTATTAATGACGAACAGATTACGTCGGCTCAAGCCGCCGACGCATTGTTGCTATTGTCAGCGAGAACCCGCCGTGCTTACATTCAAAGCGCTTTTTCCTCTATTTGCTTTAAATTCATTCAAATAATAGGATTTTTGCTTTTGTGTACCTAATATAGAAAAAAAGGCATTCAGTAAGCAGGTAGATAACTAATAGCTTGAATATGTATTAAAAAAAGCGAATATTTTTATTAAACTTTAGTTTACATAGCTAATTTAAAAGTTTATTTTATGTCTAATCAAACTATTTGTAAGTAATAATACTCGAATAGTGTTTTTGTCTAATAAACTGTTCGTTTACGAGGCTTTCATGAAGCAATTACCAGCAGGGGTCTATCCTAAGCCAAGAGGTGTAATGCAATAAACTCATAAACTCCCGTCCAATGCACAGGTGTGAGAAGCCGTTTATGATTCCCGAGCTATGACGATTATTTTTATATATTCAGTTACCATTACTTATTTCTTTAGTTAAAAATAAAGATGTGATGAATACTGACGAGCAGTGTATAACGATTAAACTAAAATGTAATGTAAGGATGTTTTACGTATCTTTTTTCTTCACACAGAAGTTTTGTGGTATCGTTTACAAATTTATTGTACTTAATTCTGGGAACATTGTGACGTGCGCGCTCATTGAGTATAGTTGTAAAACGCACCAATTATATAGTAAAAGCTTTTGTGTTTTAAGTTGAATGAACGCTTCTAAAAGCGACCGAAATTGGGGCAAAGCTAATTTATTTTGGGATTCGGACCTAAAATATAAGTCAACGAGCAATTGGACGTATCTGCGTAAGATTATAAGGTATAATGTATTTTTTTGACTTTTGATTGATGTAGAGTACGTGCTTGACGACAGCATGGAATGGGTTGGAAAAGTATTGTAGTGATATAATCTACATTACTACCTTATCATGCTTCATGCGTCCGCAGTGCCATATATGTCTATTAGTAGATATTTTTTGTCTATTAATTTTATTTGTTCTATTAGCGACACGACCTAAATCCAATTATATCAGCCACACGGGTAAGTTTTTATTAAGGATAAGTTTGAAGTTTTAAGGGTAGGTTTTTTTTATTGCCGATAGTAGCAAACGAGCGAATATACCTGATGGTAAGTGATTCTGCCGTACATGGCCCTCTGCAATAGCAAGGGCACAGCTAGGCCGTTACTTACCGTGAAGAAAAAGCTCTTCTTAAACCTCGTTTAAAGGAGGACATATCATAGCGCTCGGAAAACACAACAACAGGTAGTTCATTTTAGAGCCTACACGTACGTGGGAGAAAATATGATCGCTGGAAACGTACAGTTGAAGATCATAACGTTTCCAGGTAAAATAGATGAACCCTGCTGCGGTGTCGAGTGGTACGTTGGTAAAACGTTGACGGTGGTACCAAACCAAACAGTTTCTCGGACCACACCCCATAAAAGAGCTGGTAGAGTACACAGAGTGACCCAAAGTCTCTCCGCCGCTCTAGTGACTCTAATTCGTCCGTAAAATTAGGATCCTCGACGAGTCGAATAAAATATAATTTTTTTTTTTTTTTTTTTTGTGTGTACAGCTGTTGGCTGCAGATGGCCTTGACAGCTTAACGCGGACTATGGGTGAGCGCTGAGGGCTCTCAACCCGGAGAAAAGTATGCTAAGCGACATCGCCCAAGGGCTCCCCCTGTGGGGAATGGACCTCGGCTTGGGGCGTCGCTGGAGGCAAAGTGGGCGTGCCCACGTTTTTAGTCGTGACTTTCGCGCGGCGCGGTTTCGTACCTCGACGGCGAGGGCGGAACCGCGGATATTTATTTGTTAAGGCCTCGCGGGCCGTGTAGGCTCTTTGTTGAGCGAGTGTGATATTGTCGTCCTCTTCATCGAGGACGTGACGAGGACGTCGGATGGATGAGATTTTGGAGGGTCTATAGGAAGCCGCCCCAACCACTAGTTGGTTGGGGTGTGTCATGGCAGAGTCAAAGTAGCTCTGAGAGCACCGTTTCATATACTGCTTGATGGTCGGCAGTTCGAGGTCGATGTGGAGATCGACGTTTCGTATGAACCACGGTGCTCCCGTAGCTCGGCGCATGAAACGATTTTGTAGTGTCTGTAGCCTGTGGATCCTGTGTGGCTTAACATGGGCGAACACCACGCTGGCAAAGGTCATGATAGGCCGTATGCAGGTGGTGTATAGTCGGATTTTGCTACTCAGGGGCATACGCGACCTAGAGTTGAGTAGACAGTGGAGACGGCCCATCACAAAGGCTGCCCGTGCGCGGACTTGCTTTATGTGAGGGGCGAAGCTGAGTCGATCGTCAAGGGTCACACCCAAGTATTTGGCCTGCCTGGTCCAAGTGACCGGCTTGTTGAAAATTTTAAGGGGGGGAATGCTATCGATAGAGTAGGAACGGGCAGTTCGTCTAGTGAACATGACCGCCTGACTCTTCTCGGGGTTGATTTCTAATCTCCATTTCCTAAACCAATTGGCTAGGGCGGTAACCGCTGTTTGGAGAGTCTTGGCTACTGTTGTCAGGGATCTACCAGCACAAAAGAGTGCGGTGTCATCAGCGTAAAGCGCTTTATGTACCCGGTTGAATTTGGGCATATCGCTAGTGTATAGCGTGAAGAGAAATGGGGAGAGGACTGACCCCTGAGGGACGCCGGCCTTGATAGGGTGGGAGGTCGACAACGTCCCTTCCACCCTGTAGCGAAAGCTGCGATGACTTAAGTAGTCATGTATAATGAGAATTAAGTAGTGAGGGATCTTGAGGAGATAGAGTTTGTAGATTAGGCCTTCATGCCAAACCTTGTCGAATGCTTTCGCTACGTCTAGGAATAATACACCCGTATATCTGTTCATGATGAACTGACTACTTGTGTATTCTACCAGGCGGTGAACTTGTTGTACGCAGCTGTGTTTAGCTCGGAAGCCAAACTGTGCGTCGGGAACGAGGTTGTTAGCCTCAGCGAATGTACGTAGTCTACTGAGAACTATTCGTTCGTAGATCTTACCTAGACCTTTTAGTAGACTAATCGGGCGGTAACTACTGGGTTCGGTATGGCGCTTGCCGGGTTTGTGGATTCTTATTACTACGGCCTCCTTCCATTGCGCGGGAAAGATGTTATTATTTAGTGCTGCATTGAAGATGCAGCACAACAGGACTATCAAGTGGGCGGGGAATAATTTAATGACTTTATTTGAGATTCCGTCCGAACCTGGGGCTTTTCTGGTTTTAAGACCCCTGACTAACGATTTGACCTCATCGGTGGTCACTACTGGGATAGACTGATCGGGGGTGTCGTTTCCTAACGAGCGCGAGAGAGTGGTACGACGTTCCACTTCGTCGGCGATGAAGCGGTGATTCGCGGCGTCGGGGTGTAGTGTACTCGGCGTACACTGAAGCTCCAAGCAGTCGGCCAGGCATTCTGACTTTTCGTCGTCCATAAACGCCGGTGGCTGGTTGGGTCTGGTGAGAGGAGGGAGAGTGGACACGATGTCTTTTTTGAGTGAGCGGGAAAGCTGCCAAAAGGCTGTGTGAGAGGGCTCTAGCTCGTCGAGCATGGCGTCCCATTTGCTCTGTCTCAATTCATTAATAGCTTGTTTAACCTCCCTTTGGAGTGACCGTAGGCGGGTACGGTTGTCCTCCATGGGGTAGCGGTCATAAGCGCGTGTCGTGGCGTTTTTACGTCTTAACAAGTCACGGACGTCGTCTGGCAGGCGCCATTTACGATCGCTCGTATCTGGTACCGGCCGCGAGCAGTCGTCCATTATCGACTGCACGTGACTTGTAAGCGACTCGATCGCCTGAGAGGTATGTTCCTTAGACGTAATGTCATTGGGAATTTGATCAAGGTGGACCGACGAGGTTGACTTGAGATTTTTCTCTAGCCGTGCCCAGTCAGTCGCTATCTTGATCTTTTCGTTGTTGTGGCCTGAGGGGCCGGGGGTGCGGGAGGCTAATTCCAGAGTCACAGGGCGGTGATCTGAGTCTAACTCGTGTTGAACTTCTATTGAACATAAACGAAGGTTTATGTTTTTGAGAAGAAAGATATCGAGTATGTCCGGTCTGCGCGAAACGTTAAAGGGGAAGTGTGTCGGCTCTATGGGCGCTATGACATCAAATCCCAGTCTGTCAGCGAATAGCTCTAAAGTCTTGCACCTCTTATTGGAACTTTGACAGATCCAAGAGGTGTTCTTGGCGTTAAGGTCACCGCCAATAATGACGGCGCCTCCCAATTCTAGCAAGGCTTTTAGATCTTTTTCAACCAACTGTTTCGAATGTTCTCTATTGTGAGAGAGATATGCGGATACAAGGGTGATAGGCTGATGGCCTGAGAGGGCTAGCCTGCAAATTGAAGCTTCAATGTACATCAGAGGGGGCGGATCCACAGGTGTGCAATGCAGCGACCTTTTGTAGTAAATGAGCGTTCCACCTATTGGTGAGGTTGTCCTATCATTGCGAACTATATTATAGTTCGCGATTCTAGGGTCCCTGTTGAATGGTTTTAAGAACGTTTCTTGTACTAACAAGATGTCAAGCTGGTGTTCCCAAAGGAATGTGCCTACTTCATCCCTCTGTTGGGTAAGGCTATTAGCGTTGAATGTCCCTACTTTGAGGTGTCTGGGTTTAACTCTGCCGGGAGTGTACCTATCCATTTTAGTTGAATTTGAGTGAGCCTAGACGCTCTAACGTGGGGGCGAATTTGATCGCTATATTAAGGAGGGCGAGGTTGTTTCCCTCGTTCTTTCTAAGATCGGCTGCAATTTCGCGGATTTCCGCGAAATTGATTTGAGCCGCGAAGTTGGCCACCAGGGCTAGATCTGGATCTAGTCCTTGGGGGGCTTTTGGGGGCGCGCTTTTAGCGACGACGATGGGAAGGGGGGCGCCCTGAGGGGGCTTGGGATTACCACCGGTGGGCTGGTTTGCCCCGATTATTGGTGGTTTGGGCTGAGATGGTGCGGGTGGGGCAGCGGGCTGCCTGTTGGGCAGGGTTGGGAAAGCCTCCTTGCTGGTTAGCAGGGGGCGAGCCCACGTATTGTGGGTTGGTAAGGGGGCTGGGACGAAGGTCTTGTTATAATACAAGGCCTTGCCGTTTGAGTTGGGTTGGCGGACTAGTCTTCTCGGCGCTTTTGGGCAGCCGCAATAGTTAGCCGGGTGGCAAAATATAAAATAATATAAAATATATTAATATATAAGAGATAAAAAAATAATGTAAAATTAATAAGACTTATATGAGCTGAAGAAAAGAAAACGGAATTACTTTTTAATTTAGTCAGTTTCCATTAAACTAAATTATTTCTTTTATACCTACATATCTCGTTTTGTAATGAATTATTAAAATACTTGCTTTGTAACCAAGATTTTGATAATCGGCTTATTTAAGACTAGCAACCCGCCCTCGCTTCGCTTCGATTTCAGTCGCCTTACCCGCATAGTTCCCAATCTCGTCAGAATACCGGGATAAAATACTAGGCATGCCTTTTAAGTTCTGTCGTTGCCATATTTCCCGGCAATATTGAATTTGGAACTGTTCTATATTCGAATGTGTTTAAATTTTGAATCTCAAAACAGTTGAAAGTATTAGGATTGATGCTATTATTTAGTCACAGCGTCGATTGGAATCTGTCAAGTTACGTACAAAAATGAATCTTTCTAAGGAAAATGTTCGTGCAATAATTTTCTACAACTTTAGAAGAGGCCTGACACGGCTTCAGTGTTTTGAAGAGCTAACATCTGTGTTCAGTGATAAAGCTCCATGTCTGCGAACTGTCGAACGCTGGTATTTAGAATTCCAGCGTGGACATACTAGTGTTGGTAACAAATCTCGCGAAGGACTCCCAAAATCCGCTTTCACTGAAGATAACATCATTCATCAACATTGCTGTGAGACAACTAATTCTCGAAGATCGTCATGTGACATATCGAGAGATAGAGGCTCTATTAGGCATCTTAGGGACAACCATTTAGAAGATCTTGCATGAAGTGCTTGGTGTGAGAAAGTTAGTTTGCCGTTGGATACCGCATCTGCTTTCCGACGATCACAAGGCGCCCGCGTCAGATGGTGTAAGAAAACTCTGCAAAGGTTCAACCGAGGAGAGTCAAATCACGTCTACGACATCATCAATGGTGACGAATCTTGGAAAATCTCTTCTATGCCTACGATCCTGATTCCAAACAACAATCTACAATCTGGGTCTTTCAAGATGAGCCAAAGCCGACTAAAGTTGTTCGTTCACGAAGCACTTCAAAGAAGATGGTGGCCACGTTCGTTGGAAAAACCGGCCATGTTGCGACTATTGCACTTGAAGATCGTAGAACGGTTAACGCAGAGTGGTATACCACAATTTGTTTACCACAAGTCATCGCCGAACTTCGAAAATCTAACTCAAAGCGACGTATCATCCTGCACCACGACAACGCAAGCTCACACAGCGCTCGTCAAACGAGTATTTGAAACAGGAAAAAGTAGAAATTCTTGACCACCCTCCAGACAGTCCTGACCTAAGCCCTAACGATTTCTTTACATTTCCTAAAATTAAGAAAAGTCTTCGTGGTTAAAGGTTCCAGTCCGGTGAAGAAGCAGTCGAAGTTTTTAAGTCAGCCATTTTGAACACCCCCATTTTAGAGTGAAATAAATGTTATAATAACTGGTTTGAGCGAATGGAAAAGTGTATTAAGCTACGTGGTGAATACTTTGAAAAACAATAAAAAGTACTAGAAGGTTCTAGTTGTGTTTTTTCTTCAGACGACAAAACTTAAAAGGCATGCCTCGTATAGCCTGTGTTACTCCCTTATATTATAGCTTTCCATTGGTGAAAGAATTTTTAAAATCGTTCCAATAGTTTCGGAGTCTATTCAATACAAACAAACAAATCTCTCCTCTTTATATTAGGTATTAGTGTAGATATTGAACGAGGCTCTCATCTGAAAATAATTACTGTCTTCATACAATACTCATAATAATTTCAACTGAGAGGGCCATAGGTACAAACCTGCGGTACCTACGAAGACTGTAATCAAAAGCAACAAAAAAGTATTTGACCTGATCTGACAATGTGTATTGTACTAAGATTTTATGTGTGGCGACGGAGTAAGAACTCCATTTACCAACTCCTATATTGCTCTTGGGTGTCGTAAAAGACTCTCAAGGCACATAATATGTATATAACATCTACACAAGAGAAGAAAAAATAAAAATAAGACCCTTTACCGGCTGACCAGCGTGTCAATTTGTCGCCATTGTAAGGATGACTCGAGTTCAGCAATAGGACGTATCTATGACCTGAAATATATATAATGATTATGTACTTATATATATATATATATATATATATATATATATATATATATATATATATATACATCGAACAACGATATAGTTAACATATATTGATACAAATAATAATCTATTACTCACGTATAATTTACAAGACTGAAAACAATGTCCCGTTTCATGCTGCAGTAGACGCGAGAATTGTTTAAAAGGTTGCATTGAGTTGTATTAATGTAGTATAGAAATAAAGAGCATATAGTTTAAAGACACCAATATGTATCATAACATAAACGGATCTAGTATTTCGTGATCAGGGCGTGTCTGTTGCGTATTAATGTTCTTGCTGTACGATAACCATCGCGCCTCTTTGTGAAGCGCCGGCCCATTGTACGTCCGCGCCGCTGCGAGAAAAGTAATTCTTAATAGACAATAAGCCGGCGTTTAGCGCTTTTATTTATGTAATACAATGCTTCGGTTCGCGAGATATATGGATCGGTTATTGAACAAAACTCGGCCACTTAATATACCAAATGAATTTTGATTTTCTTTTTTAAACATAATGATGGTTAATGCGAAGGGTATTTAATATTCTTTTGGCAGTTTAAGGAAAATATTTTATGCAATTTCTTGCAGCATCGTTTAAGTAATCGTTTTCTTATATTTGTAATGATATCTCAGTTTATCACGTCTGATTCATAAAGTTACAAATTGGTTATGTCAGATAAGAATACTAAATTAGGTTTGATTAGGTATTGGATTCTTAATTAAGGGGTTTAGATTGAATTTTTTAGAGTTGATAAGTACATATTATTTACGTTAAAATATATGGATTCATATTATCCTTATCCTTACTAATATTATAAATGCGAAAGTAAGTTTGTTTGTTTGTTACGCTTTCACGTTAGGGCGGCGGTGGCGCGTATGCGAGTCAAATCCACCGCCCCCGGGCCCGACGGTATTCCGAACCGTATGCTGGCCCTGGTCCTCGAACACCTGGGACCACGCCTCAGGGGACTGTTCGATGCTTGTATGTCGTCCGGACAGTTCCCTGGGTGCTGGAAAGAGGGGAGGCTGGTTCTCCTGCCGAAGCCGGGACGGTCTCCCGAGTCGGCCTCGGCCTACAGGCCCATCGTGCTGCTCGATGATGCGGGCAAGCTGCTGGAGAGGGTGTTGGCTGCCCGCATCGAGCGGCACCTCGTCGGGGACGGGCCCGATTTGTCGGACGCCCAGTTTGGTTTTCGGAGAGGGCGTTCGACGATCGCGGCCCTGCTGCGCCTGAAGGCTGTGGTAGCGGAGGCCGTCACCGGCGGAGGAGTCCTGTTGGCGGTGTCCCTGGACATCGCCAACGCCTTCAACAGTCTGTCATTCAGCTGCATCAGGGAGGAGCTGAGGTATCACGGGGTGCCCGTGTACCTCAGGCGGCTGGTGGCAGACTACTTGGAGGGGCGCAGCGTCCTCTACGTTGACCGAGTAGGGGACGTTGTGCGAACGCCCATGACGTGCGGTGTCCCACAGGGGTCAGTTCTGGGTCCGACCCTGTGGAACATCGGCTACGACTGGGCGTTGAGAGGAAGCCTCCCACCCGGGCTGGGTGTAATTTGCTACGCCGACGATACACTCGTCACAGCCCGGGGTGGGACGCTAGAGGAGGCGGCACGCCTGGCAACTCTCGGCACCGAGGAGATTGTCAGGCGGATCGAAGCGCTGGGGTTGAGGGTAGCCCTGGAAAAGACGGAGGCCCTTTTGTTCCATGGCCTCCGTACCGCCGGGCCTCCCGCCGGCGCTTCGATCACCGTGAAGTCGGTCACCATCAGCATCCAGGCCCACATGAAGTACTTGGGCCTGGTGCTCGACGGGCATTTTTGGTTCCGGGAGCATCTCCACCGACTTGTTCCCCGGCTTGTCGGCGCGGCGTCCGCCCTTTCGCGGCTGATGCCGAATGTGGGCGGACCCAGCGCTACGTGCCAACAGCTGTACGCGGGGGTGATCCGGTCGATGGCTCTGTACGGCGCACCGGTGTGGGCGGGGTCCCTGACCGTCCGGCTGAGGGCCCTCTTGAGGCGACCACAGAGGGTAATGGCGGTCAGGGCCATACGCGGTTACCGCACCATGTGGACGGAGGCAGCGTGCCTCTTGGCCGGAACTCCACCGTGGGACCTGGAGGCGGAGATGCTCGCCGACATTTATCGGCGGGTGTCGGAGACGCGCGCCCGCGGCGGTATGGTCTCCCTGCAGGAGATCACCGCCTGGCGGGTCGACACCCGCCGTGCAGTCATTGCCCGGCTGGAGAGTCCTCGGTACGGTGTCAGGACCGTCGAGGCCTTCCGGCCGGTGCTGATGGAGTGGTTGGAGCGGACGCACGGGGTGCTTTCCTTCCGACTGGTGCAGGTGCTGACGGGGCACGGATGCTTCGCAAAGTACCTGCACAAGATTGTCAGGAGGGAGAGCACACCGTCCTGCCACCACTGCAGTTGCGACGAGGACACGGCGCAGCACACGCTCGAGGAGTGTGTTGCGTGGGAGGGAGAGCGCCGTGAACTCGTCGCGATTATCGGTGCCGACCTGGCGCTGCCGACCATCGCCAGGGAGATGCTCGTCAGCGTCAGGAACTGGGACGCGGTCGCCGCCTTCTGTGAGGCCGTTATCTCACGGAAGGAGGCGGCGGATCGTGTGCGAGTAGAGCTCCTATTCGGCGACACGTTCCGCCGCCGGCGACTCGGGCGGCGCAGGCGCGAGTATCTGCGCCTAATGCCGCCCTAGCCGAGGCCGCGGGTGATCGGACCGGGGAATTGTCCGTCACCCGCAGTGTGGCTAACCGCGCGATGGCGACCGACGTCCCAGGATGTCGAGAGGTGAGGGTACCCGAAAGGGTATTCCGTCGGGCCGACCACTGACGACAAGTCACATCTGCTCCGGTGGTCGGCCCAACAACGAGGTGACGTGGGTACGGGTGGGTTATGGGCCCGCGCGCCGTCCTTTCATCGCCCCGGAGGGACTGGACCGCGCGTGCGCTTACCATAGCCCAACCATAAAATAAAAATAAAAAAAAAAAAAAAAAAAAAAAACGCTTTCACGTTAAAACCACTGAACCAATTTCAAAAATTCTTTCAACAATGGAAAGCTATAATATCAAGGATTAGCATAGGTTGTTTTATTCCGATATTCCCACGAGAATGGGAACTACACGGGTATGGCGACTGAAACCGAAGCGAAACGAGGACGGGTTGCTAGTTAAAAACAAAAAGACAATCTACACTTAAAATGTGGATGGTTCAAATACATTACAGAAATAATTTTGACAATTTTTGAATTAAGTACCGTCACAAAATTTTAGTACGACATAGGTACGAATTTAAAAATGTAGTAATAATACCAACAGGTTATATAAGAAAGCTAACTTCTTGTTTCAATGTTCACGGTGTCATAAAGAATTATGAATTCATATGTATATTTTTATTTTCTGCATTAAATGTAATGTACTTTTCTGTAATTATAACGACATAAGTAAGGTATATACAATTTCGTTATGATGATTGAATAAGATGGTAACAGGGATGCCGGCGGAAAAAAAAAATTACAAATTCAGATGTATAAAGAGATACAAATAGCATACTGAACCGACAATAAAACATAAATAATCTTTGTAGGACTATTGTGCAGTAACAAGTTATTACGAGATCACAAATTAGTAGCATTTGTATTCTCTTATTATTTATGTGCTTAATTATTGTCTATTTACTCATCTATGTTAAAACATATATCATAGGGCAAGGATGGTTGGGAAGCTAAGGCTTTGTTCACTAATACTTGGTTATTAAATAATTATAGTAGTTTTTGCTTTAATTAACTTGTTAATAAAATACAAATTGAACACGTGTTTATATTTTAATACACTTCTTTTAAAAGTACATGACTAAACTCTGTCACTCAAACGTGTTACGTGCTATAGTCTGGATTTCTCTGCGAAACAAATCCGTAATACGAAAATTCGTAGAAGAACGAATGTAATCAACTTAGCTGAAAGGAATAGCAGCTATTTTGTACCTAAAGCAATGAGCAAACTACATCATAAATGGTATCGTATAACCACCACCTAGGTACCTATCGGAAGACGCCGTGTCGGTCACCTGGCGGTAAGACGACGCAGCTATCATGTCGTCTTACCGCCAGGTGGACTCTTATATGGAAGAAGTTACAGAAAATGGTTAGGTGTAGATATAATAGGACGTAGAATTTTTATAGAGATGACCGATTATTTTATATAATTTTTATATTTTTGATAACTGTTTAGACCATTTGGAATGATAGGCCAATTCATATTACAACAATTTTCATTAAAAATCATAAAGCCGAATTCAATTCACGAGAGTTTTGAATACTGCTGCAAATTACTACAACTATTCAAACTCAACTCAAACATAGGTGTAATTCTGTCTGCTAAACCGTTATCAATATTCAGTAGTCGTGTCTATGCATCGTACTACAATATGTCGGTATATAGAATCGGTCTATAACTTAGTCAGTGAAGTGCCGCTCGCTAATTGCACCACAACACAAATATTTAATAACAATCCCAGATCCTCCGAGATGACCACTTATCTGTTCAATTGGAATAACAAAAGGTATAGAGTAATCTTATACTTTATTATTTCCCGGGCTGGCCACCGAAGGCAAGGAATCGGTACCAATGGCCAGTTCAATGCTATGGAGAAGAGATACGGTAGGTAAAAAGGGTTTAATAATTCCGACCTTCATCAAACTTTATAAACTTAAATCAATTTCATTTCTAGATCTGTCGAAAACCTATACCTAGGGTGGGATAATTATACTATTGATAATAATGACATACCTACTATAGTTATTTAAATTGCTTGTTATAGAAAGGAATCAGAAATGTTTATATATTCTATATTCTTTTTATGTTGGTCTACTTTTATTCGAACGGCGACAGGCGACGTGCGTCCACAGTATAGCCCGCCTACAAAAAAAAGGAGATAAGTCGTCTATTGGCGGAACTTAATTTTATATTTTGAGTTGATTCATGATCGGTTGACCAAGTAGTACTATTCCAACAAAAAACTCATCGATCGCATATTTGAATAATGAACAATTATAGAGAATTATTAGTTTCGCGAATACCTTTATCCTTATTTTTAAATTATGCTTTATGCTTTATTCTTTATACATTTTGAAATATTTAAATCCCTTCTCATACATTTTGTCCTTTATTCTTATTAATTAAACTTGCAATATAAAGGAGAAAAAAATATGAAACGTGTAATTCACATTATTTTATTCAATTTAAAAATAAAAGCATCTGCGCAGATGGCTCTGTTCAAATTATCGCTGCACGATTGTTAAACATTATTACGTCGGGTGTTGTTTAATAGAAACAAAAATATCTGGCGGCGCGCCTCGTGTTTGATCTCGAGGTGTTCGCCCGTCGAGCGCGATTAGCCCTCTCTCAACGTATAATCAAATGTGCCTCGGGCTAACTTTACCATCAATAAAAACAACTAAAATATCAATGCAAACAACACATCGCTTGCTCATTTCTAAAGAAACATCGATGTGCTCGAGTAAATACAGAAATGTAAAGCAGACCATTCGTTATGATCGTTGGTTCGTCTTAAAAAAGCGGCTAGTCGTATTGAACAGCGGCCGGCTTCGGCGGATGAAGCCTCTCATTTGGCTGCCATTTGTCGGCCATTTCGGTGCACCGATCATAAATGGAGCCCGCTTCGGGTCACGTTAGCATCTCGGGAGAAAACGTGAAAAATCACACTTCGACGCGTGAAATTACTATCGATATACAAGCCTGGTTTATCTTTACATAAAGGAAACATTCCTTTAAAGCAAATTTATTTTCTTGATGACTTTTGAAAATGGAGAAGAAAAGAAACTGCCAACAAGAATAATGAACATTAAAGTGATATATCTTTCAGCAATATTAAGACCTACCAATGTGGTAACGAATAAAAATATAATACAGGTACCTATCATCATTCTTCTGACGTAAGCAAATAATATCAACTTGAGCTCTGAGCTATAGATCTCACGGGTATGACTTTTAGTCTATTACTTAATATAATAAAACGGAGTTTGTTCAGTTGAACGCTAATCTCAGAAACTGCTGGTTAGAATTGATTCATTATTTTAGTGTTAGATAGCCCATTTATCAAAGAACGTTATCAGTTATATAACACGATGCTATACCTATACAATCAGAGTAGAGTACCTAATAATGAAAAATGATGCAAAGACTGGGAAATTTATTTCTCACCAAAGCTTCCGTTACGTCTGTACATACGGTCCACTCTTTTTTACTCTTTCTACGCAGACGACTTTGTGCAAATCAGCTGGTAGCTATACAAAACTAAATATTTACCGACTCACCACGTACTTAAAAATAAATTTACGACAAAAACTGAGACATTAAATATTTCTCAGGTTTTTTTTAAAGGAAAATTTTTTTTATGGGTGCTAGCGCTATTATCTCAATGAGAATAAAGGTAACAAAAAGGTTATGACATTTTTGAACATATTACGCAATTGCTGAAATAAGTTTTTTTTCCATATCTCCGTTGTTTGGAAATCATTATCATCATCAACTGAGCTTATATAAATCCCACTACTGGGCTTAAGACTCCTCCACAATAGACAATGTAAATTGACCCCGCTTTGGTCAGAGAAGTATAAGTGGTATAAGGTTTTGTTTCCAGTTTCATTCTCTTGCATAGATATGATCTGCATGTTATTACATAGGGGGATATTCCCTTGGTCATCATTTACAGCACAGTTACGGTCAAGCAAGAGAAAAATCAATTGTTTTCTTATTCTGTCCCCACGCAGTTTTTTTTTGATAATTTCCAAAAAACCGAACTGGCACAAATATCTATATGTCTAGAAATATATACTAGTAAACGTTTAAACGTTTTTATCCAAGCTGAAACGGAGACCTTTGCGTTCGCTCGGCCATACATTGTAAGAAAACAATTATTCTAATTAAATAGCATGATATATTTATTGCAAGTCTCCTTCATGCTACTTTACATTATGTGAAAACTTATACTCAACAATGGGTATATGAATAAAGGTTTTTGCCTGACCCGATTTAAACTAAAACCCAAATATATATTTTTATTTACCTGGCCCTGAGTAAAAGAAAAAAGCAAATGAAGTTTTATTAAGTAGATTTTTTTTTTTTTTTTGTGTGTGGGCTACTGTCGGTGCGCCTCCGCACCACTTCGTCCGGGGCGACAGAGGGGCTTAAGCACGCAACTCCCGCAATCCACCCGAAAACCACCTCGCCTTCGTCGTTGGGCCGACCACCGGAGCAGGGTTACTTGTTTATTAAGTAGATGAAAATTATTTCACATTCTATTTTATCTAAACTAATTTTGTAATTTATTTCTTGGTCAGACGCAGTATATGAGTACCTATAATATAATAAATAATGATGTTTTTATTATTATAATTATAATAAGAAGAAGTAGATTTTATAAAGATGTTATGATATGAACATGATTCAACTGCCTAGTCGTTTATCCGTGCGATGTTTTCAATATGTTCAGCTTTATTTGCTGGGTTATCATGAGCCTAGTTAACCCACGCTTCAGGCACGTTGTATATCAGTCGAACGAGACTCTCACAAAGATTATACATCGCTATTCCAGAACCTCCTTAGTGCTTTTATTCTGTTTTAATATTAGATTCGTAATTATATTTTTAAAAGCAGTAAGTTTCAAAAATGCCAAATGAAAGCATACTGGTCAGACGTTAGTCTGACCAGTATGCTTTCATTTGGCGTCAGATACATATATTTGGATTAAATTACAGGGGTTTACTTGGAATACAATCCACCACTCCCTATCTTGGCCGTGGATGTCGTATAAGACGACTATGAGATGTAATATGCACATAACATCAGCGCAAGAGAAGGAAATCTCGAAACGAAACCCTATACCAACATGTGTGATCAGCATGGTATAGTAGGTCAAATTCCCTCTCATTGTGGAGGAGGCCCGAGCCCAACAGTGGGACGTACGTGGGCTGCGATGATGAAGATGATGACTTGGAGTACCCCTTCACTGTTATCTGAATATTATAATCCCTCAGTTGTCTTTTGTGACACACGAACAACAAAGGAGTAGTGAATTTTATTCATACTCCGTCCCCACGTTTTTTTCTATATAATATCTAATTGTTTCTCTCAACCATCGCATTGCCTAGGGGCCCTGACAGGGTTAATCCGGCCCTGTAATAATCGACTTTTTAAAATGACTTTTGTCACCATTAATATAAACAGTGCTTAGTAATTAAGGATATGCGTCATTAACTGCTACATTTTTTTTAAAACCACCTGGACTAAGAAAACAGTCCTTGTATTGCGGCGGAGTAAACAAACATATACTTAACTAGCAATCCGCCCTCGCTTCGCTTCGGTTATAGGTTATAGTCGTTTTACCCGCGTAGTTCCCGTTCCCGTGGGAATACCGGGATAAAATATAGCCTAGTTTACGCCCTGATATTATAGCTTTCCATTGGTTAAAGAATTTTTGAAATCGGTCCAGCCGTTTTGAAGATTACCCGGAACAAACAGACAGACAGACAGACAGACAGACAAAAATTTTTTAATTGCTATTTTAGGCATAGGTGTCGTGCAAACAACCGTGTGAGCATGAAAAAAGCCTATTATTTTGACATTACAAACAGACACTCCAATTTTATTTATTTAACGGGCAAAAATTACATCTACACTCAGAACAACAATTTATGAACCACAAGTAGGTATGTTATCCAACACGCCATCTGTTCGGTCACTATTATCATCATCATCTTAGCTCATACACGTTCCAATGTTGGGCTCGGGCCTCCTCCAGTATGAGAGGGAAATTGACCTACTATATTACGCTGGTCAGACGTGTTGGTATACGGTTTTATTTCGAGTTTTCCTTCTCTTGCATAGATGTTATATACATATTATATCCCTTAGTCTTCTCTTAGTACACCTATGGGCAAGAGTATTGTATTCTTACTTCGTCACCAGACCGAAAATCACTATTATATCAGACTCTATTATAAGTATCTACTACAATTTATAAATGCATTAAAAGTGAATAACGAAACGAAAATAGTGAGAACGAACTCTTTATTTGAGATGTAACAAGAAAGCAGGCCGTCATAGTAGTCGACCTTACCTCTCCATAATCACTAAAGGTAAGATAATTTTAGTTTTGAGCTGTGTCGGCACAGAAAGAGCCCTCGCAGACGTGTCGGCGCAGCCAGAGCGAGACAAAACTCTCGAGTTAGAAAGAGATGCAATTTTCGAAAATTATACCCTCTTAGTTTTTTTCTTACTGCAATTAATGCAGTCGATGATTGTAGAAATTATGACCAGTTTGTTTGTGATCTTATTAGTTTAGAGTTGAGGAAACCTGTTTTAATTATTATCTTGGGATACTTTTATGTACGATGGGTAAAAATAAATATTAAAAACTTAAATATTAAAAGGTTTTATTCGACATTTTGCATGTTAAAATATGATGGTCATGAAATAAACCTAAACCACAATCAAGTATTTTTGAAATGAAAAAAATTTACAGATAAGTTTGAGTGGGCAGTAAATTCATGTAAGTCCTCATCTACATGGTTAAGTAAGTATCTGTGCAATGTCAATGGCACTATACCTGTGCCGATAGATATCAGCACTACATAAATAGCTACAAAAAGTTTTAATTTACAAATTTTAATTTAAGATCCGTGTGTTGACGGTGTAAGAATACAATTCACCCCTATCTTGCCCGTGGATGTCGTAAAAGACGACTAAGTAGTATTGGTAATATATACATAACATCTGTGCAAGAGAAGGGAAACTCGAAATGAAACCTTATACCAACATTCCTGACCAGCATGGCATAGTAGGTCAAATTCCCTCCTATGTGGAAGAGGCTCGAGCCCAACAGTATGTACATATGTGGGCTACCATAATGATGTATTAAAGAGCCAACAATTAGTTTGAATACAAAAATAATAACACTTTACTCATCGTTTAAGTTTTTACTTCTGTCAGCCGTCATGACTGTTTTGTGTTCTTTTTAACCCGCGAAGCAAAAAGAGGGGTTATAAGTTTGACGTCGATGTCTGTACGTACATGTATGTCTGTCTCTGGCATCGTAATTCATAGCTCTCAAACGGATGGTCCGATTTCGCTGCCGTTTTTTTTTTCATTTGAAAGCCAGTTTCCTTGTGGTAGTTATTACCTAGGTATGTTTGGTTAACATCGGTCCCGCAGTATAAGAGTATCAGTTCTTTTCCAAAATGATGTAATGCCTAAATGACAATTATTTGATAATTCTTGTTGAAGAAAACGTAATACTTTTTTTATTAATATAAACAAAGTCACATAGGTAAATAAGTTAGATAGATTAATGACGCCGAGTACGCGCGTTAACCAGATCGCTCTCATCCCGCCTCGCGTTTATTGCAGACTAATGATCACTCACTTGAAGTGATGGACGAGCACAGAGTACTCAAATCTGTTTGATTAACCGTATATTTTGATATAACATCTTTAAAATCTTATTAACCCACTACATCCAAAAAGTTTTATGAATTTGCAGTTATGTATGTACATGTGGTCATCTTTTCTCGCGTAACTTTTAAGCGAGTAATCATAATTTGACAAATCAGTAGTTATTAAGATTTTTTAAGACGTTTTATTGTATTAATTTTTTTTTTAATCAGTGTCATGGTGAGTATCGTATTCGAGGGGTGGATTAGTATATTTTATCTATATATATATATAGGAGAGGTGGGTTTTGCGAGCGATATATTGTCTTATCACCATATCTCTGGAACCATAAGGCGTACAGCCTTGAAATTTGGCAGAAATATTCCTTTTGTCGAGTAGCTGTCAGCTAAGAACGGATTTTACGAAATTCCACCTGCAAGGGGTGTTGCTGGGGCGTTAACAATGATATACATATAAAGGAACAGGTTGAGCCGAAGGCACTGAAGCTAGAAAAATGTAATTTGGACTGTTGTTTCATTTCGTGACGTAGGCCACTAAGAAAATATTTTTTTGAAATTCCACCCCTAAAGGGCTAAAACGCAACGGTAAAGTCTGTATGGAAAGAAAAAAATCTTTAGCTACTATATTCAAATTAAGCACAAATACTCTTTAATAAAAATAAATAAACACGTGTTTCAGCGTTTGTCCATTTTCATCCTCTAAGGGTGTAAAATAGGTAGAAAGATGTCAGTTTACTGACTTATCACAGAGCCGAAACTACTGAGGCCAGAAACATCAAATTTTGACATTAGTTTCTTTGCGTGACGTAGAAACCCACTAAATATTTTTTTTTGAAATTCAATCCCTAGGGGATAAACCGCAGTAACAAAGTTTGTATAAGGAGAAAAAAATCTACATCGATTTTCTTCAAATTCGCCAAAAATACTCTTTAGTAAAAATAAATAAACACGTGTTTCAGCATTTTTTAATTTTCACCCTCTACAGGTGTAATTTACACTAATATTATAAAGAGGAAACGTTCCTTGCGAATAAACTCAAAAACTCCTGGACGGATTTCGATAATCATTTCACCATTATAATGTTACAGTATCCCTGAGTAACATAGGCATTTATCCCAGTATATCCACGGGAACGGGAACTACGCGAGTAGGCGACTGAAACCGAAGCGAAGCGAGGGCGGGTTGCTAGTTTTTTATATAGTTTGAATATTTGTGTATTGCTCGTTGCTTTGCTTACGTTTGCTCGATAATTTCCTGTACCTAATGACATATCATTACGTAATCTAAACACTTATTATTATTATATTTTTACGGTCTCGTATTATCGAAGGCGTTTTGGTTAAATCTTCGGGTTCCTTCAAGCTCCAAATTTTGTAATATATTAATTAATCACGCGTAATATGGAGCAAATCTTCTGTGAACAGTACATAATTATACGTCAAACTTGCAATTGAGAATTTCAAAAGAATATCTTTGTTGTGAAGTTGTTTGAATGCTTGTAATGTCCACTGACAGTAGGTACCTACTTATAAGAATATTTTTAGGGCTAATTTGATAGGGCTTAAATTATCTCATTTTGGTTTATATGCCTACGTCCCCGCTACTGGAGCCTCTTCCACAATATGAGAAAAATTGACCTACTATAACCACGTGTGTCAGATGGATTGGTATAATGGATTGTTAAGTAAATAGGATTTAATTTCGAATTTATCAAATATATGTTAAATGCATATTATATCTCTTAGTCATCTTTTACAACACGGGCAAATAAGGAGGTGGGAAATTGTATCATTACTCCATCACAATACGCAAAATATTTGATAGCACAAGAAATATTTTTCAATATAGTATCACGAACACTACAATGAACTATAACGCCATCTATCTCTGAGTAGACACATTAAAACCGACTCCCAAATCGTATATAGAAAATACATTTATTTTTACACATACAACAGTGACAATAAAAATCAAAAATAAAATATTATTCAGTTTAATTGTTAATATACAAAACCCCCAAAACGTTTCCGTTAAATTAAATTACATTCCATTTACAATGTTGTATAACAGCAGATTACAATCAATTTGCCACGTTGCTACTATTCACCCCTTTGGCTTTGTGGTGTCCCATGCCCCCTCAGCAAGAGACAATATGGTGTGACGCTGAGTTTGCGTCACGCCGACTTCTCGATTATATTCGTAATAGAAGGGGACGAACCAATTGTCATCCAACCCTGAAAAACTTCCTTCCAAAGCATTACCAACTTTAAATCATTATTCAAAAAGTTAAAATCACCGTTCTCGGTTTCTGCAAGCATCATAAATTTTACAACATTTTAATACAGCCATAACAATAATAGGGTAAATGTTTTGGTAAGCCATAAATAAAATGAATTATGTCCCGCTGAGAGAAGACAAATTCGGTGACACAATTGCGGGTCGTTAATAAAATAAATTTTCAAAATATCTTGCAATATAGCTATTATAAAATTATATTGGAAGATTGGTTTTGTTTTTATTTAAATTGATTACAAGTCTATTGTTAAGTTTTTTTTTTATTGTGTAATTAGTCTACATTGCGTTGACAGCATTTTGCGCGCCATTGAATTTAAAGTCAACGTTAATGATTTGCGTTGCATTTGTATGGATTAATAATAATTTGACATGTTATAATGGATAAATATCTCTCACATTATAAATGATAGTATAAAAAGTGTATAAAACCATGCAAAATATCTTATAAAATATCTTATCACTTGGTACCTAGAAGTTGTAAGTTATGTTTGGGTATACTTATAAGCAGCGTTGTCTGACTATCCGCCATGTATCACGATAGACAACAATCGCAGTGTTTACTTGCCACGGCTAATAGCCTGGCCTGACCATTAGTTGGCATACAATAAACAGTGCAACACGCGAATGCTTAACATACCGTATATATCGTACTGAACTAAATAAATAATTGATTGAATTAGATTATACAGGGGGGCAATCCATCATTATTTTGAAATGGAAGGATCCCTTCCTTCCATTTCATACTACCCACCCCTTTTCCAAGGTTAATCAATATACTGCGTACCTCAATAAAGGAAGAAATACGGGATAGAATGGAATAGGATATAAGAAAGGAAATAAAGGTGGAATAGGAGATAAGAAACTCTTTTTACTACCATATTTTACAGTTGTTATGGTAAAAAGGCAAACCGTCCTGAGGATGCCTCGTTTAAAAGCAACACAAGTGTCGGATCTATATTCAAAGTTCTGCGGCAAATTGGAAGACGAAGTTTTGAAGGCAGTTTTGAAGTAAAACTATTTTACGCATTTTATCGCGTTAGCATTTAATTTTTAATTTGCCTACGTTTCAAACACTTTCCAGCGTTCATGATCACGTGATGACTAAAGTGTCCATCATCGTTATCTACTACAGTATTATTTATTAAATTTTTACTTATATTTTTGATATAAAATTGTCAATACAAAAAGCAAATGATCCTATATAAAATTTATATTGTTCTTGATTAATTATGGTAGATATTTATTATGTTATGTATTTTTTTTATTTAAATCTAACGAATCTAATATGGTGCCACCGGATCAAAACGCAGAGAAAGATCGGGCAAGAAAACTCAGAGGGCATACACTTATGCCCTCTGAGTTTTCTTCCTCTTGTCTTTTAGTCAATACTAATTATGATACTGGTGTTAATGATACTTCTATCTGTTGGTTCGTACCTGTCGTACCAGGTCTCATAAAAACATTTGAAATTACACGAAGCTTTTATATTAGATTTTTTTACGGTATCGCACAACTTTTTATACAGGATATCCAATAGTTTCCATTATAGTACGGATACCCATAACATCCTAGTATATATGTAAAAGAACTGTAAAAGGACACTGTGATTCTATGATATCCATGCTATCCGATTTGAGATACCCTGCAATGTAATGATTTCTCACTTAAGAAAATACTGAACATAATTGATTTAAATTTTCTCGCTTAAAAGACTGATTAATTTAATTAGGCGGTACATGTCGGCAACCCAATACTATTTTAAAATGGGAGGAAGGAAGACCCACCAGTTTCTCATGGTTAATCAATATACCGCACACCACATTGGAATGGTAGAACGGTTCGGCGTCTATGCATGTCCTGAAGATGCCTCGTTCAGAGGTGAAACCCGTGTCCAATAAATATTCGAATTTCTACGGGAAATTGCAAGTTGAAGTTCTGGAGGGTGCTCAATACGTGCGTGCAAGAAAATTTCCTTATCTCTTCTTCCACCTTGATCCTATCCCGTATTCCTTCCATTCCATTGTGGTGTGCGGTATATTGATAACCCATGGGAAAGTTGTGGGTCTACCTTCCTTCTTGCCATTTTAAAATAAGAGGCAAACATTTAACCTATTAGATTAATTAACTAATAATCTGTATTACGTATTGAACATAAACGCTTGAAGTTTACAGATCGTGAGTAAAGCACCTACCTATTGTATGCAGCAATTACTTTGTACAGCTACTTATGATAGAGTTAATGTAGCTACTTTTAATTGAATAGAGGTGTTTCAAAATTAAAATAATAACGTCCCTTTGTTGTTTCTCTTTTTAGAGTTTCGTACCCAAAAGATAAAAACGGGACCCTATTACTAAGACTACACTGTCTGTCTGTCCATCCGTCTGTCTGTCACCAGGCTGTATCTCAAGAACCGTGATAACTAGCCAGTGGCAATTCTTATAAATTATGCATTTCTGCTGCCACTATAATAATGAATATTAAAAACAACATAAAATAAATATTTAAGGGGGGTTCCCATACAACAAACGCGATTTTTATAGATAATGGTACGGAACCCTTCGTGCGCTACTCCGACTCTCACTTAGCCGGTTTTTTAGAGTTCATATACGTCCCATTGCTGGCCACGATGCTTTTCTGTAATAGAACGCTAAACGAGCTAGGATAGGGTTTTATTTTAATTTTCTTCTGTTGCAATTACGTTCTTACTTCCCTTGCCTAGTAGTAGGAATATTACGACAATCGTGGTAAAGGTACGAATAGTTGCACACAATAAATATGTATTATTACGTTGTAGACTTACCATCTGTGTGGTGACGGAGTAAGAATACAATTCACCACTCCCTATCTTGTCCGTGGATGTCGTAAAAGACGACTAAGGGATATAGTAAGCATATAACATCTATGCAAGAGAAGGAAAACTTGAAATAAAACCCTATACCAACCTGTCTTCGGGCCGACCACTGATGACAAGTCACTCTGCTCCGGTGGTCGGCCCAACGACGAGGGCGACGTGGGTGCTGGTGGGTTATGGGCCCGCGCGCCGTCCTTTCGTCGCCCCGGACGGAATGGACCGCGTGTTCGCTTACCATAGCCCACCGATAAAAAAATAAAAATAAAAAATACCAACCTGTCTGACCAGCATGGTAAGGTCAATTTCAACCTATTGTGGAGGAGGCTCGAGCCCAAAAGTGGGACGTATATGAGCTGAAATGATGATGATGATGAGAATTACCAAATCAAATAAATGTTTTAAGCGGATACATAGTTCAAATTTCTAGATATTTTTCTCAGTCCATATAAGTCCCACAGTTGGGCTCAGGCCTCCTTCACAATAGGAGGGAAATTGACCTTACTATACCATTTTTTTTTTTTTTCTCGCTGTGGAAATGCATTTACGCACTATCCCCCGCCGGTTACAGACAGGAGAGTGTGTGTGGGACTCGCCGGCCACAGAAGTGACCGAAATACCCACTAAAACCACAGCGGCCCCTTCCGCACTATTAGGAGGTGCCGGAGAGATCGTCTGATGACATTCTATCCCCGACACTCCAATGCTTGGCCGTCTGGCCACGTCCTGTCATCATTCAGGGCGGTGGGAGGAGGAGCGCATAATGGCGTCTCCTCCTCCCTGGTCGCCGCCGGCGGAGCGAGTCTGCGGACGCAAGTGCCTCGCGTGCCCGCTCCGCGGCCTCCTTGCTTGTAATGATAGCCTCACAGAAGGAGGCCATCGACGACCAACAGCTGTCGCTGCCGAGCATCTTCGAGATGATGGTCGACAACGACAGGTCCTGCTGTTCCCATGTCCGTTGACAGGACGTGGCGCTGAGGCCCCCAGGCGGGGCATACTTCTAGTGTGTGGCGCGCATCGTCGATTAGCGCGCCACACTCATGGCATCCTGGGGCCTCTTCTCTTCCAATTTTGTGCAGGTACTTACCGAAGACCCCATGTCTGGTAAGCACCTGCACCATCCTAAATGTAAGGCTGCCGTGCCTTCTCCTGAGCCAGCGGTGGAGATGCGGCGCAACCGCCTCTACAGTCCCCCGCCCTGCTACGGGGGACTCTAGATCCTCCCTCCACCTCCTTCGGGCCACTTCCTGAACTCTGCCCAATCCCCTTGTGGAGACTCGCTCGCCGTTGACTCGCGATGTGGTGCGGAACCGGTATATTTCTGCCAACGCTTCCGCCACCAGTGCCCAAGGGGGGTCGCCCGCCAGCAGTGTTGCCGCAGTCCAGGACACAGTACGGTAGCCCCTAATAGCCCTCACCACGATGACCCTCTGCGGTCGACGCAGGAGGGCTCTGTTGCGGGCGGTGAGGGACTCCGACCAGATAGGGGCACCATACAGTGCCATGGACCGCAGGATGCCGACGTACAGACGCCGGCACGACGACCCAGGACCGCCAGTGTTCGGCGACCTTACTATACCATGCTGGTCAGACGGATTGGTATAGGACTTTATTTCAAGTTTTTCTTCTTCTTGCAAAGATGTTATATGCTTACTATATCCCTTAGTCGTCTTTTACGACATCCACGGATGAGGTGAATTGTATTCTTACACCGTCATCACACTGAAAATAATTATATTTAAGTTTTATTTCGAATTATTTACTTTTTCAGTGATACCTACATAAGTTTATGATTATCATCATTTAGATTAACTTTACATGCCTTGATGCATTACACAAATTTACTTGATAAATTTACATGCCTACTTGACGAAATAAAAAAAAAAATTTTTTCAATTACACATTATTTTGCTGTTTTGAAAGGTGTGGTATGAGGAAAGATCAATCAATATTATTTTATTAACTAGCTATGATACCCGGCTTCGCTCAGGAGTTGATATGAGATTACGTGGTAGTTGAAATAAAAAAATAAACTATGACGTAAAAAGTAAAAATAAATATTGAAAACATTTTCTCATTATTTACAATACTTGTTTATAAACAACATTTTTCATTTTATTGTCCGAGATATATATTAATATATATAAATTTTTCGAATTTCCTACTCTTGAGCAAGCTACATATAGTTGACCGTGAGAGAAGCAGGATTCTTTGAGGTTGATGCCACAATATTTTAAAGTTTGCCCTTGCGCTTTGTTAATTGTAAAACTAAAGGCTAATTTAATTGGAAACTGCAATCTTTTAAATTGAAATGGCAATTCAGAAGAGATCATTGGTATTCTAGGTATAAATACTGTGTGTCCTTTGTTCTTTCCAGAAATAAGTTCAGCTTCAATGATATTATTCGATAGCTGTTTTACGATTATCCTCGTTCCATTACATAGTTTTGGGGAGTTGAGATTTCTGAGTAGTATGATTGGAGATCCAATTTTCAGACGAAGGCAGTGTAATGGCATTCCTAGTACTTGTAAAGAGTTTAGAAATTCAGTAGGGAAGTTGACACTTTCTTCAATGGATACCATCGTGTCGATCGATTTATATATTTCCTCTTCACCAGGTATTTTCTTTAGAATATTAAAATTGATTATCGTCAACAATATTATTTTTAGTGGCCAAAATTGCTCTTTGAAATAACCACTCTACGTTGGTATAGTTCTGAATAATATTTGGATAAATTTTGTCGATTAGTTCGTTTTCAGTAGTGGCTATGTTACAGAAATCACTATTGAGTTCAATGAGGCCGGTCGTTTGGTCAGTAGGATATGTACCTTCGCCTATTTGTAAAAGTATTTTAGCAAAATGTGCTGTTGTTTCATCTTTTAATAATTCAACTCTCATGCTTTTTGTTAATTGCAGTATTTGTACTTGTGGCCAGAGATGTGACTTTTTTAAGCATGCATTGATCTCGTCTGCTGGTGTTGACTTGGGAATAACTGAAAGAGTTTGTCGAAAATCTCCTGAGAGTATGAGTAGAGCTCCTCCCATTATTTCAGAGTTTTTTCGCAATTCTTGTATTGTTCTGTCCATGGCTTCTAGTGATTTTCTATGAGCCATGGTGCATTCATCCCAGAAGATAATTTTAGCTTGTTTTAGAAGTTGACCCCGTCCATATCCGGCTATATTCAACGGTAGTTGTAAGGCAGAATGGGCAGTTTGTCCTCCTTCCATAAGTATGGCTGCAATACCGGATGATGCTAGTGCCAGTGCGATGTGTTTTTTAGCACGTATTTCCGCCAGTATTAGATTTATTAGAAACGTTTTACCGGTGCCTCCTGGTGCGTCCAAGTAAATAATTCCACCAGTGTTGTTATTTATCCGTTTCATTATAACGTTGTAAACTTTTTTTGATTGTCATTGAGGAGTGGTTTGTTGTGAGCAATGTATTCAAGTAGTTCATTGACGTTGTAGCTTTTCCCTTTTTAATTTCGTAGTTTAGGACACTGAAAGCATTTCTTTGTGGTGCTGGCATTCCAAGTTTTACTAAGGCCTGGTTATTTATTGCTAAACATTTATCTTCTAAGCGAATGGGTGTTTCATTGAAGATGTCGTCATTGAATTCTATAGTCAGTTCTGGATTAGTTTGTCGGATTTGGTACAATATATCATCACTCATACTCCTCTTGAAAGAGTACCATAGCTGTTTTGGGTTTGATGGGTTACATGTTGTTAGAATTATGGCGAATAACTCGAATTTGTTCAGCTGAAGCTGTGAGTGTGGCTTCTTGTTAACATTATTCTTCTTCTTAACACTAGTTAATTCCCAGTGGATATCGTTTTCCAATAATCCTAAACGTTGACATGCTTCTCTGTACGTCTGGCATAGGTAGCCGTCAATGGTCCTAAGATCTGTGAAACTTGTTGGTCCCCGTATTTCGTGTAACAACATCCGGAGATAGAAACATTCGGCATTGTTTGGATGTACAGTGTATACTCGACCTATTGCGTTAGTTTTCATGATTTCTGGATGACTCTCCTCTGGCATTCCTTGTTTTCGTCTTTGAAAAATTTTCCTTGTTTTGTCCCACGTATAATAAATAGGGACGTCGACATACAGTAATGTCTTTGCGAATGGATCCGTTTGGCACAGTTGGAAAAAAGGTGTTAATGTTGTGTTCTGAGGTGGTTCGCTTGCAATTTTTCTAGCCGAGTCTTTTGTGAAGTAAACTCTCTGTCCATTCTCCAAATGTACTGCTAGATGTTGCACAGCTGGTTCGCGTTCGTGTATGAGAAAACTAAAAATCCTCCACGCTGCTTCGTTACTGTTGATGTATCTTCCCATTTGGTACATGAAGATCTCATCATTTCTGTTATTTTGTTCGTTATTTTGGACTATTAGAAATACTGCCATATCACATTTGTTTACATACTTACATATATATTTAATAGATTTTACTGAATTGCAGTATTCAACATTTATGTGTGCTTGGAACATTTTGAAAAGTAGTGGGTTATATGGTACTACCCATTGATTATCTATTTCCAATTCGTCTCTGCCTTATATTCGTATTTTTGCTGTGAAGCCACCGTTTTTCGTGCTTCCAGTGGTGATAATCGAATTTTTCCATTCATGCAACAGAGACCTGGTGTTTCTTTACTGAATTTTTTCGCGTGGCAAAATTGGCAAATGTTATTAATTTTTCCGATTACAACATATTTATGATTGTAATATTTTTTCGTCGGTTCGTAGTGGAATGCAGGAAGCATTGTTAGATTATCTTTTAAAACTCTCAATTCTTCAATACTTTTATTTTCTTTTCTTTCTTCGCTTTTTCTGCTTCTCAGGGTGCTCATTCTGGTTCGTTGATTTTGTAAACGTGCTTCGTGCTCTTCTTCCGTTTCATTTCTTCGATATTCTTTTAGTTTCCGCTGTTTCGCTGCAAAACTGGCAAGATCTCCTCCTCTTTTACGTCTAGGCATTGTATTCTGTAAAATATAAATTAAATAAACCCTTTTATAGACAAATACATTGTTACGTAAACATGGGGTACGTTGAGACAAAGAAAAAAATTTATTTAACCTTCAAGCGGTCGCGCGACATTTTGTTTACGGCAAAAAATATATAGAAGGCATCGATTCAACATCGCGCGACTGCTTGAAGGTTAAGGAAATTACAATTGAAAGAAAAGAAAAAAAACCATTAGAATTAATTAAACACACTATTAAAAATACTTACATTTGATATTTCACAATAAAGGCTCACAGACAACTTTTCTTCTTCGCTTCAAAATCGAGAATTAATTAAACACACTATTAAAAATACTCACACGTGATACTTCAAAATAAAGGCTCACAGATAACTTCTTTTCTTTTCGTTTCGAAATAGCTTGTTTCGCTGTTCAAATCGAACTAACTCTGGCGGGCGACACCGGGCTCTTATATATTCAGAGAGCTAGGCTCTAGGATATTCGAGAGAGTTTGAGAATATTTTCTTTCTCACACCTTCTAGAATGTTCTCGACATTATCGTCCGCCGTAACAATAGTTTCTGCAGCTGTAGCATACGTAGTAAAGGCGCGAAATTTAAAAACTGAAATTTTAAAATGTTTTCAGAACTAAGTTGAATAACTAAAATTATATCACTTTAACTCCAAAATATAAGTTAGCTACTGCTGTATAAACACACAAAATTTAATAACTTTATTATAGTAACAAATGTAATTTAAGACTTTATTGAAATTGGAATTTTAAATTTCGCACCATTACTACACATGCTGCAATTACTCGCAGCGTCTTTCGAAATGCAACCCAAATAATCGTTGTTCCAAATGAAGTTCAAATACTCTCCAACAGATGGCGCCACTACACTTAATTTCCAAGTTGAAAGGTTGGAAAAGCCCTTATATCTTTAAAAACACGCCCTTTAGGTTAAAACGGGCAATTTCTTGTTCGAGGCGGGATAAAGGGCTATCACACTATATAAGTCCCTTTATCGTGCCGGGACTTTATAAGTTTTATCGGCACGCACATTTTATCAACTTAGTTTTATTATATATAATGATAATGATATTATAGCAGCTAAAGGCTTGTATAATTAATGTATTTACGAACTACAAACACTTCATAATTTAACAACAACCTCATAACATTATCGATCTAAAATATGGGTTCAGTAAGTTAATAGATAGTCTTCTTTCCCTAGCACAGACAGAGGCAGCCAGAACATCCTACATTTTATTTTACTTACTTACTTCAATATTTTCCGAAAATGTAATCGTTGACCAAATTATAACAGATTTTAAAATGATTTAATAACATTGTAAGTAGTTTACTAATAACACTAAAATATTATAAAATTATAATAGGACCGATTTTTACGTATCTGCCAAAACATTTATACGTCATTTATTATTCTAAAATAATGAATATTTATTTTTATAATGAATATTTATTTTTACTCATCGAACTTAAAATATGACATAAATTGCATAATAAAAGTATATTTATCTTCCCAATGCTACCATAAAAATGAACTATAAAAGTTACATGTAGTTGTAGGTGAAACAATAAATCGAGCAGATTTATGCGGGCACCATAAATGTCTCGGCTCGTACAAGTAAAGTGTGAAGTGTTGTTAGCGGTTATATCGCACAAACGTGGGATATTTATTTAAGAGCGAGTGAGGCGGGATTGGACAAGCAAACTGTGCACTCACGACGGAAATGGCCCAAAACTAATGTGGACTTGTGCCGACATTGTGCGGCCACCCAACACCCACATATCGCACTCCCTTCTCAGGCGCTAAGACGCAACGACTCGTTAGAAACCTTTTTTAAATTACACAATCCAAATAAATAAATTTTTACATCTTTTGGCGAAATAATTTGAGAAGAATTGACAATAAAGTCAAAAGTTAAAAAAGAGTTTAGTTTCGTAAGTCACGCCTGTGTTTAAACTAATGTGACCATATTATTTACGTCTAACCAGGACGTTTGCATAATTTGATTAATATTTTTATGCCTGAATGGAACGCTTGCCAAAATTAACAAAAATGTGCAATTAAATCCCAAATAGTTCTCGTATGTTTGCAAAATAGGGACTTTATTGTCACGGGTCTGAGAACAACGGGTTAGACAGCCTGAAAACGGGAATACGGGAATATTTAGTTGACAAAGGACGTCTGATCACGTTATGTATAACAAATATTCTATCCATTCCTCCATCAACTTGTCGACGTTAACTATAAGACATAAACCAATGCAAATAATTCCTTAAACGGCAGTGGATTAAGGTTTTCCTGGAGAGTGCAGCTGTCTATTTACCTGGTGATACCTTACCCGACTTTTATAATTCGCAATAGTGTCCCGGGAAAATAAGAGATAGTGACGTATTACATTCTAAGTCCTATCACATGAGAACTAAATAGGCTCATTATCTCAACTCCTATAAGTCCCACTGCTGGGGTCGAGTCTCCACTACAATGGGAGGAAAATTGACTTACTATATTAGCTGATTAGACGGATAGGTACAAGGTTTTATTTCGAGTTTGCATAAACATTGAGAAGGCATCTAGATAGATACTTGCTCCATGTGCATAGATGATGTCGCTCACAGGCAAGAAAGAGGACTATAATTTGTATTCTATTCCGTCATCACACTGAAAGACTTTGTTTTGCTTTAGTACTTTAAGTAAATTGAAGTGACCATCAAAAATTTATGCATAATTTTTCCATCATGATAAGCGTGGCCACTAATATAGACTATCCCCTGTTGGGAAGACTTATATTCAATAGTGGACGTCGATAGGCTGTTGGACGGGTCGTTGGCGTGTACAAAGCCAAGATATCGTGATTTCAACTGTCAATTACATTTAAAGCGATCATCTAAAAAGGCTGCTTTTAATTTGTTAAAGAGATAGTGGATTGGTAACTTGCAGTTTAAAATTTATAACTTTATCCATTATGAATGCTACTCATTATAAAATAAAATTAGACAATAACAAAATAAAAAAAGTAAAAAATGTCATAAAAACGGTGCAGGTACATGATATTTTTTAAAACTATATTATTTTAAAATGTCATTACATACCCACTTATGCTGTGATTACTACCAACCCTTACACTGCTCTTGGGTGTCGTAAAAGACGACTAAATGTTTACATAGACTATGAATTAATTTTAAACACGATAAACTAAAAAGGAATAAGTACATGTTCAGATAACATGTTGATAGGTATCAACATTAATGGGAATTAGACTTTCTTCTCTTTTGTCAAATGCATAATTGATAGATCATAGATAGATAGATAAGGATTTGTTTATATGTATACAGCTAGCATATAACTAGCATACCTACTTAATACAGAATGATCAAAGTGTGGCCATATCGTTGAAGCGGTCTCTCGAAGAGGTATTTTGCTGTTTGATATCAAGTTTTTGCAGCTAAGGGTCGTAATAAATTGATTTTGTTTTTGGAGCTAAGCGTTGTAATAATATGTAAAACGAAAATGATAACCCAAAAACTTGTCGAAAATAGTGTTTTAGGTTTTTGCTTATAAAATATGAAATCTTGCAATCATCATTATGTTCGTCAGCTTTTATAAAATAGTCTTGTAAATCAACTGTCGTTTCTCTGCAGAACTTTTTATTAACCTTTAGTTTTAGTGTGAATTTAGTGAACCAATATTTACCGGCCCCGGAGTGTTGCCTTCTCCCTGTAAATGTGCCAGAACCCCACGGAAATAAAGTGAACGGCAATTTGCTCGATTACTTACTTTAGATGAAATATTTGAAAGTTCTGCTTGGTGATTTCCATGAGCTTAGAATATAGTGGCGGTTCTTTATTTGGAAAACGTGTAGAGATTATTAGTAGATTTTTTCTGTTATGAATATGGTTCAAATTAGGGATGATCGATAAACATCAATGTTCGATGATCATCGATGTTGAAAGGAAAAACATCGACGTTTTAACATCGATGCTCGCAACGTCCAGTCATAGCCAATGTCTCCAGAGCTGGCCCCAAGAATAACTCCAACACCGCACGATATGGGAGTCTACACGAAGTGAAGCTTCCGCCGGTGACCGCCTCTACTACAAGGGCCTCAGACGCAGAATGATGCATTGGATGGCGTTAGCAGCCGGGACTCCCCAGCTGGTCTACATTAATAGGCAACATGAAAAGCCCGTAGGATCTAGAGCACCCTGCATAGTTGTATTTATTTCTATCACAAATATCTTCTACGCGGACGTAGCCGCAGGCAAAACCTATCTATACCAATAAATAAAATTGGAGTGTCTATTTGTAATGTCAAAGTAATAGGCTTTTTTCATACTCACACGGTTATTTGCACGACACCTATGCCTAAAATAGCAATTAAAAAATTTTTGTCAGTCTGTCTGTCTGTTTGTCTGTTTGTTCCGGGTAATCTTCAAAACGGCTGGACCGATTTCAAAAATTCTTTCACATATGGAAAGCTATAATATCAGGGCGTAAACTAGGCTATATTTTATCCCGGTATTCCCACGGGAACGGGAACTACGCGGATAAAACGACTATAACCTATAACCGAAGCGAAGCGAGGGCGGATTGCTAGTATATTTATAAGAGAAGCTACAATTATTGTTTTAATTCCCACAGTAGCGTCATGAAGACTTATAAAATGTTCGTGTAGTTAAAGTACTATGTAGGTATATAATAAGCACTACGATATTTGCATTCGCATTTTATTGCTTTGATAGGCTCCTTATTAAAATGAACATTAAACTTAGCATAAGGGTGTAAAATAACAATTTACATATCAAGTTTATGCATTCACGAGTGAAGTAAACAGTTTCGAAGCCTAGCAAACCGCTTATAAGACATTGAATTAAATTAATAGCATATAGTAAGCGATAATAGTAGCTAGTACAACATAATTGCAGTTCACTGGCTACCGTTGTTATATCAGTAAACTCATTCATTATTTTAATGTATAAACGTAACTAGTATTAACGCTATTAATGAGTTATTTTTATACAATTATTTTAATTTAATTTTTGTATCTCCGTGTGTTGACAAATTTTTCACCATAGTTTTAACGGATTTATAAAAACGTATGTTAAAACGGTTTAACTTAACAACCAGAAATGCAATAGTGCAGTTAAAAGTTACCGCACATATGAAACAAAGATAGCAATGCGATGCGGTCGCGTACGTCTTTCCGCCATCATTAGTACTAATAACTCCATACGTAGGTACTTACTTGATGTCCTTGCGGTTTGCAAAGAAAATTCCCTTTGAACCGACGAGTCTCCTAATAATTCTATCAATAGGTGCATCTTTGCGGTCGATGTGGTAATCGCGTCTGTAGAAAATGTTTGGAATGCTCGTCTATAACAATTGACACAGGAAGCTCCCGTCTGCCGCTGCGCAATTTCAATGCGGTCAATGAGGGTTGGCAAAACACCAGTAATATCCTTGTTATTGTTATCTTTAAATTTCAATAATTATCTAATTATTCGCAATAAATTCTAATGATATCAATAAAAGAAATATAAATTGGTATTCCTGTGAACCCAACATACCTATTTATACTATTGTACACGTTACAAACGTTACATCATTAAGCATACCTATTATTAAAAAGCGCAGAAATTATTGGTTTATCTTTGGGCATTCGATTTTCAAATAATTCTCATTTGAATTTATCGACACACATACACGAGAGTACAACTCAATTGTAAACAATAAAGCACATTATTGGATATCTGTAATATTTTTTTATAATTACATATATATCTTAACTAACCCTAATTACGTTTTGAGATTCCTAAGGAAATGTAGGTATCTAAGGGACCAACACAATTGCATTTTTTATACATCACTACAAGCGGAGTATAGGGATCTACCACAGAAATATCAATAATTTTTATTAATTTTTCTGTGACAAAAAAATTTGAAGTTCTATAGATTGCTCAAAATATAGGTAAGTACAAGTAAGAATTCGCTTTATATCCTATCCTACTATGATCCTAGCCTGTATTTTATTTCTTTCTTAAGATGTGTTAATTAACAGTAGGAAAGTGGGTCTCTCTTGTTATACTCCTTTGTTAATAATTTTCTTTTGCTTTGCTATACTCTTTTGTTAATAAAGTTTTAATAGCACATAACAATTTTAGTTTTGTAAATAAAACTAAGATCTTCGTCCGATCTTAGTCCGCCCGTGACCATGAACGCTGCAAAGTGTTCGAAACATCAGGCAATCAAAAATCAAATACAAACGCGATAATATCCATAAAGTAGTTTTTTTACAACACCCGCGAAACATCAGAAATAATTTCAGTTTTCTGTTATTTTTAACAGCTTTCAAAAAAGGGGAGGTTTTCATTTCGACTATATGTTTTTTTATGAGACCATTCCCTAAATTAGGAAACAATTTTGCTGTTTCTTTTTTATTTGGTAGATCATATGTCAGAGGTCGTCCCATACCTATAAATTCCCTCGGCGAGCGACGGCGATCGGCATCCCGAGGGGGACGTCGATGGTAGAGGGTACTGCCTCGGGGTATTCCGTCGGATCGACCACTCAAGGTCAAGTCAAGGAACTCTGCACCGGTAATTAGCCCAACGACGAAGGCGACGTGCTATATGGGTGGGTTACGGGGCCACGCGCCGCCGCTCTGTCGCCCCGGACGGAGCCGGCGGCGGGTACGCCGACCGTAGCCCACCCAAAAAAAAAATACCTATAAATTTGATCAGAATGTGACTAGTAGTTTTGAACGTATCTGATTCATCTCGGCTACATTATTTTGAAATTGGTTTTTATTTGTTAACATTTTGGTCATTTTGTATTATTAAAGTTCTTGTTTCGACGCGTTAGCAAAAAATTATGAGCGTTAATTTTTACGATGCGCCCGTCACCGTCATAAAGGTTACAAATGTCAACTAGGTAATGCGTTATAATAAAACTTTCAATGTATTAATTTTTTTTTTTTAATGCTAGTGTCGTGTTTTATAGGTACAAACGTAGGATAACGCGAAGGATAACATTTTTAGAAATATCTTGTTACGTCAAAGAAGTACATCTTACGTGCGTACATAAGCACACACACACTTTTTTGTCTGTGCAATAGACTCAAAGTCTATGGTATTGGTTACGTCATGACCATGGAACGGATTGTCACTAGGCAAATGCAAGACCAAGACGAGCCTTGGACTAGTCTTGGTCTTGCATCATCGCACATATATGGAAGTTATAGTAATACGTTAATATTAGGTACTCAGATAACCGACCTCTGCAAGAATAGGAAAACTCGTCCTAACGCTATTTTAATCAGCATGCCCAGCGTGGTACCTGAATTCATTCCTAAGTTCATTGAAGTGGCAATGTGTCATATACATAGATACATGTAACTGTGAACGTATGCGTGTACGTCCGTGTATACAAGTTGTGGCACAATAGGTACATCAAGCAAAAACATATACAGGTATATAACATATACCTATAGTATAGGTTGTATTGTACAGAAATAACTAATAGATAAAATAAAACTAACAAAACTAATATACTACCACCGGATCGGAACGCGGCCACACTGAGAAAGATCCGGCAAGAAAACTCAGGGTACATGATGCTAAATTAATATTGATTTTTAATCTAAAATAAATTTATCTAAAATTTAAATCAACAAATTGTAACAATAATTGCTACAAATTTAATAATTAATAATTACTAACCATAAACAATATAATTTTTTCATATAGAATCATTTTCTTCTTACACTGGCAATAAATTTGTACTAAAATGTGGGTCACAATTTAATAAATTTATAACTAATTTTCTGTATCGGGTAAATAATTATAAATGTCTGTAATAACGATTACTTGTTGGACGTGAGACACCTTAGTCCGCCCGTGACCATGAATGCTGCAAAGTGTTCGAAACGTCGGGCAATCATAAATCAAATACAAACGCGATATAATCCGTAAAAGTAGTTTTATTTACAATGTGTAGTGCTCGCGTAAACATCAGATATCATTAATAGATAAAATCTATTAAAACGAACTCGTCGAATTGACAATCGTTGAGGAAGAAAAGTTCTCGAGTGGCGATCGCGAATCAGACGACGCAGCGTAGGACGAACCTCTACTAGGTGGACTGAAAACATTTTGAAAGTCGCAGGGAACCGTTGGATGCCAGTGGCAGAGGACCGTTCCGAGTGGTATTCTCGTGGTGATGGATGATGAATGTTAAAACGAAAACCGTGCACTAAAAAAGACGGCTAAGACAACACATTAATAATTATCAATTTCAATCTGATATGGTCATGAATTAAGAATATAAAGTGTCACCACCCCTTCGAAGCACGAGAAAATCGGCTGGGGGTTTACTAGAATATAAGTACTATGGGCAACAGCACTCTCCTGGAAAACTTATCAATACGTTAGTATTGTGAGTTACACAAGGTGGCGATTATGGCACTTTTGGTCTTAAGCCTTTCCGAGGAGTAATTCTGAAAGGCCAATACCAACATCAGAAATCGATTGGCGGATGGATGAATTTCCCAAGGCTGATTTGAGTTTCTCTGTGGTGACGGAGTAAGAATACAGTTCACCACCCTTTCCTATGCCCGTAGAAATCGTAAAAGACGACTAAGGGACATAATAAACATGAGCTAGAGAAGGAAAACTTGAAATGAAACCCTATACCAACACGTTCGACCAGCGTAGTATTATAGGTCAATTTCCCTCCTATTATGGAGGAGGTTTGAGCCCAACAGTGGGACGTGTATAAGCTGAAATAATGATTTGACTTAACTGCAAGACGCGAGACTCTTGCAGGCTCAGTCTTGGTCTTGCACAAGTCTTGCAGGGCTTTGCAAAAATTCTGCGGTCTTGGTCTTGGTCTCGGTCTCGCATTTCTCGCAAGACCAAGACCAAGTCTGCAAGACCGAGACTTTCTTGGGCAACACTAATTGTCACTAATATGATTGAAGATACCTATAAGATTAGGGGTAGCTATCACAATTGTGCTAAGATTATTCAACTTGAAATCAGTCACCATTTATGGGGCTGATCCAGCTTTTTTGCGTTATACCTACTTAAATAATAATCTAAAATCTAACTGCACAGATGGCGTAGTGGTTAAGATACCTACCGTGCCAGTGTCACGTCTCGAATCCACAAATTGTTTTTCTGAGCCTGGATGTAATTTGTGTCCGTTAATTATATGTTTGTAAAGTCCCCTGCAATATGCAAGATATCCCACTAAAGCTGGTATTTTGATGTTGTGTAGATTACAAGCCAAACAGCTGATTTTTTGGCTGGATCTTCTTAATACCACGTGGTCGCGTTCGGATCTGGTGACAAATACATATTTAAATAAATGTATGCAGAGATTATGTATAATGACTCATTTGAGTCTGAGTTTGATGCTAGAAGAGCATAATATTGACAGTCACTCACGCTTTACATGCTATTGTAACATGCTATTCTATGCTCGGCATTTCTCTGCCAGACAGAATCTGAATTATGGAAATCCGTAAAAGAACAGGTGTAACCAACATATCATGAAGAATTAGCAGGCTAAAATGGCAATAGGCAGGCCACATCGCTCGACGAACTGGTAATCGCTGGAGAAGAAAGGTTCTTGAGCGGCAACTACGTAGGTATCGAAAGACGCAGTATAGGACGCTTCCCCACTAGGTGGACCGACGACCTGGTGAAATTGTTTGGCGTCGTTAGATGCACGCGGTACAGGATTGCACCTTGTGGCGAAATATAAGGGAGTGGATGGCGATAGGCTGGATGATTGTGATGTTGATGAAATAAGTTTATACCTACCTAGTGACATTTTTGTTTACTACAAGCAGTGACAAACGAGCAAACAGTACAACTGATGGTAAGTGTTGCTGCCGCTCATGGACCTTTGCTAGGCCACTGCCTACCGTGAAGAAAGTGAAGGGAGTATGGAAACGTGCAATGAGGTTCGGTGAAAAAAAGGCATCACCAAAACCCACCACACGCAAACACCCTCAGAAAGAGTAACTAATTGCTACTACTCAGACGCTGATTTTCTGCGAAAATGTGGTACCTACTACCCCGGACAGACCAGCCCACGGCTGTAGACAGATAACTGTCAACAGTGTGATCCTATATCTAGGGGAAGGGCGGGCAAGATGGAAGGAGTAGGCAAGATGGAAACTATCTCTCAATTACGATCCGAGCAACGAAGTGCCTGAATCCTCACGAAAAGAGAGTCAGGCGCTCCCTTCCACATTTACGAACGACCGCTCAGACCGGCTCGCGCCACCTGGCGAAGTGTATGCATGCTTTTTGTTTTCGCGGCAAAATGTTACGCAATTATTTGTTTTTTGGAATAAGATTATTTAAACAAGGTAAGTAATATTACTATTATGACTTTATATAAATATTATATTAGGTATAGATTGTATTAATTGATATTTAAATGAGAGAATTAATAAACATTTCTTTCAATATTAACATTTTTATTGAATAGGAGCTTATGGGCAAGATGGAAGTGTTTCCATCTTACCCTCGCACTTATTTTATTCTTTGTTTTTAAATTCTATAACTAATATTATTGTTTTTATTGCTTTTAGATGGTTAACAAGTATATTAAAAGGAAAAGCAATAGAGGTTCTTGCACTGAAGAAACGATACTGATGGCAATGAATGAAGCTAAAACTACATCAATAAGCTCATCATCAAAAAATATGGAATTCCAATCAGAACATTACATCGTCATAATAAAGAAAAGGAAAAATAAAACAGAAAAAGAAATAAATATTGTACAAAATTTAGAAGATTCTTCCGAGAATAATGTCTACTGAGTATTATGTGGAATCACCCACGGAGGACCCCCATAAGGTCCAATGTGTAATGGTTGGGCACATGAATTGTGTACTGATACTGAGGATGGTAGTTTTATGTGTAAACTGTAAAATGTAATGATTTCCAATACATTCCATCTTGCCCAAACAAGCTTTCCATTTTGCCCTCAGGATAAGGGCAAGATGGAATTTTTGACTTTATTTTTTAATTACTTATAAAAAAAAAATACTTATTATTTTTTATATTTTAATGGCTAGTTTTGATAACTACAGAAGATCTCTTTCAAGACTCATTAAAAGAAAAGCTTTATATTACGTAGTTTAACTTTTTTTAAATTCATGAAGTTAAACCTTCCATCTTGCCCTCCTTTCCCTATATATGTAACGCAATGGTACGTGTAATCTATATACCGTATTTACGCAAATAACATTAAGATAGGGAAATCTTGAAATAAAACCCTACTTGATCCTGTAGATAGATAGATAGGTAGGTACATCTGCATAAATCTACTTATTACAATTACCCAGTGCTAAGAAACAGCTTCATTCTTATAATTCATCCACTTACATAAAACTTTACCAAGTAGTATTTTATTACCGTCGTTATGGCAGAATCCATGGAGGACCTTGGCACCATGCTCAACGATCTCAGCAGGGTATCCCAACTAGTGGGTTTACGAATGAACATGGACAAGACGAAAGTTATGTCAAATGCCCATATCTTTCCTGTACCGGTCCTAGTTGGCAATGTGACTCTCGAAGTTGTCGATCACCATGTTTACCTAGAACAAACAGTCCAGTTAGATAGATCCAATTTCGAGAAAGAGATCAGCCGACGAATCCAACTCGGTTGAGCAGCGTTGCGGCAACTGTTCTCGTCCAACATATTTCAGCGTCTGAAAACACAGGTCTACGACTAGTGTGTGTTACCAGTAATGACTTACGGCACGGAAACCTAGTCCTTAAATATAGGCCTTATAACGAGGCTCAAACTCGCTCAGCGTGCTATGGAGCGGGCTATGCTCGGTATTTCACTGCGAGATAGCATCCGAAATACGAAAATCAGAAGATCGCAGAAGAACGGGTGTGACCGACATAGCATGAAGAATTAGCACGCTGAAGTTGCAATGGGCAAGCCACATTGCTCGACGAACCGACAACCGCTGGGGAAGAAAGGTTCTTAATTAATATCGAAAAGTGTATGTCATTTACATATGCAAATTCTTGACAGCTCCCTAAAAAGTAGTCAGAGTTCTAAACATTAGGCATTTAAAACGTTTAGTGACATCTATGTTGACTATGAAGAAATATTTCAATATAAATACTTCTATTCACTACTAGATGGCCACACCCATTTACACTATTCGACGTTAGATGTCAATGCAGCTGCATTTGATAATTAAAAGATTTAAATTAATTTAAGAAGGCAATCTGATTAAAATTAATTTCATATTTCATTTCATCAGTTTTAAAAAATATAGTGTTTTATGCGGTTTAGCTAAATAGTAATTCATTTTGTAAGGCCGTATTCAATTGTTACCTACATAGAACTGTTTACAGCAGTAGAGAAAACAATACGCAATGCTGCCAGTTTACATGATTATCCCAATTTCATTGGAATTATATTACGTTTAAAAATTTTGTGGCAGTGTGAGGTTTAATTCAAGGTTATTATTTACCACAATCTGCTTAAAAGTGTTTAACTGCTATTTTAATTGTAAATCTTTTCTAGGAACGTTAATAATAACGACAGGACATATGCACATTACACTATTGTAACAAAAAAAAAGGTCGAAATAAGATCTTTTATCAGCTTATAAAAGGTGACAATCTTTTCTAAATCGATTTCTTTCCCGCTTTGTAAAGATGATCAGACGAGAGAGAACAAGAGCTATGAATAAGAATTATATCGAAAGCTAAGGGGAATTTGTAAAATTTATATTGACAATACCGTGAAATTGTCAATGTCAACTATTGATTGTTTATATCATTTTTGTCAGCTGTTTTAAGTCTAACCTAAAATGATATTGATAATTTGATATAGATTTTTGTTTTATTTTTACAATTTTATACGTATGAAAAGATTTATTTTTATTACCTGAAACAAATATATTATATTTTGTATTGTTATTTATAATAGTGGTCATGTCACTTTCAAGAATTTTACTTTGTCGCTCGCTTTTCACGCCCGATATTCATTTACTAGTTTCTAGATGCTACGCGAAAAATAGTGTAAATTTATCCGAGCCCGCTGTTCAAAATTACTTAAAATATTTGATTTTAGAACATGACGGTCTTTATGCAAAGCCGAAAAGAACCACGGAGGAATCAAAACGTTTGGTTGAATTAAAACCGATTGTTAACGTATTAGAACAGCGGATCGCCTTATTCGATAACATTGAGGCTCTCAAAGAACTTAATAACAAAGAAGGTGACCATGAAATGAAGAAGATGATTAAAGAGGAAGCCGAGATTTACTTGAAGCGTATAAATGAAATAGACTCAGATCTGCAGGCGGCGTTTATGGAACCAGCACTCACAGAGGGTGGCGTACTATTAGAGGTTACCGCAGGCGCCGGTGGACAGGAGGCTATGCTGTTTGCACGAGAATTATTCGATATGTACCAATCTTATGCTCAATATAGAGACTGGAATGTAGATATTGCTTCTCTTGATGTATCAGACCTCAGTGGTATAAGAAAAGCTTCTATGCTTATTAATGGATATGGTGTGCCTGAGTTTATGAGAATGGAGGCTGGAGTGCATCGTGTACAAAGAATCCCGGCTACTGAGAAAGGTGGACGTATTCACACTAGTACCGTTTCAGTAGCTGTACTACCACAACCCTCGGATATTGAAGTGAATATACTTGACCGTGACATTGTTATTGAGACTAAACGGGCGAGTGGTGCTGGAGGACAACATGTTAATACTACAGACAGTGCAGTACGTATTATTCATACTCCAACGGGTACCACAGTTGAATGCCAAGAAGGTAGATCTCAAATAAAGAATAAAGAGATAGCTTTACAGAAACTGAGAGCACTTTTATTGGAGAAACAGTTAGAGGAGCAATCGTCAAAAATTAATAGTGAACGAAAGGCACAGGTTAGTTTATTCTTTTAATTTAATTTCTAGAGATAACAGCTTGTAATAACTGACAGTGTTTAATTCTGGATGCTAATCTATAATTTTTCTTTTATATGTATTTTTTTTAATGAAAGACATCACCTCTAAGGCAATAATCCTTGTATTCAGAGGGAATTTACAATCATATAATTTAAAGGACGTGGATTATACCTAGGCTTAGAACAACAATTTGTAGATCACAGAAAGTATTGTCCTGCATGGGAATGGAACCCACGACATGGTATGTAAGTATTTTAACTAGTGTGCCATCTGTGTAGTCTGAAATATAAAGTTGAAGAATAATACCAATATTGCAAAGCTGGAGAGTTTGTTTAAATGTATTATCTCATGAAGTAGTAGTTTGTATCCCAAAATCTCCCAAATGTTGGGTAACCCATTTATTGGGGAAGGAGAACCAATGTCATGTTACAACCAATAGGAGCGCAGTTTCAATAAGAAATGTTGCAAGAATGGTTTTTTTTTTTCTTTTTAAGAGTTTATCCATGTGCTGCATCTTCTTGCCTTCTAATGTCATGTAAACAAAGTTGTGGGAGTCAGCTAAGCCAATAACAGTGGTATAGTGATTGGGTTTTTACTAGAAAGATTTAGTAGCATGATACAGTTTCAAATCACTTTATCCACCCATCAGCCTAAAAGTCCACTATTGGACATAGGCCTCCCCACGAGAATGTCATTTGGAATGGTTCTGTGCCACTTGCATTCAACGGTTCCCTGCGACTTTCAAGATATCGCTAGTCCACCTAGTAGGGGGTCGTCCTACGCTGCGTCGTCCGATTCGTGGTCGCCTATCGAGAATCTTTCTTCCCCAACGGTTGTCGGTTCGGCGAGCGATGTGGTCTGTCTATTGTCATTTCTACATGCTGATTCTGCGGGCTATGTCAACCTTTTATGAGGCCGATATTAAGAGATCACAATACAGTGCTGTGCACTAGTTATAAACTTTTGTTTTCACACACCAATATTGGTCGAGAAGATCCTCTTAAGTTGCCCGAACGCTGCCCAGCCGAGCTAGATTTTTCGGCTGACCTCTTTCTCGAAATTGGATCTACCTAACTGGACTGCTTGTCCTAGGTAAACATAGTGATCGACAACTTTAAGAATCACTGGTAGTGCATTTGTTCCTCATTACATTAGGCCATGTGGTTGATGGATTAAGAATGTAGTAGTAGGCGTGCTCTCGAATCATCGGGATTCCAATCTTACAGACAGATTGGCGTCACTGGAGTCCTTTCATGTCGAGTGCTCGGAGGAACTCTGAGGTATTGTTTGACTTGGTACTACCATCACCGTTTTACCAAAGTTCCACTGGACACCGCAGTAGGGTTCATCCATTTCAGCGGGAAATATTAGGTCTTCAATTGTATGTTTCCACAACATTTTCTTCACAGTAAGCAATGGCCTAGCTGGTAGCGGAAGCCCCTGGTATTGCAGAGGTTCATGTGTGGCAGTATTACCTACCATCAGGTGTGCTGCTTGCTTGTTTGCCACCAACGGCAAATAATAAAAAAATTCCAACCTTACTTGCCTAGAGAAATTATAAAAACTGAAATTTGCTGAGACATCTAAAGGAAAATGGATAGTAGAGTACTCCTGAGTAATTCATAACACCAACTGTGATCACTAATCTGCCGAACAAGGATTTATATTACCGCCGATTATAACATTATCTTCCACTTAGGGAACCTATTACTAAGAGTAGATATTGACAGCCTCATGGATAGATGGATTTTTTTTTTTTAATTTAAAATGGTTTTTATATTCCTTTCTTCATTCTTTTCGGGCGTATAATTGTAGAAATATAAGGAAACTAGCTGACCAAGAGACGTTGTTCTCTTCAAATAAAATAAAAGGAATTCTCCTTGGAATCGACAGCAGCACCATCTACCGGGTCCAATTTGTGAATCTAAACCATTCTTGAATCCCTTTGAACATAGGCAAAAATTTCATCAACATCGGTCCAGCCATTTAGGAGTTCAGTGACATAACACATACACAAGAAACATATAAAGCTGATACTTGCTAGCAGTCATTGCACAACTTCATTTAACATTTTGATTTCAGATTGGATCAAGTAACAGGAATGAGAAGATTCGTACATATAATTTTCCTCAAGACCGAGTAACTGAACATCGTGATGGTGGAGGTACAGTTCATAATCTGAAAGGATTCTTGGCAGGTGGAGAACCATTAGAAAAGCTTCACGATGACCTCCTCAGATACCAGAAACATCAAATGTTTTTGGAAGAAATCGAAGCTTTTATTAAAAAACATAACATAGATACCGCTTCAAGTTAGTGTGAGTTAAATAAATTTCTGTAAATAGTTTTTGATGATGATAAAGAATAGGTTAAATACATAAACATTGTAAATTTACAATTCTTATTTATTTTGTACCAAACAAACAATCACATTGGAGTAATTAAGTGAATATTTCACATCTAAGATACATATACCACAGAGATTCCAAAATACTAATTCTAATTAAAATTCTAATATAACGATTCATCAATAATACTGCATTATTATGTTAAAACACAATAAAAATTTACTATAACAGTATTTGTTCCATATAATTTGTTTTTGTAAAACTTACCATCCTTTTTCTATTTACGATGAGGACGGAGCAAATATAATTATAATAATATAACACATGAATATTTATAAAATATTAATGGGGATTATAAAAATATGTAAAAGATGAACCTTATATGAAAGCTAATATACTCGATACATTATTTACATTTCAATTATTAGCAAGACTTATGATGAATAGGAATACAACGACAATTAAAAATAACATAAATCTTTAAACAAATTTATTCTCCATTTATCTTTTTTTTGGAGATAATGACTATGTCCAAATCACCTTAAGTCTTACTCCATATGAGTACTTTACATAAATTTAAATTATACCCACTGAAAATTATGAGGGTAGTTTTTTTATTGATATGAATATTCCATTCTCGCTTCCTATTGTGGCACAATGGGAGCTACCCTAAACTTTAAAACATGATATGTGAAAATGACATGTATTATTTTATAATTACTTTAAAAGCAGAGATCATCAAATATTAAAGTTTATTATTTAAAATAAATAAATGATGTATTTTTCATCTGTGGTACTATCTACATATTATTTGAACTAACGAAACTAGTTAATAAACTATGATTCATTACAATGTAAAATAAATAGATTTGTAATATTATCTATATAAATAATAACCTAATTATAAAAATATCGCTTTTCACTGCCACATATTATAACTTTAATAAATATAAACTATTCTTAAAAAAAAAGCAAATGGCTAGGGCAATATATTATTCAGTCAGGTGGGCCAAAGATATAAGTGAAGTGGTTATGCAGAGTGTCATGGATACCACTCGTCATGCCAGGTTATTGTGTGATTGACAATGAGCTGAGAATACTGGCTTATACTACTTATTTCTGTCGAACACCCTGCGATACAAAGATTTATTTATTAATGCTGGGTGTCATAGCATTTTATTTTTTGAAAAAGAAAACGTAACTACTTAGTTATCTATATCTATACCAATAAATAAAATTGGTGTGTCTGTTTGTAATGTCAAAATAATAAGCCTTTTTCATGCTCACACGGTTATTTGCACTATACATATGCCTAAAATCACTTTATATTTTTTTTTGTCTGTCTGTCTGTTTGTTCCGGGTAATCTTCAAAACGGCTGGACCGATTTCTGGAGTGAGTCAATAAAGCAATAAATGGTTTTCAAAATTTAAGAATTGGTATGAATTATGGTATTTAGCACTATCATATAAAACTTTGTTAAATTAAATATCACATTTCCCAAAAAAAAAATGAGAAAAACCAATAAAAGATTAAATTAAAAAGATGAGTTCTCTAATTTAAACTACTTTAATGCTAAAAGAATACTTCATGTTTTTATTCCATTGAACTGATTTCTTAAGAATTCAATAGGACATATGTAGAGAGAATGAATGAAAGGAGAGTAACAGGGAGAATTTATAGGGCGAATGTGAACGGAAGTGTTAGAAGGGGAAGACCAAGGCGGACGTTCCACAATCAAATCGGGGACGTTCTTAAGAAAGGCCAGATTAAAAGTACCCTAAACCAAAGAACATGTATGAGGAGATTAATGGATGTGGAGGAGGCGAAAGTGGTGTGTCAAGATCGTAGCAAGTAGAAAAGTGGTCTCTGCCTACCGCTATGGGAAAGAGACGTGAATGTATGTATGTCAATGGGACGTTTTCTGTCAAAATTATCTCACTATCTGTGACTAAGGAATCATTCCACTTGACCTTATACTTATCCGTTTGCACCAGATCCAATTTGTTTGAACCAGATCAGCCAAAGTTAACTACGACACATTGGCGTGCTATTTAGAAGAAAATGAGGCTTTGTAGATCTATGTAGATACTACTGGTACTAGCAACTTACCATCATAGACCATTCTGTAGAATAATGCAGAAGCACTAGCCTGTTAATTCGAAGGAAATTCAAAAGATGGAATTTAATAAAATGTTAACAAATCATGAGATAATAAGAATTGAAATTAAAATTATTGATCTTATTACATCCACATATATCGAACTATTAACAGCATGCTTAGCAGATACCACGTTTTCTCAATACAAAGTATACTGCCCCGGCCGCACATATCTATGTTGCTTTCCTGAAATAATAATTATTTATTTAATTACATTTATCCAGGACTATATAAAATTATTGTTGGACATAGGTCTCCCCTAGAGGAGAAGTAATACTATAATCGATACTCTAGGGTGATGGGTGCCAAGCGTATAGGGCGTATTCAGCCCTTTGTAGACGGGGCATCGACGGAGAGGGTTTTTAAACGAGTAACCTGTTGGATGAATCAGGGAGTTAATACGGTAGCAAAAGAAGCACACGCGAAATCTGAGATTAGACTAAATGCCTTCGGATTGATATTTTTCATGGCATGGTAACGTTAGGATAATATATCCAGAATTTCAATGAGAACTTACCTCTGTATGATTTCTAATGCACGAAGTCGGCTGTTTCCTATACAGTGGATGCATGTGCTTCAGGCATGGTAGAGACTCATTGTACTGTACCTCGGTCGCATCTATCGACACGGCAACCGTATCGTCTATTGGACAATTCTCATATATCACTATCATCAACATATTCGTATAGTTAACATGTTGAGCATAAAATGGCCGTCCGCATTGTGATAGTGGTTTATTTAATTTCTCATCTAAATTATTATAATCCAATTGGTACAGGAGCATTTCCTTATCGCAAGGTGTTGGTCTCGTTCGGTTTATCAAAACAAGTTTCTCAATCTCTCTCTCGGTTAACGCTCGCATGCTAGTTGATGTTGACATACCATATGGATCATCGGTGTCTTCATCATTCTCATAACTGTACGCCACTACATCAAGAAAAATATTGTTAGAGAAAATGTTATGATCATTATATTGTCCACATGCACGCACGATATGTTACGCATTATCAAACGATACGGTATATTACGCATAATCAAATAATACGCTATATTACGCATAATCAAATGGTATAGTATATTACGCATAATATTATGTAGTATATATACAGTATAATCAGGTAATATGGAGACTGGGATTATTTGGAGCAATAACATGCTAAAATATATTAATGACTATTATTTATGTGATTTTGTTGCACAGAATAATTGTAGTAAAATTGGTTGAAGCATTTTATTCGGATGTACGAATACAAAAGTAATATTTTGAATTTAATCCACTGGTTAAACAGCTAAGCATAATAAGAGTATGTAAAATGATGTAAACATTATTTAAACTTAAAAAATAATTAATGAGAAACGATATGCCTAAACATGCATAATGCCTATTCAATTACGTATAGAAACTAAAGCTGTTAAAGTATTTTAATTCAAAATGGATAATACTTCTGCCTTGCATTAACCTAACGCGATTTTAGGAAATAGTTTAGTAAAAAAATGTCATGCACATTCCCGGGAGCCAAAATTCTACAATTCACGTAACTACAATGTGTAAATTTATATAAGTATGTGTTTGTGTCAGTATGTCGACACAAAGATCTACTACAGACTGTGCTCGGTCTACAGGAAACTCACCAGTGGGTGTTACATATTCTGAAAAGAGATGGAGTCATTACTACTTCAATAAAATCTAAGTCCAATTGTAGACTCCATTATTGAATTTTGTTTTAGCTACAAAGTGACGATAATATAAGACCTCTATAAACATTGTTTGGTGTATATTTTAACGAGCATTGACTCAATAACAATCGTGATGTTTTATAATTTAAGTAATTTAATGCTTGAATCTAACTGCATTACTATATTTGACTAATAGGAGTGTAGGTTCCTTTCAAATATTTTCTTTTAATAACATCGATATCATTCATGCATACATTAATAAGCAGACATATTTCTTACACCAGAAATATTATTAAACATATAAGTACTTGCTCTAAATAAACATTATGTTTTAAGAAGTGTACGTTGTCATGCAAAGTTAATAGTGCATGCTGACAACGCCGAAGAGCAAGACATAATGCGAACTTATTAAATCCCACAACATTCAACCTGTCGTTTAATCCGTGAGTTATAGTGATCATTAACGTTTATAAATTGTTATATTTTTAGAACTAAATATTTAAAGACATGATACACTAAACATAAATGATGCAATGCTCTTACCATCGTCATCAGGGTAAATAGATGCTTGAGCAAAACAAGTTGCTATCGAATTGTAAAACCATACTATGGTAGTAAGGAACCATGTTGTGATATGACGCAAGTTGTCAAACGGCTGTAAAATATTGATATACATATTTAATCAATTTTAGTGCACGGCGATAAATATTGCATATCCAGTCTTAGAACGAGACTATCGACTAATTTCGGCTTAGTAGAGCGTTATCCCTGTCGCGCATTATCTGTGTAACCACTAACAAGTCTGGTAGTTATTTGAAATTATTTAAACAATTATTAATATTATTATAACAATTAATAGAATTATTAAGCATTTTTTATTCTAAATTGTTGAGCTTTTAATAAATTTATGTAGTAATATTTTTGACCAGACGCAAGTACGACTGACAAAAATTACATAGGTAGTGTACGACAGAGGCAATGCTCTAGGAAGACGATATTAACCGATTGCTACTTTCCAAATATCGATGTTTAGTATTTATTGCAGGGTTCACTGTAAGTGGTTATGCCTACTAAGTACATAATTCTTCTTCTTCTCAGTTCATAGACCAATGTTAGGTACAGGCCTCCTGCACAATTGAAATGAAATTGACCTTTCATCGGGCGGATTGGTATAAGGTCTTATTTCGAATTATCCCTCTCTTGCCTCTCTTATAGATAGTATCTGCTAATCATCTTTTACGATACCCACGAGTAAAAGTGTGAAGTGAAAAGTTGTGAATGGCAACAGCGGTGAATTGTATTCTTGTCCCGGATTTGACAAACCGTATTGGATTTATTTGCTTAATAGGCTTTATAGCAAATATGAAATCTAGATTTGTTTTCTAAACGAAATTCAGAACAGAAGATTCTTCTTATTTCTTCGGATATAAATATAAAACTACATATTAATATAGAAACAATTAATAACCGAATTTTAAAGATATCAATTGCCGTATGGTGACGGAGTAAGAATAAAATTCACCACCCCCTCTCTTGCCGCTCGGTGTCGTAAAAGACGATTAAGTGATATAATATGCAAGTAACATCTATGCAAAAGAAAGAAAATTCGAAATAAAACCCTGTGCCACCACCAGTGTGGTATAGTAGGTCAATTTCCCTCCCATAGTGGAGGAGGCCCGAGCCCAACAGTGGGGCGTATATGGGCTGAGATGATGGTGATGATGATAGATATCAATTATATGTATGTTTTATCAAAATAGGGAAAATTACAACTCGACATGGCTCTTGGTTGGGCTACTGCGCTATTTAAAATATATTAATAATTTACATTCAGCATCATTGCGAGGTTCGTGCCCATTTTCTTCTCCCTGAAGCAAACTGCCTGATAGTCCACTATATGCACTGCCTTATAAACTTCGTCCTCGATCAATCTAGCCATTATATCTGGTCGGATCTATAAAAATATTTGAATTAATACATTTATAGTACCAAATATTATAAAACTGGTGTGTGTGTGGTTGAACGCATCAATTTCAGGAACAACTGGTTTCAATTGAAATTGATCGCACCAAATACATAAATATGAAAATAGTAGCCAAATTCAATACAGTAAAAGCATTCACAGACGATCGAACTTAGTTCGGAACGGACCACGAACATGGTGCGCTTTGAACCAAATTCGATCGTGTGGCGCACGGTCCGCCGGACATTATTATTATTAATATTGGTACGACTGGATCGATCGAACCCGGTGCGTTCCGAACCGAATCGATCGTGTGGACGGCGTATCGAACCATATGCCGGTCTAGTCGCTATTGTGCCACCGTACGCGACACAATTCAATAAATGCTTCGGAACTCATTCGAAGATATGTACTAAAATCTTTATCATCGAGATCTTTAATGAGATTCATATGACTGTACTGTTGTCTGTTTCTGAGATAAAATTTTGCCCATTCTTTTCTTCTTTTTCGTTGGTTATGTAATAGCGATGTAACAACGATAGTTGCCGCAACTAATGCAATTTTGGCCTGTTTTGATAGAATAGATGGCATATCGAGGAGACGTATTCACGCAATGCTAGCACAATACGGCTGGAGGATTCGGAGTTTGGTGCGCTTGTCTGTCGTGTAGACCGCACCATACAGTTCGTGATTCGTTCCGAACCAAGTTCGATCGTCTGTGAATACCTGCACCTGCACTTAGGTAATAATCCTTGTATTGCAAAAAAAAGGGGGACTTCACAAACATATAATTAACGGACACAAATTACATCCAGACTCAGAACAACAATTTGTGAATCGCATAGTGTTGTCCTGCGTGGGATTCGAACTACCGACACTGGCATTATAGGTATATAGAGCTTCCGTAACACGCGTTAAGGTGCCTACGGTCCGCTCTCTCAAACCCTTTGTCCCTCCTATATGACGCAGATAAAGTTGCATGGATCAGCTAGTATATTATAAATCTAATATCCACTGTCACACAAAAGATTAGGAATTGTCTACGTACTTGCCTAGTCCCTTCTCCATGCAGTGATGGTTTAAGAAAATAATATGTTGCCACTCCTTGTAAATAAGTACATACCTCGTAAATACTAGGCAGATCGAAGACCCACGAAAGTGATTAACAGTACACGCCGTGTAAAAGTCATAGTAGCAACTACGATCGTGAAACCTCCAATAATAGCGATTATGGCATTATCTTATATATGCGGAGGAAAACCTATGACTTATATAGAAAATATCAATGAGATGAAAAATGAATGGATGAAATATATATATGTCCATATACCTCCTCACATAGAAGAGAAGTTTAACCACGCTTGCGGTTTAGCGGTCACACTTTGCATTAAGAGTTTAAGTTTCCCAGGAGCGCATTGCTGTCTACTTACTAACGCTCCCTTATTTACTTGTTAAGAATAACATGGTAAAATAAGAGATAGCAAGATTGTATTCTTAACCGGTCATAACACGGTGGTATAATGTCATAATATGTGCGTATCCAATTTACTCACTTTACCGAAGAACATTCCCGTCCGATTCTCATTTTCGCTGACAACTATCCAACCGTGGTTATCCACTAAGTAACAGTCCCATTCAGTGGATTTACAAGTCGTGCATTGGTTGTGCTCGCACTGAAAATATTACATTTTTTTTTTATTCATATTAAGTGCTTAAATTCTATTAAAAGGTGTAGCCAAAAACCAGTTTAGGTTTATCTGTACACCTAGGAAACGTCGACAATATTTACAAGAATACTTATACATAATGGCGGCAAGCAGTGAGCCCGCACATCTTCATAGATATACCCTCAAGTTATTACATATTAATATTAATGTGACACAAATACAGCATGTTTCCTTTTCTATTTATTAAATATATGTTGATTAGTGAGTATTATTTCTTCAATGTAATGTTTTTTTAAACAATAAGAGTTGTGTAAACATCGTAAACATCAAAACACGTAAGATAAAACATCATAAATATTGGAATTTTGCGAGATTGTGATATAAATCTATAGACTTTCTATTCCTTTAATACCTAATCGTGGTCTGAGACATTGTGATCTCACGGTTATGCACTAGTGAATATCAACTTACCGAAGACGTGATGTTAGTAAACCATTCGCTGAGTCGAGCATGCTCGAACTGAAAGCCGACTACAGCAGCTGGGGCTTTCCTATGTCCATCACCGTGGAAAACTGCATGCGATGCCGTCACTGTTACCTGGTTGATGTTGCTGAGAGGAATCTTTTCTGTATTCAACTCAATACTGTACACGTAACTGAGAGGATCTACGTAATGCTGTTCTACAGCTCGTTGATACCAAACTTCATCGATTGCCCGTGGCCATTGTTTCCCAAATTCCGGTCTAGAACCAAAAACAGTTTACTATTTTAGCAAAAAATAGCACTATAGTAAATTTGTCATCCATTACATAAACTCGACAAATATTCTATTGAAATTTCAATAAATTTGTTCGTTGTAATTACATAAAGTTATATATAAAACTCATATACGTCCCACTGTTGAGTTACAGCCTCCTCCACAATAGGGGGTAAATTATACTACGTTGGTAAGACGTGTTAGTATAGAGTTTCCATTCAAGTGTTTCGTTTTTAGATGTTATATGCATATTTAATCCCTTAGTCCTCTTTTACGACAACCAGGGGCAAGAAATAGAGCGGTGTATAGTCTTACTTCGTCACCACATGGAAGCTTGCCCATTTTATTTTTTATTAATTCAATTTATCTCTTAAGTCTTACTTGTCATTATCCTCTTCTTTCGGTGGATGATTTTGCCATCTAGTCAACCCACTGTGAGTTGACAAGAAAGCGACGATATATCCAAAACGTTGTATGAACTCCACCCTGTTAAAAACATTTTGATATTTTTTTATTACTTGAGAAACTATTTGACATAGTTAAAATATAATGTAATATCGTTTGTTTTCCCAAATAAAATAAAATAAAACTATTTGACATCTTACTTAACCTTAGATAATTAGGGGAAAATACGTTATTTTTATTTAAATAATAACATTACATAGATTCTAGTTCCTATACCTATGTATTCTTATTTAAGTATTACTTAAAAATAGGTATTGTTAAACTGGCAACTGCATGTTCTGTAAATTTTATATTAACACATACAAACCATTCCAAAGCTGCTTTTAATTACGAATAAGAATTAACGATTAAATCTAATATTTAACAGTTTATCATCTAGGCCTTTGAAGACTAACTTAAACATTACTTGACTGTTCTATTAATAACGATGAGGGTACACAGACCCAATTCCTATGTTGCCTATCGAATACTTAGCAGATACCCAACCTCAACCTAACCCTCAAACGGTTAAAATGTCAACGATCTTATAAAGCACCAAGAGAAGGCTAATTGTTTATTTAATCAAAGCGATTAGTGTTGCCCTGAATTGCTGTGCCCGTTTAATTAATTTTCTATCTATATCTTGTCGATTAAACTCGCACACAATTCAAATGATAACGGAGGAATTAAATCACATTTTGTTACCTAATGCTACCAGTAATTCTCATCCTTTAAGGCCTTAGTCATTTACTTAATACTTTTCGTACCGTGAAGTCTTATCATCTATAATGTAATATTAACAGCAAATGCCATGCATAATATTATTCCTTTTAGTTTAGTTTACTTTACCTCGGCAACAATCCAATCACTTTTGTCAATGGGCTATCCAGGTGAAAGTATTAAAATGTGTTCATAATAAGTTATTGTTTTATCATACTATAGTGTTAAATATAAAGTATAGGCATAACTATGCCTATAAAAACATAGCACTTAACAAATCTCTTTTTTTTGTAATGGCAATAAGCTACAATTATGAACTATTGGTGTTAGTATCGAGATATAATATTTATTTTTCACGTCTTTAGACATAGTTGTAACCATTGATTAGTTGCTGACAACCAAACCTTGATTCCTTTGGGAATTTTGGTAGAGTATGAAAATGCACGCAGTTCACTATTATATTATATTCACCGCACTTTAGCATTCTATCTGCATTACATAAAATATCAGCAAAATTATTAATACAACACTATAAAACACTAAAATAATGAATAAAATTTAAAAGCGCTACATGACGTTTAGCGACTTTCCCGTCAAAAGACCAACAAATCTTTATATTATAAATTGTCATAGTACCCTAAGACTTTCTGTGTCTATGACGCTGATAGTGATCTGCTGATGAGCAGTATTTACTTAGGATATCATTAGTATATCACCTACCAGCGTAACAATATGACTTAAAGCCACTTTATTTTTATCTAACAATATATGTAGTTTCCCCGGGTTTTTCACCTGAGGAATTAACACAATGTCAAATTGTATTACTCTTCTGTAAGGCTCATTTAAAAGAAATAACCTATCGCTTTGACAATATTGTAAAAAGTATTTCTAATTATTACTTACGCCTTTTCCTCCGAAGCAGAATCTGATATGCTCTTGTTAAACCAGGCGGTATTCCTGGCGTCATATACTAGGGCTTGCATCAATCCGTGATCACCTAGTTAGAGAGACTAAATGAATATTGTTCACTTATGATTTTCAACATGATGAAGATGAATGCCATGATCAGCGATCCTAGTTATCCCGTGGATATTGTAAAAATCCATCAAGAAATGTAAGTAATCAACATTATTGGAAGAAAACTTGGAATAAAATTTACCGAAGCATCTAGCTAGGAGGATATTGTAGGCGTCTTCATGTGACAAGGACGTCTGCCCAACAATGGAGACTAAGAATATATATTTAGTCGGATTTAATGAGACTATTAGCAGTTATTTAAACAATATTCAGAAACTTTGTTATAAAATTTATGATAAACTAGTTAAAATAGCAAAATATTAAAAAATAAGAAATTTTAATTTGCTATTGCCATGTTATTTTTGGGTCTAAAGTCTGAACGGATGGTTTAATAGGTTCAATTAGGTACGATTCAAAACTATCTAATCAAACTTTTAAAACGTACAAATATTTTATAGAAAAGGTTAGCCAAATTTTCATTCGTGTTTATGTGGCTTTGTCTGCTTGTATGTGGAGTTTTATCAAATTTAATACGCGTGAAAGGTAATATGGGACGACTTACAGTAATATTCGTTTCTCGGGGTGCTGTTGGATACTTTACTTCTATCCCTTGCTTCTGGAGTACCTATTAAGTAAAAGTAAATGTTATTATTTTTTAAAAAAGTAACCATTAATTGGACAGATTTAAAAAATAACCATAGCGTATTGGTTACCATGTCGCTCAAACGCATCTCAGCTGGTATACATACGTCTGTCTCACTCGCTGGGCTCGAAGCTCCTCCACAACGAGAGAGAAGTTATTCTACCATACTACATTGCTTAAATATGTTGGTATAGTTTCATATAGGCTTTTTCTTCTGTTGCGTAGATGTTATTAGCATATTCACAGGAAGGAAAGGGGTGGTGGCTTGTATTCTTACTCCTTCATCACACGGAAAACGACAATGAATCGACACATATTGAGGAAACAGGTTCTTCAGTGATGATCATGTATCAAATGAAATATATAGAATGCCTTCTCAGTAAGTAAATATTGTGAAAGTCGCAGGGAATCTGTGGAGGCAAGTAAAGGACTATTTTACGTGGTATTCTCTTGGGAGTTGAACATGATGTTTAACATGGAAAAGCTGATGGATGGCTGGTAATCCAATCTAGAATTTTTTATTCTGTCTATTGTTCTGTAGACGATTATTTATCTGTAGAATACCTAGTCATTCAAGAATACTTATTATTTATAGTTTAAGATAAAAATGCAGTTACCATTGTTATGTCGTTCATGTCCAATCTTGTTCTTATGATGTTCGGGAGGTCGCGGTTTAGCTGGCCAACGCCATCCCGGCTTAGCGACTCGTTCCAAAAAATAAAGCAGCTCTTCTTCGGGCGATGCAAACGTCCGTTCATAATGGCGGCAATATAACCTAAAATAAGAAAAAGATGTACATATTATTGGGTTTATGCTCTCTAATATCTTCTTTTTTTTCCACAACACCCTACACTAAGAAATTATACTTGTATTACAGAGGACTTCATAAACATACAATTAAAGGACACAAATTACAACCAAACTCAGAACAACAATTTGTTGATCACATAAAGAATTGTCCTGTTTGGGAATTGAACCCAAGACGGTACGGTGGGTCGGTATATTAGCCATTATATCATTCGTGCAGTCAGTTTACATGACTATTATGTATGACCACGGACAGAGAGTCTGTTTAATGCTATGAATACTGCAGTGTTCCAAATATAACTTCTGGATAGTGAAAATCAAATACTAATGAAATAAAATCTATAATAATCGTTCTATCATATAATGTGGCAAGCTAATCAGACCTGTTAAAAGACTGCAGTAGATTTTTCTTCTATTAGCATTTGTAGTAGGTAATGGCCTCTGTTATAATATTCAACAATTATCAGCGTAATGTTGTCTAAGAATATATTGTACCAACACAATTTCGACGTCGTATGGAGAAGATCGCTCATTGAACTACAATGGGGAACAAGGGTTCTTAAATGACGACCAGGATTCGTAAAACGCAGCGTAAAAGAATCCTGTACTAGCTGGACTGATGACATCTTAAAAGTCGCACGGAGACATTGGATGTAAGTGGCACAGAGTCGTGTGTGTTTTCGTTTTTGAATCTCGTGGGAGGACTGATGTCCAATGGTGGATGTCTACTGCTACTAATGGATAGATGAGAGAAAAATAAAAAACGTAAACAAATGCCGCTACTATATCTATATTTCTATACTAATATTGTAATATTATAAAGAGGAAAGATTTGTTTGTTTTTTTTTTATTACAAACGGTGGCAAACGAGCAAACAGTACACCTGATGGTAAGTGTTGCTGCCGCTCATGGACCTTTACAAGGCCGCTGCCTACCGTGAAGAAAGTTAAGGGAGTGTGAATGAATGCATTGAGGCTCGGTGATACCAAGGGCACCACCAAACCCTTCACACGCAAACACCCTCAGAAAGTTGGGCTGCCGGCTCTCTCGCTCACCGAACGAAGCGCAGTAACTAATTGCTACTACTCAGACGTCGATTTTCTGTGAGAGTGTGGTACTACTCCGGACGGACCGGCCCGCGGCGATAGACAGATAACTGTCGACATTGTGGTCCTACCACTCTTAACCACGTTTGTTAGTTTGTTTTGAATTGGCTCCGAAACTACTAGACCGATTACAAAATTTCTTTCACTAATGGAGAGCTATAATATCAGGGAGTAACATAGGCTATATTTTATCCCGGTATTCCCACGGGAACTACGGGGGTAAGATGACTGAAACCGAAACGAAGCGAGGGCAGGTTGCTGGTATAGAATAAAAGCTCAAACCAACATGTCAACCGATCAATTTTCTAAAAGAAGAATTTCTTTCCATTGCAGATGATACCTACCTTTGGGTTGCAACTGAAAACCAGCATCAGGTAACTTTAATGTCTCCTGATATTGTGCTGAGTTGCCTGCCCTTTGGCACATATGTCATGTGACAATTTTCTTCTTACCTATTATTTTTCTGTATTGTATGTATGTATGTGCCAATAAACGAGTTCTTTCTTTCTTTCTTTCTATTGTACCTAATAAAGTGATGTTTAGAAATCACAAAGAAAATTATAATAATAGAATGAAATTACCAGTCAGGATGAACGCTCCATTTATCTGAGAGATACTGTCTTGCCGATATGTTTTTAGAAGTGAGCGAAAGTCTGTGTATATCATCCGTTGGTGGTGGTGTGATGCGATGTCTCCCATAATTTTCAGGAATCACCACTACCAAGGTGAAAGGTGAATCACTAATACCCGTCCAGAAGTAATGTTTTTTAGCGCGGGAAACTCGTCTCTGAAACAAGAATTGTATTAATACTAGCCTGTGGGCTTACCCTTGAAATCAATTCTAATTTCGAATCCGATTCAATTCCTATCTCACTAAACTTATATTTGGTACTCTTAAATAGGTAAACTCGAGAATTAATTTTTCGCATTTGCCGTTGTTATTTTCACCAAATGTGCTGTTTTTTATTACTTTAAATGAATAATGTTACTGAACTCGATCACTACAAGGACGCTTTCTTGAAATTGCGCAACATTAACGATTTTAAACTACGTCAAAATCACGTCCGGAGTAGCAAATTATGGACTTAATCGACGAGAGTCGAATTAATTTAGTTTAAAAAATTCCACCGAATTTGATGCAATCGTGCGCTAGTGTCACTTTCAAGAGCACAAATTGCTCAAATTCGAGCTGCAATTGGATTTAGGATTGGAATCGAGATTCAAGAGTAGGTAAGCACACTGATCTAGGTAAGATAAATCCAATAAGCCCAATAATTATGGGTTCATCGTCTCAGCCCATATATTTGTACGTTTCACTGCTGGGCTCCGGTCTCTTCCTCAATAAGAAGGCAACCACGCCACGCGAGTCAGTTTGGCAAAGGGTTTTAGATAAAATTTGCCTTCTCTTGTATAGTTGGTATCTGTGTATTATATCCTGAAGTAAGAATACAATTAAATACTTGCTCGTGGGTGTTGTAAAAAGCGGCTAGGGGATATCTTGTGCATATAACAACTATGCAAGAGAAGGAAAACTAAAAATAAAACCCTGTACCAACCCGTTACAGAGAAAAGTATCATTATCAAAGTTAAATTGATAGTATAAAATAGGGAGAAAGAAATAACCGAAAACATTATAAATGACAAGATTCAATATAAAATATTACGTTGTCCAAGTAGTTAAATAAGAACAGGAACGCTATGTTGATAAAAATGATTCATAGAATCTGCATCTGTGCTTATGTGAAGTACGTTCCTTCTTATTACTGTAAGAACTTCTTTTGCATTAAAAATTTCTATTTTAGGTTCAAGGCTCTACTACGCTACCACTTACCATGCTGGTAAGACGTATGATGATGACATGATGGTCAAAATGTAAAAGATAACATTGTTAGAATACAGTTACGTGTATAGGTAATAAATCCTTGATTAACAGTACCAAATATTCGTACGGGTGTCCTAATCCTTAAATATTGCATTACAGAACATAACGGAATTTGTTCAAAACACTTACCATATCTTCGAGATGGTATTTGACGTTCATCACTTTGTTGCCTGTTTTCTGATCAATAATGTCTTGCCGGAGCTAAAATATGACAACATAAAACTTTATTTATACTATTTATACCAATGAAAGATATCTAAAAGTCGTTTACTTTTTGTTTTGGGTAGCAGTTGGAATCCTCAAGGACAGTTCAGCTTCCTCAACCTAGGTCATCTAACAAATGAAGTAGCTTTGGTAAAAGCAGTATCGTACTGTCTAAACCTGACTCTTACCTCGAAAACTTCGACTGCTGTACTACCGTATAGTAAATAAGACGTTATTTACTAGGGTTTTATTTAAAATTTTTGAGTTTCAGAGTTTTCAGAAGAGTGCTGCTACCCATACTTCTGGTACTCCAACAGCCAGACGCCCACAGGAAATTAAGAGTTAACAACATGCATTGTATTTTTAACTCGTCACTATACGGGGTATTTTTATTCTCGCTGTATTAAATAAAATATATGTGGACTTACTGCAGTTAATTCTTTGCTGAAATTCCTGGGCCCTCTGTCATCATCAAATAGCTCTGCCTCAATCATATCAACGCTATTGTAACTTGGCTTTAATATTTGTTGAAACTGTAAACAAAACTTAGATTTAAAAAAATATCTTTCTATTGGTCAAGTCAATATTGAAAGAAGAGATGACGCACTGCAAATTTACTTCACATGAAAGGCATTTTGCCATCCATGAAGCCTGGGTGTAATTTTTTCGAATGTATTTGGTAATCTGGGGTATAATAATAATCTTTAATATATTTCTAAATGATCCGTTGGTGAAATGGTGAAAGTGAGATTGTTATTCTTAATCTAGTCATTATATGGTCAAGGTCCTCAGGATATTTTTATAGCGAATACGTATCATAAAAATAACATCTAAATAAATCGCATCGTTAGTGGAAGAAAGTTGCGAATGCACGTAATTTCTTTTTTGATGTCAATATTGGATGAAGGACATTACGACACATATGCCCAATAATTAAAAAAAAAAAAACTATAATAATGCCACAGGTAAATTATGTCATTTCTAAAATTTTACCTGTCAGTAAAGGCCGAATTAAATAATAACAATTTGTATACTTTTATCATAATATTTGCTTAATTTTTATGCTTAAATTCAGTTAGGTTCATTTTTCCACTGCGTTTTTTTTCTTTTTTTCTGAAGTATACGTCTATTTAATTAGGTACACGTATATTTTTCCGGTAAATTTTGAAGACAAGACATCTATACCAATAAATAAAATTGGAGTGTCTGTTTGTAATGTCAAAATAATAGGGTTTTTTCATGCTCACACGGTTATTTGCACGACACCTATGCCTAAAATACAGATTAAAAAATTTTTGTCTGTCTGTTTGTTCCGGGTAATCTTCAAAACGGCTGGACCGATTTCCAAAATTCTTTCACCAATGGAAAGCTATAATATCAGGCCGTAAACTAGGCTATATTTTATCCCGGTATTCCCACGAGAACGGGCACTACGCGGGTAAAACGACTAAAACCGAAGCGAAGCGAAGGCGGGTTGCTAGTACGTAAATAAAATTACGAAACTATGATCAGTGTGAATACCGTAGTAACAAGTGCTGACTTTATTTATGCCTAAAAATCATACTATTATCACAAAAATTAAAGAAGTAACACGTTAATTGGTTTATTATCTCCAAAACGGCTCAATTTTACTTTAAACTGTCGTGCAAATAATCGTGTGAGCATGAAAAAAGCCTATTATTTTGACATTACAAACAGACACTCCAGTTTTATTTATTGGTATAGACGAAGTATACACGTAGCTGCAGATTAATTTTGTCTATGAAGTTTCTTAAGAGCATAGCATATAACTTAACATATAACTTAACTTTCATTACTTTCATGAAAACAGTTTTTTACGTGCCTGAAAAAAGCTTGTTTTCCACTTGCGTCCCTTTTCCGTGAATGGTGCAAAATCTAAATAAATATTTCCATCACATACGTTCTGTTTAATGTACCACTTTGCGTATGATGAAGGATTAAAAATAAAACTCATCACAACCCTTCTTTCCCGTGGATGTCGTAAAAGACGATTAAGGAATATGATATACATTTAACATCTATGCAAGAGAAGTAAAACTAAAAATAAAACCCTATATTTAGCGTAGTATAGTAAACAAATTACCTCTCATTGGAGGAGGCTCTAGCCCAGCAATGGGACGTTTACGAGCTGAGATTATCATAATGAGATAAAAAAATGTGAATGTAAATGTGTGAATATAATTTGTGTCCGTTAAATTACATGTTGGTAAAGTCCCTCGCAGTGCAAGGATAATTAACTTAAAGCAGGGATGCGTCTTTTAAAAAAACGAAAAAATAAGTCAAATGTGAAACATACCACGGGCCGCAGGTCTGGATGTATCAGGATATATCCGTTGTTCGTCACGATGAATGCATACCCATTCACGCCGATCTATAATATAACATCAACTTTAGTATCACTCAATGTTGCAGATAAAAGTTTCGAACATAGATAATGGATACAGATGATTATAACATTATACCGGTTTTAGATACAGTTCCATCCATTAATCCGTAGCTGTCCACTGTTGGACATAGGCCTCTTAATAAGAATGTCACTCACAACGGTCCTATGGCACCTGCATCCAACGGTTTCCCATGACTTTCAAGATGTAGTCAGTCCACCTAATAGGGAGTCGTCTCAAGTCATCTGATTCGTGGTCGCCACTCGAGAACCTTTTTTACCCAACGGTTGTCGGTTTGACGAGCGATGTGGCCTTCCCATTTTTAACATTAATTCTTCGGGCTATATCGGTTACGTTCTTCTACGGATTGCCGAATGCCGGCTTTTATTACGTATAGAAATACCGAGTATAGCCCTTCCCCATAACATGATCAGCTATTTTGAACCTTTTATGAAGCCGACATTTAGAGACCACGTTTCAGTGCCATATGTCATCGCTGGTCGGAAATGGTTGCCGCCGGGCCGGCCACGGATGTCAAGGAATTCGGTACCAGTGATCGGCCAAATGGGGAAGGAGAGGAATTACGATGGGTTATGGGGCCGCGCACCGTCCTTTCGTTGCCCCGGACGGAATGGACGACGTGTACCCTGAATGTAAACAACTCAAAAAAGGAAATGGTCGGATATGGTTACGAATATGAAACTATTTCGGATTATTCGATAGTTTCGGATAATTTCAGTGACAGATATTAGATTTTTAGGGAATTGTGAAAGGCAAATGATAAGTGTGATATTTATCATTTTAATCCCCTTTGGAAAGGCCTACGATTAGGCAGACAGTTCGCCTGCTTGAAAAAAAACCTATTGTAACATGTCTCATTTAGACACACAACACTATTTGAAATTATTCGGCACTTTTAAATCGATTTGATACTCTATAAACATCCTTAATCAACAGCATCTTAAAATATTTTATAATTTTGAACTCTGCATAAATTAATGAAAAATATATTTACATTTTAATTGTAATATTTTAAACTTATTTGCATTAAATTCAATATTATCATTTATTCTGCACAAGCCCCTTAAGGGCACGTAAGTATTGTCAAATTTACACATTATTTGAAACAATCCAATAATACTACCACCGGATCGAAACACGGTCACAAACTGAAAAGATCCAGCAAGAAACTCGTCAGGCTATCATCATTTAAATATTTTTTATAATGGAATTGTGTGTATATGGTATACAGGGTGTATTAGGTTATGGGGCAACTGTTCGAGTATGTTGTAGTTTAACGGTCATAGATCGTAATTAGAATGTACATTACACAAAAAACAATATAACATAAAAGTTATAGTGATTTCAAAAAAATGTGTCTAAGAGTCTATGCCTTAAATGTTACGTATTATGTAGGCATGTTCAAACAGAATACATGTAGGCATGTAAAGCTTCGACAGTATAAATTCATTCATAATACCTAGAATTGTGCAAACGTTTCAATGATATACTCAGTGCCAGATAACGTGGCAAAAGACGACCTTCACCTACCTTCACCACGATATCTTAAAATGCAAAAAAATCTATCGCTTACCATACAAATCTATCGAAAAGTTGTATCGCAAAATTCTCTTAGTAGATGACTACCAGGAAGCAACATTACAAACAGCACAACCCAAAATTTTACGAAATCTAGTAAAATTACCATAGGAAATTTATGTTTTTAATATCCTATAATCATGTATTTCATTGTTTTAAAATACCAGATTAACCTGTAACTGGTGACATTTCATTATTTTATAAATAATATCATTGATAACAATGCCAAATTACTTTCAAATGTCTGAATATCAAAAGTTTTTAAGTAACATTAAAATTAAAGTACCGAGAGATATTTATATAAATTCAATATAATATAGATCCTATAATTAAATACGTAATTAGCTTCGAAGAGTTATGTAACGCCCAAAAAATGCCAAGTTTTAAGTTATGACACATTTCTTTCAACTCATTTTACCGTCAGGTGTAATAAACCTAAAGGATCGCACAAGTAGATGCAAGATTTTAGGTTATGTGTATCAAACATAAAATCTTTTCTTAACTGATTTTAGTGTCAGGTGTACGAGATCAGTGGCGTCGTGTGGCCCAGTTGCCATTTTGTTTGACATTCCGTGTGGAGCACGTAAAAGATATTGAAAAAAACTGATGGGCCTCGATGACAGTACATACCGAAAGATTGATGCATTCATAATTCATGTATCAGACAGCAGTGATAGTAACAGTAGTGGAAGTGACAGTCCAGAACTATGGATTTTTGTAAAGTCATAAATAAATTATTTTAGTATATTATTTTACCTCACCTTACGTATTTAACAAAAAGTTAGTCTTAAGATAGGTTAGCTATCAGTTTCATGCTAGGGCAGTGGTAAGGTAGGTAACATGTACGTATGCTTTATTATTGCACGTGTAGGTGTTTAGTAATTTCTTAATTAAAATTCTAAACAAATTACACGCAGATAAATGTTTGTAACCTCTGTACAGTCTAGACACCTTCACCACGATATTACAACGATAAGACGGTTTGTATGGAAAGCGATAGAATTAGCGATAAATTACTTGGATTTGATGATATCGTGGTGAAGGTCACCAAATCACCTCTTTTGCCATGCTATTTGGCAAACACTATAGTGTAGGTTTGTACCTACGAGCGACGAGCGGTCAACGGTCCAAGGCCGATCAGCTGTTTTAAAGCGAAGTTTGTTTTGTTTATGTGAATGTAATCATTGATTTATTCAATTTCTAATGAACATTTAACAAAGTATGAATATGTTGCGTATTAAGTATCATTGACTTTATACATTTCAATCAGATTTACACGAAAAAGCGATGACAAAATTGAAAACTTTACATGTCTCTAATTCCTTAACGAATCGATATTTTTCGTTCAAATTTTTTTCATGGTTTCCTACCACCATTGCCTAGCTCCCTTTTGACCAGTTGCCCCATAATCTGATACACCCTGTATATGACATATTCTCATTTTCCGCCTAGTGACGGAGTAAGAATACAATTCACCACCCCCTTTCTTGCCCGTGGCCTAAAAGACGACTAAGGGATTGTAGTAGGTATACATACAACATCTATGCAAGAGAAGCAAAACTGGAAATAAAACCCTATACCAACGCTCGAGCCCAGCAGTGGAACGTATATGAGCTGTGATGATAACATGACATATAGCTTCAGTGTGATGCCCTTCTAAATAGGTTTTTATTTTTAAAACCTAATTAAAATAAATAACTAAGAAAATATGGCTCGACCAGATGCTACAAGCAGCACTCGATTACGAGTTAACTACTAGAGCAGCCATCGCTCCCCTCAACCACATCAAAGGTAAGGCAGTAACTTGTTCTACGTAACAAAGCATGACCAAACTATGAACTATAATAAGAATGTTGAAAAGACTAAAATCTAAATTCGGTAAAAACACAGTAGGTACTCTGTACAATACCTAATTGCAAGATTTGTCGAAATAAATTTCATTCATTTTATACATACATAACTTTGTAATGTACAAAAGGTAGTACCTTGTAAGGTGTCATAAGTGCTTGTATTTCAGAAAGAGGTACATCTGTGCCAGCTACTCCCAATAGTCTAGCTATACGCATCTGAAAATATTTATATATTAATATAAAACATTTGATATTAAGTAATACAAATTTAAGCAACACAAAATCTCACAGTTACTACGCACATCACATTATTGACTTATTTGTGAATCCTCTGCAAACAATATCACTAGTTTCTACGTTAACATTTTATTAGTCTACATTCGAAATAGAAAAAAATATTATACCTAATAATATAAAAATTTATATGTTATTGTTAGTAAACAATCAAAATTATTCTAACTACAAGATCCATAGATCCATAGCGGCGGTATTTGGCCATCATTTGCTACTGTTAGTTTACATTATGACAATCTCATAAAACTAGCATTAATTACATTTTTAGCATCTAAGCCCCGTTAGGCGAAGTTCTATATATATTAATTTATATAGAACTATATTAAGGGATCTAATTTTATATCCACGGTTACAGGTTCTAGCAAAAAACTACTCAAATATTAAATAATTTTATGTTTAAAAATTAAAAATCTACACTTTATATTTCTAAAAAACCCACTACCGTTTGATCGTAAATATACATATAACCTTTGAGAAGTAGGTATCCATGTTAGAATCTGTTGACATTATTAAATTAAAAATATAGACGATAATACGAATAACGTGTACTCTTAATCCCATTTAAAAATATTCCACAAACATTGAAAGCAGTTTGAACCAGACATATCGACCCGCCCGTGTACTTGAGTTCTATGCTCTATGCACGGGCACAGTCGCCACGTTCGTTCTTCACCTCTCACTCGTCTTCAGTCGAATCTCTCGGAGGCAGAATCTATGAGCGTGTGCCTACCTCTTTCTGGCCGTTCTCCTCTACGGACTGCGATTGGTTGTGGACGTACGAATGCAATAAAATATAATAACATATAGATAAATGCTTTGCAACAACTTCCGCTAGAAATAAAAAAAATTGTCTTCTCCCTCGGAGAGACTAAATATTCTAAAATTGTTAATATTAAAAAGTCATCATTCTTAAGAAGATAATAAGTTTAAACTGAACAGATACTCAAGTAACAAAAGCCCAATACAAGTCACGTGTTGGGCTGAATTTATTTAAAAATATTTACATTTACTTGTCGTCATACAAGTCAATCTTTAAAAATTGTCTCTACGAAGACATTGCTATATCAGGCAAAATACTTCATTTCATTAAACAGTGGTGTGTAGTGTAATATAGTTAATAATTCTTGCATAGAAAATTAATTTGATGATTGATAGAAAAGTCTTTCATAATACCCTAGTGGTCTACGCCTACGAGCTAGTAGAAACTACATCACTACAGTAAGCCAGAGGGTCGGACAACACATTGGCGCTGGCGGGCGAGAGCAAGCCCGCCGCCCGCCGGCCGCGCACACATCTATCGAGGACAGATGCATCGCTAACGGGGCCAAATAACACTGTACCGTTACTGAAATTCAAAAAACTAAATCATAAAAACTCTTTGTTATCTTGCAAAAACTTTACAATTAAATCATCAAAACTGTCTAAGTGTAGTACCTCTTTCGTAACCGATACCCAGTAAGCTTCATTTATCAGTACATTCTCTGTGATGTTCTGAGGGGAAACCATCAAAGAAAACGGAGTTATTAATAGACATTTACATGTATATAGAACATAAAGTATACATACAGGATTAAGAACAAAGAAATCAGAAGATATAGAGCTTACATCCAATTACTAGTAAATTAGATTCAAAATCAATTTGAACTCACAAGTCTTTTGAAAGATATAGTGGGTTTATTCTGATCATGCTACATTGAAAATTTAGAATTTGAAAAATACATTAACTACTAATTGGGTTGTTAGAGAAAAGAGAATAATGTGGCAGAAATCTTTATAAAACTTTTACCGTTCAATATAATATTGAAAGTTTCTTCAGCAAAGAAATTACACGAACTTGTTGTAAAGAAACATATTATATCATTTAGTACGACGAACGACGATAGAAGTTACAGGTATTATCATAGTCAATTATAAATTATTCTCTTTGCTCCTTGGATATATTCAAATAATACATTTGGGACTTTTCAATAGATTAAGAATTTACACAAAACGAAGGATAACTCACCTCATTATGACGCAAATCGTAAACAGGCATAGACACTGAAGTCATTAACTGATACTGTGAATTTCCAAGCTCACTGTACTGACCTTGCCGCATCTGTAAATCAAGAATTTCATTAAATCAAATATCATCAAAGTGTCCTGTGCCGCCTGCATCCAACGACGCCCAGGTGGACAGTCCAATTAGTGGAGGGGCGTACTACACTGCGTCGTCCGATGCGTGGTCACCACTTGAGAACCTTTCTTCCCCAGCGGTTATAGGTTCGTCGAGCGATGTGTGGAGCCCATTGTCAATTTAGCATGCTAATTCTTCGTGCTATGTCGGTTACACCTACGGATTGCCGTACTTCGGGTTCTATTGAGCAGAGAAATCCCGAGCATATCCTACTCCATAGCACGCTGGATGACTTTGAACTTAGTTATGAGAAATAGAGATCAAATAAATATAGGTCAATTTTCCCTTCAATTCTGGAGGAGGTTCGAGCCCAGCAGTGGGATGTATAAGAGCCATAACTGATGTTGATTATCATAAAATAAATACTGATGCTATTGTCAAAACTATTGTTTGCTTTTCAGATTAAGTACAAGGTATTATTGAAATCGAGTCTTCTCCATGAAAAAAAGGTAATGGTCGACTATACAACACTGGCCAGGTCATTTGGCTGTCTGGTTGGCCTTTCTTAAAGGGATTTTATTATAAGTAGATACAAAAGCAGAGAACATTATTGATCGATAAGCTAAATTTGAAACAAAACTAATCAATTCGTCTGGCATTCAGTTTGCAGATGCTTCATAATGCAAAAAAGGGATTGTCGAGAAGAGAAAATAGCGCATATCTAGATCGTTCTAAAATCCACTTAATTTACGCGGCTGGTCTTAAACACATTGAGCTTCGTAATAATAAATAAATCACCGATTATTGGTTGTGGAAGACCCTTAATACATATTATTATTTAACAAATTTAAGTGCCCACCGTACAGTGTTATGTAATACATAATTTGAATTTACATAAATTTTTCACCTGTCTAATTTTCCATCGTCTACTTTGTTCCTTGTCAGAATTGAATAGGCTTTTGTCGCGGCGTTGACTCATGAATCGTTCTTTTTGCTCCGCTCGCTCACGTTGCTCCCAAAGGTAGTCTGCTACTTTAGGATCCTAAAGTTTTTAAAAATTACCTTAAAACAAAGTGTCCAAGTACCTATTTAATACTTTTGATTAATTTCTGTAACCTATTAAAAAGCATAATCGTATAATATTAATTATAATTATATATTATATATCATAACGATTACGTTACATAGAGGCAACAGCCTGAATACAATTATCGATTTTGATAATTATCGATTTTGATACAATTATAAATTTGTTGTATATAATATCTATGCAAGAGAAGGAAAACTCGATACAAAACCTCAGGGTGGTATAATAAGGTCAATTTCCTCCCTTAGTAGAGGAGGCCCGAGCCCAACAGTGGGACGTGTATGGGCTGATATGATGATGATGATTATTATTTTTTTTATATTCTCCAGTGCCTGAATACATAGATTTTGTTTGGTTCACTAGAAATATGTGTATGCTTTATTTCATTGAAATAAAACTTTATTCGGCTTAGTTTTATTAAAATAGTCTCAAGTGTATCTCCCGGAATAGTATGTATATCTTTATACATAAATTTCTTGCGTACGTGTGTATGTCACTGAACTCCTCCTAAACGGCTGGACCGATGTTGATGAAATTGTTTGTGTGTATTCAGGGAGATTCGAGAATGGTTTAGATTTACAATTGGACCCGGTAGGTGGCGCTTATTTGAACAGAACAACATCTCTTGGGTCAGCTAGTGTTTATATATAAATACGTATGAAATATTTAATTAATGTCTTGTTAGGCCATTCAATAAAATCAGTTCTATTATTTCTTTAGTGCTACTAAGAATATCTAATAGTCATTAATTCAGGTACATATTTAAGTGCTAAATCAGAAGATATGAAACATGTCGCTGGTTTGCGAGAATATCGACGTAATTCAAAATTATGTCAAATTGAATATTGTATGCCAAATGATACTTTATATCTAAAATCCTTGATATATTATCGTGAACATAGAATTTTATTCTTTAATCAGTACAGTGGTACCCTCAATAAGTCATTTAAATATAATAATATTTAAATGACTTTAAATGACTTATTGAATATAATACTATTTAAAAGACTTATAAATATAATAATATTTAAATGACTTGTGATTTATTATATTAGTATTTGATTTATTATTTAATATTAAAAATTACTGATATTTTTTCTAAATGTTTTAGTGCGTGCCATAGTATGTACTAAAACATTTATAAAAAACATCAGTAATTTTTATTTGCGTCACTATTCTCACAAACCAGCGATGTATGACATAACTTTTATTAATTCTCTTCTTCAATAAATAAAATAAAATTTTTCTAACTTCGGAGAAAACTAAAGCCATGAACTCCACGAACCGTGACGTTGGCATAAACAGGCGTCCACACGACCGGATGCTTTTCTCGCTGTAATACTAGTGGCCTCGCCAACACGTTGACATGTTCCAGCACCCGTTCGCGTACTTCCGCCAATGTACTCAAATGCACGTAGAATCCTCTGTTCGCGCACGCCATCCACTTCACTTCCCTTACATCTGCCACCTACACAATGCTCTTTAAATATTATCTGATCTTCATTGAATTTTCTTTACGATCATCTGTTATTAAGTGCTGTGTTTACTTAACTAGGTAGTGTCGTGAATGCTGCAATTTCGTGTTTCGCGTAAATCTAAATATCTATTTCAATTAATTGTAATCACAGCGTTGCTTTTCTTTATTTTTATCTGAGTACTAATTAAATAATATTAATAATGATTAGTTTTTAATAAAATTCCTATAATACTCTAGAAGACGAAATTCAAACACACTAAATAAAATACCAACCAGCTAACTACATAGGTATAAGTCAAACATTAAAACAAATACACAACAAGCGTAAGCATGAAAAGTGGAAAGTGGAAAATTTAGAAAATATAGAATTGCATGCAATATTATAGGATTTCAAAGTCGGGTAAGTACCCTAATATTGACACTATCTAAATTTATGATATCCTAGAAATATTATTATCCGCTCTATGTGCCTTATCTATAATAGGAGAGAAGATTGCCTCCTATATCAAGATGACTAGACAGATTTTTTGAGTTTCCTTCGAGTATTTTACTTCACGTTTTATTATCTTAGCAGATTTGAATAAAGAATCCTTGAATTTGCCTAATTGGATTGCCTATTGGACAAATTATTTTCATTTTAAGGATCTTACTGTTATGTGTTACCGCTTACATAGGTCATAGAATATTTAATGGAAAAAAGAAACTTTAAATGACCCAAAAATACTGCAAAACTTTTAACGCCTGAGATCAACAAGTTCAAAAAATCTTAGATATGATATACATATGTCAATAACAAGCCGGCTGGCCGCCAAGGTGTGTAAAATTTTGCCGAAATATTTTCAGATCGCGTATTTGCTTTCGTATATCGTAAAAAAGAGCAAGTTACGCGAATGTCATTAGTTTAAGGGCGGTAACACCCATTGTTGTAATTGCATTTTGTAAAAAAAAATATTTTTAATACAAAACCAACAGAAGAATTTTCAAATTATTAAGAAAGACTAACTATTAAGTGTCAATCATTGGATGATTTACCCTACTTCATAAAGTTAGAAAGAATATAGTAGGTACCACATTCTAGGTGTACTGGTAGATTGGTACGAATGAAGGCAAGTTCAAAAAATCTTAGATATGATATACATATGTCAATAACAAGCCGGCTGGCCGCCAAAGTGTGTAAAATTTTGCCAAATATTTTCAGATCGCGTATTTGCTTTCGTATATCGTAAAACAGAGCAAGTTACGCGAATGTCATTAGTTTAAGGGCGGTAACACCCATTGTTGTAATTGCATTTTGTAAAAAAAAAATATTTTTAATACAAAACCAACAGAAGAATTTTCAAATTATTAAGAAAGACTAACTATTAAGTGTCAATCATTGGATGATTTACCCTACTTCATAAAGTTAGAAAGAATATAGTAGGTACCACATTCTAGGTGTACTGGTAGATTGGTACGAATGAAGGCATTATGCAGGTCGCACAATGACTACGACACACAGTAATACCTGAAGTGGTACTACCTTTACCTCACGCCCTATCAGGTACGTAAACACCCTCACTGGAGTGTCGTACTTCCAATTGTATTTCTCAAATATCTCTTTGTAATTATATGGTACACCATCGGTTACCAACATTATAGCCTGAAAAGCGTTTAACATTATTTTATTATTTATTTTATAAAAGAAAAATGATCGTTTTACTTCATATCTCCGCTTGTACACCAGGCTTGAGCCTCCTTCAAAATGGAAGAGAAATTAAACTACTATACTACACTGGACAGACGGATTGGTATCGGATTTGCCTCATCTTGCATATACGTTATCTGCATAATACACTTAGTCGTCTTTTATAACACTCACGAGCAAGGATGGGAGTGGTGAATATATTCTTCACGACACGGAAAAAAAAAATCAGTAAGATAAAAAATAATAGGGCTGATTACAGGCACCGGTTTCTTAACATCTACTGATGTTGTCCAGCCTGTCCAGTGGGTTACCCTTTTCAGCAGCATACCCTGTCGACCTTCCAGTGATAAAACGCGCCATCCTTACGTACGGACTATTAAATATAAATACAACATAACATCCCCCACTATTAATACATAGATATTAATATTTCTCTAACATCTTCCATATTGTGACAAATTCAAAACAAAATATCATACGCATGGGAGCAGAAAAAATTTACAAACAATATAGAACACGGAGGATGTTACGTATAAAGGAATTATTTTGCAATATTTAGTTTTTTTTTTAATTTTTTTTTTTCTTTTGTTTTTTTTAAAGACAACACCCTGCACTAAGGAAATAATCCTTGTATTGCGGGGGACTTTACAAACATATAATTAACGGACACAAATTACATCCAGACTCAGAACAACAATTTGTGGATCGCACAAAGTGTTGTCCCGCGTGGGATTCGAACCCCCGACACTGGCAATGTAGGTCGCTATTTTAACCACTACGCCATCTGTGCAGTCAATTGCTATGTATTATTGTCATGCCTTTCCTGGTGACATATGAGACAATTAAAGGGTTTGATAATCCATGTGGTGACGGAGTAAGAATACAATTCACCACTCCCTATCTTACCCGTGGATGTCGTATAAGACGACTATGTGATATAATATGCACATAACAGCTGTGCAAAAGAAGGAAAACTTGAAATGAAATTCGATACCAACATGTCTGACCAGCATGGTATAGTAGGTCAAGATCCCTCCCATTGTGGAGGAGGCCCGAGCCCAACAGTGGGACGTTTGTGGGTTGCGATGAAAGGGTATAAGGCGACAATTATCACAAGAGAAAGCAACCAAAAAACAAAACCCTATAACAAGTCCTCTAGGTATAGTGTTTAATAAGCTAATTCAGTTAAGAAAAAGGGTGCTTGACTACATACTTGATTACAATTGGCTCCACCACTGTTATTTCTATATATCTCTAGAAGCTCAAATGCTCGTGTTAAGGCGGCAGAAAAATTTGCTATTTCCATTGTTTCGAAAGTATCCAGGGCCAATTTAAGTTCTCGAATGTTTCCTAATGTAGCCTGGAATAAAGAAAAAGAATATAATTATGCATTTTATTCTTATTCCCATGTCCAATTTTACAATGACACAGCCCAGTTACAGTTTTGCTATGTTTAATATATACTACTTATTTGTGATATTTTAAAAATCAAATCATATGTTTCTTTTTCTTTTTTTTTTGGGGGTGGGTTGCGGTTGACGCGCTCCTCGCACCACTTCATCGAGGGCGACAGAGGGGCGTAAGCACGCACACCCGCAACCCACCCACGTGCACGTCGCCTTCGTCATTGGGCCGACCACCGGAGCAGGATTACTTGTCATCAGTGGTCGGCCCGACGGAATACCCCCTATTTGGGGTACCCTCCCATCGACCGACGTCCCCCCCATCGAAGAGAACGTCGGTCTTTCCTCACGCGGTCGGCCTCTCGGCGGGTGACTGACTAATTCCCCGATCACGTCACCCGCGGCCCCGGCTAGGGCGGCATGGGGCGCAAGTACTCGCGCCTACGCCGCCCCAGTCGCCGGCGGCGGATCGCCTCATCGAATGTGAATGAGCAATGAAGTTCGGTGATACTAAAGGCATCACTAAAACCCACCACACGCAAACACCCTCAGAGAGTTGGACTACCGGCTCTCTCGTTCACCGAACGAAACGCTGTAACAAATGGCTACTACTCGGAGGTCGATTTTCTGCAAAAGTGTGATACTACCCCGGACGGACCGGCATCGGCACGCGGCTGTAGACAGACAACTACTAACAGCATGGTCCTACCACAATTAAATGTACGTACATACAAACATATTGTACATACAAAAGCATACTTAGCTACCATTATCATTTTTACAGTGTTCGGATGAATTCAAAATGGTTTTTGCTATTGGACCCTTATTTCCTTTTAATTGAAAAGAATTGAGTCTCTTGGGAGTTAATTTATAAGATAATTTATACCTAAGTACTTAATACGCACCTGCACCAAGGAATCCTCAAAACAAGGTACAATCTCTTCAACAGTATCAGCAAATGTCATTACGTTAACAAAATCATTGTTACCAAGTGTGTCTAATATATTAGTGACGACATGTTTAGCAATGTCTCTACGTTGGCCAGTCATTGAACCGCTGCGATCAACTAAAATTATTACATCCTTTGGACTGGCTGCCGCTTCCATATACCATGCACGAGTACGACAATCGTAAATATCTACCGGGTCTGCTCTCCATTTCAACGCTAAAAAAATAATATTACAAGTTATTATTCTTCTGTCTTTGCCGTGTGGTGACGGAGTAAGAAGGATTTACCACTCCCTATCTTGCCTGTGGATGTTGTATAAGACGACTAAGGGATATAATATGCATATAACATCTATGCAAGAGAAGGAAAACTCGAAATAAAACCCTACACCAACACGTCTGATTAGCGTGGAATACTAGCTCAATTTCCCTCCCATTGTGGAGGAGGCTCTAGCCCAACAGTGGGACGTATATGAGCTGCGATGATGATGATTGGATGGAGTGGTGACGAGTAAGAATACTGTTCATCACCCCATTTCTTGCCCTTTCGTGTCATAAAGGAGGACTAAGAGAATTATATGCAGATAATATCTATGCAAGAGATGGAAAACTCGTAATGAAACCCTAAACTAACCCGTTTGACCAGCGTGCTAAAGTATGTCAATTTCACTCCTATTATGGTTAAAGTTATTAATTAATTGAATGCATTTTATTATATTTTATCATCGTGATGAATAAAATCTTGGAGTTTATTTACGTATATAGATTAGTTTATCTCAACAAGTTAAGAAGACATCCTTGTCGTGATAGAGAATGCAAACCCTATAAAAAAGAATCAACAGATGAGATGATCAGTACTTCAATATACTATCAATGGTGTTCCAAATAATACATATGAATTTTAATATCCAAAACAATGAAAATATGGCAATCCCTGAAAATTTCGGGCTGGAATAATTTACCTTTATATATATACATAGTCCGTGTGGTGACGGAGTAAGAATACAATTCACCACCCCCTATCTTACCCGTGGGTGATCGTACGAGACGACTAAGGGATATAAAACGCATATAACATCTATGCGAGAGAAGGAAAACTCGAAATAAAACCCTATACCAACACGTCTGACCAGCGTGGTATAGTAGGTCAATTACCCTTCCATTATGGAGGAGGCCCGAGCCCAACAGTGGGACGTATATGGGCTGAGATGATGAGATGATGATATATATACATTATACATATATAGTATTTCTTGTGTACGTGTCACTGAACTCCTAAACGGCTAAAACAATGTTGATGTAGTTTTTTTGTGTGTTCAAGGGGATTCGCAAATGGTTAGATTCACAATTGGACCCGGTAGGCGGCGCTGCTGTCGATTTCAAGGATAATTCCTTTTATTTTATTTGAACAGAACAACGTCTGTTAGGTCAGCTAGTTAAAATATGAAAAATCACGTCAAAAGAGATTTTTAATTTGAAATCTCAGGATTTGAACTTAAATTTTATCGTCAATGTTATTTCAAGGTTAACTTTTTTCTAAATGGGAATCCTTAATTTTGCCAACAGCAATCGAAAAAGTGGGAAATTACATAGATGTGTTTAAAAAAATATGTTAAAGGTAAGGTAGTACAATATAAATGCCAAAGTTTGCAATGCGGTATGATAACAATCACGCAAAACTATTAACTCGGGTCACGGTGAACATAAAACATGGCCTAATTTAATAAATTCGAGTATCAAAGCAATGATGTAAGCCAAGTGTGTATTATAAGAATTAATTAAGGAATATAAGCAGGGAAACATCAGTGAAACAGCAATTCTTAGACCCAAACTGCGGTTCTTACATTAAATCATTATCGTCATCATCTCTGCCCATATACGTCCCACTGTTGAGCAAGGGCCTCCTCCATTAGGTGTAGGAACTTGACCTATACCACCCTGGTCAGACATGTTAGCATAGAGTTTCATTTCGAGTTTACCTTCTCTGGATAGGGCGTTATCTCCATATTATATCCCTTAGTCGCCTTTTACGATAGTCACGGGTAAAAGAGGGGGTGGTGATGGGTATTCTTACTCTGTCACCACATAGTATATATTAAATAGGTCATATTAAAAGATCTTACATAAAATTTTACATGGGCATAAACAGTCGTTAGATTTTATATTAATATCGTTATTATACTTGTAGTTACTTAAAGAATTAGTACAGTAAAGAAATAAGATTATGACGTGTCGCTTTTTCTGTAAGTGTAGGAGGTGCCCTAGAAAAGTAAACATAACAACTGCAAGTGAAACAAAATTTGGAATAATACCGCAGAAACTACAAAATGAAATATTTATTTATTTATTGTGTTCAAGGAATCAAACAGTATTATGAGCTAATTTACAAGGCAAATGAAATTAATAACGCTGTCACCAATTAAGTTTCTAATGTACATAAAGAAATTAATAAATAATGAATTGATTTTTGGATTATATAAAACTGAACAATAGAAAAGAAATACATAAATGTACAAGTTCAGACGCTATTTTTAAAAGTATAAAGTTAAAACTTTTAAAATTTCGTTAAAAATATTAATACCATTATACTTATTAATCTATTTGGGTCCATACTAAGTTCTCGAAAAAGGAATATCAAAAAAGAAAATAGACATGAAGTTGACTTTTTACAACGTAATCCTATTTGACGTAACAGGTATGGAGAACCAGCTAAATTATTAATAATTTATAACATTAAATCTATGAAGTGCGACGAGTTTCTAAATATGTCAAATTATTTGAAATTTAACATAAAAAGTAATAAATATTTTTGGTCCCATAGCCCGTTTGAAATATGGACATGGAAATATAATAATTTAATAATTGTATTTTACCTGGATAGTGCCTCATGAATCCAGTGGAACTACCAAAATATTGCCACGACAGCGTCGGATCGCTTTGATAGTTATTTAAAAAATGTGTATCCAAGCCCTCCGACCAATGAATTCCCTTGATCACCTCAGGAGCTATAAAACATTAACCAGATTTATATATTGCTTACTAATTATAATTATTAATAATATTGTTTACTTACCCCAGTCGTAAACATTCGTCGGCACGTGTACACTACTAAAATTAGTATTAACCGGTATATTAGAAAAATGAGGATTTTGTTGGAGGTGTGCATTTTTTGACGGAGGTCGAACTATCCAACTCTCTATATTAAAATCTGCCTCTGTAGTTGTTGTCATAGCCATCTCATCGAATGGTTCCTCCATTTCTTTACTATTATAATACTGAAAGTCTTCCGGGACTGGTTCATTTTGTTTATCAAATGCCATATTTTCTGCCGCTTCAACTATTCGTTTGACAGCACTTATCTTAAGCTCCATCATCGCGCGAATATCATCTGCCATGCTCTGGACTAGTTTTTCGCCATCCCGTGATTCAACTTGAGCTGACTTAAAACTCTGTATTAATCAAATAAAAAAAAACTTAAACATCAAACCAGTAGTTGATTTTTAGTACTAAAAAACTTTTCATATGTTGTACTTACGTCTTGAACTTCTTTTTTTCTAGTAATAAACTCTCCAAAATGATATAGCTCAGTGCCAAGTTTGACTGCCCACGCTTGGACCCTATAAAGTCATAAAAGGCTCTAATGTAAAATAGGTAAATTATAAAATCTTAAATAACCAATGACTAATAAACAATGACTTTATTTGAAACAATGAGTATTTTGTACATTTTGTGTTCTATGTATAAAAATAGACTATTCAAATCCAACCTAACCTAGTGAGATGCAAAAATCTTATAGTTTATATTAAAATCAGGTAGTGGTACATTTGTAAATGTACAATTTAATTTCATTTTGTTCTGGGTTACATTGTAATTTGCGTCTTATTTTTCAGAAGAAGTCATGGCATTGCATGATATAATTTAATTATAAAAGAGTTAATTAAATAACTTACGAATTAAACGATATTTTGCTAGTGGCATCATTTTGTACACTAGCCGAGCAGTCCCTGGAGTCCAGGAACAATATCAGCAGAAGTAATACAAAAGCGTTGATACACTTGCACATCAGAAACACTTCGTTACTAGTTCACTGACTAAAACCAATATTGGGGAACATGGTATGTTAATCTAATTACGACATTGATAATGTTAGAATAAGTCGTAGCCGCACTAAGGGTTAATACAGATACTGGAATTGAGAATTGATAACGTTGATAGGTGTGTTTGCTAGAACGCAGGCGCGAGAAACTATTAGCCGGGCATGCGCTCTAAATCTTTTACATCGTACAACTGTCGGTTTCGGTGCGACGAGTACTGCCGACCGGCGACCTCCACGGTTGTTTGTGTATCGTTACGTTGTATATAGATATACGCGTGTGTTAGCATAACTTGTAGATTCCACCTGACGCATTGATTTGTATCTCTTCCGTGACTAGGTCACTGTGTTGATGGGGCGCGTCCGATTTGCGCGTTTAATTTTCGGCAATCCACTTCGAGTCGACACAAACAAGCAAGTCCGATTTTATTAAAATCATAGCATATATGTATAAACATATTTACTTGAACTTGGTAGTTTAGTTAACGGGTAGGGTAACTCTAACTCGGGTGACCAGACCGGGGATTTTAGTCCATCACCCGCAGAGAGACTGACATCCTGGACATCGAGAGGAGAAGGTACATAGCAAGGTATTCCGTCGGGCTGACCACTGAGGACAAGGATCTCGGCATCGGTGGTTGGCCCAACGATGAAGGCGACGTGCTTCGGGTGGGTTATGAGGCCGCGCGCCGCACCTCTGTCGCCCCGGACGGAGCCGGGGGACGGGTACGCTGACCATAGCCCTCCCCAAAAATAAGGATAACCCTAACTAAAGCTTAAATGAAACTTCTTTATGAAAAGTTCTTCATATACATCCCATCATTGGCGTTGAGCCTCCTCCAGAAAAGTAGGGAAATTGACATACTATACTGTGCTGGGCAGACGATTTGGTATAAGTTATTTATTTATCCCTTATTCTTCTTTCACTACACTCACTGTCAAGATAAGGTATACCTAGTGAATTTTATTATTATTATGTCACCACAAGAGAATTTTTTTGTAAACTTAAATTCTTTTTCGTGTGACGGAGTAAGAATACTATGGCCAACATCGCCTCCTTTTCTGTAGTCATTGTAAAATCAATTGAGGGATGTAAGCAGATAACGTCTGTGTAAACTCAAAAAGGAAACTTATGCCAAGGTATCTAGCCAGTGGCAAGGGGCGGCAATGTCTCCTCCAGCATGTTGGCCACCTAGCGGGGTGACGCCCGCTTAGACGTCATTCTCCGGGCTGGAAAATCCTCGGTTCGATGTTCAGGGCGTGAAGACGTTCCTGCAGGTGCTGATGGAGTGGTTGAGTCCTCTCCTTCCGACTAGTGGCTTGACTGTGACTTGACTAATAGTATGGTTACTTCGACACGTATTTGCAAACGGTTGCAAGGAAAGAGAGTACACCGATTGCTATTACGACGAGGATAGGGTGCAGCACAAGCTCGAGGTCTGCTTGGACAGTATAGTTGATGTAGACCATTACGGTACTTGTTCATTCATTCATTTTAGCTCGTTTTCCCACAGCTGGGCTTGAGCGTTCACCTGGGTATAAGTGAATATGTACACTTTTAAAGAGGAGTATGTGTATATTTCTATATTTAAGTGAATTTAATTGTCCGTGTAATGACGGAGTAAGAATACAATTCACCACCCAGTCTTTTAACTGTGGGTGTCGTAAAAAACGACTAACGAATTAGAATACGCTGATAACATCTATGCAAGAGAAGAAAAACACGAAATAAAATCCTTTACCAACACATCTGAGCAGATTTTGTTTTTAAACAAAAACTATTCGAAGAATTATATTTATTTTTTCAGGAATAATCTACAATGACTTGCTTAATACATAGGTTTTAAAAAAAATACACTGTTTTGCAATCACTTATGCAAATGTTTCAGATAAAATTACCTACATGAAACCATTCATTTTGAGCATGAAGTACATCAGACCGCGTTATTGATCAGAGATGAATCTGCTCGTATACAATTCACTACTGAGCGCTAGCTTCCTCCACAACAGGAGAAAAATTAACCTACTATACCACGCTGTCAGAAGAGTGCCTTCTGTTGCATAAATGTTATATGCAGATTATAACCTTTGTTTGTATTTTATGAAACCCACGTGCAAGATAGAGGGTGATAAATAAGACAGTAAAACCCGTTTAAGACGATTTCGCAGGGACCCGACCAAAAACGCGTCTTAGGCGGGAAAGCGTATTATGCGGGAAAGGGAATAAACGTGCCATTATTATTTATTATATTACATTATTATTTTGAATACCTACGTATTGAATTTAACATTTAAAAATTACCTAAAAAAATGTTGTTTATTTTCTTTATTTAATATACTTACTACTAGATACATTTTTATATATTAAAAAATATTTAAAATATAAACAAAATGTTGTTTATTATTATTACGTTACTTAAAGTAATCATTTATTTTAGTTTGACAAAAAGATTTTGAGGCATTAGCAATTACACAAGATTTTCAACGTAATTTAATTTTCGCAGTGTGTCTTCGCTGTGATCCAAAGAAGTTACAAACATAGTTACGTCTTAAATCATTAACTGCTGATAATGCCTGGGCGTGTGACAAAATCGGAGTTGACTCATCTTCTTCTTGGTCATTATCACTTAGAGTGGCTCGACAGTCGCTGGCCGCTGCCGCAAGGGGTACCTAATTGAGTGGCGCGTGTTGGCGTATTAAACGGGATGAAGATCGTATTAAGCGTTAAGAAATGTATGAAAACATGCCTCAAGTTGCTGGAACTGACGCAAAATGGCGTATTATGCGCTAAGTCGTATTAAACGTGATCGTATTAAACGGGTTCTACTGTATTCTTACTCCATCACCACACGGAAAGGTGGCGGACAAAAAATTAAGTGATTTATGCTTGAGATTTTTCTGCAAAATAGAATCTCAAATATGAAAACCGTGAAACGTGTATAACCGATACGGTACGTAGAATTAGTGCGCCGAATTGGTGGAAAGTGCACGAAGAGCAATCGCATATTGGACGAGGTAATATGAACTAGGTGGACCGACGGTTTGGTGAAGGTTGTTGGTAATCGTAGAATACGGACAGCACAGCACCGTGTTTTATGGTGATCTATGGTGAAGTCTTACTTATCACACCCCTACAATGTTATACCTTATATACTTAAAGGTAATTGCACTATTTAATACAAAAGATCTTGTTGGGGAAGAAAAGTTCTCGAGTGGCGACAATGTAGGACGATTAGGTGGACCGACGACTTAGTGAAAGTTGCTGGGCGTCCTTGGATGCAGGTGGCACAGGACCGCACTCTGTGGCGAAACATGAGAGAGCCGTACATCTAGTAGTGGACGGTGATAGACTGAAATGATGATTATGATGATGATCACAAGAAATCAACGTTAAAATGTTACATTTATAAACCTTTTTAATACGCTTTTATTAGCTTCAGACGTATGTATGTTAGAATGTAACGGAATCTTTGAACATGATTTTGACCCCCTTCAAAACGTCGGATTAACTCGAAATTTGGTATACTTATTAAGGACCGATGACAATTCAATATTTTAAACAGTTTGACCCGTTATCCTTACTAAGATAATCAGGATTAGCGATTTTTTGTTTTCCTGAGATCCGGAGTGTAAAGCGTATTTTTTTAGTTTTTTGAACTATTTTCTATTATGTATATTTCAAACAGAACTATCTATACAAATTAATGGATATTATAAATAATACTCATACGTGTGATGACGGAGTAAGAATAAAATTTACCACCTCCCTCTCTTGCCCGTGGCTGTCGTAAAAGATGACTAAGGAATATATATGCATATAATATCTATGCAAGAGAAGGAAAACTCGAAAAAAAACCCTATACCAACACGTCTGACCAGCGTGGTATAGTAGGTCAATTTTTCTCCTAGTAGAGGAGGCCCGAGCCCAACAGTTTGGGCTGAGATGATGATGTGATACTTAACGAAATATCGCATTTGTATTTGATTTTTAATTACCCGTGGTATTGAAAACTTTACACGGTTTATGTTTACAGGAGGATTTACGCATGTCTTCATCACCCCAGATAAATGCCTCCGCCCCGGGCCTCCTTCAAAATGGGAGAGAACTTGACCTACTACACTGCGTACTTAGTATAGGGTATTATGCCGAGTTTTCCTTCCTTCTCTGGCATAGTATGCAGATAATCTGCATACTATAATCCCTTAGTCGTCTTTTACGATACAAACGGGCAAGAGAAGGGGTGATGAATTATATTCTTGCTACATCTCCACACGGAGCATGATGCACATATTGTTATCATCATCACAGCCCATGTGCGTCCCACTACTGGGCTCGGACCTCATCCACTATGCGAAGGAAATTGCCTACTATACCACGCTGGTCAGACGTGTTGGTATAGGGTTTTTTCATGTTTGCCTTCTCTTACATAGATGTTATATGCATGTTATATCTCTTAGTCGACTTTTACGATACCCACGAACAAGAGAGGAGTGGTGAATTGTATTCTTACTTCGTCACCACACGAACATACGTATAACCATACATATATACAGGGTGTATCAGGTTATGGGACAACTGTTCGAGTATGTTGTAGTTTAACGGTCATAGATCATAATTAGAATGTACATTGCACAAAAAACAATATAATTTAAAAGTTACAGTGATTTCAAAAAAATGTGTCTAAGAGTCTATGCCTTAAATTATAATTACGTATAGTATAATTACGTATTATGTAGGCATGTACAGACAGAATATATGTAGGCATGTAAAGCTTCGACAGTATAATTTCATTCATTTATACCTAGAATTGCGCAAACGCTTCAATGACATGTAGGTACAACGGCAAGCGGTCAACACTCATAGGCCGATCAGCTATTTTAAAGCGAAGTTTGTTTTGCTTATGTGAACATAATCATTGATTTCTTCAATTTCTAATGAAGATTTAACAAAGTATGAATATATTGCGTATTAAGTATCATTGACTTTATACATTTCAATCAGATTTACACGAAAAAGCGATGACAAAATTGAAAACTTTACATGTCTCTAATTTCTAAACGAATCAATATTTTTCGTTCAAATTTTTTTATGGGTGCCTACCACCATTGCCTAGCCCCCTTTTGACCAGTTGCCCTATAACCTTATACACCCTGTATTTGAAATTTAAACAGAAACGAATAGGTCGTTCGAAATAAACACAAAAAATATTTGTTATGTCGGTTATAGACTTTGAAAACATCCAATCGAAGTGCTCCGATGCCGATGCTCTGTTTCCGATCATTACAACAATGCATTAGGACCCAGTAGGTGATGCTGATGTTGATCACGAGGAATTCAAGGTTTTTTATTTTATTTTATACAGAACCAATGTCTGTTGCATCTGTTAGTTTAAATAAAACTGAATCAAAAAGGTGCAACAAGTTTTATTGATATATTAACAAAGGTACAAATAAAGACGTTTCTCATGAGAAACTCATCTTGCTGATGACGAGAAGTAGACAGACAAGAAGCACGAGGGGATCACAGCGCGCAATACTGCCAATGCCGCAGTCCGTTATATTCCGCTCCTAAAAAATATAGATTTAATCAATATACTAATACATGATATTGGTGTGCTGTGTGGTAGCGGCTTCGAATACTACCAACCCTTGCTTTGCTCGTGGGTGTCGTAAAAGACGACTAAGAGCTCTAGATTGACCCGGACCAACTCCATCTGGTACCATTTGGGTCAACGATTACATTCCCAAGGAGGGTTGACGTCAGGCAGGCGGCCGGTCATAAAAGTCAATGTCGAAACTTTTTGCAATATGTCAAAACAGATGACATATTGCGTCGACCCCAAATAATTGGGATAAGAGCAAGATGATGATGAATGGTGACTAATATATGATATCATAGATCATTTAAACCCCACTACCGAGCTCGAGGCATCTTTATCTATTATTCCACGCTGAACTAACACGTTGGTTTAGAATTTTACTTTGAATTTTCTTTTCTTATACAGATGTTATCATCATCATCATCGTAGCCCTTGTACATCCCACTGTTGGGCTCGGACCTCCTTCACAATGGGAGGAAATTTGATCTACTATACCATGCTGGTCAGACATGTTGGTATAGGGTTTCATTTCGAGTTTTCCCTCTGTTGCACAGTTACTATGTGTATATTATATCCCATAGTCGTCTTTTACGACATCCACAGACAAGATAGGGAGTGGTGAATTGTATTCTTACTCCGTCACCACAGATGTTATATGCATATTATATTAATAAGTCGTCTTTTACGACATCCACAGCCAAGAGAGAGTGTGATGAATTGTATTCTTACTCCATCACCACACAGAAAATTATATAACATATAGAGCCTTAATAAAGTAACTTTTTTTTTTATTTATTTCATTTATCCATCAGCGTATTGACGCCTAGAACTGGATACAGGCAACGTAACTATACGTCCCGCTTGAGACGAAACAATTCCACTTTCAGGCTGTCTGTAGCTGTACTGTTATCACTGTCACAAAACAAAAATGTCCCGTTTTGATTTACACATTGTAATTATATTTTTCAAAAGTTTTAACTTCTAACCATTTTGACTCCCTCTGCAAGAAAACTCGTGACCATGAGTAGTATGCTTATAAATGGGTACAATTTATTCAATATATTATGTTTTCTCAAAAACTTTGATTGAAATATGACCAGTATAATTTTGGATTTTATTAGAACAAAATATCTTTAGTAAAATATGTATTCAAAAAGAATTTTAGCTAATATAATAACTTCCTGTATTTTACCATAAACTGTAAGAAGCAGCTTATTGATATTTAAAATTAAATATCATCTCATTCATCTATTAATTTCTACTATTGGCAAGCGGGATTACGATCACGAGAGTGCTGTTACTCTTCCTCTTCTGATCATCTCCTAGCTTTGGACGATTTACTTACGTTTATTACGAATTCCCACGAGAGAATAAGTGGAGAAGTGATATATTACATTTTTAACCACATCGTCTTAACATTCATAAATATTATTATCAACACAAACCTAGGTATGGTAGGTACTCTCAAAGACATGAGTTTTTATTAAAGGGGAAAAAGAAAGAAGACTAAATTACGTTTGCGTATAAGACAATTAGTATTACTTTCATCATCATCATCTCAACCTTTATATGTCCCACTACTGGGCTTAGACTTCCTCCATAATAGGAGGTGAATTGACCTACTATTCAATGCTGATTAGATGTGTTGGAATAGGGTTTTGTTTCCAGTTTTCCTTCTATTGCACAGATGTAATATCCTTGTTATGCATTACTTTAGTATAAGTAAAATATACTATACCGCATCATGATACGTGTAACAGCCCTCGAGTCGCCGACGACGCAGTCCACCCAATTCCAGTTTATGACATGGTTCTCGGCTGTCCGTCGACGCGGGTGTCGGCTGTGGTTTAGTATCCCTCGGTACCGTACAATTCTCATCAAATTTATTATCACTGTTCTCAACAACCACCAAAAGCATATTAGTCTTAGTTATGTATGAAGCCCAATATGCTGGATAACATGTTCCTGGTTCATCTTTGGAAATAGTCGGCGAAGGACCGGAGACATCCAAAAAATATGATTGATTCAGTATATATAGTTGAATACTATGATCACAAGAAAACAGGGCTTCCTTTTTCCCCTCATTTGCTGTATCAGCTTCTGGCTCTTTGATGAGCGGCGTTGCTGTCGTAGGAGCTTCTGTATACATTTCCTCTTTCGTTCGATCAAAATAGTCTGCGAGCGATACGATCATGCAGTTACATAAAGCAGAAATATTAGAAGTATTTATATAGTACATAGTAAGAGGCTGCTAATTACCATGCAGCGGAATTACTATTAAAATTATTAGTGCATTTATAGGTACATACATATTTAGAATTCTTCGGTGAAAGCATAGGAAGCCATGTCGTTTAATACTCTGTATGTTTGAGACTATTTTAGTAAGCCTTATTATTCCTTTTGTTTTACAATCGTTTCTATTAATTTTGCATCTCATTATAATTGCTTGTATAATAGTTAATATACTAATTGCGCTGTTGACTACGTAAGTAATTAGTATATTGCATTGCAATTTTATTAAATTTATTACAGCAGAAGCTACTTAGGTTATGACATTTTTGTATACGATACCAATATTAAAATTATTCAGAGTTTTTATAATATTAAATATATCATTCTTGCCGTATATTCAACTTGTGTATATTAGAGGACTAACTATTGGGCACAGGCCTCCTACAATTGGGAAGATTAAGCTATTATACCACGTTGGTCAGACGAGTTGTTATAAAGTATGATTTCGAGTTTTCCTTTTTTGTGTAGTGTTTTTATTTACTTTTAAGTATACAACTTTATTCTCACCCTTTTTCTATAGACAGTAATCTGTAGTATTTTGTGTATATAACCTGATGGTACAACTACTTGATTTATGTTTATATAGTGTAATTATTCTTGATTATAAATGTCTCTATTTATGAGCTAAATCCTTGTCATTTGCGGGCAGTGTTTTAATATTAAAAAATCTGCGGCTGAGGCTCATCGAATGCTCTCAGACGTTTAAGGTGAGGCTACTATGAATGAGAGAATGCATCCAAATGGTTTCAATGCTTCAAGACTGGTGATATTTGAAGACAAATACGGAAAAGATTATTGCATCCCATTGTGACTGGTGACGAAAACTGGGGAATTTAACAAAAACCTCAGGCGCGGAATGTCATGAGAATCGGGTTATCCTTAATATTTTAAAATATAAGCGTACCTATAATCATCATTATACAATAAAGCTATGAATTTTGAAAAAGAAACAACGTTGGAAGCTAAGTTGTATACCTATGCATTTAATTACATTTAATCGTCTTTTACCACAACCTCGCTAGAGAAAACGAAAGCGAATCTTATACCTGCTCTATTTTGCAATTTTACACCGTAATCACGTAGAAGATATTTCATTTAACGAAACGGGATGAAACGGTTAATTATGGAGACATTATTAACAAGTGGCTCACCAGTATCTTCCAAAACAGCAGAGTAGGCGTAATTATCTTGCCAATTGTACACGTTGGTCATTAACAACAGTACTTCAGTCATCAACCATGATATAAAGTCGTACGCAAGGTTTAAAGGCTACAAATATCACAATTAATTTGAAATTACGATTTATTCTTATTTAAAGTCAGTTTCATTTTTAGGGTTACGGTTTGGGTACAAAGGGTAAAAACGGGACCCTATTACTGAGACTTCACTGTCCGTCCGTCCGTCTGTCACCAGGCTGTATCTCAAGAACGGTGATAGCTAGACAGTTGAAATTTTCACAGATGATTTATTGCCGCTATAACAACAAATACTAAAAATGAAATAAAATAAATATTCAAGGGGAGCCCCATACAACAAACGCGATTTTTATAGATAATGGTACGGAACCCTACGTGCGCGTCTCCGACTCGCACTTAGCCGGTTTTTAATCTATATAAGCTACTACATAATTTCACTAGATATTTTTCATCATCATCATCATGATCACCTCCCGCTGCTGGGCTCGAGCCTACTCCACAATAAGAGTGAAATTAACCTACTAGGTATACCGCTGGTCAGAGGTGTTGGTATAGAGTTTCATTTCAAGTTTTCCATTTCTTGCATAGCTGTTATAAGCATTTATATCTTTTAGTCATCTTTTACGATACCCACGGGAAAGAGGAGGTGGTGAATTTTATTCTTACTCTGTCAACACACTGTCAAAAAAAAGTTAAAATAAAGTCATAATCATCATCATTCATCATCATTTCAGCTCATATATGTCCCACTGTTGGGCTCGAGCCTCCTCCACAATAGGAGGGCAATTGACCTTACTATACCAAGCTGGTCGGTCAGGTTTTGTTTCGAGTTTTCTATCTCTTGTATAGATATTATATCCCTTAGTCGTCTTTTACGACACCCACGGGCAAGATAAGGTGTGATGAATTGTATTCTTACTCCGTCACCACATGTCATAATAGGTAGCGTATTTCCTTCTTATCTTTTCAGGCCACATACGGCTCACTGTTGGACACGGGCCTCCGTTAGATGAGGGAAATTAAACTACTAAAGCACCCGGACCAGTGTGCCTACTCTTGAATCTCGATTCCAATCCTAAATCCAAAAACAAGCTCGAAATTGAGCAATTTGGTACTCTTGAAAGCGACACCAGCGCATGATTGGATTCAAATTCGGTGGTTTTTTTTTAAACTAAATGAATTCGACTCTCGTCGATTAAGTCATACTTTTGCTACTCCCGACGTGATTTTGACGTTGTTTAAAATCGTTAATGTAGTACAATTTCAAGAAAGCGTCTTTGTGGTAATCGAGTTCGGTAACGTTATTAATTTAAAGTACTAAAATACGGCGTATTTGGTGAAAATAACAACGGCAACCACAAAGAATTCATTCAAGTTTACGGTGTTAGAAGGTAAATGAAATAAAATATTAAATCAGTACATTTGATCTGCTTTAGGTCAATTCTGATAACGACTTTTTCTCAATACTACGAAAAAATTAGAACCGTCATATTTTGAATAACGTCAATGTTCTAAGAGTAGGCATGATTTCCAATGGGTACTAAATATTCAGCAAATTTCATGTATTCAATTCTATCTCTATTTATATCTCTAATTATTATCATCATCATTATCACAGCTCATATACATCCCACTACTGGGCTCGAGCCTCCTCCACAATGTGAGGTAAACAGATCTACTACACCACGCTGGTCAAGCGGGTTGGTAGAGGGTTTGTGGGTCTTTTGCATAGATATTGTATGCATATTATAATCCCTTAATCGTCTTTTACGACCTTTCTTTTACACCACACGGAATTCTAACACTTACACTTATTAATGGCCAGGACCTATTATGAATCTTCTTAGCAACTGCAGAAATAGGACAAAGTGCCTGATAGTTGAACACTTCGACATGATCGAATATTCCTATGTCCAAAAACGACTGCAGCACATACTTCTGTATCTTTCCGAAAAATTGTCCCACTTGCTCCTTATCTTTAGACAGGACAATATAACCAGAACTGTCAACGATATAGCATTCATATTTACTTGAATTACATGTTGGATCCTGTAATAAAAGAATCATCATTATCTCGGCCTATACACGTCCCACTGGTGGGCTTGAGCCTCCTCCACAATAGGAGGGAAATTGACCTTGCTATACCATGCTGGTCAGACAGATTGATATAGGGTTTTATTGCAAGTTTTCCTTTTCTTGCATAGATGTTATATGTTACTATTTACATGTGCTTACTATGGAAATAAGCGAAATAAACCATTCTGTTTTAATATGGGTTTTTTTTTTGGGGTGGGTTGCGGCTGGCGCACTCCTCGCACCACTCCGTCCGGGGCGATAGAGGGGCGTATAGCAAGCAACATCCGTAACCCACCCGAACACCACGTCGCCTTCGTCGTTGGGCCGACCACCGGAGCAGGGTTACTTGTCATCAGTGGTCGGCCCGACGGAATACCCCCTACGTGGAGTACCCTCCCATCGACCGATGTCCCCCCCTCGGGGAGGACGTTGGTCTTTCCTCACGCGGTCGACCTCTCGGCGGGTGACGGACTAATCCCCGGTCACGTCACCCGCGGCCTCGGCTAGGGCGGCATGAGGTGCAGGTATTCGCGCCTACGCCGCGCCGCCCCAGTCGCCGGCGGCGAATCGCCTCATCGAGGCTGCGCTCCTCGCGCAAGCGATCCGCCGCCTCATTTTAATATCGGTTAACATTCTTATTTTGTTAATTAGTTATCTTTCTCTTGCATAGTTGTTTTGCACAAGATATCTCTTAGTCGTCTTTTACGAAATCCACGCTTAAGATAGGGAGTGATGAATTGTATTTGTAGTCCGTCACTATACGGATAACACCACACTGTAACTATAAAATATTTTTTTAAAGACTGTACTCTGAAGAATTTAGAACTTGTATTACGACTTCACAAGGGTAAAATAAAATAAATTCTGAATACAAATAACACCCATACTTAAAACAATCGTTTATGGATCGCGCAAAGAAATATTGTAGTTAATTTTAAAGCATGTATGATTTCTGTGTGACAGAGTAAGAATACAATTCACCACTCCTTATCTCGTCCGTGGATGTCATAAAAGATGACTAAGGGATATAATAGTTATAAAATCTGTGCAAGAGAAGGAAAACTCAAAATAAAATCATAGGTCTTTAGGGTTCCGTGCTCAAACGGTACAAATGGGACCCTATTACTAAGACTTCACTGTCTGTCCATCCGTCTGTCTGTCACCAGGCTGTATCTCAAAACCACGATAGCTAGACAGTTGATTTTTTTTACAAATTATGTATTTCTGTTGCAGCTATAACAACAAATACTAAAAACAAAATAAAATAAATATTTAAGGGGTGCTCCCATACAACAAACGCGAACTTTTTGCCCTTTTTTACAGATAATGGTACGGAACCCTTCGTGCGTAACGCCGACTCGCACTTTGCTCGGGCCTCCTCCATAATGGAAGGGTAATTGACATACTATACCACCCTGGTCAAACGTGTTGGTATAGGGTTTTATTTCGAGTTTTCCTTCTCTCGCATAGATGCTATATGCGTTTTATATCCCTTAGTCGTCTCGTACGATCACCCACGGGTAAGATAGGGGGTCGTGAATTGTATTCTTACTCCATCACCACACGAAAGCAAAGCAGAAGCAATGGGACATATATGAGCTAACATGAATAAATAATAAAAAAATATTACTTACACCCGATCCATCTAAAGTGATATTTGTAATATGTAAAAATCTTTCATAGAATTTTAGGTAAGAATACTGGAACCCGACAACCGATGCTGGTGTAGAGTAATTACCATCTTTGTAAAATATAGCATAACTTGCTGTTAAAATAATATCACCATCTTCATTTATTAATACTGGCTTCTTTTTAATGATATCATCTAATATGGGTAGAGTTGTAGCAATCACAAGAGATTCATTATTTACCATATGCTGTAACACGGCTGCCTGATACCAAGTTTCCTCAATCGCATTGTGGTGAAAATCTCCAAATACACTGCAATTAGAATTCAAATTAATATCCATGAAATGTCAATATTGAACTAATGTGCCTTTCCGTGTGGTAACGGACTAAGAATAGAATTCACCACCTTTTATCTTGTCTGTGGATGTCGTAAAAGATGACTAATGTATATAGCACCTAGATATGATATATGCAAGAGAAGGAAAATGTAACATTGAACCCTATACTAATCCATCTAATCCGCATAGGTCAAATTTACCACTGAAGTCAAGGAACTCTGCACCGGTGGTCGACCCAACGACGAAGGCAACGTGCTATATGGGTGGGTTGTGGGTGTGCGTGCTTACGCCCCTCTGTCGGCCCGAAAGGAGTGGTGCAAGGAGTGCGCCGACCGTGACCCACCCCAAAAGAAAAAAGTCATGTCTCAAAAAGGTCAAATTTTCTCCTCTTGAGGAGGAGGCCGGAGCCCAGCAGTGGGACGTATCTGAGCTGAGACGAAGGCCATAGAGTATGATACAAAATTTATATTGTGGATATAAATTTGCCGTGTCATGACGAAGTACGAATACAATTCACTCCCTATCTTGCCCGTGGGCGTAATAAAGGACGACTAAGGGATATAATATGCAGATAACATCTATGCAAGGTAAAGAAAACTCGAAATGAAATACCTTTTTTGTGGTTGGGCTATGTTCAACGCACTCGCCGCCCGGGGTGACAGAGGGGCGGCGCACAGCCCCATAATCCACCGTAGTTCATCGCCTTCGTCGCTGGGCCGACCATCGGTACCAAGTTCCTTGTCCAAGGTCGGCCCGACAGAATACTCTGCGGGCCCTCTCCCCTCGATGTCCAGAATGTTGGTCGCCGTTGCATGATCAGGCACTCTGCGGGTGACGGACTGAAATCCCCGGTCCGGTCACCCGCAGCCTCGGCTAGGGCGGCATCAGACGCAAGTACTCGCTCCTGCGCCGCCTGAGTCGCCGGCGGCAGACCGAGTCGTCATGTAAGCGTTCCTCCCGCGCGCGATTCGCCGGCTCCTTCCGCGAGATGACTGGCAGGAGGCAGCAACCGCGTCCCAGTTCCTGACGCTGTTGAGCAATCTCCCTGGCGATGGTCGGCAAATAAAACACTATGCCAACGCGTTGGATCAGTGTCGTATAGGTCAATTTCTTACTATTGTGGAGAAATCTCGAGACCACCACTGGGACATAAATGAGCTGAGACGGTATATTTACATATGTTACACTCGCTCTCAATTTTTAAGACGACGCAAGGACACTGTTGTTATGTTTTTGCATGAACTTGTTAAAACACAACAAGACAGAGATTCTTTATTTCAGGCGAGTTTTCTTTTTGATGTGAAACTTCTACAGGCGAGGGTGAACCTGATCGTTGGCGTGGAGTTAACGCCACGCTTGGATGTGCGCATTTGTGTAATGAAATCATAACCAATTTTAGAATTTTATGCAACGCCATCTAGTGAGCTCAAAATAAATTATCAACCTAAACACATACCTATAGTGTATACAAATGAAAATGTTTATGGACTAACTTCATAATTTTCTGGAAAAAAATCCTACTACTTTATGGCATATTAGTTCAAATTATTAGGCTAATATAATATTATTAGGCAAATCATTTCAATGTTTCACATTTGCCAGGCGTCCTGAGCGATGGCTTCCTTTTTTAGTAATAGTATTTGCATTGCTTAGTCGTATTTTACGTCAACCACGGATAAGAGGAAAGGTGGTCAAGTTACAATCATACTCCTCAATACATAGTGTAGGTACTATTATGTTTAAAGATATGAGTTAAAATACTTACTCGCCAGAATATTCCTTTCTTCTATTTCCATGATCATCAACCTTCTCGTTTTTACTATCGTCAAAGATGTAATGCCATCGGGTCAACCCACTCGATGTTGCTATGAATCTAACACTGACGTTATATAGTTTAGCTAGTTCCAACTCATCACGTTCCGCTGTCCAGATCTTGAAATATGGTGCTGATAATTTAGCATCGAACACTAATTGCTTTACTAAATCTTCATTACAATAATAAGCGTTATCATCTAACGGTACAGTGTCGCAATGTGCTAAAAATAAATGAAAATAAATATAATGTACTACGTTATCAAATAGATGTTGTACTCCTCTCACTTTCTCGCGGCTCGTATACGTCCTATTGGCATGAGTCTTCTTCACCATGGGAGAGAAATTGACCTACGATACTACGCTGGTTAGGCACAGGCTTTTATTTCGAGTTAGACCGCGTGTCCACGGCAAGAAAAATCGGCGGGTCTACGCAAGAATTCGTGTCGTTTCTACATACGACTAGTATACACTGCGTCGGCTCTGAACAAGACAAAAATCTTGTCTGCGCAAGACGTGATATGATTTTCATACGAAAATAAAGAACATTCGTCGCAATTCAAAGTAGAAGTCAGCAAACTCGTATTTTTGACTTAACATAGGATTCTCTTGGAGCTAGTTTTCTTTTTATTTTTTCTATACATATAATAGGCAATCACATTTTGCTTGTTAGTTAACATTATTTCCTACAATTACACAACACGATGTACACCCTACAATGTCTCAACCATGACTGAACGAAACAATTCGTACCGTGTCTTCATCAAGAAAAAATCTAGTAAGTATACTAGATTTTTTCCTGTCTACAATAGACAGGACATTCTTTCGTGCACAGACCCGACAAAATTCTTCCTATGTACATGAATATTTTCATTTTTTCTGTAGCCGACACTACAAATTTCTTGCCGTGGACACGCGGCCTTATGCTTCTCTTGCATAATATAGATAACTTTATATTGTAATCCCTTAATCGTCTTGTATGACACCCAGTGACAGGTAAGGGTATGGGGAATTGTATTCTTACTCCATCACCACAGACGTTGTGTTACATGAACAAAATATTAATAAAAAAAACATGTAGCGCCAATTATTAGGTCTAATTGTGCATTTATACAATTCAGGGAATCATTCAGATATGCAAAAAATTTACATCAAGAGTTGTCCGGCCGTTTAATTGTATCTTATTGCTATATTATCCGTGCTGTATTATAATTTAGTATGATGAAGTAATAATTAAATTCACCACTCCCTATCTTGCCCATGGATGTCGTAAAAGACGACCAAGGGATATAATAAGCATATTACATCTGTGAAAGAGAAGGAACTCGATATAAAACCCTTTTCCAATACATCTGACCAGCGTGGAATAGTAGGTCATTTCCCATTATGTAGGAGGCCTGAGCCCCCCCAGGGGGACATATTCGTATAGTCTGAGATGATGATCTTGCCCATGGATGTCGTAAAATACGTTTAATAACATACAGATAAAATCTTTGTAATAAAATCCTATACCAACCCGTTTGACTAGCGTAGTATTGTAGCTGTGTATATATGGAGTAACTGAGGCTATATTTTATCACGGTATTCCCACGCGAACGGGAAGGGGCGAGTAAGGCGATTAAAACCCAAGCGAAACGAGGGCGGATTGCTATTATAAATATAGATCTTCTGTTTGTGTGTTTGTAATTGCACTGCTTCTAAATGGCTGGACCGATTTTGATGATTTTATTGTGGCTGTTTCGATGGATATGAGAATGGTTTAGATTAATAATTGGAACCGGTAGGTGGCGCTATGACGGATTTTAAGGAGAATTTCTTTTACTATCTTTTTTGATTTGTACAAAACAACGACTGTTGGGTCAGCCAGTATTAAATAAAAACAATTTACGTTCAAACGAATTTCAAAGATTTTAAACTTGTAAATTAAGCAATGACAACCCTATTATTCCAATAGTATGTGATTGCCAATCATAAATGATATCTTGAGCTGCCATCCCGGAACCAACAAATTATTATTGTTGGACTTTTCTGTAGATTTCTTAGACTTTTGAGGATTTTGATGATGCATTTTCTACATCAAGAGGCCACGTTGGATCAGTATTGATTTAAAGTGATGAATGATAAATAAATGATGATGATATAATATCAATATTTATTATTCTATCTATGAGAATAAGAATATTCTAAAAGGTAAACTAAATTAACAGCAGTATCTATTGACGCAGTTTTGTTTTACTTACTGTCGATATCAAACATGTTCAATGTATCATCTTCTGTATACTGACGTATAGTGATATCGATTTCGTTGTTTGATAAACCAACTAGAAAACCCCATGCTTCAACCTCTGCGTTAGGCGTTTCGTGACCTTCTTGGTAATGATATTTACAATAAACCCTGTGAATAAATACAAAATAATTTATTTTGTTATCACTAACTAATTCTATGTGGTGACAGAGTAAGAATATTGTATTCTTAATACAATTAGCAAGTTATGGATATTGTGTTGAAGGGGAAACCCTTTGAGGGGGCTAGTAGCAGACAGTCGACTATAATAGCATGGTGGATACACAGAAATAGTATCTCTTTCTTCGTTTGGTATGGTAAGCGCGTAATTCCGTCCGGGGCGACTAAAGGACGGCGCGCGGGCCCATAATCCACCCGTAGTACGTCGCCTTCGTTTGGGCCAACCACCTACGCCGAGTTCCTTGTCCTCAGTGGTCGCCGACGGAATACCCTTTCCGGTACCCTCACCTCGAGACATGTTTGCCTAGGATTTCATTTCGAGATTTTCTTCTCTTGCATAGATATTATTTGCATAGGTATAAACTCTTACTCGTGTTTTATGACACCTGCAGGCAAGATAGGGGGTGGTAAATATTCTTCCTCCATCACCAAACAGAATATATGTATCATCATTTCATCATCATTATCATTTCAGCTTATATACGTCCCACTGTTGGGCTCGAACCTCCTCCACAATAGTTTGATTGACCTTACCATACCATGCTGGTCAGACAGGTTGGAATAGGGTTTTATTTCGAGTTTTCGTTCTCTTGCATAGATGTTATATGCGTATTATATACTTAATTCGTCTTTTACGACATATACAGGCAAGATAGGGAGTGTAGAATTGTATTCTTACTGCGTCACCACATGGAAAAAATATATGTATATGTACAAAAAAATAATATAAATTCAAAAGTATATGTCGTAATTACTGAAATTTAGCATTTATCATGTTACGATTCGAACCCAATCGTGGCATCGAACGCCGCAGAAAATTTAATCAGAATAATGTGTAAACTTTTTGTAATAGATGGTGCAAGTCTCCCTTAAAGACAATAAATGTGCGAGTGACTATTTGACTGTTATACGTCAACCCACGCTGGTCCAAATAGTAGGACGATTGAAACACTATTGCGATAGGGATGGGTTGGAATCCTGAACGTGGTGTTTTTCACTCGTACACAAGTTTTATAGTATACTTGCTGACCCGACTGTTCTGTTCATATTAAAATAAAATGTAATGCCTTGAAAACGATCGCACCACTATCTACCAATTAAAAACCAATCTTGAATTTAGCTGAACACCCACAATTTTTTTATCAAAATCGGCCCACCTGTTTATGATTTTAGTCACATACGTTATATTAATAAAGATTTCGTAGTTATAGTGTACGATAAAATGAAAAAAAAAATTGTAAAATATATGTTTTCCGTGCGGTGACGGAGTAACAATACAATTCACCACCCCTTGTTTTACCTGCGGATGTCGTAAAAGACGTCTAAGGGATTATAATGTGCATATAAGATCTATGCAAGAGTCAACCCGGCTGACTAGCTTGGTATAGTAGGTCAATTTCCTTCCTATTGTGGAGGAGGCTTGAGCCCAGCAGTGGGACGAATATGGGCTGATGTGATGACGATGATAAAAGATAGGAAATGTGTAAAATATGTATTTTAATATAGCTAATAATAAATAAGTACTAACCAATCGGGATGCACTCTGTAGCTAAATCTAAAATAATCAGTAACGTTGATGCCAGTTAAGTCCTTCCCTTGTTTTGCTTCTATGGGATTATTCTTAAGCATTAATTCAGTATCACCGTAACCATTTGGCAATGAAATCCCCATTGAGAATGGGGTACCTTCGAGTTGGTTGAAGAAATAGTCATGTTTCACACGAGCAATGCGCCTGAAAGATGAAATAAAAATCGTCATTGTCCTGCTTTTATCTTAATTAATTACGGTTGATGCAATATGTACTCGTCTTCCATCGTACATATTACAAAAGTTATTGGTAATAGTTTTATGACCTGCCTGCCTGACGTCACACGTGCTTGGGAATATAACGGTTGCCCAGATAGCATCAGATGGGGTTGACTTAGGACAACGTAAAATTTGCTGTAATTTGAAATAAAACTGTTGCTTTTTACGACTCTTTATACGATGTATAAATGATTTTTCTGAATCTGGGCGTAATTTATGTCAGTTAACTTTATATTTGTAAAAACCTCTGCAATAAGTAATATTAAAATTTTTGATTTAGTCCCGACACAAACAAAACAAAAATTAAAAAACAAAATGCAATTCGCTGTTTTGTGGTTACAGCCATCTTGGATTTAAAACTTTTCATATTTTATGGTAGTACTTTACAAGTCAAGCCCTTTAATTTGATATCCATACTAAGGGAGTTGAGATAAAATATTTGATCCGCCATTTTGTGGCAGCCATCTCCAACCGATTTTCATAAAAAATAATTCATCATCATCATCTTGCTCTTATCCCAATTACTTGGGGTCGACGCAATATGTCATCTGTTTTGACATATTGCAAAAAGTTTCGGCAATGACTTTTATGACCGGCCGTCTGCCTGACGTCAACCCTCCTTGGGAATGTAGTCGTTGACCCAAATGGTACCAGATGGAGTTGGTCCGGGTCAATCTAGGGCTCTTAGTCGTCTTTTACGACACCCACGAGCAAAGCAAGGGTTGGTAGTATTCGAAGCCGCTACCAACAGCATTATTTCATAAAAAATAATTAAGAACACTAATTTACCTTTCAAAAAGAAAGCTATATCGGTTCATCTATTTGTGAACTGTGATGCTACAGACAGACACACACACACACAGACGTCAAATTTATAACAACATGGCATTTTTGCGTCAGAGGTTAATAAAAAACATGTATAGCTTAGTACGATGTGCTATGTATTTTAAAAAAAAATCTTACTTAAACGTCGTAAGTAAAGAAGGTTAACCTCCTTCATTCAGCAAAATATCTTTCGCAACAATAAGATATACAATACGATTCAAACAAGAATAGGAACGTTAATGACTTCTATACTCAGTGCCAGATAACGTGGCAAAAGACGGCCTTCACCTACCTTCACCACGATATCTTAAAATGCAAAAAAAACTATCGCTTACCATACAAATCTATCAAAAAGTTGTATCGCAAAATTCTCTTGGTACAGGCCGACAAGGGAGCAAAATTACAAACAGCGCAACTCAAAATTTTACGAAATCTAGGAAAATTACCATAGGAAATTTTTGTTCTTAATATCCTATAATCATGTATTTTATTGTTTTAAAATACCAAATTAACCTGTAACTGGTGATATTTTATCAATTTATAAATAATATCATTGATAAGAATTAAGAAAGCCAAATTACTTTCAAATGTTTGAAAAACAAAAGGTTTTTAAGTAACATTAAAATTACAGTACCGAGAATATTTTATATAAATTCAATATAATATAGATCCTATAATTAAATACGTAATTAGCTTCAAAGAAATATGTAACCCCCAAATGACACATTTCTTTCAACTCATTTTACCGTCAGGTGTAATAAACCTAAAGGATCGTACAAGTAGATGCAAAATTTTAGGTTATGTATGTCAAAACCTATTTTTTTTTTCTTTACTGATTTTAGCGTCAGGTGTACGAGATCAGTAGCGTAGTGTGGCCCAGTCGCCATTTTGTTTGACATTCCGTGTGGAGCACGTAAAAGATATTGAAAAAAAAATGAGGGGCCTCGAAGACATTATATACCGAAAGATTGATGCATTCATAATTCATGTATCAGACAGCAGTGATAGTAATAGTAGTGGAAGTGACAGTTCAGAAGTATAAATTTTTATAAAGTCATAAATAAATTATTTTAGTAAATTATTTTACCTCACCTTACGTATTTAACAAAAAGTTAGGCTTAAGATAGATTAGCTATCAGTTTCATGCTAGGGCAGTGGTAAGGTAGGTAACGTGTACGTATGCTTTATTATTGCACGTGTAGGTGTTTCATAATTTCTTAATTAAAATTCTAAACAAATTACACGCAGACATAAATATTTGTAATCTCTGTACTGTCTAGCCGACTGGTAGCCACGATATTACAACGATAAGACAGTTTGTATGGAAAGCGATAGAATTGGCGATAAATTACTTGGATTTGTTGATATCGTGGTGAAGGTCGCCAAATGACCTCTTTTGCCATGCTATTTGGCAAACACTATATCTGTCAAATGTCACTTGAAAAGTACGGCTTGCATTGAAACCTTATTTGCGTATCAATGATATTTGCAACACAAATACCGATCATCTTCTAATACCGATCAGATTGTGTCTCTCATTTTTCCTCAAGTTTACTCGATATTGGCAAATTTGTGGCAATCCTACGCCGCTGAAGCCGTAATAAGAAGTTGAAGTTGTTTTTTTTTGGTATACTGACTTTCAGTTACTCGAATATGAAACACCGTCTAAATGAATTAGGGCTATTGACAAAATATCGAAATATAATTATTTATAAATATCGATACTTATTACTATTATTTTTGGACAATATATCGATAGTTCGATACTATAAAGGAAGAAGAAATCGCGGGTCGATATTTTTCTACAAAATCACTGTAAACTTAATCTACATTTACATTATTTACACTCAGTGGAGTAGGTCAAAAAAGTTTATCACGGGCAACCCGAAAATGATGGTGTTTTAGGAAACATGCTGGCATGAAATTGATGATAAATTATCACTGCCTTCAGCTCATCACGGCAACCAAGTAAAAAGAGTAGTTATGGAAAAAATATCGATATATCAAAATATGTTTTTTTTTTTAATATATATGCTATTACTAGTGGTAGGGCCAGACTGTTGACAGTTGTTTGTCTGCAGCCACGGGCCGGCCCATCCATGGTAGTATCGCACTCTCGCAGAAAATCGACGTCCGAGTAGTAGCCATTTGTTACAGCGCTTTGTTTGGTGAGCGGGAGAGACGGCATTCAAACTTTCTGAGGGTATTTGCATGTGGTGAGTTTAAGTGATGCCTTTAGTATCACCGAACCTCATTGCACACTTTCACACTCGCTTTCTCACTTTCTTCGCGGTTGGCAGTGGCCTTGCAAAGGTCCATAAGTAGCAGCAACACTTGCCATCAAGTGTAGTGTTTGCTCATTTGCCACCGTTTGCAATAAAAAAAACTCCGATATTTATATATTCAAAAATATCGATATATAAAATGAAGAGCTCAATTATAAATAAAAAATATTCGTTCATGTTTTGTAAATAAAGTATATTTATAAAATATCTTGTTTTGTTGACACTACCCAACCGATTCGAATTGACAGTTATGATGTCACAACATGGCGCAAAGTCGATCCTATTCTTATTTGAAACGCATTGCATATATGTACGTTAAGAAGAATGCATTTGCACAAAATAATGGCCCCAACTTAAAAAAAACAAAACTCTTTAGGACAACAAAACAAATCGGGACTTCACCAAGCAATTGAGTAGGTATATATGGGCGCATATCGCCCTCTATCGGCAATATTTGTAAATTATTCTCGTGATCTTCTCCAGCAATAACTCCTAATAAATACAGTGATTACATACTCGATATTTTAATATGGACAACCTAATTCCTGGCGCAACGCCGACATATACTTACCTCATATTATCGTAGTGGTACAACACTTCGACTTGCCGCATATCTTTATCACTACCATTGACTAGATGTTCTCTCAGCTGAGTAATCTTTGAGCCAAGTTCTCGTGATCCTTTTCCATCGTCCACCTGCTCCACCTCCACGAAATCCACGCTGTTATAATTAGTTTGTAGCTCGCCATTAATCTGATGAAAATTGTATAATTTATCTTAGTAGTACCTATTACCGTGAGAATACCGGGGTAAAATACAGCCTAAGTTATTCTTTATATGGACAACTACAGGTAGTAAAATATTATAAATATCGGTCCAGATATTTTAAAGATTATCCACAACAAACAGACCGACAAATAAAATATCTTTAAATGTCGTGCGGTGTCCCACGGGGGTGGGTTCTGGGGCTCACCCTGTGGAAAATCGCCTATGACTGGGCGTTAAGAGGAAGCCTCCCACCCGGGCTGGGTATAATTTGCTACGCCGACGATACAGTCGTCACAGCCCCCGGTGGAACGCTAGAGGAGGCGACATGCCTGTCAACTCTCGGCACTGAGGAGATTGTCAGGCGGATCGAGGCGCTGGGGTTGAAAGTAGCCCTAGTCAAGACGGAGGCCCCATTGTTCCATGTGCTCCGTATCAGTCCTACCACTTGCGTTTCGATCACATTTAATTTGGTTCCCATCAGCATCCGGGCCTATATGAAGTATCTGTATAGATGACTACACGCAACCAAGGGCTCTACTTCGAACACAGATAGAACAGCACTAAGCTAGATACCTAGACACTCATCTCTATTATATGATGGTCAAAGAGAGAATCCCACTATCACATCACATCACACTATATATTAGTGTGATGTGATGTGATAGTGGGATCACTATATATAAAGACAAAAGTTTTTAACCGCATGAGTCTTTATCTAACTGAATTTAGTAACGTCTAGTTCGTTTACTTTAAAATAATTTAACTTCAAGCAAACCAATGAAATGATACAAGGCACTTGTCAACATAATGACAGTTAGGACTACAATAATCGATCGACAGCACAGCTGTCATTCTTAATGAAAGAAAGAAAAACTTCTATCTATCCGATCACTACCAAACTCCACAAGTTTACTCTCTAGGCCATTTTGCAGATTTTTTTAAATTTTACCATTGATTTTTAGGGTTCCTTACCCAAAAGGTAAAAACGGGACCCTATTACTAAGACTATGCTCTCTGTCCGTCTGTCTGTCTGTCACCAGGTTGTATCTCTTGAGATACATGATGAACCACGATAGCTAGACGGTTGAAATTTTTACAAATTATGTATTTCTGTTGGCGCTATAACAACAAATACTAAAAACAAATATTTAAGGGTGTTCCCATACAACAAACGTGATTTTCATAGATAATGGTACGGAACCCTAAGTGCGTGACTCCGACTCGTACTTACTCCGTTTTTTTGTATATGATGATACAAAACTCTCCGCGTGATGTGACCTATTAAGAATACAATATGCTACTGTCTTAGTTTTTCATAAGCTTTATAAAAACCAGCTGAGCAATTACCAAGAGAATGGGTGGCACTATGCTAATGAACAACTTACGTGAACTGCAATCGTTAAACCATCTGCCAAGTGAGCGATTCTGGTACAATCTTCCTCTTAAGAAAGCCTATCTGACCGCGTGAAGGTGAGGGAGGGATGGCACCCGAAATGGTATCCCGCCAGGTGAGCCACGGCCGACAAGGCCCTCGAAACCAGTGGTCGACTCAATGGTAAAGGGGTGGGGCAATACGGTGGGTTACGGTTCCATGCTTCTCCCCAGACGGAATGGACAGCGTGTGTGCTCACTATAGACCGCCCAAAAAAATTGCTTATATCTACCATTGAACGTTGATGGCCGAGAGAATGGATGAAATATAATTAAATCGAAAATAGCAAGAAAAATCTGAACATATACTAACCGATGTTATCAGCAATGGATGAAGCAGCAAATAGCCATTGTTGCTGACGATGAATGAATAGCCATTGACACCTAGCTAAAAAGAAATAGAGAATATTTTTGTATTAAACATTTTTCATGTAGTGACGAAGTATACAATTTACCGCTTTTTATCTTGCCCGTGGATGTCATAAAAGACTATTAAGGCGTATAATATGCATATAACATCTATGCAAGAGAAGGAAAGATCGAAATAAAACCCTATACCACCCTATACCAACAGCGTGACGTGGTTCATCATCATCGTCATCATCATCATCGCAGCCCACATACGTCCTACTGTTGGGCTCGGGCCTCCTCCACAATGGGAGGGAATTTGACCTACTATACTATGCTGTTCAGACATGTTGGTATAGGCTTTCATTCCGAGTTTTCCTTTTCTTGCACAGATGTTGTGTGCCTATTATATCCCATAGTTGTCTTTAACAACATCCACGAGCAAGATAGGGAGTGGTGAATTGTATTCTTACTCCGTCACCACACGGAGATGATGATAATGGTGGAATATACGGCATCGTTAATGTCTAATCTGGACGTCAGGTCTCGAATCATCCATCAATTTTCTTTTCAGCAGTAGGTAACACAAAATGAATTTATGCACTTAGAAATCAAGCTTATTAAGCCCACCTGTTCTAATAAGCTTGATCTCAATGCCGTACGACTCCAGGAATTTTAAACAGCCGAAGTATATATAGCATACTTGATAATGAAGTCAGATTCGAGAAAAACAAGTATGAATCGAATAAGTTTTGAAAATAATTATCGTCATCAACGTTATCACAGCTCTTACGTATTCCACTGTTGTTCCTGAGCCTCCTCCATAATGGAAGGGAAAAAGACCTACACGCTGATCAGACGGTTTGGTATAGGATTTTATTCTCTTGTAGGGCTGTTTTCTGCATATCATATCCCTTCGTCTTTTACGATACCCACGGGCAAGATTGAGGTTATGATTTGTATTCTTATTCCGTCATCACACGGAAGAAAAAAATATTGGCTTAAATTTGTCTTTGATTTATATTCATAAGAAATTATATTGTACAGTTATACTAGCTGACCGAACAGACGTAGTTTTGTATAAATCTAAAAAAAATAGTAAAGGTAATTCTCCTTGCAATCGATCGCAGCGCCACCTAGCGGTTCCAATTATAAATTTAATTCATTCTCATATCCGTCAGAACAGCCACAAATCGGTCCAGCTGTTTAGAAGGAATTCAAGTACAAACCCATGAACGGAAGATTTATATATATAAAGATAAATACCTGATGCGGCTGAGCAAGTTTAGCGATACTATCGATAGGGACATCAGTGCCAGCCACTCCGAGCAATCTGGCATCGTTGTGATTGACATCTTCGTTATATTTGTAATCAAAAGCTGGTATAGCCACTGACGTAACCAATTTATCTTCATCAGGTTTCGACACGTCATCACTTACGCACCATTTGTTCGTACGCTATAAAATATTAAATTTAACAATGTAATTGTTATATTTAATTGATAACATTTCATAATATAAACCTAATTAAAATAGAAACACGGTTTCCGTTATTTTCTTATCCTGAATGATAATACATTTTTTTATTTATTGAAAAAGAGAAATAAGAACGAAAATATGTGTGATAAAGTCATATATAGAATAGACTCAGCCTCGTTTTGTAATAGGTACTACAAAAAATTACGAAACGTCAATACATTGACATGATGTAAATAAAACTATTTTACGGATTTTATCGCGTTTATATTTGATTTTTGATTGCCCGATGTTACGAGCACGTTACTGCGTTCATGCTCACGAGCACACTAAAATATCTCACGTCTAATAAGTCATCATTATTATCGAGATTTATATCTACCCGCTACAGAAATCAGTTATTAAACTTTGGACCACATTTTCGTACAAATGTATTGCCAGTACTAGAAGAAAATGATTCTATATAAAAAAAAAATACATTGTTTATGGTTAGTAATGATTAAACATTGAATTAGTAGTAATTATTATAACAATTTATTTATTTAAACCTAACAAATCTAGTATACGACTACCGGATTAGAACTCGGTCACACTGAGAAAGAACCGGCAATTGACATGAGTTAACCTTATAAAATCGTATGACTCTTACATATAACGACTGCCTGTGACTTTGAAGATGTCCTACACTGCGTCGTCCGATTCGTGGACAACACTAGAAAATACGTAGAGGAATACCGAGCGTCACCCTCTTCATAGCACGTTGACCGATTTTGAAACTTTTTATAAAGGCGACATTTAGATACCACGTTCCAGTAGAACTTTATAATTAATCGTGTCAATGAATACATAAAACAAGCAATCTTCGACAGTCCTCAAGAACAGCTTCAATTTTGATGATTTTTTTAAATATTTGTTTTTTTTTTTATATTAATTACAATCGGAAACCTTTTGGAGTGGGGACGAAATTATTTATATTGTACAATATTATAAGCACCTATAATAAATAAAATAAATAAAAAATCTTTATCAAGTGATTGATATTTATTATTTAATTTGCAAAAAAAAGGGAGCCTCGCTCGTGACGCCTGGCAGATGTGAAACATCAAAATTATTTTGTACAAGTATACACGGTGACATTTATGTCGTCTTACAAAAGCAGGTCAATTAAAGTATCCAGTATCTACTATTCATACATACAATTAAAAGGTTAAAAACAATATTTAAAAGAATATTTTTAATAAAAGTTATTATACATAATTACTAATTAAAATAGTAAGGAAACAGCTTGTAGCGAGCGCATAGGTACTCAACACAGCTGATGTAGTATGTAGATACTACAACCACTTGACCGCGGCGCCAATCGGGCATCGTAAAGGATACCTGTTAGGTATCTAGCGTAGGGAATTACGCTTTGTAAAAGCCGTCCACGTGGATTTCATACCTATGATTGGCTAACGAACTTCCGCATGATTGCTTTTGTTTAAAATGGAAACATGATAAACAGGCTGTTACAAAATGTGTTGCTAACTTTAATTTATTTTATTTTATTATTTTTTTTATAACTGCCACTATTGAACATTTAAATATGTTAGATATGTTTATTTGGTCGGATACTTTATAGTTTTTTTTTTGTAAGACGATAAAAATGTCGCCGTGTATATGCATAAAAGCATAAAACAGATTACGATGGATACTAATATGGCATAATGTATAAATAAAATATTACGATCTTTTTCCAGAAAATGATGATTTTTATTCAATAAACATTCATTTTCATTAAATATAAGAATTAAAAATTCAAAAATAATTCAAATAGTAACAATTTAATTTATTTAATCAGTGATTTCTGCAATAATTAAATATAATACTGTAATAATTAAATATTACTGTGACAATTAGTCGGAACTACCCTTACTATCTTAGAGCGTGGTGAGGCTTCGCTACGGCATGCGTCGTTTTATGCCACGCCAACGATCAGGTTTACCTTCGCCATATACAAACAAACATCTATAATGTTTCACATCAAAAAAGTAATTTAATTTCCATTTATATTTTGTGTTTCGGAGACTTTATCTTCCTCAAGTGATGGGTGATTATTACAGCCAATTTTACTGCAAATAATGCAGGTTGGTGAGCAATGAAGACCGCTTTTTCGGCGGCCACACGCTGAGCCGCATCCTCTTTTGCAGGAGCAAAATAAAAATTTTAAAACTTTGTTAGGTGCTGCTGGTTGCGTCATTTTGATAGGTTTTAAGTAATCATCTTGTTGCCAATCCGATCCTTTAGGATTTTCCATTGCTGGACTTGTAGGTAGGTAGTCTCTCTTAATACGTTGTTTTGCTGCATCTTCTGTCGGAGGTAACGACTAAGTTGTACGCTTCTATTTTTTTAAGCTAATGTTATGAAACGTTTATGTTGCAGTTCATTTAAGTTTTTGGCAATTTTAGCATCAATTGTAAGAATACAATTGATACCTTCATTGAAGAACACTTCTTCACTTTGCTCTTCAACCACAAAAATTTTAGCTGCTGCACGTAACTTCTGATCCTCATTAAAAAAAATTATAAAATTATTATTACCTTTGTTATAGAAAGCGGATGTAGTATCGCATAGTATAGCATAGCAGTATGTAAATTACTGAACAGTAATTTCATGAATGATAAATACATAGATGCTCTTTTTTAATTTTTACACATTTCTGTAACATGGTTTTTGTTGAATAAACTCGTTGCAAGGTATTATTTTTAGTGGTTTAAAAAGAACATTTCTTTATCATCCGAAGCTAAAGCCATCAATAACTCCAAACAATCAATATCTTCTGCTACAACAAGAACATGAGGAAAGGAACAATCTACAGCCGATTGCGCAATTAAATGATCAGCATCACTTTTTGATTGACTTCATTCCAAACCAAATGCCACCATATGAATATCTGTATGTGTTATATACACGTGAAATGTGTGTGAATATGTGTGAATATGTGTATAAACAAGGATTTTTATAATAGAATTAATACATGCAGAATTTTAGCAAAAAAAAATTAATTCAAACAGATTTTTTTAAATAAATATTGTAGATGTTGTTTAAATAATATAAATAATTGTCCCCGCTCTAAAAAGTTTAGATTTTTAATAACTTAAAAAACGAAATTTTTGAACTAAAAATTATAAAAATCGAAGCTGTTCTTGAGGAGTTCTGAGAAAAAGCATTATTGACGCGACTAAATATTGAACTATAATAAATAAAAGTCGTTTTCGAAAAATTAATTCAAGCAATGGCATTATTATTATCATTATGACGTAGGTACATGTTACTTTATGTGGCGCTTATGTCATTTTTCTTCTATTGTAGAGGATACCAATACTTAGTAATACGATTTTTAATAGTAGGATATATGTATCTATGTATATAGGTTAAAGAAGAAATACAAGTAGCTTTAATATTGCTAATGTCCATGAGATAGAAAATGGGGCATTTCACGTCAAGCGGACAGCAAAAAAAAAGTGAGGTCGTGAATTTTGTTTATACTCTGGTCAGTTATACTTCTAGTAGACCTGGATGTGTACACACATTATTTTTTTCGTATGTTGCTTTATTGTTATAAGCTTTTGAAAAGTGACTATGAATGAAGTCATGAATTTTTGGATTCTTGTTATCTGCATCAATTAATTTGTAAAAAAAACTAAAATATACTGTTTTTTATAGATAAAAAGTTGAACTTTTTAAATTTTTTGTTGTATTCTAAATTAGATTTTTTTACGTACAGTAAACCGGAAGTGAAAATTTCAAATCGATATTTCAGTAACTTCGACCCTTTTTATTTTTAATATTTTTACCTTAAATTAAAGCTTCAAATGTATAATGTATAATAATTCCTCACAAAAAAAAAAAAAAAAATGGGATCTCTAATAGTTTAGGAGCTAGTGCATATAAAGTACATACACATAGCTATGAGCACTTTTTAAGCAATCGGATTTATACGCTAATATGCTAAAATAGTACGCTATTAATATTTTATTCCTTTATTCTAATACGCAAAAATATAATAAAAACGATTTCTTTAATTCTTCACAACAATATTAAAGTATTCACCATTAGTTTAAAACTTAGAGTGGTTCTATTAATTGAGATTGATACTTATTTTGTAATTTTTACAATAATACTATTTGCACTAGCACTAATTCCCACACATAAGCCCTCGTTGATTAGAAGAAAAGTATGCAGTTATTTAGTTTCTCGAACGGTGACAGCGGAAGCAAAACAGACTCGTACAAAATATCGCTCTTGTTGAATACTTTCCTTCTAGCAGTAGTAAATTAAAGTCTCAGTTAATGATAACTTGGCCCATTCATATAATCTTATAGGTATAGTGGTAGCGCTATTTGTAGACTGTAAACTTCCACGGGTTGCTAAACGTTAAAGGTTTCCTCCAAGACTATGACCCTTTTCCATGAGCGGTGAAACGAATGGAAGTGTAATTCTATCGTTCTTAAAATCTTGGTTATAGTAAAATACGTTCACAAAATTGAACTTATTCTAGATATATTTCTAATTGTTCATATTTTATGACTAGTTAAGAGGAACGGATTAAAACACCATCACCACAGCAAGCCATACTAAAACGAATAGGAAACAGTAACGCGTCCAGTTGATGAGCAGGCAAGTTTCAACTAATAACAACGAACTTTTACAGATTACCGAGACACTTTGGCCTGATGTCTCTTTCTAACAAGTAACGCCAATTAATATTGTATTTGTTGGTGACACTTTTTATAACTACGAGATGGCGTTACGGGTGTGTTTCATTGTCGTATCACAGTTTTTTAAATTACTATTTTGTATGAACTTGATGTTGTTATAACAAATGCGTATATTTATTTTTTTAATTAATTTTATTTTAAAAACGTTTATTTTTATATTTTTATATGTTAAAATGAAGGAATAAAATATTAATAGAGTAGCATTCTAGCATGTTAGCGCATAAACCCGCATGAGCGCTTTCTAAGCAATCGAGTTTATGTGTTTATGAGTATGTACTCTATATGCACTAGCTCCTAATTTTTTTTTTGTAACGAGTTAATATATTTAAAACTTTAATTTAGAGTAAAAATATTAAAAATGAAAAGGGTCGAAGTTACTGAAATATCGATTTGAAATTTTCACTTTCGTACTATACGTAAAAAAATCAAATTTAGAATTCAACAAAAAAATTTAAAAATAACAACTTTTTAACTAGGTATAAGAAAAAGTATTTTAATTTTTTTTTTACAAATTAATTGATACAGATAATAAGCATCCAAAAATTCATGACTTCATTCTTAGTTACTTTTCAAAAGCTCATAACTCAGCAATAAAGCAACATACGAAAAAAAATGTGTGTACACATCCAGGTCTACTAGAGGTATAACTGACCAAAATTTACGACCTCACTTTTTTTTGGTTGTCCGCTTGACGTGAAATGCCCCAAATGGCAATTTTTAAATATGATATTTGATATTACTATATTGAGAAATAGTCACCAAATATAACATGACCCCTATTCCTTAAAAAATGTTTAATGAATCATAACATTAAATTATTTAAACTATAGTAATTTACTATCATAAAATTTTACAACATATAAAAAATTACCGTTTTGTCAATATTAGCGTGTGTCCAAGTCGGCGGTGGATCTTTTTTCTCGAGAATCATAGGACGAGCGATCACCTTGATGTATTTCAATACTTGCTGTTGGACTTCCTCCACAGAATGAATATGCGCGAAGTAACCTGTTTCAATGAAGAATTATGCTAATTTAATTATTTTATTTTTTCCTCAGACTGACTTAACTGTAACACTCACGCTCGCGAAGATTTTGTATGGACAAGCACTAAATTGTTTGTAAAAAAAAAATCTATTATTGATTACAAGAAACACATGAAAAACGTTATAACTAGTATTTCTGCATTATTCAGTTATTTATATAAACACTGTGTCGGAATGAAATCTTAATTTTATCTAGCGATGGAAGGTGCTATGTATCTGGCTACTGTAAACGCAGTATTGAACTACTAAGAAATTCGTTTCTTGGCATTAAATCGATACGGGAGGACGGACCCGTGATCAGTTTATGATCCGCAGAAAAATCGACGGCGTGAGAACGACGCCCCGGCAAGACTATTGTTTGTTACCGGGGCGTCGACGAAGTAGATACCCGAAAGTGTACCGCGCCAGCTGTTGATTGAAGTCAGGAATCGGTATCCATGGTTACTTCAAGGGCGATAGGAAGGGAGAAGGTTATGGAGTCATGCGCTGCCCTTTTATTGCTCCAAACGGATTGAGCAAATTGTGTCCAGCCCATAGCCTACCACAAAAAAAAAGGATAAAATTGATAGTTAAAAGGTAGGTGATTAATGGCTTAACAATACATTGTTATGTGACAAAAAGAACTATCATAAAAGGAATGCTCGTTAGCGAAATCTATGTAAATACTAGCAACCCGCCTTAACCGCGTAGTTCTCGTTAGCTTTCTATTGGTGAAAGATTTTTTTAAATCGGTCCAGCCATTTTGAAGATTACCCGGAACAAACAGACAGACAGACAAAAAAAAATATAAAGTGATTTTTAGGCATATGCATAGTGCGAATAACCATGTGAGCATGAAAAAGGCCTATTATTTTAACATTACAAACAGACACTCCAATTTTATTTATTGGTATAGATTACAAAATGGATGGATCTAATTTGTGTTCATTAATTACATGTTTGTAAAGCCCCCCACAATACAAGGATCATTTCTTTGTTAATGTCCGTGTGGTAATGGAGTAAAAATACAATTCACCACCCTCTCTCTTATCCGTGGGTATCGTAAACGGTAAAGCGTGGTATAGTAGGTAAATTTGCCTGACATTATGGATGAGGCTCGAGCCCGACGTACACGCTGTGATAATGATAATATAGAACATAAAAATTTTACCACTTAGGTTAAATTAATGTCATACCTCTATTTAAACATGCCATCCACTGTATCTCCCTCACGTTCGTCACTTCTTTTCCAATAAGATAAGTGAAGACTCTCACGGGTATGTATGTTTTGTTCTCGATCACAACTCTATTATGTTCTTCGAATACTTCAGTCAAATTGCCCGGCACATAGTCTGTTATTAACATCACCAGTTGATTGCATCCTTGAGTATTGTTGACGTCGCAATGTGTTCTTTTCTGAATATAACAAAAATATATAATCTTGTATCACTGTTCATATTTGGGTGCTCAGACTAACCTTATATCTTTAAACGAGCAATTCTTGTATCTTATATCTTTAAACGAGCAATTCTTGTAAATATATATATTTTCAGGATCTTGGAAACGGCACCAACGATTTTGATGAAACTTGGCATACTAGAGGATTCGGGTCCAAAAAATCGATCTAGCTAGGTTTTATGTATAGAAAATGTTCTTTTGTCCGTGTTTTTAGCAAAACGTTACAATGACATTAGATTTTAAAAGAATATGAATTCAAATTTCGTTCTCAACGTCAAGAGTTACGGTAGCTCAGGTGAGACATTGACCGGTTTTAATTTTAGTTTTTGCGTGTCAAACAGCGTCGGATCGAATCTCGGTGTTATTATTATTCTCTTTTTGTAATTTTTTATATATTTTTCATTATTTATTTTTTATTTTTTATTAATATATCCCTAAATAAATTCTACAAAAATATTCCGAGCGAAGCTCGGTCAACCTGATATTATATATATATATATATATATATATGTATATATAATATAATCAGGATCTCGGAAACGGCTCCAACGATTTTGATGAAATTTGACATACTAATTAGTAAATAATAATATAATCAATAAGTAATTTTTGATATTTTTCATTATTTAATTTTTATTAATATATATCTAAATAAATTCAATAAAAATACAACAAAAATATACCAACAAGGCAATTAGATATTCATTACATAAACAAAAACAAATTGTTTAGTGGTTAAGATACTGACCCACCATGACAGTGGGTTTGGTTCTCATTCAGGACAATACTTCATGTGATACTTAAGTTGTTGTTCTGATTGTAGGTGTAGCTTGTGTCCTTTAAAATTATAGGTTTGTAAAGTCATACCTGTAATGCATTTCCTTGGCGTAGGGTTTTGACTTTATAAAAAAAAAACAACTAAAGCTTGATTAAGTCCACTCTTACCATAAATATTGATAGATTGATAAATTAATGAAAATTCAATATACAATGCAAAGCAATAAAATAAATACCAAAGATGATGGAACCCCTTCCACAAAGCCGATGGAACCCCTTCCACAAGGCTAATATTGTGATTCCCTTATCGAAGAAAATACCACATCGCTGTTATTTTTCAGCGTCACACGCTTAGAATTAGTAATATTATACCAATATCCATCTTATATTACTTCACATAAGAAAATCGTTTACATTTTAATACAGGATATAAGTTGCCTTATTACCTGAATTCACAAAAAATCGGCCAAGTGCGAGTCGGACTCGCGCACGAAGGGTTCCGTACCATTGACCATGTAAACAAGTGCCTTGCCTCGCCATTATCGATATTAAGCAAAAAATAAAGGTTGTTGTATGGGAGCCCCCCTTAAATATTTATTTTATTTTTAGTATTTGTTGTTATAGCGGCAATAGAAATACATCACCTGTGAAAATTTCAACTATCTAGCTATCACCGTTCTTGAGATACAGCCTGGTGACAGACGGACGGACGGACGGATAGCGAAGTCTCGGTAATAGGGTCCCGTTTTTAGCTTTTGGGTACGGAACCCTAAAAACGACTAAAAGTTACTGCACGATAAAATAACGTTTATCTTAAACATTCTTATTTATAACATTACTAGTATAAGCAGAGTACTAGTAGCGGTTTTAAAAGCATAGTTCTGGTACCCGTGGCAATTCGGGCATAAAATATAGAGTACTAGCAACACCCCTCGCTTCGCTTCGGTTTCAGTCGCCATACCCGCGTGGTTCCCGTTCCCGTGGGAATACCGGAATAAAATATAGCCTTAACATAGACTCCCAGATATTATAGCTTTCTATTGGTGAAAGAATTTTTGATATTATTATTGCATAGGTGATGCAAGAAAAGAAAAACTATAAACAAAATGCCAGCATGGTATAGTAATTTCCCTCCTATTTTAGAGGAGGCTCGGGACCAGCAGTGGGCCATGCCATGAGCCGAGATGATAACATTTAATTTTTACGAAGTAAAATAAACATAACACTCACAGATTCAAGAGTTTTAAAAGCCTTAATATATGCTTCAGTTAAGTTTGCAGGTCCTTCCAGAGGCACTTTATGTTTTTTCCCGTTATCCGTCGGTGTAACTATATCCATGATGGTATCTAAATTTTCACGAGTTGCTTGCACAAGATCCACGAAACATGCCACAACATTATTTGTGACGTTTTTAAACGTGTATACGTTGACATAGTCATTGTTGGAGAGAGTATCCAAAATAGATTGCAGCGTTCTTCTCGCTACATAATTTTTAAATCCTGTCATCGATCCAGACACATCGAACAGTATTATCATGTCTTTTGAACAAGTAGCTGCTTCTATATACCATGATTGTACGCGACAATCGTAAGTATCGGTGTCTTGCCTGTTCCAAGGCATACCAGGATAAAACCGTAGTATTCCATGTGAACTACCAAAATATTGCCACACTAAAGATGGATCAGATTTGTAATTTTTTGTAAAGACATAATTTAGACCTTTTGACCACATAATTGCTTCTAATGTATCGTTTTCTGTAAAAGTTTAAAATTTAATAAACATTATTCATATATTTACCTTTTGGTGATAGATTCCAAACACTGCAACACAAAGTAGATCTAATACAAACAAGTATGATACCAAATGACCAGCAGAATTAATATTCTGTATAATATTTTTTGTACGATAACAGCGTAAGAATACAATTCCTGATCACCTTTCTTAACTCTGGGTGTCGCAATAAAGGAATTATAATATACCAATAACATTTATGTAAGAAAAGAAAATCTGAAAAAAAAAACTATACCAAATCGTCTGGCCAGCGTGGTCAATTTCCTACCCCGTTATGGATTATGCTTGAGCCCAACAGTGAGATGTGAATTAGTTGTGATGATGATGATGATTCTGTAAATTATCATGTGATAAGATGCTAATAATACACACCGTTTTGCTTGTGGCAATCATAAAAATTAGCTGAGAGATCACCAAGAGGATGAGCAGTCTTCTGGTACTCTTAAAAACGACTGCGATCATTTGTCCGCGAGCCAAGCTTAGTATTTGTAGCATTATTCCCCTTTTTTTAGCATTATTTCCCTTGGGAGGTCTATAGTCCTATAGAGAACATCGATAGGATGATAATCTAAAAAGTTCTATATAAATAATATATACGTTACCTCTATCAAAAATATTGGTTGGTACATGCACACAACTCGTATTAGTGTTCACGCTTATATTATAAAAGTGTGTATCCTTTATAAGAGAAACATCCATATATAAATTACTAGCATCATTTACATATTTAGGGGTATCAATATCAGCCTTATTTAGAGGCTCTTCCGACGGATCCTCGAACATAAATTTAGAGTATTTAGCGGAACAGTATTCAAAATTGTCATCTTTTTTATAGCCGGTGAAATTAAAGTTTCTTGCCAACTCCTCTGCAGCCGCACGAATGCACTAGAAAAAAAATATATACAATATGTAGTTTTTGCTAATACTATCAACCCTTACTTTGCTTATGTCATAAAAAACGCATAAATCTTGAAACGGGACAACTCTATCTGATGTGTTCTGGTCAACAATTATATTTCTAAAGAGAATTGACGTCAGGCACAGCCGATAATAAAACTATTGCCAGTACTTGCTACACTACGTTACGCTAATACGATGTATTTGTATATAACGATGAAACAAGAATAGATATTATACGTTAACTTCAAGGAACTGGGATAAGAACAGGATAATGATGATGATGAATTTTATTTTGCCATAGTCTTCAATTTTGTTGTTAATGCTTATCAATTTAAATGCTTATTACATCTATTATTGTAAGAATGTAATTTAATAAAACGCAGGCATAATAGAAAAAACGATCTTATCGTACAAGAAAATCTATTAACATTTTAGGACGAGTACAAATTTAGCGACTTAAAGCTATATCACTTCTATCTCGACATTTTTAGTGAGAATATAACACACCCACAAAATTTAAATGAGCTATGATAACATTTACGGATTTAGTCGAAAATTTACAACTACCCGGGCTTTTCTAGAATATGCGCTTATATAAATCATTAACTTATTTCTATTTATGTATAAAATCTAGCTCTATATTACTTGATTGTAAATAATATTACAGTTCTATATGGCACAACTCACAATTTTGTTTTACACCTAGTATCATACTGCCATGTGACAGGCATCGTTTAAAGATATACTGTACTAGGTGAGTGGCATAAAATCCAACTCCCATAAGGATATGGCTTTAAATTTACACGCAGATAAACTCTTTTACACGATTTACGACACGTATGACAGCGGCATATCGATGGGATAAGAATACAATTACCGCACTCTTGCTTGCCTGTAGAACTCTTAAAAATGGATTAAGGTTTCACCAAGAAAGTAGGCAGTAGCTCTTTATTGGACAAGATATAATACCTCCCTGCGATAACCAACCCGCCTGCCATGCGTAGTTATTGCGGCTTTATCCCCTCACTTAAAATATGAGGAAGACTTACGTCTAGCAGTGAACGGCAAAAGGCTGAATGATGATGCAGTACTGATTTGAAACTGAAGTTGATACCTCAATACTACCGGTATTCGAGCTCAAAAACTAAATTCCAAATATGACCGAAAGGTACATATAAATCTACTCTCTCGTGGAAAGACAAGATATTAAGTTTTCCTTTTTTTAAAATATACTGAGATACGAGTAACGAAGTTAATCAATAGTAACGTTGAAAATAAAAAACAAATCCAAAAAACACACCTTCAAAAAAAATAAACAAAACAATCTTCTTCACAGAGATTTTTATCTACAAAATATTAAATGATTATTATCTTATTGTTAGCAGTAAAAGGTTTACATGTACATTTTAATTTATGACATAACTATCGCAAAGTTGAGAGAACTAACTAACAATCATCATCGTCATCGTCATTATCATCATCATTTCAGCTCATATACATCCCACTGCCAGTAATAGTTAAAGAACTCTATATAAATTTAATTTCATTTAACAAATTGTCTGCTGTTATACGAAATTCTGGTCACGTCTATGTAATTACATCTATTGTATTAAATTAACCTAAAAAGAGAATTATTAAAGTTAGAGACAGCAGTCTGCTACGCCGATGTCTCGACCTCGACCCCACCGTAGCGCCGCTGGCTTTTCCGAGTTATGTGCGTTTTATTAATTCACGATTGCTATGCCGCCTACGCCTAATAATAATACGCCTAAGAAAAAGATTTTTTGCCTCGTAATATGGATAAACAAATAGTATATGAAATAAACAAATATTGTATTATCTTAGGTCTAGTCACAAATATTAATCAGGCCAATTTTGGGATTCAGACTTATCCAACGATGAGCCAAAAGATAATATGTTTATAATAAAATATCTTTTATGTATTGGATACGAATTCTGTCAAAATACCTAAATATGAATAATCCGGCATAGGGACAGACAAATTAGATTCTTATACTGCGTTGGTCAGACGGCTTGGTATAAGATTTTGTTTCAGGATGGCATCATTTTTGTGTTTCACCTTTTTAGAACACCCGCGGTTTCTGGTATAGTCAAAGAATATGTAGTGTCTTTTATGATAGTTCCACCAAATGATACAAAAGAAATAAGAAGTCAGAAACTAGACTGCATTAGAAATGGAAATTGCATGTGTATATTATGCAGATGACAAGCAGAGTTATAACTCTTCCTAAAAGATACTGAATTAATATCAACTCCAAATAAATATCAACTTAAATTATAGTTATAATAAGTAACGACTATGAGTTACCTTGACGGCATTGATTTTTCGAGTAAGCATAGTGCTAACAGAAGTGAGCGAAGATTCCAATATTTGTTTTCCATCTTTCTGCTTCACGCTGGCATTCATTTGTTTATATCTCTGGCAAAAGTTAAATTACATATATAATGATGTGTTGAAAGTAAACATTTATATATTAGTTGTAATGTAAGCATGCAATGTTTAGTTATTGAAGAATGTAGTTTAATAAATGTTTGTACATACTACCCGAACATATTATGTACTAGCAATCCGCCCTCGCTTCGCTTCGGTTTTAGTCATTTTACCCGCGTAGTTCCCGTTCCCGTGGGAATACCGGGATAAAATATAGCCTAGTTTACGCCCTGATATTATAGCTTTCGATTGGTGTAAGAATTTTTGAAATCGGTCCAGCCGTTTTGAAGATTACCCGGAACAAACAGACAGACAGACAGACAAAAATTTTTTAATTGCTATTTTAGGCATAGGTGTCGTGCAAATAACCGCGTGAGCATGAAAAAAGCCTATTATTTTGACATTACAAACAGACACTCCAATTTTATTTATTGGTATAGATAGAAGTTGTACTTTTGGCGCGTTAGAGAAAAAGGATAAGAGTATAAATTTTTACAATTCGCGCACACCGTCACGAAAAGCAACACCCTGAAGTTAACCACAAATATCAACTAGATATTGCGTCATAATAAAACTTTTAATGTAACGCGATGGGTAAATTTGAAAAAGTTTTTATCTTGGTAAGGCGGTAACCTCTTACGTGCTTACACTTTTTTTACTATATTTTTAAATTTTTTGGTTTGTTTTTCTGCAAGAAGCCCTGAGTTAGACAATAAAAGTCTATAGGTATTACACAATATAAATTATTTTTATACCCCATGAACACGCGACTCTTAGCGGCGATAAAAAAAGAATCGTTTAAGAATTCATATAATGTTTATACACATATGTACATATTACGATAAATTAATTTGGTCAATGTGTAATACTGTGTTGTAATATTGTACTAATAAATATATACTATGTTAGAATTTGAACGCTAAATATGTCATACCTAAACTAAAATAATTAGTACCTCTGTTAAAAATTTGCTCCATTATTAGTGATATATGATTTTTTTTAGTTGAACGTCAATATCTTGATGAAAAAAATTATTTTTAAACATTATATTCTTAACTGAAAAAAGAGATTTTACACTTCTTCTTTATAATTAAATTTTATTAATAAATTAATGTATTTTCTTTAAAGCGATTATTATTCAATGTGTACTTAACATCGAAGAATGGAAATAAATCTACGTACATTATCACATTTAAAATAGAAACATGACTTGTAACATATTTAATAAATTAGCATATTTCTTTGAAATATTAACTGTATTTGTGTCAAAATATGAATCAAAACATTATTATTTAAACAAAGACATAAAATCAAAACTAACTATTCACATACATTAAATGCTTATGTCAAAGTGCGCTGATAAATAACTGAAACTGCAGGTTTATAAAAACAAGTTTAATACAATAAAATCCATAGTATTAGTTTCATTTTAACTGAGATACAATACATTCAATAACATATAGAGTACGAATGAATATCAGGTCTGACAATTCTATTTATACAATAAATTCTCTATAATTGCTGCTAACGTACTCACCGTTCTGATTTTATCTGCCTTCGTGAGGGCTTCATTTAACTTCCATAGTTCATCGCCTAACGTTCTTGCCCACACTTTTACTCTGCAATAATGAAAGATTATTTATTATCACAATGTATTAACCTTTACTGGATGTGTCTTATCTTAAGTGGTTATCATAAGCCTCTACGAAAATGTGTAACGACACATTTTATGCCATGAATTTGGCATAAATTGTACCACCCCCTTGCCCGTGGGTGTCATAAAACATGACTAAGGGATTGGACATGCATATAATAGCTATGCAAGAGATGGAAAACTCGAAGTAAAATCCTGCATGAATACGTTTGACCTGCATGGTATAGTAAGTCAATTTCCCTTCTATTCTAGAGGAGCCTTTAGCCCAATAGTGGGACGTATATCAGCTGAGATGATGATGATGAAACGATTTTTTTTAACGTAGCTTAAAAAGATTTTTTATTGTTATTGATCTGGCCACTATCTTTCTTTTTAAATTTTATTCTATTTTTGTTTTTTTTTTAGTTGTAAATTTGTTGTTCATAATATGAAAAAAAAAACATGTCTATCGCTGAATAAATGCGTATGACAGCAAAAGCATGTCTATCGCCAAATAAATTCATTTGATTTTTTTCTTTTCTGTCTAAACCTTTTTTCTTTAATCTTATGCAAACGCCGCTGGTTATTTACTAACATTCATATCTAGTAGTAATAGTCTAGCAATATAATTTCATATTTTTTCTTAAATGTCCATATCACGCTAGGCTTATCCTTAACTTCAACCACCAACACCACTCAAATTTATTCAAATATACTAATGAATTATTTTGTCCGCTCTAAATTCAGTCTTCATTCATTCGTCATCATTACAGACATACGCTTGAGTCCTAGCGTCTGACTTTCTTAACGCCAACAGCAAGATCGGAAAATATCATCGCCAGCAGCTTTGCCTGCATCTCCGGTAGCATGTCAATCAAGTAACAGAAAGTGATAAGGACTTGATGAAATACCTGTCACGGTAAACTTATTGGAATCACTAGTAGCTGATCTTACCTTAATATCTAGATGGATCTAGATCATCAGTATAAATTACACTAATATAATTCTCAGCCACATCATTCTCTTTCATTGCTCACCAAAAATCGTTCTTCTCCGTAATATACTTTGTCAAAGTAAACGAACAGCATATGCAAGTTCTTGTAGGCACCTCGATATCTCTCGCACAGTAATTGCAATATGGCGTCCGTGGTCACAGGAACAAGCATAAAACGGTTTTTTTACTCTCCCTTATTCTCCCCTTTCAATCACTTCGTCAATCCTCTCTCCAATCAATTATCAGTAAAATTTACTATGAGGTGAAAAGAAAGCCTTTTCGATAAGAAACACAGGAATAAATCGGCGTTTTTTTTAGATAATATAGAAAACTACAAGAAACTACTTTACTCGCCAACAAACACGTAGAAACTTATGGGATCATGACGAGAAACATAGGCATTAACAATATGATTAGTATATAATGACTAGAGACCGGCTTATATGCATTTGCATATTTAAGCCAACTTCAGTGATAATAGCATATTTTACTTAAGATCTAGTTATGATGCATATTATCCCTACACGTACAATATTTTTTATAAATGCAGTGTACTCACCCTGCGTTCCGAAATGCGTTAAAATCTGATAATATAGTGAGTACGACCAAATTTAATAGTCACAAAATATAGCGATTGAATAATAATTGTGACTTTGGTCGGATTCGCGATTTACGTAATAACATCGAAGACATAACCTTACCACTGAACATTTGTAACATAACTTAATTATTTATGTAAACAAAAATATTAAATAATTTTAATATTATGTAATATTATTCTATATATTATCGCCTATCAAAGAATTATTATAAAATGTATACTGCGTTTGAAAAAAAAGAAACCGTACTTTTTCCTTTTTATGAGTTCTTAAAATGTGTTATTTAATTTTGCATATTCTGCCAAATTTCGTGTATATTTCAAGCATTTTTCATGCATATTTGCATGCATATAACGTTTTTTATGTTGTATTTAATCCAGTCCCTAATAATGACACTACTTAAGACAAAATACCCAAAATATATGCTTAGAAATAAATAACTGTTATATTCCTTAACAGATCACAACATATAGACACTTCATGGTGGGTAAAATCTGCGATTGTATAAATACAATCATTTGAATCGGGCAACAAGTGAAAACTCACTCTATACCAAACCTAGACTACCTTCTACCTATTTAAAAAGGGGTGCGTTTTTAATTGAAGTTTCGTTCTTACAAAAAAAATATCTACTACCCATTCCTGTCATCTCGTAATCAATTAGCTTAATTTTTTCATTAGCTTATCGACGGTCTCTATTAGATATAATCCCCTCCATATGAGGGAGATAATCTTATAATCGTCACGCTAAATAGATGGGTTGATGTTCGCATTCAATGCTATAGGTTTCCCCGGAGAATACTGCCGACCGTTTGCTTTGTCCATTTTTATAACGCCCACGGAAAGGTAGAGTTGGTCACGCATGATATTTTTAAACCATCTAATAAGTTAACTCAATACTAAAAATGGATTATGTTACATATAAGACGATTAACAATATTAACAAATGCCCTTTGGATATGTTTTATCTTTAACATAATCAGTATAATTGGCGATAACGTGTAGAACTGTGTTAAATCAATAAGTTTCTAAAGGAGAGAGGACATTATTTTTCAAGGATATTAATTTAATGTTTATATGAATTTTGTTTTCTATTTAACTATTCATCAACCGTTTATGCAATCTGTATTATGATGCATCATCGTTTTCTATTTCGCCGGTTGTCGTAAAATACGACTAATGGACTTAGCAGTTAACATCACAGCAAAATAATGTAAACTTGATATAAAAACCTATGCTGATATTTGGTCAACGTGATGTAGTAGGCCAATTTGTCTCAAGGTCTGAACAATGCTATTACTTAACTGTAAATCGTTTATAGTCTGTAAAGAACAATAAAAATATCATCCATTTATCTATAATTTAATATTGATTTTGAAATAAGTAATCTTTATTACGGCTAATGTGATTTTTAAATTATACTGTTGTATTCTTTCTACCCAACGCAGTTGTGAAATGACATGTTTATGTTTTGTCTCATTCACATTTTCACACACTAGGTTGTTTTTAATGCAGAAACTTTTCAAAGTTTCTAAAAAGTTCAAACGTAGCTCGCGTTACATGACTAAAATTACGCACATATAAAGAACAGAGAATCTATAGGCTAATTATTTATACATTTAATATTATTAACAGATATTGGTATCTTTTTAAATATTTATTAATGACTCTTACGTGTCGGCTTTCCATGCTGGTACTGGTTCAGGCACAAATAATAATGCACAGATGAATACGAGATTTAAACATTGCATATCTCCGCCAATGACTCACGCTAACACAAAATTTTATATCATTCGGTTATATCTCGCCAAGACTACAGGATAAGGCACATCGTTACTACGTCTGAAGGCTTTTGGTGTATCAAATTAATATATCACTACATCTACGAATATCTATGATAGATAGAGAATGAAACTGAAAGCTTCCCGGGATCGAGATAACGAGCAAGGCCACTACGATTACGGATCACGATAAATACACTCACTAACTACTTTCACCGTAACGCGGGTATTAATAGTTCAGCTGTAAATATTTTGAGTTAACTTTGAAGTATACGTTATAAAGATATTGCTGCGCGGTTTTTTTGGTTAAGTGATGTCAGATGTACGAATGTGTGGAGCAGTTCTCGCAGCTTGTGGCGTGCGTACTTTGTCCGGGCTAGGGAGCGCGAACGTGTGTCGCGTTAGACGCACGTGCTGCGTCTATTCTGGGCGGGCGACGACGATCGCTCGGCCACCATCGAGCGGAGCCGATCTAGGTCGGCGGGCGGCGTCGGTCCATACATTGCTACTGAAAACATGCCGCTCATACCTCGCTCATTCTCATCATTATTGCATTTATTAGTATTGCCTATGATTAATATTTAGTTAACTTCATACACACACACACTACTTGGGGCCTTCGTTTTAATACACTTAAAACCATATACATGGCCACATATTTGGGGTGTATTTGTTACGCTGCACCTGTATGGGCCGATAGGGCCACCATAGGGGCGGCTCGCCTTAAATTACTACAGAGCCAACGATTGGCCCTAATACTCTTATGTAAAGCCTATAGAACGGTTAGTACCGAGGCCTTGCCAGTACTCGCGGGTGTACTGCCGGTTGATTTGGAGATTCAGAGACGAGCGTCAATGTATTACACCACAAAGGAAACTATGAATACAGATTTCCTTCTACCGCGTGACCGAAATAAAATTGCTAGATTCTTTGCACCACAATCCATTGTCTATGAAGAGCTTTTAACTAAATGGCAAGAAAGATGGGATTCATCATCGAAAGGTCGTCATCTTTATCTATTTTTTCCATACATTCGGGAGCGCTTGGAGAAGGTGTGGCTGGAGGTTGACCACTTTGTGGCCCAATTTTTAACTGGCCATGGCAACTTTAAAAGTAAATTATTTTCTTTTAAACTCGTACCATCACCATTATGTCAATGTTCCACATCTGACCACGAGTATGAACAATAAGCACATCACATTCTCTGGGAGTGCGATCTCTGGCGAAACGAGCGTAACCTTATGTTAAACAGTTTGCAAGTCACCTGTGGGGTAGTATACTATACGGACCTTGTAGCAACTCGAGAAAATTGCCGTGCGTTCATGCGTTTCTGCCACACCTACTGTAGCAATCAATCTTAACGCTCACATATAGGCCCCGTTAAGCTCTTCCGTATCCGTGGTGCCGTACTGCTGCGCTATCGTAGCTGTACATCTTTTTACTTATTGGCTGACTAGTCATTTTGTTTTCCTGTCTCCCGCTTTGCCTAGGAGGGAAGTGGAATCTCTCTTTCCAACTCCTGCTCTTTAATCTTTTCTAATTAAATTTGTTGCGGGTTCCAAGACAATTAAAATCATATCCCGGGACTGCCTGAGGGTCAAACCTCGGTGTCATTTATGGAGACCATTGTGGATCCTGGCTTACAGGAGTTACAATGGTGGAAATGTGTGGTAGGATTAGTCACCATTAAAAAAAATTGTTAACTTGAATTATGAATTTAGTTTAAATTATTTTTTACATTTTATTTAAACCGTGAGAAGATAATATTAAAACACAGGCTAGAAATTAAAAACTATGATTTTATATTTAGGACTTGATTTAAAATAGAAAAAAAATAATTTGTACAAAGTTAGAGTACCTACTATTATTTAGATGTATATTGTATTTCATATAAAGATTGCCTTTTTTTTGTGGGTAGGCTGCGGTCGGCGCGCCTCCGCACCACTCCGTCCGGGGCGACAGAGGGGCTTAAGCACGCAACTCCCGCAACCCACCCGAAAACCACCTCGCCTTCGTCGTTGGGCCGACCACCGGAGCAGGTTTACTTGACGTCAGTGGTCGGCCCGATGGAATACCCCCAATTGGGGTACCCTCCCATCGACTGACGTCCCCCCATCGGGGAGGACGTCGGTCTTTCCTCACGCGGTCGGCCTCTGGGCGGGTGACGGACTAATCCCCGGTCACGTCACCCGCAATATAAAGATTGCCTTGTGGTGACGGAATAAGAATACAATTCCGTTGTAAAAGTCGACTCAGGGTTTAAATATGAATATAGCATATATCAAGAGAAGGAAATCTTGAAGTGAAACCCTAAACCAACACGACTGACCAGCATGGCATATTGTAGATGAATTTCTCTATTACTTAAAGGAGGCTGAACCCCAACATTGGGATATGTATGAGCTGAAATGATGCTGATGAATGATGAAAAAAATAATATAAAAATAACTGAATGTTGTAAATAACGTTATTAGATAAAAGCATACAGATAAGATAATTTATTTTGATAATAAAGGCCAAATTTAACACAATGCCAACCTGTCTGATCAGCATGGTATAACAGGTTGATTAACCTCCTAATGTAGAAGAGCTAGCTATAGTATAAGAGTGAGATGATGACGATAAATTTTCCTTTACTATCTAGTGACAGAGTAAAGATGTGAACGCAAGGAATATAAATGCAAAAAGAAACAACTTAGTAATTAAATATTGCATGTATAAGATATATTTATAAACATTAATCAGTATACATACTATTATTAAACTTCAGAGTGTGTTTCATTATAATTTTGGATATTTACGCGACCATTATACATTTTAAATAAAACTATTTTATGGATTTTATCGCGTTTATATTAATTTTTTATTGCCCGACGTTTTAAGAATCTGTGTAATAACGAGTACTTGTTGTACGTGAAATATCTTAGACTGCCCGTGACCATAAACTCTGCAAATTGTTCGAAACCTCGAGCAATTAAAAATCAAATACAAACGCGATAAAATCCGTAAAATAGTTTTATTTACAGTGTGCTTCATTGTTTAATGCGCTAATCTAATGTATATATAGTACCTGAGGTGTAGCACCAGGTGTAAGAACTGAAATTGTAACAAACTTAAAGTGTAGGATAGCCTATTTTATTAAGGAAGCTTTTAGGCAATGATTATAAATGTTAGCGTGAAATGTTAGTTGAAAAATAATAATTAGATAATGCGTATCAACCTTTGCTGATATAACAAAAATGCTGATTATTAAAACCATGGGTTGACGTGTTAAAACCACATATTAATGATAAATATAGTATTGAGTGCACTCAAGGGAGATGCTGATTGGTAGCATGTTCAACATCGGCGCAGGCGCGGGCGGCGCAGGCGCGAGTATCTGCGCCTAATGCCGCCCTAGCCGAGGCCGCGGGTGATCGGATCGGGGAATTGTCCGTCACCCGCAAAGAGGCTGACCGCGCGACGGCGACCGACGTCCCAGGACGTCGAGAGGTGAGGTTACCCGAAAGGGTATTCCGTTGGGCCGACCACTGATGACAAGTCACATCTGCTCCGGTGGTCGGCCCAACAACGAGGTGACGTGGGTACGGGTGGGTTATGGGCCCGCGCGCCGTCCTTTCATCGCCCCGGATGGACTGAACCGCGCGTGCGCTTACCATAGCCCACGCAACAAACAAAAAAAAAAGGATGTTCAACATCCAAACCTTCTGAATATATTATTATATATTGCCATATATTTACGGAGTAAGAACTATCACTAGCCCTTACTTTCTCATAGATATCTTAAGAGACAGAAGCAGTGTCGAGTCACCAACATAAATATTAACTCGGTCAACACTCAGTCACTCGTTTCAGCTCTGTAGAAAAATTATTAGGCCTGACAGCGTGCATTAAACTACTTTTAACTGTCGGAACCCACCTGATTAAAGACGCTCGGGTCCACTCACAGTATTACCTACTGTACGTAGAGAAACATTAGTGTACTGGATGCGCTCCGTTCAGCATGATTTTGCGGACGATATTCATCGCCTTCAGACTAAATGATATTGAGAATTCAGCGTCCAGCGTAAGGATCCAACGTCTCTGACCTTGTTGAGCTGGCCACGCACGACACGGAATTTGGTATCAGTGGTCGGCTCAATGATGAAGGGGAGGGAATACGGTGGGTTATAAAATCGTGCGCAGCCCTTTCGTGACCCCGGATCGGAAGGATAGAGTCCGGTCCTGTGCCGCCTGCATCCAACGACGCCCAGCAACTTTCACTAGGTCGTCGGTCCACCAAGTCAGGGTGTCCTACTCTGCGTCGTGCAATTCGTGGTCGCCACGCGAGAACCTTTCTTCCCCAGCGGTTGTCGGTTCGTCAAGCGATGTGGCCTGGCCATTGCCAGTTCAGCGTGCTAATTTTTCAGTTACACCCGTTCCTCTGCGAATTTCCATATTTCGAATTCTATATCGCAGAGAAATCCCGAGCATAGCCCGTTGAGCGACTTTGACCTTGATTATGAGGTCTACAACAACAACAACTGTAAATAAATTATTTTCATAAACACAACAGTATGCCGTACAAAGTTGAATGTAAACTTTGCACGGCATACTGTTCCCTGCAAACTATTTGCTAGGTTAGACTCGAGTACGTGCTCATCCTTGTCTCCATATTTAATCACCTCCTTACACCGTTGTAATGAACTATGTAAGAAATTCTTCCACTTAATAGTAAACTATATTATATCATCTTAGATATTATCATCTAAGAAATATAATAACGGCTTAACGTCAAACGAGAAATGTAGATTTATGACCGTTTTCACTAATGATCTCTAACTTAAGATTAAGAGAATATAAATGATACATGACATATATTATCCGTTATTATATGCATTAGAATTCAATATAAATATATATATAGATATATATAAATTCATCGATATCGGTCCAGCCGTTTAGGAGGAGTTCAGTGACATACACACGTACACAAGGAATTATAAAGACTAGCTGACCAAACAGACGTTGTTCTGTTCAAATAAAGCGCCACCTACCGGGTCCAATTGTCCTAAACCATTCTTGAATCCCCTTGAATACACACAAAAAAAAAATTAAACAGTGCAGCCGTTTAGGACTAGTCGAGTTCGAGTGACATACACACGTACGCTAGAAATTTATATATAAAGACTAGCAACTCGCCCTCGCTTATATAAAGACTAGCAACCCGGCCACTGAAACCGTTCCCAATCCTGTGGGAATACCGGGATAAAATATAACCTAAGTTACTCCCTGATATTATAACTTTCCATTGGTGAAAGAATTTTTTAAATCTGTTCAGCCGTTTTGAAGATTACCCGGAACAAACAGACAGACAGACAGACAAAATAAATATAAAATTATTTTCAGCCATGTGTATAGTGCAAATAAGCGTGTGAGCATGAAAACAGCCTATCATTTTGACATTACAAACAGACACTTTCCGTGTGGTGACGGAGTAAGAATACAATTCACCACTCCCTATCTTGCCCGTGGATGTCGTAAAGGACGACTATGGAATATAATATGCACATACCATCTGTGTAAGAGAAGGAAAACTCGAAACCCTATATTAACATGTCTGACCAGCATGGTATAATAGGTCAAATTCCCTCCCATTGTGGAGAAGCCCCGAGCCCAACAGTGGGACGTATGTGGGCTGCGATGATGATGATGAAACGTACACTTCAATTTTATTTATTGGTATAGATTGTCATTCAACGATTAAGTATACTGGCATTCGTTAAGCACGTAAAAATGTAATCATACGCCATTACATCACTTGGGCAAAGAGTACTCTTACACTGCTGGACCGATATTACCCAAACATAGCTAAGAACCACCGCCAAGAAACCGGTTTTCAAATAAAAAGAACCGCATTGAAATCCGTCCATCCGTTTGAGGGCTACGATGGTACAGACAAACATCGACGCCAAATTTATAACACCCCTCTTTTTCCGTCGGAGGTTAATAACTTATGTTTTTAAACTCGTGATATCTTTCGAATGGAATGTCCAAATTGAATAATTCAAAAAGTTATATAATGGTATTGAAGCAATCTTAAATATGAACATTTATTTTGATAAGGATTAATATTAAAGTATAAATAAAAGAGCATTTATAGCGGTGGCATTTGAATATATTTTTTAAAATGAAAAAACGCCTATTGTGATAAAACTATAATAATTAGACATACGCTGTTGCAATATTTTTTGTAGATAATTATATGTTCTGCAAAGTTGTAGTACATTATTTTGTCCTATAATTAATAGTTTTCGCAGCGCACGCGATGTAAGGAAGTTTTTTGGTAATTTTTTCACACTTTGGGTTACATTATTGGAGTTTTAGTATGGGTCCCTAACTTATTTGAAAATTTTATATAGCTTATGTTCACCGGGGATAGTGTAGCTTGCCAATAGTGAAAGAATTTATCAAATCTGTCCAGTAGTTTCGGAGCCTATTCATTTCAAACAAACAAACAAACAATCAAATCTTTCCTCTTTATAATATTAGTATAGAAAGATAAGTCTTATGAATAAGCGTGCTGAAGAGCACATTATGCTTCAGACTTTTGAATGAGATTACATCCAAAATATAGAAAACCGTAGTAGTAACCATATAACACGTGTAACCGATTCGCAACCTGCAGTAAATCTTACCACGAAAGCAAAAATGCTCTATGCGCCGGGAGGTCAGTCACAGGTTAGGTCGTTGATGAAGTTTGAATGTTTATTACTCAATCACGCGTAAACTTTTGACCACATTCCTTATGAATATTTACACATACATTGGCCAATTCCTAATTTAACTCATAGGATACGTTTTATACCGGCAATGTATTATTCCCTTGGGCTAATACTTCAACTTTAATTTTTTTTAATCAATCAAGCATAATCAATTGAACCGTTTTACACAAAATTTCTTGTTGAAAAATTACTATTTACGTAGGCGAAGCCGCGGGCAGAGGCTAGTATAATATATAATCAGAATATTTATTTCTTTGAATTTCTCTCGAAGTAATTCTTGAGCCTACATTATAAATTGCGCGGACAGCCCTTTTTGGAGGACAAAAATTCTGTTCAAATTCACAGAGCATCCCCACAGCAATATTCAATATCGGTTAACATTCTTATTTATTTTTTACTGCGTAAGCCACTGAGCTAAGTGTAATCGATTTCAATATGAGGCCCTCATTGAAGTTTAGTATCTATGGTAATACCTAAAAAAGGGTTGATTCCATAAGGTCCAAAGCCACACCATTCATTTGGACATTGGTTCCCACTTGCCTCACATTGGGTGCAGTAAAGATACATTTTGTTTTCTCTCATTGAGAACTAAATTATTATTAGGTATTAAACCAATGAACAACGTTAGGCAGTGTATTGTTCACATCGTCATAATTAAGCATTTATTTTTTAACTAAGGAAAAGTTTGTGCGGGAGAATCACACGGAAAAGTTCGTATGTTACCGACGGATTATTTTTCAAGAAATTTATTAATACCAAGCACATGGAATAATGTAATCGATAGTAGACTTATTCCTTATTATGTTATTCTAGATTGCTGTTTTTGTACCCATTATACACGTAACATTGATAAAAAACTGTCTGTGTCGTAGAATCATTTAATTTTTTTTTATGGTGTCGGTGAAAACGGGCATAAAAAACGCATGTATTTATAACTACATATATTTATAAAACTTACGTATTATTACAAATGTAGATTTATTATACTACTTATTTTACGAACGATAGAGGCTATAAAAGCAAAAGCTATAAAACGGATAATGTAATGTTTTCATGTCATTATTTGTATAGGACGTTAAATGAACAAAATATTATTGCTTTCTTAGGCTGAATAATATTATGAACATTGTTTAGTTACTATAAACAAAAATATTTCGCCAATTTCTGCATAATACGTTTCAATCTGGTAATTAATTATTGTGCTTTGTAATATTGAAATTTATTGTTTTCACTCACAACGAATTCTTACGATATTATCGTCTAAAAAGCTCGTCGCTATGTTGTCTCAAACAGATAATGCCTAAGGCGATTGAGGCCTCGTTACTTATATTATGTAAGGCCGAGAATAGACAGATTAGTGACAGTTTGCCACATATAATACGTAGTACAGTCATTGGGTATTTTTACTTGGAAAGTTTTCCAAGAGTTTCGAAAATTGGCAATTTTATAGATTTTGACGTGCTCTTACCGAATTTCAACTTTGCCACCTCGTATTTTCGCCGCTCACGCCGCGATATTGGAAAAATTGCGCCCAAAAGCAGTTTTTGATAATAACTCCTTTCCGACGCATTTTGCAGGAAAAACATATATACAAAATAATTGTAGAGAAAAATTCCTACAATTTATGTCTCAACCTTTTTTCCCTAAAATCAATAGTTAAGGCGTACGAGCGATAAAGTCTAGTACAACACATGTTTTGGTAGAAATTATCACACCACCATGAGGTAGAGAAAGCGGCGCGTTTTTTATCCCCAATAGGCGCCTAACACGCATCATCATCTGACTCACTATTTACAAATTTAGTTCAATCTCCGTCGCATCATTGTTGTTGATGAACCAAGTGTTGTGATTTCATCGTCTTCAGTACTGATTGAAATATCAAAGACGGAAGTTTCTTCTGCATCATCGGCGATGAGATCATCAATTTCATCGCGGTCCTCTTCGTTCTTGATTTAATCGTTTATTTACTCGAGAATAGTGTCCGTTTCTTCTTCTTCACTGCTATCTTGTGATGGAAATTGTGAATTATTACAAGAATCACCACAGTTCGTGCACACAACGGAGCACTTTAGCCCTGCCTTTATGCATCCGCAAGCTTTTTGACAACCTTTCTTGCATTTGCAAGAAATAAGTTTCAGCAAGCTTGCCGGAGCAGGAGGCTCAAATGTAGTAACAGGAATGAGCCCGTTCTTGTCTTTTTTCCATCCCCATTGTTCTACATTTTGTTCGTTCCCATACGACTACTGAACCTGGTGATAAGTTCGAAACGAATATTATCGTGCTGCTGCTTCTGTTGGTGGTAGCGACGCAATATTAAATTTACTTTTATATGCTGATGCTGTGAATGCTGTGAATGAAAATGCATTATTTATGTAATGCATTATTTATGTAAAAGATGTACTTTTAAAAGTACTTTCAATTTTTATATTTTACAATTCACAAATATGAGCAGTTTAAATTAAATATTACACGTTAGCGAGGATGTATAATGGTTTATGGTGCTCGTACGTCAAAACTATTAATTTTGGGTAAAAAAGGTTATGCTTATGATATTTATGTAGGAAATTTTCTCCACCATTATTTCGTATATATATGTTTTTCCTGTAAAATGAGTCGGAAAGAAGATATTATCAAAAACCTGTTTTTAGGCGCCATTTTTCCAATATGGCGGTGCGAGCGGCAAAGATACGAGGTGGCAAAGTTGAAATTCGGAAAGAGCACATGAAAATCTATAAAATTGCCAATTTTCAAAACTCCCATAAAACTTTCCAGGTAACCTCTATTTTTTCAAATTTGTATTTGAAAGTTTTCAAATGACTGTACTAATGGTTCAAAGGGGATATCCCGGCGTATGCACGTCGCTCAAGATTCTAATGTAGAGTACCTAGGGTATCCGAATTATGAGTTACACATATACAGCATTGTAGTTAAATTATTGTTGCTATCACTTTCGACTGCGGGCTACATTCGGACTATATCTAGTGTAAAGCATACCAGCTTTTCATTCAGATTTATATTGGTAGGTACTATGCTGTTCTCCGTGTGGTGTCGGGGTAAAAATACAATTTATCATCCCCTCTCTTGGCTGTAGATGTAGTAAAAAATGACTCAGAGATTAAATATACATACAATATATATACAGGGGGAGAAAAACTTGAAATGGAACCCATAATAACACGTTGAACCAGCGGGTATAGTAAGTCAATTTTCCTCCTGTTATGGTGGAGGTTCAAGCCTATGGGACATATGTTTTGACATATTGTATCCCTTAGCCATCTTTTACCACAACCACGTGAAAGATGGTGACTTATTCCTTCGCGACATGATCAGTTATTTATAACACAAAATTTATAGTAATTAAGACATTTCTTAATTTAAAATAGACAAGTCTATTATGTGCATGCCGAAAAAGTAAAAATGAAACACAAACCTGAAAAAAAAAGCATTTTTATTTCATAAATTTAATTTTACTAACTTAGCATTTTTCACAGGTCATAAAATGCTACAACACTGCTGGCATGTATTACGTCATTGTAGCAACGTTAGGAGCTTTCGAGGACATGAAAATTTAAACGCTATCGTCGCCGACGAGGGAGGACGGTCGTCGCCGATGAATGCATTAATTTAATAGACCTCGTCGAGCTTCACTTATGCTTGATGGCTCTATAAATAAGAACTTTGAGCTTGAAAGGTTGCCTCAAGTACTTGTGATTTTCAAGTAAAATTTATGCACAATATTATCTCAGTAGATTGCCAGGCCTTTTTGATTGAGCGACACAAATATATCACTGTATTGGTCTCTCATTTACATACATAAAAGGTTCTTAACGATATACGCATATTTGATGTATCAGTATGAGAATAATTTTATTATAGAATGCTAAATTACTAAATTATTATTTCCTTCGAATTTCACAGAAATATCAAGGAAATAAGTAGCTATCAAATAGAAGAAATACTAAAAATAAAAAAATATATGTTAATCCTTTTTTTAGAGCATAAGTTATGGTAAATTCTCACGCCATCCAACCTCCGGGGTGACGGAGTGGGCAGCACGTGGCCCTCTCACCTGCCGTACACGTACCTCTCTTTGCGTCGTGTGAGTCAGCCACCAGCACTTATATAATTAAAAAAAAGGGTGGGCTAGTAGGCCAGTTTCTATAGTGGAAATGGCTCAACCTCATTGAGGAATTAGATGAAAAGATTTCATACATCCTTTTTTTTTCAAATTTATGTAATTCATAACCTAATTACTTGGGATCGACGCATACTACCATAATACATATTGCTTAAAGTTTAGGCAATAGTTTTATGATACCCCTCCTGCCTGACGTCAACCCTCCTTAGTTGCAAATGTTAGTAGTATTTGTAGCCACCAAACAACACAAATATTCTGTAAAACAAAACTAGTAAACCGCCCTCGCTTCGCTTCGGTTTCAGTCGCCTTACCCGCGTAGTTCCCGTTCCCGTAGGAATAACGTAATAAAATATAGGCTATGGTACTCCCTGATATAATGACTTTCTATTGGTGAAAGAATTTTTGAAATAGGTTCGACAGTTTAAGCTTCGCAAGCGTAACAAACAAACAAACTTACTTTCGCATTTATAATATTAGTAACGATATATAAGAAACGCAAAGAAATAGATTTACAATCTCAGACAATCTTAACAGCCCTACTTACGGCTTGGATGGCACACGATACCCTCGTCGCTAATAATCGGTCACTTTCAACCCTCAGTTAACAAGATACTATTATTATATATAAAACTCAAATTGATCATAAAAGCGACAGTTCTGAAAGGGATGTTAGAAAGTTAAAACCATCTGGGGGCACGGCAGTGCCCCCGCCAAGTCGAGCAAAAAAAAAAGTCGGGCAAAACGCAACACTGCCGTAACATACTTTTCTCGAAGCAACCCTCTATAACTTTCGACCCTCTATAACTTCGTTGTGCATAAAACTAGAAGCCTGAATTTTTAGTAACCCGGCAAGTATTGTATACAAATTATGTATTTCAAATTTCATTCAATTTGAATCAATAGTTTAGTTTAAGAATTATAACTAGTCAAAATTTCGTAATATTGTCACTCACTGACTGACTGACCGATCATCAATATTAAAGAGGCACTTTTAGCAGACATAAAAGCTTCAAATTTAGAATACAATTAGTGTTTAGTGTATAAATAAAGGAAAAATTATGAAGATTCCGAGATAAACTAAGTGCATAACTAATTTTGTAAACCCACATAAACATATAGGATTACAAAGTTACATTTGCAGTTAATGAAATGTAACTTTGTAAGAAATAAGAATACATTTGTTGCCATCATTGCTTCTCTATATGAATCTTAAAAACCCTAAAGACTGCGCAGAAGGCGTAGTGGTTAAGATACCAACGTACCGTGCCAGTGTCGCAGGTTCCAATCCCATGCAAGACAACACCTTTTACGATCCACAAATTATTGTTCTGAGTCTGAATGTTATTTGTGTCGGTTAATTATATCTTATTTCTGTATGGTGACGAAGTAAGAATACAATTTACCACTCTCTATCTTGCCCGTGGATGTCGTATAAGATGACTATGGGATATAATATGCACTACCATCTGTGCAAGAGAAAGAAAACTCGAAATGAAACCCTATATCAACATGTCTGACCAGCGTGGTATAGTGAGTCAAATTCCCTCCCATCGTAGAGGAGGCCCGAGCCCAACAGTGGGACATATGAGGGCTGCCATAATGATGCGATGATGAATTATATGTTTGTAAAGTCCCTCTCAATATAAGGATTATTATTCCCTTAGTGCAAGACGTTGTCATTTAAAAAAAAAGATTCAACAGGAGAGTGGGCAGCAGCTCTTGCCGGGGAAATGTATGATATCTCACTGCGAAACCAACCCGCCTACCAAACGTGGCGATTATGGCATTATTCCTTATATGGCGAAGAAAAATTAGCCCTAGTCATGACAACTCTGTTACCCTTGAGCGTCGTTGGATGCAGGTGCCACAATACCGCACTTTATGGTGAAGCATGAGGGGGTCTATGTTCTGCAGAGGACGGCGATAGGCTGAATGATGATTGGTGTAGACAGATACCTAGATATAATTGTGTTCAAAGATAACTTGTAAAATGGTCAATCAACGGAATGAAAAAGCAAGAGTGGGACCTGTCTTATGGAATTGTACCAAAATCTCCCAAAGTGTTAAGCAAACTAAATTGCCTGAAATTTACCTGAAAGTAAGAACGCCATCATTAGGCTCGATTGCCATCAAAGCGGAAAGGAGACTAGAGCAGATGTGTTTCAAAAAACCAATCAAATTTCTTTATTTCTACATCTCTCCGCTTAGTTTAGGTAGAAATAACTCAAGCGGAAAGGAGAGATGTCTCATTTTTCAGAGAGTAGGCTCTAAGAAAATCCGTTTTTGGTATTCAAGAAGTAGAAGGTACCGGAAAGGAAAATAAGTATTTACAAAAAGAAATGAGATACCATCAAAAACAAAACTTGTAAAAAAAGCTTACTTGGCTTTTTTTTTGTAAAAAAAGCCAAGTAATTCTGTTTATTTAAAACATAAAAGATCTTTAATATTGATATAGTGACTATAAGAAGTTGTTAGGTTAGCTATTTACGTAATAACTTAAGAAAAAAGGTCCCTGAAGCAGGGACTGAATGTGTTAATCGACTTGGTATAACATGGATCTCACAACTTTTTATGGTAGAAGAACTCAGTTGCGAAGCTTGGCTTTCTTTACAAGTTTTGTTTTTGATGGTATTTTGATTTCCGATGTCTACGTGGGTATTAGACATTATAAATAAAACTATTTTTACGGATTTTATCACGCTCGTATTTCGGTTTAAATATAAACAGGATAAAATCCGTAAAAATAGTTTTATTTATAATTAAAACCAATATTTGGTGTCCCCGTCGTAAATTTAACACAGTTAAAACATTTTTATTTTCTTGATCCAGTGACACTTAAAACTTTTTACGAACTAAAATAAATACACGGAACAAATGCAGCTGCAGTTCTTGAAAGTGGTTAAATTCTGACTGCCACTAATTTCGAGTATTTTGAATATTTTAATTTTGGAACATTGCCCGATTAATGGAAATGAGTTCGCCGCTATTGAGTGAAATAAAAATTACGGTGGTAAAATATGGTGTATAACACAGCTCTGTTTACTCGGTAATTGATAGATATAATATTATACAAGATTTGCACCCAGTTTTGCTCACGTAGATGGTTTTTTATCAATCGTTTTAGACCTGGGAACAGTACTTTTTTTCAAGATATGAAGTATTTTCTATGAACTTAATAATGTGTATGCAGAATATCGTTATAACTGGTTGTGCAGTTGAGGCTTAAAATAGTAACGAAAATACAAATAAGCAAAGTCATATTAGGATTTATAATATTAGTTAGGATTTTATATTATTAGAACTGAAGCATTTGTTTGTGGTAAGGCAAGGGTGTGTGTGGTGTGGCAAGGGTTTATAGCTATAAACCCTATTCATCATTCATTCATTTCGGCTTATAAAATATATATCCCATTGTTGGGCTCGAGCCTCCTCCATAATAGAACGGATATTAGCTTACTATGCTGGTCAGACGTATTGGGATAGGTTTTTGTTTCGAGTCTTCTTTCCCTAGCAAAGACAGTATATGCATTTATATCCCTTAGTCATCTTTTACGCCAACTACGGGCAAGTCCCTACTTCATCATCATACGGATATATACCCAGGTATAAGCTTTTTTATAATATTTTATACTACTTCGTCATATATTTCTTTGTCACCATACGAATATATACCCTATTAGCTTTAGGTACTTATAATCTATTTTAAATATTTTTATTTTTATATATTAAGAATATATATAAACCTTATTAGAAAATCTATTTTTAAAAAAGCTAAATAATTATCATAACTAGAGTATAAATTTGGCAAAAATTAGTAACAAACTAGCAAGGCAGATGGCCTTGCCTCATACCGTTTCTTCTCTTCAGACTGAAGTCAAAGAATCGACTCCGTGGTCCACTGAATAGGCGGCTTGTATCGCCCTTTCGTCAGACGGTGTGCGTGACGTTTATAAAGAAAGAACGCAAAGCAGTCACGAGAAGTTCGACAAAAGTAAAAACTTAAAACTTTCATAGTTTTAAGTTTTACAAACAGTTATTATCTTTAAATACTTATTCAAATTAATTTGTTTCATTATTATCATTATCGCAGACCACATACGTCCCACTGTTGGGCTCGGGCCTCTTCCACAATGGGAGGAAATCTGACCTATTATACCATGCTGGTCAGACATGTTGGTATAGGGCTTCAGTTCGAGTTTTCCTTCTCTTGCACAGATGTTATGTGCATATTAATTCCCATAGTCGTCCTTTAAGATATCCACGGGCAAGATACGGAGTGGTGGCATTCTTGCTCCGTCATCACACGGCAATATTAATTTGTTTAAAATTTTTAAATTAAAACTTTTAAGATTCATCTGGTTTTAACATCTAGCGGCATATATATAGTGATATTGACATAGCTAGAGATATAGTGTTAACGTTATCATGTCACGCGACTATGTCGATGACAACGTACATTTACTCCCCATCCAAACCTGCTTATAGAGGTAAATACTTCAAAAAAAAAAGCAAATACAAACGCGATAAAATTTAGCACGCTAGTGAAATATATTTTAATATCCAGTAGTCTAGCTACCATCGATTATTTACTTCGGCACACAAGTTAACCGTGCCATATATCTTAGAAGAACTTTCTCCTTAAACTTGGCGTAAGCCTTTTCAATCATAATCAGTCTTCACTGGCTGTTCGAGTTTCGGTAGATATAACAATAAAATTGTTTGGAATAAAATACTGTTAACATTAAAAACAGGTAGGTGTAACAGGAAAACAGTGTATTTACCACAGATTTTTAAAAGAGAAAAAGTTTTCAAAACATCTTAATGTATATAGTTCTTCTGGACGAGTGTTTGTCACCTAACTCCTCCTAAAGATTAAAACACCAGAGAAAACCCGATTTCCAAAGTATTCATGAAACAAGATAATCGTCACATAAATTCTGCCAAGATGCCTTTGTTGCAGTTTGATAATAATGTCATACGATACGATACTAAAGTACGTAATTATTATCAGCGTACACATATTCAAGTTTGAAAAGCCGTAGTTACGCGTTGCTAAAGTATTATGATAATTAATATTACAAATATTAAATATTTGGAATAGTAATTATGGGATAATGTATTATGAACATTATTAATTTATAATATCATACCCCTTCTATGACGTATATTTAACGTATATCTTATATCTTTAAATGAGCAATTGTTATATATTTCTATCTTTATATATATATATATATATATATATATATATATATATATATATGGACATGAATAGACTAAGGTCTATCCATAAATATTGTTACAGTTAAAAATAAACAAAATACCTATTATATTTGAATTTGGAATCTGTCATTTTTAAATGATTTTTCATTATTTTCTCATTTTGACGCCAATAGGTTGTACAATATTTTGCGATATTAAAATTGCGTGGGATAATAAAGAGAACCGAATCGCTGCATTAGACAAAGTAGGTATGGAGCCAAATTGCAACTTTTAAAACTCTCCATACGCTTGGTATTAGTAAAATGTTTGTGTATCGGCCTATTAGTTGCAGGTGTACTTACGGTCGACTTAGAGACACAAAGGCGGCCATGTATTATACCACTAGGGAAAACATGATTAACAATTTTCTTTTACCACGCGATCGTAATAAAATTACCAGACTTTTTGCGGCGCAATCTGTCGTGTACGATAAGCTCTTGACCGAATGGCAGGAAAGGTGGGATTCGTCAACAAAGGGTCGCCATCTATATCTATACTTTCCATTTATTCGTGAGCGTTTAGAGAGAACTTGGCTAGAAATTGATCACTATGTAGCCCAATTCCTCACAGGTCATGGGAATTTTTGAAGTAAAATATTCTATTTTAAACTAGTAGATTCACCATTTTGTCAATGTTCGTCCTCAAACGATTCGACCCGATTTTGAACAAACAGCTCATCACATCCTTTGGGAGTGCATCTCTAGCGTAACCAGCGGGACCTCATGTTAGACAGTCTGCATGTTACGTTATACTATTCGCATCTTGTAGCAACTCGAGAAAATTTCCCTGCGTTCAGGCGCTTTTGTTATACCTAGTATTGTAACCTAACCTAAAGCTCACAAATAGGTCCATTAAACTCTGTTCAATCTGTGGTGCTGTACCGCTGCGTTTCACGTAGTTGTACAAATTCTTATTTACTGGCTTATTAGCCAACTTTGTTTCATGTCACCCGCTTTGCATAGGAGTGAAGTGGAATCTTTCCAACTCCTCCTGTTTTTCTTTTCTAATTAGATTTGTTGCGAGTCCCAAGACAATTAAAAGCTTTGCCCGCTACTTCCTGAGGGTCAAACCTCGGTGTCTTATACGGAGACCATTGTGGATCCTCCCAATGAGGGTCTTAACAGAAAAAATACATGACATGCCATTGAAACTAGTAGCGGAGTGAATCCCACACGCGACATCTTGCAATGTATATAGGCACAGGCGCTCTAATCATATTAAGTCGATTCTCCATTCTTCCAATTTTAATTCCCTGCTCATTGGTGTTCATTCTTCATTTTTACTCTTTGACGGACTATATTATCTCAAATAATATTAAACTTTTTAGGGTTCCGTCTCGAAAGGGTAAAAAAGGGACCCTGTTACTAAGACTTCGCTGTCTGTCCGTCCGTCTGTCTGTCACCAGGCTGTATCTCAAGAACCCCGACAGTTATACAGTTGAAATTTTTACAAATCATGTATTTCTGTTGCCGCTACAACAACAAATATTAAAAACAAAATAAAATTAATATTTAAGGGGGGGCATACAACAAACGCGATCTTTTTTCTCGATATCGATCCTCATCCCATATAAAAAGGCCATTTTTTCCCTATTTTTATAGATAATGGTACGGAACCCTTCGTGCGCGACTCCAACTTGTACTTAACCGGTTTTTTATTAAACTTTGTTTATGTTTCTTTTCTTTCAGTTGCAGTAAATCATCATTCACAATACTATCACTGCTGTAAATAATACAAAGTGTTTAGGTATGTGGTTAGATCAAATTATCTCATGGAAAATAAACCTAAGTAATTTAACAAATCAATAAATCAATATTGCTACATAACCTTAAAAACTTGCCAACCTAAATACAGCTTTAACTACTTACCATGCCTATGTAACCACTACCCTGTGATGGGGTATTATATTATGGAGTAATTCTTCATAATCGTTAATTCTTTTAAGGCTTAATTTCTAATTGAATTATAAAAGACTCACTTAAGAGAAATTATTTTGAAAATTATCCCCTCACATATTCTTTCCTAAGGATGTAAAAAGGGGGTAAATTTTGCATCACAAATAATTGATAGCACAAATGGCAAAATGGTTAAGACACCGACCTACAGTGCCGACCTGCAGTTGCAGGATAATATTTTGTAACTATGACGGGGTTGCAGTCTTCTGCGAGGCAGTAGTCTCGCGAAAGGAGGCGGCGGAGCGCGCACGAGAGGAACGCCTCCACGACTACGCGGTCCGCCCCCGGCGACTGGGACGGTGCAGACTCGATTACCTACGCCTGTCGCCACCCTAGCCGAGCCCGCAAGTGACTGGACCGGCGATTTAATCCGTCAACCGTCGAGAGGCTGACTGCGCGACGGTGACCGACCTCCCCGAGGGGGGACGTCGTCGCGTAACCCCGGTTTGGCCACCCGCGGCCTCCAGTGCAGATACTCGAATCTACGGCGCCGCCGCCTCACACGCCAGCGGCGGTGTGAGTCACCGAGAAAGATTTCCCACTTCGCTATTTTCTTAGGCAAGATAATTGCCTAGCAGAAGATAGCGACCGCATCATCATTTAGAAGTGGTAGGACCACAATGTCGACAGTTATCTGTCTACAGCCGCGGGCCGGTTCGTCCGGAGCAGTATCATGCTCTCGCAGAAAATCGTCGTCTGAGTAGTAGCAATTTGTTACTACGCTTCGTTCGGTGAGCGAGAGAGCCGGAAGCCCAACTTTCTGAAGGTGATTGCGTGTGGAGGGTTTTGGTGGTGCCCTTGGTATCACCGAGCCTCAATGCATGCATTCACACTCCCTTCGCTTTCTTCGCGGTAGGCATCGGCCTTGTAAAGGTCCATGAGCGGCAGCAACACTTACCATCAGGTGTACTGTTTGCTCGTTTGCCACCGTTTGCAATAAAAAAAAAAAAAATTTAGCGACCGGGTAGGCGCAGCGTCAGGAACTATCCTGACGCGCGCACACACAGCGCTGCTCTGCCCGCACGCCACAAATCTCAAGCGTATGCTGCGCTGTGTCCACTCTACGATGGCAGTGTGGCAGGACACAGTTGCCTTCCTCTTTGCGACTTAGTCTATACTAAGTCATATATACTAAGTCTTCATTTACTGAAGCAGCCAAACTTGTACCATCTAAAATATGAGTGCTTCGGGCATCTGCACCTTCAAGTCTTACGGGGGAGTTCCAGACAATGTGCACGCTGCTTCAGTCGGTGGCAAAAGACTGTATGCTCCCACAACAAGCATTGGCAGTCGTGTACTAGGGCCAAATATTTTATCTAACTAGGAGACCCTCAAACATGTGGGTCGGGGATTTCCATGATTTTTGGTGGGCTTGAAGGTATCACAACTACCAGATATTAGGGTCAACTGGGCCTTCGTTAAAAAGATATTAAGGGTCAAAGTTGGATGGGTAATATATGTAGTAGAGAAATTCTCACTCGAATCGCCAATCGGCGGTAGCCTCGTGGTAACGCGGTCGCCTACGGAATCTATGGTCTCGGGTTCGAGACCCAATAACTTTTTTTTAATTTATCACAATATTTTGTAAAATTTGTTTCTTTTCACAGATTTACGCATAATTATAAATTATTTTACTTTTTTTCACGACCTCGTTTTTTTCGCTCTTTTCTCGCTCTTTCTCAATCTTTCACAGAGGGGACTCCCACAGCATGTATGTTGTCCGAGTGATCATCTACAGTCACAATGTGAATGTGGAAACAAAATGTTGATAAAATGTAGCCGGTGCAGACAATATCTGTTTTGTGTGCTTTTACGACGAAATCCATCCAAAAATTTGTAAGGATGATAAGAATGTATGAAAAATATACGAGAAATATAAATATTGATTTTTCACAATTTTATAATTATTTATTTTCATTCCCTAACGCCTGAATTTTCATATTGAAGAGCTGATACATGGGAGAGAGCGAGAAAGAGAGGATATCGTGAAAAAAGCAAAATAATTTATAATTCTGCGTAAAATTATGAAAGAAAAGAAATTACACAATACTGTGATAATTTAAAAAAAAATTGTCAGGTCTCGAACCAGAGACCATAGATTCCGCGTGCGAGCACGTTATCACGAGGTCACCGCCAACTTACGATTCGAGTGAGAATTTCTCTACTACATAAATTCCACTCTTTTTTTTTTGTGGGTGGGCTGCGGTCGGCGCGCCTCCGCACCACTCCGTCCGGGGACAGAGGAGCTTAAGCACGCAACTCCCGCAACCCACCTGAAAACCACGTCACCTTCGTCGTTGGGCTGACCACCGGAGCAGGGTTACTTGACATCAGTGGTCGGCCCGACGAAATACCCCCTATTGGGGTACCCTCTCATCGACCGACGTCCCCCCCTCGGGGAGGACGTCGGTCTTTCCTCACGCGGTCGGCCTCTCGGCGGGTGACGGACTAATCCCCGGTCACGTCACCCGCGGCCTCGGCTAGGGCGGCATGAGGCGCAATAAATTCCACTTTGACCCTTTGACTCCATCCAACTTTGACCCTTAATATCTTTTTAACCAGGGCCCAGTTGATCCTAATATCTGCTGGTTGTGATACCTTCGGGCCCCTGTACCACCCACCAAAAATCATGGAATTCCCCGACCCACAGGTCTGAGGGTCTCTTGTAAGCTTTGACAGCGATGGAGACCGTCACGGAACTCACTTTAAGATTGAGAAAGCACAAAACAGCACTTTTCGCAAAAAACCTTTTAGGACGACTCCTCATATTTATAACACACTGCCGAAACCTATGAAAGCCCAAAATAACATCATTAAAAAAACTCTCAAGAAGTTTCTAATAAATAAATTTTATTTAATTCTGGTTTGATTCTATCACATAATAAACTCATTTGCAAAAAAAACGGGCGGTTTTGATTTTCATTCATATTTAAAAAGATACAATACCAAAAAGGTTTCAATCGTTTGTACACGTTACTGGCCGGTTTTAAAAATGCTGTGGTATTTAAAAAAGTACGTTCTAAATTCAATTTTTCATTTGATGTTCATTTTTACAGAAAACCCCTTTTTATCCTACATTTTTGGCGCGAAGTTCCAGAAGTTAACATCGACTTTCATAACTTTTATTCAATTTTTATCGATTAATTTCATATCCTTGACTGTCAAAGCTTTATTTAATGCTGTTTGGCTGTATCAAAAATGGTAGATAAAGTGGTAAAAGCTACCAAAATTATCGCGCTGCTTGAAGAGGGTTGCAGCCAATGTTTCGTGGCTAGGAGGCTAAATGTTAGTCGCTCGACAGTCCAAAGGACCTGGCAGCGATATCAGGAGACTGGTTCCGTCGAGAGAAGGCCTGGTTCTGGAAGAAAACCATGTACCCAACCACGGGATGATCGTTTTCTTGTGAGTCGCGCATTGAGAAATCGCAAATCTTCGTATGTGGATCTTAAGAACAACCTCCAAGAAGTAAGAAATGTGCATATTAGTCTATGGACGGTCAGGAGGAGGCTTCTCGCTGCCAATATACGCAGTCACCGCCCGGCCCGCGGCCCCAAATTACTCCGTGAGCACAGAGTTCACAGGCTTAGGTTCGCTAGAAATTGTGAATCATGGACTCAAGACGATTGGAATAGAGTTTTGTTCTCTGATGAAGCCAGGATATCTCTGTTCGGTGAAGATCGACGTCGGCGAGTGCTAAGAAGACAAGGAGAACGCTTTGCAGAGGCATGTTTCGAAGAAATCACACCTTATGGTGGGGGTTCTGTTATGTTTTGGGCAGGAATAAATTCAATGGATCGTACAGAGTTAGTCTTCATTGAAAACGGCTCACTGACTGGGCATCGATACATAACGGAAGTTCTAATTTCTCATGCACAACCCGCATTGGCCGCTCTAGGTGAAGACTCGATTTTTATGGACGACAATGCTCGCGCCCACCGATCCCGCGATGTTAATGCGTATGTGCAAGAGGTCGGCATTCGTCGTTTGGATTGGCCAGCTCGAAGTCCCGACCTCAATCCCATAGAGCATGTCTGGGACGTTCTGAAACGGCGTGTGAGATCAGTACACCCGGCTCCGCAGACCATCAGAGAGCTGAAGAATGTGATTACTGCGGAGTGGGAACGTATTCCGCAAGCAAGTATCCGGGATATACTCGCTAGCATGCCCAGACGAATTCAAGCTGTGATTTTAGCTAGAGGGGGTCACACTCGATACTAAACATTTATCTGCTTTTACTTTATTAAAGAAAAACAAACAAAAAAACTTTTTTATTTTTACTTCATGAGCATATGCACTACTAGCGAATATACACTACTAGCGAGGTTTAGCATTATTTCCCATAAATTGTATCTAAATTTTATGAAATACTGATGAAAACGATTATTTTCTTATTAATTTAGCAAATTGTGTGGATAAAACTACCTATAATTATCAAACAAAGAAATATTAACATTTGAAATGGTTCATTGCTTAGGTGCCCGTTTTTTTTGCAAATGAGTTTATATTAATCTATCATATTATAATGTATGTTTCGCATGCCAAACAACAGCTAAACAAACAAGAGTAATGTTAATAAAATAAATTTACTATCCATTTATCGTACTCTGTTTAATAAGAGTAAATTAATTTGAATTTCGAACATAAATTTATTCAAAATGATGGTTAAAAGATTGACAGTTCACAACATCTCTGTCCGAAGAAAACTTATTTGTCTACAACCAGACTTTAGTTTTGTTGCGTAACCGTATGTTTACGCAACGAAAGGCTATAGTAATAGCTGATGACGCTATAGTAATAGAAAAAAACTACGTAATACAATGTAAACATTTTAATTATGTATATAATACACGTGGTAAATAAAATTCATAAAATATTTTTTTTATTTTGGGCAGCAGGAAATTTAAATAAGTAGGCATTATATTTCTCATAACAAAATATTTTTCATTTTAATATGCTCAACTTATTGAATTTAGGCTTTCTATATGGATAAAATAAGTAAGTTATACAAGGACAAGGCGGCGCGTGACGGCGACACATGGGCGGACGAAACTGGCGCCTTATAGTCGAGACACCCCATAGCGCTTTCACTACAAGGAAAGGAGTATTGAGTTAGGGTGAAATCGTTTACTTGTTTAATTGTTATTTAGCGTAAAAACGATTCTTCTTACAATTAATATTTGGTACGATAAGGTATCGGTTCCTTATAGACACGCATATTTATAATTACATCTCTATCAAATAATTACAAAAAATTGTTTGTCTGTAATGACAGTTTACGGGCGATAATTTTACGTGATAGACTTTCATTTATGCTTCTAAGGTCATTAAAGCAAGAAGAAGAAGCAATAGATATTTATTTTACATGATAAGAAAACATTGATGAAAAATTGCATACTTTTATAAATTGAATTGAATTATTATCACTGAATTATCATTAAATTAACATTTTAATAAATTAACATTTATTTACATTCGTTAATTCAAATATTTTTTAAAATACATGCGTCACAAGCCGTACGCTTAGGCCGATCGTGACTCTCCATCATCATCATCATTTCAGTTCATATTCGTCCCACTGTTGGGCTCGAGCCTCCTTCACAATAAAAGGGAAATTAACCTTACTATACCATGCTGGTCAGACAGGTTGGTATAGGGTTTTATTTCGAGTTTACCTTCTCTTGCATAGATGTTATATGCGTATTATATCCTTAAGTCATGCTTTACGACATCCACGGGCAAGATAAAGAGTGGTGAATTGTATTCTTACTCCGTCACCATACGGACAATAATTATTTGACTTGAATGAATTGTGGAGAAATATAAATTTTCTCCTTTGTTTATTTTAGGCCGAAATGATAACATTATCCTTATTGTTATCCTTATTCAATATTGACTACAAGTTAGTGGAAAAATAATAAACGCTATTACGTATTCTACATTTACCGTATGATGACAATTATATATTGTAATATATTACGAATACTTCCTTCTCCACGATCCCAATAGTGGGCTAATAGAATCAGAATACAATATTTCACAACCACATACTTTCTCGTAGGAGTCGTTAAAACCGACTATAACACTAACTACATTCGTCGATCCACCCGCTAGATGTGATTATTCCGACATTACTCCCCCCTTGGGGAGACCCACGTATAATAGTAACTAAGTAGAAGTCAATAGCGTAACGATATGTACCTATGTATCGAAGAAGATCTAGGCTACATTTTTACGCTAGATTTTCACAAAAGTTAAGGATTCCATACAACGATTAATAGGCGGCGAAGAGAAATCCGGCAGATTATGAGGTCACGTGCCACCTTTTCGTCGCACGGTTTAATTCAGGCAGAGGAGGAAGAGACCAAAGACTGTAGAAAAGGGTTATTTTTAATTAATGGCTAAATAAAGCATTAGACAATTCTAATGCTCAATTTAGCCATTAATTAAAAGTACCGCCTTTTTTAGGGTTCCGTACCCAATGGTAAAAACGGGACCCTATTACTAAGATTTCGCTGTCTGTCCGTCCGTCTGTCTGTCACCAGGTTGCATCTCAACAACCGCGGTAGCTAGACAGTTGACATTTTTACAAATTACATATTATGTATTTCTGTTGCCTCTATAACAACAAATACTAAAAATAAAATGAAATAAATATTTAAGGGGGGCTCCCATATAACAAACGCAATTTTTATAGAATATGGTACGAAACTCTACGTGCACGACTCCGACTCGCACTTAGCTAGCCGGTTTTTTTATTTGTTTGTTATTTTAGCATAACTCTTTAAATTTAAGCTTTTGAGTAGATCGCTGAAACAGCAATATTGCCGGTCGCTCGTGCTATTTTTTTCGGATAACTTCGCAGTCAAGATCTCGGTAAAGAAGTGTCGGGATATTATTCCCACGCGACCAATCTCCGATGTCGAACTAAGCCCCGGTATGTGTCACAACAGCAGTCCACTTATCGACAGCGGACCAATTCGGCGTCAAGGTTGTCCTCACTGCAGTCATCTCTTGCGAGGGTCGTGTCCGGCCAAGTTTTGATGCGTATCAGCGTATGGTCATGACCATCAGAGCTTCCTGTAGTCTTAATAAAAGAAGCCTTGTGGTATCTCACATATATCCTACTGCTGGGCTGGAGCCTGCGTAATAGGACGGATATTAACCTACTATACCACGCTGGTCAGTCGGATGGTGTAGGGTTTTATTTCGAGTTTTTCTTCTCTTGCATATATGTTATCATCATCATCATCATTTCAGCCTATCGCCGTCCACTGCTGGACGTAGGCCTCCCTCATGTTGCGCCACAATGAGCGGTCCTGTGCCGCCTGCATCCAACGACGCCCAGCTACTTTCACTAGGTCATCGGTCCACCAAGTGGGGGGGCGTCCTACACTGCGTCGTCCGATACGTGGTCGCCACTCGAGAACCTTTCTTCCCCAGCGGTTGTCGGTAGGTCGAGCGATGTGGCCTGCCCATTGCCACTTCAGCGTGCTAATTCTTCGTGCTATGTCGGTTACACCCGTTCTTCTGCGGACTTCCGTATTCCGGATTCTATCTCGCAGAGAAATCCCGAGCATAGCCCGCTCCATAGCACGCTGAGCGACTTTGAGCCTTGATATGAGGCCTACATTTAGGGACCACGTTTCCGTGCCGTAAGTCATCACTGGTAACACACACTGGTCAAAGACCTGTGTTTTCAGACACTGAGGTATGTTGGACGAAAAGATCCTCTTAAGTTTCCCGAACGCTGCCCAACCGAGTTGGATTCGTCGGCTGATCTCTTTGTCGAAATTGGATCTACCTAACTGGACTGTTTGTCCTAGGTAAACATAGTGATCGACAACTTCAAGAATCGCATTGCCAACTAGGACCGGTACAGGAATGACATGGGCATTTGACATGACTTTCGTTTTGTCCATATTCATTCGTAAACCCACTAGTTGGGATACCCTGCTGAGGTCATTGAGCATTGTGCCAAGGTCCTCCATGGATTCTGCCATAACGAGTATATCGTCCGCAAATCGAAGGTGAGTGATGTATTCGCCGTTAATGTTGATGCCGAGTCCAGTCCAGTCTAAGAGCTTGAAGACATCTTCCAGTGCAGTGGTGAACAGTTTCGGAGAGATAACATCTCCCTATCTCACGCCTTTCTGCAACTGGATCGGTTTCGTACTCTTATCCCGGATACGGACTGACATTGCGGCGTTCCTATACAAACACTTCAGCACTTCGATATAGCGATAGTCGATTTGGCACCGCTGAAGGGACTGCAGCACCACCCAAGTTTCGACTGAATCAAAGGCTTTCTCATAGTCCACAAACGCTAAGCACAGGGGCCGATTATACTCCTCGGTCTTTTGTATAATCTGCCGAAGCGTGAGGATATAGTCTATGGTGCTATAGCCTTTTCGGAAGCCGGCTTGTTCGGGCGGCTGGAAGTCATCGAGCTTGCGCGAGAGTCGATTGGTAATGACCCTCGAGAACAACTTATAAACATGGCTCAGGAGTGAGATGGGTCTGTAGTTCTTTAGAAGAGCTTTGTCACCCTTCTTAAAGAACAGCACCACCACACTCCTGGTCCACGACTCTATGTTATATGCATATTATATCCCTTAGTCGTCTTTTACGATATCTACGGGTAAGAAAGGGAGTGGTGAATTGTACTCTTACTGTGTCACCACACCAACTTATCCTTACTTAATGTTAATCATAATAGTTATGGATAGTTTTATAGCGATTTTGTTTAACTAACATGTGCATTTTGTTAAAGGACACAAATTACATCCAGACTCAATATAAAGAGTTGCCTTATTGCTATTGCCCAATTGCTGATTCCCACAATCAGCTCAACACGAGGTCGAACTTAAACCATTCCGCCATCTGTTCAGTGAAATTGATGTAAAACAACATTAGTTGTACATTTGTACCTACTGTACATACGAAATTGTAATCAAAAAGATACATTGATGATGGCATACTCGTATATATTATATTCCATTTGCGGTATTTACATTGTACCTAATATAAAATTGGCGCAATATATTAAATTAGTAAAGTTTGTAACTTAAAAACAGGAGACCGAACTTTATTTAAACTGTTTACAATAGAACGAGGTTGAATAAATTTGATTATTTGACTCCAGACCAATAATAATCCTATTCATATTTTAAGTCTACATCTGTTCTCCTTAATTGAAGTCTTTTGTCTGACTTTATAAAAGGACTAGCAATGCCCGCGACTTCGTCCGGGTGGAATAGTGACTTTGGAGGGCATAGTGACTTTCAGGATTTATTTATTTATTTTAACTGTCGAGGAATTTGAGGTCTTTTTCTAGGCATTTCGTAGAGGCTACCGCCCTCTCGTCCCTCATGACCGCCCGCCACATCATACATGCGCGCGCATTCTATCTATAAAAATGAATTGCTGATCGTTAGTCTCGCTAAAACTCGAGAACGGCTGGACCGATTTGACCAATTTTGGTCTTGAATTATTTGTGGAAGTCCAGGGAAGGTTTATACGGTGAGAAAATATGGCAAAATTTCGAGTAAAATACTAAAAACAACAATTTTATTTTCCCATACAAACTGTTCTTACCTGTTAAACATTTGATGTTCATCCCGTCGGTTCGGCATTTTTGGCATAATTACATGTAGATCTAGATTAAAAAAGGTTTTGGAATCGATAAGAAAAGGCGGTATATTAAATAGCTAGAATATAATTCACCACTCGAGAGTGTTGTATAAGACAACTAAGGGATATAATATGCATATAATATCTATGCAAGAGAAAGAAATCTTGAAACAAAACCCTATATTGACACGTCTGACCAGCGTGATATTATCCGTGCGGTGACGAAGTCAGAATACAATTCACCACCCGTGTGTGTCGTAAAAGACGACTAAGTGGTATAGTATGCATATAATATCTATCTGCAAGAGAAGGAAAACTCGGAACAAAACCCTATACCAACACGCCTGAAGACGAGACTATGATGATGATTTATCAGCCTGCTACAAATGGCGTAAAGTTGCAGATTAAGGAAATATAACACTTGCCGTAAATTGAATTCAGTTGGATTATCAATAATTCCATTATATTGGTCAATTATCAATATAATGGAAAATTGTAAAAAGTAAAATTGGCCTCAAACGTATGTTTAAGGCCAAGTCCGGAGACCGCCTCAGCTTTATTAGCAGGATCACCAGCCTCCCCTTCTTTCAACATCCAGGGAACTGGCCAAACGCTATTCAAGCGTTGTACAGTCAAGGTACCAGGTGCTTAAAGACCAGCGCCAGCACCCATCAAAAGAGGCTGGAGAGTGTCGAACGTGACCCCTGGGGTCGTCCTTATTGAACGGCACTAAGTAGAGATTTCACTTTTTCTTCAGATGAATCAGTAGAAAATTGTGGACAGTCTTGAATGTGACCCCTGGGGTCGCCTGTATTGTAGTGCTGAGTAAGCTACGCCGTCCTCCCCTCGCCGAAATTTGCCTCCCCGACCTCCCCATCACGGTTGTCGAGGACCTTATCCCACCGCGGAAAGCACAAATCACTACTTTGCTAGACAGTAACCGGAAACCGGAGATGGGGCGCCAGTGGCGCATATACGTGTTAAATCTATCACTCTTCGGCCAAACGGTCAAGCCTAATGGGTGCTGGTACTGGTCCTTGAGCACCTGGTACCACATCTCACGGGTCTATACAACGCTTGAATAGCGTTTGGCCAGTTCCCTGGATGTTGGAAGGAGGAGAGGCTGGTGCCGAAGGTGGGACGGTCGCCGGCCTCGGCCACAAACAAGTCAATATAATGGTATTATGGATAATTTAACTGGATTGAATTTACGGTGTTACATTGCCTTAATCTGCAACTTTACGCCATTTGTAGGAGGCTGATAAATCATCACCATAGTCTCAACCCATACACGTCCCACTGTTGGGCTCGGGCCTCCTCCAGTATGGGAGGGAAATCGACCTACTATACCACGCTGGTCAGACGTGTTGGTATAGGGTTTTGTTCCAAGTTTTCCTTCTCTTGCATAGATATTATATGCATACATACATACATACATATAATCACGCCTCTTTCCCATAGGGGTAGGCAGAGACCACTTCCTTCCACTTGCTACGATCTTGACATACCACTTTCGCCTCGTCCACATTCATTAATCTCCTCATACATGTTCTTCGGTTCAGGGTACTCCTAACCTGGCCTTTCTTAAGAACGTCCCCGATTTGATTGTGGAACGTCCGCCTCGGTCTTCCCCTTCCAACACTTCCGTTCACATTCGCCTTATAAATTCTCCTTGTTAGTCTCCTTTCATTCATTCTCTCTACATGGCCGAACCAACTTAACATACCTTTCTCAATCCTTGTCACTACATCTACATTCATTTCACAACGTTCCCTAATTACTCTGTTTTTAATTCTATCACTCAATTTCACACCAATCATGCTCCTCAGCGCTCTCATTTCCACAGCATTTATTCTACTTTCGTGCTTCTTCTGCCATACCCAGCTCTCACTTCCATACATTAGAGTTGGTACAAGCACTCCCCTATGCACAGCCAAGCGAGCCTTCTTAGACAGGCTTTGGCTGCCCATAAAGGTGCGCAAAGCACCATTCATCATATTTCCCTTACACACTCTTCTTTCAATATCACTTTCACATATGCATACTATATCACTTATTCGTCTTTTACGACACACACGGGTGGTGAATTGTATTCTTACTCCGTCACCGCACGGACAATACTAAAACAAAACAATTACGAAGAAAAGGCGGTACGAAGTTCGCCGGGTCAGCTAGTACTTAATAATTACATGGCTACATCACTAATACTTACATTTTAAGTATCGCGATATCTTTTGAATGAAGTGTCCGAATTTAATAATTCAAAAAGTTCTAGAAAGATATTGAATCCATCTTGAATATGAAGTAATTTATTTTGATAAGGATTAATATGAAGATACAAAATAAAGAGTTTTTAAAGCGAAGGCATTCTAATTATTTAAAAAAATAAAGAAAAACACTTATTGTGAGATAACCACAATAGTTAGACATATGATGTTGAGATATTTTTTGTAGGCAATTATATGTTCTACAAAGTTGTAGTACATTATTTTGTTCTGTAATCAATAATTTTCGCAGCAGACAAGATGTAAGGATTTTTTCGGGTCATTTTTTTACACCTTGGGTTACATTATTGGACTTTTAGTACGGATCCCTAATTTTTTTGAAAATATAATATAGCCTATAGCCTTCCTTGATAAATGGGCTATCTAATGCTGAAAGAATTTTTCAAATCGGACTAGCGGTTCCTGAGATTAGCGCATTCAAACAAACAAACAAACTCTTCAGCTTTATAATATTAGTATAGATTATTACAATTTCTTCAATATTATGTACTCTCATAATCATCATCATTGCAACCCACATACGTCCCACTGTTAGGCTCGGGGCTCCTCCACAATGGAAGGAAATTTGACCTACTATAACATGCTGGTCAGACATGTTACTATAGGATTTTAATTCGAATTTTCCTTCTATTGCACAGATCTAACGAGCAATCGATAGGGAGTGGTGAATTGTATTATTACTCCGTCACTACACGAAAAGCGTGTATACTTACTTCATATTCCAAATAAATGACACAATTAAATAAAAAAAAAGAAGACTTAAAGCGGCCGTAATTATTTGTCAACCTGTATATTTCATTGTGATATTAAGTCCTAATTAAGCTATTATAATCAAAGTATTAGAATGAGACAAGGACAGGAGTGGACTTGTTTTTTTTCTCACTTTAACTACTAATTGTGTAACGCTATTTCTGCTATGTGTAGGTAGAGGTAAAACTATTAAATTATAATAAGTATTGACTGATTTCTACTACTGCCTGCATGGACATCTTTCTTTTGAAATCAAACTGTTGGAGCTAGTAGCTCTAAGTGCACTAAGATCGAATTGGTATAGTCACATTTCATAGTGGTAAGACCACACTATGGACAGTCTGCCTATAGCCGCGGGCCGGTCCGTCCAGGATAGTACCACACTCTCGCAGAAAATTGACGTTCGATTAGCAGCAATTTGTTACTACGCTTCGTTCGGTGAGCGAGAGAGCCGGAAGCCCAACTTTCTGAGGGTGATTGCGTGTGGAGGGTTTTGGTGGTGTCCTTGGTATCACCGAGCCTCAATGCACGCATTCACACTCCCATCTCTTTCTTCGCGGTAGGCAACGGCCTTGTAAAGGTCCATGAGCGGCTGCAACATTTACCATCAGGTGAAGTGTTTGCTCGTTTGCCGCCGTTTGCCATAAAGTCATCTCAGCCTATTTAAGACCCACCGTTGGACGCAGGCCTCCATCGCAATGGGAGAAAATGTGCCCTACTGTTCCTCGCTGACGTGTTAGAATAGGTTTTTTAGCGATTTTTGTGTCTCTGGCAAAGATATTATTTACATATATCCCTTAGTCGTCTTTACGACACTCTCGGCCAAAAGAAGGAGTGATTAATTGTAATCTTCCTCCGTAACCACACAGATATATGGTAAACTAATAAAAGTGTGTTAATACTTACCATCATTCAACCTATTGCCATCCACTGCTGGACATAAGGTCCCCCTCATATTTCGCGATTAATCTTGCTTGCTATCTTTGAGCTTAGTTATTAGGCCTACATTTAGGGACCACGTTTTCCTTCCGTAAATCATCACTGGTAACACACACTGGTCATAGACTTGTATTTTTAAACACTGAGGTATGTTGGATGATAAGATCCTCTTAAGTTTCCTAAAATTATACGAAATTTATAAACTGTTTATTATTGAAACAGAACCGAGAGAGTTATTAGAATAGGGTATCAAGTTTTCCTTCTCGAGTGCTCCTCGAATTTACACATATTATTATCCCTTAGTCATCTTTTACGGCACCCACGTGTACGAGGGGTACAAGATGGCGTTCCTATCGTTATTAAAATTTTAATGTAGGATATTGATTTTGTTTTATTTCATTATCATCGTTTCAGCCCATATATATGTCCCACTGTTGGGCATAGGCCTCCTTTATAATGAAAGAGGACTTGACCTACTATTCCACGCTGGTCAGACGTGTAGGTATAGGGTTTTGTTTCGAATTTTCCTTCTCTTGCACAGATTTTTAATCTTATTGTATGCCTTAGACATCTTTTACGACATCCACGGGAACAATAGGGAATGGTGAATTGTACTCCGTCACCATTGCTTTATTTATAAAAATGTATTTAGAAAGGTGTACAAGATATTTATAATGTTGATAGTTAATTTTAATTGAATCGTAACAACTAGTCTGAATTATTTCCTGATATATCGCATTGAGCAGAGTAATAGTATTTGTATAGTGGTACAAAAGTTTATTATTTTAATTGGTCATAGCAATTGAAAATTGAAGATAGTTCCTATACCACCACCGCCCAATTAATATTATGTTGTATTTTCAAAATTTAAAAGCTGATTTAAATAAATTTGTATCATTATGACTTTATTAACACTTAGAAAGGAATCGATTGTGTTAGTTATACACTGTGTGAGTATGAAAAACATTCCCATTACACGAATGCGTCCTGCGAGGATTTCTGTTCATGCTATTCTAATCTTTATCAAATCTTTCATTCTTTAATTGAACTGGTGAATCAGATATACTAATTTTAATATAAAAATCGATATTTTTTTTTATTTCCAACGGTGGCAAACGAGCAAGCAGCACACCTGATGGTAAGTGATACTGCCGCATATGGACCTTTGCCATACCAGAGACATAGCCAGGCCGTTGCCTACCGTGAAATAAATACTCTTCTTAAACCTCGTTTAAAGAAGGACATGTCATAGCCCTCGGGAAATACAGCAGCAGGTAGTTTATTCCAGAGCTTGCACGTACGTGGGTGAAATGATCGCTGTAAACGTACAGTTGAAGACTATAACGTTTCTATGTGAAATGGATGAACCCTGCTACGTTGTCGAATGGTACGTTTGTAGAATGGTGACAGTGGTACCAAGTGAAACAGTTCCTCGGAGCACTCCCCGTGAAAGAGTCGGTAGTCGGTCGGTGTCTGGTCGGCCACACAGAGTGACCCAAAGTCTCTTCGCCGCTCCAGCAACTCCTGCGCCTATATACAGTGAGACATGAGAGACATGGTACAGTATGTCAATTGCCTTCCTAGTATGGAGAAGGCTTGAGCCCTACAGTAGCAACTATACGAGCAGAGATGATGGAAAATATGACAATCTTAGAATAATAACGTATAGAAGGATAGTGTCAGTAATTCGAACTTTAAAAATTTGAATCTAAAAATACTAATGGCGGGCAGATGATTACACACGTACACATGGAAACCACTATACAAATTATGAAATCAAATTTTGTTTTTATTAACATAAATTGTCGAAATACTTTTAAAAGTAATGTTAAAAACCTTTTTATGTTTTTCAAATGTGTTGTGGCACCATTTGAATGCACAAGCCGTCATAATTACCTATTTATTTTTAAGAGTGCAGTGCAATGGCTTGTACATTACGGGACTGTTCCGGCGTAGGCTCCATTAGGCTCCAATTGAAATGCCTCACTTTTTGTGCGTGGACTTACCTTCTATATCGTCAGTGAAGTTCTAACAGTGCGTAAGTCATTTTTAGACGGTTTAAACATTTTGATGAATTTGATGCCATTCGACGAAGAAAGATTGCATGCTTTTATTTGACTAATCGGAAACGAGATAGCTAGCCAATAGCGCTGTATTATTTCAATAAAACTGGCGTCAGTTTTAACATGCAATATTTCTTCGTCGAATGGCATCAAAATGTTTAAACCGTCTAAAAATTACTTACGCACTGTTAGAACTTCACTGACGATATGTTATTATTCTAAGATAACAATATACTAGGTTAAATAGTGAAGCTGAACTTCCTAAATGAGTTCATTTATTATTCTATGAACAACACCTCGGCCTAAGGGATATATCCTTATAATGGCCTCTTTACACATACAGTTAACGAACAAAAAGAAGACTCGAAATTATTTAGGGATTGCAGAAAGTATTATTCTGCATTGTCCCTTGTATCACAGACATAATATGTGAGGTGAGATTGAAGTATCTTAAATTATGGTCGAAGTATTTCGATGAACTATCTTTACATAAAGGCATCGGGTATAAGGTAATGCAGCCTAACTTGCCTCGCACTCTTTGATTTTCTAACACCGATATGAGGCGTCATAGCATAGTTACAGCTTTGAGGCTTCGTTCCGGTCACTTGCGCCTAAATAATTTTGGTTACATGATGCGAAAAACTGTATCGCCGGATTGCAATTTATGTAATATCCTTGAAGACATTCACCATATCATTATGGAATGTGACCGAAGCGAAGCATAAAGACTAGATCTTAATTTTAAAATATATAACGTCTTTTTTTTTTTTTTGTGGGTTGGTCGCGGTCGGCGCGCCTCCGCACCACTCCGTCCGGGGCGACAGAGGGGCTTAAGCACGCAACTCCCGCGACCCACCCAAAAACCACGTCGCCTTCGTCGTTGGGCCGACCACTGGAGCAGCGTTAACTTGTCGTCAGTGGTCGGCCCGACGGAATACCCCCTATTGGGGTACCCTCCCATCGACCGACGTCCCCCCCTCGGGGAGGACGTAGGAGGACGACTTAGCTTTCCATTAGTGAAAGAATTTTTGAAATCGGTCCAGCCGTTTTGAAAATTACCCGGAACAAACAGACAGACAGACAGACAAAAATTTTTTGATTGCTATTTTAGGCATAGGTGTCGTGCAAATAACCGTGTGAGCGTGAAAAAAGCCTATTATTTTGACATTACAAACAGACACTCCAATTTTATTTATTGGTATAGATATGTTAGTAATCAATCAGTTAGTTCTTAGCAATAATTTACTAATACTAAATGCCCGTTTATTCCTTTATTAAAATAACTTAGGTTAACTAGTTCAAATACTTTAATTAAATTTAGTGTTTGACTAGGAAGTAGGATTCCTACTAGGAATCAGTTCTAAAAATAAAATGTTTATCAAACTTAACCATCTCACAACAGTTTCAACATAAACAAAACGAACCAAAAAAATACACTTCTAATTAATTCTCATAAAACATAAAATTAATAAATTCTCATAAAAAATAAAATTAGCTCTTAGTATGGTTTACTATTACTAATCATCAAATAATATTCTAATTAATAAAATAACAAAAATGCTTAAATTAAATTCAGTCCAAATCAAATTGAGTTATAAAGAGGTAATCAGAATATTATTAAATCTCCATTAAATTTTTTGGTTGAGCCTTGTAATGAGATCGTAGAAACAGTAAAGTATCTAAACTTTTATCACTCAATCTTGATCGCAAATGATTACACAAATAACCCGATGAAGAGAAAGCTCTCTCTGACTCTACACTAGTTGGTGGAATACTTATTAAATTGTTGAAGGCCATACTCAAATTAATTTGAATTGGATGTAATTTGAATTAAATGGCCCGTAACTTTTTCTATTTGTATTTATTTTTATTTATTTTACTAAAACCGAAAATACCGAATGTCCCGGTTTTTGTGAAATACCGGTATTAATTATACCTAAATTTGGCCCGGTATTCCGGTATTTTCGAAATTAGGTATCCCGGTTTGCAACCCCTAGTGGTAGGCGGCGACTCAGCTGTGCCTCTGGCATTACTAGAGCAGTGGTTGTCACTTGCCATTATATAGACTGTTTGCTCGTCTGCTATCATCAGACATGCTATTAACAATATGTCTATCCAAAGAAATGCACTGCTGAACCGTGTCCTCACTACAATCACAGTGATATCAGAGCAGTCGGTTGTTCTCTCGCGACTACATCTCTATGTTATTATTATTTATTTACCCAAGTAATCGTACCTCAGCAATAGCTGTCCCCGTCGGAAGTAAAACACCTCGAGAGTCTCTTCATCCACTTCAAATGCACCGTTTTCATTCCATTAAGGTCCTGTTCCGAAAACCAAAACGCAATATATTCAACTGCATACATGCATTTCTGAATTACCACTCCTGAGATAACTATAGAAACAGGAATTATATATGTATTCGGCTGGACCAAATCTCACAAACAGCACCCGATCGCGAGTTAACTACTAGAGCAGCCATCACTATGTATAATCGTCTAGGAATTCTCTTTCTGCCGGTCGACTCTAGATTTTGACTTTTGACTCTTAACTATTGCAAATTTCTACAGATATTTCTGTAATTCAATATTACATTTCACTTACCTTGGAATCTATTAAGGACATGAGGTGTTAGGTTTAATATCCTTTTAGTAATATTAAACCTTATTGCAAAATCATAGTTTTTCTTTTAATTGATTCTGCTTTAAAAAAGGAGAACAAAAAAAAAGAAGATTCATTCGATTGACTTATGATAAAAATGTATGTATTTTATTATTGAGTAAAATAAAATTTATTTTAATGGTTTCCACTGCTTCTTACTTAACAAAGGTTATGGGCCCAGAAGAATAGAGTACGAATAAGAGTATTAATTAGAAGATTCAACATTCGAGGTATCTATAGGTCTATTATTATCGAGATGAATTCTTTAACTCGTATTGAACCCTTAAATAAGGATAACTATGAGAGTTGGAAGCTTCAAGCGGAAGCTATTCTAGTAAAAAGTGATCTTTGGAAATTAGTTAACGGTATGGTAGAAAAACCTACTGAATCTGCGGCAATGGCAAAATGGCAACAGGAAGATGCTAAAGCAAAGGCAGATCTAATACTTTCAATAAGCCCATCAGAATTGCGTCATGTAAGAAAGTGCACAACTTCCAGAGAGGTATGGCTTAAACTCGAATCAATATATGCATCGCGTGGACCTACTAAAAAGGCTACATTATTAAAAAGACTACTTATACATAAAATGAGTGAAACTGGAGATATTCACGAAGAGATGAGTATTTTTTTTGATGCAGTCGATAAATTAGAGAGCATGGATGTGGTAATACATGAGGATTTACTATCGATTATGCTTTTATACGCCTTACCCGCAAGTTTTTCTGATTTTCGTTGTGCTATTGAAAGTCGAGATAATCTTCCTAAACCAGAGATATTAAAAGTAAAGATCTTAGAACAGTATGAGTCTAGGAAAGTAAATAATGATGTACATGGAGTTGATGCAATGTACGCTTACAAAAATAAAAAGCTCCAGAGGGAAACTACAAGTAGAAAGAATGGAAACGTATGGCAAAGAAGAAAGGCAACTTTAGTGTGTTATCGTTGTAACCGTCCAGGTCATAAGGCTCCTGATTGCCAAGAATCTGATTTACAAAAGTCAAACTACACCTATGATAATGTAGATAAGGGACTAATGTCTTTAACTCTTTCAGATTTTTCAAAATGTTATAATGTTAATACATTTAATCAACAGTGGGTGCTTGACTCAGGGTGTACATCTCACTTATGCAATGACGTAAGTAAATTCGGAAATACTTTTACCAAAATAAATGGTGATCTAAAATTAGCTACTAATATGAGCACTGAGGTCGAAGGTAAGGGGTTAGTTAGACTATCGGCATTAAATGAGCAATCAACCCACATGATTGAGTTTAAGGAAACACTCTATGTACCAAATTTAAGAACTAATTTAATTTCGGTAGCTAGAATTTGCGATAATGGTTACGATGTTATTTTCTCACGTGATTCTGCAAAAATAGTTGACAAAAGAAGTAATGTCTTATTAAAAGCTCCACGAAGAGGTAATCTATACTACATAGAAGAATATGAATCTGCAAATGCTATGACAGATTATAGAGCAGACTTGCAGCGTTGGCATGAACGCTTAGGTCATCTTAATCGTGTTGATATGATTAAAATATTAAATAAAGTAGGTGAGAAAGTAAACAAAGATGACTTTCAAATACTACGTGATTGTGATGTGTGTATGAAAGGAAAGATGTGTGCTTTACCTTTTTCAAAGTCTGAAGGACCCAGCGAGGACAAATTACATATAGTGTATTCTGATATTGTAGGACCGATGAAGTGTGAATCTATGACAGGTGCTAAATATTTTATTACTTTTATCGACGATTGTTCACGTTGGTGTGAAGTGTATTTTCTTAAAACGAAAAATAAGGCTTTAGAGGCTTTTAAAATGTTTAAGAATCATGCAGAAACTTTTACTGGGCGAAAGATAAAATATTTACAAACAGATAATGGTGGTGAGTATTGTAGTAAAGAGTTTAATGAGTATTTACATCGTGAGGGTATATATATCAAGAAGATTGATTGTACCTCGTACTCCCCAGCAAAATGGAGTAGCTGAGAGGATGAATCGTACATTAATTGAGATGGCTAGGTGTATGCTTCTAGGATGTGAGTTATCCAGTGGATTTTGGGCTGAAGCTATAGATACTGCTTGTTATATTAGAAATCGTTGCCCGACATCTTCTTTAGGTGATAACATTCCCTATGTAAAATGGGTTGGAAAACCTTTAAAAATTCATTATTTACGTAAGTTTGGAGCGAAAGTTCATATTTTAGATAAAAACCCTCAACAAGATAAATTTGCTGCTCGAGCAATTGAAGGTGTATTTGTAGGCTATCCAAAAACAAATAAAGGATTCAGGGTATGGGTACCAGAGAACAGAAAATTTGTAATATCAAGAGACATTAAATTTTATGAAGAGAAAACATTAGGGCAACTTTTGCCAGTATCTAACATAGAAGATCAAAACACAAAAGATGATATTGAAAAGAAGTTTATTAATATAATATTAGATAATGAAGGTACAGAAAATATTCAGCATATCGAAACCAATAATGAGCCTGAAAAAGGAACCGATGAGATTATTATTTCAAACCAGCAGTTAAGAAATGAAATAGTAGAAGAAGATATAAGAAGTGAAATTGAGACATCAATTGTGCGCGATATTACAACCAAAAGAGCTCCAGGTAGACCGAAAATACTACGTACTGGTCAAGTAGGATGACCCAAAAAGGAATACAGAGTGGTTGAACTTGATGAAAGATTAATTGATAATGATACTATGAATACTGATTTACAATTTGAAACCCTTCAAGACAATGCAAAATTAAAAGATTCCAGCGATGAATCTTTTACAGACTGTGTAGATTTTATAGGCACAGCTGAAATATCTTTAGAAGATGCTTTAAAAGGCGAAGCGTGTACCAAATGGAAAGAAGCTATTTTGTCTGAAATAAGAAGCCTAGTAAAGCATGATACGTGGGATGTTGTCAAACGACCTCCAAATAAAAATATAGTTGGTTCGCGATACGTATTAACTACAAAAGTAAACATTGACAAAACAATAAAACATAAGGCGAGACTTGTTGCTCAGGGTTACAGTCAGCGATTTGGAGTTGATTACCACAAAACTTATGCACCTGTAGTGAAGCTAGATACCGTTAGATTGTTAATGGCTCTCTCTGTAGAATTAAATCTTGAAATTCATCAGTTAGACATTAATACACCCTATTTAAATGGTTTTCTTGATGAGGAGATTAATATGAAAACTCCTAAACTATTAAAGGAATGTCTACTTGATTTGGTGAATAATGAGAAAGAAGATGCAAGTGTGGTTGAACGTGCTAACATAATGTTGAACAATCTGAATTCGGGTTGTGATGTTTGTTTATTGAAAAAGTCATTATATGGATTAAAACAAGCAGGTAGGCAGTGGAATCAAAGACTGGATAAAAAACTAAAAGACATGGGTTTATATCAGAGTCTTAATGAACCCTGTTTTTATATGAGAAAACATGAGGATGAACATTTATTTGTATTAGTATTCGTAGATGATATTTTAGTTGCATCCCAAAAAGAAGATCGTATTTCCCGTTTCAAAAATGAATTAAAGAATGAGTTTGAATTCAAAGATTATGGTCAAGCTAAATATTTTTTAGGTATTGACATTAATAGACGTGACAATGCCATTAGTTTGTCTCAACAAAATTATATTTCAGAACTAATAATAAAATATGGATTATGCGATTCCAAAGTTTGTAGTACGCCAATGGAGATAGGTAGTTGTAAACCAATACGTGAGGAACTCACAAATGTATGTGAACAACAGAGCAGTGAGAGAGAAAAATATCCTTATAGAGAGCTAATTGGTTCTCTCATGTATTTAAGCACCGCAACAAGGCCTGATATTACAAATTCTGTCACAAAATTAGCGCAATTTTCTAATAAACCAGAAAAGAAACATTGGTTGAGTGCTAAGCGCATTCTAAGATATTTGAAAGGAACCATGGACTATGGCCTTACTTACAAGAAAACTGGTAAGTCTATTGAAGGTTACTGTGATGCGGACTGGGGAAATTGTCCCATAGATCGACGTTCATTCTCTGGATATGCTTACATTTTAGCAGATGCATGTATATCGTGGTCTTCGCGCAAACAAAGAACTGTAGCCACGTCAAGTTGTGAAGCGGAATATATCAGCTTAGCGGAAGCCATGAAAGAGACGCTTTATCTGCACAGTCTATTAATAGAGATAGGATTGGAAAGGTATGCATCTATTTCTCTAAATGCCGATAGTAGATCTGCTATATTTCTTGCTCAAGATCCAGTGTTTCATGCTAGGAGCAAACATATAGATATTAAATATCATTTTGTTCGACAAGTTCTAAGGGAGAACAAAAGCATAAGCTTGGGACATATACCTACACAGGATATGTTAGCAGATGTGTTAACTAAACCATTAGGTAAAATTAAACACTATAGATGTGTAAATGGTTTAGGAGTGAAACCTATTCATTAGATAGTATTAGTTAGTTAAAATGTGTAACAACTGTTATATTTATATAACTTTGATTTTGAAGGGGCGTGTTAGGTTTAATATCCTTTTAGTAATATTAAACCTTATTGCAAAATCATAGTTTTTCTTTTAATTGATTCTGCTTTAAAAAAAGAGAACAAAAAAAAGAAGATTCATTCGATTGACTTATGATAAAAATGTATGTATTTTATTATTGAGTAAAATAAAATTTATTTTAATGGTTTCCACTGCTTCTTACTTAACATGAGGAACATCAGTTAATTCAGTTATACAGCTAAATGAACTGGGTGCTCGTGGTCTAGATAAACGTCATAATTCCTGAGAATCACTGATCGAAATATATTGTAGCTAATTAAGAACTTCTGTATTACATTTCATGAAGGTTAAATTAAATATAATTAAAATGCTATTAAAAATGTAAAGGTAGGAACTAAAAAGAATATAACTAAAATAGATCATTAATTTTGGAACGTAAGTCTCATGATAATGTTCCGTGTACGTAAGTATTTACGTATATACTTACATACATACTTACGTACATATGTAAGTTCTATGGAGGAAAGTCTGGTAATTTTTTCAATCGCATATTAAATATATTACTTAATTTTATTTCCATATGTTTATTATATGAAATAAAACAGCAATCAGAAGGTTACATTTTTATTTATTACTTCATGTATTGAGTACAATGGCGGACTTAATGCCAAAGGCATTCTCTACCAGTCAACCATAGGTAGTGCAGATAAAATAATTGGTAGGCACATGTGTCGAGAAAGAAAGTTAAATGCTTAAAAAAGAAAAGAGAATACATAGGAATATACAAGAATACATAATACATACCAGATATACATAGATAAAAACACATAAATACGATATACATATATATATATATATATATATACATATACACTCATTTGCAAAAAAAACGGGCACCTAAGCAATGAACCATTTCAAATGTTAATATTTCTTTGTTTGATAATTATAGGTAGTTTTATCCACACAATTTGCTAAATTAATAAGAAAATAATCGTTTTCATCAGTATTTCATAAAATTTAGATACAATTTATGGGAAATAATGCTAAACCTCGCTAGTAGTGTATATTCGCTAGTAGTGCATATGCTCATGAAGTAAAAATAAAAAAGTTTTTTTGTTTGTTTTTCTTTAATAAAGTAAAAGCAGATAAATGTTTAGTATCGAGTGTGACCCCCTCTAGCTAAAATCACAGCTTGAATTCGTCTGGGCATGCTAGCGAGTATATCCCGGATACTTGCTTGCGGAATACGTTCCCACTCCGCAGTAATCACATTCTTCAGCTCTCTGATGGTCTGCGGAGCCGGGTGTACTGATCTCACACGCCGTTTCAGAACGTCCCAGACATGCTCTATGGGATTGAGGTCGGGACTTCGAGCTGGCCAATCCAAACGACGAATGCCGACCTCTTGCACATACGCATTAACATCGCGGGATCGGTGGGCGCGAGCATTGTCGTCCATAAAAATCGAGTCTTCACCTAGAGCGGCCAATGCGGGTTGTGCATGAGAAATTAGAACTTCCGTTATGTATCGATGCCCAGTCAGTGAGCCGTTTTCAATGAAGACTAACTCTGTACGATCCATTGAATTTATTCCTGCCCAAAACATAACAGAGCCCCCACCATAAGGTGTGATTTCTTCGAAACATGCCTCTGCAAAGCGTTCTCCTTGTCTTCTTAGCACTCGCCGACGTCGATCTTCACCGAACAAAGATATCCTGGCTTCATCAGAGAACAAAACCCTATTCCAATCGTCTTGAGTCCATGATTCACAATTTCTAGCGAACCTAAGCCTGTGAACTCTGTGCTCACGGAGTAATTTGGGGCCGCGGGCCGGGCGGTGACTGCGTATATTGGCAGCGAGAAGCCTCCTCCTGACCGTCCATAGACTAATATGCACATTTCTTACTTCTTGGAGGTTGTTCTTAAGATCCACATACGAAGATTTGCGATTTCTCAATGCGCGACTCACAAGAAAACGATCATCCCGTGGTTGGGTACATGGTTTTCTTCCAGAACCAGGCCTTCTCTCGACGGAACCAGTCTCCTGATATCGCTGCCAGGTCCTTTGGACTGTCGAGCGACTAACATTTAGCCTCCTAGCCACGAAACATTGGCTGCAACCCTCTTCAAGCAGCGCGATAATTTTGGTAGCTTTTACCACTTTATCTACCATTTTTGATACAGCCAAACAGCATTAAATAAAGCTTTGACAGTCAAGGATATGAAATTAATCGATAAAAATTGAATAAAAGTTATGAAAGTCGATGTTAACTTCTGGAACTTCGCGCCAAAAATGTAGGATAAAAAGGGGTTTTCTGTAAAAATGAACATCAAATGAAAAATTGAATTTAGAACGTACTTTTTTAAATACCACAGCATTTTTAAAACCGGCCAGTATATATATACATATATATATATATATATATATAAAAACATATACATACCTACATACATACATAGTATATATACATAATTCTACGAACGTTATATTATATAAGTTGCGATGATTCTGCTAATTCATTTAGATGTAGACAAACTCTTTTCTTAAATGTGTGACGGCTAGTAGACATTCTGATGTCCAGAGGTAGCGAGTTCCAGAAGAGGACCGCCTGGGCAAGAAAGGAAGAATGAACACGATCGGAATGGTCAGATGGACAAAGTACCAGTAGATTGTTGGCGGAACGCAGGTTTCTATTGTGATTAGTGGAGAGGTATTGAAATAAACAAGATAGGTAGCTAGGAGAATTAGGAGAATTAAGAATAGATTATAGCAAAGTAAGGGCGCGCATACTACGGCGTTGGCGAATATCAAGAAAGTTTAGTTGAGAACGATAGGAGGAAATATGATCATACTTGCGAAGATTAAATATGAATCGAATGCAGTTATTGAGAAGACGGTCTAGTTTATTAAGAAGATCTGCATTCAGGTCAAAATAACACACATCAGCGTAGCATTTTTTATAGATAGATATCTGAATAATCAACAAAATCTGAGCTTTGTTCCAATTTACTCAACTGGACTGGTAATTTGGACCACAGGGTAGATAAATTGGACCTCAATAAAGTCTAAACTTAAAAGCTTAATTAAAGAAACTAAAACAAACACAATGAAAGTATCATATTTTTTCTAGCATAATCGTAATTAGTTATTTGCCGTGGGTGATGAAATAAGAATACAATTCACCACTCCTTATCTTGTCTGTGGATATCGTTAAAGATGACTAAGGGATATAATATGCAAATACCGTCTATACAAACTCAACCCAAAAAGGAAAACTCGAAATAAAACCGTCCTATCCGTCCTACCTATCCGTCTGACCAGCGTGGTATTGTAGTTCAATAACGTATCTATTACGGAGGAGGTTCGAGCCCATCAGTGGGACGTATATGAGCTGAGATGATGAATAGTAGTAATCGGTTACTGCACAAAATTCTCTTCCACATGTTGTTGTCAAATATATGTTATCAGCATTGGGATCTTTTACAACATCCATCCATGAATTGTTAAGTCTTTTCTTTACTCCTGTATTAAAACTGTATTAAAACGTCGACATTAAAACTTTATATTTATCTAACATTACTACATTTATCTAAATATAAAAAAAAACATAACTAAAGCATGATAACTTTTCTATACTTACTTTCGTTTGTCACTAATTAGTCAAAGCAATATCAATAGCAGTATCCTACAAACATTTGCGTCTTTGATACATAAAATCTACTCTCATCCGTTGTTTTTACAGCGCATTAAATTAATTTTACTCTTCACAATCGTTCAAAACGAACCTCAAGAACGAAGTAACCAAATGTGCCGGCAGTTGGAAATTACTGCTACAGGTAACCCATTTTATACAAAAAGTGTGAACTTGAAAATGTGAGGAAAATCAATAACAACACACGTGCCACAAATAAACAACATCATAATAGTAACAATAATGCTTTAAGTTAAACAGAGATGGCGTATTTAAAAATCTAATTGCCACATTTGAGTGTTTGCCCATAAAGAGGTATACTGACCAGAGCCAATTTATCAAATCTACAATTACATTTCCCAGAAACGAAGCTAACAAGAACGATCAGTTTTAAAAGTTATATAGTATTAACATTTAATTGCCTTACAAGTCTAGTGCTTAAAGTTTGACTAGTGCTTGACAAAAGTCGATTAAGCTTCAATTGGCTAGTTATATCGAGCTTTTTCTCTTTATAATGCGTGCTAGTAGCAAAGGACGGTTACGGGCAGTCCAGGCGGCATGGCGGCACGAATACTGAAGTTTGCGCATGTCTTCAGAGCATTGCGCGATACGGGACGCCCGGTGAGCCCAGCTAACAAGTAGGCTACACCGCTACAGTCATGTACAGACAACACACTCGCCGACACGCGTGCCAGCCACGACAATAACGCAAGCATAATAATAACAATAAATAAACAAAATAACTTTAAAATCATCACTTAAAATTACACTATTATACATACATATTCATAACAATTTAGAAATATTGACATCATAAGCGTGGATAATATTAAAACTAAAAATGTGCAAAAATGTTCCTATGGTGCCCATGAAAAAGAACGTGGACTCGGGTAAGTACTAATATTATTTGAATTTAAATATTTTTATATTTTAAACATATTTTATCATTTTTTCGATTAATAAAATTGAGGTGGTTATATTATTATAATTTTGAGCACATTTTTCTTTACAAAATATAAACAAGTAGATCTAACACTTTTTTAAAACGATTACCAGGTTGTTCTTAATCGTGTTTGTGTTATTTACTAATCATATGATCCAATCGCTTCTGGCTTAATGTTTGTCAATACTGCGCTCGAGCGTATTATGAAAACTTCCACATTATGGAACACACCACAATACACAATTTCTTTATTAGCCTTTCTATTCAATTAATTTTAGTGATTTTAATAATAATAGTAAATAAAGGCAATGTCAGGTTTCTAACGATTTGTCCTTCACGTCGTTAAACAATAACGATAAATTTAAACCTTCATTATTATAAGTCATCTTGTGCTTTGCGGTGCGGCCAATTGTCTTAAATTAGGAACCCATTTGTACGTATTAAATGTAATGTGAGGCTATTAATGGCCATGTCAATAGTATTGTAGAGTGCGGTAGCATTGATCCACCGTGATTGTGTGCGCTGACAATAGAAAGACGATGCGGAACTCTCACTTTATTCTAATAGAGATCATATAAAGACCGTGTTATTATCAATGTCGTCGCTTCATGTTTTGGATAAAAGGCAGGCAACTTCTACAGTACCACTCAGTACATGCGCATAGGCGCACACATCCATGAAGAGTTCCTTCTCAAAAATAACACGGCTTTATATTTTTCATTGACTGTATTTCTTATAAAAGTTTTATTAAAGTGATAATTTTAAGCAAAAACTGATTGACAATGAAATTGTAACCGAATTATTACAGCTCAAAACTCAAGCCAACAATAGAAAGATGAAATTACTGAAATTGAACCTATGTAAGTCAATACTGTGGAGTAAGGTTCTTATTAAATATTACAATGTTTGATTCATCGACGCTTTTTTAATATGTTCATTCATATAACTTTTAATTTTACGGTGTATAATTATTTATACTTGTAGACATATAAATAGTCATCATCATCATAACTCATACACGTTGAAATGTTCAGTAGACTGCTAGTCTCGAGCCTCTCCCAGAAGAAAACATAAATTGACCTACTGTGCAGTGGGCTGTTGGGCTCGAGCGTCCCCCACAAGAGAAGGGAAATAGACCTACTCAAACCACGTTCGTCAGATGGGTTGGTATACGCTTTTATATCGACTATTCCATCTCTTACAATGCTATTTTCTGCATATCATATCCCTTGTTTTTGACGATACTCACGGGGGTCGTGAAATGTATTCTTACGCCGTTACCACATGGAAAATATAGTATTTGTTTTAAAATAAATTAATTATGCCAGTTACTTTTATTCCCGAAGACTTAGGTAAAATACGTGTATATTATGTTTAAGTTTTAGATGAATTGAGGAATTCTAATATTCATCAACCGTTATCTCATTCGAGAGAAATTTCTCATTTTCTCAGTTGATTAAATTAGACAATAAGCCGTTATTGGAAAATTTTAATTCTTGCTGCATTTTATTGTTCAAAACGTGGAGTCAGTTCCAAAAGTGTCATCCAATGAGAACCTTGTCATTATTGGCATCATACGCAATCCAGATAATATCATTACAACCTTGAATTCTTACTCGTATAATAGCTAAAGGAGAGCTCTATTCTATGTCAAATAATTTGCACATGTAATCTACACCGCCCATTAAGTGAACCGTCCGCAACTTCCAAACTACGGTATCAGCACTTGATTAAATTGGACCCTTTTTTTTACGGTCGGTGCATTCCTCGTTCTACTCCGGCCGGGGTGACAGGGGACGTCAGCACGCACACCCGTAACCCACCCGTGAACACGTTGCCCTCGTCGTTGGGCCGACCACCGGAGCAGGGTGACTTGTCGTCAGTAGTCGGCCCGACGGAATACCCTCTCGTCGACCAACGTCCCCTCCTTTTCAGGGAGGATATCGGTCTTTCCTCACGCGGTCGGCCTCTCGGCGGGTGACGGACTAACTCCCCGGTCCAGTCACCCGCGGTCTCGGCTAGGGAACTCGGACCCTTACGAGATATCGCACAAAATGGCCATGTTTAGAATACCTCTCACTTGAACTACGTTGCGATTCTGTAAAGAGCCAGTCACTAAGCAGTCATCCCTTGATATTGGAGCGATTATCTGATTCAAATGAATTTCATACCAGGTAGAAAAATGTACAATATGCCGTTTATTTGCCATGCCCCGGGTACGGCGTCTGCCCCCGAGGAGGGGGGTCCACTGGTGGTCCCGGGAGCTGGCGGATCACCGGGCCGCGTGTATCCGCGCCCGGAGGGCTTACACCCGCAGCCGGCGGCGCCATCGCGATGCGGAGCGGGAGGCCGTGCTTTACGAGGGCTACCGCAATGCGCGATCGGCCTTCAGACTGGCCGTCCGCTCCGCCAAGGACGTCAGTCGGCAGGAGATGCTGGACGGTCTCGACCGTGACCCCTGGGGACGCCCCTATCGCGCGGTGCTGAATAGGCTGCGCGCGCTGGGCCCTCCCCTCACCGAGACTCTCCAGCCCGGCCTTCTCACCCGGGTCATCGAGGCCTGTTCCCGCGGCGGGCGGAACACACGCCCCCGGTCATGGCTCCGCCAGACACTAACTGGGAGGCCGACGACGACAGTGTTTCGCCCATTACGGAACCCGAGATGGGAGTGGCGGTGACGCGCATGCGCGCAAAGTCTACCGCCCCCGGGCCCGACGGTGTTCCTAACCGTGTGCTGGCCCTGGTCCTCGAACACCTGGGACCCCGCCTCAGGGGGCTGTTCGACGCGTGTTTAGCGTCCGGACGGTTCCCTGGGTGCTGAAAGGAGGGAAGGCTGGTGCTCCTGCCGAAGCCGGGACGGTCTCCGGAGTCGCCTTCGGCCTACAGGCCTATCGTGCTGCTCGATGACACGGGCAAGCTACTGGAGAGGGTGGTAGCTGCCCACATCGAGCGGCACCTCGTCGGCACGGGGCCCGATCTGTCGGACGCTCAGTTTGGGTTTAGGAGGGGTCGTTCGACGATCGCGGCTCTGTTGCGCCTGAGGGCCGTGGCGACCGAGGCCGTCACCGGCAGGGGAGTGCTGTTGGTGGTGTCCCTAGACATCGCCAACGCATTCAATAGTCTGCCATTCAGCTGCATCAGGGAGGCGCTCCGGTATCACGGGGTGCCAGTTTACCTGAGGCGGCTAGTGGCAGACTATTTGGAGGGGCGCAGCGTCCTCTGCACCGACCGAGCAGGGGACGTCGTGCGAACGCCCATGACGTGCGGTATCCCACAGGGGTCGGTCCTCGGACCCACCCTGTGGAACATCGGCTACGACTGGCTTGGCCAGTGCAGCGCTGTGAACTCGTCGCAATCATCGGTACAGACCTGACGCTGCCGGCTATCGCTAGGGCGATGGTCGACAGCGTCGGGAATTGGGACGCGGTCGCAGCCTTCTGCGAGACAGTGATCTCGCGGAAGGAGGCGGCGGATCGCCTGCGTGAGGAGCGCAGCCTCGATGAGGAGATCCGCCGCCGGCGACTGGGGCGGCGCAGGCGCAGCTATCTGCGCCACATGCCGCCCTAGCCGAGGCCACGGGTGACATGACCGGGAATTAGTCCGTCACCCGCCGAGAGGCTGACCGCGTGAGGAAAGACCGACGTCCTCCGTGAGGGGGGGACGTCGGTCGATGGGAGGGTACCCCAATAGGGGGTATTCCGTCGGGCCGACCACTGACGACAAGTTAACGCTGCTCCAGTGGTCGGCCCAACGACGAAGGCGACGTGGTTTTTGGGTGGGTCGCGGTAGTTGCGTGCTTAAGCCCCTCGGTTGCCCCGGATGGAGTGGTGCGGAGGCGCACCGACCGCGACCCACCCACAAAAAAAAAAAATGCCGTTTATTTCCGTGTGGTGACGCAGTAAGAATACAATTCACCACCCCCCTCTCTTGCCTTTGGGTTTCATAAAAGACGACTAAGTGATTAAATATGCATATAACATTTTTTTTTATTGCTAGTGGTGGCAAACGAGGAAACAGTACACCTGATGGTAAGTGTTACTGCCGCTCATGTACCTTTGCAAGGTTGCTGCCTACCGCGAAGAATGTGAAGAAAGTGTGAATGCGTCGAATGAGGTTCGGTGAAACTAAAGGCATCACCAAAATCCACAACATGCAAACACCCTCAGTAAGTTGGGATTCCGGCTCTCTCGCCACCGAACGTAGCGCAGTAACAAATTGCTGCTACTCGGACGTCGATTTTTTGCGAGAGTGTGGTACTACCCCGGACGGACCGACCCGCGGCTGTAGACAGACAACTGTCAAGAGTGTGGTCCAAGAGAAGGCAAACTCTAAATAAAACTCTCCACGAACACGTCTGACTAGCATCGTACAGTAGTTCAATTTCTAGCCTATTCTGGAGGAGGCTGGAGCCTCGCATCGGGACGTGTATGACCTAAAATGAATAGTTTATAAATTATTTAGAACTTTGTAGAAACTTTTCGTCTCATAAAACATACATAACTTACTTGTATAACTACTTAGGACGTCAATTCAACAACAATTTCTGTTACTAAAACTACATTGTATATAGCCATAAAATCAGTTAATAGGTCACTGAATTGTCGTTGTTGCCATCATCAATTAATATATACGTTAAAATTGTGAGATTAAAAACAGATGGCTAATTTAAGTCGCGCAGAATTTAAAATATAATATATCAAGCTAAGTGTATCAAAATTATATTCTTAAAAGTAATATAGGCTTTTTTTTTTGTGGGTGGGCTGCGGTCGGCGCGCCTCCGCACCACTCCGTCCCGGGCGACAGAGGGGCTTAAGCACGCAACTCCCACAACCCACCCGAAAACCACGTCACCTTCGTCGTTGGGCCGACCACCGCAGCAGGGTTACTTGACATCAGTGGTCGGCCCGACGGAATACCCCCTATTGGGGTACCCTCTCATCGACCGACGTCCCCCCCTCGGGGAGGACGTCGGTCTTTCCTCACGCGGTCGGCCTCTCGGCGGATGACGGACTAAAATCCCCGGTCATGTCACCCGCGGCCTCGGCTAGGGAAAAGTAATACATGCTAAACAATCAACATATTTAATGAATAGTTACTTATTTTTTATTATTATAGAGAAAAATAATCGTAAAATCGTGTTTCAAAGATTAAAATTGATGCAATATTGTAGGAAATAATGATTTCTGATATTTACGCGAGTATTATGAATAAAACTACTACACGTATTTTATCGCGTTTTTATTTGATTTTTGATTGCCCGACGAGTCCAAAAACATAGGTGTGTTTTAGGTTCCTCGAGTTTGAACCTGTAGCACACACAAATGAGTCACGCAAGACTTTCTTTTTTTGTGTATGTCTATATTTGTTAGTCGCAGATGGCTATGATAGCTTTACCCGGGATGTTGAGTCAGCATTGAGGGCTCCCAAACCAGTAAAATTAAGCGCCTTGTCCCAAGAGCACCCCCCGTGAAGTACGGACAACGATACCGGGGTCAATGATAACTTTCTCATAGTTATGACAACAATAAACGATATAACAAGACACAATTTTCGGCCTCGATGCCACGAGTAAAACGTGGATATTTGTTAGGTTCTCGAGGGCTATGCATGCCTTAATTTGGCGGGCGAAATAGCGTTATCGAATTCGTTGATAATTTGCCATGGTCTACGGATCGCGGATATTTTTGAAGGGTTATAGTTAGACACCCCCGCTACTAGTGGGTTGGGATGTGTAACGGCAGAGTGGAAGTAGCATCGGGGCATTACTTTATGTACTGCCTTATAGTTGGCAAGTCTAGATCTATGTGAAGATCACTGAAGTTATATCTGTGAATAATACTTGGGTAATGAGTAGATGATGTTTCCTCAGTAGCCAGACAAGTACCTATTATGTATATATAAAAATCAGCTTTTATACTATAACGTAAGTAGAATTATAATTTCATGAACGTTAATGGTGTCTGGCAAGGGTTTGCCACGATGTTAAGTGTCTGGCAATGAATAACGTGATTTTTAATAACGTTCTGAAGGTAATATCAAAAAATCACGCTTAATAATTTGACGAAAATAGATGGGTTTTATACACACCTTTAGTACCTTTTATCTGCCAATGCCACTGTAACCCAAACTTCATAATGGGCCACCGTTCTTGCCTGTGTTGGGAGTATGCGCTGATAAAGTTTCAGCTTTAATAAAATGACGAAGGTCTGGGGTTCACAGGCTCTTAGTCTACAAGGTACAGTCCTTATCAATATTAAGGTCAAACTGGCCTACTATAGCACACTTCGTTGAAATTTTGCAATGCGGGTCCTTTTGGAAAATTCAGGCTTTATTGCCGAAAAAAAACACTAACACGGACTTTTACACGACTTCGAAACCAAAACTGTAAATTTTGGGCTGTCAATTCTAAGAGGCGAAGTTATTTATAAATTATCACTTTTCTCAGTCATAATAATAAAGTCGTAGGAAAACTTAGAGATCGTAATCTCTATCGAGAGCGATTAGGTCGTTAGGTCGACTCTCTCGTTAATACGAGATATCAACCTAAATAACGGCTCCGTATCGAATCTTACATTAGAATTCAAATTAAACAATATAATTCTTCTTAATAAACAGTTGTTTTAATTAACTATGAATAACAATTCAATAATCTTAAATCGCGCCTAATTGTGAACCAGCTTAAATAATAAAATACGGTCAAATGCGAGTAGGATTCTCTCACAAAGAGTTTGTAGCATTCTACAATATTTACCAGTATATAATACACTATCTAAATAAGACAACCAAACCAGACAATCAAGTTCAACAAACAAACAAATTCTTGCATTGTTTTAAATATATCTAATCTATAAAATAAACTTCTAAGTTTTTTAAAATTGTAAAGAAAAATGTGTTTAAGACCCTTAAAACAAGGTATTACCTTAAAATATTTAATGCCACATGTTACAGCTAACAATTTTTGGATTGGCTCCCTTAAAAATGGCTTTTTAATCTGGAAGTTTACGAGGAGTAAAGTTTGTATAGAAGTTAACGTAATAGCGTTACGTTTATATTTTACTTTTGTTTTTGGCTTGTATTCAATCGACGTGTATGAATAGAGGAATGGTACGATGGGTGAATGGATGACTTAATGAATGGACGTCAGGAAAGACTGATCATTGTTACAAATGACTGTAATAGATGTATAAACAGACACAAGGGCCAAAGGATTGTATTTTAACCCATTAGACAATGCTCTAAAAGTTATTTTAACAATATCCTTGTCATTATCATCAGCAACACCTCTTTTAATGTTAAATTTTTAGCTAGGGGCCTTCTCTCGTAATATTAGGAATTTGGGACATAATCCACCACTCTGGCTTAATAAATGTTAGCATGCAATATGAGGTTAGGTTATGATATTTGCTAACAAGGTTTGCCAAGAAATGCATTTGATTCAACACTTTCGAGCGCGTATTGACTTTGCTGGAGGGAAGATGCTAAACGAAGTGAAATAAATATTTTATATTATAAGTCATCCGCTTGAAACCTACGAATAGATGTGGAATAGATCTCCCCAGATCTGGAATAGATCTTCCGTGTGGTGACGGAGTAAGAATACAATTCACCACCCCCTAACTTGCCTGTGGGTGATCATACGAGACGACTAAGGGATATAAAACGCATATAACATCTATGCGAGAGAAGGAAAACTCGAAATAAAACCCTATACCAACACGTCTGACCAGCGTGGTATAGTAGGTCAATGACCCTTCCATTATGGAGGAGCTCAACAGTGGGACGTATATGGGCTGAGATGATGATGATGATGAGATCTCCCCAGAGGACACAGTAAACAGAAATCTTGTCAATCCACATCTATTGAAACTACAAGGAAAATGCATTCGTTTTGCCTGATTACAATTATATTTTATTTAATTTTAATTATATTTTATTTAATTTATATATTATATTGAACATTTATATATGAATTTATGTAACAAATGTAATTTCACAGGTTTTAAGACTGAATTTAATTGTACTGCGTTGCCTTAATTATATGCTAAAACTATTATCAGGAGTTTAATGTCCATTCTTCATAATCAAATTAATTTTTATTGTTCCACGTAGTTAGTTAAAACTGATAAGACTTTGGATAACGTGAGTCATCGACGGCAGGTGCATCTTTCTATATTTGCAGGAAGCTTTAATTGACACCCTCTGCTCGACCTTTTTTTTTTGCTTTTACAGTTGTCTACATAGTATTTTATCATCCTTGTGACTTAATTCTTTCGCTATTTGAGGTCATAATGTCTTTTTTAATTCATATCCCCTGCACTATAGACTAAAGTATTTTTCTTTTCTTCCATTTAAGTAGAAAGCTACCACAAAAAGTGTTCTAAAGATAAAAAATCTTGCTGTAAAAGATTATTTATTTAATCAATTCAATATCAATATTAAATCAATCAAAAACGAGAACAGACTTTTCTCGTAAATGGCCTTGAACTTCAGATTGTTACAAATTGGACCCGGGTACTCAATTGAGCTCTCAATTTAAAGCAAATTATAAAAGTCATCTATAGAAACAACCTTTGATTAATTTTTCCGTTTTGCAAGTCTACGAACAATGTAACTGAATAAAGTCCAGAAAATATTAAATCGTAGTAAAAAGAATCGCAGTTGCATAACATACGTTCTATCCTCGGAGTTGTGAGAGACCAAGAATAAGATATAGCCCTTGCAAATAAACAACTTTTCATTAGGAACTCTTTTAATGTTTTTATTCGCATCCCAATGTGTTGAACTGCGTAAAAGGCGTTGTAGTTTAAGTAGCGTCTGGCTACGCCAAGTATCGTGGGTTCAATTCACTAAAGACAATACTTTATGTGATTCACAAGTAGTTCAAGTCTGGTTATTAGTGTCTGTTTATTATAGATTTGTATAGTAACCCACAAAAACTTCACAGTTCTGGATATTATCTTTCAGCATACCCAAGATCACGCAAGTTTTACCGGAATTACTTTCGCTTGTGTTTCAGGTTCTGAATATTGGACTTAACTAAATCGGTCTAATCAATCTTTTTTACTGAACCTACCATAATTATATGACATTTGCTATCACTAAATCAAATGCGACAATAGTATCCTACATACAAACGAAGTATGCCTATATAGGAACTAACTTGAGACGAAGTACTATCGCACGTTGAAATTCAAAAGCTGAAGCTTTCTTACTGTTAATTTCGAATTGCATTGACGCCCAACAAATAAAGGTTGTTATTATTTATAATTTGTCATATGGCCACTTTTTTCGACTGTTTAAGTTATTAATTGGTTTTGCAATTAATACAAATTCACCCAAGAATGTAGCGCCAATGTGGCAAAGCCCTAAACGATCTTTACACACTCCATATAATGAATGCACTTTACCCAGACACAAGTCTGCAAATTTACAATAAACAAATCATTTTGCGTATATACACTCGCGCACTATTAATGCTGTTAGCCTTGTAGAACAATTTAGACAAAATTAGGGTTGACTTATTTTTATTAATTTGATTTAGTCTGCTTCAAATGATATTTTTTAATAGTTCTATGAAGAGAAATATGTAAAGTTTTTATTACCTAGAAAAGCTAGTAGTTCGTAAAGCCTTATTTGACAGTAAATAGTAATGATAAAGCATCTTCACTAATGTTATACTGGAAATGATTTTTCTCATTTCTTGGCTAGTCTATACATGTGATGTGGTGGCAGGTAATAGTATTATTTTCGTGTGTTCTTAACACACTAAAATATTACGGATTCTACCGCATTTTCATTTCTTTACTTAGGTAGGTACTCAATTTCTAGCGTTATAGTAGTAGAAGTACTATCCTCGCGCAACTATGAACGCATTAAAGTGTTCAAAACATCGGAAAATTAATAATCAAATACAAAAAGCCATAAATTTTGTGAAATATTTTTATTTCGAAATACTTGCGTAAACATTATAGATTATCAAGAATACACTCTCTCCTTTTAGTTTTGTGGGCTCCACAAAAATAACGAACAATTGACAGTAAAATAGACAACAGCATTAACCTGTTACCTATAACACTAATTACGACCGGCATTCTGTCAATTGAGATGATTACGGCATTATTCTATCCTTTTTTTTTTGTTTGTGGGTGGGCTGGGGTCGGCGCGTCTCCGCACCACTCCGTCCGGGGCGACAGAGGGGCTTAAGCACGCAACTCCCGCAACCCACCCGAAAACCACGTCGCCTTCGTCGTTGGGCCGACCACCGGAGCAGAGTTAACTTGTCGTCAGTGGTCGGCCCGACGGAATACCCCTTACTTGGGGTACCCTCCCATCGACCGACGTCCCCCCCTCGGGGAGGACGACGGTCTTTCCTCACGCGGTCAGCCTCTCGGCGGGTGACGAACTAATCCCTGGCCACGTCACCCGCGGCCTCGGCTAGGGCGGCATGAGGCGCAGGTAGTTGCGCCTGCGCCGCCCCGCGGAAGGCTGCGACCGCGTCCCAATTCCCGACGCTGTCGACCATCGCCCTAGCGATGGCCGGCAGCGTCAGGTCGGCAGGCATTATTCTATCCTAGAGAAACTTATTCTGAATAGATGATATTGATAGGCGTGCCAATGAATTCAATGGTGACTTCTACGATTGAAGTCTCTCACAAGATACTGTGTAAGTATGCACCGAATGAAGCACTTTGTCGTTTGTACCCACCCATGGGTGGGTGTAACAATTATATTACGGGTGTAGTATACGCGGTACTGTTCCTTAGTTAGAGGGTACATATCTATTATATTTTGTCCATCATTACACAATCAATGCAGCCCTTGTTTAAATTTTAACATAAATCTAAAAATGATTATAGGTTCATTTTATTAGACAATTCCCGAGTAGTGTCGGCTTAAGACTAGAATATGTCACCAACTCTTACTTTCCATGGAGAGTCGTTAAAACTGACTAAGTAATCATCAGGAGCAAAAGCAGTAGCACACTCATTGTAAACTTATAATATCAAATACGATTACTAACTCCGCCTATCATGACATGACGATTATTGTATTAGCCGTCCGTGGGGTGCCCTCGATCTGTCAAACAGGGGCCACCTGAAAGGCTGATGATGAAATGATTATTTGATAAAATTTTTTGATTGCATACTTCTTCTTACTCTTTCTTCTCAGCTCATACACGTCCTCTGGGTTCGAGCCTCCTCCCCAATAACAGGGAAATTGACCTACTATAACGTGCTGGTAATACATGTTGGTTTAGGGTTTTATTTCAAGTTTTCCTTCTCTTGCTTGTTATGTGCATATTGATTGCATACAACATCAACAATTACGAATTACGTCACGAATAAAATGCATAATATACTGATATAAATGACGAAACTTTATTAACTAATAAAGATAAAAGTAAAAGCTAACAGAGAAAATATGATAATATTTTTCGGCAACCCTAGTTTCGGTAACGCTAACAATATCGATTCTATGCGCATTGTCAAACACATGACGTTTGTAGAGTAGCCTCGATTACCTTGCAGAAGCGTGGCTAAAATAGCACACTAAATTCTACTTATAAACTCACTTTTGGATGCAGGAAACTATAGAGGATGAATAATAATGCTACAACTAATGTGAACTGACTAGCATGTCTGTCTAGATAAACCCTGTCACATATGTCGTGTGTATTCATTAATGACGATTTTTACTGTCACTTTTTGTACATTTGGTTGTATTGTGAGTAAACTCTAGGAGGAACTAAAACGTATTGTTATAGCTCAATTGATTCAGACTTACTTTTCAACAAAGTGTGTGTATATAAAGCTGTTGAAAAAAGCTGCCTTTTCGAGCAAATTAAGATTTTGAATTTGATGGGCTCCGTTTAATAAGTTCGGTGAAATTAACAGCAATTCAATTCAATTTCAAATCATTTATTATGCATAAACCCCGCGGGGGCACTTACATATATTTTTTTTACATTTTACCTTAAATTACCTCCGGATCGCGAAGCGACCGCACTGAGAAGATCCAGCAAGAAACTCAGAGCAATTGCTTTTTTTTATTTATTTTTTTGCGCTTCGTTCGGTGAGCGAGAGAGCCGGAAGCCCAACTTTCTGAGGGTGATTGCGTGTGGAGGGTTTTGGTGGTGCCCTTGGTATCACCGAGCCTCAATGCACGCCTTCACACTCCCTTCACTTTCTTCGTGGTAGGCAACGGCCTTGTAAAGGTCCATGAGCGGCAGCAACACTTACCATCAGGTGTACTGTTTGCTCGTTTGTCACCGTTTGCAATAAAAAAAAAAAAAAAAAAAAAATTAATTTTATTTAAATAAAGTTACATACTACAACATGCATATTAATAGCTCAGTGTGATGCCTTATGAAAAATAATACAACAATTAAATACAATGAAAAACATTATAGCTGGACCAGATCCCGTAAGCGGCAGCCGATCAAGAGTTTAGCACTAAAGCAGCCATCACTCCCCTCAATCATAATGGAGGGAAGGGAGTGACTCACACAGCCTATTAGCATCTACGGTTGGATATATAGGTCTCCCCGTAAAGGGACATGGCGGCTGAGAGTGGTAGTAAGTTTAATTTTACTCAAGAAAGTACATCTGCCCATTCCCTTCGTAATCACTCAGTCAATTTTTACGACTTCTAACGGCGTATAACGAATTGTGATACTTTATATTTTTAACCCTTACAACCATTTCTATACGGTGACTAAATAAGTACTAGAATCATTATTCAGCCCCTCACCCCCTTTTATCTTGCCCGTGGGTGTCGTAAAAGACAACTAAGGGATATGAGATGCAGATATAACACCTATGCAGAAGAAGGGAATGCTAAAATGGTGGAATTCTTAACCCCATCACCACATAGTGCATAGTGCTACACGCTTTCATTCGACTTAATTATAAATCGCCATCTATAGAAAATATATATCTATACAAAACTATGAGAATATAGAAAATTTGCTTGTTACATTAAAATAAGAAACATGATCTTTTTTTTTCTCTCTTTTACCTCTTTTATATCTATTTAAATTAATATATAACAAATATAGTAAATAAATAAACAATAATTAACTTTATTAATCATGATATGCGGATTAACGCTGATTGCTGACATTATTTATGTTGTAAATTTACGTACATAATAATAGCAATTTCTACCGATCGATCTTGATTGGTAGAAAATTTATAGTTTAAATACTAACTGCTACTGAACCAACAAATTATATTATTCTCCAGGGTTCTGTTTCTGCAATACCAACTGGTTGGTAATAAATTTGCCGAAGTTTGCACTTACAGTGGTGTTATTTACCGCTAACATAATATTCTGTAGAAAGAGGGTACTTGCAGAAGCAGGGTCACAATTTGTTAAACTACAATAGTTAGAAATACACTCATAAAGTTTTTAGATTGCAAATGTCTTAATATAATTGTAAAAAATTAACATTAATCTTACTCAGTGTTAGTGTATATACTGTATTGTGTCATTGGAAGAAACTAGCGTCTGAGATACAGGCTCGGCCTAGTTTAGATGCTAGTGTTCACAAAATAATTTGTAAGTACTTATCTGTGTAGACTAGAAATTATCATTATTGTAGTATCGTATGAAGTCAATAAAGTTTATTTATTATTATTATTATTATTATAGATAGTGTGGCGCGACTTCGCCGCTAACCTCAGATTGTCTTACAAACAAGGTGGGTCGTAGTATTAGAATAGACCAATTAGATGAATGTAGAATTATTAATGTATCTATCGGGCAAATTACAAGGTTGTGATCAGGGCCATCATATAGAATTTCGCAAAATAATCTTCAGATACCAGCGCGTAACGCGAAGAAAGCTCAACGCTGTCGAATTTGATTAATATAAAAATGACAATGGAATTAATTTATGACATTCAAAAATTAATTCCATTGTCATTTAATTTTTGCGAATTTAATTTTAGCATCTAAAAATCTTAATATTCTGTAATGAATTTAAAATATTGAAATAATGATATCTTATGTTTACCGAGCACTACACATTGTAAATAAAAAATGTCTGTAATAACGATTACTTGTTAGACGTGAAACACCTTAGTCCGCCCGTGACCATGAATGCTGCAAAGTGTTCGAAACGTCGGGCAATCATAAATCAAATACAAACGCGATATAATCCGTAAAAGTAGTTTTATTTACAATATTGAAATAAATTATTGCAATTCAAAATTTCAATAGAAAGGACGGCATTAGTGTTGCCCAAATGCAAGACCAAGACGAGACTTGGACCAGTCTTGGTCTTGCAACAGCACACCTGGTCTCGTCTTGGTCTTGGTATTGCGCACTCGGGTCTTGGTCTTGGTCTTGGTATTGCAGCAAGAGTCTCGCAAAGTCTTGCAAGTCTTGCAGTTGGAATAACGTAACAGTAATTTAATCATGGCAATTAAAAATCCTACCAAATTAATCAAATATCATCCTATCCTATCTATCCATCTGCTAGCCTATAGTCCACTATTAATAATAGTTTTAATAAGATAATAATAGTTTTTAATAGGTAATATACCTATGAAGAGGGTCACCAAATGTATGATATTCGTCGTCATCGTCACAGCTCATAAAAGTACCACTGCTGGGCTTAAGCTTCCTTCCAGTAAGAGTAAAATTGATCTACTATACCATGCTGGTCAGACATGTTGATATAGGGTTTTATTTCTAGTTTCACTTTTCTTGCACATATTTTATATACACAGGGTGTATCAGGTTATGGGGCAACTGTTCGAGTATGTTGTAGTTCAACGGTCATAGATCATAATTAGAATGTATACTACACAAAAACAATATAACATAAAAGTTATAGTGATTACAAAAATGTGTGTCTAAGAGTTTATGCCTTAAATTTTACGCATTATGTAGGCATGTACAGACAGGATATATGTAGGCATATAAAGCTGCGACAGTATAAATAGGTATTAGATTTGCGCGAACCTTTCAATGGTTACGTAGGTACAAAGGCAACTCATCAACAGTCGTCGGACGATCAGCTGATTTATGTTAAAGCGAAGTTTGTCTTGCTTATGCTAATTGACTTTATACATTTCAATCAGATTTAGGCGAAAAAGCGATGAAAATTTGAAAACTTTACATGTCTCTCAATTCATTAACGAATCGATTTTTATTTAATTTTTTTTTCATGGGTTCCTAACACCATTGCCTCGGTCCGATTTGATACGACATCCACGCGTAAGAGAGTGGTGAATTGTATTCGTACTCTGTCTCTACACGGAAAATTATTACATTGCGATCATTATGTACGCATACCGATCTACGCATAATAATTCTTTTTGCGATTGTGGGTGTTATTTATGTAGATTAATTGTAGGTATATCTCTACGTCCAATAGTGAACGTCGTTGGGCTAATGAATAAATGAATATACAAATATGTAAGATGGGCAAGAGCACTCTCGTGTGAAACTTATCAAGACTAACTCACAGGGTGACGATTACGGTATTTTTGTCCTTAAGCCTTTCCGAAGATAATTCTGAAAAGCCAACACCAAAATTGCGAATCGATTGGCCAATAGATGGATATCTCAAGATTGATTTGACTTGCCGTGTAGTGGCGGAGTAAGAACACAATTCATCACCACCTATTTTACCCGCGAGTGTCGTAAAAGACGGCTAAGGGCTATAATATATAACATCGGTGCAAGAGAAGGAAAACTTGACATGAAACCCTGTACCAACACGGCCGATCCCCGTGGCGATTCCCCTCCGGCCACGGCCGATTTCCCTCCTATTATGTAGAAGACACGAGCTCAACAGTTGGCCGTATATAAGCTAAAATGGGGATTTGAATTAAATGCAAGACCGCGAGACTCTTGCAGGCTCAGTCTTGGTCTTGCTCAAGTCTTGCAGGGCCAGTCTTGGTCTTGGTCTTGCAAAAATTAAGCGGTCCTGGTCTTGGTCTCGGTCTCGCATTTCTCGCAAGACCAAGACCAAGACGGCAAGACCAAGACTTTTTTGGACAACACTAGACGGCATCCACAACAGGAAAATTAGTAAAATTAACAATTAAAAAAAGCTAATAAAATAATCTAAAAGAATGCAATTCCTGAATACAGCGCTACATTTCTGATGCAACCTTAAATGAAGCAGACATATTAAAAAGTTTAAAATAATAGCGGATTCATTTAGGAAATTCCTAATTTTATTCGTCTTTTATCATTATCGTCATCATTATCATCATCATTCAACTTTTCGCCATCCACTGCTACAAGTAGGTATAAGGGGATAATGCCGTAATTGCCACGCACGCACGTGGTGACGAATCTTGAACCTATGCCTACGATCCTGATTCTAAAGAAAAATCTACAATCTGGGTCTTTCAAGACGAGCTAAAGCCGTAAAGTTGTTCGTACTCGAAGCACTTCAAAGAAGATGGTAGCCACGTTCGTTGGAAAAACCGGCCATGTTGCGACTATTGCACTTGAAGATCGTAGAACGGTTAACGCAGATTGGTATACCACAGTTTATTTACCACAAGTCATCGCCGAACTTCAAAAATCTAACTCAAAGCGACGCATCATCCTGCACCACAACAACGCAAACTCATACAGCGCTCGTCAAACGATTGAGTATTTGAAGCAGGAAAAAGTAAAAATTCTTGACCATCCTCCATACAGTCCTGACCTATAAGCCCTAACGATTTCTTTACATTTCCTAAAATTAAGAAAAGTCTTCGTGGTCAAAGGTTCCAGTCCGATGAAGAAGCAGTCGACGCTTTCAAGTCAGCCATTTTGAACACCTCCACTTTAGAGTGGAATAAATGTTATAATAACTGGTTTGAGCGAATTCGTTTCGGTTAGCTTCTTGGACATAGGTATTACCGCGAAGAGGGGATGATGTGGTAATCGCTACTCATCAGGTGAGTTAGCATTGCTGCGTCTGCATTAATGACCACTTAGCTGATTCTAAGAATCTTAGGTGAAAATAAGGCCGAACCCCTTAACATATAATGTCACTGAATTCAAAACTAGCTTTGTAGCTAGTGAATTCAGTGATACTTTGTTCATTTAAGAAATATTCCAATTAATTCAGGAATTTTTACAGATGTAGATGTTTATCTATCGCCTTCGTAAAAACTTACAGCTCTAGCTCAAACTAGATTTACATCCTGACATTTTTTTTATATCAACCGAACTGAACGTAGGTATTAATAATTAGAAAAACACTGATATATACGAACTAATTGACGGATGACATGAGGTCAGATTACTATCTCTGATGACTACGGTCAGCAGAGCGCGGCCTAACAAATACATAACATGGCTTGAAAAGGTTTCGCCTACAACACAGCATATATTCACAATAGACATGGAAATGATTGCTAATTTTATTTCATTTTCATTTGATGAAATTATTTTTTTTTTCACAATGATTTCACATGCGAAATTTCATCTCCAATGATTTTTTTAGCAATGCTCTAAAGTCACATTTACTACACGCTTGCTATTACAAAAGCAGAATGATTTATGATTCATAGCGCTACAATATGAATTAAATCATTAGCTTTTTGTTGGGAACATACAACTTGCTTTTTTGATTTAATTTTATAAAGTGATACTAATTTGAGTGTCATTTATTAATTTCAATAGGATTGTAGTTAAAGAATAATTACAAAAAAAAATAAGTTAAACGAAATCTTTATTTATTTAAATGAAATCATGAATTCATACGTGAGTTTCTAGATTGTCTCATAAAGTCTGTGGAAAAATTTTGTAGTCCCACTATTTTAAGTATTTTACTAAAATCGGCGATAACCGACTAACCTTGTATTCGATTATTTTAATTACGTGATTCAATGTTGTATCTCGAAGCTGACAGAAATAATTATTAAAATAATGAATTCGTTAGCCATCCTTAAAGAAAACTAAAAAGTGTAATTAGCGCATAGACTTGATTTAGCTGCTAAGCAAAATTTTATCAATGAACTTTCCCTCATACTTGATACAGGCTTGGGACTGACAATATAAAAGTTAGATCGCAAAAATAATTATGTTAAAGTGTACATTTATGTAGACAAGAAAATATTTTATACAAAGTTAAATTTTAACACATTTATAGGCATATTTAAGAGTTCATTGATTTTATATACAACTTTATACACAGGAGTTACTCGTACATACATTATTAACTTTTTAAAATTGATTTTGGATAATAGTTGATGGTCCTGGGTAATTATCTGGAGTAACTTTTTGTCAATATATTTTTCCGTTTTCCGTCTATTTTACGTGGCACGTATGAAGTTTTTACCTGTTATTGTTTACGTTGCGGCATATTTTCTGGCGAGACAATTTGAGTGTTTGTTGGAATTTCAATTGGTTTAGCCGAGCTTGATGATCACGCCTGTGCGATAACAGAAGCTGGATGATTTTCAAGCGTAACAGCCACTCGAGTTTGTTTTTGTTGTGAATTGGAATAATTTTGGTAAGCACTTAAATATTTGTGGTCCAAATGTTTTTTTAAAAATTAATAACGGAAGTTAAGTTATACTCCAAATGTTTTTTTAAAAATTAATAACGGAAGTTAAGTTATACGAATAATTCTTTTTACACAATATACATTTTGACACAGTTTTATCTGGGATTCTTTCATAATGATCCCAAATAGATGCACTCATTTTTTCTTTTTGCAAAACCTAATTTAATGTTTAATCAAGCCAGTCAAGAAATATATATCTATTTGAAATAAAACTATTTTAGCGCGTTTGTAAATGACATAATAAAAATGATTTCCCTATGTTGCCAATACATCACATAACGTCTATTAAGAGAAGGAAAACTAGAAATGAAACCCTATACCAACCTGTCTGACCAACATGATATAGTAAGGTCAATTGCCCTCCTATTGTGGAAGAGGCTTGAGCCCAACAGTGGGACGTAGTTGAGCTGTAATGATAATGATGAAATTAAATTGACGTAATATAATAATTACCATAAAATTTTATGTTTAATAATAACTTCTTCATTCCACTTCCATTCACTAGTGATAAGACCATACTGTCGACAGTTATCTGTCTACAGCTGCGGGCCGGTCCGTCCGGGGTAGTACCATGCTCTCGCAGAAAATCGACGTCTGAGTAGTAGCAATTTGTTGCTGGGCTTCGTTCGGTGAGCGAGAGAGCCGCAAACCCAACTTTCTGAGGGTGTTCGCGTGTGGAGGGTTTTGGTGGTGCCTTTGGTATCACCGAGCCTCAATACACACATTCACACTCCCTACACTTTTTTCGCGATAGGCAGCGGCCTTGTAAAGGTCCATGAGCGGCAGCAACACTTACCATCAGGTGTACTGTTTGCTCGTTTGCCACCGCTTGCAATAAAAAAAAAAACTAATGACGATGACTTATATGATAAAAGATACCTTAGTCATCCCGTGACCACGGACACTGTAGTGTTTGAATCGTCAAAAATCATATAAAATTACGGTAATGTTGATAAAAAATAGTTATATTTCAAATGTGTAATAGTCGCGTAAAGATGAGCATCATATATATAATAACTATTTGGAATACACTTTACACAAAACACTAAACACTAATCGATATTTATTTACACTAAATAACTTGGAAACAAACTGAAAGCAAAATTATAATAAACACGTATCGCCCTTAAAAAATGTCACACGACAAGTAAAATTTCATCACCATTATGTCAATGTTCCACATCTGACCACGAGTATGAACAATCAGCACATCACATTCTCTGGGAGTGCGATCTCTGGCGAAACGAGCGTAACCTTATGTTAAACAGTTTGCAAGTCACCTGTGGGGTAGTATACTATACGGACCTTGTAGCAACTCGAGAAAATTTCCGTGCGTTCATGCGTTTCTGCCATACCTACTGTAGCAATCAATCTTAACGCTCACATATAGGCCCCGTTAAGCTCTTCCATATCCGTGGTGCCGTACTGCTGCGCTATCGTAGCTGTACTCCTGTTTACTTATTGGCTGACTAGTCATTTTGTTTTCCTGTCTCCCGCTTTGCCTAGGAGGGAAGTGGAATCTCTCTTTCCAACTCCTCCTCTTTAATCTTTTCTAATTAAATTTGTTGCGGGTCCCAAGACAATTAAAATCATATCCCGGGACTGCCTGAGGGTCAAACCTCGGTGTCATTTATGGAGACCATTGTAGATCCTGGCTTACAGGAGTTACAATGGTGGGAATGTGTGGTGGGATTAGTCCCATTAAATAAATTAAAAAAAAGTAAAATTTCATTTCATTCATTTTATAAACAAACAAATGATTTTGTGATTTTGCGATTTTGCTACAAATAATTGCAAAACAGTTAATACTTTAGAGCACTAAACTTAAAGTTCAATTTTAAAATTCTTGTTTAATCATGGTCGAAGTTCAAATTAAAATTTTGATACAAGTGCGACCGTATAGCGACGAATCAGTAAATTACATTTTGCTCTTTCTAACACGACTGAATAAATATTATTACTTATCCTATTCACTCTTGTCGACTACGATGATATGCGATTGAGCTGTGATGTGCGACGTAGGCAAAGTGGGTAACAGAGAAGTAGCATCATATGATTTTTAAGGCAGGTAACAGATGTGACGTATGAAAAACCATATCATGTGATGTGCTACTTGTGAATTATGCCATACTTAATTCACAAAGTTAAATAACATACATTCATTTGTATCCCTTTTATTGTAGTGTGGACATGGTGTAACTATTTCAAACTGCTTTTTTCACACGTATATTCATCTGTAATCAAATGAACATAAAGGATTTGCAGTATTGATAACACCTTTGTTCTCCGTTAATTGACATTGAACTACAGTGGGGGTTCTCAGTCTACTATTTAGAATTATACCTAATTGTATTATTTTGTTGTTACATGCATATTTACTTTATTTAAAATAAACAGGGCAAAAAGCATAGTGGTATTCATTATAATGTTTTTATGGTTAGCAAACTTAAGCCCTTGATTGTTTATTTTTGGAACTAATCAACATAATGGTCTAGTCCTTTGTGTATTTTTTAGAAATTACTTCTACTCGAATATTAAAACCTTCTGCCAAAAATACTTAAGGATATTTCAGTGTAGGAATTAAACATAATTCATCATACTGTTACTGAATATGTTTAATAATGCATAGGAATACTTATTGTTACTGTAAAACGTTTTGTTTTTACAACACCAATATTTTTTATATTGGTATTGTAAAAACAAAACGCGTGATGAGAGTTCTACGAAATGTCTTTTTTTATTTGTACATAAAGCTTTCGCAATTTATTAAAACTTAAAAAAGGAAGGCCACACGAACTTTAACGTTTTAAATTGAAAACTTAAAAACGTAAAAGATTAGATTTAGAATACTTAATTGACATTGACTTCTTTGGCATGAAAAATAAGGTACAAAAAGGCGGGAAGTTTCGAAGAGGACGGCCGCGTTTTTTACTTAAAATTTTTATAATATTCTTTTCGTGTATCAGTGGAGTATATTTTAGTTGTATATATATGTTATATTAATATTTTTTCATTATTATAGTAGTTTTAGTGTACAAAAATAGTTGGTAAGTTTTTTAATCTAAATAATAGTTTAGAATATGAACGAGCCACCCGATCCAGGGGGCACAGTCCCACTGGCAGGGAATTATGTTACAATCTGCTCCGAATCTGGGATGGATACTGACTCATCCACAAAAAAAGAAAAAGTCCATAAGCGAATGCGTTTGCATAAAATGTGCAAACATTGTAACAAACGCAGGAAGCAAACATCCAACTCTCATACAGATACTGCGTGTGACTGTACCAATAACATTAAACATACACCAGTTGCTACTACTACCAATGATGTTTTAAATACCGCAGTAACGCCACAAACAGGTGCCCAAATATCACCACCAACTCCAATTACAAGACCCGCCTATAATTCTACAGACCTAGGACCTTTTGTAGTACATGTTCAAAGGCAAAGCGATCAGGCGAATGATGGCGTCACATTCCACCCTATTATGTTTGGCAAATTCTTAAAACGACACTCTTTTAAGAATATTTTGAATGGAAGTTTGAAAAGGATAGGTAGAAATAGGATCTCATTAACATTTAATAATTATTTAGATGCCAATGCTTTTAAAGAACATCCTAGTCTTAAAGAAAATAATTTTAAAGTATTTATACCAACTTATAATGTTTCGCGAATGGGTGTTGTACGTGGAGTTCCCATAGATTTGTCACCTGAAGATATTATAGATAGCTGTACTCTTCCTAATGGTTGTGGCAAAATTTTAAAAGTTCGCCGAATAAATCTGAAACAATTAAGAGACGGTGAGATGACATGGATACCATCACAGACAGTAGTTATAACATTTAATGGACAAGCCCTACCAGAACGAATTTATATGTGTTATACCACTCTTACAGTTCAAGTATATGTCTACCCTACAATTCAATGTTATAATTGCTGTCGCTATGGTCATACTAAGCTACAATGTAGATCAAAACCACGGTGCTTTAAGTGTGGCGGTGAGCACTCAGCTGATCTTTGTGAGGCTAATGATGATAATGTGTCATGTTGTCTATGTGGAGGCATTCACTTTGCTATCAATAAAAATTGTCCAGAGTTTAACAGACAAAAGAATATTAAATATACCATGGCAGAAAAATCCATCTCATATGCAGAGGCTAGCAAAGTTCACCCACCACTTTCAAAATCGTATTCAGAGATAGCCGCAACTCCCAAAAATCAGTATACTAAAACTCTTCCAAGCAGTCTAAACCCTCAGGTTAGGGCAGGCCAGACTTCAAATAAAAAAACTATTTTTATCAAACCTAAAAGTGCACCTAAACTAGTTAAAGGTTATGACCAGAAGCTCCATCATAATTTAACTAGACAACCCTCACTTTCTCAATCAAATGGAGTTCTTTTAACTGAAAATCATGATGATAATACAAATTTTACTATATCTGATATAATTTCATTATTAAACAATTTAGTACATTCCAATATAATAGAACCGGCCAACGCTGCTAAACTTACAGAAGTAATATCTATATTAAATAACCATAATGGATCACAGATCCATAATTATCCAATGGAACTGCAGGAGTGCAGTCAGTAAAAAAAGTGACATTATATATTTAATTAATAAATATAATCCTTTCATATTTGTGTTAGTAGTGACCTGGTTAAAACCAGGTTCAATCTTTAAAATTCCTGGCTTCTCCTACATAAGAGATGACAGATCCGATGGGTATGGGGGAGCTGCACTTTTAATTAAAAACTCTTTGTCTTATTCACAGATTCCTATAGTTAACTATCCTACCTTCTCTGCTGTAGCTTGTATCATAAATAAAATCTGCATTTTATCTATTTACATTCCTAAACCTTCCTATCAAACATTTCAGCACTTAAATAGTTTGTTATCTACTCTACCTAGACCCATCATAATCATGGGCGACTTTAATGCACATCATAGGGCATGGGGCAGCTCCCTAACCAATAGCCATGGTGATGACCTTTTAGAGGTGTTAGATAGGCAAAACTTATGTGTGATAAATGATGGTTCACCAACTCGCAGAACTAGCCCTTTAGAAAATGACAGTGCAATAGACCTAACAATAACATCTCCTAGTTTAGCTTCCACTATCTTATGGCACATTTTATCCTCCACATATGGCAGCGACCACTTTCCTATATTAATAACTTTACAAACATTTCAGCTAAAAATAATTCCTAAACCACCTTCTCGTATGAAGTAGGAAAAGTGGCATGAATACAAACAGTATGTGGAAGATAAAATTCAACAAGTTAAACAATTTTCTGAGGATATTTTTGCATGTTCTAACAATCTAACAGCTGCTATGACTGAAGCTGCTAATGCAACTTTTCCAATTAAATCATATTTGTATAAGCCATCATCTCCACCTTGGTGGGATTATGAGTGTAGTGTGGCTGTTGCTGAAAGAAAGAAGGCAGAAATAAAATACAATTTAAATATGTCTCAAGAAAACTTTACTGAGCTTACCAACATTATATTGAGAACTAAAAAAATCCTGAAAGACAAAAAGCTCATGGGATGGAGAAATTTCTGCTCAACTATTTCTCCTAATACTAAACCTTCAGTTGTTTGGCGTAATATAAAACGCTATAGAACGGGAGTTAGCGACTCAAAATTTGAGACTATGCCACTTTCTTTGAGCGATAGTTTACTGGACAAATTGGCTCCACCAATAGCACCAGTTCGAGAATTGGTGCTTACACAGACTCTACAATACCCAAATGCATGTCCTTACGGGCTAGACGCCCTCTTTAACTTGGGAGGAATTAAAAGGTATTTTATCAGTAACCACTGATACGGCACCGGGTGAGGACGGTATACCATATTCTTTTTTCACACATTTAGGAAATGCAGCTTTAATTTATTTCCTTGACGTTATCAATCGTGTCATAATGACAGGTAACATCCCTTCATCTTGGAAAACTCAAATTGTCCTTTTTAAAACCTAATAAAAATCCCAAAGACCCCTCATCTTATCGACCCATAGCTTTATCTCCAGTTATGGGCAAAATAGCTGAACAACTGGTAAAAAATAGAATAGAATGGTTCATTGAGAATCAAAATAATCTAACACACAATATGGTTTTAGAAAAGGTAGAAGTGCAATAGATGGTATTAGCATTTTTGCCACTGATCTTTGCTTAGCCTTCTCACAAAATAAGTCTGTGGTGGCTGCATTTTTAGACATTCAGTCTGCATATGATAACGTTCTTATAGATATATTATGTACTAAATTAACTCAAATTAAAATTCCGTTGTTATTAGTTACCTTCATTAAAAATATGCTTTGCGGGCGAAAAATACTTCTAGATTCCTCTGGCCTAGAAAGAATATTATGGAAAGGACTACCTCAGGGTTCTGTCTTAAGTCCACTTCTTTATAATATTTATACGCATGACTTGAGAGCATCCATTAGTAATTCTGTGAATGTATTACAATATGCAGACGATTTATTAATATACTTTATTAACAAATGTAGTCAGTTAGCATCACATGAATTATCATTGGCTCTGGAGTCCTTAAAAGCATGGTTAGATATGCATGGGTTAGAGTTATCGGCGTCTAAAAGCACCGTTGTAATATACAGTCGGCAACGTAATCAGGCCCGCGCAAATATTCGATACGACAGTTCTATAATACCTGAAAAACCTCATACAAAATTTTTAGGAGTCGTATTAGATTCTAAACTTACTGGCCATGCTCACTGTGAATACTTCGTGTCTAAGTGTGAGAAAAACTTAAATATACTCAGATGTCTTACAGGAGTTTGGAGGGGAGCGCTCCCTTCATCTTTAAAAATTCTATATAACGCATTAATAAGAAGTGTATTAGATTATGGCACATTTCTATTAGAACCCTGTAGTGTATGGGCAATGAAGAGGTTAGATGGAATACAATCTAAATCTATGCGAATAATTACGGGAGCAATGAAATCCAGCCCTCTCAATGCACTACAAGTAGAATGTGGCGAACCGCTCCTTTACTTGAGGCGACAGTTCTTATCTGACCGATATTTATTTCGCTTATATCAGTCACATAACGTGCTTTTGCCTAAAATTCAACAGTTAACAGTTTTTATTCCTGAATCCTCTTATTGGCATAATAAAATGCTACCTTGTTTAGTAAACAGTTTTAATAAATTTAAAAATCTTTCAGCCCCAGTTTTCACCTCTGAACGCTTAGCTATTTTTCATTGTAATTTTAATAGTCTTGTACATACTCCCACAATTTACTTTAATCTAAACATTAATCGTAATGTGGTTGAAGCTAATAGTGATTTTAACACAATAGTTAACGAGCAATGGCAAGGTTGGCATCAAATATTCACTGATGCATCGAAGCATCATCAATACCAGATTGATTGAGACAGAGTAGGGGTGGGTATATTTCATAAAAAATTTAATATTGTCGAAAAAATAAAGTTCCCTTCTGAAACGTCCGTTTTCACTGGGGAGTGTTTCGGAATTGTAAAAGCATTGGAATATATTTTAATATTTAAATTAGAAAAATGTGTTATTTTTAGCGATTCTAAGAGTGCCCTACAAGCACTATTTAAATTTCCATTCAAAGCAAAAACTCATTATCCACTTATTTACGAAGCTCGGCATAAGTTATTTTTGTGCTCAAATGCGGGATTTCATGTCAACTTGGCATGGCTACCAAGCCATTGTGGCATAGATGGCAATGAACGAGCTGATGAAATAGCTAACGATGCCGTGGAATGTGGCGATATCTTCCCATATCGTATTTACCCTCAGGACCTGCTGACACTGCCTGGTGCTTATCTCATGGATTCTTGGGAGAGGGTCTGGGCAGAGTCCAGCCAATCAAAAGGCTCTAACTATAAAATGATACAGTGCTTGCTATATTCCAGTGAAACCATGGTTCTGTAGTAGAGCTTTTAACAAGCTGAGACTTGGTAGAAGAGCTATTACAGTCCTAATCAGAATGCGTTTGAGACATACATGCGTACCAGCTCATTTGGGCAGAATGAAAATAAAAACTAATCCACACTGCAACTGTGGCGAATTTGGAGATCTGAATCATGTGTTTTTTTCTTGTATGTTATACAATCATCTTCCTTTTTATAATACGCTTGTTGCTCTTAAAGTTCCACTTCCTACTAATATTTCTGTACTTTTATCTTCCTTAAATCCTACTATTTATGAATGTTTAATTTCCTTTATCATATGTAATAATATTTTTTTATAATCCTATCCTGTATATAGAAATATATCTATATTATCCTCTCCCTGATCCACGATCCTCCTATTCCAAATGTTAAGTAATATTTTATGTATATAAATTAACTTCCCTAATTTTTGAACATGGCAAATGTCTCCGGACGAGGCCAAGAAAAAAAAAAAAAAAAAAAGAATAAGATATTGAATGAAACACAAAAATTGTATCAGTATCATATCAATGAAATATCGGGCCATACCCCTTTGAGAAAGAGGCATCAGTCTAGGCAAATATTTATATTATATCTTTCGCTTTAATGTTATCTGAGATCTTAGTCATTATTTTGTCAAATTACATAATTTACCTCTCATTTTAAAGCTCGTCATGCCGACTTATGACGAAAAATAAATCCTACATGTAAAAATATACAGCTACTCATTTGAGGTTTAAAATCACCTAAGAGGAGGATTTTTGGTGCGCACTGCAGTATGCCGCACAAGTTTACTAGTGTACCAAATTATGATAGAATATTTTTTTTTTCCTAAGTGGTAGCAGATTAAAAATGAAATATGTCACCACCCCTCACTCTTCGTTGGACGTCATAGAGACTAGCTAAGAAATTACCAGGAGGAGAACAAACAGTACAACAGTCTCCTTTGGCCAACTTATACCATCAGCAGTGATAACCGAACCGACCGCTAAGCATAACAAACAATTATGGCATTATCCTACTTGGGAGTGTCTATGTTTAGCAGAACAACTGAATCTTCAGCATTAAACTGAGGGATGGATGGAGATATTGTCATATCGTATGATAGTGGCCGTGGATATTACCAAATCCAACATTGTTCTTAGGTTTTATATAGCCCATTGAAAGTTGTCCACTAAAATATGAACAATTTTACCTAATAATTGCGTATACAAGAAGTGACCACTGATAAAGATTTAAAAAATGCTTCGCAGCCCGTTATTACTTCTTCTACCTATCTTAAATAAAGAAGACATGTTATGCTGAAGCCATGTTAAAATGAATTAAAGGCAGTTCTATGATGAGTATCATGTGTTTCCCTATCGGATATAATTAGTGGTAATTCATGTAATAGATACTGCGCCCATTCACTAATCCACCCAATAAGCGCAGGTGGCTATCAACTCATTGTGCATTGACCTCGGTGGCTCAGAACATACTAGATATCTGCAGCAATTAATCTTCGGCTATTAATCTCAATGTTTGTACTTTGTCTGTGGTTAGCTGTAGCTAGTCTGAGCGTAATGTTTACATTATTATAAATATGTATATTGATTTACTTTCCGCTTTCCTATTTTTAGTAAAATCTATTGACTTACGACTAATATTTAGATAATTAACAGTTAAAATCCTTACCGAAAATCAATTTTGGAAGGAGAATGTGAGGTTGTTTAATTGTTATCTTCCACAACTTAACTGCTGAACTGATTCTCATGAAACTTTTGCAAACAAGTTATTTTTCATTCAGAGCAAAACTATAGTTTCTACGGAATAGGTAAATAGCTTTTAGGCAGTTATTCGTTGAGACATTTAACTTATTGACAAGAATAAATTCTGTATCTTATTGTGAAGTACAGAAAAACTAAAAGATGCTTGTCTATTCAAGAAGACGATACTGAAATAAATTCATCATAAGCGTATGCCAAGTCAAACTTCATACGTACAAAGTACAAATAATGCTATTGCTTAGTGCTCAAGCACATATAATGTCAACATTATATGCCTATCCGCGAAGATCCAAGTAGGAATTCAATTTACATGTACTTATCATCATCGCAGCCAACATACGTCCCACTGTGGGGCTCGGGCCTCCTCCATAATGAGAGAGAATTTGACCTAATATACCATGCTGGTCAAACATGTTGGTATCGTTTCGAGTTTCATTTCGAGTTTTGCTTCTCTTGCATAGATGTTATGTGCATATGTACTTATATAAAGATGAAAATTTTACATTTAACATAATATACACGAGCCTTTGCAGCTTGACGGCAATCGCATCTTGAGGAAATTACTTTTTACGCGGATAAAGCCGCGAGCTGAAGCTAGGTCTTAATTTATGTTCTTCCGTATGTGTGTTTAGCTCCTAACTGGCTGAATCGATTTGAATGAAATTTTGTGTGTTTAGTTTCTGGATTGTTCGAAAATATTCAATTGTATTTTCGAACAATCCAAAAACTAAACACACTGCTATATATGTAGCACTGCTATCAATCTGTCACCGACATTATATTTATGTCATCATCTCATCATCTCAGCCCATATACGTCCCATTGTTGGGCTAGGGCGTCCTCCATAATGGGAGGGAATTTGACCTACTATACCATGCTGGTCAGACATGTTGATATAGGGTTTCATTTCGAGTTTTCCTTCTCTTGCACAGATCTTATGTGCCTATTATATCCCATAGTCATCTTGTACGACATCCACGGGCAAGATAGGGAGTGGTGAATTGTATTCTTACTCCGTCACCACACGGAAAATATTATATTTATGTAGTTATATTTAATGTGGCTTAGCTTTTCCAGGAAGGCCGAAATTAGTCGAATACGCTAATAATCATTTGAAATATTTTAATGGATGTTTTATCGATGTAGTTAATTTAGATACAATTACCCTGACATTAACTGAAGGACAAAACCGTTCATTTATAAATAATATATGTTAAAAAATGTTTACTATTATGCTACTGACGCTATTTTATAATTGACCAACGAAGATACTATTGAGCATTGGTTGTGAGCCTCCTCAAGAGGCAAATTGGTCTACTATACCTACCGCACGAGCGAATATAATTTGGCATAGGCCTTATTTGGCAATATTCTGATTTGTAGCGATATTATCTGATAAAATCTCCGTGCCTGAATAGTTATCGAACCTGCTTGAAAGGAGAATTGAAGGGAATATACCTAAAAACTGAATAAAATATTATTAAAATTTATTTGTGAAACAAAATGATTATATTTAAATGCCGCAAATAAATGCCGCCCTTTTAGTATCTTAGCCTCATCAGGACTCATAAAGTATTCTTAATTATTAGTTTGATTAATCGCGTGCATAACTTCGTTCATCGCCCCAACTCACGCTTGTGCTTATACGATGTGCCTACATCAGTTGGAGTAAAGTAATTGTAGGGTTAATTGATTAAGAAACAAACAAAATAGAAGTCATAAGGAATTGTTGTCACCCCATTTCATCTTTCGCCGATGTCGTCTGCGAAAATTATGGGAATAGGTCCTTGACCTCATCAAATAAAATTATATGCTGGAACACGCTATGCCAATGTATAAATAATTTAGTTTTCATTTATATATAGGTTGCGTGCAATAGTTTTTGAGCAGCCTTAGTGACTCGCTTACTAGCGCATTTCAGACATAAGATGAATGGAAGAAACGTTTTCTTTGCTTCAAAATATGCGAAATAAATAGCAAGAAAAGATAGAGAATATATAATACAATAAGTATGAAATCCTAAATCATCATCATCCTGCTCTTATCCTAATTATTTGGGCTCGACGCAATATGTACTCTTCTTCCATCGTACATATTACATAAGCATTACATCGTACATATCATAAAACTATTGCTAATGAAGCAATGGTTCAATGACCAGCCGCCAGCGCCACCCTGACATTAACCCCCTTGGAAATATAATTATTGATCAGATGGACAAAGCCCAGGTTAATATAAATCTCTTTGTAGTCTTTTACGACACCCACGAACGATGTAAGGGTCGCTAGTACTCGTAGCCGCTACCACACATATCAATTATAAAATCCCAAATATTTAAGTATAAAATACCATAATCATACTGAAATGAAGATCTAGTTTAATTTCTCGCTGGTATTGGAACAGTTACTGTTTTTTTGGGTGGGCTATGGCCAGCACACGCGCCGTCCTTTCTGTCCGAGGCGATGGAAGGGTAGCGCATGGTCCTTCGGCATTGGGCCGACCACTGGTATCAAGTTCCTTGTCGTCCGTGGCTAGCCCGATGGGTTACTCTTTCAGATACCGTCCCTCCTCGACGCCGACGATGGCATCGCTCTAATGCGGTTAGCCTCTCTGAGGATGAAGTACTATTACCTGGTCCAGTCACCCGCAATCTCGGCTAGGGCAACATCAGAAGCAGGTGCTCGCCCCTGAGCCTGATGTGTCGCCGTAGAGGAGTTCCTCTCGTGTACGCTCCGTCGCTTCTTTCCGCGAGACGGCTGCCTCGTAGAAAGCGGTGACCGCGTCAATGTTCCGGACGTTGTCGAGCATTTCCCTAACGATCTTCGACATTGTCAGATCGGAACCAATGATTATGACGAGTTCACTTCGATTGTGATGATTGAATGTTAATGATTATGGCGCTTCTCTACCCACGCGGTACACACTTCGAGCGTGTGCTGCGCCGTGTCCTCATCGCAATCACAGTGGGGGCAGGACGGTGTGCTCTCCTTCCACAAGACTTTGTACAGGTACTTGGCGAAGCCACCATGCTCCATCAATACCTGCACTAGTCAGAAGGAAGGCACACTCGTAGGCCTGGACTCCAGCAAGATTATACGCATCGAGTTCCAGCCCGACGCCAGACGCCCGCCGGGTGCGGTGTAAGACGGCCGCGTAGCTGAGGCCTTTTTCAGACGCCTCAAGCTGCCTTCTTCTTTTTAGCTCACTAGCTACTAGGCCTTGATTTTCTATTAGATCCTTCTTGAAAATTATCCGTATGGGCGTTGTTGCGCGTTACAATGATTATGAAGCAAATTAATATTTAAATTTAATCAATAAGTGTATGAGTAACATTATTTTTTATTTGTAATGCAACTTACAATGATGCATTCAATTTTTTTGGACTATGTACGAACTATATATTTCAGACTATAACCAGGACCCATCAAGGCCTTAAATTACCATATTTCTTTCCCATTGCCATTAGACTAGCCACTGGTACCGATTGCTTGATGCCGATGATATTGAAGTTTTCCCTGCGCTGATGAAATAAAAATACAATTCACCATCCCCTTCCGTATAATAAAATACTACTAAAGGAATAATATCTACTTAATCTGCTGAAGAACGCTGAAAAAGAAAAAAAAGTTCGAAATGAAATCTGAGACCAACCCACTTGACAGGCGCGGTATAGGTATAAGTCAGTATTCTACCCATTACGAAGTGAAATCGAGCCCAACAAGTATATGGGTTAATAAATATAAGAGTTAAGAAGGAAAATAATCCGATACAATTTTAATTATTGGTAACCCTACAAAAGTAAGTGTTTATTACAATGACGGTCTATAATTTCAGTAAATCAGCATATATTGCGCCACCCAAGTCGTACAAGATGCCTTGCTATGTTTAAACGCCAACCATAACACAATAATTAGTTATAAATCATTCCCGTATGGCGACGGGATATAATACAATTGTCGTCGCCTCTGACTTGCACGTGGGAGTCGTAAGAATTGGCTAAGGGACTGTTGATATGAGTGAGAATCTCACCAGAAGAGTGGGCAGCAGGTATCTCTTTTTTTTTTGGGAAACCTTATACTGCTGTGATCACCAACCCGCCTTAAAAAATAAAATGGATGCAATCCAAATAACAGTTCGCCAGTCACGGCAATTCCGCCTTTTCACGGGCTCATTGTGGTAGCGGGCCTGTGGATGACGGGGCAGGGAATGCTAAGACTCCTCGGTCGCAATCCGCTAGCAAAAGAATCGTATTAAATCACTTAGGACCAACGAGAAGGTCATCGATCTGGAAGAGGAATTAAGCAAAAGCCACTGGGTTACATTCACCCGTCTCAAAGCGGTGTTCGTTGAAGGTCATACAGATTTACATATACGAGGACATCACGAGAGCCATCCACACGCCCAAAACTCACTTCACGATGGTTATGAGAGACTTTAACGCAAAACTAGGCAAAAGGGCAAACAGTTACTGGGTTGTACACTGTCCTTTCCAGTTCGAGCGGGAAGAGGAAATCTGTATACATGAATATCCTGCGTGATAATCATTTTACGACACTGCTCGGCAGTTCGGTACTAACATCATGCATAATCATAACGAATACTGAACCTATTTTCCATGTAGTGACAGAGTAAGAATACAATTCACTACCCCATCATACACATGGGTGTCGTAAAAGATGACTAAGGGATATGATATGCAGATAATATCTACGCAAAGAGATGGAAAACTCAAAATGAAACCCTATGCCAATACGTTTGACCAGCGTGGTCAATGTCTTCATATGGAGGAGGATCGAGCCTAACAGTGGGACGTGTACAATCTGAATGCGCGAATGAATGAAAGAGCCTATTTTCACTCCTATTACTTGCTGCGTGACGACACTAATCAATTTCATAAAATCGATCAGCAACTACACGCACAGTTTTATTTAACGACGCCACAATTAGAATTTATGTTACGATTCATACAAGAACATTAGAATAGTTTTTTAGGTCGTCAACATTTATAAAATATACATTAGTTCCCAAATTGAGAGCAAGTAGTCTACTTTATGCGCCAAAACATACAATTGTATATTTATAGACTCATGACATTGAAGAAGCGCCTGGAAAGTGTAGCGTTAGAACTTGACCATTATGTGGTCCATTTTCTTAATAACCACAGCGACTTTAAGTGTTAATTATTTTCTATTGAAGTAGTACCCTCACAACTACCTCAATGTTCCACATCTTACTATAAATATAAGTACTCAAGCATCCCATTATTTGGCAGTGCGATATCCGACGCAGTGAAAGAGAACTTTGTTAGAGTTTATAATATACGTCTAGAGCAGTCAACTACACGGATTTTTTTTAAATTCAAAATACCTCTTTACATTTAAGTGCTTATATAGAATGTCTTCTATCTTTTGGGATACATTTTAAGGCCCACCGAACCTAATAGGGTTTGTACCCCTTAAACTTCAGTGTTATACATGGAAATAACTGAATTTTAATTTCCAGGACTTGCAGTGTTTGAAAATATTAAGTGGTATTGATTACAATCAATAAAAAAATCTATTAACTCATCATTCATCATCATCATTTCAGCCTATTGCCGTCCACTGCTGGACGTAGGCCTCCCTCATGTTGCGCCACAATGTGCGGTCCTGTGCCGCCTGCATCCAACGACGCCCAGCAACTTTCACTAGGTCGTCGGTCCACCTAGTGGGGGGGCGTCCTACACTGCGTCATCCGATGCGTGGTCGCCACTCGAGAACCTTTCTTCCCCAGCGGCTGTCGGTTCGTCGAGTGATGTGGCCTGCCCATTGCCACTTCAGCGTGCTAATTCTTCGTGCTATATCGGTTACACCCGTTCTTCTGCGGATTTCCGTATTCCGGATTCTATCTCGCAGAGAAATCCCGAGCATAGCCCGTTCCATAGCACGCTGAGCGACTTTGAGTCTTGATATGAGGCCTACATTTAGGGACCACGTTATATTAACTCATTAATCTTAAAAGAATAGGTAGTTGTTATGTAATACTACCACGTTTCAACCAAATGTCAGTATTATAAAATAGACGTTAAGCTTTTTGCCGTCGCCAGGTATCCACTATGGTCAGCGCACCCACCACCCGACTTCGTCCCGGGGTGACAGAGGGACGGCGCACGGCCCCATAACCCACCAGCATGTCGCCTTCGTCGTTAGGCCGACCACTGGTGCCGAGTTCCTTGTCCTCAATGGCTGGCTCGATGGCATACCCTCTCCTCTCGACGCCCCTTTCCCGGAACGTCGGTCGCCATCGGGCGATCTGCCTCTCTGCAGGTGACGAACTAAAATCCCCGGTCGGGTCATCCGCGACCTCAGCTAGGGCGTGATCAGGCGCAGGTATTCACGCCTGCGTCGCCCGAGTTGCCAGCGGTGGACCGTGTCCTCGTGGAGGCGTTCCTTACGGGTGATGACCGCGAGATGATTGCCTCGCAGAAGGAAGCGACCGCGTCCCAGTTCCTGACGCTGCCGAGCATCTTCCTAGCGAGGGTGGGCAGCGTCAGGTCGGCCCATGATTGCGACGAATTGACGGCGCTGCTCTGCCCACACGACACACACCTCGAGCGTGTGCTGCACCGTGTCCTCGTCGCAATTGTAGTGGAGGCAGGATGGTATGCTCTCCCTCCTTAAGACCTGCACCAGTCGGCAAAAAAGAATCCCGTGCCATTGACCCAACCACTCCATCAGCACCGGCCTAAAGGCCTCGACTATCCGAACACCGTACCGAGGCCTCTCCAGTCGGACTGCCCAACGGGCAATGACGTCTGGGCGAGCGTCATTCCGCTAGATGGCAATCTCCTTGGGCGAAGCTATGCCGCCTCCTGCTCGCGTCTCCGATACCTGTTGATATAACCGGCGAGCATCTCCGCCTCCAGGTCCCACGAGGGAGTCCCGGCCCACAGGCAAGCTGCCTCCGTCGCCAAGCGACGATGAACGCTGAAAAATGTTCGAAACGACAAGAAATGATAGATCAAACACAAACGCGATAAAATTCTTAAAATTAGTTTTAGTTCTATATATACCAATAATGAAATAGAATTTGTATTTCAGTTAATTGAATTTGATTTAAATTTCGTGTAGTAACGGAGTAAGAATATTTATTACCTATCACTAATTCTACTTTGATGCGAGTCTCGTAAAAGGTAATCTTAACACATAATATCTATTGAAATAAAACTTTGTACTAACCTGTATGACTAATGTTGTATAGTTGCCCGCTCTCTTATTCTTATTATGGACTGATGAGACTCATGTCGGATAGTGGGACGTATATGTACATCTTTTGTGTGCGTGTGTACGTCACTGAACTCCTCCTAAACGACTGGACCGATGTTGATTAAATTGTTATGTGTGTTCAAGGGGATTCGAGAATGATTTAGATTCACAATAGGACCCGGTAGGTGGTGCTGCTGTCGATTTCATGGAGAATTCTTTTTATTTTATTTGGATGTTGAAAAATACTACTAATCCATCTGAATAGCACGGTATATAGGTCGACTTCCCTCCTGTTGCCGAGAAGGTTCGAGCCCAACTGTGAGACGTATATAAACTGAAATAATTATATAACTTGGAGAAGTATTATGAATACGATATATCTGAACAGATCTATATATCTGAACTGATAACATCTGAACTGCTGAAGAAAAACAATTCGAAACAAAATTCTCTAATTTACCCCTCAAAGTCTTCTTTAAGTTTAAGTGTCTTCACTTATGTATAACAGTAAGAGATTAGAAAAAAAAAATGTATGATGTTATGTGACAGCAATGCAGAAGTCGTGTAAACCGGCGATGCTGGGTCGCATGTGGCAGGCCAGCCGACGCGCGCTCAACCTGGAGCATTCCCCTGCACATCAATTTGCCTGTTGCCAGTGGCAGAAAAGCTCACAGCATCCATCAACAGCATATATTACATACAGGTGAGAATACTTTAGTACATCACACTATTTAAATTTACAAGTTTCAACATTATTTTGGCACTACTATTCTTTAAGGATTTTACACAAGACATTGTCACGTATTCGTAGAGTATTAAGTATAAAGCTGAAAGATCTAATAGATGCATATACGCCGATCTTCTGTCGCCCAAATTAATCAGATTGAAAAATCTATACCAGGCTTAATTTCTAGTTATTCTTTTCTTGAAGTGACATTTGCATACGAGTCTCCATTTTCAAATACAATCTCGTCTAACGAAGAGCTAAGGCAATGATGTAATTATGACATTAAATGTTTGTAAAGTCCCCATAGTACAGTGTTGTCTTTAAAAAACACTGAGTAGAAATAAAATTCACTACCCCGTTTCTTGCTCGTGGTTGTCTTAAAAGACGACTAAAGGATTAAAATATGCAGATAATAATCATGCAAGAGAAGGCATATATGAATTAAAACCCTATGCCAACACGTCTGATCAGCTTGTTATAGTAGATCAATTGCCCTCCTATTGTGGCAGAGTCTTGAGACCGAGTCAAGTTGTGGGATATATATGAAATGTGCTAATGATGACGATGATGAATATACAGAGAACTCTTATTTATTTTCTAATACAGGTGGCTTCTATTCATCTCGGTGTTGTCAATCGGCATTGCAAGCTTCGCGTGTCAGCGCCTGCCAGTTAAATACGATGGTCCTAAGGTGACGCTGAACTACTTTAAGTGGTTTATTTATTTCACCAACTGGGGCTTTCTCCTAATTATTTTACAATCAGGACTCGCCCTCCTCGTCGTACACAGTTATAGAAGCGATAAATATAAAATCTGTAAGTATTTTAGTAAATATACTTGTACAACAGTTTAATAGAAATTTTATCCTGAACTAAAAACCTGATAGTTTTTTGACTCCAACCATAAATAGTACGACTCGTCCAGAAGAAGATTTGAGTGCTAGCAATTTGCTATTCCGCTTGATTCGGTGAGCGAAAGAACATTACTCTCTCGCCCTGCCTTCCTATCATCATTCCATTCCCTCCAATCATTTCCTTATAGGCATGTTCTCTTACGTCACTTGGCTATATGCCTGATATTGCTAAACTTTATAACTTCATGGTAAAGAAAAAAACAAACGCTTAAATCGATAAAATGAACTCATTAAACTAAACGATTTTAGGCCCAAATTGTTGTTAAATTGGACTTAATTCGTTGAATATTAAAGATTTAAATGTTATTTTTAAAAATACACCATCAGATGTATCAACTAGCTATACAAGTATAAGGCTAAAGTTTTTTCAGTTGATTACTTTTAGAAACCACTAGTCCACATTTAAATCTTATCTATTAGATAGTCTGGTTATTGAGCGAGTTTGTGATATGCCAAATACAATACTGCACTCTATAGAAGACAGGAGTTTCATTTAACATTATTTATCGATCTGTATATTGCTGTGTGGTAGCGGCTTCGAATACTACCAACCCTTGCTTTGCTCGTGGGTGTCGTAAAAGACGACTAAGAGTCCTAGATTGACCCGGACCAACTCCATCTGGTACCATTTGGGTCAACGATTACATTCCCAAGGAGGGTTGACGTCAGGCAGGCGGCCGGTCATAAAACTCATTGCCGAAACTTTTTGCAATATGTCAAAACAGATGACATATTGCGTCGACCCCAAGTAATTGGGATAAGAGCAAGATGATGATGATGATGATCCATCTGTATATTAGCGTACTGAGAATATAATTTGTCTTTCCTTCCGGACGAAAATGTACTACAAGAAAATTAATAGTATGTTTATTTGAATGCGTTGTTAACCTTAGGAACAACTGGTCCCAATTGAAAAATTCTTGTAGTTATGTTTTCATTTATCAAGAAATACGATATGACTGATAAGAGCAATGCAGAGTAATATTGCAGAAACGGGGAAAATGTATTCCTTTTGAGAGCTTGAGCTTCTGTTACGTGCTCTGTGCGTAAAAGGTGTCTATAACGCACTCTCTCTAAACCTCTTCTTCTTTCTTATATGACGTAGACAAAGTTGCGCTGGTCAGCAAGTTTAAAATAAAACAGTATTCGTAATCACCGACAGCTAGGAATGGGCAGTATCCAATTTGCCTATCATTTATGCAGGACTGGTGTTCAACAGTAATATAGTAGCCGAAGAAGCAGATAGTCATATGATTCGTGCATGGGCACCTAAAAATCGACACTAAGAATGCCAATCCTATTAATGTTCGCGGGTGTCAGTCGAGTCATCACATTCCATTCAGATCACCAAAGTGACCGAAGTCGTTGTGATGCTTTATTGGACATTGTTTCCTTTGTAGATATAACACGCTAATCAATTAAACTAAATGACGACGTCGCGTGTCCTAGCCATAATAATATCGCATGCAATTCTATGAAACACGTGTCTCGTGTTTTTCATCCATCCAACATTTATTGATGTGTCTGGAAAACAAATTGGAATAACAAATGATATTTTTATTAGCAGCAGTGTATTTTCTTTTTATTTGTCGTATCAAGGTTACCGTTATTAAAATAAAATTGGTTTAAATGACTTTTTTGGAGCGTACGCTATTGACAGATCGACAGGGTTATAGGTCGAGAACGTTTGATTGGTAACAATTTCGCGTCAATTAACGTTGTAACCAAGCGAGTCTTGTCCATTGTGTTCAAATTATCCTTATTGGTTCTTCATTCTCACTGAAATGGCTCCACTTGGCTCTGCCTACTCGTATTATGGCGAAGCTATTGTTAAAAATTGAAGATGTCCTGCACTATATAACAAGCAATTGTGCGCAGAAAGACTTTTATAAAACGTTCAATTTCCATAACACTTAATAAGATTTTAGAATTGCATCATGATATCGGGAGTAATATTTTAAAGTATTACTATCTATACTTTAAAATATTACTCCTTAAAAGACTATCATATAAAACAAACATGATATATATACAGCATCATTTTAAGAAAAGAGAAGATTTAAGCAAATCTTATGCCAACCCATCTCACTAGATTGATATGATAGTAGAGGGACACCTCTCATCCCAAGTACGAGAGAGTACCTCTGGTCCCAATAGAAGCGTGATCCAATTCGGACCCTTAATAGCCTGTGTACTTCGAAACAGTAGAGTCTGACATTGTGGCAAGTCTTCACGCTAGACTACGCTATGTGACCATCAATCACGTGTAGTAGTAAATTAAATTATTATAACATAATAGAACTGTTTGACTTGTTACCACCGTCACCGTTTTAGCAACTTACCATTCGGCACCGTAGTAGGGTTTATCCATTAGGGTTTATAAAGATCGGCAGTAAAGTATGTGCGGCAGTAAAACTTACAACCAGGTGTACTGCTTGCTCGTAAAAAAAATTATATACAAGAGCAACCTCAAATACTTAATACATAACCAGTGATATAATGAATATTTCGTGTAGTAAATAATAATAGTCAACAACACCTCTTTCCCTCGTGAGTGGTAAAAACTCAGCTCTTTAAGACATTAAGGCTCTAAGCAAATAGCATTATTGTAAGAAAAACCTCGAATAAACAAAGCTTATGTCGTCAAGCCGACGTAAGACAACTTCCAATAACATTGTAGGACACATATGAGTTGTAAAATATATGATAAATATTGCATCCTCATTCTCGCAGCTCATATAAATCTCACTGCTGGATTCAAGCCTCCTCCACAATGAGAGGAAAATTGACCTATTATACCACGCTGGCTCTAATAAAAAATAAAACTCTATGCCAACCCGCTTGGTTGGCATAGAGTTTTATTTCGAGGCTTTCTTCTCTTGCATAGACGTTATCTGCATATTATAATTACTTAGTCATCTTTTACGACACCCGTGGGCAAGAGAAGGTATAGTTAATTGTATTCTTACTCCATCACCACGCAGAGGATACGATACCTAAATTAAATCCAAATTAGATGCTGATGTAAATTAACAGGTAGGATGAAGATCAGGTGTTGTGTGATTAAGTCCTAACTTTTTCCATAAGTCGAAAAAAAATCACTATTAGCTCACCCATCCTCTGCCAATATCTGAATCATTGATGATGAGTGGGTGGGTATCCAATAATATATACAAAAATCAAATAAAGCATATTTTCAGCTTGTGAAGAGGATGAAATACCTATTCCATTGGGACGTCGTTCGCGTACACCGCTGTTGTGCCGTGCGTATTGGCTGGCGCACAATATAGCCACTGACCTCGCTTTTGTCATCTCACTCGTCTACTGGACCCTTGTTCATGATCCTCGTGAGTAATAGATTTAGTTCGTTTTATAATCTTTTGAAGAAATGAGACAAATGTAAAGTATATAATTTGAATCAAAATATAAGTGAAACAAGCGATCAAAATTGACTGTATCGTAATAATAATTTCAATCCATCTATCCATAAGCTTATCTTTCGCCCGTAAGAAGATGGAATAAGAATGTAATTGTCACCACCCTTTGCTTACGTGCGAAAATTATAAAAAGCTTGCTAAGAATGCACCAGGCAAGCGGGCAGTAGTTCTCTCTTGGCAGACATATAATAACCTCACTATGATCGCCAATCCGCCTGTCGAGCTTAGTGATTTTGACATTATGGCCTCAAATGAGCATGGGAGACCTACGTTCAGTAATGGACGGCGAAAATCTGAATGATATATTCCTTCGATAGACCTTTCAATATCCCCTTTTGAACATACTCCTCCTCAAAGGAATTATAATTTGTAAGTGGGTGATCAGTTGGATGATATTATAACTCCCACGGGAATGTAAAGAGGTGGACCTTACCACACAGGCAATTTTGTAATTTTTTAAGTAAAATCTTAAACCTGTATTCAATTAACTGCAATAATACGTAATACTATCTATTACGTAATATTAAAAATCATTTGGCCAGTGACACGATCCTTCAATGGGCAGAAGAATGCCGCAAGGACGCGTTGGCTTAGTGTTTTAGTGTCTGTTTCGCATTTTTCTTTTTCAACGAATCTATTTACTTACACCCATTAGTTGTGTATTTCGACAATCATACCATTTTACCCACTAATGTTTAAATTCGTGTACGCTCACTCGATTAAGGAAATATATCCTTGACCAAAGGCCACCATCGTATGCTCTAAACACTTTTATTTACATGGTTTGTAAATGCTTTAATTATTGATATTTCCTTTCAAATCATGGCGCCAAACCAAATTACTAAGTTTAATTGCAATTTGACACGCCAACTCGTAAATTTGTGAACCTTATTATCTGAAATCGCATTACCACATCGCATAAAATGAATTGACTCTCTTAGAATAACAAAAATCCCTAAATATCACGCTGTTTCAATATTTAACGGTTTTTTGTTATAGCTTATAATTATAAACACGCTTTTATTAGCTTGCTTCGTCTATATTTGTTTATATGTAACGATATCTTCAAATGTGATTTAATGGAGGACTACCCTTTCGGATACCATTTCTCGTCGACGTCCCGGTGGCAACCAACAGTACTTGCCGAGGCGTCGACCTCGCGCGGTCAGTGTATCTGCGGGTGACCGATTATGCCCCGATCCAGTCAACTGCAGCTTCGGTTAGGGCAGCATAAGGCGTAGGTATTCGCCTGCACCGGCCAAACGCCGACGGCGGAGTGTATCAACATGGCTTATCTCGGCCCTGATGCAGCAGGCGCATCTTTCTGCAAGACTACTGTCTATGAAAAAGGTGACGATCGCGTCCCAGTTCCTGACGCTATCGAGCATTTTTTTTATCGCAAACAGTGGCAAACGAGCAAACAGTACACCTGATGGTAAGTGACCCTGCTGCTCCTGAACCTTTGCTAGGCCGCTGCCTACCGTGAACAAAGAGAAGAGAGTGTGAATGCGTGCAATGACGTTCGGTGATACTAAAGGCATCACCAAAACCCACTACATTACAAAAACCCAAACACCCTCAGAAAATTGTCTGATGGTCGGCAGCGTCAAGTCGGCACTGATAATTACAACAAGTTCACGGCACTACTTTGCCTAAGGTAACATATACCTGGAGACTGTGCTGCGTCGTGTCCTCTGCGTAATCACAGTGTTAGCAGAATAGTGTACTCTCCCTCCTAACAAGCGTATGCAGGTACTTGACAAAGCAACCATGCCTCGTAAACACCTGCACCAGTTGGAAGGAAAGGACTGTCCGAACACTGTACCAATCAGTCCGAGGCCTAAGACTCACCTGGAGTGTATTAAGATCGTAGATATTATAAATACATAGTTAATAACGCCTTCTAAAATATCTATAGCAACGATATAAAAAAAGTTAATGACGCATGGTTAATACGGATGACAAATATCACAAAACAATGACTGGCTACTGGCATAACATACCTGGCTAAATCGATCAATGTATACACTATAATCGATTAATGATATTTTGATCAATTTGGAGGTATATGATAAAATGCAAAGGTGGGCATTAACTCGTTAATCCGTTAATCGTTAATTAACGAATTTAAAAACTTAATTAAAGGATTAACTTAAGTTAACTTCAAAAAATGTTAACGCTCTTGTTAACTTTCGTTAATTTGAACTTCCGTTAACTTTAGTCCGTTACATTAGTTGTTTATTGACATGCTGTCATTTTGTTTGTTTGAATTACGCGCTACGCCACACTCGTAAGATCCACGACGCCTGCGCCGCCCAGGGCGCCGGTGGCTGATCCTGTCGTAAAGGAGTTCCTGCAGCTTCAGGTTGGCACCATTGATTACGACGAGTTCAAGGCGCTGCTCTGTCCACGCGGCACAAAATGAGACTAAACCTCGCCCCGCGAAAAAGGATCCCGTGCCTTCTTCAATTGCTGTGAATTCTTCTATTGTAGATTATGATAATAGCAGAAGTGATATATTCTCACCTCCACCTGGTTATTACGTCAAAAAGCGTCATAAAGCATTAGGTAGTGAATGTTTTAGTATCGCGGCTAGTGACAGTAGTGTATCCCAAGCTAGTGTGGATAGATGCATGCCAACATAATGCGGCTACATGCTGTAGAATTATCTATTTCTCTCAGCCTAAAAGCAGTATAAGTTTTAAATGGTTAACTTTAACGGTTAACATTAACTTGCTTTAAATTTTCGCAAATTTAACGCTTTAACGACTATCGAAGTTAAAATTATAATTAACGAATTAACGAAGTTAACTTTTTAATTAACTGTGCCTATGATAAAATGACAAGTATTTTTTTAGTAGTCTCTTAATGTCGGTCTCATAAAAAAGCTCAAAGTCACTCAACGTGCTACGGAGATAGCTATGTTCCATATTTCACTACGTGATAAAATCTGGAATGCGGAGTTCCGTAGAAGAGCAAGTGTACCCGACATAGCCCGCAGAAAGAACTATTACGTTGAAATGGCAATGCCAAGTCCACATTGCTCGTCAAATCGACAACCATTCGGGAAAGAATGTTCTCGAGTGGCGACCACGGATCGCACACGGCAGCGTAGGACGACCCCTTACTAGTTGGACTGATGACATCTTGAATGTCGCAGTGAACCGTTGGTTGCGTATGGCACAGGACTGTTCCGAGTGGCATTCGTATGCGGTGGTCCGTGTTCAACAGTGGGCGTCTATAGGCTGATATATGAATGGATGGATTTTATTTCAAGACATACAACCCAAATCTGTAGTGTCGGTAGTAGTGTAAGTAGTGATCACTACTAATTTATAGTAATAATAGCACCTTCTAAAATATTTATAGCAAAGAAATTACTATACATTAGTACAAGATACATGTACACTAGGGGCTCGATATTATTTACATTAGTCTCATTTTATCGTCTTTTGGTTGTTTTATATATAACTTCATCATATAAAAAACTACTAAAAGACTTTAAATAAACAATATGTATTAATTTATAAATAGCTAATAACGCCTTCTAAAATATTTATACATAGAAAATTACTAAGTTCGTAAATGTATGTAGCTATCTACTTTATGGACTCTTATTTATTTACGTCAATATAACTACGTATGGCTTCGGAATAAAAAGTAATAATATAGTATAATTCCATGTGATAATATCTTATTAGTAGTCTCATATGGAATGTATTTTGTTGAATATTTTTTCGTGAGTTCAGAGAGATTAAAAGAGAAAATCTAACGATATAAAACCATTACCGTAGCAACATTCTACGCTAATCCATCTATCCAGTACGGTGTTGCATATTATTTATTTAAAATTTTGGAGAAGGTCTTCATAAGAGCGGAAAAAAAAGAAAATGCAAGTGATATCTATATCATTACCAATTCACACTTGATACGCAACAGCATATTGTCGTAAAGTTTTACTCGATTCTACGATCTATGAATGTGAACATTAAAAAATAATATCTGGTTGACCGAGCTTCGCTCGGAATATTTTTGTTGTATTTTTGTCCAATTTATATAAATATATATTAATAAAAAATAAAAATTAAATAATTAAAAAAGAATATAAAAAAATACACAAAGAGAATAATAATAACACCGAGATTCGATGCGACGCCATTTGAATGCCAAAACAATACTAAAAGTAAACTGCACTACTTCCCAACTGAGCTATCGTAACTCATGACGTTGACGGCAAAATTTGAATTCATATTCTTTTAAAATTTAATGTCATTATATTGTTTTGCTAAAAACACTGACAAAACAACATTTTTTATAAATAAAACCTAGCTAGATCGATTTTTAGGCCTCGAAACCTCTAGTATGCCAAGTTTCATCAAAATCGTGGCTGCAAAAGAATTGCTCGTTTATAGATATAAGATTACTCTAATCTGTAATGATCACAATAAAATAATATAAACTACTAGCTGACCCAACAGACGTTGTTTTGTTCAGATAAAATAAAAGGAATTGTCCTTGAAATCGATAGCAGTGCCACCTACCGAGTCCAATTGTGAATCTAAACTATTTTCGAATCCCCTTGAACACACATAAAAAATTTCATCAACATCGGTCCAGCCGTTTAGGAGTTCAGTGACATACACACGTACACAAGAAATTTATATATAAAGAAGATAGAGAACACAATTAAATTTTAAAATCACTTCTCCACTCTCATATGTCTCAATATTAGACAACAGCCTCCCACGGATAATAAAGTTTATCATTCTAAATCAAGTTGCCCAACCAGATTTGCTTAGGGTTTTATTTCGAATTTGCCTTACCTTACAGCGGTGGTAGAAATTTAGAAAGTAAGAAAATATTTTAGTTAGTGACTAAAACCAGGAAACACACACACACATATTACAAACAAATTAAGTAAATTGAAATTTAAAAAATAATAGAAGAATAAATACGACTTAAAAGTGAAAAAAGTGAAAAGAGAATAAACAAAACATTAACTAAAGAAACGTAATGCCTTACATACAGTATAAAATTGAAGTGCCCGCGACTGTCCTAAAAGGTTAGTCAGCGATTGCCAGACAGAATGCTGGCGCTGCTTATCATATAAACCATATTTCACTTTTGATGTGAAGCTTATGTTAAGTTTTAATGGTTATTATAATGATATGATCTTTACCGTGTTATGTTATATGTATTTATTAACTAAATCATTTCTTACAGTACACGCGAAAAAAAGAAGTACGAATTACTGTATTTTTACTTTATCATCATATTATAAGTAGAATGTTTATTTATAGATATTCATGAAATAAATACCCTGAACATTTTCGTCCACGGCGGCAACTCTGTTATAATGCTAGTGGAACTAGCAGTTACTGCACATCCTGTACGAGCCGCGCATGCCCTGTACAGCGCAGGCGCAGGTCTGGCGTATGGAGTATTTAGCGCATTCTACTGGGCGGTCGGAGGTACAGATCGGATTGGACTACATGCTATATATCCCGGCCTCGATTGGAATAAACCTGGTAAATTGTTAAAATTAAATAAAATAATTTCCTAGTCACAGCGAGAAAAGTTGCGGTCTTAGTGTATTATTTAATCATGGATATAGGATACCCGTTTGGTGACAGAGTAAGAATATAATTCGCCAGAACCCCACCCCCCCCCTTTCTCTCTTGCCCGTGGGTGTTGTAAAAGACAACTAAGGGATATAATGTGCATATAACATCTATGCAAGAGAAGAAAAGCTCGAAGTAAAACCCTATTTCAACATGTCTGACCAGGGTGGTATAGTAACGTCTGACCAGCGTGGTATAGTAGGTCAATTTTCCTCCCATTGTGGAGGAGGCTCAAGCGCTATAGTGGGACGTCTATGAACTGATGAATCATGGTTATACTGGTGCACATATACTTACGTCACTTTTTCAACCATTACAATTTTCTAACCTTATAAAATTTCAGTTTTGAATCATTTATGTATTTCTTACAGTTCGTCTTACATTCCCATTGCGTTCATAATGTTTTCATTAATTAATTCTTATACCACAGAAGATTTATCACGTCTATCACAAAACACTAAGTTGGTTGCTCAATACATCTGAATATATGCTGCATTTTTGCTACATATCACATTTGTTAGATTTAAAATTAATAAATTGATGTAATTACCACATATTTAACATTTAAAAATCATTATCTCATTCCATACGTCCCAATGTTGGACACGGGCATTCTCCATTATGGGAGGTAAATTGACCTTCTATACCAAGCAGGACAGACGTATTTGTATAAGGTTTTCATCTGGTTGGGATGGTATCTCCTCTGAGTTCTTAAAAGAACACAAGGATATAATTATTCCCCCGCTTACTCACATTTGCAATTTAAGTATGCGCACTGGTGTCTTTCCTGAGCATTTTAAGAAGGCTATACTTTACCCTGTTTATAAATCAGGCGATCGCACTCAAGTTGGCAATTATCGTCCTATCTCTGTTCTTCCTATGATGTCAAAGATACTAGAAAAAATATTAAACTCTAGACTTGTTAGTTATCTGGAATCAAACTCTTTAATATCTGCAAATCAGTATGGGTTTAGGAAGAAATTCTCTTCTGCTGACGCTGTTCATGGCTTGGTTGATCATATAGTGAGAAAGCTGGACGGACGACAAAAATGTATTGCTCTTTTTTTGGATATCATGAAGGCATTTGATACTGTTTCCATTCCTACTTTATTATCCAAGCTTGAATCTCTGGGTATAAGGGGCAAACAGCTGGCTTTTGGTTCTAATTGGTTCTAATGTTAGCTCTAAAGTGCCTATTTTTTACGGCGTGCCTCAGGGAAGCATCCTCGGCCCAAGTTTATTCTTGGTGTACATAAACGACCTATGTACGCTTCCTTTAGACCATGGAGCTATTTTCACATATACAGATGATACTGCACTTGTCTTTTCTTCAAACACTTGGTCTGATACATACTCTCTTGCTCAAAGAGGATTTGATGCCGTCAATAAATGGCTGCATGATAATGTTCTTACTCTAAATCTTTCTAAAACGAAATTAATTAGTTTTACCATCCGAAATTTTGAAAATAGATCCGACAATTGCTATGAAATAATAGCCAAACCTGTAGGCAGCTCCACTGATAATGGCTATTGTATAGAGAAAATGAAATCTATTAAATATCTTGGAGTACTAATTGATCATAAACTCACTTTTAAAGATCATATAGACTATATATATTTTTTTTACTATATATATTTTTAAGGATTTACGTCATTTGGCTGATGCACATATTATAAAGATGGTTTATTTATCACTCTGCCAATCTATTTTGAAGTATTGCATAACTACCTGGGGTGGTGCTGCGAAATCACACTTCATACAAATTGAACGGGCTCAAAGAGCTCTTCTAAAGGTTAGCTTTTTTAAACCTCGTTTGTATCCTACTGCCAAGCTATATGGACATTGCCAATTTCTGACGGTCAGGCAACTATTCATCCTAGATACAACCTTATAACAACATTCTCTTGCACCCTTTGTTCGTGATTCGACTCGCCGTAACCATCTCATTGTCCCTTCGGTTCCTATCAAAACGTCATTTAGCCGCAGATTTTTCGTTTTTCTCGGACCTTATCTCTACAATAAGCTACACCATTTTTTATCTTTGCACTCTTTAACTAGATATAAGTGTAAAGTAATTTTGCAGGAATGGCTTCTTCAGCAAAATTATGATAATACTGAAAATTTACTTGTGTGAATCTAGGCACGCGTTAATATGTAAAAACACGAAATGCATATGCACGGTAAGGTTCGCACACACACTTACATACAACATACACACACACACACACTCCCAACACAAACACACGTACACAGTCTATTCTTACATCCACCATACAAGCGCCAACACATGTCCTATTTGCACTCAGTCTAATTGTATAAGGTCCCCGTGGATTTCCTGGTGACCTGTATTACAGGTAGATTTTCTACCTACCACAGGCACCAGCGATCCATAATAAATTTTGTAACTTTAAAATAAGTGTTTTTTGTATACTATGAAATGTTATGGTGAGAAATAAAACTATTTATTATTTAAGACAACACCCTGCACTAAGGAAATAATCCTTGTATTGCGGGGGACTTTACAAACATATAATTAACGGACACAAATTACATCCAGACTCAGAACAACAATTTGTGGATCGCACAAAGTGTTGTCCCGCGTGGGATTCGAACCCCCGACACTGGCAATGTAGGTCGCTATCTTAACCACTACGCCATCTGTGCATTGTGTATATACATTGTGTGTTTACATATATATTGTGTATATATATATATTACTACATTATATATATATATATATATATATATCTAGTAAATAATTAAATTAAAAGCAGATTAATCAAGTTTCAAAAATTATAATATTAAAATCTTTGATATTGTTATTATTTTCAGGCTCAGCGTTTGGATTCGTAGCTCTTTGCGCAGTAGTGATGGTGTTTGCACACGCACTAGCAACATGCTGCGCAATAATTCGTGCTCATCTTGCCAGGCGACTTCTTAATCGTCAGCAAACTGGAGAACGTCTTATGCTACCCACACACTGAACACATTCACAAGAATTCCGCACAAACCGTTATATTTCTCTTATTGATACGAGTATTGAGAGTACTTGTCTTCTCAAAGAGATCTCAAGGTGAAACAATAAAAGCAGCCAATTACAACATTGAATAAGATTGGGCTTTAGAACTCTTGAAATCCATTGTTAAATGGTTCGAGTTCTCAAAAATATATAAATAAGTAATGACTATAATTTAAATTTTAAGAATATTTTTTATTTTCCATGTCATATTTTAGCTAAAACATTAAGAATTTCTTGATTTTAATAACCAAAATAGTAGAAATGACGAAAAATAAAATGTTTAAAATGAAATAAATCAAGTACTTACTCGTAATATTAACTACGAAGTCAACAATCATTCAATAGTTAGTAAATAAGGATACATCTCCAGCTTAATTGCTCAATTTATATTAAATATATATCTATATATATCTATATATCCCAAATTATAAATGAAGAGACTAATCCATTGCATTTAAATTTAACTTGCAAAGTTTTTATTAATACTTAATTATATCTACGTCAACAGTCACGTGGAATAATACTTTACGAATTTCACTGGAATGCTTTGAGGGTGTTATTATTTATAATATTAATTATTATTAATGTTATATAATACTTTTAACACGATAGATGAGTGTTAAAAATATTATTCAAGCATTTTGTTCTTAATATTTTCTTTATAATAGAGATGTAGATTAATCACAGTAGTAATAATATTCATCACTACGGCTGTATTTAGTTTAAAAAATACAAAGATTAAGCATCATCATTATCCTGCTCTTATCCCAATTACTTGGGTTCGATGCAATATGTACTATGTACGCAATATGTATGTCTTGCATCGTACGTATTACAAAAGTTATTAGCAATAGTTTTATGACCGGCTGCCTATCTGACGTCTCTTTCCTAGGAAATGTCATTTTGACCAGACGGCATCCGACGGAGTTAGCCCAGGTCAATGTAGTTACTTAGTTGTATAAGACACCCACGAGTAATATAAATGATGGTGGTAATCGTCACCGCTACCACAAAAGCAAAGAATAATATGCATTTCTTTTTAAGATTACGTCTTTATCTATTTGTTTTTATCCTAAGCTAGCAACCCGCTCGCGCTTCGCTTCGGTTTAATCGCTTTACCCGCGTAGTTACCAATCTCGTGGTAATACCGGGATAAAATATAGCCTATGTTACACTCTGTTATTATAGCTTTCAATTGGTGAAGGAATTTTTGAAATCGGTTCGGTAGTTTCGGAGCCTATTCAATACAAACAAATAAACAAATTTTTCGTCTTTATAATATTAGTACATAGAGATGATCAAGAGAGGTTTGTTTAAATTAATAACAATCATTATTTTACCTTTCTACAAACTCTACAAATTCGTTTGTAACTCAAAATTAATTCTATACTTCACGGAAGCTTATGATTGGCAAACTAACAGGCGGAAGTGAGATATGTCTCTCTTGATACGGTAATATTATGTTAAAAGATAAAAAATATCAGAAGTATAATTTAGATCAATTATTATATGCCATTCCTCTTATTCCAAAGAATTGTGTATAACACTAAACTTTAGCATACTAAATAATTTAAGTACCAGTAAATTAAAAAAAAAACACTAGATGCGTTTTAGGTGTATTAGACATGATATTAAACTTCTAAATATAGTTTGAGTCTTTATTTTTTTTATTATATCATATTGCATATTATCGAATGGTATCTTCACTATCATTATATTGTAGTCATAATAAATTGAAAAACAAATATTATTATTGTTAAACTATAAAAGACATGTAAAGCATTTGAAATCAATATCTTATTTCAATATTCAACTAAATCATGCTAATCAGTAATAATAATAATGCTGATGCTATACTCAAATAAAATAAATATCAACCAACATTTTTTTTTTCAAAGAGCGAATCTATACGTGAATTACCTTATGAAATAAAAATATTTGTTATGTCATACCATTTCATTTAGTTTGTCTCTGATAAAGCTTAATTAAAGATAATAAATTATTTACTTTTCGTGTAATTCATATCTTAATAGAGAAACCTAGACAATAATATTCAAAGTAGTTATTTTATAGAATGATTAACCCCAAAACTTATTTTTTATATTTTATTATTTTGTATCTTTCTTGAGGTGTATTATATTAATAAACGCCAAAATATTAAAATGAAATAATAGGTTTTCAGTATTATAAGTTTTCGGTTACGTACGATTTTTTTATTTAATGATTTACATTATGTATTAAACTCTAATTTATATCATATTAAGTTACACAAAATGACAATTTAAATATATGCAAGTATTCAGTAAGTCTTACGCTCTAAAAAGAGACACAATTTTAGTCATATCGCAAATTGTGATATCAATTATAATATATATTTTTGACGCGAATATCTTCTAATATTTCATTATTTTTTAATAAAAAATTTAGCGAGTAAGAATTTTATTTGAAATATGAAGATCAGTAAAGCTTACTTTTTGTGTCACGTCCTTAGTACCTACTATTTGCTAATCGTTCAACACACAATCATGTAAGTGTAAAATGTACTATTCAAATAGAGTTTGCCTTGATATTACTATGATTTGATGGCAATATTAATCTAGTTAGATCTTGAACTAGTTGTGGGGAAGTACCTGTAGTTTTTAAACAACTTACTGGAACTTGACTACCAATTGTAGTAGTTTTATAATTATATAACTTAATTCATCATTAGAACGCCTGGCAACTAGAGTGGTAGCAGTCATTTTTAATAGGTCTAAAAATCAGCTAAATAATAGTTAATATGCTTATTAAGCATTTAAATTGTATATATAATATCATGATGTCAACAGAAACTTATTAAAATATGTACTAAAGATGTATATCTAAAAGATAATTAACGATATTTGTTAGAAATGTGTTTAAGTTTGAAGTTTTAAAGGCTTTCATTAGAACTAAAATGTGAAGATAATTTTCTAATGGTCACAGTCATAACCTATATTCCTAGTCCATTACCATAATCATAATCATCAATTAGTTTATGGTCATAGATTACTGTTGTTTTAGGAATTAACTTGTCTATTAAACTAAATTACAGACAATTTTATGCCAAAGTGGAATAATATAGTGATGTGCAAAGCACGAAAAACATTCCTGTTTTACGATATTTTCCTAGGTAGCAATCCTAAATGATAGGTTATGTCGCCGCACGCCGCTCATCCGTCGCCCCGAACAGATTGGCCGGGGTGCGTCTAGATTTATAGCCTACCAAAAAAAGTAGCAATTCTAATTAACGACGCTATTCGTTAATGTCGTTCTAATCCGACGCACGATATTTTTTGTCTGTATGTTATATACGTGGTTATAAGTCCCTTACTTATTTGCCTATTTATAAAATCTCCTGCCATGCGAAGATTTATTTCTTAGCATGGAACATTGTTCTTTTAAGATATAAATAAAACAATATCCTTCCTAGTATGTTTAATAAATTTGATAAATAGTGATATGAATTGTTCCTATCCTTAATTATGAAATTTGTCAAAACGTTGCTATGCAACGTTTATTGTATTATTTGTTAATTTATAAGCAATAATAGTATAATATTCTCAATGATGTTGTAAGTAATAATTAATGTTAAATCTAGTTGAAACTGTTAACTTTCAAGTTATATAATGAAAATTAATTAATATAATGAGATCCCTTTATTACTTGTCTATTCTAAAAAAATATATATAGATTTATTCGTTTTTAATAAACATTCACTAGATTGACATGAAAATCAACACTATGGAATGGGCATTGTAAAGTATTATATGAGCAAAATTTCCACAATGGTTTTCCTCTATATAAAACTAAAGTTTTATTTTCTTCTTAAGTCGAAAATTAAAATTCTGAGATTAGTATTTTTATTATTTAGATATTATTTTAGAAACTTTATTCAATTTCTAAGTGAATCTCGACTCTTAAAAATATGTCAAAAGGGATCTTGTCATACCTATTGTATCTTTATATTCAATGTAATTGTAATCGTGATAATAAATATTAAAGTTACTGTATTTCGTATTTTTGTTATTCATCCATTGACCTATTTGAGCATAAAGCAAAATTGCACGGTTGCATTCAGTTGAAAGCAAAGCGCGTGGTAAAAAAACATCATTCGAATTTGTTCGTGCATGAATCTTTAGTGACAAGGACAATCAAGTGTTTATTATATTCATATTATATTCATATTATAATAAGGTAAGTCCCACATTGTGTACTAATACCATTCTATATGATAACGGAATAAGAATAAAGTTTTCAACCACTTATGTTGGTCATAGGCAGGGAAGGTGTTCCTGCCCGTGACCAAAGTAAGAATCGAATACGGCAATGATAAAATTTAACAAAATGAATGGAAGAACTATACAATACAACATCGTTGCAGAGGGAGAAACTCTAATAAAAGCTTATTTTCTTCTATTGCTGTTGGTGGCAAATGAATGGGATAGTGGTAAGTGATACCTACTACAGCTCATGGACCTTTGCTAGGTCGCTACCTATCACGAAGAAAGTGAAGGGCATGTGAATGCCTGCAATGAGGTTTGGTGATACTAAAGGCATTACCAAAACCCACCACACGGAAACACTCAGAAATGCATGATACTGTGAGCACTTATTGTATAGATTTGACCCACAATAATAATAGTTAAAGATAATTTTATAAATGAAAAATCTTTTAGTAAGACAAAGTAAGCCGCATCTAAAATTAAAAATCAATACTAATTTAGGATCATGTCCCCTGAGTTTTCTTGCCGAATCTTTCTCAGTGTGGCCGCGTTCCGATCCGGTGGTAGTATATTAGTTTTGTTAGTTTTAAATCAACAAATTAACAATAATTGCTACAAATTTAATAATTAATAATTACTAACCATAAACAATATAATTTTTTCATATAGAATCATTTTCTTCTTACACTGGCAATAAATTTATAACTAATTTTCTGTATCGGGTAGATAATTATAAATGTCTGTAATAACGATTACTTGTTGGACGTGAGACACCTTAGTCCGCTCGTGACCATGAATGCTGCAAAGTGTTCGAAACGTCGGACAATCATAAATCAAATACAAACGCGATATAATCCGTAAAAGTAGTTTTATTTACAAATTGCTACTACTCAGACGTCGATTTTCTGCGAGAGTGTGGTGCTACACTGGACGGATGGGCCCACGACTGTAGACAGACGACTGTCGACAATGTGCTACCACTACCACATAGTGTGCGCATGTTAATCTAACCTAGCTCTAGTGGATCGGAGGCTGAAGAACATTGTCCTCGTCCCAACGATATAGATATGGAGCTGTTGAATTCGCATAGAGGTTTGATTAATACTTGTTATTAAGTTTTTTTTATCAAGGTATTCTTATTAAAAAACAAAATCAATGCATGTAACATGTACTCGTGGTTGAAATAAAACTTTTTTAACTTCTTCGGTAATAATATTTATCATATTTAGATACATTATATACATATACTAGCTGACCTAACAAACGTTGTTCTGTTCAAATAAAATAAAAGCAGCGCCACCTACCAGGTCCAATTGTGAAACTAATCCATCCTCGAATCCCCTTGAATACACACAAAACATTTCGTCAACATCGGTCCAGCCGTTTAGGAGGAGTTCAGTCATACAAACGTACACAAGAAATTTGTATATAAGATAAACATAAAAATAATGATGATATAGCTCTTAATATTCTATTAAAGTATTAGACAAATTATGATAACTAATTTCATTATTATTATTTTGTTAATATTATAACATTAATGTCTAATTAATTAAAAGTTATACACTCATTTGCAAAAAAAACGGGCACCTAAGCAATGAACCATTTCAAATGTTAATATTTCTTTGTTTGATAATTATAGGTAGTTTTATCCACACAATTTGCTAAATTAATAAGAAAATAATCGTTTTCATCAGTATTTCATAAAATTTAGATACAATTTATGGGAAATAATGCTAAACCTCGCTAGTAGTGTATATTCGCTAGTAGTGCATATGCTCATGAAGTAAAAATAAAAAAGTTTTTTTGTTTGTTTTTCTTTAATAAAGTAAAAGCAGATAAATGTTTAGTATCGAGTGTGACCCCCTCTAGCTAAAATCACAGCTTGAATTCGTCTGGGCATGCTAGCGAGTATATCCCGGATACTTGCTTGCGGAATACGTTCCCACTCCGCAGTAATCACATTCTTCAGCTCTCTGATGGTCTGCGGAGCCGGGTGTACTGATCTCACACGCCGTTTCAGAACGTCCCAGACATGCTCTATGGGATTGAGGTCGGGACTTCGAGCTGGCCAATCCAAACGACGAATGCCGACCTCTTGCACATACGCATTAACATCGCGGGATCGGTGGGCGCGAGCATTGTCGTCCATAAAAATCGAGTCTTCACCTAGAGCGGCCAATGCGGGTTGTGCATGAGAAATTAGAACTTCCGTTATGTATCGATGCCCAGTCAGTGAGCCGTTTTCAATGAAGACTAACTCTGTACGATCCATTGAATTTATTCCTGCCCAAAACATAACAGAGCCCCCACCATAAGGTGTGATTTCTTCGAAACATGCCTCTGCAAAGCGTTCTCCTTGTCTTCTTAGCACTCGCCGACGTCGATCTTCACCGAACAGAGATATCCTGGCTTCATCAGAGAACAAAACCCTATTCCAATCGTCTTGAGTCCATGATTCACAATTTCTAGCGAACCTAAGCCTGTGAACTCTGTGCTCACGGAGTAATTTGGGGCCGCGGGCCGGGCGGTGACTGCGTATATTGGCAGCGAGAAGCCTCCTCCTGACCGTCCATAGACTAATATGCACATTTCTTACTTCTTGGAGGTTGTTCTTAAGATCCACATACGAAGATTTGCGATTTCTCAATGCGCGACTCACAAGAAAACGATCATCCCGTGGTTGGGTACATGGTTTTCTTCCAGAACCAGGCCTTCTCTCGACGGAACCAGTCTCCTGATATCGCTGCCAGGTCCTTTGGACCGTCGAGCGACTAACATTTAGCCTCCTAGCCACGAAACATTGGCTGCAACCCTCTTCAAGCAGCGCGATAATTTTGGTAGCTTTTACCACTTTATCTACCATTTTTGATACAGCCAAACAGCATTAAATAAAGCTTTGACAGTCAAGGATATGAAATTAATCGATAAAAATTGAATAAAAGTTATGAAAGTCGATGTTAACTTCTGGAACTTCGCGCCAAAAATGTAGGATAAAAAGGGGTTTTCTGTAAAAATGAACATCAAATGAAAAATTGAATTTAGAACGTACTTTTTTAAATACCACAGCATTTTTAAAACCGGCCAGTAACGTGTACAAACGATTGAAACCTTTTTGGTATTGTATCTTTTTAAATATGAATGAAAATCAAAACCGCCCGTTTTTTTTGCAAATGAGTTTATATAAGTATATAAATAACTCATGTTCTCATATTGTCTAGTTAGACTACTACCGTAAGAGAACTTTTTTTTATGGGTGGTTATAGGGTTTTATTTCGAATTTTCCTTCTCTTGCTTAGATATTATATGCATATTATTAGTCGTCTTCTACGACACCCACGTGGGCAAGAGATGGTGAATTATGTTCTTACTCCGTCACCACACGGACAACAACCTGCACTAAAGAAATAATCCTTGTATGGCGGGGGGCTTCACAAACATATAATTAACGAACACAAATTACATCCATTCATTTTGTAATATTTACAAATATTTCGCCAACGAGCATTCCTTTTGTGACAGTTCTTTTTGTCATTTAACAATAAATTATTAAGTATTAATAATTTACCCTTTTTTTATGCATGGGCTATGGTAAGCGCACACGCCGTCCATTCCGTCCGGGGCGACGAAAGAACGGCGCTCGGGCCGATAACCCTCCCGTACCCACGTCGCCTTCGTCGTTGGGTCGACTACCACTACCGAGTTCCTTGTCCTCAGTGGTCGACCCGACGGAGTACCCTTTCGGGTACCCTCACCACACCGTAAGAGAAAACTATTACTTCCGTCCGATAAAAACCGAGTCAAAATACATTATAAACAAAACTGTTTTTACGGATTTTTTATAAGAATAGTTTTATTGATAATGTGTAATCTCGCGTAAACATCGGAATCATTATTGAAAACATACAGTTTCAAACTATACCTATAGGCTTTACGCACATCAAATACACTCGCGTGCAAGTAAATCGACTCAAGCGTCAAGTGCGCATAAAAAGTGATTTATCTTAACAATGACTCATTTTACCTCTTTATAATGTTTTACATATTTAAAGCCTAGGAATTGGGCTTTAAAATAGTAGCATTATTTCAGTTATTTAAATAAACACTTGTCTTTAGAATGCAACTGAACGCAACCCTCGAAAAATTCTCTGCGCTCTATACACATCTTGCGCGACTCAACCCCCTATAAAAACCCCTGTAATCGTTTTTCTTATCAGTCATTCCGCGTCGGAGACCCGTAGCGCACGGACGTGCGCCTCGCTGCTCTCCATTTCGCCGCGCTCACCCCGCACCCGCCCCCTGCGGTCGTGCGATCTCGCTCCGTCTCGCTCGCTCTCGCAGCGAACCACGGGTCGCGTCACACCGCCATCTTGTTCAGCGTCTGTGGCCGTTCAGTGGCCCGCTCCGGGTGGCCGTGTTTATGGTTGTCTGTGGCAGTTCCGCTGTTTGGGCGCAGGTGTTGCCGTCGAGACGCAAGTCAAGACGTCGAGTGCAGATTTCTACCGTTGGTAGATAAAAAGTCAACCCATTTTGGCCCCCTCAGGGCAGAAAAACATATTGTTTGGTCCCCGACGGAAACCTCACGGTGTCAACGAAGCCGGGTGAGGCAAGGCCCCGATTTGCCTGCCGAGCCCCTTCAGGGCAGAGCTAACAATCGGAAGGGGTTAGAGCATCCGGCCTTGGGGGATCTCCTAGTCGGACCTAATCTACGGCTTTTCAACATTTTTCAGCGAAGGCCTAACGGCCCGAGCAGCTAGGAACCTATCGCACATTAAGATTGGCGAAGGATTACAAGCTTAGGGCACACTAATTAAGTACTCATCCTCCCAACCTGCACCCGGTTGGGAGGGACACACACCACACACAACCCAGGGTACCCCACCCAGGGCGCTAGGTTTTTACACTCCCTCTTAATTATCGTTTTTTGTTTTTCCGTTAGCCCACGATGGTGGAGAAAACCATTACGATTGACGCCCTTCTGGCAATTCCAGAAATTAAAGCATATATCGCTCAACATTTCGGAGCGATAACAATCCTCCCTCCGCAACCGAAACCCGCTCGATCCACCGCCCAGCCGCTCGAACCGGAACTACCGGCCGTCGGTACGGCGATGGAAACAGAGTCGGCCTTTTGCTCCTCAAACTCGTCTTCCTCCTCCTCCGAGTCGGAAGATTCGCCCAATGAGGGCTCATTCATCGAGGTCCGCTCTCGCAAACGGAGCAAAAGGACCAAAAACACCAAAGAGGCCCCCTCTAAGACCCCAAAAATCATGCAGACTGACTCGGCAACAACATCTGCCGCAGCCCCGCCTGCAACGACCGCCACGGCCGCTCCAGCCCCCCCAGTCGTCTCACAGGCAGCCCTAACCGCTGCCCCACCACCTACGGACAGCAACACCGTCGCCCCACCGACGGTCAAAAAATCACTCGCTCCGCCGCCCCTATATATTAGGGACAAGGAGAAGTGGCTAGCCATCGCCGCATGGCTAAACACTAACAGGATTTCGTATAAATCTGCGAAATCCACCCCCCAAGGTATACGAGTGGACCTTCACTCGTCAGCCGACCACCGTTCTGTATCAAAAATGCTAGGGAATCAACAGATTCCCTACCATACGTACACCCTCCCTGAAGCCAAACTTCTGCGTGCTGTAATACGCAACGTACCGAGGGAAATTGAGACCAAAGAGATTCTAGAATCTCTTAAAACCCAGGATCTACCGGTTGTAGAAGTACACCGGATGATCCGGGGTAGGGGTCGTTATTCCCTCAACATGATACTCGTCTGCCTTACAAATAACGCAGAGGGTAAAGGTATTTTTAAAATTAAGACCATCTGGGGTCTCGGTTGAGCCCCCACACAAAAATGGCAACCTGGCACAATGCCACAAGTGCCAACTGTATGGACACTCGTCCAAAAACTGCTTTGCCCGTCCTAGGTGCGTTAAGTGCCTAGGTGACCATCACACCTCTCAGTATGAACGGCCAAAGGACATCTCACTCTGCAAAGAGCCACCAGCGTGTGTTCTCTGTGGAGAATACGGACATCCGGCTAACTACCGCGGCTGCCCAAGAGCGCCGAGGAGGTTAGTCCGCCAGCCCAACACAAACGGCAAGGCCTTGTACTATAACAAGACCTTCATCCCAGCCCCCTTACCAACCCACAATGCGTGGGCTCGCCCCCTGCTAACCAGCAAGGAGGCTTTCCCAACCCTGCCCAACAGGCAGCCCGCTGCCCCACCCGCAACATCTCAACCCAAACCACAAACAACCGGGCCAAACCAGCCCACCGGTGGTAATCCCAAGCCCCCTTAGGGCGCCCCCCTTCCTATCGTCGTCGCTAAAAGCGCGCCCCAAAAAGCCCCCCAAGGACTAGATCCAGATCTAGCCCTGGTGGCCAACTTCGCAGCTCAAATCAATTTCACGGAAATCCGCGAAATTGCAGCCGAATTAAGAAGGAACGAGGGAAACAACCTCGCCCTCCTCAATACCGCAATTAAATTTGCCCCCACGTTAGAGCGTCTAGGCTCGCTTAAATTCAAATAAAATGGATAGGTACACTCCAGGCAGAGTTAAACCCAGACACCTCAAAATAGGGACATTCAATGCCAATAACCTAACCCAACAGAGGGATGAAGTAGGCACATTCCTTCGGGAACACCAGCTCGACATCTTGCTAGTACAAGAGACGTTCCTTAAACCATTTAACAAGGACCCTAGAGTCGCGAACTATAATATAGTTCGCAACGATAGGACAACCTCACCAATGGGCGGAACGCTTATCTACTACAAAAGGTCGCTGCATTGCACACCTGTGGATCCGCCCCCTCTGATGTACATTGAAGCTTCAATTTGCAGGCTAGCCCTCTCAGGCCATCAGCCTATCACTCTTGTATCCGCATATCTCTCTCCCAATAGAGAACATTCGAAACAGTTGGTTGAAAAAGATCTAAAAGCCTTGCTAGAATGAGGAGGCGCCGTCATCATTGGCGGTGACCTTAACGCCAAGAACACCTCTTGGAGCTGTCAAAGTTCCAATAAGAGGGGCAAGACTTTAGAGCTATTCGCTGACAGACTGGGATTTGATGTCATAGCGCCCATAGAGCCGACACACTTCCCCTTTAACGTTTCGCACAGGCCGGACATACTCGATATCTTTCTTCTCAACAATATAAATCTTCGTTTATGTTCAATAGAAGTTCAACACGAGTTAGACTCAGATCACCGCCCGGTGACTCTGGAATTAGCCTCCCGCACCCCCGGCCCCTCAGGCCACAACAACGAAAGAACCAAGATAGCGACTGACTGGGCACGGCTAGAGAAAAATCTCAAGTCAACCTCGTCGGTCCACCTTGATCAAATTCCCAAAGACATTACGTCTAAGGAAGATACCTCTCAGGCGATCGACTCGCTCACAAGTCACGTGCAGTCGATAATGGACGACTGCTCGCGGCCGGTACCAGATACGAGCGATCGTAAATGGCGCCTGCCAGACGACGTCCGTGACTTGTTGAGACGGAAAAACGCCGCGACACGCGCTTATGACCGCTACCCTACGGAGGACAACCGTACCCGCCTACGGTCACTCCAGAGGGAGGTTAAACAAGCAATTAAAAAATTGAGACAAAGCAAATGGGACGCCATGATCGAGGAGCTAGAACCCTCTCACACAGCCTTTTGGCAGCTTTCCCGCTCACTCAAAAAAGACATCGTGTCCACTCTCCCTCCTCTCACCAGACCCAACCAGCCTCCGGCATTCATGGACGATGAAAAGTCAGAATGCCTGGCCGACTGCTTGGAGCTTCAGTGTACGCCGAGTACACTACACCCCGACGCCGTGAATCACCGCTTCATCGCCGACGAAGTGGAACGTCGTAACACTCTCTCGCGCTCGTTAGGAAACGACAGCCCCGATCAGCCAATCCCAGCAGTGACCACCGATGAGGTCGAATCGTTAGTCAGGGGTCTCAAAACCAGAAAAGCCCCAGGTTCGAACGGAATCTCAAATAAAGTCATTAAATTATTCCCCGCCCACTTGATAATTCTGTTGTGCTGCATCTTCAATGCAGCACTAAATAATAACATCTTTCCCGCGCAATGGAAAGAGGCCGTGGTAATAGGAATCCACAAACCCGGCAAGCGCCGTACCGAACCTAGTAGTTACCGCCCGATTAGTCTACTAAGAGGTCTAGGTAAGATCTACGAACGAATAGTTCTCAGTAGACTACGTACATTCGCCGAGGCTAACAACCTCGTTCCCGACGCACAGTTTGGCTTCCGAGCTAAACACAGCTGCGTACAACGAGTTCACCGTTTGGTAGAATACACAAGTAGTCAGTTCATCATGAACAGATATACGGGTGTATTATTCCTAGACGTAGCGAAAGCATTCGACAAGGTTTGGCATGAAGGCCTAATCTACAAACTCTATCTCCTCAAGATCCCTCACTACTTAATTCTCATTATACATGACTACTTAAGTCATCGCAGCTTTCGCTACAGGGTGGAAGGGACGTTGTCGACCTCCCACCCTATCAAGGCCGGCGTCCCTCAGGGGTCGGTCCTCTCCCCATTTCTCTTCACGCTATACACTAGCGATATGCCCAAATTCAACCGGGTACATAAAGCGCTTTACGCTGATGACACCGCACTCTTTTGTGCTGGTAGATCCCCGACAACAGTTGCCAAGACTCTCCAAACAGCGGTTACCCCCCTAGCCAATTGGTTTAGGAAATGGAGATTAGAAATCAACCCCGAGAAGAGTCAGGCGGTCATGTTCACTAGACGAACTGCCCGTTCCTACTCTATCGATAGCATTCCCCCCCCTTAAAATTTTCAACAAGTCGGTCACTTGGACCAGGCAGGCCAAATACTTGGGTGTGACCCTTGACGATCGACTCAGCTTCGCCCCTCACATAAAGCAAGTCCGCGCACGGGCAGCCTTTGTGATGGGCCGTCTCCACTGTCTACTCAACTCTAGGTCGCGTATGCCCCTGAGTAGCAAAGTCCGACTTTACACCACCTGCATATGGCCTATCATGACCTATGCCAGCGTGGTGTTCGCGCATGTTAAGCCACACAGGATCCACAGGCTACAGACACTACAAAATCGTTTCATGCGCCGAGCTACGGGAGCACCGTGGTTCATACGAAACGTCGATCTCCACATCGACCTCGAATTGCCGACCATCAAGCAGTTTATGAAACGGTGCTCTCAGAGCTACTTTGACTCTGCCATGACACACCCCAACCAACTAGTGGTTGGGGCGGCTTCCTATAGACCCTCCAAAATCTCCTCCATCCGACGTCCTCGTCACGTCCTCGACGAAGAGGACGACAATATCACACTCGCTCAACAAAGAGCCTACACGGCCCGCGAGGCCTTAACAAATAAATATCCGCGGTTCCGCCCTCGCCGTCGAGGTGCGAAACCGCGCCGCGCAAAAGTCACTACTAAAAACGTGGGCACGCCCACTTTGCCTCCAGCGACGCCCCAAGCCGAGGTCCGTTCCCCACAGGGGGAGCCCTTGGGTGATGTCGCTTAGCATACTTTTCTCCGGGTTGAGAGCCCTCAGCGCTCACCCATAGTCCGCGTCAAGCTGTCAAGGCCATATGCGGCCAACAGCTGTACACTCACAAAAAAAAAAAAAAAAAATTTTCTTATCAGTCGCTCATCAGACGTTGACTTGAACACATCTCTCTAAATTGAGGCCGTTGTTTGAAGAAAATTATGGACACTACACCTGAAGAAGCCGCTCAAGCTGTTGCCCTGTTGCAAGAAGGGTTGAACCAGCGAGAAGTCGCTCGTTGGTTGAATATGAGTCAGTTTGGTGTCTCGAGAGTGTACAGAAGGTTTCAAGAGACTGGTGCCTTCACTCGGAGGGCTTTTTTTTTTGTTAACGCTGTGGAAATGCAATTTACGCACTACCCCTCGCCGGTAACAGACGAGGGGGGTGTGTGGGACTCACAAGTCGCCTATGCAACCCACTACCTACTAAAACCAACAGCGGTCCCTTCCGCGCTTTTACGGAGTGACATTCGATCCCCGACACTCCTACGCAAGGCCGTCGGGCCACGTCCTGTCGTCACTCAAGGCGGCGGGAGACGCGCATATCGGCGCCTCCCCCTTCCTGGCCGCCGCCGCCTACGGAGCGAGTTAGCGGACGCAAGTGCCTCGCGTTCCCGCTCCGCGGCCTCCTTCCGAGCGATGACCTCCTCGCAGAAAGAGGCCATCACCGACCAACACCTGTCGCTGTCGAGCATCTTTGTTATGATGATCAACAACGACAGGCCCGTTTCTATGACCGCCGACAGGTCGCGGCGCTGAGGCCCCCAGGCGGGACATACCTCCAGGGTGTGACGCACATCATCATTTGACACGCCACACTCATGGCATCCGGGGCCTCCTCACGCCTGATTCTATGCAGGTACTTACCAAAGACCCCGTGTCCGGTAAGTACCTGCGTCATCCGGAAGGTCAAGTTGCCGTGCTTTCGTTTCATCCAGCGGTGGAGGTGGGGCGCAATCGCCTCTACAGTCCCCCGTTCTGCTACAGGAGACTCCAATTCCTCCCTCCAGCACCGGATAACTATCCTTCGGGCCGTTTTTATTGCCCTACTCAATCCCCTTGTGGTGATACCTCCGCCACTGACCCGCGCCGCAGCGCAGAGTCGGTAGACCTCTGCAAGCGCCCTAGCTTGTAGAGGTCAGGGTGAATCGCCCGCCAGCAGTGTGGCTGCAGTCCAGGACACTGTACGGTATCCTCGTATTGTTCTCACCACCATGGCTCTCTGCGCCTTTCGCAATTTAGCCTTATTGGAGGCGGTGAGAGACTTCGCCCAGATAGGGGCACCGTACAGTGCCATAGACCGCAAAATACCGGCATACAGACGCCGGCAGGACGATCCAGGGCCTCCAGTGTTTGGCAGAAGCCTACCTAACGCCGCGGCCGCCTTGGCGAGTCGAGGGACTAGCTGAGCAAAGTGCGACCCGAAGCTCCATCTACTATCTAGGTGCAGACCCAGGTACTTCCGAATTCACTCGGAGGCCTAATACCAGCCGACGCCGGTGCACCTCGGAGCGTGACGACCGGTTATTGGTCTCGACCTCTCTCCGAAATCGACACCTTACCGGTGTAGATGTGCAGCAGGAACTACGTCAAGTACGCGGGGTGACTGTCAGTCAATGGACAGTTAGAAGAAGGTTAAAGGAAGCCAACCTTACTCCCAAACGACCCGCTACAGGCCCGAAGTTGACCACAGCTCACCGTCAAGCACGCCTTCACTTTGCTCGAGAACACTTGGATTGGAGCATAGAGCAATAGCAGTCAGTCCTGTTCACTGATGAGACGAGGATGTGTCTCCATGGCAGCTATAGAAGAGGCCGGGTGTACCGGCGTCCCGGTGAATGGTTTTCACAGTGCTGCTTTGTTGAAATCGTGGCATATGGTGTTCTTGCATGATGTGGGCTGGAATTTCCTTAGAAGGAAACATGGATCTTATTTTCGTTCCTGGGGGAGGCCGGGGAAGAGGTCTGACCAGTGATCGTTACATTGAAGAGGTACTACGGGATCAAGTCGTCCCTTATCAAGGCGTTATTGGGGATATTAAATTGAAGAGGTACTACGGGATCAAGTCGTCCCTTATCAAGGCGTTATTGGGGATAATTTCATCTTGATGCATGACAATGCCCGATGTCACACTGCTCGGGCGACACGTGAGTTCCTGAACGAAGTTGGAATTGACACTATGGATTGGCCAGCGCTCAGCCCCGATTTGAATCCCATTGAGCACATATGGGACGAGCTCAAAAGGAAAGTTAGAGCGAGGAATCCAGCTCCTACAAACATAAATGAGCTCAAGACTGCGTTGGTAGAAGAGTGGGGTCGAATACCACAATCATCAATAAAAAAGTTGATTAGGTCTATGAAGAATCGCATGAGGGCAGTGATCAGGGCTAGAGAAGGGAATACCAAGTATTGACATGAATAAATTCTTTTTCTTACATACATTTTGTTTCATTTATACACAATAACCTCATACTGTGAAATTGTATGAATTTTCAATTGACATACACCTTTTTTACTAAACTACTGAATCGATTTTCATGCAATTTACATCATTTTAAAGCCCAATTCCTAGGCTTTAAATATGTAAAACATTATAAAGAGGTAAAATGAGTCATTGTTAAGATAAATCACTTTTTATGCACACTTGACGCTTGAGTCGATTTACTTGCACGCGAGTGTAGTACATAGCAATTCGGTCGGTTATCGGTCGGTTTATCCGCTAAATAAATAAATGTATATGTATATATGGGCGCATATCGCCCTCTATCGGCAATATTTGTAAATTGTTGATGTATGTGTTATCTGGGGGCACGGCAGTGCCCCCGCCAAGTCGAGCAAAAAAGAAAAAAAATGTCGGGCAAAACGTAACACTGCCGTAACATACTTTTCTCGAAACCATTCAGGCCATTTTCGACCCCCTATAACTTCGTTGTTAATAAAACTAGAAATCTGAATTTTTAGTAACCTAGCAGGTATTGTATACACATTGTGTATTTCAAATTTCATTCAATTTGAACCAATAATTTAAGAATTATAACTAGTTAAAATTTCGTAATTTTGTCACTCACTGACTGACTGACCGATCATCATTATTAAAGTGGAACTTCTAGCAGACATAGAAGCTTCAATTCGTGTTTAATGTATAAATGAAGGAAAAATTATGAAACATTATAATTTTCATCCAGTTTCCGAGATACACTAACTGCATAAATAATTTTGTAACCTCATATAAATATATAGGATTATAAAGTTACATTTGCAGTTAATTAAATGTAACTTTGTAAAAAATAAGAATACATTTGTCGCCATCATTGTTTCTCTATGGGAATCGTAACAACCGGCTTAAGATTGCGCAGATGACGTAGTGGTTAAGATACCAACGTACCGTGCTAGTGTCGCGGGTTCGAATCCCATACAAGACAACACCTTGTATGTACGATCCACAAATTGTTGTTCTGAGTCTGAATGTAATTTGTGTCGGTTAATTGTAAGTTCTTTCCGTGTGGTGACGCAGTAAGAATACAATTCACCACTCTCTATCTTGCTCGTGGATATCGTATAAGACGACTATGGGATATAAAATGCACATACCATCTGTGCAAGAGAAGGAACTCGAAATGAAACCCTATATCAACATGTCTGACCAGCATGTTATAGTGGGTTAAACTCCCTCCCATTGTGGAGGAGGTCCGAGCCCAACAGTGGGACATATGAGGGCTGCGATGATGATGCGATGTTGAATTATATGTTTGTAAAGTCCCCCACAAAATAAGGATTATTATTCCCTTAGTGCAAGGCGTATTTATTTAAAAAAAAGATTCAACAGGAAGGAGAGTAGGCAGCAGCTCTCGCCGGGGAAATGTGTGATATCTCACTGCGAAACCAACCCGCCTACCAAACGCGGCGACTACGTCATTATTCCTCATAAGGCGAAAAAAAATGAGCCCTAGTCATGGCAACTCTGTTACCCTTGAGCGTTGTTGGATGCATGTTCCACAGTATGGCACTTTATGGTGAAGAATGAGGGGGGTCTATGTTCTACAGTGGACGGCGATAGACTGAATGATGATTGGCATAATAGGTGTAAACAGATACCTAGATATAATTATGTTCAAAGATAACTTGTAAAATGGTCAATCAACTTAATGAAAAAGCAAGAGTGGGACGTGTCTTATGAAATTGTACCAAAATCTCCCAAAGTATTAAGCAAACTAAATTGCCTGAAATTTATCTGAAAGAAAGAACGCCATCATTAGGTTCGATTGCCATCAAAGCGGGAGGAGACTAGATGAGATGTGTTTTGAAAAATCAATCAAATTTCTTTACTACCACATCTCTTCGCTTAGTTTAGGTAGAATTGACTCAAGCGGAAAGGAGAGATGTCTCATTTTTCAGAGAGTGTGCTCTAAGAAAATCCTTTGTTGGTATTCCAGAAGTAGAAGGTACCGGAAAGGCAAATAAGTAGGTCTATCTACAAAAAGAAAGGTCCCTTAAGCAGGGACTGAATGAGTTAACCAACTTGGTATAACATGGATCTCACAAATTTTTATGGTAGAACAACTCAGTTGCGAGGCTTGGCTTTTTTTTACAAGTCTTGTTTTTGATGGTATCAATTATAGTTATAAACATGTTTGAAATATTTGCATCAAATTTTTATATAATTATTTGTACTAACAACACTGCTATTTATCATGCCATGATATTTAAAAGACACTTTTTGAATGTGTAACCAGTGTGTGTTACCAGCGATGACCTATGGCACTGAAACGTGGTCTCTAAATGTCGGCCTCATAAAAAAGCTCAAAGTCGCTCAGCGTGCTATGGAGAGGGCTATGCTCGGTATTTCTCTACGTGATAAAATCCGGAACACGGAAATCCGTAGAAGAACGGGTGTAACCGACATAGCCCGCAGAATTAGCACGTTGAAATGGCAATGGGCAGGCCACATCGCTCGTCGAACCGACAACCGTTGGGGAAGAAAGGTTCTTGAGTGGCGACCACGAATCGGACGGCGCAACGTAGGACGACCCCCCACCAAGGGGACTGACGACATTCTCAAAGTCACAGAGAACCGTTGGATGTAAGTGGCGCAGGACCGTTCCGAGTGACATTCTCGTGGGGAGGCCTATGTCCAGCAGTGGACCTCTGTAGGCTGATGGATGGATTTTGAATATATTTCTAGAAATCTTTGATTTAGTTGTTTAAATATTTATATAATTGATCAAATTAAAATTGATTAGAATTAATGTAATTATTTGTTAATATTTAGTTATTTTTACACAATAAATATTGCAATTTATTTCTAGTTAGAGCGCCGTCTGTTGAATAATATATGATAAGAATATTTCCTTTAATTACATTAATGTAAATTGTGTAAAATTGACTATTTGGAATTATGTTAAATGCATTAGAATATTTATCATTATTATTTAGCTATATGCCGATAGTTATTTAATAGTTGTTTTATTTGTTTGTTATAAAAAGTAATTGTAGTTACTAAGACTAGACCGTTTAATTGTAAAGCGAAGGTTATAAAAACATTGTAAGATTAGAATGGAACACAGTTGTACTTCACTCACTTCTCCGGCAATAACTCCTAATAAATACAGTGATTACATACTCGGTATTTTACTATGAACAACCAAATTCCTGGCGCAACGCCGACATATACTTTGTAATATTACAGCTAACTTTTGAACATTAAAAATACATCCGTTCTCTCTTATATGCACAATTATTTGCGAATGGCACACATTTATGACTTTGTATCTAACATCGACACTTAATCAAGTGGATTCGTGTGTGGCGTATAATTATTTGCATGCATACGCATACGATTTTATTTTCAAGATATATGAATAATAGGTAGGTACATATGGTGTGGCGATGGAGTAAGAATACAATTTACCACCTCCTGGAAGGAGGTCTTATTCGTGGATATCCTTAAAAAGGACTGAGAGATATGATATACGTATAACATCTATGCAAGAGAAGGAAAACTTAGATTAAAATCTCTTTACACATCTGTGTGACCAGCGTGGTATAGTACGAAACCGAAACGAAAAACTCGTTTAACCCAGGTTTCCGTTAACTCTACCGTTCCATTACTTAGGAAGCTTATATTCACCAGCGGTAATATCCCAGCAATAAAATTGGTGGCCTCAATCTAATTGGCAATCTATTCGTCGTCTATATCGTCATTTCTACAGACTTGTTAATAACTTTTAGTATTGAGTACCTATAGAGATAAAATGAAAGACACTAGTTGATCGCTACTCGAGGGTGATCGGTAGATGTATTAACTAAAGTACTTTACTAGTCTGATATGCCGAGTGACTGCGGCTATAATGTTTTTTGCCAATGGTACCAAACGAGCAAGTAGCGCACCTGATTGTAAGTGATACAGGTGCACATGGACCTTTGCAATACCAGGGGCATAGCCAGGCCGTTGCCTATCTTGAAGAAAATACTCTTCTTTAACCTCGTTTAAAGAAGGGCATGTTATAGCGCTCGGGAAACACAGCAGCAGGTAGTTAACTCCAGAGCTTGCACGTACGTGGGAGAAATGATCGCTGGAATCGTACAGTTGAAAACCATAACGTTTCCAGGTGAAAGGGATGAATCCTGCTACGGTGTCGAATGGTACGTTGGTAAAATGATGACGGTGGTACCAAGTTAAATAGTCTCTTGGAGCTACTATTAACCCTTGCTTGTAGGTATCGAAGACAACTAAGATCTTAAGACATGTATGAGCTCTATATCGACCTTAGTCATCTCCATCTGATGCCTTCTGGTCAACGATTACATTCTCAAGGAAAATTAATGTCAGCCAGGTGGCTGGTCTTAAAACTATTAATACCAAAACACTTTGCAATTTGTATGATGGAATTCTTCTTCCACATTCATATTCGTGTCGGCCCTTATTGAATGGCATAAAAATAGAATGATCATGACGATGACTATAGTCGGTTTCTATTTCTTTCTTATTTTAGTTACTTAGGTTTTATATACTTTATTATACAGAGTGTATCATGTTATGAGGCAACTGGTCAAACGGGAGTTAGGAAATAGTAGTAGGAAGGGATGAAAAAAAATTTGATGTAAAAATATGGATTCGTTAATCAATTAGAGACATATGAATTTTTCAATTTTGTCATTACTTTTCCGTGTAAATCTGATTGAAATGTATAGTCAGTGAGTGATACTTAATCTGCAACAGATTCGTACTTTGTTAAATGTTCATTAGAAATGGAATAAATCAACGATTACGTTTGCATATAAGCAAGACAAACTTCGCTTTAAAATCAGCTGATAGGCCGATGACCGTTGATACCTACGTTATATTACCATCGACGCGTTCGCGCGATTCATACCTATTTATACTGTCGACGCGTCATATACCTATATGTTCTGTCTGTCTGTCTGTACATGTCTGTCTGTCTGTACATGTCTATATAATTACATATTATATGTTACAACATTTAAGGCATAGACTCTTCGACACACATTTTTGAAATCACTGTAACTATTAAGTTTTATTGTTTTTTTTTTCTGTAATATTTACATTCTAATTACGATCTATGACCGAAAAACCAGAACATACTCGAACAGTTGTTCCATAACTTGAGACACCACATATCTAATTGATTTTATAGATTCAAATAAGATTTTATAAAATGGAGCGATTTCATGATAAAATACGCGCTTTATTTGGGGTTGGGTTACGGTCGGCGCACTTCTCGCAGCACTCCGTCCGGGGCGACAGAGGGGCGTAAGCACACACACCCGTAACCCACACGTGACACGTCGCCTTCGTCGTTGGGCCGACCACCGAAGCAGGGTGACTTGACGTCAGTGGTCGACCCAACGGAATACCCCCTTGAGGGGTACCCTTCCATCGACGGACACAAGCCCCCCCCCCCCCCCCTCCGGGGAGGACGTCGGACTTTCTTCACGCGGTCGGCCTCTCGACGCGTGACGCCCTAACTCCCTGGTCCAGTTACCCGCGGCCTCGGCTAGGGCGTCATCAGCTGCGCCGCCCCAGTCGCCGGCGGCGGTTCGCATCGTCGAGGCACAAAATACGTGCTACAGAACCATCGCCAAAATAGCATTCACATAAATATGCAATTCTCAATAGGTGGCTATTGAGTTTTAATTGTGTATTGACATTTTACAACAGATAGTTGCTATTAAAAATATTGAATTGCTTTATTTAAATATAAGCATCTTACAACTAAAATATTATATTTAGCAATAACTTTTGAATATTATTCGGCAATCATACTATTCTTTTTTATTTATAATCCAAGGGCGACGATTATCACTCACTATTAGAGAGTTTGTTTGTCCCAACACCATAAGCTTACACTAACATTTAATAATTATGAAATTTCATGTGTTTGTTTATTACTTCATCGTAAAGTAATGCATCAACGAATTTTAGGGTATTTCGGCATATATATATTATTTTCTTGTTATAGCACAACTATATACTTAGGCAATTATGCGATGATAAGTAAACATTTCCCGTTTAGTTACGAAATAAGAATTCAATTACCACGGGCACGTTAGGGTGCCCGTGGATGTCGTAAAAGACGACTAAGGTATGCATAGATAACGTAGTGGTTAAGATACCGACTTTCAATGCCAGTGTAACGGGTTCGAATCCCACGCAGAACAACACTGTGCTATCCACAAATAGATGATTTTCGAAATACCAAAATTTCAGAGCGGAAAAAGTAAAGAATAAAGTAAAGTCAAAAATAAAAAAGTTAAAAATAAAATAAAGTCAATTTGTCCTTTGAAAATGAGTTCAGATCAATTTTTATGAAAAAAATCTGTATTAAATCTATAAGAAATATTGAAATTGATTAATATAAAATAAAAATATTTATTTATATGTCTAACTAGCAATCCGTCCTCGCTTCGCTTCGGTTATAGGTTATAGTCGTTTTACCCGCGTAGTTCCCGTTCCCGTGGGTTTACGTGTTACGTGGTTTACGCCCTGATATTATAGCTTTCCAATGGTGAAAGAATTTTTGAAATCGGTCCAGCCGTTTTGAAGATTACCCGGAACAAACAGACAGACAGACAGACAGACAAAAATTTTTAATTGCTATTTTAGGCATAGGTGTCGTCCAAATAACCGAGTGAGCATGAAAAAAGCCTATTGTTTTGACATTACAAACAGACACTCCAATTTTATTTATTGGTATAGATGTTTATTACGTATGTATCTGTAATATTTATTAGTTATAATTGAAAATTATATTCTAACGTAATAAAGTTATTTTAAATTTTAAATAATAATATTGGATCAAAATTAATAAAATGTATTCTAATATTAGGGGTGGCGCCATAAATAGGGCCTAGGGCGGCATCAAGCCTAAATCCGTCACTGTCAATAACAGCTATCCATGAAAAGGAAAACTCGAAATAAAACAGTAGGCCAACTCGTTTCGCGGGCGCTGCACACGCAGGGCCACTGCCCCGCGTGTGCGGCGGCCGCGCGGGGCCTCGTTTAGCGATCGGGTCGCGCTAGGGACGGCAGCGGCCCAACGACCCCGGCCGCTGCCGCCCCTAGCGTGACCCGATCGCCCGCCAGCGTGGAGGAGGTAATGGATACGGCCCACTAATGGCGGCCGAATCTTACCACCTCCTGCAGGCCAACCTCAACCACGCCGCCGAGGCACAGGACGTTTTCCTGCAAGCCATGGCGGAGTGGTTGATCGGTGCAGCCGTAGCCGCGGAGCCGTACGTGGTGCCTGACCGGCCCAATTGGCTGGGCAGCAGTGATGGCTCTGTGGCAATCGTCGCCTCCACGTCCTGGCATTCCCCGCCTTTGTTGCTCCAGGACAGGAGCGACGGGTATGTCGCGGCGGAATGGGGAGAGGTTACGCTATTTGGTGTTTACTTCTCCCCGAACAGGAGCACGACGGATTTCGGGGCCTTCCTCACCATCCTGGGGGCCTCGATACGGCGACTGGCACCGCGCCATGTCTTCGTTCTGGGGGACTACAACGCCAAGTCCACGACGTGGGGGTCCAGTCCAGGACGAATGACCGCGGGCGGGCGGTCGAAGAGTGGGCGGCGGCACTGGGCCTTTGTTTGCTGAACAGGGGCTCGGTGCAAACGTGCGTGCGGCAGCAGGGCGGGTCGATAGTGGACTTGTCGTTCGCTAGCCCTAATGTCGCAGCACGTGTGAGGAGCTGGTGCGTCCAGGAGGAGGTTGAGACCCTATCCGACCACCGATACATCCGGATATAGGTCTCCCGGACCCTCCTGCAGCCCAGCAGGGGTCACACGGCGGACGGAGCTCCCGCGTTTCCGCGGTGGGCTGTGGGTCGATTGGATCGGGACCTGTTGGCGGAGGCAGCCATCGTTCAATCGCGGCTGTCCTCACCGCCCCAGGCGGACGGGGTGGATGCCGAGGCTGGCCGCATCCGCTGTGCGTTAAAGCAGATCTGCGATGCGGCCATGCCCCGTGTGCGGCGTCTGCCCCCGAAAAGTGCGGTGCCCTGGTGGTCCCGAGAATTGGCGGACCTTCGGGCTGCATGCATACGTGCCCGGAGGGCCTACACCCGCAGCCGAGCCCGTCACCGCGACGCTGAGCGGGAGGGCCAGCTGTACGAGGCTTACCGCAGTGCGCGGTCTGCCTTCAGGCCCCCCCTCACCGAGACTCTCCAGCCCAGTCTCCTCACCAGAGTTGTCGAGGAGCTCTTTCCACGGCGGGCGGAGCACACGCCCCCGGTCATGGCTTCGCCGGACAGCGACCGGGAGGCTGACAATGAAAGTGCTCCGCCCATCACGGAGCCGGAAATGGAGGCGGCGATGGCGCGTATGCGAGTAAAATCCACCGCCCCCGGGCCTGATGGTATTCCGAACCGTGTGCTGGCCCTGGTCCACGAGCACCTGGGACCACGCCTCAGGGGACTGTTTGACGCCTGTTTGACATCCGGGCAGTTCCCTGGGTGCTGGAAAGAGGGGAGGCTGGTTGGCAGGAGCCGAAGCCGGGACGGTCTCCCGAGTCGGCCTCGGCCTACAGGCCCATCGTGCTGCTCGATGATGCGGGCAAACTGCTGGAGAGGGCGTTGGCTCCCCGCATCGAGCGGCACCTCGTGAGGGTCGAGCCCGATCTGTCGGACGCCCAGTTTGGTTTTCGGAGAGGGCGTTCGACGATGGCGGCCCTACTGCGCCTGAAGGCCGTGGTAGCGGTAGGCCGTCACCGGCGGAGGAGTCCTGTTGGCGGTGTCCCTGGACATTGCCAACGCCTTCAACAGTCTGCCATTCAGCTGCATCGGGAAGGGGCTGAGGTATCACGGGGTGCCCGTGTACCTCAGGCGGCTGGTGGCAGACTACTTGGAGGGGCGCAGCGTCCTCTACGTTGACCGAGTAGGGGACGTTGTGCGAGCGCCCATGACGTGCGGTGTCCCGCAGGGATCGGTTCTAGGTCCGACCCTGTGGAACATCGGCTACGACTGGGCGTTGAGAGGAAGCCTCCCACCCGGGCTGGGCGTAATTTGCTACGCCGACGATACACTCGTCACAGCCCGGGGTGGGACGCTAGAGGAGGCGGCACGCCTGGCAACTCTCGGCACCGAGGAGATTGTCAGGCGGATCGAAGCGCTGGGGTTGAGGGTAGCCCTGGAAAAGACGGAGGCCCTTTTGTTCCATGGCCTCCGTACCGCCGGGCCTCCCGCCGGTGCTTCGATCACCGTGAAGTCGGTCACCATCAGCATCCAGGCCCACATGAAGTACTTGGGCCTGGTGCTCGACGGGCATTTTTGGTTCCGGGAGCATCTCCATCGACTTGTTCCCCGGCTTGTCGGCGCGGCGTCTGCCCTTTCGCGGCTGATGCCGAATGTGGGCGGACCTAGTGCTACGTGCCGACAGCTGTACGTGGGAGTGATCCGGTCGATGGCCCTGTATGGCGCCCTGGTGTGGGCGGGGTCCCTGACCGTCCATCTTAGGGCCCTCCTGTGGCGACCACAGACGGTCATGGTGATCAGGGCCATACGGGGTTACTGCACTGTGGCGACGGAGGCAGCGTGCCTTCTGGCCGGAACTCCCCCGTGGGACCTGGAGGCGGAGATATTTATCGGTGGGTGTCGGAGACGCGCGCCCGCGGCGGCATGGTCTCCATGAAAGAGATCACCGCCTGGCGGGTCGACGCCCGCCAAGAAGTCATTGCCCGTTGGGCAGTCCGGCTGGAGAGTCGTCGGTACGGTGTCAGGACCGTCGAGGCCCTCCGGCCGGTGCTGATGGAGTGGTTGGAGCGGACGCACGGGGTGCTTTCCTTCCGACTGGTGCAGGTGCTGACGGGGCACGGTTGCTTCCGGAAGTACCTGCACAAGATTGTCAGGAGGGAGAGCACACCGTCCTGCCACCACTGCAGTTGCGACGAGAACACGGCGCAGCACACGCTCGAGGAGTGTGCTGCATGGGAGGGGGATCGCCATGAACGCGGTCGCCGCCTTCTGTGAGGCCGTAATCTCACGGAAGGAGGCGGCGGATCGTGTGCGAGTAGAGCTCCTATTCGGCGACACGTTCCGCCACCGGCAACTCGGGCGGCGCAGGCGCGAGTATCTGCGCCTAATGCCGCCCTAGCCGAGGCCGCGGGTGATCGGACCGGGGAATTGTCCGTCACCCGCAGAGAGGCTGACCGCGCGACGGCGACCGACGTCCCAGGACGTCGAGAGGTGAGGTTACCCGAAAGGGTATTCCGTCAGGCCGACCACTGAGGACAAGTCACATCTGCTCCGGTGGTCGGCCCAACAACGAGGTGACGTGGGTACGGGTGGGTTATGGGCCCGCGCGCCGTCCTTTCATCGCCCCGGACGGACTAGACCGCGCGTGCGCTTACCATAGCCCACCCATAAAAAAAAAAAAAAGGCCAACTCGTTTGATCAGCGTGACATAGTAGGTCAACTTCCTACTATTGTGGAGGAGGCTCGAGCCCAGCAGTGGGAGGTATGTGAAACGAAATGATGATGATAATGAACCTATGTCTAGTAACTACTTAAAAAAAATTGTTTAGTAATAATTTATTTGTTTACTATGCGCTAATTTCAGGGCCTAGAAATTAGATATCAAGAACTGAATATTGAAGACAATATGTTTAATATTATTAAATATTATTTTAAAATGGAGATGGTTAATGAATATAAGCAGATAATATAATAGGAAGAAACGGCAATTTCGAACTAAAACCTTATACCAACCAGTCCGACTAGCCGGTACCAAATAAATTAACCTGTACTATATAGGTTAATTTATTTGATACCAGCCAAATGGCAATAGAGATGTACAGTAGGTTCGACACCATTCCTACCGCCGCCCCCAGCGTTAAGGGAAGTTTAGGCAGTACCTATAAAGTTGCGGTGAGAAATACTGGGTTATGTATTGACTGAATAGTAATACAACTTCTAAAGAAAAGTAAATAAAACATCACTTATACAAATAATACATACATATAGGGCAAGCTATTAAAAGCGCTAAAAGTATGTTTGGCAAAGTCATATCGCAGCATCCCGTTGCGGCTACACAAAATAGCAGTCGCGTGCCAGTCGCGTACAAACGTACGCGTGTGTGTCTAATTACGAATCTAAACTATTCTCAATACGCTGCGACTTAAAACGATCCTAATTTTAAAAAATATTCCTACTTACTAAACTACAAGAATAGAAAATTAAATTTCATTAAAAGTGAAGCTTTCTGTGTAATCAAAAACCCACTTGGTATGTATTTTAAAGCAGTATATAAATAAATTATATTTTTTTCTAAACTATCGTATCTTTAGATGCGGCTTTAATTATGAAATATATACACAGCTGTGATGGTATGTAGATCAAATGTAAATTAAATTATTTAATTAAATTGTAGATTATTAAAATAAATCAATCACTGGAGAACAATTACTAAATCATGGAGATTGTTCAATAATTATCAGGATAGTTCTATAAAGCTTAATGCGATATTTTCCTTTAGTAATAAAATAACAATAATAATTTATTTTAGAAATGGCTTAGTAGCCTAATTAGTGAAGTCATGCTGGTATAAGTTTGATCCCCAAACAAGACAGTTCTTTGTGCGATTCCCAAATGATTGTTTGGAGTCTAGGTGTTATTTGTGTTCGATACTTGCATGCTTTTAAAAGTGCACGGATATTTGCCGCAGTGCAAAAAATTTCACATTCCTTATCTTTAAAAAAATATGATACGCTCTTATAACTTTGGATTTGACTTGATTAAATTTTAAAGCTGACTTGCTTAAGGTCCTCGTCGTGAATTCAAAATCCTGAGTTTTGATGTTTTCTCTTTCGATATCTCAATAAACCTCTCGCGCATTGGTTTTATAGTTACCATTTAAAACAAGTCCTTACATACATTATAAATCCGAAGGCCTACTGTTTGTTCGTACACTTTTACGGTTTAATACACGCTGCTTCACATGCACGTTATCAATCATTTAGAAAAGTCTACAGATTACCATTTAACCAAAAAATTATTATTTCCAAAGGATAGAAGTATTGATTCACAAAAGGTACTTTAACGCATGTAGCGTCTACATTCGCGTAAGTTGCCTTTAAATATTAATTAATCTTAATTTAATATTTGTCAGAGTAATTCTATCGGGCCAAATAAACAAGGTTTTTAAAAATTCACATCACACAAAGATTCCTATTTTTCGAACATTAAAGAAGAAGAACTATATTTTAAATCTATGTACGAGTATAAAGATTGTAAAAGGCCCCAGAGGAAAAATAAACAACTGAAGAAATATAAATCTATAAATTAAACTCAACGCTTCAAACTATACATTGATTAGTTCAACGACTATGATTTATTATGGCAGTTTCCCTACATTATTAAGAGGACTACTGTCCCAAAGTTAATATGGTATTTACACGCTTTAACCAAAGGAAAAAAATAACAATCTGAATTATAAATTAAAAAGAATGCTAAACCGGTAACTAGCTACTACCGGCTTCGCACCGTGTCGTTTTATACAACAAAGAAAATATTTTCAATATAATTACGATAACATTCTTCGAAACCGGACTAAGGTCGGGATGGTGGAGTAATTAACTCGTCTGACAGTATAATGGATTTAATACAATGACTACAAGAATACAATGCATATTTTTCCGCAATGCAACTATAAAAATATATAATTTTATTATTAATTAGATAATATACAAGTTCACGGTACTATGTATACAATATAATTTGAATATATTAATGAGCTCTTCCATTGTTTATCTCGCGTAAAAAAATCGATAAATTTGCACTAACTAAACCACACTGACATTAATTAAATTCACTTTTTTCAGCTTGTTACTCTTAAACATCCTCCTGTTATTGCTCTTAAGCATCTTGTTTTATTTCTGCTCATTGTGAACGTGCTTTGGCACGGGGCCTGCTACACCATAAGAAGGAAAACATTGACCAGACGAGTAAATATAGGATATTTTGCTAGGCTTAAACTATTAAACTGATTCTAAAAATTCTTTCACCACTTGAAAGCTACGTTATTAGCCAGTAACGTAGACTCTCTTTTATACGTGTATTCCCACTTCAACAGGAACTTATTCACGTAGTTCCTGTCGAAGTGGGAATACACGTGGGAATTTAGTAGTATTCTATAAATTTACTTTTATATTTAACTATACATCGGCTGGTAATCAAAATCTACTCCGAGCACACCCAAGAAAATTGTTACAATCATTCATGCTTATCACTTTACTAAAACATTTTCAAATTCACTAGGTACACAAATTTCACTCATACGTGAAAAAAACACAAGTTGAGAGCTGCATAACTTTTTACTGTGATCTTTTACAAGCTTATTTATTATATCTTTTAATGATTTCATGACGTCTCTAAGAGTAATAATTATCGGACTTTCCGTTTCTGAATAACCCACCTGCAAGGATAAAATTAAATACTTACTGTAGGCTATGGCTGCCAGTGTAGACACAAGACTATACTGCAAGTAGTACCTATATTGCAACGAGTATTAAAATTGGATAATTTCTTATTACATGAATCCATATCTAATTATAAAATGCATGCTTCTTTATACATACATTAATCAAATCAAACCTTGACCACGCATTCCTAAAGTACACCTTAATCACGTTTCATTATTTGCATGTTTTAAATTACTAATTATAAATAACGTAGCAAAATTTGTATTCACATATGTCGATAAAAATATATTCTTTGGCTGCAAGAAGAATGTTGACGTAAAACTTGGAGCAGCGCCAATAAATACTGTTTTTCTAGACTACCGAAACTATTTTGCAGAAATTGAATCAAAATCACACACTACATAACGATAAAATGAAGTAACCACTAAAAGGCAAAACATAAATAATCGTTAAATGAAAATAAAAACCGCGGTGAAAAACACCAGGGTACTAAAAAGTAAAAACATAATACGATTGCCTACATAAGTCTTTAAGTGAAATTTGTTTTTGCAATCCCTTTTTCACTTTCATTATCGCTGGTGTTAATTTTAAATAAAAAATAAAATACAGAAACATAAATATCTTATAATTGTAAATAATAACATTTAATAAACGTTATAATTACCACAAACATTTTCTTAGTAATTTCAAAATAAACTATTAAATACGAATGCAAATACATTTATATTTAACTGCCGATTCGAACAGAGTATTTTCGTCTTCAATACACTGAATAGCAGCTCACACCTTGGAACTGTTTGTTCAAGAAGATAACGAATAGAACTGAATTAGTAATTTAAATATGATTTTAATCCTCTTCAAATATGGTTGAAAATAAATATGATAATTACCTAATCTCAGTTCATCAACATCGTCATCTCAGCCCATTTACGTACTGTTCGGCTCGAGCCTTCTCCGCTATGGAAGGGAAATGGACTACTACACCACGCTGATCAGACGTGTTGGCATAGGGTTTAGCTTCCTAGCCGAGGCCGCGGGTGACTGAATCAGGGAGTTAGTCCGTCACCCGCCGAGAGGCTGACCGTGCGACGACGACCGACGTCCCCGAACGGCGAGGGTCGTTTCGAGGTTTTGAGTTTTCCTTTTCTTACATAGATATTATATCTCTCTATCTCATATTATATCTCAACAACAGGTTGACCGAGCTTCGCTTGGAATATTTTTGTCGAATTTATTTAGATATATATTAATAAAAAATAAAAAAATAATAATGAAAAATATATAAAAAATTACAAAAAGAGAATAATAATAACACCGAGATTCGAACCGACGCTATTTGAATGACAAAAAATACAAAATTAGAACCGGTCAACTTCCCAACTGAGCTGTCGTGCTTTTAAAATTTAATGTCATTGTATTGTTTTGCTAAAAACATGGACAAAACAACATTTTCTATAAATAAAAGCTAGATCGATTTTTTGGACCCGAAACCTCTAGTATGCCAAGTTTCAACAAAATCGTTGGAGCCGTTTCCGAGATCCTGAATATATATATACAAGAATTGCTCGTTTAAAGATATAAGATAGTCGTTTACGATAACCACGGTCAAGAGACGAGGTGAAAAATTGTATTCTTATTCCGTCACCACACGGAAAATCTCTCGAAAATCTCAGTTATCAAAGTATTTTCAAGTTATTTAAAATAATGAAGATACGATACATGATTATTTAATTCGCCTTTTACACCGTTTACGGGCAAACAAAATGAAATAGCCATAGGATATGTACAAATACTACAGTTACCGTTACTCACGTTTACGCCATATCCTAATTTGATTACCGTTCAAGCATCGTGATTGCATCCTTAAGGGTCGTATAATAGTTTGTTCAAATGTTTGTAGTCAAATGTTTTCCTTAGTTTCTAATGACCCTGATTTATTTTATACATCAATATTACAGTCAAACCTATAAGGATGTTGTAGGTCAACATGGGCGTAAATTAAAGACGACCATTTGAACACAAATAATCGTTTTACGGCCTCACGGCGACGCAACTTAGCTAAGATATAAAACCACTTGACAGCACTGAATCGCATTTTAAATAGAATTTACAAGAAAATTTGCATTGTGCGTATTCAAGTCATTTTCTTTTGTTAAGAAGTCCTTTGTTGTCGTGAAATTTGTGATTTCCTTTTAAAAATTAATATTTTCAAGAAATCTATACCAATAAATAAAATTGGAGTGTATACAAAATAATAGACCTTTTTCATGCTCACACGGTTATTTGCACTATACATATGCCTAAAAATCACTTTATATTTTTTTGTCTATCTGTCTGTCTGTCTGTCTGTTTGTTCTGGGTAATCTTCAAAACGCCTGAACCGATTTAAAAAATTCTTTCACCACTGGAAAGTTATAATATCAGGGAGTAAACTAGGCTATATTTTATCCCGGTATTCCCATGGGAACGGGAACTACGGGGATAAGACGACAGAAACTGAAGCGAAGCGAGGGCGGGTTGCTAGTATATTTATAAAACTCACTAATTTTCGGTTTCGATGGCGTGATTAATAACAATAAATATGTATTTTTTTTATTGCTATTGGTGATAAACGAGCCAACGACACATCTGATGATAAATGATACCGCCGCTCATGAACCCTTGCTGGGTCTCTGCCAACCGTGAAGAAAGTTAAAGGAATGTGAATGCATGCAATGATGATCTGTGATACTAAAGGCATCACCAAAACTCACCGCACGCAAACAGCCTCAGAAAGTTGAACTTCTGGCTCTTTCGCTCACCGACAAATTGCCACTACTCAAACTTCGATTATCTGTGAAAGTGTGGTACTAATCCAGACGGACCGGTCGGCGGCTGTAAACAGAGGACAGTTGTCAGTGTGCTACTAACATACAAGAAAAAAATAAAACCTTAAATTGAACGTCAAGATAAGAGAGACGCGTTAAATTGCATAAATGTATATGTAATATTTACGTTAACATCAGTAAAATCATGACTCCGTCTTCTATAGAGAAGAAGGCAATAAAAGACTAAAATAAGTGAGCCTTACAATAGTCGTCTATAATGTGTAACATCTGATATGTTATCCTACTATGAAAGTGAGAACCAATACAGATATGTCAAGTCAATTTATTCGTTACTAGCAACCCGCCCTCGCTTCGCTTCGGTTTCAGTCGCTTTACCCGCGGCGTAGTTCCCGTTCCTGTGGGAATACCGAGATAAAATATAGCCTATGTTACTCCCTGATATTATAGCTTTCCATTGGTGAAAGAATTTTTGAAATCGGTTCGGTGGTTTAAGCGTGAAAGCGTTACAAACAAACAAACAAACATCCTTACTTTCGCATTTATAATATTAGTATGGATGTTATTGGTCGAATATATTCTAAGCATGAAAATATACGTAACTCTATATTATGGCACACGCTTGCGCGCGCAAGTTTGATTCTAGTCGTGGTAAATACGCAATAGTAATTTAAAACCTGAAAAAGAGCGAAAATACAACTTAAGTTAATGTATTTAGCGCTTATTATGATATGAATAATTTTTAAAAATTATCGTGATGTTTTATCATCATTGAATTAAAACATTATGATTTTCTTTCTCTATTAAAAGCAATAAGGATTGGGTAAATTATCAATCTTCGTTTTTATTTTCTATAATCTATCTTCTATATCTATTCTATACCAATAAATAAAATTGGAGTGTCTGTTTGTAATGTCAAAATAATAGGCTTTTTTCATGCTCACACGGTTATTTGCACGACACCTATGCCTAAAATAGCAATTAAAAAATTTTTGTCTGTCTGTCTGTTTGTTCCGGGTAATCTTCAAAACGGGTGGACCGATTTCAAAAATTCTTTCACCAATGGAAAGCTATAATATCAGGGCGTAAACTAGGCTATATTTTATCCCGGTATTCCCACGGGCACGGGAACTACGCGGGTAAAACGATTATAACCTATAATCGAAGCGAAGCGAGGGCGAGTTGCTAGTAAATAATATAAATATAATTTTCGTATGGCGATAGAGTAAGAATACAATTCAATACAACCCTCCAACCCCTCATACCCGTGGGTGTCGTAAAAGACGACTAAGGGATACATTACGCATATGTATGCAAGAGATGGACAACTCGAAACAAAACCCTATAACAACCTGTCTGACCAGCATGGTATAGGAAGGTCAATATCCCTCCTATTATGGTGGAGGCTCGAGCCCAGCAATGGGACGTATATGAGCCGAAATGATGATGATGATGATTTTCTATAATTATTCATCTATCAGTCATCATCATATCTTGTCAAGCATAGTTCTCCCTAAGGCAGGAGATTGACATAATCGCCACACTTGGCCGGTGGTTTAAAGATCGCAATTTACCAGGACAATTCTTCTGCCTATTCTCCTGGGAATCCCTCTGTCAGGTAATACGACTTCCACAGTTAATGTACAAAACACTTTTACACTTGCCTTACTCGTAACTTAAATAATATTAATATGACAAAAGCAGTATATATCAAATGTAGAAAAACTTGAAAAGGAGTATATGTCCTCATAATGTGGTTGAGAGGAGTGATGGCTGCTCTAGTAGTTAACTCGTGATCGGGTGCTGCTTGTGGGATCTGGTTCAACCATGTTTTCCTTTCCTTTTTTTATTTGAAATAAATTAAAAACAAAATAGTTATATCCTATCTCGAAGGGCATCATACTGGAGCTAAGGTTATATGTTGTATACGTAATTGTATTCCAAAGACGGTAAAAAAAAGACAGTCCGCTGAGTTCCTTGCCGGATTTTCTCTGCTTGTGGCCGCGTTCCGATCCGGTGGTAGATATTGTATTATATTCAAACGATGTATAAATTTGACCATATGTAAGTGCCCTCAAGGGGCCTATGCAGAATAAATGATTTGATTTGATTTGATAAAACCCTATGCATCTCATCAGTGTGGTGTAATATTAATTACATATATATGTCAATTTCCTTCCCGTTACCGCGGAGTATATAAATAAAAAAAAATAAACTCAAGGTACTCACTTCGTAATTCAATTATAAGAAGAATGATTTCTAAATAAATTAAGAAATCCAATATAATTGATAGTGTGACAAGTTTTGTACTGAAGGTAAAATAGTTATAGTTTTAAGAGCGGTAGGACCACACTGTCGACAGTTATCTGTCTACAGCCGCGGGCCGGTCCGTCCGCGGCAGTACCACACTCTCGCAGAAAATCGACGTCTGAGTAGTAGCGATTTGTTACTACGCTTCGTTCGGTGAGTGAGAGAGCCGGAAGCCCAGCTTTCTGAGGGTGTTTGCGTGTGGAGGGTTTTGGTGGTGCCCTTGGTATCACCGAGCCTCAATGCACGCATTCACACTCCCTTCACTTTCTTCGCGGTAGGCAACGGCCTTGTAAAGGTCCATGAGCGGTAGCAACACTTACCATCAGGTGTACTGTTTGCTCGTTTGCCACCGTTTGCAATAAAAAAAAAAGTTGCATGAATTATATTAGTGTTACGTCGAGAAGAAGAATACAGCAACATAAAACATATTCTAATAATAATTCAGTGGAACTTGTGGGTCAAAATTTAATAACTAATTTCTGTAGCAACTAGATAATTATAAATATCTGTAATAACGATGGCTTGTTGGACATCAGCAATCTTAGTCCGCCCGTGTCCATGAATGCTGTAAAGTGTTCGAAGTGTTCGAAACGCAACGGCAATCAAACATCAAATACAAATGCAATAAAATCCGTAAAGTAGTTTTATGTACAAGATAAAAATCTTTCCAAAAATTTTTATTTTACCTTCAATAATGAATACACAAAACAAATAATTCTGAATAGCCGAACTAAGGCAATTTGTGACCTAGCACAAGAGCTGTCACTATAAAAAGGAAAAAAAATAAAAATAACGGTTAGTTGCTAACTGGTACAGGGTCATAAAATTCGTCAATGAATAGTTTTTAAAACGAATAACATGTTGCATCCAGCGTTACGCAATCTTGTCGCAGTTTAAGGCTAAACATCGCGAATAAATCACAATAGCTTAAATTATATAAAATTATATGTATTTAGTTAGAAAGTGTTAACGAATAATAAATGTATTAACCCTTGAATACCAGTGATAAAATAAAAAAAAAGTTTTTAAAACTAAGTAAATTGTCTGAGAGGATCAATTTGAAAAGACCTTTTGTTGATTGCTTTAAATTTGGGTCACTGGTTCGACTACATATCAGTTCATTGCCTATGAGGTACTATAGGCTAATAAATTAACAACCCACTTCTTGATAGATCATAACAGGTAATTAAGAATTTTGATATGAGGGACGGAGGATTACGAGAAAGCACAACTAAACTATTCACGGCTCATTGTAAAAAAATCCTCTTAAAATAATTTTATAGACTTCTACTTACTATCGTCCGTACTTTTATAGTACCTACTACATAGTACTGCGGTGCAGACTAAAACAGTAATAGCAATAATCTACTTATCACACCGTATGCTGACAGAATAAGAAAACAATTCAACACTCCCTTTCTTGCCCGTGGATGTCGTAATAGACGATTGAGGAATCATCATCATCATCATTTCAGCCTATTGCCGTCTACTGCTGGACGTAGGCCTCCCTCATGTTGCGCCACAATGTGCGGTCCTGTGCCGCCTGCATCCAACGACGCCCAGCAACTTTCACTAGGTCATCGGTCCACCTAGTGGGGGGGCGTCCAACACTGCGTCGTCCGATACGTGGTCGCCACTCGAGAACCTTTCTTCCCCAGCGGTTGTCGGTTCGTCAAGCGATGTGGCCTGCCCATTGCCACTTCAGCGTGCTAATTCTTCGTGCTATGTCGGTTACACCCATTCTTCTGCGGATTTCCGTATTCCAGATTCTATCTCGCAGAGAAATCCCGAGCATAGCTCGCTCCATAGCACGCTGAGCGACTTTGAGCCTTAATATAAGGCCTACATTTAGGGACCACGTTTCCGTGCCGTAAGTCATCACTGGTAACACACACTGGTCGTAGACCTGTGTTTTCAGACACTGAGGTAAGTTGGACGAGAAGATTCTCTTGAGTTTCCCGAACGCTGCCCAACCGAGTTGGATTCGTCGGCTGACCTCTTTCTCGAAATTGGATCTACCTAACTGGACTGTTTGTCCGAGGTAAACATAGTGATCGACAACTTCGAGAATCGCATTGCCAACTAGGACCGGTACAGGAATGACATGGGCATTTGACATGACTTTCGTCTTGTCCATGTTCATTCGTAAACCCACTAGTTGGGATACCCTGCTGAGATCATTGAGCATTGTGCAAAGGTCCTCCATGGATTCTGCCATAACGACTATATCGTCCGCAAATCGAAGGTGAGTGATGTATTCGCCGTTAATGTTGATGCCGAGTCTAGTCCAGTCTAAGAGCTTGAAGACATCTTCCAGTGCAATGGTGAACAGTTTCGGAGAGATGACATCTCCCTGTCTCACGCCTTTCTGCAACTGGATCGGTTTCGTACTCCTATCCCGGATACGGACTGACATTGTGGCGTTCCTATACAAACACTTCAGCACTTCGATATAGCGATAGTCGATTTGGCACCGCTGAAGGGACTGCAGCACCGCCCAAGTTTCGACTGAATCAAAGGCTTTCTCATAGTCCACAAACGCTAAGCACAGGGGCCGATTATACTCCTCGGTCTTTTGTATAATCTGCCGAAGCGTGAGGATATGGTCTATGGTGCTATAGCCTTTTCGGAAGCCGGCTTGTTCCGATTGAGGAATATAATACGCATATAAGACCTATGTAAGAGAATGAAAACTCGAAACAAAATCCTATACCAACCTGTCTGACCAGCATAGTATTGAAGGTCAATTTCTCTCCTATTGTGAAGGAGGCTCGGGCCGACCACTGAAAACAAGGAACTCTGTATCGGTGGTCGGCCCAACGACGAAGGCGACGTGCCACGGGTGGGTCATGGGGTCGCGCGGCGCCACTTTGTCGCCCCGGACGGAGCCGGGCAGCGAGTGAGCTGAAAAAAAAATTGTGAAAGAGGCTCGAGCCCCGCAGTGCACTGTATATGAGGCCAGATGATGATGATGGCTCATCTCATCTCAGCCCATTTACTTTTTCTTTTCCTTCTCTTGCATCTATGTTATCTGCATTTAAGAACCCTTAGTCGTCTTTTACGATACGCACGGGCAAGAGAGTGGATGGTGAATTTCATTCTTACTAAAAAGAAAGAATTACTAATACAAGAACATGCACTACTAATACAATATATTTTCTTGTAGTGATATTGTCAGCCTTCTTCCTTGAGGAATCAAGGATAGTGACAAATAGTATTCTTAGTCTAGAGTAAAAATGCCGTAAATAGTGTATTTTTTGGTTGTGAAGTAGTAAGTTACAAAAATATTTCATCATTTCAACTCATACACGTTGGGCTCAAGCCTCCTCTATAAAAGGAGGGAAATTGACCCTACTATACCATGCTGATCAGACAGGTTGGTAAAGGGTTTATTTCGAGTTTTCCTTCTCTTTCATAGATTTTATATGCGTATTATTTTTTCCTTAGTAGTCTCTTACGACATCCTTGGGCAAGTTGGGGTGAATTGTATTCTTACTCCGTTACCATACGGAAAACAACGGTATTTAATAAATTTAAATTAATACTAACAGTAAGTAGACTTTCTCTGATTCTAATTCTCATATGATTACTAGGATACGTGAAAACTTTTTTAACTTAAAGAATATAAAAAACATACAATTATATTTTTATCTTATATCTTTAAACGAGCAATTCTTGTATATATATATATATATATATATATATATATATATATATATATATATATATTCAGGTTCTCGGAAACGGCTACAACGATTTTGATGAAACTTGGCATACTAGAGGTTTCGGGTCCAAAAATCGATCTAGCTAGGTTTTATTTATAGAAAATGTTATTTTGTCGGTGTTTTTAGCAAAACAATACAATTACATTAAATTTTAAAAGAATATGAATTCAAATTTCGTTGTCAACGTCATGAGTTACGATAGCTCAGTTGGGAAGCTGTCCAGTTCTGTTTTTGTTTTGTTTTGGCATTCAAACAGCGTCGGATCAAATCTCGGTGTTATTATTATTCTCTTTTTATAATTTTTTATATATTTTTCTCTACTTTAAATAAAAATTATTCATTCTTTATTAATATATATCTAAATAAATTCGACAAAAATACAACAAAAATAGCATTTCAAACACATTTCAAACAGCATTTCACTTCAACACGTGATGTAAAAAATGTCTTTAATTACTTATATACAGCTATTTGTTCTACATAATATTAATATAATATGAAGGTTATTACGCTGCAACTATGCAATAAATCGACTGTTTAAACTTGAACTTGGAAGGCGTGTTTACTATTCACAAACCTGTTTTAAATGTAAACATGTGGTCGTGTTGTATTTTATTAATTTTGCTTTCCCATTTTTCTATTAATGAGATATAAAAAATAGAGTGAGGGACTGATGTTTTCTTATTTATTGGACTCGTTCAAGTAGTCGGACCGGAGTTAAGTCATCAACTAAAATTTCGAGAAGAGTAACTTACCTTGCGGATGTCATACTATACGGGTAATAACGAAAGACAGCGGCGGCCTTACCCATTGCGAGGCTCCGGGCGGCAGGTCTTTGCGAGGCCCCGGGCGGCAGGTCTTTGCGAGGCCCTTTGTCCTTCGTGAAAAGTATGAGATACGAAAGTAGGTCTGGTTGTTTGGTTTAGGGATTTGTCATGTTTGATGAAAAATACTAAAGTTGTACAAATAAATAATATTTAAGTTTTATAATATTGAAAACAAAGTGAAAAATATAATTAATAAGTAAAAATGTAATTTAAAATCTATATTTTTTTAAATTTGCTTGGGTTGTTGCGTGAGGCCGCTGTAAGCGCGAGGCCCCTGTAAGCGCGAGGCCCCTGTAAGCGCGAGGGCCCCGGGCGATTGCCCTGATCGCCACCCCCTAAGGCCGCCACTGACGAAAGATAAAATTTTGAGAAAGATTTTTTAGAAAGTTATTATCTTGTGTGTCATAGAAGAAGTCATACTTCATAGGCACCTATGAAGTATGACTTCTTACATGCTTACATAGCTACACACACACTTTTTATATTAGACTGAATTCTCCCTCAACTTACCAAACGTGTATAGGCTATAAACTAAATAAACACTATTCTTATTCGGTACTAGTAGCCCATCCTCGCTTCGCTTCGGTTTCAGTTGCCTTACCCGCATAGTTCCCGTTTCGGTTGGTTCTGGAACCAATCCCGGAATGGAATAAGAATACAATTCACCACCCTATCTTGCCCGTGGATGTCGTAAAAGACGACTAAGGGATATATATTTTTATATTTGCTTCTGAAGCCTATGCAATATTATGATTTTCTCAACTTAGATAGAAATTGTAATTAAGTAAATAGCTGACCTACGTAAGGGAAAAACTAATTTTATAACGGCATATAGTATTCGCACAGATATACCTACTAATTAAAATGTTATTTTATTTATATATAAGTAATAAGTATATTATAGCTGGGTCAGCTATAATATACTTATAGATATATAGATGCTTTATAATAGATGCTTTTCTGTAAGGATGTGAAAAATAATCGATTTTTATATTAATCTTTTATTTTATTTGTAATAATCGATTTTTACAATTGATTATTTTTATATTAAAATTAATCGATTATTTCACTGTCAGATTTCCTAAAAAAAGGTCACCACGATACTGCGTGCAGTGTTTCATACTATATTAGAAAATAAAGCTCACATTGCCTAAATAAAAGGTTATCATCATCCTGTTGGCAGAAAAATCGATTATTTTATAATCGATTATTTATTTTTAATTAATCGATTATTTTATAATCAATTTATTTTAAAGAACAAAAAATCGATTATTCAAAAAATCGATTATTTTCCCTCCAAGTCATATCCCTACTTTTCTGTTCAAATAAAAAATAATAATTTTCCTTGTAATATATTGCAGCACCACCTACTGAGTCCAATTATTAATCTAAACTATTCCCGAATCCTCGTAAACACACAAAAAAATACATCAAAATCGACCGAGCTATTTAGGAGGGGTTCAGTCACGTACACGCGGATAAAAGAATTATGTATATAAAGATACATTCATGTTAGATATGGTCCTGATTTTATTCACTAACATATTAGATATATTTTTTTATAATTCAGTAATAATTGAAATTGTATAAAAACACTAAATAGTATCTACAAATTTCACCAAAATAAAATGGTGGAATTCGCCGTTACTTACAGAAATATAATTACTGTAATAAGCACAACTAAAATGTAATTGCGTCATCAAATATAATTAAATATTCCCCTTGACTTTTATGACAATTAATGTTAGTAAAAAACTAAATGCAATCGATGGTTATATCTATTAAGAAAATCTGACCTTCACAATTTGGCCAATTAAAAGGTAAAATAATTGCTTAAATTTAATAACATGTACGTAATATGTAACTTAATCCTGAGTTTATCTTTAATTTTATGTTTAACATTATAAATAAAACAAATTTTACAAATTTTATCGCGTTTGTATTTGATTTTTGATTCCCAACGTTACGAACACTTACAGCGTTCATGGTCACGGGCGGCATTTAAGCATTTCTAAAATACATCGATTCTAAACGATGAATATGTATATTGTTTATATTTTTTAACAATCTCGATGTATCAGATAATTTACAACATCCATGGTCAAGGTAGGACCTTAATCATGACCTAAAAATGTTTTTTTTTTTCACATAGTTAAGTTATAATCAAGTAAAAATCAAAGTTCAAAGTTTTTATTCATTTTTCGGTCTCCAGTATTGGTTAAGTGATACGTCATGAGTAATAATTTAAACTGTGATATCATTCAGTAATATGTTAATATTTTATGTACCTTGTACAAACAGAAAAAAATTCAGTTAACAAATATTGAATAGGTGTATAAATATTTAATACATTTTGTCCTTGTACACAGATGTGCAAACACTTTTAAGAAGTAATTCAAGATGCTGTAAGCTGTTCAGATATAATTGAATACTAAAACATTTCAAAGTCAATCAAACAAAATGGTCCGGTGGTCTTGGCGGCAAGGTTTTAATTGCATTACAGGCTTCTTTGACAGAGAAGAGAACGTGGTAAATGAACCATTTACCAAATCATGTTTTAGAGTATCCCCTCTGTATTGGAGGGTGCCTATCCTTCTCTGGTCATTATGCGTTACACTATGGTCTGTGACGGCATTCTGGGGACCAACAGAAATGTTCCTGATATACATGACACACTGGGGCGCTTGTTTCATAGTATTGGAGTCATCCTTTGGTATATACGTTGCAATACAACGTCGAGGATTAACAGGTATTTAAGTTTTAATTATGTTTTAAATCAAAAAACTCAAAATAAAACCCTATACCAACCTGCCTGACCAACATGATATTGTAATTTTTCTCCTATTGTGGAGGAGGCTCAAGTCTAACAGTGGGACGTATATGAGCTGTAATTATGATGATGATAGTCTTATATTTCTAAACGAGCAATTCTTGTTAGATATATATTTTCAGGATCTCGGAAACGGCACCAACGATTTTGATGAAACTTGGCATACTAGAGGTTTCGAGGGCAAAAAATCGATCTAGCTAGGTTTTATTTATAGAAAATGTTGTTTTGTCGGTGTTTTTAGCACAACAATACACTGACATTAAATTTTAAAAGAATATGAATTCAAATTTCGCCGTCAGTGTCATGAGTATCGATAGCTCAGTTGGGAAGTTGTCCAGTTTTCTTTTAGTTTTGTTTTGGCATTCAAACAGCGTCGGATCAAATCTCGGTGTTATTATTATTCTCTTTTTGTAATTTTTTATATTTTTTTCCTTATTTAATTTTTATTTTTTATTAATATACCAGCTGACCCGGCGAACTTCGTAACGCCATTTTTTTTTTTTCGTAAATACATTTTCTAAATTTCCGAATATATATTCTCTAATGGAGGAACCATTACGGCTTTGTTGGGAAAGATTCGATCGTCTTGGTCTCGCTATTGTTAATGATGATTCAAAGAGAATACAAATTACTGATGATTGATTTCTTAGAAAATTATAATTATCAAATTTTAAACCATACTTAACTATAAACAAAATTACGATTAGCTGCCATTTGCATTTTGTTATTACATATCAAATGTGTTTTTGTTATCCTACGTTTCATAGTGACTTGTAATCTCTTTGACATGAGTTTCGGTGCGAATATGGAAATGTCATGTTTAGCTCTTGTATTATATTCATTTTTTTAGTATTTTATAGTGTTACATTGAATAATTTTGCTGATATTTTATGTAATATAATACAGTTAAGGTATGTAAGGAATGTGATATGGGTGATTCTCAGATAGCTGTGATTTTTCGTGTCTAGTACTATAATTATTATTCAACATGATTTTTTCGATCGAAAAACTATAAATATAATAAATTTAATAGTATTTTACCTCTGACATTGTATATTGAAGCATAGGTATTCATGGACTATGAATAACTTACAGAAATATACCCAAAATGTCAGTACCGTGGCATGTTTGATTTTCGTTTTTCAAACTAAATGTATAAATTTCTATAAAACCTCATCTTATAATCTAAAGTTGAGCTTTTCTAACTAAAATCTATTGTATATTTCATCAAATTATACTGCAATCATACCCCAATATTGATTGGTAGAAAGGAATAATAGTTATTGATTTATGTCCTGGAATTTTATTCAATTTTTAAATTCAAAATATTTGCCGCCTAATCGCCATCTTTTATTAAGTTTCGTTCGCTCGCTCTGGTGGCATTTTAAAGAAGCACTATTTGTGTACTATTCACAGCTGTGTATTTATTTTTTAGTCCCAATGTTATGACAGAAATAATTTGTTTTATTTTTAAAAAGGTAAGTCATAAAATTACATGTCTGTACCATGGTATTGAAGTTTACGCATATTAATACAATGTTTGGGTTAATTATACTAAATATTTATTTAATTTCTCGTGTGAAATCGAAATTATTTGGAAAATTATTTTAGTTATGTGTAAGTAATTAGTTTAGGTTAATTAAACATTTAAATGTCAGTACCGTGGATGTCAGTACCATGGTAAAAATAATAAATTAGATATAAATTCATATTTTCTTAATATTTTAATTTATTATCATTTAAAAATGTTCTAGTATTATGAAAAATGGCCCCAGTACTCCGGACAAGATTGAAAAATACACCCGGGCTTCAAAATTTAGGTCAAAATAAGCTGGCTACAATTAATAATTCTAATAGAAATAAATTGCCAAGATTGTTAAAATAAAGAAAGAAAATACCAAAAATATCTCTGAATAATTATTAAAGTCTTATAATTTATCATTTGTTTTATTAGTTTAAGATTTTTGACAGATTTAGGCAAGTACTTTGAATATTTCATTTAGATGTCAGTACCGTGGCGTTAGAATTTCGAATTTTCGTTCTAATTTCTTGCCCGTTAAAGTTGTAGTAGAACTACGTTAGAGGCTTAATTCTGAGCATAATCAGAGACCCTTAGTACCCAGAAAAAAAATTTTAAAGCATTTTTAATTTTTAAAAATTTTGAATTGTAAAAATCATAGTTATCTAAGAATCACCGATATAAGAGTGGTTTACGTGTATTTTCATATTCTACCGTAATTCCCAGAGAAATCAAATAATTAGGTTTACAGCGGCTAATTAATGTTAAAGACTTGACTTACTAATGGACATGACTATAAATAAGCTATTCTATATTAAAAAATGTTAAATAATATGAAGAAAATTGTATCAGACTTGGCTGTATGGTTATTGATGCCTTTGCCCGTCCGAATGGACAAACAGAAACAAAATAAAATCTATTTGACATTTTATGCCATGTTACACAGGAACGCGATCGATCGGGTAAAAAAGTAGCTCATTGCCATTAAGAAGAAGAAGAAGAACGGGATAAAAAGTATCCTATGTCCGTCTCCTGGTTCTAATCTACCTCCCCACCAATTTTCAGCCAAATCTGGACAGCCGTTCTTAAGTTATAAACATAGTAACTAACACGACTTTCTTTTATATATATAGATATCTAAATAAATTCGACAAAACTACAACAAAAATATTCCGAACGAAGCTCGGTCAACCAGATATTAATAATAATAATAATCGTCGTGTGATGACGAAATAAGAATACAATTCCCCACCATTTTCTTGGTCATGGGTGCCGTAAAACACGACTAACGGATATAATATGCATAATTGCATATAATATCTATGCAAGAGAAGGAATACTCGAAACAAAACTCTATATCCACACTTCTGACCAGCGTAGTAGCCATAGTAGGTCAATTTTCCTTCCATAGGCCCTAGTCCAACAGTGGGTCGTATATGGGCTGAGAAGATGAGGATAATGATGAATGATAATAATGCCTTTATATTCTCACCACAACTTAGTATAAGAATGGGCTTAATAATATAAAATAGTGGAACGTATATAAGAACGTATAAAAGAAAGTTCTTTTAAAACAACATGTTTTTAAGCTATATTTATCGTTTTCTTTGTGCGATAATTAATGAAATATGGGCTATATTGCTTCAACTAGCATTTCACATAATATCCTGATTGATTGCAGCGTGCTCATGAAATATCCTACCAGTAATGATGGAAAGTGGGTTGTCAATCACGAGGCCTAACCGCATTCTTTTATTGTATAAATGATCCACTATAACCGGCTTGGTCATGCCTATACGGTTATTTCATAAGCATTGAAGCTGAAAAACGTTAATTGTATATTATAATATACAATTATAAAGTTAAGAAATGACTAAACATTATCATTTATTATTATCTCAGCCCAAATACGTCCCACTGTTGGGCTTAGGCCTCCTCCACTATGGCAGGGCATTTGACCTGGTATACCACACTGGTCAGACGTGTTGGCATAGTCTTTTATTTCGAGTTTTCCTTCTCTTGTATAAACGTTATATGTACATCATATCCCTTTGTCGACTTTTACTACACCCACAGGTAAGAAAGAGGGTGGTGAGTTGTATTCTTACTCTGTCACCGCACGGAAACATTGGTTTACTTAACAAAATATAATAGGAATTTGAACTATTACATTACATCTTAAATAAAACTACTTTACGGATTTTATCGCGTTTGTAAAATTAACATTAATTTAGCATCATGTCACCTGAGTTTTCTTGCCGGATCTTTCTCAGTGTGACCGTGTTCCGATCCGGTGGTAGTATACTAGATTATTAGTTAGTTTTTTAAATATAATTACTATTAATTTTAATGTTTAATTATTACTAACCATAAACAATATAATTTTTTCATATAGAATCATTTTCTTCTTACACTGGCAATAAATTCTGTATCAAAATGTGGGTCAATATTTAATAACTAATTTCTGTATCGGGTAGATAATTGTAAATTTTCTACAGTAACGATGACTTGTTGGACGTGAGACATCTTAGTCCACCCGTGATCATGAACGCTGTAAAGTGTTCGAAACGTCGGGTAATCAAAAGTCAAATACAAACGCGATAAAATCCGTAAAGTAGGTAGTTTTATTTAAAATGTATAATACGCGCCGCGTAAACATCAGAAATCATTATTACATTACATATCACATTCCACATCGTTCCGATTCACTATAGTGGATCAGAACGATGTAGTCATTAACCTCGTGTAACATTTCGTTTGACATTAAAAAGTCAATAAGCCCTACAATAAAAAAACAAGCACATAATTAAAGAACATAAATTACGCGAAACGCGGAACAATGAATTATAAAAACGCAGTGATAATTTTCATTATTATCGTTCAGCCCATCACTACTATTCTCTATTAGGTATTCTCTAACAGAACCCTACATAGCCAGCAAGACACTGATCATTTTCTTAGTTATCTCTGTTTTTAATACACCCACGAACACATAAAGCATAGCGGCAACTGTGTCCTTATCCCGTCACCACCTAGAGAAATAATTTTACTTGCCATGAATCGAACAAATTATACTTCCTCATCATCATCATCACAGCTCATATACGTTCCACTTTTGGGCTCAAGCCTCCTCCACAATAGGAGGGAAGTTGACCATACTGTACCATGCTGATCAGACAGGTTGGCATAGGGTTTTATTTTGAGTTTTCCTTCTCTTGCATAGATGTTATATGCATATTATACCCCTTATCGTCTTTTACGACATCCGCGGGCAAGATAGGGAGTGGCAAATTGTATTCTTACTCCATCACCACACGGATCATTTTCATATCATCATCATTATCGCGGCCCACATACGTCCCACTGTTGAGCTCGAGTCTCCTCCTCAATGGGAGGGAGTTTGACCTACTACACCATACTGGTCAGACATGTTGGTATAGGATTTTATTTCGAGTTTTCCTTCTCTTGCACAGATTTTATATGCATATTATATCCCTTAGTCGTGTTTTACAACATCCACGGATAAGATAGTGATTTCATAAACTAAGTATTATTGGCAGAATGTAACTTCATCACGCGCTTTCTTGTCTGTGGGTGTCGTAAAAAACGACTGAAGGAAAAATGCGCTTAATATCCATGCAAGAGCAGGCCAACTGGAAGGAAAACCGTATACCACAGCGTAACATAGTAGCTCAATTTCTCTCCTATTGAAGAGGCGATTAGTACCTGAGACATATATAAACTGAAATTATGGAAATGTAAAAGTGTAACGCTGTATTGTGATTAATAAAAATAATTAACGCTTTAAATTACTATTTTATTATCAATCGATTAGTGATGCTTTTGCATTAAGCGATTACTATACAGATAGGGAAAGATATAAAAAAAAACATTTCGTAAGACACGATAAAATCTATGTCGCAAGACCTTGGTGCTTAAATAAAGTACAAGTTCATTACAGTCTTGTTACAAGATCAAGCCTTACGCTTCACTGCCCGCAATAAATTTTCATTGCTTAGTTTATCATTGGCAATGTACAGCTTCGGTCATATCTAAAGTTTTATATATAGTAATCAGATAAATTATATTTAGGTTATCACTGCACTCAAGTATTACGTGATCGCGTTAACCTGAAAACGTTAAAAAATGCGATTACTATGTGATCATTTACTAAAAACTTTGTGTACTGTTCAGAGGTAGTGATTGTGCAATATGCTGTTCGTGAACTACATGAAAAGTCAGTGCCGGTGGCGGAAATGTCAGCTCGAACACCCGTCGCCTTCAAATTTCTACGTGAGCTGTTGGCAAAACAATCGTTCGGCCGTCTACCTTCTGTCTCTCAGAACTATCCTTTTTGTATTCTCGACGTGCGTGCTCCTAACCTCTATGATCACTTTGCCCTCGACATTGAACGTACATTTCGGCTATTGGTTCATATACGTTACGCATTGGGGCTTCCTACTAATAGTTCTCACAACGGCCTTCGCAACATCTGTATCAGCATATGCTTATTTCAAGCGGCCTATTGGTATGCTCTTTGTTGTTTGCATTAATTACTTTGTGTTAATAGATGCATTGTATTTGATTTCGCTTTTATCTCGTCTGACAGTTTACACGTATATTTTATTTCAAAGATAAGTGCTAACAATAACATCAACACAACACTGTTTTTTTATTTATGTTGTGCATATATCTTCTAAAGGCTAAAAAGATATGTAATTTCTGTTTTCATGTATATTAAATAACGCAAAAAAGGGACGAGTCTATTGTCTTCATATATATCTTAGTTGCTAATTACTGACTTGTTAGTCTAGTCCAGTGATGGGCAAAGTACGGCCCGCGGGCCAACTCCGGTCCGCGAAAGTATTTAATCCGGCCCGCCGAGAGTCCATCCATCCTAAATATTCTAGTCATCATTTTGGCGCGAAGAATTCCATTCGATTCACATATTGGTGAAGCTAAATTAGCCGTGTAGTTCATGTGTTGGGAAATACGGGGTGCAAAGCGTGGTGAAATGTGAGGCGCAGGCAGCGGGGGCGAGAACGGAAAAACTTAATAAGAAACCGATTGACTGATGAACACCTTTTCGCACTACTGAAAGTTACTTCGTCACAGATGGAACCTGCTCTTGAAAATATTATGGATAATTAAAAACAATTCCATATGTCTCGCACGCCTAACAATGCGTAAAAGTGAAAGGTATTTTGTTTATTAAAAAGCTTTAATACAAAATGCATTTTTTCTATAATTCTGGCCCTTCTCTAGAATTTCTTAAACTTTGTGGCCCGCCATTAAAAAAGTTTGCCCACCACTGGTCTAGTCCTTACTATATTATAAATGCGAAAGTATCTTTGTTTTTTTGTTTGTTACGCTTTCACGCTTGAACCACTGAACCGATTTAAAAAATTCTTTCACCAATGGAGCCTTATAATATCAGGGAGTAAAATAGGCTATATTTTATCCCGGTATTCCCACGGGAACGGGAACTACCTAACCTTCGATCTAAGGATAAGGTTAAAGAACCCGGTACCTCTCAATTACATTTATATACGAGAATAGCAGGGAAGTAATGTACAGCATTAATCTTAATAAGTCTTAATTGTGGTTCCTCATTTCGAACCTGTTACGAAACGTAGACTATATAAAACAAAAGATTTTGTACTAAGATTAAAATATGAATCATTTGTGTGATTCCCATTACACGTGCCGGCGTGAACACGTTTCGTAGCGGTGACCTCCAACATGTTAACATTTAAGGTCTCATCAATATACGGCCTTAACATCATCTTAACTCGCTAACATAATTTACAATGTAACTGTAACTGCATGGATATGATTAATTAATAATTCAACATTGTATTTACCTATTCAGCATTCTTGAAAACTTCATATTAGTTTAAAGACTTGATACTCGATATTTTCTATCTCCAGCTGCGGACAAGTCTGTCCAGAGTAGTACCATACTCTCACAAAAATCAATATCTGAGTAGTAGCAATTTGTTGTACTCGATGAGGCCTTTGCCTCCAGCCCTTTGGCCGGATGCTCAACTTTCCCAGGATCGGGGTCGGTCACAGGGCCGACCCTGTGAAATAACGGCTACTACTGGCCGTTGCAACATAGCTTTCCTCTTGCTGGGCATAATTTGTTACGCCGCTGACACGTTCGTTGCAGGCCGAGTGGGACGTTAAAAAAGGCGCCACGGGTAGCAAATCTCAATAACGACGAAATTATCAGGTGGATCGAGACCAGGGTAAATAAAATGGAGACCTGTTGTTTCATAAACCCCGGAACGGTCCACCCACCATCACCTCCATCACCGTCAATTCACTTCTCATCAGCATCTAGGCCCCTATCAAATAGTCGCTTGATAAGCGACGGTGGCTCCTGAAACATTTTTCAAACTTGCTCCGCGGCTTTTCGGCGAGGCGTCCACCCCTTTCTTAGCTAATGACGAATGTAATCGGACTAAGCGCTACGTGCCGACGACTGTATACGGGGTTAGTTCGCTGCATGGCCCTGTACGGTGTACCCGTATGGCGACCACAGAGAACCTTGATGTTCAGAGTATCGTGGAGGCATTTCGGCCAGTACTGATGCAGTTGGGTCGGTGGTACGAATGGCACTCCCCCCAACTGGTACAAGTTTTGACGGGATATAGGGTTACTTTAGCAAGACCGGCGCGCGGTCGCGATAAGGGACTAGACACCGTCCTGCCACCACTGCGATTACATCAAAACCACGGCATAGTACACACTCGAGGTCTACATGGTCTGGGCAGAACAGTGCCGTAATCTCCTGACAATCATAATTGCTGACCTGACATTACTGACCATCGCTAAGACAATGCTTGACAACGTCAGAAACTAGGAGGAGACCGTCGTCTTCTGCGACGCAATCATCTGCAGTCGTCACAGAACGAGGCTGCACAGCAGGTCAAGGAGGAACGTTCCCCACCATGACACGCTTCGCCGCCGGCTATCAGGAATAGTTGCGACTACGTGCACCTAATGCCGTCCTAAGCGAGGTCGCAAGTGGATGACTAATACCTATTTTCCAATATGAGTTGTAAAAATCGGCTAAGAGATCACTAGGATATAGCCACTTCGCCTGTCAAACAAAGCCATTAGATTATTATACCTCACTAATATTATCTATCAGCATAGATATTTATACTGATGGTTATTATTGGCCAGGATATAGTGGTTAGACCATCTACCTAATTATAAAACTTCCTGCTATTGCTTTATGTATTCGAATCGCAGGTTATTTCAATTAAAAAGGTGTTATTGGAGCAATATCCAAGTAATATGTAGAAATCAGACTTCCTGAATTTTCTGGGTATTAAATCCTCAATAGAAAACTTGGAGTCTGAAAGTGCTAATTTAACGTCAAGCGTAGCTCCTATTATACAATACTAAAATACTCGGTCAAATGAGATTGTTAAACCACTGCTCGAGAACCAAGCCTAATACTAAAATAAATATTTAGAAACTTAAATTTATAAAAACACGCACCGGATATTGTTTAATATTACGCAGGTTGGACAATGCTACCTTAACAATGAATTTATTTGCGAAATAATAGTAATATATTATTAAAATGGATGTACGTAACTATATTAATTTGCAAATAAAAATCATTCTCATGGTTAATTCAAAATTGTATTTACATACGTGCATCAGAGTGCTACTGCTAATGTTCTTTCGGAGGTTCAAGTTCTATGCCAGTTGTTATTTGGATTTCCACTGTAGGAAAATGTACTTTAGTAGTCTACCAAATACATGGTAATTAGATGAGCCCTAATTCTTCTACAGCACATAAGCTCATGTTCTCCATAAGATTGGTATAAAATGTGGTTTCCATTTTTTATGCCCGTGGGTGTCATAAAAGTCAACTAAGGGATATAATATGCATATAACATCTATGCTAGAGAAGGCAAACTCGAAATAAAATCCTCTACCAACCTGTCTGAACAGCATGGTATAGTAAGGTCAATTCCCCTCTTATTGTGGAGGAGATTCGAGCCCAACAGTGCGACGTATATGAGCTGGAATGATGATGATGAGTTATTCAATCCTGTAGCGGTAAATATAAATCTCTATAAAAACGATGACTTGTAGGACGTGAAACATCTTAGTCCTCACATGACCATGAACACTGAAAAGTGTTCAAAATATTGGGCAATAAAATATCAAATACAAACGCGATGAAATAAAATAGTTTTAGTTTATTTACGTAAAAATTATTTTTCTTAAAATGTATTGCACATTTTAAGTAAAACAATTTTTCATATCACTCATATTAAATTCAGAAACTATTATATAAGTTTTATAAAGTTCCCTAAATAGGCGAGTTTGTGGTGTATAACATTTCTGCCCTATTATACTCTGGGTAGGGACGTGACAATAAAATTTTACAAAGCCCATATATGTCCCCCTGTTGCGCTCAGGCCTCCTACACTTTGGAAGGGAAATTTGCCCGCGTTGGTCAAACGTGTTGGCATAGGGTTTTGTTCCGAATTTTCCTTCTCTTGCGTAGATGTTATATGCGTAATATGCATCTCTTAGTGGTCTTTTACGACACCCACGGGTAAGAGAGGGGGTGGTGTATTGTATTGTTACTTCGACACCACACGGAAAACGTTACCGATTATACGATAAAAATTATAAACATGCATAAACCCTTCATAGAATATCTGTGATCTTTATATACAGTGATAATTTAACGCTACCTTTCGCGTAAAAGTGAGCACAAGAGCACACTTATAAATTCTACTGCATATATATAAACTTTTCTCATGTCATTGACCTACCTCATTAACACTCGTAAGAAGTTTCTCATTAAATATGTTTTATACACAAAGGTTTTAAAAATATATAATAAATGAAATTCAAACGTCACTAAATTATTCTCCAGTAGTGTGAACCGTATATGTATATATACGGTTAGTCTACCGTGAAAATTTTGAGTTCGATTCCCTGATATCTAAGACGTCATCACGTTCTTCAGTTAGGTAATTTTTCATAACAGTATCGAATCTACAACTTTGGTACTTAGAGTTTAAGAGGATGATGGTTCAATAGAGAAAGAGAGAGAGAGAAAAAGAGTGAGAGAGAACCTTAGCTGTAACTATTCTGACATATGTATCTACTTTATTATATACGTGCGCAGTTCTATTAATAAATTAAAATGCTAACATTACAGATATGTATATGGATATTTCGTTTAACTAAAGACTCTATTCTTCTCGATCTGTTCGACCTATCTTAATAAAACATGCAATAGATATTTAATTACTAATTCTGTGTGATGATGGATTAAGAATACAATTGTCACTACTTTTTAAATCTCACTAGCTGCCCCAACAGACGTTGTTTTCTTCAAATCTAAAAAAATAGCAAATAGAATTCGCCTTGAAATCAATCGCAACGCCAATCACCGGTTCCAATTATTAATCTTAACCATTCTCATATCCAACGGAACAGCCACAAAAAAAATCATCAAAATCGGTCCAGCCGTTTAAAAGAAGTTCAATTACAAAAACACGAACAGAAGATTTATATATATAAAAATAGGTGAAGGCAAAAGACGACTTTAGGGGAGCAAGCAGATATCGAACTCGAAATAAATCTTTATACCAATCCTTTTGACCAGCATGGTATAGTGGGCTAATTGCCCGATTTGATTCCTGTGAGGAAAATATACCTGTCTAACTCCATTCCGCACACGAAAATCCTAAAATATTGTAATTTTATAACAATTAAAAAATATGTTTCAGACGCAACATTCGGTCTACCATGGTACGTAAAGGTGTACTGGCTCCTATACAACATTACGATTCCAGTCGCATTCCTCATCACGATTTTCTACTGGGCTGTCTTAAAAACAGGTATATATTCTCGTAACACTTCTTCAAATACCGGCTCATGAAACTAAAATGTTTTGAATTTAATTAAAGTGTATATTAAATATTTTAAAAGTAGGTACATATATACATTTTATCCTGAGACACAAAACATAAACTCACTGTACCTGAGGCCTGTAAAACCTAAGTTTGAACTCTGCATTTTAAAAGTTTGCTTTCGGACGCTATATAAATTTTAATGCTGTCCCTGATAATAACAATTTAAGTATTGATAATAATAATTTAAGGAATAAGTCCTTACTACAAAAACTTCAAAGAAAAATAAAAATACAGTTTAGTTTCATTCAAATACAAATATAGTTTCTAGATAATTCTAGAAACTATTAGAGTTGATATAATTATTCCTTTTTAGAATAAATATAACTGTGAGTGAACAACCTTCGTGGGCTGACGGCTTAAAAAAATAATAAATAAGGTATTTGACCTTTACTTTCACATAGAAGTCGTGAAAACCAGCTGAAGGATCATTATTAAAAATGGCGCGCAGCATTCTCCTTGGAAATTAAGTTCAACCGCCATTATCAATCCCATTACTACCGTGTGCAATACACGTCTGGGGGACCTTGTAGCAATTCGAGGAAATTTCCGTGCAGGAAAGGAAAGAAGGGAAGTGGAATTTTTCAAACTCTTCTTGTTTTTCTTTTCTAATTAATTTTGCCGCAGATTCCAAGTTGATTAAAAGCATTTTCAAGTTCTTCTTGGGGGTCAAACGTCAGTATCTTTTAAGGAGACCTTTGTGGATACTGGCTTACAGGAGTTACAGTGGTGAGAAAGTGTGGTGAGATTAATCTCAAAAACAACCCTGACTATCAAGCGTGTCTATTATAGCACTATTCGCCCTTGGGGAAAGCTATTTCTAACGGTAGGCGTCATGAGCTTGGATGGAATTAAATAAAACAATCGAAAAAATAAACTTCATTTCAGAAAAGAGCACAGTCAACTACGAGCCATCTCTAGCATTAGAAGTGATGTTACATGGAGGCAATTCAATTGTCATGTTCATTGAGCTGGTCTGCTCCGCACACCCCAGCCGTCTCATGCATGTCATGCAACCACTATGGTTTGCCGGGGCATATATGTTATTCAGCGTCATCTACTTCTTCGCTGGTGGACAGGACCCGTAAGTTATACCATATTTAAAACCAGGCGTAAGGAACTAAGAGTATTTTTCGATAGTAATACTTGTAATAAAATAATCTAAATAATATTGATCTAGATTAAATACAACGATATTATACTTAATCGATATATTTTCGGTTTTAATACGATGTAGTTGATACTATTTCAAATGCATACTTCCATAAGCAAAAAAAAACAAGAAACAAAAATTAGAGTAGATACTTTATTTTCATAAAAATATGATCCATATTTGTTTACATCCATTTTTTAGTACATAAAATTAATATTCATATAATAAACGATGATAAATTAATAATTAAACAATGGTTTCCGTGTGGTGATGTTCCTTGGCCAAAGATGTCGTAGTAGACTACTAAGCACTCTAATCAAATAAAATCTCATTAACTCGGCAAAACTTAAAATGAACTGTGTACCCAAATGGTATAAGTACTCGTTATGTAACTATTTAATCGTAATTTACTAATATTCGCCTCCATTCTTTAAATGTAAGACTGTTACGGGCGGTTGGGCCAGGGATTAGTCTGTTACGACGCCTAATGCGAAGCTTTGTTGTTAGAACGTGGACAAATAGAGATTACAAAGAGTATAGAGAGCATGTTACGCCGCCCTTCCGTGATCATGATAGGCTTAGGAATGCGGTCAGAAAATAGCCTATAACAAAAGGGGAAAAAAGGCTATGTAGCTATGTTTATGTAGTCTTATGCAGGTTATTTTATATATAGTCATACAAAATTTACAATTACAGCAGTTATTCTATTATTTATAACTCACGGTCAAGCGATATTGTGATTATTATAATTTTATACGATGTAATGAGACATAAAGAGCTATAAACAATTAATATTGCATTATCATACGCCGAATGACACTCGTACAGAATGTTAACAATGTTCAATGTCGTCTGCGAACCAGTTCACGGTTAGCCTCGTTTGAAAATTAATGATGGTTCATACGTTCGGAATACTTATGAGTCCGTGGGAAAATGGAATCTTCTCTTTTTATAATATCTGAATATATGGTTGGCTATTTCCTTAGCATACAGTGATGGTCAAGGTTTGAGTTGAGAGAGAGAGTCATGGTCTCAAGACCACGGTGAACTCGAGGATGGGTTCTTGAGTACCCACTATAAAAACTTCAAGTTTGCGTTTCATCTTCTTCAGCCTACATGCGTGCCACTAGACACAGACATTCCACACAATGAGCTAGTAAAGAGACTATTATCCCTAAGCTGGCCAGTATGAAAGGTATAGGAATTTTAGCTTCGCTCCCTTGTAGTACCAATCTGCTGACATTGTCACTTACAGCCCCAGATGAAAGAAAGGAGTTAGTAAATTATATTATACATTCTTAAACCACACGGAAAGTGTAACAATTGTTCTTTTTTTTATTTTCTTTTTATAGTCCATAAAATATAGCTTGATCTCTGTGACAGATGTCAACGAAACCAACGAATTAAGTTTGAACGAGCGACATCTTTACAGTTTCATTTTGTATCAAATATATTTTCATTCTTTTCGTGCCAGTTTTATTGCAACTGAAATGCAATATATTATAAATATAAAAATATTAATATTCATGCCTAAGATATCGTAAGTACTAAAATACCTACTAAACATTTTATACATAAATGACGCTTACGTACGTACAAAGTCATACTGGACTGAAAATAAAAAAAGAGATGGGACAGTCGATATATATAAATCGATAACCGATCTTTATTAAATTATTCATAAAAGAAATAAACCCAATACAGCACCTAAATAAACTTTCAACATATTTTTTACAATTAGAACATTATAAAATACATAAATTGAATTAATTAAACATTAAAAAACTACTTTTTGTCTCAGAGTAAATGACAATATTATGTACGCATTACTGTCAATAAACTAGATATATTTATTTATAAAACAGTCGTAATTGATTGATTGATCTAACGACTGTCCCTATTTTAGTAAAAAATGATAAATGTTCTAGCAGGAACGCTCCAGTGATGAAGATAATAGAGACCTAGACTTCGACTGTCTTTACCTTTTGAATAATTAAAACAGTCAAAAAAGAGTTTTGATTGAAATAAATTCAAAAATATTTTCATTGATTGCATTTTAATTATAAAAGAAAATCACAACTATAAAAATAAAGAGTTTTATCGATAAAAAACTACGGACTTTATCGTAAGCATGACAGCACTAGGGACAACTGTCACGGAGATCATCCTATATTTTATGGACTATAGTATCGTTTTGACAATTTTGTAAAGTAAATATTATATTATTTTTAACCACTTTTAAATCAGTAAGATAAAAATACTTATCTTTGCTCTTGTTTAAATAAGTAGTTAACGTTGTTTTGTAAAAACGTTTTGTAGAGTTTTAGGCATCAGTACGTTATCTTGAAAGAGTAACAATTAAAATTACTTATATAGGCATTTACAAGATAGTTCTATAAAAAATATATTTATGAATATTGAAGATTTTTTTCAGTAAAGATAACTAATATACGAAAATAAATATTTATATAAAAAAACTTTAAATTAGAAATATTTCAAACGAATCTAACTACGTTAAAATATATACTTGTGTTTTGAAAACTGATCTTATACGAAAAAATCTTTAAAAACGGTATTTCCTAAATTTTCATTATAGTGTCATATTTGCTATGTAAGTTTTTTTCTTGAATCTTACAAAAGAAAAACACGACACACTCAACTAACCAGGAAATATTTAGTAAAATAAAATATACAATAAAAAAAGCGGCGAAATATTCTAAAAACATTATTGACGCTAACTAAATTTTGCAATTCTGAAGCGAATAGCGGAAGGATTCTAACTGGTTATCCAAAATTAATTTGGGCAAGTCTACAACTACTTAATATGTTTGCTATATAAATAATAATATTATTTTATATAAATAATATAGAATATTCGCATATTTCCGCATATTCATATTCCGTGTGATAATGAAGTGAAGAATATAATTCGTTGCGCCTTCCTTTCAGGCTAATGTTGTAAAAGAAGACAAAGGGATCTTCATCATCATCATCAGCGCAGCCCACATACGTCCCACTGTTGGGCTCGGGCCTCCTCCACAATGGGACAGAATTTGACCTACTATACCATGCTGGTCAGACATGTTGGTATAGGGTTTCATTTCGAGTTTTCCTGCTTTCTCTAAGTTCTCATTACATTCTAAGCCTCATTTATAACCAGGATTCCACATGAATTTAGTGTAGGTACTTTATGTGGTTTGTGCAATAAAGAATAATTACTATTATAATACTACTGGCCGTGTGGCGACGGTTTGAGAATACATGTGTCGCCACCCCTTACTTGCCCGTGGGAGTCGTAAAAATCGGCTGAGGGTTCACCAGGAGAGTGGGCAGCAGCTCTCTCCTGGGAAACGTAAAACATCCATACTGCGATCGCCAACCCGCCTGCCAAGCGTGGCGATTACGGCAATATCCCCTTTTTAAAAATGGCGTACAACAAAAAAATGGCCCCCAGTCACGGCGGCTCCGGTACCCTACGGGCTCATTTTGGTGGCGGGCCCAGTAGTGGTGGAGCGGGGGGTGCGAGGAATCTCCGGCAGCGATCCGGCTACCAACAAAAACGACCCTTGGCCCTGGTAACACACAACATTCGGACACTCAGGACTGACGAGAGGGTCATCGAGCTGGAAGAGGAATTGAGCAAAATCCGCTGGGACATTGTAGGATTATCAGAAGTGCGAAGAGAGGGCGAGGGCACGATAATCCTCCAGTCTGGAAACTTGCTCTTCTACCGGGAGGGCGATCACCCGTCCCAAGGTGGTATAGGGTTTATCGTTCGTCTCATAGACAACGTGGAGAGGATCGAGAGTGTGTCGACAAGGGTAGCGTACCTTATACTCAGAATTACCAAGAGGTATTCGCTGAAGGTTATACAGGTATACGCACCGACCTCGACATACTCCGACGACGAGGTGGAGGCATTTTACGAGGACATCTCGAAAGCCATACACGCGTCCAAAACCCACTTCACGGTGGTTATGGGAGACTTCAACGCGAAACTAGGCAAAGGGAGTGATGATGAGTTGAGAGTGGGGAAACATGGATATGGACAGAGAAACCAGAGGGGCCAGAAACTGGCTGATTTTCTGGAGAAGGAAAGCCTCTTTATGATGAATTCCTTCTTCAGGAAGCAGCCACAAAGGAAATGGACCTGGATTAGCCCCGATGGTTCAACAAAAAACGAGATAGACTTCATCTTGTCAGACAAACGACAGATATTCAATGATGTCTCAGTGATCAGCAGAATTAAAACTGGGAGCGATCACCGGATGGTACGAGGCACATTGAATATCCATACAAAAGTCGAGCGGTCACGCTTGATGAAGTCTACACTCCAACCTACATCTGTCCAATACCAGAACCTCGAAAACTTTCAACTCGAACTACATAATCGCTTCCAATGTCTGGACGAGTGCGAATCTCCGAACGATATGAACAACAGGTTCGTGGAAACTGTCCACGCGGTTGGGTCGAAATTTTTCAAGGCTCACCGCGTTAATAGACCTAAAAAACTTTCTGACCAGACTCTCGAGCTCATGGAGCGGAGAAAAGAGATGACGGTGCAGTCTGCAGCCGATTGGTCCAAACATAGGCAGCTAAATAGACAGATCTCCAGGTCTATGCGTCGCGATATTCGCCGATTTAATACGTTCCGTATTAAAGAAGCGATAGAGCGGAATCGTGGCTCGAAAGTGTTCGCACAAGATCTGTCTATTGGGAAAAGCCAAATGACTAAGCTGAAGACCGATGACGGCACTGTCATTTCATCCCAAAGTGAGATCTTGGGAGAGGTCGAAAGGTTCTATGGACAGTTATACAAATCATCCCGAAATCCTGTTGTCGGCTTGGTCCAAGATCCCAGATCCAAGCTAACTCGGCACTATACCGAAGAAATCCCGGACATCAGCTTGTACGAGATCAGAATGGCTCTCAAACAACTACGTAACGGTAAGGCACCGGGAGATGACGGAATTACGGCAGAGCTTTTGAAGGCGGGCGGCAAGCCGGTATTAATAGCCCTTCAGAAGCTATTTAATTCCGTTATCCTCGGGGGCGACGTTCCAGAGTCGTGGACCAGGAGTGTGGTGGTGCTGTTCTTCAAGAAGGGTGACAAAGCTCTTTTAAAGAACTACAGACCCATCTCACTCCTGAGCCATGTTTATAAGTTGTTTTCGAGGGTCATTACCAATCGACTCACGCGCCAGCTCGATGACTTCCAGCCGCCCGAACAAGCCGGCTTCCGAAAAGGCTATAGCACCATAGACCATATCCTCACGCTTCGGCAGATTATACAAAAGACCGAGGAGTATAATCGGCCCCTGTGCTTAGCGTTTGTGGACTATGAGAAAGCCTTTGATTCAGTCGAAACTTGGGCGGTGCTGCAGTCCCTTCAGCGGTGCCAAATCGACCATCGCTATATCGAAGTGCTGAAGTGTTTGTATAGGAACGCCACAATGTCAGTCCGTATCCGGGATAAGAGTACGAAACCGATCCAGTTGCAGAAAGGCGTGAGACAGGGAGATGTCATCTCTCCGAAACTGTTCACCACTGCACTGGAAGATGTCTTCAAGCTCTTAGACTGGACTGGACTCGGCATCAACATTAACGGCGAATACATCACTCACCTTCGATTCGCAGACGATATCGTCGTTATGGCAGAATCCATGGAGGACCTTGGCACTATGCTCAATGATCTCAGCAGGGTATCCCAACTAGTGGGTCTACGAATGAACATGGACAAGACGAAAGTCATGTCAAATACCCATGTCATTCCTGTACCGGTCCTAGTTGGCAATGCGATTCTCGAAGTTGTCAATCACTATGTTTACCTAGGACAAACAGTCCAGTTAGGTAGATCCAATTTCGAGAAAGAGATCAGCCGACGAATCCAACTCGGTTGGGCAGCGTTCGGGAAACTTAAGAGGATCTTCTCGTCCAACATACCTCAGTGTCTGAAAACACAGGTCTACGACCAGTGTGTGTTACCAGTGATGACTTACGGCACGGAAACGTGATCCCTAAATGTAGGCCTCATATCAAGGCTCAAAGTCGCTCAGCGTGCTATGGAACGGGCTATGCTCGGGATTTCTCTGCGAGATAGAATCCGGAATACAGAAATCCGCAGAAGAACGGGTGTAACCGACATAGCACGAAGAATTAGCACGCTGAAGTGGCAATGGGCAGGCCACATCGCTCGACGAACCGACAACCGCTGGGGAAGAAAGGTTCTCGAGTGGCGACCACGCATCGGACGACGCAGTGTAGGACGCCCCCCCACTAGGTGGACCGACGACCTAGTGAAAGTTGCTGGGCGTAGTTGGATGCAGGCGGCACAGGACCGCACATTGTAGCGCAATATGAGGGAGGCCTACGTCCAGCAGTGGACGGCAATATGCTGAAATGATGATGATGACTATTATAATAGTTATGCTCTCTCCTATTTTGGAGGATGCTCCATAGTGACAGTACATACATAACAGTAGAAAATGAAAATCCAAGGACAGATTTTTTAATAGAAATTATTTTATTTTTAATTTTAATCAAATTATTTGGAATAATTATAACTAATTTCGTATTCACTGTTCAAAATGATAAAACGTATTTGCATGTATCAAGTACATCTATCCCACGCAAACCATTTGTTATCCGGTAGTAAAAAGTACCATTTGCGCTTTTCCAGGCTGTAATCTATCTTTGTGCCACTCAGTTATTCCCTCCCTTCACCCGTTATGGCGAGATTAAACAACAAACATCAATCTTAATTTATAATATTGCTCTATCTATCAGTCACATATTTAGGACTCTCAACGAGAATACCGCTCAGAATTTTAATGACTGATTAATATATATCAACCTTCATCATCATAATTGCAGCTCATATACGTCCCATTGCTGAGCTGGAGTCCCTTCTACAATGAGAGGGCAATTGACCTACTACACCACGCTGGTCAGACGTGTTGGTATAAGATTTCATTCCGAGTTTTTCCACCCTTGCATAAATATTATATGCGTGTTTAATTCCTTAGTTGAAGACCCACAAGCTAGAAATAGGCTAATTACGCGGCAAAATTTACCTTAGCACAGGTATAAAGCAACCATCCCCGATATCCTACAGAATATATTTTTACAACCTAGTCAAAAAACTAATTAAATAAGATTAGAATAAAACAAATCTTTCACATGATATTTCATGCATATAAATTGAATGAAAGACTTAATTCAATTGTTCACAGTGTCGCAAGTATGGCCGATTGTTTAAAATCTTACAAATAACAATTTATTTGAAACTTATGGCAGTTATTCTCATAGATTATGCTCTTACAACACATGCATAGTTAGCATGATTAGTTACAGTTCTCTCACAAATTATATTATGTACTTTAAGACCACTGAAATTTTAGTGCCAAGAAGTGTTGAATAATAATATGTTATTTTAATATTTAAAAATAGTATTGCAATTTCTCCATTCCAGTAAATTTCAGCTGCACATAACAATCAAACTGGAATCAAGGAAATGGTGAATAAAATTATTCATTTTATTGATCAAGTTACATAAATATTATAATAACTTACTATAAGTATGCGCGTGGTGACGGTGTAAGAATATAATTCACCACTCCCTTTCTGGCCCGTGGGTGTCGTAACAGACAATTGAGGATTGTAAGGTCTCATGCATAAAGTTATATGCATATAACGTCTATGTAAGTGAAAGAAAACGCGAAATAAAACCAAAAAAAAAACAAAACAAACAAACCAAATCGTCTAAACAGCGTGGTATAATAGGTCCCTCCTATTATGGAAGAGTCTTGAACCCAGCCGTGGAACGTATATCAGCCGAGATGATGCTGATGATGACAATAAGTATTCACAAAGCAACCTAAATTATTTATATTAAAATACATTCGTTACCATTCACATATACTTGGTAAAATTATATTTTTTTATTTACATTTCTAATATTTGATTTATTCAAGATAATCTAAAACATACATCATAAAAATACATAAGCATTACGTAGCTCCATTTGATGCTAATTTATTTCCTTGTTAATTGTTTTAGTAGGAACAACTTTTAAGGTTTAATTAGGTTGTCGGGCTGGGAGGACAAGGAACTCGGCACTGATGGTCGGTCCAATGGCTAAATAGAGGCGATACAGTGGCCTATGGAGCCGCACACCGCCCTTTCGTCACCCCGGACGGAACGGATGGCATGTGCGCTGATCATAGCCCACCCAAAAAAAAAAAAGTTTAACTAGGTTTTTAAGTTGAGTTTAGTGACGAAATAAGTATACAATTATCATCACCCTTTATTTGCCTTATTTTGTTAAAATAAGGATGAGCCAACACCAGGAAATTGGACACCGTCACTCTTCTGAGTAATGACAACACCTTATTGCTATCGTCAACCCATGCACTCAATTAGACAATTATGGCAATAATCCTACCAAAAAATGGTCCCGCCATATCGTATTCTATAGAGAATGCTTATATCCAGCGTTTAAAAACCTCATTAATGATGAGGTTTTGAAGGTGTTTGTAATGTTGAGGTTTTAAGTTTATGCATAACAGCACAGAAATTACAGAGGTAATGTAGAAGTAACTGAATTTTTGGTTTCAATAATGTCGAAATCTCGTTTTTATATAAAATCAATCTCATATATTCATTAATCTAAGCCGAAATAGGAAAATCCTTGCAGTTTTTTTGTTAACCTTGCAGATTACGTCTATAATTTGTGTAAATATTTTCTGCCATAACACCAATGCTATTTACCATAATATTTGAACTTGAGTGATATGATGTTTTAAATGACCTCAAACATAAGTAAATTGGACATATTATAACATTTGAAGAAATAATATGGCTGTATTCTTACGATACGCACAATTCAAATAATTAAATCTAACGTTAAGGTTACTTATTAAGTAACCTTAACCTTTAATTTAATTTCTGCAATCGTATTTTGAATTTTTAATATCGCGATTCTTCTTTTTTGGAACTTATACATTATTATTTTGCACATTATTATCAACAATTACATTACAATCGCTATTTCGGTATGTCATATCATTATTTGTTAACAGTATTGGCAATAAAAATGTAAACATTTTTCAAATGCCATGTATATCATGGTCTTCGGAGTTATTTCAATAAGTTTTAGAAGAATATCTAGTATTTAGACTCGGTGAACTTTGAATAATTGATGTGATTGCAATTCTTCAGAAACAATCACCGATCGTAATCAATCCAAATTCAATGAAAACCATGCGTTTATTTTTAATGCATCTATTTTTATTTACTAATGGCCGTGATTCATGTTCATTATTTTTCTCATAAAACACCTCGTAAGTATTCTTGTCCCGTTGTTATACTATTTTTGCTACACTTACACGTTTCTTTCTCTATTTCTTTGGATCTCAAAAATTTGATCTTGATAGATCTTATAGAAATAAATAAAAAATATTAAAAAAAAAAGGAAATAATAACTGAGATGCATTTCAACGAATAATTAAATTAAGTCTCAAGCTCTAAATTATTTATATACTATAGTATATAAATAATTTACTTATGCATAATACATGCACATTTAGTATGTGTAAAACGTTTAAGTAATCCTAACACGGTAATAAACACATATTTGCCACGCGGTTTCACTTATACATAAATTACTACAGCTGTATACACTTCAATAAAACCAAGGTTTAAGCTTTTAAGTATAAATATTTACTGCGGCAAATATCCGAGTGTTTATCAAAAACAATACAAATACCGCTGTTTAGTCAACAAGTTATATATTCTTCTCTCTACTTCGTTACGTCGCTTTGGACAATCCTTTTTTAGGGTTCTGTACCCAAAGGGTAAAAACGGGACCCTATTGCTAAGACTACGCTGTCTGTCCGTCCGTCTGTCTGACACCAGGCTGTATCTCATGAATCGCGATAGCTAGACAGTTGAAATTTTTACATATATTTCTATTCCCGCTATAACGACAAATACTAAAAACAAAATAAAATAAATATTTAAGGAGGGCTCCCATACAACAAACGTTTTTTTTCTCAATGGTACGGAACCCTACGTCCGCGAGTCCGGCTCACACCTGGCCGATTTTTTTACATCTACGCCCAGTCCATGCCACCGCATCTACACCTTATCTCATAAACGCACGTGTATCGCGGTATCTTAGAAGTTAGTAGGTATGACAAATCACACAATGACTAAGGCCTCGACTTCACATTTTTCACGCTTTTATGTCTAAACTACTCAATCAATCATCATAAGATTTCACATGGCCGTTGACAGAGGTGAAGATTAGAATATACGATACCTATTGTCCAAATATGTACTATCCCTAAATGATAGAAAACAAACTAGAGATACCGCAAATATATGTAGCTATATATGTCTTTATTAATATTTAAACCAATGTAATCTATAATCAATAAGGAGTTTGTTCTAGGAATTTCTTATAATGTTTTGTGCAAAAATTCTCGATCATAATGGAAAGTACCGTATGATGATGGAGTAATACAATGATCTCCTTTCTTTTTTGTGGGTATCGTAATAATTGCTAACGAAATATCACTATTTTCATCACTGCAAAATAAATAAACCTCAAAACAAAACCTACACCGTCTAACAGGTCAGCCGTTACGTTGTATATGTATGCTAGGTTGCCTGATTTAGACGCAACAGTAGACTGAGAAAAAGTAACATTAAGTTTTAATAGCAACCAAAAAATAAGATATGAAAAAATGTGTCTACACTTCTCTTTACGATTTAAGGTAAAGATATGAAATGTTAAGATTATAACGATAAATAATTAAATAACTTTTTTTTGTTTTAGATGGGGCAATCAGTTCATATATCCTGTGCTGGACTGGTCGAAACCGGAGCAAACAATGCTGGTGATCACATTGACAGCACTGTTTCTAGCTCTGCTGCACTTGCTCGTGGTAGCGATAGCTTCGGCACGTGACGCCATCGTTAAAAGAACACAATTAGAAACTGCTGGCATTTATAACGATGCGTTCACGCCTTGATATATACGCAATAGCAATTAAAATGAACTCGAGAATTACTCCTATAATTAAAATAACTGTCGCGATTTCCTTGTCTCCAAACAAACGGTACCAAACATAAGAAGATAATATATGTCTAGGATTGGGCTCCAGCACAAGAGGATAAAGCCGAAAAATAAACCCAACGAAACAACATATATTTTTATTCAAATTCTAGCACAAAGAGCTGAGATGAACTAAAAAGAAAGAACGATTAACCGAGATTGGTCGATCGTAGAGGCAATCAAACTTCATAGAATTTATAACCCTACCAGAGAAACTCGTTGAGACGTATAATATTGAATGTATTACATAAAGTAAAAGAATATACCTACTGAGAATTGTATGTGTCATGATAGTCAAATAATATATAATATACGATGTAATAGATTTAGATTTTTATAGGTATTATATTAATGTGTATCTTTTCCTTATGGTGATGGAGTAACAATACAATTCACACTGTCTTACCCATTGGTGACGCAAAAGACGTCTAAAATAGAAGAATATTATACGCATATGACATCTATTTAAGAGAAGGAAGATTCGAAATGAAATCCTATTATAGCGACTCGTTTGACCCGCGTGGTATACGTAAAATCCCTCCTATTGTAGAAGTAGCTGCAGCCCAATAGTGGAATGTATATGAACTATTAGTGAATGAGTGATGGGTGTGTATTTATTACTAAGCTTCCATACGATGGAGGTTTTAATTTCAGTTTGTTCTTACTTGTATTTGAACTTAATGTCTCAGTACTATCACCTTATGTTGTTATTATTAAAACTAGCCATAAAATATGTATGTGTATTACAGTCTAAAAGTCAATATATTCCATCATATCTCCACAGCTCATCTAAATATAATGATAAACCATTTACGATTTCCATTAGGCGTTTGACTTTCATCGCTTACCTCTATTGTTACTGAAATTTCTGACTGGTGAAGATTACTAACTATTTTATTAGATGCAGATAATCTGGCAAAGAAACGACAAATAGTAACACTTACTTGCCTTTGACTTTAAATTTTAGTCGTAAGGGCTTTCAGAAATTGTACGTCCCCAGCGGATTATGAGGATAAATGGATATACATAAAATTAATTTATTTTAGGGTAATGCATAGTTCAACTCTTGCTATATCTAGATAAAACACATCGTTATGATATGTTTAATTTATTAATATCAGAGAATTGTTTTAATACTTCTATAGGCATATTTTAAGTTGTTACTCTACAACTATTATATAGATTACACATAACATCAAAGATGTGATTGATGTTATATGTCATTCAGCGTATAATATTGACACTTAACTGTCATAGGTATTACCTAAAATTTAGATGTCGCTAGTAAAAACGCGCATACTCCTAAAAAATAAGTGCAATGTGAAATAAGTGCCTTAATAAGTCTGTGTCACTAAAATGTCGATAACACAGAAGAATAAAATAGTTATAAGGACGTGTATTCAAAGCGCACTGTGATTTTAGCTCGATAAGAATCTACAAATTAAATATTGAATGTACTTAAAATAATTATTGTTAAGATTAAAATATTTGTTAACATTTTGCATATCTATAGACAAAATAAAGTCTTTTGTAAATGATCTGTAAGTTTTTATATGCTAACTACGCTGGCTCATGCCGCTTAAAGTTTGTAATTTATTTTGAGTATTTCTTGCCTTGAAATAATGTTTCTTATTACACCTGCAAGAAGGCAAATTAACATATTATCTTTCAAACTCGTCACCGTACGTATATGTAATTAGTTTTAACAAATTAGAATTACACTCGAAATGATAAGGGTTTTATTATTCAATACAGCTGCAAGAAAGGCAGGAGTGATACCATATTATCTTCAAAATTCGTCGCCAAACTTATATGTAATTAGTTTTACTTTTAACGTATTAGAATTATAACAGGCAGGTTTTACTATTCATTTTATAATAATATCAAGACACGTCATAGTTTTATTGTTATCTGCAAAACTGTGTGAGCCGCTGTCGAATCGCTGTCGATGGCGCACAATCAAAGAAGTGATCAGAGATAACTGTGTTGTACAGTCGTGAGTATATTGGACCGCGCGATAATAATAAATCAAAGCGTTATTATTTGCCATAAAATTAAAAATGGGTGGTGTAAAAAAATATTTTCGGCGTGAGTTCACTAAAAACAATGTTTTCTTAGATCATGATAGTGCTGCAGACTTTTATCTTAGTTGTTGGCAAATGAATCGGTCAGCTTTGCCATTATTGTTGCTTAGAACTATAATTTTCCTAGGATGTATTTCTATAATGATAGCTTCAATAGTTCTCAGTGCAGATATGTTTAATCTGAGTTATTGGCTTATTTTTATGACGCACTGGGGTTTAGTTCTTAATACCGCTGCATCTGGATTCGCTTTAGTGGTATCTATCAGAGCCTTCCAGGGACCTATTGGTAAGTACAGCAATATCTCGTTAATATTTATAAAAAGCTATTTTATTAGTTTTTCGTATTGTGATGGAGTAAGAATTCAATGCCTTTCTTGTCCGTAGGCATCGTAAAATTCAGACAGCTGCGGGATATAATATGCAAATGATAATTTATGTAAATGGAGGAAAACTCGAAAATAAAGCCTAAACTAATCAGTCTGGACCACCCATAAAAAAAAATAAAAAAAAAAAAAACTAATTCGTCTGGACTAGTGTTTTAATGGATCGATTTCCCTTCTATTGAGTAGGAAGCTTGAGTATAACAATGGTACGTATAAGAGCTGAGATTATGAAGATAATAATAACCTTATTTTATTGCCGATGGTGGCAAACGCGCAAAAAGCACACCTGATGGTAAGTGATACTGCCGCACATGGGCCATTGCCATACCAGAGACACAGCCAGGCCGTTGCCTACCGTGAAGTAAATACTCTTCTTAAACCTCGTATAAAGAAGGACATGTCATAGCCCTCAGGAAACACAGCAGCAGGTAGGTAGGAAACTTATTAAAAGTCTGCTTATTTCTGTCTTAAATACATTCAAATCGCAACCTTGTATATTAAAATTGACTTCAATTTGACAATCTTAATAACTATGAGTCATAACACTTGCTGAATCAAAATTAATTTATTAATCAACTTCTTCATAGCGTACAATTTATCATTTCTCCAAAATTTAAATTACTTGTGTATGATTCACATAAACGAGTTTTTACTTATTAACTAGAGTAGGTATTGATTAGGGTAGGTATTCATTATCTCATCGTCTCTGCTCAGAGCTCGAGCCTCCGCCACTATGGAAGAGAAATTGACCTACTATACCACGCTGGTCAGACGTGTTGGCAAGAATTGTCTGTAGGCCAAAGCAAGATAATTTCATTATCTAAATACTATACTTATTACACTACAAATTACAATAATCGCAATCTCGATAAATGAAGTGTGATATAGAAGATTATTTTCCTAACCAAATTAGAAAAAAAAATTATAACATTAATTTATCGCTAATAAACTCATTTGCAAAAAAAACGGGCGGTTTTGATTTTCATTCATATTTAAAAAGATACAATACCAAAAAGGTTTCAATCGTTTGTACACGTTACTGGCCGGTTTTAAAAATGCTGTGGTATTTAAAAAAGTACGTTCTAAATTCAATTTTTCATTTGATGTTCATTTTTACAGAAAACCCCTTTTTATCCTACATTTTTGGCGCGAAGTTCCAGAAGTTAACATCGACTTTCATAACTTTTATTCAATTTTTATCGATTAATTTCATATCCTTGACTGTCAAAGCTTTATTTAATGCTGTTTGGCTGTATCAAAAATGGTAGATAAAGTGGTAAAAGCTACCAAAATTATCGCGCTGCTTGAAGAGGGTTGCAGCCAATGTTTCGTGGCTAGGAGGCTAAATGTTAGTCGCTCGACAGTCCAAAGGACCTGGCAGCGATATCAGGAGACTGGTTCCGTCGAGAGAAGGCCTGGTTCTGGAAGAAAACCATGTACCCAACCACGGGATGATCGTTTTCTTGTGAGTCGCGCATTGAGAAATCGCAAATCTTCGTATGTGGATCTTAAGAACAACCTCCAAGAAGTAAGAAATGTGCATATTAGTCTATGGACGGTCAGGAGGAGGCTTCTCGCTGCCAATATACGCAGTCACCGCCCGGCCCGCGGCCCCAAATTACTCCGTGAGCACAGAGTTCACAGGCTTAGGTTCGCTAGAAATTGTGAATCATGGACTCAAGACGATTGGAATAGGGTTTTGTTCTCTGATGAAGCCAGGATATCTCTGTTCGGTGAAGATCGACGTCGGCGAGTGCTAAGAAGACAAGGAGAACGCTTTGCAGAGGCATGTTTCGAAGAAATCACACCTTATGGTGGGGGCTCTGTTATGTTTTGGGCAGGAATAAATTCAATGGATCGTACAGAGTTAGTCTTCATTGAAAACGGCTCACTGACTGGGCATCGATACATAACGGAAGTTCTAATTTCTCATGCACAACCCGCATTGGCCGCTCTAGCTGAAGACTCGATTTTTATGGACGACAATGCTCGCGCCCACCGATCCCGCGATGTTAATGCGTATGTGCAAGAGGTCGGCATTCGTCGTTTGGATTGGCCAGCTCGAAGTCCCGACCTCAATCCCATAGAGCATGTCTGGGACGTTCTGAAACGGCGTGTGAGATCAGTACACCCGGCTCCGCAGACCATCAGAGAGCTGAAGAATGTGATTACTGCGGAGTGGGAACGTATTCCGCAAGCAAGTATCCGGGATATACTCGCTAGCATGCCCAGACGAATTCAAGCTGTGATTTTAGCTAGAGGGGGTCACACTCGATACTAAACATTTATCTGCTTTTACTTTATTAAAGAAAAACAAACAAAAAAACTTTTTTATTTTTACTTCATGAGCATATGCACTACTAGCGAATATACACTACTAGCGAGGTTTAGCATTATTTCCCATAAATTGTATCTAAATTTTATGAAATACTGATGAAAACGATTATTTTCTTATTAATTTAGCAAATTGTGTGGATAAAACTACCTATAATTATCAAACAAAGAAATATTAACATTTGAAATGGTTCATTGCTTAGGTGCCCGTTTTTTTTGCAAATGAGTGTATAATAAATTACATTTCCGTGTAGTGACGGAGTAAGAATACAATTCACCACTTCCTTTCTTGCCCATGAATGTAGTAAAAGACGACTAAGGGCAGATGACTATATAGATCAGATAACATCTAAGTGCAAGTGAAGGAAAACTCGACATTAAATCCTATATTAACATGTCTGACCAGCGTGGTACAACCTACTATACCACGCTGTATTTTCTATAACTACCGCCAGGTGAAAATACATCAACAACCACATGAAGAACGTGGGCTGAGGTGATCTATACCAATAAATAAAATTGGAGTGTCTGTTTGTAATATCAAAATAATAAGCCTTTTTCATGCTCACGTGGTTATTTGCACTATACATATGCCTAAAAATCACTTTATATTTTTTTGTCTGTCTGTCTTGTCTGTCTGTCTTGTCTGTCTGTTTGTTCCGGGTAATCTTCAAAACGGCTGGACCGATTTCAAAAATTCTTTCACTAATGGAGAGCTATAATATCAAGGAGTAAACTAGGCTATTTTATCCCGGTATTCCCAGGGGAACGGGAACTACGGGGATAAGGCGACAGAAACCGAAGCGAAGCGAGGGCGGGTTGTAGGAATAAATAAAATTAATCCAAACTATCGATGGATAATAAGTAAAAAATTTATAAATTTCGTTTTAAAACAGAATATTTTGTATTAAAACTTTAGATGGTTCGTTCCAGTACGGAGATATTATTTTTAACTAAACGTTAAATATGAAATAGAAATTATTGAATTATCATCTCATCTTCCTTCTCTTACCGATTACTTGGCAATCCACACAATATATACTCCTTTTCTATTATTTTTAGGGTTCCGTACCCAAAGGGTAAAACCGGGACCCTATTAATGAGACTTCGCTGTCCGTCCGTCCGTCTGTCCGTCCGTCCGTCCGTCTGTCACCAGGCTATATCTCCAGAACGGTGATAGCTAGACAGTTGAAATTTTCACAGATGATGTATTTCTATTTCCGCTATAACAACAAATACTAAAAATAAAATAAAATAAATATTTAAGGAGGGCTCCCATACAACAAACTTGATTTTTTTACCGTTTCTTGCTCGATACAAATAACGGTGACAGGTAGACGCTTTAACTATTCACAGAATATTTCGTTTTATGTTCTCTTTAAATATAATTAATTAAAATAAAATAAAATGAATAATTAAGGGGTTCCCATACAATAAAAGAGTTTTCTTTATAGATAATGGTACGGAACCATTCGTGCAGACTCGACTCGCACTTACAATTAGTCGGTTTTTTATTTTATTGCAAATGGTGGCAAACGAGCAAACAGTACACCTGATAGTAAATGTTGCTTCTGATCATGTACCTTTACAAGGTAGCGGCCTACCGCGAATAAGGTGAAGGGAGTGTGAAAGCATGCTTTTAGATTCGGTGATACTAAAAGCATCACTAAAAACCCACCACACGCAAACACTCTCAGAAAGTTGGGCTGCCGACTCGCTCACCGAACGTAGCGCAGTAACAAATTAATACTCGGACGTCGATTTTCTGCGAGAGTGTGGCACTACCCCGGACGGACTGACCTACGGCTGTAGACAGACAACTGTCAACAGTGTGGTCCTACAACTATTATTACAAATATATCATATTTACGATAGAAGAGGAGTATATGTATATTGCCAAATTTATTAACATTAGTTTTATGACCGGCCGCCAAGCTAACATCAACCCTCCCTGAGAATGTCATTGTTGATCATTAGATGGATTTGGCCCAGGCGACGTAAAACTCTATGTCGTCTCTTACGATACTCTCGAGTAATGTAAGAGTTGGTAGTATTTGTGGCCACCACTAAGCAGCAGTATTTCATTTCTATATTCAAAAAGTTACATCAATAAGCTTGCTGAGTGTCTTACTAGATATACTTAGTAGATTTGTCCTACTATGCATATGCATTATACGCATTATACGTTCCCGAGTTAGGATAGTCTTTTATACGATCTATAAATTATTATCTTAAGCCAGGATTCATTACGATCCGCATTCATTGCTTTTAAAGTTCCTAAGCCTGGTAGCCTTTGTAAAATGTATAAATCAATCGATTCTGAAATTTAATTATGAATAACAAAATTAAGAAGCTCAAAGGAAGACATAATTGAACTATAACTGCTATTCTTACCTATAGTTATTCATTAATCTACTCGGGAAGTGTAACTATCTAATTGTTAATACTCGAAGGTGCACCGAATTAGGTTATCATGAGCAGATAAGCGCTACACTATTAATTTATACTAGAACTCACATAAATAAGGTGTATCTATATGTAAGGTTAAAGATCTATTATATCAGTTCAAAGAATGTTCAGATCGTTTCCTGTATGCTTTGAAGTGCCTACGATAATGATTTCATTTATTAAGTACATAAGACAAACGCATTCACTATAAGATATTCTGAGTTAGGTACAAAATTGGTATTTACAGATCACTTAATTTTAATTTCGGCAAAAATACGAAATAAATATACCGAGCAAAGCTCGGTCAACCAGATATTAATACTCTAAACACCATAATATGCCTAAATATAAAAGATCAACAGTGTAATGCTATCGAAATGTAATAGTATCGATCCTACATTGATAACGCTGGGCAATGTCAACAAATAGGCTCTCTTCAATTTGTATGAACTATAAAGAAAGAAAGACCGAACAATATTTTATTTTATAAACCTCTCACATGAATTTGAATATAATGAAGTCGGTTAAAAAACCGGCTAAATGCGAGTCGGAGTCGCGTATGAAGGATTCCGTACCATTATTTATAAAATTATTAAATAAATTCTGTTTTTTTGTATGCGAGGCCGAGATTCCTCATTAAATATTTATTTTCTTTTATTATTTATTATTAAAGTAAAAATGCAGCGAAGTATTTTATGAATATTTCAAATGCCTACCTGTTGCCATTATCGATATCGAGCAAAAAAGGGAAAAAATCGTGGGTGTTGTATGGGAGGCCCTCTTAAATATTTATTTTATTTTGTTTTTAGTTTTTATTGTTATAGCGGCAACAGAAATACATAATTGTTAAAAATTTCAACTGTCTAGTTATCACGTTTCATGAGATACAGCCTGGTGACAGACAGAGGGACGGACTGACATCACTGTCTGTCCGTCCCTCTGTAATAAGGTCCTATTTTTACCCTTTGGGTACGGAACTAAAAAGACCTTAGCTAATGTTTTTAACAACTTAATCAAAAAATCGAAGGAAAAATATGGTGCCTGTCACAATACTACCGCGCTGATATTCTGACGGTTCCATATAATGAAATGACGGATATCAAACAACAAAATGAATGAATGTGTATAATGTATATACGCAGAAAATAAAAACAATGACGTAATGAATTAGTATAAATATTCATGAGATCACAGTGTGATATGATAACAATTGTCTTTCGCGTGATTGAGTTCAGTTTGTATAGTACTAATGTTCAATTTGAATAGACTAAACGATCATCTATCTATGTATATGTTAATTATAGTAGACAACTTTTTGTATAATGTATGATACACAACAACTATCACCATCATCATCTCAGTCTACATAAGTTCCACTGTTCGGTTTGAGCCTCCACCGCAATCGGAGGGAAATTGACCTACTACACCACGCTGGGCAATTGTTGGCATAGGATTTTATGTCGATTTTTCCCTCTCTTGCATTGATGGCATTTGCATATCACATCCCTTAGTGTCTTTTAAGACACCTATGGGCAAGACAAGGGGTGAATATAGGGGGTAATATAGGGGTGGTATTTTTACTCCATCACCACACGGACAAGAACTATCCTCCAAGAAATTATCTGACGAGCGATTTGCATCCTTCTGGTTAATATGGCGCAAAATAATAATCTCATTCTAGCTCCTTAATATATATCAAACTATATAGCTATTGCTTGGGTGCTTTACTAAGCTGGCCACTGCAATCAAATAGTAGGGTGCTCTATACTGCCCTGTATACCTCAATATCTGAGCAACGCGTGACGCACGATCAATGGCGGCGTAGCAATTCAACTTCAAAAAGGATGATCTACTTAAGACCAAAGCATACATTATCACTATCACATGTTACTCCTCCTCTTGAATGTTAGTTTTGTAGTTTAAAAAAGTACTCGTTATTCTTTTCTTTATTTTTTTGTAATGTCAATCAGCTACTGATACTAGCCATTGTTGTAAGTGTTAAGTTATAATTTTCTTCATAAATTATCAGTTTGGTTCCTTTTTAGTTTCTTTATATTAGTCATTATCCATCTGTAACTAACAAATCGTCCCCTTCAACGATGCTATGTCCACGCCGTTAATGGGAATTTTGGTGGAAAACAAAATCATTTATAAAGAACTTTGATATCATAATCACCACACACAAGTTGTTCTTTCACATCACAATACATAAAATGCCATCAAAAATAATGAATATAATACGTCAAAACATTATTTAATATAATACAAGACCACCACATGACACTTTCAGATTCGCGCCAAAAATAAAAACTTAAATATTTCATTTTTTTTTTTTAGATGCAAGCTTAGAACTGCCATGGTATGTGAAGGCATATTGGGCGTTGTTTAACATTGCAGTACCTATTGCGTTTTTTATAACGATATTCTACTGGTCCTTGCTCACTGAATATGGTAAGGGTTTTAATCATAAACTTATTATTAAGATCTTCTTACTTGTTATATTGTCTAATCAATATTATCGATTACCGTAAGGCCACTGGCCGTCTGTTAAAGTCTGGATCATAAAAAAATTTGTGGTGCTGTTCCAGGTGATGTATACGCAATGAATGAAGTTCTAGATGTGTTTATCCACGCGATAAATTCTGTGCTAATGTTGGCGCTCGTGTTGATCGCCAGGCATCCCACTAGACTGCTACATTTCTACTGGTCGCTAATTGTTGGCATTATATACTTAATCTTCACCGTTATCTTCTACGTGTCTGGCGCTCAGTCACCGTAAGTATAGTGCATACTAATCTATTTTATTCTATACTAGCAACCCGCCCTCGCATCGCTTCGGTTTCAGTCGCCTTGCGAGTGCAGTGCCCGTTCCCGTGGGAATACCGGGATAAAATATAGCCTATGTTACTCCCTGATATTATAGTTTTCCACTGGTGAAAGAATTTTTGAAATCGGTTCGGTGGTTTAAGCGTGAAAGCGTAATAAACAAACAAACTTACTAATATATTATGATTTCATGGCTTTCAATCTTTTTCTTAAAATGAAGAAAGTTATCCGTAACTATCCGTGTGGTGATGGAGTAAGAATACAATTCACCACCCCCTATCTTACCCGTGGGTGATCGTACGAGGCAACTAAGGGATATAAAACGCATATAACATCTATGCAAGTGAAGGAAAACTCGAAATAAAACTCTATACCAACATGTCTGACCAGCGTGGTATAGTAGGTCAATTACCCTTCTATTATGGAGGAGGCCCGAGCCCAACAGTGGGACGTATACAGGCTGAGATGATGATGAAGATGATGAAGAAAATTAATTTGATAATGACACGGAACTTAACTTCAAACCTAATCTTAAATACATCCATCCGTCAGCCTAATAACACCCACTGTTAAAAGCCTCTATAAGGAAGATAATAATATAATTACCATTTGGACAGGCAAATCATTAATTCCAATTCTCTGTTATAATATTCTCAGTAGTATGCTACACATTCTGCTGCTGATTCCTCAGTTAGTTTTTACAACTTACACGGGAAATAAGAGGGTGATGATATTAATAATATCCGAGTTATCTTATATCTTTAAACGAGCAATTCTTGTATACATATAGTATATATTCAGAATCTCGGAAACGGCTCCAACGATTTTGTTGAAACTTGGCATACTGGAGGTTTCGGGTCCAAAAAATCGATCTAGCTAGATTTTATTTATAGAAAATGTTGTTTTGTCCGTGTTTTTAGTAAAACAATATAATGACATTAAATTTTAAAAGATTATGAATTTAAATTTCGTTGTCAACGTCATGAGTTACGATAGTTCAGTTGGGGAGACGGCCGGTTTTAATTTTGGATTATGTGACATTTAAACAGCGTCAGTTCGAATCTCGGTGTTATTATTATTCTCTTTTTGTATTTTTTTATATAATTTTCATTATTTATTTTTTATTTTTTATTAATATATATCTAAATAAATTCGACAAAAATATTCCGAGCGAAGCTCGGTCAACCAAATACTTTTATTTTAACTACCAACCGTTTTCCCATGTGTTAACGGAGTAAGAATACAAATTCACCCCTTACCCGTGGGTGTCGTAAAAGATGACTAAGGGATATGATATGCAAGAGAAGGACATAAAACCCTATGCCAACATGTCTGACCAGCGCGGTATAGTAGGTCAATTGCCCTCCCTTTATGGTGGCAGCCCGAGCCTAACAGTTAAAATAATATAGGCTGAGATGATTATGATGATGATGTACCATTTCGCTCTACTTAGCAAACTTTACTGATATATTACCAACCATCAATGTGAAAGCCAATATATCTGAATTGGCAGGAGATCGCATGCCCTATCACTCATTAATATAAAATTTTACTTTTTGTTAACAGTTTTGGCACAAGCTACGTATATCCAATGCTCGATTGGGATGAACCTGGACAGACAATTGGATTGGTGTTTGCCTCAGCATTTGGATTTATCATTCTTCATGTTGTCATTGCAGCTATTTGTGTTGGCAGAGACAAGCTCACACAACGATACAGGGACACCAATACTTTGACAATATCTAGTAACGGACGCTACAATTAGTTCTATTAATTTATTTTAGTAATAAAACTATGTGTAACTATAGTGTGATGTTTGCCGGAAATTTTTATTACCTTGTTGTGTCTCACAAATATATGAATTGCGTTTTGTGATATGTTTTTCGGTCTTTTACCTTTTATATTAGGGGCTATTGGGTACGAACACCTCCACAAAAGAAGAAGAAACCTGTACTATTGCCGCTACGGAAAATTGGCCTGTTATTAAGTTTTCTTTAGAATTTTACGTCTCTTGCAATTTTACTCGTACTACCTGTTTATATTCTTTAGTCAGATTTCATGGCACGTACAGGAAAGAAAGGGTTTGTAAATTATTCCCTTGTCACGCAGATACGTCTAATGTACATTAATAAGTTACCATATAGAGACAGATTAAGAGGGTAATCTCACGCAGACAAATAATATCACGCTAAAATAAATAAATCACAAGTTAAAACTCTATAATAAACTGTAAGGCCAGTGAATAAAATACATCATTGATGGCGCCAGATTTTATGAAAGGTGAAATTGCCCTAGGATCGATGAGTGGACTGTATTATTTGTTTATGATTAATCTGGTGCGACAAATGTGACAGGAAAGGAAATTGAAGGGAATACTCACACCTCTCGACGATTTCTTCCCGTTCGCAGGCAGCCAGCAACGTAAATCCGCACAGCGGCCACGAAACACAATATGTACACCTAATTAATGTTCTGACGCGATCATATTTTTGTAGAAGAGTTCACACGTTATCCGCATTGAATTCCGGTGAATATGTTATAGTTTATGCAACACACAATGTATTGATGAATACCAAACTGCGGAGCACATCCGCTTCGACTCACTGTCCGTTCGGTATTACCCGCGTACATCGACCACGCGGGTGTTCGTATGATGTAAGTATGTAGGGTAGGTTGTGGGATATAAGGATATGCACCAGAAATCGATTCTTATTATTATTATTAATAATCTGGCGTAACCAATCATGTTTTCGAAAGTAGGAGATAAGTATTCACCATTTTCATTTTGGATTAAATACATCTCACTGCTGGACTCGAGCCTCCTCTACAATAGTAAGGCCTACTATACCACGCTGGTGAAATGCGTTGGTATTCCTATACCAACCCTTTATTTCGAATTCTCACTCTTTTACATAGAAATGTAACCTCCAAATTATATCTCTTTATCGTCGGTGAATTGTATTCTTATTCCGTCACCATACGGAAATAAGTATATTGAATAAGAATGAGAAATAAATAATATTAATATTCATAAATAGACTCGTCACTAATTCTTTTAGTGTCGTTGTTTGTTTTTGGTATTTATGTTTCATAAAACAATAAATAAAAGTTCACCGCTCCTCTGTATTATGCAATTTAACTAAGGGCTTTATGTTTGGTTAATTAAATGTCATTTTACTATGTAGTTGTGTATATATGTTTTACGGTGTTGGCCGTGTATTCATCACCTGTTGTGTAGCCGCCTTATCAAATAATACAAGTGTATTTTACAAATTGAGGACTACAAAATCACTTACCATAAACATTATCGAGGGTTTGCTTTTATATTTTATAAATGTTATGTTAGATATTAACAAAAATATTTATTACACATTATTGTATTACAAGGACTTTACGAATTATTATGGTCAATTCAGATCCCACCAAAAACATTCTGTAATAATAAAAAAACTACTCCTAAAAAGAAAGAAAATGTGTCAAATAAGAAAATCTAATAAAATAAATCAATATGCTCACGTTTCTACAAAAAGAAGTGAAATCCCACCAAAAACATTCTGTAAAAAGCTAGCCAAGTCTCGATGGAGCTGCTTGTTTATCTCTAAAAAGTAATTAAATCTAGACAAAGTCGTGCCAAGTCTAAGGTTCCTTACTGCGATTTCTTTATTATTATAGTTAATGTTGTGTGACTTGGCCGTTGAACATTCTTTATACGTTACCTAGTGGGTACCTACAAGTAAATTTTGTTTACACGTAATGTTATATCTGTTTGTAACTATCTATGTTTGTTAAGCGAGATAATAGCTGTACCATACTGGTATTGGTAATTGAACGCAAGTGTCTCATTTTAGGCTGTTGTTGATTGTGCAACACATGCATTCAGCATTGACAATGCTGACTTCTGCTCTTTTCTTTTTGGAGCGTCACATCGACCACCAATCTAACATAAAATAGACGTACAGACAGACTTCTATCAATGATTAGAAGTGCGTCTGTACTGGAAATATTTTTTTATAGTGTTTGTTTCAGGCTCGCCTACACATAGGTATTATTGAAATACGCAGCTTTATCAAGTCTACAATTATTGAATCAACGTTTTCCAAGTGGCAATTTGCCATCGTCAATGGGTAGCGGTTCTGGCGACAGATTGGTGCAATGGTGTCATGGAGCACCTGGTTTTGTACCCTTGTGTACCCTTCAACGGCTAAGTCACACAACATTAACTATCATCATCATCATCATCATCGCAGCCCACATACGTCCCACTGTTGGGCTCGGGCCTCCTCCACAATGGGAGGGAATTTGACCTACTATACCATGCTGGTCAGACATGTTGGTATAGGGTTTCATTTCGAGTTTTCCTTCTCTTACACAGATGTTATGTGCACATTATATCCCATAGTCGTCTTATACGACATCCACGGGCAAGACAGGGAGTGGTGAATTGTATTCTTACTCCGTCACCACACGGACAACATTAACTATAATAATAAAGAAATTGCAGTAAGGAACCTTAGACTTGGCACGACTTTGTCTAGATTTCATTACTTTTTAGAGATAAACAAGCAGCTCCATCGAGACTTGGCTAGTTTTTTACAGAATGTTTTTGGTGGGATTTCACTTCTTTTTGTAGAAACGTGAGCATATTGATTTATTTTATTAGATTTTCTTATTTGACACATTTTCTTTCTTTTTAGGAGTAGTTTTTTTATTATTACAAATCTTTCTTTTCTTTTTTCCGGTTCTGATTCTTGTACAGTAGCAACAGTTTTTCGTATTGCCCATTCGCGTTCATTATTTATTCTTTTAGACGGTTTAGACGGTTTAATTTCTGAAAGATCGGCGCGGTATTTACGCCTAAGCCGGTTGTATTCAGTGATCGCTGAAGCTTGAGCGTTTATACTCTTCAAGTCAACATTTATGAGGTGCACCCCATGGAGATTGGTTACTAGTGAAAGCGCCACGTAGGCTTGGCCACAAGAGAATATGGAGGTGCCAATGTCCATGAGGGCATTTTTTAAACTTAGACTTTGGCTCTTGTGAATTGTTAGGGCATACGCCACACAGATTGGGCATTGTTCTCTGTACACGTATGCCCGGGGTATGATCTCAAATTTTGACTTAATAAGCAATAATTTGTGAATCAAATTATTAGCGAATTTTACTACCAATTGTTTAGACAAGTGTCAATATAATTAATTATCAATGAACTTTGTACCAAAGGTATTACCCACCTAGTACCGAAATACAGCTAAATTAATGATATTTTTAAACGAAACGAAGTAATATCTACCTAAATAAACTGAACCTAGAATACTAGAAAAGTACTTACTTATAAACACGAACGCGATTCAAAGTACTGCCTAACTGTAAATTAAACCTAGAAAACTAAGAGTACTAAATAACTAACAATTAAATAAAGTATTCAATTAATAGTATTTCTAAATCTAATAATTAAGTAATAATCATTAATCCGTCACTAATCACAAAATTACTACTATTCAAATCTTCGAATTGTTATAATAACAACCTGCTAATTAACCTTAGCAAACCTCACGAAATAATAAGCGAAATCAACGGAATGCAAATAATCCCTCCTAATCATTTTTTTTTTATGGGTGGGCTATGGTATGCGCACGCGCGGTCCAGTGCGTCCGGAGCGATGAAAGGACGGCGCGTGGGCCCATAACCCACCCGTACCCACGTCACCTCGTTGTTGGGCCGACCACCGGAACAGATGTGACTTATCGTCAGTGGTCGACTCCCTCCTAATTCCTAGCAAATGTTTTCAAGCGCAGTAGAAGAATGTGATAAACGACTGTAACGCGGCCGGTTTTTTTTTTTTGTTATGTGTGTAGCTGTTGGTCGCAGATGACCTTGACAGCTTAACGCGGTCAATAGGTGAGCGGAAGGCTGTCAACCTGGTAAGTAAGTTAACGCGGCCGATTGCCACTTCGCCATATAAGTTTATCGGAAAAACAAACGTAAGCACGTTTTAAAATACAGTCAGCGCCATCTTGCGACGTGTGCGGGGTATCACCGCCACTCTTAGTCCAATGAATTATATTTTGACCAAACTTTAAGCGAAATTAATTAATATTTTAGTGTAATTTGTTTATTTAATTTGTGTAATGTTCGAGTAGAATAAAGTTAATCGTTCGACTATTTTTTCTTGTAAACTTGTAAGTATAAGTATAAAAGCCAGTCTAGTCTTACCCAGAGTTTTCCTTTAATTTTATTTATATGCGTATTAAAAGCAAAAGGGTAGGCATTCGCCCAGCAGTGGGAAGCAATAGGCTAGATTAAATTAGAAGATGTGTCCCACTACGCTGGATTTTTGCAATGACAGTCGATTTTTAGTAGAAGGGGGCATTACCATATCTCTAATACAGCTGAGACAAGCTGAAGGTTCTTTCATCAGATACTTCAGACCTTCGATTTTTGATATCAAATGAAGAGGCATACAAAGTTGAATATTTTTTATAAAGGCGGTATGTCGATCTTTAATAGTTTGGTTGGGCTCTTGTGTTTTCAAATAAGGGTCACCAGGTACTCCAGATCTTCGATTATCCTAGTTTTTATAGTTTTCCCTTTATGTGGTCATTAAACCCTAACTCTGTACCAAATTTCAGCTCTCTGAGTTTATGGGAAGTACTAGTTCTATTTTGATGATCATGAGTGAGTGAGTGAGTGAGTGAGTGAGTGTCATAAATGCGTAACTTTGCTTTCGCTTAACTTCGGAACTAAATGACCTACAGACTTGAAAATTTGTATTTTAAGTATGTTTTTATAGCTTACTGGATGACGAAAATTTCTGCGTTCTGGTCTTATCCAGAGGTTCTCAAATAGGGGCCTGAAAATGCGGCGAAATGGTTCCAGTAAAGGATGGTACAGCAGTGTTTGCTTCGCGCTCGACTTGGCGGGGGCACTGCCGTGCCCCCCGATGTAAAAAATACTTCACACAGCTTCTGTGTCATTTCTGAGAAAAATTATTTTTCTTTGAGAAAATTTCAAATACATTTATTGAATGAAAAAATGTACTGTGCAAAGAGAGAATAAGAGTATTTTTAGACAAGAATTTTTTTATTGCCAACAGTGGCAAACTAGCAAGCAGCACACCTGATGGTAAGTGACCCTGCCGCACATGGACCTTTGCAATACCAGGGGCACAGCCGGGTTGTTACCTACCGTGAAGAAAATACTCTTCTTAAACCTCGTTTAAAGAAGGAGGTGTCATAGCGCTCGGGAAATACAGCAGCAGATAGTTCATTCCAGAGCTTGCACGTACGTGAGAAAAATGATCGCTGGAAACGTACAGTTGAAGACCATAACGTTGAAATGGATGAACCCTGCTACGATATCGAGTGGTACGTTGGTAGAATGGTGACAATTAATAGCATTAAAATTTATTTCTTATTTAAGCATACCTGCCCTGCAGCCGTTAAGATTACAAGAATGTATCACTCTCCACTAATATAAAGGATACCTAAATATTCGTTCGAACCAAAGTGTAAAAATTTGAGTTTTTGACTATCATTTTATAAATTACCAATTTTAATTAATATAAAGATTACCTAAATGTTTGTTCGAACCAAAGTTTAAAACTTGTTTTCTTACGAGTTTATTAAACTGTAAAAAGATCAACATAAATAAATCAACTGATTATGAATGCATTTTATTTTTATTCTTCATCTTGTTCAATCCATTTTCGTCCCACTATTGGATACGGTCTTCCTCCACAGCTTACTAGCTTCAAGCTGATCAAATGGATTGATATAGGATTTTGTATGAAGTTTTTCTTTACTGCCATAAGCAGAAATTCCATTCGATTCCTACGCAGGCTGTATTGCCGAACCCATGACATTGGCACGGTAGATCAATATTATCCGGGTGACTGGATCGGAGATTTAGTCCGCCACCCGCGGAGAGGTTAGCATCGCGACGGAGATCGTCGTCCCGGGGGGACGTCGATGGGAGAGTGTACTCCGGAAGTCAAGAAAATCTGCATCGGTGGTTGGCTCAATGACGAAGGCGACGTGCTATATGGGTGGGTTACCGGGCCGCGCGCCGCCCCTCTGTCGCCCCGAACGGAACTGGGTAGCGGGTGCGCTGACCGTAGCCAACCCCAAAAAAAAAGAAGACTAATATTGTCAACGTCATCTGTACAATCGCACAAGCTTGTTCTATAAGATCAACTGCATATATCCCAAATATTGAAATTATTACTCTGGTTAAGATATCTCCAGTTCGGTTTCTGGTTCATAATATGTATCATCTCAGTACACAGACAAGACTGGTCTTAGTACGTAGCGTGTCGAACGCCCACGACGTGCGGTGTTCCACAGGGGTCTGTCCTCGGAACCACCCTGTGGAACATCGCCTACGACTGGGCGTTGCGGGGGAGCCTCCCGCCCGGGCTGGGCGTGAGTTGTTACGCCGACGACACGCTCGTCACAGCCCGCGGTGGGATGCTACAAGAGGCGGTAAGCCTTGCGACTCTAGGCGCTGGGGTTAAGAGTGGCCCTGGACAAGACGGAGGCGCCCTTGTTCCATGGGCTCTGTATGAACCCTCCCATCGGCGTCTCGATCACCGTCCATTCGGTTGGGATCAGCATCCAGGCCCATATGAAGTACTTGGGCCTGGTGCTCGACGGGCGATGGTGGTTTCCGGCGTGGCGTCCGCCCTATCATGGCTCACGCCGAATGTGGGCGGACCGAGCGCTGCATGCTGACAGTTGTACGCGGGGACATCCGGTCGATTGCCCTCTACGGCGCACCGGTGTGGGCGGGGTCCATGACCGCCTGACTCAGGGCTCTTCTGTGGCGTCCACAGAAGGCCATGGTAGTCAGGATCATCCGCGGGTACCGCACGGTGGCGACGGAGGCGGCGGCGGCGTGCCTATTGGCCGCGAGTCCCCCGTGGGGACCTGGAGGCGGAAATGCTCGCCGACTTGTATCGGCGGGTGTCGGGGTGCGAGGGGAGGGCGGTGTTGTTTCCTTAAGGGAGCTCACCGCCTGGCGCGTCGACGCCCGCCGAGACGTCATCGCCTGTTGGGCTTTCCGGCTGGAGAGGCCTCGATACGGTGTCTGGACCGTGGAGGCCTTCCGGCCGGTGCTGATGCAGTGATTGGAACGGCGGCACGGGATGCTCTCCTTCCGACTGGTACAGGTCTTAACGGATGGATCATGGATGCTTCGCAAGTACCTGTACACGATCGCTAGGAGGGAGAGAATACCGTCCTGCCACCACTGCGATTGCGATGAGATCACGGCGCAGCATACGCTCGAGGTCTGTGCCGCTTGGGCAGAGCAGCGTCGTGAACTCGTCGCAATCATTGGTGCCGACCTGACGCTGCCGACCATCGCTAGGAAGATGCTCGGCAGCATCAGGAACTGGGACGCGGTCGCAGCCTTCTGCGAGACAGTGATCTCGCAGAAGGAGGCGGCGGGTCGTGCGCGCGAGGAGCACAGCCTCGACGAAGCGACCCGCCGCCAGCAACTGGGGCGGCGCAGGTGCGTGCCATGCCGCCCTAGCCGAGGCCGCGGGTGACGTGACCGGGGATTAGTCCATCACCCGCCGCGAGGCCGACCACGTGAGGAAGGGGGGGACGTCGGTCGATGGGAGGGTACCCCAAGTAGGGGGTATTCCGGGCCGATCACTGATGACAAGTAACCCTGCTCCGGTGGTCGGCCCAACGACGAAAGCGACGTGGTGTTCGGGTGGGTTGCGGGTGTTGCGTGCTTACGCCCCTCTGTCGCCCCGGACGGAGTGGTGCAAGGAGCACGCCGACCGCAGCCCACCCCAAAAAAAAAAGTACGTAGCGTGCGAGGACAGTTTTCTACATACTTATTTTTTATTAGGACTCAGGAAGAAAACTATGATCCACAATTATTGTCAAGACGTGACTTGCAGAGTGGCTAAAATAAAGTCGCGCTCTTTACGCCAGAGACTGCAATCACGTCATTTACTTGATCATGGTATTGACTAGCATCGTTTTCATTTGCTGCCTTAATAAATCAATCCAAAAAAATAATGACCATTGACCATGATGTCAATGATGCTTCGCAATACCGCCAACTCTTTTATTTTCTTTTTTAACTAGCATTCATTGCCACAAACTGCTGCTGGCAGCCTCTTCGCAACACATTTTCATAAAATCCAATAGACTTCTCGATACCTCTCTCCGCTCCAATAACACCCAAAACATTATTGCAATTTTGTTTGTAAATAATGCTTAGAATAGTAACATATAGAAGGTACGTTGACGCTCAAAAAGTGAGGCATTACAATTGGAGCCTAATGAAGCTTACGCCGGAACCGTTCCGTAATGTACAAGTCATTGTACTGCACGTACGTACGCAACTCTTAAAAAATAAATTGATAATTATGACGGTTTGTGCATTCAAATGGTGTCACAACACATTTGAAAAACTTAAAAAGGTTTATAACATTACTTTTAAAAGTATTTCGACGATTTATTATAATGAAAACAAAATTTGATTTCATAATTTGTATAGTGGTTTGCGTGTGTACATGTGTAATCATCTGCGCGCCATTAGTATTTTTAGATTCAAATTTTGAAAGTTCAAAGTATTGACACTATCCTTCTATATGTTATTATTCTAAAAAATAATGTTTGTTTTAAAATTGCTAATCCGCTTATCGCCAGGATATTCGGCTTCTCGTATCTGTCAAAGCATTTATCCATTTTATCTGTAGTAAAATTACGTTTGTCATTACCCTGTATTTATCACCTTGGTAACCACCTCTTACATCATTAATGATCTCACATAAAAATATAATAATTGTGAAAATTTCACTCAATTTCTAGAAGGACTTTTTGACGCGAATGTCAAAATGTCATGTAGCGCTTTTGTATTTTTTTCATTATTTTAGTGTTTTACGGTGTTATTAGAATAATTTTGTTGAAATTTTATGTAATACAATGTTGATAAAATGCTGAAATATAGTGAATATGATATAATAGCGAATTGCGTGCATTTTCACATTCTGCCAAATTGCCCAGAAAAAGCTTGATTTAGCTATCAACACCAAATCAATGCTAACGACGGACTACTTACGAAGACTAAAGACACGAATAATTAATATAATAACTCGACATTGGCACCAATAGCTCATATTATTGCAGCTCATTGCCATTAATCAAGAAAAAGGCAATTTCTAGAAGAATAGACAACATACTTATTAGGTAACTTTCTCTTATTTGAAGGAGACCCGTTTATACCAATAGGACTTAGGTACATGGGGGAAAAACAAAAAAGGGATCATTTCACAAGGTACCCGGAGCGAAAACCATTTGTCTCTTTTTCTTATTTATTAAAATGAATCCTTTTAGGAAAACGAATTTTCTGTGTGATAACAGAAAAAGAATACAGTCCACCACGCCCTAGCTTGTCCGTAAAAGACGACTGAGTAATATAAGATATATATGTTATATCCCGCAAGAGAAAGAAGTCTGCAAGAGAAAAAAAACTCAAAACAAAAGCCTATACCAACTTGTCTGATCAGCACGGTAACATAAGGTCAATTTCTCTCCTCTTGGAGAAGAGCTCCGCGATGAGATGAATAATAAAATTAATCCTAACCATAATACCATAAGATACTCAATCAATTCTACTCACGATTCTACTCAATTGATCATCGTGAATTTTCATACATTTCACCACTACCTTTTATACATTTCAGTACCTACCTACTTCTTACAGCAAATAGAAAAGGTCAGATGTGCAGAAACAAAATATGACAGGGGAAATAAATAGGTGTGTAAAAAAATTAAGGTATTTGTTTATTCGTTCGGTATTTAAGCATTTTTCAGTCATTATATAATTATATACAAAGTTTTTCTCTTTACGGGTGGTGACGGAGTAAGAATACAATTCACCTCTCCCTCTTTTACCCGTCGATCTCGTAAAAGACGGCTAAGGGATATAATACGCATATGACATCAATGCAAGAGAAGGGAAACTCGAAACAAAACCCTATGCCAACCTGTCTGACCAGCATTGTATAGTAAGGTCAATTTTTCTCCTGTTATGGAGGAAGTTTGAGCCCAGCAGTGCGACGTAAATAAGCCGAAATGTTGATGAATGATACAAAGCTTTTATATTTATCGATAGCAATTGCATTTTCTGTAAAAAAAACATGAGTTACACTGATACATTCGTATGGTGAATCAGAATACAAAATGTGAACCATGTGAACACTCCTTACCCGCGTGTGATTATCACAAGGAATGAATACCAACTTAAAATAAGATCTTTGCAAAGAAAAGTACCATAGATTATTCATAATCAATACCAATCAACAAATCAGTACCAACTTTACGAATGAACGTAAAGTTGGTTCCTGGTATAGCATAAAACCTACAAGATATAATCAAAAAGATTCTTATTCTGTAATGAATCGTATAGAGCCAGACAAAAAAAAATTACATATTGAATCTCGAAATTTTACATTTCCATAAATGTCATTCACTTTAAGCTCTTGAGTGTTCCTAAGAAGAAAAAAATAAGTTCTAAGAATATTCATATACGTAAATAAACAGAATTTAATTCATTCGTACCGATACACATCAAAATAATAAATTTTAATCTATCTATTCCTGTTAATGTACATTATAAATTATCATTATAGTTATATAACCAGCTAGTCAAAATCATATCATCCTTCGCAATCAAATTGAAGTTATCATACTTAGGGAAAACGTCTACCTTCCACATGAATCATGATAATATTACACTGAAATAAACCTTGTAATATATAAGATAAAATTTTGGCACCGATAAATTTAGTGAATCATTCGATAACCAATACTACAATAATGATATATATATATATATCAGTTGTAGACGATAACATTCACAGTTATACTTACAAAATAACTCGTCCGTATAACCGTTAAAATGAGTGCTGTTAAAAATTATTTTCGTGAAGAATGTAAGAAGAGTATGGCCTTATTAGAGCATCCCAATCGGAGTGACTTTTACATCAGTGCTTGGCAAACAACACGTTCAGTTGTGCCACTTTTAATATTGCGAGTAATACTCTTCCTAGCGGCTCAAGGAATACTGATATCTTCATTCACAATATACATGCTTAATGGTACTCTTGGATATTGGTTTATATATTTGACGCATTGGGGACTGATACTCATACTTCTGACGACAGGATTTGGACTAGTAGTGTCAACGCGTGTCTACTTCCAAGGACCTTTAAGTAAGTAATTTTATTGTTGATGGAAGATAGTGATAGTAGATGATTACATAATATTGTTTTTAACAGTAATAGAAATTGCTCTACAATATAACGTGAATAATAACTTATGTATGTTTTAATAAGTTTAGGAACAGATTTAATTATTAAAATAGTTATTGTTAGTATTTATATCTTAAAGGGAATATAGTCAATATAGTTCATATCTTGTTGAGATGTGACGCCTACTGTATTTATTTGTATGTACCAATGAAATTAATGTGTTTTAACGTAACGTTAACTTTTCAGGCGCTGAGTTCAGTCTACCATGGTATGTGAAGATGTATTGGCTGCTGTTCAATATCACAACTCCTTTGTCTTTTTTGATCACCATCTTTTACTGGACTGTTTTATACGAAGGTTTGTATGATATCATTTGTTTGTATTTTATAAGCACTGTTAGCGACCGATTGACTTTATACGACTTAGTTATTTCAATGCTTAAATAGAAGCATTTTGTATAAAAAAAACACGACTGTTTTTAAATTATACAAAAGCACTTTACAAAATATACAAGAGTGTCATCAGACCTATTACTAGGTGTGGGTCTGACTATTGGACATTGAAAAAGATGAATGTGAAATTAGTGCATGCTATTAAGATCCGTATGGTAAGATATGCGGTGTTACACGTTAAGATAAAATAACAGATGGCTATACTTGGGCGAGTCTGAAAGCACCACCTAGGGTCGGATCGTCCTCGCCCTAGCCGAGGCCCCGGGTGAGCGGACCGGAGAATTTAGTCCGGCACCCGCAGAGAGGCTGACCGCGCGACGGCGACCGACGTCCCGGGACAGGAACATTGAGAGTTGAGGGTACCCGAAAGGGTATTCCGTTGGGCCGACCACTGAGGACAAGGAACTCGGCACTGGTGGTCGGCCAAATGACGAAGGTGACATGGGTACGGGTGGGTTATGAGCCCGCGCGCCGTCCTTTCGTCACCCCGGGCGGAATGGACGACGTGTGCACTAACCACAACCCATCCTTAAAAAAAACGGATCGGATTGTCCTGAGGCGGGATGAAAAGCATATGACATGATTGTTAATCGATGTGAGAATTGTAGAAGACCCAAAAAGAGATAGATGGATTGTGTGAATGAGGATATGCGGATGAAGGCAGTGAATACAGATATGACGGCTGACAGGAGTGTATGGAAGAACACGTTGTGCCGAGACCCCACTTAGCGTGGGATGAGGTCAGGCTAATGATGATGAAGAGGGCTTTTATATAACTAAAGTAGTTCTATTAGTTTTGATTGACATCACGAGGTTGATTCTAATGTGTTGCTGTAAAGATAAAATCTAATTCTTTATATTAATTTTCTATTTAAATATTTTTCAATAAAAGCAAATACTTAATATTACTTCATTATTGTCCCCTATGTTAAAAAAGATCAGCTTCAAATTTTGGATTACTTACACCTTAATTAGATTGCGAAATACGTCTGCCGCCATTTGTCAGTATTGGTAACTGGTGGTTGCTGATATTCGTGGTTGGTCTTTGGTTATGTATTTACTAATTATTCCCTACTTCATAAAGTGCAAATATGGATAGGAGGTCTTCTAAAACGTAATAACTGAACCTTCTCGTCCGCTAGGAAATTTTCAGTCCGTTGTCGCTCTAATAGATATTACAGAACTATGTACCCTATTAACACGCTTAAGTATTCAATTTATTGACATATTTAATTAAATCTATCTCATAAATTTATCAGAAATCTACCATCACGCGTCTTCTTTTTCGAACAGGCTATGGTCTGGCACACACTCTGTCCATTCCATCCGAAGAGACAAAGCCACTGCATTCCCTACCCTTCGCCTTTGGGCGGACAATAGTTACCGGGTCCTTGACGCCCGTGGCTAACACGGCGGATTACCCTTTCGGATACCATGCCTTTCCGACACCCTCTTTAACGGACGGATTTCCCCGGTCTAGTTACCCGCGGCCTAGGCTAGAGCGACAGGTGCAGCATCAATATCAATTGTTTACATTAATTATTATAATTATACTAAATAAGTATTCTTTGAAACGTGTTTATGCTATAAGATTATTATGCATAATTCTGCCATTATATTTTAAAGATTATGATAACATAATATTTTTATTATGATTAGATTTGTATATCTATTTACATAAAATAAGAGATTGCTTTATTAGAAATTGTTATTTATTCATACTTAATTTTTATATTTAGAAATATATTGTCACAATACTTATTCATTCTGATCGCCGAAACAATAAAACTTTGCGTCATGCCTGATTCAACATGATAGATATAATATACGTTAGCCCCTCTAAAGTGCGTGTTGCATCGACCCCCAAATAACTGAGATAACAAATGGGGGATGAATATAATGACCTGCAAAGCCTTTACTTGCCTAGCCGATACCGCGGGTAACTGGACCGGGGATTTAGTCCATCACCCGCAGAGTGGTCAACAGCGTGACAGCGACTGACGTTCCCGAAGAGGGACGTCGAGAGGAGAGGGTACCCCGCGACTGGAGTATTCCGTCGGGCCGACCACTGAAGACGAGGAACTCTGCAGCGGTGGTCGGCCCAACGATGAAGGTGACGTCTACGGATGGGTCATGGGGCCGAGCGGCGTCCCTCTGTCGCCCCGGACGGAGCCAGGTGGCAAGTACGCTAACCATGGCCCACCCCAACACAAAAAAAAAAGAAATAACCTTTACTTAATCGGCTATAGTACCTACGGCTACACCGCCCAGTAGTGTCAACTATCCCCTTCCGAATACGATATTTCCGTGGCACTGACACCTTATGTGTGACAGTAAAAGGCCTTCACAGTCCTAATATCGAACTAAATGCCTTGCTATTGATACTACTAATAAGTAATAACATAATCATTTCTGATGTTTACGCGAGTACTCATCATCATCATCACAACCCACATACGTCCCACCGTTGGGCACGGGCCTCCTCCACGATGGGAGGGAATTTGACCCACGCTGGTCAGACATGTTGGTATAGGATTTTATTCCGATTTTGACTTCTCTTGCACAGATGTTATGTGTATATTATATCTCATAGTCGTTTTTTACGACATTCACGGACAAGATAGGGAGTGGTGAATTGTATTCTTACTCTGTCACCACACGGAAATTGTGTAAATAAAACTAGTTTACAGATTTTATCGCGTTTGTATTTGATTTTTGATTGCACGACGTTTCGAACACTTTACAACGTTCAAGGTCACGACTAGTCAGTCCGCCCTAATCCTAATCTTTAACGTGTTAATCCGTAAAATAGTTTTATTTACAAAGTGATAACATCTCGGCAGGCATCGCTTTGCCAAGCTGCCAACTCTGCAACTAAGAAATGACCGTCGATATCCGCCAACACAGTCCGACAAGTATCTTTGCCCCGAATTCCTAGGAGTATACCGAACAATAGGTATCCCGCTTCGATCAACACTGCATGATACTCGTGTATAACCTTCTATCAATTTATTCAATATACAAAACATTACTGCTGCGTCTGCAAATTATGATAATATTTACGTTTTTTTTTTCAGCTGGTGTAAAGGAAGAGCTGAACCATGGACTTGATATTGCTGTACATGGTCTCAATTCATTGATCATGCTAGTAGCTCTACTCAGCAGTTCACATCCAAGCCGCCTGATGCATGTTTACCAGCCAAATCTTTTTAGCAACATTTATATAATATTCAGTCTCATATATTACTTCGCTGGTGGTGTAGACCCGTAAGTTGACTTTCTCATTCCAACATACTATACATAAAGGTTTATGTTCTCGGAGGACAATTTTCTCGACTCTACACATGAGCCTTCTCTGAGGATAATTTAAATACAAGCTAGCTAATTGAATAGATAAATTTTATTTCATTTTTCACTCTAAATTACTACAATATTTAAAGTAATTATTTATTTTTTACAGGCTTACTTCGCAAGTTAATTTAAAGTATGTAGATAATTTTTACACACATAATTATCTCACAGCTACCGCTTATAAGAAACCTGACAGTTGAATAGATAAAACACCATTCCTATTATCTTAGTTTCTGAGTTTATTATAATAGATATTATAATAAACTCAGAAATCATTTTACATATTTCAAACACCTGCGCAATGATGAAGTACCAACATTGACATAATTTATAAATTCTTATATTTCAAGTTTCTATTTCTGAATTCTAAAATATATAACAAAGTGTTATTTATTTAATATATTAAATATTATCTGTGACAACTGGTGCATAACAAGTTTGAAATTTTAAAACATAATTCATATGTCTTATTTTACATTTTAGCGTTAATTGTATAATACGTTATTTTATATGATTAATTATTTAAAAATGCAATAGAAAACAACAAAAATAAGTCCATAGAGTAATAATCAGGGACAAAAACAGTCATTAATAACCTAAAGACAAGTAACCAAATTATAATCATGCACGTTTTTATTAATTAAGCATAGTTATACAACTTAGGTGTATTGCAAGTTATTGCTTAAAAAATGAACCATGTCATAATAAAAAGACTAATTTCAAATAAAAGAAATTAAGACGTTAAAGTAATGTTTACAAATAACCTAAGAGATATCCGACTCTGTACTTTCTTTCTTACGCGTAATTTTTAATTTTAAAGTTGTATATTAGTTAAAAAAATGTATAATGAATATTGGTATAATTGTTTTCATTTGATATGTGGTGTATACTTTTTTTTATAAACTATATACCTTTCACTATAAACCACTAGCATCCTACGTAATGAGAGAAAAAATAACCTATTATACATCGCCATCGAGTTTTATCTTTATTGTTGTATTTTTTTTTTTGCCGGCTATCGCTAGGGCGATGGTCGACAGCGTCGGGAATTGGGACGCGGTCGCAGCCTTCTGCGAGACAGTGATCTCGCGGAAGGAGGCTGCGGATCGCCTGCGCAAGGAGCGCAGCCTCGATGAGGAGATCCGCCGCCGGCGACTGGGGCGGCGTAGGCGCAACTACCGGCGCCTCATGCCGCCCTAGCCGAGGCCGCGGGTGACGTGACCGGGGATTAGACCGTCACCCGCCGAGAACCGACCGCGTGAGGAAAGACCGACGTCCTCCCCGAGGGGGGGGGGGGACGTCGGTCGACGGGAGGGTACCCCAATAGGGGGTATTCCGTCGGGCCGACCACTGATGTCAAGTAACCCTGCTCCGGTGGTTGGCCCAACGACGAAGGCGACGTGGGTTTCGGGTGGGTTGCGGGAGTTGCGTGCTTAAGCCCCTCTGTCGCCCCGGACGGAGTGGTGCGGAGGCGCGCCGACCGCAGCCTACCCACAAAAAAAAAATTGTTGTATTTTTATATGCATACATCCAAACATCCCTCAGAGCACCTTTGGGAGTGTTTTATTCTTTCTCCGTCATTATTATAAAGAATAGAATTATGTTTAAATCAATATAACATAGAAATATTATCAATATAAATAGGACAGTTCTGAATTTAATTACGATTTTCAAAGGTACACCTGCATTTACCAAACAAATCAAATTCAATCCAATTTTGTCACTATCACCGTGTAACCAATTCATTTCATTATTTATTTCAACTCATATGCGTTCCACTGTTGCGCCTGAGCCTCCTCCACAATAGGAAGGAAATTGACCTTACTTTACCATGCTGGTGAGACAGGTTGGCATAGGGTTTTATTTAGAGTTTTCCTTTTCTTGCATATATTATATGTTTCGAAGGTTGGAAGGGGCCGTCGCCGTGCTGCATCACTCTCAGATCAGTCACGCATCGCGAGGGGATAAAATAATACTTCGGACGCCTACTTTTAAACTATTCAACAATTAGCGTTAACACTTTTTTCTATCATAACCACTAAGGAGTGGTAGGACCACACTGTTGACAGTTATCTGTCTACAGCCGCGGGCCGGTCCGTCCGGGGCAGTACCATGCTCTCGCAGAAAATCGACGTCTGAGTAGTAGCAATTTGTTACTGCGCTTCGTTCGGTGAGCGAGAGAGCCGGAAGCCCAACTTTCTGAGGGTGATTGCGTGTGGAGGGTTTTGGTGGTGCCCTTGGTATCACCGAGCCTCAATGCACGCATTCACACTCCCTTCGCTTTCTTCGCGGTAGGCAACGGCCTTGTAAAGGTCCATGAGCGGCAGCAACACTTACCATCAGGTGTACTGTTTGCTCGTTTGCCACCGTTTGCAATAAAAATAAAAATAATAATAATTACACGGATACTGACAGCTAACTTACAAGTTAGGGAAACGCGGTGAATTTGATACAACACGGCAGCAAGAACGACTGATCGCTCTCATATCTCGTTCCCAACTGAGTATTCAACGGCCCACTCTCAATAAAGAAAGCTCGGTAATATTTCAAACGTTAACGGTCAAACGACAAACATCAAAAATCATTGCCAACGTTGTATCAAAAACACCCAAATATAATACTTGACGTTTCCGTAATCGATTAATTCTTTAAAACTATCAAGATATGGCGCCAGAGGTAGTGACACTGCGACATATGCGTATTATATCCCTTAATCGTCTTTTACGACATCTACAAGTAAGATAGAGAGTGGTGAATTGTATTCTTACTCCATCGCCATACAGAAAACCACGTGTAACCAATACTCCATATATATATAGTAAAGATGTCATGTCTCAAAAATTAACATCATATTTTGTTTGTTCCAGGAAAGGCAACGCATATATTTATCCAGTAGTGGATTGGTCTCGGCCGAACACAACAGGTCTGGTGATTATAATCACTTCATTATTGTTAACATTTCTACATCTTGTGATAGTAGCTTTGGCGGTCGGCCGTGATGCAATTTCTAGGAGATTCTTCAAACGACCTGAAATCCCAAAAGTGGAGGACGGCATAGCTTTGAGACAACCAGAGCAAGTTAATGCGTAGAAAATATGGCGTGTAAAGTTAGAGCAAAGAAGATGATTACATAAAAATCGTCATCTTCAACATCCTGCTCTTATCCTAATTACTTGGTGTCGAAGCAATATATAAGTACTCGTTTTTCATCATACATATTGCAGACGTTATTTGGCAATAATTTTATGACCGGCCGCCTGCCTAATTTCAACCCTCCTTGAGAATGCAATTTTTGACCAGATGGCTTCAGATAAAGTGTGGTCCAGATCGATGAAAAGTTCTTTGTCGTCTCTTGCTAAACCCACGAGTAATAAGGGTTAAAAATAGTATTAAATATGAAAAATCATGATTATTATGAAAGTATCGAAACGGAGAATCTGCTAGATGGCGTTCAATAAACATACAATACAAAACTGTGTTACAAAACTGCGGCAAGCAGAGTTACATGGACGACGGTTACCATTTACCATCAGGCAAGTTATTTTCTCGTCTGCCACCAAAGGCAATAAACATATAATGAAAGTAAAAAGATAAAAAGAAACGTCCAAATTGGACGTAAAATAATACTAATTTTCAAAATTTAAAATTGATCTAGCAATAAATTTAGGTTTATAAGGTACTATGAAATTAGGCATTTCTGTGCAAAATTATAATAATAATTATTATTACGCTATTATAATAATAACTTATAAAAAAATAAATAATATCGCTCCTCCCACCGAATTATATCGTTATCAATAACTTCCAATTTTACAGGAAAAAGGGTCTTTTACGATTTTATTAAACATTGTCCAACCTAAGAGAATGATTTATACATTAAATGAAAGCTATTTTTATAAAATCATTTTAAAGACACCTATGTATTATCAATTTTATTAAAATCAAGTCGCCAAAAAAATATATTTTATATTTTTTTATACTGGAAACATTATTTCGCAAAACTACATTACGATATCATTCGCGTAAAAACAAAAGGACAGCTTACTCAATAATAGCATACCACAATGTTATTAGTTAAATACAGACAATCAAATATAAACGGTAATAGATTACCTATAGCGGGAATTTTCGCCAATATAATGCATATTATTTTTTTAAATTCATTAAACCGTAACCAACACAACTTTACCATATTTTTTAAATAAAATATCGAAAGCAATAGTATCTTTAGAATTCTTTACTACAACACAATTTTGCTGTTCTTACTCGAATAATATCGTAATACAGTAATACCCCGATTTACGCTACCCTCTTTTACGCGAATTCAAAGATACGTGGTTTTCTCTTGGAGTGATCAGGCCCAAGATTTATTTTTTTGTTCATAAAATTTCAATTATTTTTTATCTAATATTTTGACCATATTCTTTAACATTATTGTTTTCTTTGAACTAGTTTCAAATAACCAATTTATTTGTACATTTCATATAAGCAAAATTAAATCCCAACTTACGCGATTTCGACTTACGCGATTATCGCTTGGTCCCACCTATCGCGTAAATCCGGGGCGTGGTGTTACTGTATATTAAAAATCTTGGTCATAGTGCGACATGTACATAGATTCTTATATACTAATAATATATAGTAACACCGTCCTTATAGTCTTTCTTAATTACTATTAAATGCAATGCCCACATTAAAATACGAGTATTAATTAGGACATAAGTTTGCTAAATATCTTTTAACTCTAAAATCATACATAATGATAAGATTAAATTTGTCTAAATAACGTCTATTTATTTACTATTTCTATACTACTGGTGTAAAAAAAAATGCTGTGATGTCACAATAAAATGCAATTAAAATTTATTTAGTTTTCTTTTTATTATTAATTTAATAGATTATAAGATTTATTAAATAAGCATTCAGTATTTATAAAAATGCTAATGCTAATTTTGTCGTCGGTCGATGGGAAGGTACCCCAAATAGGGGGTATTCCGTCGGGCCGACCACTGATGACAAGTTAACCCTGCTCCGATGCATCGTGGGTGGTTGCATTTTCTGAGAACATTTACTAAAGTAATGTAAATTTATTTTTACATCATCAGAAAGTAGAGATTTCAATGAACAAAAAGCCCCCCCGACTTTTTAAAAAAAGCTGATATTTTGACGGGAGAATTTTCGATTGAAAATTAGGGTGCTTTTTTGATATTAAGTTAAAATAAGGCGAAAAAATTAATATTTTAAATCAAATAAATTACAGTGTATTTGGGACATAATAAAGTAAGTTTTCAGCAAATTCCGTAGAAAATTTTTATTTTGATAAAGTTAAAAATAAAAACCCAAAAACTTGGTTATTTGAATTTTTCACCTAAATTTTGAGGTTATATGAAAAAAGTATTAATACAAAAGTTGTAGATCTTTTTATTACCTACAACTTTGCTATTTAATTTTTTTCCGTAGGACTTGTAGTTTTGCCGGATATCAAGATAAACCATTTTTACCCTTAAAAACTCACACCCTCCCACTTCCCGAACTCGGATCGTCCGTAATTTATTTTTCCTTTCATTTTTATCATATTCCCCTCCTTTGCTAATGTGTTTCATCCTACTATTATTTTTTTCACTTTTTACCATTTTTGAAGGCTTCGACACTGGTCTATAAGTTTTGTGTTTTATCATGTAAATAGTACTCCGATAATTGTTCAGATGCTATGAAAGGAATCACATTTCATTTGTAAGTATATTTATTCATACTTTGTTAAAATAATTTCTAGAAAAATCCTTTAACGATTTCATGTTCAAATATAATTCTACTCAACGTTAGATGGCACTACTTTTCGTAATGGAACCTAGAACTATAAAAGTAGATAAAGCTCAGACTATTAAGATTATCGTAATAACTAATGAACATAAGTATTTAAATTAATATCTAAATACTTTTACCTGGACAAAAGTGATTTTTACATGTAGTTTCACAAATATTTTGTAAATAATGCGCCACCTGTCGTCAACTATGAAGAGCTATAAAAGTGTCAAAATTGTCATAAAAGTGTCAAAATGGGTCGTAGTTAGAACACTATTATTATATTCGGCTTTTTTTTTCATCAAAGAAAATAACTTTTACACTACTTTAAATAAACCTATTATAATTAAACTGTAAATTTTTTATGTTCTAGAATACTGGCCAATGATAATCTTAAGAAGCAATGGATTTCAAAAATCAATAGAAAACTGGCAACTTACGAAATATACAAAGATTTGTTCTTCCTAATTTAACGATGAAGATTTCATAATAACTTGCAAAGGCTTTAGAAAACTAAAGGATGTTTGTGCGTTTTTTTTCCAACGATTGAAGTTCGGCACCACTCCCTATCTTGCTCGTGGATGTCGTAAAAGATGACTAAGGGATATAACATTCACATAAGATCTGTGCAAGAGAAGGAAAACTCGAAATAAAACCCTACGCCAACATATCTTACCAGCACGCTACAGTAGGTTAAATTCCCTCCCATTGTGAAGGAGGCCCGAGCCCAACAGTGGGACGTATGTGGGCTGCGATGATGATGATGAATAGTAATGAGTTTTCAATCTAATAATGTATATAATTCAAGAAATGTATGATGCAAAAGAGTATTTAATTTTTACTATTCGAACCAATGTCTCCCTTTCTCCTTTATTTATTAATGATGCAATTGCACTCGATCTAATTTCTTGATAAGATTAAGTGTACGTCACAAAAATGTTTAAACTGGTGGTGGCATCGAAGACCGTTTTTGTATGAGAAAAGACAAAAAGGAAGGCAATAATACTAACTTTTACTAACTAGTAATATACAGTGATAATCTAACTGGTGTTTACATTCAACAATCCGTTAGAAACCCCAACAAATAATTGTATTGTTCGGTCGTATGAAAAGACAAATATAAAAAAAATTGACTTTAAAACTTCTAAGTTAATTACGTACTTAGTGTGCATTTCTAGTGAATTGTCGAACGAGAAGGACAGTAAAGGAAAATGTATTTTTCTTAAAATATTAATATTATAAACAATACTGACAAGCCTTATAAAGAAATTTGTGGTTAAAAACAGTAGTCAATCACCTATTCGCTATGCAGAATTATATTTGAATAGAGCAAACGGGTAATAAGATTTTTTGTATATATCTTACAAATAAAAAAATAACTCTGCCTGATATAGGTAAATTCTGAGTACGTCCCTGTTGCGCCACACACTTCCTTAACATCTAGTGCGAGATAGCTAAATTATTTAATAATACGAAACTATTAGTTTAGCTAATAGCCAGTAGATGGACATAAAGGAGGGAGTGAGATAGCATAAAGGAGGGATTAAGACAGGTAATAACCCCTCACTCCCTGTAACTGTCACGCATTGTTTCATAGAAAATATTAATTACAACAGCTCCTCTTTGTAGTTACTCCGTAATATCAACCTACCTATACCTATAGGTGGTATTACATCAACCTATAAAGAGGTTGCACCTCAACAAATGCATCCACCATATAGGCTTGATCTTGTACCTTTAGATTTCCACCTGTTTCGGTCTCTCAAAATTCTTTAGACAGTATCAGGTTAACAGCAAGAGAGGACTGCAAAAACTACATCATCTCATCATCATCTCAGCCCGAGGCTGCGGATCGCCTGCGCAAGGAGCGCAGCCTCGATGAGGAGATCCGCCGCCGGCGACTGGGGCGGCGTAGGCGCAACTACCGGCGCCTCATGCCGCCCTAGCCGAGGCCGCGGGTGACGTGACCGGGGATTAGACCGTCACCCGCCGAGAACCGACCGCGTGAGGAAAGACCGACGTCCTCCCCGAGGGGGGAGGGACGTCGGTCGACGGGAGGGTACCCCAATAGGGGGTATTCCGTCGGGCCGACCACTGATGTCAAGTAACCCTGCTCCGGTGGTTGGCCCAACGACGAAGGCGACGTGGGTTTCGGGTGGGTTGCGGGAGTTGCGTGCTTAAGCCCCTCTGTCGCCCCGGACGGAGTGGTGCGGAGGCGCGCCGACCGCAGCCTACCCACAAAAAAAAAATTGTTGTATTTTTATATGCATACATCCAAACATCCCTCAGAGCACCTTTGGGAGTGTTTTATTCTTTCTCCGTCATTATTATAAAGAATAGAATTATGTTTAAATCAATATAACATAGAAATATTATCAATATAAATAGGACAGTTCTGAATTTAATTACGATTTTCAAAGGTACACCTGCATTTACCAAACAAATCAAATTCAATCCAATTTTGTCACTATCACCGTGTAACCAATTCATTTCATTATTTATTTCAACTCATATGCGTTCCACTGTTGCGCCTGAGCCTCCTCCACAATAGGAAGGAAATTGACCTTACTTTACCATGCTGGTGAGACAGGTTGGCATAGGGTTTTATTTAGAGTTTTCCTTTTCTTGCATATATTATATGTATCGAAGGTTGGAAGGGGCCGTCGCCGTGCTGCATCACTCTCAGATCAGTCACGCATCGCGAGGGGATAAAATAATACTTCGGACGCCTACTTTTAAACTATTCAACAATTAGCGTTAACACTTTTTTCTATCATAACCACTAAGGAGTGGTAGGACCACACTGTTGACAGTTATCTGTCTACAGCCGCGGGCCGGTCCGTCCGGGGCAGTACCATGCTCTCGCAGAAAATCGACGTCTGAGTAGTAGCAATTTGTTACTGCGCTTCGTTCGGTGAGCGAGAGAGCCGGAAGCCCAACTTTCTGAGGGTGATTGCGTGTGGAGGGTTTTGGTGGTGCCCTTGGTATCACCGAGCCTCAATGCACGCATTCACACTCCCTTCGCTTTCTTCGCGGTAGGCAACGGCCTTGTAAAGGTCCATGAGCGGCAGCAACACTTACCATCAGGTGTACTGTTTGCTCGTTTGCCACCGTTTGCAATAAAAATAAAAATAATAATAATTACACGGATACTGACAGCTAACTTACAAGTTAGGGAAACGCGGTGAATTTGATACAACACGGCAGCAAGAACGACTGATCGCTCTCATATCTCGTTCCCAACTGAGTATTCAACGGCCCACTCTCAATAAAGAAAGCTCGGTAATATTTCAAACGTTAACGGTCAAACGACAAAAATCAAAAATCATTGCCAACGTTGTATCAAAAACACCCAAATATAATACTTGACGTTTCCGTAATCGATTAATTCTTTAAAACTATCAAGATATGGCGCCAGAGGTAGTGACACTGCGACATATGCGTATTATATCCCTTAATCGTCTTTTACGACATCTACAAGTAAGATAGAGAGTGGTGAATTGTATTCTTACTCCATCGCCATACAGAAAACCACGTGTAACCAATACTCCATATATATAGTAAAGATGTCATGTCTCAAAAATTAACATCATATTTTGTTTGTTCCAGGAAAGGCAACGCATATATTTATCCAGTAGTGGATTGGTCTCAGCCGAACACAACAGGTCTGGTGATTATAATCACTTCATTATTGTTAACATTTCTACATCTTGTGATAGTAGCTTTGGCGGTCGGCCGTGATGCAATTTCTAGGAGATTCTTCAAACGACCTGAAATCCCAAAAGTGGAGGACGGCATAGCTTTGAGACAACCAGAGCAAGTTAATGCGTAGAAAATATGGCGTGTAAAGTTAGAGCAAAGAAGATGATTACATAAAAATCGTCATCTTCAACATCCTGCTCTTATCCTAATTACTTGGTGTCGAAGCAATATATAAGTACTCGTTTTTCATCATACATATTGCAGACGTTATTTGGCAATAATTTTATGCCCGGCCGCCTGCCTAATTTCAACCCTCCTTGAGAATGCAATTTTTGACCAGATGGCTTCAGATAAAGTGTGGTCCAGATCGATGAAAAGTTCTTTGTCGTCTCTTGCTAAACCCACGAGTAATAAGGGTTAAAAATAGTATTAAATATGAAAAATCATGATTATTATGAAAGTATCGAAACGGAGAATCTGCTAGATGGCGTTCAATGAACATACAATACAAAACTGTGTTACAAAACTGCGGCAAGCAGAGTTACATGGACGACGGTTACCATTTACCATCAGGCAAGTTATTTTCTCGTCTGCCACCAAAGGCAATAAACATATAATGAAAGTAAAAAGATAAAAAGAAACGTCCAAATTGGACGTAAAATAATACTAATTTTCAAAATTTAAAATTGATCTAGCAATAAATTTAGGTTTATAAGGTACTATGAAATTAGGCATTTCTGTGCAAAATTATAATAATAATTATTATTACGCTATTATAATAATAACTTATAAAAAAATAAATAATATCGCTCCTCCCACCGAATTATATCGTTATCAATAACTTCCAATTTTACAGGAAAAAGGGTCTTTTACGATTTTATTAAACATTGTCCAACCTAAGAGAATGATTTATACATTAAATGAAAGCTATTTTTATAAAATCATTTTAAAGACACCTATGTATTATCAATTTTATTAAAATCAAGTCGCCAAAAAAATATATTTTATATTTTTTTATACTGGAAACATTATTTCGCAAAACTACATTACGATATCATTCGCGTAAAAACAAAAGGACAGCTTACTCAATAATAGCATACCACAATGTTATTAGTTAAATACAGACAATCAAATATAAACGGTAATAGATTACCTATAGCGGGAATTTTCGCCAATATAATGCATATTATTTTTTTAAATTCATTAAACCGTAACCAACACAACTTTACCATATTTTTTAAATAAAATATCGAAAGCAATAGTATCTTTAGAATTCTTTACTACAACACAATTTTGCTGTTCTTACTCGAATAATATCGTAATACAGTAATACCCCGATTTACGCTACCCTCTTTTACGCGAATTCAAAGATACGTGGTTTTCTCTTGGAGTGATCAGGCCCAAGATTTATTTTTTTGTTCATAAAATTTCAATTATTTTTTATCTAATATTTTGACCATATTCTTTAACATTATTGTTTTCTTTGAACTAGTTTCAAATAACCAATTTATTTGTACATTTCATATAAGCAAAATTAAATCCCAACTTACGCGATTTCGACTTACGCGATTATCGCTTGGTCCCACCTATCGCGTAAATCCGGGGCGTGGTGTTACTGTATATTAAAAATCTTGGTCATAGTGCGACATGTACATAGATTCTTATATACTAATAATATATAGTAACACCGTCCTTATAGTCTTTCTTAATTACTATTAAATGCAATGCCCACATTAAAATACGAGTATTAATTAGGACATAAGTTTGATAAATATCTTTTAACTCTAAAATCATACATAATGATAAGATTAAATTTGTCTAAATAACGTCTATTTATTTACTATTTCTATACTACTGGTGTAAAAAAAAATGCTGTGATGTCACAATAAAATGCAATTAAAATTTATTTAGTTTTCTTTTTATTATTAATTTAATAGATTATAAGATTTATTAAATAAGCATTCAGTATTTATAAAAATGCTAATGCTAATTTTGTCGTCGGTCGATGGGAAGGTACCCCAAATAGGGGGTATTCCGTCGGGCCGACCACTGATGACAAGTTAACCCTGCTCCGATGCATCGTGGGTGGTTGCATTTTCTGAGAACATTTACTAAAGTAATGTAAATTTATTTTTACATCATCAGAAAGTAGAGATTTCAATGAACAAAAAGCCCCCCCGACTTTTTAAAAAAAGCTGATATTTTGACGGGAGAATTTTCGATTGAAAATTAGGGTGCTTTTTTGATATTAAGTTAAAATAAGGCGAAAAAATTAATATTTTAAATCAAATAAATTACAGTGTATTTGGGACATAATAAAGTAAGTTTTCAGCAAATTCCGTAGAAAATTTTTATTTTGATAAAGTTAAAAATAAAAACCCAAAAACTTGGTTATTTGAATTTTTCACCTAAATTTTGAGGTTATATGAAAAAAGTATTAATACAAAAGTTGTAGATCTTTTTATTACCTACAACTTTGCTATTTAATTTTTTTTCCGTAGGACTTGTAGTTTTGCCGGATATCAAGATAAACCATTTTTACCCTTAAAAACTCACACCCTCCCACTTCCCGAACTCGGATCGTCCGTAATTTATTTTTCCTTTCATTTTTATCATATTCCCCTCCTTTGCTAATGTGTTTCATCCTACTATTATTTTTTTCACTTTTTACCATTTTTGAAGGCTTCGACACTGGTCTATAAGTTTTGTGTTTTATCATGTAAATAGTACTCCGATAATTGTTCAGATGCTATGAAAGGAATCACATTTCATTTGTAAGTATATTTATTCATACTTTGTTAAAATAATTTCTAGAAAAATCCTTTAACGATTTCATGTTCAAATATAATTCTACTCAACGTTAGATGGCACTACTTTTCGTAATGGAACCTAGAACTATAAAAGTAGATAAAGCTCAGACTATTAAGATTATCGTAATAACTAATGAACATAAGTATTTAAATTAATATCTAAATACTTTTACCTGGACAAAAGTGATTTTTACATGTAGTTTCACAAATATTTTGTAAATAATGCGCCACCTGTCGTCAACTATGAAGAGCTATAAAAGTGTCAAAATTGTCATAAAAGTGTCAAAATGGGTCGTAGTTAGAACACTATTATTATATTCGGCTTTTTTTTTCATCAAAGAAAATAACTTTTACACTACTTTAAATAAACCTATTATAATTAAACTGTAAATTTTTTATGTTCTAGAATACTGGCCAATGATAATCTTAAGAAGCAATGGATTTCAAAAATCAATAGAAAACTGGCAACTTACGAAATATACAAAGATTTGTTCTTCCTAATTTAACGATGAAGATTTCATAATAACTTGCAAAGGCTTTAGAAAACTAAAGGATGTTTGTGCGTTTTTTTTCCAACGAATGAAGTTCGGCACCACTCCCTATCTTGCTCGTGGATGTCGTAAAAGATGACTAAGGGATATAACATTCACATAAGATCTGTGCAAGAGAAGGAAAACTCGAAATAAAACCCTACGCCAACATATCTTACCAGCACGCTACAGTAGGTTAAATTCCCTCCCATTGTGAAGGAGGCCCGAGCCCAACAGTGGGACGTATGTGGGCTGCGATGATGATGATGAATAGTAATGAGTTTTCAATCTAATAATGTATATAATTCAAGAAATGTATGATGCAAAAGAGTATTTAATTTTTACTATTCGAACCAATGTCTCCCTTTCTCCTTTATTTATTAATGATGCAATTGCACTCGATCTAATTTCTTGATAAGATTAAGTGTACGTCACAAAAATGTTTAAACTGGTGGTGGCATCGAAGACCGTTTTTGTATGAGAAAAGACAAAAAGGAAGGCAATAATACTAACTTTTACTAACTAGTAATATACAGTGATAATCTAACTGGTGTTTACATTCAACAATCCGTTAGAAACCCCAACAAATAATTGTATTGTTCGGTCGTATGAAAAGACAAATATAAAAAAAATTGACTTTAAAACTTCTAAGTTAATTACGTACTTCGTGTGCATTTCTAGTGAATTGTCGAACGAGAAGGACAGTAAAGGAAAATGTATTTTTCTTAAAATATTAATATTATAAACAATACTGACAAGCCTTATAAAGAAATTTGTGGTTAAAAACAGTAGTCAATCACCTATTCGCTATGCAGAATTATATTTGAATAGAGCAAACGGGTAATAAGATTTTTTGTATATATCTTACAAATAAAAAAATAACTCTGCCTGATATAGGTAAATTCTGAGTACGTCCCTGTTGCGCCACACACTTCCTTAACATCTAGTGCGAGATAGCTAAATTATTTAATAATACGAAACTATTAGTTTAGCTAATAGCCAGTAGATGGACATAAAGGAGGGAGTGAGATAGCATAAAGGAGGGATTAAGACAGGTAATAACCCCTCACTCCCTGTAACTGTCACGCATTGTTTCATAGAAAATATTAATTACAACAGCTCCTCTTTGTAGTTACTCCGTAATATCAACCTACCTATACCTATAGGTGGTATTACATCAACCTATAAAGAGGTTGCACCTCAACAAATGCATCCACCATATAGGCTTGATCTTGTACCTTTAGATTTCCACCTGTTTCGGTCTCTCAAAATTCTTTAGACAGTATCAGGTTAACAGCAAGAGAGGACTGCAAAAACTACATCATCTCATCATCATCTCAGCCCATATACGTCCCACTGTTGGGCTCGGGCCTCCTTCATAGTGGAAGGGTAATTGACCTACTATACCACGCTGGTCAGACGTGTTGGTATAGGGTTTTATTTCGAGTTTTCCTTCTCTCGTATAGATGTTATATGCGTTTTATATCCCTTAGTCGTCTCGTACGATCACCCACGGGTAAGGTGAATTGTATTCTTACTCCGTCACCACACGGAAACTACATATTGTAATTAAAATAAATAAACTTTGAAAAATATGTCTTGAATTTTCATATATTTAGAATGTAAATAAACTTTTTCTCCGGCCTTACAAAATAAGCCAAAGCCAAAGTCACTTGTGTTTATTCATAATTCCTTCCCTAAAGTTATATAACATAACTAGCAATCCGCCCTCGCTTCGTTTCGGTTATAGGTTATAGTCGTTTTACCCGCGTAGTTCCCGTTCCCGTGGGAATACCGGGATAAAATATAGCCTAGTTTACGCCCTGATATTATAGCTTTCCATTGGTGAAAGAATTTTTGAAATCGGTCGAGCCGTTTTGAAGATTACCCGGAACAAACAGACAGACAGACAGACAAAAATTTTTTAATTGCTATTTTAGGCATAGGTGTCGTGCAAATAACCGTGTGAGCATGAAAAAAGCCTATTATTTTGACATTACAAACAGACACTCCAATTTTATTTATTGATATAGATACATATATAAAATATTTGTGCTGTGTGGTGAAGCTAAGGGAACATAATATAAAATTAATGGTGTTTGAAGTATCGTGTACGTTTTTGTTAATCCAATGTGTCTTTCTATGTGTACTTTCTGACTAGCAAGTTGCAAGTCTGTAATAACTCTGGTCTTATTACTCCACTCTTTAAAAACCTGAAGCATGTAATAATTCACCAAATCACGACTGAGCCAAATATCAATCATAAACCAAAAATCATATGTAAAGTGAATCCATGTAAATATAATATTAGACACAGCCGTTTTGCGTACATTAAGAATTTTAGCTATTTTAAAATCTGGTTTATTACGTCTTAATTTAATTAATAAAATACAGAAGTAAAATAACCTGTATAAAAACAAGTTTTTTGATAATCTGAGTCGAGAAAATGAAGATGACATTGTCTTTCTGGTTTAAAGTTAGATCCTTAGAATAATAACGTATAGAAGGATAGTGTCAGTACTTCGAACTTTAAAAATTTGAATCTAAAAATACTAATGGCGGGCAGACGATTACACACGTACACACGGAAACCACTATACAAATTATGAAATCAAATTTTGTTTTTATTAACATAAATCGTCGAAATACTTTTAAAAGTAGGGGAGACCTGGGAGAGTTGTGACAGAGGAGAGTTGTGACAAGGACGATTTCTCGGAACCTATGACCGTTAACGAGGTGGCAAAAACGCATAATCGTCTTTTTAGTGATGCGCTACTTGACAAATTATGCACTAAAGGTACACGGCAAGTGGTTGTGTGAGTACGGCGTCTGCACGGCAAAAAACACCGAAAAGTAAGTTTTTTATCAATATTTTGAATGCATTTAAATCGTGATCTATTACATTAACGTGGATTTGCTATTTATTTCCATATTGTGCAGTTTTTGAAGTTTCAACACGTGGCATTTTTTTATTGTGTTTGCATCTTGTTTTAAAATTACAAATTATTATTCTGTATAGGTCGCGATTTTTGGCCCATAGGAGAGTTGTGACACGCTGTCACAACTCTCCTATTTTACTTTTATTTTCTGGTGAGCTTATTTAACATGCTTTTTGTAATGCTTTTATTATGTTTATGTATATGTTTGTTTTTCTAATCAACTCTTATAACTTAAGTTTGATATAAAAGGTGATCGGCAATTTAATTCCCTGTTAAATATGTAATTTTTTACAGAAATTTATCTGGGCATATGGTTTGGTGTCATGCTGATTTTTTTTTTTCAGAATGTCTAATTAATATAAACGAAAGACTGAGAGGAGAATGGCTGGTGTCGTAGGTTATGAATTGGCGTTTCGGCAATTTCGTTACGAAGTCAAAGTCTTCGAAAGTCCACATCCTCTCACAATCTCAACCATATATCTTTGAAAAGATATATAAAGAAGAAACAGGCTTTCCAAAATAAAGAATATGATATCGCTGCATCTATGCCTTATGCTAGTTCAACGGTATTTACAGAAGTGCAAAAAAATATTAAATGTAGAAGTTATTTGGAACGTCAATGAAACGGAAATAAGTCGAAAGTTAAAAAGTGTGTTCTAAGGTAAGAAAAGAATAAACCTAAAAAACCAAGGACAGGACAAGAGCAACAAGAATAATAATAGAGGTGGAGCGGAAGAAGATGCAGAAAATGATTGTTTCCGCTTATGGTGCTTTGAGTCCTATGCCAGAGGTAGATCAAATATATTCCAGGCACTAAACCCATCAGTGCCTGGAATACAAAGTTGGTCTTGTGAAGATTGCACAGGAGGCGAACTGCAGTACGTCTGTCATAAGTGTTTATCAGATTAAATTAAGATTTTCCACTGATTTTAAAATCATTGATCTCGTAATAATACTATAATTATTTAAAAAAAAAATGCTTGTTATGTTTATGTTAAATATTATGTTAGTTACTACAAATTATGTCAAAATTGACAATAAAAGTACTTTTCTGCAAAACAATGCGTATTCCATTTATAATTCATATAAAAGTATCTTTATCTATCAAATACATAGCTGTCACAACTTACCTTGGTACTTGTCACAACTTACCTCGGTATTAGGAGAGTTGTGACAAAGGGAGTAGTTTCACTTTACGAGGAATTTCTCGGAAATCTTGTATCTTTTTTGAAGTTGATGGCTGTTTTTAAAAGAGCAATAACTAAGGTAAAGTAGGATATATATTTCAAAATCATAGCATCATTATATATTGAGATAATAATTTTTATATAAAAATTGTCACAACTCTTCTAGGTCTCCCCTAATGTTAAAAACCTTTTTATGTTTTTCAAATGTGTTGTGGCACCATTTGAATGCACAAGCCGTCATAATTACCTATTTATTTTTTAAGAGTTGCGTACGTTCGTGCAGTGCTTGTACATTACGGGACTGTCCCGGCGTAAGCTCCATTAGGCTCCAATTGAAATTCCTCACTTTTTGTGCGCGGAGTTACCTTCTATATGTTCATATTCTAAGGTTAGATCTTATAGTTTATAGCCACTTTTTCATCATGTCTTTGGCCTTAGGGAATCGATGTGCGCCTTGTTCGTTAGAAAAGGCGACTTCTCGCTTTTTAAGCATGTCAATATTTAATATACAAGATTTTATTTAAAATATCTCGTACAAAAATGAATAGATTTGGTCAAGCTATGCTAGCGCCACTTTGACAGTTGCAAACCCCATAGTAGCCTATCAATCGTCATCACCAGTACCCACACATATAGGTTACACATGAATCTTAAAACCCACTGTAATGTTTTGTGTTTCACAGGCTCGGCACGCACTTTTACACTTTTCCTCTATCGGTTCCCTCTCACCACTCGGGGTTCTCATGGCCAACGTGATTCTACAGAGTAATAATATATATACACTATGCGATGCGCTCGAGACAGTGATTGTATGAACTATGTATGTCTCTGTACAGTATTGGTATTATTGTCAGAATACTTAAAATATACATTACCTCTATTTTTGTGATTTGGTAGTCACAAACACTACACCCACCACGAGAGTTTCGGCGCGAATATGGAAATGTCATGATAAGCTCTTGTATTATATTATTATTTTAAGTGCTTTATAGTGTTATATTGAATATTTTTGCTGATATTTTATGTAATATAGTACAGTTAAGGTGCTGAAGTGTGGTGAATGTAATATAAGAGTGGTTTGCGTGTATTTTCATATTCTACCGAAATTCCCAGAGATATCATTTAATTAGGTTTTCAGCGCCTAATAATGGTAACGACTTGACTTAGTGATGGATAATGACTCATCATCATTCATCATTACATCATATATACAAACATACAAATTAAATCCCACCACTCTTATTTTTATTGTGAATTATCTATGCTCACCACGCTTCAAACAGTCACTGTAACATATAGGGACAATATCTTAATATTGTTATTATATTTTAAACAGCAGGTGAGAAAATTATAATTGGAAAATCATGTTAAAACGGGAAACTTGGTCTGTTTACCTACATGAAAATAACCTAATTTAATGAAATGAATAAATAATATTGTACAATCCTGTACAACTAGAGATATAATTTTTTATAGTAGAATATATATTTAAAACTTAAGAAAACAAGGTAAGTTTCGTGTATTTATTATGTGAAACCATCTTCCATACTTCAATGGGCATTCTCTATATTGGCTATATCCCCTATTACTTTATTATATTTGCTAGCAATCATCCTCTCCTTCAATTTAGTTTCAGCCGCTCTTTGCCCGCTTTTTAAATCTCTGATAGCTCCTAACTTATTCATTGTAATAATATTTTGTAAACTGCTATTTTGATTTACATTAAATACATATCTAATGTATTTAATTGGATAAAGAATAATTCTGTGTTGTTGAAAATAGTTTCATAAATAAGCCATATTTTTGTAATATTTAAAAGATAACTACAATTAAACTGTTTACTATGGTTTATCCTTAATTGTACTATGATTGGTATGTATTAAAAGCAAATATCCTTACTAATATTATAAATGCGAAAGGAAGGATGTTTATTTATTTGTTTGTTACGCTTTCACGCTTAAACCACCGAACCGATTTCAAAAATACTTTCACCAATGGAAAGCTATAATATCAGGGAGTAACATAGGCATATATTTTATCCCGGTATTCCCACGGAAACGGGAACTACGTCGCGGGTAAGGCGACTGAAACCAAAGCGAAGCGAGAACTGGTTACTAGGTAAAAAATACGCGTAATCTTCAACAAAACTAGGTGTTTAAAAAATAAAAATAGCAGATAGACTTTTTTCAATTTACTTGCGCTATATCCTTACTAATATTATAAATGTGAAAGTAAGTTTGTTTGTTAGTTTGTTTATTCTTTGTTTGTTTGTTACGCTTTCACGCTTAAACTACAAAACAGTTTTTAAAAATTCTTTCACTAATGGACAGCTATAATGGGATATTTTATCCCGCTATTCCCACGGGAACGGAAACTACGCCGGTAAGGCGACTGAAACCGAAGCAAAGCGAGGGCGAGTTGTTAGTTAATCAATAAATAACAGATAATTATGATGTTAACGCACTAATGATTGTAATAATAAATCAATTATAGTAAAATAGATATACCGTATGCTGATGAAATAAGAATACAATTCACTACTTCCTGTCTTGCTCGTGGATGTCGTAAAAGACGTCTAAGGGATTATAACATGACCACTGATGACAAGTCACATCTGCTCCGGTGGTCGGCCCAACAACGAGGTGACGTGGGTACGGGTGGGTTATGGGCCCGCGCGCCGTCCTTTCATCGCCCCGGACGGACAGGACCGCGCGTGCGCTTACCATAGCCCACCCATAAAAAAAAGGGATTATAACATGCCTATAAAATTTATGCAAAAAAAGGCAAACTCGAATTAAAACTCTATACCAACATGTCTGACCAGTATGAGATAGTAGGCCAATTTCCCTCTTATTGAGGAGGAGGCTCGAGCCCAGTAGTGGGACGTTAGTGAGTTGAAACAACGACGACGAGATACGTTATGTTATTTTAGATTACTCAGTAATATGTATTCTTTCTGTTTCTATTTTAATATTTACACAATAAACAAAATAGAAATATACAATTAGAAAATAAAAATAATAATTACATGAAATTCTTTTATTACTTTTACTTTTAACTAGAAATTATATTTTACTAATATTACAAAGCAAAATAAAAACTTTAGTTATAGTACGGGATCCACGGTACATTTTTTTATTTGATTACTTACTTATTTTATTGATTTTTTTTTTATGTAAATATACAAATTTTAGTACCTGTTTATTAAAAACTAAAGTTATTTAAATTTTAAAAAAGATGTTTTCAATGAATTTTATGTTAGAAATAGGAAATCGGAAAAATTACAATTCTTGTCGGACTAGTGAAACCTACCTGTTTTTTTTTGTGGACATTGTTTCATTCGGGTTGAGAACACACTAACCTACTATGTAATATCTTTGTCCTACAGTTAGTAATGAGACAAATGGTATTGTGGTATTAACAATTTCTGAGCGTAGGACCAAGATAACGTACCACGCAATTTGTAGGACAATATGACTGTTTATTTATATAAATATTAAGTAAGTAAGAAAAGAAAAATCTGCTTGTTAGTAATTGCTTTTGATGACCTCGTTATCGATACATGTTGGAAGCAGGGGACTCCCTGATGTAACCATAGATTTTGTAGGACAAATATTTTTTTAGATAATTTAGATAATTATCTTGAGGTATACCGAAAATCACCCCGTTAGTAATAAATTTTTGAGAATCACCCAATGGACATATTCTATCCCTCCTACCTCCGAAACCTACCACAATTGAGAGTTTTCGTACAGATATTATTGGGCGTCTCATCAAGATAAAGCTACTCACGAAAAATTAGCTTGTTAGTAATCAAATAAAAAAATGTACGGTGGATCCCGGCCTATTAATTAAAAGCAATTTTTAAAACTTGTTATAATCAGTTTAAATAATCAACAGTATTTTTAATTGAAATTGAATGTTGTCGTTGACATTTAAAAATGAATACTAATAGCCAAACGTATTTTCCGGAGCCAAGTATAATAATATAATCAATATGTAGTAGGTATTATCAGTCGCATTTAAAACGTTAGGTTGTAAAAGGCTATAAAATATAGAACACCAACGCGCAAATACTTGGCACCATTATATTAATATAATATTTTTTTAATAAATCAATCTTCTTTTTAATTGTAGTTTATTTACTTAGTCCACAATTATGACGAAAGATTTTTTGAAAAGTTTGTAGAAAATTTCCATTTGAGGAAGAATGGCTATATAGGATACAATCTTTCACCCTTAGAATAATAACATATAGAAGGTAAGTTCACGCACAAAAAGTGAGGCATTTCAATTGGAGCCTAATGGAGCTTACGCCGGAATCGTCCCGTAATGTACAAGTCATTGTACTGCACAAACGTACGCAACTCTTAAAAAATAAATAGGTAATTATGACGGTTTGTGCATTCGAATGATGTCACAACACATTTGAAAAACATAAAAAGGTTTTTAACATTACTTTTAAAAGTATTTCGACGATTTATGTTAATAAAAACAAAATTTGATTTCATAATTTGTATAGTGGTTTGCGTGTGTACGTGTGTAATCATCTGCGCGCCATTAGTATTTTTAGATTCAAATTTTTAAAGTTCGAAGTATTGACACTATCCTTCTATACGTTATTATTCTAAGCTTTCACCCTATTCTATATATAAATACGTGAAGCAAAAACTTTGCACCCCTTTTTACGAAAATTACGTGGACGTACAAGTATGAAATTTGGCACAGTTGAAGTATATAATGAGTAGAAGTGCATAAAACTGAAATTTCATATAATAATGGATTAGAAATACATTAAATTCATTAAAAAAAGTATTACGCACACTACAACGCTATCGCTACAAACACACACACACACACACACGTTTGTGTCAGTGTGTTGCGTAGCAACGCTTATACACTTTTGTTTACGGTTAAAACCTCTGGTCGGAATGAATGTCAAACAATTATAATTATGGTGACAATGTCTAATAGACATTTGTACTTATATATTAGTTATTAGTGAAATACAGTTTGCTCAATTTACATAAATAAAATTAAAGAAAGTTGTGTAGCAGAAAAATTAATTAAAATTAATTTCGACCACTAGTACTATGTAGATAGGCGTGTATGAAGTCAATGTTATTTTAGACTAGCAACCCGCCCTCGCTTCGCTTCGGTTATAGGTTATAGTCGTTTTACCCGCGTAGTTCCCGTTCCCGTGGGAATACTGGGATAAAATATAGCCTAGTTTACGCCCTGATATTATAGCTTTCCATTGGTGAAAGATTTTTTGAAATCGGTCCAGCCGTTTTGAAGATTACCCGGAACAAACAGACAGACAGACAGCCAAATTTTTTTAATTGCTATTTTAGGCATAGGTGTCGTGCAAATAACCGTGTGAGCATGAAAAAAGCCTATTATTTTGACATTACAAACAGACACTTCAATTTTATTTATTGGTATAGATATCTCACATCTCCGAGCTGGCCTCGGATGACAAGGCACTCGGTACCGGTGGTTCACCCAATGGCGAAGAGGAGGTTATACGGTGGGTTATGAGTCCACGCGCCGCCCTTTCGTTCCCGAGGGAAGGGAGTGAACGGCGTGTGCGCTAACCATAGCACACCCACATCTACAAGCAATAAAGTGAGAAATAAAATTATTATATAAGTTTGAGCAAAATTGTAGACGAGTAATAAATCAGAATACGACTAAATGAAACGTCTTTAAATACAAATTTATAATTTACTAGCTGACCCAACAGACGTTGTTCTGTTCAAATCTGTAAAAATATACAAAATTGAATTCTCCTTGAAATTGATCGCAGCGCCACCTGCCGGTTCCAATTATTAATCTAAACCGAATGGTTTGGATGTTCCGCATGGCTACTCCGATGGATATGAGAATTCATATCATATCCATCGGAATGGCCTCAAAAAAAATCATCAAACTCGGTCCAGCCGTTTAGAAGGAGTTCAATTACAAACACACGAACAGAAGATTTATATATTTATATACAGAAAAGTTTATATAGTCGAAAAAAAGATTACATTAGAAAAGCATATATATAAACGTCAAGTTTTCTTAAATTTTCTAATTTTCTGCGCAACTTTCTTTTTTTATTTCCATAAAGGCCTTTTTTAAAATATTAGAAAACTTAAAAAAAAAGATGGACGAAATCGGTAAAGTCGTTCTGAAGTTATGTTATTGTCCTGCCCGAACAGCGCCACCTACCGGGTCCAATTGTGAATCTAAACCATCCTCGAATCCCCTTGAACACACACAAAAAAAATCGTCAACATTAACGATAAAGAATAAAGGATCAAGGAAAACACGTGGCACCAAAGAAGTTTCACTTCTGACGTGCTATATATTTGAATATGTAGGGAAGATGCTGACAAAGACCGCAGCGTCAGCCCTCTCTTCCCGAGCTCCCTGGCGGGGCCATGCAGGGCGGCCAGTCTACCTCCAACCGCCGTCTCAAGAACTCGTCTCTTAAATATAATTATTGTAGACTCAAATATTAACGTTTATCTTATTTTAAATCATTTTTATTCTCAAATAAATAAGTGTGAACTCAAGTGCTTTTTTGTTTAAAAGACTCTCGGCCAGACCCCGTATAACAGTGGTGTCAGCGGTGAAGGGATCTAGCAGAAAGATCCTCGGTGCCTCCTAGAACTTATTCTATGGTAAAGCGTTTCTTGAACTCATTATCCAGTGTCCTTGAAAACCTTTTGTGCTATGCTCAATGTTCAACCTGCGAATTAAGTGAAGAGAAGAAGTATAAAGAAGAAGATTATCACCCCAACTACCGGGTGACGCAGAAGTTTGCTCCAGGACCGCAGTCTCGCCCCATAATAACAGAGAAGAAGTCGAAATACACAATTTATCCTTGGTAACCAAGAGACTCCTCGTGCCCAGTGCTGCTGCCGTGACCCGTGTTGCTGCCGTTTACCCGTGCTGCCGCCGTGCCCTTGAAACCAGTGGTAAAGCCGACATGCTGTAAGTCCAAACCAGTTATTTACTTATCAAGTGAAAGTGAAAACCTCAAAATTTTGAACACTATTCTATTATTTACGAACATTTTTTTTTTCCTCTAGAAAATAACATTTAATTTCCACTTTTAAACTCATTACCGTAAAACATACACGTTTACTTTATTGTAATCAAACCTGCATACTTTATTACATTGTGCATTTTAACCTGAGACCAGTGCAGCTGCTTATCATAATTACTCCCACGCATAATTCGTCGTGGCCTTATCTCTTGTTTTGTTTAATACTCAGTCGATACCATGCCTAAAGACGAAGTTTTTGCTACTGTCTCGTCACAAGATATTGGCTTAAATATTCTATGCAAATTTATTAATAAGTTTGATGGCAATCGCGAGAAATTAATTCCGTTTTTAAACAACTGTAAAAATGCAGTTAGTCTCGCGTCTCCTCAGCAGCAAGATATTCTTTTAAAATACATTTTGAGCCAACTTGAAGGACGCGCCGAAAGTGCGTGTTCTATTAAAGTCTTTGAATCCTGCTCACAATTAGAAGAATTTCTTAAGGCACAATTTGGCGATAAAAAACATTATGCGGCACTGCTCTCGGATTTACAGGAATGTCGCCAGTCTAATAACGAAACGGTCAACCAGTACGCCCTTCGAGTTGAAACGTGTTTGTCTAAGTTGTTAACGGAAATAAATATATCTATCCCGACCAAGAAAAAGGGTGAACTGGCAGGCCGCGTCGCCGCCATGCAAGATCTGGCATTACATACATTTGTTATTGGCCTAAACCCTCGCCTATCAACCGTAGTGCGATGTCATGACCCTGAGACCCTCAATGACGCTATTAATTTTGCGATGTCTGAAGAGAAGATATTTTATGCAATTACTCGGCGCACCGTTTCTCAAACAAATGTTCAAGATTATAATCAGAGGCGTTTTAGTAACCGTAATTTTCAACAAAACAGGGCGCCGAATAACTGGTCAGGGCCATCTAATACTTTTAGGCCTGAACCTCCAGTGTGCCGATACTGTAAAATACCGGGTCACACCATAGAAACTTGCCGCAAATGCGAAAGCAACAATCGACGACGATACGGCAATTTCCAGAATAATTATAATGATAATAGGTCGCCACCCCATTTCTCGCAAAATCGCAATCAGCCTATTCACGCTGTAAACACAGAAGATCAAGGTATCGATGAGGCCAACTATCATTTAAACGCAGAGGATCTCCCGTCTGGTGCCGTGCGGGAAGATTAAATCATAAAACCGCCACCAGCTCTAAGGTCAAAACATGTCTACAACGCCAATACTCGATTTCATCTGCTCAATCTAACCGACAGGGTAACCAGCCCCAAACCGACAGATTGAAGCCTCATAATTTGAATGCCACTCAATCCAACCAACAGGGTAGCCAGCCCCAAACTGACGGATTGCAGTCTTTTGATTCTATTGAGAATCCTCCAGCCACTAACAAACAGGGTAACCAGACCCAAACTCATAGTGGACCTTTTGATTCTATTGAGAATCCTTCAGCCACTAACAAACAGGGTAACCAGCCCCAAACTCATAGTGGACCTTTCTTTATTCCTCGCGCGTTCATTAAAGGACAGCGTAATCAATTGCCATCCAATAATGGATCCGATAGGCATAAAAAATATCGCAATTCAATTGATACTTCAAATCAGTCTTCCATAAATACGGAGTCAATTATCAAGTCTTGCTTCTCTTGCACTGTAGCCGAAACTGGAAAAGGAAAACAAACACTACAAACATATAATATTCAAACAAACCCAACAAATAGATATCTACCTTTTATAGAAACCCGAACTAACGTCTCTAGTAAGCCCTTGAAACTCCTCGTGGATAGCGGAGCATCCAAAAGCCTTATAAAGAAAAGTATTATAGAGAATATGCCCGACATTACTGACCATGTCATATCATTTCAAGGCTTAGGCACGCCAAACGTAACTCATACCCTGGGTCACATAGAAATACACTTCGATTCATTAACTCATGACTTCCATTTAATTCCAGACATTAATTTCCTTTATGACGGCATATTAGGTAACGATTTCCTCACCAAATCTAATTGTAAAATCTATTATATGACCAATACTCTCACAGTTGATGCTATCAAAATACCACTTAAATTTACTGAACCGATTTTCACCATGAAACTATAATAGAATGTTCTTTAGAGGACCCAAGTATAAAAGAAGGTCTTGTTCTTGACCAACACCTAGTTGACTCTCTTCTGATAGCGAACTGCATCGTCAAGGTGAAGCCGAATTTAAGAATCAATATCTCTGTAGTTAATGTCTCTGAGAAACCAATACGCGTAAATCCAAATCTTAAAATTAAGATCATAGCCTTTGACAACTCTAACTTAGTCTATCATGTATCCAACTCTGAAGCTGTGCAGAATAACGCCTTAAGACGGACTGAATAAGCCCTTAACCTGTTACGTGTATCCCATCTAAACGCCGAAGAATCGAATGCTTTATATGACCTTTGCTCTAATTATTCTGACATTTTTCATCTGCCTGATGATCACCTAACAACTACTGATGCTTTAGAACATGAAATTCCTACTACTTCTACCGTCCCTATAAATACAAAGTCCTATAGATTTCCAGAAGTACATAAGCAAGAAGTTGAATCTCAAATTAATAAAATGTTAAATGACGGTATTATAAAACCTTCTACTTCTCCATGGTCTTCTCCTATTTGGGTAGTCCCCAAAAAGGTCGACGCCTCGGGACAACGTAAATGGAGGTTAGTTATCGACTATCGGAAGCTAAATGACATAACAATTGGCGATTCCTACCCTATTCCCAACATTGCTGAAATTTTAGACCAACTAGGGAAATGTAAATATTTCACTACCCTTGACCTTGCCTCAGGATTTCACCAATTAAAAACGAAGGTCAAGGACGCCCCTAAAACCGCCTTTTCAGTCCCACAAGGACATTTGGAATTTACTCGTAAGCCCTTTGGCCTTAAAAATGCTCCTGCAACCTTTCAACGCCTTATGAATACTGTTCTATCAGGACTCCAGGGCATAAAATGCTTTGTTTATTTAGATGATATTGTGATATACTCGCATGACCTTGACCTTCACATAAAATACCTTGCCAACGTCTTCGACAGACTGCGTTCTTTTAATCTAAAACTACAACCGGACAAGTGCGAGTTTCTTCGCAAAAAAGTCTCGTATCGTGGCCACATTATCACAGATAAAGGAGTGAAACCTAATCCAGATAAAACCAAAGCTGCTGCAGAATTTCCAATTCCCAAGTGCCCCAAAGATATCAAATCTTTCCTGGGTCTGGTGTCCTACTATCGACGTTTCATACCAGATCTATCAAAAAAGGCGAAACCACTAACCAATCTCTTAAAGAAGAATGTTCCCTTTATTTGGCAGAACGAGCAGCAGTTAGCCTTTGAGAGCCTTAAGGACGCCCTTATTTCTGCACCTATATTGGCTTATCCAGACTTCAGTAAGCCATTTGTCCTGACTTGTGACGCGTCCAATTTTGCAATTTCCGCTATTCTATCCCAAGGTCAAATAGGAAGTGACCGTCCCATCACATACGCATCCCGTACCCTAAACAAGACAGAATGCAATTACAGCGTAACGGAAAAAGAATGTCTAGCCATTCTCTTCGGCACCAAAACCTTTAGACCGTATTTGTACGGCCGCCGCTTCAAGATTGTCAAAGATCATCGCCCTTTAAAGTGGCTTTTTAACTGTAAGGACCCAGGTTCCAAACTCATTAGATGGAGACTCAAACTAGAGGAATTTGACTATGAATTAGAATATAAGAAGGGTAAAGTTAACAGTAACGCAGATGCATTGGCACAGTACCCAGTGCATCCAATAACCACAGATCAGCCCAGTACTTCCCAAATAAACGACGACATTGATCCTAATCAAGAATCAGAAATCCCTCCAGACATTCTTGACGACCTTACTGACTTAGGTGCTCTAGACCTCAGCCCATTGGACACCCATGATATCGACTTTGAGCCTCTGAATCCTCCGACTCCAAATGACCCTTCTACTGAATCTAACGAGACCACAGACAGAACTCCTGTTCTCAATAACGAATATTCTGACTGTCTTAAATCTCTCACTAACAAAAATGAAGTCTTTAACACTCAAATACTTGAACATAATGAAAGTCTACTAAAAACTACTTCAAAAACAATCTTGATCCCTGTATCAATTGACCTTGATGACTCAAATCCGTACATCCAGGATATCATTTCTACTATGGATGATCCATCCGATATTCTGAGCGGAGAAAGAGAACTTCTTTCATTTAAAAAATTTGAATTAAAAGAGCAAACCTTCTATCTTCTATTAACCAAGGTCTACTATTTTGATAATTGCACCTACTCCGATATATTTAAAACCCTAAAATCAGTAAGAGACGATATTGTTCTAACTGGCACTATAAACGAAATAGCTATATCAGATTTTAAAAATCCGTTTGAACAGAACTCTTTTATAAAAATATATGGAATGATTATGTATCTATTTAATAATACCAATATTACAGTAAATATCTATCATAACTCTATTATATACCCTGTCCCAACGGAAATCGCAAAAATATTAAAGGAAAATCATGACATCCCGATAGCAGGCCATTTAGGCAGCAACAAAATGTTCAATAGAATTAAAGAGCGGTATTATTGGAAAAATATGCGCACAGATATCGAAAATTATGTACAAAATTGTAAGTTATGTCAAATAAATAAGCCACTACGTAAAATCAACCCAGCTCCAATGAAGATTACAACTACTTCCACTCGCCCTTTCGAGAAAATCAGTCTTGATATAGTTGGTCCCTTACCAGAAGCGGGTTGCCACAAACTTAGGTTCATACTCACTATTCAAGACGACCTTACAAAATTCTCTATAGCATATCCAATTTCTAACGTCACAGCGGAAGAAACATGTGAAGGCTTAGTCCACTTCATCTCTGTATTCGGAATCCCTAAATCAATATTAACAGACCAAGGAACAAACTTTACGGCTGACCTTTTTAAACGTACCTGTGAGTTTCTGAAAATAAAGCAAATATGGTCTTCTCCATATCATCCGCAAACGCAAGGTGCCCTAGAAAGAAGCCACGCAACCCTGAAAGAGTACCTAAAATCTTTCGTAAACGAGAACCAAACCAACTGGCATAAGTATGTCTACACCGCGATGTTGGCTTATAATACGAATGTCCATACCACAACCAGATTTACTCCTTATGAACTTCTTTTTGGCCATAAACCATATATCCCAGACTCTATTTTTGAAGCAAGATGTGACGTAACATATCCCGACTATATTAAAATGTTACAACACCGACTAAAGACTACTAGAGAGAAAGCGTTAGAAAATATTCGAGCCTCGAAAGAAAGATCTAAAACTTATTATGATAAACATTCCCGTCTAGCGAAATATAAAGTCGGTGATTACGTATATCTCAAACAACATCTTCGTTTACGTAAAGCCCTTTCTCCTGTCTGGAAAGGTCCCTACAAAGTCGTAAAAGTCCATGATAATAACACTCTCTCTTTACTGATTAACAGACGCCATATAAAACACCATTTCGATGAAGTGAAACCCGCTCATGTATCAGACTCCCTATAATGCGAGTTTTCTATTTATACACATTTAGTTTTTATTTTACTATATATACAATTTTACAAGTTTTATACAATTTTCTTATACAATAGTTTTAAGTTAGCTCTTAATTGTTATTTACAGAATAACCGCCATATTTTACGCTACTATTCTCGCAACCAGTGATGGCCAATATATTGAACATATCAACAAGAACCCTGGTATAGTTTTCGATCCAATCGATACCTTAAGAATCATCAATGATCAATTCCATATCGTAATACCAATAGATGTACATCCATTTCAATATCATTTAGAAAATATTAGAGAAGTATTTAAGATCACCCGATTTCAATGTCGCGAATCGCCTGAAATAGAATACTCACAATGTATAATTACATTAGAGCCATTAGAAGCTCTTTTCAATGATATCATGCGAGACTTTAATTCCATCTCCCATATTATTTCAAATAGTGCTCATAAAAGATCAGCTTGGTTCTCTGGTGTTGGCACGGTATTTAAACACATTTTCGGTACTATGGATGAAGATGACGCCGAAAATTATAATAAGGGCATTCAAACTCTATACGACAATGACAATAAATTAAAAAGTTCTATAAAGAAAATTGTTATGGTTTCTGAATCTGCCATCTACAACGTTAATAAATCTCTTGCTGAATTAAATGACAACTAAGTAAAATTAAATAGCGTTATTGAGCAATTATCATATACTGTTAAAAATGTGTCTGAGACACTTGATATACTTAGTTTTAAATCGAAATTCTCTAATGTTCTTAATATTCTCTTATCTAATCTACTCACCATCTCCTTTAAGATTGAAGATTTACTTAACTCAATTTTATTTGTAAAATCTAATACTTTACACCCATCTGTATTGACACCGAGTCAGATGTATCAAGATATAGTTACTAATCTTAAAATCATACCAAATTACAAGGACTTTCCTGTAAATTTAGATTTAAGTAACGTACATGTTTTAATTAATGTATGTGAATTAGTTTGTTATTATTTAGATAATAAGCTTATGTTTATCGTAAAACTACCTTTAGTCACTTTACTAGAATATAATTTATATAAGATATCACCTTTACCAATGCCACATATTCAGGAAAAACCAGACTCCTTTGCTATGATTGTTCCTTCCGAAAATATCTTAGCCTTAAGCAAGGACAGATCGAGTTACACCTATTTAAAAGATTTGAATAATTGTAAACATATGCCAACAGAAACTTTCATTTGTCAAATTACAGATGTATATACAGTATTAAACAATCCACCCTGTGAAGTGGAAATTATTACAAAAGCATTGACAACTATTCCACAAAACTGTCCTACGAGATTTATCTTTGGCGATCTGGACGTGTGGCATACACTTAAAAATAACAAATGGATATTTGTTCAATCTAAACCTACTAAGATATCAATACAATGTAATAACAAATTATCAGAATACACTTTATCCGGTACAGGTGTACTTAATATGCCACCTGAATGTATGGCATTCCATAAGAATTTAAAATTAGTCTCTAAGATCTATCCTAGAATAAATGTGCCCAATATATCTTCGGATTTTAACATTATTAATGATAGTTGTTGTAATTTAAGTCGCTTTGATAGAGTTAAGATTAATATTTCATCTTCTAACATTAAGACTTTGAACTTAGATAATTTAAAGTCTTTCTATATTAAATCTGATCATGTCATGACTACATTGGACACATTAAAAAATCCTAATTTATATATCAACCATGTTAGTTTTCCAATAATTAGTATTCTATCTATGATAACTTGTATAATTGTAATAATCGTCATAATTTGTAAGAGAGGAAAGTTCTTGAGATACCGCCTAAATCTAAACTCTGAAAATATAGAAGGTCACGAACTTAACTCAACTCAAACTCAACCTCAACTCCGGGTTGATTAATCATATCCCGTAAACTCACCAAAAGGGCGAGTTTCCTCTTAACGGGGGGGCTGTTATATATTTGAATATGTAGGGAAGATGCTGACAAAGACCGCAGCGTCAGCCCTCTCTTCCCGAGCTCCCTGGCGGGGCCATGCAGGGCAGCCAGTCTACCTCCAACCGCCGTCTCAAGAACTCGTCTCTTAAATATAATTATTGTAGACTCAAATATTAACGTTTATCTTATTTTAAATCATTTTTATTCTCAAATAAATAAGTGTGAAGTCAAGTGCTTTTTTTTTAAAAGACTCTCGGCCAGACCCCGTATAACAGTCTCTACTTTGTACTTTTTATTATTAGTAGTTAACTCGTGATCGGGTGCCGCTTGTGGGATCGCAAGTGACCCTGCTCCGGTGGTCGGCCCAACGACAAAGACGACGTGTCGAGCGGGTGGGTGATGGGTGTGCGAGCTTACGCCCTTCTGTCGCCTCGGACGGAGTGGTGCGAGGACTGCGCCGACCGCAACCCACGCCCAAAAAAAAAAGAGTAACGGCTTGGTAACTCTTTTGTTAGCCATCTCTAGCATGATGTTTATCTACTTATGTTCTTTAGCCACGTTTAACGTAATCCATAGGAGAGGGAGGTGTGCTGAAATGTATCTTTATTCTGTCATCATACGGTAAATTAGGATATACCTATATAGTATCTATAATTGCTGATATACGGTTTCGGCAGATAATTTTAGTTAACTACACAACGAAGTCAAGGTTTAATTTATTGTATATTTGTTTGCTTACAAGGTCTTCTTTTTTTAGCCAATATGTATCTTTGTTTACGTACATCTTAATAGTTTTTTTTTGTTTTTATAAAACATACATATTTACAGTAACATACTACACTGATTAACGAAATCGTATCACTTCCAGCATATTTCATACTAGCATCCCGCCCTCGCTTCGCTTCGGTTTTAGTCGTTTTACCCGCGTAGTTCCCGTTTCTGTGGGAATATCGGGATAAAATATAGCCTAGTTTACGCCCTGATATTATAGCTTTCCATTGGTGAAAGAATTTTTGAAATCGGTCCAGCCGTTTTGAAGATTACCCGGAACAAACAGACAGACAGATAGATATACAGACAGACAAAAATTTTTTAATTTGTATTTTAAGCATAGGCGTCGTGCAAATAACCGTGTGAGCAAGAAAAAAGCCTATTATTTTGAAATTACAAACAGTATTAATGTAAATTAATAATTACTAACCATAAACAATATAATTTTTTCATATAGATTCATTTTCTTCTTACACTGGCAATAAATTTGTACTAAAATGTGGGTAACAATTTAATAAATTTATAACTATTTTCTGTATCGGGTAGATAATTGTAAATGTCTGTAATAACGATTACTTGTTGGACGTGAGACACCTTAGTCCGCCCGTGACCATGAATGCTGCAAAGTGTTCGAAACGTCGGGCAATCATAAATCAAATACAAACGCAATATAATCCGTAAAAGTAGGTTTATTTACAAATTATATAATAATTAAATAACTTACAACATTACGATATCAGTTATCGTATGATCGTTTTAGTAATATTTATGAAAATAATTTTAAGGGACGCATTAGCCGTGGTTGCATAAATTGTTGTATCAAGAATAGATTGTTTCTCAATGATCGAGAGCAATCGAGAGACACTTTCATTATCACAGCTCATTTAAGTACCACTGCTGGGCTCGAGCCTCCCCTCTAATAAGAGGGAAATAATCCCACGCCGGTCAGATATAGTCGGCCTGGTGATTGTATAGGGTATTTTTCCAGTTTTCTATCTCTTGCATAGATGTTGTCTGCGTATTCCCTTAGTCGTCTTTTACGACATCTACGGGCAAGACAGCAGGTGGTGAATTGTAGTCTTACTGCGTCACCCAACGGATAACGACGAAACTTTACGAATATAGAAAAATGTTTATTACACGAAACGTATGTAATTTCATTTCAACATCATCATCACCGTCATAATTTCAGCCTATTGCTGTCCATTGCTGGACGTAAGCCTCCCTCAGGTTGCGCCACAAAGTGCGGTTCTGTGCCGAATGTATCCAACGACGCCCAGCAACTTTCACCAGGTCGTCGGTTTATCTAGTGGGGGGCCGTCCTACACTGCATCGTCCGATCGTGGTCGCCACCTGAGAACCTTTCTTCAAATTCAAATTCAAATCATTTATTATGTATAAACCCCGCGGGGGCACTTACATATTGTCATTTTTTTTACAATTTTCTTAAAGTTATAATTACCGCCGGATCGGAACGCGACCGCACTGAGAAGATCCGGCAAGAAACTCAGCGGGATTGTCTATTTTTTATTTATTTTTTTAAATTTCTTTTAAATAAAATTACATCTTACAACATGCTTATTAATAGTTCCAGTGTAATGCCATTCGAAATATTATATAATATAGTTCACAAATATAATAATAATCACAAATGTAATAAAAAAATTATGGTTGGACCAGATCCCGCAAGCGGCACCCGATCACGAGTTAACTACTAGAGCAGCCATCACTCCCCTCAACCATAATGGAGGGAAGGGAGTGACCCGCTCCTAATAGCTACCGCTAGCAGACCCTTTAGTGAGCATGACCATTTGCCACAAACATAAAACACAGATCCAATAAAAAAATCGTTTGGCAAAACACGCTACACTTTACAATTATAGTTGCAACAATAAAAAAATAATAATAATAAACATGTGCGTAATTTCTATCATTGTAATAATGAGGAAATTCCTGTATGAAGAGCTGCTCATTGCCAGTCCGAGTTATCATCAAGATAATCTGAGATTTTATAATAACCTTTTAGATAAAATCTACTCTTGATTGCTTTTTTGAACTTATTCACTGGCATATCTCGGATATTATTCGGTAATTTGTTGTAAAAGCGTATACTTTGCCCCATGAAAGACCTGTTAACTCGCGGAAGACGAGTACTATGTACAACTAATTTGTGCTTATTCCTGGTATTTACATGATGAATGTCACTATATTTTTCAAATTTACCTATATTTTTTTTTACATATAAAACATTTTCGTATATATATTGGGATATAACAGTCAGAATATTTACTTCTTTAAATTTCTCTTTTAGTGATACTCTTGGGCCTAAATTATAAATCGCGCGGACAGCCCTTTTTTGTAAAACAAAGATTCTATTCAATTCTACGGAGCAACCCCACAGTAATATGCCGTATGACATAAGGCTATGAAAGTAAGCGAAATAAACTATTCTGGCTGTTTCAATATCGGTTAACAAGCGAATTTTTTTTACTGCATAAGCTGCAGAGCTGAGCCTACCTGACAGTTTCTCAATTTGAGGTCCCCATTGGAGTTTAGCATCTATAGTGACGCCTAAAAATGTGGTTGATACCACAAGGTCCAGAGCCACACCATTCATTATAACATTAGTACCCACTTGTCTCACATTGGGTGTAGTGAATTTAATACATTTGGTTTTTGTCTCATTAAGAACTAAATTGTTAGAATTAACTTCCCCAACAGTTGTAGATTCGTCGAGCGATGTGGTCTGCCCTGATGTGGTTGCCACTTCAGCGTGCTAATTCTTCGGTGTGTATGTAATTTAGGTCGGTGTAACTCCGCAATTTTAATATTATAAAACTAAGTATAGCTTGATATTACATAAATATAAAAATTAAATACCCATACTCAGGCCCATTGTGGATCATGGAATTGTCCTGTATGGGGTTCGAACACACGACATCCGGCATGAAAGATCGCTAATTAGATTACTACGCTAACTATGCAAAGTTTTTTTTTTGTAACATATCTATATAGCGCTATATAACTAGATATGGCACAAAAACAAGAATGTTATCTTTATTGGTTTTATTGAGCATATTAATACCTATTATACTCAGATAACTTAGTATTTAGTTTGTAACTAAACAAATCCCTCAAGGATTTGGAATAAAATTATTTTTATGGATTTTAACGCCTTGTATTTACTTTTGAAGTAAAACTTCTTTAGAATCGTTGTGATATCAAACTCGATGAAACGAAAAAGCGAGTCCATAGAGACACAAACACATAAATGTATAGGATTTAACCGGCGAGAGAATGAGATAGAACACATTTGCGTAGCGTCCCCACTATCGTCCATTAATGTACGATTTACTACTTAGGAGTAACGATTAAAATTTACGTAGGTATTTTAATTTACGATTAACGATAAAGAATAAAGGATCAAGGAAAACACGTGGCACCAAAGAAGTTTTACTTCTGACGTGCGTCTCTATTTTGTACTTTTTATTATTAGTAGTTAACTCGTGATCGGGTGCCGCTTGTGGGATCTGGTCCAGCCATAGTTTGAATTATATTAAGTATCTTGCGGTTCGAAGGGCATCACGCTGGAGCTAGTTTTTACAAAACATGTATACAATTGTATATCTAGTAAGAAAAAAAAAATTAAAATAAGAGACAAGCCCGTTAAGTTTCTTGCCGGATCTTCTCAGTAGCGGTCGCGTTCCGATCCGGTGGTAGTTTATTTTTTTGGATAATTTAATTTAATTTTGTTAATTTCACGATATGTAAGTGCCCTCTCAGGGTTTATGCATAATAAATGATTTGAATTTGAAGAAAGGTTCTCAGGTGGCGACCACGATCGGACGACGCAGTGTAGGACGGCCCCCCACTAGATAAACCGACGACCTGGTGAAAGTTGCTGGGCGTCGTTGGATACATTCGGCACAGAACCGCACTTTGTGGCGCAAACTGAGGGAGGCTTACGTCCAGCAATGGACGGCGATAGGCTGAAATTAGGACGGTGATGATGATGTTGAAATGAAATTACATACGTTTCGTGTAATAAACATTTTTCTATATTCGTAAAGTTTCGTCGTTATCCATTGGGTGACGCAGTAAGACTACAATTCACCACCTGCTATCTTGCCCGTAGATGTCGTAAAAGACGACTAAGGGAATACGCAGACAACATCTATGCAAGAGATAGAAAACTGGAAAATACCCTATACAATCACCAGGCCGACTATATCTGACCGGCGTGGGATTATTTCCCTCTTATTATAGGGGAGGCTCGAGCCCAGCAGTGGTACTTAAATGAGCTGTGATAATGAAAGTGTCTCTCGATTGCCCTCGATCATTGAGAAACAATCTATTCTTGATACAACAATTTATGCAACCACGGCTAATGCGTCCCTTAAAATTATTTTCATATATCTTACTGACAAATTACTGAAAAACGATCATACGATAACTGATATCGTAATATTGTAAGTTATTTATATTTAAGTTATTACGATTTTATTGATTTATATAAGTAGTATAGCGTTTTTGACTTTCTGCACCTTAGTGTGATGTAGCGTAGCATTAAATCTCTTTAAAAATAAGAAAAATATTTTGCCTACAGCCATAATGTACCTTGCATTGTTATCGAAGAGAAACACCGACGCCGGTAGCTTCATACATTTCATTGCTATGCCTATTCTTATAAGCAAAACATATAACGATACAACGTATAGAAGGTACTAGGAATCATTTGTAAAAAAATTAACAAATGTTATAATAATTATCTCTCCGTGTGATAACGGAATAGGAATACAATTCACAACTCCCTATCTTGGCTCTGGATGTCGTAAAAGACGACTAAGGAATCTAGTACGCATATAATATCTATGCAGGAGAAGGAAAACTTGAAAGAAAACCCTATACCAACCTGTCTGACTAGCATGATATAATAAGCTCAATTTCCCTCCTATTGTGGAAGAGGCTCAAGCCAAGCAATGGGACGTATATGAGCCGAAAATATAATCATATTTCTATGTCCTTTAAAACTCTTCACCTTAAAAAATGTCCAACCTTCCATATTACACTGTTTGGGGTTAGCATATCTCCCACGAGCATGTTAAATCTATCTGACTACACACAAATTTTACAGGAAGAATATATAATTTTAAGTCCCTCTGCTATATTAATGTTGCAAAATAGCTATTATTTTGAATTTTACTATATAAAAGCTTCTAATTCTAAGCCAAATATAGGGTGACCAAATTTAAGAGATATTTTGCTGATAGAATATCATCCCCATTAGTGATAGTCAAATGATGTCATAAAAGATGCTACATGTTAGCTAGGAGGCGCCAGAATTTCACAGGCGATATGGTTTCCTTCTTTTTATAGAATATATCCCTTCTAATCCCCACATTCCCATAATCCATCTTTTTAATAAACGAATGTACCCTTGCGTCACATCTATACCAATAAATAAAATTGGAGTGTCTGTTTGTAATGTCAAAATAATAGGCTTTTTTCATGCTCATACGGTTATTTGCACGACACCTATGCTTAAAATACAGATTAAAAAAAATTTATCTGTCTGTATGTCTGTCTGTATGTCTGTCTGTCTGTCTGTTTGTTCCGAGTAATCTTCAAAACGGCTGGACCGATTTCAAAAATTCTTTCACCAATGGAAAGCTATAATATCAAGGCGTAAACTAGGCTATATTTTATCCCGGTATTCCCACGGGAACGGGAACTACGCGGGTAAAACGACTAAAACCGAAGCGAAGCGAGGGCGGGATGCTAGTATGAAATATGCTGGAAGTGATACGATTTCGTTAATCAGTGTAGTATGTTACTGTAAATATGTATGTTTTATAAAAACAAAAAAAAACTATTAAGATGTACGTAAACAAAGATACATATTGGCTAAAAAAAGAAGACCTTGTAAGCAAACAAATATACAATAAATTAAACCTTGACTTCGTTGTGTAGTTAACTAAAATTATCTTCCGAAACCGTATATCGGCAATTATAGATACTATATAGGTATATCCTAGTTTACCGTATGATGACAGAATAGAGATACATTTCAGCACACCTTCCTCTCCTATGGATCACGTTAAACGTGGCTAAAGAACATAAGCAGATAAACATCATGCTAGAGATGGCCAACAAAAGATAAAAGCCGTTACTCTTTTTTTTTGGGCGTGGGTTGCGGTCGGCGCAGTCCTCGCACCACTCCGTCCGAGACGACAGAGGGGCGCAAGCTCGCACACCCATCACCCACCCGCGCGACACGTCGTCTTTGTCGTTGGGCCGACCACCGGAGCAAGGTGACTTGACGTCAGTGGTCGGCCCGACGGCATACTCCTTGAGGAGTACCCTCCCATCGACCGACGTCCCCCCCTCGAAAAGCCATTACCCGAGTGACCCATGTGATATGGTAGGCCAATATTCTTTCCATTAATGAAAAAGACTCCTAATAGTAGCAAATATATGGGTTGTAGAAGAAAAACAGTCTCTGGAAATGATCAATCGAAATTCCCAGACGAGAAAATATTTTTGGCCGGGACTACCCCGTGTTTTAGCCGGGCATCCCCCCGTGGGACCTGAAGGCGAAGATGCTCGCCGTATTGTACCGGCGGGTGTCGGAGGCGCGAGCGGAAGGCGGTATAGTCTCTTTGAGGGAGCTTACCGCCAGGCGTGTCGACGCCCGCCGAGACGTCATTGTCCGTTGGGCAGTCCAGCTGGAGAGGCCTCGGTTCGGTGTCCGGACCCTCGAGACCTTCCGGCCGGTGCTAATGCAGTGGTTGGAGCGGCAGTACGGGGTGATCTTCTGACTGGTTTTGACAGGGCATGATAGCTTCGCCAAATACCTGCATACGGGAGGGAGAGTACATCGTCCTGCTACCACTGCCATTTCGACGAGGACACAGCGCAGCACACGCTTGAGGTGTGTGCCGCCTGGGCAGAGCAGCGCCGTGAACTCGTCGCAATCATCGGTGCCGAACTGACACCGCCGAGCATCGCCCTGGCGATGATAGACAGTGTCAGTTCGGCAACGTCAGGAACTAGGACGCGGTAGCAGTCTTCTGCGAGGCAGTAGTCTCGCGGAAGGAGGTGGCGGAGCGCGCGCAGGAGGAACGCCTCCAGGACGACACGAACCGCCGTTGGTGACTGAGGCGGTGCAGCCATGACTACCTGCGCCTGATGCCGCCCTAGGCGAGGCCGCGGAGTTAGTCCGTCACCCGCCGAGAGGCCGACCGCGCGACGAAGACCGACGTCCTCCCCCCTTGGGGGGACGTCGGTCGAAGAGGGGGTACTCCTCAAGGGGTATTCCGTTGGGCCAATCACTGACGACAAGTCACCCTGTAGCGGTGGTGGGCCCAAAGACGAAAGCGACGTGCTACGGGTGGGTTACGGGGCCTTTCGGAGGATGTGCTTACCGTAGCCCACCCCAAAAAAAAAGAGGAGATTCCTTTAATATCTTACATCTTTAAACGAGCAATTCTTGTATATATATATATATATATATATATATATTTCCAGGATCTCGGAAACGGCACCAACGATTTTGATGAAACTTGGCATCTAGAGGTTTCGAGGCCAAAAAATCGATCTAGCTAGGTTTTATTTATAGAATTGTTCAGTTATCTTTTAGTTTTGTTTTGGCTTCAAACAGCGTCGGATCGAATCTCGGTGTTATTATTATTCTCTTTTTGTAATTTTTTACATTTTTTCATTATTTATTTTTTATTTTTTATTAACATATATCTAAACAAATTCGACAAAAATACAACAAAAATATTCCGAGCGAAGCTCGGTCAATCAGATATTGAATAGAATTATATAAATAGTTTTTTTTTTATGTATTATGCAGCTTTTTATTTTTCATCTCAGCTCACTATTGGACTCGGGGCCTCATCCACAATGTGAAGGAAAATGAGCTACTATACCTACCGCGCTGGTCAGACGTAATAGCATAAGGTTTTATGTCGAGTTTTCCTTCTCTTGCATCGATATTATTTACATATATCCTTTAGTCGTCTATTATGACACTTACGGGTGGTGAATTGTATTCTTACTCCGTCACTACACGGAGAGATTTTTTTAATTTATAATAATAATTCACCATCCCTTACTTTCCCACATGTGCTATAAAATGCTCTTACAGAGTATAAGAAACATTAGATAATAACGTATAATAGTGACTCTCTCGTAGAAGTATACGATATAACTTTATACCAAAATTAGTAAGGATTCTCTCTATCAAAATTAAAAAACCTATAGCCCATATTTGATTACCGGGATGAGTTATATTTTACCATTACCTGCAACTAAAGGATGTAATATACAGATAATACACGGAAGAACGGTATAATATCATAATAATGGAAAAGTATAACTAGAAATAAAACTAAATCAACACATCTGACCGGAGTGGTATAATGGGTCAATTTATCTCCTGTTATGGAGGAGGCTCGAGCCCAACAGAGGGTTGATGATGACAATCGCCATCATCATTTCAACTCATATAAATGCCACGACTCGGACCTCCTAATTATGTACGTCCCCGACAGAGGACCCAAAAAAAAAACAAAAATGATTTATACTAATTTAATTAGTAAAGGATTACAATAATTGGCTATACTAATTTAAAACTAACTATTACAAACTAATCCTATCTAAACGGATGTTAGGTTTAGACTGGATTGACTATACTAACTATAACTAACTAAAACTAGTCCTATCTAAACCGATGCTAGGTTTAGGTTTAGACTGGCGATTTATATTTGATGCACAAAAAGAAACGTCGGTTACTCGTCATCGAGGCTTGAGGTGGCGGGCATTGCTAGCTAGCATCGCAGTTTCGTCTTTACGTGTGTTCAAAGTTCATATAATACAATTAAGTTACTGTTAGCTTACGATATTGCGAAATAAGCAGTAATCATACTATGCTACCCTTGTTGTGCTGTGCTATAACATCCTTCACAAGAGGAGGTAAATTGACCTATAATTAATATTAGAGGGTGATAATTCACCCTCTGATCAGACAGGTTGATTTAGGGTCTTATTTCGTGTTTTAGTTCTCTTATACAAATGTTTATAGTTAGTCGTATTTTACGACACCCGCGGGCAATAAAGGGAGCCCGTCACCCCACGTACACATAATTTTTTATCAAATGATTTATAAAGTATAAATCGGAAAATTTGCCGTATGGGGATGGAATCGGGCGGAGCACACGCCCCCGGTCATGGCTTCGCCGGACAGCGACCGGGAGGCCGACGATGAAAGTGCTCCGGCCATCACGGAGCCGGAAATGGGGGCGGCGGTGGCGCGTATGCGAGTCAAATCCACCGCCCCCGGGCCCGACGGTATTCCGAACCATGTGCTGGCCCTGGTCCTCGAACACCTGGGACCACGCCTCAGGGGACTGTTCGACGCCTGTTTGACGTCTGGGCAGTTCCCTGGGTGCTGGAAAGAGGGGAGGCTGGTTCTCCTGCCGAAGCCGGGACGGTCTCCCGAGTTGGCCTCGGCCTACAGGCCCATCGTGCTACTCGATGATGTGCGCAAGCTGCTGGAGAGGGTGTTGGCTGCCCGCATCGAGCGGCACCTCGTCGGGGTCGGGCCCGATTTGTCGGACGCCCAGTTTGGTTTTCGGAGAGGGCGTTCGACGATCGCGGCCCTGCTGCGCCTGAAGGCCGTGGTAGCGGAGGCCATCACCAGCTGAGGAGTCCTGTTGACGGTGTCCCTGGACATCGCCAACGCCTTCAACAGTCTGCCATTCAGCTGCATCAGGGAGGGGCTGAGATATCACGGGGTGCCCGTGTACCTCAGGCGGCTGGTGGCAGACTACTTGGAGGGGCGCAGCGTCCTCTACGTTGACCGAGTAGGGGACGTTGTGCGAACGCCCATGACGTGCGGTGTCCCGCAGGGGTTGGTTCTGGGTCCGACCCTGTGGAACATCGGCTACGACTGGGCGTTGAGAGGAAGCCTCCCACCCGGGCTGGGCGTAATTTGCTACGCTGACGATACACTCGTCACAGCCCGGGGTGGGACGCTAGAGGAGGCGGCACGCCTGGCAACTCACGGGACCGAGGAGATTGTCCGGCGGATCGAAGCGCTCGGGTTGAGGGTAGCCCTGGAAAAGACGGAGGCCCTTTTGTTCCATGGCATCCGTACCGCCGGGCCTCCCACCGGCGCTTCAATCACCGTGAAGTTGGTCACCATCAGCATCCAGGCCCACATGAAGTACTTGAGCCTGGTGCTCGACGGGCATTTTTGGTTCCGGGAGCATCTCCATCAACTTGTTCCCCGGCTTGTCGGCGCGGCGTCCGCCCTTTCGCGGCTAATGCCGAATGTGGGCGGACCCAGCGCTACGTGCCGACAGCTGTACGCGGGGGTGATCCGGTCGATGGCTCTGTATGGCGCACCGGTGTGGGCGGGGTCCCTGACCGTCCGGCTGAGGGCCCTCTTGAGGCGACCACAGAGGGTCATGGCGGTCAGGGCCATACGCGGTTACCGCACGGTGTCGACGGAGGCAGCGTGCCTCCTGGCCGGAACTCCCCCGTGGGTCCTGGAGGCGGAGATGCTCGACGACATTTATCGACGGGTGTCGGAGACGCGCGCCCGCGGCGGCATGGTCTCCCTGCAGCAGATCACCGCCTGGAGAGTCCTCGGTACGGTGTCAGGACCGTCGAGGCCTTCCGGCCGGTGCTGATGGAGTGGCTGGAGCGGACGCACGGGGTGCTTTTCTTCCGGCTTGTGCAGGACCTGACGGGGCACGGGTGTTTTGGGAAGTACCTGCACAAGATTATCAGGAGGGAGACACACCGTCCTGCCACCACTGCAGTTGCGACGAGGACACGGCGCAGCACACGCTCGAGGAGTGTGCTGCGTGGAAGGGGGAGCGCCGTGAACTCGTCGCGATTATCGGTGCCGACCTGGCGCTGCCGACCATCGCCAGGGAGATGCTCGTCAGCGTCAGGAACTGGGATGCGGTCGCCGCCTTCTGTGAGGCCGTTATCTCACGGAAGGAGGCGGCGGATCGTGTGCGAGTAGAGATCCTATTCGGCGACACGTTCCGCCGCCGGCGACTCGGGCGGCGCAGACGCGAGTATCTGCGCCTAATGCCGCCCTAGCCGAGGCCGCGGGTGATCGAACCGGGGAATTGTCCGTCACCCGCAGAGAGGCTGACCGCGCGATGGCGACCGACGTCCCAGTACGTCAAGAGGTGAGAGGTTACCCGAAAGGGTATTCCGTCGGGCTGACCACTGATGACAAGTCACATCTGCTCCGGTGGTCGACCCAACTACGAGGTGACGTGGGTACGGGTGGGTTATGGGCCCGCGCGCCGTCCTTTCATCGCCCCGGACGGACAGGACCGCGTGTGCGCTTACCATAGCCCACCCATAAAAAAAAAAAAATGGGGATGGAATAAGAATACAATTTAGCACTTATATATTGCCCGTGGACGTCGTAAAAGATGACTTAGGGAATGTAATTGATTAATCGATTAATTGCAAATAACATATATTTAAGAGAAGGAAAACTCGAAATAAAACCCTGTACCAAACTGACTAGCGTGATATAGTTGGTCAATTACCCTCCCATTATTGAGGACAGAGCCTAACAATGAGGCGTATGGGCGTATATGATGACGTTAATAAAATGGATTTCTAATACTTTATGAGTCAAGGCTTTTGAAATATTAAATAAGTAGGATTTATGATGTCATATTTAAATAATGTAGAGCAACATTTATAGCGATAATAATATATGTAATACATATTGCAACTTGCTTTTTTAACGCTAGTAGTTCTTAGCCCTTGTGTACCGTCTTTTACAATATATTTTAGAGGTAGCTTCTAAGGCTCGTCCCCCCCTCGAGGAGGACGTCGGTTTTTCCTCGCGCGGTCGGCCTCTCGGCGGGTGACGGGCTAACTCCTCAGTCCATCAGGCACAGACAATCGCACCCGCGCCGCCCTATTAATTTAATAAACCTAATAAATCAAACGCGATAAAATCATCAAAAATAGTTTTATTTATAATTCTTATTTGTATATGAATTCCGAGTCTTGGTGAGCACATAAACCATGGGCAACTATGGTAATGGATATGGCCAGTAAGTACCTTCCAATATTCAAACATGTTCAATCTTAATTTATTTTAACCTCATTGAATCGCCCAGGTCAGATACATATATCCGTGGTATAATGATATACTCCTGAACATGATTTACAATGCCGACCAAATAAAAGGCAAAATTTATAGTTAATCTACTTTAAGAAATAAGCAAATAATTAACTGTAGGACGCTCGTAATCACTGCTTAACTCGCTTTAGGAATGAATAGCTACTAAAAGCGCAACGCAATATAGCCGTAATGAACACAAGTATTACTAATTAGTGAAGCTGTTACATATAGTAAATTTATTATAATAAAAACGTATTGTAATTATAATTACAAGAAATATTTTGAATTCAATTAAAAGAATTTATCATCATGCTCTTATCACAATTACTTGAGGTTGACTCGATATGTATTTCGTTTACAGTACATACTGCAAAAATATGGCAATAGTTTTAGTACCGGCCGCCTCCCTAACGTCAACCGTCCTTGCGAATATAATGGACAGCATTGGATTCATTTGACCAGGTTCTATGTAAAGTTGCTAGCTGTCTTTTACGACACCCACGAGCAATATAAGGCTCGGTAATAATTGTAGCCAAACCACAAAGCAAATTCAATTAAAATTAATATTTCTTAGGAGTAAAATACCATGCTATGTCAGTTACACCCGTTGTTCTATAGTTTAACATACTTGGGATTCTATCTCGCAGAGAAATTCCAAACATAGCCCACTCCACGACGAAGCCTATATTTAAGGACAACGTTTCCGTGTCGTAAGTCATCACTGGTAATACACACTTTTTTTTTTTGGGGTGGGCTGCGTTCCGCGCACTCCTCGCACCACTCCGTCCGGGGCGACAGAGGGGCGTAAGCACGCACACCCGCAACCCACCCGAACACCACGTCGCCTTCGTCGTTGGGTCGACCACCGGAGCAGGGTTACTTGTCATCAGTGGTCGACCCGACGAAATACCCCCTAGTGGGGTACCCTCCCATCGACCGACATCCCCTCCTCGGGGAGGACGTCGGTCTTTCCTCACATGGTCGGCTTCTCGGCGGGTGACGGACTAACTCCCCGGTCAGGTCACCCGCGGCCTCGGCTAGGGCGGCATGACACGCAGGTAGTCGCACCTACGCCGCCCCAGTCGCCAGCGGCGGGTCGCTTCGTCAAAGCTGCGCTCCTTGCGCGCGCGTCTCTTCGCCGCCTTCTGCGAGATCACCGCCTCGCAGAAGGCTTGGTGTATTACACTGGACAGACCTGTATTTTCAGACACTGAGGTATTTTGGATGAGAAGATTCTTCTAAATTTCCCAAACGCTGTCCAAATTGGATCTACGTAACTGGACTGTTTGACCAAGGTAAACATAATGATCGACAACTTCGAGAATCGTATTACCAACTAGGGCCGGTACAGCAATGGCACGGGCATTTGACATGACTTTCGTCTTGTCCATGTTCATTCGTAAACTCACTAGTTGGAATACCCTTCTAAGATCATTGAGCATGGTACCGAGCATAGCACCAATGTTCTCCACAGATTCTGCCATAGCATGAAGAATTATCACGCTGACAGGAGCACGCTTTCTAACAGGAGTTAAGGACAGACAAATAGACGATTGTTAATTATTTTAAAAGCCCTGGGTGACTCCTTGCCTGTTCTGTTGGAGTAATCTAATCTAAAACCTAATCCTCATAACTGAATACACTTATGAGGATTAGGAGAAAAGTGACTGACTATTCTCCTATTCATCATCATTTCAGCCTATCGCCGTTCGCTACTGGACGTAGGTCTCCCTTATGTTTCGCCACAAAATGAAGTCCTGGGCCGTCTGTGTCCAACGACGCCTAGCAACTCTCACCAGATTGTCGGGACGTTCTACACTGCGTCGTCTGATACGTAGGCGCCACTCGAAAACTTTTCTTCCCTAGTGGTTGTTGGTTCGTCGAGCGATATGGCCTGCCCATTGCCACTGCCAGCATGCTAATTCTTCGTGTTATGTCCTAATCTACTACTACTAAAATACTACTAACACCGTATAAATTAGGATAATGGTCACAGTAATTGCGATAAGACAAGTGAATTACTTCATATATGATAACACTATGACATAAAGGCTGACAGCCCAGTAAATGAAGCTTATTTCATTTACTGGGCTTTACATTACCGGGCCATTATTACTGGGCCTTACACATGCCATGCTAGTCTGTTCACCATAACTCCACAATGAGAGGGATACTGGCCTTAAACATAGGCCAAATGGGTAGAGACTTCGTTTCAAGTGTTCCTTACCTTATTGTTTTTAAAGTGAAAACTTCTTTAGCGGCATTGTGCACTATCTTGAGATGGGTAAAAAATGTTAAACTCGCATCAGAACACGTGACCTGATTGAAAATTCGTAAGGCGGCGCAGGGCGACGCCTGCTTTCAAATCCACAAACACCAATCGCTAAATTTGAAGTGCTTTTGAACTTTTATTGAAAATATTGCACTACACATTTTCTAATAAATATTAGCTATAATCTATTAATTTAGATTATTATTTTTGGATTATTTTTGGTTTATAAAGGAATGTTTATGATCAAGGATTAAATTTTGAATTAGTCATTGACAATACGAACCAAAAATAATTATAAATTTATGATTTCATAGCTCTACGGTAAAGTTACTTAGTTTTCGCTTCTATCGGCAGTCCCCAAAGACCACCCCGATTTTTTTTTTTTTGTAGGCTATGGTCTGAACACACTCCGCCCAATCTGTCCGAGGCGACGGATGAGCGGCGTTCGACGCCCATAACCTACTGTATGCATCCATCGCTATTGGACCGATCAATAAAACCGATTCCTTGTGATTCAACCAGTGTTGCCAATTTAGCGACTTTGTCGCTAGAAATGACGACTTTTGTTCAAGTGTTAGCGACAAAAAAAAAGTTTTGTCGCTAAAAATTGTTTAGCGACAAAACTGGCGAATTGTGGAATCAACTCTAAAGTCAAAAGTTGATACGGATATTAGTGTTCCGTGGTAGTATGCTATGCTACTACTCTTTGATACTAATCCTCGAACTATTCCCTAAAAAAAAAAAGGCTCATCAAAATTTGTTCATAGGATTTTATTATTTCGTCGTAAATAAGGTTACGTGTGGCCTAATATTACTTAGTACATCCCGACATGTCCTAAAAAAAAAAAAGAAAAGCTCTTCAAAAATTGACCGGACAATTAAATACTTGTTTTAGCGACTTTCTAGCGACTTTTGAATTTCTGTCTAGCAACTCGAACTTCTAGTAGTTGGCAACACTGGCTTCAACGCCAACACTGCAATGTTACCGAGGCGCATACCCCCGTTGATGGTATGGGGGTATGTGGAACTCACCGGGCGGCTTTTAACCTCCTTGAATACTCACTAAAAACCATCAGCGGCTCCACTCCCTCGTCATTCGTGGGGCGTCAGAGGATCGCCTTTCGGCATTCGACTCGGACGCCCCGCGACGTGGCGACGGTAGGATGCTACATGCTATGGAGGAAGCGCGTACTGTGGTCGCCGTCTACCTGGACAACCTTGGCTATCCCGGTCGTGGGTGGATCCGCGAACTTGACTAATGTGTTCCTTCCCTTGAACTATTATTTATTACATTCTTATATGATTCAGCTCTCACCACGATAACAACATAAGTTAAAAAGATTATTAACCTTCTCCTTATGAATTATTTAACCTTCCTCACACGGTAAATTAATTACTAATTACATTTAAAATGTGTAAGGCGTTCAAGTTATAAAGACATTTGAAATAAAATAATTCTTGTTAGATAAATACTCATGTCGCTACTCGGTTTTACTAATTATCAACTATTTCTGATCTTTACGAAGTACACATTGTAAATAAAACTGTATTTGACCGACATTTCGAACACGTCAAGCATGACCTTCGTACGGGCGGACCAAGCCCATGAATGCTGTAAAGTAGTTTTATTTACAATTATCTTTGACTTTATTTACCAACATTAGTATCAATTAATATGTATATTCAATTTAAATGATACCGAGACTAATAAATCACCATTAACTTGACATAAAAAAGAACAATGCTTAAAATGTCTATCTATCTTTCCGTTTATCTATTATAATCTTCATACTGAGGTATCATAGCATATGATAATATACGCAGTAGCGGTATATAGTCATTTTTTTTTCTACTAACATTTTTAGTTTTCGCTTTGAAATTCTGAGTGATTCATACGGTTAAAGTCGTGATAGACATAATTTTATATAATTTATAAATGTTTTAAGTAACAAGCTACGGTAAACGCTAACTTGTAAACAGTAATGGAACTATTATGTGGGGTAGTTAGTAGTACGTAATTGTCATTAATAAAATATAGTTTAAAATATGTTAATTTTTAAATTAGCCATTGATTTGATTTAATTTGCCCTGATTTAAACCGCGAGCGAAGGATGTTGATTGTAATTTATCACTAGTCTTAAACACAATATTGTATTAGGTGGCGACTACAGCTAATAAATAGATGTAAAGTCCTAATTTTATTTTGATGGAGATAACAGTTTCGATTTGAAGCGACTCTTGCTAATCGTCTAAGACGTCTATTATGATGGACAAGACGCAAAGAGATTAAAAAACATCTAAAGAAAAAAGATTATGATATCGTTAATATAACATTGTAGATTGAAGATGCATTGAAAATTGCTTCATTGTATGCATAAATAGGGCAAAATACTGCGGGGGTTATCTGAAATTAAATTTCAAAATTTCATTTCATCTCACACCCGTATCGATAATAATGATATTAACTGCAATAATGAAGGACGATTAATATTTTTTACAAAATCGTTGTAAAACAAGAGCAGAAGCAAAAAAAGTATGTAATTAATTAATAATAAAAAACGATATAAAATTTTTGTCTGTCGTGAGTTGGCCTCTAAAATACAATTAACATTTAGACACTCATTTTAATACTTTCTCAACAATTAACAACACGATTCCATTCCACAAATAAAGGTTATATTGAAATAAATGCAAGTTAAACGGCCATAGTTACCTACTTTAAACTTTAGAATACCAAAATTTAACTTAACTAAATTCCAATTAATTTGTAACTGCAAATTTCAGCGAAATATCGCATCATTGTAATATTCTAAATATATGGATATTATATATAAACTATTATTTTATTTGCAGAGAAGTTCTGATTGTTTCAAGCTGCGTTGTCACAACATAACCCACTTAAGTTTAGGAAACAAGTGATTATATAAGTAAGGTTATGGTTTGCGCAAGTATAGGTGCTTGCAGGCGCTAGCGTGACGTTGCCTAGCTTGCGCTACCGTCCAGTGAGTCTGCTACACTGTGCCTGCGTCTGCGCCCGCGCCGCCGCGGTGCGGCTAATTTACAATTATTTTATTTATTCTTGTATAATTCATTAAATACTTAATCTACGTTATTAAAAAGTTTTCATTTTACTATATTATATTATACTCTTGGTGTGATTATTATTTCTTAATGCAATAATTATAAACTTAAATAAATTAATAATAATCAATGACAAAAAAATGGTTTTTGATCTATGATAATGATAACGTCGGATCAATAGTAACACTCCTCTTACTCTCGTTGTGACTAGTCAACGGTTATATCGTGAAATAGATACTATTATCTCAAAACTCTAAACTTATCTCAAACAGTGTTACAGCTAATACAATCTGCAGAAAACAATAGAAGTGTTTTTATTTTTTTTACATTTACGACTGTGTGTGTTTTAAGTGTTTTAGTGAAATTTAACAAGGAACATGGTGAAATTATATAAAAAGAATGTCGCTCTTTCGGCGCTTTGGGTGTCTAAGAACGACAGACTGAGTGACTTTTATGCGTCCTCATGGCAGCGTGGAGAATCACCAGTCCCACTATTGGTGATGCGCCTGATGATCTTCCTGTTCGCATTAGGCATCCTCACGTGGTCAGGCTACGAAGGAAATAGCCCCCATTGGCTTATTTACCTTACTAACTGGGGGTTACTACTAGTCTCGGCAACTATGTTGAGCAGCCTAGCAGTCTCATTGCGTTTTGTTCTCAAGAAGCCTTACGGTAATATTTTAAGCAACTAGGTCCTACTTCTACGTCATCCATCGCTCTACCGATCAGCCTGTAGACAGCCACTGCTGAACATAGGCCTCCCCACGAGAGTGCCACTCAGGACGGGCCTGTGCCACTTGGATCTAATGATTCACTGCGGCTTTCATGATGTCGTCAGTCCACCTAGTAGTGGGACCGTATCGTACCCTGTGTCGTCCGATTCGTGGTTGCTATTCGAGAACCTGTCTTCCCCAACAGTTGAAGGACCGTGGACAAGTAATGTGACCAGCCCAGTGCCATTTCAATGTACTTGTTCTTTGGACTTCGTCGGTTTCACCCATTTTTTCACGTTTTAGAAAAAATCGGATTGGTATAATGATTTCTGATATTTTCGCGAGTATTACCATATAAATAAAACAATTTTTACGGCTTTGTAAAAATTGTTTTTGTATCAATCGCGTTTGTATTTAATTTTTAATTGCCCGATGTTGCGAATAGTTCATGCTAACAAGCACAGCTATGAAATAATAAGTCATGTTTGCTATAAGTACATTCTAGTACTTCTGTCAAAGGCATTGATTAGATAATATTATGATAGTGTAGTTTTATGGACCCTATTATTATTGTAATCGTAAATTTTTATATGGAATATTTAACAGTCCATTTGACTTTAAAGCCAACACTTATTCTATCTGCTGTAACATATAAATTCCTAAATACAGTAGAAACTCGATTAACCGGACTAATTGTTGTCGTTCGGAATGTTGGCATTCGTATAATCGAAAATCCGGATAATCGAATATATGAAAAACCTCCTTTGGTTTTGTGCATATGTAATATGTACATAATTTTATGCGTTTATTAAAAGACGATTACATATCCCGCGGGGCACGCACGTCAGAGTGGAGTAAAGTAACAATAACGAAACGCGTGGGACAGCGATCACGCGGGGTGCGGACGGGACATGCCATTTCAGACCCGTTCATGCTTGCATAAATTCGATTTGTAGATACAATCAATACATGGGTCGCGGTTGGTAGTCCGGATAATCGAGAATCTGTATAACTGGGGGCCGGATAATAGAGTTTCTACTGTATCCTTCATTCATACTTTTATATCTCTGAAGCAATCATTCAACATTGATTATATGATATTTCAATGTATTTTTACTCATTTTTTTTCAATCTTAGAAATGATAATCATCATCTCGGCTCATATACAACCAACTGTTGTGCTCAAGTCTACTCCATAATGGGAGAGATATTGACCTACTCTACCAAGCTGGTCATACTGATTGGTATATGGTTTTATTTCGAGTTTTCCTTCTCCCCTCTCGTTATATGCATGTTATTTCATTATAGTTCATACTGCATATTATATCCCTTAGTCATCTTTTACGATATCCACGTGCAAAATAAAGAGTGGTGAATTATATTCTTACTCCGTCATCACATGGCTAAGAATCATTTCTTAGCCATGTGATGACGAAACGAACGAATGGAATTTAGTTAAAATGTTATCATTAACATTTTAACTAAATTCCATTCGTTATCGTTCATCATCAAGAGAAGGTAACCTATAAATAAAACTCTATACCAACACATCTGACCAGCGTGGTATAGTAGGTCAATTTCCCTTCTATTGTGGAAGAGACTCGAGCCCAACACGTATTTAAACTAAAATGATGATGACCATTCATATTCCAAAATCGATCAACTTGCATGTGTCACTTTAATCTTCTTCTTCTTCTTAGTTAATGGCAATGAGCTACAATAATATGAGCTATTGGTGCCAGTGTCGAGTATATTGATTATTATTCACGTCTTTAGTCTTAGTCTTTCAGTCAGTCGTTTCGCATGACTTGGTGCTGATACACGTCATGCGTCTCATGTGTCTCATGTGGGCAGAATGTCAAAATGCACGTAATTCACTATTATATCATTTTCACTACATTTCAGAATTTTATCTACATTATATTACATAAAATATCAGCAAAATTATTGAATATAACACTTTAAAACACTAAAATAATGAAAAGAATATAAAAGCGCTACATTACATTTTGACATTCGCGTCAAAAGTCCCACTTTAATCTTAATTTCACACGTTATTAACAAATTCGTGGCAACCCTACGCTGAAGCCATAATAAAAAGAAGTCGTTTTATAACTACGAAATGCCCCACAAAATAGATATTATTTATGTTGCTCCCATATGGAGCAGAGACTTTGTTATGTATTTCCTAATTTCAAAATTGTAGTCTTCAAATCAATAAATATTTAAATATTGATCAACGTTATGACGCATATCGAGGCCATGTCTGCCTTCCGTGTGTATTAAAAAATGTTGAAATATTTTAATAAAAACTGGTACTAACGAAAATAACGTATATTAATTCCGAAACAAACCGTCCTATCATTACAGGTTTGTTAACATCAAGTTGTAGTTATGTTTCATTTACATTTTTATTTATTATATCGTGTTTTTAGTTATATGATAGGCAGCTGTTATATTCGTGTCTTTAACATTTTCTACGTACGAGTTCACTATTCATCATTATCATTTCAGCTCATAGAGAGGGATGGTGAATTGTATTCTTACTCCGTCACCATTTTTTTTAAATGTATCTTTAGAATCGTGATTTCAAACTCGATGAAACGAAAAAGCGAGTCCATAGAGACACAAGCACGTAAATGTATAGGATTCAGCCGGGGAGAAAATGAGATAAAAAATAAAGAATAGAGGATGAAGGATAATGGATAAAGGAGTTTCATTTCTGATATGCGTACTTTGTACACACACTCAAAGGTGGGCATTAACTCGTTAATCCGTTAATTAACGAAGTTGACAATCTGCTTAACGGATTAACTTTTAAGTTAACTTGAAAAATGTTAACGTTCTTGTTAACGTCCGTTAAATTGAACTTCCGCTTCATTAGTCGTTTGTTGACATGCTATCATTTTGCTTTTGTTTGAATTACGCGCCACGCCACGTTCGTAATTTCCACGACGCCTGCGTCGCCTAAGTCAGCGGCGACGGATCGTGTCCTAGAGGAGTTTCTCCCGCGCACGATCCGTTTCCTTTTTCCGTGAAATAAATGCCACATGAAAGGTGGCGACCGTGTTCCATGTGGCAGGTATTTCACACTACGTTCCAATTCCTCCGCGTGCCAGACCGCATCCACCCAGTTCTGCCATTAAACATCGCTCTAGCAATAGTCAGCAGCTTCACGTCGTTACCGATGATTGCGACAATTTCAAGGTGCTGCTCTATCCCCGCGGCACATACCTCAAGCGTGTACTATGCCATGTCCTCGTCGCAATCGCAGTGGTGGCATGATGATGTGCTCTCCTTCCTTAGGATAGTGTGCAGGTACTTGTCGAAGCTACCATGCTCCATCAATACCTGCACCAGTCGAAAGAAAAAAACCCCATGCCGCCGACCCAATTACTCCATCAGCATCGGCGGTCCGAATACCGTCAGCCGTCAGGCGGCCAGCTCCTTCAAGGAGGCTATGCCGCCTCCCACCTGTGTCTCCAACACCCATCGGTAGAGCCCGCCGAGCATTTACGCCTCTAGGTCCCACGAGGGGGGTCCCGGCCAACAAGCTGCAAGCTGTCCCCGTCGCCACCGTTTGGTAACCGCGTATGGCCCTGACCACCTTTGCCCTCTGTGGACGCCACAAGAGAGCACTCAGACGGACGGTCAGAAACCCCGCCCACACCAGTGCGCCATATAGGGCCATTGATCGGATCACCCCCGCGTACAGTCGTCAGCACATAGCGCTGGGTCCGCCCATATTCGCCATCAGCCAAAAAAGAGCGGACGCCGCGCCGACAAGCCGCGGAGCAAGTTGGCCTAAATGCTTCCGAAACCACCATCGCCCGTCGAGCACCAGACCCAGATATTTATTTGGGCCCGGATGCTGATGGTAACCAAATTAGGCCCTAGAACTGACCCCCGTGATACACCGCACGTCATGGGCGTTCGCACACTCTACTCGGTTAGTGTAATAGACTAGAAGCCCATGGAAAAATTAACCTGTGATTCTTTTTGTATACATATACAGATACTTTACCCATGAACGCCGTACATATTTTCAGCGCAGGGTTCGAAAGCCAAGGGTCGCTTCTACAATTACCGGCGAATTAAAAATTTGCACTAACTTCCGGCACCACCACTTTAGTACGGCACTAGGTTTTTTGACATTTATTTTTAATCCTCTATAAGCTATAAAAAAGCCGTACATTAATAATTAGTCGTAATTCCTCACTTGTGCCTGAGAAAAATCCATTTACTCACGTACTCACCTATACCGCTCAGAAATGACGGCATAGCGCTCAGAGTTATTTTATGATATAGTAACAGCCTTCTAAGCGTTATTCACGTTGGTTCATTTCACAGGTTAATTTTTCCATGGGCTTGTAGTCTATATAGGACTCTGCGTCCTTCCAAGTACCCTGCCACAAGCCGCCTCAGGTATACGGCCACCCCGTAATACCGAAGCGTCTGCCTGATGCAGCTAAATGGTAGACTGTTGAATGCGTTGGCGATGCCTAGGGACATCGTCAACAGCAACCCTGCCGCCGGCGACCGCCTCCGTGGCCACAGCTCTCAGACACTCCGTCACCATACGGAAAACTTATTATTGAGCTATATATTTTTCCAGGCGATGACGGAGTAAAATTATAGTTCAGAAACCCCCATTTCTTGCTCTTACGTGTTGTAAAAGATGATAAAGAGATATAGGTATATCCAGATAATTTCTATATAAAAAAGGCGATTCCATATAAAACCCATACACCACAACAAAGTAAACCAATTTCAAAAATAATAATTTATATGAACCGTATTTATTATAAAGATTAGTTTGAATGAGTATGTTTATAATTTCGTCACGTAGTAACGCATTCAGCATTTTGTTCTGGCTTAATTATTATCATCTCAATTTACATTTATTGCAGCGCTGGGCCCCACCCTCCTTCATAGCAGCAAAGAGATTGATCTACTATACCACGCTGATGAGACGATTTTATTTAGAATTTTCCTTCAGGTGTTAGCTGCATAACATATCCCTTAATCGTCTTTTACGACACCTACTTCCAAGCAAGGCTGTAATGAATTGTTTTTTTTTTACTCCGTCACCACACAGAAAGTCAAAATATATAATTATGTCATAATGTTTGCCAAAAGCGAATGTGGATATTCTATATATCTACATACCTAGTAAGTATATATATCATTATATAAGCATTAGGCTCATCAATAAATTTCTACTTATAGATAATAGTTTATAACTAAATGTATTTAACTCATAAATTTGTTTTCCATTATACTTAATGAGTAATAATTTCGACATTTATATTATAGTTGCCATTAAATATTATCTTTATGTATCTACGTGACTTCTGCTTTTATAAATCAACTTAAAGTACCACTTGCCGAAACACAAATGTATGATATTATGTATTATTAATAGTTCTCTAACTCTATAACATTGCGGAGGACATTACAAACACAATTAACGGACACAAATCACACACAAACTCAGGATATAAATTTTTAAATCCCTCAAAATATTTTCCTGCGTGGGAATGCAGCCCGTGACACTTATACCGTAGGTCTTAACCACTAAGTCATATGTGCAATCACATAATCTACTTATGTTCCTTATTCTTACGTTAGGAAGGGATGATGACATATTTCCTAATAGTTTGTCAACAAACGTACACTTTATTACATAATAATGGCAATAACCCTCGGTTACGTATACTTATCATAATACTCGAGTGTATTAGACATTATCTTTTACTTTACTAACGTAGTTTGATGAGGTGTCTACTCAACAGGACTGAAGATAGATAGATGAAAGACAGGATTTACCACAACCTTCGAAGCATGGAGACGAGCAGTCGGAATATTATGGAGCAGTTACCTTATACATATATAGAATCCATCTCAAAATAGATTTAATTTGCTTTCACGTTTTGTGAAAGCAAGCATTATCTATATAACATCTATCAGCCTATCGATGCTCATTGTTGGACATAGGGCTCACCAAATAGAGGATAATGCCTTGATCACCATTTTCGATAGAAAGTTTAACGATAGCAATGGCTGTTTTTTCCCAACAAATTGCTGCCGTCCCATCCCTTGGTTTCTTGGACTATTTTTACATCTTCTACCGGAAATTAAGGGGATGGCAATTCATTGTATACTTATCCTATCACTACACGGGTATACATACACAACTTTTGGAAAATATATGTACTTCAATATACATTTCCATTCATTTTCGTTCTTCAATGCCATCCATACCGCGCCTGTAGTCTCATTTGTTGCGACAAATTGTCATTCCATCGTGTTTTTGAGTCAAAGTATAGAAAATGCATCTACACCAGGATAACCACACAGGATTAAGCTTATCTAAGTCTACTATTGTCTCGTACAGTTCTATATGTGTGGTACTGCCTGTCAATAATACTATTTTCTTATATTAATTTATTAATTTGAGAAGGTGCTGAGCTAGACGCCAGCATCAATTTCATGACCACCTCCATATTTCTCCTCACTTGACTTTATTTAATCACAGCATAAGTGACTCACGATAATTTGAGCCCTTCTCAAACAAAGCTACTATTGTTCCACAAACACGCGATCACATCCATTGTTATCGACCTTACACACAAAGTCATTATTTGTAATATAAATACGGCAAAACGCAACACGCGTATTTTTTTATATATCTATAAAATAAATATAGAAAGTAAGTCCAATTTCGAGAAAGAGGGCAGCGTTCGGAAATTTAAGAGAAACTACTCGTCCAATATTCCTCAGTGTCTGAAAACAAGGGTCTGTAACCAGCGATGACATACGGCACTAAAATGTGGTCTCAGTTATGGAAAGGGCTAAGCTCGGTGTTTCTCTACGTAATAAAATCCGGCACACGCAGATCCGTAGAAGAATGGGTGAAACCGACGCGACGTAACCTTTAGAATATGTCAGCTACATTTTTTTAGAATTAGCACGTTGAAATGGCAATAGGCAGGCCAGATTATGGATTCAAGTACAAAATCTCACATGATAGTCTATTAGTCTCAAATCATCTCTAATTTTCACCAATATTAAATACTTAAGTTTATATATGTAAACCAGTTTGTGCAATAATTACGTCTGTACAATAATTACGTCTGTACAACTAGGTAGATAGCGCGTTACTCAAACTAACGGCTCTAGTTATATGTCATAATATTGCAGAGAAAATACACGTAATTATGCTGCAATAAGATAATACTCGCTAGTTAGTTCGCGTATGATAAATAGCATTTTTTTTAATTTTAGATTTTCTTGTATAGTGATGTATTAGGCACGAAATACCTTATACATAATATCATATATTAAGATCCAGGTTGTTTTAATTAACAAAAAGGGAGCCGACTCTTGAACTTATACAAACCCATTTAATCAATAACTGAGGGAAGCCATTAGACGCGCGTTAAGTAGTCAACCACCCAAATACCAGGCCAAATACTTCATGAAAGTTGGCTTACTCTTCTGTGCTGTATTCTTACGTAAGAAGGATTAAACTCCTTCTGCTGTTGTTACGTAATTAAAATGTTGCATTTTATAACATTTATTCGGATTACAGCCCAAACAAGTGCATTTTTATTTTTGTTATTTTAATTATAAAAACGTAGCGTTGTTTAACGAATTGATGTTTTAATTATTTTATTTTAACCTATTCTTCTATTTCTCAACCGATATACCTGCTACTATTCGTATAGGGCTTCCATAGCCTACAACAACGGGAGCGAAGTTGACCTACTATAACCCACTTGACGTTTATTAGGGTTTTGTATCGATTTTTCCTTTTCTTGCATGGATATTATCAGTATATCATATCTTCGTCGAAACCCATGGCCAAGAAAGGAGACAGTAAATTGGATTCTTACTCCATCACCAACAAACCAGAAATAATAACTTATTTCCTGACACTGCTCCACCGTAAGATTTGACATCCTTTTTTTCTAGTTATCTTTCTCTTGCACTTATGTTATCTGCTTACATCTCTTATACGTATTTTACAAAACCTATGGGAAAGTAAAGATTAGTGATACATTATATTCTTATTCTTACAAGTGCCGCTTGTGCTGTGTGTTGACACAGAGGTTAGTTGCATTACTCATTTGTGTTGAAACGTCCGTTGCCTAGTCATTGAGACGGCATGGTTAACCCTATACACAATTTTCCGGTATGAAGAAAATAATAATATTTAAACGTTTATAGCTGAATCAAGTTGCCGGTGTTTAAACAGGATGTACCAAAATTTTGTGGAAGGTCTGACGACCGTAACAACGATACACAAAAAATAACTATTGTTTGGGCACATTTAAGTTTTCATTATTATTTCATGTGTGTGTTTGTGGCTACGAATACTACCAACACTTCCATTGTTTGTGGGTGTCGTAACATACGACGAAGAAATTTATATCGACCTGGGCTAACTCTATCTGATGCCGTCTAGTCTTGAATTATATTCGCATAGAGGGTTGACGTCAGGCAAGTGGCTAGCTATTTCGATACCCGCCCCCGCTTCGCTTCGGTTTCAGTGGCCTTACCCGCGTGGTGCCCAATCCCACGGGAATACCGAGATAAAATATAGCCTATATTACTCCCCGATATTATAGTTTTCCCTTGGTGAAAGAATTTTTTAAATCGATCCAGCCGTTTTGAAGATTACCCGGAACTGATTTTTAGGCATATGTATAGTGCAAATAACCGTGTGAGCATGAAAAAAGTCTATTATTTTGGACATTACAAACAGACACTCCAATTTTATTTATTGGTATAGATAGAAGAGGAGTACATATTGCGTCGACCACAAGTATTGAGATAAGAGCAAGATGATGAGGATTTAAGTTTTCATTAGTCAAAATAGAAAATATTTTTATTTATTTAACGAAATTTATAGTTATGTAGGTACATATTTGAAATTCGCTCTTGTTTCTCTTATTATGTGTACTATTTTTGAAAAATAATCCTGAACAGACCATGTAGTATGGTACGTTCTCTTACACGTCGGGACCATTTTGGATCTTAGCTTATAAAGTAATAACGATATAAGGATGTGTAAAAGTATTTAAACCATAGACACGTATGAACAACAATGTGAAACTCATAATTTCTTTGCTAGAATTAAACAAAATTAAGGCTAACTAGAGGTCGCCGAGTGGTCGGCTGTATTTCACTAATAACTAATATATAAGTACAAATATTTATTAGACATTATCATCATAATTATGATTATTTGATATTCAGTTCGACCAAAGATTTTAACCGTAAACAAAAGTGTATAAGCGTGTGTATATAGGTATGTGTGTATGTCGATCGCATGGTAGTGTGCGTAATGCCTTTTTTTAATGAATTTAATGTATTTCTAATCCATTATTATATGAAATTTCAGTTTTATGCACTTCTCCTCATTATATACTTCAACTGTGCCAAATTTCATACTGTCCATCCACATAATTTTCGTAAAAAGGGGTACAAAGTTTTTGCTTCACGTATTAATATATAGATACTGATCATTTAATCTACTTATTCAACAGAATATTATTCTGCTAAAATAAAATAATGCCAGTAGGCCAATGCCAAAATTTGTTCGTATTTTTTTATTCAATAACATAAAAAAAAACACAATGTAGACTGATTAGCAACAATTATATTTCTGAATCGCGGTAAATACCTCCACTTCTTGCCTCTATGGTCTAGTAGCATATATACAACGCTGTTTGCTTTGATTCTCGAGTTCGATTCCTAGGAAATGGTGTGAATTTTTCTTTTCAAAGATATTCAATCGCAGCTAAATCTGATGCTTCTAGGCCGTTTCGACTGCTAAAGGTACAATGAAACTTAAAAAAGTTACTTATGTAAACAGAATTATATAAAGTATTTACACTGACAATGAATATAAAATACTTTGTATATTTTAATACAATTACTACATATTTTGACAATTTTACAAGATGTATGATTGTAGCTGCATCAGAAACCGTGTCTGAGATGATTAATAAATTCACGCTTTGTCATAAATGCTTCGGCGTTTTCACTTTTTTGTCATACTCCGACCACGTCGACTATTGGACTTGCCTCCTTAAAGGAAAACAATCCCATAATCGCCACGGAAGGCAGATTGGCGATTTCAGTTTGTGTTGTAATTTACCAAGGAAAGCGTTGCTGCACAGTCCTTCGTTGTTGCACAAAAAATTACAAACTAACACTTAACCGTTCGCGATAACAATTTTTTTAATACATATAGGAAATTTAATAACATATCATACTGTGTATACCTGTGAGTCAAAAACAACCTTTATGCTGGCACTCTTAGAATAATAACTCACAGAAGCTAACTCCGCGCACCAAAATTGAAGCATTTCAAATTCAAATTCAAATTTATTTATTGTGGGCATAGGTTAACATATAGATTGTACATTATTGGTAGGATTCTCTATGTCCTGCTGCAAAGAGCATACAATATTAATGTCTTATATATATAGGAACATGATGGATTAATTAATTAGTATTATTATTCAAAAATCGTTAATATTATAATAAGTTTTCTTATTCTTCATTTAAATTGGAGCCAAAAATGGCTCCCTACGCCAGACCCTTCCGTAGTATACAAGGCCATTGCGTGCAAAGCGACTCTATTGTATAGTGGTGTGCGTGTGTGCGTGCGTAATCGCTTGTACGCATATAGTATTTTTGGCGTTGTCACGTTTTTGATCGCTTAAGTACAGACACTATCCTTCTATACGTTATTCTTCTAAGGTTGACACTATACAAAAGTAACATATACATGTCACACAGTCATGGAATAAGAAACGATCACCCATGCCGAGTACATTCGATTCGATTAATAAGTGGAATTCTTTATGCGACACAAATAATTGTACTGGCTCTAGTTCTAATTTTTGTGCGTTAATAATAAGTTCCTAACGTCACCGAAAATACAATCATGTTATTATTTAAATCTTATAGTCTTTTGAATATCAAGAATTCGCCTTGACCATTAGCGCCACCTGGGCCAAAAACAAATCAAAAATTTACGCAATTTATGTGACGCGTAATGCAACAAGTTTAAGTTAGATTTTACGTATGTCTGCCACGGTTGACCGCATATCATCCTACCACGCATTAAGTAATCCAAAAAGAAAACGAAACGGTCAAGGACAGCGAACCATTGAAACGTCTTAGGATTTTAAATTACAATCCTATTGTTTAAATATTTCTACGATTTGTAATTTTGTAATAATATGACGCTGAACAGTGTTATAACACTACTTACAATCGCGATACTCTGATAAAATAATTAATAAAAACTACAGTACGCTCTTTTCGTGTGATAACGGAGTAAGTATACAATTAACCCCCTCCCCCTTCTTGCCCGTGGATGCCGTAAAAGACGACTAAGAGATTGAATATGCATATAACATCTACGCAAGTGAAGGAAAACTTGAAATGAAACCCTATACCAACACGTCTAACACTGACGACAAGTCACTCTGCTCCGATGGTCGGCCCAACGACGAAGGCGACGTGGGTACGGGTGGGCTATGGGCCCGCGCGCCATCCTTCCGTTGCCCCGGATGGAATGGACCACGTGTGGGCTTTCCATAGGCCACCCATAAGAAAAAAAAATACCAATACGTCTAATCAGTAAGTCAATTTCCGTGGTGCCGACTTGACGCTGCCGATCATCACTAGTGAGATGTTCGGCAACATCAGGAACTGGGACGCCGTCACCGCCTTCGGCGAGGCAGTCATCTCGTGGAAGGAGGCGCGCAGGAGGAACACCTCCACGACGACGCGATCCGCCGCGCGCGACTCGGGTGGCGCAGGCGTGGGTACCTGCGGCTGATGCCGAGGCCGCGGGTGACAGGATCTGGGATCAGTCCGTCACCCGCAGAGAGGCTGACCGCGCTACGGCGACCAACGTCACGGACAGGGGACGTCGATGGGAGAGGGTACCCCGCGGGGGTATTCCGTCGGGCTGACCACTGAGGACAAAAAACTCGGCACCGGTGCTCGGTCCAACGACGAAGGCAACGTGGGTTTATGTAGCCGCGCGTCGGCCCTCTGTCCTCCCGAACTGAACCGGGCGGTGGGTGAGCTGACTATAGCCCACGACCCAAAAAAAAACGGTCAATTGCCGTTTTATTATGGAGAAAGCTAAAACCTGAATTTGAAGTATTGTTTCACTTAGGAATATGTTCCTTCTTTAATTATAAATATCTATTTACATTAATAGATCAGACATAAAAATAGTGGTTACAAAATAGTATAATTAAAACAAAAAACAAAACCCTTATACATAGTGTGTCTTTCAACTGTGCCTGGAGAAATAAGACAATAAATTTCTCCTATAAAAAAATAAAAATAATTCCCCTCTCTAAAAAGCACACGGTTTTAATTACCCAGAATTAGATTAAAATACCTTCTGATGAAGTGACCGACTAAGAATACAGTAGTAGTAGTGTCATAATAGTAGTAATAGTAGTAGTACAATACTACCTCCTCTTTCTTGGCCATGGGTGTACTAAAAGACGACATAGGGATATAATATAAAGATAACTTCTATGGAAGAGAAGTATAAAAAGCTAACTAAACTCTAACCAACCCGTCTGACCAGCGCGACAGTGGGACATTTCTCCTTCCATTGTCGAGGAGGATCAAATCCAATAGTGGGACGTATATGGACTGTGATGATGATGATGACGATGACGACTTTAAAGTACTAATCACTCCTTGCAGCGAGTTTTGGATTAAATTATCGGGAAACAGCTCAATTCCAGAATTAGGTTACTAGGTAAAGCAAAATCAACATTCAACTTGGAATGGATTACAAAACTTCAGGTTGCTTAAGTAAAACAAGAACCCGTTAAGTATTTACAAATTGATCTACCGAAATAATATGCTGGTATTGTACCCTATATAATCCTAAACCTATCTATACTAGTATTATAAAGAGGAAAGATTTGTATGTAACGAATTGGCTCAAAAAGTACTGTAGCGATTTTAAAAATTCTTTCAGCATTGGAAAGCTATAATATCAGGGAGTAACCAAGACTATATTTTAACCCGATATTCCCACGGGAACGGGAACTACGCGCGAAAGGCGACTGAAACCGAAGCGAAGCGAGGGTGAATTGCTAGTATCTAATAAAATAAACCAATATCTTTACAGAAACAACGGAGCTGCCATGGTATGTGAGTCTTTACTGGGCGATGTTCAACATAAGTGTTACGCTGTCAATTTTGATTACATGCCTCTTCTGGATACTATTATATACACCAGGTACATTTCGTTTTAATCAACTACTCACAAATGAGCCTGTAAGACTTTCGCCGGGCTCTTAGAATAATAACGTATAGAAGGATAGTGTCAGTCCATACGTCAGCCATTAAAATTTTGTAGCAAACAATACTACATACGTGCAAGCGATTACACGTACACACGCACACCACTATACAAATTATGAAATCAAATTTTGTTTTATTAATATAAATCGTCGGAATACTTTTAAAAGTAAGGTTAATATAATTTTTATGTTTTTTTTTTTTCAAATATGTTGTGACACCATTTGAATGCACGAGCCGTCATAATTATCTATTTATCTTTTAAGAATTGCGTACGTTTGTGCAGTACAGTGACCTTGTGCATTACGGAACGGTTCCGGCGTAAGCTCCATTAGGCTCCAATTGAAATGCTTCACTTTATGTGCGCGAACTTACGTTCTATACGTTATTATTCTAAGGCCGGGCTAGTCGTGGACGACAAGGAATTCGGTATAGGTGGTTGGCCCAATGGTGAAAGGGGGGCAATACGGTGGGTTATAGAGCCGCGTTCCGCTCTTTCGTTATTCCGGATGGAACGGACGGCATGTGTGCTGACCATAGCCCACTCAAAAAAAAAAGCCTCTAAGACTCATTTGTGTTATGAATATTTTTTTACTAACACAATATTATTGATTGCTACAGTAGGTATGGCAGAAACGCATGAACGCACGGAAATTTTCTCGAGTTGCTACAAGGTCCGTATAGTATACTACCCCACAGGTGACTTGCAAACTGTTTAACATAAGGTTACGCTCGTTTCGCCAGAGATCGCACTCCCAGAGAATGTGATGTGCTGATTGTTCATACTCGTGGTCAGATGTGGAACATTGACATAATGGTGATGGTACGAGTTTAAAAGAAAATAATTTACTTTTAAAGTTGCCATGGCCAGTTAAAAATTGGGCCACGAAGTGGTCAACCTCCAGCCACACCTTCTCCAGGCGCTCCCGGATGCATGGAAAAAATAGATAAAGATGACGACCTTTCGATGATGAATCCCATCTTTCTTGCCATTCAGTTAAAAGTTCCTCATAAACAATGGATTGTGGTGCAAACAATCTAGCAATTTTATTTCGGTCGCGCGGTAGAAGGAAATCTGTATTCATAGTTTCCTTTGTGGTGTAATACATTGACGCTCGTCTCTGAATCTCCAAATCAACCGGAAGTACACCCGCGAGTACTGGTAAGGCCTCGGTACTAACCGTTCTATAGGCTTTACATAAGAATATTAGGGCCAATCGTTGGCTCTGTAGTAATTTAAGGCGAGCCGCCCCTATGGTGGCCCTATCGGCCCATACAGGTGCAGCGTAACAAATACACCCCAAATATGTGGCCATGTATATGGTTTTAAGTGTATTAAAACGAAGGCCCCAAGTAGATGTGGATATTCTAGTAAGCGCGTAGAAATTCCGTTCAATCAATCTTAACGCTCACATATAGGCCCCGTTAAGCTCTTCCGTATCCGTGGTGCCGTACTGCTGCGCTATCGTAGCTGTACTCCTGTTTACTTATTGGCTGACTAGTCATTTTGTTTTCCTGTCTCCCGCTTTGCCTAGGAGGGAAGTGGAATCTCTCTTTCCAACTCCTCCTCTTTAATCTTTTCTAATTAAATTTGTTGCGGGTCCCAAGACAATTAAAATCATATCCCGGGACTGCCTGAGGGTCATTTATGGAGAAACCTCGGTGTCATTTATGGAGACCATTGTGGATCCTGGCTTACAGGAGTTACAATGGTGGGAATGTGTGGTGGGATTAACATAATATTACATTTACAACTAAATTTAAAATTTCAATCCTAAAAAAAATACTTAAATCAGAGGCACTAGTTTATCGCTAAAATAAATATGTAGTACTACTGATTTATGGTAAATCCTTACTAATATTATAAATGCGAAAGTAAGTTTGTTTATTTGTTACGCTTTCATGCTTAAACTGCCGAACCGATTTCAAAAATTCTTTCACTAATGGAAAGCTATAGTATAGTAATATACGGATAGCTATAATATCAGGGAGGAAGCCTCCCACCCGGGCTGGGTGTAATTTGCTACGCCGACGATACACTCGTCACAGCCCGGGGTGGGACGCTAGAGGAGGCGGCACGCCTGGCAACTCTCGGCACCGAGGAGATTGTCAGGCGGATCGAAGCGCTGGGGTTGAGGGTAGCCCTGGAAAAGACGGAGGCCCTTTTGTTCCATGGCCTCCGTACCGCCGGGCCTCCCGCCGGCGCTTCGATCACCGTGAAGTCGGTCACCATCAGCATCCAGGCTCACATGAAGTACTTGGGCCTGGTGCTCGACGGGCATTTTTGGTTCCGGGAGCATCTCCACCGACTTGTTCCCCGGCTTGTCGGCGCGGTGTCCGCCCTTTCGCGGCTAATGCCGAATGTGGGCGGACCCAGCGCTACGTGCCGACAGCTGTACGCGGGGGTGATCCGGTCGATGGCTCTGTACGGCGCACCGGTGTGGGCGGGGTCCCTGACCGTCCGGCTGAGGGCCCTCTTGAGGCGACCACAGAGGGTAATGGCGGTCAGGGCCATACGCGGTCACCGCACCATGTCGACGGAGGCAGCGTGCCTCTTGGCCGGAACTCCCCCGTGGGACCTGGAGGCGGAGATGCTCGCCGACATTTATCGGCGGGTGTCGGAGACGCGCCCGCGGCGGTATGGTCTCCCTGCAGGAGATCACCGCCTGGCGGGTCGACGCCCGCCGTGGAGTCATTGCCCGTTGGACAGTCCGGCTGGAGAGTCCTCGGTACGGTGTCAGGACCGTCGAGGCCTTCCGGCCGGTGCTGATGGAGTGGTTGGAGCGGACGCACGGGGTGCTTTCCTTCCGACTGGTGCAGGTGCTGACGGGGCACGGATGCTTCGCAAAGTACCTGCACAAGATTGTCAGGAGGGAGAGCACACCGTCCTGCCACCACTGCAGTTGCGACGAGGACACGGCGCAGCACACGCTCGAGGAGTGTGCTGCGTGGGAGGGGGAGCGCCGTGAACTCGTCGCGATTATCGGTGCCGACCTGGCGCTGCCGACCATCGCCAGGGAGATGCTCGTCAGCGTCAGGAACTGGGACGCGGTCGCCGCCTTCTGTGAGGCCGTTATCTCACGGAAGGAGGCGGCGGATCGTGTGCGAGTAGAGATCCTATTCGGCGACACGTTCCGCCGCCGGCGACTCGGGCGGCGCAGGCGCGAGTATCTGCGCCTAATGCCGCCCTAGCCGAGGCCGCGGGTGATCGGACCGGGGAATTGTCCGTCACCCGCAGTGTGGCTAACCGCGCGATGGCGACCGACGTCCCAGGATGTCGAGAGGTGAGGGTACCTGAAAGGGTATTCCGTCGGGCCGACCACTGACGACAAGTCACATCTGCTCCGGTGGTCGGCCCAACAACGAGGTTACGTGGGTACGGGTGGGTTATGGGCCCGCGCGCCGTCCTTTCATCGCCCCGGACGGACTGGACTGCGCGTGCGCTTGCCATAGCCCACCCATAAAAAAAAAAAAAAAAAAAAAAGCTATAATATCAGGGAGTAACATAGGCTATATTTTATCCCGATATTCCCACAGGAATGGGAACTACGTGGGTAAAATGACTGCACCCGAAGCGAAGCGAGGGCGTGTTGCTAGTTTAGTTATAAAATAAAACTTCTTAAGCAATGGATACGGTCCAAATCTAGTCGATCTTATCGATTCTTTTTTGACATATATTCATTTATATCTTCCATGTGGTGACCGATATACAATTCACTACCTCCTTTCTTGCTCGGGGTTGTCGTAAAATACGACTAAAGCATTACAACAACCAAATAACAGTTATAAAACCCCAAAATAACACCTTTTTTTTTGGGATGGTCTACGGTCAGCACTCCCGCCGACAGAGGGGCGGCGCGCGGCCCCGTAACCCACCCTGTAGCACGTCGCCTTCGTCGTTGGGCCGACCACCTGTGCAGAGTTCCTTGACTTCAGTGACCGGCCCGACGGAATACCCCGAGGAAGTACCCTCCCATCGACGTACCCTTCCCGGGACGCCGATCGCCGTCGCGAGGCTAGCCTCTCCGCGGGTGCCGGACCAAATCCCCGGTCCGGTCACCCGAAAATAACACCATATAACAATCCATCTGATTAGCGTGGTATATTTAGTCACTTTCCCTCCCATTATGGGGGAAAATAAAGCCCAGCAGAGGGAAATATAAGAGTTGTGATGATCATTTATATTCATTAAGATAATTAGTATATTATTAACTAATAATATTGTAAAATATTTCAGGTATGCATGAGGAGTTGGGTTTGAAAGCTTTGTGGTTGGATATAATGACGCATGGTTTAACATCCTGTTTAATGTTAATCGAACTGCTGATCTCGCGAACTCCAGTCAGACTTGTGCATATTTACCAACCATTAAGTATTGCCATTTGGTACGCAGCATTTAGTATCATATATTATGCGGCCGGTGGTACAGACATGTAAGTACTTACATTTATAATGATGCATTGATTGTTACTATGTCTTTGATAAGTAAAATTGTTGTGTGAACATGTATCTGCATCATTCTCCGTGTGGTGACGGAGTAGGAACCCAATTCACCATCCCCTCTTTTGTCCGTGGGGACCGTAAATATATATAATATGCATATAACATCTATGCAAGGGAAGGAAAACTCAAAAAAAACTCTATACCAGCCCGTCTAACTAGCGTAGTATTGTGGTATAGTAGGTCAGTTTCCTTTCCATAGTGGAGAAGGCCTGGACCCAGTAGTGGTACCTATATGGGCTGAGATAGATGAACGGAACATGTATCCGGCCGTCCGAAGCTATAATAGGTAATTATTTACAAACTAGCAACCCGCCCTCGCTTCGCTTCGGTTTCAGTCTTTCCTGCGTAGTTCCCGTTCCCGTGGGAATACCGGGATAAAATATAGCCTAGTTTACTCCCTGATATTATAGCTTTCCATTAGTGAAAGAATTTTTGAAATCGGTCCAGCCGTTTTGAAGATTACCCGGAACAAACAGACAGACAGACAGACAAAAAAAAATAAAGTGATTTTTAGGCATGTGTATAGTGCAAATAACCGTGTGAGCATGAAAAAAGCCTATTATTTTGACATTACAAATGGACACTCCAATTTTATTTATTGGTATATATACATACTGACATATGTTCAAGTATTTAAATTCATTCATTCATTCATTCATCCCCTGGGAATTAAGTGAGCGGAGTTGATGAGATGATCATATTTCTTATTCTAAATTATTATAGTTAGTGTTAGCGACGCGATCACATTGTTATATATTTATAAATGTAATTAATTATTATTTAGATATAAGGTACTTTTAAAATATTGTTAACTGGGAGTGCGCGGCGTGCAGTATGAGGCACGGGAGGAACAACATACGAGGCAGTCGTCTATACTATCCGCTCCATGTACGACGCGCACTTCTACTAAGCGCAATAATTGTAACTGCCTACATATAAAATAAATAAGTTAATTTAAAATCTTCTGCCGTGCATTTATTATCGCTGGTGCCAGCTGCAAGTCCTCTTTAGTGGTCCATCGAGCCAGATCTATATGTTTACCACTCCGCCGCCGAGAAAAACTATGGTGAACACCAGAAGCACGAGTAAACGTTTGGAAGCTGAAACGCCTCAGGCAAGGCCTCAGGCGGTTACAAGAGTACAGGCAATGCCATCGCCTACACCTGGAACAAAAAGTGATGACGGGAACGAACTGTTACGATCCTGTGTTGGCAGCGTAGTGAAGTCGGAACCTTCAGGTATGATAAAGCCGGCTCCATCAACATCACGTCACTCAGTTAAATCAAAAATACCCTCATCATCTTCATCTATACAAGCCCAGAAAAAGAAACTGGAACTAGAAGCTGCTAAGGCGAAGGCACGGATAGAAATGGAGCTCATAGACAAACAATTGGCGGCGGACCTCGCTAATCTGGAAGAAGAATACAGTCCACCATCAGAAAGATCGGAAATTAATCGTGCGAATGACGTAGAACGGTGGGTAGAACGTAGTCAGCAAGAATTGGAGTTGCAGCATGCCACTATGATTGGAAATGACAAAGGCAAGTCGCAAACGTCAGCTCACGCTGACACGAACGGACCAATTCAGCAGTTGGCGAGCGCGCTGGAGCACCTGGTTACATCGTCCAGTATTCAACAGAATACCCACCTCATCAGCCGTCTTAGCACGCCAAGAGACCTACCCGTCTTTAACGGGAACAGTATGGAGTGGCTGTCGTTTAAACAGGCATACGACGAGTCAACGGAACTTTGTAAATTCTCAGAGAAAGAGAATCTATGGCGATTAAGGAAATGTCTTCGTGGTCCTGCACAGGAGGCAGTATCATCGTTGCTCGTGAGCGGTACTTCGCCTACGGTGGTCATATCCACACTGGAACTGCAATTCGGCAACCCTGAAGTGATACTGTCCCGCTTTATGGTAGAAATAAAAAAAATGGGCCAACTATCAACGGAATATTATCGCGATATTGTGCCGTTCTCCGTGAAAATAAAAAACTACGTGGCTACAGTACGCGCGGTAGGCCGCACAGAGTACCTACAGGGAATCGAAGCGGTTACGTTTATATTAACCAAGCTACCTATCACTCTGCTATCCAAATGGACAGATTATAGCTACCCGCTCATAAACGCCAGCGATAAATCTAAATCTCGTTTAGAAATGTTGTCAGACTTCCTCACTGAAGAAGCAGAGAAGACGTCAACGTGTAGTGCTACGTTACTGTTATCTAATAAAACAGAAAGTTATAAACGTAAACAGTACGATAGTGTGAACAATGTACAAGTGTTAAGTGAATTGAACAATAAGTGTCGATATTGTCGTACGCGAATTCACAAATTAACAGAATGCAGGATGTTCAAAAAGGCGCTTCGCAAGGACAGATGGCTGCACGTAAGGCGATATGGTATTTGTTACAAATGTTTATTAGCGCATCATAACAGAGAGACGTGCCCTGCGCCTAGCTGCGATGTGGATAATTGTGGTAAGTCTCATCATCGCTTATTACATTATGTATCGCGACAGGACTCTAGTCCTCCTTTACAAGTGACGGAAACCGAAACTCCCTCTGAGACAGTAAACAATATTAACATAAAAAACTCAGTGTTGTTAAAAGTAGTGCCAATAAACATTCACGGTGCGCACGGTATCGTAAGCGCGACCGCTCTGTTAGACGACGGGTCAACTGTGTCGCTGATCAGCTCCTACCTGGCTAAGCAGGCGGGGCTCCGCGATCGTCGCGAGTGTGTCCGTGTGCGCGGCGCTTGGGACAATACAGACTTAGTGTGCGATACTGAAATGATTAGCTTAACTTTAAGTGGTAGCGATACAAAAATGTTTAGAATTAATGCATGCGTAATTGATAAGCTTAACTTGCCAGAACAAACATTGAATAATAGTGTTAGTATTACTAAATTTAAGCATTTACAGGGTGTAAGTCATTGTTTAAATTTAAAACAAATAAAACCACAAATTTTAATTGGCCAAGATAATTACCACCTGCTCTTACCTTTGGAGACGAGGACAGGATCTCCCAATGAACCTTATGCTACTCGGACTCCTCTGGGATGGTGTCTGCATGGACGTTTGCCAGCTAATTTATCTAATTATTCGTGCAACCTTACGACGGTCGTTACTGATGATTCGCCAGAGAGTCAGAGTACATTACAAGAAATCCACGAGGACGTACGAAGGTCATTCTCCATCGAGGCGATGGGAATATCGGCTAAGCCCAGGCAGAACTCCGACGATTTACGCGCTGAAAATATCTTGGAACGAACCGCTACCTTTGTCAGTGGTCAATGGCAGGTCGGCTTACCCTGGAAGGACGAGAAATGTGTTATGCCAGACTCGTACCCAACCGCTGTCTGTAGACTTAAGAGGGTTGAACAAAAAATGAAGAAAAATGAGGAATATGCGCAAAGATATACGGAACGCGTAAAGCATTTATTAGATAATAATTACGCGCACAAAATAGATGTCTTAGACACAACACCAAAGACATGGTACTTACCACATTTCGGCGTCGATAACCCACATAAAAAAAAGCTAAGATTAGTATTTGATGCAGCTGCGAAAACTAACGGTTTATGTCTGAACGATTATTTGTTAACAGGTCCTGATCTATTGATGTCCTTATATGGAATAATGTTACGATTTAGAGAGAACCCGATAGCTGTGACAGGAGACATAAAGGATATGTTTTTGAGGGTCAAGATTCGACCAGAAGATCAAAATGCCTTTCGATTTCTATACAGGGAACATGAAGGTCCCATCAATACCTACGTCATGTCTTCGTTAATATTCGGCGCTAACTGTTCGCCGTTTATAGCGCAATACGTGAAAAACAAAAACGCAAAACTATATGCCAGTTCTATGCCCGCTGCAGTCGACGCTATATGTACGCAGCACTATATGGACGACTATATACATAGCCTACCAGACGTGACATCAGCCGTGAAGTTAGTTAATGATGTGAGGTTAATACATAGTAAGGGCGGTTTTGAAATTCGTAATTGGACGAGTAATAGTAAAGAGGTACTGGACAGTCTACCTAAAGATTCCCTGGGGAATGCAGCCGTGAACTTTAAAATAGGACATCAATACGACGGCGAACGCACCCTTGGTTTAATTTGGGACCCGAGTGATGACACACTCAGGTTCGACGTATCATTCAATAAATATAATCAATGGAACACAACGGCCCACCAAGAGAGAGGTGTTAAGTGTAGTAATGTCAATCTTCGACGTCTACGGATTTTTATCACCCATTACAATAAATGGAAAAATTATATTGCAGGAAACTTGGCAACAAAAATCAGCTGGGACGATTATCTAACTGACATAATATTCGATAAGTGGGTCAAATGGATATCATTATTACAGTCGTTACGTCACGTGCGCCTGCCCAGGTACTATCCGCGCGCCACAGCGTGTACGAGTGCGAGTGAGACAACGACAGCACCGCGGCCTGCTTTAACGAAAGGATCATTAACGCTTAATTCAATGAATGAAATTGTGCCTACGATAACAAATAGTTATAGAAACGTACAGCTACATATATTTTGTGATGCGAGTATTAAAGGAATGTGTGCAGTGGCATATTGGCGTTGGATAAACGACGACGGTGCGCACTTAGCATTTATAACTAGCCGTTGTCGTGTCGCGCCAGTGAAACCTGTATCGGTGCCGCGCCTGGAACTTCAAGCGGCAGTTCTAGCCGCTAGACTGGCTGAAACTATAACAAAAGAACACAAAATGAAAGCGGAAAGAAAATATTTTTGGTGTGATTCTAGTACAGTACTGTGTTGGATAAGAAATGACGCGCGCAACTATAAACAATACGTGGCGCACCGTCTCGGTGAGATTGACGAGTTGACTAACATTAATGAATGGAGATACATACCTACGGGATTAAACGTCGCTGATATTGGCACCAGAGAATGTTATGACTGTTCTATATTGGAAAAAGAATGGATGTACGGTCCTGCCTTTTTACTCAATGAAGAAAACCAGTGGCCAAGGGACTTCTCGCTCGTTGAACCTGAAATAAAAGATAGACGATTAGACTTTGAGTACGTTAATAACTTACAACAGAAAAGTAATTATGCAAACTTACCTGTACCTAATGCTACTAGATTCTCTTCTTGGCTTCGATTACTTCGAAGTGCAGCTGTTGTGCTGAAATTTATTTATAAATGTAAAAGAAAAAATACTTCCCATTTCGATGACACCATGGAGCGTGCTGAAATGTTGCTACTGAAACAATCGCAGTCAGAGTCGTTTGGAAGTGAAATAAACGAAATAAAAGCTAACAAATGTATTCCACGAAATAGTAAAATACTAAACTTGTCACCTTACCTCGACGAACATGGTGTGCTACGCGTTGGTGGCGGTATTGGCGCCGTCACTGGGGTGCCACATGAAACGAAGAACCCTATTATATTAGATGGGAAAAGTCACATCGCTAAATTAATCGTAAGATATTATCATCATTACTTCGCTCACGGTAACCGAGAGACAGTAGTGAACGAAGTTAAACAAAAATATTGGATAACGAAGCTGAGACCTTTAACTAAGACTGTCTCATCACAGTGCATGTTGTGCAGAATAAGAAAATGTAAACCCACCGTACCACGTATGGGCGACTTACCTAGCGCTCGCATGGCACATCACCAGCGTCCCTTTACTCACTGTGGAGTAGACCTATTTGGCCCCATGGAAGTCACCGTGGGAAGACGCAGAGAAAAAAGATATGGTGTTTTGTTTACATGTATGACAGTACGTGCCATCCACCTGGAAGTAGTCGCTACACTTACCACTGATTCCTTTATAATGGCATTGAGAAGAATGGCCGCACGACGTTGTTGGCCCAGCTATTTATACTCAGACAATGGCACGAATTTAAGAGGAGCTGACAAAGAATTAAAGCGATCAATACAAGGCCTGGACGAAAATTTATTAAAAAGTGAGGCGTTAAACCATGGCACGAAGTGGACCTTCATACCACCCGCTAGTCCCCATTGGGGTGGGGCATGGGAGCGGCTCATTAGAAGCGTAAAAAATAGCCTGAAAGTATTACTACGTGAACGGGCACCGAAGGATGAGACACTGAACACACTTCTGGCTGAGGTTGAAAACATGGTTAACAGCCGCCCTTTGACCCACGTATCGGTCGACCCGACCGACCTCGAATCATTGACCCCTAATCACTTTCTGGTGGGATCGTCTTCCAGTCTACCTGCTGTTGGAATCTTCGATGACTCAGACATGTACCTTCGTAAGCAATGGCGCATTGCACAACGATTGGCGGATATGTACTGGCGTCGATGGCTGAAGGAAGTTCTCCCAGCCATGATACCTCGCTCGAAATGGCTGCAAGAGCAGCGTTCATTGCAAATCGGAGATATGGTACTGGTGGTAGATCCGGATGGTCCTCGTAATCTATGGCCTAAAGGTATAGTGCAGGAGGTATTTCCTGGTAAAGATGGTAGGGTGAGAGTGGTTAAAGTAAAAACAAAGTCTGGTTATCTTGTACGGTCGGCAGATCGCGTCGCTCGTATACCTGTAGATGATAGTGAGTACTGCTGACGCAGCACTAGGGTGGGGAGTGTTAGCGACGCGATCACATTGTTATATATTTATAAATGTAATTAATTATTATTTAGATATAAGGTACTTTTAAAATATTGTTAACTGGGAGTGCGCGGCGTGCAGTATGAGGCACGGGAGGAACAACATACGAGGCAGTCGTCTATACTATCCGCTCCATGTACGACGCGCACTTCTACTAAGCGCAATAATTGTAACTGCCTACATATAAAATAAATAAGTTAATTTAAAATCTTCTGCCGTGCATTTATTATCGCTGGTGCCAGCTGCAAGTCCTCTTTAGTTAGTATCAAATGGATTAACGAATTCACCCACGATATCTTTATTAAACATTCAGATATCTAGTTTGATCGCATGAGGTCTGCACTTTATAAATATGTTGTTTGCCGGTTGGTCCAAGACTCCAGGTCCATGTACATAATCTCGTTCACTCTTTATACCGAAGAAATCTTAGACGATAACTTTATATCCGAATGACTCTCAAACAACTAAAAAACGATAGGTATCCAGGTTACGGGGTATTGCAAAACTTTTGAACACAGGTAGCAAGGCGTTACTGAAAGATCTTCAGAGGTTACATAATTACGTTGTTGTCAAGTCCAAAACATATTGTCAAACGTCATTACCAATTCACTCGCGTGCAATTTCATTGACATTCCTGCCACACGAACAAGCTGGCTGCTAAAAAAGCATTAACATCATCACAAAACACTTGTAAATTAAGTATTAGCTATTATAGCTTCGAACGTCCGGTTGCATGTTCCATCCATCCATCACAGCCCATATACGTTCCATTATTGGGCCCGGGCCTCCTCCATAGTTGGAGGGGAATTAACCTACTATACGCCGCTGGTCAGACTTGGGTTTTATGTGGAGTTTTCCTTTCCTTGCATAGATGATATTTTCATAACATGTGCCTTAGTCGTCGAATTGTATTCTTACTTGGTCACCACACGGATTAGAGTCCGTACCGTATAATCGCTAGTATACTAGCGATTAGACGACGGATTAGAGTCCGTACCGTATAATCGCTAGTATACTAGCGATTATACGGTACGGACTCTAATCCGTGTGGTGACCAAGTAAGAATACAATTCGACGACTAAGGCACATGTTATGAAAATATCATCTATGCAAGGAAAGGAAAACTCCACATAAAACCCAAGTCTGACCAGCGGCGTATAGTAGGTTAATTCCCCTCCAACTATGGAGGAGGCCCGGGCCCAATAATGGAACGTATATGGGCTGTGATGGATGGATGGAACATGCAACCGGACGTTCGAAGCTATAATAGCTAATACTTAATTTACAAGTGTTTTGTGATGATGTTAATGCTTTTTTAGCAGCCAGCTTGTTCGTGTGGCAGGAATGTCAATGAAATTGCACGCGAGTGAATTGGTAATGACGTTTGACAATATGTTTTGGACTTGACAACAACGTAATTATGTAACCTCTGAAGATCTTTCAGTAACGCCTTGCTACCTGTGTTCAAAAGTTTTGCAATACCCCGTAACCTGGATACCTATCGTTTTTTAGTTGTTTGAGAGTCATTCGGATATAAAGTTATCGTCTAAGATTTCTTCGGTATAAAGAGTGAACGAGATTATGTACATGGACCTGGAGTCTTGGACCAACCGGCAAACAACATATTTATAAAGTGCAGACCTCATGCGATCAAACTAGATATCTGAATGTTTAATAAAGATATCGTGGGTGAATTCGTTAATCCATTTGATACTAACTAAAGAGGACTTGCAGCTGGCACCAGCGATAATAAATGCACGGCAGAAGATTTTAAATTAACTTATTTATTTTATATGTAGGCAGTTACAATTATTGCGCTTAGTAGAAGTGCGCGTCGTACATGGAGCGGATAGTATAGACGACTGCCTCGTATGTTGTTCCTCCCGTGCCTCATACTGCACGCCGCGCACTCCCAGTTAACAATATTTTAAAAGTACCTTATATCTAAATAATAATTAATTACATTTATAAATATATAACAATGTGATCGCGTCGCTAACACTCCCCACCCTAGTGCTGCGTCAGCAGTACTCACTATCATCTACAGGTATACGAGCGACGCGATCTGCCGACCGTACAAGATAACCAGACTTTGTTTTTACTTTAACCACTCTCACCCTACCATCTTTACCAGGAAATACCTCCTGCACTATACCTTTAGGCCATAGATTACGAGGACCATCCGGATCTACCACCAGTACCATATCTCCGATTTGCAATGAACGCTGCTCTTGCAGCCATTTCGAGCGAGGTATCATGGCTGGGAGAACTTCCTTCAGCCATCGACGCCAGTACATATCCGCCAATCGTTGTGCAATGCGCCATTGCTTACGAAGGTACATGTCTGAGTCATCGAAGATTCCAACAGCAGGTAGACTGGAAGACGATCCCACCAGAAAGTGATTAGGGGTCAATGATTCGAGGTCGGTCGGGTCGACCGATACGTGGGTCAAAGGGCGGCTGTTAACCATGTTTTCAACCTCAGCCAGAAGTGTGTTCAGTGTCTCATCCTTCGGTGCCCGTTCACGTAGTAATACTTTCAGGCTATTTTTTACGCTTCTAATGAGCCGCTCCCATGCCCCACCCCAATGGGGACTAGCGGGTGGTATGAAGGTCCACTTCGTGCCATGGTTTAACGCCTCACTTTTTAATAAATTTTCGTCCAGGCCTTGTATTGATCGCTTTAATTCTTTGTCAGCTCCTCTTAAATTCGTGCCATTGTCTGAGTATAAATAGCTGGGCCAACAACGTCGTGCGGCCATTCTTCTCAATGCCATTATAAAGGAATCAGTGGTAAGTGTAGCGACTACTTCCAGGTGGATGGCACGTACTGTCATACATGTAAACAAAACACCATATCTTTTTTCTCTGCGTCTTCCCACGGTGACTTCCATGGGGCCAAATAGGTCTACTCCACAGTGAGTAAAGGGACGCTGGTGATGTGCCATGCGAGCGCTAGGTAAGTCGCCCATACGTGGTACGGTGGGTTTACATTTTCTTATTCTGCACAACATGCACTGTGATGAGACAGTCTTAGTTAAAGGTCTCAGCTTCGTTATCCAATATTTTTGTTTAACTTCGTTCACTACTGTCTCTCGGTTACCGTGAGCGAAGTAATGATGATAATATCTTACGATTAATTTAGCGATGTGACTTTTCCCATCTAATATAATAGGGTTCTTCGTTTCATGTGGCACCCCAGTGACGGCGCCAATACCGCCACCAACGCGTAGCACACCATGTTCGTCGAGGTAAGGTGACAAGTTTAGTATTTTACTATTTCGTGGAATACATTTGTTAGCTTTTATTTCGTTTATTTCACTTCCAAACGACTCTGACTGCGATTGTTTCAGTAGCAACATTTCAGCACGCTCCATGGTGTCATCGAAATGGGAAGTATTTTTTCTTTTACATTTATAAATAAATTTCAGCACAACAGCTGCACTTCGAAGTAATCGAAGCCAAGAAGAGAATCTAGTAGCATTAGGTACAGGTAAGTTTGCATAATTACTTTTCTGTTGTAAGTTATTAACGTACTCAAAGTCTACTAAGCGCAATAATTGTAACTGCCTACATATAAAATAAATAAGTTAATTTAAAATCTTCTGCCGTGCATTTATTATCGCTGGTGCCAGCTGCAAGTCCTCTTTAGTTAGTATCAAATGGATTAACGAATTCACCCACGATATCTTTATTAAACATTCAGATATCTAGTTTGATCGCATGAGGTCTGCACTTTATAAATATGTTGTTTGCCGGTTGGTCCAAGACTCCAGGTCCATGTACATAATCTCGTTCACTCTTTATACCGAAGAAATCTTAGACGATAACTTTATATCCGAATGACTCTCAAACAACTAAAAAACGATAGGTATCCAGGTTACGGGGTATTGCAAAACTTTTGAACACAGGTAGCAAGGCGTTACTGAAAGATCTTCAGAGGTTACATAATTACGTTGTTGTCAAGTCCAAAACATATTGTCAAACGTCATTACCAATTCACTCGCGTGCAATTTCATTGACATTCCTGCCACACGAACAAGCTGGCTGCTAAAAAAGCATTAACATCATCACAAAACACTTGTAAATTAAGTATTAGCTATTATAGCTTCGAACGTCCGGTTGCATGTTCCATCCATCCATCACAGCCCATATACGTTCCATTATTGGGCCCGGGCCTCCTCCATAGTTGGAGGGGAATTAACCTACTATACGCCGCTGGTCAGACTTGGGTTTTATGTGGAGTTTTCCTTTCCTTGCATAGATGATATTTTCATAACATGTGCCTTAGTCGTCGAATTGTATTCTTACTTGGTCACCACACGGATTAGAGTCCGTACCGTATAATCGCTAGTATACTAGCGATTATACGGTACGGACTGTGTGTAAGAACTATAATAGCGATTATTTGTATCAAAATTACCTACCTATCTAACAATAATCTTTACAACTTAAGATAGTCCACCTTGCTGGCTAAACAAAAAAATCATATAAATTTATATCATGACTAGGTATGAATACTATGAAATCTAGATTATAGCGGTATATGTAAGTCTCACGCGCTCCGATAGGACCATAATTAATTTAAGGATGACATTAATACTATTAAATGTTGCCTTTATGAAAATATTAATAGGAAAAACGAAGTCCTGTAACTGTGATCGGTGAGTTTAGCACGAATGGGATTTAGAGCAGCAGCGCCGCTATCGGATTATAGGACATTGCTACAAATTCATACAAATTTCGTCTGAAGGTCTCGATAATGTTAGGAATACTTGGCCGCAAATATTTGTGCTAAGCCCAACGTAGATAGTAGTAGATGACAATAAGCTCACTTACTAATGTCGAAACATACACATTCTAGCAGTAGCGGACTCAGAATAGGTACAGCACGTTACATCTCCACTCTACACGCTACTTGTTCTTTTCACTGTATATTTATTTATATATGTCCCTCTATCGGCCACGCACTAGCCAGCTGATTAATCCAAGAGCTTTATTTCGAATTTTTCTTCTCTTGCAGTAATTTTATCAGCTTACATCCATTCTTTAGTCGTCTCCTATAAGAACGACGAGAAAGAAAAATTGTGACATATTCTAAGGCAACTTAAAATTGGGCTAGATTTAACTACCTAGTACCGTATTGTTACTTACTAAACTTACCAAATTATTTTTATTTTCAGACTTGGTAATGCCTATATATATGAAGTGCTAGACTGGGCACGGAGTCAACGTGCAGGCATCATAGTAGCTATTGCATGTGCCGCCTTAATCATCCTGTACTTAATAATATGGACTATAGCATATTGCAGAGATAAATTATCCACAAATTTTGTACGTACCAGAAGCCACGATCTACCCATAGTGCCATGACCGAATAGAATACTGAAGACATTATTGATATTACTTACAATTAACTATGTGCTTTTAGTAAATTAATTATTACCTAAGTTTTAGATTTCTAAGCATATGTATTAAAATAAAGAAAACATATTATAGTTCCTCCGACATGGAGCCCTCAAATCAAGTGCAATAACTACAAACAGAATATCGTTTTAGATATAGTACAAAACGGTTAGTAGAATCATTAAATTGTATAGTCATCATCATTAATCATTTCAACTTATATTCGCCCTACTGCTGGACTCAAACCTTCCCCAAATTAGGAGGGAAATTGATCTACTATACTACGCTGGTCAGACGTGTTGGTATAGGGAATTGCGTAGTACTACTGCACCCAAATTAGATACTGACTAATTTTCTCTATTTTAGGGTTACATATCAAACATGATATTTGAAATATAGTTGAGTACCTATTCTAAATAAGATGTTTACTTGTGGTTTTCCAAGTCCATTAAAGAATCTTATTATTCTCTATAATAAGTTTCTTTGGTCTCTCTCTCTCTCTCTCTATCTTCATTTTTATAGTCCAATTGCTTCATCAATGAATGTTTTGTAAATTGTACAACTGCATAGTGCCTAGTGACTTTAATTTAATATATAATTATCGATTATATAATTTCGGAGCCACAGATATAGAGCTACGTCGACAAGTACCTTTAGTTTAGATAGTACGTCAAAATCCATACAAATTTATGGCACGTCCAATACAAATCTTTAAAATTAGGTACATTTAAAGGTGCAATCAAAAGCGCAATCGATAGGAATGTGAAATAAATAAATATCTATGCAAATAATTCTATATATAGATATATTACATAAATTAAAACTACCTATATATAATCTAAGGTATCAGATACCTATGTATCTAATTACTATCTAATTATAATAATAGTGATTTACGTAATAAGATTTTAACCACGAAACAACCGAAAAAGCCGATGTGGGTTGCGTACCGTTAGCGTGTTATTAAACTTTTCTAAAACAGCCTATGTATCTATGCCCACCTTTTTATCATACAAGGCGTAGTATAATAACTCTTGCTCCGAAATTAATCGATATAATTCCATTTAATTACGTTAAGTACGTGACGTAATAATAGTATAAGGAGAATTAGTCACTCTATAGTAGGTAAAGTCGTTGTATCATATTAATTACAAATATGTAAAATAATTACCTGATAACCTTTCAACAATTTTATTAAAAATTGACTTTACTTGAAAAGGCAAGAATTGTATAATTTTACGAAACATTTTGTATATTTAAGTATACATAAAAGAATTTCGAAAATATTATATACCTACTTATTTTTTGATTTATCTTCTCCTATCCTTTTCGTTCTTCGTTGCCCGACTGTTAAGAATATTAAGTCAAGGCAATTTATCAAACATACCGACGATCTTACGATAGTAACCTGAGGTAAGCGGTAATTTTAGCGGTGCCGACCTGACACTGTCGACCATCGTTAAAACGATACTTGACAGCGTCAGGAACTCGGACGTGACGCAATGCGAAGCAAAGAAGAAGGCGATGGAGCTGGTCAGGGAAGAACTTCTCTACCGCGATACGCTTTACCGTCGGCGCGTCGAGCGGCCCAAAAACGAATACCTACTCTTGACTTAGCCATAGGCGTCGTTAAGTCCGCCACCAGCAGAGGCAGACCGCGTAACGGCGACGTCCAAACAACACTGTTGTTTATTGCCGGGGCGTCTATAGAGAAGCAGAGCCAGTAAGTAACACAACGTTGTACCAGTAAGCGGCACAGCGGAATCTCCAAAGATTCCTCCCTAACGCCGTTCTGCCGATCACACAGAAATAAGACAGAGCCCCGTTCTTCGTCGCCCCCGAGGGATGGGATGGGGTGCTATCCATGGATATACGTAACATACACACAGTGGCGGCCTTAGGGGGTGGCGAACAGGGCAATCGCCCGGGGCCTCGCGCTTACAGCGGCCTCACGCAACAACCCAAGCAAATTTAAAAAAATATAGATTTTAAATTACATTTTTACTTATTAATTATATTTTTCACTTTGTTTTCAATATTATAAAACTTAAATTTTATTTATTTGTACAACTTTAGTATTTTTCATCAAACATGACAAATCCCTAAACCAAACAACCAGACCTACTTTCGTATCTCATACTTTTCACGAAGGACAAAGGGCCTCGCAAAGTCCTGCCGCCCGGGGCCTCGCAAAGACCTGCCGCCCGGAACCTCGCAATGGGTAAGGCCGCCGCTGCATACACACAAAAAAGTATTCAGTCAGCACACAGTACGACTTCGAATTTATTCTAATTTCCTTTCAAACTGTTTTATCGTCACTCTCATCACTCTGCTCTTATCCCAACGATTGGGATCTACTCATAATGTACTCTTCTTTCATAATACCTACATATTGCAAATATTCGACAAGTATTATGACCGGCCGCCGGTCTGACGTCAACACTCCTTAGTTCTTTGGAATGTAAACTTCTGACGGCTTCAAAGACAGTTGGCCGAGGTCGATGAAAACTCTTACTCATCTGTTACGACAGCTATGAAGAATGTAAGTGTTAGTAGTATTCGTAGCTGCCACCACATAGCAAGGCAGCGTTTTAAAATCCTTTATTATTCAATTATGTAATTATTAATCAATTTCTTATCTTGCTTACCTCTTATAGGCATCAGAAGTGTACAAGCCTCCCCTAGATAAGGGCAATTAGCTTCCAATAGCAAGGCGGCCAGGTCGATTAGCGTATTTTGTTTGAGACTGCCCTTCATTGCAGTGATATATGAAGTGTAATGTAATTTGATATTTTAGACAAACACAGGAAAGGAATTGTGTACTTCATCAGCACATGGATAATGTATCGTTATATTGTATTGTAGTGCCTACTAACTTTTTATACAATACAAGAATAATGGGCACTCATATATCCTCGAGGGACGAAATAAGAATACAATTTTCTCCACCCCTTACTTTATTGAGAGTCGTAAAAATCGGCTTTTGCCCGAAAAACGTATCACACTTCAATACTATTGACAACTCGCCAGCCAAGCGTCGTGTCGCAACAATCTCCCAAAATGAGGGTATCCAACAGTGGTCGGGGAAAAGCCGAACGATAATGACGAAAAGGTATACAATAACAAAATATTTAAATATTAACTTCTGTAAATAAAGAAAACCACATAACGATATTTTATTTTACGATAAAAAAAGAAACAATTATAAATACAAAAACATTTATTAGATACTAATATAGCAAAATCTACAATTAAACACAAAGCAACCAATTAAAACTATGATTAATATAACAAACTAAATAATTGATATGTGTGATTAATTTAAATCTGACTCGGCATATGTATACTGTGCGAGCAATCATATACAAGATATTACACTCTTTGAAATATTTTAATTAAACAAAATATAATAATAGCAACAACCGAAAAATAAAATTTGTTTATAAAAATAATTTTGAAATATTATTAAATTTCAAGTATATAATTTCAACAAAGCCATATCATGATATTTAATTTGGACAACAGTCTCAAAAAATAAGCAATCTCACATTTACCTTGTATATCCAAATATATTAATGTTTAATATAAATACGTACCATCGTTACACTAATTATTATCTCAAAAGATATATGCATGCTATTTTTAAATTATTATTAACTAATTTGCTGCCCGCGGCTTCGTTCGCGTAAAAATACACGTGCCCAACATTGTACTTTCATCCTAAAGGATAACATTACCAAGATAAAAAGTCCAATATGTTAATCCAGGGTGTCACTCAGCTACCTATGTCAAATTTTATTAAAATTGCTTTGGCCGTTAAACCATCAAAAGGTAACAAACATACATACACACACAAACATTCGCCTTTAATGTGATGTAAATCCTTAACTAGGGGAATAGAAAATTTATTAAGTTCTTTAATTTTAAAGCACATAAAATTATTTCAGCTCAGACACGTATGTGCGTCTAATATTGCTTATTTCATTGTATACACGAAGCAAGTTATTCAAAAAAGCAGATTTCAATCCATAGTTGCTACAAAAATCATTTATTTTGTGTGTAATTTAGGTAAACAGTTTTCATCTATGTGTTAACTATTTTTCTGAAACGGAGTAGGCCTCTACTAAGTTACATCTTTTTAAAACACATCCACATTGTTTCACTTATTTTTTTAGTACTACGTATATTGTCATAATAATCTGTGCCAATAAAGAAACGAATAAAATGACAGCACGAAATATAAATGGCGGCGCTAATCATTACCTCTCCCTCGCACATTGTCTTTATTCACACACGTTCGTACAGTACACAAATAAATCAGTCTAGATCTGCTCGTTCTAAATTAATTGTTAAATTGTTATTTGTTCGAATTCCTTACTTTCCGATAATCTTTTCCTTTGTTATTAACATTCGTTGTTGTTTACTGTAAATAACTTGTTGGTTTTAATAATGTTAATGTCTTGATTTATTTATAGATTGTAATAATCAAATAATGCAATGGCATAAAAATATTTAAAATAATATACGTATCAAACTACTCCGCGTTAGTTTTTATGTTCTAGAAAAACGCCGCCTGCGCATCTACGCGATTTCGGTTAGCGATTGTTAGCTTTTGAAATGCCTTGCTTACTCTTTATTACCAAACAAAAATCAATTTTTAAAAAATTATCATCCACCTGTTTTGCTAACAGTCCAACCTGTCATTACTACTTGTAACCGCCATTTTAGATTCTACTCTTTATTGGCGCGTGAACTGTGTTCAGGTACAAACTCGAACACATTTCAAAACTTTGAGCGAACTATTGAAAACTTCACGAAAAATCGTTGAAATTCTTAACAAGAGGGTCGGGTCTAGCATAAGGCGGCAATTCTCGTCTTAAGAATAGATCATGAAATCGAGATAAAATTATTATACGAACTTTTCACAAAAGAGTCGAGAATTATTCCCCGGGCCTGTTGCTATTGCCGTTGCCAGTTTCGAAATAGTATAATAATGTCCTTCATAATAACATGACAGATTAAATTAAGTTATTATGTTTATAACATTTTTATTTGCAAAATCTGATATGGCACATTACAATTGTTTAACAAATTAAATTACTCCCATACTTCACACTAGAAGTAGAAATTCGCAATGATAGATTCATAGAACATTAATCTAGTATCGATAAATTAATCACATTCTTAGTCTTAACAATTATTCTCTCACTGTCTCCCTGAGTTACTACACAAATAATATTTAAAAATATTTGTAACTGTATTGATTGGCATTTAATTCACTCTAAAAACATAAATATTATAACTATGAATGGTAGATTAATTCCATAAATCAATAAGCGCGTTTGTGTATTTCTCACATGATGATATAAACTTGGATGGTAAGGCGAAATAGCTTTGTAATATGAAACTTAATCGCGCTTGCCTTAAAGATACCTTATTGCTGACATATGATGTCTAAAATATAACCTAAGTCTATTCTATCATGAATGTGTTAACAAATTTATACAAAGAAAGTTCAATTTCATCGATGGAAATACAGCTTGCCGATTTCGACTGAGAATTATAATAGTTTTGATGTCAGCTCGATTCTCCCTGAAAAGTGTTGATGAACCCTAACAAACGAACTGATTTATAATGTTAATAAATTTAGGCGATAAAAATCTGAAATCTAATTTTATTTTGAAATCGGAGACAGGAAAGAAAAACCACTACAAAGCAATTATCATTGCAGTTCGACAGTAACTTGTCCTCGTTCGGAGGCAAACATATAATTTTTTGTTTTTTCAAATTGTGATGCTGATTCGAGGCGAGCTGTTTATATTACTACTCTATTTAGAAAATGTATCAATGACAATATCATAAATGTTACCTATATAAAAAATTATAAACAAAGACTGATGCTTAGCCCTTTAGGACTGAACGACGTAACAGATCGATAAATCCAATAAAAATATTTAAGGTCAAATTGCAACCAATTTGTTACTAAGTCAATGTACAATACTATATTTCCCACATCAAAATTTTATATCACAAACATTAAATATTATTATACTTTTCTACTTGATCTTATATCTAAAAGGCATATATAGAGATCATATCTTACAAGACTGAGCAAAGTATAGAGTAGAAAAAGTTTGTTTTGTCAGATAATACTCGAAACAAATGTGTTATAGTTATATACACTTTAATCAAGTTGAACTTATTCCAAAGATAATTCAAAGTTCAGTTTTCCGTGTGGTGGCGGAGCAAGAATACAGTTCACCACTCCCTATTTTGCTCGTGGATGTCGTAAAAGATAATTAAAGGATATGATATGCATTTACCATCGCTGCCAGAGCAGGAAAACTGGCAATAAAACCCTATACCAACTCGTCTGACTAGCGTGGTATAGTAGGTCAATTTCCCTTCAATTATGGAGAAGGCTCAAGCCCAATAGTGGAAAGTATATGAGCTGTGATGAATATTTAAAAGGTGGTGACAGAGTAGGAATTCAATTCACCACTCCCTTACCCATAGATGATCGTAAAAGACCCATAGATGATCGTAGAAGATCGTAAAAGAAAGTCACTGAAAAAAGAAATGCTCGAGATGAAAACCCTATACCAACCCGTATAGTAGTTACTGACCGGCTTCGTATGGCAAGTCGATTGTTCTCTCATTGTGGCGGAGACTCGAGGTGAGCAGTGTGACGTATATCAGTTGTGATGATAATGATGAATATTCAAAGTATTACAATCTATTTGTTCCATTTCTTATATGTAATTTCCAACTTAAATAATTCGTAAATTTAAGTCGTGATCATAAATAAAACCGATAAGAATACTACTCCGCATACGTATTCCACTTAAACAAATCCAATTCAAGAAAAAAACATAAGTTTATAATTAAGACAATCAAAAAGAAAAATCTGAAAGGTTACTAGCAGCCATATCTATTGAAACATTCATTCCAAGCAAGTGCTTGGAATGAATGTTTCAATAGATATGGCTGCTAGTAACCTTTCAGATTTTTACTTAATCGAATATTAATTCCTTCGAAGCCAATTTCTTGTTCATATTCTCATCTTTGCGGGAGCCGTATATTTCAGCTTTACAAGTATTTTACACAATCCCTAACATATCAAAAACAAAAAATAATTTACCGACGATCTTTTTTCACATATTAGTTATTATATTACAATCAAAATGTGATTTAATCCCCCTAAATATTATTATTGCAATATAAACGTAATTTGAATGTTAATTACCTAAAGTTATTTTTAATAAACATACGAGTAGTAAAAATTTTAGTATTGCACCCCTTAAACTAATAAATAATGTCTTTCTTATTATACCGACATTCGGCACTTCTATATAATTGAGATCATCGAATTTGTTGACAAATACACTTTCAATCATTGCGTCATTATTTTAACTAATATACATTTTTTTAATTATAGCAATAATTTTAATCTGTGATTAATTTTCTCTAGGCACAATAGAACTTTTTTATAGCTCCCCTCACTAAGGTCGCATAGTACTTTAAAAACGTATAATTAATGGATACAAACTACATTCCAACTAAGAGCAGATATTTGTAAATCGAATACGTGAATCACTGTATTGTAATCGAACCCACGACATCCGACCCGCATATACAAGTATTTTATATGATATTAATTTATTTATACGAAAATATAAAATATAGCATTTAAATATGCTACATATATAGCTCTAAAATTTACATAATCAAAACATTTATTTATTTAATATAATGACGCAAGACTGTTTCAGCACAACTCCGATGAAATACTTACTGAAATGTACCTGACAACACTACCACTTGTAGTGATATAAATACACTTATAAATAATATTATATCATAGAAATAACAATCACTTGTTAAGAAACCTTTAGAACGTGGTCACATTAATAAACTGATAATTAGTAAAGCACTGAATAAAATATTAATGAAGACCCTTCGTTTATGTATCCGATGCTTTATTTTGAGTTGATTACAAATGAAAATGAGAAAACGATTTTTAAAAATAACCTAGCATGTAACTTGCTAAATATCAGATTTGATTTATTGTATATTTATTAATTTGAGATTTATTTTTTATTTTATCCTAAATGACTCTGGCAATAAACATTGGTGAAAACTTCATTTAATTATTCGCAGTAGATTTTGCGTGATGCGTGTACAAACATACAAACAAAAATCATAATCATTATTATTTTTGGCTTCTGTTGCTTTAATAAGAACTACTTACTTGTTTTTTAACAACGGTAAGGTACTAGTTATTAACTATTAATTTGACCACGCCGTTAGGAAGTGAGTTTGATTTGATGAGTACAGTTCTAAGTCAGCTCATCGCCATTCATGAGAAACACTCTAAATGATGACTCATCAACGGCAGCATCTTCGTACATTAACTCCTCCTGAAAATAAAAAATATACAGCTGCATTTATGCGGTACATCTGTTTTTAAAGAAAAGTCATGATCGGTTCATGACTTATACTACGCGTTCCCTTCAAAATTGCCGCTAACTTCCGTCCCACATCCCTACCTCGTGCCGCAAGCATCGCCCGCTAATTAGCGATAGCAACGCTAATGTGTGTCTTCGTCTGCTTCTATGTACTTGCGGTTTATGTGTTTTCGTGCTCCCATGCTTTTTTAACATATTGTGTTGCTTGTTACTAAAATTAGTAAGAGAGGAAAGGTTTTGCATAGCGGCGAACGTAATTTATTATAGAAAATAATTACCCCATGTTAGCCCCAACAAGTGTTAATTTGAAATACCCGTATCTTAGTATTATTATTTTACTAGAAACGTGTTTTATATGTACTTTTGAAGTTACTTTTATGGAGATTTCAAAGAAATATAACATCAACAGCGAACACGCAGCATTTCGTCTAAATACTTGTTGAGATTTGTACAATCGGGTTTGAGCGCGGATTCGCGTGCCGGCTTTTAGAATTTTCGAATACAGAATGTAGTAAAATTGTTTGAGGTCAGGCATTTCGCACGCAGATCCGCGAATTATTGTGATCAGTAAGTAACTGAAATAATTGAGAACTTACGAAAATCATCCAAAACCGTAATATGTACTAGGTATTACGATTCTGGCTTGTTGGTCTAGTGGTTAGTAAACTTTAAAATTGACAATATGTAAGTGCCCTCTCGGGGTCTATGCATAATAAATGATTTGAATTTAATCTGAAACGGAGGTCGTAGGTTCGATTCCCATCCATTACAAATCTTTGTGTGATGAACAAAATTATTTGTTCTCTGTCTGGGTGTTATTTATCTATAATATGTATGTACAGTAGAATCTCACTAATCCGGCACTATTAAAAATCAGAGGGTGCCGGATTATTGGAATGTTCGGATTACTGGATTATATAGAAAAACCAAATAAAAAATAAAGCATTTCATACAGAGAATACATATAATGTATTGAATTTACATATTATTATGTATGCACATGATAAGTTACATACAATGCACATTTTTTTTTTTTTGTGTGTGACTTAGTTATTAGCCTCAGATGACTGTGACAACTTTACCCGGACTGGTGGGTGAGCGCTGAGGGCTCTCAACCCGTATACAATGCACATAATACATGCACATACATATATGCACATACATATATGCACGTGATAAGTTTTGAGGTTAGACCGGAGCGCATACGCGAAGAGGGGCGAGGGAGGCGCGGGCAGAGGGTGCCGGATTATTGGACGTGTCGGTCTATTGAAGTGCCGCATTAGTGAGATTATACTGTATTTAGAAATATATAAGTATGTTTATCAGTTGTCTGGTCGTCATAGGTTTCAGGCAGTCGGTGCTGGCACGAATACCACACTCCACCTAATAATTAGCTACTCTATTAAAATCTACTAAAATCGATGTCAAGTGGTTGTATTACACTTCTAATATTAAACTTAATAATTACCTTTTTGAATTGGTAACTGCTTGTCACCGCCTCCAAAAGTAGTTAAAAAAGGTAATTAACTCGTACAATTTTTGAAATTTGTATGCTTTTGTGGATTATTTTTCACTTTTGAGTGTTTGTTTATGGTGTCGTTTTAATTTTTTAATCATTTTTAATTCGTCACTTTTATTTTATCCGTGTGGTGACGGAGTAAGAATACAATTCACCACTCCCTATCTTCTCCGTAGATGTCGTACAAGACGACTAAGGGATATAATATGCACATAAGATCTGTGCAAGAGAAGGAAAACTCGAAATGTAACCCTATACCAACATGTCTGACCAGCATGGTATAGTAGGTCAAATTCCCTCCCATTGTGGAAGAGGCCCGAGCCCAACAGTGGGACGTATGTGGGCTGCGATGATGATGATGATTTTTATTTTTAAGTAAAGACTGAAATATTTTGAACATTATTACATAGTTAAATTACCTAACAGTTTGTAAATTTTACCTACGTTTTATAGCAGTTTCTTTCTTTTTTAATCAAATCTTAGAAACACATGTACATGATCGGACTAGTCTGTGCCGGAACGCGGATCCGCGCATGGAAATCTTACAAAAATTTGCAATAAAGAAATGTATTTCTTTCCAAAATATTTTACTAGGGTGAACTATTTTGTAGTGTAATTACGAACAGAATATATCAAAGAATATAATAAAAGAAGAAAAAGTTAAAATAAAATTACTACCTTTGTATTATTTGTTTATATTTTTTTACGTTTCATAAGAAATAATGAGTATAATAAATACACGACTCATGTTACTCTACTAAATTATACACCTGTAAGTACTTGGATTCATTGTGTTTTATAATTAAAAATCAGGTAAAAGATACGATTTCTAGTCTTAGAGATATTTCATGTCAAACTTTATGCTGCGCGGCCGCGCAATTCCTCCATATTTCTCGGCATACAGCGGTAGCGTCACTGTGCCAGTCGCGGCATACAGCGGTAGCGTCACTGTGCCAGTCGCGGCATACCAAAGGTTAATAAGAATAAACATAGTATTTTATTTTACCAACTTGTCCAGCTTTTCTGTGTAAGAATATTAATCAACAATAATTTCATTGTTTTGGCAACGGTATTGATAGCTGTGACGTCGTAACCGTCGACGGCGGCAATCTCGAAGTGAACGCGAAGTATATACATGTTGTATTTATATTACATGTGTCAAAAGAAAAATATAAAGTAAACGAAAAATTGGGCAGCTTTTTTCGGCTATTTATATTGAAAAAAAAGGTTTTTTTTTTTCAATGTATTTTAAATGGAACGAGAACTCCACCATGCGCCCACTCCATTTTTAAGATATTGTGCTCAAATTTTAGTGTTTTTATTGTCTATTAAAGGAACATTTTAGACGCATTTACTTAAAATATATTTTTAAGGACCCAGTTTATTTTGTTTTATATATTAAATAGGTTTTATATAAATTGGACTTAATTTTATTTTTCTTATTATTTAATAGACAAGACCCTGCATTAAGGGATAACTCGTTGTTATGGAAGACTTTACAAACATATAAATAATGAACACACATGCTCAGAATAATCATACAAAGAATTTGTCTACGTTGGAATCAAACTCACAACACTGCAAGATTGGCACTCAGATCCCTCAGCTGTATGTATATATAGTCAAAAGTACCTTAACTTTTTACAGCACTGTTGGGCGCAAGTCTACAGAATTGTAAAGAGTGATTAAGAACTTATCGTTTCACTAAAAACAGGAAATCTCGATGGAGTTAGGTAAAGGGCCTATGACGGCCAACAAACACGACCATCGTCGACCTGAGGTGTGGCTGTTCTTAGAGGGTAACCAATTTAACTATACAATAAGAAGAATAGTATCCACCATAAGACTTACCTGCATGAGATCAATGGTGGGGTGCGCATCGGTAAGGCATAGGTCTGTGTCTAACGGCGGGGCTTCCTCGCCGCTCTCAACGATCTCAGCACTAACCATGTTTCTGTGGAGAAAATACGAGTATATTACCATTAAGTATAGAAATACTACTCCCTGTGTTAATTACCTGACGAAAATACAAAACATAAAACTCTTATTTTCCCATAAAAATTGTCGTTCGTCTGGGATACTTATACATAACACCAAGTGCTTTCGCTAAACCGCTTATCAAGCGTAGCAATTGTAATATTTCAAGAGGGAATGCGAATGGTTGCAAATATAGGATGTTCATAGGCTTGATGCATTGGATAATATTATCACATTTTAGTGAGTTATGTAATTACTAGCAAATTCCCACGGTGGGAATCATCTCAGCTTATATATGTCCCACTGCTGGACACAAACTCCTCCAGAATGGAAAGGAAATTCACCTACTAAACCAGACTGCTCAGATGAGTTGGTATATGGTTTTATTACGAGTTCGCCTTCTCACGCATAGATATTATCTGCATATAATATTTCTTAGTCGACTTTTAGGAGGGCAATAAATGGGTTGGGTAATAGTAAACTATATTCTTACCCCGCCACCACGCGAGAAATACGGGGATAAAATATAGGCTATGTTTTCCACTAATAATGTCGCTTTCTATTGGTGAAAGAATTTTTAAAACCGGTTTAATAATTTAGACGTGAAAGCGTAACAAACTTCCCTTCGCATTTATAATATTATTTAAAATTAAGTTCATGTTATCCCACATTATTTATTGAAACGACTATTCACAGAAACACAATATGCTTATAGAAAGTACTGCTTTGTCCGTGGCTATACTCGGGTAAATTTTTTTCAATTCTATTATATAACGTTGTACATCTGAATTCTTTAATACCACCGAATTAACCTTTCGATATCATCGCTTTTCATCATTATTTTTTTAAGTAAATCTTTTTTTTTTAATAAGAGTAGTTAGTCGTTACAGCATTAGCTATATTATGACACTCACTGACTGTCATCATCGATAAGCACGTTGCCATGCAGGAACAGATCGCTTCGCACTGTATACACGTTATTTGCTGAACCTTCTGTACCCTCCACCTGAAAATTTACCAGCTTAAATTACATTAGAACTGACATACAGCATTTTGTATAAAGAGAGCATTATAGTATTTTATGAAAAAATAATAAAAGGAATGGCGATAGAGAGGTACACAACGATCGGTTACAGAATTGCACGCCGTCCTGCCTACCGCCCCAGACAGTTTCGGCAGGATGTACCCAACCATAGCCAGTCCCTATATAAAAAGGGGATAATATAGTGTTGTAACAAGCGCGGACCAACCGTTGTGGGCTCATTTCAGGGTGGTTTCTGTGATCGCAACCTTTCTTTAAGACTGGATCCGCGCCTGGATTCTAGGATATGAAGATGGGGGGAATGGTTAGGTGGCCATATTGTCTTTCTGTTGCACTGGAAGCGATGCTTGGGCGGGAGGTGGCCAAAAATAAAATGCACTATAACTGTCACCTACAAGGTGTTCCCGACTTCATGCATACAATTAAGAATTTTTCGAAATATAGAGAGCAAGTTCCCGTGTGGCGACGGGATAAAAATACAATTGTCGTCACCATACCCCTGGGAATCATAAAAATCGGGGTTCACCGGAATAGCGGGTGGCAGCTCTCCTCTGGGAAATTGTACACTTAACGGCGATCGCTATCCCGCCGGCCAAGCCTGGCGATTTCGGCATTATTCCATATGAGAAACATGAGGAAGGCTTACATCTAGCAGTGGATGGAGATAGGCTAAGTAAGATGATAAGAGAGCAAGTTGTAACCTGTACATCCTCTTCAAGCACCAACGTGGTAAGGTCTTCGTCGTTGTCTCTGTCGCGGTGATGTAAGCGCGGAGCCAATGGCCACGTGCAATGTGTGCGGGCGGCGTGCCACTCTGCGACGCTGGGCCACTCGACCCCATTAAATGACTCTTCCTCCTACAAATTTATATATACATGTATTTTACGCTTGAAGGGGGGTTCTCACCCAACATTACTTATACTGAACACCTAAAAACTAAGCATCTAATAATCAAATCACTGTCTACTGTAAAAGTCAGTGATATCTTTATACACTTTAATTAATATAGGTTCTTAATATAGGTTTAATTATAATCTTCTGTATAATCTAGCGTAGCGTGTGGATGTGGTCTATGGTATTACAGCCTTTCCGAAATCCGGCTTATTCAGGTGGCTGTAAGGCGTCGAGCGTGCGAATCGGTCCGTAATGAATCTTCAAAACAATTTGTACACGTGGCTCAAGAGGAAGATGGGTCTGTTCATTCTTAAAGACGGTTTTATCGCCCTTCTTGAAAAACAACACTACCATACTTCTGGTCCAAAACCCTAGAACGTCCCCCGAGAATGACAGAATTAAACAGCTTCTATAAGGTTTTCAGAACTGGCTTGCCGCCTGCCCTCAGGGGCTCTATAGTAACTCCTTCATCGCCCGATACTTTCCGATCTTTGTTTCTAGAGCCATTCTAGACTCATATTAAAAATCTCAGTCTGTGCTGTCATCGATCTTCAGCTTAGTCATTTGGCTCTACATGACTTTTACAACACCCGTGGGGAAGAAAGGAGGTGATGAATTGTATTGTAGTCATACCATAGATAAGTGACATCATTAACTTCAAAATATTTACTTATTTTTCACCATCACAGCAGAAAATTGTCTCCAAAATGGCATATAAATTATTAAAATTGGTAGATTATTATGGCAGACATTTTATAATGACAAAAAAACACAAGAAATAATGTATATAGATTTTACCAAATACACATTTTCAGTAGTTCTCTCTCCTATTGATGATTGGTTTGTAACCGATTGACTGGCTTGCTCATTTTCAATCTTTCTGTGAACTTTCTTCATATGCATGTACAGAGAGCTCATGTTTGTAAACGATTGCTCGCAACCTGGGTAAATAAAATTCGGAAAAATTACATTACAAATACAATTTTCTATGCGGCTGTTATTATTTGGTGATAGGTTAAGAACCAACACACCTTAGGGCATGTACTAGGTGACCTGCTCATATGTATCCTTAAAAAAAAAATTGAAAAATACAGTAATATTCATCATGTAAACACTAAGAATGAAGACAATCTATTTGTCCATACTACTCATCTCCAAAGAATTAGCAGGTCTTTCATGGAGCACTGTATACGATTTTACAACAAACTATACCTAAATATCTACGAGACATGCCAGTGAATAACTTTAAAAAAGCTATCAAGTTGTAGACTTTGTAGAAAAGGCTATTACAAAATTTCGTATTACTTGGACGATAATACAGAATGGTTATGAGCAGCTCCTCATCCAGCAGTTTATGTTATTATAATCGTTACAGCTTTATGGCCCTCCTGATTTGTCGTATGAATATGCACTTTTTTTTTTGTTATTATTGTAATTGTAAAGTCTAGCGCGTTTCGCTTGACGAATTTAGATTTGATCTTTTTAATATTCTTACTATAGCTCGCAGTTTATGGTTTGGTCATGTTCAATGAATAAGATTTTGCTTGCAGTAGCTGCGGGGGGCAGGTCGCTCCCTTCCCTCCAATGTGGTTGAGGGTATGGATGGCTGCTCTAGTAGTTAACTCGTGACTCGGGTACTGCTTGTGGGATCTGGTCCAGCCATATTTTCTTTGTTATTTGTACTAAATTTTGAAAAACATATTTATGTCCTATTTCGAAATGCATCATACTGGAGTTACTTATATACTGTACTAGCAACCCGCCCTCGCTTCGCTTCGATTTCAGTCGCTTTACGCGCGTAGTTCCCGTTCCCGTGGGAATACCGGGATAAAATATAGCCTATGTTACTTCTTGATATTATAGCTTTCCATTGGAGAAAAAATTTTTGAAATCATTTCTGTGGTTTAAGCATTTATAATATTAGTAAGGATATAGGTAATACATATTTACTATAAAATTGTATATTATGTTGTATATTATTAGCTATTTTTTTTTGGGTGATATTATTAGCTAATACTGTATATTGTACATAAAAAAAATCAAAACATGTCAGTCCATTGAGTTTTTTGCCGGATCTTGGGGCTGCATTCCAATCTGGTGGTAGAACAATTCAATAAGAATTGTTTCAAACGTTGTGTAAATTCGACAATATGTAAGCGCCTTAAGGATCTAATCTATACAAATAAATAAAATTGAAGTGTCAGTTTGTAATGTCCTAATAATGGGCTTTTCATGCTGATATGGTTAGTTGTACGACACCAATGCCTGAAAACCGGCTTAATAAATATTTGTCTGTTTGTTTTGGGTAATCTTCAAAATGACTGGACCGATTTTGATAATATTTTACTACCAGGTAACAGTCTGTATAAGGAGTAACTTAGGCTATTTTATTACAGTATTCCCACGGGAACGGGAACAACGCGGGTAAGGCGACTGAAACTGAAACCAAGCGAAGGTATTGTCGTATACTATGAGTGGTAGCCCCTGTTAAAAAAAAGGAAAGAATGGTTCTCGTAGTATGGGTTCCATGGAAGTACAAACATGGACTGAAGAATCTCGAATAGAATCAATCAGCAGTCATCCTATAATACACTGGTCAGATAGATTGATTATAAGGTTCCTTTAGAATGTTACTACTCTTGCAGTAACAGGGATTATCTGCTCCCGGCTATCAGTTTTTTACGAATATTCCCGGGAGAGAATAGGGTGATAACGATTGTATTCTTACTCCGTCGTCACCACACGGATAAACATAATCACTATGCAACCAAACCACTTTCCAAAACTAAGGCGAGAGAAAGTACCGGGATGGGCACAGCGGTGTGCGGGGCGAGCGTGCGCTGGGTGATGTCTGCGTGCGTGCTCGCGGAGGTGCTCGGGGCGCAGGAATGCTCGCCCGCACGAAACGCACGCATGCCTACGTTCGTCCGTGTGACGCCGTGCGTGACGCACTAACTTGCTCGCCGACCGGAATGCCCACCCACACTCCTAGAAATAACATATCTTTAAAACAATACCCCCACAAAAAGTGCTCCCTTTTGTAATTGTATGGCAATTTAGATGACGAAGTGACGTAATATTTAGTTTAATGAAGAACAATAGATGCCGTAAAACAGTACAAACTGTCTGAGACAAGGGCAATGATTATAACTTAACAATACAACCACTTTCATCCATGCATCATCAGTCACTTCCGTTCTTAAAGATGCGACTAGGGATGGGCGATCTTTCTGAAAAAGATCGATTCTTGAATCGATACGAACCGTCCAAAAAGTCGATTAATCGATCTATCGACCTTTTTTTGGGCGAGCGTGTTATTAATCTTATAATATTATAAAATTTAAAACACTAAAATAGTATCGAATGGGCAGAAAAAATCGATCGACATCGCCATCCGTAGATACGACTAAGGGAAGCGATAGTGTTCCAATCACCTCTTACCAGATGGATTGACAATTGTTGTTTATGTTACAAATTTCTAAAGGTTAATTTCCATGCATCGCGACTGATCGCCCCTCATAGCTGAGCGCGATTCATAACGATCGGGGCAGTTGAGACAATAGACAAAGCGTGTAAGAGAAGTGCTGCTACCCATTCTCATCACAAGGCTTATTCCAACGTGAAAATAAGGATTCACATTGCATTAACCAACGACAATTTCTACAATTATGATTATTATGGTGATCTAGAGTACCGTATATGTCTCATATAGGTACATTTGGTTTGTGTTTAGATATGTAACTATATTTCTTAGATCTGTGCAAAGGCTATGACGATTTAGATCAAATTTTGTACTTAAATAAGACATTGACTAAGTAAATTTATCTAGATGATTAACTCAAAAAAGGCCATTTTATACACAAACTTATTTGTTATAACGCCATCTCGTAAACCTGTGAGTTATTTACATTGCTGATATACGAGTATTTCACGATTTTCCTCATCAACAGTGGGAGGGAAATTAAACTACCATACCACTCTGGTCAGACGGATTGGTATAATTTCATTTCGAGTTTTACTTCTCTTGGACATCTATAATAAATTATTATTATATTATATCCCTTAGTCGTTTATTACAACAAGGGATGAGGATTTGTATACTTACTCCGTAGCGACATGGAAAATACGCATGATTTTATAAAAGACTAGCAGCACCCTGCGGTTTTACCCGCATAGTTCCCCTTCCCGTGGGAATATCGGGATAAATTATAGCCTATGTGTTATTACATCAAAATCCATTCAGTAGTTTTTGCATGAAAGACCAAAAAAAAACTTCACATACATACAAACTTTCGTGTTTATAATATTAGTAGGAAATTAAAGTTAGATGATGTTGTGTCAACCAGATAAACACAATGAATATTGTTTAGGTTACAGTTAAAATGTAAGTAGAGACTTACTGGATAATGGCAGAGGTAAGGTCGGTCGCCTGTATGTGCACGCGCATGCTCGCGCAGACGGCATGGCAAGCGAAACACTCGCGTACAGCCAGGCCAAGCGCACGCCAGCCCACCACGAGCGCACACAGAGTGCGCGTGCGCACGCAGACCCGTTGCCCAGAAGAAGCGCCGCCCACAAACTTCACATCTATACCGTAAAATATAAAAAAATTAGTGCGAGTCGAACTCGCACACGAAGGGTTCCGTACCATTGAGCAAAAGGGCAAAAAAATCGTGTTTATCTATACAAATAAATAAAATTTAAGTATCTGTTTGTAATGTTAAAATACTGGGCTTTTTCCATGCGCACACGGTTATTTTCACGATACCTATTGCCTAAAACCCAGTACAAAAATTTTTTGTCTGTCTGTTTTGGGTAATTTTCACAACGGCTGGACCCATTATTATAATATTTTAGCACCAGGTATCTAAGGAATATAAGTTACTCCTTATATAGTTACCTGGTTGCTACCTGGCTATATATTTAATCCCGGCATTCCCACGGGAAGGGCAAACTACGTGGGTAAGGCGACTAAAACTGAAGCGAAGCTAGGGCGGGTTGCTAGTTTTAAACTATAACCCGAGTGAAGTACTCAGGTTATGTGCAGTTGTATATTATATGTACTTATATCGCATTATTTTTTAGAATACATGCGAAAAAAAATTTGATAAAGTTTTAAGTCAAAAATAATACAATACTAATTATTTACTTATAGAACTTATAAAGCTTACAATTTCACGATTTTTTAAATCTTTCTTCGTAATAAAAATAGCAAAGTTACTCTTTAAAACATCAGCTATATACCAGTAAAAGTCTTATCGATATCCGTTCAGTAGTCTCGAATATAACACAGAACAATCAGATAGATGGACAAGACATAAAAGATTCAAATTTGTTTTACAGGTAGCGAAACATGGACCATTTTTTACAATTTTCAACCCTTCCCTCCTTCGGTGACCATCCGTAGTACAAAATGAGACAATATTGTTCAAGCGTAGTACTTTTGAAAACCGCTTCAAAACAGCTCTATGTAGCAGTATGGGTACGTTCCGTAACATAGTCATACATAGGTATAACTGAAGAATGTTCGCAACTTCGGACGTAGGAGTTCTAATAACACGATTATAAAAAATCTTTTCACTAACCATCATCATCACAGCTCTTATACGTCCAACTGCTGGGCTCGAGCCTCCTCTACAATAAACGGTAAATTAACCTACTATTACCACGCTAGTCAGACTTGTTAGTATAGCGTTTTATTTCGAGTTTTCTTCCTCTTATTGTATGCATATTATAATATCGTCGTATCGTAACTCACGGGCAAGAGATCCGATGAATTGTATTCTTACTCCGTCACCGCACGGACCTAATATAAAGCTACTACAGCAGTAAAATTTGTCATTGATACTGGTGTAAAGAAACGAAAATTTTATATAGTATATTTTTCTTACTTATGAACGGCGTCTTCAGGTGAATGATCCTCATTGAGGTGTTTAAGAAGATCCCTCCTAGCATGGAATGTGTGTGGACATTTCTCTTCAACACCTTCACTGTGCACTTTTTTGACGGGGCATTCAATTATTATTTGGGCCTGATTCCGAACTGAAGATTGTTTATTGTGCGAATTTTTGTGCTTTATTAATTTTTCTTCACTCCAAAAGCCTTTACTACAATTTGGTTCGTCACACTGAAATATTAATATTTCTTTTAAAATAAGTCAACTAACACAATATAAATTTTTCAAAAGCATCGAGTCCTAAATCGATTAATAAGTTTTAGAAATTATTCGATTTCATCATCATCCTGCTGGATTCGAACCCCCTCCACAATGGAAGGAAAATTGACCTTCTAGCCACACTAGTCAGACGTATTAGTATAAGGTTTTATTTCGAGTTTACTATCTCTTACATAGGCATATTGTTGTATGTAATTTTATTTCAATAAAACTAGTGAATGAATAAAAAAGAAGACAATCCCACGGAGTTTCTTGCAGGATTTTCTCAGTACGGTCGCGTTCCGATCCGGTAGTAATTTAAGATAAAATGTAAAAAAAATGTCAATATGTAAGTGCCCACGTGGGGTTTATAAATCATAAATGATTTGAATTTGAATTGAATGTTATCTGCATATTATTATCCCTTAGTTGTGCGGAGCCCTCAAGGGAGAGAAATTGACTTACTATACCACACTAGTCAAATGGGTTGGTATAGTGTCTTATTCCGAGCTTTTCTTCTGTTGCATAAATGTTATTGCAAATTATATCCCTTAGTAGTAAAAGACTTTACTACACCCGCGAATAAGAAAGGGGTGTTGAATTGTATTCTTACTCCGTCACTACACGGAAAAGCCATCATCATTATCATTCATCTCAGCCTATATAAGTCCCACTGCTCAGCACTCCTCCAAAATGGAAAAGAAATTGTCCTACTATTCCAGGCTCCTCAAACGTGTTGGAATAGGGTTTTGTATGGAGTTTTCTTTCTCCTACATCAACGTTACCAGCAGATATCCCTCAGTCGTCTTTTACGACACCCATGGGCAAGAGAGTCTGGGCACTTTACAAACTAATTTATTGTTGTAGTAATTTGTTGTGTGTGACAATATCGAACTGTTTTATGCGAATATCTAATGACTATAGACACTATAATAAGCAAGACATAATAAAGTGAAATGACTTTATAAGTAAAAATATAAACTGAAATACTAATGAAAAATATTTTCCAAACCTTGAACTTAACTGCTCTATTAGAAAACAGCTCAACAGACACAGCACGAGTGGGTGAAGATGTACATAATACTTCCAATGATTGTTTCAAGGTATTCGAAGTGGAAGTTATTGCTGGACATAACACATTAGGGTTCAATTCTGACTTTATGTTTGTATCCATCGACTGGGTAATATTGTCTGTAAATGAAATTTACATAATATTATCCTTACTAATCTTTAAATATTATAAAACAAAGTCCCCAGCGGCCTCTGTCTGTCTGAACGCGATGAACTTAAAAACTACTGAACAGATTTTCGTGCGGTTTTCACCAAATGACGGAGTGGTTCATGGGGAAGGTTTTTATGTATAATACATCAATGCTTTGTGTAAATTGGTTGAGCTATGACGATAATTGTCGAAGAGGTCGGCAAAAGCCAAGCCGCCCAGGAGCTTTTATCGAAAACGCTGTCTGATGCGTTAGAGATATATCAAATATATATATTTGGCAGTAAGCCTGGCGACTCTAGGCACCGAAGAGATCGTCAGGCGGTTCGAGGCGCTGGGGTTGAAGGTGGCCCTGGACAAGACGGAGGCCCTCTTGTTCCATGGGCCCCGTATGGACCCTCCCATCGGCGTCTCGATCACCGTCCATTCGGTTGGGATCAGCATCCAGGCTCATATGAAGTACTTGGGCCTGGTGCTCGACGGGCGATGGTGGTTTCGGGAGCATTTCCGCAGGCTCATCGGCGTACACTGGAAGTATGCCTCGCCCGGGGGCCTCAGCGCCACGTCCTGTCAACGAATATGGGAACAACAGACCTGTCGTTGCTGACCATCATCTCCAAGACGCTCGGCAGCGACAGCTGTTGGTCGTCGATGGCCTCCTTCTGTGAGGCTGTCATGACAAGGAAGGAGGCCGCGGAGCGGGCACGCGAGGCGCTTGCGTCCGCTGACTCGCTCCACCGGCGACGACCAGGGAGGAGGAGACGCCGCTATGCGCTCCTCCACTCACCGCTCTGAATGATGACAGGACGTGGCCAGACGGCCAAGCGTTAGGGTGTCGGGGATAGAATGTTATCAGACGATCTCTCCGGCACCCCGTAAAAGCGCGGAAGGGGCCGCTGTGGTTTTAGTGGGTATTTCGGTCACTTCAGTGGCCGGCGAGTCCCACACACACTCCCCTATCTGTAACCGGCGGGGGAACAGTGCGCAAATGCATTTCCACAGCGTGAAAAAAAAAAATAAAAAAGGCTCGTCGGCGTGGCGTCCGCCCTATCATGGCTTATGCCGAATTTGGGCGGACCGAGTGTTGCATGCCGACAGCTGTACGCGGGAGTCATCCGGTCGATGGCCCTCTACGGCGCACCGGCTTCTGTGGCGTCCACAGAAGGCCGTGGCGGTCAGGATCATCCGCGGGTACCGCACGGTGGCGACGGAGGCGGCGTGCCTATTGGCCGGGACTCCCCCGTGGGACCTGGAGGTGGAAATGCTCGCCGGCCTGTATCGGCGGGTGTCGGGGGTGCGAAGGGAGGGCGGTGTTGTTTCCTTAAGGGAGCTCACCGCCTGGCGCGTCGACGCCCGCCGAGACGACATCGCCCGTTGGGCAGACCGGCTGGAGAGGCCTCGATACGGTGTCTGGACCGTGGAGGCCTTCCGGCCGGTGCTGATGGAGTGGTTGGAACGGCGGCACGGTGTGCTCTCCTTCCGACTGGTACAGGTCTTGACAGGGCATGGATGCTTCGGCAAGTACCTGTACAGGGTCGCTAGGAGGGAGAGAACACCGTCCTGCCACCACTGCGATTGCGACGAGGACACGGCGCAGCATACGCTCGAGGTCTGTGCCGCTTGGGCAGAGCAGCGTCGTGAACTAGTCGCAATCATCGGTGCCGACCTGACGCTGCCGACCATCGCTAAGGAGATGCCCGGCAGCATCAGGAATTGGAACGCGTTCGCAGCCTTTTGCGAGGCAGTGATTTCGCAGGAGGCGGTGGGTCGCGCGCGCGAAGAGCACAGCCTCGACGAAGCGACCCGCCGCCAGCGACTGGGGCGGCGAAGGCGGGACTACCTGCGTGCCATGCCGCCCTAGCCGAGGCCACGGGTGACGTGACCGGGGCACGAAAGGTTCCGTACTATTGAGCAAAAAGGGGCAAAAAAATCGCGTTTGTTGTATGGGAGCCCCCCTTAAATATTTACTTTATTTTGTTTTTAGTATTTGTTGTTATAGCGGCAACGAAATACATAATTTGTAAAAATTTCAACTGTCTAGCTATTGCGGTTCTTGAGGTGCAGCCTGGTGACAGACGGACAGACAGCGAAGTCTTAGTAATATTTTTTTTTTTTTTTTTATTGCCGATAGTGGCAAACGAGCAAGCAGCACACCTGATGGTAAGTGAAACTGCTGCACATGGACCATTGCAATACCAGGGGCACAGCCAGGCCGCTGCCTACCGTGAAGGAAATACTCTTCTTAAACCTCGTTTAAAAAAGGACATGTCATAGCGCTCGGGAAACACAGCAGCAGGTAGTTCATTCCAGAGCTTGCACGTACGTGGGAGAAATGATCTAATAATAGGGACCCGTTTTCACCCTTTGGATACGGAACCCTAAAAAAGATATACATACATAATTTGGTGAAATAGATTGCAATAACTAATTTATAAATTAATAACCGTACAAACTAGTCACGGTGTGTACAATTAATAGTACTTACAATTATGAACCATATCATCTGTAGAACTATTGGTAGCATCAAATGCCCACTTACTCTTAGCTTTAGCAATTTTCCTTCCAGAAGAGACACTGGTAACAAGTTTACGTACAGGCAAGTTCTGTAATAGTATAATACTTATAGAGAGATTGAAACATGACGTCGTAGGAGACCCTATACTAGTGAAGCATTTATGGATTATTCATTATCATCACAGCTTATAAACGTCCCACTGCCGGATTCAAGCCTCCTCCATAATGAGAGACACATTGACCTACTATACCACGCTGGTCCGACGTTTTGGTATTTGGTTTTATAACGAATTTTCTTACACTTGGATAGATATTATCTGCATATCATAAGCCCGATATAAAGACGACTAAGATTGCTTTTTTATTGCAGACGGTGGCAAATAAGCAAGCAGTAGATACACCTGATGGTAAGTGTTGCTACCGCTCATGGACCTTTCCAAGGCCGCTGCCAACCGCGAAGAAAGTGGAGGGCGTGTGAATGCGTGCAATGAGATTCGGTGATACTAAATTCGGACGTGGTTTTTCTGCGAGAATGTGGTACTACCCCGGACGGACTGGCCCGCGGCTGTAGACAAACAACCGTCAACAGTGTGGTCCTACCATACTGATTGTGCTACACAAAATTCTCCGAATAAGGCGTAACTTTGACGTTCAAGTTTAAATTTACTTCAGGTTAGGAACTTATGGAAATATTAAATTATACATTTTCAATGAATACAGGTTTCAATGCTGATGAAAAAGGTTATGAGCAAACGCACACATCTGAATAATGTTTAAAAAACCGGCTAAGTGCGAGTCGAAGTCGCGCACGAAGGGTTCCGTAAAAAAAGGGTTCTATAAAAAAAGTGCAAAAAAATTGCGTTTATTATATGGGAGCCCCCCCTTCAAAATTTATTTTATGTTGTTTTTAGTATTTGTTGTTATAGCAGCCATACAAATACATACTTTGTAAAAATTTCTAGCTATCTTCTGTCAAGCTATCGCGGTTCTTGAGGTACAGCTTGGTGACAGACAGTGAAGTCTTAGTATTAGGGTTCCATTGTTACCCTTTGGGTACGGAACCCTAAAACCAACCCCCGTACCCAAAGGATAATAATGGAACCCTAAAAAAATACTTGGGAGGAAAAAAAAGCAATGACTGGAAGCTGGAATATTAAACAGGTGGCGCTGGCAGTCTTGAATATTTTAAAATCAATATGACAACCAAAACTGTGCTTAGAACTACTTCATCCTTTTTTTTTCGTAATGTCAAGAGTAGGTTTCTTTATGCTCAAACGGTTATTAGCACATTTTTTTAGCGATTAATTTTTTTGCTGTCTGTTTGTTCCGGATAATCTTCAAAACGGCTAGACTGATTTTGATAACCGCTGGAACCGAAGCGCAGCGGGGGCGGTTCGCTAATAAGGACTAAATAGCTAAAACTGTTTGTGGTAGGACCACAATATTGACAGTTGTCTGTCTACAGCCGTGGACGGTCTGTCCTGGGTAGTACCACACTCTCGCAGAAAATCGATGTCCGAGTAGTAGCAATTTGGCAACAGAGTCGGACGTCCAACTTTCTGAGGGTGTTTACGTGTGGTGGGTTTTAGTGATGCCTTTAGTATCACTGAACCTCATTGCACGCATTCACACTCCCTTCACTTTCTTCGCGGTAGGCAGCGGCCTTGCAAAGGTCCATGAGGGGCAGCAACACTTAACATCAGGTGTACTGTTTGCTTGCCTGCCAGCGTTTGCAATAAAATAAAAAATGTAGTATAACCTACATAAGTATCGAAACATTTTGTGAAACTATATTACACATATTTAGTCTCTTCTTGTAATGGTGGAATAAGAATACAATGGTCCCTCCCTTTCTTGTAGATATCGAAATAATCAATAAGCCTTGTAAACAGATACTGCTAAAGAAGCGGTGCATAATATTGTAGTATTATATGTCTCATCTGGAGAAAACCTATGATGCCCAACATTGCGAGGGATATTGATTGCGAAGATTTAATGCCAACTACAGTTTGACAGATTAAAACAGACTTCTCAGGTAGTTTGACAGATAATTCTGAATTTTATTGCACAAAGAACTACATCAGTTATTTGTTTATATATAAATGATAATTATCGAGTCGATCCCGAAAGAATGGTGTACCAGTTCACTGGTGCCCATCTTTAAAAGAAAGGGTGATGTACAAGAATGTAACAACTACCGAGGACTAAAGCTCATGTCTCACAGCATGAAGATTTGGGAGAAAGTGGTAGAGAAGAGAATAAGAGAGGAAAGTAGAATAACCCAGAACCAGTTTGGTTTTATGCCAGGACTGGGAACCACGGATGCAATTTTTGCGTTACGCCAACTCATGGAAAATACCAACGTGCGCGAAAAACCTGCACATGGTATTTATCGACCTAGAGAAGGCGTACGACCGAGTTCCCAGGGAGGTTCTGTGGTGGGCTATGAAAGAACGAAGAGTGCCAGGGAAGTATATAAGATTAGTGAAAGCTATGTATGCAGGAGCGTGCACGAATGTCGGGTCGGAAGCCGGAGTCACTGATGAGTTCAGTGTCACTGTAGGCTTGCACCAGGGTTCGGACTTGAGCCCCTACCTATTCCTCCTGATGATGGATGCGCTGATATCGGGCATACAGGAGGAAGCCCGGTGGTGCATGCTATTTGCAGATGACATTGTCCTCGTTGGGGAAGAGACAGCTGAGGTACAGAGCAGACTGAGGCAATGGCGTGAGAGGTTGGAAAGAGTAGGCCTTAAGATCAGCCGCACCAAGACTGAACATATGTTCTGTTACTTTGGTGGCTCTTTCAAATTCTCTCACATTGCCCTAGATGGGGTATCCCTACTGGTTTGCTCCGATTTCAAGTATCTAGGCTCGCTTCTCCAAGACAATGGCAACATTGACCGAGAGATTAAATGATGGATGAAGTGGCGGCAGGTCTCGGGAACAATTTGTGACGCCCGGTTGCCTCTCAAACTTAAGGGGAAAATATACAAGAGTGTCATCAGACCTGTTGCTATGTATGGATCTGAATGTTGGGCATTAAAGAAGACGGATGAGAGAAGAGTGCATGCTACAGAGATGCGAATGCTAAGATGGATGTGTGGGGTTACAAGGTTAGATAAAGTAAGAAATGAGTATATTAGGGGAAGCCTAAAAGTGGCACCAGTGATAGAGAAGATTAGAAGCGCGAGATTGTCATGGTATGGACATGTGATGAGGAGGAATGAAAGGCATGTGACAAGGAGGGTTGTCAATATGATTGTGGATGGACGAAAGAAGCGTGGGAGACCCAAGAAGAGATGGATGGACTGTGTGAGTGAGGATATGCGTATGAAAGCAATGAGTGCACATATAAAGGCTGATAGCAGGCTATGGAAGATAAAAACATGTTGTGCCGACCCCACTTAGCGTGGGATGAGGGCAGGCAAATGATAATGTTATAAATGATAATTATCTAAGTAATAATTTGATCATGGCATACCTGTTCCGAAGTTGTGACATTTATAAATGATTCAATATTGAGTGGATTATGTTCATGTTTAATAAATTCTGAAAAATAAATTTGATTACAATAATTGCAACAGCTGCAAATTTGAGTAATAAACCATTCATAACACAGATCACCAGTAATCTACTATAGCTCTAAAATACAAGTGCGATTTTTAACTTTATTGTAACACATAACAGACATAATTTACAACCAGACTCATAACAATTATTTGCAGATTACAAAGAATTGTCCCGTATGGAGATTGAACCCAAGACAATCAGCTGTATACAGTGCACCTCATATTTTAAAATTAGATTTCTAAGTATTTCTATTATAACTCTAAACATTGCACTCTAGACAAACTATTATTATAGTGGAATGCCATGGGTTCCCCTTTTGAAGATGCAATCCTGACATCCCGATAGCAGCTCTGTGACAATTGCAAGGTGTAACAAATTTAGAATAATAATAGAACAAGATGTACATTCATACATAATTTAAAAACTTCATCATAATGTCTAAAATAATTTTCTGTGAAACTTTGTACAGTAATCCCCCCTATAACGCTGTAGATTTGTTCCGCATTATTGGAAAACACATTGTAGGAATACTCGTACAAGACGCTTGTACGACTCATAATGAATTATGTACTAATGATTCAATCCTTTTAGTACATATATGTATAACCAATGTTTTTACATGTCAAAAACTATGAACACAAAGTTAATATAAATAAAACAGGTTAATTTTATTTTATAACAACGCAATTGACACACATGCAAAGGTATGCAAAACTAATTATGAACTGTACACATCATTATAAATTTCACAGTACACACAAAAAGATAATGTAGGAAAGCCTGCATTATATGGGGGAATGACTGTGTTATAGGAGGGAGCAAAATCGCATAATATGAAAGGCTTTATAATAATACTGTGTTATAGGAGGAATTACTGTAATTGTCTCAGTGATCAGCATTACTTTATTGCATATCATCAAAAAAATGCTATTGATCATTGTAAACAGATTGCACATGGATCTAACTGGCTGATAAAAATGAAACATAAATTTATACTCACTATTTCTTCCTATCATATTGCTAGATTTAGTTATATTATTGTTTAAATTGGCATCAATATCAGTCTCCTCAGGTTTATTCACATTGTCAGCACAACTGTTGTCTAGATTTAATCTCAAAACAGATTGAGTGGCAGTAGGTTTTTGAGATCCTTCATATTTATTTGTATCTTCAATATTAAATATGTTTGTTTTATCTACATTTTGAATGTTAGTGACTAAAGATTTTATTGCAGGTGTTATATTAACATTAGGTATATTCGGTTTTGTGATTTGGGTCTTACTTTTTCTTCTGAGAATATTAGGTTTTTGAAACGTTTTCTTGCTAACATTTTTTTCATGTGAAACAAACATACTTTAATCTTTATTTCTTCATTAATAAGGTAAACTATTAAACGATTCTATTTAAGTTGTGCATTATTTATGCATATTGTATTTGTGCCAAAAAAGTTCTTGGTGTAGGCACTTTAAATTCATAAATAGTTCTTTCACATTATATAGCCAAATCCTCTTGTTTTCAACTATGTCCTCAATATAAAATCATTGCCTGGCTGGCTTCATGTTATCTAATGAGGATGGTACAGTTAGTGGACTGCCAGTGAAAATCTACCAGCTAATATTGAGTTAAATATGAATTCAATTAAATTCTTAATAATGACATCAGCAAGTTCTAGATGGCTTTTATCGACTAATGATTAACCGCAACATCTCATTGTCATGTATATCATCAATCTGTATATCAAATTCATATAAAACACTAATAGGAGAGCTGGTCATTAACACTCAAACATTAAATACTACTAGAATGTATTGATAAACTGAAACAAACAACAATTTCGTAAGTACAACTAAACCATAAAAAGAAAACATCATCATGATCATCAAAGCTTGTTGTGTCGCACTACTGAGCTCAAAACCTCTTCTACATTGAAAGGGCATTTGATATACTCTGCCACAATGTAAAGGCAGGTTGACATTTTCTTTTTCTTTTTTATTGCACACGGTGGCAAATGAGCAAACAGTACACCTAATGGTAAGTGTTGCTGCCGCTCATGGACCTTTGCAAGGCCTCTGCCAACCGTGAAGAAAGTGAAGGGAGTGTGAATGTGCGCAATGAGGTTAGGTGATACTAAAGGCATCACTAAAACCCACCACATAATACCACATCCAATCCACCACACACAAACACCCACAGATAGTTGGGCTTCCAGCTCTCTCGCTCACCAAACGAAGCGCAGTAACAAATTGCTAATACTCAGACGTTGATTTTCTGCAAGAGTATAGTATTACCCCAGACAGACCGGCCCATGGCTGTCGACAGACAACATTCAACAGTGTGGTCTTACCACTATTAAATAATGTTAAATGGCATAAGGTTTTATTCTCAGTTTTAATTTTCTTGTATAGTTTTTATATGCACCAGATATCGCTTAGTCGCTTTTACGACACCTAAGGGTAAGGGAGAGTGTGGGGAATTACATTCTTACTCTGTTACCACACAGAAAACAATTTAAATAACTATAATTAATTATATTACTAAGTATTTTTACAACTTACAGTTAGTCTTGATTTACAAATAATGTCAACGTAAAAATAGCTAGTTGCAGTCTCTTATAAACAAATAGACCCTCTATGCAGTATTGTAACTTGTATATCATTTATAGTGGTAAAAATACGTAAATAATACAAAAAACACACGACATGCGCCATAGAAGTAGAGTAGTTTCACAATCCTGTTCTCATAACATTTACAATTTATTTAGAATGGAGCATTTACATCTTATTAACCTCATGTGCAAGCATCTTGTTAAACTTACATATATTAATATTGGCAAACCTTTAACTGCAGAACGTAAATTGAGACCAGTTATTTCGGAAAATAACAAAATTGTTTTGAAGTTACGGATGATGTACACTGTTATTTATTCACTCGAGCCCAGCATAATACTCTCACGAGACAATCTGACGATTCCACTCCACGGGGTTTAATAAAACAGTATGTTCTTCTGCATTTACAGTGTTTTATCTATCAATAGGTAAGTGATATTGTTGTTTACATATAACGACATAAAAGCCTTAATTGTACAAAAAAGTCATGGTTTAAACATTAATCGCTATGTGAAACATTAAAAATAAAACCCCATCACAAAACATGATTTTAACTTACACCTACAAAATACTCTGTGAAGTACAGAATAGGGTGTCTTCAGGAGTGCACGATATATATCGATATTTCATAAAATATTGATATAATAATACGATATATCGCTGTGACCCGATATTATCGAATAATCTAGTATCGATATATATCGTCGATACATTTCATCCGATATATCAAATATCGTTAAACATTAAATAACATACTTTCACTGCAACTTGAATAAAAATAAAACGTGACACCCCGAATTATAAAATAACTAGCCTTCGCAATAACGACAGTTTCGTTACTACAATACATAGTAGGTACATATAAAATCTACAGTGTATATTCGTCTCAACAGCTGAAGAGCGACTCCCAAGTTTCTCGAACAAGCTCGCTATTTTATTTTTTAGTAATTTTCAGTGAGGGGCAATTTTGAGATAAACTAATGAAATTATTCGATTATGAAAAAATGAACGTGTGTACAAAGTACGCATAGCAGAAGTGAAACTTTTTTATCCTTTGTCCCGTTGTTCCTTTGTCCTTTTGTCCCTTATCCCTTTATGTCCGCTTAAACGACATGCTAACCCTATTCCACTGGAGAGAGTACTTTTTATTCGAATCGACCGTGGTGGGGACGAGAAAAAGATGGCGTGTAACGAAAAAATGTGACGCGTAACCGAAAAATGTGACGCGTAACCGAAAAATGTGACGGTAATTTTTTTTTCCAATGCCGATAAAGAAGTTTCACTTCAATAAGTGTGTAGCTGCTTATTATGAAAACATTGATAAAACATATTGGGAATTATAAATAATTAAAGTTGATTTGGTTTCTTAATCCTTGTTGTTTTTACTTACATAAACCTGATCCCTGTCAAATATTATAATTTAGCTAAATATGAAAAATAATTTTTCTACGATATATCGGAGATTCGATACTTTTCTACGATATAGCGCAAAGTATCGATAGAACGTTACGATATATTATATCGAAAAAAAATAGCGAAATTTTTTTTGCAGGTACATCCCTAGGGTGTTTCACATGGGGACATGGGTTTTGACGGGAATCTGGCAGTGTCATGTGGTGTTCTTGTATTATATTCAATATCTTATACTCGTTCCAACCATTTATTTTACTTTTGGCAGGTCGAATTCTGATCAATTAGTGTTGTACCAATGTATTACGGATACTATGTTTTGTAATAATCGATTTTAGTCAGGAAGAACTTTTAATCGATTTAACACGGATATTTTATTTTTGCTTAAATACATATTTCATATTATTTAAAAACTTCACTTCTGTAAATATATTTGTTATTTGGGCACATTAATTTTTGCATACCCACTAATTCAGTCCTCCCAAAATATTTTACTTTGTACTTTGCAAAATAAAAAGTAACTACTTTATGAAGCATTTTTCCATTAAGCGGGGTCCGCTGCTCCAAACTTTACTTAGAGACAATGGCGCCCTCGTCTGCGGTAGTAAATCACTAATTTTCTCATCCAGCCTACCCCTTTTTTTTTTAAGCCGAATTGGCAACACTGAACGGCGCGCCGGCGACGCCATTTTGTTGTGTTGTCTGTCACTCGCAACAAGACTCCCGTGCCAGTCACATTTCTGTTCGCTGAGTGCTCTTTCATATTTTTCATACGCTGTGTTGAGTATTTATATTCCACCGTATTGATTTCATTGTTCTTACTTTGATTGAGTTGAGCGTATCGTTCCTCCCAGTAAGATTTTACTTGCAAAATGCCGAAAGGTATGGTGCTTAAAGGACAATCCAGAGAGTTAGTGCTGCGGCTTCGTGAATTTTTTGAAAAGGAAAGCCGCAATGGCGGATTCCTTATACCAGTAACCCAAGTTAGAGACCGTGTTGCAGCAGCATTAGGTATTAGTGCTCCAACGGTGGCGAAAATCACTAAAGAAGCCTATGGTAGTAGTGGTATTGAACAAAACAAGCTATCTACGCCTAAGAAAAAACGTCAGCCCCGTAGAGTGACAGCAATTGACAGTTTTGATACTGATGCTATTCGTCGTCATATATACAATTATTACACAAGCAAAGAGATTCCTACTTTGAAAAAATTAGTAGCGTCTCTACGAAATTGTGGCTTGTTTCGTGGTCAAAAATCTTCTTTGTCAAAGGTGCTGCACCAAATCGGGTTCTTGTATAAGAAATCCGACAAAAGAAAAAAATTAATGGAACGTCGTGATATAGCCTTGTCTCGCTGTGAATTTTTAAGACAAGCGAAGAAAATAGAAGACTGGTCGAATGTCGTTTTCACAGATGAAACTTGGCTCAATGCCAATCATTCCATACCAAAAGGTTGGACTGACGATACTGCTGCTTCTACTTCTGCAGTGCCAATGGGGAAAGGTGAACGCCACATCATTTGCCATGCGGGAACTACAAAGGGATTTGTACCAGACGCTCTGTTAGCGTTCAAATAAAAAAAAAACAGGAGACTATCATGAGGAGATGAATGCGGACGTGTATGAAAAGTGGTTCAGAGAAATGCTTACATCACTTGAAGAGCCATCAACAATATTTATTGATAATGCACCCTATCACTCTCGCCAAATTAATAAAATGCCAACACAGGCCAGGCCAACAAAAAACACGAGATTATAAACTGGCTTCGTGATAATGGGGAAGATGTGGACGAATCCCTACTAAAAGTAGAATTACTTAAAATATTAAAAAGTAAAAAGCAGCCAAAACGATATGTCATCGACGAAATGGCAGCAGAATATGGGCATGTTGTAATCAGAATTCCTCCGTACCACTGTCAATATAATCCAATTGAAATGATCTGGGCACAAGTCGAAGGACACGCCGCAAGAAACAATACAACTCCTCCTTTCACAGCAAATAAAATGCTTGAACTTTTAAAAAACGCATGTGCTAGTGTGACGCCTGAAAACTGGGCGAGTGTCGTCAACAAGACAAAAAATATAATATTCTCTGATTGGGATCGGGAAATTGAATTTGACAACATACCTACACAAGAGTTAATAATAAACACTGCAGATGATTCAAGCGACGATTCGAGTTCGTATGAAGAATCCGACGATTCGTTATAATAAAATAATATTAAAATATTTTGGTTGTTTTATTTCATGTTATAGGTTTGGTGAGAAGATTTTTATATCTCCCTGATACAATTTTAACGTGTTGTCTATTACAACAATTCAAAACTCAGTTGTCAGCTGACTTAACTGCAAATAAGTGTAATCGATTATTTGCGATTCATTAGTTTGCACCGAATACTTTGATCCTGTCACTAGATGCGATAGAACGTAACTTTTTTTATAACGGAAATGAATTATCACTTAAATTTTATGAATAGAGCTATTTACGCCATATTAATGTATTTAGTGGGTAATAATTAAGATATATAAATATTATTGGGCAGTTTATATATTTCTCTGTTCACTCGTTTCAAAGTTAATAATTGCGTATAATGAAACAGTTACGTCCTAAAGCATGTGTCAAAAGTAAAATAAATGGTTGGAACGAGTATAGTGTTTTAACGTGTTATATTGACAGTGGCCATTACACTGTTGAGAGCGACACGCAGCCATCTGCCGAACAAAATCTTCAACCGTACGTTTTAAAGTCGTATGACAGCTGTTTTTTTTTTTGTATTCCTTTATAAATGAGACAAAGAGAAATCTCTTATACTGCCAATGGGAATAGATACCTAGGTACTTATGCATATACTAATATTATATAGATATATATACGTACCTACCTCCATATATATTTATATATATGTGCCTACTTCGTGGCTTAATAATGGCTTTAATATTTCTTTTTTAAATAAAACAATAAATTATTTATTAAAAGATTTATTTTTCAAATTTTTCTTATACTTGTCATAAGCTTTTTTTTGCATCGCAGGCAATTACTTACATCGAAGACGGAAAACATCAGTGCCTTTTAAAATTTTATTTATTATACTGCACCAATTCATTATGGCAAACCTTATAGTTATTCCTATGAAATGATCGAGGATAATAATTTTGTGTTCTGGACAGTCGATGAAATCAAATGAATATTTAGATAATACAATATTCTTTATATTATGTGATATATTGTTTTGATGAGCGTTTTGCTCTAAATATTCATTTGTTTCAGTAACGACTGTCCCAAAACACCTAACTGCACCTTCGGATGGGTAGTTTAGTTTTCGCGTTGCCGTAAATTCACGCTTATTTATCCAATCATGAATATTTGATTGACCGGTGGTAAGGTTACTGTCACATATACTGCAATTAATTTTAGCTTTATTAAAAATTTTTCGCACTACCCATCCGGCAGTGTAGGCCCGAGAATGAACATTCATACGTTCTCGTCGGGCCTGTTCCACAATCATTTCTATGTTTTGCATTACATCAGGATGATCCGGCATGGTACTAAATTGGTCATTATTAAAGAAGGATTGCATGTCAATAATCTGATTAGCCGGATCATCCTCACAATTAAATGATGCATTATGGAATTTAATAATTCTGGTTACCATTAATGATTTATAGGTGCAGTTGAAACTGTGGCAGTTTGGGTTATTATGGCGATAATTATATGCACGCACTTGACCAAAAAAATTTTCAATGGGGTCTGAATTAAAGTATCTTGGCCTCATTATTTTAATGCCTTGTGTTTTTAAATACTGCCACAGCCTCATATAGCTTTTTATAGTGCTAATGCAGTTTTGTAGTGATGGCACTGTTTTCTCCTTTCCTGATGTATCCACAAATTTTATAATTTCTAATTTATTTATGGCTTCCTTCCAGAAAGTGTGATGTTGTGATTTTGCAGTTACTGCTAGTTGCAAATTTTTCTTGCCCATATTTTTTTTTGAATATGTTGAGGCTCAATTCACACTATCGAAAAGGTCATTTAAAAAAAGTACAATCTCAGCAGTGTTTTTTAAGGTCTTGCTGACAGGTCTACCATCTGCATAGTGCGCTGTAAAAATATATTAATTATTTAAAAAATAAGAAACAGCAAGAAATGTAATAAATAAACAAATTAGGATAAAACAAAGAAGATGGTGGTATTGTTTGATTAATGCTTATTTCATCACATGTTAATGTTATTGTATTCTTAAATTCAAGTATAGTAGGTGGGGTTCTATAAATCCAAGGAATTGACATCGGTGGTCAGCCCAAATGGCAGGAAGAATTGGGTCAGTAGATTATGAGGCTGCACACCATACTACTATTATCCCGGTAGGTTCAGGCAGAATGTGACTAGATAAAAGCCTACCAAATATTAAAGCACTCAATATTAGCATTTTGAGTCTTACTTAAATATCATACTGCCACAAAATTGTATAATCTAGCTACTAGCTTACTGGCTTACTAGTTGTCCGTGTGGTGATGGAGTAAGAATACTATTCACCGCTCCCTATCTTGCCTGCGGATGTTGTAAAAGACTACTCCGGGATATAATATGCACATAATATCTGTGCAAGAGAAGGAAAACTCGAAATGAAACCTTATATCAACATGTCTGACCAGCATGATATAGTAGGTCAAATTCCCTCCCATTGTAGAGGGGGCCCCGAGACCAACAGTGGGACGTATGTGGGCTGCGATAATGATGACTTATTAGATGGAAACAAACCGACAGTTGAAGCCTCTCTGCAGATCTCTTTCGCCCTTAGTGTACTTGTATGATGTAGTCATTTATTTATGATAGACCCACACTGCAGACAGTTTTCTGTCAGTAGACCTAGATATGCCAGGCTCATCTGGGGTATCACACAGTAGTAGCCATCTGCTACTACACATCATCTGGTGAGCCAGAGAGCTGGAGGCACAAACTCCTTATGGTGGGCAACAGCCTGGCGATACAGCTGGCATTATTAAAGTTCATGAGCGGCAGTACCCTGTTACCATCCAGTGGTCTAGACTTATGAGAGCTGATATCTGTTGTAGGTTAAATAATAACTATTTTATACAATTTATATAGAATGGACTTTACATAAGGACAGTAGAAATGTGATTAGTGTTTAAATTTTACTTACAAAATTTAGCAGTGTAGGTCAAAGCGACGGCTACAGTCCTACTCAAGACTCTTACACAGTTTTTCACCTGAAATATAAAATATTGTATGTTCATTAGTGTCTCTGCATTTAGATAATACCAGTAATAACATAGTTGGACCAATAGACATAAACTGGGATCTTGGAATATAACCCACACTGTACACAAAGTTATGTGCATATCATATTATAAGTTGTTAATTATCGTTTACTCCTACAGTGAAGGAAAATATTGTGAGGAAATCAACATAACTGACTTAAAGAATTTTCTCGAAGATATGAAAAATTCCATGCTGATAGTACGTTAATCTATCTGTCCAGGCTATGGTGAATATGTATGACTGTCTTTAAGAGGGACGGATTATTTCTTCAATTATTGTTGTATGAGTTAGTTCTTCAGTTCGCTTAACAGCCTGTTTCTTTTTTCTTTGGCAAGCTATGGTCTGGACACATACCACATGAACCATATGGGGCAACGGAAGGCGACAAGCAGCAGCATACACCATTGTATTTCCTTCCCGTCGCCATTTAAAGCGACCAATAATACCGATTCCTTGACTTTGGTGAACATCAAAAATCATTAAATGCAGTGTTGTTGAGCTTAAATAATGAAATAACCCGGACTATATCGGCGGGTGACGGGGGTGCGAGCGGAGGGCGGTGTGGTCTCGTTAAGGGATCTCACCGCCTGGCGCGTCGACGCCCGCCGAGACGTCATCGCCCGTTGGGCAGTCCGGCTGGAGAGGCCTCGGTTCGGGGTGCGAACCGTGGAGGCCTTCCGGCCGGTGCTGATGCAGTGGTTGGAGAGGCGGCACGGGGTGCTCTCCTTCCGACTGGTGCAGGTTTTGACGGGGCATGGGTGCTTCGCCAAATACCTGCACAAGGTCGTTAGGAGGGAGAGTACACCGTCCTGCCACCACTGCGATTGCGACGAGGACACGGCGCGCCATAAGCTCGAGGCCTGCGGGGCTTGGGCAGTGCAGCGCTGTGAACTCGTCGCAATCATCGGTACGGACCTGACGCTGCCGGCTATCGCTAGGGCGATGGTCGACAGCGTCGGGAATTGGGACGCGGTCGCAGCCTTCTGCGAGACAGTGATCTCGCGGAAGGAGGCGGCGGATCGCCTGCGTGAGGAGCGCAGCCTCGATGAGGAGATCCGCCACCGGCGACTGGGGCGGCGCAGGCGCAACTATCTGCACCTCATGCCGCCCTAGCCGAGGCCGCGGGTGACGTGACCGGGGATTAGTCCGTCACCCGCCGAGAGGCCGACCGCGTGAGGAAAGACCGACGTCCTCCCCGAGGGGGCGACATCGGTCGATGGGAGGGTACCCCAATAGAGGGTATTCCGTCGGGCCGACCACTGACGACAAGTTAACGCTGCTCCAGTGGTCGGCCCAACGACGAAGGCGACGTGGTTTTTGGGTGGGTCGCGGGAGTTGCGTGCTTAAGCCCCTCTGTCGCCCCGGACGGAGTGGTGCGGAGGCGCGCCGACCGGGGCCCACCAACAAAAAAAAAAAAAAAATAATGAAATAACGACTCACCTTCATTTTCTTTATCTTTTCTGGTATAACATGTTGATCATTCAGTTTAGGCAATAGTCTAGCTTCCGTATGGTTACAATCAGTCAAATAAACATCGACAATGTCGCTCCACTTTGATATTTTACCGTTATAGGCAATATTTTTAGTAATAAAATTATTCCTTATCCCTTTGATTAAGTGCGATGGGTCATAAATAATATTCATATTGACATTGTTTATGGTTATCGTGCCATCTATGAAATAAAATGGTAAGAATCAAAACCACAAAATATAGTAATATTTTAAATACAAAAAAAATTGAAGGATGAGCATAATTGAGATGGGCAGTAAGAACAGTTATTACAATAACCTACTAAAAAAACAATAAAGAAAATTAGTAAATGTACATATATAGTCTGGGATCCACGGTCCATTTTTGCACTTGATTACTATTAAGCTAATTTTTCGTGAGTAGCTTCATTTTGATGAGACGCCCAACAATATCTGTACGAAAATTCTTAATTATGGTAGGTAACAGAGGTAGGGATAGATTATATAATTAGATTATAGGATAGATATGGCCATTTGGTGATTCTCAAAAATTACTACTAACGGGGTGATTATTGGTAAATCACAAGATAAATATCTAAATTATATAAAAAAATAATATCTGGTTGGTATATTTTTGCCAAACTTATTTAGATATACATATATTAATAAAAATTAAAAAAAAAAAAGGAAAGCATATCAAAAATTAAAGAGAATAATAATAACACCGAGATTCGATCCCACGCTGTTTGAATGCCAAAACAAAACAAAAAAAAACTGGACAACTTTCCAACTTAGCTATCGCCACTCTTGACGGATTAGGTAAAAACACCGACAAAACAACATTTTCTATAAATAAAACATAACTGGATCGATTTTTTGGCTCTGAAACCTCTAGTATGCTAAATATCATCAAAATCGTTGGAGCCGTTTTCGAGATCCTGAATATTATCTTATCTTATATCTTTAAACGAGCAATTCTTGTATACAGGGTGTATCAGGTTATGGAGCAACTGTTCGAGTATGTTGTAGTGTACCGGCCATAGATCGTAATTAAAATGTATATTATACAAAAAACAATATAACATAAAAGTTATAGTAATTTCAAAAATGTGTGTCTTTAAGGCGTAGACTGTTTGTCTACGCCTTAAATGTTACGCATGGATAGACAGGATACATGTAGGCATGTAAAGCTTCGACAGTATAATTTCACTCATACATACCTAGAATTGCGCAAACGCTTCAATGGGACTGTAGGTACAAACGTGACTCGGCGACGATAATCGGCCGATCAGCTGATTTAAAGCGAAGTTCGTTTTGCTTATGCGACCGAAATCATTGATTTTTTCAATTTCTATTGAACATTTAACAAAGTACGAATATGTTGCAGATTAAGTATCACTGAATTTATACATTTCAATCAGATTTAAACGAAAAAACAATGACAAAATTGAAAACTTTACATGTCTCTAATTCATTAACGAATCGATATTTTTCCTTCAAAATTTTTTAAGGGTTCTTACCACCATTGCCTACCCCCCGTTTGACCAACTGTCCCATAACCTGATACACCCTGTATATATACCTATATATATATTCAGGATCTCGGAAACGACTCCAACGATTTTGTTGAAACTTGGCATACTAGAGGTATCGGGTCCAAAAAATCGATCTAGCTAGGTTTTATTTATAGAAAATGTTGTTTTGTCCGTGTTTTTAGTAAAACAATATAATGACATTAAATTTTAAAAGAATATGAATTCAAATTTAGTTGTCAACGTCATGAGTTACGATACCTCAGTTGGGGAGACGGCCGATTTTAATTTTGAGTTATTATATATATATATATAACCAGATATTATATATATATATATATAAAATATATATATATATATTATATATATATATATTATATATATATATATACAGGGTGTATCAGGTTATAGGGCAACTAGTCAAAAGGGAACTAGGCAATGGTGGTAGGAACACATAAAAAAAATTTGAACGAAAAATATCGATTCGTTAAGAAATTAGAGACATGTAAAGTTTTCAATTTTTTCATCGCTTTTTCGTGTAAATCTGTTTGAAATGTATAAAGTCAATGATACTTAATATGCAACATATTCGTACTTTATTAAATATTCATTAGAAATTGAATAAATCAATGATTACGTTCACATTTGTCAGATGAATCTGATGAAGAATGTAAATACACAAATTCTTATATGTACCTAGTTTAATAAAAAAAAAATTGCAAAAAAACATCTTTACACTGTATCTTATGTTAGAAATAGGAATATGAAAAAATGACAATTCTTGTTGGACTGGTGATACATACCAGTTTTCTTGTAGGAAATTGTTTCATTTGGACAGAGAACACACTAATCTATTATGTTGTCCTACAGTTAATAATGAGAAATATGGTCCTGTGGTATTAACAGTTTCTAAGCATAGAACCAGGATAACCTACCAAGCAATTTGTAGGACAATATGACTTAATTTATATAAATATTGTATAACTGAAGTAAGATAAATCATCTGGTTACTAATCATTTTTTGATGACCTCGTTATCGATACATGTTGGAGGGTAGGTACTCTTTGATCTAGCTATACATTTTGAAGGACAAATATTTTTTTAAATAATTTAGATAATTATCTTGAGATTTACCAAAAATCACCCCGTTAGCAATAAATTTTTGGGAATCACCAAATGGACATATTTTATCCTTGCTAACTGTGTTACCTACCACAATTGAGAGTTTTCATACAGATATTGTTGGGCGTCTCATCAAAATGAAGCTACTCACGAAAAATTAGCTTGATAGTAATGAAATGCAAAAATGGCCCATGGATTCCAACCTAAGATAGCATTGCATGCACGGAAGAATTTCCATAGGGAAAACACAAACCTGGTACTTGATTCAAAAGTATTTGTTCACGTTTAGTATCAGCCTTTAAGCTTTTTAAAGCTGACTGAAAAGCAGCACCTTGGTCACATACAATGGCTATTGGATGCAGCCCACAATCAACTACAGCAGATAACACATTTTTTAAAATGATTTTTAATTCCACCCCAGGTGTAGCTCCTTGGCAGTAATAAAAAGCAATTGGTTGCTGCCACTTATAAATTACACCTCTGAGCATAAAAACCAGAGCGTGGTCAGCAAACTCATTCCGCTTTTGATTTAGTTGTATGAAACCATTTATTGTGTCTCTATGCTTGTCGTAAGTAAGAGCAGCTTCCAAACTCATTTCGTCAAAAATAATTGAGCATATTTTCTTTTTATTTTGCCATGTTGCGACCTGAAAGATTAAAAAAGTAATTTATATAGCAATAGGGGAATGCACCACAGAGGACTTGTGAGAGTATACTGCATTTTATCGATATTTAGGCAAGGTTGAAAAAAAAAACATGTTTTTTTTAAAGAACAAAACATCATGTTTTTTTTGAAAAATAAAAAAACATGTTTTTTATTAATGCTTCATTGCTGTTTTAATTGCCTTGTTTTAAACATGTGCGTACGTAAAAAATGAAAAAAAAAAATAGTTGGAAATCAAAAAGTACTTTAAATATTGTAATTATAATTATTATTTACTAGCTGACCCGGCGAACTTCGTATCGCCTTTTTTCCTAATTATTTTATTTTAGTACTAGCAATCCGCCCTCGCTTCGCTTATAGGTTATAGTCGTTTTACCCGCGTAGTTCCCGTTCCCGTGGGAATACCGGGATAAAATATAGCCTAGTTTACGCCCTGAAATTATAGCTTTCCATTGGTGAAAGAATTTTTGAAATCGGTCCAGCCGTTTTGAAGATTACCCGGAACAAACAGACAGACAGACAAAAATTTTGAATTGCTATTTTAGGCATAGGTGTCGTGCAAATAACCGTGTGAGCATGAAAAAAGCCTATTATTTTGACATTACAAACAGACACTCCAATTTTATTTATTGGTATAGATTTATCAGTTGGGTGACGGAGTAAGAATACAATTCACCAGCCGTGCGTGTCGTAAATGATCCCTAAGGTATATAATATGCATACTTTTTTCAGTTCGGTCGCGCAGCAAAATCCCTATCTCCTCCAAGCCTGCCGTAAGGAACTTCGTTCCAAAAATAAGTTTTTTTTATGCGTTTTAAACATGTTTAAAACAAATTGTTTTTAATAATGTTTTAAACGTGATATTTAATTTTGTATTGTTTAAAACAATGTAAAATATGTTTAAACATATTTTTAAACCCTGTATTTAAGGTGGTCATGGTCAACCCTTATAATTTCACCATGTCCGTCTATTAATCTGTTCAAAGTTTAGTACTAGTGACTCTATATTTTTATTTTTGCCGATTCTATTGTAGTTAAGGTTAAGGTATTGTAGTTAAACTAGTTTTCAAAATAAAGAACAAATCACTTGCCTCCTTTTTTATCAATTCAAACACTTGGGGGCAAATTCCGGTTTGAATGTTTAATTTTGACACCATTTTATTTAACGTGGTTCGTGATGGCAAAATAAAAATTTTGCTCAAAAATTTGTAGCATTTCGGACTTTGCTTCATAATGGATAAAGCTATAACTTTTTCTTTTGTGGAGAACCGACGCCCTTTTTTATTTTTAGTGCAAAGGTTTATTTGCATGTTCATAATAGTTTTTGCATATGAGTTAATATTTGTAGTAAGCTTTTCAAATGAGTGTTCTTTGCTGAACTTAAGAGCATTTTTAGCTCTTCGGTAAAAGTCTTTTTGACGTTTTGCCTTTTTAAATTCTTGGTAAATCATCTTAGCTGTTGGTGTCAAGTCTTTTACAGTTTTAATTATTCGCTTCTTCTTCATTTTATCATGACCTAAAACAAACCAAAATAGGGAGTTTAAGCATAGTCAGTTTTTTGTTTTTGATGAGGCGCAGCCTGACATGGTTATGTCATGAAAGATAGTGTTAAAAAGAAACAAATTGGCAGTCAATGTCTGTGTTTCTTATCACAACATTAATATACTTATTTTAAAATTTAAGTGCAAGACAGAGTTAAAATACAATTCACAGCCTCTTGCTTTCCATTTTAACGACAACAAGGTTTGCTTACCTGAGGCACAGGCTTGACTGGAAGGCACATTTAGAGGTAACTCTTGTAAACTATCACTCTTGTAGCCAGAAGGTATATTTTCTGAAATATAATTCTAAAGTTAAACACTAAATAGATTCTACTATTTAAATCACATTTAAAGTATACATATTTATTAAGTGCCACTGTTCATTCAAAATAGAGAGTAATTTTTAATTGGCCGCTCTTATCCCAATTACTTTACTAATACTTAAATTTTGGGTGACATGATCACTTTGTGATCAAACCCTACCTTATGGCAAATAAAGATAAAAAAAAAAAATACTTAAATTTTGTTACCAAAATCATTGTTTTCAAAAATAATGTCGGCAATAAAGGCTTTATAATAATAATCCCAATTACTTGAGATCAGCACAATGTTCCTCTCAACCCCTTTCTTTAGGCACATTTGGAATAAAGTTGAACTTATTACCAAAACATATCATATGTAGAGCTCTCAAGCAAACATAATGTCTTGGGGTAATCATTGACCAAATATTAAGTGTTAATTTCTTCAAAAACAACATAGTAAATAGATACTTAGCCTAAAATCCATAACATTTTTAATAACAAACCTGCGTTTGATAGTTTGGTGTATGTGTGGTCAAAATGTCTTTTGCGGGAGTAATTGTGTTCTATCTGAGGATCCACATTTTCTGAAAATATAAATTAATTTATTATAAACATAAGATTTCTGTGTGGTAATGGAGTAAGAATACAATTCACCACTGCCTATATGACTTGTGGGTGTCGTAAAATTAAAAAGACAAGTAAGGGATATAATTCTCATATAAAATCTATGCAAGAAAAGGTAAACTCAAAATATAACTCTACATCAACTCATTTAACCAACGTGGTAAGTCAATTTCACCCTTATTATGGTGGAGGGTCAAACCCAGTAGTGGCACATATACAAGTTGATATGGTAATGAAATATAAGAAGAAAGTACTTAGTATTATTAATTTTTTTCATTGTAAGATCGCAAAACTAGAAAATTTGAGCTTAAATACCCTTTTTAAATACCAGTACGACCATTTTAAAGGAAATACAGTCACTTGTAAAACCACAAAAAAAATAGTTTTTTTGATCCCTTAATTTTTCCACTAGATTATATAACACACACTAAGAAACAAATCCTGGTAGACTACAAACATACAATTGATAGACACAAATTACATCCAGACAAACTTTATAAAATTATCTACTCTAAATGTTCTTTATTATTTTTAATTTGATAGATACCTCATAGTTTGACAGTGTGAATTAAAAAATAACAAAAGTTATTGCATAATTGCAGTTAGAAAAAGAAATTATGGGCTACTAAAATTCTTTTAAATTCAATTTTACCACTTGTACATGTAATTATGCTCCCTTTGACAAGCTATTTTTTTTTTCAGATAATAGAGATATTAAATACTTATATTAAATATCCATATACACATGTTTGCGTACCTTACCTTGTTTGGCATGTGTGTTGACAATTACAGTATGATTTTATACATTTTCTAGAAATGTGAAATCTAAGATTTCATATTTCTCTTAGTTAAATTTTTACAGCCCCCACGGGCAAAGAATTGTGTATTCTCAGCCGTCATATGGGCAACTAGGTACATGCCATACCATACTTAACAAAAATGTACACACATTATTGATCTAATTGCTAATTACAATTCTAGTACATTAGGGCATTTCAGCATAACAACCTCATGAAATACTACGAATAAATTTCATTAATAATAAAAAGAAGTATTGAAATACGTATATACTTTATGCAAGTTGATACGTACCGGCATTCTCTTCGGATGGTATTCCACTCAATATCTCGTCCTCAGTAAACAAAGTTGGAACTGCGCTACATATTAGGCGTGATTTGGATGTTAGAAACTTTTTTTCAAAGTGTTACAAACAAACATCTTTGAAAGCTGTACTTGTGATAAACTACTCAAATCATCACGCTTTAGACATTTTAACCACTTAGCGAGTCTGTTCTCGTTGCAAGGAAAATGATATAAAATAGCGTCCTGTCGCGTACATTTACACACACAGCACTCGTAATACATTTTGCAATGAAACAAAATAACTAACGAAATGACAGTGGGGTTTATTACAGAATATTATGGAGAGGATAAGCACTAATAACTTCACTCGATCGGCACAATAACTGTAATGGCTGACTTTGTTTGAAAATTTGACATATTCGTGACAAGAAAAGTGGCGGGGAAATCGTGTCAAAAGGAGCCAATCAGAGATCTTCAGAACTGTCCTGTGACTTTAAAACACAATGGCGGACGGTCCATAGTGTGTAGTAAGAAGATTTTCAGCCATGGGGCGACATGTTGACTTACTGACAGACCATTACTGACATGAAGAAACTGAGAACTTGAAAAGATAATTATAACTCGCCACTGGCAAAAATGGCTTGTATTTTTAGCTGATTGCCAAGACAAAAAGAAGAAGGATATAAATGGCGGCATTGAGACTGAAATCTTCCTTTTCTTAATGTTATTTTGTAAAAGTGTGTTATTAGAACAAACGGAACGTTTCCTTAATTTAAGTGGATCTTAGTTTACGGTTTCTAATGTGTTTTGAGTGTTATATACCAAAAAGTACCAATAAACGAGATAAAAACGAAATAAAATGTCTGAACTGAATAAACTGTGATGAGCTAAAAATTGTGATAAATATTTCGTATGTGTTAATAATTATTGTTATATATTGAATAAATGAATGTAGAAACGTATGAATTCTTTTAATTATCCTGAACGAAAGCAAGAAATGAAAGATGTGTTAGATATATATACATATATAATAGTATGCGTGTATATACAGGCTGTATCAGGTTATGGGGCAACTGTTCGAGTATATTGTAGTTTAACGCTCATAGATCGTAATTAGAATGTACATTACACAAAAAACAATATAACATAAAAGTTAGTGATTTCAAAAAAATGTGTCTAAGAGTCTATGCCTTAAATGTTACGTATTATGTAGGCATGTACAGACAGAATACATTTAGGCATGTAAAGCTTCGACAGTATAAATTCATTCAGTAATACCTAGAATTGTGCACACGTTTTAATGATATACTCAGTGCCATATAACTTGGCAAAAGACGACCTTTTTTTTTTATTGCAAACGGTGGCAAACACGCAAGCAGTACACCTGATGGTAAGTGTTGCTGCCGCTCATGGACCTTTACAAGGCCGTTGCCTACCGCGAAGAAAGTGAAGGGAGTGTGAATGCATGCATTGAGGCTCGGTGATACCAAGGGCACCACCAAAACCCTCCACACGCAAACACCCTCAGAAAGTTGGGCTTCCGGCTCTCTCGCTCACCGAACGAAGCGCAGTAACAAATCGCTACTACTCAGACGCCGATTTTCTGCGAGAGTGTGGTACTGTCCCGGACGGACCGGCCCGCGGCTGTAGACAGATAACTGTTGACAGTGTGGTCCTACCAATCTTATACCTTCACCTACCTTCATCACGATATCTTAAAATGCAAAAAATCTATCGCTTACCATACAAATCTATCGAAAAGTTGTATCGCAAAATTCTCTTGGTAGATGTCTACCAGGAAGCAACATTACAAACAGCACAACCCAAAATTTTACGAAATCTAGTAAAATTACCATAGAAAATATATGTTTTTAATATTCTATAATCATGTATTTCATTGTTTTAAAATACCAGATTAACCTGTAACTGGTGACATTTCATTATTTTATAAATAATATCATTGATAACAATGCCAAATTACTTTCAAATATCTGAATATCAAAAGTTTTTAAGTAACATTAAAATTAAAGTACCGAGAATATTTATATAAATTCAATATAATATAGATCCTATAATTAAATACGTAATTAGCTTCGAAGAATTATGTAACGCCCAAAAAATGCCAAGTTTTAAATTATGACACATTTCTTTCAACTCATTTTACCGTCAGGTGTAATAAACGTAAAGGTTCGCACAAGTAGATGCAAGATTTTAGGTTATGTGTATAAAACATAAAATCTTTTCTTAACTGATTTTAGCGTCAGGTGTACGAGATCAGTGGCGTCGTGTGGCCCAGTCGCCATTTTGTTTGACATTCCGTGTGGAGCACGTAAAAGATATTGAAAAAAAAAATGATGGGCCTCGATGACAGTACATACTGAAAAATTGATGCATTCATAATTCATGTATCAGACAGCAGTGATAGTAACAGTAGTGGAAGTGACAGTCCAGAACTATAGATTTTCGTAAAGTCATAAATAAATTATTTTAGTATATTATTTTACCTCACCTTACGTATTTAATAAAAAGTTAGCCTTAAGATAGGTTAGCTATCAGTTTCATGCTAGGGCAGTGGTAAGGTAGATAACGTGTACGTATGCTTTATTATTGCACGTGTAGATATTTAATAATTTCTTAATTAAAATTCTAAACAAATTACACGCAGACAAATGTTTGTAACCTCTGTACAGTCTAGACACCTTCACCACGATATTACAACGATAAGACGGTTTGTATGGAAAGCGATGGAATTAGCGATAAATTACTTGGATTTGATGATATCGTGATGAAGGTCACCAAATCACCTCTTTTGCCAAGCTATTTGGCAAACACTATAGTTTAGGTTTGTACCTACGAGCGACGAGCGGTCAGCGGTTCAAGGCCGATCAGCTGTTTTAAAGCGAAGTTTGTTTTGTTTATGTGAATGTAATCATTGATTTATTCAATTTCTAATGAACATTTAACAAAGTATGAATATGTTGCGTATTAAGTATCATTGACTTTATACATTTCAATCAGATTTACACGAAAAAGCGACGACAAAATTGAAAACTTTACATGTCTCTAATTCCTTAACGAATCGATATTTTTCGTTCAAATTTTTTTCTTGGGTTCCTACCACCATTGCCTAGCTCCCTTTTGAGTTGTTGCCCCATAACCTGATACATCCTGTATATATACACACGCATACATGTATTAGCTGTCGTGTTCAAATTTCACTGATTTTCTTACGGTCGAATAGCTTGTACTAGAGATGACCGTCTATAGTACTACTTAGTTTGTGATGTCTTCTTTTGATTGTCAAAACCGTAAACTAAAAATGTATAATGAAATATGCTGAATATCCGGTAAATCTAAATAAAAAAGTAAGTATCACTAACCCTACTGTTTTAACAGAAGATTTGCTGTTTTCACATTGATGCTGAGGCTTTTTGCTTTATTTTGATCAAGAGATTGACAGTCATATTTTTATGTACAGGTATCCCAGTAAATAAAATATAACAGCTGGGGAGCCAAGCTTTCAAATATGGATGGGTGATCTTTCTGAAAAAGATAGATTTTTTAATCGATTTGAATCGTCGTCCAAGGAATCGATTTACAAGAAAAACGAGCTCTGCAGGATCGATATATCGATCTTTTTTTCGAATTTTCTTAGAATTCAATACGAGATATGTTTTTGGCGGGATTGTGATAAACTTTTTTTTAGGAAATCTGGAGAGTAATGTCTTAAAATAATACAGGCATAAGTCGATTGGAAACGGAACACTATTCTAGTAGTGGGTTATATGGTAGTACCATATAACCCACTATTTTCCAAAATGTTCCAAGCACACATAAACGTTGAATACAGTAAAATTAATTCAGTAAAATCTATTAAATATACAAGTAAGTACGTTAACAAAGGTAGTGATATGGCAGTATTTCAAATGGTCCAAAATAGCGAACAAAAAAACAGAAATGATGAGATCCTCATGTACCAAATGGGAAGCTACATCAACAGTAATTATGTTATGATTTTTCACTTTTCCTAGTTTATTGATATTGTAATGTACTTATTATCTTACTTAAATTAAGGTAGTTACTAAAACTAGATGTAATTTTGTATAGATATATGTTATAGTTCGACGTTCCTAGGTTTGACAAGTTACTCCCCAAATTTGAATAAAAATCATAGTTAAAACCCAAATGAATAATTTTATTCGACTTTTGACCTATAATTTTCGTTCGTTTCGTCGGTTTTGCCTCGCCTATGCTTGCATCGCCATGGTCTCATCATCATCAGCTCAAACATTTTTGAGATGGTCTCATCATCATCATCATATAGGTTGCACTCTTGCAAAGGTGGTATACAATTTTTAATACAAAGCTCATAAACGTAAATATCGATATTTTTTCGATGTACGTACTACGATTACGATATATGTATTTGAAAATATCGATATATTATATGATTTTCAATATATCGATATTTTTTTGACAGTCCTAACATATAAAAACTATGGGAAAGTACAGAGGTGCGGAGGGATGGAAAACAATTTATACCTACGTCAAGTAATATATCGCACCATAGATTAAAGACGAGTTTCTTACGGTAGAAGAGAAATGTACGGTGATTCCTGGCCGCGAGTTTCGGCGCGAATTTGGCAATGTCATGTTAAGCTTTTGTATTATATTCATTTTTTTTGTGTTTTATAGTGTTATATTGAATAATTTTGCTGATATTTTACGTAATATAATATAATTAAGGTGCTGAAGTGTGTTGAATGTGATATAAGAGTGGTTTACGTGTATTTTCATATTCAACCGGAATTCCCAGAGAAATCATCTAATTAGGTTTTCAGTGCCTAATTAATGATAACGACTTGATTTACTGACGGACAATGACTATAAATAAGTTATACAATATGAAAAAGTAAATAATATGTAAAGAAAAAATTATATCAGACTTGGCTGTATGGGCTTTGAACCCTTTGCCTGTCCGTATGGACAAACAGAAACAAAAAAGTAAAGATTACTGGGCGCGGGTTAGGGATGCAACATCGCTCATAAAAACATCGATGTTAGGATATTGATGTTTTCAAAAGTAAAACATCGATGTTTGTGAACGATATATCGATGTTTATGTACGATGTTCGATGTTTATCGAAAACCACACATCGATGTTACAACTAAGAAATGAAATTTTCCGGACAAATTTTGATGAGCTTTTTTTTTTAGGAAATTTGTCGGCACGTAGGTACATTTTACCCCTTAAACCACGTAAAACATCGCATCGTTCTTCAACAACGATATATCGTTCGTCGATGTTTTGGTTATGGACAAAATCGTCCAGACAGATTTCGATGAGCTTTTTTTTTTTAAGACTTTTGTGAGATATTTTAACAACAACGAAATGACATCGATGTTACGACAAAGAAATCCTCCGAGCAAATTTTAATAAGCTTATGATAACACATCGTTCTTAACAACGATGTATCATCGAAAAACATCGTTCTTAACAACGATATATCGTTCATAAACATCGATGTTTATGAACGATACATCGATGTTTGAAAACATCGATGTTTTTTTGCATCCCTAGGGAGTTGGCAATTCTTTTAAAAAGAAACATGCGGTATTTTCGTCTTATTTAAAGATTATAAGGAATTTGATCACTTAAATTCGCGTATTTTGTTGCAATTAGTTCTTTATTCTTTACTGCATTACGAAAGAACTTCAAATTCACCTGCGTGAGTACATCAAAGAAATATATCCATCATGGGAATAAGTAATATTTTGGAGTTAGTAGATGATCTAGATGAACCGGCTTGCATGGATAAGATACTCATGTATTTAGAAGAAATTAAAGACGAAGACTTCATGTTTATGGAGGTAATATTAAATTTGTTATGTCATGACCACGAATAGATAAAATGAATATGTGTAGGCATTTAATTATTTGGTTATCAAAAAAATTATATTCAAACTACCCTACCAATTAACAGGTATGCCAATTCCCACGAAAAACAACCCTCAAGAAGTATGCATGTATGTGTAGATTAAATTATTTATTCTCTTTTAATTTATAACTATTCATTGGTTTCTTGGCAATGAATAATTAAATAATTGTTTTATTCGTAGTTTTAAATTATTAAAACTGAATTTATTGAGCTAACCTAACATCTCTGCCAAGTATGGTGATCATACATTATGGATACTTATTCTATTAAAATCCAAATGAACTAAACATGAGATACAACTCATCGATTAATATATAGTGTGGTAAAAGTTATATGGGCCGATGGTTTGAAACATGAACCTCACTAGATAATAAACAGGTCATAAGAGCTTTTTATGAATACTTTCTAAACATCATTTTAAAAATATATGTCTCATGAATTATTATTAATAATGAAGTCCACGGACATTTGAAAATAAATACCATTAAAAAAAAGATTCTAAATAATTCACTACTGATATGTACATAAAAAGGTTATTATTTTAATAACTTTACAACGCTAATTGATAAAATTCACAAAAGAGACAAGATTTAAAGGACAAAAAGTCTTTGAATGAGATAACTTCAACTATAAATTCCTATTGTTGAGATTTTATCTCATAGAAAAAGCCCGAATATAATCCATTCAATACCACACTCTGTCATTGAGACTATTATTTAGAAAAGATCTCTATGTTTACTAATGTTTCCATTCAGAATAAATAATTATCTTATATAAAAATTTTAAACATTTTCAGTTATTACTTGCGAGGTTACGAGGTGAAGAAATAACATGGGAACGGCCTTGGTATCAACAAACAAATTCTGTATCTAGGCCCTTAAAAGAAAACAATGAAGCACAGGCAGAATCATATAAAACGGATACTATTTGTAAAGATGAAAATGATCAAATTCTAAGGAACTGGTATGAATTTATAGAGGTATGTATAGAAATAAAAAAATAGACTATAATGTATATAGTCATAAAATCATAAATTAACAGCTGCACAGCACATGACTTGATATCCCACTGACTCTGTATTAAGGATGTTATGGAGTTCAGTAACCATATCCAAAATGAAAATGTAACTGAAACCAATATTAAAGTTTTGGATAGGGTCGGTGTCTGTATAAGACAGGTTATGACAGGTTTTCTATCAACAAGCCGACCTGACAGCCTCAACATAAGCCTCTCCTCTCTCAAGGAAATAATATAATGATCATCACAATCCTTTTACAATTTCTTAATAATCAAATTCCATAACCGAAACTATACATAACTGTTGGATAATCCGAAATAATTACATATCTGCAACCAATATAATGTTATTGTAATACCCATAACAGTATCCAGATCTGAAACATCATATCCATAAAATCTCTACTCTGTATGTATACCTCTTTTACCACTATTTATTATTTTTTTCATCTATACTAATTTTATACTCATAATATTCTTTTAATGTACTAATTCCGTGTGGGGACAGAGTAAGAATACAATTCACCACTCCTTATCTTGCACGTGGATGTCGTAAGAAATGACTAAGGGATATAATATGCAAATAACATCTGTGCAAGAGAATGAAAACTCGAAATTAAACCCTATACCAACCTGTCTGACCAGCATGGTATAAGTAAGGTCAATGTCCCTCCTATTCTGGAGGAGACTCCAGCCCAACAATGGGATGTATATGAGCCGAAATGATGATGATAAATACATCTCATCTTCAATTCAGCTCACTTAAGTCCGGCTGTTAAGCTTGGGCCTCCTTCACAATGGGAGAGGGGTTGACCTATTATACCATGCTGGTCAGATGTCTTGGAATAGAGTTTCATGTTAAGTTGACATTCTCTTGCATTGATATTTCTGAGTGTTTAAAAGTATTAAGTTTAAAATACGTGTGAAAGTTGTTTAATTATATACACATTTAATAATATTTTCAGCTTAGGAGTGTGATAAGTGTATAAATCTATTACATGTAAAAAATTTCATATTATTTGTGTACATTAATATAGTTTTTATTTTGGTAGATTTATGATATACCAGATAAAATTATATGTTTGGCACGATGGAGAAATAAAGATAAAAGTAGACTACCAAAGACACCTGAAGAATGTGCTAGAAGATTTGTTATTTCATATTTAGCTCGAGGCTTGCAAAGAACGCCATTTCAAGTATTTAGACATATTCAAACCTATTTCGGTGGCCCTGTGAAAGGTCCGTATTCACCTGATGAAGAGAAAATTATGCAAGTATGCTTTACACACCATCCTAATAATTCTGTTACATTATTGTCAATGGTTTTGGCAAGAGAGCCACGAGGAATTTATAAGAGACTGAAACAAATGTATGATGGTAAGAAATACTTTTATTTTAATTACCTTATTATACACTAGCTTCTGCTCGCGACTTCGTCCGTGTGGTATAGATACTTTGGGCTAACGCAAACTTTAACGTAAAACTTTGTTTACGTAGAAGGAGAAAATATTTTTTAATAACACTATTGTGTCACACATCATTTTTTTGCGAAAATTCAGCCTTTTACACAGCGGAAGCTCTAAAAAGGAAAAAAAAACCTCTATTTTGAAACATTCTTCATTGGTGCTCCGCTCCTGTTGGCCTTAGCGTGATGATAGCCTATATCCTTCCTCGATAAATGGGCTATCTAACACTGAAAGAATTTACCAAATCGGACAAGTAGTTTTTGAGATTAGCGCATTCAAACAAACAAACTCTTCAGCTTTATATATTAGTATAGATTGATTTTGTGTATTCACCACGTAGATGAATTATATTTTAACACTTATTTATTAGCATTCATCTGTAACTGATAAGTAGACATCGGATTATATGCACTATCAAAATGCCAAAATATGCATGCAAATATGCACGAAAAAAGCGCGAAATATGCATAAAATATGCACAATCAAAAAACATTTACAATTAGAATTTGTTTTTATTATTACCACACAATTAAAAATTGTTCATATTTATTAGTTATTGTTATTAGTATACTGTAATATTATTATAACGTAAATAATAAACTTTTGAGAATAAACAATAATATATTTTCCAAGTCTTCTGCAACAAACTTGTGACGTTTGTCACTTAATATTAATTCATAGGCTGAAAATGACCTTTCAACATCAACTGACGTTACCGGACTGAACCTAAAATTTGGCGCCATTTCTACAGTGACCTCTTCAGGCAGGTTCTATCTGGTGCCATTGATAAACGCCTCAATTTTCTTTATGCCTTCAAAACCGGTTTTTTTTTTACACAAAACTGCACTAATTTACCACGAACTATTGTCATAGTCAACTCGGGAGGGTGTTACTCTGTCCAATAATTTTTTCTATTATTTTTAAGAACTGGCACAGAGGAAAGTTTTTAGTTTCTAATTTCACAATTGCATCGGGTATATTGCTGAAATGTGTTGCAATAATAGCAATGTTTTTTTTTTATTAAAGCCTCCTCAAATGCCAGTCGGAAATGCCGACGGACGTGTCGACTACATAATACAATGTGCCAAACATGTATATCTAACTATTGAAATAAGCACTATCAGTGAAAATGTACCAAAATATGCAATAATGCTATAAAAGTAGAATTATATGCATTTGCAAACATGCAAATGCATATAACCCAATGTCTACTGATAAGGTTGCTACCAATTACAGTTCCTCAGCGCCACGTCCTATCGATGGAATTCGTAATAAATAGACCTGCCGTTGTCAACCGTCATTTCACAGATGCTCGACAGCGACAGGTGCTGGTCGTCGATGACCTTATTTTGAGAGGCCGTCATTACAAGGAAGGAGGCTGCGGAGCGAGAACGCGAGGCGCTTGCGTCCGCTGACACGCTCCGGCGGCGGCGACCAGGGAGGAGGAGGCGCCAATATGCGCAACTCCTTCCACCGCCTTGAATGACGATAGGACGTGGTCAAACGGCCATACATTGGGGCGTCGGGGATTGAATGTTATCAGATGATCTCTCCAGGCGCTGGAGTCCAACGCCCCGTAAAAGCGCGGAAGGGGCCGCTGTGGTTTTAGTGGGTACTCTGGTCACGCAGTGGCCGGTGAGTACCACATACTCCTCGGCGGGGGAGAGTGCGTAAATGTATTTCCACAGCATGAACAAAAAAAGAAAGGTCATACTCTCATGTAGGAAACATGGCTCGAATTAAAAGTAATTTAGAGTTTTTCTGACAAGATGTTTTCAAGCACAAAAATTAGAATTGAAATCTAGTTCCATATGCTGCTGTGTACATGATTAAAGTTCAGATTTTCTTTAGGTACATTACCTAAAGAAACATTGTTCAAAATTTTTTATTTGAACGAATATACGCCAAAATTTGGGAGAAGAATAACAAATCAAGGCCGGAGCAGGAGAAAGTTTCGTTTTTGTATAAATGTTTATTCAGATCCTATACTTAAAAGTCATTTGTTCTAGAAATATTGAAATATGTATCTATTAACATTACAGGTAAGCCAATCAAAAAAAAGATAAAGTGGACCTTACCATTAGCAACAACATTTGTGAAACGTCTTATGAAATTCGAAGGATTACCTTTGGAAGAACTAAGAAACAAAAAAATTGAAAAAGAAACATGGTTAAAAATGGGACAAAAGTTTGACCATAATTATGTATATTTGCAACGATTTTGGTGTGATAAGCTTCATACTCAAATTTTTATTCAACAACGTGTTAAATTGAATAAATTAAGGAAGCAAATATTTAAAAGGTGATATAAAAATTTTATTAACATATTCTAGGGTATTTGGCTATATAATAGACTCGGTGATAATGTAGCTGCCCACTTGTGAAAGAATTTTTAATATTGGTCAATGTTCAGTTGTTTTCCCGCCTAAGCCCCATTCCTGTGGGAATGCTGGGATAAAAACAGCTTATGTTATTTGCTGGTAGTGTAGGTTTCAAGTAAGGAAGTAATTTTTAAAATCAGTCAACATCAAGCGGTTTCACTTGCCAAAACTCCAATCCTGAGGGAATACCGGGATACAATTTTCCCTGCAAATATTACTCGGTAATAATGTAGCTTCCCATTTCTGAAAGAATTTTTAAAATCGGTCAACATTCAGATGTTGCCTCGCCTGAGCTCCGTTTCAACAAACTTACTTTCACATTATAATATTAGTAAGCATAATGTTTTGATTTAATTCTTATTATTTCCTTGTGGTGACGGAGTAAGAATTGTATTCACCACACAGGATTATTAAGTGCGTACAACCATGCAAGAGAAGGCAACCTCGATTATTTCGAGTTTCCCTGCCTGTATCAACCCATCTAACCAGCGTAGTAAAGTAGGTCAATTTCTCATTGCGGAAGAGGCTCCAGCCCAATAGTGGGATGTATATGAGCTGTGATTATGATGAGTAATTCCTATGGAGTAATCCTCATTCATTAGATATATATGTATTTTTAACTAGCTTTGCTCGCGACTTAGTCCGCGTGGTATAGATACTTTGGGCTAACGCTAACTTTAACTTAAGAATTTGTTTACGTAGAAAGTGAAAATATTTTTTAATAATACGATTCTGTCACACATAATTTTTGCGAAAATTTAGCAGTTTACGCAGCGGAAGCTCTTAAAAAGAAAGTAAACCCTAATTTTGAGACATTCTTCATTGGTGCTCTGCTCCTGTTGGTCATAGCGTGATATATAGTCTATAATCTTCCTCGATAAATGAGCTAACACTGAAAGAATTTTTCAAATCCGACCAGTAGTTCCTAAGGTTAGCGCATTCAAACAAAAAAACTCTTCAGCTTTTTTAAATAATATAGATTTCCTTGCATATAACTGTAAAAAAGTGTCACCTTCATTTACGTAATCTTAGGCGCATTGACGCCCCAACGCGGTGATGACGGCGTTACAGTCGATTAAGGACCAAAGTCTTGAACGGAATACAAATATAGCCCATGAGACAAAACCGTGCGGAATAGAAATATAATTGAGGGCAGTGCAATGTCTCGCGCAGCACCTCTGGATAGGATAAAAGACCGTCGCTGTCTCCTGGGAAACCTATAACATCATTTGTGATTGCATACTGACTAGCCAATCGTAAAACCGTAAAGGCTTGAACGGCGATCTGTGCGCGCAGGGGCGGTGAGAGCACATCGCGTCCTTGAGACCAGTTATTATCTAAACAATGGACATCTTATTTCAAAAATGCTCCAGAAATCACGCCGAGAGCGCGTGTTGACCAGTGCGAACCTTAAGGATCATAGGTCTCACCATGTTTCCGTCCCGTCCACTGACAAAACCTTAATAGTTCTAATTTTGGCGCCAACTACTTATTGATCTGTCATTTTGCAGCAATACGATTTACTCGTATTTGGAAACTATTAACACTATTATTAAGTAAAGTATATATTATCGGCATACACATCACAATTAAAATAAATATTATTTAATCATCATCACAGCTCACATACGCCCCATTGCTGTGCTTGAGCCTCCTCCACAATAGGATGGAAATTGAACTACTATACCACACTGGTCAGACGGGTTGGTATAGGGTTTTATTTCGAATTTTCTTTCTCTTGCATAGATGTCATCTGCACTAATCCCTTAGTCGCCTTTTATGATACCCACGGGCAAGAAAGGGGGGTGGTGAATTGTATTCATACTCCATCAGCATACAGAATCATATTGTTGCATAATATGCAGTTCTGAAAAACAGGCCAATAAATCAACAACACTAATAACCAGGATTAATGTTTTAAATTATTTGATCTAAAATTTTACTACCGATTCAACTGAAGAATTTAATTCAATGTTTTCAGGATTAAACAATCATCTTACAAAATATGGAGTGATATACGATGGAAAGAGATAGCCCGTGACTTCCCGCAAGAATACTCACATTATTTCTTGTACGGCTTATGTTACAGGCTTGTACAAAAAAAAGATAAATATCAAAAAGAACCTTTACCTGATGTTATAGATCATGCACTCCAAAAACTTAAGATGTGTCCAAAACGACGCTTGCGGACGTTAAAACTTAATGAGAATGGAGAACTAGAAGAAGTGTTGTACAAGAAATGAGAAACAAAAATAAAAATCTTTGATAAAGATTTCTGAATTCTTTGTAGATCTTCAAGGTAAATTTCCTTAGGTACGCCATGAAGCTATGGAGGTGGAAATGGTGCGTCTGTGTCGAGGATTTGTAAGACCAGGCCGTATCTCAGGGCTGGCACGGAGTACCTGTCAGGTTGTTGGCTCATATGCTTAAGCTCCTGGAGCCATACTTTAGAGAGTTGTATAATCTAGAATATGACCCTAAATAAGACCAGGGACTTTCTGTTTCATGGGCCTTGCTTCGGTTTTGCGGCGGACACTTAGGTCATTGTTAATTTAATAACATCAAAGCGAAGTGCATGTGGCAATCTTGTGTGACACTTGGTGCCGAACTATTTTGTACGACGGCTGCCTTTCAACGGGAGCGTTGGTTGCTTGGTTTCAATTCGAAGCCCGGACTGTGGAGGCGCTAACTGGGGCTGGGTAGTACTTGCTTCCGACTGACGCATGTCTTAGAACTTATACACAGTCGTGAAGAGAGCACCGATTCAGTGCTGCTACCACTGATTACAGCGAGGGCACAGTGCAGTGTTCTTGCTAGTCTTGCCTGGGTAAAGCATCAACGCACGAGCTATGGTCGACAGTTAGAAACTGGGACGCAATAACCGACTTCTGTAAAACTGCAAAGAATAACAATTCTGACCTATTCCATCCGGCGTGTATGGTGACGTTTTCGCATGTAACCACGTCTGGTAGCCGGGGATGTAAGTAATCAGACCGATGGTTAGTCTGCTACCCAGTTTGGTCTGTTTAGACAGTTTGAATGATTTGATTGATACAGTACGCCGTGGTAGTCTTATAGGAGCTATTAAATAGCTTTCTTTACGTTCACAAATTGCAACACTGTGTAAACTTCAGAAATTGATCTCTCGCAAAATTACTAGTCCTATTACCTAAATATATGAAATGAGAACCTCTCTTCAGTCTTTCGATATTGCCCTGTCCTTTATGTTGAACTTATAGGGCCACTATTAGAATACATCCGTTTACATTTTGAAAACTACCACTGATTGATTTTTCATTTAATCTAAAATAAAGTAATAGATCTTTTGCATATGTTCCCCTTTTACCACCTGGCGCATGCAAAGTCCATCCCATTCCAGTTTTTTTTGATAATATGCATGCAATGATTCCAAAGGCTTACTATTCATTAAGCCTTCACTTTCATTCACAATGACTAGCACTGATTGCGATTTTTGTATGATTTAATAACGCAATTTAGGATATTGCAGAACGTTGGGTTCTTGGCCATAAGTCGAAAATTAATTGCATTCGTTGTGGGCATTAAACATATAAAATAAAGGATACACTTTGTAATACATTTGGATACAATTACACATTGGACGTTAAGAAGTGTAAACAGACAATACTCGATTGGGATAGCATATTATAACAATACTCGCCCTATGTGTCGCAGTCGGACAGGTACTGGTCCGATGAACGTCAAAATCTAAGCATTCATGAACAGGTAATAAAGAATATTATCATATTTGACGAAGTAGCGGCAATCCTTGTCGCTACTTAGACAAATATTAAACCATTGCAAATGTTAAAACATTTTTAAATTGAATCAAAAAATGGTTATATTTTGTAGGTACATATACAGATTGTATTTTATTTATTTTACGTAACAATTTGGACCATATACATCCAAACAACCTAAACTGTACGCTAGACATGATAAATTAACGTACACGTTTTACATGAATGGCTGACAAAGTAAGAAAACCCATAAAACACGCAAGTACGGATTTTCAATAACAAAAGGGAAAAGGTAATTAGTAAAAGTTGTTGCTATTCCATGATTACATTTAAAGGAGAATATGATGATCTTATATTCCATATCTTTATAGATAATCAATTGCCCACTAAATTAGCGGCGAGGGTTAATGAGTCCCTGAATGGGTAGTGATCGAACCATAAATAGTCTGTAAAAAACAAAGAAAGCTAGAACAAAATAGTGTAAACCTTCCAGGACCTTCAAACCGTATTTGATGGGAGGGGTAGCCAAACCGGATGGACTTATATATCTACAATATTGGTTAATATTGAGGAGTTGTAATCGAGAGAGAACTGCAATCACCAAAACACCAGAAACTTACTTGTACATAATATTAATTATAAGTCAGAATTTATGATAATAGAGCTGAGGATAGCGATTCTGTTTTTAAATCACAAGAGAGGATGCCTTCATGTCGGATATCTGCTCTAGTGTTCCTCTAACATAGGTCAGGCGCTAATAAATGCAATTGTCCAATCGCGTGGGCTTTGTAATTACTCTAAGAAAATCTGGTAAAGATGACTACACCAACTCCAAGTCGGACAAGCTCATAAGTTTATATCATAATACTGGTTGTATTATCAAAACGGCTACAAAAGATGGTCATGTAGAGATTAGTGTAGCATCTGGTGCTGTTGCTAAATTGGCGCCTCCGCAAGTACAGTTTCATGCTGTGCCACAGAGGACCTCACTGCTATGGTGGCACACGTTAGAGGAACGACTTATTATAGAGGAGCTGATGATAGCGACGACTGAAAAACTTAATTTTCAACTCCAAGAGAAGACGACTTCACGGGATATCTGCTGTAGTGTTCCTTAGAGATAACAACTTCGGTCACGCTGTTGTAAATACAATTTCCCAACCTCGCGATCCTTATAATGACCCTAATAAAATTCGGTAAAGATGATTACACCAACCCCAAGTCGGATAGGCCCATAAATTCATAACTAATATTATCGAAACTGCTATAGAAGAGAGAGATGAGTGTAGCATCTGGTGCTGTGACTAAACTGAGGCCTTTGCGAGTACGAATTCATGCCGTGGCACGGGGGGCATCTTATCCATCTGGCGGCCTGAGTAAAGGAACGACTTATGATAGAACAGCTGCAAATAGCTTTTCGGTTTTTCAACCCCAAGGAAAAATACCTTCATGTCCGATAATGCTTCAGTGTTCTTAGGGAATAAGGAGCTCAAAGTCAAGCGCTGGTAAATGCAATTTCCCATTAGCGTGGGCCTTATAATAGCCCTAAGAACATCCGGTAAAGATGACTAAACCGCCAACCCCAAGTCAGACAAGCCAATAAGTTTTTAACCAATATTGTCGGTACAGCTATAGAAGATGGTCCTGAAGAGATTGGTGTAGCATTTGGTGCCGCGATTAAACTGCCGCTTCCTTATGTACGGATTCATTTCGTAGTACGAAGAACCTCGTCCATTTCGTGCATGCCACACATTAGGGGGTACGACGATATAGTTTCACTCGACATAAGCCCTCTCGGGTTTGCTAACGCTTGATTGCCCAATCAAAGCCTGGCACACTATTGCCAGGCATTTGCTGATAACATAGTCTTTATGTTGGAGTATTCAATGGCTGCGATTCAGAGATGTATCAATATCGTTATCGAATATGTCCGGGAGGGGGACGTCACAAATTGAGGCTTGCGCCACACAAAATAAGTGCTATGATGGTCACCAATAGCTTGGCGTCGTTGGCGTCTCGCTCGAGCGAGCGGGGTATAGCCTCTAGGAGATCATCGTCAATTCAGTTAGAAAGGTCTGCACAGGGTCGTGAGGAGATAGACGACTTACGTTCCAATTATAGTCGCCGACTCTAAGCCGGGACGTGGTCACCGTCTTCTGTAAAGCAAATATCTCTTCAAAAGAGTTGTTCCAGTGAGTTAAGTTGGCGAAACTCAAATTTTTGATGTAATAGGATCACCATCAATACTCCACTGTCATAAAATCATTCAAACTTTCAACACTACCCAGCCCCAGCCCCACGATGTCAAAGAGGTCCAGGCTTTGCATGTCTTTGCTTAGATATTTCCGATATTAGAGGTTCTACTGGAATGCATTTTAATTATTGCTTTATAGAGTCTTTACTCATTTCATCGTCTGCCGCAAAGCACGAGAGAATCAAAATATGTATTAAGGAACTTTGCTGTCTTTATAATACTGTGATAGCCTAAGAATTAATAATAGGTATGGTGTATATAAATAAAAGACAATGATGTAATAAAATAAAACGTATACAAATTTCTCTCAAAAAGCAAGACAATCTAGGATGTAACTAAATAAATTGACAAAGGATTTATGGCGATTATATGTATGTAGGGTAAACTTCTAGTCATTGGACACTACCAGTCATTGGACAGAACGCAATAAAACCATATTTGATAAGGTTACTTTGAAAACATGGACACTGCAACTGATCTCTTTCTAAACTCTACCTTTTAACAATACATAATAGTTCAAAACATTTGTAATAGACGGCAGTAGTAGCTTAAAAATATTTACTTTTCTCGGCGTCCTCACAGTCGGCGCGGTTTCTAGTGAAAAATAAAGAATTTGGTAAGTTTATCAACAAAGTTTTTAACAATTAATTTTCTTAATGTCAATCTAATAGGCTTAGTTGTTTGTACAGTAAAGTATTATCGTATTTTGTAAAGAATTTAATAGGAATTAGTGCCTGCATACATAATTTTTCGGTTATAATGTGCTGTCCAATGATTCAATGTTTTTTAAATTAAAATCTAATTATTGGACGTGTGTCCAATAACTATATTTTTAAAATTTCAATAAATTTACGCTGTTATAGACTCCCTTGCGTTTTACTTTAAGCTAAAGCTACTACATTTTGTATTTTTGTTTAAAGACATTTTCTACTAGTCTTTGGACAGGGTGTCCAACTACTCATATTAATGTGTCCAATAACTTGTTGGCTGCAGATAATTTTAGATATCGGTTTATAGAAGAAAAATAAAGATGCTTAAGGGAAAAAAGAAATACTATGATCCTAATACTTTACATCTAGCACTTAATGAATTAAATGAAATGGTTAAAAGCCGAGATATAGCGCGAAAATATAATATCCCCAAGTCAACATTACATTTTAAATTCAAAAACCCAACACATAGAACATCTTTTGGCACACCTCCTGTTCTGACTGAAGAAGAGGAGCGATTTTTAGAGATTTGGATAAAGGAAGTCATGAGAAAAGATTTCCTTTAAAAACTAACTATTTAAAACAAAGTGTTTTCAGGTTTTTGACCGAAAATCCACGACCCTGGAAATGGATGAGTGAGAGGATTTTTAATAATAATTATTATTCATTTATTACCATAATAACATTACATAGATATGTGGGAATCTCTGGCTCTTACGCTAGTTGTATATTGTGTTGCAGGCGCCAGTGTCCTCCCCATTACAAAAGACACATTTTATAATAAATACAGCCTTTTTTTTGGGGTGGGTTGCGGTCTGCGCGCTCCTCGCACCACTCCGTCCGGGGTGACAGAGGGGCGTAAGCACGCACACCCGCAACCCACCCACGATGCACGTCGCCTTCGTCGTTGGGCCGACCACCGGAGCAGGGTTACTTGTCATCAGTGGTCGGCCCGACGGAATACCCCCTATTTGGGGTACACGCCCGCTCTCTCAACGAGACCACACCGCCCCCGCTCGCACCCTCGTCACCCGCCAATATAATCTGGCGAGCATTTCCGCCTCCAGGTCCCACGGCGGAGTCCCGGCCAACAGGCACGCTGCCTCCGTCGCCACCGTGCGATATCCGCGTATGGCCCTGACCGCCATGGCCCTCTGTGGTCGCCACAGAAGAGCCCTGAGTCGGACGGTCATGGACTCCGCCCACACCGGTGCGCCATCCAGGGCCATCGACCGGATGACCCCCGCGTACAGCCGTCGGCACGTTGCGCTCGGTCCGCCCACGTTCGGCATATGCCACGATAGGGCAGACGCCGCGCCGACGACCCGTGGAGCGAGCCTGCGGAGATGCTCCCGGAACCACCATTGCTCGTTGAGCACCAGGCCCAAATACCTCATATGGGCCCGGATGCTGATCTCAACCGAATGGACGATGATCGAGACGCCGATGGGAGGGCTCATACGGCACCCATGGAACAAGAGGGCCTCCGTCTTGTCCAGGGCGACCCTCAACCCAAGCGCCTCGATCCGCCTGACGATCTCTTCGGTGCCTAGAGTCACCAGGAATATGTGTCACTAGAAAATATATGTTCTAATTAATAATTTCCCAATAAATATAATTACAAACAATTTTTAGTTCTCTCACTTCCTTTAAAAACAGATATCATTTACTATTTTGATGTTTTAAGAGATCACTAAAGTGCTGTCCATTAACTAGTTGATGCTGTCCAACAATAAAAATTCTGTCCAATGACTATATATTTTGGATCTTTTTTTTTTAAACAGGATTTTTTCGCGTTTTTATTGTTAAATGTTATTTTTAAGAATGTATTATACATAGACGCATATTAAAATAATAAAATAACAATAATTTTAACAGGAATCTTTTTAAACGTGTTCATAAACTATTCAAAACCTTCAAATGTTCGTTAAGTGTCCAATGACTGGAAGATTACCCTATTTATGATTAAAAATACATACAGTAGAATCCGTTTAAGATGATTTCGCAGGGACTCGACCAAAAACGCGTCTTGGGCGGGAAAGCGTATTATGCGGGAAAGGGAAAAAATGTGCCATTATTTTATTTATTATATTCTATTATTATTTTGAATACCTACGTATTGAATTTAACATTTAAAAATTACCTAAATAAAATGTTGTTTATTTTCTTTATTCAATATACTTACTACTAAATACATTTTTAAATATTAAAAAAATAAAAACAAAAATATTGTTTATTATTATTACGTATCTTAAAATAATCGCTTATTTTAGTTTGACAAAAAGATTTTGAGGCATTAGCAATTACAAGATTTTCAACGTAACTTAATTTGCGCAGTGCGCCTTCGCTTGATTCAAAGAAGTTACAAGTTCGGTAGTGGTAGGACCACACTGTCGACAGTTATCTGTCTACAGACGCGGGCCGGTCCGTCCGGGGGAGTACCACGCTCGTAGAAAATCGACGTCTGAGTAGTAGCTTGCTGCGCTTCGTTCGGTGAACGAGAGCCGGTAGCCCAACTTTCTGAGGGTGTTTGCGCGTGGAGGATTTTGGTGGTGCCTTTGGTATCAGCGAGCCTCAATGCACGAATTCACACTCCCTTCACTTTCTTCGCGGTAGGCAGCGGCCTTGTAAAGGTCCATGAGTGGCAACAACACTTACCATCAGGTGTGCTGTTTGCTCGTTTGCCACTGAGGGCAATAAAAAAAAAAAATAGCGTCTAAAATCATTAACTGCTGATAGTGCCTGGGCGTGTGACAAAATCGGAGTTGACTCGGCTTCTTCTTGGTCATTATCACTTAGGGTCGCTCGACAGTCGTCACTTCATCAGTCGCTGGCCGCTGCCGCAAGGGTTAATATGTGTATTTGAGTGGCACATGTTGGCTTATTAAATGGGATGACGATCGTATTAAACGTTAAGAAATGTATGAAATCATGTCTCAAGTTGCTGGGACTGACGCAAAATGGCGTATTATGCGGGAAATCGTATTAAACGGGCTCTACTGTTTTTCACTTTTGATGTTGACTATAAAATTGTGTATTAAGAAAAAAAAAGCTCTATACTGTTGGACAAGGAATAGCTTAAGTTAAATGATAAATGTATTCTCGAAATTAAAAGTGATTAAATGAGATTAGAAATAAAGAAACCACAACCACCAATGCGGTTTAACCACTAACGGCTATTTATAAAGTGCAAACGCAATAGTATTATTATCGGTAACTCCTTTGTATTGTACAAAATAATGATCATTATCATCACAGCTCATTTAGTCTCACAATTGGGCTTGAGCCTCCTTCATATTGGTTGGGAATTTGGCCTACTATACCACGCTGGTCAGGCGAGTTGGTATAGGATTTAATTTGAGTTTTCCTTCTCTTGCATTGTTATATGCACAAGATTTCCCTTAGTAGTCTTTTACGATACCCACGGGCAAGATAAGGAGTGGTGAATTGTATTCTTACTCATGGGAAAATAATGATAATTCAGTGATAATAATTCAATTCATAAAGGCATGCAATGTTTCATCTATGTTTTCACGCAAAATTATAATTGTCCTCAAAATATAACTTCATATCTGAAGCTCTATCAGATGGCTACGAGACCGACGAAGTAATTTTGAAAATCGTCATAATTACAATTTTATTTTGTATCATCTATACTTTCGTTCTTTACGTGCTAGTTTTATCTCAACTAAAGTCATCATTTGCCTGCCCTCGTCCCACGCTAAGTGGGGTCGGTACAACATATCGCACCTTTATTCCAATACCGTCACTATCATAAATTATGCAGGAGAGCTAGTGTTGCCCAAAAAAGTCTTGGTCTTGCGAGACCGAGACCAAGACCACTTAATTTTTGCAAGACCAAGACTGGCCCTGCAAGACCAAGACTGAGCCTCCATGAGTCTCGCGTCTGGCATTTAAGTCAAATCACCATTTCAGCTTATAATTATAGGTCCTACTGTTGAGCTCGTGTCTTCTACATAATAGGAGGGCAATTGACCTACTATACCACGGTGATTGGACGTGCTGGTACAGGATTTCATGTCAACTTTCCTTCTCTTGTACCGATGCTATATACCTATATATTATAGGCCTTAGTCGTCTTTTACGACACTCACGGGTAAAATAGGGGGGGATGAAATATATTCTTACTCCGTCACTACACGGCAAGTCAAATTAGTCTTGAGACATCTATAATCTCACCAGAAATGATAGCCTGCAGAATCACAGCAAATCTGCGAATTAGGTTTTCGTTTAGTCCAGTGATTGCAGCAGTTTTGTCAGGAAACTCAAAAAACCTCGCGGGATTACCGTCATTAATTGTGCCAAATCCTTGCTTAACGATGTCGACTAAAAGATTTAGTTCCTTGTTAAATTTATCTTGGATAAGTTTTTTTCTTGACTTTAACATCTGTTTGTGACATTCTTCTCTCGCAGACCACTTTTTAAAATCGAGACAATAGGCTATATGTAGAAGACATTCCATCACATTAATGCAGGCATGTAATGATGATAATCCAAATTCATATAAACCAGAAGACACTGTCTTTGACGTAACGCTATTTAGATTATTCATTTCTGTAGGTTTAGCCAAACACGGGTAGCAAGCAGCACTTGATTTGGCATCAGATAAATATGTACAAATTTTACCGTCTATCATTGTCATCAATAATTGGTGACTGACCTCATTTGCTTTGTATTTTGTTGGGAGCAGTGCTTCGATTTCGTTATCCATCCTAGTTTTTTCATTCATGACAACGTCTTTACTCTCCTTTATGAAAGTAAACTGCACTGGACGACAATATGTAGATGAGGAGGGTTTTGGATTCGTCCATATTGTTTTATCTCCAGCTGTCAATTTTAATGGAACCAAAGAGGACATGAATATGCTGGAATCATCTTGCTCACTGTCCATTTTCTGTTTATATCGGCTTTGGTTAGATGCACCGTCAAATCCCCACTTTGATATTAAATTCAATTTCTGGTCTTGTATCTTAATAGCACCAGGAAGATTTTCTAGAATCCTGTTTACTGTTAAATCCAGTAATGCTTGAAGTACAATTTTAGCTGAAGATTCCGTTACAATTACGAAGTTTTTTGGAGGGTAACACTGCAGCTTAGCCTTTTGTACTTTATAATAAGATGGATATACATCTTAAGACCCTTCTCGAATTATAGTTTCCCTCAAAGTGATATATTGCCATTTTGAGAGTTTTAATGAAAGTAGCAATCCGAGTGCTTTTTCTGGCGAAAATAATGATGAAGAAGCTGGTTTCCTCATTATTTCCTTGAATTTTGCTGCTGCTTGTGGGTTCTTGAGCATATACTCAGTAACGGATGCAATATCTTCACGACCATCTTCTTTCAAGAGTGCTGCAGCTGAATATGCTAACTCAAAAGGTTTTTTGCCGTTATGTTCGTTAGACCTTCTCTACTGCTTATTGCCTAGATCTTCAAAAGGCTTCCGAGATCTTTTTGTCATTGTTGAAATCGATATCATGGTTGACGTTGATGGAAAAGGTTCGTCACTCAAATTTTCTTTGAACGAATGTTGGATGAGTAAATCAGATTGCACCCAACTGGGCCAGTCAATATTTGTCTGAAGCCAATTAGAGTAGTCACGTCTAAATTTCTCAGAATTACGTTTGGATCTCAACCACCTCTTTTGGACAGCTCATGTAAATCTTCGGCAAAATTCCTTGAATGTAACACTGTCTTCATCAGAAAGGCTAGAACCCAATCGAACTACTAGTGAATTGAATAATACTTCGTGATCAAACGAAATAGTATCCTGACTACTCAAAATAACAAACAAGTCCAAGTTTGTAATTACACTTTCCATTATTCACAATCACAAGTTACAAAAATATTAAAAGATGTTAGCGGTAGAAATACTCGAAATGAACAAAAATTTCGATTTCAATTTTGACTATTTATTGCTATTGAGTAATTGATGTTTTAGAAGGTAATTAGGAAAACGCAATACAGACAGTCCCCGACTTACGTCGTTTCGTTTTACGTCGTTTCAAGTTACGTCGAACAATGTTTTGACACTATTCCTCAAACATACGTCAATTGTTTCGATTTCCGGCATAGGAGAATTCACTTGCCGCGAGGTCATTGTCCGTGGGGTTTTGGGATTTGATTACATATTAAAGTTTTATCATTATTATTATCCTTTGTTATAAATGCAGTTATTTTTTTAAATTTTGTGTTCGTGTGGATCCTAAACCTTGAGTTTTACATGTAAACATGAAAAAATATGTCTCGACTTATCGTTTCGATTTACATCGCGTATTTCGAGAACCTAACATGCCGTAAGTACGAGGACTGCCTGTACTCTTCTTAAATACTCGGTGCTCATGACATTACACCTAATTGCACCATTAACAATATACTCTTTTATTTCTTTTGTGTGTGTTTTTATGTTTTACTAAGCAATGCCGTAAGTATAATGAAGGTTCTTAATGATATTTGAAATGATTAGCTACTGCAAAGTCATAGTATTAAGTAATAGTAGTAAGTAATAGTATAGAACCTAAGAATTGGAGATTACTAACGTTCAAAGGACATAAACGATAAATAAAACAACGGACTAACGTGATTTCTTACACTTCTTTGTATGTAAGCTAGATACATGCGTATTTGAAAAATTTAAACGTTATTATTAAATAAATGTACAAGTAAAAGTAGTTATCAACGAAAATAAAAATTTCAAGCTGACGTTTTTAAAAAAACTATCGCAAGCGATGCCGTAATACGAAGTACGTTAAAAAATCATAAATAATTATTACAATATACGACTGGGAGGATATAACGGCCAACCTTGCGATTTCAGAGATATCCTCATTTTTCATGTTCGCTCTATACATTTTTTTCTAAATAAAATCATAACTCGTTCAATTGTTGACCAAATTATCTCATATGATATTTTATAATGTAGTAATGATCAGGAGAACCCATTTCCACACAAAAAAAAACATGTAATAACTTAAATTTTGTAGTGATATAAGTTATCACTGCAGATTATTATCACACTTTCATTCAGCAACGGTTTTAAAATGATAAATTTATTAGGATTCCGTGGTGTGCTGATAGATGGCACTAGGTCATCTGATAAAACTAATTACATTCAATATAAGTTACACATCCTCGCTACTAGATGACATTCGTGATAACACGAATCAACTATTCAAATCAATTAGTATTTGTATAGATATTTATATATAGGATACGGATTGAGAAAGCACACAATGTCATATCATCTTATTATTTTATAGAATACAGAATTCCATCGCCAAGTGTAATTCACAATAACATTTGTTTATGGATCGGTTTTGCTTATGGTTGGCTAACAGGCCAATAGGATGCTTTCTTTGTTGAAAGGGGGAATGACGCCATTTTTGACACGAAGCGTGGTGAAAGTCTCTTCTTCTTCTTCTTTTTTTATCTTGGCAATCAGCTACAAATACGAGCCATTTTTGCCAGTGTCGAGTTATAATTATCTTTTCAAGTTATCAGTTTCTTCATGTCAGTAATGGTCTGTCAGTAAGTCAAAGTGTCGCCCTCAACAGTGTAATGGCCACTGTTAAGGGTATCTTCTGAGAATTTTGGTGGAAACAAAAAGGTATGTATAGCAATTTTATATCATATTCACTATACCTCAGCAGTTCTACCACTATATATTACATAAAATGCCATCAAGATTATTGAATATAACTCGTTAAACACTAAGATATTGAATATAATACAAGAACACCACATGACACTTCAGATTCCCGCCAAAAACTCTGGTGAAAGTCTTCTTCTTTTTTGTTTTGGCAATCAGCTACAAATACGAGCCATTTTTGCCAGTGTCGAGTTATAATTATCTTTTCAAGTTCTCAGTTTCTTCATCTCAGTAATAGTCTGTCAGTAAGTCAAAGTGTCGCCCTCAACAGTGTAATGGCTACTGTTAAGGGTATCTTCTGAGAATTTTGGTGAAAATACAAAGGTATGTATAGCAGTTTTAGCAGCTGCGCCGCCGAGCTCCCCAGCATGATGCCTGATCTTTCCACTTGGATGTATTGAAGCGCAAGCTAGATTAATTACCAGTCTCGATGGGACTGTGTGCTTGTTTCCACATTCCACGACAGAGGAAGGACGTGTTCCTCGCAGGATGCAGTCCTCGTCGACGTCTCATGTATTGTGTCAATAATTGGTGTAAACATGTGTACAGTGAACTTCCTCTGGTACAAGTGAATTAGCACGTGAACATGGCGGTTATAGCCACGTGTGATTAGTAGTGTCCAAACGACAACCTATAGACTTGTAGTTATTAGCTGATAAGTAGTTATAAGTTGATTTATTTGTAACTCGGGAATCGTCCCGATAGCGACGATATTGTAAAGTTTTCCCGCCAATATACAGTGAAACGTATGTAGCATTTTTATTAGTGTACTCTCCAACCCTCATTTCACAGGTGATATTTCCCTACGGATGCAATAGACATTTTCACAAGAGGTCCTTGAACTAATAGTCCAATGCAATCTGCCAGACAATTCCAAAGGCCCTATTAATTGTATTTTAAATTCTCTAGGTATACCATACAACATACCCCTTTTTATATACTGCACAATGGCACCTCACAAGAGGTCGCCTTGCACTTAATTAGACTTATTTTATATACTACAGTTTCTATGTCTATGAAACGCGATTTTCAGCGCACTGTGCGACCCTCAGGCGCAACAGAGCCTCGATCGCCGAACGACCCCTCCTAAACCCAAACTGGGCGTCCGACAGATCGGGCCCCGTGCCGACGAGGTGCCGCTCGATGCGGGCAGCTACCACCCTCTCCAGTAACTTGCCCATATCATCTAGCAAAATTTTAAGTTTAAGCAAAAAAAAAATGCTACCTACTAACGAATTATTAAAACAGATGTCTAGTATCAATAAATAATTTTACTAGATCAAAAATAAAATTAAACGATACAAGAAGTAACCTTTTCTGTTTGTCACATAACTAAAATACAAAAGTAGTCTTTCTTTAAGTTTAAACAATAAAATAGTAATATAATCGAATTATTTAAAAAAGAATTTTAATATTTCGAGAATAGGTTATTAAAAATCGATTATATGAAAAAATAAGGATTTAAAAACCGATTGTTTTTTCATACCCATGTACGCATAGTATGTTTCACAAGTACCTAGCATATGAAAAATCATAAAATTTTGATGAGCTAATTTTTTTTTAGGAGATCTGTGTGATGTTCCAATATATAGGGTGACTCGTTCCATCAATCATCGATGTTACGTTTTAGAATCTTCCAGACAAATTTTGATGACCTTTTTTTAAGGAAATCTCTCAGTCGAGTCTTATAATGTATAGGGTAACTTGACATCGATGTTCCAACATCGTTAAAATTCTCCGGCGAAAACTTTTTTTAGGACAATCTGGAGTCTGTTCTTATGATATGGGATAGCGGTAGTACCAAGTACTTTTCTAAGCGCAAAATTTTGATGAGCTTTTTTAGGACAGTACAACAGGTACGTATTATTGCGTGAATTATCATCGATGGTCGATTTCCCTAACATCGATGTTTTCCTTTCAACATCGATGTTTTCCTTTCAACGTCGATGTTTTCCTTTCAACATCGATATTTTCCATTCAACATCGATGTTAAAAACATCAATGATGGATTCCGTTAACATCGATGTTACGATGTTTTGCCTATAGCAACATCGATGTTTTTCCTTTCAACATCGATGATCATCGAACATCGATGGTCATCGAGCATCCCTAGTGTAATGACAGTTTTCTCTGGTTTTCTCTAAGGAGTTTGGGCGCGAATATGGAAATGTCATGTTAAGCTCTTGTATTATATTCATTTTTTTAGTGTTTTATAGTGTTATATTGTATAATTTTGCTGATGTTTTATGTAATATAATATAATTAAGGTGCTGAAGTGTGGTGAATGTGATATAAGAGTGGTTTACGTGTATTTTCATATTCAACCAAAATTCCCAGAGAAATCATCTAATTAGGTTCTCAGCGCCTAATTAATGATAACGACTTGACTTACTGACGGACAATGACTGTTAATAAGTTATACAATATGACGAAATAAATAATATGTAAAGAAATAAGCTACGTAAGACAAGGCAGTATGGTCGAAAAGACTTTAGCCTGCCCGTAAGGGCGATTCAAACAAAAAATAAAATGGTTTTCTCTATAAAGTCAGAGTAAGTTGTCTAGGTATGTGAACCAAATAATCGCTATCGAAAATATCCGATTTTAGTGAGAAATCGATATTGATTATTTTTAATTAATAATCGGTTTATTCTTTTTTCTCAAAAAGGGGATGAATAAATTAAGTGCTAAATTAATACTAAACAAATTTAATTATTTCAGCATAAAACCTATTCCATCATTTTTAATAGGATTAGGTTAAGTAAAAACAAAAACTGGATTCGAAAAGAGTTATTTATTCAGAATCACTACTATTGGTTGAAGAATCATCGTCGCGAACATTAATAATTATTTCATTATCAATAAAATTGTCGAAATGTATGTCTCTATCAAAATCATCCAATATATGTTTTTTTGTTTTTTCTACCACTTTGAACCAGTCGTCCTTTGTAACTTGGGAACATGCTTCCTTCAACAAAATTTCCATTTTTTTCACTGTGAAGGGTGGTTTTGTATTGTGGCGTGCTGCGTAGCCTGTAAAAGAAAGATATGGGCTTAGAGATTGCTACAATACTTACTAATATTATAAATGCGAAGGTAAATTCGTTTGTTACGCTTTCACGCTTAAACCACCGAACCGATTTCAACAACTCTTTCACCAATGCAAAGGTATAAACATCAGGGAGTAACATAGGCTATATTTTATTCCGGTATTCCGACGGGAACGGTAACTACGTGGGTAAAGCGACTGAAATCGAAGCGAAGTGAGGGCAGGTTGCTAGTGACCATATGAATGGAAAATGAAATTAATACCTATATTATAAAGTTTCATATTCGCATTAAGATATTTAATACAACAACTAACCTTTAATTTGAGCCCATATCAATTCAATGGCATTGTATTGGCAGTGATATGGCGGTAATCTCATTATTTTATGTCCATGTTCATCTGCCAATTCGTCTCTGACGTATCGTGGTTTCAGCGGTTTAAATTGTTTTATTAAGGACAACAATTCTGTTTTCAACATGTTAATGTTGGCCTCCACACCTTGTCTTTGCAGCCATTCCACTAAGACTGCTTTTTTATCCATTTGTGTTGGTGCTTTGTCAATTTGGACAGAATGATACGGAGCGTTGTCCATCACTATAATACAATTTTCGGGGAGGTTATGAAGAAGAGTCTTAAACCACTCTTTAAATTTTTCTGCGTCCATTTCCTCGTGGTATTCTTTTGTGCTCTTTGAATGAAAGGCCAATAGACCATTTTCGACAAAACCTCCCCCAGCTGATCTAGCGTGACAAATAATGAGCCGCCCAACTTTGCCCGTGGGCACTTTGGAGCAAGAAGCTTCGGTATCATCTGTCCACATCCGTGAAATTGTGTGGTTTCCATTGAGCCATGTTTCATCAATGAATATGACGTTGTCCCAGTTGCTTATACTTTTCATTTCTCGTAAGAAAGAAATTCTTTGCAAAATATTATCTTGCCTTTCCATAATTATCTTGCGTTTATCAATTTTTTTGTATCGGAAACCGATTTGTCTTAAAATCGTTCGTAGCGATTCAATGCAACCATTATATAAACTGGCATCGATTAATGACAGTCGAACTTTCATTAAAGTTGGGTATTCACCTCTTGTAAAATAACTGTAGACGTGGTTTCGAATGGCATCTATATTGAATTGATCGATACTTGTTATTGGTTTGTTCTTTTTCCTTTTTTTGGTGTATGTAATAAATTGTTTGCAGTGCCTGAAGGTCCATACTTTTCTTTGACAATCTTGCCTACGGTATGCTTACCAATTCCTAGTGCCTCAGCAACACGTTCTTGTACTTGTGTCACTGGCAGTGGAGGCCCACCATTTTGTGACTCACGTTCAAAATATTCATGTAATTTCACAATCAACTCACGAGCCTGGGAGTTCAAAGTACAACTACGTCCTTTTGTAGACATTTTTCGAACAATAAATAAAACAGAGTGTAAACAGAATCCAGTATGAGTGTAGCCAAGGTCAACGTATAAAGCAAGATCAGTCCAAAGTATAGCCGAGTTATAAAAATAAAGATTATCACCAACACAAAACACATGCACAGTCCGCTTCCAAGATGGCGAGAGTCTGCACCACAGACTAGGATGTACAGAGTAATTTAAGTCAATAGTTTTGCTTTTGGGGTTTTTTTTACAGGTCATGGTCCGCTCACACTCCCTTGCTTACAATTCAGCTAATGAAGGACAAAGTGGAATCATGGTTTTATTTAATACAAATATTTTGAGAATTTACTCTATTCGATTAATTACATTATTCTAATATTATTACCGATTATTTGGATATTCGTGTATTGGAAGTGGTCAAGCACTACTGTAAAGAACGTGATATTGTAACATCGTCAATAACAATTACTATTTTACATGTTATTTTATTTTTAAATTAGTTTTATGAGTTTCAACAATAGATTATTGTACAAGCAACAATAAAAAGACTTTCTTGCAACATTAATTATATAAATAACTGAATAGTTTTTTACAATTTAAGATTTATTGTTTGCAATGATGTGTACACGTTTGGCTAAGGTTATGGTGTAGTGATGTGCCAACTCGGAATAAATTAAACTCGATTTGACCCGAGTGAAAATTTACGTAACTCGGGTTCAACTCGAGTTACGTAACTCGAGTTGACTTTATTGAAAAGTGAATGATTTTTTGGAATTTTTACCAATATATTCCCTCAGCCTTCCATAAATAATTAAAAAAATTTGATCAGACTAATAATATTTTTGTTAATTCTTTTATTTTTTATATTACTTATTTATAATGTAGGTATTAGGAGAGTAATATACTAACTAAAATAAAAAAGGAAATTATTGTGTAAAATCGAATCATTTATTTATATATTTTTGGCTTGAATTTTAAACCTTAGATGCTTAATTTATTATATTTTCGCGAAAAAAATATATATTACGAAATGAGGTGTGTAAAATACGAGAAAAATATTAAAAAAGACTGCAATATTTAAAGGTCATTTTTTTATTGAAAACAAGTTGTTATTATTTTTGATAAAATATGAAGCAAGCTCTTAAAAAAAATTAAAAAAACGTTATATAGTGAGGAAAACCCTAAAACAGTTATTAATTCGGTCGTGACAAAGTGAAATATGGCATTTCTCACACATGACTATTGTTATTTTACATTGGGCATATTTACACTAACTTAATTAAAGCGTTATCACCAGAATATTGCATTATTTTATTTGGCACAGTAAGACGGGTTGGGGGTGTGCTTCAACCTTTTTTAAGGAGGCTCCACATTCAGTGTGGTTCTGGATTCCAGTGACTGCTATGAATCGACCGAAGCACTCGTATTACTTTCATTGTTGATAATGTAGTCGGACTTATGTTTCTTTCTTCGATGACAACACTTGGATGCTTATTTTTAATGTGGTTTAATAATGTGGTCGTGTTTCCATTATATTTGAATGAAGCTTTACACTCTTTACATGTAACACGACCACTCACTGGCGATTCAAATACATCCCAAATCAAAAATTTTCTTTTAGGACCTGGCATTTTTCAAAATTCCTTTCGTGTGGTGACGGAGTAAGAATACAATTCACCAATCCCTATCTTGCACGTGGATGTCGTAATAGACGACTAAGGAATATGATAGTTTGCAGATCAAAACCACTAAGGGATCTGATATGCAGATAACATCTATGCAAGAGAAGTAAAATTTAAAGCCCTACGCCAACACGTCTGACCAGAGCGGTATAGTAGTGGGACGTATGTGAGCTGTGATAATGATGATGATGATTTTTCAAAAATAGAACGTAAAACACGAAAATCTACAATAATAATCTGCATTTTAAAGTGGTTTACTTGGTGGTGGTCAAATCTACCTAGTCATAATGTGACACTTATTTGTTATGAATGAATATATTCTCAAATGATCGGCAAACTTCGCCACACATCGGTCCCATTCGGTTTTCGAACTCGAGTCCGAGAATTGAACTCGAGTTGGTTCGAGTTAAGCCCAACTCGAGTTAGTTACTCGAGTCGACCATCACTATTATGGTGTATTAAACAATGCGAAACGTCAAAATGAACTTCTTAGATTAGATGAACTATAAGTACATTTTTTTTGTATAGGTAATTACAGTTATATAGAAAGAAACTTTTAGTAAGAATATACCTACATTATAATTAAGACTGTTTTTCATGCTTTTTCTGATCTGATGTGTGGACGCCATGAAGAGAGCGAAGTCACGAAAACAAAAGCGAACAATCCAAGAAATACTTGACAGCGATGATGAATTGACAAGTAATTCTATAATATTCCCTTACCAAAACATTTATACCTACACACAGTAATTTAAAATATATGTTTGAAACAGTTGATAACGATACTTCTTTAGTGATATAAACTTAACATACTGTACCTATATGAAACCCATGCAATGAACTATGATAGTAGGTATAAAACTAATCGTAAATTATATTCCTTACAGCTGATTATATTGATACATCATACATACCTGCCTATCAAGATGACACTCGATTTGAATATTTAGAGCTAACAAAGAAAACTCAAAACGTAAATGAAAATCCTGAAGCTATATCTAATTCAAATGAAAGAATAAAAAAGGGTATACTTAATGGGAAAGACATATTTTGCTTTCAGTGTATTCAAAATATACCTAATGATACCCTATCATGGTTTTTCAAATTTCTGGTATACAAAGAATGTACTTCATATTATAAATTTCTTACATCTTGCTTAGTACCTAAATATCAATTATGATTATACAAGAAATATTAGTGGATATAGATTATAGATATAGTGGATATATATGGATTAGTGCATATAAATTTGCTGTAAATAAATGAGTATTTAACTTTATTCATAATATTATCCATCATAATCCTTGTCCTGCTCTTCTCCCAATTACTTGGTGTATAATTCTTTAATAATGCATATTACAAAAGTTTTATGGCCGGCAGTCCACCTGACATCAATCCTCTTTGGGAATTTAATTGTTGACAGCAACTAAAACAAGAGTATCAACAACGAGATGGGATTGGCCCCAGTTGATGTAAACCTTTTAGATTTTACACCTTAGAGCAATGTAAGTGTTGGTATTGGTGGTTACTGCTAGAAAACCATACAGCATATTCATATTATTAGCCATAATTTATTTTCATCCCAAAATTCTACGTGGGTTGTCGACTTGACGGATAGCGATATGTGCGGTTTATTATAGTACGTTCGATATGCATTTTATTGTGAATTTGAGTCATGTTTTTATTCCTGAAGGGTTAACTCCTATTTGACCAGTTGCCCCATAACCCGATACACCTGTATATTGAAATTCACTAGATAAGCTAGTATTCCAAATTTTATAAACATAGCTTAAATAGTAATATAAATAATCCTGAGTAGGGGGGTCAGGACCGGGGGTCTTCGGACCGCGGGGAAGAAAACCCCTATAAAACATTACCCAAAATCTTAAGTTTGGCCACTCGGCGAGGAGATGTATGGCTGGTGGGTTAAGAAGCGCGCGCGAAAAAAAAAAAGCGTCCAGCCGCTAGAGTGGTAGTCAAGGCAAGACTTAAAAATGATCCAAATATGGCAGAGGTTCAAAACGACGTACCTACTCCAGAGGGTCCCGGCCACGCCGGGGAATCCCTCACTGTGCTGGTTTCTGAGCGCGAGAGGCGCACAGTCACCAGCACAGTCAGTCCCCAGTCGTATGGGAGGGGGACAACACCTGCTATCTCTGCCGAGAGCCCGGCACAAGATCAGGAGGCTCACCGGGGGGAGGGGAATGATGTGAAGGAGAGGAAAGAGGTGGAAAAAAAAGAAGGGGAAGAGGAAGCAGAAGCGTACCGCCCAGGCGCGAGCCCGCATCGAGACCGCAAGGTGGAAGGCGTGGCGGGAGCAGCAGAAGGCGGCCGGTATGGCTACGTGCGACGAGGGTGGCAGCACTGCTGCTGCAGGGTCGTCGCAGAACGGGGGTGGCGTTGCTGGCCAGCCATCGGAGGAGGAGACTGGGTCGACCACAGAGCTGTCGCTAGACGAGAGCGTCAGCGTCGACTGCAGCAGCGGACCCGAGGACGAGGGCGGCATTGCCGCAGAGCCGTCGCAGGATGAGGGCGGCAATGCCGCAGGGCCATCCGAAGGTCTGGAGTCGGACACGGCTTCAGAGATGGTCCTAACGGACGTGGGCGGAAGTGCCGCAGAGCCGTCCGCCGATAAAGACGGCGCTGAATGGACGCAGGTCGGCCGGAGTAGGGACGAGGGCGGTGGATGCGCCGCAGGTCCGTCCAGTAGGAGTAGGGGGACGATAGGCAGGCCGTCACTTGAGGGTGTAGGTAGGCCGTCGTCGAAGAGGAAGAAGAGGAAGGCTGCCGAGGAGGAGACCATCGCCACCACGGTAGATACGAAGGAGAGGGAGGAGGCCCTCCCCCCGAGCGTCCGGAAGCGCCCCCTCAAGGGGAGCAGCTCGAACACCGACTCGGAGGGGAGCACCACCATGCCTCCTCCCAAGGTCCCGACCATGCCCCGTGGGCGCAGAGGTCGTGGATCGGCGAGGCCAGGGACTCCGGTTGTGGCAGGCCACAGTGGCGAGGTGGCGGCCCTACGGGCCGCAAATGCCCGCCTCAGTGAGGAGGTCTCCGGCTTGCGGGAACGCAACCGCAAGCTGGAGACGGAGTTGGAGGCGGTGCGGAGAGAACCGCGGGTTGGCTAAAGACATGGCTGACCTGCGGTCTCAATTCGAGCGCCTGGTGCCGACATGGCGGTCGGGCATACCCGACCGACATGCAGAAACTGCTTTGACTGCAGCGGGCTATGTTTCCGTTGCAGTCAGGCTGGACACCAGGCGGCATCGTGCTCTGCGGTGCCCCACTGCCCCGCGTGTGCGGCGGGCAATAGGCCTGCCAACACCGCATGGGCTCTGGGGACTGCAGACCGCCGGCATCGGCCCCGAAGGGGCGGGGCGGCCCATCGACCGGGCCAGCCCCCGCTCCGAGCGCGGCCCGATCGCCCGTTAGCGCGGAGGAGGTGACGATGGATACGGACCGTTAATGGACCCCGTATCCATTTTTCTCCTCCAGGCCAATCTCAACCACTTGATAGGAGTAGCCGTAGTCACGGAGCCGTACGTGGTGCCCGACCGCATTAACTGGTTGGGTAGCACCGATGGCACCGTGGCAATCGTCGCCCCCACGTCGTGGCCTTCGTCGTCTCTGACCCTTAGGGACAGGGGCGTCGGATACGTCGCGGCGGACTGGGGGGAGATTACGCTCTTCGGAGTTTATCTCTCCCCTAACTGGAGTGTGACCGATTTCGAGGCCTTCCTCACCATCATGGAGGCCTCGTTACGGCGACTGGCATCGCGCCAGGTCTTCGTCCTGGGGGACTTTAACGCCAAGTCCGTGGCGTGGGGGTCCCCTATGACGGATGACCGAGGACGGGCAATCGAGGAGTGGGCGGCGGCACTGGGCCTCTGTTTGCTGAACAGGGGCTCGGTGCATACGTGCGTGCGACAACGGGGCGGGTCGATAGTGGACCTTTCGTTCGCTAGCCCCGAGGTCGCCGCACGCGTGGGGAGCTGGCGCGTCGTGGAGGAGGTGGAGACCTTGTCGGACCACCGGTATATCCGGATGGAGGTCTCCCCTGCAATCCCGACGCCCAGCAGGGGTCACGGGGTGGATGGGCGTCCTGCGTTCCCGCGATGGGCTGTGGGTCGCTTAGACCGGGACCAGCTGGCGGAGACAGCCATCGTATACTCGTGGCTGTCCTCTGCCCACCAGTCGGACGGGGTGGACGCCGAGGCTGGCCGCATCCGCAGTGTGTTGACGCAGATCTGCGATGCGGCCATCCCCGGGTACGGCGTCTGCCCCCGAGGAGGGTTGTCCACTGGTGGTCCCGGGAGCTGGCGGACCTCCGGGCCGCGTGTATCCGCGCCCGGAGGGCCTACACCCGCAGCCGGCGGCGCCATCGCGACGCGGAGCGGGAGGCCGTGCTTTACGAGGGCTACCGCAATGCGCGGTCGGCCTTCAGGCTGGCCGTCCGCTCCGCCAAGGACGTCAGTCGGCAGGAGATGCTGGACGGTCTCGACCGTGATCCCTGGGGACGCCCCTATCGCGCGGTGCTGAATAGGCTACGCGCGCGGGGCAATCCCCTCACCGAGACTCTCCAGCCGGGAGGCCGACGACGACAGTGTTCCGCCCATCACGGAACCCGAGATGGGGGTGGCGGTGACGCGCATGCGCGCAAAGTCTACCGCCCCCGGGCCCGACGGTGTTCCTAACCGCGTGCTGGCCCTGGTCCTCGAACACCTGGGACCCCGCCTCAGGGGGCTGTTCGACGCGTGTTTAGCGTCCGGACGGTTCCCTGGGTGCTGGAAGGAGGGAAGGCTGGTGCTCCTGCCGAAGCCGGGACGGTCTCCGGAGTCGCCTTCGGCCTACAGGCCTATCGTGCTGCTCGATGACACGGGCAAGCTACTGGAGAGGGTGGTAGCTGCCCGCATCGAGCGGCATCTCGTCGGCACGGGGCCCGATCTGTCGGACGCCCAGTTTGGGTTTAGGAGGGATCGTTCGACGATCGCGGCTCTGTGGCGCCTGAGGGAGTGCCCCGCCGGTGACGGCCTGTTGGTGGTGTCCCTAGACATCGCCAACGCATTCAATAGTCTGCCATTCAGCTGCATCAGGGAGGCGCTCCGGTATCACGGGGTGCCGGTTTACCTGAGGCGGCTAGTGGCAGACTATTTGGAGGGGCGCAGCGTCCTCTGCACCGACCGAGCAGGGGACGTCGTGCGAACGCCCATGACGTGCGGTGTCCCGCAGGGGTCGGTCCTCGGACCCACCCTGTAGAACATCGGCTACGATTGGGCGTTGAGGGGAAGCCTCCCGCCCGGGCTGGGCGTGATTTGTTACGCCGACGACACGCTCGTCACAGCCCGCGGTGGGACGCTAGAAGAGGCGGTAAGCCTGGCGACCTCGGGTACCGAGGAGGTCGTCAGACGGATCGAGGCGCTGGGGTTGAGGGTCGCCCTGGACAAGACGGAGGCCCTCTTGTTCCATGGGCGCACTATGAGCCCTCCCATCGGCGTCTCGATCACCGTCCACTCGGTCGACATCAGCATCCGGGCCCATATGAGGTACTTGGGCCTGGTGCTCGACGGGCGATGGTGGTTCCGGGAGCATTTCCGCAGGCTCGCTCCGCGGCTCGTCGGCGCGGCGTCCGCCCTATCGTGGCTTATGCCGAACGTGGGCGGACCGAGCGCTGCGTGCCGACGGCTGTACGCGGGGGTCATCCGGTCGATGGCCCTGTACGGCGCACCGGTGTGGGCGGGGTCCATGACCGCCCGACTTAGGGCCCTTCTGTGGCGACCAGAGGGTCACGGCGGTCAGGGCCATCCGCGGATACCGCACGGTGGCGACGGAGGCAGCGTGCCTATTGGCCGGGACTCCCCCGTGGGACCTGGAGGCAGAGATGCTCGCCGGACTATATCGGCGGGTGACGGGGGTGCGAGCGGAGGGCGGTGTGGTCTCGTTAAGGGATCTCACCGCCTGGCGCGTCGACGCCCGCCGAGACGTCATCGCCCGTTGGGCAGTCCGGCTGGAGAGGCCTCGGTTCGGGGTGCGAACCGTGGAGGTCTTCCGGCCGGTGCTGATGCAGTGGTTGGAGAGGCGACACGGGGTGCTCTCCTTCCGACTGGTGCAGGTTTTGACGGGGCATGGGTGCTTCGCCAAATACCTGCACAAGGTCGTTAGGAGGGAGAGTACACCGTCCTGCCACCACTGCGATTGCGACGAGGACACGGCGCGCCATACGCTCGAGGCCTGCGTTTGGGCAGTGCAGCGCTGTGAACTCGTCGCAATCATCGGTACGGACCTGACGCTGCCGGCTATCGCTAGGGCGATGGTCGACAGCGTCGGGAATTGGGACGCGGTCGCAGCCTTCTGCGAGACAGTGATCTCGCGGAAGGAGGCGGCGGATCGCCTGCGTGAGGAGCGCAGCCTCGATGAGGAGATCCGCCGCCGGCGACTGGGGCGGCGCAGGCGCAACTATCTGCGCCTCATGCCGCCCTAGCCGAGGCCGCGGGTGACGTGACCGGGGATTAGTCCGTCACCCGCCGAGAGGCCGACCGCGTGAGGAAAGACCGACGTCCTACCCGAGGGAGGGACGTCGGTCGATGGGAGGGTACCCCAATAGGGGGTATTCCGTCGGGCCGACCACTGACGACAAGTTAACGCTGCTCCAGTGGTCGGCCCAACGACGAAGGCGACGTGGTTTTCGGGTGGGTCGCGGGAGTTGCGTGCTTAAGCCCCTCTGTCGCCCCGGACGGAGTGGTGCGGAGGCGCGCCGACCGCGGCCCATCCACAAAAAAAAAAAAAAAAATAGTAATATAAATATTAAAGTCCAAAAAATTTTAGTTACTGACATGTAGATCGAAAACCTACCCACCCCAGTTCCAGATGACCTAGAAAGTTCAAATTTAGAAAACCGCTAATATCTAAAATTGTTTTTATATTATTACAATCGATTTTATTAGGTATAAAACTTAGCCGGTTGCGTAATTATAACAGGGAAAAATTCATTCTTCTTCATCCTTACTAATATTATAAATGCGAAAGTAAGAATGTCTGTTTGTTACCCTTTCACGTTTAAACCACTGAACCGATTTCAAAAGTTCTTTCACCGATGGCAAGCTACAATATCAGGGAGTAACATAGGCTATATTTTATCCCGGTATCCCCACGGGAACAGGCAATAAGCCGCGGGTAAGGCGACTGAAACCGAAGCGAGGCGAGGGCGGTTGCTTGTAGGAGAATAAGTTTCATCACGAAAGTTAGTTTTAACGTTTTAATAAGTCCTTCGGTGTCATATATAAAACTTTTATACAATTATAAGTATAACTTTAATAGTCTTACATATTCATTAGAACTTGTGCTGTGAACTGTAAGGCCTTGTCACCTATTTTCGAAGTTTAACGTAAATTTATATTTCATTCGCTCTTTTGGCAACAAACAGTATCATTATTATTAAAAAAAATCAATTTTAACATCAATATATATTTAATAAGTTTAGCCTTTATTTGGGAATATTCTCCAAGAATCCTTTAGAACATCTAAGTGATTGCTGGTAACATTTTTCGAAGCCCTTTGAGTCACTGTCCTGAAAAAATAAGTTTATTGCGATTAATTACTTACCGTCCATTGTGGCATCTTTACTTTTCGTGAGTATTTTTACCTAAGCATACCCTCTACTAGCTTTTATTCAATATTTTTTTGGCTATGGTAGTTAAAGTAATTTTAGAAATTTTGATAGATTTTGTAATAAATTGTGGAACGGCAAAAAGTGTTTCAGGCTAATAACTTTGTTAGTTGTCAAAATAGCAGCCCTTTTCCATTCCATATGGTCAATTATATTCTCAGCATCGCCACATAGAGATTGGTTTTTCTCACAGAAAATCAAATGCAGGTAAATGTTTTATATAAAATATTATATAATATAACTAGTGAACATTGTAAAGAAACCGCTGTGCGTTATTTATTAATTTTATTTATTCATAGTATATAAAAACATCCAAATGTGAGTTTAATGTATGCAAAATTTACTATGCTTGTAGTGAGAACGTTATTCAAATAATTAATGAAGAACTGAAAAAAGATATCAAAAATTTAAAGTGGACATAATTTTATAAATAAATAGTGACTCGAAACAAACGAAAAGTGAGTTAATGTTGGCATCCCTACGCATTGTGAATATCGTAACAATTGATGAGTTAAAAGTTGCTAAATTAAGTTACAAAGTGAATTGTGATTTAAAAAAAAAATTGAACCATGAGCTGATATTAAAAATTTTATGAACTACCAACGTGTCTAAAATCGCTATATGCACCAATCAATGCCAAAATTTGCAAAGTCATTTAAATCTGTCGTGGCGCATTCACGTGAATAAGCACTCTGAGAGTCAATTCAGGTGGTCGAGGTATCGGACCTCGGCGAAATGTTGCGCTTTTTGTAAATTATTAAAACTTGTGAATTAAGATTTGAAAGCTATGGTCTAATAGATGGGTGGGTGCATATAAAAATACGTAATTAATTGGGTACAAAAATAATATATGAATAAAATGTTCTCCATGTTTGAAAATGTCACCCAAAGAAAACAAAAAAGTACTCCGCTTACGCACAAATCGAATGACAAAGTTAGTGATTCGCTAAATAACAGCGATACATCCAACTACACATCGTCATCCACAGAAAACCAATTGGGTGTTAGTCTACCAATTGAATCATGTGAAAACTTAGATAATAAAGAATTAAAAGAACAAATTAGTCATTTAAAATTAGAATTTGAAATTGCCCACAAGGAGGTGGAACTGTTAAACCAAGAAAACTGCACACTGAAAAAGAAAATAAATGACTATGATAAATTACTTAGCGTGTATAAAAAAGTTACCACCGCAGATGTCTTAAGGGATCGGTCTACACCCAAAAAGAATGAGAACAGACATTCACCTGGAGCTAAGTTGTCTAGACAATTAAAACTTGACAGCCAGAGTGCATCGCCAATACAGGTCATGACTCCAAAATGTATAAGTATGGTAAAACAACCAACTGCACGTACACAAGATAAATTGAAAATCAAAGATAAAAATATTACACAATCACACATTGTTCAGCCTCCAGCTCCCTCCACCAATTATAATAAAAACGCTACTAAACACTCAAACTATTCCAAACAAACACCTCGAGACATATATGTCTCGAGGTGTTTGTTTGGAATATCAGTTTCAAAAAGATAAACATGAAAGGGACCTAAATTGTCTCCATAAACGTAACATTATACTTTTAGGAGATCAACAAATTAAGAATTTAAATATGTCATTTAGAAAATTATATGGCCATTATTTTGATGTTACCTCCTACATAAAACCAGGAGCTGATACAAGAGAACTTTTAAGATATATAAAAAGCCTAAGCAACAATTTGAATAGAGATGATTATTTGCTTATATTTACTGGCAGTAATGACAGGAATCCCTCTCATTTTTATGCTAATCTTTACTATGGTGTACAAGAGTGTCACAATACAAATATTATTATATCCCAAATACCGTACAATAAATATCCTAATGAAACGAAACTCAATGAAACTATATATAGTATTGCACGCCAGTTTAACCATTGCAACAAACAAGAAGAGCTTTATTGTGCTATAGAAAATTTAGAGCAACAAGTGTACTGTATTGATGCTGTCTGCTTGAGTGAATCTTTTGTGATGGATAGCACAGCAAATTATTTGCAATTGAAACGTTTTAATATTGCAGCAAATTTCTCTAGAAGGAATTCCAAGCGGGGAGGAGTACTTATTTTGATTAAGAAAGGTATTGACTTTGAAGTCAATAATAATTTTGCCTGAAGTTTCCAAATTGAGCGAAGCTTGTGTGTTCGAGTGCTGCGGAGTGGAACTCTACAAGTATGATGTGATTTTGGTTTGCTTATATCGAACACCTTCATCTAACATCCAAACATTTTTTCATAAACTCGATACTCTACTCCTCAACTTGTGTCGTTTCACACGCAAGAAATTGATCCTGTGTGGTGATATAAATATAGATCTTCTAAAAATCTGCAAGGAGGTTACAGAATATAAGCATATATTAGAGTCATACAATTTAGAGAGCTATATAACAACAGCAACACGAATAACAGATAGCATGGATACTTGTATTGACCATATTACTTCGAATATCGAGAATGGCATTGGCGCGGTACACGATTTGGGGCTTTCCGACCACACTGCACAAACATTCTCGTGGGTTGTACAACAACGAAGAACTGCTCCATTGAAGTGGTGGTATGAATTGAGGCGAGATGTATGTAGTGAAAACCGGAACAAATTCTTAAACTGTATCTCTAGTCTCACTTTCGAGCTCAGTGAAAATAGAGCTAATGTTGCTTTTAAAATATTTTATGATTTATATTGCTTATTTTATAATTTGTGCTTTCCTATTATTCGAGTAAGAATAATAAATAGGGATATTTGTAAATCAAAATGGCTAACTAAAGGATTACGAATTAGTTGTAAGACGAAACGAAATCTTTATAATAAGTATAAGTTTAGACGTAATAATGACACAAAAACTGAATATAAAAAGTATTGCTACTTATTGAGACAATGCTTTACATTTTCCAGAAAAGCTAATAATGCTAAGTATATACATAAGGCTGATAATAAATGTAAAGCAGCCTGGAATATTATAAAAAAATTACAATTAATGACATTGACCGCAACTCTATTCGAAATATCACTATTAATAATGATAATATTACTAATCCTAAAATAATTGCTAATAGTTTTAATAATTATTTTATTCAAAATATTGAAACTAAGGTTTCTGATACATGTGGACACAGAAATTTAAGTTATAATCAAATTAATAACAGTATATTTCTTGATCCTGTTAGCCATCGAGAGCTTTCTAAAATTATTATGTCGCTAAAAAATTCTAAAGCTGTTGGATATGACCGCCTTCGTACATACATTATTAAAAGTAGCACTGATACAATAATTAATCCATTGGTACATACAATTAATCTATCATTAGAACAAGGTGTCTTTCCAGAGGTGCTGAAAAAGTCAATTATAAAACCCATATTTAAGAAGGGTGAGAGAGATCAAATGGATAATTATAGACCGGTAACACTGATATCTATATTCTCGAAAATATACGAAAAAGTATTCTACAAACGGCTCATGACCTTTATTGAAAAATATAAAATAATTAAAGATGAACAGAATGGATTTAGGAAAAACAAAAGTACGACACTTGCTGCTTTTCAGCTCATAAGATCCATAACAGAATGTATTGATAATAAAGTTCCAGTGTCTGTAATGTTTATGGATATGAGTAAAGCATTTGATTTCGTCTGTCATCAAATATTACTTGATAAGCTATACAGCTATGGTGTAAGAGGAACAGCATTCAACTGGCTAGAGTCATATCTCCATAATAGGCTACAATGTGTTGAAGTATCCAGTTATAGCAATGACTCTAAAATAGTATTATCCAGTCAGTCAAAATTTCTATTAACCCTCCGTGCACCACGTGGGGTTTAATAAACCCCAGCTAAACACAAATCGCTGTATATTTTTCCAAGAACGCGCGAATACCCCGAAATCTCGTGTAGCTGGAGTTGTAAAGTTGCAAAACCGCTTAGTAACAATAATTTAGTAGTAGCGTCGCAGGCGCAGCGGACGGTAGCCTGCAAAGTGCGACCGGGTGTCACAAACCCCACGTAGTTCGGGACATCGTCTAAAAGGTTAGTAGTATAGTGTGTTAAAATACGACTATTTCTACAAAAATCTCTATTTATTTTGTGTTTTTATTATTTAATCATTTGTTTTCAGGACTCATAATGGCTTATCATTTAAATGAAGATACAATTACATCGGCACTTTTGGAAAATAATGATAGCGATACTGAAGAGTTATTTCTACCCGGAAGTGAAGGCGACTCGGATCATTTGAGTATTCAATCTGAAAGTGACAGTGAACAGGACATTTCTTCAGGTGGTGAGTCTTTTTGTTCGGATCAGTTTTATATGGGTAAAGATGGCAAAACAAAATGGCAAAAGGAGCCGCCTAGAGCTAATGTTCGTACAAGACAAGAAAATATTATTACACTTTTGCCGGGAGTGAAGGACCAATATAAAGATAAGAAATTCAGTTTAGAATGCTTTGAAGTATTTATTTCCAATGAGATTTTAGAATTGGTTGTAAAACATACGAATGAAAAGATATGTCTTTCCACACCACAGCCACCAGACGGTGAAACGATAAATATAATCTATAATGAAACGTCAAAATCAGAGATAAAAGCAGTTTTTGGTCTTTTATTTTTAGCAGGATTGTACCATTCTGGGCGACAAAATCTCAATGACCTCTGGGCTTCAGATGGTACTGGAATCGAAATATTTCGGTGCACGATGTCTAAAAATCGATTTTCGTTCCTACTTAATAATATGAGATTCGATGATTCTACCACTAGGGAAGAGAGAATAAAGACTGATCGTTTGGCACCAATCCGAGACGTATTCGAGAGCTTTGTCCAGCATTGCCAGAACGCTTATACACCATCCGAATACCTGACACTTGATGAAGAATTGGTTGCCTTCCGCGGGAGATGCGGATTTCGTCAGTATATTCCATCTAAACCCGCAAAATACGGAATAAAAATTTATGCTTTAGTAGATGCTAAAACATTTTACACCATGAATTTAGATATCTACTGCGGTAGACAACCAGACAACAGTTCGTTTGTGTTCAGCAATAAGCCCTTTGACTTAGTTGATCGTATGGTGAACTGCGTTACCGGCTCCTCGAGAAATATTACTATGGACAATTTTTTTACTAGTCATGAAGTTTCTGAAAGTTTGCTGTTGAAACATAAACTAACAGTAGTTGGTACTTTAAGAGCTAATAAAGCTTGCATTCCACCATGTTTTAAGCTACCACGACAGGTACATTCATCAATGTTTGGCTTCCAAAAAAATTTTACTCTCGTTTCGTATATTCCAAAGCCACGAAAATTCGTTTATATGATATCTTCCCTTCATCATGACAAAAATATTGATCAAGACACTGGAAATAAGCAGAAACCGTCTATGATTACTTTCTATAATCAAACTAAAAGTGGAGTAGATGTGGTCGATAAACTCGCCAGAACTTATGACGTGTCTCGCAACAGCAAACGCTGGCCACTCACTTTATTTTTCTCAATACTCAATCATGCAGGAATCAACGCTATGATATTACATATTTTCAATAATAATATTGAAGTAAAGAAAACTAACAACAGGCGAAATTTTATTCGTGATTTGGGAATGGCTTTGATTGAAGAGCACTTGAAAAATCGCAAAGATAACTCACGGATTCCGAGAGATTCTCGTAAGCGCATACATGCTTTACTTGGTGAAACACTTGAGGAACCACCAAAGAATATGCCAAGATCCATAACACGATGCTCGGAATGCGATAGAAAAAAAGATCGAAAGACCAAGTACCGTTGTGAGCGATGTGAAGTACCTATATGCTTAGAACACGCTCATTTTTTTTGTAAAACATGTGGTGATTTCAAGCAGCTCGGATCTCAAGGAGAGTAATTATTATTAGTGATTTTTATTTTATTTTTGTTTCCTACCTTATTAAGTCTTCATATGAAAAGAAATAAGACGTTATTAGCTTAATCTTTTTTTATAAATCTAAGCCAAACAACATTGTCTCAATTTAGTTAGTAAAAAAGTACTATTTTTGTAATATGGTCTAAAGATATTAAAAATGTTTATTATATTTGAGAAGTGTATTTTATTTTTAGCCTCTAACAGTCCACAGAAAAACATAATATATATAATAGAAATATAAAATAGATATGACCAATAAAAATATGAAAATATTATGGGTCCAGGAAACCCCACGTAGTGCAGGACGTAACTTTTATCCACGTGGTGCACGGAGGGTTAAATAAGTACGGGGTGCCCCAGGGCAGTATACTGGGACCACTTTTGTTTTTAATTTATATAAATGACTTACCAGCAGCAATTTCTCACGAGTGTGTCTTATTTGCCGACGACACATCAATTCTGCTAAGAGGATCAATTAAGCACGAGTACGAAAATAATATTAATTCAGCTCTTGAGCAAGCAGGTGCATGGATGACATCAAATAACTTACAACTAAATGTGAAAAAAAACAAAATACATGCAATTTCACACTTATCGTTCTCACCCTATTGACCTTAAAGTATTGTATAAAACCAAGCCAATTGAAGAGGTTTCGGAGCATAGATTCCTGGGGATTATGATAGATAAATACTGTGGGTGGAAAAACCACATAAAAGACTTGTGTTGCAGACTAAACAAATTCATATATCCATTAAGGCGCCTAAGTAAGATGGTCTCCGTTAATGTTGCATTGAGTGCGTATCATGGCTACGTGTGTTCTGTGTTGCGTTACGGGATTATACTATGGGGGAGGTCGGTTGAATTTGATAATTAGTAATGCAAAAAAAAAATGTATAAGAGCAATTTTTGGGCTACAACAAAGAGACTCGTGTCGTCCTTTTTTCAAGAAATTTAATTTGCTTACACTACCCAGTATATATATATCTTTGAAGCCTGCATATTTGTCGTAAAGCATAGAAATCTGTTTGCTGAACCAAAGAGGCATTATGCCCCTAGACCCCAGAATGCTAATAAACTGCATATACCTTCCAGTAAATTATCATTAACATCTAATAATTGCTATATAATATGCACTAAAATATATAATAATATACCATACCAGTTTCGTAATATGACATCTAATCAATTTAAATACAATTTGACAAAATGGCTAAGTGAAAAGCGTTTTTATAGCATTCAGGAATTTTTTCAATATAAAATGTAAATTATTAATATTATGACATTATTTTCTTGACATTTATTATTATGTGTTGAGTTAGTTTTATTATTATTATTTTTTTTAATTATGTAACCAGTGATTATGTCACAGTATGACTTATATTTTCATACTATCAGTAGTGACTGTAAGTTTGCATGTTATATAACTATGACAGGACATGTAGAACAATAAAAAAATTTGTAACATCCTTTTGTACCATGTTTCAGAGCAAAATAAATGATTATTATTATTATGCAATATATTGTTACTAAGATGCATCGTAATGATGCAGTGCTATAAATGTTCTATATTTTGAGTATTTGGAAAAGGTAATGTTGTTTGAGGTTTGGTAAAGTTACCTCACTTAGCACTGGGGCAATTTTACCTTAATTTTAATTTTACTAGGGTTGTCAAATAGCACACGTACATCTAAACATTTTTTTATAATCTTTATGAAATATTTTAGTATGAGGCAAGTACAGAAGTAACAAATTTGCTTCATTGCTTATTTCAGATTTATTCTAGATATCTTCCAAGAGTCTTATTAAACAACGTAATACAAGACATTTGGGGGTGTGTACCTAGTTATAAAAATATACTTCAATTAATTATTAAGAAGAAAAATTGGCAATTTACTTATAGCAGCGGGTGACCATTATCACAGACTTGAAACTAGCAGATTTGGACTATCTTATCTAAAAATAACAAGGCTTACATATTCAATAACAAAGTTCCTGGTTATTGGTGAGTGAGAAGTTCTTAGAATGGCACAAAGATCAATGCACACACACCTAGAAGAACACAGGCATAGGAAATGACAATATGGAAAGAATAGTACTTGGTATACCATTCTACAGATTGTACAAAAACTCTTAAAGATCAGAATGTAAATAGAGGCGGTGAAGAAATCATGGATAACATAGAACAAGACGAAAATAGAAAAATCCAGAACATAAAAGATACGAATACTATTGATGAGGGAGTGATTGTAAAAGAGGTTCTGTTGATAAGTTAAGAAGAGGCTGAATTTATTTTATTAGTTAGAGGATGTATTTTTATGATTAATTATGTTGAATATTATATAGACTATAGATTCAGTTCTTAAAGGAATTAGATTGTAAAAGAAGTTGTAACTAATAGGTGTCATTAAGATAACAAGAGACTAAATATTATTAATTATTATAGAGGATACTTATTTTCTTGTTTTAGTTTTTGAAAGATTTTAACAAATATTTTTTATTATACCCTAGGTACACTAAGTACCTATGTCATTGTGTTGTTTATTTTTTGACAACCCTTATGAAATTCCTCAATTTTTGTAATAATGTAGAAATTCTTGTGTCAACTTTACCAATGTGTTGGTAAAGCTGATTGAAAAGGAGATAGTAGCTGCAGAAATAAATATAACGCTTTTTTATCTCCAGGAGCATTGGAATCTTTAGGTTGTATACACTCTGGGACACTCCTTCCATGCAAACTATAGGCTAGATAAAGTTGCTAAAAATGTGTCAATTTTACCCAGCCCATACTTTTATTTATTACAGCGGTTATTACAGGTACTATAATAGATTTAGCACAATTTAATGATTTAAACCAATAAGCAACATCGTTTTTATAAAATAAATCAACAAACACTCAGAAAAATGGCTTCATAAGGAAGTTAATCGCATAAAAGTAAAAAATATAGTAATGTTGTCACAATTTACGGTACCTATATCTATACAAATAAATAAAATTGAAGTGTGTTTGTAATGTCAAAATAATAAGATTTTTTCATTCTGATATGTTTAGTTGCATAATACCTGTGCCTCAAAACCGGTTTAAAACTTTTTTGTGTCTGTCTGTTTGTTTTAGGTAATCTTCAAAACGGTTGGACGGATTTTGATATTTTACTACCAGGTAGCTGTCTATATAAGGAGTAATTTAGGCTATATTTTATCCCAGTATTCTCACAGGAACAGGAACTACGTAGGCAAGGCCACTGAAACCAAAGCGAAGCGGGGGGGGGTTGGTAGTTTTATCATAATCTTTAGAAATGTGTCGGTTTTTCACATTTGATTCATCAAAAAGAAATCTTCCGTGTGGTAATGTAGGGGAATACCTTCACGCCACCATTTCTTGCCCTTGTACGTAGACGTAAGACGTATGTGGTGTATGATATAATGACTGATGCCGTCTGGTCAAGGAGGGTTGGCGTCAATAACTTATGCAATATCTACGATGGAAAAAGTTCATAATATTGCGTCGACCCCATGCGATTGAAATAAGAGCAGGATGATGATGGTACAAAATTGCATTATGAGATTGAAATAAAAGTCCGCCCGTTACCATGAACGCTGCAAAGTGTTCGAAACGTCGGGCAATCAAAAATCAAATACAAACGCGCTTAAATCTGTAGTTTTATTTACAATGAGAAATAATACTCCTTTTTTTTTGGGGTGAGTTACGGTCGGCGCACTCCTCGTCCGGCTTCGTCCGAAGCGACAGAGGGGCGTAAGCACGTACACCCATAACCCACCCGTATAACACGTCGCCTTCGTCGTTGGGTCGACCACCGGTGGAGAGTTCAGATAGCATCCGTGCGTCAATGTATTTATTCTACATAAGCGGGTTAAATACTGTTTGTCGACTATCTCTGTTGTGTCATAGTACAAGTCACAATAATTTAATCTAGTATCAATGAGTCAATCTATAGTTCTTTGAAAAAATACTCAACAGCAGGTATAATGCTTGAAATGATGGCCGTTAGACACCAATAGGTTCTCCTCTCATGTACATAAAAATTACATTATGAAATTACGCAAAAAAAATTACATACAGCGAGTATGTAATTTTTTTGCGTAAATATCTTTTCGGGAGTAAAAGCACGAAACTCTTGAAATATAGGTATTTAAAAACTGGTAGTCTACATACATAATAAGGGTCTCTGATAATTCGATCGCCCTGAGGATCAAAATCTCCAAACAATAAAAGCTTGGCTTTGCATCTTTTCGGAGCCTTTCTATTAAGGTCTTTCATGTTTGCTTCATCCATGCCAAAAATGTAATCAAACTTATTGAAGTCTTCTTCTATAATCTGAAAACAAATTTCAAGTGATGATACCTAATTATCATTGATTCTGTATATAGTACACAGTAGTGATGTAACGAATATCGTATTTTGGACATTCGCGAATGCGAATGCGAATATCTGCTGCCAACATTCGCGAATGCGAATATTCAGTATAAACGTGTGGCAAATGACATTGACCATTTAACTTGGTGGAAAGTGAACAAAGAAAGATCGTTTCTTCTGCTTCCTGTAGTTCGGCATTATTTTCGACGATCGCGGCTCTATTGCGCCTGAGGGCCGTGGTGACTGAGGCCGTCACCGGCGGGGGAGTGCTGTTGGCGGTGTCCCTGGACATCGCCAATGCATTTAATAGTCTGCCATTTAGCTGCATCAGGGAGGCGCTCCGGTATCACGGGGTGCCAGCTTACCTGAGACGGCTAATGGCAGACTATTTGAAGGGGCGCAGCGTCCTCTGCACCAACCGAATAGGGGACGTTGTGCGAACGCCTATGTCGTGCGGTGTCCCACAGGGGTCGGTTCTCGGACCCACCCTGTGGAACATCGGCTGCGACTGGGCGTTGCGGGGGAGTCACCCGCCCGGGCTGGGCGTGATTTATTACGCCGACGACACGCTCGTCACAGCCCGCGGTGGGACGCTAGAAGAGGCGGCAAGCCTGGCGACTCTAGGCACCAAAGAGATCGTCAGGCGGATCGAGGCACTGGGGTTGAGGGTCGCCCTGGACAAGACGGAGGCCCTCTTGTTCCATGGGTGCCGTATGAGCCCTCCCATCGGCGCCTCGATCACCGTCAATTCGGTTGACATCAGCATCCGGGCCCATATCGGGCCCATATTGGGCCAATCATCGGTGCCGACCTGACGCTGCCGACTATCGCCAGGGCGATGGTTGGCAGCGTCAGTAATTGGGACGCGGTCGCAGCCTTCTGCGAGACAGTGATCTCGCAGAAGGAGGCGGCGGATCGCCTGCGCGAAGGAGCGCAGCCTCGATGAGGCGATCCGCCGCCGGCGACTGGGGCGGCGTAGGCGCGAGTATTTGCGCCTCATGCCTCCTTAGCCGAGGCCGCGGGTGACGTGACCGGGGATTAGTCCGTCACCTGCCAAGAGGCCAACAGCGTGACGTCGGTCGATGGGAGGTTACCCCAAGTAGGGGGTATTCCGTCGGGCCAGCCACTGATGACAAGTAACCCTGCTCCGGTGGTCGGCCTAACGACGAAGGCGACGTGCATCGTGGGTGGGTTGTGGGTGTGCGTGCTTGCGTGCGCCTCTCTGTCGCCCCGGACGGAGTGGTGCGAGGAGCGCGCCGACCGCAGCCCACCCCTAAAAAAAAAGTTCAGCATTATTTAGTTAAACCACCAACGAGTGTCCCCAGCGAGTGCATATTTAGTGGTGCTGGACTTATTTACACGCCACATCGAAACAGACTTGAAGCAGACAAGGCATCAAAACTACTATTTTTAAAGTTTAATATTCTCCTACTGAAGTTCAATTATTAATATTAAAAATATATATAATTAACTGTTATTTTTTTAAGGGAGAGAAGTATTTTTGTTTGAGAATCTATTTATTTGTTTGTTTAGAGTTAGACTATTTAATGGTCTATTGTAGAAGAATATAATTTTTGTTTGATAATTTAAATATTAAAAATATATTTAAAGACTGAGACTGAAAAGTTTAATAGAAGAATTTAATTTTATAAGTTTCAATTGCATTAAAATTATGTGTCACAAGTTCTAATAACAATTAAATTTTTTAGCTTTATTAAAGTAAAAGACTTAATTTTATTCTTGTTTGCTTAAAGTGTTAACTGTTAACTCTTATGTAAAATGATTATATTTATACTATAAATTATATAATATAGATATACTATAAACACTTTGTGGTTATGATGACAGCAACTCATATTAAGCTTTTATTTGATTTTAATTATAGTAAAAAATCATAGAAGATTAGTTTTGTTAACATTGCATTTAGGCCATTTACTATATAGTTTTGTTTGTTATTATTTTTAGTTTTGTTCAAGAAGACAATTATAACATTAAACTTTGGTAAAAATTCATAAAAGATTATTTTTGTTTGATTACATTGCATTTAGGCCGTTTAGTATATAGTTTTGTTTTTTAAATTGTTATAAGTTTGATTGTTATGTTTCATTGCCTAAAGTTAAATAAAAAAATGATACCAATTGATAAAGTGAAGACCGATAATGTGATTACGAGGTTAAGTTATTTTTATTGCATTAAAAACATAAGAAATTAATGGAATTGGATTTTCTTATATTAACCAAGTATTATTACCTACTTAAAAAAATTATATACGCAAAAATATTCGCATAAACATTCGCAATAATTTCGAAAATGCGAATGCGAATATGCAAAAAACATGCGAATATTCGCGAATGCGAATATTCGTTACATCACTAGTACACAGTAATAACTATTGCACATCGAGTCTTGAAAAGAGAAAATCCACTAATTTCGGTTTCATAATGTTGTCTCTGTCACACCCCGTGATGTTGGAAACTATCAGCTATCCGAAACCTGAATCTGTAACGGAATCTGCTATATAAATTAGAAAAAAAATCGAATAGATGTGGAGTCTAAAAAGCATGTTCCATTGTAGTATTGGCAAAAGGTTAGCCTAGAAATAAAGACAAATCGCTACTTTGTATTTTTCTCATAGAATAAAAATAAAGATTGCATAATACGAAATAATTTAATATCCATAGTCATATCTGATATTAAAACGATGTTATTCTAATATCCATATCCAGATCGAAAATTTCATATCTGCAATATGCCTAGTACTTATTGGGAGCTGTTACAACAATCCCATATAAATTCTTTTATTAAATAACTTGTTAAAATTTAGGAAAAAAGGATTTCCCCTTTTTCCTAAATTTTTAACCAACTCTATTAATTTTATTATAATTTTTTTTTTATAAATGGATACAGCTGCACTCTCTCACACTTATACAAAACTGACAAACATCACAAAGGTAGCGATAGACAGGACAATCAACGAAACCGAAATTAACCAATTGTCTCGTTTCAAATGTTGATGTGTGATATTTACTATAAGCTAAGTTTTTACCAACAGAACAGATAAGAAAAAAAAACAGGATAAAAGTCTTGCAGGAATAGATAAAATTATGGACTTAATAGGTACCTACAAAAAAACAAAAACATGTCCCAATTGAAAAGGACATTTTTGTATGGCTGGGGACAAGGAGACCGAAACCTGGACTGTAGTACAAACAGAACAGCTAAGAAAAAAACAGGATAAAAGAAGTCTTGCAGGAATAGATAAAATTATGGACTTAATACCTAAAAAAAACAAAACCATATCCCAATTGAAAAGGACATTTTTGAAGACCGAAACCTGGAAACAGGACTATCCCATTCAAAGCATAATGTATGATCATGTTAGTTGTAACACAAAATGATATCTAAATCAATAAATTAAATTGTTCAAGCTCATTAATATTGTATTTATGGCTGATATGAATATATATTAAAAAACTAAGACAAAATAAACATATACTTAAATAAAAAGCTGTTTATTATACCACATTTCCATAATGGGCTAATAGTTTTACTATAAATCGTTTACCTTAAACTCCAGGTGTGGAAATTCGGAAAAATTACTATTAGGCAAAACTTAGGCAACTCGGCAAACTTATTTCAATATTATCCACAGTAAAAACTTATATTTCAAATAAGTAAAGTAGATAAGATAATATTTTACCTGTCGGGCACAGTTGTTGTATGGAACGTCATGTGTCTTCATAGTATCTAAAGCTCGCCAATCTGGAGGGTTCCCCACATGCCAGCCTCCTATGGCTGCACTATCTATTTCCCACTCATCACTTAATCCCATATCGTTAACTGTTTTTTGGAATACTCCCTCCGCTATCGGTGATCTACAGATATTACCTGAAGTCGTATCAATGAAATGGAAATATTATTAGAAAGTAACAGTTAAAAAACATTACTTAGCCTTATATATTGCCAACTACCTAAACAAATAAATAAAGCTCTTCTTTTATCTTGTGCCATAATTTATTTCTCTAGGCTTATATTAGAAAATAAATTTCACAAATAAAAACTATTTAGATCTATATTGTGTATCACTAGAAAATCGAGTCAGTGTTGCCAACTCCTAGATATTCGAGTCCCCAGACTGCTAATCAAAAGTAGCTAAAACAAATTAGGCACTTATTATTTATGTGTACAAAATCTCCACGGGCATAACCCAAGAGGGCCGGTGCCGACGGGGGTGATTAAATCGGTTACCAAACAAACAAACAAAGCTTAAGAGTCTGGTTTAACGGGCTGTATACGCCCGTTTATCGGGGAAGGTTATAGGCTAAATATCATCCCGCTATCGCAACTTTACGAAATGCAACAGTGGAGTCGATATCAAACCAATTGTTCATTTATTCATTATACAAAACATGATAAAGTTCGGGGATTTCCAAAATTAGGGACACGAAAAAAGTATCGATACTTTTAGGTATCGCGTACTTGTCTTCCGATACTTTTACTCAATGAATACTTTTAGGCAGGTATCGTATCGAACAAATTGTAGAAAGTATCCATGTTAAACTTGACCATACGGCTCATGCTTATGGTAACGCCATTTAGTTAAAGCGTAATGAACCTTCTAAAAAGTGGCTCGACATATTTTAATCCGAACACAGACGTACAAATTCCCAAAAAAAAAAGAACTCATCACGGTCTAGATTCTAGGAAAAGTACTCAGCACTCGATACTTTGGAGATTCAATACTTTAGTTTAGATACTTTATTGAGTACGATACTTTTTCTTCGATACTCTTCATGAGTACAGTATCGATACTTTCGTTTCGATATTCGATATCTAGTAGTTAGCTTGTGATCGGGTGCCGCTTGTGGGATCTGGTCCAGCCATAATCGTTTGAATTATATTAAGTGTCTTGCGGTTGGAAGGGCATCACACTGGAGCTAGTTCTTACAAAACATTTACACAATTGTATATCTAGTAAGAAGAAAAAAAAAAGAAATTAAAAATAATTAGACAAGCCCGCTGAGTTTCTTGCCGGATCTTCTCAGTAGCGGTCGCGTTCCGATCCAGTGGTAGTATATTTTTTTTTTGCCAATTGTAAACCTGGCAATATGTAAGTGCCCTCTCGGGGTTTATGCATAATAAATAATTTGAATATCGTGTCCCTACCCAAAAGTGCCAATAGAACAGCATACCAACTATAGAACACTAATATCCATACCAACCAACGAAATAATCGAATCATAGAACTTATACTCGTTCCAACCATTTATTTTACTTTTGGCAGGTCGAATTCTGATCAATTAGTGTTGCACCAATGTATTACGGATACTATGTTTTGTAATAATCGATTTTAGTCAGGAAGAACTTTTAATCGATTTAACACGGATATTTTATTTTTGCTTAAATACATATTTCATATTATTTAAAAACTTCACTTCTGTAAATATATTTGTTATTTGGGCACATTAATTTTTGCATACCCACTAATTCAGTCCTCCCAAAATATTTTACTTTGTACTTTGCAAAATAAAAAATAACTACTTTATGAAGCATTTTTCCATTAAGCGGGGTCCGCTGCTCCAAACTTTACTTAGAGACAATGGCGCCCTCGTCTGCGGTAGTAAATCACTAATTTTCTCATCCAGCCTACCCCTTTTTTTTTAAGCCGAATTGGCAACACTAAACGGCGCGCCGGCGACGCCATTTTGTTGTGTTGTCTGTCACTCGCAACAAGACTCCCGTGCTAGTCACATTTCTGTTCGCTGAGTGCTCTTTCATATTTTTCATACGCTGTGTTGAGTATTTATATTCCACCGTATTGATTTCATTGTTCTTACTTTGATTGAGTTGAGCGTATCGTTCCTCCCAGTAAGATTTTACTTGCAAAATGCCGAAAGGTATGGTGCTTAAAGGACAATCCAGAGAGTTAGTGCTGCGGCTTCGTGAATTTTTTGAAAAGGAAAGCCGCAATGGCGGATTCCTTATACCAGTAACCCAAGTTAGAGACCGTGTTGCAGCAGCATTAGGTATTAGTGCTCCAACGGTGGCGAAAATCACTAAAGAAGCCTATGGTAGTAGTGGTATTGAACAGAACAAGCTATCTACGCCTAAGAAAAAACGTCAGCCCCGTAAAGTGACAGCAATTGACAGTTTTGATACTGATGCTATTCGTCGTCATATATACAATTATTACACAAGCAAAGAGATTCCTACTTTGAAAAAATTAGTAGCGTCTCTACGAAATTGTGGCTTTTTTCGTGGTCAAAAATCTTCTTTGTCAAAGGTGCTGCACCAAATCGGGTTCTTGTATAAGAAATCCGACAAAAGAAAAATTTTAATGGAACGTCGTGATATAGCCTTGTCTCGCTGTGAATTTTTAAGACAAGCGAAGAAAATAGAAGACTGGTCGAATGTCGTTTTCACAGATGAAACTTGGCTCAATGCCAATCATTCCATACCAAAAGGTTGGACTGACGATACTGCTGCTTCTACTTCTGCAGTGCCAATGGAGAAAGGTGAACGCCTCATCATTTGCCATGCGGGAACTACAAAGGGATTTGTACCAGACGCTCTGTTAGCGTTCAAATTAAAAAAAACAGGAGACTATCATGAGGAGATGAATGCGGACGTGTATAAAAAGTGGTTCAGAGAAATGCTTACATCACTTGAAGAGCCATCAACAATATTTATTGATAATGCACCCTATCACTCTCGCCAAATTAATAAAATGCCAACACAGGCCAACAAAAAACACGAGATTATAAACTGGCTTCGTGATAATGGGGAAGATGTGGACGAATCCCTACTAAAAGTAGAATTACTTAAAATATTAAAAAGTAAAAAGCAGCCAAAACGATATGTCATCGACGAAATGGCAGCAGAATATGGGCATGTTGTAATCAGAATTCCTCCGTACCACTGTCAATATAATCCAATTGAAATGATCTGGGCACAAGTCAAAGGACACGCCGCAAGAAACAATACAACTCCTCCTTTCACAGCAAATAAAATGCTTGAACTTTTAAAAAACGCATGTGCTAGTGTGACGCCTGAAAACTGGGCGAGTGCCGTCAACAAGACAAAAAATATAATATTCTCTGATTGGGATCGGGAAATTGAATTTGACAACATACCTACACAAGAGTTAATAATAAACACTGCAGATGATTCAAGCGACGATTCGAGTTCGTATGAAGAATCCGACGATTCGTTATAATAAAATAATATTAAAATATTTTGGTTGTTTTATTTCATGTTATAGGTATGATGAGAAGATTTTTGTATCTCCCTGATACAATTTTAACGTGTTATCTATTACAACAATTCAAAACTCAGTTGTCAGCTGACTTAACTGCAAATAAGTGTAATCGATTATTTGCGATTCATTAGTTTGCACCGAATACTTTTGATCCTGTCACTAGATGCGATAGAACGTAACTTTTTTTATAACGGAAATGAATTATCACTTAAATTTTATGAATAGAGCTATTTACGGCATGTTAATGTATTTAGTGGGTAATAATTAAGATATATAAATATTATTGGGCAGTTTATATATTTCTCTGTTCACTCGTTTCAAAGTTAATAATTGCGTATTTTTTTTTTTTTTTTTTTTTTTGGGGTGGGTCGCGGTCGGCGCGCCTCCACACCACTCCGTCCGGGGCGACAGAGGGGCCTAAGCACGCAACTCCCGCAACCCACCCGAAAACCACCTCGCCTTCGTCATTGGGCCGACCACCGGAGCAGGTTTACTTGTCGTCAGTGGTCGGCCCGACGGAATACCCCCTACGCGGGGTACCCTCCCGTCGACCGACGTCCCCCCCTCGGGGAGGACGTCGGTCTTTCCTCACGCGGTCGGCCTCTCGGCGGGTGACGGACTAATCCCCGGTCACGTCACCCGCGGCCTCGGCTAGGGCGGCATGAGGCGCAGATAATTGCGCCTGCGCCGCCCCAGTCGCCGGCGGCGGATCTCCTCATCGAGGCTGCGCTCCACGCGCAGACGATCCGCCGCCTCCTTCTGCGAGATCACTGTCTCGCAGAAGGCTGCGACCGCGTCCCAGTTCCTGACGCTGTCGACCATCGCCCTAGCGATGGCCGGCAGCGTCAGGTCGGCACCGATGATTGCGACGAGTTCACGGCGCTGCACTGCCCAAGCCGCGCAGGCCTCGAGCGTGTGGCGCGCCGTGTCCTCGTCGCAATCGCAGTGGTGGCAGGACGGTGTACTCTCCCTCCTCACGACCCTGTGCAGGTATTTGGCGAAGCTCCCGTGCCCCGTCAACACCTGCACTAGTCGGAAGGAGAGCACCCCGTGCCGCCTCTCCAACCACTGCATCAGCACCGGCCGGAAGGCCTCCACGGTTCGCACCCCGAACCGAGGCCTCTCCAGCCGGACTGCCCAACGGGCAATGACGTCTCGGCGGGCGTCGACGCGCCAGGCGGTGAGATCCCTTAACGAGATCACACCGCCCTCCCCGCGCACCCCCGACACCCGCCGATACAACTCGGCGAGCATTTCCGCCTCCAGGTCCCACGGGGGAGTCCCGGCCAATAGGCACGCTGCCTCCGTCGCAACCGTGCGGTATCCGCGGATGGCCCTGACCGCCATGACCCTCTGTGGTCGCCACAGAAGGGCCCTAAGTCGGACGGTCAAGGACCCCGCCCACACCGGTGCGCCGTACAGGGCCATCGACCGGATGACCCCCGTGTACAGCCGTCGGCACGTAGCGCTCGGTCCGCCCACGTTCGGCATTAGCCACGATAGGGCGGACGCCGCGCCGACGAGCCGCGGAGCGAGCCTGCGGAAATGCTCCCGGAACCACCATTGCCCGTCGAGCACCAGGCCCAAGTACCTCATATGGGCCCGGATGCTGATGTCAACCGATCGGACGGTGATCGAGACGCCGATGGGAGGGCTCATAAGGCGCCCATGGAACAAGAGGGCCTCCGTCTTGTCCAGGGCGACCCTCAACCCCAGCGCCTCGATCCGCCTGACGACCTCTTCGGTGCCATAGGTCGCCAGGCTTACCGCCTCTTCTAGCGTCCCACCGCGGGCTGTGACGAGCGTGTCGTCGGCGTAACAAATCACGCCCAGCCCGGGCGGGAGGCTCCCCCGCAACGCCCAGTCGTAGCCGATGTTCCACAGGGTGGGTCCGAGGACCGACCCCTGTGGGACACCGCACGTCATGGGCGTTCGCACAACGTCCCCTGCTCGGTTGGTACAGAGGACGCTGCGCCCCACCAAATAGTCTGCCACTAGCCGCCTCAGGTAAGCTGGCACTCCGTGATACCGGAGCGCCTCCCTGATGCAGCTGAATGGCAGACTATTGAATGCGTTGGCGATGTCTAGGGACACCGCCAACAGCACTCCCCCACCGGTGACGGCCTCAGTCGCCACGGCCCTCAGGCGCAACAGAGCCGCGATCGTCGAACGACCCCTCCTAAACCCAAACTGGGCGTCCGACAGATCGGGCCCCGTGCCGACGAGGTGCCGCTCGATGCGGGCAGCTACCACCCTCTCCAGTAGCTTGCCCGTGTCATCGAGCAGCACGATAGGCCTGTAGGCCGAGGGCGACCCCGGAGACCGTCCCGGCTTCGGCAGGAGCACCAGCCTTCCCTCCTTCCAGCACCCAGGGAACCGTCCGGACGCTAAACACGCGTCGAACAGCTCCCTGAGGCGGGGACCCAGGTGGTCGAGGACCAGGCCCAACACGCGGTTTGGAACACCGTCGGGCCCGGGGGCGGTGGACTTTGCGCACATGCGCGCCACCGCCACTCCCATCTCGGGTTCCGTGATGGGCGGAACACTGTCGTCGTCGGCCTCCCGGTCAGTGTCTGGCGGAGCCATGACCGGGGGCGTGTGTTCCGCCCGCCGCGGGAACAGGTCCTCGACGACCCGGGTGAGAAGGCTGGGCTGGAGAGTCTCGGTGAGGGGAAGGCCCCGCGCGCGGAGCTTATTCAGCACCGCGCGATAGGGGCGTCCCCAGGGGTCACGATCGAGACCGTCCAGCATCTCCTGCCGACTGACGTCCTTGGCGGAGCGGACGGCCAGCCTGAAGGCCGACCGCGCATTGCGGTAGCCCTCATACAGCAACGCCTCCCGCTCCGCGTCGCGTTGCCGGCGCCGGCTGCGGGTGTAGGCCCTCCGGGCGCGAATGCACGCGGCCCGGAGATCCGCCAGCTCCCGGGACCACCAGTGGACCGCCCTCCCCGGGGGCGGACGCCGTACCCGGGGCATGGCCGCATCGCAGATCTGCGTCAACGCACTGCGGATGCGGCCAGCCTCGGCGTCCACCCCGTCCGACTGGTTGGCATAGGACAGCCACGAGTAAACGATGGCTGTCTCCGCCAGCTGGTCCCGGTCTAAGCGACCCACAGCCCATCGCGGGAACGCAGGACGTCCATCCGCCCCGTGACCCCTGCTGGGCGTCGGGATTACCGGGGAGACCTCCATCCGGATATACCGGTGGTCCGACAAGGTCTCCACCTCCTCCACGACGCGCCAGCTCCCCACGCGTGCGGCGACCTCGGGGCTAGCGAACGAAAGGTCCACTATCGACCCGCCCCGTTGTCGCACGCACGTATGCACCGAGCCCCTGTTCAGCAAACAGAGGCCCAGTGCCGCCGCCCACTCCTCGATCGCCCGTCCTCGGTCGTTCGTCCGGGGAGACCCCCACGCCATGGACTTGGCGTTGAAGTCCCCCAAGACGAAGACCTGGCGCGATGCCATTCGCCGTAACGAGGCCTCCATGATGGTGAGGGAGGCCTCGAAATCGGTCACACTCCAGTTAGGGGAGAGATAGACTCCGAGGAGCGTAATCTCCCCCCAGTCCGCCGCGACGTATCCGACGCCCCTGTCCCTAAGGGTCAGAGGCGACGAAGGCCACGACGTGGAGGCGACGATTGCCACGGTGCCATCGGTGCTACCCAACCAGTTAGGCCGGTCGGGCACCACGTACGGCTCCGCGGCTACGGCTACTCCTATCAACCACTCCGCCATGGCTTGCAGGAACACGTCCTGCGCACCGGCGGTGTGGTTGAGGTTGGCCTGGAGGAGACGAATGGATACGGGGTCCATTAACGGTCCGTATCCATCGTCACCTCCTCCGCGCTGACGGGCGATCGGGCCGCGCTCGGAGCGGGGACTGGCCCGGTCGATGGGCCGTCCCGCCCCTTCGGGGCCGATGCCGGGGGTCTGCAGTCCCCAGAGCCCATGCGGTGTTTGGCAGGCCTATTGCCTGCCGCACACGCGGGGCAGTGGGGCACCGCAGAGCACGATGCCGCCTGGTGTCCGGTCTGACCGCAACGGAAACATAGCCCGCTGCAGTCAAAGCAGTTTTTGCATGTCGGTCGGGTATGCCCGACCGCCATGCATTTGTAACACCTCGCGGGCCGGGGCTCTAGCACGGTTACCCGCGCCGAGCTCCAGCCCACGAGGAGCCTGCCTGAGTCGGCCAATTGCTTGACCGACTCCACCGGACACTGCACCCAGGCAGCACCGACGCCGCCCGGACCAGTGCGGATGGTGCCAATCCGGACGGTGTCCGAGGCACATCCGGTACGCGCCATAATGGCCTCCCGGACGTCCTCCACCGTCACGGAATCGTCCAAGCCCGTCAGGCGCATCTCTGCGCACTTGACAGGCCTGGCGACTCGGACACCATCCTCCGGCCCGAACAGCCCCCTCAACATCGTGGCCAAACTATCGGCCGTCTTCGCGCCCTCGGCCCCAGGGAACTCGAGTATTCGAGCCCCTGTCCGGGCCTTGCGGGTCCTCGCCTCGACGCCCCCGATACCGGAGACGTCCAGCTCCCGCCGGGCGCGTTTTAGGACGGCCTCATAGTTGAGGCCCCTCTCAGCCGCCTCAGGCAGCACGGTGATGACCACCGCGGCCGTCTTCGGCGACTTGAGGCCCCTGCGCGACCTTTTCTTCCCCTTTCTGCCGGCTCCCGCCTGGGGAGCGGCGGCCACGGCGGCACTCTTGGCCGCCGCTCTCCGCTTCTGGCCGCGTGCCTTCCTGCTCCGCTCAGCCACCTGCCAGCCCTGTTCGAGCCTGGCAGCAGCGCTGAGCGCAGCAGGAGCGGTCGCGGGTGCGCTGGCCGGCGCCTGCGGTGCAGCCGCTGGCGCCGGCCGCGGCCCGGCCTTGGCGGGAGCCGGCACCTTGCCGGCCTTCTTGGCCCCCTTGGGCCCGGCCGCGGCCGCAGCGTAGCTCACCACGCGGCCACCCTGACAGGGCAGCGGGGTGGGAGCTGACGCTTGCGGCCGCCTCGCCTTGTCCGCGGCGAGCGGCGGTCGGAGGGGCGGCTCAGGCGGGAGCCTGGCCGCTACGGCGGCGATACGCGCATCCACCATCACCCCTACTCGGGCTAGGATCACGCGTACCGCCGACTCCGACACGCCGTGCACCTCGTCGGGCGGCGGCTCCTCCCCCCTCCGAGGTCTCCCGCGGCCACGAGCCGGCGGAGGGACCACGACGAGGGGAGGAAGCGCCGAAGCCGCGACGGGTGCAGCTGGCGCAGCAGCCGCGACGGGCGCAGCCGGCGCCACGGGCGCAGACGACGGGCCCGCCCTCCCCGGCGCAGCCCGTTTCGGTGGCGAGGCCGGCACAGGCGGCGCGGCCGGCGCCAGGCGCGCGAACTGGGCCCGCAGGTCGGCCATCTCCTTGGCCAACCCGCGGTTCTCCCGTCGCACCGCCGATAGCTCCGTCTCCAGCTTGCGGTTGCGTTCCCGCAAGCCGGAGACCTCCTCACTAAGGCGGGCGTTCGCGGCCTGGAGGGCCGCCACCTCGCCACCGTGGCCGGCCGGACCCGGTGTCCCCGGCCACGCCGCCACCACCGATCCTCGGCCTCTGCGCCCCCGGCGCATGGTCGGGACCTTGGGAGGAGGCATGGTGATGGAACTCCCCTCCGAGTCGGTGTTGGAGCGGCCACCCTCTTGCAGGGGGCGCTTCCAGGGTCTCGGGGGGAGGGCCTCCTCCCTCTTCCTCGCACTTGGGGCTGGAGCTGGCGCCTTTGCAGCCCCCTCCGTCCTCTTCCTCGGCGACGACGACGACGACGGCGATGACGGTAACGACGACGGCCTAACTGCACCCTCAACTGACGGCGCGCCTATCAACTGTCTACCTGCGGCGCATCCACCGCCCTCGTCCCTACTCCGGCCGACTAGCACCCAAGGGGTGCTGCTCTCCTCGGCGGACGGCTCTGCGGCACTTCCGCCCACGTCCGTCAGCTCCATCTCCGATGCCTCGGATGGCCCTGCGGCACTGCCGCCCTCATCCTGCGACGGCTCTGCGGCAATGCCGCCCTCATCGCTCGACAGCTCGGAGCTTTCGCCTGCTAACCTTACGCACGGCTCTGCGGCAATGCCGCCCTCGTGCTCGGACCCGCTGCTGCTGCCGCTCTCCTCACGCGGCGGCCCTGCAGTGGTCTCCATCCTCTCCTCCGACGGCTGGGCAGCAACGCCACCCCCGTCCCGCGACGGCCCTGCAGCAGCAATGCTGCCGCCCTCGTCGCGTGCGGCAATGGCTTCAGCCTTCATCCGCGCCCGCCACGCCTTCGATGCATTGGCGCTAATGCGGGCTCGTGCAGCGGCGGAACGCCTCGGCTTCGTCCTCCGGGTCTTCTTCCGCACCTGCACCTCCTCCTCGTTTCCCCTCCCCCCCTGAGCCACTTGATGTTGAGCCGGGCTCTCGGCTTCTGAGGCAGTAGTTGTCCCCCTCCCATACGACTGGGGACTGACTGTGCTGGTGACTGTGCGCCTCTCGCGCTCAGAAACCAGCACAGTGAGGGATTCCCCGGCGTGGCCGGGACCCTCTGGAGTAGGTACGTCGTTTGGAACCTCTGCCATATTGTTGGACGTTTTTAAGTCTTGCCTTGACTACCACTCTAACGGCTGGACGCTCGCGCGCTTTTTAACCCACCAACCATTCATCCCCTCGCCGAGTGGCCAAACTTAGGATTAGGGGTAATTTTTTATAGGGGTTTTCTTCCCCGCGGTCCGAAGACCCCCGGTCCTGACCCCCCTGCTCAGGATTACGGTTTGGGCCTTCCGGGTCTGGCCGCTCGCGAGCGACCGACCCGTCACGCCCCCGGGCCGTGACGCAACCGTCCCTGGCGACGGAGTGCCATGAGGCACATCCGCCCCATTGGCCCCGGGTCAGATCCGCCGTGCGCTCTGCCACCAGAGCCGCACGCGGAGACCCCCCCCTGCCGGAATCTTGGCCGTCCAAATGGCCGCATGACGTCCAAATGGACGTTACCAGGGAGCACCACGAGGAGGTGCTCCGGCCGCGCCCCCCTAATAATAATTGCGTATAATGAAACAGTTACGTCCTAAAGCATGTGTCAAAAGTAAAATAAATGGTTGGAACGAGTATAGTGCTGCCAACTTTTGACTTTAGAACTGTTTTCAAAAGTTGCCAGTTATACTAAACAATTTTTGGCAACCTAACTTTTTTGGTCGCTAAGACGAGCAAAAGTCGTCACTTCTAGGGACAAAGTGCTACATTGGCTACACTGAGTCGAGCTAAACTGTCAACCAAGACATATATATATATACCGGAGAAGCGCGGGAACCTTCAAACGGCCGGTCGTGTTTCGGCATCTTAAAATCTTTTTATTTAATTTCTTGTGTGAAAGGATCTTGTTTTCTCTTTATAATTAAGTCTTAGTGTGTATATATTTATTTTAGTTTAGTGCTTTTCTTCATCTAGGTAAGGTTTATTTTTCCTTTTAATAATGGATCCCCCCATCGATCCGGGGGGAAACATATGGGATGTGGCTCATTATGTTACTGTGTCTAACAATGACACAAGTGTTGATACTGATGGCTCAATAAGCCAATGTAATACAAAGCGTAAGAGATTATCAGCTCGCCCTACAATATGCAGACATTGCAACAAAAGACTCCGAAAAAATGGCGGGAAAAAGATAGCGACTGTGCTTGTACTCTGTCGATGGATACTTCCAATGATAAGACGTGTGGTTTAAACCCCACTCACATTCGCCAGCAATCACAATTAGATAGGGAAATAATTAATGATCGTCCTAGACACCTTTACCACGATATTACAACGATAAGACGGTTTGTACGGAAAGCGATAGAATTAGCGATAAATTACTTGGATTTGATGATATCGTGGTGAAGGTCACCAAATGACCTCTTTTGCCATGCTATTTGGCAAACACTATAGTGTAGGTTTGTACCTGCGAGCGGTCAACGGTCATAGGCCGATCAGCTGTTTTAAAGCGAAGTTTGTTTTGTTTATGTGAATGTAATCATTGATTTATTCAATTTCTAATAAACATTTAACAAAGTATGAATATGTTGCGTATTAAGTATCATTGATTTTGTACATTTCAATCAGATTTACACGAAAAAGCGACGACAAAATTGAAAACTTTACATGTCTCTAATTCCTTAACCCTATACTTGGCACAGTGTATCTGTTAAGTAACACTGAAAAAATCTACTGCATTATTAAGATATTATTTTAATATAATTATGTTATAATACGCTCCCGAATATTTATAGATATTGTATTATTTCTTTCTTATAATAATGGGCAACATCAAAACAGTAGTAGAACGAAAGATAGCAGACTCGTCATGTGCGTCTACGCAACGCAAGGTAAAAAAAGTTGTTTTTATATATTTTGAACTAATCTTGTTGAGAAGTGGCTTGATTCGAATAGATTACTATACTATCTTAGCAGAATAGGCTTTATTGTGCACTAAAACGTATTATAACTCCATATTGTAAGCTGGTTTTTCCGAGTGTTTCAAATATGATACATTGCCAGGTATTCAGGTATTTACATCTTTTTGATAATGTATCAAATATGAGACATTGCTTGATTTGTAAATGTGCTATTAATTTTTTTATTTTAGTATCACAGGTGCATATTCGACTCAATCAGCAGCAAAAACAATACATAGCTCGTAAATTCATAGCCCTTGTTTCTAGACCTAGGGCAAAGTCGGATCAGAGACTTTTTGGTGATCATTTTATTTATGGGAGTCAAAGAAATGCCCTGTTACACTGGCTATACTTACTAATCTTGAGACTCTTATACTGACGTCGTATATGAACAGTATTTGACTTCTTTACCACCGTGAATTGAAATCTAGAAATGATACGAAGAAACTAAAGGCTTCGTAAATCGCATTGAAGTCTTTAGGAAGGACTTAGAAACAATAAAGAAAAGAATAGCATAAGCAGCTCAACAAAAACAATGCAGATACCGGTACCTGAAAGATCTCCAGCATTTAATATCGCTGTGAGAGTGTTGCTCATTATCAGAGGGGATGTGCATGTACTGCACAAAAGATCGGTCCAAATTTGCAAATGCCATTTGCCAAAAATGCATAATCTGGTTATACCTATTAACAGAGTGTTTTTTTTTTATTATCATAAAAAAAAATAAAAAAGAAAAAGCTATAAATATATTCCAATATAAGATTACAAATATGTAACTGCAATCTAATCCGTCCGATATCTTGGAGTTATAAGAAGTAAAGAATGACAAATTGCTTAGTATTGTAATTTAAACAAGAATGTTTACATTATCTCACAGAGCGTGATTTTTAGTTTTTTTTTATTCTATGTACTGGATTTTCTAAGCCTGTAAATGTCATTAAAGTGATACAAACAATTCGCTAGGTTTATTACTACAAGTTTGGCAATGTGTCATATATGATACGCTCAATAAAACCTAATTAAAGATATAAACATTTTTTTAATTATTTTTTTCGTCATCAATGAATATCTCAAACCTCACAAACTATAATTTATCAACATTTACAACAAAAAATATCTTGCCAAGTATAGGGTTAACGAATCGATATTTTACGTTCAAATTTTTTTCATGGGTTCCTACCACCATTGCCTAGCTCCCTTTTAACCAGTTGCCCCATAACCTGATACACCCTGTATATAGATAGATTTAAAACAACAGTTTCCAAGTTAAGATGCAATCAAGTTCAATCAACTTCCCTTCTCTTATCTTCAACTCAACCCTCACTCAACTTCCATGATCTGAAGTTTCTCAAGCGAATTAGTTCGGCTTTCATTCTATCAAGCAAGCCGGGTAATCCCCACGTTTAATGAGCATTCACCGCACGACCGCTTGTCAGTCAGGGGAATCCCAGCTACTTACATCGAAGATCCTAACTCTTTGGTAAAAAAACATGCCATAAAATGAGTTTCTTAATTTTTTCTAACTAAAAATATAATATTTTTTTTATGTGTTTTAAACATGTTTAAAACAAATTGTTTTAATCATGTTTTAAACGTGATATGTATTTTTGTACTGTTTTAATCAGTGTTTTAAACATTGTCAACCCTGCTGACATGTAGATCGAAAACCTACCCACCCCAGTTCCAGATGACCTAGAAAGTTCAAATTTAGAAAACCGCTAAAATCAAAAATTATTTTTATACTAGCTTTTGCCCGCGGCTTCGCCCGCGTAAAATTTACTTGAATCATCATCATCTTGCTCTTATCCCAATTACTTGGGGTCGACGCAATATGTCATCTGTTTTGACATATTGCAAAAAGTTTCGGCAATGACTTTTATGACCGGCCGCCTGCCTGACGTCAACCCTCCTTGGGAATGTAATCGTTGACCCAAATGGTACCAGATGGAGTTCGTCCGGGTCAATCTAGGGCTCTTAGTCGTCTTTTACGACACCCACGAGCAAAGCAAGGGTTGGTAGTATTCGAAGCCGCTACCACACAGCACATAAAATTTACTTGAATATTGAACTATTATCGCAAAGAATATTATCGGCATAAAAAGTATTACATTTCTTAATTTAAGAAATACTCTATCTACGTGTCAATTTTCATCCAAATCTGCTCAACAGTTTAAGCATGATTGAGTAACAAACATCCAAATATCTTCAAAAACTTTCACATTTGAATATTACTTCCAGCCTTATAGTTCAGATTCACGTGCAAATACGATGATAAATATGCCTTTCCTTAGTCTCCGATAACGTACTTTTCCATTGGTGAAAAAAAAATTATATCAATCAAACACCCGCAGTTTCATTCACGTAGACCCCATTTTCATGCCAATACCGAGATAAAAAATGCCTATGTTACTCGCTGATTATAAATTTACATGGGTGAAAAAAAAATATAAATCCCAGAAATATCAGAGATAAAAATTATGTTACTCGCTGATAACATAGGTAGCATTCCATTGATGAAAGAATTTTAAAAATTGGTCGACATCCCCCGGTTTAGTTCTCGTTCCCGGGCAAATACTGGGATGAAAATAGCCTTTATATGTTATTCACTGATAATATAGCTTTTCATTAGTGAATTAATTTTTAAAACCATTAAATTCCCGTGATTTCACCGGCATTGTACCCGATCCCGTAGGAATATCAGGATAAAAATAGCTTAAATATGTTACTGGCTTAAAAATAGCTTTCCATTAGTGAAAAAATTTTAAAATCGACCTAATTCTCAAGGTAGCTCCAACCACACCGGGATAACATATAGCCTGGGATAAAATATAGTTAAAGTTATTCCTTATGTACGCCTGGTAGACCTGATGGTAAAATGTAATCAATATCGGTCCAGCCATTTTGAAGATTACCTGTAACGAATAGACAGACAGACAAAAAACTTTGGACCGTATTGTGTGAGCATAAATAAAACCTATTATTTTGATAGACAAACAGATGCTTGAAATTGATTTATTTGTAGAGATAGAAAATTGGAATAATATCTTGATTGTAACTTACTGTCTGGTAGCTGCTAGAAATATTACCACGCTTTCATTGTTCGTGGGTGTCGCAAAATACTACTAAGACAAAGATTTACATCGACCTGGACCAATTGGTGATGCCGTCTGGCCAACAATGTCGTCCGCCAGGTCATAAAATGTTGCTGGAACCTTTGCAATATATCTACGATGGCAGAAGAGTACCTACATATCGCGTCGATCCAAAGTAATTAAGATAAGCGCAAGATAATGATGATATATCATTGGCTGGGTGTCTTCGACTATATGCGTATTATCCTTTTGGGGCAGCCCAAAATTGTTTCTTAGTGAGTGCTTACCCCAAATAACCGATCGGTACACAAAATTTCACATTCTTAGGCTTAGTATCTTTGGCTATACACTTTCACCCTCTTAGGGGTTGAATTTCCAAAAATTCTTTGTTAGAGCTCGCTTATCCTTGCCAAAAATTTTGTCATAGTGCTTGGTAAGTGAGCACTAAGAAAATCTTGGAGTAATCCAAGAAAGCCTGTACTAAAATGATCCTTCGTAGACTCAGTGATTTTGGTTAAACGCTGTTCACCCCCTTAGGGCTAAAATTGCAAAAATCTCTCTTTGCCCAAGAAAAGCAACTTTATACAAAATTCCATGTTTCTAGGCCTAATGATTTCGGCTATATATTTTGCACTCCTTTAGGAGTTGATTTTAATAAAATAATTTCTTAGAGCTCACAACAAAAGAAAGAGAATTGCATAGAAAGTTTTACGTTCCTAGCACTAATAGTTTAGTCTATACGCTTTTCACCCCCTTCAGGGGGTGATTTTCCAAAAATCCTTTGCTAGTGCTCGTATACCCCAAGAAATAAGACGATGTAAAAAGAAAATACTTTCCCCTATTTCAACCCCTTATACCTATTTTTCGCGATAAAAAGTAGCCTTATATCCTTTCTCAAGCTTTAGTACATATCTGTACCAAATTTTATCAAAATCAGTTAAGTGGTTTCGACGTGAAAGGCTATATGCTTTTCAACCCCTTAAGGGGGTGAATTTCCAAAAATCCTTTGCTAGTGCTCGTGCACCCCAAGAAATACGATGGTGTAAAAAAAATACGTTTCTAGGCCCAGTGGTTTCGGCTGTATGCTTTTTGGTATTTTAGGGGTTGAATTTCATCCCCATGTAAATGGAATTTCCAAAAGGCTTGAGCGAATATTTATTTATTTATTATTAGGTGCCTTAATACAAAGATTCGTGGTTCTATCATCGAAAATGACGAATTTTCATACAAAATGTCATCCCCTATTTCAACCCCTTATACCCATTTTTTCGCGATAAAAAGTAGCCTATGTCCTTTCTCAAGCTTTAGTCCATCTCTGTACCAAATTTCATCAAAATCGGTTTAGACGTGAAAGACTATATGCTTATCACCCCCTTAAGGGGGTGAATTTCCAAAAATCCTTTGCTAGTGCTCGTGCACCCCAAGAAATATGATGGTGTAAAAAAAAATACTTTTCTAGGCCCAGTGGTTTCGGCTGTATGCTTTTTGGTATTTTAGGGGTTGAATTTCATCCCCATGTAAATGGAATTTCCAAAACGCTTGAGCGAATATTTATTTATTTATTATTAGGTGCCTTAATATAAAGTTTCGTGGTTCTATCATCGAAAATGACGAATTTTTATACAAAATGTCATCCCCTATTTCAACCCCTTATACCCATTTTTTCGCGATAAAAAGTAGCCTATGTCCTTTCTCAAGCTTTAGTCCATCTCTGTACCAAATTTCATCAAATTCGGTTTAGACGTGAAAGACTATATGCTTTTCACCCCCTTAAGGGGGTGAATTTCCAAAAATCCTTTGCTAGTGCTCGTGCACCCCAAGAAATATGATGGTGTAAAAAAAAATACGTTTCTAGGCCCAGTGGTTTCGGCTGTATGCTTTTTGGTATTTTAGGGGTTGAATTTCATCCCCATGTAATTGAAATTTCCAAAACGCTTGAACGAATATTTATTTATTTATTATCAGGTACCATAATACAAAGATTCGTGGTTCTATCATCGAAAATGACGAATTTCCATACAAAATGTCATCCCCTATTTCAACCACTTATACCCATTTTTTCGCAATAAAAAGTAGCCTATGTCCTTTCTCAAGCTTTAGTCCATGTCTGTACCAAATTTCATCAAAATCGGTCCAGTGGTTTAGACGTGAAAGCGTAGCAGACAGACAGACAGACAGACAGAGTTACTTTCGCATTTATAATATTAGTAAGGATTATTACAATCGATTTTATTAGGTATAAAACTTAACCGGTTGCGTAATTATAACTGGGAAAAATTCATTCTTCTTCATCCTTACTAATATTATAAATGCGAAAGTAAGAATGTTTGTTTGTACGCTTTCACGTTTAAACCACTGAACCGATTTCAAAAATTCTTTCACCGATGGCAAGCTATAATATCAGGGAGTAACATAGGCTATATTTTATCCCGGTATCCCCACGGGAACGGGAAATACACCGCGCGTAAGGCGACTGAAACCGAAGCGAAGCGAGGGCGGTTGCTAGTAGGAGAATAAGTTTCATCACGAAAGTCAGTTTTAACGTTTTAATAAGTCCTTCGGTGTCATATATAAAACTTACTTTCATACAGTTATAACTTTAATAGTCTTACATATTACCTTATCTTATATATTCATTAGAACTTGTGCTCTGATCTCTAAGGCCTTGTCACCTATTTTCGAAGTTTAACGTAAATTTATATTTCATTCGCTCTTTTGGCAACAAACATTATCATTATTATTAAAAAAAAAATCAATTTTAACATCAATATATATTTAATAAGTTTAGCCTTTATTTGGGAATATTCTCCAAGAATCCTTTAGAACATCTAAGTGATTGCTGGTAACATTTTTCGAAGCCCTTTGAGTCACTGTCCTGAAAAAATAAGTTTATTGCGATAAATTAATTACCTATACCTATACAAATAAATAAAATTGAAATGTGTGTTTATAATGTCAAAATAATAAGATTTTTCCATTCTGATATGTTTATTTGCACAATACCTATGCCTCAAAACCGGTTTACAACTTTTTTGTGTCTGTCTGTTTGTTTTAGGTAATCTTCAAAACGGTTGGACGGATTTTGATATTTTACTACCAGGTAGCTGTCTATATAAGGAGTAATTTAGGTTATATTTTATCCCGGTATTCTCACAGGAACAGGAACTACGTAGGTAAGGCCACTGAAACCAAAGCGAAGCGGGGGCGGGTTGGTAGTTTTGACGTGACAACGTCTTATAAATTGGTTTGCCGGGTGACACTTCAAGAAACTGCGTTACGCTCCGCTCACGTTATGCGCTCACAATGAGAGCGAGTGAGAGGCACGCGTCCCTTTCACTTTTTATGTCTGTCTCTCTCGCTCTTAGGCGGGCTAACCATGCCCGAGTGTATGTGTAAAGGTAAAAATAAAATTTTGTTAATATGAAATTCAGTGCGAGATTCTTTGTATAAATTAATGTTTTAAATATAATTCTTTGTATAAATAAATGTTTTAAATTGTTACTATTATTTCATCCTTCTTCCTACTATACGAATGAATATTCACATTAAAATTATTTTACCACTCAAAGTCGTTGTCACGTAAAACTTTCGCCCGTATACCGACTTTACAGGCAACCAATTTTAGTTAGTTAGTTTTTATCATAATCTTTAGAAATGTGTCGGTTTTTCACATTTGATTCATCAAAAAGAAGTCTTCCGTGTGGTAATGTAGTGGGAATACCTTCACGATCTACGTCTATCTACGATGGAAAAAGTTCATAATATTGCGTCGACCCCATGCGATTGAAATAAGAGCAGGATGATGATGGTACAAGATTGCTTTATGAGATTGAAATAAAAGTCCGCCCGTTACCATGATCGCTGCAAAGTGTTCGAAACGTCGGACAATCAAAAATCAAATGCGCTAAAATCTGTAGTTTTATTTACAATGAGAAATAATACTCCTTTTTTTCTTGGGGTGAGTTTCGGTCGGCGCACTCCTCGTCCAGTTTCGTCCAGGGCGACAGAGGGGCGTTAGCACGCACACCCGTAACCCACCTGTATAACACGTCGCCTTCGTCGTTGGGTCAACCACCGGTGCAGAGTTCCTTGACTTCAGTGGTCAACCCGACGGAATACCCCGAGGGAGTACCCTCTCCCGTCGGCGTCCCCTACCAGGACGCCGATCGCCGTCGTAAGGATATAGTCCCGAACCGAGGATATAGTCCGGGCACCTGCGGAGAGGTTACTCTCCGCAGGTGCCCGGACTATATCCTCGGTCCGGTCACCCGCAGCCTCTGCTAGGGCGGCATCAGGCGCACGTACTCGCGCCTGCGCTGCCCCAGTTGCCGGTGGGGGACCGTGTCCGCGTGGAGTCGTTCCTCCCGCACAGGGTCCGCCGCCTACTTCCGCGAGATGATAGCCTCGCAGACGGCGGCAACGGCGTCCCAGTACCTAACGCTGACGACCATCTCCCTAGCGATGGCCGGCAGCGATGACAGCGACGAGTTCACGGCGTTCCCCAGCCCATGCGGCACTCACCTCGAGTGAAATAATACTCCTTCAGGAGATCAATGTATTCTACATCATTTGTCTACCCTCATCCCACGCTAAATGGGGTCGGTACAAGTCAACAAACCTTTCATAGTCTCCTATCAGCCGTCATATATGCACTCACTGCTTTCATACGCATATCCTCATTCACGCAATCCATCCATCTCGTTTTGGGTCTTCTACGCTTCTTACGTCCATCTACAATCATATTGGCAACCCTCCTTGTCACATGCCTTTCATACCACCTCAGTGGCCAACGGTAGCAAACGAACAAACAGTACCGGATGGCAAGTGTTTTCGCCGTTCATGGACCTTTGCTAGGCCATTGCCTAACGTGAAGAAAGTGAATGTATGAATGCTTGCAATGAGGTTCGGTAAAACGAAAGGTGATTTCCTTTCGTTGCCCACCACACGCAAAAACCCTCAGAAAGTTGGGCTACTGGCTCTCTCGCTCACTGAACGAAGCCCAGTAACAAATTGCTACTACTCGGACGCCGATTTTCTAAGAAAGTGTGGTACTACCCCGGACGGACCGTCCCACGGCTGTAGACAGACAACTGTCAACAGTGTGGTCCTGCGACTAATAGGTCATATGTTCATACCAAGACAATCTCACGCTCCTAATCTTCTCTACCACTGGTGCCACTTACAGGCTTCCCCTGATATACTCATTTTTTATCTTATTACATAAGAAATGAGTATATTAGGTAATCCCACACAGCATTAGGGGGCGTTCATAAAATACGTGAGATGTTTAAGGGGGGGAGGGTGTCGAGTCAAATCTCATCTAATCTTACGTTGGAGAGAGGGGGGGGGGGGGTTGTTCTCAGCAAATATCACGCAATTTTTTTCTGATTGAAACAAAAAAAATTATACTATTTTGGTCCCTTTAATACAGATTGTACATGCTTAAGATTTAATCTCTTAAATTGCATCGATTTTAAAATTGATAATAATTCATTCCAAAGTGAATATTGCGGTGAGTTCTTCTTCAATGCATATTTATATATTTTTTACTACATTGATATCTGTGACTATTAAAAGAATCAAACTGTTTGTCAAAGAGTAGTCAACTATCCACTGTGGCCAACCACTCCATCGGTTAAATGTTATGATCTGAAATTGAAAGAAACCATAACTATTAGTTACGAGCAAAATACAATTATTTTTGTTGTCATATGGAAAGGCCTTTAGGAGGTTGATTCCTTTAGTTAGGAGTACATTTTATTCCTGATAAAATTTCACAAAATTTAGGTGGTAACCTAAAAAATTAAATAAATTACGTTATAATCTAAAATTTTGTGAATCGAACATTTTGAAAAATCTCACTTGAGATTGGGGGATGGGGGAGGGGGTTGAATAAAATCTCACAATATCTCACCAGGGGGAGGGAGGCACAGAAAATTTAAAAAAACACCTCACGTAATTTATGGACGCCCCCTTAGCATACGCATCTCTGTAGCAGACACTCTTCTCACATCCGTCTTTTTCAATGTCCAACATTCAGATCCATACATAGCGACAGGTCTGATGACATGCTTGTATATTTTCTTCTTAAGTTTAAAGGGCATCCGTGGGTCAATGTATTCTATATAAGCGGGTTAAATACTGTTTGTCAACTATCTCTGTTGTGTCATAGTACAAGTCACAATAGTTTAATCTAGTATCAATGAGTCAATCTATAGTTCTCTGAAAAAATACTCAACAGCAGGTATAATGTTTGAAATGATGGCCGTTAAACACCAATAAGTTCTCCTCTCATGTATATAAAAATTACATTATGAAAAGCGAGTATGTCATGTTTCTGCGTAAATATCCTTTCGGGAGTAAAAGCATGAACCTCTTGAAATATAGGTATTTAAAAACTGGTATTCTACATACATAATAAGGGTCTCTGAAAATTCGATCGCCCTGAGGATCAAAATCTCCAAACAATAAAAGCTTGGCTTTGTATCTTTCCGGAGCCTTTCTATTAAGGTTTCTCATGTTTGCTTCATCCATGCCAAATATGTAATCAAATTTATTGAAGTCTTCTTCTATAATCTGAAAACAAATTTCAAGTGATGATACCTAATTATCATTGATTCTGTATATAGTACACAGTAATAAGTATTGCACATCGTCTCTTGAAAAGAGAAAAACCACTAATTTCGGTTTCGTAATATTGTCTCTGTCACACCCCGTGATGTTGGAAACTATCAGCTATCCGAAACCTGAATCTGTAACGGAATCTGCTATATAAATTAGAAAAAAAATCGAATAGATGTGGAGTCTAAAAAGCATGTTCCATTGTAGTATTGGCAAAAGGTTAGCCTAGAAATAAAGACAAATCGCTACTTTGTATTTTTCTCATAGAATAAAAATAAAGATTGCATAATACGAAATAATCTAATATCCATAGTCATATCTGATATCAAAACAATGTTATTCTAATATCCATATCCAGATCGAAAATTTCATATCTGCAATATGCTTAGTACCTATTGGGAGCTGTTACAACAATCACATATAAATTCTGTTATTAAATAACTTGTTAAAAATTTAGGAAAAAAGGATTTACCTTTATCCTAAATTTTTAACAACTCTATTATTTTTATTATTTTTTTTTATAAATGGATACAGCTGCACTCTCTCACAGTTATACAAAACTGACAAACATCACAAAGGTAGCGACAGACAGGACAATCAACGAAACCGAAATTAACCAATTGTCTCATTTCAAATGTTGATGTGCGATATTTACTATAAGCTTAGTACAAACAGAACAGCTAAGAAAAAAACAGGATAAAAGAAGTCTTGCAGGAATAGATAAAATTATGGACTTAATACCTAAAAAAAACAAAACCATATCCCAATTGAAAAGGACATTTTTGAAGACCGAAACCTGGAAACAGGACTATCCCATTCAAAGCATAATGTATGATCATGTTAGTTGTAACACAAAATTATATCTAAATCAATAAATTAAATTGTTCAAGCTCATTAATATTGAATTTATGGCTGATATGAATATATATTAAAAAACTAAAACAAAATAAACATATAAATAAAAGGCTGTTTATTATACCACATTTCCATAATGGGCTAATAGTTTTACTATAATTCGTTTATCTTAAACTCCAGGTGTGGAAAGTCGGAAAACTTACTATTAGGAAAAACTTAGGCAACTCGGCAAACTTATTTCAATATTATCCACAGTATAAACTTATATTTCAATGTAAAGTAGATAAGATAATATTTTACCAGTCGGGCACAGTTGCTGTATGGAACGTCATGTTTCTTCATAGTATCTAAAGCTCGCCAATCTGGAGGGTTCCCCACATGCCAAGCTCCTACGGCTGCACTATCTATTTCCCACTCATCACCTAATCCCATATCGTTAACTGTTTTTTGGAATACTCCCTCCGCTATCGGTGATCTACAGATATTACCTGAAGTCGTATCAATGAAATGGAAATATTATTAGAAAGTAACAGTTAAAAAACATTACTTAGATATATATTGCCAACTACCTAAACAAATAAATAAAGCTCTTTTTTTATCTTGTGCCATAATTTATTTCTCTAGGCTTATATTAGAAAATAAACTTCACAAATAAAATCTATATTACTATATAGCAGTGGTCTCGAAAGCAGTGGTTTCGAAAATCAAAATGCAAAATCGGTAGAGCTGCCCTCAAAAATCGGTATATTTGTAATTAAAATTGGTAAATAAAAATAACAATGTTTTTTGGACATATCTTCTTCTTTTTTGATGGCAATGAGCTACAATAATACGAGCTATTGGTGCCAGTGTCAAGTTATTATATTCATTATTCACGCATATATTCATAGCATGACTTAGTGCTGATATCCAAGTCAGGCTTCTCTGGGAATTTTGGCAGAATGGCAAAATACACGCAATTCACTATTATATCATATTCACTACATTTCAGAATTTTATAGGCATTATATTACATAAAATATCAGCTAAATTATTCAATATAACACTTCAAAACACTAAAATAATGAAAAAAATATAAAAGCGCTACGTGACATTTTGACATTCGCGTCAAAAGTTTTTGGACATATCGGGATGTCTTAAAGATATAGCGGGACTGCCGGCGACATGACATCCTCCGAACAAATTTTGATGAGCTTTTTTTTTTTGGACATAGGTCACGATATATTATTAAGATACAGCGGGACTTACGACGACGTCCCATCCTCCGCGGACAAATTTTGATGAGCTTTTTTTTTGGACGTATTATTAAAATACGGGGGACTTACTACGAAATTAAATCCCTTTTGCCAGTTTAAAAGTATTAAATCGCCATTCGGTTGAAAATCGTTGAATTTCGGTATTTCGGTAGAGCGCGGCCCATATCGGTAGAAATACTAATACTCGGTAGGTTCGAGAACACTGCTCGAAAGTCAAAGCGCAAAATCGGTAGAGCTGCCCTCAAAAATCGGTATATTTGTAACTACAATCGATAAATAAAAATAACAATGTAGAATCAAATTCGTCTATTTATTTTTACTTTAGGTTTAGGGATGAGCGATAATATCGATCGAAAGAAAATTCTCCGGACAGATTTTGAAGAGCTTCTTTTTTTTTTTAGGACGTAGGTCGCGATGTATTGTTAAGATACAGCGGGACTTACAACAACGTAACCTCCGGACAAATTTTGATGAGCTTTTTTTTAGGACATATGTCGGGATATATTATTAAGATACGGGGAGACTTACGACAAAATGAAATTCCTTTTGCCAGTTTAAAAGTATTAAATCACCATTTGGTAGAAAATCGGGCGATTTTCCGTGTATTCTCGAAAATCGTTGAAAAATCATTGCATTTCGGTAGTGCGCGGTCCATATCGGTAGAAATACTGAAAAATCGGTTGTTTCAAGAACACTGCTATATAGAGCTATTTTATGATGTATCAGTGTGCCTACTCTTGAATCTCGATTCCAATCCTAAATCCAATCGCAGCTCGAATTTGAGCAAATTTGGTACTCTTGAAAGCGACACTAGCGCCCGATTGGAATCAAATTAGGTGGAACGTTTCTAAACTAAATGAATTCGACTCTCGTCGATTAAGTCAAATATTTGCTACTCCCGACGTGATTTTGACGTAGTTTAAAATAGTTAATGTTGCACAATTTCAAGAAAGCGTCTTTCTGGTGATCGAGTTCGATAACGTTATTAATTTAAAGTAAGAAAACATGGCACATTTGGTGAAAATAACAACAACGAACGCGAAAAATTCATTCTCGATTTTGTTCAAGAGTACCAAATACAAGTTTGGTGAGATTGAAATCGAATCCGATTCGAAATTAGAATTAATTTCAAGAGTAGGCCCACAGTTTAGAAAATGAAGTCAGTGTTGCCAACTCCTAGATATTTGAGTCCCCAGACTGCAAATCAAAAGTAGCTAATACAAATTACGTATCTACTTGTTTTTTATGTGTACAAAATCTCCACGGGCACAACCCCAGAGGGCCGGTGCCGACGGGGCTGGTTAAATTGGTTACCAAACAAACTAACAAAGATTAAGTGTTTGGTTTAATGGGCTGTATACGCCCGTTTATCGGTAAGGCTAAATATCATCCCGCTACCGAAACTTTACGAAATACAACAATGGAGTCGATATCAAACCGATTGTTCATTTATTCAGTATACAAAACACGATAAAGTTCGGGGATTCCCAAAAGTCACGAAAGGACACGAAAAAAGTATCGATACTTTTAGGTATCGCGTACTTGTCTTCCGATACCGATACTTTTATACTCGTTACTTTCTATTCGATAGTTTTACTCAATGAGTACTTTTAAGCAGGTATCGTATCGAACAAATTGTAGAAGGTATCCATGTTAAACTTGACCTTTTTTTTTTTTTTTTTTTTTTTTTTTTTTTTGGGTGGGCTATGGTAAGCGCACGCGCGGTCCTGTCCATCCGGGGCGATGAAAGGACGACGCGCGGGCCCATAACCCACCCGTACCCACGTCACCTCGTTGTTGGGCCGACCACCGGAGCAGATGTCACTTGTCGTCAGTGGTCGGCCCGACGGAATACCCTTTCGGGTAACCTCTCGACCTGGGACGTCGGTCGCCGTCGCGCGGTTAGCCTCTCTGCGGGTGATGGACAATTCCCCGGTCCGATCACCCGCGGCCTCGGCTAGGGCGGCATTAGGCGCAGATACTCGCGCCTGCGCCGCCCGAGTCGCCGGCGGCGGAACGTGTCGCCGAATAGAAGCTCTACTCGCACACGATCCGCCGCCTCCTTCCGTGAGATAACGGCCTCACAGAAGGCGGCGACCGCGTCCCAGTTCCTGACGCTGACGAGCATCTCCCTGGCGATGGTCGGCAGCGCCAGGTCGGCACCGATAATTGCGACGAGTTCACGGCGATCCTCCTCCCATGCAGCACACTCCTCGAGCGTGTGCTGCGCCGTGTCCTCGTCGCAACTGCAGTGGTGGCAGGACGGTGTGCTCTCCCTCCTGACAATCTTGTGCAGGTACTTCCCGAAGCAACCGTGCCCCGTCAGCACCTGCACCAGTCGGAAGGAAAGCACCCCGTGCGTCCGCTCCAACCACTCCATCAGCACCGGCTGGAGGGCCTCGACGGTCCTAACACCATACCGAGGACTCTCCAGCCGGACTGCCCAACGGGCAATGACTTCTCGGCGGGCGTCGACCCGCCAGGCGGTGATCTCTGTGATGGAGACCATGCCGCCGCGGGCGCGCTTCTCCGACACCCGCCGATAAATGTCGGCGAGCATCTCCGCCTCCAGGTCCCACGGGGGGGTTCCGGCCAGGAGGCACGCTGCCTCCGTCGCCACCGTGCGGTAACCGCGTACGGCCCTGATCGCCATGACCCTCTGTGGTCGCCACAGGAGGGCCCTAAGACGGACGGTCAGGGACCCCGCCCACACCGGTGCGCCGTACAGGGCCATCGACCGGATCACCCCCACGTACAGCTGTCGGCACGTAGCACTGGGTCCGCCCACATTCGGCATGAGCCGCGAAAGGGCGGACGCCGCGCCGACAAGTAATGACAATGCAACAGTGGAGTCGATATCAAACCAATTGTTCATTTATTCATTATACAAAACATGATAAAGTTCGGGGATTTCCAAAATTAGGGACACGAAAAAAGTATCGATACTTTTAGGTATCGCGTACTTGTCTTCCGATACTTTTACTCAATGAATACTTTTAGGCAGGTATCGTATCGAACAAATTGTAGAAAGTATCCATGTTAAACTTGACCATACGGCTCATGCTTATGGAAACGCCATTTAGTTAAAGCGTAATAAACCTTCTAAAAAGTGGCTCGTCATATTTTAATCCGAACACAGGCGGACAAATTCCTAAAAAAAAGAACTCATCACGGTCTAGATTCTAGGAAAAGTATTCAGCACTCGATACTTTGGAATATCGACACTTTATTTAGTACGATACTTTATTGAGTACGACACTTTTTCTTCGATACTACTCATGAGTACAGTATCGATACTTTCGTTTCGATATCGTGTCTCTACCCAAAAGTGCCAATAGCACAGCATACCAACTATAGAACACTAATATCCATACCAACCAACAAAAGAATCGAATCATAGAACTTATAGTCCATAAAATATAGGATGATCTCTGTGACAGGGATGAGCGATATTAGTAAAATATTGATATTGAAATCGATAGCCAAATATCGATAAGTCGATATTATCGGGCACAAAATATTGATATTTTGTAATATCGATATTTTATAATATCGAAACTAATGGAAAGAAAATTCTGCGGACAAATTTTGATAAGCTTTTTTTTTTTTTCAGAAAATTTGTCTGGATGTATTAAGATACAGCGGTACTTTTTTTTTTTTTGTTTTTGTTTTTGGGCCACTCGGTTTGAGTATTTGCCAATTACATGTGAAGGAAGTTAAGGAATCTTAATTATTGATAATAGGAATTTGGGATAGCGTATAGACAGGAATCTGGTGGAAATGTTAGGATACCAAAGGATGGAAAATTAGGAAAATGATATGATATTATATACATAAATATTATATTCTGATATTATTGGAAGATATAAAAGTCACAAGAAATTTATAAATATCAAGATTATTAGAAGCAAGCAGTGTTAGGACGGAGGTAGGAAGTGGGATATTAAGTGAAATCAAAGATGAGAATAATACAGTATGATCATACAAAGAGCAAGAAAATATGATATGGTTAATGTCGCCAATTTCTCCACACTCACACGCATTAGATGATATGATATTTATTCTAGCAAGATGAGTCGGTATACACATATGGCCAAGCCTCAGTCGTATTAAAATTGTGGTGGCCTGTTTGCTAAGCTTTGCTTTAAAAAACCATGGTTTATTTGGAATATTTGGGTGAACTAGAGAGTAAAGTTTGCCTTTGACCTGACAACTACTCGACCAAACTTTTTCCCACGATTCTTTTAGATATAACGTAGGTAAAGCAGCCAGGTCATTATAATAATTTAAATAGGGGTAGATGTCACCAGATTCTACAGCATCATTTGCAAGATTGTCTGCCCTGATATTACCAGAAATGCCGGCATGGCCCGGAATCCAAACAAAAGAAACGTTAATATTTTTTTGTGTGCATGTGTAAAGTAGACTTCTAATTTGAAGTATTACAGGAGAAATAATTATACGCGAGAAAGGAAAACTTTCTAAGGCTTGTAGAGCACTCCTAGCATCAGAGAATACTACAGCACTTTGAAGTTTCATAAGTAATATATATTCAACTGCTTTTAATAATCCGAAACACTCGCCTGTAAAAACTGAGGATTCTGGCGGTAATTTAATTTTTTTAACAATATTATAATTTGAATGATAAACCCCTACGCCGACACATCCTATTCTCCCAGATTTAGAAGCATCTGTAAAGATATAGTGCCAGTTCTTCCAGTAAGTATTAACGGAGTGTTTAAAAGAAAGCGGTGCTAACGCATCAGATTTTATTATACCTAAATTAAGACGAATATCGGGAACTATGGATAAGGATTCAAAAGGTGCACAAAAGAGCGCATACGATGGAGAATGATAAAATGGCGCTCCAAGAGAATTAATTTTCTGATAGCTTTTAATGAGTGGTTTATGAGCCCAAAATCCTGAAGAAGTGATCTGATATTGAAGTTGTTCAAGTTTCAAACGTAATGGGTGTTTAGAAAATTGGAAACATCGTAATAAAAATTTATCGCATATATATTGACGACGTAAATGCAAAGGAGGGTCCACTAATTCAACCTGTAAGGCGTTATTTGGAGAAGACATCATAGCACCAGATATAATTCTTAAAGCTTTGGATTGAATCCTATCCAATCTCTTTAAAGTATTAACATTAGGCAATAATAGAAATGTACCATAATCAAGAATGCTTCGAATGAGTGCATTGTAAAGTAGCTTCAACGAGTATGCGTGAGCACCCCACCAGACACCACAGAGGCATCTTAGAATGTTGAGAGATTTTTCACATTTTGCCACAATGTAGTCACAATGAGCAATACCAGAAAGTTTCGTATCTAAAATAATTCCTAAAAATTTTATACTATTTTGTGAACTAATTAAATTACCATTATAATAAATGTTAATAGGTGGAGGAAGCCTCGACCTTGTAAATAACACGTCAGTACTTTTATCAGGGGAAATTTCTAAGCCATTAGCATCCATCCAACATTTTAGATTCTTAAGGGAAGATGACAAGCAGTGACAAGATTGATCAATAGATTGATGCGAATGATATAACAGTAAGTCGTCTGCATATTGAAGTACACTAACATTCAAATCCAGGCAAGATTTTAAATCATAAGTATAAATATTATAAAGAATAGGGCTCAGTACGGACCCTTGTGGGAGCCCCTTATTTACCACTCTATATTCATTTAAAAAACCTTCTAAATAAATATGACGATCTAATAAAGAATTCATAATAAAATTCGTAAGAATATAGGGTATATTTATAATATTAGTTTTTTGTATAAAATGGACAAAATAACGTTATCATAAGCAGAAGCAATATCTATAAAAGTGGCTACTACAGACTCATTGATGGAAATAGCTAAATGAATATCGGTTACAAAAATACTCATACTATCTATGGTACCTCTCCCTCGCCTAAATCCAAATTGACTTTCACATAATAAATTATTATTCTCAGTATACCATTCTAGACGGTTTTTTACCAGATGTTCAGTAATTTTCATGAGAACGGAAGAGAGCGCTATAGGGCGGTATGATAGCACGGAAGATGAACTTTTACCAGGCTTCAATATTGGTAACACTAGTTGAGATTTCCACGAAGGAGGTATCTTACCTGTTATCATAATAGTATTTATCATGTTAAGGTAATAAAAAAGAATTTTATCTGTAGCATGTGAGACAAAAGAATACGGAATACCATCCATACCAGGTGCAGAATCTTTTACCTTAGCTAATACACCCTTAAGTTCAGTAATTGAGAAAGGGGCATTTAAACCTGACAGATTATTTGAAATTTCAACAAAACTTAACTCTAGAAACTGCAATATTTCTTTGTCTAAAGATTTTTTAAAGGTATTCCAATCGGCATCGGCTAATTTATATCTAAGGCGAGGAGAGCAGGGGATTGAGCGTGAAGTTTTAGTGGAAGGGAAAGAGACAATAATCGGATAATGATCACTACCGTATGAATAAGGAAGACACCTCCAGGATATCTGTGAAGCCAAATTACTCGAGCAGATAGATAAATCGGGAGCACTAATACCTTCATGAGGCGCAGACCGACGAGTACTACATCCCGAATTAATTAAAAAAAGATTATGTCTATCTAATAAATCTAAAATCAAATTACCAAAATAATTCGATGTACTACCCCAAGAATGATGTTGACAATTGAAATCCCCAAGTATAACAATAGGTTTATGTATATTGGATAAAATATTATTAACTTCATTAAATATAACAGACGATGGGCGAGGAACATAAATTGAAACAAAACAAACATTATTTACAATAGCAGCAATTATAGAAAAATCATTGCTATGTGAAACAATGGGAAAATGTGAAAAATTCATGTTATGTTTAATGAGCAGGGCAACACCACCATACCCATCAAAACGATCCTCACGAAGACAGGCATAGCCAGATAACCTAAAATTGAAATCTGGTTTAAGCCAAGTCTCCTGAATAGCTAATATAAATGGATTATATTTATTAATCAGATAAATTAAATCAGATTTCTTAGATATGATGCTGCGACAATTCCACTGAATCAGGATGTTTGTACTGTCCATTATCGTTTAGAAAGTGAGATTGAGAGATATCATTATTTATAAGGGCAGCGTTGGACGGTTGAATAAATTTTGACCGAGAGAGAGTATTAAGTAACATAATAATCAATTCCTTGATGGAAGCATTGGATAATTCTTCGTTTAACGGTTTAAGAGCGCATCCACTTGTGAAAGTCGTCATATCATAATCTCTAATAAGAGCTTTATGTGCCCCAATATCATAACCGCCAGTAGTTTTAACTTTTGGTTTAGGTTTGTTTATAACAGTTTTTTTGTATGAAGAAGTAACTGGTTGAGATAAAGAGGGAATAGAAGGAGAGTTAGATGACTTAGGCAAAATATTAGAAGTGAATAAAGCATCTGCATATGAAATTTTGGATATTGGCGCATGTTGTTTAGAGGCTTCGGAGTAAGATAAGCAACTCTTAGCCATAGTTTCTTTAATTGATTTTTGTCTTTGATATTCCAGACATTTGTTACTTGTTGCCATATGATGACCTTTACATAGAACACATCGAGTATCCTCTTCCTCCGTATTACAAGTGTCACCAATGTGGTCTAAACCACATTTGTAACATCTTGGACGAGATCTGCACTGAATTTTTACATGGCCAAAACGACAGCAGTTAAAACATTGTATTGTGGGATAAATGTATAGTTCTACAGGCAAAGCAATGTAGCACATGTATATATATATTGACAAAGTTTGACCATCAAAAGTTACAACTACTGATTCGGTAGGCTTCAGTTCTGTGACATTATTGACTGAAATTTTTCTTTTTAATCTTCTAACTTTGAGTATGTTGCCACAACCATAAGGAAGGTTGATGTTATTAATGATATCATCCTCTGTATAATCAGCAGGGATACCTCTAACAATACCCATGCGTGTCACTAAGAATGATGGAATGAAAGCTTTGTAATTATTCTTATCAAGTAGTGGTGATTGTAAGAAATTATTAGCATCATTGTAATGTTGAAATGCAATAGAAATTCTATTTCTACCTATCCGTTTAAGGCTGCCATTAATAATATTTTTAAAAGAATTATTTTTTAAAAAACGACCAAATGTAACTGGATGCAAAGATATATTATCATCAGGACATAATACTTTCTTCTGTACATGAACAATAAATGGTGAAATATCAGAGGGTTCATATGACAACCTTGCAATTGCAATTGATGGGGATGAGTTAGATTTTGGCTTACTATTACTCTCCAGTTGGTTTGGTGTATTTTCTATGTTATCAACATTTTGTTGGCACTGTGATTCAGACATGCATTCACAATCAATATCTTTTAATTTGCTAGTACCATGTTTGCGTCGTCGCTTGTTACAGTGCTTGCGAATATGCTGACGACATGGGCTATTTTTTTTTTTTTTTGGGAGCAACGCTTCATGTACTGCCTGATGGTCGCCAATTCGAGGTCGATGTGTAGATCGACATTACGAACGAACCACGGTGCTCCCGTTGCCCGTCGCATGAATCTATTTTGTAGTGCTTGTAACCTGTGGATCCTGTTTGGCCTAACGTGCGCGAACACTACACTAGCATACGTCATGATTGGCCGTATGCAGGTAGTGTATAATCGGACTTTATTTTTAAGTGATAATTTTGACTTTGCGTTTAATAGGCAGTGAAGGCGTCCCATCATGAAGGCCTCTCTTCAAGTGGGACAGGAAAGTGAGTCGGCTATCAAGGGTCACACCTAAGTACTTGGCCTCTCTGCTCCATGAGACAGGTCGGCCGAAGAGAGTGAGAGGAGGTATACGGTCCGCAGAGCACAGACGGGCAGTTCGTTTAGTGAAGATGACCGCTTGGCTCTTCTCGGGATTAATTTCTATTCTCCATTTCCTATACCAATTGGCAAGGGCGGTAACCGCTTTTTGGAGTGTATTGACTACGGTTATCGGGGACATACCTGCACAATAGAGTGCGGTATCGTCGGCGTAAAGCGCCGTGTGCACACGAGTGAACTTGGGTAAATCGCTTGTATACAGCGTAAACAAAACTGGGGCGAGGACCGAGCCCTGTGGGACGCCGGCCTTGAGAGGGTGGGAGGTCGACAGCGTCCCTTCCACCCTGTAGCGAAAGCTGCGATGACTCAAATAGTTATGTATTATTAGAATTAAATATTCGGGAATTTTTAATAAGTATAATTTTTAAATTAAGCCCTCATGCCAAACTTTATCAAAAGCTTTCGCTACATCTAGAAATAGTACACCAGTGTACCGTCCCCTAATGAACCGACTACTGGTGTATTCTACTAGTCTATGAACTTGCTGAACACAGCTGTGTTTAGCAGGAAAACCAAATTGCGCGTCAGATATGAGTTTATTCAACTCGGCATATGAACGTAGCCTAGTGAGTACTATTCGTTCGTATAATTTACCTAAACTTCTCAGTAGGCTCATAGGTCGATAACTATTGGGTTCGGTACGTTTTTTGCCGGGTTTGTGGATTCCGATTACCACGGCCTCTTTCCACTGTGAAGGAAAGATGCTATATTTGAGGGTTGCATAAAAAATACAACACAGTAATATTATTAAATGGGCTGGGAATAATTTAATTACTCTATTTGTAATACCGTCCGAACCCGGGGCTTTCCTAGCGTGGAGACCCCTAATAAGCGACTCCACTTCGTCGGTGCCCACTGTTGGGATAGCCATATTGTTGTCGTTATTTATATTCGATCGCGACAAACTGGTACGACTAGCCACTTCCGAATTAATAGTGTTGTAGTGAGTCGCTTCTTGTTCGTATAATGTACTCGGTGTACTTTGAAGCTCTAGGCCCTTTGCCAGACATTCAGACTTTTCGTCATCCATGAATGCCGAATTGCGGTATACGATCCAGTCCTAATTCACGTGTTTAGCGACATGGTGAATTATAGACGCGTCTTGGGTTGAGAGCCTTCAACGCTCACCCAGCAGTCCGGATAAAGTTGTCACAGCCATCTGCGATTGACAACTAAGTCAGACAAAAAAAAGTGGTGTCACTTACTATTGAGTATAATGTTAAATTTGATAACTAAAATAAAGTGTATATATCATCACCTCAGCTCATACACGTCCCACTGTTTGACCCAACATACCACGCTGGTCAGTTGTGGTGGCATAAGGCTTTGTTACTAGATTGCCTTCTCTTGTATAGATGTTGTTTACGTATTATAATATAGTATGTAAATACAGTATGAATATCTTAGAATAACAACTAACAGAAGGTAATTCCGCATACAAAAAAAATGAAGCATTTAAATTGGAGCCAAATGGAGCCTACGCCGCACAGTGGGTCGAAAGCAAGATTTTAGGGACTTAGGGACCAACATTGGTTTTTTATTTTTTTCTTAGTGCGGATGGATAGAGCTCGTTAACGTCAATAATAATTGCCCTTAGAAGATTTTTCCTAAACTTGATAGTTTGGGCAAAAAAAAATATTTTGATTTTTTTTGTATGGAGCTGATCAGATAAAGTTAAATTACTGCTAAGTATCGTTAGATCCCGCTTTTAAACCTTTTGTTCCTTAAACCTTGTCTAGTCTACTATCATTTGATGCTATGAACATGTGCATAAAGTTGCAATTCTCCGAAATAATTGGATCAAAAAAATGAAAAAATATATTAATATAAAAAGCTTTATTTTTATTTTCTTAAGTTATTTTAAGTTAAATTTAATGTGGATTAGTAAGTGTAAGCATGTAATAATACGTATAATTACTTAACAACTAATAATAATACATTTAAAAGGTTCCTAATTAGCTTTTAAAAATGTGTAAATATTTATCTATAAATGTCTTAATTGTCCATTTAATGACTGTAATTAGATTATAAAATGTTCTTTTAAATTAGATCTAATACTGAATAGTAAGTACAGGTACATAATAATAATACAAATATATCATTAACAAATTAATAAAGGGAAACGTAACTTATTACTAACAAAAGTAAACTTAAAACTAACAATATACCAGTACAACACAAACTAAAATAAAAAAAAAACTTAGAATCCTTATTCACTATCGCTATTATTATCCTGTAAATTATCTACATTAATAAAATCTATATCGGCTTCTGTGGGAAAACTCAGCAGAAGCTCTTTGACTTTTGGAGAGAAAACCATTCTATGTTGTTTTACCATTCGAGATCTTAGACTTGTGATCTTTGGATCAGACGACAAAAGAAGATTGTTTAAAATATCCTCATTTGTCGCCGTTCTACTTACCTTTCTAGAATGGCTCTCTCTATATTTCCGGAAATCTTTATTGCGAGCTTCCGCTGCCTCTTCCGACAGTTTTCCTATAGGTATGGCACCAAACTCTTTAATTATATCCGTCCCATGTACTAACAATTTATGTACACTGGAAGGCATATAATACCAGGGATATAACTGTACATACAATTTTGCAGTATCTTTACAAAAATCAGAAAACTTACTTAGGTCTACGTTCTCTCCAGATCCAACAGTCTGAATAATCACGTGAAACCTTTCAATTAAATCTTTACTAATTCCTGTTATACGGGCTGTTGTTTCTGCATCTCTAAAAAATTTTCTGGCAGTATTGCCATCATTGGTTGTGCCTACTCCTTGCTTAACTATATCAATAAGTAACCCGCAGTCCTTTTTAAATGCCTGCTGTATAGCGCTCTTTCTAAGCGCCATTTTTTCTTTGTCATCCTCCCTGCAACTCCATTTTTTAAACTCCAAACGATAAGCTGCAATTAAAAAAAAATGTCACTTAGAAAAATAATGTCACAAGATGCATAAAATAACAAGGTAATAAAGTATGAAGTAAGAAATATTTACAGATGTGAAGCAAGCATTCCATGCATCTTATCCAGGCATGTAAAGATGAAATTCCGTACTGGAACATTTCGTCGTTCCTTTCTCTATGAGCAAGTGATTCCAGATTGTTCATCTTTTTCATCAGTTTTGTTTTGCAAATATCACAGACAGCTGAGGATGTGTCTGACAAATACGAGGTTATTTTGCCGTCTATCATTGTCATGAGCAATTGATGCTTAACTTCAACTTGACCGATTCTTGATGGCTGAAGTCTTTCTATTTCTTCTGTTATGCCAGCTTTTATAGTTGCTACTGTTGACTGCGTTTCTTTAGTAAATTTAAACATAATCGGACGGCAATAGAAAGTCGATGAAGGTCGTTCGTTTTCCTAAACAATTGTTCCATCACAGTTATTATAAATAATATCATATCGTTACTAAGATTATTTAATAACTAAAAACGTATCCTAGGTAACAATGTAATGTTCTTAAGAAGAAAACATTTAAACAAGGTTGGCTGGAAAGGAATGTCCATGAAGTATATAACATTTCTCCCCATTTACATCTCTTCAATGAGACGGCGAGGTGGTTTGGTTATTCGCATGCTACTTCTGAAACCCATTGCGCTTTTACATGAGGTGGCAGGTGTTGTAGTCGGTTGTTCTGAGTGTTCCCGTATTGTCGAGGTGGCTCGTTCAGGCGGCGCTATTGTTACTGGTGCGTTAGGTGTTTCAGATGACGTTCCTGGTGTTTGGAAAGGTGTAGATTGTGGAGTTTGTTGTATATCACTCGGTCTTATGTGATCAGCATGTCTTCTTTTTAATATGCCATCTGGTGTTCTTATAATATATGAATATTTGTGCGTACGTTTTTCAATAATAGCTGGTTTCCATTTTGCCTCTTCCTTTGTTCGCACCAGGACGTTAGCACCTGGTTGATAATTTAGTGCCATTTGATCCCCTAATATATTAGCTTTGACTTCTTGATAATGTAGTCTTTTTCTCGTGCTTGGTCGAGCGTTGTCTAATATGTTGTTGAGTTGTCTTCCAAACATCATTTGGGCTGGTGACTTTAGAGTGGTGTTGTGTGGTGTATTTCTATAACTAAAAAGGAAACTTCTTAGTCTTTCTGTTAAATCGTTATGCATGTAAAGTTCACTTGCCATTCTGGTTTTGAATGTTCGTACTAGGCGTTCGGCCAATCCATTGGTGCGTGGGTGATAGGGCGCAGATTTTATGTGGGTAATGCCTCTGTTCTTGCAATATGTTTTAAATATGTCAGATGTGAATTGAGGACCGTTATCAGAAACTATTATTTGTGGTAGCCCAAATGTTGTGAAAATATCCTCAAGTTCACTACAAAGTTTGTCAGCAGTGATTTTGATCATAGGTTTTACTTCTATCCATTTAGATAATGCATCGCATAGAACCAGCCAATATTTATCGAGGAATGGTCCAGCGAAGTCAATGTGGATTCTTTCCCATACGTTGTTTGGAATTGACCAAGAAAATATTGGTAGTTCTGGGTTGTTTGGCCTATTTTCTTGACATCCTGAACATGTTTTCACGTAATTGTCGATATCTTCTTCCATAGATGGCCACCAGACATAGAAACGTGTTAATGCTCTCATAGCTGATATGCCTGGATGACCCCTATGAATGTATTTTAATGTTAACTTTCTCATGGCTGTTGGTATGATAATTCTGCCTTCCCACATTATGATGTTGTTCTCTACAGACAATTCGTTTCTCTTCTTAAAATATGCTTGTATGGTATTATCATCATACTTATAAGTGTGCCAATTTGTCTTTATATATTGTATTACTTTCATCAGCGTTGCATCCCTTTTAGTTTGTTCTTTGATAGTTTCTTCGTTAATAGCTATCTCATTAATCATTGATGTATTTAATTTTTCAACGATTCTGTTAATTTAATATTCTGCTTGAGTTGGTTGTTCGTAAGGATTTGGTAGTCTAGATAGTGGATCGGCAAGTATGTTATTTTTACCTTTTGTATATTGTATATCGTAATCATAACTCCCAATTACCAAAGCCCAACGGATAAGCCTATTGTTGACTAGCTTCGGTAAATTTCTATTAGTTCCAAGTAAATGAATTAATGGTTTGTGATCGGTTACTAATGTGAATTTTAACCCACGTAGAAACTGATCAAACTTTTTAATTCCAAAAAATATCGCCAGTGCTTCTCGATCAATGACTGAGTAATTACTTTCAGCTTGTTTCAACTTCCTTGATGCAAATGCGATTGGTCTATCGCTCCCTTTAATTTTATGATATAATACAGCTCCAATGCCTTTTTCAGATGCGTCACATGCTAGAAAAAGGGGTAGTTTCTCGTTGAAGGAAATAAGAGGCTTGGATGTTGTGATACATTGTTTGGTTTTCTCAAATATTGTGTGTTCATTCTCTGTCCATCTCCACTTTTGTCTGTGCCCTGTTAAAGTATGTAACTCTGCGCATGTGCTGTGTAGGTTTGGTATAAATCGCTCGTAAAAATTTACTAACCCTAGAAAAGATCTTAATTCTTTTATATTATTAGGCGGTGGTGCATTAAGGATGGCATCAATTTTTGATTGTGTTGGTTTAACGCCACATTTATTGATTACGTGCCCAAGGTATTCTATCTCGTTTTGCAGAAAGACACATTTCTTTAGATTAACTTTCATTCCGGCTTTATTCAGTCTTTTCATGACTTCTGCTAATATTTTTAAGTGTTCATTGTCGTTTATTCCCGTTATCGCTATGTCATCGAAATATATTGCTGTGTTAGGAATATTATCTAACAACTCCTCGAGGTAACGTTGACAAATCGCTGGTGCTATAGTAATTCCAAATGGCATTCTATTATATTGATAATAACCTTTGTGTGTTGATATGTGTGTACAGTTCCAGGTTTAATATGGATATTTAGTTCATAGTTCTTCACTTCCCCCAGTTTGTCATTAAAGAGATCTTTATTTTCATTGATTATTTGTTTCAGTGATGTTGTCTGAGTTTTGATTGAATATACGGATTTGGGAAAAGTCATATTGAACATTTCACACCATTGTAGTCCAAACAGCATGGGACTTGCATTTTTTATTACGACAACAGGTAAAATTTGTTGTTTTCCTTGTACCTCTACTTGTACATCTGTTATGCCTTTAGGTTTTAATTTATAGTTACCATAGGCACGTAGTTTTGGCCCAATCGTTAATTCCGGAGCTCCAATCTTTTTCCAAAATGCCGTGCTTATAATAGAATAAATTGAGCCCGGATCCCAGTCCATAGTACATTTGCATCCATTTATATAGGTATCAATTTTTTTGCATTGTATATTGCTATGGTTGATTTTATATACGTTTGTATCATTATCGCTATCATTGTCGCTATTATTATCACTATCATCGTTAGAATAACTGTTTATCTGTCTATTTGTTGTAGAGTTTTTATTTCTTGTTGATATTAAGTTGTTTACGTTATGTTTATTAAATGTTCTTGCGCCCTGTCTAGTTGCAATGTATGCTCTTCCAGTTTTTAAACAGCAACTTTCGAAATGGCCCTTGGTTTTACATGCTTTGCAACTATAACCTCTTGCTTCGCAATCAGTAATTTCATGTTTATCTAGTCTACCACATCTTTTGCATTGATTTTTGGTAAGAACACGTTGTCTGTAAGAACTGGTAGGACTGCTATTATTTGTTTGTTTTATTCGTTGTATTATTGAATGATTTATGTTAGCATTATCGTTTTCAGCTAGTTCTCTAGATTGTGAAATAGCAAATATTTGTTCGAATGTTACTTCTATAATTTTCCCATTGCAGTCGCGATCTTGCAATTCTGGCCATCTTTGTTTTAAATCTATTTCTAGTGTTTCGTGGTTAAGGCCCGTTGCAAAACGGTCACGAAGTTGCCGTTCTAAAAATTGGCCTTCGTAGCCACAGTCTTTACTTAGTTCTTTTATTTTATTAGCATAACTTTCCATGGACTCACCTTCTTTTCTAGTGCAGTTCCAGAAATCTGTGAGTGCCTTATACCTAGTAGTTTTCTTTGAATAAAAACTACATAGTTTGGCTTTTAATTCCTCGTAAGTGCGTTGTTCGAATGTGTTCATAAATGATGTTTTAATTTTGTGAAAAATATCCGGTGGCAGACACGTTACAAATAAATCTTTTTGTATTTCCTTATATTCGCTTCCGTAAATATTGCATTTAGCTTCAAAATATTCTATAAATTCATTTACCGATGTCGTATCTGGATTGAATTTGTCGTTTGTGAATTTCCTAATTTTTTTGCTGGTTGAATCATCGTTGACGTTTGATTTTGTAGGAGAAAGTGATTGTTGAGCTGCTAAAAGTCGTACTATTTCTGTTAATTGTTGTTGTTGTTTCATGAATTCTTTAAATTGAGTTGAATCCATGTTAAAAATTTTAAATTGTCGCCAATATTATAAATAATATCATATCGTTACTAAGATTATTTAATAACTAAAAACGTATCCTAGGTAACAATGTAATGTTCTTAAGAAGAAAACATTTAAACAAGGTTGGCTGGAAAGGAATGTCCATGAAGTATATAACAACAGTGTTGAAGCCTAATAGGAACTAGACTGGCCATAAAAATAGATGAATCATCAAACTCTGTTTCACTCTTTTGTTTGTAATTACTTTGACCCGAGGCTCCATCAAAGTCCCCTTTGCTTATAAGCAGAAAATCTGTTGCCGAGTTTAAATCCAAAGCAATTACATCTAAAAGTCTTGAAACTGTCAAGTTGAGTAAAGCTTACAGTTTAGCAGCAGCTCCTTCTTCAGTTATAATTATATCTTCTTTCCCTGGATAACATCTTGACTTCGCTTGTTTAATTTTATAATAAGAAGGATATAAGTCAGACCCATTTTCATTTGCTGCCTCTCTTAGGTTTATATACTGCCACCTACTTAATTTAAGTGAAACTAATAAAGACAGGGCTTCATCGGGTGAATATGCACTACTTTTCGCTTTACATGTACTTAAACACTCCTTAACTTTTCCAGATCTTCTGGGTGATTTAACAAATGGTTAATTATTTTTCCTACATCCTCATTTCCGGTGTTTCTTAAACTAGCAATTGTAGCAGCTTTCACTTCATCAGGGAATAACGAAAGCGATTTTTTAATTTCTTCTACGCGTCTTCGTTTTTGCCTGGAGCCCAATTCTTCGAAAGGTTTTCGAGGTGTAAATGTAGATGTCGAAGCTTCTGTTGTAGATGGTGGTAAATTTTCAACATTATCAGTATCACAAATCCCGACCCTTTCCTGTTCAGTGTTCACAGCTTCAGGTATCACTCCTTCGGGCCAGATTATTGCATGTTCTAACCAATCACCATTTTTTCTTATAAACTGTGATAATGTGCGACTACTTCGTTCCCATCTTGCACTTATAATTGAGCAATATCGCGTACAAAATTTTTGGAGCTCAGCACTGTTCTTTTCTGCCACATTGATTTTATGTTGTAGGAATTGGCAAAGTTTTTTACTATCTGACAATGATTTCAGTTGATCTCTTAAAATCATAAATAAATCTAAATTGTTCACTAAACTCTCCATTATAGCGTAAAAGGGACGATCACAATCACGAGATGTTAGTAGTAGTACGAATAAACGAATACTAGCTAATATATAATAAATATGGTAATTATAAGTATAACTTCCAGTAATAGATTTTTTTTCTACTACCCTCATTAACTAATCATCCACATTAAAATTACAGTAATGGCTAAACGTGACAACACATTTTTTTTTAATATGAAAGGTTAAACTAATTACAGTCATTAAACGGACAATTAGAAATTTCTAGATAAATATTCACACATTTTTAAAAGCTTATTAGGGACCTTTTAAATGTATTATTATTAGTTGTTAAGTAATTATGCGTATTATTACATGCTTACACTTATTAATCCATATTAAATTTAACTTAAAATAACTTAAGAAAATAAAAATAAAGCTTTTTATATTAATATATTTTTTCATTTTTTTGATCCAATTATTTCGGAGAATTGCAACTTTATGCACATGTTCATAGCATCAAATGATAGTAGACTAGACAAGGTTTAAGGAACAAAAGGTTTAAAAGCGGGATCTAACGATACTTAGCAGAAATTTAACTTTATTTGATCAGCTCCATACAAAAAAATTCAAAATATTTTTTTCTGCCCAAACTATCAAGTTTAGGAAAAATCTTCTAAGGGCAATTATTATTGACGTTAACGAGCTCTATCCATCCGCACTAAGAAAAAAATAAAAAACCAAAGTTGGTCCCTAAGTCCCTAAAATCTTGCTTTCGACCCACTGTGCGCCGGACCGTTTCGTAGTGTACAAGGTCACGGCGTACGCAAGGCAACTCTATTGTATAGTGGTGTACGTATGTAAGTACGCGTGTAACTTACACCACACTGTGATACTTTAGTTAACTAGTAAACATAACCCGCTATTCTCGCTACTGAAATAGAGTGTTTCAAAACCGCTATTAACATTCGATAGATAGTTTCGTTTCGTTACCCAAATAACCCGCTACAGCCCATCGCTATATCTGACAGGTAATTATTAGGGATACCACTATAGTAAAATTTCCCTACATTTTCGTACTACCGGTGTCTGACTGGTCTTTGGTTGGTACATTTGTTATTTTGTTTTAGGCGTGTCTGAAGGCACTGTCACCCAAATACTCAAGAGGGTAGTGTAGTAGCAACTTCATCTTCGAAAATTGTGACTCCGGGTTTTTGCCCGGGGAAGGAACCGGAAGAAAAAAATTGTCGTGTTAGACGATTTTGATAACTGCGCTATAAGGCATAAAATTCAATCATTTTACATCGTGAAGAAGGAGATTCCTACCATAAAAAAATTTTGGTTGGAATTGAGAGCCGACATTGATTTTAAATATAGCAGAACATCGTTGAGGAGTATTTTAAAGACTATGGGCTATAAATAGAAAAAATGTCAGTCCAAATGTAAAGTTTTAATAGAACGCTTTTAATAGAAAAATAGAAGACAAATATTTCGAATCAGACAGGTTATTGGATATGGAAATGGACAAATTCATTATTAATATTACTGGGGATACATCTGACTTTTCTGATGAAGACTCAAGCATAGATTCTGATGAAGATGGTCAAATGGAATGTGGGTTAATCACTTCAGCATCATTGTTATATCAAATTTAACAGTAGCTACTACTAAATATCCAATAAAATATTTACAATAATGTCATGATGTTTTTTTTAAATATTGTATGTGAGTGGAACAAACTAGTACATTCATTATGCTTATCTGCTTAAGTTTCGAATAATGAAAAATAATTATTCATTAAAAGAAGGAATAAAGATTAGTTTTGTGGGCAACATTAAGCAAGCCACCAGTAGCGAGCAGAGTTATCTTGCACGCACTCTAATATTTTTTTTTTACTATAATTATATATCAATAGTTCGGTATCTCAGTGAAAAGTAAATATCGAAGTTCGATATTTATTTTTAATGAATTTATATTTTCTCGTAAATTATTTAATCATCAAATTCACAGTAAACTACACATAGTTCTAATTTATACTTTATTATGTTTGTATGAAGTTAGAAAGAGAAGTTATGAAAAACTACTGTTTTATTGTAATGTAGCAAAAACACATACCAATTTATATTAATTTATTTAATATCCAGTTCTAATAGTATCTGAAGAAATAGCTTCAATGAACAATCTTAAAATCCTACAGCTGCACATATAAAAGGACGTGGAGGTTTTTAAAAACTTATACTGGAAAATATTGGTAGACATGATTGTCTTATTTAAATAAAACAATAATTACTATGAATACAATTTATCACCCGCTTTCTGCATGGGTATCCTAAAAGAAGACTAAGGAGTATGATACACAGATAACAGCGGTGGAGAAGAAAACTCGACATAAAATTTAATACCAATATGTTTAACCAAGGTGGTTGTACGGCGTCGTATGGGCTTATGGACTAACGCCGTGATTGACAGAAGAACCTAAGGTTATAGTTTGATGTACCTAAAGCCCTTAAGTTCCTAGCCTATCTGATGGGATACCTGCACCGCGCTACCTAAGGTGACAGGTAGATGTGAGATGGATGTTTGGGTGGAGGATTGGTAATTCTCACTGCCGGTCAAGCAGACTCACAGGACCGATCAGAACTGACGGCTAAGGGTGTCTTGGCCGCAGTGAGAGGGAGGTTTGGGTGGAGGATTGGTAATTCTCACTGCCGGTCAAGCAGACTCACAGGACCGATCAGAACTGACGGCTAAGGGTGTCTTGGCCGCAGTGAGAGGGTAGTAACTGAGAGATGAATAAATTCAAATCTGATTTATTTTACAAAATTTACACCTTATATACTACTTATTGCTAATACACACATATATCATTTTGTGTTAGTGTGTCGTAAGTGTGAAGTGTAACGCAGCATCTTTAATCATGTCAGTGCGAATTTTGCAAATTTGCGCTGTTTGTATGTTGACATGCTCTACTTGTATGTTGACATGCTCTACTTATGAATTTGCTGCGTTGCATGTTCAATGTGCATTGAACAGTGGTAGTCGTGGAATATGTAATAGATTACGTTCTCTTCCATTTTGCAGGAAACCAGATCACAAAAGTAATAGTTATGTTTAGCCTACAAGTGATGATGATGATTATAATTAATTGTAAAAATTAGTTTTTGAGCTTATCTTTGTGTTTATTTAGCTGTTAGCTACGGATGGCTTTAACAACTTTGCCCGACCTATGGGTGAGCTGGGATAAGCGCTCAGCTCACCTATAGTGCAGTTCGCTCAGTATTACCTGATGGTTGGCAATTCGAAGTTGATCGGAAGATCAACATTTCGAATGATTGTATTTTAAAAATACCAACAGGCCTGTACAGGCGTTGTACTCAATATCAACGTTGTCAAATTTATTTTTAAAGGTGTTTACTAACTAGAGGCTAAATAAGTGCGAGACGGAGTAGCGCATATAAGGTGCCGTATCATTATCTATAAAAATCCCGTTTATTATATGGGAGCCCTCCTTAAAGATATTTTGTTTTTAGTATTTTTTGTTACAGCGGCAACAGAAATACATAATTTGTAAAAAATTCCACTGTCTAGCTATCGCGGTTCTTGAGATACAGCCTGGTGACAGACAGATGGACGGACAGACAAGGCAGTCTTAGTAATAGGGTCCCGTTTTTATCCTTTGGGTATGGAACCATAAAAATCGCATTTTGCTCGGAATCCGAGAAAAATAGACCGCAATGAATTTCAATAATATAACAGCAAATTATTTAAAAACCTAAAGTGGATGAATACATATTATATCACATGCAAGTGATGATACCAAAGGACGAAAAGAAATGAAGAAATACAAAGAGGAATATTTCTTTAAAATATCATTTGTTTTGTATTAATATATTCCGGTTTTTGCTTTCATTAGATTTACGTGACTAAATACTAGTTCACACGGTAGCACTTGACTAGAAATCTCACTTCACTTCATTAATTCATTAATTTAATAATCACATGAAATTAGTACCTACCTAGTAGTAAGGTCATGCGATGATATGAGCGTAGTGCATCTTTAAGTTGCGATAACACCATAGGAATGACTTCTGGTATTAGCAAATTATATCACCCATCTGTCATCTTAGAAATATTATTACAAATGTTTAAACATATGCAACAGTTCAATGTTATTATTCTAGTGCCCTTTTACTCAAAACACATCTAAATGCGTATTGCTGATTTGTATGGCATTTGGAGCAGCGCTACTATCGGATGTAAGGGGCACTGCTTCAACTATTGAAGCTATCTCATCAAATAGCACATATGATGGTTAATGATACCTACTGCCAGGAGAGGTAGGCTACTAGGCCGTTGCCTACAGTGATGAAAGTGAAGAAAGTTTGAATGCGTGCAATGAGTGAGTGATACCAGAAATCAGACTAGTGCTGGATATATCTGAACAATGATATTTTTGACGTAGTAATTTTGCTTTTTGGCATTTGGTAACATTATCGTCATGGCTGAATGAAACTGTTGACTATCAATCTGTCAATTTTGTGAAATCTTTTATTTTCGCCGTGATCAGTAATTTGTGAGTTATGGTTTTGTAATGGATAGTGTTCGCTATTTTTTTCATGAGTAGTTGTAAAGATTCATCATGAACGGGTTAAGTTTCAGTGAACTCTGTTGCCTGTTTTGTTGTCCACCATGCCCAGGGAAAATCGCGGCGAAGCTAGCATTTCTACCTCCAGAACCAACGTATACGTTTACACCTGACGAAACAGCAGCAAAATTTTCATTGTCATTAACTGAACGCGCTGAGTGGCAATATTCAGACCGAGAGAAAGAGAATATTGAAGGCTTTTATTCGAGAACCACTAGAGGCAACAGAATAGCTTGCCTCTTTGTTCGATGTAGTCCTAATGCTCGTTTTACCATATTATTTTCTCATGGAAATGCTGTAGATCTTGGTCAAATGAGTAGTTTTTACTTAGGTCTAGGTACAAGAATAAACTGTAATATATTCAGTTATGATTATTCTGGCTATGGTGTGAGCGGTGGTAAACCTTCAGAGAAAAATTTGTACGCTGATATCGATGCAGCGTGGCAGGCATTGAGAACTCGTTATGGAATTAGTCCAGAGAACATTATATTGTACGGCCAGAGTATAGGGACTGTGCCTACTGTGGACTTGGCTGCTCGTTATGAAGTGGGTGCTGTGGTTCTGCATTCACCTCTTATGTCGGGTATGAGAGTGGCATTCCCCAACACTAAAAGGACATGGTTCTTTGACGCTTTTCCAAGGTAAGTTCTTGCTTACATTATGTAAACATATTCTGACCTTATTTTGATATTGTAATGACTCATCCTACTTTAATTACAAATACATTCTTAGTGCACAAAGCCTTACATTTATAATGCACAATATTAATGCATAAATTGTGTTATTTACATTCTGCTTTTAACTAATACTTTTATGTACTACTATATTCTCATATAAGCCGATGTTTTTATGATAATTTAAACAACAACTATTTTAATCATATTGGGCAAATGTCACTCAAAAATAATGCAATACTATCAGGTCTTGTTGGGACATATCCAGATCTCTGCTCACTATGAATGTTTTTTCTATAAAATACTAGCAACCTGCCCTCCCTTCTCTTTGGTTTCAGTTGCCTTACCCGCATAGTTTCCATGCCCGTGGGAATATGGAGATAAAATATACCCTATGTTATTGATATTATAGCGTTCCATTAGTGAAAGAATTTTTGAAATCAGTTCATTGGTTCAAGCATGAAAGCGTAACAAACAAACGTACTTTCGCATTTATAATATTAGTAAGGATGTTATGTATTTTTTTACATATTACTTATATGTAGTAAGTATTATGGTTATTTTTTTAAATAATATGTATTATGGTCTTTTTCAATTTATTATTTGTGATTTTAATATTGTTTATGGTGTCTTTGTCATGTTTCTTAATTGTGTTTGGTAATATCACCTTACATGATATCAAAGCTTGTTAATATTTTTACTTTGATTGTTTTACATTGACCTTGTGATATCCCAATAGGTGATTATTGTATGTATTTGGCCTTTCAACTCTCTGTTATCAATACAAATATTTGATTGGCTGTTTCCCCACCCGCTTTATTTGCTATGAAGATAAAATGAAATGATGTTTTTTTTATTTAGGTAGTGCTAATAAATTCTCAATCAGATTTATTATAATATCCATGATGTTAAATTCAAACATAACTATTCAATTTTGTTATACTTACAAGTTTATTAGTTAATCTTATTTGTGGTGGTTAAGAAACTTTTTTTGCAAAGATTCAAATTGTTCTGAATTAATATCTTAACTCTGCAATTGAAATTTGATCTACTTCTATATAAATACCCATGCCTAACTTATGTTATAATAATTCAATGCAAACAAATAAACCTTGAACTATTATTTGTAATTGGCACTTAGCTTGCCTGCTGTAATTTTTTAAAACTATAGATAATCATTTTCATTCATCAGTTTTCATTCTGTTCTTATCCCAACCACTTACGGTTGATGCAATATGTTTTCTCTTCTCCCACTGTACATACTGCTATATAGTTTATACATAAAATTTTGACAATATTTTCATTACCGACTACCTATTTAATATCAATCTTCGTGAGGAATGTAATTGCTGAAGAGATGATATCAAATGAAGGTCACCTAGGTTGATAGAAAGTTCTTAATTGGGTAAAAATCCCACAAGTAATTTGAAGATAGGTGATATTTGTAGGCGCCACATAATGAATAATTACTGCAAATAATAGTATTATATACTGCATGCCCCATTAGTCCTTTGAACTGAAAAAAATTATAAAAAAAAACAATATGAAATTTTTATTTATTGTTTAGTATTTTACATTAAAAGGGAAATATTTTTTAAAAATAACTTCAACTAAATGTGCTGCATTTTGTTCTTGGCACTTCTGTAAACGACGACTAAAATTTTCTATCACTACACGGCAAGTACGCTCTGAAATGCTTGACATTTCTCCCGGGATATTTTCTTTTAGTTCATCAATTTACTGCGGATTTGTTTCGTAGACTTTAGACTTACCCCATAACCATGGGTAACCCCATAAGAAAAAGTCTATTGGACCCAAATCCGGGCTACGGTGTGGCCAGAGAATGTCTCTTCTTCGGATATCACTTTGTTAGGGAAAAATTGACAGACGACGGGCATAGTGGTGTTAGAGGTATGGGCAGTTGCGCCATCTCGTTGACTGAATTCTGAAAGATCGTTGGTGCATTCCCCGCAACCTGCACGCCATTCCTCCGCGTCGTTTGAATTTTATACAAAATTTAAATTTCAAAGGACTTATGGGACATCCCGTATAAATTAGCATTATACATAATTCAACTTTCCACTAGGTGGACTAATAAAATCGTAAAAGTCTCAGGGAGCCTTTTGATGCAAGTGGGACAAAGCCATTCTGAGTGGCATTCTCGTGGTAAGGGCCATGGCCAACAAAGGATGTCTAGAACCTGATGGATGGGTTTTACATATAATATAATAAGGTAGATGTGTAGTGTAAAGAGATGCCTATCTCTTCAAAAAGCAAGAGCTAAAGTTATAAAAAATTAATAACAAAGAACATGTGATAATGAACTAATGCAAACACCTAGAAGTACTTCTTATTTATCTTTAATGTATGTCATGAATTAAGTCTGATAACATAGTTTTAATAGGTATGTTCCATAGAACTATATCATACAGAGATAACATAATTAAAGATAGTAATTGAGTAGTTAATTGGCTACTTATTACTCATTGAGTTGTAATTTTATGGCACTTGCCCATGTTACTAAATCATTGTCCATGTAGTGACGGAATAAGAATACAATTCATCACCCCCCTTTCTTGTCCATGGGTGTATAAGTATATGCATATAACATCTATTCAAGAGACGGAAAACTTGATATAGAACCCTATACCAACACGTCTGACCAGTGTGGTATAGTACAATTTCTCTCCCACTTTGGAGGAGGCTCAAGCCCAACATTGGGACATATATGAGCTGTGATGATGATAATAATGAAATCATTGCTGGGTGCTAACAGATGGTTGTACATTGTAGCCAACCATTATTTTCGAGGCAATCACCCAATCGTAAAAGTTTGATGTCTTACGTCACTGAACGATCTCTGACTTCGCCTAGAGTAATACCACCCTAGCAAAAACAGGTGGAGAAGGCAGCGCCGTGCGCGTTTTTGAGGTGGGCAAGTCCTATATAACCTGGTTTTAATGGGTCTTGCGCTCCTCCTGCTGGAGGTAGAGAAATTAATGCAAAGAGTTTAGCTCTCACCTCTGTCAGTAGTGAAACAAAAAGAACCTAGTTTTGGGAACTATTAAAATATTAATAATTACCATTTAAGATGTTAAACACCTGTGTATTTACATTTTAAAAATAATCTTTAAAAACGTAGTAGATACCTACCCAAATTTAGTGTAATACATTTTTGAACAGTCATTATTTTCTTGGCAAAGCTATTTGTGGCAGTTATTTTTAGAAAAAAGATATTTCGGGATCATTATCGATCAACAATTCAAATATCTATATTACTAATACAAATCCCCAAAACCAATGTAACATTATTCATTGATAGAAACGACAACAATACAGAACTGCATATGTAAATTGTAAAATAAAAAGAAAACTTTAATGTGAATATTGTCATTAGTATTATTTTTATCCATCGATCAGCCCGTAGTCATCCACTGTTGGACATAGGCCTCCCCAAGAGCCCTGTGCCACTTGCATCTAATGGCTCCCTGCGTGTTTCCAGATGTCTTCAGTACATGTAGTGGGAGGTCGTCCTACGCTACGTCCTCCGATTCGTGATCGCCACTCGAGAACCTTTCTCCCTCAACGGCTGTTCGTTCAACAAGCCATGTGGCCTGCCCATTGCTATTTCAACGTGTTAATTCTTCGGGCTAATGCCAGTCACTCCCGTTCTTGTACGGATTTTGGTTTTATACTTTAATAGGGAGCATAGCCCTTATAGTCCGGTCAAGTTAGACATAAAAATAGTGGTCAAATAACAAAAATTCCGACAGAGCCAAATTTTTGTGGGAAGCTTGGCCTTTGAAGTTTTCTTTCTGATGGTGAACATCAGAAAGAAAACTTCAAAGGTCCCCATCGATCCCATATGTGCTACTTAGACTGAGTGACTCTTAGAGATAAAATCTTACAAGTCTTGTTAGAGAAAAATCATAAAGACTATTTTTGAAGAGATTTTTCAGATCTACAAGTTAGTCTGAAGTAATTTTTTGATAAAACTTGCTGTTTTCGAGAAAATCCCTATACCTATCATTATTTTCAAAATATTCCAATATATTCAAAGCACTCAAAAGCAGATTCACCTTTAATGAATACCACGCCATATCAAGTGCTCCTCTATAGTTTCAGTCAGGGCCATAATAACGGTAGGCTTATACCTACATTAAATCTGAAATCCAAATCGCATCATTCTGAGCAAATCAGATGTTGGTACCATCAAGCGTTTAACCTATAACTCAAGCGGAACCCATTTGAATTTTTAACGCGTACTTTTATGAATCTTTTTTTAAATAAATATTAGTGTGATCGTTACTTAAGTGGTCACAAATCATGCAACCGATTTATTTTTAAAAAACAACACCTGTACTGAGTAACTTGTCCTTGTATAACAGAATGAATAAACATGTAATTAATGGGTATAAATTACGTCAGAACAAACATTTGTGGATCATGCAATGAATTATCTTACGTCGAAGCGAACCAATGAACCTCGGCACAGCAGATCGGCTTTTAGACCACTACACCATATGTGCAGTCACACAGCAGCAATTTATGTAGTCATGTGTATATTGAGTTGAAACTTCGTATAATTTGGCATTTTATTAAATCTACCCGTGCCTAACAGGTGCCATAAAAAAATCAATTGAAGTGAAAAAAGTAACCGTGTAAAGTCGTCGTAATAAGTCAATAAATGAACATTTACTTTTTCCATATTGTATCTACTTTCACTACGCTGCCTTGTTTGTATTTAATTAATTCAAAATAATTATTGAGCGTTGCATTGCTATAGATATGTAATTTTGACGTAATACATAATTGTTATGTCAATAACCAGATTTTATAATGGATCAGCGTAAGTGTTATAAGTATAATTACTATAAGTAACAGAGATTTATGGAGCTTAACCGAAACTATTGGATATATGAAATAAAACTATCCGAAATCGTAACCGAATCTGACTTAAAAATTTCAAATAGAGGCGGACTCTTAAGGAGATATGTTACGTTGTATTAGCTAACTAAATGTTGACCTAGAAATAAAGTCAAAGCGTAACTTTGCATTCAAAAGACGAATTCCATAATATTTGCAAATAACATCATTGCAAGTGAAAAAAAAGTCGTTGACATCGTATACCAACCCGTGTATCCAGCTTGATATTGTAAGTCAATTTTTTTCTTTATGTGGACGAAGCATCAGGCTCAGCACAGTGGGACGTGTATGAGCCGAGATCAATCAACATCGCATCTTATGTATGAACAGTGTCTATAGCGAAAGTGACTATAGTCTAACTTTAATTAGCTGCAGTAAAATGACGTTTTGTGGGTTGCCGGTTTTTGAAGAAAAATAAATAGGGATGTAGCTAAATGAGTGAATCATAAATGAATAATCAGTTTGGTTTTTTTTTTGAGATTTAATATTAAGTTGTAATGTATTTTTTTAACCTATTATTATTACTATAATAGAGGATTGATCTTTTTTAGTGGAAGTATAGGAAGGTACATTCAAAATGAAACAAAAACGTCATAATAATGTTATTTAATTAATCTTTTTCGAAATCACTGTCGCTGTCGCTTTCGGTCACACTAATAACAAATCTATCTGTCACTTCATCTATAATATGATCGAGGTGGCACATTTTATCTTCCTCTTTAATAGTGTGAGACACACAGTCACTCCACTTAGCCGGTGTCACTTTCTTGATTCCTTCTTGGAATAAAGTTTTCACTTCTTGCATTTTATACGTCTTATTATTGTTTGCGACGTGACTCTTTACCTGCGCCCATACCAACTCAATGGGGTTCAATTCACAGTGATAAGGGGGCAGTCTTAAAAGTGTGATACCTTTTTGTGCAGCCATCTCGTCTACGGCATATTTCTCAGTATGATTTTGTTGTTTCACAATATCTATGAGAGTGGCCTTGACCATATTTGGTTCAAACGCAATATTTTTAGTAGTCAGCTACTCTTGAATTTGTGCTTTCGTCCACGACATCTTCGGGATTGTTTCGATCTTCCGAGAGTGATAGGGCGCATTGTCCATTACGACTACTGCATTCGGCTTGAGTTAGGTAGAATACCGCCGAACCAATCCTCGAAATACTCCGCGTTCATTTCATCATGGTAGTCTTCTGTACCTTTCTTTGCTTCAAACATAAGAAGTCCGTCGACCAGGAAGCCTTCTTCTCCGCCTATGTGACTAATGAGTCGTTTGCCCTTTCCTGTGGGATTTTTTAATCCCGTAGTCAGGCCGTCTAAAAATGCCTGTCGAGAAGATTTAACACTAACACTAAAGTATTAGTAGCAGACGTAGAGTACAGTTGATTATCGTTACGATTTTATAGTAAAAATAGTTGGCCTACTGTTACGACTTAAATGTTTATATAACTGTCCGATTTTAAAATAGAGAGAAGGAACGGAGACCCATCGTTTGCCCATGGTTCATCAATATACCGCACACCTCAAGAAAGGAGGGGAATACGGGGTATGATTACTACGGAATAGGAAGGTGGAAGAAGGATGAAGAAGTTTTCTTAGTTTTAAGTGACGAAGTGCTTTCTTTTAGCTTGTGCCTTTTTTTACAAAACTTAGAATGTAAATTCGACACGTGTTTCGCCTCTGAACGTAACACCCTCAGGATAGTTTGGCTTGGTTGCCTTGCCATGGCCCATCCTTTTTATATCCTATTCCACCTTGATCCTATCCCGCATTCCTTCTTTTCTTAAGGTGTGCGATTTATTGATCAACTGTGAGAAAGTGATGGGTCACTCTTCCGTCCCTCCATTTTAAAATAATAATGGATTGCTGCCATGTATTACCAATTCAATCAATTAGAAATACTCGAATTTAATTAAAACAGGTTGCAAGGTAAAAAACAAGTTTTCGAAAGTAGACCCAGTCGCTGGTTTTAACTAGGAATGTTCTGGAGCTCCAAAACCGTAACCGAAATTATCGGATATCTGTAATGAAAATATAACCGAAACCTATATAACAATTTTGGATATTTTGGGATAGGGCCGTGTCTGTATGAGACTAGGATTTCTATCTACTAGCCGACCTAACAGCCTAAACAGAGGCCTCTCTAAAGGGAAATAATACAATGATCACCACAATTAGTTAAATTCTTTTACGATATAATGTTATTCTTATATCCGTAATCGTATCCAGATCCGAAAATGTATATTTATAACATCTCTAGTTTTAACTATCATGTTTTTTTTTTTGTGGTAGGACCACACTGCTGATAGTTTTCTGCATGCAGTCATAAATGGGCGGACTTGTTTTTGCTAGTATCACACTCGCGGTAAATCACAATTTGCTATTGCTTATCGTTCGGTGAGCTAGGAAGCTGGTGGTCCAACGACTAATTTATGGTATTCAGCGACGTGGCACTGCTGAAAATCATGGGCGGTAGTACCACGTGTCATCACTGGGCTAATTGCTCATCAACCATCAAAGGTTTATTGCCTTGCCAGAATAAAAATATTTTAAAAGAAGAATTTAGAACACGTACACGAGAAGTGGAGAATGTATTTTTATTATTTAGAAATATTAATGCTTATCTAATCATATCAATACTAATAGCGCAAAAGTATTTGTATTACTTACCTATAGGCAGTAAACTAGTGGAACGAAACGATGTAATGATTGCTATTAAGTAGCGATACTTTTTTTGGCTTCACTCATTGAGGGTTTTAATATGTATTTGTAGCTTCTGAAATTATTGTGGGACTTCTTGTGGCATCTGCTTTCACAAGGTTTTAGCAGAGATTATTATTTTGAATGAATGTATCTACACTTTTTTTTAGGAGTAGCTACTAAACTACAAATAACTAAGCCAACCCAGGAATGCCGAATCGTGCCGAGGATCAAACAGGCCAGAAAGGCATACGGTCGGTTATGAGGGCGGTCGGTCCAGTGGCGGACTAATCAGGGGGCGGAAGGGGCGGACTAATCAGGGGGCGGAAGGGGCGGACCGCCCCGGGCCTCCGGTCTTTCCAAATGCCTCTGCGTTCCCCTGATCAAGTCATAAACAAGACTTTAAAAATGTGCTTAGTACCTTCATAACTTCATCAAGATCAAAACACTACAGCTAACTAGACTTTTTACGCGGTACTAATATTTTTTTAACTTTAGGTACTGATCACATTCCACAGGAATCCTTGAATGGATGAAGTGCAAATAATTCACTCTTGTACGCCTACATTTATATTCACTACATCGCTTATACTTCAATACTTTTTGACCATTTGTATCTCGATTACATCACGTGAGAGGAGTTTTTCGAAACTTAACCCGACGATTTATTAACGACCGAGAACCGTATTTTTGTCATTTTTAAGGCAAATTCTCATCATCAAAAATCGAGAATTTTGAAATGAGACATATGGTCTCCCGTACTTTGCAGTGTGCTCTTTCAGAATCTGGGTTTGAAATTGCGATTTTTTTCACTACAAAAAGAAATATGGTCGCTTTGAAACAAAAAAAAAACCACGAAAAATCGAAGACATTTTCTTTTCATGTTTTTTTTCTCGTAGAACGCCGAATGACCCCTTCTTTTTTTTTAACCATGAGTGCACTAAATAGTTGTAGTTGAACGATGAATTTTTTAAATTTGTAAAAATCAATGTTTTACCCTAAAATGGCGATTTTCACCCCTTAAGTGGTGAGCGAAATTTCACGTTTCGCGTAAAATAGAAAAAAAAATCGGATCTTCACGATAATTAGTATGTCGGGGCTTTTTAGGTCGCTGATTTCGATTCTGCCATTTAAATTTGAATATTCAAGATGGCGGATCCCATATGGCCAAACGAAAATCAAAAAACTTATTTGAATTGGGTGAAATTGGGCACTCGGGGATTTTCGAGATCGCTGATTCGCAACTGCACTCAAGATTTGTAAGTTCAAGATGGCGGATCCAATATGGCCGACTAGAAATCTAATATCTTATTTGAATAGAATGAAATTGAGCACTCAAGGGTTTTCGAGGTCGGCAATTACGATACTGCCCTCAAAATTTGAAAATTCAAAATGGCGGATCCAATATAGTCGACTAGATATATAAAAACTTATTTGGATCGGGTGAAATTGAGCACTCGGGGGTTTTCGAAGTCACTGATTATGATTCTACCCTCAAAATTTACCACGTCCACATCGTTGTCTCTTGGGTTGCGCTAAGAGTAAAATAAAAAAGGTGACGCGTTATGTTGGATCCGTTATTGTGAATTTTCAAATTCTGAGAACAGAATCCAGATCAGTGACCTCAAAAACCCCCGAGTGCTCAATTTCACCCGATTCAAATAAGTTTTTGGATATTCGGTCGGCCATATTGGATCTGCTATTTTGATTTTTTTAATTTTGAGAGCGGAATCGTATTCAGGGACTTTGAAAACTCCCTAGTGTAAAAGTCACCCGATTCAAATAAGTTTTTAGATTTTCGGTCGGGCATATTGGACCCGCCATCTTGAATTTTCAAATTTTGAGGGCAGAATCGTAATTAGCGACTTAAAAAACCCCGGGATACCAATTTTCGTGAAGATCCGATTTTTCTATTTTACGCGAAACGTGAAATTTCGCTCACCACTTAAGGTGTGAAAATCGCCATTTTAGGGTAAAAACATAGATCTTTACAAATTTAAAAAATTCATCGTTCAACTACAACTAATAGTGTAATTTCAATCCCAGATTCTGAAAGAGCACACTGTAAAGTACGTCTCATTTTAAGCTATTGCATAGCTTTTATCGCGTGCTTTGAGCGCGGCGGCTGAATCAAGAAATGTCGTAATGAAACTAAAACCTAACACCCGCCTACCATGTAGCTCGGTCGAGCGTTCGGTGTGACGGTCGTCGACATTCTGCGTTCGTCCGTCTCGATGCGCACACGTGCCACCGCTTTGCGTAGCTTACGTCAAATAGTGTTTTCGCGCGTTTTCTAACGGTCCCAGCGATCTTCAGCGGACGACAGTGGTAATCCAAACCGCCTTTATTGTTATACATTATACATTGTTGTTTTCTTATCGGTCACCACGCTCAAAAAGTGTAACTTGAATTAATATCAAAGAAAAAAAAAACTGCATAAATAAAAAATAAATAAATAATTATAATTGCATAAGTTGATAAAAAATGCTATGCAATAGCTTTACCGCGGCAGTCCCCGAGTGCCACACGTTTTTTTTACAAAGTTCTCGTTTTTTAATGATGACAATTTGCCTTAAAAACCTTATTTTTAGTATTTGTTGTTATAGCGGCAACAAGAATACATAATTTATGAAAATTTCAACTGTCTAGCTATCGCGGTTCTTAAGATATAGCCTGGTGACAGACAGCGAAGTCTTAGTAATAGGTTCCCGTTTTATCCTTTGGGTACGGAACCCTAAAAATGATGAAAAAAATAATACGATTTTCGGTCGTTAATGGGTTAAACTAATTAAAAATTGACTTCGATCTACAATGGGTCAAGAGCGACTGGTTAATCTAGCCCTGCTTTCAATAGAATGAAAATTTTTAAAAGAAATCGATTTCACAGACGTTATTGAGGAGTTCAGTAAATTGATGGCACGAAAACACATAGGTATAACATGCTACAAAAAAAAAAACTATTTTTTTATTATATCTAATTAATATTTTAGGTATATTGTATGTAATGTTTATTTAGCCTAAATAATTTGTCTCATTTAAATTTCACTTGCCTAAACATAAACACTTTTTATACATACAAATATGAACTGAATAAAAAGCTTGTAAAACTTTTTTCAAGTTGGGGGCCTCATTCAGCTGTGCCGCCCCGGCCCTCTGACGGGCTTAGTCCGCCACTGGGTCGGTCTAAACCGGCCTTCCGTAACCTTAGACAGTTGGGCGGAGAGGGGCTCAAAATAATAAAGATAGGACACAACAAATAGCTATTTAAAAGTTGTCATCACGCAATAGTGTGTATCCTCTCTCGCAGAACAGAATAGAACCCAACAGATACTGTTTTGCACTAGTCAAAAGTAGATAAAAAAATTTAACCCCTTGTTATCGACCGCAGCGCCACGCGGGTCTTAATGCATTGTTTTATCTATAGGGCATAGCTCCAGATATCGGGGTTGCGAATGGAGGTATTGCCTACGCATATCAGCATAACATAGCGAACTCTTCATTATTATAACACCTCAAACGTACACAACCTATGTTAAACAATTTAATAAATGATTTGATTTAAGACTTTATGCTCATGTATTTATAATTCGTTTGTTCGTTCGTTCGGGAATCTTAAGAGGATCTTCTCGTCCAATATTCCGCAGCGTCTGAAAACAGAGGTTTATCAGTGTGTGTTACCAGCGATGACTTACAGCACTGAAACGTGGTCTCTAAATGTCGGTATCATAAAAAAGCTCTAACAATAAGTCGCTCAACGTGCTATGGAGAGGGCTATGCTCGGTATTTCTCTACGTCAGCTATACTCTAAGTGTGTTCCGCGGAACCCTAGGGTTCCGTGATACCTCTGTCGGGGTTCCGCAAGAATTTAGAAATAAAAAAATCAAAACACCTCTCTCTGGTCGCTCCGCGGCTGTGCGGACTCCGCGGCCGCGCGGAGACAAAACGCTATGAATGTTATTTATTTATTTATTTGTATTTGTATAAGCTTGTGTTACATTAGCTGGTACAATATCTCATAAGTTTGGTCTCAACAATTTTATACTTGTACAACGCGTTCGCTCTAAGTTTGCCGGTCTGTGGAATGCGCGTACCCTCCCCCACGTGACAACAAAACTTATAATGTGTCATAGTTTTACCCAAATATCTAACGTACACAATTTTTATTGTTACAATTAAATAAAAAATTTCGAACGTCATACACTCATACCTATCGCCAGCGGCAAACTTAAAACGAGCGGGTAGTATACTTGTAAGCGCTCAGTCTCTTTGATAAAAGCCGCCTCTGAATTAGACGCTATAGTTGTCAACTAGCGACTTTCGTCTCTAACTTCAAAGGATAAAGTCGATATTGTTTACAACGCTATTTTTAAATTTCTGTTTTTATTTTTGCTTTTTGTTTATCAAAGGTGCCGACTCGAGTATTTTCGAGAATATTTGAGATCGAGTCTAGGACTAAGTATAAAAGCGGCGATCGCGCGTTGGCGTCGTCAGTTGATGATTAGCGTTCGGAGCGATAAGTTACTACCTACTTACAAGCTCGCTAGCGAGAAACTAGTGTTCATTGTTTTACTGCCTGCTGTATTCTGTTGTCTCAGTTTTATACATTTCTTCCCTGTAGGTTCTAAATTTAGTCTCTTATACGCAGTAACGATTGTGCATTATTTAAACCCCACTATCCTGACTTGTAACATTATAAATAAAGAAGAATGGAACGTTGGCTTAAAGGTGTTAAACGTGTTCCAACAACATCTTCTAATGACGCTGAATGTTCAAAAGCAATGCGCGCGGAGAATTTAGCAATCACCGATCCAGAAGATGATGCCACGAGTGCCACGACGTCAAGCTCGACGGTTTCAAAGACGAAAAAAAGGAAGTATGATGAATCTTATATCAGTTTCGGATTTGTTGATTCCAACGGCTCACCTCTCTGCATGCTCTGTAGTAAACTGCTTCCTAATAGTTCCATGGCACCTGCCAAATTGCGTCGACATTTAGAAACCGTACACCCCGAGACTAAAGACAAGAATAAAGAATTTTTTGTTCGCAAAAAAGATCAGTTATTAGAAAGTCAAAAAAATATGATGCATGTAACACAAACTACCAACGAAAAGGCCACGGAGGCATCATACTTGGTTAGCTATCGCATTGCACAAGCAGGTGAAGCGCACACTATCGCTGAGAAATTAATAAAACCATGTGTATTAGACATAACAAAATGTATGCTTGATGAAAAATCTGCAAAGCATCTTTCTACTGTTCCGCTATCAAACGATACTGTTTCACGACGAATCCATGATCTGGCAAGCTACGTCAAACAAGAACTAGTTACACGTCTACAAAATACACGATTCGCTTTGCAAATGGACGAGTCGACTGATGTCGCTGGTTTGGCTATCCTGCTGGTTATTGTGAGATATCCATATAAAAGTTCTTTTGAAGAAGACATGCTTATGTGTTCATCGCTGCTTACAAACACTACCGGGGAAGAAATTTTTAATAAAATAAATATATTTTTTGAAGAACATAATCTCAGTTGGAACAATTGCATTGACATTTGTACAGATGGGGCCAAGGCGATGACAGGTAAAACAGCAGGAGCAGTGTCACGAATGAAAAATAAAGCGCCTAATTGTAGTTCCAGTCATTGTATTCTGCATAGACAAGCACTTGCGATGAAGCAAATGCCGTCTAATCTAAAATTAGTTATGGATGAAGCGGTAAAAATAATTAATTTTATCAAATCACGACCACTACAATCCCGATTGTTCTCATTATTGTGTGAAGATTATGGCAGCAAACATAAAACACTGCTGCTCCATACAGAAGTGCGATGGCTGTCTCGGGGAAAAACTTTAACAAGGCTATTTGAACTTAGAGCCGAGTTACAAATGTTTCTTTCAGGAGATACTTCTTTTAATTTGAAGGACCGTTTGTATGATAAAACTTGGTTGTTCCGATTGTCTTTTATGGCGGATATCTTTCAAAAACTTAACGAATTAAATTTATCGTTGCAAGGTAAACAGACAACAGTGTTTCAGGCCTATAATAAAATAACTGCTTTTAAAAGAAAATTAGATTTTTGGATCATTTGCATTGGTAAGAAAGAAATAGAAAGTTTTACGTTACTCAGTGAGTTTGTTAGCGAAAACGACTCAGAAATGTTTGAAGATAATGTGTTTGAAGAATTGGTCCAATATCTCAGTTCGATGCGCGCATCTTTTGAAAAGTATTTTCCCGAAGAACACAATACAAAAATTAAAGTGAACTCCTGGATTCATAATCCTTTTTTACCCAACTTGGAAAAGCCTGAAAACATGTCAAATGAGATATATGAATCTCTTTTAGAAATGTCATCAGACACAAGTATGGAGTCATTGTTCAAAACGACGCCTCTTAATGATTTTTGGTGCAGAATCCAAGATGAATATGCAATGCTTGGCCAAATGGCTCTGGATATTCTTCTCCCGTTCCCAACTACATATTTGTGCGAAACAGGATTCTCTACCTACGCAGCCACGAAAACAGAATATCGCAATAGACTGGACGCCGAAGCTGATATGAGACTCCAACTTTCTTCCATCAAACCTGATATCAAGCAATTGATGAAAAATAAAAAACAGTTTCATACCTCCCACTAGTTAGATTTTTTCTTTTTTAATGTTTTCTATTATTGTCCTTACCAAGTGGTGAAGTAAATAATAATTAGTAACTGATACATTGTACTTTTATTATGCTGATTAATATAGAATACACTTATAAAAATAATTGTTTTATTGTAGGGTTCCATTAAGTATTTTGCTTCCCAAAAGGGTTCCGTCATTTAAAAAGTTTGAGAACCACTGCTCTACGTGATAAAATCCGCGACACGGAAATCTGTAGGAGAACGGGTGTACGCAGTACGTTTCATAGGAGTTGCTAGATATTACAATTCTAACCAATATTTTAAAGGGCAATGTATGTTTGTTTGTTACGGTTTCATCACTAAACCGATTTTCAAAATTCTTTCACCAACGGAAAGCAACATCAGCCCGTGACATTAGGCTATATATATCATTACTAGCATCCCGCCCTCGCTTCGCTTCGGTTATAGGTTATAGTCGTTTTACCCGCGTAGTTCCCGTGGGAATACCGGGATAAAATATAGCTTAGTTTACGCCCTGATATTATAGCTTTCCATTGGTGAAAGAATTTTTTAAATCGGTCCAGCCGTTTTGAAGATTACCCGGAACAAACAGACAGACAGACAAAAAATTTTTAATTGCTATTTTAGGCATAGGTGTCGTGCAAATAACCGTGTGAGCATGAAAAAAACCTATTATTTTGACATTACAAACAGACACTCCAATTTTATTTATTGGTATAGATGAGATCGAAATAAACGAGTTTCTTTCTTCTTTCTTTCTTTCTATATTTTATCCTCATATTCCCAAGATAACGGGCACTCCACTAATGAAACGGGAATTTGCTTTTAAAATATAGAATAAGTATTGAAGGAGAACAAGGAATAATCTGTACCAATAAATAAAATGGAAGTGTTTGTTTGTAATGCGAAAATAGTGCGCTTTTTCGCGCTCCCACGGTTATTGACACGATGCCTATGCCTAAAAGCCAGTTTTTTTTTTCTGTCTGTTTGTTCCGGGAAATCTTCAAAACGGCTGGGCTGATTTTGATAATATGTTACTACCAGGTAGTTGTCTATATAAGCAATAATTTAGGCTATATTCTTCTCGGTATTCCCACGGGAACAGCAATTACGCTGGTGAAACCGCACACATTTGCTAGTATAATATATATTTGCATCCAGTTCAATGCCTGCAGAGTACGCAGTCTAATTTACTTTTTTTTTTGTTTCAGTATCGACAAAATTCCTAAAGTGACCTCCCCAGTTCTAGTTATACATGGAACTGAAGATGAGGTGATAGATTTTTCACACGGACTAGCTATATATGAACGTTGTCCGCGTGCCGTGGAACCATTATGGGTTGAGGTATTTATACTTTCAGTAACTGCAGTTTTTGTAATTGGGTTTTGATATTGCATGTTTTAAGTGACGTTACGAGCAGTCTTATTTAAACCACTACGGTTTATTATTTGAATAATTTATTTCGTGCCTTTGGTGACGAAATAAATTAACTTTTTCATTCTTTTTAACCGTGTGTAGTAGATGATACTTAGAGGTGTTATGGTGCATTCCTAAGCGGTTGACACAGCAGGGTATCATCGTGAACTTACCGCGATAGTTGGAGTGGATTAACTCTAGTCTCAACATGGTACAAGACATAATCTGGAGCGAGAGTGAATAGTAGACCGCCGCCTCCTACCGAGAGGAAATGATGTACGCAAAGGAAGCGGATGGAGAGCACGAACGGGAGAGGCCCACCGGCCTATTGTATCACACATGAAGCACCGGGCGCTGAACGATCTCCGATCCAATGAATGCTAGGCTCAGAGTGGCAGACCCAGGGCAGTTCTTCACGTTAGTAGAAGCAGACCCCAAATAGCGCGACGCATTTGCCGCGTAAGGTGCCCCAGAGCATTCACGCCTTAATTACTTAAACGTTTGTCTGGAAATGTCGCCCACATGTTAGGAGACAAAAACGGCTTACTTTTAGCCAAAATAAAAGAACTGCTCATAAAGGATATTAAAATTGATTGACAAAATCTATATTAACGTGGGCATAATCGTAGTACCTGATAAAAATAAAATTGTATTTATATATAGTTGTCACATATTGTATCATATTGTACAATCACCTAGGCCCGGTACGATCTTATAAGGTTATTCTATTTCCTTTGGTGGTACACGGGTATGCATTGAACATGACGTTCATGGACTTCAGCATTAGATACCAAAGGTACAGCCATATCACTGTCTGCAGTAAGTGCAGGAGGGAGAATGAAATGATAACAGAAAAGTAATGGAATCTCCGAGAGACTCTGTATTTGGATCGCTATCTTTCTGGATGGCGAAGTACAAAAGAAGTGCATCGGCCAGGAATATTGATACGATAGGACATAATGCTCTCTCCGACATTGAGTATCCTGTACATCAACAACATGCTCTCCATAGAAAATTTGTGAATGATAGCACAGGTGACGAGCGATACACCTAACATCAGAATGTTCTTCGCAGTATGTTAAGGGAAAGACGGTCTTAACTTACACCTGAAGTCGAAAAAAAGCAGTACCGTAGTAAAAGCAGTACTGTAAGACACTATCTACATTTGGTAGAAATAATGGCTTGGTGTTGTTTGCTCAGCCCTCGGCAGTTATCTAAATAACGTCTCAACTCGCGTTTTAAACGAAACAATATTTATACTTCGCGTAAGACGCAATCCGACGACACGGTTCGCCACGCCTCCGGCCTCCCCTCTGCACACGATATGGTTCGCAGAATTGGCCGAGAGTATTGTTGCAAATAGCCATAATCAAGATTATTAGTACATATACCAAGAAATAAAAGGCTAAATTTACAAATCAGTTACGAATTATTGATCAAATGATTTATTCACAAACAATCTTCTGATGCGACGAAATCCTGCAAATATCTATTTCACCTGGAAACGTTATCGTAACGTACAGTTCACTGTACATTTTTAGCGTCAATTTTGTCCAAAAGCGGAATTGGGATGGACTACCTGCCGCGGTGTGTCTTGAGCGCTGTGACATATTTCCTTTTTACGAGGTTTAAAAACAGCACTTTCTTTAAGGTAGGCAGCGGTCTGGCTGTGCCACTGGTATTGCTAAGGTTCGTGAGTGAAATCAGTTAACATCAGGGTACTAATTGTTCGTTTGCCATAGACAATAAAAACTAGAGTTTTGTTCCCCCTGCTCTCTTGCCCTTCTAAGGAAGCTTAGTTACAAACTGCTATTATTCAGATGTTATTTTTCTGCGAGAGGGTAGTATTATTTCGGACGAGCTGGCCCGTTCAGACAGAAAATTGTCGGCAACGTGGCACTATGAAGTTACTTGTATTCTAGTGAATATTAGGATATTAGATATAACTTCGGAACTCACTTTTGGACACGAGCCACCTGCAAGATGCGAAGAAAACTAATAAACACTAACCTTATGGGTTCCCTTGATTTTTTTTACTTTTCTAATTAAAAATCAATGCTGGTCTAAATCCTATCTATTGGCAAACAGCAATGTAATCTTGCTTAATCAGTTACGCTACCTAAGGCAAGCTCGTCAAGTCTTATTTGAAAACGGCTAAATTATAGTCGGACAGAAACATCGACATTCTCTATTTATGTGCCTTAGTCATCTCATTCGATAAACGCGGGCATTTTTAATTAATTAATATGTGACTCAATATAAATTACTGGGTGTTAAAATTCGGGCGTGCTAGCGGTTAGTTAAAACTGGTAATACGTAGCCAGGGACCATTTCGACATAAACGTTAAAAAAATAGTTAAAATTATATATTTATAATGAGTTTGTTTATTCGTGAAAGCGTTGATTTACATATAATTTCCAAAAATAAATAATGAGTATTTTACTTATGAAGTATTTTTTTTCTACACAATATTGTTTTATTACTGATTATCCTTGTGAAATATATCCATCCACCCATCCACTCTATTAATGCCCAGTTTTTTAAATAAAGGAAATAATGTACCATAATCGTCATACTTAGCAGACGGGTTGACGACCGCATGGCGATATTGATAATAAGTATCCCGGGAGAGTTCTGCGGCTCATCCGGTTTGAGAGCCCTCAGCGCTCACCCACAGTCCGGGTTAAGCTGTTAAAATCATCTGCGACTAACAGTTATAGTCACACGCAAAAAAAAGGTCTCATTTTCCTAGTCATTCCTCAATCGATTTATACGACTCCTCCAGGAAAGTGAGTAATGGTGACACATTGTATACCTTATAGATTCAATATTATATTCAGTAATTTTCTTATCGATTACTTAGTATTATTATTATCATCATCACATCTCGTACGTGTCCCATTGTTGGGTTAGAGGCCACGCTGGTGAGACAGATTGCTATAGGGTTTAATATCGAGTTTTCTTTCTCTTCCAACGCTGTTTTCAGCATATCATATCCTTTAGTCGTCTCCACTGATAAGAAAGGGATTAGTAAATTGATTCTAACTTCTTAGTTGTGTTATAACTCCATCACCACACGGAATTTTTCATATTTAACACATTGGCTGCCGCGCAAATTTTACGTGATTTGCCCGAGGCGCCAACATGTAGTTTTTATTATACGATGCATATTATGTTGAAATTTTATATACAATGGATAAATTAAGTTGTACTAACATGTTACATGTTCTGTACGGCATTAATTTCTTCGAAGCATTACAGAAACAATGGTATTATTTAGAAATTTGTAAGTATCAATGTTTACCCCAATTACGTATTTTAACTATTGGCCGCGCCGCCGGTCACCGGTGACCCCCACGGCCCTGTAGCCAAGTCGAATGCCGGTCACCGGTGACCCCCACAGCAGCCAACGTGTTAATAAAATGGGTTTATTCTTTAAACAAGTAAATTTATTATTAGATCTCGTATCGTGCAAAGACAATTATAGAAGTCTTATTAATTTATGATGACTGTAAATCTACAGTGGCAGTTGTCTATATTTTTAATTCATTATAATTACAGGGCGCGGGGCATAACGATGTTGAACTGTTCAATCAATACTTAGAGAGACTGAAGCGTTTCGTTTCAGTAGAGTTGCTCAACTGACAAAGACTGCCGGCCACAGGCCAGACTACTCAAGGTACAATTTTATTTTATATTATATTATAATTTTATTTATATTATAATTTTATTTTAAGGCAACAGTTATTTTTCAAAAAGTTATTTGTTATAAGGTTAATTTTAAAACAATTATGTAACAGACTAATTATTTATTATTAATTCTTTACGTAAATACGTTTCTATAAATGTCTAAATTATATAAAATTACTAGGTGACTTTAGTCGCAGCTCTGGAGAAATATATAACTAAATCAAATAGAACTCTAACGCATTGCCACTTAGAGGATACTATTATTTATCTAAAGTTATAAATCATCATTGAATCCACCCTAATACACAAAAAAAAAACATCAAAATAAATACTATATCATTGATATTTTTATAATTATTATTTATATATCAATACTATATAATTTTTCTTTATGTATAATAAATATATTTCAGGTGACGACCAAAATCCTGCATCAACACTGAGCTCCGGCACTTCAAGTTCAGCGACAGAGAGACTCCTCTAGCTAGCGGGGGCCGGGCCTAGCCGGGCCGGCCCCATAAAAAACTCTGTGAACGCTAACGGCTCTGTGAGCCCCCACAATTACAAGGAAAATAAAAAAACTGACAATAATGAAGCTATATCAACTGACCAGAAGGCCTCGATCGCGCATAACATTAGCATCAACGTGACTGATACAGATTCACCAAGTTACGTACGGAGACGTATACATCTGCGTTCTCTGAGCGATGTGACTCCGGCCAGTCGCGCGCATACCCCCCGGGCACGCTCACATTCCGAGCGGCCGCGTGCGACGGCCACACCATCGCCATCGCGGCCAGCACCGCGCTCTCCGGTACCCCAGCCGCACACAGGCGCCCCCGGCATGCCGCGCTTCGTGCGCAGTGAGCGCTCCTCACCGGATACCTCGCTGCTGACGCTCGAGGAGCCGTTAGCGCACTCAGAGGCTGGTCTCACTCGACGCTTCGGTGCTCGCGATCGCTCGAGCAGTGACGCCGTTTCCGTACTCGGCAACCCATGGCGGAAGATGAGCGAGGTCGATATCAAATCAGCTGCTGCTCGAGGACGCGTGGGGGGCCGGTCCGGGCTCGATCCATGGGTAAAGATCCCATCGCCTCGAGCGGACTCGTCATGCGATCGAGCCATGTCGAAGGATGAAGCGAGTCGAGGAACGTCAGACACCGAGCAGAAACGTGAAAGCAGTACGTTCAAACGAGGAAAGCTGGAGAGAAAGTCACCAGTAGTGTGCGAGTCGTGCGGTAATGAGAGCTGTGAGTGCTGGCGTACGAATTGGTCGCGGGGTGCTCGTGCGATCCGTTCTTTGGGCGCGCAGTGTACCTGCGATGCGCGCTCACCGCGACCATCGCCGGCTCGTCTCCGGCCCAGAGCCGCCCCGAGAGCCCTATCCGACGACGAGGATCGCCCGCGTAGACTCTACAAGTCCGCCTCGCAGAAACTAATAACAACGTCGATGGACGGTGACAGAGGAAAGAAAACCGATCCTCTGTTGGAGACCACGTGTTGAGGTGACGGACGAAACGTGAATGAGCATTTAGTTCAGACGCCGCGGCCGGCGGTGCTGAGCTATTCGTTTTGTGTTCGGTGTGTGTTGTCCCTTTTCAATGTACGAGTATTATTAGTGCGAATTTTGTATCCCTTTAGTGTTTAAGATTTCAAAATTTATTATTGTACTGTAACATAATATTTGATAATGATAAAAAAGTATGGTCGTGTTAAGATATGATATAATATGAATATTTTTCAAGACTTGTACAATTATCTTTTTACTTTGGGAGGTTGTGCGTAGTTAAAATTTCATAATCAAGGATTTTTAAAAATAAGGTTTTGAGATTATAAATGCTTTTAAAAGTACTGTAATATCAAAAATATTTTATTTGTTAGTACTGATGAAATGATTTTATACACCATATTAAATTATGCACAATTCCACTGTAGCTATAGAATTTATGTATAGCATATTCAGTTACCTTGCATATTTTCAATTATCCATATATCTTCCAAAAATTGTAAATAATTTTAGGTACGAAGTAAACATATTATAGTTATATATCACAATCTCATATGTAATAAACAAAAAAAACTATAACCGTATTGGAATATTAAATCAATTTCATAGTATTGGTCAGATTTTATATATACTTACATTCCAATCCACAGATGTGAGGGAAATAACCCTTATTTAAAATTCAATTATATAACCTCTAAATACTAAGCTGATCAGACTAAAAATATTTATATTATGTAAACGTGAATTTATAAATTTAAACACGGCATTTTCTAAACATTATTTACTTAATTTTTATTACGCATTATAGCTTAAGTTATTTTATACAAATCTGAGGCAATATATATATAAACAAACAAGTGTACTTACTCTAATAGATTTATTGAATATTAAATAATAACACATGTTTCCTATATTGTCGCCATGTGGATAAATCAACCAATCAATTGAAATGCTTAGACTTCATTAAATGCCGCTCAATCTCAACTCAATCACACGAAAAGGCATATTCAATAAATTAGAACAACTAGTTGTCTTCCTGTCTAAATGTTATTATTTTGTTTACGTAATTTTTGTGATTATTTTTTTTAATGAAGATCTAAATATAATATAGATATAGACGATAAATTACAAATAATTTTTTCTGAATCTCGACAAAAGCGCCGATTATCAACATCAACTCTAACATCACTCTACAAATACGAAATTATTATAATAAACGAGAGCATTTGATGTGTAAATACCTAATCACATATCCTCTTTATATAGTTTTTATGAATATTGTTCAAGCATTCTATGAACTAAAGGACCTACAGAAATTTGTATACTTAGTGTCCTAACAAGTTGCTCGATGTTTATCGCTCTGGCAATAAAATATACTTACTTTATTTTTTGTTTTTGTAGCACTGCTTAACATTCTAACAAATTCGTCAATAGGTGCTTATTGGGATCATTGCTTATTTGGTAAATGCGATTTTGTGTAAAGTTGCAACAATGAAAACGGCATAAGTTGCTAGTGATAATGTGTATTACCAGAGCTTCTAATCTACTCTTCAATATACTCCGTTAGCTGCCATCATATTTTTAGTACCAAACTACTCTCCCACCAATATTATTATGCCTCCTAATATTAACAAAAGCTAACCATATAAATTTAGCGCTTATTTTCGCTACAGCTATTTGTTTTTTAATTAGAAATTATTTGAATCAAAATTGATAGTCCAGCCTCGAGCATTACTTTTGATAGGATGCTTGGTAATTGCTTTTTTTTTTTTTAATAAAATGTATACAATTTTGATTATAGATTAAAAAATCAACCAGTCTCTACTGAAGCCATTATTTTCTACTATGCCCAAAATTTCTCGTACATGGTCTTCGTACATAATACAGCTTTAATTACACTTAACGTTTTGCAAGCTTCCCATTCGTTCGTAATTAGGAAAGTACCTATCTCATTAATAGAAAAATGCATGGTCCATCCATCAATCAGCCTTACGACGCCCAATATAGGATTTCTGATAATTTAATAATACCACAACCGCTCACTTCTTAGGTGCCTGGGTTTTGGTTTTAGAAGTTTTCCAGGCGAACGTTCAGGTGTGCACTGCCTTACGCTCCCTTAAGGGGGTATTCTCGTGTAAACGCATAAATTTTACCTCTTTTTAGAGATTTTTTTCTATAATACAATAAAATTCAATCATTTTCATTTTTTCTAGGTTTTTATATGTATTTTAAACTGTATAAAAATTTTTTTTTTCTTATTTTTCATTTTATATATATATTTTTTTTTCTAATTAAATTAGATACCAAAATAAAAAAGGAGGTCACTGGTCATGGCAATAGCAGCTGTTCATGTTGTCTGAAATAAAAAAAATCGAATGGATCATTGTTCAGTAGATCTGTCGCTATAGGCCCTACCAGAATTAATCAATTTCATTAAAAAATAAAAAAATGGCGATCTGTAGACAAAAATGTGATTTTTTTTCTTTGTAAATTTTTTTGTTAAAATCGTTTTAAAAAAATAAGAAAATAGTTCCGAAAATAAACAATTTTTGGTACGGCCGATAACCATTAATAAGTAGAAGAATATGTATAAATTTCAAAGCAATCGGTTTAATACTTTTTTTTTTAGGACCATGACAGTCTTAGAAAATGTTGTTTCCAGAAAAATGCGTTTAAAGTTTCAAGAGCAGTATTTTTGTGGAAAATTTATACTTACACTAATCTGCTATTTTCACAGCATATTTTCGATAGGTTTTACTAATGAAATATGAAAAAAAAAAAGATTTTTCGAAGTGGGTACATGAGAATACCCCCCTTAACAATCAGTTACAGTTTACAATTCTCGCGGTCAAATAAAGATGGCGGATGGTGACACATTGTATTTTTAATTCATGACAAGGAGACGAAACAAGCGTGATCAATTTAAAATTGTTCTTTTTCACGAATTTTTACACTACTTTTTTACATTCAATTATTTTATAGGTATACAATTTTGTTAAAAATATTAGGAACATACCAAAGTCATCTCATAACATTAAAGCAATCTAATAAATCAACAAGATCCACATATCATAAAAAACATTAAATAAAATTACTCATTGAGATTAGGATAATCAAGAAAAACGCCACTAGGTGTCGCTACGTAAGAAGATATCATTTAACTATTAAGTATTTAAAGTCAATATAGTTAAAACCAAATTCCACGCCGTCAATACTCGAGTGAACAAAAATATTATGTTGACTTGAATTTAATTGCTTACGACGTTTGTGCCTTCCCGTATTATTCAATAACCCAATCATTTTAAAGCATAGGTTTGAGGGTTGAGGTTTTGAAAAATGTAAGATCTGTATATATTTATGTATGCTTGCGCTTCGCTAGCGTGTATGTGGATTTTGTCGAATAATTTTCTATTAGCCGAAAACATTTTTCCGTGTTTAAAAAGTAAATGTGAAATTTCAGGACGATCTATTGAGTACTTAAAGCTAAAGCTTGAAAACTTAACAGACAACCGGACATGCGCATTTACGTTATTAGTCAGGCCTTTTTTGTGTGCATTTCGACTCTTGGAACAAAAACGCGAATTTAACATTTGAAAAAGTTATAATGACTCGCAGACTCTAGAAAATAAAACCAAATCAAAAACTTTGTAACAACAAAACATCCATATCCTACTCGATATTTATGAAACACTTTCCTATAACATAAAAGCGAAGCTCGCTTTTTATTTATATTATTATTATACTTACAACATTAACTTTATTACGAAAACCAGATTTTTATTTATTTTGTAGAATATAATAATAATGGTTTGAATTAAATGATCACAAAAAATGGGCTTTAATGTCGGCTGAAATTCGTTTTTTATTCCTATTTTTTATCGTCAATACACACTTTTTCTATAAATCACATTATTTATTTAATTACTATTATTTTACAGCATTCAATTTCTTAAATGTTCAGCACATTATGTGACAGTGAATTAAAAGAAACATCGACCTCAACTTCTAAGAATAAAAACATAATTTAAATAATTTTGGCTATACCCAATGTCGTAGTGGTTTAAGTAGCAAAACTCTTGTACGTCACGGATTCGATTTCCAAAGATTTGGGCCTATTATTTATTTGTGTGGTCCCGGAATGATTGCTCGAATTTAATTAAGTGAGTAATTTGTGTTCGTTAATGTTAAATTTGTAACGTCCCCGCATCAACATTTAATCTGCGGGCTGTGTTGTCTTAGAAAAAATAACTTTAATTAATTACTTAATAAACAATTTTTATTAACTTCAGTAAATAATTATTCATCATCACTTTCCTTTGAAAAACCTCTTAAGAGCGTTATCGGTAATAAGCGGCCGTAAACAAAAAAATGTGGTTTTTTGAGACTGGTTACTCGTTCATGATAATAGTTTACTAAAAATTAATATAACCACTACATTAAACACATCTTTATATTGTATTTGTATAGAATCATAACTCAATATTGTAACTATTTTATTAAAAGGCAAGAGTATTTTGAACTTAAGTTCATGAGATTATACAAAAACGCTGAGTTTTGAGGTTCAGGTACGAATAAACCATAAATCGTGGCAGCTCGAAAAAATCTGTAGGTGATAGGTAAATTACTATTCTTGTTTTTGTATAAATGAAACTCAAGATTTCTTCCATTTAAAACTAAAAAAAAAAAATTCCTTAAGATTAATTTGACGAAAATGGCTCCTGTAAAACATTTAATTTTGTGAATAATACTAACCTTAGAACATTAAAAAAAATATACACTATTTGTACGACCATTGTAGAAGCAGCAAAAAAAAACAAATTGAAATACGAATAGTCACCCTCGTAATTAAATTTTAAATATTACTATAAATTGAACGTTACGATAATTGTTCATAAGCCAGTCGCGTGCTGGCGCTCAAAGGAGCAGGGTTATGTTGCTCGGGCTCTCGCCGGCAGTGCAAAAGACGACGATACGAACTTGAGCGTATACTGCGACTGATCAGTTTTGATTCATAAGTATTTATTACTACCTAATTCTGTTACTTTCATGAGATCTCTATTAAGAATAATATAGAATCTTTTTATGTTTTAGGTGATGGGTCGAAAAAGCAGATTGTATCTTGGGGACAAAATCGGTTACAAGGCGAGGAAAAAGAGAACACACAACAAAACTGTAAGGTACTTAAAGTTTCAAAAGAGTAAACGAAAAGAAAAGTGAGCCGTCACTCAGGACGCCTGGCAGATGTGAAACATCGAAATTATTTTGTATAAGTATATATGCATTAAAGAATATATTACGATAGGAACTAATATGGCATAAAGTATTAATAAGATATTACGATTTATATTATTTGAAATATTACCGAATAATAATAACTAATTCACTGCACAGTCGCTTACGCACAACATCGGGTCACTCCGTCTTCCTCACACACTACTACGTAGTTCAAAGGAGTGTGAAGTAAAAAACACCAACCCACTTTGCCTCTAGCGATGCCCTGAGCCGAGGTCGGATCCTACAGGAGGAGCCCTTGGGCGATGTCGCTTAGTATACTTTCACCGGGTTGAAACCCCTCAGCGCTCACCCATAGTCCCTGTCAAGCTATAAAAGCCATCTGCGCCTATCAGCTGTACACACAAAAAAAAAAAAATAGATGAGGTTACCGCAAAGCGAGGCGCTAACGCCACGCTACGATCAGGTTCACCCTCGCCTATAGATGTTTCACATCAAAAAGCGGAACGGAACATTTATGCAGCCTCATCTTCTGAAGATTATCAGCTAACCCAAATTTAATATTTTAATTACTAACCATAAACAATATATTTTTTTCATAGAGAATCATTTTCTTCTTGTACTAGCAATAAATATGTAGTAAAATATGGGTCAAAATTTAATAACTAATTTCTGTAGCGGGTAGATTTAAATCTCTGACTTGTTAGACATCCACGGCCATGGCGACCAGTGCCATACTCGACTACCGTACGGTGGCCACGGGAGGTAGCGTGCCTCTTGGCCGGCACTCCCCCGTGGGACCTATAGATGGAGATGCTCGCTAAGCTTTACCGGCGAGTGTCAGAGACGCGAGCCACGTATAGTCTCAATCAAGGAGATTGCCGCCTGGCGGGTCGACGCCCACCGAGACGTCATTGCCGTTGAGCAGTCCGACTGGAGAAGCCTCGGTATGGTGTCAGGACGATCGAGTCCTTCCGGCCGGTGCTGATGATGGCGCAAGTACCTGCGCCTGATATCGCCCTAGGCGAGGCTGCGGGTGACCGGACCGGGGACTTTAGTCCGTCTCCCGCAGACAGGCTGACCACGCGACTGCGTCCGACGTCCCGGGACAGGGACGTCGAGAGGTGAGGGGGTACCCGAAAGGGTATTCCGTCGGGCCGACCACGTAAGACGAGCAACTCGGCACTGGTGGTCGGCTCAACAACGAAGGCGACGTTCCCGCGCGCCGTCATTTCGTCGCCCCGGACGAAATGGACGGCGTGTGTGCCCACCCATAAAAAAGACATCATAATCTGCCATGGACGCCGTAAAGTGTTCGAAACTTCTGGCAATTATACTATTTGCGCTGTAGCATGGTGCGGGTGACACATGTCAATACCAGGTGACTAGGGATGTGACGATTCGCAATTAAATTTTTATCACTAATTATACTCGTAGCATAAATAAATGTTGTTCTGTTTATTATTGTCACGAAAATTATATATAGGAAAAAATATATTCATACAAATTATTCAATTAATTTAATAGTTCAAAAATTTTAAAAAGTTTCGTAAACGCATTCAAAACAACTGGTATTTCATATTTTTTCGTGGCATATTTTTATTCTGTGGCGCATCGCCGAGTCGGCCATTTTGTTTACCCGTGCGATGCTGTCAGTACGAGTGCTACCGCCTTGTATGTGACACGTATTTTTCATCAGTTTGTTTTCGTTAAATTGTTATTTGTTATAGTTTGTTGTTTTATTTGTTAAAGTTTGTTGTTATATTTGTTGGTTATAACCATGCCTAAGCATACGAAAAAAACTGTTTTGGGTAGTCAAGCTAGAGAGTTTGTTGTTCGCCTCCGAAACTACTTTGAAAGAGAACAACAAAATAATGGACCGTTGTTACCACTGAATCGAATTGTAGAACGAGTAGCCGAAGCTCTTGATATTGGCCGCAATACTGTTTCGCGTATAACACGCGAGAAAATTGGTCAAGAAGGGACGTCTGAAAATAAATTATCTACACCGAACAAAAAGCGGACCAAGGTGAAGCCAATCACAGATTTGGATGAATTTGCTAAGGACGCTATTAGAAATCACATTTATGATTATTATAGAAGAATGGAGCTACCCACGTTGCTTAAGCTTCTAAAATCATTGAAAGAAGCTGAACTGTTCAAAGGAGGTATTACTTCGTTGCGGAATGATATAAAGGATATTGGCTTTGTTTACATAAAAGTTAACAAAAGAAAAATTATTATGGAAAGGACTGATATTGCCCTTGCAAGGTGTACTTTTTTAAGGAAGGCTAAAAACATAGTTGATTGGAGTAAAGTTGTGTTTTTGGATGAAACGTGGCTAAACGCTAACCACACAGTGGGTAAAAGTTGGACCGACGATACGGCACAGTCATGTACCAAAGTCCCGGAGGGCAAAGGTACAGCAAGTGGATTTGTCCCTAATTGTTTACTGGCTTTTAAATCGAAAAAAACTACGGAGTATCATGAGGAGATGAACTACGAAAAATTTAAAGTTTGGTTCATAGGCCTCTTAGAAAACTTAAAAGAGCCTATGACCATAATAATGGATAACGCACCCTACCATTCGGTACAACTTAATAAACCTCCAACACAATCAAACCGCAAAAGCGAGTTGGTGAAGTGGCCGAGTGAAAACGGAGTTACAGCAGATATGAGTATGCTAAAGACGGAGCTTATTGGTTATTTAATATTTACAAAATAAAGAAATAAATTTAATAAAACATTTAATAAAAAGTTTGTGATAAAAATTAAAATTGTACATCAAATTATAATATTAATTTTTAATATTTGCTATTAAATTGAATAAATAATAAATATTTATAAAAATAACTAAATAAATTTAATGAAAACTTTTTGATAAAAATGAAAAAGTGAATATTAAATTAAGAAATCAATAAAAATATTTAAAAAATGACCAACCTTAAATTCAATTTTTGAATTTATTATTAAATTTATTTTTAAAATATTAAATAATCAATAATAAACATTTAAAATTAAGAATCTTATAATATTTAGTACAAATTATGTCTTATATATTTATTATTCTCTAAATTTTGTTTTTAATAATTATATATATATATATATATATTATATAAATTTATATTAAATATATATATTTGAAATATATATATTAAATATATTATTATATAAATATATTAATTTTTTTCCAATCCTTCTATTATTTTATTGTAATTAATTATTTGCATGCAATTAAAAACTATTTTTTAATGATGCCAAAGAAGTATAACTTCTCACGCGCGTACATAAGTACACGCACCCATTTTTTTAATTTCAATTCTCGTTTTGATACTTTGAAAAAGTAACAGCTTTCTGAACGAAGCATGTAATTTAAAACATTACCAGGTATCAGATTAGACATATTCAAGAGTAAATTTTGCATTAGATATTTGAAATTAATTTATTGATTAAAAACTAAATATTTTTTTTTCATAAGTCCATTTATGTTTATGTAGGTCACGCCGCAAGAAATAATACTACACCGCCATTTACGGCAAATAAGATGTTGACCCTGTTACAAGAGGCAATCAGTAACGTTCAACCTAAGGACTGGTCGAAGGTGGTGAATAAAACGAAAAGGGACATTATGTCTAATTGGGATCGTGACGTCCGTATTGATAACATAATTGAGACATCTTTAATAATATCCGTCACAGATACGGATGATGAAAGTGACAATTCCGATGTTCCTGACTCTGATATGAGTTTAGAAGAGGATTAAAATTGAATGAAAATTGAAGTAAATATGTAATAATTGTATACTTTTTAACAATAAAAAATTGAGCGCACAAATTGTTTTTTATTTATTTTTTAATCGACAATTCTTCGTAGTAGTACATCCCATCACTAAATACGTTTTTGGTGTTACGTTATACGCATACCACTTTGATTATTTTTTCTTTCAATTTCATTTGATTTGTAGGCTAGAACATTCTAGTTGGGTTTAATTTGGAAGGTATATCTTTATTACTACAGTTATTAGTGATTTAATATATTACCGATGTGGTACAGCTGAATTAATAGATCATAATTATAAATCACGGCAACTTTCAAGAGTGAAACGAAACTCGCCATAACTGTCACCCGCACCATGCTACAGCGCAAATACTTTAACTATCAAATACAAACGCGATAAATTCCTTAAAATAGTTGTGTTTATTAAGTTATACTCTGTGCCTATACTTCACTATTACCTATACTTTGCATATTAAGAATACAATTTTAACCGTTTTAATGTTATGATTTTTGGTTTTAAATTAAAAATTTTAAAATTTACATCATGTTGATTTTTGAAAAGATCTTACTTCTCCGAAGAATATACTAGAGATTAATTATAAGCGCCAAGACTCAAGACTGGTCATTCTATGAACTCTACGCGTGTGTGTAGTGCATTAGTGTGCGTCGATATCGGAACGTATCAAAATACCTAAACCGCACGCAGCGCGTTTACCGATAACCTGAATTGACTCCCATCCTCACGCGCCTATACCGACTTTCCTACGATACTAATAGGGTTCCGTCTTCGTGGAAGGTAGCCCATGTCCACCCGATCCCTAAAAAGGGAGACCGGTCTGACCCATTGAATTACAGGCCAATTGCGATAACATCCTTGCTCTCCAAGATAATGGAGAAAATTATAAACCGCCAGCTTCTGCAGTACCTTGAGGATCGCCAGCTGATCAATGATCGCCAATACGGCTTTCGTCGTGGGCGATCGGCTGGTGATCTTCTTGTGTACCTCACTCACCGTTGGGCAGAGGCCTTGGAGGGCAAGAGTGAGGCGCTAGCGTTCAGCCTAGACATCGCAAAGGCTTTGTATTGATTGGTCCTTTAATTTTAATTCTACCATAAAATCATGGCTTCTTCTTTGCGAGTGTTGTGGATCTGATGAACGAAGATAAAGCAACAGCTTAACATACTAAAAAGCAGTAACTCCTTGCCTTTTCTTTGTGGTAGAATATGGTCCGAACACAATTAACAACAATAACTTTGATTAAAGTGATTTTTTACCCGGTACAAACAGATTGGAAGTTTTCTAAGTGCCAAATATATTGAGAAAATAAGACAAAATCATACTACTATTACAAATCGCGTAAGATTACGCTGGCTAGAATTCCTTGTTTAATTCTAAACAACGTTACTGAAAATAAAAAAGCTTTGACCCGAATAAAACCTAGCCGGTGCAATATTCCTTTCAACAGTATCTAATCGAATATCGATTATAGGTTTTTTTTTTTTGTGTGTATTTAGCTGTTGGTCGCAGATGACCTTGACAGCTTAACGCGGGCAATGGGCGAGCGGAAGGCTCTCAACCCGGTGGATCGATTATAGGTTTAGTGAGACGATTTATATAGGAATGCCTAAGTACCTATCATTTTTGGACAAGGGATAGAAGCACAATATCGGCAGGGGGTATTCACCTCTTTGATATGTTTACCTTACAGTATATCTTAAATATTGGATAGAACTGGGACAGTATCCATAACGAATACATCATTCGCTTTCGGTTTGCAGATGTTATCAGTCACGGCAGTATTTCTGGAGGCCCTTAACCATGCTTAACAGCCTCAACAAGATCTTTCAAACATTGCTAAGACTAAACTTATCTATTTTCCATACTATTGTTGAGGTAAAACCTCGTTATAGACCGCTATGTAACACCTAGAGATGAAGTTGTTTAAAAAATTTAAAATGGAAGAAAAATGTTTATAATATTGATATACATATAATGTGTATAAAAATAACTGGTCAACAAGATAACACGTATTTAATTAATATTCCATATATTAATTGATTTATAGACTAATTACCTAAAATTTCCAATGTTGATACTACATATATAGGAAAGCGATTTTAGAAATTGGATGCTCCTATATTTACCTAGAGCAGTCGAATTAAGTAGATTAAATATTGAAATAATTTGTTTATTATCTTACTACGCATCAAAATCCAAGAGCTATTGCAAAACTACAGAATCTTGCTGTACCACACTGTGCAGTAGGTATTTAGAAATATAAAGCTCCAATGCTATGCAAACCAATTGACATTGCACTGAAACTTGATTTTAAAACAGTTACATAGCGATTCAAATTTGCACTAATAGAGGGTTATGTAGCTTGGAGCTTCTTTAAATAATAAAATTTTGAGGATCTGGAGAGTCAATTAAAAGCGGGGGTAACTGACATAACACGAAGGCTTACCAACATGAAGTACATTGGTGAAGAAAGTGCTTGATCTGCATCACGAATCTTACTATCCAATCACATTCGATATGTTCAATCAAGAAACCTATGCGAGTTGTGGATGTTGCTAAGGTTATGGAGTGTAGAAGTAAGGAGCACCATCTCGTATGGGGATTAGTCGAAAAAGTGTCCACTTGTAAACAGCAAATTAATAGCGCTAGTGTAGCAAGTGGAAATGATATGAACTTAGCAGTTATAAACAGAGTTATGGAGTGAAGTGTGCTGGGTTGAAAAATTGAATATTTATCTTGACTTCTGTCGTTAAGAAATATGCAGTATTTAAAATCTCAACTATTTACGTAGTCAACTGTAATTTAGTAAATAATAACCTATGAAACTTAAGAGTGAAGTGTGCTGGGTTGAAAAATTTAATATTTATCTTGACTTCTGTCGTTAAGAAATATGAATTGCGCTGTAACAAAGCGGAAATGTTTCTTTCCTTTTCTAATTTAGTATCCTACTCTAATAATTTGTGGCGCTCTATTTAAAATTCTTCCACTTGCTACTATAGCGCCACCTTAATTTTCTCCTTTCAACGGACACTTTTTCAACACTGAGATGGTCCTCCTTACTTCTACACTCGATAGCTAAGGTGAATGATGGAGGGGTAGTATTACCAACTCTCAAAAATATATATCCCTAGACTTATATAAAAACAACTGAAATGTAACAATTACATGAAAATACCCCTAAAAATATAATTCAAAAACTATACAGTAATAATAAATATTAAATAATATAGTCAGATTCGTTGTAAACTTACTGTAAGTCTTACTGTGTAACTTTCGGAATGTAATATTGGATATCAATGTAACCTATATAATATCTAGATTAACTACATTGAATTACTTCAGACCCTAAATGTTTACATTTTATGGTCAAAAAAAATTAATAGATAAGATACAATACAAAATCCCACCTGGCTTGCTTGTGATAAAAAATAAAATGATGAAAACAGAAAGAAGACATTCCTATTTTCATCAATTTACCAATAACAAGAAAATGTGTCTTATGATGCTTTGGCCTAAAAATTTTAAACTATCAACATATTCAAGACAAGAATTTGATTGGATATAAGAATATCATAAAACCATCTAAAGTTTTAAATTAATAAAATCTATAACCATTTTAGCTACTTTCTTTGAAGATTTTAATACAAATGCATGATCTACATCTACTTTCTGCAGACTAATTTCTGGTTCAAATATTTTGAAGTCCTCCATATAACTAATTGGTGTCCAATTATCATGAATACTGTAAATTACATTAGTAAAGTGTTTAATTCTATCTATGATATCTGTATTTAATTTTTTCACAGTATCCATTTCATTATATGCTAAAAACAGAACTTTCTCGCCTACTTTAGGTCTCAAAAACTTAAGAATAGAGTCAGTATAGTGTAAAGGCACAGATTGTACTTTTAAATACAATTTCACCAAAAAAGTCAAGATAAAAGCTGGTAACAAGTTTGCAATAGAAAACAACAACATAAAAAATAAATGAAAGTTTCTAATAAAAGTGTTTAAAAATTTCCCATTCTTTGTTTCAGCCATTCGTTGTAAAGTTGGAAATAACAAATTAACTGTTGCAATTTTGTTATTAAAATTAACATTGTCTCTAAATAGTTCTAAGATTAACCAGGCACCAATAGAATGGCCAATTAAATGCAATCTGGTATAATTAAGTAAGAAACAATTGATAAGTTCTAATTTGTGTTTAAGTTGACCTTCTAAATCAAATAAATGTTCTTGGCCACTTAATAAGTTTGACTTTTCATCAGCTACTTCTTCATGTCCAGCTTGCCCTGTAAAATAAAATTATACTTAATTGAGTTACATATTTTATAATTCTTTATTGACATTATAAAACCAAAGCTACACTGTGATTACAAAAATAGCAAATTATTATGGTGTCGATCCTCATTATGAAAGATACAATTAGGTACTAACTAATAATATCCTTGTTATTCTTCTGTTATTATATATGTGTTGACAGAATAAGAATACAACGAGTAAGTATCATTACCATTACCATTATTAATAAATTCATATCCAATCCATCAGTACAGTCGCTACACAAAGTACAATTTCCCCTTCAGTGACTGTTGAATTATAAAGATGATTTTATACATAGTTTAAAAATACTTACCAATAATGCACACCGGAAATCCTGTGCTATCGTATAACTCAGCACCAAAATCTATGTAAAAATCAGTTATACCTGGGTTTCCAGTTATACAAATAATAACATCACAACCTTCATTTTCAATAGGATCACCCCATGTTACTAAATGTGTTTTGACATTATTTAAAGTGACATACTGATGTTTCATTATGAAACTAAAAGATGCCTTCAAGTGCTATAGGTAATTGTATCTACTAAAATAAAACTAGATTTAAGTACAGACTGCTTGGGATAATTTGCTTAAATCTAGATTATTTTACTCAACGCCTCGAATATTTCAAGAACGAGGTAATTGAATTACAATAATTAGAATAAAAAATACAGTAAATGAGTATGTATACTGGTCTAATGAGATATGTTCATAGTCATTATCTTATGTATCGATAATGATTTAGATAAATCACTATCGACATGTAATTACTATATTATAGATACAAAATAATAGAACAATCAGTAGGTATAACGTAGACATACGCGATAGTATAATAAGCAGGGGATCACAATATTCATCCGAGGACCACAACAATATTCACCAAATCACCATAATATTTCTTACCATGTACCATGACAGATCGTTCTGAAGGTTATTTATCTGTCAAAGGACCTATGAAATTTATTGAATCTGTCAATTAGCATCATTATTGACACAAATGTGTCTAAATATTCGAAATATTATCGCTGTATTTATATTTTTCACATGTTAAAATAAACCTGATTGAACTTGACAGCCAGGTAAAGGTATATTGATCTATGTTGACAGCCCACTGAAAGGCACACGGTAAGCCCCTGAAACCTGATGTACCTACTTTTTTCTTTCTATTGTTATATTTATGTTAAAAATATCGAATATTTTTTTATATACTTAATAAAAACAAGCGCATTCATGTATTTCAGGTACGACACTACCCAAGCTACAGGTTGATTGACGACCTAGAGCAAAGAGTATAACACCACTACCTCTGTGCTTTAGCACTTTGCGTGATTCACATATGACTCCTATGTGAGCAATGTTAAATGGGAAGCAGGAAGTAGGTATAAATATAAGTAGCAACAGACTGATTACTCTGATTAGTAACTTAGTACTCAATCCACACTCTTATTTTTATAGTGACCTAGCAACTCGCCCTCGCTTCGCTTTGGTTTCAGTCGCCTTACACGCGTAGTTCCCGTTCCCGGGGGCATACTGGGATAAAATATAGTCTATGTTACTCCGTGATATAATAGCTTTCCATTGGTGAAAGAATTTTTGAAATCGGTTCGGTGGTTTAAGCATGACAGCGAATCAAACAAACATACTTTCGCATTTAAAATGTTAGAAAGGATTATATATGATCCACACTATTGTTTTTAGTTCGTCAACTCATGTCTTAACAGGCGTTCAAGTTTATGTTTTGATTAGAATTTAGAACTATGATAGTTGTGCCTAATGACAGGTACTTAATTTAATCATTATTGAATTTATTTCAGATCTACAAGTTGAGTTAAAGGTTAAAAATTTCAAATTAAAGTGCTGCAGGTTGTTTATTTATTCTACAAGGCATGATGACTCAAGAAAAGAAAATAAAAGTCCTTTTTGTCTGCCTCGGTAGGTACATACCTACTTAATGTGACCATATTTTTAAGTCAACATCAGGGATGTTATAGAGCTCCATCACCATAACCAAAATTATTGGATATCCAAAATGTAAATATAACCGAAATAAAAGTTTTGGATAATTCCAGATAGGGTCGGTGTCTGCATTCGAGGATGGTTTAGTTTCACAATTGGACCCGGTAGGTGGCGCTTATTTGAACAGAACAACGTCTGTTGGGTCAGCTAGTATACATATATATATTCAATTTATTTAAAATAGATATTTTTGAAACGATGATTGTTTTTTTTAATAATACTCCTAAGAATATATATATTGTTTGGTTATTCTTAGGTAATGTATGCCGATCACCAATAGCAGAGGGAGTATTTCAAAAAACTGTGAATAAAATGAACTTAGGTGATAAATGGGAAATTGACAGTGCTGGCATTCAAGATTGGCATATCGGTAAACCTCCTAAGTGGAAAGCTATAAACACTCTAAAGAAACATGGCATTCCATACAGTAACCGTGCACGACAGGTGGACAAATTATTTCTTTTTGCTTAATGATAGCTCTAACTCGCCTTTTTTTTTCAATTTATTCACATGTAGTAGCTAAGTACAGCGTGTTATTGATCTAGTTCACCTACGTTAAAATAGTAGTAGTTCGGTATGCGTTGGAAGAGCGACGTGTAGCGCCATATCCTATTCCAACCCATCGTATCATCTCCCATCACTATTGGGCTGGCCAATAATACCGATCCTTAATAATAAGATACAGGCAATTCAACATTTATAACAATATCATTTAAATTTACTTGAACACATAATAACATAACCCTAATATACTACCATCAACCACCAGTGCCAGTTCTGTGTGGTGGCAGCCACGAAAACTACTAACCCTTGTATTGCTCATGGATGTCGTAAAAGACGTCTAAACGGCTGACCTTTTTTGATGTGAAACATCTATAGGCTAGGGTGAACCTGATCGTAGGTTTGACTTTCTTTTTATGTGTGCATATCCGTTTGCCGTAGATGGCTTCCACAGCTTGGCCCGGAATATGGGTGAGCGCTGAGGGCTCACAACCCGGTAAAGTTTTTTTTTATGGGTGGGCTATGGTTAGCGCACACGCAGTCCATTTCGGCCGGGACGATGAAAGGACGGCGCGCGGGCCCATAACCCACCCGTACTCACGTCGCCTCGTTGTTGGGCCGACCATCGGAGCAGGGTGACTTGTCGTCAGTCGTCGGCCCGACGGAATATTTCGGGTACCCTCACCTCTCGACGTCCCTATCCCGGGACGTCGGTCGCTGTCGCGCGGTTCGCCTCTCGGCGGGTGACGGACTAAATTCCCCGGTCCAGTCACCCGCGGCCTTGGCTAGGGCGGCATCAGATTCAGGTACTTGCGCCTGCACCGCCCGAGTCGCCGGCGGCGGAACATATCGCCGAAGAGGAGCTTTTCTCGCACACGATCCGCCGCCTCTTTCCGTGAGATTACGGCCTCACAGAAGGCGGCGACCGCGTCCCAGTTCCTGACGCTGTCGAGCATCTCCCTGGCGATGGTCGCCAGCGTCAGGTCGGCACCGATAATCGCGACGAGTTCCTGGTGCTCCCCCGAACACGCGGCACACCTCGAGCGTGTGCTGCGCCGTGTCCTCGTCGCAATTGCAGTGGTGGCAGGACGGTGTGCTCTCCCTTCTGACAATCTTGTGTAGGTATTTGGCGAAGCAACCGTGCCCCGTCAGCACCTGCACCAGTTGGAAGGAAAACACCCCGTGCGTCCGCTCCAACCACTCTATCAGCACCGGCCGGAAGGCCTCGACGGTCCTGACACCGTACCGAGGCCTTTCCAGCCGGATTGCCCAACGCGCAATGACGTCTCGGCGGACGTCAACCCGCCAGGCGGTGATCTCCTTGGTTGAGACCAAGTCGCCGCGGGCGCGCGTCTCCGGCACCCGCCGGTAAACTCCGGCGAGTATCTGCGCCTCCAGGTCCCACGAGGGAGTTCCGGCCAGCATGCACACTGCCTCCGTCGCGACCGTGCGGTAACCGCGTATGGCCCTGATGGCCATGACCCTCAGTGGCCGCCAAAGAGGGCCCTCAGACGGACGATCAGGGATCCCGCCCATACCGGTGCGCCGTACAGGGCCATCGGCCGGATCACCCCCGCGTACAGTTGTCGGCACGTAGCGCTGGGTCCGCCCACATTCAACATGAAACACGAAAGGGCGGACGCCGCGCCGACAAGCCGGGGAACAAGTCGACGGAAATGCTCCCGGAACTACCAATGCCCGTCGAGCACTAGGCCCAAATACTTCATGTGGGCCCGGATGCTGATGGTAACCGAATTTACGTTGATCGAAGCGCCGGTGGGAGGCCCGGCGGTACGGAGGACATGCAACAAAAGGGCCTCCGTCTTGTCCAGGGCTACCATCAATCCGCCCGACAATCTCCTCGGTGCTGAGAGTTGCCAGGCGTGCCGGCTCCTCTAGCATCCCACCCCGAGCTGTGACGAGTGTATCGTCGGCGTAGCAAATTACGCTCAGCCCGGGTGGGAGGCTTCCTCTCAACGCCCAGTCGTAGCCGATGTTCCACAGGGTCGGACCCAGAATCGACACCTGTGGGACCCGCGGAGCTTGCTTAGCGCCGCGAGATAGGGGCGACCCCAGGGGTCACGCTCGAGACTGGCCAGGATCTCCCGCCGACTGACGTCCTTGGCGGTACGGACGGCCACCCTGAAGGCAGACCGCGCACTGCGGTAAGCCTCGTACAGCTGGCCCTCCCGCTCAGCGTCGCGGTGACGCGCTCGGCTGCAGGTGTAGGACCTCCGGGCACGTATGCACGCGGCCCGAAGATCCGCCAACTCGGGACCACCAGGGGACCGCTCTAACCCGTAAAGGTAAAGTTGGCGTGGCGTTAGACGCCGCACTTGTATATGTATATTTGTGTAACGAAACTTGTACAGATCATACAAACTTGTACAGCTAATTTTGTACAGCACCATCTAGTGAGCTCAAAATAAATTATTAACCTAAACACATACCAAGTGTATACTAATGCAAAAAAAAAGTTTATTGAATAAGAATAATAATTTTCTGGAAAAAAATCGTAATATATTATTAATACTTTATGCCATATTGGTTCCTGTCGTAATCTGTTCTTTTATGCATATATACTTGTACAAAATAAGTTCAATGTTTCACATCTGCCAGGCGTCCTTTCGGCTCCCTTTTTTGCTTTGTTATGACAGAAAAAATGTACCTAAAGGCACACGACGTTGTCCAAGGTAACAACAAAGTAGTGTGGGGCCCTCACCCACTAAATAACCTGTCGTGCTCCCTCCCTCCGCCTTAAAAGACGGACCACCGGTGCCCTTATCTCACTGTCTTCGATGGTCCGTCAACGGCTTGCCTCGGTGGGCACCTACTCTAAAGCTTTATGTCGACCTGGGCCAACGCCATCTAATGTCATCTGGTTAAGAATTATATTCGCAAGGATGGTTGACGTGAGACGGGCGGCCAGTTAAAACTATTGGCAATAACTTGTGCAATACGTATGGTGGAAGACGAGTATATGTTGCGTCTACCCCAAGTAATTGGGATGAGAGCAGGATGATGATACTACTACTAATCAAAGAATATAACTAATACATATTATTAACTATTTCCACGATCAATAAGGCGATCATTGGCAGTGATTGAAACACTATAACCACTACAAAGTCGTGGTGTACGTGTAAGGTGGTGTCAACGTAAGAAGACTCTTCAGGAGTCTTCTTTTACGTTTTACATCCAAAATATAATAAAATTATGTTATTAAAGATATATTACAAAATTGTTGACAGATTGTGGCCGACGACTTTAATTACTATGATTATATAATTGGAATGGATGAGGAAAATGTGAAAGATCTAATTAAAAAAGCTCCATCCGGATGCAGAGCTAAACTTTTACTATTTGGAGAATTTGATCCTCATAGAGTTCGAAATATAAGAGACCCTTACTTTGTACGTACGGTTTAAGTTCATAATATTTCATGCTTAGAATAATAACGTATAGAAGGTAAGTTCGCGCACAAAAAGTGAAGCATTTCAATTAGACCGTAATGGAGCTTACACCGGCAGTTCCATAATGTTCAAGATCACTGTACTGCACGTACGTACGCAACTCTTAAAAAATAAATAGGTGATTATGACGGTTTGTGCATTCAAATGGTGTCACAACATAAAAATAAAAAGATATTAACATTACTTTTAAAAGTATGCCGACGATTTATGTTAAGAAAAACAAAATTTGATTTCATAATTGTATAATGGTGTGCGTGTGTACGTGTGTAAACGCTTGCACGCATGTAGTGTTGTTTGCTTCATATTTTTGATGGCTTCTATATGCTATTATTCTAAGATTTCATGTTTTTATATCTCTACTTTTATCTTATCCTATATTATTAAATAAACCTACTGATCACAACAATTGACTATGAGTAATTAGGCACGAGGGGTAGATAAGTGGAACACAAAGAGGAAAAGGACAACTCGTAAAAAAGGAAAGCGCGCGCAACAATTACACGCGGTTGAAGTAATTTTTTTTAACATCGTGACAGATGATGCTAAATTTAAAAATAGAAATACAACAGCAATGAATATGCTTCTAAACTTGAAATATAAAAGACGACTTTTTACAGATGCTCTGGACTAACTCATTTACTAAAGAAGTTTTACTTCAAAAACCTTATCGTCTTACCCATCTGGGTCCACATTGGATAGTAGACCCATTGTATTCCTAATAAAGAGGTTTGAGCCCTACAGAACAACAACACATGAAATATATCTATAGGCAGACTATGAATTGGGTGTTAATCTTTGACAGTAGATATTAAGAACTAGAAAATTAATTATAGTTCGCTAGTTTATGACAGTGATATCATAGTCATATAATAGTTAATATCCCGAGCTTAATTTATTAAGCGACTGAGGAGAATTTCAGAGGAAACCTGCCATTTGTTCACTGTCTAATTATTTCTCATACCTTAAAACTGGAAGAGAATGCAGGATAGACTAGAATTGGCCAGTCTCCAGTTTAGCCATAACTAGGCAAAACATGTATTGAAATACTATTCGTATTACCAATGAATACCAGGAAAATTACAATGTCAAATTCTAGACTGATTATAAAACGAGAGTAAGAATTTGGGTCTTTCCATTTTTATTGTACCTATTGTGTATTCCTTTGTGGTCTTAATGTTGGAGTATCCCTTAAGTTTTCTGAACTAAAATACGATATTATTTGCAGGACAGTGATCCTAAAGGATTTGAAAATTGTTACGAACAGTCCCTGCGGTGTACTAATGGATTTTTAGAAAGTTTATTAAAACAAAAGTGATGTGAACTTCTACTGAGAAGTTATTTGAAAATAAAGGACTTGGCAATTTCATTCCTAATAAGAGTAGAGGATAGGAGGATACGATATATAGAGGGAGTATGGGATAGGTTTATAGATCATAACTGCTTGTTATGTTTTTATCCAAGTAAAATATCAAAATTGGATGTAATTTTTTTAATAAATTAATAGGTACTTGTGTTAAAGCAGGCACATAAACATGACTATAATGTAAAATGATAGGAGATATTATTTTAATTACCGACATATCAAAGTAATCATCATCAGTTTTTATCATTATTAAGCAAAAATGACAAGTAAATGTTGAGACTGAATGACTAGTTTTTTTGAATGATTGTTTCTGTAACAGTTTTAAATCTTAAATTAAAGGTATGATGAGATTATAAATAATTCCTTTTTCGTACTTTATGGTGTTTCCATTATAATCAGTAAAAATATTTTTGGTTCCCGTCCAGGTCAAAAAACATTATAAAACTTCACAATTCTAAAAACAAATTCATTATTCGTATATTTTTTAATAGAACAAAAGCTAATTACTACACTATCTGGACCTTTTGAAATGTGAATATTACTCTTTCATTAACTAAGTAACGACCTGCGGTGTCATGTTTGGGTTCGACTCCCTTGCAAAACAATCTTTTGTTTGACGCGCAAATAATTATTTGTGAGTTCACTTTATAAGTTTGTGAAGTTCTCAACGCATCAATTTAATCATTTGAAATAAAACATTTTTTACATATCTAATCGCTTTTTGATGTTTACACGAGTATTACACATTGTAAATAAAACTACGGATTTTATCGCGTTTCATGGTCACGGGCGGACTGTATTGTAACGTCTTCGAAACGTCGGGCAATCAAAAATCAAATACAAATGCGATAAAATGCGTAGTTTTAATTACAATATCTAATTGCGTTTGCATTTGATTTTTATTTGCCTGAACTTTCGAACACTTTTCAGCGTTCATGGCCTCGAGAGGACTGTCCTATGGACCTTTCTCTACATATCAAAACCTTTTCAACGTGCATGGCTTTATAAAAGAAACAAAACTATTTCTATTTCTGTGTTTCGTTCTCCATCATCTCAAAGTCCGGATGTATTTACACATGTTGGTAATTAATATAATATTTGTTAAGGCCGTACGAAATATTGTACTTATTGTATTATTATTATAACTTCAAATTAGTCATGTAATATTTAAAAATAAAATTCATTACTTTGTTACAGTGTAAAAAAAACTTAATTCATTAAAATTATGTAACATTTTGTTTCTGTACTTATTAAAATTTAAAACATAAAATTTTTGGCAATTATATACATATTTTTTAAGAACTAATTTATTAATTTCAACATTCAATTTCTTTCATGAATAGCTTCTTTTATGTTATTTATCACAGTAAAAACCAATTGCAACTAGTACAAGTTCTAGAAGCTGTATTTATATCCAAAAGGCATTTAGTTGCATTAAAAAATACGTTAATATTAATGTAAAAATAATCACTGGGTAATATTATGCATCGAGGATCAATAAATCAGACTTCATATTAAATTAACAAGCTAATTGCATAATGATAGTTTAGTGTTATCGAATATTGGAAGAATAGATGAATTTGGCCCTAAAAAGCGAGATTTTCTTAAATTTTAGTTGGGCAGTTAAATTATAGTGGGCCAAAAACATCCATATCGTTCGATATACACCAAACACGAATGATCAATTTTCAAACTTGCATTTCATCAGCCTTGCAAATCGAAGTATCTCTCTCTTGGCACCCAAAATTCTAATGCAGAATCACAAGTCCCGATAACTAATACACCATTCTGGTATCGGAGCTGAAAAATAAAAAGAAAATAGTAAGTTTTCTTTTTCTAATCGTAGAACATGTTTCTCGTGTTTTTCTTTTCTTACAACGCTTTCATTCATCTCGGCTCATATACGTCCTGCTGTTGGGCTCGAGTCTCCTTCGAGTTTACCTTCTTTTGCATAGATGGTATATGCATATTATATGCCTTAGTCATCTTTTAAGACATCCACGGGCAAGATAGGGTGTGATAAATTGTATTCTTATTCTGTCACCACATGGATAACGGATTACAAAGCTTCCCTATTTGCTATCCTTTCTGCCGTTTCAATAACTTATTTTACTTATAACAAAATCGAATCAAATTTTTCTAAGTAGGTACCTATTTTTCGTCATCCTAGCGTCCATTATTAATGATAAATCTAGGGGATAATTCCGTAAGCTCCACGCTTGGCAGTCCAGTTGGCGAAAGCAGTTGAAAATTATGAGTTGGCCAAGAGTACTGTTACTGTTTCCCATGTGGACTCGTCAGCCGGTATTTATAACTCCAATGGGCTATAAGGTGAGGTGATATATTGTATTCTTCACCACTCATCATACGGAAAATAATACCTATTACTTAAAAAATAGAAATAAAAATCTACGAAAGTTATAGCAGCTTTATTTTATTACTATTAACTATAGCTTTCGTAGTGAAAACTTCAGCACCAATAAGTTTAGCTTTTTTTCAGTTCACCAATTGACGAATATTGTGAAAAAAAAAAATTATCTCAACAAACAAAGCAAGATTGCCAAGCTTTTTGGGCGGGATATGGTCTGGACGCATGCCATCCGTTCCATTCCGTTTTGGAGGAAAGAAATGGCGGCCGTATTTCCTCTCCTTCCCCATTGGGTCGACCACTGGTACCGAGTGCTTGACGTCAGTGGCCAGCGCGGCGGGTTACCTTTCGGGTGCCGTGTCTCCACTGGTCTCGAACCTACCGATTTTTCGGGATTTCTACCGATAATGGCCGCGCTCTACCGAAATGCTACGATTTTTCAACGATTGCCGAGAATACATGACAAATCGCCCGATTTTCTACCAAATGGCGATTTAATACTTTTAAATTGGCAATGTTGTTGCCATTGTTCCCGAAAATCATAATTTATTTGAAAACAACTAGAATTTTGAGGACTATTTTTGATTGCTTCTTGAAAAGAAAATATATAACGAGAATATAGCACTCTAATTGAAAAAGGTGATTTTATAAATTCTACAATTTTTTTGGATACCGATGCTGTACTGTGGTGTATGTACTGTGGTGCTGCTGCGATTAATACACTACTTAATAGTACAGGAGATCTAAACGCAGATCAAGTAAATTTATTTAAATGCATAGGCCTAGATTTTTATTTAGAATCTTGTAAACAGATAACCACGCGGTTTCCATTGAAAGATAATTCCATAATGGTTTAGACATAATTGATCCAATAAATGTTAAAAATGGTAGAACGGTAACAACTGTTCCTATTACAAGGCCCTTTCCTAGAATTTCTCAGAGCATTAATTTACAGGATATACTAGGCATGCCTTTTAAGTTCTGTCGTTTCCATATTGCCCGGCAATTTTGAATTTGGAACTGTGAATGTGTTTAAATTTTGAATCTCAATACAGTTGAAAGTATTAGGATTACTGCTATTGTTTAGTCACAGCGTAGATTGGAATCTGTCAGGTTACGTACGAAAATGAATCTTTCTAAGGAAAATGTTCGTGCAATAATTTTCTACAACTTTAGAAGAGGCCTGACACGGCTTCAGTGTTTTGAAGAGCTAACATCTGTGTTCAGTGATGAAGCCCCATGTCTGCGGACTGTCGAACGCTGGTATTTAGAATTCCAGCGTGGACATACTAGTGTTAGTGACAAATCTCGCGAAGGACGCCCAAAATCCGCTTTCACTGAAGATACCATCATTGCTGTGAGACAACTAATCCTCGAAGATCGTCATGTGACGTATCGAGAGATAGAGGCTCTATTAGGCATCTCAGGGACAACCATTCAGAAGATCCTGCATGAAGCGCTTGGTGTGAGAAAGCTAGTTTGCCGTTGGATACCGCATCTGCTTGCCGACGATCATAAGGCGGCCCGCGTCAGATGGTGTAAGAAAACTCTGCAAAGGTTCAACCGAGGAGAGTCAAATCACGACTACGACATCATCAGTGGTGACGAATCTTGGATCTATGCCTACGGTCCTGATTCCAAACAACAATCTACAATCTGGGTCTTTCAAGGCGAGCCAAAGCCGATTTATAATTAGAACATGTAGCCACTTCAATAATCCCATGGTTCTAAAACTTCTCTATTATAGAGAAGCTTATGTACGTTCCAAGTTGGAATATAATTCAATAGTTTGGGATCCACAAAGGAAAATTTATAGTGAAGAAGATCGAAAAAATACAACGGAAATTTTGTCGATACCTATATAAGCAGATATATGGATACTACCCTTTTATGTACCCTTCTATGTTTGTATGTGGGATGGTCGGTTTTGATACACTAGAGCTGAGGCGTAAGTTCGCACATATTATGCATTATTATCTGCTACTGGGTGAGAAGATCGACAATCCTTCAGTGCGGGAGTGCATAAACCTGTATGTACCGGATAATTACATGCGTGGTATTGGTCGAAGACAGCATCGACTATTTGCCTGCCCGCCAACGTGGCGGATTTGTCAAGCCAGTAATAGTCCTACTGGGAGGGCTATCACTCAAATGAATATATTGATTAAAATGATCCCAGAGGTAGATATATTTACGGATAGAACATATGCAATTAAAATCCAAATAAATAAATATTTAAATTGTATACTACATTAAGGTTGGCTTTGTATAGAATTCATGTTATTTTATTTTAATTCATCTTTATTAAGTTATTTTATTTGTTATTGTATAATTATATAATTTTAGGTATTTAGATTGTGTAGTATAGCATATAAGCGTTTTGGTTTAAACAGTAAGCTTTTATGTTTCCTTAAATAAATAAAGCGACGCATCATCCTGCACCACGATAACGCAAACTCACACAGCGCTCGTCAAACGATTGAGTATTTGAAGCAGGAAAAAGTAGAAATTCTTCACCATCCTCCATACAGTTCTGACCTAAGCCCTAACGATTTCTTTACATTTCCTAGAATTAAGAAAAGTCTTCGTAGTCAAAGGTTCCAGTACGGTGAAGAAGCAGTCGACGCTTTCAAGTCAGCCATTTTGAACACTCCCACTTTAGAGTGGAATAAATGTTATAATAACTGGTTTGAGCAAATGGAAAAGTGTATTATATTATAAAAACAATAAAAAGTACTATAAAGTTCTAGTTGTGTTTTTTTCTTCAAACGACAAAACTTAAAAGGCATGCCTCATAGACGCAGAGTAGCGTCTTTAGAGAAATTGTGAAATAATCAAACTCAAAATAAATAATTAAAAAAATAATAATTTCATAAAAATCAAAGAACGAAATAGGCTGTCTACAGAGTTAATCTTTGGTTTGATGCAAACAAAACGTTTTTGTACCGTTTCTAATTGTTACGACTTTATAATTAAATCAGAAATGACTGTGGCTATGGCCAAAAAACAGTGGTATGATTCAAAAAATAAGTATATTTAGCCTGTAAGATAATATATAATAAAAAAATTGTTTGTAATAACCTAAGGTAAAAATAAATAAATGAATTTGATTCTATATTGTTTATCTTTGTTATTAACCGATTTTAGTACAAATATACCGATTTTTGAGGGCAGCTCTACCGATTTCGCACTTTGATTTTCCAGACCACTGCGTGTCTCCCGGGGCGTCGCCCTCACACGTTCAGTCGGTGTGCGTACGGACCATAGCCCACCAAAAAAAAAAACTTATTGCCTTATGAATTACTAGCAACCCGCCCTCGCTTCGCTTCGGTTTTAGCCGTTTTACCCGCGTAGTTCCCGTTCCCGTGGGAATACCGGGCTAAAATATAGCCTAGGTTACTCCCTGATATTATAGCTTTCCATTGGTGAAAGAATTTTTGACATCGGTTCAGCCATTTTGAAGATTATCCGGAACAGACAGAGAGACAAAAAATATAAAGTGATTTTTAGTCATGTGTATAGTGCAAATCAAATAACCGTGTGAGCATGAAAAAAGTCTGTTATTTTGACATTACAAAGAGACACTCCAATTTTATTTATTGGTATAGATATATGTAGTGTAATTTTAAAGTAGACCATTTTAAAATCTCTATCTAAAAATATGAAGGCTGATAATAGATATTCATTTGACGATTTTTTCAGAAAACATAGTTGTCGTTAACAATAAAACGCCGATTTCGGTTATTTTATCTTATGAATAAGAATCTCCCAGTCTAGTTACATAAGCGTAAAACTAAAATCTCGTTCGACCATCGCTAATGGGAATGTCATATTAGGTATTCTGTTACCTACAAGAATTGTAATGGCAGAACTACATCTAAAAGGGGACATCTAATGATGGTGATAGACTTATGCATAAATCATAATTATGTAAGCATATGAGTATGTCAAAACGCGAGCGTGTTATGACGCCATTTACTCCTGTAAAAGTTATGAAGGCTTTACTATAATAAAAGTAAAAAGGTATAGTATATAGCAACAATGTTAAACCTGTCATATGTTGCCTAAACTTTAGGGTTCATTCCTATAAGACTTAAAACTAACAATTTAAAATTTTACTGCACAGATGTCAAACAGGTGTTCCATGGCGAGTGCCACGTAGACCAATTTTCTTGTGCAATAATTTGTATACTTGTAAAGTCCGACACGATACAACACTTAATTTTTAGTGCAAAAAGATCTTCATAAAAAATTGTTATACGGACCTGTGTTACATCAAACGTGCTGCTCTTCACATGTGTATACTCTTGTGGAGGAAAAGAGTTATACAAAAATTTGATATCACCCCTATCCGAGCAAACAATCATGCTGCCTTGAACTTGGAAACATCCTGTTATTTTGCTTGACGGTCTTATTATTGGTGGCTCCGGCCATATTTCATGTGTGCGAACATAGGAATGATTCTCAGGGTTAAATAAATGAAGGCAGCCTTTAGAATCACCAATATACAATGCATACGGACTCCAACTAATACACACAGGGTAAGCTTTGTCTGTAGGTATTTTTACATCACTCATCATTAATTTACCAGCCACTCTATCCCATATGGCCATAGTTTTATCTTCACTCAATGATGCAACTAAATTATTAAAAGTCTGTAGTGCCAATACAGGTCCTTTGTGTGGTTTATATGAATAAACATGATCAGGTCCTGCCCGAATATCAAAGGATAAAATTTTTTTTGAATATAAGCCAGTTATAACTTCATTTTCGATGGTCACAACTGATAAAGCTGACATACCACACCTGAAATTATTTGTTTGTATAGTTAAGCAATGGATTTTTGATAATGACATTAATGATGCCAAAAAATAATACTCACTGAAATGTCTGCTTGCATTCCAATCCAGTTGCAAGATCCCATGCTTTCACTGTATTATCCCAGGATGCAGAATATACTGTAGAAGCAGAATCTAAATTATCAGCAGCTAGATCCCATACCCAACCAGTATGGGCATCATGTCTTATATGTCTTGGTTTAGCATTCGCAGATGTAGTCAAGTTGTCACTTTGATCATGTGGGTCAATATCTAATACATTCCACAATGCCATTCCACGATCTCGTCCCCCTGACACGCAGGTCTCACCATTCTGAAATTATTTAATTAATTTAATTATTTATTTGAAATTTTATAACATTACAGTTATGCTGCGGCCACACATGGGTTATATTTGCACCAATGTAGCTTACTTCGGCCAATACTCCAATATGTGGATCAGTCTTTGACACAATGTGAACATTGCGTCTAATCATCGTCTTGTGTCCAACACCGACCCGTGACGAGTCGGTTTTTGAAACAAGTTCAAAGGCGAGGGGAATGAAAGGGGAGTGCGCGCGGGCATCTTGGACAGAATATCGTGCGCGCCACACATTGGTCTGTGATTCATCGCGAGCTGGGGCTACTGTTCGTACGTGTTTCTTGGTTGTGTACCTATACCTAATTATTGTCGAAATGACAACACCCTCGACTGAATGGTCGAATGAACATTTCTTGAAGTTTATTGAATTATACCAAGGAGAACCAGCGATATGGAATTCCACCAATAAATGCCACAAAAATAGAAATGTTTTAGTAGACGATACAAATAATAAGCATATTATGTACCTAAACCATATGCGTAAGCCACTAGTGCAAATAAGTTATCGTCCATAGTCTGCTCAGCTGAACTGAACAACAAACCTTGAGTCCACGCTTGTCCATTTCCAGTGTTTGGTGCAAAGTTGATATTAAAGCCAATAAATAGTGCAGTAGTTTGGTACAATATTGGCCACTCCAAATTAGAGCCAAGCTTGGACGCAAAGTTGAATCCAGTGTGTGGCCGCGGCATTAGAAGTAATGGTAATGTTAATAATAGATGAAAATATGCAAATAAATAGGACAAATGAAAAGTTGCCCGTAACCATGAACCCCATAACCATGAACACCGTAAACTGTTTGAAATGTCAGGCAATTAAAAATTAAATACAAACATAAGAAAATTGGTATAAAAATAATTTTATTTATAATGTATAATACTTGCATAAACATCACAAATCATTGAATGAAAAACCTAAAAATAGCATACATAAATGTATTTGTTGTGCTCTAAATATAAACTACTTGTCAAATATCTTGAAATGATATGGATGTTTGTCATTAGGTGTATAAACCTTTTCTGTAATTACCATTCTAGAAAAAAATATTGTTTTCTAGGGACAGAAAATAAATTTTACATTGTTCCCCAGCATCACATGTGATCAAAACTACTTACATAGATAGTGATTAATAATGAAAAAAATATTAAAAAAAAATGTTATTTATGGACAATTCATTTGCTATAAGATGTATTCAATTTTAAATAAAACTACTTTACGGATTTTATCGCATTTGTATTTGATTTTTGATTACCCGACGTTTCGAACACTTTACAGCGTTCATGGTCACGGGTGGACTAAGATGTCTCACGTCCAACAAGTCATCGTTACTGCAGAAAATTTATAATTATCTACTAGATACAGAAATTAGTTATTAAATATTGACCCACATTTTGATACAAAATTTATTGCCAGTGTAAGAAGAAAATGATTCTATATGAAAAAATTATATTGTTTATGGTTAGTAATAATTAAACGGATTGGAACACGGTTTCTCAGTGTGACCGTGTTCCGATCCGGTGGTAGTATGCTAGATTATTAGTTAGTTTTTAAATATAATTACTATTAATTTTAATGTTTAATTATTACTAACCATAAACAATATAATTTTTTCATATAGAATCATTTTCTTCTTACACTGGCAATAAATTTTGTATCAAAATGTGGGTCAATATTTAATAACTAATTTCTGTATCGGGTAGATAATTATAAATTTTCTGCAGTAACGATGACTTGTTGGACGTGAGACATCTTAGTCCACCCGTGACCATGAACGCTGTAAAGTGTTCGAAACGTCGGGTAATCAAAAATCAAATACAAACACGATAAAATCCGTAAAGTAGTTTTATTTAAAATGTATAATACTCGCGTAAACATCAGAAATCAAGATGTATTAAAGTTAGGTATTTTAACTTACTACTTACATTAAGTAATAAAACTGTATCAACTGATGCAAAATGCACATCTTTGACAACAATATGCCTCATTGTATCCTTTACACTAGTCCATTTCTTGGTTTCTAAATCCATTTCAATGCATGCAGCTTCCCAATCTATCCGTGTTTCTTCCCATAATTTCAAATCAGGTAACGTGGGATAATGGCCTTTAATTTTACTGTGCACCCAATATTTCCAAAGACAATCATCAGCTAAAATGTCATAGAATCGTTGACATACTTTGCTTAAAGTATTTTTTAAAATTTGAACATCCAAGTATGAGCATATTTTAATAAGTATCTGCAAATAACAACATGTATTATTTCACTTGAAGTAACAATTAACTACTACAATGTTGATTTTAATATCAAAGTTTTGAAAAAGATAAAACAAAATATATGCTTTTATTTAGTAGCAGCATTTTCTATGTATTCCAAATAGAACCTATATCTTTGAAACACAAAACTACAATATTATTTTAGTCTTTAAAATAATATTGTAGTATTAAAAGCCTATTAAAATAATAAAATATATACTTATAAAAATATTTCTGTATCACACAGAGTAAGATTGTAATGTTCACCACCCCCCTTGCTGAAGAGTGGCTCTCATAAGAAAGAATTAAGGCATATAAACTATCACTGCAAAGTGAGGAAAACTTAAATAATATTCTACATACATAATTCAATTTATCTACCTAACATAGTAAACAGATGGCGTAATAGTTAAGATCCTGACAAACAGTACCAAGTGTTGTGTGTTTGAGTAAGAAAATACTTTGTATGATCCAAAAATTATTGTCTAGGTTTAATTTTTATACATTAACTGTATGTTTGCAACGTCTTCTGTAATGAAAGGATTGTTTCCTAAGGATGTTCTTTTTAAATAAAACCATTTTTATTATCTGAACAAGGCTTGAGGCTATAATAAAATTTTAAAAAAGAAAATGATTGTAATTATAACATTCACCTCCACTGGCATATCCATTAGTGAGGGTTTATCATTTTCATCTACTCCAAGATCACTTTCCATTTCAGTCAACTGATCCTTGATTGTCTGCAGTGCTTCACACATGGTTGAGACAAACAACTACAACAATAAACATTAAATAAAATATGGTTTACTTTATTCATAGCATACATATGCCACAAAAAATATTATTTACATAGTGAGAAGAATGTAGCTTTAATAATGGTCTTTTAAACTGCGTTATGAAATAAAAATATTAATTTTATAGAATTTAATAAATATTTTTATCATTTCTTAGCTCCACTAAATAAAAAAAATTACATCATCGTGTATGCAATTTAGTGAGAAAAATCAAAAAAGTCACGAACAATCAAAAAGCAGTGTATATAATATGATGTGTATTGCAAAATAGAAACAGAAATAAAAGCATATAAAATACCACTACCAAGCATTATATGAATATAGTTTAGAAGTCATTAATTTGGCAAGCTAATCTGCCATATAATATTAATTATAAATATAATGGATGTAGTAACTTATGCTTTCTCTTATAATCTGGGTGATGACCTAAACGGCTATGTTACGGCACCACACTCTATCAACAAGTATAGCAGAATGGCGAAATATTTCTTTGTTGTAACAGCTGTAACAACATCTTTATATGATAATGAGGCTATTTTATATTAATGAAGTACTTGTAAGCTTTGTAGGTATAAATTCTTATAATAAATTAAATAACTAGGTAAGCTTTGTAGGTATAAATTCTTATAATAAATTAAATAACTAGGTAATCTACTAACTTAACAAAAGTTATGAAATTATAATATTAAAAGGAATCAAAATCACTTAATTATTTAAAATATTGTTCTTATTAAATTACCTCTCGTGGATGAAATTTAAATTAAAAAGATCTTAGTTTTATATTTATTCTCAATTTAACGCTGCCCTATGTAAATACTATTTAATTACTGTAAAATTTAAATTGAAATCACAACAATACACAAATTACAAGGCACATTCTGTCGTCATTCCATCCACAGAGTAAATTATACATTACATATTTCGCGACAGTATGCTTACAGCTGGTCACAAAAATGTTCGTAGTTTAATGGGATTGGCCACTGGAAACTTTTCAAAGATGTCGCTAGTATAGCTTGAACTTGTCAAAGCCTGTTTGTTTTTGTTGTGATTATAAATTTATACTAATTTTGGCGTGTTACGAGAATGGAATTTACGAAAAATATGTATTCGACATAGAAAATAAACGAGCTAAAGGCCGGACTAAGAAAATGTGGTCTTTCCTTACAAGGAAGAAAGGCAGGGCTTGTTTAAAGGTATAACCTTAAATTTAATTTAACATCCTCCAAGGTATAACCTTAAATTTAATTTAACATCCTCCCATTCCTAAAATATTTAGTTTTTTAATGTAATTATTATGCCTTTAATATTCCTTTATTTGTAGATAAATACACATCGCATAAAAAAAATAATCCTTAGAAATATGTATCATAAAAATTGTTTCTTTGACTGATAAATTCACTTTGTTTACAGATTGGAATTATACAATGTTAATTTCGGGGGCACTAGTGTTGATAATGATGAATCTGCTATGAAAGTGCCAGATTTTTATAGCTATTGGGATATCAACACCAATACTAGATATTACATCAATCTATAAAGAGCATATATACCTCAACAAATGGATCCACCATATAGCCCTGATCTTAAACTTTTAGATTTCCACCTGATACTGTCTCTTCAGAATTCTTTAGACAATATCAGGTTAACATCAAGAGAGGACTGCCAAAACTACATATTGCAATTAAATGTAAATAAAATTTGAAAAAAATGTCGTGTATTTTCATATAGAATGCTAAAAAACTTTTGCCCTGGCCTTACAAAATAAACCAGAGTCCTTTCCTAAAGTTACATAACATATTACAATATGTAAAATATTTGTACTGTGTGGTGAAGCTAAGGGAACATAATATGAAATTAATAGTGCGTGCTTGAAGTATCATAATATGATAAACAAATATAAACATATTATATATTTTTGATAATTCAATTAGTCTTTCTATATGTACTTTCTGACTAGCGAGTTGCTGGTCACATTTTATTATAAATCCTGATAATTGTGAACGACCTTTCAAAAAAGTTAGAACAGCAACAGTAATACTTTTTAGAAGTAGACAAGTCCTGGACATTAAACGCTCTATCTGCCATAATGCTGTCTACTTTGCAATTTTGTAATAAAGAGCTCAATCCAATCATTTATCAATAGTTGCCCCACCATAAGCTTCTAAACTATAAGAAATTAAAGCACCTGGAGTTGTTAATGTTAAAAATTTCACTGTGTTAGTATTTTTATATGTACTAAATGTGGTTTTCTGTGAGATAGGGTAGCTATGCTTAGATATGGGAATTTCTGTTCCATCTATAATAGCTCTGGTCTTACTACTCTGCTTTTTAAAAACTTGAGGCATATAATTCATCAAACCACGACTGAGCCAAATATCCATCATAAATCATATGTAAAGTGAATCGATGTAAATCTAATATTAGACACAGGTGTTTTGCTCACATTAAGAACTTTTGCTATTTTAATTGCATCTTAATTTAATTAATAAAATACAGAAGTAAAATTAGCTAATACACCTGTGTGAAAACATGTTTTTTGATAATCTGAGTAGAGAAAATTAAGACGATATAATCTTTCTGGTTTAAAGTTAGATCTTATAGCTTATAGCCACTTTTTCATCATGCCTTTGTCCTTAGACAATCGATGTGCGCCTTGTTCGTTGTTGTGCTGTAATACGAGAAAAAAAGGGAAATAACCATTCTTTAGGAATAATGTTTAGAAGTGGTTTCAGTGTTTGTTTCTAAAATGAAAACGATCCTTCCTGCTTTACATGCTTAGGATTGATTTATGTATATATTTTAGACATGAGCGTTATTTCACGTCATTAGTTACAATAACCCATTACGCGACATGTAACAATCACTATTTACGAGTCGACAAGTAAAAGAGGTGATTTTTGTAACTACGTTATACTTAACACGACTCACAGATATGGGATACCAGTATTATATTCGAGCGAGCGAGAAAGAGCCGACCGCACAACATTGATTACGCCAAGTACATTTCTTTCGCATCGCGGCCGAGCGAGCTAGCGAAATGGCTAATCGAATGACACGAAATTATTCGAAGTAATCCGACCAAATACCGAACACTCACGTGCCGTGGTATGCAACAAAGACCAAACAGCGTAACAATACATTTTATACCTTTCATTTTCATACGTAAAATTGCATTTATTGATAATAAAATAGAGTGATTTTTGTTTATAAGCAATTTCAACGGCTTGACGTTGCGGGAAACGAAGCGAGTGTTACTTTGAAATTTGAATTTAAAGTAAAGAATTTAATTTATTTATTATTTTAGTTTGTTGTTTTACTAATAAAATCATCATACTTTATAAAGTGCATATAACAGTGAAAAAAACTGTAAATATATCAAAAGTGTACATAAACTGTAAATATAATCATTGCATATACAATCAATTTACTTTTAAATACGTCTGCAGTAATACAAATTTTATTGAAATAATAGTTTAATTATAACCTCTAATCAATCGTAAATACATATAATGCAGTCAGTCCTTAGCCTGAAAAAAGCATGAAAAGAAGTGAATTTATTGATTTAACTGTATAGCTACAAATTTATTTTCGTTTCGCGTGTAACTGTATATATTTAGTGCAGCTATTCATACAATATGCAAACAATCAAAGTAGCTGTATACAAATCAGTCGTTACAAAAATCACTAGTTTTGAAACACGTGACGTTGACCAAGTCACTAGTTTCGTTACGTTTCTTAAAATAACGTAACGACCCACATCTAATATATTTAAGCATGTATTTATTTTATGTATATATATATCGGAGTATACGTTATCCTCACGGTCACTCATTGTGGGCATCAACAGCGATCCGGGCGAGAACTAGACCTTAGTTTGGTACTAAGGTATCTAATTATACAGCAACGTTCAAACACAATGGAAATTATCATTATCCGCTCGCTATAAAACAATATACAGTACAGTTCCTGGGCTAGTGTTGCCTCTACCGCGAGCACTGCGAGAATGGTGCAAATTAACTCATTTATTCAATCAAAATAATTGTTTACAATGGTTTTATTTGTATACAATTTCTTTGGTGGCGTAATCGAGCTAGTTGCTCATGTACGCGGCTTCAGGCGACGCCGTCCCACTAAACGGCGTGTCATTGGGAGTTTGTCTTCTTGACTCTCAGCGACGGCAGGGCGGCATGGTCCACGCTGGTCTTCACTCCCGCGTACCAGGCGAAAGTGAGCGCCTAGTGGCGCCTCTAGCGGACCGGCGCAGAACTAAATTGCACCGATGGTTCGGCGGCAGCTAATATCGCGGCTAGCCTGTCAGTTACAATCTTTATGATCGATTCCGACGGGCTGCCAGCGGATATTTTTTCCAGAATGTTCTGGAAGACGCGTATGGCCGTCGTCAGCAGGGTGGACTGCCCGCTGTAGGCGGACGTGGCCTGGGAGGCCACGTGAGGTTTTCTCTGTGTATGGTCGCTCGGTGAAGGCGGCGCACCGGGGGCAGCGCCCGCGAGGGCGCCGACAGTAGCGGACTGCGATGGGGCGGCCGTTGGGGCCGCGGCGGACTTTTTGATGGACTTCTTTTTCTTCTTCTTTTTCTTCTTGTTTTTTCGTGGGGTTGCGGGGTTCGCCTCAGCCATCAGCGTGGCCGCGGACGACTCGTTCACAACGGGCGGCAGAAGAGGGGGGACCCCGAAGGGGCCCCTCGTAGAGGCAGCGGGGCCAACTTTTCTATTCCGGGCCTCGCTCTTGAAGGAGGGGCAACCGGAATAGTTGGCTGGGTGTGGGCCCCCGCAGTTAATGCAGGTGGCCGGAGTCTCGCGGGGGCGAGGGCAGTCTCGCGCCGCGTGAGGGCTGCCGCACCTTACGCAGGCGATCGGCCGGTGGCAGAGATGCGAGCTGCGACGGAACTTTTGGCATCGGTGGCATTGGGCGGGCCGCCGCCACCCGCGCCACGCCTCGATGATGATGCCAGGCACGTTGAGTAGCTCCGTCACGCTGTAGATGTTCTGCCAACCGGAGTTGCGGGTGAAGGCGCCGTACAGTAGACACTCGGGACGGTCCCCCCGGGCGCGGATGCTGCGGATGTGAGAATGGTGCAAATATAGAGAGCAAGCCCCTTTTATAAGCTCTGTACACGCCGCTACGACGTTTGTGTGTTGTTGTTAACGATCCGTACTAATGACGGATGCGACATATATATATATATATATATATATGTATATGGAACAGTTTTCTGAACCTGTTATTTCGGTAAAACTGAAACTGGTGAAACAGGTCTCACAATTTAGCTGTTGTAGAGCACTCCTAGTGATTCAGGGCCCTGAATATCGTGTAGTGTAATAAGCGCTTTATTACTTCCATGACGGATACAGTATAACAGCACTACTCTATGCAGATTCCTTTTTAATTTGAGTTTGAGTGAATTTGAAATAAATGAAAAAAAAAATGAACTTTTGTCGCGAATGTCAAAATGTCATGTAGCGCTTTTATATTATTTTCATTATTTTAGTGTTTTAAAGTGTTATATTGAATAATTTTGCTGATATTTTATGTAATATAATGCAGATAAAATTCTGAAATGTAGTGAAAATGATATAATAGTGAATTACGTGCATTTTGACATTCTGCCCAAATTTCCAGAGACGCATGACTTGGATATCAGCACCAAGTCATGCTAACGACTAACTGAAAGACTAAGACTAAAGACGTGAATAATAATCAATATACTCGACACTGGCACCAATAGCTCATATTATTGTAGCTCATTGCTATTAAATAAGAAGAAGAAGAAGAGTTTGAGTGACACACAACTGACAAGGGTTTTTCGACGCGAATACGGAAATGTCATGTTAAGCTCTTGTATTATATTAATTTTTTTAGTGTTTTATAGTGTTATATTGTATAATTTTGCTGATCTTTTATGTAATATAATATAATTAAGGTGCTGAAGTGTGATGAATGTGATATAAGAGTGGTTTACGTGTATTTTCATATTAAACCGAAATTCCCAGAGAAATCATCTAATTAGGTTCTCAGCGCCTAATTAATGATAACGACTTGACTTACTGACGAACAATGACTGTTAATAAGTTATACAATATGAAGAAATAAATAATATGTAAAGAAATAAGCTACGTAAGACAAGGCAGTATGGTCGAAAAGACTTTAGCCTGCCCGTAAGGGCGAACCAAACAAAAAAAAAAAAAAAAAAAAAACAACTGACAAGACAAGTGACGGTCTGTCGTTTTACAGTTTACATGCGGCTAAAGTAAATAATTATTTATTTTGTCTCAATAAAGTAACAGTACTATATTTATTAGGTATGTATCTGTAACTGTATGTAAAAGGTGTAAACTGATTCTATAAAACTTAAACACAATGAATAATTCACCTAGTTCTTCCTTCGAAGTTACCAGCAAAATGGATTTAGAAAAAGACCTGACTAGTAAATTTTTGAGCGGTGAAATGTCTTTCGCGGAATATTCTAGTGAATGGTATAACTTTGACGATGAGGAAGACATAGAAGAAATTAACAAAAAAGGTGAAGATGAATCATTGCAATTAAAGATAGAAAAAGGACCAAGACGACGTAAGTTCGCGCGAATGCCACCGGGTCTTACAGGTTTGATGGGTGAAGCGAATTTAAGATTTGTGCGAGGTGACAAAGATACAGCAGAAAAGATGTGCCATGAAATTATAAAACAAGTTCCTACAGCTCCAGAGCCTTATCAAACTTTGGCACAAATTTATGAACATGATGCTGAGAAGTCATTACAATTCTCTTTGCTGGCAGCTCACCTTAGCCCGCCTGATGCTGAAGAATGGTTGAGACTGGCAGCTTTATCTAAACAAAGGAATGATGTGAGACAAGAAATGATATGCTACACTCAAGCAATTGCTGATGATCCATCCAATATTGACAGTCATATGAAGAGACTTAATCTTTTAATAGCTTTAGATGATATCCAATATTCAACGCATTCATTAAAAATAACTAAACTCAAATGTTATCATAAAATTGTTACGTCTTTGAAGCCACAAGAAGGAGAAACCATAATGAAATATGCTAAATTAGCTGCAACACAATATCATAATAACAATGAATTAGAACGCGCTCTAACTGTAATGTCATCAGCATATAAAAAATGTCCTAATCTTTTCAGTTTACAGGATTTAAATATGTATCTTGAATTGTTGATTGGACAAAAACAGTTTCAAACATGTATAGAAATATTTGTTGCTAGTGCAGGTGTAGAAATAGAAGCAGAAATACAAACAGTTAAAAATGCTAATGGCGAGATAGAAGAGCACACTAATTATTTGAACTGCACTATCCCTGATTCTTTGGCCATAGATCTGAAAAGCAAATTGTTAGTGTGTTTTATTCATTTAGGTGCTAATACTCTTGTACAAACATTATTAGCCAATTTCTTATCTAATACTGTAGAAAATGCTGGTGATCTATATATGGATGTGGAGGAAGCCTTATCGACAATGGGCCAACATGCCTTAGCAATACAAGTTCTGGAACCTTTAGTTAAAAATAACAGTTTTGATCTAGGAGCCGTTTGGCTTAAACATGCTGAATGCTTACAGAAGTTAGGAAGAGAAAGTGATGCTATTAACTCTTATTACAAAGTTTTGAAACATGCTCCACAACACCCTGATGCTCGTAGAAAATTGTACATTATATTAGAGAGACAAGGTCGCATTGAAGAAGCTTTACAGATGCTAGAACAAGATTTTAAATATGTAGTCAGTGCCAATCTTTTACATGAGCAATGTGTGGCACTTAAAAAGTATAAAAAATGGTTAAAATATCTTGAAGTTGGAGAAGCATTGCTCTCTAAATCGTTTGTTAGGTTTCAACATGAAGAAGAATTAAATATGGCATGTAGGACAAGATGTGGTATAGAACTTATCCAAAATTTTCGTACTATACGTGGTGAGAATCCGTACCATGAAAAAGACATTCATTTTGATGAGGATGAAACATTCAAATTGACTCCTCAGGAAGAATGGGATCTTTTTCTAGAGCTGCTTGGTATTGCATTAAAATATAAACAGTATTATACCATGCAAAGATTAACATTTGGTGCAATGATGTCTAAGGCCTTATCCACTCACCGTTTGGATATAGATTTTTATTGTATGCAAGCTTGTCTGCTTAGTAATGATAATCAAAATGCTTTTCGTTTTATAAGAGATTTTGCTCAGAAGAATCCGAGTCCTAGATCCTGGAACTTATTAAATCTCGTTATTAATTATGTTGAAAGAAATACTCACTCTAAATTTCTATTAAGACTTTTTCAAAGAGACAGTAATAATGTTGTAAAACATCTCTTTTTGGGTAATAACTTTTTAGTGTCAGGCAGATATCTTGTGGCAGTAAAATATTACTTAGAATATCATGACAAATGTAGAGATTCTTTGTCTGCATTTTTAATTGCTATAACTATTTTAGTAATGGCAGCGCAGAGAACTGTAGATAAACATCATAATCTGATACTACAAGGCTTGTCTTATATGCAAATATATCGTAATTCAAGAAAATGTGAACAGGAAGCTAATTATAATATGGGCAGAGTATACCAAATGCTAAATATTAATAATTTAGCCATAGAATACTATGAAAGAGCTCTTGCTAGTGACTGCATAACAAAGTGCGAGAAGCATGGTGTCATAGACCTGAAAATGGAGACTGCTTATAATTTATACCTGCTTTATAAAGATCATTCACCAGTGATGGCTAGGAAATATTTGTTAAAGTATCTTGTAATTGAATAAATATACTCTAGAATAGAAATAAGGCTGTTTCAGTTACATAGTTTTTTATCCTCAACAGTAAATTATCTTATGATTATACAAATCTAGGAATATGTTTTATATGCATAGTCTAACTTATTACTCTTTATTCTGGTGCCCAAGTGACCTTGTATTTTCTACATAAAAGAAGAAAGAAACATTAAAAGCATTTTTGGTTTTAGGAATCCTCTTTATGGAATAGTTCACAAATCATTGCAATGGACAAAAAAGTTATACCAGCAAATAATATAAAGTTTGAAAAGTTATGTGATCTATTAGAGAAATTGAACAGGAGCAAAAAGCAAAGGAAAGAACTTGATACATTAGCAGATTTTTTCAATGAATATAAATTAACTGCTTCACAAACAGTAGGCAATAAGGTAAATCTAAATCTATATGTCTGTTATGCTATGACCGATAAGAGTCAAGCATTGAAAAAGTTCCAAAAATGGGGTTTTCTTTCCTATTAAGAGCTCTCCTTACGTGCGCTGCGCGTTATAGGTGCCTACGATCCATGCTCTCTCTCTCTCTCGACGTAGAATGCCATAAGTCCCTTTTAGGCATAGGCCCCTTTAGAGATAGATTTTTAGCTGCCTGTTACTAATACAAATGAGAGGGTTGATCACCACATTAATTTCATAGATCAATTCAGCCCATATAAGTCCCCTTGCCTCCTAAAGCCTCCTTCACAATAGGAGGAAAATTGAGCTACCATACCTACCACCCGGGTCAGATAGTTTCTAGTATGTAAGATACAAGCCTTTATTTCGAGTGTTCTTTCTCTAAATGACATTCTATGCATAGGAGATGCTTGCCGGAATTTACCAGTGGGTGTCTGCGCCCGCGGCGGCATGGTGTCGTTGAAGGAGATTGCCGCCTGGCGGGTCGACGCCCGCCGAGATGTCATGGCCTGTTGGGCAGTCTGGCTGGAGTGGCCTCGATACGGTGTCTGGACCGTCGAGGCCTTCCGGCCGGTGCTGATGGAGTGGTTGGAGCGGACGCACGGGGTGCTTTCCTTCCGACTGGTGCAGGTCTTGACGGGGCACGGATGCTTCGGCAAGTACCTGCACAAGATTGTCAGGAGGGAGAGCACACCGGCCTGCCACCACTGCGATTGCGACGAGGACACGGCGCAGCACACACTCGAGGTGTGTGCCGCGTGGGCTGAGCAGCGCCGTGATCTCGTCGCAATCATCGGTGCCGACCATCGCTGGGGAGATGCTCGGCAGCATCAGGAACTAGGACGCGGTCGCCGCCTTCTGCGAGGCAGTCTTCTCGCGGTTGGAGGTGGCGGAGCGCGTGGGGAAGGAACGCCTCCACGACGACGCAATCTGCCGCCGGTGACTCGGGCAGCGCAGGCGCGAGTATCCGCGCCTAATGCCGCCCTAGCCGAGGCCGCGGGTGACTGGACCGAGGATTTAGTCCGTCACCCGTAGAGAGGCTGACCGTGCGACGGCGACTGACGTCTCAGAGGGGGAACGTCGAGAGGAGAGGGTACCCCGCGACTGGGGTATTCCGTCGGGCCGACCACTGAAGTCAAGTCACCCTGCGCCGGTGGTCGGCCCAACGACGAAGGCTATGTGCCACGGGTGGGTCATGGGGCCGCGCGCCGCCCCCTTGTCGCCCCGGATGGAGCCGGGCGGCGGGTTCGCTGACCATGGCCCACCCTAAAAAAAAAAGGTAGGGCACCATAAATCAAACATCGAGAGATTTATGGAAGGTTATAACATGAAATTGTTAATTAACTTGATTCTTTATATCAAACTTTAACTTAATTTATTTTATATGTACCGACCTCGCTATTGTGGTTATCTTTGTATACTTATATAAAAATCACTTATCATGATGTTTGTTCACGCTAATCTTCCGGAGCCACTTAACCGACTTTAAGACAATTTCAATTTTGTGTCTGTATATACCCATCTTCGACCATATAATTATGGCCAAGAAAACGTTAACCACCTTTTTCTATACTTTGTAATCGTACGAAGTCTGGCCGAGCAGTTAGTTGTGATTAAAATAGAGAAGTACGTGTACTTGATACTAGTCCAATTATACTTAAGTAAGATAATAGTTAAAACGACACGTTAAAATCGTAACTGAGAGTTTACTCAAATATTATATGCTACTGCCAAAGTCGATGTAAGAAAAGTTGCTCAATTTAGGGGAGGCCCCAAAGAATTACAGACGTATCTCACTTTTGAGTGACGTAGGTATCACGCCCACAATATCCAAGCGCTTAAGGCGCAGAAGCAATTCGCTCCAAGGACCCGGTCTGAAAGGTCGCCTAAATCTTAAGAGGTAGGTCGAGATTTAGAACTCATTAAGATCTAAACCGTCTTTAAAGTATTGCTCAATACAATTACAATAAATTCAAACGACCTTATAATATGTGGTGATGAAAATTTTATCGTCATTATGTCATTTACAATCACTTCTTAAAATTTATTTGCTTAAATGTTTGTGACAGCACTTACTACCCGACTAAGTATTATGCCGGTGCACTCTTTGGGCGGCGCAAGTGCGAGTACCTGCGACTGATGATACCCTAGCCAAAGCCGTGGGTGACCGGATCGTAGAATAGTCCGTCATCCGCAGAGAGGCGTGAGGGCGATGCGCCGTGGGGCATCTGGTAAGAGGGGATACCTGAAAAAGTATCTCGTCGGGCTGACCACGGAAGTCAAGGATCCGGATAGGTGATTGGCCCAATGGCGAAGGGGAGGGAATATGGCGGGTTATGGGGTCTCGTCCGTCTCGTCACTCTGGACGGGACGGACGGCGGGCATCCGCACCATGGCCTGCAAAAAAAGATGCCGGTGCACTCTAGTGATATAGTTTCCTAGGTGCCTGGTGTAAAGAAAGAGGCCAAATTATAATACACCGCAAGCTGCAAATCTTTGACAAAAGTTGACTATACATACATAATCTTCCATAGCATCGAACCTATAACATTAATTTGTTCTCATATGCTAATAATACAGTAACATTAAGTACAATAAACGGTGTAATTGCCTCAATAGTAATATCGTGGGTTCAATTGTCACTTAATTCCCAAAATCTTTGTTGTCAATCTGAATGTTATTTTCAGCCCTGCTGTCGTAATTTTGAATAACTTTGGCGATCTATATTTCATTGTTGCATTTACAGGATCCCAGTATATTTCCAATTCTAAGGTTGATACTACCAAAGCTTGACAGAGAAAGGGCAGCATATAACTTGAAAGAAACTAAATTGGGCACTCTACTGGTTAAAGTACTGTCACTACCCAAGCAGTCCCGTGATGCTCAAAAGTTGCTTAACTTTAGATCGGTAAGCAATACGTCAGAGAGTGACTTCGCTGGTATAGCATATTTTGTTATAAAGAACCGACGGAACGCTACATCTGATACCTTTACTGTAGGTGACATCAATAATATACTTGACAGAATTTCTTTTGCTGAAGCTGGAAATAAATCAGGTAATCTAGTCTGCGTATGTTACCTTATTTGAGGAAAGAGCTATATATCAGGATTCTCTATGACATAAAATACGGAAAAAGGAAATCCGTATTAATAGGGCTGTAAACGACATATCGCGAAGGATTAGTTTACTTAAGTGGCAAAGCATATTATTCGACAAACCGACGACTATTTGCGAAGTCTCGATTAGCGATCATAAATTGGAAGGCACAATGTGGAACGACTCTCCACTAGGTAGACTGACGACATCGTCAAAAACACTGGGAGTTGTTCAGTGCAAACAGCACAAAACATGAAATTGTTCACTGTTGGGCAAATGCCTTTGCCCAACAGTGAACAATTTCATGCTTTGTGAATTGAACAGATTTGAATGATTTTCGCGCTTTTTAGTGTCTTGAATTTAAATCATTTCTGTAAATTGCTGTGACGGAGTAAGAATAGAATTCACCACTCCTATCTTGTCCGTGGATGTTGTAAAAGACGACTGAGGGATACGACATGCATATAATATCTATGCAAGAGAAGGAAAACTCGAAACAAAACCCTATACCAACACGTCTGACCAGCGTGGTATAGTCTAGGTTAATTTCCCCTTCCATAGTGGAGGAGGCCCGAGCCCAACAGTGGGACGTGCATGGGATGAGATGATGATTATTTTTTAACCAAATTAACTCGGTATTATATTTCTGCCGTATCGAACACGATGGGGTACCTATAATGTACGTATAATGGTCAAGCATCTTCCAATATGCTACACGAGTTTAAAAGAACTTCTTTTTAGAAGAAGTTTTAAATTTTATTGCCATATTGAAGTTTTTGTGATTATTCAGAAAAAAACTTAAATCATTGAAATTTAGCAGTGATTTTTGTTTTAGAAGGGCTCTCTGATAATAGCGTATATTTCGTTTCCAAATTGAACAATTTCATATTTTTAATATGGTTATATTTTTGAGAATACTTCAAAAGGAAGATGTGTTTCAGCGGTTCTTGATGAAACATTTAGTTATGTGGTTAATAAACTAAATCCGGAACAACTTAAATGGTTCCTCAGAATTATCTTGAAGGATTTGAAGTTAGGAATAAGCTCTAATCGTATGTTAGCTTTGTTTCATCCGGATGCACCAGAATATTACGAGAACTGTGGTGACCTATCCAAGGTAAGAAGTATTTTTTTAAATAATCAAAGCTTTATTATCAATGCAAAGTAATTAGTTATGAGTGTGTAGTATCCAATTAATTTTCTTTACTGAAATCAAACTTTCTTTAATGAATTAATTATGTATTTTCTTTTTCTCTTTATACACCTGAATGTAGAGTAACTCCAGGGTGGTGTTAGGTCATACCGGGGCCTTTGAGCATACAAGAATTTGGAGCCCAGTGGAAAAAGAAAGTTAAATAATAAATAGTTTTTTTTTTTTGGGGTGGGTTGCGGTCGGCGCCCTCCTCGCACCACTCCGTCCGGGGCGACAGAGTAAGCACGCAACTCTCGCAACCCACCCACCTGCACGTCGCCTTCGTCGTTGGGCCGACCACCGGAGCAGGGTTACTTGACATCAGTGGTCAGCCCGATGGAATATCCCCCCTTGGGGGTACCCTCCCATCGACCGACGTCCTCCCCGAGAGGAGGACGTCGGTCTTTCCTCACGCGGTCGGCCTCTCGGCGGGTGACGGACTAATCCCCGGTCACGTCACCCGCGGCCTCGGCTAGGGCGGCATGAGGCGCAGGTATTCGCGCCTACGCCGCCCCAAATAATAAATAGTAATGATTTATATTCGTTACTAGCAACTCGCCCTCGCTTCGCTTCGGTATCAGTCGCCTTACCCGCGTAGTTCCCGTTCCCGTGGGAATACCGGGATAAAATATAGCCTATGTTACTCCCTGATATTATAGCTTTCCATTGGTGAAAAAATTTTTGAAATCGATCCAGTAGTTTCGGCGCCTATTCGTTACAAACATACATACAAACCTTTTCTCTTTATAATATTAGTATAGACTGGTATTTTACGGGCCTTTCATCAGAGTGGGAGCCTCGAGTATCGTTATGTTAAACACAATAATTTCGCTGCAATGAGCCAATATAGATGGGTTATGAAAAGAATAATGATAATTATTGTAGGTATGTGAAGAATTAGGAGAGGGTGATGCGCGTCCGCTAGAACTTGGAATCCAAATGTTTTCGGCCGTCAGCCCAATGCTGTCTGAGCGACTCGATGTTAAACACATCGGCAAACTTGCTGCAGATGCACAATATGTTATTGAGAATAAGTTCGACGGTGAAAGATTCCAAGTAAGTAGCTATTTTTAACTTATCCCAATCCATTACTGCACATGAGCCTATTACAATATTCAACACAATTACATATATACCTGTATATTGCTATTCACCTGTCTATTCCAATGGTGACCATTCATAGAGCATATTAGTCTAAAATTTAGACTCTAAATTAATTATCTTCGACGCCGAGTATAGTAGGCTTGAATCCTTAGGAAATTCTTAGTCTATCCAGAAACGATTGTGCAAGGTTTGGGTATTATTTTTATTATATTTTAATGAACAATTTGAGTAGATGCATTAATTCCTAGGCATCATTAATCCCAATTATCTATCTATCAAACTATTTACTTCCATTGTTGGTCAAATTCCCAATTACTAAATTGCGTCGAGCCTTCTAGTGCCGCTTCCATTTAACCTATTACCTACGGCTTTAGGAATGCTATCAGTCTAAGGGGCTAAGGACCTCATTTAGTAATGCCTCGTATGTTTTTGCCACTGGCTGATAGAGTTTACCCACTAAACGCCACTTTTCGATTTTAATGTTCTTAATGCTATAGCTCTACATTTGCGTGTACTGAGTTAGTTGTGCATAAGCTATGACTCAATCTTCGTGATCAGTTACCCTTACAATGTGATGTATATAGCTTGTTTAGAAACTACATACACACACAACTAACAAAGGTTTTTATTCTGTCAGATACATATGGAAAATGGAGTATTTGAATATTTTTCAAGAAGAGGCCATAAATATTCAAGCAATTATGGAAAATCATATGATTCCGGCTTATTAACGCCATGTTTAAAGGATTGCTTAGCACCAAAAGTCAAGAGTTTCATCCTAGATGGCGAGATGATGGGCTGGCATAAAGAATATCAGTGCTTTAGTTGTAAAGGTAAAAGATTTATTTTAACTAATTTAAATAAGTAATATAAATTATATAGTTTTAACTGACGTGTGGTCAATACCGTCTTTACCATTAGGGCACACGGGGCCCGTGCCCAAGGCCTCCAGTCTCAGGGGGCCCCGAAGGACCGACAATTTCTCTCACACATTTATGCTCAAAACATTTTGGTCGGGCACATTACACTTTTTTCACAAATCAGTAATCTTATCAGAAAGTATTTACAAGGCATATACTACGCCATTATATCGATGACTGTGCCTATTCCAACTATACTAATTAATAATATTTCCGAACGCATTCTACCTAATTTACTAAGTACACCATCTAGCAATCACTCACGCAATCCCTCCGATTCCAAAGTCAAGTTGCACCGTCTAAGCAAGGCCTAACATAAATGTCGACATTGTCTATGGTTGGGGGAATCCTCGAATGATGTATTAAACTTTCAGTCTGATAGGAGTCAGTGGCGTTATTTTGTTTCGTTTGATATTTAAAATTGACTAAGATAAACAGAAGTTTTGATTTGTTCGTTTAAACATTATTTTATTATGTCGAAAAGAACATATTTAAGTGGTTCACAGAAAAGAAAAAAGTTATAGCTCAAAAAGAAATAACGGAAAAACTTCCAAAGCTCACTTCGTTTTTTACGGTTGAAGATACAAGTAAGCCGAGAGACTATTCATTCTCATCACCGCAAAAGTACCTCTGCAAGTCACCAGGAAAAAGAGGTTACGTGTGACGAAAATGACAAACACACGTTAGATGCTGAACCATCGACTTCAAGCTACTGCGAATGAATAACTGCAAGCTTAGAGAATGTATCCCCTCTCCCCTCCGGACCTCGATATCGAGTAGACGTTCGTACAAGCTACACTGCAATTCAATTAAATATTTATTAAAATTAAAATACCTAATCAAATATTAGGAGTTCATAAGTAGTAAGGAGCTCAACGATATTCCGTGAAAAGAAGCCCCGCTTAGGGGTGAGCGAGATAAATATATTTATTACAACAATATTTTCTATCGCAAAGTACCAGGATACTAGAACTGTTTAAGAGATTAATCTTCAATATATTGAAGCGCTGTTTTGCATATTATTGTAACCGTCGATTTGGCAGAGTGGTCAAGGCACTGACTTTCATACAGTGTGGCGCGATTTCGCAGTTCTACACTTTTTGCTAATCTTTTTGTAACTTTTATCTTAATGCTGCAAAATTGTATAATAATATATTATTATACTACACTCATTTGCAAAAAAAACGGGCACCTAAGCAATGAACCATTTCAAATGTTAATATTTCTTTGGTTGATAATTATAGGTAGTTTTATCCACACAATTTGCTAAATTAATAAGAAAATAATCGTTTTCATCAGTATTTCATAAAATTTAGATACAATTTATGGGAAATAATGCTAAACCTCGCTAGTAGTGTATATTCGCTAGTAGTGCATATGCTCATGAAGTAAAAATAAAAAAGTTTTTTTGTTTGTTTTTCTTTAATAAAGTAAAAGCAGATAAGTGTTTAGTATCGAGTGTGACCCTCTCTAGCTAAAATCACAGCTTGAATTCGTCTGGGCATGCTAGCGAGTATATCCCGGATACTTGCTTGCGGAATACGTTCCCACTCCGCAGTAATCACATTCTTCAGCTCTCTGATGGTCTGCGGAGCCGGGTGTACTGATCTCACACGCCGTTTCAGAACGTCCCAGACATGCTCTATGGGATTGAGGTCGGGACTTCGAGCTGGCCAATCCAAACGACGAATGCCGACCTCTTGCACATACGCATTAACATCGCGGGATCGGTGGGCGCGAGCATTGTCGTCCATAAAAATCGAGTCTTCACCTAGAGCGGCCAATGCGGGTTGTGCATGAGAAATTAGAACTTCCGTTATGTATCGATGCCCAGTCAGTGAGCCGTTTTCAATGAAGACTAACTCTGTACGATCCATTGAATTTATTCCTGCCCAAAACATAACAGAGCCCCCACCATAAGGTGTGATTTCTTCGAAACATGCCTCTGCAAAGCGTTCTCCTTGTCTTCTTAGCACTCGCCGACGTCGATCTTCACCGAACAGAGATATCCTGGCTTCATCAGAGAACAAAACCCTATTCCAATCGTCTTGAGTCCATGATTCACAATTTCTAGCGAACCTAAGCCTGTGAACTCTGTGCTCACGGAGTAATTTGGGGCCGCGGGCCGGGCGGTGACTGCGTATATTGGCAGCGAGAAGCCTCCTCCTGACCGTCCATAGACTAATATGCACATTTCTTACTTCTTGGAGGTTGTTCTTAAGATCCACATACGAAGATTTGCGATTTCTCAATGCGCGACTCACAAGAAAACGATCATCCCGTGGTTGGGTACATGGTTTTCTTCCAGAACCAGGCCTTCTCTCGACGGAACCAGTCTCCTGATATCGCTGCCAGGTCCTTTGGACTGTCGAGTGACTAACATTTAGCCTCCTAGCCACGAAACATTGGCTGCAACCCTCTTCAAGCAGCGCGATAATTTTGGTAGCTTTTACCACTTTATCTACCATTTTTGATACAGCCAAACAGCATTAAATAAAGCTTTGACAGTCAAGGATATGAAATTAATCGATAAAAATTGAATAAAAGTTATGAAAGTCGATGTTAACTTCTGGAACTTCGCGCCAAAAATGTAGGATAAAAAGGGGTTTTCTGTAAAAATGAACATCAAATGAAAAATTGAATTTAGAACGTACTTTTTTAAATACCACAGCATTTTTAAAACCGGCCAGTAACGTGTACAAACGATTGAAACCTTTTTGGTATTGTATCTTTTTAAATATGAATGAAAATCAAAACCGCCCGTTTTTTTTGCAAATGAGTTTATTTAAATTATATATTGAAAACATATATTAAAAATATATATATAGAAAGCATAATTTGTTATCATGGCGACGTATCAACCTACATCATGTTCTAAGGCAGTGGTTCTCAAACTTTTTAAATGACGGAACCCTTTTGGGAAGCAAAATACTTGATGGAACCCTACAATAAAGCAATTATTTTTATAAGTGTATTCTATATTAATCAGCATAATAAAAGTACAATGTATCAGTTACTAATTATTATTTACTTCACCACTTGGTAAGGACAATAATAGAAAACATTAAAAAAGAAAAAATCTAACTAGTGGGAGGTATGAAACTGTTTTTTATTTTTCATCAATTGCTTGATATCAGGTTTGATGGAAGAAAGTTGGAGTCTCATATCAGCTTCGGCGTCCAGTCTATTGCGATATTTTGTTTTCGTGGCTGCGTAGGTAGAGAATCCTGTTTCGCACAAATATGTAGTTGGGAACGGGAGAAGAATATCCAGAGCCATTTGGCCAAGCATTGCATATTCATCTTGGATTCTGCACCAAAAATCATTAAGAGGCGTCGTTTTGAACAATGACTCCATACTTGTGTCTGATGACATTTCTAAAAGAGATTCATATATCTCATTTGACATGTTTTCAGGCTTTTCCAAGTTGGGTAAAAAAGGATTATGAATCCAGGAGTTCACTTTAATTTTTGTATTGTGTTCTTCGGGAAAATACTTTTCAAAAGATGCGCGCATCGAACTGAGATATTGGACCAATTCTTCAAACACATTATCTTCAAACATTTCTGAGTCGTTTTCGCTAACAAACTCACTGAGTAACGTAAAACTTTCTATTTCTTTCTTACCAATGCAAATGATCCAAAAATCTAATTTTCTTTTAAAAGCAGTTATTTTATTATAGGCCTGAAACACTGTTGTCTGTTTACCTTGCAACGATAAATTTAATTCGTTAAGTTTTTGAAAGATATCCGCCATAAAAGACAATCGGAACAACCAAGTTTTATCATACAAACGGTCCTTCAAATTAAAAGAAGTATCTGCTGAAAGAAACATTTGTAACTCGGCTCTAAGTTCAAATAGCCTTGTTAAAGTTTTTCCCCGAGACAGCCATCGCACTTCTGTATGGAGCAGCAGTGTTTTATGTTTGCTGCCATAATCTTCACACAATAATGAGAACAATCGGGATTGTAGTGGTCGTGATTTGATAAAATTAATTATTTTTACCGCTTCATCCATAACTAATTTTAGATTAGACGGCATTTGCTTCATCGCAAGTGCTTGTCTATGCAGAATACAATGACTGGAACTACAATTAGGCGCTTTATTTTTCATTCGTGACACTGCTCCTGCTGTTTTACCTGTCATCGCCTTGGCCCCATCTGTACAAATGTCAATGCAATTGTTCCAACTGAGATTATGTTCTTCAAAAAATATATTTATTTTATTAAAAATTTCTTCCCCGGTAGTGTTTGTAAGCAGCGATGAACACATAAGCATGTCTTCTTCAAAAGAACTTTTATATGGATATCTCACAATAACCAGCAGGATAGCCAAACCAGCGACATCAGTCGACTCGTCCATTTGCAAAGCGAATCGTGTATTTTGTAGACGTGTAACTAGTTCTTGTTTGACGTAGCTTGCCAGATCATGGATTCGTCGTGAAACAGTATCGTTTGATAGCGGAACAGTAGAAAGATGCTTTGCAGATTTTTCATCAAGCATACATTTTGTTATGTCTAATACACATGGTTTTATTAATTTCTCAGCGATAGTGTGCGCTTCACCTGCTTGTGCAATGCGATAGCTAACTAAGTATGATGCCTCCGTGGCCTTTTCGTTGGTAGTTTGTGTTACATGCATCATATTTTTTTGACTTTCTAATAACTGATCTTTTTTGCGAACAAAAAATTCTTTATTCTTGTCTTTAGTCTCGGGGTGTACGGTTTCTAAATGTCGACGCAATTTGGCAGGTGCCATGGAACTATTAGGAAGCAGTTTACTACAGAGCATGCAGAGAGGTGAGCCGTTGGAATCAACAAATCCGAAACTGATATAAGATTCATCATACTTCCTTTTTTTCGTCTTTGAAACCGTCGAGCTTGACGTCGTGGCATCATCTTCTGGATCGGTGATTGCTAAATTCTCCGCGCGCATTGCTTTTGAACATTCAGCGTCATTAGAAGATGTTGTTGGAACACGTTTAACACCTTTAAGCCAACGTTCCATTCTTCTTTATTTATAATGTTACAAGTCAGGATAGTGGGGTTTAAATAATGCACAATCGTTACTGCGTATAAGAGACTAAATTTAGAACCTACAGGGAAGAAATGTATAAAACTGAGACAACAGAATACAGCAGGCAGTAAAACAATGAACACTAGTTTCTCGCTAGCGAGCTTGTAAGTAGGTAGTAACTTATCGCTCCGAACGCTAATCATCAACTGACGACGCCAACGCGCGATCGCCGCTTTTATACTTAGTCCTAGACTCGATCTCAAATATTCTCGAAAATACTCGAGTCGGCACCTTTGATAAACAAAAAGCAAAAATAAAAACAGAAATTTAAAAATAGCGTTGTAAACAATATCGACTTTATCCTTTGAAGTTAGAGACGAAAGTCGCTAGTTGACAACTATAGCGTCTAATTCAGAGGCGGCTTTTATCAAAGAGATTGAGCGCTTACAAGTATACTACCCGCTCGTTTTAAGTTTGCCGCTGGCGATAGGTATGAGTGTATGACGTTCGAAATTTTTTATTTAATTGTAACAATAAAAATTGTGTACGTTAGATATTTGGGTAAAACTATGACACATTATAAGTTTTGTTGTCACGTGGGGGAGGGTACGCGCATTCCACAGACCGGCAAACTTAGAGCGAACGCGTTGTACAAGTATAAAATTGTTGAGACCAAACTTATGAGATATTGTACCAGCTAATGTAACACAAGCTTATACAAATACAAATAAATAAATAAATAACATTCATAGCGTTTTGTCTCCGCGCGGCCGCGGAGTCCGCACAGCCGCGGAGCGACCAGAGAGAGGTGTTTTGATTTTTTTATTTCTAAATTCTTGCGGAACCCCGACAGAGGTATCACGGAACCCTAGGGTTCCGCGGAACACACTTAGAGTATAGCTGTTCTAAGGAAACTGGCACCACACAGGACTCCGACACGGCTTCTGAAAAAGTGCATTATGAAAAGGAAAAAGCCATCAACATCTCCAGGAGGCCAAAACGGAAATATGGCGATGTAGCAAATGCCGAGCTTAAAGAACTTCTTTGTGATATCCAAAGGAAACAAGAAGCGGACTTTTTATCTTTAAAACACGACATGGAGGCGATTAAACATCAAAACATGGAATCTCAAAAATCACTACAGTTTCTATCGGATATGTACGATGGCTTGTTACAAAAATTTGAAACAGTCGCAAAAGAAAATGCAGCTCATAAAATCCAAATAAAAGTACTCGAGTCTAAGGTGGAGCAATTGGAACGCAATATAAAAGCATCATCTATTGAAATTCGGAACATTCCTAATTCCTATGCATAAACCGGAAACTAAACAGGATCTGAAAACCCTTGTGTTACGCCTTGGTGAAGTGGTGAAGCAGCCAATTCAGGACGCTGAAATTCGTGATACTTTTAGAATAAAAACCAAAAATGAACCAGGACCTATAATAGTAGAATTTACAAGCACATTGTGCAAGGAGAATTTAATGAAATCTATAATTAGCTTCAATAAAGAGAGAGCGAGGGATCAAAAAATCATTACCACTCATCTTGAACTCCAAGGAAAGGCTGTTCCAGTCTATGTTACAGATAATTTAACAACCAAAACGAGACGGCTCTATTATTTGGCTAGAGAATTCACAAAACTTCATCATCAAGCTAGCTGCTGGACCGCATTCGGAAAGGTCTTTATACGAGTCGGTGAAGGGCAACCCTCTGTACGCATAGATTGTGACAACGATATTACTAAACTGGTCACACAAAAGTGACTAGAACTTATCTCAATTAATTTGAATATTTAATATATTTTTTTTTTTATATTAATTTATTTTTTCTTTTTGTCTTTTTAAAACACATTTATTCAACATATACACTATTAAAAACATACATTCCACCTCTCAAAACCCATTTATACCTCAAAACATATATATACCCCACAAATTTAGTAGTTTTAATAATACCAATAGCATCTTTTAAAATATACCCATTGCTGTATCATTTAATGTTTAAAATAAATGAATCCAGAATATCATATACAATACATTATATTAAATCTGGCTACACCATGTTACAATTAATTATTGTAATGGTAAAGTACTTATCGCTTAAAATTCGATCAACATAATAACTATATTAACTATGACTTGGACAATATAACACCTGCCAACAGTACAAGCTGTGACTTAGAAAATATATCAGAAAATATACTTTACCCAAGTAACAAATCACTTAATTTTATAGTACAAAATATTCGTAGCGTTTATTGTAATATATCTCATTTTGAAACACTGTTGCACATTACTAATATTCATTGGGATCTACTTATATTGACTGAATGTTGGCTACACAAAAATAATAATGTACCGTATTTGGAGGGATATGTGCATGCCTCTACAAAAAATAATATGACCCAAAATGAGGGCGTTATAGTTTACTACAAATCCACACATAGCTACAATATATCGGAACCACCACTTGTGGACGCCAATTGCCTCATGGTAAAAGTTAGTAACAGTACCGTTATTCTTGCCATATATCGTCGGCCTGGTGAGAGAAACATCTCTAACTTCTTAGAATCTCTAGACCAGTGGTTCTCAAACTTTTTAAATGACGGAACCCTTTTGGGAAGCAAAATACTTGATGGAACCCTACAATAAAACAATTATTTTTATAAGTGTATTCTATATTAATCAGCATAATAAAAGTACAATGTATCAGTTACTAATTATTATTTACTTCACCACTTGGTAAGGACAATAATAGAAAACATTAAAAAAGAAAAAATCTAACTAGTGGGAGGTATGAAACTGTTTTTTATTTTTCATCAATTGCTTGATATCAGGTTTGATGGAAGAAAGTTGGAGTCTTATATCAGCTTCGGCGTCCAGTCTATTGCGATATTTTGTTTTCGTGGCTGCGTAGGTAGAGAATCCTGTTTCGCACAAATATGTAGTTGGGAACGGGAGAAGAATATCCAGAGCCATTTGGCCAAGCATTGCATATTCATCTTGGATTCTGCACCAAAAATCATTAAGAGGCGTCGTTTTGAACAATGACTCCATACTTGTGTCTGATGACATTTCTAAAAGAGATTCATATATCTCATTTGACATGTTTTCAGGCTTTTCCAAGTTGGGTAAAAAAGGATTATGAATCCAGGAGTTCACTTTAATTTTTGTATTGTGTTCTTCGGGAAAATACTTTTCAAAAGATGCGCGCATCGAACTGAGATATTGGACCAATTCTTCAAACACATTATCTTCAAACATTTCTGAGTCGTTTTCGCTAACAAACTCACTGAGTAACGTAAAACTTTCTATTTCTTTCTTACCAATGCAAATGATCCAAAAATCTAATTTTCTTTTAAAAGCAGTTATTTTATTATAGGCCTGAAACACTGTTGTCTGTTTACCTTGCAACGATAAATTTAATTCGTTAAGTTTTTGAAAGATATCCGCCATAAAAGACAATCGGAACAACCAAGTTTTATCATACAAACGGTCCTTCAAATTAAAAGAAGTATCTGCTGAAAGAAACATTTGTAACTCGGCTCTAAGTTCAAATAGCCTTGTTAAAGTTTTTCCCCGAGACAGCCATCGCACTTCTGTATGGAGCAGCAGTGTTTTATGTTTGCTGCCATAATCTTCACACAATAATGAGAACAATCGGGATTGTAGTGGTCGTGATTTGATAAAATTAATTATTTTTACCGCTTCATCCATAACTAATTTTAGATTAGACGGCATTTGCTTCATCGCAAGTGCTTGTCTATGCAGAATACAATGACTGGAACTACAATTAGGCGCTTTATTTTTCATTCGTGACACTGCTCCTGCTGTTTTACCTGTCATCGCCTTGGCCCCATCTGTACAAATGTCAATGCAATTGTTCCAACTGAGATTATGTTCTTCAAAAAATATATTTATTTTATTAAAAATTTCTTCCCCGGTAGTGTTTGTAAGCAGCGATGAACACATAAGCATGTCTTCTTCAAAAGAACTTTTATATGGATATCTCACAATAACCAGCAGGATAGCCAAACCAGCGACATCAGTCGACTCGTCCATTTGCAAAGCGAATCGTGTATTTTGTAGACGTGTAACTAGTTCTTGTTTGACGTAGCTTGCCAGATCATGGATTCGTCGTGAAACAGTATCGTTTGATAGCGGAACAGTAGAAAGATGCTTTGCAGATTTTTCATCAAGCATACATTTTGTTATGTCTAATACACATGGTTTTATTAATTTCTCAGCGATAGTGTGCGCTTCACCTGCTTGTGCAATGCGATAGCTAACTAAGTATGATGCCTCCGTGGCCTTTTCGTTGGTAGTTTGTGTTACATGCATCATATTTTTTTGACTTTCTAATAACTGATCTTTTTTGCGAACAAAAAATTCTTTATTCTTGTCTTTAGTCTCGGGGTGTACGGTTTCTAAATGTCGACGCAATTTGGCAGGTGCCATGGAACTATTAGGAAGCAGTTTACTACAGAGCATGCAGAGAGGTGAGCCGTTGGAATCAACAAATCCGAAACTGATATAAGATTCATCATACTTCCTTTTTTTCGTCTTTGAAACCGTCGCATTGCTTTTGAACATTCAGCGTCATTAGAAGATGTTGTTGGAACACGTTTAACACCTTTAAGCCAACGTTCCATTCTTCTTTATTTATAATGTTACAAGTCAGGATAGTGGGGTTTAAATAATGCACAATCGTTACTGCGTATAAGAGACTAAATTTAGAACCTACAGGGAAGAAATGTATAAAACTGAGACAACAGAATACAGCAGGCAGTAAAACAATGAACACTAGTTTCTCGCTAGCGAGCTTGTAAGTAGGTAGTAACTTATCGCTCCGAACGCTAATCATCAACTGACGACGCCAACGCGCGATCGCCGCTTTTATACTTAGTCCTAGACTCGATCTCAAATATTCTCGAAAATACTCGAGTCGGCACCTTTGATAAACAAAAAGCAAAAATAAAAACAGAAATTTAAAAATAGCGTTGTAAACAATATCGACTTTATCCTTTGAAGTTAGAGACGAAAGTCGCTAGTTGACAACTATAGCGTCTAATTCAGAGGCGGCTTTTATCAAAGAGACTGAGCGCTTACAAGTATACTACCCGCTCGTTTTAAGTTTGCCGCTGGCGATAGGTATGAGTGTATGACGTTCGAAATTTTTTATTTAATTGTAACAATAAAAATTGTGTACGTTAGATATTTGGGTAAAACTATGACACATTATAAGTTTTGTTGTCACGTGGGGGAGGGTACGCGCATTCCACAGACCGGCAAACTTAGAGCGAACGCGTTGTACAAGTATAAAATTGTTGAGACCAAACTTATGAGATATTGTACCAGCTAATGTAACACAAGCTTATACAAATACAAATAAATAAATAAATAACATTCATAGCGTTTTGTCTCCGCGCGGCCGCGGAGTCCGCACAGCCGCGGAGCGACCAGAGAGAGGTGTTTTGATTTTTTTATTTCTAAATTCTTGCGGAACCCCGACAGAGGTATCACGGAACCCTAGGGTTCCGCGGAACACACTTAGAGTATAGCTGCTCTAGACAATACACTCACTAAGCTAGCATCGTATAAAAATATCATTATAGCTGGGGATATTAACCTGGATATTGCTATTAAGTCCAAAGACTCAAGGGCCGAGTCGTATTTAAATCTTCTGGCTGTTCATGGTATGTTACCCGCCCATATTATTCCAACTCATACATACTCGTGCCTCGATCACGTCATTCTTAAGACCAAATTGCCCGCGAAGTGTTTCGTAGCTCACACTACAATAACTGACCATTACAGCGTGATACTTAGCCTCAATCTTATTCCCAGTATCCCCAAATCTATTAAAACAATAAAAAGGACAGACTATGTGTCTCTGGACAAGCACCTTACTTCATTAGATCTCGAACCGATATTATCGATGTCAGATGTCAACGACGCTGTTAATTTTCTTATAAATACTTTAACTAACAAGCTGCATATTTGTACTACAATTTCACCTGTGCCTAAGCGTCAGCAAATTCTCAAACCATGGATTACAAAAGGCATATTAAAGTGTATAAGAAATAGAAATAAACTACATGCAAAATTAAAAAAAGATCCAACAAACGAAATCAACAAATTAATTTACACACGTTATCGGAATTACTGCAACTCTTTAATTAAATCAGCCAAAATAGAATATAAAAAGATGGAAATCAACAATGCAAAACATGACACTAAAAAGCTCTGGAAAGTCATAAAAAACATTACCCATACAAATAAAATAAAAACTCCAACATCTGATTTGATAATTTCTGATAATCCTGTAGATTCAGCTAATTCAGTTAACCGTTATTTTGTAAGCATTGGGCAAACTTTGGCTAGTAAAATAGGTTGTTCATTGGATACACATTCATTTTTGCGTACATATCCTACACTATCATACTCATTTGCTCTCTATACCACTGATGCTAAGGAAATAGAACAAACGATAAATAATCTGAAGGATGATTGTGCCGTAGGCCTGGACGATATTTCTAATCATTTTATTAAAAGATATAGAAGTATCCTAGCGGCACCTCTAGCGTACATTTGTAACTTATCCTTTGCATCGGGTATCTTTCCTGTTGCATTTAAACGGGCACTTATCCATCCCATACATAAAGGCGGTGAAAAAAATATTGTCAGCAATTATCGACCCATATCTATCCTACCAGCACTATCAAAAATTATTGAAAAAATTGTAAATAAAAGACTTGTCAATTATCTCGAAAAGAAACATCTTTTATCTAAGTCACAATTTGGTTTTCGTAGAAGTAAGTCAACTGATGATGCAGTTCATGAGCTTACTAATGCAGTGGTTACTAGTTTAGATGCAAAGGAAAAAGTGATCGCGGTATTTCTAGACTTGACCAAGGCGTTCGACACGGTATCTATTCCACTGTTACTAGACAAATTGGAACGGATGGGTATCCGTGGAATTCAAAGGCAATTCTTTGCAAGCTACCTCACGGACCGCACACAGTGTGTACAACTAAATAACACTCGTAGTGCTGACCTTCCTATTGGAATTGGTGTGCCACAAGGCAGTATTCTTGGGCCGACTTTGTTTCTGACCTTTATAAATGACCTATGTCAATTAGAACTATTGAACGGGCAGATTATCACATTTGCAGATGACACCGCAATAATTTTCCAGGGTGACACTTGGGATAATACATACCATCACGTTCAGAATGGTATGAACGTCATTACTAGGTGGCTCAGCTCCAATAACCTTTCTCTAAATGCTACTAAATCAAGATACGTAGCTTTTAGGTTGAAGAATGACAATTTATTTCCAATAGTTCCTATACCTATCAAAGCGCATTTTTGTAGTAGTCGCGGGGCTTTGACTAATCAATGTACATGTGAGGAACTAGAATCCATCGATACTATTAAATATCTTGGTATTTTAATTGATTAAAACTTAAGTTTCCAAGCCCACATAGATTTATTGACATCCAGGATTAGAAAGCTTATTTTTGTATTCAAAAATTTACGTCACGTAGCCGATAACAAAGTGTTAAGATTAACGTATTTGGCCTTATGTCAATCATTATTAACGTACTGTATTACATCATGGGGAGGCGCGGCGAAAACCATTTTACTAAAACTTGAACGCGCACAAAGAGCAGTCCTAAAAGTGGCCCTTTTTCTTTCTTTTTGGCATCCTACATTTGAATTATATCAGAAATTTAATGTCCTTACAGTTCGACAATTTTTTATACTTCGTTTAGTCTACAGGTCTCATTCACTCTCTATCTACGATCCTTTAAAAATCGCAAAAAAACGTCGTAAATACGTCGTAAATTTATGATACTAGGATATATGTATAGTGACACAGAGAATTTGCTTACTCCACTGACATAATAAATGGGTAAGAGACACGGACTCACTCAAACATACGCGCACACATCCGCACAGATACAAATACACACACATGCACGCACGCTCGCACGCACGCACACACACACACACACACACACACACACACACACACACACACACACACACACACACACACACACACACACACACACACACACACACACACACACACACACACACACACACACACACCACACACACACACACACACACACACACACACACACACATCCACCCACACACTAAACTATATGATTTTCTTCACACAACTAACACGAAATATGTAATATCTAGATCCGTTATTATTTTTGCTATTTATCCTGGAGGTGTGAGAGCCTGGTGATCTGTGACACAGGGTTCCCTATTATAGACACCAGCCTCTCACAAAGGAAAGTTTGCCACCTATTTATGTTGTACCTGTATAATCTGTGTACCTTTGTGAAGGAGAAATAAATAAACTATTATTATTATTATTATCTGTGTCTCCTGACCCTGGTACTTACTGTGACGACATTTTACCAGAAGAAATCCGTGAGATTTGGATTCGAAAAGGGCCAGAGTTTTCCAAAATAAAAATAGTGACTTCTCCGAAACTTCTACAAGTGTTCCAGATTCAAATGGTAAAACGAAAACTAGATACTTGACTAAAAATATTTTTATTCGTAAATTGAAAAGAAAATGGCTCCTTTATTCACCAGGAAAGAAATCTGTATGGCTAAGCTACTCTAAGGGTCCCCATATACAGAACGATTCGTCTGTACGATACATCTGAAGAATATCGTGACGATCGTTCGCTTAAAATTTGTCGCTAACACACGAAACTGGTCGCTATGATCGATCATTTACTTGTTTGAAACGAAAGTATAAAGACGTGCTCAAATAATTCAATACGTGCCCCTATAAAATGGAAAACGAACTTCTTTTCCTTACCTATTGGTGGTAATTTTGATTCGGCTACAAAAGAAAAAAAAAGGAAACCTAGCTAGACAAATGTGGGTTAAGAAATGGCTATTGAAACGAAACCAGTCATCCATCATCATCATCATCAGTCAAGCATCATCATCATCATCGCAGCCCACATACGACCCACTGTTGGGCTCGGGCCTCCTCCACAATGGGAGGAAGTTTGAGCTACTATACCATTGTCGGGGGTGCGCGGGGAGGGCGGTGTTGTTTCCTTGAGGGAGCTCACCGCCTGGCGCGTCGACGTCCGCCGAGACGACATCGCCCGTTGGGCAGACCGGCTGGAGAGGCCTCGATACGGTGTTTGGACCGTGGAGGCCTTCCGGTCGGTGCTGATGCAGTGGTTGGAAAGGCGGCACGGGGTTCTCTCCATCCGACTCGTACAAGTCTTGACGGGGCATGGATGCTTCGGCAAGTACCTGTACAGGGTCGCTAGGAGGGAGAGAACTCCGTCCTGCCACCACTGCGATTGCGACGAGGACACGGCGCAGCATACGCTCGAGGTCTGTGCCGCTTGGGCAGAGCCGCGTCGTGAACTCGTCGCAATCATCGGTGCCGACCATCGCTAGCGAGATGCTCGGCAGCATCAGGAATTGGGACGCGGTCGCAGCCATCTGCGAGGCAGTTATCTCGCAGGAGGCGGCGAGTCGCGAGCGCGAGGAGCACAGCCTCGATGATGCGACCCGCTGCCGGCGACTGGGGCGGCGCGGGCGGGATTACCTGCGTGCAATGCCGCCTTAGCTGAGGCCGCGGGTGACGTGACCGGGGATTAGTCCGTCACCCGCCGAGAGGCCGACCGCGTGAGGAAAGACCGACGTCCTCCCCGAGGGGAGGACGTCGGTCGATGGGAGGGTACCCCACGTTGGGGGTATTCCGTCGGGCTGACCACTGATGACAAATAACCCTGCTCCGGTGGTCGGCCCAACGACGAAGGCGACGTGGTGTTCGGGTGGGTTGCGGGTGTTGCGTGCTATACGCCCCTCTGTCGCCCCGGACGGAGAGGTGCGAGGAGCGCGCCGACCGCAACCCACCCCAACAAAAAAAAAAATGGGGCCCTTAATAGAGTAGAACTTTGCTGATTTAAGTTCTTTGACAATGGTTTTCAAAACTTGCTGTCCCATTAAATTCATAAATTCATTACAAATATTTGCTAATAAATATGTTGTACTTCCTTTTCCACGATTGCCGCAGTTTTGTATGTGATCAGCAAGAAAAGGATGAAATTCACTAATCAGTTCTAAGCATCCCAAATAATTCCCATTATTTTGCGATCCTAATGTCTCATTATCACCACGAAAAGCAAGACCTCTTGAAGCCAAAAATTTCACTACTTCAACAATCCTCCTAAGCACATTCTTCCAATAGGTAAATTCTGTATTATATAATTCATCATAAATTCCCTGTGCTGTAAACTATTCTCATGCTCTATCAATAAGTTACTTATTATGCTTCCAATCTTTATATTCATTAGCCTAATGGGATGCACAGACTTGTTAAGACTAGAGGCCACTCGGGCAAATCATGAACTGATGGCGGGCCGCCAGAAGTATAGATAATTAAAGACAATAAAGAATTGATAATCTGGAATAGAATTCAATATTTTTCGAATGTACGAGAGTATTATTTTTGCTGTCGGCGGGCCACCAGTATTCGACCGGCGGGCCGCATGCGGCCCGCGGGCCGCGGTCTGTGCATCCATGAGAGAACTTAAATTATATCCAGTACCAGTAGTGGTATTAAATAGACGGCAGCAATAACAGTAAATCGATAATCGATTTAGTTTTCTTTGTCAGTTAACAGCAATCGAATCTGGTGAGTTGACCAAAAAATGCAAAGAATTTGCAGAATTTTATCATGAAGACATTAATGCAGATGAGCTCAAAATATAATGTTTTCATTTAAGCCAATATTTAAAAAACATAGCAAAGCAATCAGCGGATTTAAATAGCTCAACCTTACATAACCTAATAAAATTCGATAAATTGGAAGAAACTTTTCCAAACGTAGAAATTGCTACAAAAATATTCCTTTGCCTAATGGTTACCAATTGTAGTAGGGAGCGGTCATTTTCGCAGCTTAAGAGAATAAAAAATTAATTGCGTTCAATAATATTACAAGAACGATTGAGTAATTTGTCAATTATGTGCATAGAAACTGCTATCCTTCAAAAAATTTACTTTAAGGAAATAATAGAAGATTTTGCTCAACAAAAATCCCGAAAGAACCATTATCGTAATCGTAACCAATAAACCAGCAGCATTCTAATATCATTAATGATATTATATCATCCTGTATTTGGTCCATAAATGGTCATACCTAGTAAAAAATATTATTATAATTCGCTTTTTTTTACTTTACAAAAGGGCCCCAAATTCTTGTGTGCCCAAGGGCCCAGCCTAGTTTAAGACGGCTCTGCGTGTGGTGACGGAGTAAGAATATTTCCGGAACGCCCATACATGTACATTTTACTGATGACATCACTCCCCGTCTGGTGACGATTCGGTCGAGGCAATTATTACCAGGGACGGAAAATGGGCACCAACATTCTTTTGGGAAATGTATAACGCTAACTGCGATCACCAACAAGGCCATCCATGTAATTATTCACTTTTCAGGAGGCCTATGTACAAGAATTCACATCGATAATAGATAGCGGGCCTACTCCATTCGAAGATACTAGATACTACGCCACGTCGGACAGATATGTTGGTATAAAGAGGTTACACATAAAATAAACCTATTTTTATGGATTTCTGTCGCCTTTGTATTTAATTTTTACATAGCTGATGGGTCGTAAACTTTTTGGCGTTCGTGGTTACGGGACAACTCTTCCAAATAAAAGCCGTAAAAATAATTCTTCCGTAAAGATCAGAAATCGTCTTTGAGTTTTCCTTCTCGTCCAATGTTGCTTACATCTCCTAGCTCGCCTTTCACGCGGTAGGGGTGGTGAATAATATTCTTAACCCGTTATTTCACAGAAATTTTTGCATAATTTTACAGGTGTCGCTTTTGACGTTAAGAAGATAACTGTGAATTCTCGTTACCGGCCATGTTTCTGCGTTTTCGATATTCTGTACTACAATGGTAGGACCCTAGTGGGGCCTCCAGATAAAGGAGGCTTACCACTAAACGAGAGACTGAAAATTTTAAATGATGTATTCACAAACGTGACTGGTGTAATACAGCACAGTGTACGGCAACCCGTTATACAAAGGTAATTTAAAAATATATTTTCTTCCTAAATTGCACTAATCCTCAAATATTTGCGGTCTACAAAATATAATGGTATGGTAGACGTTTTCTTACAGTAGATTTAATAATCGCTCCCTTCCCACCAGTATGGTTGAGAGGAGTGATGGCTGCTCTAGTAGTTAACACGTGATCGGGTGCTGCTTGTGGGATCTGGTCTAGCCATTTTCCTTTCTTTTTTGTTTATTTGTACTAAATTTTGAAAAAAATATTCATATAGCCTATTTCGAAGGCCATCAATCACACTGGAGCTACTACTGTATGTTGTACACATATCTACATTTTTTATAATATTTAAAAAAAAAATTGCAACCTACTGAGTTTCGTGCTGGATGTACAAACGATGACGCCTAAACTGGTAAGTTACCGGAACAATGGAACTGGTGTATTTAACACCAATTCACAAAGAGGGAAGATTGGATGTAATAAGTAATTAACGTCCGGTTTTTATCTTGTCAAGACACACTTATCGTTCACTTTAAACAATTGCTTATATTCAATAGATATGGCTTCTTGCCGCGGAAGTCAACATGTACAAATTTGGTAAGTTACACTTGTGATATTGTAGATGCCACCGGACAAGGCAAAAAATATGTTTTAAAAAAAATCATTTGATCTCATAGGCTGCTGTCGTGTTACTCGCAGAATCTGAAACCTCTATATCTATGCTAAAGTGGAGCGGATCATACCCACGTAACCGTTCGCAATTGGCGCATGTTCGTGGGTTTAACTCTGCCGCGTATAATGTACCTTCCGGAATACCTCAGAGTACTCATGATGCCGGGGTATCTACGGCATCCAAAATGGTAAACCGCCGGGCCAGTCGCGGATGTGAAGGAATCGGTACAAGTGGTCTCGGCCCTATGGTGATGGGGAAGCAACACGGGAGGGTTTAGTGAGCGAAAAATGGCTGAAAAATGATTGAAAAGACATCTATTGAAAATGTTCCGTTCTATTGTTATCGATTAATACTAGTTACAGTATTAAATTGGAACAATGTGTATATTTTATAATAAATGCTGTCTGAAAAGTCTCCAGTAAAGACGATAATGCCAGTCACAATTTGGTTACTATACGTTCGGTCAAGTTTAATCTTTTATCGTTCGAAAATAATTTTTCATAATTTATTTTTATCATTTTTTTTTGTTTCTAGGTCCGATATTCTGAACGCTCTTAACAAGGCGATTGAAAATCAAGATGAAGGTATTGTTGTAAAGGACGTAGCATCTTACTATATCCCTAACAAGCGTAATGTCGGCTGGTACAAAATTAAACCCGAGGTAATGATGATTATTACTTATATATTATTTTATTCGCTCTATACCTCTATTCGCTCACCCAATTGTTAGAAATAGTGTCCGACCGAAACTACTTTTTACGACCGAAACTGAAACTGAATTTTGGCTTCAGTCTCAGTTTCGGCCGAAACCGAAGCTTCTGTGTAAATTATAAGGTCAATATTTTTGTGGGAAAAATAAATAGTCTATCATAATCAGTCAGTCACTTACTCTTTACTAATATAAAATCATCATCATCATCGCAGCCCAAATACGTCCCACTGTTGGGCTCGGACCTCCTCCACAATGGTAGGGAATTTGACCTACTATACCATGCTGGTCAGGCATGTTGGTTTAGGGTTTCATTTCGAGTTTTCCTTCTCTTGCACAGATCTGATGTGCATATTATATCCCTTAGTCGTCTTTTACGACATCCATGGGCAAGATAGGGAGTAGTGAATTGTATTCACCCAACGTCTATACAAGAGAAAGAAAACTTGAAATAAAACCCTGCACCAATCTGTCTGACCAGCATGGTACAGTAGGTAAATTTTTCGCCCACTGTGGAAGAGGCTCGAGTCCAGCAGTGGGACGTGCATGGGCTTTGTTGGTAATATATACGGGTGGCTATATATATGTTAACATTTTTGTACATGACATTCCTCAATCGTTAATTGTATATTTATGTTTAAAGTTATAATGAGCCTAAATATCATAGTCAAGTTATTCAATATTTACAGTATTCAGATGGCACCATGGATGACCTTGACCTTGTAATAATTGGTGCCGATGAGGCCGAAAATAAAGATCAAGGGCGGGCTAAAAGTTTTCTTGTTGCGTGTTCTGATGGCGGCGGGTATGGTGAGTGAAAATAATTAAACCATTTTCTAATCACAGTTTTTTTTAAGTTAAAGACTGCACAGATGGCGTAGTGGTTAAGATAGCGACCTACATTGCCAGTGTCGGGGGTTCGAACCCACGCGGGACAACACTTTGTGCGATCCACAAATTGTTGTTCTGAGTCTGGATGTAATTTGTGTCCGTTAATTATATGTTTGTAAAGTCCCCCGCAATACAAGGATTATTTCCTTAGTGCAGGGTGTTTAAAAAAAAAAAAAGCTACCCACTTGTTATACTCGTATAACACATTTATTACGCAGTGTGTTTATATCTTTTGAGGGGTTTTTTGGCGGTCTATGGTCAGTACACACACCGTCCGCTCCGTCCAGGGTGACAAAACGACGACGCGCGCTTCCATAATCCACCGTATTCCCTCCCCTTCGCCACTGAGCCGACCACTGACATGGTGTTTATATAATGTTTTCTGATGTTTACGCGAGCAATACACATTGTAAATAAAACTACTTTTACGGCCTTTATCGCGTTTGTATTTGATTTATGATTGCCCGACGTTTCGAACACTTTACAGCATCAATAACTAATTTTCTGTAGTGAGTAGATAATTATAAAAATTTGTAATAACGTTGACTTGTTTGGACGTCAGATATCTTAGTCCGCACGTGACCATGAATGCTGTAAAGTGTTCGAAACGTCGGGCAATCATAAATCAAATACAAACACAATAAAATCCGTAAATGTAGTTTTATTTACAATAGGCTTTTATTTCGATTTTCCTTCTGTTTTTGTGTTTTTATTGCCTTGCTTTCTCAACCCACTGAAAAGGAAGGGTTGGTAAATTGTGTTTTTACTTCCTCTCCACGCGCATTTTCGATTTGATTGTTTTTTTCTTTATTTTTTTTATATATCAATCTAAGGTTATATTAATATAAGGTCGACATTTGGGTATAAAAAATGTGCTGAATCTATATACAGGATGTATCAGGTTATGGGGTAACTGCTCAAAAGGGAGCTAGGCAATGTTGGTAGGAACCCATGAAAATAATTTGAACGAAAAATATCCATTCGTTAAGGAATTAGAGACATGTAAAGTTTTCAATTTTGTCATCGCTTTTTCGTGTAAATCTCATTGAAACATATAAAGTCAATGATACTTACTATGCAACATACTCATACTTTGTTAAATGTTCATCAGAAATTTAATAAATCAATGATTACATTCACGAAAGCAAGGCAAACTTCGCTTTAAAACAGCTGATCGGCCTATGACCGTTGACTGCTCGCCGTTGTACCTACATCATTGAAACGTTTGCGCAATTCTAGGTATGAATGAATGAAATTATACTGTCGAATCTTTACATGCCTACATGTATCCTGTCTGTCCATGCCTACATAATACGTAACATTTAAGGCGTAGACTCTTAGACACTGTTTTGAAATCACTATAACTTTTATGTTCTATTGTTTTTTGTGTAATGTACATTCTAATTACGATCTATGATCGTTAAACTACAACATACTCGAACAGTTGCCCCATAACCTGATACACTCTGTCTGTATATAAAAGAAAGTCGTGTTAGTTACACTATTTATAACTCAAGAACGGGTGTACCGATTTACCTGAAAATTGGCGGGGAGGTAGCTTAGAATCAGGAAACGGACATAGAGTATCCTATTTTATCCCGTGTCTTTTTTTAATGGTGTTTACAAGATTTCGCTAATAACTCTTTTATCCCGTTCGATCGCGTTCCCGTGTGACGTGACATAAAATGTCAAACAGAATACAAGTCACTATGGAACAAAATGCAAATGACAGCTTTGAACGAAATTTTGTCTATAGTTATGTATGGTTGAAAATTCGATAATTATAATTTTGTCAGAAATCAATAATGAATAATTTGTATTCTCTTTGAATCATCATTAACAATGCCGCGACCAAAACTATCGAATCTTGCCCAACGAAGCTGTAATGGTTCTTCTATTAGAGTATATATTTTCGGAAATTTAGAAAACATATTTACGAAAAAAAAATATGGCGTTACGAAGTTCGCCAGGTCAGCTAGTTTTTAATAAAAATATTAGAAGTAAGACGTTAATAAAAATATTAGAGTAAGGTTTCGCGTGGATGGTTATACATGTACTTGTATGCTATATATTATAGAGTCTAATTCTTAGATGACAAATATTATATAGTTTGTGGGTAAGAGTAACTGAGAAGAGTATTTACCTTCCAGAGCAATTTTTTTTTAATGCTTGATTCGTAATCAAGTTTCAGTTTTTGGAGTTCTTATTTTATTTTAGAAGCGAACGCGATAAGCCCTGCTATATCCTAAAATATATTCTTACAGCCAGATATGGATGGATGGAATGTTTTCATCCCTTCTCTACTGTTGATAATTTTGTTTTTATAACTTGGAAAACTTATTAAGATACTATTTTAAATATAATTTAATCACTTGATCTCTGCTTACTATTAGGTAAAATGCCGGATCGTTGGGTGGGAGTAGGTCGTGTTGCCTCAGGCCTCTCATTCGAAAGCCGAGCGGGACTTTGCGCAACTTTAGAGCGACATTGGACTTCATTTAAGTCTAAACCACCACCAGAAAATCTAGTATTTAACAAGGAGAAGCCTGACTTTTGGATTTTGCCTGAGCATTCGGTCGTCTTAACGGTAGGGAGGACTTTATTACTTACTTCTTTAGCGTACTGAATTCACCCCAACAGTGATGGGTTGGAATATGGTAATGGTGGCGCACACCGTCTATCCATCGCCCCGGATAAATTGAGCGGGGTGTGTCCATATCATAGCCTACCATAAAATGGTTACTGAACCCATAAATAGCAGTAGAATTGTACGTACGGATTATGGAATCTTGAAAATAATACATTAAAAGTAGCTTATTCGTATGATATTGTCCACTCTTTTTTATTTAAACATAACACTTTGTAATGAAGAAAAATCTTTATGTTGCGGGGGGCTTTACAAACATACAAATAAGGAATACAAATTACAACCAGACTCAGAACAATAATTGGGCAAATTAGGACATTCATTCATCACAGCTTATACTACTGGGCTCGAACCTCCTCCATATTGGGAGGGCAATTGACCTACTATACCACGCTGGTCAGATGGATTGGGAATTGGTATAGGATTTTAATTCCAATGTAAGGAACATTTGTATTGTTTACAAGCACAACATTATATGCACAACGTATCCCTTAGTCGTACTTTACGTCACCCACGGGCAAGAGAGGGGGTGGTGAATTTTTATATGCACAAGATATTCCTTAGTCGTCTTTTACGGGTTTGGGCACGGGCTCTTGCCCGTGGGTGTCGTATGTAGAGTGGGTGGTAAATTTCTTACTCCGTCACCACACGGAAAATTAGGCCATATGTGCATAGAACTTTCATATAAGATTTTTCATTTAGAATTGAATGAAATTATATAGGTATCTTTTTATGGGGCATAACACTAAGCTATTCCTAGGCATGGAATTTTATTTAACAGAATTCAGTAATAAATAGACAAACCCGGCAAGTTTTTTGCCGGATTATCTCAGTGTGGTGCCGTCGAATCGATGGTAGTTATTTTAATTAATTTAAGACAAAATGTAAAAATTGACAATATGTAAGTGACCTTTCGGTGTCCTTGCGTAATCATTTCAGCTCATATACGTCCCACTTCTGGGCTCGAGCCTCCTCCAAAATGCGAGTTAAATTGACCTACTATACCAAGCTGCTCAGTCGTGTTGGTATAGGATTTTACTTCGAGTTTTTGTTGTTATCTTCACATCATATCCCTTGGTCGTCTTTTACGACACCCACGGGCAAGACAGGGAGAGGTGAGAATTGTATTTTACTCCGTCACCTCACGGAGTATTATTATTATAAATTAATAATTTAAATTTGAACTTACCTGAAACATGTTAGAGTAACGAATTTCGTTGTAAATTTGTAAAGCCAGTGAGGCGTTTACACTAATGTTATCTGCTTCTGTCCCTTAGCTGTCTCTTGACGCTCACAAAAGTAGACGAGGTAATTATGTAATTCTTTGTCCATAAATGTATTTATGGATTTCGGGATTTCTCTGTGAGATAGAATCCGGCATACGACAATCCGCAGAAGAACGGGTGTAACCGACATAGCACGAAGAATTAGCACGCTGAAGTGGTAATGGGCAGGCCACATCGCTCGACGAACCGACAACCGCTGAGGAAGAAAGGTTCTCGAGTGGCGACCACGTATTGGACGACGCAATGCAAGACGGACCCCGACCAGGCGGACTAGACCTGGTGAAAGTTGCTGGGCGTCGTTGGATGCGGGTGGCACAGGACCGCACTCTGTGGCGTAACATGAGGGTGGCCTACGTCCAGCAGTGGACGGCGAAAGGCTGAAATGAATGAATGAAAAAATGTATTTAAATGGTGATTATTTGACAGTGTAAAATATGCGTACAGGTTCGTGCGACAGAACTGATTCGCAGTACAGACTACGGTGCGGGTTATACGTTACGATTTCCGCGCGTAAAGCGTGTGCGTGACGACAAACCTGTTCGTGATATCATGACGCTCGACGAACTATACAAATTTATATCTGTGAGTTGAGATCAAATAACATTACATATCACATCACATTATACAGGATGTATCAGGTTATGGGGCAACTGGTCAAAAGGAGGCTAGGCAATGGTGGCAAGAGTGGAACAGAACCCATAAAAAAAATTTGAACGAAAAATATTGATTCGTTAAGAAATTAGAGACATGTAAAGTATTCAATTTTGACATCGCGTTTTCGTGTAAATCTGATTGAAATGTATAAAGTCAATGATACTTAATACGCAACATATTCATACTTTGTTAAATATTCATTAGAAATTGAAGAAATCAATGATTACGTTCACATAAGCAAAACAAACTTCGCTTTAAAACAGCTGATCGGCCTATGAGCGTTGACTACTTGCCGTTGTACCTACATGTCATTGAAGCGTTTGCGCAATTCTAGATATAAATGAATGAAATTATACTGTCGAAGCTTTATATGCCTACATGTATTCTGTCTGTACATGTCTACATAATACGTAGCATTTAAGGAATAGACTCTTAGATACATTTTTTGAAATCACTATAATTTTTATGTTATATTGTTTTTTGTGTAATGTATATTCTAATTACGATCTATGACTGTTAAACTACAACATACTCGAACAGTTGTCCCATAACCTGATACAGCCTGTATATCACATCACACTACATATTAAGTCACATTACATATTACATCATATTATACAGGGAGTCTCAGGTTATGGAACAACTGTTCATTACATATCATGTCACATTACAATGACATATCACATCACATTACATATTACATCATATTATACAGAATGTGTCAGGTTATGGAACAACTGTTCGAGTATGTTGTAGTTTATCGGTGATAGATCGGAATTAGAATATATATTACACAAAAAAACAATAAAACAATAGTTACAGTGATTTCAAAAGTGTGTGTCTAAGAGTCTATGCCTTAAATGTTACATATTATATAGGCATGTACAGACAGGATAATATAGACATGTGACGCGTCGACAGTATAAATAGATATGAATCGCACCAATGTGTCAATGGTAACGTAGGTATTAAGGGTCATCGGCCGATCAGCTGATTTTAAAGCGAAGTTGGTCTTGCTTGCTAATATGTTGCAGATTAAGTATAACTCACTTTATACACTTTAATCAGATTCACACAAAAAAACGATGCCAAAATTGAAAACTTTACATATCTGTAATTCATCAACGAATCGTTATTTTTTTTTTTTTCATAGTCTCCTACCACCGTTGCCTAGCTCCCGTGTTGTGTCCACCTGTTCCATAATCCGAAACCTTCTGTATATATAAACACACAAATGTAACAGTATTTTATATATAATTTTAGATACATATTTAATTTAAGGCTGCTCTATTCAATAGGATAAAGGCGGTGCATCAGTGGTGAAACTCAGCACTAACCAGATTGGTGAGGATGAAATAGGCACAGAAACTAAAGTGACCAGAAAACGGAAGACAGAGGCGCCTAAAGTGGCTGACAAGTTCCTGGTGACGTCATGCGGTGAGGTGGAAGCCACATCACAAGCATTGCAGGGACGCAAGATATGTATACTATCTGACGACGATGATTGTAAACAGCCAGATCTAGCGAAGATTGTCGAGTCTCATGGTGGAACAGTTGTAGCTAATGATGGTAAGAACTTTTTATTACAAATAAAATATATTTTAATTATTTAATGTTTAATTTACTGAGACTTAGCTTTTAACGTGTTAACTTATATACAAAAATATATTTACTAGCGAAAAATGATTTCCAACTGTGGGACTCTAGTCCACGTCTATTGGAAATTCATACCAATCTTCATACCACTAAGCGTGGGTTGCCGTATGACCAATTATTCAGTCGTATTCATCTTTATGGCATATTTGCGCCATCTATCGCCATAATTATTGTTTTAAATTAGGGAGATTAAGCATTTAACAGCTAGATTATTCATAAAAACTGAATTTGAAGCGAGATTTATTCGAAATGCGTTTTAATCGTCTCACTAAATAGACGAGTGATAATTTGGTTGTTATACGGAGGCCAATAATCTTCCCCACAACGAATAAAAGAGTGGTGATATTATTATATACGTCACGACTTGACTTTAAGATTTTGACAGTATGACAGTACAGACTATGATGAAATTGATTGTGCTGTGCCGATTTTTTTTTAAGATTATACCCTTCTCTAAGAAAATAATCATTGTATAGCGGGGGACTAACATATAATTTAACGGATACTAATTGCATCCAGATTCAGAACAATAATTTGTGCATCGCACAAAGTGTTATCCTACGTGGGATACTTAAACACTACGCCATCAGTGCAGTCAACTGTACTGTGACGAAATTAACTGTACTGTGACGAAATTGACTGTACTGTGTCGAACTTAACTATACAAATGAAGGGTCAAATAGAGACCTCTCGCGGCGAGCGTCGGGGTCCGATCCCCACGCACGACCTTTTTCTGTGCTATCCACAAATGATTGTTTTGACTCCGAGTGTCTGATTTGTCTCCGTTAATTGTATGTTTGTGATCTCACTTACCAGCGATCCGCCCTCGCTTCGCTTCGGTTTCAGTCAGTTTCCCCACAATTTCAAACATCTAATATCTCCCAAAATTAATATAAATACTACGATAATACAGAACGCGGCTATAGTCCACAAGGTCTCGGATTCGATTCCTGGACCGGGCTGAGTTTTGTAGAATTTTCTGGGAGGAAAACAGCTTAAGTTACTCCTTATATAAACAGCTATCTGGTAGTAAAATATCATTAATATCGTTCCAGCCGTTTTAAAGAGCAAATCAGAATAAATGGAAAGGTAGACAAAAAAAATGAAAACTGCCATTTAGGCATAGGTGCAAATAACCGTGTGAGAAGAAATAAACCTACTATTTTAAAATGACAAACAGACAATTTGATTTGTTTGTATAGATTGATTGTAGTCTTAAAAAAATTAGAAAGCTTTCTTTTTTCTTATAGGCTCAGATACATGGGTGTGCATAGCTGGTCGTATGACAAAACGTGTGCGGGACTTGACCTCGGCGCGGTGCGTAGACGTCACAAGCACAGCGTGGCTACGTTCCCTTGCCCCCTCCAACACTCCCGCTGATCTTCACCCACTACATATGCTGTCTGTCAAAACTGCAACAAGACTTGCTTTAGCTAGAAACTACGATCAATTCGGAGACGCATACACTGAACTTATTGATGAGAATACATTGAAAAGGTGCTTCGATAAAATGTCTTCTGATGTAAGTATGTTTGAAGTTCACTTCATCATTTCAGCTCATATACATTGCTGAGCTCGAGTTTCCTCCACCATAGGTGGGAAATTTTCCTACTAGGTATACCACATTGATGATGATGATGAATGTGAAAAATAAAATAGAGAAAACAATAAAGAGTGCAGAACTTCTTGCTTTATTTTAATAATGAAGACCGCTTTCCGATTTAAGTGTCTACCTGTTGCCATTATCGATATCAAGCAAGAAAGGGCAAAAATATCGCGTTTGTTGTGTGGGAGCAAAAAATATTTATTTTATATTGTTTTTAGTATTTGTTGTTATAGCGATAGAAATACATAATTTGAAAAAACTGTCTAGCAATCGCGGTTCTTGAGATACAGCCTGGTGACAGACAGACGGACGGACAGACAACGAAGTCTTAGTAATAGGGTCTAATAGGGTCTTTGGGTACGGCACCCTAAAAATATTAATACTAATTCAATATTTCGATAGTAGTCTCACCCAATTATAAAATAAAAATAATGTAATCAATATTTTCTTTTTTTTTCAGCACGACCCTATATATCTTACAACGCAAGAGATGTTGAACGTAGACAAAGAACTATTTGGTGATAGCAATCCTTTCTCATTCCTGCGTCCTTGTCATATATGCTTCACCAATCGCGACAGCATTAATATCACGTTAGCTAATATGTATGGGGCCCACGTGTCTTATGATCTTAGCAATAAAGAATACACACATATTGTTGTTTCAAATATCACTAATAGTGATGTAGTGGAGGATATCAAGCGACAATCGAAAGCGTTAGTGGTGTCTGAAGATTGGTTAGAAACGTGTTTCTTAAATAAAGAATTAGTATCAGAAACACAGTTTCTTTTGTAACTTGTATTATTCATTCATTCATCATTCGTTTCAGCTCATACATATCCCAATGCTGGGTTTAAGCCTCCTCCAGAATAGAGAGAAATTGACCTACTATCTCGCTGGTCAGACGTGTTGGTATAGGGTTTTATTTTGAATTTTTCTTCCCTTGATAGATGTTGTATGCATATTTAATTAATTATCCATGTAGTAACGAAGTAAGAATACAATGCACCCCCTTTCTTGCTCGTGGGTATCGTAAAAGACGACTAGAATATGTAAATAACATTATGAAAAAGAAGAAAACCTCGAAATAAAACCCTATACCAACCCATCTGTCCAGGCCCACATGAAGTACTTGGGCCTGGTGCTCGACGGGCATTTTTGGTTCCGGGAGCATCTCCATCGACTTGTTCCCCGGCTTGTCGGCGCGGCGTCCGCCCTTTCGCGGCTGATGCCGAATGTGGGTGGACCCAGTGCTACGTGCCGACAGCTGTACACGGGGGTGATCCGGTCGATGGCCCTGTATGGCGCACCGGTGTGGGCGGGGTCCCTGACCGTCCGTCTTAGGGCCCTCCTGTGGCGACCACAGAGGGTCATGGCGACCAGGGCCATACGGGGTTACCGCACCGTGGCGACGGAGGCAGCGTGCCTCCTGGCCGGAACTCCCCCGTGGGACCTGGAGGCAGAGATGCTCGCCGACATTTATCGGCGGGTGTCGGAGACGCGCGCCCGCCGCGGTATGGTCTCCTTGCAGGAGATCACCGCCTGGCGGGTCGACGCCCGCCGAGGAGTCATTGCCCGTTGGGCAGTCCGGCTGGAGAGTCCTCGGTACGGTGTCAGGACCGTCGAGGCCTTCCGGCCGGTGCTGATGGAGTGGTTGGAGCGGACGCACGGGGTGCTTTCTTTCCGACTGGTGCAGGTGCTGACGGGGCACGGGTGTTTTGGGAAGTACCTGCACAAGATTGTCAGGAGGGAGAGCACACCGTCCTGCCACCACTGCAGTTGCGACGAGGACACGGCGCAGCACACGCTCGAGGAGTGTGCTGCGTGGGAGGGGGAGCGCCGTGAACTCGTCGCGATTATCGGTGCCGACCTGGCGCTGCCGACCATCGCCAGGGAGATGCTCGACAGCGTTAGGAACTGGGACGCGGTCGCCGCCTTCTGTGAGGCCGTAATCTCACGGAAGGAGGCGGCGGATCGTGTGCGAGTAGAGCTCCTATTCGGCGACACGTTCCGCCGCCGGCGACTGGGGCGGCGCAGGCGCGAGTATCTGCGCCTAATGCCGCCCTAGCCGAGGCCGCGGGTGATCGGACCGGGGAATTGTCCATCATCCGCAGAGAGGCTGACCGTGCGATGGCGACCGACGTCCCAGTACGTCGAGACGTGAGGTTACCCGAAAGGGTATTCCGTCGGGCCGACCGCTGATGACAAGTCACATCTGCTCCGGTGGTCGGCCCAACAAACAACGAGGTGACGGGTACGGGTGGGTTGTTGGCCCGCGCGCAGTCCTTTCATCGCTCCGGGCGGACGGGACCTCCCGTGCGCTTAACATGGCCCACCCTAAAAAAAAAAAAATACCAACTCATCTGAATTTAGTCCGTCACCCGCAGAGAGAGGCTGACCGCGCGACGGCGACCGACGTCCCGAGACAGGTACGTCGAGATGTGAGGGTACCCGAAAGGGTATTCCATCGGGCCGACCACTGACGACAAGTCACCCTGCTCCGGTGGTCGGCCCAACAACGAGGCGACGTGGGTATGGGTGGGTTATGGGCCCGTGCACCGTCCTTTCGTCACCCCGGACGAAATGGACCGCGTGTGCGCTTACCATAGCCCACCCATAAAAAAAAGAAAAAAAAATACTAACCCATCTGACCAGCTTGGTTTAGTAGGTCAATTTCGCTTCCATTGTGAAAGCTCGAGCCCAATAGTGGGTCGTGTGTGAGCTCTGATGACGTATTCAATTATTCATAATTTCAGCTTATATAAATCCCACTGCTGGGATTAAGCCTCCTCCAGAATAGAGGCAAATTGATCTACTATACCGCGTTATTAAGACGTGTTGGTATAGGATTTCATTTCGAATTTTCCTTCTGTTGCATAGAGGCATATTTAATCCTTTAGTCGTCCTTTACGCGCTTGTGTTGGATAAATTGCTGTCAGTAGTGTTTTGTCTGTAGCCTTATTTAAATGGTTTAACACGTAAGGGGTAGCAGTAACCCAATCTTGCAGCGTAGCTACTACGCTGACTTTCTTTTAATGAGTGAGAGAACCGGAGGATCAAATCCCTTTCCCCCTTTGCGCTTATTCCATTCCCTCCAATCACCTTTTAAGGTTCATTTCCACACATTAGTAAGTTCTGTTCTACTGTTACGGTAAGAAGTGACTTGGCTGTGCCGCTAGAATTGCAGAGAGGTTGTTACCACATACCATCAGGCGGGCTGCTTCGTTTGTCACTAACTCACTCACTCTCTTCACCACTCTTCATTGTGGTTTTTTTTCGCTGCCTTGTATCTCGCTTTTAGCGTCACCATCGAAATTTAAATGTATGCTAATAGTGTGTATTTAAATACACACTTAGATATTTAAATATCTATTCCATTTTTTTTAATAAATACTTTAATTCTATTTTTTTATTAAATACTTCTATGCTATTTCAATTATTTTTATGTAACTATTTATGTGAATTATGCAAATTATTATAATAAATAGAATACAAACATTTATTTTGCATGTTTTATTATATCCAATGTAGATTTATTTTCAAAACCATTCATTAAATTTAAAATTACATTATAGGCGAACGATGCCGCAGGCAGAAAGAAAACAATAAACATATGTACTTAGCGTGCAATTATAATAAATTTATTCAATATTTCGCATTAACATCGAGAATATGTACAGGATTAAAATTTGTGTATTTTTTATAATAAAAGTTTTAATTATATAATAAGACAACTGGGCTGGTTTGTTAACACAGTGTATTGCACAATCAAAGGCACTGAGGCGCAAAATGAATGCAGACCGAGCATGTCAGTGTTTGGTACTGTATAGAAACCCGACACAGAATACGTTTGTGAGTATCAACACCAAAGAGCGCTTTATATTCAGAACTAAAACATGATTATGCACAACAGAGATACACTGTCTTGCACTATTATTGACTTTATACTACATTTAAATAATCATATTATTGATAAATTATATTGTGATGATATTAATCTATACCAATAAATAAAATTGGAGTGTCTGTTTGTAATGTCAAAATAATAGGCTTTTTTCATGCTCACACGGTTATTTGCACGACACCTATGCCTAAAATAGCAATTAAAAAAATTCTGTCTGTTTGTTCCGGGTAATCTTCAAAACGGCTGGACCGATTTCAAAAATTCTTTCACCAATGGAAAGCTATAATATCAGGGCGTAAACTAGGCTATATTTTATCCAGGTATTCCCACGGGAACGGGAACTACGCGGGTAAAACGACTATAACCTATAACCGAAGCGAAGCGAGGGCGGGTTGCTAGTCTTTACTAATATTAAAAATGCGAAAGTAAGGATTTTTATTTGTTTGTTACGCTTTCACGCTTAAACCACCGAGCTGATTTCAAAAATTCTTTCACCAATGGAAAGCTATAGTATCAAGGAGTAACATAGGCTATATTTTATCCAGGTATTCCCACGGGAACGGCAACTATGCCGCGGGCAAGGCGACTGAAACAGAAGCGAAGCGAGGGCGGGTTGCTACTCTATACCAATAAATAAAATTGGAGTGTCTGTTTGTAATGTCAAAATAATAGACTTTTTTCATGCTCACACGGTTATTTGCACGACACCTATGCCTAAAATACAGATTAAAAAAAATTTGTCGGTCTGTCTGTTTGTTCCGGGTAATCTTCAAAACGGCTGGACCGATTTCAAAAATTCTTTCACCAATGGAAAGCTATAATATCAGGGCGTAAACTAGGCTATATTTTATTCCGGTATTCCCACGGGAACGGGAACTACGCGGGTAAAACGACTATAACCTATAACCGAAGCGAAGCGAGGGCGGGTTGCTAGTCAACTATATATCCCTTATTCGTCTACAGAAAAAAAATTAACAAAAGACAAGAGTTTCCTCAAAATAGTATGATTGATTCAAATCATTCATTATGTCCTAGCAACCCGTCCTCGTTTCGCTTCGTTTTCAGTCGCCTTACCCGCCTAGTTCCCATTACCGTGGGAGTACCGGGATAAAATATAGTCTATGTTACTCCTGATATTATAGCTTTCCATTGGTAAAAGAATTTTTAAAATCGCTTCTGTGGTTTAAGCGGGAAAGCGTAACAAACAAACTTATTTTCGCATTTATAATATAACTAGCAACCCGCCGTTTCGCTTCGTTTTCAGTCACCTTACCCGCGTAGTTCCCGTTACCGTGGGAATACCGGGATAAAATATAGCCTATGTTACTCCCTGATATTATAGCTTTCCATTGGTGAAAGAATTTACAAAATCGGTTCTGTGGTTTAAACGTGAAAGCGTAGCAAACAAACTTACTTTCGCATTTATAATATAACTAGCAACCCGCCCTCACTTCGCTTCGGTTTCAGTCGCTTAAACCCGCGTAGTTCTTGTTCCTGTGGGAATACCGGGATAAAATATAGCCTATATTACTCCTTGATATTATGTCTTTCCATTGGTGAAAGAATTTTCAAAATCGGTTCTGTGGTTTAAGCGTGAAAGCGTAGCAAACAAACTTACTTTCGCATTTATAATATAAAAATAATATAGTAGTAAGAACAAGCCCTACGATGGCATTTATCTATTCCTTTCTCGCGAGTTTGTCATTTTCAAGTCAACTCTGTAAATAAAATTTATGTTTAGTAAGTATTAGCTCCAGTGTGATACCCTTGCGCGCCGACCGCAGCCCACCCACACAAAAAAAAAAACGTGTGATACCCTTCGAAATAGGATAATTTTATTTTCAAAATATCATTTGAATTATGGCTGAATCAGATCCAACCAGCGGCGCCCGATCACGAGTTAACAAACAGACAGACAAAAATTTTTTAATTGCTATTTTAGGCATAGGTGTCGTGCAAATAACCGTGTGAGCATGAAAAAAGCCAATTATTTTGACATTACAAACAGACACTCCAATTTTATTTATTGGTATAGATAACATGATTTATAGAGCACCGGTTAGCTTTCATAGTTAAAATCCTTTAAGCGCGACTCAGGGGCAACTGACTGCCTTGTGTGAAGTGACGTTCAGTAAAACAATAAGGCATGTACAAAATGCCCAGAGAAGTTCATAACGTTTCATTATCTCAGCTCGTATGTGTGTACCCGCTACTAGGTTCGAGCACTCTCTACATTGACGGGGCAAATTTACTTACTATAACAGGCTGGCCAGACGGATTTTTTCCGCAAACGGATGGTAAACTGATAAGAGCATCTTGCCATAGTGTATTTGTAAAGTGGTAAATTGGAGATAAAAGCATATAGAAAAAATATACAGGTTTGGCTTTTAATAGCAACTCTTTTTATTACGAAATAAATCCTCGTATCGCAGGATATGTTATATATATAATATAATATTTTAACTAGCAACCCGCCCACGCTTCGCTTCGGGCTCAGTTGCCTTACCCGCGTAGTTCCCGTTCCCGTGGGAATACCGGGATAAAATATAGTCTATGTTCAAAGGTCAATCCGTTAATTAACAAAGTTAAAATTTGATTAACGGATTAACTTTTAAGTTAACTTCAAAAGATGTTAACGCTATTGTTAACTGCCGTTAAGTTGAACTTCCGTTAACTTTAGTCCGTTACATTAGTCCGTTACATTAGTCGTTTGTTAACATGCTATCATTTTGTTTGTTTGAATTACGCGCTACGCCACGCTCGTAAGTTCCACGACGCCTTCGCCGCCCAAGTCGCCGGTGGCAGATCGTGTCGTAGAGAAATTCTTCCCTCGCACGATCCACCCCCTCTTTCCATGACACAAATACCACACGAAAGGCGGCGACCGCGTCCCAGTTCCTGACGCCGTCGAGCATCGTTCTAGCGATAGTCAGCAGCTTCATGTCGGCACCATTGATAGCGACGATTTCAAGGTGCTGTTCTGTCGACGTGTGTACGACACAGTACACACACATGTGTCGCATGTCCTCATCGCAATCGCAATGGTGGCAAGACGGCGTGCTCTCCTTCCTCACGACCGTATGCAGATTACTTGGCGAATTTACCAAGCCCTGTCAATCTGCATCAGTCGGAAAGGAAGTATCCTGTGGCGCTGTTACTGTGTGGTACTAGAATGACCATATGATTCTCAATCTCTACTTTTTCCACTATCGTAAAATATGACTAAAGAATACACTTCAGCAGGTGAATAAAAGTTTCCCGAGCGCTATGACATATCCTTCTTTAAGCGAGGCTTAAGAAAAGCTTTTTCTTCACGGTAGGTAACGGCCTGGCTGTGCCCCTGGTATTGCAAAGGTCCATGTGCGGCAGTATCATTTACCATCAGGTGTGCTGCTTGCTCGTTTGCCATCAACGGCAATAAAAAAAAATCTTATCCATATTCCAGTCCATAAACATTCCATTGTTAGGCTCGGGCCTTCATTGTTGGAGGAAATTTGACCTACTATACTACGCTGGTCAAACATTAGATAACGTTAGAGGCATAGGGTTTCATTTCAAATTTTCCTTCTCTTGCATCGACATTATCTGTATATTATATCCCTTAGTCGCCTTTTACGACACCCACAGGCAAGAGAGGGGATGGTGAATCGTATTCTTATTCCGTCACCACACTGAGAAGATTTCTACCTCATTGGATAGAGAAAGTGGTAAGTATAGGTTTTGATGAGACCATGTATTGTATATAACCATTTACAACATGTATTTCTTCTTGACAACGCCAAGAGCGATCATAACATGTGCCGCTTGTGGCGTGTGGAATCGGATCCAAACATGATACTTTTAATTGTACATATTTGGAAGAAATAAGTACATAAGTATATATACTGGTTTAAATTGCTATTCCCCTTTTGAGAGGAAGCGTATATGCAACAATAGACGAGCTTATGCTGATCGATAGATGGATGGAATAAAATAAATACATTTTACGAATTTTTATACTTTTTAATGTTCACTTTACCATGTCCACATTTCGAATAAGTAGTAATAGGTTGGGGCATTTATGGCAGAAAGATCGGACAATAGCGCTTCACGCGATGCAATCTATAGAAAATACGTAAATAAATGGCTAGTTTTATTTCTTCGTTGTGATATCAATCTATCTACTTATGTCAGAAAGCAATAAGTAAGCTTAGCTACCTAGTTACTTATTAAAAAAGTAGCACATATTACAGTAGAAAGTATTCATATTAGAGGTTTTTCTATGAAGGACGCCGAGGGCCAAGGGGCTGAATTAGTAATAGGAGAAAGAGCGGTGGACACGGGCTATTGAAATATGAGAGCTAATTGGCAATCGCCACTCGATATCTATTGAATATCGTTTTCACAATATTGTTGACGATTAAACTTTACGTGTTTCTTGTTATTTTGTATACTTATTTGCTAAGTACCAATGTCTTATAGATCTGCCTGCCCATTTATAGTAATTAATATAGTTCATAATAGGAACAAACAGCATAAATCACAAATAAGTAGATATAAAAATAACTATTTAATGTGATTCGAACTAACGTTCGGTACTTATGGCAGTGGCCTACACATTGAAAATTTCGGCGTACCATTTAATTCACTTTTATCGCAATTTTTAAATGTGAACAAGCACGTTAAAAGTTCAGAAAATTAATTTCTATTGCCTTTTGATGTAACCTGTTCTTCAATAGGTCGATCAATCAGTAACTCAGTCTAGTGTTTTGGATGTTAATTTAAAAAATAATTAAATTACAATCACTTAATTTTTTAATCATAATCCGGGCAAAGTTGTGAAAGCCATCTGCGGCTAACAGTTACAGATACAGACACGCACAAAAAAAATACTATAGAGATTTTTATTAATGTTTTGCCATAACCGATTCTGATATTAATAAACATGTTATAGTTTTTCGACGCAGAACCCCGCAGAGGGATATTTCTTGGCGGGCCGGTCGCGGAGGACAAGGCACTTGGTATCGGTGGTCGGTTCAATCGCGAAGGAGAGGAGATACCGTGGGTTATGGGACGGCGCGCCGCTCTTTTGTCACTCCGAACGGAACGGACAGCGGGTGGGCTGACCATGGCCCACCCTAAAAAAAAGAGGTATATTTCTTTAAAATGGTTGAGAGGAAGGTACACGCATGTATACAGTCTAACCAAATAATTCACGATGCCAAGCAAGCCTAAAAGATTTCCTATATACAGGAACAAAAGATTTATCGGTCTGCAATACGAAATTCAACGATGCTACATGTGACCAACATAATGTTATTATAAATGTTTATAAACAGTCAATTTAAAGTGACCCCAAGCGATAAATGAAGGTATCATTTTCCAAGAAAAATAACTGTAGATAATAGCGAGGAAGTATCGCCGCCCGCCCACATTGTAAACTCCACCAATAGAGCCGCATCTCGGGCGGGGCGTACGTTACGGCTGATCTTTTAAAATCTGAAACCCTCTTTGCAGCCGTCAATCTCTGAAAAGATATTTCAGTGTCAACACGAGTCCATGTCGCGTCTCATTAATTACATTAAAGCCGGCGATGCTGGTTCATTTAAAATGAAATAGTGAATGACATGGTGATTTGTGATAGTTTTGAAAACTTTGAAGTATGCAAAGCGAAGGTATGTTGGAGAACGAAGGCGGCTGTAATATTCGAAAAACTCTACGGACACCGAAGTGTGCTAGGTGCCGCAACCATGGTGTGATTTCATGCTTGAAGGGTCACAAGCGCCTTTGTCGCTGGCGAGACTGTCGCTGTCCTGGATGCCTGTTAGTCCTCGAACGACAGCGTGTTATGGCCGCTCAGGTAGTTGTGAATTTTATTTACAAATCCACTTTTTTTATTTTGAATTTTGAGTAGCTACCTAAATTTATACAAACGGATGTAGAGGACATCACTATTTATCATTATATCACTATCGATTATGTCATCTCTTATCCCAATTATTTTGGGTTGACTAAATATGATTCTGCTTTCATAGTACCTATTAGGTAGGTACGATACCTATTACAAAACTTTTGGCAATGATGAATTTATAACCAGCCGCATTGCTGACGTCAATCCCTCTACATGAGACGGCATTAGATGAAGTTGGCCCAGGTCGATATAAATCATTATAGTAAATTACCATCATCGTCCTGTGCTTTTACCAATTACTTAGATGCGATTTGTGAAGCTCTTCCATCATACATTTTGCAAAAGTTATTGGCAGTAGTTTTATGATCGGTCGCCTGCCTGACGTCAACCTTCTTGGGAACGTAATTGTTGACCCAATGGTATCAGATGGAATTGGCCCCAGTCGATGTAAAGCTCTCAGTTGTCTTTTACTATTGTTCTATTTAAATAATGAAAGTGATGCAACTGAATGGCAGACTATTGAATGAGTTGGCGAAGTCCAAAGACACCGCCAACAGTACTCCTCTAACGGTAACGACTTTTAACCACAGGCTTGTAGCACAACAAGGCCGCGATTGCCCCTTCCGCAAACCGAACTGGGCGTTCGACAGATCGGAGCCCACCTTATCTATATATAAACTCTGCTTATATATAAACTACTCATATATAAACTCTGCAGTGGCACTTGCTAATTGTCAATTTCATATTTTATCTGAAATTTATTTGATATCTTTCCGTGCGGTGCTGGAGTAAGAATACAATTCACCACCCCCTCTCTTGCTCATGGGTGTCATAAAGGGCGACTAAGGGATGTCCTGTCCATTTTTTTATGGGACTAATCCCACCACTGTAACTCATGTAGAAGAACAACTATGCAAGAGAAAAAAAACTTGAAATAAAACCCTATACCAACTCGTTTGACCAGCTTTATAGTAGGTCAAATTCTCTCCCAATATGGAAAAGGCTCGAGCCCAGTAGTGGAACGTATGTGAGCTGTGATGATGATGATGAATCTATTAATGGATAGTATGAGGCAACATTTTTTTTAACAATAGGTACCAAGCACTAAGCGAAAAACCTTCATATTGCAATGGACTTTGCAAACATTTATTTAACGGACACAAATTATACTAATTGTAAGACGCAAAACAACAATTTGTAGAATGTATAAAAATACTGTGTGGGAAACGAGCTCACGACACTGGTTAATATCTTAAATAAAAACATCATCTGTGCAGCTAATTAATTGGGCTTCTTTTATTTTTAAGAGATATTTGAAAAATGTATGTGTCTAATAATTAATATGCAAGTAGTGGCCTCAGGAGTTTATATGGCTTAGGTTTAGTGTTATTGAATGATAATATTTATCCATCGAAATAAATATAAGATTAGCAAATCGCCCCAGTAGCTTTAAAGCTGGGGCATCGCACACTCGAGATCTGCGTGGCATGGGCAGAGCAGCACCGTGAACTCGTTGCAGTCATCGATGCCGAACTGACGCTGCCAACCATCGCCAGAACGATACTCGGCAGCGTCAGGAACTGGGACGCGGTCGCCGCCTTCTGCAAGATAACTGTCTTGGCGGTAGCGGAGCGGGCCCACGACAGACTCCGCCGCCGACGCGTTGGGCGGCGCAGGCGTGAGTACCTGCGCCTGATGAGCCCTAGCCGAGGTTACGGGTGGACGGGTCGGGGATTAGTCCACCACCCGTAGAGGGGCCGAACGCGTGAGGGCGATGCTCCGACAACGCTGTCTTGTTGCCGGGGCGTCGAATGGGACGATATCCGAAAGGGTAACCCGCTAGGCCGGCCACGGATGTCAAGGAATCGGTACCAGTGATCGGCCCAATGGCGATGACCAGACCGTAGCCTACCAAAAAAAAAGGAAGCTTCAAATAGGTATTTTAAACGCGAAAGTTTGTATGTGAAGATGTGAAAATGTGAAGATGTTTGTTGTTCTTTCACGCAAAAACTACTGAATGGACTTTGATGAAACTTCACAATAATATAGCTTACATATCAAAAAAACGCATAGGCTATAATTTATCACGATATTCACACTGAAGAGAAACTGCAGGTGAAACCGCAGGGCGCTATTAGTATTTGATAATAGCGAGGAACATTGTTACAGCTCGCATGTGCTTTGTTGTGACCAAGTACGATTAGAATTTACTAATATTTCATTCCCATGGTCGTCCTCGTGTCGTCATTTGTGGATCACATTCGGTCAAAGAATTATGTAGCATAGGAATCGAACCAACAACACCCTACACCTGGCGGTGATGGTCTGAGCCCACTACGCTGTCTATAAAGTTAAACAATTTTGCAGATTTTCTCTGCATATTGTGGGGTCAAAAACAGAAAGCGTCAACGCCCTTTGCCCCTTGAGAGTCGAAAAAATCGGCTGAAGGATTACAGTGACAAAGGGCAGCAGCCATCTTTCGGCAAACTTTATACCAATGCGATTGTTAATTGCGTGCCAAACGTGACGATAATGACAGGGAGCGTATATCTATCTATCATCGATAGGGTATAAGTTGGACCGTCGGGCCGACCACTGACGTCAAGTCACCCTCCTGCGGTGGTCGGCCCAATGACGAAGGCAACGTGTCATGGGTGGGTTACGGGTGTGCGTGCTTACGCCCCTCTGTCGCCCCAGACGGAGTGGAGCGAGGAGTGCGCCGACTGTAACCCACCCCAAAAAAAAAAAGAGTATAATTTGGAACACGGCGCACTCGAGGTGTATGACGCGTGAGCCGAGCAGCGGTGTGAACTCGTCGCATTCACACCGGTGCCGACCTGAGGCTGCCGACCATTGCTATGGATGCTCGGCAGCGTCAGGAACTGGGACGCGGTCACTCCCTTCTGCGAGTCAGTCATCTAGCGGAAGGAGGCGGCGGATCATGTGCGGGAGGAACGCCTCCACGACGACGCGGTCCGCCACCGGCGACTTGGGCGAACCAGGCGCGAGTCTGCGCCTGATACCACCCTAGCCGAGGCCGTGGGTCACCAGACCGGGGATTTTAGTTTGCCACCCGCAGAGAGACTGACTGCACGACGGTGACCGGCATCTTGGATGTCGAGAGGAGAGGGAACCTCGGCAGATATTCTGTCGGGCTGATCATGGAGGACAAGGAACTCGGCAACGGTGGTCGGCCCTACGATGAAGGCGACGTGCTTCAGTGGGTTATGGAGCATTGTGAAAGTTTGAATATTATATTAATATTTTTTTTCTTCTTCTTCTTCTTGAGGAATGGCAATAAGCTACAATTATGAGCTATTGGTGCCAGTGTCGAGTAATAATATATAATCTTCACGTCTTCAGTCTTCGTCTTTTAGTCTTAGTCGTCGTCACCATGGATTAGGTGCTGAAAACCAATCCATGGTTCCTCTGGGAATTTTGGCAGAATATAAAAATGCACGCAATTCACTATATTTCAACATTTTGTCCGCATTATCTATACCAATAAATAAAATTGGAGTGTCTGTTTGTAATGTCAAAATAATAGGCTTTTTTTATGCTCACACGATTATTTGCACGACACCTATGCCTAAAATAGCAATTAAAAAATTTTTGTCTGTCTGTCTGTCTGTCTGTTTGTTCCGGGTAATCTTCAAAACGGCTGGACCGATTTCAAAAATTCTTTCACCAATGGAAAGCTATAATATCAGGGCGTAAACTAGGCTATATTTTATCCCGGTATTTCCACGGGAACGGGAACTACGCGGGTAAAACGACTATAACCTATAACCGAAGCGAAGCGAGGGCGGGTTGCTAGTATTACATAAAATATCAGCAAAATTATTCAATATAACACTTCAAAACATTAAAATCTATACCAATAAATAAAATTGGAGTGTCTGTTTGTAATGTCAAAATAATAGGCTTTTTTCATGCTCGTACGGTTATTTGCACGACACCTATGCCTAAAATAGCAATTAAAAATTTTTGTCTGTCTGTCTGTCTGTTTGTTCCGGGTAATCTTCAAAACGGCTGGACCGCTTTCAAAAATTCTTTCACCAATGGAAAGCTATAATATCAGGGCGTAAACTAGGCTATATTTTATCCCGGTATTTCCACGGGAACGGGAACTACGCGGGTAAAACGACTATAACCTATAACCGAAGCGAAGCGAGGGCGGGTTGCTAGTATTCAATAACTACGTTTTGCACAAACAGACAGACAGACAGACAAAAATTTTTTAATTGCTATTTTAGGCATAGGTGTCGTGCAAATAACAGTGTGAGCATGAAAAAAGCCTATTATTTTGACATTACAAACAGACACACCAATTTTATTTATTGGTATAGATTTTGCTGATATTTTATGTAATATAATGCAGATAAAATTCTGAAATGTAGGGAAAATGATATAATAGTGAATTACGTGCATTTAGACATTCTGCCCAAATTTCCTGAGACGCATGACTCGGATATCAGCACTAAGTCATGCTAACGACTGACTGAAAGACTAAGACTAAAGACGTGAATAATAATCAATATACTCGACACTGGCACCAATAGCTCATATTATTGTAGCTCATTGGCATTAACTAAGAAGAAGAAGAAGACGTTACACAACCGATAATAACAATTTCTGTCAGATATGTACCGACTGACAGATTAGTGACGGAGCAAGAATAATAACTCCATTTTAACTCGTCTGACCAGCCCACGACAATTTATCTCTCATAATAGAAAAGCTCCGTGTGGTGACGGAGTAAGAATACAATTTACCGCTTCCTTTCTTGCCCATGGATGTCGTAAAAGACGGCTAAGGCATATAATATGCATATAACATCTATGCAAGAAAAGGACAACTCGTAATAAAACCCTATACCAACCCGTATGACCAGTGTGGTATAGTAAGTTAATAGCTCTCCTATTACAGAGGAGGCTCGAGTCCAGCAGTAGGACATATCTGAGCCGAAAGGATCGATATGTTTTAACGTTTTATGTACTCAAGAAATATAGTTTCACGTTAATCTTTAATATTAAAAGGTAGCGCTGCGCAGGCAACAGGGTGCTGGCGGGTCCGAAGCCCGCGACGGCGAGGCCGCGGCACTAGCAGCTCGCAAGCGTGCCTACCGCGCGCGGTTGCGCTGTATGCAGATGTCACGTACTTTCACTGTACAACCACCTATATATGGTAAGTAAAGGAAACAAAATAGACCAATTACCAATTGTACATACGATCATATAAACAAAGTGGTGATTATAATCATCAATCCAAATGCACATGTAGAGCAGCAGTAATTTTATTACCATTATAAAGTTAAAGAGTTTATATGAGCGCACTAACCTCAGAATAAACCACTTGGATTCCAAAGAATCTTACAGACCCCGTGTAGCGACGGGATAAGTAGACAGTTTTAGCCATCTTTTGCTTGCCTGTGGGAGTATTAAGAATTGGTTAAGGGTTCACCAGGAGAACAATAACACCTAAACATAATGATTTCTGATGTTTACGCGAGTATTACACATATTAAGTAAAACTACTTTACGGATTTTATCGCGTTTGTATTTGATTTTTGATTCCCCGACATTTCAAACACTTTGCAGCGTTCATGGTCAAGGGCGGACTAAGATGTCTCACGACCAACAAGTCATCGTTATTGGCTATTGCAGAAAATTTATAATTATCTACCCAATACAGAAATTAGTTATTAAAAATTGACCCACATGTTGATACAAATTTATTGCCAGTGTAAGAAGAATTTTTTTTCATATAGAATCATTTTCTTTTTTCGGCTTTCGGCGGTAGTCGACGATCCTGATAAAACGTGGCAATGTTTCCTCCAGAGAGTTGGCCGCTTGGCGAGGCGATCCTAGCCAGTCAGTCAGTAGAGACCCTCTGGCCGATGATGATGGAGTTGGGATGGTAGTATAGGGCAACCTCTTTCAGGGTGGTGTAGGTCTTGTTGGACAATGATTGCTTCGGCAATTACCTGTACACAGTTGCGAGGATGAAGAGAAAACCATCCTACCACTGTTGCAATTGTGATAAAGACACAGCTCAGCCTATGCTGAAGGTCTTCGTGACCTAGGTAGCGCTGTGAACTTGTCGCAATATCTATGTCGACCTGACGCTGGCGGCCGTCGCTAAAGCGATGCTTGATGGCATCAGGAATTGGGACGCGGTCGCTGCCTTCTGCAGGCAGCATCATGCACACATGACAATAATTCTTGTCTGCATTCATCACTGGCGGATGGCGTATTGTTATTCAGCCTTGTGAATATCGAAAAAATAACAATGTGACGCACACTTTTCGCTCACCCTCAATGTGGTGACGAAGTAAGAATACAATTCACCTGCCCTCTCTTGCCTGTGAGTGACGTAAAAGAGGACTAAGGGATATAATATGCATATAACGTCTATGCAAGAGAATGCAAACTTGAAACAAAACCCTATGCCAACACGTCTGTCCAGCGTGATATCTATACCAATAAATAAAATTGGAGTGTCTGTTTGTAATGTCAAAATAATAGGCTTTTTTCATGCTCACACGGTTATTTGCACGACACCTATGCCTAAAATAGCAATTAAAAAATTATTGTCTGTCTGTCTGTCTGTTTGTTCCGGGTAATCTTCAAAACGGCTGGACCGATTTCAAAAATTCTTTCACCATTGGAAAGCTATAATATCAGGGCGTAAACTAGGCTATATTTTATCTCGGTATTCCCACGGGAACCGGAACTACGCGGGTAAAACGACTATAACCTATAACCGAAGCGAAGCGAGGGCGGATTGCTAGTAATATATAATAGTAGTTCAATTTTCCTACCATAATGCAGGGGACCGATCCCAACATTGGGACGTATGTAAGCTGAGGTATTAATGATGAATTTTCGAATTATCTTTTTTTTAATATGGCCGTCAAATATTTAGCGCATGTTATTAACTAATTAATAAAATTTGTACTTAGTGGCATGGGTATAAAAATGTTATTTTGAATTACAATGTGGAGTGTGAAATGACAGCGAGCCGGGTGTCGTCGACACTATTCAGTTCTGGTGTTATTGTAGTAATGGAGCCGACACTGTCGAGTGTTTCGTTTCTCATCCCGTGAAACGTTAAATGCGAATTAGCTGGATAAATATTTATTTTGGAACAACGTGAGTGAGTTAAAATCGAATATTTTGTAGGTCTCCTGTCATCTCTATTTCATTGTTATATCAGCATAGATGTGTTTGTGCCTGTTATAAAGGTACTTTTGTGTAAGCCTATGATTTTGTGTCGTCAACATAATCGTCGTCCTACCTTTCACCAAAGCCCAGACCTACTTAAAAAGTAAATAGCAATACAAAACTTATGCGAGATCACGTTAATATTTTTTTTTTTGAAAATTGCTCTGCTTGAAAATCTTCGTAAAGATGCAACGCAAAGGGCAAACTTTGACAGTGGGAAACTCTTCAATTATAATTATTGTATCGTCATCGATCATTGATGAGTGTGCAACATTTCAAATTAATCTGACATCTGAAGGACAAAATTTTTATCTGTCTGTCTGTCTGTTTGTTTGTTCCGGGTAATCTTCAAAACGGCTGGACCGATTTAAAAAATTCTTTCACCAATGGAAAGCTATAATATCAGGGCGTAAACTAGGCTATATTTTATTCCGGTATTCCCACGGGAACGGGAACTACGCGGGTAAAACGACTATAACCTATAACCGAAGGGAAGCGAGGGCGGATTGCTAGTATAACATAAATGGGATTGCATAGGAAAAAAAGGAAAACTCCACATAAAACGCTGCGTCAATCCATCTCACCGACATGATTTAGTAATTTCTCTCCCACAAAGAAGGAGGCCCGAGCCGCGAGCGCAAGAGTATGATGAAGATGATTTACGAAAAATAGAGATACAGATTAACTTTTAGCAAATTTTGTAGACCGAACAAACTTTTTAATTTCAAGCAACGATATACGAGCACGGGCAACAGCTAGTATAAATATATGTCGGAGAATCGAGCGGTCGACCCAATGAAGATGTGTGTCCACTGGGTCCCGAAGCCCACCCCGGCGTCGACATATATATATCATTATAATTATTATCGCCGTCCACTGCTGGACGTAGGCCTCCCTCATGCTGCGCCATAGAGAGCACTCTTGTGCCGCCTGCGACGCCCAGCAACCTTTACCACTACGTCGTCCGATACGTGGTCGCCACTCGAGAACCTTTCTTCCCCAGCGGTTGTCGGTTCGCCGAACTATGTGGCCTGCCCATTGCCACTTCAGCGTGTTAATTCGGGTGTAACCGACATAGCGCGAAGAATAGATACATCTATAATTTGCACGACATCTATGCCTACAATACAGATTAAAAAATTTTTGTCTGTCTGTTTGTTCCGGGTAATCTTCAAAACGGCTGGACCGATTTCAAAAATTCTTGCACCAATGGAAAGCTATAATATCAGCGCGTAAACTAGGCTATATTTTATCCTGGTATTCCCACGGGAACGGGAACTACGCGAGTAAAACGACTAAAACCGAAGCGAACCGGGGGCGGGTTGCTAGTATATTAATATACAACCCGTCCTCGCTTCGCTTCGGTTTCAGTCTTTCCTGCGTAGTGCCTGTTCCCGTGGGAATACCGGGATAAAATATAGCCTAGGTTACTCCCTGATATTATAGCTTTCCATTGGTGAAAGAATCTTTGAAATCGGTCCAGCCGTTTTGAAGATTACCCGGAACAAACAGACAGACACACAGACAAAAAAATATAAAGTGTATTTTAGGCATATGTATAGTGCAAATAACCGTGTGAGAATGAAAAAAGTCTATTATTTTGACATTACAAACAGACACTCCAATTTTATTTATTGGTATAGACTATATGTATAAAAAACATAATTTATTTGAAGATTCATTACATTAATTAAATTTAACAATTTTTAGACTTATTGTAGGTATATGTAACGCTTATCCTCACAGCCCCCAAAGGGACCAAAAATATCTATTCCTTCCGCAGATAATGCTTCACTTTTGACATCTAAAGTTAGCTATTAGCTTAAGTATACACTGTCCAATGTGTGTGTTCGTATCTATAGTCCTACTTCTACGTTCGTTCTGTCGTTGCTATAGGCTTTAGTCCTACTTCTTTATAGGTACTCGAAAATGTATAAACACAAGTGCATTTTGTGCAATCCTTAGTCTAACGTAAAACTTTCCGTTGCGAATTGCCTCAGAAAATTTATAAAATTGAGGACATCGGTTTTCTCGACTGACCCACGATCTCACAATTGTACCTAGTTGTATAGTTATGCCATTGGATCAACGACTTCTCATATTAAGCAGGAAAGTAACTATTCGTTTGATTTAAACTCAAGGGAGAGTCATGAGCTCCTACTTAGATCCGCCCATAAAACGAAAGGTACACTTCGATAGTTTTTCATATATTTACATGATCGGTTACATTTTTGCTAACACAATTGCGCCGTAGTTATGTTGCACAAAACATCCGTCGAAAATAGAGCATCGTAGCTGTAATAAAAAATTCGAACGACTTTTGAAAATGTCCCCGCTTCATTACAGAACAAAAGCTGTCATCCAACACTCGGCAACATTTCACTGTCTATTAAAACAAAAAACTAAAATTTCTTTTAACTATTTTTATGAGCTCTAAAAAAGTGTGAAGATTGTTTTACAAGAGAACGCGGAGGCGGCTCTTTGTCGGGGTGTCAAGTTACAGCAATACTGTTGATTGTAAACATGTCTTTCCGTTTCGTTGAATGATGGCACAGAGGGTGCCAAAACGATCTTTACGAGTATGACATCTCGATAATATACGTTTTATTGTATATCTTTATGAGCACTTTGACTAAAAGTAACAGGTTGTTATTGTAGTTTTTGAAATATTATATTTTGTTTCATATCTATGCTAATAAAGTATTCTTTCATTTTGTTGTTGCTTTAATGTCTCAAAATCATTGAAAGTTATACTCGCATTAAACTGTTTAATTTAAAAGTCTGTCGTATCTCATCATAGAAACAGGGTCACTGCCAGTTTATGTTCTAGCCAAGGAAATCCTGCTGATGATAAATGTCTATAATATTAAGGTTTATTGACTATACAATACGTTTGAAAACAAAGAAAATTCTCGTATAAGTATCTGAGAAATTGACGTATAGCTATACTGCCTATCATACCGTTCTACCAGGCGCGAGTGATATAAAATAGCACTAAGAAGTGTTAAATATTGCTTGACTAGGATTCGTTCAGTAAGTAGTTTTTAATCGTAGAGAATTTTTTTTTCATCTCAACGTATACATATAAGTTCCACTGTCCAGCGTGTGTCTCCATCATGAAAAAGACATTACACACTGATTAGCATAGAAACAAATGTAATTACAGTGGATTTCATTAATAACGACCTCAGTTGTAACGACTTTTCGGTTATAGCGACGTCGAACTTGGGTGCCTAGAATTTAAAGCATACTTTCGTAGGAAATTCATTCGGCAATAGCGACTCCGGATATAACGTCTAATTCGGGTATACCGACTTGTTTTTATGAATTATTTGGGACAGATTCCTAGAAATTCCTTTCGGATGTTGCGACTGAGTCGGCAAAGGCACAAAGTCTCATTCATAAGCTTTAACTATTAAGCTTTCTTATCCTTTGTTTATATTCGCAGATGGTCAAATGCTTTGTTTGTGTGTAAGGTTATCCTTTGTTTACACTCGCAGATGGTCAAATGCTTTTTTTGTGTGTAGCGCTAGCGTTACTTAGCATGTGTGCGAAGTTAAAATTATGAATCAGTTACATAGTTATTTCCAGTGAGTGAACAGTGTTTCTTAAACTTGTGAAAATGGCTCCTAGACGTACATTTGCTATTTTTATTTATTTTTTTTTTTTATTGCCAACGGTGGCAAACGAGCAAGCAGCACACCTGATGGTAAGTGAAACTGCTGCACATGGACCTTTGCAATACCAGGGGCACAGCCAGGCCGCTGCCTACCGTGAAGGAAATACTCTTCTTAAACCTCGTTTAAAGAAGGACATGTCATAGCGCTCGGGAAACACAGCAGCAGGTAGTTCATTCCAGAGCTTGCACGTACGTGGGAGAAATGATCGCTGGAAACGTACAGTTGAAGACCATAACGTTTCCAGGTGAAATGGATGAACCCTGCTGCGATGTCGAGTGGTACGTTGGTAGAATGGTGACGGTGGTACCAAATCAAACAGTTCCTCGGAGCACTCCCCGTGAAAGAGTCGGTAGAGTACACAGAGTGACCCAAAGTCTCTTCGCTGCTCCAGCGACTCCAATCTGTCCGTAAGATTGGGATCCCCGACGATTCGAACAGCCCGTTTTTGCAGGGAGTCAAGTGGGTCTAGCTGATATTTGGGCGCACCTGCCCAGAGATGTGAGCAGTACTCCACATGAGGACGAACTTGTGCTTTGTATAGCACAAGACGCTGTCTCGGTGTGAAGTACCGCCTGGCTCTGTTCAGGACGCCCAACTTTTTGCTTGCCAATTTGGCTTTGTCCTCCATATGACTCCTAAACTGGACTTTGCTCGATATTTTGACGCCGAGAATCCCAATACTCTCAGAAATTGGAAGAGTTACTCCTTGGAACTGAGGCGCCATGACAAACGGGTCCTTCTTTGCAGTGAACGCGTAAACTTGTGTCTTTGTGGGGTTGAACTGGACTAGGTTCCGTTCACCCCATTCCGAGGCCCGCCCCAGAGAGCGCTCGACTTCAGACACAAGTTGAACCCTTCTTTCCTGAGTACTCCGAGGGATATTCCGTTGCTCAGTGTACCGCTCATCACCCGTACTGTCATCCGCATAGCAACGCATACTCTCGATAGAGAGCATGTCATTGATATGCAGGATAAACAACGTCGGGGAGAGCACCGAGCCTTGTGGTACACCAGCATTAATGGTCATGGTATCGGAGCAGGAGCCATCTACGACGACTTTTATACTCCGACCATCCAAAAAGCTGGCAATCCAATTACAGAGTCCCTCGGGGATTCCGTATGATGGTAGCTTCGATAGAAGTGCCCTGTGCCAGACCCTATCGAACGCCTTTGCGATATCTAGGCTGAACGCCAGCGCCTCACCCTTGCCCTCCAAGGCCTCTGCCCAACGGTGTGTGAGGTACACAAGAAGATCACCAGCCGACCGACCATGACGAAAGCCGTATTGGCGATCACTGATAAGCTGGCGATCCTCAAGGTACTGCAGAAGCTGGCGGTTTATAACCTTCTCCATTATCTTGGAGAGCAAGGATGTTATCGCAATTGGCCTGTAATTCGATGGGTCAGACCGATCTCCCTTTTTAGGGATCGGGTGGACATGGGCTACCTTCCACGAAGACGGAACCCTATTAGTAGCGTAGGAAAGTCGGTATAGGCGCGTGAGGATGGGAGTCAATTCAGGGGCGCACGTCTTTAGTACCACTGCAGGAATGACATCCGGTCCACTCGACTTATGGACGTCTAAAAGCCGCAGCCTAACCCCCGATGCCCCCCCGTGTGTTGCCGCCGAGGTCCACTCCGGTTTCCCACACCGGCACGACGACTACCCAACGGGATTTTCGCCGGTTGGTGGGACAGCCTCCCAGGGAGGATGATCCTGAGTTCGGGTCCCCTGCTGACCGGCAGGTGGCCGGCGGTGACCATCCCATCGGGTCTCCCTGTACACCATGCCCCTCACGCTCAATACCCCGACCAAGACCTCAGAACGTTGGGCTCCCGGCTCTCTCGCTCACCGAACGAAGTGCAGCAGCAAATTGCTACTACTCAAACGTCGATCTTCTGCGAGAGTGTGGTACTGCCCCGGACGGACCGGCCCGCGACTGCAGACAAAAGACTGTCTACAATGTGGTCCTACCACCAATAATATTAAAGAGAAACTGATTTCGGATATAGAGACCTCCGAATATAGCGATGACATTAAAGTGATCCCTCCGCCGTCGTTATAACCGAAATACACTGTACTTAACAATCAACGCTTCCAGTGATATTATTTGTTCACAATCCCCATAATCGCTACCGTTGGCAGGTTGATTGGTGATCGCAGTAGATATTATAAATTTCCCAGGAGAACGCTGCTGCCTAATATCCCAGTGATCCCCTCGCAGGTTTTGTGAAACCTAAGGCAAAATAAAAGCATAATAATCCTATACATTACATCCTTTTTTTATTATTTATGTGGGTGCTTTAAAACATTGTAGATATGTATATTTAAACCGTGCCCAGATTGGTACAAACTTAAAGAAAATAATATCACCATTTCGGCTCATATACATTCCATTACAGTGCTCGAGCTTCCTTCATAATAGGAGGGAAATTGACCTTACTGGTCAGACAAGTTGGTATTGGGTGTTGTTTGCAGTTTGCCTTCTCTTGCATAGATTTTATATGCATATTATATCCCTTAGTCGTCTTTTAAGATATTCACAGACAAGATAGGGAGTGGTGAATTATATTCTTAATCCGTCACCACACGGATAAGCAATTTATTTGTAAGATTAAAAAAAAAAATATTTGTAAACAGGCAACGATAGCGTGTTCTCGAACGACCCTGCGTGGAACGAGCGCGTCCGAAGACGTAGAGCTTTCGCAGATGTGGAACTGGACCGTGGAGCTGCCCCTCAACCGATACCGCCACCCCCTGCACCTCCTGCAGCGCTGTTGTGCAGGAACCTCCTCGCAGCACTACTCACCACCTACGCACCAGTACCAAACCACGACCAGCCGCAACGGCAGAAGTTGTCCTTCTCAATTGAATCGATTATAGGTGTTCAATAAATTGACGAATTCCATTTTTATAATTTACAAGCATTAAATTGGTTATGCCTTCAATAAAAATATCTGAGAATCTAATCACTAACGTTACGCTAACCATTATTTTGGTTGCTAATTAAAAGCCAATAAGTAGAATAAAAAAGAAAAGCCAATAATTACATCAGGGGACAATGATTTTGTGGCAAATTAGGTTGAAGTCAATTTTGTATAAGTATTTTGAATACGAGAAAAATATCAGATTTGTCAAATTGACTAGTTTATGAGCTAAAGACTATTAATTATTTAATTGAAAAGGTCTAAATAATAAATACATTAACGTATTAACTAAATATGTTAAGAGAGGCATTGTAAAAATTCTGTGTGACGTATTAAGTTTTTTTTTATTTATTTAAGTCAACACCCTGCACTAAGGAAATAATCCTTGTATTGCGGGGGACTTTACAAACATATAATTAACGGACACAAATTACATCCAGACTCAGAACAACAATTTGTGGATCGCACAGTGTTGTCCCGCGTGGGATTCGAACCCTCGACACTGGCGCTGTAGGTCGCTATCTTAATCACTACGCCATCTGTGCAGTCAAGTGTCAGTCAGTTTGTTTTATAAGTTTTACATCATCAGTCCATATAAGTTCCACTGTTAGGGTCGAGCCTCCTCCACAATAGGAAGGAAATTGACCCTACTATAAACAAGCTGTACAGACATGTTGATATAGAGTTTTATTTAGAGTCTTCCTTCTCTTACATAGATGTTATACGGATATTTAATCTCTTAGTCGTCTTTTACGACACCCACAGGTAAGAGTAGGGGTGGTGAATTCTACTCTTACCATTTATACCGTCACCACACGGAGCGACCTAAAACAGAAATGGTTGAATTCTTCGCTGTCGATCTTTCTTCATCACCTTGTCCTAGCTTTAATAGCCATCAACCAATTTTAAATGTATGCTAAAAATACTCTATTAGGGTTAATTCATTTTTAAAGACAATCTACCTTGACCAAAATGATGACGTAATGATCATATAATAAGTCTAAGAACGTTCCTTGCACTGTTGGCGATACACACGTGCTTAGTTCTAGTCTACGTAGATACTCGTACATATTATATCTAATGTTGCAATCCTGTTCGTTTCTAAATGTCCAACGATGCAAGTGTAATACTCCTGAAAGTTAGTACATATGTTGAAAAAATTACAATTATAACGCAAAACCGTTACGAATTAGTGCCCTTTCAATCTGAAATATATTTATGCATGGTAAAGTGTGCCGTGTGTTAACAATGCACCACCTCTTCTTTGCCTTAAATGTCATTAAAAACGATTATGGGATCTATATCAAGATAACACGAATGAAAGGGAAAACTAATTCGATAAATAAATCTATATTTTCAAATGGATAGGAAGGAATAACTACCACTTTTCCACGGACCGAGAATCGTCATCATCATCTCAGCTCGTATACGTTCCACGAGCTCCCCAGTACGAGAAAAATTACACCAGGCTGAACAGGCGCGTTGATATAGGGTTTGTTCCGAGTTTTCATTCTTTTAGGCAGATGTCATATGCATATTGTATGCATTTATCGCCATACATGGCACTCACAAGGAAAATAGGGTAAAATTCTTTCTACGTCACCACGCGGACTTAACCGCTTACCTTATTATAAAAATAAAACAATAAATTTTGAACAATGAGTGCTTTATTAACGAAATGTATGTTAAAAGAATGTCTATTGTGAGGTCATTTATTAACCAATACGTAGATTTACATTTTGATTTTATTATCTGCATTCATTAACCTTAAAAATTCAGATTGTATATCTTTATTAATTACTATAATAAATGAGTACATTAACTATTTCAAAAGCCTGTACTACAAATACATTTTTCAAAAATTATATTCTTTGAATTTTGAACCAAACGCCTTGGGTTAGGCTCTAAAATATAGATAGGTACTCGTAGAAACTGCTCTAAAAAACAATATCAGTACTCATTTTATATAAACAAATATATTTATTTTTATTTGTGTTATGCCCCTAAATTTATATCGGTTGACTTATAGCTGAAATAATTAAAATACTGAACATTTTCATATTCATGTGATGACATAAATGACAAAAATTTATAAAGTAGTTACGAAAAATATACACATATACATAGAAGATATATTTGCTCAGATAGATTTCCTATCGCCATTTGCAAGAGGATTCTACAAATAAGTGATTTGTAAATAAAACCTAATGAAACAGCGAAATATGAATAAATAATAAATATAAGATTTATGTTATAAAATAATACTAATATATATTCGAAAAAGTACAGCTTAGAAGTGTATTTATAATATATATTATGCCAAAGAATAAATATATCCTTAGTGTACAAAAATCACATTGTCTTTTGTTAACAAGCCTTTCTAGAAGTTAAAGAGTTTAGACGCCAAGCTGATCAGTCTAGCCTCGCTATAAACATAGTGATATTGTAGCAGTTTACTTCAATCAGTCTATAGCTGGACATATCCCTTCCCAAGAGAATTTTATGTCGGACGGTCCTGTGCCGTTTGCCTCCATGGATTTTAACCTTATTTTTAGTTATCCTACCCTCCGCGTAACGAATTGATTGGAGTCGATAAAATGTGTTTTTAATATTATATAATTAAAGATAATATGCCGAACTTTGTGCGTATTTACAAATTAGTCTTTAATTATTTTGTCACCCTCAGATCGCACAAATTAATTGTGGTAATTTAATGACTAATGTTTTAAATTATCAGGACTTTTTTTAGTCTATAATGTTCTAGAAGTGATGGGCAGAGGTGTAACATGTTATTTAAGTAACACGAGATCTCAAAAAACCCACAGGCGTGTTGCGTGTCGCTCAACCTGAAAGTCGGTAGTGACTAGACTATGCTACTTAGAATATCGTGCCCATCGAGATAGTACTAATATTTAAAATTGTTTCGATATTTCGAAGTATTTTGGTTATTTGCCGCAAAAAGAGGAGTTTTATAAGTTTGACGTCGATGGCTGTCTGTCATTGTGTGTGTGTCTGTCTGTGGCATTGTAGCTCTCAAACGGATGGACCGATTACACGTTTTTTTTTTCATATTTGAAAACCGAAATTTTGAAAATCGAGATCGAAAAAAATTAATATGACGGACCTGTTAACGCTTGAGACAATGTGACCACTTACATTCACATACATACATAAATATAATATAATAACAAGTACAAAACATGTACGTTGGACAATAATACACAACACAATATGACAATTTGACTCTATACATACACCGTAAGACAACGCATCACAAAATACTACACGTCCATACGACACAACTAAGTAAAATTATTCGCATAAAATACTACCTATGCCTCAAGGAAGGGAGTGCCTCACGAATGCCACCTCAATCACACAAAACGCGCATGCAATTACTTAATAAACTATTATCACGGGTTTTTTTTTAGGAAAAATATACTACAATAAAAAAAATCAGGACAATAAAATCTACTAACCTTAAAAAAATAAATTACGAGGCCACCCGTATTTATATAAAACGGATTCTACTTAAAAAATAAATGTGTGTAAATTTGATCGGAAGGTAGCTACAGTAATTTCAATGTTTCTACAGGTACCGAGAATTGAAACAAGCTACCGTAACGATAAGAGCGTGGCGGAAAACGCGCCCTCATACTTCTGCAAGTCGTGCAAGGCTTCGTTGGCACATGACACGGGATGGGACTAGACAGGACTCGGGATAGGAACTGGCTGACTCTATGGGGATTCATCACAATATTCGATAAACAACACAAGATATTCAACGTACGTCATGTACTTTACATACAAAATTACACGTTAACAGTTAAATTTGTGTGTCGTTCACTGGCCGCTGAAGTGAACCGCCGGTTCAGTGACAACCTAAGAGATAAAATCACAAATACATAATTTAAACGCAAATTTAGCAACAAATAAAATATATAATATTGTACACAAATCCCCAAATTGTAATTTACTGTTATTTCTGTGCCAAAATACATAATTTTGATTCCACGGAATGTTATAAATATCATTATATCCCAAACAAAAATAATTATACTATATGCTACGACTGTAATTTTTAATACATATATACTAATGTTTATACGAACTACACAATTTCAGATCCCCGTTATCTGAAAAATTAAATGATACATATAATAACAAGTGTTTAAAGTCAGACTTTTAGCTTTTACAAAACAAAAAAATAACGATTTTTTTACTTGCATATAATAATAATAATATACATCGTAATATGTACATATATATATAATATTACTTTAAATATACACGTAAATAGTACTTTATACAAGTTATCTGATACGTCGACAGTTGGGACAATGTCATACATACGAAAAATATTGCCATCAAAAATAATTTTACGAAGTATAGGGGTGATATACATATTCCTGTGTGATGTGGCTACTACCGATCCATATATTGGTCGTGGGTGTCCTGAAACCTTTTATGGCTTTACTGACTAGGGCCTATTACATCTGATGCCTTTTGGTGAAAAAATGTTAAAAGCAGGTAGGCGACTGGTCATAAAACTATTACCAATTTTTTTCCGTATGTACTATGGAAGAAAGAAACATATTGCATCGACCACAAGTAATTTTAATAACAGTAAGACGATGATTGGCTATGTACGTACAAAATCCAAAGCGTCGCTCGCATAAGACAACTCAATTCCATTAAACAATATACAAACGTAAAAATACTATTTGGTATACTAATAGCAGATATCTAGCCGTCATAAAATCTATCAAAGCAGTATATATAAATAATATCTACAATGACATATAGATATTATAATCGTCATACACATATATTACTCGAAAAAAAAAAAAACCAGTCACGAATCACAGTTGACATAAATTCTCTTCTCTTTATACCCAAGTCTTGTAATTTATATATAAAATAATAGTTAACACATCAAATTTTATAATATATCTTCTAAAATATATTTCTGCAAAGCTCTAATGGTTATAAGATAAATGCTCGATATATTATCGAAGTCCTCTAAAACAAAGCGCAACAATTCTGTGTGTATATTGTTAGTGAATCATAAAATAAACACGTGATTTAGAATGTTGAGCAGTGATTAGCATCAGTCAACCTAGTTAATTTTTTAATCCAAGCGATGTATTTGTTCGCAAACACATTTGTTAGGGAACGTACATATACTACGCGAGTTATGTTTCTCAATTTTAACCTCTTCCTTTCTAAGACTAATTCGTGGCCAAACGTGGTATTTTTCAAGAAAAACCCTAACAAGTCACGTAGTATGTGTACGTTCACTTATATTAGCGTTGCAACATTCCTCGCTACCCATACACTGCCGATACCGTAACGATCTTAAACCCCCGCAGTTACAAAAACAAACTTAAGCGATAGATACAATTACTTCTGCGGTGAGACTAGTAATTCAGGTTTCAATAGCAGTTAAATTATTAATTTGTGTAATAAATACAAACCGAACATAATTTCTGAACAGTTCAACCTATTGGTGAAAATAAAAATGCCTATCAAACTCCGAAAACACAAATCGTCTCTTCCCTGCGTTTACAAACTAGAAACTATCTCTAGGGTTCATGCAATTAAAGATACTCCACATCTATCTAGTTCGGTGAAAAATTTATCGCGTTCAAAAAATCTTGTAACTACAACTATAAAGAGCCAATGATTGTACACTCGTAGCTACAGATATGGGTTCATCCATAAAGTACGTCACACTAATTTCGATATTTTAATCCCCCTCATCCGTCCAAGTCACAGTTGCTCACATTTATGCGACCCCCTTCCCTAGTGTGAGATCACATATTTTACAAAACAGAAGTAATGAAATCTCGACGAAACGCGGCACATGTGACAGCATTTGTCAAAGAGCTGATGAAGAAATAGAGTTGGAAATATTGTAAAGTTTTTCGTTAACAGTTCAAAATTGGCATTTTAATAGTTAGATATAGAGGATTTTGAAAAGTGACGTCACAACAATTAGAACTCCTCCTACCCCTTTTTACACAAAGTCACAAGTTCTTCGACCCCCTTAAGGTATGACGTACTTTATGGCTGGTCCCTATGCGCGCACGCAATGTATGCAAAGTGCTAAACAAGTAACGAGACACGAATGCGTGACTTACGGACGCACCCTGAAGCGTCTCGTTCGCTCGCTGCACGACTTAGCCGAGCGACATTATACATTCTGAGCACTATACATTTATATATAGTCGTCACATATTAGATATATTACGATTAAGTGGTTACGCCGCTTCTAAATGTACACGTATCGTCGAACGAAAAATATATCTTCAGGTACAAACAGAAGAATGAAATAATGATTTACAATGTACATATTATTCCCTGTCGATAGGTACAAATTGTGTAAATAACCTCATTATTGAGGTGTGTGTTGGCACATAACGCGACATAAGCAGCGGCCCGCGTGTGAGACATGTTCAATGTGCGACATGTCCGGTGTGTGACGTGTTCCCTACGCTCTCGGGTGATGCAGAGCCCGCGAGGCTGCCGTCACCCTCAATGTCTTCCCGACCCGTTCTGACATTGGTTCCCCCTGCGAATATAAACATTACTCTAAAACACAGTATACACAATATAATAACATAACAAATAAGCTTATAACAGTTATCACAAATACTACCGCGAGTCATCAGCCTTCCACTGTCCACTGCTGGATGTAGGCCTCATTCATTCATGCTTCACCACAAAGTGCGTTCTTGTGCCACCTGTTTCCAACGACGCCCGGAAACTTTAACTAGGTCGTGGGTCCACCAGGTGTAGAGTGCGTCCTACACCGGATACCTGGTCGCCACTGGAGACCCTTTTTTGTCCAGCGGTTGCCGGTCGGTCGAGCGATGTGGCCTGCTAATTGCCACTTTAGCGTGCTAATTCACTCGTCGGGGTCGGGCCCGATCTGTCAGACACCCAGTTTGGTTTTCGGAGAGGGCGTTCGACGATCGCGGCCCTGCTGCGCCTGAAGGCCGTGGTGACGGAGACCGTCACCGGCGGAGGAGTCCTGTTGGCGGTGTCCCTGGACATCGCCAACGCCTTCAACAGTCTGCCATTCAGCTGCATCAGGGAGGGGCTGAGGTATCACGGAGTGCCCGTGTACCTCAGGTAGCTGGTGGCAGACTACTTGGAGGGGCGCAGCGTCCGCTACGTTAACCGAGTAGGGGACGTTGTGCGAACGCCCATGACGTGCGGTGTCCCACAGGGGATGGTTCTGGGTCCGACTCTGTGGGACATCGGCTACGACGGGGCGTTGAGAGGAAGCCTCCCACCGGAGCTGGGCGTAATTTGCTACGCCGACGATACACTCGTCACAACCCGGGGTGGACGCTAAAGGAGGCGGCAGGCCTGGCAACTCTCGGCACCGAGGAGATTGTCAGGCGGATCGAAGCGCTGGAGTTAAGGGTAGAGCTGGAAAAGACGGAGGCCCTTTTATTCCATGGCCTCCGTACCGTCGGGCCTCCCGCCGGCGCTTCGATCACCGTGAAGTCGGTTACCATCAGCATCCAGGCCCACATGAAGTACTTGGACCTGGTGCTCGACGGGCATTTTTGGTTCCGAGAGCATTTCCATCGACTTGTTCCCCGGCTTGTCGGCGCGGCGTCAGCCCTTTCGTGTTTGATGCCGAATGTGGGCGGACCCAGCGCTACGTGCCGACAGCTGTACGCGGGGGTGATCCGGTCGATGGCCCTATACGGCGCACCGATGTGGGCGGGGTTCCTGACCGTCCGTCTGAGGGCCCTCTTGTGGCGACCACAGAGGGTCATGGCGATCAGGGCCATACGCGATTACCGCACGGTGGCGACGGAAACAGCGTGCCTCCTGGCCGGCACTCCCTCGTGGGACCTGGAGGCGGAGATGCTCGAAGTCATTGCCCGTTGGGCAGTCCGGATGGAGAGTCCTCGGTACGGTGTCAGGACCGTCGAGGCCTTCCGGCCGGTGCTAATGGAGTGGTTGGAGCGGACACACGGGGTGCTTTCCTTCCGACTGGTGCAGGTGCTGACGGGGTACGGTTGCTTCGCGAAGTACCTGCACAAGATTGTCAGGAGGGAGAGCACACCATCCTGCCACCACTGCAGTTGCGACGAGGACACGGCGCAGCACACGCTCGAGGTATGTGCCGCGTGGGAGGGGGAGCGCCGTGAACTCGTCGCGATTGTCGGTGCCGACCTGACGCAGCCGATCATCGCCAGGGAGATGCTTGACTGCTCCGTTGGTCGGCCCAACAACGAAGTGACGTTCCCGCGCGCCGTCCTTTCATCGCCCCGGACGGAACGGACCGCGCGTGCGCTTACCATAGCCCACACATAAAAAAAAAGCGTGCAATTCACGTTCCCTTGCCATACTCATCACTGGTAATACACAATGCTCGTAGACCTGTGCCAGATACTGACATGTTGGATGAGATCTTGTAAAGCATCCCGAACGCTAGTAGCTCTTGAATATTATAGTTAAAATTCAACAAAGTACTTATACACCTTGCTGGGTGAATTATACATTCGGTGTGGTCAACCAACAACCAACTTCCTCATCAAGTAGACAGCCGTGACGGTCGCAAAAACTTAGATCCCTTTAGACCCTTTCGATTCGAAGCGGCAATTGATGAAGTAAATCCATTAGGAATGGTTAGATACACGTTTAGAACAAAAATAATAATACAATAAAACTACATAATAAGTTTGAAGGGTCTCACCGTAACGCAGTGTTTAGCTTTATATCCCGCACATGGCCGAGAGGCGGGCACTGAGCTGCACGGGGAACTGGTCAGTGAAATGGCGCCAATTCTCTTCGCCAACTTGATTCTTGAACCCGTGCAGGATCTTCGTAAACATTTCCTTTAGGTCGTCCTTGGGATGTGACCAGGAAGCAACCGCATCACAAAAGTACATGAAATCTTGTACTACCCCGCCTGGATTCACCTGTATCATTTGACAGATGCCGCGGAACGCGGAGTCCTTCTCGTCGTTGTCGCGGATGTTCCGCAGTGATGTACACCTACCCAGACACCATGACGTAAGCAAGCGCACTACTATGATCCAGTACAACATTTCTTAACTTAGATGATACTCCATCAAAATTTAATAACATCACATTTGTTATATACATAACGAAAAAAAAATTATTCGCCCATGCAATATCATCTAAATCACTTCTAAATTATTTGATTAATTATTAATAAAGCAAATAATATGTTGTACCGATCAAAATGAATATATAAAACAAAATTATAAGGGTTTGTGAATGACGAATATTGAAAACTGGCACACAATAAATATTTTTATGAATATTCACACTAATAACATTCCAAACTGTAAGCAAATCATACTAAATATTATAATGTATACATGTATATATAAATATAAATATATATAACAATAATCGTCATTATTAGCATACTACATACGTACATTTGATTCTAAGGAGTTATTTAAAACAATTTGCGTTGCAGTTTGGTAATAAATATTTAATGTAAAAATAAAATAGTATTATAGTAGCTGTTTATATTGTTTAGAAAGCGGATGGTGTTCAACACATATAATATATATAGAAGTACAGCACTGAAAATAATAATGATCAAATATGGTACCCAACAAGTTGAGTGAGAATCCCTAACGTGTGGCCGCACAATTGATACATATATTTAATAATCTCATGCTTGGTAGAACTTAAATAGGAACAACATATCGTGTAAAACAATAATATTAACAAGCTATGGACAAACACCATCCACAATCGAAATAATACCGGTTAATAATAACTTATTTAATATTAAACGTAATAGTAATAATATAAAGTAATAATAAAAAAAATGACTACAGACCACTGGCGTACAAATTGATGTAATACGGGTGCGACGTCGTGGGGGCACACATAACCTAGCCGACCGATAGTAATCGCTACACGCCACGACATACCGAGAACAAAACCAAGAAAACAAATCAACAAACCATTCAAAAACATACTTAAAATTACATAATTCAACAGCAACAAATTAGTGTTACAAATGGAAAAAACGTGAAACAATTTTGTGTACTAATATCGTACAATAACATATTGTATGATAAAAGATGGCCTAGAACTTTTAGATATTTCACAATAAAATTATTGTCAGTGTAATATTTATAACATAAATTTTATGTACAAAAGCAAATACTATTAAAATCGAAGGTCATCTTTACACTTTGGCACACACTTCAAAGGCCTACATTGTGGTGAATTATTTACATTAGTCCCCAGAAATTAAAAAAAAATCTAATGTAAGCCTAAGCTATGGCGTTAAAGTATTATGTTCGTGTTTATTGTATGAATAAATACATATATATTCTGTAACATGTGATGAGTTAGATCAGCTATATAATCTGTAAGATAAATGATAACATCATTTTTCTTAGCATTAGGACAAGAAGATTCTGCTATATTCTTACTGTATATAATGGTAGTAGGGGTAGAAGCTACAGTTGAAATAATAAAAAAGTTTATTATATGATGATTACACAGCACAAAAAATCAATATTAAAACACTTAATAGTATTATATAATAAACAATAAATTTATATAATATTACAACAACATAACATGACTGCCACCAAGGAATCAGTTATATATTAGAAAATTCTAGCAAATAATAAAAAATTACTGATTAGTTTTATTCAATGTTACTCAACAAATGTTATGTACAAATTCTAATGACTTACCTGTGTTCTCGAGTAGAGTTTTCGGTGTGTTAGGCCTGTTGATGATTTGAACTAAATGATTCAGTACTAGCGGGATATATTTTGATGTTTCCGGACCTGTAATAATTATATGATGAATATACTAAACATTAATTAGATTCTCAACTTGTTACTTGAAGATATTCTTTAGGAATATAATCCAGCTTTTTTAATTATTTATTGATTTGTTGGCAACGTGGATGAAATGGCGACAAGTCACTGCTACCATATGTGACTCTCAAGTACCCCTAAAAATTAAAGACAAAGTCTATATAAAACATTAATAAGACTTCCTGTATTGTAAAGTCCAGCATGTTGGGCTATAAAAGCGACGAACAAAAAATAAGGTGGATGGAATGCCTGAAGCATGACATGGTGAGAACCTCTTTCTCACCATGACCCTCTGGTTACGCAGATACGTCCGATACGACTGTGTGGAAGAAGAGTACATATTGCGTCGACACCAAGTAATTGTGATAGGTGGAGGGTGATAATTATTGTGATTTTGGCAACATGGATAGCTTACATAATCGATCATAATGGATACCACGTTAATAATGCATACCGCATTAATAATGTATACTTTTAATCGAACCACTCGGATAACAATTTTTTTGCAAGGTGAAACTCTAGGATAGCTTCGATCCAAATGACGAATAAACCGAATGTCCTCCAAAGAAACTCAATAATCGCGAAACGGCTTGTAATCTGTGTTATAGTCAATAAGTTTGAGCATAAAAATCATGTCTATATTAAAAGAGAAATTAAGATAAGAAAAGATCTGATAATTTTGCACAGGAATGCAAAATAAGATGAAAATTCAAAGCAAATTCATATATTTATTACATAACTAGCAATCCGCCCTCGCTTCGCTTCGGTTATAGGTTATAGTCGTTTTACCCGCGTAGTTTCCGTTCCCGTGGGAATACCGGGATAAAATATAGCCTAGTTTCATCATTTCAGCCTACAGCCGTCCACTGCTGGACGTAGGCCTCCCTCATGTTGCGCCACAATGTGCGGTCCTGTGCCGCCTGCATCCAACGACGCCCAGCAACTTTCACTAGGTCATCGGTCCACCTAGTGGGGGGGCGTCCTACACTGCGTCGACCGATACGTGGTCGCCACTCGAGAACCTTTCTTCCCCAGCGGTTGTCGGTTCGTCGAGCGATGTGGCCTGCCCATTGCCACTTCAGCGTGCTATGTCGGTTACACCCGTTCTTCTGCGGATTTCCGTATTCCGGATTCTATCTCGCAGAGAAATCCCGAGCATAGCCCGCTCCATAGCACGCTGAGCGACTTTGAGCCTTGATATGAGGCCTACATTTAGGGACCACGTTTCCGTGCCGTAAGTCATCACTGGTAACACACACTGGTCGTAGACCTGTGTTTTCAGACACTGAGGTATGTTGGACGAGAAGATCCTCTTAAGTTTCCCGAACGCTGCCCAACCGAGTTGGATTCGTCGGCTGATCTCTTTCTCGAAATTGGATCTACCTAACTGGACTGTTTGTCCGAGGTAAACATAGTGATCGACAACTTCGAGAATCGCATTGCCAACTAGGACCGGTACAGGAATGACATGGGCATTTGACATGACTTTCGTCTTGTCCATGTTCATTCGTAAACCCACTAGTTGGGATACCCTGCTGAGATCATTGAGCATTGTGCCAAGGTCCTCCATGGATTCTGCGATAACGACTATATCGTCCGCAAATCGAAGGTGAGTGATGTATTCGCCGTTAATGTTGATGCCGAGTCTAGTCCAGTCTAAGAGCTTGAAGACATCTTCCAGTGCAGTGGTGAACAGTTTCGGAGAGATGACATCTGCCTGTCTCACGCCTTTTTGCAACTGGATCGATTTCGTACTCTTATCCCGGATACGGACTGACATTGTGGCGTTTCTATACAAACACTTCAGCACTTCGATATAGCGATAGTCGATTTGGCACCGCTGAACGGACTGCAGCACCGCCCAAGTTTCGACTGAATCAAAGGCTTTCTCATAGTCCACAAACGCTAAGCACAGGGGCCGATTATACTCCTCGGTCTTTTGTATAATCTGCCGAAGCGTGAGGATATGGTCTATGGTGCTATAGCCTTTTCGGAAGCCGGCTTGTTCGGGCGGCTGGAAGTCATCGAGCTTGAGCGAGAGTCGATTGGTAATGACCCTCGAGAACAACTTATAAACATGGCTCAGGAGTGAGATGGGTCTGTAGTTCTTTAGAAGAGCTTTGTCACCCTTCTTGAAGAATAGCACCACCACACTCCTGGTCCACGACTCTGGAACGTCGCCCCCGAGGATAACGGAACTAAATAGCTTCTGAAGGGCTATTAAGACTGGCTTGCCGCCCGCCTTCAGAAGCTCTGCCGTAATTCCGTCATCTCCCGGTGCCTTACCGTTACGTAGTTGTTTGAGAGCCATTCTGATCTCGTACAAGCTGATGTCCGGGATTTCTTCGGTATAGTGCCGAGTTAGCTTGGATCTGGGATCTTGGACCAAGCCGACAACAGGATTTCGGGATGATTTGTATAACTATCCATAGAACCTTTCGACCTCTCCCAAGATCTCACTTTGGGATGAAATGACAGTGCCATCGTCGGTCTTCAGCTTAGTCATTTGGCTTTGCCCAATAGACAGATCTTGTACGAACACTTTTGAGCCACGATTCCGCGCTATCGCTTCTTTAATACGGAGCGTATTAAATCGGCGAATATCGCGACGTACAGACCTGGAGATCTGCCTATTTAGCTGCCTATGTTTGGACCAATCGGCTGAAGACTGCACCGTCATCTCTTTTCTCCGCTCCATGAGCTCGGGAGTCTGGTCAGAAAGTTTTTTAGGTCTATTGACGCGGTGAGCCTTGAAAAATTTCGACCCAACCGCGTGGACAGTTTCCACGAACCTGTTGTTCATATCGTTCGGAGATTCGCACTCGTCCAGACATTGGAAGCGATTGTGTAGTTCGAGTTGAAAGCTTTCGAGGTTCTGGCATTGGACAGATGTAGGTCGGAGTGTAGACTTCATCAAGCGTGACCGCTCGACTTTTGTATGGATATTCAATGTGGCTCGTACCATCCGGTGATCGCTCCCAGTTTTAATCCTGCTGATCACTGAGACATCATTGAATATCTGTCGTTTGTCTGACAAGATGAAGTCTATCTCGTTTTTTGTTGAACCATCGGGGCTAATCTAGGTCCATTTCCTTTGTAGCTGCTTCCTGAAGAAGGAATTCATCATATAGAAGCTTTCCTTCTCCAGAAAATCAGCCAGTTTCTGGCCCCTCTGGTTTCTCTGTCCATATCCATGTTTCCCCACTCTCAACACATCATCACTCCCTTTGCCTAGTTTCGCGTTAAAGTCTCCCATAACCACCGTGAAGTGAGTTTTGGACGCGTGTATGGCTTTCGAAATGTCCTCGTAAAATGCCTCCACCTCGTCGTCGGAGTATGTCGAGATCGGTGCGTATATCTGTATAACCTTCAGCGAATACCTCTTGGTAATTCTGATTATAAGGTACGCTACCCTTGTCGACACACTCTCGATCCTCTCCACGTTGTCTACGAGAGACTTACGAACGATAAACCCTATACCACCTTGGGACGGGTGATCGCCCTCCCGGTAGAAGAGCAAGTTTCCAGACTGGAGGATTATCGTGCCCTCGCCCTCTCTTCGCACTTCTGATAATCCTACAATGTCCCAGCGGATTTTGCTCAATTCCTCTTCCAGCTCGATGACCCTCTCGTCAGTCCCGAGTGTCCGAATGTTGTGTGTTACCAGGGCCAAGGGTCGTTTTTGTTGGTAGCCGGATCGCTGCCGGAGATTCCTCGCACCCCCCGCTCCACCACTACTGGGCCCGCCACCAAAATGAGCCCGTAGAGTACCGGAGCCGCCGTGACTGGGGGCCATTTTTTTGTTGTACGTCATTTTTTTTGAAAGGGGATATTGCCGTAATCGCCACGCTTGGCAGGCGGGTTGGCAATCGCAGTATTGGTGTTTTACGTTTCCCAGGAGAGAGCTGCTGCCCTGCTCTCCTGGTGAACCCTCAGCCGATTTTTACGACTCCCACGGGCAAGTAAGGGGTGGCGACACATGTATTCTCAACCCGTCGCCACACGGGATAAAATAATCGCGAAACGGCTTGTAATCTGTGTTATAGTCAATAAGTTTGAGCATAAAAATCATGTCTATATTAAAAGAGAAATTAAGATAAGAAAAGATCTGATAATTTTGCACAGGAATGCAAAATAAGATGAAAATTCAAAGCAAATTCATAGATTTATTACATAACTAGCAATCCGCCCTCGCTTCGCTTCGGTTATAGGTTATAGTCGTTTTACCCGCGTAGTTTCCGTTCCCGTGGGAATACCGGGATAAAATATAGCCTAGTTTACGCCCTGATATAGCTTTCCATTGGTGAAAGAATTTTTGAAATCGGTCTAGCCGTTTTGAAGATTACCCGGAACAAACAGACAGACAAAAAATTTTTAATTGCTATTTTAGGCATAGGTGTCGTGCAAATAACCGCGTGAGCATGAAAAAAGCCTATTATTTTGACATTACAAACAGACACACCAATTTTATTTATTGGTATAGATTTGCTTCGATACAGAACACATTCTAATAACAATCAGAACCAATGGTTTGGAAAGAATAGTGGAATCGAATACTTAAGTTGCCAATCTATACCAATAAATAAAATTGGAGTGTCTGTTTGTAATGTCAAAATAATAGGCTTTTTTCATGCTCACACGGTTGTTTGCACTATACATATGCCTAAAATGCACTTTATATTTTTTTGTCTGTCTGTTTGTTCCGGGTAATCTTCAAAACGGCTGGACTGATTTCAAAAATTCTTTCACCAATGGAAAGCTATAATATCAGGGAGTAAACTAGGCTATATTTTATCCCGGTATCCCACGGGAACGGGAACTACGCAGGAAAGACGACTGAAACCGAAGCGAAGGCGGGTTGCTAGTTGTAAATATAAAGTGTATAAGCAATTTGCAAGATGTCTTATGTCGGGTCTGTTGGACATGTAATGTTATATTCGGAATGGCAGTTCATGAAAAGGTTTCGTGGACTGCATCACTATTAAGAATTATAACATCATGTTGATATTGGAAGATTTCAAAACCGAGTGGTAATTTTATAGCGAAAGTGTGTGTTGAACAATAGGAGCTAACGAGAGCTCAAAATGCCGCATATTATGCATAGATGAATCCAAAGAATATAATAAACTGGCAATTAACTATGAATAACATAGAAAAACGGAAAGATTAGTTTAAGAATTTTCATTCAAGTAATTTTATTTCTAGTCGATTACTTCGAATCAAAATTCAAATTCAGGGTAGTATGTAGGGTTTGCAGAAAAATTAACAACAGTTTTATAAGACTTACCTAACTTAATACTAATTTCGCCGATAGCCCAGGTGGCGTTGTTGCAGACGGAAATGAGCTCGGGATTAAGGTTCATGCCAAGTATAGGCAGGAACTCTGGTATATAAGGCAGTACATGTTGGAAACACGCCTTAGTAAGATCACCCAGCAACGCGAACGATGATTGACGCACCTAAACAATATCATTAGAACTTCAAGTATTACAATTCATGTGTCTGACCAAAACCAACTTATTACCCAATAGTGTTAGTTACATTAATAATTATGATTATTATAGTGCTGACTTCTCAATGATCAAATGAAAACGATCTATCAAATAAATTATAATCATAAATATACAATATACATAAATATAATGTTTAACTTATTTGTTAGATTTTGTTTGATGATTAAAAAATCAGTCCTAAATAAGAAAAATGTTAATGGTTTTGTGGGTGAATATAATGCAACAACCTTTTAATCTTACAACCAATATGAAAATGTCCAGCCAAGTTGCGCAATCCAAAGTATATAAGACAATGACATCATCTACTTTGTTAAACAATATATCACAATACTTTAGGAGGAAGGGATGACTAATAATCAAAAGGGCAGCCAAAACTACACAATTTTGCCACATACACAATTCATAATGTATATACAATATTTTTAAAAGCACTCTATTAAGCATAATTTTGGATAACGCAACCAGTAATAAAACATTCCATACAAAGCTTTCAAAATTATGTATTATTTTATGATATAAATATATGAAACGCCACAATACCTTGACATAACCAAAATGCCCTATGCACCCTTGCCCTGTAAGTTAGATAAGCCTGAATTACATACAAGGTATACCTCTGGCATCGGATCCTGCATGCATTGGTATAACAATTGCATAAGATTTGAATTGAAGACCAGGTGATCTATATGACCATCAAGGCCCTCAGCCAGGCCACTTAGTAGGTCCAATGCAACAATCATAAAGTCTTTATCAGGTGCTTCAAATTGCTCTGGGCTTTGACTGTTTGCCTGAAACATATTTAAAAATATACATGTACAAACAATAAAGATTTCGTAAACTATATGTTTAATAAAACTCATCATAAATGTATATTCAACATCTCAGGTATACTGATATCCTACAGCTGGTCCCGAGCCTCCTCCACAGTGGAAGGGTAACAGACCAAACCTATACATATATATATGCTGATCACACAGGTTGGTATAGGCTTCCTAGCCATATAGTGTTCCTAGCCATTTTTAAACGAGGCTTTCGACCTTTTAGTAGGGTTTTTGTTTGGAGTGTCTTTTCAATTTATTTCTGTTTTGTACAAATAAAACATACTCACAATGTTCTGATTTAATGTCTGTTCTATCAAAGAGACACACCGCCTGAACACTGGTTCACAATAAGGTAAAAATCCAGACTGCAGAGCAGTTGCCACAGACGAGAGACACTGTAAAATAAATAGTTTTTTAAGCCGCAATAATGTACATAGTTCTGACTTTATGACAAGTTACATTGAATGCGACTTTCAATCCTAGTTATACAAATATTGAAATTCAATTATAGATATCCTAATAGCTACGTAACCTTAATTGTATAGGTACAGCGAGATTGTTGCCTATTGTAGGTCCAGGATTTGTTGTAATGGAACGAGGACACAGAGGCAGGGAAGAGGTTTTGTCATCTAGCTATCTCGCTCACTGAACAAAACACAAAATACGTCGATTTTGTGCGACAGTATAATTCTTACTATATCGCCCAGTCAGCTCGTTTATGACTACAGACAGAAAACTGTTGAGTGGCCTACCATTAAAACTACATACATTATTTTCTTACTACATATCATCCATCATCCTTTGCATTGAAAATCAAGTCCTATTCGCATTGTTGGATAAGTAGTAACCAGACGGTTAAAACTATGTATTTTTCTTCAGCCCATCACGTCTCAATAATGAAATGGAAGAGTAAATGGGCTAGTATTCCACGCTGGCCAGAGCTGGCATACGGTTTTGTTTCAAGTTTCTTTTGCAGTAATGTTATATGCTTACTATGTGATTTTTAGTTACTACGAACTTTTGGATGAGAAAAAAATCCAAAGTAAGGATAATTATGACGAAATAATAAGTGGTCTCAAATATTTTGGTAATATAACATCACGATTAATTGTGAGATAAGGCAACAATGTGTATTTAAGTAAATCAATGTGTAAATAATTGAACATTTTGTTTCCTGGTAAAGATAAAAATGAATGAATATTTTATAAAATTGTATATTTTTGACGTGATTGTTTGATCAATGATAAGGCATAAAAAATAATCTACAATGAGAATGTTTTTATTCGTTTATATTATTATTATTTACTTCTTTGCCTCTTTTCCATCAATCCATTCATAATTATCAAAGCAATATATATAACTAAACTAACTCATGTGCGTACATAAATCATACTTATTTTTTAACTATAAATGTTACCTAGTATATGACAAATAGTTCTATCTATCAGCCTATCCACTGTTAGACATAGGTTTCAACTAAAAATAACAATACCATGATGTCCACTCGTGGCAGGCGAGTTGCCGATAGCAGTTGGTGTTAGTTGCCCAAAAATGCTAATGACCAGTTTCCTGGTGATTTATATCTTCTTTTTTTAAGCTTACTCTATTACCACACAGCTATTAACAGTTCACATAAAGCATACTAAAAACACAATAGAAACGGTCCTAAGTACATATGAAATTATTATTAAAATCATACCTCTAACAGTGGAAATAGATCTTTGTCTTCATCTTTTAAAACATTCCATTTATTGATAAGTGGTGGCATCAACATGTTGATATATTCTGGTTCATTGAGATGATGCCCGACAGAGTCCGCTAATGTGCCGATAGCATCATACAATATTAGCAGGTTCTTGTGTTGATATTTGCTAAAAGCGTACACTAGAGTCTGCAAGATGAAGCTCAAGTATGGCACAAGTTCTGTGCAAGCTTCCTCCTCTAGAGTTGCGAATGCCGAACAGGCAGCCTCTTGAACGCGTTTATTGTTGTCAAGTATGCGTTTAAGTAACTAAAAAATAAAACACCATTTAAGTTGAAAATGACCAAATTAATTTTACATAAACTTAATAATAATAAACTAATAATTTTATTGTTCGAATGTTATTTAATATATCAGACTACTTCAGTATTCTAATTTAATCCATCCATCCTTGAGCCTACCGAAATCCATTGTTTAACATATGCCCTTTTTTGGGAGGTGGATTAGAAATTTGTGTAACATACTACATTCATATATAGTAGTAATATACAACATTTATATTCATGTATAGTTATGGATACTGAACAATAGTATTTGTTTCACAATGCTGTAAAACCTTAAAAAATAAATAAATTTAAAAATGTTTATAATATAAATTGTTCCTTAAAACACCGTATATAAAAATGGTCCGATATCATTTTTTTGTAAAATGATTAAAAAAAAAAAAATTATCGACAAATAGATTTTTTCTCAATTTTTATGAATTTTCGCTTATAACTTTTTTATTTATGATTTTACGACTAAAAGATACTGGAAAAAGTTGTAGATAATTTTATTTTTAACAAAAATGTTAAGTATTTTTTTTGTGATACCTATAGTTTGGCAGATACCCGTAAACAGTATTTGTACCTCTTTTTTCAAGATAGCAGCAGTGGGAAAAGGGTTGCAACCCCACAAACTTGGATTTAATTTTACACTATCTAAAAAATAAAATTGCTTCGTATCTAAAAAATAAAATTGCCTCCACAACCCAAATCTAACTTTTCAATGGACTAATAGATTAACAGGGAAAGCTACTGTCCATTCTACTGATGATTGCTCAGCCAGACCTTGGCAAGTAAGTATTCTTAACCTGTCACTACCCAGGGAGTCATTACATTACTTAAAGACTTCATCAAAACTCGCAATGACATATAAATATACAACCCTAATGCAAATCTAATTTGAAATTTACCCAATGTGAAATTGATCACCCGTTTATGCAGAATTATCAGGTTATGGGGCAACTGGTCAAACGGGAGTTAGGAACCCATGAAAAAAAATTTGAAGTAAAAACATGGATTCGTTAATGAATTAGAGACGTATAAAATTTTCAATTTTGTCATCGCTTTTTCGCGTGAATCTGATTGAAATGTATAAAGTCAGTGATACTTAATCTGCAACATATTCGTAATTTGTTAAATGTTCATTAGAAATTGAATAAATCAATGATTGCGTTCGCATAAGCAAGACAAACTTTGCCTTAATATCAGCTGATAGGTCATCGACCATTAGTCACCGCTGTATCGTACCTATTTTACCATCGACGCGTTATATGCCTGCATGTGTCCTGTCTATACATGCCTACATAATATGTAACATTTAAGGCATAGACTCTTAGACACACATTTTTGAAATCACAGTGTATTATGTTTTATTGTTTTTTGTGTAATATAAATTCTAATTACGATTTATGACCGTTGAACTACATCATACTCGAACAGCTGTTCCATAACCTGAGACACCGACTGTATAAAGTCAAATTGTTAAAAAATTATATTACGAGATTTACTACTTTACAAAGACATTATTTATTTCTAAAAATCATAGGAAGAACGGGGTGGTGGACATCATAGAGGATGTTGTATTCTCACTCTGTGACCACACATAATGAAAGTATTACAAACAAAAAGGGACCGGACACATGTCTACGGTGCGGCACTGTTTACCGTATAACGACACTGCCACCGGTAAAAGGAAACCACGCACGGCGTATCGCGCCGACACACGGCGTACTGCTCAGTTTTGAAATGGTTGACAATTTAGATGACGACTATTTGGTCTCTCTAATGGAAGCACGTCCCGTTCTTTGGGACAAGTCAAAGGAAGATTATAAGGAAAAAAAATTGAAAACAGAAGCATGGAAAGATGTCTGCCAAAATATTTTTTCATCTTTCGACGTGTGTGTGTGTGTGTGTGTGTGTATTGGAAGTGTATTGTAAACGATGGTTATTGTCATGTGCCGGTGCGGTGGACCGTACACGGCACCGTGCTGCGGTACGACGCCGCGCCGTAGACATGTGTCCGGTCCAAAAGTCCTTATACGAAGTTGTAATGCCGCACTGATTGATGATTATATGAGTAAAAAGCAACAAACCTCAGTCAAGACGGGGCGTAGGTAGAGGTCGTGAGATTGCGACACAATCCAGTGCGAATATCGGGACAGCGTCCAGCATGTGATGGCTCGAACCAGCGCCTTCCTTTCAGCTAGGCAGCACACTAAATACGGCACTAAATCCGGAAGGTGGGGCACCATTCCAGCCATACATCCATCGGCCACGGCACCTAAAGCCAGGATGCCACTCTCCTACAGAAGATGAGTGAATAAATGAGTATAAAAATGTCTAAATGTAAAACATCTAAAATTAACAGACTCTACCCAAATGGCAGAAGAAACCCACATCTTGTTCCCCGAAGTCATAACCAGAGTTAATTATCATCTCAGCCCACATAAGTCCCACTGTTGAGTTCGGGCCTCCTCCACAGTAGAAGGGAAATTGATCTACTATACCACGTTTCTGAGATGTGGTGGCATAGGGTTTTATGTTGAGTTTCCCTTCTTTTGCATAGACGTGATCTACACACAATGTGTGGTCAATTATATTATTACTCCTTCATCCGATGGAAAGTTAAGAAATAAACCAGAATTAATAGTAATAATTCATTCATACAAACTGAAAAAAAGAAGAAAATTCTGAAGTTCTTCGAGAGGAATGATTTAAGCGACATATGAAAAAATGCGTAAGGGAGGATTTGAAGGATAGTAGATTGAAAATATATAATTTCTAGGCACTTTTACTAGACAGTCTGTGTCACAAGAGGGCCAGATTCCTTTTTTCTTAGTAATTTTCTAGATTCTCGTTACTACGAGCCTTTTGATATGCACTGGGCAAAGTTCCAGATTAATCAACTATTGAGAACTTTCAGATCAAAAATTTAGTCACATATTAATGCCGGGGCTTCATTGTCTCCCAGACAATGTACAAGATAATTTAAGAAGTCTACATAATACACTGTCTTATATTACGACCGTGCTAAATATGTATCAGGCACGAACAAAAGACTATTATATTACTATGCTCATTAGGACGGAACGTAGCGGCAATGAAGAAATGCGCGCGCCGACTCGTTGATGGTTCGTGATTGGGACGCAGCGACATTTCTTGGTAACAGACCTGTCCTCATATTTATTTACCCCACATTTTCCTATGCCGGTTATATTATGAAACGTAGTGGGTAACATGTATTGGGCTTTAAATTACTGAAGAAACCATATACACATACCTTAATGACCCAATCATCGTGGAATAATGTTTCTTTCAGTATAGGGAACAGCACCGGCAGTAGATCAGCACCAAACACGTTAGCAAGACCATCGAGCGCGGCTGCACTACACTTGCGTAGGTTCCAATCGGAGAGGGAGCCGTCATCAGCTTCAGCACCTCCGTCATCGTCATCATCGGATTCGCCGCCACCAGACATGTTGCTGTCACCTGCACCCACTAAACATAAAGACTACCATCATTCTCTTGCCATAGTCACACTCTATAAGGTTTATGGCAACATTGATAGCACAGTGATTAAATTGATTGGCAATATTGGGCTATCAAGCACTGACTCTTAATTGAGGTCTGAATTCTAAGTCATGCAACATAGAAGAAATGGATAAATACGCATTTCAACATAAAATAGATATTTCACTATCGTGATCTCTGAGGCTGATATTAGGCTCATATACGTCCCACTGCTGGGCTCAAGCGTCCTCCACGATAAGAGGGAAATTGATCTACTGTACCACGCTGGTCAATAAAAATGTACAATTCAACACATAACTCCAAAACTTTTAACCACACAGGTTACAAACACAATGGCACGTTATTACGTATGTAATATAGATATAATATAGGTACGTAATACGGTACGTTGTAAGATGTCGTTCTTTGGTATAGTCCGTTCGTAACCGATGTTATGTTGGATGTGAGTCACAGCCTATTTTTTTTTTTTTTTTTTTTTTTTTTTTTTTTTTTTTTTTTTTTTTTTTTTTTTTTTGTGTGTGTACAGCTGTTGGCCGCAGATGGCCTTGACAGCTTGACGCGGACTATGGGTGAGCGCTGAGGGCTCTCAACCCGGAGAAAAGTATGCTAAGCGACATCGCCCAAGGGCTCCCCCTGTGGGGAACGGACCTCGGCTTGGGGCGTCGCTGGAGGCAAAGTGGGCGTGCCCACGTTTTTAATAGTGACTTTTGCGCGGCGCGGTTTCGCACCTCGACGGCGAGGGCGGAACCGCGGATATTTATTTGTTAAGGCCTCGCGGGCCGTGTAGGCTCTTTGTTGAGCGAGTGTGATAATGTCGTCCTCTTCGTCGAGGACGTGACGAGGACGTCGGATAGAGGAGATTTTGGAGGGTCTATAGGAAGCCGCCCCAACCACTAGTTGGTTGGGGTGTGTCATGGCAGAGTCAAAGTAGCTCTGAGAGCACCGTTTCATAAACTGCTTGATGGTCGGCAGTTCGAGGTCGATGTGGAGATCGACGTTTCGTATGAACCACGGTGCTCCCGTAGCTCGGCGCATGAAACGATTTTGTAGTGTCTGTAGCCTGTGGATCCTGTGTGGCTTAACATGCGCGAACACCACGCTGGCATAGGTCATGATAGGCCGTATGCAGGTGGTGTAGAGTCGGACTTTGCTACTCAAGGGCATACGCGACCTAGAGTTGAGTAGACAGTGGAGACGGCCCATCACAAAAGCTGCCCGTGCGCGGACTTTCTTTATGTGAGGGGCGAAGCTGAGTCGATCGTCAAGGGTCACACCCAAGTATTTGGCCTGCCTGGTCCAAGTGACCGGCTTGTTGAAAATTTTAAGGGGGGGAATGCTATCGATAGAGTAGGAACGGGCAGTTCGTCTAGTGAACATGACCGCCTGACTCTTCTCGGGGTTGATTTCTAATCTCCATTTCCTAAACCAATTGGCTAGGGCGGTAACCGCTGTTTGGAGAGTCTTGGCTACTGTTGTCGGGGATCTACCAGCACAAAAGAGTGCGGTGTCATCAGCGTAAAGCGCTTTATGTACCCGGTTGAATTTGGGCATATCGCTAGTGTATAGCGTGAAGAGAAATGGGGAGAGGACCGACCCCTGAGGGACGCCGGCCTTGATAGGGTGGGAGGTCGACAACGTCCCTTCCACCCTGTAGCGAAAGCTGCGATGACTTAAGTAGTCATGTATAATGTGAATTAAGTAGTGAGGGATCTTGAGGAGATAGAGTTTGTAGATTAGGCCTTCATGCCAAACCTTGTCGAATGCTTTCGCTACGTCTAGGAATAATACACCCGTATATCTGTTCATGATGAACTGACTACTTGTGTATTCTACCAAACGGTGAACTTGTTGTACGCAGCTGTGTTTAGCTCGGAAGCCAAACTGTGCGTCGGGAACGAGGTTGTTAGCCTCGGCGAATGTACGTAGTCTACTGAGAACTATTCGTTCGTAGATCTTACCTAGACCTCTTAGTAGACTAATCGGGCGGTAACTACTAGGTTCGGTACGGCGCTTGCCGGGTTTGTGGATTCCTATTACCACGGCCTCTTTCCATTGCGCGGGAAAGATGTTATTATTTAGTGCTGCATTGAAGATGCAGCACAACAGAATTATCAAGTGGGCGGGGAATAATTTAATGACTTTATTTGAGATTCCGTCCGAACCTGGGGCTTTCCTGGTTTTGAGACCCCTGACTAACGATTCGACCTCATCGGTGGTCACTGCTGGGATTGGCTGATCGGGGCTGTCGTTTCCTAACGAGCGCGAGAGAGTGTTACGACGTTCCACTTCGTCGGCGATGAAGCGGTGATTCGCGGCGTCGGGGTGTAGCGTACTCGGCGTACACTGAAGCTCCAAGCAGTCGGCCAGGCATTCTGACTTTTCATCGTCCATGAATGCCGGAGGCTGGTTGGGTCTGGTGAGAGGAGGGAGGGTGGACACGATGTCTTTTTTGAGTGAGCGGGAAAGCTGCCAAAAGGCTGTGTGAGAGGGTTCTAGCTCCTCGATCATGGCGTCCCATTTGCTCTGTCTCAATTTTTTAATTGCTTGTTTAACCTCCCTCTGGAGTGACCGTAGGCGGGTACGGTTGTCCTCCGTAGGGTAGCGGTCATAAGCGCGTGTCGCGGCGTTTTTCCGTCTCAACAAGTCACGGACGTCGTCTGGCAGGCGCCATTTACGATCGCTCGTATCTGGTACCGGCCGCGAGCAGTCGTCCATTATCGACTGCACGTGACTTGTGAGCGAGTCGATCGCCTGAGAGGTATCTTCCTTAGACGTAATGTCTTTGGGAATTTGATCAAGGTGGACCGACGAGGTTGACTTGAGATTTTTCTCTAGCCGTGCCCAGTCAGTCGCTATCTTGGTCCTTTCGTTGTTGTGGCCTGAGGGGCCGGGGGTGCGGGAGGCTAATTCCAGAGTCACCGGGCGGTGATCTGAGTCTAACTCGTGTTGAACTTCTATTGAACATAAACGAAGGTTTATGTTTTTGAGAAGAAAGATATCGAGTATGTCCGGCCTGTGCGAAACGTTAAAGGGGAAGTGTGTCGGCTCTATGGGCGCTATGACATCAAATCCCAGTCTGTCAGCGAATAGCTCTAAAGTCTTGCCCCTCTTATTGGAACTTTGACAGCTCCAAGAGGTGTTCTTGGCGTTAAGGTCACCGCCAATGATGACGGCGCCTCCCAATTCTAGCAAGGCTTTTAGATCTTTTTCAACCAACTGTTTCGAATGCTCTCTATTGGGAGAGAGATATGCGGATACAAGGGTGATAGGCTGATGGCCTGAGAGGGCTAGCCTGCAAATTGAAGCTTCAATGTACATCAGAGGGGGCGGATCCACAGGTGTGCAATGCAGCGACCTTTTGTAGTAGATAAGCGTTCCGCCCATTGGTGAGGTTGTCCTATCATTGCGAACTATATTATAGTTCGCGATTCTAGGGTCCCTGTTGAATGGTTTTAAGAACGTTTCTTGTACTAACAAGATGTCGAGCTGGTGTTCCCGAAGGAATGTGCCTACTTCATCCCTCTGTTGGGTAAGGCTATTAGCGTTGAATGTCCCTATTTTGAGGTGTCTGGGTTTAACTCTGCCGGGAGTGTACCTATCCATTTTAGTTGAATTTTAGTGAGCCTAGACGCTCTAACGTGGGGGCGAATTTGATCGCTATATTAAGGAGGGCGAGGTTGTTTCCCTCGTTCCTTCTAAGATCGGCTGCAATTTCGCGGATTTCCGCGAAATTGATTTGAGCCGCGAAGTTGGCCACCAGGGCTAGATCTGGATCTAGTCCTTGGGGGGCTTTTGGGGGCGCGCTTTTAGCGACGACGATGGGAAGGGGGGCGCCCTGAGGGGGCTTGGGATTACCACCGGTGGGCTGGTTTGCCCCTATCATTGGTGGTTTGGGCTGAGATGGTGCGGGTGGGGCAGCGGGCTGCCTGTTGGGCAAGGTTGGGAAAGCCTCCTTGCTGGTTAGCAGGGGGCGAGCCCACGCATTGTGGGTTGGTAAGGGGGCTGGGACGAAGGTCTTGTTATAGTACAAGGCCTTACCGTTTGTGTTGGGTTGGCGGACTAGCCTCCTCGGCGCTCTTGGGCAGCCGCGGTAGTTGGCCGGGTGTCCGTATTCTCCACAGAGAACACACGCAGGTGGCTCTTTGCAGAGGGAGATGTCCTTTGGCCTTTCACACTGGGCGGTGTGATGGTCACCTAGGCACTTGACGCACCTAGGACGGGCGAAACAGTTCTTGGACGAGTGTCCATACATTTGGCACTTGTGACATTGTGCCAGATTACCATTTTTGTGTGGGGGCTCTACCGAGACCCCAGAGAGGCCACAGATGGTCTTAATTTTGTATATTTCTTTACCCTCTGCGTTATTCTTAAGGCAGACGAGTATCATGTTAAGAGGGTAACGACCCTTTCCCCGGATCATCCGGTGTACTTCTACAACCGGCAGATCCTGGGTTTTGAGAGAATCTAAGATCTCTTTAGTGTCGATTTCTCTCGGGACATTGCGTATAACTGCACGCAGAAGTTTGGCTTCGGGGAGGGTGTATGTATGGTAGGGAATCTGTTGATTCCCTAGCATGCTTGACACGGTGCGGTGGTCGGCTGATGAGTGAAGGTCCACTCGTATGCCTTGGGGGGTGGATTTCGCAGATTTGTACGAAATCCTGTTGGTGTTTAGCCACGCGGAGATGGCTAGCCACTTCTCTTTATCCCTAATGTATAGGGGCGGCGGAGCCAGTGGTTTTTTGACCGTCTGTGGAGCGACGGTGTTGCTGTCCGTGGAAGATGGGACAGAGGTAGGGGTGGCCTGCGAGACGACTGGGGGGACCGAGGCGGCCGTGGCAGTCGTTGCAGACGGGGCTGCAGCGGGTGTTTTTGCCGAGTCAGTCGGCTTAATTTTTGGGGCCTTAGAGGGAGCCTCTTTGTTGACCTTTACCTTTTTGCTCCGCTTGCGGGAGCGAACTACTGTAAATGAGCCCTCATTGGGCGAATCTTCCGACTCGGAGGAGGAGGACGATGAGGCTGAGGAGGACGGAGGTGATTCCGTTTCCATCGCCGTGCTGATGGTCGGTAGTTCCGGCTCAAGCGGCAGGGCGGTAGTAGGAGCGCGTTGAGGCTGGGGTGGTAAGATTGTTATTGCTCCAAAATGTTGGGCAATATAGGCTTGAATCTCTGGGATTGCCAGAAGGGCGTCAATTGTAATAGTTTTTTCCGCCATCGTGGGCTGGTGGAAAAAACGTTCGCGGGAAAAGTGTTAGACCTAGCGCCCTGGGTGAGGTGAACCCTGGGTTGTGTGTGGTGCGTGTCCCTCCCAACCGGGTGCAGGTCGGGAGGATGTGTGCTTAACTAGTGTGCCCTAAGCTTGTAATCCTTCGCCAATCTTAATGTGCGATAGGTTCCTAGCTGCTCGGGCCGTTAGGCCTTCGCAGAAAAATGATGAAAAGCCGTAGATTAGGTCCGACTAGGAGATCCCCCAAGGCCGGATGCTCTAACCCCTTCCGATTGTTAGCTCTGCCCTGAAGGGGCTCGGCAGGCAAATCGGGGCCTTGCCTCACCCGGCTTCGTTAACACCGTGAGGTTTCCGCCGGGGACCAAACAATATGGTTTTCTGCCCTGAGGGGGCCAAAATGGGTTGACTTTTTATCTACCAACGGTAGAAATCTGCACTCGACGTCTTGAAAAAATCGACTCGTGCAGTTGGGATCCGGCAACACCTGCGTCCAAACAGCGAAACTGCCACAGACAACCGTATACACGGCCACCCGGAGCGGGCCACTGAACGGCCACAGACGTTGAACAAGATGGCGGCTTGACGCGACGCGTGGTTCGCTGCGAGAGCGAGCGAGACGAAGCGAGAACGCACGACCGCAAGGGGCGGGTGCGGGGTGAGCGCGGCGAAATGGAGAGCAGCGAGGCGCACGTCCGTGCGCTACGGGTCTCCGACGCGGAATAGAGTCACAGCCTATTGGCCTTCCAATCGGTTATCGCTACTCAATTATACTAACAAAAGCGAATGCGACAAAATAAAAGGAAATAACTAACCATTATGTTTGATAGTATGCGAACGCGGCTTATGAAATCTGGGTCGTATATCGGACTCCCTATCCGGCTCGGCATCATCGGCGTCATCATCGCGATCGCCGCGCAACAGCACCACCTCCATCTCAGAATACCGCATACCTCTCACCAGTATCGGTAATAACGCTGGCAACCTCCCACCCAATACCTGAATACATAAAAACATTTCCAATTTGAAACATGAAAAATTGACTAATGACTTAAAGATTTTAGAAAAACTATTCGCTGTATATATTATTTCATATATAAAAGAAAGTCGTGTTTGTTACACTATTTATAACTCAAGAACGGCTGTACCGATTTGGCTGAAAATTTGTGGAGGTAGCTTAGAACCAGGAGACGGACATAGGATACTTTTTATGCCGTTTCTTTTTAATGGTGTTTACAAGATTTCGCCAATAACTCTTTTATCCCGTTCGATCGCGTTCCCGTGTGACGTGACATAAAATGTCAAAAAGAATACAAGTCACTATGAAACGTAGTATAAAAAACGCATTTGATATATAATAACAAAACGCAAATGGCAGTGAAACGTAATTTTGCCTATAGTTAAGGATGGTTGAAAAGGAGAATGCCCATTTTGTTCGAGAGTTAGTTTCAATATGAAAGTCAATGGGCCTTTATAATTTCTTTCCTATGTTGTAGGATAATTATTCTAGTTTTATATTTAGTAATTAGTTTGCATTTTTGTACCCAGGTTTAAGCGTAATCTTATTTTTAGTGAACTGTTTTGAGGTTAGAAAATACGTCAAACGAAATTATAAGTAGGTATTATCTTCATTCAATACGCTTACAAAAGGCTTTCAACATAAGCTTAAGATATGGTCCTGTATGATAATAATAGGTGTGGCCTATCAACTGATGTTTTATGAATGTGATTTAGGTATATGGTCATAGAAAGTTATAATTCTACGGAAGGGTTCGCCTTTGACAACAACTACAACATACTCCTAACTAGATACCAGGAACAGTAAAATCAAGAACAGTTTACGTAATAGGTATATTGTCTAAGAATTGAGCTGGCGCATTTATGTACATCATTAACAGGGCCTCACCTCAAGTAGGTACCATAACACATTGTGTGCGCGCAGCACCCTACCGTTCGATTTCCAACAAGACAAATACAATAATAAGTAATTAATGAAATCGAGAGGATTTGCCCTATTTAAATCCTTACTTACAAGCAAATAAAAATAATATGTTCTATAGGTATTATTTATTACATGTCGCGTTTTGATTCTCGTCCTAATTAAATATTTTTTTAATCTAATATTAAGGGGAAATCCTCTTCCATTTCGTCACTTATATACGGTAAATATAATTAGCCTTATATGCTCAACATAAAGGATATCGCCTGTATTAATTGGTAAGATCCTAATGCTAACCATCGTGTTAGGTTATTTTATATTGTGGCCACACTGTTTGAATTATTAGTATTGTACTGAATTTGACTATTAAAAATGTCATTAATGGCGCCAACGAGCACTTATGCCTAACGATAGTTCTTGTAATGTTTAAATATTTGATGATTTGATGTCTCAGCCCCTATTGGGAGCACATTAAAGAGTGTAAAAGTATACTGTGTATTTTAAGAGAGTAATGTGTACTGTGTCTAAAAGGTGAATGATGTAAAACGGAGTATGACATAGTGTGAAGAATTAAATGTAAAACAAGTCTGTACTGGCGTTTATATTTGTCTTGTTCCTGATATAATCCTTTTAGTTCAGAATAGGGATAATAAAAGGATTTAATCCTCCCACGCCTACAAGGAGAGGAGAAGTTAACCTATAATTGGCATTGGAAGCTATTAAGGTCAGTTCGATTATTTCAAATATTTCATTATTTAATGTGGCTAAGAACAATAAAAAAAAATTTAGTTGTTTATTTTAAGAAAAATGCATTAGTAGTAGTCTAGTAGATAACGTATAAAACTCCGTTTTAATTACCTATACATCAAAGGAATGTTTTATTTAGCTAATGTCATTTGAATTTAATCGTGATCATTTTATATTGACAGTGTTTACCTAGATACGAAAATTCGTTGTTTTACAAAAACTAATGCAAACAACAAGTTTCAGTGCATTGGAGATGTCGGGAGAACGGCAACGTTCTGTATTGAAACTGTATTGGAAAGTTCTGGATATTAACTACACGGAATTCGAGACGTAGTAGCAGCTGTATGGAAATGTAAGGGAGTGTCCCCGAACGTAGGCGGCGCCGTGGGCCTCGTAACTATTCCCAGTCATCCCAAGAGCGACATAAATGGCGAGAACCATGGCAGAATCATTGGATACTCGTAATGAATCATCTTTAAGGCGCAAACGTAAGTAGCGGCAAAAGAAAGGCGTTTACCAACTGTAAGTAATACATCTTTTACTTCTAATGGGAATTCATCTAGTGTGAAAGGTGTTACATGTATTAGCAATAAGAGATATAGTGATAAGCATTCTCGAAAAAGAAACTACTTTAGAAGGAACATCTTTGACTAGTATGTCTACACGAGAATTGTTAGACATTAAGTCACTGCCTATTACTAACTCATGTAATCACTTCTCTATGAACAGTAATGCTGTCCATGAATTTGATCCCTCAAGTAAGGAACAAAGTGTCGATATATGGATAAACAAAGTGGAAGAATATGCGAAATTGTACGATTGGAATGAACCACAATTACTATATTATACCTTATTGAAGCTAATGAGAGTAGCTAAGATATAGTGCCAGGGCTTATTCTCTGTTAATTATACATGGATTGGATGAAAGGATAAACTAACTAAAAACTTCCCTACAGTACAAAATTAGGTGCAATTATTCAGAAAATGTTAGATCAAAGTGTTAAACATGATTAAACACTAGAAAACTTATTTATACCATAAAATTAATTTATTAAACAGATGTGAGATATACAATAGACTGTATCAGTAATGGTTTATATGATAGGAGTATGAGGTTAGGAGTTCCGGCAGTGAACTATACCCAATTGTATTTAAAAGCTGTAAAACTAGAAGATACAAAAAGTATTAGGAAAATCCTTTTTAAAGGACGATCAAATGTGTTTAGTGATAATAATAATAGGAGCAAATCTAAAATCATGTGGTACTATAATTGAACAAAATAGGACATCTGAGCTTAAGTATACAAAACCCTTGGTATCTTGTAACATATGTAAGCATTTTGGGCACCATGCATCTTGATGACTACAATAGAATACTGCAAACAATTCAAACAATAAATTTGTCAGAAATTAAATTAGTGGGTTCTTTGGATGATAAATATATTTTGCTTATCAAAGTTAAAGGTGTTGATGATCCTTGTTGTGCTATATTGATTCAGGCAGTTAGTGAGAGAAAGTGACTTGTATTATTAAATATTCTGATAGTAAGTTACCATTGCCTAAAGGGTTTCGCGATTAGTTCATAACTCCTATAGGTAAATCAATATTGTAATTAGCTGTCCAAATAGTTTCAGCCGCAACTAAAGTTTTAATAGTAATGGATGAGTTAATTAAGTACCCAATTTTTTATGGCCATACACTTACCTAACAAGCCTGTATCATTATTATAAACTGATGAACATTTGATACTGCGTAAGCAAAAAGATAACTTAAAATCTATTAGAAATGTAATCAATCATAACTATGTAATGCCAGGCACTTATAATATAACCAATGGAGTAGGTAGTTTGTGTAGTGTTAATTAAATCGGATTTAGGACTGACCAATTTAACAGAAATTACTATAATGTTAAAGGGTAACACTCCCGTCGTTTATTCTTATTTATATCAGCTGGCTCGTGTGGAGAAAGAGAAAGTTAGGGGTATAATACGGGAGATACTAAATTATTCATTTGAAATTATAACCTTGGCTGTTGTAGCTTCATTAAACGGATATCACGTATATATACTAGGATTAAAATTTACTATGGTTACCAATTGTAATGCACTACGCTATCCAAGAGGGATATCATACCTAGAATTGCTAGATGGTGGTTGCAATTTACAGGAGTACGATTGTACAATAAGATATCACCTGGGGTGTCGAATGAGTCACGTAAACGCTCTCGGTAGAGATATAATGAGTTGGAACTGTCCTTCAAAACAGAAGATTGGTTAGTGACTATGCAATTTTGACAATGGTATTTTAAAAATTAAACAGATTCTGGAAGATCCTAATTCTAAACATATGTATAGTAGAAATTAGACATGGGCGTAACTGGCTATTTTGGCAACAGCTACTAACCGATTATTTGGTGTCAATACCGATTTGACAAATTTTTGCTGAATATTGATATTATATGCGTAAAATAATCGCGATCATGTTTTTAATGCAGTTTAATTGATATAATATTTCATGGGTCAAACTATAGTAAACATTTTTCAACGAGGATCAAAACCACTTTCCCATTAGTTTGATTTATCAGAGTTTGTGACTGTTGAGTCTTGCGCTAGTATAATAATAGTATAATAAAAGCGTCTTTCAGTATTATCAATATACGCGAAATGTTGTTTATTATTAAGCCGCTAACCAATACCCGCCCTTTCTATTTTGCACGTCAGGAATCGCGTAGAAGAAGAGAGATAGCATGATTATTTTGGTTATTAGACCTATTGGTGATTGTTCGGTTACCAGTGTAGCGAAACAATCACTGCACCTAACCAATAATTGGTGTGCTATTGTTGGTTGACAGCGCCGCGTCGTTGTCATGTCGTGTAGAGGTACATATATCAACCGTTTTCAGTTACGTTTTGCTATAGTGGACACATGCCTAGTAGAAGTATATTTAACAAATATGTACAGGAAAGAGGAAAGGTATGCTTCACCCTATTCCTAAAATAGATGTACCTTTCACACTGTCCACTTAGGGCCCTTTATAAAGAGCAAATCTAAAAATACCTACATCTTAGTTTAATAGATGCATATTTTGTATATACATAAAATCATAAGCTGTTAAAAATACTAGAACTAGGATAACCTTAAAAATATTAAATAACTATATGAGTCTATTTGGTGTACAGACATTGTCATTAGCGGTCTAGAAACATCTTTTACGAGTAAAGCTTTTAGTAAATTTAAAACAAAATTAGGTATTGAAATGTTTTAAATGCGGTTGAGACACCGAGAATTAATGGGCAAGTAGAGCGATATAATCACAATTCTAACTTCACTTGCTACTAAGAATCATAGTTGTCAGGAAAATGAATGGGAGACTCTCTTGGACCAGAAATATTATTTGGCTTAAAATTATGAAGGGAGACAGAAAACTAGCTTCATTTCTTTTAGATGGTAATGACAACACCTCTGAATCACTTTATGAAGTTTGGAATGAGGTTAATTTAAAAGTAGCAAAAGAACAAAATAAACAGAATTGATCAGAAAAAAAAATGGTTGCTTAAAAATATAAAATAGATAATTTGGTAAGAATTGAAAGGGAAGTAGGTAAAATTCAAGGACTCTTATAGCGTTATCAAAGCTTTAGATAATGACAGGTCAATATACCTGTAGAAGAGATTCTATTTTTATTTTATTTATATTGTAGAAGATACTTATTAAAAAAAAAAACGAAAACAAAATAGAAGTTAAGAGTCAGTTATTTCCGTAGATAAGGTTTACCCATGGTTGAGTTATACTCAAGAATATCTTAGTAATTCGGATGAGGGATCGGAGCCAGAAAATTGTAGATTAAATGTTAATACAGAAGCTAAATTAGGTAGTGACCATGATAGTCATTATATTTTGGAATTGCTAATAAAGGTGATGTTTCAATTATACATCAGTGATTACAATTTTGAATATTTATATTATAACTGTAGAGGCTATTGTGGGCTCCCTACGATCCTACAGTTAAATGATAACTCACATTATGGAATTCCTTCTTTATTGATTCTTCCTCGATACAAGTGGTTGAGTTGATGATGGTTGCGAGTGTACAATGGTGAGATTTGTGGTCAGTTATACATGATTTATGGCACTGTATGAGTTCGTTTGATTGGTGGAAAGATCACGTCATATGGTAAGTATGACGCTGACTTGCCAGAACGTGTGCAAACATACAATACACTAACTTCGAAGGTTGTTTGTTCATGCAATTTGTTGAGGTTGCATAAACCGGACAACAGCAAGTATAGGTGATAATAGTTGAAAATTGTTAATGGCTGTGATAATTGAATTATGCATTAATGATTACAATATTTTTGATTATAGCAAATATAGGTACATCAGTGATTACAATTTTGAATGTTTAGATTATAGCAATAATAAATGAAATAATAATAATAATAAATGAAAATTAATAATGGCTGTGATAATTGAATTATGCATTAATGATTATAATATTTTTGATTATAACAAATATAGGTAATGATGGAATAAACAGCGCACATGAGGCCGATAAGCCAATTTTAGGAGCCACTGTTTATTCAAATGGACTACATGTGATGAGGAATAGTGATGAGATAAACAGTGTACAGGAGGCCGATAAGCCAATTTTGGGAGTCACTGTTTATCGAATGAATGATGTGTAATTAGGAATGATCATAAGTCAAACGGTGCAGGAGGCCGATAAGCCATTTTTGGGAGCATCCGTTTGCTTATGCAGAATATCTGCATACAGGAGGCCGATAAGCCAAATGAAGGAGTATGCCAGATGTTCTGATAGATAGTTACATATTCAAGTGAACTATGTGTAACGAGTGCACATGAGGCCGATAAGCCAATTTTGGGAGTCACTGTTTATCAAATGAATGATGTGTAATTAGGAATGATCTTAAGTCAAACGGTGCAGGAGGCCGATAAGCCATTTTTGGGAGCATCCGTTTGCTTATGCAGAATATCTGCATACAGGAGGCCGATAAGCCAAATGAAGGAGTATGCCAGATGTTCTGATAGATAGTTACACATTTGAGGCAAAGATCAAGGAGTGATATGGAATAACTTGATAAGTGGTAAAGTAATTGGACAAATTGATATGGACACTAAGAAAATGAGCTAATCATTTTAACATGTGTAATATGTGATTTTATCTGAGTATAGTGGAAAAGTAATTTGATAAATTGATATGGACACTAAGCAAATGAGCTAAATCATTTTAACATATGTGATTGTATCTGATTAGTACTGCTAGTTGTAGAGATCTAAGTCAATGTAATTCAATATTTATTGTTTATGTGTAATTGTATTACAGAAATGAAACATTGAGAAATTGGTGGAACAATTTTGTTATCATAGATGGCCGAAGCAAATTGATAGTTATTCTTTTAAGAAATACAAAAATAATTATTCCTATAAGAATTCTTTTCATAATTACTTGATATGTAGGATTTATGATAAGAATTTTGAGTTTGCTTATGGCATGGGTTATTTAATTAATGATATTATAATACATCATTATTATTATTAATGTTGTATTATACTACATTAGTCTCCCAGTTTCGCAACTGTCAACCAGGGGAAGTTATTCCGTCTTTTGAAGGGCTTGCATGGGGATATGGATCCACCATGCAGGGGCCTTATGAGAAGTTAAATGTTGGAATGGGATGTCTGCCGATGGCACTCCATGTCTGCGCATGGCACTGGTGGACTGCCAGGGGTGGGTGTGGAACTGTTGTGCGATGATGGTATTTAATGACTGTTCATGAGGTTGGGGGTTTGATGGACTGGTTGAACTTGAAACTATTGATTGAGAAGCTGTCATGTGCCTTCAACACCATTGTGTCTTAAACTTTGGCATTTAAACTTTGTTATTAGTCTTATTATTCTTAGTAATATTACATGTGGACACGTAATTCCAGAATGGCCGACTGTTAGGTTATTTTATATTGTGGCCACAATGTTTGAATTAATTATTAGTATTGTACTGAATTTGACTATTAAAAATGTCATTAATGGCGCCAACGGGCACTTATGCCTAACGATAGTTCTTGTAATGTTTAAATATTTGATGATTTGATGTCTCAGCCCCTATTGGGAGCACATTAAAGAGTGTAAAAGTATACTGTGTATTTTAAGAGAGTAATGTGTACTGTGTCTAAAAGGTGAATGATGTAAAACGGAGTATGACATAGTGTGAAGAATTAAATGTAATACAAGTCTGTACTGGCGTTTATATTTGTCTTGTTCCTGATATAATCCTTTTAATCGTAAATGACTTAGGTTCAATCTGAAAAAAAACTGCCTAAATGTAGATAGCATTACATACTGTCTATACTCAGAAAAATATTGCGTCGCCTTTTAATATTTTCCCGTTGTATAAAAATTGACAAATAATTAGCCGTATTAAATTATAAAAAAGTATTTAAATGCAATATCACTACTTGTCTACAATAGCTAGATGAAATTTATTGCATAGTAAACTATAAAAAAATTAAAATAGTATAAGATAAAATCCTAAAACCAATTTGCGAAATAGTTTTGTCTCTTTCTATCCTTCCATTCAACTCATCGTAAATACGAACTCGTAAACGACACAGCGCCATAGTGTTCTGTGTTACCAGAACTAATTACCTTTCAATATTTATTTTTTTAAATCGATCAATCGGTACTCGATTTGAAAAGTAAAATATATTAAATTTTGAGTATCATGTTTGATATTATCTGTGTATTGCTTGTAATTTAAAAAATAAACATTACTTTTATAATTTTTATAACTGCAAAATTCGATTTAAGATGAAAAAAACACATTTTGCAGCTATTCCTTATATTATTTTTATTCAACAACCTTAGCTTAATGATCTCGGCGGAGTATCCCAAATAGCGCATTTACGAATGGACATAGGTAAGTTGAAAGTCATGTCAAACGCCCAGTCATTTTAGTGCCAGTCCTAGCCGACAGTGCGACTCGAAGTTGTCGATCTAATGATCTTGTCTACCTGTTTGTCCTAGGTAAATAATTCGTTACCTAGGACAAACAAACCAAACCTAGGATTAAATTTCAAGAAAGAGGTTCACCGACGACAAAACCTTAAGAAGATCTTCTTATTCAATTTACCTCAGTGACTGAAATACTTACGACACGGAAACGTGTTCCCTAAATGTAGATTTCAAAACTAAGTTTAAAGTCGCGAGAGCAGGCTATGCTTGGGATTTCTCTGCTGGATAGAATCCAAAATTCGGCAATCCGTAGAAGAACAGGTATGACCGACATAGCAAGAATTAGCACGCTAAAGTGGCATTGGCCAGGTCACATTGCTCGACAAACTGACAACCGCTGGGAAAGAAAGGCTTTCTTGTAGCGACCACGTATCGAACAGTGGTATCAGTATAGGACGAATTAAGTAGACCGACGACCTGGTGAAAATTGCTGGGCGTCGTTGGATGCAAGCGGCACAGGACCACACTTTGTAAAGAAACATAAGGCAGGCCTACAACCATCCTATACGTGGACACTATCGCTGTCCGCTGGATGATGATGAGGATTGAATAATGCTGTGTGTTTTGTAATTATTGCCGCCAATGCTATTTTCAATAAAATACAATCTATAAAAACTAAAAATAATAAGGTGAGATACAGCCATAAATATATGTATACGTTAGTTTTTTGACTAAAATGATTCGTCTAATTTCACCTTCATAATCGATAAGAATGTATCGATATATTTTGATAAATTATTTTGGCTTGACCTGGCAACACACATGTGTCACTCCGATTTTTACAAATCACAGACGAAAATTCATTTGTATGACTTTTAATTATTATTTTTAATGCTAGGATATAAGTTACCCTAAAATTAATTCTGAGAAAGTATAAAAATAAGATATGAATTTAGGATAGTATTTGGTTTGGGCCCATTGCCAACTAAAAAGGGCCTGGTTTTGGGCATTCTCCTTTGATAATCATAATTTTGTCAGAGATCAATGAGTAATTTGTAGGTATTGTCTTTGAATCATCATTAACAATGTCGCGACCAAAGCGATCGAATCCTACCCGACAAAGCTGTAATGATTCTTCCATTAGGAACTATATTTTCAGAAATTTAGAAAATATATTTACGAAAAAAATTATGGCGGTACGAAGTTCGCCGGGTCAGCTAGTTATTTTACTAAAAAAAGGTAGTCTCTTTTGCAATGATAGCACAGATTCTTTTTGATGCATAATCAGAATCAGTACTGTCATTAATTAAGGAAATAATCCTTGTATTGCGGCGGATTATACAGACGAAATTTAAACGACACAAATTACAACCAGAATCAGTAATGAGTATATTTTTTTAATCGCCTTTGATGGTAATACGTAGCTTTCCCGATAGTAAGCGTTAATCCTGCTCATGAACCTGGGCAACTCTGATTGGATATTTGTAAGTGTGATACTATTCTGGATGAACTGGTCTATTTATGGCTGTAGTCAGAAAATGTCAGCAACGCGACCATAACATTAGTGAAACGAAAAAAAGCTTTATCAAGTTATAAAAAAACGATAGCCCATAAACTCAATAAGAACTGCATTTTATTTATAAACATTATAAAAATCTTAAAAAAAGGGTTTATTATATTATTGAACTTAACTCCCATTTCATTTTCACATTTATGTTGTTACTGGGATTGATATAAATACTAGCTGACCCAACATACATTGTTCTGTTCAAATAAAATAAAAGGAATTCTCCTTGAAATCGACAGCAGCGCCACCTACCGGGTCCAATTGTGACTCTAAACCATCCTCAAATCCCCTTGAACACACACAAAAAATTTCATCAACATCCGTCCAGCCGTTTAGGAGGAGTTTAGTGACATACACACATACACAAGAAATCTATACCAATAAATAAAATTGGAGTGTCTGTTTGTAATGTCAAAATAATAGACTTTTTCATGCTCACATGGTTATTTGCACGACAACTATGCCTAAAATACAGATTAAAAATGTTTGTCTGTCTGTTTGTTCCGGGTAATCTTCAAAACGGCTGGAGCGATTTCAAAAATTCTTTCGCAAATGGCTAAGCTCGCAAAAAGCTATAATATCAGGGAGTAAACTAGGCTATATTTTATTCCGGTATTCCGACGTGAACTACGCGGGTAAAACGACTAAAACCGAAGAGAGGGCGGGTTGCTAGTTTATATATAAAGATAGATATAATAGTTCGGCGGCTTTCGGCGGCTAGGAGGATCAAAAGTAGGTGAGTTTTCTTAATTTCATAATAAAATCAAGATCAATAATGTGAGATCATTCAAACAGTGTGTGGTAATAATTTCAGTAAGTACTGATTATACTTGTTTATTGTGTCACATAATACACAGTTTATGCTGTGTATGTTATATAGCCTTATCTATATTACTATAATAACACTGAAGGGTTTGTTTCTATTCTGAGCAACTAAAGATGGTTTGAAAAAGCTTTTTGTATTTGATGGCCCACTTATCAAGAACGTTATCTATAATAATATACATAAAAAGCTGGTTGAATGACTCATCAACGCCGAGGCGTAACTGCTGAAACTAGAAATATAAAGTTTGACAGTATTTTCTTTTTGTCACCTAGTCACTAAGAAAGGATTTTATGAAATTTAATCCTAAAGGGTTACCCCCTTGCATGCAAGCGTAAATTTGAGCAGAAATAAAAAGCTTACATTATCTTCAAATTAAATACAAATAATCATTAACAAAATAAGGAACTATATTTAAAACATCAGTAAATTTTTATCCTCTAAGGGTTTAAAATAATTAAGATAGGATTCTGTGATGATACATTTTACTTGACTTCTTATTTAATTTAAAAATTAGCAAAGATGAGTACTCGACTAATATCTTACTTTTGTGATATAGACTCACTAGAGTTTATAGTTGCAAACAGAAAATTGTTAGACGCTAGACAACCTGCTTAATATGATCACGCTTAATACGATATCTTTTATAATACGCAATTTTTTTCCTACAATATTTTTTAACGCTTAATACTGTCTGTCATCCCGCTTAATACGCCAGGTCCTCTTAGCCTAGGCAGTTTACCAAGTCCATCAGTTGTCATTTTTTAATTTACGTGTTCGTGTTCTGTCACGCGCTCTGCATATTTTATCAATCATTTGTTTGTTTTAAAATAACTACAACTAAGCGAAAGTCATTGCCACTTCAACAAAAATTTTAATAAAATTCAAGCAATTGAAGGTATAATTGTAAATATGAATAACACACAAAAAGTGACCGAAATGATAATTATGAAGACGAAGATGAGTCAAATCCAGTTTTGTGAAGCTCACAAGCATTATCAGCAGTTAAAGATTCAATATGTTATGTCTTTTTGAGTCAAAGTGAAGATTTCAAAAGTTACTAATGTTGTTAATCTTATGATTGCTAATGTAATGGAAATCTTTTTGTCAAACAAAAATTGATTTCTGATTGACAATGTGATTCTAACAAGTTTTTATAAATGTAAAATTGATATACATATTCAAAATTTAAAACGTTTTTTAAAACACATTTAATACGTTTTATTCCCTATCCCACTTACAACACTCACGCTTAAGACGCGTGTCGTAGGATCCCTGTGACTGGAGCTTACTATATCTTTGTTTTTGACAAATTTTTGCTTAAGGACCCATAAAAATATTATACATAGTTGTTTAGCAGTTTGACAATTATGTTAAAAAAACTCTTTAAAGCACTTTTTTTTATACATATGATAATTAGTTACATTAACTAATTGGAAAGTTATTGGCAATACTTTGATGACTGGCCACATGCTAGAGGTGGAGTTGGCCTAGGTCTATGAGACCCATGAGCAATGTAAGGTTTGATAGTATCTGTAGCCGCTACCACACAGCAAGTCTATAATATTTACTGTATTTATCTATATTAGTTGTAATGCACAGATCTGTCTGTCACCACTTTGTGTGGTCTAGGGTTTCTTTAAGAGAATAAATATATATTTTCTTTTATTGTGTGTGTGTATAGCTGTTAGCCTCAGATGGCTTTCAGCTTTGCGTAGACCATGGGTGAGCGCTGAGGGCTCTCAACCCCAGAATAAATATATAGTGATAAAAATTCTTCATCCTTAACACATTGATGGACAGTACCATCTGTGCACGTCAGGATGGCCAAAATTAATACGACAGTACGCGTCAACGTCCAAGTTTCAACTCACATAAAATCACTACGTCTTTTGGTGTACAATTTTTGAGGCAATTATATGGAATAGCATGTTGTACTGTCATGAAAGATTTAATTTAGATTTTCTACTGTCACTACATAATGTTCACTACGCCCGTAGACATCGTATTTCAATACAAACTGTACAGTACTGCGCCCTTTGTTGCATACTAGCTGAGAGGCACTCCATTTGCACACTAAATCATGAGACAGAGAAGTGTAGTATATTCCAAGCTTCCTTTCTCTCGCAGACCTATTATCTGCTTATGTCATTCTGCAACCTCATAGGACACCCACAAGCAAGGTACATTTTTCTAATATTAGTAATAATTAATTAATATAACATGGAACATACCTCACGACACACATTTTGCTCGACAAGAGACAGCCAAAATTCACAAGCCTCTAAAGCTACACCCTCTTCAGGATCTTGTGTGCGCACCAACATGTACTGTGTAAAATAAACAAAATAATTTTAATGGCAATAAATAAAGAGTCATGATTTTATTCTCAAATTCATTACAAGCATTTTGAAAAAACTTACATCAATAATATTGGGTAGATGTGGGATAAGCCTGTCTAGTCGCACCTCCAACAGCAACACTAGAGCATGGCAAACATTTTTTCTAACGTCCGGGTCGTCATCAGCAGCTAAGTGAAATAAATTCTGCAATATATCAATTAAAAAAAATTATATTTATATTGACATAAATTATGTAGTCTCTATGCAGATAACTATTTAAAAGAAATCAAATATCTGCAATTCAAAAGTATTGCACATATATTAATTGCTTTCGTTTTCATACAACACTTTATTCAGTTCCTAATGGCAAAGCAATACAAACAAAATTACTTAAAAGTTAATTTCAATAGAATAATGTATATGGAAAACCAGTCGAAGAAGATATGTAATGTGTTAAGATCAATCAAAATTGAAACATGTGTTAAAATTATTAAAATTCTACAATATGCTCACCTCAATAAAAGCATCAATATGCAACATCAGAGCTTGAGTCCGACTCATTATGAAGTAATTGACACAAGCAATTGCATGACATCTAATTTTTGGAGCTGAATGCCGGAAGAATTGCAGAAATTTTGGTATTAATACATTCAGAGGTCTATTCAGTATATCACTATCCAATACCTCGGCTGTATCCTCACAGATTTTTTGTAGAGCTCCAAATGCACCCTAAAAGAATGTGTAACATTAAAAATAAATTTTAAATTAACTTGCTAACTGCCTGGTATGGCTTAAGATTCATAAAGGTGGTTTGTTAGCAATTTATAAAAAATTAAGAAACTTGAAAGTGATTTCAAATTCAATGACAATAAAATTTTTGAATTGTCTGTTATAAACAGTACATATTTTTTAAAGTATCACACTTAAAATTATAATCTTTACTATAAACTCATGAATTAAAACTGTTTAAATTATTGGTTAAAGTATTATTTTTTTAATATAGAATCTATTGTACCACACAGAGAGACATACTTAACAGTTGTTCCTAATAAATAACACCTATCAAGTACTATGTCATATTCGTACATAACAGATTCATAAATTTTAAATACTACTATTGGCATATTTTTTAAATCTAATATTCACAAAGTATATAAAAATAATACTATAAGTTCACAAATACAAACCTCACAGACATTGTAATCTTGCGAATCAAGCATTTGACACAAGGCTGGAAGCAGCTCCGGCCAAGATACTAATTCTCCTTTGCTAGCTATTGTAGTTATTATAATACCAACAGTGGCACGGATCAAAGGGGATGGGTCCCCGACGGCTGATAGGCATTCGCGTTTGATAAATTGTGCCACTTCTGGCATGAAGTTGTTATAGTGAGCTTTAACATTATTTTTCAAAATCAACCCACTCAAAGATCTTGTAGGTTCTTTTTCAGTGACCAGTTTAGTGAGCACGAAGATTAAGTAATTGTTGAAATCTGGATATTTGTTCAATTCCTCCAATTTCTGATATTACATTGTAAAGAAAATAAAGGTTGTCAATGGCTGTCATGTCGGAAAAATCGATTATATCAAGCGTCGTGATGAAACAAATAATATATGCAAAAGCACAAATCTACGGCAAATAGCATTGAAAGAAACAAACATTACATAAATTTAATAAACAAATAAAAGAGTAAGCGGTTAAAGTTATAGTAAAAATATCCACGCCGATCCACTCGATTATGAAAATTATAAAAAGGATACTTGTTGTACGGCCCTTTGTGTTTCTGTATCAGGTGATTGAGACTCCTTGAGAAGTGTAAGAATCTGTCTTAGTCCTTCTTGTTCTGGTTTCCACTCCATTTTCATAATAATTTTACGAAACGGTTTTATATTCACTCGGTCCCGTAAAGATCAACCATGCCAAAATTCTTAGTGTTGCTAGATTAAATTAAAATAACAACCATTTTTATAAGAATTTTATGATATGGCTACAAAATAAGAGACTTTTAACCACGCCATATAATTACAAAGCCAAGTCTATATTTATCATGAAATATTTTTATAATAAGTACTTTATCAACAGTAAGCCGAGTTATAGCCTTTATTTAGACATGAGCCAACCAATTGAAAGTTTTCTAAGATTGTAGGCAGAACATAAAACATACCTGAAAGCACTGTAAAATTATTGATTGTCATATACAGGTTGTCCCGTAAGTAATGGACCAACGGGCTATGAGGGGTAGCGAGACTTATTATCTAACAAAAATACTCAAATTTATTGTCCTAGGTCTTGTAGTTTTGAAGTTAGGATTTTTTTATTAAATGTGATGATAATGTCATCCATGTATGCTAAATATTAAATTTTACAAAAACCGTTTATGATTTATTGTTATTTTTTGTTTAAGTTAGTTAAGAATACATAGGTCTTCCTAATTCAAGCGATATTTAGGCGTAATTACTAATCACATGACCGTTAAAATATACAACTAGTGCTAATTTTAAATTAAAAAAAATTTTTGAGATAAATTTGAACCAAGCTGGTGTTAAAAAATGTATTACAGCCTTCTGGGAATGTATTTTAAAAACATTTACATCTAATACTAATTACATAAAGGTATAATACAGTAGTTTAAAATAATTAAAAATGATTAAATTAGCACAGGACGCTAAATTCTAGCAGTTTTCAGGTAGTTAACCCATTTTGTAATTCCGAGAATTATTGCACATAATGGCGGTAGAATTCTTTTTCGGACTAATAATAGGTGACACTCGTACCTCCTCTCACTATCTTCAACTCACGCTTCCTTCAGTAAGATACTCATAGCTCGGTACTACATTTGTGTTTTACTCGATCCCGATATTATTGTTTGTTGAAGTATGCTTGAATTGGACTTTGATTTTGCTTGTAATTTGGATATTATTCAAATGGGTGTTTGAAGGAAAATACCCGACTTTCACACTTCCTGTGGATATGCAGAAATGGATTTTTTTTATATGATAATTCGTTGATAGGGATAGCGTTTCAGATTAGCATATCGTTCACGATACGTATGTGTTGCTTGCCAAGCCTTCCCATCACAGAGACTGTAAATAAAAACGCGCTTCACGTAGTTGTATAAGTATATTATCCTCTTACCTATTGGCCCATTTGCTAATTTTTTTTTCATATGTCTAGCTTTGGATAGGAGGGAAGTGGAACCTTTCCAACTCCTGTTTTATCTTTTCTAATTAAATATTTTCTAATTTTTATATGATAATTCGGTAATAGGGATAGCGTTTGAGGTTAGGATATCGTTCACGATACGTACGTGCTGCTTGCTAAGCTTTACCATCACAGAGACTGTAAATAAAAATCATTTCTACATATTCACGGGGAGTGTGAGTATCAGGTAGTTGTCAATTTGAACAATATCTAAATCACAAGCTTAATCAAAGTCCAATTCAAGCATACTTCAACAAACCATAGTAACAGGTCGAGTAAAACACAGGTGTACTTCCGAGCTATGAGTAACTTACTGAAGGAAGTGTGAGTTGAAGATAGTGAGAGGAGGTACGAGTGTCACCTATTATTAGTCCGAAAAAGAATTCTACCGCCATTATGTGCAATAATTCTCGAAATTACATAATGGGTTGACTACCTGAAAACTGCTAGAATTTAACGTCCTGTGCTAATTTAATCATTTTTAATTACTTTAAACTACTATATTATACCTTTATGTAATTGGTATTAGATGTAAATGTTTTTAAAATACATTCCCAGAAGGCTGTGATACATTTTTTTTTTACACCAGCTTGGTTCAAATTTAACTTAAAAAAAATTAAATTTAAAATTTGCATATGTTGTATGTTTTAACGGTCATGTGATTAGTAATTACGCCTAAATATCGTTTGAATTAGGAATACCTATGTAATCTTAACTACCTTAAACAAAAAATTACAATAAATTATAAACAGTTTTTTTAAAATTTAATATTTAGCATACATTGATGACATTATCATCACAATTAATAAAAAAATCCTAACTTCAAAACTACAAGACCTAGGACAATAAATTTGAGTATTTTTGTTAGATAATAAGTCTCGCTACCCCTCATAGCCCGTTGGTCCATTACTTACGGGACACCCTATATATGCAATAACTGGGTGGTGATAGTTCACAATGCTCAAAATATCCCTGCAACCGTTCCAACAGTGTTGCCAACGACTCGGAACCTAATGTCGATGTTTTTCTCAACTTAAGTAGCCTAATGTAGCCGAATTTGAGTCGAGGTAGCCTAAAATAGCCCAAATGCCAAAACTTTTCGAGGCAAGACAGTAATTCAGTGCATACTTTGAATTCATATAAGCTGAAGTAGTGGCATACACACTAGCTGCAAATTAAATATATCTGCTTGTAAAAGAGTGAAAAGATGGTTATGTTTGTCACAAAGGTTACTAGCTCCATCAGTTGCTATTGCGATCAAATTTTTAATGTTTAAACCTGTATCCTGCAAAAAGTTTTTAAACGTGGTATACAAGGCGTGCGTTGTTGCTTCAAATATTTCTTGGAAGTCTAAAAAATCAACAACAAATTTCCTAATTTTGAATTATAGTATCAAATATAATATGCCATATAGGTTTGACGTTAGCATACCCACAATATTGATCCATTTGCACCAAATCAGTAAAATATAAAAACTTCCAAATTGGGTGCCTTATGATTTGACTAATCTGCAGAAAGCAGCGCGAGATGAGGCTTGCCTTATCCTGTCCTGAAATGAAGGCATTTTGGACCGAATTGTGACGTGTGATGTAATGTGGATTCTTTATGATAATCGCAAGCGAACAATGCAATGGCTGACCCCAGGTCAAACGCCACATCAATGCCCTAAAGCAAAGCTCACCCATACAAATGTGATGGTAACTGTTTGGTGGTCACTTCATGGTGTAATTCACTACAGCTTTCTCAGATCTGGTCAAGCAATAAACGCAGATGTCTACTGTGCAGGACTCCGAACAATGATGGTGAAACTCGCAGTAAAATAGCCCCCACTTGTCAAGCGATCTTCACCATTATTGCTCCATGATAACGCAAGATCTCATACGGCTCAAGAAACTGTTTTAACACTACAAGACCTGCAGTTTGAAACCATACGTCATCCTCCGTACTCGCTAGACCTTACCCCAACCGACTACCATTTAGCCGCGATTTGGACAATTTTTTTGTACGGAAAAAAAAATTCTCCAGAGGAAATAGTACAGAATACCTTCACACAGTTTGTGGAGTCTAGAGCCCCAGAGTTCAATCACAAAGGTTTAAATGATTTTCCAATTAGATGGAAGAAATGTATAGATGACGAGGGTAAATACTTTGATTAAAGAAATCTGTTTTATGAACAAAAAAAAATGGTTTTATCAGTATGGAACGGCAATTTCATACTTTAACCCCTAATATTATAGAATAACTGATTATCTACTTCTTCTAACAATTCTTTAAGGATAGCTGATTCTGCAATATTCGTTATAATTGCAGAACATGTTAATCTGTGTAATTGTACGTTTGCAAGAGGCTTTCCTACACGTTTTCAAAACTTTTGATAATGATCGATGTTGCGAGTAGAGCTATGAGCAACGATATAAGAAGAAATGTTTATGTCCATTATTTTTTCTCTTCATGAATCTTTAACTAAGGAGCTGCCAAATGATTTAGGTTTCGGGCTATTATTCCCGCAAAACTAATAAAATGTGACCAATTTGTCTTTTTAGTTATTAATCGCAGTCTTTATAGTTTGTGTGAGTATTATTTTTTAAATGATTATGATTATTTGTGTTGTGATTCATTCGTTCACTTTGTCGAGCAAGTAGCCTAAACGGCGACCAGTCACCTTTCATAATTTTTAGTCGTCAATTTTTTTCCCGAGTAGCCTAAATGGCGACAAATCGCCTACGTTGGCAACTCTGCGTTCCAAATGGCGGATCGTTGCAAAAACAACACTGACAGCAATAACCATGATAAAAAATCTGCAAGGCTGGATCATACTCTATTCCACTAGTGACAATAACGCTGGTAATCAAGTTAAACGGGTAAAACCAAAATCGTGAGCGCGAGCGTTGTGAGCGCTTAGTGAAATGTAGTGTGTAGCTAATGTAAGCGTTGTAAATGTTAATTGGAAAGTACGAACAGCGCCTCGAGCATGAACGTTTTACCCAATTTTATAGTTTACGCCACAGTTTAGTTTCAGACAGCTCATTCCACTAACTGTTCACAATGACAACTCTTACAACTATGACGTCCCCTATTTCAAGCATTAAAAACACTATTGCATGTCACAAATGTTTTCTCTGTGACCACAATATCATAGTCGTCATGTAGAACAGCTAAAGGGTTTTAGAGCGTTGAGAATGCTCAATGGAACAGCGCTAGTCAACTAGGAACACGGTATAGAATAGAAGTGATCGATACTTCACTCATTAGTAATATCGAAAAAAGTATAATATTCATAAAAGTATCGAAAGTATCAATACTTCAAAGTATCGAGTGCTTTTTATAGAGCCGATTAGATAAGTTCATTGCGGGATTGTAATGAGCTTTTTTTGAAATGATAACTTATAATATCGATTTCATACAAGCAGGTTTTTTAGATAAAGCACCAGCATTTTCGGGAATCCCGTGACGAGCCTTTGTTGTTTAGGAATTGATCATTTGTGTATGGATAGAAATTTAAGGTTATAATAAGTTAAATCTACGATTTATTTGATACGATACCTTCCAAAAAGTACTTATTGATATAAAAGTATCAGTATCGAAAGGAAAAGTATTCTATACCAAAAAGGTATCGATACCTTTTTGTCTCCCTATAGTCAAGGAGTTTCGGCGCGAATTTGGAAATGTCATGTTAAGCTCTTGTATTATATTCATTTTTTAGTGTTTTATTGAATAATTTTGCTGAAGTTTTATGTAATATAATACACTTAAGGTGCTGAAGTATGGTGAATGTGATATAAGAGTGGTTTACGTGTATTTTCATATTCTACCGGAATTCCCAGAGAAATTATTAAATTAGGTTTTCAGCGCCTAATTAATGATAATGACTTGACTTACTGACGGACAATGACTAATAATAAGTAATACAATATGAAGAAATAAATAATATGTACAGAAAATTATTTATAAGCTACGTAAGACAAGGCAATATGGTCGAAAAGACTTTAGCCTGCCCGTAAGGCCGAACCAAATAAAAATAAAATTAATGACAATGACAGTTCCATGTTTTGTACTTATAGTTGTACAGATACGCTTTTTTTAATAAAACTGGCTATTTTTATGGGACATTATTAAAGAAAATAGCTAAAATGCCTAAAATTAAAGCTGAAAAGAAGTCAAGAATACATAACGATGTTGCTAAACAAGGTAAGTTATTGTTTGAGGTTATAATTTTAAACTAGTATTCATGTTAAAATTTACTATTCACCTTTCTTACGGGTGTCGTAAAAGACAACTAAGGCATGTATATAAGAACTATGCAAAAAAATAAGAAAACTTGAAATGAAACCCTATACTAAGATCTTCGACCAGCTCGATATGGTAGATAAATTTACCCTCATATTCTGCCAGATTCAAGCGTAGCAGTATGACTTATGTGAGCTCTGACGGTTCATGTTAAAATTGAATATTTTTTGTGTTAAATTGTTTCAGGCATTCAGTTCAATAAGGATTTTGGTCAGCATATATTAAAAAACCCTCTCATAATAACTTCTATGTTGGATAAATCTGGTTTAAGGCCTACAGATGTAGCTCTTGAGATTGGTCCCGGTACTGGTAACATGACTGTGAAACTCCTTGATAGAGTCAAGAAAGTTGTAGCATGTGAAATAGATACTAGGTAATCCATAATCAGGAAAACCAAACAATTAACTGCCATTAAAATACTTAATGATTTTCATTCTTATAGGCTTGTTGCTGAACTTCAAAAACGTGTACAAGGAACTCCTTATCAAGCGAAACTTCATATTCTTGTTGGAGATGTGTTAAAAACAGAATTACCCTTCTTTGATATTTGTGTGGCTAATGTGCCATACCAGATTAGTTCACCTTTAGTATTCAAGTTATTATTACACAGGCCATTCTTTCGATGCGCAGTACTTATGTTTCAGAAAGAATTTGCACAGAGGCTGGTTGCAAAGCCAGGTGATAAATTATATTGTAGATTGTCTATTAATACGCAGTTATTAGCTAGAGTTGACATGTTAATGAAGGTGAGTGTAATTAATCTATACAAATAAATAAAGTTGAAGTATCTGTTTGTAAGATCAAAATACTGGGCTTTTTTCATTCTCACACAATTATTTGAATGACACCTATGCCTAAAACACAGTTTAAAAGTTTTTTGTCTGTGTGTCTGTTTGTGGTAATCTTCAAAACGGCTGGACCGATTTTGATAATATTTTACTACCATGTAGCTGTATATATAAGGAGTAACTTAGGTTATAATTTATCATGGCATTCCCACGTGAACTATACAGGTTCGGCGACTGGGGCCAAATCGAGCAAAGCGAGGGCAGGTTGCTAGTAAATAATAACAAAACTTTGTCACACAAGTCAATTTGGTATCAATTATAAGGAAATGAGAATCATTTACTATCTTTAGATATATATTTCTTGTGTGTGTAATTGTGTGTGTCACGGAACTCCTCCTAAACGGCTGGACCGATGTTGATGAAATTTTTTGTGTGTTCAAGAGGATTCGAGAATGGTTTAGATTCACAATTGGACCCGGTAGGTGGCGCTGCGATCGATTTCAAGGAGAACTACTTTTAGTATTTTTATTTTTAGATTTAAACAGAACAATGTCTGTTGGGTCAGCTAGTATAATTATATAGTTTGATATGGCCTTTAGTATTCTGTAAAAAATTTACAAAAAAGTTTTCACAGGTAGGAAAAAACAACTTCAGACCTCCTCCAAAAGTTGAATCTAGTGTTGTAAGAATTGAGCCTAGAAACCCTCCACCACCTATAAACTTTGTAGAATGGGATGGATTAACCAGAATTGCCTTTGTAAGAAAAAACAAAACATTATCCGCTGCCTTTAAACATGCCACAACTATAGCAGTATTGGAAAAGAATTACAGGGTACACTGTTCACTACATAATAAGGTAAGATTTATAGTTACTGCATGCCACAAACATTTTGTATGGCATTTGATTAAGCATTTTCTCAAACTAGAAACCTTTTTTTGAGGTATATTTGGTAGTGGAGTTTATAATCTAAGAAATGTTTATTTAGTGTTTAACCTTCAAACAACATACAGTTATTTGTAATGGCAGTGGTTGTGCATTGCCTAAAAGATGTGACCAAACCAAATATGATCTAAGGGATACCAGTAGCAGAAGAAAATTATTTATTTCGTTCACAATGAAATAATGCCTGGTTACTATACTCGTTCCAACCATTTATTTTACTTTTGACACATGCTTTAGGACGTAACTGTTTCATTATACGCAATTATTAACTTTGAAACGAGTGAACAGAGAAATATATAAACTGCCCAATAATATTTATATATCTTAATTATTACCCACTAAATACATTAATACGCCGTAAATAGCTCTATTCACAAAATTTAAGTGATAATTCATTTCCGTTATAAAAAAAGTTACGTTCTATCGCATCTAGTGACAGGATCAAAGTATTCAGTGCAAACTAATGAATCGCAAATAATCGATTACACTTATTTGCAGTTAAGTCAGCTGACAACTGAGTTTTGAATTGTTGTAATAGACAACACGTTAAAATTGTATCAGGGAGATATAAAAATCTTCTCATCATACCTATAACATGAAATAAAACAACCAAAATATTTTAATATTATTTTATTATAACGAATCGTCGGATTCTTCATACGAACTCGAATCGTCGCTTGAATCATCTGCAGTGTTTATTATTAACTCTTGTGTAGGTATGTTGTCAAATTCTATTTCCCGATCCCAATCAGAGAATATTATATTTTTTGTCTTGTTGACGGCACTCGCCCAGTTTTCAGGCGTCACACTAGCACATGCGTTTTTTAAAAGTTCAAGCATTTTATTTACTGTGAAAGGAGGAGTTGTATTGTTTCTTGCGGCGTGTCCTTTGACTTGTGCCCAGATCATTTCAATTGGATGATATTGACAGTGGTACGGAGGAATTCTGATTACAACATGCCCATATTCTGCTGCCATTTCGTCGATGACATATCGTTTTGGCTGCTTTTTACTTTTTAATATTTTAAGTAATTCTACTTTTAGTAGGGATTCGTCCACATCTTCCCCATTATCACGAAGCCAGTTTATAATCTCGTGTTTTTTGTTGGCCTGTGTTGGCATTTTATTAATTTGGCGAGAGTGATAGGGTGCATTATCAATAAATATTGTTGATGGCTCTTCAAGTGATGTAAGCATTTTTCTGAACCACTTTTCATACACGTCCGCATTCATCTCCTCATGATAGTCTCCTGTTTTTTTTGATTTGAACGCTAACAGAGCGTCTGGTACAAATCCCTTTGTAGTTCCCGCATGGCAAATGATGAGGCGTTCACCTTTCCCCATTGGCACTGCAGAAGTAGAAGCAGCAGTTTCGTCAGTCCAACCTTTTGGTATGGAATGATTGGCATTGAGCCAAGTTTCATCTGTGAAAACGACATTCGACCAGTCTTCTATTTTCTTCGCTTGTCTTAAAAATTCACAGCGAGACAAGGCTATATCACGACGTTCCATTAAAATTTTTCTTTTGTCGGATTTCTTATACAAGAACCCGATTTGGTGCAGCACCTTTGACAAAGAAGATTTTTGACCACGAAACAAGACACAATTTCGTAGAGACGCTACTAATTTTTTCAAAGTAGGAATCTCTTTGCTTGTGTAATAATTGTATATATGACGACGAATAGCATCAGTATCAAAACTGTCAATTGCTGTCACTTTACGGGGCTGACGTTTTTTCTTAGGCGTAGATAGCTTGTTCTGTTCAATACCACTACTACCATAGGCTTCTTTAGTGATTTTCGCCACCGTTGGAGCACTAATACCTAATGCTGCTGCAACACGGTCTCTAACTTGGGTTACTGGTATAAGGAATCCGCCATTGCGGCTTTCCTTTTCAAAAAATTCACGAAGCCGCAGCACTAACTCTCTGGATTGTCCTTTAAGCACCATACCTTTCGGCATTTTGCAAGTAAAATCTTACTGGGAGGAACGATACGCTCAACTCAATCAAAGTAAGAACAATGAAATCAATACGGTGGAATATAAATACTCAACACAGCGTATGAAAAATATGAAAGAGCACTCAGCGAACAGAAATGTGACTAGCACGGGAGTCTTGTTGCGAGTGACAGACAACACAACAAAATGGCGTCGCCGGCGCGCCGTTCAGTGTTGCCAATTCGGCTTAAAAAAAAGGGGTAGGCTGGATGAGAAAATTAGTGATTTACTACCGCAGACGAGGGCGCCATTGTCTCTAAGTAAAATTTGGAGCAGCGGACTCCGCTTAATGGAAAAATGCTTCATAAAGTAGTTATTTTTTATTTTGCAAAGTACAAAGTAAAATATTTTGGGAGGACTGAATTAGTGGGTATGCACAAATTAATGTGCCCAAATAACAAATATATTTACAGAAGTGAAGTTTTTAAATAATATGAAATATGTATTTAAGCAAAAATAAAATATCCGTGTTAAATCGATTAAAAGTTCTTCCTGACTAAAATCGATTATTACAAAACATAGTATCCGTAATACATTGGTACAACACTAATTGATCAGAATTCGACCTGCCAAAAGTAAAATAAATGGTTGGAACGAGTATAGGAATATGAAATTTGTCAAATAGAAAATAACGATATTAGGAGTGTAACTGAGTACAGCCCTTTCTACACATGCAACTGCTTGAAGTTTAATGAAAGCACTATTAATCTTCTAACTTGCTCCAAATTCAAAATAAACTATAAACAACACAAAAATCGCAACAAACTCCTCTTTATGTATATGTATATTTCTTATGTATGTATGTCACAGAACTCCTCCTAAACGGCTAGACTGATGTTGATGAAATTTTTTGTGTGTGTTCAAGGGAATTTGAAAATGGTTTAGACTAATAATTGGGCCCGGTAGGTGGTGATGCTATCGATTTCAAGAAGAATTCCTTATATTTTATTTGACTAGACCAACATCTGTTGGGTCAACTAGTGTAATATAAAGTTTGTTATAACAAACATACATACCCAGTATAGGAGAGATGGCCAAAGCATATGAATGAAATGCAGACAGTAGAAGTATAATGACATTGTGGTGGCTGGTTGATGTATGGGAATCTCACAGGGCTAGATATAGTTTAGAAATAGAGAGGAATGGCAAATCAAGTAATTTCTACTCACTGTTGGGTATAAGCCATCCCCATGAGTGGAAATGCCTTAATTTGCCACCACATTTCATATATGGATACTGGATAGTCATATCATCATCCTGCTTTTATCCCAATTAGGTGGGGTTGACTCAAACATACCCTTTATTGTAATAGTTATTGGCAATAAGTTTTATGACCTGTCCCCTGCTTGGTATCCTTCCTCAGGAATGCATCAGATGGAGTGGACCTGGGGGTCTATGTAAAGTTCTTAGTCTGCCTTTATAACACCCACAAGCATTAAGGGTTGGTAGTATTCATCACCACACAGAATTTTATATGAACATGAAATTTATTAAAAATTATGTGAATTTCTTATTTTCAGGATATACCAGAAGATTTTGATATTAAACAAAAGATTCAAGATATATTAATAAATTCTGAAACAGATCAGATGAGAGCCCGTATGATGGATATTGATGATTTTATGAAGTTATTGCATGCTTTCAATTCAGAAGGCATACATTTTGCATAGTACATTAGCGTATAAATATATTTTTATATATAATACATTGTTGTATTTATAAATTCTGTATTGTGATAAAGTAACAATTCTCTGACCAAAATAGTACAGTATGTTTGTTTGTGAAGATCTTTGTCCAATAGAGGGACTTACATGGACTGCAGAAGAAAATATATCTATAATCTGACAAACAGAAGTTTATATTTGTAAAACTAATAAATAACAATATAACTTTACAGTGTATTATTTATAACAATTTTCTTTCTTTATATAGCGGCATTCTTGAAACCTCGGCTAGCATAATCAGCACCTTGTTTGCGTTCAGATTCAAATGGAAAGTTTGGTTCACCTGGGAGGACCATTGGTTTAGACTTCAATACTCGCCAACCTCCTTTCTTCGTCCAGTCCTATTTTTAACAACAACATTAAGAACACAAAGAAATGCATGAAATTTTTAAATAAATTTATGCTGGTGTACTTACATTGCCATTATATTTGAAGTAATAATGTACAGCCAGAACCCCAATTGCAATAAAACCTAATTTCCCAGTTATGTATCTATAATCAGCTGCACGCTCGGCACCCTGTACATTTAAATTAAAATTACAAAAACATTCATCCACTTTAAAGCAATAGGTTATTGTTATGTAACCTTACCAAGACAGGCGTAAGAGCACCGTAAATCTTATCCAAAGGAAAACGATAGAAGCGACGAATAGGGTTTGTACGTTCCTTCCAGTACTCTTCGACGTGTACGGGCTCATTGGGAGCTAGAATTTGATCTTTCAACCATTGTTTACGCCATGCCCTTTCGGCATCGGTCATTCCTAAGCATCTCTCTCGTTCACTGGCCACTCGACCAGCAATGGTCATAGGCTTTACGCCAGCTGTTTGTGCCATGATTACAACCAATTATATTAAAACCAATATGGACCGCACGAAATGAACTATTTATCAAAAACAAGACAATCTCTTGCAGTTCAGAGATTGACAGATTTTGACTTTGACATTTACAAATTTTTTTTTGGTTCAGTTCGTCGAAAAGGATTAAAGCCTATACGGCCATGTATTATATAATTCATAGATATTTTTTAGTTTTAGTAAAGTTCGTCCGCTCGAACAGGCAAATGTTTTAGAAATAAAACTTAATTATAATTTATATTATACCTGTAGAACATAAAATTTGCCACAAATTTTGTTACTAAACACTTCTAATTCGCCCAACCGTTTTTGATATTGAGAGACAGTACAAGGTCAACCATGAATCTTATTTCTTCTAACGTTATTAAATCAAATAACAATAAAAAAATATGGTGAGATTTTATAAAACCACGATGCAAGTAAAACTTTTTAGAGTCAGACATTTTATTGAAATTTTCAGCAAATTATTTGACATTGAAATCGCGTTTCTAGTCTTAAATTAAGGTTTGAATATGGGAATGACGACTTTTCACGCGAATGTCAAAATGTCATGTAGCGCTTTTATATTCTTTTCATTATTTTAGTGTTATAAAGTGTTATATTCAATAATTTTGCTGATATTTTATGTAATATAATGCAGATAAAATTCTGAAATGTAGTGAAAATGATATAATAGTGAATTGCGTGCATTTTGACTTTCTGCCCAAATTTCCTGGGACGCATGACTTGGATATCAGCACTAAGTCATGCTAACGACTGACTGAAAGACTAAAGACGTGAATAATAATCAATATACTCTACACTGGCACCAATAGCTCATATTATTGTAGCTCATTGCCATTAACTAAGAAGAAGAAGAAGAATGGGAATGACATTGGGCAATCAATAGTAGAACAAAGTCATTCCCATATTCGCCACCTTTTGATCTTTTAAACTGTGCAACGTATTTTAATGCGCTTTTCGTTAATCACTATCACGAATAATAGTATCGTATTAGCAGGCATTGTAATGGTTTTAGGGTGGGGAGCCTGCCCCGCTAGTCTACAGCGGGGTGCACGGCACGAGCGAGCATAGCATAGTATTTTATATAGTAGCATGATGTATTATACCAGAAAACATTTGGTCTAATTACTCTTTTTGATTGGAGCTTTTTTGGATATGAAGAACTTTTTTGTTAAATTTAATAATTGGCATCAATACGTAATAAAGCATTGATGAATTTAACTTTTTATTTTTCATTTATTACTACTTTTTTATTGTGCGTATCTGGCAGAGCTACGTTTGTGAATTTAAGAAAATTATTAATAATTTAATAAGCTCTCAAAATTATCGACATTTTAATACAGTATTGTAAATGTGATATCGATGCTTTGTTACATTATGTACTAGTATCGAAGACTGAATAATATCGTTTCATGTCTAACTGCGCTACATACATACCGTATGCGTCTTATTGCTATGCGCATTTCAGTGCCACAAACATGAATCCTTCCATCCAACCGTGAGCCTTAGTGATTGATGTCCATTGTTCCTTGTAATGCTCCTTATGAAAGAGAAATAATAGCATAATTACTTCTCTTAAAGGGCAGATTAGAAGTTCCAATTGATATTACGATTGCTATTTTAAGTTTTAACAACTACTAGGTCATTTTACTAATAATTACTTTTCCTTTTTTTTTATTGCGAACAGTGACAAACGAGCGAATAGTACACCTGATGGTAAATGTTGCTGCCGCTCATGGACCTTTGTAAGGCTGCTGTACTGCGAAGAAAGTGAAGGGAGTGTGAAAGCGTATCATGAGATTCGTTGATACTAAAGGCATTACTAGAACCCACCACACACAAACACCCTCAGAAAGTTGGGCTTCCAGCTCTCTCGCTCACCGAACGAAGGACAGTAACAAATTGCTACTACTCAGATGTCGATTGCCTCCGAGACTGTGGTACTACCCCGGACGGAGCGGCCCGCAGCCGTATATATATAACTGTCAAGAGTGTGGTCCTACCACTTTTACCTAACCGATACTTGAGGTTGCCACGAAAAAGAAAAGGTGATAGCAAATTGAATTGTTAACCCAGCCCCACACGAGTAGCGACCATTGTAACATGTGATCTACTTGTAACATTCAATAACGGATCTCAGAGGTTCAGCAATGGCCTTATATCCGGTACCAAAAATGGTATCTAAATGTCAATAGGTATGTTTAGACACAAGACCATGCGAAACTCCTCTTAAGTACCTCCTCTCAGTTTTTCAATATTTTTATGATATTTGTGATATTCTCAGTGGAGCTTTAAGAGTTATATTTACCATTTATATACTAATCAGTGTCTTAGTGGTTTACGTTTTACTTTTACATTGATATTTACATATCGACGTTTGAAAGACAGTTACAAATTAGCAACTTTAAACTACACCACTTTTAAGATTATTTTTTAATATGTGTCGCCTAATAGATGCCAGCGGATGCGGTATGAGCATGTACGGGTCATATCATCATACAATTTCATTCGGCGTGCAGTGGATATGACAACTATCATACCCGTTACGATCGGGTTTCTAGCCTACATACTGGTCAAACGTACAGTCAAATTCATACTAGGTTTTTAGCAGGTACTAATGTATAGGTTTCGCCTATGGAGGGTAGAGGTAAAGCGAATCATCTGTGTACATGAAAAAGTGTCCGTCCAAATGCATTAAATTAGGGTGGCGCCACATTAGCATCAGGGTAAATTTTAAAGGAAGCGCCAAATATTATTAGAGTAGGTTTGAGAAATAAACAAGGAAAGAAAAACTTCCGCTAACTTTCTTAAAAAGCAAAACAATAAAAGTAAATTTCATAAATGTCAGTTTTAAAATAGATGTAAAAATTAATGTTAATAATTAATGAAGAATATAAAAAGAATTGATATTGACACTGTCACAATTGTCACTAACTTCACTCAGCATACTTCAATCAGTTAACAACTGCTCAATTCATATCATACCCTGTACCTATGCTAGCGCTACGCTATTCTGTAGGATTTTTGAACTGTTATTTATAGCTTACAGATGGACACTTTTTTAAGTTCTCTACCATGTCAGATGACACTCTTTACCTCTACACTCCATAGTTTCGCCGCCTCATCTCTAGTCGCTGGTGATCTAGTCTGATCTACTCTGTGCCATACACTATTACGTACACAAATTTTAAAGTATAGTACAGATAGGACAGTACGTCACTATAGTAAGTTTGGACAGCAATCATCTTTATCCACTTGGCAGCGCTTGTGAGCTTGTTATTACTATATTTACCTACGTAGCTATATTTATATCTATATTCTTTGATATCTATATACGTATAGATGATTTGAAATTAAAATAGAGTAGTATCTACAGATTGTTCATTTGTATCTTTATATATATATATATATATATTTCTTGTATAAGTTATACGTGATTATGCAAATCAGTAACGAGCAGTAATACTTGTGATTAAAACAAAATGAACAAGAGTTACGAATAAGCAGCCATTTGTAAACCATGTAAACGCAATATGCAGTGTTTAAACTTTAAAGATTGCCTTTCCCCACGCTTCAATCAGATATCTCCTTTTCGGGACTTATTCCCCTTCCTAAGTTATTCTGCGGTAGTTCTTAACTTTGACACTAGTATAATAACTAAAAAAAACTTCGATTTCCTTCTAATGGTCGGTATACACGACAACAATATATCGCAGCGATTTGACTGCGCAGACCGTTTGTGCAGTTAATCAAAAGTCCATAGATCGTATACACGTTAATGATGTCTGCGGTGATCGTCCATTTGCAGCTTAAATTTAGACGAGAATCATGTCATCCTTGATGGAAGACTATAAAGCACTGCCGCTAGCGTCGCTCATTTTCTGTAAAAAGCTAAGAAAATCTCGTAGTATGTGGTGTTGAAATTGGCTTCTTATAAGGAAATAGTATGAATTGACGACTGAAAGAATCTCTCATGTGAGTTTATTGAGAGACACACACACACGTAAAACATACATGCAGAGGCCTCTGGAGGGACGTAAGTAGTATATGGTGTAGAAATTAGCTTCTCAAAAGGATGTCATAATCTCATGTGAATACAGGGTGTATCAGGTTATGGGACAACTGTTCGAGTATGTTGTAGTTTAACGGTCATAGATCATAATTAGAATGCACATTACACAAAAAACAATGTAATATAAAAGTTATAGTGATTTGAAAAAAATGTGTCTAAGAGTCTATGCCTTAAATGTTACGTATTATGTAGGCATGTACAGACAGAATACATGTAGGCATGTAAAGCTTCGACAGTATAATTTCATTCATTTATACCTAGAATTGCGCAAACGCTTCAATGACAGGTAGGTACAACGGCAAGCAGTCAACGCTCATAGACTGATCAGCTGTTTTAAAGCGAAGTTTGTTTTGCTTATGTGAACGTAATCATTGATTTCTTCAATTTCTAATGAATATTTAACAAAGTATGAATATGTTGCGTATTAAGTATCATTGATTTTATACATTTCAATCAGATTTATACGAAAAAATGAGGACAAAATTGAAAACTTTACATGTCTCTAATTTCTAAACAAATCAATATTTTTCGTTCAAATTTTTTTTATGGGTTTCTACCACCATTGCCTAGCCCCTTTTTTTCCAGTTGCCCCATACTCTGATACACCCTGTATATGGAATTTTATAGATGTTTTTTTATAGTCTCCCTATTGGCATTAGAATCAATAGGTTTGTACATATCAATTAGCCTATCGTAGGCAGCATTTTTCTTGTTGCGGTTATGATAGTCTTTACTTTTCTTATTCCAGAAGCAAATTATAACTCTGTATTAACTCTTCCATTAATTCCCGGTTGTTGCTATTATTATTATCATCTTGCGACATGTTGACTTGCATCTACAGCAAGCGTCGTGAACGAACTAAAGGATCACTACAACTTCCGTCCACATACTACGACAAAACTGTGCAAACATGATCGACAACAATTTATCGAATAGTTTTTGAAACTGCCCCGATCGTTTGCGCCAACCAGAAAATTCTGAGACGATTTTCGTACACACTACCGATAAAACTGCACAAACGGTCTGTGCAGTCAAATCGCTACGACAAATCATTGTCGTGTATACCGACCAGAAATATATAAAACCTGTACGTGTTGCCACTGTTTTTTTATACAGTAAAACGTAGGGTAAAGCCTAGCCTAAAATTTGTCGCAATATTTTAGGCTAGGCTTTACCCATGATTTACCACAATTTCCCCTTTTCCTTCCTCTCTGGACCCTAATTTCCCCTTAAAAGGGGAATTTCCCTTCATTGTGGAAACACTGGCAATGCAGCGGCAGACGCTGTCATTCGGTTGTCATTCTATCAATTCGCCAGCGCCCCTAGTGTCATTTTAGTGTCACAGACCAAACTTCTAAATTAACACAAATTGTTCTAGCTGTCAAAGCCGTGATTACGTTCGCCTAGTGATATCAGATGTGTCGGATTTGATATTATTCTAATTTTATCTATTGCGCTGTATTGTAGGGTTTCATTCATATCAAGGAAAAATTTACATAAAATAACAAAATGCCTCGGTTCCATAAAGTGGAAATAAATAAAACAGAATGGATTGTTCCTGAAAGATATCAGATGCTTACACCTGTGGGCTCAGGTGCTTACGGTCAAGTCTGGTATGTGTCTTGTGTAAAATATTCGGCATATTGCCAATGATTTGAATTTGATTAGTTAATGATTTATTTAAATTATATTAATATTTAATTATTCTTAGCATGAAATTTGTCCAAATAGTCTATGTTATTTATGTAGTACAATGCCCTTACGTGGGCGGGCTAATTTGATCATCTATTCATTTATATACACGAATGTAATTTGTTTACAGTTCCGCTATCGATACTCTGCATAATATGAAAGTAGCGATAAAGAAACTAGCGAGGCCATTTCAGTCAGCTGTGCATGCCAAGCGTACTTATCGTGAACTGAGAATGCTGAAACACATGAATCATGAAAATGTTATTGGTAACTTTCAAAATAGTCTTAGCTATGTACATTTATAACTATTTTTATAAAATAAAAAAGCAACAATATCCCTATTATAAAAGTAAAAGTGAGTTGGAGCTCTGGAACTTTCAATATAAGCGATTTTATTTATCTTTTCAATATATGCTTGGGGATGTTGTAAATGACAACTAAGGGACATGCGCCTTGCATATAACATCAAACGAGGGCAAATTCAAAAGAAAACCTTATTGACTAGCATGACCTACCTGACTGACTGGCATGGTATCGTAAGGTCAGTTTGCCTCATATTGTGGATGAGGCTCGAAGTCCAGTAATGAGATGTATATGAGCCGAGATGATGAGATAAAGACTCAACATATCTTTTTCAATATGCTTACCTCAATTTTATGTAACTAATTTGTCTGAGGTATTAACTTGTGTAACTTTATATTTTAATCCATAATAGATGGGATTTTGTATAAAATAATAACTAAGCAATAATGATGAATGCGTAAGACACGAGGTGTAGTTGTAATTTATCTACACGTCTGTCTACTCTGCCTGTGAATGGCCCATACTCCAAAAGATGTGCAAAAAATATTGGTGTGAGCACTTTACATGTTCTCGTTCACACACATCCATGTTAGTGCTAGGAATGGAGCTTCAAGGGCTGGCTGGCTGATAATGTGCTGGGTATATAAACATGCATGTTGTTGACACTGTTTGAATAATATTAATGAATGTTGTATGTGTAGCCCAGTAATATATGGACAAACTTTAAATGACAAATAAAATCTTTCTTTGTTTCATAACTAATTTAAGGAAATTTTAATAATAAACAGATCATTAATATTGTAAGTGGTACAATAGTCCTGTCAAGATAGGCCCAAAAACACCTTCGTGCTTGCAAAAAGTCATGTAGTCACGAATTTTTGATAGGTTGTTAGGACCCAAATGAACATAAAAATACACAATTTGCAACTTCCAAAGTGCTGTGCTAACTGTAGGGTGACCATAAAACCATAAAATTTTTGGACATTTTTCAGATTTTGTTCAATATCTTAGTTAAGGAAGGGTCTGACATCTTTAGTTGTTATGAAACATTAAAAGTACACTAAATAAGCTACAATTTGATTAATATCTGCGTATTATACGCATTTCACACCAAAACTTACTATAACAAAGTTGTAGTACATTCGATCGGCTTTCATTTGAGACCAAATTGGTACTTGTTGATCCAGCAGTTCCCTCAAAAATGGTAGATAACGAAAACCGTAAAACGTATAACTATATGTGGGTTTTGAGAGGCAGTCCAAAAAACTGTTTTCACGTCTGTTTAAAGATGATAATGATCATAATTTTGGCAAATAACATACAAATCTTCGAAAATATGACGAAAAGTGGATATTTTTCGTAACGGCCACAAATATTCTAATTTTTTTCTAAATAAAATATGCAAAAAAAATGTGAACAAAAACTACAATTAAAAAAGAAAGAAACATAAGCTGGGAGTACCTTCACGCGGTGAAGGCGGTAACAATATACTATTAAATATTATATTGGCTAAAACTCCAAACTATCTAATTTAACATGCCTTCGGGCTTATGTTGTAGTTGTCTATATTGATGCGGTGTATGTGTGGCTGTGTATCCGGGAACGCAATGGAGCAGCCACCAACCGAGTGAATTGTATTGTAAAAGTGTTTATCTAGAGCAGATTAAGAAATTTGCAGCGTGATGTCTATCCGTCCGGGCGTGTGTTTCGTGTGTCGTAAGGACCTCGACTCAGGTCCTGTCGTAATTGTCAAAGATCGAGGAATAAAAACATTAGTTGAGGTGAGCCAAAAATGTGGTCTCGAAGATATACAAAATTCCTCAACAATTGCAGTGAAATCAGCGTTCATGATGCATGCAGAAAGAGATATACTTTGCATAATGTTGAAGGTTCAGTTCGCCGAAAAAGGGATTATGATTCCCAACCGTCATCGACCAGATCATCAAGTGAGGAGGCTCCTACTCTGAAAGGAATTTGTTGTTTGTGTGGTGATGCCATCACTGAAGAATTTCTCCAGCAGCTAAACAAACTGCTCTTGGCAAGAAGAAATGCGATCCATACAATTGAGAAGTTAGGAAGTAGGCAGACTATTCTAGATGCTGCTAAACGCCGAAATGACGATTAGGGAAGGCTATTGAGGAGCGCCTCCTCACCTTTGATGACCTGGTTGCTGCAGATGGGACGTACCATAAATTGTGCTACCATATCTTGTTTTTAACAGGTCCAACTGCTTCTGGGAAAAAGAGAGGGTATCGTCCAACTAGTAATATTGAAGAAGCAATGAAGTGTGTTTACGATTACATATTGGAAAACCATGACCAATGTCAGTTTGCCTTAACAAACCTTATGCAGCAGGTTGAGTGTGATTGTATCCCTGATGTCAGAATAGCAAAAAACACCTCCAAAAACGTTTTGGCCATGACATAATCATAGTGGAGATGGGTTTCAACAAAGACTCTATCGTCTGTTTCAAAAATAGTGGCCAGAAAGTTTTGTATGATAATTGGTATAAAGAACAAAAAGCCAAAGTTCAAAAAGAGCGGTTGAGAATTGTGGAGGCAGTAGCAGAAATCATCGTAGAAGATATTCGTACACAAGTGTATGATACTAGTCAGTATCCTTCGCAGCAAGGTGCTACCTCCAAGTGCAGAAGTGGTGGGGAATTAACTGAAATCTAACTGATTGGGGTTGGAAGCTGTCTCGTCAGGGAGTCGCTCCTATTCCCACCACTATGGATGCCGCACCTCCTGCTCTTCTGCGAAAAATTACTTGCAAATTCAAGATAGGGTGCTCTGGGCGCTGTTCGTGCAGAAAGGCGGGACTCCGCTGCTCAGTTCTTTGCCATTCATGCGGTGGAAAATTTTGTGCTAACGTCCCAGATATGGAGCTAAAATGCTCTGACGATGAAGATGACCCGATAACAGACTGGGCGCTTGTCCCAGCATCCATTACGTTGATTGGAATACCATCGTCACCGTCCGAGCCAAAGCCCTGACCATCTAAAATAAAAAGAAAAGCTTAGTAGACACTCACGAAAAGAGCTTACGATATTATTAACTAAAATGCAACAATATGGGTTTTATTTTTTATTTAATTATTACCATCATCAACATCGTCATCTTTAAAACACAGGTAGAATCGATAAACTCCTCTTTTGGTTTTTGAAGTCGGTTAGAAAGACCTGAAAGCAGTTTATTTGTATTAACCCTCAAAGTCCACGTATTGGTTATTTGCCTTGATTTTGGTTATCTGCCGTTTTTGTGGGAACTCCTGGTCCTACAGGTACCAATTTGATTTCAAATAAAAACTATTTAAATACTCTTCAACTTTGTTATAGTAAGTTTTGGTGTAAAATGCCTATTATAGAAGTTATTACACAAAATACGTGACTACTTTGAAAAATATCCATTTTTTTTTAATAAGTTTGCTATGTTTGAAGGACTGTATCTCAAAAACCAATAGCGGTATAGAAGTGGTTTTAGTCTCAAATTGTAGCTTGTTTAGTGTACTTTAAATGTTTTATAGTAACCAAACATATCAGACCCTTCTTCCACTAAGATATTCAACAAAATCTGAAAAATGTCCAAAAATTTTATGGTTTTATGGTCTCCCTACCGTTAGCACAGCACTTTGGAAGTTGTAAATTGTGTATTTTTATGTTCATTTGGGTCCTAGTAACATATCAAAAATTCGCGACTACACGACCTTTTGCAAGCACAAAAATGTATCTTGACGGGAATACAATAAGCATAACCAATCATAGATAAAGAATGTACCGGTATCAATAATACCATAACTATGAATTTTAATATCTATCATATGGTCATTCAGAAATTCAGTACAAGTTATATGCTTATTATCATCACAACTCATATAGATGCTACTGTTGCGCTTGAGCCTCCTCCACAGTGGGAAGGAAATTCATCTATAAAACCACACTGGTCAGACGGGTTGGAATAGGGTTTTATTTCGAGTGTTAGTTCTCTTGTATAGATGTTATCTGCCTATTATAATCTCTTAGTCGTCTTTTAGGACACCCACAGTCAAGAAGGGAGGTGGTGAATCGTATTTTTAATCCCTTACCAGAAAGCGAGTATCACAATGGACTACTAATTAATGTGATACCTAGATTGAACACTAGAATATATCAGGTTTTAGATTTTTTTCGGTAAATATTAAATGCCATTTAAATAATATGTTTACCTACAGGTTTGCTAGATGTGTTTAGCCCTGAAAAGACAATTGAGGAATTTCAACAAGTATACCTCGTGACACATTTAATGGGAGCTGATTTGAATAATATTGTTCGTACTCAGAAACTTTCTGATGACCATGTGCAGTTCTTAGTATATCAGATACTTCGTGGCCTTAAATATATTCATTCAGCTGGTATAATTCATAGGGTGAGTTTTTTTGAAAATGTAATAGCCAGATAGTTACACATTAAGGTAGCATCTTAGAAATATCTATTCAACTCAATTGTGTGTTCTATAAACAATTTTTTTAACTAATTGTCTAATTAATGAATAGTATGGTGTAGATAAGCATGTTCTAACGTTTAGATTTGCACAAATAATTAGTGACATTCTTTAACACAATATTAATATTGTAGGACTTAAAACCCTCTAACATTGCTGTCAATGAGGATTGTGAGTTGAAAATCTTAGATTTTGGACTTGCCAGACCAACTGAAACGGAAATGACTGGCTATGTAGCTACTAGGTAAGTAGTAATATATCAACATCTTTATAATTCCAGACATTATCTTTGATAATAATAGGGTTACAAAATTATATAATATTCTTAGCTTATAATACATCATTTGGAACAATTCAAAGTTACATATTTAAGACTTCAAATTGAATTAAACTTATGTGACTATCCGTTGTTGATCAATACAAAAATGTCCCATTTTTACAAAGAAATCAAATTATCATCTGTCGTACTATACTAACATGACCATATGTCTCATTTGTTTTGAAAGGACAGTCCCATTTTCAGGTTAGCTGTCCCGTTATTCTTAGCATAAATAATTGTTTGTTATACTGATGATAAGCTCTAGTTTTCCTTTTAAGGCTATATCCATGCTTTTTCCTATTTCTGTAAGACTTTTCTACATGTCCTTGTTTTAGATTTTACTTTGTATTTTCAAAATTTACATTTTGCCGCAAGTGTCCTGTCCTAACACAGAAAATAATGGTACAAATATTCATGCCTTGTTTTGACGTAAAAACAATATGGTCACGTTATATTTACCTCTACATATTACACAAGAATTTCTTTGTAATGGCTAAGATACGGATGTGTTCGATATACTTAACACATTATTTTTAGTTAATATTTTTACCTATTAATGCAAGTGTCCCGTTCTGACACAAAAGTATTGGTTACGTTATGCAGGCGTCCTATTTTGACGTAAAAGATATGGTCACATTAGTTAAACGCCACTAGTGCCAGTTGTCGATTTTACTTTTAGCTATGTGAAAGAAAATGAATGTCATAAGTCTGTTATTATATGTATATTACAATTTACAGATGGTATAGAGCACCAGAGATTATGCTTAACTGGATGCATTACAACCAGACGGTTGATATTTGGTCAGTTGGTTGTATTATGGCAGAGTTACTTACGAGTAGGACTCTATTTCCTGGTTCAGACCGTATCCTTTTTATTAGCTGTCGATCTCTTATGTGCATGGGGCATCTTAATTACTATTATACTGTCGTATCAATAATGCTGAACATATTTTATGTTGCTTTGTTTTTTGTATTAATATAACGAAACGCCCTGATCGGACTTTTGTAGCAATGTACTGCTACGAAATTTTAGTCCTCTGCAAGGGGTAAATATTTTGTTGTTAACTAACAATCCTCAAGCGAACGTGGTGGTTGGGTGTACAATTTTCTGAGGGCTTTTGTTACTATTGTTTGTTACCACACAGTCCAATTTTAAATACAATGTTAATGTAGATAACAGTCGAAATACGATTATCCGGCTCTCCGTTATACGGACACGCGATTAACCGGACTACTAACTGCAATCAACAACTTGTATATACAAGTCGAATCAATGGAGGCATGGACGTTACGGAACTAGCATTTACCTGCCCACGCTTCGCGTCATCTATGCTCCACGTGTTTTGTTATTGTTTTATTTAACTAAATACCGATTGTTATTCTGCTGTGTTATGTCTATATCTAAAAAAAGTCAAAATTCAATATGATTCATTCATTAAAAAAGAAACCGTTCTTAAGCATATACGGTCTGACATCCACGATGAGTGATATTAAAAGGAATTCCGATTCAATATTGAATGAAATATAAGTGCAAACCGGCAATCTGTATTGTAATGACTAGAGTAACCACCGAAAAATTATGTAAAAACAAAAATAACTTTAGAAGACGCTTTGTATTATTAGTTTTTACAGAAACGATCACCATGGGCAACAGATATCTGATCCTTTACTTACTAGAAAGCAATACAGCAAAAAAAATAAATGGGTGGGTCGCGTGTCGATTTATGTATTATGCGATTTGATTGTCTGTATTTTCGATCACCCGAATACCTAACGATAACAGTCCGGTTACTCGAGTTTCGAATATACTGTATACATATGTTATATTGTGCAGATGCAAAATTAGAAACTCAAATCTATTTTAAATGTTATAGAAGTCAAAACATGCACATTTTTGTAAAAAATAGAACAAATTCTTTTCTATGTCGCTCTTTCTGGCCACCCTGTCTCCTGCTTTTATATGACGTCAAATTACACGTGTTGACACATGCAATTAGTTTTAAGATTTAGTCTTTCAATTGCCCTGGAAGCTGGTTGCTTGTCGTTTTCAACTATATAGTGCAGTTAATACTAAGAATATCCTAATTGAAATGTTTTTTTTTGTATGTATCTTACAAATCGCCCGTAAATGACAGACGGAGAAGCGCGCTTTGTGGGATACGAGTCGTAACGCAAAGCTAACCGGAACAGACCGGAATACCCATTACAACCATAGCGATCGACTTAAATCGACTATGCATTCAGAAGGGTTGCCAGGAAGGTCATCTGATGACATTCAGTCCCCGTAAATCATCAAATTTTGTAATTGCATGCAAAGTCGTTAGTTAATCCAGGCGTTCAACATACCTAATATCATATTCTTGTATATAAGAGACAATTTTTATTTTTACATGTTCTTAAATAGAGAAAGTGGACATGCACTGTAGATAAATGTGTTGAATATTACTCCTACGTGTATACATCATGATTATTTTTAACATATGTGTCATCAATGTATTTTCGTAAACTTCTTTTAATCTATTTTATTACTTTAGTGCTGACAACGTAGGCAGTAATTCCTACAAATATATGTAATACATGTATATTGTTTTAGTATATTATTTTAAGTATAGCTTTCAACCTTAATGCGTGAGACAGATATCCATCAGTTGAACCTGATAATGGAAGTTTTGGGAACGCCTGCACAGGAGTTTATGCAGAAAATCTCCTCAGAGTCTGTAAGTAGTATTGATTGTTTCGATGGTGATGAGGTATAACAATACATACATGTACATATTATAAGATATACAGAAGTGCTTAGGCATTAACTTGCTTACGGGTGATTTTTTAAATCATCAGATAAATTAAACATTACATAAAAACCCGACACGCTGTAAAACAGAATTGTAGGGAGGTTCTATGAAGTCAGAAACTGAAATAGATAAATTAACGAACGGCTATTGACTCACTTTTAGGAAGGGGGCTTTGCGTGAAATCTTATACGTAATAAATCCTAAACGGGAATCAATTGCTGGTTAATTAAGGTTTTTAATATATCAAACACTCTTCTCAATCCTGAAAAAAATATATGCTATATAAATAGCATTTAATTGTATATTTATTAGCTATTCCTACAAATGTAATTTTGGATTTGGTTAATGCTGTATTTTGATTGTGGATACATTTTAACTGATGATTTAAAAATCGTTCTCTATCGAATGTTAAGTCCTGTTCACACATGGCTTGTGTACGTTTGGTGCTTCTGTAACCTTAACACGTGTGCATTCAGATATTGATCTTCTTACAAGAATATTATTTTTGTGCGGTAATCCAGAACAGGCGACTATAGATAAATTTATTAGTGAAGAGGTAAGTTACGATACTAATTTATATTTCATTATCGAGAGTTTACATATTAATGCAAGCTTTTACGCTTACTGATAAGTAAAAACAGGACATTTTAACACTAAATAGATTATGCTAAAATATATAATAACTTAATATGCTTTAACACAAAGATGAGTTTAATATAATGAAAAAAAAAAAATTAAATAGGCGATATTTTGTTTGTATGGGTTCCTGTTATTGTGTGTTTGTACATGTTATCATCGTCTTAATGAGTGCTGTTCGTGAATGTGTGTATAATCTGTTCATAGGTATTGTCTAAGTGATCTGTCTATCACTAACGGCTGAACTTTAGCACCCCTTGCCTTTTAATTTTTGGCACGTTACGCGATACAAATACGTCGATAATAGATAAATTTAAAGAGAATCTAAGAATTATTACAGTGTTATTACATATATGTATATTTAAATCTTTTTATAACTAGCAACCCGCCCTCGCTTCGCTTCGGTTATAGGTTATAGTCGTTTTACCCGCGTAGTTCCCGTTCCCGTGGGAATACCGGGATAAAATATAGCCTAGTTTACGCCCTGATATTATAGCTTTCCATTGGTGAAAGAATTTTTGAAATCGGTCCAGCCGTTTTGAAGATTACCCGGAACAAACAGACAGACAGACAAAAAATTTTTAATTGCTATTTTAGGCATAGGTGTCGTGCAAATAACCGTGTGAGCATGAAAAACGCCTATTATTTTGACATTACAGACACTCCAATTTTATTTATTGGTATAGATCATACCCAACCAACCATTCCCCAACTTGAAATTGCTCGTGGATGTCGTAAAAAATTAATTATATCTACATACTGAATATCTATATTCATTCAAAATTTTTTAGAATACTTCTCATTTATATAACACACTCATCATTTATGTAACACCCACGTAAAGTGTCGGAACATGACCTGCGTATTTGCCGGCGTAGCTTATTAAGTGCGTGGTATTAAATCCGTTTTTTACCGTTTATTACATTTTAAGGAGTCTTACTTATACAACAGCCTCAAAACGGAAAGGGGCGGTGGTAGTTATTTTTAGTTACTATTCCTTTTTTAAGGGATAGGCAATGGTATAGTAACATCCCGGATGAAATGTTCGGGGCGACGCGACGGAGAAAGCGCCGCGCGATTCCATAAACATACCTCTCTTCGCCATGTAGGCGGGCCGACGGCTTATCCTTTCGAGTACGTTTTCGAGTCAACGTTCTTAGATATTATACGATAATAAGACTAAATATTGTTTGTACAATAGGCATGTCTTTTATCTTTTTTAAGGCAGACAAACAAGCAGAGTGCCTAATGGTAAATGGTAACTGCCGATCTTGGACATCAGCTATAATAGGGCTATTGTACGTGCAGGGTTAGAGAGAATTGAAGAGGAAGGGAGAAGGGGGCTTTTGCCCCTGGCTCTTTTGTTAGGTACAAAGCGTAGTGGCAAATCGCTGCTACGTATACGTCGATTTTTTGCGAGTGTTTTGAGTGAGGTTTTTGTGGTAGGGTAGTCCCCAGAAGAGCCCGCGCATTTGTTGCTGCATGTAGAAAACTTAACTAAGCAACGTGGCCTACTATTAAAACTCCTGAGAGTCTATCGTTAAATTCTGGCAAAATATTGATCTGACTTTCTGCCGATGGCCTTGGCATTTAGGCATTTTTAGCAAGTATAGAATTTCGAATTGTTTGTTTAGTACGCTAATAAGTTCTCTGCCTATTACGTAACACTAAAATTGTGTACCAAAATATGGCAATATTATATTCAAGTAAACATTTATAAATAGACTTGAATATAGAAGTGACAGTTTTAGCCCCTATAGGTCTTGTTGGACCCATGAACCTGCATCATAGAAGGGAAATTAGGCTATTATAGTCCGCTGACTAGACGGTATGATAATAGCTCGTTTTCGTTCTTTTGCAATCGTCGATGTGCGATTTCTTTTTTTTTCTTTTATTCTATAAAAGACTACCTCGCACTAAGACAAATCCTTGTGTCGTGGGAGATTTTCATAAACTTTCAAAATTATATCCACACTGAACAATCGCTTGTAAAGAAAAATGTACTTTGTGTCCAAAGGAGTACGATTTAACTGCATTATTATGCTTTAAAATATGTTTTTGATTATTTTTAGCAAATTTAAATAAATAATTATCACTTAATATTTGCTTTAATAATATAGTAATAATATATTTTTTTATTAAGATTCAGAAAGTAATCCGAAATGAAATATTTGGCGGTACTTTATTGTTAACATCAAGTTCTATACTTTTACAAAATACCCACAATTATCCTAATTAACGCATAGTACTTTATACTAAAATACGGGTGGCAACCCTAGCTGCAGCCGTCTCGTAGTTGTTACACCACGGGCTCCTTGTTGCCTCAATCCCAGTTGACTATTCAAATGAACAAATTAGCGATACGATTCAATTAAATTATTGTTGTAAACGATTTGTTGATGTGATAGTATGTAGGTTGGGCTTAGTTGCATTATCTTATCGAATTTCAACCAGTTGCAAAAACATATTAGGCACGTAGTTACATAAAAATCAATACTGCGACAAATACCGATATTTTGTAATGGCACAATCTATAGGAGTTTGATTTATAGCTATGTGTAGGTTCATACGTGTAATAAACTTGGTTATCTAATCAGTGCACTAAAGCTGCGTGTTCAGTTACCCATTAGCACTCCTAATTTTATTAAAGTTATTTCGCCCACAGATAGGGGGGTAAGCACCTACTGTATCTATAATACGTATACCATATTACCTGTGTATTTCCGATGCATGTGGATTGTACGATTCTGATGATCAACTTAATCAGCGGAAAGCCGCTTTCCGCCGCATTGGACGGTTGCTTGACATACGGCCAGACCATAGCCAACTAAAAAATAGAAAAGTACATAGAAACATAGCTGCGGTTGACAGCTACTCGCACTGTACATATTTCGGTAGCTGAACAATAGGTAACTAGTCTCCTGGGCAAGTTATAACATTATCTGCGATCGCCAACGCGCCTGCCAAGCGTCAAGATTATTATATGGTATTATCCTCCCGTCAGAGAAGCCTATTTTCGGTAGTGGACATCATAGTGAAGTGACTAGCCCAGTTTGGACTTCTAGATAAAGGACTATCCCGTTTCTGTGTTCTTCTTTCGGGTTGAGAGCGCACACCCGGGTATAGTTATCACAGCCATCTGCGGCTAACGACTATAGCCATACACAAAAAAAACTGTTTTCCTTTCTTTTGAGCTTGCTTCTAGTTTTATCAAGTTCGGCAAAAAATATTTTAATAATAAAATACTTCTATTGACTAGTTCTGACAATTTCTGTTAGGTTGCAATTTTTCACAAACGAATACCGTATTGACATATTTATTTGAATAAAAATATTTAAAGACACTTTCTCTTACAGAATCCCTTACATATTTTCAACTCGGCCCATATACGTCCCATTGTCGGGCTTGGGCTTCTGTCACTATAGTAGGTCAAATTTACCTACTACAATTTTTATAGGGTTTTATGAGTTCTCATTCTCGTGCATCGATGTTATCCACATATTATATCCCTTAGTCAGGCACCCATGGGCAAGAGAAGGGGCGGCGTATTCTTCCTCCGTCACCACACGGTAGTTGCATCTATTACCCACCTATTATTGTAAATTATTATGTAGTAATTGATTTTCTTGCTGGAGAGCAGATATTTATACAGTAATACCCCGACTTACGCTACCCCGTTTTACGCGAATTCAAAGATACGCGGTTTTCTCTTCGAGGCTCGAGCGAGATTTACTTTTTTATTCTTAAAGTTTCAATTATTTTTATATAATACTAGCAACCCGCCCTCGCTTCGGCTTCTGTCGCCTTATCCCCGTAGTTCCCGTTCCCGTGGGAATACCGGGATAAAATATAGCCTAGTTTACTGCCTGATATTATAGCTTTCCATTGGTGAAAGAATTTTTGAAATCGGTGCAGCCGTTTTGAATATTACCCGGAACAAACAGACAGACAGACAAAAAAAATATAAAGTGATTTTTAGGCATAGGTATCGTCCAAATAACCGTGTGAGCATGAAAAAAGCCTATTATTTTGACATTACAAACAGACACTCCAATTTTATTTATTGGTATAGATTTGGATTTTTATAATTATTGTCTTCTTTGAACTAGTTTCAAATAACCATTTTTTTTTGTACATTTAATATAAGCAAAATTAAATCCCGACTTGCGCGAATTCGACTTACGCGCTTATCGCTCGGTCCCACCTATCGCGTAAGTCCGGGGTATTACTGTATATACTTTCTGGTAGATTATCCGTGATAGATCCGTAGATAATCCATATGGTGGGTGACGGAGTAAGAATACAATTCACGACCCCCCTCTCTTACTCGTGGGTGTCGTAAAAGACGACTTTTTTTTTTTGTGGGTGGGCTGCGGTCGGCGTGCCTCCGCACCACTCCGTCCGAGGCGACAGAGAGGCTTAAGCACGCAACTCCCGCAACCCACCCGAAAACCACCTCGCCTTCGTCATTGGGCCGACCACCGGAGCAGGTTTACTTGTCGTCAGTGGTCGGCCCGACGGAATACCCCCTATTGGGGTACCCTCCCATCGACCGACGTCCCCCCCTCGTGGAGGACGTCGGTCTTTCCTCACGCGGTCGGCCTCTCGGCGGGTGACGGACTAATCCCCGGTCACGTCACCCGCGGCCTCGGCTAGGGTCGTAAAAGACGACTAAGGGATATAATCTATACCAATAAATAAAATTGGAGTGTCTGTTTGTAATGTCAAAATAATAGGCTTTTTTCATGCTCACACGGTTATTTGCACGACACCTATGCCTAAAATAGCAATTAGAATTTTTTATCTGTCTGTCTGTCTGTCTGTCTGTTTATGCCGGGTAATCTTCAAAACGGCTGGACCGATTTCAAAAATTCTTTCACCAATGGAAAGCTATAATATCAGGGCGTAAACTAGGCTATATTTTATCCCGGCATTCCCACGGGAACGGGAACTACGCGGGTAAAACGAATATAACCTATAACCGAAGCGAAGCGAGGGCGGGTTGCTAGTTATAAATAAACAACAACCAGTTTTCCTATACCAATAAATAAAATTGTGGAGTGTCTGTTTGTAATGTCAAAATAATAGGCTTTTTTCATGCTCACACGGTTATTTGCACGACACCTATGCCTAAAGTACAGATTAAAAAATTTTGTCTTGTCTGTCTGTCTGTTTGTTCCGGGTAACCTTCAAAACGGCTGGACCGATTTCAAAAATTCTTTCACCAATGGAAAGCTATAATACCAGGGAGTAAACTAGGCTATATTTTATCCCGGTATTCCCACGGGAACGGGAACTACGCGGGTAAAACGACTAAAACCGAAGCGAAGCGAGGGTGGGTTGCTAGTATGTACATAATATCTATGCAAGAGAAGGAAAACACCGTATACCAACACGTCTGACCAGCGGTATAGTAGGTTAATTTCCGTCCCACAGTGGAGGAGGGTCGAGCCCAACATTGGGACGTGTATGGACTGAGATGGTGAGGATGAGGTTATACTCTGAGCTACCAGAGTCACCCGCCACAGAGGTTTGATAGATCTATTTCCTGGGCTTAGAGCTCTCTTTAGCGTAAATAATGTAAAATTATTACATTCTATCTCAAGATGTCCCACTGCTGAATATGCGCCTCTTTCACAAGACCGTAATTAATTACCGTATACAACGTTGATCAAGAGTTTTATTTTGAGTTTTCATTTTTATGCATGGATATTATCTGCATATTATATTATTTAGTCGTCTTTTACGGGCGAGATACCTTGGGGATGGTGAATTGTACCCTTACGTCGTTAAGGATATTATATTGACATATTTATAATATTTTCAGGCTAGGAATTACATCCAGTCGCTGCCGATGCTAAAGAGGCGCGACTTCCGCGAAGTGTTCCGTGGTGCCAACCCTCTCGCAATTAATCTGCTTGAACTTATGCTGGAGTTGGATGCCGATAAGTAATTGTCTTTAGTTTTACATACCATATATAGCATATATCAAATTGACTGAATTTGAAGACGAAACGAAGTGGTAATATAATTGGTAAAGTTCAATTATTATTTTTTTTTTTCTTTGCGGGCTATGAATGTCTGACCATAACCCCCTTCGTTCTGTCGAACTGGACCTACGGCATCGTGTAGTATTTATTTACTACAGTATTGGGTTTCTCTATGCGAATACTCTGAGCGATACATTTTGTAAGCAAATCAGCTTAGTAATAAAAACTATCAGACAGCAAACAGTAGGACCATTCTGTTGACAGTTGTCTGTCTACAGCCGCGGACCGGTTCGTCCGGGGTACCACACACTCGCAGAAAGTCGACGTCCGAGTAGTAGCTATTTGTTACTACGCTTCGTTCGTGAACGAGAGAGCCGGAAGCCCAACATTGTGAGGGTGTTTGCGTGTGGTGGGTTTTAGTGGTGCTTTTAGTATCACCGAACCTCATTGCACGCATTTACACTCCCTTTACTTTCTTCGCTGTAGGCAGCGGCCTTGTAGACGTCTATGAGCGGCAGCAACACTTACCAGCAGGTGTACTGTTTGCTCGCTTGCCACCGTCGGCAATAATAAAAAAAATACAGGGTGTATCAGGTTATGGGGCAACTGGTCAATAGGAGCTAGGCAATGGTGGTAGGAACTCATGAAAAAAATTTGAACGATAAATATCGATTCGTTAAGGAATTAGAGACATGTAAAGTTTTCAATTTTGTCATCGCTTTTTCGTGTAAATCTAATTGAAATGTATAAAGTCAATGATACTTAATACGCAACATATTCATACTTTGTTAAATGTTTATTAGAAATTGAATAAATCAATAATTACGTTCACATAAACAAAACAAACTTCGCTTTAAAACAGCTGATCGGCCTATGACCGTTGACCGCTCGCCACTCGTAGGTACAAACCTACACTGTCATTGAAACGTTTGCGCAATTCTAGGTATGAATGAATGAATTTACACTGTCGAAGCTTTACATGCCTACATGTATTGTCTGTACATGCCTACATAATACGTAACATTTAAGGCAAATACTCTTAGACACACACATTTTTATTTAATCACTATAACTTTTATGTTATATTGTTTTTTGTGTAATGTACATTCTAATTCTAATTCAGAAGGGATATAAATTTTGTTGGACATCAAATGGTAAAATCTTAGTCAGGAAAATTGAAGGACATGCAGCTAAGGTGATCAAGAATATTCAACAATTAGAGGACTTAAAGATGGAATGACTAAATATTTTTGGTCTTTTGATACGTAACATTGTATTTAGATTTCTGATAGAAATTTTTTTAATGAATTATTGCTTACTGTTTGATTATTTTAGTCTTAACTTATATATATCTATCTTATTGCAATTCACTACATATTCACACACTTACTCATTTCACTGCTTATATACAAATACAAAATGTATCATTCACCCTTCACATTCACCGAGATTCTCTACAAGTCACACTATTACTTTATTGCTTACAGTTCAACTTAATTATCATGCTAGCTGGCACTCATTTATCAGATCTCAGTATATTTGCTTCAATATTTTGTTACGGACTGCACTAAAATATTATAAGTTCACCATTATTAATAAATTTAACATAACTTTACTACCAGATAACCCAAAAGACCACAGGCATCAGGAGATCAGTAGCCATGTCTGTTATCCTTTAAACTCTATCAACATTCGATCAACAAATATCTTTAAATAGCGATCTGGATGATCTTTCTGTAGCTAATAGTGACACGTGCAATCTGGAAGACTGTCCTGAATTATTATATACTAATAATGCTGTCCTAAACATACTATCTCAAAATATAAGGAGTGTCAAACGTAATTTTTTCCATTTTGAAACACTTCTACATCGAACTGCAACGGATTGGGATGTAATCATATTAACAGAATGTTGGCTATCTCGTAATCAATATATACCGTCGTTACATGGATATCATTCCTTTTACACAAAAAAAGTCAGAACTCAAAATGAAGGAGTAATTGTGTATTTCAAAATGAATGCTGGATGTGTTGTCTCTGAGCCGGAATTTATGGATGCCAACTGCCTTCTTATTAAAATTAACTCTGATATTGTTATTCTTGCCATTTATCGCCCACCTGCTGAAAGAAATACAGTAAAATTTTTGGCATCTCTGAATGACGTCCTTCAAACCCTTTGCTCTTATAAAAATATCATTTTATGTGGAGACATTAATTTAGACATTATACCCCCTCACTTAGACTCCAGAGTAGAGAATTATCTCAACTTATTAGCAATGCATGGCATGTTACCAGCACACCATATTCCCACACATTCTAAAACCTGCCTTGATCATTTCATTATTAAATCTAATTTCCCAGCCAAATGTCTCATTGCACTCACCACTTTAACTGACCATTATACTGTCATTTTGAGTATTGACTTGGGGCACGCATCTCGCCATGTTTTGGCTAGTGCGACCAAAAAAAGGATTAACTACACTTTACTTGACAAAAAAATCAAAACACTGGATTTATCTCCTGTCTTTTCAATGTCTAACCCTGATAAAGCGGCTGACTTTTTCATAGCTAACATTGCCAACCTCATGTCTGATTGTTTTAGGCCTGTTAGGGCTACGAGACGGCAGAGAATAATCAAGCCTTGGGTAACACCCGGTCTCTTGCGCTGTATTCGTAATCGGGATAAACTGCATTTAAAATTTAAAAAATATCCTAATAATGAAATTTTTAAGCTAACGCATACACGCTACGTATACACGCTATAGAAACTTCTGCAACAACTTGTTAAAGAAAGTTAAAATTAACTATGAACGTAATGAATTATTAAAACATCAGCATAACATCAAGCAACTTTGGAAAACCATTAAAAATATTACTTACACCACTAAACAAAATACTTCTGCCACTGATTTGATTAACCCTATTAGTCCTAAATCTTCAGTTGATAGCATAAACCACTTTTTTGTTAACATAGGGAAGACTTTGTTGCAAAATAGAATCATACCACTTTCACACAATATACAAACCCTATCAGTACATTTCTCATTTGCTCTTCTCCCAACAGACATACACGAAGTTGCAACAGTTATTAACAACCTTAAGGCTGGCTGTCCAATGGGCTATGACAACCTCCCCACTTACTTTATCAAAAGATATTCATCTGTACTAAATGAGTATATTACGTATATTTGCAACCTATCGCTTAGTTCGGGCATATTTCCTAAGGCGTTTAAGAAATCTCTTGTACTACCGATATATAAGAGTGGTGACAGTAACTGTGTTAATAACTATCGTCCCATTTCTATTTTACCTGCGTTATCCAAAGTTCTAGAAAAAATAGTCAACAAACGGTTAACTCATTATCTAGAAAGCAAAAGTCTCCTTTCTCCAAATCAATATGGATTCCGCATCAATAAAACCACTAACGATGCAGTTCAAGAACTCACAAATACCATTGTTGCTAATCTTGACAACAAAAAGAAAGTTCTTACAATTTTCTTAGACTTAGCCAAGGCGTTTGACACAGTTTCTGGCGCCCTCCTGTTGGAGAAACTTCAACGTATTGGGATTCGTGGTACTCAAAATAATTTTTTTGAAAGCTATTTGCGAAACAGAGTTCAGTGCGTTAAGATCGATGGTTGGATAAGTGATGAGTGTGAAATTGATGTTGGAGTGCCCCAAGGAAGCATTCTTGGCCCAACCTTATTTTTGATTTTTATTAATGATCTTTGCCAGCTAAGACTTATTAACGGTAGCATCATATCCTTTGCTGACGACACGACCCTTTTATTTTATGGTGATACTTGGGAGGAAGTTTACCTGCATGCTCAAAAGGGTTTTGCGACAGTTTTAAATTGGCTGAACATCCACCAACTGACACTCAACATAGACAAGACCAAATACATTACTTGCTACTTAAATACAAACAAAGACACACACAACTCTCTCAAAATTACTGCTCACTCTTGTAATAACTCACAAACACACTGCTCTTGTCCTGTACTTCAAAGAACCAATCAAATAAAATATCTTGGTGTTATTATCGATCAGAATCTAAATTTCAGAGAACACATCAATTTGTTATCAATTAGAATTAGGAAACTCATATACATATTTAAAAATCTCAGAAATAGTGCAGATGAAAAAGTTTTAAAAATAACTTACTGCGCTTTGTGTCAGTCACTGTTGACTTACTGTATTTCGTCTTGGTGAGGTGCGGCTAAAACGTATTTGATCAAACTAGAGAGAGCCCAAAGGGCGCTACTGAAAGTTGCGTATAGACTTCCATTTCTTCACTCAACTACAGAATTGTATCTTAAATGTGAAGTCCTAACGGCTCGGCAATTATTTATTCTTCAAGTGGTCCTACGGATGCACTCGCTTCTGAGATACAATCCGAATGTATTTGTTAATAAACGTATTAAAAGTAAAGTTTGTATGATTAATTTATGTAGGACAAGCTTCTCACATCGCTACTTTGGTTTCCTGGATAATTATTTATATAATAAAATTAATGCCATCCTGTCAATATATGCTCTCAATAAAGCGGAGTGCAAACGAGTAATCACAGCCTGGCTCTTAAAACAGACGTATGACAGCACTGAACAACTTTTAGTTACACCTAAATAGTTCAAGAATATTTTACTAAAATAGTTCAATCCATGTAGTTATTTCAACATATATCGGGACCACACTTGCTTATAGTATTCATGCAGACATACACATACAAATAATACAGCACATCCACATGAACATTCACACACACGCGCACACACACACACACACACACACACACACACACACACGCACGCACACGCACACACACACACACACGCACGAATTAACGCAGAAACGCGCACTAATACATGCACACATACTTGTACGACTTCAGATACATTAACTCATGCACAACTCGCACACTTTTTCTGTTATTAGAAGTACATACATTATTTTTCTTTTGTTTATTTTTTTATTTTTTTTTAAGTTATCAAAAGTACCTATATGAAATATTGTCTAATGCTACTGAGGGGGAGCCTGGTAATCTGTATGACAGGGCAACCTAGTTCAGATACCAGTCTCCCACAAGGGTTTATTTGTAACATTAAATGTAAACATTAGTAATAAGATACCTTTGTGGAAGATAACAATAAATTATTATTATTATTATTATTATAATTACGATCTATGACCGTTGAACTACAACATACTCGAACAGTTGCCCCATAACTTGATACACCCTGTATATTCGATCGTATTGTGTGGAATACATATCATTGTATTATCAGGTATATGTATTGCAGTGTGGTTTTAGTGTGTGTGGTTAGGTTACAAAATTGCAAGGTTGCATTTATTTTTAGATTTTTTTTTTTTTTGTGGGTGGGTCGCGGTCGGCGCGCCTCCGCACCACTCCGTCCGGGGCGACAGAGGGGCCCAAGCACGCAACTCCCGCGACCCACCCAAAAACCACGTCGCCTTCGTCGTTGGGCCGACCACTGGAGCAGCGTTAACTTGTCGTCAGTGGTCGGCCCGACGGAATACCCCTAATTGGGGTACCCTCCCATCGACCGAGGTCCCCCCCTCGGGGAGGACGTCGGTCTTTCCTCACGCGGTCGGCCTCTCGGCGGGTGACGGACTAATCCCCGGTCACGTCACCCGCGGCCTCGGCTAGGGCGGCATGAGGCGCAGGTAGTTGCGCCTGCGCCGCCCTATTCGCCGGCGGCGGATCTCCTCATCGAGGCTGCGCTCCTCGCGCAGGCGATCCGCCGCCTCCTTCTGCGAGATCACTGTCTCGCAGAAGGCTGCGACCGCGTCCCAATTCCCGACGCTGTCGACCATCGCCCTAGCGATGGCCGGCAGCGTCAGGTCGGCACCGATGATTGCGACGAGTTCACGGCGCTGCGTGGCCCAAGCGGCGCAGGCCTCGAGCGTATGCTGCGCCGTGTCCTCGTCGCAATCGCAGTGGTGGCAGGATGGCGTACTCTCCCTCCTAACGACCTTGTGCAGGTATTTGGCGAAGCTCCCATGCCCCGTCAACACCTGCACTAGTCGGAAGGAGAGCACCCCGTGCCGCCTTTCCAACCACTGCATCAGCACCGGCCGGAAGGCCTCCACGATTCGCACCCCGAACCGAGGCCTCTCCAGCCGGACTGCCCAACGGGCAATGACCTCTCGGTGGGCGTCGACGCGCCAGGCGGTGAACTCCCTCAAGGAAACAACACCACCCTGCCCGCGCACCCCCGATACCCGCCGATGCAACTCGGCGAGCATTTCCGCCTCTATTTTTATTTTTAGATTGAAAGTAAGCTCGTTGTAATTTCAATTTTCCTTATACGTAATATTAAAATATTGTAAGGTTTAGTCGATGACTAATGTGGAGGCGGTACCCAATCTTAACCGGTTCTTATTTTCCATTAAAACATGTTTATATATGTTATCGTTATTAATATTGTATGAGCAGAAGAGATTGTGTGTTTGAATGTGCTAATCTTGGGAAGTATCAATTGGATTCCAAAAAAAATGCGTCAGATAGCTTACTTATTGATAAAGGCTATAAGCCATAATAGATAAAGATAAATAGATAGGAGAGAAAATAGTGTCTATAAATATTATATCGTTGGCTTGCTGCAAGAACTCACTAACGGCAAAAAGTCATTATGTTAAAGTTTATAATGCCTTCAGCATTATTTGTAGCTGTTTAAATTTGAAACTCCTGCACAATATTAATAATTACAATTTTTGAATTGTTGGTTTCATTAAAATTGTTACCTATCTTATAAAATTAAAAAAGAACAAAGTAAAGAACAAATAATAATTTTCTTATTTGCAAAACTCGTTTATGATACCTATATTGTTTCGTGATTTCGGTAAATGTGTTTTACGAGCATCACTTTAAAACGAAACTTAGTTACAATTCATTAGCTACGCTTGCTTTCTGTTCACTATCATGTTTGGCCTCACCTGCTCTTTTTAATGGAGATGCAATGAAATATCCTGAATGATACTTCAATTACCCCGGATACGATTTCGTGCACTAGTTTTGTTGTAAAGTTGGTGTGTGCGTGTTCATTCTAGGTGAACTCTGTTGTCGCCGCCTTTGAGCCCTCGAGCATGATAACCTTTTAATCTTCTGGTTATTTAAAAACTGAAGAGTTTAACCGCATCTATGCGTGCCTGTATAGGTCCCTTAGTAGCAATTCGGGGACAATTCAGTTATTCGTAAACCCCCAAAAAGAGGATGGTGAAATATTGGAGCAGTATCCGGCGCGGTGGTAGTGGTTCTTGGAGACTTTGACTTGAGCGTTAAGAGGGTTATCGGTAATCGCCACTTCTCGCATGTAGGCAATTTGCTACGTTCCGATATCGACGTACACTAATGCACTACACTAAACTAGACTACTGTCAACAACGCGTAGAGTTCATAGAATGACCAGTCTTGAGCCTTGGCGCTTATAATCAATCTGTAATATATTCTTCGGAGAAGTAGATTTTCTTAATGTAAATTTTAACATTTTTAATTAAAAACCAAAACTCATAACAGTAAAACGGTTAAAATTGTATTTTTAATATGCAAAGTATAGGAAATAGTAAAATATAGGCACAGAGTATAACTTACAAGGAGACCCTCAGACGCGTGGGTCGGGGATTTCCATGATTTTTGGTGCGGTGGTAGAGGGGGCCTGAGGGTATCACAACTACTAGATATTAGGTTCAACTGGGCCCTCGTTAAAAAGATTTTAAGGGTCAAAGTTGGATGGGTAATTTATGTACTAGAAAAATTCGCAGTCGAATCGCCAACAAGCGGTGGTCTCGTGGTAACGTGCTCGCCGGCGGGAACTCTGGTCTCGGGTTCGAGACTCGACAACTTATTTTTATTTAATTATCACATTATTGTGTAATAATTTAAAAAAATAATTTGTTTTTTTTTAATAATTTTACGCAGAATTATAAATTCTTTCCCTCCCTCACCTCTCGACGTCCCTATCCCGGGACGTCGGTCGCCGTCACGCGGTCAGGCTCTCTGCGGGTGACGCACTAAAGTCCCCGGTCTGGTCACCCGCGGACTCGCCTAAGGCGGCATCAGGCGCGGATACTCGCACCTGCGCCGCCCGAGTCACCGGCGGCGGAACGTGTCACCAAAGATCGATCACACACGAGCCGCTGCCTCCTTTCGTGAGATGACAGCCTCACAGAAGGCAGTGACCGCGTCCCAGTTCCTGACGCTGCTGAGCATCTCCCTAGTGATGGTCGGCAGCGTCCGGTCGGCACCGATGATTGTATCGAGTTCACGGCGCTGCTCTGCCCACGAGGCATACACCTCGAGCGTGTGCTGCGCTGTGCTCACGTCGCAATAGCAGTGGTGGCAGGATGTTGTGCTCTCCCTCCTAACGAGCTTGCGCAGGTACTTGGCTATCGTGACCCATCAATACCTGCACCAGTCGGAAGGAAAGTACCCCGTGCTGCCGACCCAACCACCCCATCAGCACCAGCTGGAAAGACTCGACGGTCCTGATACCGTACTGAGGCTTCTCCAGTCCGACTGCCCAACGAGCAATGGCGTCTTGGCGGGCGTCGACCCGCCAGGCGGCAATCACCTTGATTGAGACTATATGTGGCTCACGTCTCTGATACTCGGCGGTAAAGCTCGGCGAGTACCTCCGCCTGCAGGTCCCACCAGGGAGTTCCAGCCAAGAGGCACGCTGCCTCCGTGGCTGCCGTGCAGTAGTATGGATGTCTAACAAGTCCAGTCAGAGATTTAAATCTACCCATTACAGAAATTAGTTATTAAATTTTGACCCACATTTTACTACATATTTATTGCTAGTACAAGAAGAAAATGATTCTCTATGAAAAAATTATATTGTGTATGGTTAGTAATTATTAAACATTAAATTTGAGTTAGCTGATAATCTTCAGAAGATGAGGCTGTATAAATGTTCCGTTCGGATTTTTGATGTGAAACATCTATAGGCGAGGGTGAACCTGATCGTCGCGTGCGGTTTGCGGTAACGTCTTCAAAATAATTTTGATGTTTCACATCTGCCAGGCGTCCTGAGTGACGGCTCACTTTTCTTTTCGTTTACTCTTTTGAAACTTTAAGTACCTTACAGTTTTGTCGTGTGTTCTCTTTTTCCTTGCCTTGTAACCAATTTTGTTCCCAAGATACAATCTGCTTTTTCTACCCATCACCTAAAACGTAAAAAGATTGTATATTATTCTTAATAGAGATCGCATGAAAGTAATTAACAGAATTAGGTAGTAATAAATACTTACGAATCAAAACCGATCAGTCGCAGTATACGCTCAAGTTCGTATTGTCGGTTTTTGCACTGGCCGGCGAGAACCAGAGCGACATGACCCTGCTCCGTTGAGCGCCAATGCGCGACTGGCTTATGACATCGACTATGCTCTCCACCCTCGTATGGGATGGGAGAAACGGTGCCAGGGATATTCCCTCTGACCGTGAATGCTGGCGCCGGTATTTAAGAATACCGTGTCGTTGGGGTGTTTTTGATAAACGATGGTGTTTGGGGGGACGGTGGACGATCTTCACACCATAGGGGCGGTCAGAACGAGCAGGGTGAGACCCCCGGTTACCCCGGAGGAGGCCCCGCTCCGAACGACCAGCGACCCTACGGTGACTGACACGTCGAACACCGTCCCACGCTGGTCATAGTATCTTGCGAGGTTTGTAAACCGCCGGTGTCGCCGCCCCGCGGACACCAACAACAACTGTATACTTACGAGAAGTATGCAGAAGTGTTTGGTTTAAGCGGGGCGATTGCGTCGCGGCGGCTTGTTCTTCTTAAAGGCAGGGCTTCGATCTTGACATTATAACCGACAAGCCCTTAGCGACGACGTCTGCGATGTCTTCGTAGGGCTTGCCGGCGTCTAGTGCTGCGAGGATGTTCTGTAACACCAACATCACAGTTGATATTGGTGTGTGAATTTCGTATCTTGATGTTGGCGGCAAAGGCCGCTCAGAGAGCGGCTGCGTGAGCGGCTCCGCTATCGTCGCGGCCGGCGCTACGGGCGTCGCGGCGGCAGCTATGGGCGTCGCGACGCCCATGGTAAGCGTCGCGACGCTGGCGGATTTCTGTTTCTTTTTCTTCTTTTTGTTTTTGTTATTTTTCGGTTGCTGCGGGGCGGGGTTCGCCGGTGCCATCAGGCTAATCGCCTGCGGGTCGGCGGCCACGCTGGGCTGCTCAGGCGCTTGAGGGCGCCTACGTTGAGTAGAAAGGGCTTCTGTGCCCGCCCGACGATTCCGGGCCTCTCGTCGTAAGACGGGGCAGCCGGAATAGTTGGCGGGGTGGGGCCCGCCGCAGTTTACGCACGTCGCTGGTGACTCGCGGGGGCGGCTGCAGTCTCTGGCGGGATGCGGACCGGCACATCGCACGCAAGCTAGCGGGCGGTGGCAGTTGTGACTGCTATGACGGAAGCGCTGGCAGCGGTGGCATTGGGCAGGGCGCCCTTTGCCGCGCCAGCCCTGCACCACTACTCCGGTGAGACCCAGCAGCTCCGTCACTTGGTAGACGTCTTCATTGTTCGGGTTGCGCTGTAACATAGCATGGTGAATGCAGCCAGGGCGACCACCCCTGGTACGTATGGGGCGAATATAGGTCGCTATGAAACCTAGTGATGCCAGTTCTTGGGCGATCAGCTTAGGAGGGGAGTCGCTGGGAAGCCCCCTGATGGCGATTTTGAAGTCTTGATGTTGTGGCATCGAGTAAGAGTACCAAGGGACCCTCTCCGTCTGCCCCAGTATACTAAAATACCGTTGCAGCAAACGGTACTCTTCATCGTCGACGGGCGTAAAACGAATGCCCTTGCCGAATGGGCGAGCATTCGCTGTTCGCCCGAGCTGCTGCTTGATCGCCGCCAAGTGGTGGATCCAATTTGGTAGGACCTCTACCACTATGGGGGGATATTTGGGCTTCAGAGATGCAATTGCAGGCTGCACGGCGTCTATCTTGGCGCTGGTGGACGGCATAGGCACGTCGGAAGCAGTGTTCTGTGTGTGCTCGGCGGCCGTCACCCGTGCTCACATCCGCGGATGGCGGCGATTTGCGCGGCGCGCGCCGTTGACACGCGCTGCGGCTGCGGCGGTGCAGGTTGCGGTGGTGAGGGCGAACGTGGGGACGCCAGGTGGCGCTCCCTCGTGGCGCTCGATGAACCGGCGGCTGATGGCTCCTTGGTGCGGCGAATACCCCGCATGGGGTAGCCCCTCCGAGGACGCATAGCGAGGAATCGATACGGTCAGTACCGTGCGACTGCGAATGGTTGCTGGCTGCGCGTCGGCAACCGCTCCGATGCCTATGCTGACGCCGAGACGCCAACACAAACACCGAAGAAGCGGCAGACGGCAGACCGAGGAGTCCGAACACTTGTTAAACGACGTAAACGTAGTAAAAACTGTGGTACTGAGGCGCTCCTGGCTTATGAACAATTATGCCGTTCAATTTATAGTAATATTTAAAATTTAATTACGAGGGTGACTATTCGTATTTCAATTTGGTTTTTTTTTACTGCTTCTACAATAGTCGAACAAATAGTGGATATTTTTTAAATGTTCCAAGGTTAGTATTATTCACAAAATTAAATGTTTTACAGGAGCCATTTTCGTCAAATTAATCTTAAGGAAATATTTTTTTTTTAGTTTTAAAAGGAAGAAATCTTGAATCTCATTTTGTACATACACAAGAACAGTAATTTTCCTAACATCTACAATTTTTTTCGAGCTGCCATGACTTATGGTTTATTCGTACCTGAACTTCAAAACTCAACGTTTTCGTAAAATCTCATGAACTTAAGTTCAAAATACCCTTGTCTTTTAATAAAATAGTTTCAATATTGAGTTATAATTCTATACAAACACAATATAAAGATGTGTTTAATGTAGTGGTTATATAAATTTTTAGTAAGCTATTATCATGAACGAGTAACCAGTCCTCAAAAAACCACATTTTTGGGTTTACGGCCGCTTATTACCGAAAACGCTCTTAAAAGTAAAGAATAGTTGGGATTCCGAACCATCGACCTCCTGCGCCAACATCTTTTCAATATTATCTCAGTCTACTATGGTCTCTTATGGATGGATAGTTTCATAAAGTTATTATATTTTAGGTATAATAGGAACTTTATGTAACGAAAATATGAAATGAAAATATGATAGTTTCATAAAGTTCCTATTATATTTTAGGTAGCCATATGCATTTAGCGCCTTCTTAAATTATCGCCTCGGAAGATGTTGCTATTTGAAAAACCGGAGCGTATTCTGAATTTACAGTCGCCCAATGTTATTGAAATTTGTGGACCCTGGACAATAAGGTCGGATACCACCCTGAGCTATCTATATCCCAGAATCCCTTTAGTAAATGAGAATTTAAACCTTTTTATATACTTATATGGTCTATTGTGGACTGCCATATAATTACCATTTACATACACCGTGGAATCTAATTGGCTGTGTTTCCGAAACGTACATACTCAGTTAATGATATAGAACCATACTATAGCATTTATTCAATAAAATAAAAACATAAATTCTTGTCATTTGCAATCCTGGACGTTTCCTTAAAATATCATTTTTGCATAATTGTAACATTTGGTTAAGGGCATCGACCGTAGGTACCGTACCATGCTAACTGACCTATTAAAACTTAGACCAAGGTCGCGCGACTCAGGCGCATCACAAAAGAAGAAAGGGGTGCGGGACGCGAGCGGGTGATGTGCGACACCGAGCTCCGAGGTGTTATGCTTAAAATTATTTTGTTTTACCTATTATTGCGATTTAATACGAATGCTATGTTGTAGGTATGTTGGGAACAATACCGTTGCATGTCAGACAAACTAAAGAATGTCTAATTATCAGACTTTTTTCTAAATTTTTTATGTTTTTAGTTATGTGGGGATATTTAGAATGATCAACTGAGTACATACGTTTCTGGAAAACAGCCAATTAGATTCCACGGTGTATATGTTAAGGTTTAAGTTAGTAAATCTAACAGCATCATGTGACACTTCTTAGTGTCAAGACCTGGTTTTGATCCGTTTATTAAGTAAAAAGAATTTAAATATAAAAATCCTTAGAATAATTTTATATTTTTTATTTTTTAAGGCGCATAACAGCTGAGCAGGCACTTGCGCATGAGTACTTGGCGCAGTACGCAGACCCCGACGATGAGCCCGTGTCAGCGCCATACGATCAGAGCTTTGAAGATATGGAGATGCCAGTTGACAAGTGGAAAGGTACGGTCATTTTTAAAAATTTTATGATAAAACTTATTTCTAGCTTAGTTAATGGATACTATCAGTATCTAGCTAAATAACGTGCTACACGTGTCTTTTAAATAAATATCTACTACTTGTGAAATACATACATAGAAGCAAGGGCATTTATTTTTGATTAGAACGTCTATACCTTCTATCTTTAATAGTACAAAAAATCCTTGTATTGTAATGAATTTTTTTTCTTATGGAGAATGAAAAAATATTCTATGAAAAGTAAGACATATACGTAAAAACTTTACATATTTTTCATTGCATAGTGCGGTAAAATTAAGTACTAGGCTCTGGTTTACATAAATTTATATAATATACTAGCGTACCCAGCCCGCTTCTAGATTTTGCTTTATTTTATTTAAACAATAAACTTACATCATTTGATAGAATATCATCATAGTAAATAAAAGCTGTATTTGACAGTTCAAAAAGAGGAGTGCTCCGATGGTCACCAAACTTTACAGGATTACTCGCCATGTCAATCTGGAGATGCCCTGAAAGTTTCATTGAAATCGGTCCAGCCGTTTCGGAGCCTATATGGAACATACCCACACACTTTCTCTTTTATATATATAGATATATGACATTATATTATCGAAGACGCATATATAAACATATAAATTAATCGAAGAATACCATTTTTGATACTATTCATTTGCTTCAAATGTTTAATGTTGTAATGATAAGTACTCGGTATAGAAGGAACAGATGTATCCTTAAGATAAATAAATAACTGCAATATGGAGAAGTTTTGGAAGAACAACTACGATCTTTCATATAATTCGCATGACTAATTTCTTAAATGGTGTATATATAAGATGAATAGAACTGTCTTAGATGAATCATCCGCAACGAGAAGGACTTTACAAATAGTATAAGAAAATTACAATTTTTCATGACATTCTTATTGCTCGTTATAAAAAATCGGATTAAAAGACTTGTACAAATTTGATACTACAGAGATTTCATCATCAGCACTTTTATATAAATTGTACATATAATCATTTCTGCAGTCCACCCTTATTTCAATGTCCTTTAGCCATCTCACATGATAACCGCGAGTAAATTTAGTCATCATCATTATTTCAACTCATATACGTCCCACTGCTGGGCTCGACCCTCCTACAAAATAGGAAGGAAATTGACCTACTATATCACTCTGGTAAGACGTGTTGGTATAGGGTTTTATTTCGAGTTTTTCTGCTCTTGCATAGACATATATGCATATTATATCCCCTAGGCGTCTTTTATGATACCCACGAGTAAGGTGGTGGTGAATTGTATTCTTACTCCATCACCACACAGATAATTGCGGGTGACGTGACCGGGGATTAGTCCGTCACCCGCTGAGAGGCCGACCGCGTGAGGAAAGACCGACGTCCTCCCCGATGGGGGGACGTCGGTCGATGGTCCGTCGATGGATGGGAGGGTACCCCAATAGGGGGTATTCCATCGGGCCGACCACTGATGTCAAGTAACCCTGCTCCAGTGGTCGGCCCAGCGACGTAGGCGACGTGGTTTTCGGGTGGGTTGCGGCAGTTGCGTGCTTAAGCCCCTCTGTCGCCCCGGACGGAATGGTGCGGAGGCGCGCCGACTGCAGCCCACCCACAAAAAAAAACCATAAATTATCGAAATTAAATAATTTGTATACTTTTTCAGAGCTAGTATGGAAGGAAGTTGTGGAGTTCAAACCACACCCACAACACATGAATACAGTCGTCGAAGTCAAACCTTCTTAATATCGCCATATTATTTTCAAATATAATGTTTATTGTATGAACGTTATATTACATGCCGGCACATTTATAATAGTTTTAATGAGGCCAGTATGTCTATATTTGTGAACTTAATGCAATTTAGATTTTATTACATCGCTATGTATATTTATTTTTATTTGTGCGATGCCATCCATTCTGGGGTTCCGTAGTCGAAAGATAATGTAATAATAATAATAAAAATATATATACATTGAATAAATCGAACTTTTCTTTTTCAATTATTTTGAAGCATTTCGCGATGAAAAATATTTTATTTTTACACTCTAACAATTACATTTTATTTATTAATATTATAAATTAAGCTCCTAATTAATTATATATATTTATCACAAGACTCGTCGCGTATTCGCCTTCATGAGACTACGGAACTATACATTAGATTACTTTGTATTTGAGAAGTATGTGATATGATCACTTTTTAATGGCATCTGTTCTTTATAATCTATAGTATAGTATAGATTCTATACTGTATTAGGCCTTAAAGTTATATGTATTTTGTAAGTAATAAGCATTAATTAGAGATCGTTTTAAATACAAATGTATTCGCAATAATAATTGAGATCAATTAATAATAATATTTTTGGTAACACGCTTTAAGCGTTTAGTGAAATCTGGAGATACGTCTCTGTGGGCCTTGTTAACACTTCCATTAGAAATATAGATACCGTTTCAATAATGGAATACTATTTTTCAATATAGTTTATTTGTATAAAATAGTACATACAAACATCACGGTATCATAAATTAAAAACAGGTTACTGTCACGGATATTCTCAGCTCACATACAATTTACTGTTTGGCATGAAATTCCTCAAGGGGGAGAAATTAGGCCTATATTATCGTGTGGCCTCAATGAGTTGGCATTGGCTGACAAAAATTGTTCTGTCTCAAAATCAAAAATATTAACAGTGCTGGAAAACGAAAATATTGTTATTGGGATTTTTATGAAATTAAAAAAGTTAAGAATTTTGACAATAGCATCACTTACTACCTTCATAAAAATCGGTCCAGCCATTTAGGCGAGCGCAATCCTTGCGAGCAGACACATTGGCCTTTATGTGTATAGAATTAAATTCAATGCATGTATAAATACTATAAAATTTTCTTACTGACATTTACGCGCAGCATATAATGCTGTATATTTGAGACTTACCAATTTTGAATGTGTTCCCAATCAATGTTTTCAATCTACAAGATTGTTGTAAAATATAATACAAATTTTATATAGATGTATGTATATGGTTTAAGCAACTCGCACAATTCCATATTGTGTCATAAAACTTGTGATGATTTCAAGCCATATGTTATGCATGTTAAATAATAATATTTAGATGTTCTTAAAGGTAGATGCTTGCTTTTGCTACTGAAATAAATATCAATGGAATTTTCCTAACGCTTGTTGAAACTTTTACCAAATTTGAAAGCGAGTGTTTCGGATTGATATCAACTCTCCAAGATCTTTGTCGCTGTAGTCTTTTGGGTAGGAAACATCTGCATAGCGCACAGGATTTAGGGCGGTTCCCAAATCGCGAAATGCACATCGTGATTCGGAAGCTTTTAAGATGCAAGTCATCCGTAAACTATTCTCCAACTGTCATATTATATTTAGATGATTATTCACGCTGGTCAGGTGTTGGCATAGGGTTTTATTTCGAGTTTTCCTTGCATAGATGTTATCTACATATCACATCCCTTAGATGTCTTTTATGACAACTATGGGCAAAATGAGTAAATTCTTACTCTGTCGCCCCAGGGAACCAACAATATAGCTGCTAAATTAGTTAATATGGTTATTAAAAACCCTATCAGAGTAAGAATAAGTGTGCAAAATCGTATAATCTTTTTGCCACTAGCTTCTCTGCTTCATATAAAATCAATGTTTCGCAAAATTTTAATACAATTATTCATATATAGGTATGTAACAGAAACGAGATACACCAAGTTCTAGAGATGTTACTGAAGTATAACGGCATTAAACGTTTAAACAGGCAAGTTATTAAAAACATTGTATCAGGTACTTAGCAGTTTTGAAGCTTCATAAATTGCTGAATTTCATATTGAACATTTAAATTCACTACCGTTGAAACGCCATCAAGCTTGGCAGATACATTTTGCTTAGTTTTCGTTAATCTTTATGTAGTAATTGTCAAAGGGTATAAAACAGGAAAATAGAATAGCGTAATCATAGTTAAGTATTAAAATAATCCCCATATTATTTACCTCATGTTAATTAGTCATAATATTGTCTAACACGCTAAAATATTTTTGTAGCAAACTTATCTATTTTACAGGCGGCGTGTTTTTATGAATTTTCTATGTGTTTCAATTGCGTACGTCAACTGTATTTTAAAGTAATATTACGACCGCAATTAGTATCATTTGGATAGAATTTAAATATGTATGTTGAATTGTAAGAATAAATATTATAATAATCACCTTTATTGTTTTATTTAAATAAAATTACCTATGTTTGTGAATATGCAAAAGAAGGAAAACGAAATAAAACCCAATAGTAACCCGTCAGACTTTTCCAAGATGACAGGGCACGGTTGCTTCGCCAAGTATCTGCGCACGGTCGTGAGGAGGGAGAGCACATCGTCCTGCCATCACTGCGATTGCGACGAGAACACGCTAGGGGGATGTTCGGCATCATCAGTAAATGGGACGCGGTCGCCGCCTTCTGCGAGGCGACTCGGGCGGTATTCCGGCAGTATACCTTGGAAGGTATTCCGTCGGGCCGAACACGGAGGACAAGGAATTCGGTACCAATGGTTGGCCCAACGACGAAGTCGACGTGCTACGGTGGGTTATGGGGTCTCGTGCTGCTCCTCTGTCACCCCAGACGGAGCCGGTTGGCCGCTGCGCTGGCCATAGCCCACCTCAAAAAAAAAAGCATAGCTTTCCCAAGAAGAAATTTTATCCAAATCCGTTCAGCGCCTTGCTCTTAATCGAGTTAATAAATTTGAACTATCACCCCAAGGGTGACCGAAATAAAAAAGTATCCTATGTGTTAATCCAGGTATTCTCAGTAAACCTATCAATGTGGCAATTTTCATCCAAAACTGTTTAACAGTTTACGCATGATTGAATAACAAATTTCACGAACTATCACATTTATAAGTGGGAAATAAAATAGTTAGATATAAGATATAATAAGATAGTTTTAGCTTTTAATGATTATTTTTAAACAAATATTTGAAATTAATAAATACGTTTGTTCACGGTGTGGTGCCAATAACTTGCAACATGTACTATATTGAGTCGACCCTAAGTAATTTGAATAAGAGCAGGGTGATGATTACTTTCGAATCGTAAAAACCGGCCAATAGCATCAAGTTTACCGTGCTCTCTTAGGGAACCGCGATCTTCATAGAAAATTTATATGAGTGAACGTCTGATATCTCATAACGCAGCTGATTTATATTTTTGACTAAGGAAATTATTCTTGTATTGCGGGGGACTTTACAAACAATTTATAGGACACAAGACTCATAACAATTTGTGGATCGCACGGTGTCGTCCTGCGTGAGCTTCGAACCCACGAGACTGGCACGGCAAGTCGGTATATGAACCACTACGCCATCTGTACAGTCAATTTTATGATACGTGATGTGACGGGGTAAGAATACAATTTCACGACTGCTCTTGCCCGTGGGTGTCGTAAAAGACGATTAAGAGATATGATATGTATACACGGTGACTTTTTTATCGTCTTACAATAGTGGCAGTTATAAAAATAAATTGAAAGTTAATATTTTGTAACAGCCTGTTTATCATGTTTACATTTTAAATAAAAAAATACATGCGGTATTTCGTTAGCCAATCATAGGTATGAAGTCCACGTGGACGGCTTTCACAAAGCGTAATTCCCTACACTAGATACCTAACAGGTATTCTTTGCGATGCCCGATTGGCGCCGAGGTCAAGTGGTCGTAGTACCTACATAGTACATCAGCTGTGCCGAGTACCTAAGCGCTCGCTACATGCCGTTTCCTTACTAATTTAATTAGTAATTATTTATAATAACTTTTTAAAAAATTATTCTAGTAAATATTGTTTTTAACCTTTTAATTGTACGATGTATAGTAGATACTGGATACTTTAATTGACCTGCTTTTGTAAGACAACATAAATGTCACCGTGTATAATATTTGTGCGAGAGACAGAAAACTTGAAATAAAACCCGTCTAACATGCATGTTGTAGTAGTTCAATTTCCCTCCTATTGTGAAGGAAGCTCGACCTCACGCATATGAGCCGAGATGATGTTCAAAATAAAAGAAATAATTTCATGCATTTTTTTTTATTTTCTGGCCTTACCAGCTTAATATAAATCACTGTAGACTGAGTATACAGGACATTGGTAATTTCACACAGTAGCCTGATAAGAGCAAGTTCCAATCTTGCGCACAATTATTATTAATTTATATTTACAGATTATTTAATAAAAGCAATTCTATAATTTATAATGATAAATTTACATCAATAAAACATTTTTTTACATTCTCATACATATGAATCAAGGTAAGTGTTTTTCATTATATACACTCTCGTTAAGTAATTACATGTCATTTTTTTAATTATATTACAAATGTTATGCAAGGGTCGAATTCATAATCTAACGCAAATACCCGTAAATAAGAAATAGTGTTAGAAATACGTCTAAATATGTGTCCGCATCGGCAGACCTTACAAAATTGAAAAATGAGATTTATTCAAGTTTCATAAAAAAAAGTGTAGCGTGCCTATTACATAGGTATATATAATTTCTACAATTAACATGTTCTTCGTTCCTGAACTTCGGTGCTTCTAACAATGCAATCTATTGCAAGATAAAAGAGATATCACTTCCTCCCTTCAAATAATTTCATGCTGCACGTGCCTTTCACTCAAGCTTGACTAATATCTAGTTAAATAATTGATTTCACACAGCTATGAGAAAATAAGCAGCTTCTAATAGTGAAATATATTATTTTAAATACGGAGTATAGACTATGTCTTTGATCTAGCGCATTAGTCGTAGATTCAAGATGGTATCCGAAACGGTAACCCAGACTAATGACAAGGACTTATCTATACAGTATTTCTCAGTGACCCAAATAAACCAATCTTTGAAATTTTCTATATATGAACTGTTATATAAATAATCTACGCACACGCCAATTATAATATTTCAGTAAATCATATCTTGTTCAATAGTATTATAGTAGTATTTGGTAAGTTTGTTACATACAACGAATATTCCTTATATTCGTTCGTCCATTTGTTATTTAAGTATTGTCTGTCTTGACCTGTTTTATTAGTTCCATGGGCCGTCATCATAAACATCTGTTATCAGATGTCAAATTTCCGGGTAACGGATTAGTGTTAGAATCTGTCTTTTGTGAAAAAAAAACTCACTAGCGAAATTTCATTCTTGTTGGAAAATTATTAATTACTGGTGAGTAAATATATGTTAGCTTTATCTTCAATTAATAGGTGTTTTAAAGAGTAAACGAAGTTAATTGCTATTTCTAACCTTTAAAGTTTAACAAATGTTTGTGTGGAATAGTAGTATATGGGGTACAGCGTAACGGGGTACAGTGTAACATGTTATAATCTGCCCATTTGATCTATTTTGAATTCTAGGTGTGTTACATCGACAATAGTGCGAAATTGGCAAAGAAACACAGAAATTGGCTTTCAGGATGCTAACGATATGAAAGAAGCAATAAAATTGGTTGAAAGGGGAATGCCCTTGAAAAAGCAGCCAAGAGAAAAAGCGTGCATTACGGCCCTTTATATCGTTATGTTAAAAAAGAAAGGCCTGTTCAGCTGAGGAGGGTAAAAATCTACGATTGACTGCGAATTACACGGTTAGTAAAGTATTTTCTAATGCTCAAGAAACAGCACTGAAACAATATAACATACTCAACAATGTGTTACGGTCTTGATAACATTGAAACTAGAAAATTAGCTTATGAAACGGCTACATATTACAAGCTTAAAATACCAGTATCTTGGGAAGCTAGACAAATCGCAGGAAAAGATTGATAGGACGGGTTTAGAAAAAAGAATCCCGGATTTAATTTTGTGAAAATCGGAAGTCTGTAGTCTTTCAAGAGCTATATCATTCAACCAGCATAATGTCGCGATGTTTTATGACAACTTAGAAAAGTTAATGACAAGATGTCCAAGTTATGGTGACGGTACTAGACTGATTTACCTTGATGGGACTGGTACAGCCACGGTATAAACACCGAAAAGGGTTTTGGCATCAAAAGGATCGAAAAATTTAATAAAGTAACAAGTGGCAACGAGGTACCCTTGTCACAACATGCTGTGCGGCTTCTGCTACAGGCAATGCTATGCCGCCCGCGATGGTATTCCTTGGAAAAAATTACAAATCATCTATGTTGAAGAGAGCACCTACTGGCACATTGGATTTGACGCAACCTACGTGTTTGATGAACTCTCAATTGTTCTCTGAGATTGTAAAGCTTTCCGTAAAGGTGACTGGTAGTTCAAAACACAATCCATCGCTTTTATCCTTGATAATCATGACAGCCACCAAGCACCGGAGGCATTAAATATAGCTAAAGAAGACGGTTAGACTTTACTTTCTATTCCGTCGCATTCCAGCCACAAGTTACAGCGTTATCCAGAACCACCTTAGAAAATATATAATACTGTGGCACTTCTATTTAAAAAAAATGCCTATCCACCCATAAATATAAAATCGGGTTTTGAAATAATGGGTATATTTCCTTTCGACAGGGATATTAGCAGAAGCGAAACAGGCCTTTACAATCTGAAACTTCATTATTGCAGCATAGTGAACAAGTAACAAAACCGCTGTCGAAGCAGGTTATATTGTCTGAGGTCGCGACGTTGTTGCTGTGACGAAATCTCGAAGTAACACAGAAGCTCAACTACTCGATTATTCTAAGGGATTTAAACTTAAGAAAAATAGATCTTGTACCAATAGGAGGTACTTTAACGAGTCCAAACGAATATAAAAATTAACCGAAGATCGGCCCCAGGCTCTCTAAACAGGGAAGAAAGATAAAAAATACTTGTATTTGCACCGATCCATCTATTAAATATGAATTTAAAGAAGCAACTTAAAAAGAGAAAGCTAGGAGCGTAAAAAGTAAATATCAAATGCATGAACCATAAAAAAAGAAACCAAAGAATGTCTAAAAGATTACCAAGGTTTTATTTTTAAGTTCAGAAAAAGGCATTGAAAATTCTGAGGCAGATTGAAATGTTTTATTTAGTGACTCAGAAGGTAATCCCACCGTCTTAACTGAGACGACTAAAAAAAGATGATATTGTTCTAATAAAATTTTCAGGGAAACATATTATCGGAAAATTATTGGGGAGACAAATTTTGAGGAAGATGTATGTCATGATGTCAGTTATCTACGCAAAAACAGTAAAGTTGACAATGTCTTTTATTACCCTCTAAAACAGGATCTTGCTACTGTTGGAGTCGGTGATACTAAGCGTATATTGTCATTAGTAATTGTCCTCCTTTTAGGTAATTTAAATTAAAATTACCTAAAGGAAAAAATACGTTAAGCTGATTGTTACACATCTCCAGAAAAAAAAAACTTAATCGCTTCAATCTAGGCTAAGAAAAGATAATACGAAAGAAAATTCTATAGTATTTTTTTTATATTTCCAGTTCCAAAAATATGTTTGTTATAGAACATAGTTGAGCTTAAATGTTATTTGCCATATTCTTTTTTTGATGTGTGTTTAGTCTATAGTTATAGTGTGCTATAACTATAGACTATCTTGTTATACTGTAGGTACCCCTATTAAACTGGACTCTCATACTGTACCCCACCTCTGGGGGTACACTACAACAAATTTATAACTCACAAAACAAAAAGTAAATACAAAGCATAATTTTCATATTATTACAAGTCGAATATGAAAGTTGACTGTAACTGAAAATAACTGCTGATTTTTTTTTAATAAATAATAAAACGATATAACAAACGGTTATTTTCTAAAAATGAGAATAATTTTTTTTGTTGTACTGTCTCCCACTTAACCTTACCTATTGGTGTAGAATTTTATGGGCCTAAAATTACCCAAATACAGTATTCTCTCGCAAATCCGCCGCTCGATTATCCGGTAAGTACTATAAGCCGCCGATTCTTGGACAGGAGATTGCCCAGTAAAGGGCCCAATAAAATGGAATGTCATGCGATATGGTTGCAAATTTACGTAAAATGCGCGATGAAGTTATCAAGAAGATATATTTTGGTAAAAAACAAGCAAAATAAGACCAATTTTTTTCGAAATATGAGTTATTCGATTACTTTAATAAAAGATTCATGTTTGTTGATTTCTTAAATACAATATACAAATAAATGATACATTTCTTGTTTTTCTTTTTTGAATTTGTTCCTGTACATTATAATCCGCTGTTTTCAGTAATCCGCGGATGGTTAGGATTTTATGGTGCCGGATTGGCGAGAGAGTACTGTATATATCTCACAGGGGCGTGCCCAGAAATTACAGTCAGGGTAACTAAAAAAACTTACCCAAAATAGTTACTGTCGGTTACCAACTTTCAGTACTTAATGCGATTAATGATGATAATAACAAATCGCTTTCCACTAAGAAACAAATTACATGTACGTTTATTTTGTTCAACTTTTGCGTTATGCATTTCTATAGGTAAATAGGTACTTAGCTTGAACTGTGTATTAAAACTAGACTATGCTACGTTTGCCGAAAGCCTAAAATTTTAAACATTTTAAATGTTTTTCTGAAGAATCGTGCTTAGATACGCCTTTATGATTGTTATGGAAATAAAACCGCCATATATCTAAACATCGTTGTGAAAATAATACATAGAAAACAATTTGTTAGTATGAACACCATCAGGTAGTCAGCTATAATTTTCATAATATTTCTTATAAAAAGAACGAATGCCTCTTTTTTGAGTTAAAGCCAATTCGGGCATACTGCATTATATATAGTTTGTTCTTGTGTGCGTAAATTTGAAAGCTAACATTAGTACTGCTTCAAAAGCTAACATTAGAGGCGCTAGTGATCAAAGAATAGGTCTTTGAGGGTCAAAGAATAAGTATTTGTTGTGCTGAAGTGCGTATATATAGATAATTATGGAATAGATGGTGCTATTAATAGATTCGCTCTAAAATATCGATATTCAAAATACAAAACGAAAAAGTTTAATTATTTATAAGCTGCTGACCCGACAGACGTTGTTCTGTTCAAATAAAATAAAAGGAATTGTCCTTGAAATCGATCGAAGCGCCACCTACCGGGTCCAAGTGTGAATCTAAACCATCCTCGAATCCCCTTGAACACACACAAAAAATTTCGTCAACATCGGTCCAGCCGTTTAGGAGGAGTTCAGTGACATACACACGTACGCTAGAAATTTATATCTAAGAGATGGTGCGAATTTAAATATTAGTAAAGCTGTTGTGAATTCATGTGCGCAAAATTTTCATTCTGAAATAAGCTTATAGACCAGGGCCGAAGCCTTTGAAAATGGTAAAGAGTGAAAAACAATAATAGTAGGATGAAACTCATTAAAAAAGGAAGAGAATATAAAAAAAATGAAATCGTTTCGTTTCTGCGAACATTTACCATAGTAATGTATATTTTTTTACATCATCAGAAAGAAGAGATTTCAAGGAACAAAAACCCACCATCTTTTTAAAAAAGCTGATATTTTGACGTGAGAATTTTCGATTGAAAATTACGATGCCTTTTCTATATTAAGTCAAAATAAGGTGAAAAATAAATATTTTAAATCAAAAAAATTACAATGTGTTTGGGACATAAAAAGGTAAGTTTTCACTAAATTTTGTGCATAAAAAAATATTTTTTGTATAAGAAAAAATAAAAAACTAAAATCTTGGTTATTTGAATTTTTCACATAAATTTTGAGGTTATGTGAAAAAAGTGTAAATACAAAAGTTGTAGATCTCTTTATTACCTAGAACTTTTTCATTTAATTTTTTCCATAGCACGGGTAGTTTTGCCGGAAATCGAGATAAACTGTTTTATACCCTTAAAAACTCACCCCATCCACTTCCCAACCTCAGACCGCCCGTAAATTATTTTTCCTTTCATTTTTGTTATATTCTCTTCTTTTTCCAACGGGTTTCACCCTACTATTATTTTCTTTTGGTTTCAGAAATTATCGACCCTGGTAGCGCGGTATTATTGTACCATTTATAATAGTATTGCAAGGCTTTTTTGTATGTATAGAGCCACCGCCCCCCTGATAATTTATCAGATAAAAACTACAGACAATTTGCACTGCTTTTTATAATTCTCCTATCGAAGGGTGTGTAATGGCTATCATATCATCATACGACAATATTAATTATCGTAGATAATGTACAAAAGTGAAAAATTAAACTATTTAGTGGCAATCTATTCGCTGAAACTTTCACATCGATACATACGATTTTTTTGTTTTGTAGGTTAAAAATAAGTCTGAATTTTAAGAATATTCAATGTAAACGGATTATATGCGTGTCAGAACACACCTAATAAATAATCTAAATAATAAGACCCTTAAAATGTTCTAGGGTCGCTGAACTTTGTTTCGGCAAGTACCTTCAATAAGGTCGGGAGGAGGGAGAGAACGCCACCCTGCCACCACCGCGATTGCGACGAGGACACGGCGCAGCATACGCCCGAAGTCTGGCACTGGGACGGGCTTGCCGCCTTTTGAGAGGCATTATGTCACATTATGGAGTTATGTCACAAAAGTAGGCGGCGGAGCGGGTCCGGGAGGAATTTCTCTCTATTATGACAGGCTCCGCTGCCGCAGGGAGGCCGGCCGCGTGCACAGGAGGCGGCAACACTGTCTTGTTGCCGGAGCGTCGAATGGGACGATATCCGAAAAAGTAACCCGCCTGGCCAGCCACGGGCGTCAAGGAATCGGTACCAGCGGTCGCCCCGATGAAGATAGAAAGAGAATATGGTGATTAAAGGGATCTCACGGCGCTCTTCCGCCGCCCTAGACGGAACAGATGACGTACGCCCAAACCATAGATTGCCAAAGAAAAATGAGTCGCTTAATTCATAAACAGCAAATAATCGAAAATATTTCAAAAGTTTTTAAATCAATTCTTATTAAACATATTTGCCAGATTCTATGTGAAAATAAGCTAGCTAATTTAGATCGAATTGTTTCTTGGTTTCAAAAGACAACGATTTTAGGCAGCATTTAGTGAATCTTCTACACTTTGAGGAAATTAAATGTTACTGTATGCTCCAACGATTAATTTTGTCATTTTTCGTTCCTTCTATGGGCGATAAAAGCAAATTGGTTCTTATAGTCGAATTAGTTGTTATTTACTAGGATACTGGAACATTCCATAGTGGACACGCTATTTATCACTTTAGATGCGCTTATCTTCTCAACATAAAAATAACTTTAAAAAAATTATAATTGAAAATCATTTAAAAAATAATCTGCGATATTAGATACCTTTAACATGTCTTTAGATACCTTTAGCATGAGTGCATTGAAATTTGCCTATGAAATAGTCCCTTTTTTACTTCTACATAATAGGGAATATGCACGAAACTCCAAAATGATCAAATTACTTTTATTTGTAATCTTTATTGCTTAAAAAACGTACCTATACAATTATTTTTTAATTTTATCATTATTTAATAATTAAATTTAATTATCAAAAAGTGCCTTTTTTGAGATTCGCACGCAAAATTTCTGAAACGCACCGCATTGGTTGGAGGACTATGATGTCACGTTTTGAACACGTGACACCCGAGTCTTCTAGTTAGGGCTGTCGATATTAAAAAAAAATAGTTTTTCGATATATCGATATTTTTAAATATATCAATATCGGAGTTCGATATAATGAAAAAAAAGATCGATATTTTCCCCATGTCCACTCTTTAACTTTGTTCATTGCGGGGTTGCCGTGCCGAGCTTTTTTTTTTATCAAATTCTAGGAGTAAGTGATAACTGATCATCAGTTTCATGCCAGCGCTTCTACAGTAGATTAAGTTTACGGTGATTTTGTAGAATAAATACTTTACAAGGTAAAACACCAAATTTATTCAAATAAATATCGACCCTCGATACTTACTTTTTACTATCGATATATCGTCCAAAAAAAAGTTCAGTATTAAGTATCGATATTTTTAAATAATAATATCGATATTTTATCAATAGCCCTCCTTCTCCTTCTGATATCAAGTTGTTGTTTGTATCTTTCTAGTGATTATTTTGTATTGTTACCCAGTTATTTCATAATAAGTTATTAGTTTTCTGTGTTCAAGTATTAATCTTTGTGAATAAAAGTCTTATTACAATGACTGAAACCGGTTTCGTCAAAGTACAGTCAGATAATCTTCCTAAAATAGACGTGTATATAATGACAACGGATTTTGCGTCTAATTCAGATTTAATGTCTATTAAACTCGGAGGAAATAAAGCTGCAAGGTAAATAATATATAATATATTTAATAATCGTAATAATAATAAAAATATCGATATTTTTCCAATGTAGCGAACCCCGATATTGATACATTGTAAAAAACCGATATATCGAAAAACGATATTTATAAAAATATCAACAGCTCTAGTTGACAGCCCTAGCAACTTGTACGAGTGTCGAGGACTCTGACGTCACAGAATACGCGCGCCGAAGTAGTCGCGTTTACATCGCCCATAAAGTATAGCGATTTTGTAAAATTTTTTTTAGTGTCATCATCATCATCATTATGTTTATATTTTGGATGTGTTATATTTATTTCTAGTAATGTAATAACTAGTAGAAACGTTTAAAAAAATAAAAAAAAATCATGCATATTCCCTATTGCATTAATATCATAGAAAACGCCACCTGTTCACATTTTATTTCTGTAATTGGTACTAATAGACACCAAATGTAATACGTGATCAGATGAGCAGGCCAAGATTTTAAGGTTATCGTTTTTGTCATATGGCTACAAAAAAGCACATCAATACCAGAAAGATACAGACAACTTTTTTTTTGTGCTCTACAAACTACTTCTACAAACATCTTTGCAAGCAATCATAGGAAACCCTAGTAAAATAAATTTTATAATAATTAAAAATAATTGTTCTGGCGAATTGCTTTTCTTTTACCTTTAGAATCATCAATTGTATTTACGGCTTTTGCAAATACCAATATAGTTGTAGTTAGACCAACAAAACTATCATAAATGATTGGTTTTCCCTTCTTTCTTATGATTACCACTACACAATGGTATATTTTCAATTCATATTGTTAATCACTAACGTATTTTGTACACATATTAACCGAAAGTAGGCGGATTTAACATATTTTGTAACGTAACATTTAAGGGTAGATTGTCTTCAGAATCTGTTGAACTGTCAGGTGGTTTGACGATCATTGGTGTTATATCACGACTATGACTCTGTTCGGTATTTTCAGTCAGCTCGTCTTTCACCAATTTCTCCTGAATTCCATTATTAGTTGCGGTTACATGTGGAACACTGACGCAATTTGAATTTGGTTCATTACTTTTTCTATGACTATTATACATAACATTTACAACACTTCTCAGTCTTCTACTCTCGCGGCTACCTCGCCGCCGACGATTGCGTTCCTTATTGGATTTACGCTTATAATGGTTACTCACTCCACTAGTACTAGGTTGATCTAGCACGTTTACACTTTGATCAACTGGGGGTTCCGTACGTTCAGCGTTCACCAAAGACTCGGGAGGCACCGATGGTTCAGGTGGCACCGTACTCCGCTCAAAATTTTTATTTGAAGACTTCACACCCTTTCCGGAGTGTGATTTCTTAGAATGTCGTTTATCAGCAGACATGTTCTCTGGTAGCGGTATACTCTTTAAGTCGATATGACGGGAACGTGACGATCGTTTACCACTCCTTTTGCCTCTGGCTGATGCACTGGATCTTTTCTTTGTTTTATTTCTAGTTGAAGTGGGCTCGTAATCGCTGGAAGAAGACGAGGTGGAGGACGAAGAGGAGGAATAGGTACCGTTGTATACGGGGAATGAAGCGGGCACCCGAGGACTGTCTCGCTCAGGTGTGCTACGTGATGTCGCGCTGGTAGTAGTATCGTCACTGCAATCACGTCGCCGTCTTTTAGGCGGGCTTGGCACAAACGAGCTGTCACTATCAGACTTAGATCTCGCGTTCTCGCAACTGTTTTGTGACCTGTGCCGCTTTAGAGTAACCTTCACGGAACTAGCAGGTGGTTCCGATGGAGCATCCTGTACAATAACATCGCTGTCGGAACCGAGCAAGTCTACAATCTCAGGCGTCCTGTCCTGAGGTGGTTTGATGTAACCCACAAGCATAACCTCTGACGAGTCATCATCTGTGTCCGAATGAGATATTGTTTCAATAGGAATGACGTTATCAGCTGTGGACGGTTGCGAAATATAAGTTTGGGGATAAATGGGTGCCGGAACTCTGGAGGGACCCGGAGGTGGTTCGGCCGGTTCTGAGCTCGAAACCATAACGATGTCGGAATCTACACTGGCATCAGAATCTGAACTCGATATGACCTCGTTGATAGTGGTGGGTAAGCCTGTGGTATATTGCACGTTGCGATCATAGCCAGCCAAGTCATAAGGAGTACAAGCATAGCAGTAGAGTTCATGTAGAAAATGTTCAGTTCTATCGCCAAAATACCGATGCATTGCTTCCCTAAATTCAGCTGAATTAATGTGATGTTGCGGTAGTAAATCCAAAATTCGGGACATTACGTAGGAAATGTGACCAACGTTTTCATTGAGAAGGTAATGGAGTTCCCTGTTTAGCCAGGGGACAAGCCTGTGCATCTGTGTGCTGTTGTACCTGAAATAGGAAATCGTTATTGTTTGAATAACCAAATCAATCGTTTGAATAGTAACAATTTGTTACTGCACTTCGTTTAGTGAGCGATAGAACCAGAAGCTCAACTTCCTGAGGGTGTTTGGCTATGGTGGGTTTTGGTGATGAATTTAGTATAACCGAAGTTCATTGCATGCAGTCACACTCCCTTTCACGGTAGGTAACCCTTAGCGGTAGGATCACTTACCATCAGGCGTGCTATGTGCTAGTTTGCCACCAACAGTAATAAAAAAAATATAGAAACATGTCAAACAATATTCGTACATATTGCAGAAATTATTGGTAATATTTTTATGAACGGCCGCCAGCCTGACATAAATTCTCCTATAAATGTGATTTTTGACCAGACGGCATCAGATGGAGTTGATCCAGGTCTATGAAAAACTCTTAGTCATCTTTTATGACATCCACGAGCAACGTGTTGTTAGTATTCGTAGCATCCACTACACAAAAATGTTCGCATGAATGTAGGTTCTAAATGTGCCTATAAATTACTACTATACATACCAATATCATAATTCTACTATACAATCCACTTCTCACTATCTTGTCCATGGATGTCGTAAAAGACGACTGAGGGATATAATATGCATTTAACATCTATGCGAGAGAAGGAAAACACGAAACAAAACCCTATTCCAACCTGTCTGATCAGCATGGTATTGTAAGGTCATTACTCTCCTATTATAGAGACTCGAGCCCAGCATTGGGACGTATGTGAGTCGAGATGTTGATTGGTGTCCATTTACTATCTACACACAGCAACAGTTGTTATTCACAGACATAATTATATGCTGTACAGTTTATTAAATTTAACCAAGGTGCATATTTCGTTGGGTTGGGGTTATTAGGGGGCAAAATGTTTACACATCTATACAATTTGTGGGCAGTGTTTACCTGTAAAAGTCCGGGGTGCAATCACGGAAACGACCCGTGAAGTCAGGAAGGAGTCGCGCCCATAGGTTGTGGCGATACACTGTTCGACGGAATGATGCTGGGGAGCGACGCCGCCTAGCAGGGAAAGGGCGAGTTCCCATAGGAGGGAAGACGTCCGCCACGAAAGGGTAATGCCGCAGCAGTTGCTGTATCGCGATGGTCTCCCGTCGTGGTAGTGTGAATGTTGTCCTGTAAACAGAAAAGAAAAAAAATTAATCTATTTCCTATCAAGCTACAGAGATTATAAGGTATGTTGAAATTTATACGGTAAAAATATATTTTTATTTATTACGATGTCCGTGTGGTAACGGAATAAAAGTACCACTCCCTCTCTTACCCTTGGGTGTCGTAACAGACTACTAAGGAATATTTTATAAGGACTAAGGAATATTTCATAATATTAATTGAATGTTTGCTCGATAAAGTTAGCGAATTAGGAGTGGACTGCATAATAGTAGGTGATTTTAATATCAACTGCTTGGATGACGGAAGCTATGATACAAAAAAACTTGTTGTTTTACTAGCTCATAATATGACCAATGTAGTTAAGTTCCCTACGCGAGTTATGACCACTTCATCTACGTGTTTGGACCATGTATACTGCAATATACCATCAGCATTAGTGCGTACTACACCTTTAAAAACTAATCTGAGTGACCATTTAGGTGTTAAAAGTGAAATTACCCCACAAATAGTAATTAATCACTATAATGGACCTAAGTATGTAAGGATTTTTCACAAAACAACATAGAACAATTCCAATCTTCGTTGTTAAGTATTGATTGGGATAAAACTAAAAGTCACTGTAAAAGTGTCTCAGATTTAGCTTGGGCTATTATAAATACGATAGTAAATAAGTTTGAAATTTGTTTCCCTTTAAAAAAAGTACTAATAAGAAAATATATACCCCGTGGATTACGTGCGACATTAAAAACTATAAAGCGTTATTTTTTGACATTGCAAGGTTAAGCAAGCTAAATCCAAATAATGATGTACTGAATAAAATTATTATTGACATGAAGGTAGTATATGACGACTTATTGAGAAATAGTAAATATAATTACTATAACAACTACATTGGGACGAGTAGAAATGCTTCAAAGGCTATGTGGTCTGTAGTCAATAGAGAGAGGGGAAAGAACTCTAAGCTCAAGTTGGATATTACTGATGTAATAAGAAACTTAGATAATTCCGTCTTCAGTAATAAACAAGAAGCGGTAAATGCCATGAACAGTCGATTCGTAACTGCAGCGCTTTCTTGTAGAGCACCCTCACCTAATGTTGCCCAAGTTCAGTGCGCACTCCTTTTGGCCACGCCGATGGCAACTATAGTCCATAAAATATAGGATGATCTCTGTGACAGTTGTCCCTAGTGCTGTCACGCTTACGATAAAGTTCGTAGGTTTTTATCGATAAAAGTCTTTATTTTTATAATTGTGGTTTCTATTATAATTAAAATACAATCAATGAAAATCTTTTTGAATTTATTTCAAACAAAAACTGTTTTTTGACTGTTTTAATTATTCTAAAGGAGTACAATCAAGATCTAAGTCACTATTATCGTCATCACTGGAGCGTTTCTGCTAGAACATTTATCATTTTTTTGCCAAATAGGGACAGTCGTTAGATCAATCGATCAATTACGACTGTTTTATAAATAAATAGGTCTAGTTTATTGACAATAATGCGTACATAATATTATCATTTACACTGAGACGAAAAGTAGTTTTTTAATGTTTAATTAATTAAATTTATGCATTTGATAATGTAACTGCCTATTTTAATTGTAAAAAATATGTTGAAAGTTTTATATAGGTACTGTATTGGGTTTATTTCTTTTATGAATAATTTAATAAATATCGGTTATCGATTTACGTATATCGTCTGTCCCATCTCTTTTTTATTTTAAGTCCAGCATGACCTTGTATGTGTGTAAGCGTCATTTATGTATAAAATGCTTACTAGGTATTTCAGTACTTACGAGGCACATTTTAAGCATGAATATTAATATTTTTATATTTATAATACATTGCAATTCAGTTGCAATAAAACTGACACGAAAAGAATGAAAATATATTTGATGCAAAATGAAATTGTAAACATGTCGCTCGTTCAAACTACTTCGTTGGTTTTGTTGACATCTGTCACAGAGATCAAGCTATATTTTATGAACTATAGTTCGCTCAGATTAAAGCGATTTAGTGCAGAGGAAGTGCATCACTTAATCACTGCTCGCATACCTCCTACACCATCGAAGGATGTGTACGGCCTAAGCATGGAAGTGATTAGGATGTCCGCGACTCCTCTCTCACCTCTGTTGGCTGAACTTTTCAATGATTGTATGATGGAGGGAGCGTACCCTGATGCACTAAAAACTGCCAAGGTAACTCCCATATTTAAAGGTAAGGTAATTATCCCTGTCATTGCGAAGGTCTTCGAGAATGGATTAAGCTCCCGTTTATTAAGCTTTGTTGCGTCTACCAAGGTATTAACGGACTGTCAATATGTCTATCGCAAGGGTCGGTGCACGACATCCCTATCTAGGGAATTGATACATCGCATTATGGCTGCGCGTGAAGGGAGGCAGCAGGTAGCGGTCATTTTCTGTGATCTCTCTAAGTCGTTCGTTGTCACCGACCATTCAGTGCTAGCAGTTAAATTACAGCACTATGGGCTACGCGGAGCTTAGTTTAGGTTGCTAATCGACATGCTGATGAATAGATCGCAGATAGTAGTTGCGAATGAAGGGCAACAGGGGCTGAATTTAGCAACCTCCCAACTTGCGAAATGGTTCTGTATTAACGGCTTAGTTTTAAACTTAAAGAAATCCCACTTTATGCACTTTTGTTTATCCGGCAGGAAAAATAGACGGTTAATAGTTTCCCTCAATGGAACATGCATGCAACAAACCGAAACTACAAATTTCCTCGGATTTAGCATCGACACCGCTCTTAAGTGGGATGAACATATTCAGAGTGTTTGTAGTAAGGTAGGCAGTGCATGTTTCGCGCTGCAACGCGTTACCCGAATGGTGGCACCGGCAGTAGCACGCTCGTGATACTTTGCAACTGTCCACTCAAATCTGCAATATGGGGCGGAATTGTGGGGCATTGCTGCTGAATGGGAGAGGGTCTTCCGCATGCAAAAGAGGGCCATTAGAGCCATTGTTGGGATACCAAAGAACGTGTCGGCTAGACCATATTTTAAAAGGCTTGCCATCATGACCGTACTCTCCATAGTTATCTTTCAGGTGGCAACCTATGTACGTATAAATCTAGCGGAGTACAAGAAACACAATGATATTCACTCGTACTACACTAGAAGCGCGAATAAATTGATCAACATAAAACGAACGCTAGAAAAAACCGCCAGAACTACTCACATCATGGGGCCGGCAGTATATAATAAGCTGCCGAGCACAATTACCATAGCTCCTAGTCTTCATGTTTTTAAAACACGTCTCAGGCCTCATTTACGGAGACGCGGCACGTCGCGCGTCGCGATAGACTGCGCGGCCCGCACTAAATTCAAATGTAGGGCATTGGATGAGTGCGTTTACGGAGAAGCGATTTTACACGCGTTTGCTTGAAATGGAGCGTGTTTTACGGCCGAGCCCGCGGATGACATCGTCACGTCTCACGCGCCGTTTATCGCGGCGGCGCACGCAGCGGCGATTCTCGATGAGCGATGCCTGTGACGGAATCTTCTTCTAGTCTCATTTGGTAATCGTGCCATCCAGACGTAGTACCGTCGCAATGGAGTATGATATGATCGACTTTTTTTAGAAGAAAATTGTGTGTTAAAAAGTGAGTTATTTAATATAAGGAGTGGCCCAGTGTTTACAGCAGCGGAACATAAGAACTTTGGGTCGGTTTAACTGAGAACCCCGCGTGCGCCGCAGCGATGCCCGCTGCGTGCTTTGCTACACGCTTGAGAATACGACGCGAGCGCAGTGGCGGGCACCGCCACTCTTTCCGCCTCGCGTCTCTATAAACAACATCGTATATTGCTATAAGTCTGTGTTTACACGTGCGATGATACGTGCCGCTTCACGCGCCGCCGTTACGTAAACAATAAAAACGTCCGACGCGCCGCGAGACGCCATGCCACCCGCGACGCGCAACGCCCCGCGCCACCGTAAATGAGGCCTTGGGCGTTGGCTAGTCGACCAAACCTTTTATAACTATGACGAATTCTTGAAAATGAACTGATAATAATAAATGACTATGCAAATAATTTAATAAGTATAATGTAATCAGAATAATGGAATAGTATTAATTTATTTAATAATAATAATGTAATTTAACTATAAAATTGACTTGTAAATTGGTTTTACGAAATAAATGAGTATGAGTATGAGTATACCCACATAACATCGATAAAAGAGAAGGAAAACTCAACATAAAACCCTCTGCCAACAGGTCTGACCAATGCATTGTTCTTTAAGTCTTGCGTAAGACCTACTAGTCGTTCAATGTCCCTCCTATTGTGCAAGGAACTCAAAACCATCTATAAGCTGCCATATATTTTAAATCGCTCTATCGTGTGACATACTACGTCAATCATTCTTATTCAGAAAGACCACCCTCTTAAGTCCCGTACAGACGTTGGCCGAGCCTAGGCCAACGCGAGCGTCGGCAAATAGGTACAAGGCGAGTGCTAGCGTCTATACGTTGGCCGAGTGCGGCGAACGCCAACGCGAGTGACCAACGTAGACGAGCGTTTGTAGAAGTGTCTACACGTTGGCCGATGTCAGTGTTCATTGTGCACTGAAACACTACGGAGGTTGACATTAACGTTGCTGCAGCTTCGACTATTTATTTAATGAGCGTATAATACTATTATCTCAGTGTATACCGCAGTAAAGTGGGAAAAAAGAAGGTGGTTGATACTGAGTATTCACAGAAATAGAACAATGTAAGATATATCCGTGTGGTGACGGAGTAAGAAAAAATTCACCATTCCCTATCTTGTCTGTGAATGTCGTAAAAGACGATTAAGGGATAAGGTTAAGATTAAAGGATACATTATAAGCATATAACATATATGCAAGAGAAGGAAACCTCGAAATAAAACCCTATACCAACCTGTCTGACTAGCATGGAATACTAAGGTCAGTTGCCCGCCTATTGTGGAGGAGGCTCGAGCCCAACAGTAGGACGTATATTAGCTAAAATGATGATGAATGATGAAGATACATTTTGATACTATAGGTAACATATAGGGTGACTTGGATCTAATTATTTACGTCGCATATCTAGAAGTAGTGATGCAAATTTGAAAATATAATCATTTATATTGAGCGACAATATCACATTAAACACGTCTAACCGCGATGGATGTCAACCGTGTAATGACGACTCGGCCAACGTGTAGACGGCATTGGCCGAGCGTAGACGAGTGCCTTTGATTTGTGCACAAAAACCGACACCGAGGCGAAGTGAGGCAAGTGATCACGAGCGACGGCGAGTGAAGACAAATCAGCTGTCCACGTTGGTGCTTGTATTCACTCAGCCAACTAGGCGAGCGACGGCGAGCATTGGCCAACTAAGGCAAATCGGGTGTACACACGTTGGCGTTCGCCATCGCTCGCCTGCACTCGGCCAACATGTAGACGCCCTATTAGAGTGCATAACGACTTGTCATCGAAGAGGAAAGAGTGGTAGAAAACTGATCACATGCTATGGATACGTTCTCTTAATAAGCACATTAATATGTATATGAATAAAGCCGTATTCCAGAAATTCTGAAGTATAACTGTGCTCTCTGATAAAGTATTTAATGACCAATATTTAAAAATCGCGAGGAATAGCTAGTTCTTAACTTTTGCTATGAAAACTAAAATAAGACCATCTTTACGGATTGCAAATAAAACTACGGATTTTATCGCGTTTATATTTGATTTTTGATTGCCCGACGTTTCGAACACTTTGCAGCGTTCATAGTCACGAGCGGACTAAGATGTCAGACATATTAGTCTGCCTGTGACCATGAACGCTTGGCAATCAAAAATCAAATACAAACGCGATAAAATCCGTAAAGTCGTTTTATTTACAATGTGTAATACTCGCATAAACAACAAAAATCATTATGTTTACGGATTTTATAACGATTGTATTTGATTTTTACATACAATATTTGAATCATTAAAATCAAATACAATATTTGTTTTTTGATTGCCCGACGTTACAAACACTTTCCAGCGTTCATGGTCACAGCCGGACATGATAAATGCTGTAAAGATTTCGAAACATTGTGCAATCAAAACTAAACGCGATAAAATCCATAAAAATAATTTTATTTACAATGAGTAATACTTGCGCAAACATAAGATATCATTATGTAAAACTGAAATGGCCACATAGAGATATATTTTCCGCAGGCTATTTTTTATGCTATTTGCATATTATTATTCCGAGCTTAAATTTGAATCCGTTAACTTTATGTTTGTAAAGTCCCTTGTAATACAAAAAGTATGAAGCGTTAAGCTGATATCAGATGGTTCACTCGAGTGAATGTTAATTTTTCTTTCATTCTATGTTCACACGGCTAAGAACGGAACATTCACTATTCTTTTCTTACAATGTCATCTTATAATGTCATCGAATGAAGTCGTGCGTCTTATAATTACTTTAATTTGTGATCATTTAATCAAAGAGTTGACAAAAAGAAGCAAAAAAAAAAATGTCGACGGTGGTGGGTGCGACCATGGATTGAAAGAAGAAATTTATTAGGATGAAATGTATTCATCAATTTTGTGGTTCCAAAGGCAATGGTAGTTTTAAAGTTCTACAAAAAAACGATGTATTTTGATCGTTCCACTTGAATACCATTTTTCCGAGTGCAACCAGTGCAACGCATCGCAGAAAAAATATCAACACATGACGTTCTTCCGCTACAGAACTCGAAACATAATGACCGAACCCGAATGAACGTTCTCTCAGTGTTCAGACCGTTCATTTCTTGTTCATTCGGAGTGCGAGTGAAAGGTGCCGGATGCCAATATCCAACACTGTTGGATCGGTTCACTAATGAATTCATTCGGCACTAATGTTTCATTTTGTGTTTAGATGCTTCACTTCGAGTGAAAGATGCAAAATGAAAGACAAAAGTGAACAAAAAATTAACCGTCTGATATCAGCTTTACATACATACATGCAGTGACTACGGATTGCTATAAGCCGCGATCTTGACATTCCTCCATCGCTTCATTCAAAATCATTGCAGCCTTCATGCATACTCTATCTTTACAGGTACTTTAAATATGACCTTACGCCCGCTCGTTTCCAATTTGATCCAAAAACATACGATGTGGTCTTAAACTTGTAATTGGCTGGACATGCTACGAACAACTCTCTCTTCGAAGATGTTTGTCCTACTAAATCCAGCTTTCATTGCCGTACATGAGAGACTGTACTATTTCTTCCTTACGTAGTGTTAAACGTGTCTTTTGAACATATTCTGCTTCTCATAAAGGCGTACAATACCCCATTCACTTTGTTACAGCGTTTACTCTTCTTTGAACATCATCATGCATTTTTACCATCTCTAGCAAACAGTGCACCCTAGTATACAAACTACATACATATTCACATGTTTCACCTTCACACCATTTATAAAAATACTAGCAACCCGCCCTTTCGGTCGCCTTACCCGCCTATTTCCCGTGGGAATACCGGGATAAAATATAGCCTATGTGTCTCCCAGAACTTATAGCGTTCCATTTGTGAAAGAATTTTTAAAATCGAATCGGTGGTTTAAGCGTGAAAGCGTGACAAACAATCTTTCGGATTTATAATATTAGCAAGGATTACATTCTTTCATAGATGTATCCTTTTTAAAGATCATTACTTTCGTCTTGACATTAACTTTCATGCATTTTCTTTCAAAAGACTATTGCATAGTAGTTACAGTCGCATATAATAAATACTCAGGCGAGGATGCAAGTCATACTTGATCATCGGCTAAAGAAGAAGTTTGATAAGCAATTCATTCATTCTTAAACCTTAATAATTATCATTTCGATTTTGCAAACAACTTTCACACCCAGTCTACGGCCCTTTCAATGTTAAGCCATTCAGTATAATATTGGTTTATTTCTACAGAGACCTTGGAGTCCTTATTGACAGATTGCAGTGTTTTACTAAGATGGGCGTCGACTCCATACATAGACAGATACTGATCACAGTTCATTGCTCCTGTTTATGATAAGCCTCCTCCAAATTATTAAATGCACAAAATACTCTTTAAAACGTTAGCCAAATATTGATGCATCGTAAGGAGAAAACTGGATCCGTGCAACCCCTTAATACCCTTTCAAAAAATCCACTTGTACATCCCATATTTCCTTATCGGTCACATTTACAACTCTTTCAATTAATACTTTCGCATACGGTTTATCGGCAATGCTTAAAGAGGCTTACGTTCTCGAATACATTACCATTCTCATTCTTTTTACAACTTTGACCACTGCCATTCTCCCTTTCATCACCAAATCTTCGTAAAACCTTTTCCAATCAGTCTTGGCTCACCTCTAATCGTTCATTTAAACCACTTAATAAAAAATCATCCTTACGTGAAATTTACATAATCACAAACATGTAATACTTCCTTCCAAAATTTCTCCAGCATCCGAATCACATTTATTTTTATGTTCACAAGAGGTGTATTCCTGCAACAATACTAATGTAGCATTCATACATTTATATTATTTCGCACACCGTCATTTGAACAAAAATAAGGAGAACAACTCTATGGCATTCTTTCAAAAAATTTACATAGCAACGAAACAATCATTCATGAGGCTATTGATATTCACTGGATACTTCACTGGCTTGCCCAAGCGTAGAATAAGTGCCATAATCGCTAAGCTTGGTAGGAAGGTGGGCAATCGTAGTCAGTGCTATAATTTTTTAAGGAAAATGTTACTTGCCTATCATCTCAGCCTATGTATGTCCCGCTGTTGGGCTCAGGCCTCCTCCATAAGGGAGGGGTATTGACCTACTATTCCACGCTTGTCAAATGTGTTGGAATAGGGTTTTGATTCGAGTTTTCCTCCTCTTGCACAGATGTTACATGCTTATTATATCTCTTAGTCGTCTTTTACGACATCGTCACCACGCGGAAAGTGTGTACTTGCCTATACTTCTACAAGATCCTAACTGCTATTTCCACTCCCAGGGGTAAGTAAAGGGTGGTGGTATATTGTATTCTTAAGTCATCACAGACTGTGGGGTTGCTCATACCTGTATCTAAATCTCTGTGTGGCAGCGGTAATTCTGTCGATGCCAATTCTGCTGGGGTCTTCATTTTGTCGTTGCACCACAAGGTATTCTTCATATTGATGGTTTGAACGAACATTATGTATAATTGAACGAAATGCTTGCTTGCAAAGCGGGCACTCAGCTTTTACCTGTAATTTAGAAATTATCATTTTCAACTACTATTATTCCTAACTTCACTTGCGTTAAGTCAGATTATGTATAAATTACAATAATCTTAATTAAAACGCATAGAGAATCCATTTTTACCTAATAGTAGTAACATCATGTTGGTCAGACGGGTTTGTTCCTTTTCCTTTGCATAGATGTTATATGCAATCGCATATTATATCCCTTAGTTGTTTTTACGACACCCACAGGCAAGTAAAGGAGTGGTGGATTGTATTCGTAGTTTGTCACCACACGGAACTCATAGATATAATTCTAAGATTTTTTTCTAATATATCATCATCAGATTCATCATTGTTTTGTACTAAATTTTGAAAATATATGTATACAATTTCGAAGGGTATCACACTGGAGCTAATACTATAATTATAAGTCCTACGAAGTATAAAATTATATGTATTTAAAAGAAAAAAAAAAATGACGGCCCGCTGAGTTTCTTGCCGGATCTTCTCAGCGTGTGGCCGCGTTCCGATCCGGTGGTAGATTATTGTATTGTTTTCAAACGATGTGTAAATTTGACAATATGTAAGTACCCTTAAGGGGCTTATACAAAATAAATGATTTGATTTGATCAAAGTATCGATGCCCACTTTTGATATGGAAGGTGAGCGAGGGGATAATACCATAATCGTAAGTAAGGGGTAGTAACGCATTATATTTTTAAACCTCCGTACGAAGAATTTCAAATATGTATATATTTAGCCTGTATTACGAGTGATTTTGATACACGGGATATAAGTACTATTCATAAAAGAAACAGAAGGTTTTATATTATATGAATTATAGCAGACTAATATTATAAATGTAAAGAACTGTTTTTTTTTACACATTTTAATTACTCCAACAATTTTTTATACAAGTCAACAGGGGTGTAAAAAGGCCATGGGGTACCTTACATCGAGCAAATAGCACAGTGTTCGAGTAACAGAATAAAATAACTTTTAGATGGTTGCAACAACTTTGCTAGACACGCATGATCTGTATTCATATTGTGTCATACTGGAGTATCAAAGGCACCCGTGGCCAAATTTTATATCTCGAAATATTCGACAAAAACTAATAATAATTTGATAAAATTAGAGTTAATTTAAAGTTTATTTTGCATTTTTTCGTGCATTTAAATTGAACAAAAATAATTTAAAGCTTAAATATTTTTTTTAATAAAGATTTTTATATATTTTTCACGTTTAATTTATTTTCAGTTTTTGTTGGATGCGTTTCTGATGACCTAGCTTTAATACATCATTGTCACGTAACAATGTCATTTACCTATTAAGGGGGGAAATACGTGTAGACGGCCGTTTTCGAGCAGATTTTCATCAATTATTTTAAGGTATAAAAAATTAATATTATTTATTCAAACTTTTAGGTATATACATATATTGGAGAGTAAAAATACATATTTACAAGAATACAACTTAAAAAGTAGTAAAGATATCAGCTGATACATCTCGTAGGTTTACGTCCGACTTTGCAACTGGTGTACATCATGGAGGCCATAATTTTTATCTGAAATCAATGAAACAAAATTTTACTTATTTTATACTAGCAACCCGCCCTCGCTTCGCTTTGGTTTCAGTCGCTTTACCCGCGGCGTAGTTCCCGTTCCTGTGGGAATACCGGGATAAAATATAGCCTATGTTACTCCCTGATATTATAGCTTTCCATTGGTGAAAGAATTTTTGAAATCGGTTCGGTGGTTTAAGCGTGAAAGCGTTACAAACAAACAAACATCCTTACTTTCGCATTTATAATGTTAGTATGGATATGTATCTTCTATATGAACCTCATTTTAAAGAAAAATAAATAATTTGGATTTTTTAGAGGGCTGTGAATGTAAGTCATGTTTTTTACCACTTTTTTGTATATTGTTTACTATAAAAAAAAATAGTTAAAATGAAAATATCGCTTCTGATTGAGGTTCATATTCAGCACAATTATGTAAAGAAATCATATACTAAATTTCAAGATGATTGGTTAAAAACTTTTGAAGCTAGAGTGTACACTAGTTCGAAAAAACTAGTTTTGAGAAAAACGCGTTTAAAAAAAAAAGCGATAAAAAAGTTAACAAAGTATTAAACGAATTGAAACAACTTACCAATTAATCAGCTATTCCAGCACCATATTATAAACCTTCTTCGGCTTCATATGCTTCATTTTGAGCTTGTAATTTTTTTTTTCGTGCTTTTCGGGCTAGGACACTAATGTTTCTAGTAGCTTCTACTAAACGAATAAAATAAAAGAACATCTGCCCATGTTCCACTAAACCGCTTGTAACTTTTGAGCGAATAATAATTTCGACCTGAAATTTTTACTGTGCATTTTTCAATAGTTTTACAAGCGATGTATGAAAAAAAATAATTAATTTTTTTAAGCCTCTACACGTATTTCCCCCCTTAATTCAGTCATATTCGGAGTCTTCTCTTAAACAGCAAAGCACTGAAATATATTCTTTTTTCCAATATGTTTGCAATTAACAAAAAAAGACACACAACGTATGTGATTTCTATTTACATTTAATAAGGGGACAACAGACACGCCTGAGGGGCCTAGAAAAGTGGCTTTATTTTAGTTTCCCTCAATTCGTTTTTCGTATACCAACTTGTCTGACCAGCACGGTATAGTAGGTTAAATTCCCTCCCATTGTGGAGGAGGCCCGAGCCCAACAGTGGGACGTTTGTGGGCTGCGATGATGATGATGAATTCGTTTTTGTAATTGATTACGGTAAGCAAATGAATGCCGAATAATACAAATTATTATTTAACTGTAATAAATGTTCTAAACGTGCGTAACTAATCACCCCCTTTGCTCTTTTTTTTTTTTTTTTTTTTTTTATTGCCAACGGTGGCAAACGAGCAAGCAGCACACCTGATGGTAAGTGAAACTGCTGCACATGGACCTTTGCAATACCAGGGGCACAGCTAGGCCGCTGCCTACCGTGAAGGAAATACTCTTCTTAAACCTCGTTTAAAGAAGGACATGTCATAGCGCTCGGGAATCACGGCAGCAGGTAGTTCATTCCAGAGCTTGCACGTACGTGGGAGAAATGATCGCTGGAAACGTACAGTTGAAGACCATAACGTTTCCAGGTGAAATGGATGAACCCTGCTACGATGTCGAGTGGTACGTTGATAGAATGGTGACGGTGGTACCAAGTCAAACAGTTCCTCGGAGCACTCCCCGTGAAAGAGTCGGTAGAGTACACAGAGTGACCCAAAGTCTCTCCGCTGCTCCAGCGACTCCAATCTGTCCGTAAGATTGGGATCCCCGACGATTCGAACAGCCCGTCTTTGCAGGGAGTCAAGTGGGTCTAGCTGATATTTGGGCGCACCTGCCCAGAGATGTGAGCAGTACTCCACATGAGGACGAACTTGTGCTTTGTATAGCACAAGACGCTGTCTCGGTGTGAAGTACCGCCTGGCTCTGTTCAGGATACCCAACTTTTTACTTGCCAATTTGGCTTTGTCCTCCAAATGACCCCCAAACTGGACTTTGCTCGATATTTTGACGCCGAGAATTCCAATACTCTCAGAAATTGGGAGAGTTCCTCCTTGGAACTGTGGCGCCATGACAAACGGGTCCTTCTTTGCAGTGAACGCGCAAACTTGTGTCTTTGTGGGGTTGAACTGGACTAGGTTCCGTTCACCCCATTCCGAGGCCCGCCCCAGAGAGCGCTCGACTTCAGACACAAGTTGAACCCTTCTTTCCTGAGTACTCCGAGGGATATTCCGTTGCTCAGTGTACCGCTCATCCCCCGTGCTGTCATCCGTATAGTAACGCATATTCTCGATAGAGAGCATGTCATTGATATGCAGGATAAACAACGTCGGGGAAAGCACCGAGCCTTGTGGTACACCAGCATTAATGGTCATGGTATCGGAGCAGGAGCCATCTACGACGACTTTTATACTCCGACCATCCAAAAAGCTGGCGATCCAATTACAGAGTCCCTCGGGGATTCCGTATGATGGTAGCTTTGATAGAAGTGCCTTGTGCCAGACCCTATCGAACGCCTTTGCGATTGAGGGATTAATAGATACGCGAATATGGTCTATTAACCATATTCGCGTATCTATTAATCCCTCAGGTGTAGCTATTCACCACTTTCGCTTGTCAAATTACCACGAAAAAAAAGCCTACGAAATCTAAACAATTTAATATAATAATATATATTGTTGTCTCAATTTATACATCAAATATATTTATAATAAGAAGGGTCATAATTTATTTCATTAAATGAATTGAAACCAATAACATGAAAATTCAATTATGTAGGGAAAATCAAAACTCACATCAATTAAACCATTTATTTTGATGTCGATTTTGACATTCAGTTTTAACGGATTTAGCGATATTCTCGCACATAAAACTTTGCCAAAATAAGAAACACCATATCACCGAATTGTTAAAGGTGCGAATTATTTGACGAGGTCTGTTAAAGGTGACGAGGACTTTGTCATATAAAACGTTTGAAGTTTTTCCAAGACTTTTTTCTATTCCCCCCGTGAATTCTATTAACCCCGTTTTGCTATAGTTAATGTAAACTACATTAGGGAAATGGTCAATACAATTCTTGAAATAGAAACTCCATATTATTGATTTAATATTTCTCAAAACTTGATATACTTATTATTATTAGCAAAATAGAAAACATATTTTTAACTGAAATGACTTGATAACCAGAAAAATAAATTACGTCATTGAATTCCAGGTATTGTAAACAATTCCTAGGTAGTGCTTGATTTTGACTGCACAGATGGCGTAGTGGTTAAGATACCGACCTATAGTGCCAGTGTCGGGGGTTCGAATTCCACGCAGGACAACACTTTGTGAGATCCCACAAATTGTTGCTCTGTGTCTGCTCCAACTACACAATTTGCGTCAGTTAAGTTTTATGTCTGCAAAGTCCCCCGCTATACGAGGACTATTTCCTTCGTGCAGGTGTCTTTTTATTAAAAAGGCGCTTTAGCGGTCTGTATGCTGTATGCTTATATTTAAACTACCCAACGAATATTATGTGGTTTTCATAAATAGACAGTGATTCAAGAGGAAGGTTTTACATCAATAATAAATGCGTATTACGCTGAAAATTTCAAAGATTTATAATGTTATGCCGTGAAAAACATATTTTTGTGATCTTACATTGCTAACACTGTCTAAACCATACGAGATAGGCCAATTGTGTGTATATCTTACAAAAAAGTCGGCAATGGTAAGTATATCGTATCTCCTAAGGATAATACACGTTAACCTTTTTTATCTTTGCCACCCGTAGTAGTGGACGTCATTATTGGACATAGGTCTTCCCACGAGAATGCCATTCAGAACGGTCCCGTGCCACCTGCATCGAACGGCTTGCCGCTACTTTTAAGATGTCGTCAGTCCACCTAGTTGGGTCGTCCTACGCTGTCAGAGTCATGGTTGCCGCTCGAGAACCTTTCCTTTCCCACCGTTGTCAAGCGATGTGGCTTGTCGGACCGACAACCGTTGTGGCCTGCCCATTGCCACTTCAACGAGCTAATCCTTCGGGCTACATCGGTTACACCCGTTCTTCTACGGATATCCGTATTCCGTATTTAATTACGTAGAGAGATACCGAGCATGGGCGTCTCCATAGCACGTTAAATGACTTTGGGCCTAAATAGGCCCAGAGCTCATAAATTATGAGGCCGAAATTTAGACGTTTCTGTGCCAAAAATCATCGCTGGTAACACGCACTGGTTGTATACCCTTGTTTTCAGACACAGCGGAATATTAGACGAGAAGATCCTCTTAAAATTCACGAACGCTGTCCAGTCGACCTTCTTCTTAAAATTGGATCTACCTAACTGGACTGTTTGTCCTAGGTAAGCTGTTTGTATTTTACACATTACAAAAAATAATGGGTTGTTTGCGAAACTATTTTAAACAATACAGTATTATTCTTCATCAAATTAAACATATTAGATACACTACGAATTTAATGTAGATCAAAATAGTCCTTTACAGCATATTATTAAAATGAATTTCCCTCTTTAAAGGAGGAGGCCCGAGTCCAATAGTGACAGATGAGCTGAAATCATGATGATGATGATTGAAATGAATATCTTAGGTGATATCAGACATTTAACATGTGGAATTGTGGAGTGTTTTTTCTCAGCTCAATACGTCCCACTGCTCAGCTTGAATCTCCACCAATAGGAGGACAATTGACCTACTAGGTCAGACTAGTCAGACGTGTTGGCATAGGGTTTTATTTGCGGGTGACCGGACTGGGGATTTGAGACCGTCACCCGCAGAGAGGCTTACCGCGCGACGGCGACTGACGTCCCGGGAAGGGGACGTCGAGAGGGGAGGATACCCTCAGGATATTCCGTCGGGCTGACCACGGAGGACAAGAAACTCGGTGGAACCCGATAGTCAGCCCAACGACGAAGGCGACGTGCTACGGGTGGGTTATAGGGCCCCACGGCGTCCCTCTGTCGCCCCGGACGGACCCCAAAAATAAATAGAGTTTTATTTCGAGTTTACCTTCCCTTGCATAGATGTTAAGTGAATTGTATTCTTACTCCATCACCACACGGCAATGCAAACATGTGGAGTGTAGAGAGGATGAAATCGAAGTGAAGCGAGGACGGATTGCTACTTACAAATATAACTTGGTCTATAAGATTAACATACAAACAAGATGGTTCTATTGAACCACCTCTATTTTTCAAAGCAACTAAAATTATGATTTTTAATTTCAACATACTTTAATACTATTCAATCTGTTATTATTTTATTTAACAAAATTAATAAAAATATAATTTTATGTTATAATCTATTTTTAATATATGTTATTATTTTATTTACAGGCTATATAATATCGAAATAATTAAGGTACCAATAAATTTATAAAGCTTATAAAATTTATAAAAAGGACATTTATAAAACGGCACATAATCATGTAAAGAAAAAGTCTTTTTTACATTATCTGTTAATTGGGGTATATATAAATATTACTCAGTGTCTGAAAAAACAGATTTGTGATCGGTGTGTTATCAGCGATAACTAACTTCACCGTAGTGATCTTTAAATGTCGACCTCATACTACACATCTGGAGAGATGTATGTAGAGACTTTCTCTACAAAAATATAATATACGGCAATTATAAAAGGTCTTTCCATGTGTTGACAGAGTAATAACCCCTTCACCACCCCCTTCCTTCATCATAGGTATCGTAAAAGGCGACTGAAGGATATATATAAAATAACGTTAATGCAAAATAAGGTAAACTTGATATAACCTATGCTAATCCTTCAGACCCGCACGGTATAGTTGGATTATCTTCTTGCATTGTGAAGCAAGACCGAGCCTTTGATGAAGAAGAACGAGTGTAAACAAAATAACCCAAAGGGTTATCATGGTTGTGTGACACATAGGCTATGTTGAAGACAAAGCCATAATCATTGGCAAAAAGAGTATAGCATAGCAACCACATATCAAACGATGATATTTAGTACTGAATGTCCTCCTAAACTATTAGGTAGGATTAGCTGGTAGAAAAGTCGAGTAAACCAATTGATAGATGTCGTGGTGACGGAGTAAGAATACAAATCACCACTCCCTATCTTGTCCGTGGATGTCGTAAAAGATGACTAAAGGATATAATACACATATAACATCTATGCAAGAGAAGGCAAACTCGAAATAAAACCATATACCAACCTGTCTGACCAGCATGGTATAGTAAGGTTAATTTTCCTTCTATTGTGGAGGAAGCTCGAGCCCAATAGTGGGACATGCATGAGCTGATATGATGAATGATCATGATCTTTGTTGCGCTGCCATAATATCTATAGCGCGAGTTTCTATTCATAGACTAGTCACACCTTTGATACCATATAATTTAGTAGAAGATTCAAGTTACATGGGTGTATTACAATGCACCACAAGGGAGTACAAACCCTGAAAGCGAGAGTCAAGGAAGAGAGACATAATGAATAGTAGACAATGAATCACAGTAATCAACATTTGTTAATGAAGCCAGAATAAAAATATAGGACCTGATTGAATTACAAAGAGAGTCCACCATAATATACCGAGCTATAACTAAGATGTCTTATGTATAAGTCCTAATCAAAATATAGTCTAATCTAAATCTTCCAGACATCATGATTATTCAAAAACGAAAGTATAAATTTATATTTACAAGAAGTTTAATAAAATTTGATATGTTACAGAGTCCCTTAACTGTAAGCAAATCTGGTATAAATGTTTTGATTTAATATCCCCTATCCGAGGGGGACAATGTCTGTATGAAATGTTATGGCAAGTTTTCTATCAATCAACCAAACTGACAGTCTAAATGTAAACCTCTCCAAAAAGGAATAATACAATAATCACCACACTTAACATTATCAAAAAATCCAATATCCATATCTGAAACTAAGATAATCTGAAATAATTTCATATCAATAAATATAGCTAATATTAATAAATAACCAGTATGTTATTCTAATATCCACATCCAAAACCTAAACTTTATGTCTGTATATCACATCTCTAATATAAATAATATTTCAACAAAGGCAATGTGGGCATGAGATTCAATTCTTATGTATATATATATATATATATATATATATATATATATATATTCTTCTTCGGCCCGTGTGTATGTGACTGAACTACTCCTAAATATCTGGACCAATTTTTTTGTCTGTGTTCCAGTAGTCGAGAATGGTTTAGATTTATAATTGAACCTAGTAGATGGCGCTATGGTCAATTGCAATAAGAATTCCTTCTATTTTTTTTTTAGATTTAAACAACAGCCTCTGTTGGGTTCACTGCTATAAAATAGACATTGTAAGTTTACACTTGGATATTCAGGTACAAATTTATATAAAAATAATATAACTGAAAATTTTAAAATTTTTTGCTTAACTATCAATAGGCAAAACCTAGTTGAGTCGAGTCCTAGTCTTTATATTAGAAAATTGGTATACCAATAACAAAATACTAAATAACCTTGACCTTTGAAAAAACGACAATTGCTTATTATTTTCAATGTGGTGACAGAGTAAGAATAAAATGGTCACTATATCTTCTTTTGCAGTGGGTGTAATGTAAAAGATGACGAAGGAATACAATAGAAAAAAATATAAATAAAATTTTATGCCATCTCATCTGACCAGGGTACCTAGTAGATTAATTTATTGTTCACTATAGAGAATACTTGAGCACAATATGCATATGAGATGAAATAATTGCTTATTATTGACTTACCTTACTCCATGTCAGGAGGCATGAAAAGCAAAACTGATGTAAGCAAGAATCTGTGAATGATTTATTTTTACATGTGCCAAGACATATAGCACAGTTTGGTGGTGGTGAAGTGGAACCACTTCCACGCTGTGGGCTGCTATCATCACTTTTGACACTGCTAGGATTAGCTCCTGAGCTGTCACCCTGAGCAGGTGTTGATAATGTATCCATGTCCCAAAACCTGAAAAGTTTTAATTACATTTTAATTAGATTGTTTTCAAATGTGTAATAATCTAAATAATCCTTAATAAAAGTAACCTTACCAATAAAATTTAATGGCTACTTTATTAGTGAACTACTAACAAAATAAAGGATGAAACAAACAAATACTTCGTAATTAAACTCTCTGCCTAATTCAGTTGCTATTCATTTATAGCCCTACAGGCCCATGCTGGATTAAGCCTTTGAAATTCAAAAGAAACAAGAATGTTATCGGAATTCTTTTCATATCAATCTGTAAATATTGCGCAAATTCTGGAGAATTAAATGGCATTTGAAGAGTTCAAATCACTATCTATATCCTGTTTCTGGTAGCCATTAAAAACAACACCGTAGTAAGGTTTTATCATGTAAAAACCATGGCTATTCAATATTATTACTTACTTTATGATCTTGACAGAATGACGTGACGTCTGAGAGCCACTGGGAGGTGAAGTACCTACTGGCCTGGCTACCAGTACTATCACCGACGTTTGACTTATAATCAATCACAAGCTATTAACTATAATATATAGACTAACTAGGTTTTAGAATAAGGATAAGTCCATTTAATCATGTTTGTAATCCTTGTAACTTTGATACATTACTGTAAGGAATACGAAAAACACAAATCAGGTGCAAGGCATTATCAATTTGATGAATGCCATAGACTCGTTACTACTTTACTTAATTTAGTCTGTGCATAGAGAAAAACATACTTGGATAACCCACAGATTAAACAACTTATTTATTGTGTGTTTTGGGATTCAGGCGTACAACCTCTTAGGTCACTGTAAAATCTTTTGTCATTAAGAAAGGAAAATAATATTATAAAATATACAATACCTTTGATATATCATAAATATTGGTCAACAACATAGGGGTAATTTTTATCTTTTCCAAAGGAATATATATTTTTATTGCCGATGCGATGGTAGCAAACGAGCAAGCAGCACACCTGGTGATAAGCGATACTGACGCACATCGTCATTTCAGCCTATTGCCGTCCACTGCTGGACGTAAGCCTCCCTCATGTTAGGCCACAATGTGCGGTCCTGTGCTGCCTGCATCGCCAGCCCAGCCCAGCAACTTTCACCAGGTCGTCGGTCCACCTAGTGGGGGGGCGTCCTACACTGCGTCGTCCGACACGTGGTCGCCACTCAAGAACCTTTCTTCCCCAGCGGTTGTCGGTTCGTCGAGCGATGTGGCCTGCCCATTGCTACTTCAGCGTCCTAATTTTTCGTGCTATGGTTACACCTGTTCTTCAACGGATTTCCGTATTTCACATTCTATCACGCTGAGAAATGCCAAGCATAGCCCGCTCCATAGCACGCTGAGCGACTTTGAGCCTTGATATGAGGCCTAAATTTAGGGACCACGTTTCCGTGCCGTAAGCCATCACTGGTAACACACACTGGTCGTAGACCTGTGTTTTCAGACACTATGTTACCACCAATGGCGGCTGGTGGGTCATCAAAGTGGACGCATTACATTTTGTAGGAGTACTTGCGAAGAAAAATATGTTTTTTGTTTTTCTCACCTTAAAAAATATTAATAAAAGAGGGCCTTGGCGGTCCCGCCAATTTATATCAACTTTATTTAAAAAAAATATTATTGTCTTTAATATAGTCCATATTTATGCTCATTTTCACTCACACCACACACTGTATACGCAGTATAAAATAGAACTAAGACTAAAATACATCGATCACTAATAATACTGATCGATGCTAAAATAGAAAAAAACAATTAATGTAAACAAACCATATTTAACGCGTCACAGATACATCGAAACTATACCTACTTACTATACTTAACGAGACGTCATCACCGAATTTCGTCGTAAGTCGAGTTCTCTCGGCAATATTCAGTTCGCCCGTGCGGCGTACGGCAACAGACTCATTTTTCAGTATATTTCTATGAACTATCTTCTGTCTCACGCGCCAGGCGTTTTAACTTATAACTAATACAAGTTGTATTGGCAGTCCCCGTGCGCTCGCCTAAGCGCACGAGATTTTTTTTTTACAGGGAAAATAAGCTTTAATAGTTTGGCAAAGCGCTTAAATTGTTTCATCATAATTTGAAATTTTATTTGTTATATGTTTTTCTATATTCAATTAATTAATATGGTAATTTAAAAATAAAGATGAAGTAACATTTTGTAATTTTTAAATCCTTTGATTTGGTGGTTCAGTGCACGAGCGCACTTAAGGTACAGCCGCCACTGGTTACCACCTGTCTATGTACTGACGCACATGGACTTTTGCAATACCAGAGGCACAGCCAAGCCATTGTATACTGAGAAGAAAATGCTCTTTTTAAACCTTATCAATGTATAGCATCATCATTTCAGCCAATTGCCGTCCACTGCTGGACGTAGGCCTCCCTCATGTTGCGCCACAATGTGCGGTCCTGTGCCGCCTGCATCCAACGACGCCCAGCAGCTTTCACTAGGTCGTCGGTCCACCTAGTGGGGGGGCGTCCTACACTGCGTCGTCCGATACGTGGTCGCCACTCAAGAACCTTTCTTCCCCAGCGATTGTCGGTTCGTCGAGCGATGTGGCCTGCTCATTGCCACTTCAGCGTGCTAATTCTTCGTGCTATGTCGGTTACACCCGTTCTTCTGCGGATTTCTGTATTCTGGATTTTATCTCGCAGAGAAATCCCGAGCATAGACCGTTCCATAGCACGCTGAGCGACTTTGAGCCTTGATATGAGGCCTACATTTAGGGACCATGTTTCCGTGCCGTAAGTCATCACTGATAACACACACTGGTCGTAGACCTGTTTTCAGACACTGAGGTATGTTGGACGAGAAGATCCTCTTAAGTTTCCCGAATGCTGCCCACCCGAGTTGGATTCGTCGGCTGATCTCTTTCTCGAAATTGGATATATGTATAAGTAAATTATTATTGGTTAAACTAATTAATTTATAGAAATATAATGTTTCTGCTGTACTTCGCCGTGTTGATTATTGCTCTCTATTTATATTCTATTTTTAATCACGTTAACAAAAGAGTCTTTACAACTAATTCAAATAGAAACCTTTTTAACACTCCTCTTTAAAGAATAGGATGACGATATTTTTGATGTTGAAGTAATAAATATCACGCGCCATTTTAGAAAACCAGTTCATACTGTACATTTATTTGTTTACGTTTACGACAGTAGTCAGTAATATTTCTAAGTTGGACATCAGCTTGTAAGAGATTAGAATAGTTCTCAAATAACAGCCCAAATGAAATCTTAGAACTCAAAACACACCTTACATTAGTCGTTATGAGAAGTTATTTTACTGTTTTTTTGAATGAATGGTTTACATTACACGTTAATATACTGGTTCCGCATCCGACCACGAGTCAACGGCGAGCAAGTCTCTATAAGGGGACCAAGTGGAGCTCAGGAAGTGTCCCGAGGGGATGTCATACGGCGATAGAGAGAAGATCTAGAGTCCCCCGTAGCAGGGCGAGGGACTGTGAAGGCGGTTGAGGCGCATGTCCACCACTGGCTCAGAAGAAGACATGGCAGCCTTACATTTAGGATGGTGCTAATGCTTACCAGACATGGGATCTTCGGAAAGTACGTGCACAAAATTGGAAGAGAAGAAGCCCTTGGATGAGTGTGGCACGCTAATCGACGATGCACGCCACACATTGGAAGTATGCTTCGCCTGGGGGTCTGGGAACAACGGACCTGACCATCATCTCCAAGATAGTCGGCAGCGACAGCTGTTAGTCCTCGATGGCCTCCTTTTGTGAGGCTGTCTTAACAAGGAAAGAGACCGTGGAGCGGGCACGTGAGGCGCTTGCGACCACTGATTCGCTCTGCCGGGGGCGATCAAAGAGGAAGAGAGCCACTATGTGCTTCTCTCACCGCCCTGAATGTTGACAGGATGTTTCCAGGTGGCCAAGCGTGGGGGTGTTGGGGATATATAGAATCTTTATCTTTTGGTCACTTTTGTGGTCTGCGAGTCCCACACACACACTCCCTCGTCTGTAACCAGCGGGGGATAGTGCGTAAATGCATTCCAAAGCGTTAAGAAAAAAATTGCGTTAACTTAAGTTGACGATCGCAAATACAATCCGTAAACGAAAAAATTAACGACCTATTTTTTGTTGCAACTCAAATGAATTTTGAATTGACTAACTGACAGACAATGATTAGCAATGTCTGATGATTGTAGCTAATTGTCAATATAAAGAAAAGAAAGTGAGTAATTCTCTGAAATTTATATTAAAATTTTTGGAAGAGGTCAAGAATATTTCTTGATTTATAAGTAATAACAAAGTATTACAAGTTATTTTCCTTCGACTAATTCGTGGTCATATTATTTACGCAATGATCTACTTTCAATGTAAGCCTTTAACCTGTATTCGAGTGAAGAATATTTGTTAAAAAAAATTTTTTGTAAATGTCAGCTGTCATATGGACGTTCGAATTTCGACATCAGTTGTCGATTGTCGTTTACACATTCATTGAATTGTTGTGGTGATTACCTAATCATTTATTTAAGAAAATGGGTATATTAAAAAAGGCAAGCAAGATATTTAATTGTATTATAACATGTTACTCATTCAGGCAATCATATATCATACATGCATATACATACTTTTCAAGACCATGTATTTGAACTGGTTTCCACTGAGTTTTAGTCATGTACGTATTTACTTGTTTCTTGAACTTTCAATTGATTTTAGACTACAGGTCTTGTTGGCATGGCCGTGGCCCCAAATGCCCATCACACGCTTGGAGCCTTATATGGAAAAATTCTTAGAACCCTGCAAAAGATGCCTGGTGATTCTGCGTATCGAAAATATACAGAACAGATCGTTCGCGAAAGAGCTGCTGTGTTAACCACGGTAAGCAAAGAATTGTATAAGGCCGCAGATACATTTTTGCAGCAGTATTTTTTAAAAACTTTGCATTGTGCACTAAGAAAAAATTATTAAATCATAAGACAACAGCTTTAATGTTAATTCTAAATTATTCTTTTACAGACAAAAGATGTATATGAAATTGAATCAAAAATAAACTGTGGACAAGCTGAGGAATTGATTATCCAGGCTGAAAATGAACTAAATTTGGCTAGGAAGATGTTGATTTGGAAACCATGGGAACCTCTCCTGTCTAAGCCACCCAAGGGCCAGTGGGACTGGCCACCAACCAATTCTTAAATGCCTTGAATGTATATTGTTAGTATCATTACTTTATAAAATAAATTATTAGTCAATAAAACACTGTTATTTTTATAGAAATATGAAAATGTTGGTATTATTGTGTAGCACTAACTTTTTAATTCTGCGATACAAGTAACTGCTAGTACTTGCTGTGTAGTGACAGTAAGAATACAATTTACTATCCTTTCTCTCACCCATAGTGCTGCACATGTTGACTAAGGGATATGATATGTAGATAACATCTACACGAGAGAAGGAAAACTTAGACAAAACTCCATGCCAACAATTTTGACCATTTCCCTCTCATTGTTTAGGAGGTTGGTTCCAACAGTGGTGTATTCTGAGATGAAGTACCTGCTTCTCCTCTTCATCTTAACCAAAAATTCAAGAAAACAGATTGACGGTCCCTACGTACATAAAGACATGTCAAATATGCCATTTTTTTATCGTTTTCTTTTCTTTCTTCTTTCGCTGTTGATTTTCAATACGCACATTTCATACTGCATATGTATTGAAAATCTAAGCATAGAACCATACTTAGGCTCACCATCTATCATGTAAAAATGCAAACACACATACAACAGACAGTTCAATGTGGTCTTCTTACCAAGGGATAAGTATCAAACCACAGATAAAATCTATTATGCTGTGTGGTAGTAGCTATTAATATGATCAACCCTTATATAGCCCATGGGTGCCGACTTAGTTGTAGGCTTTACAAAGATCTAGCCAAATTCCATTTCATTCTTGGTCAACAATTACATTCTAAAGGAGAGTTAAGGTTAGACAGGTGACTTGTCAAAACTATTGCCAATAACTTTTACAGTATGTACTATGAGAGAACAGTAGATAGAATCAACCGTAAGTCATTGGGATAAGAGCAGTATGATATTAAATTTTACTTTCAACTTGGCAAACTGCAAATGCTATTAAAAAAAAAATGTAAAAACATGATGATATCTGATGTTTACGCGAGCACTACACATTATAAATAATACTACTTTTACAGATTATATCACATTTGTATTTGATTTATGATTGCTCGACGTTTCGAATACTTTACAGCCACATGGGTCATAACCATAACTTAATAACTAATTTTCTGTAGCGGGTAGATAATTATAAAAATCTGTAATAACATTTGACTTGTTTGGACGTCGGACATCTTAGTCCACCCGTAACCATGAATGCTGTATTCGAAATGTCGGGCAATTATAAATCAAATACAAATGCGATATAATCTGTAAAAGTAGTTTTGTTTACAAAATGTAAAAACATGTGAAATTCACACATGCTAGTAGTGAAAACTTCAAAAATTTTTGTAGAAGCTTAGTACTATTCTTGCGCACTCAAATACGTATTAATACACGCACAATGCTGAGGTCCAAGCAAACTCCAACTGTCTTGGTAAACACGAGTGGAAGAGGTACGAAACAGAGCACAAAGAGAACCACGAATATAAAAAACACTAATGCTTCCTATCTCATTTTCTCCCATTCTCTCTTATGAACTTAAGTGTCTCTTTTTACTGTTGCTTTTTCATTTCATCGACTTTCAAATCACAACAATACTGAAGTTTTTATTTCAAAAAAATTACACATTTAAATTTATTTCATTTTATTAATCAAAATCTTCATTTTATAAAAAAGGTAATAGATACTATAGCAGTGTTGTATTTGGCACAGTGCATAAACAATTTATTTTATAAGAATCACAAATAATGCCTATAACAAACAATTTATAACTATTCACATATAGAATTTAATGTGCTGTAACAATTAAAGTTTTATGTACTTAACTGCTTTATTAACAATTTATAAAATTACCTTAAAATATATTAGCAATACTCTCTACAGCTTTAAAATAAAATATTGATGAGTAAGTTAATTTATTGGTAATTTTATCAGTACCATTTTTTTAAAGACCACCCTCCATTGACGGCTATAAATCCTTGTGTTGCAGGGGACTTGACAAACATAACTAAAGTTGTCTTTAAGTATATTATTTATGATTTATTATATTGGTAGTGACCTTATTGTACTGGTTATCCAGTACAAATAAGTATTTTACATGAATCATGAAAAGTAAAAATATTCACAACACTTTAGAGGATTTTATTAATTAATTTTAAATTAAGTAATACACATATCAAGCTTAATTGTCAAGATTTGGATTTCTAAACATTTTATATGAAGACAATTTATATCCCAGTGGTGAGGTTCTGTAATTGTGAATGCTGAAAATCCATCAAAATCAAAGATAATTTTCCAATATAGATAATTTACATGTTTCTATATACTGACTGATAATTAAGCCAAGAGCATTATTTTCAATGAGAAAAATTTTGCATATAAAGCAGATAGTATTTTACAAACCATTAGTTTTAAAATCTTTATAATCAAATACAACCACTAACAAATAATTAAAACTATATACTTATTTTTCATACCCAAGGCAAAAATACTTAATTTCGTAAAAAATGTTTACAACTGAAAATGTAAATGCAAAAATGTTTCATATAAAAATATATTACTGGTAACTCATAATATTGTAAATATTTGAATGCCTCCTCATTGTTTACTGCACTTTACAGTAATGCTTTCTTAAATAAAAAATCTATAACTAAGAACTAAATCTTAAATAAAAATAAATAACATTATGATAATTATTTATCATATAATACTAATTCAGTGCTCTTATCACCATAAACACCAATTTTCATATAATATACTAGTAAACTCCCTAATTTTTATATCCCTGATGTAATCTATTTGTATGTATTGTATAAATCTAATAAGGATATTTGACATGTATACAATAATTAATTGGTATACTTACGATTTGATTGGACTATATTAAAAATAAGACCAATTTCATTTGAATGAACCTCATCAAATCAGAGTTGGTTTTGAAATTAATTTTGACATGTTAGTTATTTAGACATTTAAATTGTTGTTGTTAATAACCCACAAATTTATTGCAAACAGTAATTTGACAGAAGAACAATTATTATCCAAGATTTAACTATAATAATGTTTTTATGAATTTTAATCTATGGTTTTCAGTATATATATATATATATATTGGTACATATTTTACATTTAATATTAAATTCATTCTTATCTAATCAAAATTTAAAATTATTTCCTAATATAATAATAAATATTTTATAAAATCTGCTTAATACATAATAATATTTATCAAGTTTTCATTTCTAAATACTTCTTTTAACACAAGTGTTATTTAATTAAAGTTGAATAGAATCCAAACACTTCAAAGAAATATAGGACAAATTATTAAAAATATTGTCATAAATATTAATGGAATTCTTCAGCTGCCACTTTGTTTAAATACAATGGCTTTAAAGTTTCTGTCTGTATCCCGACTACTTATGGTTGGCACTTTTTTTTTACTCTGAAATAAACTTGTTTTAGATGTCATAATAAACTGTTTTTGGCCATTTCATTGTTCACATAAGCCATCCATCACTTCATCTTTCACCCTTGTAATTTACCACATATTTAGAGCTCTCTCCACATCACTCTTTCATTAATATTACTTGCATCTCCTTTCATGACATATTCAATCCACAACAGGCATACTCTACTCTCAATTCTCTAGACTTCCTTTACTCACTCACATTATCTTATCAACTCAATTTGTCCATTTACACCAAAAATCTATATTCACATCTCTGCTTCTCTTTCAGCTAACAGTAAGACAGAAAATGCCAAAAAATATCATTGTAATAAAAAAACTATTTCATTTAAATATAATCTCTGGCATATATGAATTGTGAGCTTATTAATGTTTTAATTAGAAATAGACAACTTTCTTGTGCTCATACAAGTACAATAAATAGAGAAACTTATGTTTTTCTAGAAAAATAATGCTTACAATAATTAAAATGATTGTTTTATGTAGATGTAACACCTTTTCTTGCTACTAATAAGTTTAATATTGGATGTTTCTTTATGTAACTAACTGCCTTTTTATGAGTTACCATGGTAAAATCATAGCCATTGCACTGTAATATTTTGTCATGCATCCTTAGGCCAGCTTTAGCAGCAGGGCTACCTTCATGGACTTCTGTTACATATATGCCCTGAAAAACATGATAGGACTTTGTTAAAGGGAATATTACACAAAATAATGATAGTCTCTAAGTAAATATCTTGATCTCACATTGTCAGTATATCCTTGAGGGCTTTTTCGATAATCTTGGTCAATTCCACCACCAATTTTAAAGCCACATTTCATAACTTCTCTTCCTTCAGAATCGACACCAGCTTCTTTTTGGAGTGTTATTGGTATCTGTGAAATGTAGAAGATAGAAGTATAGATAAATCTAGAGTTATCTGATAACTATTTGAATGGGAGTGGTCTTCAAACTTACACTGAGACACTCCATAGCCGTTCCGGCTTGGTGTTGAAATGCCATTTTCGCCATGATGACTATTTGCTTCTTATTATATGTACTACAAATTCGGTAGTTTAAACAATAGGTACAGTAAAATCTTCGGTTGAAAAAGTGAGGTAATCGTCAAACAGACTTATTTCGTCAATTCTACGCTTGATTACTTATAGCGAATAACACAAAATTTCAGTAAAATAACTGCTAATCTTAATCACCAAATACACGCTGAAAATACGGGTGTCAAAGGATTTTTAAGATAAATTCTAGATCAAATGTATTAGACTATTAGGTATTGCGATTTCTGCATATGTCAATTTGTCGAGCGAGACTAGGCCATAGATATTTTTTTTTTGTTCTGTTTGTCCATACGGACAGGCAAAGGGATCAAAGCCCATACAGCCAAGTCTGATACAATTTTCCTTTATATATTATTTACTTCTTCATATTGTATAACTTATTTATAGTCATTGTCCGTCAGTAAGTCAAGTCGTTATCATTAATTAGGCGCTGAAAACCTAATTAGATGATTTCTCTGGGAATTCCGGTTGAATATGAAAATACACATCATCATCTCATCAATGAATATATTACAAGAGCTTAACATGACATCTCCAAATTCGCGCCGAAACTCTCTAGGCCATAGATATATTTTTTGGTTCTGTTTGTCCATTCGGATAGGCAAAGAAGACAACGCCTATACAGCGAAACCTTGTACAATTTTCTTCCCATAATTTTTAACACTTTTTCATATTGATATACTTTGACGCAAATGTTCGTGCTATAACTTGATTGACGGAAGATGACTGTTAATAAGTTACTCAATATGAAGATGTGTTAAATAAAATGTAAAGAAAATTATTAAGACTTGGCTGTATGGGTTTTGTCTCCTGTCCGAATGGAAAAGAGAACCAGAAAAAAAAACAGATGGAATACATGTAAAATTGGGAGTTTCAGCGCGAATATGGAAATGTCATATTAAGCTCTTGTATTATATTCATTTTTTTAGTGTTTTATAGTGTTATATTGTATAATTTTGCTGATGTTTTATGTAATATATAATTAAGGTGCTGAAGTGTGGTGAATGTGATATAAGAGTGGTTTACGTGTATTTTCATATTCAACCGAAATTCCCAGAGAAATCATCTAATTAGGTTTTCAGCGCCTAATTAATGATAACGACTTGACTTACTGACGGACAATGACTGTTAATAAGTTATACAATATGAAGAAATAAATAATATGTAAAGAAATAAGCTACGTAAGACAAGGCAGTATGGTCGAAAAGACTTTAGCCTGCCTGTAAGGGCAATCCAAACAAAAAAAAAAACGTAAAATTGTAAATAAATAATAATTCTTTAAGAAGGTTATATTGTTTATTATATAATATACAATTTTAGAAGGTAATGCTATTAGGAATTTTAAGGCTTTCATTACATTTAAATGTAATATTGTCTTAAAAAGCAGCTATAATTTTTGCTGTGTTCATGAATTATTTCAGATGGCTGGTGGAGAAACACGCAATTTGTGGCGTATTGTATTTACAAATTTTATAAACTCGCTTCGACCTCGCAGAATAAAAGGAAATGATATGGGTAATATACACTTTTAAACTAGCGCCTTGCTGATTTAATATTTATGGACCGCGTAATTACAAAAGTAGTTGTATTGGAGCTATATGTGTATTTTGGATCAATGCCAGGTTTACTATTGTTTGGAATATTACCAAATTTATTCCTCTTCATCTCAGCTCACTTACATTCCACTATTGCCCTGAAGCCTCTTTCACAGTGGAAGGCAAAGTGACCTACACACCTCGTTGGTTTGACGGGTTGGTCTAAGGTTTTACCTCGAATTTTGTTTTTCTCTTACAGTATTGTGTGTTCTTAGTCGTCTTTTAGAATTACAGGGAAGGTTGATATAGTGACTATAATATTTTTATTCCATCACCATATGAATTACTGCTGATATCACTTTCAATTAAGTATCTCTTAAATGAGAGGTTCTGAGGCTTAAATAAATAATTACTTGGATATATTAGACGTTTACTGATGACTGGTGAATAGTTTTCTGTTTGTTGCTGCTCTTATATAAAGGAATCCTAAGGTGATTTTCAGGTTCTCCCATCCTGCTCTACAACCGCAGCTGTTAGTTGCCATCCCTTAGGTACCAACACACTCTCACAGAAATTCGACATCTGAGTATTAGTAATTTGTTACCACCACCACTACTTTGTTCAGTGAGCAAGAGACCCAGAAGGCAACATTCTGAAGGTGTTTGTGTGTTCTATACATAAACCCTCTAGGGTTTTGGTAATGCCATTCATATTATTGAACCTGATTGCCTAGCAAATGTTCATGAGCAGTAGTATCACTTACCATCAGGTGTGCTGTTTGCTGCCTATAGCAATAAAAAAGAAAACAAACTGTCACCTATATATTCTACTTTTATTATAATAACTAAGATTGATTAATTCATAAAGAATATTTTAAACTTACAGGTAAGGATTATATAGGCAACAAATACTATGAGATTCCTGCTAATCCTAGTGTTGGAAAGAGGAAAGCTGTCAGATGGTATGAACCACCTAAAGGTCAAGATTTTCAGGATCCTATACCTGCTGAATGGGAAGCTTGGTTGCGTATGAGGAGGTATAGTAAAATAACAATAGCTTAAACTAATTTTCTCATCTATTCTAGACCTACTTTCAAACTTATTATTTTTTCTTCACACACCTATTAATTGCTCTGATGGCATTATGGTTAAGATACCGACCTGCCATGTCAGTGTTGTGGGTTCCAATCCTGTGGGAATTCTGCACGGTTATTGAGCAAAAATACAATTCACCACCCTCACTCTTGTCTGTGGGTGTTGTAAAGATGACTAAGGAATTAAATATGCATATCTATGCAAGGATAAGGCAAACTCAAAATAAAACCGTATTATAGTAGATCAATTCCCTATTCATGTGAAGGAGGCTTAAGCCCAACAGTGGGTTGTAAGGGTTGAAATAAATGAATGAATGGTAAAATAAAATGAAGTCTTACTTTGAATGAACCTGAATGCATACCCATAAAATCTAAAAGGAATGGTCAAGTGCAAATAGATCAAAAATCTATTGTTGTACATTCATTTAGACTTTGTAATCAACTTAAAAGTCGCGCTTTTTCAAGTCAACGTTTTAGCGATTAAAGCCTCTTTATCTTGAAACACTTGTTAAATAAATGTGGGTTAAAGGTTTATTAGTGAGGCCTGCACAGTTTAATAACTCACAGAGCAAACATTATGGAACCTGGAGACGGAGATGCTCGCCGGATTAAATCGGCGGGTGGCGGAGACGTCGAGGCGAGATCGTTGAAGGAGCTTGCTGCCTTGCGGGGCGACGCCTGTCGAGATGTCATTGCCCCTTGGGCAGTCCGGCTGGAGTGGCCTCGGTTCGGTGTCCGGACCGTCGAGGCCTTCCGGCCGGTGCTCATGCTGTGGTTGGAGCGGCGGCACGGGATGCTTTCCTTCCGTTTTGACGGGGCACGGTTGCTTCGTCAAATACCTACACGGTCGTTAGGAGGGAGAGTACGCCGTTCTGCCACCACTGCGATTGCGACGACGACACGGCGCAGCACACCCGTTGCCCTAGTCGAAGCCGCGGGTGACTGGATCGGAGATTTAGTCTGTCACCCGCTGAGAGGCCGACCGCGCGATGGTGACTGACGTCTCCGAGGGGCGACGTCGTGAGGAGAGGGTACCCCGCGGGGGTATTCCGTCGTGCCGACCACTGACAACAAGAAACTCTGCACCGGTGGTCGGCCCAATGATAAAGGCGACGTGTTACTAGTGGGTCATGGGGCTGCACAGCGCCCCTCTGTCGCCCCGGATGGAGCCAGGCGCCGAGTGCGCTGACCATGGCCCACCCCAAAAAAAAAGTTCAAACATTATTTCTTCCTTTTCTTTGGGCCAAGTACTCCATACTAGTTAACAGTATGACTAGTTAACTTATGGCAAAGCTACAAACAATATATCAGTCTGGTGATTTAAATCAATGCTATAACAGAAAAATCAACCTATTTTAACTCTTTAAACTGAAATAAATATAAGACTCTCTTAATACTTAAGTCTCTAGACTCTCTCTAATACTCCTTTAAAATGTAGGAAGCCCCTCCCCCCCACTAGGTGGACCAATGACCTGGTAAAAATTGGACCGCACTTTGTGGCGAAACATGAGGCCCACAGCCAGTCGTGGACAGAGATAGGCTGAATATTGATGATGAAATTGAAATAATAAAAATGTTATTAACCAAACAATTTACTTTTTAGGACAGTTCCTCCTACAGAAGAGGAAATAGCACAGAATCTTGCTATAGCTGAAATGAAGAAAGTGAATGCAGCAAAACTTGAAGCTGAAAGATTACTAGAAGGAGGTTCCCTTCCTGCAGTACCAGACAAGGGACAGAATTCATTTCCTGTGTATTCTGACATGCCATTTGGCGATCCTGAAAACAAATACCATGGCAATAAACAATGAACGCTATACAGATATTAATAGTACTTAGCGCCGATTTTTTTTAAATCATCAGATAAACGAAATGCTGTAAAAAATTCAAATCTGACTAATTTTATGCCTCCTCTACACTACTCGCGGAGTTAGACGAATACGATAGTGTAGAGAGGCACTTCGGCTTACCTCATCAAATTTTACTTCGCCTCGGGCGACTTCCATTTATTGTCGGTTTTTGCGCCCGGTCAAAGGGCCCGAAGGTGCACGAACTGTGTTCACGAAGTACCTCTTTACACTACTCGGCCGGCTTCAGTACTCATTGGTACTGTACTGCCGGCACATGATTTAGGTCATAATTAGTGCATGCAGTGGTCACAGGAGCAAATTATGTTGTTTGTTGATAAATATGCGTGCACATTGCTACAGCAGTTTCTACTGAGCGTCCATGACAAACGTGCGCAGGCTATCGGTACCACAGAGCCAATGAGCTCATCGCGAAGTTGAGCGAAAGTGTAGTGTCGCACTTCGGACTTCAGCCGAAGTTTCCAGAGTACTTCGCCGAGGAACTGCCCTAGTGGTGTAGAGGAGGCATAAAAGTGAAATAAATTCTGATGTTTACACGAGTATTAAACATTGTAAATAAAACTATTTTACAGTGTTCATGGTCAGGGACTGACTGATTGTCCGCCTGTGACCAGGAACGCTGTAAAGTGTTCGAAGCATTGGGCAATCAAAACTCAAATACAAACGCAAATCCGTAAAATAGTTAGATTTACAATGTGAAATAATTTGTAAACATAGTTAATGAACTATGTTTGTGAATTATACCTTAGGATAATAACTCATAGAAGGTAACTCCGCTCACAAAAAATGAAGCATTTAAATTGGTGCCTATTCTAGCCCTACGCCGGACCGTTCCGTAGTGTTCAAGGTCACCGCGTGTGTAATCGCTTGCATGCATGTAGTATTTTTGGCTTCACGTTTTTGATCACTTAAGTATCAACACTATCCTTCTATACTTTATTATTCTAAAGTTTATTCATTGTAGCTCGATAATTGTAATTTCCTATTCATTTAAATGTTATTTTAATTAAGAATAAAAATTTAAAAAAAGGATTGAAAATCGGCAGTTAGTAAATTAAAAATTAAGTTAGAACAGTTAATGTAATAAATGCACTTAGGTATACAGAAGTACTAACTACATTGATTGCCTTAAACCAGTGTAAATTATTGTTTTAAATATGATGATTTATTGTTGTTAATATTGGTTGTGTTATATTCGTACCGAGTTCTTCAGCTATGAGATTATAATAAAGGTTTATAATGTTGATACACTTGGTGTATACTCTTTCTCTGTATGAATTCTCTTTCTTTTGTGTGGTGACAAGAGTAAGAATACAATTCACCACCCTGTGGGTATCGTAAACAACGATAAAGGGATATAAAGTCTGCAAATAACGTTGATGCAAGAGAAGGAAAACTCGAAGTGAAACCATATGCCAACACGTCTGATCAGTCCGGTATAGTAGGTCAATTTCCTTCCCATTGTGGAGGAGGCCCGAGCCCAATAGTAGGACTCATGTGGGCTGAGATGAAAAGATATTTCTTGAATGAAATCTTCAATTTAGTGGATATTATTAACAGACGACTAATTCCTAAAAGATGTACACATATCCCTTAGTCGTCTTTTACGGCACCCACAGACAGGAGGGCGGGGTTGTATTTTTACTCAATCATTACATGGAAAATTTTAGTTTTCTTTTAGTTATATATAAATCGCATACCTATATTGTTATTTATTATGACATTGTTACAACTACGTGTAGATATTATTTTAGTCGAGCTGTGATTATGTAGTACTTGGTAATAAATTAATATAGTTTTATTTGTGTTTTTTTTTATTGTTTACCAGTTCTATAAAAACTTGTTCTTTATGCCTGTAGCTCAGTGTTCTAGGAATGAATGGTGTTTTGAGGTCTCGTAATAGTAGCCATTGCAAAATGTCATGTTCTCAAATCATATTTTTGCTTTTTATATTTGTATTAATAAGTATTAGACCCTGATATGAACTTATAGGGTGGTCAGTCATGAACTCGTCATCAATGTTGGTCAATATCGCTATCGATCATGATCAGCATCGGTCAGCATCGATGAAGATGGATGTTATGCAGATTTAAATGAAATTATTCGCTTATTTCAAATATCTAACTGAACAATTTTATGTAGGTATATATATATATATATATTGTTTACATTAAATACCTAATTTTTGCCGTGTGATGAGGAAGTAGGACTATAATTTACCACCCTTTCCTTGTGTGTGTTGGCATAGGCCAACACGTCTGACCGTTTTATTTCGAGTTTACCTTCTCTTTGTGTAGATGTTATTTGAATATTGTATCCCTTAGTCGTCTTTTACGACATTCACGAGTAGAATAGGTAGTGGTGAATTGTATTCTTACTCTGTCACCACACGGATATTATTTTCATTTCATCATCATCATTTCAGCCCATACACGTCCCACTGCTGGGTTCGAGCCTCCTCCACAATAGGAGGGAATCCGACCTTACTATACCATGCTGGTCAGACAGGTTGGTATAGGGTTTCATTTCGAGTTTTCCTTCTCTTGCATAGATATTATATCCCTTAGTCGTCTTGTACGACATCCACGGACAAGGAGTGGTGAATTGTATTCTTACTCCCTCACCACACGGATAATTATTAGATATTATTTTAATATGCGTAGGTATATTTTATATAAACTTCGGAAGTCGTAAAATTTATTAATTTAATGGATTCTATTTTCAATATGACTGTTTAAGTTATTTTTTATATTATTAATTATTATTATTCACTTATTGAAATGCATGTATTTAGCAAATATGTGCCCTACTGCGTGTCATTGTGTACCATTGCGAAGTGTGGTAGGGCACAGCACAGCTTATTAATAAATATTTTAAGAAATAGTGTGTCGATGAAATCCCGAGTGCCCATGTAGCTTGTACAATATCAAAATGTGTCAGAAATAATTAAAAATAGAAAGGCATCGCGAGATGATGGTAATTCCATCAGAGCATACAGAGCTCAGGGAAAACCGATATTTAAAGCTTTACAGAAGCTGCTTAATTCTGTCATTCTAGAGGACCAGGGTCGTGAACTAGGACCTTAGTTATGCTGTTTTTCAAGAAAGGCGTTCTTAAGGAATTACAGACCCATCTCACCCTTGAGCCACGTGTACGCAACAGGACACTAGTGGGTCTACATAGGAAATATTTAATACCCATGTCATTCATGTACCCGTCCTAGTAGGGAATGCGATTCATGAAGTTGTCGATCAGACATGAGTACGAGCGTGCGTGCGTTCATGCGTGCGTGTGTTGTGTGTGCGTGCATGTTCGTGCGCGTGGGTGTGTGCGTGCGCGTGAATGCGTGCGCAGGCGTCTCTAAATGGAGACCTCATAAAAAGGCTCAAAGTCGCTCAACGTGCTATAGAGAGGGCCATGCTTGGTATTTCTCTACGTGATAAAATCCAGAAGAACAGCTGTAATCGGTGTAGCCCGAAGTATTAGCACGTTAAACCGTCAATCGTCGTTGGAGAGGAAAGGTTCTCCAGTGGCGACCACCAACCGGATGATGCAGCGTAGGACGGCCCCCCTATTTTTCTTGTTCACGCTGTGGAAATGCATTGACGCACTATCTTCCGAAATACCCACTAGAACCACAACGGCCCCTGCCGCGTTTTTACAGGGTACCACAGAGATCGTCTGATAACATTATATCCCAGATACTCCAAAGCTTGGCTATCTGGCCATGTCCTGCCATCGTTCAGGGCGGTGGGAGGAGGAGCGCATAGCGACGTCTCCTCTTTGGTCACCACCGGCAAAGCGAGACGAGGACTTTCTTGTCATGGCATCCTCACAAAAGGCGGACATCAACGAGCACCACTTGTCGCTGCCGAGCATCTTGCAGATAATAGTCGACAACGACAGGTCCGTTCCGATTTCCGCTATAGCACGTGGCGCTGGAACATTCAGGCGGGACATACTTCTAGTGCGCTTCTAGTGCGACTCTAGACGTGTAGGACGATCCCCTATTAGGTAGACTAACGATATCTTGAACATCGCAGGGAACCGTTGGATGCAAATGGTAGAGAACCATTCTGGATTCTCGTGCATTCCCTTGTGGGGAGGTCTATATCTATCCAATAGTGAACGTCTAGCTGCGGGATGTATGGAGTGTGTTCAACGTGGGTGAATCGATCCTTTGAGTTTCGATTTCCTATTATGGAAGAGATTTGAGCCCAGCAGTGGGACGTATATGAGCTGAGATGATGATGGAGGAGGTTGTTGCCTAACATTGGTGGGTATATGGTCAAAGAAGAAGTACTATCTTTTCCTTTTTCTGTAATTCTTACGTGCTAGAAGTTTGAGGGTTAGTAGTAATTCTCAATTGTACCTAGCCAATGGGGGAGCCAGAGAAAGATTTGAAGTCTATCCAATGGTTTTGTTTGTTATACATATTATAGTCTTTTTTGAGACCCACGCTAATGTAGTAAATTGTGTTCTTATATTCGTCTATTCAACCAACAGGCTATCAATGAAGTGGGATTATGTCATAGTCGCCGGCGGGTGGTTTGGAGATCACTTCGGTGAATAGTTTGCAAGTGTAAGTTTTTTTCGAGCGTCGTTGTTCGCAATTTTTGTGATACGTTAGCTGATTTTTACGACTACCACGTGAAATAAAGAGCTGGTTGGTATCTCATTTTCCTATTTTTATCCATTCTTACCAAGTTATCACTCTTGGCGAGCGATTCACAAATTTCAATTGATTGAACTCAGACGACCCAATTACAACGTCAGCACTTATTCACAGCACGCAAAATGAATTTGCGTCAGCAGATTGATAAGTTAAATCATTTTATTTTCGTCTAAACATCAGCAGATACGAACATCCTGCCCCTTTAATAACCTCGTAAGATAAAATAAGGAAATATTCCACTCTAAACCAGTGTAGGTTTAATTTAAATGTGTAAGACGCGCATTAATGTTTACATTATGTTTAAGTGATAAACGGAAATGAATGGTTCATTAAATAATAAATTTAGTCTCGATATAATTTATGTTATATGTAGCTATATTTTTAGAGAATAGTCATATGATACATTACACAGGTATTATTTCCGTGTAGTGACAGAATGGGAAATTCTCCAATCTTTTCTTTTCTGTAGATAAGTGTAAAAGATGTTGCTGCGCGCAAAATATAGCATGCTTAGTCGTAACGTAAGCAAGAAAAGAGATACTTTTGCAGAAAGTCCACGTCTGCGCAGTAGCGGTAGACTGTGCTTCTTTTGGTGAGCGAGCAACCTACACCTTACGCAGGCAGCAACCAGATTTTGCCCTTTGTATTAGCAGTTAGTACATATCATCAGATGGAGTATATGGTCGTTTATACATAATATATGTACAACCACAAGTTATTAACGTCCATTGTTGGTTCTCTAAGGCGATATAATGTCATAATCGCCAAGCTTGAAAGGCTGATTGGCGACTTGCTGTTATAAATTTTCCTGCTTTATCATTCTCTTGGTAACGCTTTTATAGAAGAGAAAAGAAAAATGTGTTTTCTTATCCATATTAGCATCTGGAGAATTTAATTGAATACATGGATTGGTTTGAAACTACTGTATTATTTAGGTTCACATTTTTTACCTACTATTGTAATCTGAATCAATTATAAACAATTTATTCTTATTACGCTTTTATTAGCTTCGTCTGCATATATCATCATCATCACAGCTCATATACCTAGGTCCCACTGTTGGTCAATTTCTCTCCCATTATGGAGGAGGCTTGACCTCCTCCACAATGGTAGGGTGATTGACCTATTATACCATGCTGATCAGACGTGTTGGTGTAGTTTTATTTCTAGTTTTTGTTCTCATGCATAGATGTTGTATGCATATATATCTCTTAGTCGTCTTTTACGACAGTCACGGGCAAGAAAGGGGGTGGTGAATTGTATTCTTACTCCGTCACCACACGGAGTGTATGTTGGTATGTAACAGATATGTAGTACATTATATTAATCTCATTATATAAAATTGTAATGGAATATTTGATATCAATTTTTGAAGAATTCGAAGTGTCCGATTAATGGAAAATTTTGCGCGCTTGTCACGGACATATGACAATACAATAATTTAAGAAAGTTATCCCACTGTGGTAAAGTACGAGGACTTTCGGGATTCATCATAATCATCATCGCAGCCCACATACGTTTCACTGTTGGGCTCGGGCCTCCTCCACAATAGGAGGGAATTTAACCGACTACCGTGCTGGTAAAACATGTTGGCATAGGGTTTTATTTCGAGTTTTCCTTCTCTTGCACAGATCTGATGTGCATATTATATCCCTTAGTCGTCTTTTACGACATCCACGGGCAAGATAGAGAGTGGTGAATTGTATTCTTAATCCGCCACCACACGGAATTTCAGGATTAGCGAATTAAAAAATCGTTAAATGGCTTCGGGTGAGTCTTGTATCATTTTTTGTCACTACCTGCCTACCGGCAGTATATGTAGTTAAAAAAACTAAGAAGAGCACTTTAACGATCAAGATAATTACAAATTAAAACAAAATAATAGTTTTGAAAGATAATTTTTTTATTGCTTATAAGCCTGTTGTGCAAACACTTTGTAACGATAATGTGAATTATGCTTTTTCACTCTATTTACTAATTTTAAAGTATATTATATTTAGAGTTTTTGATTGCGTCTTCTACTACCTAAAGCGTATTTTTTGTGTTTTAAAGTATTTTTATTAAATCTTGAGATAGGTAATTAATGATCCATAAAGTATGGATCTGTAATTACCGCTGATATGTCGTCATGATTAATCAACTTTTTCAATAGGTTATCGAATATTATCCAAGAATGAAACCTGCCTATTTTGTGAGCAATGATATTGCTTGAGCTATACAAGTCCAGGTCTCAATATGGAAGTCCTTCATGCCGTTACTAGAAACAGTTAACAGTGTTGGTATGGAATTTGTGGACTATGTCCTTCTGTGCTACAAATTCTGCATCAACTTATTTTAGCAGGCTGTGGCCGTCTGGCCACATTCAGTTTAAGACGCACGGAGCAATAGCATATCGGTGCGACGCTCTATGAACTGCCCTACATATAAGTCTTAACTGCTAAATGAGCTCAGCTTAAAGATAACCACCCGTTAGATTGCCACTTTTGAACACAGGGCTTCCCAATGTGAGATAATTCCATAATTGTCATGCTTTTTTTTTTTGGGCGTGGGTTGCGGTCGGCGCGCTCCTCACACCACTCCGTCCGGGGCGACAGAGGGGCGTAAGCACGCACACCCGCAACCCATCCACGTGCACGTCGCCTTCGTCGTTGGGCCGATCACTCCGGTGATCAAGGTTACTTGACATCAGTGGTCGGTCCGACGGAATACCCCCTATTTGGGGTACACTCCCATCGACTGACGTCCCCCCCTCGGGGAGGACGTCGCTCTTTCCTCACGCGGTCGGCCTCTCGGCGGGTGACGGACTAATCCCCGGTCACGTTACCCGCGGCCTCGGCTAGGGCGGCATGAGGCGCAATTACTCGCGCCTACGCCGCCCCAGTCGCCGCCGGCGGATCGCCTCATCGAGGCTGCGCTCCTCGCGCAGGCGATCCGCCGCCTCATAATTGTCATGCTGGGCGGTACTTGGTGTTCCAAATTTTCCAGGCATGTTCATATCATATACGTCGCACTGCTGGGCTCGAGCCTCCTCCATATTGAGAGGGAAATTTACTTACTCTACCACGCTGGTTAGGCGGGTTGGTATAGAATTTTAATTTTGGGTTTTCTTTCTCTTGCATAGTTTGCCTATGGACAAGATATCCCTTAGTCGTCTTTTATGACATCCACGAGTAAGAGAGGGGGACGTTAATTAATTTAATTAATTGAGACGATGATGATGATGGTGATGACCGTCTAAAGCTTGTAGGTACTTGACTGACGCGTGCTTGATTTTAAATGTTTAATTACAGCAATAGCAGTACCCAGTTCTAGTGCTCATCTAAGTATCACACTGGACCACGACACGCGTTATTTTGACGTACTTATTTGTAGAGTTCTTAATAATATTACAATTTCTTCTAATCGTGGACTTCAGTTTGAGATCATTTTTTTACTATGTTTTGGGCCTCTTACGATATTGATGATTAAATTGCGAAATCCGGCACAAATATTTATAATAAAGCAAAAATAAGTTGGTAAGGACATTATTCTCGATGGTTGAAATAGAAATGGTTTTATTTTACAAAGAATTTCAATTCTTAGTCATAATAGGTGCTTAATGCTTGATGTGATGACCCACGTTGCTAGATGTCTAAAATCTGTTAAAATTTTATCATGATTTTCAGGAAGGTTGCTACTGAAGGCAGAGAGAAAGTTCGCACGGCATGTATTTTTTTTTAATCGCAATCTGCCGATTTTTCAACAACTTCTGCCAGTGTCATGTATAGTTACTCATGGGTAAAAGGGAAAAACAAAGTGTTATTTAGAATAGAAAAAAAGGACTAATTGACGATTGTGGCAATAGTAAAGGAGCTTGAAACAAACACAGACAGTTGTTAGTAATAAAGATAAAATAAAAACAAATTAAATAGATTATAGTTTTATTTTGTTAGCATTTATAATTTTAATTATAGCTTTAATTATATGGCGGTTGGGGAATAATGACAAGAGGTGATGGACATTAACTGGTCTCTGAATTCTTAATTTATTAATAATATGATATGATTTAGAGAGTAGGCACTGTTCCTAGGGCAGTTGAGAAAAATATGGTCAATAGTACCTTCATCCAGGTCACATTCACACAGTGAGCTATCACGAATTCAGATTTTATGCAAAAAGACTGGCGTGCAGCAATGGCCACGACGTACTCTACAGATTATTGATGTTATTATGATTAATTTTGACAGTTTCCTGTATTTATAAAACCAGGGTTTAACGGGAATGGTTCCTTGGATAGAGGCATAAAAAGATCCCTTAGTTTTGCACGGCATGTTATTCGAAAACTTGCGGCTAGGGGATTTACTATGGCTATATAAAAACTTCATCGAATCAGCGTGTGTTGATATTCGCTAGGAAAACCTTTTGATTTTCATTTTGTTTTGAGTTATAAATGTATTATTTTATCTTTGTTAGAATAGTGGATCGGAGGCTTGCTGTTGACCTTGCCAGCAGTGGCGTAACATACCATCTGGATACTGATTGAGGCCCTAGGCGTTTTGGGGTCGTGGCCCTCCCGGGTCGGGGTCCGTGGCATTTTGCCAGCCGTGCCACCCTATAGTTACGCCACTGCTTGCCAGATGGAAGAAGGCAGTAAGATAATAATTGCAAACAAAAGATCGATTAGGCAACGCCGTTGTGTTCATATGTTATTAAGATGGAACCTATTGTGGTAATATTTTCTATATATGATATAATGCTTTTAAGGCAAGTCTGATTAGGTTATTGCTACAAATATATCACCATTTTCCATTAGGACTCGCCCGGCTTGTAACAAGCATAAAAAGAAGTTTGTAGGTATTTTTTACAAAGAACGTATTCCACACGTCAAGATGATAATTTACGTATGTATCACGTTTATAATAATAGAAACATATATGGTTATTATTATAATGTAAGAATTGTTGATAACAACGATATTATTATATAAATAAATGACCTGATCGCTATTCAGATAATGGCACAAAAATAACTATGTTTTTATCGTAAGAGTGTGGTGTTTGACAACATTCGAGAAGCTTTAATGGGCATGTAGCTTTGTGTACCCTAGTATTAAAATATTACATATAGCACAGAATTTTATAGTAATGTATGTACAGGTATATACTTAAATTATCTATTATGAATTCATAAAAATTCCAACATATAATGAATGTTCTAATGCGATTGCCACACAAATATTTACACAGCGGTGATAAATTATATCGGATCTCGTAATGACATATAGTCTAAATACCTAATAGAACAAAATAAATATTTTTGAGGTAAAAATAAATACCGTCTTCACAAAAATCAATATGATTTTTTACCTAAACCTGTAAATCAAATTTATTTTTGCAGCTGCAAATTTTGTATAACCGCATCTCAAAGTGGCGCCTGGATCACTGGCTGACTGCATTTTCTATTCACTCTTCTTACGATAGGTATTAATTGAAAGGGCTTAAAGAATAAAAAAATGATTTGATGATAAAAAATTAATAAGGTTGCTGCTCATAAATGGTGGATTAAATTTTCTTGACCATCCATTTAATATGGGCATAAAATGACTTGAACGCGAAAAAACAATATAGCTAATTACACCACATTATAAATACTTCAATACACACTCAAGTATCATTACATCATTATTACAAAAGCAATAAACACTTAAAATATGAAGTCTTATAAATAAAAAAATAGGATTGATAATAATTTATTAAATTACTTATTACCACATAATACTAAAATATTCAGAAAATATATGTAAAAGAAATAAATTATAAAAGGTTTTATGTAGTTAACTAAAAGAACTAAAACGTAACCGTTCAAGAAACCGCACAATGCACGAAAAGCGTTGCGCGAAATGAAAAGACTGTAAATAAATATCTAAAATACAAAATGTTGATACATATTTACAACCGTTCAAAGACAAGCTCCGACTTTGAAAAAGGTTAACAAAAATTGAAAACCAATTCTTAGCTTGCCTATTTATTCCTTTCCTACTGAATACATTATATCAGAAACTTAACGGCTTACTTAACTCTACATCGCCGTGGAGTTGCACCTTCCGTCATCAGCTTGACTTGACTTGAGTAACTTGAAGGAATACAGATGAAGCTTCATATGATATTTAAAGAATTATCCTCCAACTCCTAACCGCAGAGATGTACCTTCTATCACGATCTCACCAACATGCGATGATCGCTGCAAGATCCAAATACTGGAATAACTATAGAAAATACACGAATAACTTAATAACTGCCAACAAAATTTGAATGTAGCCCTAGATTTCCATGGATTTCCATCAGCAGATTCTGACTTGATGATAATGGGATTACCTCAGGAGTACATGAACTCTTTGGAAAAAGAATTTTGAAGATCAGTCCACAATTGACAGAGATATCATTGAACATGTGTACATAAAAAATAAATAAAAAAATACATAGAAATGGAACATAGAAAGTCTTAAGTGTTTAAATTGGTTAAAAATAAGGAGTTTGCATGGAGTGCGAGTTACAACTTCGTGTTACCGCCCATCGTGTACCTGAAGGCTGACCATCCTTTGCGCTAAGTTCGTAAGTCGGCAGCAGATGCTGGATGCAGTTTCGAGAGCGACTTCTGATGCCAAGAAATCACTACCAGTGCACAGTGGGGAGAGAATACGGAGTGATATGGGGACGCGTGCTGCCCTTTAATCGCATTGGCTAAAAATAAAACGAGGGATGGTTGCTAAGCTAAGTAAAACAGATGCGCGAAAAAATAACATGTCAGCCGATGACGCAATTAAAATGATGGGAGGACGTGGGGTAGGTGAGGGTTCTATTTCTAAAAGAGAATGTAGGATCATTATCGGTGGAGACATAGTAACAGAATTGCGGGTTCTTCGGAAAAGGATTTTAATAACAGCTGTACTGAAGCTTCTTATTAGATTTTTTAGTCTTATAACACCAGACTTAGCCTTGTTGGAATTTTAATGAGTGACAGAAAAATTGCTAAACTTATTAGTTTTGCCGGCCGTCAGCCTGACGTCAACCCTCCTCGAGAATGTTACTATTGTCCAGACGGCATCAGATGGGGTTGGCCCAGGTCGAGGTAGATCTCTTAGTCGTCTTTTTCGACACCCAGCAACAATGTAAGTATTGGCAGTATTTGTAGTGCCTATTACACAGTAAAGACTTCTTATAAACATAATAACACCACCTACATACATAATACCCAATCACAAATAAGTACCTATAAAGAAATTCGTTAATAGGCATTTAAGATACTAAGGTCAAACATGTACTATTTTTATCCGGTGTTTTTCCATTACAGAAATGATACATACGGCATATATCAAACATGTAAATTTGATGTTATGAATCTGATAATTGGAAAAAGATATATGTATTGAAATCCACGTAGGTATCTGTCGCAATATTTTACAATTTGATGATATGCCTATCCGTACAGAACCGCTTATTTAACGAATCCGCTACTACAATTAATGTTAGAGTTACTTTTTAATCACCATTAAAATCACCAGCAAAAATTATGGCATGACGGAAATGTTGTAAAGTAGGTATTCCAAACTTTGGGATACACGGCACTGATATTAAATTGTTAATGAAAACATGAATTGTAAGGTATGTAGGAAGTTATTTAGATAATTCTGAAATTTATTTATTAGAAGAACGTGTAATATTTTTGGTTATATATGAAAGAAAGAAAAAAAGAAGGAAGGGCTAACTGAATCTGATGTCGTCATGTCAATAATTAGGTTCTCAAAGAGGTTTGACGTCAGGCAGGCAGGTGGTCATAAAACTATCGCACATAGCTGTTGTAACATGTTTTATGAAGGAAGAGTACAAAATGTGTCGAGCCCAGGAATTGGGACAAAAGCAGGGTGATGATGATGTTGATCTCTTCACTCATAACTCCTTAATTTATTTTTTTTAAAAGATAACATGGACTAAAGAATCAATCTATATTATGAGGTACTTTACAAACATATAATTAAACGGACACAAATTATACTCAGACTCAGAATAAAAATTTGTGGATCTTACAAAATATTGTTCTGCGTGAGAGTCCACCCCACGGCAGTGGCATAGTAGGTATCTTAACCAGTACACCATCTATGCAGTCGAATTAGGCAAACGAATTAGCGAACTTGTTTGCATTTTCTAGGCCTCGCTAGCATTTAGGCTAGGCCTATTTGGGTTATGTCATATCCGTGGTCTTCCACTGTTGCGTTAATCTTTTATCACTTGTTCATCATCATCATTTCAGCCTATTGCCATCCACTACTAGACGTAGGTTTCCTTCATGTATTGCCACTGAGTCCTATGCCGCCTGCATCCAACGAGCCCAGCAACTTTCACCAGGTTGTCGGTCCACCTAATTTGCGTCCAACACTGCGTCTTACGATCGTGTGCTAATTCTTCGTGCTGTGTCGGTGATAGCCGTTCTTCTGCGGATTTCCATATTTCGGATTTTGTCTCGTAGAGAAATCCAGAGCAAAGCCCGCTTCGTAGCACGCTGAGCGACTTTGAGTTTGGTATGATACCTAAATTTAGGGACCACGTTTCCCTGCCGAGAGTCATCACTGGTAATACACACTGGTCGTAAGCCTGTATTTTCAGATACTGACGTATGATTGACGAGAAGATCCTCTTAAGTTTCCCGAACGGTGCCCAATCAAGTTGGATTCATCGGTTGACAATTTTCTCGGATTTGGATGTAGGCACCTAACTGGATTGTTTGTCCAAGGTAAACATTATCATCATCATCATTTCAGTCTATATACATCCCACTGTTGGGCTCGAGCCTCCGCCACAATAGGAGGAAATTGACCTACTATACCACGCTGGTCTAACGCGATGGAATAGGGTTTTATTTCGAGTTTTTCTTCTCTTGCATAGACGTTATATGCTATTTACTCATTTAGTCGTCTTTTAAAATACTCCCGGGCAAGCAAGGGTGTGGTGAATTGTATTCTTACTCCTTCACCACACGGAAACACACATAATGAGCGACAACTTTGAGAATCGCATTGCCAACTAGGAATCTATTGCCATGTTGTTAACATGGGTTGGTATAAGGCGTAAAGAAGAGAAATCAAGGTTTTCTTTTCATGCTGTGTTATATCCCTTAGCTGTTATTTACGATATCCATGCCAAAAGAAATGATTGTAAATTGTAGTCTTACACTTTCGCCACAGAGAAACTCGGAGAGGTGCCGAGTTTCAAGCCTTCGTATTATCTGTTCGTAGATCTATCCAGACAAAAGGAATAAAATTATAGATTTTTTTAAATACTACATTCTGGACTATGACTTTAATCTACATATGTATTGCGGGGTACTTTACTAACATACAATTAACTAACATATTACAGCTAGATTAAGGACAATAATTTATGGATCGTACAAAATATTATCCAACGTGGAATTTGCACCTGCGACTTCTGGCTCGGCAGATCGGTGTCTAAACTATCTGTGCAGTAATGTTAAAATGTCGTAATTTATCATGTATAATAATAGCATAGTAATTAAATGTTACCTATTATTAATTCCGGTTCATGCATCATACAGCCCATTGCTGGGCTCGAGGCTCCTCCAAAAAAGGAGGGAAATTGACTTCTAACACCACTTCTATATGTATATAAGACGTAATGATATAGGGGTTTTTCCTTCTTTTGCATATGTTGTATGTACTTACCGTCACCACGTCAACAATTATTATTATTTTATTATTCTTAATACATAGTTAAAAAACTATAAAAGTGAGGAATAGTATAAATATCCGTGTGGTGACGGAGTAAGAATACAAATTACCACTCCTTATCGAGTCCGTGGATGTCGTAAAAGGCGACTAAGGGATATAATACCCATATAACAACTATGCAAGAGAAGGCAAACTCGAAACAAAACGCTATACCAACTTGTCTGACCAGCATGGTATAGTAAGGTCAATTTCCCTCTTATTATGGAGGAGGCTCGAGCCCAACAGTGAGATGTATATGAACTGAAATGATGATGATGATGAGTATTAAGTCATCTTTCTTGTTAAATATTAGATTTAATTGTCTTCGTTCGTGAAAGGTTGTCGTCTCAACTTCATCTAATCATATTTTGTACTCGGCGGTTCGGATGCAATATAAACTAAACATTGCGTATTCGAGCGGACTATATAAATAACTTGATTGATTACTTTCGGCATTCACATAAAGATACTCGCAGTAAACGCCAGGGTTGTGCGCTAACTATTAAAAATAAAATTTGCATTCATTATTAATATTACGTCTGTATTTAATTAATTAAACTTTTAATTTAATTATTTATAATATAAAGTCGAATTATTTATTTTTTATTATTGGTGCAGAATGGCAGGAAATAACTCTAAAATGTCTACGGAAGAATACTTTGCATTAGAGGATAAGTACGGGTGCCATAATTATGCTCCTCTTCCTGTTGTACTCTGTCGGGGTGAAGGTAAGATTTATTTATTTGTTAGTAGATTTTAAACGTTCCAGTATAAATTAGTTGCAGTAGTTTGGACATGCAGTCATGAAGGGGCGGCCCTAATATCTTGGTAGTGTAATTAGCAAGACATCGTTTAGCACGACATTGGGTAAAATTAAGATACAGCCTCAGAATTCTGTACCGCTTCGCTTCGGTTTCAGTCGTCTTTCCTGCGTAGTTCCCGTTCCCGTGGGAATACCGGGATAAAATATAGCCTAGGGTACTCCCTGATATTATAGATTTCCATTGGTGAAAGAATTTTTGACAGACAAAAAAAATTAAAATGTATTTTAGGCATATGTATAGTGCAAATAACCGTGTGAGCATGAAAAAAGCTTATTGTTTTGACATTACAAACAGACACTCCAATTTTATTTATTGGTATAGATAATTCACGCAAAATAAACATAGCAGAAATGTAACGTATGGAATGTGGTTTCAGTTTTAAAACATAATGAAATTCTGTTATTTTTAGACAATAATAGCTATCTGTGTATTTTATAATTCAATTTACATGAAAATTGTTATGTAATGTTAGTTTTTTACATTTAGTACAAAGACAAGAAGAGCGTGATTTCATAGTTATATTATTAATATTTATTAGCAATTAATAAGCTTGGACTTTTCCGTGTGGTGACGGAGTAAGCATACAATTCAGCACCCCTTCACCCGTGGGTATCATCAAAGATGACTAAGGGATATCTTGTGCATATAGTAACTATGCAAGAGAAGGAAAAGTCGAAATAAAATCCTATACCAACCCGTCGATTAAATATGCATATAGCATCTATGCAAGATAAGGAAAACTTGAAATGACACCATATACCAACACGTCCAAGCAGTGGTGGTATAGTAGGTCAGTTTTCCACCCATTGTGGCGGAGGCTCTTACGTCCTACTGTTAGGCTATCAGTAGGACGTATGTGTTAAAATAAAGATGAAGCTTGAACTACATCCTGCGTTAGAAAACTGTACTATTAGAAACCGAGTTTTCTTTTGCTAAGACTGAACAGCAACTTCTAATCTTATCGCCCATCGGTGTAGAGCCACGACAGTATTCATTTGAATCGAGTTAGTAAGAAGCCAAGCTTCTGACTCAATTGGTGTCTGTGAAATTGACAATACATGCGGACACCAAGCATCTCATTCCGCAATGTAAAATGCAAAAAAAATATTTTAATGTTTAAATCGTCGTAAAGTAGCATTATTGAAGCTGCATTCAATTATTATGTTTTCTTTCTAGAATCATAGACAATCATGAATTAGAAAATATCTGTATTTAGCTATACTCTTATCATACGACGCCCAAATCGTTTAGAGTGACTTAAAGGTAGCGTAGTTCCCTATAGCCTTCTTTTTTATTTTATATTCGGGCAGGTCATGCCCTGAATACATTCCGCCTAAGCCGTGGTGATGAAAGGGCGGTGTACGTCCTCATAATCCACACTATTCTCTCCTCATCGGCAGGCTGACCACTGATAACCGATTCCTTGACATCCGCGAGGTTCACACCATCTACTTACCATATTACTTGGCCTCTGCAAATCCTGCGGACCACAGGACCTTTATCTTTGACTTCGCTAAAGCAGAAAATCATAGTGATTCTTATGTAACTTCTTAAAAACAACTTTTATACTCAAATAGTGTTCAGTATTCGTGGGAGGTAGCCCTATATCAACCGAGTTCATCAGGTAAACAGTTTAGCAGTGCCTGGTGATACTAGAGTTCATAAGCAGCTGTTCTTACTTACAATCACGTAGATATTGACAGAATTACATTTGACTTATCTACGTTTAAGAAAATTGATGGGCTCGCACCACATGCAAATATTTGTCTGAATCACATGTAAGTTATTACAGACAAAGTAATATTTCCGTGACGTATACAAATTGATGATCAAGACACTAACAGCAATTGTCAATATTTGGATAGCTGATAATAATTCTTGTTTGCCACACACACGTTCATAGCAACAACGTATCTATTATTAACCTGTCCATTATGACAGCGTTATATCGAACAAATATGTTATTAGATGTGACGTGGAGAGATTTTTATTTATTGCTATCGGTGACAAAAGAGCAAACAGCACAACTGTATGATACCGCCCATGGACCTTTGTTAGGCCACTGCTTATCGTGAAGAAAGTGATGCGAGTGTGAATGCGTGCTATGAGGTTCGGTCATACTAAAGGCATCCCGAAAACTCACACGCAAAAAATCTCAGAAAGTGGTAAGACCACACTGTTGATAGCTGTCTGTCTACAGCTGCGGGCTGGTACGTCCGGGGTAGTACCACACTCTCGCAGAACATCGACGTCTGAGTAGTAGCGATTAGTTACTGCGCTTCGTTTGGTGAGCGAGAGAGCGGGCAGCTCAGCTTTCTGAGGGTTTTTACCTGTGGAGGGTTTTGATGAAGCCTTAATATCATCAAACCTCATTGCTTGTATTCACACTCGCTTAACTTTCTTCATGGTAGGCGGCGGTCTAGCAAAGATGCATGAGCGACAGCATCACTTACCAACAGGTGTACTGTTTGCCACCGTTTGCAATAAAAAAAAAGAAAGTTGGATTCCAGCTCTCTCGCTCACCGAACGAAGTGCAGTAACAAATTTCTACTAATCAGATGTTGATTTTCTACGAGAGTGTGGTACTACTCCGGACGAAACGGACCGCGGCTGTAGACAGACATCTGTCGACAGTGTGTGCGGTCATACCACATAAAAATTCGTAAAAGCTGTCTGAGGGAATGGATAGCAGTTGCCGCCCGGGGTACTTATAGCATCAACTGCGATCGCAAACCCGCCTTGTAGTAGCGACCGCTGTGAAGTAAGCTCGTAGAAGTAAGGCATGATGATCAGGCAGATTAGACTATATTACCATCATCTGAAGCCTCATCATTTGAAAGTGAATAATTCTAATAAATAGTTTATACTGTGAAAGTCGAATACAATGCTGTGTAGTAGCGGCTACGAATACTACTAACTCTTACAGTGCTCGTGGGTGTCATAAAAGACGAAAGCTTTTAAATAGAACTGGGCTAACTCCATCTGATGCCGTCTGGTCAACAATTGCATTCTCGAGTAGGGTTAAAGTCAGGCAGGCGGCCATTCATAAAACTAATAATAAAATTTTACAATATGCTCTATGAAAGAAGAGTACATGTTGAGTTGACTTTAAGCAATTGGGATAAGGTGATGATGACTATGAAAGATTAGTAATCCTTTCAGAAGATCGTAAGGGGACGCATGATGGATTATAAAGCTTACCTTCTTACTCTTACACATGGCTTCGAAAAAAATATTAACCCTGTTACCGTGTGGTGACAGAGTAAGAATACAATTCACCACCCCCTCTCTTGCTCATGGGTGTCGTAAAAGACGACTAAGGGCTACGATGAAGGGCTAAAAGACGACTAATTAATATGCGTATAACATCTATGCAAAAGAAGGAACACTTTTTTTTTTTTGTTTTTTTTCTGTTCACGCTGTGGAAATGCATTTACGTACACTAGTCCCCCGCCGGTTACAGACGGGAGTGTGTGTGGGACTCGCCGGCCACAAATATGACCGAAATACCCACTAAAACCACAGCGGCCCCTTCCGCGCTTTTACGGGGTGCCAGAGAGATCATCTGATGACATTCTATCCCTGACACCCCAACGTTTGGCCGTCTGGCCACGTCCTGTCATCATTCAGGGCGGTGGGAGAAGAAGCGCATAACGGCGTCTCCTTCTCCCTGGTCGCCGCCGGCGGAGCGAGTCAGCGGACGCAAGAGCCTCGCGGGCACGCTCCGCGGCCTCCTTCCTTGTCATGACAGCCTCACAGAAGGAGGCCATCGACGACCAACAGCTGTCGCTGCCGAGCACCTTAGGGATGATGGTCGGCAACGACAGGTCCGTTGTTCCTATCTCCGTTGACAGGACGTGGCGCTGAGGCCCCCAGGCGGGGCATACTTCCAGTGTGTGGCGCGCATCGTCGATTAGCGCGCCACACTCATGGCATCCTGGGGCCTCTTCTCTTCCAATTTTATGCAGGTACTTACCGAAGACCCCATGTCCGGTAAGCACCTGAAAAAGAAAGAACACTTGAAGTTAAATTCTATACCAACACGTTTGAACCACGTGATAGTAGGACAATTTCCCTCCCATTGTGGGGGAGGCTCGAGCCCAACAGTGGGACATATATAAGCTGAAATGATGAAGCCATTATGAAATGATCATTGTTTTAAAACTATTACCACCCCGCTCTTTGGGGTGGTGAATCGTATTTTTACTCAGTCAACACACGGACTATTTTTAATAACTGAAAACCAGATTAAAAAAGTCATTTCACCATTATATATTGCACACAAAATTGTTTGCGTATATCGATACTTCAATTATGTGCAAAATAAATCATCAGTTCTGATTTTGCTAGACTTAATCTCTTTTCTTTGTTAGCTGTTAGCAAAACAACGAAGTGTGGACATATTCTCAATCAACAAAATACCTACACGTTATCTTGAAAATATTGTGACACGCTATTGCAACCGGGACAATCAACATATATTTTCATAATAGTAGAATATTTTAGGCTATCAATATAACCTCTAATGTAAGAAACAGTGTGATTACATTTTTCTGTTACCGTTAGTTTTATTATCAGCAGTATCATAAAAAAAGCAGTAACATAATTATATTATTAATTTAACAATCCAATAAATTTAATATTGCAATATGTTAGTAAACCCAACAAATAACAGTTAATTCAAAAGAGATATTTGTCTCTTAGTCTAAAGCTAGTAATACATGGCGCACTGTCTCATTATAGGAGAATTTTCGACGTTTGGTCAAATTATGTCTTTCAATGTATTTATCTGATTTTTATATTTTAGGTGTATTCGTATGGGATACTGAAGGCAAAAAGTATTACGATTTCCTTAGTGGGTACTCAGCTGTAAACCAAGGACATTGTCATCCGAGAATTGTGGCTGCGCTCACGAAACAAGCAGAGAAACTGACTCTTACGTCAAGGTAATTTTATAGATGTACATATAAAAATAACTTCGTTAATCGTGGAGAAAGAGGCAATTTTCGCATTCTTCCTTCCTGCAGGGAGACCTATGTCTAATAATTGATCTCGATACGCTGATGATGATGATAATCAAATTCCCGTGTACTTACTCTAAAATATTGGCAGGTCAGAGATGTAAAAGTGTGACTGACTCAAAGGATATTGTCGTGAGTGTCAGAAAGGATTGAATAAGGTGATCTTTTAACGCTTCAATTACGAAAACTACAGTTAAACTACAGTTACATTTTAAGGAGATAATATTTAAAGGCATTTCTTCTAAAAACTAAGTCCCTTCTTTGCCCCTTATAACTAAAAATTGTGTCCCTTCTTGGTAATATATATTGCTATTACAAATTGGTATAATTTTGACATCTGTGTCATAGATAACGACGATGAAAATAGAAATGCGATCTCAAAACACGAAGGGCGTCTAACATGGACAAACACGACTGACATAAGTTTCTCTCAAGTAATTTCAGTGATGTTTGAAAATTAAGGCACGCGGGGTGGGCCAGGCCAAGATCGTCTTCACCATCACAGCTCATATACGTCCTTGGTGGGCTAAAGCCTCCTCCATAATGGGAGGGCAATTGACCTAATATACCACGCTGGTCAGACGAGGGTTTTGTTTCTAGTTTTCCTTCTTGACTATGTTCAACTATATAACACCCGTGCAAGAGCCTTTCATTCTTATTCATCTTTATTGGATTATTAGCTAATTTTTTGATGGCATATTGTATTCCGAACCCGTCTCCACAAATCCAATCTCCAAATATCTTTGTTTGTGTCCTCAGAGCATTCTATACTGATCAACTGGGAGCTTACGAAAAAATGATGACAGAATTGTTTGGTTACGACCGATTATTGCCAATGAACACAGGAGTTGAAGGAGGTGAAAGTGCAGTGAAGTTTGCGCGTAAATGGGGATACGATGTTAAAAAGATACCAGAAGGACAAGCCAAGGTGAGATAAATAAACGTAATTTTTTATTTATAGACATAATAGCAACCCACCCTCGCTTCGCTTGGGTTCCAGTTACTTTACTCGCGTAGTGCCCGTTCCCGTAGGAATACCGGGATAAAATATGGCCTATGTTGCTCCCTGATATTATAGATTTCCATTGGTGAAAGAATTTTTGAAATCGGTTCGGTGGTTTAACAAACTAACTTACTTTCGCATTTATTATATTAAGTAAGGATGGTCTAGCCAGCCTATTGTCCAATGGCAATTTAAAAGAATATCTATTATATCGTGCTGGCTAAGTGGTTGGCGTATGGGGATTGGTTCAAGCATTATTTCAAGAATGATGATAGCTGTTTCCATAATATTTTATTATAATACCTTTTTTATATAATGTCCACGGTTTCACCAGCGTAGTTAGTGCTCGTTATTGTGGGAAGCCGATGTCTATTTTACTGGCTGATAATATAGTTTTCCATAATTTTTTAAATCGGTTTAGAGGTTTCGATGTTTCATCAGCGTAGATCCCGTTCCCGTTATAATATGGAGATAACGTATAACTTATATTACTTGCTGATAATATAGCTTTTCATAGATGAACGAAAATTTTAAAAACGATTCAGTGGTTTAGGCGTGAATGTATAAAAACTAACTTACTTTAATATTAGTTAGAATGAGCACAACCAGTATATATTTTGTGTATGCATTTATGTAGTTTTTCCCTAAGCTGGTGCCAAGTTAGCCAAATACTTTTAAACCTTAAACTATAAAATCGTTAACAAATGCTGATGTTACGATATTTTTTTATTCTTTCAGATTATTTTTGCTGAAGGCAACTTCTGGGGTCGCACAATATCTGCAGTGTCGTCTTCTTCAGACCCAAGTTGTTACACAGGCTTTGGACCGTATCTACCTGGTCTTCATTTAATACCTTACAATGATATACCTGCTCTCGAGGTAAGACCTATGACGCATTGTAATTTTCTCTAACACAGAATTAAATGCAATTAAACATCGATAGCTATTATTTTAGTTTTTGATAAGTCTTACGTGAAGGTCTATGTAACTAATAATAAATGGTAATTGTGGCTTAGAGACTTTAACAATGTAAGGAGCAATGTTAAGAAAACTTCATTTCTTAAATCTACATTCATGTAAGCCCGCAGCATAACATGGAAAAATTGTTTACAATATAAAATAATATATACCTATGTTATACACAAAATGTATAGAAAATAATGAAAGAAAGAAAAATTATTTTAAAAAGCTTGCAACATAATAAATATTTAAACCTCTTTGCGAATATAACTGCTGACCTGGCGGTATCAAATAGAGTAGGGCTCAGTGCTATGAAATCTTCTACGATACCTACGACCAATGTAAGTGTCAATAGTATTCGTAGCCGCCACTACACAGCTTCCGTAAATAGGCCTCTCTAAAACGGCCTATAATTTCATGATTCCTACACTTGTCATGAGTTTTGGCGATTGTAATTGGTGCTTTGAACTTCCCAGGGTAAGAACGAAATAAATAGCAAGGGATGCTGAGAAATTGTTTTTAATATTGTTTTCTTAACCACACTGGATGAGTCAGTAGTATAAATAGACTGTAAAGAAGAATAAAAGACGACATAGAAGACGCGGCAAGAAAGACATAAATAAATTTTATATAACATAGATTTCTTCCTTCTTTTTTCAGTAATTGTCGTAGTATCTTTATTATATTAAAAGTTATGAGAATATTTTTTCATTTCAGAAAGTACTCAGAGATCCAACTGTGGCCGCTTATATGATGGAACCGATTCAAGGTGAAGCTGGTACTAAGATTCCAGACTACGGTTACTTGAAGAAAGTGAGAGAATTGTGCACCAAATACAATGTGCTTTGGATTGCTGATGAAGTGCAGACAGGCTTAGGTAAGTGTAAAAAATGTATGGACGTCAATCACTCGGACACCCAAAAATAAAAGTATAATAAAATAATTCAGTCTTTAAGCCATGTGCTGCGAATAGATGGTTCTTATATGTTTTAGAGACAAGGTTTTCCTTCTATTATTGTGACGTTATTTGTTTGAGTCTTATGATAGAGTCAGTTAGGAGAAAATAATACTGACTGAATTATAATTTAGAGAACCTTTATACCTTAAATAATAATAATAAAGGTATTGAAGGCAGACGACAGTTTTTAAATCAATAGCATTAAGTTAGACCAGTCCATCGAACCTCCAACCCCATAATCATAAGATACCATAATCAACAATAGTTTTACACCTACCGTTGGCAGTCCACGTGTGTTATGTGCAGACGTAGAGTGTCATCGGTAGACGTCCCATCCCATTTTTAGATTAAATTTTTCCAAAGGCCTCTGTGTGTTGGATCCATATCCCCATGTAAGCCCTTCAAAGGACCGGGTATCTTCCCTAGGAAGATCCCGTGAAAAGAAAAAAAAATCTTTATTAGGTCAAAAGTCATCATCATCATCATCATCTCAGCCCCTATATGTCCCACTGCTGGGCTCGGGCCTCCTCCATAATGGAAGGGTAATTGACCTACTATACCACGCTGGTCAGACGTGTTGGTATAGGATTTTATTTAGAGTTTTCCTTCTCTCGCATAGATGTTATATGCGTTTTATATCCCTTAGTCGTCTCCTACGATCACCCACGGGTAAGATAGGGGGTGGTGAATTGTATTCTTACTCCGTCACCACACGGAAAAGGTCAAAAGTACGTTACAATAATCTTCTTACATTAAACATATGGGAAACAAAGGAGTGGTTTGGCATTTGTATTAGTTTAGCTAATGTTAATCATAATCAAAATTAGGAAAAATCTAAAATAAATTATTGTAAATTTTTCCTAATTTTAAACGAATATAAGGTAAACTTTGATAATTTGACAAATATTTTTTTTTGTAAAATAGTATAAATCCTATATAAAATGTAGTTCAAGTATTTCATAATGTCTTTTCTTTTAATTTATGTATAAAGATGCTTTTTCTTGCGTATTTACTATTACTTTTCTACAATGCCTTGTCGTTCACTGTGCTTAATGCATTAGGAAAATATTACTATATGCACAGGAGTATTGGACGGAATGGACGCCGTGTGCGCTTACCATAAATATCACCACGATTCTTTTGCACTGATAAGAACACATTTATATTATAGGTCGTACGGGTAAGCTTCTAGCTGTAGATCACGAAGGTGTACGTCCAGATATTCTTATTTTGGGGAAGGCGCTTAGCGGCGGGATGATGCCTGTGTCTTGCATTTTAGCCAATAACGAAGTTATGGATGTAAGTATCATAATGTGTCCTTATTTGTAAGCGTTCACCTACTAAACCATGCTGATCGGCACCATAGGGTTTTGTTTCGAATTTTCTTTTTTTTTCATACATGTCGTAAGCATATTATTTCCCTTAGTCGTCTTTTACGACAAACACGGGGAAGAAAGAGGGTGATGAGTTATATTCTTACTCCGTCACTATACGGACGGTAATATAATCATCATTCAATAACATCATTTCAGCTCATATACGTCCCACTGTTGGGCTCGAGCTTTCTCCAAAATAGGTGGAAAATTGACCTTATTAGGTACACGATGCTGGTCAGATAGGTTGGTATAGAATTTTATTTCGAGTTTTTCTTCTCTTGCATAGATATCATATGCGTACTATAGCCCTTAGTCGTCTTTCACGATAACCACGGGGAAGAAAGAAGAATGGGTGGTGAATTGTATTCTTACTCTGTTATCACACGGATGGTAATATAATGCATGGCATCCCGTTAACCATAATTACGTGAATACATAATCATATATGTATATATTTATAGGTAATCAAACCTGGTACTCACGGATCCACATATGGAGGCAACCCCTTAGCTTGCGCAGTCGCCACGGAAGCAATAAAGGTAAAAATAAAATATATAACTACTAGCTGACCTAACAGACGTTGTTCTGTTCAAATAAAGCGCCACCTACCGGGTCCAATTGTGAATCTAAACCATCGTTATTGCAGAAAATTTTATAATTATCTACCCGATACATAAAATAGTTATTAACTATTGACCCACATTTTGATACAAATTTATTGCTAGTGTAAGAAGAAAATGATTTTATGTGAAAAAATTAAATTGTTTATGGTTAGTAATTATTTAACATTAAAATTAATAGTAAGTATATTTAAAAAAAAGAAGAAAATGATACTATATGAAAACATTAAATTGTTTATGGTTACTAATTATTTAATATTAAAATTAATAGTAATTATATTTAAAATTTTATATTTAAAATTTTTTTAAATATAATTACTATTAATTTTAATGTTAAATAATTACTAACCATAAACAATTTAATTTTTTCATATAGAATCATTTTCTTCTTACACTAGCAATAAATTTGTATCAAAATGTGGGCCAATCTAAACCGTTCTCGAATCCCCTGGAACACACACAAAAAATTTCGTCAACATCGATCCAGTCGTTCAGGAGGAGTTCAGTGACATACACACGTACACAAGAAATATATATGTAAAGAGTAGAAGATATTATATGTCCATTAAACATATACATTATAGAAAGACATTATCATCACAGCTCATATACATCCTACTATTGCGATCGAACTTGCTCCATAATGGAAGAGAAATTGACCTACCACGCTAATTAAATGTCTTTGTATAGAGTTTTATTTCAAATTTTCCTTCTCTTGCATAGAAGTTATATGTATATATCATATCTCTTAGTAGTCTTTTACGACACCCACGGACAGGAAAAGGGGAGATGAATTGTATTCCTACACCGTCACCACACGGAGGACATTCCTGCATTTAATTCGACTACTAATTTATGATAAACAAACTTAAATTGCGTATATTTATGATATTATTTGACTAACAGGTTTTATTGGACGAGAAAATGATTGAGAACGCAGCACGACTTGGCGAAGTTCTTACAAAGGGGTTGCAAAAGATTTCAGAGAAAAAGATCGTAGCTATACGGTGCAGAGGCCTCATGGCTGCCATCGACGTTCACGACAGTATGTATATATACCTTCATACTCTCTATTTACTGTTAAGCGTGGATTCTCTCTTAGATACGTTTATCCATTAGCCCCCCGACATTCACTATATAGGCCTCTCTATATTAGATATAATGTCTTAATTAGAAGTGCTAGAACACTTCTTTCTCCTAGCTAGTTCTCTCACAGCTAACTTTTACAACATCCATAGGAAAATAAGGGGTGGTAATATACCGTATTATTAGCTTGGCACCATAAGGAAATAATATTCATCTATTTAAGTATACGTAAGCGAGATATACTTATAAAAATGGTGTTTAGCATAGTATAAATTTATATTTCCTAGATATATAGACTAATATCTTAAACAAATAGTTTTTATGTCATATTTTAGCTTATAGAGGAATGTAACCAAGTCTCGTCTTGATTAATGCCCAAGTCTGAGGGTTTCCTATAATTTTCTTCAATATCTTTTGAAGAAAGTAAACATTACACTGCTCTTGTCCTAATTACTTGGGGTCCACGCAATATGTATTTATCTTTCATCGTACATATTACAAAAATGATTGGTAATTGCTTTATGATAGGTCGCCTTCCTGACTTCAATCCTCCTTGGCAATGTAATTGTTGAAAAGACGGATTCAGATGGAATTAGCCCAGGTCAATGTAAAGCTGTTAGTTATCTTATCTTCTACTATAAAGATTGATAATATTCGTAATCGCTACCACACCGCATCAGTATTTGAAGAAAGTAATAATTAAAATAAATTGATAAATACCTACACATAATTTTAAAATTGTAAAGTTGCTTCGTCTACTCTGGTGTTGCATGATACGTGGTCGCCATACGAGAACCTTTTTTTTCCAAACAGTTAACAGTGATGTAGTTTCCTCATTGTTATTTCAGCGTGCAAATTTTTCAGGCTGTGTTGGTTGCATCTGCTGTTATACAGATTCATATGCGGCTTTTATTTCTTACAGAAATTCACTTAAATGATTTTAATATAATGGATGATTTTACAGGTATTAACGCGTATGAAGTATGCTTAAAGCTCCGTGATGCCGGTATTCTTGCAAAACCTACGCATGGTCAGACGATCCGTCTTGCACCGCCCCTAGTCATTACCGAGGATCAAATAAAGGAATGTGTCAACATCCTCTGCAAAGTATTCGATAGCTTCGGCAAAGATGACAGGCCGTTACCACGCTCAGGGTAGGAACGTGAATTGTTACGGAATTGCTTCTAATATTTAATCGGTAATGAAAAAAAAAAAATTCATTACAAATAAAAGTGAATTGCTTATTGTGAAGATAATCATGTTGTTATGTTTATAACTATTTGGAATAGTTATATCCATTTTGTGGAAACAAAAGGCTCATGAGGAATGAATTAAAGAAAATTGATACGTTGTCTTTTTTCAATGAAGACTGATTGAAATATTCCCGCACTTAGTTAAGCTTTATGAGAATGCGATGCTGCCTGATGTTATCATGAAACATGATGTATCAGAATAAGCTTTTTTTTAAAACGAAATTTATTTATATTGTTTGTTATAATTCACTTAAGGATAATAAAAAAGAGTTTATATGAGATCATTTGTTTTTTAATTATGTACCATACCAATTGGCTTTATGATGTATTTTTACTAAAAGCCTCAAAATTTGCGACATTCCTGTGATGAACTTTTTTTAGCCTACACCACTGAGTGTAAATGAAGTACAGTAGATTAAGTTTAGGGTAATTTTGTAGAATAAATAATTTACAAGAAAATAAAATAATAATTTTATTAAAATAAATATTGATCCTCGATATTTACTTTTTAGTATAGAATTTTCGTCCAAAAAATTTATCAACAGTTCTACTAAGTAAGCCATGCAAGGGCGTACCCAGGATTTCAGATAGGAGGGGGCAGCTCATATGATGGTCATGATGGTCGGTCGGGTATATTGAAACAAAAAATCATGAAAATTGACTTTTATTATATATATATATATATATATATATATATATATATATATATATATATATATATATATATATATATATATATACTAGCTGACCCAACAGACGTTGTTCTGTTCAAATAAAGCGCCACATACCGGGTCCAATTGTGAATCTAAACCATTCTCGAATCTCATTGAGCACACACAAATTACTTAAATTACTTAAATCCAGTCAACAGATATCGCCATCTGTTAGAATCTTTTGGAGTTAACAAATAATTGTGACTGTCAATTAATTATAGACAAATAATTTGCAATAAAATAATATTGCGACTATAAATTAAGATGTAAGTTATCCTATGTTACAAGTTGGAGCAAACTGCACACGGTGTGCAAATTTGATTAAAATCGGTTAAGTAGTTTAGGAATCCATCGCGGACAAACATCGTGACAGGAGATTTATATATATAAGATATATATTAATTTAACAGTAATCTTCTCGGATTTGCCGAAAATTTGTCTATGATGTCTTTTAAATAATTGCAATGTACGCTCATCAGACATAAACCCGTAAGCCTTTCTTCACCCATGGTGTTTCTAAGCCACGTTTTAACTCTTCGAAGCGTACTGAAGGACCGTTCTACGGTTGCCGTGGTGCATGGGATAGTGCTTAAAATAATCAATGCCTTTCTGACAGCAGGGTAAAAAATGTTGGCTTCGTTGAACAGATCAACTACTTCTATGTCCCTTAATTGATTATCTGATAAAGCATTCTTCACCCATAAATTATGCCAAAGGTTCAGTTCTGCGGTTATATCCAGGTTATAAAATTCTTGGAATGATTCTGCGTTCTTGTGTAAATCTGTAATGCTGGTTTTGGTCATATACAAGGGATGTAGCTTACTTAAAGCAAACGCCGGAGTATTTTCTTGGGAGAATCGAATATTCAACGATGAAATGAGTGAATCAATGTATGGTATTATCAGGGAACGCCGCCAATATTCGTTATCATTGTCTGATGGCGGGTTACTTCTATGTGTTTGCTTGTTGTGTGTGTGCTTTTAGTTCAACGAACCCTACAAATTCTTCTCTGATTCTCCTTTTGCTTTCGTCGTAGAACCGCACGCCTATTGATAGCTGTTCTTTCCCAACTACGTCTGCTGTTTCATCAGCTAAGACTGCGTAAGCCACGGTCTTCTGAACCTCACTTATTATATTCTCCTTAATAACTTCGCCACATAAATTAATCAATTCGTTTTGTATTTTTGGCGATGTGTAAACTGCATCGCAACGGCCCTTTTCCAGGTGACTCTTTAATTTGTCGTCCCCTGAATTGATTCTCAACTTCAACAAATCTAATAAAACACCACCTCATCTGCTTGTTTTCTCCTAAGAGGCATACCATGTGTACCGCAAAATACTATACAAGAAATAATTGATGACAATATTTGTCTGTTTTCATCGATTGCTTTTTGGTGTCCACTTTGCAGTTGAATGTTTACAGGAACATTTTCAAGAAATTTTTTTGCAGCATTTGTCGCTGTTAGGTGAAGGTTAGTCGTTGCATGCTTTCGGCTGTCTTCATGCATATTTTTGAACTTTATATATGGCCTGACCATAAATGATCCCAAAATTCCTTTCACAGTGCTGATGGGCGGAGAGAACAAAACACAATGCTTACAAAGAGCGCCTTTTAGTCGCTTGGAATATACTAGCCATGGTGCATATTGATCCAACCAAGCATGATTAAATTTTCTTTTCAAATGGCTTGCAACACTTTCAAAATCATAATTTCTGGGCGGGATCCAAGGATTTTGTAACAACTCCCTCTTCTTTTCCGTCGATAGCTGAGTAGCCAACCCAACATAACGACCCAGATCATTTTCATGATAGCCATCGTCCACTATAATTTCAGGATCGACGTTGACGCCATAAGTTTGTTGGGATGTCGATGGAGAAGAATAGTCGGCAACAGATATATTTACAGGTTCTGCTGGAGAATGTGACGCTTGTCCAATGTTAGCATGCAATGATCTTGGCATTACATGAGTTTTATCTCGGTTGTCATTTTCATCGCTTCCACTGCTACTTTCCCGACCTTTTTTTCTTTTTTCGCGTGTTGTCCCTAAAAAAAGGATACACAAACATAATTACTCTTACGGTGTTTAGGCATAGAACGAAAAAAAATTAATATACCACGTTTTTAAAACGGACTAAAAAGTATAAAATAATATTTTCTAATGCCATATAAATTGACCTAAGCATTTTTAATTTATAACAGTTACAGAAATTCTTGATAAATTTAAAACGAAAAACGCGGGGCGCATGAAATAGATAGATACCTAAATTACAAATTTTATTCTACTGCAAATATATATGCATAAAAAGTAGCAGTCAATGAGAAAGCTCATCTAACATGGCCCGCATGGCCCTACAGATGAATAATTTATGGTTGGTTTTTAGAAAAAAATATTATTTAAAAATATGTCAGATAGTGACGGGACAAGATTTTCAATGTAAGTTCTCTAGCAAAGGGTGTGGGTGTGCTAGAGTATGATTTGATGTGTCATTATTTTAAAAACGATGCATTTCCAAATGAAAACTGTTAAGATTTTTATAGGAAACTAGCTAGAATCTAACATTTCACAGTAAATAAGAAATTATAGTATTTTTTTTTTACTTTTTCGGAGATACATACATTAAACTTCAAATTGGTGAATTACAAACATAACTATTTATTTCAAGTTATTAAAAGAAATAAAATAAAATGAGACTTCAGATTGAGATAAATATTAATTTAGTAAGTTACCTATGTTTTGAAGAACTTTGTGAAAAATCCAATAAAAAAAAATGGTTTATTGGTTGAAAACTTGTCCTGGTTTGTGCCGCTACTTGGTCAGACAAATCGCCTGCACCTTTTGCCCTCGAGTACGATTTTGACGTCGAAATTACTTTTGCTTGTTTTGTGATTCTCTGGAATGGTGAGAATATTTTGTTGAAAGAACATGCACCTCTCTCTTGTCTTTCCACTTCATGACAGTGGTCGAGGCGCAGCCATGCCATTATAAGCAAAAATGACCAACACGGACCGCAGCGGCCCCCACTAACGAACACGCGAATTATTTACCACTAGCAACCCGCCCTCGCTTCGCTTCGGTTATAGGTTATAGTCGTTTTACCCGCGTAGTTCCCGTTCCCGTGGGAATGCCGGGATAAAATATAGCCTAGTTTACGCCCTGATATTATAGCTTTTCATTGGTGAAAGAATTTTTGAAATCGGTCCAGCCGTTTTGAAGATTACCCGGAACAAACAGACAGACAGACAGACAGACAAAAATTTTTTAATTGCTATTTTAGGCATAGGTATCGTGCAAATAACCGTGTGAGCATGAAAAAAGCCTATTATTTTGACATTACAAACAGACACTCCAATTTTATTTATTGGTATAGATACAGGCCATGGGGGGGGGCAACTATTGAGCGACAGCAGTACTTTAGCAAAATAAAGTCACAGATTACTTTTCTTCGGTGTTTACTACGTGATTTACCACATTTTAAAGTCCCTAAAGTAATGAAAAAGTATCATTAAAATTTTAGAAACAAGTGATTTTATCCTGACTACATCTACTATATAAGGGAGGTCCACATGGTGATCCCCATGACGTCCAAGGTGTTAAGGAGGGAATGGGTCTTAACGAGTACACGCTCATCTGCATATTATTAATTGTTATCCATTGACATTATTTTAGGTAAAAATCAATACTTCGTAATTTGTAGGTAGTAAGTACGTAGAAATTATTTAACGATTTGCCCTACGAAGTGGTTCAAATATCATTCCAGACAACGGAAAGGTTTAAATCTCATTCCAGACAATTCTTTGAGCGATTAAAAGAATATTGTTCTAATTATGCTTGTTATTGACTTAAAACAGCACATTCAAGTTGTATAAAAATAATCTTTGTAGTCTCGCATAATAAAACAATTTATTATTTAGTGTTGTCTTTCAAAAAACCCGTTATTAGAATATTATTGTTATCATAGGAGTATATGCGTCACGATCTTTGACGTGAGTTATTTGCCCATATTATGACTATATACTTAATTAATTCTTATTTGTTCTGTAATAATTTGGTATAATTCCATTCATCATTAAACAGTGGAAAGAAACATAAAATATATTGCACGGATGAGTTGAGTATCATGGTTATATAAATTGTACGATAACGAGACCAGTAATCAAAAAATAAAAAAATAACAGCAGTAGGTATAAATAATAAGAAGAAGTAGTAGTTGCTACGCATAACCTAGGACACGGCAGGTTGTCAAGCCAAGTTCAAGCAAAGACCTTTTTTTTTAATTTTGTGTGTGTATAGCTGTTGGTATAGGTAAGCTGTGTGGTAGCGGCTTCGAATACTACCAACCCTCGCTTTGCTCGTGGGTGTCGTAAAAGACGATTAAGAGCCCTAGATTGACCCGGACCAACTCCATCTGGTACCATTTGGGTCAACGATTACATGCCCAAAGAGGGTTGACGTCAGGCAGGCGGCCGGTCATAAAAGTCATTGCCGAAACTTTTTGCAATATGTCAAAACAGATGACATATTGCGTCGACCCCAAGTAATTGGGATAAGAGCAAGATGATGATGATGAATTAAAATTTTACCATACAATCAATTTTATCTATACTAATATTACAAAGAGGAAGGATTTGTTTGTTTGTTTGTATTGAATGGGCTCCGAAACTACTGGACCGATTTCAAAAAATTCTTTCACCAATGGAAAGCTATAATATCAGGGTGTAACATAGGCTATATCTTATCGTGGTATTCCCACGGGAATGGGAACTACGCGGGTAAGATGATTGAAATTGAAGCGAAGCGAGGGCATGTTGTTAGATATACAAGTAGCCGCTTGCATAATTATTATAACAATAAAAAGCTCATTCTACTTCGTAGGAATTTTATCATGAAGGGTTAGCTTTAACTTTTTATTGGTAGGTTTTTACCTGTAAATTAAATATTTGGCAAAAAATTAATATTTGGAAAATTAAATTTTTGAAAGAAGAAAAAAAAATAATATTGAACATAAAAGTGAAAAAGGCAGCAAGCAGTAAATGGTATTCTTACCCCGACATTAAAGGAGAAAACCTTGCGTATGATTTAATTTTTAAAGTCAATTGAATATTATTAATATGTCCATTAATAATATAAATAATGTTAACCTCTGGGCCAGTCGTTATCTCACCATGAGACTAACGCAAACCTCGGAGGAAAATTATATGGCTCTCTAAATTCTTTTGATATAAAAGAAAAAATGTAGCACAAGATTTATAGCAAAAGTCAATAAACCGCAGGGCAGCTTGTGGCGTGCTGAATGTGAGTGGCGACACTGCGGTCCTGAGTGCCCCAGAGAGTCGGCCAGGGCCTCGTATCCAGCTGGCCTTTATTGGCTGGCTGGAGTGGAAACCGAAGAGTGCCCGCAGTATTCTCAACTCTGGCTTGCCTTAAACGGCTGGTCAGAGAGGGGTCGCCAGAGCTATATGCTCGGGGGTGGAAGTGTCATTTTCAAGGGCATAACTACGGGGAAACCACTGCGATGGTGAAACCGGCGCCGCACCGCTCGACACCCCAAGCCACTTGCACCAATGTTGCCCCCCTGTTGCCCGTATGACCTGCGTGTCTGTGGCGACCGTTTGGGGGGGCCCATTCAGTGAGTTGGCGAGTCACCGTCTGCCACCGTTCAATACCATGCATGGGATTGAAGGCAGACGACAGATCAAAATCAATAGTTTTAAGTAAAATAGTCCATCAAACCTCACAACCCCATAACCAGGTTTTAGGTATCATCATTGTACAATAGTTTTACACCTACCGTTGGCAGTCCACGAGTGTTATGTGCAAACGTGGAGTGTCATCGATAGATGTCCCATCCCATTTTAACATTAAATTTCTCCAAAGGCCTCTGCGTGTTGGATCCATATCTCCATGTAAGCCTACCAAAGGACCGGGTATCTTCCTTTGTAAGATACCCGTGACACTGAGATACATGTAAATAATGTTATTAGTTTAAGCTGAAGATATTATTCGCCAAATATTCTTAACATGCCGATAATATTTAACGGATTTTAGTATTGAAATTATCGTGAGATTGATAAATATTAGGCCCCGGCCTCGCAGATGCCGCTGTGCACTCGCCCTGATGATGAGCATCGGATATGCTCGAAACCAGTAATCGACGAGTAATCGTCGACGTAATCGATCGAGTACGTGAGCGTTTTGCCGTTATAGATATTATAAAATTTAACGGAGTTAAAAAATAATATCATGATTGTAAATATACTGTGAATATCAATTTTTGTAACTTAATATACATTATCATCATCATCATCATTTCAGCTCATATACGTCCCACTGTTGGGCTCGAGCCGCCTCCATAATAAGATGGAAATTTACTATGCCACGCTGGGTTTTATTTTGAGTTTTCCTTCTGTTGCATGATGTTACATGCATTGTCAATTCCTTAGTCGTCTTTTACGACACCCACGAGCTAGAGGGATGGTGAATTGTATTCTTAATTAGAGAGTGGTGAATTCTATTCTTATTCCGTCAGCACACATATTTTTAAATTTTTGTTGTATTTCATTAGAATTTAACAAGTTTTATTGTAATAATTAATAAGGTTGATTTCACCTATATTTTTTTTGTTTTTTTTTTCAAACTGGAGGGTTGGGCGACTTGGCAACCTTATCCTATAAGCCATATAAAAGTCCTGTATTGTGAACAGAACATAAATCATTATTTGTTATACCGATAAGAGGTCTTGTTTTTAGGCTTTAAGGTATAACTACGGATACCTGTTCTTGCAAGACTTTTCATGTATTCCTGTTTTTTTTTTGAGCTTTTTTGACCATTCACTTATTTCTGCAAGTGTCCCGTTCTAACATAAAAAACAAATATCGGGTAGACCGAGCTTCGCTCGGAATATTTTTGGAGAATTTATTTAGATATATATTAATACAAAATAAAAATTATATAAAAAATTACAAAAAGAGAATAATAATAACACCGAGATTCGAACCGACGCTGTTTGGATGCTACAAAACTCAAAATTAAAACCAGCCGTTCCCCCAACTAAGCCACCGTAACTCTTAACGTTTATAACGAAATTAGAATTCATATTCTTTTAAAATTTAATGTCATTTATTGTTATGCTAAAAACACCGACAAAAGAACATTTTCTATAAATAAAACCTAGCTAGATCGATTTATTGGACCCGAATCCTCTAGTATGCCAAGTTTCAACAAAATCGTTGGAGCCGTTTCCGAGATCCTGAATATATATATATATATATATATATATATATATATATATATATATATATATTCAGGATATATATATATATATATATACAAGAATTGTTCGTTTAAAGATATAAGATGGGGCAGTTACACAAGTGTCCTGTTTTGATATTGTCACATATATGTCACACACATGACTAAATTTAAACTTTTTGTCAAAACGTTTGTTGTAATATTATCTCTATTGACCTTTCCTTTGCCAATATTAACAAATACTTACGTAGATACTGTGTAAATCGTAATTGAACCTGTAGGTTGGTAGATATATTGGCGATGTAAAACAATTAAAAAATACCTAGTCCATTGTAATAATGGGGTCGGGCCCGATCTGTCGGACGCCCAGTTTGGTTTTCGGAGAGGGCGTTCGACGATCGCGGCCCTACTACGCCTGAAGGCCGTGGTAGCGGTGGCCGTCACCGGCGGAGGAGTCCTGTTGGCGGTATTCCTGGACATCGCCAACGCCTTCAACAGTCTGCCATTCAGCTGCATCAGGGAGGGGCTGAGGTATCACGGGGTGCCCGTGTACCTCAGGCGGCTGGTGGCAGACTACTTGGAGGGGCGCAGCGTCCTCTGCGTTGACCGAGTAGGGGACATTGTGCGAACGCCCATGACGTGCGGTGTCCCACAGGGGTCGGTTCTGGGTCCGACCCTGTGGAACATCGGCTACGACTGGGCGTTGAGAGGAAGCCTCCCACCCGGGCTGGGTGTAATTTGCTACGCCGACGATACACTCGTCACAGCCCGGTGTGGGACGCTAGAGGAGGCGGCACGCCTGGCAACTCTCGGCACCGAGGAGATTGTCAGGCGAATCGAAGCGCTGGGGTTGAGGGTAGCCCTGGAAAAGACGGAGGCCCTTTTGTTCCATGGCCTCCGTACCGCCGGGCCTCCCGCCGGCGCTTCGATTACCGTGAAGTCGGTCACCATCAGCATCCAGGCCCACATGAAGTACTTGGGCCTGGTGCTCGACGGGCATTTCTAGTTCCGGGAGCATCTCCATCGACTTGTTCCCCGGCTTGTCGGCGCGGCGTCCGCCCTTTCGCGGCTGATGCCGAATGTGGGCGGACCCAGCGCTACGTGCCGACAGCTGTACGTGGGGGTGATCCGGTCGATGGCCCTGTACGGCGCACCGGTGTGGGCGGGGTCCCTGACCGTCCGTCTTAGGGCCCTTCTGTGGCGACCACAGAGGGTCATGGCGATCAGGGCCATACGGGGTTACCGCACGGTGGCGACGGAGGCAGCGTGTCTCCTGGCCGGAACTCCCCCGTGGGACCTGGAGGCGGAGATGCTCGCCGACACTTATTGGCGGGTGTCGGAGAGGCGCGCCCGCGGCGGCATGGTCTCCATCAAAGAGATCACCGCCTGGCGGGTCGACGCCCGCCGAGAAGTCATTGCCCGTTGGGCAGTCCGGCTGGAGAGTCCTCGGTACGGTGTCAGGACCGTCGAGGCCCTCCAGCCGGTGCTGATGGGGTGGTTGGAGCGGACGCACGGGGTGCTTTCCTTCCGACTGGTGCAGGTGCTGACGGGGCACGGTTGCTTCGGGAAGTACCTGCACAAGATTGTCAGGAGGGAGAACACACCGTCCTGCCACCACTGCAGTTGCGACGAGGACACGGCGCAGCACACGCTCGAGGAGTGTGCTGCATGGGACGGAGATCGCCGTGAACTCGTCGCAATTATCGGTGCCGACCTGGCGCTGCCGACCATCGCCAGGGAGATGCTCGTCAGCGTCAGGAACTGGGACGCGGTCGCCGCCTTCTGTGAGGCCGTAATCTCACGGAAGGAGGCGGCGGATCGTGTGCGAGTAGAGCTCCTATTCGGCGACACGTTCCGCCGCCGGCGACTCGGGCGGCGCAGGCGCGAGTATCTGCGCCTAATGCCGCCCTAGCCGAGGCCGCGGGTGATCGGACCGGGGAATTGTCCGTCACCCGCAGAGAGGCTGACCGCGCGACGGCGACCGACGTCCAAGGACGTCAAATTCAAATCATTTATTATGCATAGACCCCGAGAGGGCACTTACATATTGTCAATTTTAAAAAATAAAATTAAATTATCCAATAAAAATAAACTACCACCGGATCGGAACGCGACCGCTACTGAGAAGATCCGGCAAGAAACTCAGCGGGCTTGTCTATTATTTTAATTTTTTTTTTCTTCTTACTAGATATAAATTTGTGTACATGTTTTGTAAGACCTAGCTCCAGTGTGATGCCCTTCGAACTGCAAGATACTTAATATATCTGTTATAGAAATGGGCGTGCCGCAAGGATCCATTTTGGGGCCATTTCTGTTCCTTGTTTATATTAATGACTTACCCTATTATATAGGGGACAATCAAGACATTGTGTTGTTTGCGGATGATAGGACGAGGATGCGGACGAGGTGACGTGGGTACGGGTGGGTTATGGGCCCGCGCGCCGTCCTTTCATCGTCCCGGACGGACTGGACCACGCGTGCGCTTACCATAGCCCACCTATAAAAAAAAAAAGTCCATTGTAATAATCCGAAGCTTATTACAGAGCTCAGTACCAAACTGTTTTCTATAAAGTGAGAACCTATCTCTTTAGTGCTAGATAGATACAAATATTTTACTATTTAATTATTCAACGTCAACGGATGCAATCTGAAAAATAAATATTTTTTTTAGTTACGTTAGGTACATTTTATATAATACTACTAATTTTACTAATGGTATAACTAATAGCTATAACTGGTTCAACAATAGCTCGCGGTTGTCGTAAGAAATAACTAGGAGTTTTTCGTCAACCTGGGCCAACCCCATCTGATGCCATCAGATCAATAATTATATTCCCAAGGAGAGTTGACGTTAAGCCAGCGGCCAGTCATAAATATATTTCCAATAACTTTTGTTATTTGTACTATAAACTAGCAATCCCTCCCTTCGCTTCGGTTATAGGTTATAGTCGTTTTACCCGCGTAGTTTCCGTACCCGTGGGAATACCGGGATAATATATAGCCTAGTTTACGCCCTGATATTATAGCTTTCCATTGGTGAAAGAACTTTTGAAATCGGTCCAGCCGTTTTGAAGATTACCTGGAACAAACAGACAGACAGACAGACAAAAATTTTTTAATTGCTATTTTAGGCATAGGTGTCGTGCAAATAACCGTGTGAGCATGAAAAAAACCTATTATTTTGACATTACAAACATACACTCCTATTTTATTTATTGGTATAGATTAAGAGTAGGTACATACTGCGTCGACCCCAAGTAATTGGGCCAAGATCAGGGTGACAATCATGAGACACATATATTTTACTAAATAATATCTGATATTATGTAATACCTCTCGTTTAATCAATTGTCAATAGTCTTCACTTCTAGTAGTACATATACCGATAAATTTATATGGCCATGAACGCCGTCATAGAACGCTGTTAGTTATAATTATGGCTAATAGTCCATTTATTGAAACGGCCTTCTACACTTTTTACACCTCTATTAAATTGTTAGTTTGTTGTGTGGTTAATACTAAACATAGTTATAGCTACAATATCTTTAATTTCGCCTAAAGAATATAAAAACCAAAGCCAAGATATTATTTTTTATGTATGAAAAAAGGGCAAGAGCAGAACTGACAGCATTAAGTTACATGCCCGTTGTAGGAGAATTTGAATTCGAAAGGCGCAGTACTTGCGCCTAATGCCGCCCTAGCCTAGGTCGCGAGTGGACTTACCGGGGATTAGTCCGCCACGCACAGAGGCCGGGCGCGAGAGGGCGACGCCCGCCGCAGCAATATATTTTGTTGCTGGGGGTTCGAAGGGGATGATGCCTGAATGGGTAATCCGCCGGGTTGGCCACGGATGTCAAGGCCTAATGGCGATGGGTGGGCAACACGGCAGGTTATATGGCCGTACGCCGACCATCCTTCGTCCTGGACAGATTGAGCGGCGTGTGTTCAGACTATAAAAAAGGAATAAGTTCGAATTTATGGAAGGTTAAGGTTATTATTAACTTATAAAAACTGTCAGTACGATCCTCAATCTTCTACGATATCCCTAGTTAATGTCAATTTTCTGAAGGAATCCTTTAGTGTCGATAAAATAGATGTCGTTAAAATGATTAAGGCAGATAATATCACTACAACAGAAGGAAAGCTGGAGATAAAACTCTATGGTAAAAAGTCTGATTAGCATGAAGTCCCTAGTCACTTGCCTGCTATCGTGGAGGGAGTCTGTGCCTAGTTGTGAGACGTACCTAGTGAAGAAGAAAAAGATGCCGAGCGCGGTAACTCCCTCGCAGGAATAGAATTATGTGCATGTGGTCTCTGAGTGATGATTTAGTTTGAGATCGGGTTCCGCTGATGGACCAAAAGGTCCAACCATAATATTTGGCATTACAGTGGATCCCCAGTAATCCGACAAACGTTTTGCACGGCAGTGTCGGACTATCGAATTTGTCGGATTATAGAGCACTGCCTAAGAACCCCTTATAGTCCGGCTTTTATTATAAAAGAGCACCTTGTAAACCGAGAGGTATGTCTAGTTAGTAGGATAACAAGGGGTGCCGGATTAGACATGGGCCGGATTACCGCGGGTCACACTGGAACCATTATTTGACAAAATTGTTTTATACTATTTTATATAGAAAATAATTATAAGAAGATTCTCGTCAGTTGCCGCCGCCTCTCAATCCTATGGTAAATTATCTGATTAATTTCAGACCAAAACAAAACATCTCTATAACACGTGTAGCATTCTAACTATTGTATACAACCAATTACCTTCATATCATCTGCTATTTTATTGCCTATTAACTGCTTGTTGACGCAATTATAAAATAACTAGTTCAATGACTAGTTAGTGATAGCCGAGTCGGAGATCAATAGATCAATCCACTACTCAGATGTCTTGAAACTCCACGACACACACATATATATTACTTTTAGAAATTGCGTATCTTAAAGTTAATTATTGTTTGTATTAAGTTGAAGAAAAATATCGTTGGTAAAACTAATAATTTAATTAAGAGTTCTGTTAAATAAATCTTCTTATTTAATGACAATGAGCTACAATAATATGAGCTATTGGTGCCAGTGCCGAGTTATTATATTGATTCACGTCTTTAGTCTTCGTCTTTCAGTCAGTCGTTAGCAATTAGCATGATTTGGTGCTGATAACCAAGGGATGCCTTCCCTGGGAATTTTGGCAGAATGTCAAAATGCACGCAACTCACTATTATATCATAATCACTACATTTCAGAATTTTATCTGCATTATATTACATAAAATATCAGCAAAATTATCCAATATAGCACTATAAAACAATTTCTATTTCTAATTTTTAGTTTGCCGACGTTTCGACGAATTTCAGCGTTTATGGTCATGGCAGGACTAGGTGTTCCTCATCTAACAAGTCAAAGTTGTTAGAGATTTTTTTTTTATATTCATGGTTACTTCAGAGGATTTTATCTCTATTTTTTTAATCGCGGATGAAAAAAGGGGTGTTATTAGTTTAACGTGTCTGTGTCTCTATCTGTGGCATCGTATTTCCTAATCGAATGGAATGGATTATGATGCGTGTTTTTGTATGAAAGCTGAAATGATGAAGATGGTTATCAACCAGAATTATGAATTAGAAGTTTTAAGAAATGTTTGAGAATTTTAAGAAGTCATCAGCTGTTAGTTGCCGTGGGATTCTTAGGCACATATTGTCTATTAGTAAACTGATCAAGTTTGGGTACATTGCACACATTTCATTTTTCCTGACGAGGACGTCATGCCTATTTTTAAGAGCTTTTTTTTGTATCAAGGCTACTTGAAATTTTAAATTTTAGTTATTTTACATGTGCAATACTCGCTTAAACATCACAAATATAATTATTTCTTAGCTTTATTGTAAACTAGCTGACTAGCGCAACTTCGTCTGCATCACGCAAGAGAGAGAAAGATCCACCTATAGCGCGCAGCACACGCAAGGAAAGCTGAAGAATCAGTTTCTGAAACACTTTTCATTATGAACCGTTCCTTTCAGCCGTAAAGTGATGGTATATATATAGCCCTCCCTCGATGAATGAGTTATCAAACACTAAAATATTTTTTCAACTCAAACCAGTAGTTTCTGAGATTAGTGCGTTCAACCGAACAAACTTCAGCTTTATAATAGTATAGAATCTATACTATAGATAATATGCTAAAATTTGTGAACGTATATTTGTGTACATGTTTGTCTCAATAAAACTATAACAATTATGTGCAATATAATTTATTAATAACCTTTAACAATCATCTCACAACACATTATTCATCACAGTTAATTGAGGTAAATACTGTAATTTTAAGTAAACTTTGTAAATTTGTGAGTTGAAATAGACAAAATTTAAGTATCACAACGTATTAGCCTTCGTTCCACTGGCACTTATAATTATATTACAGTAACAATAATTAAAGCAATTATTTATATGATTACGTTCCAAATAACAGTGATCAAAACATAAACTACATCGCTTATATTGTTATTTATGTCTAAGGGAATGGATTCCTGACCCCGTACATGCTATCTTTACAGTATTCGGTGGGAGGCTATGACTAAGGCCTAGTTACCTTTTGTCACAGTGGTTCCTAACCTTTTCAAGATTGTTACCCCTGTGAAATTAGTACTACTACTATTTTTATTAATATTTTATTAGATTCAGTTTCACTTATTACATTTTTTATTACACCCGCAGAATAGCTGATTTACTTACCGTGGGAGTAATTACCTTCAGGTTAGGTGCCACTGTTCTACATAGTAAAGAAAATACGTTTTACATTTTCTTGATCATTAACTTAAACGTATTTTTAAAACAATATAGAAAACGTTTAATTTTATATCATTTTTATTTGGAACCCAGATTATTTACGTATATTATAGGTAGATATATTCTTATTAATATAATTATATAAATAACATAATAACGTGTATCAGATATATATATATAATATATATAAAACTAGCAGACTAAACATTTCATCCCCTTAAAAGAGTTTCTAATTTGCATACACTGACACATATAAAGTCATAGACAGGAACAGAGACCAATATGAAATTAAGTCACATGCATTTTTTTCGTAATTTAAACGACATATTAGTTTTAGGCGATTCACTCAATACAATAAATAGGTACATAGCATAGACTAGTTGACTATTTTTCAAATGGAAAAAAAAGAAAACAGACCATGCGTCACTGTCTATATTCATTTTAACATAAACGCATATTACACATTAGACCACGTAAGTTCGATTTTTATACTTACAAAAATATATTTCGTTAAAATCAACTGAATTTTACATTAAAATGCTGCAAATTGTCATGGCTTTTCATATAACTACTTTAATTATGTTATGAGTCACATCGTCTGCTTATTCTATTGATTTTGCCATCAATTATTCGTGAAATCAAAAACAAATTTAAATTTAGCGATATAGATGTCGTAACACGTTTTATTCGACATATTATAAAATAATAATGGTTTTTATATGTATATCGAGAAAGTATATCTGGTTACAACATATCGCTATTGAATATCAATAGTAGAAAAATTCTATTAGACCAGGCATTGTGCATGTACAAGTAAAGGTGGGCGGACCCATTAGTGAGTCACGAGCGAATTTTGAGTGGGCCCTGAAACCTGAGATAACCCGATATGAAATAAAAAAATATTTCAAACAAATTTTCAATCCGTCCGCGTCGTGATTTTTCGTGTCAGTGAATAATTTTTTCCTCTGACCACAAAGACTAGGTCTCTCATTGCTACCAGTATTTTATGATCTCTTTTTAAGACAGCCAAGAGGCGGGTCTCGAATTTAGCGCAATTTGAAAGTTTGAGAACCACTGTTTGTTAACTTTTAGTTATAGTCAACTAATCTATTCCATAACTGTAAACATATAAATAAAAGTAATAAAAAAAAAAATAAAAAAAAAATCATATAATAAAAGTACCTCTTACGGTAATTTGAAAATATATTATTAAGATATCTTCATTAAATTTAAACATTTGTGTGCGAGAAAAATAACTAAAAAAGAGTTCTATTATGCTTTGATTTATATGTAACAGATGTAAAATATATAATCCAATATATGTAGGAGTGATGATTGATGTATGGTCTGTTAGTTTCAACATGTTTTTATAATAAATAGACATGGCAAATATATATTTTGTTCCCTCAATTCAATTCTGTATCTAAGACACCTAATTGAGCTCGCATCGTATCGGTTAATTTTGATAGAAGGACGGTTTCATCTAGATTCATCTTTGGGCTTTCTAGTAATCCTGAAACAAATTATCAATATACATTATCTATCATTATAAAGCACAAAAAATGTTTCTATGCCAGTTATAAACTTTGAAACCATATAAACCGAAGTGTGCCAAACTAGTTAAAGGCAAAGGGGGGTAGAAAGACAAAACTAAAACAATGCATTAGGACCCTCTGGTTCCTACCCTAGGCCTATGGTTTGGTGGATTTTAAGGAATTCTATTCTAAAGGCGTTTATTTAACTATATTTCATGGAATTTTGCTATCAATATTTCATCCACTTTTACTGAAGCTATCAGGCTGAAAATTGACACACATGTTCGGTTGACATCACAAAGCACGTTTTTTTATTTGTACGGAACAGCATCTGTTGTGACAGCTGATATAGTAATAAATGATAATATACGATGGAGACAAGTCATAACACACTCTTAATACACTTACAAAAAGTGTCATAACCTCATTCCGTAAACAATTTTACATCGATATGAATCCTGATACAGATACGCACGGCTGTCTGGTGGCGGCTACGAATACTACAAACCTGTTGCTTGTCATCAACATTTCAGCTGATATACATTCCACTGTTGGGCTCGAGCCTCCTCCACATGAGGAGAGAAATAGACCTACTATACCACGCTAGTCAGACGTGTTGGTATAGGGTTTCATTTCCAGTTTTCCTTCTCTTGCATAGATATTGCATGCATATTATAGTCCATCCGTATATGCTCCGTATTCCGTATATGCATATTATAGTCGTCTTTTACGGCATACGGCAAGATGAGTGGACAAGGTGGTGCATTGTATTTTTATTCCGTCACCACAGGGAAATTGTTTTAGGGTGTCATAAAAGACGACTAAGCTTTACGATGACCTGGGCCAACACCATGTGCTGCCCTCTGATTAACAATTACATTCCCAAGGTGGGTAGATGCGAGGCAGGCGGCCAGACAACACTATTGCTAATATTATTTGCAATATGTATGATGGAATCAGAGTACGCATTGTGTCCACCCCAAGTAATTGATATAAGAGCAGAATGATGATAACGCACGCAGTATACAGGGTGTATCAGGTTATGGGGCAACTGTTGGTTGGTAACTGTATGTTGTAGTTTAACGGGCATAGATCGTAATTAGATTGTATATTACACAAAAAACAATATAACATAAAAGTTATAGAGACTTAAAAAATGTGTGTTAAACAGTCTATACCTTAAATGTTACGTATTATGTAGGCATGTTTAGACAGGATATATGTAGGCATGTAAAGCTTCGCCAGTATGAATGAGGTAGGAATTGCGTAAACGCTTAAATGGTAGCGTAGGTAAAAACGCGACTCTGCGACGGTCATCGGTCGATCAGTTGATTTAAAACGAACTTTGTTTTGCTTATAGCGAATGTAATCAAAGATTTATTCAATTCCCAATGAATATTTAACAAAGTACGAATATGTTGCAGATTAAGTATCCCTGACTTTATACATTTCAATCAGATTTATACGAAAAAGCGATGACAAAATTGAAAACTTTACACGTCTCCAACTCATAAACGAATCGATATTTTTCCTTCAAATTTTTATCATGGGTTCCTACCACCATTGCCTAACTCCCGTTTGATTCATAACCTGATACATGCTGTATATAGTTTACGTGTCCATGTTGTATGTTTGTGAGACCCTAGCCATGACTAATGAATGATGAGTTAGCTAGATGTCGCCTATGTAAAAACGTCTCGTAATGTTCAGCAAGCATAGATACATAAAACGAACCCTGCATTCAAAGTATTTTACTTATAAATATTGTCGTGTTATTATTCCAAACGATACACCTAAACCACTCGATATGCTCAAGTAAATGAAACGTTACTGCTTGACACAACTTAGGTACTACATAGTGATAACTACTCGCGTTTTACATGTTACCGAGACATGGAGAGGGTTTTAGATTTCTTACTAGGCGGTCCAAATGAGTTAACATAGTTTAAATTTGAGTTTGCCTTATTTTTCTAATGCTCATTTCCCTAACTCGTCTCTTACGATACCTACGGTTGGTGATACATAGTTTTCTTATACCGCCACTATGAAAAATTTTAATGATTCCATAATTATTATTTGGCATTAAATTGCTAAATTTTATATTCTACTAGCAGACCCGGTCACGCGTTGCTGTGGCTAATGTTTTTGTTATATTACATTTTATTAAACTATTTAAGTGGAACTGTAGGAGATCATCTGTCATGGAGGTCGTCATATTTTTTTACAAATGGCATCTATGTAAAAAAGCAAGTTCAAATCGTATATGATATGTTTGTAGGTTTGGAGTTAACAGATAATTGTGAATGTCAAATATTAGACAAATAATTTGCAATAAAATAATATTGCGACTATAAATTAAGATGTAAGCTATCCTATCTTTCAAGTTGGATCAAACTGCACACGGTGCCGGTGTGCAAATTTGATTAAAATCGGTTAAGTAGTTTAGGAGTCCATCGCGGACAAACAACGTGACACGTAATTTATATATATTAAGAAGATATACAACAAAGTGAATTCAAGTAAAACAATTAATTCTAGACGTAGGCAAAGTTTAAAAATTATTTATGCTTGTCATACATTAATTAAACAAAGAGATTCGTGTATGAATATTCATAACCGTGTTAAAACAATGAATGCCAAAATTATTTACACTATTGTTTTAATTTTAAAGAGCGAGTCATTGACTGCTTGCAAATAAATTTTAATGTGTATCTTCGTGAATACGTAAGTATTTGAAAATGTAAACTCCTGTGAATTTACATTGTTTTCGAGATGAAAAATGATTGTATATGTTGAATTATAAAAACACTGAGCAGTATCAGTATAAATACTGTGTGTTACTTAGTTAAAGAAATCGTATATTGTATGAAAAAGAAGAATATATTTATGTTTTTTGTTGCTTTAAATACTGCATATTTTTGAAAAATGAAACTGAATTATAATGAGAAAAGTTCATCAGCTGTATAAACTATTTTTGAGCGAGACATACTTTTTTAAAGGTCGATAGTTTCAACGTATTTTATAATCATCATAAAAAAGTATTGTCTGCTGTTAGCTACAGAAGCTATAGATACATAACCAAAGAGAGACTAGTCATGGCAAGTACTAGAATGATACATATATGAATAGTCAATATGGTAAACTTGTCTCATGATTAAAAATATAATATGTCATCTTCCCTGACTTTCAAAGTCGTCTGAGGTAGGGATCGTCAGAGGAATGAATATCAGCATTTTCTTGGATATGTTGACACCAAGTACGATCGCCAAATACACCTGACAAGTGTTTTGATTTTAGCGATACTTCTCTTGGAGTGGCCAATGTCGAATGATGGTCGTCGACAGGCTGAAAGATGAATAGACGTATGTGTAGTGAATATAAAGTGGTTGATTAAATACCTTTGTTAATGCATTCCCAGCATTCTTGTATTTCATAGCTGAGGCCTGCGCTGTTATGAAAATGGAATTTGTACTTCCCTTTAGGCAATGTCCATTCAGTATTATTAGCGGCCGATATTTGCAACATAGTAGGGCACCAAAAGTAATCCAACTGTAAACAATAATTAAATATAGGTATTGAAATTCTATTGCTATTCATAATTATCTCTGAGTGTCACATACACACACTGCTAGCATCAAGTCTCCTCCACAATGAGAAGGAAATAGTCTTATTATACTACGCTGATCAGACGGGTTAGTACAGTTTTTTTTTCAAGTTTGCCTTCTCTTGCACAGATATTACCTTCATATTGCATGCCTTAGTCGTCTTTAATGATAACCACAGACAAGATACTATTGTTATTAGCTAAACAAAAAAATATAATATCTACTATTAGAAAATTCCTTACGAGTAGGTAATTATTTTTTAAGAAGAGTCTGCTGTTAAAATGTTACTTTTTATCCTTTTTTTAGAAACAGTCTCTAGGACTCCTAAAGTTCGCCCCTGACCATTAATGCTGATCAAAACGGCGGCCAATCAAATATCAAATGAAAACGCGATTAGATCCGTAAAAATAATTTTATTTATGTGTAATAGGTACCTGTCTAGCTATCAGAAATCATTGTCTATCATAGTTGTAAAATTAAAATGTTACTGGATTTTTATTTATGGGCAGCATCTAAAATATATTCATATACGAGTACGATTATGTTTCTTTAACGGACGATGTTTAAAATTAGAGTTGGAGTGGTTTTAAAAACTCTTTAATTACACCAGTATGTTTTTTTTAATGAATCCTTTGAACTTTACTCTATATTATTGTGGAAAAAGTGGGATGTTAGAAAAACAGGTCACGAAAATATTCAATCGGTATGATTAGTCTAAAAATTGTACGAAAGATAAGGCACGAAGCGTCTCATGCTTTTTCTCACATACTAATATTTTTCAGACATTATCTTATTCATACATATATTAATAATTATTTTTTAGTTTTTAGCTCGATTTATCATTAAGGCGTGGTTTGTAGTTTATTGTAAACTAGCAACCCGCCCTCGCTTCGCTTCGGTTATAGGTTATAGTCGTTTTACCCGCGTAGATCCAACCCCAAGGCCAACCCCATCTGATGCCATCAGATCAATAATTATATTCCCAAGGAGAGTTGACGTTAAGCCAGCGGCCAGTCATAAATATATTTCCAATAACTTTTGTTATTTGTACTATAAACTAGCAATCCCTCCCTTCGCTTCGGTTATAGGTTATAGTCGTTTTACCCGCGTAGTTTCCGTTCCCGTGGGAATACCGGGATAAAATATAGCCTAGTTTACGCCCTGATATTATAGCTTTCCATTGGTGAAAGAATTTTTGAAATCGGTCCAGCCGTTTTGAAGATTACCCGGAACAAACAGACAGACAGACAAAAAATTTTTTAATTGCTATTTTAGGCATAGGTGTCGTGCAAATAACCGTGTGAGCATGAAAAAAGCCTATTATTTTGACATTACAAACAGACACTCCAATTTTATTTATTGGTATAGATATATTTAGAAGCGCCTGAAATTAGAAGTATCTACCTATTGCTGTCTTTCCGTAACAAACATTTGTTAAATTTAGAGTAGGAAATATTGTCTTTTAATAACTGAGCGTACGTGGAAATACGAGTACTTATTATTATTGTTTGCTTAGCTGATAGACATAACCAAAAACTTTTTTATTAAATAGATGTTCGCTAATTTTGTTAACCTGTCCAAGGGGTCCTTTGATAAAAAAAATGTTATAAAAAATCATAAAGTAACCATAATATGTAACCGTAATGTCAATATCAGGCGTGTGACTGGTGAGATAAGATCTCACCAGTTGTTATGATAGCGGTGATTGCGCGGGCCTGTGAATTTGTGTCCAATTGTTACAAAATTTTGTCCGATTTGGTAACACTTCTAATATTTTTGTCGCAACATTATATGACGTTATTGATAAATAGGCTAGACATGATAAGCATTTTCTTTGAAATTCATTGGTGTTTCCTGAGATTAGGGTGTTGAAATAACCAAACTCTTCCGGTTTATGATAATATATATATATATATATATATGTATTCCGTGTGCTGACGGAGTTTAAATACGGTTTACGACCTCCTATCTTATCCGTGGGTGTAGTAAAAAACCACTAAGGGATTAAATATGCATATTACATCTATGTAAGAGAAGGAAAACTCGAAATAAAACTGCTGGTGTAGTAGGTTAATTTCCTTCCTATTGTCAAGGAGGCTCGAGCCCAACAGTGGGACTTATATGAGCTAAAATGATATGTATCAAGCATTGTCTATTATTGACTTTACGAAATATGAAATCAAATTTTATTTTTGATAATCTCCTATTCACCACTCCCTGTCTTATCCGTGGGTGTCGTAAAAGACGATCGAGGGATATAATATGCATATGAGATCTGTGCAAGAGAGGGATAACTCGAAATAAAACCCTATACCAATTCGTCTGACCAGCGTGGTAGGTCAATTTGCCTCCCAATATCCATATTGAAAGGAGGCCGGGCCCAGTAGTGGCACGTATATAAGCTATGATGATGATGATAAATCTCTTATCGAATCGCATTTACACTGAAAAGCTACCAACAAGGAACTCGGCGAGTTTGTCTTCTTTCAATAAATTGTGTGACTAATTTAACAGGTATTTCTGTTCCAAAATAGTCAATATTGATACATAACAATTTTAGCACCAATATCTTTGTTATCTTCAGGTATTATCAATGTTGACGTCCTTCAGTGATTTTTGCGTTGTGTTGTTCATGTAATACTTCCGTAATTCATTGACATTGAAAGTGTATATTTTTTATATAGACATTCGGAGATATTTGTGTTTATTGATTCGTAAACGAGAACGAAGATGTATATAATTTCTTTATTCATCGGCCTACGGCTGGAACAGTGTGGTGCGTAACCTAACCTAACCTAAACATTGGGGCTGATTACCGATACCGAAATCTTTAATATCTTGACCTTGATTTATATTTAATCGTAAGGGGTTTTTATGGGTATGTACTGCGCAGTTGATACTAGCTGTCGTGATCTATATATGGTCACGAAAATATTAGTAATAAACATTACTTTGTTACAATATACAGGCAGGTACCTACTCTGTTGATATATAAGCGTGATAAAAAAATGTTTCTTATTGACTGCAATTACCTATTCTATACAATGATGGTTTTCCCTCCCATTATAGAGAAGTCTCGAGCCCAGTAGTGTGACGTATATTATTAGGTATGCTAAAAGTCCAATACCGTTATAATATATGTTTTTAACTGATGCCGCGCAGGTCAAATGGATGGGCCGGAGTGTAGCTAAACCATGGCCCAAAAAAGGGTGGCCATTCACAACATTAAGTCGCCAAAAACGTTAATTATATAAGGAGAAATCAGTTATACTATAACTTATGTGCCCTTATACTCGCATTCAATATATAAAGCCGAAGCATAACCTGCTAAATAAAATTTTGGTAGCATTACATGACGTAATAACGCAACATTAACACAAATATATGACTAGATCTGTATAAAAATGATTCGACACGCGAGTGCTAATTGCTAGAAATAGAAAATTAAATAAACTAGAAACTAAATTTGTAACGCTTCACAGTGATGTTTAGTAACGGATTATTGACTTGCTGTCAATAATTGGTACGTGCATGAAATGTCTAAGACTTGACTATCGTCATTACCCTCCACATCCCCAATTGGGGTTGACTCAATACGTATTTCTCTCATAATACCTACATATTGTAAATAGTTTTATGACGTAACGCCATCTGCTTGACGTCAACCCTCCCTGGGAATGTAATTGTTGACCAGTCGGCAGCAGATGGAGTTTGCCCTGGTTTATGTAAAGCTCTTATAGTCCATAAAATATAGCTTGATCTCTGTGACAGATGTCAATGAAACCAACGAAGTAAGTTTGAACGAGCGACATGTTTACAATTTCATTTTGTATCAAATATATTTTCATTATTTTCGTGTCAGTTTTACTGCAACTGAATTGCAATATGTTATAAATATAAAAATATTAATATTCATGCCTAAAATGTACTTCGTAGGTACTGAAATGCCTAGTAAACAGTTTATACATAAATGACGCTTACGCATGTACAAGGTCATATTGGACTGAAAATAAAAAGAAGATGGGACAGTCGATAAATGTAAATCAATAACTGATCTTTATTAAATTATTCATAAAAGAAATAACCCCAATACAGTACCTATATAAAACTTTCAAAATTTTTTTACAATTAAAACAGACAGTTACATTATAAAATACATAAATTGTATTAATTAAACATTAAAAAACTACTTTACGTCTCAGAGTAAATGATAATATTATGTACGCATACTGTCAATAAACTAGACATATTTATAAAAAAGTCGTACTTGATCGATTAATCTAACGACTGTCTCTATTTGGCAAAAAATGATAAATGTTCTAGCAGGAACGCTCCAGTGATGACCTAGACCTTGATTGTCCTCCTTGTGAATCATTAAAACAGTCGAAAACACTTTTTATTTGAAATAAATTCAAAAAGATTTGCATCGATTGTATTTTAATTATAATAGAAAATCACAATTATAAAAATATAAAGTTTAATCGATAAAAAATTACGGACTTTATCGTAAGCGTAACAGCACTAGGGACAACTGTCACAGAGATCATCCTATATTTTATGGACTATAGTTGTCTTATACGACAACCATGAGCAATTTAAGGATTGGTAGTATGAAAGTCATAACTTGGACAAAAGTGGTGGCCCAAGACTTAGATCGGTATTATCCCAGCTTCCATTATCACTATTATTCTGCCCAACGGCATCTATATTTGGGCTATATTAAAGCAGGTCCATTCGCAGAGTGTCCGAATAAATACCAGGGTGCATTAACTATTGCGGGTGACGTGACCGGGGAATTAGTCCGTCATCCGCCGAGAGGCCGACCGCGTGAGGAAAGACTGACGTTCTCCCCGAGGGGGGGACGGTCCTCCTCCGTCGATAGGAGGGTACCCCAATAGAGGGTATTCCGTCGGGCCGACCACTGATGACATGTAATCCTGCTCCGGTGGTCGGTCCAACGACGAAGGCGACGTGGTGTTCGGGTGGGTTGCGGAAGTGTGTGCTTACGCCCCTTTGTCGCCCCGGACAGAGTGGTGCGAGGACTCGAGGAGTGCGCCGATTAAGTCCAACCCCAAAAAAAAGGGTGCAATAACTATTGGTTATTATCGCCTAGTTCGATAAATCCGATTTAAAATACAAAATCTATATAAATTATAGTCCATAAAATATAGGATGATCTCTGTGACAGTTCTCCCTAGTGCTGTCACGCTTACGATAAAGTCTGTCGTTTTTTATCGATAAAATCTTTATTTTTATAATTGTGATTTTCTATTTTAATTAAAATACAATCGATGAAAATCTTTTTGAATTTATTTCAAACAAAAAGTGATTTTTGACTCTTTTAATTATTCAAAAGGAGTACAATCAAGGTCTAGATCACTATTATCGTCATTACTGGAGCGTTCCTGCTCGAACATATATAATTTTTTGCCAAATAGGGACAGTAGTAAGATCAATCAATTACGACTGTTTTATAAATAAATATGTCTAGTTTATTGACAGTAATGCACACATAATATTATCATCTACTCTGAGACGAAAAGTAGTTTTTTAATGTTTAATTAATTCATGTATTTTATAATGTAACTGTTTTAATTGTAAAAAATATGTTGAAAGTTTTATATAGGTACTGTATTGGGTTTATTTCTTTTTTGAATAATTTAATAAAGATCGGTTATCGATTTACGTATATCGACTGTCCCACCTCTTTTTTTAGGCATGACTATTAATATTTTCATATTTATAAAATATTGCAATTCAGTTACAATAAAACTGGCACGAAAAGAATGAAAATATATTTGATACAAAATGAAATTGTAAACATGTCGCTCATTTAAACTTACTTCGGTGGTTTCGTTGACATCTGTCACAGAGATCAAGCTATATTTTATGGACTATAGATTGTACACTGACAATAGGGTAAAACCTATCAGAAATTTATATGGACACACAATAACTCCCCTTAAGTATAATTTTATACTGAAGAACAGGGATTAAACCAATTGATCTGTAAAACTCAAAGGAATACCGATATTTTGGACTGTCTACCAGGATATTTACTATATTTCCTTTGTGTTCAAAAACACAGGTTTGCGGCCAGTATGTGTTACCGGTGATGACTTAGACCACGGCAACGTGGTCTCTAAATGTAGGCCTCATAACCAAACTCAAAGTCGGTCAGCGTGCTATGGACCGGGCATTTCTCTGCGAGATAGGATTAGCGGATGAACGGATGTAAACGATATAGCATGAAGAATTAGAATTCTGAAGTGGCAATGGGTGGGCCACATCGCTCGATGAACTGACAACCTGTGGGGAAGAAAGGTTCTCGAGTGGGGACCATGTATCGGACGATGTGTCGGACGTGAGATGGGCCGACCATTAGGGGGTCATAAACGCTCATGATAAAGGAAAAAGACGGTTTAATAAAGTAGTGTTAATAAAAAAGTGTAAATTGAAAATGCAAATTTAATCATGCTTACAACATTAATCTTTGTTAAAAACTTTTAGGATTGAAATACTAATAGGGTAGTATTTTAGCATGTTAGCGCATATACCCGATGCTTAGAAAGTGCTCGTAACTGTATGTACTATATGTATATGAACTAACTCCTAAACTATGGGAGATCACGTTTTCATTTTTTTTTATGAAGAATTTTTTTTTTTTATTTAATTACCAAACAAAACACATAAAAGAATTTGAATATAGTGTCACTTACACCTCTCGGATTTGTATGTGACACTTTATGATCCATTCCCGGTAACAAACATGATAGATATTACATATAATACATATATGCACACGCATACACACCTATATACACATAGATGTATACACACGCATACATGCCACATATTCTACATTATACAACCATGAGTATTTGGGTAAGAAAAAGAGTCATAATTAAAAACTAAGCAATACACATCAAGTATCTTCCCCACTATAAGGTCGATAAGAAATGTTCTTTTAAAACATATCTAACATTGTTTATAGTAATCTTTTTGCGAACGGAGGTAGGTAAAGAATTTATCAATCTTGGTATTAGGTATGCGCTCGTCCGTTCGCCGTAATAATTACTAGCTGTAGTAGTAACTAACATCTGTTGTGCTACTCGTCGTGTATATATAGCATGATTTAATTTTTGTTATACTTCGATATTAAAAAAATTGCTCTTTCAAGAGGCTATACTAGACTTTTTTATGTACTGGTAGTGTTTTGCAAAATTTAAAAAGTATATTGTCGTCTGAGCTTTTAGATCGGACTCTGTATGGAACTATTAATACATACAAAGCTTTAATTCAATGTAAAAATATTTTAAAAAGGTGTCGAAGTTACTGAAATACCGATTAGAAATTTTCACTTCCGGTTATACGTAAAAAACTTTAAATTTAGAATTCGACAAAAAAAATTAAAAGCTTCAACTTTTAACTGTAAGAAACAATACTTTTTAGTTTTTTTTACAAATTAATTGATACAGATACCTTCCAAAAATTCATGATTTCATACATAAGAAATTTTCAAAAGCTCATAACTCAGCAAAAAGCATTATACCAAAAAAAATTGTGTTCATACATCCACGTCTACTAGAAGTATAACTGACCAGAGTATAAACAAAATTCATGACCTCACTTTTTTGGTTGTCCGCTTGACGTGAAATACCCCATATAAAAGATAGGTCTTTTCAAAATACTCTAAACCTTGACCTCCGTACGTACGCCTGCATGTTGTCCATGGTAATGGCTAATCTTTCCAGGGTAAAATGTAGAAATTTTGGTTTAATTTAGTTTCCCATTATTAAAGGAATATTTAATATCACATATGTAAGTATGTAGTTCCAAAAGTTATCGAACAGTTTCAAACTTACAAATATGCGAATTCCAGTTCTTATAATATTAGCAGAGAGGGGTGGGCGACTGAGTTTATTTCTGTAAATTTATGTTTTATCTGAGAGTACTTATGCAAGTAGCTCAAAGATTTATGAGATGACATTATAAGAACATGGTATTTTGTTTAATATCTTCATAAATTGTTGTAAATCTTTTTGTTATGAAAAACCTATTAAATCATCATCACCTCGGCTAATATACGTCCCACTGCTGGGCTCGAGCCTCTTCTGCTATAGGAAGAAAATTGACCTTACTGTACCATGTTGGTCAGACAGGTTGGTATAGGGTTTCGTTTCGAGTTTTCCTTCCCCAAGTTGTTAGTCGCTTCCTTAGTCGTCTTTAATGACATTCACAGGCAAGATAGGGAGTGGTGAATTGTATTCTCATTCCGTTACCACACGGAGAATAATTCACCTACTAAATAATAATAATAACATTTTAAATTGCTTTTGTTTATTATTATATCTATGCTAATATATAAAGCTGAAGAGTTTCTTTGTTTGAACGCGCTAATCTCAGGAACGACTGGTCCGATTTGAAAAATTCTTTCAGTGCTAGATAACCCATTTGTCGAGGTAGGCTATATATCATCACGTTAAGATCAATAGGTGCGCAGCACTAATGAATGTTTAAAAATAGTTTTTTTTTCTTTTAAGAGCTTCCGCTGTGTAAACGATTAAATTTTCACAAAAATTATGTGTAAAAGTTAGCATTAGCTCGAAGTATCTATACCACGCGGACGAATTCGCGAGCAGAAGCTAGTACAAAATATATCTATAAATATAATCCATATCTTTAAATAGGGCTTTGAGGATTCAAATCAAATTTTAAATGCGGAAATATAAGAATATAAGACATATATGAATGCCTCATTTAGTTATTAGTTTCAAAATATACTTACAGATACAGATCCCTTGGTGCCAACGATTTCAGCCTTGTTTGTCATTGTTGCGCGTGTGTGCCCTGACAACGTAGCAGTTCTTCCATCCTTATATTTAAGTGCACACGATATAGACTCGTCAACTCCATTTTTACTCAAGTGGCCAGTACATACAATGTCCGTGGGTGGCTCTTGATATATAAATTGTACTAATTGTAACATATACACGCCCAAGTCTAATACTACACCACCACCCAAATCTTTCATTCTGAAATAAATCGACAATTTTACAATAACATGTACGTGTAGACAATAAATTTTATAAGCACATAAAAACGTTAATGATTATCGCCTAGCAAACGATAACGCGTAAGACAAAATTTTACGGAATCTAGGTTTTAATGATGCAAGTTATTTTTTGTTTTTATTATTACTTGCGTAGCGATGGATTTATAATACAATGTGTCACCAACCATTCCTTTCCGCAGATATTGTGGAAAGCGATTAATTCCTGAATGCACATAAAACAATACTCTACAGCACAGGGAAGAAAAACTGGAAATAAAATGTTATACCAACCGCCTGACAAGCATGGTGTTGTAGAACGCATTTCTCTCCTATTATGGTGAGGATTCGTGTGTAAAATGAGATGTAATTGGTGAGACCATAACTATAGAAGTAAAAGAAGAATTTATTGCTTTTGTAGCTGAGTAGAATATATGTAGCTGGCATATAAGACATTAGCCCATCAAAATGTAAGCTTACTAATGACATAGATAAGAAAATGTCCATCATAAAATATATATATATATATTAAAGTTAGTTTATATATTGTTATTACCCTTTTATTTACGAGTGGAACTATGTGGGGACACATTTCATTTCTTACAAAATAACTTGTGTAGTTTTGTTTGCTAAGCGACGAAACGTATCTGGTACAACAGTGAAAAGAGCTAAACTACATTTTCACGAAATGAATAATATGTCTAATTTTTTGTTTATTTATTTCTGAGATATAGCCGACAATGTCTAGGCGACTTCTCAGCTAAATATCTGATATTCAGAAGTTTAATTCAGACAAACTATTTTATGACCGACCGTGTCAATAATTTATTGCAAATTTTCTCGTATTTGATTTAATGTGGCATAGCTCTCTTCATTAGTAAAGCGGCGATATACAAAATACGATTTTAAAAATAATATATATATATATATATATATAATAGTATATGTACCAATGTGTAAGTATATACATACATATATACTGTGTTTCAAATGTTGATCATTAAAAAACAAGGTGGTCCCATTTATGTCTACAGAAAATGCAACAACTCCATTAATGGACATTATTTATGGTATGGTTGCTGTTCCACCTAATACCAACATCGACTATGTATATGAAAAAATTATACACGTAGGATTGATGAAAATAAAATAATTTCATATCTCTTTCTTTTTATTCAAGGATTTAAATAAAATGCTATAGTTTTTGTTGTTTTAAGTTACAAATTTACTAACGTACATTTGACTTTAACCCAATTTATGTAAAATCGGTATTAGTATGTGTTCTTTCTCTAGAAAGAAGAAGTCAAAGCGCCTGTTTGAAGTCAACCCCTAGTTGAGTACACGATAACGGTGGATTTAGCAAATCGGTATAGAGTTCTTAGTCACCTTTTACAACACCCAAGAGTTATATTAGGTTTAGTATTCGCGGATATACCAACCCAAAATTGTGTGATATATTCTGGTTTAGATATACAAATTAGGAAAATGCTCTGAATTAGATCACCAAAAGGCTAATTTTGTTGATAACCACACTAATTTCGTTATCGTACAAAACATTGTTTCTTAGAAGCAAGTCTTAATTTGATGTTTCTTTAGTCTTGTTTAGAGAATTTAGTGAGAATAAACACGGCGGTGGCGATGTTTCATTTCACATTACCTAAACGCTTTTTATCTAAGCATTATCAGCGCCAGACATGTTTAACGAGTCCTTCAAAGTAGAGCCCGTATTTAACATTAAATTTAAGATAACGTTTAACATGTTTCTAGTTTTAGTTAAAATCATCGAAATATTTCTAAATTTTAAAACTTACAATTATATATTGCATATTAAATGAATAAATTTCGTATTATGCTTAGTCTTGTTATATGTAAATTTGTATCCTATCGCCTAAAACTCGTTGAATCATTTCTATTTCGCTTGATTTGATGTTTAGATGCATAAACTGACATAAAAATCCTAAACAATCTTATTACCTACATTTTTTTTAGTCTAAGTGTTTTAACATGTAAAACTTTATAATTCTGTCACCGTGCTAATTATATTTGGTCTATACTATTATACTTTATATTTTATGCGTGTAATTTATAAGAATATTGCACAAAATCATATTTATTATTAATGTCTCGTTATTGAATAAGTTTTGGGACCACCTTACCGTTTATTTATTTATGTCTTTTAAAATGATGTAATAATATATATTAATTATAAAGCACTCATTATAAATATCTTACAAGTTCCTTTCAATGTCGTTAATTTCGACCCCAAATTGTATGCTGATGTGATAGATGTCCCCAAGCCCACCAGAAGATATGTGCTGATTCAAAGCGTCGTAAGCAGGAAAGAACCTCGACCACATCCCTTCAAGGAGGAATAGCTTTTTTTCCCGCGCCAGATCCACCAGAGTTTTAGTTTGTTTGTATGTTATACCCATAGGTTTTTCGCATAGCACGTGTTTACCGTTTTCTAACATTAGTTTGGTTATTTCGAAGTGTTGTAAATTGATAACACTCACGAATATAATGTCTGGAAACAAGAGAAATATACTGCGGTCAGTGTAAGGGGTATTGTACAGTACATTAGTAACAGGGGTGGCGGTCTTCCTTATCTATCTAGGCGGTAATCGATATTAGTCATTGTCAAAACTATCTACACAAATAAATAACATTGAAGTGTCTTGTTGTAATGTCAAAATAGGTTTTTTCATGATCACGTTGATATCTGAAGGATACTTGTGCTTAAAAACCAGTTTAAAAATATTTTGTCTATCTGTCTGTTTGTTCCGAGATATCTTCAAAACAGATGGATCGATTTTGATAATATTTTACTACCAGCTAGCTGGCTAAATAAGGAGCAACTTAGGCTATTTTTCATCTCAGAAAAACCCATAAAATTTTTCCAGTCCGGGACTCGAACCCGAAGCCATATCTTAGGAGATATTGCACATTTAAAATGCTGGGGTCAAAGCGGCTAGAACCGAAGTGCAGTTAATCGCTAGTTATTAATACAATTATACATTATTTCGCAAAGGTAAATCACCTTTGAGAAGCTGATTTCCATAGTAAATATTAATATTTGGTACACAACTTTAAAAACTATTTGTCCAATGATAAAAGAAGAAGATCAGAAACCTAGATTTTCATTAATTAAAATTTATATTTTAAACACCTGGCGGCAATTTAAATCGGTTGCGAATTACCTTTAAGAAATTATGTTTATCAAATTGTATAAACATACGGTTTCTAAATTCATAAATAAAACTACTAACACTGCGAATACTTCGAACAGGTCTTCTAATATGTTCATATAAGCAATCTTAAACCAATGCAGCTGATTAACATTAACATAGAGAACTATGAATGCTAGAATGTTTAATCTCAACCAATCGTATTATCTATCTAGATCAGTGGTGGGCAAACTTTTTTAATGGCGGGCCAAAAAGTTTAAGAAATTCTAGAGGAGGGCCAGAATTATAGTAAAATGCACATTGTATTAAAGCTTTTTAATAAACAAAATACCTTTTAATTTTACGCCTTGTTAGGCGTGTGAGACATATGGAATTGTTTTTGATTTGCCATAATATTTTCGAAAGCAGGTTCCACCTGTGACGAAGCAACTTTCAGCAGTGCGAAAAGGTGTTCATCAGTCAATCGGTTTCTGATTGAGTTTTGATTGTTCAGACGTGTTGGCATAGAGTTTTGTTTCGAGTTTTTCTTCTCTTGCATAGATGTTATATGCATATCATATCCCTTAATCGTCTTTTACGACACCCACGGGGAAGAGAGGAGACGATCAATTGTATTCTTATTCAGAGATTTAGATACATAAAATTAAAATACAAAAAAGTCCTTGGATAACTAGAACAATGATTGATATAATATTACAATGACAATATAAGGCGATGTCCCTTTAGAGAAAGAGCACCCAAGCTTATACTATTATGTAAATTTTAGGTTTTTTTTCATGTCAGCTAAGTAATAGCCGGCCCTACCTTGAAGTAACCTTGCGTAAAGGATACATAGTTAATTCATACCTAACTACGTAAATATCAAGTTAATACATTATACGGAAGTGAGAAATAAAGTTAGTTTATACGTATAAGAAACATAGTTTTAATCATCTTTATTTCCGTGTAGTGACAGAATAAAAATGTAAATCAGTACTCTCCTTCCTTTGCCGTGGATGTCACAAAATGCGATTTAATAAAAAAAACCTCATCATCTTATATTAGTCCCACTGCCGGGCTCGAGTCTTACCCACAATGGAAACTAAAATGACTTATACCATACTGGTCAAAGAGGTTGGTAGGGTTTTAATCCGAGTGTTCCTTCGTTTGCATAATTTTTTTCTGTATATTATAGTCACTTGAGTATAGACACCAAAAGGTGAATTGTATTCTTACTCCACCACCACACGGAAAAGAAAACCTCCTCAATAGTTTTCAAAACCAATACGGTTCATCAGTGTGATTTCATTATCATCATCGCAGCCCACATACGTCCCATTGTTGGGCTCGGGCCTCCTACTCAATGGGAGGGAATTTGACCTACTATACCATGCTGGTTAGACATGTTGGTATAGGGTTTCATTTCCAGTTTTCTTTCTCTTGCACAGATCTTATGTACATATTATATCCCTTAGTCGTCTTCTACGACCACCACGGGCAAGATAGTGGTGAATTGTATTCTTACTCCGTCACCTCATACTTACTTCGTTTGGTTTAATAGATAAATTTCCTGTCGAGTATGAATGATCGCTACATCTATGGTATAAGATGAGACTATACATAACTAAGTAAATGAAATCAATTTATATGGTTGTCGGTCAATTCTCATTCTATTATTCCTAAAATTCATTACACAAGTGGTAACATATTGTTCAAATATTTAGGCGTCTATTTAAAATGAATATGAATGCAATAGCAATCAAATATGCATATGTCATTGCAGTCAAAATCAATGATAACAATCATTGATAATTATAAGAATACTATCTTTGAATGGTCGTTTGTGTGAAACTTTCAATTGTGCTATACAATACAGATAGTAAAGTTTCTCCTACCCTGGGGTGTTGGTGTACGAATACACTACCCCCTTTCTTGCCCATGAATGTCGTAAAAGACAATTGAAGGATATAAATTGCGCTAATATATATGCAAGAGAAGGAAGAATCGAAATAAAACCTTATACCAACCGGGTATAGTGGGTTAATTTCGTTATGGAGGAAGCCCGAGTCCAGGTATGAAGCGTATATAAGTTGAGATGATAAACGTAAATATAAGCAAACTAATGTAAGCGATATTATAGGATTTTAGCTCTGATTCGCTATGACCACATTAATGCGTGACGTCATTAAGAAATGAAAAAAGAATAACTGTCAGAACGTTTTCACAGCAAACATTTATTTGACGTTGTTATCGCGTCACTTCAAATCATTTGTTTATTTTTTCGTATACAAAGAATTGATCAGTCAAAAAAACCATTAGGGGGCGTTCATAAAATATGTGAGATGTTTAAGAGGTGCAGGGGGTCGAGTCAAATCTCATCTAATCTTACATTGGAGAGAGGGGGGGTCTCGGCAAACATCACGCAATTTTTTTTCCGTTTGAAACAATAAAATATTATACTATTTTGGTCCATTTAATCCAGATTGTACATGCTTAAGATTTAATCTTAAGCGTAATCGTAATACGATTAAGATCATTCACTAATTCGTTCGAAAGAAAATAATTTCATTCATAATTCGACGTTATACCATAGATAATTCACTATAAAATAAGATAGATGTGCAACTGAGGTTTTAAATTAAAATTTTTCTTTTTACAATAACAATCCAACGCGTTTACGTAAGAAACCCACATTTTGAAAAATCTCACGTGAGATTGGGGGATGGGGGAGGGGGTTGAATAAAATCTCACGACATCTCACCAAGGGGGGAGGGAGGTACAGAAAATTTAAAAAAACACCTCACGTAATTTATGGACGCCCCCTTAAAGCCCCTATGTACCGCTCAAGTGGCAAGTAATTATGAAAATCATGCTTATATAGACATTTTAGCGTTGCGAGTTACTATAGATTGTGACTCATGAATCTAAGACAATTAACTGCTATTGAAATATTCAAGTATTAGATAGGTAGTCAGATTTCTCATATTCTGTACTTCTAGAGAGTGAAGTAGTAACTTTTTTTTGGATAATCCCACCACTCATTCCCACCATTGCAATTCCTATAAGTCAGGATCCACAATGGTCTCCAAAGATGACAGCAAGGTTTGATCCTCAGGCAGCCCCAGGAAATGATTTTAATTGTCTTGGGACCCGTAACAAAGTTAATTAGAATAGTTAAACAGGATTTGGAAGAGACTGACTCCACTTTCTACCTATGCAATACGGGAGACATGAAGCCAGATTGACTAGTTCGCCAATAAATTAGAGCATATGCAGCTATGGCAAACGCAGCCAAGGATATCGGAGAGCTTGACCGGGCCCTATATGTGAGTCTTAAGATTGATAGCTATAGTGGATAAGGCTGAAATGCCTGGACTCACGGCAATATACAAATAAATGTAGTTATTTACAAATTTAAAAAATATACTTGACTTATAGACTTATGAATCGCCCCTCTGATAAGAGTCGTGGTGTAGTCAAAGGCGAAGAAACCTGATGACAGTTTGTTAAATAAAATTCATCTATAGGAAGTGAAATGAGATAAAAAATAGCCTTGTGTGTTGGTGAGAGCAAAAAGGGCAGTTAACTACCTTATAACTTAGAGATCTTTACTAAATACTTACTATGGTACACGGAACTAACTAGTCTATTCAGTATTTTGCTAGTTAGTCACAATAATCGAATGAAGGCCTGGCTTACTATCTTTTGTGTTTTTCACCTTTGCAGGAAGGATTTGTTTTGGTTTACTTAACATAAATTATTGAATTTTAGATGAAAGACATTTAACGTAATGAAACATAGTTATCACGTTGGACATCGCTAAAGGATTATTTAAAAAGCGTTCCGTGCGGTGACGGAATAAGAAAACATCTCACCATTCCCTGTCTTCACCGTAGCCCGTGGATACCGAAAATAACGACTAAGGGATATAATACGACTATAACATCTATTTAAGAAAAGGTAAACTCGAAATAAAACGCTATAGCAACCTGTCTAGCCAGCATAGGGTCAATTTCCCTCCTATTGTGGAGGAGGATCGAGTCCAACAGCGGGACCTAAATGATGACGAAAAATTTGTTACAGTCTAATCCTACAAGAAACCATAATAATGTCATTATGATACCCATAGTGTTATGTCACATTAATAAATAATTTATATAACAAATACGTAAACAAAATAATGATTTCATTACGATTTAAAAGAGAATACTTGGGACCCTGAACGCTGTCAAATAAACATGTCACAGTCACTGTTGTACAGTTTTATTTATTTAATTATACTTTTATGTAAATAATAAGACATCTAATTACCTATAGAGTCATCATGCGCCAGTGCCTCGTAGCCTTCATATGCTGTGTTGATTTTGTGGAGCGTGGCCAATCTGTGGACGCGTTCTAGATCTTTACCAGCGATGGCCACGGCTTTGTGTTGATCAGCCGACAGAGTCCCCATCGCCGTCAAAAAGTCGTGGGCTATCATACCCACTCCCGCTATACCCCATTTTAATTGCATACTCATCTGGAAAATACGAATTTCATGAGATCGAGTTTTTGAAGCTAACTATTCTTCTTTTGGCGCGTTGAGGACACATGAGAGTTAAATTTTTACGATGCGCGCGCCATCGTCACGACAAACCGACACCCTGAAATTAGCTAGTCAACATTTTTTTACGTTGTGCGCGCACATCGTCACAAATGTCAATTAGATAATGCGTTATAATACAACTTTAAATATATTAAATAACTTTTTTTCTATTATTAATGTCGTTCTTTCTACAAACTTAGGATAACGCTAAGGATACAATTTTTAGAAAGATTTTTATCTTGTTATGCCAAAGAAGTATAATTTCTTATGTGCGTACATAACACATATACTTTTTTATTGGCAGTCATGTGATGATTGAGAGGGTAATGCGGTACGGTAGCAAAAAATTTATATTGCTAAGATAAAGAAAAATATATTGAAAATAAGAGATAACGACGATTAAAAGGGAGCAGATGTATTAGGAATGGTATTTATAATACGCAATTACTATGTCACTGATAAAATTGTTGATAATTAATACTTACGTTAATTTAAATTACATGTAATAAAAAAATCAACGTTTTAGTAAATAGACACACATATGACAATCTTGAAGATTGGTATAAAATAAATCTGCGATATTTGCTTATACGCAATGATATGCAACTTTGTGCTAATTTCATATTATATCATCAATCAGTAATATATAACGTGACCATACGTCCCGTTTTAAATGGGACTGTCCAGTTTTCAAGTAGTCTGCTACGTTGTACCCAGCTATACAAAATTATCGCGTTTTTGCAAATATACATCATTTGTTATTTTTATTATTGCCAACGGTGGCAAACGAGCAAACAGTACACCTGATGGTAAGTGTTACTGCCGCTCATGGACCTTTATAAGGTCACTGCCTACCGCGAAGAAAGTGAAGGGAGTGTGAATGCGTGCATTGAGGCTCGGTGATACCAAGGGCACCACTAAAACCCTCCACACGCAAACACCCTCAGAAAGTTGGGCTGCCGGCTCTTTCGCTCACCGAACGAAGCGCAGTAACAAATTGCTACTACTCAGACGTCGATTTTCTGCGAGAGTGTGGTACTACCCCGGACGGACCGGCCCGCGGCTGTAGACAGATAACTGTCGACAGTGTGGTCCTACCACTCTTCAAATATATTGATAGGGACATGTTCCTGTTCTTTTTTTTTGGTTTTAATTATTTTTTTATCTATTCAAACAGGACTATTCACGTATCCTTGTTATTTTTAGCATTTAAATTCGCATTTCTGCAAGTATCCCGTTTCTAACTAATATTTATATTTAATATTATAAATGCGAAAGTAAGTTTGTTTGTTTATTTATTTGTTACCCTTTCACGTTTAAACCACCGAACCGATTTCAAAAATTATTTTACCAATGGCAAATTATATTATCAGGGAATAACATAGACTATATTTTATCCCGGTAGTCCCACGGGAATGGAAACTACGCGAGTAAGGCGACTGAAACCGACGCGAAGCGAGAGCGGGTGAGCCATTATTGAATAATGGTTTCGTTATTTTTACTATACCGCATCCCGTTTTAACATAAAAAAAATATGGTCATATTAATAATATACTAACATGACACTATCTATGCGATAAAATTGTGATTATTCTTTATGTGTAGGTAAGAATAAGCAAACAGGATTTTTTATCATTTTAAGATAATCAGTTAAATGTACACGTCCTTATCTAAGTCACTATGCTCTCTGATTTGTCTTACCCTGACATACACTGACGTATTAATACATATATGCTATGAAAATATATATAATGTATACAGCTCTCTAAGTGCTAATTGGTATTTGCTGTGTAGAGGACTGACTAGGTGAAGGAAATAGTATTTATGTAAAATAGCATCTCGGATATGATAAACTAAATTAATTGGTAATTTAGCAGTGTCATGAGAGGCAAATGTTTGTTTATGAACACACGCTCTGTTAATGAACAGTTTGATATCGTTATAAAAATATACGTACGTTAATTTTCCAGTGACTTGACTTATATAACGATTAAAATAGATCTGTATTCTGACAGATTATATTTCATTCGATTACGCGTTTCTCTTTTCATTTCTATAATTAAAAAGCACATTGACAGATTAAAGGATGACTATGACGGCATGTATCAGGTATGAAGGTTGGGAGCGTGATTTCCAGATTAAGTTCCGAAAGATATGTTTACTTTAATTCTGCTATATTTAGGGAGGTAATCAACCTACCTAAATATTTTCCATAAATTAGTGAAATGTTAACTTTTAGTAGTCGATAACACGTAAACATTTCGAAAACCTATAACAGCGGTGTTCAGGAGTAGAGTGCGATCATCATTTTGAGAACCTGGATATTAAAATAGGTTAGAATGCGCAATTTAATTATTACATATTTAATTAATTTTATATATATGCATAGAAATAGGTTTATTTAAAGTTTGCTTTAACGACATCGGCAACATCAAAGCCAGTTCTGTAAATTACAGTGAGACCTTGATTTTAAAGAAAAGGTAGGTAGTTCCAAACAGACTTCCTAACAGCCTCTGACTGGTACTTGGCGAAAAGTTACGTTGTCGGTGTTGGTTGCTATCGAAGGCGGCCACACCTCAATTCTTGACGCAGTCAAAAATTTTTGGAACGACGGTCAGGAGCAACAAGCAAAAATTATTAATCGTAAAGTTGACGACTCATGCCCATCCATTTTATTAGTCCAGTGCTAACGCAAGGCCTCAACGATCGGTACAAAGAATCCAGGTCTTACGCCCCACTAAGCGGCTATCTTTTCCGGCGAGAGGTAACTGTCCTTTACATGCGTTACCGATACCCGTCAATATACCGACGCTCCACCTCCAAGTTCCACAGGAAAGTAGACCAACAAGCAGCTTGCGTCGCTCGAGGCCGCGCGCTTTCCGCGAATGGTGCTGGCCGCCATGACTCCCAGTAGATTTCATAAGCAGGCCATCTGACCAACAATCAGGACCACAATGATACTGGTGTGAGGTACAGGGCCAAATGTCAACCCCAGCGTACAGTTCTGGGCACATAGTACTGGATCATGGACATAAGCTAGCACAGTGTAGATATTGTGCTGATGAGCCATAGAGCACGCCGGTATAAATGCTCCTGGAGCCGTCATATCCCGTTGATCGCCATGGCCCAAATATTTTGGGGCCCTGAGGCTGATGGTGAAGCTCAAGAAATTGGAATAGCTCATTGTTGGTCTTTATTCACATAAGTCAGCTTGTAGAATGAATTTGTTTTTTAGTTTGCTATTTACCAAAGGCAGAACATGAATAACATGAATACATACAGAGGCAAAACATTAATAACTGGCCTCTCATTTCACAACTTATGAATGCACTTTTTAGATTGGAAACATATTCACAACTTTAAATAAAAACTGCAATAAGCTTTAACTGAATTGTCTGATAATGAACACAATCAAATTATATATTATAATAGAACATAGTTTATAATAAATGTAGGTATACCAATTATGTAGAAAATAATCTGTCAAGGGTATGTTTATGGTCAACAGTATTTTTCTTGTTTATTCTTTGATAAACAATCATAATTTCTAAAAATAGTTTTATATTATTAATATAATACAATTTTGTATAAATGTTGATGTATAATTGACTATCAATTAAACTAAATAGAAAAAAATGTTTATGTATCCTTATCGTACACACCTTGTACAAAACAGAATGAAAATGTTGTAAAACTGAATATTATCATAAAATTGCAATAGTTCTATGGTTACATACAGTTAATTTTCTTCAGATTAAAACTATGAAGTAAATGAATACATATTTAAAAAATAAACTGTATGTGTATGATTACTCGTACATAATTTTTATTAATTAATGCAAATAAAACATGTATTAATGCAAGCATATTAATTAATCCTAGTAAACCACCCAAAAAAAATTATATATACTAATTTTACTATATGAAATATAAGTTTATACAAAAAGTGTAATTAACTTTGAGAAATACCTACCTAACTGATGTTATATTTTAAAATCAGAAATAGTATTGTAATCAATGCATAAGTAGTTACTCATAACTTATTTTAATATAAACTTAAAAAATATTAAATAATGCTAATACACATACAATAACACAGGGAGTATTATTATATGTCTATTAGGATTATTTAATAATTTTATTACAAAAGAAACTTATCCACTTTAAAAAATAATATTTGTTTTATTCTTACCTGTACTAAAAAGAAGCAATTTTTAAACTATTATTTCAATAAAAATATTTTTCTAGCTATTACATTCAAAATAAATTTACAAATATGCTTGAGTGAACCGTCCACTGTAATCAGGTGACTGAGTAAAACTCTTCGAATACATAAATGTCTATGGTATAAATAAATTGAACAAAAACTATACATTACCGGTAGAGTTCAGTGTGGTGTTCTCGATCCAAGTTTAAAAAATAAGGCACTAAGACTTAAATATCTAATAATTAGATGCAAATTTACGCAATAATACTTCCAGTACCTTATCGGTACTTAATGAAATGCCTACACACTATCTCAGTTGTGCTAGAATTACTTTAAAAATGAAAATACTGAACAGCTCTTTAAATGGAGCTTTTCAAATTCAGCATAGAACATGACAATGTCATTTGTCAACACTTCAACAGAGCTGCCAGTGCCCGATGAACAAATTCGGACGATAGGTATATTGAAATGTTTTAGGATTATAACGCACGGTATAATGAAGTATACAAAAAAGTAAATATTTCAGTATCTATCCATGACTAAGGGTACAAATTAATTTGCAATTTTTTTGATGTGAAACATCTATAGGCGAGGGTGACCGCGATCGTCGCGTGGCGATTTGACGCCACGCCTTGCGGTCCCTTTTTAAATTACTGTAAATTTTTTTTTTTTGTGTGTATTTAGCTGTTGGTCGCAGATGACCTTGACAGCTTAACGCGGGCAATGGGCGAGCGGAAGGCTCTCAACCCGGTAATTTACTGTAAAATAAATATCTGGATATACATATCTAAATTTGTAACGAAACCATGGTGCGATTTAAAATTTTGTACAACGCCATCTAGTGAACCCAAAGTAAATTGTTACCTATAATGAAAATAAATATTGAATAAAAATTATCTTTTACTGGAAAAAATCGCCATGTTTTATTAATAATTTATGGCATACTAGTTCCTGGCGTAATCTGTTCTTTTATGCATATTTACTTGTTTTATAAATTAATGTATAATAACTTCATAATATAAATATACCAGTAGGTATGGGATTTAGTTTACTTTCAGCTACGAAAAATGGGTAACCGTTTTTATAGGCTTTTATTAGTTTCAGCTGTATTTTTATATATTTTTTTCTTTGTATGTCACCGATTTCTTAGGAATTAGATTTTGACTCACTTGACACACTAACAGTCAGATTTCATTTAAAATTTGTAAACTTTGCAATTTGTAAAATTGCAAGGACCAATAACGCTAAAATAATTTAAATAGCTTGTCTTATTATCATTACAGGATTAAAGGTTTCTTTATTAAATATTCAACATATTGGTCTGAGAGTTGGTCGTTAACTCGATAGATACCACTATTTATGTTACCTAAATCGCACACTTCGTGCTCGATGCTGCATAGCTCGATAGATGCCGCTATTTCTGGTTTATAAATTGCACCTATCGTGCAAAAGAACGTCTGTGAACGGATGAAAGTATTTCAAGCTACATTTTGGCAGTTTAATTACTTTTGTACTAAATAACGTTACCATAAATATAAGCCGTAAAGTCAATTTTAAAATGGATAATTTATTCGATACGATACCTGCTAAAAAGTACTTATTGACTAAAAGTATCGAATGCAATGTATCGGTATTGAAAGAAAAGTACTCGATACCTAAAGATAAAGTAAGTAAAAGTACTAGATACTTTACTTATCTTTCGATACTACTCATGAGTTCAGTATCGATACTTTATATTCGATACCGTGTCTCTACTCGTACAAAATAGTTTCGATGTTTCACATCTGCCAGGCGTCCTGAGCGACGGCTTACTTTTTTTTCAAATAAGTGGGTACTACAATTAATTTCTCCAAAACTTTAAGCAATGAAAGACTTTATTTTGTTTTGTTCTATTTTAGATCTCTATTATACGCTAAACATGTAGCACAGCTGTTAGTGGGGTGAACTCTTAAGGACCCACCAACTCGCAGACTTTACTCGTACATCGTAAATTTGGTTTAATATGAATAAATAAAAGTTTGATGATACTTCTAAGATAATTTTATTCACATTCTGTCACTCTTGCTTGACACATTTTCCTTAGTAATTGATAAAAGAACATTCCAATATTAAAATACAAAACACAAAGTAGAAAAATAATACTTGTAGGAAAAAAGATCTTATATTAAAATAAAAACTCTTTTATTCCAAGACTCCTCCGCAAGTTCATTTCTCTACTTTCATCCATCACACACACAAACTCACACTACACCCATATTCAGCGCACACCACTTATACTTCCCTTTCAACAAAGGTTTCGTCAGAGCATGTGCAACCATACGAGCTGTCTCTACATACTCAAGTACAATATGCACATACTCGACTGCTTCCGTATAAAATGGTGTCGCACGTCTATGTGCTTCGTGCGTTAATGGTGCACAGTGTTTTGAGCAATGGCCACAGCAGATTAGCTATCACTAAGGATCTTCATTGGCGCATCAGCTTGACCAGTAATCTCTGAATACAACCTTTTCAGGAAGATTGCCGCTCTAGCCACTTCAGAGATTGCTACATACTCAGCTTCCACTGTCGATAAAGCAACCGTCCTCTGCTTCCTACTTTCCAATGAGATTGCAGCTCCCATATGCAGAAATATCATACCCGAGTACGACCTCCTGTCATAACATGTGGCATGTCTAGCATCTGCGTAACCCTGCACTTTGCTTAAACCTGTCCTCTTGTACTGTAGCCCAAGGCTCTTAGTACCCTTCAAATATCTTAGCACACGTTTAGCCGCTGTCCAATGCTCTTCAGCATAGCAGGTGTTAAATTGGCTAAGATAGTTATGTAACTCAATGTGCAATATCCAGCCTCAAGCAAACAGATAAGTACATCAGTGAACCAATTAAATTCTGATATGGAATCCTCGAATCAGGTTTATGTTCTAGTTCGGTCTTTTCAGCCCTGTGACTGACGGTGTTGATGCAACCTTGCTATCTGCCTTCCCGAAAACCTTCAAAAGTTTGTTGATATACTTCTCTTGATCAACTTTGACTCCAGTATCATTCTGTGTAATGTGCATTCCCAGAATATCATCTGCCTTACCAAGATCTTTCATCTCAAATTTTGTCATGAGTTCCCTTTTTACTTTACGCAACTCTTTCGCGTCATTCCAAAATAAGAGCATGACATAGACATAGACTGCTAAAATAATGATCTTGTTACCCTGGGATCTTGTGTATATGTACGGTTCATAGCCATAGTTCAAGCCCAGCTTTCTGAGGGTGTTTGCGTGTGGAGGGTTTTGGTGGTGCCCTTGGTATCACCGAGCCTCAATGCACGCATTCACACTCCCTTCACTTTCTTCGCGGTAGGCAACGGCCTTGTAAAGGTCCATGAGCGGCAGCAACACTTACCATCAGGTGTACTGTTTGTTCGTTTGCCACCGTTTGCAATAAAAAAACATTTTTACTCCGTTTTAACTTCAACAACTGTAACAACTCATTGTTCAGTTTGTGGTTTCATGCTCTAGGGGCTTGTTTTAATCCGTAAAGCGATTGCTTAAGCAGACACAGGCAGTCTTCTTTCCCCTTCCCATGAAAATCTTCAGGTTGTCTCATATAGACTTTATCAGCCAAATCTCCATTTAGAAACGCAGTTTTGACGTCCGTCTGGTCTATATGTAACCCTTTCCGTGCTGCAATTATGAGCAGAACTCTCAAAGAACTGTGCCTTATAACTGCGGAAAACGTCTCATCATAATCGATGCCCTGCCCCTGTCCACAAGTCGAGCTTTGTATCTATGTCTATTTCCCGCCTCTTCTTTGATTTTAAATAACCTTTTAGAATCTATAATGTTTCTCGCTTGTTCCAGTTTTACCAAGATCCAGGTGTTGTTCTCCTTCAACGCATTACTCTTCTCCTGAATTGCTGCTCTCCACTTGCTACTGTCAGGTCTTGATAATGCATCTTGGACTGTAATAGGGTCTTCCGATTCTGTAGCTTGATAGAGCACATAATCCGGAAACTCCTTCTTTTTACCTCACTGTAAGTGGATACCTCCACTCCACCGCTTGAGGTTCCTCATTGACAGTTGTGTCAGACTCACAGTCTAGAAACTCTTCTTGAGGTTGACCATCCATCGTTGACTCAATTCAGAGACTGGAGGAGTACTCGTTTCTCCTAGAGTATCAGCTTGTTCCACTTCTGAAGTCTGAACATCCATGGTCATATCAGGCTCAAAACCCACAACCTGTTGTTCCTCAACAACTACTTCCTCCAAAGTATGGGTTTGTTCCTGCGTGTCTAAGATCAATACTTCAGTCTGCTGTTTCTATTTCTCTTCCTGTTTTGTATCTCTCTCTGTTTTTGTTTCGATAAATATGACATCCCTTGCCCTATACAGTTTGTGCATTTTAGTATCAATAAGTCTGTAACCTTTAGAATCTTCGCCATATCCAACTAAGGTTAACTCCATACTCTTCGCATCTAACTGCCGCCTCTTTTGGTCTGGAATGTGCATAAATGCCTTGCTACCAAAAACTAACAATTAAATTAATTTAATCACTTAAATTAGTTAATTGATTAACAATTAACTAAACTAAACACATTAAAATTTTAAATAATAAGCTGTTTAGATAAAGTGACGTCTTCTATAGTTTTAGCTAGATTTATGTTAAACAGCTTCGTTTATAAATAATTGCATATTCAATAATGCATGGGGAATTGCCCTACTATCGTTTCCTTTGAGATGAATTAAATTATAGAGCTTAGTTTGATAAAGTGTTGCCTCCTACAGGTTTAGCTAGATTTATGTTAAACAGCCTGGTCTATATGCAGTTGGATGCGCAGAATGAACTTTGACATCATATTTGGATGTGCTAGTCTAGTGACATTAGCAATGATTCATATATAGGACAGACAATGATTTATAATAACCAACATAGTTGTTGCAATAGTTACTACCTGGCTACTGTACCTGGGTATAGCATATTTATTAAGGGGTCCTGGGTTTCTTGACGTCACTTTCATAATCTTATACAAGTATTAAAATGAATATAGATATTTTAATGAGCAGTTCATATACAAATTTCTAAAGGACAAAAGTATATTTGAGCTTTCATTTCCTACAAAGACAGTAGCTATTGATTAAAGTCTAGACAATACTGGAAATGGACACCTTTGTTTCAATATCCCTCATAGAATCTCAAATTGAGAATCTCCTTTTATGAATGATGGCTGCTCTAGTAGTTATTTCATGCTCGAGTGCAGCTTGTCCAAAAATATTATTTAGTTTTCTTTTCCTTTTGAAAAAAAAATCTATTAGGAACTAATACTATAATATAAATAAAAAAAAATAATTAAAAGAAATTATTTAAAAATGACTTGGCCGCCGAGTTTCTCGTATATATTGAACTCGTATATATAATACAGTTAAGATGTTGAAGTGTGGTGAATGACATATAAGAGTGGTTCACGTGTATTTTCACATTCTACCGAAATGCACAGAGAAATTTAATTCGGTTTTCAGCGTCCAATTAATGGTAATGTAACAGCTTTACTTACTGACGGACGATGACTCTTAGTAAGCTACTCAATAGGCATAAGTGGAAAATAATATCTATGTGAAGTAAATTACTTGTAAGTTACGTAAGACAAGGCAATATTGTCGAAAAGACTTTAGCCTGCTCATAAGGCGCGATTAAATAAAAAAAAATGTTGGGCAGTCCGTCTGGGGTAGTATCACATTCTTACAGAAAATCAACGTTTAAGTAGTAGGAAGTTGTTACTACACTTTGTTCGGTGAGCAAGAGAGCCGAACTTTTTACACACAAACATGTGTGTGGTGGGTTTTTCACTCCCTTCCCTTTTTTCAAGGTAGGCAGCAGCCTAGCAAGGGTCCATAAACGACAGTATTGATTAGGTGTACTCTTACATTTACTATCAACACCAATACAAAATGAATTTAAATAAATTCCTTTTAACTCATTTCAAGGCTATATAATCCACTGATACGTGGGCTTAGTACGAATATTGTCGCCAAAGTACATATTTCTTTCGGTTGAAATCAGCATCCGGGCCCATATGAGGCATTTGGGCCTGGTGCTCCACGGGCAATGGTGGTTCCGAGAGCATTTCCGCAGGCTCGCTCCACGGCGTTCTGTGGCGACCACAGAGGGTCATGGCGGTCAGGGCCATACGCGGATACCGCACGGTGGCGACAGAGGCAGCGTGCCTGTTGGCCGGGACTCCCCCGTGGGACCTGGAGGCGGAAATGCTCGCCGGTTTGTATCGGCAGGTGTTGGAGGTGTAAGTGGAGGGCAGTGTGGTCTCTCTGAGGGAGCTCACCGCCTGGCGCGTCGACGCCCACCGAGACGTCATTGCCTGTTGGGCAGTCCGGCTGGAGAGGTCTTAGTTCGGGGTGCGAATCGTGGAGGCCTTACAAGGTCGTTAAGAGGGAGAGTACACCGTCCTGCCATCACTGCGATTGCGACAAGGACACGGCGCAGCATACGCTCGAGGTCTGTGACGCTTGGGCAGAGCAGCGCCGTGAACTCGTCGCAATCATCGGTGCCGACTGGGAACTGGGACTCGATGAGGCGATCCGCTGCCAGCGACTGGGGTGGCGTAGGCGCAAGTACCTGCACCTCATGCCACCCTAGCCGAGGCCACGGGTGACGTGACTGGGTAATAAGTCCCTCACCCGCCGAGAAGCCGACCGTGTGAGGAAAGACCAACGCCCTCCCCGAGGGGGGGGACGTCGGTCGATGGGAGGGCACCCCAAATAGGGGGTATTCCGTCGGGTCAACCACTGACGTCAAGTCACCCTGCTCCGGTGGTCGGCCCAACGACGAAGGCGAAGTGCATCGTGGGTGGGTTGTGGGTATGCGTACTTACGCCCCTCTGTCGCCCCGGACGGAGTGGTGCGAGGAGTGCGCCGACCGTAAAAAAAGAAGGACATATTTCTATCGTTATCGAGACCAATTTGTATGGGATTTGGAGCAGTGCTTCTATCGGATGCTATTTAATATGTTATATTAAACATTTTTCACGGCATTTTATGAAATGTGATACGGAGGAACTGTTGGGTGTAGTGAAGGTAATGTAAAAGTGTCTTACAAATGCTTTGATTTCCACCAAAATGCGCGGAAAATACCACTAACAATAGTTAATATTAGGAAATCGAAGATGTTAGCACACACAGGATCTTAGACACTTAAAAATTGATAATTTGTGAAAAAAAATATCTTTTCACAATGGGCTCCTATTAGCAGCTCATTGGCAATACAAAAAAAAGAATATGAATACCTGACAGCAGTGTTGCCAACCATACGATTTAAATCGTGTTTATACGACCTTTTTGGTTCTTGTACACAAAATATACGACCTTTTGAATGGCATCTTATATGTGTTATTTTTAATAAATAATTTAGATTTATTTAATGTTGTAGAAATAAGATAAAACCAGGACAATTTTCAACTGCATATAAACTCGAGATTTTAATATACCTCTATGGAAAAGACACCAACAGACAACTCGGATGAAACTATCACAGTTTCATCTCAGTTGAAGTTGTTTTTAATCAAGGTTCAAAATATAGGCACCTAACATTTTTCTAACCTAAATAAAATATAATTTAATTATATCCTAATGCAATATGTTAACATAAGATAAAAATTAACTGAAAATTATAATTACGTTCCGTTTCTTAATTGATTTACGAAATTTTATTGAAATTCCATTGCGTACTATTATATTTCTTGAATTCTTGGCAAAATACTATCTTTCTTAGTCCGTGGTACGATCTTCTAATAAATAAACTTCGCAACACTGCCTGACAGCCGAGTGTCAGATTTTTCATTTTCAATGTCAAAAAAAAAAAAAAAATTTAATGTCAACCATGTAAATTGTAATAGCCCGTACAGACGTTGGCCGAGCCTAGGCCAACGCGAGCGTCGGCAAATAGTTCCAAGGCGAGTGCTAGCATCTACACGTTGGCCGAGTGCGGCGAACGCCAACGCAAGTGGCCAACGTAGACGAGCGTTTGTAGAAGTGTCTACACGTTGGCCTCCGTCAGTGTTCATTGTGCACTGAAACACTACGGACGTTGACATTAACGTTGCTGCAGTTTCGACTATTTATTTAATGAGCGTATATAACTATTATCTCAGTGTATACTGCAGTAAAGTGAGAAAAAAAGAAGATGGCTGATACTGAGTATTCACAGAAATAGAACAATGTAAGATATATCCGTGTGGTGACGGAGTAAGAAAAAAATTCACCAGTCCCTATCTTGTCTGTGAATGTCGTAAAAGACGACTAAGGGACTTATCCCTTAGTTAAGATTAAGGGATACATAATAAGCATATAACATATATGCAAGAGAAGGAAACCTCGAAATAAAACCCTATACCAACCTGTCTGACTAGCATGGAATACTAAGATCAGTTGCCCGCCTATTGTGGAGGAGGCTCGAGCCCAACAGTAGGACGTATATTAGCTAAAATGATGAAGATACATTTTGATACTATAGGTAACATATAGGGTGACTTGGATCTAATTATTTACGTCGCATATCTAGAAGTAGTGATGCAAATTTGAAAATATAATTATTTATATTGAGCGACAATATCACATTAAACACGTCTAACCGCCATGGATGTCAACCGTGTAATGACGACTCGGCCATCGTGTAGACGGCATTGACCGAGCGTAGACGAATGCCTTTGATTTGTGCACAAAAACCGACACCGAGGCGAAGTGAGGCAAGTGATCACGAGCGACGGCGAGTGACGGCAAGTGAAGACAAATCAGCTGTCCTCACGTTGGCGCTTGTATTCACTCGGCCAACTAGGCGAGCGACGGCGAGCGTTGGCCAACTAAGGCAAATCGGGTGTACACACGTTGGCGTTCGCCATCGCTCGCCTGCACTCGGCCAACATGTAGACGCCCTATTAGAGTGCATAACGACTTGTCATCGAAGAGGAAAGAGTGGTAGAAAACTGATCACATGCTATGGATACGTTCTCTTAATAAGCACATTAATATGTATATGAATAAAGCCGTATTCCAGAAATTCTACCCTATAAGGCTTTTTCGGCGCGAATATGGAAATGTCATGTTAAGCTCTTGTATTATATTCATTTTTTTAGTGTTTTATAGTGTTATATTGTATAATTTTGCTGATGTTTTATGTAATATAATATAATTAAGGTGCTGAAGTGTGGTGAATGTGATATAAGAGTGGTTTACGTGTATTTTCGTATTCAACCGAAATTCCCAGAGAAATCATCTAATTAGGTTCACAGCGCCTAATTAATGATAACGACTTGACTTAGTGACGGACAATGACTGTTAATAAGTTATACAATAGGAAGAAATAAATAATATGTAAAGAAATAAGCTACGTAAGACAAGGCAGTATGGTCGAAAAGACTTTAGCCTGCCCGTAAGGGCGACCCAAACAAAAAAAAAAAAAAATCGACCATGTAAGTTGATCCTGTTTTATTGTGCTATGTAGGATAGTTTTTTCTGTTTATTTTGCATTGAATTATTTTGGATACATATATTTAGTTTTGAAGAATTTGAAATGTCTTTAGTTCTTAGGAGGACATGTTTAAAAGCTAAAACTAACGTATTATCTTCAAGTAACAGCAATTTTGTTGCACCTTGTCCATTGATTATATCACGCAAGCTCAGTGATGATAAATACGGCAATAATCCGCAATTTTGTACTAGCACAATACTTATAGAAAACGGGTTTAATGTTCAAGAACTCCCAGTCGCAGTTAAAAGGCTAAAAGATCTGTCTGAAATCGAATATAAACAGAATGATGAAGTTAATACAGAAAGCACTCAAGATCCACTCAATTATCAACTAATACAGGAAGAATTTAAACGATGTCTTGATTTACGAGATGTATTTTCTTTACTTTCAAAATGTACTAAGATTACACCTAACATAGCATTAGGTGCAATAGAAAGAATCCATGACATCGAGAAAAACCCTAGTCCTTTAGCAATGGACACCTACATTGTCAATATTAATTTAGCTAAAGGTGCTATTTTAGATAAATTGTTAAGAGTAGTTATGAAGACCGAGGATACACAAACAATATTAAACATCCTAAACACTGTATCTTCTTTCATGGAACCATATAAATACAAATTCCATGATGAATTACTTTTAAGAGTAATAGACAATAAGTTAACCGTGAAACAGCTGTGTGAGTTTATAAGGTTTTTGATTAATAATAAAGATAATACACAGTATTCTGAGACAATTGATAAATTATGGATTGGTTTTTTTGTAAGAGAAGCTGAAGTAAATGAAGAAAATATAATTCACATATTTAATATTTTACATGGATTGAAAGATAGTAAAAGAATAATATTGACTTTGCTAGAACAAAAGTTAACTGACTTATGGTCAAAGATTAAAGTACCTGTTATGCAAGATATTCTGAGTTGTTTTATAGAAGAAAAATATCTGTCTTTGCAGACATGTTGTGTGGTCGGTGGATGGCTAAGTGCAAATATACATGCATTGGACGAAGATTCCTTACTAGATATTGTTTCAAAGTTTACTAGACTAAAATATACTGATAATCAAATAGAGAAATCTATAGAAAAATATATGAAACTAAGAGGTGCTAAGATTGAAAGCCCTGTTCTTGTAGTGGGTATTCTAAATTTTTGTATGCAATTCAAAATATGCAATGCACAAATTCTCAATTCTTGCAGTTTGTACTTTATGAATAACTGGTATAAAGTGCCTCCTAGTTTCCTAAAATCATTTATTTATCCATTTGGATTTTTAAATTTTGATATGTCAAAATGTACACAGTTTTGTGAAATTGCAGAAAGCATATTACACAAAGAAATTGATAAAATAAGTTGTGATGATATCAGTTTAGCAGTGTTATCTCTTATTTATATTGGTAAATATCCAACAGTACTCGTAAATAAAATGTTAAGCCCCGAATACATATTTAAAGTTAACAAACCTGATACTTTAAAGAAATTATATTTGATTGATACTGCCATGTCATTAGAGAGTATAGGTTATTCTGGACCACTGCTGCCAAAAGATCAGTGGTCCACACCTTTATCACAAGATTTTAGAGTTAAAAACATTCTGGATAAAATAATGGATGTTTTAATAAATGTGATAGGAGGTGCAGACAAATTGTCTGTAGCCGTATCAGTGCCATATCTGCCTTCAGATGAGACATATTTGTTGGATATAATAATACATCCAGCGGGTCTAGGAAGCAATATTTTTAATTGGAAATCTAAAACAGGTAGAAATGAAACTATTGCTGTTCTCATACACTTACCTGATCACTATTGTTCTGATAATGAACATTTAATTGGGCCTCAAGTTATGAAGAAAAGGCATTTGAAAATTCTAGGTCTAAAAATAGTCAGTCTTAAATATTCATTGTTGAGTCAATTTTATACATCATATAATAAGAATGGACTTAAGGAATATCTTTCAAATAGTATTAGTAATGCAGAAGAATGTTTGCAACTCACATTAAAATGATCTATGTATTTCTATTTACATAAGTGGATTATTCATTAATATGTTTAGAATTGTTTACTGTAGATGTGATATGTACAAAAATATTTTTCTAGTCTTTTAAGTGATTAATAAAACACCAAAACAAGTGCATACATTTTTTATTTGCCTGGATATAATGTTACTAGATTACACGATATTAGCTCCTCATTCTTGATATTTTTTGTCTGGTCAATAAACGCCTATGACTAGATCAGACATTCATTGTCTATTCTACTTTTTTGTTATTATTGCAGCTCATATACATCCCACTGTTTGGGTTTGAGTAAGAGTATGATGTAAGTACTCAGCGACCCTATCATGTCCTGTTAATGTCTGAGTGAGCACTGACTCGACTTGCATATTTCTTATTTTGCCGTACACTGTGATGGCGTCGGGGACGAAGACTCGCCACCCCCGCTGTCTGTACGTCCAGGTATGTGGTGTTCTATTCGGCAAGAAAGCTTTTCCCAATATCTCTCTTGCTAAATGAGACAGGGCATTAGTCATATACTGGCTTTGTTTTCATCTTTAATGTCGTTGCTTTAGCTGGATGGTCAGCTCTTTTGTTGTCAGCAATGACTTCGTGGCCTTTCACCCGTATAGCGATATAATCTTTCTTTTACAACTAGACGGTGTGTTGAACCGTTGTTTACAGCTGGCTCTAGTGCTGATCTCGAGTCGTTTAACCCATTAAGTACCAACTTTTTTCTGTACTGTTAGACATATTTTTTGCAGATTGTGTACAATATGGAGTACATAAAAAATAATATAAAATATATAACCAAATAAAACTGCAAGTAATTCGTGTTTTATATTTGTTCCCAAATGGGAACATTGGGACTTAAAACATAAAAATCTACATAATTGAGTTATGATATTCGGTAAAATATGCATGGCTCGTTGGTAAAGGACACACTGTTTTCTAGCGTTTTTTTTACAAACTGCACACCTGCTCTGCTTTCCATCCTGAGTCCGTTCTAAGACGTGGCCTGTTATAATTCTAGTGTCTTTCAACGAACGTGATGGACGCCCTAATAATTTAGGGTCAGATAAGTCCGATGACAAACTTAAGTATTTTCTTGCCACTTGCCGAATAAAATCAAGATAAGGAATTCTATCATGAGACATATTGTATAAGACGTAGGCATTGAACATCGCTACATCAATAGCGTTAGTGAAAAGTCTGAAGTACCATTTTTCGCCTCTAATTTTTACGTTATATTTATTGACATGCCAGTCTAATTTGTCCACACCACCCATGTACTTGTTATATTGGGCAATAACATAAGGCTGTCGAACATCACTTTTTTTCTTTTCAGCCTTGTTGTATCTTTGAACTGTTACCAAGGGGTGTATGGTTTCATGGTTTGTCAAAACTTTCACGCAATTGTTGTCCTTCCAAGTCAGAGCCAATATTTCATTCTTCTTGTCAAACCTATAATCATATGTGCCGCGAATTTCCTTTTTCAAGACTTCGTCTTTTTTTAGGGGACATTTATTTAGCCTGTTAGCTCTTACCGTTCCTGTAGCACGCACTTTCATTTGAGCCAAAATGGACATCAAGCGAAAACTTGAAAAAAAGTTATCGAAGAATAGTACGTGATCCTCTGGGTGCTCCGGTAAACGGACCATTGATGTTATTACTCTTTCTCCGAGTCCTGTTAAATCTTTTTCCAAGGGATTCCTCTTACCCGTGTATAGTTCCATTTGATAGCAATATCCTGTGGTAGCACAAGCCATTATCCATTGCTTCAAACCAAATCGTATAGGCTTTCCTCTAATAAATTGTTTGAAAAAGTGACCACCATAGTAACAAACCATTTGCTCGTCTATGGATAGCTGGTTTGAAAATATTTTTACTTTTAAAAAGTTTTTATTTAGTTGGTCCAAAAGAGGCTTTATTTTGAACGTTTTATCACTGTTTTCCTTTATCTCATCATTGTTATTGAAATGAAGATACCTTTTGATTTCTAAATATCTATTACGAGGCATGCAATTTCGTATTATTCGTAAATCAATGTCATCTTCTTCCGACCAATACATTTTTTCTTGTGGTAAGGAATGATAGCACGTAAATATCAAAATACCTAAGAATTTACGTATACAACTAGGATTGACAGAGTAATCATGTTTATTTTTTTGATGTGCATAACGAATACTTTCTTCAACTATTTTCTCAATCAGAGATTGGTCAAAGAAGTTTTCAAAAATTTCGTGAGGTTCTAGATTTTGAAACTTCGTTTTCAAATTTGTTTTTACCACCTCACATCTGTCACTATCGCATAATGCCTTCGTATAGACTGCGTCTGTTTTTTTCCACACTGGATAATGAACTACAAAGCTGGTTGTTGTACGAGACTTTTTATTAGGAGGTGACATTTCTTCTGACGGTACTTCATTCTCGGTTTCTGTAGCGTATTGTAGTTCAACTTCACCTGAAACCTCTCGTGACGACTCATGTTCTGCTAATATATCGCCATCAATGTCTTCACAATCTGTCAACTCGTCACGTTTGGGAGGTAACTGGACAACATCGATTGGCTCGTCCTGCGATAAATCTTCAGCAAGAACTTCCTCTAAGCACTGTTCAAGTTGTTCTAAAGTAAGAAATCTTCGCGAAGTCATAATAGGTATACTGAGGTCAGCTAAAAATAAAATGTTTTTTATTTTTAGAAATTCCACAAATAATTTTAGTCTGTCAGTCTGATGTTCCCATTTGGGAACATATTTAAATAAGCAAATTCAATAAGTATTGCAATCAATTGAATCGCATCACTAGTTTCAAGCTATTATTTAGATACTACTTCATATTATTTTACAATAAATATAAAATACTTACATCAAGTTATAAAATAATCAGAATATAAATATTTGCAATTTTCAAAACTCTAAAAAACCACTTTCTTTGGCTAAAAAAACACAAATGACAACAATGTCAAGTGAATGATGGGCTTGGTATTCAGCACCACAGAGTATACAAATTAGTGACGCGAATAATTAGTAATTTATTGCTAGTAACTATTAATTAATCGATAAAATGTGAGACGTCCCAAATGGGAACATTGGTATCTAATGGGTTAATATGGCCAATATTTACCGCCTTTATATATAGCCAGCAGTGCGAGTTCTTGGCATAGGTGGGCACAGTTAATCCAAAAGTTAACTTCGTTAATCATTAATTCGTTAATTAAAATGTTAACTTCGATTATCATTAAAACATTATTGCGCAAATTTAACGCAAGTTAAAGTTAACCAGTAAAAGTTAACCATTTGAAATTTAAACTGCTTTTAGGCTGAGAGAAATTGATAAATTCTACAGCATGTAGTCGAAATATGTTAGCATGCATTTGTCCACACTAGCTTGGGATACGCTACTGCCGGTAGCTAGGATACCAAAAGATTCACCAATACTTTACGACGCTTTTTGACGTAATAATCAGGTGGAGGTGAGAACATATCACTTCCGCTACTATCATAATCTACAATAGAAGAATTCACAGCAATTGAAGAAAGCTCAGGATGTTTCCTTTTTTGCGGGGCGGGGTTATGAGTGGCTTAGTCTCGTTTAGCGGGGTGGTTGTCTGGTGGGACGACGTTAGCTGTGACGTCATTGTCCGTTATGCAGTCCAGTTGGAGAGGCCTCGATATCTCGGTTCGAACCGTCAAGGCTTTCCGGCCGTTGCTGATGGAATGATTGTGTTGGCGGTACGGGGTGCTTTCCTTCAGACTGATGCAGGTATTGACGGGACATTATGACTTCGCCAAGTACCTGCACACGATCGTGAGGAAGAAGAGCACACTGTCCTGCCACCATTGTGATTGCGACGAGGACACGGCGCAGCATACGCTCGAGGTGTGTGCCGCGTGGACAGAGCAGCGCCTTGAACTCGTCTCAATCAATAGTACCGACCTGAAGCTGCCGACTATCGCTAGGGCGATGCTCGACGGCGTCAGGAACTGAGACGCGGTCGTTGCGTTCCGTGTGGTAGTTATGTCACGGAAAGAGGGGGACGCGGATGATGCGCGGGAGGAACTCTTCGACACAATCCGCCGCCAGCGACTTGGGCGACGCAGGCGTCGTGGAACTTACGAGCGTGGCGTGGCGCGTAATTCAAACAAACAAAATCATAGCATGTCCACAAACGACTAATGTAACGGACTACGGTTAACAGAAGTTCAACTTAACGGAAGCTAACAATAGCGTTAACGTTTTTTGAAGTTAAACGTTAATTAACGATTAACGGAGTTAATGCCCACCTTTGTTTCTCGGTATATTGTGCAGCACGGTGACAGGTTGACCTTGTGGCATCTTGTGTCTGTCGTTCTTTCCTATACTATTAGTGCGACTCCCATTTTTCCCTCTATTTTGCTGCCATCGGTGTTAATTTCGTACTGGACTGCCTAACCTGTCCTCCACTCCTTCGGCGATGTTCAGGTGCACAAACTGCAGACTCGTATGCTCCGGCGGATGCGGCCTCTCGATGTATAGCAGTGGGGTTGCGAGTTTGCGGTCCTGCACCGGCTGCTCTAGTCCCCTCCTGACCGGACACAAGGAAGAATTTCAAGAGTGCCCCGGCCAAAATTAGAGTCGTATTTAGGGACACCATATAGCCATATCGTGTGTAAATAGCCTTTGCAGTTCAGTTGCACTTGAACGATTTTTTTCTATGGCCGGTAGCAATGCGTTGGCTGCGCAATTAATTATGGGTTCGATAGTAGCGTGATGGATTATTCCTACTCCATCAGAATGGAGGCAACAACTCTCCTGGCGACTTTAAATTGCTGTTTATTGTGCAGCACCTTCTTGCAAACATTTGCAACGTGTGTGCCGAACGTCAACCGGATGTCTATCGTTTTGCCTAGGGTTTTTCATTTCCTTTGACATGTCGAACTCTCGCTCGATGTCTAGCGACACCATTATGACTAGCATTTTTTTGTAGACTATATGTTGAGTCCAATAGTAATGTTACTACTAGTGCTAGTCCTGATTAGAATGTTCGACAGCGTGTTAGTTACTTTAAGATGCAACTAATACCTTACTCCTAATATAGTGTAGTGACGGAGTAAGAATACAATTCACAACCCCGTCTTCTGCCCGTGGGTGTCGTAAATTAAGGAATTATTGCAGATGATATCTATGCAAGAGAGGAAAGACTCAAAACAAAACCCTATACCAAACCATCTCACCAGCGTGGTATAGTAGGTCAATTTCTCTCCCATTGTGGTAGAGGCTCAAGCCCAGCAGTGGGACGTATGTGTGCTGTGATGATGATGATGATAATAATGAATAACTCGTTCCACTTAATTATAGTTCTGACAACGTGTTGGACGTTTCGCAGCATCTTGTCGGTCGGCGTGTTTGACGGCAAGGCAATGGGCAGGTACAAGATTTAAAAAGTCTTGGCGATAGTGTAGTTATTTGTATGCATAGGTAACGGTAGGTAATAGGCATTTTTGTTTAAAATATTCGTTTATGTATTTTTAGAATAATTTTGATTAGGTCCTTTTCATCGATATTTTATGTACTCTATGGTCCTTATCTAAAAATGACAGTTTTTTTCGAAACAAAAACACACAAATCGATTTTAATTACTTTATTATACTCATAACACCTTTCTCTTAAAATTACTCACTGACTAACTCTCTAGTATTATTATTTGAATATTTTAATAATTTCTTAAACAACTTTTACAATTCGAATTATTTTTCTATGAAAAATCGTTCCAGATCAAAATACATATTAAGTTAAATAGCATATCCAGCCAGGCTTTACTAGCTATGCATTTTTTTTTTCATTATTGCTCAGTGACTCAACTTGAGTATTAAGTTGACAGTAGGCTAACGTTTACATTATATGTATTTATATTTATGTTCAAATACCACAACAGATTTTGTAGACTAGTTAGAACTCTGGCTGTTACACATAGGCTCTATAAAATACAGTTTCCAAAATTGATTCAAGGTAGAGACAGCCTTGTTAGTTACATTTTCATTATGTAAGTGTTATGCAATAACTTCTATGAGTGAGGCCAACTATTATGAGTAACACATCAGACATAGCGATTGAATTTTGAAGAATTACAATTTACGCGGATAAAGGTGCACCTAACACATCAGTGAAATCACAGACAAAATATGGCTTATATCCACGTTTTTTTTCTCCAAATGTTATTAATAGTCAGAAATGACTACACTATATTTTAGCCATAATGGTGTATCACAGCAACTCTAGCTTGAATTTAATTGTAAAGAATGTGTTACGCTGATTCACAGCCTAAAATCTAAAATAGATAATTTCATAAATTTACATCAATAATTACCTGATACTCGACATAGTACAGTCATCAGAAAACATACGACTTCGATATCAATTAACTTGACACAACTCCCGTTAAAATCCTTTACTAATAACACATTGACGACTGTACTAAACTACCCTTTATAATAATTTTATATTGATCTTAATAAAGCTAAAATGTAACGATTGAAATTACGAACACGATTTTACATCTATCAGGAGTACTATGTAGGTGTGTGCATTTGTTGAATTATTAATAAAGGTTAAACTATTTTAAGTGATACTTCTAATGCACAATGTACGAATATATTTGAAAACTATTCAGTTACAGTGATTGATAGTTCATTGAGAGAATATGTAAGTAGAATGAACTACGCTACACTATCGATTTTTTTCGTTATATGATGTCCAGAATTTAAAATTGTTTGGCACATACATGATGTTCTCATCAAATATTAATTATTATCCTACATAATAATTTTGAACTATCTACAATGTTAGCGTCACGTAACGATGAAATCAGCTTTATAGGTTACATCTAGAGATACGTCGATTGTTATATCAGGTTGCACCTAATGTTAGAAACAATCCCTCACAAAAAATTGTATAACTGTCAAATATCTTTTTTTTTTTGTATATGAATAAGCCATCCACATTTATTAAAATTAAACTCGTTCATTTTAAATATAGAATTAAATTTATTTGTTCTCACAGAACACAAACTCGTCAGTTACGATTTTACCAATTTCATAATTTTGACTTAGAATAGTAAATACTACTTACATAAATAACTTTAAATTTATATATTTCAGAAAGTTTATTATTAAATAAATTATCATCAGTTACCTATTAATAGGCATAAATAATTTCATATATATTGTACATATATTCTTTATGTGAAAAGGAAGATATGCCATCACTATTTCAATATAACTGTGAGTTTTACATCCACTTAGTGATGATAAAGAACACATTAATGAACTTAAAACAACACACGTCACACACATACGATATAATAATTATACCAGGACTTCCCAAACTTATTTGTACTGTGACGCTCTTGGGACTTTGCCATATTTACGACGCCCCTCAACCCAGCCTCCAAAAATACTTACCAATTTTAGTACTAGTAGAGTAACAGGTTATCAGAAAAAATCTATTGGATATTTATAATTTCTATGAGGACATAAGAACAAAATCAAAACGTAAACATAAAAGAGATATTTATGTAATAGGCTGGTTAATGAGAAGGATGTGCTTGCTTTTCTAGTCATAGCTTTTAAAATCCGTAATCTAGTTTCGAAGTTATTACTGTCACAACACGCGACGCCCCTAGGTCAATGTCGCGATGCACAATTTGGGAAGCCCCGATTTATACTGTTGATTTATTGTGTAATATAATTTAGAATGATTTTATACTTAATCATATTAAGTGATTAAATTTTATTTTTCATCGCTTTGCTCAGAGGCGTGTTGTTTGCGGCTGCTATCGCACTGTGTCACTTTCAGTGTATTTCACTGGGTATCTCATAGACGGTAATTCGACAGTCGATTCATAGAATTACTAACACCTACCTACTTATATAATTTATTATTATGGTATCTACAACCATGATGAAAAATAATCATTAAATGTTTTCGAATTAATGACTACATTGTTCGTTACGCGAACATATATAAATTGATTATTGAGTACGATTTATGGTAATTTAAGATTATTATTTTGAGGAAATATTTTATAATTCAACTCGTGTAGAAAACTCGAGTCAACACTATTATATAATCTTAAGATCATATGTAATTGATAGTTTATTTAATAATGTATATAAATGAAAAGGCATTTAAATATTAATATATCCATAATAGTCTAATATTAATGAATAAGTATTATCAAATAACAGAAAAAACAATTCTATATTCCTTTATAATAACGTTTGAAAATACGTATAAATGTTTGAATATTAAACGAATAGGTACATACTTTTATTATTATTGTGAATTATCCAAAAATAAAATGTTATAAATATATAGATGGTTGCTCACTTATGCGCTAAGATGTTTTACAAGGATTCCTATTTGGCAGTTACCTAACAATCTTTAAATATAAGAAATAGTATCTTATACTATATGGTGAAATGGTAAATGAAAATTGACACGTTTACTTTCAAATATATAAGTGCACACTATGTGTTGCACGGCAATTTAAGCGCAGATGACAATAAAAAATAAAATGCTATGCTTTAGTAACTACATACATTTGTATAATTAAATTCTTGAACGTTTCTAAACATTTTAGCTGTCATTAAGCTCTATGAGTAATGACTACGTCTTGTATAGCATCTAATTTTAACGACATAGGTCGTATGTTAGAGAAGCGATTTTAACAGCCGTTGTTAAGTATTTTCTTAAAGAAAAAAGCGCATTTTATAATAAATTGGCATCTCGAAGACTTTGAAATTATGAATATTTTAAAGATTAATTTTAGACGTTAATCGCGTTTTAAGGCATTGTAAAAAAGCAAATGAATACATAACAGAATTGATAATAAAGCATTGATAAAATTAATCAACGTTTACATAAATGATGATGAAAGTACCTAATTTTAAAATCTACTTTTTATAAAATTAAAACATTATGTAAACGATCACAGTACGAAATCATCTACCTACGCGAATGTGCGCAATAAGTTTCCAAGTTATATACTAAAGTTAATAATAATTGCAACGGGAAAGTCACGTTGAATTATTTAATGTTCTCACTAATACTAAGGTATGAATAGTTATTAATTACCTCTGTCACCTCCTGATTCATTCCTATCTACTCATCATTAAAACGTGGGGTTTCTCATAAATATGGATTGTTAATGTTTATTAATTTTCAAATATTTTTGCGACAACTTCTGTACTTATTAGAAACCACTGATATCAGACAGCGACTAGAAAATGTTTTTAAAGAAAACTGTTAGGTATATTGAACAAGATTTGTTTAATAATGTGTTTTAATTTTGGTTAGGCGTCCGGTCCTTTATCTAGGTAATTTTATCCCACGGTATGTTTTAAGTTGAGCAGATGTAAAATTCTTAAAACAGAATAATATTTACAAAATATAATTTTATATAGATAAATTGTTTATAATTTCTTTAAATTAATGTATAGGTAGATACTCTTATAAAGTATAACTACGTATCAACGTGGATAGAAAATAAATGGCATATAAAATTATATAGTCTATAACTAAGTGCTAAAAATGATAAAAAAAGAATATGTATAATATGGCATGTCAGTAAACGAGAGACCACCGGTGCTTATAGTAACTCTTAGCTAGTCTATACAGTTACAAAACAACGAACTTAGACCTAACAGCCAACAGATAAGGCTCCTTGTTAAATATATTATCTATACAACAGTGAATAAAATTCAAAACAACGTTTTCTAAACAGCAAATTTAACAAAATATATCGAAGCTAACATTTATAATTCAAACGAACGCAGAATATAGGTTTAAGAAAATATAGCAATAATTTAAAAGGAACCAGCGCTCGTAAGCCGAAACGCCAGCGTCGATGATGAACACTCCATGAGCGCGAGACTTCGGAATGTTCGAGAACATAGCACTAACAGTTAGTATAGAATCACAAAAACATTTATATGGCGCCGCAAACCGCGTTCACGAATAGATGGTGATCACTTCGCGGCCGCCACCCCGCACCATTAGCACCTTCTCCAGACCTTCCGTTAGCACCTCCAAAAACTCCATGTCTGTGAATGAAATAAAATAAAACATAAAATTAGTTTCATGAAATCATAGATATCGTATTGATCTAAGTAGAAACCGGTAACAAACATCATCGATTCTTATGCCTATCTTATGCCTAGTCTTATGCCTATTTTTCTATATTACATCAAATCCCAACAGCTTCAAACCAGATTAGCAACTCTAATAACAAGTGATACCTACATCTTAATAAGTTTTGATTAAATGTTTGTGGAAAGTCATTACTTTAACATTATTATAATGCATATCGAGTTGGAACAGTATGTTTTTTTGGTAATTATAAGTGGAAATAGAGAAAATGTGCGGTCTACGGGTGTGCGTTGGCGTTGTGTAGGGACACCGCCAACAGCACCCCTCCGCCGAAGGCTCGACCTACTTGCCTGGTCATGTAGAATTGTTTCTTAGTATTTACGACGTGTTTGAGCAATATTAGGATTGAGTAATATGTGAGGTCATTACAAGGCATAATACTTTGTAGATATGCTACGTAATTTGTATTGCTACGACAGCTATATAAGAAGTTACATAACATAGTACTAAATGTTAATGTTATTTTATAAATACCATCACGCTTTTACACCTGATATGATCAGTAGAGTACACTAATTTCGCCCGTTTAAAGTGCGATAATCAAGAAAAATACTAGACGCTGAGAATTGTTATTTTATTAGTGTTGTAATATTAATATTTTAGCGTTTGCATTTAATTTTCACTGTGCCTACATTTCGAATAATTTCACCGGCACACAAAAAAAAAGTGGAATGTACTTCGGACCGGACCTACCTACCGACATGTTTTTCGACCCGCTAAATCTGAATTTCAAGTCCGTTTGGCCTGGTCACCCTCCAGTTTTGAGTAAAATGTAAAAAACTTCAAAAAGGCCAAAAATTGCAAAAAAACTGCAGTCACAACGTCATCATCATCATCATCTTGCTCTTATCCCAATTACTTGGGGTCGACGCAATATGTCATCTGTTTTGACATATTGCAAAAAGTTTCGGCAATGACTTTTATGACCGGCCGCCTGCCTGACGTCAACCCTCCTTGGGAATGTAATCGTTGACCCCAAGTTGATTCAGTTATTTGAAATACACAAAAATCATACGTGATCTGGGTCCACAAAATTATTTTGAGGTTTTTTGCATTTTACTCAAAACTGGAGGGTGACCGGGCCTAACGGACTTGAAATTCAGATTCAGCGGGTCGAAAAACATGTCGGTAGGTAGGTCCGGTCCAAAGTACATTCCACTTTTTTTTTTGTGTGCCGGTGTTTTTAGCATATATGGTCACTTCAGGACTAAATTGATCAATAGTTATTCATGTCCAATAGTTATCGTTATTACAGGTGTGTTTATCTTTTTTTTTAAAAGAGTGTTTATCTACCCACTACAGTATCTACTCAGTACAATTTTATTGCTGAATTGAAATTGATTTTATTTAGGTTCGAAAATATATTGCTTTTGATCACTGATTACTAAACGGTATTTATTATAACAATTTCTTAATTTAACTTCAACAAAACTAATATGCTACCACCGGATCAGAACGTGGCCACTGAGACTTCATTAGTTTTTGCATGTAACATATATGCATAAAACTATCTAACCAGAAAATTGAATTTAAGATATTTAGTTATCGCGTAGTATGCGCCATTAAATGTAGGCATTTCTTAAGTACCTATTACATAAAAAAATCATACTTACAGTTGGATTCTCTGTCAATGTTGGTATCCCTGGGTGGTCCAGGCAAGTTGAGTATGACCAATTGAGAATCATGTGATCGCGACACGATCACTTCGTTCAGTTTCACAGCCGTGTGCATACGACGGACTGTACCCTCGTCACTGTGTATTTCATATTTAATATAAATGAATTAAGCAGATATATAGAATACAATAATACAGTACAATATACAATACAAAAAATATTTTTTGGAAAGGATAGATCATAAGGACATACCAATAATCATTAACCATCAACCTAGATTACAATCTAGGTTATAAAAATGGGCCGACCACGGAGGACAAGGAACTCGGTACTGATGGTCGGCCCAACGACGAAGACGACGAGCTACGTTGGGTTATGGGGCCGCGCGCCGTCCCTCTCGCCCCGGACGCTGACCATTATTCCACCCCAGAAAAAAAGGTTATAAAATTGGCAGAACTGCTAGAAGTTACTTAAAGGAAATTTTGCCCGTAGTTCTCCTTGTTGTCTATTCTCGTTGGCACGATACATTTTAAAGCTTAATTTCATTATTTGTCATTGAAAAAGTGAATCATTGTGATAAAAACGTTCTCCATATAATTTGTGATACGTTAATTCCAGTTTATTATTTCATAAAGGTGTTTTTTTGTCATTATCAAATATCTCTCTTAATAGTGCATCGACATTAATGTTTGATACAGCATTCTAAAGATTTATTTTTGACATTAGTAGGCCAATGATGAAAAATAGGTAATGAAGAGAAAATTTCTATAGACGGGTTTGTATGGGGAGTAAAGTTATGCAAGTCCTCATCGACATGGTCACGTGACGTTCACTCTAACACTATATCTGAAGCTATGCCAATGTTACTATACATGTGCCCGTAGCCCGTAAAAAAGTTGATTCGAAATTTGAAAGTTTCACTTTTAAAAATAATATTCCCTTTTTCAGTTTGTAACTTTTTATTTACTTTTGGCGGGATTGCGGTTAAAAGGTTATCAGGTAACTAAACCGAACTTCGTGTTATCTTTAGTAGAATGATTTATATTTGTCATATAATCCTACATTATTGTGACATAAAACTGATAATATCTTTGTGTATATTGTAATGACAGAAAAAGCAATAAGAGCTAGTAAATTTATAGCGTTGCTGGAAGAGAGATGTAGCCATTGTTATGTGTCACAGCGGCTAAAGGTGATTCGTTCGACCATCCAAAGGACCTGGACTCGATACCAAGAGACTAGTTCCGTTCAGAAAAAGCAAAGTTTTGGGAGAAAACGTAGCACATAACCACGAAATTACCACTTTTCAGTAACTCAGGCGCTGAGGAACTGCAAATGCAGTTACATAGACCTCAAAAGAAACCTTGAAGAAGTATGAGGAGCACAAGTTAGCCTATGGACTGTAAGGAGGTTTTTGGCAGCTAATATACGCAGTCGACGACCAGCGTGGGTCCCTAAGTTACTCCGTGGGTACCGGATTGCTCGATTGAGGTTCGTTACAAATTTTTCTTGGACACTAGGTAAATGGAATAGCGTACTTTTCTTGACGAGTATTAAGAAGACCAGCAGAACGCTATGCGGACGTGTGTTTTGAAGAAATCATCCCATATGGTGGCGGATCCGTTATATTTTGGGCAGGCGTAACTGCTAGCTGTCGTACCGAGATGGTATTAATTGAAAATGGCTCATTAAATGCTAAATGCAATGCAAATGTACATAACAGAAATCCTTTGTCAACATGTAAAACCCGCACTGACTGTTACTGGCGAAGATGCCATTTACATGGATGATTATGCTCGGGCCCACCGTTCTGGCAACGTAGATGCTTACTCTGAAGAGGTTGGTATTCGTCGTTTGGATTGGCCTGCGCGAAGCCACGACCTTAACTCTATGAACCCTATGGAGCACCTAAAAAGACGAGTACGATCTGTCCAACGACCTCCACAAAACATCGGGGAGCTTAAACGTGTGATCTTTGTTGAGTGGGAACACATTCCACAGGACACCAACAAAAGCCTGGTGGAAAGCATGCCAAGAAGATTATATGTCGTAATCGCTGCAAAGGGTGGTCATACTCATTATTAATTTTTATTTCTTTAGTGTCTTTTTTTATTAAAATACCATAAAAATACTCGTACTCTTAATTTCATAATACCCACAAAACTCAATTTTAACATGGCTCTCTGTTTACAATAACTAAAACACCAATTCCAGGTTTCAAGTGCTTAAAACTATATTTTCATTGATAATAAGAAATTTCTAGTCATATTAAAAATATTAATATTATCCACAGAAAAGCCAATGACTGCAAGGTGTCCGTTTTTTTTTGCAAAGGAGTGTATAAATACAGCAGTTATACGTAATTACTGCTGTATTTAGGTAAGGAAGTCTTCTATTAAAAGAAGAAATATTTTAAGCTATTCTCAGAACTAAGTTAACCCATACACAATAGACAATAAAATCAATGTTTTTACTTACGGCGTGATATCAGCCAAATTCGGTTTAGGCTTCACAGCGTCCCCGTTTGCACCGCTCTCGTGCTTGTTCTCCGGAGCCGGCGAGCTTGCCCCATGATCCGAGCTCTGCGACCGTTCATCGGGCGAGTCCCACATTGAATCGATTATGTGCAACAAACTACTTCGAAAATCGTCCTATTTTGCCAACCCCCAATTGCATTTAACCATTTTCAAAATTTAAATTTTGTATCGCGTTTTGTTTTTTGAGTTGCACATGACGGATTCAAGGCGAATGAAACACGGGATGTCATATATTATTTTAAATGTTAAACAATAATTCACTACTAACACTCAAACATCCAAACTCTTAGCTAATGTGGACAACAAAACAAACTAAAGTGAACAAATCAACGTGAACTAAAACCATCAAACATATGACCACCGTGTGTAAATTCGCTAGGACTCGCTAATGACGTACTAAAGTTATTGTGCGACATGATATAAATATATAACAATCAAAGTAAAAGAGAAACTAAGTTCAAACATGATTAAAAATTCTGAGTGATATCATTTTAACCCATATAAGTCCCACTGTTGGGCTCGGGCCTTCTCCTTAACATGAGGGAAATTGACCTACTATACTACGCTGGTTAGACATGTTGGTTTTATGTTAAGTTTACCTTCTCTTGAGTAGATGTTATTCTCATATATCCCTTACGACACTCACGGGAAGATAGAGAGTGGTGAAATGTATTCTTACTGCGTAATATACTGTGAAGAATATTGGCTTCATATTGCATTTTATTAAATGACCGCATTTTTGTAAGGATTTTTTATTTATATGCGGTGGTAAAAAATGGCTATGCTAAATGTTATTTGTGCGATAACGGAGTAAAAATACAATGTGTTAACCTATTGAAGTTATACTTCTTTTGGCGCGTTAGGGAAAAATGTTAAAAGCAAACTTGTACGATGCGCGCGTACAGCGCACGAAAAACCGACACCCTGAAGTTAGCTAGTCCACATTTTTTACGATGCGCGCGCACACCGTCATAAATGACAACTAGATAATGCGTTAGAATAAAACTTCCAATGTATTAAATACCGTTTTCTCTATTATTAGTGTCGTTTTTTCTACAAGCGTAGGATAACGCGAGAGATAAAATTTTAGAAAGATTTTTATCTTATTACGCTAAAAAAGTATAACTTCTTACGTGCGTATATAAGGACACCCACAATTTGTTTTTTTTTCTGATTTACAAGAGAAGGGAAACTTGAGAAATAGTTTGAAACGTAATGTAATAATTTGCTTGATTCTGGTGGATATTATTTTCAATAATATAACATATATTGGATGTAAAAAAAAGAAATATGAAAAGAAAGAAGAAGAAAAGAGAAATACGCTGAAAAGAAAGAGAGCAATTTGTCTGTATCTCTCTGTTGTATAAATGTGTTTATGCATGCGCCCTCTAGCTAGACACACACACACTTAGTGCATTCTGTGATTGTACATAGCATGTTCTAGCCACGGTAATATTACTAATTTGATCAAGAAAGTAATTGCAAAAAGTTTTTTTTAATTTCGTGAAAAAGATATCAAAATATACTATTTTAGACCGTAAAGTATTAAACTGTGAAAGTACTGCTGCTTATGAAGTTTTAATTTAAAGCACATTGATTAAACTTTCTTTTTATGAAACTAATTTTGCATCTGGCATTAAAAAATAAAGACTATGGCCGCATGAGATATGGTAACTTAATAATAAAAGCAATAATAAATTAATAAAAGATCAACGCAAGTTAAAAGAAGAGGAAACGTGTTTAACATTGACAGTAAGATATCAATATAAACTGAATCTCGCTGATCATTAAATTACTTTATTAGAAAATATGATATGGGACTCTATATATTTCCATATAAACATTTGAATTAACAGTTTAATTAATACAAAGAAATCATAGATATGGAATCAAAAACCTTGTCTATAATAGAAGTAGCAATTGAAACGACAATTCAACAAATAGAAAACTGGAATGGGTTCATCATCATTATTATTTATAGGTTAGACGAACTCTGTGCATCTAAGTGTATTGTATATAGCATATAAAATAAAGATTTTCACCTTGTTATGATTATCTTTGTCATCCGAGTCAGCTAGAGGTGGCGACGGTGCATCAGTTGCTGGTTGAGATTCAGATTCAGGAGCACCTGGCTCAGCAAATCGCACCTTACTGGCAGTTTTGACATCTTGGTGATGATGGTCTACAATTGCTTCCACCTATATTCATAAAAACACAAAGAATTACAAAGCGATGTTATTTTTTTTTTAACATGATATAGTACCTTTATTTATTAGAATTGAAATGACTGCAACAGTAAAACATATAATAAATTAATAATACGATGAATAATGTGCAATAAATCCACTATGAAGAAATAATTTAAGGGAGGACAACGAAGATGACTTCATGTTGCTTTGTTGCTGAGACATCAACAGCATATGCATAAGACAAGACAATTATTATTTGTCAGATGGGCCACCGAAATCAAGGTATCGATTCCGGTAGCCCGCATAATTTTGGTGGTGATAAGAAACACGTAAATTATGAGTTTCCAAAGGGGGATCCATTTCGTATAAATTGAGCGGGTTGTGGCCAAGATCAGACCGTAAAAAATAGTCATTAATAATTAATTTAACTACGGGCATTATTTTGAATAATATACATATATGCCAGTACAATATAATTATAACATTAGTACATTATAGGATTGTGAATAAAATGGTATAAATATTTTTAAAAGATGTAAGATAATCACACTAAATTAGTTAGCCTAAAGGTATAGTGTAATTAAAACACCATAAGAAGATTTATCAAAAATATATATGTAGTGACAAGTAACAAATATTAAGAAACTAACAATTAAATTATTAGAAAAATGTGCAAAAATACTGAGATTTATATAGCTTGATAGAATAAAACGAGTCAAATAATATTTTACACATCTAAGTACACCAAAAGCCGATGTAATATTAGTTGCGAAGTTAATTTACTTGTGAATTGGTGTAACAGTGGTATGTGAAGTGGATGTTAAAGCATGACCACAAATATTACGACATATAATCTAAGTACATCAATTTATACATTGAAGCTAAAAAGAAAAATCTATACCATCTACAAATTGCTTACATCAAAAGAGCAAAAACTGTATAAACTCCAAAATGCGGGATATTTTCAAAAATTAATAAGGTAGCTATCAAAATGCTTTTAAAGAAAATAAGTGGATTTGGATCAGGGTTAAACTATCCACTTTACCAAAGGTAACTTCTCCTCAGCATTTTCACGATAATCCACGAAATTTTGCATCTGTATATGGCGACAGATAAAAGTGTTAGTTCTATGTCAAAATAGAGTTAATTAATATTAAAGCTATGTACAGATACATTAGATAATGACAGATATCATTGTTATAGGTATAACAAATTCTTTTGAACTCACCATCCCCATGGTTTCTTTTTTATTGAGTCTCAGTTCACGAAGCATTTGGTTGCGTTGTTCCATCATTAGAGTCCGCTCATAGGTATAAGCAGATATGTCGCTATCCGTCTGTAATTAGTTGATATAAATATACATATAATAGAGACAAAAATATTTTAGCCATATATAAATAAAAATACTTCAAAATTATTACAATTATGCATTCATTATTATCTTAATCCAGCTATTGGGTTTGGGTCTCCTTAACAATAAAAGGGACATTAACCGATTATACTATTGGCATAGAGTTCTGTGTCGAGTTTTCCTTCTTTTTCATGGATATTGTCAGCATATCATTTCTCTTAGTTGTTTTTTACGACATCCATGAGTAACAGGTAGGGTGACGAATTGTTGACCACTGACGTCAAGTCACCCTGCTCCGGTGGTCGGCCCAACGACGAAGGCGACGTGTCACGGGTGGGTCACGAGTGTGCGTGCTTACGCCCCTCTGTCGCCCCGGACGGAGTGGTGCGAGGAGTGCGCCGACCGTAACCCACACCCAAAAAAAAAAGAAAAGGGTGACGAATTGTAGTCTTACTCTGTCAACATGAGGAAATATGCATTTATAAATTAGTTTTAATTACATTAATTTGGAGAGATATTTTTTTACCATAGACGAGGAGGGAAAGTACCTGATGGTAAGTGGTAATTCATACACATGAATCTTTGCAATATTAGAAGCAGAGCCAGGTCAATAGCCACTATAAAGATTTATAATTCCGGCTTTCTCAATGTTGCGATATATTAATAATATCGCATATCATTTGTGTATCACATTTCGAATTTTGTTATCCTTACTAATATAAATGCGAAAGTATGTTTGTTTGTCACGCTTTCACGCTTAAACCACCGAACCGATTTCAAAAATTCTTTCACCAATAGAAAGTTATAAGATCAGAGAGTAACATAGGCTATATTTTATCCCGGTATTCCCTCGACAACGGGTACTACGCGGGTAAGGCGGCTGAAACCGAATCGAAATGAAGGTGGGTTTCTAGTCTGATATAAAGCTATATTACTTACCATTTCGACGACCTCAACCTCAGCCTCAAGTCGTAGTTGATAAAGGAACATTTTAAGATCTTTTTTCATTTGTATAGAGTTGTCCTCCAATTGCGCTACAGTGAAGATGCGCATCTTGCAGTTCTTCCATGTACGGTGCTGTTTCAGCAAGAATGGAAGTAGCATCAACATGCCTCCATCGTGTACGATCCACCAAACGTCAATATTACCAGCCACCTATAGAAATCAATATCTTGTGAGAAAGTCTGTAATACATTTTACTATTAATAAGTACTATACTTGAGCCAAAAATAATAGTAATTTGAATAGCTCAAATATATTTTCTCTCAATTAACTTGTAAGATAACTTTTGCTTGTTTATATTTTTATATCAACACATTATCCTTAAATGCCCAATGAGGACCTCAATATCTTTATATATCCTTTAATTCCAAATAAAAGCTTGCAAATATCATCATCGCAGCCCACATACGTCCCACTGTTGGGCTCGGGCCTCCACAACAATCGGACGGAATTTGACCTAATATACCATGCTGGTCAGACATGTTGGTATAGGATTTCATTTCGAGTTTCCTTCCATTATATCCCTTAGTCGTCTTGTACGACATCCACGAGCGCGACAGGGAGTGCTGAATTGTATTCTTACTCAGTCACCACACGGAAAAATTATTGCAAATATATTGCTGCAAATTTGGGAAAGTTTCTGAAAATGCCAACTTTTCGTAATAAATTAAAATCGTGGAAAAAGGATATCTAAATAAGTATATAATTTACCTTCTCAGTGGAATCAGGGAAGAAATTAATCCCTTTAGGCACAAGCATAGCCATACGCGCAGCAGCTACTGCTCGAACTGTGCTTAGGAAGTGACGCCAATGCGCGTCTGCGGCTTCCGCAGCTCGCCAACCATATGGCCAACCAATAATCACAGTATTCGGCTTAAGCCCACCCAGGCCCGTCGTTTGAACTCTGTTTAATAATTATTGTAACAATCAATAAGTGCAAATAATAGATCTATTTAATAATAGACCAACATTGATACTAACAGATTACTTAATCCTTCAGCGATGTCGGGTGTTACGAGCACGTCCACGAATCCTTTCACTTTTTCTTCTTCCATGCATTTTCGAAGATTTTGCTTAGCCATGGATGCATCACCAGAACGACGTGGAAATTCGCCACCCAATACTGATACGCACACCGTCAGACCCTTACCTGTTGAAATTTTTGAAGTTAGGTCAGTTATTTAAGTCCAAACAAAAAAATTCGTTACGCATTATAAGGGCTATTATTTGCAAAGAAAATTGAAGTATGGTATTAATTATAACAAAATTTTAACAGATTTCTATTTAAATTAAAAAGATATGAAATTAAAACCTAGAAAAATCTTTTAATATGAGTTTTGTACTTGTTCCTACTTACCAGCTTTAAGTTGGTTGGCGAAAGCAAGCATCTTGCGGTACGTAGGCCTCAATTCACTATTCAGTTTAGCAAGTACCAAAATTTGTGGCCTCCAGTTTTTAGTGTGAGGTGGACCTTCTTCAAGGCGCAGTAGAGAGTACCGGGCAGCTGATAGAGCAAGACCACGTAGGCCATCACCCCATTCTTTCTCCGCTCTAATTAGATAAAATATTAAACGTAAACGTTAGTATTTCATTGAGATTTTTTAATTTTTCTCTTCTTTATATAATATATTTTTTAATAAATAGAAGATTAATATTATTTTATGTTAACGTGCATAATATTTCCACAATGTGTTGAATATAACTTACCCACGATATTCGATATACTTGTAAACGACTCCGGCCAAGCCCATTGCAATGAGGGCGTAGAACCATGATGTCATAAACATAATGGAAATGCACAACGTCAAACCAGCCAAGGACAATGACCTGAAAATTATTAAAATTATGAAACTTACTACTTTGAAGATAGCTCATATCTGTTTAAATCAAAAGAGAAACAAACAAAAAGTCTAGACCAGCATTGATTTTTGACGGAGGCAGAGTGCCTGTTGGCCGGGACTCCCCCGTGGGTCCTGGAGGCGGAGATGCTCGCCGGATTATATCGGCGGGTGACGGGGGTGCGAGCGGAGGGCGGTGTGGTCTCGTTAAGGGATCTCACCGCCTGGCGCGTCGACGCCCGCCGAGACGTCATCGCCCGTTGGGCAGTCCGGCTGGAGAGGCCTCGGTTCGGGGTGCGAACCGTGGAGGCCTTCCGGCCGGTGCTGATGCAGTGGTTGGAAAGGCGGCACGGGGTGCTCCCCTTCCGACTGGTGCAGGTTTTGACGGGGCATGGGTGCTTCGCCAAATACCTGCACAAGGTCGTTAGGAGGGAGAGTACACCGTCCTGCCACCACTGCGATTGCGACGAGGACACGGCGCGCCATACGCTCGAGGCCTGCGGTGCTTGGGCAGTGCAGCGTTGTGAACTCGTCGCAATCATCGGTACGGACCTGACGCTGCCGGCTATCGCTAGGGCGATGGTCGACAGCGTCGGGAATTGGGACGCGGTCGCAGCCTTCTGCGAGACAGTGATCTCGCGGAAGGAGGCGGCGGATCGCCTGCGCGAGGAGCACAGCCTCGATGAGGAGATCCGCCGCCGGCGACTGGGGCGGCGCAGGCGCAACTATCTGCGCCTCATGCCGCCCTAACCGAGGCCGCGGGTGACGTGACGGGGGATTAGTCCGTCACCCGCTGAGAGGCCGACGGCGTGAGGAAAGACCGACGTCCTCCCCGAGGGGGGGACGTCGGTCGATGGGAGGGTATCCTAATAAGGGGGTATTCCGTCGGGCCGACCACTGACGACAAGTTAACGCTGCACCAGTGGTCGGCCCAACGACGAAGGCGACGTGGTTTTTGGGTGGGTCGCGAAAGTTGCGTGCTTAAGCCCCTCTGTCACCCCGGACGGAGTGGTGCGGAGGCGCGCCGACCACGGCCCACCCACAAAAAAAAAAGCATTGATTTTTTGACTTAAAGTTATTATTTATCTTAAAATCAATCAGCCTAAGCATTTAGAATTGTTCATCATAATATAGAAATTCAAGAAGCCAAAATATATTGCAATAACACAAAGTAATATTTGAAGTTTATTTGAAGTTATATGGTGAAGGAGTAAGAATACAATTCACCACTTCACCTCTTGCCCGTGGGTTTTGTAATACGACAAAAGGATATGATATGCGGATAACATTTATGCAAGAGATGTAAAACTCGATATTAAACCCTATATCAAAACGTCTGACCACCGCGGCATATTAGGCCCATTTTCCTCTCATTGTGGCAAGATGCCCAGGCCCCACAGTGGGACTTACGTGGACTGAGAGGATGAATATTTGAAGATAAATGATATATCAGGATTACATTATTTAGATACATATTATTAAGAAAGCTTATTAAATATGCATAATTATTATCTTACCAGTGATAATATTTAAATCGTGGACGCCAATTGGGTGTCTTCAGTAAGGTCTGGAGAGCACAGGCAAGGTTGACGAAACCGTAGCACATGAGAAAGAACATTGATAACAATGGAGCTAGGATGTCTACGTTACCGAGCAGGATACCACATTGGCAAATCACCATTGTTAGAAGTAGGGCCCTAGATAGAAGAGTTATATTTTAATTATATTATATCCTTAAATTCATAGAGAAGAGTTAACTAACAATAAATCTATAAAACGTGCCATCTGACTGCGCCAGTTGTAATTAGCCTACTATTGAAGACTGACACGGTACCTAGTACCGAGACTACAGGAATACACGAGGACGTCAGTCTCTACTAGCTTTGTAAAACATCAACCAATAAAAATATGATTGGAGAACACCTTATTTGTAAAACATTATAATGACATTTTTACATTTTAATTAGTCATAACTTGTTATTGTTTATTGAAGTGAAAATTGCTATATAAAACTAATAAACTCATTTGCAAAAAAAACGGGCGGTTTTGATTTTCATTCATATTTAAAAAGATACAATACCAAAAAGGTTTCAATCGTTTGTACACGTTACTGGCCGGTTATAAAAATGCTGTGGTATTTAAAAAAGTACGTTCTAAATTCAATTTTTCATTTGATGTTCATTTTTACAGAAAACCCCTTTTTATCCTACATTTTTGGCGCGAAGTTCCAGAAGTTAACATCGACTTTCATAACTTTTATTCAATTTTTATCGATTAATTTCATATCCTTGACTGTCAAAGCTTTATTTAATGCTGTTTGGCTGTATCAAAAATGGTAGATAAAGTGGTAAAAGCTACCAAAATTATCGCGCTGCTTGAAGAGGGTTGCAGCCAATGTTTCGTGGCTAGGAGGCTAAATGTTAGTCGCTCGACAGTCCAAAGGACCTGGCAGCGATATCAGGAGACTGGTTCCGTCGAGAGAAGGCCTGGTTCTGGAAGAAAACCATGTACCCAACCACGGGATGATCGTTTTCTTGTGAGTCGCGCATTGAGAAATCGCAAATCTTCGTATGTGGATCTTAAGAACAACCTCCAAGAAGTAAGAAATGTGCATATTAGTCTATGGACGGTCAGGAGGAGGCTTCTCGCTGCCAATATACGCAGTCACCGCCCGGCCCGCGGCCCCAAATTACTCCGTGAGCACAGAGTTCACAGGCTTAGGTTCGCTAGAAATTGTGAATCATGGACTCAAGACGATTGGAATAGGGTTTTGTTCTCTGATGAAGCCAGGATATCTCTGTTCGGTGAAGATCGACGTCGGCGAGTGCTAAGAAGACAAGGAGAACGCTTTGCAGAGGCATGTTTCGAAGAAATCACACCTTATGGTGGGGGCTCTGTTATGTTTTGGGCAGGAATAAATTCAATGGATCGTACAGAGTTAGTCTTCATTGAAAACGGCTCACTGACTGGGCATCGATACATAACAGAAGTTCTAATTTCTCATGCACAACCCGCATTGGCCGCTCTAGGTGAAGACTCGATTTTTATGGACGACAATGCTCGCGCCCACCGATCCCGCGATGTTAATGCGTATGTGCAAGAGGTCGGCATTCGTCGTTTGGATTGGCCAGCTCGAAGTCCCGACCTCAATCCCATAGAGCATGTCTGGGACGTTCTGAAACGGCGTGTGAGATCAGTACACCCGGCTCCGCAGACCATCAGAGAGCTGAAGAATGTGATTACTGCGGAGTGGGAACGTATTCCGCAAGCAAGTATCCGGGATATACTCGCTAGCATGCCCAGACGAATTCAAGCTGTGATTTTAGCTAGAGGGGGTCACACTCGATACTAAACATTTATCTGCTTTTACTTTATTAAAGAAAAACAAACAAAAAAACTTTTTTATTTTTACTTCATGAGCATATGCACTACTAGCGAATATACACTACTAGCGAGGTTTAGCATTATTTCCCATAAATTGTATCTAAATTTTATGAAATACTGATGAAAACGATTATTTTCTTATTAATTTAGCAAATTGTGTGGATAAAACTACCTATAATTATCAAACAAAGAAATATTAACATTTGAAATGGTTCATTGCTTAGGTGCCCGTTTTTTTTGCAAATGAGTTTATATATTGAATATCCAAAATTAAAAACTATTTGTTCATAGTTTTAAGTTTTTAGTTTTAAGTTCTGTTGTAAATCCTCATGACTGCTTTTTCTCTTTAATATCACTACATGTTTGTGTTGCGGGTACTTTACAAATATAAAATTGAAAAAATGGACCGATTAATTATGAAATTGATATTAGTATTTCTATCTTGTTGGTTAGTTTTACGTACCTAGTTGGTTCACCCCGGCTGGACGAAACAGCAAATGGTGCCAAAAATGGAATGATCTCGTCTTTAGCGATAGCTTGCAACAATCTTGGGGCTCCTGTGAGTGATTGCAGACCAGCTCCCAAAGTTGATAGGAATGATCCGACCAAAATTACCCATTCATTAGGCCACGCCATGTTTGCGACTACTAATTTACCACCGATAGATTGACCAAACCTAAGAAAATAAAACGTATTCTTAGAAAAAAAATTATAAACCTGATTTTCTAGCATAAATTTTGATACCAAGAGTATAGTATAATTATATTAAAGACTGTAAAAATTAGTACTAACTTATCCCGAAGCAGTAAGTTGTCAACGGTACCAGCGAAGAGCAGGACGCAAGACAGATATACCGTGGAGGTTGTCAGGATAGCACAGATGGTACCAATAGGGATACTTTTTTGTGCGTCAGCTAAATCTCCAGAGCGGTTAGAACCCGCCATTATACCTGATTGTAAACACATCTTAAAATTAATTATTGTACTATAATTTATTATCATTATGATATTTTTGCTGAAAGATTTGTTAAGTCTTTATTCTGTTTCGCATATAATACTTTAATTTTAATAGAATAACATATTGTTAAGTTTTAGTTGAAATTTTTATTCGTATTCAGTTAATTGATGTGTAATATCTTTCTTCTAGGTTGCTGAATATTTTTATGGAAGTGATTTTGGAAAAGGGAGGGAAATGCGTTACAGGCAGTCGGGGAAGCGCGTGCTGTTTGATTTGAACAAGGAGTGGGCGTGGTGACGGGGCATTGTAAGATGGTGTACCACTTTATTTCGCGTCAGGTTGGTGCAACATATTGTCGGCCAACTTAGTGTATGCGTGTGTGTGACGAGAAAGAGAAAAACAACGTTGCCAACCGTATGATTTAAATCGTATTTATACGACCTTTTTCGGGATTTAAGTTATTAACCACGGCTAGAATTAAACATGCTCGCGCAAGCACGCGCCTTAATATAGACAATAAGGTGACGAATTAATTGACTTCACGAATATTTCATCGTATTTCATAGGATAACATGTCAGATGTTACACATCATATGCTACTAATGTAAGGCTCACTTCTTTAGTATATATTTTTATATAATATTCCCAATCGTATTAAGAGCAGCTAGTTACAAACTAACGATATTCAGCTCGGTATCATTTTCAGTTTCACATATTTAAGCGGTCGCCAGCCAGCCGCCCTCATCTATACCAATAAATAAAATTGGAGTATCTGTTTGTAATGTGAAAATAATAGGCTTTTTTCATGCTCACACGGTTATTTGCACGACATCTATGCATAAAATAGCAATTAAAAAATTTTTGTCTGTCTGTCTGTTTGTTCCGGGTAATCTTCAAAACGGCTGGACCGATTTCAAAAATTCTTTCACCAATGGAAAGCTATAATATCAGGGCGTAAACTAGGCTATATTTTATCCCGGTATTCCCACGGGAACGGGAACTACACGGGTAAAACGACTATAACTTATAACCGAAGCGAAGCGAGGGCGGGTTGCTAGTATTATCTATACCAATAAATAAAATTGGAGTGTCTGTTTGTAATGTCAAAATAATAGGCTTTTTTCATGCTCACACGGTTATTTGCACGACACCTATACCTAAAATAGCAATTAAAAAATTTTTGTCTGTCTGTCTGTCTGTTTGTTCCGGGTAATCTTCAAAACGGCTGGACCGATTTCAAAAATTCTTTCACCAATGGGAAGCTATAATATCAGGGCGTAAACTAGGCTATATTTTATCCCGGTATTCCCACGGGAACGGGAGCTACGCGGGTAAAACGACTATAATCTATAACCGAAGCGAAGCGAGGGCGGGTTGTTAGTTCATAATATTTTTATAGAGCTTTGAGTTAATTTAGGTTTCTTGATATTTTCTTTCAACGTTAATAATGTATTATTCAGTACGTACATAAACATAGAATAGAACTTTCTATCAGTCTCCATTAGCTCGCCATTAACTATCACTAATTATTGTGATAATGGTAAGTTTATCATTAAAAATAATATTACCAGTGACAGAGGGGAAGAATATGCCGATAAGGATCGTGAAGGTGGTGGTGCAATCAGCATAAATTTGATTGTACGTAGGCCTATCCATCTGCTCGACGTCATCAGGATCCTTGCCATATGCGATGTACTGGCCCATTTGTAGGAACGAGTCTTGTAGATTATCGAAGAATACTCCACTCTTCAAGCCCTGTATAAGAAACATTGATGTTTTGTTTTATAGTTTTAAGCTTTTGTTGCCTATAGGGAAAACTAAGATGTGTGTCATCCAAATTTTACCACGTAAGTTTTAGTTCTATGTAATAAGCTACCTAATTCAATAATAAACATCTAATAAACACCTATCTAACCAATATACAGATTAATTGGCCTACCAGGTTAACCGAGACTAGAAAATCAGTTGGAGTTGTTTGGTTTGGATGTCACAAGACTACGTCTTATGGCGTTCTATGGGGGATGCCTACGTTCAACAATGGAAGACAGAATATTGATCTAGATACAGACCCATCATTCACCACACAATTTTAGGTAATTATTCTAGTTGTAATAAAATTACAAAAATGAGCAATAAATTTCGTTACTTAGATAACTAAGCTAATTATGCCCTTAAAAATTATAATATTAAAATCATTATGCAGTTTAAAAAATATGATATGAAAAACAAACCTTAATGCCTTGTACAACAGAGACGTTATTCAAAAGGTAGTACGGATCGCAGGTATTATTGGAACAGAACAATTGGTGCAGTTGACCACCGATTTCCTTAGTGCAGTTTTTGACATCGGCAATATCCCTCAGCAGACGCTTGCCTAGGACGCACATTCTGAAAGTTACAACTTGTGTTTATCAATTACAATATAAAAAATAACAACTAAAGCAATTCATTCCGATATAATTTTCACTAAAAAGAATCACAGATATTTTACTAGAAATAATAACAAATTTAACCTTACAACTCCGTGAACGAATTATGGTAAAAGAAATGTTATGTTTGATAGGGGGTGCAGATGTTCAATAAATTATCAAAAGATATTGTAGAAACTGACACGATTAATACTTTTAAAAAGAAATTGAAAAGTTATTTACTATCCAATCAGGTTTAAAAACCTTACATCTTACTAATCGCTTACTAATATTGTGTATACTATATAATATTATAAGATACAGATATAAAATCTGTATCTTATAATATTATAGATCGTCGTTGTATAAGTATTTAAATTATTAGATGTACAATTTAGCTCTTTATGTCGTCCACTTGTTATTTAGATATATGTATGTTGTTGTAATTTAATTTTAAGTTTCCCATGTAAGTGAACCATGTAAGTTCTTATGAGAATAAATATCTTTTATTTAATTTGTCATTGTGACTGAACGAGTGAAAAGTAATCCGAAGACGTAAGTCTAAAAGGACTGGTTCAAATTCAGCTTGCAAGATTTAACTTATACAAACTAACAAACTTTATAATTTAAATAAGAACTTGTTTTTCCTCCTGTTGTGGAGGTGACTCGTGCCCAGCAGTGAAAAATGTTTGAGTTAAGATACATGTAAAGCTAGCAACCCTAAACACACTCATTAGATCTATTGAAAATATAATAAATAATCACTATAAGAAAAAACAGATAATAAATTCGGCATATTAACCCGGCATTGGGATATTATATGCATATAACAACTATGTAAGAGAAAGGAAAACTCGAAAAGAGAAGAAAAACCAACACGTCTGACCAGTGTGGTACAGTAAGTCAATTTCCTTCCTATTGTGGAGGAGGCTCGAGCCCAACAGTGGGACATATATGAGCTGTAATGATTTAAGGTTATTAGGTATCTTCATCGTGATATGATAAACATAATGCCGTAAATATTAAGCTTGAAACCATTCGTTGCATATTTGTGGTACGCAATATTAAACCTGGATATGTCTCGATTTGAGAAAGGTCGTTATTTAGAGCTTCGAATATACGTTGGAGTTTGTCTACTCTCTCAGTGCTCCCTAGAGTGTGACATATTTTATATAATGTAATTCTGTCATTTTTTGTGTAGTTACGGAGTAAAAATACAATTCAACACTCCTGCTTTTGCCCATGGATATAGATGAAACAGTCATTTTAATAATATTAGTATTATCTATACCAATAAATAAAATTGGAGTGTCTGTTTGTAATGTCAAAATAATAGGCTTTTTTCATGCTCACACGGTTATTTGCACGACACCTATGCCTAAAATAGCAATTAAAACATTTTTGTCTGTCTGTCTGTCTATTTGTTCCGGGTAATCTTCAAAACGGCTGGACCGATTTCAAAAATTCTTTCACCAATGGAAAGCTATAACCTATAACCGAAGCGAAGCGAGGGCGGGTTGCTAGTTCTATATATTTATAACGAGCAACCCGCCCTCGCTTCGCTTCGGTTTTAGTCGTTTTACCCGCGTAGTTCCCGTTCCCGTGGGAATACTGGGATAAAATATAGCCTAGTTTACGCCCTGATATTATAGCTTACCATTGTTGAAAGAAATTTTGAAATCGGTCCAGCCGTTTTGAAGATTACCCGGAACAAACAGACAGACAAAAATTTTATAATCGTTATTTTAGGCATAGGTGTCGTGCAAATAACCGTGTGAGCATGGAAAAAGCCTATTATTTTGACATTACAAACAAACACTCCAATATTATTTATTGGTATAGATAACACATGATTACAAATTATTGAAATTGTAGGTACTGGTAAAAACAGAAGACATGAGGTTGATTTTTGCGCTTTTGTCTGTCAGCCTATTGATTTATTTGCGAAAAATGCAAAAGCTACTGCTGAATTTCTGGTGGTTTGGTATAATGACAGTTTATATTCAGCTGTAGCATAATTTGAATCACAATAATTTAAGAATGAATTTTGCCCCAGATGGAGTCACGGATACAGCTATAGTTAAATATCTTCTCATAATTTACAATTCAATGTTGGGATCAGACCTCTACCATCCGTCGGGCTGGTCACAAACGTCAAGGAATCGATAGCAGTGATCAGCCCAATGGCGAAAGAGTGGGAACAAGATAAGTTATGGGGCCGCGCGCCGCTCTTTCGTCGTCCTGGATGGACGGCGTGCGTGCAGACAGTATCATCAGAAATGTTATCCAACATCGTGGGAGGGAGATTCATCTACTAAAATACTCTGTCGTCTTTTATGACACCCACGGGGAAGAAAGAGATCAATTGTGTTCTTACTGCAGCACCATACGGACATGGATTCAATATATGATGATATTAATAATAAATATTTTGCCAATAAAAAAATTATACTCACTGAAGCTTATCGTTTCCGTTGTAGTTGACAAAGATACCAGCATATACCGCAGTGATGGAGAGAATGACGCAGGCCAGCGCGATAGTGGCAAATTTGTTGACGAATTTTACGCCAACAAATACAACCATTCCCATAACTAATAGGAGACCGGTGCCATACACACGGAAGTTATTATACATCGCCTCTGGGTCTTTAGTAAAATCCCCGAAGATTGAGATCGAAGGCGCCATATAAGTCTATTAGAGAAAACTTTAAGATTAATATTAAAATTATCTTAAAACATACAAAAATGTGTCTAAGGCGCACACTGCGGTTGCACCGACATGTGCATGTCGGTGACGCGAACCCACCAGATTATCCCCTACCACAAAATACCCAATGCGGCTAAAGTAATTTTTACTTCGAAAGTATTTAAGTACATTATATAGTATTATATACCAAGTAGATATTACATAACAAGAATTATAAAAGTGTAAAGCGATAACAGAAATAAACACATTTTATTATGGTTTAAAATAAGCCGCTGGCTCGATATTTTTCAAGATATTCGTCTTCTAGTGATTTTATCTGCTTACTTTACTTAATCCCTTCTCGACTGTTGTTAATCCATTTTAACAAGAACAAAGACTAAGATTACTACTGACTAGGATTATATTAAAAGCAAATCTTTTAACAATTAAGATGAACGTCCTTTGTGTTAAACACGAGAATAATTACTTTCAACTAAATTGTTAGTTGTTAGTCTTGTGTTCAATGAATTTTTGTGCTTTGTCTTGTTCACAGGCGTGCAAAATGGATTTTATTATCCAAATCTTTTGCTGTAAATGATAAAGTATTCTTACGTGCATTACTATCTTAGTTTCATAACAAATAAAATAATAATTACTAAACTAAAATTTTAATAAAATAAGTAGTTTATAATACGCATTTAATAAAAAAAACCTTAACAGTTTTGATAAAGGTCGCTCTACACAACAAAATGTGTTTAAAATTGATGTGTGGTTAGTGTGAAAATATTCTTAATTATGTAAATCAAATTTATGAATGTTAAAATCATAATGTAATATAGGTTTGCATTTAAATATGTTGCATGAGACGATAGTTCGAGGTAGTTGTGGTAGTTTACTCTGGAGCCCGGTGAGATCTACGATATAGTTCCCACCTCCCCTGTGTAAGTAACTAAGTTCAACACGATGTATATTATGTACAGTGTTCCCTGCGGCTTTAATATACATAATGGACGCAGTACTAGCAGCTAAATTTAAATCGAGCTTGTTTGTATAATGCTCACAACGTGGGTACACATATATTTAAAGAAGGTAGCTTACTTACTGTTTATTAACTTAATAATTTAAATTAGAAATTTCATAAATCGTATTTTATCACGATATATTCTGTATATTCGCAATATATTAAAAATAATACTTTAATTAATACGTAACGAGAATGCAATTCATTAAATGATATACATGGGTAACAATATTTTTATTTGGGCATAAATATAAAATAATAGTAAGTTATTTTAGCGTAAATAATTTTATATTTATATTTTTTATATTTATTATTTAATAGTAGGTTTTTTTGGCATAGATATAAAATATTAGTACGTTGTTTTGCCATAAATAATAGTGGATTATTTTGGCATAAATATAAAATAATAGTAGTAGGTTATTTAGTTAGCCGAAATCCTATTTTATTCATAAGATCCCTGAAGTGCTTTTTTGATGGATAGTTTTTTTTCGAATAGTTTGAGAAAAAGTATATGCACTATATTTTACTAGTTACTTACCAAAACAATTTCGACAGCTCCAACTATATACATAGCTGCTGCAAGCGTGGTGCCGGTGTAGAAAAGCATCCCGACCGCGCCACCGCACTCAGGTCCGAGGGCACGCCCGATCATAAAGTAAGAGCCTCCCGCCGGTACTACACCGTTCGTTGCGATAGCAGACATCGATATTGCCGTCAGCATAGTCTGCCAAGCAACATTATATTAATACATATATCTCCACGAACAATCTCTATACGATTTTTTAGTACTAAGCAGGCAATTCTTTATGTTTAATGTTTTTTATTTATAATTTGGTTAATATTAAAAATGTGTAAACAATAGGAAATTTTATAGAATATTTAAATCATTTACATCATTTTTTCAGTTCATATAAGTCCCACTGCTGAGCTCGAGCCTCCTCCGTAAATTGACCTTACCGTTATACCATGCTGGTCAGACAGCTTGGATGGAGCATAGGATTTTATTTCAAGTTTTCCTTCTCTTGCATAGACGTTATATGTATATTTTATCCCTTAGTCGTCTTTTACGGATTCCACGGGCAAGATAGGGAGTGGTGAATTGTATTCTTACTCCGTCACCACACGGCAAACTATATTTCTATTATTAAATATGTTTAAATATATTTCTACTATTAAATGCATATTTAAATATATTTCTGTTATTCAATAATCCTAGAATTTTCAGCTTAACCGCAGCAAAAATGTGTTCTGCTTTTATTATTGTGTTTCAGTTTCTTAGGTAACAGACTATGAACACTTTTTGTTGAAGATAACGATCTCATTTTTATCTAATGGCCTAGATTGCCGGATGAGGTGATGATGGTACCTAGGATTTATTTAATTATTGTTTAGCTCCTAGTATATAATCTCAATAATTATAACCATAATTTCAACAAAACTATTAAATGAAAATAAAAAAAAATCTCAACATAATGGAAAGGTTTAGAATGTTTACCTTTAGAATTAAAAAGTAATCACGTGAAATTGTAAAAGAAAGAAGCTAGAATGTCGAACTTTTACGAGAAAATTTCACTGGAGTCACGAGTCACGACTCACCTTTGACATTATTCACGACTCCACTAGTAATAGAATTATCAAGACTGAACTATGTAAAAGTGACGTAAGTAGGTGAAATGGACTGATATGTTCCTTAACAAAATACTCTGCGTTATATAATACAACTGTATGTCAATATACGAGGGGTGATCCAAAAGTAATGATAATCAGTTATTTCTAGTGCACACAAAAATACAAAAAAATTTCAGTCACTTGCTCAGTTACCCACTAGTTCAGGAAAAAAAAATCATATAAATAGGCCACAATTCCCGGGAGCTACATTCATTTGAATACGGACTGTCAAGGAGTGAACATCAAAATGGAAAAACACGAAATCAGAGCTGTCATTAAATACCTCTGCTTGAAAAAAATGTCTACCAAAGACATACACAGCGACTTGGTGGAAACATTAGGGGACTCTTCTCCTCCATATTCCACAGTTGCACGCTGGGCTAAGGAGTTTAAGCTGGGAAGAACATCGACGGAAGACGAACACCGCGAAGGACGCCCATCGACGTCCCTCACTGAAGAAAATGTGAAAAAAGTTGAAGAAGTTGTATTGGAAGATCGAAGAGTGACTATCAGGCATGTAGCTGAGGTCACAGGGATCTCATATGGCAGCATTCAAAGAATCCTTGCGAACGAATTGCATATGAGAAAGGTCTCCGCGCGTTGGGTACCGAAAATGTTAAACGACGAGCAAAAGAAGAAACGAGTCGACATGTCAAGAGCAAATCTCGAAAAGTTCCAGGCAGACAAGGACAATTTTTTGTCACGTTTTGTGACCATGGACGAGACCTGGATCCACCATTTTGATCCTGAAACAAAACAACAATCGATGACATGGAAACGATCCGATGAACCGACGCCGAAGAAATTCAAAGTGTCAAGCTCAGCAGGGAAGGTTATGGCGTCTGTTTTTTGGGACGCTGAAGGAATAATCATGGTGGACTACTTGGAAAAGGGGGCCACTATTACAGGCTCCTACTATGCAGAACAAATAAGAAGATTGCGGGAGGCTATTAAGGAGAAAAGGCGAGGCAAACTGCGGGCTGGAGTGTTGTTCCATCAAGACAACGCACCTGTTCACAAAGCTGCAATTGCCATGGCTGGCATTCAGGAAGCGGGCTTTGAGTTGGTGGAACACCCCCCCTATTCACCAGATCTAGCCCCCAGTGACTTCTATCTCTTTCCACGACTCAAGGAACACCTCCGAGGCAAGAAATTTGATGATGATAGCGACGTGATGGCCGCGGTTGAGGACTTTTTTGAGAGTCAAGATAAAGATTTTTTTTGTAAGGGAATTTTAGGTTTAGAAAAGAGATGGACTAAATGTATAGACTTGCTAGGAGACTATGTTGAGAAATAAATATATTTTTTTATTTTATTCATTGTGTTTATTATTGATTATCATTACTTTTGGATCACCCCTCGTATACTCGCCTCGCTTCGGTTTCAGTCGCCTTACCCGCGTAGTTCCCGTTTCCGTGAGAATACCGGGATAAAATATAGCCAATGTTACTCCCTGATATTATAGCTTTCCATTGGTGAAAGAATTTCAGATATATGTACGGTGGGTTAAGCATGAAAGCGTAACTAACAAACACACAAACAAACAAACAACCTTGCTTTCGCATTTATAATATTAGTAAGGATACACATATTATATTGAATTTCACAAAATATTTCTTTCATATATATATAGCCATATATTTACTATTACACAGAATAGAACTCCTCAGAAGTGGGAGAGTAAATGGCCTGCTGTTCCATGCCGTTCAAATGGGTTGGTATAATTTTTTTGTTATGATTGAGCCTACTTTTAAAGACATTTATTATTACATAACAGCTAATGATATCCATCCATCAATCATCCTACGGACGTCCACTGCTGGACATAGGCCTCCCCACAAGAATGCCACTCGGAACTGTCCTGCGCCACTTGCATCCAACGGTTCCCTGCGACTTTGAGAATGTCGTCAGTCCACCTAGTGGAGGGTCGTCCTACGCTGCGCCGTCAGATTCGTGGTCGCCACTCAAGAACCTTTCTTCCCCAACGGTTGTCGGTTCGACGAGCGATGTGGCCTGCCCATTGCCATTTCAACGTGCTAATTCTGCGGGCTATGTCGGTTACACCCGTTCAGCTAATGATATAATAATAAGTTAAATGACATAAATGACTTTTACAACAATCACGGGAAATTAAGTGATGCTGAATAACATTCTTTCTTACTCCGTCGTAATACCAAAAACAATAATATTTGTTATTTTTCACGTGGTGATGGTGTAAGAATACAATTCACCATTCCCTATCTTACCCGTCGGTGTCTTAAAAGATGATTTAAGGATATCTCTATAACATCTCATCATCATCATCCTGCTCAATTACTTGGGGTCGACACAATATGTCACCTGTTTTGACATATTGCAAAAAGTTTCGGCAATGACTTTTATGACCGGCCGCCTGCCTGACGTCAACCCTCCTTGGGAATGTAATCGTTGACCTAAATGGTACCAGATGGAGTTGGTCTAGGTCAATGTAGGGCTCTTAGTCGTCTTTTACGACACCCACGAGCAAAGCAAGGGTTGGTAGTATTCGAAGCCGCTACCACACAGCACCTATAATCAACATCTATAATCTCTATAACATATTTATATAACATCTATGCAAGTGAAGGGAAAAATAGACCAACACGTCTGACCAGCGTGATATAGTAGGTAAATTTCCCTCATATTACGGAGGAGGCTTGAGACCAGCTGCGACACGTGTATGAGTTGATATAATGTGATTGGTTGTTTCTATCCATTGATCAATCCACGGCAAATATTAGATATAGGCCTTCCCAAATAGGAATAAACGCTATAATCGCCAGGTTTCGCAGGTACAAGAGTGCTGGTATCTGCTCTCCTGGTTATGAAATACTGAATTCTTAACCCCTCAGCATAAAAGGAGGCTCTTTATGAGTCAAACTTAATCTAAACAAGTTACAGGGATTTATTACTACGCCATCTGTGTAACATTTGTGATTTAACTAGAAACATATTAATGTAGTTGGATAGAGTAATCAAGTTAGTCTCTAGTAGATTTAATAAGCAGTCGACAACTTAAATGAGATTAGTTATATGGATCAACCATTGTTTGTTACGCTTCCATTAACGTAGCTTCAGAAAAGGAATACAGACATTCTCTAGGGAAATTCTACGTAATAATAATGAAATCAGAAGGAAATATAAACGACGTGGAGAATACAATCTAAGTCTTTAGTTATTTTTACCTTTGTTTTAGAAGGAAGACTGCTGTATTATCTATACAAATAAATAAAATTGAATAGTCTGTTTGTAATATCAAAATAATATGTTTTTTTCAGGTTCACATAGTTATTTACGCTATAGCTAACCCTAAAAACCAACTATTTTGTGTCTGTTTGTTTGTTCAGGGTAATCCCCAAAACGGCTGGACTGATTTTTGTAATATTTTACTATCAGATAGTTGTCCATATAAGGAGTAACTTATATTTTATAGCGGTATGCCGGAACGGGAACTACGTGAGACCACGGGCATTTGCTAGTTTAATGTGAATTCTAAGACAATTAACTTTTGTAATTTTACGTCATTCTTTTTTGTATGTTTGATAGTAGATCTTTATCTTCGAAAGAGAGAAAGTTATACAGATTTTGTTGCGGCAATTAATGAGTGAGAATTGGGTATTGTATTGTAAATATAAATAAGACTTACCGTGCAGCAGCAAGTTAGCACGATCAGGAATCCTTGTATAGCTCCAGCGGTGCCCACTACCCAAGTGAGACGAATGAAGAGGATAACGCCGAAGATGTTTTGAATGCATGGTAAGTATACGCCAATGAGCGTGCCCATGCGTGCTGGTGGTGCAGGCTTAGCATCAGGATCGGCGGCCGAGGCTGTTGGGATCGTGTTCGAGTAGTTTGCCAGGGATGTAAGGAAGGTGGCTGCTCTGGGTCGGTCTTCCAGTTCATCCTGTTAATGATGAAGAGAGAGGCTTTTAGTAGATCATTATATTCTATGGTCTAATGAAAAGTGAAGATAATTTCCCTTACCATGGAATATTTAAATAATTTGATAATTTTAAGTGTTTTTCATTTTGATTTCGATTTGCTGAATCGCATCATGGCAGTAAATCATCCTCTCAACAATGATATTAGCAGGTATAATTTAAACGTTGATAATATAATTGGTCATAGTCCGAACGCACCCATTCACCTATCTAGACTACGGTGGTCCAGTCACAGGGCTAGTTATAATTTAACCTAAAAAAACAACTTAAAAAAATGTCATCGCCAACACTCATACCGAGGATTACAGAAAAAGTTGAAGAATATACATCTAAATATTTATGTATTCATATAGATTAACGGTGAGTTAGTAATAAAAAGCTTAAGAAAATTAAAATGGAAAACCTACATTAAAGTAATAAAACTGACTTGGAGTTTAAAGTGCAGAATGCAATTACTTTTCTCGCAAACTCAACAAAACATTTACACTTTTTAAAAACCTAAGTCTTCGCTTTTGTTAAACCAATATAAGTTTTGTTATTTTATTCATTTTTAACTGAATCACTTTTACAACATGAATGTGTAATTCATTCAGACCGTTACAAAAATTGAATATTCGTGATATGCGTGTGAAATGGGTTTTAAATTATGATATACAGGCAGTATAGGATTTTTAATTTCACGTATGAAATACGATATACGTGAAATGATGCCTCAAGCGGAGCGCCGAGTGGGTAAAACGAGATTCAGTTGGTTCGTTTCTGAAGGGTCGTATTTTATTTACGCGCCATTTGCATCGCTCGGCGGGCTCCGTTCCCTTTAATGTAGTTTAGACCATATATTTGTATGAAGTCATAAGGGACCGTCATTTGCGAGTAATGTGTTATTTGCAAAGTTTGCCTCAGAGAAAATAAATGCTAATCAACGTTCACATTACCTACCTGAAAAGTCATATTTATCATCATCCTACGCTTATTCTTGAAGTTTAGTAGAACGGTAATAATATGGCGTGGATCAGGTTTCATCACCGACGGAGTAAGAATACAATTACATAATACATCACCCGCTTTTTAGAAAGAAGGCAATTCAAAATAAAAACCTATATCAAATCGTCTGATCAGTGTGGTATTGTAGGTCAATTTCCTGCATATTATGGAGCAGAATAGAGTAGTGATGATGATGATATATATATTATATCTCTTAGTTTTCCTTCTTTTTTCTTTCTCTGCTTAGCTACTTCACATAGACCCACACGAGAAAGATGTGGTTGGTAAATTCTTTTCAGTGTGGTGACGGAGTAAGTATACAACTAACCACCCCTGCTCTTTCCCGTGAGATGATTTAGTGATATAATATGCAAATAACATCGATGCAAGAGAAGGAAAACTTGTTATAAAGTCCTTTGCCAACACGTCTGACCATGGTAGGTCAAATGCTCTCCTGCAATAGACGAGGCCTAAGCCTGAGCCCTATAGTGGGACGTATATGGGCTGAGATGATTGTTACTTCATCACCATGCGGATATGGTGATTCATCATCATCTCAGCCCATACACGTCAATTTACCTCCCCATTATGGGAGAGAAATCGACCTACTGTACCAAACTAGTCAGACGTGTTAGTATAGGGTTTTGTGTCGAGTTTTCTTCCTCTTGCATAGATATTATATGTCCTTAGTCGTCTTTTATGATAACCACGGGCAAGAGAGAGAGTGTGGTGAATTGTATTCTTACTCTTTCACCATAGGGCAAATAGTTATTGTTAGAAATCAATTGTCTCGTAATCGAAAATCAGGCATACTGGCCGAGCAAATCTTTTAAATAAGGATGATGGTTCCAAATGTGGCGCGGTAAATTATGTTGAGCAATAAAATAAAGGCACACAATACAAGTAATTTTTCACTGGCGCTCTTCCCTATTTGTTTCCATTTGTTCCGTTACCATTATTCGGCAGTTTATTTACTGTTGGTTCTTCGTTAAAATTAGAAACGTTTTTTTCACAACACATTCTAGGTTTTACTTCGTGAATCCGAAAAGTGTGGTCTGTCATTTTCTAATACTTATGGATCTTTAATCTGAAGATACTTAAGTTTTTGCCTTTATAAGGTTTGTGATAAAGATTAACACAATATATTCAGTGGTACTATGATGCTGTTTTTGCAGTTAATCGTACGCTAAACAAGCTAATGTATAATACTGAAGACTCACAATTTCATTTATAGGACGATTATACAACTGTTGTATTCATATTGTTTATAGGGTACTATTTCATTTTTTTTTTTTTTTTTTTGCAAACGGTGGCAAACGAGCAAACAGTACACCTGGTGGTAAGTGTTGCTGCCGCTCATGGACCTTTACAAGGCCGTTACCTACCGCGAAGAAAGCGAAGGGAGTGTGAATGCGTGCATTAAGGCTCGGTGATACCAAGGGCACCACCAAAACCCTCCACACGCAATCACCCTCAGAAAGTTGGGCTTCCGGCTCTCTCGCTCACCGAACGAAGCGCAGTAACAAATTGCTACTACTCAGACGTCGATTTTCTGCGAGAGCATGGTACTGCCCCGGACGGACCGGCCCGCGGCTGTAGACAGATAACTGTCGACAGTGTGGTCCTACCACTCCTAAACATGATAAGTCGAATGTTATGGTGACGCTTATGTAATTCAATTATATTAGAGTATATTTAGTACATTAATAGCACGTATTTATACAAGGTAAAATAATATTTTTATCATCTTTCATAATTTTCTTTTTTCATAACTTTCTTTCCTACTGCTAGGGTCAGCCATGTCTTAAATGAGAGAAAAATTTATCTACTATACCATGCTGAGGAGGTCATATGGGGTTTTATTTCAAGCTTTCTGTCTCCTGTTTTATTAGCTACTTATTCTCCTAAGTTATTGTTCGATTAGCCACGGGAAAAGAAGGTTTAGTAACTGCTTATATTTTTACTCTGTTACCATATAGACGATAATGCTTCTGTCGTATTTAAAATATCCGTAATTTGTAATAAGGCATGGAATACATACAACATAATATATAGTTTCAAAAATACACATACGTTCATCTAAACGTCTCCTTGGAAGAGTTATTGAATTGAAGGATTAAGATTTAAATTAATATGTAATATAATTTATAATTACATAGTAATAATATTAGTCTTAAGTAGAGGCCTTCCATATTAAGTATTTTGGTAATTCTTCTGAGTCTGTTCGTGCCTGTTAATTGTAAGTTTTCTATTATATATCATAATTTATAAGAGATGTGTCTTTATGAAATCCTTCAGTCTTCAGTGCGGGGTGTATATTTTTAAAGAACTGTAATAGAAACAAATAAGTCTGTTTCTTATTTATCTAGCCATTCAGAGACAAAAGTGTAAATAAAATTATAAAAAAAAAATATAGTGTTCAAAACCAAGATTTATCTATCTTGGGTTTATTCATTTGAATTTTTTATTAACTATATATTTATCAATTAAAATAATAGTATATTTATCAATTAAGATAATAAATTTTAACTATTAAATAGAAGATTTACTCTTCTATTTAATAGTTAAAATTTATTATCTTCACTTGACCTCAATAAAGTTGTTATTGGAATACATTGATTTCGTTGGAGCATTCGGTTTCGGCCTTGCGATGAAGAGCGGCCTTGACTAGAGAGTGCTTAGCATTGCGGATGCTTAGACAACAAGGCTGCTTCACCTAACCAATATCCGAGACGGTAATAGCTGTACGATATTTATGCCACGTATAAGTTTTGATAAGTAAATAATGAATGTATATACTGTAGAAGCACGAATTATTGTAAATTCTAAGATTTTCTATTAACACTTAAGATTTACTAACTTTTAATAGGCGTCGAACTTGGATAATCATTGATAGTATGTCACAATATGTTCGGTTACATTGTCTCGTTATATGGGTATTCTAAAACCAGCCACTATTTCTAATAATCATTGAAGAAAGCGAAACTCTTTTTTTCGAAAAAAATCCCAGTCTAAAGGCATCTAATGAACCTAACTACTTATTTTATCGATGTGTTCTTCTATTGTATAAGATGCATATTAGTTAATGTTGAAATCTAGGTATGTAAAAATGAGTAAGTAGATGTCCAGCAGATTTCCTTACTAAATTAGAGAAAATAGGCTCTGGCGACTAATCTATTTTTTTAACAGCCGTAATTTATCAGCAAAATTTAAAATAGTTAATTTTAGTAATCAGCACCCAAAAAATCTGCCAACTTCTTAGATTTAGCAACTCATGTCATTAAATCTTAAAATTTACTCGTAATATCCAAACCTGTGCTATATTATTGTAGTTATAGAATTTTATAGTAAAAAGTATAATTAAAGAATTTTATTCAACTTGAAATTATTCTAAACTAGCTGACCCGGCGAACTTCGTACCGCCATAATTTTTTCGTAAATATATTTTCTAAATTTCCGAATATATACCTAGTCTCTAGTGGAAGAACCATTACGGCTTTGTCGGGAAAGATTTGATCGTCTTGGTCACGGCATTGTTAATGATGATTTAAAGAGAATACAAATTACTGATTATTGATTTCTGATAAAATTATAATTATCAAATTTTCAACCATACTTAACTATAGACAAAATTACGTTTAGCTGTCATTTGCGTTTTTGTTATCTTACGTTTCATAGTGACTTGTATTCTTTTTGACATGATTTTCGGTGCGAATATGGAAATGTCATATTAAGCTCTTGTATTATATTCATTTTTTTAGTGTTTTATAGTATTATATTGAATAATTTTGCTGATATTTTATGTAATATAATACAGTTAATGTGCTGAAGTGTGGTGAATGTGATATAAGAGTGGTTTACGTGTATTTTCATATTCTACCGAAATGCCCGGAGAAATCATTTAATTAGGTTTTCAGCGCCAAACCGTTTCCGTGTCCTGGTTCTAAGCTACCTCCACACCAATTTTCAGCCAAATCTGTACAACCGTTCTGGAGTTATAAATAGTGTAACTTTTTTTATGGGTGGGCTATGGTAAGCGCACGCGCGGTCCAGTTCGTCCGGGGCGATGAAAGGACGGCGCGCGGGCCCATAATCCACCCATACCCACGTCATCTCGTTGTTGGGCCGACCACCGGAGCAGATGTGACTTGTCGTCAGTAGGATAAATAGTGTAACGAACACGACTTTCTTTTATATATATAGATTATATTTAATTATTCTAAATTATATCAAAATAGTCAAATGCAATCGGTGTGGTGACAGACTAAGAATACAATTCACCACCTCACATGAATGTCTTAAAAGACGAATAAGGGATATAATACAACTTCTATGCAAGAGAAGGTAGACTCGAAATGAAACCTTGTATCTAAACGTCTGATCCGCGTGGTGTAGTGAGTCAGTTTCCTTTCCACCGTGTCCTGAGCCCAATAGTGGGTTGGGATGGTGATGAGATGATGAATCAAATGCAGGTAAAACTTTAAATGAATTTTTGAATTTTATTAACATTAGTAGTTTTTTATGTTTCAATTATTGAATCTACGAACGTTATGTACTCGCGTTCGATCGCGTGTTTTCATTACTTAGTATTAAATGAAAAGGTATGCAAAGTTTTTACATAAAACAAATGTATTTAAATATTTTTATCAGAAATGCTTTAGTGACAAGTATATCGTGTTTAAAAATTAAATGAGTATATGATCAAAATTGTTTATAATCGTTGAATTAATTTAATAATATCTGAAATCAGAAAGCTACTGAATTAAATATTTTATTTTACATTTTTTTTTTGTGGGTGGGCTGCGGTCGGCGCGCCTCCGCACCACTCCGTCCGGGCGACAGAGGGGCTTAAGCACGCAACTCCCGCAACCCACCCGAAAACCACGTCGGCTTCGTCGTTGGGCACACCACAAAACTTCTATGAGTGTGATTCTTTTTGATGCAGTCATAACAGAAAGCATGTTTTAAAGCCGTTTTCAGTAAAAATATATGATGTGTTTCTTATCATACAGTAGCAACAGCCACATGATCATAAGAACTATGAATTCCGCCAAACCACAGTCATCGTTAATTCATAGCCCACATAAGTCCCACTGTTGGGTTCGGGCCTTCTCCACAATGGGAGGGGAATTGACCTTTTATATCGCGCTGGTCTGACGTGTTGGCATAAGGTTTTATGTTGAGTTTTCCTTTCTTGCATAGATAGATATTAGGTGCATTTTATACCCCTTAGTCACCTTTCTACAACATCTGTGGGCAAGAGAGAATGTTGGTCAATCAAAATTCAAATACAAACGCGATAATTTTATCGCGTTTTTTTATTTTTTTAAAGTATTTTTATTTACGATGCAATAAATAATAGTTATCATTTGCTTATTGAATAGAGAAAGCAACCAACGAAAGCAGATCTGCATATTGAGTAAGTATATAAAATAAAATGTTCTCGAAAATATGTGCAATTCAGGCCGGCGGTCCCAGCCATCATGGACATTATAACAGTCAGTATGGGGAGTTTGTACCTTCGATTATTCTGACATTCGTCGTTACCTTTTTTTTGGTGGACTATGGTCTGGGCACACCCCGCCTAATCTGTCCGGGGTGTCGAATGAGCGGCGTACGACTATAACCTACCGTATTCCCCCCCCCCCATCGCCATTGGGCCGACCACTGGTACTGATTCCTTGACAACTGTGGCCGTCCCGGCGGGATCCGTCGTCATTCTAAAACATCAATATCATTCAGGTTATCGGATACTGTGCAAATCAGATGGTAGATTTAGATCGTAGAGAAATGATATCCGACCGAAACTGGTTAAACTAGAAAACCTACCCCAATAGGATTTATTATAAATAAGGCTCTTTACATAATCTTCATTGTGTTGTTTGTAGCGTAACAGCTTTAAATGCCAAAAATAATATTCCATACAAAGAATATTTATCTTTATTGGCACAAAACTTATATAAAAATACTTGCACGCATATAATAAAATTAAGAACATGAAAATTACATATTAGTTTCTTGTTATTTAAACATGATTAAGCCACACGCACATTTTTTGGACGTGTTTTGTGTTCGTAAATAAATTCTGGAAGCCTACGCAAACACGTTCAATAAAATAGCGAAACACATATATAATCTATAAGAAATCAGTAAATATAAGCAAAGTATGTAAAATCTTCAAACAGTTCAACAAGTCGAATTGTTATTAAAGGCATATCAGCAGTATATTCTTCCTACAAGAATTATTAAGAAGTATTCATAGTTATTCTCACACAAACGTGTAGCTTTCTTTTTTATTATTTATTTTGTCCTTTCCGTCTCTTGCATCGAATTTCTGTATATCTTGTTGTCTTTTACAATACCTACGGGCACGAGTAAGGAGTAGGGAATGGTATGCTTACTCCCTCACCATACGGAATAATCTAATGGATATCAGATTCAATATGATGTCGTCTGGTCAACGATTGCATTCCCAAGGTTTGACGTCAAGCAGGTGGCTGGTCATAAAGCTGTTGCCAATAATTTTACAATATGTACTATGAAGTAAGAGAATATGTAATTTGATTCAAATTATTTGGGTAAGTGTCCGTGTGATAACAAAGTAAGAATACAGTTCACCACTCCTTCTTCACATCTTGCCGTGGGTGTCGTAAAAGACGACTAAGGTATATCTCGTGCATATAACAACTAGGCCAGAGAAGGAAAACTCGAAATGAAACCCTACACCAACCCGCCTGATCAGCCTGATATAGTAGGTCATTTTCCATTCCAATATGGAGGCGGCTCGAACCAATAATGGATGAGATGAATGATGATGATGGTGACAAAATAAGTTTTATGGAAAGTAGCAAATTCAAAGGCTATATTCAAAGGCTAATAATAAACAGTATAGTAAAAAAATAACTTGCAACTATCTTTCGTATAGTCTGTAGTTATATTTATTTTAGCTCATCATAATATAAGAACAAATAAAGCTAACACATTTTTTATGTCACGTTATAAAATTTCTATTAGCATCCTTCGCTACGGCACGGGCTTCGCTACACGTAATGTAAGTTGGAGTTGTGAAGCTCGGAAATGGTGCGTGAATAATATACGAGATTGTGCTCCTGGATAATTCCGCGGGTAGCCTCCCTGCCGCAGGTGTGGCTTGGTTATATACTAAAGAGTTTTTTTTTATTATTATTAACAATCGTATTCATCAAACGACCATATTAGCGCTCAAGATTTATATAAATGACCAAATTTATTGCGTTACTGAATAAAATCTAATGATTTCTGATGTTTACGCGAGTATTATGTATTTTAAATAAAACTACTTTACGGATTTTATCGCGTTTGTATTTGATTTTTGATTACCCGACGTTTCGAACACTTTACAGCGTTCATGGTCACGGGTGGACTAAGATGTATCACGTCCAACAAGTCATCGTTACTGCAGAAAATTTATAATTATCTACCCGATACAGAAATTAGTTATTAAATATTGACCCACATTTTGATACAAAATTTATTGCCAGTGTAAGAAGAAAATGATTCTAGGTATATGAAAAAATTATATTGTTTATGGTTAGTAATAATTAACCATTAAAATTAATAGTAATTATATTTAAAAACTAACTAATAATCTAAATATCTAGCCTAGTTTATTCCCTGGTATTATAGCTTTCCATTGGTGAAAGAATTTTTGAAATCGGTCCAGCCATTTTGAAGATTACCCGGAACAAACAGACAGACAAAAAAATATAAAGTGATTTTTAGGCATAGGTATCGTCTAAATAACCGTGTGACCATGAAAAAAGCCTATTATTTTGACATTATAAACAGACACTCCAATTTTATTTATTGGTATAGATGAGATATGTAAAACAGCAATATAAGTAGCCGTTCATAAGAAAACTTTAAACTGTTGAATATCTTTAAATGAAAATGTCGCCGCCGTTACTGCATTCATACACCCACGCAATCATTACCTTCATTATATTCTTTCACATTCATTTACACATTCATTTCACTCATACAGACCACCAATCCGCCATCTTATTTCAAGTAAATATTTCTCTATTATGTGCTAAGGCTCGCGTAGCGCCCATAAAACAGACCACTATACCTAGGTTAGAACTGTCGGCAGCTTTACTAGGTGCACAGTTAAGTTCTACAGTTTGTAAGGCTCTACATTGCAAAATCGATTGTCACATCTATTGGACTGATTCAACCGTTGTGTTAGGTTGGCTAAAGTGTCCAAATAGAACTAAAACTTTTGTAGCTAATAGAGTAAATAGTATACTCGAAATATGTGATTCAAGTCTCTGGCGCTATGTACCTAGTTCACTCAACCCCGCGGATCTAGCGTCTCGAGGTGTTGATCCTGAACAGGCAGAAAAGTCCTCCTTATGGTGGTATGGACTTGATTTTCTTCTGCAATCTGAGGTCTCATGGCCAACGCTTGAGCACAAGCAAGTAGATTTGCCAGAATTGAAAGCACATTCTGCTTTGGTTGCAGAGCTTTCACCATCACTACTTAGTGAAGACATATTAAACATGCAAAACTTTTCTAAGTTTTACACTCTATTAAGAGTAGTTGCTACACTACTTAGATTTGTCTATAATTGCAAAAATCCCAACAATAAAATGCTTGGTCCCTTTCAAACTATGGAGCTTGATAGGTCTTTAAAAATATTAATTAAAATTTCACAAAATGAAAACTTTTCCACAGAAATTCGTTTATTAAAAGAAAATAAACCCTTAAAACCTAAATCATCAATTTTATCTTTAAATCCGTTTATTGATACTTTGGGAATTCTTCGTGTTGGTGGACGTATTAAATCTTCCTTTTACTCTTACGATAAAAGACAGCCAATTCTCTTAAATTCTAATAATCATTTTACAAAACTATTGTTTAAATACGAACATGAACGTCTTTTCCATGCTGGGCCACAACTACTTCTTGCCTCTATTAGGGAACATTACTGGCCTATCGGAGGTCGAAACATAGCTAGGCGTGTGGTTCGTCAATGTTTTATTTGTCGTCGCTTTAGAGGTCAGACAATGACAAATATAATGGGCAACTTACCTTCCGATCGTGTGGAACCAAATTTCCCATTTAGCTCAGTAGGCATAGACTTTGCCGGGCCATTTTTAATCACAGATCGAAAGGGACGGGGTTGCAAGATAACCAAATGTTATTTATGCGTTTTTATTTGTTTCCGTTAAGTCCTTACTTAGAAGCCGTCAGCGATCTAAGTAAGGACGCATTTATTTTAACTTTAAATAGGTTTATTGCTCGTCGTGGTTTACCTCACACTATATACTGTGACAATGGTAGAAATTTTGTCGCTGCGGCTAAGGATATTAAATATCTCTTTGCTTCAAATAGAGAGCATATTATGGACTTTGCGTCTCGTCGGGGGATAGAATTTCGCTTTTCGGCACCATACGCTCCTCAGCAAGGGGGTCTCTGGGAAGCTGGCGTGAAATCCGCCAAGCACCACCTAAATAGAGTCTTAGGCAATGCTCATCTGACGTTCGAGGAGCTCTCATCATTGTTTGCTCAAATTGAGGCAATCCTTAATAGCCGTCCCCTCTGTCCACTTTCACCTTCTCCCAATGATTACGTGCCACTCACACCTGGACATTTTTTAATAGGAAGACCACTGACTTCGTTGCCGACACCATGTCTCTTGGAGCACGGTACACACCGCATCAACCAGTTCCAGCGCCTCGAACAAATTAGGCAGCATTTTTGGAAACGTTGGGCTGCTGAATATGTCGCCGAGCTGCAGGAACGTACAAAATGGCGCACCAGATATCGAGATTTACGTGCCAATGATCTTGTTCTTATTAAAGAGGACAATACACCTCCACTTTGTTGGCGTTTAAGACGAGTGCACAAACTGTACGTCGGCTCCGATGGTGTACCCCGTGTCGTCGATGTTTCCACAGCCAATGGCATCATACGTCGAGCCATCAATCGTCTTTGCCTTCTGCCGACGGCTGAGGATCAGGAATATTGAAAGGCTACTTTCAACGGCCGGGAGGATGTCGCCGCCGTTACTGCATTCATACACCCACGCAATCATTATCTTCATTATATTCTTTCACATTCATTTACACATTCATTTCACTCATACAAACCATCAATCCGCCATCTTATACTTACACATTACACAAGAACACCGACACATTTGCACCCAAAAATTGTCGGGCTAACAATTATTGAATCTTATACAATATACCATATTATAAGATTCGCCTATTTTTATTTCTTTTGTTCCCATCGCGAACAGAAAATATTTTTTTTTTTTAAAACAAGCTTTTATTTAAATGCTCTAAAACGGAGAAAAAGTGCTTGTCAAGACTATTCAAACGAATCCAAACTCGACAGTTTTATCTTGTTTAGTTTAGGAGTTCCTATGGCTACCTTCCGACGCCATCTTGTGACCGATTTCATGGTACCATATTATTGCATTGTCACCGAAGTTACGTAAGTAAACCAAATCTCAATCTAATCTAACGACAGGAAGTGGTTCTAATTTAACTCGTAAGATTTGTCCCATACTAACATAATAACAGGGCAAGTTAAATAAAAGCTTTTAAAAAGTGTCTATCTTACAATTTGGATCTAGAATCTATTGCGTTTATTGCTAAGCTACTAAATTAATTGCGTAATTGCAAAGGCGTAGTCTTGTCAAATCAAAACCAGTTCTGTGAAAATTCATGCTTCGGAGTCCTACTGCCCTTTTAATGTGTGCTGCTTTTTATGCATTGTTATGGAAATTGGAGTAAAGAGTAGATTATGTCATCATTGTCGTCTACTGATCTTCACATTGGTTACTTGTTAAGTGCCAAGGACAGTCGATTGTGCTTTACCTGTAGAGGAATCGATACCAATATCCGTGTACAATACAAAATCAAACAACAACCATTGTTGCATATGTTGGACAGGATTTAAGCCATTGGTTCAAAGGAGATAAGTGTAAACAGAAAGAAACTCATGTTTAAAAATATAAAATTCAGACGTTTAAATTTAAATCAAAATCCGTATCGAGTGGAGGGAGAAACGAATCGCTAGCGTAAAGAGATTGAAGTGCTACGAACGCGGAATGAGCTACGAAATAGCTACGAATTCTACGGTTACGAGGGTGCTACGATCTATACGGTTCATCGAAAGTGCATCTATATGTACCCATACTCAACAAGGGTAATACGTTCTTAACTCAATTTGAGTAAAGCGGTCGTTTTATTCCATTTATTCCATGAGCACCTTTCTTAAATTGTTTGGCTAAATGTTATTCGAATTTACGCCTCTCTTCAGTGAATTTATGCTGGATAGAGAATAGGATTAAGTATAAAATTGCCGTATTAAAAATTACACTCGTGCACGGTCAAGTATAATTAACAGGAACATTCTCGGTAACGAAATAGCCAGTAACACGTTTTGATTTTTTAATCTCGCGATTTCCTTTGGAAGCGCACTCGCTTGTAGATTAAATGAATTAATTAAACGATCAATGGTATTTTTACGTCGAGTTTTAAATAAAGCTTTCGAAGTTTTATGATGATCCTTATTTCAGAGGACCTTCGATGGGTCCTTTTACACTACGAGTTTAACATATCATTAAAATTTTGGATTATGCGATTGAAAAGTAGACCTTTGTGAAAACAATATGTTCTCTGTCTATATCAAGTATTTTATTACGGTTTATTTCTCTGAGGTCTGTCTTCTGTCATAATTTAGGATTAAATATGTGCATATATAATTTTAAAATGTATTTTCTATTGAAGCTAATAGCTTCACCTCTCAATATTAATCTTTGAAATAGAAATTTAGTAATAATGTAGACCGAATTAAAATCATCAGTTTGATTTTAAACTTTGCTCTTTTATCAAAGAACATCAACCACATAAGAATTTATTAAGTCCCATTTTCCTGACCTATATCACCACGACAAAATGAAAATAAAATGTTTATAAATTAATCCAAGTGCCATCTGCGGACTTAGAATAATTGATTAGGTGTATAAGTATTCAGAATTCAAATCTTGTTTAATAGTTTTTTAGTTAATTTTTCAAAGTAAGAGTTATAATATATATTATATTATTTTCATAAACTAGAAAATATCGTGTATTTTCATCTTATAGGTATATAAACACGTCTATTTACACAATATCTACCGGATGGAAAATTTCAGTAGTTGCTTATTTATTACGCATCAAGTTAATCATACTAATATGATATGGTTTAGCCGATTTCTATTCTAGAATAATATTTAGGTGTGACCCAAAATATAAAGTTATTTATTAGTACCTTTTACTAAGTAGAAGAAGAAATGACTTCTGGGCACGATCTGCCTCCACAACGGAAGAAAATAAGCTATTATTCTGCTTCAAATCTCTTGTGATGTTATCGTTAAGGCGACTTTTATGACTTCCACGCGAAAAGATGACATGGTGAATTATATTTTTACTCTGTCGGTACACGGAACAACTTTTACAACCAAAGTTATATAAGTACTGTGAAAATGTTTCATTGTACTTTTTTATACGCGGCGTTTGGACAGAAAGACACTTAACATAAAATGGCGAGAGTCGAAAATTGCTAAAGTAACATTTCTAAAGTTACTCATTTAGTCCTACTAATTGAGGTTATATCCACTAGTGTTGAGCAGTGGAATGACTAGTATTATTAGTATAACTACATCATCACCATCTCAACCCATATACGTTTACCTCTTGGGGTTAGGCCCTTGTGGGAGAGAGTTTGACCTACTATGCCACGCTGGTCAGACGTGTTAGCATAGGGTTTGATTACGAGTTTTGCTTCTCTTGCGTCGATGTTATCTCAATATTAATCCCTTAGTCGTCTTCTACGGCACCCACGGGTAAGAAAGGGGGTGGCGATTTGTTTTCTTACTCTGTCACCATACGGACAAGCATAATAATATATTTACTAGATATTAGTATACTACTACTTGCTGATGTTCTGTTCAAATAAGCACCACCTACTGGGTCCAATTGTAAATCTAAACTGTTCTCGAATCCCCTTAAACATGCACAAAAAATTTCATCAACATCGGTCCAGCCGTTTAGGAGGAGTTCAGTGACATACACATGTACCAAAAAATATATAAAAAGATAATATACCAGATAGTGAACATAGACTAACAATCAAATATATCAGCTACCTTTCCTTATCCATGGGTGGGGTAAGTCACATGATGAAAGTAAAAAGCAGATAAATGAATAATCGAAATAAAATCGTATGCCAATTCACCTGGCCTGACTGCCTGGCCAATACTATGATAGCCAGTAGCCTTCCCAATATGGAGGAAGTTTGTGCCAACTAGTAGGTTGTATATGAGGTATTAACAGAGAAAAAAATGTTTGAGATAAAGTGTTAATTATTCTTCATATGTGGCAATGGTCTGCTTGTACTTTTTATATAGTGGGATTAGTGTTGCCCAAATGCAAGACCAAGACGAGACTTGGACTAGTCTTTGCCTTGCAACATCACACCTGGTCTCGTCTTGATCTTGGTATTCCACACTCGAGTCTTGGTCTTGGTATTGCAGCAAGAGTCTCGCAGTCTTGCAGTTGGAATAACGTAACAGTCATTTATTATGGCAATGAAAAATCCAACTAAATTAATCAAATATCGTCCTATCCTATCTATCTGCTAGCCTATAGTGCACTATTGAATATAACCCTTACCACGGGGGAAAATTACTCTCCTAATCCCCTGGTGTTACATTAGACAGCGTTACTACTCCTATGGCAAAGGAAGGAATTTCGACCCTGTTTTCTTAAGACGTCACCACATGGGGCAGTTAATACAATAAATTTTATCTCATTTTAAATAGTTTTATAATAAATGGGAGTGCTTATATTCCCCTTAAAGTTAACAATATCCGCCATACCTAATAATTGCGCTATAAAAAGGAATGTGTTAATGATGATTTTTATACCTATAATTCTACGTACCTACCTCTAGATATATTTAATACTAGCTGTTCCAACAGCTTTGCTTGCTTGACTTACCTATCCATATAATGCTATTATTTCGTTTAAATACCCGTATATCGCCATTTATAATATCCATAATATACCTACTTTAATCACAATTTTTGTTATCTAAGTAGGTAGTTGCCGGAGAATGTTTAACAGCTTTAAAATTTTATCCGATTTGTTAACCTTTATAGACACTGCTTCGGAACAATCTACCAATATGTATGTCGCAGTGTTATGTATTAGAGCCTAAAAATTTTCTAGATAAACAGACTATGTGACAGAATAACACTCTTTTGGAGTATTTTCTGAGATTGGGGCGTTCAAATAAACAATTTCTTCCGATTTATGATAAGTAGTATAGATAATAATAGTTTTTAATAATATACCTATGAAGAGGGTCACCAAATGTATGATATTCGTCATCATCGTCTCAGTTCATAAAATTGCTACAGCTGGGCTTAATCCTCCTCCCAGTAGGAGGAAAATTGACCTACTATACCACGCTGATCAGACATATTGACATTTTTTTTTTTTTTTTTTATGGGTGAGCTATGGTAAACGCACGCGCGGTCCAGTCCGTCCGGGGCGATGAAAGGACGGCGCGCGGGCCCATAATCCACCCGTACCCACGTCACCTCGTTGTTGGGCCGACTACCGGGCAGATGTGACTTGTCGTCAGTGGTCGGCCTGACGGAATACCCTTTCGGGTAACCTCACCTCTTGACGTCCTGGGACGTCAGCCTCTCTGCGGGTGACGGACGATTCCCCGGTCTGATCACCCGCAGCCTCGGCTAGGGCGGCATTAGGCGCAGATACTCGCGCCTGCGCCGCCCGAGTCGCCGGCGGCGGAACGTGTCGCCGAATAGGAGCTCTACTCGCACACGATCCGCCGCCTCCTTCCGTGAGATTACGGCCTCACAGAAGGCGGCGACCGCGTCCCAGTTCCTGACGCTGACGAGCATCTCCCTGGCGATGGTCGGCAGCGTCGATTTGAATATGTATTGTAAAGTGATTAATTTCTTTAATCACTTTACAATACATATTCAAATCGATTATATACTCATATAAACTTGATTCGATTTAGCGTGAGTATCGAGTACTGAATCGTATGGTTCATCACTAAATACATCGGTAAGACCAAGTGTCAAAACGGGCCTCTTATTTTGTGACAACTATAATATTATTTTTTAAGGCGGCATACTTTATATTACTAAAGGTACTACTTAAAGGTTTTGATTTATAAAATTATCTTTAAATGTTATTATAGTAATATGGTGTTATCCGTGTGGTGACTAAGTAAGCATACAATTCACCATCCCCTCTTTTGAGCGTGGGTGTCGTAAAAGGCTACTAAGGCATATTTTGTGCATATAACAACTATCCAAGAGAAGTAAAACTCGAAATGAAATCCTATACCAACTCGCCTGACCAGCGTGATATAACCAGTAGGTTAATTTTCCTCCCAATATGGAGTAGGCTCGAGCTTAGTAGTGGATAGTATATGAACTGTGATGATGTTGAAATGATGATGTGTCAATTGTAGGAAAATAATCTTTGGATTGATACGAGATACCTTTTAAGGGATATCGTGAAAATAGGTTAGAAATTAGTGACTCATTTTCTTACTACTATAAGTTACTGGATGACGACATTGAAATTAATTAATATAGTTTTACAAACATTTTATCGTTCCACTTATTTAAAATTTAAATCATGCCATATGAAAGTGTGTATGAAAGTAGCACCCTCACAAATAACTGAAAACTGGGTTGGCAATTTATTAAAATTTATTTAATATGGTACAAATACAAAACAAACTCTGTTGTACTGGGATTATAGCTTTCTCAGAACTTTAATCACGGTTTTAATGGCGGTTAAAATTAACATTAAAATAACCATCTTGTATAACATACCGATTATTTTCAGTGTGTAACTTTAATGTGGCATTTAGTAGTGGATATTAGCGTATGTATTAGTTGTGGGTGAATATTAGTTTATGGAACTTTACTCTTATATAACAAAAAAAAAATACGTTCATTTCATAGATATTAAACTTCTTTAGAAATACACGCAAGGAAGAATCTTTAGGTCATAAGGTGATGAACTTTTGGGACGTAGTCACAGTCTTATGAGAGATTGAGATTTTGCAGAAAGGGGTGGCAGAGCAAGCCAGATAGGATAGCATCCATACTGATTTGCTTCACTATCAGTTTATGAGATAGTGCAGGCGCAAATATTCGCACCATTTTCACTGTTATAGTTCTAATTACGACGATGGTAAACCTTTTTTCCGTGTAGTGACAGTATAAGAATACAATTCACCATTCCCTATCTTGCCTGTGGATGTCGTAAAAAACGACTAAGGGAAATAATATGCACATAAGATTTATGCAAGAGAAGGAAAGCTCGAAATGAAACCCTATACCAACATGTCTGAACAGCATGGTTTAGTAGATCAAATTTCCTCCCATTGTTGAGGAGGTCCAAGCCCAACAATGGGACGTATGTGTGTTGCAATGATGATGATGTTAAAATCTTTTGGGGTTACCGAAAACTTTATTTTTTTGAGGATAAAAAGTATATACTCACATGATACAAGTAAAGGTTGGTATCGCATCCCTTAGCCTTTTCTGTGGGTAGACCATGCTCATCCGTGTCACCTGTAACATAAACAGTAATATTGAAACCTTATTTAATATCATACCTGTAGGGGGAAAATTAACTTTGAGATGTCGACGTAACCTTACCGCAAGGAAAATTGGTTTATCGAGGTAAATATAATCTTGGAAAATCCTTGACGTATTTGCGTTGACTTGTTTTATGTATAGATTAACTATGTTGAGAATAATGTACATTGAATTTTTCTATCTATATTTCTTACTAGCAACCCGCCCTTGCTTCGCTTCGGTTATAGGTTATAGTCGTTTTACCCGCGTAGTTCCCGTTCCCGTGGGAACACCGGGATAAAATATAGCCTAGTTTACGCCCTGATATTATAGCTTTCCATTGGTGAAAGAATTTTTGAAATCGGTCCAGCCGTTTTGAAGATTACCCGGAGCAAACAGAGAGACAGACAGACAAACATTTTATAATTGCTATTTTAGGCATAGGTGTCGTGAAAATAACCGTGTGAGCATGAAAAAAGGCTACTATTTTGACATTACAAACAGACACTCCAATTTTATTTATTGGTATAGATACATAGAAAAACTCAAATATGATCTACTAAGTCCCAATATTACATTATTTTTAAATACGTAATCGGTAAAGGAGAAAGGAATGAAACATTATGCTAAAATAATGGAACAGACGTGTGGTGTTGTCACGAAGTAAGAATACAAATCACCATTTCCTATCTTGCCTGTGGATGTCGTAAATGACGACTAAGGGATATAATGCGCGTATAACATCCTATGCAAGAGAAGGAAAACTCTAAATAAAACCCTATACCAACTTGTCTGACCAGTATGGTAGAGTAAGGTCAATTTCCCTCCTGTCGTGGAGGAGGCTTGAGCCCAACAGTGCAACGCATATGAGCTAAAATGATGATAATGAATGGAAGAGAAATAATATAGAGAAGTACAATTTCCTGTAATACTAAGAAAGAGCCATTAATATTATAACGATGTAATCATTGTCAAAGCCAATTACACTAAAATAAACCCAGAATAATTCTTTATTATTATAAACTATTGTAAAGTTAAACAACTGTTTGTTTAAAAATTCCTAATTGTGCAAGTTGAGCTTGTTCATGATTGGATTCGTTGGTATGAGGTAATACGTACCTAAGTACTCTACAAAATGTAATTCAAAGCGAAAAAAAAAACAAGTTAACATTACAATTCACAACTTTCCGTGTGGTGAAGGAGGAATAATACAATTCACCACTCCCTCTCTTGCCCCTGGGTGTCGTAAGAGACGACTAAGGGATATAATATGCATATAACATCTAACCAAGAGAAGTTAAACTCCAAATAACCACCCTATATCAACGCGTCTGACCATTGTGGTACAGTAAGTCAATTTTTCCACATAGTGGAGGGGTGCGCTGTGCAACTCGCTTAAACATCGACAGAGGGACGGGTAGTGTAGGCTTCTTAAAAATATTAACCTTGTAATTTTACGTAACCTTAAAAAGGCATGTTAGCAGAATAGTCATAAATGTCACTATAGCCGACAAAATATGGAATACATACCTAACTGTTGTACCTACGTTATGGCTATTGGCCAATTCATCATATGCTAATATTTTAATAAGCAAGAAATACGGTTACAGTGTACCTCGAAAAATTATAAACTTCATTAAAGAAATGTGTACGTATTTAAACTCATTTGTTTATTTACCGGTATTATGGTATCCGTTGTGAATTTTGATCTGAACATTATTGAGATTTCTTATCTAATATACATGGAAGTTGATTTGGACTCTACCTGGTTGGGACTAATAGGTTTGCCCTTAATACCTACGTTCTCATTAATTTGGTAAGCCCGTATGTCAGTATATTACACATAATTCCATTAGGAATTAAGCTGTGAAGTTCTATTATCGAAAAACATTTTAATACAACCCTAAGTTACTCTTTATAATGTTATTTTCTGTATGTGATAGTCGAAATGTACATATGTAACTATATATTTGTTACTAAAAAGCCTTAGGGAGTACACGTCTTCTAAAATAAACTTATATTTAAGTTACGTATGTACATAATACCCATGTGAATCGTATTCCCTGTAGTAAATATGTAGGCGGTAAGTAAACACATTGTTTGTAAGGCTCTGCGTCCGGGTGCCTCGTCGTTTGTGTTCCATGCATAATCGTACCGCTAAGCTACGTAATTATGTTAGTCATTATGAGAATAATACTTTGTTACAGTCAAAAGACTTTAATTTGATATTTTATGTAAAGCATTAGTAAATTTAATTATTCTTATTGAAGTAAGGAATAAATTTGATAACAAATTCAATAAGATTTTAGCTTGAGGCTTCGCATTTTATTCAGCGACGGCCGATATGCTTGGGTAAAATAAATTGCTGAAGCACCTCATTCAATATATAAATTAAAATTAAAATAATATTAAAAATATTTATTTGTATTCCAAATATTTATATAAAATTTATAACAATGAAAAACTTCTATCGATTTTATCTTTTAGGAGAGTAAAAAGAATGAACACGCTTAGATATAATTTATAAAGTTTGAATCACTTTTAAAACTTGTATGAATAATCATATCGGAAATTAAGGAGAATAATAAAAAAATGGAAATGTAGGAAATGTAGGTCAAGTCGACCTAATTCTATTATGTGTGGAGTTGCTACATAATATTTATTATCGAAAGTTCGCTTAAGGTAAGTAGTTAACTTTCAAAATTAAGCTTTTTACGCAATAGTTGCATTTTACGCACAGCTGTAGGGTGTGCAGTGACTAGGAATAACTTACGTAATTTGGCAAGCCAAAGTCCTTCAATTTTTCAAGAGTTTTGTATCCGCTACGGTGATTTTTGTGAGCTATAAGAAAGAAAAGGGGGAAAATCTCTGGAAGGTATCCGCTCATGACATACCGATTTTTTTTTTGGGACTAATCCCACCACACATTCCCACCACTGTAACTCCTGTAAGCCAGGATCTACAATGGTCTCCGTATAAGACATTGAGGTTTGACCCTCAGGAAGTCCCGAGAATCGCTTTTAATTGTCTTGGGATCCGCAACAAATTTAATTAGAAAAGAAAACAGGAGGAGTTGGAAAGATTTCGCTTCCCTCCTATGCAAAGCGGGAGACATGAAGTAAAGTTGGCTGATAAGCCAGTAAATAAGAGTTTGTACAACTACGTGAAACGCAGCGGTACAGCACCACGGATTGGACAAAGCTTAATGGACCTATTTGTGAGCTTTAGGTTTGATTACAGTAATAGGTATGGCAAAAGCGCCTAAACGCACGGAAATTTTCTCGAGTTGCTACAAGATCCGAATAGTATACTACCCCAGACGTGACATGCATATTATCTAACATGACGTTCCGCTCGTTGCGCCAGAGAATGCACTCCCAAAGGATGACATACCGATTATTGGGTATACTGATTAATGGGTGGGCTATGGTCAGCGCACATGACGTCCGCTCCACCCGGGGTGACGAAACGGTGGCGCGCGTCCCCATATCCTATCGTATCTCCTTTTCTTCGCCATTGGGCCGACCACCGGTAACGTTTTTCTTGTCGTCCGTGGCCAGCCCAGCGGGTGTTAATGGTAGTCTGCTCTATTTTATTATCACTTTTATGAGATTAATATTTTCTAATAAAATTGTTTAATAAAATAAAGTTGAAGAACAATATTGAATTTGCCGCGTGGTGACAGAGTAAGAATATAATTCACCGCGACACTACACCACCACAAGAATATAATCCCCGTGGGTGTCGTAAAAGTCGACTCAAGGATTATAATATGAAGATAACGTTTATGCAAGAGAGGGAAAACTGAAAATAAAACTCTATAACCAATACGTCTGACTAACGTGACATTGTGTGGGGCTTGCTTTCTTCTATTGTGGAGGAGCTTCAGCGCAGCTGTGGGACGCATATGAACTGTGGTGATAAATAATAATGGCGTTTAGTTTATTATAACGAAATATGACAGTAGTGTAGACGCAAAGACAAGAGAAAAGGAATATTGGAACTTTTTTTATTACAGACGGTGACAAACGAGCAGTACACCTGATGGTAAGTGTTGCTGCTGCTCTTGGACCTTTGCAAGGCCACTGTCTATCGTGAAGAAAGTGAAATGAGTGTGAATGCGTGCAATGAGGTTCGGTGATAATAAAGGCATTACTAAAACTCACCACACGCAAATACCCTCAGAAAATTGGGCTGCCGGCTCTTTGGATCACCGAACGAAGTGCAATAACAAATTGCTACTACTCGGACCCCGGACGGACTGGCCCATGGTTGTAGATAGACAACTGTCATCAGTGTAGTTCTACCACTAATTATTGTACTACAGAAGAATAACTAAAGATAGTTCGCAATGGAGAGATCTAGAAGAAGCATTTGCCAAGAGACAAACTGAGTTTAAAGATATTTTATAAATACTACAGTCAATTATTGTTTAAATTTCTTATTTTAAAAACTGAAGTTTACTGTAAAGTAATATTTACTGTACAAATGGCGTAGTGGTTAAGATTTCGACCTACATTGCCAGTGTCGGAGGTTTGAATCCCACGCAAGACAATATTTTGTGCGATCTACAAATTGTTGTTCTGAGTCTGGATGTAATTTGTGTCCGTTAATTATATGTTTCTAAAGTCCCCCGTAATACAAGAATTATTATCATAGTCTTTTTCTTTTTTCTTTTTGGGGGTGGGTTACGGTCGGCGCACTCCTCGTCCGGCTCTGTCCGGAGCAACCGAGGGGCGTAAACACGCACACCCGCAACTCACCCATATAGCACGTCACCTTTGTTGTTGGGCCGACCACCGGTGCAGAGTTCCTTGACTTCAGTGGTCGACCCAACGGAATACCCCGAGGGAGTACCCTCTCCCCGGTCCGGTCACCCGCAGGCTCTATTATTATCTTAGAGCACTGTGTTTGTCTTTAAAAAATATTTATAATTAGCTGAGTAATAAAGGTTCTATTAATTTATTTAATTAACACAACGTATTTTAGTAATTATAGTTCGTGATCGGATTATTCTAGTCGGCATAGTTAAAGACGAATGACGGTACCTTTAAGTTAACGAGCTCATCGTCATGGGTAAACAATTTCGTGTGCAAGAAGGTAATTAATTCACTCGCCGCCGACCGTGGCGAACGCCTGTCTAAGTTAAGCATTTGATTTATTAATAAGTTATGCTAGAGAAAACCATTTTCAATGCTATATGCTGAAAACATTCGATATACTGTAAACTTAGTTGCATGTTCCATTGTCATCTTTTCAACCACTTTTATGTTACACTATTGATGTCGGGTTTTCACCACATTCTTTATCATCGTAAAGAAATTGATCAATTATAACATGATGTTCAAACGAGTTGGCACAAGGTTTAATGTCTAGTTTTTCTTGTCTTCTATTGACACCCATGGCAAGAAATTGTGTATCAAACAGGCTTATAATAAACCAGGTTTTGCCTGCGGCTTTGAGTGCGTAATTTCTCTTTTTCTAACCTAAAAGATATTCTACAATATTCAATGATATAGACCCTTTTTAAATGGACTCACTATTTCCAGATATACCTACCCCTTTTTTCAAGAAAGTTAACGTTAAAGTTAAATTTTCAAGAATTATGTAACTATTATAATATATGATTTTTAATACTACCACTACACTAGACTATAATAGGTGATTTCAAAAAGATGATTTCTAATATATAAAATAATTTTATCTATCTTTATCTTCTTTATATATATTTTTTTTGTGTACGTGTGTATATCACTGAACTCCTTCTAAACGGCTGGACTGATGTTGATTTGAAATTTTTTGTGCATATTCAAGAGGATTCGAGGATGGTTTAGATACACAATCAGACCCGGTAGGTGGCGCTTATTTGAACAGAACAACGTCTGTTGGGTCAGCTATTTTATTATAAAACTTAACATCTCTCTGTCTATGTAATAATATATTCCGATATAAACGACTTATAATTCGATAATGGTTTCCATTTAGTTATAGGGCAGTAACTCAAGTTACCTTCACATACTTTGGGTTTCGTAAAAGGTGCCAAAATATATCAACAGATAATATTAGTCAAAGAGCGGTAAAGCTCCCGGCTAACAACACATTTAGCCATCACGGTGTAATAAATAAATTTGCCGTGTATTGTAGAAAAGTACCAGGGTTTAACAGTGCGCCATGGTTTAAAGAAAATCAAAAAGATAATGGTAAATAAAATCAGTCAATATTTTAGGATAATTTAATTAAAATTATTTAATTTATAATAATGACGACATGATTTGAATTTTAGAAATCCTAAATTGTAATTCTGTACTCCACTGCCGTAGATATTGAGTTTAAACTTTGATAATGTGCCTATATAAAAGTCAGTTTGTTATCTAAAGTAAAAAATTTTACTTGGAAAGTAACTGATTTATTCATAGACTGGGATATTATAACTAGGCTGGCAAACTATTACATAATAAAAAATACATAAATCTGTATCATAAATGAGAGACGAGGACCGAAGGACCTTTTCCGTGTTCTTTAATATAAATTCAGTACCCAATGTCCCAACGTCCCAATGTCCCAAGGTTATTGTCCAGTAGTCGCATATACCTATCCTGTTTACCCATATTTCTAAGAATTTGAAGCTCATATTCTGACATCAAACTATAAGATTTTTTAGAATTATAATTTAGTGGTTTGTAGAAACGGAACTTATTTAGACTAACTTATTTGATGTTTGAGTTAGGGATTTTTATTTGTTATATCAAAATAGCATTTGTTTTACTTTATTCATTACTCTGAAATTACTAGTAACCATAGATGCTTAAATAATTGGACTATAGAAACTTTTCGGCTTGTGCGTTTACCAACAGAGTTTAGTGTTCATAATTTTGCCTCTACTTCTACTTTAATTATATCACAATCATGGCGTATTTACGCAACCGGTGTAACGAAGAAACGTTTAATTTAATTTTTATTTTTAAGTTTTGGGGTGTTCATGTTGTTTGTTTGTTCATGTTATGGCGCTAGTGTTGTTTCATATTATAATAGAGTGGCTGAAAGTATATATGTATGTGTGTGTGTCTGTATGGAGTAGAGATAGAATAAAAAACAATACACCACCCCTTCTCTTGCCCATGAGTGTGATAAAAGAAGACTAAGGGATTAAATATGCATATAACATCTATGTATAAGAAGGAAATCGTGGTTAAGTTGGTCAATTTCTTTTCTATTGTGGAGGAGGTTTGAGACTATCAGTAGGACGTATATGAGCTGAAATAATGAAAAATGTACCCCGTGTGGTGACGGAGTAAGAATACAATTCACCACTCCCTATCTTGCTCGTGGATGTCGTAAAAGACGACTATGGAATGTAATATGCACATAATATCTGTGCAAGAGAAGACAAACTTGAAATTAAATCCAATACCAACATGTCTGATCAGCATGGTATAGTAGGTCAAATTCCTTCCTATTGTGAGGGAGGCCTGACCCCAACAGTGGGACGTATGTGAGCTGCGATGATGATGATGATGAATGAAAAATGATGTACAATTTGAATGATTTAATTTCAGAAATAAATGAAGTAATGGATCGTTGGAGCTTTTTGGATGGTTGGAGTATAAAAGTCGTCGTAGATGGCTCCTGCTCCGATACCATGACCATTAATGCTGGTGTACCACAAGGCTCAGTGCTCTCCCCGACGTTGTTTATCCTGCATATCAATGACATGCTCTCTATCGAGAGTATGCGTTGCTATGTGGATGACAGTACGGGTGATGAGCGGTACACTGAGCAACGGAATATCCTTCGGAGTACTCAGGAAAGAAGGGTTCAATTTATGTCTGAAGTCGAGCGCTCTCTGGGGCGGGCCTCGGAATGGGGTGAACAGAACTTAGTCCAGTTGAATCCCACAAAAACACAAGTTTGCGCGTTCACTGCAAAGAAGGACCCGTTTGTCATGGGCCACAGTTCCAAGGAGTAACTCTCCCCATTTCTGAGAGTATTAGGATTCTCGGCGTCGAAATTTCGAGCAAAGTCCAGTTTGGGAGTTATTTGGAGGACAAAGCCAAATTGGCAAGCAAAAAGTTGGGCGTCCTGAACAGAGCCAGGCGGTACTTCACACCGAGACAGCGTCTTGTGCTATACAAAGTACAAGTTCGTACTCATGTGGAGTATTGCTCACATCTCTGGGCAGGTGCGCCCAAATATCAGCTAGACCCACTTGGCTCCCTGCAAAGACAGGCTGTTCGAATTGTCGGGGATCCCAATCTTACGGACAGATTGGAGTCGCTGGAGCAGCGGAGAGACTTTGTGTCACTCTGTGTACTCTACCGACTCTTTCACGGGGATTGCTCCGAGGAACTGTTTGACTTGGTACCACCGTCACCATTCTACCAACGTACCACTCGACACCGTAGCAGGGTTCACGTACGTGCAAGCTCTGGAACGAACTACCTGCTGCTGTGTTTCCCGAGCGCTATGACATGTCCTTCTTTAAACGAAATTTAAGAAGAGTATTTCCGTTACGGTAGGCAACGGCCTGGCTGTGCCCCTGGTATTGCATAGATCCATGTGCGGCAGAATCACTTACCATCAGGTGTGCTGCTAGCTCGTTTGCCACCGTTGGCAATAAAAAAAAAGTAGAATAAATTGTTCGAAGAAGGATCTGGGCCAGAACTGACGACTTTAATTGCCTTTCAAAGTACGAAAAACGCCATTAGTGTCTTATTTAATTTCGGACCTCACACTGGGTATCGAACTCTATATTTCCATTGTAGTAGTAATTGATCATATCGCAAGGCCATCACTGAAGTTATTAATATAAAATTATCAGTGACACAATGTAATCATCATACCTATGTAAACATTTGTTTGTATGTGTATGAAAAAACGGGAGCGTTCATTTATGTATATGAATATGAAATCCACAGGGATTAGCGGCGTGCACGTTCCAATTCACACGAGAATATAGTACTTTGCAATTATTGAAACTATTTAAATAGCTATATTCTTTATATGCCCAAGGATTTAGTTAAACCCTTTTAATCACGTTCTCATTGTCCCTTGTGGGTCGTTTTCGGATGTCGTATCTATGGAAACTTTCGAAGGAATTCTAATTAGATTGAATATTCTTTATCATGGTGGTATGGTAAAGTGTGAAGCCTTGAAATTATGTGTTGGTAATTCTTATAGAATCTAAGAAGTTAGTCTAAAATAAGATAATAAATATTAATGACGATGATTTTATTTTTTGGGGGTGCATTGCGGTCGGCGCGCGCCTCGCACCACTCCGTCCGGGGCGACAGAGGGACGTAAGCACGCACACTCGCAACCAACCCACGATGCACGTCACCTTCGTCGTTAGACCGACCACCGGAGCAGGGTGACTTGACGTCAGTGGTCGGCCCGACGGAATACCCCCTATTTGGGGTACTCTCCCATCGACCGACGTCCCTCCCTCGGGGAGGACGTCAGTATTTCCTCACGCGGTCGGCCTAAATAAAATCGGCTAAATAAAACCCTACGCCAACACGTCTGACCAGCGTGGAATAGTAGATCAATTTTCTCCTATTGTGGAAGAGGCTCGCGCTCAGCTCGTGGGACGTATATGAGTTGACATGTAAGAGCAAAATGAACAGAAACTATGAACCAACTATAACGTAAAGTACAACGTGAATATTTTGTTATAATAAATACCCTTAAGGCCAGACAAATGATTATAAAAACATTGTCCGTGTTTTATAGGGACCGTACGAAGTCAGAATAAGTAGCTAATGAGGAATTGAGTAAGTTAATAATATTTAATTATTAATATAGGCATATAACATCTATGCCAGAGAAGGAAAACTCGAAATAAAACTATACCAACCTGGCTGACTAACACGGTATAGTCACTCTCCCTCCTATTGTGGAGGCTCAAGCCCAACAGTGGGACATATATGAGCTGAAATGATGAATGATGATGACGAATATTTCATAGGTTTCATTTTCAATAAAAACTATATAAATCTAGAGAGAAATTTTATTCAATGAGTAGAGTTTCTAAAAATTTATGTGATAATGAACATTTTTGCTTAAAGAATATTTTACCGTTATTACTAGCTATTTAGACTTATATATTTAACGTATCTAAGCAGTTATTAACTTTTGAGTTTAGGCGACCATTCCTTTATTATTAAATTACCTTCAACTTTGTCCCACGGCAGCTTTACTTAGTTAAAAATTTCGCAGCCAAATGTACATCATACTTTTATATAAGAGTACGTTTTAGTATTTGTTTTGGATTTATGTAATACTAGCAACCCGCCCTCGCTTCGCTTCGGTTTCAGTCGCTTTACCCGCGGCGTAGTTCCCGTTCCTGTAGGAATACCGGGATAAAATATAGCCTATGTTACTCTCTGATATTATAGCTTTCCATTGGTGAAAGAATTTTTGAAATCGATCCGGTGGTTTAAGCGTGAAAGCGTTACAAACAAACAAACAAACATCCTTACTTTCGCATTTATAATATTAGTATGGATTGAATTTTATATAGTAACTAACGTTGTTCTGTTCAAATTAAAAGGAATTCTCCTTGAAATCGACAGGAGCGCCACCTACCCAGTCCAATTGTGATTCGAAACCATTCTCTTGAACTCATAAAAAATCATCAACATCGATACAGTCGTTTTGGAGGAGTTCAGTGACAAATTCGTACACAAGAAATATATACAGGTTGTCCCTAAATTAAACGTCCAACGGTAAGTGGGTGGTAGATGACTTTATGACAGCTATGAAAAAAATAAAAAGAAAATCCATGTCATTTATTTTTTTGATATGAGCATATTACTAAAAACGGTGAAAAATCAGACCTTGTACGATATTTTCAAGTACTATAATGAGAAATAGGCTAGTTTTGGCATCGGATATTTCTTATTGGAAGCGCAGATAACTGCACTATCGACCAAAAGTACAATTAAAACTAGACATGTTACAATAACATAAAAAAATAAACATTTGTTATGGCCATCCCTTAATTTTTTCGAAGAAAACGTTAATCATTTGACTTTAACACACCACCCTGTAAAAAAATATACCGTAACCATAGTGGCAAGTAATTTCAAAAATTTGCCACGTTATTCATTATTCCAAAATGATATAATACCTTCTAGATGTTATCGTAACTTTTAGAAAAAAAAATGTTTTTGTGACAGACAACGAGGTTTATGAAAAATGATTAGGTATATTTTTTGTTCTATTTTATTAGACCTCCTATAAAAAATCTTATTGCGTGTGTGAAAGAGAGAGTGAAAGAGAGAGTGAAAGAGAGAGTGATGCTTATTGTATTTTATTGGGCACTAGGTAAATGTCCCTCTGAATATGCTTGAGGAACATGAATGAACACTCGATGGTCTGGATAGCGTTCAGTATTCGGTTATCGCTCACGATACAATCTACTTGCAGCATGATCATTGCATCTGTACTCTCCATAGATCAAATGCATATTAGGAGATTCTAACATTGTATAAGAAGACGGCATCGTAATCACACAAGTCACTTTTTATTTTTAATGTCACTCTTTCTATACTAGTACTATCTACTTTATGCAAATAAATGGCATGGCTGCGGGTGACCGGACCAGGGATATAGTCCGGGCACCCGCGGAGAGGCTAGCCTTGTGACGGCGTTCGGCGTCTCCTCCTCCTAAAAATTAAGGAACATAACAAATGTATATTTTTTTATGTTATTGTAACATGTCTAGTTTTAATTGTAAAACTAGCCTATTTGTCGTTATAGTTCTTGAAAATATCGTACAAGGTCTGATTTTTCACCGTTTTTAGCAATATGCTCATATAAAAAAAAAATAAGTGACATGGATTTTCTTTTTATTTTTTTCATAGCTGTCATAAAGTCATCTACCACCCACATACCGTTGGAGGTTTGATTTAGGGACACCTGTATATATGTATATAAATATAAAGACGACAATGACAATATACACTGATAGCGCAGTGATAACGACGTGCCGTGCCGAGTATGATTCTCACGCAGGACTTAATACGATCTACAAATCGTTGTTCTGAGTCTGGGTGTAATTTGTGTTCGTGAAATATATATTTATTCAATAAACAATACAAGGCTGATTTTCTTAGTGCCACACCCTGAGTGGTATAATAAAAAACTTACGGTGGTCCTTTTCAATTATTTTGCACATCTCACAAAGCTTATTTTTACACATCTCAATAAGTATATTACGAACTTCATTAGTTAACATCGCTGCAAAAGAAATGGACCCCATCTTAGGTTAAATCATCTTGTCAGCGCAATCTAGTAGACCAAGGATCAACTGGCCTGGAACTATTTTTACAGTTTGTCAATTTGTTTTCGTGATTGTCACATGTTTTATAGCTAAATATAAATAGCTAATCACAGCCTCAGTATTTTAGAACTTTTAATGAAATTCTTATTGCTCTACAGTAAAAAAATAACGTACTACCACGCAAGCGCTAGACGCATTGGCGTAGGTTTTACTTAATTTTTTATGTTATATGCTTATATCCCCTTTTTTCGTTTTTAGTCGTAAAACTCGCAGAAATAGGAGGGTGGTGATATATTTTATTCTTCATTTGTCTATTATATTGTCAGAAATTGAATTCAATTTATTAAAACTTATGAGGAATTTAAATTTTTATTAAAATAAGTTAAGACTAAGTAGGGTATGGCTAATAAAGTTTAGTGGTTGGAAGATTAATAGTAGAGCTTAGTGGCGTTACAGCCGCATAAGAGTGCCGCAAGCTGATTGATGTGACTCGTCAAGATTTCATTACAATGCTCTGCCATTAAGTCTTTGTTTACTTAAACTGTTTCAAGACCCTTTTGTTATATACGTTTGCGTCGGGAAATATCCTTATTTCATGTGTTGAATAGGTGTTAATGTATTAGCTGTTGAATGAAGGTTTCAGAATAAATAATGAGTTAAATGATCTCTATAAGTTGTTAAAATAGTTTAATGGAATAAGAATTTTGAAATATTTCCTTTTATCATGCAATGGATATTATTAACAGAGAGTTATTATTAAAAACATAGTTTTTGTTCAAAATTCAGACTGAAAAATAAGGTTTATAACCAGTGCGTGTTACCAGTGATAATTTATAACACTGAAACTAAATATTTATAATTAATTAATTGTATAAATTTATAATTCCGCATATTTCCAGATTTAACTAAATTTCTTGATAGAAAGCTCAATAATACCCAATTAGGGATATCTTAATCTCACGTTCATTCTCATTTCAGTATACGAGTATGTACGACTCAATATTGGGCTCGAGCCATAAATGCCCTGTATATACATCTCTCCTGTATATATATATATATATATATGAAATATATATTTCATATGTTAGACGTCGACCCTCACGGGCAGGGGGTGGTGAATTGTATTTTCACTCCGGACAATCATGTGCGATCCATGGCGCTTTACGGTGCCCCTATATGGTCGGACTCCCTTATTGCCCGCAACATGGCCCTTCTGCGACAACTGCAGAGGGTCATGGCGGCGAGGGCTATTGGAGGTTACCGTGCAGTGTCCTGGACTGCGGCGACGTTACTGGCAGGCGTCCCACCTTGGCCACTTGTGGCTGAGGCGTTGGCGGAAGTTTACTCGCTCCGCGCTACAATGCGGGCCAATGGCGAGCAAGTCTCCGCAAGGAGACTGGACAGAGCACAAGAAGTAGTCCGAAGGGAAGTTATCCGGCGGTGGAGGGAGTCCCCCGCAGCAGGGCGAGGGACTGTGGAGGCGGTTGCGCCGCATCTCCACCGCTGGCTCACGAGGAGGCACGGCAACTTAACCTTTACAATGGTGCAGGTGCTTACCGGAGACGGGACCTTCGGTAAGAACCTGCATGGAATTGGAAGAGAAGGGGCCCTAGGGTGCCATGAGTGTGGCGCAGCAATCGACGATTCGCGCTATACATGGAAGTTTGCCCCGCCTGGGGGCCCCAACGCCACGTCCTATCGATGGAACTTGGAACAGACCTATCGTTGCCGACCATCATCTCACAGATGCTTGACAGCGACAGGTGCTGGTCGTCGATGGCCTCATTTTGTGAGGCCGTCATTTCAAGGAAGGAGGCTGCGGAGCGAGAACGCGAGGCGCTTGCCTCCGCCGACTCGCTCCGCCGGCGGTGACCCGGGAGGAGAAGGCGCCAATATGCGCAACTCCTTCCACCGCCTGAATGACGATAGGATGTGGCCAGACGGCCATGCGTTGGGCGTCGGGGATTGAATGAAAAAAACTCCGGACAATCACACGTCGCCAATGGTTTGTTTTCAGATCTCGGTCAACGGACAAATTATAATCTCATCATCATGATGATGTATGAGATGATGTAGGTTTACACATTTAGGTAAATAAAGAAATAAGTCTTCAAAACTCTTCTATGGATCTCCAAATACTTTCCCTTCGCACTTTCTAAATATGTTGTATAAAGTTTTGGCTAAGTTTTGCGATCACTCATCGATGTGACGTCAATTACCCTTGGCAACTTGTATTCCCATCATGGACCACTCGTTATTAGTTGAAATTTGCATCGGTTATTTTATGCCTATTTTCATCAAAACGGTAAAATTTTTGGCAAACTTAGAGCATTTAAAACACCAATGTTAGGCTATCTATACAACGAGGTCGCTGGACCGGCGCCACAAACCCGGCGGGTAGACACGGCCACTTTAGATGTTGTGAGACGGACAATTTTGCCGGCGGCTCAACAGCCGCGGCATATAGTGTTCGTAATCAGAGATTGACTGGTGTTGGCTACTAATGTTACAAGGATTTGGAGCTGCGTCTTCTGTCTAATGTTTTTCGAGGTGTAGCTGTTTCTGTATTTGCATTGAGTTGGGCAGAGTATACGGACAACTGAATGCGCGGTGGCGTGTCGTCGCATACATAAATTTATCGCCGGATACATTAATGAGGCCACCGGCTTTGCCCAGGTGTCTGAGCCACCAAGTCGGCTTAGATGTGGAAATACCTTTAAACATCGAATGACATAATATCAGTCACCTACTGATGTTTGTTTCATATCGATTACCTTGTTTGTCACCTAAAATTTACCTGACGTAGGTGAAAATGGGTAAACAATATTGGATGATCCATGTAGCAAGAGTTGGCAAATGCTATGGGTCCCACCCCTCGAAGAGCCTCGCGCCATTGCCAATAAAATGCCTAAAGCAAATCAATAGCCTCTTCCACATCCACAATGCTTACAGGCCCCGTGCTTACTTAATCTGACACTAGGAATATAAGGAATATAAGTATTGGCAATAACTCTGCCTGCTTACACACTACTGCTACCACTTACATTTTTTTAATTTATACTTGGTAATATTTGCCTTTTAATAGGCGAAGTAACCAAATAATCAACAAAGATTTGTAGACTAACATTATTATACCGAAAATAGTTTTTCTACGGAGTTTAACCTTTAATACGAATTTATTGGAATGTACTTAGTATTATTAGCCTATGTCTAGTAGTAGACATCTGGTTGATGGAGGGACTTAGTATTAAGCTGAAACCTTTTAAAGAATTTAAAAAATGTATATTCAAACTAAGTGACAAAGAATTTCAATTAATATTTTAATGCCAGTACGATCGTATACAGTATTCAATACATTTGATCAGACAGACTATTAGCGTGGGATTATCCTCGTATTTATGTGCTCGCAGAGATTTAACACTGCTCTGATTAATTTTTAATTCGTTTTTCTATATTGCTAACTTGTACATTAAAAGCTTTTTCTGCCAAATTGTAGACGATCGATCGTAATTACCATTGGTTTTTTAGTCATAGAGAATTATAACACAAATAATTAATTAAACGTTGGTATTTTATTAATTCCGTGTGCTGACGGAGTAAGAATGCAAACCATCACCCCCTCTCTTGTTCATGTGGGTAAAAGACGACGAAGGGATATTATATGCTTTTTTTTTTGGGCTGGGCTGCGGTCAGCGCGCTCCACGCACCACTCCGTCCGGGGCGACAGAGGGGCGTATAGCACGCAACACTCGCAACCCACCCGAACATCACGTCGCCTTCGTCGTCGGACCGGCCACCGGAGCACGGTTACTTGTCATCAGTGGTGGGATATTATATGCTCATAATATCTATGCAAGAGAATGGAAACTCGAAACAAAACCCTATAGTATAGGTATAGAATTTACACCAACACGTCTCATCGTCGTAATATAGTAAGCCAATTTCTCTACCGTGGTGGAAGAGGCCCGAGCTCAACAGTGTATGGGCTGATGATGTATGACGATGATGATTTTTATTAAATCTTTCTTTTGCCATCAGCTTATCGATGTCTACTTTAGTGCATTGATTTCTCCAAAGAATGTATTAAGCATGACGATTGGTAGGCTTGCTGGTTATCACAGATGTTTCTCAGCAGAGTCCTATTTTTCGTTTCCTTGGTGGTCCTTTAGCCGGATTTGCGATGACAACGCGAATATATGGTCCTGCTACACTAGATTCTCAACACTTCATATAACATATATGAATTGTAATTTCTAGTCCTATCTCAGAGGTTGCGAGCCGAAATATGATTTTAGTTCTGGATTTCGTGCAAGCTTTTGAGAATTTCTTTGCTGTAATCACACTTATTCTCTGTTCTGAATTTTAAACCTACATAGCATATGATCACACGTTTCATATTTAATATTATAATGCGAGTTTTAGCATTATGACGAAATGTTGACTGCTTCAAAGCTGTAAAACAATTTTGATTATTTAAAATACATATTACATACTAAGGATATATAAGCAGCTTCTCGATAACCTTTATGACGCGTATAATATTTTTATGCCCGAGCAATATCTTAATACTTAACTTATTTTTATTTATATCCTTTGCCCAAAAAATAGATCAATGCGAATTTTGTACCTACCTTAAGTATTTTATATAAAATTTTCATTACCTTTTTTTCCTTCTTTAATCAAACTAATACGGAATAATGTTTAGAAAGGCAAAGTATGTGTATAACGTAACACACAATCTGTACAATTATATTAGTAATACTATGGTAATGGTTAACACTGAGGCCTAACCAGTACTCGCGAGTATATTTTCGGTTGATTTGGAGGTTCAGAAATGGCTATGTACAGAACAAGGAGATTATCAATATTGATATATCGACCGACCGCAACAAAATTATTATTTTTGCTTACTACGAACTCCTGACGAAATTACGTAATTACGGCGTTTGGCAAACAGGTTAGCGATAATTGTGTTAAACGTTTACAAAGAGAGCGCTGATCCTCTCTCGCCTGGTGTTCTTTTAACTGCCTTTTATGACTCCTACAGGAAAGAAAGGAATGGTGATGCAATATATTTCTAGATCATGTCTTCATAGGGCTCACCATCGCAGCGTTCTCTGTATAGGAGAGAATTAAAACCTTTTCAACTTCTTCGGTTTGTGTTTTTTAATTGAATGAGGGGTAATTATGGTACTGTCCCCTTAAAATAATGAGTGTATACTATGGGGGAGACCTACGTTCCGCAATGGGCCGCGAATGGCTGAATGATGATGATTAACGGTAATATTTGAACATTGCATGTCACTTTATTTAGTAATAAATATCATAAAACAAAATAAAATATTACTGTGGAAATTTTTTTATGGACGGCTGTATGGGTAATAACGTTGTGTACACAAGATATCGCGAACACACGCCTAGCGATAAGCCTTATTGATGTCTGACCTACAAAATGAGCTTGAGACCGGGGACATGATCCTAGAAACAGAGGGCAACTTGGGTAACAATCTTAGGCTCCAGCCTAAGATTGTTACCAAAGTCATTTAGATTTGTTCAAGAGTTTCCATTATGAAGATTTAATTAAGAGCTTATCTCACGACTTTTTTCGTACAATTTTTGTTTGTGCACCTACTTAATTAAATTATTTGCAGGTTTTTAATTTTGATTAGATTTATATTGTGTTTAAATAGAATACCGTGTGGTAGCGTTTACAAATAAAACGAACTACCATAATCTTTAAACCGACTTATGCCAATTACATCTAATACCATCCAGTTTACAATTACACTTGTCTAAGTGGACATCTTACCAGCACATTATTCGCACATTCCACATATATGACGTACAGGAATCTTTTTAAATGTGTATATTTAAAACATATTGCACTATAAGTATCAGCTACATCTAAAGAATTATTCTTCATGATCTCCCCACATAACTACAAACGTAAAAGTTTGTGATATTATTTTGATCATCATCATCTTAACGAGCTGTTAAAGTCGCTTATAAAATAAAAACAAAAATTATCGTTAATTAACCGACTTCTAATGTAGACCATATAGATAAATTTTTAGATTTTGTTGATTTTACAAAAACTGCTTGTCCGAATTCGATAACATTTTTATGGGACTATTTGAGAAGTATACTCTTTCCAACAAAAAAAAAATCGAATCAATTGGCAAGCGACGGATTTATGCGCGAACAAACATAAAAAATACAAACATCCGAATTGAGAACCTCCTCCTTTTTTAGAAGTCGATTAAAATATCAATATCAAACAACGACATTTGTCACATTAGATAAAGGCTTCAATGATAAATCATCATCACCTCAGATCATATACGTCATACAGCTGGGCTCAAACCTCTTTCATAATAGAAGGTAAATTAATTTACTATATCACGCTGATCAAACGGATTAACTTCGGGTTTTATTTCGAGTTTTATTCAACATTAGTCGTCTTTTATTAAAGTCACGGGATAGGTGGTGAACTGTATTCTTACTATATATATATATATATATATATATATAGGAGACAAATCGGTCGCAGTGGGGGCACTATAACTTTTATTGATGACAATTCTGGCGGCCCAGCATTTTGGCGTGTCGCCAGAAGGGATAGTTTAGGCTCACTAACGATATGGCTGTTGGCCGTTTTGTATTTCCACTATGTTACGTGATAAATCAACTTTATTTATTATATTGACGCCGATGTAAGTAATGTCACATTTTGTATTACGAAGATATTTTACAAGCATAGAATACTATATTATTAGGGTCAAAGATATATAAAATAATATAAAATGGATAAATATTAGTATTTTATGTAGCTAATAAAAATATTTGTTGGCTAAAGGTAAATGATAATGTGTATCACATATGAATTCTGATGATAACATATGTATATTGTATCACATAAAAATTCTATGTATTATTGTACTTTTTGCGTTATTATTTTTGTTATGTATATCAACATTAAATTTATTATATTATAACATGGTTAGAAATTGGTAAGTCAAAGCAACAATAAAAACGATTTGACCGAAGCTAGAAGTATGATAAATGATCAAGTAACAGTAGGCAACAAGTTTATGAAAATGTCTACATTTAACTTTGGCAATGGAAGAGATATAATTTATCATATCAGTTTATACCAAAACGAAATAAGCAGTCAACAAAACTACTTTTTGCAGACATCTTACGTTCAAAGTGATAAATCGTCTTTTCTCATTTCTATACGCCTCCGTAATATATTTTACTCAAGGATTAAAACCTTTCGACGAGTGTTCATCTCGTTTCGGTTGAAATTCCGCATTTCATTGAGGCATGCGAGTTAGCTGACGCCTGTCCGCACTCTAAAATCCCAGTCGTTTGAAATGTTCATGGACATTTTGGAACTTTCATACGACATTGTGACACCAACACCTGGTATGAGAGAAGATGAGCTTGACAAAGCCATATTGTCTTTATTTCCACGCTGAATTTTTGGGTTCTATTTTCAGATATACATATGTATATATTTTTTAAAGTATATACACTAAGGAATATATCATCAGGTCGCCATGGATTTTGGAAATATATAATTATGGGACACAATTTGCGCATAGATTGAAAACAGCTATTTGTGGATGACAATTTTGCACTGCGTAAGAATTGTTCTGCCTTCCGTGTAGTGACGGAGTAAGAATACAATTCATCGCCCATTTTCTTGCCGGTGTGTGGTAAAAGACGACTAAGAGATTACAATATACAGAGAACATCTATGGAAGAGAAGGAAACTCGAAATAAAACTCTACAAATAGCCGCCTGACCAACGTGGTATATTCCCTGACATTGTGGAGAAGGCTCAAACTTAGCAATAGCACGTATATAAGGCGTGAGGATGAGGATGAGGAGGAAAATTGGTTCTAATATATACTCGACAAGGAAAGTACTTAGACAAGTACCTACACGTTATGCGCAGTCGGATAGTAGGTAACAAACTCCTGGAAAGCTTATAACAGCTATTGCGATCGCCAGTTTATCTGCTAAGCGTAGCGATTCTGATATCATCTATCATCTTGGATAATGCCTAATCATGAGAAACTACACCAAATGCAACCTATACAAATCACTGCAGTAATATAAAACCTCATTAATATTTAGGTTCGATTGGCCGTTTCAGAGTAATCTATACTAATATTATAAATGCGAAAGCAAGGATGTTTGTTTGTTTGTTTGTAACGCTTTCACACTTAAACCACCGAACCGATTTCAAAAATTCTTTCAAAAATGGAAAGCTATAATATCAGGGTGTAACATAGGCTATATTTTATCCCGGTATTCCCACAGGAACGGAAACTACGCCGCGGGTAAAGCGACTGAAACCGAAGCGAAGCGAGGGCGGGTTTCTAGTATAAAATAAATATGCTTGAACTTTCAAGATGAGGTTTTATCCCGTTATTAAGCAAAAAAAAAATCTAAATTAGACGTACTGTTGGAGGCTCCCGCACAAGTTTTAATTAGAACGTCGGCGTTACTTATTACGAGGATACGTGGGTCGTTAAGTACCGGCCACATGCTGACATCTTTGTAAATATACAACTAACTTTCGGGATAGTCGACAGCTTGTCGCTAACTTAGGGATATCGCGTATAAGCACTTCCTAAATGAAAGTTGCTAAATGTAATAATTACTACACGATTATATTTTAAAGCTATTCGATGTAAAAGATTATTGCCTGAATTATTTATCTCTTTTAGTTATATGAAACATATTTTATAATGTTTGGGCTGCTAGTAATGACGGTGTCTAGATCCTAGGTTTGAGGTTTTAATGTGAAGAGCTCAGTTCCAGTTTAACTCCTCCAGTAGCCCCATTGAGGAGTAATAGTAAAGATCTTCTGTACGGACTAAAAAGGGGTTGGGTTTTGAATGTATTTCTGATTTTAGTGTAATAAAAACTAAGCTTTACATTAAATTTTTTATTATTATTATTAATATAATACATTATCACTTATTTTAGACACGGCTGCCATGCTTAAGGGAATGCATTTAATGTTATTCCGTTACTGGTTCCACTTTCCAAAATAATACTAGGTGAAACATAAAATGGGTGTCGTAAAAGATGACTAAGAGATTAAATATGCATATAACATTTATGCAAGAGAAAAAAACTTGAAATGAAGCTCTAGGTATATAATAGGTCAATTCCCTTTTTATCGTGGAGAAGGCTTGAGCCCAACAGCTCCTACGCGTCCCAACGCGTAGGAGCTGAAATTATGACGATGATGAAACAAACACTGATATACCTAGTTTACTACTGAAGACGGCATAGCTATTTACCATCGAGTGGAACGTTATCACGCTTACAATAACTCTTTTAGATAAAAAAATATTACTGTATAAATATAACGTAGATATGCGAGGCCATTTTGTTTAATATGATCGTAAAATGTATGTGCAAGTAAGAAGCAGTAACATTTTTACATCGATATTATGTTTGCGAAGGCGCCTTAAGCCTCTTGTGGTGTTTGTTCACGCGTATACATGAGACGCTATGTGTCAAAGCAGACGTTTCTCACCCGTATTTATTTTCTTCAAAATGGTTTCCTCTTTAATGCTTGACTTGTCCTTGATTTTTTCATTTATAGTATTTTGTACCTCAGCATAAAGTAACATTAAATGGGCAAAAGTCTCATAACACGTGTATACAACATGGTGGATTTAATTTTAGGCGAATTTACTAAATTTGATTGTTTCTAATATTAGATTTTCTTTCGATTTGCCAATAGCAGAGATTCCTTAGACAATTATCCATAGGGATTCATTATATGCGCTGCACTGCAATGAAATGAAACTGAAAATTTTAAGGCATACATGGATACGTTTCACTTTTTTTTAACACTTCCGCTCATACTTAGAAAATATAAAATCAAATCAAATCTCTATAACCATTGAGGTATTTCAAACTCCTGTTTTAATATTACCTTCATCATTATCACAGCCCATATACGTCCCACTGTTGGGCTCGGGCCTCCTCCATAATGGGGGGAATTTAACCTACAATACCATGCTGGTCAAACATGTTGGTATAGGGTTTCATTTCGAGTTTTCCTTTTCTTGGACAGGTGTTATGTGCATAGTATTTCTCTTAGTCGTCTTTTACGACATCCACGGGCAAGATAGGGAGTGGTGAATTGTATTCTTACTCCATCACCACACGGAATATTACTTTAAGGATTTATTAATATTGCCTTAAGGTTATTAGGTTATTATTAATAGTAGATCTTTACATATGAAATTAGCGTTTTGTCGTACTGACCCCTGTGATCTGAAATATCTCCTCTTTGGTTAAGAATTCCAAATTTAAATTTATAAATTCATTTAGTTGGTACATTTGAGTTTCGAAAACAGTCATTCATTTGTTTTTTCCTCGTTATTTTTTTCTTTGGCGTCGCTTATTACCGCATAATGAAAAACATGAAATATCGGTATATTTACGAGTACGAGCTCTACCGTGGCACCAGTGCTGCAGAAACAGTTAAAAGGATTAATGATGTATACGGCGCTGGTATCGCAAAAGAAAGTACAAAAAGTGCACAGCAAAAGTGCATAGGTAACAACGGTGCTTTGATTAATTAAATATATTTTACAAAAAAAAAAAAGACTTTGTATTCCTCCCGTACAAAACACCAATTTCACATGTAAGTACCTAATATAAGTGTTATAGTTAAAATATCATATCTTGCTAACAATATTTTACTTATTTTTAATAAATATATTGGATTAGCACTGAATTTCGATGAAGGAGTTTTTTTAGATTAATAGAGATAATAATGATGATACATCTGATAAAATAATTTGAAAATTATTTATTATTGCTTAGAGAATAAGGTTCTTCGTATTTCCCCGCAATCAGTAATATTCAAAAGGTCTGCGTTATTTAATAAGTACAGGGTACTTTAAGCCGTAAACTTTGTGAGGAAATGGTTAAAGTTTTAGACAGCTTAACGTACCTTTTTAGCAGACATTCGTTCCGCTAAATGTGTTGATGATTTTATGTTAATTTTCAATCACGATATCTAAACATAGGTAAAACCTATGACAACGAATACATCAATGTAACGAGTTGAAAGATTCAGCATAAATGAATCAGTGATGATCTATCATAAGCAGTTAATTATTTTCTTTAGGTTTTACTTAAAAATTCGGAGTTGTTGTAGAAAAAGGCAAAGATTTATACATTATCTATCTACCCGATACAAAAAATTAGTAATTAAATTTTGGCCCACATTTTAGTACAAATTTATTGCCAGTATAAGAAGAAAAGGTCTTTTTGGATTCATTTTTAATTATGTTAATAACAAGATCTCAGCTTGATGGTAACACCCAGCCACATTGGTACAGAACTGATGCTGTGCAGAATAGCTTGTACATCTTAGCCGAGGCCGCGGGTAACTGGACCGGGGAATAATTCGTCACTTACAGAGAGGCTAACCTCGTGAGGGCGACGCCCCATGAGGTGTCGGGGAGAGACGATACCCGAAAGGGTGTACCGCCGGGCTGGCAACGTACGACAAGGAACTTGGTACTGATGGTTGACCCAATGGTGAAGAGGTAGGCATACGATGTGTTATGGGGTCGCCTTGCGTCAGCCCAGACGGAATGTACGGCATCTGTGCTGATCATAGACTCCTAAAAAAAGTAACAATTGGTGTTGGGGCTATTTGATTTCACTGGCCCGCCTGATGGTTGAACCTTTTGCGTACTCAGTGAAAACCTGCTGCCTTAAATGATGCGAATGCGATTGTAGTATTTAGAGATATTGAAAGTGTATATATATTATGGTAAACACAAATGGATCAAAAGTATTACCAATATGAAAAAGCACCTAATATGATATATTGCACGGTGATTTGGCATTTCAGAAGTATATAACGATAGAGTGATAAGTGATCTTTTCAATGCCTTCCAATAATTCTGGAGATTTCGATTTTCTTTATTGTACGAGTTTCTACGTCATACGTTCTATTTGTGGACGAGAAATAAATGATGATGGGGACAGGTGGATATTAAATTCTTCAATGGCTAACAGTGTCCAATAATCCTTTACGTTTATTAATCATTTAGTTAATTTCAGTGATTCTTACTAGTTAGGTGCATTTGATAATAATTAAGTGTGTTAATTAAGCCAGGTGCTGAATGCAATAAATATTAATATTTTTTGCAAGGAATGAACTGATCGAGTTAAGATTAAATTTTTTTACTAGAACAATTTTTATTTATTAGGCACACTTGGTGACAGATAAGTATTGATAAAGCCGGAAAGTGGATAGAGTTCTTGAAAGGCTTCTAGTAATCTTCGTGTTTTTGCGAATTTTCTATCAAGTGAATTGTTATAAATGGAACGTATGGCAAGTAACTGAGTTAGACGTATTAGGTATGTATTAAATTGGGCATTTTTAATTATAGCTTGCTTGCTTGTAGGTATTAATTGAGTTAAATCCGTTAAAAGAAAGATACATATTTTTTTTAGCATCAAATTGATAGTAAAGTTTATTTTATAGCATTATAAATGCACAGAAACTCTCAAGACTTATTGATATGTTAGTAACAGTTCATATTAACCTATTAGGTGCCATACGAACTTTGCTCTTCTCGTGTTTGAGCTAAAATAAAACAAACATAACTTAGAACTATTAAAAAGGTTTTCAGTAATTTTACGAATATGTTACAAATTGCGAGCAAGTTATACATTTATTTAATAAATAGTGAATATCATAAAAGTGTATTTATCTACTTTATTACACTTGGAGTGGTGATTACGCGTGGAACATAAATTATCCCAATTAATTACACTCTGTGTTGGAATCTGACGTAATATATGAGCTAGTTAGTCTGAGTTTGTATATACTATTGTTATTTTTACCTAATATTTTGCTCTAATAGATAAATATAGTTCATAGACAATGTTTGTTAGACATCATTCATCTCTGTTAGACTTGGAATAAAATACTCCACCGCACGTTACCTTCTGTAAATGTTGTAAGAGCCGTAAATAAATACATATAATCATTGCAAGTAAGGGAGAATTCGAACTAAAACCTGACCTGATACAGTAGTGGCATATTGTTATCCGTTTATCAAAGACTCGCAAGCCGCCCTCGCTTCGCTTCGGTTTCAGTCGCCTTACCCACGTAGTACCCGTTCCCGTGGGAATACCGGGATAAAATATAGCCTATGTTACTCCTTGATATTATAACTTTCCATTGGTGAAAGAATTTTTGAAATCGGTTCAGTAGTTTCGAAGCCTATTCAATACAAACAAACAAACCGATCTTTCCTCTTTATAATATTAGTATAGAAGAGCTTATGGACTAAAAGTTCTGCTTCTATTGATGATAAAAAAGAAGATGTTAGAATTTTTCATTTTTTAGATCATCATCATCATCTTCATCTCAGCCCACATATTCCTACTGTTGGGGTCGGGCCTTCTCCACAATCGGAGGGAAATTGATCTACTATACCGCGCTAGTCAGACGTGTTGGCATAGGGATTTATGTCGAGATTTCCTTCTCTTTTGGATATTCGCATAACATATCTCTTAGTCATCTTTTACTACATCCACGGGCCCTTGCCAGTAAAAGATGAGGGGGTAGTGAATTGTATTCCTACTCCATCAACACACGGAATGATATTGAAAATAAATTCAAATTTCACTTTAATCTGTATTTAATTATTGCTAAACTATGGAAAGTGAAATTATGTTTAGAGAAAAACAAAACAATACCTTTGAGTTTAACATAAACGATGATTTATATTGTTAAGCATTTAATTTAAGCTTCTTAACCTGAACTAATAACTGATTGAATTAATTATCGCGATGTTTGCTATGAAATTAATTTAGAAGGATTAATGTCGTGGGTCGAGAGGTGAATCCGATAAATAATTATCCGTCTTAACGAATACATAGGCAGTTACGCTATGAATAATAATGAAATATGTATTTTCCATGTGGCTAAGAATATAATTCACCACTCTCTTACCCGTGGGTGTCTTAAAAGACGACTAAGTGATACGATATGCATATAACATCTATGCAAGAGAAGAAAAATTCGATATAAAACCGTATGCCAACATATCTGAACAGCGGGTAGTATCATAGGTCAATTTCATTGCCAGTGTGCAGGAGGCGGGCCCAATACTAGGACTTACGTAGGCAGACATGATGATGATGATGATGAATACACAATATAAATAGATAAATGAATGTAACGTAAATATAATAGATAGGTGAATGTGTAATTTATAAATACATCGCTTAATCAGAGGGTAGAAGCCCAGTGTATGGGATCTAAATATAAACCGCTTAACTATCGTTTTGAATTAATTATATGGTTTCATAACATCGTCCCTAGAAATTGTTTTCTGTAAGTAGCTAGAATAATGCCTATTCATTTATAACGTTGAACTTTATAGCTATGTAAATTTTGTTACTTAATTGATAGAAGTTAATTTAGTTTGCACTTAAAAATAAAACTTTCATAACAATCTACTTGACTGTTTGCTAATTTTACAAGGTTCTTTTAAATCAGCTTTATAGAGATCTTTACTAGTGATTATTATTTAACCATTTTCAATTATTTTGTAAATAATATTTAACACATTCGAATTAATAATATTAGTGTGGTTTGTGTTATTGTTAATCTAAATCTCACGTTAAAATAATTGTTGGTAATCTGAATTCTTTTATTTTTTTTAATGGACTGTGTGAATGGGGATATATGTCTGAAAAGAGTGAGAGCAGATGTGATGGCTGATAGGAGATTGTGGAAGGTAAGTACATGTTGTGTCGATCCCACTTAGCGTGGGATGAGGGCAGGTAAATGATGAATCTGAAACTTTTTTAACAAGCTATCGTGTGGTTACAAACAGCCTAATCCATCTGGGTTGACAAAAGGTTCTATAAACTACTAAATTATCCCTGCCACTTGAGGATTTTGGTCACTGCATTAATTTCTTGATTTGATTAACTTTATCAGCCGGTTAGTCTTTTAGATATCTATCTCCATCGCCTTCATTCTATAAGGTTAGTTCAGGTAAATTTTTATGTGGATGGCGTTTCAGCCATTCATGGTATCGGATAGGATGGTACTCGTTCAGGTATTCGCACCTGAGCCACATCGTGTAACGCAGGTGCAACGTGGATGTTTTCCTTTTCCTTGTTCTACTGCCTCTTTCTACGAATTCGAGCGTGACCCACTGTACTTCAAATAATCGAAGAAAAATTGTCATTTGCAACTTTCGTAGCACCTTGGCAAAATAGATTAACATAGCAGTTATATACTAATTTAAAATATTTGCTTATATAATATGTATAATAAATCGCACAACATCACAATTGAATCAAGCCTCAGCAAGGTCGTCCTTGTTTTTACTTAATCAGGAGTGACATCTACCTAAATAAGGAGGTATTTGACATTGACGTTAAGAAGGGCATATTACTCACAAACTCACAAGTATGCGGTATAGAGTTAAATATCATAATGCTTCAACATCCGAGTACGTCCTCGAAAGTTTCGAAGTTTCCTTTGTAGACATTCACAAAGGCAATCAGACACACTTGTTAGCTAAGAATCTGTTGTTGGGTCTCAATTATAGAACGAAACTTATTTAATTTTGCTTAAATAATAATAAGTTTCGGTCTATTTTCTTCTATTTAGAATAAATAAACGTCTGTGTACCAAAATTGACGATAATAATAATATCTACATATTCAAATATCTTTACAGTGGTTGATCTAGAAACAGAAGAATTTTTTAGGGGTGGGTTACGGTCAGCGCACTCCTCGCACCACTCCGTCCGGGGCGACAGAGGGGCGTAAGCACGCGCACCCGTATCCCACCCGTGACACGTCGCCTTCGTCGTTGGGCCGACCACCGGAGCAGGATGACTTGGCGTCAGTGGTCGGCCCGACAGAATACCCCCAATAGGGGTACCCTCCCATCGACCGAAGAAGCATGCTGCTGTAAATTGTGAGGTATCAGAGCCGAATCTTGATTTAGTGACATTGCGTTTTGCCTTTGAGCAATTTGGAACTGACTAAATAATATTAATAATTTAGAGATAGTATAGGTACTACGAAAGCTTTGTGACGTTATCATTTATATATCTTGTGTTTAAATGTCAATTATGAGTGAAACATGGCAGGCAGGCATCCATACTAATATTATAAATGCGAAAGTAAGAATGTTTGTTTGTTTGTTTGTAACGCTTTCACGCTTAAACCACTGAACCGATTTCAAAAATTCTTTCACCAATGGAAAGCTATAATATCAGGGAGTAACATAGGCTATATTTTATCCCGGTATTCCCACAGGAACGGCAACTACGCGGGTTTAAGTGACTGAAACCGAAGCGAAGCGAGGGCGGGTTGCTAGTATTATATAAGTATGTTATAGTAATTAGTTAATTAACACAAAAAAAATTGTTACTATGTTTGACGGATTTGTAATTATTATGTGAATTCTTTGTTTGTATAATTTACATTTTATCTATTGTATCGTATATAGTCAAAACAGTGCAAGTAGCTTTAAAGAAATGCTCAATATAATAAATATAATAAAATGATATTCCTGAATGAGTTCTCGTTGTTTTTAAAAGATTAGTAGTACTCTGTTAATGGAATTTCAAATGATAAAGCTCCTATAAGGAAGTATGAACTGTATATTTATTCGAACTGAAAATTATTGTTTTATAACAAGTAAAGTGTATTTGTCGTGAATTTTATTGCTCTGTTTGTACAAAATCTGAATATAATTCATATTGAGACCTATGGTGATAATACGCTATCAGATACATTCAAAGTCTATTTATCAATGCAAGAAAAGATAACGATTTCATTTTCAGAATAAAGAACATTTTGACGCACTCAAAAATTTGAAGGCAAAGGCGAAGAAAATTTGCACGATTAAGACTCAGGTTAGAAGCTAGCAAATTTGGAAAAATATTACAAGCAGACAAGTCATCAATTTTCATAATATTTTAAAACGTTATGAATGATCCAAAAGCAAGGATATTGGTTACTGTATCAATTGAAGCTGAGAGACAGCGTTTCTTCGCCTGTGAACTACTGTTTCAACGGCAGAAAAGAAATAATTTTTTGCACTGTACAGTAACAACTATCCATGATAATGTGTCCATTACGATAATTTAGATAGAATTTTTATTTAAACAAGGAAACGGGCAATAAGCCGGACCATGTCAATACAACAAAATCAGAAATCCATGGTTTAAAGTTTCTCTTATTTATTTGGTGGGATTAGCAGGCGGTAATTCATTATGAGCTGCTCAAATACTAATTAAATATAATAATAATCACAGGAGTTCCCTATCGATTGCACTTGATGGATTTAAGTCAAGCCCTAAAACAAAAATGGCCTTTTTGTGAGCAGAGATACGAAAAAGTGATTTTATTCTATTAACGTTTAACTACATGTCGCAAAAATAGTGAAAACCTACCTAAAAACGTTTGAGCCGAAAGTTCTATCGCACTCGCCATATTCATCGGATAGCATCTTCCGATTATCACTTATTCCATTCGATGTCGTGGGGTCTAACTGAACAGCGCCTCCATTCTTACGAAGATACTAAGAAATGGATCGATTCTTGAATAACTTCAAACGACGCGACGTTTATCGATGTGAAAATTCACAAACTACCAAAAAGATGGTAGTAAGTGGTGATTTGTGGTGGTCAATACTTTGAGAGAAATATTATTGTACCTCATGTATATGTAAAAGAAGTCGGTTAACAAGAATTTAATTCTTCCATCCGACGTCCTCGTCACGTCCTCGACGAAGAGGACGACAACATCACACTCGCTCAACGTAGAGCCTACACGGCCCGCGAGGCCTTAACACATAAATATCCGCGGTTCCGCCCTCGCGGTCGAGGTGCGAAATCGCGCCGCGCAAAAATCATTAATCAAAACGTGGGCACGCCCACTTTGCCTCCAGCGACGCCCCAAGCCGAGGTCCGTTCCCCACAGGGGGAGCCCTTGGGCGATGTCGCTTAGCATACTTTTCTCCGGGTTGAGAGCCCTCAGCGCTCACCCATAGTCCGCGTCAAGCTGTCAAGGCCATCTGCGGCCAACAGTTGTACACACACAAAAAAAAAAACAAGAATTTATTTTGACAAAGAAACATCGAGAACTTTTCAAGGTCCTAGTGTAATAATACAAATGTCTCACACAGCTGGAATAATTATTATAAGTTAGAATAAAAATGACGATAAAATGCTAAATTAACTTAAGAACCTTTTTAAATTGTGTAATTTATTTAGCAAATGGTTCGCTATGGACTCATTTGCACATGAAGTGGAATTAAATATCTACAAGTATAATGTAAAAACAATCTTCTCATAAAGCTTGGACAAAGATTAGTTTGACCTATTTTCCTTTTTGAATATAAGATATTTATAAGGATTTATGATCAATCTAGGTCATTTTTAACATTATTCGTTATGATCAAATAATACTTAACGCGGCACGGCGTGATAGGTAAGTCGAATCACATCGCTATGACAACATTTTAAACATGTTAATGTTATTACAGAGATTTTATCTAACAACAGATTCTATCACATATAAGAAATAAATTTATTTTACGGATTTTATCGCGATTGTATTTGGCGAAGTATCCGCTGAATCCGAAAAATAGTTTTATTTATAATGTGTAACACTCGTGTAAAGATCAGATTCTATTATTTATTTTGAAATATACATTGGTATAATATTAATTGCCAACAGAAGAAATTATGACACATTTGTGATAATAATTTAGAATAGTACTTTCTTAGATGCTTGTTAGATCAATAATGTTAACGTACACGCTAACATTAGACTTGAGCCTTCTTCACAATGAGAATGAAATTCACTTAATCTGCAACGTTTGTCATTTTGGTATAGAGATTCTCTTATTCTATCCCTTCTAAGTCACAACATGACTGTTACAATGGAGCAGTAATATATTGTTATATTTCAAATTATTTTGTAACATTCATTCAAATCGAAAATATATAACTAGATTTACCTCATTTAAAACCTAAAATACATAGGTTGCACATGTACTTACATAATCATAATAATCATCTCAGTCCATATAGTGGGACGCCACTATTGGGCTCGGGCCTTCTCCATTATGAGAGGAAAATTGACCTACTATATAACGTTAGATGTTACAGGATATTGTTTCGTTTGTTGATGTTATATTCCTTAGTCTTTATTTACGACACCCACGTGCAAGAAAATACAGTAGAACCCGTTTAATACGATTTCCTCCATAATACGCCATTTTCCGTCAGTCCCAGCAACTTGAGACATGTTTTCATACATTTCTTAACGCTTAATACGATCGTCATCCCGTTTAATACACCAATACGTGCCACTCAAATACACATATTACCCCTTGTGGCAGCGGCCATCGACTATCGAGCGAACCTAAGTGATAATGATCAAGAAGAAGATGAGTAGTCAACTCCAATTTTGTCACACGCCCAGGCATTATCAGCAGTTAACGATTTAAGACGCTATGTAACATCTTTGAATCAAAGCGAACACGCACTGCGAAAATTAAATTATGTTGAAAATCTTGTAATTGCTAATGCGTCAAAATCTTTTTGTCTAACTAAAATAAGTGATTACTTTAAGTAACGTAACATTTTTTTTATATTTTTAAATATTTTTTATGTTTTAATATTTAAAAATGTATCTAGTAGTATATTAAATAAAGGAAATAAACAACATTTTATTTAGGTAATTTTTAAATGTTAAATTCAATACGTAGGTATTCAAAATATTAATATAATAAATAATAATGGCACGTTTTTCCCCTTTCCCGCATAATACAATTTCCCGCCTAAGACGCGTTTTTGGTCGGGTCCTTGTGAAATCGTATTAAACGGGTTTTACTGTATTATAATAATAGAAAATATAATAGCAAAGTTACATAATTTTTAAGGTTAATATACGATAATCTATGCAAGATTTCTTTGTAAGTAGTCAAACAATTCTCAAAATAAATGCTTAGGTACGCTCGACGGTAATCGGTTAACTTTTGTGGAAACACAGAAGCTAAATATTTAATATTTTATGTAGTTAATACAGTGATGAGCTTGCAACTATCAATATTGGTCAACTATCAATCTTATGAAGTAAAATCTGTTATTATTTTCTATCGATTTTTGTGGAGAAATTTTGACTAACAAGCTTCAAATTTGAAACTACATGGTAAATATTTATACGGTTGCAACTTCTTCCATGTTGTGACGGAGTAAGAATAAAATTCACCACCCCCTATCTTACCCGTGGGTGATCGTACGAGACGACTAGGAAGGGATATAAAACACATATAACATCTATGCGAGAGAAGGAAAACTCGAAATAAAACCCTATACCAACACGTCTGACCAGTGTGGTATAGTAGGTCAATACCCTTCCATTATGGAGGAGGCCCGAGCCCAACAGTGGGACGTATATGGGCTGAGATGATGATGATGAACCTTTATGTGGCAATAATATTATATAGGTATATCGAAGTGTGAATGTGTTATTAACTACGTAGCTCTTTAAGGAAATAATATTAGAGTATAAATGTGTCAGTTCATTTTGTATAAAAATAATACAAACTACTTAAAACATAAAGCATAAATGACATTAAGTGATTAATCATCTATCTATCTCTATTTATTCCAACCGTAATTGAAATTCAAATCCCTCGCGCTTTCTATTCAATGTACTTTGAATACTACTGGTCTGAACAGAACTGGAACACCATTTGAAATTATAATCAGAACAAGATTTTTTTCGAAAAAGCGTCTAGCAGCTAGCAATTTAACTGGATCTGATAAATAGGGCACATTATTACTAACCACAGTTTGGTCAACCGCATGATTAGCTTAATCTCTATAAATCAGTTTCAGTGCTTCGGGAAGTTTCTGTATGGTTGGATTAAGGTTTTGGTATCTAGCGTATTTGTCCCCAAATCCGCCGGCGGTTGGCTCACGTCCAAATGACTTTTCACCATTAACCGTGCCCTAATTTTCTTTTCGCCTAATATTACGAGTATATGGCTCGTATTAGAATTGAGATATTATTATTAAACTTATTTGTTATATTATCATCATCATCATCTTGCTCTTATCCCAATTACTTGGGGTCGACGCAATATGTGTTATTTGTTATATTATACTAGAATAAAAAATAATCATTCATCTTGAGAGTTTTTTAATTGTATAAATATACAATAGGTTTCTTCAAAAATCATATTTAAATATAATGGGCCATTTCTATTTTAAACACGTTTGTTAGCTCGTTAGCTTCAGCCCGCGTCTTTGCCCGCGGAAAATGAACTTTCCCAAAGTTGAACCATTATCCCAAGGGCACATATAACCGGGATAAACAATGTTATATGTGTTAATATAAGAAATACTCTATCGACTTGCCAATTTTCTCCAAATCTGTTCAACGATTTGATCGTGATTGAGTTACACATATCTAAACATCTTTCGAACTTTCACGTTTGTAATATTACTTTCACTGGCGCAGTATGCAAATTCTCATGGAATCACGGTGGTAAATATAATCTTTCTTAGTCGCTAATAATGTAGCTTTCTATTGGTGATTTATTTTTTAAATTGGTCAAAACAGGGGCAATTTCCTGCGCTTTCACCTGCGTAGGTCCCGTTTCTGTGAGAATACCGGAATAAAGTATTAGCCTATGATAGTCGATGATAATATACTTTTCCATTGGTGAACGAATTTTCAAAATAGTTTCACCTGCGCAGTTTCTGTTGTCATAGGAGTACCGAAATAAAATATAACCTATATTACTCGCTGATAATGTAGCTTTCAATAAATAAAAGGTTTCTTAATTGATGGTGTAATTTACCACTGGTTTTACCGGCATTGTACCGGTTCCCGTTAGAATGCTGGGATAGAATATAGTCTTTGTTACTTACTGATAATACAGTTTTCCTTTGGTGAAACATTACTTAAAATGGGTTTAAGCGTGAAAGCATAACGAACAAATAAAGACTTTCACATTTATGATGTAAATTAGCATATTCTTAAAGAAATCTCAAAGTGCCATAAGATATATTAAGTACCGTATGATGTATTATAAATACGAAACCCATCAATTTATTCAGAGTAAAATTTGATTAGAAATATTTTATAGCAACAATAAATTGTTGTTCTTTTAAAATCTTGAGATACCACTGTAGGTGCCGTTACTTGTTTTTTTTTTTAAATGCTTTTGTATCAAGTTAAAGAAAATATTAAGGCATACTTGAAAAATATTTTATGATCTTGGAAGTTTGCCCATTTTGTAAGATAAAATTTACCTTACATTAATGGCCAAGTTTTTACAATTTCTTACATTTTTCATACCGCTTTGAAGTTTAGCTCGTGCTCCATAAAGAGTAGACTTAGTTATTGGTTTACCTGAAAAGATAAAACTTTTATTAAATAAATGCAATAGGTTATAATAATAGTGTATACAAATAGACTGTTTTATCAAAACTGTTCTTACAATTTTTTTTTTTGGTGGTAGAAAAGTGATGGAAAGGTATTCTTCGACCGTATACTCAAAATAGGAACTCACAGGATATATTACTGAAGATTGATACGGGTGGCCTGCTCAGTTAAGGGTGGGACGTAATACGGCAGGTGATGACTCTGCATTGTTGGTCAAATTTAAATTAAAAATAAACTTAATTTAAACCAAACGAAAGCACCTACATATTTTCAACTTTAATATTTTAATTTAAATCAATCCAATGAACAACCACCGGATCGGAATGTGACAACTACTGAAAAGATCCGGCACAAAACTCAGTAGGTACCTACATAATTATTTTTTTACTGGCTTTTTTACATAAAATTGATACCACATGTTTCGCAAGTACTAGTTCCAATGTGATGCCTTTCGAACCACAGAGTAATATAATTAATAAATGAATACAAATAATAATGGTTAGACCAGATCCCACAAGTGATATTCGATCATAATTTAACTACTGGAGCAGTCATTATTTGGGGATGTCGTAAAAGTGTTATGAGGGCATTACATGGACCTAAGCAAACTATGCCATCTGTTTATCAATTAAATTCTTTAAGAAGATTGAAGTCAGACTAGCGGCTGCTTGTAAAACTATTGGCGATAACTTTTATCTTTTGCATTATGAAATAAGAGTACATATTGAGTCAACCCCAAGTATGTAATTGGGATCAGATCGATGATATTGATTCTGCTAACTCAAATAAAGTAAATTAATTGTGTCTATCTATACCGAGGACCTCCCTCCACTATTCGTCACGTGGTGACGGAGTACGAATACTGTTCACTGTCTCCTATCCCTCCTTAACTATATTGAAAAGAGGGGATGCATGCATTCATGCAACTGATAACCTATGTATGTTGATAACATAAAGTTGTACACATACATATTAGTGCAGCATTACAAAAGCGCGATGTGTCCTGTTCTCTGTGAGAGGAGGAATAATTAACAATGTGATGAAGTTATGATAGATAACAATAGTAAAAGGTTACTTTTATTCAGGGAGCGCAATACTTGTCATATAAGTAGATCACACAATCGAGATAATAATTCAACAATAAGCGGGTTTGGTCCGTTCTCGATGAGTCGTCGAGAATGGACCAGTCCCGCTTGTGAAAAGCTCAAATTCGAATTATTATCTCGATTTTATAATCAATTATTATAACTAAAATTGCCCTTCAGGCTACGATGTTCTGGCAATATACGTAAGGAGAAAATTCGCGCACATATTCCTGGTCACACTATAAAGTTTTGAGTGAAATAACAAACCTAGGAACGTGTTGTTGTACAGAACAATAAGAATATTAAAGCAACAACTCGTTTTAAATTGAAATTGTTTACTCAAGATAAACTGAATAAATCAATCTCCTTTTATCTAGATAAAATACGTGAGTCAAAACCTTGTAGTCATTAAAAATAGAAACCATTAAAGAAAAGAACCGGCAGTACCCGTTTTTTCTGCTCTTATCATAACTAGGACTAAAGATATAGGTATAATTAAATAGTGTAATACGTTGCTGATGATATAACACTGATCGTAGAGAAGGATACTTTGAAGAAAAAGTCTACGTCAAACCGTCAGTATACTAGTCAAATAAAATAATTTTCTCATAACTGTATCAGTCACATAAGTTGAAAATTACAAACAGTCGCTGTTTGTAACTTTCCCAAGTTTGAATCGTGGTTTGGGTTTTTGCGTCATATAATTGTCAGTAGCAGGGATAGTGTAACTGAAAATAGGCTTACTCTTTAATATGTAGACTATATACATTAGATCGACACAATGACCTCTCCAGATTCCACCTCCTCTCCACACTCATCTCTTACTCCTCAACATGCACTGTTGGTCAAAGCAATAAAATACTATAACCGTTACAATCGATAGGTGGATCGGCGATCACAGGTGAGATTGTAAATTTCTCAGGATTACAAATACTTCTTAATCCGTCACTACACGAAGTACTGCGGGGATATAGGCCTATAATAAAGGAGTTAATAAAATAAACCATTATGCGTCTGTATTAGTCAATATTAAAGTTAATTTGTGACAGCCCATAGGGGTCTACTAACCGCGGTTAGTTTGCATAGTTTATTATATTAATATAATAACTACGTCAAATACATGTGTCGCTGCACGTTGAGTTTTAATTTACTGCCACCCAAGGGAGGCATTCGATCTCACCAAAAGATTAGCGAGAGAGAGCAACTATTATGCAATGGAGGGACGCAAACTGTTTTACATAGGAAGTGGGAATATTTTAACATTTCACTTATAAAACAATAATATTGGTCCTAAGTGACGTTAACACGGGTTTTTATTTGATAAATAGCGATATAACACGAGTCCAAAATATCATAAAAACGAGATTTAAAGTAAGGTGTATCTACTATTACTATTAAGAAAATAGAGGATGTTTTGTTAAGCCATGTTTTTTAGAAAATCAAAATATTGACTATGTACTAATTTTTATATCCGAATATATAATATAATAAATATATATAAATAGATGGATATAAATAATAAAACACAATATACTGCCGCACATAGACCTTTGCAATATCAGGGGAACAGCTAGGCTGTTGCCTACCGTGAAGAAAATATTCTTCTTAAACCTCGTTTAAAGAAGAACATGTCATAGCGCTCGGAAAACAGCAGCAGCTAGTTCATTCCAGAGCTTGCACGTACGCGGGAGAAATGATTGCTGGAAACGTACAGTTGAAGACCATAGCACTTCCAGGTGAAATCCATTTTTGCATGTTTGATATTATATGACATTAGTAATGTGGATTTAAATTTTGCAGCATTATTATATTCGGCCCAAAACCGGAAGAAAGAAGAATCAATTTTCTTTAGTTTTAAGTACTAGTCCTGTAACCGAAGTACTTAAAATATAAATAAAAGTCAATATTTGTAAATTACTAACAAGTTTTATATAATCCGTCCAAATTGATAGTTTATCGATAAATATATAATCCATATAATTACGTAAATATTCATATTTATTGGAAAAATACAGAGAGGGTATGGAGGTAGATTGATAGAATAAAAATATATGTATAAAGTACGATTGGGTGAGATGGTTACAAATAGAAAATCACGAGGAAAATTGTGGGATCATTTTAGCAATATGCTGGCAATCCATAAATTGCTCTCTGAAAGTAAAATAATTATTAGAATAAGTAACAGCGACGAGTTTATGCTGCATTTGAAATTTCTTGCCGTCATAAAATATAAATAAATCTAAAACCAATTTATACGGTAAAGCAAAAAGCTTGACGATAGACGTCGTGTTCCGAGCTTAATCTTCTTTCATCGCTCGGTTGTTCTACTTCTGAAACTCGTTGAGTTCTCACTTAAGTGTGTCAGTCAGCGAAAATTTACTGAGATAAGTAATAAAATTTGTATGGTTAACTCATTTCGGTTAGCGCAAACTACAGCGTGAAATCAAGTTACGTAGTTTATATGTATTGTTATGACTTTAAATTTTGTTGAAAATCATATTCCAGATAAAAGTTCATTAAATGGTGTTATGTATGATCCACTTCCTCTACCAGGGAAGAGATTGATTTTCTCATTTTTTATGGAATAGTACATTTCGATATCGATAAATCTACAAGCTATAAGATGACAGCAGTGATTATAAATAGCAGCAGTGATTTAATAAGACTGCAAACTGAGATGTCAATTAACAATTTTTTAGTAATTTCACGAAGATTGAATATGTATTCTATTAACATAAAATTACTTATTATTTTTCTTTATTTTATGGTAACAATATTTAAAATTATTTAGACATTATACGGTCGTGTGTTTTCATACTAAGGTACAGGCATTGTGATTAAATGTTCAACGTAAGTACTAATGCAGTCGTAAAAACGAGACGAGCTAGAACACTATTGTAACGAACTAAGCTGCTTGCTCATGTCTACTTAGCAATAAGAACAATGCCTTTCTATGACGACTTTACTTTCTACGCTACTTTGATCTTCATTTCTGTACAATACTTATATTCCTGCAGAAATTCTGCTATATAATTTTACTTAATAATTATTTCTGCCCGATTGAACCAGTGGTACAAGCATCTTACTACCCATCGTGAGAGAAAGCTTGTTGGTATTTTACACAGATTTCTTTGATTTCTAAGTATTTTTTTAGTATTTTTTATACTGGTGGAGCTAAGAAACTGAATCAACTCGATCAAGGTTCGGTAAGCGAGAGAACCAGATCAAAGTCCATATTATGGTAGGCAGCAACCTGACTCCCGTCTTAGCTTACACTCATTCCACTATTGGGCCCCAGACCTCCCCCATTTTGGCCAGACGTGTTGGGATAGAGATTCCTTTTGAGTTTTTCTTCTTGGATCGATATTATTAGCATTTACATCCCTTAGTCAAAATTTCACACCCACAGAGACTCAACTCCATTATGGCCCTGATATAGTTTTATGAATGGCAGTTATCACACCATTAGGTGGGCTGATTGCTCCTCTACTACCAACTTGACTCTTAGAAAATGATTAAATGCCATTTGCTCTTTATGCCCGTTTATATTACGAGACATTGTAATTAAATTTGGTCGTGCGTTGTTACTAAATTGACCATTTAATTTAATATATTTATATCATCAACAAAAATAGTCATGTATCAAATAAGGAGTGGTTGTAGATATCTTTCGTAGTTCCTTATGAAGTTTGATATTTAAATATCACTATAACGTTAGGATTCATACGAACAAAGACCAACATATCAAGGATACATATTCCTATGAACACATATTCTTATGACATCACAGCGTCATTATAAATATGACGAATATTTAAGTAAATATATTTTTATAATCATTGTTATATGTACCTAATATATAGCAATGATTATAACAATATTATATGAATTGAATGCAATGAATTGAATTAATATATTGCAAAACGAACAAAAATGTCATTACTAATCATATTGTACAGAATTCAGAGCTATTAATCTTTAATAAATACTATATAATACTAATAAATATTAAGGTGGAATACCTTAAATACTTTATTACAACCAAATTGTACTAAATTTAATGAATGTAGTAAATTACTGCAAAATCCGCAAAATATATCCATTTTTTAATCTTCTCCATTGCATTGAATGTGGCGTTATTAAATTTTGGTATAGCGGCCTATTGTATACAGTTATTACACTTTGCCATCTTTCGTGTAAATTAGTTTTAGCTGAACTGAACTAAAATATTAAGAATAAGTAAAGGATGATGCTAATTTATTATGTAAACATTAAATAATGTATACAAGTAAGGACAGGACTAAAGTTTTAGCAGGGCACGGATTGTGATTCAATTTAAAAGTTTAGAGCGAGTCATGAAACTTTCACGATCCTCTTTAAATGCATGATTTATACGGGGCTTATATTGGACCGGACGGACTAAGAATATTCGATATTAAGAAAGTAAAAAAAATGTGATACAAACTTTAATTTTATTTAATTAAAGACAATATATGTCCTGACTATTGAGTATGAATTCATATCACAATAGGTGGGAAGTTGGCTTACTATATGACGCTGGCTGGATAGGTTTACAAAGTAATTTATGCATTAGATATTATAGATAAAGTAGCGCTAGTATAAAAGCTTGCGTCTGGTATTAATTTACAGATTCCCTGTGCGTTCGGAAAGGTGTTAATCCAACATCAGTAGTGAGACCTACCACGTTTGCCCAACGGAATGGTTGCTCAGAGAACTCGGTTGGTCACCGAATAACGTAGTGCTGAATGGCGTAGAACACACAATATTTTATGCGAACCATGTCGCACTACTGTCGATCTGGACGAAAGGGTCGCAACTCGAATCATATGTAACAAAAAACCGCATATCCGCATAATAAGTGAGGTGTTTTAAATGGTAACGATACACACCCCTGTGTATCTAAACGTTTCCGTGTTTTTATTCCAAAAAATATGTGCAAATAAAAAATAAAATGTCGCTTTTAAATTTTAATTTTGGGAGTTTATGATAAATCATTAAATATTTTTAAATTATACTTTTTTTAAGATACTTTAAATGTATTATATATTTCATTGTCGTCTCAGCACACGTCCCACTATTGGACTCGAGCCTTCTCACCAATTGGAAGTAGATTGACCTACTGTACCATGCTGAACCAACATGTTGGTATAGGGTTTTATTTCCAATTTTCCTTCTCTTGCAGAGATGTCACGTGCATATTATATCCCGTAGTCGTCTTTTACTTCATCCACAGGTAAGGGAGTGGTGAATTCTTGTTATATTCTTACTCGGTCACCACACGGAAATATTTCATATCTGTCTTTAAATTAATCATTTACTATTTTTTTTTTACCGATGAATTCTAATAATTGTTCCTATATTATATGAATTGTCATATAAATCATGATAAAATACATTTTAATGCAGTATTATGCACTTGTTGGTTATAGTATTTTCACACGGACCCTAAAATTGAATGACTACAATAACATATCAACTAAAACCAGAAATTAGAGAAATTATCTATGTTTTGAATATACGTTATTACTGTTTTAATGTATCTAATATCTGTCATGCACAAAAAACTGATGCAAATAGTATTTGTAGTAATTTAATTTTGGATCATTTGCTAAAATTAGATTAAACTAAAATTTGGCATTAGATTAAACTAAAATTTTTCCGTGCTGTGACGGTGTAAGAATACAATTCACCACTCCCTATCTTGCCTGTGGATGTCGTAAAAGACGACTAAGGGATATAATATGCACATAACATCTGTGCAAGAGAAGGAAACCTCAAAATGAAACCATATACGGACACGTCTGACCAGCATGGTATAGAAGATCAAATTTTCTCTCATTGTAGAGGAGGCCCGAGCCCAATAGTGGGACGTATGTGGGCTACGATGATGATGATGATAATGAAATTTTGGCATAATTCATCACGGTTCTACACTTTATTATTCATAATTGTATTATCCGTTTTCTTGCGTAACTAGTTCCACAAGGATATTATGTTTTCAGAACAAAAAAAAAACAGATTTTATAAACAACTATCATCTTCCAAACCAAATGGGTAACATTACTAGACTAGATGAAAGGAAATTTGAGAGTATTGACTCACTGAGATGAAATGATATAAATATATGGGCATGACAGTGGGTAGCTCCTGCTTAATTTGCTCCTTCGTGTACATAAGCAAAAACATTACTTTAAAGATTATTCGATATTATTCCTGGATTAATATGTGTCACTTTTTGTCCTTGTAAAGTTCACATGAAGGATTTACTTTAGCTATTACTACGTAAGGAACTGCTCCCGACGAGAGAACAATTATTTGCTATTTCTTATTGGCCAAATGAGTCGGAATAGACTTTTGTTGCGTTTTTTTTAATATCATAATGTTATTTCAATTTCATCTTTTAGTTATTTTTATGATACTTGCTATTTCTTATGATAAATATGGACGTATTCCAGGAAATTATATAAGTAAATAGACAGGTAAGTCATCATCATCATTATTTCAATCCATACACGTCCCACTGTTGGGTTTGAGCCTCCTTAATTGTAGAGAGAAATTGACCTATTATACCACGCTGGTCAGATGTATGGGTATAGGGTTTTGTTTCTCTTCCATAGGTCTCATATGCATATTATATTATGTCACTATACGGAATAAAAATGTGAATAATGCCAATATGTGATAAAGTTTATTTAATTCCTTAATCATAGAAAAAGAACGACCTTCCATTTTGTTACATATAGGTACTTTCTATATACATATAAAGAATACCATATTAGCTTCCAGTGGCCTTGTAATCACACAGTAATCTCAAAGCAAAGTAAATATTACTTTGAAAAAATATACTGGTATCGAACACGCTGTCGTTCGATTTAGACTTAGAGCTTCTTAATGCGATTCAAAAGATATAATAGCGCCTCTAATAAATAAAATGGATCTTGGCACCGAATAATTTCCTGTTTCGAGTTTACGGATATCTCACGTTTCTGTGAATATAACCAATTAATGTTAAGAAGATTATCCATAATTCGAAATTCATAATTTAAGTACAAAAGTTTTTTTTTATCTTCAATGTGATTATTTGCAAATGCGATTAAAAGAGTTTAGTAATAAAAAGTAATTAATACGAGTTATAAGCGTTGCAATTTTTGCCATGTTTTTATTAGCTTATTTTATTGTATGTCTAGCTAGATTTTATCGAAATAAAATCTTACTTTATTAGTGTTTTCAGGCAATGAAAAAGTTATCATCAGCATATAAAGGTTAATTTAGCCACTGTCATAAGAATATAAATAGCTCGATTAGGAAATCGAGTAGTCCTTTAATCTAGAGAACCCGAATTCTATTTTTGGTATTTACTTTTTATTATTTTTCCTTTTTTAATTTTCTCTGTCGCTCATCATTTGTTTGTATTTCATTTTTTATTATTATCGCACAAGCTACACTCAGACTCGGGACAAAAATTTGTGGGTCGCACATAGGGAAAAAAACAACAAATGCTGTAAGTTAACGGCAAAGATGAATTACGATGAATGACCACCTGGTCGGTGGTAAGACGAGAAAAACTTTTCACTATTAGCCCATCCTCTGTCAATATCCGAATCAATGGTGTTATTGATAAAAAATATAATTATAGTATTCCTTGTGGTGATGGAGTAAGAATACAATACAACCCCCTCTTTTCGGTGGTAGAAGACGGCAAATGGGTATGATATGCAAAAAACAGCATTGCAAGAGAATGTAAACTCGACATGAAACTCTATATTGACCCGTCTGATCGCATGGTTTAGTACAGGGTTCGCCAAATAATTTTGCTAGGGGTGCGTTTTCACCCAGTGGAACATCGGCTATGACTGGGCGTTGAGGGGGAGCCTCCCGCCCGGGCTGGGCGTGATTTGTTACGCCGACGACACGCTCGTCACAGCCTGCGGTGGGACGCTAGAAGAGGCGGCAAGCCTGGCGACTCTAGGCACCGAAGAGATCGTCAGGCGGATCGAGGCGCTGGGGTTGAGGGTCGCCTTGGACAAGATGGAGGTCCTCTTGTTCCATGGGCGCCGTATGAGCCCTCCCATCGGAGTCTCGATCACCGTCCATTCGGTTGAGATCATCATCCGGGCCCATATGAAGTACTTGGGCCTGGTGCTCGACGGGCAATGGTGGTTCTGAGAGCATTTCCCCAGGCTCGCTCCACGGCTCGTCGGCACGGCATCCGCTCTAACGTGGCTTATGCCGAACGTGGGCGGACCGAGCGTTACGTGCCGATGGCTGTACGCGGGGGTCATCCGGTCGATGGCCCTGTACGGCGCACCGGTGTGGGCGGGGTCCATGACCGTCCGACTCAGGGCTCTTCTGTGGTGAACACAGCGGGCCATGGCGGTCAGGGCCGTACGCGGATAGCGCACGGTGGCGACGGAGGCAGCGTGCCTATTGGCCGGGACTCCCCCGTGGGACCTGGAGGCGGAAATGCTCACCGGATTGTATTGGCGGGTGACGGGGGTGCGAGCAGAGGGCGGCGTGGTCTCGTTGAGGGAGCTCACCGCCTGGCGCGTCGACGCCCGCTGAGACGTCATTGCCCATTGGGCAGTCCGGCTGGAGAGGCCTCGATTCGGGGTGCGAACCGTGGAGGCCTTCCGGCCGGTGCTGATGCAGTGGTTGGAAAGGCGTCACGGGGTGCTCTTCTTCCGACTAGTGCAGATGTTGACGGGGCATGGGTGCTTTGCCAAGTACCTGCACAAGGTCGTTAGGAGGGAGAGTACACCGTCCTGCCACCACTGCGATTGCGACGAGGACACGGCGCGGCATACGCTCGAGGCCTGCGCCGCTTTGGCAGCGCAGCGCCGTGAACTCGTCGCAATCATCGGTGCCGACCTGACGCTGCCGACTATCGCTAGGGAGATGCTCGGCAGTGTCAGGAATTGGGACGCGGTCGCAGCCTTCTGCGTGGCAGTGATCTCGCAGAAGGAAGCGGCGGATCGCCTGCGCGAGGAGCGCAGCCTCGATGAGGCGATCCGCCGCCAGCGACTGGGGCGGCGTAGGCGTGAATACCTGCGCCTCATGCCGCCCTAGCCGAGGCCGTGGGTGACATGACTGGGGAATTAGTCCGTCACCCACCGAGAGGCCGACCGCGTGAGGAAAGATCGACGTCCTCCCCGAAGGGGGGACGTCGGTCGATGGGAGGGTACCCCAAGTAGGGGGTATTCCGTCGGGCCGACCACTGATGACAAGTAACCCTGCTCCGGTGGTCGGCCCAACGACGAAGGCGACGTGCCTCGTGGGTGGGTTGCGGGAGTTGCGTGCTTTCGCCCCTCTGTCGCCCCGGACGGAGCGGTGCGAGGAGCGCGCTGACATGTTGGTGTAGAATTTCATTTCGAGTTTTCCTTCTCTTGCACAGATGTTATGTACATATTACATCCTTCAGTCGTCTTTTACGACATTCATGGACAAGATAGGAAGTGATGAATTGTATTCTTACTCCGTCACCACACGGAAAGTAAAGGTTAGTCACGTATTAATTGCTTTATATTATATGTTAGCCAGCCGAGTGATAGCAGATCGAAAACTGTTATTGACAACTACGTGAATTCTATAATCAGTCTAAGGTATCAAATACGATGATGCGTCACATTTCGAAACTATATTTTCGATAGCCTATTTAATCACATAATCATACATACATGCAGTATGTATTAAAAAAAAAAGAACGTGCTTACAGAGTACGCATGTCAAAAGTGAAACTTCTTTGGTGCCACTTGTATTTGTTAAAAAAAAAAACATAAAATAAAAGAAATTAAGAAAAGAAAAATTGTTCTCTTCCTCTCTCTCTCTTTCGATCTTTCACACACACACTTAGGTACTCCTTACTCTCGCTCCATGGCTATGTGCTTCGTGCTATGTTCGCCCTTTCTCACGCTCTCTCATACGGTCTCAATCGCTCCTTCCCTCTTCTTGGACAAAAACGTTCCACATTTTCGTGTCACTAAATTGCGTTTCATCCGTAAAAAATTTACCCTCATGTTTTTTTTGTGTGTATAGCTGTTAGCAGCAGATGGCTTTCACAGCTTTGCCCGGAAGGTGGTTGAGCGCTGAGGGCTCCCAAGCCAGTAATTATCCTCATACGCGCAATGAAGTTTCACTTCAAAAAACCATGAAGTTCGGTTTTGCATCTGATCTTTCTTTGATTGAAATGGAATGTAATCCTATGCCAGGGTTATAAAAGCGAGGAAATAAAAAGTACATTTGTATCAACTCTTGCAATTCGTGATAAATTTTCATGTGAAAGCTTCAAGAAAATATGGGTAGTGTACATTATTGCGTGTTTGGTATCTCACAAACCATTTTACTTTATAAAAGAAATAAAGGATAAGTAACCTATCCATTACACGAAGTGTAATTATCTTTAAAATACTATAGGTGCCTCTAAAGTAATTAAATATGGGTTATGTAGAGCCCGTAAATGTTGTCTGAAATAATAAGTGACCGCATACCAACCGTCAGATCCTGACGCTCATTCATTGCGGTCTTTGTTCTAAAACAAAGGAAGTTTAGTGTTAGCCGCCAGCGAACTTCACCAACAATACCTACGGGGGTAGATAAAATAAACTTTGACAATTGCTCAACGATGTGAAAAATTAACTAGATCCTCACAAGTTAAGTACCTACTATTACTACTCAGATATGTACTGTTATTGCGATCTTTTAGTGCAAATGGTGTGTATAAATTGCGTAATATCGCATTAAATGTTTATTTACTTGATTTCATTATGTACATTTCTCGGAGCTAGGTGGTAAGTTAATATGTTATACCTTTGTAGCTTATCTTTTATATCTTCTTAAATCATTTAATTATTATTTTAATTTGGGTAGCTGGTATTTCATATTCACAAACACACAGTAATGTGAAAAATTAGATGTAGGTATTTTTAGTTGAACAATAAATTAAACCTCTCATTTAATCTACATATAAGATCGTACAAAATTACACTGTAAAGTATAGGTTAGGTAAGTAAAGCAAGAGATGATGTAGAATTCCCTAAGCTCCATTATACTTCCATGATGAAACTCAGTAAAACTTCGGGGTAGATTCAAGCGGATCGATCGAGCTCATTAAATTCTGTAATTGGATAGACGATTATAAGAGTACTTCTAGGCTCTCGATTGTTAGGCAAAGAGTGAAAAATATATTTATGACTCGTGGTTCTTGCAAAAACATTTCAAAACCAAATTACACTTATTATTATTATAATTTAATTATAGAACTATTGTTATGAAATTTATCGTATTTATTTACTAGCCCGTCTTTTCGTGTGAAGTAAAAATACAATTCACCTCCTTTCTATTTCCATTCTACTCTCTTTTGCGTGGGTATTAAAAATACGATTAAAGGTGTATGCAGAGAATATTACTGCTAGGGAAGGCGAACTCGACATGAAACCCTATGTAACACGTCTGCCAGCATCGTGTAATAGTAAGTATACTAGATAATTTTTTCTTCTTCCTTGCTTGCTGGAGGGATTCCATTGTGAAGCAATTGGGCTCGCGCTTGCTTGCTGTGGGGATTATATGGGTTGAAATAATATGACTATTCCATGTAGTAAAAATTATTCTAAAATAATATAGTGTTAGAAATAGTTTTAATTAGGCTTTTCAATGTGATGCCATTATTATTTACTAGCCCTTGATTGTAATTGCCTGGTCAAAGGTTAATAACATTTTTCGGGGAATTTTTTAATACCAACTGCGTTTCACCAAACCCTATCTTGCAAATCCTGGCACGCGTGTCGATTATAGCCTTATCTACCCTTTGTGAAGGCTTATTTCGTACTGTAGATGTAGATAGGTGAGCTGGATAGAATACGGATATACTTTAATATCTGTCGTGCACGAGCTTTTTCCACTAAATATTTAGTGATAATGCAACATTATTCCTCGCGGATGTCAAAGGAATTGAGGAAGGTAGATATGAAGAAGCAAACCTAGGTTTAGATGCAATTAAGTACGTCTTGTTCTACTTTTTAGTTCATACTGGTCCCACTGCTAAGGTATAAAGTCCTTCTCACCAATAGCCCCCTATTATTATTAAGTTACTACTCTGAGTTAGCATACGGGTTTATTTCGATTTCTTTTATATAATTTGCAGTGATGTAAAGTGTTTATATATTTGGTCGTCTTAAAACACTTTTTTTTTTGGAAAAGAAGTGGTGAATCTTGTTTCTTCACCATACGGATAAGTCAAGAGACGTTCAGTAACACACAGTCACTTGTTGTCGTTACTCAATGGATAGCTATGTACCATCATCTTAAAAACCAGAATGGATACAAATGAAGTGAAATGTTCTACTTTGAAATGTCTGGTATTTCTGCAATATACGGATAACTATTAAATTTACTTATTGAATTGTACAAGTATGAAGAAATCTCCTGTATGGATTAAGAATACAATGATTGCTTGTGGGAATTGTGGTTGAACGATCGTTATGTTTGTTGCTGGTTAACGATAATATATGAAGCCTTCAAAAGAAGCAAAAATTTAAAAGACAAAATACTTATGAAAAGTGAGTCTTACAGTAGACGCATCTGATGTTTAACATACTACCCTGTTATCATATTATCCTACCGTGACATGGAGATGAGATATATGTATATAAAGTCAATTTATTCTATATGTTATTGATCAAATCATTATCGAATATATTCTAAGCACGCTTGCTCACGTAAGTTTAATTCTAGTTGGGTAAATACGCAATAGTAACTTAAATCCTGAAAAATATTAAAAATAATAAAAAAAGGGTCCTATAAATATGATTTAAATGGTACGGTTGGTAACGTTGGATTTCCCTTTTTCTTTCTCGTAACATACACGCATACTCTATGTTGGTTGACAGTAAATTGTGGTGCCAACCTTACCCAAAATGGATTGACACCTTCTTACAGTCATCCACCACTGCGCGCGCTCATTGGCCGAATCAAACAGCGCGCGCTTCCCCGGTTTCCAGTAACATATTGCCGTCCCTTTTCCAAAAATTCCCCTCCTCACTTCCACAAAAAATATTCAGCAACCGAGATGATAGATGTTTCACATTAAAAATATAATGCATAAAATCAATCAAAGCCTCGGTTCATTTGTAATTATAAACAATCCAAAGACCGACTTCAAGGCATATAAAATCTAAATATAGTACATGCCTACCTACATATTCCGATAAAAGTATATTTTTCTTAATAAATTAAAATCGGTGTACCTATATTATGTTAGTTCTCTATGTATTAGATATACATATCTCTAACCACTCATCTGATTATAATGAGGGTTTATACTGTTATATATGTTTATAAAAGAGTTATCCGTTACAATCACGCTGTTTTATTTTATGAACAGTTAGTCGCGGCTTTGAATGTGAAGCCTTACTTATTGGAACAGTTTTATATCCGTATTGCCTTTCCTTCACCTTGCGTCAGGTTAAGGTTGCTATGAATTATTGATTTCAAGGTTGTTTTCGTTATAAATAGTGGCGCTGTTACTTACTACCCTGTGCTGTGTAATTTGGATTCATAGCTTCTAAGAAATATAGCCACGCTTGACAGGCGAGTTTAATTTACTTTTCATATATACATATGTGTTGTTACTTTTGATGTGAAACATCTATAGGCGAGGGTGACCGTGATCGTCGCGTGGCGTTTAACGCCACGCCTTGCGGTCTCCTATTAATTAAATATTAAATAATTATTTGGATGCATATACTTACATTTTTATAACGAAACCATGGTGCGATTTAAAGTTTTGTACAACGCCATCTAGTGAACTCAAAGTATATTGTTACTTATAATGTATATTAATGAAAATAAATGTTTATTGAATAAAAATCATCATTTTTTGGAAAAAAATCGCGATATTTTATTAATACTTTATGCCTTAGTTTTATCGTATTAGTTCCTGTCGTAATCTAATGTTCTTTTATGCATATATACTTGTTTTATAAATTAATATAAAATTCTCTAACTTAGTAATATAAATATACCAGTAGGTATGGTATTTAGTTTACTTTCAGCTACGAAAACTGGAGAACCGTTTTTTTATAGGCTTTTATTAGTTTCGGGTGTATAATTATATATTTATTTCTTTGTATATTACCGACTTCATAGGAATTGGATTTTGACTCACTTTAAACAGTCAAATTTCATTTAAAAGTTGAAAATTTAAGGAGGACCAATGACGTTAAAATTATTTAGATAGCTTGTCTTATTATCATTACAGGATTAAAAATTTCTTTATTAAATATATTGAAGCTAAGAGTTGGTCGTTAGCTCGATAAATGCCCCCATTTCTGTTTCCTAAATCACACTCTTCGTGCGGAAAGAATGTCTGTGAACGGATGAAAGCATTTCATTTTTTATAGGCTTTTATTAGTTTCAGCTGTGTATTTATTTGTTTGTATGTCACCAACTCCTTAAGAATTGGATTTTGACTCACTTTAAACAGCTTGTCTTATTATCATTACAGGATTAGAGAGTTCTTTATTAAATATGTTGTAGCTGAGAGTTGGTCGTTAGCTCGATAAATGCCCCCATTTCTGTTTCCTAAATCACACTCTTCGTGCGGAAAGATTGTCTGTGAACGGATGAAAGCATTTCATTTTTTATAAGTTTCAGCTATGTATTTATTTGTTTGTATGTCACCAACTCCTTAAGAATTGGATTTTGACTCACTTTAAACAGCTTGTCTTATTATCATTACAGGATTAGAGAGTTCTTTATAAAATATATTGTAGCTTAGAGTTGGTCGTTTGCTCGATAGATGGCGCTATTTCTGGTTTATAAATCGCAAATTATTTCAAGCTATGTTTTAGAAGGTTCATTTCGTTTGTACTAAATGACGTTACCATAAATATGAGTCGTAAAGTCAATTTTAAAATGGGATAATTTATTCGATACGATACCTACCAAAAAGTACTTATTGACTAAAATATCGAATACAAAAGTATCGGTATCGAAAGAAAAGTACTCGATACCTAAAGATAAAGTAAATAAAAATACTCGATACTTTAAACAGTACGTTACTTATCTTTTGATACTATTCATGAGTTCAGTATCGATACTTTATATTCGATACCGTGTCTCTACTCGTACAAAATAGTTTCAATGTTTCACATCTGTCAGGCGTCCTGAGCGACGGCTCACTTTTTTTTTAAATTTATGTATCAAGATATTTGAAAAAAAATTATTATAATATATGTAATATATTTATATTCTTGTCAAAGACATATAGTTATATTTTTAAAAGTATCATCATCATCGTTGGGCTCAGGCCTCCTCCACAATGGGAGAGGAATTGACCTACTATTCCACGCTGGTCAGATGTGTTGGAATAGGATTTTGTTTCGAACAAAAAGTTCGAGGGTTTTGTTTTCCTTCTCTTGCAAAGATGTTTTATGCTTATTATATCCGTTAATCGTCTATTACGACATCCATGGGCATGATGAAGGAGATGAGGGAGTGCTGAATTGTAAGGATACACATACATATATCCATTTTTTTTAACTGAGCATACGATGCTTTTCTCAAATGTTTAAGTGCTTCTGAACCTAAATATAAATTATGAATTACAATCATCCAGTTTAAGGCATCCAGCATCGACGGAACCTATAATATACTTTACGAACCTATAATACAAAAGAGGTTCCGATTTCCTTGCAGTGATAGTTCGAAAGTACGATACCACATATAATGACAAAACAGATTCAGGATCGATGATTTTAAATGATCGGATTGCTAGAGCTAATTAGTCTTCAACGATCATTTAAGTGTTAATATTTTAATTTTTAAAGACAGATAAGACTTCTTAAATGGAAGTTAAAGATTTTCGAAAGTCCAGGTATTAATTTCGATTGCTTAATATGGCAGTCGTCGGTTAGGATATTATTATTTTCGTCATTAGGTTTTATTGTCATCTTGTGGAAATTGAAGTTATTGTACCATATAAGAAAAAAAGTTGTAAATGCTTTTGTTTGATGTTCGTGTGATTTACCTTTCTTTCCAGGGGAAGTGCAGTTACTCTTGTTAGAGGGAGACTTGGTTTCAGCCGCTGCCATCTTCTCTTTTTCGGAAGCCATATTTATGCGTAATTTACACTAGATACGTCTGAATTTATAACAGGGCCTGCTCATTCCTGCTTTAGCGAATGTCGAAAAAAATTAAATTTTAAATTGTACGTTTACAACCGCACCCAAGGACCACAAATGTCTATTATGAATAATGAACGATGAGTGATTTCCAATGACTAAAATTGGCAAACAGCCATATTGACATTATTAGTAATAAATATAATATCGCCTAAAAACCGCACATCATACTCTTATTTGTTTATAAAGATAAGTGAGGTGTATACTGTCGCACTGAGATTCGATTGATATTTGTCAAGTATTTGAGAAGTTCTACGTTATGTATTTAGCTGTACGTGATGTATTAATTGGTGTTGAATCACGTTGTTCGAACGCCGTGACTCGGAGGTCTAAGTATACAAAGGTAAATGTTCGAAGTACCAATGTTAATCACAATGCTAGATTAAATAAGTATTGCTAATAGGATAATAAACATGTTATAAGTCATTAACATGTTGAAAAGTTTCAGAATGTTACAAAGCAGTATTTATTATATATGAAGGAAAATTTTTTAACGGTAGCAAATATATTATTGATATATTGTTATTTGCTCATAACAGTTATTGATGTTTTTTATAAAACTATCACGTAAAGTGATGGCAGTTTAAAGTAGGTAATATTATTTCAAAAGTTAAATGCTCTCGAATAAATTGTATAATTTAGAATACTGAATTAATTTAAGTACTTATTTCAGTCATTTTTTATTAATAATTACCACTTAAGTAAATTCCTTTGAAGTATTTATGTTCCATAAATAATATTTCTATTTAGGCATTAAAAAGAAAATCAAGCTAATACGATCTCTAGTGAGGTGTCTTTAAATATTTATTCGGGCCTAGCCATTATTGTAATTTTTTTTAATGGTTGAAGGTTATTGCAAATATTTTATAATCTGACCTTTTAAACGGTTGTCAACATAAAGCTCGTAGTATATTATTATTTGTTAATTATTCATTTTTTTTAAAGAATAATCGTTTATAAATTGTGAGCTCTTAATAATGTGATAGCTATAAAATTATATTCATATTTAGTTATATTATAAGTACTATTTAATACTGACAACCTTTATCAAAATAACAGATAACTAGAAAGCTCTATCATTCTTCTTGGAAGATAAGAATGAAATTTTCAAATAAATTTGAGTAAACAAGAAAATCTACATAATGAATTATGTATTAGAATGAATTCGAAAAAACAGTGAATCTGGTTTCCATGATATAAATAAAGTAAATATTTAAGTATATTTAATCACAAGATGACTGGATAGTAGTTGTAATTAAATATTTGCGTGGCCTGTTGAAGTGTTAATTAAGCCTACTTCTAAGTAACTAATTAGAAATATGAATATGATATTGGTAAACATGGTCATGGCCTTTTAAGACGTATGGTTTTTTCTACATATAAAGAACTACACATGCAAGGAGTAAATGAAAGGAGTTTAAATGAAAACTATTCTTTATTATAAACTTTGATGAATGAGTACTGTACTAACAATAGACACATAAACAGAGAAGTTTCAAAGTTCTCTTTGTAACCGCTTAATTCGACTATTAGTGAAATAGTATTTCATTTCATTCCTTTTCGTGCTTTAAACACGAAGTATTATGGTTGCTTTTTCTCTGTCATAAAATGGAATTACGGCGCGAAGGCTTGTACTCGTCGATTGCAGGCTATGTGTGTAAGTAAGGCAGTGAAACATTTACTTACTAATTCAACTAAATTTTATAATCTTTAATTCATTTATAATTTATTTATACTATTGATCGACATTGAATTGAAATGCAATACATTTCTATTTAAGTATGAATTACAAGTGAATGCTACAATTATTGTAACGATACTTCAGCTGAGAGTACTGGCACACATAACCCGTCAATAGGTACGCACGTTACGTAAGCTACGATTATAACGTGCAACACTGGCAATTACTGTTATTGTCGTGGACGCGAGATGAGATGATAAGTGGACCTTAGGGCGGGCTGTATACGAGCTGGGTCGCGCGGCGTGCGGAACGCGTGGAGATCGCGTGCGGCGCGCGTTTTGGACGCGCGCGTCGGTGCCCGGCTCGCCGGAGGCTGCGGCCCGGGCGGGATCGATGCGGGCGGCGGGCGGCGGCGGAGTGCACCAGCTGGGAGGCTGCGCCGCGTCCTCCCCCTCTCCTCTCCGCACCGCGTCGCACCCTCGCGTCGCGCAAGCGCCCCTGTACCTTCTAGCTCGCGCCACCGCCGCGCCGTCGCCGACTACGTTTCAATTCCCTCTTCATCCCAAACTGATTTACGATACGTTCCATCTTATAATGATATTTTTATCTAAATCTGCTACTGGTAGCCTTGTGAAGATTTTTTTTCCAGCAATAGCGTAGGCTATTTTCGTAAAAATGTCTAAGATAAGCCTCCGCGATTAAGCTCTACAATGAGCCAGATCTCGGACGACCGTCATGTTTGTCAAGCTTAGGGCATAAAACATTTTCATTATATCAGATCTTAGTATATCTTAAGGTGTCTTAATGTGGAATACTGCCGACGATACGTTACTTTTGATCTCGATAGCGCCAATAACTGATAAGACACGCTTCTTATCAGCATTAAAGGAGGGTTGCCACTTCATAATTTCCGCTTCCCCAGTGTCATTCGGTAGGTTGTTTTGTTAAGGTAGAATTATTTATTATAAGGTATCAAGGGATCAAGATCGGTCCCTTTTTACCTTTTAGTTAAATATAATTATTTAGATGAAAACTGCCTGAGAATATCTTTGTTATTTACTGGCGCGGCGGCGTACAGACAGTGTACTAACGCATTTATAAATATATTTTTATACTTATATGTTTGGATGTAGTTCTTCCATTTATTGTCAGTGTAATTAATTTTAGACATATTAAACATTTTAAGGCACATTTTTTAGTATTCACTATTAAAAGTTAGTCCACACGTTGTCATGGAGTATTAATCTGTAATATAAAAATTGTGGGCATCAGGTTTACACCATTGTCATTTGGTAAATGATAAAACTTGCCTAACTTTGCTCTGGTCAAATAATATTCCTAAATGTCGGGTACCTTGACAGTGGGAAAATATATTGGCGTAGTAACCACATTGGGACCCAGTTAGACGTAAGGATTTATTTCGAAATACGTGGGTGGTATAACTGGTGGGTGTCGTAAAAGACGACTATGGGATACGATATGCATCGATGCAAGAGCAAAAAAGTTTGATCAGTGTAGAGAAATTAACTTTAATTAATATAGGTTACTTTCCCTCTAACAGTGGAAGAGGCTAAAGTATAAAAGTGAGACGTAGGTAGTTATATGGGCGACATGATGATAATCACGAGGTTTTTAGATTGGATCCAACGTATTGGTGAAATTTTTTTTTTTGTGTGAGTATAGCTGCTGTTGGTCACAGGTGACCTTGACAGCTTAACGCGGGCAGTAGGTGAGCGCAGATGGCTCTCAACCCGGAACATATTGGTGAAAAGTATGTGAATAACATTAATCAGCTTTCTATGTACCCTTGAAAGCTTTATGCGTTGGAAAAGAAATATTAAGTATACAGTACATAGTTTTCACAATTCTCATTGGCTTTTAAAATAAATGATCAAATAATCTGTCTTTTAATTACCCCACTAAAAATATTCAATGGACGTGTGCAAAGAAATTATTTATTAAAATACTCCTAGTTATTAAATATGAATATACATCCTAAAAACTTAAAAATTCAGACTATGAGCACGAAACAAATCGAGTTGGTCGATCGCTGTATTGAACACGTGCAGACAGCTTTATTATTTATCGCAAAAGTATTGTCTAATTAAAGCTTATATTTTCAAAGAGATATTACTAAAATCATTAAATCGTTGAATGATTTTTTTTATTGCAAATGGTAGCAAATGAGCAAACAGTATACCTGATGGTAAGTGTTGCTGCCGCTCATGGACCTCTGCTGGGCCGCTATCTATCATGAAGAAAGTGAAAGGAGTGTGAATGCGCACAATGAGGGTCGGTGAAATTAAACTCGCCACACGCAAACATCCTTAAAAAATTGGGCTGCCGGATCTCTCGCTCACTGATGAAGCGCAGTAACAAATTGCTACTACTCAGACGTCGATTTTCTGCGAGAATGTGGTACTATTCCGGACGGACCGGCTCGCGGCTGTCGACAGACAACTGTCAACAGTGTGGTCCTACTACTACTATAAATAATGTCAATCACGTTTTACGATATTTAAATGCAGTTTTGATCAGTAGAATTAATGACGAGTCCACAGAAATATTAAAGTGAAAATATATATCAATAAAATGAATGTACACTTACAATGAATACATTATTATATGAAATTCTTTTAGTTATTGCAAGTAAGATGCAACATCGTCTTTCGATGACAATAACAAGTATTGACAGAATATTACAAAGTTGGAGAAACTACTTTTAAAGGGTAACTAGAGCAGATTGCGTCTGTCTCGGAAACTTACATCTTTTTATTTTCTTTGTACTTCTTTTTATACAAAAGAAATGTTGGTGTATTTTTTGCCTATTCTTGTGTATCGTTAATCTAATTAAGTTACAACGTTTTATATACGATTGTACATGTGCTGGGAAAAATTTCCTACACTAAAAACTTTGAGAAGTGAAATGGAGTAAAATATTTGAATAATATTGTTACGGTATATGCTATATTATTAATGAATTAATATTACAATGTATCGCGATTCCTTAATTTTCCATTGGGCTCACAAAAACCGAAAGAGGTTTCACTAGAAAATGGATAACTATGGTCCTCGAAAGCAGCGGCTTGATGCATATCACTCATACTTGTTAGCATAAGTTTACATTTGGAATTAAATAGTTCATCATCATTTTCCTGCCCTCATCCCACGCTAAGTGGGGTCGGCACAACATGTTTTTACCTTCCATAGCCTCCTATCAGCCGTCATATGTACACTCACTGCTTTCATACGCATATCTTCATTCACGCAGTCCATCCATCTCTTTTTGGGTCTCCCACGCTTCTTTCGTCCATCCACAATCAAATTGACAACCCTCCTTGTCACATGCCTTTCATCCCTCCTCATCACATGTCCATACCATGACAATCTCGCGCTCCTAATCTTCTCTATCACTGGTGCCACTTTTAGACTTCCCCTAATATACTCATTTCTTACTTTATCTAACCTTGTAACCCCACACATCCATCTTAGCATTCGCATCTCTGTAGCATGCACTCTTCTCTCATCCGTCTTTTTCAATGCCCAACACTCAGATCCATACATAGCAACAGGTCTGATGACACTCTTGTATATTTTCCCCTTAAGTTTGAGAGGCAACCGGGTGTCACAAATTGTCCCCGAGACCTGCCGCCACTTCATCCATCCTGCATTCATTCTACTATTAATCTCTCGGTCAATGTTGCCATCGTCTTGGATAAGCGAGCCTAGATACTTGAAATCGGAGAGAGGAGAAATAGTTATACAGATTAATTTATCCAGACACTTTGGGATCTAATAAAGCCGATGCGGGCAGTTTTATAAATAAATTTGAGAGCCGGAAGCCCAACTTTCTGATGGTGTTTGTGTGTGGTGGATTTTAGTGATGCCTTTAGTATCACCGAAGCTCATTGTACGCATTCACACTCCCTTAACTTTCTTCGTGGTAGGCAGCAGCCTTGCAAAGGTTCATGAGCGGCAGCAACACTTACCATCAGGTGTACTGTTTGCTCGTTTGCCACCGTTCGCAATAAAAAAATACTTCTGTAAGATATAACTTTTTAAAATAATGTAATCATCTAATATATCATCGTCTTCCTGCTCTTATCCTAATTACTTAGCATCGAAACAACTACTCTTCTTTCATAGTACTTATTGCAAAAGTTGTGGCAACAGCCTGACGTCAATCTGTCTGGGAAGTATAATTGTTGATTAGACGTCATCAGATAGGGCTGGCTCCAGTCGATTTAAATCTATTCATTCTCTTTTTAATCGTCTCTAACTAAATTTACAAGTTATGTAAGGGATGATAATATTAGTAGTCACTACTACACAGCGCATAATCTAATAAAATGACTGAAATACGTAGAGAAATTAAGGGTGAGCATAGTATGTGTTAGCACTCCATAATTTCCTGCGGGTGTCGTAAGAAATAACTAAGGCCTATAAATAGATAACATCGCTATAAAAAGCCAATATTGCTTTTATTGTGACTCATGCGCCGCAGTGGGACGATATGATTTAAGTAGAATAAAAATAATAAATATCGTACATATACTCATCAGCTTTTTTATGTTTGGTCTCGATGTACGTGGTCCGTTCCGTTCGGGGTGACGAAAAGGTGGCGCGCGGGCACATAACCCACCGTATAGTCTCCCCTTCACCATTGGGCCGAATACTAGAACTAGAGTCTTTAACGTCCGTGGCCAGCCTTTCTTTTTTCTTGGGGTGGGTGACCCTCAAGTACCCTCTCCTCGACATACGTCCCCCCGCTGTCCGGGGACGTCGATCGTCATCGCGCGGTCAGCCTCTTGGCGGGTGACGGTCTAACTCCCAGGTGTCCGTAGCCAGTCTGGCGTGTTCCTTATTGGGTACCATCTCTACCCGACACCGCTCACATAACGAGGCGTCACCCTCACGAAGCCTAGCGTGGGTAAACTAAGAGGTAGGAAGCCCGAGTCCAATAGTGAGACATATATGATATTAGCTGAGAAGAAATTTTACATTACATTTACATTAATTTAGTCCAATATGTTATAATACAATAATAGATATAGTTCTAAAGTAATATGATTTCGACATTTTTATAATTGAAAAAGTTTAAAGTAGTATTTAATATTAACTTTAATTTCGCAGCACATTGTTTAAGTGACGCTGCCGGCTATCGCTAGGGCGATGGTTGACAGCGTCGGGAATTGGGACGCGGTCGCAGCCTTCTGCGAGACAGTGATCTCGCGGAAGGAGGCGGCGGATCGCCTGCGCGAGGAGCGCAGCCTCGATGAGGAGATCCGCCGCCGGCGACTGGGGCGGCGTAGGCGCAACTATCTGCGCCTCATGCCGCCCTAGCCGAGGCCGCGGGTGACGTGACCGGGAATTAGTCCGTCACCCGCTGAGAGGCCGACCGCGTGAGGAAAGACGAGACGAGGGGGGGACGTCGGTCGATGGGAGGGTACCCCAATTAGGGTTATTCCGTCGGGCCGACCACTGACGACAAGTTAACGCTGCTCCAGTGGTCGGCCCAACGACGAAGGCGACGTGGTTTTTGGGTGGGTCGCGGGAGTTGCGTGCTTTAGCCCCTCTGTCGCCCCGGACGGAGTGGTGCGGAGGCGCGCCGACCGCGACCCACCCACAAAAAGAAAAAGCACATTGTTTAAGTACCTAAAAGTTAAGTAAAATAACGATTGAATACGCGTTATTGGTTTTTTGGGTTAAGTGAACTTTATTACTACACTTTTAGACAATGGACATTACTTTATATTGTCCTTACGAAATATCTAAAGATAATAGAACTTGTTTGTATTTGTTAAAATAGAAAGTTATAAATAAATCAGATGCGCCAATATCATATAGATAGTAGAATGTGAAAAATATAATTGGGTGTTTATTTACATTAATGTTTATTTACATTATATGAAATTCTGAATGTCTAATACTAATACTGACTGGTTTATCCGTATGGTGACGGCCAAAGAATACAATTCACCACCGATACACGTAAAACACGATTAAGGTATATAATATTCACATAATATCTATGCAAGAGAAGGAAAACTTGACATAAAGTTCTATACTAATACCTCGGAATAGCGCGGTATAGTAGGTAAATTTTCCTCCCATTGCCTACTTCGGCTTGAGCGCTGTACTGGTACTTCTGTGGGCCGAGATGAGATGCTGTCTGGTTAATAATTACATTCTCAAGCAAGGTTGACAAAGTTGATGGTTGGTCAGATAAGCGGCTAGTCATAAAAATTATTGCTAAAACCAATATATATGATGAAATGAAATACATATCGCGTCCTCCCCAACCAATTGGGATAAGAGCAGGATAATAATGATGATGACATTAGTAGGTTTATTTGTGATTGGTACAGAAAATAACGATAGTATAAATGTTTTACCCAAATCCAGTAGCTTGTAAAATCCTTTTAAGAACTTGAAGATTGTGTATACTTATACTATTCAATCAATCTGATTATGTAAAACCTTTCATCATCATCATTGATCATTTCAGCTCATATACGTCCCACTGTTGTCCTTGAGTCTCCTCTACAATAGGAGGGAAAGTGACCTAACTGTACCGTGCCCGTCAGACAGGTTGGTATAGGGTTTTATTTAGAGTTTACCTTCACTTGCATAGATGTTATATTAGGGGATGGATTTGTATTCTTACTCAGTCTCCACAAACACTTTATTATTGTAAAAACCACTTTTAGCCTTTTCATTGTCGTGGCAGGCCACGTATGTCCCACTGTTGGGCTCGGGCCTCCTCCACAATGGGAGGGAATTTCACCTACTTATACCATGCTGGTTAGACATGTTGGTATAGTTTATTTCGAGTTTTTCTTCTCTTGCACAGATGTTATGTGCATATTATATCCCTTAGTCGTCTTTTACGACATATACGAGCGAGATAGGGAGTGGTGAATTGTATTCTTACCTCGTCACCACACGGCAAAGCCTTTTGATCAGTTTTTATTATAAGTAACATATTATAACAAGATGTTTTATTTCTTTACAGTCAGAAAAGTCAAACAATCATCATATCCTTCTCTGACGCAGCCTGAAGCTAAGTAATATAATAACTTTTTCATGTTAGTTCATATTAGTAAGAAGAGCGAAAATATGAGTCCTAGATTTATGGCGCGTCGCTTTCCGTCAGATATCATTTTAACAAAGTGACAGGAATATTTCGACACAAAGGGAACAAGGCTATCTTGTAAAAGGGTATTTGAAGTAGCTCAAATCAAATTCTTTCTATCTCTCACGTACGTTTCGAATGTGAACTTTATTACTTTTTCGCATGATGTAAGAACAATATTCAGAATTGCCATTTCAATTGGTAGCTATCAGTGCCTTCCAATATTTTGTTCCTTAGTAATATCGATAGCCTTTACACAGGTAAACAGTAGATATGAGGTTAATTAATTTTATAGATATGTCTTAAGCGAGCGGAGTGATGGCAGCTCTAGTGGTTAACTCGTAATCGGGGCTGCTTGTGGGATCTGATGCATCATTTTTGTATTTTGTTGTGGTTCGTAATGTTGATGATAATTTATGTCTAAGTAGTTTAGATGAAATATTGGAACTGTTGAACAATCAAATTCATTACTTTTCATGAAATCCACCATTCCGTATTCTGTGTCATGCCACCAACAGGTATTGTTATTTTATTGGCTTAGATAAGGTAATTAAGTGGAGAGATTTGTTACTTGTTTTTTGTATATACCCATTGTTTTATTGAAATTGGGAATTGTTTGGTACCCTATTAATCTCTAATACTTGATAAATTTCGCACATAATTTATTAGATAGAGTGTATAGAGATATAGATAGAGCGTGTAAGAGAAATTGTCGTAACTTTTTTATAATATTCATCATCATCATTTATAATATTAGAATCCTTTAAAATTAATTTTAATTATTCAGAAGGAATTTTATTTAATTATACAGGAGGATTTTTAATATGCGGTTAAAAAATTGCTGTTCAGTTAATTAACCATTTGATTTCTTTGCACATAAACCTCCTTATATGGGGCAACACACTATAATCGCCTTGCTTTCAATGCAGGTTGGCATCATAGTATTGCTTATAATCAGAAAGTTAAACTTTATGTTAAACAACAATATTTGTATGTTTGCCAAAAAGTTTACTAACCACTAACAATAATAAAAAGATCATAAAATAACGTTTCGAATAAACGAGTGACATAAACAGGCATCCTTCAAGTAATTTATCAAAATGAAATGGGAAGCCGATAAAAAATACTGTTCCGGAGTCGATGTGCAGAGTTAAAGTCTCTATAGAAATCTGTATTGTATGGTGGGACGTCTTCACAATGGGTCGCGTCGTTTACTTAAGCTCGAGGGCTGCTATTACTGAATTTTTAATAGACTTTCTGTTTCACATCGACGCGAAGACAGAAAGAACAATGAAGATTATGAAATACTGGAATAGCCATCATATTAATAATTATAAATATTAACAGACATTTTTCTAATTTATTAAACTAATAAAATTATAATGAAATTATAACTCCACTACAATGAATATAAGTCCTAATGCTGGACACGAGTTTGTGCCGCAAATAGCCCTATTTGTTTCATTTACTTGCGTTCCTAACCTCTCTTAGAACACATGCATGAAAGAGACAACAAATTGGCGGACATTACAATCTCGATTTCTATTACTGCTGTGCGGTAGCGGCTTCGAATACTACCAACCCTTGCTTTGCTCGTGGGTGTCGTAAAAGACGACTAAGAGCCCTAGATTGACCCGGACCAACTCCATCTGGTACCATTTGGGTCAACGATTACATTCACAAGGAGGGTTGACGTCAGGCAGGCGGCCGGTCATAAAAGTCATTGCCGAAACTTTTTGCAATATGTCAAAACAGATGACGTATTGCGTCGACCCCAAGTAATTGGGATAAGCGCAAGATGATGATGATGATGAAATTAGAAAAATATCCAGACTAGGGATTAATCGGCAATGGAGTAAAATTTGCTCAATGGCGCACTTTGCTCGCTGGAGTAAAAAGATCCTAAAGAGGAGAAATACAATAACAAACATAAGTCCAGATTCGTTCAGACTGACGAGATACTTGTAATAGGCGGATACAGTAGACTGCATGCTAGTCATAGAATACTAAAAATTCAATTACGTCTTCGAAAATGGACTACGATAGACTAATTAATTTAAAAAAATCTTTGAGAAAGGTTCGGTATACATATTTGTTATAACTGCATAAAAATGCACGGAGCTATAGTCACAAATAATCATGCCTATAGAAATAGATAATAATAAAATTTTGCATCGAACAATTCCTTTATTAAGTATAAGTCATCTGGTAGGCTGTAGAGTTAATTTCCGGTACGAATTAACCAGTAAAGCTTTCAAAGATTACCCCTGCTGCGGTTTCGTTTCATGGCTAATCCTCCGAGTCCTTTCGTAACTGAATGTTTATTGTTCAATTACCATTATATTTTACATAGTTACAATGAGCGCCTAATGATGCTCTGATAGCCAGATATTATGATTAAGAATTGGCAAAATAAAACCAGTGAGTACTAACTTAATTCAAGATATGTATATATACTTTTTTGCCTTCAAGTTAGTCAAGTACCAACAAGTTCCTTATTCCAAGTTAGCAAATTTACCGTGTTATAAGGATTAATTTTTAATGTAAGTCTTCAAAAATAACATTAAGGCAACTTATATTTTAAGCATGATACACCAAACACAAACTTTGTCTTTATAGACTTACACAACTTTGGTAGGTGCGATATTATCCCCGTAAACGAGTTTATAAAAATCTATTTATTTAAGAAAATAACAGGAAATGTTTTTGCTGCATGTTGTTATATCTTGCAAATACAATATGGCAAGCGCCCTTATTCCGTGATGCTCTGATAGCCTATTTCGTATGGTGACGGAGTAAAAATACAATTCACCACCCGCTATTTTGCCCTTGAGTGTCGTAAAAGACGACTCAGGGATTATAATAAGCAATTATCATCTATGGAAGAGAAGAAAAACTCGATATAAAACTCTATGCCAATCCGCCTTGAGGTGTGCGCCGCGTGGACAAAGCAGCGGCAGCGTCAGAAATTGGGACGCGGATGGGGTAGCGGATCGTGTGCGAGAAGAACTCCTCTTCAGCGATACGCTCCACCGCCAGTGACTCGGGCGGCGCAGGTGTGAGTACCTGCTCCTGATGCCGCCCTAGCCGAGGCTTACCAGATCGGGGACTTTAGTCCGTCACCCGCAGAGAGGCTGACTGAGTGACGTCCCGGGACAGTGACATCGAGAAATGAGGGTAGAGAGGGTATTCCATCGGGCTGACCACTGAGGGCAAGGAACTTGGCACTGATGGTCGGCCTAACAATGAAGGCGACGTGGGTACGGGTGTATTATGGGCCCACGCGCTGTCCTTTCATCGCCCTGGACGGAATGAACGGCGTGTGCGCTTACCATAGCTCACCCTTAAAAAAAATGCCAATCCGCCTGAGGGGCATAGTAAGTAGATAAATTTCTCTATCATTTTGGAGTAAGCTCGAGCCCAACAGTGGGACGTATATAAGAACCGTTTTGCGATGTTGTCACGATAATTTATTAATCAAGAGCCCAAACACAATGACTATGTAAAACTAAGTGAACAACGTAAGTTAGGGAATATACGTATCCGTGATATAAGTTTATCTATATTGTGATAATAGCTATAAAGGCTACGCTTGTTTAGTGGTTGGCTATAAGTTATAAGATTCCTAGGAGAGTATTCTTACAGGAAAACCGATGTCAAAAAGCAAGAATCGATGTCTCATTATATTTTTAAACCATCATCGTTTAAGCAATGCATAGATCTTTTGTTATATACATCATCGTCATGATCGGAGCCCACATACGTCCCACTGTTGGACTCGGGCTCCTCCACAATGGGAGGGCATTTAACTTAGTATACCATGCTGGTCAAACATGTTGGTATAGGGTTTCTTTCCGAATTTTCCTTCTCTTGCACAAATTTTATGTGCATATTATATCCCTTAGTCGTCTTTTACGACATCCACGGGCAGGATAGGGAGTGGTGAATTGTATTCTTACTCCGTCACGGAATAGTAGTTATATACAATTATCCTATTTTTGAAGAAAACTTCTTTAGCTGCGACATAAGAGTAGTCAGATCTTTTTCAGAAGTACCTAATAGTTTTCAAACGAAAATATATTAATACATAATATTTATTCTAATATTATACATTAATATTATAATAAAATAATAATAATTAATTTTAATCGAATAATAAAAATTAAAGAAGTTTTATTTGATGAATTCTGATGTTTACGCAAATATTATAGGTACATTGTAAACTAAACTATTTTACAGCTTTTATAGCGTTTGTATTTGATCAACCACAAGTATAGCTTAGGAGCATTCATTTTGTTATTTTTTATTATAAGACTTTTTCAAGGTACTTTCTACCTTGTATAATAAAATACATAAATACATAAATAAATATTATAAAGAGTTTTTTTTTTGTATCAAAATATATAACTCTATGGTCTATTCTGATGTAGCAACAGTTTGGTCTTAGCAACAACTTTGGTGCTATACATTTGTTGTCAGTAGTTTGAAGTGAGCAAACAAGCTTCGCTAGTTGCAAAAGTATTCAAGTTATTACGGTCTAAGGCTTGTTGGAAACTCATTGATTTAATTAAACTGTAGTGAAGTTAGGAGTTTCAATCTAAAGTTTTCCTGTCATAAAGAATAAATAAACTTATTTTATTTATTCTTTATGACAGTAAAACTTTTTTATCTTAATTTTAATAAGTCTAATCTGGAAAGTTACTGAAGTTATAATGATCCCCAAACCAGGCAAATCTCATCTAGAAGTATCATCATACAGACCAATATCTCTTCTGCCAATTATATCAAAATTAATTGAAAAGTTACTTTTAAGACGATTAAAGCCTATTATAGAAGATAGGAAACTAATTCCCAATCACCAATTCAGCTTCAGAGAGAAACATTCTATGATAGATCAAATACATAGAATTACCAACGTCATAGAAAAAGCCTAGAAGAGAAAAATGTCTATTCCACAGTGTTTCTGGATGTAGCTCAGGCATTTGATAAGTTGTGGCATAAGGGTCATATATATAAGTTAAGGAAAATGCTCCCAAAATAATTTACAGACATATTAGAATCCTATCTAACAGAGAGGACATTTAGAGTGAGACAAGAAAATCCTTACTCTAGTCTCAGACAAATAAAAGCTATAGTACCACAGGGAAGTGTTTTTGGCCCTGTTTTGTACCTGTTGTACACTTGTGACAATCCAGAAATAAAAAACAATGTTATTGCAACTTTTGCAAATGACACCGCCATCATGGCAATGGGTGAAACTCATAAAGAAGCCGTAGAGAGAGAACAAATTGCCATCAACGCCATCACCGATTGGACCAATAAATGGTGAATTAAAATAAATGAGTCCAAATCAACTCATATAGACATTTCAAATAAAAACCAAATTATACACCGGTATACATTAATGGCCGCATTGTACCATATGAAAATACGGCAAAATGCCTGGGTATGACGCTTGACGCAAAGCTTCGCTGGAAGGCACATGTCAAAAAGAAACGTCAGGAGTTAGATGTACGCTACCAGAAAATGTACTGGCTACTCGGTAGACAATCAGTATTATCAGTGTATAACAAAGTACTTTTATACAAACAAATACTTATGCCTGTATGGGCATACTGCATTCAACTTTGGGGTTGTACACAAAACGTGCCAACGTTGTAAACGTACCGACGTTGATATAATTCGAAGAATCCAAAACAAAGTACTTCGGAGTATAGTAAACGCTCCCTGGTATATTAGAAATGAGGACATCCACCGTGATTTAGGAGTGGACCTTGTTGCTAATGTTAAAAAAAAAATATGCTGAGGCACATGAACAAAGACTAATACAACACGTAAATGCCGAGGCTATCCAGCTCCTCGACACCACGGACATAGTAAGGAGACTGAAAAGGACTAAGCCTTTTGAGTTAGTTTAGTGAAATTAGTGATAAGTAGTGCAGTGAGTGCTACCCTTGAAGAACACAAGAACAAAGTGTATTTTATTATTATTAGAGACAATAAGAAAAGTGCCAATGGACACATTCTTTATTCTGTAAGTCTTAGCAAATTAAGTTAGATTTAAATTACTTATTAGCCTCATAGCTAGATTGTAATTATTATGAGGTAACTGTTAAGTTATATCATAATTAGAAAAAAAAAATAATAAAGATGTGAATTTATTTACATTTGTGCACAACACAAAAACAGTTAAAATAACTTAATTTAATCTTATTTTAAGGATATAATTGTACCCACTTAAAAAAACTATAGTATGAAGATAAAAGCTCTAAAATTAGATTTATTTTTTGAAGACTTGCTTTTACAAACCCTTTAGCGAACTTTAGAACGACATAATATTGTTTCTATACGAAAACACTCTATACTTCGCTATATGAGTAACAAGTTACTATCTGCGACTTTAGCCGCGTAAGACGTAACTTTCCCAAGATCTACCAATGGATTATGCTTCTTTGAGTAACAACAGAAAAGTTGAATAACCAACCAAAGGAGCACATTATCGGGATAACATGCATTTTATGTTTTTGGTAATAATCTTTCTACGCGCCTATGTCGATCTGTTTACACGAAATGGTCTATTTACAGGCCAATTTTCATCTACACATGATCCACGGATTACGCGTGATTGAGTAACAATCATCTAAAAATCTAAACATCTTCACAAACTTCCACACTTACAATTTTAGTAGGAGTGGGATATGACTAGTAACTTTACAGCTTCAGATTATGTATCATATCACTTAAATAATTTATCTACTACTCTTTATTTTTATTATTGTAACATTTAAAACTCTAATATAGCGTAAAAATTACGTTAGGTATCTTGTTAAGGCGTTTAAATTGAATTTATAAATTAATAAATTACAAAGATATAATATATAATTCAATTTAAAAATACTTGACGACATCTCTATGAGAAGGTAACCTAAGGTATTTACTGTGTATGTAATTCAAAGATACTACATAACGCTATATTATAACGCTTCGTCGATATGTAAAAATACCAATTCTTAATACATACTTTAAAAAAGTTTCATCTAACTTAGATAAATCGAATTGGAGATTTCTTACAAGCACACAAATGAAGAATGTTATATAATGAAACAAACTAGAAGAAGAAAAATAAACGGATAAAAAAGGTCGAATTGCGGATGTTATTGACTTTATGATTTCCTCGAGGGTGGCGTAAATAGCAAATTAGGGTATTACATTATTACAAGTAATATTTTCCAAATAATTATACACTAACTATCGAATAATTTAGGTACTATATTTAATATTTGACCTTTTTTATTTTTAAACTTTGTCTTTATTCCTGAAGTGATTACTATATCCTTTTAAAAAAACTACTTTACGGATTTTATTTCGTTTGTATTTGATTTTTGATTACCCGACGGACGTTACGAACACTTTGCAGCGTTCATGGTCACGGGCGAACTAAGATGTCTCACGTCCAACAAGTCATCCTTATTACAGAAAATTTATATAAAGTAGTTAAAATATATATAAAAGTTAAAATTAATAAAAATTAAAATATATATGAAAGTTAAAATATTATAAAGTTGTTTTATTTAAAATGTGTAATACTCGTGTAAACATCAGAAATCATTACTTATACCCTTAATTATAGCTTATTTTAAATATGAATAAAAACGTCGCCATCATCACAGCTCCTATTACAAAGAGAGGAAAATTGACCTACTATATCATGTTGGCCAAACGTGTTGGTGTGGGTTTAATTTCGAGTTTGCCTTGCCTTTTCTTGCATAGATGTTATCTGCAAATTATATTCTATAATCATATTTTATTATACCCAAGGGCAAGAGAGAGGATGAAAATTCATTATCAAAGGTCATGTACATTCCATTACTGGGCTCTAGCCTCCTCTGTATTTGAAGAGAAATTGACCTATAATGTTGTTCAGGTGGGTTGGTATAGGGTTTTATTTCGAGTTTGCCTTCTCTTGCATAGTTGTTATATGAACAAGATATCCCTTAATCGTCTTTTACGGACATGAGAGGGGATGATGAATTGTATTCTTATTCCGTCACCACACGGTAAGAATGGAAATTAATATTGCATCAAACAGTCAAAAATGTGTCATAAGACTTAAGTGTAGATAAGAACGTTAGCTTGTGGATGATGAATGATTTGTTAGACGTTGCAAAAGCAAAAAACCAAATTTAAAATGTAATAACTTTTTTAATAGTTCCATTCCGTTTATTAATTTATTTTACTAAATCTGTTTGTAGCCAGAATAGTAACTTCGCCGACAATATTATAAATATTAAATTTATTCATTTTTATCGTACTGAACTCAGGTGAATAGCGGTTAAATATTTTTAATCTCTCTTTCACAGACTTTATTTTTATTTATTACTGTTGATACTGTTGGTATATACATCTGATGGTGAGTAATACTGTCACTCGAGCATCTCTGCTAGGCCGCTGCCTGCCGAGAAGAAAGTGTAAGGAATGTGAATGTGTACGGTGAAAATCGGTGATACTAAAGGCATCACTAACACCCACCATCCACAAACACCCTAAAAAGTTAGGTTTTCAGCTCGCTCGTTCACCGAATGAAGTGCACAAACTATTCAGACGTCGAGTTTTTGCGAGATTGTGGTACTATCCTGGATGGATCGGCCTACGGGGGTAGACAGAAGACTTTGGACAGTGTGGTCCCACAAAATACTAGAAGAAATATAATCCTATTCCCTACTTTTTACTAAAGAAAAACAGTTTGGTATCTCCAAACAAAAAAAAATATTTTTTGTAATATCTTTTTTTGCCGACAGTGGCAAACAAGCAAGCAGTACACCTGATAGTAAGTGATTCTGCCGCACATGGACCTTTGCAATACCAGGGGCACAGCCAAGCCGTTGCTTACCGTGAAGAAAATACTCTTCTTAAACCTCGTTTAAAGAAGGACATATCATAGCGCTTGGGAAACCCAGCAGCAGGTATTTCATTATAGAGCTTGCACGTACGTGGGAGAAATGATCGCTGGAAACATACAGTTGAAGACTATAACGTTTCCAGGTGAAATGAATGAACTCTGCTACGATGTCGAGTGGTACGTTGGTAGCATGGTGATGGTTACCAAGTCAAACAGTTCCTCAGAGCACTCCCCTCGAAAGAGTTGGTAGAGTACACAGAGTAACCCAAAGTCTCTCCGCCGCTCCAGCGACTCCAAACCGTTCTTAAGATTGGGATCCTCGACGATTCGAACAGCACGCCTTTGGAGGGTGTCAAGTGGGTCTAGCTGATATTTAGGCCCAGGTGGGCCTAAATATCTACTACTCACATCTTTGGGCAGGTGCCCAAAGATGTGAGTAGTACTCCATATGAGAATGAACTTGTGCTTTGTATAGCACAAAACGTTGTCTCGGTGTGAAGTTCCGCCTGGCTCAGTTCAGGACGCTCAACTTTTTGCTTGCCAATTTGTCTTTATCCTCCAAATGACTCCCAAACTGGACTTTGCACGATATTTCGACGCCAAGAATCCCAATAGTCTCAGAAATTGGGAGAGTTACTCGTTGGAACTGAGCCGCCATGACAAACGAGTTCTTCTTTGCAGTGAACGCGCAAACTTGTGTCTTTGTGAGATTCAACTGGACTAAGTTCTGTTCACCCCATTCTAAGGCTCGCCCCAGAGAGCGCTCGACTTCAGATACAAGTTGAACCCTTCTTTCCTGTGTACTCCAAGGGATATTCCGTTGCTCGGTGTACCGCTCGTCACCCGTGCTGTCATCCGCGTAGCAACGCATATTCTTGATAGAGAGCATGTCGTTGATATGCAGGATAAAAAACGTCGGGGAGAGCACCGAGCTTTGTGGTACACCAGCATTAATCGTCATGGTATCGGAGCAGGAGCCATCTATGACGACTTTTATTCTCCAACCATCCAAAAATCTGGCGATCCAATGACAGAGTCCCTCGGGGATGCCGTATGAACCCTCATATAGAAAGAAGAAGCTTCGATAGAAATTGCCTGTGCCAGATCAAGGCCTAACGATGTGTGAGGTACACAAGAAGATCACCAGCCGACCGGTCATGACGAAAGCCCTATTGGCGATCACTGATCAGCTGGCAATCCTTAAGGTACTGCAGAAGCTGGCGGTTTATATTTTTCTCCATTATCTTGGAGAACAAGGATGTAATCGCAATGGGCCTGTAATTCGATGGGTCAGACCAGTCACCCCTTTTAGAGATCGGGTGGACATGGCCTACCTTCCACGAAGACCGCATGCTATTAGTAACGTAGGAAAGTCGGTATAGGCGCGTGAGGATGGCAGTCAATTCAGGGACGCACGTCTTTAGCACCACTGCAGCGATGCCATCCGGCCCATATTTTTTTATTAATAGTTTAACTTAGATTATAAAGTAAAAACGCTTTATGTCTAAATAGATGAAAGTATTCATTTTATATATATATATTTTAATATAAGCATATCTTCACGATACTCTTAAAATTTTATTCAGATCTGGACATAAATGGTATAGAATTGATTTGGATTATATTATATTTAGAATACTAAGTTTATTGAGCTATAGTATGAATATATATAAACATAAGAAAACAGAAAATAATGAACCACTAAATTATTGAATTTGTTTTCAATTAATTAAAAGTACTGATAAGGATATGTTTTTATTTTACCATAAAAATACCATAACAGTTTTACAGTTCATAAAAATAAATTCTCTACAAATTCTATGTCCTCCTAAATTTACCGACCACAAAGGAAATATTGCAATCGTTGAGCTGCAAGCTTACAATCTGATCCGACGGTCTTTAATTAAAAGGTGGGGATCTTTTAATTAGGACACCCAATAGTTACTTGTGAAATCTCTTAGCATGTTTACGTAAATCTCTTTAGGCCGTAATGAATTCTTTAACTTTTAGCTTTTTATTTAAAATTGCAAAATATCACATTTCTTTTCAATTTTTTGTTTTTATTTAAAACTAGCAACCCGCCCTCGCTTCGCTTCGGTTTCGGTGGTCTTACCCGCGTAGTTCCGTTCCCGTGGAAATACTGGGATCAAATATAGCTTATGTTACACCTTGATATTGAAGCTTTCCATTGGTGAAAGAATTTTTGAAATTGGTTCGGTGGTTTAAGCGTGAAAGCGTAACAAAAAAACTTACTTTCATATTTACAATATTACCTAGTAAGGATGGAGTAATACAGATACAATATAATAATATATATATATATATATATATATATATATATATATAGCTGTATATAGCTCTATCATATAGCTTTACTTTTCATATAATACAATGAGATTTATAAAACAGCAATAGAAGTAGCCGTCCACATCAAGTCAGGCTGTTGGTTTTCCTTGAACGACAAATTGTCAATTTTACATCTTGGCTTCAGAATTAATTGCATCTAAATATATTTTTCGTACATTTACATAGACTCAATTGATTCTGAGGGCAGATATACTTCTGTAAAATTAAAAATTGGTTCTGTGAAGATTCATGCCTCAAGTGCCTCACTGTCCTTGCTCTGAAAGTGGGTTTTTTTTCCATATCCAGATGTCTAGTCGAAAGGAGGACTGTCAAAATATAGGTAATATTTGACAGCATTTAACACGTTCTCTGTCCTAAACAAAAAGTAAATTAAGCCACAAGTTCAGTAGACTTTTTGCAAAATAATGTTTGTATGTTGTCAAAAGAAAACCATTTTAATATGAAAAATAAAATAAAATATCAGGTTGACCGAGCTTCGCTCGGCGTATTTTTTTAGCATTTATTTAGATATTTATTATATATCTATATATATATCTATATATATATCTATATATATATCTATATTAATAAAAAATAAAAAAATAAATAATGAAAATTATATAAAAAATAACAAAAAGAGAATAATAATAACACCGAGATTCGATCCGAAGCCGTTTGTCGCCGATGTCAAAAATAAAACGAAACCTGACTACTTCGCCACTGAGCTATCGCAACTCATGACATTGATGGCAAAATTTGAATTCATATTCTTTTAAAATTTAATGTCATTATATTGTCTGCCAAAAACACTGGAAAAACAACATTTTCTATACATAAAACCTAGCTAGATCGATTTTTTGGGCCCGAATCCTCTAGTATGCCAAGTTTCAACAAAATCGTTGGAGCCGTTTCCGAGATCCTGAAAATATATATAAGTATTTACAACAATTGCTCGTTTAAAGATATAAGATAAATCGGCACTAGATATTACTGCTCTGAAACACATACGGTTCAAGGAGTTCTTGCACTTGGACAATTCATTATTTACGAGTTCCAATACACTGACTAGCAGTCCAAGACCGCCTTCTAGTTTGATCACAAGTCAAAATTTTCTTTCAAAAATTCAGCGAAAAGAGGACAACAAAATTGTCCGGAAACGTTGCAATGAATGCTACGAAGAGTTGAAAAAAGATGATACAAGCTGGCAAATTGTTGCTAAAAAAGTCAAATAGATACAGAGTGTTTGCAATGCAAAAACCTTTTTGTTTCAACCGATTACGTTCAAGTTTCAATAAAATGTCAGGCCAGAACTGGACTTGCATCTATACCAATAAATAAAATTGGAGTGTCCGTTTGTAATGTCAAAATAATAGGCTTTTTTCATGCTCACAGGGTTATTTTCACGACACCTATGCCTAAAATACAAATTAAAAATTTTTTGTCTGTCTGTCTGTCTGTTTGTTCCGGGTAATCTTCAAAACGGCTGGACCGATTTCAAAAATTCTTTCACCAATGGATAGCTATAATATCAGGGCGTAAACTAGGCTATATTTTATCCCAGTATTCCCACGGGAACAGGAACTACGCAGGGAAGCCGACTGAAACCGAAGCGAAGCGAGGGCGGGTTGCTAGTCATTAATATAATAAAATATATCATAGCAACGCTAGCTTTCTGAAGGCCTTACTATATAAATAACGTAATCAATAGTTACCATTTTAATTTTAAAAAAAGTATGTTTAACTATATATTTGCGCGCTTATCTCAGAGACTACTAGTTAGATTACAAAAAAAAACTTTTTGTATCAGATAATGATGAAGAATCAGATAATGTTTATTGAATAAGGGAATAGGAATAACACACATAATATATGACACGATATGGAATCGGAAACGGGCTACGCGATATCAAAGTCAGGTACTGGTGGCCTACCCATATGGATATATGTACGTGTAAAGCAGATTACGAGCTTGCATGTCGTTCCATACGTCGCCCCGGACAGATTGGGCGGGGTGTGACCATAGCATACCTAGTGCCCAACAAAAAGGTAACAGAAATCCTGATTGATGTATTATGGTTCTCTCCGATTCACGGGATCTTCCTAGGGGAAGATGCCCGGTCCTTTGAAAGGCTTACATGGGGATATGAATCCAACACGCAGAGGCCTTTGGAGAAATTTAATCTAAAAATAGGATGAGCTGTCTACCGATGACACTCCACGTCTGCACATAACACACGTGGACTGCCAACGGTAGGTGTAAAACTATTGTGTGATGATGGTATCTAAAAAATGATTATGGGGTTGGAGGTTCGATGGACTGGTCAACTTAAGATTATTGATTTAAAAACTGTCGTCTGCCTTCAATACCTTTATCGTCTTGAACTTTGGCAGACGATGACTCGCCAACTCACTGAATGGGCCCCCCAAAACGGTCGCCACAGACACGCAGGCCTGTATTATGGTTATCATTAATGTTATTGTAAATAAAACTACGGCTTTTATTGCGTTTGTATTTGCCGGACATTTCGAACACTTTACAGCGTTCATAGTCACAGGAATAAACATAATTAAAATTAAAACCAAAAAGATCACTACAAGACTGCAAGGCAGCGTGAGCACTTATTGTATAGATTTAAATCCACAATAATAATAATTAAAGATTATTTTATAAATCGAAAACCTTTTAGTAAGCCAAAGTAAGACGCCTTTTAAAAATTAATACTAATTTAGCATCATGACCTCCCGAGTTTTCTTGCCGGATATTTCTCAGTGTGGCCGCGTTCCGATCCCGTGGTAGTATATTAGATTTGTTAGGTTAAAATTAATATATTGTCATAATAATAATATTAAAAATACAATACATAATATTACAAATTTAATGCCTAACAATTACTAATTATAAACAATATAATTTTCAAATCATTCTCTTCTTGTACTGGCAATAAATTTGTACCAAAAATGTGGGTCGAAATAATTAATTCCTGTAGCGGGTAGATAATTATAAATATATGTAATAACGATGACTTATTGGATGGATGGATTGGATGTCAGATATCTTAGTCCGCCCGTGACCATGAATGCTGTAAAGTATTCAAAACGTCGGGCAATGAAAAATTAAACTTAAATGCGATAAAATTTGTAGTTTTATTTACAATGTGTAATACTCGCGTAAACATCAGAAATCATTATTAATATTAGGTATAAGTATTGTCGCGGGATGATATGAGTGTTAAAATAAAAATAACAGTATTAAGTATGTAAGTAATGATTAAATGTGTAAGTATGCATGCTGCTAGTACAGACGGTATAACGTATAATTTCAGTCATCGTAAACCAACAATTAAATTATGCGACCTCCATGTTTATTTATTAATATTTATATGAGGCATAATCAAATGTGTGTTAGTATTTTGTATACTAGATATTATGAAATACAGCCATTACCACGTGGCCTTTACATAATCCGTATGAATCTCTAAAGGACCACTTAAGCCAATTTAAGATCCACAAAAAGTACTTTTGTGAGGTCCATAAGAACCTGCCTTGTGTATTGAATTATTTATTTATCTTAGCAGGATCTTTGTAAAAGCATTCGGTAGCGGATGTATTTTTTTGTCGTAGGATAGGTATATTGGATTTCTTTTTTCTTCTTTGAGCGAACAAATAAAATAAATGTGGATATTAAGAGACGAAAATGTATTGAACACCCAAAATAGAGTTGATACGAATCATACAAATTGAATATGGTTACATTGAAAAGCGGAAATTGATTTTTACGTGTTTCGAGACACGTCATTCTTTATAGACAAATATTTCTAAGTCGAAGTAGTAGGTTAGTTAAATATTACAGTACTTTAGTTAAATATTAGTTAAAAGTTGATATATTACCTATCTATGTTTCTACAAAATAAAGCTTGGTAAAGATAAAGCTGTTTGTGTTCATTAAAATCAACACATTATATATGTGTTAGACATGTGTCTGCTATATCAAATCGTAACTGAAAACCATTGATATGCCTCTAACTTATCGATATTGATATAACTAATAATGGCTACCAGTTATCTAGCTACAAATAACTGACAGCAACGCGACGTTGTCAACTAACAATAGCACAACAATTATTGTTTAGGTGCCGTGATTCTTGTTTCGCTACGTTGGTAACCAAACGACCACCAATAAGCCTAATAACCAAAATAATTATACTATCTTTCTCTTTCTACGCGATCCCTGAAGTGCAAAACAGAGAGGGGCGGCTATGGGCTTAATAACAAGCAACATTTCACGAATATTGATAATATTTGTATTACCGTAAGACTTAACTGCATAAGCTTTGGTAAATCAAACTGTAATGATAAAGTGGTTTTGTTTCTCGTTGCTATCGTAGGTATGCTATGAAAAGTGTTCACTATAGTTTGACCTATGAAAGGTTATAATGGTTAAACCGCGCATTAATATAAATAAGATCGCGATTATTTTACGCGTATTATATCGATATTAGACAACGATTATCCATATCGGTATTGACACCAAATAAACGGTTAGTAGCATGTCTAATATGTGTAAGTATATCGTTTGTTTGAGAAATACTTTTTCTTTCTATGACCGCAAACTTTAATTAAATTATTAGTAGAATTACATCTGCCGTCCCTTCCGTTGCGGTAGGTTAAGTGTCCCTTGCTGTCCCGTGGGAGTCGATAAAATTAACTGAAAGCTCATGGGGATTAGAGGGGATAGCAGATTGGCGATCGTAGTTAGTGTGATGAGTTTATCAGCCAATCGTTACTGTCCACTAGTTTGGTGAATCTTTAGTTGATTTTTGCTCACAAGAAAGTAATGAGTGGCGGTACATTGTATATTGCACCAGTCATCACACGACTGCAGCAGGTTGAATGGATAGAGACGATGATGTCTTATTGCATTTTTCTATTACATAAAATACAAAATTGTAAACATCTGTTGCCTACGTTAATAATCTTCTTTAATATTTACGCAAGAATTAATCTTATGAAACGGAACTTTTTTAAGGATTATATCGTGCTTTACTTTTGTTTTTCGACGATATTTCGGACAATTTACAAGCATTATGATGCTGTATTTTAATGAAAAACAGTCATTTAATGTCTCATTATATAGAGTTGTTTTTGTAGATAACATTCGCATGAACTGTCAGATGGAAACAAAACCCTATACCAACACGTCTGTCCAGCGTGGTATAGTAGGTCAATTTCCCTCTCATAGTGGAGGAGGCCCGAGCCCAACAGTGGGACGTTGGACTGAGAGGATGATGATATTGCACGATTCCTAGATAAATTTCAAAATAAAATTATCCATTTATTTCGACCATATATTGATGGATTAGGAATACAGAGTCTACCTCTATTTTTGCTCTTAAAAATGAAGCTTTAGAAACCTAAGCAAGAACCATTATTTCAAGCGAAGGAAAAGAATGTATGTGTTACAAACAGTACCTATTTACATTAATATCAATTATCGTTATTGAGAATCTCTTGTTGCGTTAGCATAAATAAGTTAGGTTATAAATATAATGTTGCAATCTATAAAAGTTATAAATATAAGCAATTTATGCACATTCACCAACACTACCTAAATTTTCCCTAGCCGAGGCCGCGGGTGACGTGACCGGGGATTAGTCCGTCACCCGCCGAGAGGCCCCCCGCTTGAGGAAAGACCGACGTCCTCCCCGAGGGGGGGATGTCGGTCGATGGGAGGGTACCCCACGTAGGGGGTATTCCGTCGGGCCGACCACTGACTACAAGTAAACCTGCTCCGGTGGTCGGCCCAACGACGAAGGCGAGGTGGTTTTCGGGTGGGTTGCAGGAGTTGCGTGCTTAAGCCCCTCTGTCGCCCCGGACGGAGTGGTGCGGAGGCGCGCCGACCGCAGCCCACCCACAAAAAAAAAAAAAAAAACACCTAAATTTTAGGTAACGATAAATCTTTGTATATATATTTTTCTTGTGTACGTGTGCATGTCATTGAACTCCTCCTAAACGACTGGACTGAAATTGTAAATTTTTATGTGTATTCAAGGGAATTTGAGAATGGTTTAGATTCACAATTGGACCCGATAGGTGGCGCTGCTGTCGATTTCTAGGAGAAATCCTTTTTTTCAGCTAGTATTATATAAATATCAATGTTGTATGTTGAATGACTTATCCGTGTGGTGACGGAATAAGAATACAATTCATCACTTTTTATCTTGCCCGTGGATGTCGTAAAAGATGATTGAGGGACATAATACGCATATAACGTCTATGTAAGAGAAGGGAAGCTCGAAACAAAACCCTATACCTATCTGTCTGACCAGCATGGTACAGTAAGATCAATATCCCTCCCATTGTGGAGGAGGCTCGAGCCCAGTACGGGACGTATATGAGCTGATATGAATGATGATGATGTTGAATGATCATTCAAACATTGATATTAATGTCATTGTGTCATATGGTTGTCTTTAGGTGTTACCTAAAACTTAGGTGTTGCCTAAAATTTAGTTTTGTTGTTGAAATGAACATTATTAACGTAGTATAATATCTAAAACGGCAAAAACACTCACGTGCTGAGATCGATTACGTCGACCCGGGTTTCGAGCATGTCCGATGCTCATCATCAGGGCGAGTGCGGAGCGGCGTCTGCGAGGCCCCGGCGTGCACTGCGCGATGCATATCGAGCAGCGCGCCTCGACACAGCCATGAGGGATGCGGGGGAGGTGTTCGCCTCTTGATAGTCCTCGGCGGAAACGTCGGACGAAACTTCACACCCGGAGTTAAGCGGCGTTGTTGGTATGTCACGCCGAGTGTCGTCACCATCACATACCACGCTGGTCACGTCACTCTCCACGCACACCATCACCTTACGACTCACGGCAGTATTAAGAGCTGGTAACCATGCTGACGACAGCTTCCATCCACCGTCTCTGTTGAAGGTCCGATGTCGGTTTATCTCTATGGCCTCACGTATTTTCCGCGGTCTGTAACGTCTCTCTGTGGCTAATACGGAGGCTTTGTCGAACCGAATGTAGTGCCTTGTATTCGCGAGACTGGCCGCTGCGCACTCGCCCTGATGATGAGCATCGGACATGCTCGAAACTCGGGTCGACGTAATCGATCTCAGCACGTGAGTGTTTTTGCCGTTTTAGATATTATAATATGGATCAGTCTCACGATAATTTCAATACTAAAATTATTAACGTAGATACTATTTATATATTTATTATTTTTATATTATTTTCTTGTTTTCTATATCATTTTCTCGATATCGACAAAACAATATCATTCTATTAGTGGAGAGATTAATAATAACTTCTTTCATAAAAGTCTTGGCTATCAGCTACGTTTCCGTTTACTGTTCTTGTTTTTATTTATCTGTATGTTAGGGCAACGTTCACGGCGATTATAGTTATAATAGTGGTTATTATAGCTATATCAATGTATTTGTTGACTAACTGAAAGGTTAATATGGAGTTGTAACATTATATACTTACTTCTAAGTAAATGATTGACGTACTAAAAATGATTTTGCTTCTAAGTGGTGATGGTTTAAATATACAATCTGTTTATATCATTTCCTTACTCGTGGGCCCGGGAAATAATTCAGAGACATATTGTAGAGGATTATTGGTATGTTTATTTTTGTATAAGTCCCTCTTTTTTTTTTGGAGGTTGGTTACGGTCGGCACACTCCTCGCACCACTCCGTCCGAGGTGACAGAGGGGCGTAAGCACGCACACCCGTAACCCACCCACGACACGCCGCCTTCGTTGTTGGACCGACCACCGGAGTAGGGTGACTTGACGTCAGTGGTCGTCGGTCACCGTCGCGCGGTCAGCCTCTCCGTGGGTGACGGACTAAATTTCCCGATCCGATCACCTGCGGCCTCGGCTAGGGCGGCATCAGGCGCAGATACTCGCGCCTGCGCCGCCCGGGTCGCCGGCGGTGGAACGTGTCGCCGAAGAGGAGCTCTACTCGCACACGATCTGCCACCTCCTTCCGTGAGATTACGGCCTCACAGAAGGCGGCGACCGCGTCCCAGTTCCTGACGCTGTCGAGTATCTCCCTGGCGATGGTCGGCAGCGTCAGGTCGGCACCGATAATCGCGACGAGTTCACGGCGCTCCCTCGCCCACGTGGCACACACTTTGAGCGTGTGCTGCGCCGTGTCCTCGTCGCAATTGCAGTGGAGGCAGGACGGTGTGCTCTTCCTTCTGACAATCTTGTGCAGGTACTTAGCGGAGCAACCGTGCCCCGTCAGCACCTGCACCAGTTGGAGGGAAAGCACCCTGTGCGTCCTCTCCAACCACTCCATCAGCAGCCGGAAGGCCTCGACGGTCCTGACACCGTACCGAGGCCTCTCCAGCCGGAGTGCCCACCCGCAGCCTCTGCTAGGGCGGCATCAGGCGCAGGTAGTATAAATCCCTTTGAGCATGCGTTGTCATGTTGCTAAAAGGCTTTGTCTTTACTGCTTGTGGCCTATCAATATAGACGAACGGATTTAAATCAAATTGAAATTGAGATTTTCAAGTTCATTTAAACGTACACGCTTGACAAATCTGTGCAAATAGAACATACAATTTTAGAAATTATTTGAACATCTACCGAGCCGCAGTATTGTAATATAACGTTTATGAAAACCGTTGTATACATATGAATAAGGATGAATCGAAGCGTAAAGTATGAGATTGGCTACTGGCGGTTTCATTTCGTTTTGAATAAAGACATATTTTATAATTCAATTGACACAGTTAAAATTTACTTCGAAAGCAGAATTATCTATTTTATTGCATGAAATAAATAATAAATGCAACCAATTTATTATGTTATTGGAGATTTTTTTAATATAATTAATCAAATACAAACAAGATAAATGCTGGCAATAGTTTTATTTAAAATGTATTTTACTGGAGTAAATATCAAAAATCATTACGTATTTTGTATGTTTATTATTGGTGTATATAAGTGAAGTCTTCTAAAAGTTAATTAAAAACATAGGAGGATTTGAAGATAACTAAGTCATGCAAGGGATTTCGTTTGGCTTGAACAAAAATAGTTTAATCAAAATCTTATTTCCTTCTTTATAGTATGCTAGCAACCCGCCCTCGCTTCGCTTCGGTTTCAGTAGCTTTACCCGCGTAGTTCGCGTTCCCGTGGGAATATCAGAATAAAATATAGCCTATGTTACTCCCTGATATTACAGCTTGCCATTGGTGAAGGAATTTTTGAAATCGGTTCGGTGGTTTAAGCGTGTGAAAGCATAGCAAACAAACAAACAAACAAATAAACAAACAAACTTTAGAATTTAAATTATTAGTAAAGATATGTTTTTATATATGCCTACACGTAAGTACCATTGTTAGCGAGCTTCTTACACAATAACATGGAAGTTGGCTTATTACGTATATCAGACTAGGTACTAATACCGACTGGGTAGACGGGTATGTTGAAATGAAACCACACGTTAACATTAATATCGATGTTTTTTATAATAATTTATTATATAGCTTTTATCAATAAGCTTTTATCCCATAGTCATCTTGTAGACAAAGAGGGGTTTTTAATTTTTGTTTTTATGGGTTGGCGCTTACCATAGTAAGCGCACACGCGATCTATCCCGTCCGGGGCGACGAAAGGACGGCGCGCGGGCCCATAACTCACGTACCTACGTCGCCTTCGTCGTTGAGCCGACCACCGGAGCAGGGTGACTTGTCGTCAGTGGTCGGCCCGACGGCATATCTTTTCGGGTACCCTCACCTCTCGACGTACCTCTCCCGGGACGTCGGTCACCATCGCGCGGTCAGCCTCTCTGCGAGTGACTGACTAAATTCCCCGGTCCGATCACCCGCGGTCTCGGCTAGGGCCTCGCAGACGCCGCTGCGCACTCGCCCTGATGATGAGCATCGGACATGCTCGAAACCCGGGTCGACGTAATCGATCTCAGCACGTGAGTGTTTTTGCCGTTATGGATATTATAATATGGATCAGTCTCACGATAATTTCAATAGGTACTAAAAAAGGCTGGACCGATGTTAATGTCATTTTTTGTGTATGTTCAAGAGGATTCGAGAATGGTTTAGATTCATAATTGAACCCGGTAGGTGGTACTGCTGTCGATTTCAAGGAGAATTCCTTTCATTTTCTTTGAACAGAACAACATCTGTTGGGTCAATTAGTATCTTTATAAAAATAGGTATCTATTTTTTATGATCATCTTTTTATTAGTATTCAGTCCAAGTGTGGCATTTGAGAAAGGCAAAGTAAAAATAAATTAGTTACGATTACAGACAAGCTAAGTTTACCTGTAAGGAATAAGAATAACGAATTTTTGCCTATATAATAATAAAATGGGTCGGCCTCATTGGAATTCGTCACGTACGTTTAAACTAAATCAATAGACCGAATCCCTCTTAGAAAGGAATACGACATAATCTGGCTTAGGCAGTGGACTGTACATCAAAGGAATATATTGCTCACATTAGTGTCTCAAGGTGACATATCGGTACACAATAGAATGTCAGAATAGGTATTGTTAGTAGGCAAACTGCGTAGGGACAAAAGAAAATAGATCTTCGATGTTTAGTTTGCGTGATTTTTTTTAATGTAACATTAACAATTGCTTTTCGTTTTTACATTAAAGTTATATAAATTTACACTTGTTAAATGTAATAATTTAAATAAAAGTAAATGCAGAATTTGTAAACTGCATAATTATTAAAAATATCTTCTAATTAAACATACACTGAGGTATCTGAAAACACAGGTCTACAACCAGTGTGTGTTACCATTGATGATTTTCGGCATGGAAACGTGGTTCCTAAATGCTGGCTTCTTAACCAAGCTAAAAGTCGCTCAGCGGGCTATGCTCGAGATTTCTCTGCGAGATAGAATCCGTAATACGGCAATCCGTAGAAGAACGAGTGCGAAGAATTAGCACGCTGAAGCGGTAATAGGCAAGTCACATCGCTCGACGAACCGATGACTTGGTAAAACTGCTACACGTCATTGGATGTAGGCGGCACAGGACCGCACTTTGTGGCGACACATGAGAGAGGCTTACGTCCAGCAGTGGACGGCGATAGGTTGAATGATGACGTTGATGATAATTATATATTAGCAAGTATATATTTATAAATCAGCAAAATAAATTCTACCTTCAAAAGGATTTATTTAAGTATCAAGCTGTTAAAACTTTGCCTCTGAAAAGTTAACGGACCTAACTAAAAAATGAGTTCATTTGAGTTTCGACTTTGTCGATATTAGTTGTGAAAATGCTCTCCAATTTATGCTTAAATTGAAAGCTATTCAGGAAGAGTTTTAAGTGATTGTAAAGCTTAATGAATGTGATAACTTGAAACTTTTCGTTTTGAATAAATATCTACTATATATTTATTGAAAATGTAAATGAAATTGATTAATGCGCACTGAATTTAATGTAACAATTTCAATTTAATGAGATTCGAATTAAAAGCGTATTCTAATCTGATAACTTTGGCAAGTTATATTATTATCTACTGTACCTAGTCGAGGAATCGGTTCCAGTGGCCTGCTCAATATTCAAAGAAGGGAAATATCACAGGATATGGAATCGAGGCCCCACTTTCATGCCGCAAGTGGTATATACGATATGGCCTGACAATAGACGGCCGGTAATTGTTAACAATAAAAATTGCTATTATTAGCTTACCTTCTTATGAAATGTTTGTTTACTTTTTTTACAGACTTAACGTTATATGACCAAAGGAAAAACCGAATATTTACACGAACCTACCACTCGAAATAAAACCCTATACCAACCCACTTGGTAGGTTGGTATATGATTTTATTTTGAGTTTTCCTTCTCTTGCATAGTTGCTTGCATGTGCAGAAGATTTCCCTTAGTCGCCTTTTACGATATCCACGGGCAGGAGAAGAGGTAGTTAATTGTATTCTTACTCCGTCGGCGCATGGAAACATATATATATATATATATATATATATATATATATATATATATATATATATATATATATATATATATATATATATAAAATATACATATATATGGCTTATTGATTATCGCATATCTATCTATATATATAAAAGAGAAAGTGTGTGGGTATGTTCCATATAGGCTCCGAAACGGCTGGACCGATTTCAATTAAACTTTCAGGGAATATCCAGATTGACCTGGCGAGTAATCCTGTACAGTTTGGTGACGATCGGAGCACTCCTCTTTTTGGACAGTCAAATACAGCTTTTATTTACTATAATGAAATTAAAATAAAATAAAGCAAAATCTAGTCCGGCGAAGCGGGCTGGGTACGCTAGTATGTATATATTCGATGATTACGTATAATAATATGAACCTAACAGAAATGAGAAGTTAATACAAAGTTAATAGTTTAAATTTGATTATTTAATAATAATTCTTTTAAAACCATTTATAGTGCCTACAATAAAACCACAAAGTGGTTCAAATAAAAAATAAGCCCAAAAAACTAGAACGTAAACGTATTCTACTCAGAAAATCATATCATCATATTCTACTCAAAAAAGGTATAAAAGTTAAATAAATATTCAATTTATTTCTCTATAATAATGCTTTTTGATTTCATTTAGCACAACGAATGTTTATTTTATGTCTCCATAAAAACACAATGGCAGATAAAAATAACTTATTAATTCTGGTGCGTTGTTTTCGATACAATATTCTTCTACAATTCTTTATTATTGTAATATATTTTACTTTCAATATTATCAATATTTCAGCTCATATACGTCCCACTGTTGGGCTCGAGCCTCGTCCACAATAGGAGGGAAATTGACCTTACTATTTCATGCCGGTCAAACAGGTTGGTATAGGGTTTTGTTTCGAGTTTTCCTTCTCTTCCGTAGATGTTATATGCTTATTATATCCCACAGTCATCTTTTACGACATCCACGGGCAAGATAGAGAGTGGTGAATTTTATTCTTACTCCGTCACCACACGGAAAATTATCAATATATCTATGACGTTTATCAAGCTGATCAGACGAATTGGTATAGGGTTTTATATCGCGTTTGCCTTCTCTTTTATTAATTCTTTTTTGCATATCAATACATGCTATCTTACGACACTTACATGCATGAGAGAGGGTGATGGATTGTGTTCTTATTCTGTCACAATATTCCTCCTCCTCATAGCTCATATTCGTCCCACGGCTGGGCTCGAGCCTCTACAATGGGTGGGAAATTGACCTACGACCTATACTACGCTGGTCAGGCGGGTTGGCATAGTCCCTTAATAGTGTTTTGCAGCACCAATAGGCAGGAAAGGGAGTGGCGAATTGTATTCTTACTTTGTCATTACAATACAAAAAGTATTATATATTATAATTCTAACAATAAATTTTAAATTTGGTAATAATTTGTAAGGAAAGATTTCAAAGGTTCACCCTTTGAAATCTTTCCTTACAAATTATTAGCAAATTTCTTACGTGTTAATTTTCTTACAATTCTCAATTCTCTCAAATTCGACCACCCATAGTTTATAATTAAACACAATTTTGACAAAGCATAATCTTTTAAAGATCCCTCCCCTTGGTAACGGTTACGTAGTATGGATACCTTCCCTAAAGAGAAAAGTTATGTAATAAATAATTACTATTTAGTGAACATAGACCAAAATAATTAATATAGGTATATCTACTTTAATATAGAAATAATGATAGTGTTTGATATAACAAAGCTACAATTGTTTGAGATGTAATCATACGTTTTTTATTTTATTATTGCCCTTAGTGGTAGATGAGATTTTTTTTTAATTTTATTATATAGGTTACACTGTTACAGTGCAACCTATATAAAGTATGATGATGATGGATTTCTACAAAACCAGGTGCATATTCAGAATTGTCTAGCGTAAGATGGACTTTAAGTCGCCGGTTCTGGTTCAGTGTGTCTGTGTATAGGCAGAAAACTGTAAGCAGCGTGGTTCTAATACCAGAATATATATTTATGTTTTCCCTTAGTCAAAAAAATTAAACCTGTCGACCATGATATTATATCATGTTCATACTATATGTCTAGTTTACGATTATGATGTTCATTGCGTACCTATATGTTAAAGCGAAATATATTTTTACTAATAAAATACTCTGTGTTGGTTCAGAATGCAATGTGTTACAACTCTTTGTTTACCCGTGGAAGGCATACAAATCGATCGATAGACTATTACGAAAATGACTAATATCAATATCCTAGGCAACTTAAACCAAATGCAATCGACAGCCCGCCTAGTAAGCGTAGCCATTAGAGATTAATCGCCCATATGTAATCACCCTTATGTATATCCAACAATAGGCTGTCTAAGGCCTCATGACTGGAAACAAATACAGTTATGTCTAATCAATATAAGCGTAATGATTTCTGATATTTACGCGAGTATTATACGTTGTAAATAAAACTATTTTTACGGACAGAGATGGTCTCTGTAATAATGAGGACTTGTTGGACATGAGACATTTTAGTCCGTCCGTGACCATGAATAAAGTGTTCGAAACGTCGAGCATCAATCATCAATTACAAACGTGATACAATCCGTAATGGTAGTTTTATCTATACATATAATAAAATTGTAGAGGTCGAATGTCTGTACATAGAAAAAAAAACGCTAAAAACCAAGTCAGGAGGATGTTAGAAGTGAAATGGAACACATCTTGATTTTTTTATTTTTTTTTGTTTCTCTGTACGTTTGTCTGTTTGTCTGTTTATCTGTTTGTACGAGCTAATCTCCGAAGTTATTGGACCGATTTAAATGAAATTTTGCATGGTGGTACCTTACATCTCTGGTCAAGATTTAGGATACTTTTAATCACGGAAAATTAAAGAGTTCCCGTGGGATAGTTAAAAAACTATAGTAACTTATACAGCTTAGTACACGATCTATTTAATTGAAAACCGATATAAAAATACTCATTATAAAAGAATATTCTTAAAATCAACCCTTCAGAGGATATATTCCTTTTTAAGGGTGTAAAATAGGGGATGAATTATGTTTTGATATTTCTCACTCTAATACACCAGTTATAAGTTCATACAACGCCAATGATTAATTTACTGCACTGATAGCATAGTGGTTAAGATACCAACCTACCGTGCCAATGTCACGGCTTCAATTCCAACGCCGAACAAATTTTTGTGTGATCGACAAATAGTTGCTCTGAGATTGGGTGTTATTTGTATCCGTCACTTACATGTTTGTGAAGTTCCTTAGTGGAGGGTGTAGTGCGAAATTCGTTAATAGTTTGTGGAATGATTAGAAAAAGAAGGCTGTGCAGGATCACTCAAACAGCCTTTTTTGTCTCCAGGCAGCAAATTATGTTGTCGTGGTATTGACCTCACGCGGTCAGTTACTTTACGGGTGGTGGACTAATCCCCGGTTCAGACATTTGTATCATTGATTAGGGTGGTTTGTTTATTGCTATTGTTGGCAAACGAGCAAATAGCACTTCTAACCGTAAGTGATACTGCTTATGGACTTTTGCCAGGTTGCTGTCTGCCGTGAAGAAAGTGAAGGAAGTATGATTACGTGCAATGAGTTTTGGTAATACTAAAGACATTACCAAAACCCACCACATGCAAAGATTGGCTTCCGGCTCTCTCGCTCTGGAAGGACCGGGTCGCGACATCAGATGGACGACTGTCGAGAGTGGGATTCTATTACGTAAAGATAGTAAAGGGCAAGCACTCGAGCTAGCCACCAACCGACGCCACAGCGGTGGAACGAGTCAGCTTGGAAGTTTTTCTTCCTGACTCGCTCCGCCGAGTTCTTCTGCGAGATAACTGCCAAGCTGAAAATGCCGACCTCATACCAGTTCCTGACCTGTCGACTATGATCTAAATGATGGTCGGCAGCTTCGGAAGTGATGTTGTCGATGAATTCACAGCACTGCTCTACCCGGGCCACGCAAAAGTACGTCTGCTGTATCTTAGCTGGAACCACAATTGTGGGAAGGCTCCATGTATTTCCGCATCTAAGTACCACGGGAGAGTTGGCCATAATGCACGCTGCCTCGGTCGATATGGTACAGTATCTGCGTGTAGCCCTAAGCACCATGGCTTTCTTCGAATGCCAGAAAAAAGTTCTAAGATAAGTGGGCAGAACTCGCCCACATAGATGCACTGTACAGGGTCATTGATCGAACCAGTCTTGCGTACAGCCATCAAGGTGTAACACCGCGTCAATTAGCCGGAGAGTATTTGATAAAAATGCTCTCCGGCTAAAAAAATAAAAATAAAAAAAATAAAAATGCTCCTGAAGTACTATCTTCCATCGAGTACTAATACCAAATATTTTATCTGGTCCTTGACTGTGTGGAATCGAATTAACGGTGATCGCTGTGCCGACTGGTGTATAGTTACAGGGTCTATGTAATAGCAAATCATTCGTTTTATATAGGGTCACTCTAAGCAACAGCGTGACTCAACGAATCACCACCTCGATACCGAGTACGGCTAAACGTATCACTTATTTAAATTAAGCCCAGTCCGGAGAGGGTCCAGCTTCAGCTATTATACCATACAATCACCCGCAAGTACGATTTCAGCTGGGAGCAGTACAACATAGGTGTTAGGGCAAAGTCATCTGCGCGCTTCACGCAGAGACTACTGCGCCGCTCCAAATAGTATGGAATCAGCCACCTTAGGTATAAAAGCACTCCCTGATAACAGCGCCTCCCTGATATAACAGATTGGCAACCTGTTAAATGAGTTAACATCATCTAAATATACTGCCAACAACGCTCCTCCTCCAGCGACCGCCTTGATTACAACGATCCATAAGCATAGAGAGGCTACGAGTCTGCCAGAAAGAATTGGTCAGACCAACACGGTGGCCTGTAGAACCCTGAACACAGTACACAGTTATCTGTGATTGTCTCTGCCACAGATGATTTCTACGCGGGCGAAGTTGCAGGCAAAAGCTAGTTTATAATATAAGCATAATAATGATATCTGATGTTTACGCGAGCACTACACATTGTAAATAAACTACTTTTACGGATTATATCGCGTTTGTATTTGATTTATGATTGCCCGACGTTTCGAACACTTTGCAGCATTCATGGTCACGGGCGGACTAAGGTGTCTCACGTCCAACAAGTAATCGTTATTACAGACATTTATAATTATCTACCCGATACAGAAAATTTGTTATAAATTTATTAAATTTTGACCCACATTTTAGTACAAATTTATTGCCAGTGTAAGAAGAAAATGATTCTATATGAAAAAATTATATTGTTCATGGTTAGTAATTATTAATTATTAAATTTGTAGTAATTATTGTTACAATTTGTTGATTTAAAAACTAACAAAACTAATATACTACCACCGGATCGGAACGCGGCCACACTGAGAAAGATCGGGCAAGAAAACTCAGGGGACACGATGCTAAATTAATATTGATTTTTAATTTTAGATGCGGCTTACTTTGTCTTACTAAAAGATTTTTGATTTATAAAATTATCTTTAACTATTATTAATAATAGTAGTAGTAAGTAGTAGTAATAAATGGTAAAAATGTTACTGGTGGTAAAAATGTATTTGGACCTCTGTTTATACTTTACATAATCGACGGTAAATCGATTTTAATCATGTGGTATGTCTATATTGCTATTTCATGTGTTAATCGTGAATATTTATTTACGAATAAATCTGTACATCTCATGAATAAAGATACATGTTTGTTTGTGGAGTGACAGAGTCGTTTCCAACCGACAGACCCCTGTTATCGACATAATTCTCAATACAAGGTTGCTGACGTCAAACCATAAATGATATTTCAATTTGCTGAGACGTATTTGACACCCTATAGAGACGCTCGTTCTTTCAGATGTCTGATCAATTCGTTATGGTTTCATGAGACATTATTTTTAGCCGGTATCTGTATCTATAATTAAAATGTTCTGAGTCTAAATAACCTGATATTCTTTAGTATGGTCTTTAATAAATAAGTCGATAAATTAAAACAATATAGTTTAGAAAATAACCATGGTCCACTTTGCCGCTGTTATTTACTTGTTAGGTAATATTATATCATATATTGTCAGGATATTAGAAAGGATATATAAGTATTCAAGGATATGTAAGTATTCTGTCTAGACAGACGTATTGTGTAATTTTCAAGTATTACAATGTATATCCAAAGAACGCACTAATATTTTTAGGCCAATCGTTCGTTGTAACTCAATCCACTGACATGAATAAATTGCACCCTTTTTCTCTATTCCAAAACTATTGGAATATATTATTGACTGCAAGATGTCATAGTGGTTAAGATACCAACCTACCACATCAGTGTCATGGGTTTGATTATCATGCGGGACGATACTTTGTGCGACAAATTGTTGTTCCGAGTCTGGGTGTAATTTGTGTCCGTTAAATTATATGTTAGTAAATTCCTCGAAATATAGGGATTATTTTCTTAGTGTATTTTAAAAATAATAATCTTTAATATACATTTATAATATTTTATTGGAATGTGGTATATTGGCACAAAATCTGACATCTAAAAAGTTGTAAAATATGAAGCTTCGTGATTAGATTACTTTCGTTGTACATCACATCATTAATTTTTTTCTCAGTTTCAATTTGAACCTTACCGAGTTTATTAAAGTTAATTAATTATTGAACAAAACATTATTTTCACTAAAGCAGATTTCCGCGAATATGTCGATGGAAATTTACTTATTTAGTATAAGTAGTTATGAAGGTTATAAAAGCTTTCTGTTTACATGCCAGGATCGTATTTTGATACAATAACAGGGGGAATCTCATTTCTCAAATATGCTTCACTGTATATACCCAATCGATTCGTATAAATATAACTATTATATATTAAATTAGATAAAGGGAAGGGAAGCCCCTCAGAGATAGATCGCATTAAGTTATAATAATAAGAATATGTTGTTGTAACTGTTATAATAATAGATAGATAGATAATTCTTTATTTGTACACCAATTACAAGAAAAACTTAAATAATAGTTATAACCCAGAATGTACAAAGGGCGGCCTTATAAACGATCTCTTCTAGACAACTGATGATAGATGGATATCCATCCATATAACAATATAACAGAAAAGGGAGATGGTAGATAATTTGTTGCTGGTGGTACTGAAAATCAAGTCTAAATAACATTATGATAATAATAGTCATTATAGATAGGTTAAAATAGAAATCATGATGGTAAGTTTCATTGTTAATATAATACTAAAAATAATTGTAATTGAAAGAGCCGCTAACATCATTAATTTATTGAAAAAAAAATCAATTGTTAAAGTCATCTAAAAATGAAAATATATAAAATGTTAAACTGATAGAGGAATGCCATGTTATTGGATATTCCGAATTCGTCATAATGTAATGCACTTATGGTATAATATTTTAATTTATAATTCAACGTTTCTAATTGTCAATATTATCAATTTTAATTTAGTGGCAATCAAATTTGCTGAGCGAATTCGTGTTATTTAAAGGTCTGAAATGGAATAGGCAGTCCACAACGTAAAGTATTTTTAGCACCCTTCTAAGGGTTTACGTTAATTAGAGTCCTATATAAACAAAGGATGATGTACCTAGATCGTGTCGAGTGTATCCATTTGTACTCACGAACAAGTTAATTGGTATAAACTTATCTATCTACTCCTACTTAAGTACAACTATTATTTTTCTAAGTACTCGAATATAGTTTTAGCCGTTTGTCTGTGAACTTACGTGATAATTCTCACTATTTTACATGTGATCAATGCCTGTTTGCTTTGTAGTTGCCAGGATTTCATATTGCTATATTTCATTTATTATGCAGGTTTATTTACCGTTTTCAAATCACATTGAACAGCGTTGTCATAAAATATTCTGTATAAACAAAACGTTAATAAAATATGTACCAAATACGAAGCAGCCCAATTGAGTTTTATGTATAAGATTTACTATTGTAATATTTATTTACGCAGTGAGTAATAATAACTGTTCAGATAGGATATAAGGAATTTTTCAAGGATGCTCGTATAAATGCTGAGGTGGTCTTGTTATCACCGATTTGTAGGATATAGAGAAAAGAGATACTTACGCATTTTAATGTGGAGATAGAGTAAGATTATAATCCATAGATAGATAGATAATGACAATAAAGGAGAAGGATAATCGAAAAAATATTGTATGCCATTCTGTCTCCCTAGCCGAGGCCGCGGGTGATCGGACCGGGGAATTGTCCGTCACCCGCAGAGAGGCTGACCGCGCGACGGCGACTGACGTCCCAGGACGTCAAGAGGTGGGGTTACCCGAAAGGGTGTTCCGTCGGGCCGACCACTGATGACAAGTCACATCTGCTCCGGTGGTCGGCCCAACGGCGAGGTGACGTGGGTACGGGTGGGTTATGGGCCCGCGCGCCGTCCTTTCATCGTCCCGGACGGACTGGACCGCGCGTGCGCTTACCATAGCCCACCCATAAAAAAAAAAATGCCATTCTGTCTGGATAGCAGTAATACGTAGTAGTGTAATTTCTCGCGTTGTAGAAAAGGCTCGGGGTCGAAACTGGGACTTATATGGACTGTAAAGAGAAAAGCAAACATTCTTCTCCTTAGTTATATACATCCCACTGCCTCAAACAAAATTGACCTACTATACCACGCTAATCAGACATGTTAGTACAGGATTTTATTTCGAGTTTTTCGTTTCTTGAAGTCGCGTTATCTGCATATTAAATCCCTTAGTTATCTTTTATGATACCTATGAGCAAGAAAGGGGTTGGTGAATTGTATTCTTATTCCGTCATCAAAAGGAAGACAGTAGGTATAAATACTGGCAAAAGATTCACATTCGCGAATAGTTTTTATAACGAAAGTACACTTTCAATCTCGAGAAATGAGAAGCGCTGATAATATCAATTTGTACAGACCGCGCACTAATAATGATTAACATTATTTATAATACTAATGATATCAAAGAGGCAAATATGTACTTTATACTTATTTAAAAGTAAATTAAAAGCCGTATATAATATATGCCCAATCGGTTAATAGCTCTTCACAATAAACATGTTAGCAATTACCAGTCAATTTATAATATAGGAATAGATACTGATAGTCATTCATTCTTTAGTATTAGCTTCATTTTTCTTTTTTACATATACGAATTACGACATATGTCACTATTTAGGCATGTGACGAGGCGGGTTCTCGATATGAATGTGGATGGACGTAAGAAGCGTGGGAGATATGACGGCCAATAGGAGGTTATGGAAGGTAAGTACATGTTGTGCCGACCCCACTCAGCGTGGGATGAGGGCAGGCAAATGTTGATATGTCACTATTTAAGCATTATATGATACGTCATTTAGTTATATATATAAATGAACAATATTAAATTTAAATATTATTGATAACAGTTGCAACCAGAGTTATTCATTTTGCGAGTTCATTATTCATGCAAATTAATGACGCAGAATTTAAAATCGGTGCTGAAATATGGTTTGAGTGGTAATAATTATAAAGTACATATATATTATAATATTGATTGCATCCTCTACGCATAGTGAATTGTATTCTTATTCCGTCACCACACGGAATATCACAGTGCAAGGTTTAAAATTTATGAAATTTATTATTGGCCTATCCATATTAATTACTCCGAGAGAAGTTAAAGTCCTATCGTTAGTAATAATTTTGTCTGATTCATTGATATTTAATATTACTTCGCCGCCTTTAATTTAAGCTTCATGACAAATGTTATTTAATAAAATAAGTCGCAATACTTTTATAAATGGTTAATATATTTAATTTTATTTATAATGTTTTGTGATATAAATAAATTTTATCCAAACAAACTTCTGAGAAAACGTAAGAGCTTCCTCCGCGTTCGAAGCAAAATTGCCCATTGATTTTGAATATGATTAGCAAAAGTTATTACTTTGTCTTTCTTTATTACAGAGCTATTATTTTGCGAGTCGCTTTTTAGGGCCGTAACGGTAAAGAAAGCGGTGATGGCATAAACATATTATATCTACTTGAATTATGTAATACTAGCAACCGCCCTCGCTTCGCTTCGGTTTCAGTCGCCTTACCCGCGGCGTAGTTCCCGTTCGTGGGGATACCGGGATAAAATATAGCCTATGTTACTTCCTGATATTATAGCTTTCCATTGGTGAAAGAATTTTTGAAATCGGTTCAGTGGTTTAAACGTGAAAGCGTAACAAACAAAAATTCTTACTTTCGCATTTATAATATTAGTAAGGATGTATAGATACATTAACGTTTGAAAATTCATTAATAATATAAAGTACAAATATAGCCTAAGGGTTTATTTTGTAATACGTGATTATACGCATTTCTAAAGACTGAATACTGTAACAAGTTATGTAAGAGAGACGATACCGCAAAATGTTACGCGGTTGTACACATTTACCTAGACGGCCATACTAAGCTTTTAAAGGGTGCTGTTAAAATTTTGAAAGAGCAAGAAGTTGGAGTAAGTACACATTTGGTCTACGCTATGAACAGTATACGAATACATTGTAGTGAATTTATTTACGAGGAAATATTAAACAACTTTGTAGATGTTATGTACCTAATTACATTTTAGTTGTGGCTTTACTTTCCTAAAATATGTAAGAGATTATATTCACATGTTTTTTGATGAGTTATTTTTATTTATTATCATCAGCATCGCAGCCCGCATACGTCCCACTGTTGGGCTCGGGCGTTCTTCATAATGGGAAGGAATTTGACCTACTATGCCATGCTGGTCATACATGTTGATATAGGGTTTCATTTCAAGTTTTTTCTCTTGCACAAATATTATGTGTATCTTATATTCCATCGTCGTCTTTTACGACATCCAAGAGCAAGATAGGGAGTGGTGAATTGTATTCTTACTCTGTCACCACACTGAGAATTATTTTTATTATTTTTGGCTCACTTTTTTGAATGTGAAACTACGTTATTATTTTGTACAAGTATAGGCATATATACTTGTTCCTGTCGTAATATGTTCTTTTATGCATATAAAAGAACATATTACGACAGGAACTAATATACCATAAAGTATACCTAGGTGTGTAAGTATGAAACCAGAATTTTTGTACAGAAAAAACACATTTATTGTAATGATATGATACAAAGTAACTTATTCAAAGTATTGTCCGTCGCTATCTATAGATTTTTCTCATCTTTCTGGCAATTTGTGGATTCCGCGCCAAAAGAACTGTTGCTCTTTTGAGGTAAACCAGTCATCGAGCCATTTTCGTACATCTTCGTAAGAAGTAAAGCGCTGCTCAGCAAGTGCGTGTTCCATCGATGCAAACAAGTAGTAATCGGATGGGGCAAGGTCCGGTGAGTAAGGCGCGTACTGAAGAATCTCCCAACGGAACGACTCTATCGTTTCCTGGACCTGTTTTGCTTTGTGTGCTGGTGCATTGTCATGCAGCAAAATCACCTTGTGTTGTCTTTGTTGGTATTCTGGTCGTTTTTCACGCAAAACTCGATCCAAATCGGTAATTTGTTGCTGATAGCGTTGAGTATTGATAGTTTCTCCAGGTTTCAGCAGCTCGTAGTAGATTACGCCCTTCTGATCCCACCAAACACACAGCATTGTCTTTCGTCCGTAGCGGTTTGGTCTTGCCGTCGATGTTGATGGTTCACCCGGATTAACCCATGACTTTTTACGCTTAGTGCAATGTGCATATAATATCTATGCAAGAGAAGGAAAACACAAAACAAAACCCTATACCAACACGCCTGACCAGGTGGTATAGTGCGACGATTTCCCTCAAATAATGGAGGAAACCCGAGCCCAACAGTGTATGGACTAAGATGATGATGATGTGATACGCATAAATTATTACCAAGTTTATATTTTAATTTTTTAAATAATTACTTAGCTGAATGCCAAATTTGAATTTGCCTGGTAATTTGGAAGTGAGTTCGATTTTTGACCTATACATGAGTCAGCCAAATATAAATACATGAATATTTGAACGTTGAAAATATATTCGTTTAAAATTTTTAATCTATACCAATAAATAAAATTGGAGTGTCTGTTTGTAATGTCAAAATAATAGGCTTTTTTCATGCTCACACGGTTATTTGCACGTCACCTATACCTAAAATAGCAATTAAAAAATTTTTGTCTGTCTGTCTGTCTGTCTGTTTGTTCCGGGTAATCTTCAAAACGGCTGGACCGATTTCAAAAATTCTTTCACTAATGGAAAGCTATAATATCAGGGCGTAAACTAGGCTCTATTTTATCCCGGTATTCCCACAGGAATGGGAACTATGGGGGTAAAACGATTATAACCTATAACCGAAGCGAAGCGAGGGCGGATTGCTAGTACTATATAAAGAGTTTCAACATAAGTAAGAATAAATTTGGTGTGTTTATTATATTAAATAGTTTTTGAGATATGAAGTGATCAAAAGGGGCTCGAAATGGTTCTTGTAAACTCACAAACAGTGCAGCTCGTCAGTTCCCTTTGCTTGAATTTTTTTTTACATGCTACCGCGTATCTAGATATTTTGTGAATTTCTCTAGCAATTAAAATTTTCTATTTAATTTCTTCCTAATTAATTCTATCGAATTTTCTATGTATAAAATATTATTATATTAAACTTTGTAATAAGTAAACTAAACGGTTTTACTTCAATCTTCTTAGAAACATCGTTTGAAATATTTATCCCATGTTCCTTCCGTTACCGGTTGAGATGGTTATAAAGTTAATCCTTAAGCTAAATGGAATTACAGCCGGAGACAATACGATCTTCACAAATGGCTCGGAGCCGTCGGAATAAGTTACGTGATGCTTTGTATAGCATTAAAGACGTTAACTATTCGGTATTGAATTGAGAAAGGATTATTAAAAACAATGTCATGTAAAACGATGCCAATTGTATAATAATATTTTGTGATGGTTTATATATTGATAATGATGAATGAAGATATATTGTTGGGATTTAGGAAATAATAATTTAGAACTTTTGGTCTGATTGTAAAAAGATTCATTAATAGAAAGACATATTATTAATGAGTGTTATAACATCTTGTTATAACAGCATGTATAGCATTTATGCAAATGCCATCTTGGAGAAAAGATATCAAGGGTAAAGAACATGTTAGGAGAAAATAGGTTATATATAAATTTCTAGCGTACGTGTGTATGTCACTGGACTCCTCCTAAACGGCTAGACCGATGTTGACTAATTTTTTTGTGTGTATTCAAAGGGATTTGATGATGGTTTAGATTCACAATTGGACCCGGTAGGTGGCGCTGTTTGGGCAAGACAATAACATAACTTGGGTACGACTTTTCCGATTTCGTCCATTTGTTTTAAAGTTGCGCACTTTTCTGCGCAACTTAAGAATGTTGCGCAGAAAATTAGAAAATTTAAGAAAACTTAACGTTTATATATTCTTTTCTAATGTAAACTTTTTTCGACTATATAAACTTTTCTATATATAAATATGTAAATTTTCTGTTCGTATGTTTATAATTGAACTCCTTTTAAACGGTTGGACCGATTTTGATGAATTTTTTTAGACCATTATGAATTCTCATATCCATCGGAGTAGCCATTCGGAACATCCAAACCGTTCGGTTTAGATTAATAATTGGAAAGGGTAGGTGGCGCTGTGATCGATTTCAAGGAGAATTCAATTTTATATATTTTTACAGATTTGAACAGAACAACGTCTGTTGGGTCATTACTTAGTTGTTTTAACAAATGTTTTATCAAGAAAAATATTTGTGCGGCATTTGATTCTTTATTACTCATGGATAGTGATATTTTCCCGTATGGTGAAGGAGAGTAAGAATACAGTTCACCACTCGCTTTCTTGTCCATGGACGTAACAGATGATTACAGGGTATACCTAAAGTGCTGAATAAATCTATGCAATGTCTGAAAATAAGACCCTCATTAGCGTGGTATAGTATTATAATTTTACTTCTATTGTGAAGGCAATTCAAGCCCAAAATATCTACATAACATATACATATTATATATATTATATACTATTATAATTTTACTATTCTAAAAAATAAATATTAGTTCCTTACATATGAAATTAGTGTTTTGTCGTACTGACCATTATGATCTGAAATATCTCCTCTTTGGTTCAGAATTCCAAATTCAAATTTATAAATTCATTTAGCTGGTACATTTGAAATTTGAAAACAGTTATTCATTTGTTTTCCCTCATTATTTTTTTCTTTGGAGTCGCTTTTTACCGCAAAATAGAAAACATGAAATATCGGTATATTTTCGAGTTCTTCTATCGAGGCTGCAGCAACGCTGCAGAAACAGCTCGAAGGATTAATGATGTGTACGGCGCTGCTGTCGAAAAATAAATAACAGTACGTTTTTGGTTTCAACGTTTTCGTTCTGGAATTTTCGACCTTCAGAACCAACCCCGTGGACGGCCGGAGACCAAAGTGGAAAATGAAGAATTAAAGGCTATTGTGGAAGCTGATCCGTCACAAAGCACTTCAGAGATAGCTGTAGGCTTCGGGGTAAGTGACAAAACTGTATTAATCCACTTGAAGCTAATCGGGCAAGTAAAAAACCTTGAACGACGGGTTTCCTCATGAATTGAGTGAATCGAACTTGCAAACACGCGTGGACTGCTGTGTTACTTTGCTCAACCGACACAATAATGAAGGGATTTTAAATCGAATCATTACTTGTGATGAAAAGTGGATACTGTACGATAATTGGAAGTGCTGTTAGCAATGGCTGAACCCTGGAGAACCAGTCAAATCCTGCCCTAACCGAAAATTGACTCAGAAAAAGTTACTTGCGAGTGTTTGATGGACAAGCGCTGGTGTCAATCACTACAGCTTTCTAAAATCTGGCCAAACGATTGCGTCAAATATCTATTGTCAGCAACAGCAAACCATGAAGGAAGAACTAGCTGTTAAACAACCGAGATTGGTCAATCGCTCTAGGCCACTACTGCTTCACGACAAGGCAAGACCACACACTGCACAACAAACAACCACTAAGGTAGGTGAGCTACAATTGGAAGGTGTGCGACATCCACCGTACTCCCCGGACTTTGCTCTAACAGATTACCATTTTATCAGAATTTGGACAACTTCTTACAGGTAAAAAAATTCAACTCTGATGCGGCAGTCCAAACCGCCTTCAAAGAGTTTGGTTTTTTTTTTAGTAAAGAGATCAATGAACTAACTATGAGATGGCAAAATTGCATATATAACAACCATGCTTACTTTGATAATTAAGTATATTTTAAATAAAACTACTTTACGGATTTTATCGCGTTTGTATTTGATTTTTGATTGCCCGAGACGTTTCGAACACGTTGCAGCATTCATGGTCACGGGCGGACGGACGGACAAAGTTATTTAAAATGTGTAATACTCGCGTAAACATCAAAAATCATTACATATATTTTACAATACAAATTACATATATTTTCCCGTACAAATCGCCCATTTCAAATGTAAGAGCCTATTAATTTACACCGTAGTAAGAAAAGTCATTCGGTTATTTTCTTAAAATATTTTTGTTGTGCTTAGACGAAATTAAGCAGAATTGTTTGTTAACTCAAAATTAATATATTACCTCACATTCACGGGTTTCAACGACCCATTTTATTAGTCTACGATAAAGTTGTACCCTTTAAGGTTAATTAAACTTACTACTATGTAAACCCGAATGAAAACTTGTTTGGGACAAGTTAGTAAAAGTTAAAAGCCTCCTTACAAATTACTGTGCGTGTACATATACTAACAATGTTGACATTACTTCTAATTGTCGTGAATGTCAACTATTCTCTGTACCAATTTTAATTCATTGTAGTGTCGTTTAATTAAAGATTGTTTTCAAAGAAATTTGATGTCAGTCGTCCGCAATCCCTTGTAAAACTTCGACAAAAACCCATATAGTATATTTTTTTCTTGTCAAAACTGTATTATGGGTATACGTTCGATATAAATATTTTCTTAAGCTGAAGACTAAAATGATAATGATGAAGATACAGCATGTTTACATTTTTGTTGCACTTTTATAAACCGGATCTGAGGAATAACACATTTATTTTTTTTTTGTTCACGCTGTGGAAGCTGGAGAGGTCGTCTGATGACATTCTATCCCCGACACCCCAACGCATGGCCGTCTAATGATGAATAGCACCTGTTATAATGAACATGATAATTTTTCAATTTAGTTTAAGAGCTCATTATATAATTAATTTAAAAATATGAACGTGGTCTCTGTGGTGAAGAAATAAGAATACAATACATCACAACTTCCTCCTTTGTTGCTGGTGTTAACGGATGGATCTATCAAGGGGATTAAACCGGTACAGGAATAGAAGAGAAGTGCTAAATAAATCGGCTGAATTAATCCTCTATTAGTTATTTCTATGCTTTCTGAAAATGTTTTAGTGCCGTTCAGCTAAGAGATTCTTGGCAACTTGCGTTAAAAATTATAGGCAAGTCAATGTTTAATTTAATACGTATAATAACATTAAATAAAAGCTTCAAGTAACAGAAGTCGTTTGGAAAATATATTCATATGGACCGTCGTAAATTATAAATGTAAATAAAATTGTATTATATGATAATAAAAAAGTGTTCATAAAATGTTAAAAAAATACGGCAAAACGAAACCACTTAGCGAATCAGAATATCTTACATTATTACAGCCTTGCTTCAACCCCGGAACCTTTCAATTTACAGCAATTTCTGCTTTTAAAATATTCAAAGGCTTAATGATATTCTCCAACAAAGGAAAGGTTGGAATGAAATGAAGATTGTTTATTTTAGATACAATTTTAATGAGGAAATATTTCTAATTACAAACTTAATGGCCATTTGCAGACTCTTTCCTTATCGTGAAAATTATGATTCTCACCATTTTGAAGAAGTTGTGAATCTCTGGGTACCGCGAATAGACGGTGAAAAGAAGCATTTTTAGGAGTTGTACGAGTAGTTCTTATTTTGTAAATAAAACTACTTTTACGGATTATATCGCGCTTGTATTTGATTTATGAGTTCTTATTTTGTTGTGAAAGGAATATTTTGGACTAGCTCTGGTATATGTTACGTAAAACCCTGCACGTTATGCTGATGCGTGAATGCATTTTTATAGATTTACATAAAAAAAAGGTCGCATACATTTGTTAAAGGTCGAGGAACGATAATAAGTACGCTTTCATTTTCCAAGTAAAATAAAAATGACTATAATCATATTTATACGCGTTCTTGACCCAAAACCCCAAAGCTATAAAGACCGTTTATTATGATAATGCCTAGACTGCTACGAAACATATTCTTGCCATATTTTACTTTAGCTGTGGTTATGAACTTAGTCTTAAAAGTATAAGAAGGCGGGAATTAATGTTATAGTGAAATGATTGGTAAAAACTGACAGCAGCATTTTTGATAATTTCCAACAAATATTTATAATTTTAAATAAAACTACTTTACGGATTTTATCGCGTTTGTATTTGATTTTTGATTACCCGACGGTTCGAACACTTTACAGCGTTTATGGTCACGGGTGGACTAAGATGTCTCACGTCCAACAAGTCATCGTTACTGCAGAAAATTTATAATTATCTACCCGATACAGAAATTAGTTATTAAATATTGACCCACATTTTGATACAAAATTTATTGCCAGTGTAAGAAGAAAATGATCCTATATGAAAATATGTGGTGGTAGTATACTAGATTATTAGTTAGTTTTTTTAAATATAATTACTATTAATTTTAATGTTTAATTATTACTAACCATATACAATATAATTTTTTCATATTATATATATTATATGCATATTATTTCCCTAAGTCGTCTTTTACGACACCTATGGATAAGAGAGGGGGTGGTGAATTGTATTCTTACTTCGTCACTATACGGAAATTTATAAATAAACACACGTAAAGGAAATAAATTTTATTAAAGGAAGATTACTATGTTTAGATTTTATTGTAACCGTTACTATGATAAAAATTACTATGTAAATAAAACTATGGATTTTATCGCGTTTTACTTTACAGCGTTCAAGGTCACTGCCGGACTATCCGCCCATGGCAATGAATGCTGTGAACATAAATGTACGCTGTGAAGTGTTTGAAACGTTGAGTAATCAAAAATCATATACAAACGCGGTAGAATCTGTGAAAATAGTTTTATCCTTACTAATATTATAAATATGAAAGTAAGTTTGTTTGTTTGTTTGTTACGCTTTCAAGCTCAAACCACCGAAGCGATTTCAAAAATTCTTTCACCAATGGAAAGCTATAATATCAGGGAGTAACATAGGCTATATCTTATTCCGGTATTCCCAAGGGAACGGGTACTACGCGGGTAAAGCGACTGAAACTGAAGCGAAGCGAGGCCGGGTTGCTAGTATACTATAAAGAAGGAAATAAGATTTGGATTAAACTATTTACTATCTTATCCCGGTATTCCCACGAGAACGGGTACGGCAACTATCCGGGTAAGACGACCAAAATCAAAGCGAAGCGAGGGCGGGTTGTTAGTTTACCATAAACTCGTGTAAACATCAGAAATCATTTAAACAATTACTATGGTTACTCGACCATAACTGCAGTGCTAAGTAAATAATATCACTATGGCAATATTATAAATAACACTAATATCATCATCATTTCAGCTCATATACGTCCCACTGCTGGACTCGAGCTTCCTCCACAATAGGAGGGAAATTTACCTTACTTACGATGCTGGTACTTACCATGCTGGTCAGACAGGTTGGTATAGAGTTTCATTTCGAGCTTTCCCTCTCTTACATGGATGTTACATGCATATTATATTCCTTAGTCGTCTTTTATAACATCCACGGGCAAGATAGGGAGTGGTGAATTGTATTCTTACTCCGTCACCACACGGGGAAAAATAACACTATAAAGCTTAGAATTTGCCAATATAATATAGCAATCTCTAAAGCTATGGTGTGAACAGACAAGTCATACATCGGCTAGTTTTAGTATTTTATGAATAGTTTGTATTTATAAAATACGAAAGATGAATTTAATATATAAAGATATTACAGTAATAAATTTATTTGTTACGCTCGACATCTGTACTCTATATAAATAAAATTGAAGTGTCTGTTTGTAATGTCAAAATAGTGGGCTTTGGCTGGGCTAACACAGTTATTTGTACGACATCTATTCTTAAAATTCAGTTTAAATATTTTTTGTCTGCCTGTCTGTTTGAGGTAATCTTCAAAATGGCTGGACCGATTTTGATAATATTTTACTACCAGGTAGTTGTCTATATGTTGAGTAACTTAGGCTATAATTTATCCCGGTATTCCCACGGGAACAATGTGGGTACGTCGATTGAAACCGCAGCAAAACGAAGGCGGGTTGCTAGTACGAAAAAAAGCCGACTAAGTGCGAGTCGGAGTCGCGCACGAAGGGTTCCGTGCCATTAAAAGCGTTCCGTACCATAAAAAGAGCAAAAATATCACGTTTTTTGTATGGTATCCCCCTTTGAATGTTTAGTTTTTATTGTTTTTTGTATTTGTTGTTATAGCGGCAATAGAAATACATAATTTGTAAAAATTTCAACTGTCTAGCTGTCGCGGATCTTGAAATACAGCCTGGTGACAGACAGCCGGACGGACAGACAGCGAAGTCTTAGTAATAGCGTCCCGTTTTTACCCTTTGGGTACGGAACCCTAAAAAAAGGATAAAGAAGAAACAGTGTGTTTTTATCTGTAACACTTTTCTATCAAGTTGGCGACATTTATTTGACACTTCAGTAACCTATATTATAAATTCATTACATTTTAAAAGACACTAATTATAAGAGACTTGACAACATAACATCATTTGTCAAGTTTGTCGACAATTTCAATCTTATTCAGATGCCCAAATCTGTAACGCAAGTACCAAAGTGCTAATGTATGTTGCGGCATCATTAATTATTTCATAATTACCACTCATACCTACTCCATTGTATTCCTTTAATTTTAACATTTAAAATGGGTTCGTACATTAATTGTGGCCTGATTAATATACATATTCATCATTATCATCATCATTACAGCTCATATACATCATTATTACAGTCACCAGACCAGCCACTGGCCCAGCAGTGGTCTTCCACAATGGAAGGGAAATAGACCTACTATGCCCCGCTGGACAGGTAGGTACAGGGTTTTATTTCGAGTTATCCTGTGTGTGTGTTTTTAATAGATTATTGACATTAGATACTAGCAAAATATTATTAAAACCGTCTAACCGTTTAAGAAATAACCTAAAATTATAATACTCCTAAATGATAATACTATATATCTATATACTATAATCGCATGAAAATATACCTCACAAGTAATAAATATTATATTAAATTGTACTAAACATAGTGCAGTGCGATTGCAAAGTCAATCTATTTATTTAAAACATAAAAGATCTTTAATATTGATATAGTCACTATAAGAAGTTGTTAGGTTAGGTATTTACGTAATAACTTAAGAAGAAAGGTGCCTTAAGCAGGGACTGAATGAGTTAACCGACTTGGTATAACATGGATCTAACAAATTTTTATGGTAGAAGAATTCAGTTGCGAGGCTTGGCTTTTTTTTACATGTCTTGTTTTTGATGGTATCTCATTTCTTTTTGTAGATAGACCTACTTATTTGCCTTTTCGGTACCTTCTACTTCTTGAATACTTAAAGCACACTCTCTGAAAACATGAGACATCTCTCCTTTCTACTTGAGTCAATTCTATCTAAACTAAGCGGAGAGATGTGGAAATAAAGAAATTTGATTGGTTTTTCGAAACACATCTCCTCTAGTCTCCTCTCCGCTTTGATGGTAATTGAGCCTAATGATGGCGTTCTTTCTTTCAGATAAATTTGAGGCAATTTAGTTTGCTTAATACTTTGGGAGATTTTGGTACAATTTCATAAGACACGTCCCACTGTTGCTTTTTCATTAAGTTGGTTGACCATTTTACAAGTTATCTTTGAACATAATTATATCTAGGTATCTGTCTACACCTATTTTGCCAATCATCATTCAGCCTATCGCCGTCCACTGTGGAACATAGACCCCCTCATGCTTTACCATAAAGTGCTGTACTGTGGCACCTGCGTCCAACGACGCTAAAGGGTTGCCATGACTAGAGCTCATTTTTCTTCGCCTTATGAGGAATAATGACGTAGTCGCCACGTTTGGTAGGCGGGTTGGTTTCGCAGTGAGATATCATACATTTCCCCGGCGAGAGCTGCTGCCCACTCTTCTTCCTGTTTAATCTTTTTTTTTTTAAATGACAACGCCTTGCACTAAGGGAATAATAATCCTTATATTGTGGGGGACTTTACAAACATATAATTCAACATCGCATCATCATAAGTAAGTTATTAAGCAAAATAAATTACCTCAAATTTATCTGAAAGAAAGAACGCCATCATTAGGCTTGATTGCCATCAAAGCGAAAAGGAGACTAGAGGAGATGTGTTTCGAAAAACCAATCAAATTTCTTTATTTCCACATCTCTCCGCTTAGTTTAGGTAGATATGACTCAAGCGGAAAGGAGAGTTGTCTCATTTTCAGATAGTGTGCTCTAAGAAAATCCTTTGTTGGTATTCAAGAAGGAGAAGGTGCCGGAAAGGCAAATAAGTAGGTCTATCTAAAAAAATTAATGAGATACCATCAAAAACAAGACTTGTAAAAAAAGCCAAGCCTCGCAACTGAGTTCTTCTACCATAAAAATTTGTGAGATCCATGTTATACCAAGTCGGTTAACTCATTCAGTCTCTGCTTAAGTGACCTTTCTTCTTAAGTTATTACGTAAATAGCTAACCTAACAACTTCTCATAGTGACTATATCAATATTAAAGATCTTTTATGTTTTAAATAAATAGATTGACTTGGCAATAAGCGCACGCGCGGTCCGGCCGTCCGGGGCGATGAAAGGACGGCGCGCGGGCCCATAACCCACCCGTACCCACGTCACCTCGTTGTTGGGCCGACCACCGGAGCAGATGTGACTTGTCGTCAGTGGTCGGCCTGACGGAATACCCTTTCGGGTAACCTCACCGTTCTGGAACGTCGGTTGCCGTCGCGCGGTCAGCCTCTGCGGGTGACGGACAATTCCCCGGTCCGATCACCCGTGGCCTCGGCTAGGGCGGCATTAGGCGCAGATACTCGCGCCTGCGCCGCCCGAGTCGCCGGCGGCGGAACGTGTCGCCCTACTCGCATACGATCCGCCGCCTCCTTCCGTGAGATTACGGCCTCACAGAAGGCGGCGACCGCGTCACATACATTTACCATTTGGCTTGACCACCGGTTCCGACTCCTTGACATCGATGCCCTATATGCAAAAGTGAACATTGATAATTGAATTACTCTCTTAGTTAATTAGTTAATCAAATTCAAACACACCTATTTCAATTGCAGATATAATCACTATAATGGAATTTCAATTAATTACCAACATAGTTGTGCTATTACATTCTCTCTTTTATTCAATTTCTAATAAAGATTAACTAACCTTGAACTTTTTATAGCTAGCAATAAAAAGCAGCATTCACTGATAGCTCAGCTCCGTACCAGGATTGAATTTTGAATGAAACGTCTATTCATAAATAAATCAGATCTGTTATATTATTTAAAGACAACGCTGTGCGCTAAGGACTTAATCCTTGTTAATCATTGAGGAATTAAAAAAAAAGTCAAATAACTACTGATTGTATCCAAACTGAGAACAAACACTTGTAGATCATACACAATATTTTCAGTGTAATGACGGAGTAAGAATACTATTCACCACCCCTTCTATCGTAAAATATGACTAAGGAAATAAATATGCATATAACAGCTATTTTCCATGTGGTGACGGAGTAAGAATACAATTCACCACTCCCTATCCTGCCCGTGGATGTCGTAAAAGATGACTAAGGGATATAATATGCACATACGATCTGTGCAAGAGAAGGAAAACTTATAATGAAACCGTATATCAACATGTCTGACCAGCATGTTATAGTAGGTCACATTTCCTCCCATTGTGGAGGAGGCCCGAGCCCAACAGTGAGCCGCTACTATATCACGCTGGTCAGACGTGTTGGTATAGGATTTTATTTCGAGTTTTCCTCCTTTCTATTGATGACAAATTATTATTGGTCTGAGTAGGAATGAGCTCCAGGAATCTCCAAGGAAGTACGCTATTAAGACGTATGTCGTCCACTCAGTCAGTAATATTTGTAATAATATGACATCATCGTTGTGTATGGAAGCTTTTTTTTTCATTCAAGAAGAGTTAAATTTGTAACTTGGTATATTAATATTATAAGATTGAAGATCTTTTAGCATATTTGTATAATCTAAACCTAGAGGCTAACTGTTAAATTAAGCTATAATTATTGAGAAATCCTATAGCTAATAGACATAATACCTACTCCGTTTTATAGGAGCAGGGGGGGAACTATATATATCAAAAAATTCAACAGATAGTGTTATTGTTCAATACAGCCGCATTTGGAAACATATCAGAACATTATAACTTTCATAAGATAGGAAATATTTTAACACATAAATGTATGCTCGCGAATACTAGCAAAGAATTAATTAAGGTTTTGAAGTTAATATAACCTATCTACAAACAATTGGTCGATATCGAGTGTAAGTATTGCCAATACATAATAGCTGTTGGATCTTAGAATATTATTATGCTGGGTGGTAGCGATCAGATGGCATACACTCAATTGAAAAAGCTCCTAAATAACTAATCTCATTAAGCGATAATTAAAGTAACTAAAAACAAAATATAGTTTCAGTTAGTTATGCAGATTTGATTTTATATCTGAGTATACAAATTAGTTCAGGTATAATCCTAGCGTGTAGATGGATAGAAAAGAGCAGATATGATTAATTTAATATGTAATTATTACTCTTTTTTTTTGGGATGGGCTACGGTCAGCGCACCCGTCGCCCGACTCCGTCCGGGCAACAGATTGGTAGCGCGCACAGCCCCGTAAGCCACCCGTGACACGTCGCTTTCGTCGTTGGGCCGACCACCGGTGCAGGGTGACTTGTCGTCAGTGGTCGGCCCGACGGAGAAATTATTACTCTTAGGAGATTAACTAATTTGGCAATGATTAAATAGCGCAGTTTTTGTTAAAATATAAATTAATTGTAATTCATTTAATATGATAGACACGTCAGCGAATTACCTGATGTTAAGAGATAACAATCGGTCATGTATTTATATGTACAAACTACTAGCTACACCGTTCAATCTAAGCCGTCGCAGTCCTACTTATGGCTGGATAAAATATGTAAAACTGTATACTATGTACTAAAGTAGTAGTACAAGAAAGATGTCCATTTGTGATCTTTTTAGCTCTAATGAGTTTGAGGAATTTATTAGGCAGGCGTCTACTCGAATATCTGTTTCATCCGCAAATTAATATTTTAAATCGATATTTATCTCTCGAAGATTTTAGATGCCTGAAATACTTATCGTAATGGATTAGTTTTACATCTCATCGTAATTGATTACCTTTAATGAAATATAGACGTCTTGCGTAAAAGTTTTTCATGAGATTAGATTAATGGTATTGATTATACGTTTGTAGTGGGCATAATACCAGAAACTGAACGCTTGTTGTTATAATACTAATCTATGTGATATTATGTTCAGCATTCTTTCCTTTCAGGTTAATATCACAAGAATTGATAAATGGATGTGAATAGATGCTATACCTTCAAGAGACAGACACCTCGATCGAAGAAACGTAAAAATTCTTTGTGTAGTGTAGTAGTGAACGAAGTCAGTCCAAGACGACATCTTTTTGTCTCACATCCTTTTCCTTTGGATCAGTTTCTTATCATCATATTCTGGATGACAACTGACCGAGCGAGTGTTTGTATAAGAACCGGGTGTTCTTATACAAATACTTCAAAACTTTGATATACTAATAGTCCAGTTCAGCAGTGCCTAAAGTTTCTACAGACACATGCCAATTATACTTTTCGGTCTATTGTATAATCGGGCATAGAAAATGGATATGGTATACTTTTAGAATAATAACGTATAGAAGGTAAGTTCGCGCACAAAAAGTGAAGCATTTCAATTGGAGCCTAATGGAGCTTACGCCAGAATTGTTCCGTAATGTACAAGTCATTGTACTGCACGTAAGTACGCAACTCTTAAAAAATAAATAGGTAATTATGACGGTTTGTGCATTCAAATGGTATCATAAAACATTTGAAAAACTTAAAAAGGTTTTTAACATTAGTTTTAAAAGTATTTCGACGATTTATGTTATTAAAAGCAAAATATGATTTCATAATTTGTATAGTGGTGTGCGTGTGTACGTGTGTAATCGTCTGCGCGCCATTAGTATTTTTAGATTCATCTTTCCAACGTTCGAAATAATGACACTATCGTTCTATACGTTATTATTCTAATGGTATACTATATTTTATCTGAAACCGGCTTGTTTGTAATGTAATGACTTGATAACAGATGTGGCTTAATACTGCGATGGATCTGTAGTTATTTAAAAGGGGTTTGTAACAATTGTGTGAAACATAGCATTCGCGCTGCTATAACTTTTTTATTTATAAGTTCTGTACTGTAATAAAACGTAGAAGAAAAATATTGCTCGTTTATTGTCCACGATGTCAAATAACATATTAACAGTATTTTTCTTTATTCTCAGTTGATGGCAGACGAGCGTTGGCATTATCGTTAATTTGAACAGCACGTCTTTGCAAAGATTCAGGGGGGTTGAGCTGATTTTGGGCCCAGATATATGAACAATAATATCTATTTCATACAGTAGCGTTTGTATAAAATCACACAATGTACATAGGTATATACAAAGACTCAGCACGCTGAAGTGTTAATGGGCAGGTCACATCGCTCTACGAACCGACAACAGCTGACGAGGAAAAGTTATCGAGTGGCGGCCACGTATCGAATGATGCAGTATAGGATGCTCCGGACCCTCACCAGGTGGACCAACGACATAGCGAAAGTTCTTTGGTGTTGTTGGATGCAGGCGGCACAGGAGCCTACTTTGTGATGAAACACGAGGGAAGCCTACGTCCAGCAGTGGACAGCGAAAGGCTGAATAATGATGATGATATAAACTTGTGAAACATGCTGACTTCATTAATATAAAATACATTATTTTCGTTAAATAACAAAATGTTTGCATTGAGACCTTTTACGCCGCATGTCGTGTTAAATTGCACACTTCTACATGTAGATATTCTCTGAGGACCACTAACCTACGGTTGTAATGCTAGAATACAATTTTGTTTTTACACATTTGATATTGAGCTGACCCTTTTATTTCTTGATCTAAAATAACAAGTATAATAGCATGCAGTCTGAATTACAATGCCATAAAGTAGATATATTATATTATTAAGACTTCCATCTCCCACTAATTCGTTTGCTGATGTTGATAAAAACAACATGCTGTTTTCAATATTGCATAACATTGAAAACAATTTTCTCACTTACTAGCTGACCCGGCGAACTTCGTACCACCATAATTTTTTTCATAAAAATAGTTTCTAAATATCCGAAAATATAGGTAGTTTGTCTATAGCTGTCATTTGTGTTTTATTATTACATCATAGATGCGTTTTTGTTATGCCACGTTTTATGCTGCCGACTATATGCCAGGGCGATGGTCGGCAGCGTCAGGAACTGGGACGCGGTCGCAGCCTTCTGCGAGGCAATGATCTCGCAGAAAGAGGCGGTGGATCGCCTGCGCGAGGAGCGCAGCCTCGATGAGGTGATCCGCCGCCGGCGACTGGGGCAGCGTAGGCGCGAGTACCTGCGCCTCATGTCGCCCTAGCCGAGGCTGCGGGTGACGTGACCGGGGAATTAGTCCGTCACCCGCCGAGAGGCCGACAGCGTGAGGAAAGACCGACGTCCTCCCCGAGGGGGGGACGTCAGTCGATGGGAGGGTACCCCAAATAGGGGGTATTCCGTCGGGCTGGCCACTGACGTCAAGTCACCCTGCTCAGGCGGTCGGCCCAACGACGAAGGCGACGTGCTTTGTGGGTGGGTTGTGGGTGTCCGTGCTTACGCCCCTCTGTCGCCCCGGACGGAGTGGTGCAAGGAGCGCGCCGACCGCACCCCAATCCCAAAAAAAAAAATAGTATGTTTTGTAGTGACTTGCATTTTCTTTGACGTTTTATGTCACGTCCCACGGGAACTCGGTTGAACGGGATAAAAGGTACCCTATGTCCGTCTCCAGTCCTGGGCAGTCCGGCTGGAGAGTCCTCGGTACGGTGTCAGGACTGTCGAGGCTCTCCGGCCGGTGCTGATGGAGTGGTTGGAGCGGACGCACGGGGTGCTTTCCTTCCGACTGGTGCAGGTGCTGACGGGGCATGGTTGCTTCGGGAAGTACCTGCACAAGATTGTCAGGAGGGAGAGCACACCGTCTTGCCACCACTGCAGTTGCGACGAGGACACGGCGCAGCACACGCTCGAGGAGTGTGCTGCATGGGAGGGGGATCGCCGTGAACTCGTCGCAATTATCGGTGCCGACCTGGCGCTGCCGACAATCGCCAGGGAGATGCTCGTCAGCGTCAGGAACTGGGACGCGGTCGCCGCCTTCTGTGAGGCCGTTATCTCACGGAAGGAGGAGGCGGATCGTGTGCGAGTAGAGCTCCTATTCGGCGACACGTTCCGCCGCCGGCGACTCGGGCGGCGCAGGCGCGAATATCTGCGCCTAATGCCGCCCTAGCCGAGGCTGCGGGTGATTGGACCGGGGAATTGTCCGTCACCCGCAGAGAGGCTGACCGCGCGATGGCGATCGACGTCCCAGTACATCGAGAGGTGAGACGTTACCCGAAAGGGTATTACGTCGGGCCGACCACTGATGACAAGTCACATCTGCTCCGGTGGTCGGCCCAACAACGAGGTGACGTGGGTACGGGTGGCTTATGGGCCCGCGCGCCGTCCTTTCATCGCCCTGGAAGGACAGGACCGCGCGTGCACTTACCATAGCCCACCCATAAAAAAAAAAAAATGTCCGTCTCCTGGTTGTAAGCTACCTCCCCACCAATTTACAGGCCAATCGGTCCAGCCGTTTCTGAGTTATAAATAGTGTAACTAACACGACTTTCTTTTATATATATAGATTTTCTCATAACGATGAATAAGTTTAACTTAGTCGTTATATTTTAAAACAGTTTTTTTTTCTAAAAACAGCATCCTATTATGAGATAGATAGATTTTATGAAAATATATCATTAGTATATTAATAGAATCTCGTTTACAGGATAGCACACTAGTAACGACCTCGATTTCGTTAAATGAAAAAATTACGCTATACTGTCTGTATTTACTTAACCCAGGCGTAGCCCTGGGAAATAAAAAATGTTTGTCTGAAAAATATACTTTAGATAGAATTCTTGGTGAACAAATTAGTTGCTCTATATTTATTTTTAATATATATTTTTTTATAATTATATCCAAATTAGTTGTTCTATATTTATTTTTAATATATATTTTTTTATAATTATATCTTATATCTTTAAACGAGCAATTCTTGTATATATATATATATTCAGGATCTCGGAAACGGCTCCAACGATTTTGTTGAAACTTGGTTTGGACCCGAAAGCTCTAGGTTTCGGGTCCAAAAAATCGATCTAGCTAGATTTTATTTATAGAAAATGTTGTTTTGTCTTATTTTTAGCAAAACAAATAATGACATAAAATTTTAAAAGAATATGAATTCTAATTTCGTTGTCACCGTCATGAGTTACGATAGCTCAGATGAGAAGTTGACAGGTTCTAATTTTGATTTTGTTGACATTCAAACAGCGTCGGTTCGAATCTCGGTGTTATTATTATTCTCTTTTTGTAATTTTTTAAATATTTTTCATTTTTTATTTTTTATTAATATATATCTAAATAAATTCGATAAAAATATTCCGAGCGAGCTCGGTCAACCAGATATTAGGCATAAATTTGTAAAGCATCCGTGTGGTGAAACTGGTAAGCATAGCCCGCTCCACAGCACGCTGAGAGACTCCGCTTGATTATGAAACCTACATTTAGGGACCACGTTTCTGTGCTGTAAGTCATTATTGGTAACACACACTGGTTGTAGACCTGTGTTTTCTTCATACACTGAGGTATATTGGACGAGAAGATCCTCTCAAGTTTCCCAAACGCTGCCCAATCGAGTTGGATTCATCGGCTGACCTCTTTCTCGAAATCGTAACGCATGGTATATAGTAAGGTTAATTTCCCTTCTATCGTGGAGTGGACTCGAGCCCAGCAGTGGGACATATATAAGCTGAAATGATGATGATACTTGTAAAATACGTATGTACCACTAGAGCAATACATATACACTTTAGGACTATTACATATATCTATTTTAAAGTTTATTTTTCGAAGATTTTGGTCGGGTAAAGTCCAACTAATTATTTTTGTCTTCTTTTTCATTTCAACTGACACACGTGCCACTTTTGGGCTCGAGCTTTCTTCGTAATAGGAGGAAAATTGACTTACTATACCACACTGGTCAGACGTATTGGTATAGGGCGCCATTTCAAGTTTTCGCATATTTAATTTAATTAATTACTTTATTGATTTAGCATTTCAATTGCTATTTACAAAAAAAAAACATATTTGTATCTGAACCTATAGGTCTTGGAAATCTATTTCAACCAAATTTGTCGGTTTCAATTATGGCAATGAGTTTTTTTAGATAGCTTTTTATTATCTTTATTTAAAATAATATACCTACGGTCATGAAGAATTATCGTGTTTCCCTTTTCCAAATAGAAATTCATATTTTCTGCTTTGGGAAAAAACATCGCTATACTCGCGTTTTGCGTCACGAATATATAAAAATAGTGAATAATATAATTTGAAGGCTATACAACATTTGTGGGCGACCTTATTACAAGCTCCGTAACTGCTATAGGTGGCTCGACTCGCCACTGTATCAGCAGAAGGTAGGTCGGTTCTTGTCCTATATTCCTTCTTACTTACTCACTGACATAGTAAAATATGCCGTCCCATTTTGTCGTGACGTCACCACGCAACCCCTCTGTGTGCGTCTGTGTGCGAGTGTTGATAATACGCAGCTTGTCTATGTTCAAAATTGTGATTATGACAGATAAATTATATAATTTTTTCATCTTGGTACAATTTGACAAATTTAACGATGTCTTTTTTGTAACTTGATTATAAATGGGATTTTAATTTGCGAATGATTATATATAGTACAATGAATTTGATTTATAATGTTTTGAAGCTTCTGTCAGCGGCTTCGCACGCGTGAACATTACCTTTGTCAAAATTGAACAATTATCCCAAGAGAACATACTATCGGGATAAAGTGTAATATGTGTGTTGTTTTCAGAAATATTCTGTGGGATAATTATTACATCCAAATCTAGTCACCGGTTTATGGGTGATTCAGTGACAAACATCGAAACATATTCACAAACTTTCAGATTTATAATATTACTTCCACCCGCATAGTTAAGAAGTGCGGGGAAATACGGTGATAAATATAACCCTTCGTAGTGGTTGATATGAAGCTTATTATGGGTGAAAGCATTTTTGAAATTTCTGAGGTTTCACCCGCGTAGTTCCTGTTCTCGTGAGAATACTAAGATAAAAATTACCTATTGTATTCCCAGATAATGTAGCTTTCAATTAATGAAATAATTTTTAAAATCGGTTTTGTGGCTTAGGCGTAACAAACAATCTTACTTTCGTATTTAAAATATTAGTTAACATAAAATATCTTGACGACTTTCTAGACCTTTTACATAATACCGGATTGGCTACGGACGTCAAGGATTCGATACCAGTGGTCAGTCTAAGGGCGATAGGGAGGAAATACGGTGGGATTTGGAGCCACGCGCCGCCCTTTTGTCGCCCCGGACGGAAAGGACTGCGTATGGACACACCATAGCTTACCAAAAATATACCTTCTTTTAGTTATATATTGAGTTGTATCTAATTAATTGATAATAACTTTAAGATCGCGATGTTTTCTATTAGGTGTTTAATGGAGAGTGAATGTGAAATATGGATGTAATCCATTAAAATCTTATATCGCTGAATTCAACGTAAGTATATCACGTGCCACTTTATGATAACACAGTGAGAAAATGCTCTATCGTCATTCTCTTATAACTATTCTTTCATAAAGGAACCTTAATAGCGTTGTCTTTTTTGACGGATCATGATTTCACTGAAATGACAGGAAAGCCAAGTAAGTACCAGTCGCGTGCCCGTTCTCGCCTTTTCTATCGGTCATTAGTACGGTAAGTTACACCCTTATTTCATCGTTTTGGTATAAAAGCGTAAGAATAGCATTAAAAATGTATATATTCCGCAAAGAATAATGTTTATATGAATACGTAAAGAACAAAGAAAATAACAGGCTGCTTGACTAAACGTAGCGAGTAAATATTTTGCACAGGTTATGGAGAACATCAGATACGATATGTTATTACATTAGCATAGACGAGTACATGGATGGTATATAATATACAATGTAATGATAAAAACATTTGAACAATTTTGTTAAGTGAATTTATTAAAACAGTGGTATTGAATTAAATAGTTTTGGTCTAATAGTAAGCTGAGAAAATGCGGTCATATAGTCCAACATCAAATAAAATGGTGTAACTAAAGCGAATTTGTATCTTCATGCACCTTTTGAATTTATATATAAATCCAGGATACTAGTAATACGATTTTTACTGAAATTAATTCCGGTGATATTGATTATAACAGTATAAAAAGGTTTAGGTACATTTTAAAGTGTCTTGCACCTTTAGGCTTTAGCTAAGCCTTAAAGCAAACACGTCATATCTTGACAAGTAAATCTCTAACAATATAAGTGAAATATCACTCACTGACTGACTGGTTCATTACGAAATCTTCGAAACCATAGTTGCGATACTTTAAATTTTACATAGGTTTCGCAGGTTTCGCGGTTTTTGTAAGGTAGAAAAGCCCATGTTACGGATTTTACGATGATCCTAGGCAAAATATTTTTTTACCTATCATATGTGATTCCATGCCTTGGTAATCTCTACCATTGTACTCATTACTATGTCGGGTCAACCACTGAAGTTAAGGAACTCTGTACCGGTGGTCAGCCCAACGACGAAGGCGACGTGCTATACGGGTAGGTTACGGGTGGGTTACGGGTTGATTTACGGGTGTGCGTGCTTACGCCCCTCTGTCGCCCCGGACGGAGCGGAGCGAGGACTGCGTCGACCGTAACCAAGCCCAAAAAAAAAATTGTAATCATTACCATAGTAACCGTTGTTATTGTAATTATTGACTTATCGTTATTATGGTAAACATTGCAATCGTAAATATCACAAATAACTATTGTTAAACTTTTGATATTTTCAATTATAATACTCATGACTTTTTATAATGTAATTAGAATGTTTCCCAAATTGGTGAATTTTTTTTTTTTGATAGCTTCTGTTTCGTGCGCTGAGAGTTGTAGGCACCTATGACGCACTCTTATGTGACGCAGACGAAGTTACGCGGGTCAGCTAGTTAGACATATTGGAGATTATATACAAATTAGAGTATTACGTAATAGCGAATTTATTGTCGTTTAAAAGATATATTTTATATTATTTATCCGACCTATGAATTCTTCGTATTCAGACTCGTTTGATCGTGTAATTGGCCTACCTAGTCGCAAGTAGCGCCCTTCCATATCGGCTGTCATGTCATGGGGTGTTACGGGCTCGATCCCTACGTAGACTACTTCTTTGTGCGATCAACAAATCCTTGTTTTGGGTCTGGAGTATATATTTACATTCGTTAAGTCTATGTTTGTAAAGTACCCTGTGAGATAAGGATTTATTCCTTAGTGGACCCGCATTTATATGGTCATAAAGATATGAAACACATAAATTTTGACTTTTACTTTTTAATAAAATAATTTGTGCATTCATAAGCACTAATTATTTTATGATGAACTCTTTTGAGAGTATTTATTTGCTTTAAATTATTTTTCATAACTAATATTCTTCTGTGAATGTTTATCCTAAATTAGTTCAAGAGTTAAATAGAAAGTTCTGAATAACATAATCATGGTTTATAAATTTGTATTCAATCACTTTAAATTTTGTATAAAATTGTATAACTAAATATTTCTGATGAACCCTTAAGAAAATTGTCTAATTAAGTATCTTATTACAAATAAACTTTCAAACTGTTCCGCTATTTTATCCGACTTGACTCTCTAATCATTTAAAAGTATTGTACGTTCTATAAATAATTTATAACTCTTAGATATTTAACAACAGTAAGTTTTTGAGTATTTTACGCGTTTTTTTCCTTGTAAATGCACTATCTACGTAAAAAGATGTAACATTTTGGTGTATATATCCATGTATACCTTATACATGTTTTCTGTTGGACATAGGCCTCCCTTTGAAGACGGAAAATGCCATAATTGCTATGTTTGACCTGCAGGTTGGCAATTGTAGACCGTATTATCAGATTTCCCATAGAGTTCAGCCACTGGATTTTAAATATTCCACAGGAATTTGCCGGGAAATTTAAAGGTTACAGTTATTATATTTTTTACCCGTCATTATACAAGATTATTAGTCCTAATTGATAGAAACTGTGCAAATTAAGCAACTCCTAAACCATTCTTCTGTACTTAGGAGAAATTAGGATTATTTAGACTATATAGATGCCATAGTGAATAAGGTAACGACCTACCATGCCATTATCGAGGGTTCGATTCCCGCTCAAGATAATACTTTAAGTGATCCGCAAATTATTATTTTGAGTCTGGGTGTAAATTGTGTCCGTTAAAAATATTAATGTCGCCCGCAATAGAGGAATTACTTCTTTAGTGCAGGGTTTTACTAAAAAAATATTTCACGTTTAGATTGTCTGATATTATTTGTAACTAATGTATAATTTATTCGCATGGTGACGGAGTAAGAAAACAATTCATCATCCCTTTTTTGTCCATGGATTTCGAAAACGACGACTACAAACATGCGATAACATTTTTACAAGAAAAGGAAAGCTTGAAATGAAAACCTCTACCAATAAGGCTGACCAGCGTGGTATAGTGGAACACTCTTCTCACTGTGGAGAAGGCTTGAACTGACGATATTGAGATGACGATGTTGAAGAATGCACCCATGTCGTAAAGGACAGAGAGCTGCATGAAGATATTAACTTTAAATTGTATAGCTCTAAGATGATATAAACAGTTTAATTAGTGACCAAGTAATATCGCTACAAGTTGTTCAAGTTGTACAAATTCAGTGGTGCTTGTTCTGTGAACAAATTAGTAGGTACATTCCCCTTTTATTAATTTGTTTTCTAGAATTGCTGTATGATTTACGGGCTATTACTGTAACTTGTGTTATTATTGTTTTGGTTTCCTACAGGTTTTTTTAAAATAAGAAATTGTGCGATCCGCAAATTGTTGTTCTGAATCTGGATGTAATTTATGTCCGTTAATGTTTGTAAAGCTATGCAAGAATTATTTCCCTAGTGAAGAGTCCAGTGCAGTCTAATATCTTGAAGACACATTTCAATGCAGTGGTTAACAGTTTTGGCGACGATGTCTGCCTATCCTGACCTTTCTGGATTTGGATTGGTTTAGTACTCTTATTCCGGATATGAACTGACATTGTGGAGTTCTTATAGAAACACTTCAGCACTTCGATGTAGTGAATTTAAAGTTAACTGTTTAAAGTTGAGTAAATTACTTTATACACAGACCAAACTGTTTATGTCAGAGGTGTGAAATTCAATTTTGCAGAGAGCCACATATTAAATTTTGAATTCGAAGGCGGGCCAGATTGAAAACAAAAAAAAAATGAACTGAATTATTATAACATTTTATTTCTTAAATTATATATTACATAATATACGGATGTTAAAGATCATTTAAAAATCATTGCCCGATTGTAGGCGTTATTGATACGGCCCAGGGGCCGGATGCGGTCCGCGGGCCGTATCTTTGACATGACTGGTTTATGTAACCCGCAAGTAAGTGGATAAAATTAATTTATAGACACAAACCCAAATTGTACAAAAACTTTTAGAATGCAACAATTTTACAAGTTATCTTGTTAAACATTTTATAGCAGAAATATTCCATATATGACCGCAAGTGTCTAGAGAGTAGACGTGCTCATTTACTGTAAAGGGTTAATTTGATCATTAACCCTGCACTCGGTCACAGCCATAGCCATTTTGTTTTACAACTTGCTTATAAAATGGGAGACCACAACGAAAATATTAGACGCTGTAAAGTTTTCTACGAAATGAGAATTCGGTTTAATGTTGCAACAATGTAATTAGACGTGGTGACGAAGTAAATATACAATATGTCAGTAACTCTTTATTTCGGCAGAGAGTCATAAATTAAAGAATTATCCATATAATATCACAGTAAGAGATGGATACCTTAAAATTAACTTCAAGTTCTGTATCGGGCTAACGAACAATCAATTTATCTTGAGTTTGAATTAAAGCTACTAAGATGGTAGTAGTAATTCACTGGAATAGACGTTAGCAAGCCATTACTCCGAATATATAATGATATTGCATCTCTATCAGATTACCAATATCAAAAAACAGACAAGCCTCGGCGCTCTGTAAAGGATTTTTTTCGAAATGCAAAGTATCTTTCATAGAAAATATTTTAAAACCAAAACACAACATTTTTTAAGTTACATATATGTATAGTAATCATCATCATTTGCCTGCCCTTATCCCACGCTAAGTGGGGTCGGCACAACATGTACTCACCTTCCATAACCTCCTATCGGCCGTCATATCTGCACTCACCCTTTTCATACGCATGTCCTCATTCATACAGTCTATCCATCTCTTTTTGGGTCTCCCACGCTTCTTTCGTCCATCCACATTCATATCGATAACCCGCCTTGTCACATGGCTTTCATCCCTCCTCATCACATGTCCATACCAAGACAACCTCGCGCTCCTAATCTTTTCTATCACTGGTGTTACTTTCAGGCCATATGTATAGTAATGAATTGCATAAATAGAATACGCCAAAAATGATATCTTATATCTATAAATGTTAACATCAACGCAATTTAAGCTGCTATTTAACCCCTCTTAAGAGTGACGCTCTTGTAGATAAACCAAAGTACTTCAGACCAGGGTTGCGTAACAATGTCAATGGATTTACTCAAGGTATGAGTGTATATATCTATAGTATTAGGATTGTTATTTATTTTTACAGATCCGTAGTCGTTGATAAAAAAAAATTATCATAATTATGTCGTGGTGACGCAATAAAATATAATTGAAACACACCATTCACCAGAATATAATTTACGATATCCACTAGTAAGAATATTTTGCTGGTGAATATCGTAAAAAACGATTAGGGATTATAATTTTACTATAACATTGATGAAAGCGCCAATTGAATAATATAAGTATATTGCACCGAATTTTCCTGGTGTCCTTAGTCGATTTTTAGCAATTCCAACGGTAAGCAAGCGACATATTGTATTCTTAATTCATCACCATACAGGGATTAACAAGTGTAGTAATGCAACGTTTATAAAATGAAAAGAATAAAACGAATAATAACTCTAAGAGACATTGGCGAATCTGAATTTTCAAACCCTCGAACTATTGTATCGGGTCACATATATTACATATTCAAAAAGGCCAAGAAAATTGTGTGAATTCAGTTATTTTGTTTTACAGGGGAAGGTTCTATTCGGAGATTGAATGTTCAATGAAATGTCTTCACTGTGGAAATTCCCTACAATCGTAGATATTGTACCTATGCGGGAGAACATTTTCGCTTAGTTTTTGAATTTAATCCTGCCACAAAAATGTGTACCTACTAATCAATCTCAGCAAATATACACTGATTTTCTTATAACGAAGATGTAATAAATTCTACATCAATTAAACCATAAAACAGTTGAACTTTATCTTAAAAGTAATAATAACAGTGATAAGAAAAAAGAAAATTTTGCAGTGTTGTTTATTATTTCGATATGCTAGAAGACCTCACCAAATTTGAGTAACATTCGAAATAATTTTTTTATTTCTGATGTTGACAAACGAGCAAATATCACACTTAATGGTGAGTGATACTATTGCTTATTACCTGCGGTTGAGGCCTACCGTAAAGAAAGTGAAAGGAGTGTGAATGCCTACATTAAGGTTCGCTGATACTAAAGACATCACCAAATACGCCACTACATGCAAACACCCTTAGAAAGTTGAGCTCCCGGCTCCCTTGCTCATAGAATGAAGTGTAATGACATCCTACCACTCAGACGTCGTTTTCTGCAAGAGTGTGGTACTACTCCGGACGGATAAGCCTGCGGCTATAGACAGATGACTGTCGACAGTGTGGTTCTACCACATAAAGGTCGGGAAATACATATCTATATCAATAAATAAAATTGGAGTGTCTGTTTGTAATGTCAAAATAATAGGCTTTTTTCATGCTCACACGGTTATTTGCACTATACATATGCCTAAAATACACATTATATTTTTTTTGTCTGTCTGTTTGTTCCGAGTAATCTTCAAAACGGCTGGACCGATTTAAAAGATTCTTTCACCAATGGAAAGCTATAATATCAGGGAGTAAATTAGGCTATATTTTATCCCGGTATTCCCACGGGAACGGGAACTACGGGGATAAGGCGACAGAAACCGAAGCGAAGCGAGGGCGGGTTGCTAGCCTATAGCAATAAATAAAATTGGAGTGTCTGTTTGTAATGTCAAAATAATAGGCTTTTTTATGCTCACACGGTTATTTGCACGACGCCTATGACTAAAATACAGATTAAAAAATTTTTGGCTGTCTGTCTGTTTGTTCCGGGTAATCTTCAAAACGGCTGGACTTATTTCAAAAATTCTTTCACCAATGGAACGCTATAATATCAGGGCGTAAACTAGGCTAATTAGTAGCTAGGCTAATATTATAAATGCGAAAGTAAGGATGTTTGTTTGTTTGTTTGTTTGTTTGTAACGCTTTCACGCTTAAACCACCGAACCGATATCAAAAATTCTTTCACCAATGGAAAGCTATAATATCAGGTAGTACATAGGCTATATTTTATTCCGGTATTCCCACGGGAACGGGAACTACGCGGGTAAAACGACTAAAACCGAAGCGAAGCGAGGGCGGGTTGCTAGTATAAAATAAAAATGTATACACAGATTGGAAATCTTCGAATTTGGTAAAAAATGTATAGGTTTATTTTATAATGTCTTCTATTAAGTTTCCCTGTAACTATGTCAATTTACAAACATTTCGAGCCTCTTGCCAAAGTATTATTAAACGGAAGTTACAACATAAATATACAGATATGAGACTCAAACAACGATGTAATAAATTAATATTATACGTAACAACTTTATTCAGCAAATTATTATATTACAAAATTTTGCAACAGCTTAGAGAAATCAAAATGTGTTGAGTATTTTATTAAGATACTAGCAACCCGCCCTCGCTTCGCATCGGTGTCAGTCGCTTTACCCGCGGCGTAGTTCCCGTTCCTGTGAGAATACCGGGATAAAATATAGCCTATGTACTACCTGATATTATAGCTTTCCATTGGTGAAAGAATTTTTGATATCGGTTCGGTGGTTTAAGCGTGAAAGCGTTACAAACAAACAAACAAACAAACAAACATCCTTACTTTCGCATTTATAATATTAGTATGGATATGCATGTGGTGGTAACATAATTATGTTATCAGTACAATAATTAAGTTTTTAAACAAAATGTAAAACCGGCTAAGTGCGAGTCGGAGTCGCACGCGAAGGGTTCCAGGTACCATTATCTACAAAAAGGGCAAAAAATCGCGTTTGTTGTATGGAAGCCCCCCTTAAATATTTATTACACTTTGTTTTTAGTGATTGTTGTTATAGCAGCAACAGTGATACATATTTTGTAAAATTTCAACTGTCTAGCTATCACGGTTCTTGAGATACAGCCTGACAGACAGACGGACGGACAGACAGCGAAGTCTTAGTAATAGGGTCCCGTTTTTATCCTTTGAGTACGGCACCCTAAAAATGTAATCTATATATATATATATATACATATATATATGTCGGAGAATCGAGCGGTCGACCGAACACGAGCACGGCATCGTGACAAACGAGTCTTGCTCGGACGCGGCCGTTGTAGCGAGAGTCATTCTATGATCGGAGCTCGCAGCAAGCGGACGTGTCTGTTCGAGTATTTCATAGTAGTTTCTTTGTTTGTTAGTAAAGTGTTAGTGTAAATTGTTTAAATAAATCCTCGTTAAACTAAGCACCTTTATTATTACTGCTCGAGGCTACCCACTGTGTCGGAACCCAATGAAGATGTGTGTCCACTGGGTTCCGAAGCCCACCCCGGCGTCGACATCAGAAGTTGGATCACCTCGAGCACAAATACGGCCTGAATGTGTACCACGCCATGTATTTGGAATAGTGACGTCAGTGATGAAAAGTGAATGCGGCTATTAGATGAAAACGCCATTTTCATGGACGGAGCTGCATCTACCCGATTTTGTTCGGATGTGGACGTACGTGCATGGATTTCGACGGCAACGCTGTGTATTAGTGATAAAAATCGATATGGCTCGCAGCTTATGGTTGCTTTAAGCCGTGCTTTGAACGGAGAAGCGTCTATGTGGCAGTCAACAGTGTCTTTTCCTGGGATTACCCGTAGCAACTTTAAGGAGCTGTTTACACAAGGTACGATTGTCCTGAGACTACTGCCTCTTTTTTTGACGAATTAAGCTAGCTTTCGCCTTAAGCCTGACATGGGGAATGCTCTGAGGAACTGTTTTACGTGGTACCACCGTCATAGCTTTACCAAAGTATCATTCAATACCGCAACGGAGTTTATTTATTTTATCTGGAAACGTATTATTTGCCCCACGTACATGCAGGCTCTGGAATGACCTACCTGCTGTTGTGTTTTCCGAGCGCTATGATATGTCCTTCTTTAAACAAGGTTTAATAACTGCCTAGCTGTGCCCTTGGTATTGCAAAAGTCCATGTGCTGTAGTATAGCTTACCAACGGGTGTGGTTACTACACATCCAACTGCCTGCAACGAAGCAACCATCACTGGAGCTACAGTAGAGGTGCAGTGAAAGAGTAACGAGTTGACTTGGGCATCGTGAATTTGCCTAGAGGAACACTACGCCATAACGGTGAGCAGTTCTCATTTCATTTGTGTTTGGTATTGTCACAGGGATGACAATGTGTGATGTCGTTATTGTCACAGGGATGATAATTGGTACTGCGTTAGTATAGTCACGGGGGTGACTATCATTGTACATACGTGGTCACAGTTGAGGTGTACTCGTATGAAGTGCGTTTCAGTCACAGGAACGACTGTGTAATTGAACCCATATATGTCAGAGTTGACGTATGTGTGGTGTATGTGTTTAGATTATTTTGTCACAGAGATGACTGTATTATTGAACTCGCATGGTCACGGGATTGACAAATGCGTGTGTGTCCAGTCACAGGGATGACTGTTTGTTAAACTGATTAAGGTCACATGAATGATTATCACTGAACACTCGTAGTCACAGGGTTGACTTACAAGTGTGTGCGCAATATATATTGTCGAGGTCACAGGGATGACTTACTGTTACTGTTTACGTAAAGTGTATAAGACGAATTCATAGTAATCATGGACACCTATTTTCCTTTTGTGCTTGATAAGATTTAAATACTGTAACTGATCTGTGTTTGAAATAGTGTTTTAAGGACAAGATAGACTAAACACCAGGGATTGGGTGTCTTGAGTCTGGAAATGAGCTCTCACTGAAAAGTTAAAGCGAGTTTTGTACAACTGGTCAGGTTGGTCGAGCGAGTAAAAGCCTTTACTGTGCGATGACATGCGTATGTGATCTTCGTTTACGTTGGTGCGTAACGAAATGAGTCGTTGGTGCGACGGCATGCATAAGTGATCTTCGTTTACGTTGGTGCGTAACGAAATGAGTCATTGGTGTGACGGCATGCATAAGTGATCTTCGTTTACGTTGATGCGTAACGAAATGAGTCGTTGATGGGACGGCATGCATAAGTGATCTTCGTTTACGTTGGTGCGTAACGAAATGAGTCGTTGTTGCGACGACATGCATAAGTAATCTTCGTTTACGTTGATGCGTAACGAAATGAGTCGTTGTTGCGACGGCATGCATAAGTGATCTTCGTTTACGTTGGTGCGTAACGAAATGAGTCGTTGGTGCGACGGCATGCATAAGTGATCTTCGTTTACGTTGATGCGTAACGAAATGAGTCGTTGATGGGACGGCATGCATAAGTAATCTTCGTTTACGTTGATGCGTAACGAAATGAGTCGTTGTTGCGACGGCATGCATAAGTAATCTTCGTTTACGTTGGTGCGTAACGAAATGAGTCGTTGGTGCGACGGCATGCATAAGTGATCTTCGTTTAGGTTGGTGCGTAACGAAATGAGTCATTGGTGCGACGGCATGCATAAGTGATCTTCGTTTACGTTGATGCGTAACGAAATGAGTCGTTGATGGGACGGCATGCATAAGTGATATTCGTATACGTTGGTGCGTAACGAAATGAGTCATTGGTGCGACGGCATGCATAAGTGATCTTCGTTTACGTTGGTGCGTAACGAAATGAGTCGTTGGTGCGACGCCATGCGTTTGTGATTACCCTTGTTTTTGTTGGTGCAAAAATGAGATGAGCCGTAGAAGCGGCGCTAATCAGTGTTGAGCCAATGTGTTCTATTAATTGTTTATGGTTGAGTAATAAGATTGAATTATTACTCGTGATCAGTTGGTATAGTAATCATTGTGAATAGTTTGTTTACACTGAGAGACTTATTAAGTTTAATAGTTCACTGTGTAGTGTGTGTATAGACACGTGTTACTGTTCAGTTCGTGTCAGAATAGCCGAACAAACGAATACTGCGTTTGTTGTTCCTTACAGAATATCCACACGAGGACGTGTGAGTCATCAGAGATGGCCGTATCGGAGAATCGAGCGGTCGACCGAACACGAGCACGGCATCGTGACAAACGAGTCTTGCTCGGACGCGGCCGTTGTAGCGAGAGTCATTCTATGATCGGAGCTTGCAGCGAGCGGACGTGTCTGTTCGAGTATTTCATAGTAGTTTCTTTGTTTGTTAGTAAAGTGTTAGTGTAAATTGTTTAAATAAATCCTCGTTAAACTAAGCACCTTTATTATTACTGCTCGAGGCTACCCACTGTGTCGGAATCCAATGAAGATGTGTGTCCACTGGGTTCCGGAGCCCACCGCGGCGTCGACATATATATATTTATATAAAAGAAAGTCGTGTTAGTTACACTATTTATAACTCAAGAACAGCTGTACAGATTTGGCTGAAAATTGATGGGGAGGTAGCTTAGAACCAGGAGACGGACATAGGATACTTTTTATTCCGTCCGATTGCGTTCCCGTCTGACGTGACCTAAAATGTCAAATAGATGTTTTTTTCTGTTTCTGTATGTCAATTCGAACAGGCAAAGGGATCTAAGCCCATACAGCCAAGTCTGATACAATTTTCTTCATATTATTTAACATTTCTTTATATAGAATAGCTTATTTATAGCCATGTCAGTCAGTAAGTCAAATCGTTACCATTAATTAGGCGCTGAAAACCTAATTAAATCCTCTGGGAATTTCGGTAGAATATGAAAATACACGTAAACCACTCTTATATCACATTCACCACACTTCAGCACCTTAACTGTATTATATTACTTAAAATATCAGCAAAATTATTCAATATAACACTATAAAACATTAAAAAATGGATAAAATACAAGAGTTTAAGATGAAATTTCCATATTCGCGGCGAAACTCATGTCAAAGAGTATATAAGTCACTATGAAACGTAGGATAACAAAAACGCATTTAATATGTAATAACAAAATGCAAATGTAACTAGCTAAACGTAATTTTCTCTATAGTTAAGTATGGTTGAAAATATGATAATTATAATTTTGTCAGACATCAATAATCAGTAATTTGGATTCTCTTTGAATCATCATTAACAATGCCGCAACCAAGATGATCAAATCTTGCCCGACAAAGCCGTAATGGTTCTTTCATAAGAGACTATATATTCGGCAATTTAGAAAATATATTTACGAAAAAAATTATGGCGGCACCACTCCGTCCGGGGCGACAGAGGGGCTTAAGCACGCAACTCCCGCAACCCACCCGAAAACCACGTCGCCTTCGTCGTTGGGCCGACCACCGGAGCAGAGTTAACTTGTCGTCAGTGGTCGGCCCGACGGAATACCCCCTACTTGGGGTACCCTCCCATCGACCGACGTCCCCCCTCGGGGAGGACGTCGGTCTTTCCTCGCGTGGTCGGCCTCTCGGCGGGTGACGGACTAATCCCCGGTCACGTCACCCGCGGCCTCGGCTAGGGCGGCATGAGGCGCAGGTAGTTGCGCCTGCGCCGCCCCATTCGCCGGCGGCGGATCTCATCATTGAGGCTGCGCTCCTCGCGCAGGCGATCCGCCGCCTCCTTCTGCGAGATCACTGTCTCGCACAAGGCTGCGACCGCGTCCCAATTCCCGACGCTGTCGACCATCGCCCTAGCGATGGCCGGCAGCGTCAGGTCGGCACCGATGATTGCGTGGCCCAAGCGGCGCAGGCCTATAGCGTATGCTGCGCCGTGTCCTCGTCGCTGTCTTCGTCGCAATCGCAGTGGTGGCAGGACGGTGTACTCTCCCTCCTTACGACCTTGTGCAGGTATTTGGCGAAGCTCCCATGCCCCGTCAACACCTGCACTAGTCGGAAGGAGAGCACCCCGTGCCGCCTTTCCAACCACTGTATCAGCACCGGCCGGAAGGCCTCCACGATTCGCACCCCGAACCGAGGCCTCTCCAGCCGGACTGCCCAACGGGCAATGACGTCTCGGCGGGCGTCGACGCGCCAGACGGTGAGCTCTCTCAAGGAAACAACACCGCCCTCAGCGCGCACCCCCGACACCCGCCGATACAACTCGGCGAGCATTTCCGCCTCAAAATTATGGCGGTACGAAGTTCGCCGGGTCAGCTAGTAACAAAATAAAAAACGTAATAACAAAATGTAAAAAAATAATAAGAAAATATAAAAATGTAATAACATATTGTAAAATGCTGTTTAATAATATTTTACATTAATGAAATAACAATTTAAAGCAGTAATGCTCATTTAGAACGAAGTTTAGTTCGATTCTCAATAAGAAGTAAACATTTATTGATGTGAAACATCTATAGGCGAGGGTGACCGTGATCGTCGCGTGGCGTTTAACGCCACGCCTCGTGGTCCCCTATTAATTAAATATTTATTTTTTTTTTTTTTTTTTTTTTGTGTGACTTAGTTGTTAGCCTCAGATGGCTGTGACAACTTTACCCGGACTGGTGGGTGAGCGCTGAGGGCTCTCAACCATAAATATTTGGATGCATATACCTACATTTTTGTAACGAAACCATAGTGCGATTTAAAATTTTGTACAACGCCATCTAGTGAACTCAAAGTAAATTGTTACTTATAATGTATATTAATGAAAATAAATGTTTATTAAATAAAAATCATCATTTTTTGGAAATAAATCGCGATATTTTATTAATACTTTATGCCTTAGTTTTATCGTATTAGTTCCTGTCGTAATCTAATGTTCTTTTATGCATATATACTTGTTTTATAAATTAATGTAAAATTCTTAGTAATATAAATATACCAGTAGGTATGGTATTTAGTTTACTTTCAGCTACGAAAACTGGAGAATCGTTTTTTTATAGGCTTTTATTAGTTTCAGGTGTATATATATTTATTTCTTTGTATATTACCGACTTCATAGGAATTGGATTTTGACTCACTTTAAACGGTCAAATTTCATTTAAACGTTGAAAATTCAAGGAGGACCAATGATGTTAAAATTATTTAGATAGCTTGTCTTATTATCATTACAGGATTAAAAATTTCTTTATTAAATATATTGAAGCTGAGAGTTGGTCGTTAGCTCGATAAATGCCGCCATTTCTGTTTCCTAAATCACACTCTTCGTGCGGAAAGAATGTCTGTGAACGGATGAAAGCATTTCATTTTTTATAGGCTTTTATTAGTTTCAGCTGTGTATTTATTTGTTTGTATGTCACCAACTCCTTAAGAATTGGATTTTGACTCGCTTTAAACAGCTTGTCTTATTATCATTACAGGATTAGAGAGTTCTTTATAAAATATATTGTAGCTTAGAGTTGGTCGTTTGCTCGATAGATACCGCTATTTCTGGTTTATAAATCGCAAATTATTTCAAGCTACGTTTTAGAAGGTTCATTTCGTTTGTACTAAATGACGTTACCATAAATATGAGTCGTAAAGTCAATTTTAAAATGGATAATTTATTCGATACGATACCTACCAAAAAGTACTTATTGACTAAAATATCGAATACAAAAGTATTAGTATCGAAAGAAAAGTACTCGATACTTTAAACAGTACGTTACTTATCTTTCGATACTATTCATGAGTTCAATATCGATACTTTATATTCGATACCGTGTCTCTACTCGTACAAAATAGTTTCGGTGTTTCACATCTGTCAGGCGACCTGAGCGACGGCTCACTTTTTATTTACTATATTTAATTTAATTTACAATATTTTTCTAAACTTTACATGCTTACTCCTAAGTTATACTTTGCTTATATTATTGAGCTTTAGTATTTAATATGCTAGATTATTTATAAAAACTTGTTTAAGAGTGAGAAATGAATGCCACACGTGGGACTCGAACATTGCAGTGGTGGCAGAACGGTGCTCGTGTGCTCTCCATCCTCATGACCGTGGACAGATAATTAGCAAAGCTAAGTACGGAAAGAAAGCACCCAACCACTCCATCAACACCAGTCTTAAAGACCTCAATGGTCCGAACACCGTACCGAGGCCTTTTCAGTGGAATTGCGCAACGGGCAATGACGTCATGATGGAAATGAACGTAGCTGTCGATTCTGTGACAAACCTCTTACCAAGAAGCAGAACTTACAGATTGCTAGACTTATCATACTTGGAACATTAAAGATAAATAAAGAATTTATGCTTGTGGAACACACCAATTCGCAAAATTGGTGCTACACGTGAAAATTTATTTTTATCCACAAGCTGATTTGACATAACTCATCAACAGAAAGTTTATATAAAACGTAACGAAATATTCGTACTAATTTTCAAAACTAACTTGCACGAAAACTAATGCTGTTCTGAAATTTAATAGAGGATTACCTAAAGGTGAAGCCAAAGCTTTATGACGGCCTTTGTCAAATCTTGATTAATCCACAGGCGGCTTACGTTTGTAATCAAATTTTCAATCTTTAGTTATGAACTAACTTTAAAGTTTATAGGTTAATAATGATATTCTTTGACAATGATGACTAAATGGAAAATAAAAATTTAAAATAAATAAATAATCACATAGAATGAATACCATTACATGTGCTGACCGTAAGTAAAAATATATATAAATTTTAAATAAAACTACTTTTTTTTTTTGTGGGTGGTTCGGTGGCTGCGGTCGGCGTGCCTCCGCACCACTCCGTCCGGGGCGACAGAGTGGCTTAAGCACGCAACTCTCGCAACCCACCCGAAAACCACCTCGCCTTCGTCGTTGGGCCGACCACCGGAGCAGGTTTACTTGTCGTCAGTGATTGGTCCGACGGAATACCCCCTACGTGGGGTACCCTCCCATCGACCGACGTCCCCCCTTCGGGGAGGACGTCGGTCTTTCCTCACGCGGTTGGCCTCTCGGCGGGTGACGGACTAATCCCCGGTCGTCACCCGCGGCCTCGGCTAGGGCGGCATGAGGCGCATAAAACAAATAAAACTACTTTACGGATTTTATCGCGTTTGTATTTGATTTTTGATTACCCGACGTTTCGACTTTACAGCGTTCATGTTCACGGATGGACTAAAATGTCTCACGTTGGACGTGAGACATCTTAGTAGTAAAAGTAGTTTTATTTAAAATGTATAATACTCGCGTAAACATCAGAAATCATAATATATATAAAAGTATCATCATCATCATTATCACAGCTTCAATACGTTCCGTTGGGCTCGAATTTTCTCCACAATAGGAGGGAAATTGACCTTACTATACCATGCTAGTGAGGTAGGTTGGTATAGGGGTTTATTTCGAGTTTTCTCTCCTTTTGCATAGATGTTATATATATATTGTATCCCTTAGCAGTCTTTTACGAAATCCACGGACAAGATAGGGAATGGTGAATTGTATTCTTACTCCGACACCACACGGATATAAAAGTGTAAAAAGTAGTAATATAAAAGTAAATATAAAGTACACCTAGTAATTATTTTATAGTGCTAGCAACCCGCCCTCGCTTCATTTCGGTTTCAGACGCCTTACCCGCGCAGTTCACAATCTCGTGAGAATACCGGGATAAAATATAGCCTATGTTACTCCCTGATATTATTGCTTTCCATTGATGAAAGAATTTTTGAAATCGGTCTAGTAGTTTCGGAGCCTTTTCAATACAAACAAACAAATCTTTCCTCTTTATAATATTAGTGTAGATAGACATCATCATCATCATCATTCTACTCTTATCTCAATTATATGGGATCGACACTTTATATACCTACTCCCTCTCGATCGTACATATTGTAAAAGTTATAGAGAAAAAGATTTACTCGTAAGCAAATTCTAATAATATACCTATATATTTTTAAATGTACAAGTAACGCCCTATCCAATGATATGAAACATGACATATTTGTTTCAAATTTATTTTTTAACACAATACTTTAAGACCTCTAGAGGGCGCCATATTAGATTCAGCGACACATTATATAGCCTATAATCAGCGGACAATCAAGATGCTTCTAACGATACATCGTTTGTCGGGTTCTAAGGAGAAATTGAGGAGTTATGAGGTAACAGATGAACATACATACATCTATACATACCCTGTCAAAATCATAACCCTCCGTAGTCGGGTTATTATAGTCAATGCGCATATAGGCAATATAAATCATAAGCCATGTCTATAATTTATTTATAATATTCAGTTTTTTTTCTTACAGATCGGATACAGTAGCAAGTGATGTCTTTAGATATTAGTGGTCAACTGTTTGTGGTAATCTCAAATAACCTATATTCGGTAGGTTTTGAGTTATTTACCTTTCCTAAAGATTAAAATCTCACATATACCCATATTTAGTGTCAAATTACCTTTAGATTTCACGTTATTGTTCCATTAATATGTATTAATATAATGATTTCTGATGTTTACGCGAGTATTATACATTTTAAATAAAACTGCTTTACGGATTTTATCGCGTTTGTATTTAATTTTTGATTACCCGACGTTTCGAACACTTTACAGCGTTCATGGTCACGGTGGACCACCCGTGACCACCCGATAAAATCCGTAGTTTTATTTTAAATCTATACCAATAAATAAAATTGGAGTGTCTGTTTTGTAATGTCAAAATAATAGGTTTTTTTCATGCTCACACGGTTATTTGCACTATAGGTGTGTGCCTAAAAATCACTTTATATTTTTTTTTGTCTCTCTGTCTGTCTGTTTGTTCCGGGTAATCTTCAAAACGGCTGGACCGATTTCAAAAATTCTTTCACCAATGGAAAGCTATAATATCAGGGCGTCAACTAGGCTATATTTTATCCCGGTATTCCCACGGGAACGGGAACTACGCGGGTAAAACGACTATAACCTATAACCGAAGCGAAGCGAGGGCGGATTGACGGATTGAATTGATTGATTGACAAATGAAAATTCGATTTAAAACCCTATACTAACACGTCTGACTAGCGCCGGTACAGTGGGTCAATTTCCCTTTCATCGTGGGGGAGACTGAAGCCGAACAGTGAGACTGTCATCATCATCATCATATCAGCCCACATAGGGCTCAGATGATGATGACGATGTTGACTCCACTTAAATTAGTGAAGATGCATCAACAGTTTGCAAGTCTTAACGTTATACATTTTTGTAGTCTCAAATTACTGAACACATAGTACATTATATAAGTGGCTTACTTTCATTACATTTATTAACCGACTTCTAAAGAAGGAGGAGGTTCTCAATTCGGATGTTTTTATTTTTTTATGTTCGTTCGCGCATAACTCCGACGCTTGCCAACCAATTTGAAAAATTTTTGTTGGATAGGGTATACCTCCCAAATGGTCCTATGAAAATTTTATCGAAATCGGACAACCAGTTTTTGAAAAATAAACAAAAATCTAGAAATCTGCTGTGTGGTAGCGGCTTCGAATACTACCAACCCTTGCTTTGCTCGTGGGTGTCGTAAAAGACGACTAAGAGCCCTAGATTGACCCGGACCAACTCCATCTGGTACCATTTGGGTCAACGATTACATTCCCAAGGAGGGTTGACGTCAGGCAGGCGGCAGTCATAAAAGTCATTGCCGAAACTTTTTGCAATATGTCAAAACAGATGACATATTGCGTCGACCCCAAGTAATTGGGATAAGAGCAAGATGATGATGATGAAACAAAAATCTAGAAAAGTCATTCACGAACCGATTTGGAAAAATGCCAATTGTTCCCTAGTCACCAAGTCGGGATCTGATGTTTTAGGGTTTTTTGAAGTCGGTTTTTTTAAGAGAAAAATTAGTACCATGTTTTGAATATAAAGTAATATAAGCTGTACCTATTAAAGTTTAATAAAATAAATAAAATTATGTAATTATAGCAACATTTAATTTCTGTAGTTCTAATTGGTTAGATATTTAAATTGTCCTAAAACGTGTAGTCTGCTGGTTGTTCTTTAAGATAGTTTAGGTAAATGTCCAATAGTGTGAATGATTGCATGACAAGGTGACGATGTTAATAGCGAGCTCTAAGTGTCTTGTATTCTTTTCTTATCCTTATGTTTGATAAAATTTTCAGAGTTTGTATAGTTCGTTGTAACTCAAAAGATAAGACATTGTTTAGTGAAGAGTGATAAGATAGTGTTAGTATTAAGTGGTACTCATCACAATAGATTAATGGTTGTTCATCTGTTTAACATATAGCGATTGTACGAAGCTAGCCGAGTAGCTAATTTATTAATAAACTAGATATTAAGTGAAAAAAGTACAATATGCATATCATACACATCATACATAACATCTTTGCAAGAGAAGGAATTCTCCAAACGCTATACCAACATGTCTGACCAGCGTGGTATATTAAGTCAATTTCCCTCCTATTATGGAGGAGGCTGGAGCTCCACAGCTGTGTCTATGAGCTGAAATGATGATGAGATATAAAATATTTACGTTTATAGTACTTTTTAAAGTAAATAAATGTTTGCGTAAGTTGATTTTTGTATAATCTACATCTACACTAATATTATAAAGAGGAAAAGTTTGTATTTGTGTGTGTGTGTGTGTGTGTGTGTGTGTGTGTGTGTGTGTGTGTGTGTGTGTGTGTGTGCATGTTTGTATTGAATAAACTCAAAAACTACTAGGCCGATTTCAAAAATTCTTACACCATTGGAAAGCTACATTATCCCTGAGTAAAACAGGCTATATTTTATCTCGTTACTCCAACGGGAACGGGAACTACGCGGATAAGGCGACTGGAACCGAAGTGAAGTGAGGGCGGGTTGCTAGTTCAATATACAGGGTGTGTCGTAAATAGTGGTCCACTGTTAAGGATTCGATAAACCAGATAATTTACTATAACAAATTCCATTTTTAACCATTTTTAGCCGAGGGTTCCGTAAATATTAATTTTTAGTTATTTATTTACCAAATTTCTACCTCTTGTAACAAATTTGGTTGTAGTTTTATCAAAAACCATTATATTTTCATTTTGATTACTGTTAATTACTGCTGAATACAAGAGCTATCGTTTATTAACATGTTATTTAATGTAGATTTAGATCTTCTGCAAAAAAAATGATTGTACTCGAATTTTAACGGATTTTTTTAACATATCATGCTAATTCAAAAGCGATTTATGTAAAAAAAATGTACTACACTGTCAGTGCCCATTAATTTAATAATATGCCTATTTAATACCAATTTCAAAATGGTATCATAATACCAGATCCCTATAAAAAACAGCAAGATATCTAATTTTAATTGAAGAAAGTAAGATTTTCATTAAAATTAATTTTAAAATTTATTGCTATAATACTTACGATTTTTGTAAAAAAAAAAACTTTACTATCAGTGCCTACTTATTTAATTATATTCCTACTTAATACCGATTCTAAAAGGTTTACTATCCCATTAATAAAACAAGTAATAAAATTTTAGTTAAAAACGACTATAAAAGACAACTTTTTACTATTGTTGCAAAGTGATCTAGACCTAACTTGTAAATTACAACAAGGCATTGAAAAAAAACAAGTCATACATCATCATACATCATTTATTGTTATTCTTTAACATTTAAATTACACCAAGTGCTCGAAATGGCCCCCATTTGCAGCTATGCATGCTCTGCAACGTCGAATAAACGACCGTTTAAGTCGCCGAGCAAACCCACTCTCGTTTATTTTTCTAGCTGCTGTGTTCTACAATTTTCTATTTAATAATATATTATTATTTACTAAATTATAATAACGCAATATAAAAAAGGGAAATAAGCTCAATAAAAGTAATGGATAAGTTAGTTGCTATAAAAATGTTACTAAATAACATTACGTATTCGTAATACCTACTGTTTCCGTGTGGTGACGGAGTAAGAATACGAGGGTGGATTGATAAGTTTCCGGCCTGACCAAGAGATGGCGCCACTAGGCCTACCTTGAGGTGGCGTTCTATAGTACCATCCTTAGATAGCTTGTAGCTATAGTTTCAGTCCGATCGCCATGTTAGTTTAGGTTTGAGAGCACGCTGAACAAGACGCCTCTGTGTTTTTCGTAAAAATGGAAAAGCTGGAAATTCGTACTGTCATCAAATACTTTTATTTGAAGGGGTTAACGCCGAAGGAAATTAAAGAAGAGATGGACTCAACACTGGGGACATCCTCCCCATCATATTCAACCGTTAAGCAGTGGGTTTCCGAGTTTAAAAAGGGTCGTGTGAGCACCTCTGATGAGCCTCGCTCAGAACGCCCCATTGAGGTCACAACTCCAGATATGATCGAAAAAATCCATCAAATAGTGCTGAAAGACCGCAGATTAAAAGTGCGTGAGATAGCTGAGACCTTTATGATGTCATATGAACGTGTACAAAATATTTTGCACCAACATTTGTATATGGAAAAGCTCTGTGCAAGATGGGTGCCGCGTTTGCTAACAGTCGACCAAAAATTGATTCGAAAGAACATTTCTACCGCCAATTTGGCATTGTATAAGCGTAATCCAAGCGAATTTTTGCGTCGATTCGTAACCGTTGATGAAACTTGGGTCCACCACTACACTCCTGAAACCAAAGATCAGTCTAAACAGTGGATTGGACCAGGGGAACCAACTCCAAAGAAGGCAAAAACAATTTTTTCGGCGAACAAGGTTATGGCTTCTGTTTTTTGGGATGCAAGAGGTATTATATACATTGATTACCTTGAAAAGGGTAAAACTATCACTAGTCAATACTACGCAGACTTATTGCAACGTTTGAGCCACGAAGTGAAAATTAAACGACCTCATCTGGCGAAGAAAAAAATCTTGTTTCATCACGATAACGCACGTCAATCGTTGCGATGGCTAAAATCAACGATCTGAAGTTTGAATTGATGCTGCACCCTCCCTACTCTCCAGACCTAGCCCCGAGTGACTATTATCTGTTTCCTAACCTCAAAAAATGGCTTGGCGGTAAGAGATTTGCGGACAATGAAGAAGTAATCGAAGCTGTAAATGGGTATTTTGAGGAGCTTGATGAATCAGTCTATAGAGATGGCATTACTAGACTAGAACACCGCTATGAGAAATGTATCAGCCTTGGAGGAGATTATGTTGAGAAATAAAAAAAAAAAATTCTTAAAAACGTTGTTTTTCTTGGTCAGGCCGGAAATTTATCAATCCACCCTCGTACAATTCACCACTCCCTATCTTGCTCGTGGATGTCCTAAAAGACGACTACGGGATATAATAGCACACAACAACTGTACAAGAGAGCAAAAACTCGAAATTAAACCCTATACCAACATGTCTGACCAGCATGATATAGTAGGCCAAATTCCCTTCTATTGTGGAAGATTTCTACACGTCTGAACAGTGTGGTATAGTAGGTCAATTTCCCTGCCATAATGGAGGAGGTCCGAGTCCAACAGTGGGACGTTTATGGACTGAGAAGAATGAATGAAAGTGTCTGTGTGGTGATGAATTTATAACTTATCACTACCCATTAATTACCCGTGACCCGCTTAATATTATTGTGGCCCATCCCACCCTTGCGTCGCTTCAGATAGTTGGAGCAGGCTACACCTTAGATGCCTCAAAAATATGTTATATAACTACAAGAAAACGAAAACCCGAAAAAATACCTCGAGCCATGTCTATATGTTAGAGAGAATAATATGGCTGATTTTTTTTGCAATTCGCAAAATAACTACTTTTCTTTTTTTTTGGGGGTGGGTTACGGTCGGCGTACTCCTCGCATCATTCCATCTAGGGCGACAGAGGGGCGTAAGCACGCACACCCGTAACCCACCCGCGACACGTCCCCTTAGTCGTTGGACCGACACCGGAGCAGGGTGACTTGACGTCAGTGGTTGGCCCGACGGAATGCCCCTTGAAGAGTACCCTCCCATCGACTGACGTTCCCCCCTCGGGGAGAACGTCGGTCTTTCCTCGCGCGGTCGGCCGCTCGATGGGAAATAACTACTTAGGCATATTTTATGAAATTTGGTATGATACTAATTTATATTCTGCAGCAATATTAAAATTAAAACAGCGTACATAAAAAAGTAATAATTTAAATACAAAATTTGCTTCATAAAGGCTTTTGTTAGGGGGTGGGCTACAGTCAGCGCACCCGCCGCCCGGCTTCGTCCGACAGAGGAGCGGGTGGTCGACCCGACGGAATACCCTGAGGGGGTACCCTTTCCTCTCGACGTCCCTGTCCCGGCACGTCGGTTACCGTCGCGCGGTTACCCTCTGTGGGTGACGGACTAAACTCCCAGGTCCGATCACCCGCGGTCTCGGCTAGGTTCATAAAGGCATGGATAGTTTGTAATAAATTAGTACTTTATAGGATTGTTGTTATAATAAATTAGTTTGAGCTGAAGAATAAAACGAGACTACACTGCCTATTTATGTTTATAAAATTGCCCAAATCACGTGGTGGCGGGTTACGAATATATTTTGCCACCCCCTCTCTGGTCTGTGGATGTCACAAAAGACGACTAAGGATATAATATCCATGCAAGAAAATGAAAGCTTGAAATAAGACCCAATGCTAAGACGTTTGACCGGCGTGGGTTTGGGTATAAATTCCCTCCCAAAATGGAGGAGATGCGAGCCCAAGAGTGGGACCTATATGGGCCGAGATGAAAACGCTCAAACACAAACCTTTTACCTAACCTTTAGATACCTACTACTACTACTACAATTTTGTGGGTGACGTGACCGGGGATTAGTCCGTCACCCGCCGAGAGGCTGACCGCGTGAGGAAAGACCGACGTCCTCCCCGAGGGGGGGACGTCGGTCGATGGGAGGGTACCCCAATTAGGGGTATTCCGTCGGGCCGACCACTGACGACAAGTTAACGCTGCTCCAGTGGTCGGCCCAACGACAAAGGCGACGTGGTTTTTGGGTGGGTCGCGGGAGTTGCGTGCTTAAGCCCCTCTGTCGCCCCAGACGGAGTGGTGCGGAGGCGCGCCGACCGCGACCCACCCACAAAAAAAAAAAAAACTACTACATTTTTAACTAACCTAACTTTAGATGTTAAACTACAGCAATATAGGATGAAATAATAAAAACGAATTGTTATGTGTACTGCACGTAACAGCTTGGCGATCGAGCTCTTATCGATTATTGACCCCGTTTAGAGCTAGGAGTGTCTGTGATATGAACAGATATAATTTAATTATTGAGTTAGTCCGTAGAGCTACTTATTTAGTGTTGATTATCTATAGTATCTTTAAACTATATTATTAAATAGAATAATCGATAGAGTTTCGTCATCGTTTTTAAAAAATATGTTTTAGGCATTAAATTGCTGTATCAAGATGTGGTGACGGAATAAGAATACAATTCATAACTCCCTATCTTGGTTGTGGATGTCGTAAAACACGACTATAGGATATAATATGCATACAATATCTGTGCAAGAGAAGGAAAATTTGAAAAGAAAACCTATACCAACATGTCAGACCAGCATGGTAGGGTCAAATTCCCTTCCAGAGCCCTGAGCCCAACAGTGGGAAGTATGTGGGCTGCGATGATATATATATATATATATATATATATATATAGCAGCCCACATACTACACACATATATATATATATAATTAAGCCCCAAATTAATGTGTTCACAGTCTACCGATAGCGAAATGAGATTAAACTCAATTTAACTAGATCAATATGTAGAAATGATTACATTGGACATCGTAACCAGTCAGATGGGGAATTGATGCTGCTGCAATTACGAGTATTAATCATAACGACTCGCCTGGAGTGCTTTTAGTAATGAGATTAAAATTTTAAACGACTGACTAGTAAATACTTCAAATATATTTTATATGTTAAATTTATTATTACTATCCTTTGTATATTCTTGGTCGTATTTCTAAGAATTTAGCAATTCGTACTTGTATAGAAAGGTACAGTACCGGTACTTTTAACTTCTAGGTATGCTAACATATTTAGGTTACTAACAATTATACATTAGCATATTAAATGAATATCTATTGCAACATTAAGTTCTAGTACATCTTATGTTATTATCCTTAAGAAATTATTATCTTGATAAAAAAATTTAGTTGTCTATTATATCTGCTTGGTTTTAGTTCTGGCTATCGGATTCCTATTTTGTATATATCAACAGTTATAGCTATATTGCAAGTTATATAAACATAAATAATTAAAGTAAGGTTATTATTTAATATGTGAGTACAAAGAATAGTTTAGTACAAGAAGCAGATTTTGTAGTTATTAACGTCTTATATAAGAAGCAGATTTTGTAGTTATTTAACGTCTTAGTGGTTTTCATAAACTGAGTATTAATGTGGGTTTATAAACGTTTAATCAAGATGTTAATAACTACGAAGTTGGTGGGTGACAATAGCATGAGCTACGAGAATGATCTTACCTCTAAAGTTGTTCAGCAGACTGTCGTCGACAGAACGCGATGGTGATGCTTCATTCTCAACCTCAATCCTGCTTTCCGCATCTAATGGGTGAAAAGAAAAATAAAAACATAAAGAAAACAAAAAGAAAACATAAGGTTTGGTGCTCAAATTTATAAAAGAGATTTAGTTGGGAGCAAGCAACAACATGATGTGTATTTTAGCCGGTGCAAAAAAAGAAATAAGTTAACTTATATAAATAAAATAAATTTTATGATAAAAGTAAAAATATAGACGTATTGATTATTATAAATGTTATTTATTTTAAATGAACAACAATTTAAAGGACTGTAGTTTTTCTATATTATTATACCCTGTTAATATTTCATCTCATAGCAGCTGGAAATGATAAGCATCATAGAAATCCCAGGTTGAGAGTCCTCAACGCTCACCCGTAGTCCGGGCAAAACAGTGAAAGCCATCACATAAAAAAATCATAGATATAGTAAGTAATCTATGACCTAGACTACCTCTATTATTTCTACATTGCTCACTGATTTAAGTAGCGAATGTACAAGACTAAGAATTTATTCTTTTAGTTATTGAGTTCATCAACCTGTCTACATCCACATTGAAGATAGGTCTACCTCAAAAGAGAAATGCTGTAGTTGTTAGGGTAGGGAGGCGGATAGCCGCTCGGAGTTGGTATAATGGGTTCCCTAATAACCACTGAAAGAATCTGATGTTTGTAAACTGTGCATATGCTAGATTGAGACTATGGATGGTTTAAGTTCTCAATTGGATCTAAAAAGTGGCAGTACGATTAGGTGCTAGGATATATTTTTTTTAGGTAGATTTTTAATCAGAATAAGCTTAGTAGCAGCCTTAGCTTACTAGCAACCCGCCCTCGCTTCGCTTCGGTTATAGGTTATAGTCGTTTTACCCGCGTAGTTCCTGTTCCCGTGGGAATACCGGGATAAAATATAGCCTAGTTTACGCCCTGATATTATAGCTTTCCATTGCTGAAAGAATTTTTGAAATCGGTTCAGCCGTTTTGAAGATTACCCGGAACAAACAGACAGACAGACAGACAGTCAGACAGACAAAAAATTTTTAATTGCTATTTTAGGCATAGGTGTCGTACAAATAACCGTGTGAGCATGAAAAAAGCCTATTGTTTTGACATTACAAACAGACACTCCAATTTTATTTATTGGTATAGATTTGACGGCGATTGTAAGAATCGTTTCGTCGCGATTGCGAGGCCCCGTTACCACTATTGGTTGCTACTGGGTCGTCGAAGGGAGATGGCACCTAAAAGAGTAACAAACTGGGCCGGCCATGAACGTCAAGAATTTAGTACCAGTAGGCAGTAGTCGGCCCAATAATGGGCAGGGAATACTGTAGGCTGTGCGCCACGTTTTTAGTGTCTCAAACGGAATGGATGGCGTGTGTCCAGATCATATCTCACCCAAAAAAATGTCCGTAGTTTTTTTTCATTTAGTTTAAATGTAGTAAATACATCATGTCATATTCGGGCAGATCGCTAATAATGATTATGCATCGTGCCTCGTAACATGGTTATTATTTAAATTCTAGAGAACAAGCAGATGTGACAGAGCGGATGTGCTCTGTGGACATTTGTTTACACTTAAAAGGCTGGCAGTGATATTACGAATACTACAAGGACTATTAAAAATATGGCCAGTTCATTTTAACTATATAAATGATTAGATTTTGCCCACGACTTTGACGGTGTAGATCATGTATGACGACTGTCAAAATGAAATTAAAAAAAAATAATATTTGTCTCGAATGGTAAAAAATTTTAAAGCAAAATTCTACTCCTAGGGACCCACATTTAGGTAGGAATATATCCTCTGAGATTCTCAAAATGCTCATTTCAATATCACAAAAATAAAACACGGATTAGATTTTATTGCTTTTAGTGCTATTTTTTAGTTCAATAAGGAGTCAAGAAAATGTTTGATCGCATATCTTTTTTTATTGAAAAAAAAAGGCAACACTCTGTACTAAGAAAATAATCTTTGTGTTGCGTGGGACTTTAAAAACATATAACTAACGGACACAAATTACATCCAGACTCAGAACAACAATTTATCGATCGAACAAAATGTTATCCTGCGTGGGATTCGAACCAACGACACTGGTACTGTAGTTCAGTATCTTAATCAATACGCCATCTGTGCAGTCACAGTTACACCTATAGATGTAGAAAATTGAAAAATGCTAAAATACGTGTATCTTTATTTTTACTGAAGAGTATGTGTGCTAAATTTGAAAACTTTTCTCAACAAATTTTTCCACTGCGCTTTACCTCTTTTCATATTTTATTTAATTTCATAAAATTTTGCCCTGGTGAGTCTCTACATCACAAAAAGAAACTACTCTTAAAATGTTATGTTTCTAGTTTTAGTAATTTCGTCTCTGCGTTGATGAGACAATCAACCAGTTTCTTTGTTTGTTGTCAGTTACAGATATGGCTAAGGTACATTTTCAATATTAATGAAATGACCAAGTTAATAATGTATATCAATCAATAATACTATAATAATATAATCAATGAGATAAAGAGTTCTCCAACCTCTTAAGAGCCCAGTCTCAGCAGTCCCGCCATCCTGGTCTTTGTCACTCGGCAATTTCATCTTTTAATAATTATCTATATTCACAATCACAATATCAAACCACTAAATTCAAATAATACTGAGTTGTTAGTTATTGTGTTATGATATTTTATTTATACAGATCAATGTAGGTTATCCTTTATCTTTGCGACGTTCATGTGACTGATAATGACCAATAAAAACAAATGCAGTAAAAATTATAGGTAGGTGTCTATATTTTTAAAGATTTCGGAGTATTTTGAACTCGGTATGAGTAATCGTGATAAACTGCTGATAATTTAGCGTGGGTAGCAGTCATTGTTGCTGAATGCATATCGATTATTTGAGAAAATAAGTGAGAGAATTTAATAGACAAGTAATATACGACATAATAATAATGTGATAAGAATAGGGTCTATAGTATTATCGCCAAAACAAAACTGTAATAATTAATGTATACCTACGTTTCTTGTTATATGTATATAGGCAGAAATTATACGTTTGAATTTTTTTTTATTGTTTTTATGCGCCATCAGGCTGCGCCTCTCCATATTAGGATGAAAGTTACCCTATAATACCATGCTTGGGTTGACAAAGGCCTTTCCTTCGCGGTTTTATTGTTATATTTAGATTAATAAATCCAAATAATGTGTAAATATTTGCGACAGATTGCGTAGTAAAATGTCACAAAGATCAAATCTCGCAAAGACGAAAACGTGAACTACGAGTATATCAATATACAAGTCATTGTGATAATTCTAAACTATTGTACTAAATCTATTTAGATTTAAAACACATCCTTGTACTTTTGATATATAGATTTTTTTTTAAACCGGTCTTTAATGTATTTCTTTCATTATATTCGTGCCACTGCTAGGCTCAAGCCTTTTTCACAATAGAAGGGCAATTAATCTGTTCATAATATGTCATATTGAGTTGGTATATAGATTTATTTCGACTTTGGTTTCTCTTGCATAGATGTCTATATATTGTTTTATATATTGTTTGATATCTGTATAGATATTGTTTTTATTGCATATGGTAGCAAACAAGCAAACAGTACACCTAATGGTAAGTGTTGCTGCCGCTTATGGACCTTGCCCAGGCCGCTGCTTATCGTGTGGTACGTGAAGTGAGTGTAAATGCATGCAATGAGGCCCGGTAATACTAAGGCATTACTGTAACCCGCCATACGCAAACACCCTCAGAAAGTTGGGCTTCCGGCTCTCTCACTCACCGAATTAAGTGCAGTAACAAATTGCTACTACTCGGACCTCGGTTTTCTGCGAGAGTGTGGTACTACCCTGGACGGACCGGCCTGCGGCTGTAGACAGATAACTGTCAACAGTGTGGTCCTACCACTATATTATATCCATTAGTCATCTTTGTGATCCCCGTAGGCAAAAAAGAAGTGGTGATTGGAACTCTTATTCTGACACCACAACAAAAATAAGATAACGTGTCTTATATTTTCTAGATCCGTGTGAAGTTTGGAGTTGTGCCCTGTGTACGATAAAAGGTGCACTTCCATTTTTTTTATTTTTCTGTTCTCTAAATAATTATAACGCAGCAGTAAAAAGTTACTTGGAAAAGTATGTGAACTTGACATCTTTTGGTAATATGACATAGTGCCATTAGGATATCCTAATAAATTTATAAGCATAAATGCTAGCCTTTTCTCTATATTTTTTTAGAAATTGTGTGTACGATTCATGTTATAGAGAAAATTTTAAATATCTTACTTAATATTTTAATCATTTTGTTATAATTTGTATATAAAATGTATTAAATCAAGGATTATATATCATATATTTATGACAGATATAATTGTTCATCATGCCTCTTAAACGAATAAACATGTCTTATTGTACATACTATTCATCCGTACAAAATTCTTATTTCATTTACGATATAATGTATATATAATTTTCTTTGTTAAAATTCCTAAAATTAATTGATTATTTGAACAATTTAGCTAAAACTAAGAGTAAATACATTTACGCATGAGTTCAAATAAATGGAATAAACTAGTGCCACGAAAAAGTGCTTATTCTAGATGTAATTGCCAGAAAAATATTATATGTAAAGTATAGAGTTATTGTACAATTATAATTTAGTGAACCTAACAGAAACTCATAGATTACAATGAGTACTTATTTAAATCATCATATAAATGCTTTAAAATGAAGATTGCATGTATGCATTACTAGAATAACTTTTTAATGATCCTTACCTTTTAAATATCCAATTAAGTGTGCATTTTCACCGCATATTTTTTCTTCGTTCATTGCCTTTTAGTTATGTATTGCCTTGTAGCCATAAAAAGACAGGAAATTTCATATGAATTAATTAAAAACATGTATAAAAGGGTCACGCATCATGTACGTACTTGTGAAGTCTTTTACCGAGTTAATAAATTTTACACTTAGTTTACTGGATTTAATATAATATTAACTTAGAACTACAATAATGTATTAAAATGAGAGTGTCTGTTAGTCTTGTTTGTACACATTATGCTCTATACTAAGGAGGATTTGCGTGTCTGTTCAATACGAGTATTGTATACATGATAACAACATGTGATAAATAATATAATTAATGTTTTCAGTTGCTTGAAAATATAAAAATACTATATGAATTTCTACACATTTAAATCTGTTTTGTAAGGTACATGCTAATGTAATAATTATAAATATATACTATGTTTACCTATAAAGATTTTCTGCGTGGTGATGGAATAAGAATACAATTCACTACTCCCTATCTTACCCGTGGATGTCGTAAAAGACGACTAAGGGATATAGTGGCCATATAACATCTATGCAAGAGAAGAGAAACTCGACACAAAACCCCTATACAAACCTGTCTGTCCAGCATGGTATAGTAAGATCAATTTCCCTCCTATTTTTTTGGAGGCGGCTCGAGCTCAACAGTGGCACGTTTATGAGCCGAGATGATAAGGATTATCTATAGAATCATTTTCCTACTTTAGGTAATGGCAATTTGTTTAGTTACGTCAAAATAGTGGTTCGAAATTTAATAAATAATTCTGTAGTAAATAGATGGAAAACCTCTCGAGGAGAGACGGCTCGTTGTATATAAATTTTTTAGCCCTTCCGAATAATAAAAATTTTACAAACTGCCGGAGAGTAAAAACGAAATAATACGCTATAAAATCCGTAAAATAGGCATTTAATGTTTAGCTATTTATGAATTTAAAGTGTAATTAATATGATTTTTTTTAAAACATGTTAATTATTATTTTTTAGTTAATAATAGTCTGTCTAAGTGTGTTCACTACGACAGACTAGACACCTGATATTTGTGTGGATTATTAATGCAGATAGCTCTCAAAAATAATCAAAAGGTGTAAACTAGTTTATTGTAAATTATTGAATTACAAAACAAGAAGACAAATATCATATAAACATTAATAAGGTATATAGGATTTTATTGTCTTGAGCAAAACCATATCAAAAGCAAGGTCTCCGATAAGAGTAAAACATTGAATAAATAGGTATTGGACGATAAGCTTACTGCTCACATGATTAAAGCCATTGACCGACTTTGCAGATATACATAGTCAACTATGATGATAATAATTAGGTAAACACTTAGTCGTGAGTGTTGGCTTTGAATAACTGTAAATACATAATAAATAAATGACAAAATATATGTTTTTCGTCAAGATCAACGACTTTGTTATATTCAAGAAGAGATGATTACTCTTCTTATAATATAAAATCAAATAGGTGGCTCAGCAACTACGCTCTATTACTTTTGTTATGTTAGTGTTATATAAATTTTATCTTCCGTGTGGTGACGGAGTAAGAATACAATTCACCACCCCCTCTCTTGCTCGTGGGTGTCGTAAAAGACGACTAAGGGAATAAATATGCAGATGATATCTACACCGTGGAATCTAATTGGCTGTTTTCCCGAAACGTACATACTCAGTTCACCCTATACCAACACGTCTGACCAGTGTGGTATAGTAGGTAAATTTTCCTCCTATTAAGGAGGAGGCTCGAGCCCAACAGTGGGACGTATATGAGCTGAAATGAAATGATAAATTTTAAGGCTTGTTCTGTCTAAATTTCCCTTTTTATTTTATTTTCCAGTGTTTATCTAGTTCTGCGATTGCGGTAAGAACAGGGCGCAGCATACGCTCGAGATGCCTGCCACGTAGGCAGAGCAGCGTCGTAAACATCGCTAGGGAGTTGCTCGATAGCTTCAGAAACTAGGACACGCGAGACCTCACGGAAGGAGGCGGCGGATCGTGTGCGGGAGGAACTCTTCTACGGCGATACGGTCCGCCGTCAGAGACTTGGGTAGCGCAGGCGCGAATACCCGTGCCTAATGCTGTCCTAACCGAGGCCGCAGATGACTGGACCTGGGAATAGTCCGTCATCGCAGAGATGCTGACTGCATGAGGGCAACGCCCCAGGAGGGTGTGTTTAAAAAAAATACAAATAAAAAGAAGAGGCCTCAATAACTCACCGTATTTCCATACGGTGGGTTAAGAAGCCGAATGGCGATTGCACTGATCATTGACGGCCCAAAAAAAAAAGTTGTTAACTAGTTAGTCGCCTTGTACAATAAGACTGCGTTTATAATGTATCCTATTATTAATTTAAATACTTGATAGAAATTTTGCATGAAAGTGCGTATGATTATAATATAAATTCGCCATAACCAGTAAAATTTGACTATAACAGAATTTTAGACTTTAAATAAAGCTAAACAATTTTTTTTATTATATGATATGTGGATGACGCAGTGTAGGACGCCCCCCCACTAGGTGGACCGACGACCTGGTGAAAATTGCTGGGCATCGGTGGATGCAGGCGGCACAGGACCGCACTTTGTGGCGTAACATGAGGGAGGCCTACGTCCATTAGTGGACAGCGATAGGCTGAAATGATGATGATGATGATGATATGATATGTGGTAACTCAGTAATACCAGAGTTATAGATAAGTCACTACCTACCGTGAGAGAAGAGCTTTTCTTAAACCTTGTATAAAGGAAAACATATCATAGCGCTCGGGATACCGCAGCAGGTAGTTAATTTCAAAGCTTACCAGTGCGTGGGAAATATGAAAGTTGATAATCTATAGGCGAGGTAGATATCGTTTTCAGGTATTTTAGGTAAATCATACTACGGTGTAGAGTGGTATGCTTATAGAATGAAGACGTTGGTACCAAGTCAAACTATTTCTCAGAGTACTCTTCATTAAAGAATCGGTAGAGCACACAGAGGCGCTTGAAGTAGCTGCACCCCTCTAATGACTCCATTTCATCCGTAAGATTGACATCATTGAGAATTCGAATAGCTCAACTTTTTAGTGAGTCAAGGGGGTCGAGCATATTTCAGTACATTCGCTCAAAGATGTGAACAGTACGCCACGTGTGGAGGATCAATCATAGCCTCGCCTCGCCGTGAAGTACCGCTTGACTCTGTTCAGGATGCCTAGCCTTTGTTCGCTAACTTCACTTTGTTCTCCAAATGATTTCAAACTGGACTTCGCAGGATATTTCAATTTAAATTTTTGAGATATTTGAAGTGTTAGTCTTTGAAACTGAGACGCTGTATTAAATGGATCTTCTTTGCAGTGAATGTACAAACTTGTCTTCTTGGAATCGAACTGAACTAAGTTCCCTTCACTTCATTCCGAGGCATGTCGTAGATAGCACTCAACATTAAACACAAACTGAGCCCTTTTTTCCTAACCTGTTCCGGGGCCGTTTTTATATTGCTCGATGTATTGATCGTCACCCGTGCTGTCCTCTGCATAGCAAAGTATATTCTCTATAGAGAGCATATCTGGAAGAAGAGGAGTAAAATCTATACCTAGCAGTCCAATCATTACTAATATTATAATGGTAGGATAGGTTACGTTATTCAATATATACGTTATTTAACTGTGATTTAAAGAAAATCTCTGCGCTGCATTATGCTTTCCTAAATACCAAGAAAGCATTAATTCCGTTTTGCGCGAACCTTATCTTTAAACGACCACAGTTTTGTAGATAACGCCCTCTGTCCATGAATTTTGAAATGCTAATTATGCTTATCGCCGCTATATGCTCCATCCTATTTTTAGACTAGATTTATACAAAACTCATGCATGACCAGCTCAGGGCCCTGTGTAAACTTCCCAAACGATGGCGTATCTTCTTTTTCTTTCCTTTCAAGCAGAGGCATAATGCTCTTATTATTCAACATCACCATTTTACCACATGCACATCCCACTACTGGTCTTGAGTCTTCTCCACAATAGAAGGGATGTTGACTTTTTAAATAAAAGTACTTTACGGGTTATACCTAATGATTTGACCCACAATAATAATAGTTAAAGATCATTTTATAAATCAAAATCTCTTAGTAAGATAAAGGCGGCTTGCCTTAAAAATTCATATTAATTTAGCATCATGTCCTCTGAGTTTTCTTGCCGGATCTTTCTCAGTGTGGCCGTATTCCGATCCGGTGGTAATATACTAGATTTATTAGATTTTAAATATAATTACTATTAATTTTAATGTTAAATAATTACTAACCATAAACAATTTTTTTTTCATATTAAATCATTTTCTTCTTACACTGGCAATAAATTGTATCAAATTGTGGGCTAATATTTAACAACTAATTTTCTATATCGGATAGATAATTATAAATTTTCTGTAATAACGATGACTTGTTGGACATGAGACATATTAGTCCGATCATAACCATGAACGCTGGAAAGTGTTCGAAACGTCGGGCAATCAAAAATCAAATACAAACGCGACAAAATCCGTAGTTTTATTTAAAACTAGCAATCCGCCCTCGCATCGCTTCGGTTATAGGTTATAGTCGTTTTATCCGCGTAGTAGTAGTGTTCCCGTTCCCATGGGAATACCGAGATAAAATATAGCCTAGTTTACGCCCTGATATTATAGCTTTCCATTGGTGAAAGAATTTTTGAAATCGGTCCGGCCGTTTTGAAGATTACCCGGAACAAACAGACAGACAGACAAAAATTTTTTAATTGCTATTTTAGGCATAGGTGTCGTGCAAATAACCGTGTGAGCATGAAAAAAGCCTATTATTTTGACATTACAAACAGACACTCCAATTTTATTTATTGGTATAGACTAGTAATCCGCCCCCGCTTCGCTTCGGTTTCAGGTGCCTTACCCGCGTAATTCCCGTTTCCGTGAGAATACCGGGATAAAATATAGCTTATGTTACTCCCTGATAATATAGCTTTCCAATGTCCAGTACTTTTTGAGGCAATTCGTTACAAACATACATACAAATCTTTCCTCTTAATAATATTAGTAATATATGTGTAATACTCACGTAAACATCAGAAATCATTATGGATATTGACTTATTATACTAGGCTGGTTAAACACGTTGGTATAGGCTTTTATTTAGAGTTGTCCTTTTCTTGCATAGTTATTATATGCAATAATCTGCATTAAATTAGTCATTTTTTACGATGCTTATGGGCACGCAAGTGGGATGGTGAACTTACTCCATCACCACATATAATAATGGATCAAGATATTATTAATGTAGTTAAAAGTAACTCTGATGTGGAAGTAATAAAACCACACAAGTTTATTTGCCTTATTAACACTAAGAAATTTATGGATTAAAAGGAAAATGATTCTCTTTTATCATTCTAATCTTTAACTTATAAAGTGGTCCAATAGCGTTAGTTACTGGCCGACTACAATCCTACTCAATGATAGGTAAGGTCAGAGAAATTTTAGATAAGAGCGGAATTCCTCGCGTTCTGAATACAAATGTGACCCCCTGCCAAATTGATTTATATCTGCACGAAGTCCCTGAACGTATTTACACAATATTCTTTATAGATTTTCCTTCGCCTTTGAGGGAAATAAAAATAATTTTAATAAAATTAAATATTATGCCTTTTTTCAAGAACTCAATTTAGTGAAGCGTGGGACACAATTTTTTTTTACATTTAGAGTATCCTTAAGCAAAAAATGAAAAGAGTCATGGACACTAAGGTATGAAAGGTGCTGCGTCGAGTGGAAGTATGACAGAAATAAGGCGATGGTATCAAGTCAAAGAGCTTCTCAGAGCACTCTCAGATAAAGAATCAATACAGTAGACAGAGAGACCTGAAGTCTCTTTGCCGCTCCAACGACTTCAATCTGTTCGTAAAAGTGACATTGTCGATAATTCGAATCTTTAAAATGAGTCTAGTGGGTCGAGCTGATATTTGTATTTGTGGGCTGCAATCCACCTATGGACGAAATTGTGCTTTGTACAAGACTAGCCATTCTTACGGCGTGAAGCAGCAATAAAGTTTCATATGAAAGTAATGATTTCTGATCATATCCTTGAGAAACAGGCTTATCCAGTTATTTTTATTCTAAGTTATCATGAAATATTTTGGTTTATAAGTAAAATTGTCAATTTTCAATAAGGGGGTTATTGAAAATTGTCAATTTTACTTATGTTATCTCTCTTATCTTTTATTTTACTAACACAAAGTAAAATAATAAAAAAAAGTGTTAGGTTTTCTTCAGGGATTATCAATAAATTGGTATTTAACGATTATAAGTACTGGTGGTACGCGTGTAAAGCACTTAATCGAGTAATTATACGGCATTACACCATTTTGGAGCTGATACTCTTAGACTGCTGGACTGATATTACCAAAAATAGCTAAGAACCACCGCAAGGAAACTGGCTTTCAAATTAAGGAAACCACATCGAAATTGGTCAATCCATTTGAGAGCTACGATGCCATAGATAAATACACACATACACAAACAGACAAAAATCGATGTTAAATTTATAAAATTCCTCTTTATGCGACGATATTATCATAAAATATGGTTTGAAATAAAACTATTTTTACGTATTCAATCGCATTTGTATTTGGTTTTTAATTTTTCGACTTTTCGAGCCTTCAGCGTTCATGGTCACAAGAGAACTGAACATTGGAAAGTGTACAAACTCGATGAAATCTGTAAAATAGTTTTATTACGAATGTGTTTGTGAAATCATCAGTAATCATTAAAACTATGGCTGGCTTATAAAACTACTATCTTTTTTTGGGGTGGGCTACGGTCAGCGCACCTGCAGCCCGGCTCCGTCCGGGGCGACAGAGAGGCGGCACGGGGCCCGGAACCCACTCGTGGCACGTCACCTTCGTCGTTGGGCCGTCCACCGGTGCAGGGTGACTTACCGGCCGACCACCGGTCAGGGGTCGGCTTGACGGCATTCCCCTGAGGAGTACCCTCTCCTCGACCGACGTCCCTCCCCTCGGGGACGTCAGTCTTCGTCGCGCGGTCGGCCTCACGGCGGGTGACGGACTAACTCCCCGGTCCAGTAACCCGCGAAAAAATACTATCTTGAGAATAAATTATAAATACTTTGTATTAAAGTGTCTATTTAATTGAAGATATTTGTCCTTTAGTTTCATAGATAACTGCTATCATATAAATCAATAATTCGAATATAATATAAATAATATTTGCGAGAGGTTACATCTAACTTGTTAATCGATAGAGCACCATGAAAGTCTTTATATTGGTTGCATTTTGTTGTACTGCAGTTTCAGGTAAGAGAATTTTGATAATTTTATGAAGTTTGTTTAAGTCTCAATGGTAGTCTCCTTCACATTTAATTATAAATTAGGCCTTTGCCTATTTTATCATAATAGTACCTAAACTGATACTGTAATGATTTAAGTAGCGACATCTAGTGCCGGCTATTGTAATTTGTTTGTGGTGCAAGAAATGCGATTACTAAATCTGGATATGTAATAATAATAATGTGTTTCAATGCTTAAGTCTTAACGTTTTCGTCATAATAAATAATAATGTCTGTTTTTGTTTTTAAAGAGAACAAGCTATACTAAAGAATATTTTTGTATCGAATGTTACAAACGCATAACTAACAAACACAATATTTAATCAGACTCGTCCCAATCGTTTATGGAACACATATAGATTTTTCTTTTGTCTTATAGTAAGGATACAATTTATCCTCACTTGCCTATTGGCGTCGTAAAAGATGACTAAGGGATATGATGTGCTGATAACATGGATGCAAGAGTAGAAAATTCGATATGAAACCTTATACCAATACCTCTGAACGGTGCCTTATAGTGATTAAATTCTCAACAATAATAAAGACACTTTTATCCAATAGTGGGATGCATATAGGCGGAAATGAGGTGGTAATCATTTGTCTTGTGCGGTTGAGTGAGCGGTGATCAAAACTATAATATGATATGTACCTCTCAAATTCCTATTTTCAGATAAAGTGAATGTGTTATATGATTGTGACATAAATAATACATATGCATAGTTATAATATAATATAGTCTTCAGCTTAATCATCTATCCCAGGACGTCTTTCAAATAGTTAATAGAGCGACAGCATAGGGTGGAGCCGGAGCTCTATATCGAGTATTGCCCTAATACTGCTGAGAAAACTAATACATAAGCAGGAGTTCAGCAAATCATTCCGTCGGGCCGACCACTGACGACAAGTCACCCTGCTCCGGTGGTAGGTCCAACGATGAAGGCGACGTGTCACGGGTGGGTTACGGGTGTGCGTGCTTACGCCCCTCTGTCGGACGGAGTAGAGCGAAGAGTGCGCCGACCGTAACCCAATCCCCCAAAAAAAGGGCCTTGAAAAATCATCATTGAGGCGTCTTGAGGGACTAAATATATCAACACACAGTTGGCCACTAGAGAGAGTTTCAATGAGGTTATGGATGGCCTCATATGGCTGTTACATTTTTACACTACCTGCTGCTGTGTTTCCCGAGCGCTATAACATGTTCTTCTTTAAACGAGGTTTAAGAAGAGTATTTCCTTCACGGTAGGCAGCGGCCTGGCTGTGGCCTTGGTATTGCAAAGGTCCATGTGCAGCAGTTTCACTTACCATCAGGTATGCTGCTTGCTCGTTTGCCACCGTTGGCAAAAAAAAAAACAAGGACCAGTACTCATGGAAAAACAATGTGCTCGCTCTTTTATAGTAACATACAGCTAAGATAACAATAGCTACTGATATGTTATCATCTCATCATCATCATCATCATCTCAGCCCATATACGTCCCACTGCTGGGCTCGGGCCTCCTCTACAATGAAAGGGTAATTGACCCACTATACCACGCTGGTCAGACGTGTTGATATAGGGTTTTATTTCGAGTTTTCCTTCTCTCGCATAGATGTTATATGCGTTTTATATCCCTTAGTCGTCTCGTACGATCACCCACGGGTAAGATAGGGGGTGGTGAATTGTATTCTTACTCCGTCACCACACGGACTATAAATATGTTATCATCTATTTACACATAATATTATCCTCATTCATACAGAGTTTTACCATATAAATTACTTAAATATTATAATCCGTATGGTGACGGAGTAAGAATACAAATCACCACTCCCTATCTTGTTCGTGGATGTCGTAAAGGACGACTAAGGGATATAATACGCATATAACATCTATGCAAGAGAAGGAAACCTCGAAATAAAACCCTATATCAACATGTCTGACCGCTATGGTATCGTAAGATCAATTTCCTTCCTACTGTGGAGGAGGCTCGAGCCCAGCAGTGGGACATAAATGAGCTGAAATGATGATGATTGGAAATTGAATTATTGTTAATAAACAGTAGCAATTTTCAACGTTAAGTATATTCAGAAGTTAAAGTATGATTTTTAACAAAAGTTATAACGTCAATAATAAGCTAGTGGGTAATAACTATATCTTTATCTTTAATTTTTACCTGATTTTTATAGATTTTTGTTTATGCTACATGTTACTTTTTATATAATTTTTATTTCAGCTGTGCCCAATAATCCACAAAGGATTGTGGGTGGTTCTGTAATTACTGTGAATGAATATCCTACTATTACCGCATTGCTGTATTCTTTCTTTGGAGTTACGTCTTTCAACCAGGCTTGTGGGGGCACTATTATTACTAGTAGATCTATATTAACTGCAGCCCACTGTCCTTAGTAAGTTTACTTTTCTTCTTAAATCATATATGAAAAGGAAAGAACTGACAATGAGACGTATATCTTTATTTATTTTTGTCTACGTTATCATTTTTAAATTATGATTATTTTACAAGGTATAAGCTTGTAATTTACGGAAGGTTTTGGTGTTTGATTAATAGAGTGAGTGTAATTTTAAGAATCTTAGTAGTGATTTCTGAGGTTTATGCGAGTAATATACATTACAACTAAAACTATTTTTACGGATTTTATCGTGTTTGTGTTTGATTTTAAATTGCCCGACGTTTCGAATACCTTTCAATAGCGGGAAGATATAAACCTCAATAATAACGATGACTTATTGGACGTATGACATCTTAGTGCACCCGTGACCATATTATATTTAAAAAATGAATATTTAAAAAAAGGAATAATGACGTCTTTTTTTCGATATATTCATGTCGAAAATCATCGATGTTTTTATTTGATACTTCGATATCTTCTTTACAAACATTGAAAATTTTGAATCGATGCTAATATCAAGATCATAAGCAATCTTTTTTTAATATCGATCATCCTTATTTTATAGGGTAAAGTTTCAAACAAAGAAGAGACACTAAGAACAACTGTTATTTCTGCTGTAATATGTTTTTACTTTTATTATAGCGGGGACTCTGCAGTTAAATGGCGAGTACGTGTCGGATCAACTTATGCTAACAGCGGTGGTGAAATACATGCTCTTGATTCTGTGATCATTCATCCAAATTATAATGCTCAATTAATCGACAACGATGTTGCGATATTACGTACAATTAAGACAATACAATACAACACCGTTGCACAGCCGGCTTCGATTGCAGGCACCAATTATAAACTTGATGATAATCAGGTTGTATGGGCAGCTGGATGGGGTACAACGAAGGTTAGTAACCTAAACATTCTAACATCATGATAATAATAATTTATTCACTAAAGTGAAGAAAGGCATTGAAATTGGAAAGTACAAGAATTGATATGATGAAAATTGATGATTAATATAATTCTTTGTTATATTGTGTTATGATACATCTACTGAAGTGGCAATAGGCAGACCACATATCACACCACATACCACAGGTCGAAGAACCGACAGCCGTTGGGAACAAAGGTTGCCCAGTAGCGACCACGCAGTGTAGGAAGCTCAACCACTAAGTAGATCGACGACTTGGTGAAAGTATACAGGCGGCACAGGGAAGCACTTAGTGGCGATACATGAAGAAGGCCTACGTCTAGGAGTGGACGGCTTATAGGCTGAATGATAATAATGATGTATCTATACTCCGTTGTTTTTTTTTTTTTTATTTTTATTGCAAACGGTGGCAAACGAGCAGACAGTACACCTGATGGTAAGTGTTGCTGCCGCTAATAGACCTTTACAAGGCCGCTGCCTATCGCGAAGAAAGTGAAGGGAGTGTGAATGCGTGCATTGAGGCTCGGTGATACCAAAACCCTCCACACGCAAACACCTTCAGAAAGTTTGACTTCCGGCTCTCTCACTCACCGAACGAAGCGCACTAACAAATTGCTACTACTCGGACGTCGATTTTCTGCGAGCGCGTGGTACTACCCCGGACGGATCGGCCCGCGGCTGTAGACAGATAACTGTCGACAGTGTGGTCCTACCACTCCACTGTTTCTTATAGGAGTAGTAGAAATCGGCCGATTTCCATTGTTAGTAAGACTTCCCTGGCGTATACAACGTGTTGCACCTATAGCTATCGCCAGCCCGCCCATCAACCTCCATTTACTCTTATTAAAGAGAGATGTATACAATAGCGGACTCCAATATACTATCACCATAATAGAAGAAAGCTCATAGTTATTATGCATGTTATGTATGTTAATCTGATTCGTGAAATAGATTCATTATTAATAATGGAGATTAGAAGAAAATAATTATAAGCGACTCATCATTATGATCTCAACTCATATACGTCCCACTATTGGACTCTGACCTCCTCCATTGTAGGAGGGGATTTAACCTGCTATAAGCACGCCGGTCAAACGTGTTGGTAAAGAGTTTCATTTCGAGTTTTCACTCTCTTGCATCGATTTGCTGTGTGGTAGCGGCTTCGAATACTACCAACCCTTGCTTTGCTCGTGTGTGTCGTAAAAGACGACTAAGAGCCCTAGATTGACCCGGAACAACTCCATCTGGTACCATTTGGGTCAACGATTACATTCCCAAGGAGGGTTGACGTCAGGCAGGCGGCCGGTCATAAAAGTCATTGCCGAAACTTTTTGCAATATGTCAAAAAAAACAGATTCATACATATTACGTCGACCCCAAGTAATTGGGATAAGAGCAAGATGATGATGATGATGACTCTCTTGCATCGATGTTATCTGAATATTAATCCCTTAGTCACCTAACGACATCCACACCCAAGAGAGGGCGTGGTGAATTGTATTCTTACTCCATCACTATACGAAACGAAAGCCATTAAATATGACTTAATTTTATAATTCACAAATAATAATATGAGTTGCATGTCTGATATATATAATAAAATGATTTTATTGCAGTCTGGGGGTGTGAGTTCAGAGCAGCTACGTCACGTCCAGTTGTGGACAATCAATCAAGCTATTTGTAAAGCTCGATATGCCAATAAGGGTGCAAATATAACAGATAACATGTTGTGTTCCGGATGGCTTGATGTCGGCGGTCGTGATCAGTGCCAGGGCGATTCCGGAGGTCCTCTCTATCACAATGGCATTCTCGTTGGCATCTGTTCATGGGGATATGGCTGTGCTAGTCCTCAATATCCGGGTGTTAACACACGTGTGTCGCGGTTCACAGCCTGGATACAGTCTAACGCCTAGAATGTACGCCTACTATATGTATACACATATTCATATTATATTAATAAGTATTATGTCCTAATTTCGTTTTATTTTCTTATTTTGGTCTTTATGATAGTTAGTAGTGACATTTTTAATTAACTAGGAAACAGTAGAGTTTCTGTGTAGTTTAATATCAAGGGAAGTAAAACCGTTCTTGCGAGAGTCATGTGCGACAGCTTAAGGACGTAAACGAATAATATAGCGTCACAAAAGCTATATAATTCATTCTTCATGTTTATTCTATAATTAAATCTATCACCTATCCTTATTAAATCTATCGCTATCTAGCGCCTAAAATTCGTTAGTAAAATAAGGGCACCACTTTTTCAAGCAAAATACTAGTTGAGATGGCAATAACTGAGTCGCGATGATTACAGTTTTGCAAATTACGTACCAAACTATTACCCTTATAGGTTCTATGATAGCTCTGTGCTAATAAACTATATCTACTTCCCGTGCGGTAATGGAATAAGAAAGAAGCAGAAAACAGCTATAAAAGTGAAGGAAATAATATGTCTAATCGTGCGTCGTGTAAAGTGATGTAGTCGGTAATTTATTTTTTTATTCTGAGGGAGGCTCGATTATAGTAGAATAAACTACACGTTCTAAAAGTTATAAAAATTGAAAAATGGTATTTATCTATACTAATATTATAAAGAGGAAAGATTTGTATGTATGATTGTAACGAATTGGCTCCAAAACTATTGGACCGATTTCAAAATTTCTTTCACCAATGGAAAGCTACAATATCACAGAGTAACAAAGGCTATATTTTATCCCGCTATTCCCACGGGAACAAGAACTATGCGGGTAAGGCGACTGAAACCGAAGCGAAGCGAGGGCGAGTTGCTAGTTTGTAATAAATTAATGTTATAATTACCTCAGATGATATTATTCAGTCGAAAAAAATATTTTAAACATAATATCGTGAATATATCTTGTAATATTTTTCTTTTTTCGCTACTGCTCTTACCTATCCCTCAATAACACATGGTTCCTACTGAAAGGAAAAGCAAATGGCTTATATCTTACACTAGTCCAGCTATGAATTTAAAAACTATATAAATCTATATCGGTCGAATGATGTTACTAATCACCTCATAATATAATAACAAGAACCGTTTAATCTTTTCTACTTTATCATTAGCTACTTATATGTAATTCATATAATTGCTGTGTCATGTATATTAACACAATGATTATTACAATCTACCTTGTTGATACATGTGTATAAGCATTATTGAATGTGTGTACTAATTTGAAATGAAATGAAATAATTTATTATTATGACAGACACAAAGCATAAGAAAGAACAAATTTAAATAATGATAATTTCGAAAAGTGTTTGCCACAATTCGGTCCCAACTCAGCATAATGCTGGCCACAGATGACCAGCGCTGATCTTCCGTTGGTACCGGGAGGAGACATCACGCACATGCTCTCAGTTTAAATTCGAACTAATAAAACTAACATAATTAACAAAAGTGTACATTTTCACATAAATATGATAACAAATTCTGTTTGACTATACCTTCTTAATTGCAATTTATAAATACATATTTTCTTAATTTTGATTATAAATAAAAAATTAAATAAAAATTGTAATTGTCATGCCTGAAATAAATATATATAATAACAAAAGGAGGCCAATAAATTTATGGGTGGGCCTGATAATTAATAAACATATAATTAAAATACAACTAAAAAACACTGGTGTCATGTATGTAGTTTCTAGTTTTTTTGATGTGCGTAAATAAAATCTGTTATTTTTTTTTGAAAATGTGCAAATTAGGCAGGTTCCTTATCGGTGGAGGAATATTGTTCCAACATTTAGACGTGGCATAATGAAAACTACCTCGGAAAGCAATTTCAATGTACGACTTAAATATTAGTGGAGTATTCGGGATAAAAAGTTGATACTGAGCAATAGTATTAGTTATTATACCTTATTTTTTATTGCCTGGAAATATCGTTGATTTCTTTGTTTGGAGCGGGTTGTAATTCAGATGTTTAACATTTGCCGCCTGTTGAATAAATTATGCTTATTCGGCTTTGCCATTTTAATAGACATGATATTTTTCATAGATATTAGTTTGGTTTTACTAAGAATAGCACTTCTACTGATGCGGATGTAGGCTTATAAATAATATTTGTTGAGTTACAGATTGAGAGAAATCGCGTTATGCTTAGGGTTTTTGACTGAGGTCGAATGTGGGCGGATCCAATAGTAATTATTTATTGCCTCGTTCAAAACCCTAACTAAATCAAGCAATTATAATAAAAGAAAAATAGTTTTATTTTTCTAAAAGGCAAAAGAAATTAGCTCAGCTTCTGTTGTCGCTAGTTATCTATACCACTCGTCTCCAAAGAATTAGTAGATCCTGCATGGAATTTTACAACATACTACTACTTAAAGATATCCGAGACATGCCACTGAATAAGTCTAAAAAAACTGTCAAAAGTAGACTTTGCAGAAAAGGCTATTACAAAATCCTCCTTCAGAAATTTATGTCATTATACTATATATATATATATATATATTATAAGCTATAATATAGCTTTATTGCGTTCCTAATTTGCCATTTAATATTGTACTTTTTGGTCCTCATTATTGTAACTCTACAGCGTGGCGTGTTTTGTCTAACGAATTTAGGTTTTTGATATTTTTTTAATTCTTACTATACTTTGTAGTTCATAGTTTGGTCGTGTTCACTCCCTCCAATGTGATTGAGTGATGGCTCTAGTTAACTCATGATCGGGCGGTGCTTGTGGCATCTAGTCTAATGATATGTCTTTTTATTATTATGTGAATTAGATTTAAAAAATATGAATATCCTATTTCAAATGGCATTACACTGGAGCTATATGTTCAATACAAACAATTTCATTAAAAAAAATGATTTAAAAAAGGACAGCCCCCTGTGTTTCTTGCTGGATGTTCTCAAATTGTGGCCTCGTTACAATCCGGTGACAGATTAATGAATTGTTTCAAACGACGCTTAAACTTGACAATATGTAAGTGCCCTTAAAAGGCTTATGCAGAATAAATGATAAGATTTCTACTTCTTCCATTCTTCTTCTCTGTAGTGACGAAGTAAGGACACTGTTTACCACCCCCTTTCTTGTCCGTGGGTATCATAAAAGACAACTAAGCGATTATAATATGCAAATAATAGAGGCAAGAGAAGAAAAATTAGAAACAAAACCCTACGCCAACTTATCTGACCAGCTTGGTGTAATAGGTCAATTGTCCTTCCATTATGGTGGAGGCTCGAGCTCAGCAGTGGAACGTATATGAGCTGTCATGATGATGAGGATGAATCTTTTTTCTTGGGTCAGTATGATCATATCAGACTAAGTCCAATCATTTGGGGCACTAGTAAGGTAGCATTTGGTCCCATAATTAATTGTATAATTTATTATGTTTCACCAGACTATCTACTCTGAGCAGGCCACCGAAATCAATTTTCAGTTATAAAATATATTTGTATTTAATATTCTCTATATTAAAAAGTACTTACATTTCATCAACGTATAAGCGATAATTTTAGATAATTTGATTTAAATTCAGTCACAATTTTACGTTATGCTTTTATGCAAAATCACTCATTGGATATGAAATTTCTTTCAAATCACTTGACTTTCATCTTTCAATTTAATTAATCTTTATCGTTTATTTATTTTTAAACAAATAAATTGTGCAATGTTTTATGTGAATTACTTTTTAGTTTATTGTGAATCTTTAATGAGACCGTCATCACTGAAAGGGCAGAAAATAATGAAATAAGATCTATTCTGTTATGCCGCACAACTATGGCTAATTTTTCTGTCCTTTGGGGCAAGCCGTTTCCAATAAATGACGTTTACGGGCTGTATCGACGGAAACATATGTTTGTTACTTATAGTAGATAAATAGGAAGATAAATATATAAATGTCATGTTAGGGAGGAAGTGACTTAATATTGCGAAGTAATCAAAAATCACTAAACGTTTATTATCGTAATAAATTTGTACATATTTAATACTATAATATATGGATAAGATTAAAGACCAAATTAAAAACAATTCATATTATACTTCAATGAGATTCAAATAATTTATTTCTGCTAACGTGTTATCATAAATTAAATAGTTGATTACAAGATTTGTCAACTTAGTGCATGTCATATACGGTGAAATCTTGGTTGGGGTATTGAGCATAACGAACTGATATGGGGTTCCGAGGCGACTCTGGGGCGGCAATGGGGAGGGAATATGGCTAAGAGGTCGTATACTTTCCATCTATTGCCCCCGATAAGTTGGCCGTGGTGTATCCAGACTATATCATCATAAATACCAGATCATCACAAACAATGGAGTACAAGGAGACCCGATAGAAATCGTCACTGTCAGTCGCCTAGCAATTAGTAGGGGTCTCGAAATCAGGACTATCCTCCTAAAGGTTGTAGATCTCAGTTGGCAGTCCACTAATGTTATGTGCAGAGATGGAGTATCTACCGATAACGTAGGTGTTCCATCTCATTTTTAGATTAAATTTCTGCAAAGGTATAAATTGCACGCATAAATTACAGTATTAAGGGGACTACTAAGGCTACCATAGTGCTGACCTGCAAGAGCAGTTCTCCCTCATGTAATTTGATATACTCAATCTTGGCGATGTTTGTTTATTAGTAACTCACGTTCATAAAGCACTAATGTGTGTCTACGTAAAATTGTATACCATCAAAAACAAAACTTGTAAAAAAAGCCAAGCCTCGCAACTGAGTTCTTCTACCATAAAAGGTTGTGAGATCTATGTTATACCAAGTCGGTTAACTCATTCAGTCCCTGCTTAAGGGACCTTTCTTCTTAAGTTATTAAGTAAATAGCAAACCTAACAACTTCTTATAGTGACTATAGCAATATTAAAGATCTTTTATATCTTAAATAAACAGAATAACTTGGCAATCGCATGAAAACACAATGTACCTCACAAGTAATACATATTATATTAAATTGTACTAAACATAGTCATTTATACACTAAACACTAATTGTATTCTAAATTTGAAGCTTCTATGTTTGCTAGAAGTGCCACTTTAATATTGATGATCGGTCAGTCAGTCAGTGAGTGACAAAATTACGTAATTTTGACTAGTTATAATTCTTAAACTATTGGTTCTAATTGAATGAAATTTGAAATACACAATGTGCATACAATGCCTGCTAGGTTGCTAAAAATTCAGGCTTCTAGTTTTATTAACAACGAAGTTATAGGGGGTCGAAAATGGCCTGAATGGCTTCGAGAAAAGTATGTTACGGCAGTGTTGCGTTTTGCCCGACTTTTTTTTTGCTCGACTTGGCGGGGGCACTACTGTGCCCCCAGATAGAATACATAAAGTTTTTTCACCGTATCGAAAGGGCTTGCTAAGTATCGTTTTTCAGATATCTATCTCTGCCTTTTTCAAGCGCAATAGTGAAATTTTAAAGATAATTCTACACAAATAATACAATAGATAAGGAGTGATTGCACCAATGCTAGATATATTAATTTTAGCAGTGGTACCTCTGTCTACACATGTTAGCTTCTTCATTGAGAGGATTGACGTACGAAGATTGACTTACGACAAGAGACCAGCACAGATGTTACTGATAATGATTTAGTCATGGCTTTGCTTATAACCAGAATAGAGGAAAATAAATATACGATTCAAAGTCGTCCAATGACAGTGCTTCTTTTGTGGAGGTGATATTCTTCGTCGACAAAATTGTTCTGCTTTAAATTAGAATGTACAATTTAGTTGGTAAAGTAAAAATGTTAGCCAAGCTAGTTAACTATTAGGCTTAGCTACTTTAAGCGGTTGATTAAATTAGCTCAGCTAATTAGCTGATGGCTTAATCTAGTTTAGCTCAGTTAATTAGCTATCGGCTAACCGGCTAATCAGTCTTTTTTTGCTTTTAATGATATTTCATTCACGAACAGGTATAAAAATAATGGGGCGGAGGGATGCTGCTGTTGGCGGTGTCTTTGGATATTGCCAATAGCTTTTAATATTCTGTCATTTAGCTGCATCAGGGAGGCGCGCCAGTATCACGGGGTGCCTCTATACCTAAGGCGGCTAGTGGCAGACTATTTGGGGAGACGCAGCGTTCTCTACATGGAACGAATAGGGGACGTTGTGCGGACGGCCATGTCGTGTGGTGTTCCGCAGGGGTCGATCTTAGGGTGGACTCTGTGGAATATCGGCTATAACTGGGCGTTGCGAGGTAGCCTTCCTCCTGGGCTTGGCGTAATTTGCTACGCCTAAGACACACTCGTTATTCCCGGGATGGGACGCTCGAAAAAGCGGCATGCCTTGCAACTCTTGGCACTGAGGTAATTGTCAGGCGGTTAAGGGCGCTAGGGTTTAGTGCAGCTCAAAATACGACGTAGGCCTTGTTATTTTATTGGCCCCGCAACGTTCCACACGCCGGCGCCTCGATCACCCTCAATTCGGTCCCGTTCAGTTGACGGACGGTGGTGGTTCCGGGAGCATATTTGCCAACTTACGGTTTGTAGGCGCGGCGTCCGCCTTTTCGTAGCTCACACTGAATGTGGATAGACCCAGAGCTATGTACCGGTGGTTGTACGCGTGGCTGGTTCGGAAGTCCCTGACCGTCTGACTCAGGGCTCTCTTGAGGCGACCACAGAGCACCATGGCAGTCAGGACTATACGCGGTTACCGCACGGTGGCGACGGAGGCAGCGTGCTTGTTGACGGAACTCCCCCGTGGCACTTTGAGGCGGACGGCCATGTCTCGCTCCGCGAGCTACCATATCAATTCGGAAGATTAAATATATATTACTAGCAACCCGTCCTCGCTTCGCTTCGGTTTCAGTTGCTTTACCCGCGGCATAGTTCCCGTTCCTGTGGGAATACCGGGATAAAATATAGCCTATGTTACTCCCTGATATTATAGCTTTCCATTGGTGAAAGAATTTTTGAAATCGGTTCGGTGGTTTAAGCGTGAAAGCGTTACAAACAAACATCCTTACTTTCGCATTTATAATATTAGTATGGATAAAGGCCCAGTATCTTCACATTCATCCAACAAATATATATTCACAATTATTGATCGAGTCTAGATTCCCTTTACATTCTGGTTCTGCTTTTATGATAAAACAATTAAAATAATATTTATACAGACGGAGTGTAAATACGAGTTGAATTAAAACTTATAATCCATTAAGAAATAGTCAAATAGAACGTGCAAATGGAATTATTTGGAAGACCATTTAGTTATTTGCCGGATGGTGACGGAGTAAGGATATAATTCACCACCCCCTCTCTTGCCCGTGGGTGTCGTAAAAGACGACTAAGGGATATAATATGCATATAACATCTATGCAAGAGAAGGAAAACTCCACTCTAGGAAATAAAACTTTAGACCAACATGTCTGATCAGCGCGGTAAAATAAATAAATTTTACTTCTATTATGCAGCATGTTCGAGCCCAACAGTGAAACGTATATGAACTAAGATAATGATGAATAGTTAGCTCTAAAATCACATGATCCCTAAATCGAAAAATGGGAAATGGTTCTTAAGGAAGGTCTACAAACCAAACTCTAATGTTTGCAATCAATAAAAATCAAATAATGGTCATTTTATCACACATACCTCTTAACATTTGGATTAGTTTTACTAAAGAATCTCAATAGAGTTAATAATTACGTTCGCGCATTGTTAAAGAAGTTGAGCTATTGGAATCCAACCTAGGTTATTCTTTTATAGCTGAGCAACGGACAAGTAACGTCTATGTTTAGTAAACATTTGGCATTAGCAGGCATAGAAAGTGAGCAAGAGAACGATCACATAGAATCATAAAATAATTCATTATTTGTATATGTAAATTTATATATGTTGCGTATAGTAACGGAGTAAGAATACAAATTACCATTCCCAATCTTGCCCGTGGATATCGTAAAAGACGACTCAGGGATATAATACGCATATAACGTCTATGCAAGAGAAGGAAAACTCGAACAATTTCCCTCCTATTGTAGAGGAGGCTCGAGCCCAGCAATGGGACGTATATAAGCTGATATGAATGACATGTAAAAAGTGGATAAATCCAACTACATATTCGACAAACGACTAAAATCCGAAAACTTTCACAAGAGTAAGACACATTTCTACGTAGCACTTTACACAGCCGCAAAGAATGCGGTGAATTTTATAGTCACCATATTAAAAAACAACACAATGTGAAGTATATTCAATGTTCCCTTTGTGAGGTGTAAATTTTGTAAGCATTGATTTGGTGAACATATCACTGATTTGGGCAAGTGTAGGGATAAATTGCGACTACTACAGTTACTTTTAGTAGAATTATACTTTTATTGTTTTACTATTTACAGTTATTCAGTTGTACGATATTACAGCGATTTCCGGCGTTACTATAACTTGGCTGGATATACTTGGAAGTTGGAACATACTTTGCATCATGTCCTTGTTGTAATCACAGAAATGCTAACTCTAAATTAGTTCTGCACTCACCGAAATAAGAATTGAGGAATCCGTAGAACTATGTATAGCCCACACACGTAGGCATTACAATATAAACTTAATTACTTTTATCTATTATAGGAAATATGAATTACTTTTATTCAATCAAATAAATTACGATTATACAGATTACAACAATAAAGAGATTACAGTTATCGTACTAGTTAACCCGAGTTTACAAGGATAATAAATTAGAATAAAATCATTTTTAGCAATAGGACTGTTAATATTTTTTGTTAACTTACAAGTCAAGACATGGTTTATTTCATAGTTGTATATTAGGGTGCCAATATCTTACCTAGCTTACCTTACTATATTGATTAACATAAATTAGGATGCGCTACTATTTTTTATTTCTTATTTAGTTCCGACATTTCTAAATTAATAAATTCATTTAGCTGGTACATTTGAGTTTTAAAAACAGTCATTCAGTTGTTTTTCCTCGTTATTTCTTTCTTTCGCGTTGCTTATTACCGCACAATGGAAAATATGAAATATCGGTATATTTATGAGTACGAGTTCTACCGTGGCTCCAGTGCTGCAGAACCAGCTCGAAGGATTAATGATGTGTACGGTGTTGGTGTTGCAAAAGAAAGCACAGTACGTTTTTGGTTTCAAAGTTTTCGTTCTGGAGCACTGGAGCGAAAAAATGAATGAAATGAAATCAAAAATGTCGACTTGCAGAACCAACCCTTGGACGGCCGGAAACCAAAGTGGAAAATGAAGAATTAAAGGCTACTGTGGAAGCGGATCCATCACAAAGCACTTCAGCGATAGCTGCAGGCTTCGAGATAAGTGTCATAACTGTATTAATCCACTTGAAACAAATCGGACAAGTAATAAAACTTGAACGATGGGTACCTCATGAATTGAGTGAATCGAACTTGCAAACACACGTCGACTGCTGTGTTACTTTACTCAACAGATACAATAATGAAGGGATTTTAAATCGAATCATTACTTGTGGTGAAAATTGGATACTGTACGATAATTGGAAGCACTCGCAATGGCTGAACCCTGGAGACCCAGCCAAATCCTGCCCAAAACGAAAATTGACTCAGAAAACGTTACTTGGGAGAGTTTGGTGGAATAGCGCTGGAGTCATTCACCACAGCTTTCTAAAATCTGGCCAAAGGATTACCGCAGATATCTATTGTCAGCAACTGCAAACCATGAAGGAAGAACTAGCTGCTAAACAACCGAGATTGGTCAATCGCTCTAGGCCACTTCTGCTTCACGATAACGCAATACCACACATTGTCACACAACAAACAACCACTAAGTTAGAGGAGCTACAATTGGAATGTCTGCGAAATCCACCATTCTCGCCGGATCCTGCTCCAACAGATTACCATTTTTTTCCGGAAATTGGACAAGTTCTTACAAGGAAATAATTCAACTCCGATGCGGCAGTCCAAAGCGCCTTTAAAGAGTTTATTGATTCTCGCCCCCATTTTTTTTTTTTTAGTAAAGGGATCGATGAACTACCTGTGAGATGGCAAAAGTGCATATATGACAAAGGACAAATATTAATTAAATATATTTTACAAAAAAAATGACTTTATATTCCTCCCGTACAAAACGCCAATTTCATATACTAAGGAATTAATATTAGGTCCTTTACCTATGAAATTGCCGTTATGTAAGAAAAAAATTAAACGATTTTTTTTCATGTATTTTTTATTTGTATTAATCGCAATAATCACCCATGAAATCAATGCGTCTTTGCCAACGCAGCGGTAGTTTATTTATGCCCTTCTTAAAGAAATCAGCTGGACGGGAGGCAACAAATTCTTCAAAGGCATTTTGTACTGCCTCTCGGGTATTGAATTTTTTTCCCGCCAAGAAATTAACCAAATTCTGGAAAAAGAAGTAGTCTGTAGGCGCAAGGTCTCGTGAGTATGGCGGATGACGGAGAGCTTCCAACCCCAGTTCTTGCAACTTGGAGACCGTCTGCTGTGCAGTATGAGGTCGCGCATTATCGTGCAGGAGCAGCGGAGACGAGCGATTGACCAATGCTGGTTGGAGATGTGCCAGCTTCTCCATCATTGTGTTCAGTTCTTCACAGTACACATCTGCAGTAATGCTCACCTTGTTTGGTAAGAAGCTGTGATAAATCACACCAGCGCTAGACCACCAAACAGTGACCATCACTTTTCTAGGGGTAAGTTTTCGTTTAGGGCATTGTTTAGGTGCTGAACCAGGATCCAACCAACTTGCTGAGCGCTTGCGGTTATCAAACGGAATCCATTTGTCATTGCAAGTAACAATGCGTTTTAAAATTCCTTCATTTGTGTGTCTGTTGAGCAATGCAAGGCATGTCTCAACGCGTACTTCGCGCTGGCGATTTTGACCTATTTGTCAAGCTTTCTTACCTTGCCAATTTGACGCAAATGGACCAATATTTTTTTGATGCTAACGTCGAAAGCTGCTGCTAATTCAGCCGTAGATTGTGTATCATCGGCATCCACAATCGCCTTTAATTCGTCATTGTCGACCAAAGTCTTCGGACGACCGCGAGGTTCATTTTTCAGGTCGAAATTTCCAGAACGGAAGCGAGCAAACCAATAACAAGCGGTGCGTTGGTTTGTAGTGTTAGCTCCGTAAATGTCGTTGATGTTGCGTGCCGCTTGTGCCGCGTTGCTGCCACGACGATACTCATATTCCATAATTACTCGAATTTTTAACGTATCCATGATGACGAAAAAGATTGAAATGCGATGAAAACTTAACACTAATTAATAAACAAATGAATACTTTTGGAAAATGAATTCCATGTTTTAAAATAAAATTAATTTGAAATTAGAATTCTTAGCCAAACAAAAATTATTTTGATTTGAAATGGCCAGTACTGCAGAACGGCAATTACATAGGTAAAGACCTATTATTAGGAGATAGTTGTATATTTTTTCTATGATGTCCACTTTATAGTAATAAACGTTCGATGCCGCCGTGCCGAATGAGATTTGCAATATATATAACTTTTCAGGATCTTAGAGGAGTAGAGATCCATTATGGCTTACGATCCAACTATCCAGGCAATGTTGAAAAGTTAATAACAGCAATTGAGTGGTTTCATGCGATGGTAGTTTGAATACAAGGACCACATACTATACAGAAACAGAATGGACTTTCAATGGAACTAATATAATCAAATTTTAAAAATAATAATAATATTTTACGTGATAGTAGATTTTCGTAGAAAGGTTAGCTCATACTTTTTATAAAGCATCCGGGGCAACGGAAGCAGTCGGAGGTTCTTATTTGCCAATTGAGCAAGCCATCCGTATCAGATCCTATGGCTCGGAGCCGTTGATGATAAAGTATTCTAAATCACTTAATAATACATATATTAATAATACTGTGAATGTGTCTTTATGTTTTATAGTGTCAAATTTCTAATCTTTTCACATCATATTTTTGATAAAGCTCACGAATAAGCAATTTTAGTTCATATAAATACATTGTATACTGTGTTAGATGTCACTGTTCAGGTCATAAACTTGAAAATAGATCAAGATGCGTGTGCTTGCGTTGTTGGCTCTTTGTATTGCGGCTGTTGTAGGTAAGTTCAAGATTTTATAACAGTTATGTAAAGTCAGTTATATTATACATTTTAATAAATTTGGATCTTCTATACTAATATTATAAAGAGGAAACGTTGTATTTATGTAGTTTGTTACGAATAAAGTCGTAAACTACAGGACGAATTTCGATAATTATTTCACCATTAGAATGATACTTTATCCCTGAGTAACATAGGCTATATTATATCCCAGTATTCCCACGGGAACGGGAACTACGCGGGTAGGGCGACTGAAACCGAAGCAAAGCGAGGGTGGGTTGCTAGTTAAGTAATAATATAGCCTGTGTGGTGAAAGCAGGGGGATACAATGTGGCACTACCGCTTAGTTTATTATGGCAGTCACTGAAGTCGTAGAAATTCGCTGTGGAATCACAAAGAGCATAAGTAGTAGCGCTCTTGGGAAACTAATACTAATCGCCTGCCAAACGTATATTAACAGCATTATGCCAGTATTGTAACGGCATTATTCCCTCTTAGGGAAGTCCAGTCTATCAACAGACTATACTATAGACTGGACAGACAATAGACTGAGATGAATGATTGGATAAGAAGATAAGTTTTAATTTGGTGAGATATCTAAAAGGAAAATTCTTTTGCAGCTGTTCCGTCCAATCCCCAAAGGATTGCTGGTGGTTTTGTTACAACTATTGGGCGATATCCTCAAAATGCTGCTTTACTGTACTCCTGGGACTTAAGTACATACTCGCAATCTTGCGGTGGTACTATCCTGAACAGTAGATCTGTCCTGACAGCTGCTCACTGCGTTATGTAAGTATAATTATATATCACAAAGTGTGAATTATAATAAAATTTCTCGATTGGTGTTTTATATATGAAATCATAAATTATTATATACAAAATCAAAATTTGAATACCAACATTTTTAAGAATATTGTGTACACGCAATTGTGTGAGATTTACCGTAATTAAAGATAAGGTATGAAGATATAGATACGGTTCTGCACATAAGCTGAAATTTATACATGTATTTTTGCATATTTATTAAACTAGAAATCACATAATTATGTAGCCGTCTAGATTATACAAAATAAAATACATTATTTAGGCTCATATTTTAATAATGAAACGAATAGGCCTGCTTCGTGCAGGAAAAATAAAAGGAAGCCATATAGTTTTCCCCGTTTTATTTAACAATAATACAAAAATGACGAAATTTCATTGCATACATTTTGTTTATTCCATTTTACATAGTTTATTTAAATTCATAGTTTTTTAATAAGGTAAGTCATTGTCTTTAGTAAAGGTAGCTTCCGAAGTCGCAACTGTTAAAGAAATAAGACCCTAGATATTTTCTATAAAGTTAAATATACATATTTATATGTAATGAGTATACTCATTCACTCTATAGAGTTTTAGTAGGAAACAATGAACTTTCAAACTTGATAATTTACGAATTGCGCTCAAAATTCGATTACTGGAAGTCCACTAATTCTTATATTATTTTTTTCGCAGTTATGATAGTGCTAATAGATGGCGTATCCGAATTGGATCTACCTTCGCTAACAGCGGTGGAGTTGTTCATCTCGCGTCCCTTTTAATTGTTAATCCCAGTTTCAACCCAGTGAACAATGCTAACGATATCGCAATCATACGCTCCGCTACTACGTTTGGTCTTAACAACAATGCTGCTGCCGCAAGTATCGCTGGCACCAATTACAATATTGGCGACAACCAAATGGTGTGGGCCACCGGTTGGGGTGCTACTTTTGTAAGTAATACAACTCTATATTTCTTCTTTATCTTTAGATATAAAGAAAGATAATAAGACATATTGGGGTGCCATTTAAATATTACTATTGGATGCAAGATTAAATGGTATTTCCCGTTGCGTCTTATTGTTGGGTAGAAGTCTTCGCCGTAATACGAGAGGAATAGAATTGATTTGCTTTAAAATCATAATTAGAAGGTATTAATTAGTTTTGTTTAAAGTTTTATTGTTGTAGTAATGATCTATTCATTTGTTAGTATATAAACATCCACTGTTGGAGATGTACGTACTTAAAAGTTGGACAATGCTAAAGTTACCACTCTAGCAGTAGCACTCTCTCTTGTTGACCATATTGTATAAATTATTAATTCTTAATATTTATAGTTATATAAAGTAAAACATTATCCGTGTGGTGACGGAGTAAGAATACTATTCACCACTCCCTATCTTGCCCGTAGATGTCGTAAAAGACGACTATGGGCTATAATATGCACATAACATCTGTGCAAGAGAAGGAAAACTCGAAATAAAACCCTATATCAACATGTCTGACCAGCATGGTATAGTAGGTCAAATTCCCTCCTATTGTGGAGGAGGCCCGAGCCCAACAGTGGGACGTATGTGGGCTGCGATGATGATGATGATGAAAGTAAAACATCTTATATCTTTAAACGAGCAATTCTTGTATATAGGTATATATATTCAGGATCTCGGAAACGGTCCAAAAAATCGATCTAGCTAGGTTTTATTTATAGAAAATGTTGTTTTGTCCGTGTTTTTAGCAAAAAAATACAATGACATTAAATTTTAAAAGAATATGATTTCATATTTCGTTGTCAACCTCATGAGTTACGATAGCTCAGTTGGGAAGTTGACCGGTTCTAATTTTGGTTTTTTTGGCATTCAAACAGCGTCGGTTCGAATCTCGGTGTTATTATTATTCTCTTTTTGTAATTTTTTATATATTTTTCATTATTTATTTTTATTTTTTATTAATATATATCTAAATAAATTCGACAAAAATATGCCGAGCGAAGCTCGGTCAAGCAGATATTGATTACATATTCGTGATCATGTTTTCATTTTATATTTCTTATGTGCTTGAAGGCAATTTAGGCAATTTTTAAATTCAGTAATTGTATCCAACGACTTGTCAGTGTGATTCGTCTATGTTTATTAAGTGTTAGCTTAGCGTATATCTTAGCTTCGAAAATAATAAATTTGCGATCAAAATAATAAAAGGAGAGTAAATATGTACTAAGCTCTTCTTTCTCAATTAGAACATAATAAGTTTTTGTACTTAAACTATTCACAGATCCAAATAGCCTTACAAGAACCGAATGACGCCATAACAATAATATCACATATTCATAACTATAACATTTTTTCTACTTATTACAGTCTACTGGTGCTGCTTCTGAACAACTCCGCCATGCACAATTGTGGACTGTCAATCAAAATACTTGCAATACCCGTTATGGTGGAATAGTCACCGCTAACATGTTATGTGTCGGTTGGCTCGATGTCGGCGGTCGTGGTCAGTGCCAAGGTGATGCCGGTAGTCCCCTCTACCATAATAACGTAGTTGTTGGTATAGCCTCCTGGAGTATCGGATGTGATCAAGCTTACTGGCCCAGTATTAATACTCGTATTTCCAGTTTTACTACTTGGATTCAGGCTAACGCTTAAAATATTGTTGTGATTGTTAAAAATAAAAAAAACTGATCAAATTGATTACATATTATTTTTATATACTATACACTGTATTTAATCCTTTTTCATTGAATACATTAAGGTTTTCTGTCTTGTGATGTGTTAAAAATATAATGTATCACTATTCCATATTTTTCTACCTGCCTGCTAAGCGTGGTGATTATAGAATTATGCTCTTTAATAGGAACGCTTATATTCGACGGTAGACGTTGATAGGTGGATGGATAGTAAACTGTTATTAAGACTGTACATATGGTGTAATACTCTATAAACGCCCTTCCTTATAGTGTCGTAAGTTCAATACCCAAGCAGGATAGTTCTGTGTGCGATCAGCAAATGATTATTGTGAGCATCGATGCTGTGTTCGTTAATTACGTTTGTAAAGTGCCCTGGTAAAGAAATTTTATAAAAAATAACATTATAGTTATAACTATAAAATACGCTTGGAGTCAGGAAAACAAAAAATCGCTAATCCTGATTATCCTAGTAAGGATAACGGGTCAAACTATTTAAAATATTGAATTGTCATCGGTCCCTCATAAGTATGCCAAATTTCGAGTTAATCCGACGTTTTGAAGGGGGTCAAAATCATGTTCAAAGATTCTGTTACATACTAACATAGATACGTCTGAAGCTAATAAAAGCGCATTAAAAATGAAAATTCACTTGATCATAGTGAAAATTATTATTCATAGACTAACTTATGATATATGTACTCAATCAGTAATTTACAGCAGTACATACAGGTTACAATATCCTTAGGTGTTAATAGCTGAAATGAAGGACATAACTGGGATTATTCATTTAGCTCCAGCAATGAATTTTTACATTGCCTACCATCGTTACCTCACCGAAAGAGGCAAAATTTCTTGGAACATCATTCATCATCTCGGCTCATGTACGTCCCGCTGCTGGGCTCGAGACTTCTCCATAATAGGAAATTGACTTTACTATACCTACCTACCATGCTGGTCAGACAGGTTGGTAAAGGGTTTTGTTTCGAGTTTTCTTCTCTTGCATAGATATTATATGCGTAATATATGCCTTGGTCGTCCTACACGATACCTACGGGTACCATTAATAAAATTATATATCATAAATAAATCGATTCATATGTGAAAAGTATTTCAAAAAGGAATCGTGTACACTGACTCTTCACATTTTGACCGGAACCACTGTAATCATTATCCTTTCGGATACCTAAATACAGGCGTATTACTATTAAAGATGGATATCCTCCCTACACAATATGCCTTATTATATGAATTAGAGTACCGCCGATCTATTCATCTACGGTTCATACCCAATTAGTCTGTGTATACCTGTATACGGTGGTCACACTGAAATCGTTTAGAAAATAAAAAATGGAATGATTTAGAACCTTTGTACAGCTTTGTACCTGGTCGGGCTTTTAAAGTGGATGACTCGTTAATTCCACATATTTGTTAGATAATTATTCAATAGTCTGTTCTAACACGTAGTTCTACTATAATAATTTGGTAAACTAAACTAGCAAGTAGCCCACCTGATGATAAGTAATTACTGCCGCTCATGACCTTCAGCAATACCAGCGGAATACAAATTTGTATCTAATTACCGTAGGTGTACGGACCGAATGAATGGCATAAGGACAGGGCAAAAGATGGGATTTGAATCTTCATATCTTTCGCTTACTGAACGAAGCGCAATAGTGAATTGCTATAAATCAGTCGTGGATTACTTGCGAGAGTGTAATATTATCATGAGCAAGTCGGCCTATTTATGTCTACAAATAAAGACCCGTTAGCAGTACCTATCACCATTAAAAAAAATGTAAATCGCATATTAGTTTGAGGTACGAATATATCAAACGGCGCCGCTGGGCTTGAAATACTTAGCTTTACGTTTATATGTGGTATTTTTCTGTAATGTTATAGCTAAATATTTTTAAATTGTCGATACAATCGCACAAAATAATTTGTTTAGGTTAAAAAGTACTAAGATTAAATGACTTAAGGTAAGAGCACTAGTAGTTGACCATGTACCGGTAGTTGACTACTAACTGTAGTCTAACTTTTTATTAGCTGCAGTAAAATGACGTTTTGTGGGTTGCCGGTTTTTGAAGAAAATAAATAGGGATGTAGCTAAATGAGTGAATCATAAATGAATAATCAGTTTGGTTTCTTTTTTGAGATTTAATATTAAGTTGTAATGTATTTTTTTAACCTATTATTATTACTATACTAGAGGATTGATCTTTTTTAGTGGAAGTATAGGGAGGTACATTCAAAATGAAACAAAAACGTCATAATAATGTTATTTAATTAATCTTTTTCGAAATCACTGTCGCTGTCGCTTTCGGTCACACTAATAACAAATCTATCTGTCACTTCATCTATAATATGATCGAGGTGGCACATTTTATCTTCCTCTTTAATAGTGTGAGACACACAGTCACTCCACTTAGCCGGTGTCACTTTCTTGATTCCTTCTTGGAATAAAGTTTTCACTTCTTGCATTTTATACGTCTTATTATTGTTTGCGACGTGACTCTTTAGCTGCGCCCATACCAACTCAATGGGGTTCAATTCACAGTGATAAGGGGGCAGTCTTAAAAGTGTGATACCTTTTTGTGCAGCCATCTCGTCTACGGCATATTTCTCAGTATGATTTTGTTGTTTCACAATATCTATGAGAGTGGTCTTGACCATATTTGGTTCAAACGCAATATTTTTAGTAGTCAGCCACTCTTGAATTCGTGCTTTCGTCCACGACATCTTCGGGATTGTTTCGATCTTCCGAGAGTGATAGGGCGCATTGTCCATTACGACTACTGCATTCGGCTTGAGTTTAGGTAGAATACCGCCGAACCAATCCTCGAAACACTCCGCGTTCATTTCATCATGGTAGTATTCTGTACCTTTCTTTGCTTCAAACATAAGAAGTCCGTCGACCAGGAAGCCTTCTTCTCCGCCTATGTGACTAATTATGAGTCGTTTGCCCTTTCCTGTGGGATTTTTTAATCCCGTAGTCAGGCCGTCTAAAAATGCCTGTCGAGAAGATTTAATACTTCCGTCAATCCAGGTTTTTTTTGTAGTATGACCTGAAAAGAACAAAAAAGAATCATAAGTTTCGACATCAAAACAAAAAGGGAACAAATAGAAGAAACTAAGAGTTGACACGTACCAGCGTTGACCCAGGTCTCGTCTTGATAATATATGTATTTTCCCTCCCTACGATATTGTTTAATTAAACGCAGGTAGCGCTGGCGCCATGATATGATATCTTGTCTATCAATAAGCACACTCTTGCGTGATCGAGTAGCGAATTCGAAATTAAGATGCTTCATAATTTTTCTCAATGTCTCTTTCGAGAAGTTGGGCAATCCTGGGTCATCATTTACAACTTGCAGCACCTAAAAATGATTAAAGTTATTACCTAATTGGTTAAGATTACACATGGGATGGGAGAAAACATACATAACGTATAATAAAAAGATGAGTGACGACATGTGTAAACTAGCTTTTGCGATGGTGGGTATTTCATTTCTATGAAAGAACTGATGTACAATTCGTCTAACAGCAGTGAATGTGAAATCATCAAGTTTATCTTTAAATGTAAGTTTTGGGCCCGTTTTTCGGGAGGTTTTGGTGATTCGCTGTCGTTCTCCTTGTACTCCTTTAAAACGGAATAAACTGTGCGGACGGATATTCCCAAGACTTCAGCCACCTTGTTAACGCATTCACTTGTTTTTGGAACTTCAATGTTTGATTCTGAAGATTTCACTTCAAACACATATTTGTAAACGTTTTGGACCCAAAGTTTTTCAGTTGCACTTAGAGCTACACGTGGCCTTTTTTTCTTAGGAGATAAAAATGTGTCTCCATCTTGCGATGTGCTCGGCAGAGCATCCATGTCTTCAATGTATCAAACAAAAAAAAACTAACACGATTAACGAAAACAGGTAATGAAAAACAAACACAAAGTAACATAAGTTTAACAATAATGATAACAAAAACAACGCGCAGTGGGCAAATCAAAGTTATTCATGCACTCAAAACAGAAGTATGAAGCCGAATGAGCGAATGACAACCGAAACAAAATGGCGGTCAAGCGTCATCGTAGCACCGTAACCAAAAACCAGTACTACCAACTTGAGAGAGCGTTTTCTTGAGTGTTACCTTGTATATGTCTAAAAGGATCAACGTTTATACAGCCTTTTATTTACATTAATATTAAATAGAATTTAGTATGATCATTATGAGTCAGCTATGGAACGATTAGATATTCTGTAAACTTTTGTGAACTGAATCACATCCCTATTGAGACTAGGCTGTCAACATTATTTTACGGAATGACATTTAGAAACGTCATTTTACTGCAGCTAATAAAAGTTAGACTTTAACATAAATCGGTGAAATAAGAATTTGCGGCGTGTTCTTAAACGTGTTTCATATTAAGAGGCGCGTCCCTAAGAAACGCGTGAATGGACACTTACGGTTTTAAAAATATTTGGGAGGTCTCTGCATTAAATGACATGAAAAAAATACCTCAACTGCTTAACGAATGGCATTAAGGCATCGTGCTATAATTCTAAAATAATTGTTAATTGCCGAGAAAATAAATCCTAAACATTGATAAAACATTGATCAAAAACATCGAAATTGGCCTTTGCTGTTATAACTAGCTAGGCTATTTCATTGTTATATATGAAAATATTTTTGGTTGAATCGTGTGAATCGATATTTCTTTGCATTTGCATAAGAGTGGGTCGCGAGTGTCGGACACGACTACTAATTTGTATTTTTCGAATAAATAGAAGAACAATATGAAAGTTTAATTATATGTTTTTTTTTTCATCAGACTAGTTATCAAACACTGATGTAGGTATTTATTAAATTCGAATATCGAGTAAATAAGGGGCAACAGAAAGAAAATTATTACAAACATTAAAAAAAATTACGGAAGATTCAAATTAATAAAAGCAGTAAGTATATGTTAATACAGTAAGTTGTTCATCTTTTTACTGATAAAAATGGCTAAAATGGAGTTGAAAACTTATATGGAACATTTGCTTTTAATGTTATGTTAGAGATTTTAAAATTCTTATTTAGGTTAATGATGAATATTCAAATAATAACGCATCAGAGATGAAATAAGGTGCAGAAATAAGAGACAGAAATTGTACTAGAAGCTTTTTTCATTCAATCTTCAAATCTTTTACTTCTTTTAACTCAAATAGAAATGTAGTATTTTAGGTTTCTGATTTTAATTAACTAATGAATGAAGATGGTTTTAAAGCACAGAACTATTAAGATATTTAATAAATGAAGTAAGAGAAGAATTGATGAAATGATGGTCATGGGATAAGAGTGAGATAAGACCATGATGCGAGCGAAGTAGGTGCGAAGTAAGAATGGGATGAAAGTAAGATGGGAACGGTATGAGAGCAAAAAATTACCTATAAATTGCTTTTAATTATTGTTTCAGGATACAAGAAGTTTCAATCCAAAAAATAAAACTTTGAAATCCTTATATATTCAAATCATAACCGTGTAATAGTAATATTAAATGTTATTCATTTCAGGCAACGTCGGAGCAAAGCATATCAGAACTTTTTGAGTGGTAGGACCATACTGTCGATAGTCTCCTGACTGCAGCTATGGGACGATCCGTCTGGGGTAGTACCATACTCTTGCAGAAGAGACTCTCTCGCGACGTCTAAGTAGTAGCAATTTGATGCAGCGCTTCATTCGATGTACTTCGAGAGAGCTGGATGCCCAACTTTCTGGGTGTATTTCTATGTGGTGGGTGTTGGTGATGTCTGAAATTTGCGGTAGTCTTGGTCGGGGCACTCAGCATGAAGGACTGACATGGTGTAGAGGGAAACCCGATGGGAATGGTCACTGCCGGCCACATGCCGGTCAACAGGGGCTCAGGATTATCCTCCCTGGGCGGCTGCCCTACCAACTGGCAAAAATCCCGTCGTGCCGAAGTGGGAAACCGGAGTGAACCTCGGTGGCCTTGCCCGGGGCTCCGGGGCCTTCAGTGCTTCGTCACAAAAGCCACTCACAAAACTCACCCCTCAAACACGCACTATACTCCGCCTTTTTTTATATCACCGAACCCCATTATACCCATTCACGATTCCTTCTCTTCTTAAAAAACCATGACGACGAATGTTAAAAAGAGAAGTTTATTTACGGCGGGCCCCTTTCCACATTTGATGTGGATTTTTATAATATCATTTAGGTTTACATAGCAACCTCGACGCCGTCCACCATCATTACGAGATGGCGCGGCTTACCCTGCTCTTTTCAACGGAGACGCAAATAGGTGCTCCAGATGACATTTCGTATCTAAATCACCCCGACTACGAGTTGGAGCACACCTTCTGTCTTAAAGCCGGGGTGTGCGTATTCATTCGGAGCGATATCTGTTGTCACCGCCTCCACAGCCACGGACCATGGTGACCTGTCAATTCTATGGTTCGGGGTCAATTCAATTATTTGAGAACGTCCAATTGGAAGATTGACGAAATATTGGAGCAGTGTCCATCAGCGGAGGTGGTGGTTCTTGGAGACTTCAACGGTCATCATAAAGAGGGGCTGGGATGGACTTTGCGAGTATTACGCATCCTACCCATAGAAGCGGCTTTACTTCACCTATGGGAACCTTGGCGTCTGTGTGAACTACGTTACTGAAACGGTTATTACAGGGATAGAATAATTTATCCCCCACAAAAAAGTAAATTAAAAATAATGTTTGTCAAATTCTCTGTGATTATTTTAAGCCCTATTAATCGTTTTTATAAAAAGAGATCATTCATAATTAAATTTATATATTTATATTAACTTGACACAGCTTGATTTTTACTCCGCCTACAAGGCGGGTATATCTAAATGAACTGAACTTAAGAGGATCTTTCTCTCATATACGTTGAACTACCTGCGCTCCGAGCTATTTCCAAAATATAAAATAGCCTATGTGCAATCTATCTATGTATCTAAAAAAAATATCTAACCGTTACCATTATTGTCTAATGGTACCATGGTTTAATTATTTTAGCATTTACCGGTAAACATTCGGATTTATATTATTGATATATTAACTGTGATTGATTTATTAACTGTGATATCTTCGTAAAAAAATAAATCGTAAATACCTAGAAAGCATACACTGACCCCACCCTTTGCCACCGGCTACTCACTATGGCACTGTAGACGTCATGATGCGATATGCTAATGCCTAAATCATTGCATTATTTTTGTGACACTGAACATCCTATTAAGACAGGCGCGTAATGAATACGTACTAGTGCAAGTATCGAAATTAGATTTATTTGTTTTCAGGGTGTGTTTACTAATACTGAGCGATGCGTCCGTGTGAGTAGAAAATGTCAATGAGTGCTCTATCAAAAGTTCCCAAGCTCGAGGACGACAATCTTAAATAGTCGATGCTCTTATCTAGTCATCGAATCGTGGCAACTACGCATCCTCTTATTTTTTAATGTGCCCAATGCAGTCCAATTGTTTTTCAAGTGACGCACTCTAAACATCAAAATTGATGTTTCTTAACGTTTTTAAGAATTTTGAAATTTTTAAGTAAAATATTGTTAATATTTCTAATTGTTAATATTTAGTGGTGTTGAAAACATTTATTTATTTGTTATTCATTTTATTGTTTGTTTGGGATTAATTAAGGTAATGTGAATTTAAAAAAAAAATTATGTGAAATATGAAACAAAAATTACTTATTCAATATGTAGCACCCCACATATTGACTTTGTCAACCAACTACTAATATAATCACCTACTGATTATCAAGTTGTAGGTTTTTTTATTCCATTATTGTACAAGCAAAACCACTAGTTTAATGTTAAATCAATGAAATTAGGGTAAGGGCAGTAACATGGCTGCATTATAATTATGTTTCTGTGGTCAAATCGAATAAAAGATCAGACTTTACCTACTAGTAAAGTCCATTACTTTACTTTTAGGTAAAGTAAGATTTATTTGAAAAGTAGCATGACTATTTTAGTGTATTCTTCAACACAACTCATATACGTTCCACTGTTGAGCTCGGGCCTCCGCCACAATGGGAGCACACAAAAATGCCTAAAGACTAGGCGTTTTGTACGAAGCGAGTCACGTTTCAGTCTAGTTAAGTCTTATGAATTTGATTATTAGTTGAAGGGGGTAGCGTAAAAGTACATTTGCGAGTATATAAACGTGATTCATTTGCGTTTATATACTCGCAAATGTAAGGCGAATGTGAACGGAAGTGTTAGAAGGGGAATACCGAGGCGGACGTTCCACAATCAAATCGAGGACGTTCTTAAGAAAGGCCAGGTTACGAGTACCCTAAACCGAATAACATGTATGAGGAGATTAATGAATGTAGACGAGGCGAAAGTGGTATGTCAAGATCGTAGCAAGTGGAAGGAAGTGGTCTCTGCCTACCCCTATGGGAAAGAGGCGTGATTATATGTATGTATGTATAAACGTGGTGCATTTGCGAGTATATAAACGTTTTCCATGTGGTGACGGAGTAAGAATACAATTTACCACTACCTATCTTGCCCGTGGATGTCGTAAAAGACGACTAAGGGATATAATAGATACGCATATAACAGCAACTTCTATACAAGAGAAAGAAAATTCGAAACAAAACCCTACACCAACTTGTCTGACCAACGTGGTATAGTAAGGTGAATTTACCTCCTATTGTGGAGGAGGCTTGAGCCCAACAGTGGGACGTATATGAGCCGCTACGAAACGTGATTCAAATTTACCTAATGATCGATTTACGGCTTAGTAGGTAATAAAATATTGAGATCTTGTTAATTTACTTACTACTTATTGTTTCATCATCATTTCAGCCCATATATCTTTTTTTACTCCAAAATAAAAAGGGAAAAAAAACCTATGTGGGTCAAACGCGATTATATAGGGTTTCAATTTGAGTTTGTTTATCTCTTGCATACCTATATATTATTGGCGTATACTATTCTCTAATCGTCTTTTACGCCACCTATGGACAAAAAATTGTATTTTTACACCGTCAACACACGTAGTCACAAAAAAGTAATGTGAAATAGGTAAATGCAAAATTTATGCCAGTGGTATTCAACTTCTATTTCATTATCATGTTACAGGATCTGTAAATCTATCAGATCTATCCATCAATACAGAAGTAATGGCGGATTAAGTATATATATAATAAGTCACCTTCATCGCTGCTACTTTGCTATGGATGTAATACGAAATAAAACCACAGTTAACTGGCTTGGCTTGCTGGTAGAAATCTTTCCTCCTATTAGGAGAAAATTTACGATCAGCAACGAAACAGATATATATTACATATTATTGTTCCTGGAGTTTCATTCTCAATTGTATATTAAGAAAAGTATTTCATTTTATTAGAGACAGTGCCTTATTAATATCATTACTTTATGTTTACTGATACATAATTATATTTTCATAAGGCGTTTCCATAACTAATCATGTGCGATCTATAAATCAGATAGGTAATTGTAGCTGTTGGCTTGAAAATATTATATTATATTTTTTCAAATAACTTGAATGAGCATTTGATTATATGATATAACTCAGTGTTGAAATAATCTATAATGACATTTTGCCATCTTAATATATATAAATTACGTGTCACGTTGTTTGTCCGCGATGGACTCCTAAACTACTTAACCGATTTTAATCAAATTTGGACACCGTGTGCAGTTTGATCCAGCTTGAAAGATAGGATAGCTTACATCTTAATTTATAGTCGCAATACTATTTTATTGCAAATTATTTGTATTACCTATATTTACACCTATTATTTGACATTCACAATTATCTGTTAACTCCAAACGATTTTAACAGATGGCGATATCTGTTGACTGGATTGAGTAATGAATTAATAGATGGCGCTGCTATGTCAAACCTACAAACGTGTCATATACGATTTTAACTTGCTTTTTACATAGATGCCATTTGTAAAAAAATATGACGACCTCCATGACAGATGTTCTCCTACAGTTCCATTTAAATAGTTTAACAAAATGTAATATAACAAAAATATTAGCCATAGCAACGCGTGGCCGGGTCTGCTAGTTATCGATATATATAAAAGAAAGTCGTGTTAGGTACACTATTTATAACTCAAGAACAGCTGTACCGATTTGGCTGAAAGTTGGTGGGGAGGTAGCTTAGATCCAGGAGACGGACATAGGATACTTTTTCTTCCGTTTTTTTTTAATGGTGTTTACAAGATTTCGCCAATAACTCTTTTATCCCGTTCGATCGCGTCCCCGTGTGACGTGACATAAAATGTCAAATAGAATATAAGTCACTATGAAACGTAGTATAAAAAACGCATTTGATATGTAAGTGGTTTAACTGGTGGTAGGTGGTAAGTGGTTTATTTTTCTTTATATGATTGTTGTTGGTTCGGTAATGCAGAATATTATTGCAATTTGGACAAATCTTAGTGATTTTTAGATTGTAAGCAAACAGTTGTCATTTTTCTATTATTGATAATAATCATCATCATCATTATTTCAGCCTATTGCCGTCCATTGCTGGACGTAGGCCTCCCTCATATTACGCCACAATGTGCGGTCCTGTGTCGCCTGCATCCAACGACGCCCAGCAACTTTCACTAGGTCATCGGTCCACCTAGTGGGGGGCGTCCTACTCGTCCGATACGTGGTCGCCACTCGAGAACCTTTCTTCGCCAGCGGTTGTCGGTTCGTCGAGCGATGTGGCCTGCCCATTGCCACTTCAGCGTGCTAATTCTTGGTGCTATGTTGGTTACACCCGTTCTTCTGCGGATTTCCGTATTCAGGATTCTTTCTCGCAGAGAAATAATTATTGATAATAGTAATAAATAAAAAAAAAATAACAAAATGCAAATGACAGCTAAACTAAATTTTGACTAAAGTTAAGTATGCTTGAAAATTTGATAATTATAATTTTGTCAGAAATCAATAATGAGTTATTCGTATTCTCTTTGAATCATCATTAACAATGCCGCGACCAAAACTATCGAATCTTTCCCGACAAAGCTGTAATTGTTCTTCCATTAGAGACTATATTTTCTTAAATTTAGAAAATATATTAACCAAAAAAATTATGGCGTTACGAAGTTCGCCGGGTCAGCTTGTATATACATACATCATGATTGGATGAACACTGCTGCCAGTTGCAAGTTAGCTTGCCAATATTCGTATTATATAAAATACTGTTTGGGAACCTTGTTTTGAATTAAAAAATACGATTATCTACTTTTATAATACATACTAGCAACCCGCCCTCGCTTCGCCTCGGTTTCAGTCGCCTTACCCGCGTAATTCCCGTTCCCGTGGGAATACCGGAATAAAACATAGCCTATGCTACTCCCTGATATTATAGCCTTACATCGGTGAAAGAATTTTTGAAGTCTGTTTAATGGCTAAAGCGTGAAAGCGTAACAAACAAACAAACAAACATACTTTCGCATTTATAATATTAGTAAGGATTATATACATATATTATAATACATAGGTTTCTGTTTTCTTATTATTATGATTATTTACTTTGTATTCGCCTACTGTAATTATTAGTCTGTATTTATTTATTATAAAATGTGTCTTTTGTAATGGCCTCCCCACACTGGCGCCTGTAACACAATCACAGAAAAATAAGTATTAATATTTCTGTGAACACAATATACAACTAGGGTAGGAGCCAGAGATTCCCACATATCAATGTAATGTTATTATGGTAATAAATGAATTATTATTATTTTTTATAATATTTTATTATTTAGTGTATTGTATGAATATTAAAAATGTAAATAGCTTGTGGGTAGCGTATTTAGGCACCAGTCTTGCTCAATATGTATGATTTTTTTTTTTTTTTTTTATTTTATGTAGATTTTTATTCTTAACATATTTAACGTATCAAGGTGAGAAAATAAAAATTGTTATTATTATTATTTGTTTATAATGATAGATTGCGAATTTTCACACAGCATTGTTTGCATTCGTAGCCGCTAGATGGCAATAGTAGTACGACATTGAACATATCATCATTGTCGTCTCAGCTCATATAGGACCCACTCTTGGGCTCGAGTCTCCTCCACTGTGGGAAGGAATTTGACCTATTATACCACGCTGGTCAGACGTGTTGGTAAAGGGTCTCATTTTGAGTATTCCATCTCTTGCATCGGCTTTTACGACACGCACGGCAAAGAGAGGGGGTGGTGAATTGTATTCCTATTCCGTCACCATACGGAAAGCTCATATCATAGACGTTTTTGATTCTGCGTTTTATATCTACGTGTGCAGTTTTTCTTGTCATTAAAATCGATAGCATGGCTTCCAAGAACACATCTTTGTATGTCTCATACTTTTAGACTTGTCCATTGGGTAGGACCACATTGTTGATAATTGTTTGTCTACAGCTGCGTGCCAGGCCGTCCAGGGTAGTACCACACTTTCGCAGGAAATCGATGTCGAAAGCAGTAGCGATTTGTTACTGCTCTTCGATCCGGCAACCCAACTTTCTGAGGGCGTTTGCGTGTAGTGGGTTTTCATAATGCCTTTACTATTACTAAACTTCATTGCACGCATTCACACTCCCTTCATTTTCTTCGTGGTAGGCAGCGGCCTTGCAAAGGTCCATGAGCGGCAACAACACTTACCATCAGGTGTATTGTTTGCTCATTACTGTCTGCTCGCTCGCCACAGCTTGCATTAAAAAACAATACTGACCGATCTAAATAGGATAGACTATATATTGAACGGGATACCAATACCGTTTCCTTGACCACAGTAACGCGCCTGGCGGGTTGCTTTCAGTTATCTATATTCCCTACTTAACAACACGGTTAAAAGTGTTATTATTTGAGTGCTTCATTACGATGATACTAGCAGCCATAAACAAGTAAACGTGTTTATCATAGATAGCATAATATTATATAGATATCTAATATTTTTACTGGAAATCAGACTTACATAAAACAATATGATAAAAATTTATCACTGATTCATTATATTTTTATATGGATTATGGTCTTACTGTATCGTTGCTGGTGGTAGTTATACCAGCGGGGCGTATGGTTTCACAATTCAACTCATTAAACAGTTTTCCCCTTCAGAACATGAAAGTCATATTACTAATGTCACCTCATATCTCAAACACGTCTCATTGCTAGGCTCGAAGTGCCTTCCTAATGGGAGGGAAATTGACCTTCTTTCCTGTTTTTTACTGATCATTAACATCTTACTTATTCCAATAACTTGAAGTTAACGCAATGTGTACTTATTACCACTAACAACAACATATTATACCACGCTGGTCAGGCGGGTTGGAATTGGGTTTTATTTCGAGATTTTCTTCTCTTACATAGATATTATGTTTTCGTGTGGTGACGGAGTAAGATTCACACACCGAGATAAGATTTCCACAATTCACCACCCCTTTAATTGTCCGTGGATGTTGTAAAAGACGATTAAGGGATTTATAATATGTATACAACATCTATGCAAGTGAAGGAAAACGCGAAATAAAACCCTGTACCAACACGCCTGACTAGCGTGGTACAATAGGTTAATTTCTAGAGCATCATAATCTGTAGCAAATTCCATGGATAAAAATTCATCATCATCATCACTTCAGCTCATATCCGTCCCACTGTTGGGCTCGAGCGTCCTCCACAATAGGAGGGCAATTGACCTTACTATAATTATCATGCTGGTCAGACAGGTTGGTATAGGGTTTTACTTCAAGTTTTACATCGAGTTTTCCTTCTCTCGCATACGCGTCGGCTCTTACGACATCCACGGGCAAGATAGTGAGTGGTGATTTGTATTCCTACTCCGTCACTACACGGATATAGTTATAATAAGAGCTATAGTTATTATAAGAAAAAAAATAATAAATACGTTTTCAATTCACATTCATCATCTCAGTTCATATATATTCCACTGCTGGGCTCGAGCGTCTTCCACAATGGGAGCGAAATCAATCTACTATACCGTCTTAGAATAATAATGTATAAAAGGATATTGTCGGTACTTCGAACGTTCGAAACATGAATCTAAAAATACTACATGCACACAGACGATTACACACGTTCACACGCACACCACTACACAAATTATGAAATCAAATTTTGTTCTTATTAACATAAATCATCGAAATGCTTTTAAAAGTAATGTTAAAAACCTTTTTAAGTTTTTCAAATGTGTTATGACACCATTTGAATGCACAAACCGTCATAATCACCTATTTATTTTTTAAGAGTTGCGTACGTACGTGCAGTACAGTGACCTTGTACATTACCGAACGGTTCCGGCGTAAGCTCCATTAGGCTCCAATTGAAATGCTTCACTTTTTGTGCGCGAACTTACCTTCTATACGTTATTATTCTAAGTATACCGTACTATACCGCGTGGTATATTAATTCCAAGGTCGATTTCCCTTCCATTGTGGAGGAGGCTCGTGCCCAACAGTGGCATATTTACGAGCTGTGATGATGATGATGTTAGATATTATCTTCATATTGTAATACCTTAGTCGTCTTATACGACACCCATGGGTAAGAAAAGGGATGGTGAATTTTATTCTTACTCCGTCATGAAAAAAATTAGGTATAGTTTTATTACATTGGGAACCATTAAGACTCACAGTATTGCTAAATATTTAGCTCAGTTTTCTTCTGTCTCTTCAAAGGGATTTCTTAAATGAAAATATGTTTTTGACTGATAATCAATAACATATTTTCGTTTAAAAATCACTAAAGTAGGAGTAATAAATTAATAAATTTATATTTAGTATTGCGATATATGGATAAGATTAATAGTTCTCATATATATTTAAAAACAATCCATTTCATTAAGCTTCGATAAGATTATACAGCACATTATCTGTACGTACGTGCTATCATATATCTATTTAGCTACGTACATATTTGTAAGATTTATCAAATTTTAAGCGGATATTTATCATAAATTAATATTTGTCATAAATATACCTGACTAGCAAACCGCCCTCGCTTCGCTTCGGTTTCAGTCGCCTTACCCGCGTAGTTTTCGTTCCCGTGGGAATACCGGGCTAAAATATAGCCTATATATAGCCTATGTTACTCCCTGATATTATAGCTTTCCATTACTGAAAGAATTTTTGAAATCTGTTCTGTAGTTTAAGCGTGAAAGCGTAACAAACAAACTGGTTTTCGCATTTATAATAATAGTAAAGATAATAATAATAATGATATCTGATGTTTACGCGAGCAATACACATTGTAAATAAAACTACTTTTACGGATTATATCGCGTTTGTATTTGATTTGTGATTGCCCGACGTTTCGAACACTGTGAGCACTTATTGTATAGATTTGACCCACAATAATAATAGTTAAAGATAATTTTATAAATCAAAAATCTTTTAGTAAGACAAAGTAAGCCGCATCTAAAATTAAAAATCAATATTAATTTAGCATCATGTCCCCTGAGTTTTCTTGCCGGATCTTTCTCAGTATGGCCGCGTTCCGATCCGGTGGTAGTATATTAGTTTTGTTAGTTTTAAATCAACAAATTGTAACAATAATTGCTACAAATTTAATAATTAATAATTACTAACCATAAACAATATAATTTTTTTATATAGAATCATTTTCTTCTTACACTGTCAATAAATTTGTACTAAAATGTGGGTCAAAATTTAATAAATTTATAACTAATTTTCTGTATCGGGTAGATAATTATAAATGTCTGTAATAACGACTACTTGTTGGACGTGAGACACCTTAGTCCGCCCGTGACCATGAATGCTGCAAAGTGTTCGAAACGTCGGGCAATCACAAATCAAATACAAACGCGATATAATCCGTAAAAGTAGTTTTATTTACAAAGATAAGGATTCCATGTAAGTCATCATTCCATACCGATGTCATCTAATTTTATTAGTCAAATGAATGAGACCATCGTCTTCATTGTACTATTAACCTCATGATCTAGCTCCCCGATGGATCTAGATGGATTAAACCAAGATTTGAACAGGAAATATTTGGCAGTTTATTATTTCTGTTTATCTTGCTATACATGCAACGAATACTTGCAGAGTTATAAGAGAATGGGTGTTTAATACTTAAATTGATCTTATAAAACCATGACGGGTTAGTGATACAATATCAAAGTTCGTTTTTGATCAGGTTTCGATCGTGGGCTTAAAGCCACTCACCTACTAGGTACATTGTAGGGATGATCGATGTTAGAATAACATCGATGTTAACATCGATGTCATAATCGAAAGTCCAACAATCGATGTTCGATATTTATCGAAAACCGAACATCGATGTTAGACAAACATCGATGTTACAAAAACATCGATGTTACAAAAACATCAATGTTACAAAAACGATGAAATTTTTGTGTTTTTTAATCTCAATAGCATCAATAAATCTCAATAGCTATTGAGATTAAAAAACACAAAAATTTCTAAACCGAACATCGATGTTAGACAAACATCGATGTTACAAAAACATCGATGTTATAAAAACATCAATGTTACAAAAACGATGAAATTTTTGTGTTTTTAATCTCAATAGCCTCAATAAATCTCAATAGCTATTGAGATTAAAAAACACAAAAATTTCAATAGAAAGGACGACTGGGTGTTACCATCAAGCTGGGATCCTGTTAGAATAGAATAGAATAATTTATTTGTTAAACATAGGTACATAAGTCGTCTTATATTAATAGTTGTTTCACTATGTTTTGCCTCTAGGGCATACAAATTAAATAAAACAAATTCAGTTATGCATTGAAATGAAGCAATACAAATAGGAATTATTACTAGAACTAATAACACACAATTATAATAATAATAAAAAAAGAATACGTTAATCAGATTTAATTACTAAAAGCTATTCTAGGTAGATAGGTATTTTAGGTATATTGTAGGTAGATAGAATTAAAATATATTAAATTAAATTTGCAATATAAGAATTAAAAATAATAATAATAATAATACTAAAAATATCAATAATCATCCAATTATACAATGTCAATGATAATTATAATGTCAGATTAATTGATTAATTAATTAATATAAGATTATTTCATAGGTTAAATTAATTCATTAAAATTATAAAAGACTTATTATATAATTAATTATAATTTGTCACTTAAAAATTCGTCAATAGAATAATAAACTGTTATAAACTTTATTAAAAACAAATCCAAAAAGACCACCACAAGACTGCAAGACACTGTGAGCTCATATTGTATAGATTTGACCCACAATAACAATAACTAAAGATAATTTTATAAATTAAAACCTTTTAGTAACATAAAGTAAGCCGCCTTCAAAATTAACATTAATTTAGCAGAGTTTTCTTGCCGGATCTTTCTCAGTGTGACCGTGTTCCGATCCGGTGGTAGTATACTAGATTATTAGTTAGTTTTTTTTTAATATAATTACTATTCATTTTAATGTTTAATTATTACTAACCATAAACAATATAATTTTTTCATATAGAATCATTTTCTTCTTACACTGGCAATAAATTTTGTATCAAAATGTGGGTCAATATTTAATAACTAATTTCTGTATCGGGTAGATAATTATAAATTTTCTGCAGTAACGATGACTTGTTGGACGTGAGACATCTTAATCCACCCGTGACCATGAACGCTGTAAAGTGTTCGAAACGTCGGGTAATCAAAAATCAAATACAAACGCGATAAAATCCGTAAAGTAGTTTTATTTAAAATGTATAATACTCGCGTAAACATCAGAGATCCTTAACTTCCTCTATTTTAATTTATTAAATTAATAGGATTTATTAAATTAGGTACCACGGCAGAGGAATACTTAAAATAAAATACTATCCTCAGCGGGCTGACAGTTTCTTTTTTTATTTTCATTTCATTAAATGCCAGTAGGTGCCAATATATATATATATATATATATATATATATATATATATGTATATATATATATCGTGCGATCTCTGGCGAAACGAGCGTAACCTTATGTTAAACAGTTTGCAAGTCACCTGTGGGGTAGTATACTATACGGACCTTGTAGCAACTCGAGAAAATTTCCGTGCGTTCATGCGTTTCTGCCATACCTACTGTAGCAATCAATCTTAACGCTCACATATAGGCCCCGTTATGCTCTTCCGTATCCGTGGTGCCGTACTGCTGCGCTATCGTAGCTGTACTCCTGTTTACTTATTGGCTGACTAGTCATTTTGTTTTCCTGTCTCCCGCTTTGCCTAGGAGGGAAGTGGAATCTCTCTTTCCAACTCCTCCTCTTTAATCTTTTCTAATTAAATTTGTTGCGGGTCCCAAGACAATTAAAATCATATCCCGGGACTGCCTGAGGGTCAAACCTCGGTGTCATTTATGGAGACCATTGTGGATCCTGGCTTACAGGAGTTACAATGGTGGGAATGTGTGGTGGGATTAGTCCCAACAAAAAAAAAAAATATACATATATATACCAGATTTGGTGTATTTACGTTGAAGAGTTATGAAGAGGTTGACTGGAACGTCAAATGGTTCGTGTTATTTACACAACTATTCGGCAATTTTATTTGCTTCATTTGGCTTGACATGTATGTATACAGAATGTCTTAGGTTATAGAATAGCTAATCAAATGGGAGTTAGGCAATGGTGGTAGAAGCCATAAAAAAAATAAGTAAAAGCCTCGATTCATTAATAAATTTGAGATATGTAAAGTTATCAGATCAGATCAGACATAGCTTTTTCATTTGTATGAAATCAGTGATACTTAATGTGTAACCTATTCGTAGTTTGTTAAATTTTTATTAGAAATTGAATAATTCAATGATTACGTTCACATAAGCAAGTTTTCCGTATGGTGATGGAGTAAGAATACAAATCACTACCCCGTGGGTGTTGTAAAAGGCGACTAAGATTATTAATTAAGATTATTAATAATTGATTATTAATAAGATTATTAAAAATTAAGGTAATAAGACTATGCAAGAGAAGGAAAAATCGAAATAAAGCCCTATGCCAACCCACCTGACCAGCGAGGTACCAGTACATCAATTTCCCAAATGTGGAGGAGACTCGAGCCCAGCAGTGGGACATATATAAGCTGTGATGCTGCAAGACAAGCTTCGCTTTAATATTAGCTGAACTGCCTATAACCGCAAGCGACCGCGACAGCGCGCCGTTTGATACCCACCTATACCATCGACGCGATTTACATGCCTACATGTATCCTATTCATAATATGCAGCATTTAAGGCAGAGACTATTAAACCCACATTTTTTTAATGTAATAACTGTTATGTTTTTTGTGTAATACACATTCTAATTACGGTCCACGACTGTTAAACTACAGTTTTTTTTTTTTTTTGTGGTTGGGTCGCGGTCGGCGCGCCTCCGCACTACTCCGTCCGGGGCGACAGAGGGGCTTAAGCACGCAACTCCCGCGACCCACCCAAAAACCACGTCGCCTTCGTCGTTGGGCCGACCACTGGAGCAGCGTTAACTTGTCGTCAGTGGTCGGCCCGACGGAATACCCCCTGTTGGGGTACCCTCCCATCGACCGATTTCCCCCCCTCAGGGAGGACGTCGGTCTTTCCTCACGCGGTCGGCCTCTCGGCGGGTGACGGACTAATCCCCGGTCACGTCACCCGCGGCCTCGGCTAGGGCGGCATGAGGCGCAGATAGTTACGCCTATGCCGCGCCAGTCGTCGGCGGATCTCCTCATCGAGGCTGCGCTCCTCGCGCAGGCGATCCGCCGCTTAAACTACAGTTTAACAGTCAGATTGGCAAAACAAACAAATAGACACTGTTAAGCTATAGTTTAACAATTCTCTTTTAGATTTAAGACCAACTAATGACTTTGGTATATATATATATATATGTGTTTTGTGGGAGCCTATTCTATTTAAAGATATAGGACTTGTTCTTTTTCTTCTCAATTCATATACGTATTACTGTTAAACCACGCTAAGGTTTTATTTTGAAATTTCATTTATTGTTTTAATCTGTTTATTTAGTACCTTTTCGATTTTTCAGACACTTACGAACAAGTCAAAGGTGATAACCATTATATTCCTACTTTGTCATCCCACGCCTGAAAAGTCAGTGAGGGTAAATCAGAGATTTAGAACAAAAGGGCGTGCCTACCGGGTGTACCGGCATACAGCGAATACCTGGAATTGAATACTCGTCCAACTTATACAACTTATACAAGGTGTCTCAGATTATGGAACAACTTTTCGAATATGCTGTAGTTTAACGGTCATGGATCGCAATTCGAATGTATATTACACAAAAAAAGTTATTATATTAAAAAATGTGGGTTTATAAATATGTTTCTAAGAATCTATGCATTATTTGTTACATGTTATGATCAATATACACGTAGGCATTGTAAGTTACCTCGACCCTAGAAACCGTAGACGTAGACGGTAGGTACAAAACGGCGGTGCTTAACGGTCAAGGCCCTATCAGCTGATGTTAAGGCAAAGTTTGTCTTGCTTATGCAAACGTTATCATTGATTTATTAAATTTCTAATGAACGAGTACGAATATGTTGTAGTTTAAGCATAAGTGATTTTATACATTTCAATCAGATTTACACGAAAAACTGATGACAAAATTGAAAGCTATACATGTCTCTAATTCATTAACAAATCGATATTTTTAATTAAAATTTTTTCATGGGTTCCTACCAACATTGCCCAACTCTCGTTTGAGCAGTTGCTCCATAACCTGAGACATTCTGTACACTGAATGTAGTATTTACAAGTCAACAGGTCCTTATGCAAGCCCTCTAAAAATATCAACTTTGTCGTCTCTTCGTGTATCTATACAATACTTGACGACAGGCCCCAGCCGCGGGATTTTAATACCCACTTTTACGCCATATTGGTAAATGACGTCAAAGGAAAAACCCAAAACTCGAAGCTAATCTGTGTTAGTTAATACCACATGGCTCACTTATGATCACATTTATTATCAACCACTAACTCTTTAAAATGAAATATAGCAACATTAATATTATGTACAAAAAATTACAAAATATTAAGTATTCTGTATCTATGTACATAAGTATAGATCAATTAATACAATGACGCACAACAGGTGTTTCAAGTATTGGCAACATCGATAATTTAGATAACGATTAAATTTATTATATATTTTGTAATATTAAGTAGGTATATAAAGGTATTTATATAACAGCTACTATTAACTACTAGTACTAACTAACAGCTATATATTTATCATGATTCAATTCCGATGGAGGTAACTTAGAAATGCTAAAGTTCTATTTCTTATGTAGGTTCTTTTCCTCTACTGTAGGCTTTATGACGAGGTACAAGTATTATACGAGATAAATCAAACTAAGTACACCGCTTAGGTTAGATAGGATACGATTGAATTTTATTTATAACTAGCAACCCGCCCTCGCTTCGCTTCGGTTTCAGTCACCTTACCCGCCTAGTTTCCTTTGAGGGTAAAAATTGGCAAATGCGGTTTATTCATTTTTACTGAAGAGTATTTTCCGTGTCGTGACAGTATAAGAATACCATTCACCACCCCCTCTCTTACCCGTCGCTGTCGCAGGAGAAGACTAAGTGATTATAATATGCATAGAGAAGGAAAACTAAAATCTATGCCAACACGTTTGACCAGTGTGGTGCAGTAGGTCAGTTTCCCTCTCATAATGGAGGAGGCTCGAGCCCAACAGTACGATGTATAAGGGTTGAAATGATGAAAAAAATGATGAATGAACAGTATTTATGCAAAATTTAAAGAAAGTCAATGAAGATTTTTTTTCACAAATTACGGTCAAAAATGCATGTTTCTAGCTTCAGTAGTTTCCGCTCGGCGTTGATGAGTCAGACAAAGAACTTCTTTATACCTATTTACACCCTTAGAGGGTGAAAATTAAAAAATGCTGAAATGTTTATTTATTGTTATTAAAGAGTGTTTGTGACGAATTTCATGAATATCCATGAATATTTTTTTCTCGCTATACAAACTTTACTACTACCCCCTTAGGGGCTGAATTTAAAAAAATACTTTCTTAGTTGGTTTCTACGTCACGAAAAGAAACTAATGTCAAAAGTTCATGTTTTTGGCTTCAGTAGTTTCGGCTCTGTGATAAGTCGGTAAACCGACATCTTTCTACCCATTTTACACCCTTAGAGGATGAAAAAGGGCAAACGCTAAAACACGTGTTTATTTATTTTTATTAAAGAGTATTTGTGTTTAATTTGAAGACAGTAGCTAAAGATTTTTTTTTATTTTCATACAGACTTTACCGTTGCGTTTCACCCCCTTAGGGGTGGAATTTCAAAAAATCTTGTCTTAGTGCGTGCCTCCGTCATGAAATGAAACTACGGTCCAAAATTCATTTTTCTAGCTTCAGTAGCTTCGGCTCACCCTGTTCCTTTATATGTATAGTATTGTTAACGCCCCCTTGCAGGTGGAATTTCGAAAAATCCGTTCTTAGCTGACCTCTACTCAACGAAAAGAATATTTCTGCCAAATTTCAAGTCTGTACGCCTTATGGTTCCAGAGATATGGTGATGAGTCAATATATCGCTCGCAAAACCCGCCTTTCCTATATAATATATATATCGATGTACGATCTCTTGTTGTGATTTTATCTATTTTTTTATTTTTCTCATGAATGAAAAGCTGCAGTATGGTTTTCCTCCTCCAGGAAAGTGTTACGGTTTTATTTGTACTTTGTCTATACACAAAATATGTAGTTTTATATATATATATATATATATATATACTAGCTGACCCAATAGACGTTGCAGCGCCACCTACCGGGTCCAATTGTGAATCTAAACCATTCTCGAAACCCCTTGAACACAAACAAAAATTTCATCAACATCCGTCCAGCCGTTTAGGAGTTAGGAGGAGTGGATATATATATATACACATATAAAGATATATATAGTAAGATTAAGATATTGCTATCTATATATATATATATATATATATATATACATATATAACGATTACCAGTCAAATTCTAAAGATCTAAAGTTTATATCATAAACTTGCTATAAAATTCATATAATTGATGATGGCTAAAAACTGCTATGCATGTACATAGTATTTCTAATCAATTTTTATAGCAATATGTGTTTTGGATTTAATATTTACGTTGATTAATTATGTCTACGTTTGTAAAGCTCTGCACGAAGCAGAAATTGATTCCTAAATACATTGCTTTGAAAAGAAAAGAACACACAGCAGTCATAAGAACTATAGACAGAAGTGAAAATTAAAACTATGAACAAGCAGTTGCTATTTTTGGATGATCGAAATAATTATTTGATCTTAAATTACAATTTGTAAATATAACTTTTTGAATTTATCTGGTTTTGCTATCTATAGGAATAGTCACATTGAGATAACTACATGACCTTGTCGACGATTCATGTTAATTTACTACCCATCAAAAACAACTTTTAATCATTAAAAGTAAAGACAATCATCATCATCTTGCTCTTATCCCAATTACTTGGGGTCGACGCAATATGTCATCTGTTTTGACATATTGCAAAAAGTTTCGGCAATGACTTTTATGACCGGCCGCCTGCCTGACGTCAACCCTCCTTGGGAATGTAATCGTTGACCCAAATGGTAACAGATGGAGTTGGTCCGGGTCAATCTAGGGCTCTTAGTCGTCTTTTACGACACCCACGAGCAAAGCAAGGGTTGGTAGTATTCGAAGCCGCTACCACACAGCATATAAAGCATATAAAGACAATATTAAAGAAAAAAAAACAATACTTTAAAATTGTTTGTCCAATTGAGCAATTTTATATAGTGTGTAATTGGTCTCATATAAAAATTAACGATAGAGCACTCTTTTGTAATAGTTTAGATTAAACCAATGGTATGTAGTATAAAGTTTAGTATAAATAAGCCAAATTAACTGTATATTAAAACGACAGTGATCGTAGAAACACCGATAATGCACGCAATTACAATCTTTATTTTGTGCATTGGCACTGTCATAGGCAAGTACTTTAATTAACTTTTTAATTACCATCATCATCCTTACTTTTGCCATCATCTCAGCCTATATACATCCTATTGTTGGGCTCGGGCCTCCTGCATAATGAGAGGGAACTTAACCTACTATTCTACGCTGGTCAGATGTTTTGAATTTGGGTTTTATTTCGAGTTTCTTTCTCTTGCATCGATATTATTGGCATATATGCCTTAGTCATCTTATACGACACCCACGGGCAAGATGGGGTGGTGAATGGTATTCTTACTCCGTCACCCCACGGAAGGACTTTTTGTTACCAATAATTTTTTTCATCGTTTTTATTATCAACTAGCAACCCGCCCTCGCTTCGCTTCGGTTTTAGTAGTTTTACCCGCGTAGTTCCCGTTGCCGTGGGAATACCGCGATAAAATATAGCCTAGTTTACTCCCTGATATTATAGCTTTCCATTGGTGAAAGGATTTTTGAAATCGGTTTAGCCATTTTGATGATTACCCGGAACAAACAGACAGACAAAAATTTTTTAATCTGTATTTTAAGCATAGGTGTCGTGCAAATAACCGTGTAAGCATAAAAAAGCCTATTATTTTGACATTACAAACAGACACTCCAATTTTATTTATTGGTATATATAATTATTATCGTTACAATTCATTTGAATTCATAATTGTGCTATTATATTAGAACAATTACATCTATGCTAATATATTGCTACAGCTACATATTACAAGACAATTAAAACGACTCCGGTGTTCGTCGAGTGCTTCGGGGTTAGTTACTAGTATGCTATATATAGACATATTTTATATTTATACTAGAGGTTTCAAGGCCAAAAATTGATCTAGCTAGGTTTTATTTATAGAAAACATTCTTTTGTAGGTGCTTTTAGCTAAACAATACAATGACATAAAATGTCAATAGTATAGGAATGTAAATATTGCCGTCATCGTCGAGAGTGACGATTGCCCAGTTGAGAAGTTATCCAGTCGCATTCAAACAGTGTGAAATCGAATCTCGGTTATTCTGTTTTTTAATTTTTGATATTTTTTTTATTATTTATTTTTTTTGCAGTTTTTAATTAATATATGTCCTAAATATGTTCATGAAAAATACCATTTACATACAAAAAAAAAAAATATTACCGAGCACAGCTCGGTCAACCAGATATTTATGTATGAAGTCATATTAGTCTGTATTAATTTACCCAAATCTTAAAAATGAGCATAGTGGGTATTAATAACATGCTTAAAATTATATATCTCCAAGATAAAAGTTAGCCCGATGTGAGACCACGGTTATGGTTTAAATATAGATATTTTTAGAAAATTGTTTAATTGTGATACGTTATAACGCCATCAGATATGGTGACTAATAGTTATTAGGATAAAAAAAATATTAGGATAGAGATTTTTCAATTTACTGAAATAGTCTCTAAAATGTAGGTAAGTACAACTTCCAGAAAAAAATATTGTTATTATTGTTGCACTTATTAGCTTGTGTTTTACATAATGATTTCTAATGTTTACGCGAGTATTGTAAATAAAACTACTTTACGGATATTTCACCCGTGACCATGAACGCTGTAAAGTGTTCGAATCGTTGGGCAATCAAAAATCAAATATAAACGCGATAAAATCCATAATTTTAATTTCCAGTTTGTGTTTTATTGCACGTTTATTAATTTGCAAAAGACGAACTTTTAGACAACGAATTATGACTAATTTTACTTTGTTAGGAGTGGAATTTACGAAAATCCTTAATTCTTAGAGAATACCTCATGAAGAACAAGGAGTTTTAGCTATTATTCTTGGTGTGACAGAATAAGAAATCAATTCACCACGAACAACGGTGGGAGAGAGAGGGATTAAAATATGCTTAAAACATCTATGCAAGACAAGGAAAATTTAAATTAAAATCCTGTAGCAGTCAGTCTGACCAGCGTGGTATGGAATGCCAATTTTTTTCTCATTGTGGAGGAGGCTCGAGCTCAGCAGTATGATGTACATATATTAGCTGTGGTGATGATGATGATGTTTATTGTTAATCAAATGTATACAATAAGCATTCAGTGTTTTTCAGGTTTGGCAGATAATCTTATTGATGTTATTATTAATTTAGAAAGTTTCACGTTCATGAGCAAAAACTTATACAGTACATTTTGCTCTTCTGCTATTTATGCTAGAGGAAAATTCATGCAGTACTAGTGCTATAGATATTGAAATAAAAGCAGAAGCATTTTTTAATAGGACTAATCCTACCACACATTTCCACCACTAAGTCCTGTAAGATAGAATCCACAATGACCTCCTTAAAGAATACTGAGGTTGGATCCTCAAGAAGTCTCAGGTCAAGAGCTTTTCGTACACGACGGATTGTGACGCGAAAAGTCTAGTAATTGCATTACAATCGCCTGGCAAACGGAAATCGACATTCATATGGTCCCCAGTGGAATAATACATTGACGCGGTTTCTGTTTCTCCAAGTTGACTTGAATGGTTTCGTTACTAACTGCTCTGTATACATAGGAATATTAACGCTAACCGTTGACTTTATAGCCATTTTCGACGTGCGACGACGGATTATCATAGATAGTTTTGTCACCTCAGATAGGCGCACCATAACATATATATATATATATTTCAGAAATGTGGCTAAATCGTTTTAAATGTTTTAAAATGAAGGATTCAGGTGGATGAAGAAATTAAATAAAATAAAAAAAAAAACAAAAGTGCATAAAAATTGTTCTGCTTTTTCACTGACATTTAAATATGTTTAATGAACGAGATTTTTATCTAAGATTATGTCGACAAAACAAGTGAAGTTCTTTTAACTGCCGCGTTATTAAATCTTAGAAGTGGTATCGACCTCAAATTGCCTTTTAAGAAGAAATGATAAATTTTATGTGGAAATTAATTTGAATTAAGTCGGTTTCGATTTAAATTTCCGTGTGGTGACGGAATAAAAATAAAATTTACCACCCTGTGTTCTGTCCGTGGGTATCGTGAAATACAACTAAGTGATTAAATATCCATATTATATCTATGCAAGACAAGGTAAAATTGATAGGAAATCCTCTACCACCACATTTGACCAGCGTAGTTATAGTAGTTCAATTTCCTTCCTATTGTAGAAGAGGCTCGAGTATAACAGTCTTACGTGTATGAGCTGAAATGATGATGACGAAGTTTGATTTTGTGTACCCTTAAGTATTAAGTTAAGACACATACATATGTGTAATTTTTTTTCCAAAATTAGGAGTATGATAAGTAAAGTATCATAGCACATTCTCAATGAAATAAAATTATTTTTATGAATTTTTGGCGCTTGTGATGGATTTTTATGCTTTCGAGCTTTCAGACACTATTTAACGTTCGTAGTCACGGCAAAAAGTTTTACTTGATACTAGCAACCTGCCCTCACTTTACTTCGGTTTCAGTCGCCTTACCCGCGTTGTTCCCGTTTCCGTGGATAAAATAAAGCCTATGTTACTCCCTGATATTATAGCATTCCATTGGTGAAAGAATTTTTGAAATCGGTTCAGTGGTTTAAGCGTGAAAGTATACTAAACAAACATATTTTCACATTTATAATATTAGTAAAGATGTGTCCATTTTCGGCGAATATCAGAAAATATTAAATTTTCAAGTTTTATTTTTTGCTGTTTTAGGTTTGCCGCAACATACCCAGAAGATAGTAGGAGGTGCATTGACAACTATTGATAATTATCCATCTATGGCATCTCTACTGTATTCCTGGAATGGACACTCTTATTTACAGAGTTGCGGTGGTGCCATTATCAATAACAGGGCTATACTGACTGCAGCTCATTGCCCATTGTACGGTGATATAAAATTATTTCTTAAGCCATTATTTATTTTGCTTAAATTGAAATCAGACAAATGCTTATAATGTTTTACGTGAAGTGAATCCACACTAATATTATAAATACGAAAGTAAGGATGTTTGTTTGTTTGTTTGTAGCGCTTTCACGCTTAAACCACCGAACCGATTTCAAAAATTCTTTCACCAATGGAAAGCTATAATATCAGGGAGTAACATAGGCTATATTTTATCCCGGTATTCCCACAGGAACGTGAACTACGCGGGTTTAAGCGACTGAAACCAAAGCGAAGCGAGGGCGGGTTGCAAGTTCTTTATAAACCAAAAAATTATATAAAGTTTGATCAACGAAACTTAGTAAGAGGTTAAAATGACAGTTAGAAAAATAAGATAAATCCAATGTCACACTGCGGCAGTGCCGACAGAAGTGAAAACGTGAACGATTGCATGTGTATTTTTTGAATAGTCAGGAAATATTTATTTTTGCGGGCTATAATTAAAAAAAAAATCAGAAACACGCTTTAATTTTTCTTTTTTTGACTATACTATACATGGAGAAGATATAATTTAACGAATACAACTCCTAAACAGAGGTATCGGCAACGGTAATGGTGTTGCGAGTTCGACTACTCTCGACTACCCTCTCCTCGACCGACGTCCTCCCCGAGGGAGGGATGTCGGTCGAGGAGAGGGTACTCCTTAGGTGGTATTCCGTCGGGTCGACCACTGACGTCAAGTCACCGGTGGTCGGTCCAACGACGAAGGCGACGTGTCATTGGTGGTCCAATACTCTTTTGTAAATGTTTTTTTAATTCTATATGTTCGATTAGTATCTCTTAAATTTAGTTTCAAATAACACGGAAAATTTTGCTTTTTATACACTAATTTTAAAAAAATACTTCAATTTGCAGTGGTGATACCGTAATCAGATGGCGAATCCGTTTGGGTTCTACTATGGCTAACAGTGGTGGAGTCGTCTATAGCATTGGGGCGATTGCTATTCATCCTGGCTTTGACATAATTAGTATGAACAATGACGTAGCGATAATGCGCACAGCTAAAAGTATAACCTACAGCAAGGTTATAAAACCTGCATCTATAGCGGGAACAAATTACTACCTTGGTGATAATCAAGTTGTTTGGGCTACAGGTTGGGGTACCACTACTGTAAGTATTTACTTTATTGTGAATGAAATACATTATATTTGATTAAGCGGAGATACTTGTATAGTGTCGGGTTGCCGGGCTGACCACGGTCGTCAAGGATTCGGTACCAGTGGTCAGCCTAATGACTTTGTGGCTTAGACGGAATGGATGGCGTGCGTGCACTCTATAGCCTATCAAAAAAATGGTGGCGGGTTAAGGATTCAATATTTTATCGCCGATGGCCATTTCCCGTATGATCGCAAAACCGTTTAAGGGATTACTGAGAGAATGAGCAGAAAAACCATCCTGGGAACCATAATATAAACCCAATCTACAACAAAACGCAACAAAATACTACTAACTATTATTTTATATATATTAACGTTTTTCTTAAGGTTAAGATTTTCCTCCAATTCAAATGATTTTTATGTTGTTTTTCACGAGTTTAGTAATTTTCTTGTTAATTTATTTGTATTTAAAAGTAACAGTTTGTATTATTTTCAAAATATTGTATTCCCTGTTCCATTTTAAGACAGAGAAACGCATCCGTATTGGGAACAAGTTACTTGGCTGATTATTAAACCGCGATGACCAAACGGACTACGACTTTAGTATAGAGTTCTTGCTTAGGGCAAAGGCTTTTCCCTTTTTTCCTTAGTAGATTATTGGATTGTTTCTAACGATGTACAAATTTGACAATATTTAAGTGCCCTGAAGGGGCTTAAGCAGAATAAATGATTTGATTTGACTAGTAGTTACATATTCACGTCACTTGTTATTTGCATGCCCAATAGGTAGAACATAGCGAATCGTTTATCATAATTCTTTATTAGGACCATGTATCACCTATGTTCAGCAAATAAATGATATTATTATTATCAAGTATCTCCTTTTGGTTCACGGATATTTTCCAAGGGAAGATACCCAGTCCTTTGAAAGGCTTACATGGGGATATAGATCCAACACGCAGCGGCCTTTGGAGAAATTTAATCTAAAAATGAGATGGGACGTCTACTGATGACACTCCACGTCTGCACGTAACACACGTAGACTGCCAACGGTAGGTGTAAAACTATTGTGTGATGATGGTATCTAATACATGATTATGGGGTTGGAGGTTAGATGGACTAGAAACCGAAAACTATTGATTTAAAACTGTCGTCTGCCTTCAATACCTTAATCGTCTTGAACTTTGGCAGACGGTGACTCGCCAACTCACTGAATGGGTCCACCCAAACGGTCGCCACAGACACGCAGGCCATACGGGCAACAGGGGGGCCACATTGGTGCAAGTGGCTTGGGGTGTCGAGCGGTGCGCCGCCGGTTTCACCATCGCAAGTCCCCGATAAACAGAGGCCTGCAGTGGTTTCCCCGTAGTTATGCCCTTGAAAATGACACTTCCACTCCCGAGCATAAAGCTCTGGCGACCCCTCTCTAACCGGCCGTTTAAGGCAAGCCAGAGTTGAGAATCCTGCGGGAACTCTTCGGTTTCCACTCCAGCCAGCCAGTAAAGGCGAGCTGGATACGAGGCCCTGGCCAACTCTCTGAGGCATTCAGGACCGCAGTGTCGCCACTCACATTCAGCACGCCACAACCTGCCCTGCGGTTTATTGGCTTTCCTTTAAATCTTATGATATTTTTTCTTTTATATCAAAAGAACTTAGAGAGCCATATAATGTTCCTCCGAGGTTTGCGTTAGTCTCATGGTGAAATAACGACTGGCCCAGAGGTTTTTTATTATTATTATTAGTCACAACAACCAGGAAGAGAAGGGTTGATGATGTTGATTTCTCAGTCTTTTACTATATGGAAAAGTACTATATTAAGCTATTACATTTATTTTACAGTCTGCTGGTTTTCTCTCCGAGCAGCTTCGTCATGTTCAAATTTGGTCTATCAATCAAGGTGAATGCAGAAAACGCTATGCAGTAGAAGGTATTGCGATAACTGACGAAATGCTTTGCTCTGGAATTCTCGATGTTGGTGGCCGTGATCAGTGCCAGGGTGATTCTGGAGGACCACTTTACCATAATAACGTTATTGTTGGTGTATGTTCCTTCGGCATTGGCTGCGCTGCACCTCAATATCCCGGAGTTAACGCTCGGGTTTCGGGTTTGAGTTCTTGGATTCAAGTCAATGCATAAGGTTAAAGATCTAATGTAAAGAAATTTTTACGTTTGTCTATTAAACTTTCTAAATTTTGTTCATATGTTTTCTTATTTGATTTATCATTATCCAGTTATTTGTCACAGCGTTTGCAGTGCATGATCAAAGGTACCAGTAGATAGTAACTCTGCTAAAAAAAATTCCGAATAAAAAATTACTCCTAGTGAATGTAAATGTAATATGTTCTATGTTATTAATAAATAAAAAAAAAAGAAAAAAAGAAGACATTAGGCCAATGGCTAATTATAATAAATATAATAATTCTCTAAATGATAACCCATTCCAAATAGTCTGAAGATATTGGTTTTAATCTTAAATATAGAATTCTCGTGTCACAGTGTTTGTTGTCATACTTCTCTGAGCGTGAATCGGTCAGAGAAGTATGAAATTTTGTGCGTATATTCAGTAGGTCTGGGAATAGGATATAAACTATTTTTCACAACCCTAAGTGATAGGGGTCCCACCCCTTTTATTATTATGTTTTTGGGTAGGACTTGGTCAACAAATACGCCGTCTGTTTCGTCCGTGACGACGAAATAGCGGCGCGCGGCCCGATAATCCACGTTATTCCCACACCTTCACCCAGTAAAGCCAGTAAAGCTTTCCAGCAGAGTTTAATTTTGCTAAAGAAAACCGAATCGTTGTTCATTTCAGCCTATCGCCGTCCACTACTGGACATAGGCCTCCCTCATGTTAAGCCACAAAGTGCGGTCCTATGCCGCCTGCATCAAACGACGCCCAGCAACTTTCACCAGGTCGTCGGTACACCTGGTGGGGAGGCGTCCTACACTGCGTCGTCCGATACGTGGTCGCCACTCGAGAACCTTTCTTCCCCAGCGGTTGTCGGTTCGTCGAGCGATGTGGCCTGCCCATTGCCACTTCAGCGTGCTAATTCTTCGCGCTATGTCGATTACACCCGTTTTTCTGCGGATTTCCGTATTTCGGACTCTATCTCGCAGAGAAATCCCGAGCATAGCCCGTTCCATAGCACGTTGAGCGACTTTGAGCCTTGTTATATGGCCTATATTTAGGGACCACCTTTCTGTGCTGTAAGTCATCACTGGTAACACACACCGGTCGTAGACCTGTGTTTTTAGGCACTGAGGTATGTTGGACGAGAAGATCCTCTTAAGTTTCCCGAACGCTGCCCAACCGAGTTGGATTCGTCGGCTGATCTCTTTCTCAAAATTGGATCTACCTAACTGGACTGTTTGTCCTAGGTAAACATAATGATCGACAACTTCGAGAATCGCATTGCCCACTAGGACCGGTACAGGAGTGACATGGGCATTTGACATGACTTTCGTCTTATCCATGTTCATTCGTGAACCCACTAGTTGGGATACCCTGCTGAGATCATTGAGCATGGCGCCAAGGTCTTCCATGGATTCTGCCATAACGACGGTATCGTCTGCAAATCGAAGGTGAGTGATGTATTCGCCGTTAATATTGATGCCGAGTCTGGTCCAGTCTAAGAGCTTGAAGACATCTTCCAGTGCAGTGGTGAACAGTTTCGGAGAGATGACGTCTCACGCCTTTCTGCAACTGGATCGGTTTCGTATTCTTATCCCGGATACGGACTGATATTATGGCGTTCCTATACAAACACTTCAGCATTTCGATATAACGATGGTCGATTAGGCACCGCTGAAGGGACTGCAGCACTACTCAAGTTTAGATTGAATCAAAGGCTTTCTCATAGTCCACAAACGCTAAACACAGCGGCCGATTATACTCCTCGGCCTTTTGTATAATCTGCCTAAGCATGAGGATATGGTCTATGGTGCTATAGCCTTTTCGGCAGCTGGCTTGTTCGGGCGGCTGGAAGTCATCCAGCTTACACGTGAGTCGATTGTTAATGACCCTCGAAACAACTTGTCAACGTGGCTCAGGAGTGAGATAGGTCTATAGTTCTTTAGAAGGGCTTTGTCACCCTTCTTGAAGAACAGCACCACCACACTCCTGGTCTACGACTCTGGAACGTCGCCTCCGAGGATAACGGTATTAAATAACTTTTGAAGGGCTTTTAAGAACAGTTTGCAGCCTGCCTTCAGAAGCTCTGCCGTAATTTCGTCATCTCCCGGTGCCTTTCCGTTACGTAGTGGTTTTAGAGCCATTCTGATCTCGTACAAGCTGATGTCCGGGTTTTCTTCAGTATAGTGCCGAGTTAGCTTGGATCAGGGATCTTGGACCAAGCCGACAACAGGATTTCGGGACGATTTATATAACTGTTCATAGCATCTTTCGACTTCTCCCAAGATCTCACTTTGGGATGAAATGACAGGTCTTCAGCTTAGTCATTTGGCTTTGCCCAATAGACAGATCTTGTGCAAACACTTTCGAGCCACGATTGCGCTCTATCGCTTCTTTAATACGGAGCGTATTAAATCGGCGAATATCGCGACGCACAGACCTGGGGATCTGCCTATTAAGCTGCCTATGTTAGGACCAATCAGGTGAAGACTGCACCGTCATTTCTTTTCTCCGCTCCATGAACTCGAGAGTCTGGTCAGAAAGTTTTTTAGGCCTATTAACGTGGTGAGCCTTGAAAAATTTCGACCCAACCGCGTGGACAGTTTCCAAGAACCTGTTGTTCATATCGTTCGGAGATTCGCACTCGTCCAGACATTGGAAGCGATTGTGCAGGTCGAGTTGAAAGCTTTCAAGGTTCTGGTATTGGACAGATGTAGGTCGGAGAGTAGACTTCATTAAGCGTGACCGCTCGACTTTTGTATGGATATTCAATGTGCCTCGTACCATCCGGTGATCGCTCCCCGTTTTAATCCTGCTGATCACTGAGACATCATTGAATATCTGTCGTTTGTCTGACAAGATGAAGTCCATCTCGTTTTTTGTTAAACCATCGGGGCTAACCCAGGTCCACTTCCTTTGTGGCTGTTTCCTGAAGAAAGAATTCATCATGAAGAGACTTTTCTTCTCCAGAAAATCAGCCAATTTATGGCCCCTCTGGTTTCTCTGTCCATATCCATACGCCGAGGTACCGACCTCAGCGTATACCTGTATAACCTTCAACGAATACGTCTTGGTAATTCTGAGTATAAGGTACGCTACCCTTGTCGGCACACTCTCGATCCTCTCCATGTTGTCTACGAGAGACCTGCGGACGATAAACCCTATACCACCTTGGGACGGGTGATCACCCTCCCCGTAGAAGAGCAAGTTTCCAGACTGGAGGATTATCGTGCCCTCACTCTCTCTTCGCACTTCTGATAATCCTACAATGTCCCAGCGGATTTTGCTCAATTCCTCTTCCAGCTCGATGAGCTTCTCATCAGTCCTGAGTGTCCGAATGTTGTGTGTTACCAGGGCCAAGGGTCGTTTTGGTTGGTAGCCAGATCGCTGCCAGAGATTCCTCACACCCCCTGCTCCACCGCTACTGGGCCCGCCACCAAAATGAGCCCGTAGGGTACTGGTGCCGCCGTGACTGGGGGCCATTTTCTCTTTGTACGCCATTTTTGTAAGGAGATATTGCCGTAATCGCCACGCTTCGCATGCAGGTTGGCGATCGCAGTAAGATGTGACGTAAGTAAGGGGTGACGACAAATGTATTCTTAACCTGTCGCCACACGAGCAACGGATTAAGCGTTGTTATCAAGATAAAAAACAAACATGAATAACGGAATTAATGCTCGAAACGTCAAAAATCACAATAATTGGACGTAGTTAAACGGAAAAAATCCAACATTATGGGCAAAATTAGGTTATTTATACCAAATTACTCTTTGTAGTTAAAACGTTAATGTCATTATAACAAAGTATGTAAAAGTCCAATGAATTATTCATAAATCTGGGGGCACGGCAGTGCCCCCGCCAAGTCGAGCAAAAAAGAAGTCGGGCAAAACGCAAAACTGCCGTAATATACTTTTCTCGAAGCCATTCAGGCCATTTTTGACCCCCCTATAACTTCGTTGTTAATAAAACTAGAAGCCTGAATTTTTAGTAACCTAGCAGGCCTTGTATACACATTGTGTATTTCAAATTTCATTCAATTTGAACTAATAGTTTAAGAATTATAATTAGTCAAAATTTCGTAATTTTGTCACTCACTGACTGACTGACCGATCATCAATATTAAAGTGGCACTTCTAGCCGACATAGAAGCTTCCAATTTAGAATACAATTAGTGTTTAGTGTATAAATTAAGGAAAAATTATGAAACATTGTAATTTTCATCCAGTTGCCGAGACACAATAACTGCATAAATAATTTTGTAAACTCATATAAATATATAGGACTGCAAAGTTACATTTGCAGTTAATGAAATGTAACTTTGTAAAAAATAAGAATACATTTGTCGCCATCATTGCTTCTCTATAGGAATCGTAACAAGCGGCTAAAGACTGTGCAGATGACGAAGCGGTTAAGACACCAACGTACCGCGCTAGTGTCGCGGGTTCGAATCCCATGCAAGACGCAACATCTTGTACGATCTACAAATTGTTGTTCTGAGTCTGAATGTAATTTGTGTCGGTTAATTATATGTTCTTTCCGCGATTCACCACTCTCTATCTTGCCCGTGGATATCGTATAAGACGACTATGGGATATAATATGCACATACCATCTGTGCAAGAGAAGGCAAACTCGAAATGAAACCCTATATCAACATGTCTGACCAGCATGGTATAGTGGGTTAAATTCCCTCCCATTGTGGAGGAGGCCCGAGCCCAACAGTGGGACATATGAGGGTTGCGATGATGTTGCGATGTTGAATTATATGTTTGTAAAGTCCCCCACAATATAAGGATTATTATTCCCTTAGTGCAAGGCATTGTCATTTAAAAAAAAAGATTCAACAGGAAGAAGAGTGGGCAGCAGCTCTCGCCGGGGAAATGTATAATATCTCACTGCGAAATCAACCCGCCTACCAAACGTGGCGACTACGTCATTATTCCTCATAAGGCGAAGAAAAATGAGCTCTAGTCATGGCAACCCTTTAGCGTCCTTGGATGCAGGTGCCACAGTACCGCACTTTATGGTAAAGCATGAGGGGGGTATATGTTCCACAGTGGACGGCGATAGGCTGAATGATGATTGGCATAATAGGTGTAGACAGATACCAAGATATAATTATGTTCAAAGATAACTTGTAAAATGGTCAACCAACTTAATGAAAAAGCAACAGTGGGACGTGTCTTTTGAAATTGTACCAAAATCTCCCAAAGTATTAAGCAAACTAAATTGCCTCAAATTTATCTGAAAGAAAGAACGCCATCATTAGGCTCGATTGTTATCAAAGCGGAGAGGAGACTAGAGGAGATGTGTTTCGAAAAACCAATCAAATTTCTTTATTTCCACATCTCTCCGCTTAGTTTAGGTAGATATGACTCAAGCGGAAAGGAGAGTTGTCTCATTTTCAGATAGTGTGCTCTAAGAAAATCCTTTGTTGGTATTCAAGAAGGAGAAGGTGCTGGAAAGGCAAATAAGTAGGTCTATCTAAAAAAATAAATGAGATACCATCAAAAACAAGACTTGTAAAAAAAGCCAAGCCTCGCACCTGAGTTCTTCTACCATAAAAATTTGTGAGATCCATGTTATACCAAGTCGGTTAACTCATTCAGTCTCTGCTTAAGTGACCTTTCTTCTTAAGTTATTACGTAAATAGCTAACCTAACAACTTCTTATAGTGACTATATCAATATTAAAGATCTTTTATGTTTTAAATAAATAGATTGACTTGGCAATCGCATTATGTTTAGTACAATTTAATATAATATGTATTACTTGTGAGGTGTGTTTTCATGCGATTGCTAAGTCATTCTGTTTATTTAAAACATAAAAGATCTTTAATATTGATATAGTCACTATAAGAAGTTGTTAGGTTAGCTATTTACGTTATAACTTAAGAAGAAAGGTGCCTTAAGCAGGGACTGAATGAGTTAACCGACTTGGTATAACATGGATCTCATAAATTTTTATGGTAGAGGAATTCAGTTGCGAGGCTTGGCTTTTTTTACATGTCTTGTTTTTGATGGTATACTATATGTTACCATTCCACATATAGTATGACAGGTAATTTTTACTGATATCGCGCCAAGACACTTAGATCATTATTGAGAAAATCATATTTACCAAAATATTCCAAAATAATATATATTACTGTCCAAATTATTTGAATAATTGCTATTCTAAAGGTATAATAGAAGAAAAATAATTCATGTGACATGGAATGTTTTCGTTTTATTCGATTTCATTATTTAAAGAGATATAGTGAGACATCGATAAAAATCGATCCTAAATGGAACCTTATCGCTTAATTCAACAGCTTCATTATAAATTACTAAGCTAAGCATCAATAACGATTAATGTAACATAGATTCTTTTTTTGCAGTTCATTGTTTAACTATATTAAAATATTGAATCGAAAACAAGGCGTTTTAACGCGATTTTTTAAGAACACCTTATTCGTTACTGTATATTAAAGAGTGTATATAAAAGAATATAATATTACTAGTTCATTGGTTATAGATAAAGCAAACATTTGAGTTATAGAAATAACAATATATTAATAGGTAATTAATTTGAAGGTATTTCTGTGGGCATGGGATGGGAAAAAATCGAGTCTCGAAATTCTGTTCTTCTATCGTAAAATGTTGTGAGAAACATGTAACACCAAGCTGGTTAATTTATTTAGTCCCTACTTAAGGGACCTTCTGTCTTAAGTTATTATGTAATTAGCTAATCCCTTGGTATTAGCTAATTACATAATAACTTAACATATAATAGTTACTATATCAATATTAAAAATCTTTTATGTTTAAAATAAATATATTGACTTCTCAATCGCATTAAATAATCGAATTTAATAATTATATTAATAGCTAGTATTAACTAGCTGACCCAACAGACGTTGTTCTGTTCAAATAAAACAAAAAAATTCTCCTTGAAATTTATCCTTGAATTCACCCCTGTCGCGTAGCGTTGTGGAGCTCCGCGTGCAGGCCCCTTTGAGACTCTAGTCTCGCCTTCTAACCAGAGTGGTTGAGGACATGTTCCCATGACGGGCGCAGCGCACGCCCCTAATCATGGTATAGCTAGATAACGACTAGGAGGCCGATGAAAGTGTACTGCGAGAGACGGGGACGGGTCACGGTGATGCTTATTCGTGCCCAAACCACCACTCCCGGGTCAGACGATGTTATCGATCGGGTGACGGTTCTGGTTCTTGAGCACCTGAGACAATACCTGTACACCGCGGGTTTAGCATCTGGGCAGTTCCTTAGGTATCGAAAGGAGGAGGGGCTGATGCTTTTGTCGAAGCCGGGATGATATCCGTAATTTCGTACTCGAACGGTAAAGCTCTTTGAATTGGCTGTCCACCAGTACTTTGGTAAGGTCGGCCACCCAAGTGGAGGGGCTGTTGGCGGTCTCCTTGGATATTGCCAACACATTCAATAGTCCATTCACTTTCATCAGGGAGGTACTGCGGTATCACGAAGTACTGATATTTCTGAGGTGACAGTTGGCAGACTATTTGGAGGGGTACAAAATCCTTTACATGAATCGATTGAGTGCGTTGTTCCGCAGGGAAACTCTTGGCATGCAGCAGATTGTCATCTGGATTGAGACGTCAGGTTGAGGTTGGCGCTGGATAAGACAGAGGCTGTACTATTTCACGGGCTCCGCTTAAGGCCACCCACCAACGCCTAGATTACCATCAAGTCAATCTCCATCAGCATCCAGGCCCATATGAAATACTAAAGTTTTGTGCGGTTACGATACCGACCTATCGTGCTAGTGGGTTAGAATACCACGCAAGACTGTTGTTCTGTGAGATACACAAATTGTTGTTCTGAGTCTGAATGTAATTTGTTTCCGTTAATTATATATTTTATTCCGCAACACAAGGATTATTTCCTCAGTGCAGGGTGTTTCATTTTATAAAAATAAATTACACATAAAGAGGTAGCTCATATGAAGTTAGAGAAGATATAAATTAATAACCAAAAATGACAGAGATAAAATTTTCTAATTTTATCTGAGAGCATATAACTGACGAATAGAAAGACATTATTTAATTTTTTTTATTAGTCTGTAATTTCTTTTTCCGTCGAGTCGACCACTGAAGTCAAGGAACTCTGCACCAGGGGTCGGCCCAACGACGAAGGCGACGTGCTATATGGGTGGGTTAAGGGGCCGCGCGCCGCTCTCTGTCGCTCCGGACAGAGCCGGGCGGCGCGGGTGCGCTGATATTAGGCCACACAATAAAAATTTTTTGAAGAAAAACTTCTATGGGCAGGTTTGGATGGGGATGAAATTGATGTATGTAGTCATCGACGTGGTCACGTAGAGTGTTAACAATAATAATGTATCTGTACCTATGTCAATCTCATTATATCTGTGCCCATAGATAACAAAACCAGATAAATGTAAAAAGTTCAATCTTACATATTTTAATTTTAGACCAAGCAGTTAATTATTACAACTTTTCAGTTTGTTCACAGTTTTAAATTTTTCTATTCTGTCAGCAGTTTTCATGTGTGCTTTTTTATAAGTACGGGTCTTATTTTTGTGAGATTTAATTATTTTATTATGATATACAGAATGTCTCAGGTTATGGAACAATTGTTCAAGTAAGTTGAAGTTCACCAAGACTGTCTTGGATCGTATTTTTTTTTAAGAAGACTAATGTAATTATGCTTGCATTGCGAGAGACTTTACAAACATGTATATTAACAAACATAAATTACATCTAGACTCAGAACAACAATTTGTGGATCGCACAAAGTGATGTCCTGTGTGGGATTCGAATCCCCGACACTGGTGCGGTAGGTCTACATCTTAAACACTATGTCATCTGTGCAGTCAATTAGAAAGTATTAGAAAGTATTTTATACATTATTTTATACAGTCAATCACAAAGTATTTTATATATTAAACAATAAAACAGCACCGCGAGAATTTGCTAGTAGAAAATAAATTTGTACACATTTAGGAATAGCTCATATAAAGTTAGAGAACTTATAGATTACTAATCAAAAATAACAGACATAAAATTATCTAATTATACATATCTGACAGCATTTAACTGACAAATAAGAATATTCTAACTTTTAAACGAGATTTATCACTGCTTACGAGGCTAAATATCTAATTCTCGACATGAGTGAATCATTTCTATGTTGGTAAATAAATAATAACAATATTGATTCAGAAATTTTATTCCAATTAAATGGTCTTAGGCGTTAGACTGTATCCAGGCAGTGAAATGGGATACACGCACATTAACACCAGGGAAGAAAGCTTGTGCGCAGCCATTACCCCAAGAGCAGACACCGACAACGACACCGTTGTGGAATAAGGGACCACCGGAGTCACCTTGGCACTGGTCGCGACCGCCAACATCTAACCAGCCGGAGCATAACATGTTAGCGGTGATAGCGCCACCGTAACGCTGATTGCAAACGTTTTGGTTTACAGTCCAGATTTGAACTTGGCGGAGTTGTTCAGAGAGAGAACCACCTTGCTATAACAAATAAAAAATAAATTTAATTTTTAGTTGCATAGACAAGTTTCATAGGCATTTTATAAGTTGATATATTATTTTGTATATAATAAAATTCATATGGCCCTTTTGTTTTGAAGCTATTTAAAAATGATTAGTATAAAATATTGTGTTTTATTTAAGAGTACTAAGACATTATTTTAGCCTTACATTTCAGTTATTATTTATTATAGGTTTTTTTCCGCGGCTCTGCTTGCGAAAAAAGTAAATTTTCGGACCTGAAATTGTATGTCAATCAGGCCAACGGATTATGCTTGATTGAGTAAAGAAAGTATAATTTAATAACTATCTCAGGGAACACATTGTCGGGATAAAAGCTATACTATACCTCAAATTAGAAAATGTTCTATGTGTGTGCTAAATTTCAATCAAATGTGTTCATAAGTCTTTGAGTAACAAATATTCAAATATCATCAGCGACCTAACCTTTAACCGATCTCTCGACATATATGGGAGAATTACTTTTGTATTAAACTTTACTGTGGGAGGCGAATAGTCGCCAGTGCGTTTAACTATAGTTTAATAAAGCTAATATACGAATCGCTACACCCTAAAACCCTATTCTTACAACCCGGCAAGTGTCAGATCCCTCAACAAGATGCAGGAGTTTATAAACTTGAGTGTGACTGCGGTCTCTCTTACCTTTGATATGTTATTAAACAGCATTTTAGCATTATCATTATATAGGGTGTTTAATGCAAATAAAGAGAAAAGCATGAAAGAAAATTCACTGCACCACATCCCATAGGCAAAGGAAAATCCTTTCCTACAAACAAAGAAAAGGCTGATAAGATACTTTAGAATTCTGTAAAAAAATATAGAATGACCCTAAATCATTATATTTAGTAAGCTTAAAAATTACAACTAATTTCTGTGTCTCTTTAAAAGAAATAAGAACTTACAGAAGTAGCACCCCATCCGGTAGCCCAGACGACTTAGTTATCACCAAGATTGTAATTAGCAATGCTTGCGGGCCGAGCAGCGTTGTTATGGACAATGGTGGTTGCGGTGCGGATAATAGAGACATCATTGTCGTAGGTACGTGAGTTGTAGCTGGGGTGGTTGATCATCAACCACAGCTGGCTGTGTTATGTACAACTCCACCGCTGCTTGCCCAGGTAGATCCTACACGACTACGCCATCTGTTAGCGGCATCACCGCTGCAAATACAGAAATATATATATAATTAATGATCAATATCTCATAGTGATGTGCAGAGTGTTAAAATATTATTATTCACAATTTATAATTATACTACCTGACCCAACAGACATTGTCCTGTTCAAATCTAAAAAAATAGTAAAAGGAATTCTTCTTGCCACCTACCGGGTCCAATTGTGTATGTAAACCATTCTTGTTTCCCCTTGTACATGTACAAAACATTTCATCAACATCGGTCCAGCTGTTTAGGAGGAGTTCAGTGACATACACACGTACACATGAAATTTATATATAAAGATTTTTATACTTACATGGTGCAGTGAGCAGCCGTCAAGATGGATCTATTGTTGAGGATTGAACCACCACAAGATTGTGACTATGTAACCAAATTCCATGAGTAAAGAAGAGCTGCCATTTGGGGCCATGTCTCAATGGTGGTCACGGAGCCACCAACAATCCTTTGAGGATTGGATGGTACGGCTAAAAAGCAAATTTTGTTTCAAATATATCATGATTTAATCATTTACATTGTTAAATGTTTTATATTATTATTGTTTTTGTATTAGTATATAAAATCAATAATAGTTATTATTTAATATTGCCCACAAAGCATTCCTGACTACTCTGTAATATTACATCTGCCACTAAAACTGACTAAAATATTTATTGAGTGTTATTTTATCTTATATCTTTAAAGGAAAAATCCTTGTATATATATATATTCAGGATCTCGCCAACGGTTCCAACGATTTTGATGAAATTTGGCATACTAGAGGTTTCGGGGCCAAAAAATCAATCTAGGTTTTTTTTATGGGTGGGCTATGGTAAGCGCACGCGCGGTCCAGTCCGTCCGGGGCGAGGAAAGGACGGCGCGCGGGCCCATAACCCACCCGTACCCACGTCACCTCGTTGTTGGGCCGACCACCGGAGCAGATGTGACTTGTCGTCAGTGGTCGGCCTGACGGAATATCCTTTCGGGTAACTTCACCTCTCGACGTCCTGGGACGTCGGTCACCATCGCGCGGTCAGCCTCTCCGCGGGTGACGGACGATTCCCCGGTCCGATCACCCGCGGCCTCGGCTAGGGCGGCATTAGGCGCAGATATTCGCGCCTGCGCCACCCGAGTCGCCGGCGGCGGAACGTGTCGCCGAATAGGAGCTCTACTCGCACACGATTAGCCGCCTCTTTCCGCGATGGTCGGCAGCGCCAGGTCGGCACCGATAATTGCGAAGAGTTCACAGCGATCCCGCTCCCATGCAGCACACTCCTCGAGCGTGTGCTGCGCCGTGTCCTCGTCGCAACTGCAGTGGTGGCAGGACGGTGTGCTCTCCCTCCTGACAATCTTGTACAGGTACTTCCCGAAGCAACCGTGCCCCGTCAGCACCTGCACCAGTCGGAAGGAAAGCCCCGTGCGTCCGCTCCAATCACTCCATCAGTACCGGCCGGAGGGCCTCGACGGTCCTGACACCGTACCGAGTACTCTCCAGCCGGACTGCCCAACGGGCAATGACTTCTCGGCGGGCGTCGACCCGCCAGGCGGTGATCTCTTTGATGGAGACCATGCCGCCGCGGGCGCGCGTCTCCGACACCCGCCGATAAATGTCGGCGAGCATCTCCGCCTCCAGGTCCCACGGGGGAGTTCCGGCCAGGAGGCACGCTGCCTCCGTCGCCACCGTGCGGTAACCCCGTATGGCCCTGATCGCCATGACCCTCTGTGGTCGCCACAGGAGGGCCCTAAGACGGACGGTCAGGGACCCCGCCCACACCGGTGCTAGGTTTTATTTATAGAAAATGTTGTTTTGTCGGTGTTTTTAGCTATTCAATATTCTCTGAGACATTCTCTGAATAGGAATTCGAATTTCGCCGTCAATGTCAAGAGTGACAAGGACTCAGTTGGGAAATTGTCCAGTTTTTTGTTTTGTTTTGGCATTCAATCAGCGTGGGATCGAATCTCGGTGTTATTATTATTCTGTTTTTGTAATTTTTGATATTCTTTTCATTAAATCATTTTTATTTTTTATTAATATGACTAAATGAATTCGGCGAAAATACAACAAAAATATAGATACCGAGCAAAGCTCGGTTAACCAGATATTTCAAACCTTATCTAGTGACATGGAGTCTCATAGAGTTTCAGAGCGGTGTGAAACAGGGAGACGTCATCTCTCCCAAATTATTCACCACTGCTCTGGAAGATGTCTTCAAGCACTATATGCTGGAAGATGTCTTCAAGGCTACGTCATGACAAAATCCTTAGAGGAACTTGGCACTATGCTTAATGACCTCAGCAGAGTTTTCTACTAGTGGGTCTACGAACGAACATAGACAAGACCAAAGTCATGTCTAAGGCCTATGTCATTCCTGTACCGGTTTTAGTTGGGAATGTGATTCTCGAAGTTGTCGAGCGATAGGACATGCAGTTCAATTACGTAGATTCGAGTTTGCGAAATAGGTCAGTTGACGAATCCAAATCGGCTGGGCAGCCTTCGAGAAACTTAAGAAGAAACAAAGGTTTATAACCAGTGTGTATTAACAGCGATGACATACGGCATTAAAACGTGGTCCTTAAATGTCGGCCTCCTAAAAAGGCTTAAAAGTCGCTGAACGTGCAGTGGAGAGAGCTAAGCTCTGTATTTCTCTACACAATAAAAGCCGGAATACGGAAATCCGTAGAAAAACGGATGTAACCGACATAGCTGCAAGGCATGGGCAGGCCACATCGTTTGTCAAAGCGACAACCGTTGGGGAAAAAGGTTCTTGAGTGGTGACCATGAATCGGACGACGCAGCGTAGAACGACTACCCTACTAGGTGGACTGACGACATTTTGAAAGCCGCAGGGAAACGTTGTATGCAAGTGGCACAGGACCGTTCCAGGAGTGGCATTCTCGTGGAAAGTCTATGTCCATTAGTGGGCGTCTATGGATAGCTGATGGACGGATAGTTGAATATTAAGTCAATTTTGAAACGCCCAAGTTTGATTGTCTTAATAGAAATTAATTTAAAAGTAGCCTGTGAGATGTCATATCTTTATAATGTTATTGTCATGCATGGAACTAATAAGTACTACGTACAACAGGAATGAGCTCTGTCCGTGCATCTTGCAGCTAAAACAAAGAAAATAAAACCTTATGTCAAGAACGTAAGAGTTTTGTCGCGCGCAAAATAAAAATGAAGCTGAGTGAGAAGGCAACCACTGTACCCTGTGTCCCTTTCTAACAGTGACTTAGAGTTGCCAGAGTTAATTTGATTTCAATTATTTCGTTGTTGGTAGAAAAATAGGCGATTTATGTAATGTAATGAAGGAAAAACATTTACTTCTAAAATGTTTCTAACTATAAATAATAATTTATTACCGACATGTTAAACCAATATTATTTGTTGCTACGTGCAAAACCTTATTAACGCAAAAATGTTGCGATTAGCGTATAGGTTTTCATTTATTTGTATGAAATACGGACACCTGACCTGACAACCCCACGTGAAATTTTTAAACATAATTTGTGAATGAAGAATTACGGTGACCATGCTATCCAGTCCTAGTTCAAGAACAAATAACTTAAATACCTATGCATTTTTTATTCCTTTCGATATTAAAATTACTTTGTTTCAATTTTAGATTTCCTAAAGATCTTAATATTAGGGAAATATGGATAAATATTATACCCATGTATTATATACCCATAGGTGGGCACAGTTAATCCAAAAATTAACTTCGTTAATCGTTAATTAAAATTTTAACTTCGATAATCGTTAAACCGTTAAATTCGCGAAAATTTAACGCAAGTTAAAGTTAACGTTACAAATTAACTATTTAAGACTTATTATTTTTTACTTAGACTTAGGTATTATTTAGACTATACTGTTTTCGTGCCGGTGTGGTGACGGAGGAGTAAGGGTCGGTATACACGACAATGATATATCGTAGCGATTCGACTGCGCAGACAGTTTGTGCAGTTTTATCGATAATGTGTACGAAAATCGTCTTAGATTTTTCTGGTGGCGCAAACGATCGCGGTAGTTTCAAAATTATAAGTTGGAGCAATCGTTCAATTCGTTCGCAATGCTTGCTATAGGTGCAAATCAACATATCGCAAGACTATCGCAAGAAATAATAATATGTGGTGTGTGTCACGTGGACAGAGCAGCGCCTTGAACTTGACTAATGTAACGAACTAAAGTTAACGAAAGTTCAGTTTAACAGAAGTTAACAAGAGCGTTAACATTTTTTGAAGTTAACTTAAAAGTTAATCCGCTAACCATAATTCAGTAATTAACGATTAACGGACTAACGAGTTAATGCCCACCTCTGTATATACCATTGTTTTATGTAATATTTCGAATGCTATCACACTGGAACTATTAAAAAGCATGTTGTAAGATGTAATTTTATTGAAGTGAAATTAGAAAAATTAATAAAAAATAGAGAATCCCACTGATTTTCTTGCCGGGTCTTCTCAGTGCGATTGCGTTCCGATCCGGCGGTAATTTTAAGAAAAAAAATTAAAAAAAATGACAATATGTAAGTGCCCCCGCTGGGTTTATACATAATAAATAATTTGAATTTGAAAAATTGAAGCCGAGCGAGAGCTCAGTAAAAGGCTTATTACACTACACGATATTCAGGGCCCTAACTTAGTAGAGGTGCTCTACAACAGCTAAATTGTGAAACCTGTTTCACCTGTTTCAGTTATAGCGAAATAACAGTTTCAAAAAACTGTTCCAAAATAACAGCCTGTTGTGCTGTAATACGAAAAAAAAGGGGAAAATAACCATTGTTTGGGAATAATGTTTAGAAGTGGTTTCAGTGTTTATTCCTAAAATGAAAACGATCCTTCATGCTTTACATGCTTAGGACTGATTTATGTATATATAATCAGTGCTATATATATAGAGGACTGATTTATGTATATATATATATATCTCTCTCGTATTACAGCACAACAGGCTTATTTTGGAACAGTTTTCTGAAACTGTTATGTCGCTAAAACTGAAACAGGTTTCACAATTTAGCTGTTTTAGAGCACCTCTATTAAGTTAGGGCCCTGAATATCGTGTAGTGTAATAAGCCTTTTACTGAGCTCTCGCTCGGCTTCAATTTTGCGACAAGAGTTCATTCCAGGAATGAGCTTTGTCTGTGCATCTTGTAGCTAAAACAAAGAAAATAAAACCTTATGTCAAGTTTCAGTTTCAGATTTTAAACTGAACATTATTTATTATATTGCTGGATATATCATCAATGGGATGATTGACAAAATTTCTTGTTCAAATTATCGTGTGGTGTTATTGGATCACAAGACAATAGATCACAACCACTGTGTCGACATATCACAATTTTCGGCATTTACTGCTTTTATTGATCGGGGAAAACTTAAGCGTGTTTCCAGATTTGTATTTGAAATTCTAAAGTACACTGAAAAATTGTTTATTACATTATCAAATCAATAATTAAAAAACTTACATAAAAATAAAATTATCATGTATGTTGTCCAAGAATTTTATAGCAAACTACATACATTGTTAGATCCATCACATCCTCCTCAATCTATATTTGAAGATCCACATGATATTCAATTGGTGAAGGCGTTAGCGAATTCATATCTCAATTTACGTTTAACTCATAATGCAAAATTAGAATCAATGAAACATATGAGGAATAAGCTGGGTTTGCAGCAGAAACTTCACAAGACTGTTTTATTTAGCAATGTCTGATTTAGAATTAAACTTAAATGTAAACTGAACTGTTTTTTGTTACCTAATTAATTAAATATACCACAATAGGTAGTTTATCGTAATTTTATCTCAGTCCAGCTGCATGTCGTGTCGTATCCCACAAGCACCAGTCGGTAAGTACCTACCTATAAGACGCGAGTGTGAAAAGCAAGTAAAAACAGCAAATGTAAATGCCGCAAAGGGCAAATTTATCATTAGCATCTTTGATTAAAATCCATCTGAAGCAATGATCTGCTGACGTCTGATCATAAATCATTTTTTATAATTATTGTCCTTAAATCATATTTCAATATGGTTACCACCGTCAGAGAGGGATAAAAGGTACAGTTACTGAGCTCTCGCTCGGCTTCAATTTTGCGACAACAGCTCATTCCTGTTGTACGTAGTACTTATTACTTCCATGTTGTCATGTCATCAGTTAAGGGCTAATAATGACCTATCAAGCGTTACGTTGTCACTGATAGTTTTTCAGGATAAGAGCAGGAGTAGCTTTATGAGAAATATTATATATCTGTCCAGCTACATAACTAGTATATAGAATTTGCTCTATCTTACCTGCGACCGCCGCAATACATAAAGCCAACAAAGCAAACACACGCATCTTGAATAAAACTACTTTACGGATTTTATCGCGTTTGTATTTGATTTTTGATTACGCGACGTTTCGAACACTTTACAGCGTTCATGGTCACGGGTGGACTAGGAAAGGAGTCACTGACAAGATTGGCTACATCATGAAACGCCATTAAAACTTATTTTAAGCCACTGAAGAGGATTAGCCAATTCTTACCACCTGTCAAGTGCCAGATCCCTTTACAAGATGCAGGAGTATATAAACTTGACTGTGACTGTGGTCTCTCTTACATTGGACAAACAAAGAGATCCATAAGAACTCGGATCAAAGAACACATAGCTGATGTGAAGCACCGCCGGGACACTAGGTCTGCAGTCTGTGAACATAGTCAGGACCGCGCCCACCATAACATCAGGTTTGATAAACCACAAATCCTCGCAAAGGAACACCGATACCTGCCTAGAATGGTACGCGAGGCTATTGAGATTAAAAAACACAAAAATGTCTATAGAGAGGATGGCTGGGTGTTACCATCAAGCTGGGATCCTGTTATAAACATTATTAAAAACAAATCCAAAAAGACCACCACAAGACTGCAAGACACCGTGAGCTCATATTGTATAGATTTGACCCACAATAATAATAACTAAAGATAATTTTATAAATTAAAACCTTTTAGTAACATAAAGTAAGCCGCCTTCAAAATTAACTTTAATTTAGCATCATGTTACCTGAGTTTTCTTGCCGGATCTTTCTCAGTGTAACCGTGTTCCGATCCGGTGGTAGTATACTAGATTATTAGTTAGTTTTTAAATATAATTACTATTAATTTTAATGTTTAATTATTACTAACCATAAACAATATAATTTTTTCATATAGAATCATTTTCTTCTTACACTGGCAATATAAACGTAGCGGTAACAAATGTAGCGTATTACATTACAAATTTAGAAATTGGCTTAAAGTTTTTCTTGCCATATAAAATTCTCAAATTCAAATTATTTATTATGTATAAACCCCCTGGGGCTCACTTACATATTGTCTTTTTTTTACATTTTAACTTAAATTACTACTGGATCGGCACGCGACCGCACTGAGCAGATCCGTCAAGGAACTCAGTGGGATTGTTTTCTTTTTAACTCATTTACTAGTTTTTTTTTAATAAAATTACATGCAACGACATACCTATTAATAGCTCCAGTGTAATGCCTTTCAAACCATGATATAGTAATAACGGTATATTTAATAAAATATAATGAAAAATTACCATGGCTGGACCAGATGCCGCAAGCGGCCTCCAATCACGAGTTAACCACTAGAGCAGCCATCACTCCTCTCAACCACAATGGAGGGAATGGTATGACCCGCTCATCGTAGCTACTGCAAGCAGACCCTTCAGTGAGTATGACCATTTGCCACAAACACAAATCAGATCAAATAACAAATTCGTTTGGTAAAACACACTACGCTTTACAATTATAATAGCTATAACAAAATAAACATGTGTGTAACACCTGTCATTGAATTAATTAGAGACTGCCTGAATGAGGAGCTGCTCGTAACCAATCTGTATAATCATCAAGATAATCCGAGATTTTATAATAACCTTTTTTACAAAATCTACTCTTGATTACTTTTTTTAACTTATTCAGTGGCATATCTCGAATATTAATAGGTAATTTGTTGTAGAAGCGTATACATTGCCCCCATGAAAGATCCGTTAACTCGTTGAAGACGAGTAGTATGTACACCTAAATTATTCTTATACCGAGTATTTATATGATGAATGTCACTATATTTTTCAAAGTTAATGATATATTTTTTTACATATAATAAATTTTCGTATATTTATTGAGATATAACAGTCAGAATATTTACTTCTTTAAATTTCTCTCTTAGTGATGCTCTTGGTCCTAAATTATAAATCGCGCGGATCACCCTGTATTGTAGAACAAAAATTCTATTTAATTTCGCGGAGCAACCCCACAGTAATATGCCGTATGACATAAGACTATGAAAGTAAGTGAAATAAACTATTCTGGCTGTTTCAACATCGGTTAACACGCGAATTTTTTTTACCGCATAAGCCGCTGATATGAGCCTATTTGACAGTTTCTCAATGCGAGGCCCCATTGGAGTCTATCATCCATAGTGATGCTTAAAAAGGTGGGTGATTCCACAAGGTCCAGAGCTGTACCATTCATTTGAACATTGGTACCCAACTGTTTTACACTGGGTGTAGTAAATTTAATACATTTAGTTTTTGTCTCATCTATATCTATATCTATACATCTATATCTATACATCTATACATATAATAAATGAGTAGAAATCGCGTGTCTGTACTTTTGATAAATTTATTAAAAAATGAATGTAAGCCGTTAAAAAAGACGAATGGAACACAAAAAATATTTTTTTGAATTTTTTGTCTGTCTGTATGTCTGTGTGTCTGTATGTATGTATGCGCTAATCTCGAAAACTACTGAACGGATTGTTCACAAGTAGATTAAGCCCAATTCAGGGCAACATTTAGTCTTTGTTTTATTAAAATCTGACGTTAGGAAAAAAAGTTATCGTCATTTAAATTTTTTAAATCGTCGCGCCGCCGGTCTCCGTTTATGTCATTTGAAGAGTTAATTCAAAATAACTATTTTATTTATTGGTGATGTAAGAAAAATATTTTTATTACTTAATACATATTAGGTTCAACAGCTTAGCTCATATACGTCCCGTCCCACCTCTGGGCCTGAGTCTTAATTTTTAATTGTCAATCTCTCTTCTCAATCTACAATGGAAGGGAAATTTACATACATATAATCACGTTAGTCATGTAGTTAAAATAACTATTAAAGACACCTGTGATGTAAAAAAAATAATATTTGCATTAGTTAATATTTAGTTTAGCTACAAAATAATAAAATGAATGATTTATTTGATTCTTTAAATGAACAACAGATGGCGCTGTAATTTTATTTATCTCGCGCTTTGGTTAAGATTCTAAAAGACGTCTACATTTACTCCTTGAATTCAGTCTAAGATTATAATACTGTTGTGTTGTGTATGTTCTAAGGTAAAATTGATTGTATGAATTAAGCATTTGTTTGATTATTGATATTTGGCTATAAAAATACGGACTTCTTGAAATTGCTTAACGGATTGGTTGAATTATTGCTATTCTTATTATTGGGTTATAAAAATATTGTGAATATGTAAATTTGAAAATACTATTATAGTCGAATTCTGTTTTATGAAATAAATTGGTGGATATGAAATAAATCTAGATAGCATTTCTTGAAATTACTGCTGTTTTTAGGGTTCCGTACCCAAAGGGTAAAAACGGGACCCTATTACTGAGACTTCGCTGTCCGTCCGTCCGTCCGTCTGTCTGTCACCAGGTTGTATCTCAAGAACAGTGATAGCTAGACAATTGAAATTTTCACAGATGATGTATTTCTATTGCCGCTATAACAGCAAATACTAAAAAAAAAAAAAATATTTAAGGGGCGGCTCCCATACAACAATCTTAGCGCTAATCGTGAACGGAATACGCTTTCTCGCGCCTCAGAGCCTTGTACTGATAGAAGCTCACGACTGAGCGCTGATCGTGAACGTCATATGTTATCTCACTCCTCGGAGACTTTCACTGACAAAGAGATGCGATTAAGGGCTAATTGTGAACGGAATACGCTTTTTCGCGCCTCAGAGACTTTTACTGATAGAAGCTCACGACTGAGCGCTGATCGTGAACGTCATATGTTATCTCACTCCTCGGAGACTTTCACTGACAAAGAGATGCGATTAAGGGCTAATTGTGAACGGAATACGCTTTTTCGCGCCTCAGAGACTTTTACTGATAGAAGCTCACGACTGAGCGCTGATCGTGAATGTCATATGTTATCTCACTCCTCGGAGACTTTCACTGACAAAGAGATGCGATTAAGGGCTAATTGTGAACGGAATACGCTTTTTCGCGCCTCAGAGACTTTTACTGATAGAAGCTCACGACTGAGCGCTGATCGTGAACGTCATATGTTATCTCACTCCTCGGAGACTTTCACTGACAAAGAGATGCGATTAAGGGCTAATTGTGAACGGAATACGCTTTTTCGCGCCTCAGAGACTTTTACTGATAGAAGCTCACGACTGAGCGCTGATCGTGAACGTCATATGTTATCTCACTCCTCGGAAACTTTCACTGAAAGAGAGATGTGATTAAGCGCTAATTGTGTACGGAATACGCTTTCTCGCGCCCCAGAGACTTTTACTGATAGAAGCTCACGAGTGAGCGCTGATCGTGAACGTCATATGTTATCTCACGCCTAGGAGACTTTCACCGACAGAGAGATGCGATGCGAAATCCGGAGACAGAATAAAATAACTTTGGCAGTGACTTCGTCTGGAATTGCATCCACATTGCTTCCTGTCGGTAAGACGGCTCATCCTATGTTTAAAATTCCAATCAATTTAGAGAGCAATGAATCACCGACGTGTTCATTAACTCGCAACTGTGACAAAGCTAAAGTGTTTTAGGATTGCTGTCTAATCGTTTGGGAAGAATGCACAGTAGTAAATAAAAAAAAAAAGCTGTAGAGGCCGTGGATCGAACTCTCCGCGACGTTCGCCCTAATGAAAAGCCAATGAGGAATATTACATTGCTTTTCTCTGGGTATTTTCGGCAAACTCTGCCTGTTAAAACTAGAGGGACTAAAGCCAATGAGATCATTGCTTCACTGAAGCGTTCTTATCTAAGGCCCAAGTGCAAAAGTTAACCCTCACAATTAATATGCGAGATGCTAAGAATTTTCTGATATTCTAATGGAAATCGGAAACGGCGTCCTCCTTGAAGAAAACGGTCAAGTGACTCTACCAGAAACACTTGATCGAATTGTTTCGTCAGAAGACGAACTAATTAGTTCAGTATACGGAGACGTTTCGTGTATACCACATCAAGAAAATTCTTGATTATGTGAACGCGCTATACTCATGCTCACTCCAAAAAATGATCAAGCTGCTGCAATAAATGAAAAAATATTGGGACAAGTTGCTGGGGATGGAGTAGTTCACAGTAAGGAACATCATCGAGGCTGAGATTCTCATGGGATTTGTGGTTCCGGTGAAACTGTGTTCAAACCACGAATACCACTGATATCGAATAATTTCCCCCTTCCAATTTAAACGCATACAATTTTCTGTACCTGCTTGCTTTGCGATTACCATAAACAAGTTCCAAGGTCAGACGTTAGGGACTGCTGGTGTCGATCTAAGGTCTAGCTGTTTTTCCCACGGCCAGCTCTACGTGATCTGCTCGCGAGTCAGTAATGCTGATAATTTATTTATTTTAACCCCAGCAGGAAAAACAATTAATGTCATCTATAAAGAAGTTTTATAATAGGTGTGCAGCATCGTAATTAAAAATAACCATTGTGAAAATAAAACTAAACATAATGATTTTTTAAATATATTGAATAGATTAAAAACCACGCGGACGAAGTCGCGGGCATCAGCTAGTTAAGAATATACGAACAAAATTAAAATAATTTTAATGTCGTTGTGATTCAAATTTTATATTACTAGTAATCTAGTCAACAAATGCTACAGGATGAAGGTGGATGCGAGAGGGAAATTAGGAGGAGAATCCAGATGGGTAAAGACGCCATGCTTAGTAAAATATGGCAAGACAGAAACATCTCCAACGGTACCAAGATGAGATTAGTGCACGCTCTGGTCTTTCCTATTTTCCTATATGGCGCTGAATCATGGACTCTCCGTGCCTCCGAGCGCAAGAAAATAGATGCCTTCGAAATGTGGTGTTGGCGGCGCATGCTGCCTATTCCCTGGACAGCAAAAAGGACTAATAAATCAATTCTCGACCAATTGAATATAAAATCAAGATTGTCAATAGTTTGCATCCAGCGCATTCTAGGTTACTTTGGACATGTAGCCAGGAGGGGTCCACATAACTTGGAGAAACGGATCATGCTTGGCAGAGTGGAAGGCAAACGCTCCCGTGGCAGAGCGCCCTACCGCTGGTCTGACCAAGTAAAGGAGGTCCTTAATCTGCCCAACACCACCGCTCTCCGTTTGGCTGAGGACAGAAACTCGTGGAGGAGCCTAGTAAGGAGTACCGCCAAAGCTCACAAACAGAGTTAGACACGACCTTCAGATAATTGAAGAGCACGACGACGAAGAAGTCAACAAATGCTTTTTTTTTTGCCAACCTCTGCAAAATATAGTTGCGATGTCATTTGATTCGGATTAAATTTTGCAATTTCAGAGAACAGTCAACTGTACCCCTATCTTATATGTTTAAGCGAGCAATTCTTGTATGTATATATATACTAGCAATCCGCCCTCGCTTCGCTTCGGTTTCAGTCGCTTTACCAGTGTAGTTCCCGTTCCCGCGGGAATACCGGGATATAATATAGCTTATGTTACTCCCTGATATTATAGCTATCCGTTGGTGAAAGAATTTTTAAAATCGGTTCGGTGGTTTAATCGTGAAAGCATAACAAACAAACAAACAAATAAACAAACAAACAAACTTACTTTCGCATTTATAATATTAGTAAGGATACCTATATATAGAGTCTAGTTGTATTAATACCAGATGTTTTACACCTGGTACCGCATAAAAGAAATAAAATTTTATCACAGTGCGAAACCAGGTCGAAGGCTCCTGATATTGCGCGCACCTTGTACCGCACTCTGCGCTAGCTCCGCGCGGCTAGTGTTAGATCACATTTAAGTGCACAATATCTGGTTGACCGAGCTTTGCTCGGTATAATTTTTTTTTCGTAAATTGTATTTTTAACGAACTTATTTATTTTAGGTAATAATAAAATAATGTTATTAATAAAAAATAAAAATGATGAAATAATGAAAAAAATATAAAAAATTACAAAACAGAATTATAATAACACCGAGGTTCGATCTCACGCTGTTCGAATGCGACTGCACAACTTCCCAATTGAGCTATTGTCATACTTGACAGCGACGGCGAAATTCGAATTCCTATTCAAAGAATGTCAATAACATTTCATGTTATAGTACTGATTAGGTAAAAACACCGACAATACAACATTTTCTATAAATAAAACTTAGTTGGATCGATTTTTGGTCCCGAAACCTGTAACAAATTTCATCAAAATCGTTGGAGCCATTAGGAATTGCTCGTTTAAAGAAATAAGATATCGACATGGACACAGACTGACGAAAAGGTGTCGTAAAAAAAATAATTTATACTTCAACATTCGTTAAAATAGTGATGACAATATTAAATTGAATTATAGATGGATTTACAAAGACAGGTGTGTCATCATACTATTTATTGCTGCGTTTGATGAAAAACTAACAAGTGAAGGTAAAATCGTAATACTAGAAAATTATGGTACTTCCTTGAATCTAGCAGAAAACTTCTGTCACAAATTCATATGTTGAACTTTAAACATAAGACATTTGCAAGAGATTAGTCATTTTATCTAAGATTTACAAGGTCGACATTATAGGAAAAATAAATAAAAAGAGAGTTCATGTACGGAAATGAGTTGATAAAAGATAAGATTTAATGCTAACTAACTGAAAAATCACGACGACAGAAAAAAAAAATTAGGCACTAACGACCCTACTGAGACGCCAGGATACACATCCTGGTTGTCCTGGAGCACAAGTTCATATACAATAAAACCAAAAAAGGGTCTAAATTTCAGTGATCAAATGTCATCATATTACACAACATTAAAAAAGTGTAAAGGAAGAAGGATGGAGAAAAGTAATAATAGAACTGTTATTTGGTACAACTTTTATTAATGCCTGGATTGTCTACAATTTAATTAATTATGGAAATAAAATACCAAACAAAGCTATTCAACAAGTCATCAAGCTGACATAAAAGTTAAAATATGATTACTGAATGTGTGGAATGTAAAAGACCCTTCTGTTTGGACTACTTCAATGAAAAACAGTGATGAATGTAGTTTTTCAGTTACTCTTATGTTTTGTCTTGCTTTAAAACTTAATAAAACTATCGATATTTTTATTTTTCATCCCTAAAATATGCATAAAACTTCCCATATTCAATGCGTCACAGGGTGCACAAGATATATTTTGTTATAGCTATAATTTTTAAACAAAACAAGTTGTTGACGTACGCCTTCAGGTTCATGTCAATAAAATCATTATTGTTAATATTCAATGCCAAAAGATTAAATATATTTTTCCATGATGCTAAAAAAGGATTTAAGTTTCTTAAACGTTACAGGGTTTAATATGGACTGTACCGCCACAATGATGTTTTAAGACCAGTATAACGCCTTGTACCACAGGAATGGAAAGAATTAAAAAATAACTACCGCATGGAGCGTGTTAAAATTAAAAAATAATTGTCCTTTATCAGTCGTTAAACCAAAAAAAGAAATGTTTATCGAAATATAAGCATCGAGCAAAGTCCAGTTTGGGAGTCATTTGGAGGACAAAGCAAAATTGGCAAGCAAAAAGTTGGGCGTCCTGAACAGAGCCAGGCGGTACTTCACACCGAGACAGCGTCTTGTGTTATACAAAGCATAAGTTCGTCCTCATGTGGAGTTCTGTTCACATCTCTGGGCACGTGCGACCAAATATCAGCTAGACCCACTTGACTCCCTCCAAAGGCGTGCTATTCGAATCGTTAGGGATCCCAATCTTACGGACAGATTGGAGTCACTAGTAGAGCGGCGGAGAGACTTTGGGTCAATCTGTGTACTCTACCGGCTCTTTCATGGGAGTGCTCTGAGGAACTGTTTGACTTGGTACCACGGCCGTCACCGTTTTACTAACGTACCACTCGACACCGCAGCAGGGTTCATCCATTTCACCTGGAAACGTTATGGTCTTCAACTGTACATTTCCAGCGATCATTTCTCCCACATGCGTCTACACGCGTCTGTCTACACACGTCTACACGTCTACAGCAGGTAGTTCATGCCAGAGCCTACGCTCTGGAATTAACTACCTGCTGCTGTGTCTCACGAGCGCTATGACATGTCCTTCTTTAAACGAGGTTTAAGAAAAGCTTTTTCTTCACGGTAGTCAACGGCCTGGCTGTGCCCCTGGTATTGCAAAGCTCCATGTGCGGCAGGATCACTTACCATCAGGTGTGCTGCTTGCTTGTTTGCCACCAAGGGCAATAAAAAAAATTGAAAAATATTTAACAAGCCGTCTCTAAAAATTATATTTTCTGATGAAAATTAACAATCTAGGGGCACGGTAGTGCTCCCACCAAGTCGAGCAAAAAAAAAATTCAGGCAAAACGCAACACTGCCATAACATACTTTTCTCGAAGCAATTCAGGCCATTTTCGACCCCCTATAATTTCGTTGTGAATAAATCTAGAAGCCTAAATTTTTAGTAACCCAGCAGGAATTGTATACACATTGTGTATTTCAAATTTCATTCAATTTGAACCAATAGTTTCAGAATCATAACTAGTCAAAATTTCGTAATTTTGTCACTCACTGACTGACCGATCATCAATATTAAAGAGGCACTTCTAGCAGACATAGAAGCAAGCAAATACAATCGGTGTTTAGTGTATAAATGAAGGAAAAATTATGAAACATTGTAATTTTCGTCCAGTTTCCAAGATACACTAACTGCATAAATAATTTTGTAAGCCCATATAAATATATAGAATTACAAAGTTACTTTTGCATTTAATGAAATGTAACTTTGTAAAAAATAAGAATACATTTGTCGTCATCATTGCTCCCTATAGGAATCGTAAAAACTGGCCAAAGACTGCGCAGATGGCATAGTGGTTAAGATACTAACGTACCGTGCCAGTGTCGCGGGTTCGAACCCATGCAAGACAAAACCTTGTACGATCCACAAATTGTTGTTCTGAGTCTGAATGTAATTTGTGTCGGTTAATTATATGTTCTTTCCGTGTGGTGACGAAATAAGAATACAGTTCACCACTCTCTATCTTGCCCGTGGATGTCGTATAAAACGACTATGGGATATAATATGCACATACCATCTGTGCAAAAGAAGGCAAACTCGAAATGAAACCCTATATCAACATGTCTGACCAGCATGGTATAGTGGGTCATATTTCCTCCCATTGTGGAGGAGGTCCGAGCCCAACAGTGGGACGTATGAGGGCTGCGATGGTGATGCGATGATGAATTATATGTTTGTAAAGTCCCTCACAATATAAGAATTATTATTACCTTGGTGCAAGGCATTGTCATTTAAAAAAAAAGATTCAACAGGAGAGTGAGCAGCAGCTCTTGCCGGAGAAATATATGATATCTCACTGCGAAACCAACCCACCTACCAAACGTGGCGATTACGGCATTATTCCTCATATGGCGAAGAAAAATGAGCCCTAGTCATGGCAACTCTGTTACCCTTGAGCGTCGTTAGATGCAGGTGCCACAGTACCGCACTTTATGGGGAAGCATGAGGGGAGTCTATGTTCAGCAGTGGACGGTGATAGGCTGAATGATGATTGGGATAATAGGTGTAGACAGATACCAAGATATAATTATGTTCAAAGATAACTTGTAAAATGGTCAATCAACGGAATGAAAAAGCAAGAGTGGGACATGTCTTATGAAATTGTACCAAAATCTCCCAAATTATTAAGCAAACTAAATTGCCTGAAATTTACCTGAAAGAACGAACGCAATCATTAGGCTCGATTGCCATCAACGCGGAAAGGAGACTAGAGGAGATGTATTTCAATATACCAATCAAATTTGTTTATTTCCACATCTCTCCGCTTAGTTTAGGTAGAAATGACTCAAGCGGAAAGGAGAGATGTCTTATTTTTCAGCGAGTGGGCTCTAAGAAAATCCGTTGTTGGTATTCAAAAAGTAGAAGGTACCGGAAAGGAAAACAAGTAGGTCTATCTACAAAACAAATGAGATACCATCAAAAACAAAACTTGTAAAAAAAGCCAAACCTCGCAACTGAGTTCTTCTACCATAAAAAGTTGTGAGATCCATGTTATACCAAGTTGGTTAACTCATTCAGTCCCTGCTTAAGGGACCTTTCTTCTTAACTTATTACGTAAATAGCTAAAATAACAACTTCTTATAGTGACTATATTAATATTAAAGATCATTTATGTTTTAAACAAATAGATTGACTTGGCAATCGCACTATGTTTAGTACAATTTAATATAATGTACTACTTGTGTGAGGTACATTGTGTTTTCATGCGATTGCCAAATCATTTTATTTATTTAAGACATAAAAGATCTTTAATATCGATAAAGTCACTATAAGAAGATATTAGGTTAGCTAAATACGTAATAACTTAAGAAGAAAGGTCCCTTAAGCAGGGACTGAATGAGTTAACCGACTTGTTATAACATGGATCTCACAACTTTTTATGGTAGAAGAACTCAGTTGCGAGGCTTGGCTTTTTTTTACAAGTTTTGTTATAAACTATATTCTCAATGTAACGATATTTGTTTTTCGAAATTCCGAAATACATCTAGATTCATTTTTATTAGTCCGTAATTTTTGAAGTATAAACTTCTATGGGCAGGTTTGGATAATAATAAAATTCACGTAAGTCGTTATCGACGTGACACGACCACGTAATGCGTAGCGTATTAACAATAACACTGTATCTATAGCTATATCAATGTCAATATATCTGTGCCCATAGATATGAAAATTAGATGAATACAAAAAGTTTATTGTTACAAATTTCAATTTTAGATCGAATAGTTAATTGTAATATTCAAAAATAACAATTGCTTGTTCACAGTTTTTAGTTTTCACTTCTGTCATTTTGTGTGCTTTTTTCGGGTTTTAATTATTTTTGTGTGATGTAATTTTTTAATTATGATACACAAAATGTCTCAGGTTATGGAAAAATTGTTCGAGTTAGTTGAAGTTTAAGTCTTGGATCGTAATTAGAGAGTATTTTATAAATCTATACCAATAAATAAAATTGGAGTGTCTGTTTGTAATGTCAAAATAATAGGCTTTTTTCATGCTCACACGGTTATTTGCACGATACCTATGCCTAAAATAGCAATTAAAAAATTTTTGTCTGTCTGTCTGTCTGTTTGTTCCGGGTAATCTTCAAAACGGCTGGACCGATTTCAAAAATTCTTTCACCAATGGAAAGCTATAATATCAGGGCGTAAACTAGGCTATATTTTATCCCGGTATTCCCATGGGAACGGGAACTACCCGGGTAAAACGACTATAACCTATAACCGAAGCGAAGCGAGGGCGGGTTGCTAGTTCAATAATAAAACAGAACCGCAAGAATTTGCTAGTAGCAAATAAATTTGTGCACATACAAGAATGGTTCATATAAAGTTAGACAAGATATAGATTAGTAATCAGAAATAACACATATAATAAAATTTTCTAATTATAACGACGTATTATATCTGACAGCATCTAACTGCCAAATAAAAAGACTATATTCTAACTCTTAACCGAGATTGTAACTTAACCGGTATCTACAAGAGTAGAAGAAGGTTATATGATCTTTACAGTGAAAAATCTTATAACCATAACCCAGTATTTTTAGAGTATGTTAAAAATTATTCAAAAATTTTCAAACGTGCCTGTTCTAGTGCTAAATCCATTTATTTAAGGAGGAAAATTAAAGGATCTAGTGATATAATTAAAATGACTTGGACAGTGATTAATAGTGAAACCGGTAGGAACACTGTGCGGAAGAAGGACTTTAATTTAAAGATTGGTGATAAAAATGTGACAGTAAATAAAGAAGTGGCACATGAATTTGAAAACTATTTTACAAATGTGCCTGTATTAACAACAAAATCCTTAGCGTCGTGCCCTATTTTGGCTGAATCGCTCCTTAAACAAAGCATTGTAAAATGTGACACTTCCTTTGAATTTTCAGATGTAGGTGTGGATGATATTTTAAAGTCTTTTAAAAATCTTAATATTAAGAAAACAGCAGATTTATGGGGTTTATCAGTAAAGACTATTGATTTTATAATACCTGTTATTGCTCCCCACCTGGCATTTGTATTTAATGGTTTGTGTTGCTCAGGGTGTGTTTCCTGATCTCATGAAAATTAGTAGAGTAATTCCTTTATTTAAATCTGGTAGTATGTCAGATATTAATAATTTTCGTCCTATTTCCATACTACCAACACTCAGTAAAGTATTCGAAAAAATTATGATTAATCAGATGTTGATTCATTTTAAGAGACATGGTATCTTTCACAAAAATCAATTTGGCTTTACTAAGAATTGCTCTACTACTGATGCGGGCGTAGAGTTATTGAAAAATATTTTTGCAGCCTGGGATGAATCACATGAGGCCTTAGGTGTTTTCTGTGATTTATCCAAGGCATTTGATTGTGTACAACATGAAACACTCATCAGAAAACTATACCACTATGGGATCAGGAATAACGCTCTTGAACTTGTAACTTCTTATTTAAGCAACAGAATCCAGAGGCTTGATGTTAATGGTGCACGATCATCTGGTTCTATTATAAAAATGGGCGTTCCACAAGGGTCCATTCTGGGGCCATTTCTGTTTCTTGTATATATTAATGACCTACCCTACCTATATAGGGGACAATCTGGACATTGTGTTGTTCGCAGATGACACTTCTTTGTTATTTAAAATTAAAAGACAAATGTTGAATTATGACGATGTGAACAATGCACTGTCTAACGTTGTTCATTGGTTTAACACTAATAATTTGGTTCTCAATGAGAAAAAAACTAAATGTATCAAATTTACTACTCCTAATGTGAGGCAAGTGGAAACCAATGTCCAAATGAATGGTGTGGCTCTAGACCTTGTGGAGTCAACAGTCTTTTTAGGTATCACCATAGATGCTAAACTTCAGTGGGGACCTCATATTGAAAAGTTGTCGAGTAGGCTCAGCTCAGCGGCTTATGCAGTAAAAAAAATAAGAATGTTAACAGATACTGAAACAGCTAGAATGGTTTATTTCGCTTATTTCCATAGTCTTATGTCTTACGGTATATTACTGTGGGGATGCTCCGCGGACTTTAATAGAATCTTTGTTCTCCAAAAAAGGGCTGTCCGTGCAATTTATAATCTAGGCCCAAGAATCTCACTTCGGGAGAAATTCAAAGAAATAAATATTCTAACTGCTGTATCACAATATATATACGAAAATATATTATATGTCAAAAAAAATATCGCTAACTTTAAGAGATATTGTGACATTCATGAAATGAATACTCGTAATAAGGACAGATAAGTTGTACACACTACTCGTCTCCAAAAAGTTAACAAATCATTCATGGGGCAATGTATACGCTTTTACAATAGATTACCTAAAGATATCCGAGACCTGCCTATGAAAAAGTTTAAAAAAGCCATCAAGAATAGACTTTGTAAAAAAGCTTATTATAAAATCTCGGATTATGTAGATGATAATACAGATTGGTTGTGAGCAGCTCCTCATTCAGCAATTTCCTTGTTATTTTAAATATACTGTTTGTAAATGTACTTTTAACTTTTATTGTAAAGTGTAGCGTGTTTTGCCTAACGAATTTTTGTATTTTCAGCGTTTGTAACATATTGTGGTGTTGGTCATGCTCACATAAGGATCTACTTGCGGTAGCTGCGTGGAGCGGGTCTCTCCCTTCCCTCCATAGTGGTTGAGGGGAGTGATGGCTGCTCTAGTAGTTAACTCGTGATCGGGTGCCGCTTGTGGGATCTGGTCCAGCCATAATCGTTTAAATTATATTAAGTGTCTTGCGGTTCGAAGGGCATCACACTGGAGCTTGTTCTTACAAAACATGTACACAATTGTATAACTAGTAAGAAGAAAAAAAAAAAAAAAAATTAAAAATAATGACAAGCCCGCTGAGTTTCTTGCCGGATCTTCTCAGTAGCGGTCGCGTTCCGATCCGGTGGTAGTATATTTTTTTTTGGAAATTGTAAACCTGACAATATGTAAGTGCCCTCTTAGGGTTTATGCATAATAAAATAATTTGAATTTGAGATTTATCACTTACGTACTTACGAGTCATAATATGTACGATATGAATGATATTAGTGAATCATTTCTATGTTCGTAATTAAATAATAACCATATAAATTAAATTAAAAACTTTATTCCAATCTCAAACAATATTCTTAGGCGTTAGACTGAATCCAGGCAGTGAAACGGGATACACGAGCATTAACACCAGGGAAGAAAGCTTGTGCGCAGCCATTACCCCAGGAGCAGACACCGACAACGACACCGTTGTGGAATAAGGGACCACCGGAGTCACCTTGGCACTGGTCGCGACCGCCGACATCTAACCAGCCGGAGCACAACATGTTAGCGGTGATAGCGCCACCATAACGCTGATTGCAAACGTTTTGGTTCACAGTCCAGATTTGTACTTGGCGGAGTTGTTCAGAGAGAGATCCACCTTGCTATAACAAAAAAAAAGTTTAATTTTAGTTACATAGAGAATTTTGTCTGTGTGGTAACGGAGTAAGAATACAATTTACCACTCCCTTTCTTGCCCGTGGATGTCGTAAAAGACGACTAAGGGATATAATACGCATATTATAACATCTATGCAAGAGAAGATAAACTCGAAACAAAACCCTATACCAACCTGTCTGACCAGCATGGTATAATAAGGTTAATTGCTCTCTTATTGTGGAGGAGACTCCAGCCCAACAGTGGGACGTATATGAGCTTAATTGATAATTCTTATTGATGAGAACGTAATACTTTTTTTATTATTTTAGTTTGTGTCGGGGGTTATTAAAAATTTTACTTACATTTAAGGGTACTAAGACATTCTTTTAGCCTTGCATTTCATATATTATTTATTATAGGCACTTCGTAAAATTTACGTCTAACTTCTGTCTCTTTAAAAGAAATAGGAACTTACGGAAGTAGTACCCCATCCGGTGGCCCAAACGACTTGGTTATCGCCAAGATTGTAATTAGCGCCAGCAATGCTTGCGGGGCGAGCAGCGTTGTTATGGACAATGGTGGTAGCGGTGCGGATAATAGAGACATCATTGTCGTAGGTACGTGAGTTGTAGCTGGGGTGGTTGATGATGCTGGCTGTGTTATGAACAACTCCACCACTGCTTGCCCAGGTAGATCCTACACGGCTACGCCATCTGTTAGCGGCATCACCGCTGCAAATAAAGAAATATAATTAATGATGAGGTCTCATTGTGATGTACAAAGTGTTAAAATTTTATTACTCACAATTGATATTTATATTTTTATACTTACATGGTGCAGTGAGCAGCAGTCAAGATGGATCTATTGTTGAGGATTGAACCACCACAAGATTGTGAGTATGTAACCAAATTCCATGAGTAAAGAAGTGCTGCCATTTGGGGCCATGTCTCAATGGTGGTTACGGAGCCACCAACAATCCTTTGTGGATTCGATGGGACGGCTAAAAAAGGGAATTTTATTTTCAATATAACATGATTTAATAATTTACATGTCACTAATATAGTAACAATACTAATATAAAACATTTCGTTATTATTTATTATTGCAAGCATGCAAAGTGTATCTGACTACTGTGTAATATTTCATGCAATTAAATCTAACCAAAACACTTGGTGAGTGTTATTTTTTCTAACCTTTATCTTGTGACATAGTCTCACAGGCATTACGCGTGTTGCGAATTCATACAATTGCTGACTTCGAACAGTTTGCCCTGGCTGAGCGTCTCAGTAGCTTTTGGAAGGAGGAATGTATTTTATCAGTCGGACCATGGAAGGAGCAATATATTTATTAATCGTGTGACACGTGAGTGCTCGTCCCTTGAGCAAAATTTATATTTTTATACAAATTTAACTGATAATTAACACTGAAGAAGCCGAGAAATGGGGCAATATAGATTTGGACAGAGAAATCAAAGGGATGATTTTTTTTCAAACCTAGCTGATTTTTTGGAGAAGGAAGGTCTCTATATGATGAATTCCTTCTTCACAAAGCGGCCGTAAAGAACCTCGTTGCCGGCTTAGTCCAAGATTACAGATCCAAGCTAACTTGGTACTATACCGAAAAAATCCCGGACGTTAGCTTGGTGTCTTCAAGACTACTGTGCTGGAAGATGTCTTTTCAAGTCGTCGTGGCAAGACGTCATGGCAGAATATCTAGGAACTTTGGTACTATGCTCAATGACCTTGGTACTAAGCAGCAGGATTTCTCAAGTATTGGGTCTACAAATGTGCATCGATAAGACGAAAATCATGTCTAATGTCCATGTTATTCTTGTACCGGTCCTTATTGGGAATGTGATTCTCGAGCGTGTTGATCACTATGTTTACCTAAGACAAGCAGTCTAATTAGGTAGATCCAATTTCGAGAAAGAGGTCAGCCCACAAATCCAACTCTGTTGGGTAGCGTTCGGGTAAATTAAGAGGATCTTCTCGTCTAATATTTCGCAGTGTTTGAAAACAAAGGTTTCTAACCAGTCTGTGCTACCAGCGATGACATATGGCACTGAAACGTGGTCTATAAATGTCGGCCTCATAAAAAAAGGCTCAAAGTCGCTCGATATGCTATGGAGAGGGCTAAGCTCGGTATTTCTCAGCCTGACAAAATCCGGCATACGGAAATCTATAGAAGAACGGATGTAACCGACATAGTACACAAAATTATCATGTTGAAATAGCAATGGGCAGGCCACGTCGATCGTTGAACCGACAATCGTTGAGGAAAAAAGGTTCTTGAGTGGCGGCCAGGAATCGGACGACTAAGCGTAGGACGACCTCTTACTAGGTGGACTGACGACATATTGAAAGTCGCAGGGAATCGTTGTATGCAAGTGGCACAGGACCGTACCGAGTGGCATTCTCATGTCTATGTCCATCAGTGGACGTCTATAGCCTGATTTTATTATTAAAAAAATTGAAACACTTAAGTTTGATTGTCATAATGGAAATGAATTTAAAAGTAGCCTGTGATTCGTCATGATTTTATAGTGTTATAAATTTGACATGTCACTAGTTAAGGGTCAATAATAAACTATCAAGCGTTACATTTTCATGGACAGTTTTCCAGGATAAGTGTAAGAGAAGCTTTACGAGAAATAGTATTTATCTGTCTAGTTACATAACTATTATATAGCATTTGGTCTATCTTACCTGTGACCGCCGCAATACATAGGGCCAACAAAGCAAACACACGCATCCTGATCTAATATCACGCTTGCGACTTGAACAGTGTCATTTCACGCAGTACATCTCGTATATATAGTCATAAAATGTGCTTATGTAATCATTTTATCAAAATAATGCAGAAGTAAAAAGATTATCGGTTTAGTACTGTATTTAAATCGTAAAGGCAAAGGCACAGTGACATATTATAATTATAGTAGTTTTTGCATGTCTGTTTTTTTTCTCCGTTAAACATCATTTTAGCAATTTGTGTGAGTGAAATACATAAAAGCAAAATTGACCTTCTTTTTCATTCTTAGGGACGGATATATAAACACTGAGATACCAATTTTCAGCATTTGGTTTTTTTTTAATTGACTCTTTACACGACAAAAATAAGACGCTGTTTAGTATATATATTAGAGCTAATTTCTTATTCAATAAGAAATCAAGTAAATGTATGTAAAATTACCTTAGAGTATGAAAATTGATAAAGGCTGAGACACGTATTTGTATTTTTACTGATAACTGTTTGTCCTTATTTTGAAGACTAGCAATCCGCCCTCGCTTCGCTTCGGTTATAGGTTATAGTCGTTTTACCCGCGTAGTTCCCGTTCCCGTGGGAATACCGGGATAAAATATAGTCTAGTTTACGCCCTGATATTATAGCTTTCCATTGGTGAAAGAATTTTTGAAATCGGTCCAGCCGTTTTGAAGATTACCCGGAACAAACAGACAGACAGACAGACAAAAATTTTTTAATTGCTATTTTAGGCATAGGTGTCATGCAAATAACCGTGTGAGCATGAAAAAAGCCTATTATTTTGATATTATAAACAGACACTCCAATTTTATTTATTGGTATAGATATAGACACTGAATTAAGTAAACGCCGGTCCACGCTGGTCCAGTTGGTAGGACGATTGGAATAGATTTCCAATAGATGTGGATTCAAGTCACACTTGTGTCATTCATTTTTCAGTCGTAAAGTAGTAGTCAGTCGTATAAATTATTTAGCATGTTAAAACACAAATTTAGCCAATGACTTAAAGTTTTTCCTACCATACAAACTTTTTTACTGAGTTTCGATCCCAAAAAATTAAATTTCGTAAAATTCTTTCTAAGTCAGTCTTAACATTGAGAAACAAATGAGTCTATTGTTAAAATGTCTTGCTTTTATAATGAATAGTTTCGATAGAGTCAATCAAGCGACTTTTTTTATTATAACCGGTGGCAAACGAATAGATAGTACATCTGATGGTAAGTATTGCAGCCGCTTATGGACCATTGCAAGGCCGCTGCCTACCGTGAAGGAAGTGAAGGGAGTGTGAATGCGTGCAACGAAACGACAACACAACTATTCTTCGCGGCGGTAGACCGATTACTAGACAAAAACCGCCCGCGGTTAACGCATAGTGTGTGTGCGTCCACTTAGTTCTATAGACTATAAATTTTGCTACAGTTTTTTACCGTGACAATTTTATAACATTTCGCGGTTTTAAAATCAGTCGCGGGTAAAAACTGCAAGTGCGGCCGCTTGTATTCGTTTTTCTGTTTCATAAACTCACGCGGTTAAAAATCGCCGCGGTTTCACCGTAGTGCGGCCTCAGCCATAGAGTGTTATGATTTTAACAGGCTATGTGTGTATGTATGTATGTTCATCTGTTTCCTCATAGCTCCTTAACTACTTATTAGACCTGGACAAATGAGGTATCATTAGAAGTGTCTTGAATGTTTTCTGGTTATGATGTGTCACTGAATCTAATATGACGCCTTCTAGCGCTCAAAAAGCACTGTGATTAAAACAAAATTTAATATAAATATGTCGTGTTTGGTGTCAGAAAGGTCGTTACTATTACATTTCAAAAATATATATATTATTAACATTTAACTTTGTCCGTATTTATTCGTTAATTGTGATATTTCTGTGGTATGCTTGTCTATTCCGTCATATCTACACTACTAGCCAGAATAAGACAAATGAGGTATCGTGAGAAGAGTCTTCATTGTCCGCTAATTATAGGTTGCGTGTGGCGTGATACGTGTGCATTGTGGTGCCTTCTGGCGGACAATAAAACTATGATTAATTAATAAACAAATTAAGACAAGCACACCGTATTTGGTATCATTAGAAAGGGATTAACTGGTACATTTCAAATATAAAGCGTAGAGTCAAAAGAATAGAAGGTTTGTGTATAAGTGCGTTGGATCATAAAAAATTACTTAAAAATCCTCATGATAAGTGATCACCACCTGCAGTAGTTGGGTTATAGCTTTTGCTTCTTTTTATTGAAAACTAGCAAGCCGCCCTCACTTCGCTTCGGTTTCAATCACCTTACCCGCGTAGTGCCCGTTCCCGTGGTAATACCGGGATAACATATAGCCTATATCACTCCCTGATATTATACCTATCCATTGGTGAAAGAATTTTTGAAATCGGATAGGTTTCAGCGTGAAAGCGTAACAAACAAATAAACAAACAAACATACTTTCGTATTTATGATATTAGTAAGGATTTTTTACACTATATAATTAATCCGGTCGATGGCCCTGTACGGCGCACCGGTGTGGGCGGGGTCCATGACCGTCAGACTTAGGGCCCTTCTGTGGCGACCACAGAGGGTCACGGCGGTCAGGGCCATCCACGGATACCGCACGGTGGCGACGGAGGTAGCGTGTCTGTTGGCCGGGACTCCCCCGTGGGACCTGGAGTCGGAAATGCTCGCCGGGTTGTATCGGCGGGTGACGGGGGTGCGAGTGGAGGGCGGTGTGATCTAGTTAAGGGAGCACACCGCCTGGCGCGTCGACGCCCGCCGAGACATCATTGCCCGTTGGGCAGTCCGGCTGGAGTGGCCTCGGTTCGGGGTGCGAACCGTGGAGGCCTTCCAGCCGGTGCTGATGCAGTGGTTGGAAAAGCGGCACGGGGTGCTCTCCTTCCGACTGGTGCAGGTTTTGACGGGGCATGGGTGCTTCGCCAAATACCTGCACAAGGTCGTTAGGAGGAAGAGTACACCGTCCTGCCACCACTGCGATTGCGACGAGGACACGGCGCGCCATACGCTCGAGGCCTGCGCGGCTTGGGCAGTGCAGTGCTGTGAACTCGTCGCAATCATCGGTGCAGACCTGACGCTGCCGGCTATCGCTAGGGCGATGGTCGACAGCGTCGGGAATTGGGACGCGGTCGCAGCCTTCTGCGAGACAGTGATCTCACGGAAGGAGGCGGCGGATCGCCTGCGCGAGGAGCGCAGCCTCGATGAGGAGATCCGCCGGCGGCGACTGGGGTGGCGTAGGCGCAACTACCTGCGCCTCATGCCACCCTAGCCGAGGCCGCGGGTGACGTGACCGGGGATTAGTCCGTCACCCGCCGAGAGGCCGACCGCGTGAGGAAAGACCGACGTCCTCCCCGATGGGGGGACGTCGGTTGATGGGAGGGTACCCCAATAGGGGGTATTCCGTCGGGCCGACCACTGATGTTAAGTAACCCTGCTCCGGTGGTCGGTCCAACGACGAAGGCGACGTGGTTTTCGGGTGGATTGCGAGTGTTGCGTTCTTACGCCCCTCTGTCATCCCGGACGGAGAGGTGCGAGGAGCGCGCCGACTGCAGCCCACCCCATAAAAAAAAACTATATAATTAAAATTCATGAAAATTATATCTTAATATATATTATACTTTAAATGTATTTTTATTTCCTTTTCAGCGCCTATTTGTCTGTTGGAGTTACGTATGGTAAGGGCACTACCATGCCCCCAAATTTAAATCTCAATAATTTCTTAAAGATAAATAAATGCTTCCTTATAAAATGAAGATATAACATGATAAACTTTGATAATTGTAGTATCACATTAGCCGTTGATAACACTGAAGTCGTTAAATTTTTCTAAGTTCGCCAATATGTGTCGATTAGGGCACTACTACCTCGAAGCATTTTGTCGCATTTTTGAACGTTTATAACTTTGGTTTCGATTATAGTAGATAAATATATCTCTCGTAATGTCACGCCATTAGTGGACTTATTACATGTATTAAGTTTCAACTGCAGATTTTATATTTTCTTGATATATAAAAACCTTGATTTCGTCACTGACTCGCTTATAATCATCATCAAAATTCTTAGGCTACTTCCTGAGGTCTGGTTCCAGGGGCCCCGTGTGAGTCCTCCCATCGGCGTCTCGATCACCGTCAAGTCGATTGATATCAGCATCCAGGCCCACATGAAGTACTTGGGCCTGGTGTTCGATGGGCATTGGTGGTTCCGGGAGCATTTCCGTCGCCTTGCTCCGCGGCTTGTCGGCGCGGTGTCCGCCCTTTCTTGGCTTATGCCGACTGTGGGCGGACCCAGCGCTACGTGCCGACGGCTGTATGTGGGGGTCATCCGGTCGATGGCTTTGTACGGCGCACCGATGTGGGCGGAGTCCCTGACCGTCCGTCTCAGGGCTCTTCTGTGGCGTCCACAGAGAGCCATGGTGGTCAGGGTCATACGTGGCTATCGCCCGGTGGCGACGGAGGCAGCGTGTTTCCCGGCCAGTACACCCACGTGGGACCTGAGGGCGGAGATGCTCGCCGGCGGGTGTCGGAAATGCGCACCCGCAGCGGCATTCACATCTCGATGAAGAAGATTGCCGCCTGGCGGGTCGACGCCCGCCGAGACGTCATTGCCGTTAGGTAGTCCAGCAAAAATCTAAAACTCGGTAATTTTACCCCTCAAATTGTATATGGGGCATTTCACGTCAAGCGGACAACCAACAAAAAGTGAGGTCGTGAATTTTGTTTATACTCTGGTCAGTTATACTTCTAGTAGACGTGGAAGTTTACACACAATTTTTTTTTCTGTATGATGGGCGAACTTAGTATAGTACCAATAAATTATATTTTATCATCATCATCATCATCATCATCATTTCAGCATATCGCCGTCCACTGCTGGACGTAGGCCTCCTTCATGTTACGCCACAAAGTGCGGTCCTGTGCCGCCTGCATCCAACGACGCTCAGCAACTTTCACTAGGTCGTCGGTCCACCTGGTATCGGACGACGCAGTGTAGCAACACTGCGTCGTCCGATACGTGGTCGCCACTCGAGAACCTTTCTTCCCCAGCGGTTGTCGGTTCGTCGAGCGATGTAGCCTGCCCATTGCCACTTCAGCGTGCTAATTCTTCGCTATGCAAGAAAAGGAAAAGTCATAAATATGAACAATTTTGACAAGTTATAATTCTTAAACTATTGGTTCAAATTGAATGAAATTTGAACCAATAGTTTAAGAATTATAACTAGTCAAAATTGTTCATATTTATGAGTTTTACTTTTCTTGCATAGATGTTATGTACGTATTATATCCCTTAGTCATCTTTTACGACATCCACGGGCAAGATAGGGAGTGGTGATTTATATTCTTACTCCGTCACCGCACGGGTAAAACAGACTTATCGATCATCAATATTATTGAGGCACTTCTAGCAGACATACAAGCTACAAATTTAGAATAAAATGAATGTTTAGTCTTAGAATAATAACGTATAGAAGGTAAGTCTGTGCAAAAAATGAAGCATTTAAATTGGAGCCTAATGGAGCTTACGCCGGACCATTCCGCAACTCTTAAAAAATAAATAGGTAATTATGACGGTTTGTGCATTCAAACGGTGTCACAACTCATTTGAAAAACATAAAAAGGTTTTTAACATGACTTTTAGTTATTTGAGGATGTACCTATGTTAAGAAAAACAAAATTTGATTTCATAATTTGTATAGTGGTGTGCGTGTGTAATCGCCTGCCCGCTTGTAGTATTTTTGGCTTCATGTTTTTGATCGCTTGAAGTACCGATACTATCCTTAAATACGTTATTATTCTAAGTATTTAGTGTATAAATGAAGGAAAAATTATAAAACATTGTAATTTTGGTCTAGTTTTCTAGATACACGAACTATCATCGGATGGGGCCATCACCCATCCCAAGGCAGTATAGGGTTTATCGATCGCAAGTCTCACGTATACCAACGTGGAATGTATCAAGAGTGGGTCAACATGCTTAGCGTACCAGAATTACTAACCAGTATTCGTTGAAGGTCGGACAGATTTTTTTTAATGGCATCGAATTAACATTTGCCATTGTCAAAAAATTAGGGAAGTGTTTCAACAAAAAGCTAAATGATTAATTTTGTGTAAGAGGAACTTAGGTTCAGAGGAGTAGGTTATCTAAGGTAGGAAGGAGTAGGTTAATACGGAAACTTTACATATTTACAAAAAATAAAATAAATCGATACATATTTACACAAAATTACAGTCTAATGTTATTATAATTAACAAAAGATGCTAAAAATTTATATACACAAGGATCCAAGGAAAAAAGAAGAACAGATGGTTGTAGGAAAAGGTACATTAACGGAAATGAGTTCATTAAAGAAATGTGAATGATCATACAATATACATGAGAAAAAAAGATGATTTAAATCTCCAAATTCACCACAATCATAGCATGGAGAAGAGCGTATTTTCATTTTCGATAAGTGAGCAGGTACACAAGTATGTCCCAAACGCATCTTATTAAGAACAGTAGTTGCCCTTTTACCCAGCTTTAACTTTTTAAATGAAGAATTATAGAACCAAGGTTTTGAAGGAATTTTAGGTTGAATAATTTTATAATGTGAGGTTTTTGACTTACCCGCTATTTCCCAAAGATCACCTCAAGAATTCTTGAGGTAAATCCCAGGCAAAGCCAGTAAATCTTGAGGAAAAAATTTAAAAGGGAAAATGTCACCACATTCCACAGCATCGTTCGCTATCTTGTCCGCATATTCGTTACGGTGTATACCACAATGACTAGGTATCTATGCGAAATTGATTTTAAGTCGTGCGTTTACACTTAAATGTAATTTGTACCTGATTTCGAAAATAAGAGGATAATTATTTCTGATTTTAAATGGATATTTTAAGATTAATTGAAGAGCACTTTTAGAGTCACTAAAAATAACGGTTCTTTCCAACTTCATAATAAAGATGTATTCCAACGATTTTAACAGATCAAAACATCCACCTGTAAAAACTGTGGTTTCACTAGGGAGCTTATTTTTTTGGATAATGTTATATTGTTTATGAAACACACCCACACCAACTAGATTAGACTGTGAGTGCTTAGTAGTCAGTGAATATATGATGCCAATCTTGCCATCGTTCATTAGTTAATGACTCGAAGCAATTGTTTATTGCTAAATCATTACGATTGATGTTTAAATCTAGAATAATTGTGGGTATATATTAAACTATGAAAAGTATAGTCGAAATTACTTTCTTTTCGAATTACTTTTCGAAAGTACTTAACTAACTACGGGGGCTGAAATATTTTTAAATCTCTTATGACTATTAAGTAAACAAGGAAGTTATTTATGTATCCAGTAAGATGATATGTGGACAAAATTTGCTAGATGTTGAACCCTAGATAGAAGTTGATGGTTCGAAAACTTGCGAATGCGAATAAAATCTATGCGACAAAAACAGCCGTTTTATGTGAAGGGGCGCATTGCCACATTTCACCTGTAAAGCATTGATAGGCCTGGACTTCATTGCACCTGCCGCTACTCTTAGAGCTTTAGACTGTATTCTGTTCAGTTTCTTTAGTGCTGCTGCATTACAAGGTTCCAATAAGAAAGAGCCATAATCTAGAACGCTTCTTATTAAAGCGTTATAAATTAGTTTTAATGAAGTAGGATGAGCTCCCCACCAAACTCCCGACAGACATTGAGTAAATTTAAACTTTTTCACATTTTGCAATGATATGTTCGCAATGAGCATGTCCCGTGAGCTTTGAGTCTAGAAAAATACCTAGAAATTTTACATGACTTTTTTCAGGTATTATTTCCGTGTCATAATAAATATTTGCAGGTAACGGTTTACGTTGCCGACTATATACTACAGTAGTGCTTTTTGATGCCGACAGTTCTAAACCATGTTTATCTAACCATATTTTTAATCCCCTTAATGCTAGTGTTAATTCGTGTGATGCAATAATAATGGAACTGTTTCTAGAATAAAGCAATAAATCATCTGCACATTACAATATGCTAACGTAGTCACCAATTGAGGCATTCAGATCATAAGTATAAATGTTATATAACAGTGGACGCAAAACTGAGCCCTGTGGTATTCCTTTCCAAGTAATCCTTGGAAGATCTATATTATCTATTGAGATTTTACGGCCGCATAACATATTTTTGATAAAATTTATAAAAATAAACGGAATCTGAAGTTGGCTTAATTTATCACATAATATTTCTACATGAACATTATCACATGCAGACTTAACATCAAGAAATATAGCTATTATTGATTCATTATTTGAAAAGGCTATGCGAATATCTGTTGTAAAACAACCCATACTGTCAACAGCACTCCTTCCCTTTTTAAAGCCATACTGAGTATTAGGTAAAATATTTTGATTTTCGATATACCATTCAAGTCTATTTTTAACTAAATGTTCAGCAATTTTAGCAATAACCGGCGACAGGGTTACGGTTTGGTATGATGTCGGATCTTCAGGATCCATATTTGGTTTTAAGAAGAGCAACACCGTCTGTGATTTCCAATCCAATGGCAAGTCGCCTGTCAACATGCCAGAATTGATAAGATCGAGGAAAAAATTTAAAGCGCTATTACCTAAGTGTGAGAAAAACGAATATGATAAACCGTCTTCACCTGGTGTAGTATCTGTAGTTGCTAATAAAACACCCTTCAGTTCCTCCATCTTAAATGGAACATCAAGTCCATACCGGCATGAGTTTAAGTTTTGCGACATAGGATTTACGAACAAGTCCCTAACCGGTACTGTTGAAGGGGCTAGTTTATCCAGAGAACTATGAAGCGGCATTTTCATGTAGTTAGAGTCGCTAACTCCAATTCTATAACATTTTGTTTTACGCCAAACCTCTGAAGAATGTGTATTGGGAGATATGGAGGAACAAAATTTCTCCCAACCCCTTAGTTTCTTTTCTTTGAATAATTGCCTACATTTGGACATGGCATGTATAAATTCATCAAAGTTATCCTCTGACATCCCTAAATTATATTTAATTTCTGCCGTTTTCCTTTCAGCAACTGCTGCACTACAGTCAGAGTCCCACCAAGGTGGGGATAATCGTTTAGAGTATGTACCTACTTTAAGAGGAAATGTTTTATTGGCAGAATCAATCATGCAAGTGATAACAGTTTTGGAATGTGCAGATGTTTCCTTTTCACCAGAGAAAGTTGATGACATTACATAAATGCTATCTTCAACATGTCGTTTATATTCATGCCATTTTTGCTTAACAATTCTATGTTTTATACGAGGAGGTGTTCTAGGTTTATGATTTAGTTTGGGAGCTAACAGATTAATTAAAATCGGGAAATGCTCACTACCATAAGAAATAGATGAAGCTAAATTAGGAGATACTATTGTTAGATCTACAATACTATTATTACTATAGGGACCAGTTCTTGGGGTGGGCAAGGCATCATTTACCACACATAAATTATGGTAATTAATTATATCAAGGAGGTCTTCCCCATAACAATTTTTTCGACTACTACCTCATGCCCTGTGTTTGAATTAAAATCTCCCATGATAATAATAGGTCTAGGAAGACTTTTTTTTTCTTTGTTTTTTTTTTGGGGGTGGGCTGCGGTCGGCGCGCTCCCCGCACCACTCTGACCGGGGCGACAGAGGGGCGTAAGTACGCAACACCCGCAACCCACCTGAACACCACGTCGTCTTCGTCGTTGGGCCGACCACCGGAGCAGGGTTACTTGTCATCAGTGGTCGGCCCGACGGAGTACCCCCTACTTGGGGTACCCTCTCATCGACCGACGTCCCCCCCTCCGGGGAGGACGTCGGTCTTGCCTCACGCGGTCGGCCTCTCGGCCGGTCACGTCACCCGCGGCCTCGGCTAGGGCGGCATGACGCGCAGGTAATCGCACCTGCGCCGCGCCAGTCGCCGGCGGCGGGTTGCTTCGTCGAGGCTGAGTTCCTCGCGCGCGCGACTCGCGGCCTCTTTCTGCGAGATCACTGCCTCGCAGAAGGCTGCGACTGCGTCCCAGTTCCTGACACTGTCGAGCATTGCCCTAGCAATGGTCGGCAGCGTCAGGTCGGCACCGATGATTGCGACGAATTCACGACGCTGCACTGCCCAGGCGGCACAAACCTCGAGCGTATGCTTCGCCGTGTCCTCGTCGCAATCGCAATGGTGGCAGGACGGTGTGATCTAGAAAGACTAGCAAGCAATTGATTAAAATGAAGAAAGGTTTGGAAAGAAGGCTTAGGGATGTAAATAGATAGGAAACAATTTTATTTAGTACACAAGCTACAGCAGAAAAATCAGAAAAATTAGGTATAGTAATTCGTGAAAAAGACAAAGAATTCTTAATAAAAAGAGCAGCATCTCCATAGCCATCAGATCTATCGTTTCCGAGGCTGGAGTAGCCAGGAATTTTAAAAATAGAGCCTGGCCGTAGCCAAGTCTCTGCTAATGCATATAGAAATGGGTTGTATTTATTATATAAATAGATAAGATCACTTTTTTATTGACTGCACTCCTGCAGTTCCATTGGACTGCTACGTTGGTCGGTTCTATTATATTGGACTGTATAACACTATTTAAAAGTAAAATAATATCAGATATGGATAATGGTGAATTTATGTTCTGTCTGTCTGTTGTAAAAGCAACACCATTGGATTTAGAAAGTGATGGTTGGCTGATTAGGTTATGGTGGGCTTTAACTAAGATAGGGGGACCACGTGGCTTTAAAAATACAGTCTTTCTATATGATGAATGAATGGGCTTTATATGTGGATTAGCTGTATGATCTTTCATCTGGTCTTTGGGTGTGGTTATAATCTCTGAGTAGGATCTAGAGAGAGGTGGTTGGGTTAGAAGCTTCTGCATATGAAATACACTTTTCAGCCATAGTAAATTTAATCTGTTTTTGCCTTGTAAAGTCTGGGCAAGCTTTGTCTGTTGCAAAATGTATGCCACCACACAGGCAACATGATACATGATCTTCAAAATTATTGCATACATCACCCGAATGACCTGATCCACATTTAAAACAGCGTGGTTTTGATCTACACTGCATTTTAGTGTGACCAAAAAGACAGCAGTTGTAACATTGTATGGTTGGGTAAGTATGAACTTGTACTGTTAAAGTTGTGTAGCACATGTATATGCGGTATGAGAGTATTTGACCATCAAATGTGACTACAACAGTCTGTGAGGGTTGCCAAGTTATTTCACCGTCTAATATCTGTTTAATGTTGATACGTCTCACTTTTAAGATCTTACTACATCCATTGGGCACACTACAGCTTTTTATAATCTCCTCTGGGGATAAATCCGTGGGCACACCACGTATCACACCTATTCGAGAAATATTATATGTGGGTAAAATATGTGCCTTTAAGTTATTTTCTTTAATGCCATGATAATCAAGGAAAGCAGTGGCATCTAAAAAGTTGTTAAAAGCTAAAGACATTCTATTTCTGCCTATCCTCTTTAAGCTACCATTGATTACATTACAAAAAGAATTTCTTTTTAAAATTTTTCCAAAAGTAATTGGGTGTAATGTGGTACCATCGTTGGGGGAATCCGTTACTTTTTGTACGTGGATTATATAAGGTGCTAAATCTGATTGCTTATATAGCTGCCTTGTAACTGGCGCTGGAGGCGGTACCAGTGTGACTGAAATTGGAGCTGGTGTATTCTTTGTTAGATCATTTATGTCGCTATTATACAGAGATGCGTGCTTATGAGTATTGTCCATACAATCACACGGAGGGTTGGAGCCAGATGTATTCCTTTTACGTTTATTACATTGCTTGAATTTTTTATATAAACGTATACGTTTATGTCCATTATCTTTTTTAATGGAAGCATCTGTGTCCATACCATATTCCGAGTTAATTATTACACAGCTTGCAGGTTGTGGAACTGTACCACCAAGATCTGGGGGCTCGTTCATTTTAAAAAGATGAAAAAGCTTACCTACTAGTTGCTATACATTACACTTAACTATTATATATATACACACTACCAATCATAGAATATATACAAGTTAAAATAATACTCTTCTGATAGACAAAATTATAGACAAAAAATTTAACAAAAAAAAACGCGGCCACCCTTTTCGAAGCTGCCCGCCTTTTTTCTCGTACAGATTTACACACCGACCTCGGCGTATTCCGACGACGAGGTGGAGGACTTTTACGAGAACATCTTCAAAGCCATACACGTGTCTAAAATTCATTCCACGGTGGTTACATAAGACTTGAACGCGAAACTGGGCAAAGGGAGTGATAATAAGTTGAGGATGGGGCAACATCTATATGTGGACAGAGAAACCAGAGAGGCCAGAAATTGACAAATTTTCTGGAGAAGGAAAGCCTCTTTATGACTAATTCCTTCTTTAAGAAGTAGTTACAAAGGAAATAGATCTGGATTAACCTCGATCGTTCAACGAAACGAAATAGACTTTAGCTTATCGGACAAACGACAAATATTTAATAATCTTTCAGTGTTCAGTGGAATTAAAAGTAGAAGCAATCACTGCACAGTACATTGAATATCCACACAAAAGTCGGGCGATTACACTTAATGAAGTCTCATCATCATCATTTCAGCCTATCGTCATCCACTGCTGGACGTAGGCCTCCCTCATGTTACGCCACAGAGTGCGGTCCTGTAACGTCTGCATCCAACGACGTCTGTTCTGCGACTTACACCGGACCAATACCCGAACCTCGAAAGCTTCCAACTTGAGCTGCACAATCGCTTCTAATGTCTAGATTAGTACGAATCTCCGAAGGATATGAGCAACAGGTTCGTGGAAACTCGCTCGACGAACCGACAAACACTTTTTTTTTTTATGGGTGGGCTATGGTAAGCGCACGCGCGGTCCAGTCCGTCAGGGGCATGAAAGGATGGCGCGCGGGCCCATAACCCACCCGTACCCACATCACCTCGTTGTAGGGCCGACCATCGGAGCAGATGTGACTTGTCGTCAGTGGTCGGCCCGACGGAATACCCTTTCGGGTACCCTCACCTCTCGACGTCCTGGGACGTCGGTCGCCGTCGCGCGGTTAGCCTCTCTGCGGGTGACGGACAATTCCCCGGTCCGATCACCCGCGGCCTCGGCTAGGGCGGCATTAGGCGCAGATACTCGCGCCTGCGCCGCCCGAGTCGCCGGCGGCGGAACGTGTCGCCGAATAGGATCTCTACTCGCACACGATCCGCCGCTTCCTTCCGTGAGATTACGGCCTCACAGAAGGCGGCGACCGCGTCCCAGTTCCTGACGCTGACGAGCATCTCCCTGGCGATGGTGGGCAGCGCTAGGTCGGCACCGATAATTGCGATGAGTTCACGGCGATCCCCCTCCCATGCAGCACACTCCTCGAGCGTGTGCTGCGCCGTGTCCTCGTCGCGACTGCAGTAGTGGCAGGACGGTGTGCTCTCCCTCCTGACAATCTTGTGCAGGTACTTCCCGAAGCAACCGTGCCCCGTCAGCACCTGCACCAGTCGGAATTAAAGCACCCCGTGCGTCCGCTCCAACCGCTCCATCAGCACCGGCCGGAGGGCCTCGACGGTCCTGACACCGTACCGAGGACTCTCCAGCCGGACTGCCCCACGGGCAATGACTTCTCGGCGGGCGTCGACCCGCCAGGCGGGGATCTCTTTGATGGAGACCATGCCGCCGCGGGTGCGCGTCTCCGACACCCGCCGATAGATGTCGGCGAGCATCTCCGCCTCCAGGTCCCACGGGGGAGTTCCGGCCAGGAGGCACGCTGCCACGGTCGCCACCGTGCGGTAACCCCGTATGGCCCTGATCACCATGACCCTCTGTGGTCGCCACAGGAGGGCCCTAAGACAGACGGTCAGGGATCCCGCCCACACCGGTGCGCCATACAGGTCCATCGACCGGATCACCCCCACGTACAGCTATCGGCACGTAGCACTGGGTCCGCCCACATTCGGCATCAGCCGCGAAAGGGCGGACGCCGCGGCGATAAGCTGGGGAACAAGTCGATGGAGATGCTCCCGGAACCAAAAATGCCCGTCGAGCACCAAGCCCAAGTACTTCATGTGGGCCTGGATGCTGATGGTGACCGACTTCACGGTGATTGAAGCGCCGGCGGGAGGCCCGGCGATACGGAGGCCATGGAACAAAAGGGCCTCCGTCTTTTCCAGGGCTACTCTCAACCCCAGCGCTTCGATCAACTGACAAACACTGGGGAAGAAAGGTTCTCGAGTGGGGATCACGTATTGGACAACGCAGTGTACAACGCTTCCTCACTAGGTGAACTGACTCGTGAAAGTTGTTGAGCATTGTTGGATGCAGGTGGCGCTTTGTGCGGAGACACGAGGAAGGTCTAATCCAGCAGTGGAAGATGATAGGAATGATGAATTGAATCATAGGTGCAAATAGATATATATACATAAACTAGCAGACCCGGCCACGCTTTGCTATGGCTAATGTTTTTGTTATATTACATTTTATTAAACTATTTAAGTGGAATTGTAGGTGAACATCTGTCATGGAGGTCGTCATATTTTTTTACAAATGGCATCTATGTAAAAAAGCAAGTTAAAATCGTATATGCCACGTTTGTAGGTTTGACATAGCAGCGTCATATATTAGTTAATTACTCAATCCAGTCAACAGATATCGCCATCTGTTAAAATCGTTTGGAGTTAACAGATAATTGTGAATGTTAAATAATAGGTATATATAGGTAATACAAATAATTTGCAATAAAATAATATTGCGACTATAAATTAAGATGTAAGCTATCCTATCTTACAAGTTGGATCAAACTGCACACAGTGTGCAAATTTGATTAAAATCGATTAAGTAGTTTAGGAGTCCATCGCGGACAAACAACGTGACACGTAATTTATATATACCTACTAGCTGACCCAACAGACGTTGTTCTGTTCAAATAAAGCGCCACCTACCGGGTCCAATTGTGAATCTAAACCATTCTCGAATCTCATTGAGCACACACAAATTACTTAAATTACTTAAATCCAGTCAACAGATATCGCCATCTGTTAGAATCTTTTGGAGTTAACAGATAATTGTGACTGTCAATTATTTATAGACAAATAATTTGTAATAAAATAAAATTGCGACTATAATTAAAGATCTAAGCTATCCTATTTCTCAAGTTGGACCAGACTGCTCATGGTGTGCCAATTTAATTTAAAATCGGTTAAGTAGTTTAGGAATCCATCGCGGACCAACATCGTGACAGGAGATTTATATATATAAGATTAAGATTTGTTCAACGGTAATTTGTAAAATGGTCGTTCACCAAAATGAAAAAGCAAGAATGGAACCTATACCATGAAGTTGTACTGAAATTTCCCTGAATATTAAGGAGGTTAAATTGCCCAAAATTTAACCAAAGAACACTAACAATCACAAGGCTCGGTTGCCACCAAAGTAGAGTGGAGAAAAGACTAGAGACTACTATTATTCAGAGAATGAGTTTTAAGAAAATCCGTTATTTATATTCAAGAAGTAAAATGCATTGGAAGGGAAAATAATTGGGACAATCTGCAAAAGAAACGAGATGCGATCAATAACATAACTTGTAAATAGTCAAGTCTTGCAACTCAATTCCTCTACAATAAAAAGATGTGAGGTCCATGTAATAATCCAAGTCGGTTAATTTATTCAGCCGCTACTTAAGGGACCTTCTGTCTTAAGTTATTACGTAATTAACTAACCTACAAACTTCTTATAGTGGCCATATCAATATTTAAGATCCCTTATGTTTTAAATAAATAGATTGACTTGGCAACTATACTAAAAAATCTAATTTAATATAATAAATATTACTTGTTAGGTACATTGTGTTTTCATGTTTACATGGATCTCAGAACCTTTTTGGGTAGAAGAACTAACTTGCGAGACTTGGTGTTTTTACAAGTTATGTTTTTTATGGCATATAACTGACAAATAGAAAGACTATATTCTAATTTTTAACTGAGACTTACCACTGCTTACAAGTGTAAATATCGTACTATCGTTATCAGTGAATCATTTCTGCGTTGGTAACTAAATAATAACATTATTAATTTGATTCAAAAACTTTATTCAAATTTCAAACATTATTTTTAGGCGTTAGACTGAATCCAGGCAGTGAAACGGGAAACGCGAGCGTTAACACCAGGGAAGAAAGCTTGTGCGCAGCCATTACCCCAGGAGCAGACACCGACAACGATACCGTTGTGGTATAAAGGACCACCGGAGTCACCTTGGCACTGGTCGCGACCGCCGACATCTAACCAGCCGGAGCATAACATGTTAGCGGTGATAGCACCACCGTAACGTTGATTGCAAACGTTTTGGTTTACAGTCCAGATTTGTACTTGACGGAGTTGTGGAGAAAGAGATCCACCTTGCTATAATAAATAAACAATAAAATTTAATTTTAGTTACATAGACAATTTTTGTAGGAATTTTGTAAGTTGATAATTATGTATATTGCTTCGTATATAATATATTTCAATTGGCTCTTTTGTTTTGAAGCTATTTAAAAATTATTATTATAAAATATTTTGTTTTATTTAAGAGTACTAACACATTATTTTATGTATTTCGGCTTCGCTCACGGAAAAAGGAAATTTTTGGACATGAAATTGTATGTCAATCAGTCCAACGGATTATGCTTGATTGAGTAAAGAAAGTATAATTGAATAATTATCCCAAGGGAATATATTACCAGGAGAAAAGCTATCCTATACCTTAAATTAGAAAATGTTCTATGTATGTGCTAAATTTCATCCGAAAGTATTCAAAAGTGGTTGAGTAACAAATATCCAAAAATCATCAGCCACTTAAACTTTTGTTGACTTCCTGACGCATACGTGAGTGTTACTTTGGTGTTAAGCTTGCTTACGGGTAGCGAATAGTCGCCAGTGAGTCAAACTATATTTTAATAAAGTTTATATTCGAATCTCTACACCCTTAAATGCTGTTCTTACCACCTGACCAGTGTCACATCCCTCAACAGGATGCAGAAATTTATGAGCTTGAGTATAACTACGATCTCTCTTACATTGACCAAGGGCAAGTTCCTATATAAAATTATATTTAGTGAATATATAGTTTATTTTATCCTTTAATATGTTATTAAACAGTTTTTCAGCATTATAATCAAATCAAATCATTTATTTTGCATAAGCCCCTTACGGGACCTTACATATTATCAAATTTAAGTGTAATTCCCTTTAATATAGGAAATATATGTTTCAATATTTAGTGCAAATAAAAAGAAAGAATATATGAAATAAATATCTCTAAATCAGATCCCACCAAAAAATCCTTTTACATAAACGAAAGACTGATAAGATACTTTAGAATTCTATAAAAAAACTGAGAATGTCCTTAAATCATTACATTTAGTAAGCTTAAAAATTACATCTAACTTCTGTATCTATTTAAAAGAAATAGAAACTTACAGAAGTAGCACCCCATCCGGTGGCCCATACGACTTGGTTATCACCAAGATTGTAATTGGCGCCAGCAATGCTTGCGGGCCGAGCAGCGTTGTTATGGACAATAGTGGTAGCGGTGCGTATAATAGAGATATCATTGTCGTAGGTACGTGAGTTGTAGCTGGGGTGGTTGATGATACTGGCTGAGTTATGAACAACTCCACCGCTGTTTGCCCAGGTAGATCCTACACGGCTACGCCATCTGTTAGCGCCATCTCCGCTGCCAATAAAGGAATATGGTTAATGACCAACGTCTCATTGTGATGTACAAAATGTATAAATATTTTTGTATTGAAATTATCGTGAGATTGATACATATTATAATATCTATAACGGCAAAACACTCACGTACTGAGATAGATTACGTCTATCGTCATTGTGGCAAGAGTAACGTGAGAGACACTCGACGCAACATCGCCACCAGACTAACTGAATATATCACGAGTATGAAGCGCATTGATACGATTAATTCAGTCATAGCAAAGCACGCTAATCTCTAAAATACAAAACACTACATTCAGTTCGATAAAGTTTTCGTATTAGCCACAGAGTAGTACTATAGATGGCGCAAAATACGTGAAGCATTGAAATCAATCGACATTGTACTTTCAACAGAGATGGTAGATGAAAGCTGCCATCAGCATGGATACCAGCTCCTAATACTCCCTCGAGACGTAAGGTTTTGGTTGGTGTGGAAAGTGACGTCGTTAGCGTGGTATGTGCTGGTGACGGCACATGGGGTGAGTCCATACCAACAACATCGATTAACCGCGGTTGCGATGATGTCTCGTCGGACGATTCCACCGAAGACTCAAGGATGATTCAAAAAGACAAGCACCGCTCCTGTACCGCATGTAGCTGTGTCGTATCACGTCGCACGTCACGCGGCCTGCAGTGCACGCCGGGATCTCGCAGACGCCGCTGCGCACTCGCCCTGGTGATGAGCATCGGATCTGCCCGAGTCGACGTAATCGATCTCAGTATGTGAGTGTTTTGCCGTTATAGGTATTATAATATGTATAAATATTATTCATAATATATTTTTATACTTACATGGTACAGTGAGCAGCAGTTAAGATGGCCCTATTGTTAAGGATTGAACCACCACAAGTTTGTGAGTATGTAACTAAATTCCAAGAGTAAAGAAGTGATGCCATTTGGGGCCAAGTCTCAATGGTGGTCACGGAGCCACCAACAATCCTTTGAGGATTGGATGGGACGGCTAAAAAGGAAATTTTATTTTAAATATAACATGATTTAATCATTTATATGTCACTAATCTGATATATAAAATTATCGTATCACTGTGTTTGTAATTAAACTCCTCCGAAATGGCTTGACTGATTCTCATGAAATTTCGTGTGCATATCGGGTAGGTCTGCGAATCGGTTAACATCTATTTTTCATCCCCCTATATGTTAAGGGTGGTCCAACCGTTAATTTTTTTTAATTTTTAGACAAAATTTGTTGATTTAATTTTTTTATTATACATCATTCAAAACTACATACAATCCTAAATTTTCACCATTCTACGATCAATCCCAATCCCTGTTTTTCATTTGATAATTAAAAACTTTAATTTTATTGGCACGATTTTTACTTTTATTTTGTCATGATTTAGAATAAAAAATTTAATATTACTCTAAATTTTTCACCACTCTACGATCAACCCCTGTTTTTATATTTTTCTAATTTCAATTTCCTTTAATTATGATTTTTTCAATTTTAAGAAGAATTCCTTTTACATTTTTTAGATTTGAACAGAACAACGTCTGTTGCGTCAGCTAGTACTAATATAAAAATAATACTAACATAAAACAGTTATCACTTATTATTGCCATTAAAGCATACATGAATACTTTGTAATGTTTCGTGCTATTAAATCTGACCAAAATATTAGTGAGTTTTATTTTTTTCTAACCTTTATCTAGTGATATGCAGTCTCACAGGCATTGCGCGTGTTGCGAACTCATGGAACTACCAACTTCCATGTGTTGCCACGCCTGAGCGTTTTAGTAGGTTTTGTTTTCGTAGTAAATAGATCATGGAAGGAGGAATGTATTTTACCAATTGCATGACACGTGAATTATCGCCCCTTGTGCAAAATTTATGTTTATATATTTAAATTTAACTAGTAATTTATGCTGTTGGCAACTGTTCACGTGGTTGGATCGAAATTCTTTAAGGTCAATTGCACAAATAGACTAAGTAAAGTGGTCTTTTAGACCAGACTCTCAAGTTCATGGAGCGCAGAAAGGAAATAACGATGCAATCATCAAATGCCTCTTCAATGCTAATTGGTCCAATCGTAGGCAGTTAAATAGACGAATCTCCAAGTCTGTGCGACGCGACGTTCGTCGATTCAATAAACATCGTATTGAAGAAGCAATAGAGTGAAACCGTGGCTCGAAAGTGTTCGCACGAAAATTATTTATCGGGTATAGCCAAATAACCAAACCGAAGACCGCGTCAATGTTATTTTATCCCAAAATGAGATCTTGGGAAATAGCGTAAGGTCCTTTTGGGATATATCCCAGAAACTTATTGCCGGCTGGGTTCAAGATCCAAAATTGAAGCTAACTCGGCACTACAGCGAAAAAATCCCGGATGTCAGCTTGTACGAGATAAGAATAACACTGAAACAAAGAACCGAGAAGGGACCGGCACATGAAATTACCACACAACTCCTGAGGGCTGTTGGCACTTTTAAAAGCCCTACAGAAATTGTTTAGTTCTATAATTCTCGGGGGCGACGTTCCAGATTTGTGGACCAAGAGTGTGGTGGTGTTATTTTTCAAGAATGGCATTGAACGATATATCTTTAAAAATAAACTAGCTGACCTGGAGAACTTCGTACCGCCTTTTTTCCTTATTATTTTATTTTAGTATTTATCAGTTTGGTTTTAGTATTATCAGTGCGGTGACGGACTAAGAATACAATTCACCAGCCGTGTGCGTCGTAAAAGACGACTAAGGGATATAATATCTGTACAATATAAGTAAAACTCGGAACAAAACCCTATACCAACACGTCTCACCAGCGTGGTATGGTGGTTGCCGAAGCTGGGGCGGTCTCGTGACTCGGCCTTAAACGTATAAATATAATAGAATTATTAATAATCCAACTGAATTGAATTTACGGAAAGTGTCATATTTCCTTAGTCCGCAACTTTACACTATTTGTGGGAGGCTGATAAATCATCATCATCATCTCAGCCCATACACGTCCAACTGTTGGGCTCGCACCTCCTACACTATGGGAGGGAAATTGACCTGGTCAGACGTGTTAATATAGGGTTTTTTCGAGTTTTCTTCTCTAGCATAGATATTATATGCATTGGTATTATATCCCTTAGTCGTCTTTTACGACACCCCCTATGTTGAATTGTATTCTACCTATTTAATATACCGCCTTTTTCGATTCCATTACCTTTTTTAATCTAGATCTATATGTAATTATGCCAAAAATGCCGAACCGACGGGACGAATATCAAATGTTTGACAGGTAAGAACAGTTTGTATGGAGAAATAAAATTGTCATTTTTAGTATTTGACTCGCAATTTTCCATATTTTCTCACCGTCTAAACCTTCCCTAGACTTCCACAAATAATTCAAGACCAAAACTAGCCAAATCGGTCCAGGCGTTCTCGAGTTTTAGCGAGACTAACAAACAGCAATTCATTTTTATATATATAGATTTTATATATATAGGCACAGTATAGTCATCTATCCAGTAACGTATCTCGGCCGTAACCGTGAATTAAATGCCTAAACGTAAACATGTGATAGGGCTGCCCGCCTCCAGCATTTTAATTACATTGGCCTACTTTGTTTCCATTTAGTTTTGTATATACTTTTCTTATATAAACAAATAAAATACTTTGTGAATTGAATAGGAAGTGTTCAATAAGAATGCGTGTTGATTTTTGATTGGTAGTTTTAATTAAAAGAAAAACATTTTATGTTTAAATAACAAATCGGTCTATAAATTTAAATTATCTAGTGACAGACAGACGGTCAAATAATTTTTTTCTAGTACTATTCATACACATAGTACAATAACCATATATTATTAATAATAAAATACCACGTCTTTACTTTGAATTATATAAACTAACAAAACAAAACACATTATGAGTTTTAACACAAGCGTACCGTAACATGATTCATGAACCGCCTATAACAACCTATTTCACTTGTGTCAATCACTTTATTCACTTTATTTATTAATCCAGACAACTTTTTTTCGGGAGATAAAAGGAAATTAAAACGTCACTTATTATGTACCTACCTACTAGTAAGTAAAATTATTTTATAATCTTACCTTTCAGAGTTTCCAGGTAATCTAAAAAAAGTTATTTCTGCATTCGTTATTGACGAATTCATGCAACTAAAACAGCACAATATACCCTACTTGTCATATTAAATATGTGTATAATTATGTATTTTAGTGAAAAATTCGCGCAGTTATTGTTAAAAAAACAACACACCGTTCGTTTGTCACTGCAGCACAGTCGCGACTGTCTACATGCCGAGCGCATGCCGAGATCGAGGCGCGTAAGTATAGCTCGCGTTTCGTCCGTTTGTATGAAGTTGGATTACTGGTAGATTATAATACCGTGATATAGGCTTGGTTGAAAAAATATTTTTCATAATATAGATGAATTTTTCTCATTACGGACAAATAATTGACATTCTAAACTGTTATAATCAATTTTAATAAATCAGTGAATATAATAAAGTACTTAATGAAATAATTAATTTATTGTAATGAATTTGTGAAATACTGTCTAATTTTTTTTTTTTTTTTTTTTTTTTTTTTTATTGCAAACGGTGGCAAACGAGCAAACAGTACACCTGATGGTAAGTGTTGCTGCCGCTCATGGACCTTTACAAGGCCGTTGCCTACCGCGAAGAAAGCGAAGGGGGTGTGAATGCGTGCATTGAGACTCGGTGATACCAAGGGCACCACCAAAACCCTCTACACGCAATCACCAAGGAAGTTGGGCTTCCGGCTCTCTCGCTCACCGAACGAAGCGCAGTAACAAATTGCTACTACTCAGACGTCGATTTTCTGCGAGAGCATGGTACTGCCCCGGACGGACCGGCCCGCGGCTGTAGACAGATAACTGTCGACAGTGTGGTCCTACCACTCCTAAAAATTATAGATTCTGTGATATTTCATTTTATTGCACAAGATATTTTACATGTACTTATAAAACTTTTATTATTGCACACTCGATATGGATATACTGTTCAGTACTATATATTGTAATAACAGCTGTACAAAATGTAACAGTTAAGCAACAAATAATTCTGATTCTGATAAAACACTCTTAAGGAATAACAGACCCATCTCATTCTTGAGCCACGTGTACAAATTGTTATCAAGAGTCATTACTAACCGACTCGCATGCAGACTCAACTACATCCAGCTACCTAAACAAGCCAGAATTTGAAAAGTTTATAGTACCATTTTTTTTTGTTATGGGTGATAAAAGCCTACGTGATAAAATCCGGAATACGAAACTCCGTAGCAGAACGGATGTAACCGACGCAGCTCACAGAAGTAGCACCTTGAAATTGCAATGTGCAGGCGACATTTCTCTTCGAATTGGCAACGGTTAGGGAAAAATGTTCGGGAGTGGCGACCACGAATCGGACGACGCATAGCAGGACGACTCACTACTAGGTGGACTGACGACATTTTCAAAGTCGCAGGGAACCGTGAAGACCGTATGCAAGTCCCACAGGATCGTTCCAGGATTGGCAATGTCATGGGGACTTGGGGAGGCCTATGTCCAATATTGGACGTTTATAGGTTGATGGATGGGAGCATTTTAAGACAATTTAAAAACACCCATTTTATTGTCATAATAGAAATTGATTTAAAAATAGTAGCCTGTGAGAGGTCATGTTTTTATAACGTTATAAATTTATCATGTCACCAGTTAAGAGCTAATAATGAACTGTCAAGCGTTACGTTTTCCTGGATAGTTTTTCAGGATAAGAATAGGAGAAATTTTATGAAAAATATAACTTATCTGTTCAGTTACATAACTATTATGTAGTATTTGGTCTATCTTACCTGCGGCTGCCGCAATACATAGAGCCAACAATGCAAACACGCGCATCTTGATCTACTGTCACGATTGTGACTTGAACAGTGTCATTTCAGGCAACGCATCGTGAATTTATACTTACAAAAGGTACGTAGGTAATTATTTTATCAAAAGAATGCAGAAAAATAAAACATTATCGGCTTAGTACTCTATTTAAATCGTAAAGGCAAAGGCACAGTGACGTATTATAACTATACTGGCTTTTGCATATATGTACTTCTTTTATTTTTCTCTCCGTTAAACATCATTTTCTTAATTTGTGTGAGTGAAATACATAAAAGCAAAATTGACCTTCTATTTTACATTCTTAGTGACGGACATATCCTCTAAAAAGTCGATTTTCAGCATATTGCTTTTTAGTGTCTCTTTACACAACCAAAATATGTAAGACGTTGCGTAGTACATATTTGTACTAATTTCTAATTCAATAATAAATCAAGTAAATGTATGTAAAATTAAATTGCCCATTTCGAGTATGAAAATTAAAAAAGGCTGAGACACGTGTTTGAACTTTTACTGATAAATATTTGTCCTTATTTTGAAGATAATGGATTAAGGAAAAATTTTATTGTTATACGCCAGTACGACCAGCTTGGCTGGTCCAGTTGGTAGGACAATTAGAATAGATTTTTAATAGATGTGGGTTCCTTTTATTTAGATAATTTTTTGATCTACAATTTTCGTCAAAGGTAATTTTATGATAAATCTTATCGTTTTGGTGAAAATCACGAAATGCCCATTTTTTTGATCTTTGACCTCGAATACATTTTTCAAGTATCAGAACAATGGGGCAATTTGAAATGTTATTTATAGTTATGTTTTTTCAACTTGATGTTAATTTATGTAACTTCGTTCTTAATTTTTGGTCTAATTTGACGAGACTATAGTTTCAAACCGTTCGGCCCCACTGCGATTGCGTCGAAGACACGACGCAGCACACACTGGAGATCTGCGTGAAGCGGCTCCGTGATCTCGTCGCAATTAAAACTTCAATGACATGCTCTGCCTTGATGATGATATATAAGTATCATTAACACTATTCAAAAAGGAAACATGTTTAATAATCATTTTTTACACTGTATAAATAAAATTTATGAAAATTATATTTTAATATATATTATTGTAGGCCGTAGCGGGATACTAGTTTAAATGTAAATTCCTTCCTTTTCAGTGCCTATATGGCCGTTCGAGATACGAACGGCAGGGGCACCACCATGCCTCCAGATTTAAATTTTAATAATTTATAAAATATAAACGCTTCCTTATAAAATAAAGATATAATATGATAGATACACTTTGATAATTGTATCATCACTTTAGCGTCACACTGAAGTCGTTGCATTTTTCTAAGTTCGTCAACATGTGTCGATTAGTACTTTTTGTCGAAGCGGTTCGTCGCCTTTTTGAACAGTCATAACTTTGGTTTGGATTATTATTATTATTTTAGACTAGATAAATAAATCTCTCGGAATATTCTTTCATTAGTGGACTTATTAAATGTATAAAGTTTCAATTGCACACACATACATTTTCTTGATATGTGAAAAACATTGTTTTCGTAACTGACATATGATAATCAAAATTCTTAGGATACTTCCAGAGGTCCTAGAAGGCTGAAATTCGGTATGTAAGTTAGTAATAACACAAAAACAACAAAAAATCTCAAACTCGGTACTTTTACCCTTCAACCCTTTAAATTAGAAGATCGAAGTTTGTATGAGAATTCAGTAAATTTTAATGTTAGAGGTTTGAAAATTAATAAACTGAACTACTGTAATGAAAGACGTAATTTAGGATTTTTAGTAAATCAACCTCCACTCTTCAAACTGGGAAATAGAATGAAGCGTGGGCAATACAAATTAGGCATTTAATTAATTAATTTATTTAGTCCAGTGAAAAGTTACATTTGGGGTTGCCTTTGTCAGAGGACGTAATTTAATTTTTTAGATACGATTGTTAGTGTAAAGTTAAATCCAAGTTTGTGGGGTTGTAAGCCTTGTCCCACGGCTGCCATTTTGGAAAAAGAGGTTTTTACGGTTTATCTGCCAAACTACAGGTCTCACAAAAATTATTGAACATTTTTTGTCGTAAATAAAATTATGTACAAACTCTGTTCAGTAAATAACTTTTAGTCGTAGAAACATAAATAAAAAGTTATAAGCATTTGCTTTTTCGTTATAAGCATTCATAAAAATTTGAGAAAATAAAATCTATTTGTTGATACAAATTTGTTCTTATTATTTATACAAAAAAAAAAATAATGATATCAAATCATTTTTATAGACGGTGCTTTAAGGAACAATTTTTATTAAAAACATTTTTGAAATTATTCATTAATTAAAGTTTTACAGCGTTGTAAAACGAATACTATTGTCCAGTATTCACAACTATACATGAATATAAATATGAATGTTAACGATTTGCCATAATTTTTAATCATTTTACTATTTTTTTATTATAATCTTTTTAATTATTGAAAGATTTTTAGAAATTATTTTTTGATTTTACACTCCATCAAACAAAACTTTGGAATTATTGATTTTAAAATATTTTCAAACCATTGAGTGTCACTACCAATAATAATGTGCAGGTAGAAAAGGTTTGGTAATTATAAAAATCCTGAAGACTGGGGCTGGAAAAAATGTGGAAAGTTTTTGTGCAGAGCTTCGAAAATTTAATTTTCTGAAGATGGAAGGAAACTCTGGAGTGATGTTTGGATGTCGCAGAGCGGGCTTGCAATGCTCTGTAGTGTGTTGCCATTGTTCTAGGGAGAGTTGCAGCAACATAATGGAGCTCTCGAAATCAATTAAACAAAATGATTTCAAAGATGAACCACCGACATTGACGCCACTTTCTTCTCTGGTTCTCCCTCAAGCATTTAACATGGAAAAGAAACCAGGTGCTGAGCCGCAGCCTGGTTCATCAAAAAGACCGAGGACAGAGTAGTTGTGATTTAGAAAAATAAATCCTTTTTTTGGGGCGGCACGCGGCCTCATAACCCACCCATAGCACGTTGCCTTCGTGGTTGAGGCTGACCAGTGGTGCTGAATTTCTTGTCTTTAGTGGTCGGCCCGACGGAATACCCTAAGGGGGTACCCTCTCCTCTAGTCGTCCAGGATGTCAGTCGCCGTCGCGCGGTCAGCCTCTCTGCGTGTGACGGATTAAAATCCTCGATCCGATCCATCAGGCGCAAAAAGTTGTTAAAATTATTTCCTTAAAAAACCGTCAATAAAAATGGTCTGATATTTTTTTGTAAAATGATTAGAAACAGTTTTATCGACAAATAGATTTTCTCAAGTTTTTATATTATTACTTTTGCTTATAACTTTTTTATTTATAACTCTACGACTAAAAGTTACTGAACAAAAGTTGTATATAATTTTATTTGCAACAAAAAATGTGGAATATTTTTTGTGAGACCTATACTTTGGCAGATAAATCGTAAAAACCATTTGAACCTCTTTTTCCAAGATCGCGGTCGTGGGACAAGAGTTGCGACCCCACAAACTTGGATATAAAGAATATAAAATAAATAAAAATACAAAATAAAAGAAGATATGAATAAAAAAAGTTTGGTACGGTATTACGAAACCACGATGCTGTTATGTAAAATTGTGAAATATATAGTTTTGTGTACAGTGTAATTAATGTGCAATTTAATTACAAGTGCTGGCTAAACCTGACGAGATAGATTCAAGTAATGTACTACTACCCTTTAGATCTAGGTGTGCGATATAATGCTACACTGTCAGCTGACGTTAGCTAATGGCGCCGCCATATTTAGCCTTGACTGCTACTGTCCCCCGCTTTCTTCGCCTCTCTTGTACTGCGATATGCGATAGATAGACCAAAAATTTTGAGGCGATGTAAAAAGTTTCAAGTTAACATAAATAAAAAAAAATTGTCATAAGTAAAAGTAACGTATTACTCTACACGATATTCAGTGCCCTGTGGCAAGGGTGGGCGTGTCCCCTAACTAGGGAGCCGCTTATTACACTTGCCGGTTCATTTGGCCCTAACTCAGTTGTGGAGTGACGTCGTACGACATCGACGTTTTTATCGTAGCCTTTATATAAGAATTTTAATATGTAATTTCCAATAAAACTTTAGTCTTTAATTTTCGTATCTTTATTTTTGTAATATTTATGTTCTTTCTGCCATAAGTAGGTACGGATTTTTTTATAATTTTCTATGACTTGGATTAAAGTCTCTTTTCATTAACTGCACGACATTGGTGATAATGGAAGGGAAGTAGACCTACTATACCACGTTGGTCAGATGTGCTGGTATAGGGTTTTATTTTGAGATTTCATTTTCTGGTATAAATGTTATGTGCATATTAAACCCCTTAATCGTCTTTTACGACACCAACAGGCAAGAAAGAGGGTGGTTAATAATATTCTTACACCGTCACAACACGGAGAACTGACTCACACACTCCAAACATCCGTTCACTTTGCTTGTCTAGCGACGACTGAAGTGCACTAACTCCCTGAACGCTATTACACTGCCCGGTGGCAAGGGAGTCAGGGAGCTAGGGCGACAGAGTCGCTCCGGTCGCCCTGATTAGGGACCCTAACTCACTTACTGTTATTACACTCCCCTGAATCAGGGCCCTGACGCCTGAATATCGTGTAGTGTAATACGTCTTTAACTCACAAAAAGTGAAATCCCATCAAAAATATTTTCATGTAAAATGTTGCCAAGACACGACCATATGATCGACGAGTTTTGGCGCGGACATTTTTTGTGCATGATTGTGACTCAAAAGATTTCAATGACTTTAAATGATTGATTATTTTTATTCATTGGCCTGGCTGTGCCCCTGGTATTGCAAAGGTCCATGTGCGGCAGCATCACTTACCATCAGGTATGCTGCTAGCACGTTTACCACCGTTGGCAATAAAAAAATAAATAACATTTCACTATGTTTTGGTTATAATATTAAAACACGTTTGAGAACGATAAATGATTACCTCCCTCACACATTGCTTGACGAACCGACAACCTTTGGGGAAGAAACATTCTCGAGTGGCGACCACGTATCCGGATAGTGTAGTAGTGGTCCCACGACCTGATGAAAGTTGTTGGGCATCGTTGGATGCAGACGGCACGGTAGCGGACTCTGTGGCGTAACGTGAGGAAGGCCTACGTCCAGCAGTAGATAGCGATTGGCTATGATATGATGATAATGATGAAATGATTATCTCATGCACGACTTAAACCTACACCCTATATGGGTGGTGTATTAACGAATTCGACTTTCGTATTCTCGTTACAATAAGATACCCGAACTCGCTTAATTCAATTTTGTCGTTTGTTTATTCATATTACAGTATCTGTGAAGTTTAAATATATGGCAAATGAAGTGTTTGTAAAAATATAATTATCTTTTTATATATTTTTTCTCCGTGTGGTGACGGAGTAAGAATACAATTCACCACCCCCTATCTTGCCCGTGGGTGATCGTACGAGACGACTAAGGGATATGGGATGCATATAACGTGTATGCGAGAGAAGGAAAACTCGAAATAAAACCCTATACCAACACGCCTGACCAGCGTGGTATAGTAGGTCAATCACCGTTCCATTATGGAGGAGGCCCGAGCCCAACAGTGGGACGTATATGGGCTGAGATGATGATGATGATGATATTTTTTTTGTACGTGTACTGAACTGAACTCGTCCTAAACGGCTGGATCGATGTTGATGAATTTTTTTGTGTTCAGGGGGATTCGAGAATGGTTTAGAGTGTTGATTCGAGAATTAACCCCGGTAGGTGGCACTGTATAGGCAGGACAATAACATAACTTGAGAACGATTTTACCGATTTCGTCCATCTTTTTTTTAAGGTTAGATATTTATTCTCATAAAAACTTACAGGCTTCACATACATGAGAAATTTAAAAAAAATTAAGAAAATGTAATTTAATTACAACAATATACATATATCTAAATAACAAGTGGACGACATAAAGAGCTAAATTGTACATATAATCATTATACAACGACAATCTAAAATATTATAAGATACAGATTTTGTATTATCCACAATATTAGTAAGCGGTTAGAAAAATGTAAAGTTGTCAAACCTGATTTGATAGTAAATAATTTTTCAATTTCTTTTTAAATGTAGTAATCGTGTCAGTTTCTACAAAATCTTTTGGTAATTTATTGAAATCTGCACACCCTCAAACATTATATTTCTTTTACCATAATTCGTTCGCAGAGTTGTAAGGTTAAATTTGTGCGCAGCCTCGATGAGGAGATCCGCCGCCGGCGAATGGGGCGGCGCAGGCGCAACTACCTGCGCCTCATGCCGCCCTAGCCGAGGCCGCGGGTGACGTGACCGGGGATTAGTCCGTCACCCGCCGAGAGGCCGACCGCGTGAGGATAGACCGACGTGCTCCCCGAGGGGGGGACGTCGGTCTATGGGAGGGTATCCCAAGTAGAGGGTATTCCGTCGGGCCGACCACTGACGACAAGTTAACTCTGCTCCGGTGGTCGGCCCAACGACGAAGGCGACGTGGTTTTCGGGTGGGTTGCGGGAATTGCGTGCTTAAGCCCCTCTGTCGCCCCGGACGGAGTGGTGCGGAGACGCGCCGACCGCAGCCCACCCACAAAAAAAATGGTTAAATTTGTTATTATTTCTAGTAAAATATCTGTGTTTTAAATAAAACTACTTTACGGATTTTATCGCGTTTGTATTTGATTTTTGATTACCCGACGTTTCGAACACTTTACAGCGTTCATGATCACGGGTGGACTAAGATGTCTCACGTCCAACAAGTCATCGTTACTGCAGAAAATTTATAATAAATTAATAAAAATATAAATAAATAATTATAAATTTTCTGCAGTAACGATGACTTGTTGGACGTGAGACATCTTAGTCCACCCGTGATCATGAACGCTGTAAAGTGTTCGAAACGTCGGGTAATCAAAAATCAAATACAAACGCGATAAAATCCGTAAAGTAGTTTTATTTAAAATGTATAATACTCGCGTAAACATCAGAAATCAAAATATCTGTGATTCTTTTTAAGGAAAATTATATCGGAATGAATTGCTTTAGTCGTTATTTTTTTTTTATGAGAATGTATGTTTTATAAAAGTACATTTGATTTGAATTAAATAATTTAGTTTTTTTATATAGTTCCGTTGTAGGAGTTAGGTAATTGTATCTAAACAATGTTTTGATTGCTTTATTTTGTGCAGTTTGCAAGTACATATTTTAAATGAGTTTTGGCAGCACTTCCCCAAACGTCTAATAAGTACTCCAAGTGTGGATTTACCAGTGCATTATAGATTGTACGGCACACTGGTATTGGAATGCAACCATTAGTTCTGCGAAGGGCTCCAGTGAGCAAAATAATTTTGGATCTCACATGTTCAATATGTGCCTTCCGTGTTAGCCTATTATCTAAAATAAGTCCAAGATATTTTTTTTTCAGAGGATTTCTTTATAAATTGATTGGATATTATGAGAGGAGTGAAATCGGGCATTTATTTATTTTTCGCACAAAATATCATATAAGATGTTTTGGTTATGTTAATTGATAGAAGGTTTTATGTGTACCAATTCGCCAGAATATTAATATCGTTTTGAGCTTGTGTAAAAAGGCAGGTATCATCAGCGTATAGTGTAATTTGATCTTGGAGTCCAGCCCAACACATATCATTTATATAGATAGAGAATAACAGGGGCTGAGGATAGAGCCTTTGGGAATACCATATACAATTTTTATAGGCTGGCTAAAATGGTTTTATGGTATTTATCGTCTTTACGGGACGGATATTCTACACGCCATCTAGGAGAAAACTTTTAGATGTTATTCCAATTTTTATAAGGGTCGGTACAGTAGTGTAAAGAAAAAAGAAAAAAAATGTATCAACTCCAAAATACCTACACCAGAGGCGCTCAGGAGCTCATTCTGAGAAAGCAATCAAGGTGGCAGCGTACTGGACCAATTTGTTTTTAACTGAATGCCTCCGATGCGAAAGAAGAAGAAGAATCGATATTTAAAATTTGTTACATAGCGATACCCGGTCGTGACTTTAAATCACTACAAAAAAATCTAGGTATATTTCGGCTTGTTGAAAAACAAATATTGTTAAATTGAGCATATAGTGTTATCAAGTAACACTTTCAGCCTCACATATACGGTTAGTTCGGGAACATCTTAATTATTAACCGATTTGATCATCGTTTTATAATTTAATGGGTAATTTTCTAATAGTTGACTCATATTTCTGTAAGCCTTTATAATTTTAATACAATGGACGCCTCCCGCTTGTCAACTTCAGGCGTAATAAATATTTAATGTTATATAATCCTGTATAATATTTGCACGTAAATAATCATTAAAATAATTAAGATATTTTATATTTAATAATAATCTATTAAGTATGTGAATTTAGTATTAGCTCGGGCCACGTGAATGTATAAATACCACCAATTAAGGAGTAGGTGATTCTTATTGTAACCGCTATAAGCTGAATTACAAATTGGACTGTACAATGTGTGTCCACATTATCGCCGCCACTACCATCGCCGTCCTGCATTCTACAATAGTTAAAGTTTCATTAGAAAATATAACGTTTTGAGGCTTGATAAATATTTTCATTTTATATTTCGATAAACATTTGTTTATTTATTTTCTAACGACTGTTAAAGGGAAATTATTTTGTTCCTTAAACTATAAGTATTTTTTGCTTAGGGGGTTATTTAAATTTTTAATTTAATTTTTATTGGTCTATAATTTTTGAAGTAAAAATTTCTATGGGTAAGTTTGGATGGGGGATGAAATTCACGTAAATCGTCATCGACGTGGTCCCGTAGCGTGTTAACAATAACACTGTTTCTGTAGCTATGTCAATCTCACTATATCTGTGCCCATAGCTAACAAAACCAGATAAACGTAAAAAGTTTATATTTTATATATTTTAATTTTAGACCAGTTAATTTTAATATCCAAAAATAAAAACTGTTTACTCACGGTTTTAAATTTTCACTTTTGTCGTTAGTCCTCATGTGTGCTTTTTTTTTCTAAGTACGGGTTTTAATTAATTTCGTGTGATATAATTTCATTTTATTTATTTATTTTAATTATTATAAAATATAAATTATTTCACATGTTGATAAGATGTAGCCCCACAAACCGTGTTATCGGTTTGACTATGGGATCGATGACTAAATATATCCTTAGAATAACACCTACGTAACAATTAAAATATTTAAAACAATAATAATGATAATAGTAACCCTCTGGGCCAGTCGTTATCTCACCATGAGACTAACGCAAACCTCGGAGGAACATTATATGGCTCTCTAAATTCTTTTGATATAAAAGAAGAAATGTATCACAAGATTTGTAGGAAAGCCAATAAACCGCAGGGCAGCTTGTTGCGTGCTGTATGTGAGTGGCGAACCTGCGGTCCTGAGTGCCCCAGAGAGTCGGCTAGGCCCTCGTATCCAGCTCGCCTTTACTAGCTGGCTGGTGTGGAAATCGAAGCGTGCCCGTAGGATTCTCAACTCTGGCTTGCCGGTCAGAGAGAGGTCGTCAGAGCTATGTGCTCGGGGGTGGAAGTGTCATTTTCAAGGTTATAACCACGGGGAAACCATTGCCAGTCTCCGTTTATCGGGGACTTGCAATGGTGAAACCGGCGCCGCACCGCTCGACACCCCAAGCCACTTGCACCAATGTTGCCCCCCTGTTGCCCGTGTAGCCTGCGTGTCTGTGGCGACCGTTTAGGGGGGCCCATTCAGTGAGTTGGCGAGTCACCGTCTGCCATAGTTCAAGACGATAAAGGTATTGAAGGCAGACGACAGTTTTTAAATCAATAGTCTTAAGTTAACCAGTCCATCGAACCTTCAAACCCATAATCAGATTTTAGATACCATCATCACACAATAGTTTTATACCTACCGTTGGCAGTCCACGTGTGTTATGTGCAGACGTGGAGTGTCATCGGTAGCTAACTATATCTGACAGCATCTAACTGACAAATAGAAAGACTATATTCTAACTCTTAACTGAGACTTATCACTTACGAGCTCACTAGTCTAAATATGTACGATATGAATTATATTAGTGAATCGTTTCTAAATTGGTAATTAAATAATAACAATATTAATTTAATTCAAAAACTTTATTTTAATCTCAAACAATATTCTTATGCGTTAGACTGAATCCAGGCAGTGAAACGGGAAACACGTGCATTAACACCAGGGAAGAAAGCTTGTGCACAGCCATTACCCCAGGAGCAGACACCAACAACGACACCGTTGTGGAATAAGGGACCACCGGAGTCACCTTGGCACTGGTCGCGACCGCCGACATCAAGCCAGCCGGAGCACAACATGTTAGCGGTGATAGCGCCACCGTAACGCTGATTGCAAACGTTTTGGTTCACAGTCCAGATTTGCACTTGGCGGAGTTGTTCAGAGAGAGAACCACCTTGCTATAACAAGTAAAAAATTAAATTAAATTTTAGTTACATAGACAATTTTTGTAGGAATTTTGTAAGTTGCTACATTGTTTTGTGCATAATATATTTTATTTAGCCCTTTTGTTCTGAAGATATTTAAATATGATTAGTATAACATATTGCGATTAACACCCCTCTTTTTGCGTTCACAAAAAGCGTTTCCGCATCGGGTGTTATAAGTTTGACGTCCATGTCTGTCTGTCTGTGCGTGTGCGGGCGTGTGTGTGTGTGTGTGTATGACGGTATGTGGCAGCGTAACTCTCAAAAGGATGGACCGATATTGATTGTTTTTTTTCATTTGATAGACACTTTCCTTGCGGTTGTTCTTAGCTACGTTTGGTTAACATCCATCCTGCAATGTAAGCCTCAGCTCTTTTTCAAAATGATGTAATGGTGTATGATTACTCTAAGTGCTTCACGCATGTCAGTGTAATCTTTAAATAACAATTAATTAATAATTCCTATTGAAGAGAACGTAACACTTTATTTTTATTATTTTAGTTTGTGTCGGGGGTTATCCAAAATTTTCAATTTTACTTAAATTTAAGAGTGCTAAGACATTCTTTTAGCCTTGCACTTCAGGTATTATTTATTATAGGCTTTTCTTAAAAATTACACCTAACTTCTGTGTCTCTTTAAAAGAAATAGGAACTTACAGAAGTAGTACCCCATCCGGTAGCCCATACAACTTGGTTATCACCAAGATTGTAGTTAGCGCCAGCAATGCTTGCGGGCCGAGCAGCGTTGTTATGGACGATGGTGGTAGCGGTGCGGATAATGGAGACATCATTGTCGTAGGTACGTGAGTTGTAGCTGGGGTGGTTGATGATGCTGGCTGTGTTATGAACAACTCCACCGCTGCTTGCCCAGGTAGATCCTACACGGCTACGCCATCTGTTGGCGGCATCACCGCTGCAAATAAAGAATCATAATTAATTACCAACGTCTCATTGTGATGTACAAAGTGTTAAAATATTATTATTCACAATTTTTTATTATATTTTTATACTTACATGGTGCAGTGAGCAGCAGTCAAGATGGATCTATTGTTGAGGATTGAACCACCACAAGATTGTGAGTATGTAACCAAATTCCATGAGTAAAGAAGTGCTGCCATTTGGGGCCATGTCTCAATGGTGGTCACGGAGCCACCAACAATCCTCTGAGGATTGGACGGGACGGCTAAAAAGGAAATTTTATTTTAAATTTAACATAATTTAATATTTTACATGTCACTAATACGAATATAAAAATAATACTGCCAAAAACTGGCTGATTTTTTTTGGAGAAGGAAGGCCTTTTATGATAAATTTCTTCTTTTAAAGGCGGCCACAAAAGAAGTGGATTGGCCCCGATAGTTTCACTTACAATGAGATAGGCATCATCTTGTCGGATAAACGATAGATATTCAATTATGTCTCTGTTATCAGCAGGATTAAAGCTGGGAGTGATCACCGGATGGTACGAGGCACATTAGATTTGCTTACGAAAGTCAAGCAGTTCTGCTTGATGAAGTCTGCACTCCGATCTACATTAGTTCAATACCAGAACCCCAACAGCTTTCTGTTCAAATTACATAATCGCTTAAGTGACAAGCCAGTTCTAAAAGCCCTACAGAGGTTGTTTAATTCTGTCATTCTCGAGGGCAACGTCTTCCAGAGGTTATAGTACCATAGACCACATCCAAACACTACTCCAGATTATACAGAAGATCGAGGAGCGTAATCATTCTCTGTGTCTAGTTATTGTGGACTATGAGAAAGGTTTTAATTCTGTCGAAACTCGGACAGTGCTGCAGTCCCTTGAGGTGAATACATCTAAGCCCTGAAGTGTTTGTATGGCAACGTTATTACGTCGATCGGCATACTAAATAAGAGTACGAAACCGATCCAGTTGCTCTCATCTCACTGAAATTGTTCACTACTACACTGGAAGATGTCTTTAAGACCACCAGAGAGAGAAACCATGCTTAGATCAGCATGGTTTCTCAACTAATGGGTCTACAAATGAACATGGACAAGACAAAAGTCAAAGACAAGACACAAGACTGTGCCGAATGGCATTCTCGTGGGTAGACCAGGGGATCTTCATGGATGGATGGATGATTGAATTTTAAGACAATTTTTAAACATCCAAGTTTAATTGTGATAATAGGAATGAATTTAAAAGTAGTTCTCTGTGAGACGTCATGTCTTTATAGTGTTATAAATTTGTCATGTTACCAGTTAGGAGCTAATAATGAACTGTTAAACATTACGTTATCATGAATAGTTTTTCAGTATAAGCGTAGCAGAAACTTTATGGCAAATATTATTTATCTGTCTAGTTACATAATAATTATATAGTATTTGATCTATCTTACCTGCGACCGCCGCAATACATAGAGCCAACAAAGCAAACACACGCATCTTGATCTACTGTCACACTTATGACTTGAACAGTGTCATTTCAGGCAATAAATTGTGTATTTATACTCACAAAATGTATTTATTATCAACAATAGTAATCTTTTTATCAAAATAATTCAGAAAGAAAAAGATTATCAGCTTAGTACTGTATTTAAATCAAAAGGCAAAGGTACAGTGACATATTATAATTATATTAGCTTTTGAATATCCTTATTTTTTTTTCACTACGTTAAACATCATTTTCTCAATTTGTGTGACTAAAATATATTGACGAAATTGACCTATTAATTTACATTTCTTAGGAATGGATATATATAAGGCGAACCGCGAGTTGGCCAAGTAATTGGCCGACTTGCGGCGCCAGGTTGCACAGTTGGCGCAGTCTGCGCCGCCGGCAAACGCCAACCCTGCCGCTGGCAAACGACAACCCTGCCGCCGCTCCCGTTGTGCCGACTGCGACGAGTCTCCAAGAGCCCGAGCCGGCCACAACCCCGCTGCCCACAGTGGATGGTGTGCCGGACCAGGCCATGCGCGCCATACTGGAAGCGGTCGGCAAGATTTGGACGCGCGCATGGCGGCTCTGGAGGAAAGACTGTCTCTGCTTCCGGAGCCCCGTCTCCAGCCGCTGCTTGCTGCGGACAGGCCGAAGGTCGTGGCGTCGGCGCTTCGCTGCTGCCATTGCTGGGCCGAAGCAGACGGACCCTACCGCCAAAGTAGGTTAGGACCGATCTGACAGACGCCCAGTTTGGGTTCAGGAGGGGTCGTTCGACGATCGCGGCCCTGCTACGCCTGAGGGCCGTGGTGAGAGAGGCCGTCACCGGCGGAGCAGTGCTGTTGACGGTGTCCCTAGACATCGCCGACGTATTCAACAGTCTGCCACTCAGCTGCATCAGGGGAGGCGCTCCGCTATCACGGGGTGCCCGTTTACCTGAGGTGGCTGGTAGACTATTGGGAGGGACGCAGCGTCCTCTACACCAACCAACTAGGGGACGTTGGGTGACCGCCCATGACGTGCGGTGTCCCACAGGGTTCGGTCCTCGGTCCCACTTTGTGGAACATCGGCTACGACTGGGCGTTGAAACGGAGCCTCACACACAGGCTGGGCGTAATTTGTTACGCCGACGACGCGCTCGTCACAGCCCGTGGTGCGATGCTGGAGGAGGCGGTAAGCCTGGCAACTCTCGGCACCGAGGAAATGGTCAGGCGGATCGAGGCGTTGGGGTTGAGGGTGAGCTGGACAAGATGGAGGCCCTCTTGTTCCATGGGCCCCGTATGGGTCCTCCCATCGGCGTCTCGATCACCGTCAAGACGGTTGCCATCAGCATCCGGGCCCACATGATGTACTTGGGCCTGGTGCTCGACGGGCAATGGTGGTTCCGGGAGTAGTTCTGTCGACTTGCTCCGCGGCTTTTCGGCGCGGCGTCCGGCCTTTCTAGGCTCATGCCGAATGTGGGCGGACCCAGCGCTACGTGAAGACGGCTATACGCGGGGGTCAACCAGTCGATGGCCCAATGTATGGCCAAAGTATCCAATATCTACTATACATTCGTACAATTAAAATAAAAAATAAATATTAATAAAAAGATTATAAATAATTACAAGTTAAAATAGTAAGGAAACAGCATCTAGCGTAGGTACTTAACACAGCTGTTGTACTACGTAGGTACTACGAGCACTTTACCTCGCCGCCCGCGCGGATCATTCATATTACACCTTAGAAAAAGTTCGATTGTCAACTCGTAAAATTGTATCATAATCTACTTACGTCCTTTCCAGAAATACCACTACCTCAGGACCGTCAGAAACAATTATTTAAAGTGTTAGTGACAGACTTGGTATCTACTAGTCTACTAGTAGGTCATTATTTCAATAAAGTAAATTGGTTCAGATGTATTTAGATAAAATGGAATCAGCTACCTACACTATTTACAAATAATTGCGAACAAAGTAACACGAATAGTTATACAAGAATGTCGTTCTACCGATATTGAAAGAACTGTTCAAATTCCTCACCCTTTTTTTATCTATGCATAAACGATCATTTGTGCACTATTTGTACGTACTGGTACAATATTCGAGTATCGATAATGTCTATTAGACATTTCGTAACAACACAAACACACAACGATGTCGCGAAATATGTAATTAAGTACGGAAATTGTAAGTTCATGCGCTTGACCTTTCCCTTTCACGCGCCGTTGGATACTAAAACAATTGGCGGCCAATCGGGGATCGCCAAGGATACCTGGGTAGGTAGGGATTACGCTTTGTAATAGCTGTCCACCGTGGACTTCGTAGCTATGATTGGCTAACGAAATTCCACATGATTTGTTTGTTTAAAATGTAAACATGATAAACAGGCTGTTACAAAATATTAACTTTAATTTATTTTATTTTATTATTTTTTATAACTACCACTATTGAACATTTAAATCTGTTAGATATGTTTCTTAGGTCGGATACTTTTATGGTTTTTTTTGTAAGATGATAAAAAAGTCACCGTGTATATAGATTTTCAAAGAAAAGCAGAAATGGACTTGATCAAATAGATCTTTATAGTCCCAAACATAAATGGTCGCGCTCGTTACGCCAGAGATCACACCCCCAGCGAATGTGGTGTGCTGATTGTTCATACTGGTGGTCAAATGACATAACATTGACATCATTATGTCAATGTTATGTCATTTGACCACCAGTATGAACCATTGTACCATTGTAAGGACACGAAATTAAAAGAAAAAAACTTAGTTTTGAGATTGCCATGGCCAGTTAGGAATTGGGCTACACAATGGGCAACACTTTCTCCATACGCTTGCGTATACATGGGAAAAATAGATAGAGCTGATGGTCTTTTGGTGGTGACTCCCATCTCTTCTATCATTCAGTTAGAAGTTAAGCAACGAATTGCGGCGCAAACAATCTAGCGATTTTATTACGGTGGTGCGGTAGAAGGAAACCTATGCTCACAGTCTCGCTGGTGGTGTAATACACTGACGCCCGTCTTTGAACCCCCAAGCCAACCGGAAGTACACTCACGAGTACTGGCAAGGCTTCGGTGCTAACTGTTCTGTAGGCTTTACATAAGAATATTAAAGCCAATCTTTGGCTTCGTAATAACTTTAGGCGAGCCGTCCCTATGGAAACTCTATCAGCCCAGACAGGTGCAGCGTAAAAAATACGGGTGTATTTGTAGTTACATATATATATAGTTACATATGTATTTGTAGTTACATATATATATATATAGTTTTTAGTATATTGAAACGCCCCAGATGGGAATTGATATTCTAGTAAGGACATAGAAATTTTGTTACGCTTATTCATCTACAGTTTTAATATGTTAAATAAATGAAAAACTTCAACAATTTGCAAGTGACCTCTGGAGTAGTATACAATATGGACCTATTTATTGATAGGCTCTGGTCTCGGCACACCTCGCCCGATCCGCCTGGAGTAACGGATGGATGGCGTGGAACCCCATAACGTACTGTACGTTTCCCTACCCATCGTCATTGGCTGACCACTGCTACCGATTCCTTGACATCCGTGCTCGGCCTGGCGGGTTACCTTTTCGAGTATCAGCCCATTCGATGCCCCGGCAACACGATAATGTTGCCGCAGCAGCACACTCACGCGGGCGGTTTCTCTCGATCTCTCTGTGGTGGACTAATTCCCAGCCCATCCACCCGCGATATTGGCTAAAGCGGCATCAGGCGCAGGTACTCGCGGCTGCATTTATACTATGCTGGTCAGATAAGTTGGTACCTATAGGGTTTTATTTCGAGTTTTCCTTCTCTTGCATAGATGTTGTATATGTATATGCGTATGACATCCCTTAGTTGTCTTTTACGACATTCTGAGGCAATAATTGTATTCTTCTCACACGTAATAATAAATATCTGTAAGCTTTTTCATCGCGGCAAAATAGCAATTGTTGACAGATTATTATTTCGTCACCGTGCAAAAAAAAAATTATACGAATGGCAAAGAGTTGGTGGACTTTATAAAATAAATAGCCTAAAAGCATCTTACAAATAATTTCGCTTCGAATAGTCATGGTTTGTTTTTAGCATTTTTGTGTAACTTGTTTTCATTTGCTGTGATCAACTAATGTCAACGTCGTGGGCGAAAAAAGCCGAGTAGCGGCGGCAACAGTCGAACACTTGGATCGATTTTTCTACTTGAACTTGCTGCGCTTAATATATTTGTATGCCACTGTTCCAATTATAGCAGGGAATTACGATTGTCAATAGCTGTTTATATGTTTCAATGTCATGGTAAATCAATAATAGCTTGCCGTGAAAAGAAAATAAAGGCAGGTCGATATTTTTTTTCTTCTTAATATCAAATAAATGTTATGATAAAATATATAGGAAAAGTTTTTCTTCGTGTTTGCTACGAACAATATTATGAACCATCGTTACCAATATCGAGTGAATTTGCACGTATTCATTCCCTAGGAGAAAGTTAAGTCAACGCCTTTAAATAAAGTGATGGCTACCTTAGTGGCAGTTTATTTGGAAATGTTCGTAGTAAATGTGATGTGAAAGAACTGTAATTTAATATTTGTTTTCTCTGTATACTACATTATAGTACTTTCTATGTGTTTTATTATATTACATGCCACTTAAATTTATTAATATTTTGCAGTTATGTGCTTGTTGAATTATTAATTAGGTAATATTAATTTTATCGGTAAAGTAAAACCTACATGTTAGAGAAAGGACGCCGCAATCATTAAGGGTAAATTAGACTTCCATCAAATGGTCTAATTTTTTCATATGTAACTCTATACATCCTCCTGATCAAAATTCCCAGTATGTCGGTGATGTGAATGCACGAGATTTCATCCATAGAAAAAGTGTCTATAGCGCGTAGCACACTGCGCGTGCATCAGTCAAGAGCATATCTGTGTCGCGAGCTTATAAGTTGTTCCCCTAACAAAAAGTGCCCAACGTGGCTAAAGAAGTGAAAACTTCTTTGGCGCCTTAGACACTTTTTCTAAGAGTGAAATCTCGTGCGTTCACATCACCCACATACTTATAGTAGTAGATCTGTAGCTATACAGCTGGCATATAGTGCTATGTATATCTTATAAGTGAAATTGAATGGATTGAAATTTCAATTGGAAATTCAATGTGACGACCATCTCTATCGAAATAAAAATAATACCGCAATAACTATACTTACTTATATTTTAAATTTGTGTCGTTTTTGGCTTGAGCTGTCTGAGTATTTGATGAATAATCATTCTGCCCTGATTATCTGCCAATAACTTTATGGCGTGCTCTGTGATTTTGACGATGGCTTTTTTGTTTTGATAATATGTTGAAAGCACATACTGAGTAGAGCTGCTTGTTGCCGGTATAATATAGTAATCTTTGCTTCCTTTTTTTTTCTAATTATGATGTAACTTAATAGTTACCTCATAATAATTACAATCTAGCTTGAGGCTAATAAGTAATTCAAATCTAACTTAATTTGTTAAGACTTACACAGTAAAGAATGTGTCCATTGGCACTTTTCTTATTGTCTCTAATAATAATAAAATACACTTTGTTCTTGTGTTCTTCAAGGATAGCACTCACTGCTCTACTTATCACTAATTTCACTAAACTAACTCAAAAGGCTTAGTCCTTTTTAGTCTCCTTACTATGTCCATGGTGTCGAGGAGCTGGATATCCTCGGCATTTACGTGTTGTATTAGTCTTTGTTCATGTGCCTCAGCATATTTTTTTATAACATTAGTAACAAGGTCCACTCCTAAATCACGGTGGATGTCCTCATTTCTAATATACCAGGGAGCGTTTACTATACTCCGAAGTACTTTGTTTTGGAATCTTTGTTTTGGAATCTTTGTATTATATCAACATTGGTGCGTTTTGTTCAACCCCAAATTTGAATGCCGTATGCCCATACATGCATAAGTATTTGTTTGTACAGGAGTACTTTGTTGTTCACTGATAATACTGATTGTCTATCGAGTAGCCAGTGCATTTTCTGGTAGCGTAGATCTAACTCCTGACGTTTCTTTTTGACATGTCCCTTCCAGCGAAGCTTAGCGTCAAGCGTCATACCCAAGTATTTTGCCGTATTTTCATATGGTACAATGCGGCCATTAATGTATACCGGTGTATAATTTGTTTTTTTATTTGAAAAGTCTTTATGAGTTGATTTGGACTCATTTAGTTTAATTCGCCATTTATTGGTCCAATCAGTGATGGCGTTGATGGCAGTGTATACTCTCTCTACGGCTTCCTTATGAGTTTCACCTGTTGCCATGATGCCGGTGTCATCTGCAAAGGTTGCAATAACATTGTTTTTTATTTCTGGAATGTCAGAAGTGTACAACTGGTACAAAACAGGGCCAAGGACACTTCCCTGTGGTACTCCAGCTTTTATTTGTCTGAGACTAGAGTAAGCATCTTCTTGTCTCACTCTAAATATCCTCTCTGTTAGATAGGATTCTAATATGTCTGCAAATTGTTTTGGGAGCATTTTCCTTAACTTATATATAAGAGCCTTATGCCACACCTTATCAAATGCCAGAGCTACATCCAGAAACACTGTAGAACAGACTTTTTTCTCTTCTAGGGTTTTTTTCTATGACGTTGGTAATTCTATGTATTTGATCTATCGTAGACTGTTTCTCTCTGAAGCCGAATTAGTGATTGGGAATCAGTTTCCTATCTTCTATAATAGGCTTTAATCATCTTAAAAGTAATTTTTCAAATAATTTTGATGTAATTGACAGAAGAGATATTGGCCTGTATGATGATACTTATAGAGGAGATTTGCCTGGTTTGGGCATCATTATAACTTCAGCAACTTTCCATATATTAGGCACATGTTTTAGTCTGAATGTCGTATTGACAAGGGTTGTGAGTTTTACTATGGCTTTATGCGGGTGATTTTGAAGCAGCTCACCAGTGATAAGATCGTATCCGGGCGATTTCTTTTTAGCCAAGTTTTTGATCATATTATTGACTTCTTTTACGGTAACTGGTTGTATTGCCGAGTCGTCATGACAAGTGACATCAGGTGCTATGTTATCAGGGCTTTCCTCGTCGTTTGTTTGGAATATTTGTCCTAAATGTTCTGCAAATAAAGTAGCTTTCTGCTCGTTACTTCTGGCCCATTTGCCATTTATTTGTTTAATGGGTGAGGCATGAACAATAGGCTTTTTTAAGTTTTTAGTGACTTTCCATAGTGAGTATTCGGTTTTTTCACTATTTGTTAATTGACTAAGATAGTCATTTGTAGCTTCATCATGATAGTTTTGTATTGCTTTACTTAATCTTTTTGTAAGTCTATTTAGTATTGCTTCGTCAGGCGGGTATCTAGAATGTTGCCACTTTTGTCTTTGTATTCTCTTAATGGTTATAATATTTCTTATTTTTAGTGGATATCTGTGATTGCAACCTTTTTTTAGAGACTGGTGTATTTTTCCAACCGCATTGTTGGATGTCTCTCACAAATTTTGACACCTCTTCATCTAACTGCTGTTCATTTTAGAGCGGTACTTTGAGGTTAATAATGTTGTTAAGTCTAATTGAAAGCTCTCCCGATCAGTGTTTTTGTTCACTAACATTGGATTGCTATCTTTCTGTATTACTCTCTCACTTAAGGTTAAAATAACGGGCGAATGATCAGAATTTATATCCAGTCCCTCATGTATGTTAAGTAATGTAATGTAAATGTGGCTGACAGATTCTTGTAAATGAAGAAATCGATCAGATCTGGAGTTCTTTGAGTATCACTATGCCAGTAAGTGGGTTTTCCTGTTGAAATTGCATTGCATTTGATTTCTCTGACGGCCATAAGCAGTTCCTTTCCTTTAGTATTTGTTAATCTGGAGCCCCAATATGTGTTTTTTGCGTTGAAGTCCCCTCCTAATATAAATGTGTTACCAAGATTTTGCAACAGGTTTCTGTACTGCTCTAATTTCAGAGCATGCTTTGGTAGGCAGTATATAGCTGCTATGGTGATATGATATGTATTAGTTCTGACCCTAACGGCTACAGTTTGTAAGAATTCTTCTTCAAATTTAAATTCAAGGTAATGGTAGATATTTTCCTTTATTATAAAGGTACTTCCTCCTCTCGCAGTGTTGAGAGGGTGCAGAGCGTGATATATTTTATACCCATTAATATGAATATGCGATTCTCTTGTAAAGTGAGACTCTGATATGAAGCATACATCAATTTCTTCGGTAGCAAGGACAGCCTGTAGCTCGTTTCGATGCTTTAGGAGTCCGTTTGCATTCCATGCCATTATTTTCAGTGTTTTATTCATTTTTACTTTATATTAGGTACTTGTGTAGCACTACCTTCTAGGTTCTTCAATCTTTGATCGAAGGCCGTTAAAATATTTAATATTTTGTTTATATTGTTATTTTAAGCGATATCTCCCGACTTCGCACCAGTGGTTGTATATGTGGCTACTGTGCTTTCATTGCTTGGGCATATGATACATTTTTCTGTATAAAATGTATCGAGTGATTTTTATTAATTTTAGGCACCTGGGTGGAAGGCGTAGTAACTTTTTTTTAAAATTTGTGTCTTAATTGTTCCAGTTCTTTAGCGACCATACATCCTCTGTAGTTGGCCGGGTGTGACTCGCCGCAATGAACACATTTGAGTTTTTCTGCTATCGATATTGTGCAGTCTCTGGTTAGGTGTTTACCAGTGCACTTTACACATCTAGGTTCCTTGGAACAATATTTCTGTGTATGGCCTTATGCCTGGCATCTTTTACACTGTGGTATTAGTTTGGATGTTTTTAAAGGCTGCACTTCAACCTTACAGCCCAGTATGGTCTTTATACCATATATTTGATCTATTTTTTCAGTCTTTTCAAAGGAAAGCATAAACATATTTAGAGGTTCTTTGGTCCTCCAACTTAATTTATTTACAGCTTCCTGGATTTTCAATCCTTTTGCATTTAGATCCTCTACTATTCTGTTTGGCAAGAATGATGAGTGGAGGTTTTTTGCTATGACCCTAATCGGCCTATCTGGTTTGTTCTCGTATGAGTGCCAGAGATAATTATTTTGCATTAAGAGCATAGTAATAGCTCTGTGGGAGTCTTCATCCTTGACGTTTACTTTCACAGTATTTCCGCTTATCATTTTTACCAAGAAAGAGTCTTTATTTGAGCAAGTCAAAAGTAGATCATAAAACTTCTGATAGTTTTTAATATCCTCTACTATGACTGGAGGGGGTAGGGGTACCTTTTATATTTTTGGTTTTTCGGCCTTTGTATCATCTTGAGATGTAATGGCGCTTACTCCTTGCGATAGTGGCGACAGTGAAGTGTTGAGCTTCCTTTTCTTCCTACTTTTCTGTCGTACCCACTCTGTTTCTCTGACAAGGTCCTCTTCGTCAGTCTTATATTCAAATGTTTTCTGAGGCTCATTGCTTGTTGAAGATTCCTTCTCTAGAGGAACATTCTTCTGTTCTTGAATGGCTTTTAGCTGGCGTTTTAATGCCTCTATTTGACTACTGAGGTTTGTGACTATCTGCTGCAGTTCTAGACGCGCATTATATTCCTCTTTGTATCGGGCGTACAACTGACGTTCGAGTTCAGTTTTAAGCGTTATTTTATTTGGAGATTCCATAGTAGAGTCCAAGTTATAATTATAAAACTATAACTTATCGCAAATTCGCATAGTTGTACATGACACACTTATAATTGTATGTAGGTCATCGCGTCGGCCGTGACGACAGTTCGCGTCGGAATAGATTGGTGCATCAGCATTTATACACAAGCGCGGGCGCGTGTAAGAGCGTGCGTAACGCGACCGTTCTAACTAGGAGTCGGATGACCACTGCTTCTAATCAAAATTTATAAAAATGCTACTTTGCACACCTACACAGATACATATATTACACAACGTAAACTGTATGGCGCAGGCGCATTCAGGTGAGCAAAGGGAATAACGCTCATGCAGCCAAGTTGTATAGGTATATTTTGTATTGTTTTTTTGTTTTAATTTTGTTTTATTGTTGATTTTTATTTCGATTATTTTGTATTTTACTAATTTTTAGTTCTTGTTTTTATTTTTGATATTATTGTTAACCTATTGGTATCCTATTGTATTCACGGGATCTTCCAGTTAGAAAGAAACTCGATCCTTTGATAGGTTTGCGTGGTGGATATGGATAAAGCACACAAATGTTTTTGGTTTTATTTTAATGTCATTAATATATTTTTAATTGTTATTATTATTAACATTTGCACGTGTTCGTACGTACTTATTTTAGTTTTATTCTTAACATAAAATATATTGTAAATAAGTAGTCTGCGTTGAGTTTGCTGACAATCGTCACACAACAGGCCCAGGTAGCGATCTTTTTCATTGTTTGCGGGTGGGATCCTAGCTCTTACATCTATCTATATGTAAACTAAGTTATACAACTATGTGTCCCCCTGTGAGGGAGAAATAAACTATTTTTTTTTCTTTCTTTTATGTGTATATACTGTGTATTATTGTAATAGCGTTTATATTTGATTATTTTAATACATTTTGAAAGTTTACGGCACCTACAAGTGATGATACAGTTTCAAAATTCTTTGATTTGATTATTATTTTAAAATAATTGATTAAATTAGGCGATACGTTACGGAAGTCTGTTATTTATTTAAAATAAGAGGAAAGAAGGGAGACCCATAGCTTTCATCAAAAATCAAAATACTACCCACTACAATGGAATGGAAGGAATACGGGATAGGATCAAAGTGGACTAAGAGATAAGGAAATCTTACTCTCGCGTGATGAGCACCTTCCAGAACATCAAGACGGGTTCCTATTAGTGACGTAGAAAAGGGGTACAGGCACGTGAGAGCGGGGATCAAAAAAGGGTGCATATTTTTAGGACCACTGGACGTTTGCCATGTTGGCTATGTGGTTTAGCCATTTGACCAAGTGGTTTAGCCATTTGACTTATGGAGGGCTAAGAGCCGTAATTCTTGCCTGACCCCTCACTGTGTGATGCGGGTTTCATGGACGTCTAAGAGCCGTAATTCTTGCCTGGCTAATCGCTGTGTGATGCGGGTTTCAGGGAGACCTTTCACACCACGGGATGGGTAGGTGGTCTGGCAGATCCCGCATCCATTGTCAAGTTACAGGCAAAGAATTGACGCAGAAGATCAGCTTTCTCCTTTGCGCTGTGGACTAGACTGATTGTCGTGTTTCTGTAGTAGCAGGAGATTGAACTGGCAGATATTGCCTTCGGCAGATTTGACGAGCGATCAGAATGCGTGACTCCCGGCAGAATAGCTCTGCAATCGCTCACCAATTCTGGTAACATGTTCTGCCTTGGCTCTGATAATATTAGATCTAGAAGCGTCATTAAATTTTCACTTTATCACTTTGGCATTTTGATGCTAATATTTTTAGCGGAGTAGAATCCAAGCCCGATACGTGGACTGCTTTTGGCGTGCAGCTATCCTGCAGGTTTTGTTAAACCAAAGTCGGCCGCAGTCACCGACTGCTATTTTGCTGTTGGGGATGAATAATGCTGTCCCTTTAATAATCGTTTTGGTAATACATTCCACACAAACGCCAGGCTCCCCTACGATGGACAGGATGTATAGAGTAAATTTATGGAAAATTAGATCCCGTTTCCAGGGTACGCGACAGTCGCGCGCAGCTAACGATGCTGCTGCGATCGGCTGCAGTGCACAGAAATGAACCTATAGAGTATGAACATTGATAAAGGCTGAAACACTTATTTGTACGTTTACTGATAAATATTTGTCCTTATTTTGAAAATAATGGAATAAGGAAAAATTTGGTCTTCATACGGTAGTCGAACCTGATATAGTTGGTAGGACGATTTGAACGGATTTTCAACAGATGTAGGTTCAAGTCATGTGTGTGGCATTTATTTGTAAATGTTTTTGTTATTTCATTATACTAATTGTATTCTGAATTTGGACCTTCTATGTCTGCTAGGAGTGCCCTAAAGTTTTCATGATCGGTCAGTCAGTCAGTGAATGAGTGACAAAATTAAAAAACTTTGACTAGTTTTAATTCTTTAACTATTGGTTCAAATTGAATGAAATTTGAAATATTCCGTGTTTATATAGTGTTGCTTGCTTACTCTAGTTTTATTCTCAACAAAATTTTAGGGCGTTGAAAATAGCTTGAATTATTTCGAGATGAGGATGGTACGGCTATGCCGCTTTTTTGCTCCCCCCGATATATGTTATTTGCCTTAAAACCTTAATTTGCCGTGTAGTGATGGAGTAAGAATACGATTCACCACCACGTATTGCTCCTGTTATTGTCGTAAAAAACGGCTAAGGGATAATATCTATGTAAGCGAAGGAAAACTCGGAATAATAGCTCAATTATCGTAAAGCTATTAGGCCTCAAAATATTAACTGATGTAAAAAATTCATTGTAAGCTCTAACAATGAGTTTTTTGCATTGCAAATTTGAAAGTTTGTATGTTTTAAAAGAGTGTCTGTATAATGATTAACTTTATTTCTTATTTTTTATTATAAGGATAATAAGAATACTAAACTATGACAATTTTAAGTGAATACTAGTTATGATGCAAGAGATACAGACCGCTGAATTACAGACAGATAAATGAATGACCCATATTGAGAGACCACAGTGCCGCCTACACAACGCTCTTTTGAGTATTGCCCTCTGTCACTACACTCTTTTTTTTTTATGGTTGGGCCATGGTAAGCTCCAGCGCGGTCCATTCCGTCCGAGGCGATGAAAGGACGGCGCGCGGGCCCATAGCCCACCCGTACCAACGTCACCTCGTTGTTGGGCCGACCACCGGAGTAGGGTGATTGTCATCAGTGGTCGGCCCGACGGAATACCCTTTCGGGTACCCTCACCTCTCGACGTCCTGGGACGTGGGTCGCCATCGCGCGGTCAGCCTCTCCACGCGTGACGGACAATTGCCCGGTCCAATCACCCGCGGACTCGGCTAGGGCAGCATTAGGCGCAGTTACTCGCGCCTGCGCCGCCCGAGTCACCGGTGGCGGAACGTGTCGCCGAATAGGAGCTCTACTCGCACACGATCTGCCGCCTCCTTCCGTGAGATTACGGCCTCACAGAAGGCGGCGACCGCGTCCCAATTCCTGACGCTGTCGAGCATCTCCCTAGCGATGGTCGGCAGCGTCAGGTCGGCACCGATAATCGCGACAAGTTCACGGCGCTCCCCCTCCCACGCAGCACACACCTCGAGCGTGTGCTGCACCGAGTCCTCGTCGCAATTGCAGTGGTGGCAGGACGGTGTGCTCTCCCTCCTGACAATCTTGTGCAGGTACTTCGCGAAGCAATCGTGCCCCATCAGCACCTGCACCAGTTGGAAGGAAAGCACCCCGTGCGTCCGCTCCAACCACTCCATCAGCACCGGCTGGAAGGCCTCGACGGTTCTGATACCGTACCGAGGGCTCTCCAGCCGGACTGCCCAACGGGCAATGACGTCTCGGCGGGCGTCGACCCGCCAGGCGGTGATCTCTTGTAACGAGACCATACCGCCGCGGGTGCGCGTCTCCGACACCTGCCGGTAAATTCCGGCGAGCATCTCCGCCTCCAGGTCCCACGGGGGAGTTCCAGCCAGGAGGCACGTTGCCTCCGTCACCACCGTGCGGTAACCGCGTATGGCCCTGATCGCCATGACCCTCTGTGGTCGCCACAAGAGGGCCCTCAGGCGGACGGCCAGGGACCCCGCCCACACCGGTGTGCCGTAGAGGTCCACCGACCGGATCACCCCCGCGAACAGCTGTCGGCACGTAGCGCTGGGTCCGCCCACATTCGGCATCAACCACGAAAGGGCGGACGTCGCACCGACAAGCCGGGGAACAAGTCGATGTAAATGCTCCCGGAACCAAAAATGCCCGTCGACCACCAGGCCCAAGTACTTCATATGGGCCTGGATGCTGATGGTGGTAATCGACTTCACGGTGATCGAAGCGCCGGCGGGAGGCCTGGCGGTACGGAGGCCATGGAACAAAAGGGCCTCTGCCTTTTCCTGGGCTACCCTGAACCCCAGCACTTCGATCCGCCTGACAATCTCCTCGGTGCCGCGAGTTGCCAGGCGTGACGCCTCCTCTAGCGTCCCACCCCGGGCTGTGACGAATGTATCGTCGGCGTAGCAAACGCCCAGCCCGGGTTCCTCTCAACACCCAGTCATAGCCGATGTTCCACAGAGTCGGAACCAGAACCGACCCCTGTGGGATACCGCAGGTCATGGACGTTCGCACAACGTCCCCTACTCGGTTAACGTAGAGTACGCTGCGATCCTCCTAGTAGTCTGCCACCAGCCGCCTGAGGTACACGGGCACCCCATGATACCTCAGCCCCTCCCTTATGCAGCTGAATGGCAGACTGTTGAAGGCGTTGGCGATGTCCAGGGACACCGCCAACAGGACTCCTCCGCCGGTGACGGCCTCTGTCACTACACTACACACACAATCCAATTAATCTAACTGAACGGATCAGAACGCGGCCACAAGTTGAAAAGATCCGACAAGAAACTCAGCGAGTTGTAACATTTTTGTTATATATATATATACTAGCAACCCGCCCTCGCTTCGCTTCGGTTATAGGTTATAGGTTATAGTCGTTTTACCCGCGTAGTTCCCGTTCCCGTGGGAATACCGGGATAAAATATAGCCTAGTTTACGCCCTAATATTATAGCTTTCCATTGGTGAAAGAATTTTTGAAATCGGTCCAGCCGTTTTGAAGATTACTCGGAACAAACAGACAGACAGACAGAAAAAAATTTTTAATTGCTATTTTAGGCATAGGTGTCGTGCAAATAACCGTGTGAGCATGAAAAAAGCCTATTATTTTGACATTACAAACAGACACTCCAATTTTATTTATTGGTATAGATATATATATATATATATATATATATATACACAGGGTGTATCAGGTTATGGGGCAACTGGTTAAAGGGAGCTAGGCAATGGTGGTAGGAAACCATGAAAACAATTTGAACGAAAAATATCGATTCGTTAAGGAATTAGAGACATGTAAAGTTTTCAATTTTATCGTCGCTTTTTCGTGTAAATCTGATTGAAATGTATAAAGTCAATGATACGTAACATATTCATACTTTGTTAAATGTTCATTAGAAATTTAATAAATCAATGATTACATTCACATAAACAAAACAAACTTCGCTTTAAAATAGCTGATCGGCCTATGACCGTTGACCGCTCGCAGGTACAAACCTACACTATAGTGTTTACCAAATAGCATGGCAAAAGAGGTGATTTGGTGACCTTCACCACGATATCATCAAATCCAAGTAATTTATCGCTAATTCTATCGCTTTCCATACAAGCCGTCTCATCGTTGTAATATCGTGGTGAAGGTGTCTAGACTGTACAGAGGTTACAAACATTTGTCTGCGTGTAATTTGTTTAAAATTTTATTAAGAAATTATTAAACAGCTACACGTGCAATAATAAAGCTGCTGTGTGCTGTGTGGTAGCGGCTTCGAATACTACCAACCCTTGCTTTGCTCGTGGGTGTCGTAAAAGACGACTAAGAGCCCTAGATTGACCCGGACCAACTCCATCTGGTACCATTTGGGTCAACGATTACATTCCCAAGGAGGGTTGACTTCAGGCAGGCGGCCGGTCATAAAAGTCATTGCCGAAACTTTTTACAATATGTCAAAACAGATAACATATTGCGTCGACCCCAAGTAATTGGGATAAGAGCAAGATGATGATGATGACGTGCAATAATAAAGCATACGTACACGTTACCTACCTTACCACTGCCCTAGCATGAAACTGATAGCTAACCTATCTTAAGGCTAACTTTTTGTTGAATACGTAAGATGAGGTAAAATAATATACTAAAATAATTTATTTATGACTTTACAAAAATCTATAGTTCTGGACTGTCACTTCCACTACTGTTACTATCACTGCTGATACATGAATTATGAATGCATCAATCTTTCGGTATATACTGTCATCAAGGCCCATCATTTTTTTTTCAATATCTTTTACGTGCTCCACACGGAATGTCAAACAAAATGGCGACTGGGCCACACGATGCCACTGATCTCGTACACCTGACGCTAAAATCAGTTAAGAAAAGATTTTATATTTGATACACATAACCTAAAATCTTGCATCTACTTGTGCGTTCCTTTAGGTTTATTACACCTGACGGTAAAATGAGTTGAAAGAAATGTGTCATAACTTAAAACTTGGCATTTTTTGGGCGTTACATAACTCTTCGAAGCTAATTACGTATTTAATTATAGGATCTATATTATATTGAATTTATATAAATATTCTCGGTACTTTAATTTTAATGTTACTTAAAAACTTTTGATATTCAGACATTTGAAAGTAATTTGGCATTGTTATCAATGATATTATTTATAAAATAATGAAATGTCACCAGTTGCAGGTTAATCTGGTATTTTAAAACAATGAAATACATGATTATAGGATATTAAAAACATATATTTTCTATTGTAATTTTACTAGATTTCGTAAAATTTTGGGTTGTGCTGGTTGTAATGTTGCTTCCTGGTAGGCATCTACCAAGAGAATTTTGCAATACAACTTTTCGATAGATTTGTATGGTAAGCGATAGATTTTTTGCATTTTAAGATATCGTGGTGAAGGTAGGTGAAGGTCGTCTTTTGCCACGTTTTATGACACTGAGTATATCATTGAAACGTTTGCACAATTCTAGGTATTACTGAATGAATTTATACTGTCGAAGCTTTACATGCCTAAATGTATTCTGTCTGTACATGCCTACATAATACGTAACATTTAAGGCATAGACTCTTAGACACATTTTTTTGAAATCACAATAACTTTTATGTTATATTGTTTTTTGTGTAATGTACATTCTAATTACGATCTATGACCGTTAAACTACAACATACTCGAACAGTTGCCCCATAACCTGATACAGCCTGTATATATATATATATATATATATATATATATTAGGACGTTTAAAAAAAAAATTTTTTCCACTCGGAACCAGGCTCAAAAGTTTCGTTTAGATACCAAAATAGGCCTCTGAAAATATGAGCTCTTGATATTAATGTTAAGTATGTCCGCATCGTACTTTTCGATTTTCCATAAGAATTACATAGGAAAAATTTTATTTTTTATTCTGATTTTTGTAACTAATGAACCATACATCGCTCTGCAATTTCCATTGCATATATTTGTAGAGAATTAAACGTTCTACAAAAAAGGTCTGATATTATTTTTCGATGAATCAACTCATTCAAAAGTTATACAAGGTCAAAGTTAAGTACCTTTTTTAGTATTAAATTTAGTACAAAAAGTTGTATTTTTTTTTTTTTTTTTTTTTTATTGCCAACGGTGGCAAATGAGCAAGCAGCACACCTGATGGTAAGTGAAACTGCTGCACATGGACCATTGCAATACCAGGGGCACAGCCAGGCCGCTGCCTACCGTGAAGGAAATACTCTTCTTAAACCTCGTTTAAAGAAGGACATGTCATAGCGCTCGGGAAACACAGCAGCAGGTAGTTCATTCCAGAGCTTGCACGTATGTGGGAGAAATGATCGCTGGAAACGTACAGTTGAAGACCATAACGTTTCCAGGTGAAATGGATGAACCCTGCTGCGATGTCGAGTGGTACGTTGGTAGAATGGTGACGGTGGTACCAAGTCAAACAGTTCCTCGGAGCACTCCCCGTGAAAGAGTCGGTAGAGTACACAGAGTGACCCAAAGTCTCTCCGCTGCTCCAGCGACTCCAATCTGTCCGTAAGATTGGGATCCCCGACGATTCGAACAGCCCGTCTTTGCAGGGAGTCAAGTGTATTGAGTTGTATGGAGCTATATATATATATATATATATATATATATATATATATATATATATATATCTACAGCTCCAGTGTGATGCCTTCCGAAATAAAATATATATTTATATATATGTATGATATTATCATTGAATTATCATTATTTTGTGTAGTGAAGTTAATTGATTATTTTTCCAATTAATTCATATTTATTTGCCCTCGTTATTTTTTTTTACCTTAAATAAAAACTCAAGCGGAACGTGACACTTTTTCGTGCGTGTAGTAGGCGTTCATCTATTTATAAAACGCTACACGTCATAAAAACAGAAAAAAAAATAAGGCCGGCCTAGATATATATAATTTGAAAAAGTGGTAGAAATATTTCTATATATAGTAGTCTCGTTTATCGACCTGACAATTAATTTAACCTTGGATAGGTACTATAACCCTGACATTATTATCAGGGACATTTTGATACAGTACCTTTACGATTATTATCATGTGCGATCTAATTATCAACTTTATATACTTAATCGTACATAACCATTTAGAAAAAATGATTACGTTTTCAATCGAGAATGATTACAATGACTGGTTTTTCCAATCACATTAATCTCTAATCTATCATTCGTTAATTTTAATATTATTTTTTTAATTTCAATCATTTTTATCTAATCTAGTTTTCGATAATTTCAAATATACATTTCTATATACTCAGAATCTCGGCAAAGGCTCTAAGATTTCCATGATACTTAGTATGCTTAGGTTTGGAAGCGGTAAATCAATCGAACTAGGTTTCATTTATAGAAAAGCTAGTTTTATTAGTGTTTTCAGATAACCAAAAAATAAAATTAAAATATGATGGTAAATTTTGTCACTGCCATCTAAAATAAAAATACTCTCCAAGATTTTTGTTCGATTTTTCATTTTCTTTCTTTCCCTGTTTTTAGAACAAAAATTTAGTTCTTATCTGCTCTTATTTTCACTTAGTCTTCCAATTGGGAAGATACCCGACCCTTTAATAAGCTTACATGGGCATATGGATCCAACATGCACCAGAGGCCGTTGAAAAATTTTAATTTAGTAATAAGATGGGACCTCTAACGATAACACTCCACGCCTCCACATAACACTCGTAGACTGTCAACGGTAAATTTAAAACTATTTTGTGATGATGAGGTCTATCTATTTATTTCTGATAACGTAGTTGGATTTTCGATGGACTGGTTGACTTAACGCTATTGAGTTAATAGTAACAATACCATTATGTTTTGAACTTGGGCAGACAGTAACTAGTCAACTCACGGAATAGGCCTCCCTAAACGGTCGTCACAGATACGCAGGCGATACATGTATACTAGTGGTTTGGGACGTCGAGTTTCATCATCACTAGTCCCACATAAACGAAGCCCCACAGTGGATTTCGCCGTAATTATGTCCTTGAAAATGACATTTCCAGTCCCGAGCATATAGTTCTAGCGACCCTTCTCTGGCCAGCCGCTTAAAGCAAGCCAGAGTTAAAAATCCTGAGGTCATTCTTCGGTTTCCACTCTAACCAGCCAATGAAGACAAGCTCGATACGAGGCCCTGGCCGAATCTTGTGATACATTTTTTTTATATCAAAAAAACTTAGAGAGCCATATAATGTTCCTCCGAGGTTTGCGTTAGTCTATGAGACTAACGCAAACCTCGGAGTGGGGTAACGACATGCTCAGAGGTTTTATTCTTATTATAATTGATGTATTTTTTTATTTAACTGCAGGACTGCTATAGTTTATATCACTGGCGTAGCATGTGGATGTAGTCTATGGTACTATAACCTTTTCGGAGTCCGGTTGTTCGGGTGACTGGAAATTGTCGAACTTACACGCGAGGCGGTTCGTAAGAGCTCTTGATAACAATTTGTATACGTGGCTGAAGAGTGAGATGTCTCTGTAATTTTTTAAAAGCGTTTTATCACCTTTCTTGAAAAACAGCAACTCCTGGTCTACCACTCAGGACAGTCACCCTCGAGAATGATAGAATTAAACAACTTCTATAGGGCTTTGAAGACTGGCTTACTGCCTGCCCTCAAGAGTTCACTGGTATTTCGTCATCTTCTGATGCTTTTCCGTTCTTTAATTGTTTCAAAGCCATTCTAATATCGTATAAGCTGATGTCTAGGATTTTTCCACTAACTTTCTTCCGCCACCGCTTATTTATATTGTGTTCTCAATTATTTCATTCTTAATCATTTTTCCGTGTGGTGACGGAGTAAGAATACAATTCACCACTCCCTATTTTGCCCGTGGATGTCGTAAAAGACGACGAAGGGATATAATATGCACATAATATCTATGCAAGAGAAGGAAAACTCGAAATGAAGCCCTTTACCAACATGCCTGACTAGGATGGTATAGTAGGTCAAATTCCCTCTCATTGTGGAGGAGGCCCAAGCACAACAGTGGGATTTATGTGAGCTGCGATAATGATGATGTTCTCAATTATCCCTATATGGGATATATCCCATATACGTAATGTGATATATCCCATTACATGTTTTTAATTGTTTCCCCCAAAAATTTGGTTAGCAGTATAACTATGAAAGTTTTTTTGTCGGGAACAGCACATGGTAATGGTCCTTGCCTTGAGCTTATCATATATTTTCGTATAGCATTATGAAGATAAAGTTTTATATAAATAAATATCATAACAATATCGTAAATCTATGGATACATTTTAAAATAATTTATATTACAAATAAACGTTATTTATGACAGCGTGTATAACGGTATATGAAATATTCTATGTTGTAAATAAACGATTTTATACTATTTTAATTTATCTTTTGTTTTTTTAATGAAACTAATCTCAGTGCACATTCACGCCACTTTAACTGCTACCACACGTATCGTTCTTGTAAACCAGGATCTACAATGATCTCCATCATCTGAAACTTCTTGAGCAAGCTGTTAATCTTAAAAAGAAAATATCATTTACCTCTTATATCGCTTAAATCCACTAAGTGATTTTTGAAAATATTTCACCTAGCTTATATGAGCTGCATTAGTGTTCCAAGTTTAACATATAAGCTATTAATAAGGTAATCAACCTTAAAATGTAGATATGTTAGACTGGTTGTTTGTTTTTATTTAATTTTTTTAAAGATATTATAATATTTATATTAAATCTGCAGAAGAATGGGTGTAACCAACATAGGACGAGGAATGAGCACGTTGAAGTGGCAATAGGTAGTCCATATCGCTCGACCAAGCGACAACCGCTGGGGAAGAAAGGTTCTCGAGTGGCGACCACGTATGGGACAGCGCATTGTTGGACGCAACTAGGTGGACCGACGACCTAGTGAAAGTTGCTGCGTCGTTGGATGCAAGCGGTATTGGACCGCACTCTGTGGCGTGATATGAAGGAGGCCTACGTCCAGCGGTGTACGGCGATAGGTTGAAACAATGATGGTGATGATAATATTTAATATAATTTTCGTGCAATTTTAACTATTAATATTACATCATATGCTATATGATGCATTCGGGAGAATTCGCCAGCTATCCAAGCAGAGTTCTGCGCTTAACAGCGTGACATCAATAGCAGATTCACCCAAAGGGCTGTAAAATATTGACGGTGCATCAGCTGTATTGTCAATGGACATTTTTCCGTTTGGTGACTGAGTAAGAATACAATTCACCACTCCCTATTTGGCCCGTGGATGTCGTAAAAGTTGACGAAGGGATATAATATGCACATAACATCTGTGCAAGAGAAGGAAAACTCAAAATGAAAGCCTATACTAATACGTCTGACCAGCATAGTACAGTAGGTCAAATTCCCTCTCATTGTGGAGGAGACCCGAGCCCAACAGTGGGACGTGTGTGGGCTGCGATGATGATGATGATGATGATATTGTATGCAATTTAAATTAACTTTATGAGGCATGAATCAAGCGTATGTAAGTATTATCTGATTTAATTATAAATGTTATTTTTCTAAGAAATATAATAATTTTATTCGTAAATTATTACAGTTTAGGTATATTAAAAAAATCACAACAAGATTTAGTGTATAGATATAAGTTATGGATGTGTGGTGATGGATAGATTGACTGGTGACAGATGGTGAGGGATGGAATGGAAGTGGTGACAGATGATGATGAATAGGATGAATTGTGACAGATGTGGATGGATGGGATGGTTGGAGTAAACGTAATTAAGTTTATTAGTGGTAGGAAAACACTGTCTACAGCCGCGGGCTGGTCTGTCCGGAGTAGTACCACACTCTCGCAGAAAATCGACGTCCGAGTAGTAGCAATTTCTTACTGCGCTTCATTCGGCGGGCGAGAGAACCGGAAGCTCAACTTTCTGAGGGTGTTTGCGTGTGATGGGTTTTAATGATGCATTTAGTATCACCGAACCTCATTGCACGCATTCACGCTCCCTTCCCTTCCTTCACGGAAGGTAGCGGCCTGGCAAATGAGCGGCATTAACACTTACCATCAGGTTTACTGTTTGCTCGTTTGCCACCGTTTGTATGAAATATATTTCATAATAGTAATTAAGTACCTACCGGGTGAAAATTTTAAATAATAATAAATTTTAAAAAATCATACAGGGCCATAAACAGAAAAAATATTTAGTGCACAAAAACGTTCTGTGCAGTACGCCGACATATTAGTTGTAAGGCGACAGCAATCCGGCTACATCGCCATGCAATTTCAAAATGCTTGGTTAAAAGATGTCCAAATAACAGCAGACATGCCGGTAATAGGGATGCTGTATCATATTAAGAACGGGTGTGACCGACATAGCCCGCAGAATTAGCACATTGAAATGGCAATGGGTAGCTCACATGGCTCGTCGAACCGACAATCGTTGGGGATGAAAGGTTCTTGAGTGGCGACCACAAATCGGACGATGTAGCGTAGGACGGCCCCCTACTACGTGGATTAATGACATCTTCAAAGTCGCAGGGAACAGTTGGATGCAAGTGGCAAAGTACCGTTGCGAGTAGCATTCTCGTGGGGACGCCTATGTATGTCCAGTAGTAAACAGCCTACAGACAGGCTGATGGATGGATGGATGGAAATATATTAAATAAATTATACACGTAGCAACTATTATGTGAAAATGATACAGTTTAAGAGAGCACAACTATACAACTCTCTTAAATATACAGGAGTGTGATACCATTTATAGATACAAAAAGACTTAAAATATATTGGGATCTAGATGCAGGATATTTCACTATATTTTTTATTGTAATTTTGCATTTTACTAACAGTGAAATACATATTTGTATGAGAAATAAATTTATTTAATCACATCGTAAATATGCTTAATTATGTTTTATTAATAATTTTTTGATTTTATCTCCACAGTGCATATACGTGCATAAAACCTAACTTATAATCACAGTTATATTAATATACTATGCGATACTTCCTCGATTATCTGGCAAATCCGTCAGGTTATGAAATAGAATTCAAACCAATAAGAAACACTGTTATAATTACTGATTCAAAAAAATCATAAATATATAAGTAACAGCTTATCATGAATCCCAGCAACTCACTTCAGTATCCGAGTTGGCCATACTTATCGCGAATGGTTACGAAAAGATACAAAACTTGTGCTTCAGAACTTCACTTGAGAAACTTTGCACTCGCATCAGATAACGTGTCTTTTCTGGTTATTACATATTTTTACCATTACCTTGTACGTAGTAGAAAAGGTTTTAAATTAGTAGTAAGTTCTTTCATAAACTGATACAGAAAATCTAATGTTTTCGAATCACACTAAGTAGATGTAATAGTAAATAGATATAATGCAAAATACTGTGAGATGAATAAATCTCGTGTTCGATAAACTTTTGACTTTCGGAGTATCAGTACTTTCTTAAAATTTCTTGACATATGATCTAAATCTAGAATATCATTTTTCCTTTAATTTGCGGCAATTAAATGGTAATCGATTCGTGTAAAAATGGGATTCAGCTGAAACTAGGTTAGAGAGCTGAACCTAAAATGTTAATGAATATTAAAGATTCGGGACATAGGTATATGTTATAAAGTTTGGTATTACTTTCTACCGACATCTATAACTACTCACCTTGAGTTATACTGCTATATCCGTCAGGCGTCATCAAAGGCGTGCCTCCTTCGTCGTACATCTTTTAAGATAGGTTGCGAATATATTATAACAATAAAAATATTTTAAGTCACTTCTTTCACTTATTACACAAACACTTTTTCATTTTAGAAGATTTGCTCTAAAGATAATTTTAAATTACAAGAAAAATGATATCCATGATGTACAGTTTATCTACTCAAAAGAACCAGTTTTAAGAGCTTTAATTTTAAATAAATAAAATTTAGTGTTATTAGGGATGTGCCTTACTTGTGAGTTATTTTAAGTTCCTTTAATAATTTTTGTATGTTCTTAGATGGTTATGTATAGTAAATAATATAAATTATATTTGTATTCTTTGCTGTATAAAGGGCGTAAAAGCTTCTTAGAGAATCTCCACTCACTATAAGAGTAACTGTTTATTTATAGAAAAGATGACCTATTTTTAATATAACGAGAATATAGCAATTCTCATCATACGTATATATGTCATATTTATTTTATTTTATAAGGTAAATTTATATTTTCAGATAATTTTCTGTATGAAACTTTCAAGGATGTTTATTGTCTTAAATGTTGTTTTTCATAACGCTTAAAGCACAATGAAAATGATAGCAAATATTTCGAAAGTTGACTTAGTTATCAGAATATTCCAAGCATCAGATTTGGGCATGGAATGGTTGAAATGCTCCCTAGATTTATTAGAGCGATTACAGAATTCGTAATAAATCATTATGAAATAGAGCCTCCAAAAGAATATTTATAGTCAGTGTTATTTATAGTAAGGAATTCAACATGGTTTATAATATTTACTATATATTAGATGATTAAGATGATGAATAAAATTTAAGTATCAGTAACATTTTAATGGTAACTTAAGATAAATTAGTACAGTCTTTTACTTTAGTATGGTGGAATATAATACTGACTTATAATTCTTAATAAATTTAAGATTTTATTTAGACTGGTCTTTAGTGTTATGAAGTTATTTGTAATATAAAAAAAATGTGTTTAATGAGTAAATAACATTTAGAAAAGAAACTAACACCTTTTATTCACAAGTAAACACAATTTCACTGACACTTTTCTTTATTCAACTTTTAAGCACTAAAATTACATTACTTCGCGACGAAAAGGCACGTCGATTCGATCGTGATGGTGGGACTTTACTACCACCCCATAACACCACCGTGGGGGTACATGGAGCATAGAATTGAATGGATACGGTATGTTTGCATGAAATAGGTTGCCAATATTAGCTGCGTCATGAGGATTTAATCGATTTCGATTCATGTTACGTTTCTTGATCTCGAAATTATTTATTCACTTATATTCCGTATGTTTACTGCTCATATTAAAAAATATTATTTTACTTTTAATGTGTAACTTTTATATCTGTTTAATATTTATAAATAGTATGTAGAATACTTCATTTTGTTCTAATCTCGCAGCTAGAGTACTGTTGCAATTTCAATAAAAATTGCCAGATAATTAAAAATAATCATATCTCTTTCTATAGCGCTATGTAGAAGCTCCAATTAAAATTTACCAAAGTCAATACAGTCGTTTAGAGAAAAACATAAACAGCTAGAAATGTGATGGTAATATATCAGGATAAAATAGAAAAAAAAACCAAGATGTGAATAATTTAAATAAAATATCTGAAGTACATATTATATTAAAATTTTCCGTGTGGTGACGGAGTAAGAATACAATTCACCACCCCCTATCTTACCCGTGGGTGATCGTACGAGACGACTAAGGGATATAAAACGCATATAACATCTATGCGAGAGAAGGAAAACTCGAAATAAAACCCTATACCAACACGTTTGACCAGCGTGGTCTAGTAGGTCAATTACCCTTCCATTATGGAGGAGGCCCGAGCCCAACAGTGGGACGTATATGGGCTGAGATGATGATGATGATGATGATGATGATGATTAATTCTAACTGTCTAAAAATCTAGAGCACTCGTGAAGCGGGTGAATTAGATACATATAGCCTAAGTTTATCAAGTATTTGTTTTATAGGGTGTTTCGCGTTTGTGTCATCCAACAAATCACTCTCAGTCACATAGTAGCTTAGCCCCCCGCGCCCATCAATGTTGAAAAGTTTTCAAAATCTTGAGGAGGTAAGAAACAACAATAACGATGATGTCCTTAAAAATAATGTTATTTTTTGATATTATTTGCAATAAATTAAACAACCGTTTATGACTACTCCTTCCTTTTTCGTGACTATCGTGAAAATCGATGAAGAGTACACCATTATGTAGATAAAGTCAAAATTTCACTGTCAATGAAAAGTTCATTTCTTGGCTCAATTGTATTTGACGCGACCATGACCGTGTCCATGGCCGCGTGGTTCGTTTCTTGTGAGTGTCATCGATCGATTGCACATTTCTACTATTTCAGTTAAATTCCATTTGGTGGCCCCGGAATGAGAATCGTTAAAGTTGATTAAACAAGCATTGGAATGGTCAGCAGCAATTTCCTGGACCACTCATACAGCTATGATAGACAATCTTCTTTTTGTTTTGTTCTCGTTGTGGATGTGCATTTACGCACTATCCCCCGCCAGTGGAACAGACGTCGTGTGGAACTCGCCGGCCATATTCGCGGCCGGAATACGCACTAAAACTACAGCGGCCCCTTCTGCGCTTTTACGGGGTGCCGGAGAGAGAACTTCTGATAATATTCAATCCCCGACACCGTAAATGATAAGGGACACCTAAGGGACAACCTGTCTCAGAAGAGTGGAGATAATATTATTATTCTGCAGCTTAATTGTGCAACAGGCGATACATCCCGGTAAACATCGGCTCATTAAATGATTAATTCTCTCCTAAAGGTGACAGCCCACAGCCTGCGTCACCACTATCCACTATCCAGGAGTAGTGCCAGTCAACACGTACTTAGTCTCGGCTAACAAAGTGTTGTAACTTTGTATGTCCCCACCGCCAGTCTTACGAGATAGCACTGTTGTAGACGGCCAAAGACGCTATCTACATTATTGCGCGATACAGTATTATTGACGCGACCACCCTCGGGTATAACTACTAGCACATAGCGATGGGTCCACTTCCAATACTAAAGGGATCGTCCAGGAAACAGCCAAGTATTGTATATCCCTGCTCTAGGGCGTGGTTCCAAATGGTTTGGTATAAGGATATCCTGACTGGCTCGGGTAGGTGAGCATGGAATGAATCTTCGATATAGCCACTTCCATTTTGCTTACCTAATGGGTGGCACATCTTAAGCCCATATAAGGTGCATGGAGACCATAATCGGGAAGTTATTGTTAAAGTCTATCCTAAACAAAATTACTTATAGTCCATAAAATATAGGATGATCTCTGTGACAGTCGTCACGCTTACGATAAAGTTCGGAGTTTTGTCGATAAAACTCTTTATTTTTATAACTGTGATTTTCTATTATAATTAAAATACAATCAATGAAAATCTTTTCAAATTTATTTCAAACAAAAACTATTTTTTTAACTGTTAATTATTCAAAAGGAGTACAATCAAGATCTAGGTCACTATTATCGTCATCACTAGAGCGTTCCTGCTAGAACATTTATAATTTTTTGCCAAAATAGGGACAGTCATTAGATCAATCAATCAGTTACGACTGTTTTATAAATATGTCTAGTTTATTGATAATAATGCGTACGTACTATTATCATTTACTCTGAGATGAAAAGTAGTTTTTTAATGTTTTATGAATTCAATTCGTGTATTTTATAATGTAACTGTCTGTTTTAATTGTAAAAAGTATGTTAAAAGTTTAATATAGGTACTGAATTGAGTTTATTTCTTTTATGAATAATGTAATAAAGATCAGTTATCGATTTACGTATATCGACCGTTACATCTCTTTTTTATTTTCAGTCCAATAAGACCTTGTACGTGCGTAAGCATTATTTATGTATAAAATGTTTACTAGGTATTTCAGTACTTATGAGGTATATTTTAGGCATGAATATTAATATTTTTATATTTATAATGTATTACAATTCAGTTGCAACAAAACTGGCACGAAAAGAATGAAAATATATTTGATACAAAATTAAATTGTAAACATGTCGCTCGTTGAAACTTACTTCGTTGGTTTCTTTGACATCTGTCACAGAGATCAAGCTATATTTTATGGACTATAGGTAGATAATTTTACTTTTGAAAAAAAAAATATAATTTTTATTATTTAGCAAGGTTAGGTTATTATAAATCTGCAATGCATTTAAATTAAAAATTAAAAATAACGAGAGACGTGAGACCCCTTAGTCTTCCCGTGACCACGATTGCTGAAAAGCGTTCGAAAACACGATAAAAATAAAACTTAACTCATAAATGTCATAGAGTATTCGAGTTTTGTAATATTTAAAGTTGTTATATTAAAATTGCGTCTGTATTATCAGATTTTAAATAAACAAACAGCGTTTATTATCAATACCTACGCTAATCAGTAAAGTAAGATTTCATGTTACGATGATGATATGAACAATATTTCCAACTCATAAGAATCCATTTCTTAAATAATGTTTAGTTTTCATGATAAATTCACATACAGCTTAATGTGTAGTCACATTTGACATAAAAACTATCATGTTATTTCGGGTAATATTATATAGGTTCTGATTATAAATTATAAGTGGATATTTGAATTTTTGTATAGTGGCCTAGTAAGAATACAATTCACTACCCTATTATGTGACAATAAATTCTATTTTATTCTATTCTATTATTTGATTATAATATGCAGATAACATCTATGCAAGGGTAGAAAACTCAAAACAAAACCCTATACCAAATTGTATGACCAATTTGTTATAGTTTTTGTAGGCAATCTCTATTTCAATATTTCTCTCATAGAGGAGGGAGCTTGAGCCCAGCAGTGGGATATATATGAGCTGTGATTATGATGATGATGTTGTTGTTATAATTAAAAATAAAATACTGCCAAGATCTTTAAATCGACATAAGCCAACTGCCATTTGCAGCCGTCTGCTCAAAAATTATATTCCCGAAAAGAGTCGATGTTAGGTAGGCGATCGATTATAAAACTATTGTCAAAACTATTTGCTATATGTACGATGGAAGTATAAATATTGCGTCGACCCCAAGTTATAATGATGATGTTGTAGCTTGATTATGATGACCCCACAGTAACCTAATATGTTATAAAGTTAATAAACCACTTTAAGTTACATGTTAACTAAATTTGATCCAAATCCGCATGAATAAATAATTTTAATAGCTTTTTTCTTTGGCAAGCTATGGTGCAGCCGCACGCCGTCCATCCCGTCATGGGTGACGAGAGGGCGACGCATAACTCCATAACCCGCCGTATTTCACCCCCTTCCCAATTGGGTTGAACACTGGTACCGAATCCTTGACGTCCGTGGCCAACCCTACAATTTTAATAACCCCAAGGTTTTGTAAGTTAAAATGCATTCATCATCATCATTTTAGCCCATCGCCGTCAATTGATGTATGTAAGCCTCCCTCATGTTACACCACAAAGTGCGGTTCTGTACCGCCTGCATTCAACGACGCCCAGCAACTTTCACCAGATCATCGGTCCTCCTAGTGGAGGGGTCCTACACTGCGTCACCTGATACGTGGTTGCCACTCGAGACCTTTCTTCCCCAGCGGTTGTCGGTTCGTCGAGCGATGTGGTCTGCCCATTGCCACTTCAGCGTGCTAATTCTTCGTGCTATGTCGATTACACCCGTTCTTCTGCGGATTTCTGTATTCCGAATTCTATATCGCAGAGAAATCTCAAGCGTAGCCTGCTCCATGGCACGCTGAGCGACTTTGAGCCTTGTTATGAGACCTACATTTAGGGACCATGTTTCAGTGCCGTAAATTACTCTTAACATACATTGGTCGTTTTCAAACACTTAGGTATTTTTAAGGACTAATTCCACCACACATTCCCACTACTGTAACTCCTGTAATCCAGGATCCATAATGGTCTCCGTATAAGACTCCGAGGTTTGACCCTCAGGAAGTCCCGGGAAACGCTTTTAATTGTCTTGGGACCCGCAACAAATTTAATTAGAAAAGAAAAACAGGAGGCGTTGGAAAGATTCCAATTCCCTCCCATGCAAAGCGGGACATGGAGCAAAGTTGGCTAATAAGCCAATAAATAAGAATTTGTACAACTACGTGAAACGCAGTGGTACAGCACCACGGATTGGATAGAACTTAATGGACCTATTTGTGAGCTTTAGGTTTGGTTATAATAGTAGGTATGGTAAAAGCATCTAAACACATGAAAATTTTCTCGAGTTGCTACAAGATCCGAATAGTATATTATCGCAGACGTGACATGCAGATTGTTTAACATGAGGTCCCGCTAGTTGCGCCAGAGAATGCACTCCCAAAAGATGTGAAGAGCGTTCTGTTCAAAATCGGAGTGTGAGGTCGAACATTGCCAAATGGTGAATCTACTAGCTTAAAATAGAATAATTTTCTTCTAAAATTCCCATGGCCTGTGAGGAATTGGGCTATATAGTGGTCAATTTCTAGCCAAGTTCTCTCCAAACGTTCATGAACAGATGGAAAGAATAGATATAGATGGCGACCCTTTGTTGAAGAATCCACCTTTCCTAGCATTCGGTCAGGAGCTTATCGTATACAACGGATTGCGGCGCAAAAAGGCTAGTAATTTTATTACCATCGCGTGGTAAAAGAAAATTGTTAATCATGTTTTCCCTAGTGAAATAATACCTAGTGAAATCATAATAATGCACGCTTTTGTATCTCCAAGTCGACCGGGAGTACACCTGCAAGTACTGGTAAGGCTTAGGTGCTAGCTGTTCGGTATGCCTTACACAGGAATATTAGGGCTCATTGTTTGCTCTCTGTAGTAAGTAAACTTACGCTGAGCCGCGCCTATATGGTGACACAATCAGCCCAGGCTGGGGCACCATAACAGATATAACCCAGATATGTGGCTGTATATATAATTTTAAGTGTGTTAAAACAAAGATCCCAGGTGGAAGTTGAAATTCTGGTAACCGCATAAAAATTTCGTTTGGCTTTTTCACCTACAGTTTTAATATGTCCAATGAACGAAAAAAAAAAAACACTGAGGTATATTGGACGAGAAATACATTATTGAATCATAAAAGTTTTTATCTATCTGCAATTTAGTCTACAATAAACCACTTGAAAATAGATTACCTATACTCTTGATTGATTTTTATTTTAATGCTATAATGATATATTTCTTCGATTATAAAAATACTTCTTGTACTGTTATATATCAGATCATTGTTCGAAGCTAAGGAAGGATATTTTATCCAGAGGGTCAAATATGTACTTATTGAATGTTTGAAGTTCTGTGTTAAACTATCTGAAATAGGTGTGAAAAGTTTTGTATATCCTATTTTATCATGATCCTATCCAGCTTTCCTTCCTTATTTGAGGTGTGCAGTATATTGATTAACCATGAGAACATGTTGAGTCTCTCTTTTCATTAACTATTTTAAAATGTTATATGTCATTTGAATAACATTATAATGGAATATTGAAAATTAACCCATAATCAAAAACCAGTATCTAGAATGCTAAGCGATACTACTTACTCTAATCGTTTTCATAGCGATAACAACTTGCTAAACAATAATGATCCTCCTTATAATGTAATTACTTATAGTGTAATATAATTTACAATCCTCTTCTTTTGCCGTGATTATTGTAAACTGCGAATAATGAATATAAAATGAAACTGCGCTGTACGACAGGAGTTTAACTTAAAAACTAGGGATAAAAATTTCTATACTAAATTAAATACTAAATCTTTAATATCGTCTTCTATTTTAGCCGAATCGCATCTCAACAATGCATTGCCAAATCCTTTGAATCCTCGGATGTCAGCATGAATGTTATAATATACACTTTTAAAAATCTTAATATTAAGACTACAACAGATTTGTTAAGTTGCTTAAAATGTAATTCCTGAACTTTGAAAATTAGTACAGGGATTCCTTCATTAAAAGCGGGTAATACGTCAGATCTTAATAGTTTTGATCTATTTACATACATAAACTTTACTGAGTGTAGATAACACTCAGTAAAGCTTTTGAAAAAATATGTTTAACCAAATGCTGAGCCATTTTAATAGACATGACATTTTTCACAAAAATCAATTTGGCTTTACTAAGAATTGCTGTACCACAGATGTGGGTGTAGAAGAATCAGACAAATATCTTTACAGCCTGGAAAAAACTGCAAGATGCTTTGGGTATATTTTACGATTTATCTAAGGCGTTTGATTGTGTACACCATGAAATCCTCTTAAAGCATATTTTGGGCCATTTTTGTTCCCTGTATAAATTAATGACTTACCCTATTATATAAGGGACAATCAAGAAGTCAAGAAGTGCACTTACAGTCTAACATCGTTCATTGGTTCCAGCAATTTAGTGCTTAATGAAAAGAAAATTAAATGTATTGAATTTACCACACCTAATGTGGGACAATTAGAAACCAATGTGCAAATAAATGGTGTGGTCCTAGACATTGTGGAGTCCATGGCTTTTTAGGTATTACCATAGATGCTAAACTCCAGTGGGGCTCTCATTTTGAGAAATTGTCCAGGAGGCTTAGTCTCATTCTGTAAAAAGTATAATTATTTATATAAATTGAAATGACTGGAATAGTTTATTTCACTTATTTTTACAGTCTCATTTATGGCTTAATCCATAGTGCTTTGGGGATAGTTCATGGATTTGAATAATATATTTGTTCTCCAAAAACGGGCTGTCCGTTCTATTTATAATTTAGGCCCAATAGCTTTACTTCGAGAGAAATGGAAGGAGATAAACGTTTTAACTATTGTATTAACAATTCATATTCTAAAACCAGGATGTAAAAAAAATAAAAAACAAAAAGAAGAACGTAATTTTAAAATAAACTACCTAGAGATATCATCGAGACATATCAGTGAGTGGGTTAAAAAAGGCTATCAAAAGTAGACTTTGTACAGAAAAGGCTAGTATAAAATTTCGGAGTATTTATATAATACAGAATGGTTATAAGCAGTCCCTCATTCAGCAATTTACGTTATTGTAATTATTACAGATTTATGGTGCTCTCCTAATTAGTCGTCTAAACAGGCATTTTTTTTGTTGTCATCCATTGTAGCGTCTTTCATCATCATCATCATCATCACCATCATTTCAGCCTATCGCCGTCCACTGCTGAATGGAGGCCTCTCTCATGTTACGTCACAGAGTGCGGTCCTATGCCGCCTGCATCAAACGACGCCTAGCAACTTTCACCAGGTCGTCGACCCATCTAGTTCTTCCTACGCTGCGTCGTCCGATATGTGGTTGCCACTCGAGACCTTTCTTCCCCGCGGTTGTTGGTTCGTCGAGTGACGTGGTCTGCCCATTGCCACTTCAGCGTGCTAATTCTTCGTGCTATGTCGGTTACACCTGTTCTTCTGCGGATTTCTGTATTCCGGATTCTATCTCGCAGAGAAATCTCGGGCATAATCTGCTCTATATCACAACGACTTTGAGCTTGGTTATGAAGCTTAAATTTAGGGACCACGTTTCCATGCCGTAAGTCATCACTAGTAACACACACTGCTCGTAGATCTCTGTTTCCAGACACTTAGGAATGATGACTTTAACAGGGCTTAAGAAGGGCATTTTTTGATGGTAGACAGAAGTCTAGCTGTCCCCTGGTATTGCAAAGATCCTTGTGCAGAAGTTTCAATTACCACCTCGTTTGCTATCATTATCAATAAAAAATGCTTTCTATAAATTTGTTAGAAAAAAATTCACATTGTCCTGTAGAAAGAGCTTATGCTCGCCATTTCTACAAAACGTAAAATAAAGGGAATGGAAATTCATAGAAGTACAATTATCTGAAGTCTGGAGTATCAATGATTTAATCTGTTCATATGCCTCGATGAACCATGTCAGTTCATGGGAAAGAAAGATATTAGAATGGCAACCAGAAATTGGGCGAATCAGTTTCATTATCACCATCATTCAGTCCTTCAACATCTACTGCTGGACGTAGGCCTCCTCCACAAATGACAATACCCGTATCGCTTTGCTTGGCTTGCGGATTTATGTTTTCCAGGATCTACTACCCACTCCCCTGTTAAAAGTGTTAGCCGATTTCTACGATTCTCAAGGGCAACAATTTTACGATGTGGCGACAATTTTATATTGATACCAACGCCACATGGAGGGAGATACTATTAGGCGTAGGTTCTAGATACATTAATCAATAAATTCTATATAAAGATGATTAGTAATGCTGAATTTCTTGTTATCAAAGCAAAAAACCCTGAAATAATTAGTTATTCTACTTATGAGATTATGTGAATCAACGAATTTATACTATTTTGATAACAAGCTTATACATCAACGACAGCTGAAATCATAAATAACTGTAGTTTATCTATAAATTTAATGATAACGATTGAATGGTTGATATACGAATTTTAAAGTGTTCTCATTTAATTTGATTGTTATATATGGCACGTAGATTTATATACGTTACACTTGGATTTATATTGCTTGTTATAGATGTTAATTTGGTTTTAAAATCTCCTTCAGAAAGGGTTTGTAATTTAGGTACCAGAATAACTAAGCAATGAGCAAATCATGAGCAAACATATGAGAACTTACACCACAACGGATATGTTCACCGTATGAATCGACATACTCGAAAAACTGGTTGGTAATAGCGTAAGTTGGGCCACTTAAAAAAAAAAACTTCGCTCAGGGAACTGTTGAGAAAGAGGGGGTGATTGCGTGTGGAGGGTTTTGGTGGTACCCTTGGTATCACCGAGCCTCAATGCACGCATTCACACTCCCTTCGCTTTCTTCACGGTAGGCAACGGCCTTATAAAGGTCCATGAGCGGCAGCAACACTTACCATCAGGTGTACTGTTTGCTCGTTTGCCACCGTTAGCAATAAAAAAAAAAAAAAAAAGAGGCTGTGGAGTGGCGATAACGAATCCACAGGCCCGAGTAGGGTGGTTCCACATGAGCTGGTTTGACGATATTGTGAGCCTCGATGAACTGTTGCATTCTCGTATGTGGATGGATGAATTGATAAATGGGTGGATACTTTCGGCAGTAATTCAATAAAAAGCACAGTATGTGTATATTGACGACGGTTCAGTCAACACGACGTATTACGTGGCTCTATGCGATCGAACGGGAAGCAATCATACCATAGTCCACCCATAAAAAAAAAGAGTTGTAAATTAGAAATAAATCTATTAATGATTCAATTATAGTCCCCAATTAAAAAATATATATATTATGTGTTGGTAACAAAAATATCTTTTAATTTATTAAACGTTCTATATTATTTATTGTTTATGACTCTTAATACTATATTCGATTAAGTCGTAAATATGCTTAAAGGGATTTTTAATTAGTCAGAATAAACATAAAGATAGTATCAACCGGTAATGATAAAATTCATATCACAAATTTGCAATGACAGTATATTATTTGTTTTATTATTATTTGATTAAGGACAACAGTAGTCATACTCGTATCAGTTAAATTGTTTTTCATATTATTTTGTTATTAGCAACCCGTCCTCGCTTCGATTCGGTTTCAGTCACCTTACCCGTGGCGTAATTCCCGTACCCGTGGGAATACCGGGATAAAATATAACCTATGTTACTCCCTGATATTATAGCTTTCCATTGGTGAAAGAATTTTTGAAATCCGTTTGGTAGTTTAAGCGGGAAAGCCTAACAAACAAACACACATCCTTATTTTCACAGTTATAATATTAGTAAGGATAACTTTGTGGGGATAAAAAGACCCCTGTTCTTTCATTCAAATAAAATATTGTGAAGAATATTATACGATCTATGAAAGAAAGACATTTTAAAGATTTTTACTTTTCAATATACATATGTAATTCACTTAAACATGTTTCCTTAGTCCATATACATTTCACTATTAGATATCATAGGCTGGGGATAAATAAGTACTATAGTTAAGAAACTACCAGAGCTGTAAATATAAAATCAATGTTATGATCATCATCTCAACTCCTATGCGTCCCACTGCTGGGCTCGAGCCTCCTTCATATGAGGGAAGTTGATCTACTATACCACACTGGTCAAGCGGATTGGTATAGGGTTTTATTTGGAACTGTTCTTCTCTTACAATGAAATCCGAAAGAAAAGATGAAAAAAATATACATATTATTATACTATTTTTTTATTTTGGGGGTGGGTTGCGGTCAGCGCGCTCCTCGCACCACTTCGTCCGGGGCGACAGAGGGGCGTAAGTACGCACACCCGCAACCTACCCCACGTGCACATCGCCTTCGTCGTTGGGCCGACCACCGGAGCAGGGTTACTTGTCATCAGTGGTCGGCCCGACGGAATACCCCCTATTTGGGGTACCCTCCCACCGAACTACGTCCCCCCCTCGGGGAGAACGTCGGTCTTTCCTCACGCGGTCGGCCTCTCGGCGGGTGACAGACTAATTCCCCGATCACGTCACTCGCGGCCTCGGCTAGGGCGGCATGAGACGCAAGTACTCGCGCCTACGCCGCCCCAGTCGCCTGCGGGAGGAGCGCAGCCTTGATGAGGCGATCCGCCGCCTCATATAATTATACTATAAGAGAAATAATTGAAATTATATTTAACGAGGACGTGAAGTTTATGAGTTAGTTAAAATTCCTATTTCCTTCATTCCTATTTTTCACGGACAATAATGTTTTGGAACAGGCCATGTTCTAAAGTAAGTTCCGTCAGTGGTCTGATAATTCTTGCACCTTGAGTTCAAACACGACAAAATACACACTATATGTATATACAAGTATGTAGAGGGTCTGTAATAATATACGTAAGTTAACCTCATTATTATTATCCGTGTGGTGACGGAGCAAGAATACAATTCACCCGTCCCTATCTTGCCCATGGATGTCATAAAGGACGACTAAGGGATATAATACGCATATAACATGTATGCAAGAGAAGAAAAACTCGAAATGAAGCCCTATATCAACTTTGTCTGACCAGCATGGTATAGTAAGGTCAAATTCCTTCCTATTGTGGAGGAGGCTCGAGCCATTGGGACGTGTATGGGCTGAAATGATGATGATGATGATGAACCTCTGAATTTCTTTACAACAGAAACAGAACATAAGAGGCGATATAGTTTGTTAGAATGAACAGAAATAAAGAATTGTATAGTACCTTAAATATATTTTTTTTTTGACAGGCTATGGTGTGGATATACACCGCCTACACCAACCAGTGAAACGGAAAGACGGTGTGTGGTCTCATTACCAGGTGAATTATCTATCTATCACCATTTGGACTAACCACCGGTATCGATTCCTTGGCAACTGCGGCCTGCCAAGAGGGTATCGTTTGATAAACGCTGCAAAAACATTGTTTATTGCCCCGGCGTCGATAGGGAATATTATCACGCGGCTGGTATTTCAATGGGTGGCGGACTAGGCAGTTCTCAGTACAGTGCCAGTGACCTCGGTTAGGGCGACATTAGGCATCACGACTCGCGTCTGCGCGACTGACAATGGTTTAAGCGATGGTTGATACCGGTGGTTGATGATTTACGACATTCCTTTGCCCAGGTTTCATAAAAATCTAACCTCCACACTGCTATTCTCCACCAGCATCAGGCAGACGGCAGGATGGACGAAGTTTCGGGTAAAAGCTAGTAATATACAAAGATTCTGTACGTATGTATGTGACTAAACTCCTTCTAAACGTACTTTGATGAATATTTTTGTTGTTTAGGCGAATTCATAAATAGTGGTAAGATCAGTAACTGGATTCATTAAGTAGTACTGTAATTGATGTCAAGGCTTATATTTAAATTTTATATATGTACATATTTAATTTAAATATAAGCTTTTATTTAATACATATTCAATTTAAATATAAGGACAGGGTTTGTTGAGTCGGCTAGTAATATTATAAAGAAATTAGTAATAATATTAGATACAAATAAATACCGACACATATTAACGCTCACAGTGATTAAAATAGATAACGTAAGCAAAAAACCCTAGATAGCCAATTAATCCGACATAACAAATAACACGTAATAATTGTCGGTAAAACCAAAATAGCATAACAGAAATATAACAGAATAATAATAAAAATGACCTAAATTTGATCCTAAAAAATATTGTCACCGAATTAATTCGAACACAAGATTTTCAAGGTTAATAAATTTGAATACGATAGTATTTAATTACAATGAATATTCATCATCATCATCATCTCGGTTGATTTATCACTGCTGGGCTCGAGCCTCCTCAAAAAATTGATTTTACATTGTAAATAAAACTATCTTTACGGATTATATCGCGTTTGTATTTGATTTATGATTGCCCGACGTTTCGAACACTTTGCAGCATTCATGGTCACGGGCGGACTAAGGTGTCTCACGTCCAACAAGTAGTCGTTATTACAGACATTTATAATTATCTACCCGATACAGAAAATTAGTTTTAAATTTATTAAATTTTGACCCACATTTTAGTACAAATTGATTGCCAGTGTAAGAAGAAAATGATTCTATATGAAAAAATTGTTTATGGTTAGTAATTATTAATTATTAAATTTGTAGCAATTATTTTTACAATTTGTTGATTTAAAGCTAACAAAACTAATATACTACTACCGGATCGGAACGCGGCCACACAGAAAGATCCGGCAAGAAAACTCAGGGGACATGATGCTAAATTAGTATTGATTTTCAATTTTAGATGCGGCTTACTTTGTCTTACTAAAAGATTTTTGATTTATAAAATTATCTTTAACTATTATTATTGTGGGTCAAATCTATACAATAAGTGCTCACAGTATCATGCAGTCTTGTGTGGTCTCTTTGGATTTATTTTTAATTATGTTTATAACAGGATCCCAGCTTGATGGTAATACCCAGCCATCCTCTCTATTGAAATTTTTGTGTTTTTTGATTTCAATAGCCTCGCGTAGCATTCTAGGCAGGTATCGGTGTTCTTTTGCGAGGACTTGAGGTTTATCAAACCTAATGTTATGGCGGGCGCTGTCCTGACTATGTTCACAGACTGCAGACTTAGTGTGACGGTGGTGCTTCACATCAGCTATGTGTTCTTTGACTCGAGTTCTTATGGATCTCTTTGTTTGTTGACTTTACATGTTAGTCAGACAGGATGGTTTCTTTAGCGGTTTGTTTCGAATTTTGCTTCTTCTGCATAAATGTTATATGCGTATTATATTAGTTGTCTCTTACAACATCCACGGGTAAGATAGAAAGTGATAAATTGTATTATTATTTCATCACAGCACAGACTATAGTAAATATATATTAAACTAGAAATAATAGGAGGCGGCGGATCGCCTGAGCGAGGAGCGCAGCCTCGATGAGGCGATCCGCCGCCGGCGACTGGGGCGGCGTAGGCGCGAATACCTGCGCCTCATGCCGCCCTAGCCGTGGCCGCGGGTGACGTGACCGGGGATTAGTCCGTCACCCGCCGAGAGGCCGACCGCGTGAGGAAAGACCGCCGTCCTCCCCGAGGGGGGGACGTCGGTCGATGGGAGGGTACCCCAAATAGGGGGTATGCCGTCGAGCCGACCACTGATGATAAGTAACCCTGCTCCGGTGGTCAGCCTAACGACGAAGGCGACGTGCATCGTGGGTGGGTTGTGGGTGTACTTGCTTACACCCCTTTGTCACCCCGGGCGGAGTGGTGCGAGGAGCGCGCCGACCGCAACCCACCCCCCAAAAAAAAAACTAGAAATAATAACTAGACACTTCCAGGTGGTGACGGAGTAACAACACCATTCACCACCCACTCACTCTCTTGCCCATGGGTGTCGCAAAAAATGACTATGAAGATAACATGCATATAATATCTATTCAAGAGAAGGAAAACTCGAAATAAAACCCTATACAAACATGTCTGACCAGCTTGGTATAGTAAATATGTGTGGCAATATATATGGTATGAGAAGTCTTTACTAAAAAGAAGATTACATGAAGGTGACGTTTTTTATTGGGTTTCGTTTGGTTTATGCCTGGTGCCGTCGTAGCCGAGATCGCGGTTGACTGAAATAGTCGTAATAACCGGGTAATAGTCCTTCACCCGCAGAGAAGCACACCGCGTGAGGGCGACCGCCGTCTCGTCAGGGGTGTTAGAGAGAGACTGTACCCGAAAGGCTATCCCGCCGGGCTAACCACTGACTCGGTACCGGTGGTCGACCCAATGGCGGATTTATGAGATCGCACTCCGCCCTTTCGTTACCCCGGATGGAACGGACGGCATCTGTGCTGACCATTGCCCACGCAAAAAAAAAAGAGAAAAAAAAGTTGTTACTACTCATACGTCGATTTTCTGCGAGAGTGTGGTACTATCCTGAACGGACCGGCCCGCGTTTGTAGACAGACAGTCAACATTGTGGTCCTATTATCATCATGTAGTACCTATACAATCTACTAGAGAAATTAGACGAAGAGAATTAAAGAACAAAAAATCGATTATTTAAAAAATCGATTATTTTCCCTCCAAGTCACAGCCCTACATATACATCCCACTGTTGGGCTCGAACCTCCTCCACAATAAGAGGGAAATTGACCTTACTATACCATTCTGGTGAGACAGGTTGTTATAGGGTTTCATTTCGATTTTACCTTCTCTTGCATAGATGTTATATGCGTATTATATACCTTAGTCGTCTTTTATGACATCCACGGATAAGATAGGGACTGGTGATTTTTATTCTTACTCCATCATCATACGGAGGTCACGTTTATATATATATATGTGACGGAAAACTAAAAGCGAGGTATGGTGACATACGTAGATAAGATATACTGATTTGTTCCTACTCTATGATCGCAATAAACACCTAAAAAAAGAAAAATATATGATAATGACTAAAGGAAGGTCTCCGGATCATGACGGCCTAAGCATCGAGGATCTATAACATGCTGGTACCTACATATCAAGAGTGCTGGTTATGTTTTATTCGTTGTGTATACATATGTATGTCATTCGTACCTCCCGTGAGATCTCATGCGAACAATTGTGGCCATTGTTAAAGATAGAACGGGTGATGTGTCTGATAAGCGTAATTACCGGCCCGTCTTATTAGCTATTATCATCGCAAATAGTCTGCTAGATACGCGATTAAATAATTTATTTACACGATGCACAAATTGGATCCTGTAACGACCTCGCCACTGAATCTGGGATTATTAGCCTAAAGCATACTGTGAAATATTACACCAAGCGTCGTACTTGTGTGTATGTTTGTTGCCTTGATCTTTACCGAGCTTTTGACCTGGTGTCATACGATAGTATGTGAATAAGATGGGACAGATAAGCGCTTGCAGAACTAGTGCAAATACCCCAGTATTGGTACCATAATCAATCGAATAGAGTGAGATGGGTCGATAAGCTTTCTGAGTCATATAGCTTGGACAATGGTGTAAGGCAGGGCGGAATCACATCACCTAATCTTTTAACCTTTAAATAAATGACCTAATCGTTGGGCTTAGCAGTAATAGAGTCGGATGTCGTATTGATGTTATAAGTGTTAATAACATCAGTTATGCGGGCGATATGGTGCTGCTGGGCTCAACTGTTAGGGCAATGAGGCAATTGCTCAATTGCTATGCACTCTATGCACAAACACATGACCTAATATATTCATCATCATCGTCATCATTTCAACCAATCGGCGTCCACTGCTGGACGTAGGCCTCCATGTTACGCCACAGAGTGCGGTCCAGTGCCGCTTGCATTCAACGACGGCCAGTAACTTTCACCATGTCGTCGATCCGCCTAGTGAGGGGGCGTCCTACACTGCATTGTCCGATACGTGGCCACCATTCAAGAACCTTTCTTCCCTAGTAGTTGTCGGTTCGCTGAGTGATGTGGCCCGCCCATTGCCACAGCGTGCTAATTCTTCATGGTATGTCGGTTAATATATAATACCGCAAAAAGCGAGCTCCTAGTCTTTAAGGTGGATTATGGAAGATGTTCAGGTACAGTACCCGAAATTAAATTAAACGGTTATAGATTAAAACGGGCTTATCAATTTAAATATTTAGGACATTACGTCTCTGATGATCTTAGGTTTTAGGCTGACATGGAGAGCGAACTGGTGGTACATGAAACATGTTGGCACGTACATTTTCGCGTTATAGCGAACAAATTAAATGCATGTTTAATTATAATGTAAAAAATATAGGTAATATTTAAAAATATAAAAGTGATTAAAGTTATTTATTTATTTTTCATTCTTATTGTATCTCCTCTTACTTTCACGGGATCTTCCAATTGGGAATATTTGATACGATTTCAATATCATGTGTGATGTGACCAGTTAATATTCTTAAACATACACACATCAGAGTCAGATTTACTGCAGTATATATTTTATCGTTATATTTTTAGTTTGTTAAAGTCAAATAGTAATTTAAAATAGGCCATAGATATATGTAGGTTTTGCATTGAATATATATTGAGCTATTGACTATTAAGCTGATCCCAATATATTTTGCAATAATAAAGTCTGGCGGTGATAGCGCTATTAGCAAATACGTTAGCATTACACTTTTTTTGTAATGATATTTACGTCAGGCGCTCGGGATTATTCACTTCTAAGGTTATCGAGGCTGGCCTGAATTAATAGTAACTTACATTTAATTTTATGAATTTAATTATAATAAGAGAATAGAACCATCATTATACTTATTTATTAAAATCCCAAATCTTTGTTCTCAATGAAGTATAATATTGTCAACATTTCATTATCAGTCACATGTAATACGAGGCGAAATGTATTGCTTATACTAATTACAGTGCATAATTACATGTTTTCTGTAGTTGTTTTTATGAAAATCTGTAAAAAAGAGTCCACTATCCTCTTTGTCCTACTTGGGTTTTCCTCTTAGGATCTTAAAATTGTCGATCATAGATTTCGGTGCGGGTAAAATATAGTCTTTTCACTTTTCCCTGAGGGTTAGGTTTATGTAGGGTACCTATGTGTAAGTTAAAATTATAGAACGCTAAAATTTAATAAATTGTCGTTAAATTCTGTCACAGTTAATTTTTTTAGACAATCCATAATACGCAAGGTATTTTAAGAACGTGTTATAATTTCTGTTGTAATTCTATTGGGGATGTTTAAGTTCAGTCCTAGTTTACTAAAGACATGAACTATTGTCAAAAAATAATAATATTTGATTGTGAATATATTAATAAAAAAATATGGGATGGCATTTATGTCAATTCAAATTCAAATTCTATAGACTTTTAGTACTTTATATTTTTATATGCTTCACAATAATTGATGATGCTTGTTACGATTACATTTACGTTTGGCCAATAAAATATTGTTTTTGAAGTGCTACAGTTTCTTTGATTCCTCTGTGGCAAATTTGCCGTTGTTTTTTTTTATTACAAGCAGTGGCAAACGAGCAAACAGTACACCTGATGGTAAGTGTTGCTGCCGCTCATGGACCTTTATAAGGCCGTTGCCTACCGCGAAGAATGTGAAGGGAGTGTGAATGCGAGCATTGAGGCTTTGTGATACCAAAAGCACCACCAAAACCCTCCACACGCAAACACCCCCAGAAAGTTGGGCTTCCAGCTCTCTCGCTCACCGAACGAAGCACAGTAACAAATTGCTACTACTCAGACGTCGATTTTCTGCGAGAGCGTGGTACTACCCCGGACGAACCGGCCCGCAGCTGTAGACAGATAACTGTCGACAGTGTGGTCCTACCACTAGGGTAGGTTTGTGGTTTTAGAACTATGTTGTGCTGCTTGTTTTCATCTTCTATGCAATTTACTCTTAAGTTAACTTTACCGGCTTTGTATTTAATTTCATAGTTATTTTCAGGTCATTCTACTATCAGATTTTTAACGGGTATATCTATATCTGAAGTTATATGATTGCTTTGTCGTCTCAGGTCATATACATCCCATTATTGGGCTCGAGCCTTCACCAAATTAGGTGGGAAATATACATACTACACCACGCTGGTAGGAGATATACTGGTAAGAGGTATATGATTTTATATCGAGTTTTCCTTCTCTTGCATTGATGTTACATGCACATTATATCCCTTAGTTGTCTTTTGCGATACCCACGGTTAAAAAAGGGGTAGTGAACTATATTCTTACTCTGTCACTACACGAATGTATCGTTGCTTAATATCGTGAAATTATTTCTGTATAAATAGGATGTAAAATGTTTACATGCTATTTATATACTACGACTAAAACTTATTTTTCTATGGCACTGTAGCTTAATTCTGCACCATTTAAAGTCTTACTTACAAAAGCTGTTGTTTTATTGCTACCCACAGGACCTTGGGATAAAACAGTGTGGAATGCTAAATTAGAGGGATCAGTGGTTAAGTAAATTGGTTTATTAAAGTCAGGAAATTGTATTAACGGGGCATTTGTTAATAATTGCTTACATTTTTCAAAGGCCTCTATATATTTCTTAGTGCAGTTTTATTATATTTCTTTAAACAATTTGCTTACAAATTGCTTATAGAAAAATAATAAAAGTGCAACTTGCAATAGCACAGGCTCATAGGCCTGAGTTATTTTCGAGATAATTTTTGTAAACTTGCTATAGAATCCCACAAGTCCTAAAAACTTTTTATATTATTTAACTCTATATAACATTATTGTTAAATACTCTTTATAATGACACTTATTCGCAGATATCTATTTACCTGAGAATCATATTCATAACACAAACATAAGAGATGGTTAAAATAACTAGTTGTGTTACTTTCGTTCTTTAAAATATAACATAATTGGTAACACAATCTCATTTAAAATCTATCCGTATGACACATGACAGAACAAGAATACAATTCAGTACTCCTGCCGTTCCCGAAGATACTATAAAAGGCGATTATGAAATGTATGTATGGTAAAATCGCTGTAAGAGAAAGAATTTTTGAAATAATATCTTATACCTACAAATTTGAGGAATTAGTGTGGTATTATAAAATCAGAGCCCTGCAGAGCAAAATGAAAAATGAGTTGATAAGAAAGAAGAAAATCTCACGTGTTACATCGTAGTACTATTGGTGGATATTATACCTGAAACAAACAAAAAAAAATATATATATATATATTATTTATTTTACCAACCACAATTACTAAACTAGATACAGCAAATCTTTAACTATGAAGTAAAAATTGTAAACTTTTTTAAGAAAAATATGCGAACATGTGTGGAATGTGTATTTAAATTTACATATAAAACGAGTGCAAAAGGCATAGAATATTTAAGGTGTTTTTGTTATTATGAAATATTTTGGCCCGACCACTCAAGGGACTCTGCACCGGGGATCGGCCCGACGACAAAAGCGACGTGCTACTGGATGACTTACGCCGACTTTCTGTCGCCCCGGACGGACCCAGCAGACGGGTGGCAGCATGTGCGCTGACCGTGGCCCATCCCAAAAACAAAATGAAATATTTTCCATAATACTGCAACAATTTTAATGTCTGAGAAGCTATTTTGAAACTTATTTTGCTCTATAGTGACGATAAATATAAGATTTGACTGTTTTATTATTTATTCATTTTAATAAAAGTCAATTTTACGTTATAAATATTCTAAGATATTCATATTCTAAATTTTGCCGAAACTTTTTGCAATATGTCAAAATAGATGACATATTGCGTCGACCCCAAGTAATTGGGATAAGAGCAAGATGATGATGATGATGATGATCCATATTCTAAATTTTATTACGCAGAATAATACCGAGCATAATTCTTTTCACAGGATGCTGAGTGGCTTAGTCTCTTGTTATGAGTTATGAGGCTAACATTTAGAGACAAAATTTTTGAGCGTAATAATATGTGCAAAAAAATTACATGCATACATACATTCACGCCTCTTTCCCATAGGGTAGGTAGAGACCACTTCCCTCCACTTGCTATGATCTTGACATACCACTTTCGCCTCCTCCACATTAATTAATTTCCTCTAATTAGTTCTTCGGTTTAAGGTACTTTTAACCTGGCCTTTCTTAAGAACATCCCCGATTTAATCGTGGAACGTCCGCCTTGGTCTTCCCCTACCTACACTTCCGTTCACATTCGCCCTCTACATGACGAAACCAACAAAAATTAAAATTATTATATATAAACAATATATGCGATTCAAACCACATTATGTAAAAATTATCTTTAAACTTCCTTTTTTTATTCTTAAAAATAATAATTTGTTTAGTTTTTATTGATAATATTGAAGCACATAATGTTTTGTTTTTTTTAAATTAAATGATTTAAGTTGTTAAAATTAACCACTAAAACAACTAATGCACAAATTATTTGCCTTAATAGTTCATATCTAAAAAAATGTTTTAAAGTATAAATGTAAGTAAAAATAACATCTGACAGTATGAGGTTACCGAGTAGATATACTCGTAATTTATGTTGGCTAGTCTGAATATTTACGGCCCAACGAATATTACATTTTATCTTACCTTGAGTTACGAGTGTTTTATATTTTAATTTTGTAGAAGCAGACGTAATCAATAGAAGAAATATTAGATAAATTACAGGTGGGTGAATTCTATTTGTTGTTCAAAAATTTTCTCTACTTTCTTCTGACTTCTAACAACTTTATCCATATATTAAACCTCGCAGATTTTAAGGATATTTGGATGTTTCTTGTGCTTTTTAAAAAGAAAACACCGAACACTTGTGATGAACTGCTATAGAAATATAGCTTATAAACCAAAATGATATATAAATGGACTATCCTTACTAATATTATACATGCGAAAGTAAGGATTCTTGTTTGTTTGTTTGTTACGCTTTCACGATTAAACCACAGAATCGATATCAAAAATTCTTTCTTCAATGGAAAGCTATAATATCAGGGCCATAGGCTATATTTTATCCCGGTATTCTCACGGGAACGGGAACTACATCGAAGCGAAGCGAGGACGGGTTGCTAGTCATTTACAAAGACATTTTCTTTTCGTTATGAGACTCCCTGCCTTCCCAGTGTGATTCGTAAAAATCTCCAGTCATGACAGCTCCGCCACGTCATTAGCCTATAGTCTGGAATATCTATAGTCGAAATACTTGGTAAACATTTTACTAGTACAAAAAATAGTTTCTAGCCTTGCTAACACACAATATTCGGGATTCATTCAGTTTATGAGGTTACAGTCAAGCTGGAAGGTTTGAGTAATATTTAAAAGAATGTAGTGGGCATATAGCAAGTGTGGCAATCTGGGCAAGGGCATGCTAATCCTCTAATATAAAACTTGTTCTTCTATATGACGATCATCCATTGCAAAGTAGGGGTCCTTTACCATTCCGTAGAATGTAAGTAAGGTTACGTTGTAGGGCGTTCATAAGTTTCTCATAGATATCATGATAGAGTATTTCATACTTAGAATTGTTCAATGGTATTCGTTGAAGGTCATTACGCTTCGACCTCGACACACTACGATGACGAGGTGGAGGCCTTATACAAGGACGTCTTGAAAACCATCTACACATTTAAAACCAAGTTTAAGGTAATTATGGGAAATCATAACGTGATATTAGGCAGAAGGGAATTGATGTGCTAAGAATAGGGCAAAATAAATTTGAAAAATAAAACCTGTAAAGCTAAAAGGCTTAACCAAAACCTGAAAGCTGTAGAAGCAAAAAAAAAATATATATACTGTTTTGTTAGACAAAAAAAGACATATTCATTGATTTCCCATTGGAAATCAGCAGGTTTAAAACTAAGAGTAATCATATAAAAATTACGAGGTATAATGAAACTTGCCCGAGAGTCGATAAGTCTTATGACTATATGATAAGTATATACTTCGATTTATATTCGCCCAATATCAGGACCTCGAATGCTTTAGTCACTTCCAATATCAAAAGAAGTGAATCTTCGAACAGAATAAACAACAGCTTTGTGAAAACTATCCACACAGTGACGTTGACAACATTCTTTCCTATACGTAAGTGTACACTATCAAGCTCATGGTAAGCACTTTTGGCTCTGTATTGATTCCTATTCTATTCCTAGACTAGATCTGAGTGTAAGGATAAGTAATAAGAGTGGTAGGACCACACTGTCGACAGTTATCTGTCTACAGCCGCGGGCCGGTCCGTCCGGGGCAGTACCACACTCTCGCAGAAAATCGACGTCTGAGTAGTAGCGATTTGTTACTGCGCTTCGTTCGGTGAGCGAGAGATCCGGAAGCCCAACTTTCTGAGGGTGTTTGAGTGTGGAGGGTTTTGGTGGTGCCCTTGGTATCACCAAGCCTCAATGCACGCATTCACACTCCCTTCACTTTCTTCGCGGTAGGCAGCGGCCTTGTAAAGGTCCATGAGCGGCAGCAACACTTACCATCAGGTGTACTGTTTGCTCGTTTGCCACCGTTTGCAATAAAAAAAAAAAAAAAAAAAAAAAAAAAAAAAATCTACACTAAATACCCTACCTACCTAATCTTTTATATTAGGTCTTTACCTATGAAATTGCCGTTATGTATGAAAAAATTAAACGATTTTTTTTCATGTATTTTTTATTTGTATTAATCGAAGTAATCACCCATGCAATCAATGCATCTTTGCCAACGCAGCGGTAGTTTATTGATGCCCTTCTTAAAGAAATCAGCTGGACGGGAGGCAACAAATTCTTCAAAGACATTTTGTACTGCCTCTCGGGTATTGAATTTCTTTCCCCCCAAAAAGTTATCCAAATTTGGAAAAAGAAGTAGTCTGTAGGCGCAAGGTCTGGTGAGTATGGCGGATGACGGAGAGCTTCCAACCCCAGTTCTTGCAACTTGGAGACCATCTGCTGTGCAGTATGAGGTCGCGCATTGTCGTGCAGGAGCAGCGGAGACGAGCGATTGACCAATGCTGGTTGGAGATGTGCCAGCTTCTCCATCATTGTGTTCAGTTCTTCACAGTACACATCTGCAGTAATGCTCATCCCGTTTGGTAAGAAGCTGTGATGAATCACACCGGCGCTAGACCACCAAACAGTGACCATCACTTTTCTAGAGGTAAGTTTTCGTTTAGGGCATTGTTTAGGTGTTGAACCAGGATCCAACCAGCTTGCTGAGCGCTTGCGGTTATCAAACAGAATCCATTTTTCATCGCAAATAACAATGCGTTTCAAAATTCCTTCACTTGTGTGTCTGTTGAGCAATGCAAGGCATGTCTTGACGCGTATTTCGCGCAGGCGATCATTGAGTTCGTGGGGCACCCATTTGTCAAGCTTTCTTACCTTGCCAATTTGACGCAAATGGACCAATATTGTTTTGACGCTAACGTCTAAAGCTGCTGCTAATTCAGCCGTAGGTTGTGTATCATCGGCTTCCACAATCGCCTTTAATTCGTCATTGTCGACCAAAGTCTTCGGACGACCGCGAGGTCCATTTTTCAGGTCGAAATTTCTAGAACGGAAGCGAGCAAATCTATAACAGGCGGTGCATTGATTTGTAGTGTTAGCTCCGTAAACGTTGTTGATGTTGCGTGCCGCTTGTGCCACGTTGCTGCCACGACGATACTCATATTCCATAATTACTCGAATTTTTAACGTATCCATGATGACGATAAAGATTGAAAAGCGATGAAAACGTAACACTAATCAATAAACAAATGACTACTTTTGGAAAATGAATTCCATGTTTTAAAATAAAATTAATTTGAAATTAGAATTCTTAGCCAAACAAAAATTATTTTGATTTGAAATGGCCAGTACTGCAATACGGCAATTACATAGGTAAAGACCTATTATATGTATTTTTACTAAATAAAGTTTAAGTTGTTATTAATATAATATACAATAATATATGATTCAAATTAACAATTAATATTTTTACTTAACAGTATTAAAAAAGAATTGAAGGCGTCCACGATGAATGCAAGCGTTATTTTCAAAATAAAAAGCAATATCACAGAGTTTATTCGTCGTTTTTAATCTAAGAAGCAGATATCTATCTGCACTACCACTATACGATATTCCCTGCTTCTGCACATTGTTATTTGTATTCCAGTCACTGAAAAACGTCTATCAGAATTAGAATGTAATAAGTTAAAACATGAAATAAATATAACACGACTTTTTTCGTACGTTTTATAGTATAAGATTTAATTTTAACATCATCAAATTACCCCTTCGAGTGCAAGAGATTGCAGTTGCCTGAGTATTTCTGCTACATTTCTTGGTTTGGATATTTTGAGAACAGAGTTTCAGTTTAAAAAAAAATATTATATAGTCCTTACCATTTCAAATTTAGAACACTAGGTCTCTATGGGTCCGGGTCCTAAAAGTTTATGTCCTCTCTAAGGCTCTCTTAGGAACCTTCTAATGCCGTACTAATATAGTACGGTCAACTATGTTGGTGGTTAAATGTGGGTCAAAATTTAATAACTAATTGTCTGTATCGGGTAGATAATTATAAACCTCTGTAATAACGATGAATTTTTGGACGTGTGACATCTTAGTCCGCCCGTGACCATGAACGCTGTAAAGTGATAGAAACTTTGGGCAATCAAAAATCAAATATAAACGCGATAAAATCCGTAGTTTTATTAAAGAGTTGCATTACAACAAGCTTTTATATGAGTTCAATCTTTTTTAAATAAAATTCGAATGAATTTTCAACTCTCTAACCCTCTTTTACCACGTTAGGGGAGGAATTTTAATACAATATGAAACAGGTCTCCATTAATTCTGTTAAAGAATGTTTTGAATACAAACTTTGAAGTAGCTTGGGTCAAGGAACCACGTTGTCCCATACAAACTTTGCTCCTTTTTCAGACCTATTATATGTATTTTTACTAAATAAAGTTTAAGTTGTTATTAATATAATATACAATAATATATGATTCAAATTAACAATTAATATTTTTACTTAACAGTATTAAAAAAGAATTGAAGGCGTCCACGATGAATGCAAGCGTTATTTTCAAAATAAAAAGCAATATCACAGAGTTTATTCGTCGTTTTTAATCTAAGAAGCAGATATCTATCTGCACTACCACTATACGATATTCCCTGCTTCTGCACATTGTTATTTGTATTCCAGTCACTGAAAAACGTCTATCAGAATTAGAATGTAATAAGTTAAAACATGAAATAAATATAACACGACTTTTTTCGTACGTTTTATAGTATAAGATTTAATTTTAACATCATCAAATTACCCCTTCGAGTGCAAGAGATTGCAGTTGCCTGAGTATTTCTGCTATATTTCTTGGTTTGGATATTTTGAGAACAGAGTTTCAGTTTAAAAAAAAATATTATATAGTCCTTACCATTTCAAATTTAGAACACTAGGTCTCTATGGGTCCGGGTCCTAAAAGTTTATGTCCTCTCTAAGGCTCTCTTAGGAACCTTCTAATGCCGTACTAATATAGTACGGTCAACTATGTTGGTGGTTAAATGTGGGTCAAAATTTAATAACTAATTGTCTGTATCGGGTAGATAATTATAAACCTCTGTAATAACGATGAATTTTTGGACGTGTGACATCTTAGTCCGCCCGTGACCATGAACGCTGTAAAGTGATAGAAACTTTGGGCAATCAAAAATCAAATATAAACGCGATAAAATCCGTAGTTTTATTAAAGAGTTGCATTACAACAAGCTTTTATATGAGTTCAATCTTTTTTAAATAAAATTCGAATGAATTTTCAACTCTCTAACCCTCTTTTACCACGTTAGGGGAGGAATTTTAATACAATATGAAACAGGTCTCCATTAATTCTGTTAAAGAATGTTTTGAATACAAACTTTGAAGTAGCTTGGGTCAAGGAACCACGTTGTCCCATACAAACTTTGCTCCTTTTTCACCACCTTAGGGGTAGAATTTAAGGAACAACGCTGTGATCTCTTCGTAATCATCGGTGCTGATAGCATCAGGAACTGGGACGCAGTCACCTTCTGCGAGGCAGTCATCTTGCGGAAGGAGGCGGCGGAGCGCGCGCGCGGAGTACGGTACGTCTTCATGACAACGCAATCCACCGCCGGCGACTCGGGCGGCACAGGCGCGAGTATCTGCGCGTAATGCCGCCCTAGCCGAGTCTGCGGGTGAGTGAACCGGGGATTTAGTCCGTCACCCGTAGAGAGGCTGACCGCGCGACGGCGATCGACGTCTCCGAGGGGGAACGAATACCCCGCGACCGGGGTATTCTGTCGGGCCAACTACTGAAGACAAGTTACTCTACGGCGGTGGTCGGACCACCGACGAAGGCTACGCTATCACGGGTGGATCATACGGCCACGCGCCGCCCCTCCGTCGCCCCGGACGGAGCCGGGCGATGGGTGCGCTGACCATGGCCCACCCCCGAAAAAAAATTCCTTCCTTTATTTGGGTAAATCCTTTTTATCTTATGACATAAGCATGCCATGAAAAGATTACACTCTCCAAATTTCAAATCTCTACGATCATCGGTTTAGGCTGTGCGTCGATCCGTCAGTCAGTCAATCATTCAGGACAAATCATTTTATATGTATAGATAAGAAAACATAATCCTAGTTTGGAGGGCATCACACTAAAACTGATTCTTGCTAAATATGTTTTATAGAGTTACTAGCAACCCGCCCTCGCTTCGCTTCGGTTTCAGTCGCCTTACCCGCGTAGTTGCCGTTCCCGTGGGAATACCGGGATAAAATATAGCCTATATTACTCCCTGATATAATATCAGCTTTCCATTGGTGAAAGAATTTTTGAAATCAGTTCAGTGGTTTAAGCGTGAAAGCGTTACAAACAAACAAACAAACAAACATCCTTACTTTCGCATTTATAATATTAGTATGGATATAAAATAGAACTAATATTGTGGAAGATCGATATCCAGGGCATTTATTTTATTTATAATCAATAATAGGAGTAGAGGATATTAATATATTAAATCAAATTAATTCATTATATATTTATAAATGTCTACGTAAATAACGTAAGTTAAATAACAGGTGTAACTAGTAAGGTTAATAAAATTGTTATTTTGTGTTGCTTTGTACTTAAACAAAATTGAAATTGTCATCAAAGTATTTTGAACTTGTAAGAAATGTACTTTTATCAATTAATAAACACAGCTACCCAAAGCTTGACATGGGTTTTAAAGTACTACTTTAAAACCCTTATCAAAATATAAATAATAAAAAATATAATATTTAATATTACAATATTTACAACGAGCTGTAATTTGATAATTTCACAATTTACACAAACGAACGCAAATACTATCTTTTATAAGCTACCAGATTTCGTATAATGATAATACAACGTTCTGCGTGTCTATATTATGCAACTGAAGTTTACTTATTGTTATGAACGCACTAATCTCTGATACTTCCATTTCTTTAAAAATTGGGCAATTTTATTGTGTCAAATCTATATATATATATATATATATATATATATATATATATATATATATATATATATATATATATAGATTTGACACAATAAAATTAATTATTTTAATATATATATATATATATATATATATAAAAGAGAAAGTATGTGGGTATATTCCATATAGGCTCCGAAACGGCTGGACTGATTTCAATAAAACTTTCAGGTAATCTCCAGATTGACCTGGTGAGTAATCCTGTAAAGTTTGGTGACGATCGGAGTACTTCTCTTTTTGAACTGTCAAATGATGTCAGTTTATTATTTAAAGCAAATAAAGCAAAATATAGCCCGGCGAAGCGGGCTGGGTACGCTAGTAAGCTATAAATGGAGAAAAAATTATGCATACATATTCATATCACTACGATAGTAGGAGCGAATTTGTGTCTATAAATATCAGCAAAACAGGTAAAATTTGATAAGGAAACATTTTCTAATAATGGTATACTGCACGTCAATCATTCGGCCCAATCGCCAATGCATGACAATTGCTGAGATAAGAAAAAGGTGATTTCTGTATTACAACAGATGTTACTAATATTGACCTTATTTTTAATGTCATGGAACGATGCGAGTGCTTAAACAAGATAATAACATGACATACCTAGACACTTGATCCAAACGATATACGTTTAAAAATATTTTCAGACTGTAATAGTCTCCTCTTCAAATAGTGTAACTGTCAATTACATCTATCTATACTAATAAATAAAATTGGAGTGTCTGTGTGTTATGTCAAAATAATAGGGTTTTTTCATGCTCACACGGTCATTTGCACTGTACATATACCTAAAAATCACTTTATATTTTTTTGTCTCTCTGTCTGTTTGTCTGTCTGTCTATTTGTTCCGGGTAATCTTCAAAACGGCTGGACCGATTTCAAAAATTCTTTCACCAATGGGAAGCTATAATATCAGGGAGTAACCTAGGCTATATTTTATCCCGGTATTACCACGGGAACGGGAACTATGCGAGTAAAACGACTAAAACCAAAGCGAAGCGAGGGCGGGTTGCTAGTAGTTAAATATAGGTGTACAGTATCTCTGCCTCCTAATATGAGCGTATTACAGTTCTTTTTATCTCGGTAGAGATAGACTTGTGTCTGAAACAACATGCCAAATCAAAGTATTTGTATAACTGTTTTTTTTTTTATGAATTACGTGTACCTAGACGTGTGAATATCATTGTTTGGTTACTAGATTTTTTATTTGTTAATGTTTTACCGCCAACTGCGATTTTGAATAAATACCTTACCACATCCTTTGGGAGTGCATTTTCTGACGTAACTAGCGGGATCTCATATTAAAGTCTGTAAGTCACGTCTGGAGTAGTATACTAAACGGTTCTTGTAGCAAATCAAGAAAATTGCCGTGCGTTCAGGTGCTGTTGCCATATCTACTATAGCAACCAATATTAAAGCTCACATATAGACCCCTTTAAGCTCAGTTAAATTTGCGCTTCATGTAGTTGTACAATCCGTTATCTACTGGCTTATTAACCAATTTTGTTTCCTATCTTCCGTTTTGGACAGGATAGATCTTTCCAATTTCTGCTATTTTTTCATTTCTAATTAAATATGTTTCGGGTCTTAAGAAAATTAAAAGCGTTTCCCGGGACTTTCTGAGGGTCAAATTTTGATTCTCATACGCCGACTATTATGGAGCCTAGCTTACAGGAGTTAGAGTGGTGGGAATATGTGATGGGATTAGTCCAAAGAAAACCCAAGCCCAAAAAAATATTTAATTTTATTAGTAAAAAAATATTTTATATTATTACTATTCTTATAGTACTGTTATACTCGCTATCAACTATATAAACGTATAGCAAATAGCAACAGATCGTTTTTTGACAGGCTATATTGGAGGCGCCGGCTAGAGAATCTTTGCAATGAATAACAATGTGTCAATAGCCCGAAAGACTTCTTCGGTTAGAAGTAGCCAAGTGTAAAGCTTTTTCTGACAGAATTTCAATAGTTCGAGTTCTGATAAATATTTATCACCATAACAAATTATGCTTAGTCTAAGCTAAAAGTTACCCAGCTTCGCTCAATTGTCCAAGACCAAAACTATGGAACACAACACGACATAAGACATACGTTTATATCATGTCCCCTAGTTGGTTCACGCACAGGTCGCTGCGTCTTTCTAATCAGTCTGCCACAAACCACATTAAATAAATGTGCAATTAGTGGAAAGGGAGTGCCTTGCTGATGCAGTTGGGTTATTATTTTCTTCATTTTCTTGTTCTTATTCCAATTCTACGAGGTCATAAATAAAACTATTTTTAAGGATTTTATCATGTTTGTACTTGATTTTTCATTGCTTGATATTTCGAACACTGTACAAGGTTCATGGTCACGGGCGGACTGAGATGTCTCATGTCCAACAAGTCATAGTTCTTACAAAGATTTATATATACCCGCTACAGATTGGGCAAAAGAAAATCAAATACAAGCGCAATAGAAGCCATAAATATAGGTTTATTTACGATATAATTAATACTAGCGTAAACAGAAGTCATTACATGGGATCGACTCAATATGTGCTATTTTTCTGTATCATGAGGGAATAAGAATACAAATCACCACTTCCTATCCTGCCCGTGCACGTCGGAAAAGACAACTGAGGGATTTAATACGCATATAAACGGAAGTGTTGGAGTGGAAAGACCAAGGTGGACGTTCCACGACGAAATCGGGAACATTCTTAAGAAAGGCTAGGTTAAAAGTTCAAATAGTGTAACTGTCAATTACATCTATCTATACTAATAAATAAAATTGGAGTGTCTGTGTGTTATGTCAAAATAATAGGGTTTTTTCATGCTCACACGGTCATTTGCACTGTACATATACCTAAAAATCACTTTATATTTTTTTGTCTCTCTGTCTGTTTGTCTGTCTGTCTATTTGTTCCGGGTAATCTTCAAAACGGCTGGACCGATTTCAAAAATTCTTTCACCAATGGGAAGCTATAATATCAGGGAGTAACCTAGGCTATATTTTATCCCGGTATTACCACGGGAACGGGAACTATGCGAGTAAAACGACTAAAACCAAAGCGAAGCGAGGGCGGGTTGCTAGTAGTTAAATATAGGTGTACAGTATCTCTGCCTCCTAATATGAGCGTATTACAGTTCTTTTTATCTCGGTAGAGATAGACTTGTGTCTGAAACAACATGCCAAATCAAAGTATTTGTATAACTGTTTTTTTTTTTATGAATTACGTGTACCTAGACGTGTGAATATCATTGTTTGGTTACTAGATTTTTTATTTGTTAATGTTTTACCGCCAACTGCGATTTTGAATAAATACCTTACCACATCCTTTGGGAGTGCATTTTCTGACGTAACTAGCGGGATCTCATATTAAAGTCTGTAAGTCACGTCTGGAGTAGTATACTAAACGGTTCTTGTAGCAAATCAAGAAAATTGCCGTGCGTTCAGGTGCTGTTGCCATATCTACTATAGCAACCAATATTAAAGCTCACATATAGACCCCTTTAAGCTCAGTTAAATTTGCGCTTCATGTAGTTGTACAATCCGTTATCTACTGGCTTATTAACCAATTTTGTTTCCTATCTTCCGTTTTGGACAGGATAGATCTTTCCAATTTCTGCTATTTTTTCATTTCTAATTAAATATGTTTCGGGTCTTAAGAAAATTAAAAGCGTTTCCCGGGACTTTCTGAGGGTCAAATTTTGATTCTCATACGCCGACTATTATGGAGCCTAGCTTACAGGAGTTAGAGTGGTGGGAATATGTGATGGGATTAGTCCAAAGAAAACCCAAGCCCAAAAAAATATTTAATTTTATTAGTAAAAAAATATTTTATATTATTACTATTCTTATAGTACTGTTATACTCGCTATCAACTATATAAACGTATAGCAAATAGCAACAGATCGTTTTTTGACAGGCTATATTGGAGGCGCCGGCTAGAGAATCTTTGCAATGAATAACAATGTGTCAATAGCCCGAAAGACTTCTTCGGTTAGAAGTAGCCAAGTGTAAAGCTTTTTCTGACAGAATTTCAATAGTTCGAGTTCTGATAAATATTTATCACCATAACAAATTATGCTTAGTCTAAGCTAAAAGTTACCCAGCTTCGCTCAATTGTCCAAGACCAAAACTATGGAACACAACACGACATAAGACATACGTTTATATCATGTCCCCTAGTTGGTTCACGCACAGGTCGCTGCGTCTTTCTAATCAGTCTGCCACAAACCACATTAAATAAATGTGCAATTAGTGGAAAGGGAGTGCCTTGCTGATGCAGTTGGGTTATTATTTTCTTCATTTTCTTGTTCTTATTCCAATTCTACGAGGTCATAAATAAAACTATTTTTAAGGATTTTATCATGTTTGTACTTGATTTTTCATTGCTTGATATTTCGAACACTGTACAAGGTTCATGGTCACGGGCGGACTGAGATGTCTCATGTCCAACAAGTCATAGTTCTTACAAAGATTTATATATACCCGCTACAGATTGGGCAAAAGAAAATCAAATACAAGCGCAATAGAAGCCATAAATATAGGTTTATTTACGATATAATTAATACTAGCGTAAACAGAAGTCATTACATGGGATCGACTCAATATGTGCTATTTTTCTGTATCATGAGGGAATAAGAATACAAATCACCACTTCCTATCCTGCCCGTGCACGTCGGAAAAGACAACTGAGGGATTTAATACGCATATAAACGGAAGTGTTGGAGTGGAAAGACCAAGGTGGACGTTCCACGACGAAATCGGGAACATTCTTAAGAAAGGCTAGGTTAAAAGTACCCTAAATCGAAGAACATGCATGAGGAGATTAATGAATGTGGAGGAGGCGAAAGTAGTCATCATCATCTTGCTCTTATCCCAATTACTTGGGGTCGACGCAATATGTCATCTGTTTTGACATATTGCAAAAAGTTTCGGCAATGACTTTTATGACCAGCCGCCTGCCTGACGTCAACTCTCCTTGGGAATGTAATCGTTGACCCAAATGGTACCAGATGGAGTTGGTCCGGGTCAATCTAGGGCTCTTAGTCGTATGTATGAAAGTAGTATGTCAAGAATATAGCAAGTGGAGAGAAGTGGTCTCTGTCTATCCCTATGAGCAAAAGGCGTGAATGTATGTATAATAACTATTCAAGAGAAAGAAAAATCGAAACAATACCTTATACCAACCTTTCTGATCAGCCTGGTAAGGTCAATTTCCCTCCTATTGTGAAGGAGGCTCGAACCAAGCCGTGGAATGAGTTGTAATGATGATGATGAGCTACATATTGCAAAGGTCGACGTCAAATCTCTTAGGAATGTAATTGTTGACCAGACGCCAGTCAGATGGAGTACAGGGACCTCCCTGCCAAGTGATCTACATCCATCTGGATGTAAGTCACTTGTTAGTCTTTTACAGCACCCACGAACAAGGTAAGGGTAGTTTAGTAATTTTAGCTACATACACGAATTATATCAATATATGTATTTTATCATTTCAGCTCATACACGTCCACGTTTACATGAGGTCGACTCAATATATACTATTTTTCCGTGTGGTGACGGAGAAAGAATACAATTTACCACTGCCTCTCATACCAGTGGGTGTCGTAAAATACGACTAAGTGATAAATTACGCATCTATGCAAGAGATGGAAAACTCGAAACAAGACCCTATACCAACCCCTCTGACCAGCATAGTATAGTAAAGTCAATTTCCCTCTTGTTATGGAGGAGGCTTGAGCCCAGTAGTCGGACGTATATGAGCCGAAATGATTATATCAATATATTTCAGTTTGACATGACATAGCCTATACAGGATGTCCCGAAATTAAACGTCCAATATAATTATTTTTCATAAACTTCGTTGTCTTTAACAAAAACATTTTTTTTTCTAAAAGTTACGATAACACACAGAAGGTATTATAATATACCATTTTTTAATAATGAATGGTTTGGCCATCTTTTGAAGGTACTTGCCACTATGGTTACAGTACATTTTTTTACGTGGTGTGTTAAAGTCCGAAGATTAACGTTTTCTTCCAAAAAATTAAGTAATAGTCGTAACAAATGTGTATTTTTTTATATTATTGTAACATGTCTGGTTTTAATTTTACTTGTGGTCGATAGTGCAGTTATCTGCGCTACCAACAAGAAATATCCGTTGCCAAAACTAGCCTATTTGTAGTCATAGTACTTGAAAGTATCGTAGAAGGTCTGATTTTTCACCGTTTTTAGTAATATACTCATATCAAAAAAAAGTGACATGGATTTTTTTTTTCTTTTTTTTTTCATAGCTGTCATAAAGTCATCTACCACCCACTTACCATTGGACGTTTAATTTCGCGACATGTATATACACACTTGTATATAGGTAGAGGGAAAGGATGGAAAAATTTAAAGATCAATACTTTGATTATATACACGTCTAGATGGCTCATTTGCCGTACAAAACGGCCCAAATGATGTCTACTATATTAAGTAGACTCGCTTGTTCCTTACATCAGTGTCATTTGAACTACAACACGGTAACGTGCTCGTAAAAAAAGTAATAATATGCTGGTGTGCGCTGTCAAACTGTGTCGCAATTATGTGGGAAAACCTTATAACAATATCAAAATCACTTTTCATCGGTAAGTTTTGTTATTTAAATACATTCTTTCAAGATATCATGATTTTTTATTTCGATATTTTTAAATTAATGGAATTGAACAGTGTTGCCAGTTTATTCTCGGGAGATTTGCCGTAATAATGGGCGATAAAGGAAAATCAGTACTGACCATAGTCATGCCATATTTGCATACTGATTGTGTTTGATCTTATAATTTTGATATGCAAATCATGAATCTTGAGTTTTCTAAACAAAAAAGAAAATTGATAAAGTTTTTGAAGTGAAACTTCTTTATCAGCGTTGGAAAAAATTTACCGTTACATTTTTCGGTTACGCGTCACATTTTTTTATTACGCGCCATCTTTTTCTCGTCCCCACCACGGTCGATTCGAATAAAGAGTACTTTCTCCAGTGGAGTAGGGATAGCATGTCGTTTAAGCGGACATAAAGGGATAAAGGTATAAAGGAATAAAGGAATAAAGGGATAAGGGGATAAAGGAATAAAGACATAAAGGGATAAAGGGATAAGGTTTTAAGGGGATAAGGGGATAAAGGGATAAAGGTATAAAGGGATAAGGCGATAAAGGGACAAAGAGACAAAGGAAAAACGGGACAAAAGGATCCCTTTATCCCTTTGTCCTTTTGTTCCTATATCCCTTTATCCCCTTATTCCCTTATAACCTTATCACCATTTTTTTCCAACGCCGATAAAGAAGTTTCACTTCAAGAATTTGTTAATTTGTCGGTGATAATATATATATATATATATATATTTAAAAAACATTGGTGATTGTAGTCACGAAACCACGAAACGAGCCTTTTAAAACTTCTAATAGAAAAATATTTGCAAATAAGATGTCACTATATTTGTAAATTGGATAACATAACCCATAAAATCTAAGAGGAAACTATTCCGAAAACAAACCCAAAGAGACGGGTTTTAATTTAAGATATTTCCTTTGTTTTGTATTTGCAATATTTAAATAAAACACTATTCTATTAATTATATTATTATTATATTTAACCTCCATCTTATTAAATTTTTGAAAAAAATAGGGAAAATAATTTAACAGTTGGTATCCTTAAACACGCACACATTGACAGTTTAATTACAGTAAGAACACAAAGCGTGAGTACGCTTTTACATAGCGAAAAACCGAGGACACTTTTTGTGTATCGTTTGTTCTGCATTACTCCATCTAGACGTGTATATAATCAAAGGATCAATACACTTTTAAGGACATCTCATTTGTCAAATTTGGAAAAGCAGTTGCTATATGTATACCAGTAAAAACCACAATATTTCTGCCTATATCCTTCGCTGTAGTCTGGTAATGAAATCCTTTTGTTCTTATTGTTACTGTGAAAGGCGGTAGTATTGCGGTTTATTCACCGTATTTAAACATATCAAATGATTACATGAGAAAATTTATGTTTACGTTATCTTCTAAGCTGTAAAATAATGTATAAAGACTGTTTACAGGAGATAAAGATATGGTACCTAATGTAATATGAAATTGTCTCATTCATTCCGTGATTGTCATTTACTGTAATATTCCAAAAATGAATACGAAGGAGTATAATTTAGAGAAAAAATATAAACTTGTAGCGCCTGACGGTGGATGGGGTTACATGATAGCTGTGGCAGTGATGATAAATTTCGTAAGTATTTATTACTATACAATTTGTTTACTATACAAATTGCACCTACATTTATTAAATAATTTGTGAATCTCAGAAAGAACCTACATACGTGATGAGCGAATCTCTACTCTCGGCATGGGAGGTTGTTTCTTAGACCGTTTCGCCATCTGTACAGTCGACTGTACAGATTTGCACAGATGACGTAGTATTTAAGATTAAGGTTACCGATCTACTGTGCCAGTGTCGCGGGTTTGAATCCCACGCAGGACAACATCTTGTGCGCTCCACAAATTGTTGTTCTGAGCCTGGATGTAATTTGTGTCGGTTAGTTATGTTTGTAAAGTCCCCTGCAATACAATGATTATTTCCTAGTGCGAGGCATTGTCATTTAAAACAAAAGTTCGTTTTAAATTTTTTCCATAACAATGTATATATATGTGATGTTATTAAAATTGATAATTTTATAAAACTTCGGGGAACGTGTTTATTCGAACGGAGGCTACGAATTCTACTAACATCTTTTTTTCTTTCTTTTCATTTTTTAACCTTACATTATTGCTTGTGGTCCTCGTAAAAGGCTAATAACAGCTTTACATAGACCTGAGTCATGTTCAATGGAAGAAGTACATAATTACGTCGACCCCAAGTAATTGGGATATGATGAAGATGATGATATTGATTATAATTATAATAAGGATGTAGGTGTATGACATATGTCACTATAGGTTTCAAACAATATGTATTATCGCCAATCAAAAGATGGCAACATAAAGTATGCTCTGACAACATTTGTAGCTACGCTTGAGTACTTTAATAGCGAAAGACGGGTATAGACAGAGAATCTCAAATAAATAGACGACATTCGGTGCTCCCATATTGTTCAGTGTCAACAGAAGCAAGGAAGAAGTATAATATGTATTTATGAAGTTGTAATTGTAAAGACGTACGTGTAACGGATTGTATATAATACACGGGATTAGCGTACTGCTAAATGTATTAAAAATATATTAAATTGATTTCGAAAAAAAAATGGAACTTTAAAATTGTGTAGCAATTATCGTTATAGCAGAAGGACCATGAAGGACCTTGGTGCCATGCTTAACGATATCAACTGGGTATCTCAACACTAGATTTGACTTAACTTGACTTACCCATGTTCGTATAAGTCAAATCAAAGGCATATCAAATGCCCATGTCATTCTAGTACCGGTCCTAATTGGCAATGCAATTCTCGAAGCTATCGATCATTATATTTATCCTGGATAAACAGACCAGTTAAACAGTTCCAATTTCGAGAAAGACATAAGCCAACGAACCTAACTCGGTTGAGCAGGGTTCGGACAACTTACTCGGAGAATCTGCTCATCCGTCATACCTGTGTCTGAAAGCACGGGTCCACAATTAGTGTGAGTTAATAGTGATGACTTGAGGCGTGGAAATATGGTCCCTAAATGGCAAATATATAATGGCTCATAAACAAGCTCAAAGTCCGCAAAATAACGGGTTTAGCCGCCATAGCATGAAGAATTGTTAAAATGAAATAGCAATGGGTAGGTCACATCGCTTGACAAACTAACAACCGATAAGGAATAAAGGCTATTGATTGGCGATTACGTCGGATATAAGCGGCTCCACTTTAGGACGAAACACGAGGGAGGCTTACGTTCAGCAATGGAGGGTAATAAGCTGAATCATAAGGCATCCTACATGGTTTTTGTCATTGGTGCTGATAAACCGTGAAGACATTTTATAACTAAAAGCAAAAACTGTCTAATATCAATTCGATTCATTTCATGAGTTTTTCATTCAGACAGTCGCATCAACTTTCAAAAAATCCTAGATAGAGAGCAACGATGGATCTGAGTGAGAGATAAAAAAGAAGCAATACACTTGTATATTATAGTACCCTTAATAATAAGCCAAATGTTAATTTAAATAGTGAAAACCGTACACAATATCGGTGTGGTGATAAGTTGGAAAACAATGTGTTACCAACATTTATTTTCCACATAGTCATTAATACCAGTTCAGGAATAGCCAAAGAAAGGCTAGCAGCAGTCTACTAGGTGAAAATAAATGCAATTACCACCGCGTCTGGCAAGTGTAAGGATTATGGTATTTTCTTCTTCCTTGTGCAGGTCATTCGACAGTGAACGTCAGTAGGCCGATGGATGGATGGATGGATGGATGGAATATTATATAAAATGATAATGAATGTGTGTGAATGTCATTACTAGAACTTTTTTAATTGTTGATTAATGTACTTTGACTATGTAAAATGGCCGATTTTTGGGCAGTCGCTGGTATTTGTTATCTTCTTTATCTTTATAAACTAACCCGCCCTCGCTTCGCTTCGGGTTTAGTCGCCTTACCCGCGTAGTTTCGGTTCCCGTGGGAATACCGAGATAAAATATAGCCTATGTTACTTCCTGACATTATAGCTTTCCAATGGTAAAATAATTTTTGAAATCGGTTCGGTGGTTTGAGCGTGAAAGCGTAACAAACAAACTTACTTTCGCATTTATAATATTAGTAAGGATAAGGATATATTGATCCAACAAACGTTGTTCTGTTCAAATAAAATAAAACAAATTTTCCTTGATATCGATCGCAGCGCCACCTACCGGGTCGTATACAAGAAATATATATATATAAAGATTTCTTGTATACGTGTATATGTCATTGAACTCCTCCTGAACGGCTGGACCGATGTTCATGAAATTTCTTGTGTGTGTTCAATGGGGTTCGAGAATGGTTTAGATTCACAATTGGAATCCGATAGGTGGCGCTGCTATAGATTTCAAGGAGAACTCCTTTTATTTTATTTGAACAGAACAACGTCTGTTGGGTCAGCTCAGACATACAGTATGATACTTTTTGCTAATTTCATTATTTTGTTTTTCTAGTCAACATGTACTATGTTCCAAGGTTCTATTGGGCTTCTCTACAATGATTTCATGAAGGAAGTCGGTATGGGTTCAACTTATATGACAATAATGATGGGTGTTGCTGCTATGAGCTCAGCAATATCAGGTATAATTAAAATAGAAAATAAACACTCGGATAAAAGCATCTTTAAAATTATCAAGAGAAATTATCTACTCATCAATCTAACAACGTCTATTATTGGATGTTAGCTTTCCTATGCTTTCTATGGAATGAGGGTATAGCTACAATCGAGTGTGCTGCTGGTTACAATGGTGAACTCTTAACCTATTTTTGCGCCTTCCACTGGAAAGTAGAGGGTAGTGGCACATTTTATTCTAAGCACATGACGTGACTACATATGGAATACTAGTTTATGCTCGCGACTTCGTCCACGTGGAACAGTCACTTTAAGCTAATGCTAACTTTAACCCGCGATTTTGTTTACGTAGAAGGTGAAAATATGTTTAAATAATACAATTCTGTCACACATGATTCTTACGAAACCTAACTTTTTATGTAGAGCACACAGCGGAAGTTCTCAAAAGGAAAAAACCCGATTCTGAAATATTTTTCATTGTTACTCCGCTTCTATTGGTCTAATGATATATAACCTATAACCTTCCTCGATAAAGGGGCTATGTAGCACTGAAAGAATTTTTCAAAACGGACCAGTAGTTCATGAGATTAGCGCGTTCAAACAAACAAACTCTGCCGCTTTATACATTAGTATAGATTAGTGTACTACCGTATATTAAGTATACTTATTTTGCTACTTAGTGACATATTATACTATGGAATATACCCAGACGACATTATTCTAAGAGAAGGTAAAGTCAAAATGACATCCTAAATTAGAATCAGGACAGGAGATCAGGGGTGTTGACTCTATTTACATAATAATATACACCCCACTGCTTAACTCGTCTCCTCCACAATACAAGGCAAACTTACCTACTACACCGCGCTGGTCAGATGGTTTGGTTCTGGATTTTATTTTGAGTTTTGCTTCTTTTATTTCCCTTAATCATCTTTCATAACAGCAACGGACTAGAAAAGGGGTGAAGGATTGCATTCTTACTTCATCACTACATTGAAAAAGTTAAATAATTAAATATTACATATTCCGTTCAACCCGAGGGTGTTGTAAAAGATGACTAAGGGATATAATATGTCTACAATATCTATGCAAGAGAATAAAAACTGGCTCGAGTGGCTCGAGCCCACTAGTGGGACATACATGAGCTGAAATGATTGTATTCCTTAATTATCTTTATATATAAATTTCTTGAGTACGTGTGTATGTCACTGAACTCCTCCTAAACGGCTGGACCGATGTTGATGAAATTTTTTGTATGTGTTTAAGGGGACGCCGGGTCCAATTGTGAATCTAAACCATTCTCGAATGGCTTAGATTCACAATTCTAAACGTCTTCAAATTCTAAACATCACAAATCTAAACCATTCTCGAATGGTTTAGATTCACGATTGGACCAGGGCAGTGGTGCTACGATCGATTTTAAGGAGAATGCCTTTTACTATTTTTTAGGTTTAAACAGAACAACGTCTGTTGTGTCAGCTAGTTTAGTATAAGTTCAATCTTATATAGATTCTAATATTGATATGATTATTATATCCAACAGTATATTTATTATTAATATTTACAGGCGCTATGAATAAAACATAAATATTTTAATCAAAACCTAATCACTTTCAGGTTTTCTGACAGCTCCTTTGTTAACAAAAATGAGCTTACGAAGGCTTGCTCTATTGGCAGCGATGTTGTTCAATATAGGTACACTGGGTACTATATTTGTTACTGCAATTTTCCCTTTCATTATCTGCGTGGGAGTATTACAAGTGAGTTTGAATTTTATTAATTTATATTACTATTAGTCATTAACTTAACTTTTTGTGGCCACGAATATTGTTAGATGTAATATTGCTAGTAGCACAGTCCTATTTTAATCCCATATGGAATATTTTTTTAACTAATGGTTACTAATATTGCATTACTGTCATTCTAAATCAATATTGCTCTTTTGCCAAGGTTATGAAAAAACAACTGTGATGTTATTTAAAAAAATAAATAAAAAAAAAACAGCTATATTATTTATTTCCGTGTGGTGACGGAGTAAGAATACAATTCACCACTCCCTATCTTGCCCGTGGATGTCGTAAAAGTCTGTCTGACCAGCATGGTATATAGTAAGGTCAAATTCCCTCCTATTCTGGAGGAGGCTCGAGCCCAACAGTGGGACGCATATGAACTGAAATGATGATGATGATGTCATTTAGTGTGATAACTAAATATCACACTACTGCTAACTTCTTTCCTAGATTTTCAATCGAAGCGAACAATTCTGACTAGATTTCAGGACTATTATTTAAAAATAATTGCTTCCTGAAACATACTGCTAGGAAAATATGTTATATTGCATAATATTTTCTAAAAATAATATGTGAAGCAAAATCTTTGTGTCGGAGGATATCATTCATTACAGCCCATATATGTCCCACTGTTGGGCTTGAGCCTCATCATTAATAGCAGGGAAATGGCTGTACTATAGCACGTTGGTCAGATATTTAGGGTGTAATTTCAAGTTTTCCTTCTCTTACACAGATGTTATGTGCACATTAATCCCTTAGATGGGGGTGATAGATTCTATTCTTACTTCGTCACCACCCTAAATATATATTGTATTTACGTCAAAATAGTATCACAGAATAAATAGTAAAATGATGAAATAAATTGTAAAAGTGATCTCACAGAATGACGGGAGAGAAGAAGAAGAAGAAGATTTGCGAGAAGAAGAGATAAAGCTGTAATTTTACAAATAATGTCAGTTCTATATCATTTTGTCAAGCTTGAATATGAGTGACTTCAAAAAATCTATTTAACCGTTTTGATATTAAAATACTTTGGTGACGTAACTCTAACTTAAATTCTAAGACAGCTACAAGAAATAACGACAAGTCTCCAGAACAATAATACAAAAGCAATGCAATTGTAAAACGACGAGTTGCCATATCACAGAAATTATTCACCATTATAATGGTAGATATGTTAAAACTTTTAAACTGGATTGGACAGAATAACTAAAGAATTAGCAGAGTTTAGAATTGAATACGTTCAAGACAATTCAAACGTTAACAATTCAACTTTAAGCACGATTTATCGACCACTGAAGTCAAGACAATCTGCACCGGTGGTCGGCCCAACGACGAAGGCAACGTGCTATACGGGTGGGTTTCGGGTGTGCGTGCTTACGCCCCTCTATCGCCCCGGACGGAGCGGAGCGTGGAGTGCGCCAACCGTAACCCACCCCCAAAATAAAAAAAAAAATAAAAAAACCCGATTTTTAAATGTCATGTCAAGATTTTATAGTAATATTAATCCTACATAAAGCCTGTCCTCTGCTGTGTGAATATCAAAACATTTTTGCATAATACGATTAAATAATTTAGACTTTCAGCGATCATTATAGATATAGAAATACATACGACCTCTTTGTCTAAACTGAATTTACGCAAGTAAATCTAATTTAATAAAAAACGTTAGCTAACGTTTTAAAATAAATTTGATATTTTCAGAATATTTAAAGATTTACCCGAATGTTCATATCTTGTCCCGAAAAACTAGAGGCTTGAAAACAGATTTATGTTTAATGTATTAGCAATGATACACCCAGGTGACCTAAAAGGCCATAGACCACATCAACATGTTACGCCAGATTATAAACTAACTTGAACTCTGTGTCTAGTCTACATATAGACTATAAAATAGCCTTTAACTCAATTATTGGGCAGTGCTTAGTCTGCAGTAGTGTCAACAATAAATAGAGATGGCGATAATTGTATTATTATGATGTCGCCATACACGAAGAATTCCTTATTTCACTATGTAAACAAAAATTACTTTCGTTTTCAGGGAGCTGGTTTTGGGTTTTATTACAACGTATGTTATTCGATACTAAATGAATACTTCGTAAAGAAGAAACTAATGGTGATTAGTTTTATTCAAGCTTTAGTGGGTAAGTTAAGTTAAATACTAAATTTGAAGTCAGTTATACGATTCAAACACATAGTGTATACATACGTAGAGCACACCAAAAGATTGGCGGATCGTATTTTTATAACAAGTTTTATAGATGTTAAAACATCTTGAAAAATGGTAGAGCGATAGCGATGGTTATATACTAATACTAGCTAACTTGGTAAACGTTGTTTTGCCGTATAAATTAATGAATATTTTGGTAATTAAATAAAAAATAACTAACATATTGTATGTATGCGAGGATGTAGTTCTTTTTATGGGTCTAATTCCACCACACATTCTCACCGTTGTAACTCCTGTAAGCCAAGATCCACAATGGTCTCCGTAGATCACATCAAAGTCTGATCCTCAGGCAGTCCCGGGAAATGATTTTAAATTGTCTTGGGACCCGCGACAAATTTAATTAGATAAAGTTAAACAGGAGGAGTTGGAAGAGATTGATGCTACTTCCCTCCTACGCAATGCGGGAGACATGAAACAAAATTGACTAGTTACTTGTGCCTGAACGTACGGAAATTCTCTCGGGTTGCCATAAGGTCCTTGTAGTATACTACTCCAGAGGTCATATGCAAATTGTTTAACATATGGTCGCGCTCATCAGAGATCATGACGCTAGAGATCGCACTCCCAGAGAATGTGCTGTGCTGATTGTTCATACTGGTGGTCAACTGTAGAAAATTGACATAATGGCGAGGATACGAGATTAAAAGAAATGAACTTACTTTTGAAATTGCCGTAGCCAGTTAGGAATTGGGCCACACAATGATCAACCTCAAGCCACATTTTCTCCATGCGCGTGCGTATATATGAGAAAAATAGAGAGAGATAACAAAAAAAGCAAAGCAAAAATAAGGCCAAAGCATAAATTGCAAAGCTCACAAATTCTCTGGTGGTGTAATATAATGACGCCCATCTCTGAATCTCCAACTCAATCGGCAGTACAGCCGCGAGCAACGCTTTGGTACTAACTGTTCTGTAGGCTTTACATAAGAATATTAAAGCCAATCGTTGGCTTTGTAATAATTTAAGGTGTGCCGTCCCTATGGAAGCTCTATCAGCTCAGACAGGTGCAGCGTAACAAATACACCCCTTTCGCTTTTTCACCTACAGTTTTAATATGCTCAATAAATGAAAAAAAATATTCCAAGATAAGTCCGAAGTAGCAAACAGATTCTTTCCTTTGGACTATAGTTTTATTCAATTTTATACGTGGCATCGATTGTAAATTTCCTTTTAATAAAAGATGATACGTTTTTTGTGGAGCAAAAGTAAGGGCATTTCGTATACCCCATTGAAATATTTGATTGAGACATGTCTCTGATAATTTCTCTAAGCCGTCCCTGGTAGTAGCAGTAGGTCCCTGGGTTAGGGTGTAGTTTATGTCTGAAGGAGAAATGGAACGCTGTGGACGATGACTGCTTATAAAAATTAGAAAATACCAATCATGTCCATTCCCATGATCGCATCCATTTCCATGTGTCACAACTCATCCCATCCATCGCTGTCTATCACCATTCATCCCATACATCACCAATCATTGCATCTGTCACCAATCAACCCATCTAACCACAATACATCTCACTCATCACCATCATTTATCACGTTCATCAATATCCGTAACGGCCTATAAATGTAATTAAACACCAATCATGTTCATTTTAATGATTTTATTCATCCATCACCATCCGTCACCACTTATTTCATCCCTCACTATCTGTTACCACTCAATCCATCCATCACCGTATATCCTATCCATCATCATTACTCATCTCATGCATCATTACTTATGCAATCTATCACTATCTGTCACCACTCAAATCATCCATCAACATCTGTCACCACTCAATCCATCTATCAACATCCGTCACCACCCAACACACCCCTCATCACACATCCTATCCATTACCATCAGTCTCCACTCATCACATGCATCACTATCCATTATCACTTATCCCATTAGCCTTGAAAAAATACAATACAATTGAGGTAAAATCGAGATATAATAAAAAATTACTTTAAATACATTCACAATAAAATACAAATGATCGTTTAACATTATACTCAAAGTCTTATTCTGCATTAATTTTTTTAATATAAATTGTAATACAAACAAAATTATTATATTTCTTAAAAAAAAAATATTGATAATCAAATCAGGTAATACGTTTGATTTATTTCTCATAAAAATAATATGAATTGCATTTTTACAAAATTAAATAAAACGATAATATTCAGAACATGAAAATGATCAAATGTACGCCATACAATACCTTGTAGTACTCGAAATTGGAAACTTTTGGTCCGCCATCTTGCTGCACTACTCTTAGTATGATAATCGTCGATTTTGCATTTACATAAAAAAAAATCTGTATACAAACTATTCTATCTCTCAAATTGGAACAAAACACATATTTACAAAATGAATAAGTTGAAATCGGATTGTTAGTTTAGGAGTTCATTTCAGACCCACATCTTGACACGGGCATTATACTATATACTAATATTATGGAAATGTTACTTTTTATATAATATTATCATGAATCAAGCTTATCAATGTCGTAGCGGACTAATGTTGGTTTAATTCAAGTTTTTTTCTTGCAGTGTTGTGATCAGGGAAAACCGAAAGATTAACTTTCGGTTTTCCCTTCCTCCTTCCTATAACAACTATGATAAGATAGATATAATGACATATTCTGTTTTAATCTATAAATCAAAGGCAAATTAGCAAGATTTTACAATTGTTAGACTTAACGCATTATCTAGTTAATATCTGTGACGCTGTGCACGCGCATTATAGAAATTTACTGCTGTATTTTTTCTTGTGTGCCAAAAGAAGTAGAACTTCGAAAATTTTATTTATAATATTCCATCCATCCATCAGCCTACAGACGTCCACTGCTGGACGTAGGCCTCTCCACGAGAATGTCACTCGGAACGGTCTTGCGCCACTTGTATCCAACGGTTCCCTGCGACTTTGAGAATGACGTCGTCGTGAGGGAGTCGTCCTACACTGCGCCGTCCGATTCGTGATCGCCACTCAAGAACCTTTCTTCCCCAACGGTTGTCGGTTCTACGAGCGATGTGGCCTGCCCATTGGCATTTCAACGTGCTAATTCTGCGGGCTATGTCGGTTACACCCGTTCTTCTATGGATTTCCGTGTTTCGGATTTTATCACGTAGAGAAATACCGAGCATAGCCCTCTCCATAGCTCGTTGAGCAACTTTGAGCTTTTTTTATGAGGCCGACATTTAGAGACCACGTTTCAGTGCCGTATGTCATCGCTGGTAACACACACTGGTTATAAACCTTTGTTTTCAGACACGGCGGAATATTGGACGAGAAGATCTTCTTAAGTTTCCCGAAGGGTGCCCAGCCGAGTTGGATTCGTCGGCTAACCTCTTTCTCGAAATTGGATCTACCTAAGTGGACTGCTTGTCCTAGGTAAACATAATGATCCACAACTTCGAGAATCGCATTCCCAACTAGGACCGGTACAGGAATGACATGGGCATTAGACATGACTTACGTCTTGTCTATGTTCATTTGTAGACCCACTAGTTGAGAAACCCTACTGAGGTCATTGAGCATAGTGCCAAGGTCCTCCATGGATTCTGCCATGACTACGATATCGTCAGCAAATCGAAGGTGAGTGATGTATTCGCCGTTGATGCCGAGTCCGGTCCAGTCTAAGAGCTTGAAGACATCTTCCAGCGCAGTGGTGAACAGTTTCGAAGAGATGATGTCTCCCTGTCTCACACCTCTCTGCAACTGGATCGGTTTCGTACTCTTATTCTGGATGTGGACTGACATAGTAGCGTTTCTATACAAACACTTCAGCACTTCAATGTATCGATAGTCAATTTGACATCGCTGAAGGGACTGCAGCACTACCCAAGTTTCGATAGAATCAAAAGCTTTCTCATAGTCCACAATTTATAATATTGACATGATAAATATTAACAGCCACAAGTAACTAATTGTTCTAAAAGATTACATAAAAATATAGATTTCTTTTTTATATAACATTTATTTTCGTCGATCCCTATCTTACGGACAGGCAGGAGTCGTTGGAACGCCGAAGAGACTGGGTCATTTTATTACTCTTTTTTTCCCTTGACTTGTTGTCTTGGTATCATTGTTATCTTTTTACCGCCGTGCTACTCGGTACCATAGTAGGGATTATCCATTACATCTGGAAACGTTATTGTCTTCAACTATATTAATCTAATAAGTCAATACGGTTTTCGTGATGGCCAGTCGACTAGTGATGGTCTTGTGCACCTCACACACCATTGGACAGAGACCTTGGAAGCCAAGCGTAAGGCACTAGCTTTCAGCCTAGACATCGAAAAAGCATTAGATAGAATCTAGCACAACGCACTTCTATCGAAGCTACTATCATAACGAAATCCCCGAGGAGCTCTGTAATTGGATCGCCAGCTTTCTAGATGGTCGAAGTGTAAAAGTCATCGTAGATGGCTCCTGCTTCAATATCATAGCCATTATTGTTGGTGTACCACAAGATTCGATGCTCACACCGACGTTATTTATATTACATATCAGCGACATGTTCTCCATAGAGAATGTGCGTTGCTATGCAGATGATAGTACGGAAAGACGGGTTCAACTTGTGTCTGAAGTCAAACGCTCACTAGGCGGAACTCAGAATGGGGTGAATGGAACTTGTAACTGGCTCCCAAATGCAAAAAAAAAATCTCAAAACGTGGTACACTATTTCACAATGATTCTATGAATCTTCATAAAATAATCACAGCATGTTCCATGCGTTAAGTGCTTAGTTAGTAATAATGAACCAATGTTTTATTGAGATGTTTCAGCTACAAGTTTCATGTGATATAATTAAATACAATGCTTCATAATTGTTATAATCCCGTGTACTAGAATTTATTTAAATTATGCTCAATATCATCGCATATTGAGCCATCGGGCTTACTAAAACTGTGAGTTCGTGGATGGTATCTAACGTGAAATTCTATAAAGATAAATAAAATAAAACATTTAAAAAAACAAACATCAGTTTGTAAAGACAAAAAAAACAACAATGGAAATTATAGAAATCAATTTAAAAAAATCTTTAATATACAATTTCTATTCAAATATCCTTATCATATTGTTTTTGGTATTTTAAAAATATTGAACACGAAGTGAAGCCGCAAGACCTAGTAACTAATACATAGCTAGCTCATTTGTAGGTACATACATTCATTAAATATATTTTAATTGTAAACTATTCCTAATTCGAGATTTATACAATTTTATTTATTTTCACGTTTTTATTACATTGATTTTAATTATAATATTCATATCATTTATTTTTAAATGCATCAGTTTCGCTTAGTTATAGAAAAACAATAAAAGACTTGTATTTCAGAATAAAATATGGTATAAAATAATGTAATACCATCAAAAACAAAATTTGTAAAAAAAAGCCAAGCCTCGCAACTGAGTTCTTCTACCATACAAAGTTGTGAGATCCATGTTATACCAATTCGGTTAACTCATTCAGTCTCTGCTTAAGGGACCTTTCTTCTTAAGTTATTACGTAAATAGTTAACCTAACAACATCTTATAGTGACTATAGTTGGAGACTATGCTATAGTTGGAGTGGACGCACGGGGTGCTTTCCTTCTGACTGGTGCAGGAGCTGACGGCGCATGGTTGCTTCGCCAAGTACCTGCACAAGATTGTCAGGAGGGAGAGCACACCGTCCTGTCACCACTGCAATTGCGACGAGGACACGGCGCAGCACACGCTCGAGGTGTGTGCCGCGCGGGTGGGGGAGTGCCGTGAACTCGTCGCGATTATCGGTGCCGACCTGACGCTGCCGACCATCGCCAGGAAGATGCTCGACAGCGTCAGGAACTGGGATGCAGTCACCGCCTTCTGTGAGGCCGTAATCTCACGGTAGGAGGCGGCGGATCGTGCGCGAGAGGAGCTCCTCTTCGGCGACAAGTTCCGTCGCCGGTGACTCGGGCGGCGGAACATGTCGCCGAAGCTGATGCCGCCATAGCCGAGGCCGCGGGTGACCGGACCGTGGAATGGTCGCCCGCAGAAAGGCTGACCGCACGACAGCGACCGACGTCCCGGGACGGCGACGTCGAGAGGTGAGGGTACCCGAAAGGGTATGCCGTCGCGCCGACCACTGACGACAAGTCACCCTGCTCTGATGGTCGGCCCAACGACGAAGGTGACGTGGGTACGGGTGGGTTATGGTCCCGCGCGCCGTCCTTTCGTCGCCCCGGACGGAATGGACCGCGTGCACGCTTACCATAGCCCACCCATAAAAAGTAAAGAATAGCAATTTAGATAATAAATTTATTACATTATATAGATGAAAGGAATTTATAAAAATGGCCTTTTCAGTATGGTAAACGATGTGTGATCTGGAAAAAATAATTCTTAAAATTTATTCAAAATCTTTTTTTAAGAAAATAAATAGACAAGTCTTTCAACGTCTCCGGCAATTTTGTTTTTTCTTTGGTAGAAAAAAAAGTGTTTTTGTATGGCAAAAAGACCATTAATCAATTTGAAACTCTGTGATAATCTGTTTTTTTACCCATTTCCCTTCCCCACCTGCGCTAGATGGAATCTTAACCTCGGGCCTCGCGTATATTAAAAATAGATTTCGTCTTTTAAGGAATAACTATATGCTCCTACGTTGTTTCTATTTGTGTTTACTGCGTGTTTACATTCATTTAGTATTTGTGTTTGTTAATTCTATAATACTACTGAAACTGCTATGTATCTTATTTTTATTATGTAGCGGGAGCGACAACTCACTTTTACAAACGATATATTTTTTATTTTCGTGGATTAAGTTTTTTTACATCCGCTGAGTTTTTATATTTCAGTTGACTGCACAAATGGCGTACTGGCAAAGATATTGACCTACCGTGCCACTGTCGCGGGTTCGAATCCCATACAAGGATTATTTCCTTAGTGCTTAAAATTAATACCTATATATATAAGAAGAAGATGTTTTGATCGATTCAGTTGACACTGTGATCGCCACCCGCTAGCAACACTAGATGAGTCCTTTAAAACCAACCATCTCCTACATTCATTACGCCGGAAACTAGGCTTCAGCGATTTCGAATTCCCTATCATTTAATACTAGCAATATTGGACAAATTGAATATTATTTATCTAAAATAAACGAGATTGTCAACAATCAAGGTTCTCTTATGAACATTGTAAAAAAAACGACAAATATGGACCACGCTCAACATGCCACTACTATCGTATCTCTTAGCTTTAAAGTTGTCATGCAATGAGACCAAAGTAGCAAACGTTTTCATATACTTAAATATATATACATACCAATGGTTTTCCCAAATGTTAAGGTGCGGACGTCGCGCGCTCACTGTGTAGGTAATTACTTTTACGTCAGCCGAACGATCAGCCGATTACGCGTTATCACTCTATTGCTATATTGCTATCACGTAGCTGCACATCTTTTTATCTATTGGCTTAATAATTAAAAACCCATTTTGCTTCATATCTACCGCTTTGCAGAGGAAGAAAATGGAATCTTTCAAACTTTTCAAGTTTTCTTATATAATTAAATTTACTCCGGGTCCTAAGATAATGTAAAGCATTTCAAAGGACTTCTTGAAGGTCAAATCTCGTTGTCTTATACGGAGACCATTGTGGATCCTAGCTTATAGGAGTTAAAGTAGTGGAAATGTGTAGTGGTTGGTTTGTCTGTTTGTATATTTATCTGTTTGTACGTGCTTATCGCCGAAGCTATTCCACCGATTTAAATGAAATTTTGCATGGTAGTACCCTACATCCCCGGTCAACATTTAGGATACTTTTAATTACGGAAAATTAAAGAGTTCCCGTGGGATAGTTAAAAAGCTTAACTTAGTAATTTATACAACTTGGTACACAACCTACTTAATTAAAAATCGATATTAAAGTGTTCATTATAAAAGAAAATTATTCTTAAAATCAACCCCTCGCAGGACATATTCTTTTGAAGGGTGTAAAATTAGGGATGAAGTGCTTTGATATTTTCAACTCTAATACGCAAGTAATAAATTCATACAACGCCAATGATTAACTAACTTCACTGATAGCATAGTGGTTCAGATACCAACCTAACATGCCAGTGTCACGGGTTAAATTCCAATGCTGGACAATCTTTTGTGTGATCGACAAAATATTGCTCTGAGACTGGGTGTAATTTGTGTCCGTCACTTATAGGTATGTCTGTGAGGTTTCTTAGTGGAGGGTGTAGTGCGAAATTCATAGTTTGTAGAATGAATAAAAAAAGAAGACTATGTAGGGTCACCCGAACACCCTTTTTTGACCCAGGCAACAAACTATGTTGTCATGGTAACACCCCCGCATAGTCAGTCTCTCTACGGGTGGTGGACCAATCCCCGTTTCAGCCATCCGTTTCTTTGACTAAGATAGTTTTTTAATTGTTGTTATTGGCAAAAGAGTAAACAGCACACCTTATTGTAAATACTACTCATGGACTTTGCCAGGTCACTGCCTACCATGGAGAAAGTGAAGGAAGTGTGGATACGTACAATGTGATCTGGTAATATTAAAGGCATCACCAAAATCCACACGCAAACACCCTCAGAAAATTGCGCTGCCGGCTCTCTTGCTCTGGACGAACCGGCTCGCGACATTAAATGGACGACTGTGGAGAGTGTGATTCATTCATTTAAAAATAGTAAAGCGCAAGCATTCAGGCTAGCTACCAGCCGACACCACAGCGGTGGATCAAGACAGCTTGGAATTTTGAATTTCTTCCACACTTGTTCCGCCGAGTTCTTACGCGAGATAACTACCAAGCAGAAGGTGGTGACTTCATGCCAGTTCCTGACCTGGTGACTTCATACCAGTTCCTCACCTGGCGACTATGATCTAAGTGATGGTCGGCAGCTTCGGCGGTGATGCTTGCGATGAATTCACGGCGCTGCTTTACCCAGGCCACATAGTCATCAAAAGTACAAACTTTGGTGACATCTCCTGTGTCCTAGCTGGAACTTTAATTGTGGGAGGGCACCGCGTATTTCCACCTTTAAGTCCCACGGGAGAGTTCTGGCCGCTGTCTGTCTCCGCGCACGCTGTATCGGTCTATATGGTATGGTACCCACCTGAAGCCTTAAACACTATGGCTTACTGCGAATGCCTGAAGAAAGTTCTAAGACAAGAGATCAGTACTCACCCAAATAAGTGCACTATACAGGGCCATTAATCGAACCAGTTTCGCGTAAAGCCGTTAACATATAACACTGTGTCAACAAGCCGGGAAGTAATTTGATAAGATGATGGCTGCTCTAGTAGTTAACTCGTGATCGGGTGCTGCTTGTGGGATCTGGTCCAGCCATATTTTCTTCCTTTCTTTATGCTTTAATTTTTTTTCTTGTCTTGCATTAAATCTTAAAAATTTATACATATATTTAATTTCGAAGGGCATCACACTGGAGCTAATACCATATATGTTGTACGAAGCATAATATTATGTATATTTAAAAGATTAAGAAAAAAAAATGACTTCTCGCTGAGTTTCTTGCCGGATCTTCTCAGTTTGTGGCCGCGTTCCGATCCGGTGGTAGATTATTGTATTGTATTCAAACGTGTAATATGACAATATGTAAGTGCCCTTAAGGGGCCTATGCAGAATAAATGATTTGATTTGATTTGATAAAAATGCTTCTGAAAGCATCATCGCCCGTTGTAGAGCGCTACCAAGCCCAAATATTTTATCTGGTCCTCGACCGAGTGGAACCGAGCAGTGATTGCTTTGCCGATGGGTGTATAGTTAAGGGGTCTATTATTTTTATCTTTGCACACTATGTAAATATTATATATAAATAGAGGTTCAATATATCATAATTACAAGAGCAAATACCTTCGTACAAATACTTCGATTATTGGAATTTAAAAAGTCATTTACAAATAAAAAGGTTTTGTAGTAGAAAAATAAATTAAAATTGTGTTTTCAATGTACTTAACGTCCGTTCTTCTAATAAATTAATTTCAAGATAACCTGCAGATCTTGACATCTACTTAGATCTCGAGTCTTTTATATCGGTGAATTGGATAACTATTCATAATATATTGAATTTGGTACCCATTTTCACATTCACGTTATTGGTGGGATTTATTTATTGTATATTTTTTAGATATTTTTTTTTTCAGAACAGCATAACATTATATGAAGTATCTATTATAAAGTAATGATAATATTCTTCTGCTAAAATTTATATTTACGGATTTTATGGCGGTTATATTTAATTTTTAATTTCCTTAAGTTTTGATATTCGACTATATTGATCGATATTCGGCAGTTGATATTCGATTCGAGAGTCCTCGCATAGTCATGAACGTTGGCAAATGTTCAATAGGCTAGGAAATTAAAAATCAAATACAAAAGCGATAAAATCCGTGTAAATACTTGTATTTCAATTGTGTAAGACTGTAAACTGCAGGAATCATTTTACCTAATATCACTTCAAATAATAATTATTTAATTCAATCTAAATCAAAATAGATTTTTATATCTATAAAAAATGTAAAAAACATAGGAGCAAACAATTAAATGCTATTTATGGTATCATCATCGCTCGCAACCCACATACGCCCTATTGTTGGGCTCGGGCTCGCTCCACAATGTAATACCCTCCATTTGACCTATTATATCATTCTGGTCATACATATTGGTATAGGATTTCGTTTCGAGTTTTCCTTCTCTTGCACAGATCTTATGTGCATATTATATCTCTTAATCTTCTTTTGCGACATCTACGGACAAGATATGCAGTGGTGAATTATGTTACATTTTAAATAATGCCCTTAAAGTTACCAGCTTTTTTTTTTAAATTTAGTTGGATGGATTATAGGTTTATATAGATACGGTGTTTAAATAATATCTCAAACGGAAACGATTAATTTTGTCACCTACATTTCTAAAAACAACACAACATCTCCAACACTGTCTAGCTGTCCACATATATCGTAATGTCACTAAGGTTTTATACTTCATTCTAATAAAAATACACATGAAGTGTGTTGTTTCATTAAGCCTACTATATCCAACGTCAGATGAGTCTGAACGCCTGTCTGTCTAGTATGTGCTCTATTTGTTAAGTCACTAATTGCACTGCAAAGCTCAGAACACATTAGTTTGAAACATCAGATGATTTTTATGATTTATTTTCATCAAAAATGTACTGGGCTATCAAGTAATAATAAACCATAAACTAATAACCCACCGTGCAGGGCACTGAAGTAAATAAATCAGTACCAGTGGTCTGGCCAACGGCTGTGGGAAGAGAAAAAGGTGGGTTATAAGGCCGTATTAGGTTTAAAATACGTTATAGCTGTCCATAATATTGTTTTAACTTTAAAATTGTTTATTGAGAGTGAGATAATTAACCAAAATATGTTCTCTTTTATCACTGCCTGGTGTACCGATCTTTCGTGGCGAGCGTCGTAGATTCGTTTTCTTACTGTTCCTTGAATTATTGTTTTGACTCCGGATTATGCTAAATATATGTTTGTACATAAGTTCCCCATAATACAAAGATTTATACTTTAATTATTGATTTCATTTAGCCACCTATTTAAAAAAATGTGTTGGAAGAGAAAGTCTATCTGACCGTCTAATCCACTGATTCCTTCAGCCAAATACAATTTATCCAATTATCCATCCACATGCACATACAAACACCCATTTGACGTGATAATACAATTCATCATTTCATTTCAGCTCATATACGTCCCATTGTCGGGCTCGAGTCTCCTCCACAATATAAAGGAAATTTGACCTACTAATAACACGCTGCTGAAATGTGTTGGTATAGGGTTTTATTTCGAGTTTTCTTTCTCGGTAGTACAGGTTATATACATATCCGATATGCATATGTCTTTTACGACACCCACTGGCAAGAGAGGGAGTGCGAATTATATACTTACTCCGTCACCACATGGAAAGATATAATACAAAGTTTTTTCCAATATATATATATATATAGTCTTTACATATATATACATATATATGTATTTTGGGACGGACTACGGTCTGGACGCACGCCGTCTGTTCCGTCCGGGGAGACAAATGGGCGACGGCCGGTCCCGTGACCCACCGTATTTCCTCCTCTTTGCCATTTTGCCGACTACTGGTACTGAGATCCTTGATGCCTGTGGCCAGCCTGGCCAACAAGTTATCCTAGGACCGAATCGATTCTAGCAAGGGGCGATAAAATCTCGCTCAGTGAATTGATCGCCTGGTGGTTACACGTCCTGGTGGTCGCTGGGATATTGAGCAGCCTGGCTGGAGAGGGCTCGATTGGATGTTCGGATCATAGACGTCTTCCGACTGGCAATGATGGAGTAACTAAATAATTTTCTAAATAAAAGTGGTATATAATTAAATATTCCATTGGAATAAATTGCATATTTTATGTTATAATTATCTATTTTATGTTATAAACACGAATATTTGCGTCAAAGTAGTTGTAACGTTATCGAGACCAATTTATATGGATTCAGCAGTGCCCCTGTCTTCCGATAGAGACGTTGTTCCAAATGTTATACGAATTGGTCTCAATAACGATACGAATAATTTTTTGCAAATATTCGTGCTAAGCCTACTTGATTATTAATATCTAACGCTAATCTTTTTGTTTCAAGGGCTCGCAACTATGTTAGCGCCTATATTTATAAAGTGGTCTCTAGAAGAGTATGGGTACCGTGGTACATTGCTATTAATCTTAGGCATAAGCATGAACAATTTAATTGCCGTCAGTTTAATACAGCCAGTAGAAAGACATATGAAAAAAGTGGAGCTCCTAGACAGTGGTAAGTATATATGGCATATAATGTATTTGCTATAAATTTCTGTGTGATGACGGCGTAAAAAATACTATTTGTCACCCTATTTCTTACCCGTAGATGTCATAAAGAACGACTAAGGGATTGTAATGTGCGGATAACATCCATGCAAGAGCAGGCAAACTCGTAATAAAACCCTATATCAATACCTTTAACCAGCGTGGTATAATGTGGGTTCAATTCTTTCCTATTGTGGAAGAGATTCGACTTCAGCAGTGGGACGTATATATGATGCATAAAAAGTTTTCCTATTACAGTATTTATAGCAAAACTCCTCCAAATCGGCTCAACCAATTCTTATGTTTTTTTTTTTTGTGCATATTCAGTTGGTTTGAGAAAAGATCGTGATCTATTTTTGTACTCCTAAGAGATAAGACTCCAAATTTTCATATAATTTTTTTATGATTTGATATTAAAACATGTAATCCTAAAGGAGATACTGATCCCAAAAAAAAAAGAACTTTTATAGTGATATTAGTACTGTAATAATTTTCAATTCTCAGTAGTCGATACCTAACAACCCAGTAAACAGCACAGAATAGGGATAAGAATGAAGTCGGTCTCCTGTTTTCTCACACAATAAGTTTTCATTCACTCCCTACACAATTTTTTGGTGATTATTTTTGCTTTTGCATCTATCGTAGCAGTGACGCTTATATAATACTTATTACTTACTTTTTCATCGCAAATCTCATGTCAATTATATTCTCAGTAAATGTACCATCTATTTGCAGTGCTATAATTATTTATGCCCATTTTATTAATAACCACTGAAGAAAGTTCTCAACATTCAGTTAATTAAATGAACTAATATAAATCAATAGTACTCAACACATTTCACGAGCTCCCGCCAACAACGACCATTGTATTATTATATTAAATCTGTATAAATAATTCCAGAACATTGCAATACATTTATTAGTTTTATTTAGTTTGTTGTTAGTTACCTTTCCGTGTGGTAACGGAGTAAGAATACTACTCTCTTAACATCTTGAGACAACTAAGCGATTATAATATACAGATAATGTTTAAACAAGAGAAGGAAATTTCGAAGTTAAACTCTATACCAAACACTTCTGACCAGTGTGGTATAGTAGGTCAATTCCTCTCTTATTGTGAAGGAGGCTTGAGCCCGGCAGTAGGACGTATATGAGCTGTGGTGATTAGAGTGAACTGGCAAGAATCGTCATCTAACAAAATAATGTATGTGTGCGTATCGTCACTTCACGAAATGTATGTTTGGGAGAGTTTGCGAGACTTGAGAATAGACAGTAGGTACGCATTATATACGAGCTGTATACTTTTATATCAATTAATATTTGTGAAGTGAATCGGATTGGGATGAGTAGTGACGAATTGGATGAGTGGTGACGGACGGTGATGGATGATGGATGGGATGAGTGGTGACGGACGTTGATGAATGGATGAATGGTGACGGATGCTAATGGACGGGATATGTTATGACGGGTGTTGATGGATGGGATAAGTGGTGACGAATGGTGATGCAAAGAATGAGTGGCGACACAACGTATCATTGCCGTGGTTTTCCGATAGTGGACAATGATGGACGGAGGGATACGTGGAAGGAGATTATCAATGACGCAGATTTAATTTTAAGACTATAGACATAAATATTAAGTTTCATGATTTCAGAAACTAATATACTTCTTTCAAATGAAAAACCTAACACCACGCCAGTTATAACTTTAAACGACATAGAAGACAAAGTACTAAAAATTAATGAAAAACATGAGGATTTGGACGATATTAAGAAACCAAATGCATTAAGGTACACGCTCTTATAAATATATTCTATTTGCTAATGTGCTATAAAAATATTAATTGTTCAAATACTTATTCATATTACTGTAGTTAGTTTCTGATCTCAAGCTTTCAAGGTGCAGTAATAGTAGTACCTACTTCACTTTTGTTTTTTTTTTTCAGAAAACTTATAGACTTTTTGTTCGATAAATCACTTCGGAAAACATTTTTACTATCTTGCGATTTATTAGGTCCATCAATAGGTCTCATTGGTGATCTGATATACACGTACATGTTGCCTCAAGCATTATACGCAGAAAACTGGGATCAGGTATATATGTTATTGGTCTTATTTTGGTTTGCCAGTTTATTCAGAGTTGATAAAATATTGTCTTCTTCAAGGCACTTAACCTTCGTAATCGAATGAAATAACGCTATTCTAAAATTTTATTAGAAGTAACCGTCTTTATGAGTGATAAACTATTCTCGAGTAGACCACTTAGCGCTTAAATTTATCACACTATCCAAATGCTGTTTTGTTTTAAGATGTCTGCTAAAAAATAGCACAGTGACTGCATCCAAATTTACTTTACGGGATGATAAAAATTATATAATTCATATTTTTTACAGAACCGAGTTACCTTAGCTCTCTCTTTGCTGGCTTTTGGAGATTTGGCCATGCGAATAGTTTTTATATTCTCTAGCAATTGGATGTTGAAGTTAGGCAGTCAAGAAGTATACATAATAGGCATCGCCGTTGCATTAGCAGCTCGACTAGGTGAAACATAGCTTTGAAATATTGTATTTATTGATCTCATTTTATAGTTACGGGGATTTTTTATTTATTTTTGGGGATTATTTTTTTTTATTAATTTAAGACAACACCCTGCACTAAGGAAATAATCCTTGTATTGCGGGGGACTTTTCAAACATGTAATTAACGGATACAAATTACATCCAGACTCAGAACAACAATTTGTGGATCGTACAAAGTGTTGTCCCGTGTGGGATTCGAACCCCCGACGCTGGCGCTCTAGGTCGCTATCTTAACCACTACGCCATCTGTGCAGCTGTGCAGTCGGTATACTTTGTACGGTATATATATATATATATATATATATACCGTACAAAGTATACCGGTTGAAAATTAATGATTTCTGATGTTTACGCGAGTATTACACATTTTAAATAAAACTACTTTACGGATTTTATCGCGTTTGTATTTGATTTTTGATTACCCGACGTTTCGAACACTTTGCAGCGTTCATGGTCACGGGCAGACTAAGATGTCTCACGTCTAACAAGTCATCGTTACTGCAGAAAATTTATAATTATCTACACGATACCGAAAATTAGTTATTAAATGTATTAAATTTTGACCCACATTTTAGTACAAATTTATTGCCAGTATAAGAATAAAATGATTCTGTACGAAAAAATTATATTACTTATGGTTAGTAATTATTAATTATTAAATGTGTAGCAATTATTATGACAATTTATTAATTTCAAAAAACCTCTAACAAATCTAGTTTACTACCACTGGATCGGACCGCGGCCACGCTGAGAAAGATCTGCCAAGAAAACTCAGAGGACGTAATGCTAAATTAATATTAATATCTATTTTTAATTATCAATATTCATTTTATATTTTTAATTATTCATTTTTTTTTAATTATTAATAGTAATTATAAATATTAATATTAATTTCGGGCGACAAAATCCATAAAGTAGTTTTATTTAAAATGGTTGAAAATTCTGTTAAAAATAATCATACTCTTTCTCGCTGTTATCGTAAAAGATGACTAAAGACAAAATTCAATTCATTTGCTACAAAAGAAGGTCGAACTAGAACACTTGAATGTAATTAAAAACTAGTTAACTAAAATTAAAATGTGTTCTGCTGCTTATTTATGATTGTACATCAATGAAATGTGAAAAGCGGCGTTATCGAATAGAAAGATCGAATAAAAATTAAAAAAAAATTAAAGAAAGCCGGAAAATAACAAGTTACTTTACTGTACAAGGCCTAAATTCTTCATATTGGAATCACTTAATTTTAAATCGAACGTTAATTTCAGGTGCCCTTTGGTCCAAGAGCGTGATTCCAAATTTGGTATGTATCACAATAGCAGGCATGGCGCATTGTAGTATTGCTGTTCTAGCACCAGTAGTTATTGCAGATGCAGTACCACCTCAGAAATTTCCAGCAGCTATAGGTATCTTTATGCTAATGTTTGGTATCCTGAATTTGATAATTGGACCTGCTATTGGTAAGTTTATAACAAATACCTGAATCTTAGTTCTTGTAGGGTCCGATTAAAATTGGGTTCGAACTAAAGCTTAAACTTAGATGGAGCGAGTTATAATAAATAGACTACTGTTCTCATTAAATATTAATATTTTTCATTCATTGATTATCATCACCATCATCATCACAGCTCATATACGTCCCATTGCTGGGCTCGATTTTCCTCTACAATGGAAGGGAAATTGATCTACTATTGCACGCTGGTCAGACGTGCCGATATAGGCTTTTATTTCGAGTTTTTCTTCTTTTGCATAAATAGTACCTGTAATAACCCCTTAGTCTTCTTTTACGGCACCCACGAAAGGGGGTGGTAAATTATATTCTTACTCCATCACCACGCATACATTTTTATATATAACTAGCTTTTGCCCGCGGCTTCGCCTGCGTAAAAGTTGGCTTGCATATTTCTTTTTATTGTGTTATTGTGGTGACGGAATAAGAATACAATTCACCACTCCCTATCTTGCCCGTGGATGTCGTATAAGACGACTATGGGATATATGCACATAACATCTATGCAAGTGAAGGAAAACTCGCAAAATGAAAACCTATACCAACATATCTGACCAGCATGGTCTAGTAGGTCGAATTCCCTCCCATTATGGAGGAGGCCCGAGCCCAAGAGTGGGAAGTATGTAGGCTGCGATGATGATGATATTTCTTAATTTAAGAAATACTCTATCTATATGTCAATTTTCACCCACATCTGGTCAACGGTTAACGCGTGATTGAGTAACAAACGTCCAAATATCTTCACAAATTTTTATATTTGAATATTACGAAAGTAATAATAAATTTCCACCCTTATAGGTCAAATTCACGCGGAAAGACGATGATAAATATGGCCATCCTTAGTCACTGTTAATACATTATCCATGATAGGTTTCCATTCGTGAAAAACAAAAATAATATTAATTAAACTCCCGTAGTTTCACCCACGTAGACCCCATTCCCATGCGAATGCCGTGATAAAAATTGCCTATGTTATTAGCTGATATTATAAGTTTACATGGGTGAAAAAAAAATATAGTAATCAAATCCCATACAAATATCTGAGATAAAAATTGCCTATGTTATTCGCTGATAACGTAGCTTCCTATTGGTGAAAGAATTTTAAAAATTGGTCAACATCCACCGGTTTCACTCGCAGAGTTCTCGTTCCCGGGCAAACACCAGGATGAAAATAGCCTTTATTTGTTATTCACTGATAATGTAGATTTTCATTCGTAAATTAATTTTTATATCCATTAAATGCCCGCGATTTCACCGTTATTGTGTCCGGGCCCGTAGGAATATCGGGATAAAAAAGTAGCCTAAATATGTTCATTATCATTTCGGATCATATACGTCCCACTGCTGGGCTCAAGCCTCCTCCATAGTAGGAGGGAAATTAACCTTACTATACCATGCTGGTCAGACAGGTTGGTATAGGGTTTTGCTTCGAGTTTTCCATCTCTTGCATAGATGTCATATGCGTAATATATCCCTGAGTCGTCTCTTACAACACCCACGGGTAAGAGAGGGGGTGGTGAATTGTATTCTTACTCCGTCACCACACGGAATAAATCCTAAAAAAACCCACTTAAAAATAGCTTTCCATTAGTGAAATAATTTTAAAATCGACTAAATTCTCACAGTTGCTCCAGCCACACCGGGATAAAATATAGCCGAAGTTATTCCTTATGTAAGGCTTGGTAGACCTGGTAGTAAAGTATTATCAGTATCGATCCAGCCGTTTTGAAGTTTACCCGTAACGAATAGATAGACAAAAAAAATTAAGCCGTTTTTAGGGTTTCGTACCCAAAGGGTTAAAACGGGACCCTATTACTAAAACTTCGTTGTCTGTTCGTCCGTCTGTCTGTCACCAAACTGTACCTCAGGGACCGCGATAGCTAGACAGTTGATTTTTTTACAAATTATGCATTTCTGTTGCCGCTATAACAATAAATATTAAAAACAAAATAAAATAAATATTGAAGGGGGCTCCTATACAACAAACGCAATTTTTCCCCCTTTTTATAGATAATGGTACGGAACCCTTCGTGCGCGACCCCGACTCGCACTTGGCCGGTTTTTTTAGACATAGGTATCGTGCAAATAATTGTGTGAGCATAAATAAAACCTATTATTTTGACAACAAATAGACGCTTCAAATTTGTTTATTTCTAGAGATAGAAAATAGAATTAATATCTTGATTTTAACTTACTGTCTGGTAGCGGCTAGGAATATTATAACACTTTCATTGGTTGTGGGTGTCGCAAAATACTACTAAGACAAAGATTTACATTGACCTGGACCAATTGGTGATGCCATCTAGCCAGCAATGTCGTCTGGCAGGCAGCTGGTCATAAAATTTTGCTAGAAGAACCTTTGCAATATATCTACGATGGCAGAGGACCGCCTACATATTGCGTCGATCCAAAGTAATCTTGATAAGCGAACATTAAGAACAAATAATGGGGTAACCCAAGAAAGCCGACCGTGTACTAAAATGATCATTCCTAGGCTCAGTGATATCGGTTATACGCTTTTCACCTCCTTAGGGGTAAAATTGCAAAAACTCTTTTTTAGTGAGCACTTGCCCCAAGAAAGACAACTTTGTAGAAAATTTCACGTTTCTAGTAGGGATGTGACTTGGAGGGAAAAATAATCGATTTTTAAAATAATCGATCTTTTATTCTTCAAAATAAATCGATTATAAAGTAATCAATTTTTCCCAACAGGATTATGATGACTTTTTTTTAGGAAATGTGAGCTTTATCTTCTAATATAGTATGAAATACTGCACGCAGTATTGTGATGACCTTCTTTTTTTAGGATATCTGGCTGTGAAATAATCGATTAATTTTATTATAAAAATAATCGATTTTCTATTATTTTGATAATCGATTGTAAAAATCGATCATTACAAAAAAACTCGATTAATAAATCGATTATTATAAAAATCGATTATTTTTCACATCCCTAGTTTCTAGGCCTAATGATTTCGGATGTACATTTTTCACCCCCTTAGAGATAGAATTTCTAAAACTAATTTCTTAGAGCTCATTTACAACAAAAGAAAGAGAATCGCACAATACACAGAAATACATAGTTTCACGTTCCTAGCCCCAATAGTTTCGGCTATACACTTTTCACTCCCTTAAGGGAGTAATTTTCCAAAAATCCTTTGCCAGTGCTCGCGTACCCCAAAAAATACGACGGAGTAAAAAAAATTACGTTTCTAGGGCCAGTAGTTTCCGCTGTAAGCTTTTTGGTCTTTTATGGGTTGAATTTTATCCCCATGTAAGTAAAATTTTCAAAATGCTAGAACGAATATTCATTTCTTTATTATCAAATGACTTAATACAAACAATTTTTTCGCGATAAAAAATAGCCCATGTACTTTCTCAAGGTACAGAGATGAACTAACCATCTCTGTACCCGATTTCATCAAAATCAGTTCAGTGGTTTAGGCGTTAAAGGCTATACGCTTTTCAACCCCTTAAGGGGGTGATTTTCCAAAAATCCTTTCCTAGAGCTCGTGTACCCCAAGAAATACAACGGTGCAAAAAAATTACGTTTCTAAGCCCAGTGGTTTCGGATTTATGCTTTTTTGTCTTTTAGGGGTTGAATTGGGGATGACCCCATATAATTGAAATTTCCAAAACGCTAGAATGAATATTTATTTATATATTATCAAGTGCCTTAATACAAAGATTCATGGTTCTATCATCGAAAATGACGAACAGGCATACTAAATGTCATCCCCTATTTCAACCTCTTATACCCATTTTTTCGCGAGTTCTTTGCTAGAGCTCGTGTACCGCTAGAAATACTAAGGTGTAAAAAAATACGTTTCTAGGCCCAGTTGTTTCGGCTTTATGCTTTTTTGTCTTTTAGGGGTTGAATTTCGTCCCCATTTAAATGAAATTTCCAAAACGCTAGAATAAATATTTATTTATATATTATCAAGTGCCTTAATACAAAGATTCATGGTTCTATCATCGAAAATGACAAATTTGCATACTAAATGTCATCCCCTATTTCAACCCCTTATACCCATTTTTTCGCGATTTCTTTGTTAGAGCTCGTGTACCCTAAGAAATACTACGGTGTAAAACAAAATTACGTTTCTAGGCCCAGTGGTTTCAGCTTTATGCTTTTTCGTCTTTTAGGGGTTGAATTTCTTCCCCATATAAATGAAATTTCCAAAACGCTGGAATAAATATTTATATATATATATATATATATATATATATATATATATATATTAACAAGAGCCTTAATACAAAGATTCATGATTCTATCATCGAAAATGAAGAATTTCCCTACAAAATGTCATCCCCTATTTCAACCCCTTATACCCATTTTTTCGTGATAAATAGTAGCCTATGTCCTTTCTCAAGCTTTAGTCCATCTCTGTACCAAATTTCATCAAAATCGGTTCAGTGGTTTAGACGTGAAAGCGTAACAGACAGACAGACCGAGTTACTTTACTTAATATTACTACTACTACTACTACTACTACTGTACTTAATATTAGTAAGGAAGTAAGGATTAAAGAATAATTGTTAAGTATGTAACCTATGGATTTTTATTTGGGACAATTACAATTAAAGGTATTTAATATAGAGAGTAATATACAGAGTTACAAAGAGTTTAAAAGCTTACAATTGAAATTGTTGGTCAGGAAGTAGTCTCAACCTATTCGAAAAACATTATTTCCTTAGTAGAATGATTTCCGTTTAATTTCTTGAACCAAAAATAGAAGTTATACTTAGAATAATAACGTATAGATGGTAAGTTCGTGCACAAAAAGTGAGGCATTTCAATTGGAGCCTAATGGAGCTTACGCCGGAACCGTTTCGTCATTGTACTGCACGTACGTACACAACTCTTAAAAAATAAATAGGTAATTATGACGGTTTGTGCATTCAAATGGTGTCACAACACATTTGAAAAACTTAAAAAGGTTTTAATATTACTTTTAAAAGTATTTCAACGATTTAATGTTGTTAAACGATGTTAATAAAAACAAAATTTGATTTCATAATTTGTATAGTGCTGTACGTGTGTATGTGTGTAATCGTCTGCGCGCCATTAGTATTTCTAGATTCAAGTTTCGGACGTTCGAAGTACTGACACTATCCTTCTATACGTTATTATTCTAAGAAGTTATATTTAAAAAAATTGGCATCTGTAGTCTTTAATTTATTCCTTTTTTATTTTTTATAAATAAAAATAACTCGTTAATTTTTGTATCTATACAAGATATAATCGATAGATATGTGTGCGATAAGAAGAACGTGTTTAATATATCTAATAAAACTTGTTTAATTTTGAAGTCCTCGATATCATGATGTATTTTATAAATAAAATTTAGTACCTATAGGCATTCTATCCATCACATACTTAAATTGAAATCCTTTGGCAACACGTCTGACTAGAGAGGTGCTTTTTTTTTATGGGTGGGCTATAGTAAGCGCACACACGGTCCATTCCGTCCGGGGTGAGGAAAGAATGACGCGCGGGCCCATAACCCACCCGTACTCTCGTTGCCTTCGTCATTGAGCCGACCACCAGAGCAAGGTGACTTGTCGTCAGTGGTCAACTAAGAAGGTGTAGTAGGTTAATTGGTCCGTCCCATAGGGCAGGAGTGTCGACCCTAGAATTGGAACATCTATGGACTAATACGTTGATAATGATGATATAAATTATATATCGACCCGGTGTATCGAAAAATTTATATTTTTAATAAAAAATCATCATCACAGCTCATATATGTCCCACTGCTGGACTTGAGCCTTCTCCACAATGAGAGGGAAATGCTATACGGGACAAGCATTTCTTCTTTTGCATAAATCTAATCTGGATATTATAATACCTTAGTCGTCTGTTACAATAACTGAAGTGGTGTGTGACTGTAGTGAATTGTTTTCTTACTCCGTCACCACACGAAAGATTACGCGGATAAATAATACCATCAAAAACAAAACTTGTAAAAAAAAGCCAAGCCTCGCAACTGAGTTCTTTTACTATAAAAGTTGTGAGATCCGTGTTATACCAAGTCGGTTAACTCATTCAGTCCCTGCTTAAGGGACCCTTCTTCTTAAGTTATTACGTAAATAGCTAACCTAACAACTTCTTATAGTGACTATATCAATATTAAAGATCTTTTATGTCTTAAATAAACAGAATGACTTGGAAATTTGGCTCGCTTTTTTTTACAAGTTTTGTTTTTGATGGTATCTCATTTCTTTTTGTAGATAGACCTACTTATTTTCCTTTCCGGTACCTTCTACTTCTTGAATACCAACAACGGATTTTCTTAGAGCCCACTTTCTGAAAAATGAGACATCTCTCCTTTCCGCTTGAGTCATTTCTATCTAAACTAACCGGAGAGACGTGGAAATAAGGAAATTTCATTGCTTTTTTGAAACACATCTCCTCTAGTCTCCTCTCCGCTTTGATGGCAATCGAGTCTAATGATGGCGTTCTTTCTTTCAGGTAAATTTCAGGCATTTTAGTTTGTTTAATAGTTTGGGAGATTTTGGTACAATTTCATGAGACATGTCCCACTCTTTCTTTTTCATTCCGTTAATTGACCATTTTACAAGTTTTCTTTGAAAGTAATTATATCTAGGTATCTGTCTACACCTATTATGCCAATCATCATTTAGCCTATCGCCGTCCACTGCAGAACATAGACCCCCTCATGCTTCACCATAAAGTGCGGTATTGTGGCACCTGCATCCAACGACACTCAAGGGTAACAGAGTTGCCACGACTATCATTTTTCTTCGCCATATGAGGAATAATGCCGTAATCGCCACGTTTGGTAGGCGGGTTGGTTTCGCAGTGAGATATCATACATTTCCCCAGCAAGAGCTGCTGCCCACTCTCTTGTTGAATCTTTTTTTTTTAAAAGACGACGCCTTGCACTAAGGGAATAATAATCCTTATATTGTAGGGGACTTTACGATTATGTAATTAATCATCGCATCATCATCGCAGCCCTCATACGCCCCACCATGTTGGACTGGACACCATGTGTTGGACTCTGACCTCCTCCACAATGGGAGGGAATTTAACCCACTACACCATGCTGGTCAGACATGTTGATATAGGGTTTCATTTCGAGTTTTCCTTCTCTTGCACAGATGGTATGTGCATATTATATCCCATAGTCGTGTTATACGACATCCACGGGCAAGATAGAGAGTGGTGAATTGTATTCTTACTTCGTCACTACACGGAAAGAACATAATTAACTGACACAAATTATATTCAGACTCAAAACAACAATTTGTGGATCGTACAAGGTGTTGTCTTGCATGGGATTTGAACCCGGGACACCAACGTACCGTACGTTGGTGTCTTAACCACTACGCCATCTGCGCAGTCTTTAGCCGGTTTTTACGATTCCCTTAGGGAAGCAATGATGGCGACAAATGTATTCTTATTTTTACAAATTTACATTTGATTAACTGCAAATGTAACTTTGTAATCCTATATATTTATATGGGTTTACAAAATTATTTATGCAGTTTGTGTATCTCGGAAACTGGACGAAAATTACAATGTTTCATAATTTTTCCTTCAGTTATACACTAAACACTAATTGTATTCTAAATTTGAAGCTTCTATGTCTTTTTAAATAAAACTACTTTACGGATTTTATCGCGTTTGTATTTGATTTTTGATTACCCGACGTTTCGAACACTTTACAGCGTTCATGATCACGGGTGGACTAAGATGTCTCACATCCAACAAGTCATTTTTACTGCAGAAAATTTATAATTATCTACCCGATACAGAAATTAGTTATTAAATATTGACCCACATTTTGATACAAAATTTATTGCCAGTGTAAGAAGAAAATGATTCTATATGAAAAAATTATATTGTTTATGGTTAGTAATAATTAAACATTAAAATTAATAGTAATTATATTTAAAAACTAAGTAATAATCTAGTATACTACCACCGGATCGGAACACGGTCACACTGAGAAAGATCCGGCAAGAAAACTCAGGTAACATGATGCTAAATTAAAGTTAATTTTGAAGGCGGCTTACTTTATGTTACTAAAAGGTTTTAATTTATAAAATTATCTTTAGTTATTATTATTGTGGGTCAAATCTATACAATATGAGCTCACGGTGTCTTGCAGTCTTGTGGTGGTCTTTTTGGATTTGTTTTTAATAATGTTTATAACAGGATCCCAGCTTGATGGTAACACCCAGCCATCCTCTCTATTGAAATTTTTGTGTTTTTTAATCTCAATAGCCTCGCGTACCATTCTAGGCAGGTATCGGTGTTCTTTTGCGAGGATTTGTGGTTTATCAAACCTGATGTTATGGTGGGCGCGGTCCTGACTATGTTCACAGACTGCAGACCTAGTGTCTCGGCGGTGCTTCACATCGGCTATGTGTTCTTTGATCCGAGTTCTTATGGATCTCTTTGTTTGTCCAATGTAAGAGAGACCACAGTCACAGTCAAGTTTATATACTCCTGCATCTTGTAAAGGGATCTAGCACTTGACAGGTGGTAAGAATTGGCTAATCCTCTTCAGTGGCTTAAAATAAGTTTTAATGGAAGAGCGTTTCAGGATGTAGCCAATCTTGTCAGTGACTCCTTTGACGTAAGGTAGTATTGCAGGAAGGCGCTCAACTGTGGGTGGTTTCACTCGGTCTCTGCGACGGGGGTGAGGAACTGGCAGCTTGTTCATCACAGCATTCCTCGTGCTCTCTGCAACAAAGATTTACACACGGTAGCTAACTGTGAAGGGGGATGATGAGAATCACCGTTCAAGTATCTGTCTGTATGTGTTGCCTTACGATACACTGTATGACTCAAGGTGTTATTAGGGTTACGTATAACCAAAATGTCTAAGAAGGCTAAAGAGTTATTTGACTCCAGTTCCATAGTGAATTGAATTTTTTGATTAATGGAGTTAAGATGATTTAGGAATATGGTTATTTTGTCTATGGGTAATATTGTGAAAGTGTCATCTACGTACCGCTTGTAGAACCTGGGTGTGACAGGTGAGCTTGATAAGGCCGTCTCCTCGAAGTCCTCCATGAATATATCGGCAACGACAGGGGAGACCGGCGAGCCCATAGCCACTCCATCTACTTGCTTGTAGAAGTCATCATTCCACATTAAATAGCCAGTTGTTAGGCATTGACGTAACAGTTCCGCATATCCCAATGGCATATTATTGTCAGATAGCTTCTTAGATATGGTTTTGATGCAATCCTCCACAGGTAGAGAGGTGAAGAGTGATGTGACATCAAAACTGACCATAGTTTCATTGTCAGCGAGATGTAGATCTTTAATTTCACTGACAAAATGGTAAGAGTCTTTCACAAATGCACTAGTGTGTCCCCGGAGTTGGGAGAGGACTTTCGCAACCTTCTGTGCTAATTTATAAGTCGGCGTGTCGATCTGACTTACTATTGGTCGCAGTGGTGCATTTGATTTGTGTATCTTGGGCAACCCATATAATTTAGGTGGTTTGACGCATGGTGTTCGAAAGTGTTCGAAACGTCGGGTAATCAAAAATCAAATACAAACGTGATAAAATCCGTAAATTAGTTTTATTTAAAATGTATAATACTCGCGTAAACATCAGAAATCATTATGCTTCTATGTCTGCTAGAAGTTCCTCTTTAATATTGATGATCGGTCAGTCAGTCAGTGAGTGACAAAATTACGAAATTTTGACTAGTTATAAATCTTAAACTATTGGTTCAAATTGAATGAAATTTGAAATATATAATGTGTATGCAGTGCCTGCTGGGTTACTAAAAATTCAGGCTTTTAGTTTTATTCACAACCAAGTTATAGGGGGTCAAAAATGGCCTGAATTGCTTCGAGAAAAGTATGTTACGGCAGTGTTACGCTTTGTCCGACTTTTTTTCTGCTCGACTTGGCGGGGGCACTGCCGTGCCCCCAGATAATCATTACAAACATGTTTATGTTATAAAGGTATATTTATGTTAATATTTATCCTTAAAATAAAAACCCTAATTAAACAAGACTTAATGCTACTCTAATCATCACTATCTTCATCTCAGCATGTCCCACTGTTGGGGGGTCAGGCCTCCTCCACAGTGGAAGGGAATTTGACCTACTATGTCGCGCTGTTGGTATAGGATTTTAAGTCGAGTTTTTCTTCTCTTGCATAAATATTATCTGCATATATGTATCTCTTAGTCGCCTTTTGCGACAACCATGGTTATGAGATAGGGTGGAAATTATATTTACTTCGTCACCGCAAGGAAAACTGTGTTATTTTGAACAACATTTTTTTATTGCAGTCTTGTTTGTTGTTCAAATAGTAAATTTTATAATTATAAGTTAGAAAGCAATTTGATAAACAAATCAATACACCATTTGAATGTTCATTTAAGATGTCGATGATAAAAATTTGAAATGTCAAGGAACTGGTAAATTCCTTAACGTACGTGTCAATTATATGCGATAACCATCTGATTTCTAAAAAGATAATCTTAAATTAGCATGTCTGTAAAGATCTAAGAGTCATTAATTTAGTATGTACCAAACATGTAGGAGAATATATCTTGGTGCGATCTAATAATAATTCAGTTCTAAAAATTTTCTATCCGTGTGGTGACGGAGTAAGAATACAATTCACCACTCCCTATCTTGCCCGTGAATGTCGTAAAAGACGACTAAGGTATATAATATGACCATAACATCTGTGTAAGAGAAGGAAAACTCGAAATGAAAACCTATACCAACATGTCTGATCAGCATGGTATAGTAGGTCAAATTCCCCCTCATTGTGGAGGAGGCCCGAGCCCAACAGTGGGACATATGTAGGCTGCGATGATGATGATGATAATTTTTTAATTGAAGAATAATTCCTCATTTGATCACATTCTAATAATACCGTATCTCAAAACACAACGCTATTAGAAGAGCTTCATTCCAAAGTGATAAGCCCCAGAGGACATCTGACCAGCATTTAGGCAAACCTTGAATTGCCACTAAATATCACATAATGCATTCGATGAATTTATGCTTCAAGTTTATTTTAGTTAAAAAAAGTGCGTATTTATGGTTGAATAATATATGTTCCTGTGCGTATATAAGTTGATAAATATGAGTACAAATTATATGTATTTAGGTTTTATTAGGTAAAGATAAATTATACAGACATATATGGGGTCTGTTTCGCCTGTCCCTCCTCTGCTTACTCCTTTGATAATACAGGAACACACTATAAAATAGTACATAAATTCGCATAATATAAATAATGCTTAAGTACTTCAAAAGAAAAATTTGCTATCCATTTTGTTTAATGTTTTTATTTTATGCAGTACAACGTTATAACGACTTAAATTGCAGTCTATATACCAATAAATAAAATTGGAGTGTCAGTTTGTAATGTTAAAATAATAGGCCTTTTTCATGCTCACACGGTTATTTGCACTATACATATGCCTAAAAATCACTTTATATTTTTTGTCTGTCTCTCTGTCTGTCTGTTTGTTCCGGGTAATCTGCAAAACGGCTGGACCGATTTAAAAAATTCTTTCAGCAATGGAAAGCTATAATATCAGGGAGTAAACTAGGCTATATTTTATCCCTGTATTCCCACGGGAACGGGAACTACGGGGATAAGGCGGCAGAAACCGAAGCGAAGCGATGGCGGGTTGCTAGTTTGGCAATAAATTTGTTAACATTTACTAAAATTAATAATTGTAGAGATTGAGTATAACTACAATTTTTTTTATTGCAAACGGTGGCAAACGAGCAAACAGTACACCTGATGGTAAGTGTTGCTGCCGTTCATGGACCTTTATTAGGCCGCTGCCTGCCGTGAAGAAAATGAAGGGAGTGTGAATGTGTGCAGTGAGGTTCGGTGAAACTAATGGCATCACCAAAACCCACCCTACGCAAACACCCTCAGAAAGTTCAGAGACTCAGGAGCCCTCCTGGGTCTCTCGCTCACCGTACGAAGTGCAGTACAAATTGCTACTACTCAGACGTTGATTTTATGCGAGAGTGTGGTACTACCCCGGATGGACCCGTCCACGATTGTAGACAGACAACTGTCAACAATGTGGTACCACTTACGAAATTGTGTATAAATATGAAAAGGAGAGGTATAAATTAAAAAAAAATATATGCAATATATTTCGTATACTTTTTAGGTGCGGTTCGTGACTTGAGTGGTAGCTATGGAGCGGCTTTTTACGTATTAGCATCGTGCTTCGCAATAATCATTCTGCTTTGGGTGGTAGAACTATGCTATAAAAGAAATCAACACAAGAGGATACAAAGAAGAGAATACTTAAAGCAAAAAAGATTAAGTAGACAATAATTTGGAGTTGAGCTTGTAATTGTAATAATCTACATAAATAAATAATATTTTTAATTTTATTTCTTAAATAATTGGCGTCAGTTTGCTAAGCATATATCCCTGATATATCCCTGCCTGAACAATTTAAATGGCAATGGTACGGTGATTATGACATCCTTGAACTTAAGTATCTCGTCTCCGCTCATACACGTCCCACTGCTGGGGTCAAATCTCCTCCACATTAGATGGGACATTGACCTACTATACAATGCCGGTCAGACATGTTGGTATAGGGTTTTATTTCGAGTTTACCTTCTCTTAATTACCTTGTACGACATCCATGGACAAGATAAGGAGTGGTAAATTGTACTCTTACTCCGTCACCACACGGCAATTTCAATATCTAATAAATCAAAAATATCTTGTTGACCGAGCTTTGCTCGGTATATTTTTGTTGTATTTTTGCCGAACTTATTTAGATATATATTAATAAAAAATAAAAATAAAATAATGAAAAAAATATCAAAAATTACAAAAAGATAATAATAATAACACCGAGATTCGATCCCACGCTGTTTCAATGCCAAAACAAAACAAAAATAAAACTGGACAACTTCCCTACTGAGCTATTATAACTCTTGACGTTGACGGTGAAATTTGAATTCATATTCTTTTAAAATTTAATGTCACTGTATTGTTTTGCTAAAAACACCGACAAAACAACATTTTCTATAAATAAAACCTAGCTAGATCGATTTTTTGGCCCTGAAACCTCTAGTATGCGTTGCCAAGATCCCGAATATATATATATATATATTCGGGATATATATATATATATATATATATATATATATATATGTATACAAGAATTACTCGTTTAAAGATATAAGATAAGATATTACCTATATTAACTGTTCTTACGTTCTATAATATATATGATGACGTAGCTTTATATACATTCATCCGACGTCAACAGTGACATAGACAACAAAATGAACATTTCAATTAAAAATTAAATACATGTAAATTTATGGCTACACGGAAACGGCTCCCTAAATATAAGACTCATAACTAAGCTCATGCTATGGAGCGAGCTATGCTCGAAATTTCTCTGCGATATAGAAGCCTTCATACGGAAATCCATAGAGAACGGGTGTAACGGACATAACATGAATAATTAACATGCTGTAGTGGGAATAGGCAAGCCACATTGCCGAATCGATAAGCGCTGAGGAAAGAAGGTATTCAAGTGACGATCATGCGTCAGACAACGCAGTGTGGGACGTCTACTCACCAAATGGACCGACGACCTGGTGAAAGTTTCTGTGCGCCGCGGTATGCAGGCAGCACAGAATCGAACTTGTAGCGAAACACGAGGGAGGCCATGTCCAGCTGTAGTTTCCGTGCAATAAATAGTAAACAAAAATTGTGACTCTATTTGTCTCTATAACCTCCTTTTTTTTTTGGGGGGTGGGTTGCGGTTGGCGCCCTCCTCGCACCACTCCGTCCGGGGTGACAGAGGGGCATAAGCACGCAACTTTCGCAACCCACCCACGATGCACGTCGCCTTCGTCGTTGGGCCGACTACCGGAGCAGGGTTACTTGACATCAGTGGTCGGCCCGACGGAATAACCCCTACGTGGGGTACCCTCCCATCGACCGACGTCCCCCCCTCGGGGAGGACGTCGGTCTTTCCTCACGAGGTCAGCCTCTCGGCGGGTGACGGACTAATTTCCCGGTCACGTCACCCGCGGCCTCGGCTAGGGCGGCATGAGGCGCAGAGATATAACCTCCACGGCCGGACTGATGTTGATGAAATTTTTTGCGTGTGTTCAAGCTGATTGGAGAATGGTTTAGATTTACAATTGGACCCGGTAAGTGGCGCTGCTGTGTTATTTACACAGATCAACGTCTGTTGGGTCAGCTATATATAAATTGACATACCACACCACGGTGAACAAGCGGGTTAGTATTAGGTTTTATATCGAATTTTCCTTTTCTTGCATAGATTTTCTATACACATTGTATTAATTGGTCGTATTTATGACATTCAAGGATAAGATAGAGGATAGTGACTTGTATTCTTACTCAGTCATAATACAGAAACAAAAAAAAATGTATACGATTAATTTAAAATATCGGATTTAACATGGCGTTCCTATATATATATATATATATATATATATATATATATATATATATATATATATATATATATATATATAAAAGAAAGTCGTGTTAGTTACACTATTTATAACTTGAGAAGAGCTGTACCGATTTGGCTGAAAATTGGTGGTGAGGTAGTTTAGATCCAGGAGACAGACATAGGATACTTTTTATCCCGTTAGATCGCGTTCCTGTGTGACGTAACATAAAACGTCAAAGATAATATAAATCACTATGAAACGTGGTATAACAAAAACGCATCTGACATGTAATAACCAAACGCAAATGACAGCTATATACAGATATTTTCGGCAATTTACAGATATTTCGGCGGTACGAAGTTCGCCGGGTCAGCTAGTAGTATATATACTAGGGTATATGTAAATTTCAGTAAAACCTATCCAACCGTTCAAGTGTAAACACTTGCCAGCAACGAAACTCATACGTATATTCTCATTTACAATACTATATTAGACTTAAGAAATGTAATGAATGATAAAATATGTTTGTTTTCAGTTCCATAAAACGATCAAGGTCTACGATAAAACTTGTAAATAACGCTGCGAATAATAAAAACAGTTTTGAACCAAATAAACATCGGCAGTTTCCATTAACACTTTCAAATTGAGAAACCGAATTAGCTATGAGAGATCGGAGGCGATAAATTTGAGAAAATGAGATCACTAAGTCTTAATGTTGGGTTTGATTAGATTATTGTACTTGCGCTTGATGCCGCCGCGTGTGACTGGACCGGGGAATAGTCCGTCAGCCGCAGAGGGGCTGATCGCATGAGGGCGACCGACATCCCGGGAGGGGCGTTACGGAGGGAGTTCTGTTCCCCTGCGAATACTAGGATAAAATATAGCCTATATTACTTATAGATAATGTAGCATTCTAATGGTGAAAGAATGATCGAAATTCGATCAATAGTGTTTGAGTTTATTCGTAACAAACATACAAAAATACAATGTTTCTTCTTTATAATATTAGTGTAGAACTGTAGAAAATGTCATTTAAAAATTATTAATGCCTAACTTCTAATAGAGTCCTGTAACTTATCACTAATACATGATCACGTGACTATAAATTAATGTAAAATGCATAAAAATTGTTTTATGTTGTATAATTCTCACGTAAACATCAGACATCATTAAAGTACACATTTCTTAATTATCGTCATAGAGTCATTATAGCACGCATTTATTAAAGATGACGGTTCCAGAATACACCTTTGTAAATTTCAGTTATGGAAGGCGAAAACGCAGAGTCTATAACTGTGACAAGTATAAATCTATTGGGTACCTCTGTTCATTCTATGACTGAATAATAATTCAATGTATTACGAATTCTTCCTTTCACGCTGATATAATGTGCTTTGCATATAATACCAGCGTCTTCGACTTAAGGATGTAAGCAAGCGGCCATAAAGCGATAAAATTATTATAATTGAAGGAAAATTCGAAATAAAAACCTGTGTTAACTCGTCAAGCCAACGCGACATTACGTCTTGAGTCTTGGTAATTAATAGACCGCCGTAAAAAAGGCAAAGAGTTACCCATTATTAAATAACTTAACGAAATAATATGTTCATGGCTAGAATATTGAGCAAACCCCGGAGTATAAATTTGTTCAGGTATCTACCTTCCTGTCTCCGTTCAAAATATAGATATTATGGTAAGAAAATATTTTCTATTTTGATTTTATATTAATCATCATCATCATTTCAGCTTATATACGTCCCACTGTTGGACTCGAACCTCCGCCACAATAGGAGGTTAAATGACCTGCCACCACGCTAGTCAGATGAATCGCTATAGGGTTTTATTTCTAGTTTTCCTTCTATTGCATAAATGTTATTCGCATATTTAATCTCTTAGACATCCTTTAAGACACCCACGGGCAAGAAAGGGGCTTAGGAATTGTACTGTTACTCCATTACCTTACATTTTATATTAATGATCACCTAAAAAGAAGGTACAGGAAGGTAACACTACACAATTTATTAAGTAAATGCTTTATTTTTTCGCGTGGTACAGGGTCAGCGTACTTGCCGCCCGCTTCCATCCGGGGCGACAAAGGGGCGGCGCGCGACACCGTAACCCATCCGTGGCACGTCGCCCTCGTCATTGGGCCGACCACCAGTGCAGGGTGACTTGTCGTCAGTGGTCGCCCTGACGGAATACCCGTCCCTCCCTCGAGGACGTCGGTCTTCGTCGCGAGGTCAGCATCTCGGCGGGTGACGAACTAACTCCTCGGTCCAGTCACCCGCGGCCTCGGCTAGGGATTAAGTAAATGCTAACGAATATGTGAATGAAATCTGATGATGTGTGCCAAAGGTGAATGAGTGGACTATTTATCTTTGGTCCTTTTACATCATTTTACAGCTTCATATAGCCTACTGTAACTGCCTATCAGTAAAAACTTTCACAAGAGAAAGTTATATCGAATAAAAGGTATTACGCATAATTATAAAATGTAGTCAATTTGCCTGATGAAGCATCATTCGATGTATGGTCGTCACTTAAAGACTTGTTCTGCTCAATAGATATTAATTTATATTTATGTATACTATCTATGGCCACTTCAGCGAATTAAGCTGTTGACATACACAGTGTCTCGTTTTTTTTTTATGTACGCGTTGCCCTATCTTTCAGACTAAGTTTTTGTAAGACTAAAAAATGTACATTCATGTTTCAGTATTGTATGTCAGAAAAACACAGAGTGTTTAAAGAACGCTGTTTTAAAAAGTAATAATTATGTAATTATATTATACTAGCAGCCCGTCCTCGCTTTGCTTTGGTTTCAGTCGCCTTACCTGCGTAGTTTCCGTTCTCATGAGAATACTGAGATAAAATATAGTCTATGTTACTTCCTGATATTATAGCTTTCCATTGGTGACAGAATTTTTGAAAGTAGTACAGTGGTTAAACCGTGAAACCATAAGAATAAAAAAATAAACAAACTTCCTTTCACATTTTTTAAAATTAGTAAGTATCTTAGCTGTATCTTAGTTACTTCGCAAACAACACGGTATAGATATTACGGGACAATTAAATAAAATATTATCGTTTGAGCAAAACATAGATACAAACTTTCCATAATTAACGTAATACTAATTAAATATAAATAATTGAGATAAAAGAGTAATTTCATACTGAACATAATAAATATTGTCAAGTTTATTCTGAATTGATGAGATTTTATGACGGGTTTTGCCAATCCTAAAGTATTGTTTCTGTTCAAATGATTACTCTGGCCCTAAGATTTCTAACGAAATAAGAATACGTCCATCTGTTTCGTAATATATTTCGACGTGGAATAATATAGGTAATTTATTTATGTCTTTATTTCAAGTGGTAGATAGCGAAGTGGTTAAGATACCTATCGTGCCAGTGTCGTGGGTTCCTATCCCATGCAGGACAATACTCTGTGCGATCCACCAATTTTTGATTCGTGTCTGGATGTAATTTGTGTTCGTTAACCATATGTTTGTAAAATTCCCTGAAATACAAGGATTATCTCCTTAGTATAGGGTGCAGTCTTAAAAAACATATTTTTCTAATACTTCACATATTAAAAGTATACCATTTTACTGTATTTTTTGACAATTATCTGTCTAGTGAATAAATATTTACATATCCTCTTAGAAGTATAACTACAAAGAATTTCACTGTGCACATGTATTAAATCTGTTACCACGTGCAGAATAAACAGCACTGAGAAGAGAACTAAGTCTTCTAGATTGAGATAAGTAGAATAGATAGATATGCAATCTATCAATCTATTGTAAAAAAACACATTATTAGCATAATGTGTTTTTTGTGTGGTGGTGGGCTTATAATACAGTAGGTACTATTCCCAGGATTCTACTTTTGAAAAATGCAACTTCTGCTGAGAATTATAGATGTTTTTGTTAGCTATTGTAAAGCAGCTCAGATCTAAAAACGGCGTGTCGGTTGACTGAGTATAAAAAAACACAATAATAAACATCTGAACAAAAAACATAAGGAGATAACATTTGTAAGATTAGATAAAAGACAGTAGGAAATAGATAAAGGGTAGAGCCTCCTCCATAGTGAGTGGAATATTTTCCTACTATCATGCTGAACAGAAGGTTTAGTGAAATAATGGTGGTTTTATTTGAAATTTCTCTTCTCCACTTAACTATATATGTAATGTAGTTACGACATCCACGGGCAAGAAAAGGTGGCAAGGGCACTCGAAAATTTAAGTATTAAATAAATCAAAATATGATGATATTAACTGTTCTTGCAGCTTCTCTATCGCAAACCAATTTATACATTTACTAGCAGTGCCCGCGGACTCCGTTCCGCGTTAGAAATATTTTTGTCCCGGCCCGTTTGTTCCGCTTAATACTTCTGGTTAAAAGTTCGGAATAAATAAAAATTATGATGATTAAGATTTTTTTTTGTTATTTTGGTTTTTTTGTTTTATTTGTTTTGTTTTTTTTTTATGTTACTGTTTTTTGTTGTTATTTTTATTACTTGATGTTAATATACACTATTTACATTATTTACATCATGTTTACTTATTTTAATTTTTCAAAACTTCTCGATATACTATATTAGTAGGAATGTTATCATTTGGTACTAAAATATATTGTCTTTCAAGAGTTCGAACCCAAGATAAGCTTCGTAGACGTAATAGACCACGCCCCTTCCCCCACAGCGCTGGACGTGACGCAATCGGATGGATACTGCCTATATCGCCACGCAACGGCCGCGGCCGGGGCGGCGAGCAACGCACGTTGTTATTTTGCTAATATCTTTGACGATATTTGTTTAAACTGTATAGAGTAAAGAGCACAAATATTCTACATTAAATTTCCGTTCTAACAAACTTATTTATAAAGATATAAATTAATACCATATAGGGTAAATGAGCTTCACAAAAATTAATTATTTTTAATCCACAATTTATCAGTAAAAGCAGTTATTGTGAGTTATGCGTAGGAGATAGGCATATGCTATCGCGGACGTTTTTATAGATTTTGATACGTTCTTAAATATTGTAGTACATTATTTTGTTCTATCCTCAATAGTTTTCGCAGCGCACGCGATGAAATTTTTTTTTTTTAAAACTTGGATTACATTATTCAAGTTTAAGTAAAGATGCGTAATTAATTTTGGAAATTATTATAGCCTATGACACTCCACAATAACGTAGCTTTCTATTGTTGAAATAATTTTGAAAATCAATTCAGTAGATCCAGAGATTACCCCATACAACGTCACAAACTCACAAACGTTACCTTTTTATAATATTAGTATAGATTTCTATTATATTGAGCACCCGCATCTTCCTATCCTGTTGTTTTTCGCTTTCAAAGAGAAAAATCGCATTGTAATCCACCCGTGCCTATTTTTCCAATAAATATATAAGGTTACTAGCAATCCGCCCCCGCTTCGCTTCGGATTCAGTCGCCTTACGCGCGTAGTTCCCGTTCCCGTGGGAATACCGGGATAAAATATAGCCTATGTTACTCCCTGATATTATAGCTTTCCAATGGTGAAAGAATTTTTAAAATCGGCCCAGTACTTTTTGAGTTTATTCGTTACATACAAACTTACAAATTTTACCTCTTTATAATATTAGTATAGATAAGCAGCAATAAGATTATGAGTAAATAAAGTTCATCTTTGATTAACACTGGTATGATTAATACTGGTAAAAAATGACTGCCCGCTGAGTTTCTTGCCGGATTTTCTCAGTTTGTGGCCGCGTTCCGATCCGGTGATAGATTATTGTATTGTATTCAAACGTGTAAATTGACAATATGTAAGTGCCCTTAAGGGGCCTATGCAGAATAAATGATTTGATTTGATGTGATGTAGGTACTGGTAGAATATTATGATCTAACAGCCCTGTTTGTTAAGGAGTTTTTAGTTTTATGCTAAACTTTTGTCTTTGTTTACATATTATATATGCACCATTGAGTATGAGCCTTTTATATAATTGATCAAAATCGACCTACTTTAAAACGCTTGCCTTGTCATTTGAAATTTCCCTTGTTTTGCAATGACGATATATGTTGAATAATTTTATGATAGGCACAGGAAATGAAAGCGTAGTGATACAATGTTATCTTATTCTGTCATTACATAATATTTTATCGTACATTCATATTAAATAATATTTTAAGATCAAATAATGAATAGTTGGCATTTTAACTTTTTATTCATCGACTAGTCAATCATTTACCGCTGTTCGACTTGGAACGTACACTAAACTTTAATTCATTCCTCCAATCAACGACGTATTTATATTGAAGTTTAAAAAAAATGTTGAGTTTTCCTCCCCGTGTAGCGATGGGATAGAATACAATTATGTTCACCCCTTGCTTGGCCGTGGCACTTACAAAAATCGGCTAAGGGTCTCACCAGGAGAGTGCACAGCAGCCGGCACGTCGGGCTCAGGCGCGAGTACCTGTGCCTAATGCCACTTTAGCCGTGGTCGCGGATGGACGTACTGGAAAGTAGTCCGTGGCCCGAAGAGAGTCCGACTACGTGGGGAGCGCTTCCCGAAAGGGTAATTTGTCAGCTTGCCACGGATTGCAAGGAACCTGTACCAGTAGCTGGTCCAATGAGGAGGGAATACAGTAGGTTATGGGGCCACACACCGCCAATTCGTAGATATATGTATGTACATTAAAGTTAAAGAAATTGTAATTGTCGTTAATGATCATGATGAAATGTCATAAATTGTCCCATGTAACATTAATTTTATAACAACGATGACACTTTTAGTCTTATCTCTGACATGAAATATTGATTTCGTATTACTAGTAGTAGTTGAGCCAACAGCTTCAGCATCCTTGACATCCTATATAAGGTAACCTCCTTACCTATCTAAGGTAAATCCTTAGATAGGACAGATAGATGTTTAGTTTAAAAACAAACCTATTTTTGCGACCTTTGAACTTGAATAAAAATTTTTGGTCGCTTGGGATTAATGGTGACTTTTCAGAGTTTGATTAAAATGGTATCCCTTTCCATGTGGTGACGGGATAACTCCCTTTCTATAACCCGTGGATGTCGTAAAAGACGACTAAGAGATATAATATTCATATAATGTCTATGCAGGAGAAGGAAAACTCGAAATAAAACCCTATACCAACCCGTCTGATCAGCGTAATATTGTAGGTCAATATTCTTCCTATTACGGAGGAGGCTCCAGCCCAACACAGGGACTTATATGAGACGAAATCGTTAGGGATCATGTTTACAGGGGTAATTTTTTATATTATTGGGCATTAATGTAAGGGTGAATACTTATATTAACCGCTATAATATCAATGCAAAAAAAATATATATATAATGGAAACTTATATTAAACTGTGACACAAACTCGCTATAGTAAGCGAGCCCAACAGTGGAACTTATACGTAGTGTAAGATTAGGAAAAAAACAATACAAAGCAGTCATAAGGACTACCGACAGAAGTGAAAACTTAACTATGAACAAAGAATTGTTATTATTGATATTAAAATTGTTTGGGCGTAATTTACAATTTGTAAATTAAAGGTTTTTACATTTATCTGATTTTAACTTTCAGCTACTATCACTGTTTATGGCCTTTAGGTAAAGTGAACGTCTAGCCGAGGCCTGGGGTGACTGAACCGGGGATTTAGTTCATCACTCCCGGGGAGGCCAAGCACGCGACGGCAACCGACGTCCCCAAGGGGGGCGTCGAGAGGAGAGGGTACTCCACAGGGATATGCCGTCGGGCCGACCACTGAAGACAAGAAACTCTGCACTGGTGGTCGGCCCAACGACGAAGGCGACGTGCCACGGATGGGTTATGGGGCCGCGCGGCGCCCCTCTGTCACCCCGGATGGACCCAGGCGGCGGGAGCGCTGACCGTAACCCACCCCCAAATAAAAAAAAGGTTAAAGTGAATGTAGTATATAAAAATCTATATGAATTAGAAAATTATATAACAATGCATTAACAATAGACCTATCTATACCAATAAATGAAATTGAAGTGTCTGTTTGTAATGTCAAAATTTTTTTCATACTCACACGATTATTTGCACGACACCTATGCCTAAAATACAGATTAAAAAATTTTTGTCTGTCTGTCTGTCTGTTTGTTCCGGGTAATCTTCAAAACGGCTAAACCGATTTCAAAAATTCTTTCACCAATAAAAAGCTATAATATCAGGGCGTAAACTGGGCTATATTTTATCCCGGTATTCCCACGGGAACGGGAACTACGCGGGTAAAACGACTAAAACCGAAGCGAAGCGAGGGCGGGTTGCTATCCATACTAATATTATAAATGCGAAAGTAAGGATGTTTGTTTGTTTGTTTGTAACGCTTTCACACTTAAACCACCGAACCGATTTCAAAAATTCTTTCACCAATGGAAAGCTATAATATCAGGGAGTAACATAGGCTATATTTTATCTCGGTATTCCCACAGGAACGGGAACTACGCCGCGGGTAAAGCGACTGAAACCGAAGCGAAGCGAGGGCGGGTTGCTAGTCAATAATAAAGCTGAAGAATAAGTTTTTTCTTATGTAAATATGCTATACTCCGGCACTACTAGTGGCATTTGCAAAATTCTTATTTTATCAGATAGTCTGTTTAGCCAAAAAGGTTATAGGTGTACATGATTTCATATTGCGAAATATACGAGCGAATTCATGTTACTTAAATTGGCAAAATATAGAAACAGTAAACGTCAAGCAACCCGCTCAGTTGTCTTTGTCAAAACAAGTGCTCAGAGAACAAAAATGTCATTAATTAATTAATTTATTTATTTATTTAGGTTAATCAACAATTGATCTACACAAAAAATTATAAATACATTTACAAATTTTCATTCTTAAGTATATTAATTATTCAAAGATTAACACCGCATGCACTATATCTTGGTTAATTATAATAATTACACATAAGAATAAATTATTAATGACTACTATAATAGACATTATTGATATCGATATCGAAATAAGCATAGATAGTAGATAACAAAACTTTATAAAGAAATTAATACCTCATCATTACATACAAAGTATATATTATTTATTATTTAATACAATATTTATTAGCTAAATACCTACCTACCTAGATTATTAGCCAACTTCAATTTTATGATAATTATGGTAAGATTGATTAATTTTTTTTTGGACGTCTGGACATACGTCATCTATTTCGTCCGGGCTGTAAATAATGTGTTCGGGGCGTCGTCCTCATGTAGTCAGCCCCTCTATGGGTGATCGACTATTCCCCGGCTCAGTAATACGCTGCCTCGGCTAGGGTGGCATCAGGTGTTGGTACTTCGCTGCTCAAGTTGCAAACGGCGGAGCATGTCGCTGTAGAGAATTTTCTCCCACGCACGATCCGTCGCCTCTTTCGGCAAGATTACGGCCTTGCAGATGGTGATATCACATCCCAGTTTCCGACGCTTTTGGCAGCATCACGTTGACACTGATTATTGCAACGGGTTCACGGTGCTACTCGCCCGCCGTGTCCCCGCTGCAATCGCAGTGGTGGCAGATGTACTCTCCTCCTAATGACCGAGTGCATGTACTAGCATGGCTAAGCAAACACGCCGTGTCAGCACTTACACCAGTTGGAAGGAAAGCATTCCGTGCGGCTGATCTAACCACTCCATCGGCATTGACCGGCGGGCCTCGACATCGTACCAAGGCGTTCAGCTGGACTACCCAACGGGTATTGATACTATGGCGGGCATTGCCCCTGCAGGTGCCCATCTCACTAAGTGAGACTGTGCCATCCCTCACCTACATCACAGGTGGCGAGCATCTGACCCTTCAGGTCCTATAGAATATTCACAACCAACGGGCACACTGCCTCCGTCATCGCCGTGCGGTATTCACGTATGACTCTGGCTGCCATGGCCTTCTGTGGTTGCCACAAGAGAGCTTTCAGACGGACATTCAGGGTTCAGGACTGCCAACACTGGGCGTACGGGGTCATTGACTAAAACATTCCCGCGTACAGGCGTCGGCCTTTAGCGTTTGGTCCGCCCACATTCGCTTTGCCGACAAAGGGGGATGGCGGAGTAAGTTGACGAAAATGCTCCTAGAACTACCAATGCCCGTTGACCACCAGGCCGGAGGCTCCAGGGGTACGCTCGGAATTGTTCGGCATCAACTGCCAACTCACTTCATTGGCGTGATGGATCGCCAGGCTCAAGGTAGACCGCGCACTGCGGTAAGCCTCGTACAGCTGGTTCAATGGCTCAGGGGCGCAGTAACGCCGCCGACCGCCGATCTATGGGCGTATATACACGGCTCGAAAATTCATCATCGAGACCACCAGAGTACCACCTCTTAATGGGGATAGATACAGTATTCAGGACATGGCTGCATCGCAAATCTGCGTCAACGCATAGCGAATGCAGCCTCCGTGGAATTGCGGGAGCTCGGTCTACCGTGTGACCCCTGCTGGGCCGCTGAAGGGCTCGAGAGACCTTTATTTGGGTAACGATACATATGCCTAAAAACCAGTTTGAATATTTTTATTTGTCTGCCATTCTATTTGTTCCGGGTAATATTGAAAAGAGCTCAACCGATTTTAAAATATTTTACTACCAGGAAGCTATCTATATAAGGAGTAACTTAGGGTATATTTTATGCCCGGTATTCTCACGGAAACGAGAACTATGCCGGTGAAACCATTTCTCAGTACCAAATAAAATTAATAGAATCGTAAAATTTTCAAATGCTGTAAATTAACAGTACTTGGATTTTTTACTTTGTATAGACGCTGTTAAAATTGTGTTTGTGTAATTAAAAATATTTGTTATTTAGTGGGTCTCAATATATATACATAGCCCAGTCGAATTAGGCAAAAAGCGAACCAAACGCAGGAAAAATTGTACGTAGAATTTTTCCTTCGGAATTCGTTAGGGGGGGTCACTGGGAATCTACATTTCGGTTTTCGAATTCCCAGTGGTCTTGCGTTTTCCGCCATCTTGATTTTAAGGGTGGTTTTATATTTTTTAAATAACTCGTTTGTTTTCAATTTTACATGAAAAATGGTCATTACCAAAGTTGTACCAGTGACCCCCCCCCCCCCCTAACGAATTCCGAAGGAAAAATTCTACTTATAACTTTTCCTGGGTCCAATCAACAATTCGACTGGGCTAACATGCCAATTGGATTATTAAGTTGTTCGAGTTATAAAGGATGAAGTAATGCACATTTGGCACACTATTTGCTGGATCTTGGCTTGACATCTTGCCGCGTGTCTAGATGTACGCACTCTATTGACACAAATTACCGATTCAATTGATCAACCTCAAGCTATTGGAGCCGGTTTCATAAAAATAACTAGTATGTTATAACTGTCAAGGTCTTTATTAATGGAGTAGCAAGTATTTACAACTAAATCTATTTGTAATTATTTAAATATAACATATACAAAGTAATGACCTCCAATATTATCAAATACGATCAAATTTAGACTACTTACTGTGAAAATCTTATAGCAGTGATAGACGAGGGAGAACCCAATAGGAGTAGGGGGCTCGAGTTTAATTCCAAGGCGCATTTTTCCTATATAAAATTATATATTGGTATTTTTTTATTATTATATCGATGAAGAAAAAGAATGCAAGGTATAGTTCAAGGATATGTAAATCTGTTTCTTGTAGATCATATTAAGTTCTTATTTACCACTAACGTGAGTTTTCATGAACATAACCTCAAATAACTCGAGATAATAATAATAATACCTAGAATTATATTATTCAAAATTTTTGGTGATCTATGAAGTAGCTATGTGAAGTCTTATAATAAACTTAACGCGTATGAATTCAGGATATATTTAGTTTTGAATAAAATTAGAGAAATATTTCCTTACGTATAAATACCCACAGTTGTTCTATAAACTGGAGACAGTCACACTAACGTTTTAATTTTTTTTTCATACCTTATGGTTACAGTAAACGGCTTAAATGACACATACTTTACTAAATTTTATTAATGTGACTACTTAATATATGTATATTTAGTCCTATTAATAATTTATTTTTATGGACCATGAGAAAGGCTTTGATTCAGTCGAAACTTGGGCGGTGCTGCGGTCCCTTCAGCGGTGCCAAATCGACCGTTATATCGAAGTGTTGAAGTGTTTGTATAGGAACGCCAAAATGTCAGTTCGGGATAAGAATATGAAACCGATCCAGTTGCAGAAAGACGTGAGACGTCATCTCTCCGAAACTGTTCACCACTGCACTGGAAGATGTCTTCAAGCTCTTAGACTAGACTGGACTCGGCATCAATATTAACGGCGAGTACATCACTCACCTTCGATTTGCAGACGATATCGTCGTTATGGCAGAATCCATGGAGTACCCCGGCACCATGCTCAATAATCTCAGCAGTGTATCCCAACTAGTGGGTTTACAAATGAACATGGACAAGACGAAAGTCATATCAAATGCCCATGTTATTCCTGTACCGGTCCTAGTTGGCAATGCGATTCTCGAAGTTGTCGATCATTATTTTTACCTAGAACAAACAGTGCAGTTAGGTAGGTCCAATTTCGGGAAAGAAATCAGCCCACGAATCCAATTCGGTTGAGCAGTGTTCGGGAAACTAAGAAGATTTTCTCGTCCAACATACCTCAGTGCCTGAAAACACAGGTCTACGACCAGTGTGTGTTACCAGTGATGACTTACGGCACAGAAACGTAGTCCCTAAATGTAGGCCTCATAACAAGGCTCAAAGTTGCTCAGCGTGCTATGGAACGGGTTACGCTCGGGATTTGTGTGCGAGATAGAATCCGAAATACGGAAATCCGCAGAAGAACGGGTGTAACCGACATAGCACGAAGAATTAGTACGCTGAAGTGGCAATGGGCAGGCCACATCGCTCGGCGAACCGACAACCGCTGGGGAAGAAAGGCTCTCGAGTGGCGACCACGTATTAGACGACGCAGTTTAGGACGCCCCCTACTAGGTGGACCGACGACCTGGTGAAAGTTGCTGGGCGTCGTTGAATACAAGCGGCACAGGACCGCACTTTGTGGCGTAACATGAGGGAGGACTATGTCCAGCAGTGGACGAGGTTAGGCTGAAATGATGATGATGAATAAAATTTAGTAAAAAATGTAAGTAACTGTTTAATGAGCAAAATTAACTAAATATGTAGTAGATATTACTTATATTGAATAACAACTGAAGTCGTAGTGGTACTTTAATCTTATAGATATTTATTACACTGTTGCTAGATTGTCGTTATCCTGATCTTTAATCGTATGTCGACGGCTGTACGCGGGGGTCATCCGGTCGATGGCCCTGTACGGCGCACCGGTGTGGGCGGGGTCCATGACCGTCCGACTTAGGGCCCTTCTGTGGCGACCACAGAGGGTCATGGCGGTCAGGGCCATCCGTGGATACCGCACGGTGGCGACGGAGGCAGCGTGCCTATTGGCCGGGACTCCCCCGTGGGACCTGGAGGCGGAGATGCTCGCCGGACTATATCGGCGGGTGACGGGGGTGCGAGCGGAGGGTGGTGTGGTCTCGTTAAGGGATCTCACCGCCTGGCGCGTCGACGCCCGCCGAGACGTCATCGCCCGTTGGGCAGTCCGGCTGGAGAGGCCTCTGTTCGGGGTGCGAACCGTGGAGGCCTTCCGGCCGGTGCTGATGCAGTGGTTGGAAAGGCGGCACGGGGTGCTCTCCTTCCGACTGGTGCAGGTTTTGACGGGGCATGGGTGCTTCGCCAAATACCTGCACAAGGTCGTTAGGAGGGAGAGTACACCGTCCTGCCACCACTGCGATTGCGACGAGGACACGGCGCGCCATACGCTCGAGGCCTGCGGGGCTTGGGCAGTGCAGCGCTGTGAACTCGTCGCAATCATCGGTACGGACCTGACGCTGCCGGCTATCGCTAGGGCGACAGTCGACAGCGTCGGGAATTGGGACGCGGTCGCAGCCTTCTGCGAGACGGTGATCTTGCGGAAGGAGGCGGCGGATCGCCTGCGCGAGGAGCGCAGCCTCGATGAGGAGATCCGCCGCCGGCGACTGGGGCGGCGTAGGCGCAATTATCTGCGCCTCATGCCGCCCTAGTCGAGGCCGCGGGTGACGTGACCGGGGATTAGTCCGTCACCCCCCGAGAGGCCGACCGCGTGAGGAAAGACCGACGTCCTCCCCGAGGGGGGGACGTCGGTCGATGGGAGGGTACCCCAATAGGGGGTATTCCGTCGGGCCGACCACTGACGACAAGTTAACGCTGCTCCAGTGGTCGGCCCAACGACGAAGGCGACGTGGTTTTTGGGTGGGTCGCGGGAGTTGCGTGCTTAAGCCCCTCTGTCGCCCCGGACGGAGTGGTGCGGAGGCGCGCCGACCGCGGCCCACCCACAAAAAAAAAAAAAAAATCTGATCTTTAATCACCATTTTGGTAAATATGTGTACTCATATCAGTTAGTGTTAATATATATATTCAATAATTAATTATTTCCTCATCTCATCTGCTGACATGGAGGGGGAAAAAGGGGGGGGGAATGTCGCTTCACTTGATAGGCGTGCCGCCGATTTCAATTAATATTAAATTTATCCACAATAACTACATCCCATTATTCTAGTGATCTTTCAGTAGATTTTTACAACCTCAAGAGTAGACTAGGTATCGACACATTGTACTCATCTATCACTATCACCACACGGGGAACAATAACATTTAAAAGACTGGTTATTTCCATCCATCAGCCTACGGATGTCCACTGCTGGACATAGGCCTCCTCACAAGAATGCCACTCGGAACGGTCCTGCGCCACTTGCATCCAACGGTTCCCTGCGACTTTGAGAATGTTGTCAGTCCACCTAGTGGGGGGTCGTCCTACGCTGCGCCGTCCGATTCGTGGTTGCCACTCAACTCACTGGTTATTTATCCATGTGTAAATAATGCAAAAAAAAAACTCATACATGTATTTGAATTTAGGTACGCCATGTACAGTTATTAACATATTTAATTTATATAACGGTACAATTGGTGGTACAATTTTTTTTTTCATGTTAAAACAGAGTATAAATAAGAGAGCTATTTTTCAAATTATTTATTTGTCATTATCTGCTAATATAATGAAATTCAAATGGTAATGAATTTTGGGATTAATGAAATTTAATTAATAATAAATTTTGGGATCAATCAAATGTACATCATAGTTTACGTTTTCCCGTCATTGCATTATGATTTCTGATCTTTAAGCGGGTAATACACATTTTAAATAAAATTATTCTTAAGGATCTTATCATATCGTTTGTATTTTATTTTTGAACAGTTTTCAGTGTTTATGATCACGGGTGGCCTAGTTTTCGTTATAATTCGATATTAAATTACGAGTACTCCGATTGTGCTTCAATTGAAATTGAGTTCAATAATTAAGATAAATGAAATGGGAGATGGAATTGTACAAATCGACTACAGCAGCAGCAATAGAGTGGGCAACAGCGTTCTCATGAGAAACTTAGAACACCAACTGCAATCGTGAACTTTTTGCACCTGACAAGCGTGGCGATATAAATTGTGACCTTCGTCTACAGACTTATGAGTAACAGTCATCATGGCATCAATAAATTGTTGTAGATATAGAAAAAGGTAAGAATGATAAAATTCATAACAATATTGTGAAATACATCAGCAATATTTAACTAAATAAACTATTAATATTACTCGATTTTTAATAGTTAAATTATTGTCGCCATTAGCGATCAATTAAATCTATGGCTCTATATGAGTAGTGCGTATCATACCTTCAACTATTACTAGTTTAGCGGTTAAGGTAAACAATATGAGATAATAATTTGAAATAATTCAACATCAATATTTTTTTATAAATTTATTTACACATCTCCGTATGGTGACGAAGTAAGAATACTAATGACCACCCCATATTGCCCTTGGGTGTAGCGACTAAGGGTTTAAATATGCATATAACATCTATGAAAGAGAAGGAAAACTTGAAATGAAACTATACCAACACGTCTGACCAGCATGGTATAGTAGGACAATTGCCGTACTCTTCTGAAAGAGGCTTGAGCCCAATAGTGGGACATGTACAAGCTGATATGATGATGATGATTTACACGTATCTATTGTAGTAAATATTTTAAAGACTGTTTTTAAGAAATAAGTTGTTTTGCAAGAGACTTTATAAATATACTGATAGCGAGGAGACTGCTTCCTTCTACAGGAAGCCTTCGTTCGATAGATTCTAAATGGAAGAAAACCGCAATCCTTCCATTCTGTTCGACAAGTGTCTCTAGGCGCTGAGGAACATTAAACGATCTCTGACCTCCACGAGTAGTAGAGAGATAATGAACCTTGGAAAATTGTAGAAAGCCCGAGATGGTGACGCCTGCCTATATCAAAAAAATGACAGACTTTCTCAAATCAAAAGAAGCAATGTGAAGATCCAGAAACGTCGGGCAATCAAAAATCAAATACAAAATGTTTAATACTCGCGTAGTGAGCAGGAATCATTATGCTGTCAATAGTTTTATAACCGGCCGCCTACCTGATGTCAACCTTATGAATGTAATTGTTGACCAGACGATTTTGCTGCTAGCAGTTAGTAACAAATTTTAAAGTTATCTCTCACGAAATGATTGCCGAATGCATTGAATACTCATTGGGACGATTTCTTGAGTCACAATTACCTGTAACAAAAAAATTATTGTTATTACTGCAAATATAGAGTATGTTCATCGTGTACTTATTTATTTTCTTTTTTCTGCTGATAGTCTAAGAATACAATGTAATAAATACTTTTCGTGTATGAGAGACATATATTGATAAAGCTTATAAGGCTATTTCTCAATATATTTATTTTCTTTTTAAAGAAAATTTCATTGTGTAGCAAATTTTCGATGATCGCATAAAAATGAACAGATTCTCAAAAGCTATTGTCACCAGAGCGGAGTATATTAAAATTGTAGTTTTTTTTGGGATTTCAATTTCTCAAAACTCTGCTTGTTGAATTGAAAAAGTAATCAGTATTCTTTTGGATAAGACGAAGAAGATTTACTAAGATCAAAATTCAGAGTAGGCAATAATACTTTGTTTACAACGATTAATCAAAGATGTTTAATTAGAGTTGGGTTGTAATATGATAAAATTAATTACATCTCATAGTTAAATTAGTATTTACCTCTATATATCAAATTTCAGAATTGGTATAGCATAAAAAGTAATTTGTAAGATGACTCATATTCATAAAACTAGTTTCATAACCCGTTTAATAATTATTAATTATATTGAAATATTTTTTAAGGCCGATAAATAACTTTTTAGTTTTAATTTCTAATTACCATGTTAAACAAAATTCCTTAAAACTATTAAATTATTAATTAACAAAAACTGGTCAATCAATTATATAATAAATTAAAATATTATTTTATTATAAATTATTTTCAATATGACAGGCCAGATCGAATTGCGATATGATTCCAAAATTAGTTGAATATTCATAAAAAAAAAATATTGTGCGCAATTTTAATACTTTATTATAATTGAGTATAATAGGTCTTTTTTTAAATACACATTTCTTGATAACGACTCCTCTAATTTGAACAAGCTTTGCGTCAATAACTATTTCATTAAGAAAGATTATCAGTGGATATAGTGTAGGGATGGGTGATCTTGCTGAAAAAGATCGATTCTTGAATCGATTTGAATCGTCGTCCAAAGAATCGATTCACAATAAAATCGAGGTCTGAAGGATCGATCCCCGATTAATCGATCTATCGATCTTTTTTTTTTTAGGAAATCTGGAGAGAGTAATGTCTTACAATAATATAGACATGAATCGACAAACGGAACACTAGTTCCGTTTTCAATCGAAGAATCGCTTTTAAAGTATGGGGTACCTTTCTCCTAGTAGGATTGTGATGAGGTTTTTTTTTTATAGGACATCTGAAAGTGTCATATCTTATCTTAGTATCGAATGGACAGAAAAAAAATCGAATGTCGTTTTTCAAGGCAGAAAGATCGATTCACTGAATCGATTCAGTACAACATATCGATTTAAAAATCGATCTTTTGGGCCTGAAAAATCGATTCTTCGATTAATCGATCTTAGATCGCCATCCCTAATACAGTGCCTGTAGGCATCCGCATCCCTTTGTCGAAGTGATTCACGGTACTTTTATAACTTACAGAGGGTCGAAATTGGCCTTCTATAACTTAGTTGCAGATAGAGATCGAAGTTTGATTGAATTTTTATTAATCAAGAGGGCTATAGCTGGCTATATTGCTAATCCAGTTCATAGTTATACAGTTCAGTTTCATCATCTTATAATTTACAAATTATTTTGAGTTTGCCAGTAATATGTAATGTTGATTAATATTCTAAGGTATTTCTAGCACCCTCATAGATTTGAAATTTTTGTAATTTCAAAAGAAAAAACCACATCAACATCGGTGCATCCGTTCGAGAGCTACGATGCCATATATGGAGACACACACACACACACACACACACACATAGACAAACAGATATTGACGTTAAACTTAAAACCTGCAAGGTGTCTACTACATTGAAACTAATATATTGAACCCAAAAACACGGTACGTCTGCTGTGAGATTTCGAAGATTTGGGTCTCTAGAGACCATTCTCGTTGCAGCTTCAGGTCGAAGTTATTAATTAATTATCATTCAACGATTAAATATACTGGCATTCGTTAAACACGTAAAAACGTAATCATAAGCCGTTACATCACTTGGAAAAAGAGCTGATACTCTTACATTGCTAGACCGATATTACCCAAACATAGCTAAGAATCACCAGGAAACTGGCTTTAAAAAAAACCGCATCCAAATCCGTCCATCCGCTTGAGGGCTACGATGCCACAGACACACACACACACACACACACACACACACACACACACACACACACACACAGACACACACACACACACACAAACACACACACAAACACACACACACACACACAGGGTGTTGTAAAGTTTAACTACGGCGTTAAACTTATAACACCCCTCTTTTTCCATCGGGGGTTAAAAATAAAATATAAGGGAAGAATGTAAAGGAAGACTTATCTTGCAATACATTTCTTCTACTGCACATATTGTGAGAGTTCAAGTAGAACCAAGACGGTCATTTTAGTTGATATCAATGAAATCGCTTAGTCAAATCTATACCAATAAATAAAATTAAAGTGTCTGTTTGTAATGTCAAAATAATAGGCTTTTTACATGCTCACACGGTTATTTGCACTATACATATGCCTAAAATATACTTTATATTTTTTTTGTCTGTCTGCCTGTTTGTTCCGGGTAATCTTCAAAACGACTAGACCGATTTCAAAAATCCTTTCACCAATGGAAAGCTATAATATCAGCTATATTTTATCCCGATATTCCCACGGGAACGGGAATTATGGGGATAAGACGACTGAAACCGAAACGAAGCGAGGGCGGGTTGCTAGTTGTTGAATATCGCTCACTCCTGCAGTTCGCGGGACTAGCTGCTTGCTTCTTCAATATAAATATTACACTCTCATCGTGTCTTGTGAAGAATGTACCGTTATTTACAATCGTTTTTACAGTTTGGGCGAATAAAATATGTATCGTTATACTTTTTAGCAATATAATTGTGTGGGCCAAATACTATACAATGTTTTTCAAAGCTATAATCGTCAAGTTTAATGATATACTTTCTAAACCTATAATTTACAATCGTTATTATTGTGCTGCAACTGTGATATTAGAGTTGTTAAAGATTATTTAATATGGCACCTGATTTAAATAAACTACATGTATATTATCAGAATGTGCGAGGCCTTCGCTCCAAAACTATTACATTCTTTCGTAACATATCGCAAAATTCATACGATATTATTATTTTAACTGAAACATGGCTTACGGATAGCATACGTGATACTGAGCTATTTAATAACAATTATATGGTCTGGCGTAGAGATCGTGACTATGTAGTAAGAAATTAGTCCCGCGGTGGTGGCGTTCTCATAGCGATACGTACTAACCTATCAGCAACACCTCAGCCACATTGTAATTCTTCTGCGGAAGACCTTTGGTTGACTATAAAGGTTAATCAAAAACGTATTATAATTAATCTACATTTATGTGTACTCTATTTGTGTAATCAGCACAACGGCAATACATTTTCAGATCAGTTGAGCAACTTTTTAAACGCTTTAAATAATAATATTTTAAATCATTCTGAAGATAAATTCCTTCTAGTGGGTGACTTTAATATGAGTAGTATAGCATGGAGACGGACTTCTTTCTCTCATCTTGAACCTAGCGCTTCTCAAAACTATAATGAAACTGTATTATTAGATGAATTAAATTTTCATAGTTTACTTCAATATAATGACTAACAAAACAGGCAAAATACTTGACTTAGTATTGTCTAATGACGATGTTTTGGTTTGTGAAAATAATTCGCCATTAGTGCCAATCGATCCATACCATTATGGTATCACAATTAGCTTTGCTGCCATAGATGTACTTAAACCCGCATCCCATATAACTTATTTATATGATAAAGGTGACTACGATAAAATAAATCTTCAACTATCACTTATCGACTGGTTTTTTTTTTATTGCAAACGGTGGCAAACGAGCAAACAGTACACCTGATGGTAAGTGTTACTGCCGCTCATGGACCTTTACAAGGCCGCTGCCTACCGCGAAGAAAGTGAAGGGAGTGTGAATGCCTGTATTGAGGCTCGGTGATACCAAGGGCACCACCAAAACCTTCCACACGCAAACACCCTCAGAAAGTTGGTCTACCGAATTTTCATCATCATTCGTATTACGCAACTCAAAAGCCTTTACTAGGATCAAAACAATGAAAATAATTTATTGTATGTATGTAAGAAGCAATCTAGAATATGCGTCCCAGATATGGAATCCTAGGTTCAATATAGTACGTATAAAAATTGAATTGAAAATATACAGAAAAAATTTCTCAGGTATGTTAATTTTAGGCTTGGTGTTAATTATAATTCTTGGGATTAAGACATCACTTATTACCGTTATACGTTCGTCGTGACATATCTAATATAGTTTACCTATTTAAAATGGCTCAGAATTGTGTCGACTGTACAGAGTTAGTATCAAAACTGTCATTGCAAGTTCCACATAGAACTCTGAGAAAAACCGTCCGCTTCATGTACCATTAGTTTTAACCAATTATCGGCAGAACTAGTATCTGTGGAGAGTGTGCAGTAGGTTCAACGAACTAGGCTGTTCACGATTTTGATTTGTTTAATACAAGTATTACTTCTGTAAAAACTAGACTAAGTGAGCATTTCTCTGTTTATGTGGGTGTCAGTGGTAGCATTCTTCAGTATAAGTATTCTTTCTTTTTTATTTCTTCGATCTTTGCGTTTGAGTATGCGATTGATTTCTCCTCACTGTCGACTGATGAATTTCTCCTATCGTTATAAGTTATCTATCTGTAAGAACCTATAATTGGCTATCTGTTGTTATTCAGCTGTAATATATTATATGTAAGCTGTTGGTTCTGCTTTAAATAAATAAATTAAAAAATAAATAAATAAATAAATATATAAAATAATGTTTAAAATTGTCATCTAATAATTTACTTACTAATATGTACATCGACTGTATCAATATTAGAAATCTTTTAGAAGTTGTACTTTTTTTGGCGCATTAGAGAAAAATGAAAGAATTTTTACGATGTACGCGCACACCGTCATGAAATACCGACATCCTGAAGTTAGCTAGTCAAAATTTTTTTACGATGTGCGCACACCGTCACAAATGTCTACTAAATAATGTGTTATTTAACAAAACTTTCGATGTATTAACAAACAATATCTGGTTGACCGAGTTTTGCTCGGTACAACTTTTTTTGCTGTGAGTAAATGGTATTTTTAACGAACATATTTAGGATATATATATATATATATAATAAAAAACTAAAAATGAAGAAATAATGAAAAACAACAAAAATTAAAAAACAGTATAATAATAACACCGAGATTCAATCTCACGCTGTTTGAATGCGACTGGACAACTACCCAACTGAGCTATTGTCACTCTTGACCGCGACGGCTAAATTTACATTCATATTCCAATGACATTTTATGGCAATGTATTGATTAGCTAAAAACACCGACAAAACAAAATTTTCTATAAATAAAACCTAGCCTGATCGATTTTTAACCCCGAAACCTAAATATAATGTATGCTAAATTTCATGAAATTTGTTGGAGCTGTTTCCGAGATTCGGATTATATATATATATATATATATATACAAGAATTGCTCGTATAAAGATATAAGATTTTGAAGTTATACTTCTTATGAGGCGATAGGGAAAATCATGACAGAAATTTTTTTCGTAACGGTGTGCGCCCGCAGCCTTTCAATGTATGAAGTACCTTATTATTATTATTATTATTGTCGTTTTTTCTACAGACGTAGAATAATTCGAAGGAAAACATTTTCATAAAGATTTTTATCTTATTACGCCAAAGAAGTATAACTTCTTACTTGCGTACATAAGTAAATACTCAAATAAGTAAGTTTTTTTTATAATAATTATAATGGTTAATAATTGTACGGTAACAGTTTCTACTAAAATACTTTATTTTTAAGTGCACCGTTTATATTTACTTAATTGAAATTTGTATTTATTTACAATTATGGCGCCGCGCCGTGCAAATGCTATGTTATAAAAATTATGAAATAGAAATAAATAAAAATGTCTAATATTAGAATGGATAATGAATAAGTTAAAAGTCGATGCAAAGTTGTTAAGTGCTTCCATAGAAAATAACTTAGTTTCGAGTGAGATCTTAAAACATTTTGTAGCAAAAGAGCTGCTTTGTGGTACTTAATCACTTTTATATTTTATGTTCCTAATCGAATACTTTTAGAAAATATACAGTAAACATTTATTGTTTTCTGAACTTATAATCTAATACACCCTTAAAATCTTTCCACAGAGACTAGTGATGATAAAATATGTTTATATTTTTCCTAGTCTCAAATTATTTCGTTGTTTTTAATCAAGCCAACGTTTACCCTTTGACACAATAGCTTACGTCGTCCACTTGAAAGAACAACTACGCATCCATGACGTTACGATTCGTCAGTTGATTATTTCTTACGAAATTGTAGTTCTCTGACTAAAGCCCTAGCTAATCAGTTCATTTGTTGATCCACTAGTTGAAAAACCCTACCGAGATCAAGGAGTATCCTGCTGCGAATTGAGACGCGGTCGCCGCCTTCTGCGATACAGTCGTTTCGCAGAAGGACGCGGCGGAACGGGTGCGGGAGGAATTTCTTTCATATGATACGCTTCACCGCCAGAGCATGGGGCTAATGCCGAGGTCGCGATTGGACGGACCGCAGATAAGTCTGCCACCTGCAGAGCGAGCGATCTGCGGCAATACTGTCTTGTTGTCAGGGCGTCGAAGGGGACGGTATGCCGCCGAGTCAGCCCAGGATGTCAAGGCATCGGTACCGATGGTCGCGAGGGTGATGGGGAGGGAATATGGTAGGTTATGGGGCCGCATGCCTGCCATTCCTTGTCACAGACAGAATGGGTGGAGTGTGTCCAGACCATAACCTACCATAAAAATAAAAAAAAAAATAATAAAAAAGATATACTGCTATAATTACTACGATATTATTGGTAAATCGAAGGTGAATGATGAATTCGCAATTAATGACGATAGTGAGACCGGATAAGTGTAAATTTCTTAATTTAAATTAAATTCACTATACAGAAGGTATTAATTGTATTAAAAGGCTCAGGTATTTCCATGACTCGAGAAGATACGTACCTATATACATATTATCAACATGTCAATGTTTACAAAATATTATATTGTCACAGATTGTTAAAATATTATTTAATTAGATTAAGTTATCATATAATAATTTATATCTTTATTTACTCAGAATTCACAGGGGAGATATGTGTTGATCAAGTATAGACACAAAAATAAATATTTTTTTGCTAACCCTCAACAATAAGGACACGTACAAACTGTGCATTAGCTAACATATTGTTACGATAACGTAACGATATATGTATTGTACAATATTTAGAATTCTATTCTATGTATGTAAATAATAAGTGGAAAATACCCTTAAGTGGTAAACTATACAAATAAATAAAATTGAAGTGTCTGTTTGTAATGTCAGAATACTGGACTTTTTTGAACCATGTGAGCATGGTTATTTGCACGGTCTTTTCTTTTTTTTTTTGATGGGTGGGCTATGGAATTATTATAGAATATTATATATTATTATAGAATTACGGGAGCATTTCTGTCCACTTGTTCCCCGGCTTGTCAGCGCGGCGTCCGCCCTTTCGTGGCTGATGCCGAATGTGGGCGGACCCAGCGCTACGCGCTGACGGTTGTACGCGGGGGTGATCCGATCGATGGCCATGTACGGCGCACCGGTGTGGGTGGGATCCCTGACCGTCCATCTGAGGGCCCTCTTGTGGCGACCACAGAGGATCATGGCTATCACGGCCATACGCGGTTACCGTACGGTGGCGACGGAGGCAGCCTGCCTCATGGCCGGAACTCCCCCGTGGGACCTGGAGGCGGATATACTTGCCGGAGTTTATCGGCGGGAGTCGGGGACGCGCGCCCGCGGCGGCTTGGCCTCAATCAAGGAGATCACCGCCTGGCGGGTCGACGCCCACCAAGGCGTCATTGCCCGTTGGGCAGTCCGGCTGCAGAGTCCTCGGTACGGTGTCAGGACCATCGAGGCCTTCCGGCCGATGCTGATGGAGTAGTTGGAGCGGACGCACGGGGTGCTTTCCTTCCGACTGGTGCAGGTGCTGACCAAGTATCTTCGTTTTTTCGCCAAGTACCTCCACAAGATTGTCAGGAGGGAGAGTACACCGTCCTGCCACCACTGCGATTGCGACGAGGACACGGCGCAGCATACACTCGATGTCTGTGCCGCTTGGGCAGAGCAGCGTCTTGAATTCGTCGCAATCATCGGTGCCGACCTGACGCTGCCGACCATTGTCAGGGCGATGCTCGACAGCGTCAGGAACTGGGACGCGGTCGCAGCCTTCTGCGAGGCAGTAGTCTCGCGGAAGGAGGCTACGGCTCGCGCGTGCGAGGAGCGCAGCCTCGATGAGGCAATCCGCCGCCGGCGACTGGGGCGGCGTAGGCACGAATACCTGCGCCTCGTGTCGTCCTAGCTGAGGCCGCTGGAGATGTGACAGGGGAATTAGTCCGTCACCCGCTGAGAGGTCAACCGCGTGAGGAAAGACCGACGTCCTCCCCGAGGGGGGGACGTCGGTCGATGGGAGGGTAACCCAAATGGGGGTATTCCGTCGGACCGACCACTGACGTCAAGTCACCCTGCTCCGGTGGTCGGCCCAACGACGAAGGCAACGTGCATCGCGGGTGGGTTGCGGGTGTGCCTGCTTACGCCCCACTATCGCCCCGACGGAGTGCACCGACCGCAACGCACCCAAAAAAAAAAATACATACATATTTATTCTAAACTATCTGACCCGGCGAACTACGCAGCACCTTTTTTATAATTATTTTGTTTTAATAATTATCAGTTTGGTTTTAGTATTATCCGTGCGGTGATGGAGTAAGAATACAATTCACCAGCCGTGGGTGTCGTAAAAGATGAGTAAGGGATATACCGCCTTAAGTGGAATCTCTCTTTCCAACTCCTCCTCTTTAATCTTTTCTAATTAAATTTGTTGCGGGTCCCAAGACAATTTAATCCCCGGTCACGTCAACCGCGGCCTCGGCTACGGCTCGGCGCCTACGCCGCCCCAGTCGCCGGCGGCGGATCGCCTCATCGAGGCGCAGGCGATCCGCCGCCTCCTTCCGCGAGATCACTGTCTCGCAGAAGGCTGCGACCGCGTCCCATTTAAGCTATATACCACTTGATGATTCATCACGAGATCTCAGTAAGTGTAAGTACATAACAACACAGTGACAATAAATCATTTTTCTTTCTTTTTCTTTCTTTCTTTCTTTACATACTATCAATTGCTACGTATATTTTTCACGAGGAGTAGATATTTGAATTGTCAGGGCGAAATGTTGAGAAGAAGGACTACTCATACACATATGTGTAGTAGTAGTTTTAGAAGTAATTTATTATAAAAAAAAAACATCTCATACAGGATTCGAAGTCGTCTCAGACAAAAAAATCAGTGCAATCGAGGTCTTCATTACATTTTCTTAATTTAAAATAGTTTTAGACCATTCTCAAATAAGTTTGAAATTTGAAATCGCCTTTTTATGGTAATAATTTGACATAGCAAAGGCTTATAGATAAGCTAATACCATGATTAATAATAATATCTCAATCACCACGTTGGTAAGCGAATTGCAGATTGCAGTTGGTAACGGTTGCCGAATGCTGCATATTCTTCCGTCAATGGTTCACCTACTCCTCCTTATTCCTTTCAGACTCCCACAGGAGAGAAGGGGTCGTGACACAAGATATTTTTAGTGTGTCCTTCACAAGAGAAGTGACAATGATCTACCTATTTATCTATTACATGGGACTAAAAAAGCATATTACATTATTTTATGTTCACAGTAGGAATAAGTAAATAAAAACATATATAATAAACTAGCTACGCCAACAGCTTCACTTATTTGCATATCTTTTTATTGTTAGTATTTTATTTAACACCCACGTGGTACCGTGGTTTTATAATATAATACAAACAACTGAGTTATAGTACTTCTCTCAGCAGTTGCTATGACAACGGCTACTGCACGATACGCTCGATGAGCGATGTTGTTGATTGTCACCAAATTTTCGCCGTGTATTTATCGACTTACTCCACTTTTACTTATTGAAGTATTATGCATTACAGCCCTTTCTCTATAAACAGATCATTTGATGCAATAATATTTTTTGGCATGCAACTAGTAGTTCGGAGATTAGCGGGTTCAAATAGAGAAGCAAACTCTTCACTTTTATAATCTATAGGGTCAAGTGTTGTACCTGTGGACGGCTATACCTATGGACACTGTGAAATTCATATGAAATACTTTAGTAAAAAATATATTGTGAATGCATCCGTAAAGTTTTTTTGAATGTTGGTATTACTGACTAGTCGCCATTTCAATATTTGACGTGTGTTACGTGTAGTCGGCGACCGAAGTTATTTGAAATTAAAAGTAAGTTTTTTTGTATATTACAGGTACAACACTTGACCCTATATTAGGTCTTTACCTATGAAATTGCCGTTATGTATGAAAAAAACCAAGCGATTTTTTTTCATGTAATTTTTATTTGTATTAATCGAAGTAATCACCCCTGCAATCAATGCATCTTTGCCAACGCAGCGGCAGTTTATTGATGCCCTTCTTAAAGAAATCAGCTGGACGGGAGGCAACAAATTCTTCAAAGGCATTTTGTACTGCCTCTCGGGTATTGAATTTCTTTCCCGCCAAAAATTATCCAAATTCTGGAAAAAGAAGTAGTCTGTAGGCGCAAGGTCTGGTGAGTATGGCGGATGAAGGAGAGTTTCCAACCCCAGTTCTTGCAACTTGGAGACCGTCTGCTGTGCAGTATGAGGTCGCGCATTGTCGTGCAGTAGCAGCGGAGACGAGCGATTGACCAATGCTGGTTGGAGATGTGCCAGTTTCTCCATCATTGTGTTCAGTTCTTCACAGTACACATCTACAGTAATGCTCACCCCGTTTGATAAGAAGTTGTGATGAATCACACCGGCGCTAGACCACCAAACAGTAACCATCACTTTTCTAGGGGTAAGTTTAGGGCATTGTTTAGATGCTGAACTAGGATCCAACCAACTTGCTGAGCGCTTGCGGTTATCAAACAGAATCCATTTTTCATCGCAAGTAACAATGCGTTTCAAAATTCCTTCATTTGTGTGTCTGTTGAGCAATGCAAGGCATGTCTCAACGCGTACTTCGCGCTGGCGATCATTGAGTTCGTGGGGCACCCATTTGTCAAGCTTTCTTACCTTGCCAATTTGACGCAAATGGACCAATATTGTTTTGACGCTAATGTCGAAAGCTGCTGCTAATTCAGCCGTAGATTGTGTATCATCGGCTTCCACAATCGCCTTTAATCCGTCATTATCGACCAAAGTCTTCGGACGACCGCGTGGTTCATTTTTCAGGCCGAAATTTCCAGAATGGGAGCGAGCAAACCAATAACAGGCGGTGCGTTGGTTTGTAGTGTTAGCTCCGTAAACGTCGTTGATGTTGCGTGCCGCTTGTGCCGCGTTGCTGCCACGACGATACTCATATTCCGTAATTACTCGAATTTTTAACGTATCCATGATGACGAAAGAGATTGAAATGCGATGAAACGTAACACTAATCAATAAACAAATGACTACTTTTGAAAAATGAATTCCATGTTTTAAAATAAAATTAATTTGAAATTAGAATTCTTAGCCAAACAAAAATTATTTTGATTTGAAATGGCCAGTACTGCAGAACGGCAATTACCTATTATATATATATACTAGCAATCCGCCCTCGCTTCGCTTCGGTTATAGGTTATAGTCGTTTTACCCGCGTAGTTCTCGTTCCCGTGGGAATACCGGGATAAAATATAGCCTAGTTTACGCCCTGATATTATAGCTTTCCATTGGTGAAAGAATTTTTGAAATCGGTCCAGCAGTTTTGAAGATTACCCGGAACAAACAGACAGATAGACAGACAGACAAAAATTTTTTAATTGCTATTTTAGGCATAGGTGTCATGCAAATAACCGTGTGAGCATGAAAAAAGCCTATTATTTTGACATTACAAACAGACACTCCAATTTTATTTATTGGTATAGATAACGCTTTGTCCTGAGCGAGGTAACAATGCACAGCCTAAACCGCTGATCATAGAGACTTGAAATTTCGAGGGTGTGTTCTTTGTGGGACGTAGGCATCCGATAAGAAGGAATTTTTAAAAATTATACCTCTAAGGGGATGAAAAAGCAGGGCAAAGTTTGTATGGAGCAATGTGATTCCTTTGTCCAATCTATTTCAAATTTTGCATGAACGTTCTTTAACAGAATTAATGAAAGACGTGTTTTGTTTTTATTGAAATTCATTTCCTAACAGGGTTATAAAGGGGTAGAAAGTTATTGTGGGGGTGATTTGCTTCAAAGTTGATAACAATACTCTTTAGTGTTTTTGATTTAAATAACATTTTATTTTGACACATGTTTGAAAACTCAATTCGATTTTATTCATAAAACGGCTAAATGCGGATCGGAGTCGCGCACGAATGGTTCTGTACCATTATCTATAAACACAGTAAAAAAAATCGTGTTTGTTGAATAGGAACCGCTCTTAAATATTTTTATATTCGTTTTTTTTACTTATTTTAATTATTTATTTCTAAAGTAAATATAAAACAAAATATTCTGTCAATATTTCAAGCGCCTACATGTTACCGTTATAGATATCGATCAAAAAAGAGCAAAAACAACACATTTGTTGTATGAGAGTCCCTTAAGGCTGTCGTCCTCGAGCGTGGGCACTTTTGCTAGAGCATACATTGACATTTTCTACTCACACGAACACATCGCTCAGTATTAGTACACACACCCTGATAAGAAAGAAATCTAATTTCGATGCTTGCTCCATCGGACATCCTCGTCACGTCGACGAAGAGGACGACAATATCACACTCGCTCAACAAAGAGCCTACACGGCCCGCGAGGCCTTAACAAATAAATATCCGCGGTTCCGCCCTCGCCGTCGAGGTGCGAAACCGCGCCGCGCAAAACTCACTACTAAAAACGTGAGCACGCCCACTTTGCCTCCAGCGACGCCCCAAGCCGAGGTCCGTTCCCCACAGGGAGAGCCCTTGGGCGATGTCGCTTAGCATACTTTTCTCCGGGTTGAGAGCCCTCAGCGCTCACCCATAGTCCGCGTCAAGCTGTCAAGGCCATCTGCGGCCAACAGCTGTACACACACAAAAAAAAAAAAAAATTCGATGTTTGCACTAGTACGTATTCATTACGCGCTTGTCTTAATAGGATATTCAAAGTGTCACAAAAATAATGCAATGATTTAGGCATTAACATATCGCATCGTGACAAAGACGTACCGTAGACAGTGCCATAGCACGGTAATGTAATCTACCAGTAATCCAACTTCATACAAACGGACGAAACGCGAACTATACCTACTATTTTGATTGAATAAATTTCGATTTAAATTTTGATTTGAATATATAAGGATTTCAAAGTTTTATTTTTTTGGTTGAAAATTCTTGTATCCTGAAACAATAATTAAATGGAATTTATTGCTAATAATTTTTTGCTCTCATACCGTTCCCATCTTACTTTTATCTCATTCTTACTTCGCACCTATTTCGCTCGCATCATGGTCTTATCTCACTCTCATCCCATGACCATCATTTCATCAATTCTTCTCTTACTTCATTTATGAAATAGCTTAATAGTTCTGTGCTTTAAAAGCATCTTCATTCAATAGTTAATTAAAATCGGGAACCTAAAATACTACATTTCAATTTGAGTTAAAAAAGTAAAAGATTTGAAAATTGAATAAAAAAAGCTTCTAGTACAATATCTGACTCTCATTTATGCACCTTATTTAATCTCTGATGCGTTATTATTTGAATATTCATCATTAACCTAAATATGAATTTTAAAATCTCTAACCTTACATTAAAAGCAAATGTTCCATATAAGTTTTAGACTCCATTTTGGCTATTTTTACCAGTAAAAAGATGAATAACTTACTGTATTAACATATATTTACTGCTTTAGTAAACAGTGAAGATTCAAAATCTTCATTTTTTTTATGTTTGTAATCATTTTCTTTCTGTTTCCCCTTATTCACTCGAAATTCAATTTTAATAAATACCTACATTGATTTTTGATAACTAATCTGATGAAAAAAAAACATATAATTAAACTTGCATATTGTTCTTCTATTTACTCGAAAAATACAAATTAGTAGTCATGTCCGACACTCGCGACCCACCTTTAGCTAGTGCAATGACCTATCTCGTAGAGCAACTGACGGACGTACGCTCACCTTGGATACTGAGGCGGTACTGATTTGTTTCTTACCGTAGGTTTTATGATAAATCTAATTACGAGACGCTTTTATTTCATAGTAAAATGTATGGACAACTGGGAACGATTTCGGCTAAAAAAATGTATGATGTTTAGGATTAAATAATTATTTTTTGTTATGAATTAGTAAAAAAATTTAACGGTGAATCTATTATTTCGACTTTCTTCACATGATTCAACCAAAAATATTTTCAAATATAACAATGAAATAGCCTAGATATTTAAAACGCCAAAGGTCGATTTCGATGTTTTTGATCAATGTTTAGGATTTTTTTCTCGGTAACCAAGGATTATTTTAGAATTATAACACGGTGCCTTAATAGGCCCATTCGTTAAGTAGTGGAGGTATTTTTTCGTGTCATTTAATGCAGAGTTCCTTAATATTTTTAAAATCGTAAGTGTCCATTCACGCGTTTTTTAGGGACGCGCCTCTTAACTCTTATTTTATCGTTTTTAGTAGTTGTCGTCATAGCGGCAACAGAAATACATCAGCCTGGTGACAGACAGACGGACGGATGGACGGACAGCGAAGTCTTAGTTATAGGGTCCCGTTTTACCTTTTGTGTACGGAACCCTAAAAAGGTTGAATTCACATAAAAGCTTGGTATAATGTGAATACGCTATAAAATTGGAATGTCTCGAATTCAGCGTACTATATCAGTACGGTATTTGAAGGTTTCTAAGCTTTAGAGAGGTCAGGCACTTTTAGAACACGTGTAGAACACCAGAACGGGACGTGGCGTTCCAAATTTGAAATGGTAAGAACTAGAACATTTTAGTTATTCAGTATACGACTCATTCCATGTTTTTTTTATTGGGTGGGTTTTATGGTAAGTGCACGCGCGGTCCGTTCCATCCGGGGCGACGAAAGGACGGCGCGTGGGCCCATAACCCACCCGTACCCACGTAACCTCGTTGGTGGGCCGACCACCGGAGCAGAGGTGACTCGTCGTCAGTGGTCGGCCCGACGGACTACCCTTTCGGGTACCCTCACCTTTCGACGTCCTGGGCGACAACTTATTCCATGTTAAAAAAACATGTAAAATACAAATATAATCTTAGCCTTAAACGACATGACTTTCTATGAATTCCAGTAAAAAGTTCTAAGACGAGTGATCAGAACTGGCCCACATAGGTTCACTGGACACAGGACCATTGATAGAACCAGTCTCGCGTACGGCCGTCAACATCGCCTCAACGAGCCGGGGAGCAATTCCTTAAAAATCCTCTCGAGAGCACTATCGCCCGTCGAGTTCTAGGTCCAAATGTTTTATCTGGGCCTCGACCATGAGTAGAGCCGAATTAACGGTGTTTGATGTGCTGACGGATGGACAGTTACAACAGTAAATCATTTGTCTTATATTGGGCCACTCTAAGTGGCAGAGCGATTTTTAGAATCATCATCACGAGTGTGACCAAACTTATCGCGAATTATCGGAGAGAGTCTAATCTTAAATAACGTTAGAACACAATCACCCGCAAGTACAACCTCAGCTGGGATTCGTACGACATAGGCACAAAGGCCTCAGCGTGCTTCACCCAGAGGCCCTGCGCCATACAGTTTGACACCAGCTGCCTTAGGTATCGAAGCACCCCCTGATAACAGAGCGGCTCCCTGATGTACCAGAATGACAAACTATTAAATGAGTTGACGACATCCAAACACAACGACAATAGCACTCCTTCGCCAGTGATCGCCTTCGTAACCATGGGCTTCAGGCGTGGAAAGACTGCGATCGTCTGACAGAAACCTAACTGGGTAGTGGACAGACTACTAAGGTGGTAGGTGATGTGAGCAGTCAGGATTCTCTTCACTAGCTTGCTTACATCATCCAGCAACACGATGGGCCTGTAGACGGGCCTGAATGCACTACACAGTTATCTGTGATTGCTTCTGCCACACATGAGTTCTGCTCGGCCGAAGTCGCGAACAAAAGCTAGTAGTAATATAAATAAAAAAATATGCGTTTAAATGTCATTGGACTATTACAACCGAGAACTGTAGCATAGTGTTCGATTGATATCGACAGAATCATTTAGGACAGTCCATCGGTACGTGGCCTCTTTCGTGTTATATATTGTAACATTCTTGTATAAATTATAATTAATTGATCGCTGAGAACAGTTTAGATTTAACTAGTGGATTTTGGTAACCGAATGAGTCATCCGTCATTAAGCTCTTGACCGATTGTGTCGTGTCCCACACGGAGCATAACAAACGGAACAATTTTAAATTATAATTATTTCAAATTTATTTTATCTTCATAATAATTGTAAATATCTTAGTTTCGTGATAAAAACTTTAAAATATAATTTTGTGATGAGAACTGGTTTTCAGAATAATAAATGTACTGTATTTTAAATCACTGCATTCAGTGGCGCGTTAAAAGTTTATCAACTTGTTTATCAATGTGTTTGTGGGAAATCCGAAAATTCTGTTGACATTTCATACCCTCAATAAAGTTGTTACGTTTACGAGTAAATCCTAATGCAAATAGCCTCCGTGCAATTAACGATAACATTAGATTTATAAAACCGTCAGCGAAAGTCATATATGAAGAGTAACTAAAGATTGTTGTGACGATGAGTATGAAGAAAAAAAATTGCGTTGCGGATGTGGACTATGAATATGTACCACCTGAAGGAGGATGGGGTTATTTAGTGTGCGTTGGACTATCAGTAATTTTTGTAAGTATTCCTTTATATCTTAATAAGTTCGACAACAACTAAGATATAAAATATACCTAATTACTGCAGTAATTAAGTCATAAATATATAAAATAATTATTTTTAGAATGAATAATAAGTTGCCCAGCATACATTTTTATGTCATAAATTTTATTCTTGATGTTAACTAACAGTGTATAAAATTTATTTATATAACTTTTATCATGGGTTACCTTTAAACTAGCAGACACGTGTAGCTGTCGTAGTCCCTTATTTTGCCGTATGGCTTTTATTATATGCAGTAGAAAGAACGCGCCCAACACATTTTTATTGAAAAAGACTTGTTTTTCTATACTGCTCTGGCCTGGCTGGATAGTTTCGTATGTAGTTTTGGGTCAAGATTTTCTTTTCTGGTTATAATAAAAAGAAAGAACTAGGCTGCTGATACAATATTCTGAGTCCGTTACCCTGTGGTAATGGTCTCAGAATATTGTATCAGCAGCCTAGATCTTTCCTTATCTTATTGGATATTAATTGTCCCTGTGGACAATTAAAGTCCAATAAGCTTATCATTTTATTAATTAAGGCTTCATTTGAAATTGACTGTTGGAGACTCTTACGTAACTAAAGTAATCCGTACAAAAATATAACTAAAACATTGGATTTGAAATCAATAATTACATATTCGATTTTAAATTATATCGTTGACTATGTATTATTTGGTAAAATTGGTTTATTACTTTTACGACTATCACTATAATGCTAGAATTGATAGTATGAATATAATCGCTACTTCATAATGAAGAACTTTTTAGTTACTTTTTAATAAATGCAACTTGCATAACTTAACATAACTTTCTATAAATAAAACTATTTTACGGATTTTATCGTGTTTTTATTTGTTTTTTGATTGTCCGACGTTTCGAACACTTTACAGCGTTCATGGTCACGGGCGGACTTTCTAGTTCAAAATTTGTATTTTTTTTTTTATAAAGGGAAACATTCGAGCAAAAGACAATTTAGTACGAAAACCTTCATGTCTGACAAGGATTGACTTAGAGATCTTGATTCTAATATGTTTTGAAAACAAGATCAGACAAATCTTTCCATATATCATTTCTACATGATATATATTTTTAAATCGCCGACGCAAAAAGAGGGATGTTATAAGTTTGACGTCGAGGTCTGCCTGTTTGTGTGTGTATATGGGTGTGTGTGAGTGTGAGTGTGTCTGTGGCATCGTAGTTCTCAAACGGATGGCCCGATTTTGATGTAGTTTTTTTAATTTTAAAGCCAGTTTCCTGGCGGTAGCTATGTTTGGTTAAAATCAGTAAAGCAGTGTAAAGGTATCAGCTCTTTTCCAAAATTATATAATAGCGTATGCTTACTCTATTAACGTGTACTTCTTGCGCGCCAGTATAATTTTTAATTACAATAAATTGATAATTTCTGTTGAAGAGAACGTAATACTTTTCTATTTATCATTTTAGTTTATTTCGGGGGTTATTCAAAATTTTCAATTATACTTATTACGTTTGAATTAATAATATCTTTCTAAAATAATATGATTTATGATTTAATCGATTAATAATAATAGGTGATAATATTATAAGTGTACTGTAGTTATGACTACACTGGTAAACGATTGAACTTATTAGGAACAGTTTCATTAAAATAAAATCACTCCATGCTTGGTTATGTTAGTTTTATCTCGAAATACTGTAAATTCCATTGATGGAATCTGCATATTTATAGAGTATTTAAGATAAATGATATATTGGTTGGGAATAGTTTTTTTATTTTAAGGATTTTATTCACTGCAGAAACATTTGGTGCAGAATGTTTTTTCTTTTAAGAATTACCTTCTATAAATAAATATCAATACTTAAGTTATCATAGGTATACCGTTTACCCTTACCATTGACCCAATCGCACTTTATATAGAGTTGTTGGTTAAGTCTTTATGGATGGTTTTAGATGATCTAAAACCTGACCAGAAATATTGTGATACTATTTCTCAAGTATATCTTTAAAAATTTTTTATTGATTGTATATTTTAAATATTCTAAGTTATTCAACTCGGCTATAATCACGTGGACGAATCGAAACTTTATACACGTGAGAGCGTAGGCTCTTTGGCCAATCTCTGCGTGTGGCATTTAAAAAGATATTTAGCTCCCAAAAAAATCTAATCCATTAAAAATTGTGAAAAACGTATCAACTCTTTTTATTTACCTATATAATTAGAATCTATTTGGAATTTTTAATATGGTGATTAAAAAAAAATCTTTACCTATCTGTACCACACTCACATTCATACTCTATACTCACACTCTTTTATCTACGACACCTCTTTTTTTTGGGGTGGGCTGCGGTCGGTTCACTCCTCGCACTCGGCGTAAGTACGCAACCCACCCGAACACCACGTCGCTTTCGTCGTTGGGCCGACCACCGGAGCAGGGTTACTTGCCATCAGTGGTCGGCCCGACGGAATACCCCCTAGTGACTAATTCCCCGGTCACGTCACCCGCAGCCTCGGCTAGGGGTACGTAGCCTCGGCTAGAGATCTACGACACCTAACCTAACATCGGTGGAGCTGGACCTTAGTAAACAGTTTACAAATATTCTAAAGCATCCATATTTCATATGATTTTCATTCTGTGTATCTACTATCTGTAAAGAAACCATGGTCACAGATCCATGTTCATTTATATTATATTATAGGCGTTACACTTATAAAATTATTCTACATGACTATAATTAATAGACCTATCCAAATTTATAATACTGCCGAGCATATTTCAGCAGACGTGGACCTGCTACTAAATATGTCGCTTTGTCTTAACTTGCTATTACCCGTAACTTTTTCCGTGTGGAATCGGTAGTGAACTCAAAGTACAAAATCAACTATACCAATAATAAATCATGACCTTACTCCTAAGCCTAAAATTGTAACTTTTTATTATGTAAAATGATAAATATAATCTGCCCGAACAGATGTTTAATTAAATGAGTTAACGTTGTGAGAATACATTTCCCCACCACTTTTTTGCTTGCTCTGCTTGTGGGTGTTATAAAAATGGACTAAAGGATATTAACACCCTGATAACATATGTGTATGCAAAAGGAGACACTTGATTTAAAACCCCATAACAACCCGTCCGACTAGCGTGTTAGCAGGTCAATTTTCCTCTGGAGTCAACTGTAAACATGAAGGCGTAAAGGCTAGGTTAGGTTAGTTTTACGTTTTCTTGGTTTGGCTATACACTTTTAATCTCTTAGGGGTTAAGTTTTCTAAACGTTTTTCTTAGAAGTCGTGTACACCAAAAAAAGCATGTACAAAATTTCACATTTTTCGACCCGGTAGTTTCGCCTAAGAGCTTTCTTTACACCTGTTAGGTGTTTAGTTGCCAAAAATTCTGTCATAGTGCTCGGTTACTTCAAAAGAAGAGAGCTGTGTACAAAATTTCATGTTCGGATGCCTAGTTATTTCGATTATACGCTTTTCACCACTTTAGGCGTTGAAGACGCCTGATGGCGCCCTAGTCGAGATCGTGGGTGGACGGACCAGAGATTAGTCTGCCACACGCAAAATGGTCGACCACGTGAAGATCAGGGCGTCATTCTGGCACCATTGTCTTGTTGCCGGAGCATCGATGGAGACAGTAAATGAAAGGATAAAGTGGTACGCCCAAGGGCGATGGGGAAGGAATACAGTAGGTTATGGGGCCGCAGGACGCCAATCCGTAGCCTAAGACAGATTGAGCGGGATGTGTCTAGACCATAGCCTACCACAAAAAGGGGTTGAATTTTCTAAAAGTTCGCTTACAAAAATATTTATATATTTCTTTTAAAGTGCTTTATAAAGTCGCCGACAATGACCTATTTCCATACAAACTGTCATTCCCTATTTCCACCCCTTCAAGAAAAAAAAAATATCAACATATCAAAAAAGGATCTTTTATAGGCAAAGCCATTCAACTAAAATCCTGCAAAATCTATATTATCTATCCATCCATTAGCCTATAGGCATCCTTTGTTAGATATAACCCTCCCCACGAGAGTGGAACTCAGAAAGGTCCTCTACCACACACGCATTCAACGGCTCCCTGCGACTTTTAATATTTGGTCCAATCTACCTACAGAAGGGTTGATCTAATCTGCGTCATCCGATTCTTAGTCACTACATAAAAATCTATTTCTTTTTTTTTAATAATATGCTAATGCCGTTAACTTTTAAGGTAGCATATCAAGCCAGTTACAAAATATTGTGCAATTCTTATATAATAAACAATTCGCCAACTGAAATCATCTGTAGTGTCAGCGGTAATATGATTTAAAGATAGTGTCATGGTCGGTCATTATGATATTAAAAAACGATTATTTATAAGTATAATCTTGTAAAGCTAAATAGTTCCTTTTTTGGAACGCTTATGCTGTAATACTATTTATTAGTTATGTTACGATAAATAGAAGCAGTATGAGAGGGAGTCTATAAATGTTAAGATCAGGTAAAATTTAGTGACAATCACGCATCAAATATTCTACTCAGTAGCTGTTCCATAGCAAGTGCTGAGAAAACAAAAATAGTGATTGATGTATAAATGCTATTAATGTTGATAGCTATATATAAAAAAGAAAGTCTTGTTAGTTACACTATTTATAACTCAAAAACGGCTGTACTTATTTGACTGAAAATTGGTGGGAAGGTAGCTTAGAACCAAGAGACGGACATAGGATACTTTTTATCGCGTTAGATCGAGTTCGCGTGTAATGTGACATAAAATATCAAAGAGAATATAACTCACTATGAAACGTGGTATAACAAAAACGCATTTGATATGTAATAATAAAACGCAAATGACAGCTAAACGTAATTTTGTCTACGATTAAGTATGGTTGAAAATTTGATAATTATAATTTTGTCAGAAATCAATAATCAGTAATTTGTATTCTCTTTGAATCATCATTAACAATGGCGCTACAAAGACGGTTGAATCTTTCCCGACAAAGCCGTAATGGTTCTTCCATTAGAGACTATATTTCTGGAAATAAAGAAAATATATTTACCAAAAAAAAATTATGGCGGTACGAAGTTCGCCGGGTCAGCTAGTTATTAATATTTCGTGTGGTGATAGAGTAAGATTACAATTCAACATCCCCTGTCTTGCCCGTGAGTGTCGTAAAAAATGTATAAGGGATCATGATATGCAGATACAATCTATGCAAGAAAAGGAATACTTGAAATAAAACCCTATACTAACTCGTCTGACCAGCGTCACATAGCAGGTCAATTTCCCTTCCATTGTGGAGGAGGCTCCAGCACAGAAGTGGGACGTGTAGGAGCTATGATGATGATTATTATTATTAATGTGACAGGACTGGGTGGATATAAAAGGAAATCATTATTCATCATCATCATTTCCACTCATATACGTCCCACTGTTGGGTTCAAGCCTCCTCCACAATACGGCTGCTGGCTCAAGTTAGTTAAGTTATCAATATTTTTTAATAATAATGCAATTATATTTATATTGTTGTTTCTTCGTCAACAAGAATGACATAGGCCCGGTAATATGTACATTTCCTGTCTTATTTATTTTTTGATTACTATTTATATAAATTCCATTATGTATTAAAGATTTATAGATGTAGTTTAAGGGTGGCCAACTCGCTCGCCACCTATGATGATTAAAGCAATATAAACTTTTGAGCAAATATTTAATTTATGAAAGGACTAGCAACCCGCCCTCGCTTCGCTTCGGTTTCAGTAGCTTAAACCCGCGTAGTTCCCGTTCCTGTGGGAATATCGGGATAAAATATAGCCTATGGTACTCCCTGATATTATAGCGTTCCATTGGTGAAAGAATTTTTTAAATCGGTTCGATGGTTTAAGCGTGAAAGCGTTACAAACAAACAAACATCCTTACTTTCGCATTTATAATATTAGTATGGATATGATCATTTAAATAAATATGTATATATAAAGGTGTCATTGTACTTAATAAATTTATAAAAAAACGGTATCGTTGCAAATTTTAAACTGAAGTTTAATGCTTATATGATAACCCCTGGTAATCAAGCAAGAACTGTATTTTTACTCCATCACCACACGAAAAATTACTTTTTATTTTATTAAATTTATAATTAAAAATAAAACAACATACACACATGAAAGAGAGAGTGAAGATTATAAAAACGTTTCGACGTTGAATCACAACATAGACCGTAACAGTGTTATGAATTCGATATTTAGGAATTCAACGTGGAAAAAAACTAATATAAATTATATATTAAAAAACCGGACCAAGTATGTGATTCGACTATTATAAATATGCATTTTTATTGGAAGAATATATATTTAATGAATAGATTTTTGGCCTCTGATGTACTTAGCTGACTCACTTTCGTGGCAAGTAGTAAAATTGGAGTATTCACGTTTGAATGTGATGACGGTTACGACACAATTCTGTAGCAAAGCTCGTTGCGTATGGAATTTCACAATCAAATACACTGAAAATATGCAATTAACACAGTATTACACAAAATGAAATGGAGATAGAATAGGGAATAGCAGGATTACTGGCCGTACCTATTATGCGCGTTTTCAGGTCCGGAACAGAATTATCCTACAGCTTGCGCCCACTCGAGTACAAATCGTTTCTACTCTTACGCTTCTTCTCCTCTTGGTAGTTTATGATGCTGTGGCTCCCTCTGCGATCTTCCAACATTCGTCGCTGGTTTTTTGAAAATCGTCCGGCGTAGAAGGTCCAAAATCAAATCAAATCAAATCATTTATTCTGCATAGGCCCCTTAAGGGCACTTACATATTGTCAAATTACACGTTTGAATACAATACAATAATCTACCACCGGATCGGAACGCGGCCATAAACTGAGAAGATCCGGCACGAAACTCAGCGGGCAGCCATTTTTGTCTTAATCTTTTAAATATACATAATATTATGCTTCGTACAACATATATGATATTAGCTCCAGTGTGATGCCCTTCGAAATTAAATATATGTATAAATTTTCAAGATTTAATGCAAGACAAAAAAAAATTAATTTCTTTAGAAAGGAAGAAAATATGGCTGAACCAGATCCCACAAGCAGCACCCGATCACGAGTTAAATACTAGAGCAGCCATCACTCTCCTCAACCAAATTAGAGGGAAGGGAGCGAAATGTTGATAATAGTTCTTGTGAGGGGAGGTATAAATGATGTCGAGACTTTGATTTTATTAATTATTATTATTTGATTGAAATTATAATTATATTTTAATACGTAGTATAATAAATGTGTGACAACGTAGTAGGAGTAGGGAATGAAGAACGTTTTTTCTCTTCGATTCAAATTACACGCCCAATTACATTGGACGTAGATGGCAGCACTGGTGATTAAGGCGAAGTTTTCTTATTAAGGGGAAGCCTCAACAAAATCTAAGAATCAAAACTGTAAGACATTAAAGTAGTGGAACAGCGAGTGCCAATACCATCTCAGTGCAATTTAAAGAAAATCTAGTATATATAATTTTTTAATGGTGTCTCAGATATTTGAATCAGCCATTGTTAGATTTTGCAGAAATTGTTATAGCGTAAATTTTATATGCCCATTATATGGCAGTCCTCTCTGTCTTTATCATGTGCTTAGAAGGAGAAGCAGAAATATAGGTATTTTGTTTATAAAACTTATTTAAGGCATAAATCTAATTTTTAGATAGTCAAACGTTTTAGACAGTCAAAAGTTTTAAGTTGTAAGGAAAAGCCGTAGGAGAACTAACCAAGGTCATTAATTAAAATCACATAATAGTTACACCATACAATTGCCTTCGGTAAATACATATATGCAAATATAGACTGTACCCAGCGAATTTTTGAAAGAGATAAATGATTTTTCCACACACTCCTAAACTGATATCTGAAATCGCAAAAAGCGATATTTTAATTTCAAACGGGGTCAGTTAGCTTATTTTTAGTGAAAATATAATAGTTAAAGTTTTCACTTTAAAAATATATTTTGCTCTCCATGCGTCTACCGCAATAAAATCGGTATCTTGGGCAAAAAAGGGCACATCAATTTTTACTAACAATGTTGCCGCAAATTTTATTTCAGAATTTTTAATGTAGGCAATTATCATTTTCGACCGGTCATCTAGTCAAGTCTGGGCGCAGTAAAAAACGTGCTAGCCGTATAAAAAGTAGCATAGCCAGTCACAACTCACACGTGACACGTGAGAAAAAATAACGGAACGAATAATTGACACTATGTAATTAAAATTGCTCAATATAAACTTTTACTATCCCCTGATTATATGACCGTTAATGGCATTAAATTGACACGTTAATGCAAGCCGAATCACATTATTTAATCTTTTGAATATGTAAAAAAGTAGATCAACGTCAGTCAAATTTTACAACCACAAAATTATACATCCTTACTAATATTATAAATGCGAAAGTAAGTTTGTTACGCTTTCACGCTTAAACCACCGAACCGATTTCAAAAATTCTTTCACTAATGGAAAGCTATCAGGGAGTAAGATAGGCTATATTTTATCCCGGTATTCCCACGGGAACGAGAACTACGCGGGTAAAGCGACGGAAACTGAAGCAAAGCGAGGGCGGGTTGCTAGTCTTATATATGTATAATCTAAAACGTACGGGACATTGATGGTAACGAGTCTCAAAAGTTAAAAAATGTTGCTTTACAGAAGAGCGTCGTAATTATAGCTTTCCATAGGTGAAAGAATTTTTGAAATCGATTTGGAGGTTTAAGCGTGAAAGCGTAACAAATAAACTTACTTTCGCATTTATAATATTAGAAGGGATAAACTAACAGTCATAAATCGAAAGTGAAGGTACCTGATACGCTCCTATTTTGTTAAGCAGCATTTTTTTATATTTCTCAATTATTAGGGTACATAAAGAGAAACTGAAATAACAATTAGTAATAGGTATCTAACTGCAATAACACATAATGATTTCTGATGTTTACGCGAGTATTATACATTTTAAATAAAACTACTTTACGGATTTTATCGCGTTTGTATTTGATTTTTGATTACCCGACGTTTCGAACACTTTACAGCGTTCATGAACACGGGTGGACTAAGATGTCTCACGTCCAACAAGTCATCGTTACTGCAGAAAATTTATAATTATCTACCCGATACATAAATCCGGGTAATCAAAATCAATTCAAATCAAAATCAAAAATCAAATACGAACGCGATAAAATCCGTAAAGTAGTTTTATTTAAAATGTAATAACACATGTTTATTGTATATGTATATTGTATTTAAAAACTAGTTTATAGGCCCAATAAATTTAAATTTTTAGAGTTACGTAATTTTTTAACAAAATTCACCATTTTTAGGGTTTCGTACCCAAAGGGTAAAACCGGAACCCTATTACTAAAACTTCGCTGTCTATCCGTCCATCTGTTTGTCACCAGGCTGTATCTCAAGAACCGCGATATCTAGACAGTTGAAGTTTTTACAAATTATGTATTTCTATTGCCGCTATAACAATAAATACTAAAAACAAAATAAAATAAATTTTTAAGAGGGGCCCATACAACAAACGCGATTTTTTGCCCTTTTTATAAATAATAGCACGGAACCCTTCATGCGCGAACCCGACTCGCACTTAACCGGTATTTAGTAAGTGAAATTTTGATTGCACAGTTGGCGTACTGGTAAGGATATCGATCTATCATGTCAGTGTCATGAGTTCGATTTGTTTATGTCTATAAAGTCCTCCCTGTACAGAGATTATTACCTTATTGCAGACTGCTGGCGTTAAAAAAATGTTAGATAAAAAGAGAATCGGAAAGTTGTGGCGTTTATGTTCCAAAGTTTATTATAGGCGACATGAATATCTACAGGAATACATGTTAATATTCCATCCATTAGTTCCTCGACAACAATTTCATTGAATATTAGTATAAAATATTTATTATTATTACCATGTGGTGACAGAGTAAGAATGCAATTCACTACCCATTTTACGCGTGGGTATCGTAAAAGAGGAGTAAGCGATTAAATATGGTGACTGAACCGGGGATTTAATCCGTCACCCGCCGAGAGGCCGAGCGCGCGACGCTGACCGACGTCTTCGAGGAGACGTCCTGAGGGGAGGGCCGCGACCAAGGTATTCCATCGGAACTCTGCACCAGTAGTCGGCCCAACGACGAAGGCAACGTGCCACGGGTGGAACCAAGGAATTAAATATGCGTATAACATCCAAGCAAAAGAAAGGTAACTTGAAATGAAACCCTATACTAATACGTTTGACCAGCATGATATTGTAGATAAATTTTCTTCCTATTTTGGAAGAGGCACGAGCCCAACACTGGGACTTATATGAACTGAAACGATGATCTCTTATTACAAGACAGTGTTACAATTATTTAATTTGACCTCAATCTTAATAATGTCATATCATGACTAGCTAGAATTCTTAACGGTCAAAATGATCAATACTACGTGATAAATAATAGGATATTATATTTATTGTGAAATTTGAGACAAAACTGAAATAGAATTAGCCGACTCATCAACTTGTGTTGGGATAAGTGACTTTCAGTTTTATTTTCAGCGTATCTTTACTAATATTATCAATATGAATGGAAGTGTGTTTATTTTTTTACGCCTTAACTATTCAACCGTGCGTCTTGAAATTTCGTATGCACAATGGTTGGTATATATGTTGTGCTATGGACGATATACTATATGCTATTATCTTAGAACAATAACATATAGAAGGTAAGTCCACGCACAAAAAGTGAGGCATTTCAATTGGAGCCTAATGGAGTCTACGCCATTGCACTGCACGAACTTACGCAACTCTTAAAAAATAAATAGGTAATTATGACGGCTTGTGCATTCAAATGGTGCCACAACATTTGAAAAACATAAAAAGGTTTTTAACATTACTTTTAAAAGTATTTCGACGATTTATGTTAATAAAAACAAAATTTGATTTCATAATTTGTATAGTGGTTTCCGTGTGTACGTGTGTAATCGTCTGCCCGCCATTAGTATTTTTAGATTCAAATTTTTTAAATTCGAAGTACTGACACTATCCTTCTATCGTTATTATTCTAAGGCTATTATATTATAGCGTAGTCTGAAACCCGCTTAATACGAATTACTAGAACGAGATGCGAGAACTAATTCGTCAGTGTCGCGAATATTTGTCTTACAAGACGATTTTATTTGTAGGCTGGAATTATTTGTCAATAAATAAAGTTTTCATTTTTAATAAAACAATCATACATACGCAATACCTATGTACAATTATACAATCAATGTTGGCATGAATTAAAAACACACGTAAATCACTGTTATTAAACTTTAGTATTTCCTCATTATTACCTTACATTAAACGATATCATTTTTTATAATTAACACAGCCTAAAACGCCATATTATATAAAAACAAACAAAAAAACTTAACAATATGGATTCCCGCCAAAATTGATTTAGCACGAAATAAATATTTAAAAATGATTTTTTTTTTCTTTTTTAGATTGCCGGCACTGCACATCAGCCAGTATTTGGATTTATATATAACGACTTTTTGGATGAGTTAGGAGTCGGTACAGCGGCAGTTACAGTTGTGTTCGGGGTATTTCAAGTAACTTTGGCCATTGCAGGTAAAGTATTTTTTTAATATTTTTTATTTCTTCGGTGAATAACATTTAATAGGCTATGTGATACCCTAATTATGAAAATATCAAAGTATTCCTGTTGATTATTTTGGCAATAGACGTATACGTCATATATAACTTTCATTCACAGCATACGTGGAGAACACCACGGTAAGAGAAAAAATATATAATCATAAAATTTTTCATCAGTAGGATGTATGGTAATTATAGTCCATAAAATATAGCTTCATCTTTGTGACACTTGTTCCTAGTGCTGTCACGTTTACGATAAAGTCTATGGTTTTTTATCGATAAAGTCTATAGTTTTATATGTTTATCGATAAAACGGCAAATGTCGTTTAAATTTAATTCTATATTAATTTTGATTAGCGGTGAGTTTCCATGGTCCGTTTCCATAATCAGATTCGCTATCCGAGTCGGCAATTTGATAGCTAACGCTTAATTATAGGCTACGATAAAATTTAAAACGAAAAATAAAAAAGCTTATTCTCACTTTTACTATTTTATTCATAAAAAATAGAATAGAAATTAAGTTAGGTATTATTAGAGAAAATGTAAAAATCATTATTGTTTATTTATGTACGTATTTCAAAAAACGCCGCGCTTGGATTCTTACGAAATGATAAAAAGATAAGCTCATCAAAATTTATTACAAACCGTAGGCATTTGCAAAATGAGATACTGCATCTGGAAAAAAATATAAACTATTATTATTGTTCAGTTCTATATATAGTTCATAAATATATACAAAATACATCACGTCATAACAATTTAATCTTCAACATTATAATTACGATTAATAAAAAATCGCCTTCCTTCCTTGTATATTTTTGTGTTGTAACGAGATAGATTAAATTTTATTTTTAAATTTTAAATTTTATAACATTCCTAGAAGTATAATCATATTCTTTCTCATAATTATGTGAAAGTGTTTTATAATTATAATACTAGAGATATATAATTATTATAAGTCTTAAGTTATACTTCATTTATTTAATGTTACTATATACTACCCGTACAGATAAAGAATGGGATTATAAATGGCGGCCAATTTTGGCGGTACTGTCCGCATACACAGGATCAATAGCGACAACCCGAATATCAATATATTTTAATGTAACATTATAGCGATATATATTGGCTTTGATCTTTATAAATATATTTATAACGTTATATTAAAACATATTATTATTAGTAGATTGTCATCTAATTAGATTACTTATGCGGAAGTAGGTACATGAATATTTAATATAAATAAATATTATTAAATTAAGAGACCGTTTAATCAATGAAGTGTATAATTAGGTTCGTTGAAATAACAATTAGGTTCTGTTACTTGGTCTTTCACCGGGATCGTCTGACATTTTTCGATTCCGGTCATAGCACCATCAACTTAATTATTATAATCAGAATCACAGCTATCGCTTTCGCTGTTCATTTCGGCTCATATACCTCCCACTACCGGGCGCGAGCCTCCTCCTTAATAGGAGGGATATTGACCTACTATACCACGCTGGTCAGACGGGTTGATATAGGGTTTTATTTTGAGTTTTCCTTCTCTCGCATAGACGTTATATGCATATAATATGCATATAATATGCATATATATCCCTTAGACGTCTTTTGCGACGTTCACAGCTAGGAAAAGGAGTGAATTTTATTCTTACTCCGTCACCACACGAAAAAGCTGTTCGCTCTTCAGTTTCTCTCTGTTCAACATTAATAATGAAATCCTCAGTATCCTTTTTTGTTTATGACTTCTCTTATCCAACATTCATTTTCTAATCTTTTCACATGGTTGATTTCTTTCTGTCAATCCTCAGCCGTAACCGAGGCAATAGCTGCACGCGTCAAATCTTAGTATTTTTTCAATTCTGTTACCATTTCCGGACTTGCATTACTATATTGTAATGAGGGGCAACGTGTTAGATTTTTTCCCTTCTCAAAATACTTAATAACAATGTACACGATTTTACCTGCATCATTATGTATATACTTTCAAGCTTTTATGCTCCATAGTCAACAAACGATGTACCTAACAGTGGAAAATAACAAAACTAGGCAATAACTAACAACATTTAATAAAACTTTTTAACAGTCATACATGTCCCTGTGGTGATGGAGTAAAAATACAATTCACCACTCCTTATCTTATCCGTGGATATCGTAAAAGACGACTAAGGGATATAATACGCATATAACACCTATGAAAGAGAAGAAAAACTCGAAATAAAACCCTATGTCAACCTGTCTGACCAGCATGGTATAGTAAGGTCGATTTCTTTCCTATTGTGGAGGAGGCTCGAGCCCAACAGTGGGACGTATATGAGCTGAATTGATGAAAATGATGAACAGCCATAACCTTTTTTATCAACAACATTAACAACCAAAATCAACATTATTTGATCAATAATTACGAAGAAACTTAGAATACGTCACAAATAACCGAAACTAGACTGTTATTAATATAAAAAAAAAACGGTAATCATAAGGGTTTTTCTGTTGTTGTCCGTACCGGTGAGTGTGAGTATAGATAGCAGCAGTGTGTGAGCGAGAGGAAAATAGTAGCGCCGCCATTTTCAATCCCATTCTTTAATTGTACGAGTAATACGTACGTACCCGTGTGGTGACAGAGTAAGAATACAATTCACCACTCCCTATCTTGCCTATGGATGTCGTAAAAGACGACTAAGGGATATAATATGCACATAACATCTGTGCAAGAGAAGGCAAACTCGAAATGTAACCCTATACCAACATGTCTGACCAGCATTATAGTAGGTCAAATTCCCTTCCATTGTAGAGGAGGCCCGAGCCCAACAGTGGGATGTATGTGGGCTGCAAATTATTAGATTTCGTTAATTTAGTACTAAGCGTATTGTAAAATCTCGGATTGGCGTCTCCGATCCAGCAAAAAGTGTAACTTCGCTTAGCGAGAAATGTCATATACATATTTCAAATGAAAATTTCTATAGGAAAGTTTGGTTGTGAAGTAACTCATGTACCTACCACAAGTCGTCATCAACGTGGTCACGTGACGTGTTAACGCTAACTTAATATTAATGTTTACTATATCTATGTCGATAGATGTCAAACTTAGATAAATATAAAAATACATTTACAAATTTCAATTTAAGAACAAAAAATAATTTGAATTTCCAAAATGATAACGGCTTGTTCATAGTTTCAAGTTTTCACTCCTGTCGGCTGTCCTCGCGCTTGCTTTGCGTTTTTATTTTTTTGTTTTGTTTCATATATTCTTTTTCACCTTCGTCACCGTATATGAGTGAGATTATAAAATAGAAAAATAGTGATATAAAAATAAATCTAATCGAATCATACGCGAAATACACTAATAAGTTAGGTTACCAATTTTTATGTTTTAAAAAATAATCTTTATATATATAAATGTACTGTTTGTATGTTTGTAATTGAACTCCTAAACTGCTTTAAATTTTTTGTGTGTGTTTGAGAATGATTTAGATTAATATTTAAACCCGGTAGGTGGCGCTGCGATTTATTTCAAAGAGAATTCCTTTTTTTTTAATTTGAACAGGACAATGTCTATTGGATCAGTTAGTCTCTTTACACTTTTGAAAGTTTATATTTTTCTGGATCAACTTAATTGTATAATCTAAATAAGAGCGGTTTTAAAAGTCATACACTGCAAACCGTTCAGATACCCAACCAAACAACTTTATGAACTTAGTGCAGTTCTCAAAGTTCGTCAGCTGTTCATACTCCATAGTGTCTTAAGAAAACATCGCACTCCCTTCTGTGCATCTAAAAAACGACACGGTGGCATCCTTTTCCAAACTAAACCCCATAGTACGGCTTTTGCACATAAACAATATTACTTTATCAGTAGCCAGCTTTACAATATTATAAACAGACATATTAAAATATACTCACTTAACTATCATAATTGCAAAAATGGCTTTTAACACTGGACTATCTAAAGACGGAGTCTCTTTTAAGTTAATTTCCATACATTTTCATTAGACGGGAACACATAAAGGCACGTACAGTACATACACGACCCACGCCCGCTTTCGAGCGCATTCTTGCATGCACACTAATATAATGAGATATTTGGACATGTATATTTTGGATATATATATGTATATATAACTGTATATATAAATTATTTTTATTTCTATTATTAGTATTTTTATATTACTTGTATCAATTACTTTTATTTATTATTTTTATTTCTTTCGTTTTTGTCTTTCTACTTGTTCTAAGAAACTTGTTCTGAAAAATGCACATTGCGAACCGACTTTCATGCGGAGAGGACACTAAATTTTGTACTCTGCCTTCCGAGTCACAAACGATAGCTTAGTTTGGGAGTCAGCAGGATGTAAAATTATTTAAGTACTTGTAATTGTATAAACTCTTCACTTATCATTAATTGGAAATGTGTTATTTATTACTACATATTCGAATTTGTATTTGCATGCTGTTTTATAAATAAATAAATAAATATATGATCCCAAAAAAAGAAAAAAAAATCTTATTACTATACATTAGTCATGTACATATGTGTCTATATATATATGGTTATATGATCCAGAAATAAATAATATCGTTAAATCATCTCGCTGCGACGGGTACAAAACCAATCAGTTAACTATGTGTGAATCATCATTGGGTAATGGAAGAAGCTTTTATCTTTATCACTAATAATAATAATAATGACTCATGCAATGAATAAAGATATAATAAAGCTTGTTCTCATAAATATATACTATACAGACAACTTCGATATGAATCTTTACGTCGACCGCAGTAAATAACCCATTTTACTATATTTAATCATTCCCATTTTATTCAAATATTATAATTCGAAAAAAGGGAGCCAGGTAGATGTAAAACATCGAAATTATTTTGTACAATTATATATGCATAAAAGAATAAATTACAACAGGAACTAATATGGCATAAAGTATTAATAAAATATTACGGTTTATGCCAGAAAATTAATATTTTTATTCAATGAAAATTTGTACAGTATACACTTTCAGTTAATAAACTTTACTTTTTGGTATATACTATAAGTATGTGTTTAGGTTAATAATTTATTTTGAGATCACTAGATGGCATTGTACAAAATTCTAAAACAGGTTATGGTTTTGTTACACCAATGTACATATTAAACCGTGGCGTTAACGCCACGCCAACGCTCAGGTTAACCCTCGCCTATAGATCTTTCACATCAAAAAAATAAAATAAACACTGTGTATGTAATAAATAATAATATCTTAGAAAATTATACATTTTTAAAATGAAATTCGATGGTTTTACTTTATATTACATTTTATTTAAAGGTGACAAATATTGAACTTTGCTTGAGCGCTTTGTAATCCAATCCATTAGTGGATATGATAAATGGATTTTCATCTTACACAAAGCCTAAGCCGGGCTTTGACCATCACTATTTGTAGATTGGCGACTGTAACATACCTTTAGCACCATTTGGAGGTCTCTAAATTATACTAGTTGTCATAGCTTTCATTGGAAAATTTCATTATTTTTACTATGATAAAGCCTAAATTGATTTAAATAACATTGTGCGGTGCGAATAAGGGTAGATTTTATATATAGACTAGCTAGCCCAACAGACGTTGTTCTGCTTAAATCTAAAAAAATAGTAAAAGCAATTCTCCTTGATATCGACAGCAGCGCCACCTATTGGGTGCAATTGTAAATCTATACCATGCTCGAATCCCCTTGAACAAATACAAAAAATTTCATCAACTTCAGTCCAGCTGTTTAGGAGGAGTTCAGTCATATACATACATAAATATATAAAGATATTGTATATATGATTTTTATATATAATCTGTATATATAATAGAATACATTTCCCATAGAAATGATAAATGATTTTTGTACATCTAGTTTCATCCATCCATCCATCAATCAACCTATAGATATCTGTTGGACATAGGCCTCCCCACGAGAATTCCATTCGGACATCATATACGTACATGTTAGGGATGTTACGGATATTAGAATAACATTATATCGGTTATGGTTACATACAGTTACGGATATGTAATTATTTTGGATTATCTGTTAGTTTCAGATATTCGGTTCTAATTGTGGTGATTGTTGTATTATAACACTTTAGAGAAGCTTATGTTTAGGCTATCAGGTCGGCTGGTAGATGGAAAACCTATAACAACCTATAAATAAAATTCTTTTATGGATTATATCGCATTTGTAGTCAATGTTATTACCTACAGATTTTTATCTGTAATAAAAATCTGTAATAACGTTGATTTGTTTGGCCGTCAGACATCTTCATGCATTCAGTCAGTCACGTCAGGCATTCATGGTCACGGGCGGACCTTAGTCTTATGAATGCTGTAAAGTATTCGAAACGACAGTAAATCAAATACAAACGCGATATAATCCGTAAAAGTAGTTTTATTTACAATGTGCAGTGCTCGCGTAAACATCAGATATTCTATAATAACCTGTCTCATACAGACACCGACTCTATCCGAAAATATTTAAAACTTTTATTTCGGTTTCGGTTATATTTTCATTTCGGATATCCGATTATTTCGGTTACAACATCCCTAGTACATACACACACATACATCTAGTCGTTATTACTTCATTAGTCTGTCGAATTAATAGTGAGCTAATATCGAATTGTCGGATAAAATTTTTTGTATCTTTAAATGTCACCATACCACAATCTGTCTACAAAAATGTTTTAATGATATCTTAAGTAGCAAAACCTAGAGTGTCTTTGACTTGTAATATTTTAAGACACAGCTTAGCAGCCATAGCATGCAAAAGAAGCGTGATATACATTATGGTTTATTATGAATTCCTTATCATATAAAATCTGATATACTTTTTTTTATTTATTTATTTAAGACAACACCCTGCACTAAGGAAATAATCCTTGTATTACGGGGGACTTTACAAACATATAATTAACGGACACATATTACATCCAGACTCAGAACAACAATTTGTGGATCGCACAAAGTGTTGTCCCGCGTGGGATTCGAACCCCCGACACTAGCACTGTAAGTCGCTATCTTAACCATTACGCCATCTGTGCAGTCATATTATTATGTGTTTGCAAGTTTTATACGTAAATTTTATAATGCCTTTTCTTCACGAAGACTTAAAAATAAAGGTGTAACGTAACACGCACACCCACAATTTGTGACAGGACTTTAGTAGCATCTAACACTCTTAGTAAACACTCTTAGTTATTTGGGCTTCCGGCTCTCTCGCTCACCGAACGAAGCGCAGTAACAAATTGCTATTACTCAGACGTCGATTTTTTGCGAGAGTATGGTTACTAACCTGAGCGGGACCGGCCCGTGGGTATAGACAGACAACTGTCAACATTGTGGTCCTACCACTATGGTTGTGGTACAGGACCAATTCTATTGATAATAGTCCCGAAAGCGGTGAAATTTGCATAAATCAACAATTATTTTTATCCAGCACGATATGTGGACCTTATGCTACTAGAATATATTTTAATTATGATTAGAATAATTATACAAAACCAGCCGACCCGGCAAACTTCGTACTGCCATAATTTTATTCGTAAATATATTTTCCAAATTTCGGAAAATATAGTCTGTCTATAGCTGTCATTTGCGTTTTGTTATTACATGATAGATGCGTTTTTGTTATACCACGTTTGACAGTGACCTGTATTTTCTTTGACGTTTTATGTCAAGTCCCACAGGAACCCGGTCGAACGGGATAAAAAGTATCCTATGTCCGTCTCCTGGTTCTAAGGCTCCCCGCCAATTTGCAGGTAAATCGGTACAGCCCTTCTTGAGTTATAAATAGTGTAACTAACACGACTTTCTTTTATATATATAGATGATAAGTTGTGATGTATATTTTCGTACTCATTGCACTAAAACTGATTTTAATTTCAGGATTCTCTGCAAATATAGCTTTAAAAAAGTTATCATTAAGACAAGTTGGATTAATAGGAGCCTTTATATATACTTTAGCGTCATTCCTCGCTATATTCGTGGTATCTACTACACAGATGATCATGACGAATGGCTTCCTCCAAGGGCTCGGAATGGGTTTACTCATACCTGTCTCGTACACAAGCTTCAACAGCTACTTTACAAAGAAAAAGGTGCTCTATATTAGTATGTGTAAGGCATCAATTGGCTTGATAACGATGTTGTATCCATTATTTATCAAGTTTACGATAACAGAGTACGGATTCAGAGGAACACTCGCAATTCTTTGCGCGATATCATCTCATAGTATATTTGGAGCTTTGGTTATGCATCCGGTGAAATGGCATATGGTAAAGCAACCGAAGCCTTGCGAGAAAATAGTCTGTAAGTATATGGCTTACATGTTATACAATGACAGTATAAGATTTCATTTTTCTCGAGTTATATTATCTATTCCTCTGCACGGTGACGGAGTAAGAATACAATTCACCACTCCCTATCTTGCCCGTGGATGTCGTAAATAACGACTAAAGGATTATAAATGCACAAAACATCTTTGCAAGAGAAGGAAAACTTGACAAGAAACCCTATACCAACATGTCTGACCAGCATAGTATCTACTATACTATCAAATCAAATTTCCTCCCATTGTGGAGGAGGCGCGAGCCCAATAGTGGGACGTATGTGGGCTGCGATGATAATGATGATATTATCTATTATCCCTATCACCTATTCACTCTCCGTAAGAAGTAATAATAATATTAATCGACTGAGAATACAAGAGTTCATCACTCTCGTCCTTCCTGCGGGTCCCGCACGAGTCTGCTAAAGATATGCATACTTTAGTCAAGAAACTAAACTGTCAAAGAATGCTGAATAAAATGCCAACCCTCTAACAAGCGTAGTATTGTAGAATTATGTCCTTTCCGTTATGAAGGAGGCTCGTGCTCATTCATTCTTCTTTTCTTTTCACTCAATTCTATTCATTTTTTAGACATTATAAGATGTAAAAGTGTAAAAATGTACTACTGAACTTTACATTGTTCGTGGGTTTTATAAAAAACACTAATATAGGCCAGCTTCATCTGATGCCGTCTGATCAACAATTAAACTAACAAGGGACGTTGATGTCAGTCAGGCGGCCGCTCATAAGGAATCAATATTTTTTGCACTATTTACTATGAAACAAGAGTAAATAGTGAGTCGAATAAATACTCCTACTCTTATGCCAATTGGAATTCACCCTCAGTAATTGGTGATGATGATTTAAGATTGTAAAATTGATATTTTTATATTCATTGGCCTTTAATCTAGCCTTTCTCCGCCCACTGCGTAGGTCTTACTCGTAGAATGCTACATGGTACGGTTATTCTTTGGTGGGATTATTGCCTTATTCCCATGCTTATCAAATGAGTAACCAAACACAGTAATCTGTTATAGGTTTCCCAGAAGAGTGCGTATTCTTTCAGCGATCTTTCAGGCGATATACGACTTCCACGTGCAAATAATTGATGGCCACAACTGTATTCTTATTTTACTGTCGCCGCATAGCAATACTATTCTATTATTATTCACGTTTAGTATTTATTTATATTTATCGAATAAATATCGCACGATATATCATCGTAACGTGCCTTTTTACTGGTAAAGAAAAGAATATGACATTATGATTTGTAAGATTTATGAATTACACGACTTACATCAATCCTTTGGAAATAGATAGTTATGATTGTTTTTTGCTTATATGCTAATTTACGCCTACATCATAATTATCTCAGTCCAGATAAGTGCCAATGTTACTATCAGGCCTCATCCACATATGGAGAGCTATTGATCGACTATACCGCGCTGATCTGACGTGTTGGCTATAGCGTGTTATGTCGATTTTTTCTTCTTTTGGATAGATATTTAGTACATAACATATCTCTTAGTCCTCTTTTATGACACCCACGAGTAAGAGAGACGTTACGAATTGTATTCTTACTAGATCATGCACTAAATAATAAGCAATAGGATGTTTATTGTCCGTGCCGAATCCTAATCTTTGTAGATTATGATTCGGCACCGATGGTCCACATATTGATAGAAACATAGTGTATGGCAGGTTGACGCTTGAGTCCAAAAAAATGTATCCATTACATATAAAGTAAACTTGCTAACTACAATTAAATGTAGCTCTTTGAAAGTATTTACAATACGTCGCTATAGCCATTTTCTTAATGTTCTCTCTATTAGCTTAGAAAAACAACTCCAACGGCAATTCTAGAAGGTTTTTATATGTTAATAAAGGAGTACTCTGTATATATTGTAAGTAGACTAACTAAATAAACATGTTTTCAGTGATACCACCCACACCAGCAATAAATGAAGACAACAAGGAAAAGTTCGATTTTACCAAAAATAGCCTCGGAATTGATATATCCAATAATACGAGATCTGTTGAGAATTTATATAGTTCTAATCGCTTTGAAAATTCTACAAAAGGAACTGAATTATTATTTGTATCGAATATGAACGATTCGAGGCGATTAAGTATACCTGTTATTTTGATACCTGGAGATGCGAAGAGTGATAGCAGGTTTGATTCTACGGATCATGTATATAGAGAAAATTTATATAAAGCAGCTTCAGTATCGAGTTTAGGAAATTTCGGGAACATTATCGCTGAACCAATGCCAATTATAAAGAATAAGGAAGGAAAATGGTATGTTTTATGAATTATACTTTTTTCATTATCATTATATGTACGTACGTACTAGGGTTGCCAACCATACTTTATAATAAAGTATGCTTCTCTATTTTTGCTAACTATACTTTATACTTTTGCATACCAATAAAAGATTGTGAAAGTACTTTATTTTCCAAACTTTGCTGTGATACGTAAGACAAAATACTCATTATAGGTACTTAACTATTTTACGGTACACATGAGTGAACACGGATGAAGGAAACGGTTTTTAATTACTGAACAAAAAGTTAGGTTGCAAAAAAAAACTACTTTTACGGATTATATCGCGTTTGTATGGCGGACCATGAATGCTGTAAAGTTTTCGAAATGTCGAGCAATCGCGATATAATCCGTAAAAGTAGTTTTATTTACAAGTTGTAGTGCTCGCGATCAGATATCGAAATGTTAGTTGTCAGATGTGGCGTGAATCAGACTTTATATGTACTAAAAGCACACAAAAGTGCATTTTTAAGGCAATGAAAACATAAAATATGACAAATACTTCTTTGTCTTCCAAATACTTAATTTTTTCCCAATCTAAATCATTTTATACATTTTGCTGTCAAAAGAAGTTGGCAACCCTAGTATGTACTAAGACTGTCTTCCTCTATCTAATTGGGTTGTATTACCTGTAACTATGTATTGAAATAAACAAATAAGTAGATAAGTTACAAAGTAATTAAATTTTAACTTACTCTTTATAACGCAACTGCAGTCCATGAAACCTCGGGTTCGATTTTTGGACCAGGTAAAAATTTATAGGAGTTTCTTGAGAAGTAAAATAGCCTAAGTCAGTCCATATATAGACAGTAACCTGGGATTAAAATGTTTATAAAATCGCTCCAGGCATTTGGAAGATTAAGCGGACAGAGAGACAGACGAAAAAAATAAGTGGTTTTTTAGGCATAGGTTTCGTGTGAATAACCTTGACAACGTGAAAAATATCTATTATTTTGCTATTACAAACAGATAATTCAATTTTATTTATATGTATAGATTATCAGGCAGTACCACCAAAATTAGGAGTGGTAGGACCACACTGTGGACAGTTATCTGTCTACAGCCGCGGGCCGGTCCGTCCGGGGCAGTACCATGCTCTCGCAGAAAATCGACGTCTGAGTAGTAGCAATTTGTTACTGCGCTTCGTTCGATGAGCGAGAGAGCCGGAAGCCCAACTTTCTGAGGGTGATTGCGTGTGGAGGGTTTTGGTGGTGCCCTTGGTATCACCGAGCCTCAATGCACGCATTCACACTCCCTTCGCTTTCTTCGCGGTAGGCAACGGCCTTGTAAAGGTCCATGAGCGGCAGCAACACTTACCATCAGATGTACTGTTTGCTCGTTTGCCACCGTTTGCAATAAAAAAAAAATATTAGGCAGGCGGATTGGCGGTCGTTGTTTGTTGTTAAATTTTTAGAAGCACCATCCTTACGCCTCTTGTTCTAGTAATCCCTCAGCCAGCTTCCACGACCCCACAGGAAAGTAAGAGATGGTTGATATAGATTTTAATCTACCACCGTATGGTACATTCAATTAGTTTTTAATTAAAATTTCGAATAGTAAAAATAAAATGAAATACCATAAAATCCATAAATTATATACATATTAACTACTACTATTAGCACAATTTCTAAATAATAACAAAAACTGGTCTTAATGAAAATAATAATAAACACATCCGCAATACCGGGATAAGCATATATAGCACTGTTGTTAAAATAAGTTACCTACTCGACTTAATTACGTAGAGATATTTGACTAAGATAACGCTAATCTTTAATCAAATCGAAAAGCCATTAAATATTGAATATAAATAGTAACTATAAAAATCTAAGTGGACATCTATAAATATTTAAGATGACATCTAAAATAGTTACTGATATTCAAACATATATTTGTAGGTTTTTAGGGTTCCATACTCAAAGGGTATAAACGGGACCGTATTACTAAGAATTGTCACACTGTCTGTCCGTCCGTTTGTCTGTTACCAGGCTGTATCCCAAGAACTGCGATAGCTAGATTGCTGAAATTTTTACAAATTATGTATTTCTGTTGCCGCTATAACAACAAATACTAAAAACAAAATAAATATTTAAGGGGAAAACAAACGTGATTTTTTTGCCCCTTTTATAGATAATGGTACGGAACCCTTCGTGCGCGACTCCGACTCGCACTGAGCCGGTTTTTAGTGATCTATTTCATCAAAACTTAATCATTATAAAGATAAGGTTTTTAAAGACCCTAACACTTAGGAAATAATCTTTATATTGCGGGCGACTTTACAAACATATAATTAACGGACCCAAATTATATTCAGAACAACAATTTGTGGATCGCACAAAGTGTTGTCCTTTTAAATATTAATCCGATTAAATAGAAGAAGTATGAGAGAATTAATATTATTCAAACTTTAATCTCTTAAGATTTAGGGTATTTTATTTCATTGAAGATATCTATTTCAATCAAATAATAGTTATTTTAATTGCTTAGATATTGAAATAATAATATAGCCACATATCGCTGGTTTGCGAAAATATTTAGCCCAACTTTCTGAGGGTGTTTGCGTGTGGAGGGTTTTGGTGGTGCCTTTAGTATCACCGAGCCTCATTGCACGCATTCACACTCCCTTCACCTTCTTCGCGGTAGGTAGCGGCCTTATAAAGGTCCATGAGCGGCAGCAACACTTACCATCAGGTGTACTGTTTGCTCGTTTGCCACTGCTTGCAAAAAAAAAAAAAAAAAAAATATCGACATAACTCAAAATTATGTAAAATTGAATAGTATATGCCAAATGATCCTTGATATATATAAAATCCTTGATATTTTATCGTAAATAGAGGAATTTTCCATTAATCAACACTGATTAATGGAAAATTCCTCCATTTATGAGGTTGTGACTGTATAGTCACAACCTCAATAAATCATTTAAATATTATGGTATACATTAAAATATTTTTTTTTTTTTTTTTAAAATATTTATAAAAACAATTTAAAAATGCCCTTCTTTAAAAGCGAATTACGATTATGTAGAAAGAAACTATTCATATTAAATTAGAGATAATGGTAAGTTATTTTATCTAAAATCTAAAAACCAAAAGATTTTTATTTTGAACTAGCAGACCCAGTTCTGTACACATTAAAATAAAATATAATGTCTTGAAATCTATAAGGCCGCCACTTACCGGGTCCAATTACTGGGCTTAGCCTCCTCCACAATAGGAGAGAAATTGGTCTTCCTATACCATTCTAGTCAGATAGGTTGATATAGGGGTTTGTTTCGAGTTTCCTTTCTCTTGCATAGATGCTATATGCTTACTATATCCCTTAGTCGTCTTTTACGACTTTCACAGGTAAGTAGTGAATAGTATTCTTATTCCGTCACCACACGGAAAAGGTCACAAGGAACGGGTCCAATTATTAATCTAAACCATTCTTTAATTCAGCTGAACACACAAAAAAATTCATTAAGATCGGCCTAGTCGTTTAGGAAGAGTTTAGTCTCATACACACGTATAAAAAAATTATGTATTTTTTTAATATGGTTAGAATAATAAAATATAATATGTTCTGATTAGAATTGTAAGTATTTGATGCACAGCTGTTATACGTTGATATTATTGTGATATGTGTATACAGCTGCAGATGCAATCAATACCGTTGTTATAATTATCATAGTTCAATGGTCTCACAGTCCAAAATGACGTTCCGACAGACCAATATGACGTGTTTCAGCGTATAACCGATAGTTATACACTTCACCCACGCCACAACGTACTACATGAAAAGTAAAAACATATTTATGAATAATCATCCAGCAATCAGTGAATCAATACTCATATCAGACATAGGCTTCCCCGTAAAGGCAACACAATACCATAACCCCACCCTTGGCAAACGGTTTGGCGGTCATGGTTGTTTCAATTTCTCAGGAGAGCACTGTTATGCACTTCCGTCGGAGAGATGGTTCTCACCATAAATTAGGACACAATGTTTGATTTAAATTTTAAAAAATCTGAAATGTAATCTTGATATTTCAAAAAATCGTCTATTTTACTACTAGCCTATGATCTTTTATAGAAATTCAGTTTATAAATTTTATAAGTGTGCTCATCAACATCTGTTATTTATGTAAAAGTTGTTAAATTTATAGTGTCGTCTTAAACCTGTTTTACTTTTCAGGCAAACAATAGCAGAATACCTGGACTTAACTCTTCTCAAGGATTTAGTATACGTCAACATTATATTTGGACTAGCGTTGACTTTCTTCTCAGATCTGACTTTTTTTACTGTTGAACCATTATTTTTGGACAAAGTACATTTATCTAGGGTAAATATTTATTTTATTATCAACTTATACTAATTCTTTTCAGCCTATATATATATTTCCCTATCGAGTATGGCCTTGCTTCAAGTAAGGAAAACTACTAAGCTGTTTAAATGGATTGCCATACGATTTATTTCCTACTCTTCGAGTGATGTTATGCGTATATGCACGTCCTATAAGGTTTTTTTTTACGTTAATTACGGTGGAGAAGTCCATGGTTATCATTATAATCCCACTCCATTATTACGCAAAAAATAGCTATACCTACCTCAATGGCTGACTGCACAGATGGCGTAGTGGTTAAGATAGCGACCTACAGCGCCAGTGTCGGGAGTTCGAATCCCACGCGGGACAACACTTTGTGCGATCCACAAATTGTTGTTCTGAGTCTGGATGTAATTTGTGTCCGTTAATTATATGTTTGTAAAGTCCCCCGCAGTACAAGGATTATTTCCTTAGTGTAGGGTGTTGTCTTAAATAAATAAATAAAAATGAAAACGGCATCTAAAAATTGTGGCGAGAAAACTTATTACTAACTGAAATAGTTATATGTGTCATTTACGTGTTACCTTAAATATCCAAATAATACCATATTTCCGTTCTGATAATCTGTCAAATAAGATTATTATCTTAGTGCAGACTAACCATAAACTTGAAACAATTGTAAAAGTATAGAAATGAGTTCGTAAGTACCTTTGTGTCAGAAAATAAATAGATAAAATAAAAATTTAAGCGAAAATTCTTGAGCGAAAGTTATAGGATCGTGATAATAAAACAATAGAGGCGATTGAAGTTATCAGTGCAATCACACTGAAGGTTTAGACGCCGTAGATTACCACGAGGCCTCGATGGCAAAAGTAAAATTGCACAACTACGAACACTTTTCAGAAAATTCCTTTGATATACAAGATTCCTTACTTTTTTTCATCATTAATAATCAAACAAGGGATAATATATCGTTTTAATATATACCTAATGCTAGAAATACGTTATCGACACTAGTAACATTACTATGCAGAAAGATCTTGCGTTCGAGACGTTTGCTCGAACTCAAAATCTTGCCCAACTTCGAAGTTTCCCAAATGTTAAATTGTTGATTATCGCTTCGAGAGCTCCATCAATATTCTTGAACATGTGTGAAAAGCTTACCTTGGAAAGCGCATTAAGGCCATCGGCTTAACATGCTCTCCGAAGTATGCCAGCTGTCATAAATATTCTAGTGATTTCGTGAGAATATATTTTGAAATACTTCTGGTTTATTTCTTTGGTCTATTTTAAGGTATGGTTTATTTAAAGTGCAGATTAAGTTTTTGAAAACTATAATTTTTCTATGAAATATAACTTGCAAGAGAAAGATTCTAATTATATATGACAATCATCCTTACTAATGTTTTATTATAAATGCGAAAGTAAGTTCGTTTGTTTGTTTATTTGTTTGTTATGCTTTCACGCTTAAACCACCGAACCGATTTCAAAAATTCTTTCACCAATGGGAAGCTATAATATCAGAGAGTAACATAGGCTATATTTTATCCCAGTCTTCCCACGGAAACGGGAACTATGTGGGTAAAATAAATGAAACCAAAGCGAAGCGAGGGCGGGTTGCTAATAGGAAATAAATGAGGACATATTTTGTTTTTTTTTTTTTGCCAGCGGTGGCAAACGAGCAAACAGTACACCTGATGGTAAGTGTTGCTGCCGCTCATGGACTTTTACTAGGCCGCTGCCTACCGTGAGGAAAGTGAAGGGAGTGTAAATGCGTGTAATGAGGTATAGTGAAACTAAAGGCATCACCAAAACCCCCCACACGCAAACGCCATCAGAAAGTTGAACTGCCGACTCTCTCACTCACCGAACGAAGCTCAGTAACAAATTGCTACTACTCAGACGTCCATTTTCTCCGAAAGTGTGGTATTAACCCGGCGCGCGGTTGTAGACAGATAACTGTCAACAGTGCGATCCTACCACTAATAAAATATTCATACTCTATTTTTTTTGAGCTGCGGTCGGCGCGCTCCTCGCAGCACTCCGTCCGGGGCGACAGAGAGGCGTAAGTACGCACACCCGACACCCACCCATGATGCACGTCGCCTTTGTCGTTGGGCCGACCACCGGCAGGGTGACTTGACGTCAGTGGTCGGCCCGACGGAATACCCCCTATTTGGGGTACCCTCCCATCGACCAACGTCCCCCCCTCGGGGAGGACGTTGGTCTTTCCTCACGCGGCAATATTAATACTCTATCACTTTGTGGAGATTTTATGACAAATTTTTGTTACTACTCATGTCATCATGTAGGTAGACGTCCCACTGTTGTGTGCGAGCTGGCTCCACAAAATTGGAAATTGACCTATTATGCTGCGCTGGTCAGACGTGTTGGCATAGGGTTTTATTTTGAGTTTTTCTTCACTTGCATAGGTGTTATATGCATATTGTTTGTCACAGTCGTATTTTTCAACACCCACGAGCAACAGAGGGGGTGATGAATTGTATTCTTACTCCATCACCACACGGACAGTGTTACTACTTAATATTAAATGTAACAAACTTAATAAATAACATTTATAACTTTTGACGTGACAACGTCTTATAATTCGATGAAGCCGGCTGCACGCATGAAAAAACATGACGTATGCGACGTTACCTTGCTCTGAAGCGTTCCATTTAAGGCTTCATCCATACAAAATATCTATCAAATAAATAAAATTAAATTTTTCTTTTGAAAAATGAAACCATTTCATCAGTATTTTCTTATGACGTTGTCACGTTCAACTATCGTCAGTAAACCGACTTTACAGACAACCGATTTTTTTTGTCAAATAAATAAAAACGTATATTAATATTTTAGGCTGAAATTGCAAATATAATAGCAGTAGGCGGCGCAATGGACATGTCAGCGCGTTTATGTTTGGGTGTTTTCGGCCAATTCTTCAGACTTAAATCAAGATATATGTTCTACAGTGGCGCCCTGTTAACGGCAGTATTCAGGCTCGGTGAGTCATAATTCCATTGTTGTGATAGATAGCTTAATTAAGGTAACATAATAAGTTTACGATGACTGACGGATTGCGATTTTTCTGTAATGGTATTTTCAGAGACCTGTGTTGCTTCTATGAATCTGTATCAGGTATCCGCCATTTAAGAGCTAATTTAACAATATTTCAGGATATTGCATTTCAGCATACATCTGTATAAAACGTCCAACTATTATGCTCAAGCTGTTCGCCTCCTTTACGATTAAATATAAAATAACTTACTACTATACATTATACAACACTAATAAGATGGGTTGGTATAGGATTTCATTTAGATTTTTCTTTATCTTGCAGAGACGTTATCCGCTTGCGATAGTTAATCTTTGACGGATACCCACGGCAAGGAATAGTGATCATTATATTTTAATACTGTTACCAAAAGTGCTTATGTTTAGCTTGGCTTTTTGTTATACCTCTCAAATTATTAATCTCATCGAATTTGTTCTATTACTAGTAATTGTTCTATTACTAGTAATTGTAAAAGTTGTAGTTAATACTAGTAATTGTTCTATTACTATTAATTGATAACCGTCCGTCAAACGGGCTTTAATTTAAGCTTAATGGATTATAGAAAATTGTAATGAGGATAGTCAGTTTAATGACTTACAATAAAAACTATACCTACCTAATTTGCCAGTGCTAATATGTAAAAAAACATAGTGAGACTCTTTATATTCAATAGGATAAACAGAGTTGTAACATACCGAGATTTGGCACACAGTAATAATAGTTAAAGATAGTTTTATAATCAAAAACAGTAAGATAAAGTAAGGCGCCTTAAAAATTATTATTAATTTAGCATCATGTCCCCTGGGTTTTCTTGCCGGATCTTTCTCAGTATGGCCGTGTTCCGATCCAGTGGCAGTATACTACATTGTTAGGTTTTAAATATAATTAATATTAATTTTAATGTTAAATAACCATAAACAATATAATTTTTCTTATGAAATCATTTTCTTTCTTCTTACACTGGCAATACATTTATATCAAAATGTGGGTCAATATTTAATAACTAATTTTCTGTATCGGGTAAATAATTAGTAATTTTCTGTAGTAACAATGACTTGTTGGACGTGAGATATCTTAGTCTACCTGTGACCATGAACGCTGCAACGTGTTCGAAACGTCGGGTAATCAAAAATCAAATACAAACGCGATAAAACCCATAAAGTAGTTTTATTTACAGTACTAGCAACCCGCCCTCGCTTCGCTTAGGTTATAGGTTATAGTCGTTTTACCCGCGTAGTTCCCGTTCCCGTAAGAATATCGGGATAAAATATAGCCTAGTTTACGCCCTGTAATTATAGCTTTTCATTGGTGAAAGAATTTTTGAAATCGGTCCAGCCGTTTTGAAGATTACCCGGAACAAACAGACAGACAGACAAAAATTTTTTTAATTGCTATTTTAGGCATAGGTGTCGTGCAAATAACCGTGTGAGCATGAAAAAAGCCTATTATTTTGACATTACAAACAGACACTCCAATTTTATTTATTGGTATAGATAGGGTTTTATTTCGAGTTTTCCTTTTTTTGCTTAGATGTCATATAAATATTTGATCTAGATAGAACACGTTCTGTCTGAATTGTGTTCTTATTGCATCACCATAAGGATTATAGTATCACGCCTTTCTAGTACCATGGGATAATTCACCTCGAAATCGAAATGGGCATCCAATTCGTCAACAATTTTTTATTCCTACATTTTTCTTTTTACTACATAGGAGGATATATATATATAAAGAGCGGATTAACTTACATATTATATGAGTTAATTGCTATTTACATATAATTTTAGTATTTATGTGTCAAACTCACAATAACTTTAATACGACTAAATCTATTTTTAGAAATGCATAGACGCTAAACACAAGGATTGCTATGTATTAATTAACCTTTATATTAACTAAATACATATCTATGTACGTCTTCACTTAACCTAAGAGAGCTATTAAAGCTTTCTTGATAAATAAAATATCTCTCTGATTTTTTAAATTTTGACAACGGGACTATATAAGAAAAAGAAATATATATATATATATATATATATATATATATATATATATATATATATATACTAGCTGACCCTAACAGACGTTGTTCTGTTCAAATAAAGCGCCACATACCGGGTCCAATTGTGAATCTAAACCATTCTCGAATCTCATTGAGCACACACAAATTACTTAAATTACTTAAATCCAGTCAACAGATATCGCCATCTGTTAGAATCTTTTGGAGTTAATAGATAATTGTGACTGTCCATTAATTATAGACAAATAATTTGCAATAAAATAATATTGCGACTATAAATTAAGATGTAAGTTATCCTATGTTTCAAGTTGGAGCAAACTGCACACGGTGTGCAAATTTGATTAAAATCGGTTAAGTAGTTTAGGAATCCATCACGGACAAACATCGTGACAGGAGATTTATATATATAAGATATAAATTCCATAGTATATATTATAGCATAGTATTACTATACATTATATATGTACGTACCGTAACATAGATAATATTTAGAATTCGAATTAGATAAGATAAAGAGCAAAAGAACGTGGGCAGCAAAATATATATTGATCTCAGATAACATAACCTGAGTTGCCAAGCCGAGAGATATATATGTGTGTGAGTGTGTGTATGTGTGATAAGAAAATATAAAATCGAAATATTACCACATGCATATTTTTTTAACAAATTTCCAAAGTGAACTGCTCTGACAAATTCGCCGGTCAGTTGTTTCACTAAGAAACCCCAAATAATCGAAAACGTTCAGACATCACACAACTTCTGTTTAATCCATAAGTGCAATTTCATGATTCCAGTAAGTAAAAGTTACGCAGAATGCAATCAAATCATAAGTCGCAAAGGAAAAATAGAAAAAAAGTTTTTTATTACTATTAATCAAATGAATAATAATGTATGCGAAATGAATTCAATTTGCAATTATGGTGATGTAAAGACCAGCACCGTATTCATCAAATATATTATGCCATTTTAGTGCTTTAGCGCTGTTCTTAGATTATAATCTAGATTAATACAAGATACTAATCTTAAAAGCTTTTAATAAAAAATGCCAAACAAAAAAAGCTCAGTATCTAAAATACCAATCTTTTACCGCTAACTCTGTGAAGATATTATGTATTCTTTTAAAACATGTCTTACTTAAAGTAAAACAAAAAAAAAATTCTAAATTATTTGCAAAAGAAATATTAAAGTTATTTCTAATTTCCAATTCAGATAGTCAAAATTATTATGTTGCCTATGTTAAGAGTATATGTGTTGGAAGTCTTTTCATTCGTTCTCTTTTGTGAGCATTTGCATATATTTGCTAAGTCCATGTACCTGACAATACGATGATTCGTCGATCAGTCGTCAAGCTATGCTGTCCAAAGAATCACAACATTCTGAAAATCGTAACGTTTAGTACCCAATTTTTCAATCAAGACGCGATGTTGCTCCTAAATTCAATGCTTGCCAAAATAGATCTACGCGTAAGAGGCATAATAAACTGAAGTAATAATAACTATACATACGCCCAAGTTTCCTAATTTATAATATTAATGGAATTAGATAAGAATTAGTATAATTAATTAGAAGAAATGACTTATTATTGTATCTTATCTTTAAATATCTTCAAGTTGTTGCTACTATTAAACTTGTTTAGGAGAACTTGAGGGCTTTGGTTTAGTTACCGCAATGTTATGATAAAAATCCGGAACAATTATCTACGTAATATTACAAAAATAACACGAAGAAGATCTTATGTTAATGGAAATACAAGGTGCTATATTTATTTTTCTTTTACAATCTATTGATCTCTGAACGGTTAAACAGAGGTAACAGTATGGCGGACCAGGAACGAGTTAGTCACCCCCAGATAGGCGATGGGATGATTGGGTGCGCCCAATCTTTGTTGCTAGGGAAATGAACAGGGAAAGTACCCTAGTGACCTGCTTAGTTATTGGAGTGAGATGTAATTTGGCAGGTTATTGAACCATACGCTGCACTTACATCCGCCGTAGTTACTGCCGTAAATGATTTGCGTGCCCAGACCACAGACGATCAAAATAAACATATAACAACACATTCCACCTTGAGACCTTGTAATTAATAGTATCGCGATTATACTAACTAGGCCTAACAAACTATAGTTTGATTAATTTCAGCGTAGATCAGGTTCAGGACCGACCAGTTCGATTTGATAAAATGCCATTCTGATGTTTACACGAATATTACACATTTTAAATAAAACTACTTTACGGATTTTATAGTGTTTGTATTTGATTTTTGATTGCCCGACATTTCGAACACTTTGCAGCGTTCATGGTCACGGGCGGACTAAGATGTCTCATGTCCAACAAGTCATTGTTATTACAGAAAATTTATAATTATAAATCTGTAAAAATAGTTTTATTTAAAATGCCATTCATCGCGAAGGTTTATAAATATAAAATGAAACACTACTATCTACAGGAGTAGATAAAAAGTTATAAATGTCTAGAAAGGCGGCAAAAAATGATATATAGCAGGGATGGAATAGGAGTACCTTCGCACGTTACTCCACAGCGCACGGATATAAAACGTACTTGCGCCCGAACGTTGTCTTTCGTAGATTAGGCAATGAAAAATATTATATTTTTCAAAATCAAGACAGTATATAATTAAGAATAGATTAGAGAAAAAAGATTAGATTCTCTGTGTTAGATTTTATTAATCTGATTACAGTTCATTTAGAATATAATAGAGTAACATTTATTGACAACATAATAGATTTCTTAATAATTAGAACTTCATTCATTAAATTATATAATATACTCGGTATCAGTTGGATTCCGTGTAGTGCCGAATGAGAATATAATGCATCACTTAAATCCCTGTTCAGTGTCATAAAACACAATTAAAGGATACAATATGTCTATAACTTTTATGAAAGAGATGGAAAACTGGAAATAAAACCCTATATCAACCCATCTGATCAGCTTAGTGGTAGATCAATTTCTCTCCAATTGTGGTGACGGTTTGAGTCCAACAGTGGGAACATATAATTATGAAATGTGACAAAAACGTATGAGTTAAAATACCCAGCATTTTCCTACACCCTACTGTGCTTCATCGAAATATATTCTATGCTGGGCTAGTTTTCAGCAAAACCGTTAAACAAAATAAATATTATTAAAATATTATCTATTAATGTTTTGAACGAACAATTAATTATAGTATTTCAGACGAGACAATAAAAAACAAAGAAATAAAATAATTAAGAAGTAGTCGTTCTTATAATATTATTAGATTTACGGGGCGAGATAGTAGATTAACACGATGATAGACATTGATTGCCAAACTATATCAAAACGGCCAGACAATCTAAATCTTAACTCATATCATTAAATTTGTATGATAAGTTAGTGTGCTTATTATGATGATTGCAAGTATATGTATAGCGTTTGTTTATTTATGTATATAATTATTTAAATAATTGACTTAATTATGTTCATAGTTGCTGTACATTTTAAAGTTTTATTATAATAGGAATGTAAATAACTGGGTAGATATGATAACAGTAGCATTAAATCATATAATTATTCACTTTTAACATTTGTTTCCGTGTAAAACCGCTATAGTAATACTTGACCAATTCTTCCTTTATCGTGGATGTAATTTGAAATGAGAGAGATTTAATTACCGCTGAAATAGAAGGTAAACATGAAGCAAAACTTCATCCCAACCCGTCTGATCAGTTTGACGTGTGAATTTCCGTCTTATTATAAAAGAGGCTCATAATTATAATGAGCCAGTTCTTTAGTAATTCATATACTTATTTGTTTATTTGAACTTGACATTTTATATGAGCTATCTTGTTGATACACTATTTTATAATATGACTATTGAACGGCAGTCCTTAAGTTCAAAACATGGGTTACGTTTTGATTGTTCGAATATATTCTTAGTACCAGTTCATAAGAATCGACACTAAGAATATCATGATAATCTGGTGACGAACTACCATGTGGTGATGATAGTAATATAATTCACAAGGCCTTGCCTCCTCATAGATCTCACAAGAGACTACTAAGGGATAAAAACAAATAATAGTTAAAAAAAAACTAAAAAAATACGCTTTTAAAGAAAATCCAACTAAAAAATAGAAAATAAACTTTTAAAAATTTGACTTAAGAATAGTGTATATAAGAAAAAAAAATTTTTCATTGTAAAAAAGCGTGGGGTGCATGTTGTCAATAGTTATAAATATTTTATTGACAGATATGAGTAGAAGGATTATCATTTTGATAATATCTTAAAAAGCACCCCACACTTTTTTTACAATAAACATATTTTTTTCTTATATACACTATTCTTAATTCAAATTTTTAAAAATTTATTGTCTATTTTTTAGTTAGATTTTCTTTAAGAGCGTATTTTTTTAGTTTTTTTGAACTATTATTTATTTTTCCTTTTATTAGTTGAATTTTCGCTAATCCTGATTATCCTAGTAAGGATAACGGGTCAAACTATTAAAAATATTAAATTGTCATCGGTCCTTAATAAGTATGCCAAATTTCGAGTTAAACCGACGTTTTGAAGGGGTTCAAAATCATGTTCAAAGATTCCGTTACATACTAACATATATACGTCTGAAGCTAATAAAAGCGTATTAAAAAGAAAGAAAACTCGAAAAAAGAACTGTAGCAATACGTCTGCAATTGTACATCAATTTCCCGCCTAATTGTGGATAAGGTCGTTCCAAATGCGAGGTTTAAAATTGATAAATCTGCACTCAGAAGTGATAAAGACATAATATATGGATTAAAGAAGTCAGGTATAAACTATAGACTTATGCTTGGTAGATAACGATAAGTTTGACAGCTATTCTTTTAAGAAAAAATTCCATGACGAAACGCTGATGGATTACAAATACTCTTTATTTTTAAGCATAAAGGTGCTAGACTCTAAATAAAAAGCAACTTTACGTTCTTTTCAGTGCTCATCCAGTTCAACACCTACACGCCGCTTCTCATCATAACCGGCATTTTAGGATCTCTACGGTCCCTTGTTCACATTGCGCAGCCTATTGTTTTAGCTGAATATGTACCTATAGAGAGATATCCACCTGCTTATGGACTATACATGCTTCTAGCTGGTGCTATTAGTTTATCTGTAGGACCAATTATAGGTAAGATTGTTATATCAAAATCAATATAATTATAGATTCTTTAACGTTCTGATCTTCAACTGTATATTTCAAGCAATCATTTCTCCCATGTACATACAGGATCTGGAATAAATTACCCGCTGCTGTGTTTCCCGAGGGCTATGAGATATATTTCTTTAAAAGAGGTTTAAGAGATTATATTGCTTGTGGGTTTCGTAAAAGTCGACTAAGAGCTTGACCTGAGCATTGACCTGGGCCAACTCTATTTAATACCTGATCAACAAAGGAGTCCCAATAAAGTTTGACATCAGGCATGCGGCTAGTCATAAAATTATTGCCAATAACTTTTACAATGTTTCCTATGAAAGAAGAGTAAATATTGCGACGACCTTAAGTAATTGGTGTAGGAGCAAGATGATGGTAATTGGAACAAAAATTATAGAAAATAAATTAATTGACTATACCATGTTCACCACAGTCGTTGCAATAGGTTTTTCGTTAGTTTGCTTCCCCTATCCGTAAACTATTTGCTTACGTATGTTTGCTTACGTTTGTATTCTTATGATTATCTCTTTGATGAAAACTTCTTTTTATTATTCTAGACTTCAAAAGATTCCGACAATGATTTTGAGTCTGTTAGTCTTCGCTCCACCTGTATTATATTAAAGCCGTAAAGCTACAAAAGTCAAATGTGTTGGCAATCAATTGCATAATCAACCCGATTTGCCACGTTAATTTGACAAATTAATTGCCACCATTTTATGTATTCAGATGTATATAAAATCAATAATAAAAATGTCTTGCATATAGATTTAGAATCTATAAAAAACTAGCTGACCCGACAGACGTTGTCATGTCTTAGCTATGAATACCAATTAGTATATGTAATTAATAAAAAAATATCCAATAGCAACAATTTGGTATCAAATAATTAAATGCATCTCGATAAGGGTTAAAACAACATTTCCATGATGTTGATTATAATTCCATCGATTCCTTTTAACTTCATTCCGCGTTTGACGTATTCTTATATTTCTTTAAAAAAATAAAGTAAATCACGTTCCATGTGGTGACGGATTAAGAATACGATTCACCACTCCCTATCTTACCCGTGGATGTCTTAAAGGACGACTAAGGGACATAATATGTACATAAGATCTGTGCAAGAGAAGAAAATCTCAAAATGAAATCCAATACCAACATGTCTGATCAGCATGGTATAGCAGAAAAAATTCCCTCCCATTGTGGAGGAGGCCCAAGCCCAACAGTGGGACGTATGTGGGCTGCGATGATGATGATGATGATGATATGTAAATACGATTAATGAAGATCACACAAGTTCCAGAGCTCATTGTGGCTTTTGTAACCACAAAGCAATACATTTTAATTTTATATTGACATTAAAGGATGAATCTTTACCTATTTTAATATTAACATTTTTAATCGTAACTGCCTATGCACAACAATTGAATAAAACGTTAATTGCTTACTTACAACCAAATAAACAAACACAGCAGTAAGTTATTACTCTTTTTAATATCACATACATACAAATACTTACATCATTAATTATATGAGACTAATGAATGGTATTCAATCAATTTATGTGCCGACCTTTGCCGAGCTATGTAAAGTATAGATTTTATTTGTAAATATATTTTTTATTTAATATGCGTTTTGCTCATAATATATAAACAGGCACTCTTATTAATGATTTCTGATGTTCACGCGAGTATGACACATTGTAAATAAAACTACCTTACGACTTGGTCACGACGGACTCTTCGTTAGTCCGCCCGCGACCATGAACGCTATAAAGTGTTAGAAACGTAGGGTATTCAAATATGAGCGTGACAAAATCCACTGTTATTGATTGTAATTAAAATATTATTGTATATTCCGTATGGTCCAGGGTAACAATACAGTTCCTCATTCCCTCTCCGATCCGTGGGTGTCCTAAAAGACTAAGGGATATGATATGTATAGATAAATATGCTATACGTAGATAAATATGCAAGAGAAGAAAAACTCAACATAAGACCTATATGGCATAACGTCTGACAAACGCGATATAGTAGACTAATTCTTCCAATTTTCCACTTCCAATTTGGAAAAAAAAATGGACGGATGAGAAATGGATGGTAGGACTTATTTTAGTCGAGATGAAGACAATCAGATGATATGTATTTCTGTGCTGCTAGCTTAGTTAAATAAACGTATGCCTTTTGAACATAAAGTTTGGATTTGAAATCTAATCAGTTGTATAATATTTTTGGCAGGCTTTGGTTTGGCTACAACTCGCTCGAAAGGGCAGTGTAAGGTCTAAAACTGCAATGAAGGCATTTAAATAATATAAGTATTTTTTCACTGTTCCAGGTTTTATTAGAGACTACACAGGAAGTTATGCAATTGCGTTCAATATGCTAACTGCATGTAATATTTGCTGCGTATTGCCCTGGACGGCTGAAGCTGTAGCCAAATATATCAAGAAAAGAAAATCGTCATCCAGTCAAAATTCTTTAAAGATATAATTCCTTTTGGATTTTTTTTTCGTTTTGCGTTTGGACTTTTTATGATAGGACTGAAATCTCCCACCGTGGAATAGTTACCAACGAAGAGCTTTAATCGATATTAATTTTAGAGTCAAAAAATCGATTTAAAATAATATTCTACCGTGGAACTAAATCATAGAAGTTATTGTGAGCGAGTGTGAGTGTTTATGCGGATATTGTCTTAATATTTTTATTAAGAATTGCATAAAATGAATATGTGAAAAAGAGGTGTAACTATAGTTTGTATTGTATAAAATGTTAGAATATTTTATAGTTAAGTAAATGCCAGTAAGTTATCTATTTTTAGGTATTAAGTCGACAAATATTTTACGTGTTCATGATTTGTTAATTATAAATAAGTAACAAATCACATAAACCAAATAACAGTTTTTTATAATCACCGAAAACGCATTATAATTCCTGATATGTCAAAATAATCACATTTTTTTAGAGGATTTTATGAACTAATATTTAATCGTCATAAAAGCTTGCGCTGTCAGGTTTAATGAAGTAATATGTTTTTAATATTATGAAGTGGAAAAGTTTGTATTTTTATTTGAACAGGCTTATCTCAGAAAATATCGATTTGAAGATATTATTATTATGCAAAGCCTATTTAACAAGAAAAGTTATCATCATCATCATTTGATCATTTTCATTTACATTGTAAAGGTACAAAACATTTTATTTATTATTCAATGCCTCATGTGTGTTATAACATAAAACTATGTAGCATATGTGGTCAATTAATCAAAACGAAAATTTATGTTGGCCAAGACCGTAGCTTGTAAAATTTTGCAGAAACGTCAGAAATATATGTAATTCTTCATTCAGTTACCGTTTATAACTGGTTTTCCGTTTTATGTGGTTAACTAATTATGAACGTAAAAAATAACTAGAAGAATTACCTGTATTAGCCAAAACCACAGCTTGTAAAATCCAGTAGAAAGGTCAGGAATGTAGGTAATAGTTATGTGGTCAACTTATTTATGGAACGCGAAAAATAAAAACGTACATGGTTACAGAAGGACTAATATGTTAAATGATAACATATCATTGTTGCTCAATTCTACCTGATAAATATATGTAAATGAAATTATCTATTCTTGAAATATTAAATTATAATAATATTCATAAAAATTGTTTCAATTCCTCTCGTCAAGCTTCTATTGGCATGTGGTTTGAATTGTCTATGATTGAATTGTCTAATCTCACGGTTAAACAGAGTCGTTAAAGAGATAGAAATATCGAAGTCACTATATATGTTCTATAGACTTTTTCACTGGTACGTATTCTGTTGGTGTTTAAATTAATAAGATCGTCAATTGTCTAACACTGTATTAATCGATACAGCAGTTGGGTTCACTCAATGTAACTGGAAAAGATATCGATAAATAGCCTGGCTACTGATGAGCTATTTATAGGAGTGAAAATGACTTACTCTACCACACTGGTCAACCGGATTGTCATAGTTTTCCTTCTCTTATTTAGATGATAATTTCCGTGTGGTGATGGAATAAGGATACAATTTACCACTTTCTATTTTGCCTATGGATGTTGTAAAAAACGACTAATGGATACCATATGCAAATAACATCTGTGCAAGAGAAGTAAAATCCTATATCATTATGTCTGACCAGCATGGTATTGTAGGTCAATTTCCTCATATTGGAGAGGAGGCATCGAGGCTAGCAGCGGGACATGTATGAGCTGAGACGACTTAGATGATATCTGCATACTATATCCCTTAATTACCTTAATCATCTTGTGCGACACGGACCGGTAAGAAAGAAGGGATGAATTTTATTCTTACCACAAGAAAAAATCGTTACATCCAAGCAACAAATAAATGTCAACAAAGCTCGCAATATATAAAAAAAGATCGCATAAAACACCTACTGAATAGCAAATCGGAGTTTACGTATATTGAACAAGTGTAACGTGTAATATGATAACGAACTACAAGCAAATAATACATATGAACAAAGAAATATTATCTATCTAGGCCATATATAACATTATGATTATTTATTAAGACACAATAAAATATGCAACTAAAAGTCGTGAGACACAAATATATATGTGGGAGTGCGATTTATAAGATGGCTATTGTTACTATTATACCTACCTACTATTAGATTAATTCGCATTATAAAATATTAAGTTAAGTTCGTCTTTTCCCTGGGTATATTAAAGTCGATCAAAGAGTGTATGTTAATAACATCATAGCAAGAGGTAGCAAACTCGAAATAAACCAACTCTGGCTACCGTATCGTAGTAAGTTCAATAAAGAAGAAGAAATAACGTAACATTATATCGATCATCATTTTATATCTAACTAGCTGACCCAACAGACATTGTTCTCGCCGAATAAAATGAATTCTCCTTGAAATCGTCAGCAGTGCCACCTATAGGGTCCAATTGTAAATCTAAATCAGTCTCGAGTCTTCTTGAACACACACAAAAAATTTCATTAACATGGGCCCAGCCGTCTGGGAGGAGATCAGTGACATAGAAATCCTTATATATAAATTTCTTGTGTGCGTGTGCATGTCATTGAACTCCTCCTAAACGGTTGGACCGATGTTGGTGAAATGTTTTGTGTGTGTTCAGAATTCGAGAATGGATTAGATTCACAATTGGACCCAGTAGGTGGCGTTATTTTATATGAACAGAACAACGTCTGTTGGGCCAGCTAGTAGATATATAAAGATAATGTTTATTTAGTCTGTATTCTAGGTTTCTTTCTTTATGTTACAAGTAACTATGACTGTAAACCTACTATCCTTACCTAAATTAGAACGTTTATAAGCTGGAAAAAAAAAATCTCAATACCATCTTTTCGCTAGTTTCTTATAAATAAGGTTCATATATATTTTAAAGATTTCGGTGTCAACCGTCTACACAAAACATAATTGAAGGAAGGATTAAGAATATACATAACAGAACAATTTTTGACAAGCTATGAGCTCGGCTAAGCCGTTCGGGGGCACAGAAAGGTGGCGGGTGTCTCCATAACTTGTATTATTTCTTATCGCCAATTGAGCGCGACACAGGCATCGATTACGGTGAGGTCCCCATATCCTGCCGTATTATTCCGTACCGCCAAGTGAACGGTCCAGAAAACTAATTCCTTGATTGCATGACAATCTTATTAATTAGTTTTGTGATCTGTTTAAGCTAATATTTTATTTCATAATAATGTCTTCTTGACCTCATTTTCCGTATGGTGACGGAGTAAGAATACAATTCACCACTCCCTATCTTGCCCGTGGATTTCGTAAAAGACGACTCAGGGATATAATATGCACATAACATCTGTGCAAGAGAAGGCAAACTCGAAATGAAATCCTATACTAACATGTCTGACGAGCATAGTACAGTAAGGTCAATTTCCCTCTTATCGTGAAGGAGGCTAGAACCCCGAAGCGGAACGCGTATGAGCCGAGATGATAAAACAGTCAAAATACAAGAATAAGTTTAAAATTCTCAACTCGAATAAGAACGTCATAAATTATAACATCTCATCTTTGTTGCATCAAAACGTGTGCATGACCGTGACTAGATGGAAATAAGCATCTTTAATGTATTTTTTGTCGTATGTGTATTTCCCCGTGTAGTAATGATTTAAACCTCTAGTATTTAAATTATTTCAACCAGTATAATAAAAACCAGAATATATGGTTGTTATTTGCTTTGAAAAGCCACAATTCTTGGTTTTAATGGCCGAGATGCAACAAAGGCTTTTACTATTACTTTGATTACAATTATACTTGATATAGAATTGCAATATTTCCTTTTGGAAATAATTTTTGATATTATATTATACCCTCTACGTATTTAAAACTAAAATATCATTAGTTTTATACTTAAACCAGTATAAAGACAAGTAAAGATATTTAAATAATAAAAACTGCGTTTATTAGTCGTACCCAAGATTGTAAAATTTGATGGTATTCAAATCGTTCATCAGAATACACCAATACCTCCACTTATGAACTCGGTGCACTTATGAACACTCCATGACACATTAAAGTACTTATGCGTATTTTTGCGATTATGCGCTCAAATTGAACTGACACAACAAAGTTGTTCAAATCATAATTTCCCTCTTTTTTTTTTTTTTTTGTGGGTGGGTTGCGGTCGGCGCGCCTCCGCACCACTCCGTCCGGAGCGACAGAGGGGCTTAAGCACGCAACTCCCGCAACCCACCTGAAAACCACGTCGCCTTCGTCGTTGGGCCGACCACCGGAGCAGAGTTAACTTGTCGTCAGTGGTCGGCCCGACGGAATACCCCCTACTTGGGGTACCCTCCCATCGACTGACGTCCCTCTGTCAATAATATGATTTTTTGTTTGAGTTTAATACCTCAACTTACAAACAAGGAATAACAACAACAAAAGCTCTTGTAGGTATTCAACTCCGGACCGGGGAGTTTAGTCCGTCACCCGCGGAGAGGCTCACCTCGCGACGGCGATCTGCTGCGGGAAGGGAAGGAGACATCGATATAAGAGGGTACCGCCTCAGGGTATTCCGTCGGGCCGACCACTGAAGACAAGGAACTCTACGCCGGTAGTCGACCCAACGGCGAAGGTGACGTGCTATCGGGTGGGTTACGGGGCCGCGCGCCGCTCCTCTGTTGCCCCGGACGGAGCCAGGCGTCGGGTACACGGTACCTATTTAACTGTCTTGTCATATCATATCATACTAATTACACTAATATCGTAAAGGCGAAAGGTTGTGAGTGTGTATGTATGTCTGTTGCCTTTTCACATTCTAACACGAAAACGTATGTACTGGTCCAATTTCGATAAAATTTAGCATGGTGGCAGCTATGTTATATTTTAAAAAAGAGTTAGAAAATATCTTTTGATGAATGCTTGCAAATGATATGGACTAGTAATTGATTCTATCTCAAATCGACTTTCGATTGTTGTTATTACTGGTAATAAAGAAATAAAAATAAAGACATTGATATCATCATCATTATCATCATAATCATCATCATCATCGCAGCGTACATACGTCTGAAGCAAGGTGTGACCAGGCTATAGTTTGTTAAAAATATTCTGTAAAAATAACAACAACTTCCATACAAATTGTAAATATTCAATATATTGTAGAATTTGTGCGCCTTTTAAGTTTAAAGTTTGATGAGGTGGTATTCTAAAAAATAAATGCAATATGAACGAACATACTTGAACTGTAACGTGAATGACATTCAATCTTTCCTCATAAAATTTCGGTTATACAGGGATGCAGGAAAAAAGAGAGGTTACCTCTAATTCAGAAAAAGGTACAGTTCCCGAGAGATAGAAAATAAATTTGAAATTTTAGGTGGTCCTTCGTAGTAATGATGCGTCCTACTAACATGAATAAAGTTTATCCTTAGACCTTATCATGTTGCGCTCCAGTATAAAAATGAGTATGTGTGTGTGTGTGTAATTATGTACGCACGTAAGGAATTATACTTAACAAGATAAATATTTTTCTATCTTTTTAAAAATTGTATTCTTTGCATTCTATTATTAGTATCGTTTGTAGGCAAAACAACATTAATAATAGAAAAAAAAATCGGTTGTCTGTAAAGTCGGTTTATTGACGATAGTTGAACGTGACAACGTCATAAGAAAATACTGATGGAATAGTTTCATTTTTCAAAAGAAAATTTTAATTTTATTTGTTTGATAGATATTTTGTATGGATCAACCCTTAAATGGAACGCCTCAGAGCGAGGTAACGCCGCATACGTCATGTTTTTTCGTGTGTGCAGCCGGCTCCATCGAATTATAAGACGTTGTCACGTCAAAAATATAGGAAAAAAGGTATTTAATACATTGAAAGTTTTATTATAATGCATTATCTAGTTGACATTTGTGATGGTGGGTACGTGCATCGTAAAAAATGTTGACTAACTAACTTTATACGCGCATCGTAAAAATGTACGCACATCATTTTCCCCTCACGCGCCAAGAGAAGTATAACTTAAAAAAAAAGGAAATGGACTTATAGTATCCTGAAAGAAAACATGATTATTAAAAAAGAACATTTAAATTATTTTGTGCAAGTATATATGCATAAAAGAACAGATTACAACAGGAACTAATATGGCATAAAGTATTAATAAAATACTAAAAATTTTTTTCTAGAAAATGAAAAATTTTTATTTAATGAACATTTATTTTCATTAGTATGCACTGTAGGTAATTGCCTGTGGGTGTCGTAAAAGATGACTACGACGTAAAAGATGATTGTCGTAAAAGATTAAACATGCATATAATATTTATGTAAGGAACGGAAAACACGAAACAAAACCCTATACCAAATCGTTTAATCAGCGTGGAATAGTAGGTTCATGGTCTAACCGTGTTCATCATTTGTGGCTAGCCTCTCCACTGATTACAGTTTAGAACCCAACAGTAGGGAATATATTAACTCAGGTGATGATGGAAAACTGGAAAAGTAAGTTTATACACATTGTTTTTTTTAAACCGTCACGAGGTAAATTATTGAATTATTACCGACGTATTACACCTATTCATTATCATTGCGGCCCATATACGTCCCACTGCTGGACTCGAGCCTCCTCCACAATAGGAGGTAAATTGACCTTACACCATGCTGGTCAGACAGGTCGGTATAGGGTTTTTTTCCGAGTTTTCCTTCTCTTGCATGATGTATTATATGCAAATTATATTCCTTAGTCGTCTTTTACGACATCCATGGTCAAGATAGGGAGTGGTGAACTGTATTCTTAATCCCACACGGAAATTACATCTATTGCTAATTAAAATTCAAATATCTGTTTTTAATATCAAAATAGTAGCGTAAAATACAATGCATACATTGATTATCATGTGTTTCTTTATTCCAAATATTTTCCGAAACAACCAGACCAATATTGACGGCTCTACAGGTCATATAGTTCACGTTATAAGAACGAAATAAAAGAAGCTTCAGTTAAATTTAATAATTAATTTTATTGTGGGTAGGTAAAAAAATTATATAATAGCAATGACGTATTGAACATCAAATACCTTAACACTCTCGTGAAGTGTGGTGATTATGAATTCTATTATTTTGCTAACACCAGTCGACTATTAATATACAAGCCATATGCAACAGCCCTTAGGTTTACTCACTGTCTTTATTTATAGGTAGCGTTCAGCCAGTTCATTATTAATAAACAAAGATTGTAGTGGTATTGTAAAATGGAAAATAGTGAAGTGAAACGGAAAAATGTCGATCGGAATAGCTGGGGATACCTAGTTGGATTAGGAATTGTGTTTAACTTTGTGAGTACTGATTTTTTATTTTATTAAATTTAACTAAGTTTTGTTTACTTAGTACAAGTTATTGAATGAAATATAAAAAGGGACTTAATGTGTGAACGGGCAAGCCAGTTATCCTGTTTTACCTGTATACCTACTGTAATTTCTACGATATTGTGTAAAGCAAATTCTTTAAAACTTAACAGTCAATCGTTTCCATTAAAATTGTATCATCATCATCATGATAAAATTGTATCATCATCATCATGATGATACAATTTTCGTAATCATTTCCATTGAAATTGTATACTTTATTTTTATTATTATTTGCGTATTATTATATATATTTTTTTTTATTACTATATAAATCCTTTTTCCCGTGTGACGGAGGAAGCATACAATTCCCCTATCTTGCCCCGTGAGTATCATGTAAGATGACTTATGGATATAATACCAATATTTTATCAAACCTTAATTTAACCTTAATAATCTTATTTTTTCAAACCTTATACCAATATTTTTAATTAGCGTGTTTCGGACGTTTATGGGCTGAAATGATGATTTTAAACAAAAAATTCCTTAATAGCTTATAATTTATGTATGAGTAACTACGACATATTGTCTTCTAATAATGATACTATATGGTTTTTAACGAACAGTTTGCAGGTATTGGACATATAAATTCGTTTGGATTAATCTACCATGATTTTATGAATGATACTAATTCTTCTACGAAGTCATTAACTACTGCATATGGAGTGTTTGCAATTATGTTAGCAGTTGGAGGTAAATATGTTTCTTAAAATATTATTTCTTATACCTACCCCGCTGGCCGGACGGTTAGTGCTTTGTTTAGAGTTTCCCTCTTTTGAAGCATGATTTAGAAATTGATATTTACTTATTTTACTATTTGCGAATAATAAATATACTTCAAACATGATCAAATTCAAAGTACGGGTTCAAAATAACGACAATATTATTAATTCTAATAAGTGTATTTTACTTGAGGTATAATACTGAATGGTATAAAAAGTCCCTTATGGTGATGGAGTAAGAATACAATTCACCACCCCCTTTCTTATCCGAGGGGTGTCGTAAAAGAGACTAAGGGATTACTGCAGATGATATCTATGCAAGAGAAGGAAAACTACTAATCCGTCAAACCAGCGTGGTATAGTAGGTCAATTTCTTTCCCATTGTGGAGGAGATGCGATTCCAGCAGAGAGACGTATATGAGCTGTGATTATAATGATGTATAAGAGAATAACTTTTATGAGGATAGGAAAATGGTGTTATATGACACCAAAGGGGTGCTGAACAGAAAATTTACCGCATACCACGTTCCCAGTACTGTCGCCATAACTATCAAATAAAAAATATTCATTGATCAATTACTATTTTTGTTAACATACATTATAACATAACATACATATCAAACATTACGCAATGAAAGAAAGAAAGAAAGATTTCTTCTTTCTTTCTTTTTTAAATTACGCAATGTATATAAAATCACATTATTGTACAAAAATATACAATAATTGTTTTGAATTTTAGCAGTGAAAGTTCTTGAAGAATGATCTAGAATTTGATACTTATACTAATTACAGACAATAAATAAAAGAATTTGATCATGTTTGCAATATGAATAAATTCATTGCGCGCGTTCCAAATAACGACGAAGTTATAAATTTTAAAAAGTGTATTTTTTTCAGGTATAATACTTAATTGTATAAAGAATAGCTTTTCTTTGAGAATAGGAGGATTTATTGGAGCTTTGCTGTTTACTATAGGTTCTTTTCTAACCATATTTATAACAAATATCGATCAGCTAATATTCACTTTTGGGATTCTCCAAGGTATTGGATTCGGAATTATTGTTCCTGTGTGTTACTCAACATTAAACTATTATTTTGTAAAGAAAAGAACTACAGTATTGAGTCTATGTAAAGCAGCGCAAGGCATTTTGATGATGTGGTATCCACAGTTAATAAAGAAGATGATGTTAGAATATGGATTCAGAGGCACATTATTAATTATAGCCAGCATTTCATTACACTTATATCCAGGAATGGCCACGATGAAAACTGAAGAAGTAACGTTAAGAAAAATAAGAACAGCAAGTATTTTATAATTAGCAAACTATGTGTTATTTAATTAAACTATTTACAATCAATAACTAAAAATTAATGATTCAGGTGATATAGAAAATAGAAGAAATTCTAAGGAAAGTGAAAACCTATTGGAGGCATCATTTGAAGACGGCAATACCGATACTCTCGATGCATCAAACAACTCATTCAAAAAATTGTGGCAAAAAATTTGGTATTTATATTCAAATATACTTTATTTTAAATCTTTAATAATATACCTAATAATATGACTTATACATTCATACATACATCAAGGTTATATTCTCTCATCTAATCATTTATCTCAGCCTATATGTAAATATTCTACTGTTGGGCTATAGGATACTATAGAAGGGATGCCACTATACCACGCTGACAGGTGTATTGGTATAGGGTTTCGTGTCGGTGTTTCCTTCTCATGTATCGATGATATATGCATCATCATCATCATCTTGCTCTTATCCCAATTACTTGGGGTCGACGCAATATGTCATCTGTTTTGACATATTGCAAAAAGTTTCGGCAATGACTTTTATGACCGGCCGCCTGCCTGACGTCAACCCTCCTTAGGAATGTAATCGTTGACCCAAATGGTACCAGATGGAGTTGGTCCGGGTCAATCTAGGGCTCTTAGTCGTCTTTTACGACACCCACGAGCAAAGCAAGGGTTGGTAGTATTCGAAGCCGCTACCACACAGCACGATGATATATGCATATCATATCTAATAGTCGTCTTTTTCATCTACGGCCGAGAGATGAGGTGGTGAATTGAGTATTCTTTCTCCGTCACCACACGTAATATTTATTAAAAGCTTTTATTTAACTTGCCGTTAGTATGGGACAAATCTTGAGAGTTAAATTAGAACCACTTCCTGTCGTTAGATTAGGTTGAATTTTGGTTTACTTATGTAACTTCGGTGACAATGCAATAATATGGTACTATGAAGCTGGTCTCAAAATGGCGTCGGAAGATGGTTATAGGAACTCCTAAACTAAACGAGGTAAAACCGTCGAGTTTGGACTCGTTTGAATAGTCTTGACAAGTACTCGTGTGCTACATGACAGCCAGGGTCTCAAGATGGCGTCGGAATGTGGCCTTAGGAACTCTTAAACTAAACGAGATAAAACCGTCGAGTTTGGACTCGTTTGAATAATCTTGAAAAGCACTCAAATAAAAGCGTGCTTTTAAAAAAAAAATGATTAATATTTTATTTAATTATATAAAACTGTTAGGATGTAACACAAAACTACTATTAAATGTCAGCGTTTATAAATTTATAATACGTATAACGCCGTCTGTACGTACGGAAAAGCATAACTCATTGTCACGTTCCGCCTAAGCCGAGCGTGCAAGTGAGACAGAGGAACACGCGATTGAGAGGCATGATTAGCTTAAGTTAAGCGTTCGGCTTGTGATGTATCAAGGTCTAATTAAAATAAAAAAATAGCTATTTGAATTAACTAGTGCAAATAAATGTTAATTTAACGAAAAAAAAATAATATCCAATTATTTCTTACAAATTATTTCTTACAAAGAATAATATAATTCAGTGATACAAAACAATGATAATTCAATGATAATAATTCAATTCAATTCATAAAAGTTTACAATTTCATCAATCTTTTCCTATGAAGTTATCACGTAAAGTTATTGTCCGTAAACCGAATTTACAGGCAACCAATTTTTATATTTAATTTCAGTCACACACTGATGGAAGTATTGAACTTCAAGATCTTTAAGGACATCATTTATTGTAACATTTGTACTGGGATGAGTTTCGTGAGTTTCTCCGATCTAACATTCTTTATGCTGCAACCGATGCTGTTGTTTCAATATGGTTATAATAAGGTAAGTTTTACATACACATTATTTCATTGAAAACACCATAACCATTGTTCTCAATCTTAATTATATTCCTAGTCTTTTGTTGTTTACAATGTATTTACAAAATACTTTTATGTTATGTACACATACTTAGAGATTGTAAACAAACATTAATTAAATTTAACATGATATATAAGAATAAATTATAGCTAAGATATATGTATAATGTTTATCAGAGAGTTTATCACAGGCTTGTGTCAGTAGTCATATGAGAGATATAAATGTAAACAAATCTATGTGCTGACAAAAGAAGTCAGAATGAGATATAAAATTTCTGGATAGAACACAAAATATTTTGAATGGCAAGAAAGATCAGTACTTAGATAGTGACGACTTCTATTTCGTAACGCTGCTCAAGAATATTCTTAAGCATAATAGCTTTATGTACACATATATCATCTGAGAAGAATGTATGAACATAATCTGCACAAAAGCGTCTAAAATTTTAAATTTACTTATAAGGACATTTACTATCATCATATTCATCCATCAGCCTTTAGATATATATTGGGGTATATGTGCTTAGGAATAAGAGGGATATACCCTTGGTATGCAAGTTAACGATAGATGTTTCTTGATTTCAATAGCCTTGTGAACCTTCTGAGCAGGTATCGGTGTTCTTTTACGACGATTTGTGGGTTATCAAATCTGATGTTATCGCGGTCGCAGTTCTGTGTATGTCATAAATTGTAGACTTAGTGTGACGACAGTACTTCATATCAGTCATGTATTCTTTGAGCCGAGTTCTTATGGATCTCTTTGTTTGGCCAGAGAGACCACAGGCACAATCAAGTTTATAAACTTCTGCATCCCGTAGAGGGATCTGGCACTTGACAAGTCGAAAAGACTGACCAATCTATTTTAGTAGCTTTAAATAAGTTTTTATGGAAGAAGAGACGTTTTAGGGTGTAGCTAATTTTGTGAGTGACTCCTTTCACATAAGGCAGGACAACAGGGATGCATTGAACTTTGAGTGGTTTCAATTCACAATCTCTGCAATGGGGGCGAGAAACTTGCAGCTTGTTTGCATGTAGAACCTGCTCGACATGCTGCAGCTTCCCAGCCAGTGTTCATCATTATAAATTCCTCGTGCTATCTGTAATAAAGATTCAAACGCGGTAGTTAACTGTAAAGGGGGATGATAAGAATTTCCCTTCAAGTATTTATCTGTATGGATTGCTTATATGGATATTATTGAGTAAGATCAGACCATATGACAACGTTACATTTTTCCGATCATTTTATCTTTTTGCTTGTTGTAGTGCTCTCAGTTCTGAAAATTTTATCTATATAAAAGATGTATTTTTCCTTTTCAATTGCGACATTTTGATCTAGCCAGTCTCTGCCATTGTAGAGATTAATTTAGGGTATAAACTGTATATTGACGACAAGCACGAATTTAGGTCTTGTTTAATAATACCAGAGAGAGTTTTTTGTTCACGTTTTTAGTTCTAATAGCACGCGGCTACCCTAATATTTTCCAGTCTTGACAGAGAATGTGTTGGTATATCTGTCGATAGTACAATACGTGGACTTGGACTCATACTTAGCTTTTGTGATATCTTGAAAATGTGACGACGGCTCCACATTATTTTTTGCACTGCCGTTCTGTTAACACCTAATTGCATTATTGTGATCTAATATCGAACTTGAAAAAATATATTGAATAATATAATATCAATATCTATCTATACCAATAAATAAAATTGGAGTGTCTGTTTGTAATGTCAAAATAATAGACTTTTTTCATGCTCACACGGTTATTTGCACTGTACATATACCTAAAATACACTTTATATTTTTTTGTCTGTCTATCTGTCTGTCTGTTTGTCTGTTTGTTCCGGGTAATCTTCAAGACGGCTGGACCGATTTCAAAAATTCTTTCACCAATCAAAAGCTATAATATCAGGGAGTAACCTAGGCTATATTTTATAGTGTTGCCCAAAAAAGTCTTGGTCTTGCGGTCTTGATCTTGGTATTGCGAGAAATGCGAGACCGAGACCAAGACTAAGACCGCTTAATTTTTGCAAGACCAAGACTGGCCCTGCAAGACTTGAGCAAGACCAAGATTGAGCCTGCAAAAGTCTCGCGGTCTTGCATTTAATTCAAATCACCATTTTAGCTTATATACGGCCAACTGTTGAGCTCGTGTCTTCTACATAATAGGAGGGAAATCGGCCGTGGTCGGAGGGGAATCGCCGGTGATCGGCCGTGTTGGTACAGGGTTACATGTCAAGATTTCCTTCTCTTGCACCGATGTTATATATTATAGCCCTTAGTCGTCTTTTACGACATTCGCGGGTAAAATAGGGAGTGATGAATTGTATTCTTACTCCGCCACTACACGGTAAGTCAAATCAGTCTTGAGATATCCATCCATTGGCCAATCGATTCCCAATGTTGGTGTTGGCTTTTCAGAATGACTCTTCGGAAAGGCTTAAGTACAAAAAGTGAGCCGTCGCTCAGGACGCCTGACAGATGTGAAACATCGAAACTATTTTGTACGAGTAGAGACACAGTATCGCATATAAAGTATCGATACTGAACTCATGAATAGTATCGAAAGATAAGTAACGTACTGTTTAAAGTATCGAGTACTTTTATTTACTTTATCTTTAGGTATCGAGTACTTTTCTTTCGATACCGATAATTTTGTATTCGATATTTTAGTCAATAAGTACTTTTTGGTAGGTATCGTATCGAATAAATTATCCATTTTAAAATTGACTTTACGACTCATATTTATGGTAACGTCATTTAGTACAAACGAAATGAACCTTCTAAAACGTAGCTTGAAATAATTTGCGATTTATAAACCAGAAATAGCGGCATCTATCGAGCAAACGACCGACTCTAAGCTACAATATATTTTATAAAGAACTCTCTAATCCTGTAATGATAATAAGACAAGCTGTTTAAAGTGAGTCAAAATCCAATTCTTAAGGAGTTGGTGACATACAAAAAAATAAATACACAGCTGAAACTAATAAAAGTCTATAAAAATAAAATGCTTTCATCCGTTCACAGACATTCTTTCCGCACGAAGAGTGTGATTTAGGAAACAGAAATGGCGGCATTTATCGAGCTAACGACCAACTCTCAGCTTCAATATATTTAATAAAAAAAAAATTAATCCTGTAATGATAATAAGACAAGCTATCTAAATAATTTTAACGTCATTGGTCCTCCTTAAATTTTCAACTTTTAAATGAAATTTGACTGTTTAAAGTGAGTCAAAATCCAATTCCTATGAAGTCGGTAATATACAAAGAAATAAATATATATATACACCTGAAACTAATTAAAGCCTATAAAAAACGGTTCTCCAGTTTTCGTAGCTGAAAGTAAACTAAATACCATACCTACTGGTATATTTATATTACTAAGTTAGAGAATTTTACATTAATTTATAAAACAAGTATATATGCATAAAAGAACTTTAGATTACGACAGGAACTAATACGATAAAATTAAGGCATAAAGTATTAATAAAATATCGCGATTTTTTTCCAAAAAATGATGATTTTTATTCAATAAACATTTATTTTCATTAATATACATTATAAGTAACAATTTACTTTGAGTTCACTAGATGGCGCTGTACAAAATTTTAAATCGCACCATGGTTTCATTATAAGAATGTAGGTATATGCATCCAAATATTTATTTAATATTTAATTAATAGGGGACCGCGAGGCGTGGCGTTAAACGCCACGCGACGATCATGGTCACCCTCGCCTATAGATGTTTCACATCAAAAATACCGTAATCGTCACCCTGTGTGTTAGTCTTGATAAGTTTCACACGAGAGTGCTCTTGCGCATTACACATATTTATATATCCGTTTATTCATTAGCCCAACGACGTTCACTGTTGGACATAGAAATATACCTACAATTAATCATAGGTATATTACCTATTAAAACTATTATTAACAGTGGACTAGAGACCGGCTAGCAAATGGATAGATAGGATAGGATGATATTTGATTAACTTAGTTGGATTTTTCATTGCCATGATAAATGACTGTTACGTTATTCCAAATGCAAGACTTTGCGAGACTCTTGCTGCAATACCAAGACCAAGACTCGAGTGCGCAATACTAAGACCAAGACGAGACCTGGTGTGCTGTTGCAAGACCAAGACCAAGACTGGTCCAAGTCTCGTCTTGGTCTTGCGTTTGGGCAACACTAATATTTTAAAGGAAAGGCTGAAACCAAAGCGAAGTGAGGGCGGGTTGCTAGTATGAAATAAAAATAAAATATATTTTGTTTGTTAAAATGTAGCTCAATTGTAAAAATTTTCTCATCCGTAAACAAAAATTTTCTGTGACCTCCCTTTGCGTACTTCAGTAGTTGTTTCGATTTTACCAACCTATTCTTTTTTAAATTATCAGTTAAGAAATTACCAGTACGTCTCTTATAGGCTGCAAGTCCTAAGTCATCTTTTAAAATACGCGACATGGTTATAGGTGCTATCTTCATCGCCCGAGATAAAATCTTTTGCTTTCGGACAGGATTTCTTCGAATTCTTTCCCTTACTGCTTTGACCACCTTTTTCGTACGAGCACTACGTGGATGGCCAGATCCTTTTCTGTCACAAACAGAGGTCTCATTGTGCCTATTAATAGCCCGGTACACAAAGATTTTACTAATGCCAAGTGTATGGAGAGTGTTAAAATTACATTTGGTTCCAAACCTACTTTGTGTAATGCAATCACAACGATTCGGTTCTCTTTATCACCCACTCCATTTTAATATCGCAAAATATTGTACAATGTATTGGCGCCAAAATGAGAAAACACAATGAACAATCCATAGAATAACAACGTATAGAAGGTGAGTTCGCACACAAAAAGTGAAGCATTTCAATTGGAGCCTAATGGAGCTTACGCCGGAACCGTTACGTAGTGTACAAGGTCACTGTACTGCACGTACGTACGCAACTCTTAAAAAATGAATAGGTAATTATGACGGTTTGTGCATTCAAATGGTGTCATAACACATTTGAAAAACTTAAAAAAGTTTTTAACATTACTTTTAAAATTATTTCGACGATTTATGTTAATAAAAACAAAATTAGATTTCATAATTTGTGTAGTGGTGTGCGTGTGTAATCTTCTGCGCGCATGTAGTATTTTTAGATTCATATTTCGAACGTTCGAAGTAGCGACACTATCCTTCTTTACGTTATTATTCTAAGGAACAATCATATAAAAATGACAGATTCCAAATTCAAATGTAATATTTTGTTTATTTTTAATTGTAACAATATTTAAGGCCAGACTAAATATTATTATGTTTACATTTCAGACTGATATTGCTACATGTATATCAATTGGAGCTGCGGCGGATCTCATTGGGCGCTGTGTACTGGCCCTTGTAAGCAATTTTGTCCAAATAAATACGAGGTTATTGTTTTACACGGCCACATTTTGCACATTTCTTATCAGAATAGGTATGGATGCCATTAGTACAGTTATATCTTATCTATTCGCTGACTATTTAAGTCATAATTTGATAATTATCATGCGCCTATTGTCTTAGGGTTTATTTATAATCTAAATATAATTTTTATCTAATGTATGAGTAAGTAGAATAAATTAGAAATAAATATATTTTCCTTTAATCAATTTTAAAATGTTCCTTTCTTTGCCTCGTTGACTTGAAGGTTTCATATAGGTAACTGCCGAGAATGAAATTCCCGGTTATGGCAAGAACATTATTTGAAATTTTGATAGAGCCATTAGACTGTGTAAAGTTAAGTGATTCGATGTTTAATATAAGCCAAGTGGAATATGACATAACCAAGTTATGTCATATTCCACTTTAACTAGCACAGCACAATACAAGAATTTTATCTTTACTTCAAGACAAGCTAACTGCCTTTTGTCGACTTTCCCAACGTTGCTTTGTTGTCATTACGAACGAGCTGGAAAGAGACGTTCAAAATAGAGTTCACTAATAAAAAGAAAAGTTGATATCGTTTACCTCTATTAGCTAGGCATTTCAGAGTTTTCTTTTTTGAAAACATCACCTTGCACTAAGAAAATAATTCTTGTATTGCGGGCGACTTTACAAACTTATAACTAACGGACACAAATTACATCCAGACTCAAAACAACAATTTGGGGATCACGCAAAGTGTTGTCCTGCATGGGGTTCGAACCTCCGACCCTGGCACTGTATTTCGGTATCTTAACTACTACGCCATCTGTGCAGTCAGTTTTTAAAAATGTTATTTCGAAAGAAAAGACAGTCTGATATTTGCCACAGTTATAATTATTATTAATCTTCTGAGAGTAATGAATCGATTTAATAATCAAATATATATTTCAAATTGTTTCTACCTACGTTTTTGACTTTACTTCAATTTATTTATTTATTTATTTATTTAGAAAACCAACAGCGATACATATATTAAATTACATGATTTGTGTTCTACAGTATTCTATGACTAATAATAGGTTTTCCTGATTAACTAGGGTAAGTTTAAATATATGCGAACGGACTACAAATTAAATTTAAAAAAGAAGAAAAGAAAAATACAGCATTACATTTGATTACAAAAAATAAAGAAACTTATTTAACACAACAATATAATTCATTGAGCCAAGTGGTAAGAGCATATTTGCTTGTCATTTGCCTTTCTTTATCATTTTTATTAACTGAGCTTTAAATGTAGGTTTAGTACAGTTAAATATATCAACTTTTTTTGCTTTTGCTTCTAACTAGATTCATCAGAAAGATGATAAGGCGGTTTAGGATCCATCATGTAAACCGGTAGTTACTGCTGTTGTGCTCATTTTCGACTTTTTCATTTTTTAATTCAAAATGATTTCTGATGCTTACGCGATACATTGTAAACAAAACTACTTTTTTTATTTTTTTTTTTTATTGCCAACGGTGGCAAACGAGCAAGCAGCACACCTGATGGTAAGTGAAACTGCTGCACATGGACCATTGCAATACCAGGGGCACAGCCAGGCCGCTGCCTACCGTGAAGGAAATACTCTTCTTAAACCTCGTTTAAAGAAGGACATGTCATAGCGCTCGGGAAACACAGCAGCAGGTAGTTCATTCCAGAGCTTGCACGTACGTGGGAGAAATGATCGCTGGAAACGTACAGTTGAAGACCATAACGTTTCCAGGTGAAATGGATGAACCCTGCTGCGATGTCGAGTGGTACGTTGGTAGAATGGTGACGGTGGTACCAAGTCAAACAGTTCCTCGGAGCACTCCCCGTGAAAGAGTCGGTAGAGTACACAGAGTGACCCAAAGTCTCTCCGCTGCTCCAGCGACTCCAATCTGTCCGTAAGATTGGGATCCCCGACGATTCGAACAGCCCGTCTTTGCAGGGAGTCAAGTGGGTCTAGCTGATATTTGGGCGCACCTGCCCAGAGATGTGAGCAGTACTCCACATGAGGACGAATTTGTGCTTTGTATAGCACAAGACGCTGTCTCGGTGTGAAGTACCGCCTGGCTCTGTTCAGGACGCCCAACTTTTTGCTTGCCAATTTGGCTTTGTCCTCCAAATGACTCCCAAACTGGACTTTGCTCGATATTTTGACGCCGAGAATCCCAATACTCTCAGAAATTGGAAGAGTTACTCCTTGGAACTGAGGCGCCATGACAAATGGGTCCTTCTTTGCAGTGAACGCGCAAACTTGTGTCTTTGTGGGGTTGAACTGGACTAGGTTCCGTTCACCCCATTCCGAGGCCCGCCCCAGAGAGCGCTCGACTTCAGACACAAGTTGAACCCTTCTTTCCTGAATACTCCGAGGGATATTCCGTTGCTCAGTGTACCGCTCATCACCCGTACTGTCATCCGCATAGCAACGCATATTCTCGATAGAGAGCATGTCATTGATATGCAGGATAAACAATGTCGGGGAGAGTACCGAGCCTTGTGGTACACCAGCATTAATGGTCATGGTATCGGAGCAGGAGCCATCTACGACGACTTTTATACTCCGACCATCCAAAAAGCTGGCAATCCAATTACAGAGTCCCTTGGGGATTCCGTATGATGGTAGCTTCGATAGAAGTGCCCTGTGCCAGACCCTATCGAACGCCTTTGCGATATCTAGGCTGAACGCCAGCGCCTCACCCTTGCCCTCCAAGGCCTCTGCCCAACGGTGTGTGAGGTACACAAGAAGATCACCAGCCGACCGACCATGACGAAAGCCGTATTGGCGATCACTGATAAGCTGGCGATCCTCAAGGTACTGCAGAAGCTGGCGGTTTATAACCTTCTCCATTATCTTGGAGAGCAAGGATGTTATCGCAATTGGCCTGTAATTCGATGGGTCAGACCGGTCTCCCTTTTTAGGGATCGGGTGGACATGGGCTACCTTCCACGAAGACGGAACCCTATTAATAGCGTAGGAAAGTCGGTATAGGCGCGTGAGGATGGGAGTCAATTCAGGGGCGCACGTCTTTAGTACCACTGCAGGGATGCCATCCGGTCCACTCGACTTATGGACGTCTAAAAGCCGCAGCTCCCGCCTAACCGCTCGCTGCGTGATGCGGATTTTGGGCAGTGAGCTTTCACACCGTGGGATGGTAGGTGGTGTGGCAGCTCCGGCATCCAAAGTCGAGTTACAGGCAAAGAATTGACCTAGAAGATCGGCCTTCTCCTTTGCGCTGTGGGCCAGACTACCATCGTGTTTCTGCAGTGGTGGGAGATTGGGCTGGCAGAAGTTGCCTTGTGCAGCCTTGGCGAGCGACCAGAATGCACGACTCCCAGCGGGATAGCTTTGCAATCGCTCGCCAATTCTGGCAACATGTTCCGCCTTGGCTCTGGCAATAGTCTTCTTACTAGATCTAGAAGCGGCGTTAAATTTCCGCTTCACCTCTTTGGCGTTCGGGTCCTGGCATTTTTTGGCCCTATTCCAGGCCCGATATGCGGACTGTTTCTGGCATGCAGCCGTCCTGCAGGTTTTGTTAAACCAGGGTCGGCTGCGGCCACCGACGGGTATTTTGGTGTTGGGGATGAATAATTCCATCCCCGTAATAACCGTTTCGGTAACGCAGTCCGCACAGACGCCAGGGTCCCCAGAGGCGAAGCAAAGCCGCTTCCATGGGTAGGATGCGTAAAACTCGCGCAGTCCATCCCAATCTGCTGACTTATATTGCCAGACTCTGCGCGTCCCAGTCGCCTTAGAACGACTAGGCCTTACAACAGGGGCACTGCTACGGACCAAGCAGTGGTCAGAAGATCCAAGAGGCGCTTCAACCACTACCTGATATCCGTGCTGAGGTGTAGTCAGCAGAAGATCCAGTAAAGAAGACTCATGGCTCTCAATATCTGGGATACGGGTGGGCTGTGTCACCAGTTGTGAGAGACCATAGGCCGAGACCATATTGAAGAGATGTCGACCCTGGAGGTCAGTGGTTCGGGACCCCAGCCACTCTTTATGATGAGCTTTGAAGTCTCCAAGAACCACCACCTCCGCTGATGGACACTGCTCCAATATTTCGTCAATCCCCCATTGGACGTTCTCAAATAATTGAATTGACCCCGGATCACTGCCATGGGACCTGTAGAGGCATGCGTAGATGCGGGTAAGCCCTCCATAGTCTACGCGTAGCCACAGGATTTACAAGTCATCATGTTCGAGGGCCCGAAGGCGGCGACAGCAGATATCACCTCGGATGAATACGCACACCCCGGCTTTACGACGGAAGGTATGCTCCAACTCGTAGCCGGGGTAATTTAGGTACGAAATGTCATCCGGAGCACCTATCTGCGTCTCCGTTAAAAAGAGTAAGGCAGGCCGCGCCATCTCGAGGTGATGGTGGACGGCGTCGAGATTGCTATGTAAACCCCTGATATTGCAAAAATCCACATCAAATGTGGATAAGGGGACCGCCGTAGAAAATCGTCTCTTTTTAACATTCTTGGCCATGATTTTTAATTTAAGAAGAGAAGGAAGGGAGTGTGAATGTGTATAACGGAGTTTGGCGATACCAAAAAAAAAGGCAGGGCATAGTGCATGGTCGAGGAGTGAGTGTTGTGAGGAGCTGACACGAAGCACGGAAGGGCCCCCGATGCCCCCCCGTGTGTAGCCGCCGAGGTCCACTCCGGTTTCCCACACCGGCACGACGACTACCCAACGGGATTTTCGCCGGTTGGTGGGACAGCCTCCCAGGGAGGATGATCCTGGGTTCGGCTCCCCTGCTGACCGGCAGGTGGCCGGCGGTGACCATTCCCATCGGGTCTCCCTGTACACCATGCCAGCCCCTCACGCTCAATACCCCGACCAAGACCTCACCACCGCAGGTTTCAGGCCTCACCAAAACCCGCCACACACAAACACACCCAGAAAGTTGGGCTCCCGGCTCTCTCGCTCACCGAACGAAGTGCAGCAGCAAATTGCTACTACTCAAACGTCGATCTTCTGCGAGAGTGTGGTACTGCCCCGGACGGACCGGCCCGCGACTGCAGACAAAAGACTGTCTACAGTGTGGTCCTACCACCAATATGTACTTACCTTACAATATGTACAATATGTACCAACACCAAACTTTGTGGATTTTATCGCGTTTGTATTTGATTTTTGATTGCCCGGCATTTGGAACACTTTACAGCTTTCATAGTCATGAGCGGAGTAAGATATCTTACGTACAATAAGTCATCCCTATTACAGATATTTATAATTATCTGCCTGCTACAGAAATTAGTCATTAAATTTTGACTCACATTTTGATACAAATTTAATGCCATTTATTAGTTATTACTAATTATAGTCGTAATGTTATGACTCTACTCAAGAAACAAAATCCGTAGTTTTATTTAAAAATTTTAATTCAATTAAAAAATCTTATCAAATCAATGAGCAAAGTTGAACAATAGTAATTATTAACAATTTGTTTGTTTCAGCGATACTACAGACATCTCAATTTATATGGATGGCAACGATGACCAGTGCTTTGGGTATACTGCGGGCCTGGTTGCATGTTACAACTCCTCTTCTAATTTCAAACCATGTTTCACACGAGGACTTTCCCGGCGCATATGCAATGGCAATGCTCGCAGGCGGTGTTGTTAACGTCGCTTTATCTCCACTTATTGGTAATTACACTATTCCAATCTTCTCTTCAACCTGCATAAAACTCACACTCATTAGCTTCTTTTATAATGGTGATATAGTGATTATAGAGATGAACTGAATAATGATTATAATAAATCTATCAGGCAATCTTGATTAAAGTACCTACTTTATTTCGAGGTTTTCATCTCTTAAATTAATGTTATCTTAAGTTAAACGACTTAGCATTGGGCAATCCCTTTTTATAATGCTCATGTGACAGAAGAGTTTTTGTTTATTGCAAACGGTGGTAAACGAGAAAACAGTACACCTGATGCTAAGTGTTGCTGTCGCTCATGCACCTTTGCTAGGCTGCTGCCTACCGTGAAGAAAGTGAAAGGAGTGTGAATGCGTGCAATAAGGTTCAATGATTCTAAAAGCACCAAAACCCATCACACGCAAACACCCTCAGAAAGTTCGACTGCCGGCTCTCTCGCTCACCGAACGAAGCGCAGTAACAAATTGCAACTACTTAGACGTCGATTTTCTGCAAGAGTGTGGTACTACACCGAACGGACTAGCCCGTGGCGGTAGGCAGACAAGTACAGTGTCGATACCACTAATTTTGTTATTCTTAATCTGTTCATATGTTGCTATTCTTAGGCCGTCACCAATATATCATCATCACAGCTCATATACGTCCGACTATTGGGCTCGGACTCTGTCTATTATGGGAGAGAATTTGATCTATTATACCACACTGGTCAGAAGCGTTGGCATAGAATTTAATTTCGAGTTGCCCATCAATTCAAATGAATTCAATTCAATTTCATTTCTGAAAGTAGATGGGTTTGTACAGACATTACAATTTATTTCTTTTGTAATTAGAGTATGCAAATTATATAGTTAAGACTCCTACTATTATCTCAGGCAAAGTAAATATACTATAGAAAATAAATTTTATGTATCATAGATGCTTCGAGGTTCTTGTTAAACAATTTCACTAATTAATATGTAAACCATATATCGAACAGCGTGGTTATTCTGCGGATAAGTTTGTTGTTTGAATCTAAAGTTTCGTCCAAGGTTATATTTAATTCGATCTTAACAATTATATTAGAAGATCAGTCGTGGAATTTGTGGCGAAATATTTTATCCTATTAACTATTCTCCTTTATCACAAGCAATGTCAAAGTTCATTCTGTGCTTCAGTCAGTCCTCCAAGTTTTTGTCTGTGTTGCGTCCTCCGATTCATGGTCGCCACTCGAGAACCTTTCTTCCTCAGTGACTGTCGGTTTGACGAGCGATGTGAACTGCCCATTACCACTTCGGTACATTTTGAGCTATGTCAGTTACACTCGTTGTACGGATTGCCGTATTCCAGATTTTACCACGTAAGGATATACATATCGAGGGGTGGCGCCGTGCTGCATCACTATCAGATCGGTCACATATCGCGATGTAATAAAATATCACTTCGGATGTCTACTTTTAAACTATATTCAATAATTAACGCTAACACGATTTTCTATTATAACTAATGATTACGTATGTCGACGGATAAATTAAGAGTTTGGGAAACGCGGTGAATTTGATACAACCTGGCAGCAACAACGACCGATCGCTCTCGAGTCTCGTTCCCAAGTGAGTATTCAACGGACCGCTCTCAATAACGAAAGCTCGGTAATATTTCAAACGTTAACGGTCAAACGACAAACATCAAAAATCATTGCCAACGTTGTATCGAACATACCCAAGTATAATACTTGACGTTTCCGTAATCGATTGATTCTTGAAAACTATTAAGATATGATGCCAGAGGTAGTGATGCTGCGACATACAGATCATAATTAGTTCTTCCCATAGCATGCTGAACGACTTTAAGTCTTTTTTTCAATCTGATAGTTGGCAACCACGTTCTAAACGATTATTAGGGGTATTATTTTGATCCCTAAAAAAAGGTATTATTTTGATGCATGTTCTAATGCTGTTCTAGCCAAATGCGCAGTTGGCAAGACCTAGGATTAACCTGCCACCCCTAATGGTGTTGCGCGGGTCCTTTATGGCCGGGACGCTGGTGGGGTAGGTATCCGAAAGACTAAACCGTTGAGCGGGCTACTGAAGTCAAGAAATCGGCTCAAGTAGCTGAATTAGTTTATACGTCCTTATACTGCACCTTCTTTGATTAAAACGATTTTAGTGTGGTGTGGACGCCTAATAAAAAAATTGTTTTATTCTGATACATGTGCTAATATTACATTAAAGTTTCATCAATGTTTGTTCAATAGTTTTTCATAAAATAGTAACATGTATATATCCTACACTTTTATGTTTACTAAAACTGCAAAATAATGATGATAGACAGAGTATTCCGTGTAGTGACGAAGTAAGAATACAATTCATCACCCCCTTACCCGTGGATGTCGTACAAGACGACTAAGGGCTTAATATTCAGATAACATTGATGCTAAAAAGGAAAACTTGAAATGAAATCCTGTTCCAACAAGTCTGACCAGCGTGGTATAGAACGTCAAATTCCCTCCTATAATGGAGGAGGCCCGAGCCTAACAGTGGGATGTATATGGACTAAAATGATGACAAGGATTATGAGACAGAGATATTGTAATATCTCTGTCTCATAATCTTCTTTTTATCCTATCATCGTCATCATTTCAGCCTATCGCCGTCCACTGCTGGACGTAGGCCTCCCTCATGTTACGCCACAATGTGCGGTCCCGCGTCGCCTGTCTCTGACGACGCCCAGCAATTTTCACCAGGTTGTCGGTCCACCTATATGCGTCCTACACTGCGTCATCCGATACGTGGTCTCCACTCGAGAACCTTTCTTTCCCAGTGGTTGTCGATTCATCGAGCGATGTGGCCTGCCCATTGCCACTTCAGTGTGCTAATTTTTCGTGCTATCTCGGTGACACCCTTTCTTCTGTGGATTTCCGTATTCCGGATTCTATCTCGCAGAGAAATCCCGAGCATAGCCCTCTCCATAGCACGTTGAGCGACTTTGAGCCTTGTTATGAGGCCTACATAAGTCATCACTGGTAACACACACTGGTCGTAGACCTGTGTTTTTAGACATTGAATCCTCTCTTTTATCATATGGATTATTGTATTCATAGCTTGTTATCAACGTTTATATAATATCTTTGTGCCATACATTTATTACAAAGACAATAGCTGCGCACGATGCTGCATTATTAAACAATAAAGAAATAGTACTTTATCTCCTACCTTATCGTATCTTAAAGAACATTGAACTATGATTATATTTTTAAATTTTGATATTATTCTCCTTATCGAACATTCAACATTGAGTCTGGTATCGTCGTCCAAAAACTTTTAATTTTTTGCTTATTCAGTTCAATCAAAATTGATAATATTAATTTACTATTTGTAAATTAATATTATCAATTTATGATATTAATTTACAAATTGCTAATTTATTACTATTAATTGGCAGAATTATAAATTATTTAGTAACTATAGTTTATAATAGTATACGAAATTTCATAAACTATTACAACGGAAAATTATTACAAGACAACTTTATCTTTATCTGCCAGCATTTAACTACTAAATTAATTATCTTGTAGCAGGCTAATAGCTATTAGTTACGTTTAATATTCTAATTATACAGTGTTACCCACAAATTGAATATTATGTTATTTTAAGTAATGAAATCGCTAAAATTAATAGAGCAAATACTTTGAAGATTACCCATCGCTCTACTACAGAGCGATTTCAACCTGGCATATCGCATGGACTTCATTTTATTCCTAACTAAAAGCTCGCCCTCGCTTCGGTTTCAGTTGCCTTATCCGCGTAGTTCTCGTTCCCGTGGAAATACCGGGATAAAATATAGCCTACGTTACTCAGAGATAATATAACTATTCTAATCGTGAAATAATTATCAAAATCCATCCAGTTGTTTTTGAGTTTTATTATTCGTAACAAACATACAAAAATACAATGTTTCCTCTTTATAATATTACTAGCTACCCGCCCTCGTTTCGCTTCGGTTTCAATCGCCTTACCCGCGTATTTCTCGTGCCCGTGGGAATACCAAGATAAAATATAGCCTATGTATAGCATTCCATTGGTGAAAGAATTTTTGAAATCGATTCGGTGGTTTAAGCGTAACATACAAACTTACTTTCGCATTTATAATATTTCTATTTTTTTTAATCCATCCACAGACTTTTGTCCGTGCCTTTTTTATGTTTGATTTCAATTATTATATTGATTTTATATAATTCAAAGATGTACTTGAAGTGGCTTTATTACAGCTGTATTTAAATTTGGTAAAATGGAACAAAATTTTGGCGCTCCTCCTTCCCATTAAGGATCTCAATAAATACTATAATACTATTATTCTAAGAAATTGAGTTAATAAATTATTTTTTATTTCAGGATTACTAAAAGATGTGTATGGAGATTATGTACCGGCATTCTACACGTTAACAATGTGCTGTATTCCTTGCTTAATTCTATGGCCTATAGAATTTGCAATAATCAAAATGAAGTGATTTATATATATGTAATTTAAGATGAAATTAAATAGGCGTATAGCTTTTTATAGATATTGAAAAATTCTAATCAGTATACATATTATTAAGAATTAAAATGAAACTTATACATATATGGTTTTATTAAATCGATCCTTATAGTTAGAATTGTGTTTAACCCCCGACGCAAAAAGAAAGGTGCCACAATTTGTATAAAAAAAAACTACTTTACGGCATTTTTCATGTTTGTATTTAATTTTTGATTGCCCGATGTTTCGAACAGGTCAGCAATACGTCTATCCCGTGTATTATATACATGCGTTATACGTATGTCTCCACAATTACATCTTCATAAATACACAGAACATAACCTTAATATGCAATTGTAATATCCAAATATTATACTTCTTCCTTGCTTCTGTTGACTCTGAGCTATGTGTGACCACCAAATGTCATCTACTCTATTTGTTTTTGTTTGACTTAGTTGTTCGCCGCAGATGGCTGTGACAACTTTACCCGGACTGTTGGATGAGCACCGAGGGCTCTCAACCCGTTTAAAGCTAAGGTCCTCTACTCATTCGAGACACTCTATTTACAGCCGTCTTTCGCGATTAAATCACTCAAGCGTGATGATACGTAGCTACAAATGTTGTCAAAGTATACTTTGTGTTGCAATCTTTTGATTAGCGATAATAATTACTTTAACCCCGTTTTATTACATGTTCGTACCACGTTAAGCATTCGCTTCTTAACTTCTCCGCCAGTGGGCGCAACTTTCAAACTGCCTATAATACGTTAATTCCTTATTTTATTCACACTACACATCCATCTCAGCCTTTGAATGTCCATTGTATGGATATACATGTACGAATCACATCAACAGTATGATTTTTATTCCTTCTCTTTTTAATAGCTATAAAAAGACATGTTTCTGAGCGATAGAAATATAATTAACAAAATCTACATTTATGTGTGAAACCTCAGGGTATGGCTAAGTACAAATAATAGAAAATAACTAAGTTATAATTGTAGCGAAGCGGCGTGCAAAGCAAAGGCGCCGTCAAAGTACATTATAAGTTAGCGAGTAGTCCAAATAAACTTTAGTATTTAAAAAAAATCATTGGAATAATTTAGTTTTATGTTTCCTTTACAAATTGTCAGAAAAATAATCTTATGTAAAATATAGAACCAATTTTTTCCGAATAACTGTAATATAATATGACGCAGCGATGTTGATAGTCCCTCATTATTAACCCTTAACGGTGCGAGTTCTTTAGAAAACCTTCAGGCAACCTTTGGCCACATCAATCTTGCCAACGCTTTCGCAATGCCCTTTTCGTGATAGGTTTTAAGTGTGTAAAGGTTGAACAGCTGTGATATTGCGGAATATAATATCTTTTCTGTATACTTTATCTGAATTTTGCAATGTAATGGTAGAGATTACGATTATACAGTGCTAAACACCAATAGTAATAGTCCTTGGAAATATCATTAAGTTATATAAATGTGAATATCATCATCATCAGATCAAATCAAACGATTAAATAGACGTTCAATCAAGGTTTTTTTTAAGATTTTACATAAAGTAGTTCTATACAAATAATAAAGATCAGTTTCGGAGTTATAAAAAAATATTTGATACAAGATGCCACAATTTTTAAAGAAATAAAGCAAATGTTGCAAAAATTATAGCGCCGTAAGCACTTATTGTTGACTCCGTGCTTTATCACCGTTGCGGACCAACAAAGACATAAAAGAAAGGTTGATATTGGCAGGCCCCCTAACATTTTGTCTAATTTACAATAAAGTTTAACGGTAATGCTATTTTAACTGTAAATAGAATATCGAGAGAACCAGTAAAATGTCTTTTATCCTGATCGTTTCTGTATGTTTATGGGATAAATTAATTTTGTATAGTCGATGGATAAAGATGCCACTTTTTTTTTGGTGGAGGGTGGGTTACGGTCGGCGCACACCTCGCACCACTCCGACGGGGCGACAGAGGGGCGTAAGCACGCACACCCGTAACCCACCCGTGATACGGCGCCTTCGTCGTTGGACCGACCACTGGAGCTGAAGGTGACTTATCCTCAGTGGTCGGCCCGATCCTTGAGGAGCACCCTCCCATCGACAATAAAGATGCCATACCCGAGTTAATTTATTTAGTCTTTTTATATGCAATTTGTATGAAATATTTTTGAACTACCTTATCAAATGTGTACCTTAATTTTCGTATGTCTTCAAAAGAGTCAGAGTTTTATAAAAAAAATTCTTTCTCTTTCAGTGATGCTTACATTTTCTTAGCTGATTTTTACGATACTTATAGGGAAAGGAGGGGTGTTATCATTTGCATTTTTACTTTGTCAACACACGGCAATTGGTCTACTCAAACAACTATATTTTTTCAAGAATATGCTATTACTACTTTTTGTTATCCTTGGATATTCTGTACCTACTAAGAATTTTTAATTTTTCTGATGTTTTAAGAGGAATTGGAGCCAAATTTCACTTTATTCTCGTGACTAATTGAAACAGCTTAATTCAAATTGTCGAATAATTTAGGTTAATACCCAAGTATTTTATTTAAAACAAAAGAAAGTTCACCTTTCACTTGATATAACTGCCGTTTGAAGTCGGAGAACAATATAAGTGGATTATTGAGCCATCTTGAAATACATGGAACATTCGACTAAAAGGAAACCAAGTAAAATTTATTCATAGGATCTAGGCAACTTAGTTTACGTATTCTGATCAGATTGCAGTCGGAATATCTTTGTCTGTTATTTTAAATATTTTCATCTGTATCGTTTCATTGTTTCTTTTTATTATGTCTAACTTTGTAGATGTTTTTTTTAGCAAAATTAAAAATAACTACATACTTCATACTGCAATATTGTAATTGCGCACTTCTTTTCGCTGATTTGTAGTACTATAGGAAGATATATATGTCTTGTGGTAATAGTGTAAGAATATAATTCACTATCTAATTTTTTACCCGTGAACGTCGTAAAAAGTGATTAAAAAATATAATAAGCAGATTATATCTATGCAATAGAAGGGCAAAGTTGAAATAAAACCTTATATAAACATATCTGACTGGCATGGTACAATAAGTCCATTTCTCTCCTATTGTGAAGGAGGCTCCAGCCCAGCTATGGATTTCGTATGTATAACGCTTGTATTCTTAACCTATCAACACCTGGGGAGTAAATATAATGCTGCCCTGGAATTATTGCAGACATTCTGGCTGTATCCTATAATCCATTTTAATAAGTACAGTCAAGTCAAATTCGCTTAGTATGTAGCGAACGATGTAGACAGCTAACTTTATTAGCGTTTGAATTACTCAGCATATTCAAATATCTGAAACTCTCAAACTACTTGTGGTAACATTTCAGCTTGGTAAGCATAATTATGTAAAAGAACAAAAGGAATCGTACAAAAATAGACTTCAAAGTATTGATTAAACAAAAGGTTACAATTGTTTGCAAAGTTAAACAATACTTTTTTCATTTATTGAGTCCTTTGCCTGTAAATAGAACAAATTCTATACGTATTAGTAATTACGTATGAACATATCTTTTAATTTTTATGAAATTAAATTTGATTATGATCACTCCTCATATGATGCGATAAAGGTTATGATTTCTGATTTTTACGCGAGTATTATACATTTTAAATAAAACTACTTTACGGATTTTATCGCGTTTGTATTTGATTTTTGATTACCCGACGTTTCGAACACTTTACAGCGTTCATGATCACGGGTGGACTAAGATGTCTCACGTCCAACAAGTCATCTGTCTGCAGTCTGCAGAAAATTTATAATTATCTACTCGATACAGAAATTAGTTATTAAATATTGACCCAGATTTTGATACAAAATTTATTGCCAGTGTAAGAAGAAAATGATTCTATATGAAAAAGTTATATTGTTTATGGTTAGTAATAATTAAACATTAAAATTAATAGTAATTATATTTAAAAACTAACTAATAATCTAGTATACTACCACCGGATCGGAACACGGTTACACTGAGAAAGATCCGGCAAGAAAACTCAGGTAACATGATGCTAAATTAAAGTTAATTCATCATCATTCTTGTATTCATGATCATGAACGCTGTAAAGTGTTCGTAACGTCGGGTAATCAAAAATCAAATACAAACGCGATAAAATCCGATAAAGGTTATGTTAAATTATCTTATTAGAGCTATGCAAAAAAAATTTTCAAATCAATATACATTTTTTAAGTTCTATAACTCTGAGAAACTGAAAAATAAATATTTATTTGTCAATCTATTGACTTAACGTTGTAAAAGATAGAACTCCCTACGGTCCGAGGCGATGGAAGGCACAGCGTGCAACCCTAAACATGCCCTACACGTACCTACGTTTCAATCACCGTGTGGGCGGGATACAGGTATCCGGTTTTTGTCATCAGTGGCGTGATATGGCAACTTGTCAACAATTTTCTACCCACAATCATAACTTGGCCAAATTATACGGAGTTGTACTACCTTCCTGCAGAAAATCGACGTCTGAATAGTAGTAATTTGCTGTCCTTTGACCTATGAGCTAACATGACAATGATGATTGATGGTTACATACCCTGCACTAAGGAAATAATCCTTGCGGGGGACTTTACAAACATAATTGACGGACACAAATTATATCCAGACAAACAATTTGTGGATCGCACAAAGTGCTGTCCTGCATGAGATTCGAACACTGACACTGTGGGGTATCTTATCCACTACGCTATCTTTGCAGTCAAGTCAGGTTTGACATGAACCAACTAAATACGAATATATTATGTTATTCTTCGATCTTTTTATATCTTCTTTATATATATATATTTCTTGTGTACGTGTGTGTCACTAACTCATTCTAAACGGCTGGACCGAATTTGATGAATTTTTGTTCGTGTTCAAGGGGATTCAAGAAAGGTTTCGATTCACAATTAGACCCGGTAGGTGGCGCTGCTGTCGATTTTAAGGAGAATTATTTTTATTTTATTTGAACAGAACAATGTCTGTTGGGCATAATAGCTTATTTACGTCCCACTGCTGGGCTCGTAGTACTCCATCATAGGACTGAAATTACCCTACCTATACCATGCTGGTCAGATGTGTTGGTACAGGGTTCCATTTAGAGTTTTCCATCTCTTGCATAGATATTATATGCATATTATATGTCTTAGTTATTCTTCACGATATTCACAGGCGAGATAAGGAATGGTGAATGGTATTCTTACTCTGTCACAACACGGCATATAATAATAGAATATGTTAGAAGACTGTGACAATAGACTAATGAAGCCATTAAAAAACGTCCCTTTTATTCTCACCGAATCGTTATTTTTGACAACTGACCTATTTCGTGATGTCCGTGATTATTAAAATACTCTGTTTCGTAAAATAAACTGTTGTTGGCAACTTTTTTACGGGTATGGGCCACTTTTCATTAAAATGAAATAAAATCGGTCGGCATTTGTCCATAATTGTTAGAAAAGCTAGGCCAGCAATATATAAACTTAGGTTTATAGCTAGGCTGCCTAGCCTAGGCATGCTGCGTAGAGATGTTTTTAGTATACGGACATATGCCCTTAAATTTTTGCGAGAATAGTTCTGTTTTTCATTATTTACCTTTCAAAATACCCATGGATCATTTGTTACCGACTACTGTCCTAAAGCGATCAGCAACCCAAAGAATTAAAACTAAGCCCAAAACGGACGATATAGAGGCAAATTAAGCTACAGTAAATATTTATTAATATACTTTACGAGCACACGTAACTTTATATAAATTATAATTGACGTAGGTAAAGTCTAAATGTAAATATTATGACATATTTTAGGGTTACGGAGTACAAATGTCCTTTCACTTGTCAATATAAATGAGGCGGATTTACTCGAGCGAAGTTATCACAGTCACGCCGTTTATATTTACGTTTCTGTTATTTTTGTAAACTCATCCACGCAGTCTAAATAAATAAACATTTGTTGATGATAACCATGACAGCTGTCAAGTTACCTAAGATAATGTATACGCATATTATCAATATAATATGAATATTGTTTCGGGATTTTAAGAATACATAACTACTTTAAAAATATATTGAAATGTAAGCCTGTCTAATATTCTATAAGCTAAATTGTTGTAGAGTTTAATTAAAATCTATTTACTTGTATTGTTCAACATTTTTAAGCGATTAATATCTAATTAACATATTCATATTCTAATTTTTTAATTAAAAATCCTTTATTGATTGTAAATGAAACTACTTTACGGATTTTATCGCGTTTGTATTTGATTTTTAATTGCCCAACGTTTCGAACACTTTGCAGAGTTCATGGTCACGGGCGGAATAAGTTGTCTATGTGTGTTTCATATATAATCATTTTCTTCTTATACTAGCAATAAATTTGTACCAAAATGTGGGTCAAAATTTAATAACAATTTTTTTGTATTGGATAGATAATTATAAATCTCTGTAATAACGATGACTTGTTGGACGTGTTTTATTTACCATATGTAATACACGCGAAAACATCAGAAATCATTATCTTTTATTAATTTTGCTAAAAATCCCATTCGCGTAATGATTGAAATATACTAGTGTCTAAAATAAGACCACTTGATTCTTAGAATGGCAAAAAGCTTTATTTGTGTAGGTTTTATTTAAATCTCAACATCACTAAATCTGGAATAATAACTGCTAAATAAGATCACTCTCATTAGGTAGATTTAAGAATTATACGGTGAAAAGTGTTTGTGTAATGCCCAAATATAGACCTTCCATGCATTTCAGCAACATTACCTATTTAAATAATTGCGCTTAGTCGAAAGCTTTAGAGTTTAAAAACATTTACTTACCTTAATCATCATGGGTTCGAAAGTAAAAAGGAGCCACGTTCTTCTCAAATCATATATGTGTCAGTATTTGGTGTAGGTTTCCTTCAGATGAGTGAAATTCTTCTATTACAATACGTTGGTTCTGACTAGATCACCAGATGAATTAGTATAGAATTATATTTGGAGTGGGTGCGCATACTTGCGCCTCATGCTGCTCTAGCCGAGGCCACGGAGGAACGACCAGAGGCTAATTGGCATCCGCAATTGGCGCTATCGCGAAGAGCAACGGTTCATTTGCGCGAAGGCGTCGCTCTAGATTAAATTCCCATTGACACAAGCCGCCGGCAGATACCAATGGCCTGTCTTTCAAAATGAGAGAGAGCGCAAGGCAGATTATTTAGTGTTTATTGCATTCATAATCAAAATAGCCCCGTGTACATTTAAGTATATTTTGCGGCCAAAACAAAAAAGGGGATTTTATATGGAATTTTAACTATCTTGCAGTTATTTGAATTTTGACTGCACAGATGGAAGGCGTGGTACGTATAAATAAGAACCTCTAACGCTAGGTATCTTGGATTCAATACCCACGTAAGCTGTTCTTTGTACGATCTACAAATAATTGTCTTCTGGAGTGAAGACAATTATTTGTTTAGTATTTGTGTCACTTAATTATGTTTATAAAACTCCCAAGAATTTATTTTAGTACGGGATGCCTCCGATTACCTTTATAAAAATAAAAAAGAATCTATTCCTTCGATATCAAAAAGAAAGGAAAGGTTAGTGCCCATTGTTTTATAACCACACTGTTGACAGTTATCTGTCTACAGCCTCGGACTGGTCCTTCCGTGGTAGTACCACACTCTGGCAGAAAATCGACGTCCAAGTAGTAGCAATTTGTTACTGCGCTTCATTCGGTGAGTGAGAGAGCCAGTAGCCCAACTTATCCTTCACTTCGGCATTTCTTCGCGGTAGGCAACGGCCTTGTAAAAGTCCATGAGCGGCAACAACACTTACCATCAGGTTTGTTTGCTTGTTTGCCAACGTCTACGATATAAAAACTGTATTCGCCACACGAAAATTACAATTACACTAATCATTATTTTATTTTAAGATTGACTTCTTTCAACATTAATACTCAACATTACATCTATAATATTATGTAAAGTTAAAACACATAGTTAATACGTATATCTGTCTAGTCCTAACTTTATAACAGTGTAAAGACCTACTTTACAGTATCGTGCGCTAAGGCTATCCCAGCCCGGACGAGCTGTATCGACCGGGCGGGCGGCGTCATATTGGTCTCAATGAAGTCAAAGGCGTGAACAGTCAATACTGTTACTATCCTATTTAATATAATTTATATCAATGTAAGCAATATTTATAGCTTCACGTGAATTTTGTTAAGAATATTAGATTTGAAAATAATGATTGAACATTACTGTGGCAAAAATAGTAGTTGTTTTTCTATGGGAATCGGACAAATCAGTATTATTAATATCGATGATGATGAATTTTCCGTAGTGACGGAGTAAAAATACAATTCAACATCTGGGGTGGGTATCGTAAAAGACGACTAAGGTATATATTTATATAATGTGTAAATAACATCCATCCAATAAATAAAATTGGAGTGTCTGTTTGTAATGTCAAAATAATAGGCTTTTTTCATGTTCACACGGTTATTTGCACGATACCTATGTCTAAAATACAGTTTAAAAAATTGTTGTCTGTCTGTCTGTTTGTTCCGGGTAATCTTCAAAACGGCTGGACTGATTTCAAAAATTCTTTCACCAATGGAAAGCGATAATATCAGGGAGTAACTTAGGCTATATTTTATCCCGGTATTCCCACGGGCACGGGAACTACACAGGTAAAACGACTAAAACCGAAGCGAAGTGAGGGCGGGTTGCTAATAGAAGATAAGCTTGATATGAAATCAAGCAAGCAATGGTATAGTAGCAAGCAGTGGTAGGTCAATTTTGTTCCTATTGTAGGAGAGATTTGAGTCTAGTACTATGACATACGAACTGAGATGATGATTATTGTAGAAGAAGGAAAAGTTAAAATAAAATATTATTCAAATGGCATATGGCAGACTACAAGATGATCCATGTGGTGACGGTGTAATAATACCATTCACCATTCTCTTGCCTGTAGATGTCGTAAAAAACTACTAAGGGATATAATATGCATATAATATCTATGCAAGAGAAGGAAAACTCGAAACAAAACCCTATACCAACTCGTCTGATCAGCATGGTATAGTATGTCAATTTCCCTCCCGTACTGGAGGAGGCCTGAGCCCAACAGTGGGACTTTTATAGGCTGAGATGATGATGAGGAGGAGTACTAGGCTAATTTCCTTTACTAAAATTAACAAATAGATCTACTGCTGGATTGAAGAACAGTACAGCAGGTTATGGAACCGCACGCCGATTGATATTTTGAACAATATCCAATGAAACAAAAATCTTTCAAAAAAGGCAGCTCCGTCCATTGTGAGGAAGCTCATCCCAAATGGCTAGAAATAAGAAAAAGGCGGTATTTTTATGCCTTACATCTAAGAGAGTACCGAAAAATAACTGCAATACGTCAACTAGTTTACATACATAACTGTAACATTAATTTTATTTTAGTTTATAGATTTATATTGTTTCTACTGTGAAGATTATAAAATTTGCCGTGTGGTGACGAAGTAAGAAGTTAACTACCCCTTATTACCTTATCTTGGCCGTGGGTGTCGTAAAAGGTGAGTATAGTACTAAATATACATAAAACACCTAGGTAAGAGAACGAAAACTCAAAATGAAACCCTATACCAACACGTCTGACCGGTACCAGTGCGGTATGTTTTTGGCTTTTTTTTATTTTGAGGGTGGGTTACAGTCGGCGCACTCCGACCAGCGCGGTATGGTATATCAATTTTCCTTTTGTTATGGAAATGGCCCGAGCCACATATGACCTGATAATGACTACGAAGAAGTAATAGAAATACATTCAAATCTTACCTTAATTCACCAAGTAAATAACAAATGTGGGTTTTCGGTGTGTTGATAAAGAAATATCGTCAATTAAATATATTATGCAGTGATTTCCATATGAAAATTTTGTTACGAATTTCTGGACTTAAGATTCAATTTAAAAAAATGAAATCGCGCTATACTAAGGAACATTTTTTTGTTATAATAGATGTTAGCCGTAGATGGCTATGACAACTTTATCCGGATTCTTGGATGAGCGCTGAGGGCTCTTAACCCGATAAAGTTAAACGCCTCATCCCGGCGGCATCCCTATGGGGATGAATCTCGGCTTAAGAGGTGCTCGTTAGCAATGTCGGTTTGTCTACGTTTATGATTTTAACGTGACACGATTTACAACCTTGACAGCGAGGGTGGAACCGAGAATATGTACTTGTCAGGGTTTCACGGACTGCGTATGCCTTGGATCTAGGCGAGTGAAATAATATTATCGCGGGATACTAAACAAATAGGCATAATAAATGGTCACAAATAGCATACAGATATTTTTCATTGCAAACATTGGTAAACGAGCAAACAGTACACCTGATGGTAAGTGTTGCTGCCGCTTATGGCCCTTTACAAGGCCGCTGCCTATTGTGCAGAAAGTGAAGGAAGTGTGAATGCGTGCAATGAGGGTCAGTAATACCAAAGGCATCACTAAAACCCACCAAACGCTAACACCCTCAGAAAGTTGGACTTCTGGCTCTCTCGTTCACCGAACGAAGTGCTGTAACAAATTGCCACTACTTGGACGTCGATTTTCTGCGAGAGTGTGGGGGGGGGGGGGTTCCGGGATACCCCGAACGGACCCTATTGACAACAGTGTGGTCCTACCATTATTGAAATATGTGAATGGACTACCTGCTGCTGTATTTCCCGAGCGCTGTGATATGTCCTTCTTCAAACGAGGTTTAAGAAGAGTATTTGCTTCACGGTAGGCAGCGGCCGGGCTGTGCCCCTGGTATTGCAAAGATACATGTGCGGCAGAATCACTTACCATCAGGTGTTCTGCCTGCTCGTTTGCCACCGATGGCAATAAAAAAAAATGTTCAACCCATGGCACTCAATATGTGAGGTCACTTCTTGGACAACTACGCTGACTATGCAGTAACATTATGTGGGTGGCGTAAATTATATGGCGCGTTTAGTCATACAACCCATAACACCCAAGAAGATAATTCTAATTCAGAGAAATAGATCATGAAATCGAGAAAAATATATTTACCTTTTCGACCCAAGTAATTATGATAAAAACAGGATTATAATAATGAAAATTATTGTGATAATTTCCAATTAGATGTTTTTTGATAAGTGAGAATTGCCATCCCAGCAGTGAGTTTAAGTAATTTAATGATATTTATATAACAATTACTTCACATTATTGTTATAATAACAAAACAAATGGACTGAATAATTGTCTTTATCTAATAGTTATACTAATCCTCTTTGAACGACCACAGGAAACTTGAGAACGGAAATGTTATCATGATCTCAGTTTTAATTAGGTCAACAAGGATAGCGACAGTTGGGTACTATAATGTTTGTATGCTCCTTAGCTTTATGACCAAGCTATCTCAGTGTATATAAAACTTTTATATAATTAACCCTTTATACCATAACATTAGTAGTTAAAACCTTTTATATAATCAAAAAATACATCGTAATCATGTTGAATACAATTTTTAAATTGTTGAACATGTTTTTTTACATATTTACGTTACTAAAGTATGCATCTGTATTTCTGTATATTGATGGAGTAAGAAAACAATTCACCACCATAATTCTCTTTCTCGTGGGTGACGTAAAAGACGACTATGAAATATAATAGGTACGAGTATATAACATCTACGCAAATTAAGTAAAACTCGAAACTATACCCGCCATATTTACCATATACTACAGGTTTAGTACACATATCGTTATTATTTGTATCAGTACACCTTTGGTGCAATTGAATATGCAGTCTGAACAAAATTTACACCTATTAAATACTAACTTTGTACATAGTGTCACGAGGCAACTGTTTTTCCGTTTACGCCCTGTTAAGTGCCGGTGCCTAAAAATCCTCTTCAAATAATCTTGACACGATAAAAACAACAAAAGATAAAATGATGTCATTTTACTTCAGATATCAGTTTACGCGACTTTTGACATCACTTGAAATGACTTAGACTGAATAGCCGAATAATGAAACGACGAGTTTCTTCTTAGAATTACGCCACTTTGATACGGAATGTAATTAGGCTTTTCAAATGCAAATAAAACCGTTTTATATTAGAGTTAAAATTAATGCGAAGTAGTAAATGTTTGGAGTAAATGTTTTCATATTCTGGCTACCTACTAAATAATATAAATCACATTGTTAATTACTATTTATGTAAAAACTAATACTATTAATTTACACTTCCATTCCACACCGCCAGCCTATCAACGTCCATTATGTGTAGATATGCATGGGTATTATTAGTTCAGGTGGGTTCGCACCCTCACTGAGATGCCCAGAAAAACTACTTATCTTTTTCCCTGGTACTTCGTAAGGCGTATAGGCTTCCACTTGAAAGTAAGGAATGGTGACACGCTGTATTTTAAAATGCTATCACACGGGAAAATTTATTTTTAGATAAGTAAGTATGATTTCTGATGTTTACGCGAGTATTACACATTTTAAATAAAACTACCTTACGGATTTTATCGCGTTTGTATATGATTTTTGATGGTCAATATTTAACAACTAATTTTCTGCATCGGGTAGATAATTATAAATTTTCTGTAATAACGATAACTTGTTGGACGTGAGACATCTTAGTCCGCCCGTGACCATGAATGCTGCAAAGTGTTCGAAACATCGGGCAATCAAAAATCAAATACAAACGCGATAAAATCCGTAAAGTAGTTTTATTTAAAAAGTAAGTATGAGTATTTATATTATATGTATTACACTATTTTTGTCCTGTAGTAGGTAATCTTTAAAAGAAATCACGGAAAAAATGATTTTTGACATTCATGCAAATAATAGAAATGTTTGATTTTCATCGCTTCTTAATTTTGATTTGATCATCGTCATACTTGAACAATATAATGCAATATAAAGCTGCTTTCATTTTATATCAGATGCGTGTACTTAATATTATGGTTATTATTTCTATTCAGAACATAATTCCTACAATAATAAACTTTACCAACCATATCCTCTTCGTAATAATACATACACGTCCCATTGTTGAGTATGAACTTGTTTCATAATGATAGTAAAACTGGTGCTTTGCTTACAACACGATTTAGCATAGGTTTTTATTTTCTTGCAGTAATATGATCTCTCTAAGATACGAAAATAGTGTTTTGAATTTTTAATTCTACTTTTTTTAACTTTAATTGTATTTCTATAATCATAATTATTAGTGGCAGTTATTAAACTCCCATTAAGTTAAATTTTTATGTGTAACTTTGATTCATTAGACCTGTCTTGAAAAGCGTAACAGATATGGGCAAAAAGTATTCTAGAAATTGATAGTAGAGTAATTTGTAATATGGGATGCAAACGACACATCGATGTTTCTGAAACATAGATGTTTCAATATAAAAAAGAATATTGATGTTCACCATTGTAAAACATCGATGTATTGATGTTATTTTATACGATGTTTTTACATCGATGATTTACCTGCCCTTTTTAAAATGTATGATACTTTTAGCAGAGCCTGTGTGAAAGTTTAGTTACTTTTTTTCTAAATAACTAAAAAAGCACAGCACGCAAATAATGGTGCTTCATGTAAAAACATTCTTAAAAATTAATTTTGCTTAGGTGTCCCGGTATATCGATGTTCTTGTTTTCGATATTTGCATCCCTATTTATGGTGGGTTTATAAGTTGATGTTCTCAATTGCTATTCCAAATTTTATCATCCAAGAACTTATTCACTTATGTGTGATTCAAGAAATTTAAAACAGTATAGATATGTACTGTGTTATGGTAAGTTCAATGGCATACCCACATACCGAACAATTATATACATGAAAATATAAAAGCTTTTAAACATATTAAAAGAAAGGTCCCTTTTTCAAATGAATGTTGAAATAAAACGCGTCAAATATAATAATGGCTTACCTTCATAAAGCTACGAATATATTGGCGAGGCAATTCGCATTGGACCATTCCGACTCAGTTATCATACAGTCCAAATTTATATACCCATATGTTTACATATTGAAGGTGAATGTTTTATCTATGAAGATAAATGAGTTGGGATCTTCGCTTGTATGGATGTGATGTGTATAAAATAAATGATTATTTAATTATTGTAAATTATTATTACATTTATATTAATTTTATTTAAGCGTCTCAATTCTAAGGAGTAACTCTCCAAATCTTCGAGAGTATTGGGATGATCTCATCTTTGTGCGGTGACGGAGTAAAAATACAATTCACCACCCTCCTTCTTACTCGTGGGTGTCGGTAGAAGACGACAAAAACGATAAAACATGCATATAACATCTATGCAAGAAAAAGAAAACTCGAAATAAAACCAACATGTCTGAACAGGGTGGTATAATAGGTAAATTTATCTCCTATTGTGGAGGAGGCTCGAGCCCAACAGTGGGACGTAATATTGTAATCTGCTTATGCAATATTGTAATCTGCTTATGTCCCTTAATTCTCGATAAAATAGGTGTAAAAGAATGAGCGGTGATCTGTTTCTATTCTTACTCCGTCACCATACGGAAAGATAATCTATACATAAATTCAATTAATATTTAAACTTATACAGTGGACTTTAAATTGTATTAGAATAAGTAATAAAAATAAAACCCGTTCCCATGGGAATAGATTTGCAAAATTATTGTATACGTGCATGAACTCGCGTATGATATTTGATAAAAAATTATTAATAAAATGTGGTGACCGAATCAACATTAAATACGCTTTCCTTTTTTACAGATATTGTAAAAGATGAGACATTAATGTAAGCAAATAACTAATACTTAATTATACTTGCAAAAAAAGGAAATCTCGAAGTAAAACCCGTGTGACGGGTGATATATGTAGGTAGGTGAAATAGGTACATATGTAGACTTAACAAGAATTGTATTATTAACACAATTTTATTCTTTTTCATGTGGTTGGAATAAGAATATAATTCACCACTCTCTTTTATACCCGTTGATGTCGTAAAAAATAAATAAAATATGCAGATAATGTCGACGCTAACCTGTGTGACCAACGAAGAATCGATTTCTCTGGCTTTGTCGAGAGGAGCCAAGCCCCCAGTGCCCTACTATAGCCCTGCGTGCGCTGAAGAATATAAAGATTATTTCTATACTGAAATTAGAATTGTAATGAATTGGAAATAATATGAATAAACCTGAAATAAACTTTAAGTCTTATGTCGGGATCTCTCCAATTCTTACGTATAGATAACGCTAAATATATCTAACGCCGCAACTTCATAATAAAATTTTAGCGAGTCATCTCGCAAAGTCGGCGAAGTTATAATTTAATAGCCAACTTCTTTGTTGTTGATGTTTTATAGCGTATAAAAGTAATTTCTAGAATATTAAATATGTTTATGACCGTAATTTTAGAGTCGTTTGATGAAAATAAAAGTTTTCTTTAAACTTAAGTGGATATAATACATTTTATAGGATTGGAGTTCTGATATCTATCTGTGTCCACCTCTATCTTGATAACCTTATATTATAAATATTTCGAAGTTTGTTGTTCAATTATATACAAGAAACTTCAACATATAACTATTAATCTTATTTAATAACATTTCTTATTTAGAGAATATAGGTCAATAAAAGACCCGTGCAAACACCTTCGTTAACAGAGGATTTATTAGATATATAACTCTAATCTAGTAATAGTACTTGGATAAACCTACCTACGTTCTTAGAGTTGGCATACCAATAGAAACAATTACCACGAGATGGCGTGTTAAATTTTTTTTTCGTGTGGTGACGAAGTAAGAATACAATTCACTACCTCCTTTCCTGACCGTAGCTGTTGTAAAAGACGACTAAAGAATATAATACACATCAATGCAATAGAAGGAAAACCCGAAATGAAACTCTAAACTAACATGTTTGAACAGCATGGTCATATTGGTTAATTTCACTCCTATTGTAGAGTAAGTTCGAGCCCAGCAATGGGCCCAATATATACCTAAACTGTGGTGATGATGAAGTTATTTTAAATAAAACTATAATATTTTAAATAAAATAATAGTTATAAGATATTTACTTATTTTTTAGTCATTAGAACGGCACATATTCTTTCAAATTAAGCCCGAGTAGAAAAAATATTAGGCTCAACCAGATCATGTATCTGGACCGGATCAGGATAAAATGAGGCACGCCAGATCCGGCAAGCCTTATCAGGACCAGATCTGTTCCAGATAAAGATAGCCTGATGTAAAATATAATAGAGTATGGTAAGGCATAACTGCATCAGGACCAGGTCTGGTCCAGATAAGGATAGCCTGATGTTAAACCCGAGTAGAAAAAACATTAGGCTCAACCAGATCATGTATCTGGGCCGGATCAGGATAGAATTCGGCATGCCAGATCCGGCAAGCCCTATCAGGGCCAGATCTGGTCCAGATAAGGATAGCCTGATGTAAAATATAATAAAGTATGGTAAGGCATAACTGCATCGAGACCAGGTCTGGTCCAGATAAGGACAGCCTGATGTTAATTAATATTACTATTATTTCAAAATGTTGTACTGTATTTCTACCGGCAAAATGCACCTTAAAGAAATAATATCATATAGACACTAATCAAAAGCATCGCATTTGCAAGTAAATTCTAGTGATCAATACATCGTTTATTGCTGTCACGTATATAAACTAACTCCCCCCGCAATTCGCTTGCGTCGCTCACTTACATATCACTATTGTTCTATCATGTCCCACAAAAATGGCTGATAGCCGTTGAGACTAGTCGATTTTAACGAAATATGGTCATGGAAACATTAAAAATATTATAATTGGTCATCATCAGCCCACTAAACGTTCACGATTGAACATACCTAGGTCTACCCATAAAGGGATATAAAGCAATGTACATACTTGGTGGGATAAGTTTTCCACGAGAGTTCTGCCCTTTCTTCTGGTGCTCATTTGGCCAAAATTTACGGCTTATATGACAAAATTAGGTGATCCATCGTATTGTGAAGTCGTATAAATCTGTTAAAACCCTTTAATCTGTTAAAACCCCGCCACACGGGCAACTAATACAATTAATGCAGTTATATTTAAATAATAAATAGTGAGACACTGAATCAATTATATTGTTATATAATTTTCATCGTCATTTCAACTCACATGTGTCCCACTGCTGGACTCGAGGCTCCTTGTAATAGGACGGAAATTGACCTATATTATCCTGGGTAGACAGCCAGGATTGATATAGGATTATGTTTCGAGTTTTTCTCCTCTTTCATAAATAATATTTGTATATCATATCCCTTGTCTTTTGTCTTCTATATCTACGATCAAAGTAGGAGTGATGGATTGTATTCTTACTCCGTCACCAGACGGATGTTATATAATATTAGATATATAAAGCAGCAGATATTCGTGTGGCAACGGGATAATAATGCTAGTGTCGCCACCTCTTGCCAATGGGTATTGTAAAAATCAGCTAAGAGGCCAGGCACGAGGGCTATAATCCTTTCTGCGAAATGAATAACAGCTCATTGCTATCACCAAATTATGATCTAATGTAGCAAAAGTATATATAACTGGCATTTGTTTAATAAATATTTGATTAAAAAATTCCAGTTGTGTGGAAGGTACATCTAAAGGATCTTCTTAATTATCTTTTTCCTAATTACAACGCAAGAGTAGGTACATGCAAAAGTACATAATATTTTTTTTAGAATAGGACCTTGTTGAAACATAACATCATATTTTGCCGTGAAATGATAGTTTCGCAGAAGATGAATATAGACAACACTTTAATAATAAAATGTATGAATCATTAGCATCGCAGCTCACATAGGTCTCAATGTCTGGTTCGAGCCTCTTCCACAATAGGAGGGAAATAGACCTACTATACCATGTTGGTGAGAAGTATTGATATAGGGTTTTATTTCGAGTTTTCATTTTCTTGCATAGATGTTAAATGCATATTATATACCTTACTCGTCTTTTACGACACCTACGGGCTAGAAAAGGTGTGATGAATTCTATTCTTACTCCGTCACCATACGATGAAAATGTATGTATTATATACCAAAAAGTAAATAAAATTTGATTATATGTTAAAATTTTCGTGCTAACAAATATTTCAAACAGTTTTGCAATATCAATTTAGATGTCATCTTTAATAGAATATTTTAATACTGAACTTATTTTATCCGTCTATTCGTATCTGCATTTTACTGCCATTGTCTGGAGTTTTTGTCTGAACTTAATATGTTCGTACGAGAGTAGAGAAATTTTTGTTGAAAAACTTATTTAATCCGCATATTGTCTGTCTGAAATGAAGTATTTATTATATGTATAGGGATTATTTTTCCATAAAAATGCTGTAAAACAGAATAAACAGAACCCCATAACCTGCTGTAGATAATCTCACTCCAGATCTCACCCACTGGTACCGATTCCTTACCATCAGTGGCATGTACGACAGGTAAGTATATTGGGAATTATATTCCGTCGATAGTCCTGCATAATTTTCCAGGGCCAGGGTATCATAAGTCAGCCTCTCTACAGGTAACCCCGATCCGATCATTTAACTTCTACTAAACTACAATGACGGGGCACTGGTGTTTTGGGAAGTACCTGCACAAGATTGTCAGAAGGGAGAGCACACCGTCCTGCCACCATTGCAGTTGCGACGAGGACACGACGCAGCACACGCTCGAGGAGTGTGCTGCATGGGAGGGGGAGCGCCGTGAACTCGTCGCGATTATCGGTGCCGACCTGGCGCTGCCGACCATCACCAGGGAGATGCTCGTCAGCGTCAGGAACTGGGACGTGGTCGCCGCCTTCTGTGAGGCCGTAATCTGACGGAAGGAGGCGGCGGATCGTGTGCGAGTAGAGCTCCTATTCGGCGACACGTTCCGTCGCCGGCGACTCGGACGGCGCAGGCGCGAGTATCTGCGCCTAATGCCCCCCTAGCCGAGGCCGCGGGGATCGGACCGGGGAATTGTCCGTCACCCGCAGGGAGGCTAACCGCGCGACGGCGACCGACGTCCCAGGACGTCGAGAGGTGAGGTTACCCGAGAGGGTATTCCGTCAGGCCGACCACTGACGACAAGTCACATCTGCTCCGGTGGTCGGCCCAACAACGAGGTGACGTGGGTACGGGTGGGTTATGGGCCCGCGCGCCGTCCTTTCATCGCCCCGGACGGACTGGACCGCGCGTGCGCTTACCATAGCCCACCCATAAAAAAAAAAAAAAAAAACTACAATCATTGTTGTAAAATACTATAATAAAATATTTTATTACAATATTCTCTCTCATCTTCTTATATACTTACATACCACTTACCTAATTGGAGAATTTTGTTAACATTTTCATTCAGAATGAATGTTATTATCTTAACACTTCTGCTTTAGCTAGTCATAAAAATTCGTGCTGCGCCCGTAAACTGACCTACATATGAAAAAGAAAAGGAACGTACATTATCCTCAAAGAATAGGCGTTGAGCATATAAATAAGATATTTTTTATAACATTACAGCTTTTTGGGTACCATAACAAAAAAAAACCTTTGTTGTACTAACGTTTCAGTGGCTACATAGTTGGCTAACGAGGTAAATGGTTATTTTCTGCTAAGTTGAAGCGGCTTGAATGAGTGTTTTGTGTTGTTTTATATTTATTTTACTTTATATTTATTCTTTTCTGTTTGGTGACGGACTTAAAATACAATTCATCACCCCCTTCTTAGCCGTGGGTGTTATAATAGGCAATGGGATATGTAGACATAATAGATAAGGGACATGATTTACAGATAATATAATAATAATAAGAGGCACAACTCGAAATAGAACTATACGCCGTCGTCGCTCTAAGCCATTATAAGCGTCTAGGAGATTTGATATAGAAAAACAGTAAGTTGACATATGCCGTTACCTAGTCTAATCTAAGAAAGTCGTCGAATGTTCTGATATGGTGGAGCTTATATAACACTAATTGTTAAAAAAATATATCCTATCAATTCTTGTATTTGACACTTAAAATCCAAAAGCCCTTGTATATAATAATTACCAATATAGCGACGAGAACGTAATCATTTGATTACTCGACTAAATATCTTACAATACAATATCTTCCAATCAATATTACAATAGGCAACAAAAATATCTAATCCTGCATGCATAGAATACTATTTTTAAGAATGCTTTATTATGCTCACAAAGACCTTTATATCAATTCATTATTTATTAATTATCACTTCATTTAAAGATTTTCTCTATCAGTAAATTAAATCGTCGCCTTCAATAGTAACATATCCACACTATGAATGATATGTTCTAAATATATTTGGTGCAACAAGAAAACGTGTTTAAAGCATCATTAGATACACTTTAGTACTTTCCCTGCATTACACTACTCATAATGCCATAAAACATATACATACATATAATATAATGCATTAGGGCATTAGATGATGACTAAAATATAACACAGACACATAGTGCTTTACTTTGCCGCTCAAACTGATTCTTTATAATACAAATAAATTCGAATGGAGTAAGATAAGAGGGGATGACAGTTTTACGTGTACCATAGCAAAAAAATCGAATATAAAATGTAAATTTTCAGTAATCATTATTGATCAAACCTAGAGTACCAGGCTAACAGAATTTTAAGAAGCTCTCGAGCACCGCTCACTTGACGTTACATCAAACGTAAAAGTGCTTTCGCATTACGTGAAATGCGACGTTGGCAAAAATCACTATAACGACAACGATCAATCTCTCATTCTCAACCTCATTGACCTCGATCTAACTTGTAAATTATGGTTAAAGCATCATCTTATTGCAACTTTTAGGTAAATAAAAGTATGAAATACTACCGTACCGCGTTGTACTCCAATTTGAATTAGATAAAAGCGGTGTTTGTGCAGGTCTAGAAAAGAATGTTGGATTAAACCTTTTCATTTCTTAAATTCAATTCGTTGAACGCTACTAACATATATTTAAAGCATTTTATTATCAATTACTGCGACTTCATTCGCGTAAAAGTAACTTGCTCAAGTTATAATTTTAACCAAATCCGTTCAACAGATTATGCTTGATTGAGTAAAAAAAAGTAAAATTAAGCTATCATTCCAAGGGAATACATTACCGGGATAAGAAATTATACTCGTATGTGTTAATCTAGAGATTCAGCTATCTCCATGACAAATTTTATCAAAATTGTTTCAGTTGGAGCGTGTAAAGGTATATACATACATACATACATACTCAAAAACGTTTGTCCTTATAATATTATTAGTGTGATTACTGTGATAGTGTGATGTGATGTAATATGACAGTATATGCGTTGAGTATCACATACGAGAATATCTTTGATGTCTTCATCACCATCATCATCTCGGCTCATATACGTCCCACTGCTGGGTTCCGCCTGACCAGCGTAGTATAGTATAGGTTAATTTCATTTTTGAGGAGACTAGAAGCCCAACAGTGGGACGTATATGAATTCATTATCTTATCTTATATCTTTAAACGAGCAATTCTTGTATATATATATATATTCAGAAATTAAATTTTAAAAGAATATGAATTCAAATTTCGTTGTCAACGTCATGAGTTACGATAGCTCAGATGGGAAGTTGACAGGTTCTAATTTTGTTTTGAAGCTCGGTTAACCAGATATTTCTACTTATATAAATACTCCATATAAATATTGGTGAAAATTGGAAATGCGATTTGTTCTGATTATATGTTATACTAAGCTATAGTATAAAGCTATAAAACCAGAAGGAGTGGCATACCACTCCCATTGACATAACTTTCAGTGCGCCACACCCAAGTTATCTGTTAAGTCCCCGGTCGATTAGTATAAATACACTATCTTAGTGTTACGTAGTTAAAGTTGCAACGACCCGAAGTATTAAACTTGGCTTTTATGTTAATAGAATGACGTAATGATGATTTTTCTTTTATTAAAAATGAATGTTATATAATAAATATTAAATATGGTGAACAAATAAAAAAACGTACATATTATTGTTTAAATTATTACGAATTCATGAATCATATAAAAACTTATATCAAATTCTGTATTTATTTTTGAGTTTATCAAAATTTAGACTTGCTTGAAAAATGTAGTTTTACAAAACAAGAAAGTATTTATTATTTTTGCAAGACTTGATTTATGCTAAATATATTTATTAGCGAAACAGAAGAATTGAAAAGTATACATCTCTTCACACTATTTTTAACCCTTTTTTTGGGGTGTACTATGCACACACGCAGTTCGTTTCGTCTGTCACGAAAGGGTGGCGCGTGGCCCCATAACCCGCCGTATTCCCTCTCCTTCCCCATTGGGCCGATGACCAGTATCGAGTTCCTTGTCGTCCATGGGCAGCTCGACACTATTTAACCTTAGTGATCCCTAGCTTATAAAAAAATTAATATAGAGAGATATCACATATCCTAATTCAACCTATGGCCTAAGGTTTTTGAACCGGAAATTTGGCTTTCTCTTGGAAAAAACTCTATAAGTAATTTTTATAAACATTATTTTTAATAAATGGTAAAAGAAAACTTTACCTCAACCCATGTGAGAGGGTAGCATATCAAACCCGTTCGGGACGGTGAGACCGCTCATGTCTATTAGGCGAAGGGCGATTTGGAATACAGTTCTGTTTTAAGCCTTCTTTTTCTTACGCTTAATTTGTATTAAGATGGGTTAAGAATGTATTATATCAACCCCCCCATATTTACCCGTGGAAGTCATAAAATCATGCTAAGGGATTGTTAGCAGCACTTTTTTGGAAAATTCCAAGTAACAACGGCTATAATAAGGTCTTTTTTTTGGGGGTGGGTTGCGGTCGGCGCACTCCTCGCACCACTCCATCCGGGGAGACAGAGGGGCGTAAGCATGCACACCCGCAACCCACCCGAACACCACGTCGCCTTCGTCGTTGGGCCGACCACCGGAGCAGGGTTTCTTGTCGTCAGTGGTCGGCTCGACGGAATACCCCCTAGTGGGGTACCCTTCCATTGACCGACGTCCCTCTCCCCTCGGGGAGCTGTATTAAGGTCTAGCGCGACGATTATAATACTATATTCCTCCAGTTGAACATCATCATCATCATCATCCACGCAGCCCACAAACGTCCCACTCTTGGGTGCAGGCCTCCTCCACGTTGGAAGGGCATTTGACCTACTATACCATGCTGTTCAGATATGTAGGTATAGGCATTCATTTCAAGTTTTCCTTCTCTTGTACAAATGTTATGTGCATATTAGGTCCCTCAGTAGCTTTTTACAACATGCACGGTAAAGATAGGGAGTGGTGAATTGTATTCTTACTCCGTCACCACACGAAATACTGTGGACATACACGGAATGCTACTTCACTGTGGGAGGGAAATTGACCTACTTATACCATACTAGTCAGACGTGTTGCTATAGGGCTTTATTTTGAGTTATCTTCCTCTTGCATGGATATTTTATTCATATTACATCCCTTTGTAGTCTTACGACACCCACGGGCAAGAGAGGGGGTGGTGAATTGTATTCTTACTAGGTCACCATACGAAAAACTGTTGAACTTACCAATAGTTAACGTCAATAGGCCAATCGATGAATGAATGGCTGAATGAAATCTAAAATTAATTCTTGGTCCAACCCATACTTTGAAATATCTGGCATATGTGCATGCTTATATCTATAAACTTACGAGTCAGCTTATAATTCCACTTAGTCGTAATACACATTCAATTTGTTAACGATCATAAACTTTTGCAGTCAAAACGAGAAAGCAAGTAATAAACAGGAAACTGGTTCAAGATACGATCTATTGCTCCAAAACAAAATTTAACACGCCGAACAAGGAAAGTTGGCCGCTATCCAATCTGTAGTATCGAAATGTTCATCCAACTTAAGATGAAAAAATATATTTTTAACACAGGACAGAGATAAATATAATCGCTGTATATTATTTCTTGTTCTAAGTAAGAATACAGTTCACCGCCCCCTCTCTTGCTCGTGGGTGTCGTAAAAGACGACTAAAGGATAAAATATGCTTATAATATCTATGCAAGAGAAGGAAAACTCGACACAGTGACCAGCGTGATATTGTTGGTCAAATGCCTTCCTATTTCTTTTTTTATTGCAAGCAGTGGCAAACGAACAAACAGTGCACCTGATGGTAAGTGTTGCTGCTGCTCATGGACTTTACAAGGCCGCTGCCTATCGCGAAGAGAATAAAGGGAGTGTGAATGCGTGCATTGAGGCTCGGTGATACCAAAGGCACCACTAAAACCCTCCAGATGCGAACACCCTCAGAAAGTTGAGCTTACGGCTCTCTCGCTCACCGAACGAAGCGCAGTAACAAAATGCTACTACTCAGACGTCGATCTTCTGCGAGAGCGTGGTACCACCCCGGATGGGCCGGCCCGCGACTGTAGACAAATAACTGTCGACAGTGTAGTCCTACCACTACTATTGTGGAGAAACTTCGAGCTCAACAGTGGAACGTATATGAGCCGACATGATTACATGATATTATTTCTTAAAAGCGTATTTTTATTAATATATTTCAATTATTATAGAATTACTAGCTAACCCAACAGACGTTGTTCTGTACAAATAAAATAAAGGAATTCTCCTTGAAATCGAGAGCAGTGCCACCTACCGGATCCAATTGTAAATCTAAACCATTCTCGATTATTCTAAGTCATCTATACCAATAAATAAAATTGGACTGTCTGTTTGTAATGTCAAAATAATAGGCTTTTTTCATGCTCACACGGTTATTTGCACGACACCTATGCCTAAAATAGCAATTTAAAAATTTTTGTCTGTCTGTCTGTCTGTCTGTCTGTCTGTCTGTTTGTTGCGGGTAATCTTCAAAACGGCTGGACCGATTTCAAAAATTCTTTCACCAATGGAAAGCTAAAATATCAGGGCGTAAACTAGGCTATATTTTATCCCGGTATTCCCACGGGAACGGGAACTACGCGGATAAAACGACTATAACCTATAACCGAAGCGAGGGCGGATTGCTAGTGATAAAATAAAAATAATGGCAAAAAATTAAAGTTTATAATTAACAAATGAAAAATTGGGGTTGATCGTAGGAAGGTGAAAATTTAGGGTTGTATGTATTATTGAATGATGTATTATAAAAAAAAACAAAGAAAAATTGTCTAAAAAATAAATAGTTAAGGGGGGACCACCCTTAATATTTAAGGGGATGAAAAATAGATGTTAACCGATTTACAGATCTATCGGGTAGGTCTACGAATCGCTCAACATCTATTTTTGTTATGCACACGAAATTGCATGAGAATCGGTCGAGCCATTTCAAAGGAGTTTACAAACACCGTGACACGAGAATTTTATATATTAGATTATTGCTTAAAGTCTATGGTATAAATACTACCAATACGTATAATGCTCGAGTGTTTTGTAAAAGCCGAGTAAGAAAGAGCTTTACATCGATCGAAGCCAACTTTAGCTGATGCCGTCTGGTGAAGAATTATATTTCCTAGGACGGTTCTCATCAACTAAATAAAGTAATAAGACTTTCGATGTATTAATTACCTTTTTTTTTTCTATTATTATAACTGTTTTTTCTACAAACAGGACACGTGAAGGATACAATTTTTATAAAGATATTGATTTTGTTACGCCAAAGAAATGTAATTACTTACGTGCGTACATAAGTACTCATACACTTTTTTTTTCATTGGGAAAGATTTTTTTCTCATAAGAAAGAAATTTGAAAGCAAGGAAAACTAAAGATCAAAGAGAGCCTGTCGGAATTAAGGGACTGCTCGATTTCCCAATTGAGCTATTTTCATACTCGATAGCCAATTTTCTTACGCAATAAAAATGACGAAAATTTAGAATACTTTATTAAAATTTAATTCTAAAATATAAATATGAACATAACTTCCTTTTAATATCCGGACTATCTACGCTTTAGCTTGCCTCAAGATTATATAAAGTTTCATTTATTAACTTGGAGCCGTTAAACAAAGAATAATCAAGGTACTTTATACTTGAACATTGCCAGTCAAATTTCAAAATTCGTTTGGCATTACTTCCTTACTAATATTATAAATGCGAAAGTAAGTTTGTTTGTTACGCTTTCACGTTTATACCACAGAACTGAATTCAAAAATTCTTTCACCAATGGAAAGTTATAATATTAGGGAGTAACATAGGCTATACTTTATCCCGGTATAGCCATGGGAACGGGAACTATGCGAGTAAGACGATTGAAACCGAAGCGAAGCGAGGGTAGGTTGCTAGTAACTGATAAATTCAGAATGCGAATATATTATATTTCAACAAATACATAATTATAGTTAATGCCTATAGTTAAGCCTTTAAACTGCGAAGAACTCCTAAGCTTATACTTACATTGATGAATAAAAAAAATACAAAGCAGTCAGAAAGACTGCCGAGAGAAAACTTAAAACTGTGAACAAATAGTGTTTATATCTGGATATTGCAATTAATTGTTTGATCATAAATAAAAATTTGTGAATAAAAATTTCGTGTAGTGACGGAGTAAGAATACAATTCACAACTTCCTCTCTGGCGCGTGGGTGTCGTAAAAGATGACTAAAAGATATGCATATAACATTTATGTAATAGAAGGAAAAGTCGAAATAAAACCCTGTACCAAGACGTCTGACCAGCGTGGTATAGTAGGTCAGTTTCCCTCCTATTGTGGAAGAGTCTCGAGCCTAGCAGTGGGACGTAACCGACCCAAAATGAATGAATGAAATAAAAACTTTTGTCGTCCGTGTGGTGATGGAGTAGGTAAAAATACAATTCACCACCACAGAGAGGGGTCTCTTGCCCGTGGGTGTCGTAAAAGACGACCAGGGATATAATATGCGGTGACGTGACCGGGGATTAGTCCGTCACCCGCCGAGAGGCCGACCGCGTGAGGAAAGACCGACGTCCTCCCTGAGGGGGGGACGTCGGTCGATGGGAGGGTACCCCAGTTAGGGGTATTCCGTCGGGCCGACCACTGACGACAAGTTAACGCTGCTCCAGTGGTCGGCCCAACGACGAAGGCGACGTGGTTTTCGGGTGGGTCGCGGGAGTTGCGTGCTTAAGCCGCTCTGTCGCCCCGGACGGAGTGGTGCGGAGGCGCGCCTACCGCGGCCCACCCACAAAAAAAAAAAATAAAAAAGGGATATAATATGCATATAATATCTATGTCATCATCATCATCATCTCAGCCTGTATATGTCCCATTGATGGGCTGAGGCCTCCTTCATAATGGGAGGGGAATTAACCTATTATTCCACGCTGATCAGACGTGTTGGAATAGGATTTTGTTTCGAGTTTTCCTTCTCTTGCACAGATGTTATATGCATATTATATCCCTTAGTCGTCTTTTACGACACCCACGGGCAAGTTAGGGAGTGGGGAATTGTATTCTTACTTCGTCCTCACACGGATATCTATGTAAGAGAAGGAAACTCGAAATAATACCCTATACCAGTGGTGGGTGAACTTTTTTAATGGCGGGCCACAAAGTTTAAGAAATTCTAGATGAGGGCCAAAATTATAGAAAATGCATTTTGTATTAAAGCTTTTTAATAAACCAAATACCTCTTACTTTTACGCCTAGCTAGGCGTGTGCGTCATATGGAATTGTTTTGAAAACACTCCTGACGAATTGGAGCTTTCATTAAAAATTCCGAGATTTTCAATTATAAACGTCAGATTTTAATGTTCGCGCCAAAATGCTAATTTAATATTTAGGATGGATGGACTCTCGGCGGGCCGGATTAAATACTTTCGCGGGCCGTACTTTGCTCATCACTGCCCTATATCAACCCGTATAAACAGCGTAATAATAGGTCGATTTCTCTCATGTTGTGGAGGGTGCTCGAGCCCAGCAGTGGGACGTATATGAACTGAATGACATTGAAATAGCTATGCACATAGTGTTACTGTTAACACCTCGCGTGACCATCTCGATAACGTCTTAGATAAATTAACTCCCCATCCGAACCTGCCCATAGAAATTTTCACTTCAAAAATATCATACAACTATGGGACAGAGATTTCCATGACGAAGTCGCTACTGTTGTTTGCTATTAGACTATGGTATTACAATGGCCTTGAATATCGTCTACCATTCTACTAATATGTTAGGGAACTTACCCCTAATACGTGACCCGTTTAGGGAGGAGAGGGGAGCGGGATCCTTAAAATACTACGGTTAGTCACAGGAGCGGGCGAGTGGCTCAGGTTTTTGTCATGTAGTCGATTTTGCTGAGAAAAATCTCGTATTTTTTAACCTATAGTGGCATAATTTTTCATAATATATAATTCACTAGTAATTTAAGTAGGTATGCATGCAGTCTTATGCAATAAAGACGAGTATGAGTCAAATTATTTTTTTCTTTCACTTTTTGTCTGTGAATTGATTAAAAATCATAATTATGAATTACTACGTGAAAACTAAAGGGGGAGAGGAGAGTCTTAGCATATACTACGAGTGGTCATGAGGGGAGGGAGGGGTCGAAAAATAAAAAAAAATAGGTCACGTAGTATGGGTATGTTCCCTTATGATAGTCTAATGGCAGATAGATATGCAGTCACTAATCCTGATGCCTCACATTCTCACAAAAAAAACTTTAAAAATGTACGTGAACGTGAGGGTTTGAATACAAATAAATTTATTTTTACCACGGTTGCTATGACATATTTTATAAGTGTATGATATAATGTATCATAAACCCGGAACATGGCCGGAAATTATAATGTGAGCTGTTTTCCTTTCCCTGTCTCTTTAAGAATAAAAGCGTGGAGCTCTTTAAGAATAAAACATTATCTAGTGAGTGCTCCGAGGAACTGTTTGACTTGGTACCACCGTCACCATTTTACCAACGTACCACTCGATATCGTAGCAGGGTTCATCCATTTCAACTGGAAACGTTATGGTCTTCAACTGTACGTTTTCAGCGATCATTTCTCCCACGTACGTACAAGCTCTGGAATGAACTATCTGCTGCTGTTTCCCGAGCGCTATGACATGTCATACTTTAAACGAGGTTTCAGAGTATTTTCTTCACGATAGGCAACGGCCTGGCTATGCCCCTGGTATTGCATATATGACAGTATAACTTACCATCAGGTGTGCTGCTTGCTCGTTAGCCACCGTTGGCAATAAAAAAAATCTTTTGCAGCCCATATGCGTCTCACTATTCTGTGCGGACTTCTGCCATAAAAGGAGAGTACTGAACTGCTATACTATGATCGGCAGTGTATATAAATCTTCATCCGCATGCTACGTGGTGGTACAGGTACGTGGTCAGCATAGTTCCTGTGTCTATTTTTTTAGCATAAATAAAAAATATCTCCATACATATGCAAACATTTTGGGTGAATTTAGTGAATCTGTCTACCTGATGTCGTCGGTATCAATTATTAATATAAATAGAGGCAGCATACGATGTTGCTCATATAATAGTAACTCTAAGCGCCTTCTAACAGAATTTTTAATATTATTTAATAGTGACCTCTAGTGTCACATTTAAACATTAAAATAGAACAAGCATAAGAAAGCGTATAGTCTAACTTGCCTTCACGTTATTCTTTCTATAGTAGTAACGCAGAGTTTGCATAGATGGCGTTGTATTAAAAATTTAACAAATGATATTTATGAAAGATGGTTTCAGAACAACTACTAAAATAAAATTACATCCTCAAACGGAACGTACGCATGCTATGTGAGTTATATTTTGAAATATTTTACTTACGTTCCTCCTTCTTGTAATACGTGTACTACCTGTAATATATACCCAGGACCCAATTTTTAACTAAACTAGTATTTTTGAAGACCAAATGGAGATCAATAACGAATACTTTGCAATTAATATTTTGAGGTTATTTAATTCAAATTTGTCTGTTTGTACAGCAAATAAAATAATTATGGACATAAATAAAATTAGACGTTTTTATTACTCACTAGCAACCCGCCCTCGCTTCGTTTCGGTTTTAGTAGTTTTACCCGCGTAGTTCCCGTTCCCGTGGGGATACCGGGATAAAATATAGCCTAGTTTACGCCCTGATATTATAGCTATCCATTGGTGAAAGAATTTTTGAAATCGGCACAGCCATTTTGAAGATTACCCGGAACAAACAGACAGACAGAGGGCGGGTTGCTAGTAAAAAAATAAAATATGAACGCGATGGAATCTGTAAAAATTGTTTTATTTATTATACTTAAATATTTTTCCGTCACATAAAACGTTTCTTAATTAACAGTATTCCTATAGATCACATCACCTTTCCTTAACTATTGGTATTGATACAGGCAAGGTAATACCGATATATCAACATCATCATCAATTCAGCTCATATTGTCCCACTGTTGGGCTCGAGCCTTCGCCGCCGGTCAGACTTATTGGTATAGGAATTTTTTTTCTCTTGCATAGATGTTATAAGCATATAATCCCTTCGTCATCTTTTGGGACCCACGGGCAAAAGAGGGGATGGTGAATTGTATTCTTACTTCATCACCACACGGAAAATACACAGGGATATATAGGCAATAATACCTATATATCCCTGGTATAAGCTGCTTGCTTATCCTTTGCCATAAACTATAAAAATATAACAGTTAAATCAATACAAAAGATAGCAAGTCTACGGTTTATGTAAGCACGTAGCAACATCGCTTTGTCTAAGGTTACGTCGCTACGACTTTCCTTTCAAGTAGCACAATGCTGCCTACTTTATTAACGGTAACAATGCTACAGGTAGCCGTGTTTCGATTTCGAGTAATTGTATCTAAAGCTACGTTGATACAGGCACAATCTTTATCTCCAGTTAAGACTCTACGGTTTATTTTATTGGGGTCTACCTCTCTTTATCTGTTGATTTGTCTTTGTTTCTGTATTATTATTAATTTTCATTCGAATGATTTATTTATTAATGGCATCTTTTCGAAGTTTTTGTCATTGTGTACTCTTTTTTTTCATAGTACATATTGCAAAGGTTATGGAGAATAGTTTTATGGCTGCTATCCTGATGTCAACTTTCCTTGGAAATGCATTGTTGAACAGACGGTATCAGATGGAATTAGACCAGGTTTACTTTTATTTAGAAGCTTTTTACGATTTTCACAAGGAATGTAAGTGTTGGTAGTATTCGCAGCTGCTACCGCACAGAATAACCGGTCTAAAGAGTACAATAATAAAAATTGGCTATGAGTCACAATAAAACTTCAGCGTCGGGGGTAATAAACATTATGGATGAATGATATGAATTATGTCTTAGGAAGGCATTTCGTTACACGGAGCAGCACACACTCGAGTTGTTTGTTATTATTATTATTTATTATTAATACCCGCGTCTGATGCCGCCCTAGCAGAGGCTGCGTGTGACCGGACCGGGGATTTAATCCGGCACCCGCAGAGATACTAGCCTCGCGACGGCGATCGGCGTCCCGGGAGGGGGACGTCGATGGGAGTGGGTACTCCAATCACTGAAGTCAAGGAACTCTGCACCTGTGGTCGGCCCAACGACGAAGGCGACGTGCCATAGGGTGGGTTACGTGGCGTCCCTCTGTCGCCACGGACGGAGCCGGGTAACGGGTGCGCTGACCGTAGCCCACCCCAAAAAAAAAGGAAGGCATTTCGTTCTCAGTTGATCATGGATTGTCGTAGTTAGTAGATGTGTAATTGCTATACAGACCATAAGTGTAATCACAACATTGTACTCATACACTATTAACAAAAGTTTTGCAGAATATACAATGGAGAAAGAGCACATCACATCATCTTGCTGTTATCCTGATGATGAAATTATAAAGTACTAGCAACCCGCCCTCGCTTCGCTTCGGTTTCAGTCGCCTTAGCTCCATAGTTCCCATTCCCGTGTGAATACCGGGATAAAATATAGCCTATGTTACTACCTGATATTATAGCTTTCCATTGGTGAAAGAGTTTTTGAAATCGGTTCGGTGGTTTAAGCGTGAAAGCGTAACAAACAAACAAACTTACCTTCGCATTTATAATATTAGTAAAGATTTCAATCACATATTTTATTGATGTATAGAAATAGATTGTCCGTGTGTTGACGGAGTAAGAGTACAAATCACCACTCCATTTCTTGCCCGTAGGTATCATAAAAGATAACTAAGGGATGTAATATGCAATAACATTTGTGCAAGAAAAGAAAAACTCGTAATATAACTCTACATCAAGACCTTTCTGACCAGCGTGATATAGTAAATCAATTGCCCCTCTTATTATGGAGGAGGCTTAAGTACTACTTTTAATAGTAACAATCAACCTACCGAAAACTGCTATTAGATATAGGCGTTCTAATTAATGGTCGATATGCTTGGCTTATAATATCAACTGTCTATATGCCTATATAGACAATTGATATTATAAGTTTGCCAGAGAAGTGCCCATACTTGTAGTGAATTAGTGATTTATAGAAGAAGCTCCTACGGGAAAGTAAGGGCTGCTGACAGAACGTCAACTCGTATGGCGTGGAATCCTTAGTTGAGTTGTAGTGGATATTTGCGTTGAGTGTATAACCTATACCAATAAATAAAATTGGCGTGTCTGTTTGTAATGTCAAAATAATAGGCTTTTTTCATGCTCAGACGGTTATTTGCACGACACCTATGCCTAAAATAGAAATTAAAAAATTTTTGTCTGTCTGTCTGTTTGTTCCGGGTAATCTTCAAAACGGCTGGACCGATTTCAAAAATTCTTTCACCGATGGAAAGCTATAATGGGCGTAAAGTAGGCTATATTTTATCCCGGTATTCCCACGGGAACGGGAACTACGCGGGTAAAGCGACTATAACCTATAACCGAAGCGAAGCGAGGGCGGGTTGCTAGTAAAGAATAAATGCTATCATTTTATGAATTACTAGCTGAACCCTGTGCGCGTTGCTACGCCACTATCTAAAATAAATTTGAAGGAAAAGCATTACATAAATATTATTTTTTTTTGAGTCATTGAATTTCACAATTTACATAAATTCTTACGTCACCCATAACTCGATACGTTAACTGTTATAGCAATATATGAAATTCATTGGAATGATAGTGACGGCATCTGTCGAAGATTGGTCATACCAACTCAGAAAACTTAGTGGGCTCATGTACAACACTTTGCTGAAGATCATCGCATGATCAAATACATAGTTTTCGATTCTATAAAGGATATACAGAGAAACATTCATTTTTATATATATATATATATAGACTAGTCGACCTCAGCGGCATTCCATGATGCATACCAGAGAAACTCTTAGATACCTAATTCATCATCATCATCATCTCAGCCCATATATGTCCCACTGTTAGGCTCGGGCCTCCTCCATTATCGCAGGGAAATTGACCTACTATACCACGCTGGTGACGTGTTGGCATAGGGTTTGGTTTCGAGTTTTCCTTCTCTTGCATTGATGTTATATGTATATAATATCCCTTAGTCGTCTTTTACGACACCCACGGGCAAGAGAGGGGGTGGTGAATTGTATTCTTACTCCGTCACCACACAGAAAGAAGAAAAGATACCTAATTATAATTCTCAAATTAAAGAGAAGCAATACCTTTTTTGACTGTGAATCTCTTATCTATAATTTTTACCATTAGCTGGCCCAATAAGCTTTAATATAAGAAGTAAATCATGTAATTTTATAAAAAAAGCAAGATCTCGCGGATAGTCAGAAACACCGGCTTGAGTAATAATAAATAATATTATAATTGAAGATTTTTTATGTTTACAGAGAATCCATAAAGCCAATTTATCAATCCATGTGTACAGTTTATGCCACTACATGGAAAAAGCAATACGGGATTGGTTAGGATTAATAAGGAGATATAATAAACCACATATATTTATTTATCGATAAAATGTTATCAGAGTAACATGCTTATCGCCCTAGAGATTGCCTTTCGTTGTATAGATAAAGTAGTTACAGAGACCATTATTATTTATCAGATATAATGAAACTATTCAGGATTTAGGTTGACAGCAGAGCAGCATGGGCCCCATAAACAGTCGTTTAATGACTCTAGTAAAAAGAATATATGAATCCCATATAGCTTTTGAGCTCTATGGTATTTGTATATACGAATACCAGATTTATTAGATTTTTTTTTTATTTATTTTATTTATATTTTTTTATAAAAGATAACACTAAGGAAATAATCCTTGTATTGCTGGACACTGCACAAACATATCATTAACGGACACAAATTACATCCAGACTCAGAACAACAATTTCGCACAAAATATTGTCGTGAGTGATATTCTAACTCGCGACATTGGCACTATAGGTCGGTATTTTAACCGCTACGCCATCTGTGCAGTCACAGATATTCTATATATTTTAGAAGGCACTTACATATTGACAATTTTATTATTAATAACTTAAATTAATCCGATAAGCTCCCACTTAATCGAAAGGCGATCACTACTGAGAAGCAGGGCTGGATTATCCATAAGGCGCAAGGCCCCGCATCGACTAACGCCCAAAATCAATAATCGATCCAATCCAAAATCTACAGATTTAAGATCGCAAATGTAATCCAGATTCTTAGTTAGGGACCCCGAGCAAGCACCAAGAAAAAATTCAATTCATTTTATTGAACAAATTTTTTTTAATTATCTTATTTCTTTCGCCTACTCTATTATGAGACCTGGATTATTACTTAACTACAACTATAATCTATTCATTAAGATAATTTCAATGAAAGTGAAAAAAAATGAGTCAGCCATGTGAGGTGATGCTATAGGATCAAGTCAAGGTGATGAGGTATGTTGTTGCCATAAGCGATTGAACTAACAGAATACTAAAGAAGTCGATCGTCCGAAGCTATAATATCAGGGCGTAAACTAGGCTATATTTTATCTTGGTATTCCCACGGTAATGGGAACTACGCGGGTAAAACGACTATAACCTATAACCGAAACGAAGCGAGGGTGGTTTGCTAGTTATACATATAATACAATTCATTGCAGTCAACATACCAATAATTGATTATAAAATAAATATTTGAAATTAAAATACAGGTTTAGATACAGCTGAAACAAAACAAAAATAACCAACCTCTGACGTGTCAGGGTAGCGGATAGGCAGCTACTGGTCAAGGTAAGAGGCATAAAGAAAATAAACACGTGAATTTATGAAACTTTCGGCATATTCACACATCTGAATCAAGGACACATATTGAGTTAACTAATATATTAATTACTAGCAATCCGCCCTCGCTTCGCTTCGGTTATAGGTTATAGTCGTTTTACCCGCGTAGTTCCCGTTCCCGTGGGAATACCGTGATAAAATATAGCTTAGTTTACGCCCTGATATTATAGCTTTCCATTGGTGAAAGAATTTTTGAAATCAGTACAGCCGTTTTGAAGATTACTCGGAACAAACAGACAGACAGACAGACAGACAGACAAAAAATTTTTAATTGCTATTTTAGGCATAGGTGTCGTGCAAATAACCGTGTGAGCATGAAAAAAGCCTATTATTTTGACATTACAAACAGACACTCCAATTTTATTTATTGGTATAGATAAACGTAGCCACGCCAGAGTTATCCACCTAATGCAAACTAAACGTGTAGGCCGTAAATATTTTTTTTTACATTCATACATACATATATTCACGCCTCTTCCCCATACGAGAAGGCAGAAACCACTTCCCTCCACTTACTACGATCTTGACATATCACTTTCGCCTCCTCCACATACATTAATCTCCTCGTGTATCTTCTTCGGTTTATGATACTTATAACCTGGCCTTTCTTAAGGACGTCCCCGATTTGGACGTGGAACATCCGCCTTGGTCTTTCCCTTCCAAAATTTCCGTTTACATTCGTCCATGTTTATTTAACACGCTTATATTGGCTTGGTTTGTATGTAACAGAATCTTTGAAGATGAGTAAAGGATTAATCATTTTCTGTGTGGTGACCGAGTAAAAATAAAATTCACCACTCTCTTTCTTGCCCGTGGATGTCGTAAAAGACGACTATAAGATATAATATGCATATAACATCTGTGCAAGAGAAGGAAAACTCGAAATGAAACCCTATACTAACATGTTTGACCAGCATGGTATAGTAGGTCAAATATCCTGCAGTTGTGGAGGAGGTCTGAGCCCAAAAGTGTGACGTATGTGGGCTGCGATGATGATGATGCGATGAACGAACACTTTACAGCGTTCATCGTTACGGGCGGACTAAGATATCTCACGCCCAACAAGTTATCGTTATTACAGTGTTTCATTCGGAGTTTTATTTTTTTTATTTTTTTTTATTGCAAGCAGTAGCAAACGAGCAAACAGTAGACCTGATGGTAAGTGTTGCTGCCGCTCATGGATCTTTACAAGGCCGCTGCCTACCGCGAAGAAAGTGAAGGGAGTGTGAATGCGTGCATTGATGCTCGGTGATACTAAAGGCACCAGGAGGGTTTTGACCCTCCACACACAAACACCCTCAGAAAGTTGGGCTTCCGGCTCTCTCGCTCACCGAACGAAGCGCAGTAACAAATTGCTACTACTCAGACGTCGATTTTCTGCAAGAGTGTGGTACTGCCCCGGACGGACCGGCCCGCGGCTATAGACAGATAACTGTCGACAGTGTGGTCCTACCACTCCAAAATTTTTATTTTCTTGCATAGGTATTGTATACATATTGTCCTTAGTCATATTTTATGATACGCAAGGGTAAGATAAGAGGGTAATGAATTATATTCTTATTCGTCACCACACGGACAACCATACCATCTCTTGCATAGATGTTATTTGCATATCCTTTAGTCTACTTTATGATTTCCACGTGTAAGAAATGGTGTAGAGTATTATATTCTTCTCTGTTACCATACGGATAATCATAATTACTATTTATAAAATACTAGCAACCCACCCTCGCGTCGTTTCAGTTTCAGTCGCTTTACCCGCGTAGTTCCCGTTCCCGTAAGAATACCGGGATAAAATATAGCTTATGTTAGTCCCTGATATTATAGCTTTCCATTGGTGAAAGAATTTTTAAATTCAGTACGGAGATTTAAGCATGAAAGTGTAACAAACAAATAAACTTACTTTCGTATTTATAAAATTATTAAGGATATACAAATAAATGAATTTCCCTATGAGATTCTTAAAGATCACGTAATTCGGAGATGTTAAAATATCCTATATAAAACTTTTACTTGTTGATTTAACTTTCCCATAAAAATCCAATCATAAACGTTCGTGTTAGGTGAACTTATCAAAACATCTTCGATCGGTGAGCATAAGGAAAATTTGATTTTTATCTCTTAAGAATATCTTAGAAAATAGCAAGAAAGTATTTTCAGTGGATAGTAAGGGCTTTATGTGTGGTAAAGAAGTAAAAATACAATGGTTTCCTTGCCATAGATGTAGTAAAATAGTCTAAGATCTGATCTGTTATCTGCAGATAACATTGTAGGTGAAGGAAAGCTTCAAATCCATGCTAACACAGACATGTCAGAACAGTATATTAAATTGCCCTTAATGAAATAGGCGTGTGCTCTACTATGAAGAATGTAAGAGCTGAGAAGAACAAAGAACTGGTCGCCTTTTTAATGTTATTGAACATTACATGGCAAAATTACACCGCTGCTTATGTTTTTCGGATATGGGCATGAGATTAAAACTACTGATATTGCCTCCGTTATATAGAAAGTATTAAAAGTCATCATCATCATCGCAACCCACATACGTCCCACTGTTGGGCTCGGGCCTCCTCCACAATAAGAGAATTTGACCAACTATACCATGCTGGTCAGACATGTTAGTATGGGGTTTCGTTTCGAGTTTTCCTTCTCTTGCACATATGTTCATATTATATTCCATAGTCGTATTTTACGACATCCACGGGCATGATGGGGAGGTGGTGAATTGTATTCTTACTCCGTCACCACACAGAAAGGTAGTAAAGGTCATTAATCTATATATTTAGAAAATAATAAATGCCACACAGATATTTCACAATGCCAGTTATTAACGCTGAATGTTTAGACAGAGACTGTAGTAATCAAAGTAGCGATTTCTTATCTCGAATGTCGTAGATAGAAGACTAGCTAATTATCTGAGTACTTCACGGTGGGAATGCGGAGGTGAGATATATTTTATGTTACCAGGTGATAATGTATGTAGCTTTCGATTAGTAAAAAAGCTATTAAAATCAGCCACATTACCACCGTTTTACCCACGCAGTTCTCATTCCCGTAGGAGATAAAATATAGTCTATGTTACTCGTTGATAAAGTATTCCTGATAAACTAGATTAGAGACTGACTTTTTAAAATTGCTTTTTTTAAACGTAACAAACATAATTTCACATTTATATTATTACTTAGGATTTAGTTTTTAACTAGACTACATTTATAACAACACAACTTTAATAATATATTTAACAGCAAATGTACGTCTACTGTTTGAGGCTTATCTTTACTTTTACTATAAAACTGGAGAGTTCTTTCAGTTTATTTTAGTGTTGGATAGCTCAATTATCGAGAAAGGTTATATGACACCACGCATCAACTAAAAGAAAAAAAGATTATATATTTTTCATAGTATTGATGGTCAGCTCTGCTTTGCATTAAATTTTGGGATTGGGACAGCAATTAACTGTGTAACTTCACGTGTGCAAAAATAGTTGAAGGTTTATTTATTGCCTGCATTGTTTCAGCCTGTAATCGTGAACTTTTGAGAGCTCCAAGTTGCTTCAAATCTGAAATACCGAGCAGTTTCGGACTTAAAGCTACTTGGGGTTGTGAATAAAATCATTTTCATGTGATGACGGAATAAGGATAAAACTCCACATAAACTTTTTTACACGAGGGGGTCTATAAAAACCACTAAAACAGATAATATTAATGCAAGAAAAGAAAAATTTACCAAAATGTATAATCTGAATCTCAACCCTAAATTAATTGAGTCCTAACACTCTACATATCAATTTGAATATTCGCAACTCGCCCTGCTTTAAGTATCTCTCCTTCTTTTTACTATTTCATTCCTCTATGCTGTACCTATGCTATACTTAGGCGTCCTGCATAATGAAAAGGAAATTGGCCTGCAATACCACATTTGGTAGACGGCTAGGCATATGATTTTATTTAGAGTAATTAATTTCGAAAATAAGTAAATTATTTTATATCAATGTTTTATGCATCTTAGTCGTATTTTACGACACCCATTGGCAAGAGAGGTGATGATAAATGGTATTCTTACTACATCATCACATGGATATCTTTAAATATGTGATATATCATACTCATTATAAAGGAGGTTTGTGTCTAGTGGGATACACTTTTTTTTCTTTTTGGGATTAGTCCCACCACACATTCCCACCATTGTAATTCTTGTAAGCCAGGATCCACAATGGTCTTCATAGATCACACCCAGGTTAAACCTTCAGGCAGTCCCGGGATTCAATTTTAATTGTCTTGGGACTCGCAAGAAATTTAATTAGCAAAAATTAAACAGGAGGAGGTCGAAGAAGACGTTGTGATATACATGAGCTGATTATGATAATGAATACTATCGATTATTTGCATCTATTTATTACCCTACTTAATAAAAAAATACAATCTTACCTATACATAAAGGAGCATAATCAAAATTCAATAACAATTTAATGTACAAAATAATATGCACAGTGGTAAATAATAATGACGAATCGATAGCGATGGCATGAATACGAATATATCTCATACAGAGTTTTATTACGCTAATGGCATGTCCTATACCTACGTGTATTTCATTTTCATATGTCATCTCTAATTTAAACGTCATGTATCTGAAATATCGCATCTACTGATTTAAATACAAATGTCATTTCTCTATTACTAATATGTATTTTTACATATATTCAGTTTGAACGCAGTGGTAGTCCAGTGGTAAGATTGAGTTTTATCAATATTTAGGTATTCAGTTACGAATCCAGTTCGAGGTATGCTTTAAAGTTTAAATTTAAAATTTCATTCATCATTTCAGTTCATAAAAGTCCCACTGTTGGGCTCGAGCCTCCTCCACAATAGGAGAGAAATCGACCTTACAATACCATGCCGGTCAGACAGGTTGGTATGGAGTTTTATTTCGGGTTTTCTTTCTCTTGCATAGATGTTCAATGCGTATTGTATCCCTTAGTCGTCTATTATGATGCGGCGGATCGCCTGCGCGAGGAGCGCAGCCTCGATGAGGAGATCCGCCGCCAGCGAATGGGCTGCGGCTGCGGGTGACATGACCCGGGATTAGTCCGTCACCCGCCGAGAGGTCGACCGCGTGAGGAAAGACCGACGTCCTCCCCGAGGGGAGACGTTGGTCGATGGGAGGATACCCCAAGTAGGGGGTATTCCGTCGGGCCGATCACTGACGACAAGTTAACTCTGCTCCGGTGGTCGGCCCAACGACGAAGGCGACGTGGTTTTTCGGGTGGGTTGCGGGAGTTGCGTGCTTAAGCCCCTCTTTCGCCCCGGACAGAGTGATGCGGAGGCGCGCCGACCGCAGCCCACCCACAAAAAAAAAAAGTCGTCTATTATGACATCCAGGGGCAAGATAGGGAGTGGTGAAATGTATTCTTATTCCGGCACCACAAGGAAATACATATTTATTTCTTAATTATTATTTTAACTGTGCTTTGAAAGGCACATAATATCAGTTTTGGTCCTGATCTCACTCTAGTCGTATTGATTTATTATTCCGCAGAATTATAAAATTGAATTATAAAAAGAGAAATGCGTTGGTGTCTGTGCACACATTTGTACAAAATTTATAAAAAGGTCATCATCATACATTCTTATTTTATCTATTTCTCTTTGGTATAGTTATAAAAAGATAAAGTTACTAGACACCTTGCTGACTTTAAGAGGTTGAGAAAACTTCATTGCCATCGAAAATATCACTAAAATATGTAGATTTCTTCATAATCACTACAAGTTTGAACAAACGATAATTTATAATTTTATTGACACACTAAAAAATCTCAGGCCTGGATTTCAAATTTGGCACTCACTTTAGCTCAATATTCAATTAACTTTTAATTTCTCATTAGCTTATATACGTACTTAGGGCGCGAGCCTTCTGAACAAAATTAGAGAAATTTATTTAGTATCCCACGCTGGTCAGACAAAGGTTTGATTTCGAGTATACCTTCCCTTGTATAAATGTTACATGTACGTCGTTGGCATCTTTTACCCCACCCGCGGCCAAAAAATAAGCTGTTGAACTATATTCTTTACCAGCACACGCGGATATAACTTCTTTTTTACCCCCGACGAAAAAGAGGGGTGTTATAAGTTTGACGTCGATGTCTGTCTGTGTGTGTGTGTGTCTGTCTGTGGCATCATAGCTCTCAAATGGATGTATCGATTTCGATGCGGTTTTTTTTTTCATTTGAATGCTAATTTCCTGGCGGTGGTTCTTAGCTATGTTTGGTTAATGTCGATCCAGTATTGTAAGAGTATCAGCTCCAAAATGATGTAATGGTGTAAGTTTTTTCGATTAAGTGCTTCACACATGCTAATATAGTCATCAAATGACAATTAATTGATAACTTCGACTTGATTATCAAGATTATCAAGCAACAAGAATAGTCTCCGGAGAACCCGAATCTTCAAAAAATTACAGCAGATATATCATATTTTTTGGTTTAATAGATTATTTTCAATGAGTATGATCTAGCAATACGGTCATATTTACTTGGTACTACAACCTTGATGGTCTGCAGAGCACCCAACTCACATACCCCCACCCAACAGACATATACTATTTGATTCAATTTATTGGGTACTTTACTGAGTAAATTTCTTGCAGGACTCTTACGTCGCACGACAAATAATACACCTACCTCTAAATACGACTAACCCACTAAATACCACTATCCGTGTGGTGACGAAATAAGAATACAGTTCACCACCCCCTCTCTTACCCGTAGATGTCGTAAAAGACGACTAAGGGAATAATATTCAGATAATATCGATGCAAGAGACGGACAACTCGAAATGAACGTGTGCGTGCGTGCGTGCATGTGTGCACGTTGACAATTCCTGTTGAAAAGAACGTAATACTTTTTTTTATTATTTCAGTTTGTTTCAGGGGTTATTCAAAATTTTGAATTTTACACTATGGCGTATAATAAAAATTAGTTAAAGTAAGAAAGCTCATTTTTGCTCTCATTCTTCTATATTTGCACCACATCAATCTGAATGCTGATATAACAAGATAATCTGCATGAAATAATGTTAAATTACCCTCATTTTTTTTGTGCTGATATGTTTATAAAACGTTATATTGATTTACACATTTGTATTCCAACGCTCACAAAGTTATCATTATAGAAAATAAACAACAATATTCTATACGAAATAAAAAAAAGTTTGTTTCGCCAATGTAATTTTTTTATTGAAGTTTATGAAATGTTTGCTACATTTCATAAACTTCAATAAAAAAATTAATATTTACGTATATATCAAAGAATAATATTTACGTACTTAGAAAAGTCTAATAATTTTCCAGAAAATGTATCTAATATTTACGATGTTTACTGCTGTTTAAATCAATTTATATTTTATTTGGTTAAGAACATATTTAACTTTAGTGTGTTCTTTTTGGCAAATTTAAATAAATAATTGAGAAAGTTATTTCATTACAGTCTAGACGGTGTACTTTAAAATTACAATAATTGGAGTCACACTGGTTATATTATTAAATATTTACAATTAAATCTGAATTAGAGAAAAGTTTCACTTAGAATAATTTAATACCAAATTAAAATTACATTATCAAAAATAATAAACCTTATGGTCTAAGATCCCGCTATACAACGACCATCACCGAGATGCTTATTTGATGAAACTTATTTTTTATGTAATTTAATGTCAATAAATATATTGCATATGGGTTGCTTAACAAATTTTAGTCTAGAGTATGATTCATTAATTTTTTTTGTACCTTGCACCGGTTTGATTATTATACAAATTCTATACCAATCGAAAGTATGAAGCCCATAGAATATGCAAATGTCGATCAGACCGGTGCAAAATGATTTATCTGTTTATACCTGGCTACCCGAGAGTTGTGACCGGAAAAGAATAGGCAATCTAACGTTTGCATATTCTTTGGGCTTCATACTTTCGATTGGTATAGAATTTGTCTAATAATCAAACCTGAGCAATGTTCAAAAAAACAATTTATTTAAATTTATTAATTAATCATACTCTTTTTTTTTTGCAAGGGTTTTTTTTTTTTTTTTTGTGGGTGGGCCGAGTTCGGCGCGCCTCCGCACCACTCCGTCCGGGGCGACAGAGGGGCTTAAGCACGCAACTCCCGCGACCCACCCGAAAACCACGTCGCCTTCGTCGTTGGGCCGACCACTGGAGCAGCGTTAACTTGTCGTCAATGGTCGGCCCGACGGAATACCCCCTGTTGGGGTACCCTCCCATCGACCGACGTCCCCCCCTCGGGGAGGACGTCGGTCTTTCCTCACGCGGTCGGCCTCTCGGCGGGTGACGGACTAATCCCCGATCACGTCACCCGCGGCCTCGGCTAGGGCAGCATGAGGCGCAGATAGTTGCGCCTGCGCCGCCCCAGTCGCCGGCAGCGGATCTCCTCATCGAGGCTGCGCTCCTCACGCAGGCGATCCGCCGCCTCCTTCCGCGAGATCACTGTCTCGCAGAAGGCTGCGACCGCGTCCCAATTCCCGACGCTGTCGACCATCGCCCTAGCGATAGCCGGAATTAATCATACTCTGGACTAAAATTTGTTAGGCAACCCATATGCAGTATATTTATTGACATATTAAATTACATAAAAAATAAGTTTCATGAAATAAGCATATCGGTGAAGGTCGTTGTATAGCGGGATCCTATACTATTATATAGAAGGTGGATTGCAATGAGATTCCAAGCTGCTCTGGCAGAACTCTCTATCCAACGTTGATAAACGAAGATATTTCTGTACCGCCAATATTATATTATGCATTAACATGACATATATATACTTTAGAAATAAAAATAACCATTAATTTTATCGGTTTAGTAATGATGTAAGTACATAAATATATCTACTAATTTAAAGATTTATAATTAATAGGCATGATGACAAATTTTGAAAAACTGTTTTATAATATTCTTAAATAACTACTATTATCAAAAAATATATTATTTTTGCAATAAGTACGGTTTCTTTAGAAATAAATGCTATTTTAATTAAATTAGCGCCAAAACGGTGCCTAGTGTCATGGCATCTGCTTGTGACGTCACGTCTATTCACTTGAGTTGTAAACGTAAGGAAGTTAAAGCATAAAATCTGATATATTTTATTTAGACATGAATTCGAAAGTCTATAAGTGGTGTACGGTTCCTCAATGTGTTAATACATCAATAAAAACCCCTAACCAACTGTTTGTTTATGTGCCACACAAAAAAACAATAAGATATAAGTGGCTTAATCTTGCACAGCGAGATCCAAAAGCCATATCATCATCATCATCTTATCTCAATCTTATCCCAATTACTTGGGGTCGACGCAATATGTCATCTGTTTTGACATATTGCAAAAAGTTTCGGCAATGACTTTTATGACCGGCCGCCTGCCTGACGTCAACCCTCCTTGGGAATGTAATCGTTGACCCAAATGGTACCAGATGAAGTTGGTCCGGCTCAATCTAGGGCTCTTAGTCGTCTTTTACGACACCCACGAGCAAAGCAAGGGTTGGTAGTATTCGAAACCGCTACCACACAGCATCCAAAAGCCATAAATTTATATAAATAAATATAAAAAAATAAATAGGAGACTATTTATTTCTGTGAAGATCATTTTGACGTAAGTAATTACTTTATATCGTATATTTTATTTGGTATGTCACTTTATTTAACTGCAGTTTAATACCAAGTTTACAAAAGCATTATTTAAATAACATAACCTCTAACATCTCAAGCGGTATTATTTTTAAATAGATTTTAAATTAGATGTTAGAAGATTATTAATCAATGTTTTACTTGTACCGTAGTTTTGACATTTCTAAATTCTGCTGAACAGAAGTTTTTGTTTGATGCTAGGTACTCTCTCCCAGCATTAACAAATCAACTCTAGGCAAATTAGAGCAGTTTGCCTTGATGAATCCTTCTTTCATGACTTACATTTTTCGTAAGAACACAAAAGTAAGCAAGAGATCGATAAAAATCACGAAATACTCTTTAAATGCAAGTTAAAACAATTAATAAGTATAACGATCGTAGAATTTCGTAGAGAATTTGCGATGATAACGACAGGTGTACATAGGAGTGACGTAACTCAATTTGATTGGTGTTTAGCTGAGCATGGCGGACTTGTGTATTTTGCAGTTTTATTTTATTAAATAAATTAATAATCTCATCTTATAAAAGAAAATATATATTTATTTCAAGATATATTCTTTGTGTTACAGTAGATAAACACATTATTTTAGTGATTTTTGGTTACTGTCATCATGCCTATTCTTCCAAAGATATTGTTACTACCGTTTACTCAAATGTAGAGCCAACATTTTTCAGTGTCACTTGCTGAGACTATTTCGGCAATTCCATACCTGAAACAAGGAAATTGCTTTATTAATAATGGAATTATATAGATGTGTTTATTAATATTAACGTCTTAGTTTTGATTATACTAATAAAAAGCTAATTAAAATATGAAAAATTTATTGCTTGAATTAGGCGATACATAGCCAAGTCCATTTTTATTTTAAAGTGAAGCGAAGAAAGCAAAATCGACTCCTTTCGTTCGGTTAATCAAGATCCCGCACACGACATGACAGGAAAGAATTTGGAATACAACCAAGGTGGAACAGGATATAAGGAACTCTTCCTAATACTGTGTGCTAAGCTGCGTCAAGAACTTCAATATATTCATTCAATAGATTCGACTGATGACGCAGTGTAGTACCCAACCTGACATATTCCTCCCTAGAAGGAATAGGGGGAGCCTATTCCTTCTAGGTTGACTGACAATCTGATGCAAGGGATCGTTGGATACTCTGTGGCGAAACATGAGGGAGACCTACGCCCAGCAGTGGACGGCGATCGGCTAAATGATGATGATGATTTAATTCTATTACAGACATAAATGTGATGTTCTAGGAGTTACTAACTTTTACTCTAATAAACAATATCATTATTGTTATATTATTATATATATTTACCACCCGCTCTCCTCCCTGTGGGTAAAAGGTGACTAAGGTATATATAATACTCATAATATGCAGGACAAGGCAAACTCGACATGAAATCCTATACCTACACGTCTGACCAGTGTGATATAGTAGGTAAGTTTCCCTTCTGTAGTGGAAGTATGCTCATTAGTGGAATATATATGGGCTGAGATACTGATAAATAATAAAACAGAATATAATTTTAATATAATAAAACAGACTAGGTGTTCCTATTGGCGTCTTTCGATTGTGAAACTTATAAGGAAAGTAAAGATGGGCTGGAATTCTATAGACCCGTTTCTGTTGTGATGTTGAAGCGCATATAAGTTAGCAGTAGAGTGCTACTACCCATTTGCCTGGTAAGCCTTGAGCAGGCTTTTACTACTCTTGCTGAAGATCTTGTAATATTGGCGACAAACTGTATTGCAACTCGTCACATATTGGTAAGACATATACATAGAGACACGCCATTGCGGATTTTAATGTACTTATAGCTTCAGGGTTAACTAGCGTCGGTGCCGATCTGACGCTACTGGTCGCATCTAAGACGATGGTTGACACTGTTAGGAACTGGAATGCTGTCGCCTACAGATGTCTCTCGGAAGGAGGCGGCGGGGCGGATCTGAGAGGAACTCTACGGGGACTCGCTCCACTGCTGGAGCGTTGGGTGATAAAGATGCCGAACCTTGTGGCCGAAGCTACCCTAGCCGAGGTAGCAGGTAATCGAAGCGGAGATTAGTTCGTCCACCTGAGGAGAAGCAACAGTGTGAGAGCGAGAAGGTGACCAAAAAGATAACCCACTTCACGAACCAATGATAACAAGGATGATTACCCCCGGTAATCATTCTTGCCCCGCCCGCATGGCATATGATAGTTACTGTGCACGATAAGTTATGGCATCGCACGCCGTTATTCCGTGGCTTGTCCTCAAAACCTAACTGGCGTAAAATTTATAAATATTTTTCTAGTGGCTTAATAATAAAGTATATCATTAGCGTTAAAATAAATCTATGTGAAATGTGTTTTATGGCTTTTAAGAAATAAAGGAACGAAGTTATATATGAACAAAATCTTTTTTTACTCTATTTAGAGATAAGTAAGTTCAAGGTAATTCATATTATGTCAACACCGAATAACCAACGTAATCACTATTCGTAAGTGTCGACTAAGAGCTCTAATCCAACCCATGTCAATTTCACCTGGTGTTTGGACATTTACAAGGTGCGTTGACGTCGGTAAGGCGCGTTGAAACGCTACATGAATGTAACTGAGCCACAGAATATAGAGTATATTTTATATTGATTGAATTGGCGTAACACTATAAGCTTGAATATATCAACTCGAACTCATATCCCTATTATCCACAACGGCAAGTAAATCGGTTATCTACATGACACTAGTTAGAATAGAATTTCTTTTCAATTTTTCTTTCTTTTGCAACATTTTATATACTTATTTCCATTGTGGTTGGTGGGTACATTATTCGTGGTTGTCAGATAAAGTCGACTAAGAGTGTTACGTCAACCTGGGTCAAGAATTAGGTACATTTACAAGGAAGGTTAATCGGTCATGCATTTGGTCGTTTGTGCCGAACTCGGTACCGGTGGTGGGCCCAACGACGAAAGCTACGTGCTACGGGTGGGTTATGGGGCCGCGCACCGCCCCTCTATCGCCCTGGATGAAGCCGGGTGGTGGGGGGCGCTGACAATAGCTCATCAAATAAAAAAAAGTATTTGATCGTCGTTCTATCATAAAACTATTAGCGATAACTTTTACAATATGTATTATAAAAGATGAGATAATTGGAATAAACGCAGGATATATAACTTGGTCACTTTTAATGATTTGCCTTTTTAATCGGCCATTGACTGAACAAAATATTAAAAATAATACTGCACCATATATTCATCGAGAAAAGAAAACAAAGAACAGCCAAGATGAATATCAAAATATAATGTTGACTGTGGTTGGCCGTATAAATCCATCGATCTCGGGTCATACATGACCCACAGCTGGGCTAGGGCCTCCGCTACAATAGTAGGAATATGGACTTATTATAATATGTTGTTCTAAGGAACGACTAAGGGATATAATATGCATATAACATCGATACAAGTGAAGGAAAACTCGAAATAAAACCTATACCAACTTGTCTGACCAGCATGGTAAAAGGTCAATTTCCCTCTTATTGTGGAGGAGGCTCGAGCCCAACAGTGGGACGTATATGAGCTGTGATGATGATGATGATGATGAATATGTTGTTCAAATGGCACAGGGTTGTACCTAGAGTTTTCTGTTTCATAAATGTTATCCGCATTTAAAGTAGTAATCCGTACAATTCATAATTTTAGGGATGCTTAATCCATACTTTCCATACTAATATTATAAATGCGAAAGTAAGGATATTTGTTTGTTTGTATGTTTGTAACGCTTTCACGCTTAAACCATCGAACTGATTTCAAAAATTCTTTCACTAATGGAAAGCTATAATATCAGGGAGTAACATAGGCTATATTTTATCCCGGTGTTCCCACAGGAACGGGAACTACGCCGCGGGTAAAGCGGCTGAAACCGAAGCGAAGCGACGGTTGCTAGTAGGATTATAACGACGTATAAAATATATTACTTTGTCTCTTGAAAAGCAATTTATGTTTTTATTTGTAATAACTATGATGCTTTCGTACATAGTTAACTGTAATAAGCAGGCTGGTAATATTTTATTAGATAGCTTCACCTATATTGGAAATGTCAAAGAGAATCTGTTATGGATATATGTATGATGAGATGAATCAATTATTGTTCTTAGTAAGTTCTTAGTAATGTGAAGCATGAAGTATCTCTTAAAAAATAAATATTTTAGTTCTGCAACCACTTGTATAAGGACTCATTTTGAAAAAAAAAAACATTTCATACCAATGTCAATATGCTTATTACAAATTTAATTTAATAGCGTGAAATAAAGGTTTGTAGCTCCTACAAATCCACAATGCCAAAACGAAATATAACTTTGAATAGATTTTTTTCTATCTACATGTAAATTAGTTTCACGTATTTAATATCCAAATATTGATTTTAAATAATACGTTTAGGTAAATTTTTGCCTTTGCCAGAGAAATCCAGTTTCGTATAAAAATAATTATAATGCCATTTCATGACCCATTATTTGCATAAGTACTGGACATCAGCATAAATTTAATTAATATGTTGTTTTTCCATTTTTTAAACTTGACTGAGTAACCAATTACTCATGTATAACCAATTTAAACTTAAAAAACATTATAACTTAAATAAATATATGTAAATTAAGACACATTTGTCGAACAGCCCATTGATTTTTAACTAACAATTTTTTTTCGAAATCTCTAAGACCTATAGGAGAGAAAAAAAGATTTCAGAAATAAGTCCCAGTTTAATTTATCACAATTACGCAACTCGTTGTACCATGGAATTGGTAACGGGTCCCTATTCGTTATGAGCAACTAGGCTGTATTCCCTATGAGCAGCCGACTCGATAATACTGAATATTTACAACATATTACGCTATGAGCAGCTGCTCGATACGCGATAAGTTCGCATAATTACAACATCATCATCAGCAGCCTGTCGATGTCCACTATTGGACATAGCGCATAAGTCCTTCTTGTAAGGATATACGAGGGATTAACGTTAAATTATTGTTAAATCTGACATTTCAGACAAATATTCGAAGGCATCAGGTCAAATCTATTCGCTAACAATGAATTAGAATCCAATTATAATTACATAGCTAAGGTCATGTGGCATACAAAAATTTAACGCAGCCTGTAAAAACTTTCACTTATTCTACATTTAAAAAAAAGACAATCAATTCAACTCTAAAATAGAATATTGGAACGAAGTTCCTTACGGCAGGCTTGGAGGAGAGAGGGATTTTGCTGCGCGACCGAACTGAAAAAAATGTGATAGTAAAACCGTAAGAAAAAGTGCGTGGAATAAAACCGTTAAATGAGACGAAGTTCCTTATGGCAGGCTTGGAAGAGATAGGGATTTTGCTGCGCGATCGAACTGAATAAAATGTGATAGTAAAACCGTAAGAAAAAGTGCGTGGAATAAAACCGTTAAATGAGACGTGCGCAGGCGCGACAGTCGTATACACAAGCGAGTAGTGTATAATACCTTTCTCTTTCTCCTTCTTTCTTTTCGTTCTCTCATCCCTTCTCTCTCTATTACCACTCCACCCCGCCAATGCATAGTATATACTCATGAATTTATGGACAAGCACGTGGCGAATACTCACATTATAGATACATTTTACTTGTGAGTAGCCACGTTTATTTTTTGTAATTATTTCTATTTCTATGTAATTTTATGTTGTCAAACAAAAATAAAGAGACATATTTTGTTATTTTAATTGATAATTTGAATTACGATTTTTTTTTATTTAACGTAATTTATTATTTTTCCTAAACTACTGAATTTCCCAAAATACTTTCCTGTACTTAAATAAAAACTAATCAGCAAAATTTAAGAGAAAATCAAGAAAACCTACATAATTTTTTTAAAAAGAAAACCTGCACGATTTTTTTTTTGCAAATTGTGTCGATTCTACATTAGCCGAGGGAACTTCGTTCCTACCTGGTGTCCCACGACACCACATTTCTTTTTTCAATATATTTTATTCTTAGTAGACAGCAATGCATAAAGTACAAAACATAAAATAGCCTACTAAAATATATATTGCAACTTGAATATTTGTTTGATTTTTGTTTGATTTGCCATTATCGTAAACCTAATTGTGGACTGGAACAGATTTTAGATAATATCCATAGAAAAGTAGAAAATTTTACATTAACTGACTATTGTGTCATTTATATTGGCAGACAGGACTTCCAGAAAACGCATAATTATATAGATCTTGTCACGTTTATTCGCAATAAGTTACTACCATTGAACCACACTAACTTTATACTTTGTTTGCCAACGTTTAAATATATGGTAAATAATAACTTAATGTTTAACAGCCGCATAGACACTTTTAACAACTTACTCTATTTGGACGCGCAGACATATCATTATGCGTACGTTTTGGACTCTAATCTTAATCTGCCTTATACTGAGGATACGTATGAGCAACGATATGGAACTTTAAATGGCAGAGGCCTAAATATTATAATATCGGATTTGCAAGACTTTATTCTCAACTTAAACACTTTAGAGACTACACGCATAAAAGCTAACTGTTCGAATGATCTCACCAACTTGCAACAGCAAAAAAGTATGCCGTTTTTTCTCTAATTTTCTTAGTATATTTCATCAAAATATAGCGGGCCTAATGAGCAAATCGGATATACTAACAGTCAAATTAGAAGAGCTGACTAATGAGGGGACCTTTATAGACGTTATATGTATCACCGAGCATTTTATTAAATCAGGCTATGAAAATTTGGTACATATACCAAATTTTTGTTTAGCTACAAGCTTCTCAAGAGATACAAAACGGGGAGGCGCTTGTATACTTGTTAAAATAGGATTACAATATAGAGAAATACCAAGCATATCAAATCAATCAGTCCTAGGGGTTTTCGAATGCTGTGCTATAGAATTAACATCTTACAATGTTATTATTATCTGCTTATACAGAATACCAAAATATAATCATGCAATATTTTATGAGAAGCTAGATAATATATTAAGTAAAATATCCTTAAACTCTAATAAAAATATTATCCTGGCAGGCGATTTCAATATTGACGTTTTAAAAAACAATGGTATTGCATTAGACTTGGAAAATTTTCTCTTGCAATATAACCTAAAACTAGCCCTTCATATGCCCACTAGACCAAAAAGTAATACCTGTATTGACAATTTTGCACACAATTATCAAAAAAAGTGTCGAACAAAAATAATAGATTTGATTGTTTCAGATCATACAGCTCAGTTAATTCATATACCTATTACAAAAACTTGCAATTTTAAATATTGGAAAATTAATAAACAGGACCACTCTATAGATAACTTAATGAATTTCAAAACCCATCTAGGGAGTTTATCCTTTACACAAGTATACGAGACCAAAGAGGCTAATAAATCTTATAATATCTTCATTGAAGATTTTCTATTATTGTATAAATTGTGTATACCTGAAATTAAATTAATTGTGAAAACTAAAAAGACAACTAAATGGATAACTAGAGGAATAAAAAAATGTAGTAAGAAACAAAGACAATTACTTTGGACATATAGGCTTAACCCCTACCTTAAAAAATAAAATAAATTTAAAAAAATATACTACTATATATAAAAAGATTTTGAAGTTAACTCAAAGAGCTCAAAATAACCACTTCATTAATTCCTCTTATAATAAATCAAAGGCTGCATGGCAAGTGATAAATAAATCAACATTTTGTCGCCCACCGGAACAAATACTAGCTATAAAAAAGAATAATATCTTATCTTTAACACAACCTACTGACATTGCTGACGAATTTAATAATTATTTTATTGACGAAATTGAGAATAATATTACAACTGACACCACGTATGAAAATAATTTTGAAAATTTGACATCACAATCTATATTCATATTACCTGTTACAAATAGCGATATTATAGGAATAATTAATAACCTTAAAAATACAAGTACTGTAGGATATGATGGCATTTCAACAAAGGCAATTAAATATGTAAAAGATGTTATTGCACCACCATTAACACATATAATTAATTTATGTATCATTGATGGTATTTTCCCAGAAAAGCTAAAAGAAGTAATAATAAAACCTATATTTAAAAAAGGTGATAAAGCAGTTGTAAATAACTATAGACCTATTGCCAAAATCCCCATAATTTCTAAAATTTTCGAAAGGGTAATCTATAACGCTTTGTATAAATATTTTGAGAAATATAAGCTATTCTGTAAGGAACAAAAAGGTTTTCGTAAAAACACTACTATCAATATGGCAATCTACGACTTATTGTCAAATGTCATGAGTTCTATGGATAAAAGAAATCCAGTATGTGCCATTTATACTGATATGACTAAAGCATTCGACTATGTGGACCATAAAATACTCCTAAAAAAATTATTTGCGTATGGTATAAGAGGAAACACTCTTAAACTCATACAATCATATTTAACTGATAGATATCAACGTACAGAGATTTCTAGAATGTGCCCAGATAGTAAATTAGTAACTAACTATTCATCAAGACAAAGACAAGTAAGATACGGTGTGCCTCAAGGGAGCGTACTAGGGCCCCTGCTTTTCTTAATGTATATTAATGATCTCCCAAAAATACTACATCATAAAATGGTCCTATTTGCAGATGATAGCACGGCCTTAGTTGAATGCAACAATTTAAAAAACTATCAGTATGACATTAATAACTGTCTATCTAATATCATAAATTGGCTCAACAATAATAATCTGGTGATTAATTTAACTAAAACTAAAGTTATGCATTTTCATCAACGACTAGAAAATAAAAAAGTCAATGTCACATACAAAGACGTGAATATAGAAGCAGTAGAAAGCGCAAAATTCTTAGGGATAACAATCGACCATAAACTGACTTGGAAACCCCATATTAAGGAAATATGTATGCGTTTAAGTAAATCCACATATGCACTTTTTCAGCTATCTAAAAGGGTTAATAGTGAAACGCTACTGAAAGCTTATCATGGGCTGGTTGCTTCTGTTCTCCGTTACGGAGTTATTTTTTGGGGTCGATCTACAGATCGAGATCTTGTCTTTAAAATTCAAAAACGCTGCATAAGATCAATGTGTGGTCTAAAAACAACAGACAGCTGTAAACCTTATTTTAAGTCCCTAAAAATATTAACCTTGCCATCATTGTATATCCTGGAAACTGCTCTATTTGTGAAGGCAAATTCTCATCTATTCAGAAAATTGTCGACGGCAAGAACAAACCCCATACGTGCTCAATATAAATACCAACTTTGCCAAATAAAATGTAAAACATCTTTGATGGAGAAGAGCTTCTTTGGTGTTTCCTCAAGCATATACAATAAAATAAAAAGAAAATATTAAAAAAGATAATATTAAAAATCTGCCTTCTATAAAATTTAAGAACGTCCTTAATAAACTATTAATCTCTAAATGTTATTATTCTATTGACGATTTTTTAAGTGACAAATTATAATTAATTATATAATAAGTCTTTTATAATTTTAATGAATTAATTTAACCTATGAAATAATCTTATATTAATTAATTAATCAATTAATCTGACATTATAATTATTATTGACATTGTATAATTGGATGATTATTGATATTTTTAGTATTATTATTATTATTTTTTTAAATTCTTATATTGCAAATTTAATTTAATATATTTTAATTCTATCTACCTACAATATACCTAAAATACCTATCTACCTAGAATAGCTTTTAGTAATTAAATCTGATTAACGTATTCTTTTTTTATTATTATTATAATTGTGTGTTATTAGTTCTAGTAATAATTCCTATTTGTATTGCTTCATTTCAATGCATAACTGAATTTGTTTTATTTAATTTGTATGCCCTAGAGGCAAAACATAGTGAAACAACTATTAATATAAGACGACTTATGTACCTATGTTTAACAAATAAATTATTCTATTCTATTCTATTCTATTCTATTTGATAAATAGGCGTAAAAATATACCTATTCGTTACAAAAGTATATGGCTATATTTGAAACTACACAAGACGTAAAGCCTTTTTGCCCTTCATTTTTTTACCTAATTGAATCAAAATAAAACCCACGCTTCTGTAATAGGATGATCAAACAAAAGTTGGAAATAAGGAGGATTGCGACTTCTGTTCGAAATAACGTAATTGTATTTCCGCCCGTCCAATTTATAAAAGTATATTTACCATATTTACAATAAATTATTACATACTCGTATTCTTTATAGAGGGTATCAGGGGATCAGCGTATGATGCTTTCAGTGTGGTGCGGAATAATACAATTCACCACCCCCCTCTCTTATTCGCGAGTATCATAAAAGATGACTGAGGTATAGAATCTTATATCTTTAAACGAGCAATTCTTGTATATATATATATATATATATACCTATATATATATTCAGGATCTCGAAAACGGCCCCAACGATATCGATGAAACTTGGCATACTAGAGGTTTCTAGGCCAAAAAATCGATCTAGCTAGGTTTATTTATAGAAAATGTTGTTTGGTCGGTGTTTTTAGCAAAACAATATAATGCACATTAACTTTTAAAAGAATATGAATTCAAATTTCGCCGTCAACGTCATGAGTTACGATAGCTCAGTTGGGAAGTTGTCCAGTTTTAGTTTTGTTTTGGCATTCAAACAGCGTTGGATCGAATCTCGGTGTTATTATTATTCTCTTTTTGTAATTTTTTATATTTTTTCATTATTTAATTTTTATTTTTTATTAATATATATCTAAATAAATTCGACAAAAATACGGTCAACCAGATATTGTGTAGATAATGTGAGATAATGTATGCAAAAAAGGAAAATTAAAAGAAAATCTATAGTAACATGTCTGGCCAACTTGGTATCGATAGGTCAATTCACTTCCCATTATGGAGAAAACTTTGCCCCAGTAGTAGACTATGAGTTAAGATATGTAGTTGGACCACACTGGCGACAGTCTTCTGTCCACAGCCGCGTTCTGGTGGTAGTACCACACTCTCGCAGAAAATCGACGTCTGAGTAGGAGCAATTTGTTACTACACTTCGTTCGTTGAACGACAGAGCCCGAAGTCAAACGTTGTAAGGTGTTTGCGTGTGGCGGGTTTGAGTGATGCCTTTAGTATCACACAGTGATATCAGACAGTGGGATTTATATGGGCTGAGATGATGATGATGATACCATGCTGCTCATATAGTTTTCTTTTATAGACGTTACATACGTATTATATCCCGCAATTGTCTTTTATGACATCCATTCGTATTGCGTCACATAGATTGTCAATTATTAGTATTAGATAGTAACTATTTTCATTGTCATGAATTTCTGCCAGTGATAAAAAACTAAGAGAAACGAAACCCTGATTTTTTTGTATATATCATAATATCATGCACTAAAAAAATAATTCTTGTACTGCGAAGAACTTTAAAAACATACAATTTCACGAACCTAAATTACAACTAGACCCAGAGTAACAATTTGTGGATTGCACAAAGTTTTGCATGAGAATCAAACCCAGGACACTAGTATACTAGGTCTGTATCTTAACCTAGTGGTGATAGCGTAGTCGCTATCTGTGTAGTCAAATGGTATAAACATACGTGGTGTACACGTGTATACACGTATGGTGAAAACGTTAGGAAAATAATCGTGTGAAGAAAGCTTTTGGTATACGGGTAGTTCTTCTTTTAACCAACATAAAGTTGTCTCCATCAGTTACTGGAGAAAAATATAAAAGATTCAGCATACATTATGCTAGAAACACAATAGATGTACATATTTTAAATGAAATTTATAGTAAAAAAAGCTACAAAATCGGCAAATTATAGCAAAAATATCTTATATATTTAAACGAGCAATTCTTGTATATATAATATACTAGCAACCCGCCCTCGCTTCGCTTCGGTTTCAGTCGCTTTACCCGCGGTGTAGTTCCCGTTCCTGTGGGAATACCGGGATAAAATATAGCCTATGTTACTCCCTGATATTATAGCTTTCCATTGGTGAAATAATTTTTGAAATCGGTTCGGTGGTTTAAGCGTGAAAGCGTTACAAACAAACAAACAAACAAACATCCTTACTTTCGCATTTATAATATTAGTATGGATATTCAGGATCTTGGAAACGGCTCCAACGATTTTGTTGAAACTTGGCATACTAGAGGTTTCGGGTCCAAAAAATCGATCTAGCTAGGTTTTATTTATAGAAAATGTTGTTTTGTCCGTGTTTTTAGCAAAACAATACAATGACATTTTATATATTTTTCAATATTTATTTTTTATTAATATATATCTAAATAAATTCGACAAAAATATTCCGAGCGTAGCTCGGTCAACCAGATATTGTTATATATAAAATTAGAAATGTGACAGAAATTATATCAAAAATATGTTACATATTAAGCAAGAAATGTGACAGATAGTTAAGATCCGAGAGGGGGACGTCGGTCGAGGAGAGGATACTCCTCAGGTGGTATTCCGTCGGGCCGACCACTGACGTCAAGTCACCCTGCTCCGGTGGTCGGCCGAACGATGAAGGCGACGTGTCATGGGTGGATTGCGGGTGTGCTTACGCCCCTCTGTCGCCCCGGACGGAGTGGGGCGAGGAGTGCGCCGACCGTTACCCATCCCTAAAAAAAACAAAGATAATTAGGATAAGTTTCTAAATTTTGATTTTATTGAAAAGGTTTTGTGACGGAGGTGTACTATTTGCCGTCACATCCACTTTTTAGGTGGTTAATATTTTACCACTGACGACAAGTTAACGCTGCTCCAGTGGTCGGCCCAACGACGAAGGCGACGTGGTTTTTGGGTGGGTCGCGGGAGTTGCGTGCTTAAGCCCCTCTGTCGCCCCGGACGGAGTGGTGCGGAGGAGCGCCGACCGCGACCCACCCACAAAAAAAAAAAAGGTGGTTAATATTTTTGTACGATAGAATTGATATTCAACTATCATAAAAACTATAAGTGCTGAAGTAAAAAGGTTTAATTTTTTTTACGAATTTCAGCTAATATTTTATCAAAATGTAAGTTATATAAGAGAATGATCCATTTTACACCACGAAATATTTACAGTTAAGGGAAGACTACAGTTAAAGGAGTTAAGGGAAGCTATTAAAGATTGATGGATTATGCAAACCTAATATAGAAAGGTAGTGAATACATACATATCTGATATGATTTAGGAATAAAGGACATATGGAATCAACCGTAAGTAATTGGATTGGAATATGACCGCTCATATGATATAGGTATATTCATGGATCATTTTCCGTATACTAAACTATTACCACTCATGGACTAAGCTAGGTCATTGCCTATCGTGAAGAAAGTGAAGGGAGTGTGCATATTTGCAATGAGGTTTGGTGAAACTAAAGGCATCACAAAAACCAACAACACGCGAACACCCTCAGAAAGTTGGGATTCGAGCTCAACGAATCATATATTCGATACTTCTTACTTGCCCGTGGGGTCATAAAAATCGGCTAGGAGACTGGGTAGCAGTGTTTTTATGGGGAACGTATAACATCTGACTGCAACCGCCAAGTGTCTCGTTAAAAGCGCCATGTTTTGTCCTCACCCAAGAATTACTACAATATACTAGACGCTGAAAGTCTGCACGAAGACGATGACATACATACATACACAAGAAATATATATATATATATATATAAAGATACTAGCTGACCTAACAGACGTTGTTCAGTTCAAATCTAAAAAAATGGCTCCTTTAACTCGACCAGCGCCACGTACCGGCTCCAATTGCGAATCTAAACCATTCTTGAATCCCTTTGAACACACAAGAAATTTCATCAACTCGGTCAAGTTAATCAATATCAAGTCCAGCCGTTTAGGAGTTCATTGCCATACACATGTACATAAGAAATATATATAAAGATATGTGTTTATCGATCAGTTTATCATCTTAGCTGCTATAATATCCTCTATATTACGCTAATCAGATATGTCTTTGTAGAGTTTTATTGCCCGTTATCCTTCACTAACATCAATGTTGTCTGCTTATCTTGTATTTGACTTTTACGACACCCTAAGCAATTGGGTGGTGAATTAGATATATTCTTACTCGGTGATCACATGGTTTTTTTTTTTTTTGTGGGTGGGCTATGGTAAGCGCACGCGCGGTCCTGTCCATCCGGGGCGATGAAAGGACGGCGCGCGGGCCCATAACCCACCCGTACTCACTTCACCTCGTTGTTGGGCCGACCACCGGAGCAGATGTGAACGGACTGATGACAAGTCGTCATCAGTGGTCGGCCCGACGGAATACCCTTTCGGGTAACCTCACCTCTCGACGTACTGGGACGTCGGTCGCCATCGCGCGGTCAGCCTCTCTGCGGGTGGCGGACAATTCCCCGGTCCGATCACCCGCGGCCTCGGCTAGGGCGGCATTAGGCGCAGATACTCGCGCTTGCGCCGCCCGAGTCGCCGGCGGCGGAACGTGTCGCCGAATAGGAGCTCTACTCGCACATGATCCGCCGCCTCCTTCCGTGAGATTACGGCCTCACAGAAGGCGGCGACCGCGTCCCAGTTCCTGACGCTGTCGAGCATCTCCCTGGCACTGGTCGGCAGCGCCAGGTCGGCACCGATAATCGCGACGAGTTCACGGCGCTCTCCCTCCCATGCAGCACACTCCTCGAGCGTGTGCTGCGCCGTGTCCTTGTCGCAACTGCAGTGGTGGCAGGACGGTGTGCTCTCCCTCCTGACAACCTTGTGCAGGTACTTTCCAAAACACCCGTGCCCCGTAAGCACCTGCACCAGTCGGAAGGAAAGCACCCCGTGCGTCCGCTCCAACCACTCCATCAGCACCGGCCGGAAGGCCTCGACGGTCCTGATACCGTACCGAGGACTCTCCAGCCGTACTGCCCAACGGGCAATTACTCCTTGGCGGGCGTCGACCCGCCAGGCGGTGATCTCCTGCAGGGAGACCATGCCGCCGCGGGCGCGCGTCTCCGATACCCGCCGATAAATGTCGGCGAGCATCTCCGCCTCCAGGTCCCACGGGGGGATTCCGGCCAGGAGGCACGCTGCCTCCATCGACACCGTGCGGTTACCGCGTATGGCCCTGACCGCCATGACCCTCTGTGGTCACCTCAAGAGGGCCCTCAGCCGGACGGTCAGGGACCCCGACCGCACCGGTGCGCCGTACAGAGCCATCGACCGGATCACCCCCGTGTACAGCTGTCGGCACGTAGAGCTGGGTCCGCCCGCATTCGGCATCAGCCGCGAAAGGGCGGACGCCGCGCCGACATGCCGGAGAACAAGTCGATGGAGATGCTCCCGGAACCAAAAATGCCCATCGAGCACCAGGCCCAAGTACTTCATGTGGGCCTGGATGCTGATGGTGACCGACTTCACGGTGATCGAAGCGCCGGCGGGAGGCCCGGCGGTACGGAGGCCATGGAATAAAAGGGCCTCCGTCTTTTCCAGGGCTACCCTCAACCCCAGCGCTTCGATCCGCCTGACAATCTCCTCGGTGCCGAGAGTTGCCAGGCGTGCCGCCTCCTCTAGCGTCCCACCCCGGGCTGTGACGAGTGTATCGTCGGCGTAGCAAATTACGCCCAGCCCGGGTGGGAGGCTTCCTCTCAACGCCCAGTCGTAGCCGATGTTCCACAGGGTCGGACCCAGAACCGACCCCTGCGGGACACCGCACGTCATGGGCGTTCACACAACGTCCCCTACTCGGTCAACGTAGAGGACGCTGCGTCCCTCCAAGTAGTCTGCCACCAGCCGCCTGAGGTACACGGGCACCCCGTGATATCTCAGCCCCTCCCTGATGCAGCTGAATGGCAGACTGTTGAAGGCGTTGGCGATGTCCAGGGACACCGCCAACAGGACTCCTCCGCCGGTGACGGCCTCCGCTACCACGGTGTCATCACATGGATAAAAATATCAGTCAGTTTAAAAATAAATAAAAATATCGTTCAAATATTCTCTCTACCCTTTCAGTTGCCGCATTAAAATCTCATTCAATAGGGAAATGAATTCTGAGAAAAATAATATCGTTTATTGAAAGTCCGTTTCATTAAGTTCACTCAATCCTTCACGATTTAGGCGTTTTTCTTCCACTTGGTCTTATGTATGGCTAAACATATTTGATGAATTTTAAATAAAACTACTTTACGGATTTTATCGCGTTTGTGTTTCATTTTTGATTGCCCGTCGTTTCGAACATTTTGCAGCGTTCATGGTCGCGGGTATACTAAGATGTCTCACGTCCAACGAGTCATCGTTATTGCAGAAAATTTATAATTATCTACCCGATATAGAACTACGAGTAGTTATTAAATATTGACCCTAATTTGAAACAAATTTATTGCCAGTGTAAGAATAAAATGATTCTATATGAGAAAATTAAATTGTTTATGGTTTGTAATTATTTAACATTAAAATTAATAGTAATTATATTTAAAAACCTAACAATCTAATATACTACCACCGGATCGGAACAAGGCCACACTGAGAAAGATCCGAGAAGAAAACTCAGGTGACATGATACTAAATTAATATTGATTTTGAAAACTCAGGTGACATGATGCTAAATTAATATCAATTGCTAAATTAATACAAACGCGCAAATCTTTTACTGTAAAGGCTACTTTACTATGGAATGCATTGCCCGTAAAAATTGGACAAAGTCAAACTTTATCTGCTTTTTAAAAAAAGTTGACCGATCACTACTTGTCGCTGTAATATTTATTTATTGTTTCTTTTAGGTACCTATTATGCAAGTCCCTAATATATATATATATATATATATATATATATATATATAGATGTGTACGTATATGTATGTGAATGTCTGCATATGTAGGTATTAGGTGTATATCTATGTGTGTATATGTATATATATTTGTCTCTTATTATGTACTATTTATTGTTTTATATTGTTTTTATTTTACAGATTATACAATTTATTATACATATAGTCGTTATCTATGACTTATAAATATTATTTACACTGATCTCCATTACCACCAGCAGTAAACTACCTACCATCTCTCTGTTCTACCATTTCCATCCCAAGGTTGCCTGGAAGAGATCGCTTATAGCGATAAGGCCCACCCTTTGTACATTCTGTGTTATGTTAGTATTTAAGTTTTTGTATTTTGTTTTATAATCGGTGTACAAATAAAGAGTTATCTATCTATCTATCTGTCTACAAACGCGATAAAATCCGTAAAGTAGTTTTATTTAAAATATGTAGTATACGCGTAAACATCAGAAATCATTATATTTGATGAATATATAAATATGAACTAACACTACGTTACAGCACGCTACGTTATAGCACTGATGACATTATTTCCGTCCATTAATTGAGAGCAATTGGAGTGTGCTAACAGCCTGCTCCAGGTTAATGTACTCACGTGTACGTCAGCAGGTTAGGTCATTTATAAACAGCGATAGCGTAGTGGTAAAATTGAGGACTGTCAATATCTTTTTTGGAGAAATACTGTAGTTTCCGTGTGGTGACGGTGAGGAATACAATTCACCACTCCCTATCTTGAGAGTGGATGTCGTAAAAGACGACTACGGGATATAATATGCACACAAGATCTGTGCAAGAGAAGAAAAACTCGAAATGAAATCCTGTGGGTTATGGGCCCGCGCGCCATCCTTTCATCGCCCCGGACGGATAGGACCGCGCGTGCGCTTACCATAGCCCACCAAAAGAAAAAAAAAAATACCAACATGTCTGACCATCATGGTATAGTAGGTCAATTTTCCTCCCATTGTGCAGGAGGCTCGAGCCCAACAGTGGGACGTATGTGGGCTGCGATGATGATGATGACTGTAGTTCCATTGCACCACACGCTAACCATCTGTCTTGACAGTGCTAATAAGCAGTACACTCATTATGATGCTGTGATTTGAAGCACGGCACTGGCTTAGCGTCAAATTCAATTATTTGTTTGTACTAGATGTTAGCCAGTTAGCTCACCATATTGTGACAGAATAGCAGTAATTTATTAGGACTTATATCACACAATAGGATCGGCTTTTCATCTAACAAGCATAACGATTACTACAATGTGTGGGATATTGCGATAATACAATATATGGGATATTGTAATAGTAGGATATATGAGATATTGTACTATTACAAATGTGGAATATTTTAATACCATAAAATGGTAGGATCGGCTTTTCATCTAACAAGCGTAACGATTACTATAATGTGTGGAAAATTGCAATACTACAATATTTGAGATATTGTAATAATAGAATATGTGAGATATTGTAATATTAAATATGTGGGATATTGTGAAATACTACAATATTCCACATATTATAGTCTTATTAGACCATGTAATATATTGTAATACTACAATATCTCGGATATTGTACTACAACAATATGTGGGATATGGTATTACTTTAATATCTCGCATATTGTAGTAGTAATTAGCGGGTCTATATACAAGAGAAAATGGCAATAAACTTATGGATGGATATGTAACATTATATCTCCTTGCGGAAGCTTATATCCAACATTAGCCGTCCATCGTGGTTTCATAGACTCATAAAGGTAAAGTTTTCCTTATCAAAATATGGCCAAGGAAAATACTGCTGCTAATGCTGAATGTAGACGTTTTCATTAAAATGGCTAGAGAGAACAAATCAATTACCATAATGGCGTATATCATTTGGGATAGATTTTGTTCATATGAAGCGTCAATTTATTAAATGCGTTCTCGTCCCTTATAGTATTCATTTCACCCTCACTAGTAAATATGTATAGGCTCATGTTTTTAAAAAGCTACTACAAAAAACAAGTGATTTCACAGAGAATACGGCAGATTGCCATTTTATTAGTCTCACATTTGATTTTCAAGTAAGAGTTATCTCTTACTTGAAAATCAATTCTCTTGTTTATTGACTCGGATTTTATTTATAACTTAAAATATAATAACACAATATGGCATAGAGGTCTAAATATCAATCTTTCATTCTAAGTTCTTTCGTGGATTCAAATCCGTCGTAAAAAATGCACATAATTATGCAAACTAGAGCCAGAGCTTTCAAAAGTGTGTATATATATAAAGTGTGTATACATAAGTTTTGAAAAAATCTATTTATAACGTTATAGTAGTAATAACAATACAGAAAATTATAGTACTAATAACATTACAGAAAAATAATTTGAAGAAAAATAATTGGAATTTATCTTTGTTGTAATATTCGTTTAAGATTAAAAATGTATAACACTACGCCCTAGCCGAGGGCGTGGGTGACTGGATCGGGGAATTAGTCCGTCACCTGCGGTGAGGCTGACCGCCTGACGAAAGACCGACATCCTCCCTGGAAGGGGGGGGGGGGACGTCGGTCGAGGAGAGGGTACTCCTCAAGGGATATTCCGTCGGGCCGACCACTGGCGTCAAGTCACCTGCTCCGGTGGTCGGCCCAACGACGAAAGTGACGTGTCGCGGGTGGGCTACGGGTGTGCGCGCTTACGTCCCACAGTTGCCCCGGACGGAGTGGGCGAGGAGTGTGCCGACCGTAACCCACCCCCAAAAAGAAAAATAAAAGGGTAAAAATATATAAGTTCTTTATGACAAAATTACTGTTTTGTGAGTTGGGACTTTATTGCAATAAAAAACAAAATAATAATTTTAGGTTTTGGATATAATTAAATACCTATTACAAAATGTTGTTTTAAATTATTTTAAAACACCGAGTATTTTATTTTTATTATAACTTGTTAGTACATATTACTTTTTACATACTAAATTCGTAAATGTTACTATTTAACATGAGCAAGAGGCGGCTAATTTATGATCCTTTAAAAATTTTAAATATTTTATCGCCTTTCTATTTCATTTTTAATTCTCCAACGTTTCAAATACTTTTCAGTGCTTATACTCAAAATTGAATAAAATCTTTACTATAATGGATAAAATCATCAATAAGTGCTCACAGTGTTTTGCAGTCTTATGATGGTCTTCTTGGCTTTAATTTTCTGGAACATGTTGTGCCGACCCCATTTAACGTGGGATGAGGGCAGACAGATGATGATTGATGCACTATCATCTCAGCTCGTATATTGCCTACTGGGCTTAAGCCTCTTCCATACCTAATGTTAGATAAATTGATCTACTACACCGCGCTAGTCAAACTGGTTACTATAGGGTTTTCAACTCAACTCTCAACAATCAGAAAACCAACATGTAAATATTAAAGATTTCAATTCAAGCGTATCTCCATGACTATCGATGTCCCTTATGGGGCACAGTACTTTCCAATGTCAGATATTACCACATTTGACGGGTTATTAATTACTGTAGTGGTTATAAATTGCCCAAGACTAGTGCTACTGAGCGTTTTCTTGGTGTTTCCGCAAAACGCTTTTATGAGATCTTTATTTTCAGAGAATTCATGTACGGTAGAGTAATGAGCGATGATACATAGTATTTTTACCCGTCTCAATAAGGAGAAACAGAAATTCGTAATAAAATTACAATTTAAGAACCGAAGTGCTCTGGGATTGCCGCCTATATTGCTGCTGTATTAATAAAAATATCTGAACGGAATGCGGTCAAACCATAATTCACTCGCGAGAAAAAGAATTCTGCCATCATTGTTATATTATTTCGTCATAGTCCTAAATTTGTAATATAATATATCGTTATAAAATGCAGTTAAAATAGAAATTTTACGATATGTACCTCATGCTTATACCCTTAGACGAAAAATTGTATAAAACGGATAATTGCAAAGAAACGTTCCCAAGGAGTTCTTATATATTGAACTACCTAGTGTTTGTGTTTCTACATTTCACCCTTTTTTTTGGGGTGGGTTGCGGTCGGCGCACTCCTTGTACTACTCTGTCCGGGGCGACAGAGGGGCGTAAGCACGTACACCCGCAACTGACCTGAACACCACGTCGCCTTCGTCGTTAGACCGACCACCGGAGCAGGGTTACTTATCGTCAGCCTCAGAGAAGTACTCTCCCATCGACCGACAGCGGACGAGTAGTCCCCTCGGCGAGGACGACGGTCTTTCCTCGCGCGGTCGGCCTCTCGGCGGGTGAACATTTCATCCTTGAGGTGCACGTGGATGTTAACTTAGTTGATTGAATCAATACAGTTCGTTGAACATAAGCAACATAGGATAATTCTGTTAGAAAAAGTAGACAAAACTATAATAATCACTTTTAACGTCAAATATTTTAATAAGTACTGAAATCAATCAGCAATATAATTAATAAGTGGTATTTCGTATTTCCTGTGGTGACGAAATAAGAATACAATTCACCACTCCCTATCATGCTCGTGAATGTCTTAAAAGGCGACTAAGGGATATAATTTGCATCTAACATCTATGCATGAGAAGGAAAACTCGAAATAAAATCCAAATAAGGTCAATTTCCCGGCAGATAAGGTCAATTTTCCTCCTATTGTGGAGGAGGCTCAAGCCCAGCATTGGGCGGTTTCATCTAAAATTATGATGATGATGTAGATTTCGCATTATTCATTAAATGCGATAAAATTTCTCATATCGTCATAATGCGAATAGAATTGTTATGTTAGAGAGACGTTCACGATAAGAGACAAAATATCTTGAACCGAAAAAAAAATGAGAAATTCTTTACTTACGATTCCATAATTTAAATACGTTGCAAATTACGCAACGTTATTTATATTTTTAATACTGGAATATGTCCTTTGATAAATTATAAATGTTACCCTTTTAAAAAGTTTGTAACTTTCTATACATAGCAATTTACTGAGAATTAAACAGGACCGAAACGATTTTGCAAAATAAGTTGTATTTGTTGATGGCTATACCTAATTATACTCAAATTGCCCAACTCGGAACGAAATAGCAATCGTATTTTGTATTAAAAATTTGGCTTAAACAAATCACTAAACGATTAAAATGGTAAGAGATAATTAAATAAGGAAAGATACTAAGCCCATTTTGGTATGCGAGTTTGTAATCGCATTTGACTTTATAAGTTTTTTTACGGGAGCGCTTCTGCTCTCTCACTTCCTTTTTGGTTCCTTAGTCAGTTTCTACGAGTCCTAAGGGAGAAGAAGACTTGACTATATATTTTATTCTTATTCCATCACAATACAAATATTAATTAAAGTCGTCATCTCAGCTCATATTTTTGCCTCTGTTTAGCTCAAGCTTCCTTTACAATAAGAGGGAAATTGACCTAACTTAAAAAAAGAAAGATACATTTTTTAGAAATTGACTTATGCTAAAAATTAAAAGAGCTATTCTTCTTTTATATAGAGGTTATTTGCAAAATATATCTCTTAGTTGTCTTTTAAAACATCCACGGGTATAATAAGGGGGTGGTGAATTGTATTCTCACTCCGTCATCACACAAAAAAATACGTTAAAATAAATACATAAAATTTCATTTAAATCACTTGGGTGACACTGAAATAACATTGAAACATGATAAGTACGAGGATGTATTCAAACACCCAGTCTGTCCTTGTTATGCTAATATTGTTATACTATACTTAGTCTTGCCATAAATACTGTAACAAAGAAAAAAAAATATTATTGCAAATAACATTTATTACTTATACAGTGTGTCAATTTAATACATAGATATAAAACAATTTAAAATATAAAAAACTTATTCGAAGTGGTCTTCATTGGCTGCAATACAGTCCTTTAAACGTTGGGGCCAGTTGTCAATAGAAGCTCGCACTCTTTCAATGGAAAAATTCTTCACTGCCAACCGTATGGATTGATTTAGGGACTCCAAATTAACATACCGTTTAGTGCAAGTCGTACTCTCTACATCATTATTGAAGTAGGATAATGCCCACGTTCACTCTGTCCACTAATTGGGAAGCTCTAAGGAAGCTTTGGGCATAAATACGGTCATTTTGATTGTTAAAATGTTGCTCAATCGTAAAAGGTTTCTCATCCGTAAACAAATTTTTCTGTGATCTCCCTTTGCGTACCGCTTCAGTAGTTGTTTCAATTTTACCACCCTATTCATTTTTAAATTATCAGTTAAGAAATTACCAATACGTCTCTTATAGGCTGCAAATCCTAAGTCATCTTTTAAAATATGCGACATGGTTTTAGGTGCTATCTTCATCTACCAAGATATAATCTTTTGCTTTCGGACAGGATTTCTTCGAATTCTTTCTTACTGCTTTGACCACCTTTTTTGTACGAACACTATGTGGATGGCTAGATCTTTTTCTGTCACACACAGAGGAGGTCTCATTGTACCTATTAATAGCCCGGTACACAAACATTTTACTAATACCAATCGTAAGCAGAATTTTAAAAATTGCATTTGGCTCCATACCTACTATGTGTAATGTAATCACAGCGATTCGGTTTTCTTTATCACTCCACTCCATTTTGATATCGCAAAATATTGTACAATGTATTGGCGCCAAAATGAGAAAACATAATGAACAATCATACGAAAATGACAGATTCCAAATTCAAATGTAATATTTTGTTATTTTTTATTTGTAACAGTATTTATGGCCAGACTAAGTATATAGGTTATTAACGTTATACTTTAGGTTTCATATTTTGTTGTACTATACAAAGACAGGGCATGTTGATATGGCTTGATATCTATTCGGTATTCATATTTTTTTCCTTGAATTTATTTGTAATAATGTAAAGAAATAACAGTAATTTAATTATAATTTCAGTTCACACACCATATTGCTGGCGTTAAGCCTTTACAATAGTAAGAAAGTTGACCTAATAACCAGTACGTAGTCTTTTTTGTTAGACACAGACGGCTATGACAACTTTACCCGGACTGTTGAGTGAGCGCTGAGGGCTTTCAACCCGAATCTTTTGTTCCATATGTATTATCACTAGCAGCGCCCTGCGGTTTTACCTGCATAGTTCCCCTTCCCGTGGGAATATCGAGATAAATTATAGCCTATGTGTTATTCTGATATGTCATCATCACCATCATCATCATTTCAGACTATCGCCGTCCACTGCTGGACGTAGGCCTCCCTCATGTTACGCCACAATGAGCGGTCCTGTGCCACCTGCATCCAACGACGCCCGTGGACCGATGACCTAGTGAAAGTAGCTACTTTCACTAGGTCATCGGTTCACCTAGTGGGGGGGCGTCCTACACTGCGTCGTCCGATACGTAGTCGCCACTCGAGAACCTTTCTTCCCCAGCGGTTGTCGGTTCGTCGAGCGATGTGGACTGCCCATTGCCACTTCAGCGTGCTAATTCTTCGTGCTATGTCGGTTACACCCGTTCTTCTGCGGATTTCCGTATTCCGGATTCTATCTCGCAGAGAAATCCCGAGCATAGCCCGCTCCATAGCACGCTGAGCGACTTTGAGCCTTGATATGAGGCCTACATTTAGGGACCACATTTCCGTGCCGTAAGTCATCACTGGTAACACACACTGGTCAAAGACCTGTATTTTCAGATACTGAGGTATGTTGGACGAGAAGATCCTCTTAAGCTTCCCGAACGCTGCCCAATCGAGTTGGATTCGTCGGCTGATCTCTTTCTCGAAATTGGATCTACCTAACTAGACTGTTTGTCCTAGGTAAACATAGTGATCGACAACTTCAAGAATCGCATTGCCAACTAGGACCGGTACAGGAATGACATGGGCATTTGACATGACTTTCGTCTTGTGTGCCAAGGTCCTCCATGGATTCTGCCAGAACGACTATATCGTCCGCAAATCGAAGGTGAGTGATGTATTCGCCGTTAATGTTGATGCCGAGTCCAGTCCAGTCTAAGAGCTTGAAGACATCTTCCAGTGCAGTGGTGCATTCTGATATGTAAGCTATATTATTGTGACGTTTCATCAAAATCCATTTAATAGTTTTTGAGTGAAAGAGCAACAAACATCTTCACATCTTCACGTCCTCCCATACTCACAAACTTTTGCGTTTATAATATTAGTAGGATATTATGTCTTTCAGTCGTCTTTTTCCGTCTGGTAATCAAATAAGAATACAATTCACCGCCCCCTATATTGTTAATGAGCGTTGTATTCTTACAATTTTCCTCTTCTAAATAGAATCGTGTGAACAAATTTCCGTGTGGTGACGGAGTAAGAATATAATTCACCACCCCCTATCTTACCCGTGGATGTCGTAAAAGACGACTAAGGGATACATTATGCATACATCTGTGCAAGAGAAGGAAAACTCGAAATGAAATCCTATACCAACATGTCTGACCAGCATGGTATAGTAGGTCACATTCCCTCCCATTGTGGAGGAGATCCGAGCCCAGCAGTGGGACGTATGTCTGCTATGATGGTAATGATGAAATAGAATCAATGCGTGTGATAGCTCGAGCCCAGTAGTGCGACGTGTATGAGCTGAGGTGAGAGATGATAAGTCGTCTTTTACATCAGTCACCAGCAAGAAAAAGAGCGGTGAACTGTATCCTTACTCATTCAAGAAAAAAATAATTTTACTAAATACATTCTAATTTATTTACCTGGAAACGTTATGGTCTTCAACTATACGTTACCAGCGATCGATTCTCCAACGTAAGTGCAGGATCATGAACTACTTGTGCTGTATTGCCCGAGCGCTGAAACATGTCTTTCTTTAAACGAGGTTTAAGAAGAGCACTTTTTCACGGTAGCCAGGGGCGTGGCTATGCCTCTGATATTGCAAAGTGTAGCAGTATAACTTCCATAAGCTGCTACATGCGCGTTTTCCGCTATCGGTAACAAAAAATGCATATGCGTTACATGCCTTAGATACGTTTGAAACATTAAATTGTTCATTAAAAACTAAATACCTTCAACAGAAAGTTTACGATATCTTATTGATTCAAGCTAGTCCTGGCCTGTCCGACCTGCTGAAAGTTGCTGGGCGTCGTTGGATGCAGGCGGCACAGAACCCCACTTTGTGGCGTTACATGAGGGAGGCCTACGTCCAGCAGTGGACGGCGATAGGCTGAAATGATGATGATGAGCTGTCCGTATTATGTTATAGTATTCTAATATATGCCTCCTACCATACATGTTGAAATTTAATGACATTATGACTATATAGCCAAATTCGTATCTATATAGATACGAATTTGGATAAAATATGAATAAAACCTAATCATCATCATCTCAGCGTTCCACTGCTGGACTCGAGGCTTCTTCAAAATCGGAAGAAATTAATTTACTATACCACGCTGGTGAGACGGATTTGTATTGGGTTTTATTTTGAGCTTTCCTTCTCTAGCATCAACGTTTTATATATATTATACCCCTTATCTTTTACGAAATCCACAGCCAAAAAAGAAATTGGGGAATTGTGTTTTTATCCGTTATCACATAGACAATAAGTAAATACATCTACCTACACAAAGGATTTTATATATTTAGTATAAGTAAATCACGCCTCATTAATCTTAAAACGTGCCCGATGTTACCTAGCCTACCCTTTTGGGTTCGGCAACATATAAAGACTGAGTTAAATAATAATAATATGATATAGGTAAAATACAATGTAACTTTTTAAGTAAATTCAAATATTTGTAATAATGAAAGGCATAAGAGGCAAGGTTGATTAGTTTTAATGTAAAATTGATGTTCTGAAACTTAACTTAAAGTTCATCATCATCATTTCCGCTCATTACACAGTAAAAAATATTGTACAAATCTAAACGATTTATATATAAATATAAATTCTATGTAAACTATAATGGTATCAAAAAAAAATTCTCTTTATTTGATTTCAAATATGACTTGAACGCCGAAATGGATTGAGGCATAACATCGAACGTGACCAAAATTAATTATTCTTTGTTTTCATTGAATCCTAGCTCGTTGTTGTTTACCCTCTGAATTAAATATTTGGAATAGTTGATTCTATATAAATTGCAATTAAATGAAAAACAAATGTTGGTACATTAGCATTTGAACGTTTCAAAACTTAGGGGAAATACTTAAGTACCATTTCAATATAGAACTGGCATCTTAATTCTATCTTAGTGGCCGCTTTATTTACTTTGAACTAGTTGGGAATAATGGACTGGATTAGTTATAAATTGAATAGTGCCAAGTCACCTTATTGTCTTAGCGCTCGTTGTTCGCTTGAGACCCCTTCAGTTGTCACTTCATATTGTTGAGAGATCTCCGGCGAGGGTTATCTACCTTTATAACATATATTCTATCTAATTTGAGGCAAAGTGCTTTTATTTATTTGTCGCAGCGTCACTACCTCTGGCGCCATATCTTGATAGTTTTTAAGAATCAATCGATTACGGAAACGTCAAGTATTATACTTGGGTGTTTTTGATACAACGTTGGCAATGATTTTTGATGTTTGTCGTTTGACCGTTAACGTTTGAAATATTACCGAGCTTTCTTTATTGAGAGCAGTGCGTTGAATACTCAGTTGAGTACGAGACACGAAAGCGATCGGTCGTTGTTGCTTCCGTGTTGTATCAAATTCACCGAGTTTCCCTAACTTGTAAGTTAGCTGTCGGTATCCATGTAATTAGTGGTTATGATAAAAAAGTGTTAACACTAATTGTTGAATACAGTTTAAAAGTAGCCAACCGAAGTATTATTTTATCCCCTCGCGATGTGTGACCGACCTGATAGTGATGCAGCACGGCGGCCCCCGCCCCACACATCGATATACCTATTTATTATTCCATTTCAGCAATGAGGTAGGATTTAGGAGTGGTAGGACCACACTGTCGACAGTTATCTGTCTACAGCCGCGGGCCGGTCCGTCCGAGGCAGTATCTTGCTCTCGCAGAAAATCGACGTCTGAGTAGTAGCAATTTGTTACTGCGCCTCGTTCGGTGAGCGAGAGCCGGAAGCCCAACTATCTGAGGGTGATTGCGTGTGGAGGGTTTTGGTGGTGCCCTTGGTATCACCGAGCCTCAATGCACGCATTCACACTCCCTTCGCTTTCTTCGCGGTAGGCAGCGGCCTTGTAAAGGTCCATGAGCGGCAGCAACACTTACCATCAGGTGTACTGTTTGCTCGTTTGCCACCGTTTGCAATAAAAAAAGAAAAATGAATTCACCGAATACATTATATTTCTACGAGTGGTAAGCGAAGTGATAATAGATATGATCGATGAAGGGCCGCAAATAAATGGGAGAAGAACAAAATAATATCATAATCAGCATAGCGTTAGATTTAAAGAAATTTATTAAATTTTAATATATTCAGTGTTACAATGTGGATATGCGTATGAAAAGAGTGAGTGCAGATATGAGGGCTGATAGGAGGTTATAGAAGGTAAGAACATGTTGTGTCGATCCTACTTAGCGTGGAATAGGGCAGGCAAATGATGATGTGGAGGATGCCCGAACTCAGCAGTGGGAAGGAGATGATAAAATTTTTAATTTCCAACAAATGACCAGCATCATTGAAACTAGAATACACCTTCATCTGTATGCTCTACATAATATTCACTGTTTATTGGAAATTTTAATTGCTTTTAAATCGAATCGTTGATGATTTATCTGATCATCCAGGAATGGAATCGAAATCATCTATCTCGCTTTCTCGAAATTGAAACGATTTATCCTGCGTTACAATCACTGTTTGGCAGTTAGTGCTATTTTTAACTTTTAAATACCTAAAATTATAAGATTATTCCGTTTGGTAATATAATGTGAAATACAAGCTTACGAAGTCGTCAAACAATTACAGATCATTAACGATAATTACGGCGGCTCATTTCTCATTTCCCAAATTCATCTGACTATAAAATTTATTGACCCAATTGTTAATGAAGCTCCTGGTATGAAAAGATCCCTCCTTGAATTTATCTTGAGAAATAAAGGAATTATAGTTTCCACGCCGCCGTGCCATAAATTTTCATAGCGTAATTTTAGAATATAATCAGTTGAGAGCAGGTGTGAAAACCGAGAAGATACCAACCAAGTAAATCAACCTTGAATCATCTACGAACGAACGTATTTTGTTATATCGATTTTGGTCTTTAACTATTTTTAAAGTATTGTCGCAACCGTAGATTTTGCTGTTTAGTTTTACTGTATATTCGGATCTGGTGACCACCAGATGACGAGTTAATTGGAATTGGTGCCAATTGATTGATAGAAACTTTACCTTCGCTAAAGGTCTGCATATGACAGCATCCAACCACATGAAGCTAGAAAACGTTCGATACTCGAGTAAGTAATTAGATTTTATAATGCTGTTTCGCAAGTTCTAGATTTTCAAGATGACGCATTAATATTATAGTGAATTCAATTTATTTATTGCTGTAAAACTCTTAAGAATGTTTTACAGCAACTACGAATAATATAAGTGTTGATTCTATTCACGCCCTCGGCCTATACCTACAAGTTACAGTGGACTGTAACATACTATACCACGCTCGTCAGACGTATTGGTATACGGTTTTGTTTCGAGTTTTCCTTCTCTTGTATAGATGTTATATGCATATTATATCCCTTAGTCGTCTTTTACGACACCCACGAGCAAGGGAGTGTGTGGTGAATTGTATTCTTACTGCGTCACCTCACAGATATAATGTAGATTGTGGAAGCTATAATATACTTTTAATATAATAAATTACTTATATGAAGTTTATAATATAGTTTATCTTGCTGTGTATAAAGTTATATAAAATATATGTTAAAATACGTTTAACGTAGGTGTTCATTCCGTACTTGAAATCTTTTTAGCAATCAATTCAATGTATTTTCTTATAAAACAAGTATTTCATGCTCCTTACGGCCATTAATCATATCGATTCTATACCCTTTCGTTTGTAACATGAAGGCCTACCATTCTGCATGATAAAATCATGTATAGAATGAGGCGTAACATGCTCATAAAACGATATCATTATGATAATAGTTGTGTATCGTCGAGATTTGCGTTTAAACGTATAATTATACTAAGATTTTATATTTACCACATATACCACCAACATATTCTGTCTCTCATTTTACTTTTAAAAATTATTGGTATCGAAGGTTAGTTCTGAAATGATCTTTAATTCAGGCTATTAGGTACTGATAAGGTAGTATGCGATTCTCGAAGTTGTCGATCACTATGTTTACCTAGAACAAACAGTTCAGTTAGGTAGATCCAATTTCGAGAAAGAGATCAGCCGACGAATTCAACTAGGTTGGGCAGCGTTCGGGAAACTTAAGAGGATCTTCTCGTCCAACATACCTCAGTGTCTGAAAACACAGGTCGTATGTTACCAGTGATGACTTACGGCACGGAAACGTGGTCCCTAAATGTAGGCCTCATAACAAGGCTCAAATTCGTTCAGCGTGCTATGGAGCGGGCTATGCTCGTGATTTCTCTGCGAGATAGAATCCGGAATATGGAAATCCGCAGAAGAACGGGTGTAACCGACATAGCACAAAGAATTAGCACGCTGAAGTGGCAATGGGCAGGCCACATCGCTCGACGAACCGACAACCGCTGGGGAAGAAAGGTTCTCGAGTGGCGACCACGTATCGGATGACGCAGTGTAGGACGCCATACTAGGTGGACCGATGACCTAGTGAAAGTTGCTGGGCGTCGTTGGATGAAGGCGACACAGGACCGCACATTGTGGTGTAACACGAGGGAGGCCTACGTCCAGCAGTGGACGGCAATAGGCTGAAATAATGATGATGAAGGTAGTAAACAAAATGCACATGAAGAAAAATGAGTGGTACACTATTTTTGTTTTGTTCGGGAGGGCATTTTAATATCGTCTATTAGTTTGTAAGTTTGGTTTGGGCTGTAGCCGTTAAGTTGAGCCTAATTCCATTTTGTTGTTTATTGTTATTTTTTTACTTTTGTATTTTTTATTGAATTGTAAAAACAAATAAAGATCTTTTCTTTCTTTCTTTTCTATTTATTACCATCATAGACAAATTGCACCCACACTCAGAATAATTCATATATAGATTATATGTACATGAAATCATCCCGCAAAGGAATGGAACATACCATTGGTTTCAATAGGTCGATAAACATTAGACATGTATCCGCTATAGCAAAACTTAACCGAAAACGGTTACATGCCTCTAAGGTATCGTATCGGTATTGATGTAACTAATAATGGCTATCAGTTATCTAGCTATAAACAACTGACACATTCTTAGCCGTGGGTGATCGTACGAGACGACTAAGGGATATAAAACGCATATAACATCTATGCGAGAGAAGGAAATCTCGAAATAAAACCCTATACCAACCTATACCGACACGTCTGACCAGCGTGGTATAGTAGGTCAAATACCCTTCCATTATGGAGGAGGCCCGAGCCCAACAGTGGGACGTATATGGGCTGAGATGAAGATGATGATTTATTGCAATTTTTTTTAACACATCCTCCTGGACGCCATCTTTTTTCGCAGAAATAGCGTGGGTAACTAGCTTTTAGAACTATATGCAGAGCCATCCTTAGAATTTGATAATTTTATTAGAATTTCTGCTTGATACAGCTCCAGGAATTTGAATGTTTTGTCAGTGCTCGTGTTAGCCATTTTAACGAGCAAGTAAAAAAGAAAGAACGAAAAAATACTGCAGAAATCACGCACACGCTCATCCGCTTCCCGATGAACACTGATCCGTCGTCAGACGTGTGGACGATACACTCGCTCGCGCCGTGCGCTGGCGGTGAAACCCTTTGATTCGTGCTACAAAAACCGACAACTAATGGATTAGTGCCGGATGCATCTGCGGACGTCAAATACCTACCACAGACGAGCAAATCACCCCCTCTACACGTCCGCGGATGCGTCCGCCGATGACATCTGCGGACGCATCCGCCGACGTGTAGAGGGGGCTTTACAAATAGTGTAATTGGTAAAGAGTTTACATTACCATATATACTAAAACATGAAAGTTTATAATAAAAACAAGTACTATATGCTACTTACTATGGGATAAAATATGCACATAGCATCTGGGCAAGAGAAGGAAAACTCGAAATAAAACCCTATACCAACATATCTGACCAGCATGGTATAGCAAGTCAATTTCCCTCCCATTGTGGAGGAAGTCCGAGCCCAACAATGGAACGTATGTGGGCTACGATGTTGATGATGGTGATATGCTATACAAGTAGCATACATTTAACTCTATGTACTAAATTTTATTTATACAAGGGATACTCGTACTTAGCCTTATTGCTAGTGTTACAATCTGTGGTCAGTATTAAACTAACCCAACGGTTGGCTTAAAAGTGCTAGTAACCGAGTCATCAACTCCAAAAAAAAACCCAGCCAGCTGTTCACTACTACGCTAGTTCGTTTTCATAACCTAGCGTAGCCGTGTCACCCTTGTCAGTTTAACAACTAGAAATGGCGACAACAGTTTATTAAATACAAGAAGTATATAAATATAGATAAAATGTAAACTAATTAATATTGATTATTAGATTTATTTGGACATTATAAAAGGGGGTTTTCTTCTAATATTTAATATCATTATAGTCTATAAAATATAGGATGATCTCTGTGATAGTTGTCCCTAGTGCCGTCACACTTACGATAAAGTCCGTAGTTTTTTATCGATAAAACTCTTTATTTATAAAATTGTGATTTTCTTTTAAAATTAAAATACAATAATGAAAATTTTTTTGAATTTATTTCAAACAAAAACTATTTTTTGATTCTTTTATTTATTCAAAAGGAGTAAAATTAAGGTCTAGGTCACTATTATCGGCATCACTGGCGCGGTCCAACTCGCGCTGCGGCGAGTCCCCAGCCGGCCGAAGCGGTCCCGCTGCCCACAGTGGACGGCGTGCCGGACCAGACCATGCGCGCCATGGTGGACGTCTTCGGCAAAATGCTAGACGCGCGCATGGCGGCTCTGGAGTCAAGACTGCCTCCGGAGCCCCGTCTTCGGCCGCCGCTGGCTGCGAACAGGCCCAAGGCCGCGGTGTCAGCCCCTGATGCGCTACCCTGTCAGGGCGGGCGCGTAGGGAGCTACGCTGTGGCCGTTGCTGGACCGAAGTCCAAAGGGCCCGTTGCGAGGAAGAAGGTGGCACCGGCTCCTGCTCAGGCCACACCTCAGCCGCTGCCGGCAAATGCTCCACCGGTAGCAGCCAACGCAGCCGCGGCCGTGACTGCTGTGCCCGGCCCCTCCGCTGCACCTGAAGAAGGTTGGCAGACAGCCGAGCGCAGCCGAAAAAGTCGCGGCCAGAAGAGGAGAGCGGAGGCCAAAAGTGCCGCCAAAGCCTCCGCTCCCAAAGCAGGAGCCGCAAATAAGAGGTCGCGCAGGAGGCTCCGGCCGCCAAAGTCAGCCGCGGTGGTGATCACCGTGCTGCCTGAGGCGGCCAAAAACGGCCTCAGCTATGAGGCCGTCTTACGTCGCGCCCGGCGGGAGCTTGACGTCTCCGATTTAGGAGGCGTCGAAGCCAGGACCCGCAAGGCCCGGACAGGGGCACGGATTCTAGAGTTCCCTGGGGCCGAGGGCGCCAAGACGGCCGATAGCATGGCGGCTAAGTTGAGGGGTCTGTTCGCAGCGGAGGGTGGCGTCAAAATCGCCAGACCCGTAAAGTGCGCAGAACTACGCGTCGTGGGTCTGGACGACTCCGTGACGGTGGATGACATCCGGGAGGCCATCGTCTCGAAAACCGGGTGTCCCGTGGACACCGTCCGAATTGGCGCCATCCGCCCTGGTCCGGGCGGCGTCGGTGCTGCCTGGGTGCAGTGCCCGGTGGAGTCGGCCAAGCAATTGGCCGACTCAGGCAGGCTCCTCGTGGGCTGGAGCTCGGCACGGGTGACCGTGCTGGAGTCCCGGCCTGCGAGGTGCTACAAGTGCATGGCGGTCGGACACACTCGGCCGACATGCACCAATTGCTTTGACTGCAGCGATCTCTGCTTCCGCTGTGGTCAACCCGGGCACAAGGCGGCATCCTGCGCCGCCACTCCCCACTGCCCCGCGTGTGCGGCGGGCAATAGGCCCGCCAAGCACCGCATGGGGGGCAGGGAGTGCAGACCCCCGGCTTCGGCTCCAAAGGGGCGGAGCGGCCCCGATCGCCCGCCAGCGTGGAGGAGGTGATGGATACGGCCCAGTAATGGCGACCGAATCCTACCACCTCCTGCAGGCCAACCTCAACCACGCCGCCGAGGCACAGGACGTTTTCCTGCAAGCCATGGCGGAGTGGTTGATCGGTGCAGCCGTAGCCGCGGAGCCGTACGTGGTGCCTGACCGGCCCAATTGGCTGGGCAGCAGTGACGGCTCTGTGGCAATCGTGTCGTGGCATTCCCCGCCTTTGTTGCTCAAGGACAGGGGCGACGGGTATGTCGCGGCGGAATGGGGAGAGGTTACGCTATTTGGTGTTTACTTCTCCCCTAACAGGAGTGCGACGGATTTCGGGGCCTTCCTCACCATCCTGGGGGCCTCGATACGGCGACTGGCACCGCGCCAAATCTTCGTTCTGGGGGACTACAACGCCAAGTCCACGGCGTGGGGGTCCCCCAGGACGAATGACCGTGGGCGGGCGGTCGAAGAGTGGGCGGCGGCACTGGGCCTCTGTTTGCTGAACAGGGGCTCGGTGCAAACGTGCGTGCGGCAGCAGGGCGGGTCGATAGTGGACTTGTCGTTTGCTAGCCCTAATGTCGCAGCACCTGTGAGGAGCTGGTGCGTCCAGGAGGAGGTTGAGACCCTATCCGACCATCGATACATCCGGATAGAGGTCTCCCGGACCCTCCTGCAGCCCAGCAGGGGTCACATGGCGGACGGAGCTCCCGCGTTTCCGCGGTGGGCTGTGGGTCGATTGGATCGGGACCTGTTGGCGGAGGCAGCCATCGTTCAGTCGTGGCTGTCCTCACCGCCCCAGGCGGACGGGGTGGATGCCGAGGCTGGCCGCATCCGCTGTGCATTAACGCAAATCTGCGATGCGGCCATGCCCCGTGTGCGGCGTCTGCCCCCGAAGAGTGCGGTCCCCTGGTGGTCCCGAGAATTGGCGGACATTCGGGCCGCGTGCATACGTGCCCGGAGGGCCTACACCCGCAGCCGAGCGCGTCACCGCGACGCTGAGCGGGAGGGCCAGCTGTACGAGGCTTACCGCAGTGCGCGGTCTGCCTTCAGGCTGGCCGTCCGTACCGCCAAGGACGTTAGTCGGCGGGAGATGCTGGACAGTCTCGAGCGTGACCCCTGGGGTCGCCCCTACCTCACGGCGCTGAACAAGCTCCGCGGGCGGGCCCCCCCCCCCCGGGCTCACCGAGACTCTCCAGCCCAGCCTCCTCACCAGAGTTGTCGGGGACCTCTTTCCACGGCGGGCGGAGCACACGCCCCCGGTCATGGCTTCGCCGGACAGCGACCGGGAGGCCGAAGATGAAAGTGCTCCGCCCATCACGGAGCCGGAAATGGGAGCGGCGGTGGCGCGTATGCGAGTCAAATCCACCGCCCCCGGGCCCGACGGTATTCCGAACCGTGTGCTGGCCCTGGTCCTCGAGCACCTGGGACCACGCCTCAGGGGACTGTTCGACGCTTGTTTGACGTCCGGGCAGTTCCCTGGGTGCTGGAAAGAGGGGAGGCTGGTTCTCCTGCCGAAGCCGGGACGGTCTCCCGAGTCGGCCTCGGCCTACAGGCCCATCGTGCTGCTCGATGATGCGGGTAAGCTGCTAGAGAGGGTGTTGGCTGCCCGCATCGAGCGGCACCTCGTCGGGGTCGGGCCCGATCTGTCGGACGCCCAGTTTGGTTTTCGGAGAGGGCGTTCGACGATCGCGGCCCTGCTGCGCCTGAAGGCCGTGGTAGCGGAGGCCGTCACCGGCAGAGGAGTCCTGTTGGCGGTGTCCCTGGACATCGCCAATGCCTTCAACAGTCTGCCATTCAGCTGCATCAGGGAGGGACTGAAGTATCACGGGGTGCCCGTGTACCTCAGGCGGCTGGTGGCAGACTACTTGGAGGGGCGCAGCGTCCTCTACGTTAACCGAGTAGGGGACGTTGTGCGAACGCCCATGACGTGCGGTGTCCCACAGGGGTCGGTTCTGGGTCCGACCCTGTGGAACATCGGCTACGACTGGGCGTTGAGAGGAAGTCTCCCACCCGGGCTGGGCGTAACTTGCTACGCCGACGATACACTCGTCACAGCCCGGGGTGGGACACTAGAGGAGGCGGCACGCCTGGCAACTCTCGGCACCGAGGAGATTGTCAGGCGGATCGAAGCGCTGGGGTTGAGTGTAGCCCTGGAAAAGACGGAGGCCCTTTTGTTCCATGGCCTCCGTACCGCCGGGCCTCCCGCCGGCGCTTCGATCACCGTGAAGTCGGTCACCATCAGCATCCAGGCCCACATGAAGTACTTGGGCCTGGTGCTCGACGGGCATTTTTGGTTCCGGGAGCATCTCCATCGACTTGTTCCCCGGCTTGTCGGCGCGGCGTCCGCCCTTTCGCGGCTGATGCCGAATGTGGGTGGACCCAGTGCTACGTGCCGACAGCTGTACACGGGGGTGATCCGGTCGATGGCCCTGTATGGCGCACCGGTGTGGGCGGGGTCCCTGACCGTCCGTCTTAGGGCCCTCCTGTGGCGACCACAGAGGGTCATGGCGATCAGGGCCATACGGGGTTACCGCACCGTGGCGACGGAGGCAGCGTGCCTCCTGGCCGGAACTCCCCCGTGGGACCTGGAGGCGGAGATGCTCGCCGACATTTATCGGCGGGTGTCGGAGAGGCGCGCCCGCGGCGGTATGGTCTCCTTGCAGGAGATCACCGCCTGGCGGGTCGACGCCCGCCGAGGAGTCATTGCCCGTTGGGCAGTCCGGCTGGAGAGTCCTCGGTACGGTGTCAGGACCGTCGAGGCCTTCCGGCCGGTGCTGATGGAGTGGTTGGAGCGGACGCACGGGGTGCTTTCCTTCCGACTTGTGCAGGTGCTGACGGGGCACGGGTGTTTTGGGAAGTACCTGCACAAGATTGTCAGGAGGGAGAGCACACCGTCCTGCCACTACTGCAGTTGCGACGAGGACACGGCGCAGCACACGCTCGAGGAGTGTACTGCGTGGGAAAGGGAGCGCCGTGAACTCGTCGCGATTATCGGTGCCGACCTGGCGCTGCCGACCATCGCCAGGGAGATGCTCGACAGCGTCAGGAACTGGGACGCGGTCGCCGCCTTCTGTGAGGCCGTAATCTCACGGAAGGAGGCGGCGGATCGTGTGCGAGTAGAGCTCCTATTCGGCGACACGTTCCGCCGCCGGCGACTGGGGCGGCGCAGGCGCGAGTATCTGCGCCTAATGCCGCCCTAGCCGAGGCCGCGGGTGATCGGACCGGGGAATTGTCCATCACCCACATAGAGGCTGACCGCGCGATGGCGACCGACGTCCCAGTACGTCGAGACGTGAGGTTACCCGAAAGGGTATTCCGTCGGGCCGACCACTGATGACAAGTCACATCTGCTCCGGTGGTCGGCCCAACAAATAACGAGGTGACGTGGGTACGGGTGGGTTATGGGCCCGCGCGCCGTCCTTTCATCACCCCGGACGGACAGGACCGCGCGTGCGCTTACCATAGCCCACCCAAAAAAAAAAAAAAAAAAAAAAAAATAAAATCACTGGCGCGGTCCTTGCTAGAACATTTATAATTTTTTGCCAAAATAGGGATTGGTTATTAGATCAATCGATCAATTACGACTGTTTTATAAATAAATACGTCTAGTATTGACAATAATGCATACATAATATTATCATTTACTCTGGGACGAAAAGTAGTTTTTTAATGTTTAATTAAATCAATTTATGTATTTTATAATGTAACTGTCTGTTTTAATTGTAAAAAATATGTTGAAAGTTTTATATAGGTACTGTATTGGGTTTATTTCTTTTATGAATAATTTATTAAAGATCGGTTATCGATTTACGTATATCGACTGTCCCATCTCTTTTTTATTTTTAGTTCAGTATGACATTGTACGTGCGTAAGCGTCATTTATGTATAAAATGTTTACTTAGGTATTTCAGTTCTTACGAGGTACATTTTAGCCATGAATATTAATATTTTTTATTTATAATATATTGCAATTCAGTTGCAATAAAACTGCCGTAATAAGAATGAAAATATATACGATACAAAATGAAATTGTAAACATGTCGCTCGTTCAAACTTACTTCGTTAGTTTCGTTGACATCTGTCACAGAGATCAAGCTATATTTTATGGACTACAGTTGGACGTTAAAAAAAGATCGATTTATTCAAAATTAAGATTACGTACTTACCGTTATGGTGACAGTACTATTCACCGCTTCATTTCTTGTCCATGGGTGTCGTGAAAGACAACTAAGGAATTATAATAAACTCATTTGCAAAAAAAACGGGCGGTTTTGATTTTCATTCATATTTAAAAAGATACAATACCAAAAAGGTTTCAATCGTTTGTACACGTTACTGGCCGGTTTTAAAAATGCTGTGGTATTTAAAAAAGTACGTTCTAAATTCAATTTTTCATTTGATGTTCATTTTTACAGAAAACCCCTTTTTATCCTACATTTTTGGCGCGAAGTTTCAGAAGTTAACATCGACTTTCATAACTTTTATTCAATTTTTATCGATTAATTTCATATCCTTGACTGTCAAAGCTTTATTTAATGCTGTTTGGCTGTATCAAAAATGGTAGATAAAGTGGTAAAAGCTACCAAAATTATCGCGCTGCTTGAAGAGGGTTGCAGCCAATGTTTCGTGGCTAGGAGGCTAAATGTTAGTCGCTCGACAGTCCAAAGGACCTGGCAGCGATATCAGGAGACTGGTTCCGTCGAGAGAAGGCCTGGTTCTGGAAGAAAACCATGTACCCAACCACGGGATGATCGTTTTCTTGTGAGTCGCGCATTGAGAAATCGCAAATCTTCGTATGTGGATCTTAAGAACAACCTCCAAGAAGTAAGAAATGTGCATATTAGTCTATGGACGGTCAGGAGGAGGCTTCTCGCTGCCAATATACGCAGTCACCGCCCGGCCCGCGGCCCCAAATTACTCCGTGAGCACAGAGTTCACAGGCTTAGGTTCGCTAGAAATTGTGAATCATGGACTCAAGACGATTGGAATAGGGTTTTGTTCTCTGATGAAGCCAGGATATCTCTGTTCGGTGAAGATCGACGTCGGCGAGTGCTAAGAAGACAAGGAGAACGCTTTGCAGAGGCATGTTTCGAAGAAATCACACCTTATGGTGGGGGCTCTGTTATGTTTTGGGCAGGAATAAATTCAATGGATCGTACAGAGTTAGTCTTCATTGAAAACGGCTCACTGACTGGGCATCGATACATAACGGAAGTTCTAATTTCTCATGCACAACCCGCATTGGCCGCTCTAGGTGAAGACTCGATTTTTATGGACGACAATGCTCGCGCCCACCGATCCCGCGATGTTAATGCGTATGTGCAAGAGGTCGGCATTCGTCGTTTGGATTGGCCAGCTCGAAGTCCCGACCTCAATCCCATAGAGCATGTCTGGGACGTTCTGAAACGGCGTGTGAGATCAGTACACCCGGCTCCGCAGACCATCAGAGAGCTGAAGAATGTGATTACTGCGGAGTGGGAACGTATTCCGCAAGCAAGTATCCGGGATATACTCGCTAGCATGCCCAGACGAATTCAAGCTGTGATTTTAGCTAGAGGGGGTCACACTCGATACTAAACATTTATCTGCTTTTACTTTATTAAAGAAAAACAAACAAAAAAACTTTTTTATTTTTACTTCATGAGCATATGCACTACTAGCGAATATACACTACTAGCGAGGTTTAGCATTATTTCCCATAAATTGTATCTAAATTTTATGAAATACTGATGAAAACGATTATTTTCTTATTAATTTAGCAAATTGTGTGGATAAAACTACCTATAATTATCAAACAAAGAAATATTAACATTTGAAATGGTTCATTGCTTAGGTGCCCGTTTTTTTTGCAAATGAGTGTATGTATATAATATAATATAATATATATATATATATATATATCATGTATGCAAGAGAAGGAAAGTTTGAAATAAAACTCTATGCTAACACGTTTGACCAGCCTGGTATAGTAGGTTAATTTTCCTCGCATTATGGAGGAGGCTCGTGCCTAGCAGTGAGACATATATAAGCTGTGATGATGATGACGAAGGTTACATATAATAACATAGGCATCGAAGATATTTAAACGTCAAATTCTAAACAATAGATTCTTTACGATAAAAAATATAAGAGCAAGTAATTTATAACTTTACTTTTCTTATCTGATACATTAACCGAGCTATTATACATAGCTAGCCATTATTGTTTTCATCACAGTAATAAAAAGAACAATAATAATATCTTAAAATGAAAAATATGCCAAGATAACAACACTCATCTTCTTCCCACAATTTAGAAGCCGTGCAAAGGAATACATTACACAGCCCGCAAATATCTAAATGATGATATTATAAAATGTTGTATCTAAGAACTTCTAAATTGCTTTTATTTATTATTTCTGTGCCGTCGGACGTATAATTTGCTGATTGTTCTACATAAATATTCTAAAGTACGCTAGACGGTGACATTGCGTTTTTGAAAACAGAAAAGAAATTAAAAAGTGAGTTCGTGTCTCCTTTAATATCAAATTAACAATCAAAAATACCATTTGTCACCCCCTTAAAGCCCCATGGGGGTTGTAAAACGACGACTAAGGGATAATATGCGGATAACATCGATGCGAGAGAAGGAACACTCGACATAAAAGACAACATTGTTGACCAGTATAGTATAGTAAATCAATTTTTCTCCTACAGTTGAGCAGGCTACAGCTCAATAAAGAAACATGCATGAGCTAAGATAGTGAGGATGATGTCCTACACTGCGTCATCCGATACGTGTTCGCCACTCGATAAGCTTTCTTTCTTCGGTTGTTGGTACGTCGAGCAATGTGGCCTGCCCATTGCCATTTCAGCCTATTAATTCTTCGCACTATGTCTGTAACATCCGTTCTTCTGCGGATCTCCGTATTGCGAATTTTATCTCGAAAAGAATTACTGAGCATTGTCCGCTTCATGCACACTGAGCGACTTTGAGCTTGGTTATGAGGAACAACGTTCCTGTGCCATATTTAACAACAACGTTTCTGTACCGTTAAGTCATCATTGGTAACACACTGATCGTAGATCTATGTTTTCAAACATTATAAATTGGTTGGCATTATAAGTTTCCCTAAAGAGTGGTGCTGCTGAATTTCCTAATGATCTCCTGATGATATATGTATGTATCCTAGATGCAATTGGCGCAGGACCATTCCGAGAGGCATTCTCGTGGGAAGGCCTATGTCCAGCAGTGGACGTCTATAGGCTGATGGAATGGAATGGAAATATACATCCTTACAGCTCCCACTAAAATTTAGGGCCGATGACATTCATTCCTTATCACTAAATCAATGACTATTATATCAAATACAAAGTAGGTAAAACAAATTGTGTAATTACTAAATTATAATTCAATCAATGATCTAATAAACTTGCTCCAGGTTAAATGAAGCCCTTGAGAACATTCCCACTAGATATGGAGAAAACCGCGTTATAGATGACCTAGTTAAAGATCCTCAGCCTCAACAACGTCAGAAAGCTTTGTAAGTGAATATTAATGTAGTTTGTAAGCTGTGGACGCAGTTAATCCCATCAGCCTGATCATAGTACAACGTCTCTTTGTTTGTTAGCAGATAATTGGCAATATAATTTAGTTATAATACTTTAGGTAATAATATAGAATTTCACCAAGTAAATTTCTTTCATTTCTTTGTATTATTATATTTTACGCATCTTTTATAAATATTAGTAATACAGAGTCTCTATTAATTTATCAACCGGCTATGACGACGGCGTTGTGGTTAGGATACTAACCTACCATGCCAGATGTTATGGGTTAGATTTCCATGCAGAACAATACTTTGTACGAGTCAAATTATTGTTCTGAGTCTGGGTGAAATTTGTGTCCATTAATTATATGATTATAAAGTCCCTCATAAAAAAGGATTATTTCCTTAATAAATAATGGTGTTGTTAAAAAAATGGATCTCTATACTAATACTTTTCTACATCATCATCATTATTATCTCAGCCTATATTTGTCCCACTGTTGGGCTCAGGCCTCCTCCATAATGAGAGGGCAATTGACCTACTATCCCACACTGGTCAGACGTGTTGGAATAGGGATTTGTTTCGAATTTTCCTTCTCTGGCACAGATGTTATATGCTTATTATATCCCACAGTCGTCTTTTACGACATCCACGGGCAAGATAGGGAGTGATGAATTGTACTCTTATACCGTCACCACACGGACAAGAGTAAGACGATAATGATTTCTGATGTTTACGCGAGTATTAAACATTTTAAATAAATCTACTTTACGGATGGTTACGGGCGGACTAAGATGTCTCACGTCGCATGAACACTGCAAAGTGTTCGAAACATCGGGCAGTCAAAAATCAAATACAAACGCGATAAAATCCGTAAAGTAAGACGATAGTTAAAATGATCATCAGTTGTGTTTAAATGATCTCATAGAAAATGATGACACAGAATTCAAACATTTCGGCTAACATTAACATGGCGTGCACTTGAGTCGTCAATTAACTAAATGTGTACACATTAGTATATCCTGCCTCCGTCATTAATGCATTATAAATGTATGTAATTTAGTGTAATAATTGGACGTTCTGCCTGATTCAAATGTTTATTGGCTAAGTAAAATTGATCTACTTTATCACGCTAAATTATCGAGGTACACTACTGTATATATACAGGCTGTCCCGTAGTGGACCAACGAGCTATAAGGGGCAGACTTATTATCTAACAGACATACTTAAATTTATTGTCCTTGATCTTGTAGTTATGAAGTTAGGATTTTTTATTAAATGTGATGCAAATGTCATCCATGTATGCTAAATATTAAATATTACAAAACTTTTAATAATTTACTGTTATTGTTTGTTTAATCGTGACCGGGGATTAGTCCGTCACCCGCCGAGAGGCCGACCGCGTGAGGAAAGACCGACGTCCTCCCCGAGGGGGGGACGTCGGTCGATAGGAGGGTACCCCAATTAGGGGTATTCCATCGGGCCGACCACTGACGACAAGTTAACGCTGCTCCAGTGGTCGGCCCAACGACGAAGGCGACGTGGTTTTTGGGTGGGTCGCGGGAGTTGCGTGCTTAAGCCCCTCTGTCGCCCCGGACGGAGTGGTGCGGAGGGCGCGCCGACCGCGACCCACCCACAAAAAAAAAAAATTGTTTGTTTAATGTAGTTAAGAATACATCATGATCATCACAGCCCACATACCCCACTGTTGGGCTCGGGCCTCCTCCACAATGGGAGAGAATTTGACCTACAAAAAAAAAAGCATGGTGTATGCTTTTTTTTTTTGGGGTGGGCCGCGGTCGGCGCACCTCCGCACCACTCCGTCCGGGGCGACAGAGGGGCTTAAGCACGCAACACCCGCAACCCACCCGAACACCACGTCTATAAGGTTACGAGTATAAGGTACGGTACCCTTGTCGACACACTCTCGATCCTCTCCACGTTGTCTACGTGAAACTTGTGAACTATAAACCCTATAGCGCCTTGGGACGGGTGATCGCCCTCCCGGTGGAAGAGCAACTTTCCGAACCGAAGGATTATCGTGCCCTCACCCTCTCTTCGCACTTCTGATAATCCTTCAATGTTCCAGCGGATTTTGCTCAATTCCTCTTCCAGCTCGATGACCCTCTCGTCAGTCCTAAGTGTCCGAATGTTGTGTGTTACCAGGGCCAAGGGTCGTTTTAGTTGGTAGCCGGATCGCTGCCGGAGATTCTTTGCACCCCCTGCTCCACCGCTACCGGGCCTGCCACCAAAATGGGCCCGTAGGGTACCAGAGCTGCCGTGACTTTGTTGCTTATCATCATAAGGGGATAATGCCGTAATCGCCACGCTTGGCAGGCGGGTTGGCGATCGCAGTAAGGTCTTATATATTTCCCAGAAGAGAGCTGCTGTCCACTCTCCTAGTGAACCCTCAGCCGATTTTTACGACTCCCACGGGCAAGTAAGAGGTGGCGACAAATGTATTCTTAACCCGTCGCCACACGGGAAAGCTTGGAACTACACGCGTGTTTTACTCGATCCCGTTACTATTGTTTGTTGAAGTATGCTTGAATTGGACCTTGATTTTGTTTGTGATATTGTTCGAATGGGTGTTTGAAGGTAAATACCTGATACTCACACTCCCCGTGAATATTCAGAAATGGTTTTTTTTTATATGCAAATTCGGTGATAGGGATAGCGTTTCCGATTACGACATCGTTCACGATACGAATGTGTTGACATGAGACTAAACAAAAATATGCTTCACGTAGTTGTACATCCTCTTACCTACTGGCCTATTAGCCATTTTTTTTTCATATCTCCAGCTTTGGTTAGGAGAGAAGTGGAACCTTTCCAACTCCTCCTGTTTTTCTTTTCTAATTAAATATTTTCTAATTTTTATAGGATAATTCGGTGATAGGGATATGCGTTTGAGATTAGAATATCGTTCACGATACGTACGTGCTGCTTGCTGAGCCTTCCCATCACAGGGACTATAAAAATCATATCTGCATATTCACGGGGAATGTGAGTATCAGATATTTGCCAATTATATATATCGCAATCGGAAATCGATCGCAGCGTCACCTATCGGGTCCAATTGTGAATCTAAACCATTCTCGAATTCGCTTAAACACACACAAAATATTTCATCAAAATCGGTCCAGTCCTTTATGAGGAGTTCCGTGACATACACGCGTATATGCAGACAGACAGACAGCATGGTATAGTAAGGTAAATTTTCCTCTTATTGTACAGAAAACTGGAGCACAGGAGTAGGGTGTATATGAGTCAAGATGAGATGAAAAAAAAAAACTTTTATACAAATTACTTAGGGTCGACGCAATATGCACTCTTCTTACATTGTACATATTGCAAAGATTTTGACAATAGTTTGATAACTGTCATCAACAGCGCCCTTACATTAAGAGGGTCAAGCAGTGGGGCGTATATGAGCGTGATGAGAAACGTTGTGGTATTCAACTACACGTTTTTAGCGATTATTTTGCCGTACATGCAAGATCTTGAATTAATTACCAGCTGCAGTATTTTTCGAATGCTATGGATATGCCTTTCTTAAAACGATGTTTGACAGCAATCTCTTAATAGTAGGCTGGGTGTTGTATTAATAAGGTCTATGAAAAAGTATTACTTACTATCAGATGACCCGCTTGCAGGTTTGCCATTATAACAATAAACAGTAAAAAGTAGTAAAACGAGTATTTTTTTCTTGAGTTGCTAATATTTATAGTATTCCATAAATGCAGTAGAAATGGAATAAAAATATTTTCAGTTCGAGCAATTGCTTGATTTCTGTCAATTTAACATATAATCGTAATTACAATTTATGTTCAATACTTATTATAAATGGTGTAACCAAAATTAAAGGCAAGAAAAACCAAAAAATACCTATTTTCAATACTAAGTTATTATGATTTCCCTGTACGGTTGATTTACTACTACGTCTTAAATTCAACCAACCAAGTAAGCTTTATTAACCTTTAAAACTCATGTATATTTATCAATATTGTATAACATCACCAGCATTCTATCTATCGTAATCCAGTTACGCATAAGGAAAATAAGAAAATATTTTCATTGATTTCAGTTAGTAACATTGTTGCTAGAAGTGATAATAACATATAATTTGAATAAAACATTTTTTTGGGAATTTGTTTTTAGGGTTCCGTACTCAAAGGGTAAAAACTACTAAGACTTCGCTGTCTGTCCGCCCGTCTGTCCATTCGTTTGTCTGTCACCAGGCTGTATCTCAATAATTGCGATAGAGTTGAAATGTTTACAAATTATGTCTGTTGCCGCTATAACAACAAATACTAAAAAAGAAAAAAAACAAAAATGTGGGGCCCCCATACAACAAACGCAATTTTTTTTTGTCTTCTTATATATAATGAATACGGAACCCTTAGTGCACGACTCTGACTCGCACTTAGCCGGTTTTTTTTTTTTTTCAATTGCCCGATGCTTCGAACACTTTTCAGGGTTCATGGTCACGGGAATAATAGGAATAAAATCTAATACCTACCAGCTTGGTACCTCAATGCTTATAGTACCTCAATGCCCCTCCCATTACGGCAGAGGCCGAGCAGTGGAACCTTTGAGTTAAGATGTATGTATGTACGATCTATCTATCATAGTAATTCTTGCGATTATTCTTAGAACGAATCGCATTCCTCAATTAGAAGCGAAGATATAAAGAAAGAAGTCTATGAAAATAAAAGAAATGTTGGGCAAGAAATCGCATTTGAGATATAAAATGAAAAATATGAAAGCTATGGGATTATCAATGCGTATTAATACATTTGATTGAAAATTTAATTTCAAATAGGCTCGATAGGATGGCCATTGTAATGGATTTAATTGAGGTCAAATCATCCTCGACGTTTGTCTGCTACATATACTAAAATCATTTGCCACTCGCCCTACACTTAATTCAAGACGTTAACCTAAGACGTTCATGTCTTTTATACGTGTGCGTATTTCTCAAGTCGAATATACAAAAGCGTAATAGCAGTCGTTTATTGTCTGAAAATTGCGCCAGTAGCTGAAATTGTACCCGGCTTAAAGAACTTCGACTATATGAACGAAAATGTTTTTTAGAAAATGCGCTTAATTTTCATTACGTTATAAAGTAATTTTACCGTATAGTGGTGGATTAAGAATATAATTCACTAATCCATGCCTTGCCCTAGGGTGTCGTAAAGGACGAGTAGGGGGCGACTACGAATATTATTAACCCTTTCATTACATGTGGCAATCGTAAAAGATGACTTAGAGCTTAATGAGTCAACTCCATCTGATGTTGTTAGATCGACAATTACATTCTCAAAGTGGCATGACATCAGGCAGGCGGTAGTACATAGAACTATATCGGGCCGACCACTAACGACAAGTCACCCTGCACTGGAGGTCGGCCCAGCCGCGCGCCGCCACTCTGTCGCCCCGAACGGAGCCGGACTGCGGGTGCACTTACCATAGCCTACCCCAAAAAAAAGAAAATAATGTGATAAAACTATTGCCAAAGTTTTTGTGTACGAGAAAATATATTGCCTCAATCCTAAGTAATTGGGATATGAGCAGGATTATGATAATGATTATGACTACATTTAATTTTAATATTCTTATATGTACCAAATATTATATACATATGTATATGTATCAGAAATTTATACTGGATTAGCTGACCCAACAGACGTTATTCTAGTCAAATAAAATATATGGATTCCTCCTTGTAATCGACAGCAGCGCCACCTACTGGGTCCAATTGTAAATCTAAACCATTCTAGAAAAAGAAGAGGGAGTACTTTCCATAAGAGTTAAATCAGGAAGACATTGAGACAATTATTTCTGAGATAAACTATAGACCTCTATCAAATCTATACCAATAAATAAAATTGGAGTGTCAGTTTGTAATGTCAAAATAATAGACTTTTTTCATGCTCACACGGTTATTTGTACTATACATATGCCTAAAAAACATTTTATATTTTTTTTTGTCTATCTGTCTGTCTGTTTGTTCCGGGTAATCTTCAAAACGGCTGGACCGATTTCAAAAATTCTTTCACCAATGGAAAGCTGTATTATCAAGGAGTAAACGAGGCTATATTTTATCTCGGTTTTCCCACGGGAACGAGAACTACGGGGATAAGGCGATAGAAACCGAAGCGAAGCGAGGGCGGGTTGCTACTACTATGTAAATATATGCTAAATATCATCATTATTTTACCCTAATCACAGCAACATGTCTACTTCAGTAATTAACATATGTTGAAGAGCAAAACATACTGATATGTGATAGTGTTTGCTAACTTTTACGAGCAACCTCACGAAAGCCCTCGTCATAAGTACAACGGTATTATATAAATAATATATAGTTCTGCTTTTACACACAATCAAGTGGAAAAGTAATGGCTTTTTCACAAAAGACTCCTGTTTCCTTCATTTACAGCCCTTTTATTATTGAAGTTGATAAATGACTAAAGTTCTCGCATGCACCTGTTGAATAATAAAAAATAACATTGTTCTTTATTTTATTTCCTTTAAAAGGTTTAAAATTCAAGAGGCTTATTTTTAGATCAAAAGAACAAAAACCTCAGTGTCTGAAAACACAGGTCTGCGACCAGTGTGTGTTACCAGTGATAACTTACGGCACGGGAACCTGGTCCCTAAATGTAGGTCTCATAACAAGGCTCAAAATTGCTCAGCGTGCTATGGAGCGGGCTATACTCGGGATTTCTCTGCGAGATAGAATCCGGAATACAGAAATCCGCAGAAGAACGGGTGTAACCGACATAGCACGAAGAATTAGCACGCTGAAGTGGCAATGGGCAGGCCACATCGCTCGATGAACTGAAAACTGCTGGGGAAGAAAAGTTCTCGAGTGGCGACCACGTATCGGACGACGCAGTGTAGGACGCCCCCCACTAGGTGGACCGACGACCTGGTGAAAATTGCTGAGCGTCGTTGGATGCAGGCAGTACAGGACCGCACTTTGAGGCGTAACATGAGGGAGGCCTACGTCCAGCACTGGACGGTGATAGGCTGAAATGATGATGATGATGATGAAGAACAAACAGTAAATTATATTATAAAACTAAAATATTACTTCTATATTTATATTTCAGAAGCAGGATAATTAGTTGTTTTATTTATTAACCCCTAGAGCGCTTTTGGGACACCATTTGACCACAAAAAAAAAATGTGCTCAAAGCGCTTTTGGGACACACGTTGACTCAAAAAAATACTTTTCAATTAGCAATTACTTTTAGTACATTTATTTAAATCAACCAATCAAAAGCTATTAATATATATTTTATTTCATATTTCCTTGTCATATAGCAACAATAATAGTTTACGTAAAATCATAAAATTCACTGAACTTTTTTCAATATACCCAAGCGCGCGGGACACTCGAGAGCGCCGCGATGTTTGGCGCGTGAGGGGTTAATGCTAATTTTTAGTAGTTGCCGAGTGGCATTCTCGTGGGGAGGCCTATGTCCAGCAGTGGATGCCTGTAGGCTGATGGATGGAATTTTTAGTATAGATTAATTTTCACATTACATTTTAAAATTATCCGAGATACAAAGATTAATTTTATTCTACGTGTCGGGACATTTAAAATATACATATATTAATGCCATCAAAAACAAAACTTGTAAAAAAAAAAAACCAAGCCTCGCAACGGAGTTCTTCTACCATAAAAAGTTGTGAGATTCATGTAATAAAAGTCGATAAATTTATTCAGTCCCCACTTAAGGGACCTTCTGTCTTAAGTTATTGCGTAATTAGCTAACCTAACAATTTCTTATATTAGTTACCATATCAATATTAAAGATCTTTTATATTTTGAACAAGAAATCTAAACCAGGACCCGTTTGAGAATTTATTCAAATTCATTGCATTCGAATATTTGCCGATAAAAGTGAAAAAGGACAGAAGTCGAGCGAAAAGGATGATAGCCTCATTGTTTGTATGGATAGGTGATTTCGCAATAATTATCTTATCAGATAAAAGGTGTATTGGTATGTCAAACATTGTTTATCATATGCCTTAGAAAGTTCTAAACAGCAGCACCGAAGAAGCAGGATCCTCCTCCGCCACGACAGCGCATTTCACCAGACGGCCTATCGAATAAAATTGCTTACCAAAGGTGTAGAGTAAGTGAATCATTTACTTTACAGTTCCTACCACCCTACCTTGTGACTTATCCAAAAATAAAAGATAAACTTGGTTTTATGAATATTGAAGATGCATTTGAAATAGGCGTGGAAGAATTCCCTAAGGAATAATGAGGCTACTGTTTAAGTTAAAGGTTCGATTGCACGCGTTCGCGCTTAGAAAAGAACGCAGATTAATTAAAAAAACAATAAAGTATCAACAAGCTTTTACAACAATGCGTTTTAACTAATTTCTTAAAATGAAGAAAGTACTAACACAAGAAAAAGCTTAATAAATACACACAGTGATAACAAGCTATGTTATTTTAATATGTAAGGGAAGGAAATAAATATTGTTTTGTTTCTTTGTATATTAAAACTGTTTTATTTCCCACTAGCAACCTGCCCTCGCTTCGCTTCGGTTTCAGTCGTCTTACCCGCATAGTGCCCGTTCCCGTGGGAATACCGGGATAAAATATAGCCTATGTTACTCCCTGATAGTATAGCTTTCCATTGATGAAAGAATTTTTGAAATCGGTCCAGTAGTTTCAGAGCCTATTCAATACAAACAAACAAACAAATCTTTCCTCTTTATAATATTAGTATAGAAGTATAGATAAATAGATTGACTTGACAATCGCACTAAACAATCTAATTTAGTATAATATGTATTATTTGTGAGGTACATTGTGTTTTTATGCAATGGTCAACTCAATCTGTTTATTCAAAATATAAAAGATCTTTAATATTGATATGGTAACTACAAGAAATTGTTAGGTTAGCTAATTACGCAAAAACTTAAGACAGAGGGTCCCTTAAGTAGGGACTAAATAAATTAACTGACACTGTTAACAGTTGTTATCAGTGATATAACTGATAACAGTTGGTATCGGTGATTCAACTGAACCGTTGTTATCAGTGATTCCACTGATAACAGTTGTTATTAGTAATACAACTGATAATAGTTGTTATCAGTGATACAACTCATAACAGTTGTTTTACGAGGATCTTATCTTGCCCGTGGATGTCGTAAAAGACGACTAAGGGATATATATATAATACGCATATAACATCTATGCAAGAGAATGAAAACTCGAAATAAACCCTATATCAATCTATCTGACCAGCATGGTGTAGTAAGGTCAATTACCCTCCTATTGTGGAGGAGGCTCGAGCCCAGCAGTGGGACGTATATGAGCTGAAATGATGAAATGATGATGAACTAGAGGAGCCAACCGCCACCCTAGCCAAGGCCGCGGGTTTTAGAATTTTAGTCCATCACCCGCAGAGAGGCTGACCGTGCGACGGCGACCGATGTCCCGGGACGAAAGGTACGTCGAGAGGAGAGGGTACCCCTCAGCGTATTCCGTCGGGTCGACCATGAAGGACAAGCAACTCAGTACCGGTAGTCGGCTCAACGACAAAGGCGACGTGCTACGGTGGGTTATCGGGCCGTGCGCCGCCCCTCTGTCACCCCGAGTGGAGCTGAGTGGCGGGTGCGCTGACCATAGCCCAAAACATAAAAACAAAAAAATTTGAGAGGTGTCAAGGACACCCGGATGGAACGAAATTTATTTAAAAAGAAAAAAAGATAATAATAAAAAAAAATTGAGTTATTATTTAATATTAGTGGATTAAATAAAATAATAAATGATTTTATTAAAAGAATTTTATAAAAAATAAATTAAATTATTTATTTATTAAACGTGGGTGTCGTAAAAGACGACTAAGAGCCCTAGATTGACCCGGACTAACTCCATCTGGTACCATTTGGGTCAACGATTACATTCCCAAGGAGGGTTGACGTCAGGCAGGCGGCCGGTCATAAAAGTCATTGCCGAAACTTTTTGCAATATGTCAAAACAGATGACATATTGCGTCGACCCCAAGTAATTGGGATAAGAGCAAGATGATGATGATTTATTAATATTAATAATTTATTATTTTATTAATATAAATATCAAAAATCAATATAATTAAATTACATTATTAACACTAAGGAATTATTACATTATTAACATTAAGGAACTTCGTTCCAAAAGGTACCTATTGATTTAGAGGTCCTTTCGCCAGTTTTCACGACTCTCATAGGAATGTAAAGATTGGTGGCTCATTGCTTTCTAATCCGTCACTATGTGGGTATAACTACAGAAATATTAGTGCCAAATAGCTATAAAAATTCGTTTGTCTTATAACGCATATAGAAATTTTCATTAAATTCTTACTAATATAATTTTTACTAATAAAGTAAGTTTGTTTGTTATGCTTCCACGCTTAAACCACCGAACCGAATGCAAAAATGATTTCATCAATGGAAAGCTATAATATCAGGGATTAACATAGGCTATATTTTATCCCGATATTCCCACGGGAACTACGCGGGTAAGGCCACTGAAACCGAAACGAAGCGAGGGCGGGTTGCTAATATAGAATAAGAATCATTACTCATATTTTAGCAAATAGTTAAAATCTGAATAACATTATCTGTGTGTTGACGGAATAAGAATACAATTTTTCACCACTTCTTCTCTTGCCTATGGATGTGGTAAAAGACGACTAAGGGATATAATACGCATATAACACGAGACACATACGCATATAAGCAAGAGAAGGAAAACTGGAAATAAAACCCTATACCAATCTGTTTGACCAGCATGGTATAGTGAGGTCAATTTCCCTCCTATTGTGGAGGAGGCTCGAGCTCAACAGTGGAGCGTTTGTGAGCTGAAATGATAAAATAATTAATGAGTAACATGAGGGCTAACAAATAGTTACACATAACGTTTGGTCATATTATACCATAAGTAGGTGTGCAAATCTTTGTTGTATAGGGCCTTAAATCCTCAATAACGTCAACATTTCTTAAAAACACCTATACTACAATAAGCTATTGACAAGAAATTATATAATATCTAGTTGACTCAACAGACGTTCTGTTCAAATAAAATAAAAGGAATTCTCATTGAAATCGACAGCAGTGCCACGTATCGGGTCCAATTGTGCATCTAAACCATTCTCGAATCTTCTTGAACACACCCAAAAATTTCATCAACATCGGTCCAGCCGTTTAGGAGGAGTTCAGTGGCATACACACGTACACAAGAAATATAAAGATAAATAATAGGGCCGCCTTACATATGAAATTAGCGTTTTGTCGTACTGACCACTTTGATCTGAAATATCTCCTCTTTGGTTAAGAATTCCAAATTCAAATTTATAAATTCATTTAGCTGGTACATTTGAGTTTTGAAAACAGTCATTCATACACACCCATTGAAAATATCGGTATATTTACGAGTACGAGTTCTACCGTGGCACCAGTGCTGCAGAAACAGCTCGAAGGATTGATGATGTGTACGGCGCTGGTGTCGCAAAAGAAAGCATGGTACATTTTTGGTTTCAACGTTTTCGTTCTGGAAATTTCGACCTTAAAACCAACCCCATGGATGGCCGGAGGCCAAAGTGGAAAATGAAGAATTAAATGCTATTGTGGAAGCGGATCCATCCCAAAGCACTTTAGAGATAGCTGCGGGCTTCGGGGTAAATGACAAAACTGTATTATTCCACTTGAAGCAAATCGGGCAAGTAAAAAAACTTAAACGATGGGTACCTCATGAATTGAGTAAATCGAACTTAGAAACACGCGTCGACTGCTATGTTACTTTGCCCAACCGACACAATAATGACGGGATTTTAAATCGAATCATTACTGGTGATGAAAAGTGAATACTGTACGATAATCAGAAGCGCTCGTCGTAATGGCTGAACCCTGGCGACCCAGCCAAGTCCTGCCATAAATGAAAATTGAATCAGAAAAAGTTACTTGTGGCTGTTTGGTGGACTAGCGCTAGTGGCGTTTACTACAGCTTTCTAAAATCTGGTCAAACGATTACGGCAGATATCTATTGTCAGCAACTGCAAACCATGAAGGAAGAAGTTGTTTAGCCACTAGGGCTAAACAACCGAGATTAGTCAATCGCTCTAGGCCACTGCTGCTTCACGACAACCCAAGACCACACACGGCACAACAAACAGCCACTAAGTTAGATGAGCTACAATTGGATTATCTTCGACATCCACCGTACTCCTCGGACCTTGCTCCAACAGATTACCCTTTTCCCGGCATTTGGACAACTTCTTACAGGGAAAAAAATTCAACTCCGATGCGGCAGTCCAAACCGCCTTCAAAGAGTTTATTGATTCTCGCCCCCATTAGTTTTTTATGAGATGGCAAAAGTGCATAGATAACAACAGTGCATACTTTAATTAATTATATAAAACAAAATTTTTAAATTTTTAAAAATACAAAATAAAATTTTTCTTTCTTTCTTTGTTTCTTTCTTCTATATTTTACAAAAAAAAAACTTTATATTCTTCCCGTACAAAACGCCAATTTCATATGTAAGGATCTAATATTAACAATAATTATTTCGGACCACTTTTGACACTTTCATAACTCCTGAACTATTCAACATAAAAACACAAAATTTGGTATATATATTTAGATTTACTAGTTAATATAGTATTCTTAATTTTATGACCACAGCTTAAATGGTCATTTAGAGCTTAACGTTCAAAAATGGTTAATCGTCACTTCTAGACGACCTAGAAAGTTAAAATAAAATTTGGCATCTAGGTATTTGTAAATATAAAGGAAAATTTCTGAAAAGACCTAATTTATAAAAGTTGAATAATTTTCCATGCATATAATTATATCAGGTATTAAACTTGGTGGATTGTATAATTAGAACAGCAAAAACTTCTTTTCTTCGTAGGAGAGTAAGTTTCATCATGAAAGATTAGTTATAAGGTAATTAAAGGTACTTGAATTTCATTAATTTACTTTTAAGAATTAGAAAATTAAGTATAATTTTAACGCGAACGCACCGAGCGCGTGTAGTTATAAACATATCAATTACTTAATGATTTCTGATGTTTACGCGAGTATTATACATTTTAAATAAAACTACTTTACGGATTTTATCGCGTTTGTATTTGATTTTTGATTACCCGACGATTCGAACACTTTACAGCGTTCATGATCACGGGTGGACTAAGATGTCTCACGTCCAACAAGTCATCGTTACTGCAGAAAATTTATAATTATCTACCCGATACAGAAATTAGTCTGTTTTGACCTTCTTGTACGTTGTTTCATCCGACAAAAGTTGGTTAATTTTATCATTATAATCCGACGTATTCATAACCACGGTCGCGTTTCCTTTGTCTGCGCGCAGACAGACCCCACCAATGTCGTTCTAAAGAACACAAAGAAACTAATAATAAAGTACTCCGATACATTACATCTAGACGTGAAAAATCTAATACCACCATGCGTCAAACCACCTAAATTATATGGGTTGCCCAAGATACACAAATCAAATGCACCACTGCGACCAATAGTAAGTCAGATCGACACGCCGACTTATAAATTAGCACAGAAGGTTGCGAAAGTCCTCTCCCAACTCCGTGGACACACTAGTGCATTTGTGAAAGACTCTTACCATTTTGTCAGTGACATTAAAGATCTACATCTCGTTGACAATGAAACTATGGTCAGTTTTGATGTCACATCACTCTTCACCTCTCTACCTGTGGAGGATTGCATCAATACTATATCTAAGAAGCTATCTGACAATAATATGCCATTGGGATATGCGAAACTGTTACGTCAATGCCTAACAACTGGCTATTTAATGTGGAATGATGACTTCTACAAGCAAGTAGATGGAGTGGCTATGGGCTCGCCGGTCTCCCCTGTCGTTGCCGATATATTCATGGAGGACTTCGAGGAGATGGCCTTATCAAGCTCACCTGTCACACCCAGGTTCTACAAGCGGTACGTAGATGACACTTTCACAATATTACCCACAGACAAAATAACCATATTCCTAAACCATCTTAATTCCATTAATCCAAAAATTGAATTCACTATGGAACTGGAGTCAAATAACTCTTTAGCCTTCTTAGACATTTTGGTTATACGTAACCCTTATAACACCTTGAGTCACACAGTGTATCGTAAGGCAACACATATAGACAGATACTTGAACGGTGATTCTCATCATCCCCCTTCACAGTTAGCTACCGTGTGTAAATCTTTGTTGCAGAGAGCACGAGGAATCTGTGACGATGAACACCTGGCTGGGGAGCTGCAGCATGTTAAGCAGATACTACGTGCAAACAAGCTGCCAGTTCCTCGCCCCCGTCGCAGAGACCGAGTGAAACCACCCACAGTTGAGCGCCTTCCTGCAATACTAGCTTATGTCAAAGGAGTCACTGACAAGATTGGCTACATCCTGAAACGCTCTTCCATTAAAACTTATTTTAAGCCACTGAAGAGGATTAGCCAATTCTTACCACCTGTCAAGTGCCAGATCCCTTTACAAGATGCAGGAGTATATAAACTTGACTGTGACTGTGGTCTCTCTTACATTGGACAAACTAAGAGATCCATAAGAACTCGGATCAAAGAACACATAGCCGATTTGAAGCACCGCCGGGACACTGGGTCTGCAGTCTGTGAACATAGTCAGGACCGCGCCCACCATAACATCAGGTTTGATAAACCACAAATCCTCGCAAAAGAACACCGATACCTGCCTAGAATGGTACGCGAGGCTATTGAGATTAAAAAACACAAAAATTTCAATAGAGAGGATGGCTGGGTGTTACCATCAAGCTGGGATCCTTTTATAAACATTATTAAAAACAAATCCAAAAAGACCACCACAAGACTGCAAGACACCGTGAGCTCATATTGTATAGATTTGACCCACAATAATAATAACTAAAGATAATTTTATAAATTAAAACCTTTTAGTAACATAAAGTAAGCCGCCTTCAAAATTAACTTTAATTTAGCATCATGTTACCTGAGTTTTCTTGCCGGATCTTTCTCAGTGTAACCGTGTTCCGATCCGGTGGTAGTATACTAGATTATTAGTTAGTTTTTAAATATAATTACTATTAATTTTAATGTTTAATTATTACTAACCATAAACAATATAATTTTTTCATATAGAATCATTTTCTTCTTACACTGGCAATAAATTTTGTATCAAAATGTGGGTCAATATTTAATAACTAATTTCTGTATCGGGTAGATAATTATAAATTTTCTGCAGTAACGATGACTTGTTGGACGTGAGACATCTTAGTCCACCCGTGATCATGAACGCTGTAAAGTGTTCGAAACGTCGGGTAATCAAAAATCAAATACAAACGCGATAAAATCCGTAAAGTAGTTTTATTTAAAATATCAATTACTTTTGCTCTCTAGATACCTCTCCTATTCGTATAAGAATGTTTAATACTTCGTAATTCGAGTAAAAAAAATGAGTAACGTTTAAAATATATAAATTGATATATATCAAGAAATGGTGTAAAATAGATTTAAAAGTTATATTAAGTCTTTATAGATTCAAATCGGGGAAAAAAATTGGTTAGGCAATTGTCTGGATACACCCCTCCTAGACGACCCGAAGCAACGGACAAGCGGCGTGCGGCCCCTACCTATATTTGCCCCCTATCACCATTGGGCCGACCACTGGTACCGATACCTTGACATCTGTGTCTGGCCCGGCGTAAGGTCGGCGCAGATGATTGCGACAAATTCACAGCAGTGCTCTACCCAGGCCACACAGACCTCGACCGTATGCTGCGCCGTGTCCTCGACGCAATCGCAGTGGTGGCAGGACGCCGTCGTGTCCCTCCTCGCGACGTTACCCCAAGCTGTAACGAGCTTATCGTCGGTTGGGTACACAGTGAGGAACCGTGGTCTTAGCACGCATTCGGGCCAACATCGCTGTCATCTCCATCTCCGTGACAAGCGCCATACTATCATCAGCCTCCCAGTCACCGTTTAATAAAAACATGACCGGGGGCCAGTGCTGCGCCAGCCGTGAGAATAGATCCCCGATCACTTTGGTGAGAAGGCCGGGCTGGAGAATCTCGGTGAGGGGGGTACCCTGCACACAGAGCTTACTCAGTGCCGCATGATATGGGCCACCCCAGAGGTCACGCTCGAGACTGTCCAGCACTTCCTGCCGACTCACGTCCTTGGAAATAACAGAAACCCTAAAATACTTCCTTGTGGAACATTATACAAAACTGATATTATTTAGGCTTTATAGATTCATTACTGTTAAGTTTTATAATTGAATTTAGTTATTTCTGTACACTGCTTCCTGTCTTTTAGATATGCTTCAATTAATCGTAACACAACTTTCATCATCATTATTTTGTTTATTAATTAGAACATCTTGATCCACATAATCAAAAGCTTATATCATATCATATTATATTAAATAAATTGGAATTCTCTTCATCATCATCATCATCATCATTGCAGCCCACATACGTCCCACTGTTGGGCTCGGGCCTCCTCCACAATGGGAGGGAATTTGACCTACTATACCATGCTGGTCAGACATGTTGGTATAGGGTTTCATTTCGAGTTTTCCTTCTCTTGCACAGATGTTATGTGCATATTATATCCCATAGTCGTCTTATACGACACCCACGGGCAAGATAGGGTGTGGTGAATTGTATTCTTACTCCGTCCCCACACGGAAAATGGGATTCTCTTATCTAATACATAAATTTATGAGTATATTTAATAAGCAATAAATGTTTATTATGGTCATGTTTATAGGCATATCTTTACGAAAGCCTTTTTATCGTCAATAAATATCGCATGCTTTTCCGTATGTTGACGGAGTAAAATTTTTATTCACCACCCCCTATTATGCTCTTGAGTGTTGAAAAAGATGTCTAAGGCATATAATATCTGTGGCAAAGGAAGAAAAATCGAAATATAACCCAATACCAACCCATCTCTATAATAGGTAAATTTCTGTCGTATTGTGGAGAAAGCTCCGAAAGGAAGAATGATGATGACTTCTCTTAATAACTATACAATAATTGTTTATAAATATATTTAATATAAACCTGACAAATTAAATTATCAAACTCTAGAACAAACTGTGACAGTAAAAATATAGCGTCTTATTTAGGTGTCTGGTATAAAATCAGAGTTAACGGAAGATCAAAGCTTAGAAATAATCGAAATAGTATAAATATAATGGTTATCACGCTATTGCTACAAAAAGATAAAAGGCCCGCAGCGGACTCGGAATACAGCTGATTGTTTCCAATTTAATTAATTCAATGATTGCCTGTTTTCATTCGGCTAAACTTAAGTGTAATTAGTTATAAAGAGGCAGTTATTTTTCTATTTAAAAAAAAAAATATATCTACGGTACATGATTAGTTGATTACTTATTGTGAGCTCGATAGTAATGAAAATAAAACTGCAAATGATACCATATCTTGAACCTGTTATCAAGATCTACTGTAAAATGCAAATGCTTTACTAATTAAGGCAATATGGTAGCTACGTAGAGAAATCAATTTACCGTTTACATTCTCGTCCATACAAAAGTGATTTTTTGGCAATGACAAAAGTGTTTTTATAAAAATGCACATCAAATGTTAAAATCAATAAATACTAACAGATAATTTATACTATAATTTATTTCCGTGTGGTGACGGAGTAAAAATACAATTCATCACTCCCTTTCTTGCCCGGGGATGTCGTAAAAGACGACTAAGGGATATAATATGCATGTAACATCAATGCAAGAGAAGGAAAACTCGAAATAAAATCCTATAGCAACCTGTCTGACCAGCATGGTTTAGTAAGGTACATTGCCCTCCTATTGTGGAGGAGGCTTGCATCCAACAGTGGAACGTATATGAGTTGATGATGAATTTATACTCAGTAATCTAATTCTACCTAAAGATATATAAGTATCGCTATAAGGACTACACTTCACAATAAGAAAGAATATAGTCCTTACACTGCGCTAACCAGATGGGGTAGTATAAAGTTTCATTTTTTACTTTCTATTTGTTCATCTCGAGTTTGTTTCGTCTCATCTCACATATCACTGCTGTACTCTAACCTCCTGCGTAGTTCCCGTTCCCGTGGGAATGTCAGAATGCAATATAGCCTATGATACTCCCTGACATTATAGCTTTCCATTGGTGAAAGAATTTGTGAAATCGGTTCGGCGTGAAAGCGTAACAAACAAACTCACTTTCGCATTTATAATGTTAGGGAGGATTATATTCTTTTAAAATACCCACAGATAAGATAAGGGTTGGTGAATTGCATTTTTACTCTGTTACCACACGGAAAATTCTTTTTATTCTTATCTCTATATAACTCAAAAAATAATAATATACTCTGTTTTACATCAAATTATTTGCTATCAATTACATAGCAAGGATATAATCCTATTGATAATAAATTGAAAATATCAAACTTACCAATATTTGAGTTACAATTGCGCAGTCGTATGAATCGAATTATTTCCATTATACGCACGGTTGGCTTTATCAATTACAAAATATTACCTGAAACAAGAAATGAACAAGATTTTAACGCAGCTAAATAATTTTATTCAAAAGACAAATTTTTGATTACAGCTAACGAGTAACGAAGTAAAAATATAATTCACCGTCTCCTCTCTTGCCTGTGGGTATCGTAAAATACGATTAAGGCATTAAATATGCATATAACATCTATACAAGAGAAGGAAAACTCAAAACAATACCAACACGTCTAACCAGCGTACAGTAGGTCAATTTACCTTTTATTGTGGAAGAGGAGGTGGCTCGAGTCCAACATTGGAAAGTATATAAGCTGAAATGATGATGACGATGAAGAGTACATAAATAAGTACAGTATTAAACATAAATAAGTATTGTAGCAATTAATTAATTGTCCATAATATTTCAATTAATTTTCAAACTGCATCTGAATCTGTTATGTTACGACGACTTGTGTTGAATGTATTTTATATAAAACTAGCTGACCCATAGATGTAGTTCTGTTCAAATAAAATAAAAGAAATTCTAAGCGGCGGCACCTACCGGATTCAGTTGTGAATCTAAACCGTTCTCGAATCTCCTCAAAGACACACATAATTTTCATCAACATCGGTCCAGCTCTTTAGGAGGAGTTCAGTGACATACACACGGACACAAGAAATTTATATATAAAGATATATAAAATACATACATTATATAGAATATTTTCATTTTTCATTAACAGTAATGCAATGTGTTATTGTAAAATATTTTATATCTTTTTTTTTTTTTTTTTTTTTTTTTGTGGGTGGGCCGCGGTCGGCGCGCCTCCGCACCACTCCGTCCGGGGCGACAGAGGGGCTTGAGCACGCAACTCCCGCGACCCACCCGAAGCCCACGTCGCCTTCGTCGTTGGGCCGACCACTAGAGCAGCGTTAACTTGTCGTCAGTGGTCGGCCCGACGGAATACCCCCTATTGGGGTACCCTCCCATCGACCGACGTCCCCCCCTCGGGGGGGACGTCGGTCTTTCCTCACGCGGTCGGCCTCTCGGCGGGTGACGGACTAATCCCCGGTCACGTCACCCGCGGCCTCGGCTAAGGCGGCATGAGGCGCAGATAGTTGCGCCTGCGCCGCCCCAGTCGCCGGCGGCGGACCTCAAATATTTTATATCTAGTTATTAGTCCACTATTATATTATCTTTTGCCCTAGCAGAGGCTGCGGGTAACCGGACCGGGGATTTAGTCCGGGTACCCGCGGCGAGGTTAGCCTCACGATGGCAGTCGGCGTCCCAGTAGGGGACGTCGACGGGAGAGGGTACTCCCTAGGGGTGTTCCGTCGGGTCGACCACTAAATTTAAGGAACTTGGCACCGGTGGTCGACCCAACGACGACGGCGATGTGCTATACGGGTTACGGGTGTGCGTGCTTACGCTCCTCTGTCGCCCGGGACGGAGTGGAGGGAGGAGTGCGCCGACTGTAACCCACCGCCAAACAAAAAAAAAATACTATATTTTAATAGCTGACTTTGGTTACTGTTATAAATTCCCATCCTTCTTCCATTCTTATTTTTTTTTCCAGTTGTATTTATATTAAAACCCACACAGCAAGAAATAAAAATATCTCTCAGTGAGGAATACCTATAGTCTTTACAATTAAAATTTCTAACTTTATTTAAGAATAGAGCAATGCATTGTAAGAAACAATTTAAGTGAATAGATTATTGAGCTGAAAACGTACATATACGTACTTATACCGTAACCATAATGTATAACAAAAACAAAAAATAAGATGATAAGAATAAATATAACTTTATCATCTTCATCCTTGTTTTTGTTGTTGTTGTGTTGTTTTGTTGTTGTACATTTAATAACTGTTGTTATCGAATTTTTGGAATTCCTTTTGTTTGTATTTTGTAATTTAATGTAATATAGATCGCCAATTTGCCACGCAGATAAAAATGCCTGACAGTATTGCTTAAAATTGCAATAAATGGTAATTACAAATAATTACAATAAAATTCTTAAAATTACAAAATATGGTGTAAAACCTTTAAAAGTAATTTAAGATTTTAAATCCGACAACAAAACAATTACTTTTTGAAAAGTACGAGACAAAAAACAATTAAGATAGCGATGTTCAGAGCATTGGCAAATTCTTTTAAACGCATCAGCGTAGCGTACCGTAGCAATTTGGTTAGAAAATAGTTTTCCCTTTCATACCATGCAATGTGTTTTCTTAATTATTTTTCAGACTGTAAACATGTTAGGCTGCAGAAATCACATCTCAGCTCTTGTACATCCTCAGTCAGTCCTCTCCAAATTTGGAGAAAACTTGACCGACTATATTGATTGGTACATTTTATTTCGCGTTTTACTTCTTTTGCTCAGATGCTATGTGCATATTGATTTCCTTAATTGTTGCCTACAATACCCATGGGCAAGAAAGGGGTATTAAATTGTGTTCTTAGTCCATGACCATACGGAGAAATCACAATAATGGGTTAATTTATCGGCTATTTCATACTAATTGGACAGTTTGTGACAAGCTCATATTTTAAGTTGACCTTCTCTTGCATTGGTGTTATCTTATTGCAGACACCTTAGTTATGTTTGATGATGAATATATCTAAGAAATAAGTGGTCAAATGCATACTTACTCCTATTCAATGAGGGCAGTTTAAAATTGAATGATTTGTCAATAAAGAAGAGGATTTACGATTGCATTAAATTCACCAGGAAAGCAATAAAGATAATTTTAAGCTCATATTTTAAGTTGACCTTCTCTTGCATTGGTATTATCTTATTGCAGACACCTTAGTTATATTTGATGATGAATATATCTAAGAAATAAGTGGTCAAATGCATACTTACTCCTATTCAATGAGGGCAGTTTAAAATTGAATGATTTGTCAATAAAGAAGAGGATTTACGATTGCATTAAATTCACCAGGAAAGCAATAAAGATAATTTTAAGGATTTTATCGTATTTGTATTCAATTTTTAATTGCCCGAAGTTTCAAATACTTTATAGCGCTCACGATTATGGGCGGACAATCTACCCGCGACCATGAACGCTGTAAAATAGTTTGTATTTAAAATGTGTACTAGTGTAAACATCCAAAATCGATAAAGATACATCAAGATCGAATGGAGTTACTTAAGTAAATATTGATGCAATTAGTGGATACGACTAAACTCATTTACCCCAAGTCACTAGAAGTTCGATAGAATATACTTTGCCTGGGTAAAAGGCCTACCTATCAAACTATTCAACAATTAACTAACCTTTTCAGCTGTACTTGGTAGGTATGGAAAACATTCTGTAAACAGTTCTGGCTAAACATTATGACCGGTAGGATATTTAACGGTAACTTTACTCCGGAATGCCTTTGTTGGTAGTAAGGGAACCGCAACGATCTCATTCTATCATTCAACTATGTAATTACATCATGAAATTCTCTAAGCTCTGCCAGGTGGAAATTTAATCCAAAGCTTACATCTATTAGCCTATCAATTTCCACTGATCAACATAGAACTGCTTACGAGGGAGAATTTTATGACCGCCACGCTCGACTTTGGCGATTGCATTTGGTGTTGCAAGATTTCCATTTTTTGGGATTCTTTCACCCGGTTTTTACTACTCCGGCAAAAAGTTGAGGTGGATGACAGATTGTATTTTTAACTCCTGACCGATTAGAGAAGAACTTTAATACTGAATTTACTTTGCGTTGTCACTAAAAAAATTTAACGCACCTATTAAATATATCTTCACATTATATAAATTAAATCAGCCTTTAGTCTCTCTACTTTCTATATTCGCGGTAATGTGTCAAATATAAAAGTACTGTGTGTTAGCGGCTAAAAATACTACCAACCCTTAGATTATTTGTAGGCGTCTTAAAAGGCGATTAGGAGCTTTAAATCGGCAGTTGCATTTAAAGCTGTCTAGTTTTTTTTGGTAGACTATGGTCTGGACACATCAGCTCTAATCCGCCTGGGGCGACAATGAGCGACATGCGGCCCATAACCTACGGTATTGCCTCCCCATCGCTATTGGGCTGACCATTGATACCGATTCCTTGACATCCGTGGCCGGCCTAGCGGCTTACCCTTTCGGGTATCGTACCATTCGACGCCCCGGCAACAAAACATTGCCCTTACACGGTCGGCCTCATAGCGGGAGGCAAGCTGTCAAGTTAACAATTAAATGCCCAAGGAGAGATTGATATCAAACAGGAAGCTAATATAAAAATAGGATGATGTGTCAAACATAAAAGATTAATAGCCTAACAGGTATTAGTCTACCAAGTAACGGTTTTGAATATGAACGCCACGGCATTGGCCTATAAACATTCGGCATTATGTGCATGTAAAATGTTAGCTGTCACTTATTTTAACTGTTAAATAGTATAACCATGTGTCTGTAAACATTTTCTCAGAATTTTTTGATGTCCGTACCTCAAAAAGCACATTATGGCATCGTCGGTACCAGCTGTGACAGATGATATGAGTACTCAGTACTTTTTGGTAATAAAAAATATATTCTACTGAAACTGATTAAGAAAACCGACCTCAATGTGATTGATAATAATGAAAGCTCGAAGGATATATAGTCATTCCGTATACACTTCTCTTCTACTTGATTTTTAATACGGTCACTTATCTGATCATTTATGAACGTTGTGCTTTTTTTTCTTTTTCTTTTTTCTCTCGATGGGCTATGGGACGCATACGCGGTCCATTCCGTCCGGGGTGACGAAAGGACGACGTGCGGGCCCATAACCCACCCGTACCCTCGTCGCCTTCGTCGTTGGGCCGACTACCGGAGCAGGGTGACTTGTCGTCAGTGGTCGGCCCGACGGAATACCCTTTCGGGTACCCTCACCTCTCGATGTCCCTGTCTCGGGACGTCGATCGCCGTCGCGCGGTCAGCCTCTCTACGGGTGACGGACTAAAATCGCCTGTCCTGTCACCCGCGGCCTCGGCTTTTTTTTTGGGTTGGGCTGCGGTCGGCGCACTCCTCGCACCACTCCGTCCGGGGCGACAGAGGGGCGTAAGCACGCACACAAGCAACTCACCTTTTTTTTTTTTTTTTTTGACGCTGTGGAAATGCAGTTTACGCACTAACCCCCGCCAGCGTCTGATGGCGGGGAGTGTGGGACTCGCCGGCTGCCTATGCTGCCGGAATACCCACTAAAACCACAGCGGTCCCTTCCGCGCTTTTACGGGGTGCCAGAGAGATCGTCTTTTGACATTCGATCCCCGACACCCCTACGCTAGGCTATCTGGCCACGACCTGTCGTGATTTAAGGTGGTGGGAGGAGATGCGCGTATCGCCGCCTCCCCCTCCCTGGCCGCCGCCTGCGAAGCGAGTTCGCGGACGCGAGTGCCTCGCGTTCCCGCTCCGCGGCCTCCTTCCTTGAGATGACCTCTTCGCAAAAAGAGGCCATCGACGTCCAGCACCCGTCGCTATCGAGCATCTTTGAAATGATGGTCGACAACGACAGGTCTATTCCTATAACCGCCGACAGGTCGCGGGGCTGAGGCCCCCAGGCGGGACATACTTCCATTGTGTGACGCGCATCGTCGTTTGGCGCGTCACACTCGTTACATCCGGGGGCCTCTTCTCGACCAATTCTATGCAGGTACTTACCGAAGACCCCGTGTCCGGTAAGTACCTGCGTCATCCTGAAGGTCAGGTTGCCGCGCCTTCGATTCATCCAGCGGTGGAGGTGCGGCGCAATCGCCGTGACAGTCTCCCGCCCTGCTACGGGAGACTCCAACTCCTCTCTCCACCGCCGGATTACTGCCCTTCGGGCCGTTTCCTTTGCCCTATTTAGTCCCCTCGTGGCGATGGATTCGCCATTATTCCGCGACATAGCGCGAAATTGGTAGACTTCTGCGAGCGCCCTAGCCTGAAGTGGCCAGGGTGGATCACCTGCTAGCAGCGTAGCTGCGGTCCAGGACACCGTACGGTATCCCCTTATTGCTCTCACCGCCATGGCTCGCTGCGCCTTTCGCAGCAGGGCCTTATTAGGGGCGGTGAGTGACTCCGTCCAGATTGGTGCACCATACAGTGCCATAGACCGCAGAATACCGGCATATAGACGCCGACAAGATGATCCAGGACACACAAGCAACTCACCTGAACACCACGTCGCCTTCGTCGTTGGGCCGACCACCGGCGCAGGGTTACTTGTCATTAGTGGTTGGCCCGATGGAATACCCCCTATTTGGGGTACCCTCCCATCGACCAACGTCCCCCCTCGGGGAGGACGTCGGTCGATGGGAGGGGGTTGGCCTCTCGGCGGGTGACGGACTAACTCCCCGGTTACGTCACCCTCGGCCTCGGCTAGGGCAGCATCAGGCGCAGGTACTCGCGCCTGTGTCGCCCGAGTCGCCGGCGGTGGAACGTGTCACCGAAGAGGAGTTCCTCCCGCGCACGACCCGCCGTCTCCTTCCGTCAGATGACGGTCTCACAGAAGGTGGCGACCGCGTCCCAGTTCCTGACGCTGCTGACCATCGTTAGGGAGATCGGTCGGCACCGTGAACGTTATGCTGACAGAATTTCAAATAAATTTCTAATAAACATTTAATTTTCAAAAGGATCTAGTAGTTTTTAATGTTAACATCAATAATTTCTCAATATTATAATAACAAATGTAATCTATGCATGAGTATGACCAAAAGTCTACAATTCTCTATCTGAAGACACATACACAACATATAAGAGTTGCGTACAAAATGAAATCTGTTGATGTTGTTCTGCAAGTGTAACTTAAACTTTATGCATTAAAATTAAAATGATTTATTGTGCATAAACCCCTTTTTGCACTTACATTTTGACAATACTTATATTTTAACTTGAAGTAATTCAAATTCAAAAACTCAGGGGGTTTGTCTAATTTTTATTTCATTTACTGATTCCTCTTTAACAAAGCCATATACATACATGCCTATTAATACATCCAGTGTGACGCGTGTTAAACCATGATATAATGTAAAAGATAATGCAAAAGATTATGGCTGGACCAGTTCACACAAGTGGCACCCAATCACGAGTTAATCACTAGAGCAGCAATTACAAAGATAATAGTGGCAGTGGTATAATATTTATAATTATTTTATTAGTAATTAAAATCAAACAATCTTACAACAAAGTCATCACAGTCGGGCAACTAATTAAAACCAACTAATAAAAACTTTCAAACAAAAATAAGCTGAACAGAGCGTATTTCTTGAGAAAATAAATTCATTTTGACCTGTTTCTGTTTATTTTCATTTCAAGATAAAGTGTAATCAAGCTCAAGCAATTACATTTACGATATTACTCATAAAAGTTTTAGTCTGTTTTCTTCTTTGCTGACTGGCTATGAAACCATAGTCATTTATCTTGTTTAACCACCTGTGGCAGTAAATACGCATGAATTTTCACAACCTGCAGTGCGACTGAATTTTGAGTGGACCGTAGGCATTACAGTTATATGACTTCAATGTCCACGGTTTTAGGTATTTATCCTCTGAAAAACTTCCAGGCGCTCTTCGTCATATAACATTTCTTGGTTTTTTTCCCAGACATTCTCAACTTGTGGCCGCATTTCGATCCATTGGTACAATATTAGATTGTTTCAAACAATGTGAAATACGGACAACATATAAGTGCCTTTCAGGGGCTTATGTAGAATAAATGATCTGATTTGCTTCTATGTAGTCAGTTTTTTTTAAGCCGCCGATGATTAATTGAAAGTTAGGAGTTCCAATGGAAGGTAATCTTTAAATAAAATACTATACCTAGCAGTCTGACATGCTGAATAACAAAATAAAACTATACATCATCAGAATCTATCATATATAGTAACAATGCATAACGCATTCAACATATTGGAAGCAATTATCATTCTCTTGCCCTTATTTCAATAATTTGGAGTTGTGGCAATATTTTCTCTTTTTCCACATATCTCAGTGAAGCTTCATCTTTGTGCTTACATTCTTACTACATCTCATCTGTCACACTATCCATCCATTTATTTTTTAATATCCGTTCAATATCTTAGGAACAATACGAAAAAATTGTTTGGCATTTAATAGTGTCGATATGGTTAGTTATAATCGATCCATCCATCTTGAATTATGTGCACCTTTAAGACTTGAGAAATGTTTGTTTAGTCATAATATTTATTCAGGATGAGCAAATATTGAAGTTGAACGGACTTCTTATGCGCATTTTTTCAAAGACTATTCATTATTTTCGTATAGGTATAATACAGGTACGAGGTCATTTATCTACATAGTGCCACGGATATATTATCCACAATCCGGTGAAAGATTCTTCCATAACGTTCTGTATTTAAGATAACGTGTCATTTTCACAATATGCGGATAAATTACGCTAAAAGTAAATATTGTAGATTTATTTATTATTTATTTTTAGTGTATCGCCAGCTTTCGAGACCACCTTCTTCGGAGGAAAACGCCGTACACGGAGCATGGCCGCATTGCAGAGCTGCTTTAACACACAGTAAGTGTGGCCAGCCTCTGTGTCCACCTTGTCCACCTGGGGCCACGAGAACAGTCACGAGTGAACGATGGCTGCCTCCGCCAATAGTCTGTACAGATGGCGTAGTGGTTAGGATAACCTTTCGTGACAGTATCGTAGGTTCGAATCCCACGCAGGAATGTGGATTTTTGCGATCCACAAATTGTTGTTCTGAGTCTGGATGTAATTTGTGTCCGTTAAATAAAGTCAATATGTTTGTAAAGTCCCCCGCAATACAAGGATTATTTCCTTAGTTGAGGATGTTGTTTTAAAAAAATAGTTTCCGATCCAATTGACCCACAGCCCACCGCCGAAAGTGAGCTCCGGGCGTCAGTATCCAGAAAACCTCTATCCGAATATACCTGTAGTTGAATAGGTTCTCAACCTCCTTTTGAACGTACTAGTTCCTCACACGTGCTGCGATATTGGGGCTGGCAAATAATAAATCAACTATCGACGCGTCCCGCTGTCACACGCAGGTATGCGCTGAGCCCCTATTCAACAAACAGAGGTCCAGTACTACCGCCCATTCATCAGGACCCCCACGCCATAGACTTTGCCTTATTTATAGTTTTAAAAATATCTCATCCCACAGACTTTCATCGTAAACTGTTGGACATAAGTCTCCCTATCCTATATGGCGATGAGGGCGTAATAGTCATGTTTGGTGTTAGATTAGCGATCGCAGTAAGGTGTTACACGGTTCCTAGGTGAGAGCTTCTACCGAATCTTCTGTTGAGGGTTTTAGTTAATTTTTTTTAATACTCCCACGGGCAACTAAGAGGTGACTATTGTATTCCCATCGCTACATGAAAGGAAAAATGTATTAGTATCATTAGTATATACACAAAAATGTACTACTACTTTAATACGTTGTCTCCAAAATACATTAGCCGTTCGGTGTCAGCCCGCATCCGTTCTGGACAGCTTGTCCGACAGAATTGAATGATTGATTAACCGAACTAGTTCTGGCATAGCCTGTTGTATTTTTTATTATATCTATGTGAAAATTATTGGATATATTGTCGTGCTTTATACAGTATCAAATAATTATTCTCTTTAGGCTGAAACTTATTTTCAACAAATATTTTTTTTAAATACTATAGATATTTTGTTTGTTTTTGTACTTAAGAGCACACTTAAGTTTTACTTTACGACGACAATTTTCTAAAAGATCTTGATCACATTTGTTATTATTTTCATTATGCGTTTAGTTTATTCATTTCGAATTTTGCTTAAGTGTGTTTAGTTGTGACACGATAGAGGGTAGTTTACAAATAATCACTGACAGATAGTCAATTTGAAAGGTGGGATATTCCTACAACTCATTAGTCTGTGAACAGTCGTAGCGGTCGGTCACAACTAACCTCACTGCATTCCATGTGATTATTCTATACAGTATTAGTCATACAATATTGTATCTCAAGTGATTTGATCGTGATTGAGCTATGCGAAGTGATTGAGATTTGAAATCAATATTAAGTTTGTTAAATAAAGATTTAGTGTACTGAACGATAACCTAGTGTTATTTCCACAACATCCCCATGTCTGAATAACACATGGACGACCTGGGCAATGAAGGTTTACCGCTCCCGCCGTCATATAAATAAATTTCTATTCTCATATAAACCACAAAAAAAATGGTTAATTCACCAGCCTCTTTCTTGTCCGTGAATATCGTAAAAGATGACTAAGGGATTAAGCCAGATAACATCTATACAAGAGAAGGAAAACTCGAAAATAAAACCCTATACCAACCCGTCTGAGCAGCGTGATAGGTCAATTTCCCTCACGATGTGAAGTGTGCTCGAGTGATGATGATGATTTACTTTAAGAACGACAAAAATAATTGTAAATGTTTTGTTGTCCGGGCGGCGCAGGCGCGAGTATCTGCGCTTAATGCCGCCCTAGCTGAGGCCGCGGGTGAACGGACCGGGGAATTGTCCGTCACCCGCAGAGAGGCAGACCGCGCGACGGCGACCAACGTCCCAGGACGTCGAGAGGTGAGGGTACCCGAAAGGGTATTCCGTCGGGCCGACCACTGACGACAAGTCACCCTGCTCCGGTGGTCGGCTCAACAACGAGGTGACGTGGGTACGGGTGGGTTATGGGCCCGCACGCCGTCCTTTCATCGCCCCGAACGTAATGGACCGCGCGTGCGCTTACCATAGTCCACCCATAAAAAAAAATGTTTTATGGTCAATGAATCACTCGGTTGAGCGCACCGAGCGAAAATATATTCAAATTTTATCACTACATCTAATAATCCAGGCTTTAATTATAATTTAATTAATTATTTAAAGCAATTAATTCAAAGGGCACTAAACTAATTAATCTTCAGTTTACCTTCTATGTTAATTATGTTGTACAGTAAGATAAATTTAAACCCAAAATAATTTAGAACCGTAAACACAACACGCCCTAGTCCGGTGTCTACGTCGAACACGGTGTTAACTCTGACAACATTTAGACAGATTCCCTTTTGTTTTACTTAATGACGTCACTCGTTAGTCGCGTCTTATCTACATCGATTTAGTAATCAGGGCCCTGTATGTACAGCTCTGGTTATTAATTTAAAAAAACTTAAACATTGTACTTCTGTTCTAACCCCCGCCTTTTTTATTGGGTATGGTCAGTACACACGCTATCCATTTCGTTCGGGGCACGGCCCCATAACCCCATAATCCCTCCCCTTCGCTATTGGGCCGGCCACCGGTACCGAGTCCCTTTGGGGTACCATAGGGGACATCGGTCCCCCTTAAGCGTCTGCGAGTGACGGACAATTCCCCGGTCCAGTCGAGGCCGCGGCCTCGCCTAATATTGTATCCCTTAATCGTCTTTTACGATATCCACGAACAAGATAGGGGGTGAACGGGGATTGTAATCTTAATCCGTCACCACACGGAAAATATTTATTTCACATTTTTTTATCGCTATTTAAATTATTAATCACTAAGCACTATCAAAGGCTTATAAATCAATAATAACGTTAATAACCTTTCTTTCACTTCCGGTTGAATACATCACTTGCGTCCTCAGCAATATATACAAACACTAGTTGACCCAACAGACGTTGTTCTGTTCAAATAAAATAAAAGGAAGCAGCGCCACCCACCGGGTCCAATTGTGAAGCTAAACCATTCTCGAATCCCCATGAACACACACAAAAAATTTCATCAACATCGGTGCATCTGTTTAGGAGGAGTTCAGTGACATACACAAGAAATTTATATACACTCATCATCATCATCATCATCTCAGCCCATATACGTCCCACTGTTGGGCTTGGGCCTCCTCCATAATGGAAGGGTCATTGACCTACTATACCACGCTGGTCAGACGTGTTGGTATAGGGTTTTATTTCGAGTTTTCCTTCTCTCGCATAGATATTATATGCGTTTTATATCCCTTAGTCGTCTCGTACAATCACCCACGGGTAAGATAGGGGGTGGTGAATTGTATTCTTACTCCGTCACCACACGGAAGAGGTAGGGGGTGGTGAATTATATTCTTACTCCGTCACCACACGGAAGAGATAGGGGGTGGTGAATTGTATTCTTACTCCGTCACCACACGGAAGGTATATACACTCGCGTGCAAGTAAATCGACTCAAGCGTCAAGTGCGCATAAAAAGTGATTTATCTTAACAATGACTCATTTTACCTCTTCATAATGTTTTACATATTTAAAGCCTAGGAATTGGGCTTTAAAATGGTGTAAGTTGCATGAAAATCGGTTCAGTAGTTTAGTAAAAAAGGTGTATATGTCAATGATATTATAAAAAATATTGAAAATTCATACAATTTCACAGTATGAGGTTATTGTGTATAAATGAAACAAAATGTGTGTAAGAAAAAGAATTTATTCATGTCAATACTTGGTATTCCCTCCTCTAGCCCTGATCACTGCCCTCATGCGATTCGTCATAGACCTAATCAACTTTTTTATTGATGATTGTGGTATTCGACCCCACTCTTCTACCAACGCAGTCTTGAGCTCATTTATGTTTGTAGGAGCTGGATTCCTCGCTCTAACTTTCCTTTTGAGCTCGTCCCATATATGCTCAACGGGATTCAAATCCTGGCTGGCCAATCCATAGTGTCAATTCCAACTTCGTTCAGGAACTCACGTGTCGCCCGAGCAGTGTGACATCGGGCATTGTCATGCATCAAGCTGAAATTATCCCCAATAACGCCTTGATAAAGGACAACTTGATCCCGTAGAACCTCTTCAATGTAACGATCACTGGTCAGACCTCCTCCCCGGCCTCTCCCAGGAACGAAAACAAGATTCGTTTTTCCTTCTAAGGAAATTCCAGCCCACATCATGCAAGAACCGCCACCATATGCCACGGTTTCAACAAAGCAGCACACATAAGTTGCAGAATGAATCAGTCTTAGTTAACATAAGCTCAATGCCGTGTGATGACGGAGTAAGAATACAATTCATTATTCATTACAAACTCTCTTATGGGTGTCGTAAAAGATGACTGAAGTATATCTTATGTACTTACATAACAATTGTGCAAGAGACGCAAAACTCGAAATAAAATCTTATACCAACCCGCTTGACGAACCTGGTATAGTGAGTCAAATTCCCTCTTAACGTGGAGAAGGCTCGAACCTAGTAGTGGGCCATACATGAGTTGTAATGATAACGATGATAATGAATCTCAAAAAATAATAAACAATCTGTCAACTAACCTGTGAATTTAATGTATAGTCTCTTAAGTCTGTTTTGTCATGGACATCAGCATTTTCCCTTCCTCTTTAAGAACTTCTTTCCTCTTTAAGAATATCTTCTTAATTGCATATTGCTTTCGATTTTCTGCTAAATAATATATCCCTCCTTTTATCGTTATCAGTGTTTGGAGCCATTTTGTATTGAATCAGCCATAAAGCCCAAGGTCTTGAGTTTGACTAGCTAATTATTTTAAAGAGCCAGTGTGAATAATGTGATTCCATTAACGTTTAGAGTAAGTACGCCTAAACTTTTAAAAATTTCACGCACGTCGACTTCATCTACATAAAATGCTGAAAGCTTAAATAGGTACCTCCCTTTAAGTTGGCATGAATAAGAAGGCATTCAAAACAAAAATACTTTCTGCAGTATTTCTAAACAGCGTGTCTTGTTTTAAATGAGGTTTTAATAAGAGCATTTTTGCAAGTTAGACATTAGTCTATTATTTTAGTATTATGGTTGACTATTACTTTAGTATTATAAAAATTTGTACCGCTATAGGTATTGGCGAATCATTTTACGATGGGTTTTAAAAATTGGATAATATAATATTTTTAATTACTTAAAATAATAGTAAGATGTATGAAATCAGCAATTTATTGCCAAAATCTATACTTTCTTATTAATATTATAAATGCGAAAGTAAGTTTATTTGTTTGTTACGCTTTCACGCTTAAACCACCGAACCGATGTCAAAAATTCTTTCACCAATGGAAAGCTATAATCATCATCATCTTGCTCTTATCCCAATTACTTGGGGTCGACGCAATATGTCATCTGTTTTGACATATTGCAAAAAGTTTCGGCAATGACTTTTATGACCGGCCGCCTGCCTGACGTCAACCCTCCTTGGGAATGTAATCGTTGACCCAAATGATACCAGATGGAGTTGGTCCGGATCAATCTAGGGCTCTTAGTCGTCTTTTACGACACCCACGAGCAAAGCAATGGTTGGTAGTATTCGAAGCCGCTACCACACAGCAATGGAAATGGAATGAAAATGGAAAGCTATAATATCAGGCAGTAACATGGGCTATATTTTATCTCGATATTCTCACGGGAACGGGGACTACGCGGGTAAGACTACTGAATCCGAAGCGAAGCAAGGGCAGGTTCCTAGTAAATAATAAATTAATATAAATTAGCTTAAATGAACAAATAAAATAACGCGTATTATAAGACGCTGAGAAAAAAAGAAGAAAATTTCACTTGTATATAATCTTATATAGTAATTTTATTACAATAATTTTGATGAAGACATTAGGAAATTCATAATTTCATTTTTATTGATTCTTATTATATGTACAAGTTTTTAAAACAATTAGATAACTTAAAAGTTGTTATAAAATTACCACGAAAATTTTGATTTCAGTGTAAGATAAGTTATATGTCAAGCCTTGTTAACTTGAATTATATTAAGTTCAATTATATCATTAAATCATCATCGCAGCCCACATACGTCCCACTGTTGGACTTTTGACCAATTATACCATGCTGGTCAGACATGTTGGTATAGGGTTTCATTTCGAGTTTTCCTTTTCTTGAATAGATGTTATGTGCATATTATATCCCATAGTCGTCTTTTACGACATCCACAGGTAAGATATGGAGTGATGAATTGTATTCTTACTCCGTCACCACACAGCAAATCATTAGATAAAATAATAATATTAATTATTTGATATTTTTCCATTTTAACAAAAGATCAAAATATAAATTAACTCAGATATTGAGAGTACCAAGTTAATCAGCAAATGTTTGGATGTTATAGATCAAAGATAAGAAGAAACGATGGATCTCTCGTGGGAAAACCATTATCTTTTGACACTAAGAATATTTACACCATCAGTAAGTAAATTTCATTCGTGCTTTTGTATTAAATCTTTTTCTATATTCAGTAACTGGGTCATTCTTATTTCAATGCTAATTCTGTTAATGAGGCGTAACGTATTTTCAATCAATAGCAGTGTATTATATTTTGAGGATTCTTATCCCATTTGTTGTTTTTTTTTTTTTGGGGTGGGCTGCGGTCGGTGCGTTTCCGCACCACTCCGTCCGGGGCGACAGAGGGGCTTAAGCACGCAACACCCGCAACCCACCCGAACACCACGTCGCCTTCGTCGTTGGGCCGACCACTGGAGCAGGGTTACTTGTCATCAGTGATCAGCTATACCCCGGAATACCCCCTACCCGGGGTACCCTCCCGTCGACCGACGTCCCCCCCTTGGGGAGGACGTCGGTCTTTCATCACGCGGTCGGCCTCTCGGCGGGTGACGGACTAATCCCCGGTCACGTCACCCGCGGCCTCGGCTAGGGCGGCATTGCACGCAGGAATCTTAACCCCTTGCATGAATTATGAAATAGTGGTAGGACTATAATGTTGACAGTTTTCTGTCTTTAGCCGCGGCCCGGTCCGTCCGAAGTAGTATCACAGTATCGCAGAAAATCAACGTCTGTGTAGTAGCATTTTGTTACTGCGCTTTGTTCGGTAAGTGACAGAGCCGGCAGCCCAACTTTCTGAGGGTTTGCGTGTGGTGTACTTTTAGTATCACTCAACCTCAAAAATTACACGTATTTACCCTCCTTTCACATTCTTCACGGTAGGCAGTGACCTAGCAATGGTCCGTGAGCGGTAGCCTTACTTACCATTAGGTGTACTATTTGCAGCAATATTTTTTTTCTATTTTTAAATTTTTCATCTACCTTTATTAAACGACAAATATAAGAAATATTAAATAATTGGCAACCCGCCCTCGCTTCGCTTCGATTTCTGTCACCTTACCCGCGTAGTGTCCGTTCCCGTGGGAATACCGGTATAAAATACAGCCGTCGGTGTATTCGAAAGGCTGACTGGGCGTCTTCGCTCTTTTAGGTTCAATAGTGGTTTCTTTGTCTTAAGCATATATTTAGCAACTACAAGCTTGAAGTCGAAGGGCTATATGCAAATATTTCCATTGATCATGCGGCAAAGAAGAGATGCGTTTACCTTACATAGCTCTGTCAAAGGAAAAAAAAGCCTTTTGTACCATTTGCGGAATCGAAAACGGATTTTGTAATAAATGAGCGTTAACTCTAGCAAACCCATCACGTCCATATGCTAGTTATAAACATCTGCAGCGGTAACAACACCGCCACTACGCGGCGCCTTCGTCGCGACGATCGGCTGCATTCGATCATATTTGGCGTAACATATTTGGCTGAGGCAGTAATATATTTTCGAACTTCAAAGATGAGGTTTTAATTTTATGATTTTTTTTGCTGCCCTGCACCTATCCTTGTATTGCGGGGGACCTCAAAAACATATAACGGCATGCAACTTGCTAAATGCAACTTATAATAGTGGGAAACAACGGTAATAAGAAGAGTAAGACTTTTTTTTTAAAGATAACCCACCATGCACTAAGGGAATTAATCCTAGTATTGCGGGGGACTTTACAAACATATAACTAACGGACACAAATTACATCAAGATTCAGAATAACAATTTCATCATCATCGCAGCCCACATACGTCCCACTGTTGGGCTAGGGCCTCCTCCACAATGGGAGGGAATTTGACCTACTATACCATGCTGGTCAGACATGTTGGTATAGGGATTCATTTCGAGTTTTCCTTCTCTTGCACAGATCTTATGTGCATATTATATCCCTTAGTCGTCTTGTACGACATCCACGGGCAAGATAGGGAGTGAATAACAATTTGTGGTCAACAATTGTCCTGCGTGGGATTTGAACCCGTGACACTGACACGGCATGTCGATATCTTAACAACTACGCCATCTGTGCAGTCAAACCATGTCATGTTTAAATCCTAACTAATATTATAAATGTGAAAATAAGTTTGTTTTTTGTTCTTTTCTGTCACGCTCAAGCCGCTAATCAGATTTTCTGAAAAGCTATATTATCGGCAATTAACATAGGCTATACTTTATTCTAATATTCCCACGGTAACGGGAACAATGCCGTTGAAATCACAGGCATTTTAATGACTTTAAAAATTCTCAGCGAGTAATATGTATAGGCAATTTTTCATCGTGGTAGTAACTTACAAAAATAGGAACTGCGCTAGTGAACCTGCGAGAGTTAAGCCAATTTTAAAAATATTTTCACTAATGGAAAGCTACATTATCCGCTAGTAGTCATATAGATTATATTTTATCCAGCTATTACTATAGGAACGGGAAAGACGTGGGTGAAATAGCGGGCTATGGACTGATTTTTAAAAAATAATTCGCGAATTGTAAGCTACATGATCAGCTACTAAAAAAGTCTATATTTATTACCGTTTTCTACAGGAATCTGAACTATGCGGCTACTAGTAAAAGAAATATTATAATTGCAAAAAAATATGAAGTTATTTCGATAGTTGATACTCAGTCACGTGTGTACACCATATTTGAATGAAAATTGGCGCATAAATAAAATATTTCTTAAATTGGCAGATAGAATTTTTATCCCAGTAATATGTTCCCTCGGGATAATAATCAATTTTGAGGAAGTTATTTTTTTACGTAGGCGACGCCGCTGACGAAAGCTAGCTTATATATATGTTCAGACATAACCCTGTCATATTGAGATTAGGAGTTGTAAAGTTATTTTTAGTTTGAAAGATGTATTGAACGAAATTATTCTATTAGAATTTCTTAAATTTCGAATTTCGGACACATATCGTAATTCTTCAGTCAAATGGCAGAATATCAACCGGGACTTATCTTTATATACATATACATATATATTTCTTGTGTACGTGTGTATGGCAATAAACTCCTAAATGGCTGGACGAGATTGTGTATGTTCAAGGGGATTCGGGAATGGTTTAGATTCCCAATTGGACCCGGTAGGTGGCACTGCGATCAATTTCAAGGAGAATTCCTTTTACAGTTTTTTTTAGATTTAAACAGAACAACGTCTGTTAGGTCAGCTAGTTATATATCTATACCAATAAATAAAATTGGAGTGTCTGTTTGTAATGTCAAAATAATAGGCGTTTTTCATGCTCACACCGTTGCACGACACCTATGCCTAAAATAGCAATTAAAAAATTTTTGTCTGTCTGTCTGTTTGTTCCGGGTAAACTTCAAAACGGCTGGACCGATTTCAAAAGTTCTTTCACCAATGGAAAGCTATAATATCAGGGCGTAAACTAGGCTATATTTTATCCCGGTATTCCTACGGGAACGGGAACTACGCGGGTAAAACGACTATAACCGAAGCGAAGCGAGGGCGGGTTGCTAGTATGTCTATATATTGCGTACGCAATCATACAGCGTAACGCCATGTGTGTACCTGAAGTCAGTTTATTTGTTAAAAAGCTTTTAAATAGAATATTCTGTATTTTATGTTTTCTTTACAAAACAGCATTTATTCATTTATATTATAGCTCAAAGGCAATACATAAAAGCAGAGTCTATTAAATTTATTTTCACCAATTACGACCACGCCGTCAACGATTTTCACATTGCACAAATTCACTCGTCTATAAAATTTATTGACCGTCGACCCTATATTTAATGGGCTCTTGGTATGGAAAGATTCTCTGAGGAATTTGTCCCTAAGATTAATGATACGTATAATCTTGGGCGAGCCGGATTATTATTTTATTTACTAATAATTTTCAAGCTAGTTAGTTGAATAGGTGACTAAACACATTTAAAATTTTTCTTTTTCCTTATGCTGAGAAAAATTATATACAAACTCAGACAATGTCTGTGAATCATAAAAATATTCATTATTTGTAGAAATCAAAAGTTGCAAATATCAATTTTATATAAACTATAAAAGATTCATTTCATCCATCCCTCAGCTGAGGACATCCACCATCCAAAAAAAAAAAAAGGTGAGGACATCCACAGTTGGGCAGAAGCCTAACCACATGAATGATTCATATGTAACGTATGTGTTTGCTAGGCTGGCTCGTGAATTCAGTCCTTACTAATATTATAAATGCGAAAGTAAGTTTGTTTACTTGTTTGTTTGTTTACTACTTTTACGCTTAAACCACCAAACCGATTTCAAAAATTCTTTCACTAATGGAAAGCTATAATATCAGGGAGTAACACAGACTTTATTTTATCCCGGTATTCCCACGGGAACGGAAACTACGCGGGTAAGGCGACTGAAACCGAAGCGAAGGCGGGTTGCTAGTTGATAATAAATACTTTCAAATGCAAACGCATTTAACCAGTGCTTAAGACAAGATAGTGGAGGTAAGGGATGTTGACATGTTGTACTCGTATTAAGCCCTTCACAAAAAAAAAGATGTTTTCTCTGGTATTAGAGGTATTAAAAGGAATTCTGACGCGCTATCGGAATAGTAAATACAAAATTAAGTAAATCCAATCAAATACGTAAAAGATATTTTAATTTTATGTCATTTAGTTGCAGGTATTTTTAATAAAAATCAAATCCTGCAACAGGTAATTTTTTACCTTTTTTGGTGGCAGGTTATAGTGCGTGGCGCACTGACCGATCCATCTGGGGTGATGGGAGGCGGCGGCGAACGAGCCCATAGCCTGCCTGGTATGTACCTCTCTCAAACGCCATAAGGGCGGACCACCGGTACACGACCTTGCCATCAGTGGCGTCAGCCCATTGTTAGGCTCGGACCTCTTCTACTATGAGAGGGAAATTGACTACACCGCGCTGGTCAAACGTGTGGGTACAGCATTTTCTTTCGAGTTTTCCTTTTCTTACATAGATATTAAAAGCATATTATATCCCTTAGTCGTTATTTACGACATCCACGGATAAGATAGGGGGATGGTGAATTATATTCTTATTCCGATACCATACGAAGACATGTTTTACATAATATCTAAACTTTAAATGCATACAAGAAGTTGTTATACATATTGAATATAGGCTTTTCTGTAGCAATGGTAGCCTGAGTTAGTCTTATCGGACTATATCTATGCATCCGTCAGCCTATAGACGTCCACTGTTGGACATAGGCCAGCCCACGAGAATGCCACACGGAACTATCCTGTGCCACTTACATCCAACGGTTCCCTATGACTTTCTAGATGTCGTCACTTCACCTAGTAGGGGGTCGTCCTACACTGCGTCATTTGATTCGTGGTCGCCGCTTGAGAATCTTTCTTCCCCAACGGTTATCGATTCTACGAGTGAGGCGGCCTGGACATTGCTATTTCCTCGTATTAATTCTGCGGGCTTTGTTGCTTACATCTATTCTTCTACGGATTTCCGTGTTCCGTATTTTGTCCTGTAGAGAACCGAGCTATCATCTAGCACATTGAGCGACTCTGAGCCTTTTTATGAGGCTGACATTTAGGGACCACTTTTCAATGTCGTATTTCATCGCTGGTAAACCAGTGTGTATTACACTGGTTTACCTTTGTTTTTAGACACTACAGAATATCGGAGTATATAGAATATAGTTGTAGATTAATATTTTTTCTGATCCTAAAAAAATCATTTAAGGCTTCACTTATTATATACCTATTATTTTCTAATTTATTTATACATCATCTAAACGATTTAGGTTACAGAATAATGAAAAAATCTGAAACTTAGTGAAGCGACAATCGGCCTATTGCTTAAGTAACTCGAATTCATGATCCTGTTAGAAAAGTTTTGGTCGTTTATTTTTGGGTGCCGTGGCTGTTAACGTAAATTTTATTTATTTTACGTGTCTCTCTTTGCTAAAAGGTCTTTTACGAGTTTGTAGATATTTGTAATGTTGAACCGTAAATTTGTCCTTGTAACTTAAGTTTGACCTTTGTTGAAATACTTTAAGTGTATAAAGAAACCAAAGTACAATGGCCGCATGGCGCTATTTTTATGAGAGCGTCATAACAATGAAAAATTTTATAAACCATATCACTGTAAAAGAAGGAAAAGTCAAAATAGAAACCTGTGATAACATCAAACGTCGAATAACGCTGGCGTAGTGTAGTAGTTTTATTTCCCTTATCTAAAACAGACCCGTGTCAGTCAGTAAGGCTACGAAGAATAAACAAAAAACTTTTACAGATTGCTGTACGTCTGCAATTCATATCATTTCTGAACACAAAATCTTTGTTCCATCATCATCATCATAGCTCATACACGTCCCACTAGTAATAGTGGGGCTTGTGCCTCCTCCAAATTGGGAGAGAAATTGACCTACTATACCACTATGGTATAGTAGGTCAATACCAACCCGGCTGTGGTATAGGGTTTTATTTCGAGATTTCCATCTCTTGCATAGTTGTTATCATCATCATCATCATCATCTCAGCCCATATACGTCCCACTGTTGGGCTCGGGCCTCCTCCATAATGGAAGAGTAATTGACCTACTATACCACGCTGGTCAGAAGTGTTGGTATAGGGTTTTATTTCGAGTTTTTCTTCTCTCGCATAGATGTTATATGCGTTTTATATCCCTTAGTCGTCTCGTACGATCACCCACGGGTAAGATAGGGGGTGGTGAATTGTATTCTTACTCCGTCACCACACGGAATAGTTGTTATATATACAAGATATTCCTTAGTCGCCTTTTACGACATCCACGGGCATGAGAGATGATAGTATTTTAAATTCTTTATTATTCTAATTGTAATTTTTGTTTAAAGAGCATAGATAAAGAAGAAACTAAATAACTAAACAGAGTAGCAAAACAATTTCTATGAGAATATATAAAAACGTAAACAATTCTAAATAATATCATTTCGATGCTAATAAAGTTAAATCCCTCGTGCAATATGGTAATTTGATTTATTAAGGCTTTTTCGGACCAAATAATTAGATATTACAGCTAATAAATTTTGAATTACAGTGACGCGACCAATGTCTATCAATATTGAAGTATTAAATTCTTTGCCCAGGGACGTTAGACGTAGAGATTTCTGATGTTTACGTGAGTATTACACATTACAGAGATTTATGAATAAATCTCTCAGAGATTTATGAATAAATCTCTGTAATGTGAGATTTATGAATAAATCTCTGTAATAATGATGACTTATTAGACGTGAGACATCTTAGTCCGCCCGTGACCATGAACGCTGCATAGTGTTCGAAACGTCGGCCAATCAAACATCAAATACAAATGCGATAAAATCCGTAAAGTAGTTTTATTTACGTTAGACGTAGAATTGGAGGTTAAGATGTACCTAATGCATGAACGAAACTTTTAAATTTCATCTATATGGAACGATAACTCCGTTTAAATAGAAAACTCGACGCCTTATAATTCATCGATACCACCAAAAATGAAATCCTATTATCGAATCTATATTTTGAGCATTCTTTTCTCACACAGATGTATAGGCTTCTGTGTTATATATAGCCTACTGCGGTGTTCCCCAAGCGTTTTGAAACGTCAATTTTTAATCGAAGTTTAAGGAGAGCTTTTCTCTATGGTAGGTAGCGGCTTGGCAGTTACTACTTACCTTTAAATGGACTGCTTGCTCGTGTGCTACTAACACGCAATAAAAAAAAATAATGCTTTCTTTTTGCATAAATATAGACGAAGAATCGATTAAGGTATAAGTCATGTACTTATATCTTATTCTAAGAGAAAGTAAAGTAAGAATTAAACTGCTTGCCAACCTATCTGTCCAACGTGGTATAGTAAGCTAATTAGCAACAAAAATGTAATGATAATTATATATATAATGATAATTATAATTGCAAATTATAATTTATACGTTATAACTACACACGAAATGTGTGTATGATATATTTATAGCACCAAGTCATTTTTATGGTATCCAAAAGTAACACAAGAGTTGGTAGTATTCGACGCAAAGGTTTACTGGTTTTCATATATATATATTAGAAAATTCTAAAATCTTAATCGAAAGTACTCGTATACACAGGAATGCTATTCGTTTTTATTGCAATTCATCACTTCTGAGCAAAGAGCACGAAACGTGCGACAGGGTGTAAAATGTATTGTTAATGACTGCCAGCTCCACAAAGCAAAAACGAAAACGTCACTTATTCATGACAATACTATGTAATATAAATGGGATTTTATATAAAATTTATGATACAAAATACATACGCTATGGTTTTTTGATAACATAAATCCACGTCCATTGTGCTGTTAATTGCTTTTGTTTGTTTAGATCACGATTTATCATTCAATTTTTATGAGCTAATGCTTAAATTAAATTTTATTCCCTAAAGCATAGGATTAATCAAGTAAAACAGTGTTTCATAACATTTTAATGGCTAATTATTTAACGATTTATCATAAATTTATTCAAATTTAAGTTATAAAAATTAAAAGTATGTTTAATTAATTATAACAATAAAAATATTTTATATAAAATCATCATCATCACAGCTCATATGTGTCCCACTACTGAGCTTAAGCTCCGCCACACTGGGAAGGTAATTGATGTATTGATCTGGTCAAGCGGGTTGGCAAAGGATTTTATTTCGAGTTTTCCTTCTCTTGCATAATTGTTATATGCATAAGATATCCCTTAGTCGCCTTTTATGATACACATAGGAAAAAGAAGGGGTAGTGGATTGCATTTTTACTCCGTCACCGCATGGATAGTTTTTATTTAGAAAGAGATTGATGACCTCGTTATCGATACATGCTGGAAGAAGGAAGAAGGTCTTTAATCTAACCATACATTTTGTAGGATAATTTTTTTTTTTTTCAAATAATTTAGATAATTATCTTGAGATTTACCAAAAAACATCCAGTTGGTAATAAATTTTTGAGAATCACCAAATGGATATATTCTATCTCTGCTACCTCTGTTACCTACCACAATTGAGATTTTTCGTACAGATATTGTTGGGCGTCTCGTTAAAATGAAGCTACTCACAAAAAATTAGCTTGGTAGTAATCAAGTGCAAAAATGGATCGTGGGTCCCGGACTATAGTAGATCAATATAGAGTTGCATAATTAGTTAGATACACTTGATATATTATTCCACTTAACATCAATCAATTTGCAAAGCGTGTTGAGTATGACTATATCTTTCCCTCATAGGAAAGCTTATACGCAACAGTGAACGTGTATAGGCTGATGGATGAATGGAATCCACGTAACAAGCATTTGTAGCACTCATCATCGACCTGTGTGCCTACTCTTGAATCTCTATTCCAATCCTAAATCCAATCGCAGCTCGAATTTGAGCATATTTGGTACTCTTGAAAGCGACACCAGTGCACGATTGGAATCAAATTCGGTGGAATAATTTTGAACTAAATGAATTCGACTCTCGGCGATTAAATCAAATATTTACTACTCCCGACGTGATTTTGACGTAGTTTAAAATCGTTAATGTTGCACAATTTAAAGACAGCGTCTTTGTAGTTATCGAGTTTAATAATGTTATTAATCTAAAGTAAGAAAATACGACACATTTGGTGAAAATAACAACGGTAAACGCAAAGAATTATTTCTCGATTTTGTTCAAGAGTACCAAATATAAGTTTGAATTGGATTCGGAATTAGAATTGATTTCCAGAGTAGGCACACAGATCTTATACCGATCAGTGTGCTTACTCGATTCCAATCCTAAATCCAATCGCAGCTAGAATTTGAGCCATTTGGTACTCTTGAAAGCCACACTAGCGCACGATTGAAATCAAATTTCGTGGAATTTTATTTATAAATGAATTCGACAATCGTCGAATGAGTCAAATATTTGCTACTCCCGACGTCATTTTGATGTAGTATGAAATCGTTAATGTTGCAAAATTTCAAGAAAGCGTCTTTGTGGTTATTTGTGGTGATTGAGTTCGGTAACGTTATTAATCTAAAGTAATAAAATACGGCACATTTGGCGAAAATAACAACGGCAAATGCATAGAATTCCTTCTCGATTTGGTTTAAGAGTAACAAATATAAGTTTGGTGAGATTGGAATTGAATTGGATTCGAAATTAGAATTGATTTCCAGGGTAAGCCCACAGATATGTACTCTTCTTTCATAGTCGATATTGCATAATTATCGACAATAGTTCTATCGCCAGTCGCCTATCTGATGTCAATCCTTCTTGAGAATTGTTGACCAGATGACATCAAACGGAGTTGGCCCAGTTTCTAGTCGTCTTTTATGACATACACAAGCATTGTATGGGTTGGTAGTATTTGTAGCCATTTTTTTTGGGGTTGGGTTACGGTCGGCGCACTCCTCGCACCACTCCGGCCGGGGCGACAGAGGGGCACTCGCGATACGTCGCCTTCGTCGTTGGACCGACCACCGGAGCAGGGTGACTTGACGTCAGTGGATGGCCCCACGGCATACCCCGAGGGAGTACCCCCTCCCTTTGACGTCCCCTACTGGGACGTCGAAGCCGATCGCCGTGGCGAGGCTAACCTCTCCGCGGGTGCCCAGACTAAATCCCCAGTCCGGTCACCCGTAGCCTCTGCTAGGGCGACATCAGGCGCATTTTTAGCCATACAGGACGTATAGTGCAATGCCCATTTAACTTATTCGCATACACGTTGGATCAGTTACATTGATAAGGATTCGTTATGTCATATCTAAGCTATTGAGACAAGAACTTCGGTATAAATAAAATTAGTTAGATTCAATGAGTAGTTGATGAAGTAATAAAAATATACGAAAATATAAAATAGTCATTGAAATTACCTGATGAAAAAAGTGTGAGTACTTACGTATACACGTAAGAAATTATGTTTCTTCGCCCTTCGGCGTATCAAGATGAAAAGTTTCTAAAAATTTTATCTTCCGCCTTATCCTACGTTTGTAGAAAAAATTACACTAACAATAGAAAAAAAGCATTTTAACACATTGAAAGTTTTATTATAAAGCCTTATCTAGTTGATTTTGTGACGGTGTGCGCGCGTATCGTAAATAATGTTGAGTAGCTAACTTCGGGGTGTCTGTTTTTTTTTCCTAATGCGCCAAAAGAAGTATAACTTCAATAAATATAACGATGTCCAATTCAAGATTAAAACTCAGTACCTGATAGATAATTTTATTATAGTCACAAAGCAGATCATCATCATCATCTTAGCTCATATACATCCCATTGCTGGCTAGAGCCTCCTCCACAATAGGAGGGCAATTAGCCTACCGTGACATTCTGGTAAGATAGGTTGGTACAGGATTTTATTTCGTATTTTCCTTTTCTTTCATAAATGTTATGTGCATCCCTTAATTGTATTTTACGACACTTACTGATGAAATAATTAGTAGTGAATCGTGTTCTTGCTCCATCACCACACAGAAAATAGATAATGAAATAAAAAAATATTAATAAATGTATAAGATTAACTAAGTTTTTGAAATCCTTACTAATATTCTAAATGCGAAAGTAAGTTTGTGTTTGTTTGTTACGCTTTCACGCTTAAACCTCCAAACCTAGCTATAATATCAGGAAATAACATAGGCTATATTTTATCCCGGTATTCCTACAGGAACGAGAACAACGCGGGTAAGGCAATTGAAACCGAAGCAAAGCGAGAGCGGGTTGCTAGTTCCTTTATAAGATTGAAATAATGGAAAAGAATGATGCAAATAAATTAAAAGTATTAAATTAAATTACAGAACTGCACAGTTTGCGGGCAACGTATGAAATGTACACACGCCAACTTAATGTAATTGAAACAGCTTGTTATTTGAACGATTATGATTCTTGACCTCCGTTTCATTGTATACCTTAAGAGCATTGAATGCATAGTTAAGCAAAAGCATCTTAAATTATTAAGGTCGATTGCTTAGACGGCTTAGTGGTTAAGATCTATGATACCTGTATCGTGGGTTCGATTCCCACGCAGAATAATACTTTGTGCGATCCACAATTTGTTGTTCTGAATCTGGGTGTAATTTGTGTCTGTTAATTGCATGTTTGTAAAGTTTGCCGGCATTCAAAGTTTATTTCCTTAGTGCAGGGTGTTGTCTTTTGCCACTGATACTAAATACCGGATACCGGTGGCTCGTCCGTATGGCCATAAAGGGGTACATTTACGGTAGGTTATCGGATTGTACGCCGTTCCCTCCGTCACCCTAGACAGATCGGATGAAATGTGACCGCACCATCATAACCTATGCATAAGAAAAAGGCTATCTATTTCTGTTTATATGAGAAATGCACTGCAGATTTAATATATAAATTTCACTTATACAAGTGTGGAACTAAACCATCCTTTTATACTAGAGAACTGTCCTAAAATATTTTATAACCGGTCATCAAACCAAGACTAACATTCCTAAATATCTTTTTTAAATATTTGGAGTAATCTATCTTATTCTGTATTATATCTGAAAAGATACATCCTTCAAAAATGCGGCAGTTTCAATTTGCAATATCCGTGTAGAAAGATCAATCAAAGCTGTTCTGAAATCTAAACAAAATGCCAAAATATTCTTTTCACGGCCTATAATGTGTAGTTTATAGGTGGATCTAGTAAAACATTTATCTTATAATAGTTTACCCTCGTCAAGATTATATATAACATCACTAGACTTGAATTTTGACAGATAATTTCATATTATAATATCTATAACGGCAAAAACACGTGCTGAGATCGATTACGTCGACCCGGGTTTCGAGCATGTCCGATGCTCATCATCAGGGCGAGTGCGCAGCGGCGTCTGCGAGGCCCCGGCGTGCACTGGCCGCTCGCCGGAGCCTCACGAGTGTTTTTGCCGTTATAGATATTATAATATGGATCAGTCTCACGATAATTTCTATACTAAGATAATTTCATCTTATTCTTTTTCTCAGATGGTGTCTAGACGGAATAGAATTCGAAGTAACGATCTTCAGTGATGGATTTACGCCTAGGCTCGTGAGGCCAGGACCTAGGACGGCATAATTTAAGGGGCGGCAAAATTTTCGAAATGCCAAAATTTCAGAGACGAAAACAATTAAAGACAGTCTTTTCATACAGTTTCAGTGCATTGAAAAATGGCGAGATTCAACGCCGTGAGTGGTTAATTTATTCAGAAACTAAAGCTTCTGTATTTAGTGTTTCATACTTATTATTTGGTAGAAATTCAAAATTAATAAAAAATAAAAAATTCTAATATTAAGGGCGGCGCGATAAACTGGGCTTAGGGCGGCATCAAGCCTAAATCCGTCACTCGCGACCTTATAATTTAAGTGGTGTGGATTCGATCACCATACAAGACATTACTTGCGATCCACAAATAATTGTCCTAGTTTCTGGTGATTACCTACACGAGTATTACATATGTATATGAAATAAAACTATTTATAAGTGTAAGTTCATCATCATTTCAGCCTATCGCCGTCCACTGCTGGACGTAGGCCTCCCTCATGTTACGCCACAGAGTCCGATCCTGTGCCGCCTGCATGCAACGATGCCCAGCAACTTTCACCAGGTCATCCGTCCACCTAGTGGGGTTGCGTCCTACACTGCGTCATGGTCGCCACTCGAGAACCTTCCTAGTGTAACGTCAACCCAATATAATATATAAACTTAATATGCACGTGTTGATATGACTATTACATTATTAAAGCAAGGAAGCAGTCCTTGCTTTTGCCGACTCTGACCACCAAACGGCCTCTACTTTTATTTTTGCGTGTAAAAATGTATAAAAACAGTGTAGTACAACTGTTAGCCGCGTTACCGGGTTGAGAGCCATCCGCGCTCACCCATTGCCCGCGTTAAGCTGTCAAGGTCATTTACGACCAACAGCTACACACACAAAAAAAAAACTCTTAGCCGCAGATGACTTTTACAGCTTGACGCGAACTATGTGTGAGCGCTGAGGGCTCTCAACCCGGTAAGAAATTTAAGCAAACATCGCCCAAGGGCTCCCCCTGTGAGCGGGAACGGACCTCGGCTTGAGGCGTCGCTGGAGGCAAAGTGGGCGTGCCCACGTTTTCATTGAGGCCTCTACTTATTTGAGACCGTCTATTTATACCCGTTTTTCCACTATTAAAATACTCAAGCATGACGATACATAGTTATGAATGTTGCCAGAGCATACTTTAAGTTGCCTCCTTTCGATGGACGATAACATATATTTACGAATTTTACCGAGTTTGTATGGTCAGGAGACAAACGTACTGCTATAAACGCTGAAGTGTATTAGAAACATACAAATGTGATAAAAGCCATAAAAGTTTTATTTCAAATTGCTACATAAACCTGAGCTAGTTCTATTCTTGCTGTGTCGATACTGTTGAAATCTCAATTACATAGTAGCATTTAAAATGGGCGCTTATAAAAAAAAGTTATATATTTATGAGTGATCAATTATTTTCACATGGCACTCTAAATTTCACCTGTTGAAAATCCATTCTAATCGCCCTGTCCATTGAACTAGCGTGGACTGTTATATAACAATTAGTTTATCATTAGTATTTATAGTCTTTATGGGAGTCTATCTAGAATTATTTATGAATTGTTCCAATTTAATACTCTTTTATATTTCCAATAGGTGTAGGTTCGTGTTCCACATATGGCCATCCATATTCACTCGTAAATTATATTTTATAAATCACCTCTTCTTTATCACTACGATTCGTAAAAAAAATGCTGAGGAATCACCAGGAAAATGAGCTACAACTGCGATTGCCTTTGCCTTCACTTTGGGGGTGGCCTATATTCGGTAGTGGGTAGCAAAAGACTAATCATTATTAGTTGAGTGAGATGACTTTAATAATCATCATCATGGTCGTTATTTGCATCAAGAATAGCAGTTTAAACATTGTAATAAAAGTAAATATAGATATTTGATATGTCAAGTGTCAAGGTCAAGTGCGGTTATTGCTATATGTTTTTACATTTCAAAATTAGATATGAGATTTTAATGGCATTCATTCTGGTATTGTTTTCTATTGTTTTTGACTGTCGCATACCAAAATTGTTTATACAAATGTTTTCGAGTCACATGATCATATAAATAAATAATACAAATAACAGCTGTGCTGACGTATTGTATCATATATTCTTTCATGAAGTCACCAAGAATAATATTTATTTTCTAATGTGTACCCACAGCTAAACATAAGTACCTACCTCAATTAAAGTTTTAGTCTGTACATTAACATTGATTTATTTGAAATACATATGTACATAGGTTTTAAGTGGTCGCAAATAGAGACTTAGGGGTTCCGTCACTGCGATTTTATATATCGGTATACGTTACTTAATTGTTTGGCTGGCCGCACGAATTACTAGGAACTCGGTACTGGTGGTCAGCCCAATGGCGAAGAAGAAGGATTACGGTGGGTTATGGGGCCACGCGCGGTCCCTTCGTCGCCCCGAATGGAATGGACGGCGTATCTGCTGACTAAAAAAATACGTTACTTAATAGGATTTAAATTACGAGAATCATTAAAAGTTGCTGAAAAGTAATAATCAGAGACAATATTGAAAAATTTTAAAAAATATATTTAAATAATGGCAGATTAAGACTGTGTATATTACGTTCCACTCTAGGCTTCATAATTTTTTAAAGATAACACTCGGTACTTGTTTTAAATAATCAAATATTTCTACTATTGAATTCCCTGCTATGAAGGTTAGTTTATTACATAATATATAATGATTTCTAATGTTTACACGAGTATTATACATTGTAAATAACACTATTTTACGGATTTTATAGAGAAGGAAAACTCGAAATAAAACCCTATACCAACACGTCTGACCAGCGTGGTATAGTAGGTCAATTACCCTTCCATTATGTAGGAGGCCCGAGCCCAACAGTGGGACGTATGTGGGCTGCGATGATGATGATGATGACGGATTTTATCGTGTTTATATTTGATTTTTGATTGCCCGACGTTTTGAACACTTTACAGCGTTCCCGTCTACCCATGACAAATGTGATTAAATCCGTAAAATATTTTTATTTAAAACATTTTACACCACAATTATCACGCAAATATCGTTAAAGCTAATTAAGAAACGCAAGCATTCCCAAGAGAAATAAAACTCGAAGTGGTCTCTGGAGAATGTCAGCCAATTTTCTTCACAATGTAAAAGTTCGTATCCAGCAGTGAACTTATTTGATCTATATAGAATTGCATATTCATATAATGGTAAAATGAAAACCAAAACAATGGGTTAGTGATTTTCCGCGTAATATGTCACGCCCTTCTTTACGGTAATTGATTAATTTATCACATTTTCCCCAAGTAGATTACATTATATGACAGTAAATGGGCTTAGTATTGTAGATAATTGATGACAAACTAAACGCCGAGAGACAGTTTTCGTTTCAATAACCATACTAGCAGCGCCCTGCGGTTTCACCCGCAGTTCGTCTTCCCGTGGGAATATGGGGATAAATTATAGCCTATCGGGTACATAATTATAAATGTCTGTAATAACGATTACTTATTGGACGTGAGACATCTTAGTCCGCCCGTGACCATGAATGCTACAAAGTGTTCGAAACGTCGGGCAATCATAAATCAAATACAAACGCGATATAATCCGTAAAAGTAGTTTTATTTACAATGTGTAGTGCTCGCGTAAACATCAGATATCATTATATAGCCTATGTGTTATTCTGATATTTAAGCTATATCATTATGAAGTTTCATCAAAATCCATTGAGTAGTTTTTGCGTGAAAGCAACAAACATCTTCACATCCTCACAATCTTTCGCGTCTACAATATTAGTAAGGAGGATTAATATAATACACTCATTTGCAAAAAAAACGGGCACCTAAGCAATGAACCATTTCAAATGTTAATATTTCTTTGTTTGATAATTATAGGTAGTTTTATCCACACAATTTGCTAAATTAATAAGAAAATAATCGTTTTCATCAGTATTTCATAAAATTTAGATACAATTTATGGGAAATAATGCTAAACCTCGCTAGTAGTGTATATTCGCTAGTAGTGCATATGCTCATGAAGTAAAAATAAAAAAGTTTTTTTGTTTGTTTTTCTTTAATAAAGTAAAAGCAGATAAATGTTTAGTATCGAGTGTGACCCCCTCTAGCTAAAATCACAGCTTGAATTCGTCTGGGCATGCTAGCGAGTATATCCCGGATACTTGCTTGCGGAATACGTTCCCACTCCGCAGTAATCACATTCTTCAGCTCTCTGATGGTCTGCGGAGCCGGGTGTACTGATCTCACACGCCGTTTCAGAACGTCCCAGACATGCTCTATGGGATTGAGGTCGGGACTTCGAGCTGGCCAATCCAAACGACGAATGCCGACCTCTTGCACATACGCATTAACATCGCGGGATCGGTGGGCGCGAGCATTGTCGTCCATAAAAATCGAGTCTTCACCTAGAGCGGCCAATGCGGGTTGTGCATGAGAAATTAGAACTTCCGTTATGTATCGATGCCCAGTCAGTGAGCCGTTTTCAATGAAGACTAACTCTGTACGATCCATTGAATTTATTCCTGCCCAAAACATAACAGAGCCCCCACCATAAGGTGTGATTTCTTCGAAACATGCCTCTGCAAAGCGTTCTCCTTGTCTTCTTAGCACTCGCCGACGTCGATCTTCACCGAACAGAGATATCCTAGCTTCATCAGAGAACAAAACCCTATTCCAATCGTCTTGAGTCCATGATTCACAATTTCTAGCGAACCTAAGCCTGTGAACTCTGTGCTCACGGAGTAATTTGGGGCCGCGGGCCGGGCGGTGACTGCGTATATTGGCAGCGAGAAGCCTCCTCCTGACCGTCCATAGACTAATATGCACATTTCTTACTTCTTGGAGGTTGTTCTTAAGATCCACATACGAAGATTTGCGATTTCTCAATGCGCGACTCACAAGAAAACGATCATCCCGTGGTTGGGTACATGGTTTTCTTCCAGAACCAGGCCTTCTCTCGACGGAACCAGTCTCCTGATATCGCTGCCAGGTCCTTTGGACTGTCGAGCGACTAACATTTAGCCTCCTAGCCACGAAACATTGGCTGCAACCCTCTTCAAGCAGCGCGATAATTTTGGTAGCTTTTACCACTTTATCTACCATTTTTGATACAGCCAAACAGCATTAAATAAAGCTTTGACAGTCAAGGATATGAAATTAATCGATAAAAATTGAATAAAAGTTATGAAAGTCGATGTTAACTTCTGGAACTTCGCGCCAAAAATGTAGGATAAAAAGGGGTTTTCTGTAAAAATGAACATCAAATGAAAAATTGAATTTAGAACATACTTTTTTAAATACCACAGCATTTTTAAAACCGGCCAGTAACGTGTACAAACGATTGAAACCTTTTTGGTATTGTATCTTTTTAAATATGAATGAAAATCAAAACCGCCCGTTTTTTTTGCAAATGAGTTTATTTGGTATATGTATATACAAATGTTAATTTATTTATATTCATTGTTATAGAAACAATTGAACGAATGATGGATAGTTACAAAAAATAAATAAATTTCATTCAATTCAGCTACATAAGTCCCACTATGGCGCTCGAGTCTCCTTTCTAGAATAAGACAGAAATTGACCTACTATACCACGCTGGTCAGACGTGTTGGTATAGGGTTTTATTTCGATTTTTTCTTCTCTTGCACAGATATTATGTACTTATTATAATTCCTTAATCGTTTTTTAATTTTTGCACTGCATTCTCTTTCACCACACAAATAAGCAAATATTATACTTAGATTGTTTGATAATAAATTACTACCTTCTGCCCGATACTTCACCGCGTGAAAAGTAACTTTCCCAAGACGAAATGATGATTTATTCGAATCCGTTGAAGGTATCATGTGTGATTGAATAAAAAAGTGATATTGAATTATTATCCTAAAGGAGCATATTACCAGTATAAAAAGTATCATATGTGGTAATTTAGGCAATGGTCTATCTATGTGCTAATTTGCCTTCAAATCTGTTCAATAGCTTTCGCAAATATCTAACATCCCAACATCGCAAACTTTCACATTTATAACATTAGTAGAATTATACTAAGTCATCATCATCGTTTCAGCTCATATACGTCCCACTACTGGGCTCGAACTTCCTTCACAATAGAAGGGAGATTGGCCTACTTATATACTAAGCTAGTCGACGGACGACTTGATATAAGATTTTATTTTGAATTCCCTTTACTTGCATATATGCATATTATAGCTCTTAGTCGTTTTAGGGTTCCGTACACAAAGGGTAAAAACGGTACCCTATTACTAAGACTTCGCTGTCTGTTCGTCCGTCTGTCTGTCACCAGGCTGTATCTCAAGATAGGCGGCGATAGCTAGTCAGTTGAATTTTTTACAAATTACGTATTTCTGTTGGCGCTATAACTACAAATACTAAACACAAAATAAAATAAATATTTAAGGGGGCTCCCATACAACGAAGGCGATTTTTTTTTATAGATAATGGTACGGAACCCTACGTGCGTGATTCCGATTCGCACTTAGCAAGTTTTATTTTAAATTTTTTTTCCGACACCCACGGGTAATATACGATACACGGGTTGCATTGTATTCCTACTCCATCACCCAACAGAAAAATATAATATACAAAGTAGTTTATGTATATTTGATCTGCTGTAATATTAGATTTTAGCTAAGTTTTATGAACGACTAAGTATATATATATAGGTTCAGGTCCAGAGTGGTAGACAGACCGGGCTGGCCACGAATGACAAGGAATTTGGTAGTGGTAGACATAGGCAAAATATTTCCATTCGCCACAATTTTGATATATCTCTCTCGCTTCATTCACATTCATCATGGTCTACATGCATACCCGTCAGGATGGGTTACTCTTAATTAGGCTATTCTAATCACAACAGCGTTGCACAGATGGCCTAGTGGTACCAACTGCCCTTAACGATTTTTGTGGCTTCAATTTCAGCACAATAATCTTTTATGTATTCCATACATGGGTGTTCTAAGTCTGTGTTTAATTTCCATATGTTGATTAAATTTTTATTCCTCAGCACATGGTGTCTTTAAAAAAAGTAAAGAAATAACTAAAGTATGTACTGTTGTTGTACACGTAAGTGAAATAATAAAAGTATTTATACAAATTTCTTGGGTTTGTATTTACGATATAACAATGCTGACGTGTTGATCGTAAAATATCTTGGTCCTCACAAGATTATAAAAGTTGAAAAGTATCTGAAACATCGAGAAGCCAAAATATAAACGCGATGAAATTCTTAAAATACGCTTGCTTCTCAAATAACTATGTGTGATAAACTCACATACGAAAGTAAAATTTTTCAGGAAATCTTATAACAACTAGACGACAGTAAGGTCCAAGTAGGTGATACATTAAACTGCATTGCAACCAAATTTTATCGAAAATGATATTCCTATTTGTGGAAATATATCTACTTTCAATGTGAAAGTAAAGCACTTGAGATGATTACTTAAATGGACTCTACATTCGTTGGTTTACAGATTGAGATTTTTTTAAATTGCGTTTTACTACCATAGATTCTCACTACTGCAACTTCCAGGCTTATCTTTCTAACTATCTAACATAAGGCCTCGCTTATTACGCCAGAAACTAAACTCCTAAATAATATGGTGAGCTGTTTATTCAAAATCCTAGTTAAATGTGAAACATTGATAAAATGATAATGATAGCTACTAGTTTAAATTAGAATAATTTACTTCCAAAATAGTCAGTGAGGAATTGGGCAATATAGTGGTAAATTTTCAGCCATATTTTTTCTAAACGGTCACAAATAAATGGAAAGAATAGATATTTCTGCCATTCTATTAAGAACTCTTCATACGCAACGGATTGTATACAAAAAGTCTAGTAAGTTTGTTACAAATAATCGTCAAAAAAAATGATGCTAATGTTTTCCCGTGTGAAATAATACATTGACATACAACTTTGTATCTCCATGTAGACCGGAAGTATGGATGCAAGCTACCAGCGTAGGGCTTCGGTGTTAACTGTTCTGTATGCTTTACATAGAAATATCGGCACTAATCGTTGGCTCTGGAGAAATTTATACCTTGCTGCACATAATGTAACTATCGACCAAGGCTAAAGCATCATAATATATAAAAGCCAGATATATGTCTGCATATACAATTTTAGGCGTATTAAAACAAATGAGCTAAGATCCGACACTAAAAAAAATGAGCTGTCGCTCAGAACGCCTGGCAAATGCGAAACATTCAAATTATTTTGTACAAGTATATATACATAAAAGAACAGATTGCAACTAATATGGCGTAATCTATAAATAAAATAATACGATTTTCCAGAAAATGATGATTTACAATAAACATTTATTTTCAATAAATCACAAGAATTAAAAATTCTAAAATATTTCAAATTGCGACAACTCAATTCTTTTAATCAGTGATTTCTGTAATAATATGATATAATAGTTATATTCGATGTCTTTGATGACATTACTGTGATAATTGGTCGGAACTAGACTTGCTATCTTATAGCGTGGCGACACCTCGCCACCGCATGCGTCGCTTTACGCCACACCAACGATCAGGTTTACTTTTGCGTCGCCGTGTTGCCGTGGCTCGCTACAATATAAAAGAGGTCTTTTTAGAATGAAGATCTTTTTAGAATTCCTTGTTATCCTTGTATCAAAGTTAACAGTGATCTTTATTTTAGAATATAGACTTGAGCAATAAAATAGTCATTTAGATAACAAAATAGCAACAAATTCCCATTTGTCTTTTTTAATTTTACCCGTTTGCCACTGCCAGCTTTATAGACATTTTATATGATTTGGTTATAATAAACGATTGTATTGCTGTAGCGCTACTGTGTGTTACGCTAGTAATTATTTTGTAAGATGAATCTTATCTTACAGTTTAATCAGTGGTGTAATTTAAGTAAGCTTATTATAAGAATATAATTCACCGCGCCTTCTCTTTGTACAAGAGCCCTACGACGACTAAGAAATGTATAAAAATTACACAGACACGAATAGGAACATCAAAAAATATACATCAACCTCTCTGAACAGTGTGGTTCTATTTCATAGAAAATAACTAAGACGCTATTCAATAGCTCGATATATGAGCTAAGAAGAAAAAGACAATCAATATTGCTTACATCTTACGAGATATAACCGTTAAACTGTAAATAAATATAAACAAATATAAAATAATTTATATGGAAGTGTCTAACATGCAAGGTCCTTTACTTGACCGGTCGAGCAATCCAATTACAGGATTAGCCAACACTAAAGTGGGGTGAAGTGAGGCGAAACGACACGACTGTCCGACGGTGTCTTGATAAATTAACTTTAACTATACCTATAGTCTCTCTACAGAAGGGAATGCGTTTTCAACTCAAATATTGACAACCGAAACAAAAATATGAATTTAATTTACAGAATTATTATTTTAAACTAGTTATAGTCCGTCCGAAACATGATAATTTGATTAGATAATGATTTCTGATGTTTACGCGAGTATTACACATTTTAAATAAAACTACGGATTTTATCGCGTTTGTATTTGTTTATGTGCGAAACGTCGGGCAAACAAATACCAAATACAAACGCGATAAAATCCGTAGTTTATTTACAATTTGATTAGAATTGAATTTCCTTCTGTCGGTTCTCCGGAACTAATAGTTATAGTCAAAATATAAACATATTCATATAGTCACATCGCGTGTCTGTCACTTTTGTGAAATTATTGAAGATTTTTTAAAGACCTGAAGGTAGTTATAGTTTTTCGAACTCGATATAAAATCCTATACCAACACGTCTTACTAGTGAGATATAGTAGGTCAGTTCTCCACCCATTGAAGAGGAGGCTCGAGCCTAGCACGTATATGAGCTGACATAATGATGATGTATTATTTTTAGATTTGCAACTCACATATCAAAAACTTAATTCACAAATATACCCCTTCGCTCAAAAAATTACCTCACACAGTTTCGCGAAATTTGGTTGAGAAATACGTCCTGTAGAGGAATAATACAATCTAGAGTGCGTCCAGGCAGATATAGGAAAACATTTTTTTGCCCGTAGAGAAATTGAGACGTTGTAGCACACAACGTCTCAAATTCTCTCTCTCTAGGCTCACTTATTCCGTAAATCAGCAAAAATAATAATTAATCAGTGAAAAAGGTAAAAGCACTAAGAGACAGCTCTGATTTCTTGTGAAATAGAATTGCTTTAATAATCATCGTCATTTCAGCCTATCGCCGTCCACTACTGGACGTAGGCCTCCCTCATGCTACGCCACAAAGTGCGGTCCTGTGCCGCCTGCATCCAACGACGCCCAGCAATTATCACCAGGTCGTCGGTCCACCTAGTGGGGGGACGTCCTACACTGCGTTGTCCAATACGTGGTTGCCACTCGAGAACCTTTCTTCCCCAGCGGTTGTCAGTTCGTCGAGCGATGTGGCCTGCCCATTGCCACTTCAGCGTGTTGATTCTTCGTGCTATGTCAGTTATACTCGTTTTTCTGCGGCTTTCCGTATTTAAAAATACAATGGCTTTAAAATAAATAAAACATTTTAAGATTTTAATCGATTCGCAAGGATTCTTATCCTTTAAAATTATGTAGGGTCGAAAGTATATTAGAATAATGTGAAAACAGTGAGTTGCCGTATATTTCACCACTTTTTCCTACTTTTCGTACGTTCGAAATATACGGCAATAACATTCTTGGAACAGAAAAACACTCGTTCAACCAGCGGTGTCTAATACCACGCTAGTTACGCTAGGGACATACCTATATATAAGAATATGCAGAAACGTGAACAGAGAAAAAAGACAAATCGAATCAAACACTTAAAAATCTATCCTAGATTATGTATTAATATCGTTAATCAGATTTAGCTTTTCTGTTATTATAATTTTCCAATTTAAATTATTTTCAGTTACAATATTTTACTTCTACTGATTTTTCATAATTCTTTATGTCGCAATATTTTGTTAAACTCAAGTCCCGAAACGAGGGTTGTTTGTTCAAGTTTTGTTGTTCTTTGTTAATTATCACTTAGCAAAATTTCTAACATGAAAATGTCAACAGCCCCTAATTTCTAATGGAGCAAGAGTATGCACTAGTAAGTTATGTATAATATTTGTATATACAGTACCAGCAAGTTCCTGCGGTTTCAGCCGCGAAGTTTCCATTCCCGTGGGAATACCAGGATAAAATATCACCGTATTATTATGTTTCTTTTATTGTAATAAGGTAACTTTTATTGGGGAAAGAAATTTTAAATCGGTTTTGCGGTTTAAGCGTGAAAATGTTACTATCAAACTTACTTTCACTTTATAATATTAGCATTATGACATGTGGTGACGGACTAAGAATACAATTCACCATTCCCTTTCTTACCCGTGTGTGTCGTAAAAGGCGACTAAGGGAAATATTATGCATATAAAATCTATGCAAGAGAAAGAAAACTCGAAATAAAACTATATACCAACACGCCTGAGCTGCTTGGTATATGCCTTCCGTGTAGTGACAGAGTAAGAATATAATTAACTACCCACTGTTTTACCCGTGGGAAGCGTAGTAGGCGATTGAGGGGATATAATATGTATATAACATCTACACAAGAGAAAAAAAGCCAACAAACAACAACAACGTGTTTGACCAGCGTGATATAAAAAAGTCAATTTAACTCCTATTGTGGAGGACGCTCGAGCTACATAACGTATATGAGCTGAAATATTGAATAATCGCTGGAAAGCAAGGTGATTATAACCTCCCTTGGGGAGGTCATTTTTAAGCGTGGATGTTAACGGCTGATGATAGATAAATAAAATAATATTATCATATTTTCAGCAAAATTACCTTGAAGTACCATCGTGGTTACCATGTTTTACTTCAATTATCCTAAAAAAATTATATACCTACGTCGTAAGAAGGTAGCAGTATTGTAAGACAAGTTCGAAATAAAATCGTATGTCAAGATATAAAGTAAAGAGTGGAGTAGAATATCTTTTCTGAAGGCCGCCTAAGCCGAATGAAGACGAGTATGCCTGCTCTTATATACATATACCTATAAACATTTTAATTGTTTTATATAAAATAATTATTATTTAAGATTTATAAAATAATAATTATATAGAATAATTCCAATCATTTATGATGCATAAGCCCCGCGGGGCACTTACATATTGTTATTTTGTTTACATTTTACCTTAAATTATCATCGGACCTGAACGCGACCGCACCGAGAAGATCCTGCAAGAAACTCCCTCTGAGTTTTGATGTTGATTTTGATTGTCTATTTTTTTATTTGTTTATCAATTTGATATAAATAAAATTACACACAACAACATGCCTATTAATAGCTACAGTGTGATGACTTTCGAAAAATGATGTAATAGAATTCTCAAATATATAAAAAAAAGATTATGACTGGACCAGAATCCGAAGCGACATCCGATCACATTATAATATATAACATTAAATTTAGTACATGTGATGACGAAGTAATAACATAAAATATATATATAATAATAATTCATTCATTTGATAGTTCATGGCTACCGTATGAGACATTCATGAAATGTGAATTATCATAAATTTTCTTCCTAACTACTTGGATTTGACGTTATCTTCCGTATATATTATAAAAGGTTTTGATAACACTTATGATCGGCGGCCTGTCTAACGTCCACCCTTTTTAGGAATATAATTGTTAACTAGACGACGTCAGATGTAGTCCCGATATAGTTTCAGGTCGATATAAAACTCGGGCCGACCACTGACGACAAGTCACTCTGATCCGGTGGTCGGCCCAACGACGAAGGTGACGTGTCACGAGCGGGTTACGGGTGGGCGTGCTTACGCCCCTCTGTCGCCCTGGAGGAAGCGGAACGAGGAGTGCGCTGACCGTAACCCACAGCCCAGAAAAAAAAAAGGTCGATATAAAACGAGTGGAAACTCGTATTGTTAGTAGTATTCGTAAACACTACAACATAACAAATAAAATACAGAAAATAATACGCCTGAAATAATGAATACTCAAAATAAAACTTTATGCAAATATACCTGACCAATACCGTACCAATTTCCCACAGATTGTGAGAGAGGCTCCAACAAAAACATTTCCAATTTTAATTTCATTATTTCACAACGGCCAAGATTCGTTTACATTTTGATTTTCCTATAATTTCTTGTCTCGTTATGCCGAGCGGTTATCTTTTGTACGTGACACAATGTTCAGAGTAGTACTTTAATAGGAACTTGGTGACCTCTTGGTTTACAAATTGTTTAAGTTAACTTTAACGATTAACGTAGGGCGTATGCTTTTAATCGTATGGTGACGAGGTAAGAATGTAACTGCTGTCGGTACTTTCCCAAGGTACCCTTAAAATCACCTGATTTTGTTCAAAGGGACCCTAACCCTAAGGGATTGTGTTCACCTGAACACAATCCCTTAGGGAAAAGATCAGTTTAAATTATAATTTCGGAAGAAGCGAAGTTGTTAAGATAACGACCTATGTCGTGGATTCGACTTCTATGTCTTGCACTGGAATACTTTGTTCGATCTACAAATACGGCATAATTGTGATAAAATTTTCAGGTAATCTTCAGTATTTTGTGAGTGAAATATCATTACCGAAAGCCGTTCTAATGGTCTTACTAATAACACGAGTGTCGGTGTTACGTATGATAACCAAATTGTCGCTCACATTACTGTATTTACGGGACATATTTTGTACGCCAACTATCGAAAAATGTTTGCACATGTTTTCGATTATATACTCTACTTTATTTTCATTAAGCGATGACAAAACGCTATTAAATTGCTGAGATTTTAATTTACTATATTAATAAAATAATTCCGTATGATGACGGAGTAAGAATACAATTCATTACCCCCCTATCTTGCCCGTGGATATCGTAAAAGACGACTATGGGATTTAATATGCACATAACATCTGTGCAAAAGTAAGAAAACTTGAAAAGGAACCCTGTACATGTTTGACCAGCATAGTATAGTAGGTTAAATTCCCTTCCATTGTGGAGGCAGCCCGAGCCCAATACTGGGACATTTGTGGGTTGCGATGATGTTGATGATTTATGAAAACTTATTTTGGAAATAATGAATTATTAAATGACGTAGGATTTTTTTTTATTGAGGATGGGTTACGGTCGGCACGCTCCTCGCTCTACTCCGTCCGGGGCGACCGAGGGGCGTAAGCACGCACACCCGTAACCCACCCGCAATAGCTCGCCTTCGTCGTTGGACCGACCACCGGACACACGTCCCCCCCCTTGGGGAGGACATCGGTCTTTCTTCACGCGGTCGGCCTCTCGGCGGGTGATGAACTAACTGCTCGGTCCAGTCACCCGCGGCCTCGGCTATATAACGTAGGATTTGAACCGACATTGATTGGGAGAGATTTCCAGCCTAAATCTAAGCTCATCATCATCACCCTACTTTTATCTCAATTATTGGGAGTCGACGCAATATATACCTAATCTACTTTCATAGTATATCTTGCAAAAGTTATTGGCAATAGTTTTATGATCGGCCACTGTCTGACGTCAACCCTCCTTGCGAAAGTAATTGTCGACCTGACGAAAACCTAATGAAAAAAAAGTCTCTTCATCGTATTTATGACGGGTGTACTCGTATGAGCACTATAAAGCTTAAATCTAAATCTAAGCTTAATCTCAGTAACTTAGATAGCGTGATACTTTAATATCGTCATCAATTTAGCTGACTTAAGTACTACCGCTAAGCTTGAAACTCCTCCACAATGGAAGGCAAATTCACCTACTAATTACTATACCACGTTAAGACTGATGTAGAGATTAATTTGGTGTTATATTTCGAGTTTTCTTTTACCTACAGTCATTCTATCATCAACATTTCAGCCTATCGCCGTCCACTGCTAGACGTGGGCCTTCCTCATGTTACGCCACAAAGTGCGGACTTGTGCCGCCTGCATCCAACGACGCCCAGCAACTTTCACCAGGTTCTCGGTTCACCTAGTTTGTCCTACACTTCGTCGTCTGATCTACGTGGTCGCCACTCGACCACCTTTCTTCCGCAGCGATTGTCGGTTCGTTGAGCGATGTGCTCTGCCCATTGCCACTTTAGCGTGATAGTTCTTCGTACTATGTCGGTTAGACCCGTTCTTCTGCGCATTTTTGTATTTCGGATTCTATCTTGCAGAAAAATCTCGAGCACAGACTGCTTATTAAAATTATTAAAAGTTTGTATACAAAGATAAAGTAATACAAAGATAAAATATATAAATTGGCCTACCATAATCGTTATCTCGACCACTACATCATACAGTCGGCGAATCAAAAAATTGGTAATATTAAAAATATAAGCTCACTAAGTATTTGTGTTATGGGTACTTATCATTAGATTCATGGGGCGAGGGACTCACAAAATATTGTCACTTTGGAGAAACTTCTATGCCACTATAATTAGTTTTTATAGACGTATAAGCGACGTATTAAAATTAAATAAAATTAAGGTCCATGTGCTTCGGGGAAGTATATACTTATTATATAGTAATATGTACACTTTTTATATCTATTTAATTTTTCTTTTAAAATAATGCGTTTTATTTAAATTATACTACAAGTACTAATGTGTTACAAAGACACGATGATAAGATTGGAATAAAGTATATTAAGGAAATATTTGTCTCCTACGATTGCCCATGTCCATACAGGTGTTTATTCATACTTTTAGGCCCATATCCATACAAGTGGCTGACAGTAGATTGAATAGGGAGGTGACTGATCGCACCTAATGTTATTAATTTCTCAAAAAACGATACTTCAGATTTTTCTAATGATCCTTCAGCTAGTTTCTCTATGATTTCCAGGAGCAAGTTATGTATATTCAACACATTGTACTCTTAAAACGTTACTACTAAAGTTAATACTGTGTGGTAGCGGCTTCGAATACTACCAACCCTTGCTTTGCTCGTGGGTGTCGTAAAAGACGACTAAGAGCCCTAGATTGACCCGGACCAACTCCATCTGGTACCATTTGGGTCAACGATTACATTCCCAAGGAGGGTTGACGTCAGGCAGGCGGCCGGTCATAAAAGTCATTGCCGAAACTTTTTGCAATATGTCAAAACAGATGACATATTGCGTCGACCCCAAGTAATTGGGATAAGAGCAAGATGATGATGTACTCTTAAAACGTAATCACGTTGTGAAAAGTTGTGCTGTTTGTGTTGCTGCTACATTTTTTTTTTGTGTAGTGTGCTGTTCGACGCTGATGATTTTGATAGCTTGACATAGACTATGAGTGAGCTCTGAGGGCTCTCAACCTGGTGAAAGTAAACTAAGCGACATCGCCCAGGGGCTCTCCCTGTGGGCAATGGACCTCGGCTTGGGGCGTCAGTGGAGGCAAAGTGGGCGTGTCCACGTCAATATTGTTGACTATTACGCGATACGGTTTCGCACCTCGACGGCGAGGACGGAACCGTAAGTATTTACATGTAATGGAATAAAAATCAGGTCACCTTTCACGCCTTTCTAGAAGTGTTCATTATGCCATAATGCGTAATCTTTAGCTACTTAAGTGTCACTACGGCAGCGGTAATTGACGCAACGCGCCGTGAAGCCTTCTAACTACAGTCACGATATTTGATTTCTCATTTATGGTACTATAATTGTATCGCTGAGGCTCAAGAGTACAGACATCGAATGAAATAATAACAATAAAACTATAAATTAATCTAGAGTAAATAATAGTTCAAAAAAAATAAAAAAAAAACGCTTTTAAAGAAAATCCAACTAAAAAATATAAAATAAATTTTAAAAAATTTGAATTAAGAAAATATTTTTATTCCGGTCATAAAAAAATATTTTTATTGTAAAAAAAGCGTGCGGTGCATAATAATTTTATTGACAGATATGGGTAGAAGGATTATCATTTTGATAATATCTTAAAAAGCACCCCACGCTTTTTTACAACAAAAAATATTTTTTTCTTATATACACTATTCTAAATTCAAATTTTTAAAAATTTATTTTCTATATTTCAGTTGGATTTTCTTTAAAAGCGTATTGTTTTAGTTTTTTTGAACTATTATTTATTTTTCATTTTTTAGTTGAATTTTCGCTAATCCTAATTATCCTAGTAAGGATAACGGGTTTAAAATATTGAATTGTCATCGATCCTTAATAAGTATGCCAAATTTCGAGTTAATCCGACGTTTTGAAGGGGGTCAAAATCATGTTCAAAGATTCCGTTACATACTAACATACTAACATACATACGTCTGAAGCTAATAAAAGCGTATTAAAAAGGAATGACTGACGCTTTAATCCATATTCTTCTAATTTCATCGCTTCATATGGGCGTATAAGGCCCACTATTGAATTCGACATTTCCTTATAATGAGAGACAAATTGAAGTATCACGCTTATCAAACGCGTTGTATAATAATTTCTGTCGAACCTTCTTTCATTTCAGCTCATACACGTCCCATAATTGGGCTTGATCCTTCTCAACGATACGAGCGAAATTGACGTGCTATACTACACTGGTCAGGTGTTTTGGCATAGGTTTTATTCCAGTTTTTCTTCGCTTGCATAGACGTTATATGCATATAGTAGTCTTTGCCGATATCCACAGGAAAGATAGACAATGGTGAATCGTATTCTTACTCTGTCACTGCACAAAAAAGCATTTGTATAAAAAGACAATATATTGTAAAATATTACATGCAATTATACTTTTTATATTGAATGAATCTAGCGATTTAAGCCAGTTGTATTCAATGCTTATCGCGCTCTGACTATAAATGGGTAGCTGTTGAATAGGTACCGAAATGAGCGTCTCCGTATTTCAGAGTGCAAATAAAGACGGACCCGACCATTTCTATATAGTACGCTGTGTAGTAAGCTTTGTCAGACTTTCAGATGGCTTAAGTAAATTTAACATAAGAAAAATCAATAAAATGACTTTAGTTTACATTGAAATTATGATACAATCACCTCAGCCAATATACGGCTATATACCTAGTCTTGCCCTAAATACTGTAACATGTATTAATTTTACAGTGTGTTAGTTTAATATATAAATATAAAACAATTTAAAATATAAAAAGCTTATTTAAAGTGGTGTCCATTGGTTGCAATATAGTCCTTTAAATGTTGAGGCCAGTAGTCAATAGAAGCATGTACTCTTTCCATGGGACAAATCCTTCACTGGCAATCGTATGGGTTGTTTTAGGGACTTCAAATGATCAATGCGTTTAGTGCAAGCCCTACTTTCTAAAAGTAACCATAAATAATAATCCAGCGGATTAAGATCGGGACTAGACGACGGCCAGTCTTCAGCGCTAATGAAGTCCGAAACGTTCGTTTCCAACCAAGACTGCGTAGACCGAGCTTTATGACCCGGCGCCGATTTTACCACGCTATTCATTTTTAAATTATCAGTTAAGAAATGACCAGTACCTCTCTTATAGGCTGCAAGTCCTAAGTTATCTTTTAAAATACGTGACATGGTTCTAGGTACTAACTTCATCTCCCGAGATAAAATCTTTTACTTTCGGAAAGAATTTCTTTGAATTCTCTCCATAACTGCTTTGACCACTTTTTTATTACGAACACTACATGGACGGCTAGATCTTTCTTTGTCACAAACAGAGGAGATCTCATTGTACTATTGTATCAATAGTCCATTACACAAAAATTTTACTAATACGGACCGTATGGAGAGTTTTAAAAATTGCATTAGGCTCCATACCTACTGTGTGTAATAAAAGCACAGCGATTCGGTTCACTTTATCACCCCACTCCATTTTAATATCGCAAAATATTGTATAATGTGCCAAAATAAGAAAACACAGTCAACAATCATATAGAAATGACAGATTCCAAATTCAAATGTAATATTTTGTTTAATTGTAACATTATTTATGGCCAGACCAGATATGAGGGGAGTGATGGCTGTTCTGGTAGTTAACATATTTGAGGGGCGTGATGGTTGTTCTAGTAGATACCATAGTATATTTAATAAGACAAAAATCTAAAATACTAATCAAACCCGCTGAGTTTCTTGCTGGATCTTTGCCGGTGGTACTTTATTGGATTTATTTAACTGTATAAAAGTTGATAATATGTAAGTCCTTTATTCTGTGTGGTGACGGAGTAAGAATCCAAATCACCACTCCCTATTTTGCCCGTAGATGTCGTAAAAGACGGCTATGGGATTATAATATATACATAACATCTGTGCAAGAGAAGAAAAATTCGAAATAAAACCCTATACCAACCTGTCTGACCAACATGGTAAGGTCAATATCCCTCTTATTGTGGAGGAGGCTCGAGTCCGACAGTGGGACGTATATGAAATTACGACGAAATGATAAAGTTCCCTTTCGGGGTTTATGCAATTATAGATGATTTGAATTTGAGTTTGAATTTTTTGGGCTCAGACCTTCATTTTGGAAAGGAATTTGACTTACTACTTACTACTATATTGGTTAGATGTGTTGGGATAGGTTTTCATTTGGAGGGTTAATTCATAGGATTTCTTCTCTTCCGTCGATGATATATGTAATTATATCTCTTAGACATCTTTAATGATAGATGGGCAATAAGTGAATTGTATTTTTATACCGTCACCACAAGGAAAAATAATACACACATATTTCTTGGTTTAAAATCTCGTATACGACGTAGAATAGAACAGGTACTTCATCTTGTGCATATATTACGGGATGAGAGATTACGGTTGCAGATAAATTACTACCGAGTTAGACGTAAGTACTACTAAATCATGAAAGTTTAATTCCATTCCGATTCTTTACAAGTCTTGAATTTAATAAACTATCCCTCAGGATCGGATTTCTTATTACTATGAGGTAAAATGTTCTCAATCAATGTACTTATCTAAACAAATAAATAAAATTGGAGTATCTGTAATGTCAAAAAAGTAACATTTTCTGGTAATTCATCATCATATAAGTTCATATACGTCCCACTGCTGGCCTCCAGACCTTTTCAAAGCAGGTGTGAAGCGGGTGACTGGACCGGGGATTTAGTCCGGCACTCACGGAGAGGCTGACCTCACAACGGCGATCGACGTCCCAGGAAGGCGACGTCGATGGAAGAGGGTACTGTCTCAGGGTATTCCGTCGAGCTGACCACAGACTTCAAGGAAATCTGCACCGGTGGTCGGCCCAACGACGAAGACGACGTGTCGCGCGTGAGTTACGGGACCACTAGCCGCCCCTCTGTCGCCCTGGATGGAGCCGGGCGGCGTTTGCGCTGACCGTAGGCGACCCCAAAAAAAAGCAGGTCAGAAATTGACCACGCTAGTCGGACGTATTGGTATAGGGTGTTATTTCGAGTTTTCTATATATACATGTTATATATATATCATATCCCTTAGTCGTCTTATTCGACATCCATGAGCAAGATGGGGAGTGGTGAATTGTATTCTTACTCCGTCACAAAAAACTAGTAATTGCTCATGATAAAAAAAATATTGTAAAGAAAGTCTTATTCAAATAAAAAATTACACATCCAATAAACACTATAAAAAAAGCAATTTTGTTGCTTAATTTTTGTGCACAACATGTAACTTTAACCTTGCCATTAATCGTCAAAATTAATAGCTTACAGAGGCTTCAGGCTTATTAGTGTCAGTCAAGATGTAAATGGAATTTTACCTGAGCTCTGACAAAAGATTAACGATTATTTGTCAAGTTTTGGATACAAAATATTGAAAATAATTGGTGAACACAAGATTGTTATTTCTTGATATTATAAAAACTCATAGTTAAAAGACATATTGTAAATTTATTTCGACTCTTATACGTCCTACTGCTGGGCTCGAGTCTTCTCCATAATACGAAGGTAACTGACCTAACTATATACCATGCCGGTCAGACACGTTGGTATAGGGTTTTATTTCGAGTTTTCTCTCTCTTTCATATATGTTATACTAGCAGCCCGCCCTCGCTTCGCTTCGGTTTCAGTCGCCTTACGCACGTAGTTTCCGTTCCCGTAGGAATATCGGGATAAAATATAGCCTATGTTACTCCCTGATATTATAGTTTTCCATTGGTGAAAGAATTTTTGAAATCGGTTCCGTTGTTTTAGCGTGAAAGCGTAACAAACAAACTTACTTTAGCATTTATAATATTAGTAAGGATGGGTATTATATCTTTCAATCGTCTTTTACGATATCCACGGGTAAGATAGAGAGTGGTGAATAGTATTCTTATTCCGTTACCACACGGATAGTGAATTTAAATTAAAATAAGATTAAAATTTATAAATGAAGGATTAAAGATTCTAAAAACAGACAAGCTCTAAATAAAGGAGTAGATACCTGTAAGGCTAAATCACTAATTTAGAATAATTGATATTGGGTTCCCAGTCTAACCAGCTGTCACCATGCATAGTTGACACATTAAATCGGATCATTGCCTATAAAAAAGTGTGTGTGTGTGTACTTATGTACCCACGTAAGAAGTTACTTCTTTGGCGTAACACGATAAAAACCTTTCTAAAATTTTCCTCTTCGCATTATCCTATGTTTGCAGAAAAAAGACACTAATATTTTTTTTATTGTGAGCAGTGGCAAACGAGCAAACAGTACACCTGATGGTAGGTGTTGCTGCCGCTCATGGACCTTTACAAGGCCGCTGCCTACCGCGAAGGAAGTGAAGGGAGTGTGAATGCGTGCATTGAAGCTCGGTGATACCAAAGGCGCTACCAAAATCCTCTACACGCAAACACCCTCAAAAAGTTGGGCGTCCGGCTCTCTCGCTCACCGAACGAAGCGCAGTAACAAATTGCTACTACTCAGACGTGGCTTTTCTGCGAGAGCGTGGTTCTACTCCGGACGGACCGGCCCGCGGCTGTAGACAGATAACTGTCGACAGTGTGATCCTACCACTAGGATAATAATAGAAAAAAAGATATTTAATACAATTAAAGCTTAGAATAATAACGTATAGAAGGTAGGTTTGCGTACAAAAAGTGAAGCATTTCAATTTGAGCCTAATGGAGCTTATGCTGGAACCGTTCCGTAATATACAAGGTCACTGTACTGCATATACCTACGTACGTAACTCTTAAAAAATAAATACGTAATTATGACGGTTTGTGCATTCAAATGGTGTCATAACACATTTGAAAAACTTAAAAAGGTTTTTAACATTACTATTTAAATATTTCGACGATTTATGATAATAAAAACAAAATTTGATTTCATAATTTGTATAGTGGTGTGCGTGTGTACGTTTGTAATCGTCTGCGCGCATGTAGTATTTTTAGATTCATGTTTCGAACGTTCGAAGTACCGACACTATCCTTCTATACGTTATTATTCTAAGATTTAAAGTTATATTTGCGTTTGTATTTGATTTTTGATTGCATGACATTTCGAACACTTCACAGAATTCACGGGCACGGACGGACGGCCCCGTTTTATTTACAATGTACAGTCATTATTTTTCCATAACATGTCAAAAAAGTATAATTTCCAAAAAATAATTTGTATGGCAATTTATTACAATTTAGAAAAAAAAAACAAATACACTTATCAAAGAATGGCGAGTTCAATATTACTTTGCTCTGCATTCATTGAACAATGAGTATAAATAAGTAGTCTTCAACACAGTCTTACTCAGATGGCGTAGTGGTTAAGATACCAACCTACCATACCAGTGTTGGGTTCGAATTCCACGCAGGACAACACTTTGTGCTATCCACAAATTGATGTTCTGAGTCTGGATGTATATTGTGTTCGTTAATTTTATGTTTGTGAAGTCCCCCGTAACATAAGGATTATTTCCCCAGTGCAGGATGTTGATGGCTTTAAAAAATATATGAAAATATTTTTTAATATCATTCAATCAAAGTAATATCGATCAAAGTTGGCAATCAGTTTTGTATCACACATTTTGTATCACGCGCTTACACTTAATTTCCTAGGTATATTACCGATAATAGAACTGATCCTTCGACCATTGATTTTGCAATTTTGTATTTATATTAAATGATAAATCATAAATTTTTGCTCACTTTATAGGCGAAGAAAAGTCTATGCATAGGTAAAAGTTATACTATCCTTGTTCTATATGGGTATTGAAGATAATAAATATGAGGACGAGGAGAGTCTGATTTAATTCCCTTTGAGTTTGGGCGACCAAATAAAAAATATTCTGCGGAATATAATTTTCTGACCAAATTAATGAGTTAAAAAAATGCACTAAAAACAGAAGAGTCTTGGATCGGATTTGCCAGCCCTTTACGCGCCTGCATTGCTTGCCTAAGTACTGAAATTGTCGAAACATAATTACAATAAATTGGAAAAACTGGCAGAAATGGAAAGTGATAAAATAAAACTTATTCAGTTTGAATAAATATCTTGATCTCAAATTATCCATTCAAAATATGGTTCACAAAGGAAGCTATTTAAAACCTGACCCGCTCACCCAAAATGGTGGTGTGGAACCTTTCTTCCCCAACGATTGTCGGTTCGACGAGCAATGTGATCTGTCCATTACCATTTCAATTACCATTCTTTGAGTTATGGCGATTACACCCATTCGCCTACGGATCTCCGTGTTTCAGATTGTATCAGGTAGAGTACTGAACATAGCTTAAAGTATATAGAATAGGCTCAAAATCGTTCAATGTACTACATATGTAGAAGCCATAGTATATTGAGCGACTTTGAACCCCTTTATGAGGTCGATATAATGTAATGAAATAAATATCCTACCGTAAAATTTACGCTTGAGCAATTTATTCCTTAAAATCATGTGAAAATTCCTAAATAAAAGGTTAAACATACAGAAAAAATAAATGTAATTCTGCCAACATCAATACTGGCTTTGCTTCTAAACTTTTTATATGTTTACTAAATTTATTTGGGAGTTCTTGAGATCTCCACGTATCCCTGAAACGTAACGGAAATAAATTACATCGAAAACCTTTTAGAGGATCCTCAACGTTATGATAGAGAAATACGTTTTTGATAAAGAAAAGGTTCACTAAAATTCCCTTTCTGTTTGGATAAATATGGGTCGTAAAATAAACATTACATGTAAAATAATAATATGGTTTTCAATTCACAGTCTAGATCCACTAATCAAAATAGGGCTCTCATCATCATCATTCATCATTTCACCCTATCACCGTCCACTGCTGGACGTAAGCCTCCCTCATATTACGCCACAAAGTGCGGTCCTGTGCCGCCTGCATCCAACGACGTCCAGCAACTTTCACCAGGTCATGGGTCCACCTAGTGGGGGGGCGTCCTACACTACGTCGACTGTTACGTGGTCGCCACTCGAGCACCTTTCTTCCCCAGTGGTTGTCGGTTCTTCGAGCGATGTGGCCTGCCCATTGCCACTTCAGCGTGTTAATTCTTCGTGCTATGTCGGTTACACCCCTTCGTCTGTGGATTTCCGTATTTCGGATTGTATCTCACAGAGAAATCCCGAGCATATCCCGTTCCATAGCACGCTAAGCGAATTTGAACCTTGTTATGAGTACTACATTTAGGCCCTAGGGCCCTGATTGCATGAAATTAAAAGTCATATTTTCCTTATATCAATATTTTACATACTGTTTAGATACTCCTTAAGGTGCTTAGAACCGACAACCGCTAGGGAAGAAAACTTTTTGAGTAGCGACCACGTATTGGACGATTCTGTGTAGCATGCAGGCGGTACAGAACCCCGTTTTGTGACGAAACATGAGGGAGGCCTACGTCCAACACTGGACAGCGATAGGCTGAATGATGATGACATATGGAGATATCCCTTTTTTCACAGCATTTTTATATATCTAGCCTGACCGTCCAGGATAACAGTAGACTAATGATGTATAACATAACTTGCCAAGCAATCTCTATTGGTCTTATGAGCGACAACGACAATAACCTTCAGCATAGAGATACTTCTGTTCTACCATGCGGGTTAGTGTTTCATTTGAACCATGTCCTGAAGTGTGGCGAGACGACTTGTCTGTACGTTAGTCTTATAGGTGGTGGATTGACCTCGATCCATGTATCCAAGAGTTCGGTGGAGACGATAATAAATACTAGATATCTTGTTACTCAGTAGCCCATATGAAACAAAAACATAAGACTGATTAGTAAGGAATATTCCTTAGTTTCGCAAATAATACGAAACCGCATATTATACGATATATTAAACGCTTTATATCACAAAAGACTGACGACATAGAAGCTATCAAGTAAGTTTATTACATTTTAAGCTGACAGCGTTCACTTGATGAGAATTCGCTAATGTTATTACTCATTCTTATGGATATTAAACTATAATAAACATAGAATAACTGCATAATGAATGGAGTTCTTTATGACAAATAATAAGAAACTTTTGGATTAATTAATTTATAAATAAGTTCAATTCAGCTGAATGTTTTACAACTAGCTTTTGCCTGACCTTTGTTGCACTTTTTAAACTTTATTAAAAATAATAAAAAGTGTCTGTCTTTAAATGAAGTTAAAGAAGCGTACTATTTTTAGAGTAGGCAGAGCAGTCCAGCGTTCCCTTGGTATTGTAATGTTAATTATATACACATATGTGTATATCTATATTTGCCGTGTGGTGACGGAGTAAGAATACAAATCACCACCCCCTCTCATACCCGTGAGTGTCGTAAAAGGCTACTAAGGGATATATTACGCATATGACATCTATACGAGAGATGGAAAACTCGAAACAAAAATCTATATCAACCTGTTTGACCAGCATGGTATAGTAAGGTCAATTTCCCTCCTATTAACACATTGTACTTTGTGAGAGCAATAAATATATTATTATTATCATTATGGAGGAAGCTCCAGCCCAACAACGGAACGTATATGAGCCGCACTGATGAATATATTTATCACAAATATTTCTATTGTTTAGGATACTATTACAAATTATAAAAAACATTTTTTATGGATTTTATCGCGTTTGTATTTGAATATTAATTTCCCAACGTTTCAAACAGTTTTCAGCGTTGATGGCCACGGGCGGACCCGAAAAATGTATACCATAAGATTCTGCATCTACATTCTGATTCTACATTTGTGTAATTACATTTTCTTATTATATACTAACTACTAGCAACCCGCCCTCGCTTCGCTTCGGTTTATTCGTTTTACCCGCGTAGTTCCCGTTCCCGTGGGAATACCGGACTAAAATATAGCCTACGTTACTCCCTGATATTATAGTTTTCCATTGGTGAAAGAATTTTTGAAATCGGTTCACCCGTTTTGAAGATTACTCGGAACAAACAGACAGACAGACAAAAAATATAAAGTGATTTTTAGGCATGTGTATAGTGCAAATAACCTTGTGAGCATGAAAAAAGTCTATTATTTTGACATTACAAACAGACACTCCAATTTTATTTATTGGTAATAGATATTCTTTCTCTTGCATAGCCTTTTACGACGCTTATGGGCAAGGCAGTGTTGAATTGTCCGTCACTATACGGAGAAACTCACATACGTCCTATTAAGCCTGAGCCGCCTCTACAATGGATGTAACAGTGAACTACTAGACGACACCGATCAGAAGAATTGATACAGTTTTCCTTCTCTGGTAGCAATGTATTTCTACTTATTTTCTTTTTCTGTCTTTAATTTAATTTTATTCTTACTCCGCCACTACACGGACTTCCAAATTTTTATATTAAAAAATCTTAGTCAAGGGCAATATCAAAGGAAAAGGTTTCTTGCGGGTGAGCAATGTAACCAGGTTTTATTTTTTTTTTGGGGGTGGGTTGCGGTCGGCGCGCTCCTCGCACCACTCCGTCCGGAGCGACAGAGGGTCGTAAGCACGCACACCCGTCGCACGTCGCCTTCGTCGTTGGACCTACCACCGGAGCAGGGTGACTTGACATCAGTGGTCGGCCCGATGGAATACCCCCTATTTGGGGTACCCTCCCATCGAACGACGTCCCCCTCTCGGGGAGGACGTCGGTCTTTCCTCACGCGGTCGGCCTCTCAGCGGGTGATGGACTAATTCCTCGGTCACGTCACCCGCGGCCTCGGCTAGGGCGGCATGAGGCGCAGGTATTCGCGCCTACGCCGCCCCAGTCGCCAGCGGCGGATCGCCTCATTGATGCTGCGCTCCTCGCGCAGGCGATCCGCCGCCTCCTTCTGCGAGATCACTGCCTCGCAGAAGGCTGCGACTGCGTCCCAGTTCCTGACAATGCCGACCATCGCCCTGGCGATAGTCGGCAGCGTCAGGTCGGCATCGATGATTGCGACGAGTTCACGACGCTGCTCTGCCCAAGCGGCACAGAACTCGAGCGTATGCTGCGCCGTGTCCTCGTCGCAATCGCAGTGGTGGCAGGACGATGTACTCTCCCTGTGTAACTAGGGAATAATGATTTCTGAATACAATATGATATCACAGCAATTCTTTTCTAATAGATGTAATAAAAGATAACTTAATGATGTACACGAATATCATAACTGCCAGAAAAACTAATTTTAAATCACTTTAGCTGATCCATCTGTTTACCAGATAGAACATACTATCTATAGTACATTAATCTTCTAAAGCAGTAGGCTTATCACTGACATAAGAACATTTATGAAGCTGAAGAAGAGGACATTTGGTTCATGCTAAATATCCTCCAATCATAATTTTACTTCAAAATTTTCAGATATTTAAATACACATTTTCCGTGTAGTGACGGAGTAGGAATACAATTCACCAATCCCCTTTCTTGTCCGTGGGTGTCGTAAAAACGACTAAAGAATAAAATATAAGGTATAAGATAATAAAAACTTGAAATAAAACTCCATACTAATGCATCAGACCTACTATTGTAGGTCAAGTTCCCTCCTACGGAGGAGGAGGTTCGAGCAAAACAGTGAGATACATATGAACTAAAATGATGATCTCGACATATTAAATTATTAATTCGTTTTAATTAAGATCAGGGAAATGAAACAAATTATCGCAAACATTAATTGAAATTTTCAATTACATTTACTAGTAAACAAACAAAATAGTTATAGAACAATTCTGATAGCACATATATACATATTGTTTCGCTGAAAACAAAAAGGATCCTTGTTGTCAATACTTGAACACAAAAACAAGGATAGTGGTGTGTCAGCAAAACAATTGACAGCTGGCTGAAATCCTCAAATACTTCTCAAAACAACGTAAACATATTGTGCGAAAGATATACCAATATTAAGTGAAATTGGAGTTCCGAATGAAAATTCAATTATAGTAAGATATATTTATAGATTTATAAAATCCTTACTTTAAAAATCAGTATATATTATTGTAATATTTATTTTATTGATCTTAAGTATCAGAAGTTAGAGTTTTAAGAATCTATTAACGCATTCCGTGGGACAACGCAACGGACTCAGAATTTAATTTACCACACCCTATTTTCTCTGTGGATGTCTTAAAAGACGATTAATGAATTAAATATATATTTAACATCTTTGCAAAGGAAGGAAAAATACGTAATAAAATCCTATATCCACCTCCTCTGTACAGTATAGCAGATCAATATTCTTTTTATTATGAAGGAGCCTAGTGCCCAGTGGGATATATATGAGCTGAAATGATGATGAAGATAATGATATACTTACGGGTATGTCATTATTAAGAACTATAGAAAGTTTGATTGATTGTGTATAGAATAATTGTGGAAGATTAACTAAATTTTAAAGTGAATACTTCTATAGGCAGCTCTGAATGGGAAGTACATCTAAAATTGGCGTGATGGGAAATCTCTCATAGTACAAATAAGATAGATACAACTATAGATATTATTTAGCTGCCATTTATATTTGTTTCTTTAAATATACTAATCATCATCACAGCTCACATATGTCCCACTGTTGGGCTCGGGCCTCTTCCTTAATCGGAAGGAATTTGACCTACTATAGCATACTGGTCAGACATGTTGGTATAGGGTTTCATTTCAAGTTTTCCTTCTCTTGCACAGATGTTATGCGCATGTTATATCCCATAGTCGTCATTTACGACATCCATGGGCAAGATAGGGAGTGGTGAATTGCATTGGTACTCCGTCACCACACGAAAAAATAATCACAGGCGCTATAAGTTCAATATGATTTTTTTTACGCAGAATATATCTTCAATGGAAGGCAAATAAGGCTACTACATATAACACGTCGATCCAATAAGATGATGCAAAGTATTATTTCGAAATATTCTGGTATTTAATTTATTTTATATGCTTATTTATGGTTCTATAGCCCATGTACACGACTTTACCGGATACGAGCATCGTCAAATTAAAAAAAAAAAGAGTCTAATACACTGACTAAATGGGCTCTAATTTTTTTTCATTGGGTGGGCTATGGTAAGCGCACACGCGGTCCATTTCATCCGGGGTGACGAAAGTACGGCGCGCGGGGCCATAACCCACCCGTACCCACGTCGCCTTCGTCGTTGAGCCGACCACCGGAGCAAGGTGACTTGTCGTCAGTGGTCGGCCCGACGGAATACCCTTTCGAGTACCCTCACCTCTCGACGTCCCTGTCTCGGGATGTCGGACGGACTGTTGACGGATGTGGGTGACGGACTAAAATCCCTGGTCCAGTCACCCGCGGCCTCGGCTAAAATGGGCTGGAATGAGGTTTTATTTCAAGTTTCTTTTTTCTTGTGGAGATAGTAACTACATAATAGATTTTACAATACTGATAAGAAAAGAAAGGTTATATTGTATTCTTGCTCCATCTCACACGAAAATTGGATTATATATGTGCGATATAGCACGCAGAAAGGGCTGGTAATTGATTTTAGTGGACTGTTAATACGGTTATGAACGGTGGTAGTTAGACAGTAATAGATCCCGCATCTAGACGAGGAGGTGAATAAATCCACCACTTACCTCTAAGCCTTAATGCGCCAATTCCAAGGGGTCAGCAGTTATGTGCAGAATCTATATTAACGTCACAGCAGCACTAACACCAAACTGCACGGCAGCGTATATGAGATAAAGTCTTGAGCTAGCTCAGTTCACGGAACTGACAGAGTCTATATGTAGATCGAGGAACGTCCTGATTACGATATGTTCTACACAAGCATACAGCACGGCTGTTTGTGGCTAACTAACCGATGATATTTCTAAACGGTTTAATAATATTGCTTACCAATGGAGAGTAGGCAGCAAAAATATTCGAGGCTGTGGCCAATAAAATTCAGCCATCCTCTATTAACTAAATGCGGGATCCAACAATATAGCTTGGATTCCTTTTTAAATAAAAAAATACTGCGGCAGAATTGAAAATGCTCTTGTGTCAGAGTCTAATATTTATCATCCTCTCAACCCATTGTTGAGTTCGGGCCACCTTCACAATGGGTGAGAATTTAACCTACTATACTGCGCTGTACAGACGTATTGGTTTAGGATTTTATGCCGAGTTTTCCTTCTCTTCTTCTTTTACGACACCTACGAACAAGACAAGCACTTTTTTTTTCTTTGGGGTGGGCTGCGGTCGGTGCGCTCCTCGCACCACTCCGTCCGGGGCGACAGAGGGGCGTAAGCACGCACACCCGCAACCAACTCGAACACCACGTCGCCTTCGTCAATGGACCGATCACCGGAGCAGGGTTACTTGTCATCAGTGGTCGGCCCGACGGAATACCCCCTATTTGGGGTACCCTCCCATCGACTGACGTCCTCCTCTCGGGGAGGACGTCGGTCTTTCCTCACGTGGTCAGCCTCTCGGCGGGTGACGGACTAATTCCCCGGTCACGTCACCCGCGGCCTGGCGGCATGACGCGCAGGTAGTCGCGCTTGCGCCGCCCCAGTCGCTGGCGGCGGGTCGCTTCGTCGAGGCTGAGCTCCTCGCGCGCGCGACTCGCGGCCTCCTTCTGCGAGATCACTGCCTCGCAGAAGGCTGCGACCGCGACCCAGTTCCTGACGCTGTCGAGCATTGCCCTAGCAATGGTCGATAGCGTCAGGAACAAGACAAGGGCTAGTAAATTGTATTCTTACTCCGTCACCACACAGAAAAGCCCAAATTCATAAAATTATTAACTCGCAAAATTAACAAACTTTTTCAATTATAACTCGTATTTAATTAAAATCGACCATATACTAAAGACTATTATGAAATCTATTTGATATTATACTAACAAATCTCATTTCACCAATTTGAAGTACAAACTATTAGGGGCAACATTCGAAAGTACAAAGAGGGCTGTTAGGGAATTAGTTGATTAATCCGAGGTCAGTAGTATTACGGCTTCAGGTAGTACGCAGTTTTCAGCTACCAAACATCCGAAGATTCGATTACATATATGTGTATGGGTATTTGTTTAGTACGTACCACTCAGTTAAATTATTTTGCAGTTTATTTTTAACTAGCAACCCGCCTTCGCTTCGCTTCGGTTTCAGTCGCTTTACCCGCGGCGTAGTTCCCGTTCCTGTGGGAATACCGGGATAAAATATAGCCTATGCTACTCCCTGATATTATAGCTTTCCATTGGTGAAAGAATTTTTGAAATCGATTCGGTGGTTTAAGCGTGAAAGCGTTACAAACAAACAAACAAACAAACATCCTTACTTTCGCATTTATAATATTAGTATGGATAGCAGTTCGTAGTAGATATTGACGTAGTAGTTAGACGGATATATTATAATACCTTTTTCTATAAAATTTTACACTGATTAGATGATACGATGGAATGAAAAACATATTTTTAACTTTTCTAATGAGCTAATACATGTAATTTAAATTGAAAATTTTGAATAACCCCCGACAGAAACCAAAATAATTAAAAAAAAGTATTAGGTTCTCTTCAACAGGAATTATCATTAATTGTCATTTAACAATTATAATGTAGTATTGAAACGCCATTACATCATTTTTGAAAAGAGCTGTTCTCTTACATTTCTGGGCCAATATTAACAAAGCATAGCTAAGAACCACGGAAACTGCCTTTAGAATGAAAAAAGCCGCATCGAAATCAGCCAATCCGTTTGAGAGCTACGTACGATACCACAAACAGACACACACACACACACACAGAGACATGCAGACTTCGACGGCAAACTTATAATACCCCTCTTTTTACGTCGGGGTGAAAAATTGTAGTAATAATTACATACCGTTTTGCCCCTGGGTAATTCCGAAGATGTAATCCTATACGACTAAAGATAACATTTATGCAAGGTAAAGAAAGCTTGAAGTAGGTAAATAAACTGTCAAGCAGGACAATGTTACATTGTGAAGAACTAATTCAAAATTCGTCTATATAATTTTACATGCAACTCTATTGCCATTTATTGTACAGAGTTTTAGATGTGAATAGTTTTTTTTTTATTGCTGTTGGTAGCAAACGACCAAACAGCACATGTTTTTTTTTAGGGGTGGGCCATGGTCGGCCCAACGAAGGCGACGTGCCATGGGTGGGTCATGGGGCCACGTTCCGACCTTTCTTCACCCCAAACGGAACGGAAGACATGTGCACTGACCATAACCAACTCGAAAAAATTGCCGCTGCCTACCGTAAAGTAAGTGAAAGTAATGCGAATGCTTGCAGTGAGGTTCGGTGCTACTAAATCCGTCACTAAAACCCACCACACGCAAACACCTTTAGAAAGTTTCTCGTTCATTGTACGAAGTGCAGTAACCATTTACTAATATCTGGTTGACCGAGCTTTGCTCGGTATATTTTTGTTGTATTTTTGCCGAATTTATTTAGATATATATCTATACCAGTAAATAAAATTGGAGTGTCTGTTTGTAATGTCAAAATAATGGGCTTTTTTCATGCTCACATGGTTATTTGCACGACACCTATGCCTAAAATACAGATCAAAAAATTTTTGTCTGTCTGTTTGTTCCGGGTAATCTTCAAAACGGCTGGACCGATTTCAAAAATCTTTCACCAATGGAAAGCTATAATATCAGGGCGTAAATTAGGCTATATTTTATCTCAGTATTCTCACGGGAACGGGAACTACGCGGGTAAAACGACTACAACCGAAGCGAAGCGAAGGCGGGTTGCTAGTAAAAATTAAAATGAAATAATGAAAAATAATATAAAAAATTACAAAAACAGAATAATAATAACACCGAGATTCAATCCCACGTTGTTTGAATGCCAAAACAAAAAGAAAACTGGACAACTTCCCAACTGAGCTATTGTCACTCTTGAAAACGACGACGAAATTCGAATCCCTATTCAGAGAATGTCAATAGCATTACATGTCATGTATTGCTTGGCTAAAAACACAGACAAAACAACATTTTCTATAAATAAAACCTAACTAGATCGATTTTTTGGCCCCGAAACCTCTAGTATGCCAAATTTCATCAAAATCGTTGAAGCCGTTTCCGAGATCCTGAATATATATATATTTTTTTTATTTTATTTTATTTATTTATTTATTTAAGACAACACCCTGCACTAAGGAAATAATCCTTGTATTGCGGGGGACTTTACAAACATATAATTAACGGACACAAATTACATCCAGACTCAGAACAACAATTTGTGGTTCGCACAAAGTGTTGTCCCGCGTGGGATTCGAACCCCCGACACTGGCGCTGTAGGTCGCTATCTTAACCACTACGCCATCTGTGCAGTCAGCAGCAGTGCAGTATATATACAAGAATTGCTCATTTAAAGATATAAGGCTCAGAAGTCGACATACAGCGACAGTGTGGTGCTACCCAGGATGGACCGACCCGCGGCTGTAGACAGACAACTGTTGACAATGTTGTCCTACCACATAAAATGAAGAATAACTTTATTATAAAAGTCAATAACTTCTCAGCTCATACACGTCACATTAATAGACTCTAACCTTATTTATAATCGGAAAGAAAGTGATGCAGAATCCCAGTCCAATCTTGCACGTTAATGTAATATTTCGTTTTGAATTTTACATTTCTTACGGTGAATAACTATCTACTTACACACCTTATTTTGTACCTTTAGGAAGAAACGGGTGGTGGTTTAAATGCTCTAAAACACTTAATAATATTCGACCTAAATTAGATCCCAGACCTTTACAGTTAGTAATTACTTAAACACGCGACAATGGCAAATAAATTGTGATATCTGACTCAACTTATAAATTAATAATTTCAGCTATCGACTATGATTAATGTATTTACTATTAGTAGGCAAACGTAATTAAAACTTTCAAAGTCCATTCCGTCAGCCGTGAGGCGAAAGTTATCGAATATAATTTCCGGAAATATAATTGAAATGGTACCTATTTTATATTTTAAGAAATTTCTCAAGCATTTTTTATGTAAAAAAAAAATCTCCCTTAGGTTAACTACTTGTGAAATTGAAAAGTTCAAAAGTACTAAATAAGGCCGTTGTACCTGTTATAGGTACAGTGAACCCACAGTATGTTTTTGCCTTGTATCTTTTTCTTCATCTACAAAACTTCAACAATGTCGCAACCGACCAGTTTCTACTGACGTCAAGTCACCTGCTCCGGTGTTCGGCCCAACGACGAAGGCGACGTGTCGCGCGGGTGGGTTACGGGTGTGCGTGCTTACGTCCCTCTGTCGCCCCGGACGGAGCGGAAGAGGAGTGCCCCGACCGTAGCCCACCACAAAAAAAAACACTACCAGTTTAATTAGGTAGAAAAAGAGTTCTGAAAATGGATAATTATCATGTGTTGTTTAAATAATAACAATAAAATTGCATCTAACCTTACTTTAAATTATTAGATGTACAAGTGATAGGAATTGGAATAAAATTATCGTCATCGTCATCATCATCATCTTAGCTTAGGTATATAAATCCTATCGCTTCAAGGCTCTACCATAATAGGAGGGAAATTGACCTATTATAGCACGCAGATCAAATAGGTTGGTATAGGGTTTCAATTCGAGTTTTTTTTCTCTTGCACAGATCATACATACGCGTTATATTCCTTAGTTGTCTTTTACTATACCTATGAGCAAGATAGAGGAGTGTTGATTAGTATTCCTACTCCGTCGCCACACAGAAATGCTATATTACAATATTTAATTCTAAATGTCACTTCGTCATTATAGACAAAAACATTTATATTTAACTGTATAAATAAAAATTCACTTAATTGACACTTCTTAAGATTTTTTAGGGCATACTTGTGATGAAATTTTTACTAGGAGTATAACTAAATAATAGCTAAACATAATTTTATAAATGAAAGCCTCTTAGTAACATAAAGTAAGCCGCTTTCAAAATTAATATTAATTTAGCATCATGTCAGAGTGGTAGGACCACACTGTCGGCAGTTATCCGTCTACAGCCGCGGGCCGGTCCGTCCGGGGTAGTACCACACTCTCGCAGAAAATCGACGTCTGAGTTTGTTACTGCGCTTCGTTCGGTAAGCGAGAGAGCCGGAAGCCCAACTTTCTGAGGGTGTTTGCGTGTGGAAGGTTTTGGTGGTGCCCTTGGTATCACTGAGCCTTGTAAAGGTCCATGAGCGGCAGCAACACTTACCATCAGGTGTACTGTTTGCTCGCTTGCCACCGTTTGCAATAAAAAAAAAAAAATGTCGCCTGAGTTTTCTTGCCGGATCTTTCTCAGTGTGGCCGTGTTCAGATCCAGTGGTAGTATACTAGATTATTAGTTAGTTTTTAACTATAATTACTATTAATTTTAATGTTTAATTATTACTAACCATAAACAATATAATTTTTTCATATAGAAACATTTTCTTCTTACACTGGCAATAAATTTTGTATCAAAATGTGGGTCAATATTTAATAACTAATTTCTGTATCGGGTAGATAATTATAAATTTTCTGCAGTAACGATGACTTGTTGGACGTGAGACATCTTAGTCCGCCCGTGACTATGAACGCTGCAAAATGTTCGAAACGTCGGGCAATCAAAAATCAAATACAAACGCGATAAAATCCGTAAAGTATGTAGTTTTATTTAAAATGCGTCTACTTACCTCATAATAGATAAAAGTGTGAGAATATAAAAATGTAAATAGGCTGCGAATGGGGATAGGTTCTTTGGCTTGATTGTATGCTAATACAAAACGTGAACGCCGTGAAAATTGGTTTAAATATTACATCTCTATATTTAGCAGGAATATTGCTTTAATCTTAGACAATCACTAAAGAAAATTGAATATTACAGGTTTGGTACTTCATTTTGCTTATCCATTCAGATTTTTCTAAAAGTAATTTAGTTTTACTTTTTTATAGATAACGTCCTGCTCTACGAAATAAATCCTTGTGTTACATAGTACTTGACAAACAGTTAATGGACAAAAAATGGACACAAATTATACTTGGATCACACAAATAAATATTCTGTACGGAGATCGAGCGCATATCACTCGCCTCGAAAGGTCAACATTTAAACCCCTACGATATTTATGCTGTACTTTTAAAATACATATTAATCATAAAACGTAAGTAAATAGGTTTTAGTTATCTATACTAATATTATAAATGCGAAAGTAAGGATGTTTGTTTGTTTGTTTGTTTGTAACGCTTTCACGCTTAAACAACCGAACCGATTTCAAAAATTCTTTCACCAATGGAAAGCTATAATATCAGGGAGTAACATAGGCTATATTTTATCCCGGTATTCCTACAGGAACGGGAACTACGTCGCGGGTATAGCGACTGAAACCGAAGCGAAACGAGTTCGGGTTGCTAGTTTCTAATAAAATTTGATTGCCTACAAATAGATTCGTTCTAATTACCTAATTATTTTTTTTACAAGGCGTTCAATACTTTTTTTTTGAATTATCAATTTAGGTTTTCAAAATTTTAAATGGTAAAGTTGTCATAATATAATATCTGAATTAGAACTGACATATAAAATTAAAATTTTCTAAAGCTTAATGTTATTTAGTTCTTAAAGTTTTCAAAGACCAACTCAAAATCAAATAAAATCGATTAAATGACCTTCGCTGAATGCCGATTTCCGCAATCACTTAGAAGAGGAATTTAAAGGTTTCGTTCTTATCTTTTGTAGTTTATTTCGTAATATACTTTTTCGATTTCGTCTTGTGAGATACTGTTTTTCCACATCAAATATAGACAACTGAAATTTTTTTTCATAATAAAATGACTGAATTATTTTCATCATCGCAGCCCACATACATCTCACCGTTGGGCTTGGGCCTCCTACACAATGAGAGAGAAATTGACCTATTACACCATGCTGGTCAGGCATGTTGGTATAGGTTTTCATTTCGAGTTTTCCTTCTCTTGCACAGATGTTATGTGCATTAATATGCACATAACATAGTCGTCTTTTACGACATCCACGGGCAATATAAGGAGTGATGTATTGTATTCTTACTCCGTCACCACACGGAAAAAATTATTACTTTCACATAATTGTTTTTCTTTTTTTGGGGTTATTACTAACTTAATATTATAAAGAGTAAACGTTGTATTTTTATATGTTCGTTACGAATAAACTTAAAAATAACTGATAATTCTTTCACCATTAGAATGCTACATTATCCCTGAGTAACATAAACTATATTTTATTCCGTTTATTTCCACGAGAACGGGAACTACGTGGGTACAGCGACTGAAACCAAAGCGAGGACGAGTTACTAATTACGAATATTTAGAAAGTTCAAACTCGACAGACATACTACTACTCGACGTAATACTATACAGATGTATAACCTATGGTAATAAATTTCTTACTTTTCTATAGGAGTAAGAAAGCCTGCTAACGGATTCCAAGGACAATGAGCAAATACAATAGCATCCCTTATCTCGGCAGTAGGTTTCGTAAAAAACGACCAAGGGATAAAATATACACATAAGCAAGAGATGGAATACTCGGTATAGTAGGTTAATTTCCCTAATATCTGGTTGACCGAGCTTTGCTCGGTATATTTTTGTTGTATTTTTGCCGAATTTATTTTAATATATATTTATTTATATATTAATAAAAAATAAAAAGGAAATAATGAAAAAAATATCAAAAATTACAAAAACAGAATAATAATAACACCGAGATTCGATCCCACGCTGTTTGAATGCCAAAACAAAGCAAAAAAAAAAACTGGACATCTGCCCAACTGAGCTATTATCACTATTGACAACGATGACGAAATTCGAATTCCTATTCAGAGAATGTCAATAAAATTTTATATCATTGTATTGATTAGCTAAAACACCGACACAACAACATTCTCTATAAATAAAACCTAGCTAGATCGATTTTTGGCCCCGAAACCTCTAGTATGCCAAATTTCATCAAAATCGTTGGAGCCGTTTCGGAGATCCTGAATATATATATATATAAGAATTGCTCGTTTAAAAATATAAGATATATATATATATATATATATATATATCTTATATTTTATATATATCCGTGTGGTGACGGAGTAAGAGTACAATTCACCACTCCATATCTTGCCCGTGGATGTCGTACAAGACGACTATGGGATGTAATATGCACATAAGATCTGTGCAAGAGAAGGAAAACTCGAAATGAAACCCTATACCAACATGACTGACCAGCATGGTATGGTAGGTCAAATTCCCTCCCGTTGTGGAGGAGGCCCGTGCCCAACAGTGCGACGTATGTGGGCTGCGATGATGATGATGATGATATATATATATATATATATCCCTATTTGTGAAGTCTTGAAGCCTATGTCCAACAGTGGACGTCAATGGCCTTATAGATGGATAAAGTATTATAGTTTCAAATTTACTCCAATACCTATTCAAAACTTGGGTATATTTCCGCTCTCCTTCCAATCACTTGACTAATTAACCCAGTTCCGAGTGTGCCGTATTTTTCTTTCCTTTCAACATTCGGAATCGTAGTTAATGAGTACTTTACCCTTAGAACAAATAATCGCAGTATTGTGATTTATACCAATAGCAAACTGTGATTTACGTCGTTACTTTTTATACCGAACTAAAATATATATAGGTATATATACAATATATACTTCTGTGTGTGACGTAGTACTGTGTACAAGAAAAACTCGAAACAAAACCCTCTGATCAGCGTGGAATAGTAGGTCGATAACCCTCCCATTATGGGCTTGAGCCCAACAGAGGGACATATATAGGCTGAAATGATTATGATGATATAGACAACTTAATAACTATATTTAGTATAATCACGCGGGCCATACGTGTGGTGACGGATTAAAAATACCATTCACCACCCCCCTCTGATACCCGTGGGAGTCGTAAAACACTACTAAGGGATATATTACGCATGTGACATCTATGGAAAAGATAGAAAACTCGAAACAAAACCCTTTACATTCTGTCTGACCAGCATGGTATAGCAAAGTCATTTCCCTCCTATTATGGAGAAGGCTCGAGCCCAGCAGTGGGACGTATATGAGCCGAAATGATGATAAAATAATGATAATCACATGGAATATCATCATCATTCAGCCTATCGCCGAACACTTTTGGACCCCTTCATGTTCCGCTATAAAGTGTGGTCCCAAGCCGTCTGCATCTAACGATTCATGCGGGTGGAATATAAAACTTATTATTTGAATAAACAAATTTTTTGACCGTTTTTATCACGTTTGTATTTGATTTAGATTCGATCATGTCGAACACTTTACAGCGTTCATGGTCATGGGGAGAATAAGATGTCTCACGTCCAACAATTTCTACTGTTTTCTTTTTATGTTTAATAATTACTAACCAAAAACATTCTAATTCTTTCATAGCGAAGATTTTCTTTTTGTACTGGCAAGTTTTTTCTTTTTTTTTATTGCAAACGGTGGCAAACGAGCAAACAGTACACCTGATGGTAAGTGTTGCTGCCGCTCATGGACCTTTACAAGGCCGTTGCCTACCGCGAAGAAAGCGAAGGGAGTGTGAATGGGTGCATTGAGGCTAGGTGATACCAAGGGCACCACCAAAACCCTCCACACGCAATCACCCTCAGAAAGTTGGGCTTCCGGCTCTCTCGCTCACTGAACGAAGCGCAGTAACAAATTGCTACTACTCAGACGTCGATTTTCTGCGAGAGCATGGTACTGCCCCGGACGGACCGGCCCGCGCCCGTAGACAGATAACTGTCGACAGTGTGGTCCTACCACTCCTGAAGTCTGCAATTTGTATCAAAATGTAGATCAAAATTTAATAACTGTTTCTGTAGCGGGTAGATATAAATCTCTATAATAACGTTGATTGGTTGGACGTGAGACACCTTAATCTACCCGTGACCAGGCACGCTTAAAGCGTAGTGACGTTTTGCTCTGTTTAAATATTCGAAACTTCGCGCAATTAAAAATCAAATACAAACGCGATAAGAACCGTAAAAGTAGTTTTATTTACATAAGAAATCATTGTTATTTGAATGTTGAAGTTTTTGTAATATGTACAATAGAAGTGGATTATATATTGTGGCAACCCCGAGAAATTTGAATGGGAACAGGATGATGATAAAGAAGATACATAATTTGAAATTTTTGTACGTAAAGTATTTTTAAAGCAAAATTTTAAGGTAAGGTAGGCCCGCAGAACTAGCACGTTGAAATGGCAATGGACAAGCCACATCACTCATCGAACCGCCAACGTTGGGGAAAAAAGGTGGACTGACATTTTCAAAGTCGCAGGGAACCGTTGGATGCAAGTGGCACAGGACCATTCCGAGTGGCATTCTCGTGGGGAGGCCTATGTCCAACAGTAGATGTCTGTAGGCTGATGAATGGATTTTAAGGTTACTGTCCGTTGGGCAGTCCGGCTGGAGAGGCCTCGGTTAAGTGTGAGGACCGTCGAGGCCTTCCGGCTGGTGCTGTTGCAGTTTCCTTCTGACTGGTGCACGTGTTGACGGGGGCATGGATGCTTCGCCGAATACCTGCACACGGTCGTGAGGAGGGAGAGCACACCGTCCTGCCACCACTGCGATTGTGACGAGGACACGGCACAGCACACACTCGAAGAGTGCCGCGTGGGTGGAGGAGCGCCGTGAACTCGTCGCGATCATCGTCAGTGCCGACCTGACGCTGTCGGCCATCGCTAGGGAGATGGTCGCCAGCGTCAGGAACTGTGACGCCGTTGCCGCCTTCTGCGAGGCTGTCATCTCGCGGAAGGAGGCGGCGGACCGTGTGCGGGAGGAAAGACTCCACGCGGACACGGTCTTCCGCTGGCGACTGGGGCGGCTTAGGCGCGAGCGAGTACCTGCGCCCGATACCGCCCTAGCAGAGGCTGCGGGTGACCGAACCGGAGATTTAGTCCGGGCACCCGCGGAGAGGACCTTGCGACGGCGATCAGCGTCCCAGTAAGGGACGTCGAAGGGAGAGGGTACTCTCTCGGGGTATTCCGTCGGGCCGATCACTGACGTCAAGTCACCCTTTTCTTTTTTTTCCCTGTGGAAATGCAATTTACGCACTATCCCCGCCGGTGTCAGACGAGGGGGAGTGTGGGACTTGCCGGAAATGCTTCTGGAATACCCACTAAAATCACAGCGGTCCCTTCCGCGCTTTTACGGAGTGCCGGAAAGGTCGTGTTTTGACATTCGATCCCCAACACCCCTACGCAAGGCTGTCTGGCCACGTCCTGTCATCAATCAAAGCGGCGGGAGGAGATGCGCATATCGCCGCCTCCTCCTCCCTACTCGCCGCCGGCGAAGCGAGTCAGCGGAAGCAAGTGCTTCGCGTTCCCGCTCCGCAGACTCCTTCCTTGTGATGACCTCCTCGCAGAAAGAGGTCATCGACATAGTTAAAGAATATATTGAAGAGAAGTGCAGAAAACTTAAATTTGATATAATAATGGATTAGAAATACATTAAATTCATTAAAAAAAGGCATTACGCACACTACCATGCAGTCGCTACACAGTGCAGCAATAAAAATTTATTTAAATGAATTATGGCCGAATTTCAACCACTAGTTTACATATTTTTTCAAATCATAATCGCGTTCTCTCTATTCAATCTATGTTTTATCTATTAGTCATTTATATTACTCTACAAACTCAGCCAAGGTTTTTGAATTAAGCTGTGTACACAAACTAATCCGTAAGGATTCAATTATAATTATCTTTGTAGGGCGATGCTATGATGTAATATGGTTTGCGTCAGAATTAAATAGAATATTGCATAGTAATTTAAATACATTAAAGATGAAAGTAAAATACTGCAGAAAAATATCTGTCTATGTTTCATTAATTCTTGTATTGAACTGTTCTCCGCTTCTTAAACGGACTGGTCCTCACGATTATTTACTAATTCGAAACTCTAGTCCTTGAATGTCAGGTAACGTGCCGGTTAAATTTGAGATGCTACTTCTTCGTGCTAGGCCTTACTATGGGTGACGGATAGTCTTTAGTCTATTTAACCGTAGCTAATATAAAAAAAAGTAATTTTATTTTATACCTACAACTGCATATCGAATAGCAGTGACAGCGATTTATAACTCCATAACTATCTCAATATTGAGTTGTCGATTGAGTTATATTTTTTTGATATCTGAGCAAAGCAGTTCCACCTGCCTGATCAAATTGTATTTTTAAATCATTTAGGGATTTTTTATGTTTATCAGATAGGAATCAATTTATATTTGAGTAAAATATACACAAAAAATTTCATCCAAATCCGTATAGTCGTTTTGGGAGGAATTAGGTTACAAACATACGTACTTATAAATGTCTATTAATAACCTTGCTTAGTTAAAATTATCACAAGTTCTATTTGGTTATGTTGTTTTTTAGACATTTACTTACATATGTTGCACTTGGTCGACAGATTAAATCAGTTAAGTTTTGTAAATAAAACTACGGATTTTATCGTGTTTGTATTTGATTTTTGATTTCCCGACGTTTCGAACAACAGCGTTCATAGTCACGGGTAGACTAAGATGTCTGACGTCCAACAAGTCATCATTACTATAGATATTTGTAGTTATCTACCCGCTACAGAAATTAGTTATTAAATTTTGACCCACATTTTTGGTACAAATTTATTGTCAGTACAAGAAGAAAATGATTCTATATGAAAAAATTATATTGTTTATGATATGTATATTTATTTACAATGTGCAATACTCTCGAAACATCAGAGATCATCAATTAAGTTTTTTTAGTATCAATGTTACGGATACAGTCCTTAAAAGAAAACGAATTTTGCAATAGTCGAGCATACAAATGTACATTAACAACCTGTTGAGAGCTGGTAACAATACTTGTAATAAACTGGCGAACAGCCAAAGAATGGGACGGATTTAAGCATCTTGCTTAAGATTTTCTTTATCTTTTATTTTGATATAAAACTATTTTTATAGGTTTTACAGCGTTTTAATCCTTTCCGTGTAGTGACGGAGTAAAAATTCAATTCATCATTCCCTGTCTTGCCCGTGGATATCATAAAAAATAACTACGGGTTAAAATACGCATACAACATCTATGTAAGAGAAGGAAAATTTGAAATAAAAACCCTATACCAACCTGTCTGACTAGGATGGTATAGTATGGTGGAATTCCCTCCTATTGTGGAGGACGCTCAAGCCCAACAATGGGACGTATATGAGCTTAAATGATGAATCCTATTTTGCTTTTTTCGTGGTTTCGGATACTTTACAGTATATATCACTTCTCTCAGCACATCATATCCATCAGCAGTAACGATCAAGGGAAGACTAATATATTCGAAGTCCATGTTGTTTTTATAAGAAAGATTTTGTATATATTTTTTTTATTGTAAACGGGTTAAACAAGCAAACAGTACACCTGATGGTAAGCGTTGCTGCGGCTCATGCATCTTTTGCAAGGCCGCTGCCTACCGCGAAGAAAGTGAAGGGAATGCGAATACGTGTAATAAGACTCGGTGATACTAAAGGCATCACTAAAACCCACCGCACGCAAATACCCTCAGAAAGTTGGGCTTCCCACTCTCTCGCTCACCCAACGAAGCGCAGTAACAAATTGCTACTACTCGGACGTCGATTTTCTGCTAGACTGTGGTACTACCCCGGACGGACCGGCCCGCGGCTGTAGAAATAATGTTAATTTTAAATTAATTCAAAAAATTAACAGTATGGTCCTTGCCATAATCCTTTTTATAGAGGACGTTATAGTGGTTAGAAGGGGGTGGATTGTGTACACAGAATGATGCGACGTCCCTCAAATTCTTCAAGTCGGTCAGAGAAATTGACGTGATTATTTACGATTAACGATTAAAACGGCACGTTTTTGCAGAGAATCCTGTGAATTGAGTTGATATTTGAGCGCTCCTGGCCAGAGATGTGAGAAGTGCTTTACATATACGAGTAGAGAATATTGTGCTTTGTATAATACAAGTCGGTATTACTTTTAGTTTCACCTAAACTCATTGCATGCATTCACGCTCCCTTCACTTTTTTTACGGTAGGCAGTGGCCTAGCAAAGGTTTGTGAGTGGCAGTAGCGCTTAACATTAGGTATACTATTTGCTTTTTGCCATCGCTTATAATAAAAAAATACATTCTTCATGATAGACAACGCTTGTGGTATTGCTAACCTTCATAAGCAAAAGTAATCACTCTCAGGCTTGTTTTTAGGCAATAAAAGGAAATAGTAAAATCGATAGGAAGCAGATATCAATTTTCAGTGCAGACAAATAAAATGGATTTATATATCATGCACGAACTATATATGCATGAACTATTTATATTTCTCTAGACAAGCGTGTTAGATCTGCACTTAAGACTCACGTTGTTCAAACTGATGGCTTTAAACACTGAATATTACATATACTTTTGCAAATACTGAACGAGGAGAATAACACTTTTGATAAGATCAATCAAATATTATACGCACTCTGCATTTCACTTCTCTGAATAAAGACTTGGCTTACAATAGAAAACTTCAGTGCTTTGTTAGCTATGTTTTTAGTTTAATATAATGTTAACTTGCATTTGAATGCAAATAAAATCTTCCAGGATATCAATTATTTTGTTATTTTTTAAGGTCATAGTTATTTTGCAAATTAAAGATTATATATTGCTTTTCGTAACAAATGATCTTTTTCTACCAATAAAACTATACGGTTAAATGTATCTTAATAAAAATTTAAAATCTTATTTAACAGTTCATCGAAAGAGTTGTGAAGGTACAATATTAAAATACCAGTGTCAAAATTTAGGATGCGTAGAACACACTATTGAAGGAATATTTAGTTTTACAGAAAGTATCTATATTTTTTTTTGTGTGATAATAGAGTAATAATACAATTGACCACTGTTTTTCATGACGAAAGATTTCGTGAAAGTCAACTAAGGGATATAATATTTAGACAGCATCTAACCAAGAAAAGAAAACACGAAATAAAACCCTATACCAAAAAATTTTGCCGCGTGGTGACGAAGTAAGAATACAATTCACTACTCCCTATCATGCCCGTGGATGTCGTAAAAGACGATTAAGGGATATAATATGCATATAACATCTATGCAAGAGAAGGAAAACATGAAATAAAAGTATAAAACCCTATATCAACCCATCTGACCAGCGTCATATAGTAAGTCAATTTTCCTTCCATTATGGATGAGCCTCAGGGCCAACACTAAGACATGAATGATCTGAGATGATGATGATGACTACGTGATTACGATAAACTACATACTGTATGAATAGCAATAAATTATCCAAAACGCTTGTTAATATTTTCGACTGTTCGACTTAATAATGTTCTAATCGCCACACTTGGCAAGCGGGTTGCTGATTACAGTTTATGGTATAAAGTTTCCCCGGCAAGTACTGTTGCCCCATCCTCCTGCTAACCCTTCAGCCTGCTTCTATGATTCCCACTGGAAAGTAAGAATAAGTAGGTAGGATAACACAATACATCCTAAATCCGACACTAAACAGGTGACAAATGAATATATAAGATGTGAAAAATCTACTATTTTAGTTGCATTATATTGGATCCATACACTGGAAGAATTGCATGATCACATAAAATATTCAAACATTACAGTATTCTTAGTTCGTACCTCAAAGATGCTGATTCAGAATTTTTACCGAATCTGGTATTAAAATAATTCACAATCGGGGTCAACGTATTACGTGCGTTAACATAATTTCACAATAATCACGAGGTAGAAATACCACTTAATCCCAGTCATGTGACAGACTGGTTGAATTCAGATTATATAGTGCCTACGCTTTGCCGCATACTGATTGCCTTGAACCTTTTGAACTTGATATGGATGGAGAGTTAGTAAATCGTGTGGGCAGGCATTAATTTATTAGTTATTAAGCAAGTTATTTATTAGTTAATCGTAAAGTTTACGGGCTCAAATCACAAGTCGCGTTAGTGGATCTCGTCCGATGGAGAAACCTTTTTTTGGGGTGGGCTACGGTCAGTGCACCCTCCGCCCGGCCTCTCCTGGTGTGACAGAGGGGCAGCGCGCGGCCCCGTAACCCAACCATATCACGTCGCCTTCGTCGTTGAGCCGATCACCGGAGCCGAGTTTCTTGCCTTCAGTGGTCGACCCGACGGAATACCCCGAGGGAGTACCTTCTCCTTATGATATCCCCCCCTTAGGGACGTTAGTCGCCGTCGCGCGGTCAGCTTCTCTGCGGGTGACAGACTACTTAGTCCGTCATCGCAGATGGAGAAACCTTACCTGATAAACGACCGTAGTCTGTCTGCCTGCTACGGGGAACTTGAAATTGATCAAGAATGTATGTATATTACACCTCCCACTTTTTTCAAATAATTACATCGCATTTTTATTGAATTTCTTATTTTTTTTCGGCGTTTTGAACATTTTTTTCAACGTTCGTAGTGACGGGAGGACTGATGACAGTCAAAAAAACGATGATGAAATCTCTATAAATAGTAATAGATTTATTTCAATCTGAGTTATCTTTAGAATACACACAGGAAAGACATTCGATTTTTACTCTATCACTACTCACAGCCTTTGAAAATAAACGGGGAGATTATATTATCCAGTCAGTTTCCCTCGTGTCAGATATTAGAAGTTTTTCATATTATTGCCAACATAAAATAGAATAGTAATCCGATAAAAATCAAAAGGGAATATTCTCTTCTCGTCCTATATACGTGTTACTATTTGGGATGGTCGTATTAAACTTACCTATATAAAACTATAATATAAAACTACTATATATATATATATATATATATATATATATATATATATATATAATATAAATATAATATAAAACTTACCTAATAATATCGTCCGTGTGGTGACGGAGTAAGAATACAATTCACCACTTCCTATCTTGCCCGTGGATGTCGCATAAGACGACTGTGGGATATAATGTGCACATAACATCTGTGCAAAAGAAGGAAAACTCGAAATGAAACCCTATACCAACATGTCTGACCAGCATGGTATAGTAGGTCAAATTCCCTCCCATTGTGGAGGAGGCCCGAGCCCAACAGTGGGACGTATGTGGGCTGCGATGATGATGATGATGATATAATACGCTGGTCGTCTGGATTAGGTCCTTATTTTTAAATCGTTGTTATTTAACAGGAAAACCACAGGCCAAAAGAGATGAACAAAGGTATTCTGCCTCTGTCACCACACGGATAAAGTTATCTATAACTGTTTATCATTAATGAATTTTAATTCGGGATTTTCATGCCTTGACAAGTTTGAAAACAGTGCTTTGATCTCTTATTCTCCTGTAAATGTTGTTAAAGCCAGCTGAGGGTTCACCAAAAGAAAGCAACGTTGGTCAAGACGAATCTCATACCCAGGCTAGCCACAAACGTATACGTATACGTAGTGACTCGGGACCAATAGTTATGGGGCCAAGCGCCTCCCTTTCGTCACTCCGGACGGAACGGACAGCGATCGTCCAGACCTTAGACTGCCAAAGAATAACAGTGAGAAGGAGCTTATAGAACCAATCACGATCGCAACGCCTGCCAAGCGTGGTGATTATGTGGCGATCCATGTTCAAAAGAGATTGATTAACTAATAAAGAATTTTAATTTTTTATCTTCAGTGCGAGGGTAGAAAATATATTTAGCTAAATAATACAAAAGATTAAAACATTACATCGTATAAATTCCTTGTATGTACATGATTAAGTATTTCAGTATATTATATTGTCACGTTGTCTCGCTGCGAAGTTCGCCGGAAATTTAATGTGCTCATTATTGAAAATGCCACCCATTTTCTTCTAACGCTACGGAGTATAGATACATGTACTATTCAAAAATTGAAAGTCTAATGCGCGCATGCTCGCATTTTTAAATATTACTAAATTAAAAGAAACATAAAAGTCACATTACGTCATCCAAATATTAGGTCTTTACCTATGAAATTGCCGTTATGTATGAAAAAAATTAAACGATTTTTTTTCAAGTATTTTTTATTTGTATTAATCGAAGTAATCACTCATGCAATCAATGCATCTTTGCCAACGCAGCGGCAGTTTATTGATGCCCTTCTTAAAGAAATCAGCTGGACGGGAGGCAACAAATTCTTCAAAGGCATTTTGTACTGCCTCTCGGGTATTGAATTTCTTTCCCGCCAAAAAGTTATCCAAATTCTGGAAAAAGAAGTAGTCTGTAGGCGCAAGGTCTGGTGAGTATGGCGGATGACGGAGAGTTTCCAACCCCAGTTCTTGCAACTTGGAGACCGTCTGCTGTGGAGTATGAGGTCGCGCATTGTCGTGCAGGAGCAGCGGAGATGAGCGATTGACCAATGCTGGTTGGAGATGTGCCAGCTTCTCCATCATTGTGTTCAATTCTTCACAGTACACATCTGCAGTAATGCTCACCCCATTTGGTAAGAAGCTGTGATGAATCACACCGGCGCTAGACCACCAAACAGTGACCATCACTTTTCTAGGGGTAAGTTTTCGATTAGGGCATTATTTAGGTGCTGAACTAGGATCCAACCAACTTGCTAAGTGCTTGCGGTTATCAAACAGAATCCATTTTTCATTGCAAGTAACAATGCGTTTCAAAATTCCTTCATTTGTGTGTCTGTTGAGCAATGCAAGGCATGTCTCGACGCGTACTTCGCGCTGGCGATCATTAAGCTCGTGGGGCACCCATTTGTCAAGCTTTCTTATCTTGCCAATTTGACGCAAATGGACCATTATTGTTTTGACGCTAATGTCAAAAGCTGCTGCTAATTCAGCCGTAGATTGTGTATCATCGGCTTCCACAATCGCCTTTAATTCGTCATTGTCGACCAAAGTCTTCGGACGACCGCGAGGTTCATTTTTCAGGTCGAAATTTCCAGAACGGAAGCGAGCAAACCAATAACAGGCGGTGCGTTGGTTTGTTGTGTTAGCTCCGTAAACGTCGTTGATGTTGCGTGCCGCTTGTGCCGCGTTGCTGCCACGATGATACTCATCCATATTAATATTATAAATGCGAAAGTAAGGATGTTTGTTTGTTTGTTACGCTTTCACGCTAAAACCACTGAACCGATTTCAAAAATTCTTTCCCCAATGGAAAGCTATAATATCTGGAAGTAACATAGGCTATATTTTATCCCGGTATTCCTATGGGAACGGGTACTATGCAGGTAAGGCGACTAAAACCGAAGCGAAGCGAGGGCGGGTTGCTAGTATTCCATAATTACTCGAATTTTTAACGTATCCATGATGTCGAAAAAGATTGAATTACGAAGAAAACGTAACACTAACCAATAAACAAATGACTACTTTTGGAAAATGAATTCCATGTTTTAAAATAAAATTAATTTGAAATTAGAATTCTTAGCCAAACAAAAATTATTTTGATTTGAAATGGCCAATACTGCAGAACGGCAATTACATAGGTAAAGACCTATTATTAACTTGAAATCAACATCAGTCTTAATATATTAAAATACTGCAACAATAACTGGGCTATTTTCAAAACGATGCAATTATGTAGACAACTATAGTTTGTAATAACAAAAATAAATTATATAACTCATCATCATCATCATTCAGTATATCGCCGTCCACTGCTAGACGTCACTCATTTTTCACCACAAAGTGTGGTCCTGTACCGCCTGCATCCAACGCCACCCTTCACCAGGTCGTCGCGCGTCGGTCCACTTAATGGAGGGACGTCTTATACTGCGTCATCCGATAACTATCTACTCTAAAGTAATTCTAAAGTAAATCTAACCTTATAGTTACGAATTAAATTGTGGTATAAATTAATCATCTCGGAACTTATACGTCGGACTCAGCAACCTTCATCAAGTCGTCGGTCTACTTAATAGAGGGATGTCTTACACTGCGTCATCCGATAACTATCTACTCCAAAGTAAACCTTATGGTTACGAATTAAATTTTGGTAATTTCGGTATAAATTAATCATCTCGGCAGTTATACTTCCCACTACTGGGCTCGAGACTCCTCCACAAGGGGATTAGAGCTCTTCCACAATGGGAGAGAATTTGACCTACTATACCACGCTGGTCAGACGTGTTGACATAGGGTTTCATTTCCTTCTCTTGCATATAATATTTTTGCGTTATCATCTCTAATTATACCCCCAAATCAACGGGCAACATAGGTGGCGTTAAATAGTATTCTTACTCCGTCACCACATGAAAAAAAAAATCATTAATGAATTATTCTTGGAATATTATCATCAACCTATTGACCTCCATTGTCTTTCCAAGGGTGGATATTGCCATAATTGCAATGCTTAGCAGGCGTGTTGACGATCAATTTTATTAATGTTGTAAGTTTCCAAGAAGATATTGTCTATTCTTCAGGCGATCAAATTTCAAACGATTTGAAGTACAATAGATTCTAATAGCAATCTGTCACAAAATTGGATCATAAACATTATATTACCTCCGTAAATAAATCGATAATTATCGTGTTTGTTTTTATTCGAAACTAATCAAACGATGGTTAAATTCGGTATATTGAAATTATGTAACCGTTTCGTAATTAAACAAAGGTGATTGTAGTTAAAGCTACTACAGTGTTTGATGTATCACAAATTCACAACACACAAATTCACAACATTGAGTAGATTATTTGATAGATTTGATGTAAATTTAAAAACTATTATTGTTATTTATTTATTTTTCTTTATATTTTTTATTGTTTTTCCGTGTGGTGACAGAGTAAGAATACAATTCACCACTCCCTATTTTGCCCGTGGATATCGCAAAAGACGAGTAAGGGATATAATATGCACATAAGATCTGTGCGAGAAAGAAAACTCGAAATAAAACCCTATACCAATATGTCTGACCTGCATGGTATAGTGGGTCAAATTCTCTCCCATTGTGGAAGAGGCCCGAGCCCAACAGTGGGACGTATGTAGGCTGCAATGACGATGGTGATCGTTTCGTGATAACGAAGTCAGAGTAGACAGTAACAGTCATGTATTTTAATAATATTAGGGGTGCATGTGCAGTGCTTAGTGCCTACCGTAATAGGTAAAGATTTCAGATTCTGATTTCACTTCGCAAACGGGTTGTAGCATTGTACAGGCAAACTTATAGTACCAAATACGATCGCCAATCTGCTTGCCAGGCGTAGAAATTGTGGTATTATCTCCCTTTATGGGTAATCCAATGTCAATGATGATCCTTGTCAATGTCAGCAGCTGCTTGTATGTTCATGATAATTCTGTAATATATTAGGAAAATAATCATTAAACAATTTAAAAATGAACTTACGACTTTAATTTCACTTGTTGTAAAATATTATTATTCGTTAAAAGATTTTTGTTAAGCTATTAATGTAGGCGTAATATAGGTAGCACAATTTAACAACCTTTAAATTGTAGTTTAGTTGAAAAGTTATAATTAAATGATTAAAGTAGTTGGAACACAGGATCACGTTGATTATAAATTTTGCTATAGAAAACATATGTAGTACGATGTAATACAGTATTTTTTCCAAAAGCACAAAATCCGTAGCGCAATATACCTACTAATAGTTTAATGTATAGAATTTAAAAAAAATCATAAAAATAGATTGGTATTTCTCAAAAAGATGAAAGTTCTAAATGTTTTTATTTAACCACATTAAGAAATAAAACCTCGCGATGAAAGAATGATAATAATAACTCGACTAAATAATATATATATTTAGATAGTAATCTAGTATTTAAATTAACCTGGATCTGTGTCAATGTATAATGTAAGTAAACAAGGTTTCACAATAATCACGTGGTTGAAGTAGCACCTGATCCCAATCATGTGATGAACTGGTTAAACACGGATTACGTATCAAGTTTTACCACTAACCACTTAACAAACAGATGTTTATATATCGCAGACAGAAGGCTTATAATAAAAAACTCACGTGACAAAAATAATTTAGGTTAAATATATTAATATGCATTATTATAAATGATTGTGTCATAAAGTTTTACCTTATATACGTTTGTATTTTACTACATCTCACCTAAAAGTAACAAATTGTATATCTTTATGATGTTAACAATACTTAAAATATTGCACTAAAGAGAAAATACCAATGGTTTTTAAAATACCACACACATTGTATCCATTTTTAAGAATCAATAAAACGATTGTGATTCAAATATATTTGTAAAAGTAAAAAGTACAAAATAAAGCGATACTATTTAATTTTCTTCTATAAGTTACTAACAGTGAGTTGTAGACTTGACAGTATTACAATAAATTGGCCAACATATATTATTCTACAGAGACATGTTGTATATAAAATGGAACATCATGAAGCAAATACAGTTCACTTAAAATTATTTTGAATATTAGATCTAAATTAAGACTGAAAGAATAGGTAGGCTCTGCAACTTCTCTTGTCAATTTTCTTATTAAGCTCGAGGTGTGTGCCACGTGGGCAGAGCAGCACCGTAAACTCGTTGCAATCTGAATTTGCGGGTGGACAGACCGGGGATTAGTCCGCCACCAGCAGAAAAGCCGTCCTCATGAAGGGTAGGCTTTTTGTTGCCGGGGCAGCGACGAGGACAGTACCCAAAAAGGTAACACGCCGGGCCAGCCACGGATGTTCGAGAATCGATACCAGTGGGAACGCACACCGCTCATCCGTCGTCCCGGAGATATTGGGCGGGATGTGTCCAGGCCATAGCTTACCACAAAAAAGGCTCTCCAACTTCTCTTGTTTATTTTGTAATTAAATTTGTTGTGAGTTGCCAAGTCGATTAAAAGTATTTCCAGTACTTATCAAGCATACAGGGACGTCAAGAAGTGAGGGTACCCGAAAGAGTATCGGTATCGTCGGACCAACCACTGAGGACAAGGAACTCGGCACTGGGGGTCGGCTAAACGACGGAGGCGACGTGGGTACGGGTAGGTTATGGGCGCGCGCACCGTCCTTCGTCACCCCGGATGGCGTGCGTGTGCGATTACCATAGCCCACCCATAAAAAAGTACTTCTCAAGCATCAAACTTCAGTGTCATATAAGAAAATCATTGTAGCTTTGGAGTTATAAGAGAAAAAGTGGTCAGTTTAATCCTAAATAAAAAACCTGTAGTTACTGTAAATAATTTAGACATAATTTATTTTTAATATTCGTGTATCCAGTCTATAAACTGTCACGAAATAAAATACCACAAAAATAATCTAGCATTACGTCTATAGCCATAATAACTAAAAATTTTACTTAAGGTACAAATAATCAAATTTCTCACAATGTAATAACTTAAGAAAATAGAACATATATTTTGATCTATCGCAAACAGACAGCAATAAAGCTAAAGAGGACAGTCTTGAAAAAAAGCCTACATCCTCTGACTAGCGTGTTTCAATAGGTTAATTTACCTCTCATTATGGGAGAGGTAAGATGTATCGGAACTGAGATGATAATGATTATGACTGATCTATGAATATCCACTACGTCGTTTAAAAGAGTATTAAATAGTTAAAGAGTAAGGGATCATGAGGAGATTAAGTAAAAACACTCTCTTGGGAAACTTAAACCACCAATCAAATTGCATTTTTTCTTTATTGCAAACGGTGGCAAACAAGCAAACAGTACACCTGATGGTAAGTGTTGCTGCCGCTCATGGACCTTTACAGGGTCGCTGCCTACCGCGAAGAAAGTGAAGAGAGTGTGAATGCGTGAATTAAGGCTTGGTGATAAGGACTCCACCAGAACCTTCCACACACAAACACCCTCAGAAAGTTGGGCTTCCGGCTCTCTCGCTCACTGAACGAAGCGCAGCAACAAATTGCTACTACTCAGACGTCGATTTTCTGTGAGAGTGTGGTACTACCCCGGACGGACCGGCCCGCGGCTGTAGACAGATAACTGTCGACAGTGTGGTCCTACCACTCTTTGCATGTAACATAACAATTATATAATTACCTCTACTTGGAACGTTATATGTCTAACAGTGGACTCAAATCGGTTCCAGCCCATTATCATAACCTTTTTTTTATGGTGGGCTATGTTCTAGACACACCCCGCCCTATCTCTCCTGGGCGACGGATAAGCGGCGGCCTATCGCCATTGGGCCGACCACCAATGCCTTGATATACGTGGCCGGTTCAGTGTGTTTCGGGTACCGTCTCTTTCGATGCTCCGGCAATAAATCAGTATTGTCGAATTGTTGCCTTCACGCGATCGATCTCTCTGCGGGTGGCAGACTAATTCCCCATTCCATCCGCCCGCGACCTTTATCATACCCTGCCATATCAAACCATAAAATGGAGACGCTAGTATTTTATTATAAATTGTGTACCTTCTATAGATTAGTAGTGGTAGGCAAGGATTGTACGTCCCATTTACCCCGTTTTGCTTTTCTGCTTACTCCTTTGTGCGGACACACCAAATTCCCAGCGACTATGATAGATAAATCGTTTATTTTTCATTATCGAATATTGTTACGCCATGTAAAGGATTACTTGGAACCTCGCAATCGAAATGTTATGGTTATATCATTAAATTTTTGAAATACTTGTATTCATTCATTCATATAGCTCATATACGTCCCATTGTTGGACTCGAGCCTCCTTTATAATAGGAAGGAAATTGACCTACTACACCACGCTGGTCAGAGATATTGGTAGAGAGTTCTGTTTCGAGTTTTCCTTCTTTCGCACAGATACTGTATGCATATTTAATCCCTTTGTCATCTTTTACGATACCCACGGGTAAGGGGCTGGTAAATTGTATTCTTACTCCGTCACAACACTGAAAACAGTTGTATTAAGTATACAATCAACAGTGAAATATACAAGAATTTTGTCGATAACTTCAGTAGGCATTAGTCATAGACTTTTTTACTTTAACAGCCTTTGCGTACAAAGGCAAGTCGACTATAATCTATAAGCACTGTTTTCAGACTTTTTATTATACCTACATATAACGTCAGGTCAATAGACTCGTTAACGAAAAGTATAAACAGTTCATTTTCTGCGCTTATGATTTAGGTGTTTCTAGATAAGTTATATGTATATAATACTAAATATGTATGATCCATCTTAGTGTACTAAACCTCTTTTATTATTTAGTAGATTTTTGCCCAAAAATAAGACCCATATAGGCTGAGAAATTAAAAAACAAAAAAATATTGAAATAAATTATAATGCACATCATTAACCTTTATAGTTTCAAAGTGTTAACCGTGTGGTGACGGAATAAGAATACAATTCTCCATCCCCATTTTACCCGCGGGTATTGTAAGAGACAACTAAAGGATATAAAAAAGGATATTTTTTTTTTGGAGAGTGGGTTTCGGTCGACGCGCTCCTCGCACCACTCCGTCCGGGGTGACAGAGGGGCGTAAGCACGCACACCCGCAACCCACCTACGATGCACGTCACCTTCGTCGTTGGGCCGACCACCGAAGCAGGGTTACTTGTCATCAGTGGTCGGCCCGACGGAATACCCCCTATTTGGGGTACCCTCCCATACAAAGGATATATGCAGATAAGAACAATGCGAGAAAAGGAAAACTCGGCATAAAACCCCATATCAACACGTATGACCAGCGTGGTATAGTAGATCGATTTCCCTTTTATTGTGGAAGAGGTCCGAGCCCGAGAATGGGACTTATGTGGGTTAACATGACGATGTCATGATGACTTTCGAATATTGAAACGTCAAATTAATATCCGTTCTCACAAATGACATCTACATTTTGAGGAAAAATCTATTTCACTGTGATTTACTGCCGCATTTTTCTCAATATGGCCGCGTTTGGGTGCTAGTTATTAGGTTTGTTTGGTTTATATTGCTGTAATGATCACGATGAATTTAAACTTTATATATGAATTTCTTGTATACGTGTATACAACCGCTGAACTGCTCCTAAACGGCTGGAGCGATTTAACGAATTTTTTGTATGTGTTCAAGGGATTCGAGAATGGTTTAGATTCACATTTGGACCCAGTACGTAGTGCTGCGATCGGCCTTAAGGAGAATTCCTTTTACCATTTTTTTTAAATTAAAACAGAACAACGTTGTTGGGTGAGTTAGTGTTTTATAATAAGTTACAAAATCACTATAATTAATTGTTTATTTAGAATCCCTTACCTTTGTGCTGGCAATGAAATTGTATCAAAAATGTGAGTCAAGCTTTAATAATTTAATTATATACTGCTGCGAGTGAATTAAAATTTCTGTAGTGCCTTTGCCATGTTCATAAACATTCAAAACATTATAAAAATCACAGTATCAAAAATCCAACACAAACAATTTTATATCTAACTAGCAATCCGCCCTCGCTTCGCTTCGGTTATAGGTTATAGTCATTTTACCAGCGTAGTTGCCGTTCCCGTGGGAATACCGGAATAAAATATAGCCTAGTTTACGCCCTGATATTATAACTTTCCATTGGTGAAAGAATTTTTGAAATCGGTCTAGCCGTTTTGAAGACTACCCGGAACAAACAGACAGACAGACAGACAGACAAAAATTTTTTAATTGCTATTTTAGGCATAGGTGTCGTGCAAATAACCGTGTGAGCATGAAAAAAGCCTATTATTTTGACATTACAAACAGACACTCCAATTTTATTTAATGGTATAGATAAGAAGAAAAAATAAATTAAAAATAATAGACAAGCCCGCTGAGTTTCCCGCCGTTTCTTCTCAGTAGCGGTTCCGTTCCGATCCGGCGGTAGTTTATTTTTTTGGATAATTTAATTTAATTTTGTAAACTTGACAATATGTAAGTGCCTTCTCGAGATTTATGCATAATAAATGATTTGAATTTAAATTCGGATGCGCATTGAATACTCATTAATGCGAATATGATTTAATACCGATGGCCCGCTCAATTAGCGGCGAGGTGAAAAATGAGACTGCGCGACGCCCGTCTCGTGCCTCAGACGGTTCAAGTGGAGTATAACTGGATCATAGTCTCCAAAGATAGAAGATCCTTACTAATATTATAAACGCAAAAGTTTGTGAGTATGTGAGGATGTGAAGAGGTTTGTGGCTCATTCACGCAAAAACTATGGAATGGATTTTGATGAAACTTCACAATAATATAGCTTACATATCAAAATAACACATAGATTATAATTTATTCCGATATTCCCACGAGAAGAGGACCTGCGGGTGAAATCGCAGGACGCTGTTGACATATAAACTTTTGAAATGTTTTAAATTACAAAATTATGGATTTCACTCTCTGTGTGTGGGGACGGAGTAAGAATATGATTCAGCACCCCTCTCTTTCCCATGGGTGTTATAAAAGATGACTAAGGGATATAATATAATAATAATATTTCCGTGTGGTGACGGAGTAAGAATACAATTCACCACCCCCTATCTTACCCGTGGGTGATCGTACGAGACGACTAAGGGATATAAAACGCATATATCATCTATGCGAGAGAAGGAAAACTCGAAATAAAACCCTATACCAACACGTCTGACCAGCGTGGTATAGTAGGTCAAGTACCCTTCCATTATGGAGGAGGCCCGAGCCCAACAGTGGGACATATATGGGCTGAGATGATGATGATGATGATGAAGGGATATAATATGCATATGACTTTAGTACAAGAGAAATAAACATGAAATAAAACCCTGTACTAATACGTCTGTTTTAATAACCTTAAGCAAGTTATTTAACTTAATTGTTTCCGTGTGGTGACGAAGTAAGAATACAAAACACCACTCCGTATCTTGCCCGTGGCAGTCGTAATAGACGACTCAGGGATATAGTACGCATATAACATCTATGCAAGAGAACGACAACTCGAAATAAAACCCTATACCCCAACCTGTCTAACCAGCATGGTATAGCAAGGTCAATTTCCCTCCTATTGTGGAGGAGGCTCGAACAGTGAGACGTAAATGAGCTAAAATGATGAGTTATTAAATTTGTGTAATAATATTTTGATTTCTGATGTTTACGCGAGTATTATACATTTTAAATAAAACTACTTTACGGATTTTATCGCGTTTGTATTTGATTTTTGATTACCCGACGTTTCGAACACTTTACAGCGTTCATGATCACGGGTGGACTAAGATGTCTCACGTCCAACAAGTTATTGTTACTGCAGAAAATTTTATAATTATCTACCCGATACAGAAATTAGTTATTAAATATTGACCCACATTTTGATACAAAATTTATTGCCATATTTTGTGAGTGCGTAATTATTATGCGTAATTATTACAAACTATTGGCATTATAGACGTACTTCGATATTACCTACATATATGCATAATATATTACGATGATGTAACATGTAAACTCACTTGATAACGATATCAGTACTCGTGAAAATATAAACTATAATAAGCTTATATTATTAAGTACGCCCGGGCATGTCGTAAAGGACGACTTAGTGATATTATATATACTAGCTAACCCAACAGACGTGTTTGGTTCAAATAAAATAATAGCAATTCTCCTTGAAATCGACAGCAGCGCCACCTACTTGTCCAATTGTGAATCTAAACCATTCTTGAATCCCCTTGGATTCGAGAATGGTTTAGATTCACAAATGGACACACAAAAAATTTCATCATCGGTCCAGCCGTTTAGGAGGAGTTCGGTGACATACATACGTACACAAGGAATATATGCACAAAGATATAAATTAAGTGCAAATAAAAAAGAAAGAAAATATTGCTGGACCAGATGCCAAGCAGCACCCGATCACGAGTTAACTACTAGAGCAGCCGTCACTCCTCTCAATCACATTGGAGGGTAAGGGGGCGACCCACGTACCTTTATTGTTATTCTCTTGAAAATCAGCATCCATTAATTCAGTAACATATTACTTAAGAGCAATATTATGTAACAAGTAATTGCAACAATTACAATTAATGTGTGCTCTAATTTAGGCGTAATTTTTGTGACAAATATGGAAATCTCTTCCAGACACCAAATGTTCTTTTAATAGCCATCCTCTTTTTTTATTTGTCCTTCATCATTCAAAGGAATCTCAGAAACCGACCAATAGTGATAAGCCAACGGCTCTCTACTGCTATCACCAAATAGTCAATACATCTGTTGTACACAATGTAGTCATGGTCGTTATAGGAATACTTTTTCTCAAACGGTTATCGATTCGTCGAACGATGTGACCTGGCCATTACCATTCCCACGTATTATAACTAACAGAAAGGGTTTAACTAACTTAGTCTGATGACTATGTTAGTTAAACCTAGTCTGATGACTATATTGGTCACAGCTTTATGGCGCTGTTTCTTGTAAGAATTTTCAGTTTTTTTTCTTTCTTTTTATTAGTCTTGTGTTTGTACAGCATAGCGTGTTTTGCCTGACGAATTTAGGTTTTGGTCTTTTTAGCATACCTATAGTTCGTAGTTTATGGTTTGGTAATGGTCACTGAACAAGGTTCTGCTTGCGGTAGCTACGTGGGGCGGGTCGCTCCCTGCCCTCCAATGTGGTTGGGGGAAGTGATGGCTGCTCTAGCAGCTAACTCGTGATTGGCTGCTGCTTGTGGGATCTGGTCCAACCATATTTTGCTTTCTTTTTTTAATTGGACTAAAGTTAAAAATGTATATATCTTATCTCGAAGGTCATCACACTGAAGCTAATACTATGTTGTAAATGTGCAATTTTATTTAAAAGATGAAAAACAAATGACAGCCCTCTGAGTTTCTTGCAGGCTCTTCTCAGCTTGTGGCTGCGCCTTGATCCGGTGGTAGATTATTGAATTGTGGTCAAACAATGTATAAAATTGACAATATGTAACTGCCCTCAAGGGGACTATACAGAATAAATGATTGGATTTGATGTTATTTAAAAACTCGTTCTTCTACAGAATTAATTTTTTTTTGGACTTTATCTAGAGGTATCCTGAGAATAGGTATTGCCTACTGTGAGTTATAAGGTCGACAGTCAGGGATCACCTTTCCGTAGCATTAGACCATATCTGAATAACAAAATAATATAATTTATCATCAGCGATATTTTATAATAATTTACCAAGATAATGTGATAACTGCTTTTTGTGTTTTATAGAGTACTAGCTGACCCGGCGAACTTTGTACCACCATAAATTTTTTTCGTAAATATATTTTCTAAATTGCCGAAAATATAGTCTCTAATGGAAGAAACATTACAGCTTTGTCGGGAAAGATTCGATCGTCTTGGTCGCGACATTGTTAATGATGATTCATAGAGAATACAAATTACCTAAATTAATTATTGATTTCTGACAAAATTATAATTATTAAATTTTCAACTATACTTAACTATAGACAAAATTACGTTTAGCTGTCATTTGCATTTTGTTATTACATATCAAAAGCGTTTTTTTTTTTTTATTTTTTTTCGCCCTAGCTGAGGCCGCGGGTGACGTGACCGGGGATTAGTCCGTCACCCGCTGAGAGGCCGACCGCGTGAGGAAAGACCGACGTCCTCCCCGAGGGGGGGACGTCGGTCGATGGGAGGGTACCCCAATAGGGGGTATTCCGTCGGGCCGACCACTGACGACAAGTTAACGCTGCTCCAGTGGTCGGCCCAACGACGAAGGCGACGTAGTTTTTGGGTGGGTCGCAGGAGTTGCGTGCTTAAGCCCCTCTGTCGCCCCGGACGGAGTGGTGCGGAGGGGCGCCGACCGCAGCCCACCCACAAAAAAAAAAAAAGATGCGTTTTTTTATACTACGTTTCATAGTGATTTGTATTCTCATTGACATTTTATGTCACGTCACACGGGAACGCGATCGAACGGGATAAAAGAGTTATTGGCGAAATCTTGTAAACACCATTTAAAAAAACGGAATAAAAAGTATCCTATGTCCGTCTCCTGGTTCTAAGCTACCTCCTCACTAATTGTCAGCCAAATCGGTACAGCTGTTCTTGAGTTATAAATAGTGTAACTAACACGACTTTCTTTTATATATATAGATTAATATTTAAAATTTTTATTTTGTAAAATTAATGTGACGGATTTTTGGACATTTAAAAGAAATAAAATTCTGTAATACAATTTCAGATCTAATAAAAATTGATACAAATAAAGAAAATATATATAAATGATAACAGTCATCTCTAATTTTTATAGCTTTATTTTTCATCGAGCGAATCATCTTTTCTGAAGAAAATTTTTGCACCATTATATTTTAACAAAGAATTTATTCTTGGCTTGGCCCGTAAAGGAATTAGGTCAGCGATACTAACTACAAAAGCTTCTTCTTTTCTTAGGAACAATGATACAAGCTCTCACATAAAGATTTGTTATACACTTATTGTAGCTAAAGGTATTTAAAGGTATCATTTTTATTTATTTCTTACGTTTAAGATTACTAGTAATGGCATTTTAAAGATTAAATGAAACACTGTGCCTTATTTCCACTAGAAATCCATAAAAAATGAGAACTAAAAACAAAAGGAAAGAGAATATAACGCAGCATTCATCCGATACACTCATATCACCTAACGTGAACGCTAACTATTACCCTCCTTGAGAGGGCCTAAGTTATGCAGTGGACGTTGCTAATAATTAAAGAAGTTAATGCGTTTGTATACAGCATTTCTGCCGCGTTATGATAGAGTAAGAATACAATTCCTCACTCACTGTCTTACACGCGGGTTTCGTAAAAGCCTACTAAGAGATATAACATACAGATAAAATAAGTACTTTAATTATATATATCCACCACAGAGGTCTTTCCTTATAATGGAATGAACATCGAACAACGGCCTATTATAACATTACTAGGGCTTAGAATTATAACGTATAGAAGGATAGTGTCGGTACTTCGAGTGATCAAAAACATGAAGCCAAAATTACCATATGCGCGCAGGCGATTACACACGTACACCACTATACAAATTATGAAATGAAATTTTGTTTTTATTAACATAAATAGTCGAAATACTTTTAAAAGTAATGTTAAAAACTTTTTATGTTTTTCAAATGTGTTGTGACACCACTTGAATGCATAAACCGTCATAATTACCTATTTATTTTTTAAGAGTTGCGTACGTACGTGCAGTAGAGTGACTTTGTACACTACGGAACGGTTTCGGCGTAAGCTCCATTAGGCTTCAATTTAAATGCTTCATTTTTTGTGCGCGGACTTACCACGTACGTTATTATTCTAAGAGCTAGTAGTTCTAGTTCTTTTATAGTGTTTTATTTCGAATTCTTCTATTGCATTGCTGGTTGATCGTTTCAAACCCGCAATACAAAAGAATAGTGATTTATTGATGGTATATAATGATAGTGGTATTGGTGTATACAGATTAATAATAAATCTGTTACCATCATAATTAATGTATAAGAGACTTCCCCAATGGACTGTCATTGAATTTGTCTTTGATTATAGTCCCGTGAGCAGGGATGACCAGCTATATACGTTGTACTTTCGGATACGGACTTCCTCTAGATGGGGTATATATCGAGATACGAGTAGATATCGAGTTTTATTTCAAGATTCCTTTCTCTTACAATAATGTTAAAATCAAATATTAATAGCACATATTGAGGCAAACACTTCTATGGAGTCTATCGCGGGTAGAAACTTTCTTGGTAAGATCGTCAAGGATGCTTGGATATCTACTATAAGTAGAATTATGATGATAACCGTACAAGAAACTCATGGTCATATATTGATAGGTATAAATTAACCATATATTTTGAAAAATCCTATCCTACTAATATTATAAACGCGAAAGTTTGTGAATATGTGAGGATGTGAAAATGTTTGTTGCTCTTTCTCGCAAAAACTGCTGAATAGATTTTGATGAAACTTCACAACAGTGTAGCTTACATATCAGAACAACACAGGTTATAATTTATCTCGATATTCCCACGGGAAGGAGACATATGCGGGTGAAACCGCAGGGCGCTGCTAATCAGAAATAAAGTTAACCAATACTTGTTGTATAGTTAGACCTAAGTGGTGGAGCTTAGACATCATTTTAGCGGCCACTGTTCGATATACATAACTTGAAATTTAAGTTATCCTCATTTCCCTGAGAATTATATTTTTGATCAAATATCAATAATAGAGTCAGTGTGCGCTAAAATTGGTATAAAACCTAATCACTTATAAAAATGTGTGATATTTAAATAAAACAAAACTTAAACGTGAGCTTGCCTTTCTGCTGAGAAAAGTAATAGCTAGATCTACATAAATATACAATAAAAAAACAACAAACTCAATATAACTTGTAGGGCTTACTTTCGGTTGAAACGAACGATAGAGTTTTAAATGCTTCCGTTGTATACGAACTGCTTCTATACCCTTTTATTTAAATAATAAAATGAGGAGTTGTTTCAAATTTAGCATGTTTCTATCTCATTTATCAATGGCTAACTTCTACTCGCGACTTCGTCCGCGTGGTATAGATACTTTGGGCTAACACCAAATTTAACCTGAGAGTGAAAATATTTTTTAATAATACGATTCTGTCACACACGATTTTTGCGAAAATTTTGTCATTTACGCAGCGGAAGCTCTCAAAAGGGAAAAATCCCGATTGTGAAACATTTTTGATTGGTGCTCCGCTCTTGTTGGTCTTAGCGTGATGATATATAGCGTATAGCCTACCTCGATAAATGAGCTATCTAACACTGAAAGAGATTTTCAAATCGGACCAGTAGTTCCTAAGATTAGCGCGTTCAAATAAACAAACCTTTCAGCTTTATATATTTATCAATGATTATTTTTAACCGTGAGGACAGCATTTATTCTAATTTTAGGAACGCAAATATAAGATTATATAAGGTTACTAGCTAACCCAACAGACGTTGTTCTGTTCAAATAAAGCGCCACCTACCGGGTCCAATTGTGAATCTAAACCATTCTCGAATCCCCTTGAGCACACACAAATTACTTACTCAATCCAGTCAACAGATATCGCCATCTGTTAAAATCGTTTGGAGTTAACAGATAACTGTGAATGTCAAATAATAGACAAATAATTTGCAATAAAATAATATTGCGACTATAAATTAAGATGTAAGCTATCCTATCTTTCAAGTTGAATCAAACTGCACACGGTGTGCAAATTTGATTAAAATCGGTTAAGTAGTTTAGGAGTCCATCGCGGACAAACAACGTGACACGTAATTTATATATATTAAGAAGATTAGTCGCTGATCAATGTAAAATAGCTAAATGATAAAAATTATATAACAACTGATGCCTTAAAATAGACTGCCATTTCGGTTCAGACTTAAAACGATCGTAATTAATGGAATTAAAAATGAACGAAAAGCAAGGTAGCAAGGTATAAAATTGTAGGCAAAAAAATACCAAATTCTTACAAAAAATTATTGAATATGTTCAAATACTAACAATTTTTCGTGTGGTGAAGAAGTAAGAATACAATTCACCATCCTCTCTCTTACCCATGGGTATCGTAAAAGACGACTAAGGGAAACAATACGCAGATAGTATCGATGCAAGAGAAGGAAAAACCAAACTCTATACCAACATGTCTGAACAGCGTCAATTTGTAGGTCAAGTTCTCTCCCAAAATGGAGGACACAAGCCCAACATTGAGACGTATATGGGCTGAGATGATGATGATGTTGATGATGACTAATAAAATCTTGGATTTATAGATTAGCAACAAAAAAGATCTGGAATCAGAAATGCACATTTTATAGGTATCCAGTTTGGTTAAGTAAAATTCAAAAATATAGTTTTACTAGCAGCCCGTCCTCGCTTCGCTTCGGTTTCAGTCGCCTTATCAGAGTAGTGCTCGTTCCCGTGGGAATACCGGGATAAAATATAATCTATGTTACTCCCTAATATTACAGCTTTCCATTGGTGAAAGAATTTTTGAAATCAGTTCGGTGGTTTAAGTGTGAAAGCGTAACAAACAAACAAACATTCTTTTACGTTTATAATATTAGTAAGGACTAGCATCCCACCCTCGCTTCGCTTCGGTTATAGGTTATAGTCGTTTTACCCGCGTAGTTCCCGTTCCCGTGGGAATACCGGGATAAAATATAACCTAGTTTACGCCCTGATATTATAGCTTTCCATTGGTGAAAGAATTTTTGAAATCGGTCCAGCCGTTTTGAAGATTACTCGGAACAAACAGACAGACAGACAAAATTTTTTTAATTGCTATTTTAGGCATAGGTGTCGTGCAAATAACCGTGTGAGCATGAACAAAGCCTATTATTTTGACATTACAAAGAGACACTCCAATTTTATTTATTGGTATAGATGAATAAATTAAAGACTCGATATTAGTTGATATTCAATTTCAGGTAGGTTTTTTTTTATAATACGACTAAATAGATTACAAAAAAAAAATCCACGTTGATATTCTTACTCATGAATGATGATATATTTTTATTTACTTACCGTGTGGTGACGGAGGAAAAATAATATTCACCACCCTTTCTCTTCCCTGTGGGTGTCTTAAAAGACGACTAAGGCATATAGTAAACGTACGTACATACATTTATGCAACGTTAATCAATCATCATCATCATCATCACAACCCATATACGTTCCTTTGTTGGGCCCAGGCCTTCTCTGTGGAAGAAAGATTGACGTACTATACTACGCTGGTCAGACGTGTTGGTATAGGGTTTTATTTTGAGTTTTCCATCTCTTGCATAGATATTATATGCATATTATATCCCTTAGTCGTCTTTTACGACACCCACGAGCAAGAGAGGGGGGTGGTGAATTGTATTCCTATTCCGTTACAACGCGGATATTACAGTGTACTAAAATTTTGTTTTAATAAAATATATTTCTAATTATCTTCAAAACTGGTTTTGCATTTCAATTGTGTGGACCTTTTTTTTATAAAACTAACAGTGTTAAGTGGCTTAATACATATTATCGTGGTAACGCACAGCACGTTGAGATTTGTCATGAATTTAAATAACGCTATTCTTTATAAGTGTTGTAAGTATTTACACAACTTTGCATAGCAACGCTTCACTAGAATATTAACTGCACAGATGGCGTAGTGGTTAAGATAGCGACCTACAGCGCCAGTGTCAGGGGTTCGAATCCCACGCGGGACAACACTTTGTGCGATCCACAATTTGTTGTTCTGAGTCTGGATGTAATTTGTGTCCGTTAATTATATATTTGTAAAGTCCCCCGCAATACAAGGATTATTTCCTTAGTGCAGGGTGTTGTCTTAAATAAATAAAATAAATAAATAAATAAAGTTAAAAATTTATAATGTTTACCTAATATTCCACTAAAGATATGGATGTCAAACATTTATTTCATTTCGTGGTCAAACGCGTTATTATCTACACATATAAAAAAAATTAGAGGTCAAATGTCTGTACGTAGAAAAAAACGCTTAAAACCAAGTCAAGGGGATGTTAGAAGTGAAATAAAATACATCAAGATTTTTTCAAATTTTTTGTATATCTGTATGTTTGTTCGTTTGTCAGTTTTTCCGTTTGTGCGTTTGTCTGTTTGTCATATTATATGTTTATCTGTTTGTACGGGCCAATCTCTGATGATATTCAAGCGATTTAAATGAAATTTTGCATGGTGGTTACATCCCCGTGATTACCTTACATCCCCGGTCAATATTTAGGATACTTTTAAAACTTGAAAAATTAAATAGTTGCCATGGGATAGTTAAAAAACTATAGTCATTCAGCTTAGTAACTAAGTAGGTTACGCTACTTAATTGAAAATCGATATAAAAACACTCATTATAAAAAAAAAAATATTCTGAAAATCAACCCCGCCGAGGATATTTTCTTTACCAAGGGTGTAAAATAGGGGTTGAATTATGTATTGATATTTTTCACTCTAATACATCATCATCATCATCATCATCATCGCAGCCCACATACGTCCCACTGTTGGGCTCGGGCCTCCTCCACAATGGGAGGGAATTTGACCTACTATACCATGCTGGTCAGACATGTTGGTATAGGGTTTCATTTCGAGTTTTCCTTCTCTTGCACAGATGTTATGTGCACATTATATCCCATAGTCGTCTTATACGACATCCACGGGCAAGATAGGGAGTGGTGAATTGTATTCTTACTCCGTCACCACACGGACAATACACTCTAATACACAAGCAATAAATTCATATAACGGCAATGATTATTTAACTGCACTGATAGTATAGTAGTAAAGATACCAACATACCATGCCAGTGTTACGGGTTCAATTCCAACACCAGACAATCTATTGTGTGATTAACAAATTGTTGCTATGAGACTAGGTATAATTTGTGTCCACGTATATCTTTATGAGGTTACTTAGTGGAGGGTGTAGTGCGAAATTCATAGTTTGTGGAATGAATAAAAACAGAAGCCTGCGCAGGGTAACTCGAACACCCTTTTTTTGACTCCAGGCATCAAACTATGTTGTCGTGGTATCGCATTCGCGCGGGCAGCCTCTCTACGGGAGGCCAACTAATCCCCGGTTCTGCCATTTGGATATGGTTGTTAGCAAAGGAGCAAACAGCACACCTAATGATAAGTGATAGTGCTCATAGATTTTTGCCAGATCTTCTGTGAATAAAGTGAAGGGAGTATGACTGCGTGCAATGAGGTGTGATAATATTAAAGGCATTACCAAAACCCACCACATGCAAACATCCTAAAAAAGTTGGGCTCCCGGCTCTTTTGCTCGGAACAGATCGAGCCGCGACATTAGGCGAACGACTGTCGAGAGTGTGATCCTATCATGTAAAGATAAAGCGCAAGCACTCAAGCTAGCCATTATCCGATGCCACAGCGGTGGAACGAGTCAGCTTGGAAGGTTTTCTTTCTGACTCGCTCCGCGGAGTTCTTACGCAAGATAGATCTACCAAGCAGAAGATGACAACCTGACTAACCCAAACTGTCGACTATGATATAAGTGATTGTCCGCAGCTTTGGTAGTGAGGCTCGCGATGAATTCACGACGCTGCTTTACCCAGGACACACAGACCTCAAAAGTATGTCTGCTGTATCCTAGCTGGAATCATAATTGTGGGAGGGCTTTAAGTCCAACGAGAGGATTCTGGCCAAAGCGCATGCTGCCTCGATCGACGCGTACTCCTCCATCTCTACGCATAGCCCTAAACACCATGGCTTTCTGCGAATACCAGCAGAAAGTTCTAAGATAAGTGGTCAGAATTTTTTCCCAGTGTTCGGCGGTTACTTCCGCACATGCATTTTTTAATAAATCTAACATCTTGTTTGCCGTAAAAGGGGGATGGGGATTGTATCGAGCGGCGTGTCCTTTGATTTGTGCCCATATTAGTTCTATAGCATTGTACTGGCAATGATATGGCGGAAGTCGAAGAACCCAATGACCACATTCGACAGCTATTTCGTCGATAATATATCTTTTAGGGAGGCTTTTTTTAGATTTTAAAATATTCACTAATTCTACTTTTAATGTAAAGTATCATCCACATTTTCGCCATGACGTTTAAGCCAGTTAATTATCTCTTGTTTTTTATTGGCCTGCGTCGGCATTTTATCAATTTGTCTAGAGTGATATGTAGCCTTGTCCATAATAATTATCGACGGTTCTTCCAGAGATTGCACCATTTCTTTGAACCATCCTTCGTAAATCTCCGCGTTCATTTCGTCGTGATAGTCCACTGTTTTCTTGGATTTAAAGGCCAGTAAAGCATTTGACACGAATCCTTTCGTAGACCCTGCATGGCATATGATAAGGCGTTCACCTTTTCGCATTGGCACTGAACTAGTGGAAGCGGCGGTGTCGTCAGTCCAGTTCTTCGATACTGTGTGGTTTGCATTTAACCAAGTCTCGTCAGTGAAAATAGCATTTGACCAATCTGATATCTTTTTGGCTTCGCTCAAAAATTCGCAGCGAGCCATAGCAACGTCGTGACGCTCCATCAATATTTTACGTTTGTCCGATTTTTTATAAGAAAATCCAATTTCTTTCAAAACTAAGCTTAATGACGATTTTTGGCCATGGAACAAACCACGTTCACGTAAAGAAACAGCAAGTTTTTTAAGTGTTGGAATTTCTTTGCGCAAGTAATAGTCGTATATATGACGACGAATAGCGTCAGCGTCGAAGTTGTCAACCGATGTCAATCGACGTGGTTGGCGTTTCTTCTTCGGCGTACGAAGCTTATTTGTTTGCATGCCGCTTGTACCGTAAGCTTCGGTAGTAATTTTTGAAACAGTAGGTCCACTAATTCCTAATGCGGCCGCAACACGCTCACGCACTTGCGACAGTGGTAATAGCGGGCCACCGTTTTGATATTCTGCTTCAAAGTAATTACGAACCTTGATCAACAGTTCTCTCGCCTGACTTTTCAGAACAGATCCTTTAGGTATTTTGATATTTGACAGCTGGGCAGCAATCAACACGGAGGAACACAAAATACACAACGTAACGTATGGATAATGTGAAAAAACTCAGCGAACAGAAATGTAGTGACCATATAGCACGACCGTCTTGTTACGAGTGACAGATTAAAACAAATACAAAATGGCGGTGGGTCATTGAGTGTTCCCAGCTTGAAAAATATATTTGAATGTTTTTATTGAATTTGTCTTTGTTCAAAACATATATGCGATCGATATCATTACTTATTTGGTCACAACACTACAACTATCAAATTAGAACTGTCATCGAGAAAATAAAGAAATGGAAATAGTATAATTGATAAAAGTAAAGCCAAGCGTAGCTTTGCGCCACGCGTAACTTTACGCCACGCCAACGATCAGGGTTAACCTCGCCTATAAATGTTTCACATCAAAAATACCAAAAAAACATATAAACACATTACTTTATAATAAAAATAGATTACATCGATGATTCGGTTTGTCTGAAAGGTTTATCTTGTCTTTATACATTCGTTTAACCATACAGTCTCTAGAGAATCACTCTAGAAGCTACTTAATCCGAACAAAGATAACCTTTTAAAGTTACCGGAGTATAAGGAAAGTTTTTGTTATCTTTTTGGCTTATCGGTAAGATGTAACCTCCAGTGTTTCTTTGATCTTCAAATTTATTTTTATTTCACTTTTTGTGGTAACTCTGGCTCCTCCCTATGTTCAACCAGTGGTTGAAAATCCTTACTAATATTGTAAATGCGAAAGTGTGTTTGTTTGTTTTTTTTTCACGCTTAAACCAGAGAACCGATTTCAAAATAACATTGAAAATCATATATCTATACCAATAAATAAAATTGGAGTGTCTGTTTGTAATGTCAAAATAATAGGCTTTTTTCATGCTCACACGGTTATTTGCACGACACCTATGCCTAAAATAGCAATTAAAAAATTTTTGTCTGTCTGTCTGTCTGTTTTAATCGCTATTAAAAATTTTTTAATCGCTATTTTTAGGCTAGGTGTCGTGCAAATAACCGTGTGAGCATGAAAAAAGCCTATTATTTTGACATTACAAACATACACTCCAATTTTATTTATTGGTATTGATTGTTATTTTCCTCGCTAGAGAGCTCCGATGATAAACGCGTCCGATCGCTGCTAAATTCAAAGTGCTATAAGGACTAATAAGGAGAACCGCGGTTTGCCGCAAACGCTACGTCCCGCAATTTTTAAATCTGTAATATCTTCGAAAATATTCATTGAATCATATGCTGTATCAGGGCCATATAGATCTATATTAAATCAACAATGTATTTAAGGTATTTAATTGGATAAGGATTAATGCTGTATTGGTTAAAATCGCTTCGAAAATTAGCCATTATTTGTCATAAAAAGTAAATGACAAAAAAATGTTATTGTGGGATATCCATAAGAGATAGACATATACCATCGCGGAGTTTTCTGTAAACCTTTTCAATGTGTACAATACTTAGTACATTATTTTGATAAATCTCATAGGGTTCAGCTTGCGTTTGCAATGTAAGCGGAAAAATGTAATTATTTACGACATCACATTAGAAACCTCAAAAGTAACAGTATTTCTCTACTATTTAATGGATGTTATTATACATATAAACCTTTCTCTTCAATCACTCTATCTATTAAAAAAAAACCGCATCAAAATCCGTTGCGTAGTTTTAAAGATTTAAGCGCATACATAGGGACAAGGGGACAGAGAAAGCGACTTTGTTTTATACTATGTAGTGATAAGCACTATGTGGTAACCGCTACGAATATTACCAACCGAGGTTGGTAATATTCCTTCTCCTCCTTACCTCACCTTTCTCATAAGTGTCGTAAAAGACTTATACCTACCAGGGTCAGCGCCACCTGATACTGTCTGGTCAACAATTACACTCCCAAGAAAGGTTGACATCAGACAGGCAGCCAGTTATGAAACTATTGACAATAACTTGTACCATGAGACAAAAGTACATATTCTTTCAAGACTCGACTCCAAGTTCAACAATTCACTACTCCCTATCTTGCCCGTGGATGTAGTATAAGACGACTAAGAGATATAATGTATACATAACATCTATGCAAGAGAAGGAAAACTCGAAATGAAACCCAATACCATCATGTCTGACCAGCATGGTATAGTAGGTCAAATTCCCTCCCATGTCGAGGAGACCCGAGCCCAACAGTGGGACGTATGTGCGCTACCATGATGATGATGATTGAGATAAGAGCAAGATGATGAAGATGATATAACAAATAAAAGAAAGAAAAAAGAAGTAATCACAAAAGCAAGCAATTAAGATTAATAGCAAAAGACCTCAAAGCTACAAAAAAAAAACAATTGGATTATATTACCATGAACTTGTTATCGGACACTGGAAGAGATATGAAAAAATATACATGGTTATTGTTTAACATTATTTCTATTAAGTGCCTCAATTTCGTATTGATTCGTTAAGGAAAAAAATTTACATCATCCATTCCTTATCCATGACTGCCATATAAATATTGCCAAAATTATATGCTACTCTAACCTGGTAGTCTAATATCATACTGTGAAAAACACTTGTACCAAGCATTCCAACGAATATTGGATAAAATTGGTTTAAAAACAAGAAAAACTCAAAATCTTTCTCATAAAACAATGTAATATTATTCACTTCATTATAGCTGTTATTATTATTGGGTAAAATGAACGAAAGTACTTTATATACGGGTTATCATTCGCAACAGGTTCAAGTGATAAGCCATCGCATCACATGACTTGGCTATTGTTAGAGTTTTATCGCTTCTGATATAATATAACTACATATTGGCAAATGTTAGTTGCAATAAAATATATAATTATTCAGTGATTTGGCAATGGCACTATAGGACTTGGCATAAAATGGAAAGATGGCGATAAAAATTATGTAAAATTTTGCATAAAATATCTCAATATTATTGTTAAATATACAAGAATCATGTGGTGTGGTGACTGTGTAAGAATATAATTCACTATATTGTCCATGACTGTCGGAAAAGACGTTTAAGGGATATAATGTGCAGATGACATCTGTGCAAGAGAAGTAAAACTCTAAATAAAACCCAACACACCTGACGAGTATGATGCAATAGGTCAATTGATCTCCTATTAGGGAGGAGGCTCGATCGCAGCAGTGAAAGGTGTGTAAGCTGAAACAGCTCGACGATACAAATAGAAGGGTTTTATACAGAACTCTGACCGTTACGTGAATATTAAATGAATAAAATAAAGTAATTTTTGTAGCCTTTACGGCAGTTTAACATTTTGCCAGCTATCACGGTAATGGGTAAATCTGGGCCGGGGCAGACCAAAACCGATAAAATCGGTGACACTGCTAAGACAATACTCGACAGCGCCAGGAACGAGGACGTGTTTGCCGCCTCTGTAAAGCAGTCGTCAGCAGCATGCCGTGGAGCGGGTCAGAGAGGAGATTTTCCACGTCAACACGTTAAGTAGTTGGCGTGTCGCGCAGTGAAAGCGTGAATAGTACTTGCGCCTGATGCCACAATAGCTGATGTCGTGGGTGGATGGAACGGAATTAGTTGGCCACCCGCAATACTGTTTGCTTGTTGCTGGGGCGTCGATGGAGATGGTACCCGAAAGGGTATCCCGCCGAGCCCGCCATGGATGTCATGATATTTGTACCCGTAACCCAATGGTGATAGGATGGGGAGGTAATACAGTGGGTTATGGAATCGCACGCCACACTGCCGTCACAACAGATGTAATGGGTTGAGTGCGTTGTGATCATAGGCTGCCCAATAAAGGTCACATAGCTCGCGGTAATAGATGACTATTAAGGAAGAAAGGTTTTTTGAGGGGACCATAAATTGGATCAGGTAGTGTATTACTAATCTCATCAGGTGGCAAAGTAACATCTTAAAAGATTAGCCATTAGATGCAGGTGACAAGGGACCACTTTGAGTGGTACACTCGTTGCTTTATAGGGTGAATAGGACGTCAATACTAATTATTATACCACTTGTGTCACATTAGCTGAGACCGCAGGAGATCGGACCGAGGCTTAGTCCCGTAACCCGACTGAGGTGGAAATCCACTGGACAGTAATTGGTTATGGTATCTATTTTGATTGATAGTGAGGAATAATATGACAGATTATATATAGCCTTGAACGTTTCGCGTTGTCAAAAAAGCAATAAATTTCAATTTGAACACTCAAAAAAAATATTGTTTAAGACACAAAATTATTTTTAATTTTCATTCACACCTTAAATAGTTTTCTGAGTCCACAAAAGCAGAGTCCAGTTGTAGAGAAAAAGGACGATGCATTTCGCAAATTTAAAAAAGTTTGAGCATATGCGGTGAACCGAAAAACGCGGAACAAAAGAGGGAAGTGCTTTGTTCCGTTTTAGGATATTATTTGTCGAAAGCAAAAGCGGGTACTCTTTCGAAAATTACACCGAAGTGGAATCACGAATGATGATATAATATACCTATACATATAATATGAAAAAAAAAGATATTTTAACGTGTGAAAACAAAAGATATTTGTAACGTGTGTGATATCTCATGACGGATTAAAATTAGGTAATTACTCCCTAGTTTTAGCACATTATAACTGTAACTCTTCTGTTTTAATAATGACAACGATCGATTAATATTTGATTTTAATTAACACAGGCCGTGAATTTGTCTGACAAGATGAGGTGATACATATGGAATATAGGTGATGTTTATCATTATAGTATCAGTATATACTTTCTTAAGAAGTAGGATTAAAAAAATAGATAGTTGAATCAAATTTTAATTAGAGCAGTTTGTAATGTCAAATGTGACCGCATAGATGATGTAGAAGTTAATATAACGACCTCTGTGCCAAGTATCATGAAGTGGAATTCCATGCAGGACAATACTTTTACAATCCACAAATTGTTGTTCTGAGTTTGCGTGTAATTTGTATCTATAATTATCTATTTACTAGCAATCCGCCCTCGCTTCGTTTCGGTTTCAGTCGCCTTACCCGCGTAGTTCCCGTTCTCGTAGGAACACCGGAATGAAATGTAGCCTATGTAGAGAGTACCCTGATAATTATAACTTTGCAATGGGGAAAGAATTTTTAGAATCGGTTCTGTTGTTTAATCGTAAACGCGTAACAAACAAACAAACTTACTTTCGCATTTATAATATTAGCAAGGATAAAATCGCCTAGAATACAAGCTTTAGTTCCTTAGTGCTGGATATTCATTTGAAAAAAAAAGTAATAAAAGAGTCTATGTATTAACCAAATCATTATAACTTATGGCCTTACAAAATGAGATAATTCATTCAGAAATTTTGCCGTCACACAAGCATATTAATGGATTTTATCTCCATTAATCTACATATACGACGATAAAAATAATGATTGTAAGAATTTTAAAAATATTTTCATCATTACTATACAAAATATCACACAAACTATTATTGAAATTATACTTTTTGGCGAATTAGGGAAGGGATGAGAGTAAATTTTTATGGTGCGCACACACACCGTCACGAAAAACCGATACCAGTTAGCTAGTGGACATTTTTTACTTTTTTTACGTATTAAATTTTTTTTTCTATTATTAGTGTCATTGTTTTAGAAAATAAGGATAACGTGAAAAATAACATTTTAGAAAGATTTTATATTGTTTCACCATAGAAGTATAACTTTTTAAGTTCGTACATAAATGCACCCACACTCACACACTTTTGAAATGAAACTTCTTAAGAATCGTTGTGATTTTAAACTCGATGAAACGAAAAAGCGAGTCCATAGAGACACAAACACGTAAATGTATAGGATTCAGCCGGCGAGAGAATGAGATAAAACACATTCGCTTAGAGTCCCCACTATCGTCTACTAAGCCTTGTCCATAAATATGCTCCTGTGTAGTGGGATAGTCAGTATATCTGTATCTTGCTCCAGTTCTATGCGTTCTACGTGTTTATGTTAATACTAGCAACCCGCCCTCGCTTCGCTTCGGTTTTAGTCGTTTTACCCGCGTAGTTCCCGTTCCCGTGGGAATATCGGGATAAAGTATAGCCTAGTTTACGCCCTGATATTATAGCTTTCCATTGGTGAAAGAATTTTTGAAATCGGTCCAGCCGTTTTGAAGATTACCCGGAACAAACAGACAGACAGACAGACAAAAATATTTTAATCTGTATTTTAGGCATAGGTGTCGTGCAAATAACCGTGTGAGCATGAAAAAAACCTATTATTTTGACATTACAAACAGAGACTCCAATTTTATTTATTGGTATAGAAGATGTGTTTAATACATGTGTTTGCGCCAGCGTATTAGAAAGCTTTAATATAAAGCAAATGTGTTGATTGTTGATGGATTTTTATGTGTGAATATTTTCATCTCCTTGATAAATTAATTTTACATTTTTTTTTTTACTATTAACAAAAAACACGTGGGACCAGAGAAGTTTCACTTCTGACTTGCGTACTTTATACGCACGCTCTTTTTGATGTGAAACATCTAGAGGCGAGGGTGACCATGATCGTCGCGTGGCGTTTAACGCCACGCCTCGCGGTCCCCTATTAATTAAATATTAAATAAATATTTAGATGCATATACCTACATTTTTGTAACGAAACCATGGTGCGATTTAAAATTTTGTACAGCGCCATCTAGTGAACTCAAAGTAAATTGTTACTTATAATGTATATTAATGAAAATAAATGTTTATTGAATAAAATCATCATTTTTTGGAAAAAAATCGCGATATTTTATTAATACTTTATGCCTTAATTTTATCGTATTAGTTCCTGTCGTAATCTAATGTTTTTTATGCATATATACTTGTTTTATAAATTAATGTAAAATTCTCTAACTTAGTAATATAAATATACCAGTAGGTATGGTATTTAGTTTACTTTCAGCTACGAAAACTGGAGAACCGTTTTTTATAGGCTTTAATTAGTTTCAGGTGTATATATATTTATTTCTTTGTATATTACCGACTTCATAGGAATTGGATTTTGACTCACTTTAAATAGTCAAATTTCATTTAAAAGTTGAAAATTTAAGGAGGACAAATGACGTTAAAATTATTTAGATAGCTTGTCTTATTATCATTACAGGATAAATTTTTTTTTATTAAATATATTGAAGCTGAGAGTTGGTCGTTAGCTCGATAAATGCCGCCATTTCTGTTTCCTAAATCACACTCTTCGTGCGGAAAGAATGTCTGTGAACGGATGAAAGCATTTTATTTTTATAGGCTTTTATTAGTTTCAGCTGTGTATTTATTTTTTTGTATGTCACCAACTCCTTAAGAATTGGATTTTGACTCACTTTAAACAGCTTGTCTTATTATCATTACAGGATTAGAGAGTTCTTTATAAAATATATTGTAGCTTAGAGTTTGCTCGATAGATGTCGCTATTTCTGGTTTATAAATCGCAAATTATTTCAAGCTACGTTTTAGAAGGTTCATTTCGTTTGTACTAAATGACGTTACCATAAATATGAGTCGTAAAGTCAATTTTAAAATGGATAATTTATTCGATACGATACCTACCAAAAAGTACTTATTGACTAAAATATCGAATACAAAAGTATCGGTATCGAAAGAAAAGTACTCGATACCTAGAGATAAGTAAATAAAAGTACTCGATACTTTAAACAGTACGTTACTTATCTTTCGATACTATTCATGAGTTCAGTATCGATACTTTATATTCGATACCGTGTCTCTACTCGTACAAAATAGTTTCGATGTTTCACATCTGTCAGGCGTCCTGAGCGACGGCTCACTTTTTTTAAAAATATATATACTTTTTGACTTTTTTATAATTTAATTATACGTGCCAATAAATAATAAGTAAATGATAAAAACATATTTATGAAAGTAACTAATATCAGGTTGACCGAGCTTCGCTCGGAGTATTTTTGTAGCCTTTATTCAGATTAATAAAAAATAAAAAAATAAATAATGAAAATTATATAAAAAATTACAAAAAGAGAATAATAATAACACTGAGATTCGATCCGACGCCGTTTGTCGCCGATGTCAAAAATAAAATGAAACCTGACTACTTCGCCACTGAGTTATCGTAACTCATGAAATTGATGGCAAAATTTGAATTCATATTCTTTTATAATTTAATGTCATTATATTGTCTGCCAAAAACATTGACAAAACAACATTTTCTATACATAAAACCTAGCTGGATCGATTTTTTGGGCCCGAATCCTTCTAGTATGCCAAGTTTCAACAAAATCGTTGGTGCCGTTTTCGAGATCCTGAATATATACAGGGTGTATCAGGTTATGGGACAACTGGTCAAACGGGGGGTAGGCAATGGTGGTAAGAACCCATAAAAAAATTTGAAGGAAAAATATCGATTCGTTAGTGAAGCAGAGACATGTAAAGTTTTCAATTTTGTCATTGTTTTTTTGTTTAAATCTGATTGAAATGTATAAAGTCAGTGATACTTAATCTGCAACATATTCGTACTTTGTTAAATGTTCAATAGAAATTGAAAAAATCAATGATTATGGTCGCATAAGCAAAACGAACTTCGCTTTAAATCAGCTGATCGGCCGATTATCGTCGCCGAGTCACGTTTGTACCTACAGTCCCATTAAAGCGTTTGCGCAATTCTAGGTATGTATGAATGAAATTATACTGTCGAAGCTTTACATGCCTACATGTATCCTGTCTATCCATGCGTAACATTTAAGGCGTAGACTGTTTGACACACATTTTTGAAATTACTATAACTTTTATGTTATATTGTTTTTTGTGTAATATACATTTTAATTACGATCCATGGCCGGTACACTACAACATACTCGAACAGTTGCTCCATAATCTGATACACCCTGTATATACAAGAATTGCTCGTTTAAAGATATAAGATTTATTTACATCAAACACAGCCAGTATTATGTAACTTAATAATAAATACGTAAACAGATAGGGCTTTTTACAAACACAATATAACGTTGAATAGCAATATTTTTTCAGACGATCTAGCTAACATTATTATTTATGTAGACCACCTAATACTAAATATAGAACAGATAGGGCCTGATACCGACAGTCTATGTATACTATAAATAAGTTGCACTTGAACTACATATAACGAATAGGTGTCTACATTACCGCATAATACCGCAATACTGTCTTACAGTACTGTTTATAGAACTTTAGAATTCGTGGGACGATATTGATTATGTATTTACTTGAAATTTGCGCACGTAATGGTTTTTTTAAAGACTGAGCTGAAGAATAATGTCTTAAGTCGTTTAGGTTTATGAAAACTTCTATAGGTTTGGATGGAAGTAAATTCATGTTGACAAATCATCATCGACATTGTCGTGTGGATTGTTAACGCTAACATTATATCTTTAGCTTTGTTAATGACATTATATCTGTGTCAAAACCAAATAAATATAAAAGGTTTTAATTTAAAAATTCTAATATAAAACCAAACAATTAATTCCAACATCCAAAAATAATAACTGCATAATTTTAAATTTTCACTTCTGTCGGTAGTCCTCATGATTGATTCATGTCCTTTTTTATCATTTAGCCCTTCACTGTCTACTACGGAATGTATTACATCGACCTAAAACACCGCATGGCGCGGTCATCACAATTGCCACGTTTGGAGAGCAGGTTGGGAAAGCAAGGTGTTATACGTTAAAGAACTCTCCTAGAAAGGAGAGCTCTTTAACTCAGTTTACCGGTGAATTGTCTATTGATTTCGATGACTTCTACAGCTGCCTGTAGAAGAGATAACGACAAATGTCTTTATTCCTGTCGCCTCATGGGGTCGCATAGGACTTTACAAACATACAATTTACTGACACCAATTTGTAAATCGCAGAAAGTATTGTCTTACATACTTAGTTATAGTAATAAATGTCGTGGGTTTTCGCGACACCTGTCGTGTCGCTGCTTAAAACTCTACGATAGCTTAAGTCAGAGACCTTCTTTTTCTTTCATTCATGTTTTAGGTTGTCTAAAGCATCATCATTGCTTTGCTCGTGGGTGTCGTAAAAGACGACTAAAAGCCCTAGATTGACCCGGACCAACTCCATCTGGTATCATTTGGATCAACGATTACATTCCCAAGGAGGGTTGACGTCAGGCGGCCGGTCATAAAAGTCATTGCCGTAACTTTTGGCAATATGTCAAAACAGATGACATATTGCGTCGACCCCAAGTAATTGGGATAAGAGCAAGATGATGATGATGACATTATGTGTATATGTACAGTATTTGTGGCCAATAACCATTAGTTGGAATGCCGGCAAGCAATGCATTAATATAATATTATTTGAAGATTCCATGCAATTAATATACGTATGACGTAATAAAAAAAATCATTTTAAAATTATTACTAAGCTATGATATATAGATTCTTATATATATATATATATATATATATATATATATATATATATATATATATATACGATATATACGGGGCAGTACCACACTCTCGCAGAAAATCGACGTCTGAGTAGTAGCGATTTGTTACTGCACTTCGTTCGGTGAGCGAGAGAGCCGGCAGCCTGACTTTCTGAGGGTGTTTGCGTGTGGAGGGTTTTGGTGGTGCCCTTGGTATCACCGAGCCTCGATGCACGCATTCACACTCCCTTCATTTTCTTCGCGGTAGGCAACGGCCTTGTAAAGGTCCATGAGCGGCAGCAACACTTACCATCAGGTGTACTGTTTGCTCGTGTGCCACCGTTAGCAATAAAAAAAAAAAATATATATATATTCTTAAATTTAAACACAATAATGTGATCTAAATATTAAATTCGTATGGTAACCCACCCATTCCTTTCCCGTGGATGATCGTAAAAGACGGATTTAGAGACGAAGGATAACAAAAACTTGAAATAAAGCCTTATGTTCTCATCTGACCAGTGTAGTGTAATAGTTTATTTTTCCTCCAATTTTGTTAAAACTTAAAGCCCAGTAGTCAAATATGTATAAACCAAGACGATGATTATAATGAAATATTAAATGCCAAGCTATTAATGACATAACAACAGATTTCATGTATGTGATCTGCAAAGAATTGAAACTGTTATATCAGACTAAAAACTGACATTTATAAATAAAGAATTTGAATAAATTATCCAAAAATATTAATCCGTGGCATATTCTAATGTCTGACATATTAATTAAACCCGTAAATGTTATCAAAGCACGCAATAATAAGTTCATCAAGGTCAAGTTTAGTACGAAAGTATGAATCATAATTATATTTCGGTATGAACACAATCGTAATATTTACACGCTAGGATGTTATCGTTAATACGTAAAATATGGCGAAGTTTAGAATATTTTGATCGGTATTCTGACAGCCTACGCATTTTAAATATTAGCTATATATTAAAGTATAAATGCGTAGATGGAAAATATGATAAACAAATTAGCATCTGTTTTTAGCAGCAGGATATAGTGTTGTCACTATCCATCCGGAATGACTGTGGGGTGGTAGGCGGGCCCATAACCTGCCCGTAACCTCTCTCTAGCGCCAAATGAGCGGATCACTGATAGCTGAGCTTATGATCAGTGGATCGCAAAGGCGGATCCGTTGCCGTCACGCCATCTGCCTCTGTGTGACTGCATCACCCGCAGTTATAGCTAGGGCGTCAGCAAAAATAGTATAAATACTTGAAAATCAATCAATTTCAGGAGTGGTAGGACCACACTGTCGACAGTTATCTGTCTACAGCCGCGGGCCGGTCCGTCCGGGGCAGTACCATGCTCTCGCAGAAAATCGACGTCTGAGCAGTAGCAATTTGTTACTGCGCTTCGTTCGGTGAGCGAGAGAGCCGGAAGCCCAACTTTCTGAGGGTGATTGCGTGTGGAGGGTTTTGGTGGTGCCCTTGGTATCACCGAGCCTCAATGCACGCATTCACATTCCCTTCGCTTTCTTGCGGTAGGCAACGGCCTTGTAAAGGTCGATGAGCGGCAGCAACACTTACCATCAGGTGTACTGTTTGCTCGTTTGCCACCGTTTGCAATAAAAAAAAAAAAAAAAAAAAAATCATTCATTAATTTTATATTAATTGGGACTACCTTAAAATACCTCTTCTAGGTGAACTAACGATATTAAAATCACAGGCAGTCACTAGATACAAATCGCATAGCATCGTTCTGAGTGGCATTCTCATGGGGAGGCCTATGTCCAGCTATGGACGTATATGAGCTGATGGATGGATTAATGTAGGTAAATAGTTGATCTACATATATGTAGGAGATTCAAAATATATTTGTGACCTCTGTATTTTTTGTAGGTATTGTATCATCATCATCCTGATCTTATGATAATTACTTGTGGTTGACGCAATGTGACGCAATCGTATATATTCCATAAGTTTTGGCAATAGTTTTAATCAGCTTGAGAATGTAATTATTGACCAGATGCCGTTAGGTTGAGTTGAACCCACTTCTGTAGGTAATGTATCTCTGTAGCAATTGAAGGCTCTAAGCAGGTAACATCACTAAAAGAAATTTGAACCCGAAAGAAACTCTATATCAGCCGGTTAGGCCAACACAGTAGGTTATTTGCATTTATCTAGAAAAGGCCTATGCTTTACTGTGGGGCATATATAGCCATCGATCGTAAATATAATCAGATGTCAGACGATTTTTTGTAAAGTCTAACTTTTTATTAACTGCAGTAAAATGACGTTTCTAAATGTCATTCCGTAAAATAATGTTGACAGCCTAATCTCAATAGGGATGTGATTCAGTTCACAAAAGTTTACAGAATATCTAATCGTTCCATAGCTGACTCATAATGATCATACTAAATTCTATTTAATATTAATGTAAATAAAAGGCTGTATAAACGTTGATCCTTTTAGACATATACAAGGTAACACTCAAGAAAACGCTCTCTCAAGTTGGTAGTACTGGTTTTTGGTTACGGTGCTACGATGACGCTTGACCGCCATTTTGTTTCGGTTGTCATTCGCTCATTCGGCTTCATACTTCTGTTTTGAGTGCATGAATAACTTTGATTTGCCCACTGCGCGTTGTTTTTGTTATCATTATTGTTAAACTTATGTTAGGTTGTGTTTGTTTTTCATTACCTGTTTTCGTTAATCGTGTTAGTTTTTTTTTGTTTGATACATTGAAGACATGGATGCTATGCCGAGCACATCGCAAGATGGAGACACATTTTTATCTCCTAAGAAAAAAGGCCACGTGTAGCTCTAAGTGCAACTGAAAAACTTTGGGTCCAAAACGTTTACAAATATGTGTTTGAAGTGAAATCTTCAGAATCAAACATTGACGTTCCAAAAACAAGTGAATGCGTTAACAAGGTTAGGCTGAAGTCTTGGGAATATCTGTCCGCACAGTTTATTCCGTTTTAAAGGAGCACAAGGAGAACGACAGCGAATCACCAAAACCTCCCGAAAAAACGGGCCCAAAACTTACATTTAAAGATAAACTTGATGATTTCACATTCACTGCTGTTAGACGAATTGTACATCAGTTCTTTCATAGAAATGAAATACCCACCATCGCAAAAGTTAGTTTACACATGTCGTCACTCATCTTTTTATTATACGTTATGTATATTTTCTCCCATCCCATGTGTAATCTTAACCAATTAGGTAATAACCTTAATCATTTTTAGGTGCTGCAAGTTGTAAATGATGGCCCAGGATTGCCCAACTTCTCGAAAGAGACATTGAGAAAAATTATGAAGCATCTTAATTTCGAATTCGCTACTCGATCACGCAAGAGTGTGCTTATTGATAGACAAGATATCATATCATGGCGCCAGCGCTACCTGCGCGTTTAATTAAACAATATCGTAGGGAGGAAAAATACATATATTATCAAGACGAGACCTGGGTCAACGCTGGTACGTGTCAACTCTTAGTTTCTTCTATTTGTTTCCTTTTTGTTTTGATATCGAAACTTATGATTCTTTTTTGTTCTTTTCAGGTCATACTACAAAAAAAAACCTGGATTGACGGAAGTATTAAATCTTCTCGACAGGCATTTTTAGACGGCCTGACTACGGGATTAAAAAATCCCACAGGAAAGGGCAAACGACTCATAATTAGTCACATAGGCGGAAAAGAAGGCTTCCTGGTCGACGGACTTCTTATGTTTGAAGCAAAGAAAGGTACAGAAGACTACCATGATAAAATGAACGCGCAGTGTTTCGAGGATTGGTTCGGCGGTATTCTACCGGCTATACGGCTTGAGTTTAGCCGAATGCAGTAGTCGTAATGGACAATGCGCCCTATCACTCTCGGAATATCGAAACAATCCCGAAGATGTCGTGGACGAAAGCACGAATTCAAGAGTGGCTGACTACTAAAAATATTGCGTTTGAACCAAATATCGTCAAGGCCACTCTCATAGATATTGTGAAACAACAAAATCATACTGAGAAATATGCCGTAGACGAGATGGCTGCACAAAAAGGTATCACACTTTTAAGACTGCCCCCTTATCACTGTGAATTGAACCCCATTGAGTTGGTATGGGCGCAGGTAAAGAGTCACGTCGCAAACAATAATAAGACGTATAAAATGCAAGAAGTGAAAACTTTATTCCAAGAAGGAATCAAGAAAGTGACACCGGCTAAGTGGAGTGACTGTGTGTCTCACACTATTAAAGAGGAAGATAAAATGTGCCACCTCGATCATATTATAGATGAAGTGACAGATAGATTTGTTATTAGCGTGACCGAAAGCGACAGCGACAGTGATTTCGAAAAAGATTAATTAAATAACATTATTATGACGTTTTTGTTTCATTTTGAATGTACCTCCCTATACTTCCACTAAAAAAGATCAATCCTCTAGTATAGTAATAATAATAGGTTAAAAAATACATTACAACTTAATATTAAATCTCAAAAAAAAACCAAACTGATTATTCATTTATGATTCACTCATTTAGCTACATCCCTATTTATTTTTCTTCAAAAATCGGCAACCCACAAAACGTCATTTTACTGCAGCTAATAAAAAGTTAGACTATAGAACAGTGTTCTACAATAAATAAGCAATTACTTTTATTAATTTCATCGCCTATTCTTCAGATTATCATTTCTATTCTCGTAATATTAATAGATTTTAATAAAATACATACGCTCGCAAAATCATCATAGAAATGAAAACGGTTTTGCATTTATAAAATTAATGTTTCCCTAATAATATATATTAAAATTTTTCACTCTACATAAAACCAATACTGAATATTAATATCAACAAATTAAAAAGTCGTTGCCTCCTTATGTTTTTTGCGTGGTAGTATTGTTCATATTAATGTAAACTTATTAACTAATGTTGTGACGTAAACCTTTTACGTAATTTCTGATATCCAATACGCTAAGTAGTTTTCACGGGTAATGACAGATTAAGAATTCAATATGGAATCATCGCTTACTTTCTCATAGGTGTAATAAAAACTGATCGAGAGATCACCACGGGAAAGGGCAACCGGCGCTTTCCAAGACAATAGTAACACCGAATGCGTTCGTCAACTCGTCTGTCCAAGTGTTACGATTATTCGATCAATGGCTCCTATGAGCCATCGACAGACTGCTCATATGAGCCACTGCTTGTAGGACATGTCGAAATGCTGTTGAGAACCCTCAGCGTGCATCCATAGTCCGGGAAAAGCTGTTAAAGCTAACAGCAAAACACACACAAAAAAACATCTTTACATTATCTACTTATGTCCCTTAGTCGTTTTTTAACATTTGCGAAAAAGAAAATCTGATAACACTATTCATAAAAATATGAAAATTATACTTAATACTATTAGAACTTTCATATCTAACTGTATACCACGTTGTGTATAATACAGGTGGCACGGGTAATTTACGTAAATGAAATCCAGCTTCAGAACCGACAAGAGCGAATCGGACTCTTGCTCTAAGGCTTTCGTAATTTTTTTTTTTTGTATAATTTATTCTAATAACGTGTGGTGACGGAGTAAGAATACAATTCACCACTCCCTATCCTGCCCGTGAATGCTGTAAAAGACGACTAAGGGATATAATAAGCATATAACATCTGTACAACAGAAGGGAAACTCGAAACAAAACCTTATTCCAACACGTCTGACCAACGTGAAATAGTAGGTCAATTTCACTCACATTATGGAGGAGGTTTGAGCCCAACAATGGGACGTATAAAGACTAAGATTATTCTAGTAACATCAAGGGCAATCTTGTGCCTTTCGTATGTAACAACTCCTAGCAACTACGTATCGGGTCGTCGGTCCTCCTGATGGAGCGACATCTGATACGTGGTCACCAATCTAATACATTTCTTTCCCAGCAATTATCGATCCGTCGAGCAATGTGACCTGCAAATTGCCACTTCAGCGTGCTAATCTTCGAGCGATGTCGATTACACATATTCGTTTACGGATTTTAGTATTTCGCATTCCATCTCGTAGAGAAATCTCAAGCATAACCCGCTCCATAGCATGTTTTTTTTGGATGGGCTATGCTCAACCTGCCACTTGCATTCATCGACGCCCAGCAACTTTCAACAGGTCATCGATCCACCTAATGGGAGGCCGTCTTGTGTTATCCGATACTTGATCGCCACTCGAGAATCTTTCTTCGCCAGTAGTCAGAGCTAATAGTGTTCGAAACGTCGGGCAATCAAAAATCAAATACAAATGCGATGGAATCCGTAAAGTAGTTTTATTTAAAATGTGAAAATACTCGCGTAAACCTCATAAATCATTATGTAAGCTAATGATCATGTTAACCTAGAGTAATGGATCATGTAGATTTAGAATTATAGAACCCCATAAGCAGTCCTACTACGCGGGTCCCTAACGAATAAAAAGTACTGCCGTCGTTAGCGAGTCCCATTTACTTTTTTTTATTGCGGCTCATATTTTAATTTAGAATCCGTGAAACGGTTGCATCTCCAGAGGATTTGAAGATTAACTGTATACAAAAACTTATAAAGTATGTGTATGTATAAACCATATAATTATAACACATTTAATAAAAAACATATAGATACATATTTTGTTTATTAGCAACCCGCCCTCGCTTCACTTCGGTTTCAGCCGCTCTTCCCGCATAGTTCCTGTTCCCGTGGGAATACTGAGATAAAATATAGCCTAAGTTACTCCTCATATAGACAGCTACCTGGTAGTAAAATATTATCAAAATCGGTCCAGCCGTTTTGAAAATTACCCGGAGTAAACAGACAGATAGACAGACCGACGGACAGATAGACAAAAACAAATTAAACTGTATTTTAAGCATAGGTGTCGAGCAAATTACCGTGTGAGCATGAAAAAAGCCCAGTATTTAGACATCATAAACAGACACTTCAATTTTATTTATTTGTTTTATTTCCGTAATCAACATTGATTACTTTTATTGATTTATTGATTCAGCTTTACATCTTATTCACCGTACTTAAGAATCATTCTGAGATTCAGTATAAGCCATCTACACAAAGACGCCGAAACTATAGAGTTTGCCCACAATTACTTTATAAACTTAGTATATCTCACAAATCTTACTGCTTTCTAGGAAGTTACCTTTATAATCGGATAAATGTAATACTTAAGATATATTCATTACCAAAAAGTAAGTGCAGACGCATTTTCTTAAAATGGCTTCAAAATTTAACTTACGGAGAGACTGAAAACTTAATAATTAAAATATCTGACTGAAAACTTAATAATTAAAATTAACTTTAACACTAACTTTAACACTAAATTATACACTTAAACATATTGTACGAGCACTCTTATTCATTATACATATATACAACACTAATACGCAAACATGAACTCGAATGTGTATATACACATAAACACACACACATACACACACACACACACACATACACACACACACACACACACACATACACACACACACACACACACACACACACACACACACACACACACACACACACACACACTCATTTATACAAACACACACACACATATACAACTTACCTTTTATCTTTTAAGTATTATCAGATTCGCACTACTTACCGCTTATTTCTTAAACTGAGATGATATAATTATGATGACTGTTGTAAGGGGGGGCCTGGTAATCTGTCTGACAGGATTTTTATCTTAGTGCAGATACCAGTCTCTCACAAAGGCTATAAACTAGTAAGAATTTGTAAAATTACAGAAATTAGCTCGTAAGTACCTTTGTGTCAGAAAAATAAATAAATTATTATTATTATATTGTGTCTCCCAGTTTCACGGCTATCTTCCATATTGTTTAAAATATTAAAAAAGGGAAGATACCCGGTCCTTTGAAAGGCTTACATGGGGATATGGATCCAACACGCAGAGGCCTTTGGATAAATTTAATGTTAAAATGGGATGGGACGTCTACCGATGACACTCCACGTTTGCACATAACACTCGTGGACTGCCAACGGTAGGTGTAAAACTATTGTACAATGATGATATCTAAAACCTGGTTATGGGGTTGTGAGGTTTGATGGACTATTTTACTTAAAACTATTGATTTTGACCTGTCGTCTGCCTTCAATCCCTTGCATCGTATTGAACGGTGGCAGACGGTGACTCACCAACTCACTGAATGGGCCCCCCCAAACGGTCGCCACAGACACGCAGGTCATACGGGCAACAGGGGGGCAACATTGATGCAAGTGGCTTGGGGTGTCGAGCGGTGCGACGCCGGTTTCACCATCGCAGTGGTTTCCCCGTAGTTATGCCCTTGAAAATGACACTTCCACCCTCGAGCATATAGCTCTGGCGACCCCTCTCTGACCAGCCGTTTAAGGTAAGCCAGAGTTGAGAATCCTACGGGCACTCTTCGGTTTCCACTCCAGCCAGCCAATAAAGGCCAGCTGGATACGAGGCCCTGGCTGACTCTCTGGGGCACTCAGGACCGCAGTGTTGCCACTCACATTCAGCACGCCACAACTGCTGACGTGTTGGAATAGGGTTTTTTTATTCGCGTTTTCCTTCTCTCCCATAGAAGTTTTATGCATATTATATCCCTTAGTCGCATTTTACGACATCCACTGGTAAGGTAGGGAGTGGTGAATGATATTCTTACTCCTTAATGTTAAGTTACTAAAAACTACGTCCCACAGTTAGGCTCGAGCCCAACTGTGGGACGTACACCTCCTCTACAATAGGAAGAAAATTGACCTTACTACCATGCTGGTCAGATAGGTTGGTACAGGCTTTTGTGTCTATCAAGCTATCTCGCCGTAATAAAATTAGGTTATACACCGCTTGTATACGTCCAATCATGACGTATGCCAGTGTAGTGTTTACACAAGTGAAGCCCTTCAGGCTACATAGTTTACAAACATTACAGAATAGGTTCATGCGCCGAGCGATGGGAGCACCGTAGCACATACGCAATGTGGATCTTCACATAGATCTAGGCTTGATCTACATGAAGCAGTGCTCCCGCCACTACTTCGACTCTGCCGTGATACACCTGAACCCAGTAGTGGTAAGGGCGTCCTCTTATATCCGGACGATAGTATAATACTTGCCCAGACGAAGGCATGCACAGCCCGCGAGGCCCTGACAAGTAAATATCCACGATTCCGGCCCGGCGCCGAGGACAGCAATCGTGCCGCGGTAAAGTCATAAACGTGGGAATGCCCACTTTACCAGCGACCCCCCCGAGCCAAGGTCCGTACCCCACAGGGGGTGCCCTCAGGACCGGCTACTTAACTGTAAACAAGTTGAGAGCCCTCAGCGCTCACCCAACAGTCCGGGTAAAATTGACTAAATCACACAAACAAAAAATGTGTACGTGTGTATATCACTCAACTCCTAAAAGGCTGGTTCAATATTGATGAATTTTTTTTAGTATGTTTAAGGGGATTCAAGAATGGTTTAGATTCACAACTGGATCCGGTAAGTGGCGTTGCTGTCGATTTCAAGGCGAATTCCTTTTATTTTATTTGAACAGAACAACGTCTGTTGGGTCAGCTGGTCTATACCAATAAATAAAATTGGAGTGTCTGTTTGTAATGTCAAAATAATGGGCTTTCTTCATGCTCACACGGTTATTTGCGCTATACATATGCCTAAAATACACTTTATATATTTTTTTGTCTGTCTGTCTGTCTATTTGTTCTGGGTAATCTTCAAAACGGCTGGACCGATTTCAAAAATCCTTTCACTAATGAAAAGCTATAATATCAGGGAGTAAACTAGGCTATATTTTATCCCGGTATTCCCACGGGAACGGGAACTACGCAGGAAAGACGACTGAAACTGAAGCGAAGCGAGGGCGGGTTGCTAGTTTAATATAAATTTTATCCTAGCTCTATTTGTCCATTACTGGATTCCAACCTTATCCACAATAAGAGTAAAACGAAACCAAAAGCTACTGCTTCTGTAACACTTTAATCAGACGAGTTGGTATAGGGTTTTACTTCGAGTTTTTTTTTCTCTTCCATAAGTTGTCTGTATTCCGTGTGGTGACGGAGTAAGTATACAATTCACCACTCTCTTGCTCGTGGGTGCCGCAAAAAAAAACAACTAAGGGATATATTGTGCATTTATATGTTTTACTAGCAATCCGCCCTCGCTTCGCTTCGGTTATAGGTTATAGTCGTTTTACCCGCGTAGTTCCCGTTCCCGTGGGAATACCGGGATAAAATATAGCCTAGTTTACGCCCTGATATTATAGCTTTCCATTGATGAAAGAATTTTTGAAATCGGTCTAGCCGTTTTGAAGATTACCCGGAACAAACAGACAGACAGACAGACAAAAATTTTTTAATTGCTATTTTAGGCATAGGTGTCGTGCAAATAACCGTGTGAGCATGAAAAAAGTCTATTATTTTGACATTACAAACAGACACTCCAATTTTATTTATACCGACTGCCGTAGTTTTAAATAAATATTAGTATTACACTATTTACAATATCGTTTGACCAGCGTGTAGGTCAGTTTTACTAGCCATATGGAGGAGACTCGTGCCCAGTAGCGAGACGTATATGAGTAGGGATGTGAAAAAATAATAGATTTTTATAATAATCGATTATTTTTTGTAATAATCGATTTTAATAATTGATTATCAAAATAATAAAAATCTATTTTTTATATTAAAATTAATCGATTATTTTAGTATTTGCTGTTTTGTTTAAAATAAAAACACTGCATGATTTCCCAAAAAAAAAAGAAAAAGGTCATCACGGCAAATAAATCTCACATTTCCTAAAAAAAAAGGTCATCATAATCCTGTCCGGAGAAAAATCGATTTTCGATTATTTTATAATCGATTTAATTTAAAGAAAAAAAATCTGTTATTTATTAATCGATTATTTTCCCTCTAAGTCACATCCCTATATATAAGCTATGATGAAGTGTTATCTGTATATAATTTGCCTTAGTCGTTTTTTTATGATAACGATGGGCAAGAATTATGAACGCGTATTCTTAATCTTATACCGTGCGGAAATATAAATCTAAAATAATTAATTCATACGCATAATTTGCATAGTAATAAAATTAAGCAAGCAGATAATTAAATACAACCACGGTGAATAACTTTGCTATAAATTTTCATTGCGAACGAAATTTCATCGGAAAACTTAAATCGTAATAGCGTGTTCACTATCAACTTCCATTAGGGGTGGTCAAAATATAAAAACTTATTAAACTTGTATAAAAATATTTTATTATAAACCTTTATTTCGTGTGGTGACGGAGTAAGAATATAATTCACCACCCCCTCTCATACCCGTGGGTGTCGTAAGAGACGACTAAGGGATATATTACACATATAACATCTATGCAAGAGACGAAAAACTCAAAACAGAATCCTATACCAACCTGTCTGGACCACTGACGACAAGTCACATCTGCTCCGGTGGTCGGCCCAACAACGAGGTGACGTGGGTACGGGTGGGTTATGGGACCGCGCGCCGTCCTTTCATCGCCCCGGACGGATTGGACCGCGCGTTCGCTTACCATAGCCCACAAATAAAAAAAAAATAAAAAAAAGAAATAGGGTTTTAATTGGAGTTTTTCTTCTCTTGCATAGATGTTATGTGCATGTTATATCCCTTAGGCGACTTTTACGACACCCACGAGTAAGAGATCACGCGGTGAATTATATTCTTACTAGTTATCAAAGGAAAAGTGGAGGTTTACACATTTGGAATTTATGCCGTTCTTATCATAATCGCCGTAGCTGTAAATTCAAATCATTTATTAGGCATAAACCCCGAGAGGGCACTTACATATTGTTAAGTTTACAAAATCTTATATAAAGATATAATCGTTTAAAGAAACGAGCAATTGTTGTATATATATACATATATACTAGCAACCCGCCCTCGCTTCGCTTCGGTTATAGGTTATAGTCGTTTTACCCACGTAGTTCCCGTTCCCGTGGGAATACCGGGATAAAATATAGCCTAGTTTACGCCCTGATATTATAGCTTTCCATTGGTGACAGAATTTTTGAAATCGGTCCAGGCGTTTCGAAGATTACCCGGAACAAACAGACAGACAGACAGACAGACAGACAAAAATTTTTTAATTGCTACTTTAGGCATAGGTGTCGTGCAAATAACCGTGTGAGCATGAAAAAAGCCTATTATTTTGACATTACAAACAGACACTCCAATTTTATTTATTGGTATATATATATATATATATATATATATATATATATATATATATATATTGTTTTGTCGGTGTTTTTAGCTAATCAATACAATCACATAAAATGTCAATAGAATATGGATTCAAATTTCACCGTCAACGTCAAGAGCGGCGATAGCTCAGTTGGGATGCTGTGCCGTATATTTGTTTCATTTTGGCATTCAAACAGCGTCGGATCGAATCTCGGTCTTATTATTATTCCTTTTTTGTAATTTTTTTATATATTTTTCATTATTTATTTTTATTAATATATATCTAAATAAATTCGACAAAAATATTCCGAGCGAAGCTCGGTCAACCAGATATTTAAAATAATAAATTATATATAAATTATGCAAAAAAAATAAACTACCACCGGATCGGAACGCGACCGCTACTGAGAAGATCCGGCAAGAAACTCAGCGGACTTGTCTATTGTTTTTATTTATTTTTTTTCTTCTTATAAAATACTAACAACCCGCCCTCGCTTCACTTTGCTTTTAGTGGTTTTACCCGCGTAGTTCCCGTTCCCGTGTGAATATCGGGATAAAATATAGTCTAGTTTACGCGCTGATATTATAGCTTTCCATTGGTGAAAGAATTTTTGAAATCGGTCCAGCCGTTTTGAAGATTACCCGGAACAAACAGACAGACAGTCAAAAAATTACGGGGCCGTACGCTGGCCTTTCGTCACCCCGGAGGGAACGGATGCAGTGTACACTGATCATAGCCCACACAAAAATAAGGTGTAAGACTCACACTTCCAATATAAAGCTACACGTGTTGTGGATTATTTTTTAAATGTATACCTTTTCCGTCCTACATATATCTTACCACCCTCCCCCTGAGCCATCGGCAGACAACACTCTTGAGACTGAGCGTAATTTATGTCAATAAATTCTGATTCTCTAAGTTACCCGTCAACATGTATATATTCCTTAATGCGGGGTGTTGTCAAAAAAAATCCAATTTTATACTTAAATATGAAAAGAAATGTTTGTGAAAGCAGCCCTGAATGAAACAGACTTGTTTGTAGGTATTCGTTGTGTTCCGTGTCACTGCATAATTCCACTTCGGTCGCAGCGCTCCTTTTTCTACCTTTTCCACAGAGGTTAAACTACGTTTTTTAACTTGAAAAGCGCAAAACGTACCTTTCAACATTGCACTGAAAGCTCGACGTCCACGCTGAAAGCACGGACTATTCAGGTCAAAGAACTTTGTTGAAATACATTCATATAATTTGAATTTATTCATTTCGGTATAATGACGGAGTAAAAATACAATTCACCACGCTCTCTCGCCCGTGGATGTCATAAAAACGACTAGAATATATAAACTAATAACATTTAAGCAAGAGAAGGAAAACTCGAAATAAATCCTATAGGAACCGGTCTGCCAAACATAGTCATCATCACTCTGCTCTTATTCCAATTACTTAGGGTTGACCCAATATATACTGTTTGACTGACTGACTGACTGTCATCGTGCATTTGCAATATCTTATATCTTTAAACGAGCAATTGCATTTATTTTTCATTATTTCATCAATTTTATTTTTTATTAATATACTAGCAATCCGCCCTCGCTTCGCTTCGGTTATAGGTTATAGTCGTTTTACCCGCGTAGTTCCCGTTCCCGTGAGAATACCGGGCTAAAATATAGCCTAGTTTACGCCCTGATATTATAGCTTTTCATTGGTGAAAGAATTTTTGAAATCGGTCCAGCCGTTTTGAAGATTACCCGGAACAAACAGACAGACAGACAGACAGACAGACAGACAGACAGACAGACAAAAATTTTTTAATTGCTATTTTAAGCATAGGTGTCGTGCAAATAACCGTGTGAGCATGAAAAAAGCCTATTATTTTGACATTACAAACAGACACTCCAATTTTATTTACTGGTATAGATATAAGTTCATCAAAAATACAATTTACGAAAAAAATATTTATACCGAGCAAAGCTATTGTTTCGGTCAACCAGATATTGTAGTTTTATAAGAGGCCGCCTGCCTGAAGTCAACTCTCCTTAGGAATGAAATTGTTAACCAGCCAGCATCAGATGGACTTTGACTAAGTCTATGTACAAATAATGTAAGGATTGTTAGAATTCGCAGGCGCTACCATTCAATAATACTGCCGCCACAACATGAAGAACAAAACGACTGCCGTAGTCTATACCAATAAATAAAATTGGTGTGTCTGTTTGTAATGTCAAAATATTATTATTATTATTATTAGTCAAAATATTTTTCATGCTCACACGTTTATTTGCACTATACATATGCCTAAAATACACTTTATATTTTTTTTGTCTGTCTGTCTGTTTGTTTGTTCTGGGTAATCTTCAAAACGGCTGGACCGATTTCAAAAATTCTTTCACCAACAGAAAGCGATAATATCAGGGAGTAACCTAAGCTATATTTTACTCCTGCGGGAACGGGAACTACGCAGAAAAGACTGAAACCGAAGCGAAGCGAGGGCGGGTTGCTAGTTTTAAATAAATATATGTAAGTATTACTATTTGCAATATCGTGCGATATTCCTTAGACCTTGAATGTAATATACTTCAACTGGAATGAATTTATCTGTAAAGAAAATACGCAGTTATTGCTTTTATATTACATTCTTATTATATATTATTTGCATTGTTTACATTACATAGGCGTCACTACGTTAAAATGTAGTGTTTTATGTACTTAAATCTTATAAAGGGGTCGCTTTTATTCATTCAACACGACTCTTTAACGACATCTATTGGTTAATTCATAGTTAAGTTACTGTTATTGGCCGACATACAGAAAGGTTACCAAACAGTTTTTTAAATAGGCATCCATTTTATACTCTTCTATTGCCTTTCCGACTGCCAGGAATTATACTCTAGTCATCATCATCATCTTGCTCTTATCCCAATTACTTGGGGTCGACGCAATAAGTCATCTGTTTTGACATATTGCAAAAAGTTTCGACAATGACTTTTATGACCGGCCGCCTGCCTGACGTCAACCCTCTTTGGGAATGTAATCGTTGACCCAAATGGTACCAGATGGAGTTGGTCCGGGTCAATCTAGGGCTCTTAGTCGTCTTTTACGACACCCACGAGCAAAGCAAGGGTTGGTAGTATTCGAAGCCGCTACCACATAATAGGAATTATACTCTAGTATATACTTTTATTTATCTGTGGTGATGTAAGAATATAATTCACCACTCCCTATCTTGCCCGCGGATGTCGTAAAAGATGATTTAGGAATATAATATGCATATTACGTCTATGTAAGAGAAGGTAGCACGAACAATTACACACCTACATAGCACGGGAATTAGCACACTGAAATGGCAATGGGCAGGCCACGTCGCTCGACGAACTGACAACCGCTGGGGAAGAAAAGTTCTCGAGTGGCGACCACGTATCGGAAGACGCAGTTTAGGACGCTGACTAGGTGGATCGACGACCTGGTGAAAGTTTCTGGACATCGTTGGATGGAAGACGGCACAGGACCGCGATCTGTGGCGTAATATGAGAGAGGCCTACGTCCAGCAGTGGACAGCGATAGGCTGAAATGATGATGATGAAGAGAAGGTTAATTAGAAACATCCTGTACCTATCAACCCGTCTGACCAGCGTGGTATTGTAGGTCAATATTCCTCCTATTATGGAAGAGGCTCCAGCTGAACAATGGGATGTATATAAGCCGAGATGTTGATATACTTTAATTTGATACTAGCAACCCGCCCTCGCTTCGCTTCGGTTTCATTCGCCTTACCCGCGCAGTTCCCGTTCCCGCGGGAATACCGGGATAAAATATAGCCTATGTTACTCCCTGATATTGTAGCTTTCCATTGGTGAAAGAATTTTTGAAATCGGTTTGGTGGTTTAAGCGTGAAAGCGTAACAAACAAACATCCTTACTTTCGCATTTATAATATTAGTAAGGATTTTGACTGCACGGATAACTTGATCTAAGTAACGACTTTTCAAGTCAAGTGTCGTGGGTGCAATCACGATATATCGCTTTGTATGATGATCACGAACGACTATTCCGAGTCTGAATGTAATTTGTGTTCGTTAATTGAATGTTTCTAAAGTTCTTCGCGATACAAAGACTTACTCTTTGGTGCGGCGTGTTGTCACTAACCGATAAACGAAGATAGGCGAATTTATTTCTACTACTACATACAGTCCAAGATACTATCCTCCTACTGAAAACTTCAGGATAAAAAACTACATAGGTATCACCTGCGCTGTGTATTGGCGGATATGAATATTACCAACTCTTACATTGCTTCTAGGTGTCGTAAAAGATTACTAAAAGTGTTTCATCGATCTGAGCCAACTCCATGTGATACTGTCAGATCAACAGTAACATCGTCACGTCAGGCAGGCGGCTGATCATAAAACTATTTCCAAAACTTTACTAGGTACCTACTATAAAAGAGTCTACCCCCAAGTAATCGGCATAAGGGCAAGATAATGTAGTACCGCCTGATTAACCAGACAGTATTTATAAGCTGCTGCAACAACCTTTTCTTAAGAAAACACTCCGCACTAAAGAATAAATCCCTGTCTCAGGGAGTCTTCACAAACATACAATTGACGGACACTAATTACACCCAAACTCGGCACAATCATATGCGTATCACAAAGAATGATTCTGTATATAGATCGAACTCACGACAATCGATATAAAAGGTTCATACTTAGACCTCCAAGATCTGAGCAATCGATCCTTTTTAAGAAATTACAATAATATATACCTATAATAAAAAAACTACAAATAATAATAACGTCAATGTGATGACGGAATAAGAATAGAATTCACCCCCTCTCTTGACCGTGGTTGTCATAAAATACGACTAAGGGATATAATATGCTTAAAACATCTATGTAAGAGAAGGCAAAGTTACAAAACCTTTCCCTCCCATAAGTGGGGCGACCCAAGCCCGACAGTGGGACATACCTATATGGCTTGTAATGATGACTATAATTAAACGTGTTATTATGATGTTGAATATTTATAAGGTCTCGCGAACCTTATGCCCGGTATATATTGGCTTATATATATATTGGCTCGGCTTATATTGTATCCGCAGGGCACTACATTCAGTTCGACAAAGCCTCCCTATTAGCCACAGAGAGACATTACAGACCGCGGAAAATACGTGAGGCCATAGAGATAAACCGACAGCGGACCTTCAACAGAGACGGTGGATGGAAGCTGTCGTCAGCATGGTTACCAGCTCTTAATACTGCCGTGAGTCGTAAGGTGATGGTGTGCGTGGAGAGTGACGTGACCAGCGTGGTATTTGATGGCGACGACACACGGACTGACATACCAACAACGTCGTTTAACTCCGGTTGTGAAGTTTCGTCCGACGTTTCCGCCGAGGACGATCAAGAGGCGAACACCTCCCCCGCACCCCTTATGGCTGTGTCGAGGCGCGCTGCTCGATATGCATAGCGCAGTGCACGCCGGGCCCTCGCAGACGCCGCTGCGCACTCGCCCTGATGATGAGCATCGGACATGCTCGAAACCCGGGTCGACGTAATCGATCTCAGCACGTGAGTGTTTTTGCCGTTTTAGATATTATAATATTTATAAGGTCTATTCAAATAAACAATGAGATTTACCTACTCGTATCATTTGTGCGGAAATGAAAAAAAAAATATCAATACCTTATGCTTCTACGAATAAATATTTATGTTTGCTGCTATCTCATTTGACTTTAAGTGACGGATCTCTCTGATCGAATGCTTACTTATACGATGAATACACAAAGTGTATTCGTAAATAATGCGGATGGGGTAGAAATACTCGTAGTATATCGAAGAATGGGCTCTCCCTTGTCACCCTATCTCAATTCAGCTTGGTTTTTGTTAACTTTTACAATATTCAAATAAGTGTATATCTATGTTTTTGTATACTTGGGTACAGTCGCCTGAATATACAAAAAAATTGAGTTTAAATTGTATTATATTCATTAGTCGAAGTCGTTCTACTTTTTATTTAGTTAACTACTGTTTTCTGTGTGAATTTCAGTTTTTAAATATAAAAGTTAGGGCTTAATTACTCTTTATATATTCTAAAGATTAACTTTGATAAGTTTTTAAGCACTCTGAAATTATTAAAATACTTTGTCGTAAATTTTTCATAGTTTCTTTTGTAATAATCGTTCATCATTTCAGCTCATATACGCCACACTGCTGGGCTCGACCCTCCTACACAATAGGAGGAAAATTGGCCTTACTATACCATAGATATTATATGCATATTTATTCCCTTAGATGTCTTTTACGACACCCACGGGCAAGAGAAGAGGTAAATTATATTCTTACTCCGTCACCACACGGAAGACAGCTCTAACCGTGAGACATATCTTAATAAATTAGAAAACTGTCGAATTTGTGTAAAAACGTGCTAAATGCAAGTCGGAGTCGCGCACAAAATGTTCCGTACCATTATCTATTAAAAAGGGCAAAGAATCGCGTTTGTTGTATGGCAGCCCCCCTTGAAAATATATTTTATTTTGTTTTTAGTATTTGTTGTTATAGCGGCAACAAAAATACACAATTTGTAAAAATTTCAATCGTGGTTCTTGAAATACAGCCTGGTAACAGACAGACGGATGGACAAACAGCGAAGTCTTAGTAATAGGGTCTCGGTTTTACCCTTTCGATACGGAACCCTAAAAATTACAAATTGACTTATGTAAAATATCATTACCCTTCAGATAAATGGATCGGTGACCACAAAAATGTGGTGAAAATATACTAAATATGGCGAGCGGATGACAAGATATTATGAAGAATATTGCGAGAGGCTTATGCACTGTAATGGACTACTGATTGATTAATGGAACTCGACTTTTCAGATATTATACATAAGCAAAGGCTCTGAAAATAATAAAATACTTTCTCGGCTATTTCAAAATACCGTTGACAGATTTCTTTGCAATAGTAAACACAAAAAGAAACATTGTAAATTCCCTATGTAAAAAAAAACTTAAGCTTAATCATTTCTATGTAATTTAATTGTATTAGAAGGTTATTTTCCATGTGGTGACGGAACAAGGTTATAATTCACCGCCTTTTTCATTTAAGAAAAGGAAAACTCGAAATAAAACCCTATACCAACCCGTCTAACCAGTGTGATTTGGTAGGTTAATTTCCCGCCCATTGTGGAGAAGGCTCGAGCTCAGTAGTAGGACGTATATGAGCTGTGGTGTTGCTGATAATGATTATGATGGTAGTAGGTTATATTTATTATTATATTATATTATAACGAGAAAATCCGTGTGACCATGCTTTCCACCCCGCGGTTTCACCTACGTAGTGCCCGTTCCCCTGGGTAATATTGGGTTCAAATATAGTTTATCTACTCGCTAATAATGTAGCTTTCCATCGGTCAAAGAATTTTCTAAATCAGACATACATACATATATAGCCTCGCCTGCTTCCCAGAGGGTTAGGCAGACTCTACAGATTGCTCTACTTTCATCGCTTCACTCATATTCAACAAAGTGTTCATACATTCTCTACGGTCACGTGTACTCTTAACAAGACCTTTCAGACGTTCACTGTCCAGTACGTCTCCAATTTGATCCAGAAATGTACTTCCTTCTTATAACCGTTCCTCTCACACGTGCTTTGTATACTTGCTTCGTCGCCCTCTCCTCTACCACTACACAGTGGTACACGAGTGAAAGCGTAACAAACTTACATTCGCATTTATAATATTAATTACCATACACTAAACTGTATAGATTCGTCTCGTGAGTTTACTCACGAGAGAACTCTGATTGCATTAAAATTAAATATTTCTTATTGTAGAATCAAGTAATATTCAAAATGGCTAATTAAATTTATTAATTATTATTTTTCATTAAAACTAGGGTTCATGATTTCTCGAGCTTTGCAATTTCTCGGATCTCGAGAATTCTCGAGGCTAATTTCTCGAAGCTTCTCGGGTTGTTGAGAAATTTACATTTACGTACATTTTCTCATATTAATTGGGTCTAATAACGTCAACAAAATCATTTGTATTCTTCTCAAATAAAAGTATCAAATTAATTATAAAACTTTTATTGATTATATTCAAAAACATTAATCTTATGAATAAGTTAATTTACTTTAAAAAAAAAATACTGAAATAATATTATTCAGCCTCATAATTATAATGATAGCACCATTTTTGGCTGGTTATTAGAACTTATAAACAAAAGTAGCTTGCTTCTATTAAACTAAACAAAAAATCAACATGAAAGAAAAAGTTAATATCTTAACTTATAATTAAATTACAATCACAGTACAATTTTTGGCTGGTTATTTAGAAAAAAAAATCAACTTAAAATTTGTAAACAAAAATAGCTTCTATAAAACAAAAAAAAAACATGAAAGAAAACGTTAATATCTTAAATTCAGGTAAAAATAAATGTAAATTATAATTAAATTACAATCACAGCACCATTTATGGCATTTTTATTAGAATAAAAACAAATGAAAACATCATCTCACGCTGAGGAGCTGAACATACAGACAGACAGATACATAACAATTAGGTCAGCTTACTCTGTCTGATGAAATATGCCTTTAGAAAAACTAAAGCATTTATAGCTTTATCAGACGGCCGGTTTCTTATTTTATTAACTACTAGCAACCCGCCCTCGCTTCGCTTCGGTTATAGGTTATAGTCGTTTTACCCGCATAGTTCCCGTTCCCGTGGGAATACCGGGATAAAATATAGCCTAGTTTACGCCCTGATATTATAGCTTTCTACTGATGAAAGAATTTTTGAAATCGGTCCAGCCGTTTTGAAGATTACCCGGAACAAACAGACAGACAGACAGACAAAAATTTTTTAATTGCTATTTTAGGCATAGGTGTCGTGCAAATAACCGTGTGAGCATGAAAAAAGCCTATTATTTTGACATTACAAACAGACACTCCAATTTTATTTATTGGTATAGATATTGACAGTGCCACTGCACTTGCCTCCTCCTTTATTGAAATGCCTTTAACTGCTCTTTTTCTAATTAAATTTCGGGTCTTTCGTGTTCAGGTTCTGATGGGCTTACTTCTTCTACCACTCCCAACTCATTCATTCATATCAGCTCATATACGTCCCACTGTTGTGCTCAAACCTCCTCCACAATAGGAGGAATATTGACCTTACTATACCATGCTGGTCAGACAGGTTGATATAGGGTTTTATTTAGAGATTTCCTTCTCTTGCATAGACGTTATATGCGTAATGTATCCCTTAGTCGTCTTTACGACATCCTTGGGCAGACAAGCCGCCCGCGCCGCCACGTAACACAACAAACGGCGATTTTTTCTATATAGTTACATGATTTCTCGAGTTCTTGACTTTTCTCGAGCTTGATTTCCCGGGAACAAAGGCCAACGATTTCCCGGGAATTCTCGAGCCGAGAATTCCCTAGATTGAATGAACCCTAATTAAAACTAACGCGGTTTTGTGAAAGATATTTTATAATGGCAGAAAACACATTCTTGGCTACTTCACAATTATATAAAAACATTTTATTTTCATTTCCAGCCATACCATTGTAACTAAACCTAGAAAACTTTGCCAACCACTCTAATAGAATGTAATGGACGTTATTTCACATGACTTAGATTATAATTTTATCTTGCCTTCAGTTACAAAAGTAATATTTAGGGAAAATCATATATGGATCGGTGTTATTCTTGTGCGCCAGCAAACGGTTTATGCTGTTACAAACAATCAAAATAAACAATTGTATGTACCAAAATACTCGTAATTCCTTATCCTACACATCTGTTTAAAGGTGTGTCTACGTTAGCAAATATGACTGTTGTGTAAGCCTCGCAAGCAGCTTCTGTACCTACCTTACATTTGTCAGACAGAATTTATTTTTACAAATTTTTATTTAGGTTACTTGCCTAGTTAGCATGTAGCACCTTTTCTAAGGACAACTGCCTGCACTAAGGAAATAATTATTGCGTTGCGGGGGACTTAACAAACATATACATATATGTAACTAGCAGACCCGGCCACGCTTTGCTATGGCTAATCTTTTTGTTATATTACATTTTATTAAACTATTTAAGCGGAACTGTAGGAGAACATCTGTCATGGAGGTCGTCATATTTTTTTACAAATGGCATCTATGTAAAAAAGCAAGTTAAAATCGTATATGACACGTTTGTAGGTTTGACATAGCAGCGCCATCTATTAATTAATTACTCAATCCAGTCAACAGATATCGCCATCTGTTAAAATCGCTTGGAGTTAACAGATAATTGTGAATGTCAAATAATAGGTATACATATATAGGTAATACAAATAATTTGCAATAAAATAATATTGCGACTATAAATTAAGATGTAAGCTATCTTATCTTTCAAGTTGGATCAAACTGCACACGGTGTGCAAATTTGATTAAAATCGGTTAAGTAGTTTAGGAGTCCATCGCGAATAAACAACGTGACACGTAAATTATATATATTAAGATTAATGGACACAAATTACACCTACACTACACAACAATATATAGATCGCACAAAGTGTTGTCCTGCATGGGATTCGAACCCTCGACACTGGAATTAGGTCGATAACTTAATTACTACACCATCTGTGCAGTCAAATTTAGTACACATAGATTATTTTTACAAGCGTTTTTTAGATTACTTGCCTCGTTAGCTTGTATCTTTGTTAATGGTGGCGTTGTTTTAAGTCGGTTAGCATCCGAATCAAACTGGAACTGATTGAGCTATGATTTGACATGTAATAATACTTCTACTAAATCAAAATGTTTCTATTTATGATACAAAAATGAGTTGAGATATGAACGCCGCATTTAGTTATTATTTATTACATCCTTACTAATATTTTAATGCGAAAGTAAGAATGTTTGTTTGTTTGGTACGCTTTCCCGCTTAAACCACCGAACCGATTTCAAAAATTCTTTCACCAATGGAAAGCTATAATATCAGGGCGTAACATATCCCAGTATTCCCACGGGAACGGGAACTACACGGATAAGACGACTGAAAGCGAAGCGAGGGCGAGTTGCTAGTAGTTGTATATATTCGTGTGGTGACAGAGTAAGAATACAGTACAGTTAACCCCACCCCCCATATAATAACCTCTCCGCGGGTGCCCGGACTAAATCCCCGGTCTGGTCACCCGCAGCCTCAATTTTCCTCCCATTTTTTTTTTACGGTCGGCGCACTCCTCGCACCACTCCGTCCGGGGCGACAGAGGGGCGTAAGCACGCACACCCGTAACCCAACCGCGACACGTCCCCTTCTTCGTTGGACCGACCACCGGAGCAGGGTAACTTGACGTCAGTGGTCGGCCTGACGGAATACCCCGAAGGAGTACCATCTCCCTTCGACGTCCCCTACTGAGACGCCGATCGCCGTCTCGAGGCTAACCTCTCCGCGGGTGCCCGGACTAAATCCCCGGTCCGGTCACCCACAGCCTCAATTTTCCTCCCATTCTGGATAAGGCTTGAGCCCAGTAATGGAACGTATTTGAGCTATGATGATAATTGTACATGTAAATACTATCGCCCTACATACGGATCAAAGTAAACGAACGTGAATATTAAATGCCATCATAAAATACTCTGTTTTGTTTACAACTGAACTGAACCTAAACAACCAAAGATCGAACCGAAAAACACACCTGGCCTAACTGCTTAGTCGTGTCGGGATGAAATAAAAATATAATTAACCACTGAACATAAAAATATAACTAATCTCTTTCTCGCCCATGGATGTTGTAAAAGACGTCTGAAGGATCTAATATATAGAAAGCATCTATGCAAAAGAAAGAAAGGTCGAAATAAAGCAGTATACCAACTGGCCTGATAAGTAAGGTAAGCTATAGTAAAATTAATTCTTCTATGATTATAGAAGAATCTCAACTCAGTGGGATGTTTGTGAGCTGAAATGATGAATAATGAACCTAACCTCTTTCTTTTAGTAATAATATTGTAATTAACAAATCTATATCTATATCCTTACTAATATTATAAATGCAAAAGTATGTTTGTTTGTTTCTTTGTTACGCTTTCACGCTTAAACCACCAAACCGATTTCAAAAATTCTTTTACCACTGGAAAGCTGCAATATCAGGGAGTAACATAGGCATTTTATCTCAATATTCTCACGGGAACGGCAACTACGCGGGTAAGGCGACTGAAACCGAAGCGAAGCCAGGGCGGGTTGCTAGTTAATATTTAAAGCTGAAGAGTTTGTTTGTTTGAACGCGCTATTCTCAGAAACTACTGGTTCGATTGAAAAAATTTTTTCAGTATTAGATAGCCCATTTATCGAGAAAGGCTATAATATATCATCACGCTAAGGCCAACAGGAGCGGAGCACCAATGAAGAATGCTTCAAAATCAAGGGCTTTTTTTCCTTTTGAGAGCTCCCGCTGCGTAAACGGCTAAATTTTCGCAAAAATTATGTGTAATAAAATCGTATTATTAAAATATATTTTCACCTTCTATGTAAACAATGTCTTAGGTTAAAGTTAGCATTAGCCCAAAGTATGTATACCACGCGGACGAAGTCGCGAGCAGAAGCCAGTAATATATAATAACAACAATTTTTTTTCTAGCTTTCACGTGGCTTTGCATGTATGTAAGTTATTTCAGATTCTATTACATTCCATTATACGAAGAAGCATGCCGAATATTATATAAGGACTAGGAGTAATAAATGGATTATTATACAGGTGTGTCACGATTATAGGGTAATCATTCATCAAGGTTGCCGTTCATAGTGTACCCGAAACATGAATTTCTATGATCCACAGATATTTATTTCGAGGCTATGTTTTATTATCATTTGTAAACTGTCAATAAATTATAAAGACAAATAATTTATTTAGAAATCACTAAACCAATGCCAAAATTTAGTTTTGAATAAGACAAACTTTCGGACGATGTAGCGTAGGACGACCGCCCACTAGGTGGACTGACGCCATTCTCAAAGTCGTAGGGTACCCTTGGATGTAAGTGGCACAGGACTGTTCCGAGTGGCGTTCTCGTGGGGAGGCCTATGTCCAGCAATGGATGTATGTAGGCTGATGGATGGATGGAAGACAAACTTTCTCATCATCGTCATCATTTTAGCTCATAAATGTCCCACTGCTGGGCTCGAGCCTCCTCCATAATAGGAGGAAAGTTGACCTTACCATACCAGGTTGAATAAGGTTTTATTTCGAGTTTGCCTAATCTTGCATGGATGTTATATGCGTCTTATATCCCTTAGTCGTCTTTTACGATATTCATGGGGGGAGTGATGAATTGTATTCTTACTCCATTACCATACGGATAGGACTTTCTATTTAAGAAAAATACAAGCTTTAAAATAAGTATTATTTAAGATTTATGTATTACTAGCAACCCACCCTCGCTTCGCTTCGGTTTCAGTCGCCTCACCCGTGTAGTTCCACTTCCCGTGGGAATTCCCGGATAAAATATGGCCTGTGTTAATCCCTGATATTATAGCTTTCCATTGGTGAAAGAATTTTTAAAATCGGTTCGGTGGTTTAGCTTGACAGCGTATCAAACTAACGTACTTTCGCATTTATAATATTAGTAAGGATTTAAGGTATATAATTATTAAAAATGTGTATATATAGTTGTTTTTTTGTATGATGACTGATTAAGAATACAATTCACCAACCCTTATCTTGCCCTTGGGCCTCGGAAAAGATGACTAAGGGATTAAAATAAAATATTATATGCAAGAAAATAAAAACTAACTAAAATCCTATACCAACCAGTCTGACCACCGTGGTTTAGTAGGTCAATTTCTCTCCTATTATGAAGGAAGCTCGAGACCAACAGTGTTACAATATGATCTGAGATTAGAACAAAGAGTATACTGGTAAAAAATCTATAATAACGTAAAACTAAATAGTAGACGCTATTTATAGGCAATTCACATGAGGAAACCCACCACAGAACTTTAACTTCGGTACTATATTAAATTATGGGAATGGATAATGTGTAGAATGTGAACACAGCCAAACAAGGACACATGCGCACAAACGTCGCTTTGAACAAACATACGAGGGGTGATCCAAAAGTAATGATAATCAGTTATTTCTAGTGCACACAAAAATACAAAAAAATTTCAGTCACTTGCTCAGTTACCCACTAGTTCAGGAAAAAAAAATCATATAAATAGGCCACAATTCCCGGGAGCTACATTCATTTGAATACGGACTGTCAAGGAGTGAACATCAAAATGGAAAAACACGAAATCAGAGCTGTCATTAAATACCTCTGCTTGAAAAAAATGTCTACCAAAGACATACACAGCGACTTGGTGGAAACATTAGGGGACTCTTCTCCTCCATATTCCACAGTTGCACGCTGGGCTAAGGAGTTTAAGCTGGGAAGAACATCGACGGAAGACGAACACCGCGAAGGACGCCCATCGACGTCCCTCACTGAAGAAAATGTGAAAAAAGTTGAAGAAGTTGTATTGGAAGATCGAAGAGTGACTATCAGGCATGTAGCTGAGGTCACAGGGATCTCATATGGCAGCATTCAAAGAATCCTTGCGAACGAATTGCATATGAGAAAGGTCTCCGCGCGTTGGGTACCGAAAATGTTAAACGACGAGCAAAAGAAGAAACGAGTCGACATGTCAAGAGCAAATCTCGAAAAGTTCCAGGCAGACAAGGACAATTTTTTGTCACGTTTTGTGACCATGGACGAGACCTGGATCCACCATTTTGATCCTGAAACAAAACAACAATCGATGACATGGAAACGATCCGATGAACCGACGCCGAAGAAATTCAAAGTGTCAAGCTCAGCAGGGAAGGTTATGGCGTCTGTTTTTTGGGACGCTGAAGGAATAATCATGGTGGACTACTTGGAAAAGGGGGCCACTATTACAGGCTCCTACTATGCAGAACAAATAAGAAGATTGCGGGAGGCTATTAAGGAGAAAAGGCGAGGCAAACTGCGGGCTGGAGTGTTGTTCCATCAAGACAACGCACCTGTTCACAAAGCTGCAATTGCCATGGCTGGCATTCAGGAAGCGGGCTTTGAGTTGGTGGAACACCCCCCCTATTCACCAGATCTAGCCCCCAGTGACTTCTATCTCTTTCCACGACTCAAGGAACACCTCCGAGGCAAGAAATTTGATGATGATAGCGACGTGATGGCCGCGGTTGAGGACTTTTTTGAGAGTCAAGATAAAGATTTTTTTTGTAAGGGAATTTTAGGTTTAGAAAAGAGATGGACTAAATGTATAGACTTGCTAGGAGACTATGTTGAGAAATAAATATATTTTTTTATTTTATTCATTGTGTTTATTATTGATTATCATTACTTTTGGATCACCCCTCGTAACGGCAGCTTTATTGTCCACAAACATACGTCTTGTTGACACTCGATGCGTTATTGGGTTCAGGAGAAATGCCGTATTTTTCCGGAGAATATTGCTTCTACACTTTGCCAATATAGATTCATTCAGTAAAGCTAGCATTCGATTTACTTTAATGAAAATTATTTTAAATAGTAATCGGTTACTCCTTTATACTGCTCATGATAATTATTTATGTTAAGTATTGCAGCACAATATAGATGAACCTTTGAAAAATTTACATATTCTGATACGCAGTTACATCTATACTTCTATACTCTCTTACTAATATTATAAATGCGAAAGTAAGTTTGTTTGTTTGTTATGCTTTCACGCTTAAACCACTGAACCGATTTCAAAAATTCTGTCACCAATGGAAAGCTATAATATCAAGGAGTAACATAGGCTATATTTTGTCTCGGTATTCCCACGGGAACGGAACCTACGCAGGTAAGGCGACTGAAACCGAAGCGAAGCGAGGGCCGGTTGCTAGTCCATACTAATATTATAAATGCGAAAGTAAAGATGTTTGTTTGTTTGTTTGTTTGTAGCGCTTTCACGCTTAAACCGACGAACCGATTTCAAAAATTCTTTCACTAATGGAAAGCTATAATATCAGGGAGTAACATAGGCTATATTTTATCCCGGTATTCCCACAGGAACGGGAACTACGCGGGTTTAAGCGACTGAAACCGAAGCGAGGGCGGGTTGCTAGTAATATATAAAGCGGAAGAGTATGTTTGTTTGAACGCGCTAATCTCAGGAATTACTGATCCGATTTGAAAAATTCTTTCAGTATTAGATAGGTATTTTATCGACGAAGGCTATAGGTTATATATCATCACGCCTATAGCAGCTGAGCACCATTGAAAAATGATTCAAAATTAGGTTTTATTTTCCTTTTGAGAGTATTATTTAAAAATATTTGTATTATTAGTTTTTTTTTTAATTCTTTTAGAGTATTATTTAATAATATTTTCACCTTCTACGTAAACAAAGTCGTGGCTTAAAGTTAGCATTAGCCCAAAGTAACTAATCCACGCGGACAAAGTCGCGGGCTGAAGCTAGTATTTTATAATACTTAAATGAAAAATGCGTGTCGCCTTCATTTAGTAATTGAAATTAATTTAAAAAAATCTAGCCTTAGTTCTAAACAGGTATTCATATTGTATTTTTTTTCTAATTATGATATAACTTAACAGTTACCTCATAATAATTACAATCTAGCTAATTATATTATTTACTAGCAACCTGCCCTCGCTTCGCTTCGCTTTTAGTCGTTTTACCCGCACAGTTACCGTTCCCGTGGGAATACCGGTATAAAATATAGCCTAGTTTACGTCCTGATATTATAGCTTTCCATTGGTGAAAGAATTTTTGAAATCAGTCCAGCCGTTTTAAAGATTACCCGGCACAAACAGACAGACAGACAGACAAAAAAATATAAAGTGATTTCTAGGCATGTGTATAGTGCAAATAACCGTGTGAGCATGAAGAAAACCTATTATTTTGACATTACAAACAGACACTCCAATTTTATTTATTGGTATTGATTTTATATTATTAATTAATATTGAATATTGTAATTAAAACTACTTTTACGGATTATATCGTGTTTGTATTTGATTTATGATTGCCTGACGTTTCGAACACTTTGCAGCATTCATAGTCACGGGCGGACTAAGGTGTCTCACGTCCAACAAGTAATCGTTATTACAGACATTTATAATTATAAATTATTATATTTTATTATAAATTATTATATTATAAATTATTATATTACATTTATAATTACAAATGTCTTATTTACAATGTGTAGTGCTCGCGTAAACATTAGATATCATAATATTGAATATTTAAAAAAAAAAAATTCCTATTTGGTCATTATCTAGATACCTAGATTTTAAAAAATGTACACTACACTATTAGGTACTAGAAAATCACACATACACTGCGTTTACACATAACTCGTTTGATTTTTTGTGTTTTCTTATATTTCTAAAATGATTCTCGCTCCTAAAACTGTTGCAACTACAAACAATTCAATTGATTTATTATTCACAGGGTTGTACGCCGGAATTATGACATGCAAAAGATTTTACAGTCGGTTTATACACTTAAGTAGTATTACCTAACAGTTTTTATATAAATGGCAACAAGCCACTGGACGTTGAGGAAACGCTGTTTGTTCTGCCAAACTATTAACTAAATTGGATGCGCTGCTGTTTACTCTCAGTCGTAAGGCTAAAATATTTTGATATATTTAACTGTATGACGCAGATTTAAGATGTGAACTAGTACGCTCTGGACATGGTTTTAAGTCTGTTGAGTATATAAACACAGGTCTACGACCTGTGGGCGTTACCAATGTTACTTATTGCACGCAAACGTGTTCTCTAAATGTAGACCTTATAACCAAACTTAAAGTCGCTCAGCGTGCTATATAGCGGGCTATACTCGGGAATTCTCTATAAAATAGAATCCGCAATATGGTAATCCATAGAAGAATGGTTGTAACCGACAAAGCACGAAGAATTAACACGCTGAAGTGGCAATGGGCACATCGTTTGACGAACGGACAACCGCTGGGGAAGAAAGGTCGTTCAGGACGACGCAGTGTGGGACAAACTAGGTGGACCGATGACCTGATGAAAGACGCTGGGCGTCATTGAATGCAGGAGGCACAGAATCACACTCTATATCGAAACATGAGGGAGGCCTACGTCCAGCAGTGGATAGCGATAGGTTGAATAACGAGGATTCCGAGGTACTCCGCACCTGCTTATCGCTGCGTTACATACTTTAAGCTAAATATCGATAAACAGGCTAAATGCTACAGTAAGATTTATTGAAATACAACTGGTAACTCCTAAAATTAACGCATTCAAATACATCTGTGTCGCTACGAGTATCCATCGATCCATATCATAGGTACCAGGTTCATAGCCTAGATGTCCGGGCGATTTACCCTTTTCGTTCTTTGCTTGCTTCTCGTCCTTTCGATGCTTCTCGTCGCCCTGGCAACATCGCTTGCGACCGTGGCGTCTTCCTTGGTCAGCCTCTTCACGAGTGATGCATTAGTCCCTCGATTAGGGTAGCATCAGGCATATGTGCCGCTCGAAACGCTCGCAACAAAGTATGTTACTGTAAAGAAATGCGCTTCGCCATCCACTTTGCCATTTCTTTCCGCGAGCTAATTGCTCCACAAAAAGTGGCGACAGTATCCCAAATTCTGACGCTGTCGACAATCATTCTAATGACACCTAACAGGGTAAGGTTCGAACCGATGATTACGACGTGTTCACAGTGCTGCTCTGCTTAGGCCACGCAGATTCTTACGATGCTACGCTACTCAAAGCTTTTCCATATGAATTGAGAAACTAATCAGAACCGAAAGAGTGAATACTAGGCATGCCTTTTAAGTTCTGTCGTTTGCATATTTCCCGGCAATTTTTAATTTAGAACTGTTCTATATTCGAATTTGTTTAAATTCTGGATCTCAAAACAGTTGAAAGTATTAGGATTAATGCTATTGTTTAGTCACAGCGTCGATTGGAATCTCTCAGGTTACGTACGAAAATGAATCTTTCTAAGGAAAATGTTCGTGCAATAATTTTCCACAACTTTAGAAAAGGCCTGACACGGCTTCAATATTTTGAAGAGCTAACATCTGTGTTCAGTAATGAAGCCCCATGTCTGCGGACTGTCGAACGCTGGTATTTAGAATGCCAGCGTGAACATACTAGTGTTAGTGACAAATCTCGCGAAGGACGCCCAAAATCCGCCTTCACTGAAGATAACATCATTGCTGTGAGACAACTAATTCTTGAAGATCGTCATGTGACGTATCGAGAGATAGAGGATCTATTAGGCATATCAGGGACAACTATTCAAAAGATCTTGCATGAAGCGCTTGGTGTGAGAAAGCTACTTTGCCATTGGATACCGCATCTGCTTTCTGACAATCACAAGGCGGCCCGCGTCAGATGGTGTAAGAAAACTCTGCAAAAGTTCAACCGAGGTGAGTCAAATTACGTCTACGACATCATCAGTGGTGACGTATCTTGGATTTATGCCTATGATCCTGATTCCAAAGAACAATCTACAATCTGGGTCTTTCAAGACGAGCCAAAGCCGACTAAAGTTGTTCGTTCTCGAAGCACTTCAAAGAAGATGGTGGCCACGTTCGTTGGAAAAACCGGCTATGTTGCGACTTTCGCACTTGTAAATCATAGAACGGTTAACGCAGAGTGGTATACCACAGTTTGTTTACCACAAGTCATCGTCGAAATTCGAAAATCTAACTCAAAGCGACGCATCATCCTGCACCACGACAACGCAAGCTCACACAGCGCTCGTCATACGATTGAGTATTTGAAGCAGGAAAAAGTAGAAACTCTTGACCATCCTCCATATAGTCCTGACCTAAGCCCTAACGATTTCTTTACGTTTCCTAAAATTAAGAAAAGTCTTCGTGGTCAAAGGTTCCAGTCCGGTGAAGAAGCAGTCGACAATTTCAAGTCAGCCATTTTGAACACCCGCACTTTAGAGTGGAATAAATGTTATAATAACTGGTTTGAGTGAATGGAAAAGTGTATTAACCTACGTGGTGAATACTTTGAAAAACAATAAAAAGTACTATAAGGTTCTAGTTGTGTTTTTTTCTTCAAACAACAATACTTAAAAGGCATGCCTCGTAGCAGCACTCTCCTGGGCAACTTTGAACAAATGTGACCTGTTTACAAAGCGTGGCAATGATGACACTATTGCCAACTAAAAATAAAACTACTCGACAAGGCGTATGTCTAAAAGTGGACTTTGATAGACCAGTCCATCCACCAGGATGGATATAAATAATCATCATCCTGTTCTTATCCCAATTATTAGGAATTAAGGAATTGTCTACTCATTTTCTATCGTACATGTTGCAAAGGCTTAGCAATAGTTTTAAGATCGAGTAGCTGCCTGACGTCAAGACTCCTTCGGAATGTAATTGTAGAATAGGTGGTGTCTAATGGAGTTGGGGAGGACGTCGGTCTTTCCACACGCGGTCGGCCTCTCGGCGGGTGACGGACTAATTCCCCTGTGCAGTCATCGGCGGTCTCGTCTAGGGCGGCATCACGTGCAGGTAATCGCGCCTCTGCCGACCCAGTCGCCGACGGCGGTTCGCGTCGTCAAGGCGACGCTCCTCAAGCAGGCGCTCCGCCGCCTCCTTCCGCGAGACTACTGCCTCGCAGAAGGCTGTGACCGCGTCCCAGTTCCTGACGCTGTCGAGCATCTTCCTGGCGATGGTCGGCAGCGTCAGGTCGGCACCGATAATCACGATGAGTTCACGACGCTGCTCTGCCCAAGCGGCACAAACCTCGAGCGTGTGCTGCGCCGTGTCCTCGTCGCAATCGCAGTGGTTGCAGGACGGTGTACTCTCTCTCCTGACGACCGTGTACAGGTATTTGGCGAAGCATCCATGCCCCGTCAAAACCTGCACCAGTTAGAAGGACAGCACCCTGTGCCGCCGCTTTAGCCACTGCATCAGCACCGGCCGGAAGGCTTTCACGGTCTCAACATCGAACCGAGGCCCCTCCAGCCGGACTAGCTAACGGGCAATGACGTCTCTGCGGGCGTCGACGCGTCAGGCGGTGAGCTCCCATAACTAGACCAAAAAGCCCTCCGCTTGCACCCCCGAAACCCACTGATACTAACCGGCGAGCATTGCCACCTCCAGGTTCCACGGGGGAGTCCCGACCAACAGGCACACTGCCTCTGTCGACACCGTGCGGTATCCGCGTATGGCCTTGACCTCCATGACCCTCTGTAGTCGCCACAAAAGCGCCCTGAGTCGGACGGTCAGGGACCCCGCCCATACCGGTACGCCGTATAGGGCCATCGACTGAATGACCCCCGCGTACAGCCGTCGACACGTAGCGCTTGGTCCGCCCACATTCGGCATAAGCCAGGATAGGGCGGATGCCGCGCCGATGAGCCGTGGAGCGAACCTGCGGAAATGCTCCTGGAACTACCAATGCCCGTCGAGCACCAGGCCCAAATACTTCATATGGGCCCGGAGTTCTACAGGTTTAAGCATACATAGGGACAGACAGACAGCAGGCAGCGACTTTTTGTTTTATACTATGTAGTGATAATAATAATCGCAACTATTAAGAATAATAAAGTAATGTTGAAGAATAAACAGAAAACCTGAAACACAAAATCAAATCGACTTAGTATAGTCAGCCAATTACCATCTTTTTACGTTGGTGGCTAATAGCTTCTAATAAATCATAAGAGTTCTGCAGTAAGACATATTTGGTCTGTAACTATACTGATGATAGAAATTAGAATGTTACAATATAATTGAGGAAAAATATTCATAAATCTTTATTTGGTATTATGTATGTTATAGCCCAGGACAAAAATTTAATGATTAGATTTAGGATAATATTAAATAATGAGTATTATTATCGCTATTAAAATCAGCAATGCTATACTAGCAATAAAAAATTGTACTTCAAACTATAATCATAAATGAAAAACGTCTTTCGAATTAATCCAATCTATACCAATAAATGAAATTGGAGTGTCTGTTTGTAATGTCAAAATAATAGGTTTTTTTCATGCTCACACGGTTATTTGCACGACACCTATGCCTAAAATAGCAATTAAAAAATTTTTGTCTGTCTGTCTGTCTGTCTGTTTGTTCCGGGTAATCTTCAAAACGGCTGGACCGATTTCAAAAATTCTTTCACCAATGGAAAGCTATAATATCAGGGCGTAAACTAGGCTATATTTTATCTCGGTATTCCCACGGGAACGGGAACTACGCGGGTAAAACGACTATAACCTATAACCGAAGCGAAGCGAGGGCGGGTTGCTAATCCTTACTAATATTATAAATGCGAAAGTAACTCTGTCTGCCTGTCTGTCTGTCTGTCTGTCTGTCTGTCTGTCTGTCTGTCTGCTACGCTTTCACGTCTAAACCACTGGACCGATTTTGATGAAATTTGGTACAGAGATGGACTAAAGCTTGAGAAAGGACATAGGCTACTTTTTATTGCGAAAAAATGGGTATAAGGGGTTGAAATAGGGGATGACATTTTGTATGGAAATTCGTCATTTTCGATGATAGAACCACGAATTTTTGTATTAAGGTACCTGATAATAAATAAATAAATATTCGTTCAAGCGTTTTGGAAATTTCATTTACATGGAGATGAAATTCAACCCCTAAAATACCAAAAAGCATACAGCCGAAACCACTGGGCCTAGAAACGTATTTTTTTTTTACACCATCTTATCTTTTAGGGTGCACGAGCACTAGCAAAGGATTTTTGGAAATTCACCCCCTTAAGGGGGTGAAAAGCATATAGTCTTTCACGTCTAAACCGATTTTGATGAAATTTGGTACAGAGATGGACTAAAGCTTGAGAAAGAACATAGGCTACTTTTTATTGCGAAAAAATGGGTATAAGGGGTTGAAATAGGGGATGACATTTTGTATGGAAATTCGTCATTTTCGATGATAGAACCACGAATCTTTGTATTAAGGTACCTGATAATAAATAAATATTGGTTCAAGCGTTTTGGAAATTTCATTTACATGGGGATGAAATTCAACCCCTAAAATACCAAAAAGCATACAGCCGAAACCACTGGGCCTAGAAACGTATTTTTTTTTTACACCATCGTATTTCTTGGGGTGCACGAGCACTAGCAAAGGATTTGTAGAAATTCACTCCCTTAAGGGGTTGAAAAGCATATAGCATTTCACGTCGAAACCACTTAACCGATTTTGATGAAATTTGGTACAGAGATGGACTAAAACTTGAGAAAGGATATAGGCTACTTTTCATTGCAAAAAATTGGGTATAAGGGGTTGAAATAGGGGATGACATTTTGTATGGAAATTCGTCATTTTCGATGATAGAACCACGAATCTTTGTATTCAGGCACCTAATAATCCTTACTAATATTATAAATGCGAAAGTAACTCTGTCTGTCTGTCTGTCTGTCTGTTACGTTTTCACGTCTAAACCACTGAAACGATTTGATGAAATTTGGTACAGAGATGGACTAAAGCTTGAGAAAGGACATAGGCTACTTTTTATCGCGAAAAAATGGGTATAAGGGGTTGAAATAGGGGATGACATTTTGTATGGAAATTCGTCATTTTCGATGATAGAATCATGAGTCTTTGTATTAAGGCACTTGATAATGTATAAATAAATATTTATTTTAGCGTTTTGGAAATTTCATTTATATGGGGATGAAATTTAACCCCTAAAAGACAAAAAAGCATAAAGCCGAAACCACTGGGCCTAGAAACGTAATTTTTTTTACACCGTTGTATTTCTTGGGGTACACGAGCAGCGAGCGAAAATCACCCCTTAAGGGGGTGAAAATCGTATAGCCGAAACTATTGGGGCTAGGAACGTAAAACTATGTAGTTCTCTGTATTGTGCGATTCTCCTTCTTTTATTGTAAATGAGCTCTAAGAAATTAGTTTTTGAAATTCAATCTCTATGGGGGTCAAAAATGTATATCCGAAATCATTAGGCCTAGAAACTAGGGATGTGAAAAAATAATCGATTTTTATAATAATCGATTATTAATCGATTTTTTTTGTAATAATCGATTTTTACAATCGATTATCAAAATAATAGAAAATCGATTATTTTTATAATTAAATAGATTTTCCTAAAAAAAGAAGGTAATAACAATACTGCGTGTAGTATTTCATACTATATTAGAAGATGAAGCTCACATTTCCTAAAAAAAATCATCATAATCCTGTTGGGAAAAATCGATTATTTTATAATCGATTATTTATTTTTAATTAATCGATTATTTTATAATCGATTTATTTTGAAGAACAAAAAATCGATTATTTAAAAAATCGATTATTTTCCCTCCAAGTCACATCCCTACTAGAAACGTGAAATTTTGTACAAAGTTCTCTTTCTTGGGGAAAGTGCTCACTAAAAAAGAGTTTTTGTAATTTTACCCCTAAGGAGGTGAAAAGCGTAAAACCGATATCACTGAGCCTAGGAACGATCATTTTAGTACATGATCGGCTTTCTTGGGTTACCCCATTATTTTTTCTTAATGCTCGCTTATTAAGATTACTTTGGATCGACGCAATATGTATTTGGTCCTCTGCCATCGTAGATATATTGCAAAAGTTCTTTTAGCAACATTTTATGACCAGCTGCCTGCCAGACGACATAGCTGGCTAGATGGCATCACCAATTGGTCCAGGTCAATGTAAATCTTTGTCTTAGTAGTATTTTGCGATACCCACAAACAATGAAAGTGTTATAATATTCTTAGCCGCTACCAGACAGTAAGTTAAAATCAAGATATTAATCCAATTTTCTATCTTTAGAAATAAACAAATTTGAAGCGTCTATTTGTTGTCAAAATAATAGGTTTTATTTATGCTCACACAATTATTTGCACGATACCTACGTCTAAAAAACCGGCCAAGTGCGAGTCGGGGTCACGCACGAAGGGTTCCGTACCATTATCTATAAAAAAGGGGAAAATTGGGTTTGTTGTATAGGAGTCCCCTTAAATATTTATTTTATTTTGTTTTTAATATTTATTGTTATAGCGGCAACAGAAATGCATAATTTGTAAAAAATTCAACTGTCTAGCTATTGCGGTCCTTGAGATACAGCTTGGTGACAGACAGATGGACAGACAGACAGCGAAGTTTTAGTAATAGGGTCCCGTTTTTACCCTTTGGGTACGAAACCCTAAAAACGGCTCAATTTTTTTGTCCGTCTATTCGATACGGGTAATCTTCAAAACGGCTGGACCGATACTGATAATACTTTACCATCAGGTCTACCAAGCCTTACATAAGGAATAACTTAGGCTATATTTTATCCAAGGCTATATTTTATCCCGGTGTGGCTGGAGCAACTGTGAGAATTTAATCGACTTTAAAATTATTTCACTAACGGAAAGCTAATTTTAAGCGTGTAACATATTTAGGTTTTATTCCGTGTGGTGACGGAGTAAGAATACAATTCACCACCTCCTCTCTTACCCATGGGTGTCGTAAGAGATAATTCAGGGATATATTACGCATATGACATCTATGCAAGAGATGGAAAACTCGAAACAAAACCCTATACCAACCTGCATGACCAGCATGGTATAGTAAGGTTAATTTCCCTCCTACTATGGAGGAGGCACGAGCCCAGCAGTGGGACGTATATGAGACGAAATGATGATGAACATATTTAGGCTATTTTTTTATCCCAATATTCCTACGGGTCCGGGCACAATGCGGGTGAAATCACGGACATTTAATGGATATAAAAATTAATTTACGAATGAAAATCTACATTATCAGCGAATAACAAATAAAGGCTATTTTCATCCTGGTGTTTGCCCGGAACGAGAACTGCGAGAGAAACCGGTGGATGTTTACCAATTTTTAAAATTCTTTCAACAATAGGAAGCTACGTTATCAGCGAGTAACATAGGCAATTTTTATCTTGGATATTTGTGTGGGATTTGTTAGTACAATTTTTTTTCCACCTATGTAGACTTATAATATCAGCGAGTAACATAGGCAATTTTTATCTCGGCATTCGCATGGGAATGGGGTCTACGTGGGTGAAACAACGGTCGTTTGATCAATATTATTCTTTTTCACCAATGGAAACCTATCATGGATAATGTTATTATCAGCGACTAAGGATGGCCATATTTATCAACGTGTTTCCACGTGAATTTAAACTACAAGGGTGGAAGTAATATTCAAATATAAAAATTTGTGAAGTTATTTGGACCTTTCTTACTCGATCACGCGTAAACTGTTGACCAGATTTGGATGAAAATTGACACACAGATAGAGTATTTCTTAAATTAAGAAATATCATCATCATCATCGCAGCCCACGTACTTCCCACTCTTGGACTCGGGCCTCCCCCATAATGGGAGGGCATTTGACCTACTATACCATGCTGGTCAGATATCTATAGGGTTTCATTTTTCGAGTTTTCCTTCTCTTGCATAGATGTTATGTGTATATATCCCATAGTCGTCTTATACGACATCTACGAGCAAGATAGGGAATGGTGAATTGTATTCTTACTCCGTCACCACAATAACACAATAGAAAGAAATATGCAAGCCAACTTTTACGCGGGCGAAGCCGCGGGCAAAAGCTAGTATAATATAAACACGAGCGAGCACGCAATCAGGCTCGTACACACACGTACATGCTTACTCACATACACATAGGTACTCTAGCGTGCACACATATACACATGCAGGAACATCTGCAGGCATACATGCATAAAATTATCCACTTATGCATGTAGCTATACTCAGCATTCAACTTTGATGGTTTCATAATGTTTCTCTTCTCCGTATGGCGAAGGAATAAGAATGCAATTCACCCTCCCCTGTCTTACTCGTGGGTGCCGTTAAAGATGACTAAGGGATTTATTTAATCAGTGTTGGCAACCGTAAAAAATTAAAAATAGTAGTTTACTAAAAAAAGCAGGAGAAAACAGTAAGTAATCTGAAAAAAGGTCGATTTCATACTTTCCTCGTTTAATTAATATTTATCTTTAACGAGCCTTTAAACCTATTATTTTTCACATTTTTCTTGTATGAGGACATTACTTAGTCGATGAATCATTACTCATTTTGTCAAAGACTTTGTAATTATTGTGATTTAATATAAACGGATCGGGATCACATATATTTTATTAATTTAAAGCTTGATAGATTTATCTAGAGAGTAAAATACACAGTAGTACAAGGCTTAAAGTTCATAGCTGTCATTCTTACACTGGGCTTCTCGTGTATAAAAATTTGACTGTCAATCACATAGATTGTGTTCGGGAAATCCCCTCGAATACCGACATGAGTATATACTGCAATCTAGTGTCATTACGTTATATTTCATAACTATACCTATAAAAGGTCATCACAAAATATTGGCATAGTATAATAGGCTACTGACAGCTAATTGAAAAACAGTAAAAATTAGAAATGAAACAAAAAACAAAGACATCATTATCAAAGTATATCTAGTGTTAAAACACTAGGGCTGATGCCGATAAAAATAATATACAAATAAAATAAATCCAAGATGAGGAAAACCCGAAACAAAACTTTATGCCAACCCCTTTGACCAGCGTAGTGTAGTAGGTTAATTTTACCTTCCATAGTGGAGGAGGCCCGAGCACAAAAGTGGAACGTATATAGATTTCCATTTTTTTTTTTGCTAATGGTGGCACACGAGCAAACAGTACCTGATGATGTGTTGCTGCCGCTCATGGACCTTTGCAAGGCCGCTGCCTACCGCGAAGAAAGTAAAGGGAGTGTGAATGCGTGCAATGAGGATCGGTGATACTAAAAGCATCATCAAACCCCACACGCAGACACCCTCAGAAAGTTGGGCTTCCAGCTCTCTCGCTCACCAAACGAAGTGCAGTAACAAATTGCTGCTACTTGAACGTCGATTTTCTACGAGAGTATGGTACTACCCCGGATAGACTGGCCCGCGGTTGTAGACAGACAACTGTTAACACTGTGGTCCTACCGCCTTAGATAAATGTTCTTCTATTATATTATGACGCTTGTGTTAACAAAAAAGTAAATAAAATGTTATTTTACATAATAGGTTGATATCTCTGATGTAGTCTTTATTCGGTCACTGCCTTATTATTTAATAAATAACTTGCATACCTGTTTGGTCTTTCATACTGCAAGTCATCGTTCTTACATAAGTCACATTCAACGATATTTTAGTGCCGCCGTAGTAAAACTATTTTAATGAAAGATTGCCGTCTTATTCCAATCTCTAAACAACGTAAACTTGACAAGTTGAAAGGATTTTTCTTTACGAAGCGAATGTCTAAAGGAAATGTTAAGTTCCATCAATTTCCTTTTACCTCGACAGTCATATTTATTTGTATATATCTGCAACCCAAATCGTTATAAGTATTTTTAGAAATGCAAATGTTGTGTTTGATTCACTGCGCTACTATTTGATAATGTATTAAGCATTTGCATAAGGAATCCGTTTCATATAACATTTGTACGACTTGCCATATCTATAAGTACTATGTAGTAAATAGAAATCATAGACTTTCATTATTAAGGTATGAAATTTGAATCCCAGTCTGATACCTTGAACCTGTATTTCTTATATTTATTTCTTTCTATCTAAAAATGAATATCTATTTCAGTACTTTTTTGGTAGGCTATAAGCCTATCACAAAAAAAGACTATAGTCTGGACATACCCCTTCCATTCGGACGATAAAAAGGCAACGTGTGACTGCATAACCCATGGTATTTCTTCCCCATTGCCATTGGACAGGCCAGTGGTACCGATTCCGTGGTCACCTACCATTGACTAGGTAAACAACACTTGGTACACAGAAATTTTATATTTTAACCTTCACCTATTATTCAATTAGTGGTAGGACCACACTGTCGACAGTTATCTGTCTACAGCCGCGGGCCGGTCCGTCCGGGGCAGTACCATGCTCTAGCAGAAAATCGACGTCTGAGTAGTAGCGATTTGTTACTGCGCTTCGTTTGGTGAGCGAGAGAGCCGGAAGCCTAACTTTCTGAGAGTGTTTGCGTGTGGAGGGTTTTGGTGGTGCCCTTGGTATCACCGAGCCTCAATGCACGCATTCACACTCCCTTCACTCTCTTCGCGGTAGGCAGCGCCCCTGGAAAGGTCCATGAGCGGCAGCAACACTTACAATCAGGTGTACTGTTTGCTCGTTTGCCACCGTTTGCAATAAAAAAAAATATCAAAGCATAATTCATCCCCTATTTTACACCATTAAAAAAGGATATATCCTCTGCGGGGTGGATTTTCAGAATAAATTTCGTTTATAATGAATCTTTTTATATCGTTTTCAATTAAGTAGGTTGTGTACTAAGCTGTATAAGTTACTACAGTTTTTTACCTATCCCACGAGAACTCTTTAATTTTCCGGGATTAAAAATATCCTAAATGTTGACCGGGGATGTAAGGTACCACCATGCAAAATTTCATTTAAATCGGTCCAATAACTTCGGAGATTAACCCGTACAAACAGATAAACAGACAAACAGACAGAGAAACAAAAATTTTGAAATCAATCTGGATGTGTTCTGTCTCACTTCTAACATCCCCCTGACTCGGTTTTTAGCGTTTATTTTCAATGTACAGAATTTCGACCTCTACAATTTTATTATATGTAATAGATAATAGATATTACGAAAATTGGATACCGTTTTATTTATTCATGATTATCTATTTTGATTTATTATGAAAGCAACACATTTGATTAACAAAGACTTTTTTTTAATCAGTACAATCGATTTTATAGAGTGTTTAACACATTACGGAGCGAAGGTGAAGCCAGAGGAATGCTCATGGGTTTCATGAATCCACTTCGACCTAGTTTAAACATAAAATTGCCGCATTTATTTATTTTTGTTTCTCCTTGCGACAGACATCGAAATATATTGTCTATTCTATATTTATTAGTTATTCTCTTTGTCGAAGACGTGTACTGGTTAATGAAGCTATCTACTGCTTTGAGCTTAATGTCTAAAATAGATTTTTTTTAAACACAGCTCGTCAATCTCATAAACGTGCAAGGTCGTTTCGTACAACTTAAGAAAATATCTGTAAGTTCAGGCATTTCTGCCATACCTTATATTGCAATTTAGTAATTGCAATATACGGTATGGCAGAAATGCCGGTTATGATAGAGCTTAAAGGGCCTGAGTGGATCACCACTCAGTGGTGCTGTACTGTTGCGATTTAAATAGCTGTACATCCTCTTGTCTTTTAAATGCCTACTGTTTCTCCTAACTAACTAATACCTAATTTGTTGGAGGTCCGAAGACAATTCAAAGCGTTTTCTGGGACATCTTGAGGGTAGAATTTCGATGCTCTTTTATAAAGGCCTTTGTGAACCCTGACTTACAGGAGTTAAAGAGGAAAGTACGGTGGGTTTAGTCCTAAAATAATCACAAAAAATATATGTCTGATAGAACGCTTCGCCAACCAAGGACTGAGAAATAATGAAGAAGTAGAAGATTGTGCAGTAAATGCTGTAAAAGCACTTGAATTTCATCCACTATATACAAATCTATCCATTATATACAAATTTATATTACTCAACACACTCGGCAGGGAATACCACGCGCTTCGCTTTTGAATTGAATATTTCCAAGGCATTAATAATTCAATACACAATATGCAAGAGAGCTTACACTCAATTTTCAACGCCATAAACATAAATAAATAACCTGACTGACTGGATACATGACAAAGTGATCTTAGTATTGACATTACATGTCGAGTAATTGTAGATTTGATTCTCACAGGGGATAACTTCTTTATCTGGCGATGTTAAAGAATCGGTTACACTGATCAGCCTAAATGACGTTGGTGAAATAATCATCACTTCATTTACAATTTCGGCTCATATACGTCCCACTAATGCGCTTGAGCTACCTCCGCAATAGGAGGGAAATTGACCTTCTACACCACGCTGGTTATATTTGTTGGATTAGAGTTTTGTTTCAAGCTTTCCTTCTCTTGCATAGATATTATATGCATATTTTACCCCTAGTCGTCCTTTCCGACACCCAAGGGCAAGAGAGGTGGTATTGAATTGAATTCTTTCTCCGTCACCACACGGATAGTAAATAATAAGGCATGGTTATGGTACCGCACGCTGCATTTCCGTCGTCTTAGATATACCAAACAAAAACAATTTATTGAATGCTTAAGTATGGATATTATTTTTGTCCATTAATTACATTACAAATATACTTTTATTAAGTCCACTGCAAAACAATTTTTCTTCCTTAAAACGTCTGTTGCAGACGTTCAATTTTTTTGCGGCTTAATCTTGGTTGAGGATTTCGGCCCCCGTTTTAATATTCATCCTACTTTATTTCAGTAGTTTTTTCATTCTTTACTTTTTGGATGAGGTGTGACCGAACTATAAACCGTCGTCAAAAAAGAAATAGAAATAAAATATATATGTTGGAGTCACACCGTTGGTTATGAACCTACTTTTAAATGAAAGATAGTTCGCCTACTGTACCACCCACTGGACATGGATTAATATAGTTTTATTTGAGATAGTCCTAAACTTCCTTTTTTTGCAGTAACGTGAATTGCTTATTCGTCTTTGTCGTCCGTAGTAGTCGGTCCTTAGTCTCTTACTACAGCGACAAGAAAAGTAGATACTCCAATTGTATTACAGTCTGTATCAAGTGGAAGGAACTAGTAATTTTGTTCAAAGTCTATATTATTATGCGCTGTAGACACTAGAAGATGGAAAAAGAAGTATATCTGCAACATTGGAATAATAGATCTGATCGGAATAGAGAAAATGTTTTCTGAAATACGTTTATAAATGGAACGATTACAAGTATCACGGCTCATTCCTTTTTAATAGAAGTTATAAACAACAACAGGAAGATTATTAGGCGAAAGAACAGCAGCTTCTTTGAATAATAACAATGAATAATATCAGGTTGACCGAGCTTCGCTCGGAGTATTTTTGTAGCATTTATTCAGATATATATTAATAAAAAATAAAAAATAAATAATGAAAATTATATAAAAAATTACAAAAAGAGAATAATAATAACACCGAGATTCGATCCGACGCCGTTTGTCACCGATGTCAAAAATAAAATGAAACCTGACTACTTCGCCACTGAGCTATGGTTACTCATGACATTGATGGCAAAATTTGAATTCATATTCTTTTAAAATTTAATGTCGGAACAAACAGACAGACAGACAGACAGACAAAAATTTTTTAATTGCTATTTTAGGCATAGGTGTCGTGCAAATAACCGTGTGAGCATGAAAAAAGCCTATTATTTTGACATTACAAACAGACACTCCAATTTTATTTATTGGTATATATATATATATATATATATATATATATATATATATATATACAAGAATTGCTCGTTTAAAGATATAATAAAAGATAATAAGATAGAAGGATATTGTCGGTACTTAAGTTTGGGTTGAGAGCGCTCACCACTAGTCCGCGTAAATGTAACAGCTATCTGAGACTAACATTCCTAAAATGTACTTATACGAAGAAAAACGTGAAGCCAAAAATACTGCATGCGTGCAAGCGATTACACACGTACACCACTATACAATAGAGTTGTACGCAGTGACCTTGTACACTATGGAACGGTCCGACGTCATTCTGACTCTAATTTAAATGCCTCAAATTTTATGCGCGAATTAAGCTTCTATGAGCATATAATTATTCAAAGAGTAGCTTTCCAGAGAAACATTGTAACATCAGTTCCGAACGCCAACCTGCTTTCTAAGCGTGCCCATTAGGACAATGTTATTTCTTAGGCTAACTAGCTTTTATATCTAACAGTGGACTTCTATAAGTAGATAGAGGAATGTACTACTTTCAAATCATCAAAAAGCTCATATAAGTAACTTCACATATGTATAACTCACACAACGTTTTATTGTTCCAAATTTAGTACCACTATCAAATGGTTCGTGAGACTTATTTTAGCAATAAAATGCTCTATAAATAGAATACGTATTGTATGCAAAATAATATTTTCGTAACACGCCATTTGAAAGAAAAGCAACCAGGTTGATAATGCGATTCAAATTTGAACGAACACATGGGGTGAATTGAAAGTACTGGTAATCTATACCAATAAATAAAATTGGAGTGTCTGTTTGTAATGTCAAAATAATAGGCTTTTTTCATGCTCACACGGTTATTTGCACACCTTTTTTTTTTTTTTTTTATTGCAAACGGTGGCAAACGAGCAAACAGTACACCTGGTGGTAAGTGTTGCTGCCGCTCATGGACCTTTACAAGGCCGTTGCCTACCGCGAAGAAAGCGAAGGGAGTGTGAATGCGTGCATTGAGGCTCGGTGATACCACCTATGCCTAAAATAGCAATTAAAAAATTTTTGTCTGTCTGTCTGTCTGTTTGTTCCGAGTAATCTTCAAAACGGCTGGACCGATTTCAAAAATTCTTTCACCAGTGGAAAGCTATAATATCAGGGCGTAAATTAGGCTATATTTTATCCCAGTATTCCCACGGGAACGGGAACTACGCGGGTAAAACGACTATAACCTATAACCGAAGCGAAGCGAGGGCGCGTTGCTAGTTGTAAAATAAACCTACTTTTAAATAAAGGACTACTCTTCTCTCGGCTCATATACGTCCCACTGCTGGGCTGGAGCCTGCTTCATAATAGGAGGGATGTTGACCTACCTTACCATGCTGGTGAGACGGGTTGGTATAGGGTTTTATTTCGATTTTTTCTTCTCTTGCATAGACGTTATATGCAAATTATATGCCTCAGTCATCTTTTATGACATCCACAAGCAAGATAGGGAGTGGTGAATTGTATTCTTACTCCATCACGATAAATTTATTAGTATATTTTTATATATAAAACATAAAAAATGTTTATATTTCAGAGGCTTTTCGAGCGACCGAAAATGGGCAATAAATTTAAGACTATAGACAAAAACAATGTATTAAGAGCCGGCAGGATAGACTTTTTTTTTGGGGGGTGGGTTACGCTCGGCGTTCTCCTCGCTCCACTCCGTCCGGGGCGACAGAGGGGCGTCAGCACGCTTACCCGTAACCCACCCATGACACTTCGCCTTCGTCGTTGGACCGACCACCGGAGCAGGGTGACTTGTTGTCAGTGGTTGGCCCACAGGCAGGTTAGACGACGATCGTTTTCAAGTAATGTTATTGTTTATACTTGTACAGAACAGGATCAGCTGGTAAATAAAGGTTAAAGGGTTGCATAATGATTTGTGACATTTACACGAGTATTACGCATTGTAAATAAAACTATTTTTATGGATTTTAACACGTTTGTATACCATAACCATGAACGCTGGAAAGTGTTCGAATTGTCGGGCAATCAAAAATCAAATACAAACGCGATAAAATCCGTAAAAACAGTTTTATTTATAACTAGTAACCCACCCTCGCATCACTTGGTTCGGTTCCAGTCGCCTTATCCACATAGTGCCCGTTCCCGTGGGAATACCGGATTAAATTATAGCCGCAGTGACTACCGGACGGTGTGTTGTTTTTTTAATAATAACCGCGTTTCCCTTTTCTTCCTTTCCTTTTTCCTTTTTATTCCTTTATATTCCTTTTTCTCCACCTTGTCCATGTTTTGCAAAACAATTTTTAATTAAGCTTTATATTAGAATGCGGCTTTTTCATACTTTAAAATTTAATAATAAAGCATTTCGTACGTCTCAGTCGAGGCGCAAATATTTTTCGGTCGCAAATTTATAAGACCGATTTGTTATTTAAACATAAACATGTTTTTTTTTGAATTAAAACTACGAATCAAAAATCAACACGCATTCTTATTGAACACTTCCTATTCAATTCACAAAGTATTTTATTTGTTTATTTAAGAAAAGTATATACCAAAACTAAATGGAAACACAAAGTAGGCAAATGTAATTAAAATGCTGGAGGCAGGCAGCCCTATCACATGTTTACGTACCGCGTGGATGTAGGCATTTAATTCAAGGTTACGATCGAGATACATTACTGATAGATGACTATACTGTGGTAATACTATACTCTAGTAAATATTTCGTGTCCAAATGGTGACAATATGCTACTGCGTACATTGTGTTCTTAATCTTTCACCATATAGTAAATACTAGTAGACCCGGCCACGTGTTGCTGTGGCTAATATTTTTGTTATATTACATTTTATTAAACTATTTAAGTGTAACTGTAGGAGAACATCTGTCATGGAAGTCGTCATATTTTTTTACAAATGGCATCTATTTAAAAAAGCAAGTTAAAATCGTATATGCCACGTTTGTAGGTTTGACATAGCAACATAGTCAACAGATATCGCCATCTGTTAAAATCGTTTGGAGTTAACAGATAATTGTGAATGTTAAATAATAGGTATATATAGGTAATACAAATAATTTGCAATAAAATAATAGTGCGACTATAAATTAAGATGTAAGCTATCCTATCTTTCAAGTTGGATCAAACTGCACACGGTGTGCAAATTTGATTAAAATCGGTTAAGTAGTTTAGAAGTCCATCGCGGACAAACAATGTGACACGTAATTTATATATATTAAGATTATAATTTTAATCTATCTCAAAGACACCATTCATCCTTATCATGTTACAAATAACATTCGCAGTTTTCATACCAGCAGATTAAATATAACACGAAGATATATTTCCGCTCTATTTGCAGAATTCAGATCCCACAAGTAAGCATTATGTCCATAACAATGATGTTTCTACGTATGTAAATGTTGGACGGTACACTGGATTTTATTACAATTGATATACTCAAAACGAGTCAACATGTTTTTATTGTAAACTAGCAACCCGCCCTCGCTTCGCTTCGGTTTTAGTCGTTTTACCCGCGTAGTTCCCGTTCGCGTGGGAATACCGGGATAAAATATAGCCTAGTTTACGCCCTGATATTATAGCTTTCCATTGGTGAAATAATTTTTGAAATCGGTTCAGCCGTTTTGAAGATTACCCGGAACAAACAGACAGACAGACAAAAAATTTTTAATTTATATTTTAGGCATAGGTGTCGTGCAAATAACCGTGTGAGCATGAAAAAAGCCTATTATTATGACATTAGAAACAGACACTCCAATTTTATTTATTGGTATAGATAGATGTGGAAAAAACATACCTATTTGGTCTTTAAACAGAAAGGTAAGTTTTTTTTTAACAATCTGCTCGTGATGTTTCATCCTTATTATTTCACCTCATATACATTTTTTTCTTTTTTTTTTATTGCAAACGGTGGCAAAGGACGAAACAGTATACCTGATGGTAAGTATTGTTGCCGTTCATGGACCTTTGCAAGGCCGCTAAGAAAGTGTGAATGCGTGCAATGAGGTTCGGTGATACTAAAGCCATCATTAAAACCCACCATCCTCAGAAACTTGGGATTCCGGCTCTCTCGCTCACCGAAGGAAGCGCAGCAACAAATTGCTACTACGCGGGCGTTGATTTTCTGCTCGGTGTGGTAGTACCCCGGACGGACCGGCCCGCGGCTGTAGACAGACAACTATCAACAATGTGGTCCTACCACTATAAATTATTGTTTTTTTTTTTGTCTCGACGCGTTCCTCGCACCACTCCGTCCGGGGCGACAGAGGAGCGTAAGCACGCACACCCGCAACTCACCCACGTGCACGTCGCCTTCATCGTTGGGCCGACCACCGGAGCAGGGTTACTTGACATCAGTGGTCGGCCCGACGGATCACCCTCTATTTGGGGTACCCTCCCATCGACCAACGTCCCCCCCTCGGGGAGGGCGTCGGTCTTTCCTCACGCGGTCGACCTCTCGGCGGGTGACGGACTAATCCCCGGTCACGTCACCCGCGTACTCGGCTAGGGCGGCATGATAAATTATTATGTATGTACAATTGTGGGGCCCGAGCCTCCTCCAAAATAGGTGGAAAATTTACCTACTATATTATGCTGGTGAGACGTGTTGGCACAGAATTTTATTTCTCTTCTATAGTTATTATATGGACAATATATACCGTCTATTAGTTCACCCACGGGCGGTGGTGAATGATATGCTTATTCGGTCTCCATCCGAAATCTGTGTATTAACACAGCAACAATCATACATTATCTTCAAGTTCAATAATAATAATTTATTCCTCCTTGTTATCTATATTTACATTCATTTATGGCATGTGGTGACCAGATTATAATGTGTCACCACCTCTTATTTTCCCTTCAGGGTACCAAAACCCGGCTGGGGGATCACCAAAGAATGGGCAGCAACATCGGGTTACGGTCAGCGCACTCCTCGCACCACTCCGTCCGGGGCGACACAGGGGGCGTAAGCACGCACACCCGTAACCCACCCATGACATGTCGCCTTCGTCGTTGGACCGACCATCTCAATCCCACCAATCAAATGTGGTAATTATGATAGACTCATGCCCAATAGTGAGGTATGTATACACTGAGACGGATATACATTCATGAATCTGCAGACTGGTTCACTTTATGAAATTCTGACTTTCAACAAATTCTGAGCACAAAGTTGGAAAAGTGCTCGCTTAGCGACCGTAACTCGCTTCTATTAAATAGCTATTAAAAGTTTCAATTAAGATGTGATAGCAGAAAAATTAAAAAGTATAAAAATTTTATCGCATTTCTAAAATTGAATGAATTTTCATTATTACTGCTCACGGACCTGACCTGATGCTGAAAGGTCCAGCAATTAAAAATCAAATACGAACGCGATAAAATCCGTAAAAATACTTTTATTTCACATAATAATATTTGAATAAACTTTATAAATAACTAGCAACCCGCCCTCGCTTCGCTTCGGTTTCGGTCGCTTTACTCGCGGCGTAGTTCCCGTTCCTGTGGGAATACCGGGATAAAATATAACCTATGTTACTCCCTGACTATATAGCTCTCCATTGGTGAAAGAATTTTTGAAATCTGTTCGGTGGTTTAAGCGTGAAAGCGTTACAAACAAACAAACAAACAAACATCCTTACTTTCGCATTTATAATATTAGTATGGATAACGTGTTTAACATTACAAACGTTTAACATTACATTTTTCGTGGGTTAACGGAGTAAGAATACGATTCACCACCCCCTTCCTTGCCCGTGGGTGTCGTAAAAAACAACTAAGGGTAATATTTTGCATATAACATCTATGTAAGAGAAAACTCGAAACAAAAACCTATACCAACACATCTGACCAGCGTGATATAGTGGATCAATTTCGCATCCCATAGGGGCTCGAGCCTGATTTTCCTTCTCTGGCATAGTTGTTATATGCTTATTATATCCCTGAGTCGATTTTTACGAAACCCACCATTAAAGGGGGTGGTGAATTATATTCTTACTCTGTTACCACACGTAGTGTTTTGTCGGGCGGACCACTGACGATAAGTCACCCTGCACCGGTGGTCGGCCCAACGACAAAGGCGACGTATCGCGAGTGGGTTACGGGGCCGCGCGCCGCCCCTCTGTCGCCCCGGACGGAGCCGAGCAGTGGGTGCACTGTCCGTGACCTACCCCCAAAAATAGTGCCAATTAAGAACGAAAAATATTATAATTGGCACTATTACATCGTATTTTGTAACAAAACTGCAGAAAAATGTACATAATTGTTTCTTTGCACCCTAAACCAAAAGAACTTGGGTGCAGAATAGACCCAAATTAAATTTCATCTTTGCCAATATTATACGAGTCTTTCGTTTTAGTACTACATACTGCAATTACGTAGATTTAAATGTGATTGATCTGTTTTGCGCTAATCAATAGACAGAAATAAGATAACGAGAATGGTACAATATTACGAAAAATCAGAGCGCCTTAATGTTACATGCTAAGTTTTTTGACGTGCTAAGGTGTGACGAATCAGGCCAGCCGTCTGGAATAACAGCAGAGTAACTTTGCGGCCGCTCCTTATCTTTTAAGTTGTAACCCTGACATTAATATAGTGGTGAATTCAGTATCCATGCACCCTACATACCCTACCCTATATATACTGGAGGCTTTTTTCTAAAACAACTGCAATAAGGCAATAATTCTTGTATTGTGGGGACTTTTCAAATATATAACGAACGGACACAAATTACATCCAGACTTAAAACAACGATGTATGGATAGCACAAAATATTGTATTTCGTAGGATTCGAACCCACAATACCGATACCACTGGTACGGTTGGTCGGTATCTTAACCAATACGTTATCTATGCAGTCACTTTAAACAGCTCGGTACTGTTTACTATTTACTATATTTGCCCGACACAGTAAGTATTATTCATCTCAGCTGATATACGTATATACCCATTGCTGGATGCTTAAGTTTTCTTCACAATAGAAGGGAAATTGATCTAGGTACTCTATAACACTGGTCAAACGGATTGATAAAGGGTTTCATTTCATGTATTTATTCTCTTGCATAGATATTATATCCCTTTTTTACTTTATTGGGTAAAGAAACAATATTACAATAAGGTTTAGTTAAAATAGTGTGAAGCTATACAATATTAATAATAGTGATACCTACACTGTTTACCATAGATTTGCCCTTAATCATCTTTTAGGATACCCACAGACAAGATAGGCATTTAAGGAGATGATAAATTGTACTTTTCTGTATCATACGGAATATATATATATATATATATATATATATTCCGTATGATACAGAAAAGTATATATATATATATATATATATATATACATATACATACGAGAGAAACCTCTACGCCTTGTTGCTCCCTAATCCTTCCAAATTTCCGTACATTTGGTTACAAGGGTAAAGAGAAATATAAAGTCCACTTGCTGAATATTGCAAAACTGATTTAAATTTTCAATTACGCATAAACTCACAAAATTTAGAATCATAATTTTTATACCCTTTACGCAAACCAGAAATTTCCATTAAAACGCTCGGCTTTTATAGCCCAGCCAACAATTAGTACAATTCATTAAATTTAATAGCTACCCAACAAGTTATTATTAAACTCACCAATGAGTTAATGTAGATGAAATTTAGCAGCATCAAATATTTTGATAGCTTTTACAAGGCCTAAATTCATTGGCCAATAGTTTTCATAAATACAATACCAAAGTTCTTAGCTTAGGTATTCGAATTTTATGGGTGAATGAGAGTAATTAAACTTTCTGGAGTATTTATTTCTCGCAATTAACGTGTCATCATGTCTTAATTTATAACGATGAAGACTGTTTTTTATTCTATAATATTTATTGAAAGAAAAGTATGTAAGGGAAATATGGTGAATGGTGCTTTGCGCACATTTATAAGTAACCAGAGTCTATCTAGGAAGGCTCGCCTGGCCGTGCATAGGGGCGTGCTTGTACTAATTCTAATGTATGAAAGTGAGAGGTGGGTATGACAAAAGAAGCACAAAAGTAGAATAGATAAATGCTGTGGAAATTAGAGCACTGAAGAGCATGATTGATGTGAAATTGAGTGATAGAATTAAGAACAGAGTGTTTTGGGAACGAAGTGGTATGAAAGTAGATGTAGTGACAAGGATTGAAAAAGGTATGTTAAGTTGGTTTGGTCATGAAAAATTATGAAGTAGATTGAGAAGGAGAATTTATAGGGGAAATGTGAACGAAAGTGTTGAAAGAGAAAGACCAAGGCGGACATTCCACGATCAAATCGGGGACGCTCTTAAGAAAGACCTGGTTAAAAGTACCCTAAACCGATGAACATGCATGAGGAGATTAATGAAAGGGGAGGAGACGAAACTGGTATGTCAAGATCGTAGCAAGTGGAAGGAAGTGGTCTCTGCCTACCCCTATGAGAAAAAGGCGTGAATCGATGTATGTATTTTTATAAATACTAAATTATTCATTAATAGTTATAAAACTCGTTTTTTATAACTATATTATATTATCTATACCAATAAATAAAATTGGAGTGTCTGTTTGTAATGTCAAAATAATAGGCATTTTTCATGCTCATGTGGTTATTTGCACGACACCTATGCCTAAAATAGCAATTAAAAAATTTTTGTCTGTCTGTCTGTCTGTTTGTTCCGGGTAATCTTCAAAACGGCTGGACCGATTTCAAAAATTCTTTCACCAATGGAAAGCTATAATATCAGGGCGTAAACTAGGCTATATTTTATCCCGGTATTCCCACGGTAACGGAAACTAATTTCCATTTGTGAAAGAATTTTTGAAATCGATCCAGCCGTTTTGAAGATTACCCGGAACAAACAGACAGACAGACAGACAGAAAATTTTTAATTTGTATTTTAGGCATAGGTGTCGTGAAAATAACCCTGTGAGGATGAAAAAAGCTTATTATTTTGACATTACAAACAGACACTCCAATTTTATTTATTGGTATAGATTATATAAAACTGTTCGAAGCATACTCCTTTTCAGATTTCTGCAACTACTTCCACAATTTTTACAAATAATGAGACCCTCAAATGAAATTTCTGACTACACGAGTGGCATAACCAGTATGCTGTCGATAACAAGGTGGAAATAACATACTGGTTCTATAGTCTAAACTATCTCAAAAACAAGTGCAAAAACTGAAACTATATCGGGAACTTCGCAACAAACTAGCATCAATGCATGAAGGGTGTATGCCGAAATATATCTATATTTCATACATTCATATACTGCTTGCATACTTCTTCAGTGATAAAGGCGTGAACCTGTATTGTGTTTAATATTATTCCTACAATATATTTTTATTTCTATTCTATTTATTTCCGAGTGGTGACGGAGTAAGAATACAATTCACCACCCCCTCTCATACCTACTCGTGGGTGTCGTAAAAGACGACTAAGGGATTTATTACGTATATGAGATCTATGCAAGAGATGATAAACTTGAAACAAAACTCTATACCAACCTGTTTGACCAGCATGGTATAGTAAGGTCAATTTCCCTCCTATTATGGAGGAGGCTCGAGCCCAGCAGTGGGATGTATATGAGCCGGAATGAATGAATGCATATATTTTATAACACAAAACACGAAGAACTCTTCATAAGCTGTCCAAGGTCTAGGCTTTCTATTATTAAGGCACATAAACTACAAACATATTCTTTGTAACTGTTTATAAATCATACAAAGAGTTGTCTTGCATGGTTATCGATACCATAAAACTCGGTATAAGCTCAAATTATTTTTAAGGCCTCATTAAAGAATACATAACTTATGTTGCGGAGGATCTCAGAAACATATATTCAACGGACACTAATGAATAAGCAAAATTGTTTACGAATCGTATAAAGCAATGTCTTGGGTAGAGATCGAACCCACTACACACGTTATCACTATATATATATGTCGGCGTTGCGCCAGGAATTTGGACGTTGATAGTAAAATACCGAATATGTAATCACTGTATTTATTAGGAGTTATTGCTGCAGAAGCGAGTGAAGTAAAACTGTCCTCTATTCTAATCTTACAATGTTTTTATAACCTCCGCTTTACAATGAAACGGTCTAGTCTTAGTAACTACAATTACTTTTTATAACAAACAAATAAAACAACTACTTTTACTATCGGAATATAGCTAAATAATAATGATAAATATTCTAATGCATTTAACATAATTCCAAATAGTCAATTTTACACAATTTACATTAATGTAATTAAAGGAAATATTGTTCTCATATATTGTTCAACAGACGGCGCTCTAACTAGAAATAAATTACAATCTTTATTGTGTAAAAACAACTAAATATGGTTACAAATAATTACATTAATTCTAATCGATTTTAATTTGATCAATTATATAAATATTTAAACAATTAAATCAAAGATTTCTAGAAATACATTTCAAAAAGTGTCTTCAATATCATAGCATGGTAAATAGCAGTGTTGTTACTACAAATAATTATTTAAATATTAGTTGCAAATATTTCAAACATGTTTATAACTATAATTGATAACACATACATCAACAATTTACAAATATTGCCGATAGAGGGCGATATGCGCCCATATATACCACTGTGCCATCTGTGCAGGTATTGTGTATCTAATTGATATTCAGAGGAGCTGAGACTATTATTATTTTTAAAAATAAACTTCAAATGTAAAGAGAATTCAACAAGGCTGAACACAAATTGGCCTATCTGTCATAAAAATATTATATAACTTGCGTGGTTTGATAATCCCGAGTATATTTCTCTTCTTGCGTAAAAGTATTTAGTAAAATATATTCTTTATTATGATCAGATTTAATATGCAGCGACACTTATATTTCCATATTCGAGAGTCTAGAGCGGATAATAAGACTGTATATATGAGTGTCGATGGTTCTCGATGGCTAATATTTTTCTCTGTTGTTTTGCATTAGTACCGAGTTATATCCAATAAGAAACATAACAGGTTTTGATGTTTAATATTCTGCAAGGCATTATACAGATTACATAATCACTATTTATTTATTTTAATAATTAATTTGTTCACATTATCTTTGCATATCTGTGTCAGTATTATAAAAATATCTTATATCTTTAAACGAGCAATTCTTGTATATACACTCATTTGCAAAAAAAACGGGCACCTAAGCAATGAACCATTTCAAATGTTAATATTTCTTTGTTTGATAATTATAGGTAGTTTTATCCACACAATTTGCTAAATTAATAAGAAAATAATCGTTTTCATCAGTATTTCATAAAATTTAGATACAATTTATGGGAAATAATGCTAAACCTCGCTAGTAGTGTATATTCGCTAGTAGTGCATATGCTCATGAAGTAAAAATAAAAAAGTTTTTTTGTTTGTTTTTCTTTAATAAAGTAAAAGCAGATAAATGTTTAGTATCGAGTGTGACCCCCTCTAGCTAAAATCACAGCTTGAATTCGTCTGGGCATGCTAGCGAGTATATCCCGGATACTTGCTTGCGGAATACGTTCCCACTCCGCAGTAATCACATTCTTCAGCTCTCTGATGGTCTGCGGAGCCGGGTGTACTGATCTCACACGCCGTTTCAGAACGTCCCAGACATGCTCTATGGGATTGAGGTCGGGACTTCGAGCTGGCCAATCCAAACGACGAATGCCGACCTCTTGCACATACGCATTAACATCGCGGGATCGGTGGGCGCGAGCATTGTCGTCCATAAAAATCGAGTCTTCACCTAGAGCGGCCAATGCGGGTTGTGCATGAGAAATTAGAACTTCCGTTATGTATCGATGCCCAGTCAGTGAGCCGTTTTCAATGAAGACTAACTCTGTACGATCCATTGAATTTATTCCTGCCCAAAACATAACAGAGCCCCCACCATAAGGTGTGATTTCTTCGAAACATGCCTCTGCAAAGCGTTCTCCTTGTCTTCTTAGCACTCGCCGACGTCGATCTTCACCGAACAGAGATATCCTGGCTTCATCAGAGAACAAAACCCTATTCCAATCGTCTTGAGTCCATGATTCACAATTTCTAGCGAACCTAAGCCTGTGAACTCTGTGCTCACGGAGTAATTTGGGGCCGCGGGCCGGGCGGTGACTGCGTATATTGGCAGCGAGAAGCCTCCTCCTGACCGTCCATAGACTAATATGCACATTTCTTACTTCTTGGAGGTTGTTCTTAAGATCCACATACGAAGATTTGCGATTTCTCAATGCGCGACTCACAAGAAAACGATCATCCCGTGGTTGGGTACATGGTTTTCTTCCAGAACCAGGCCTTCTCTCGACGGAACCAGTCTCCTGATATCGCTGCCAGGTCCTTTGGACTGTCGAGCGACTAACATTTAGCCTCCTAGCCACGAAACATTGGCTGCAACCCTCTTCAAGCAGCGCGATAATTTTGGTAGCTTTTACCACTTTATCTACCATTTTTGATACAGCCAAACAGCATTAAATAAAGCTTTGACAGTCAAGGATATGAAATTAATCGATAAAAATTGAATAAAAGTTATGAAAGTCGATGTTAACTTCTGGAACTTCGCGCCAAAAATGTAGGATAAAAAGGGGTTTTCTGTAAAAATGAACATCAAATGAAAAATTGAATTTAGAACGTACTTTTTTAAATACCACAGCATTTTTAAAACCGGCCAGTAACGTGTACAAACGATTGAAACCTTTTTGGTATTGTATCTTTTTAAATATGAATGAAAATCAAAACCGCCCGTTTTTTTTGCAAATGAGTTTATATATATATATATATATATATATATATATATATATATATATATATATATATATATATATATATATATATATAATATCTGGTTGACCGAGCTACGCTCGGAATATTTTTATAGAATTTATTTAGATATATTAATAAAAACTAAAAATTATATAAAAAACTTACAAAAAGAGAATAATAATAACACCGAGATTCGAACCGACGCTGTTTGGATGCTACAAAACTCAAAATTAAAACCGGCCGTCTTCCAATTGAGCTACCGGAACTCTTGACATTTACAACGAAATTTGAATTCACATTCTTTTAAAGTTTAATGTCATTTATTGTTATGCTAAAAACACCGACAAAAGAACATTTTATATAAATAAAACCTAGCTAGATCGATTTTTTGGACCCGAATCCTCTAGTATGCCAAGTTTCAACAAAATCGTTGGAGCCGTTTCCGAGATCCTGAATATATATATATATATATACAAGAATTGCTCGTTTAAAGATATAAGATAAGATAAGATATATATATTCAGGATCTCGGAAACGGCTCCAACGATTTTGGTGAAAGTTGGCATACTAGAGGTTTCGAGGCCAAAAAATAGATCTAGCTAGGTTTTATTTATATAAAATGTTGTTTTGTCCGTGTTTTTAGCAAAACAAACAATAACATTAAATTTTAAAAGAATATGAATTCAAATTTCGTTGTCAACGTCATGAGTTACGATAGCTCAGATGGGAAGTCGTCAGGTTCTAATTTTGATTTTGTTGACATTCAAACAGCGTCGGTTCGAATCTCGGTGTTATTATTATTCTCTTTTTGTAATTTTTTATATATTTGTCATTATTTATTTTTTATTAATATATATCTAAATAGATTCGATAAAAATATACCGAGCGAAGCTCGGTCAACCAGATATTATGAAGTTATATGCCATGGTATGACCGTTAAAAAATTGATACTAGGATAGTTCAAATAACAGTGTAGTCAGAAACCAGAAGCAGATTAAGAATCATATTAATTTATATCAAATCATCATCTTCGTATTTTTTTTTATTGCAAACGGTGGCAAACGACCAAGAATACACATAATGGTAAGTGTTGCTGCCGCTCATGGACCTTTACTAGGCCGCTGCCTACCCTGAAGAAAGTGAAGGGAGTGTGAATGCGTGCAATGAGGTTCGGTGAAACTAAAGACATCACCAAAACCCACCACACGCAAACACCCTCAGAAAGTTGGGCTTCCGGCTCTTTTGTTCACCGAGTGCAGTAGCAAATTGTTACTACTCTGCAGTCGATTTTCTGCGAGAGTGTGGTACTACCCCGGACGGACCGACCCGCGGCTGTAAACACACAACTATCAACAGTGTGCCCCTACCACTAACGTCGTAATAAAATTATAGCCGTTACTGTCCGTAATATTATCCCGTAAGATTGACCCGGACCAACTCCATCTGGTACCATTTGGGTCAACGATTACATTCCCAAGGAGGGTTGACGTCAGGCAGGCGGCTGGTCATAAAAGTCATTGCCGAAACTTTTTGCAATATGTCAAAACAGATGACATATTGCGTCGACCCCAAGTAATTGGGATATGAGCATAATGATGATGACTGTCCGTAATATTATCCCTACACGATAAGTATTATTCATCTCAGCGTATATAAGTCCTACCGATGGGCTGAAATCTTCCCTACAAGGGAAGGAAAACGGCTTACCTTACCACTAGTTAGATTGGTATAAAGTTTCATTTCAAGTTTTCCTTTTCTTGCATAGAAGTTAAATGCATCATGAAATGCACTATTATGTAAATGCAAAAAGGGATAATTACCTTGGTCGTCTTTTATGAAACCCAGGGGCAAGGTAGGAGGTGATGATTCGTTCCTTACTTTGTCACCATACGAAAAATATATATCTATACCAATTAATAAAATTGGTGTATCTGTTTGTAATGTCAAAACAATAGGCTTTTTTCATGCTCACACGGTTATTTGCACGACACCTATGCCTAAAATACAGATTAAAAAGTTTTTGTCTGTCTGTCTGTCTGTCTGTTTGTTCCGGGCAATCTTCGAAACGGCTGGACTGATTTCAAAAATTCTTTCACCAATGGAAAGCTATAATATCAGGGCGTAAATTAGGTTATATTTTATTCTGGTATTCCCACGGGAACGGGAACTACGCGGGTAAAACTACTAAAACCGAAGCGAAGCGAGGGCGGGTTGCTAGTCATGCTAATATTATTAATATGGAAGATTATATGTATATGTTTGTTGTTGTACTCTAATACTTAAACCAATTTGTATCATATGTGAGGGATAATAGCTGGATTATTATAAATTTAATATTTTGATATGTCATAATTGGCATATCAAAATTTTCTGTGATATGATAATGAAAGACTTTATTACGTGTGAATAAAACTCTGGGTACTAGGTACGTACAATTGCATATATACCAAACTTGGTATGGCCAACGTAATTTAGTAGGCAATTACCTTCCTTTTATAGAGAAAGCCACCTCCAGCTATGACACACATACCCATATACAGCAACTGATGAAGATTAAAATTTCGAACAATAATACCAACATTTTCTTAAAATAAAATAAAGATACCGTTTTGCTTTAATAGAACATTTAATCCTTTACTTTTTTATAACTATGCTCCGGTTATACCTCACCTATCGTAAAACTCATATCCCGCCATTCGTCCACTCCACGCCTAATAAACGATTCATTGATACTATTGCCTCGTCTTCAGTGAACTGACAGGTGGCTTACGCTCTAAGGTGTCAGCTTCGATTTCACTTTAGTTGTCAACCTCAGTTAGGACTGCATCAGATGCAGGTCTACCTATCTATAAGATCATTATTATCTCAGCCTATATATGTCCCACGGTTAGGCTCAGGCCGCCTCGATAATGGGAGAAGGGGAATTAATTGACCTATTATTCCACGCGTCGTCTTTTACGACATCCACAGGCAGAATAGGCAGCAATGAATCGTATTCTTATTCCGTCACCACACGGCACATCTGTAAGATCATATCCTTGCTAAAAACGGCAATTCCTACTATCATTATTGCTCTAAAGACAGAAATAATAGTTCGGTAGCGATCTAGCAGCAAACTCGAGTGCTATTTTGTCCAGACAGCACAGACACATTTATGAAACCTCTACAATTGCCCTTAGAAATTTGATTCATCATGAAAGATAGAAATTCATGAGAATAATCATTTATAAAATCACTAACAAGGTTACTTATAATTAAATTCGTTTCGATCGTATAGTGACGGACTAAGAATATAAAATATCATAGTTCCTTTGTTTTAGCGCAGGTGTATTTTATTTATTTATTTATTTATTTATTACTTCATGTATTGAGTACAATGGCGGACTTAATGCCAAAGGCATTCTCTACCAGTCAACCATAGGTAGTGCAGAGATAATAATTGGTAGGCACATGTGTCGAGAAAGAAAGTCATATGATTAAAAAAGACAAGGGAATACATAAGAATATACAAGAATACATAATACATACCAAATATACATAGATAAAAAACACATAAACACGATATATATATATAAATATATAAAATATATATAAATATATACATACATAGCATATATACATAATTATACGAATATTATATTATATAAGTTGCGATGATTCTGCTAATTCATTTAGGACATGTAAACGAACTCTTTTCTTGAATGTGTGACGGCTAGTAGACATTCTGATGTCCAGAGGTAGCGAGTTCCAGAGGAGAACCGCCTGGACAAGAAAGGAAGAATGAACACGATCGGTATGGTGAGATGGACAAAGTAGCAGCAGATTGTTGGCGGAACGCAGGTTTCTGTTGTGATTAGTGGAGAGGTATTGAAATAAACAAGATAGGTAGCTAGGAGAATTAGGAGAATTAAGAATAGAGTATAGCGGAGTAAGGGCGCGCATACTACGGCGTTGGCGAATATCAAGAAAATTTAGTTGAGAACGATAGGAGGAAATATGGTCATACTTGCGAAGATTAAATATGAATCGAATGCAGTTATTGAGAAGACGGTCTAGTTTATTAAGAAGATCTGCATTCAGGTCAAAATAACACACATCAGCATAGTCGATTAAGGGAAAAATTAAGGTGTACAAATATCTTTAAACGAGCAATTCTTGTATATGTATATATATATATATTCAGGATCTCGGAAACGGCACCAACGATTTTGTTGAAACTTGGCACTTTACTAGAGGTTTCGGGTCCAAAAAATCGATCTAGCTAGGTTTTATTTATAGAAAATGTTGTTTTGTACGTGTTTTTAGCAAAACAATACAATGACATTAAATTTTAAAAGAATATGAATTCAAATTTCGTTGTCAACGTCATGAGTTACGATAGCTCAGTTGGGAAGCTGACAGGTTCTAATTTTGGTTTTTTTGGCATTCAAACAGCGTCGGTTCGAATTTTGGTGTTATTATTATTCTCTTTTTGTAATTTTTTGTATATTTTTCATTATTTATTTTTTATTAATATATCTAAATAAATTCGGTAAAAATATTCCGAGCGAAGCTCGGTTAACCAGATATTTGACTGATTAATTGAGTCCTTGGCTTGTTTTTGGGCGAATACGACTTGGTCTACCTGCTTCCGCACATATTGAGAGTGCCAACAAAACCAATTACTCAACTTCGGTGATGAGCTAGGCCTGCCTATCATCTACCTACATAAGGTCTGTATGATCTACAGAGTACATAATAGCATTCGCATGCTTGCTCATGTGGTTTTTTTTTACAGTGCACGTTGCGATGTTAAAAGTTATTTTTAATAGACTAAATTGTACCGCAGTAAAATATAACTCTTTTTATATTGAGATGTTAAATTAAACCAAAAATTGGAGGCTTTACCACTCATTAATAAAAGGAATATAATTAAACGCTTTTTGTGTGAAATCTACTAATAAATGAATTTCAGATTGTTGGTTTGCTAAATGCTTTCACGCCATGACTTAAAATTTTTAAATGTTTTAATATTGCAACCAGGAATATATAAGAAAACATACATACGAGTATCATAGCAAAAATAAATATTGAGTTCTACGGAATAACTACGAAATGTAACTCATATTAAATATGCCTTTAGTAAGTACAATTCCCAAAGGTAGTCATAGAAATGACCATTTTAAATCTGTGGTAAACTCACTACGTATTCTAGACGCTTAATCTCTTTACCTGCTTTATAATCCCTTCGTTAGCTATAACATAATTAATTAGAAAACATTCGGGCACAACATATAGTTCTAAAAAGATATCCAGTGAAAATATGTATGTACAGTAAGATAATTTAAATTAAGGGCAGAAATATATTGATTTTTTTTTATAGAACTTATCATTTTTCCACCTCTTTTGCCCGTGGATGTTCCCTTCCTCTCTTGCCATAAGTCAATTTCCCTCTCATAGTGGAGGAGGTCTGAGCCTAACAGTGGGATGTGTATGGGCTGAGATTAATAGAAATTATTACAATGTGGGACTTCTGTGGGTTGAGACAATGATTAGATAATCTCAAACGAGTGAAGCTGAAAGAGGAGCAAGTATATCTATGGATAATTATTTGGTTCCTGTAATTCAAAATAAGACGTGAATTTCTAAGTATTCATTTCTCACACCAAGTGTCATGTACTCGATTCAAATGCAGGCGATTTTTTGTTTTTTGTTTTAGAGTCTGATATTTGATTCCTGTAATTCAAACTGAAGACGTGAATTTCTAAATATCTACTTCTCACACCAAGTGTCATGGGCTCGATTCAAATGCAGGCGATTTTTTGTTTTTTGTTTTAGTGGCGATCCCCAATTAACTAAGCGTAGAACAAACCCTCATGAGGTGGCCTGACGACACCGTTATATGCAGATGGCACAGAACCGTTTCCAGAGATATTTTCCATTTTCAATTGGATCACTATTGGCTGATGAATATAAAGAAATGTAATATATTATTTATTCTAAAGAACAATTACGCCATAACACAATCCCTTAATTTTTTTCACACAAGAATTTGTTACATTTGAATGGAAAATTCGTACATTTGTTCGATTATTTATACATTTCATTTATATTCATTGTATTTTAAACAGGTTCATGTTTAGATTTCTTTGTTTTATAGAGGTACAAAATATACAAAAGGCTCTTCAATACGTAATTCTATTTTACATTGATATTAATCAAATCTTTATGTTTAAAACTCTCCTAACTCCTTCTAAACGGCTGAAACGATATTGATATTTTGTGGCTTTTCCGATGGATGTGAGAATGGTTTAGATTAATAATTTTTTGGAACCGGTAAGTGGCGCTGAGATCGATTTCAAGGAGAATTCCTTTTGCTATTTTTTTAGATTTGAACAGAATAACGTCTGTGGGGACAGCTAGTTATAAATAAACCTTAAAATGTACTCACCTGAATCCGGCAGTAATTTCCCTTTCAGCTCGACGTCACTCTCAGCCGATGTGGCGCCATAATTTTTATACGTCTTCGCCTTGTTCCCGGAGGACTCCTCGTGTTTAGTGACCTTAAACCGTTCGGACATCTTCATGTAATTCACTTCACTTTAATTAATCACTAACACTGATATATATATATATATATATATAAAGTGATATGTTGAAACACTGAAATGTTTTACTGATATGTAACGTTACACCATTGATATTATTTTAGATTTCAACCATTTTTAGTCGGCGCTACGGTTGGTATTCCTGCTGAAACAAAAAAAAGTGAATTTTTATTTCCAATTGACACAGATGGCGAAATGTTTAAGTTGCCTCTCTACCGAACCAGTATCCTGTATTCGAATCCCACGCAGGACAACACTAAGTGCGATCCACAAATTGTTGTTCTGAGTCTGGATGTAATTTGTGTCCGTTAATTATATGTTTGTAAAGTTCCACACGATACAAGGATTATTCCTATAGTGAATTAATCTCAGAGAATTAATCTTTAAAAAAAATACATGTATTTACTTTCGAGAAGATAATCAGAAATGTAATACAGGGTTACTTTATATTAGAGTAGCAACCCGCCCTCGCTTCGCTTTGGTTTCAGTCGCCTTATCCTCATAGTTCCTGTTTCTGTAGAAATACCGGGATAAATATGCCTATGTTACTTCCTGATATTATAGCTTACCATTGGTGAGAGAATTTTTGAAATCGGTTCGGTGGTTTAAGCGTGAAAGCGAAACAATGAAACAAACTTGCTTCCACATCTATACCAATAAATAAAATTGGAGAGTTCCGAGTAATCTTCAAAACGGCTGGACCGATTTCAAAAATTCTTTCACCAATGGAAAACTATAATATCAGGGAGTAAACTAGGCTATATTATAGTTCCCGTTCCCGTGGCAATACCGGGATAAAATATAGCCTATGTTACTCCCTGATATTATAGCTTTCCATTGGTGAAAGAATTTTTGAAATCGGTTCAGTGGTTTAAGAATGAAAGCGTAATAAACAAACTTACTTTCGCATTTATAATATTAGTAAGGATATACAATTTTAATATGTTGTTTTATATATGATTTATATCGACAACCCATTTTGAGTGTTGCTTGAATGAGCCAAATAATATCTAAGTTGTTATCGAAATAATAGTTTATAACCTGCTCTCCCACAAAGCAGAATTTTTGAGGGAACATTCTTTTAATGACTTTAAAAGCGTTTGTAAACAGCCAGAATATTCTGGCGGTTGGACATATCTGCCAGACGAGTATATAATGATCATGATGCTCGATAGGAGTATGAGCGCAAGAAGCTAAACAGTTTTAATATCAGAAAGAAAGGACATGATTAAAAGGCATATTACACTACACGATATTCAGGGCGTCAGGGCCCTGATTCAGGGTAGTGTAATAACAGTAAGTGAGTTAGGGTCTCTAATCAGGGCGACCGGAGCGGCCCTGTCGCCCTAGCTCCCTGAATCCCTTGCCACCGGGCAGTGTAATAGCGTTCAGGGAATTTTTACTCAATTTTGTGCGTTTGTTGACGTTTATTATATAACAACTATTAGGTTTAAGAGTTTAATATAAGCATGAACATACTTATTGGTCTTTGATTGTAATATATACAAATTATCATTGATATCAATCATATGTAAATAGGTTAAATATGAAAAATCGTAACACTCTTTTCGGTGATTTTCACGATCTACACCCTTAATGCGCTTCAGTCATCGCTAGACAAGCGAAGTGAACAGATGTTTCGAGTGCGTGAGTTAGTTCTCCGTGTTGTGACGAAGTAGGAATACTATTAACCACCCTCTTTCTTACCTGTTGCTGTCGTAAAAGACGATTAAGGGGTTTAATATGCACATAACAACTATACCAGAAAAGGGAATCTCGAAATAAAACTCTATACCAACCAACGTGGTATAGTAGGTCTACTTCCCTTCCATTATCACCAATGTGGTGCAGTTAACGAAAAGAGACTTTTATCCAAATCATAGGAAATTATAAAAAAATCCGTACCTACTTATGGCAGAAAGAACATAAATATTACAAAAATAAAGATACGAAGATTAAAAACTAGTTTTTTTGGAAATTACATATTAAAATCCATACTAATATTATAAATGTGAAAGTAAGGATGTTTGTTTGTTTGTTTGTTTGTTTGTTTGTTTGTAACGCTTTCACGCCTAAACCACGGAACCGATTTAAAAAATTCTTGCACGAATGGAAAGCTATAATATCAAGGAGTAACATAGGCTATATATTATCCCGGTATTCCCACAGGAACGGGAACTACGCCGCGGGTAAAGCGACTGAAACCGAAGCGAAGCGAGGGCGGGTTTCTAGTTCTTATATAAAGGCCACGATAAAAACGTCAACGTCGTACGACGTCACTTCACAACTGAGTTAGGGCCCTGTAGACCGGCTAGTATAATAAACGGCTTCCTAGTTAGGGGCCACGCCCACCCTTGCCACAGGGCCCTGAATATCGTGTAGTGTAATAACCCTTTTATTCTGTTGTGAAAATATGATGAAGGATCACTAAAATTAAAAATAAACAGATATATGTAGAGTATAAGATTTTATTTATGTTAACGAATATTTATTATTCGAACAAATAAAACAAAAACAAATCGTCTCCATAAGTCGTCATACATATTTATATTATTCTCGTAACTTAAATCATAGTGATTATTATAATATAATTTTGCTTATAATTACATTGATTATCTTTATATACATATTTCTAGTGTACATCATTGAACTCCTCCTAAACGGTTGATGATTTTTTTTGTGTGTTCAAGTGGATTCGGCAATGGTTTAGATTCACAATTGGACCCGGTAGATGGTTAAAATACCTACAACTTTAAAATAACATTAATTAACGAGAATAATGAGTGGATTATCGATAATAATAAATGTTTATTTTTTTTTTTGGGGGTTACGGTCGGCGCACTCCTCACACCACATCGTCCGGGGCGACAGAGGGGCGTAAGCACGCACACCCGTAATCCACCCGTGACATATCGCCTTCGTCGTTGGACCGACCACCGGAGCAGGGTAAATATTTATATAAGTATCTGACTAGCAACCCGCTCTCGCTTCGCCCAGTTCGGTTCCAGTCGCCTTACCCACATAGTTCCCGTTCCCGTAGGAATACTGCGATAAATTATAGCCTAAGTTACTCCTTATATACAGCTACCTGGTATTAAAATATTTTCAAAATCGGTCCAGCCGTTTTGGAGATTACCTCAAATAAACAGACAGACAGACAAAAATTTTTTTAAACTGTATTTTAGGCATATTTGTCGTGCAAATAACCGTATGAGCAGGAAAGAAGCTCAGTATTTTGGCATTACTCTGATCAGTCCAATGACATTAAGTCAGATAAATCATTTTCGGTTTTTATCTGTAAATATGTTTGTATTTGTATGAAAACATCTAATTTTACTAAATAATTTTTTGTTTTTTATTTTTTGCGAGAATGTAAGGAACAATAGATAATTATCATCATAATCCAAAAAATAAATAATAAGTAGTAATAGTAATATAACTTGTCCGTGTGGTGACGGAGTAAGAATACAATTCACCACTCCCTATCTTGCCCGTGGATGTCGTAAAAGACGACTAAGAGATATAACATGTACATAATATCTGTGCAAGAGAAGGAAAACTCGAAATAAAACCCTATACCAACATGTCTGACCAGGTATGGTAGGTCAAATTCCCTCTCATTGTGGAGGAGGCCCGAGCCCAAACGTATGTGGGCTGCGATGATGATGAATAATAATATAAATATATAAAAACCAATTTTTTTTTTTGATATAAAAACCTAAGGAGACAATTTGAATAATATTTTTTTTATTTTAAGGTAAATGAAAATTTATACTTTACACTCATCTTTATTTTCAATGATATTTCATAACATTCACAATATAATGTATTATATGATATCCTTTCTTTCTGATATTGAAATCCATACAAGTCTGTTGCGCTCGTACTCCAATCGAGCGTCAATATTATATTAGGTATATTTTCGTCGGGCAGTTAACTGCCAATTCTACAACGGCTTTCATATTTGAAAATGAGGTTTCAACCTTAGCATTTCGCTATTAATTATCATGAGATTGTAGTAAATTGTAATAAATTTGAAAAGATTCTTCTTCGAGAGACAAGAAACAAAGAGGTACGATGAAGTTCTCACTTCTCGAATGCGTAAAATGATTTACATTTTCAAAAAATTACGTAATTCTGCTAATCTTAACATTTTGAAAACCGTTTACTGCGCGTTGTGTCAGTCGATATTAAGCTATTGCATTACTGTTTGGGGTAAAACGGCGAAGTCTCACATCTTACCACTGGAGCGTGCACAGAGAACTGTACTTAAAGTTTTATCCTTCAAACCATTCAGGTATTCAACCGCTCAATTATATTCCGATTGTAAATTGCTTAGTGTTAGACAACTCTTTGTGCTTGAAACTATCATTAAAAAGCATAGTTCTTTACATTACACACCTGATAGTCTACATAAACGTCGTACTTATAAAGTCTGTCCTAACCAGCACTTCAATACTTCTTTGGCCGCTAGACATTATAACATACTCAGCTCCCATTTATACAATCTGCTCAATAAGTGCCTAAATATATATCCCCTATCTAGGACTCGATGCAAAAAAATAATCATTAATTGGTTACAGGTTAAAACTTATGCACAGATTGAAAATTTACTTAAAATAGGTATACTATAATACATATGTGTATGTGTTTATGCATATTGTGTATGCATATTGGGCTTGCTCACATATCTATGCGCAAACACACATCCACCCATTGAAACACCAACAGGTATATAAACTGCCTCACATAAATATTCATACCACCCATAACCACCCACGTCAAATAATAACACTTACGCCACACATAATCACCTACGTCACACCTAAACACTCACGACCCTCATAATCACCCACGTCGTCGTACACAAACACTCATGCCATAATCAAATACGCCACACTTACGGCACACACAAAGACTCACGCCTCACTCAAACTCTCGCACCACACATAATCACCCACGTCGCACCTAAATTCTCATACCCACTTAATCATCTGCTTCACCCACAAATACTCACGCCACATATAGTCACCCACGTCACACATAAACACTCACTATACACAAATTTCTTATTGTAATATAGATTAATGTTAAATTATTGCAAATATTGCGAGGGCCTGGTATCCATACCACAAGTTAAATCTTACTTTGGGTACCAGTGTCCAAATAAATAATGATTCAACACATTTCTGTTTCAAATTTGTATGTATATCCTGTGTATTATTTTTGTGAAATAAATATATTATTATTATAATGTATCTCCTTGTTCACGGGATCTTCCTAGGGAAGATACCCGGTCCTTTGAAAGGCTTACATGGGGATATGGATCCAACACGCAGAGGCCTTTGGAGAAATTTAATGTAAAAATGGGATGGGACGTCTACCGATGACACTCCACGTCTGCACATAACACACGTGGACTGCCAACGGTAGGTGTAAAACTATTGTTGATGATGGTATCTAATATATGATTATGGGGTTGTGAGGTTTGATGGATTGTATTAAATGAAACTATTGACTGAAAAACTGTCGTCTGCCTTCAATACCTTTATCATATTATTATTATTATTATTATTATTCTTCGAGAGACAAGAAACAAAGATATACGATGAAGAATCGCTGGAAATGCGAATACAATAAAACTAACGTTAACTATGTGACCCTTTAACTTCATATTGACTCGTTATGACAGAATCGTCGAAACATGTGGCAGTTTTTTCACGTTAATAAAAAATATTTCACGTTAAAATAAATCTTGAAAGCAAAACTTAAATTTCGCCCTCCATTTAGCTCGCTGGACTTCAAAAATATTTTACTTAATAAAATACGGATTAAATATTAGTAATTATAATTGAAAATATTATTGTTTTATAATAGAATATCTAACCATCAACAAATAAAATATTATTACACCAAAATTACCTTTGCCCGTCTTAGATTTATTTTTTAATATCAAATAACCACGGGATGCCTCCTGAATAAGCAATAATGCGAACGCAATTTCATAAAGTAGGTATTACAGCTAACACTCACGATAACCTGATGAGTATTATTATAAAAACTTTTAGCGAAGCACAGTAATCAATTCAAAACCCCAGGTAACTGATTGTAGGTCCCGACAGACTGTTCGATCGATCAGAAACTTTGATATTTATAATAATTATACAGAATGGGTTTTACCATTTATTTAACTAAGCTATAGTTCCACCCATGTCAACAATGAACATTATTTTGCGGACTGTATTTAAATGAACAAGATCAACACCAGATGCTACAATCGCAAAGTTAAAATAACAGACAACGTTTTGGCAAAATACGCTGCACTTTACAATTATAGTAATAAAAAAACAAGTTTAGTTACAATATCAAAAGAATCACTGAATTAGGACTCATTACCATGTAGATAATCCAAGGTATTATAATAACCTTTGCTTTTTCAAAGTCTATTTTAGATAGCTTTTGTAAACTAATTCATTCTCGAATATCTTTAGATCATTTATTGTAGAAGTATATATATTTTCTCTTTAATGACCTGTTAAATAATACTTCGTAAGAAATTATAATATATAGAAATTAGAATAATAAAAGGAAAATGTTTATTATGGTGATTATCATATTTTTTCTCATTGGAGAAGCTTACGTTTAGGCTGTCACTTTGGCTGATTGAAAAAAACCTGTCGTAACATGTATCATACAGATACCGATCCTGTTCGAAACTATCTAAATCTTTTATATTTTTTTTTTTTTTCTTTTTTGTTCTGACAAGGAGTGTTAGCCTCAGATGGCTGTTACACCCTTACGCGGACTAGTGGTGAGCGCTGAGGGCGCTCAAAAAAAATTTAAGCAACAGGGCCCAAGGGCACCCCCTGTGGGGTACGAACCTCGGCTTGGGGTGTTGCTGAGGGCAATGTGGGAGGTCCCACTTTAGATTTATTTATTTTTGCGCGGCACGGTTTCGCACCTCGACGGCGAGGACGGAACCGTGGTCTTTTCTTTGTTGCGGCTTCGCGGGCCGTGTATGCTGTATTCTGAGCTATCGTGATCTCGTCGTCGGGCTCGTCGAGAGAATGTCTCGGTCGAGTGACCTTCGAGATGCGGGACGGGATATAGTTGGTCGCAGCGACCACTAAGGGGTTGGGGTGTGTTGTGGCAGAATCAAAATATCTACGGGCACACTGTTTCATATATTGCCTGATGGTCGGCAAGTGCAAGTCGATGTGGAGATCGGCATTGCGTATGAACCACGGTGCGCCCGTAGCCTTACGCATGAACCTATTCTGAAGTGTTTGTAGCCTATGGATCCTGTGTGGCCTAACGTGAGCGAATACTACACTGGCATACAACATGATGGGGCGTATGCAGGCAGTGTAAAGACGGATTTTGCATTTGAGCGACAGCTTACTCTTTGGGTTGAGTAAGTTGTGTAAACGACCCATAACGAACGCTGCACGCGAGCGCACAGTGGTCATGTGTCGAGCGAAGCTGAGACGATTGTCAAGGGTGACGCCTAGGTACTTGGCATTTGACGCCCAGGGGATGGGCTTGTCAAAAATGCGGACTGGAGTGAAGCTATCGGGGGGGTGCAGGTCGGCACGTCTCCTGTGAAACATGACCGCCTGACTCTTTTCTGGGTTAATGTCTATTCTCCATTTCCGGAACCATTTGCCAAGGGCAGTAGCTGCAGTTTGGAGATTACGAGTGACGGCGTCCGGGTTAAGCCCGGATACGAATATAGCTGTGTCGTCAGCGTAGAGGGCTGACTGCACGAGCTTAGACTTGGGGATGTCGCTAGTATATAGCGAGAATAGAAGGGGTGAGAGGAATGAACCTTGCGGTACGCCAGCTCTGATCGGGTGCGGGGAAGAGAGTGTCCCTTCTACTCTGTAGCGGAAGCTACGATTTGTTAGAAAGTCTCGTATGATAATTACGAGGTAGTGGGGAATTCCTAGTTGGAATAACTTGAAGATAAGGCCATTATGCCATACCTTGTCGAAGGCTTTGGCTACATCGAAAAAGAGTATCCCCGTAAAAAGGTTGCGTTGGCAGTTTTACGTTGATGCTTTCCACGATACGATGGACTTGATGGACACACGAGTGTTTGAGTCTAAAGCCAAACTGCTCGTGTGGTATGAGGTGGTTTTCCTCGGCGAAGATTCTTAGTCTTTGGTGGATTACGCGCTCGTACATTTTGCTAAGACCGTTAAGAAGACTTATCGGCCTGTAACTACTGGGTTCGGATCGGTTCTTGCCGGGTTTGTGGATTCCTATTACCACGGCTTCGTTCCACTGAGCGGGAAAGATTTTGTTATTGAGCGTTGCGTTGAAAATGCAGGTCAGAAGGACCAGTAGGGACGTGGGAAAAAGTTTAATAACTCTATTGGTTATGCCGTCCGAACCGGGGGCTTTCCTAGGGCGTAGTCCCTTGACGATCGAAACTACTTCATCTATGGTGACTGCTGGGATGGGCTGACTTGGGGCGTCGTCCCTACCTAATTCTGTATCTAGCGGCGGTTGTGGGAGAGAGGCTCGCCACACCACTTCCCTATCGACGTGGGCGTGCTGTTCGGCATGTGGGTATGTGTATTCGGGGTATGTGGTACTTGGCGTACATTGTTGCTCTAGGCTGTCGGCCAGGCATTCGGATTTCTCCTCGTCCTCAAAGGCGGAGGGGAGGTTGGGTCTCTTTAGAGGAGGCATAGTGGAAACTATGTCTTTCTTAAGGGATCGGGCGAGTTGCCAGTAGGCTTGATGGTTAGGTTCTAGTTCGCTAAGAGTGGTGTTCCATCTCTTTTCGCGGACTTCTGCTACTGCGGATTTGACCGTCCTCTGCAGGAAACGCATACGTATGCGGTTTTCCTCGCAAGGGTAACGGTCGTAGGCACGTATGGCTGCATTCTTCTGTCTCAGAAGGTCGCGGACGTCGTCTGGCAGGCGCCAGCCGTGATCGCTCGCTGCTGGTACTTGCCGCGAACAATCATTAATTAATGATTGTACATGACTTGAGAGACAGTCGATTGCCGTCATTGTGTCCTCCGGGGATTTAATGTCGGCGGGGATCCTATCTAAGTGACTGGTGGATTTAGACTTGAGTCCGGACTCTAGTCTATTCCAATCAGTTACTGTTATGGTGGGGGCCTGCCCAGGTCCTGAGGGGACTGGCAGTCTCGGGGCAAGTTCGAGAATGACCGGACGGTGGTCTGAGTCTAGTTGATGTAGCACTTCTATAGACGTTAACCGAAGGTTAATGTTCTTTAGCAGTGCTATATCTAGAATATCGGGTCTGTGCGCTATGTTCCCTGGGAAATGCGTCGGCTCCATAGGAGCGATGACGTCAAACCCCAGCCGTTCGGCAAGGGATTCGAGGGTTTTTCCTCTTGGGTTGGTGGTGTTACAACTCCATGAGGTGTTTTTGGCGTTAAGGTCGCCGCCTATGATGACGGCTCCGCCTAGGTCGAGGAGTGATTTAAGATCATTCTCGAGGAGTTCAATATTGTTTTCCCTACCGGGGGGGAGATATATTGATATAAGGGTGATGGGTTGGTGCCCCGTGAGGGCTAGCCTGCAGACTGAAGCCTCAATGTACGTCAATTGGGGCGGATCCATAGGTGTGCAGTGCAGTGACCTCTTGTAGTAGATGAGAGTACCTCCCTTAGGCGAGTTAAGCCTGTCGTTGCGAACTATGTTATAGTTCGCAATCTTGGGGTCCCTATTGTATGGTTTAAGGAAGGTCTCTTGAATAAGAAATAGGTCGAGCTGCTCGTCGCTCAATAGAGCGCCTATTTGGTCCCTCTGTTGGGCTAGGCTGTTAGCATTAAAGTACCCTACTCTAATGTGTCTGGGTTTAACTCTGCCTGATGGGTGTCTATCCATTTTAGATTGTAAAAGAGGCGAGGTTCTCGAGGACCGGAGAGAACCTAATGGCTACGTTGAGGAGAGCGTGGCTGTTGCCTACGTTTGCTCTGATTTCGGAGGCGATTTCACGTATCTCATTGAAATTTATTTGAGATGCGAATTTAGCTACTAAGGCGAGATCCGGATCTACGCCTTGTAGGGTTTTTACGGACCTCGGGGCTACATGCGGGTTCGAGTGTGCGCCCTGTTGGGACTTGGGTTAGCTCGCGGGGGGTGGGCAAGGCGCCGTGTATGGCGTTGCTGCAGTATGGGGGGGTGGTGGGATGGTGTTAGGCACCGCTCGTTTATTAGGTAGCGGTGGGAATTCCGCCTGGGATACCCGCCATGCGTTAACCCGAGGAGGCTTCGGTACTGGGTTTGCAAGAAGAGGTTGAGGGGGCTGGGGTGGGAAGCCCCAGTTTGGGGGGTTGCGAGGACGTCTGTACTGCCTGCGGGGAGCCTTGGGGCACCCGCGGTAGTTTGCAGGGTGACCTTCCTCGCGGCACAAGACGCACGATGGCGGTGTGTCGCATTGGATGTGGTCGTTTCTTTTCGGCCGTGGACAATCACTCATGCCATGGTCTTCAAGGCACTTAACGCACCTGGCGGAGGCATGGCAGTTACGGGCCGAGTGCCCGTACATCTGACAGTTGTGACACTGCGAGATCAGCCCTGTTTTGTGCGGTGGCTCTACATGAATGCCGGACAGGCCACAGATCTCACTAATGCGGAAGATCTGTTTGCCTTTTGGAGATAATTCGAGGTGGACTAGAACCATCTCGAAGGGTTTGCGGGTTTTGCCGCGGATCATACGGTGCACGGCTAAGACAGGGAGGCTTTGTTCCTCTAAGGACTTGTGGATCTCATCTTTTGTGAGTTCCGTGGGAACGTTTTTAATGACGACACGTAATATTCTCTCCTCGGGGAGAGTGTACGTGTGGTACGGGAGTTTTTTTACCGTTAGTAAGCTCGACAGCTTACGGTGGTCGGCTGAGGCACACAAGGAGATTTTTATCCCTTATGGGGTAGATCGGGCCGAGGTGAAATTAATGTGGTGCTCCGTACACCACCCAGAGACGGTAGTCCATTTGGACTTGTCCTGTAGATAAATAGGAGGTGGGGTCGGTTCCTTGCGCGGAGGCGCGGCGGTTGGCGTCATTGACTCGGGCTTAGAGGGGCCGGCTTGGGTGGCGGGCTAAGTTGAGGTGCGTGCCGCGGAGGCAACGGGGTGGCTTGACGCGGTAGCGGTCGTTTTAAGGGCCTTAGTGGCGACGTTTTTTGCAGATTTCTTACTGCGTTTTCGCGAGCGAACGGTAGTGAACTCGCCTTCATCGGGAGAAGAGGAGTCGGAGGAGTTATCCTCCTGGTCCGATGAGCTCTCTGAGAGCCGGGCTACCTCGAATTCCATTGCCGTGGGTGACATTGGTTTCGAGGGTGGTGGTATAGCCGATGTTGTAGCGGTTACCGTGGGATACGCGGCAGAGAACACAGGTTGAGGAACGTTTTCCTCCCCGTGTAGGGCGACTAAAATGTCACGGATTGCGGGAATGTTTAATAAGTACTCTAGTGAGTACTGGATTTTGTTGTGGCACTCCATTGCCATGCTGGGAGCTTTACGACTGTTTCCTAGCAGCCCTAACGCCCTGAGTGGGGAAAAAACCCAGGGGTGAGTGGTGTGTGTGCCCCTCCCAACCGGGTGTAGGTCGGGAGGATGAGTACTTAATTAGTGTGCCCTAAGCTTGTAATCCTTCGCCAATCTTAATGTGCGATAGGTTCCTAGCTGCTCGGGCCGTTAGGCCTTCGCAGAAAAAATCTTTTATATCGTTTTCGGTTACTATTTATACTCGTTCCATCCATTTATTTTACTTTTGACACATGCTTTAGGACGTAACTGTTTCATTATACGCAATTATTAACTTTGAAACAAGTGAACAGAGAAATATATAAACTGCCCAATAATATTTATATATCTTAATTATTACCCACTAAATACATTAATATGCCGTAAATAGCTCTATTCATAAAATTTAAGTGATAATTCATTTCCGTTATAAAAAAGTTACGTTCTATCGCATCTAGTGACAGGATCAAAAGTATTCGGTGCAAACTAATGAATCGCAAATAATCGATTACACTTATTTGCAGTTAAGTCAGCTGACAACTGAGTTTTGAATTGTTGTAATAGACAACACGTTAAAATTGTATCAGGGAGATATAAAAATCTTCTCATCATACCTATAACATGAAATAAAACAACCAAAATATTTTAATATTATTTTATTATAACGAATCGTCGGATTCTTCATACGAACTCGAATCGTCGCTTGAATCATCTGCAGTGTTTATTATTAACTCTTGTGTAGGTATGTTGTCAAATTCAATTTCCCGATCCCAATCAGAGAATATTATATTTTTTGTCTTGTTGACGACACTCGCCCAGTTTTCAGGCGTCACACTAGCACATGTGTTTTTTAAAAGTTCAAGCATTTTATTTGCTGTGAAAGGAGGAGTTGTATTGTTTCTTGCGGCGTGTCCTTTGACTTGTGCCCAGATCATTTCAATTGGATTATATTGACAGTGGTACGGAGGAATTCTGATCACAACATGCCCATATTCTGCTGCCATTTCGTCGATGACATATCGTTTTGGCTGCTTTTTACTTTTTAATATTTTAAGTAATTCTACTTTTAGTAGGGATTCGTCCACATCTTCCCCATTATCACGAAGCCAGTTTATAATCTCGTGTTTTTTGTTGGCCTGTGTTGGCATTTTATTAATTTGGCGAGAGTGATAGGGTGCATTATCAATAAATATTGTTGATGGCTCTTCAAGTGATGTAAGCATTTCTCTGAACCACTTTTCATACACGTCCGCATTCATCTCCTCATGATAGTCTCCTGTTTTTTTTTTATTTGAACGCTAACAGAGCGTCTGGTACAAATCCCTTTGTAGTTCCCGCATGGCAAATGATGAGGCGTTCACCTTTCCCCATTGGCACTGCAGAAGTAGAAGCAGCAGTATCGTCAGTCCAACCTTTTGGTATGGAATGATTGGCATTGAGCCAAGTTTCATCTGTGAAAACGACATTCGACCAGTCTTCTATTTTCTTCGCTTGTCTTAAAAATTCACAGCGAGACAAGGCTATATCACGACGTTCCATTAAATTTTTTCTTTTGTCGGATTTCTTATACAAGAACCCGATTTGGTGCAGCATCTTTAACAAAGAAGATTTTTGACCACGAAACAAGCCACAATTTCGTAGAGACGCTACTAATTTTTTCAAAGTAGGAATCTCTTTGCTTGTGTAATAATTGTATATATGACGACGAATAGCATCAGTATCAAAACTGTCAATTGCTGTCACTTTACGGGGCTGACGTTTTTTCTTAGGCGTAGATAGCTTGTTCTGTTCAATACCACTACTACCATAGGCTTCTTTAGTGATTTTCGCCACCGTTGGAGCACTAATATCTAATGCTGCTGCAACACGGTCTCTAACTTGGGTTACTGGTATAAGGAATCCGCCATTGCGGCTTTCCTTTTCAAAAAATTCACGAAGCCGCAGCACTAACTCTCTGGATTGTCCTTTAAGCACCATACCTTTCGGCATTTTGCAAGTAAAATCTTACTGGGAGGAACGATACGCTCAACTCAATCAAAGTAAGAACAATGAAATCAATACGGTGGAATATAAATACTCAACACAGCGTATGAAAAATATGAAAGAGCACTCAGCGAACAGAAATGTGACTAGCACGGGAGTCTTGTTGCGAGTGACAGACAACACAACAAAATGGCGTCGCCGGCGCGCCGTTCAGTGTTGCCAATTCGGCTTAAAAAAAAGGGGTAGGCTGGATGAGAAAATTAGTGATTTACTACCGCAGACGAGGGCGCCATTGTCTCTAAGTAAAGTTTGGAGCAGCGGACCCCGCTTAATGAAAAAATGCTTCATAAAGTAGTTATTTTTTATTTTGCAAAGTACAAAGTAAAATATTTTGGGAGGACTGAATTAGTGGGTGTGCTAAAATTAATGTGCCCAAATAACAAATATATTTACAGAAGTGAAGTTTTTAAATAATATGAAATATGTATTTAAGCAAAAATAAAATATCCGTGTTAAATCGATTAAAAGTTCTTCCTGACTAAAATCGATTATTACAAAACATAGTATCCGTAATACATTGGTACAACACTAATTGATCAGAATTCGACCTGCCAAAAGTAAAATAAATGGTTGGAACGAGTTTAAGATATAATATCTGGTTGACCGAACTTCGCTCGGAATATTTTTGTTGAATTTATTTAGATATATATTAATAAAAAATAAATAATGAAAATTATATAAAAAATTACAAAAAGAGAATAATATTAACACCGAGATTCGAACCGACGCTGTTTGATGCCACAAAACTCAAACTAAAGCCGGCCATCTCCCCAACTGAGCTATCGTAACTCATGACGTTGACGACGAAATTTGAATTCATATTCTTAAAATTTAATGTCATTATATTGTTTTAATAAAAATTAATTATATTGTTTTGCTGTGTGGTAGCGGCTTCGAATACTACCAACCCTTGCTTTGCTCGTGGGTGTCGTAAAAGACGACTAAGAGCCCTAGATTGACCCGGACCAACTCCATCTGGTACCATTTGGGTCAACGATTACATTCCCAAGGAGGGTTGACGTCAGGCAGGCGGCCGGTCATAAAAGTTATTGCCGAAACTTTTTGCAGTATGTCAAAACAGATGACATATTGCGTCGACCCCAAGTAATTGGGATAAGAGCAAGATGATGATATTGTTTTACTAAAAACACGGCCAAAACAACATTTTCTATACATAAAACTAGGTTTTAGGTCTAGATCGATTTTTTGGACCCGAAACCTCTATTATGCCAAATTTCAACAAAATCGTTGGAGCCGTTTCCGAGATCCTGAATATATATATATATATATATATATATATAGGTATATATAATATACAAGAATTGCTCGTTTAAAGATATAAGATTGTCATTCAGTTATTTGTTAGTTGCGGTAATATTGCTAATATCACATGTTGATGTGTGTACACATGTTTCCAAAGGTGTATGCGTACAAATTTTTAATGGATTATACAATTTGTTACCACCCCTTACTTGCCTGTTTGAGTTGTATTGATCGGCTACGGGTGTCGCCAATTGAGTAGACTCTCTTCTGTATAACATATAGCATTTCACTGTGACCGCCAAAGTGCCTGAGAAGCGTGTAGGTTATGGCACTATATCTCAATATTTGGAGATCGGATAACATGTCCGTGTTGAGGTGGTGATTTGTATTCTTACTCCACGACCCTCTCTTGGTCGTAGATGCCGTAGATATATGATATGTAGATAATATCTATGTAAGAGAAGTATAACTTGACACAATAGTATAGGATCCCGCTATAAAACGACCTTCAATTCAACTAAAATTTGTTAGGCAACCCATATGCAATATATTTATTAACATATTAAATTAAATAAAAAATAAGTTTCATCAAATAAACATCTCAGTGAAGTTCGTTGTATAGCGGCATCTTAGACCATAAAGCTCTATGCCAACACGTATAACCAGCGCGATATAGTAGGTCAATTTGTCTTCCATTTCAGAGGAATCTCGAGCCCACCAGTGGGATTTATGTGGCCTGAGATGATAATGATGATATTTGGAGAACGCCTACGTTCAAATTGGATGGCAACTGGCTGAATAATGACCAAAATAATCTTTTCGTAGCGTTCAGAGAACAATCTGCTAATAGGTAACACTTATGTAAAAGCAAACAAAGTTAGTGTCATATAAAATATTGAGCATTAAAATATTTGTTTTTATGTTCAATAATATAAAACGAAGATACATCACGAACATATTTACGGCTGAACACCGTCACGATTCCGTCAAGTCACAAGACGTTGGTGATAAATCTTATCAGATAATACTACAAAGAAGGAAGCGATTTTTTAACAACAGGAATACATTGTTGGACATTTTATCACAAAAGGACTTTTGTATTTTGTAATAATCAAGAAAGTTGCTTGTATCACCCTTTTTTTTTTTTTTTGGGGTGGGCTGCGGTCGACGCGCCTCCGCACTACTCCGTCCGGGGCGACAGAGGGGCTTAAGCACGCAACACCCGCAACCCACCCGAACACCACGTCGCCTTCGTCGTTGGGCCAACCACTGGAGCAGGGTTACTTGTCATCAGTGGTCGGCCCGACGGAATACCCCCTACCCGGGGCACCCTCCCATCGACCGACGTCCCCCCCTAGGGGAGGACGTCAGTCTTTCCACACGCGGTCGGCCTCTCGGCGGGTGACGGACTAATCCCCGGTCACGTCACCCGCGGCCGCGGCTAGGGCGGCATGGCACGCAGGTAATCCCGCCTGCGCCGCCCCAGTCGCCGGCGGCGGGTCGCATCATCGAGGCTGTGCTCCTCGCGCTCGCAACCCGCCGCCTCCTTCTGCGAGATAACTGCCTCGCAGAAGGCTGCGACCGCGTCCCAATTCCTGTATGCATATCCCAATTCCTGGGTGCATGTATCACCCTATGATGGCTGTGGGTATACAATATAATATACATATAACATCTACACAAGAGAAGGAAAACTCGAAATAAAACCCTCCACCAACCCGTCTTATCATCGTTTTATAGTAGATTAGCAACCCGCCCTGGTTTCGCGCAATAGCCTTACCCGCGTAGTTTTCAATCCTGTAAGAATACCGGGATAAAAGATAGCTTACGTTAGTCCCTCACATTAGAACTTTCCATTGATGAAAGAATTTTTGAAATCTGTCCAGCCATTTTGAAGATTACCCGGAACAAACAGATAGATAGACAGACAGACAAAAATTTTTTAATTGCTATTTTAGGCATAAGTGTCGTGCAAATAACCGTGTGAGCATGAAAAAAGCCTATTATTTTGACATTACAAACAGACACTCCAATTTTATTTATTGGTATAGATATGATTTACTAATGCATTTTATGTGGTAGAACCACAGTGTCGGCAGTCTACATCCGAGGCCAGTCCGTCCGGGATAATATCACACTCTTGAAGAAAATCGACGTCTGAGTAATAGCAACTTGGACTTCGTTTGATGAGCTAGAGAGCCGGAAGCCTAAGTTTCTGAGGGTGTTTACGTGTGATAAGTTCTTTAGATTACCAAATCTCATTGCACGCATTTACATTCCCTTCATTTTCTTCACGGTATTCAGCAGCCTGGCAAAGGTCCATGAACGGCAGTATCACTTACCATGAGCTGTACTGTTTCCTCGTTTGCCACCAACAGCAATAAAAAAGCAAATTAAGAAAGAAAGAAGAAAGAAAAATAATTTATTACTCCTTTACGGGCACGTACAATAACATAGAATAAAAGTACAATAACATATAACGCAATAAAAAATATAAAAGAGAATACACCGCGAAAATAACAAGATTAGGGTCCCCTTCGTAAAAGAGGAAAAGGATAGCTGCTCAGCATAATGTTGAGGTATCCACTCGGTAAAGTGAATACCACAACGCTGTTATTCTGCGGCGTCCAGCAACGTTCGTTAGCGATGCACAGGCAACAGAGTATAGAAGATACTGTCAAAACATGGCTATCTTTTTGCAAATAATAATATATTACAATAATAACAAATATAATAATAATCTAACCTAAACATAATATTTTTAATTTATATATAACATCTTCAACTGTTGGATATGTGTCTAACCCATAATGGAAGGGAGTATAGCTTATTATATTATACCAGGATACCCATTATTATATCCGACCGCATTTATATTAGGTATGGTAGGTTTCTACAAATTAGAAGTAAGAATAGAAATGACTCTTATCATGTATGTATTTAAAGTGTTACGGGGCCTAATACACAACCCAGCCATTCTGCAAGAGGTTCGGCTGTATGTATCAGACGAATACGTTGGTAGGCGACGGCGGCCAGCACTCCTAGACGTGCCACGGACTCGCATCAACTTGTTAAAACAAGCACCACTCGCACGTACTCTACATGTGCTTAACATACACAGATATATTTTATGTGTACATTGAACGACAGTGTGTTCACTGAACGAATTCACACGTACAGTTATTTTAATTTTAAGTAAATAATTAGAAATAAGAATTTTGTGTTATTTATAATTATTACTATATGTTTGTATGTACTAAGACTGTCTTCCTCTATTGAATTGGGTTGTAATGATAGCTGTGCATTAAATAAATAAATAAATCATTCAACTGAGACAGAAGAGTGTTGTATTGACTTTTACTATTTTACTCTTATTAACCCCCAATGTAAAAAGAGGGGTGTTATAAATTTGACGTCGATGTCTGTGTGTGTTTGTGTGAGTTTGTCTGTGGCATCGTAGGTCTCAAACGAATGGACCGATTTCGATACGGTTTTTTTCATTTTAAACCCAACTTCCTTATGGTGGTTAGCTATGTTTGGTTAATATCGATCCAGCTGTAAGACTATCAGCTCTTTTACAAAATGCTTACTCGATTAAGTATTTTACACGTTCTAGTATAATCGTTATAGACTAAGAGCCTGTGAATCCAAGGGGTACATCTGCCAAGGGGTTGGCACTATAAAAAATGTCTGGCTACTAAGGAAACATCATCTACTCATTACCCCAGTATTATATATAAAAATCAGTTTTTATACTATAACGTAAGTAGAATTATAAATTTATGAACGTTAATGGTGTCTGGCAAGGGGTTGCCACGATGTTAAGTGTCTGGCAATGATTAACGTGATTTTTAATAATGTTCTGAAAGTAATATCAAAAAAGCACGCTTAATAATTTGATGAAAATAGATCGGCATTTTACACACATTTAATACCTTTTATCTGCCAAAGCCACTGTAACCCAAACTTCAGAATGGGCCATCGTTCTTACCTGTGTTGGGAGCATGCGCTGACAAAGTTTCAGCTTTAGTAAAATGACGAAGGTCTGGGGTTCGTGGGCTCTTGTGTTCTTAAATGACAATTAATTGATAATTCCTGTTGAAGAGAACGTAATACCGTTTTTTTTTATTAATTTAGTTAGTATCTGGGGTTATTCAAATTCAAATTTTACTTATAGTGTATATTATTTGCTTAAATCACTTGGACGCTAGCCGCGGTAGACATTGAAATTATAGTCCGTTACCTCAAGGACAGTCTTTATTGTATTATAATCAAAATTAACTTCGCCAGGCTAACAAAACGGCACACACAATAGGCGATCTTACCGTTAAAAGTAAAATTAGTCCCATTAGAAAATATTACTTCTTTTCGAAAAAGATAGAATCATCATATCGCTGGAGAGATTTTATTTCAAACATTTTAGACGTCGTTAGCTTTTGCTCCCCTTCTTGAATGCAAAAGTACTTCCTTTCAATGAAAATGAGGTATTTTACCGAAATAAAAAGTAGCTAGAATATTTACATATAATGTAGTTTCTGATGTACAAAATATTTTTAAAATCATTTCTTCACAGTAACTGAAGAAATAAATTAGCATCTTTTTACATAGTTATAGATAATTCCAGATACACCGACATCCCTCCTGATCATTCAGTACGATAACCGGGCATCTTTTAGACACGTTTTAATAAATCTATCACAATTTTGAGTACGTTAATTAAATAAGATGATACTCAAGATAGTCAGTTTAATAATACAGGCCTTGAGTAATAATGCCCCTGCCAAGGTGCATTTTGAAATGACCTAGTTACGGGATTACCCTTACAGTGAAAGATATCCTCGGATCATCTATTCTTACTGTTAACTTATGTATAAAAGCCTAATGAACAAATGCCGTGGCTCCTTAGCTTAATGCGCAAAAGTTAGCTGCAATGAAGAAACTATATTTACATCTACACTGATTACACCTTCAAGCCATAGTTCTAAAGGAGTTATTGCTTTTTAATGCTATATAACGGTGTGCAATTTCTACTCTAATAATTGCACAATTAACTTAATGGCTAATAAAAGTTTGATTACCATGCTATAGTGCTATAGTGCAATAGCTTTTGCCACTTTTGATGCATTTAATAATAGCAAAAATATTAAGAATCCTTTAAATTTAAATTAGTTTTGTGTTAAGAATATAATATGTTCTGTGTGCTGACGGATTAAAAATACAATTTTACAACTACAACTAAGGAATATAATATGTATATAACATCTATGCAAAAGAAAGACAACTCGAAATAAAACCCTATAGCAACTTGTCTGACTAGGGTGTAATGGTAGATCAATTTCCTATTGTGTCAGAGGCTAGAACCCAGTGGTGAGTCATATACGAGCTGAGATGATGATAATGATACCACACCTTATGTAATCGCGTGAGTTATAAAGATCTGCTAAATAATTAACAACAGAAACGGCAACAGCTATTTACTAGGAGACCTGTAATACCAACGGTGATTATGAGAAGCTCTAACATTATATAACAGTAGGCCTATTAATAGGCTAATGAATAAATCGATATGCACATAAGTCGCTGCCATAAATTAGTCTATTAATTTTCAAAGTCTTGCATTAGGTTTATAAAAAAAATTCCATGTTCTTTGACTGAAAAAAATATCCAAATTGACAAAACATTAAAAGGAATCACGCGATTAAAAATGCGCCACGATATTTTGCTATGATTATGCTGTCTTTTTTTTTTATTTTTGTGGCTGGGCTGCGGTCGGCGCGCCTCCGCACCACTCCGTCCGGGGCGACAGAGGGGCTTAAGCACGCAACTCCCGCAACCCACCCGAAAACCATGTCGCCTTCGTTGTTGGGCCGACCACCGGAGCAGAGTTAACTTGTCGTCAGTGGTCGGCCCGACGGAATACCCTCTACTTTTCCGGTACCCTCCCATCGACCGACGTCCCCCCCCTCGGGGAGGACGTCGGTCTTTCCTCACGCGGTCGACCTCTCGGCGGGTGACGGACTAATCCCCGGTCACGTCACACGCGGCCTCGGCTAGGGCGGCATGAGGCACAGGTAGTTGCGCCTGCGCCGCTCCATTCGCCGGCGGCGGATCTCCTCATCGAGGCTGCGCTCCTCGCGCAGGCGATCCGCCGCCTCCTTCTGCGAGATCACTGTCTCGCAGAAGGCTGCGACCGCGTCCCAATTCCCGACGCTGTCGACCATCGCCCTAGCGATGGCCGGCAGCGTCAAGTCGGCCGACGATTGCGACGAGTTCATGGCGTTGCGTGGCCCAAGCGGCGCAGGCCTCGAGCGTATGGTGCGCCGTGTCCTCGTCACAATCGCAGTGGTAGCAGGACGGTGTACTCTCCCTCCTTACGACCTTGTGCAGGTATTTGGCGAAGCTCCTATGCCCCGTCAACACCTGCACTAGTCGGAAGGAGAGCACCCCGTGCCGCCTTTCCAAGATTATGCCGTCTTAATATTAAACAAGTCTGAAAATACAGGTTTACGACTAGTGTGTGTTACCAATGATGACTTACAGAAACGTGGTCCCTAAATGTATGCCTTAAAACTAAACTCAAAGTTACTCAGCATAGTATGGAACGGTCTTTGCTCGGGATTTTTCTGCGTGATATAATCTTAAAAAAACGGAAATCCGTAGACGAACGAGGGTAACCGACGTAGTATGAAGAATTAATAAGCTGAAAGGCCACATTGCTCGATGAACCGACAACTGCTGGGGAAGAAAGCTTCTCAAGTGGCGACTAGGTGGATTGATGACATCCTAAAAGTTGCAGGGAACCGTTGGATGTAAGTGTCACAGGACCGTTCCGAGTGCCATTATCGAGCCTATGTCCAACAGTCGACGTCTATGGTCTGATGGATGGATTGATCATAGCCATTTCAACGTGCTAATTCTGCGGGTTATGTCTACTACGCCCGTTTTTCCACTGACCTCCGTGCTCCGGATTTTATCACGTAGAGAAATACCAAGCATAGCCCTCGCCATAGCTCGTTGAATGACTTTAAACCAACAATACAACGGTGTGATATTCCCATCTAATTAAAAAAAATATGTATTGAAAATAAATTATTAACTGTCATTTTTTCTATATGGTCACGGAGTAGGAATATAATTCACCAAGCAATTTCTTGCCCGTGGTAAACGATGACTAAGTAAATAGTAGATGACTAAGGATTATTGCAGATACCATCTACCCAAAAAAAAAACTTGAAATAAACCCTAAACCAACCCGTTTGACCAGTATGCCTAATTTCCTACGATTGTAGAGCAGGTTCGAACCCAGCAGTTGGACGAGCTTTAATGATAATGAAGTGTCACTTAGTCTGTGTAAAAAATAAATAATAAACAATCATGTCTATAAAATGTTCTCGAGTATGTGCAAATTTCGTGAGTTAGAGGGGACGTTAATCCATTATTACTGGCAGTCCTATATGTCATTGTTCTGTTTCTACGTATGCATGCGTCATTTATGTACTTATATTATGCACCTGCAAATTATTAAATAAAAAAGGGAGCCGTAGCTCAGGATGCCTGGCAGATGTGAAACATCGAAATTATTTTGTACAAGAATACGAGTATATGCATAAAATAACAGATTACGACAGGAACCAATATGGTATAAGGTATTAATAAAATGTTAGGATTTTTTCCAGAAAATGATGATTTTCATCATCAAAACTCATCATTACTGTATACTAATGTATACACTATAGATATGTGTTTAGGCTAATAATTTATTTTGAAATCACTAGATGATGTTGTACAAAATTCTGAAACAGGTTATGGTTTCGTTACACAAATGTACATATCGAAACGTGGCGTTAACGCCACGCCAACAACAAGGTTCACCCGCGCCTATAAATGTTTCACTTCAGAAAACATTAAATCCCACATTAGCAGGTTGCCAAAATATTATTTTATAAGGTTGCCATTTTCTTACAGTGACTGTGGCTGATAATATCGCTAGGAATTGAAGAATTTTACATTATATTACTACACGTTCACTATATTGACATCTTAGAGCCATCTCCATCTCAGATCTCCATCTCAGTTCGTATACGTCTCTATTACGGAGCTGGAGGTCCTTCCACGACTGGAGGCCAAATTAAAGGTGAAATGTATTCTTACTTCGTCATCATGTGGAAATTCCTACAGCTTATCGATCATAAATATTTGCCTTAATGAGTTTAATCCATCCTCATTTCTAACATTACTAAAAAACACTAGTAGCACTTCCGCTGTGCTCAATAAAGCAAGGTATTATACAAAGGGCTGCCCCTTCACTTTGTTATTGAAAACACTTATCTAATTAAAGAGCGCAAATATTGGTATATTTACTAAATATATAATAATAACGAATAAATATTGTTTATAGTTTTGTAACGCCCGTGTGATGACGGAGTAAGATTGCAATTCATTCCTCTTCTCTTGCCTGTAGATGTCGTGACAGTTGACTAAGGTAAATAATGAGCCATATAACATCTATGCAAGAGAAGGAAAACTCAAAAAACTGTGTACTAACCAGTCGGGCCAACGTGGTACAGTAAGATAATAGCCCTCCTATTATGGAAGAGGCTCGAGTCAAAAAGTGAGAAGTATATAGGCTGCGATAATGCTAATGAAATACTCGAATTGCATGTAAGTATAAATCTATATTTCGCCATTTAATTTCCAGAGTCATGTATAAAGGACCAAGCCTGTTGTGTTCCACTAGTTGCAAGTCAAAACCTTATGATCTTAACATTTTTACTTTTAATAGGTACCGTAATTAGAAAACTAAATTCTAAATAAATCCACACCTATATTTTGAGAAAGGAAGCACAGATCTAAGGCCTTTTTTTAACATACTATGGTCTGGTTATATCCCGACTAAACCATTCAGGATGACGAGATGAGTCTCCTGTCATATCGCCAAGTGATTAGGCCTCCAAAAATGATTCATAGACTTCGTTGAAATCTTTCTTCGGCGGGTTACCTTTTAAAACCTACCCTTATAATAATCTTAAACAACACGCAACGTCTCGGCCACAGAGCACCGAAATGTTACCCTCACGAACACCTACAAGACGCTTACAAGACCCCATAAGAGATAAAACACTTCCATCAACTGTGCCGAAACGAATTCAGAATTTCTTCATCTAAATAAAAGATCAACAACATAATTCGCCAACGCAATAATCAACACCCAGATACGCTAATATTTCAAAAGAATATCTAAATAAATCGCTTGGCCTACCAAAGTAGCAAAGGTCATTAAAATACATTTTAAACACAAATAGTTCGCATTATATTTAACAAAAATATGTTCAAAGTTATAAGTGAATCCTTATAATCCCATCTTACATGAAAATAATAAAACGTGACGTCACATAATCCAGTTAGCGTTCGTTATCTGCGTTATCGGTGAAACACGCGTCCTTAAACATTTAGGCCACTTGGTAAACTGGTTTTTATTTGGTATAATGTGAATTTATTCTATCATTCGCATTACAATTTCAAATTATAGTCACCTGTTTCTATTAATAGCTGATAGATATATTTGCGATAAGATGTTAATAATACAGCATCGAAGCCTTATTGATTGCAAGCCGATTGATTGCGGTTAAATTAAAAACCACGAGTTAGATGCCAAAAATGTTATTGTATAATATAGTTATGTATGTATGTTTATCAACGGAGGTCAGATTCAGTCAGATTATATCTAGTCGTACATAATCCTTACTAATATTATAAATGCGAAAGTAAGTTTGTTTGTTTGTTACGCTTTCACACTTTAACCACTGAACCGATTTCAAAAATTCTTTCACCAATGGAAAGCTATAATATCAGGGAGTAACAAGGGCTATATTTTATCCCCGTATTCCCACGGGAACAGGAACTATGCGGGTAAGGCGACTGAACCCGAAACATAGCGAGGGCGGATTGCTAGTGATGTAATAAATAGCTAAACAGTGTCTCAAAATGATAGGAAAACAGTTAAAAGTTGATGAGAATAGGATATTACGCGTAAAGTGTTGCGAAATCGTCGTTGTCATGACAACTGCTTAGTTAATAAAAATGGTTTTTGATGTACTGTGAATGTATTTTTACCGCTGTTGGTAACAAACGAGCAAACAGCACACCTGATGGTAAGTGAACTGCTCATAGACATTTGCTAGGCCACTGTCTATCGCGAAGAAAGTGAAAAGACTGTGACTACCTAAAAGGCATCACCAAAACCCACCACAGGTAAACCCTGTCAGAAAGTTGGGCTTCCAGGTCTCTCTCTCACTCTCACTGAACGAAGTGCAGTATCAAATTGCCACTACCCAGCCGTTAATTTTCTGCGAGAATGTGGTGGACCGGCCCTTAGCTGTAAATTGACGATTGTCGACAGTATCCTATCAAATCCTCCGTGTGATGACCGAGTAAGAATACAATTCACCAGCTCCTATCTTGTCCGAGGGTGTCGTAAAAGACGACTAAAAGATTAGTTACGCGTATAAAATATATCCAAGATAAGGAAAACTCGACATAAAACCCTATGACAACACGTTTGCATAGTAATTAGGCATAGTAAGTATATTTCCGTTCTGCTGTAGAGAAGGCTCAACAGTGGGACTTGTATGGACTGAAATGATGATGACGATATCTGTCTATCTTTTTTTTTTAATAGGGGCGTGGACCATGGTCGGCTCGCTCGCCGCGCGGCCCCATGACCCACCCGTGGCACGTCGTCTTCGTCGTTCGGTCGACCACAATATCTGTCAGCCTAGTAATCGATCAACGCGCTACTATTTAGTGGCTTTAAACTCTAATCGTATAATACAAATCTTTTAGAAATTTATTAATTACGGCTTATTTTAGTCATGCGGGCGAATATTTCGCAATTTTTTAGTTCAATGCTTGTATTGCAATGCTTGGATAGATGTTATTCGTCTTTTACTACATCCACGGGTAAGAGAGGGAGGTAGTGAACCGTATTTTTCCGTCGTCCGTCTTCATCACCGCACGATAAAATCACATCATTAATATTAAGTACTAAAAATACCTAGAATAAAGTGGAATATTATATTGGCTGTCAAATAAAATTACCAAGTCAATAACGATATTCAATAAACATTAACATACTCGCAGTATATGTACCTAACATTGACCTTAATACTTTTGTTTATTTCACACAGTTGTAAATTTAGTTATATGTCATTTAACCTTCATTATGCTGATGAGAATATTATAAACAATGCGTGCATATTAAAATCGTAGAACATATGTGTTATGAGGTATTCGCTACTATTGTATTTGACATCCTCAGTATTCTGTTAGCATGAACATACGATTACAGACCGTAATGCCCTTTCAGTTTCGGCAGAAAAGTTTCAGTTGCTATAGTCTAAAATCGTAGTCAGTAGAGATTAATAAGTCCGCTATATATTTCATATGAAGCTTTTAATTATGTTTACTGCCAAAAATTGTCTTTTGCAACTATTTATAACTGTATTCAAGTTCAATGAGTCTGTCATCTATATAGTAGGAGCTTATTGAGGTGAAAAAAGTCTGTCACCCGCAGAGAGGCTGACCGCGCGATGGCGACCGACGTCCCAGTACGTCGAGACGTGAGGTTACCCGAAAGGGTATTCCGTCGGGCCGACCACTGATGACAAGTCACATCTGCTCCGGTGGTCGGCCCAACAACCAACGAGGTGACGTGGGTACGGGTGGGTTATGGGCCCGCGCGCCGTCCTGTCATCGCCCCGGACGGGCGGGACCGCGCGTGCGCTTACCATAGCCCACCCAAAAAAAAAAAAGGCAGGTTTAGATGAAGTCATCGGCATGGTTATATGACGTATTAACGCAAATACTATCTCTGTTGTTATAACACAAGAGCCCGCGAACCCCAGACCTTCGTGATTTTATTAAAGCTGAAAGTTTGTCAACGCATGCTCCCAACACAGGTAAGAACGGTGGCTCATTATGAAGTTAGGGTCACAGTGGCTTTGGCAGATAAAAGGTACTAACAGTGTGTAAAATACCGATCTATTTTCGTCAAATTATCAAACGTGATTTTTTGATATTACCTTCAGAACGTTATTAAAAATCACGTTATTCATTGCCAGACACTTAACATGGTGGCAACCCGTTGCCAGACATCCTTAACGTTCATGAAATTATAATTATATATTTACGTTATAGTATAAAAGTTGATTTTTATATATAATACTTGGGTCATTACCCATGGAATATTCTTTTCGTCGAGTAGAGGTCCACTAAGAACGGATTTGACGAAATCTTACAAGATCCTACAAGAGGTGTTGCGGGGGCGTTAACAATAATATACATATAATGAGATTGGGTGAGCCGAAGTTACTGAAGCTAGAAAAATGAAATTTGGGCCGAAGTTTCATTTCATGACGTAGGCACCCACTAAGAAAAGATTTTTGAAATTCCACCCTTAAGGGGGTGAAACGCAATGTCAAAGTCTGTATGGAAAGAAAAAAAATTTAGCTACTGTCTTCAAATTAAGCACAAATACTCTTCAATAAAAATAAATGTACACGTGTTTCAGCGTTTTTCCATTTTCATCCTCTAAGAGTGTAGAAAGGGTAGAAAGATATTAGTTTACTGACTCATCACGGAGCCGAAGCTATTGAAGTCAGAAACATGCAATTTTGACAGTAGTTTCTTTTCGTGGCGTAGAAACCCACTAAGAAATGATTTTTTGAAATTCAACCCCTAAAGAGGTAAACCGCAGTAGCAAAGTTTGTAAAACAAGAAAAAAATCTTCATCGATTTTCATTAAATAGTAAACAAATACTCTGTAATAAAAATAAATAAGCACGTGTTTCAGCATTTTTTAATTTTCACCCTCTTCTTTTTTTTTTTTGTGGGTGGGTCGCGGTCAGCGCGCCTCCGCACCACTCCGTCCGGGGCGACAGAGGGGCTTAAGCACGCAACTCCCGCGACCCACCCAAAAACCACGTCGCCTTCGTCGTTGGGCCGACCACTGGAGCAGCGTTAACTTGTCGTCAGTGGTCGGCCCGACGGAATACCCCCTATTGAGGTACCCTCCCATCGACCGACGTCCCCCCCCTCGGGGAGGACGTCGATCTTTCCTCACGCGGTCGGCCTCTCGGCGGGTGACGGACTAATCCCCGGTCACGTCACCCGCGGCCTCGGCTAGGGCGGCATGAGGCGCAGATAGTTGCGCCTACGCCGCCCCAGTCGCCGGCGGCGGATCTCCTCATCGAGACTGCGCTCCTCGCGCAGGCGATCCGCCGCCTCAATTTTCACCCTCTAAGGGTGTAATCTACACTAACATTATAAAGAGAAAATGTTGTATATTTGTTACGAATAAACTCAAAAACTATTGGACGGATTTCGATAAATCTTTCATCATTAGAATGTTACATTATCCCTGAGTAACATAGGCTATATTTTATCCCGGTATGCCAACGGGAACTACATGGGTAAGGAGACTGAAACCGAAGCGAAACGAGGGTGGGTTGCTAGTATATACCAATAAATAAAATTGGAGTGTCTGTTTGTAATGTCAAAATAATAGGCTTTTTTCATGCGCACACGGTTATTTGCACGACACCCATGCCTAAAATACAGATTAAAAATGTTTTGTCTGTCTGTCTGTTTGTTCCGGGTAATCTTCAAAACGGCTGGACCGATTTCAAAAATTCTTTCACCAATGGAAAGCTATAATATCAGGGCGTAAACTAGGCTATATTTTATACTGGTATTCCCACGGGAACAGGAACTACGCGGGTAAAACCACTAAAACCGAAGCGAAGCGAGGGTGGGTTTTTCTTTTTTTTTTTATTGCAAGCAGGGGCAAACGAGCAAACAGTACACCTGATGATAAGTGTTGCTGCCGCTCATGGACCTTTACAAGGCCGCTGCCTACCCTGAAGAAAGTGAAGGGAGTGTGAATGCGTGCGTTGAGGCTCGGTGATACTAAAGGCACCATCAAAACCCTCCACACGCAAACAACCTCAGAAAGTTGGGCTGCCGGCTCTCTCGCTCACCGAACGAAGCGCAGTAACAAATTGCTACTACTCAGACGTCGATTTTCTGCGAGAGCGTGGTACTGCCCCGGATGGACCGGCCCGCGGCTAGATAACTGTCTCCAGTGTGGTCCTACCACTCCAAGTGCTAGTATTATATATAAAATCAGCTATTGCATTATAACGTAATAGTATTAATAATATTATTCTTATAATTAATAATTAATATTAAATTAATAATACTTGAAGATAGCATATAATATTATTTTAGCTGCTATAAGCATGTACTAAATATTAAAGAATATAAGCGTATCTCACTCGCACTCACCCATGTATACATATATCTACTGTCTCGCGCTCGCTCCTACAGCTACCCTATATCTTTGTCTGGCAAGGGGTTGGAACTATAAAAATGTCTAACTTTTTTTTTTTAAGAAAGAAAGAAAGAAAGAAAACTTATTTATTTCGATCTCATACTAATAAAAAAACAGTACAAAATCTACAGAAATTTCTTAAAACTATACTAACATATAACTTAAAAAGAAAAACTTATACTTAAGATAATTGTACTAAAAGACATATTTAAAAAAAAAAACAAAAGCGAAGATATAAAAGATTAATTAACACATAGTACATAAAGAGATCGAAAAAGGTTCTATATCAGCATGTGCTGCACCGAGACGGTGTAGCGCTGGTTTTCATATAGAACCATAGTGGTGAAATCACGGGTAGTCACATCAAAAAATATGAAATAAAGCGTTCAAATTATATAAATTCAAGCTGATCGTATTATAATAAATTAATAATACCGACGCGTACCAACGCCATCAGTTTTATAAAATATTATTGCATAGATAAGTAAAGACATAGCAGAATCAAGATATAGACTGTTTATGTATACACATAGTAATCGATTAAACTAAAGAAAATGAGCCAGTTTATATGATGTGTTAGAATTGGAAAGCAAATGGCAGTAGTTTATAGATACGCGGTAAAAAAGCCATAAGGATCAATAGACATACATACAAAAGATTTTAAACATATACATTAAATATACATGCAAAAACATACATACATAGAAACACATACATAGAAACACGTACATATATACATACAGATATGCTTAGCAGCTATCCCGTTGTTGGGCCAATAAGTATTGCTTGTAGCTGGATTTAAAGGTTTCAACAGACTTTTTGAGTCGATACGGTGGTAATAAATCGTTCCAACAGCGAGTTGCGGTAAATTTAAAACTACCTCGGAAAGCTGCGGTCTTGTGCCTAGGAGTAGTTAATAAATATGAAGATGCTCTTGTATTTATTTTATTAAACTCACGTGACCACGACAACTTACTATAAAGATAGTATGGCTTTTTAGATAATATAATATCAAACAGCAAGGTAGCCAGGTGAAGCTTTCTACGTGCAGACATTTTCATCAATTTTCCTTTATTCAGATATGGGGTAACGTGCGTTTTTGTGGGTGAGCCGCGGTCGGCGCGCCTCCGCACCACTCCGTCCGGGGCGACAGAGGGGCTTAAGCACGCAACTCCCGCGACCCACCCAAAAACCACGTCGCCTTCGTCGTGGGGCCGACCACTGGAGCAGCGTTAACTTGTCGTCACTGGTCGGCCCGACGGAATACCCCCTTATTGGGGTACCCTCCCATCGACCGACGTCCCCCCCCTCGGGGAGGACGTCGGTCTTTCCTCACGCGGTCGGCCTCTCAGCGGGTGACGGACTAATCCCCGGTCACGTCACCCGCGGCCTCGGCTAGGGCGGCATGAGGCGCAGATAGTTGCGCCTGCGCCGCCCCAGTCGCCGGCGGCGGATCTCCTCATCGAGGCTGCGCTCCTCACGCAGGCGATCAGCAGCGATCAGCAGGCCTCCTTCCGCGAGATCATTGTCTCGCAGAAGGCTGCGACCGCGTCCCAATTCCCGACGCTGTCGACCATCGCCCTAGCGATAGCCGGCAGCGTCAGGTCCGTACCGATGATTGCGACGAGTTCACAGCGCTGCACTGCCCAAGCACCGCAGGCCTCGAGCGTATGGCGCGCCGTGTCCTCGTCGCAATCGCAGTGGTGGCAGGACGGTGTACTCTCCCTCCTAACGACCTTGTGCAGGTATTTGGCGAAGCACCCATGCCTCGTCAAAACCTGCACCAGTCGGAAGGAGAGCACCCCATGCCGCCTTTCCATCCACTGCATCAGCACCGGCCGGAAGGCCTCCACGGTTCGCACCCCGAATCGAGGCCTCTCCAGCCGGACTGCCCAACGGGCGATGACATCTCGGAAAAAAAAATGTCTGGCTACTGAGGAAACATCATTTACTCATTACCCAAGTATTATATATAGAAAGAAAGAAAGAAAGAAAGAAAAAATGCATTTATTCGGCGTAGGACATGCTAAAGATAATTATCATCAGAAGAAATAAATTTATGCTTAATTTAAAATGAGAAAAAAAGTAAGGTATACTAAATAAAAATTATAAAAACAAAAAATATATATATAGTGGTCAGTTCATCAGTAATAATAGTTTAGGATAAACGGAACAAAAAGTATACGACCACAACAGTCTGAAGGATCAGTAGCAGACTAAAGCGACCTAATACATGTCCTGCCGAAAGGGTCACCATCTCAGCATTAGCTGGGTATCACCCAACACTGATCTTCCGCTGGCAACCCTGTTCTGTGACTCACGGATATCAGTTAACCATAAATATGTGTTGTAATATGTACTTTTAAGATACTTTACTGATATGAATAATAAATAACCACTGATGTTAATAAATATCATATAATAATTCAAATATAAATAATATGTGTGACAAAATTATAAATAAATAATTTGAAAAAAGAAAAAAGATGATGGAAATATTAAAATAACTTGGCTTGACTTCCGGCCAAACAAATGCTACTTTGCCGCGGCCTCTTACTGCGTTCACCATATTGTGTTCAGCAGATAGGTACTAATAATACTACTGTCACAGATTGACAGATTCAGCTACAACGTACTAATACGTAATACCGATCCTGCCGATAATAGTAGTAAAGTATATTGTATACAAATTTGGATTTTAGAAGATCGCGTATTTTACACGTAAGTAAATCTTTGTTGTAATTGTGGGTACAGAAAAAAATATTATTATTTAAAAAAAGGTTATATCACAGAAATATCAATTTTATAACATTCAAATTTTATTTGATGACTTAGTAGAAATTTTTTTATGTGTGTTCTAAAAATGTGAATATTTTTCAGATCTCTTATTGGCGGAGGCAGGTTGTTCCAGATTTTAGAAGCCGCGTATCTGAAGCTGCCGCGAAATGAACTAGTTTTATGCGATGGCGTAGCCAGCTGTTGAGCGCAGCGTCGACTTTCTCGTTCACGGTGGTTGCTTCTCCATGTAAGCTTCGAATAGAGGTACTTCGGACATTTTCTACTAACGACGCAGAAAAGAAGGCAAGCAAGATGTAGTTTTCTACGTAATTTCATTTTTAGTATGCCGTGTTTATTTAAGTAGGGTGTAACATGACATCTAGGCGGTATATTGAAGCAAAATCTGGCGCATGCATTTTGAACCCTTTGTAGCAGTTTTTCCGTTCGACACAGCAACCTTGGTCCTATTACAGTATCGGCGTAATTAAGCTTGGACAAAACGACAGAATCTACTACCTGAACACGCAGTCGTTGGCTTAGGAAAGGGCGCATTTTATACATGGTTTTCAGGCGGTAGAAACAGTTCTGAACACAATGCGCGACGTGATTTCCGAACCGGAGAGATTGGTCCATTAAAAGACCCAAATTCCGCACCTCATTTACACGCTCGATGTGTTCACCTTGTACAATTATAGCGGGAAGGGTTTCGTAACTTTTTAGTTTGTCTAATTGACCGTCAGTACCGAATATTATGTACTTGGTTTTAGTAGGATTTAAAACTAAAGAATTGTTATTGGACCACTGTACTATTCGATCAAGGTCTTCGTTGATCGCTTTTACAGCCATAGAGTAATCTTCAGGCTTAAAAGACACGTATAACTGTAGGTCATCGGCGTACATGTGGTACCGCGAGTTTTTCACGTTTGCTACAATATCTGCGCTATACAAGGAGAACAATGTAGGACCTAAGATTGATCCCTGTGGTACACCCTTATCTAGTGGAAGTATGCTAGATTTTAACTTGCATCCACTGGCATCAGAAATCTCTACATATTGTGCACGGTTATTGAGATAGCTGCTAAACCATCGTATCGATTCTGTGTCAAATCCGTAGTATGACATCTTGAGTAGCAAAAGAGTTATATTCAGAGAATCAAATGCCCTGGAAAAATCCAATAATACAAGAAGGGTGCACATACCGTTATCTTGGGCAGTTAAAATATTATCAGTTACGGCTAATAAGGCAGACGATGTACTATGACCCTTTCTGAATCCGGACTGGGTCTCGGGCAAGATGTTATTGTCTGCGATGTATTTCGTCAGTTGCTTATTAACTACCTTCTCTAGTATCTTGGATAGAAAAGGCAAAATACTTATGGGTCTGAGGTCTTTGACATCTGTGGGATTAGATATCTTAGGGATGGGACGCACACAAGCTAATTTCCAATTGTCGGGGAAGGTTGCTGACGTAATCGACGTATTAACAATAGAGGTAATAAGGTCTAGAGTCTGTGGTAGCGTGAGCATAAACATATCCATTGTTATGTGATCACATCCTTCCGCGTTAGATTTAAAGCTTTGCAGTATCATGGCAACGTCCTGTATGTTCACTGTCTTAAGTGAAAAAATAGCTTCGCTGAATCTATGGAACTCATAAAAGGTAAGATGGGATAGTGGGATCTTAGCATTAACGGAGACATTTAAAAAATGGCTGTTAATAATATTTGGGTCATTAAAAATTAGCGGAAGTTCCGTTGTTTTAGGAGGCAGTAAATAGTTTTTAAGATTTTTCCATAGGATCTTAGGATATTTTATTTTACTGTTTATATTATGGTCATAGTAAATTCTTTTTTCATTAAATAAGGCATTGTTTACTAATCGTTTAAGGTCCTTGCAGTACGCTTTTTGTGTTTCACAATTAGTTTTTAGATATTTAGAATAGGCTTGGTCCCGTAAGGACATCATAAACTTTATATTTGAAGTGATCCACGGGTAAGACCTTTCCTTTAAAGCACGAGTTTTTAAGGGTGCCAGCGCATCAAATATATTGATTATATGACTGTTAAGAAACGTAACCATTTCGTTTACATTTTGAGAAGTAATAATTGAATTCCAATTGATGGCGTCAAGGCAGTTATTTAATACCTCTACTGGAATATTTTTAAAAGTCCTACTAATTACAGTCCTGGGTGGAATCTTTTCTTTTCTAAATAGAAATGTGGCAGTAATAAACGCGTGACCCCCAAGCATGCCGTTAGGATCCGTTGTAACATTGATTGGCCGAGCGTCGGAACAGACTAAGTCTATAAGCGTTTGGCTGTGGTCAGTAAAATGCGTGGAATTAAATACATGTTGCTTAAAACTAATACATCTTAGAAACATTATAAGTTTATGGGTTTTACAGTCAGTTTGGTTAAAATAATTAATATTAAAATCTCCCAGCAATATTGTATGCTTACAAAAAGACAGTGAGTTAATTGAGGATGTTAATGCATCCAAAAATGTATCCACGTCCTGCCATGGTGGTCGGTATGCAGTGCCTATCGCAAGCTTAGTGCCGTTAGCATTCAGAACTATCCACATTTGTTCGACGTTCCAGTGTGACGGGTCCACGGGATGCGAGTGCGTACGAACATTGATGCCGCGTTTAATGTAAAACCCTACCCCACCCCCTCGGCCGCCGCGCGAGTTTAAAGCACGGGGTGTATGTCGGAGCCGAAACCCTGGCACAATAGGAGCACGGTTATCCTCGCCCGCTTTAAGCCATGTCTCATTTATAGCCATAATATCCACATTGTGACGTCCCATAGCAAGAACAAATTCATCATGATTAGTACTCAATGAACCGGCATTCAGGAGACCAACTTTTAAAAATTTATTACACATTGATTGAGTAGTACCTATAATGTAGCTTAGCCAAGGCCTTAATACTTAATATACATATAATATACTCATAAATAAACTCATAATAATACGAGACGGACAATAATATTAAGTAAATAAGTAGTATCATCGTTAAAAATTGAAAGATTGGGCAAATATATAACTGATTATATACATAGTATAATATAATTAGGTTCATTATGTTTAAGGCAACTGACGAAGCCCTAAGTGCTACGTACCAATATATGGCATATATAAATCTGAACTTTAAATCAGTACAAATAATGTCACATATAATTAGAACTGAATAATACCCCTCCAGCAGAACATGCAGAGACCAGTATAAAGGATAAAAAAATCGTAACAATATTAAAAACAACACTATACGTAATAACATTTTAGAATACTTAATTATATTTATATTACATAGTCCTAAATGTTTCCCCTCCCAAAAATCTTTTCCAAATCTGTCTCTGAGCGGATATGCTGTATAGGCACTCCGGCTTCTTTTCTCACGAAAATACGCCCTTCCTTGGTCCAAATATATTTATAGTTACGCTGCCGTGCCATTTCTCGAGTTTTGTAAAATAACATGCCGTTAGTGCTAGTAAGATGTTCGTTCACGTAAATCTTTGTAATTGGCCCTCGCACGTCGACGTCAGCTGTCGTAAGGTTGCGTCGTACTCGGGCAGCGCCTAGCAGTTTGTTGCGAGTATCGCGGCGCGTGAAGCGAACGAGAATTTTGCGTGGACGGTGGGGTACGGTGCTATCATCATCGCTGCGATTGCGCCTCACAGCTCCCATGCGCTGGACGTGAACTATGTCCCGGTCGTCGAGAGTAACGGACAACTTCAACGCGATAGTGTGCAATAAATGACTAGGGTTTTCATCTCTCGTTTCTGGCACCCCTGAGATAACGACATCGTTCAGAAGTGATTCCTGGTCTCGTTCATTTAATTGTGTTCGTAACTCCATTATTGTAGAATCCACATGACTGTAGTTCGATGGCCCCTTCACATCGACCAATACCTCCAGGTTCGTCAATCTTTGTTCCAATAATTCTACTCGTTCAACCACCCTCTGTTCCGCTAGTTCTTCACGCAATCTCCTAACTTCTTCCCTCATGCCTGCTACCTCCTCTCTAAACTTACGTAGCTCGTGAGCTAGGTCAAGGTCGGCAGGGTTAGGAATCGGCGAGGGATCACGGGACACCATTAAGCCCTTAGCCACAGACTTGCAGCTAGGGCACGTACCATCGGCCGCGGATGTATGTCTGTCGCAGTTATTACATTTTGGTTTTGGTGGCATTATTAGATATAAAATATGTAAACCTCTCGGCAACAATTGAAGTCGATGTCAACACTATCTAGTGGCAAGACGTAGAAAACTGCAGCCCGGTATACTGTTGTCACAACGTAATTAATTTTATAAATAATAGATGGGGTTTATTTCAAAAGTTTATAAACAGGTCTGTGTTAAAAGTTCTGTTTGTAGTTTTCCGCACTCACCAGAATGATCGTTATTACAGCACACGGCTACACTAATTAGCACTGTTGTAGTCCTGAAAAATGCACTTGAATTCGGTTTTCGTATTTTTATTCTTCAGACTAGGGTAGTTAACAGTAATCACAGGTTAACAATTTTATATTTTTAGGTTTAAAATAGTTTTAACACTGTTAAACCACAAGATAACAATGTATGTTATATAATATATCACTGTTAATTACTATGTAAATAAACCGACCAATATAGAATAGTGATTTCATTTATTTAAACTTTATAAGCACAACAGTAAACAAGCGAAAAAGACATCCGTGACGTCACTCATATATAAAACTCAGCTTTTATACTATAACGTATAGTATATATAATTATAACTTCAGGAACGTTAAGGGTGTCTGGCAAGGGGTTGCCACCATGTTAAATGTCTGGCAATGAATAACATGTTTTTAATAATGTTCTGAAGGTAATCGCGCTTAATAATTTGACGAAAATAGATCGGTATTTTACACACTTTTAGTACCTTTTATCTGCCAAAGCCACTGTGACCCAAACTTCATAATGGGCTACCGCACAGAAAAATTAATAAGAATTAATATTTTTGTGGGCTACCGTTCTAACCTGTGTTGGGAACATGCGCTGACAAACTTTCAGCTTTAATAAAATGACGAAAGTCTGGGGTCCACAGGCTCTTGTCTATTATGTCAATGCCACAACATCTGTGCCGATAGATGTCAAAACCAGATAAATGTAAAATCTTTAATATCCTTACTAACATTATAAATGTGAAAGTAAGTTTGTTTGTTTATTTATTTGTTTTTTGTTACGCTTTCACGCTTAAATCACCGAATCGATTTCGAAAATTATTTCATTAATGGAAAGCTATAAAATCGGAGAGTAACATAGGTTATATTTTTTATCCCGGTATTCCCACGGGAACTACGCGAATAAGGCGATTGAAACTGAAACGAAGCGAGGTGGGGTTGCTAGTACAAATATAAAACTATGATAAAACAATTATTTAAAATATGCAAAAATAACAATTGTTTATGTACAGTTTTAAGTTTTCACTTCTTTCGACGGTTCCCGTGCAGCAATCTGTAACTCTAGTTAATTTAAACGTTAATGCATCCGCTATTTGGAAGAATCTTTTTTTAATACATTAAAAAATCTATTTGCTTATACGCCCGCAGATGAATGCAATGGAGTACATGACCCTTACGGATATAGATTTTATTATCGATTCAGAATCCCAAGTAAAAATCAGTAGTCAATCCGATGTTATAGCGTCATGATATAGAAAGAAGTAGTACCTTGTCCTTGCCTTCTACTTGTCCACCGCCTTAAAAGACAAAATCTTTGAGCATCTGCCTCACGCAACCGTTCTACCTGCTTAATAGATATTGAAGCTTCATAAAAGACGATAGGAACGTGATACATCCATACTAATATTATAAATGCGAAAGTAAGGATGTTTGTTTGTTTGTTTCTTTGTAACGCTTTTAACCACCGAACCGATTTCAAAAATTCTTTCACCAATGGAAAGCTATAATATCAGGGAGTAACATAGGCTATATTTTATCCCGGTATTCCCACAGGAACGGGAATTACGTGGGTTTAAGCGACTGAAACCGAAGCGAAGCGAGGGCGAGTTGCTTGTCATATATACATATAGGCGTTTCACATGCTTCACAGCTTTTAATCTACATATTGATGCTTACCAGAATATCCGCATCATCGGTATATCAAGGCACAATGGCGTTTTTGATCTTGAAGTGGAAGAAATGTGATCTGTTCAGATCTACCGTCTCTCATTCTACTAGAAAGGACTCTGCTGTTTAGAAGAAACTATCACATAATTAAATATGAACTTACACACCGGTTCTGCTTGATATTTTGATGAGTTGATTAGCCTTGTGTTGTTTTGCTTCTACATTATGAGTGAAGACAGTATGAAGCATTGTTACTGTAAATTTTTCTCTCATTTTTTCTTTATTTAATATAAAACTTGCCCATTTAGGTTGCGCTTGAAACTTTTTCAAGTTGGAAACTTACGTTATCTTACGTTTAGAAACTTTTGTGCTCGGCTCTTTGGCACCTGCCTAATTTGCCTTAAGGATCTAAAAATGTCTTAGTTTAACTTTAATATTTCCCAAAAACTAAAGAACAGATTAGTAATCCATTACAATATCAGAATATTTATGAGAAAAGAATACAATTTTGCATGTTTACTACTAAACCCTTAACATTGTTTAACATAATACTCTCATAGAAAAATAAAACCTTATGAAAATGTAAAATGTCTCATAATTCGCCCTGAGGCTTATCTTCGCCTTTTGAGCGGAACACCGTCACAATGAGGATTTACTTTCGGGGACTTGCCCAACAGATTAACCTTTCGGATACCTAACCCATTTTATTAACACCTGGCAATTGTGTTAGATCTATGTAATTCTTTGAAATTATATATCAAACCGCATTCTCATGTGGTGACGGAGTAAGAATATAATTCACTACTCCGTATCTTATCAGTGAGTATCGTAGAAGAAGACTGAGAGATAAGCGTATAGCATCTGTATCAGAGAAGGACCTCATACTAAGCCGTCTGACCAGCGTAATATATTAGGTCAATTTCCTTGCTATTGTGGAGGTGGCTCAGGCCCAGCAGTAGGACGTATATGAGCTTAGATGATGAAATATCACACTACAAGAATTTTCAGTTGCTAATAATACAATTTCAATCAATCACTTCCCTTCGAGTTATTCTATAAATATATCAATTGTGACAGTTGATAAAGCGATCCGATGCAACAAGAATGAACAATGACACCCAATTGATGTATAAATATGTAGTACAATTGCCATAATGTACTTGAGCATTTAGGAATATTTCATTTATTTACTACACATATAATATAGTGGTTTATAGAGCTATCTTTCATTGTGAGCATCGTGGATTCAAGTCACGCATCCAGTTTTGAAGTAAAACTTCTTTAGCCGCGACTTAGGAGTAACTCGGATCTTTTTTCGGACGCAAATGAGGTTCTAGTTCCCTTCCGATAGTAGTCTAACTTCAGTATGAGCATAACATAGTTATATGCCATCAAAAATAAAACTTGTAAAAAAACTAAGCCTCGCAACTCAGTTCTTCTACCATAAAAAGTTGTGAGATCCATGTAATACCAAGTCGGTTAATTTATTTAGTCCCTACTTAAGGGACCTTCTGTCTTAAGTTATTACGTAATTAGCTAACCTAACAAATTCTTATGGTGACCAAATCAGCATTAAAGATCTTTTATGTTTTAAATAAATAGATTGACTTGAGTATATGTTTCAAAGTACTGTGAATGTCCCGATCCCTATGATTTTCGGCGCTTGGGAGTTTCGTAAAAATCCATTTTTCTACATCCGTTACAATGTTATGCAAAAATCCTTTCCGTCTTTTGTCTCCTGAAGCGTTGAAACCACTCACAACATGTTTTTTCACTCATAGCAGCATCGCCATAAGCGTGCGAAAGTCGCAGATTTTAATATTAAAACACTCATAAATTGAAATTTTTATTCGAAAATACTACTATCTATACCAATAAATAAAATTGGAGTGTCTGTTTGTAATGTCAAAATAATAGGCTTTTTTCATGCTCACACGGTTATATGCACGACACCTATGCCTAAAATAGCAATTAAAAAATTTTTGTCTGTCTGTCTGTCTGTCTGTTTGTTCCGGGTAATCTTCAAAACGGCTGGACCGATTTCAAAAATTCTTTCACCAATGGAAAGCTATAATATCAGGGCGTAAACTAGGCTATATTTTATCCCGGTATTCCCACGGGAACGGGAACTACGCGGGTAAAACGACTATAACCTATAACCGAAGCGAAGCGAGGGCGGGTTGCTAGTAATATATATGATGTAAACACAAATCAACTACTTATACTGTCAGGTTGTAGTCAGAAGATCATAATTTGGGCTCATATACGTCCCGCTGCTGGGCTCGAGCCTCCTCCATAATAGGAGGGAAATTGATAATATGCCATGCTTAATATGCCATGCTGGTCAGACAGGTTAGTATAAGGTTTTGTTTCAAGTTTTCCATCTCTTGCATAGATATCATATGCGTAATATATCCCTTGGTCGTCTTTTACGACACCCACGAGTACGAGAGTGGGTGGTGAATTGTATTTTTACTCCGTCACCACATAGAATAATCAGAAGATACTACAGAGTATTGAGAAGTCTATAATGTATGTTCTTGATATCTACTTGCCGTTAACACCTTTGTAGAAAATCGTTGAGAGTAAAGTTGTATTACTTAAAAAAATAATTACATTAATAAAAATTTTATTAAATTAATAAAATAAATTGTAAGCCTCGCGTGGAGATCGAAGTGTCACACGAAATTGGACGAGTAATCTGATAGTTATTGAATAAATTATCCGAAGAAGTCTGGACTTAACAATTGCATAGATACAACAGCGTCGTCTCTTGCATAGACGTTACTTTAATTTGAAATCTTGGCATTCTATTATATAACAAGTTTATTAGTAAAAATTATCAATATTTTGTTAAGAATTATACGGTTTTACACTTTGCATTTGTGGAATGAAAACTACTTATCTAACGATAAAAATACTATGGTTACGTACGTATATCCGCTATCTTTCATCTTATATCTTTAAACGAGCAATTCTTGTAAATATATATATTTTCAGGATCTCGGAAACGGCTCCAACGATTTTGTTGAAACTTGGCATACTAGAGGATTCGGGCCCAAAAAATCGATCTAGCTAGGTTTTATGTATAGAAAATGTTGTTTTGTCAGTGTTTTTGGCAGACAATATAATGACATTAAATTTTAAAAGAATATGAATTCAATTTCAACCAACTCATGACGAGTTACGATAGCTCAGTGGCGAAGTAGTCAGGTTTCATTTTATTTTTGACATCGGCGACAAACGGCGTCGGATCGAATCTCGGTGTTATTATTAGGTATTCTCTTTTTGTAATTTTTTATATAATTTTCATTATTTATTTTTTTATTTTTTATTAATATATATCTAAATATATGCTACAAAAATACTCCGAGTGAAGCTCGGTCAACCTGATATTGTTACTTAGTCAATTTTTACAACTCCGATGGGAAGGTATACATCAAACTTTTAACCTGCTATCATCATCTCATCTCATATAAATTCCACTGTTGGACTTGAGCCTCCTCAATAATAGAAGGGAAATTAACCTAATATACACGCTGGTCAGACGTGTTGACATAGGGTTTTGATGTTGAGTTTTACTTCCCTTGCATAGATACTAACATCATCATCTCAGCCCACATAAGTGCCACTATTGGGGTTGGGCCTCCTTCATAAACAGATACTATCACCATATCATATCCCTTAGTCGTCTTTTATGACACCCACGGATAAGATTATGGGTGACGAACTGTGTACTAATTCCGTCACCACATGCTAATGTTATTATGCGAAGTATCCTTATTTAATATTATAAATGCGAAGGTAAGTTTGGTTGTTTGTTTGTTTGTTACGCTTTCACGCTTAAACCACCGAACCGATTTCAAAAATTCTTTCGCCAATGGAAATCTATAATATCAGGGAGTAACGTAGGTTATATTTTATCTCGGTATTCCTACGGGAATGGGAACTATGCGGGTAAGGCGAATGAAACCGAAGCGAAGCGAGGGCGGGTTGCTAGTATATTAATAAATCTAGAAAGTAGACCCAGAACAATGTAGATGTATTTTCTAATCTTTTACACATTTTTCTTAGTGTTATTAATAGAAAATATTTATACACCAACGTTGTTTTTATTCATTACGTTCAAAGACAAAACTGTATGATCGAAGTTATTTCCATTAGAATAGGTTCTGATAATCTCTCGATTTACATGCGTAATTGATATTTATATTTACGTCTATCTCTCCACTTATTTTTCAAAGGTTTGTGTCTTTACCTAACATCTTTAGTCTGAATATCAAGCACGGTTTATTTGAATTATTGTGATAGATAGAAAACTACTATACATACCTATAAATATAAACTATTAATACTTAATGATATCTGATGTTTACGCGAGCACTACACATTGTAAATAAAACTACTTTTACGGATTATATCGCGTTTGTATTTGATTTATGATTGCCCGACGTTTCGAACACTTTGCAGCATTCATGGTCACGGGCGGACTAAGGTGTCTCACGTCCGACAAGTAGTCGTTATTTCAGACATTTATGATAAATGTTTCCTCTATGAGATTACTAGATAAACAATAATTATATAGGGTTTTTTTTACTGCAGGGGGTGACAAACGAGCAAGCGGCACACCTGATGGTAAATGATACTGCCGCATATGGACATTTGCAATACCAGGGGCACAGCTAGACCGTTGATATTGCTCGGGCAACACAGTAGCAGCAAAGAATTAACTATAATTCTAGAGGTTGCACGTAGGTACATGGAAAAAATTGTCGCTAGAAACTTACAGTTAAAGATTATAACCTTTCTAGGTGAAAGAAATGAACCCCGCTGTGGTTTCGAGTGGTACATTGGTAAAACAGGGACAGTGGTACCAGGTCAAACGGTTCCTCAGAGCACTCCCTATGAAAAGGCTCATAGAGTTCTTAGTTTAACTGTTAAATATTTTGTTTTCCTTGGCTACCCTAAATGTTTATCATCATCATTTTAGCTCATATACTTCCCACTGTTGGCCTTGAACCTCCTCCAAAATAGAAGTGAAATTGAGCTAGTATAACCACGCTAGACAGACGAGTTGCTTTTTTTTTTTTTTTTTTTTTATGGGTGGGCTATGGTAAGCGCACGCGCGGTCCTGTCCGTCCGGGGCGATGAAAGAACGGCGCGCGGGCCCATAACCCACCCGTACTCACGTCACCTCGTTGTTGGGCCGACCACCGGAGCAGATGTGACTTGTCATCAGTGGTCGGTCCGACGGTATACCCTTTCGGGTAACCTCTCACCTCTCGACGTACTGGTACGTCGGTCGCCGTCGCGCGGTCAGCCTCCCTGCGGGTGACGGACAATTCCCCGGTCCGATCACCCGCGGCCTCGGCTAGGGCGGCATTAGGCGCAGATACTCGCGCCTGCACCGCCCGAGTCGCCGGCGGCGGAACGTGTCGCCGAATAGGAGCTCTACTCGCACACGATCCGCCGCCTCCTTCCGTGAGATTACGGCCTAACAGAGACGTGTTGCTATAGGGTTTTATTTCAAGTTTTCCTTCTCTTGCATATATACAATATGCATGTATATGATTATATGCATATTTCATCCCTTAATCCTCTTTATCGACACCCATGGGCAAGAGAGGGGGTGACGAATTGGATTCATACTCTGTCACCACCCAAATTGTTACTTATCACATATTTATTCATTTCAGACATTAATTTTTCGTGTACATTTTTCATATAAAGTATATTAACGAGTGCAACTCTACGAAACCAGTTGTACTTCCTTATAAAGTTTTATCTTTATCATGAGTAAAGTTTCTTGGATGTGTTCTTAACAACTTTTCTTCGAATCCCTAAATGCTTAAATTGTTAGAGATATCTCGAATAGTATAAACAATAGCTGAAATGGTGATAATGATTTTCAGACAATTTTAATTACACTAGTGGTCGCATAATGTTCAAAATTCCACCATAATTTGTTTAAATATATTTTTCTGCTACACAATTTTCATTTTAATTAAATTATTTATAAATATAATTGTATATTGAGCAACCTGAATTTCACTATTAACTAATATATAAGTACAAATATCTATTAACCATTCATCATAATTATGATTGCTTGACATTCAATTCGACTAAAAACTTTAAACAGAAACAAAAATGTATATGTCTACGTTTCGATTGCATAGTAGTGTGCATAATGTTTTTATTCATTAATTTAATGTATTACTAATATATTTCAATGTGGTAACGGAGTAAGAATACAATTAACCCCCCCCTTACTATTACTACGTACTAGTTATAATATTTCGTATTGAAGTTACATTAAATACTTCAATATGTATATGTATGTTTTCACTAGTTAAGGCACAATTTTTAATGTAGTCAAGCTTTCATCATCATCATTTCAGCTCATATACATGCCGCTGCTGCGCTCGAGCCTCTTCTCCAATAGAAATTGACCTATACCTTACTGGTTTGACATGTTGTTATAGTTTTATTTCGAGTTTTCCTCTTCTTGCATAGATGTTATCTGCATATTATCATCTCTTAGTCCTCTATTCAAGGACTATAATGCAAAAAAGGAATGGTGAATTATATTCTTCATACGTCACCACACAGAATATTCAAAATTTTCACTCCTGTATTATTAGTCATCAACGCTAAGCAGCCTGGCAACGCCGCAGTATTTACCAAAAACTTTTCTTTCATTCATGGTCTTTGATTTTATGACTACATCAAATTTTGATAACTTAGTGACTGCCAATACGATCGAAGCGCGAACAAAATTTTACAACCGTACTTTGGTGTGTATTGGGTGTCCACAAAGTGACTTGTTCGATTTAGTTTGTGGTCGATACTAAATGAAACGTTCATGATATTTCATGTTCTGCCAAAATTGTCACTGAAATCCATACTAATATTATAAATGCGAAAGTAAGGATGTTTGTTTGTTTATTTGTTTGTAACGCTTTCACGCTTAAACCACCAAACCGATTTCAAAAATTCTTTCACCAATGGAAAGCTATAATATCAAGGAGTAACATAGGCTATATTTTATCCCGTTATTCCCACAGGAACGGGCACTACGCCGCGGGTAAAGCGACTGAAACCGAAGCGAAGTGAGGACGGGTTGCTAGTATGAAATAAGGTGACATTTGATAATACTTTAAAATACAACTATTTTGTTACTAAGTATAAAATTAAATAAGATATTTAAGAAATTTTTGAGAATAAAACACCAAGAACCAGTAATTTAATTTATTAATTTACGACTAATAAACAATTAAAAGTAAAGTCGCGGCTAAAGAAGTTATATTTCAATACAATCAGAGAGAGATATAGTTCAAAGAAGGACGACTTTATGTGAAAATTCAAATTCGCGTAACTTGTCCAACAATCTTTGAACTACGATATGTTACTTAAGAAGTGGTACATTTGTCTTAACAAACAATAAACTCATGAAACAAAACGGACATCGTAGTCAGAACACGGGCAAAAAATATATCTGTTATTAAAATTTTCTTACTCATTTACTACTAAATTGGATTTTTTTAAGGATTTTGTTATATTAGATAAGAAATTACATTTTGTTTCCAATTCGATTTTCTACAATAAGTATCGCGAAGATCTTACAGAATATGGTGGCTTTTTTTAAGGAATTTGTTATATCAGATGAGAAATTACATTTTGGTTTCAATTCGATTTTCTACAATAAGTATCGCGAAGATCTTACAGAATATGGTGGATTTTTTTAAGGATTTTGTTATATCAGATGAGAAATTACATTTTGGTTTCAATTCGATTTTCTACAATAAGTATCGCAAAGACCTTACAGAATATGATGGATTTTTTTAAGGATTTTGTTATATCAGATGAGAAATTACATTTTGGATTCAATTCGATTTTTTACAATAAGTATCGCGAAGATCTTACAGAATATGGTAGATTTTTTAAGGACTTTGTTATATCACATGAGAAATTACATTTTGGTTTCAATTCGATTTTCTACAATAAATATCACGAAGATCTTACAGAATATGGTGGATTTTTTAAGGATTTTGTTATATCAGATTAGAAATCACATATTGTTTTCAATTCGATTTTCTACAATAAGTATCACCAAGACCTTACAAAATATCAGTTAAATTCTGTAAAGTGACTGCATCGGTGGTGATTGTCTCAGTGTGGTGATAGAGTAAGAATACAATTCATCACTTCCTATCCTATCTTGACCTTAGATGTCGTAAAATTTGACTAAAAGATATAATATGCAGATAACATCTATGCCAGAGAAGAAAAACTCAACATAAAACCATATGCCAATACGTCTGACCAGCGCAGTATAGTAGATGTTCTTCCAATTGTGGTGGAAGGCTAATCCCAATAGTGGTACTTTCATAAGCTGAGATCATGATTATGATGGCATGGTGATCTAAGTAGTCACCTTTTATATCGAGGGTCGTAATTTTCAATGCCACACAGTATTTTTTGCGAGCCACAAATAATGGTTATAAATCTGGGTATTATTTGTGTTCATGATTGTGTAGTTTGAAATTGGCAATACAAGTATTAATTCCTAAATCTGATGTATTTAATCAAAATCATAACATGTACTTTTAATTGCTGTATATTCTTGAAAATAATATCCAAGTTATGGCAAATTATTATTAATGATTAAAAAAATATCCAGAAGCGTGGATATTAGTCTAAAGCAAGACAATGCCTAGTCATCGTGATAAGCGTACCATATTCAATATCTGCAGACCATTTAGGTAGTCTGAATGAATACCCTAACATTAATAGTGACTGAGATTAATAATTTTATCATCATTTTACATATTTGAGGTGCAAAAATAAAGAAATAATTCAAATATTCTTTATAATTAAGATAAGCTACCATCATCTCCTAAAGCCTAAATTCGATCTTATTCTTTTTTTTTTTTGGGGCGTGAGTCTGCACACTCTTCATTCGGCTACGTCCGGGGCGACAGAGGGGGGGCGTAAGCACGCACACCCGTAACCCACCCGTGACACATCGCCTTCGTCGTTGAGCAGACCACCGGAGCAGGGTGACTTGTAGTCAGTGGTTGGCCCGACGGAATACCCCTTGAGGAGTACGCTCTCCTCGACCGATGTACCCTCCCTCGGGGAGGACGTCGGTCTTTCCTCGTGCAGTCGGCCTCTCGGCGGGTGATGGTCTAACTCCCCGATACAATCAGCTAAGGCGGCATCAAGCGCAGATATCCGCGCCTGCGCCGCAATTCAATCTTATAATGCAATTTTCTACTATGAGGTAACTAAAGTAAGCTTACCTTACGACAAAATGGCTAGGCAATTTTGGTGACGTGAATTTGATCATTCTTTCTTAAGAGAAGGAGACAGCTATAAACATTACCTTAAATCATAGTCACACTTACTGCCAAGCCCATTCATTCATAGGATTGAAATACAAATACCTTTCATTATATGACATGACTGACAGTGAAACAATAATACTTGTTAGAAGTCTTTGCGTGAAATTGACTAATATTGTAATTAAAAGAAAACGTTCTTGAAATAGCTATACTTAGAGACACTAGTGGTTTATCACATTACTTTCGAGATATTAAAAGATTCTTAATAAGCTAAATGTCATTATTTTAAATATTGTTTGATGAATCCTCGTCTGATTTTAAGGTGCTATATATTTTTTCTCTTTTTTATGAAAGAAAAAAATCGCACTAAGGAATCAAACTCAAATTTTCATCACTGGAATACTAAACGTGCCGCTATGCTGTATGTCCTTACGTAGTTATATAATATTTTAATTTTAATCGTGATTCTTCTAGTTTTTATCATCGAAAGTTAACATCGACATCGACGTTCGACAGGGTCTGGCACAGGGCACTATTGTCGAAGCTACTATCATATGGAATCCACTCAAGACTGTAATTAAATTGCTAGCTTTTTAGATGTTCGGAGTATAAAAGTCGGCATGGATGACTTCAGCTGCGGTACCATGACCATAAACTGGTGTACTACGGGGCTCGATGCTATCCCCGGCATTGTTTGCCCTGGTATATCAACGACATGCTCTTCATAGAGAGTTGCGTTACTATGCGGATGACACCACAGGTTGCTAACGGTATGCCCAGCATCAGAATGTCCCTCGGAGTAAGTTACAGGAAAGAAAGGTTCAAGTTGTGTCTGAAGTCAAGCGTACTTTGGGGTGGGGTTCAGAATGGGGTGAATGGAACGTTATCGAGTTCAATCCCACAAAGACACAAATTTGTTCATTCACTGCAAAAAGGAACCCTTTGTTATGGCACCTCATTTCTAAGGAATAACTCTCCAAATTAGAGAGGGATCCTCGACGTTGAAATATCAAGGCAAGTCTAGTTTAGGCGTCATTTAGAGAAAGAGGACGAACTTGTGCTATACAAAGCACATGTTTGTCTTCATGTGGAGGAGGTCAGAGCTCTGGACAGGGGCATCTAAATATCAGTGAACTCCACTTCCCACATCAACAAAAGCAAAGACGTGCTGTTCGAATCATCGGTGATTCCATATCAAGGACAAGTTGGAGTCGCTGACGCGGCGGAGGATCTTTGGGTCTCTCTGAGTATTCTAATGGATCTTTCAATGGGATTCCTCTGAGGAACTGTTTAACTTGGTTCTTCCGTTACCGTTTTATCACCGTACCACTCAACATTGCAGTAGGGTTCTTCCATTTCACCGAAATGTTATGGTCGTTAACTGTAATATTTCCAGCGATCGATGTCTCACGTCCAACAAGTAATCGTTATTACAGACATTATCAGACATATTACAGACACCTTAGTCCGCCCGTGACCATGAATGCTGCAAAGTGTTCGAAACGTCGGGCAATCATAAATCAAATACAAACGCGATATAATCCGTAAAAGTAGTTTTATTTACAATGTTATATGCTTATTATTTCCCTTAGTCGTCTTTTACGACATCCACGGGTAAGATAGGAAATGGAGATTTGTATTCTTACTCTGTCACCACACAGAAACTTTAACATACCTATATTATATCCTCCGGCAATAATGAAACCACTCTTTAATTGCTCGTGGAAATAGCAAAAACTTGGTTCAGGAAGCCTTAGAGAATGGGCAGTAGGGCTTTTCTAGACAAAATATAAAACCTTACTATGTTTGCGAATCCACTTTCTAATGGTAGCAATTGTGACAATATCCTCTACAACGAATGACCGCGCAATGTGGTGCTTTCTTACCTAAAATTGAACGACAAAGGGCTGCATGATGATGATGGTGATGATAGATTTAAAAACTGTACAGATGGCGTAGTGGTTAAGATACCGACATACCGTAACAGCGTCGTGGGTTCGATTCCCACGCAGAACGACACTTTGTACGATCCACAAATTGTTGTTCTGAGTCTGGTTGTAATTTGTGTCCGTTAATTGTATGTTTGTAAAGTCCCCCGCAGCACAAGCATTATATCTTAGTGCAGGGCACTGTCTTTTAAAAAAATATAATAAAAGACTAAAAATCTTTCATAATTTCATCCATTTCATACGTTATTTGTAACTACTGTTTCTTAAGGTTCATTTTTAGATTTTTTTAAAAATAAATTGTTGTAATAATTATTTAATCAATACTTTATTACCCCTTATTATAAACAGCTATGTACAGCTGTCTGAATTAATTCATCAAAATATATTTTTTTAAATATTTTATCATCATCAATATCATTTCAGCCCATATACATCCCACTGCTAAGCTCGAGTCTGCTCTACTTCATTAAATGGAAATGGCCTACCACGCTGGTCCGATGAAATGACCCTCTGTTCTATTTGAAGTTTTCCATCTCTTGTAATGATATTATATACATAATATATCCATTAATCATCATTTGCGATACTCAAAAGCATTAGTGGGTGGTGAATAGTATTCTAACTCCATCACCGCAAATAAAAACGAATATATAAAATAAATATTATCAATGCCTATGTAAATACTAAATATTTATAATCCCCATAATAGCTTATATACTCTAACCAAAGACTTATTAAATTCAATGATATGCTAACTTTTTAAAATAACCAACATTTATCATGACGTTCGACGTGAAACTATATTAATATTTATAATAAAACCGGAAAACGCTGATACCATGATATATGTGTTACTGAAGGACCTTGAACGAATGATTGAATGAATGAGAGAGCGTTATAAAAACACTCTATATTTGCATACATCGTCATACAAATACGACTTACCTACGTCTGCTTAATACTGCTTTACCGCATCTAATCTAGTTAGCATTACACTACATATGTGACGTCATTGAAGCCGGCGCGTGTCGTATAAATACAAGTTCAACAAACTTAACCTTTGGAATATAAAACGCGCGAAAATTTTCAAACAATTTTTTTTTCAATATGTAAAATTCGAAAAAAAAAAACTACACAATTTTTTGTGTTTGATGTTGAACACTCGAAACACAGTTTACGGAGTTGATGCGAGTAAAGAGAAATACGCACGATTATTGAAGGATACCGCGGCGGGTTTTACGCGAGCGTCGCTCGGCGGTTAGGACTCGTCTGAATGCCAGAACAGCTGTAGTTTATGTAGGCACACCGCGCCGATACTCTGCGCAATTTTCACAGTTCTCGACTGTGCAACATTGCAAAGTGCAGTTGTAACTAACAGTCGCGCGTTCTAATCGCTGATATTCGTTTACATACCATTTACTTGTGCATTTGTAAAATGTAAACATGATCGCATACCGAGTCGTATTTGCATTTGTTTAGTGTATGTAATTAGGGCTGTCAATCATGTGGGTTTGACGTAGTTGGTTTTCAACGGACATAAAGACAACGCTGTTAACGATATCTCTAATCTAAATCAACGATAAATTCGTCTAAACTTGAATGTAATATTTGAGTTTAGATCAGTTATTGGAATGGATCTATTTTGGGATTAAATACCTATATTATTATGATAATTGACATCATAATACGAATCCGTGTGGTGACGGAATAAGAATACAATTCACCGCTCTCTATTCTACATTTGGATGTTGTTAAAAACGGAGGGGAACGTTAAGGGATTTAATACGCATATAACATCTATGCAAGAGAAGGCAAACTTGAAATAAAAACCTATACCAACCTGTCTGACCAGCGTGGTATAGTAAGGTCAATTTCTCTCCTGTTGTGAAGGAGGCTCGAGCCCAGCAGTGGGACGTATAAGAACTGAAATAATGATGATGATGATGAATGAAGTTTTCATTTTACTTATCCGTGTAATGACGGAGCAGGAATACAAATCATTAGCCCCTATCATGCCCGTGGGTGACGTAAAAGTCGACTAAGGAATATTATGTGCATATAACATCTATGCAAAAGAAGGAAAATGCGAAACGAAACCCTATACTAACACATCTGACCAGCACGATATAGTAGATTAATTTCGCTCCCATTGTGGAGGAGGCTCGAGCCCAGCAGTGGGACATATATGAGATAATGAATGTGAATAGAAAACGTATTTTCTATTTTTTTTATAATAACTTTAGCTTTCGTCCTTGGAATTTCATACAGACTATGATGATGACATTTTTCAAAAATGTTAATAAAGTTTATTTAGTTGCAGTTTTGTCCCTCTGCAGATTGTTGAAGTTTTTAAAATATAAGATATAATTCATTCGTTGGAATTTAACGCTTTTAATTTCCGTTTTGCTTTAATAATTCGATACTCATCCCCGTCTCAATCTGAATCATATCAAATAACCTAAATACTACATAATATCTAATGATCCAATAATACGTTATTCATTCGTTAATGTACGTAACTGCTAAACAAATTACAGCGAAATTTTTCATATGAAATCGAGTTGCGTTTGAAATATAAGATGTTTTTATCGAATGTGCGACGTCGAGTTGGGAGGCCAGTATTGTATTTGTGTAAATCAACACTTCGAAGTATGAGTCAAATGAATAAAGGAGATAGCGTTTAAGATTACCTTAACTCTTGTGTTGACTAATGTTATGAAGAAAACATGAATGTGAATGAGATTTAAGTATAAAATATCAGGTTGACCGAGCTTCGCTCGGAGTATTTTTGTAGCATTTATTTAGATATATATTAATAAAAAATAAATAATGAAAATTATATAAAAAATTACAAAAAGAGAATAATAATAACAGCGAGATTCGATTCGACGCCGTTTGCCGCCGTATGTCAAAAATAAAACGAAACCTGACTACTTCGCCACTGAGCTATCGTAACTCATGACATTGATGGCAAAATTTTAATTCATATTCTTTTAAAATTTAATGTCATTATATTGTCTGCCAAAAACACTGACAAAACAACATTTTCTATACATAAAACCTAGCTAGATCGATTTTTTGGGCCCGAATCCTCTAGTATGCCAAGTTTCAACAAAATCGTTGGAGCCGTTTCCGAGATCCTGAAAATATATATATTTACAAGAATTGCTCGTTTAAAGATATAAGATGAAACAAAATAAAAATCAATGCGCGTTATATAGCATATCTTTTTGTGTGGTAACGCAGTATCACAGATGGCGTAGTGGTTAAGATACCGACTTACATTGCCACTGTCGAGGGTTCAAACCCACGTAGGACAACACTTTGTGTCATCCACAAATTGTTGTTTTGAAGGATTTCATTGCACTTTTTTTAGGGTTTATTTCCTTAGCACCGGTTTGTCTTTTAAAAAAAAAACTATACATTTCACCATCTCATTTCTTATCTGTAAGTGTGGTAAAAATCGACTAAATGATGTAAAATGCAGCTAACATCTAACCAAGAGAAGATACCTAGAAATAAAACCCTATACCAACCGGTTTGACCAGCACGGTTTAGTAAGTCACTTTCGTATCCATTGCAGAAGAGACTTAGCCCAATAGCAGAACCTATGAGCTGAGATGATGAAAATGACGATGAAACATGACATGAAGCCCAACTTTCTGAGGGTGTTTTCGGGTGGTGGGTTTTGGTGATGCCTTTAGTATGGCCCAACCTCATTGCACGCATTCACATTCCCTTCACTTTCATCGCGGTAGGTCCATGAGTGGCAGCAACACTTACCATCAGGTGCACTGTATACTCATTTGTCACCATTCCCAATACAAAAAAAAAAGAATAAAATATAAAGAGTGCATGCAGGAAGGAGACAAACTTCAGGCCGAAGTAATTATAAAAATATTGCTGATAATCATCATCTCATCATCACCTTGGTTCATATATGTTCCACTGCTGGGCAGGAGCCTCCTCCACAATAGGAGAGAAATTGACCGTACTATACCACGCTGTTCCGTGTGGTGACGGAATAAGAATCCAAATCACCACTCCCTGTCTTGCCCGTGGATATCTTAAAAGACGGCTAAGGGATACGCATATAAAATCTATGCAAGAGAAAGAAATCTCGAAATAAAACCCTATGCCAATCTGTCTGACCAGCAATTCCCCTCCTATTGTGGAGGAGGATTGAGCCCAGTAGTGGGACGTACATATATGAGCTCAAATGAATGCCATACTAGTCAGACAAGTTGGTATAAGTTTTTATTTCGAGATTTCCTTCTCTGGCATAGATGTTACACGCGTATTATATCTCTGATAATAAACGGGCTTTATTGGCGCCATTGTGGGAGTAAATATAATAAATATCCATTCCACTTCAGGGAATATGTCGTTATGGCTTATAAACAATAATATACTATAAAAAGAATATAAATCGTAACTACGATTCAAAAGAGTAGCTATATTTATAACAGGAAAATACTGATAGCTGTTGGTAAAAGTGGGTTCTGATACGCAACTCCAAGCTGACTGACTAATATGAAAAATTTAATATATATAAAATTAAATAAAATGATAGTAAATGGCATAATACTAATATATCAATGTGTGAGAAGCCTTGTAAATACATACTAACCTGGTCTATCACCATGGTAAAGTAGGTAATATTTATATGTAGCCAATAATCCGCCTATCATGAATGAAGCCTAACAGAGGCTGCGGGTGACCGGACCGGGGATTTCGCGACGGCGATTGACGTCCCGGAGGACGTCGATGGGAGAGGGTACTCCCTCGGGGGATTCCGTCGGGTCGACCACTGAAGTTAAGAAACTCTGCACCGGTGGTCGGCCGAACGACGAAGGCGACTGTGTTTTATGGGTGGGTTATGGGGCCGCGCGCCGCCCCTCTATCACCCCGGACGGAGGCCGGCGGCGGGTGCTCTGACACCGTAACCCACTCCAAAAAAAAAAGAAAAAATAAGGCATACAAATATCGAAAGCAAGAGCATCGATGTGAAAAAAACATCGATGTATGGAAACATCAATGTTTTTAATAAAAAATAAAATTATATTTAACAAGTATTTTTTTATTTAGATAAGTTAATACAAGCTTACCTACGTTAACTGCAGCATGTTATTTAAAAATAGAGTTTCAAATAAATATTTTGACAGACAAGCGGACGGACTACAGTACCACGCAGGCTCAGCTAAAACTACAACACATTTCTAATAAGTGGCAGGCAAAACATCGATGTTAAAACATTCTAATACAACATCGATACACCGATCTTTTGCAATAGCAAACATCAATGTTTCAGAAACATAGATGTATCGTTTGCATCCTTAACGAAACCTGAGCCCAGCAGTGGGACATATATGATTTGTATCATTACAGCAGCTGCTGTATCATAGCTGTGTCATACAGTATATATAATCCTATATATATTATAAAATATATTAAATTACATAGAATTAACTACAAATTACTATGATGATTTTAAATAGCGGTATTTACGTGATAAGTAGAAATAATAGTTATGATGACGAGTTAAAACTTCAAATCAGTTCTCCTATATGAACGCTTAAAGTTGTTCAAAACGTCGCGGAATTAAAAATAACATTTTAATGTAATAATATTCATAAAAATGGTTTTTAAAATTTCATGTGTATTATACTCGCGTAATTCCATTTTTTTGTTGTTTTCTTTTTGTTCAAAATTTGAGTCGTAAAGTACCTATGTCCAACTGTGAAAGCCAAAAAGCCGATGTATCGATGGATAGATGGAGCTTTCAGGAACGGTATTTAGGTTGCAAAAGTAACTTTGTGAATTTACATTACGGTGACAAAGTAGGGATATGATTTCTTAGAACTAAGTGTCGTCAATTTATGTAGTTATATTTATGGTACCTTATAGCCATTTGCTTTCGTTAACTAAAAACCAAAACTAAAAGCTATGCTTCTACTATTAGCGATATATTGTCATTTATCATTAGAGAGAAATTGACCTGCTATACCACTTTTTCGAGAAGGAAAACTCGAAATGTAACCTTATGCCAACATGTTTGAGCAGCGTGGTATAGTAGGTTAATTTTCGCTCATGTTCTGGAGGGGGCTTGAGCCCAGCTATGAGAGGTCACATGAATTGAGATGACGAAGACCATCTGATAAATTGTTTCCAAGCACTTCTTTATATTTTGTATTTCCTTTTTTAAAAAAGCCAACACTCCATACTAAGAAATAAATCCCATAAATTTTGCGGGCAACTTCACCGGCATACAATTAACATAGATACATACATAATTTTATGCCTCTTTCTCATAGAGGTAAGCAGAGACCACTTCGCTCCACTTGCTACGATCTTGACATACCACTTTCGCCTCCTCCACATTCATTAACCTTCTCATGCATGTTCTTCGGTTTAACGGACAGAAATAACACCCAAACTTTTCACAATTATTTATACTAGAGGTCGCCGAGTGGTCGAAATTCGGCCATAAATCATTTAATTTTTCTGCTACACAATTTTCTTTTAATTTTATTTATGTATAATTGTATACCATCAAAAACAAAACTTGTTAAAAAAAAGCCAAGCCTCGCAACTGAGTTCTTCTACCATAAAAAGTTGTGAGATCTATGTTATTCCAAGTCGGTTAACTCATTCAGTCCCTGCTTAAGGGACCTTTCTTCTTAAGTTATTACGTAAATAGCTAAACTAACAACTCGCATGAAAACACAATGTACCTCACAAGTAATATATATTATATTAAATTGTACTAAACATAGTGCGATTGCCAAGTCAATCTATTTATTTAAAACATAAAAGATCTTTAATATTGATATAGACACTATAAGAAGTTGTTAGTTTAGCTATTTACGTAATAACTTAAGAAGAAAGGTCCCTTAAGCAGGGACTGAATGAGTTAACCGACTTGGAATAACATAGATCTCACAACTTTTTATGGTAGAAGAACTCAGTTGCGAGGCTTGGCTTTTTTTTTAACAAGTTTTGTTTTTGATGGTATCTCATTTCTTTTTGTCGATAGACCTACTTATTTTCGTTTCCGGTACCTTCTACTTCTTGAATACCAACAACGGATTTTCTTAGAGCACACTCTCTGAAAAATGAGACATCTCTCCTTTCTGTTTGAGTCACTTCTACCTAAACTAAGCGGAGAGAGGTGGAAATAAAGAAATTTGATTGGTTTTTCGAAACACATCTGCTCTAGTCTCCTCTCCGCTTTGATGGCAATCGAGCCTAATGATGGCGTTCTTTCTTTCAGATAAATTTCAGGCAATTTAGTTTGCTTAATACTTTGGGAGATTTTGGTACAATTTCATAAGACATGTCCCACTTTTGCTTTTTCATTAAGTTGATTGACCATTTTACAAGTTGTCTTTGAACATAATTATATCTAGGTATCTGTCTACACCTATTATGCCAATCATCTTTCAGCCTATCGCCGTCCACTGTAGAACATAGACCCCCCTCATGCTTCACCATAAAGTGCAGTACTGTGGCACCTGCATCCAACGACGCTCAAGGGTAACAGAGTTGCCATGACTCGAGCTCATTTTTCTTCGCCATATGAGGAATAATGACGAAGTCGTCACATTTCACAGGCGGGTTGGTTTCGCAATGAGATATCATACATTTCCCCGGCGAGAGCTGCTGCCCACTCTCCTTCCTGTTGAATCTTTTTTTAAATGACAACGCCTTGCACTAAGGGAATAATAATCCTTACATTGTGGGGGACTTTACAAACATATAATTCAACATCGCATCATCATCGCAGCCCTCATACATCCCACTATTGGGCTCGGTCCTCCTCCGCAATGGGAGGGAATTTGACCCTCTATACCATGCTAGTCAGACATTTTGATATAGGGTTTCATTTCGAGTTTTCCTTCCCTAGCACAGATGGTATGTGCATATTATATCCCATAGTCGTCTTATACGACATCCAATGGCAAGATAGAGAGTGGTGAATTGTATTCTTACTTCGTCACCACACGGTAAGAACATATAATTAACCGACACAAATTACATTCAGACTCAGAACAACCATTTGTGGATCGTACAAGATCGTCTTGCATGGGATTCGAACCCGTGACACTAGCACGGTACATTGGTATCTTAACCACTACGTCATCTGCGCAGTCTTTAGCCGGTTCTTACGATTCCCATAGTGAAGCAATGATGCCGACAAATGTATTCTTATTTTTTACAAAGTTACATTTCATTAACTGCAAATGTAACTTTGTAATCCTATATATTTATATGAGTTTACAAAATTATTTATGCAGTTAGTGTATCTCGGAAACTGGACGAAAATTATAATGTTTCATAATTTTCCCTTCATTTATACACTAAACACTAATTGTATTCTAAATTTGAAGCTTCTATGTCTGCTAAAAGTGCCTCTTTAATATTGATGATCGGTCAGTCAGTGAGTGACAAAATTATGAAATTTTGACTAGTTATAATTCTTAAACTATTGGTTCAAATTGAATGAAATTTGAAATACTCAATGTGTATACAATGCCTGCTAGGTTACTAAAAATTCAGGTTTCTAGTTTTATTAACAACGAAGTTATATGGGGTCGAAAATAGCCTGAATGGCTTCGAGAAAAGTATGTTACGGCAGTGTTGCGTTTTGCCCGCCTTTTTTTTTCGCTCGACTTGGCGGGGGCACTGCCGTGCCCCCAGATGTTACGGAAGTGTTGCGTTTTGCCCGACTTTTTTTTTTGCTCGACTTGGCGGGGGCACTGCCGTGCCCTCAGATATTGAGCAAGCTGTATTTCACTAATAACTAATATATAAGTACAAATGTCTATTAGACATTATCATCATAATTATGATTGTTTGACATTCAGTACGACCAGACCACAACAAACCGACAAACTGCTCGCGACAAACCGATAAACGTTGCGGAAGAAAGGTTCTCAAGTGGTGACCACGTAGCGGACGGTGCAGTGTGGAACGCTCCCCCATTAGGTGGACCGATGACCTGGTGAAAGTGCTGGGCGTCGTTGTCGATACAGACGTCATAGGACAGCACTTTGTGGTGAAACATGAGGGTGGATTACGTCCAGTAGTGAACAGCCATAGGCAAAATATTGACAATGATGATGATGACGTAGAGGAGGCTTGAGTCCCTACAATGGGACGTAGATGACCTGAAAAGTTGATAAAATAATTTCAACTAGCTAGCTTTTATAAGCATCTATATAGAAAGGTAATATTTACGTCGACATGATAACGTAGTCAGTAAGTTTGAAAATGTTGTCTGTCCCGACAGTTTCGACATTGATAACGATCGTTATATAATTACGATCCCATTGAACATTTCTCGGGTTCACGAAATTGGTTGCTAACTTGTACTATAGATAACAAAATGAAAATTCATGCTTTACATAAACAAAGATTAATATATTGCCTAATGTCCGTGCGGTGACGGAGTAAAATTAAAAAGAAAGAAAGAACAGATTTATTTTAACGACTAATTTATTTTCCATTTTTATATAAATTAAAAAATAAATACAATCAGAAAGACACAAATTAAAAAAGTCACGAAAACCACACAGCTGTGAAAACCTGAAACTATGAATAAACAGTTGTTATTTGTGGATATTAAAATTGATTGTTTGATCTTAAATGAAGTTTTGTAAATTAAAACTTTGTACATTTATGTGAATAGTAGTAGAACCACACTGTTAACAATTATCTGTCTACAGCTGCAGGGCGGTCTGCCCGGGGTAGTACCACACTCTCGCAGAAAATCGACGTCCGAGTAGTAGCAGTTTGTTACTGAGCTTCGTTCGGTGAGCGAGAGAGCCGGCAGCCCAACTTTCTGAGGGTGTTTGCGTGTGGTGGGTTTTAGTGCGATAAGAACGAGATGTTGATGATGATGATGACCTGCTGAAAATTCCGATTGCTGACTTCCACTGCTCGAGCCTCCTCCAAAATAGGAAGCAAATTGCTTTACAATACAACGCTGGATAATCGATTCTCTTGCGGTGTTTGTTATCTGCTTGAACCCCTTAGTCGTCTTTTATGATCACCTACGGGACACAAAAGGCGTGGTGACACATTGAATTTTTACTTCATCCGCATATGGAGGATTTCATCTGCAATGGTAAAATAATTTCTTTAATAACGATCAATAACTCGCATAATTAATGATTGCTTTAATAAACATTTACAATATTTAATATATTCTACACAAAATTACAATATTATTGATAAAAAGACGAAGTAATGAGAATGACAATAACCATAATAAAATAATAGTACTTATTCAATTCTTTGTTTAAAAGCTATTAAAAATAAATATTAATTTGTATAATTACTCACAATATTTAAAAGAAGTCGGTTAATAATATTATGTTATATGCATAAGTAATGTATAAGTACAAATGTCTAGTAGATATTGTCATCATAATTATGATTGTTTGATGTTCAGTTTTTATGCTACTAAAGCCATTCAAGTAAGAAGGAGATATTCAGTTCAACCAGAGATTTTAACCGTAAACAAAAATGTATAAGCGAACGCATGTGTGTGTGTGTGTGTGTGTGTGCGTGCGTGCGTGCGTGCGTGCGTGCGTGCGTGCGTGCGTGCGTGCGTGCGTACGTTCGTGCGTGTGTGTGTTAAATGAAATTTCCGTTTTATGCACTTCTCCTCATTAAATACTTTAATTGTGCCAAATTTTATACTTGTCCATCCACGTAGTTTTCGTAAAAGGGGGTACATAGTTTTGCTTCATGTATTAATATATAGATAGATGAGATATTACGTAGCCATTTCAAATCTGTATGTGGGAGATACGCCTTTGAAATAAGTATTGAAGTAAGTGTAAAAAATACATATTTTTATTGCATTTTCATTCTGGTAAATAGCTAATCAGCACATCTGCTCCGGTGGTCGGCCCAACAACGAGGTGACGTGGGTACGGGTGGGTTATGGGCCCGCGCGCCGTCCTTTCATCGTCCCGGACGGACTGGACCGCGCGTGCGCTTACCATAGCTCACCCATAAAAAAAAAAAAAAAAAAGCATTTGTCAGACAGTCACTGTACTATAAATGTCGTTAGTCACTGTACTATAAAAAGTCTTATATGAAATATTTTATATCACGCATGCTATCGTGCTTACAATTTATACATAAAATACTAGTTGTCTGTCCGTTATTATTTACTACATTACGTTAAAACTATTGCTTTTCCTGCATAGATTGTATCTGCATAATACACCCCTTAGTGATCTTTTACAATACCAAAGGGAAACTCTTTCTACTCTATCACACACACATTCATAGGGGCTGTTGAATTGTATTCTTACTTCGTCACTCATTTGATCATACAGGGTGTATCAGGTTACGGGGCAACTGGTCAAACAGGAGTTAGGCAATGGTGGTAGTAACCGATGAAAAAAAATTGATGGAAAATATCGCTTCGTTAATGAATTAGAGACATAATAAGTTTTCAATTTTGTCATCGCTTTTTCGTGTAAATCTGATTGAAATTTATAAAGACAGTGATACTTAATCTGTAACATATTCGTACTTTGTTAAATGTTCATTAGAAAATAAATAAATCAATGATTATGTTCGCATAAGCAAGACAAACTTCGCTTTATATCAGCTGATCGGCCGATGACTGCTAACGAGGCGCCTTTGTACTTACGTTACCATTGAAGCGTTTGCGCAATTCATACCTATTTATACCGTCGAAGCTTTACATGCCTACATGTATCCTGTCTATACATGCCTACATAATACGTAATATTTAAGGCATAGACTCTTAGACATACATTATTGAAATCACTATAGCTTTTATGATATATAGTTCTTTGTGTAATATACATTCTAATTACGATCTAGGACCGTTAAACTACAACATACTCGAACAGTTGACCAACAAATAATAACCCGATACATTCTGTACTGTATATCTAAATCTTCTGCATATGTGTTTGTTACCTCTTCCTAAATGGCTGGATTGAATTGGATAAAATATAAAGTCTATATTTCAATGGGTAGCTGGTTTGAAAACATGATTGGATCTGGTAGGTGGCACTGCCATCGATATATCACATAATTAGATTTGCCGTACAATTAACAATATTACAAAATTTCATATTCAATTGTGGCGCTCTTTGCAGAGCTGAACAAAGTCTGCTGGTACGCTAGTATATATACACATATTTCACCATTTTAGGGCACGAGCTTATTCTATTATAGAAAGGAAACTAATATACCACGCTAGTAAGACAGGTTATTATAGATTTTATTTTAAACTAGCAACCCGCCCTGACTTCGCTTCGGATTAGTCGTCTTACCCGCGTAGTTCTCGTTCCCTTGGGAATACCGGGATAAAATATAGCCTAGTTTACGCCCTAATATTATAGCTTTCCATTGGTGAAAGAATTTTTGAAATCGGTCCAGCCGTTTTGAAGATTACCCGGAACAAACAGACAGACAGACAGACAAAATTTTTTAATCTGTAATTTAGGCATAGGTGTCGTGCAAATAACCATGTGAGCATGAAAAAAGCCTATTATTTTGACATTACAAACAGACACTCCAATTTTATTTATTGGTATAGATGTTCCTTCTCTTGCAATAATATTATTTAACGATATTATTTAATAATATTATTTAACGAGTTAATACCTAGTCTTTTTGAATACAAAGGAGTGAACGTGTTTGGTGTGGATAATAATACAATGTCTCACAGTCCCTTGCTTATCCGAAGGAGTCGTAAAATTTTGTTGACGGGGTCACCCGAAGAACGTGTACTAGAAGCTAAGAACCAATACAACTAGCCAACCCTCAAATGTGTGGATTATATAATTTTTATTCCTTCAAAATATCTACTATATTCATCGTGAGACTGACGCGTAGATGGATGGATGGTGATAGAGGTGGTAAGTTCTATTCTTATTACGCTTTTCATAGTTTTATTTAAGACCCTTTCTTTTGGTGATTTACTAAACACATTCACGCATATTGTTTACTTGAGAAAGCACGTCCAGTGGATTACAGAATCGAGATTCCAGTTAAACTAAAAAAAATATTTGCAATAATAATTGTAAGTAAATCAGGAGTATATATGAAGGCAATGCAAGCAAAGTTTATAAATAATATTGTATAACGCGTATCATATAGATTCACCCGCATCACTGTATAAGGATACTCATACGTACTGTGATAATATCGAGAGAATTATGAGGAAAATAACACACTGAACATATTATGTTTCATAAAAGTTAGATAAGAAATATCGAACCGTTGTGTTATAAAAGTATGATATTAAACAATGAGAATATTTTGTATGTTAAGTAATCAATTTATTATTATTTGTGAAGGAAATAATTTATGTAATGATATCTGATGTTTACGCGAGCACTACACATTGTAAATAAAACTACTTTTACGGATTATATCGCGTTTGTATTTGATTTATGATTGCCCGACGTTTCGTTTATGTGGCCGCGTTCCGATCCGGTGGTAGTATATTAGTTTTGCTAGTTTTAAATCAACAAATTGTAATAATAATTGCTACAAATTTAATAATTAATAATTACTAACCATAAACAATATAATTTTTTCATATAGATTCATTTTCTTCTTACACTGGCAATAAATTTGTACTAAAATGTTTGTCCGTGTGGTGACGGAGTAAGAATACAATTCACCACTCCCTATCTTGCCCGTGGATGTCGTATAAGACGACTATGGGATATAATGTGCACATAACATCTGTGCAAGAGAAGGAAAACTCGAAATGAAACCCCATACCAACATGTCTGACCAGCATGGTATAGTAGGTCAAATTCCCTCCCATTGTGGAGGAGGCCCGAGCCCAACAGTGGGACGTATGTGGGCTGCGATGATGATGATGATGATGATGAAAATGTGGGTAACAATTTAATAAATTTATAACTATTTTCTGTATCGGGTAGATAATTGTAAATGTCTGTAATAACGATTACTTGTTGGACATGAGACACCTTAGTCCGCCCGTGACCATGAATGCTGCAAAGTGTTCGAAACGTCGGGCAATCATAAATGAAATACAAACGCGATATAATCCGTAAAAGTAGTTTTATTTACAAAATAATTTATGAATTACTTTATAACGGGGTAAGTATACAATGTGACTCCAGTCTCCTTACTTCACGATAGTAATCTTTAAATCGGTTAAATAGATCACCGAATTGCAATATCAACTGAGATTGCCAACCTGCCTACAAATTATGGCGACCATGACACTATTCATTATTGAAATATAGGTACTATATCGAACAGTTAACGTCGAATGGCTGATCAATAGATGGATTTATAGATAATACTAGTTGACCCAACAGACGTTGTTATGCTTAAATCTAAAAAAATAGTAAAAGGGATTCTCCTTGAAATCGATCGCAGCGTCATCTAACGGGTCTAATTGTGAATCTTAACCATTCTCGTACCCCCTTGAACACACACACAAAAAAAAATTCATCAACGTCGGTCCAGCCGTTTAGGAGTTCAGTGACATACACACTTACACAAGAAATACATGTATTTTTTTTTTTTGTGTGTGAAGAAATACATGTATAAAGATTATATAAGCCAATATTCTAACATTATCTATACCAATAAATAAAATTGGAGTGTCTGTTTGTAATGTCAAAATAATAGGCTTTGTTCATGCTCACACGGTTATTTGGATGATACCTATGCCTAAAAATCACTTTAGATTTTTTTGTCTGTCTTTCTGTCTGTCTGTCTATTTGTTCCGGGTAATCTTCAAAACGGCTGGACCGATTTAAAAAATTATTTCACCAATGGAAAGCTATAACATCAGGTAGTAAACTAGGCTATATTTTATCCCGGTATTCCCACGGGAACGGTATCTACGGGGATAAGGCGATAGAAACCGAAGCGAAGCGAGGTCGGGTTGATAGTCCAACATAATTAGATTTAGAGATAGAGATACCGACTGGCTATATCGCAAAAATTGATACTTTTGATCAAGATGACTGGTTAATGAAAGAAAACTAAAACGTATAAATTATTGAGTACTAGCAATCCGCCCTCGCGGATCTCCCTTCGGTTTCAGTCGTCTTACCCCGTAGTTCCTATTCCTGTGAGAAAACCGGGATTAAATATAGCTTATGTTACTCCCTGATGTTATAGCTTTCCATTGGCGAAAGACTTTTTTGAAATCGGTACGGTGGTTGAATAATCAAAGCGTAACAAACAAACAAACACACAAATTTACTTTCGCATTTATAATATTAGTAAGTATGAAGCTTCGATAACTCATTTGTTCACGTCGTAGGTTCAGACCCAAGACACGTAATAGTTTAATAGTATATCAACAGAATAGCTATTAGAATATCGCGCCATTAAAAATCCGCCTAGTAATATAATATCTTAGAATAATAACGTATAGAAGGTAAGTTCGCGCACAATAGGTGAAGCATTTCAATTGGAGCCTAATGGATGAATTCCGTAATGTACAAGGCCACTGTATTGCACGTACGTACGCAACTCTTAAAAAATAAATATGTAATTATGACGGTTTGTGCATTCAAATGGTGTCATAACACATTTGAAAAACTTAAAAAGGTTTTTAACATTACTTTTAAAATTATTTTGACGATTTATATTAATAAAAACAAAATTTGATTTCATAATTTGTATAGTGGTGTGGGTGTGTACGTGTGTAATCGTCTGCGCGCATGTAGTATTTTGAGATTCATGTTTCGAATGTTCGAAGTAGGGACACTATCCTTCTATACGTTATTATTCTAAGCATAATATATAATAATTTAGGTAGATTTACGTCTCAGTGATCGTATTACTTCCCACGGTTAAATAAAATGCTTCCATTCGCATTGTTAAATGTATTTATAATGTTAATCGGATAACTAAAATACGCTTATTATTAACATTTACTCATAGTTTATATACATATTTTATTACCATTATCTCGCAACTAGTTTTGCTTGACCTTCGTATAAAATTATTTATTTTAAAATAGGGTCCAAGTCTACCAACAATAGTGGCGTGATAGAGTACTGAAATATCGTTGTAATTATCATGCTCTGTAATATGATGTACCTATAATGAAATGAATAAAATACAAAATGTTTATTTAGCGATTATCACTTCATATTTTAGAGAAATTATTTATCAATAAGTCATATTGTCACCTTGAATAGAGCAATGTTCGCCTAAAGGTATCTTCTGGTAATTTTGATGAAACACAAAAAAATCAATCACTGTTAGATATTGACTACACGTTAGCACTTTCTCCGTATTACATTTAAAAAAATATTAAAATTAAGTAATTTAACACGTTCATCATATAAATCCCACTCATGGGCTCAAGCCCCCTCCACAATAGGAGGGCAATTGACCTTACTAGAGCGTGCTGGTCAGACAGGTCGATATAGGGTTTTGTCTCAGAATTTCCTTCTTTTACATAGATATTGTATGCGTATTATATCCCTTAGTCGACATATCCAACATCCACGGCCAAGATAGGGAGTGGTGAATTGTATTCTTACTCCGTCACCAAACGGAATTAATTAATTATAAAACATGTTAAAACACTTAAATTCTTCTTTTGCCTGGCCTTTTCCCATTTTATTTGGGGTTGGCCCTCCGTGTCATGCGTCTCCATGTCGCTCGGTCCTGGGTCGTCTCTCTGTTGATTTGGGCTTCTTTAAGGTTCTTATTTACTACGGACATCCATGTGATTCGGGGTCTTCCTCGTCCTCAGGGTTTAGTTTCGATGTCTAACACTCACATGATGTCTGGTCATATTAAAACACTTAAATATTGTATAGAATATAAAACTGCAATGTGAAACTTTGCGTTAATAAAAACTTCTTAAAGAAAAAATCTTTTTGTTCCATTGCATATACCTAATGATATTGACAAAGGCTCAATAAAAAAGAAACTCCATCATTTGAATTAAAAAAGAACGTCATTTAATGTCAAAATTGCTATGTAATATTTATTGCGGGACGGTTGTGTTGCATATTTTTATATAATTATATTTTTTTTTAAACTTCTCGACGATATAATAAAATGTCGTCAACTAAAGAGAGTAGTAATATTCAATTAAAGCTTGAAGATATTGATGACATCGACATAACGTTGATGACGCTTAGGAAGCCGACCGAGTTAAAAAAAGTGATCGATTCTGTGCCGAAACCGATAAGAGCAGTGCCAAAAAATGGTTTACCTCTATGGTATAAGCTCGGACTGGAGTGTAAATTACCAGTGCCAAAAATGCCAACTGGAAAAGTTATATTCTCACGCGGGAAAATCGGTGAAGACGTAAGTTACAATTTTATTACTAATTTCAGATGTAGTTTGTGCTCTCTGAAATGTATATCATCTACTCCTTAGTTTATATTGTTTAATACAATGTAAACATATCATATATATAACCCATGCTATTATATTGACATATACAAATTAAATGTAAATAATACCGATATTTTCCGTCTTAGCACACTGCTGTTATTGTTGAATCTCGAGTGTTTTGGTGAGCATCCAAAATTTCATGTGGTGTTCCTAAACTATATTCAATACTTCAGTGTTTTACTAATTAACACGGTTTTATTATTTAGTTTCATCTGTACGTATGTATGTATCTATGTATGTAACGGAATCTTTCAATGTCATTTTGCCGCACTTTGAACGAGCAGATTTTATTGAAACTTTGCACACTTGTCAAAGGCCCATGATAATGCAGAAATTCGATCCAAATAGCCGAATATCTTCATTAGATTCATCAAGATTTAAAAATTTCTAATCGTATCCTTTGCATAAGAACAAGAGAGACAGAGCTAGTGTGCGAACTACGCATACGTGAAATTCGAAACTAGTAACTATGTACTTGTAACTTGTAATCGGGGTTTTTAGTATTTTTTTAACTATAAGTTATTTTGGTTTAAACTATATTGAATAATTTTGGTAGCATTTTATATAATACACAGAAAGTGATAAGTGTAGAGATACCAATACTTGTATCAGCTACCAGAGAACTCTTTAGTTCGGTTGTTAGCGCTCAATTAACAGTAACCATTTGACTTACTTGCGGACTGTTATTATGAATATGGTACTCAATATAAAGAAGTGGACCTTAGCATAGCATACATAGATACGCTCTAGTAATCCGGTCAAGTTAGACATAAAAATAGTGGTCAAATAACAAAAATTACGACAGAGCCAAACTTTTGTAGGAAGCTTGGGATCACCATCTGAAAGAAAACTTCAAAAATCCCCATCAATCCCATGTGTGCTACCAAAGTTATTTGGGGTCAAAGGTCAAGGTTTGAGGTTTTTTGGATTTTTCTCGAAAACGTCGTTATCAAAAAATTACTTCTGACTAAAACTGTAGATCTGAAAACTTTCTACAAAAATTATCCTTATGATTTTTTCTCTAAGAGTCCAGTGCCGAGATATCGCGATTGTAAGAGTAACGTTATACATGATATGCACATATATACCACGTATGTACAATTTCAGGTACTCAACACAAGTAAAATTACCCTATTTGTGTCCCTTTTATGTATACAATACAATAGTATTGTATACATAAAAGGGACATAAATAGGGTATTTATAGTTAATAAACTATACAATTCCGAAAACATTGGCTCAAAAGATAGCCAGTCCCTTTCTTAATCCCCTCTAACTGTATAGTATGCCCTTGAATAACATCTGGCTATTGTCTATATTGCGTCGATCATACACATACTTCTTTTAGTGTAACTAAACGGTCAGTATAGTTTGAGTGAATATACCTATTTATTACAAGCGTTTTAGGCTATCTGTGTTATTCAATATTTAAAAAATGGCACAATTCTGCTTTATATTTGCAATAAATATTTGACTGAAGATGAAACAGTTGTGGTTGGTCGTGTGATGCCAACTTTAATCGATGCAAGTGTCGCGAGAGGTGACGAGTTCATTGATTATTTATAAATTCAGAAGTCCGTGACCATTCACTTGGATTGCAGAAAATTGTATACCGGACAGTTCGTGGCGTAGGCCTACTGGGAAAACCACCTTAAAAACGCGTCGAGTACACTACCCCACAGGTGGCGTGGAAATGTGTGCATATCATGTATAATGTTACTCTTACAATCGCGATATCTCGGAACTGGTGACTCGTAGAGTAAAAATCATAAAGAACATTTTTGTAAAGAATTTTCAGATCTACAACATTCATCATCATCATCATCATTTCAGCCTATTGCCGTCCACTGCTGGACGTAGGCCTCCCTCATATTGCGCCGCAATGTGCGGTCCTGTGCCGCCTGCATCCAACGACGCCCAGCAACTTTCACTAGGTCGTCGGTCCACCTAGTGGGGGGGCGTCCTACACTGCGTCGTCCGATGCGTGGTAGCCACTCGAGAACCTTTCTTCCCCAGCGGTTGTCGGTTCGTCGAGCAATGTGGCCTGCCCATTGCCACTTCAGCGTGCTAATTCTACAACATTAGTCTGAAGTAATTTTTCGATAACACTTACAGTTTTCGAGAAAAATCCAAAATACCTAAAACGTTGACCTTTGGCCCCAAATAACTTTGGTAACACACATGGGATCGATGGGGACTTTTTAAATTTTCTTTCTGATGGTGAACCCAAGCTTCCCACAAAAATTTGGTTCTGTCGGAATTTTTGTTATTTCAAAAGTTAAAATGACTGGACTATAGTGTTAATCGAAATTTTATTTGTATTGTGTAAGACTTGGTACTATTCAGATTGTTCAGCTATATATTCGACTGAAGGACTTTGTATCCAATGACTCCAATCCATTTGCAAGGTTAGCATAATCGGCACTACCGATAGCATGTTTTTATAGGTAGTGAAGTGGTTTGAGCTAATATTTGGTTGCACCCGCCCAGAGACAACAAATACTCCACGTGTGGACAAACTTGTGCTTTGTACAAGACAAGTCATTGTCTCGCTGTGAAGTACCGCTAGGGTCTGTCCAGGATGCCTACCTTTATGTTCACTAATTTGGCATTGTTATCAAATGACTCTCGTATTAGACTTTGCTAGATATTTCGACCACCAATACTCGCGGAAATTTGAAGAGTTACTCCTTGGAACTGAGCTGCTATGATAAATGGATCCATCTTTACAATGACTGCCAGACTAGTATTTTCGTGGGATTGAACTGAACTATCCTGAAGTATACTTATTTCTGTTTATTAAAGGCAGTTTTTTACCGTATTAGAAGTAGTCTGTGATTTATCAGTTACTTCTTACTATCAGTTGGACTCGGCTGGGCTCGTTTGCTAGCAAAAGCAATAAAAAATAACAGCAATTTTGTTTCTAAATATTTTATTACTTTCCATGTGTTGACGAAGTAAGAATACAATTTACCACCCGCTCTTTTGCTCTTGAGTGTCGTAAAAGACGACTAAGACCTTACAATATGCATATGATATCTATGCAAGAGGAGAAAAACTCGAAATAAAACCCTAACACGTCAGACTAGCGTGGTATAATAGGTTAATTTCCCTTCTATAGTGGAAGAGGCTCGAGCCCGAACACTAGGATATATGTGAGCTGAGATGGTGATGATTTTATTACATTTCAATTATATTATCACTATGTAGCTTTTTCCACAGTTTAAATACGTTTATCCAGTATTTATCAACCTAATCCACATCCACTGTTAAATATCAGCTTTCCCAGGCAAGATAATGATATAATTCCATCCCATTCTACTATTCCAAACGGTTTCTTAACTCATGACCACACGGGGAAATAATACTTGTAGTAAACATGACATATATGTATGGAAATCAAACTGTAAAAATTGTTTAACAATTAGTTACATATACTAACAAACATGCCTCAAGATTTGTTCACACGATTTTCAAATTCAAATTCGACTCTGAAAAGGATTTATATTTAGTCACGTTGCAAATAAATTGTTTATTTCACAACGTAACTTTGTATACGTAGTACAAGTTGTTTACAAGGTTTTAAGTTACTTTTGTAATGTGAATTTTCGAGTTGCTAGAATTATGCTGGGGTAACTAGTCCTAAAGCGGGTAGAGCAAGTTTTTTATTTTCTCTTTCTGAACTCCTACTATTGTTAGCCTGATAGGCAATCATAATACTAGTGTAGCCATTCGGGGTTCTATAAGGTTTTATGGTGAGTTAACCTTAACCCATTTTTATATTATGTATTTCTAAGAGAAAGGAAATACTTAGTTATTTTGTTAATACTTTATTATTACATTTTGTATAAAATCATTATCGAATTTATATTCACATAAATTTCAAAAACATAGGTGGTGTAATGCAATTCCATATGACTTTCGAGTACACGCATCTATTTTTAAGCACTCCCTAAACGATTATTCTATATACACTTACACACAAAAATATACACACCTAAGCACGTATCCACGCACAAGTGCATGCACGCTCGCACGGCCACTCGCACTTAGGCAGCTCTACAATACCAGAGGCACAGCTAGGTTACTGTCCAACTTTGGGGCTCTCTCGCTCGCTGATCGAAGCACAGTAGTATATTCCGATGAGCCGACCACAGAGGACCCTGTACCGGTGATCGGCCCAACGGCGATGGAGAGGAATGACGGTGGGTTATGAGGCCGCGCGACGCCCCTTTGTCACCCCGAATGGAGCTGGACGGCGCGACGACCCATAACCCAACCCCAAAAAAAAAGAAAACCGTAGTATATTCCTACTACTCAAACGTCGACTTCCCTTTTTTTTTTTCCTCGAGAGAGTGGTATTACTTCAGAAGAGCCGGCCCATTTATGACTATGAACAGTGAAAGATCAGCAAGGTTCCTCTACAATAGCATCTCTAACACAAAACCAATAGAGGTTGTTGAATGTATGTATGTAATAGTAATGAAAATTATTTTGAATAACAAAATAGTATAGAAAATAGTTACACGGACAATGATAGTGTTTTTTATAATTTGCCTTTAGTGTTCGGACAAGTAAACAGCCCACCTTATACAAATAACTTCTAATATCGTAACCCAGAAATAAGTATATATTTAGTACATAAGTATCTAGAATAACGTATTTTTCAAGTATGGGCTATTTTAAACACAGTAACAGTTAGTCGATTTTGGCAACACCTAAGGAGAAAAGTGTTGTTGGTTACGATATTGTAATCTGATAATACTGACGAGCCTAAAACTCAGCCAAAGCCCCAATAAAAGAGTGGACAGCATCTCCTCACAGTCTCATAATATCAACTGTGATAGCAAATCCGCCTGGTAAGCGTGACGTTTATGGCACCATCAGCTAAAAACGTCTACGTTCAAAAGTAAATTCCTTAGTCTCATGAATGCATCAATGCAGCTTTGTATTTTTACTTAATTACCACACGGAGAATTATTCTCTAAACATCATCATCAATCAGCTCTTATATGTGCCACTGCTTGGCTCAAGCCTTCTCGCCAATAAGAGGAAAATTGATTAATATGCTATCAAGCTGATAGCTGATCAAACTGATAGCTGTAGGATTTTATTTCTAGTTTTTCTTCTATTGCACTGATATTACCTGCATATTATATCCCTTAGTCATTTTTACAACATCCACGGGCAAGATAGGGAATTAAATACATCTTCAATCCATCACAATCATCATCAACTTCATCTCAGCCCATATGCCCACTGTTAGGTTCAGGCCTCCTCCACTATGGAAGGAAAAATGACCTAACTGAACTAGCTGACCTATACCACGCTGGTCAGACGTATTGGTATAGGGTTTTGTGTCGAGTTGTCCTTCTCTTTCATAGATATTATATGCAAATTATATCCCTTATTAGTCTTTTACGATACCCACGGGCAACAGAGGTGGTGGTGGAATTATATTTTTACTCCGTCACCACATGGAAATCAAAACATACTCTCTATAAATTTGCCTTGGTATTTCTAAATCCCCTTATATTACTTGTAGATTCTCTCATTAAAGTTGTTACTATATGAATGAGGCTTAACCGTTCTCTGTTTTAAATATTTGTTATGCAAATACGGTTGGTAGATGCGTAAACTGAGTATTGAATAAAGCCTTCAGAACTCATAAATCAGCCTCTGTTTTGCATTCAAATTGTTCCATTTCTTTATGCCAACGAGGGAGTATTGTTTATTGTTATAAAATATTTTAAAATCTTTTGAATGTTGTCACCTTGCCATTGTTTAATTTTATTTATATTTAAATCTCTGCATATTAATTTTGTGTAGGTGATAATTATATTCTTACTTCATAAAGTAATAATATAAACCACTAGCTAGGAACGTGATTTTATCTTCTATAATTTTTAGTACAATAATTATTAAACTGTGTAGTAGCGACTAAGAATAACACCAACCCAAGCTAGTGGGTTTGGTAGTGGACGACTAAGAGCTTACGGTAACGTGGGCCAGCTGGATTTGTGCCCTCTCGTAAACAATTATTTCTTAAGGTTGATATCAGGCAGAAGAACGGGTGTAACCGACATAGCACGAAGAATTACCACGCTGAAGTGGCAATGGGCTGGCCACATCGCTCGACGAACCGTCAACAGCTGGGAAAGAAAGGTTCTCGAGTGGCGACCACGTATCGAACGACGCAGTGTAGGACGCCTCCTCACCAGGTGGACCAACGACCTGGTGAATGTTGCTGGGCGTCGTTGGATGCAGTCGGCACAGGACCGCACTTTGTGGCGTGACATGAGGGAGGCCTACGTCCAGCAGTGGATGGCGATAGGCTGAAATGATGATGATGATGATATCAGGCAAACAGTCAGTCAGACCTTTGCAATATTTACGATGGAAGCAGAGCAAATGTTGCGTCTACCCCAATTAATTGATATAAAATCAGGATAATAATAATTTGATGATAAAAATAATGTACATTACTATTATTATATTTTTTTTCGAAGCGTGCTATGGTCTTGACATACGCCGTTCGGTCCGCCGGGAAGGATGACACGAAGCCCTACTATATTCTCTCCCCCATCGTAATTGGGCCGGCCCTGGTACCGACTCGTAGACGTCCGTGTCCAGTCCAGATTACTGCAGAAATAACCTACTATCAATATGGTCTAAAATTTTCTAGGTGATTCGCAAAAATTTCAATTTCATAGAGTTCGCACAAATTAAGGGGTTAGGGGTAGTCAGGAGCGTGAAAAATACCATTTTTCAATAATTTTTTTTATCAGTAATTAATTTTATTTAACAAAAGTAAAAACATAGTATCATTCTATCATGTTTCTACATGACTTCTCTAAAATTTCAAGAAAAAAATATTAATTATTTTAAAAGTTATGGCGGTCTATGTTGAACAGGTTTTAATAATGGGTCCTTGCGGTGACCATCACAACTCTTTGGAGATACATCTGAAATCAATGAAACAAAAAGAAAATACTTTTATAAATAGATAATCTTGTACCTGATCGAAGCTTTTATTTTTGTTTTTTCAAAATTAACAAAATGGTGGCCTCAGGAAATTTGTTTTCTGATTTCCGGGTAAAAACCAACAGTCAATCGTTTATAAAAAATCGAAGTTTAAAAAAAAAAAATCCTTCGATCAGGCACTAGCTTTTTATATTTTATAAAAGCTGTATAAATTTCATTAAAATTTATCGAGCGGTTTTTGAGTTACAGTGGTCACCAGTTCAAGAAACATAGTTTTGAGAAAAACGCGTTTAAAGTTTTACAGTCGATTTATGTAGTAGTATATAGTAGTGTATAGTAATAAGAATAATTTCATTACTTACACTGAGTCATCTATTCCTGAACCATATAACAGTTCTTCAGCCGTTGTCGAAGTTTCTAATACATCACTTTGTTGTTAGCACGCCGATCAGCCATTTCTATACGTGTATCTATTTTTTTTTCTTTATTCTTTGCTGAATAACTCAAAAAATATTTGTCGGATTCACTTCAAATTTTCAGAGAATATTTTTAAGATACTATACTTTAAGAAAATGTAAAAAGAAAAAAACGATTATTTGAAAATTCTGACTACCCCTAACCCCTTAAAAGAGAAACAAGCAGACAAAAATCTTTATAATGAGGTGTTAATAGTCTTCTATTAATGCTTCATTATAATGATTTTTCTAATGGCCCCAATGCTGTTAATATCCAAATTTTATCGCTCTATTATTCTATTATAAGTAAGCGTAGATAATATTTAAAACCAAATAATTATATAATGGATCAATGGTAAGAGGACACGCAATAGAAATATATAGACAAGAGAATACATAAAATATCTTAATATAATATTGTATATAAAAATACGTATATAATAAAAAAATTCGTAACTGTTATTATGGGCTCCCGGGTCGAAAATACCAATGGCCTGAAACTATTCTATAGTTGATAAAGTATGCCAATAAAAGTTTTTTAAGTTTGTGACCTTAAGGGTGCCCGCAGACATACAATTGCAAGTTGGACGACTATCGTACGACTAAATTGCGTACATTTACAATTTAGTTGGCCAACTTTATTTAATTGGTTATACGCCGCAGACTTAATCAATTTAGTCGGTAGTATTGCCAGCGCGGTGCGTGTGCGTGAAAATGCGGGAAAAACCTTTTAATTCCTCTATTAATAAAAAGAAGACGAAAACAAAAGAGAACATTTTGGGTGCATCCCGTATTAAGTAACAGATTACAATATGGAAAGCATCATACATTGCATTCTAAACTCAGATATTATATTACCCTGATAAATTGTTTCAAGTCTTTTTTGTACAACGCTGGCCCCATTTTGAACTTCCTCTATGAGCTCTTCTACTTTTTCGTTTGCAACAAGTGATCGGGAGACAGACATCGTACCCATCGACGAAGATGCGAGCGTGGGGAAATCACGCGCACGCGTGTGGTCACCTTGCATCTTGCCGTACAACTGTCCAACAAAGTTGGATAGTGTGCGAACTTGCATAGGAACAGTGCTAACAAGCAGTTGGCCGAACGTTGAACAACTTTTTAATTGTGTGTAATCGGAAGGGAATCGTGATTCTGATACGATCGGTGTCCAATTAATTAGTTGGACGATTTAGTTGGAGACGATGTGCGGGCTAGCATAAGTAACTACGCCTAATATACCTACTTGCGATTTAATCGGTCAACTTACAATTGTATGTCTGCGGGCGCTCTTTACGCAGATATTGAACCGATGCCGCTTGACTTCAGTTGTGCGATCGGCGAATGCCCCTTGTTACCAACCGTGTGTGTGTGATTTACTGCCACACCGGCAGGGAATAATTTAGTTATAACTAAATCAAATCGTTTCACCTTATATCGACGACTGAAAAATAAACTATATTTCAAACCTTAATTTCTATAAAGGCTTAGAATCCGGCTAAGGCAAGAAGATAGGCAGATACACTGAAATTTATAAAACCTTCCAATCGAGTCTACTAAACGTTCATATATAGACACGATGACCTTAATATTTAAAAAGATTTTTCAGTTAGCATCATGAAAATATAATTCTTATGTCAGGTACAATAATACTCTCTAACGACTGAATAAAACTAGCTGCCGTGTACATTGTAAGAATACAATTCACCCCTTATCTTACCCGTGGGTGTAATAAGAGATGACTGAGGGATATACCATGAATATAATATCTATGCAAGAGAAATAAAACTCAAAATAAAACCCTATACCAACACGTCTAACCAGTGTGGTATAGTCAATTTCTCTCCTATCCTGGAGGACGCTCAAGTCTAGCACTGGAACATATATGAGCCGAGATGATGATGACGAGGCAAAACGGGAAATTCTTATATATTTTTATGTTTCTATACATTCAGAATCTCGCCAAAGGCTCCAGAAATTTCCATGAAATTTAGTATGGAACAGCTACATAGGGCAAATTAATCGATCTAGCTAGGTTTCTTTTATAGAAAAGCTCATTTTATCAGTGTTTTTTTCTGGCCATGAAAAAAAAATGGATGTTAAATTGTGATGCTAAATTTAGCCACTGCCATCAAAAATAAAAATAGCTCAGTTGGGCAATCAGGCAGTGCCATAATGCAGACAGCGTTTTTTTGTTGTTTTCCATTTTTTATTATTTTTATTCATCTATTATGTATCTCCTAGTTTCACGGATATCTTCCAAGGGAAGATACCCGGTTCTTTAAAAGGCTTACATGGGGATATGGATCCAAGAAATTTAATTTAAAAATGGGATGGGACGTCTACTGATGACACTCCACGTTTGCACATAACACTCGTGGACTACCAACGGTAGGTGTAAAACTATTGTGTAATGATGATATCTAAAACCTGGTTATGGGTGTGAGGTTTGATGGACTATTTTACTTAAAACTATTGAGTTTTAAACTATCGTTTCATCGTTTGCCTTCAATACCAGTATGTCTTGAACTTTGGCAGACGGTGACTCGCCAACTCACTGAATGGGCCCCCTAAAACGGTTGCCACAGACACACAGGCCATACGGGCAACAGGGGGGCAACATTGGTGCAGGTGGCCTGGGGTGTCAAGCGGTGCGGCGCCGGTTTCACCATGGTAAGTCCGCGATAAAGAGAGACTCGTAGTGGTTTCCCCGTAGTTATGCCCTTGAAAATGACACTTCCACCCCCGAGGATATAGCTCTGACGACCCCTCTCTGACCAGCCGTTTAAAGCAAGTCAGAGTTAAGAATCCTGCGGGCACTTTTCGGTTTCCACTCTAGCCAGCCAGTAAAGGCGAACTGGATACGAGGCCCTGGCCGACTCTCTGGGGCATTCAGGACCGCAATGTCGCCACTCACATTCAGTATGCCACAAGCTGCCCTGCAGTTTATTGGCTTTCCTATAAATCTTGTGATACAATTTTTTAAATATCAAAAGATCTTAGAGAGCCATATAATGTTATTATTAAATTATTGCGGTGTGGTGACGTAGTAAGAATACAATATAATATGAATATAAATAAGATCTATGTAAGAATCGGTAAACTAGGAATAAAACCCTATCCCAACATATATGGGCAAGGTATAGTAGGCCAATTGCCATCCTATTGGGGAGGAGGCTTGAGTCCACGATGGTGGGCGTGGGTAGGCCGACTGGAGACGTATAGCACTAGCCGTATCTCAGTGTATGTTGATGAATGATTTTTTTTTTTCATTTAATGAAGTACTTCATATTCTTATTGAGTCGATATGTAATAAAAATATTCTATCAGTATGTAATTTTTATCTAAACATGCTCCGAAAAAACCCTTTAATGTCTAAATATATTATCCAAAAAAACAATTTACCAAAAATAATACTGAGCTAAGCCCGCTCATCCAAGTAGGTAAGTACATCCAACCTTAAATATACTTATCACGATATTTAATGTTTAGATCAGATAAATGTCTATTATATATATATATATATATATATATATATATATATATATATATATATATAGGAGAGGCGGGTTTTGCGAGCGATATATTGACTTATCACCATATCTCTGGAACCATAAGGCGTACAGACTTGAAATTTGGCAGAAATATTCCATTCGTCGAGTAGAGGTCAGCTAAGAACGGATTTTACGAAATTCCACCTGCAAGGGGTGTTGCGGGGGCGTTAACAATAATACACATATAAAGGAACAGGGTGAGCCGAAGCTACTGAAGCTAGAAAAATTAAATTTAGACAGTAGTTTCATTTCATGACGTAGGCACTCTATGACAATTTTTTTTTGAAATTCTACCCCTAAGGGGATGAAACGCAATGCCAAAGTTTGTATGGAAAGAAAAAAATCTTTAGCTGCTGTCTTGAAATTAAGCACAAATACTCTTTAATAAAAATAAATAAACACGTGTTTCAGCGTTTGTCTATTTTCATCCTCTAAAGGTGTAAAATAAGTAGAAAGATGTCAGTTTACTGACTTATCACAGAGCCGAAACTACTGAAGCCAGAAACATGAAATTTTGGCATTAGTTTCTTTGCGTGACGTAGAAACCTGCTAAGAAAGGGTTTTTTGAAATTCAACCCCTAGGGGATAAACCGCAGTAACAAAGTTTGTATAAGGAGAAAAAAAATTCTACATCGAATTTCTTCAAATTCTCCAAAAATACTCTTTAGTAAAAATAAATAAACACGGGTTTCAGCATTTTTTTTAATTTTTACCCTCTAAGGATGTAATCTACACTAATATTATAAAGAGGAAACGTTCCTTACGAAGAAACTCAAAATCTCCTGGACGGATTTCAATAATTCTTTCACCATTAGAATGTTACATTATCTCCGAGTAATATAGGCTATATTTTATCTCAGTATACCCACGGGAACGGGAACTACGCGAGTAAGGCGACTGAAACCGAAGCGAAGCGAGGGCGGGTTGCTAGTCTTTATATATTTTCTTCTGTACGTGTGTATGTCACAGAACTCCTCCTATACGGCGGTACCGATGTCGACGAATTTTTTTCTGTGTATTCAAGGGGATTCGGAGATGGTTTAGATTCACAGTTAGATCCGGTAGGTGGCGCTGTGATCGATTTCAAGGTGAATTCCTTTTACTATTTTTTTTAGATTTAATCAGAACATCGTCTGTTGGGTCAGCTAATATTATATATATGCAATTCCCATGTCACGATGTTTCTCCGGAATGAACTCTGGAACTAATAATCCGATTTTAACTTTCTTCTTTTTTTAAATGTGTGTGTTATTCCAACTTAATAGATATGATAGTTTTTATTTAGATTTATCGCAGCCCACATACGTCCCACTGCTGGGCTCGGGCCTCCTCCACAGTAGGAGGTAATTTGACCTACTATACCATGCTGGTTAGATATGTTGGTATAGGGATTCATTTCGAGTTTTCCTTCTCTTGCGCAGATGTTATGTGCATATTATATTCCATAGTTGTCTTTTACGACATCCACGGGCAAGATAGGGAGTGGTGAATTGTATTCTTACTCCGTCACCACACGGAAAATTTATTTATTTAGATTATTTTAATTTAAATGCATAAATATTGCGTACGGGTTGTTCTGCTAGATGGCGGACCAAAAGTTTTCCATTTGAGTAGGTACTACAACGTAACTTACATTTGATCATTTTCATGTTCTGAATATTATTGTTTTATGTAATTTTGTGAAAATTATATGGTATACAATTTGTATTATTTTTATGAGAAATGAAATAAATCAAACGTATGTAAGCAATACCTGATTTGTTTATCAAATTTTTTTTCTAAGTAAAGTAATGATTTTGTTTGTAAATTATTATAATTTATATTCAAAAATTTCCGTGTCGTGATGGAGTAAGAATACAACTCACCAGCCCCTCTCATGCCAGTGAATGTCGTAAAAGGCGATTACGAAATATCTTGTGCATATAACAACTATGCAAGAAAAAGAAAAATCGAAATAAAACCCTATACCAACCCGCCTGACTGGTGTGACTGTGGTCAATTTCTCTGCCAATACGGAGGAAGCTCGAAGCCCAGTAGTGGGACGTATATGAGCTGTGATGATGATGATGATTCAAAAAAATAATACACAATAAGACTTATTGTATAATACTAAACGATCGTTTGCATTTGTATTTTATTGTGATTTTTTTTAACTTATTAATCTATCTCAGTTTTATTTCAATTGTATTGTATTTTTTAAGACGAATGGGATAAGTGATAACAAATAATGGTGGATGTGATGAGTGGTGACTGATGGTGATGATAGAATGTCCGATGATGGTTGAGCTGGGTAGTGACGGATGGTCACTACCCAGCTCAACCATAGGGTGAGTGATTTATGTGATAAGTGATGACTGATGATGATGGATAGAATATGTGGTGGTGGATGGATTGGATGGTGATGGATGGGATAGGTTGTAATAGATGGGGATGGATAGTACGATTGGAAGGAATGTAGTTAAGTTAATAAAGTACAATGCATTAAAATAAATTAATCTTTGGTATTTTAGTATTTCTAAAGGTGCGTTCCATTCCCCCTTTAGACATAAACCACATCTCCATATATTGTAAGTGTAAGTAATACGTTAGTTATTGTTATATAACTACCAAAAGGTTCACTACAAACAATTTATATGTCAAAACAACGTTTGCAGAGTCAGCTTTGTATAGTTATAAAATTAAAAATTTATACGAATCATAAATGCCAAAAAGTGTTCTCCCGTCGCAATGAATGCAGCAAATATTCGAAACGAGCTGAAATCAAATACAAACACGAATGATAAAGTATAAATGTAAAAATTGTTTTATTTTATAACATTTAATAAAACATTAGAAATCGTTGTTGTAGTTAGCTTCAATTGCCAATATATAATTGTATTTTTAGAGTAGTTAAATAGGAAGCAGGACAATTAGTATCTTAATAATACATATATGTATAGAATACAGTTATCATGAGATTCGTTCGAATATCCAAAACTGCCAGACTAATTTTATTTTGTTATAATATAAATATACCAGTCGACCCAACAGACGTTATTCTGTTCAAATAAAATAAAAAGAATTCTTCTAGAAATCGGTACCAGCGCCACCTACCGGGTCCAATTATTAATCTAAACCATTCTCGGACCCCTTGAATGCACTCAAAAAATTTCATCAACATCGGTCCAACCGATTAGGAGTTCAGTGACATTCACACATACAGAATAAATATATATATATAGTTCTAGCTTTTGTTCGCGATTAAGTGCAGCTAAGCCGAGTCGGTATTTTTATATTAAATTCAAGTTTATCGTCAAATCATTATAACATATTTATGCAAGTCATTATTTTTGCAAATGAGTTTATACATCACATTTTATTACCAACTTTATTTCTACGGGTGCCTTTCTTATTTCTGGCGTAGGAAACTGTTTTTATCTTTGCCCTCAATTTTGAGTGGTTGTAGAAGCTGTGAAGAGAAGTGCCATGGAAAAATATATAATGAAGAATGAAATTCTTAAAGAAAAATAATATTGCAGAATTTTATAAGGCTTTTTATGCAAGTATGGTAGTACTTATGTAATAAAACTTTCAATTTTGAATGACTGTAGAAGCTATGAATAGAGATGTTAATGCTTATCATATCAAGGCCCGAAGCTAGTTAGTATAGGTTTTAGAATTCTGTTGGGGACTTCTCCCTTATATAAAGAATACACTTTTATTCGGGAACCACTTGAAGTGTTTTAATAGAAATATTTTAGATTAATATCACAAAGTAAAGATTACTTTTTAGGGCACCAAAGGGTAAAAACGGGACCCTATTACTAAGACTGCGCTGTCTGTCCGTCCGTCTGTCTGTCACCAGGCTGTATCTCAAGAACCGCGATAGCTAGACAGTTGAATTTTTTACAAATTATGCATATCTGCTGCCGCTATAACAACAAATACTAAAAATAAAATAAATATTTAATGGGGGGCTCCCATACAACAGCGATGTTTTATAGATAATGGTACGGAACCTTTCGAGCTCGACTCCGACTCGTACTTAGCCGGTTTTTATTCTCTTCTTTAAAAGACAACGCCATGTTCTAAGGAAATATTCCTAATATTGCGGGGCACTTTACAAATATATAATTAACGGACACAAATTACATCCAGACTCCGAACAACAATTTGAAGATAGCACAAAGTGTTCTCCTGCGTGGGATTTGAACCCGTCACACTGACATGGCAGGTCGGTATCTTAACCACTAAGTCATCTGTGCAATCTCTGTAATCTGTAAAGATAAATTTAATATTGATATTCTGTTTTCTCCTTTTTATCTTTTCAGCCATTGTTCTTTACACTGTTAAATTTATACAAATTTCAACTGTCTAGCTATCGCGGTTATAGAGATACAGCCTGATGGCAGATAGACGGACGGGTAGACGAACAGACAGACAGCGAATTCTTAGTAATAAGATTGCGTTTTTACCTTTTGGATATGGAACCCAAAGATTGATAAGAATTTTCATTCCTTTAAAATCGTATCTTCCGTTTACGTCAGTTAGTAGTCTCATATAATCCCCATAGAAAAAAAGATGGTGGATAACATTCATCGTCACCACGTGGATAATATTACTTACTATTATTATTTCACAAAGGGTATTTGCCAACGAATTTCAGGCAGCGTTTAAAATCGTTTTAAAGAGGCTGGAGTCTCATTACGCTAATGCTCACTATTCACCGCTTCGCCCAATGAATGATGCTGTGTTGAGCTCTCGTGTTATAAATCTCTTTAGACTCTTAAATTTAAATGTTTGTGTGTGTGTTAAAATGTAGAATTGCCGTCTTTTCAACTTAAGATATCGTTGGATTTATATATGAAATTTCTAACTAGTTTTAAATTCCTCTTCCATTGTACATATTGCAAAAGTTATAGGCGTTAGTTTTGTAATCGGATGCCTGCCTGACATCGACCCTCATTTGGAAGTCAGGCCAAGTCGAAATAAAGCTTTTAATCGTCTTTTACGACACTCGCAAGCGATTTAAGCGTTGTTAGTATTCGTAGCCGCTACCACACAGATTTAAATCCTCACTAATATAAGAAACTAGCCACCTGGCCCCGCTTCTCTTCGGCTTCAGTCGTCTTACCTGCATAGTTCCTGTTCCTGAGGGAATATCGGGATAAAATATAGCCTATGCTACGCTGATATTATAGTTTTCCATTGGTGAAAGAATTTTTAAAATCGTTTGTTACGCTTTCACGCTTAAACTACCGAACCGATTTCAAAAATTCTTTCACCAATAGAAAGCTATAATATCAGGGAGTAACATAGGCTATATTTTATCACATTATTCCCACGGGAACGGGGACTACGCGGGTAAGGCGACTGAATCCGAAGCGAAGCGAGGGCAGGTTGCTAGTAATATAATAAATGCGAAAGTAAGTTTGATTGTTACGCTTTCACGCTTAAACCACCGCACCGATTTATAAAATTCTTTCACCAATGGAAAGCTATAATAACAGGGAATAATATGGGCTATATTTTAACCCAGTAGTACCACAGGAATGGGATCTAAGTGGGTAAGGCGACTGAAACAGAAGCGAAGCGAGGGCGGGTTGCTAGTATAAAATAAAAATGATTTAATTATTTTAATACTCAGCCAGAATATCTATATAAAACTTTTAATAGCGTACCAAATTAATGCTCTTCTTAAAAGAATAACGTTGTTTTATTTCTGACTTATCTTATATCTTTAAACGAGCATTTCTTGTATATATATATATATATATATATATATATATATATATATATATATATATATATATATATATATTCGGGATGTCGGAAACGGCTCCAATGAATTTGATGAAATTTGACATACTAGAGGTTTCAGGGCCAAAAAATCGATCTAGCTAGGTTTTATTTATAGCAAATGTTGTTTTGTCGGTGTTTTTAGCTAATCAATACAATGACATAAAATGTTATTGACATTCTCTGTATAGGAATTCGAATTTCGTCGTCGTTGTCAAGAGTGTCAATAGCTCAGTTAGAAAGTTTTCTTTTTGTTTTATTTTGGCATTCAAACAGTGTAGGATCGAATCTCGGTGTTATTATTATTCTGTTTTTGTAATGCTAAATCTAAATAAATTCGGCAAAAATATACCGAGCAAAGCTCGGTCAACCAGATATTAACACAACTAATTAAAGCAAAATATGAACTCATATAATATATACTTTGTATATGCTGTTCGTGTATAAGCTTTTTGTTAATCAAATCTATCAAAACGTTAAGTTAACAAAAACATAGTTTGGCAGCAATTTACAGAATTGGGCGGGTAGGATGCCTGGTTCTGACAGTCCTTCGCCTCCCAACTCATACGTGTAAAAAATGAAAGTATAAAGCCGGCTTTTCACTATGGGATGTAACATATATTACATTTTGAGCTATATATTACATCCCGCGGTTGCTGTTCACACTGTAAGATATATGTTTTCATCGGTTGATACGTCCGCAACTGTCACCATTCAAACTGATGGCGAGGCAAGGGGAGGCACCGTGTCGGGAGCGTGAGGTAAAATATACTCTTTCAAAATTGCTCGAAAAAATATTTATAGTTTGGGATGTAATTTATATTACTAGCAACCCGTCCTTGCTTCGCTTCAGTTTCAATCGTCTTATCCGCGTAATTCCCGTTCCCATGGGAATATGGGGATAAAATACAGCCTGTGTTATAGCTGATATTATAGCTTTCCATTGGTGAAAGAATTTTTGAAATCGGTTCGGTGGTTTAAGCGTGAAAGCGTTTTTTTTTATGAGTGGGCTACGGTAAGCGCGCACGCGGTCTATTCCATCCGGGGCGACGAAAGGACGGCGCGCGGGCCTATAACCCACCCGTACCCACGTCGCCTTCGTCGTTGCGCCGCCCGCCGGAGCAGGGTGACTTGTCGTCAGTGGTCGGCCCAACGGAATACCCTTTCGGGTACCCTCACTTCTCGACGTCCTGTCCCGGGACGTCGGTCGCCGTCGCGCGATCGGCCTCTCTGTGGGTGACGGGCTAAATTCCCCGGTCTGGTCACCCGCAGCTTCGCGCCTGGGCCGCCCGAGTCGCAGGCGGCGGAACGTGTGACCAAAGAGGAGCTCCTCTCGCGCACGATCCGCCGCCTCCTTCCGTGAGATGACGGCCTCAGAGAAGGCGGCGACCGCGTCCCAGTTCCTGATGCTGTCGAGCATCTCCCTGACGATGGTCGGCAGCGTCAGGTGGGCACCAATGATCCCGACGTATTCACGGAGTTCCCCCGCCCACGCGGCACACACCTCGAGCGTGTGCTGCACCGTGTCCTCGTCGCAATTGCAGTGGATTCGGTGGTTTAAGCGTGAAAGCGTAACAAACAAACAAACTTACTTTCGCATTTATAATATTACTAGTGATAGCACAGTGTGAACCGTCTCGTGCAAAATGTATAACGAGCGATAAAATATTATATCTCAAGATGTAATATATATTATATTATAACCCATAGTGAAAAGCCAGCTTCAGAAAAAATGAAAGGAAAGATTAAGGTGACCAAACCTGGATAATAAAGTTATTTGTCAAACAACAAGCCTGTAAGATATTGTTGCTAGTATTTTTTTACAGACAGTGACGGGAATTTACAGACTTAAAATGTAATAGTCAACATTTTTACGTATAGTCACCAATTATTTAACCACTTGTAAATTGTGTAAAGAACTGTTTTGCGTATGATATTTTTACCCGAACACTATTTATTCATTGCTATTGCAATAATTATGAAAGCAAGTGTTTCAAGAATACAGACATATAATTTTAACAAAAAAAAACCCGACTTCAAACAGTACTAAAAACGTTAAAATTGCCTATAAAATTTTAAGAATTCCACCAATTTCTCAAGGATATCATCATCAGATTCTGACCTGATGACTATGGGACCACTTGGGAAGTATACCTTATCAAACAAAAAAGAATTTTGCAAATCGGTCATTCCGATGAATTGAGAACCTCCTCCTTTTTTTGAAGTGGGTTAATAAAGAACCTCAACAAAAAGAATAACCCCTCATTACGAATAATGCATTACAATCCTCATAACGAATCGTGTATTATAATAATGCAAATACATACTTTTGATTGTCTTGAAGAAATTAAAAGTTAACAGCGAAATATATTATTGCTTTACTTAATATAGAAAATGTCTGGCGCGTACAGAAAGATTCTAAGTTTTCCAGTCTGGTGATCTAACGACTTAGAAATTTATTCTAAAACTCGAACCCAAGAGATATCAAAAAATATTTGCCAACTTTTATCATCTACACACACACACACACACATGTATGTGTACATACACATATTGAATTGATGTTTTCTAAGTACTTAGTTTCCAAAAAATCTCGATAGGTACCTAAGAGAATTTGACTTCGAACGAATCCGTTTTCTTTATACTTATTATACGTGACATAGATTGATTACAACACTTCAGTAAAGAGTTTTGGTGAGCCTTCCTAAAATACATGCAGATTCATATCTTCGATAGATTGTGACGTAACAATTTAGAATATCTTTTATAGATTTAAAGATGACCCGGCGAGCTTCGCAACGCCATATTGTTTTATTGATGAATATTTTCTAAACTTCAACAGAAAATCTTGTTTTAGGATTTATCAGCCTCCCGCGGATAGTGTAAAGTCGCGGCAATCTAACACTTCCGATAAATTCAAACCAGTTGGATTGATAATAATTATATTGACGTATGATGTATCAAAAGTGAATAACCCCTCAAATTATAAACTACCTACCGTAAATGTAACATTTACGGTATGTATTTAATAACAAAAAAGAGATGAAATCTGCCGTGTTTGTTTTGTTTAATAAGTAATAAAATAAAATTACTAACTAAAAGGAATTGATTCCAATAGTGAACGGCGACGTTAGTATTGTGGTAACCTGATCTATTTATTCGCACAATATAATCTTGCCAATTCGAGTCGAAACCTCAAAGCATTACAATATTGCCAAACAGTGCTAATTGTTCCAAAATTCACCGATTTATCGCTGGCATATTCGCCTGTTGTATAATATCTAAACCTTAAGCGTTCATAGGTAATCGTTACGGATGATCGCGTGGTTTGTTACCCCTCGCTTGAAATCGATATTTTGGGTGGGCATTTTATGGTCTGCACGCACGTTATCCATTCCGTCCGACATGACGAAAGAGCGCAGCTTCATTGCCCATCGTTTTCCCTCTCTTTCGCCACTGAGCCGGCCATTGATACCAAGTTCCTTGATGTCTCTGGCCAACCCGGAGAGTTACCTTATCGGGTAATATCCCTCCGCATCAAACGCTGATACTCCCGCCTGCACCGCCTAATTCACCTCGCACTCAATCTGCCGCCTCCTTCTGCGAGATGACTACCTCGTAGAAGGCGGCTGTCGCGTTTCTGAAACCAAACTCGACGTCTGACAGATCGAGACCGACCTCACATGTGCCGTTGAATGGGGCAGCCAAAATCTTTACTAACAGCTTGCCCGCATTGTCAGGCTTCTCTTAAAATATAACTAACTAATAATCTCTCTTTTCCGTGTGGTGACGGAGTAAGAATACAATTCACCACCCCCTATCTTACCCGTGGGTGATCGTACGAGACGACTAAGGGATATAAAACGCATATAACATCTATGCGAGAGAAGGAAAACTCGAAATAAAACCCTATACCAACACGTTTGACCAGCGTGGTATAGTAGGTCAATTACCCTTCCATTATGGAGGAGGCCCGAGCCCAACAGTGGGACGTATATGGGCTGAGATGATGATGATGATGCTGAATCTCTCTTGGTCTCCCAGATTAGTTAAGCATTCGGCCACACTTAGTGGATTACGAAATGTACACCACACCGACGAATAAATACCCAATCATAACAAACAAACATTCATCATTGATTCATCGCGAATCAAATCATTTATTCTGCATAGGCCCCTTAAGAGCACTTACATATTGTCAAATTTATACATCGTTTGAGCACAATACAATATCTACTACCGGAGCGGAACGCGGCCACAAGCTGAGAAGATCCGACAAGAAACTCAGCGCAGCTCATATATGTCCCACTGTTGGGCTAGAACCTCTTACGCAAAGGAAGAGAAATAGCCCTATTATACTACGACGCTGGTCAGACGGATCTAGGGTTTTATATCAATTTCAGCCCAGCTTTCTGTGAGAATATGCGTGTGGTGGGTTTTGGCGATGCCTTTAGTATCGCCGAACCTCATTGCACATATTCACACTCCCTTCACTTTCTACACGGTAGGCAGTGGCCTAGCAAAAGTCCATGAGCGACAGCATCACTTACCATCAGGTGTACTGTTTGCTCGTTTGTCACTGTATGCCATAAAAAAAATTACTCCGTCACCACACGAAATAACAGCAATTACAAGCATTTCAATTAATCTAGTCCTTTTTTTTGGGGGTGGTCAGCTCACCCGCCGCCCGGCTCCGTCCGGGGCGACAGAGGGGCAGCGCGCGGCCCCGTAACCCACCCGCGACACGTCGCCTTCATTGTTGGGCCACCAGTGCAGGGTGACTTGTCGTCAGTGGTCGGCCCGACGGCATGCCCCTGAGGAGTGCCCTCTCCTCGATCGACGTCTCCCCGCTGTTCGGGGACATCGATCATAGTCTTGCGGTTGGCCTCTCGGCGGGTGACAGACTAACTCCCCGGTCCAGTCACCCGCGGCCTCGGCTAGGGCGGGATTAATCTAGTCCTAGAGATCTTTAGTAAAGTATTAACGAAATGATTGAAAACTAGTTGAAGAATTACTATAATATATTTAATATACTATTGATTTTATCGTTAATATTAGCTAATCAAATATTGATTAACAATTCAGCTTATATACGTCCCACTGGTGGGGCCGAGCCTCCTCCTGGATAGGAGTAAAATTGGCCTAAAATATCGCGCTGATCAGACGGATTAATTATAGGGGTTTATTTCGATTTACCTTCTCTTGTAAACATATATGTGTGTTATATACCATAATCGTCTTTTACGATACCCGCGAGCAATATTGTGAAGGCTACTATTCTTACTCCTTCAACACAAGGAAAATCAAATATTAATAGAAATGTATTTTTAAATCTGTAATTTTAAATAGATGTACTATTAAAATTTACATAAAACAGCTTCTATTATTTATTGAAATAGCTTAAATAAACATGAACTAGGCATAGGTAAGTTAAATAATATAATACAAGAATTAACTTGTGAAGATTTTCAGTTGGTCAGGCTTTTCAGTCTAATACAGGCTATTACGTAGCTGAGATGGTTTACAAGCGGTTGAGTCGTTACTGTATGTCTATTTTAATAATACTGATTTTACGGATTATGTTACTTAATCTGGTATTAATATGGTTTGCTTTAATTAAAACTGTAATATTAGAATATAATATTGGTATATGTGAGCAGTATTGTTATTCGAAATAATAATTAGGCTACTAGATACTAAACAAAATAGACTTATTAGGTGCCAGAAGACTTTACTTAAGAAAATATTAATTAAAAAAAATTAAAAACAAGCTTTTATTTAAAACGAAGAAAATTGTTTTATCTTGTTTAGTTTAGGAATTCCTATGGCCACCTTCCGACGTCATTTTAAGACCCTGGCTGTTATATAGCACAAGAGTGCTTGTCAAGACTATTCAAACGAGTCCAAACTCGACGGTTTTATCTTGTTTAGTTTAGGAGTTCCCATAGCCAACTGCCGACGCCATCTTGAGACCAGCGTCATGATACCATATTATTGCATTGTCACTGAAGTTACGTATAAAAACCACGTTTCAACCTAATCTAACGACAGGAAGTGGTTCTAATTTAACTAGCAAGATTTGTCCCATACTAACAGGGCAAGTTAAATAAAAGCTTTTAAAAATTACTAAAGATTTCATAATAAAAGTGAAGGTGTATGCTACTAAAAGTATTATCTGTATCATTTCATTGCATAACAATTTTTATAATAGTTTTGATTCCCTCCAATTTAAACACTCCCACTATCCTATTTAGCGGTAATGGCAACCAGATACCTTAAATTGTGGCATCGCCTTTTAGCGTTACTTAACTAGCTTCCGCTCTAAATAGCGATGGCCTTTTGATATGTATTGCACTCAATTAAGTTGCCTGAGCTTTTTATTAACTCTGTTATTGTTTGTTATATAAAAGGTAATTCAAAAAGATATCAGATTAGGATTGATCAAACTAGCTGATATCATTCTTTTTAAATTGTTATATAAATTCAACTGCTGAGCATAAAACTCCTACGTGCAATGGCTCCTCTATTAGTTATCTTCTGATCGGGTGCCACTTGTGGAACAGTTACAATCATTTGATTACTTGCTGCAATTATTTTTTAAATTTGAGAATTATTTTATACTAGCTGACCCGACTAGTTTTGCCCAAATGCAAGACCAAGACGAGACTTGGACCAGTCTTGGTCTTGGTCTTGCAACATCACACCTGGTCTCGTCTTGGCCTTGGTCTTGCGCACCCGAGTCTTGGTCTTGGTCTTGGTCTTGGTATGGCAGCAAGAGTCTCGCAAAGTCTTGCAAGTCTTGCAAGTCTTGCAGTTGGAATAACGTAATAGTCATTTATCATGGCAATGAAAAATCCAACTAAATTAATCAAATAGCATCCTATCCTATCTATCCATCTGCTAGCCTATAGTTCACTATTGAATACAATACTTACCACTGGGGAAAATTACTCTTCTATTCCCCTGGTGTTCCATTAGACAGCGTTACTACTCTTATGACAGGACTTTCGACCCTATTTTCTTAAGACGTCACCACACGAGGCAGTTGATATAATAAATGTTATGTCATTTTATAATCAATGCGATATTTTTACAATTAATGCGATTGTTTATATTCCCCTTCAAGTTAAGTGGTATGTATCTATTGTATTTCCAGTTTAGTTACTGATACTCTGGATACTTGAAAAAAACCTGTTGCTCTATTGCCTATATAAATACTTCGGCCGCTGGATCCATGTAGCTCTTAATATATTATTTATTCAAGAACTCATATAAACTCATACAAAACTGATTTAAAATTTTATGATTTTAATACTTGTAAAATGTATGATATTCGTCGTCATCGTCACAGCTCATAAAAGTGCCACTGCTGAGCTTAAGCTTCCTTCCAGTAAGAGGAAAATTGATCTACTATACCACGCTGGTCAGACATGTTGTTATAGGGTTTTATTTCTAGTTTCACTTCTCTTGCACATATGTTATATACACAGGGTGTAGGTTATGGGGCAACTGTTCGTGTATGTTGTAGTTCAACGGTCATAGATCGTAATTAGAATGTATATTACACAAAAACAATATAACGTAAAAGTTAGAGTGATTATAAAAATGTATGTCTAAGAGTTTATGCCTTAAATTTTATGCATTATGTAGGTATGTACAGACAGGATATATGTAAGCATGTTTTTTTTTTATTGCCAACGGTGGCAAACGAGGCAAATTTCGACGGTATAAATAGGTATTAGATTTGCGCGAACCTTTCAATGGTTACGTAGGTACAAAGGCGAATCATCAACGGTCATCGGCCGATCAGCTGATTTATGTTAAAGCGAAGTTTGTCTTGCTTATGCAAACGTAATCATTGATTTATTCAAATTATAATGAACATTTAACAAAATACGAATATGTTGTAGATTAAATATCATTGCTTTATACATTTTAATCAAAACACTAAAAAACGATGACAAAATTGAGAACTTACATGTCTCTCAATTCGTTTACGAATCGATATTTTTATTTCAATTTTTTTCATGGGTTCCTAACACCATTGCCCGATCCGATTTGATACGACATCCACGGGTAAGAGAGTGGTGAATTATATTCGTACTCTGTCCCTACATGGACATTTATGTAGATTAATTGTAGGCATATTTCTATGTCCAACAGTGATCGTCGTTGGGCTAATGAATTAACGGATATATAAATATATTTAAATGGGCAAGAGCACTCTCGTGGTTACGGTATTTTTGTCCTTAAGCCTTTCCGAAGAGTAATTCTGAAAAGCCAACACCAACATTGGGAATCGATTGGCCAATAGATGGATATCTCAAGACTGATTTGATTTGTCGTATAGTGACGGAGTAAGAATATAATTCATCCCCCCCCTATTTTACCCACGACTGCGAACCCACGACTAAGGGCTATAATATATAACATCGGTGCAAGAGAAGGAAAACTTGACATGTATGACCTGTAACAACACGGCCGATCACCGTGGCGATTCCCCTCCGGCCACGGCCGATTTCCCTCCTGTTATGTAGAAGACACGAGCTCAACCGTATATAAGCTGAAATGGTGATTTGAATTAAATGCAAGACCGCGAGACTCTTGCAGGCCCAGTCTTGGTCTTGCTCAAGTCTTGCAGGGCCAGTCTTGGTCTTGGTCTTGCAAAAATTAAGCGGTCTTGGTCTTGGTCTCGGTCTCGCATTTCTCGCAAGACCAAGACCGCAAGACCAAGACTTTTTTGGGCAACACTAGACCCGACAGACGTTGTCTTGCCTTAACTATGAATACGAATTGCACAATTAATAAAAAATATCCATAAGCAACAATTTGGTGTCAAATGATTAAAAGCAACATTTCCATGCTGTTGATTACAATTTCATCGGTTCCTTTTCAAATTTCCATCCATTTTGTTCCACCCGTTAACGCGTGCTGCGATGACCAAGGGAAATAGAGATTCATTTATATCTTTATACATAAATTTCTTGTGTACGTGTGTATGTCACTGAACTCCTCCTAAACGGCTGGAGCAATGTTGATGAAATTTTTTGTGTGTTCAAAGGGATTCAAGAATGGTTTAGATTCACAATTGGACCCGGTAGGTGGTGCTGTTGTGCTATTTGAACAGAACAACGTCTGTTGGGTCAGCAAGTATATTTATATATAGATTATATCCTGGTTCAAAGGGCTGATAAATATGTTATATACCATCTTAATATATATAAATTACGTGTCACGTTGTTTGTCTGCGATGGACTCCTAAACTACGTAGCCGATTTTAATCAAATTTGCACACCGTGTGCAGTCTGATCCAACTTGAAAGATAGGATATCTTACATCTTAATTTATAGTCGCCATATTATTTTATTGCAAATTATTTGTCTATTATTTGACATTCACAATTATCTGTTAACTCTAAACGATTTTAACAGATGGCGATATCTGTTGACTGGATTGAGTAATTAATTAATAGATGGCGCTGCTATGTCAAACCTACAAACGTGTCATACACGAGTTTGCTTTTTTACATAGATCATCATCATCTTGCTCTTATCCCAATTACTTGGGGTCGACGCAATATGTCATCTGTTTTGACATATTGCAAAAAGTTTCGGCAATGACTTTTATGACCGGCCGCCTGCCTGACGTCAACCCTCCTTGGGAATGTAATCGTTGACCCAAATAGTACCAGATGGAGTTGGTCCGGGTCAATCTTGGGCTCTTAGTCGTCTTTTACGACACCCACGAGAAAAGCAAGGGTTGGTAGTATTCGAAGCCGCTACCACACAGCAATTGCTTTTTTACATAGATGCCATTGGTAAAAAAATATGACGACCTCCATGACAGATGTTCTTCTACAGTTACGCTTAAATAGTTTAATAAAATGTAATATAACAAAAATATTAGCCACAGCAACGCGTGGCCGGGTCTGTTAGTTTTATATAAAAAGCAGTCATTAAAAAATAATAATAATAAAGCCAAGGCCGTTGGGTTTCATGTCAGATTTTTTTAATGGCAGTCGCATTTCGTCTTGGTGGATTAATTTAAGGAAAAACATAAAATTGACAATATGTAAATGACCCCGCTGATTTGATACAAAATAAATTATGTCGCATTTGAATATAAGAATATTAATTTACCATGCTATGGTTATTCTATGATTACCTTCTCTCGAAAGGTTTTCTTATTTGTTTTACTGCTTTTGTTTTATTAATTTTGTGTAGGTATAGTTACTCATTCACTCACTCCGAAATAAATAAAATGGCGGTATCTGCTTTAAGCAAATGAAAAAGTTATTTAAATATATTAATTAATTATTTTTGTAACTCCTACGGTAAAAGAAAGTGCAGGGACCATTAGTGTATATTAACTTCGGGTTTTAATATTCATTGCAGCGGTGAACGCAGATAGTAATTTTCATTACAACTCTAATTTATCTATTTTTTGTTGTAAAGTCTATTGCTTGATAGTCTTATTTTCAAACATCTAGCTTTAATAAAAAAAGAGAACGCCCAGCACTAAGGAAATAATTCTTATATTGCTGGGGATTTGACAATCATATAATTAATGGACACAAACTACATCCAGCTTGGATTTGGAATCCACAACACTGGCTCTGTTGGTTGGTATCTTAACTAACTACAGGTGGCATAGCACCTGTGCGCTCTAACTCTTAAAATATATTCAATTGTATCATGGAAGATAAAATTTACATAATATCAGTTATCCGTTTTGTGACGGAGTAAGAATACGCAATTTTACTGATTTTATAGCATTTGTATTCAATTTTTGATTGCCCGGTGTTTCAAACAGTTTACAGCGTTCATGGTCAGTCGTTAGTCCGCCCGTGACCGTAAAATTGTTTTATTTACAATTGTTTTGCCCGAGAGTGTCGTAAAAGACCAATAAACGTTATGATAAAAAGATAACATGTATACAAGACAAGGCAAACTCGAAATTAAACTCTATATCAACACGTCTGACCAGGGTGGTATAGTAAGTCAAACTCACCTACAAAGGAGAAGGGCCGAGCCTAACAGTGGAACTTACATACAATGGGTTATGATGATAATACTTAAATATTTCTTATATTTATTACAAGACTGAATGCTCTCATACGGTTATAACCGACAGAACTAATTGAAAGTCTGCATACAACTCCTTCGAGCCTTCATGAATACTCCATTGGCTGCACTGGCTTACTTAAATAACATAGACAGATAAATTAATAGCCGTTTTTTTTTTTTATTGCAATCAGCGGCAAAATAGCATACAGTTCACCTGATGGTAAGTTTTGTTGTTGCTCATGGACCTTTGCAAGGCCGCTGCCTACCGCAAAGAAAGTGAAGGGAGTGTGAATGCGTGCAATGAGGTTTTGTGATATAATATATAAAAAATAATAAAGGTATCACTAAAACCCGCCACCCTCAGAAAGGTGGGCTCTCTTGCTCACCGAAGCTACTACTCGCCGATTTTCCGCGAGAGTGTGCTACTACCCCAGACGGATCGGCCCGCGGCTGTAGACAGACAACTGTCAAAACAGTGTGGTCCTACCTCTCGTAGCTACGAGTGCATTTTTTTATAGTTTTATGCGATAAAAACTGTGAAAAGAATGTTCTATGTGGTAGCGATTATAAATTCTACAGGGCTGGTAGAATAAATCAAAATACATTGCTTGTAGGTGTCGTAAAATATGACTAAGATATTATCATCCACATGAATCAACTCCATCTGATGCCAACTGGTCAACGATTACATTCCCAAGCAGGGTTGACGTTAGGTATGCGACTGGAACAGGGTGGCGCAGGCGCGAATACCTGCGGCTGATGCTGCCCTAGCCGAGTGTGCGGGTGACTTGACCGGGGATTTAGTCCGTCACCCGGAGAGAGGCTGACCGCGCGACGGTGACCGACTTCCCTGAGGGGGGACGTCGTAAGGAGAGGGTAACCCACGACCGGAGTATTCCGTCGGGTTGACCACTGAAGACAAGGAACTCAGTTGTCCGCCTTATACCTTTGATTGTGCAAAAGTTATAAATAAATAATGAGTCAACATTTTATATGATAAGGTTCAATTCTCTCAATAACCATTGTTTTAAAAAGGAGAGATCACTAAGTACTAATCACAAAATGCTTGCACAGATGGCGTAGTCGTTAAGATATTGACCTATCGTGCAAGTGTCGTGGGTTCAAATCCTACACGGGACACTTTGTGCGAACCACAAATTGTTGTTCTGAGTCTGGATGTAATTTGTGTCTATTAATTATATGTTTGTAAAATAAGCAACACAAGGATTAGTTCTTAGTGCAGTTTAAAAAATAAACTTATGATAATAAACTTAATATTGCTGATTTACTTATATTTTTAAAACTCGTTGAATCATCTAAATGCTTTAATAACGTTTATCAATTTGAATATCGTCATAAAACACAGCATATCGTCAAAACGTAATACAATATCTATAAAAACCAAAAATCACAGATGCCAAAGTATCATATACGCTATGGTCCTTAAACATCGATAAATATACATGAAACGGCGCGTCTCTACGCTTTAGTATATGATAACTGTCATCACGTTATAAATTAATTGGATGGCGCGTGCTAAAAGCCACGCGTAAATGTCGAAGAGTATATATAAGTAGCAACTAAGCGCAAATTAATGGAACGTGTGACGTGAAACTTGTTCTTCTGAACCTTATATTTATTCAAGTTAAGTTGGTATGATTCATTTCTTTGTGGTGGCTACGATTACTATCAACCCTTACGTTACTTATAGACGTCGTAAAAGACGACTAAGACCTTTTTTTTGACACTGATGGAAAATGCATTTATGCATGTCCCCCGTTGGTGATATCAGGGGGGTATGTGGGACTCGGGTGGCATAACCTCCCAGAATACCCACTAAAAACCATCAGCCGCTCCACTACCCCGTCATTCTTGGAACGTCAGAGGGTCGCCTTGCGGCATTCGCCTCGCACGCCCCGACGATAGGTCTGTTGGCCTCAACTTTGTGCCACTACGGAGGAAGAAAGCGTGCATCCTGCTGGCGCCGTCTACTTAGACGTCATCTGCGCAGAGGATCAGCAGTGGCATGGCAGAAAGATGCCATGGCCGCCCATCATGCAGGGTTATCGAGCATTTTATTTATAACCTCCACCAGCGACAGGTCTTCTTCGATCTCAGTCACTAGGGCGTGCCGCTGGGACCCCCAGGTGGAGTATATCTCGAAAGTGCTACGCGCATCGTCGGTTGGCCCGCCACACTCATGGCAGCTAGGGGCCATTTCTTGCCCAACGATTTGATGTAAGTACTTACCAAAACATGATATTTGCGCCCCCGACTTGCGTCAACCTAAAATTCATGTTACCATGCTTCCTGTTTAACCACCGGTGCAGATGGGGGGGCAACCGTAGTCACCGTCACTGGACTTGCTGCAGGGAAGTCAAGGTCCTCACTCCATCAGCGGGTTAAAGCCCTACGGGCCTCCACCTGCATCCTCTTAAAGACCGCGTGAGAGATCTATTCGCTTTGGCCTTGCATTATGGCACAGAAACCATATATCTCTGCCTGGAGCTTCACCTGTGGCTCCCAGGGCTGATCACCAGCCAGCAACGTAGCCGCCGTCTTCGACACCGTCCGGTAGCCACTGATTGCTCTCACCGCTATGGCCTTTTGCGGTATTTGACCAAGACCTTTACATCGATCTGAGCCAACTCTTATCTGACGCCGCCTAGTCAACAATGACATTCCAGAGGAGGGTTCACACCAAATAGGTGGTGTAAAACTATTGGCAATAATTTTTGAAATATGTAGGATATAAGCGGAGTCGGAGATTTATTTGCTAATATCGCAATCATCATCATCACAGTTCTCACTGTTGGACTCCAGCCTCCTACACAATATAGGAGGGGAAATTAACCTGCTGTACCATGCTGGTCAGACATGTTGGTATAAAGTTTCATTTCGAGTTTTCCATCTCTCTCATAAATGTTATATGCATGTTACTTCCTTACCTTCCTTACTTTCCTTGTGGATATATAAGGGGAGGTGAATTATGTTCCTACTCAGTCACTAGACGGTCAGTCATCACATATTTAAAACAAATCTATACGTTGGTACAGGACTTAGGACTAAGGACACAGGACTAAGAGTGGTAGGACCACACCGTCGACAGTTATCTGTCTACAGTCGCGGGCCAGTCCGTCCAGGGTAGTACCACACTCTCGCAGAAAATCGATGTCTGAGTAGTAGCAATTAGTTACTGCGCTTCGTTCGGTGAGCGTGAGACCCAGAAGCCCAACTTTGTGAGGGTGTTTGCGTGTGAAGGGTTTTGGTGGTGCCCTTGGTATCACCGAGCCTCAATGCACGCATTCACACTCCCTTCACTTTCTTCGCGGTAGGCAGCGACCCTGTAAAGGTCCATGAGCGGTCCAACACTTACCATCAGGTGTACTGTTTGGTCGTTTGCCACCGTTTGCAATAAAAAAAAATTTTAAATTTCATTAAAATTAATTCAATAATTTTTACATGATGAAATAAGGCATAAACTGGATCTACCTACTAAGTATGTGAAGGGCTAGGCTAAGCGCTAACTGCATCTTATTAAAAGTTAAGTGAAAAGGTAGTATGTATTACACAGCTATTTTAAAAGTTAAACAGCGTGTGTATTTTTCTCATTAAAAATATTACACATTGTTTTCTATTAATTTTACAGCACGTGTTGCTCATTATTCACCCTGATCTCATGAACGTGACTGGTTCAAACAAGTAGCTATTTAATTAGTCGCCTGTTCTTGTATCGCCTGGTGAAAATATTTATTGATGGAAACAGCGTAGAGTCTCCGTACCGCACAACAATTTACGACTTTAATAGTTCTTGTTTTACTACCAATATGCTTGTTTTAATAAAGCTCTGTAATATATCTACATCTACACTAATATTATAAACAGAGAAAAAAATATTTTTGTATGTGTGTGTGTGTGTGTGTATGTTTGTAATGAATAAACTCAAAAACTATTGTGCCGATTTCAAAAATTTCTCACCATTGGAAAGCTACATTTACTCTGAGTAACATAGGCTTTTATCCCGGTATTCCCACGGGAACGGTAACTACGCGGGTAAGGGGACTGAAACCGAAGCGAAGCGAGGGTGTTGCTAGTCTATAATATTTGCCGTATAATGATAGAGTACCAATATACGTAGCATTGCTAATCCATTACTATCCTTGAGGTCGTAAACCATGACCAATAGATATTATATATTCTATCCTAGTTTTTTTTTTCAATTGTTTAACATCATCTCATCTCAGCCTATATATGTCCCCACCGTGGGGCTCAGGCTTCCTCCATAATGAGAGGGGCACTGACCAATTATCCCACGCTCGTCAGACGTGTTGGAATAGAGTTTTGTTTCTAGTTTTCCTTCTTTTGAACAGATGTCATATGCTTATTACATCCCTTAGTCGTCTTTTACGACATCCACGGGCAAGATAGGGAGCGATGAATTGTATTCTTACTGCGTCACCACACGGAACAAACTAAGGCGATTCATGTGTCATTATTAGGGTCTCATATGGTACCTGTAGTAAAGATGGGAGATGAGTAACGCGTAAAACTATTTATCATAATCGTCATCATCATTCAGCCCATTGCCGTCCACTGCTGGACGGTGGTGCTGTACCGTTTGCATCCAATGACACCCAGCAACTTACGCCAGATTGTTGATCCACCTAGTGGGAAAGAGGGGGTCCTACAGTGTGTCGTCCGATACGTTATCGCCACTGGAGAACCTTTTTTCCTCAGTGGTTATTGGTTCATCGAGCGTCATAACCTGCCCATGGCCACTTCAACATGCCAATACTTTGTGCTAGGTTAGATACACCCATTCTTCTACGAATTGCTCTATTCATGATTCTATCTCGCTGAGAAATGCCGAGCATAGCCCGCTAGCATTCGGGTAATGCTGCCCAACCGAGTTGGATTCGTCGGCTAATAATAATTAATCGAGTATCAATTTCTTACTTTCAGGTTCGACGACTAGGCCTCGGTATTGAAGGTGAGCAGCCTACGTTTGATTTATCAGATCCTTATTGTAATAATGTGACGTACGACTACGTGCCCATGCACGATCCACATCTCGCACATTATTTTGCTCAGAAACCAGCCAGAAATAGAATGCAGCAACTTGGCTTTTGCACGAAGGACAACAGAGCTGTATGCTCCCTGAAGGAATTTAATCAATACAGAAAATATCTGTATAATCAATTTATGGATAGAATTCATATGGAGATGAATAAGTTGGTAAGATTTTTTTAGTTTAAATATTTTATGTTGTACTACCTCTTGCTATATGAATTTGTCATACTACCTCTTCGTAGCTCACATTACTATATCCCGAAGCCCGCTTGAAAGGTAGAGAAGCAACGTAGAAAGTCCTTTGGCTTTATATAAAGTAACATTTTTGTACCTATTAATTTTGTATTTTTAGAGTTTACATATACACTCATTTGCAAAAAAAACGGGCACCTAAGCAATGAACCATTTCAAATGTTAATATTTCTTTGTTTGATAATTATAGGTAGTTTTATCCACACAATTTGCTAAATTAATAAGAAAATAATCGTTTTCATCAGTATTTCATAAAATTTAGATACAATTTATGGGAAATAATGCTAAACCTCGCTAGTAGTGTATATTCGCTAGTAGTGCATATGCTCATGAAGTAAAAATAAAAAAGTTTTTTTGTTTGTTTTTCTTTAATAAAGTAAAAGCAGATAAATGTTTAGTATCGAGTGTGACCCCCTCTAGCTAAAATCACAGCTTGAATTCGTCTGGGCATGCTAGCGAGTATATCCCGGATACTTGCTTGCGGAATACGTTCCCACTCCGCAGTAATCACATTCTTCAGCTCTCTGATGGTCTGCGGAGCCGGGTGTACTGATCTCACACGCCGTTTCAGAACGTCCCAGACATGCTCTATGGGATTGAGGTCGGGACTTCGAGCTGGCCAATCCAAACGACGAATGCCGACCTCTTGCACATACGCATTAACATCGCGGGATCGGTGGGCGCGAGCATTGTCGTCCATAAAAATCGAGTCTTCACCTAGAGCGGCCAATGCGGGTTGTGCATGAGAAATTAGAACTTCCGTTATGTATCGATGCCCAGTCAGTGAGCCGTTTTCAATGAAGACTAACTCTGTACGATCCATTGAATTTATTCCTGCCCAAAACATAACAGAGCCCCCACCATAAGGTGTGATTTCTTCGAAACATGCCTCTGCAAAGCGTTCTCCTTGTCTTCTTAGCACTCGCCGACGTCGATCTTCACCGAACAGAGATATCCTGGCTTCATCAGAGAACAAAACCCTATTCCAATCGTCTTGAGTCCATGATTCACAATTTCTAGCGAACCTAAGCCTGTGAACTCTGTGCTCACGGAGTAATTTGGGGCCGCGGGCCGGGCGGTGACTGCGTATATTGGCAGCGAGAAGCCTCCTCCTGACCGTCCATAGACTAATATGCACATTTCTTACTTCTTGGAGGTTGTTCTTAAGATCCACATACGAAGATTTGCGATTTCTCAATGCGCGACTCACAAGAAAACGATCATCCCGTGGTTGGGTACATGGTTTTCTTCCAGAACCAGGCCTTCTCTCGACGGAACCAGTCTCCTGATATCGCTGCCAGGTCCTTTGGACTGTCGAGCGACTAACATTTAGCCTCCTAGCCACGAAACATTGGCTGCAACCCTCTTCAAGCAGCGCGATAATTTTGGTAGCTTTTACCACTTTATCTACCATTTTTGATACAGCCAAACAGCATTAAATAAAGCTTTGACAGTCAAGGATATGAAATTAATCGATAAAAATTGAATAAAAGTTATGAAAGTCGATGTTAACTTCTGGAACTTCGCGCCAAAAATGTAGGATAAAAAGGGGTTTTCTGTAAAAATGAACATCAAATGAAAAATTGAATTTAGAACGTACTTTTTTAAATACCACAGCATTTTTAAAACCGGCCAGTAACGTGTACAAACGATTGAAACCTTTTTGGTATTGTATCTTTTTAAATATGAATGAAAATCAAAACCGCCCGTTTTTTTTGCAAATGAGTTTATTAGTAATTATTATCAATATCTATAATAATTATATAATAATTTAGATTATTCAATCACCTTTTTTAGTTTAGCGGTTATAGCAGTTGTAAGGTTTTCATCTAAAGGTCTATCTATCACACATAGCAAAGCTGGGCCCGGGAAAGTAGACGGGCCAAGCTGCTAGTCAGAGTTTCAAAAAAATATCAGTGGCGGCAGCTCGTCAGTGTTCAGACTGGTACCGTGACGTGCTCAAATGTGCTGATCATTTCAGTATTTGTTGTCTTTCTTACCTAGAAATGAGGTAATACGCATGCGTATAAGAATACAATTTATCACTTCATGCCTCTCGTTTACCTCTTCCATTTCCTCTTCACCTAGAGCAATTGCAATAATTATCAACTCCTGTATTACAAAAAATCATTATACACATTATTGTGTTATAATCTTTCACCAGACTATAAGTAACACCTACTCTGATACAAAAACAAAATTTTGATTGTGCTACCACAGATAAGATGCCGTTACCTAGATACGGCCCAGTCACGATCCTGATATGTATGAATAAAAAGTCCCTAACAGGACACGGGTACTAAAGCACGCGTCCCGGGCATGAATCTGTTATATGTGGAAAGACCTTAAGACATAGAATAATGTGCAAATATATCCATTGGGCGGTATGATAAAAAATCTCCTGCAAAAATGAGAAGTGTACTTCTCTAAATACTGATAAAGAACTTTTCACAGAATTCTAGTTGAGAGCCCACAGTGCTCACCCAACAGCCCAAGTAAAGTTGTCGCAGCCATCTGCGGCTGACAACTATAGGTACAAAAAATCACAGACATTCCAATACACTCGAGTTCAGGTCCACTTATCGCCATCATCACCATTTCCGCCTATCGCAGTCCACTGCTGGACGTAGGCCTCCCTCGTGTTATGCCACAGAGTACGGTCCTGTGCCGCTTGCATCCAACGACGCCCAGCAATTTTCACCAGGTCATCAGTCCACCTAGTGGGAGGGCGTCCTACACTACGTCATCCGATACGTGGTCTCCACTCAAGAACCTTTCTTCTCCAGCGGTTGTCGGTTTATCGAGTGATGTGGCCTGCCCATTGCCACTTCAGCGTGCTAACTTTTCGTGCTATGTCCGCTACACCCGTTCTTCTGCGGATTGCCGTATTTCGGATTCTATCTCGCAGAAAAATCCCCAGCATAGCCCTCTCCATAGCACGGTGAGCGACTTTGATCTTTGTTATGAGGCCTACATTTAGGGACCAAGTTGCCGTGCCTTAAGTCATCACTGCTAATACACATTATGAGCATCCCTTATTCAATTTGTGAATAACCTTTACAATATTCATATTTTGAATGTCATCAAAAAAATCATAACACACAGAATGAACGCGCAAGAGACGACTTGACCCTCAAGCGCGTAGCAGTTGACACGATGAGGCGACATCAAATGTTCATTAAGGCGGAGAAAGCTAGAGAACACCTGGAGAAAGTGGCAAAAGAAAACGCTGATGAATGGGCAGAGAGAAAACGACTGTACTTATTAAATTATTATCTGTAGACTTATTTAGCATCACTAACATTTACAGGTATATTAGTATTGAGCACTTTTCGCCTACACTATTAATTTTTAGTGTCGCGCTATTATTCTTAATCTCTGTGGTTACGGAACAAAAATACAATTAAGCACCACCTCTCTTGCCCGTGGGTATTATAAAAGACAACTAAGGGATAACATCGATCCAAGTAACAGAAAACTCGATACAAAACCCTATTCCAATTTCCATTGCCCTCATATTATGTAGGAGACCTGAGCCCAACTTATATAGGTTGAACTTATATAGATTTATTCCTATATAGATTGAGATCAATAATGAATGAATGAATATTCTTCTAACATTCTCCCGTTTGGTGACGGAGTAAGAAAACAATTCACTGCCTCATCTCTTGGCCGTAAGTATCGTAAGAGACGAATAAGGGATATAATGTGCAGATAACAACACAAGCAAGATAAGATAAACTGGACATGAAGCCTATGCTAACATAAGTAACCAGTGCGGTATAGTCAGTCGATTTCCCTCCCATTTTGGAGGAGGCCCGAGCTTAACAGTGGGACCTACGTGGACTGAGATTATAATGATATATTATTGTTTAAATATAAAGATAAGCTATACACACAAAATTTAGAGCATATTTTATACTAGCTAACCACACAAACGCTATTTAGTACAAATTAAAAAAGTAAATACAGTATTCCTTGAACTAGGGATGATCGATGAACATCGATGTTCGATGATCATCGATGTTGAAAGGAAAAACATCGATGTTTTATCATCGATGTTGCTATAGGCAAAACATCGTAACATCGATGTTAACTGTTTTTAACATCGATGTTGAAAGGAATCCATCGATTTTGAAGGGAAAACATCGATGTTGAAAAGGAAACATCGATGTTGCGTTGTTAATGGAACGCATCTTTGAACGAAATTTCCTAGAAAAAAAAAGATCATTAAAAGTTGCCCGGAGGATTTTATATCTTCGCCGTAACATCGATGTTATAACTCCCGCCATATGTTACAACATTCGACAGATTTCTTAAAAAAAGAAAAAGCTCATCAACATTGCCCAGAGGATTTTATTGCCACGAGAGTTTATATCGCAGTAACATCGATGTTAATATTTCTGTAACGTCGATGATTTCCTAACATCGATGTTCGGTGTTCGATAAACATCGAACATCGATGTTGACATCGATGTTAACATCGATGTTTTTCTAACATCGATCATCTCTACCTTGAACTCGTTCACATCGCAGCCTATCAGATGTTAATGGATTGTTTTAATGGTCTAATACCAGCGTCGCATTATTGTACTCCTAATGAAACCAGTTTAGCGCACATCGGTTGTGTGATTTCAAAGTCTATATCTAGGCATACGGGATCGACGACCTAGTGAAAAGTGCTTGGCGTCGTTGGAGGCAGGCGGCACAAGACCGCACTCTGTGGCGTAACATGAGGGAGGCCTACGTTCAACAGTGAACGTAGGTCTCGCTCATGTTACGCTGGGCGATAGGCTGAAATGATGATGATGATATAGAAACAATTTTTTTTTTATTCAGAGGGGCTTAAGCACGCAACTCCCGCAACCCACCCGAAAGCTAAATACGTCCTCAGGATCTCAGCCTCCCCAATGATGGGGACAAAATTGACCACTTTTTGGGCTATGGTCAGCGCATACGCCGTCACACCGTCCAGGGTGACGAAAGGGCGGCATGCGGCCCTATAACCCACCGTATCTCCTATTCTTCACTGGGCTGACCACCGGTATCGAGTTCTTTGTCTTCCGTAGCCAGCCCAGCGGGATACCCTGTGGGATACCCACCCCTTCCGGCCGTCGATCGCCCTTGCGCGGTCAGCCTTTTTACGGGTGACGGACTAATCCCCGGTCCAGTCACCTCGGCTAGAACGGCATAAGACGTAGGTAAAAATTGTCCACTTTTTTTTTTGGGGGGTGAGCTGTGGTCGGCGCACTCTTCGCACCACTCCGTCCGGGGCGACAGAGACGCGTAAGCACGCAACACTCGCAACCCACCCGAAAACCACGTCGCCTTCGCCGTTGGGCCGACCACCGGAGCAGGGTTACTTGTCATCAGTGGTCGGCCCGACGGAATACCCCCTACTTGGGGTACCCTCCCATCGACCGACGTCCCCCCTTCGGGGAGGACGTCGGTCTTTTCTCACGAGGTCGACCTCTCGGGGAGGACGTCGGTCTTTTCTCACGAGGTCGGCCTCTCGGCGGGTGACTGACTAATCCCCGGTCACGTTACCCGCAGCCTAGGCTAGGGCGGCATGAGGCACAGGTACTCGCGCCTACGCCGCCCCAGTCGCCGGCGGCGGATCGCCTCATCGAGACTGCGCTCCTAGCGCAGGTGATCCGCCAAAAAAAAAATGTCCACTGGGGCAGATTTGACATTAACTATACAATCTCTTTGTCACCTTTTACGACCACCACGGATAAGACAGTTGAGGTGAATTGTATTATTACTCCGTCACTACAAGGAGAGATTATATATATAGATTGTTAAATAATTATTTCGTTGTCATATCTTTTAACAATATTCATTTCACAATTGATATTAAACAACGAGGCTACTCATGCATCAGTAATAACTTGCAGATATGATTATGTAAATTGCAGAGTCTCGTTATAAATAGTTATATTGTAGCATAATTAACTGTGCTTGATAATACACTTTGTTGACAATTAAATTATGTTAGTTATACGTTAATTAATATCGTTTTATGAAGCGAATATTTTAATGGCTGCATAATGGCTTCATCATTTTTTCATTTCACTATCTACTGCTGGATGAAGGACTCTCTCCGAAATAAGAGGTAAATAACGTAAACGCCACTCTTGGCCAGTGGATTGGCGATGGTAGTGAAGCATTATACGTGTCCCAGAAGAAAGCTGCTTTCCATTCCCTTGGCTCACCAAGTAAAAGAGGAGTAAAAATCAGCTAGGGGCTCACCCCTAGCTGATTTTTACGACTCCCATGGGCAGTTAAGGAGTGGCGATAATTGTATTCTCATCCCGCTGCCACACGGGGAGTCATATTTAATTTTATTGATTTTTTTGCACAGTTAGGCTATCTGAGATAACAGAAAGGCGGTATGGAAATTTCAAGGGTTGGTAGTAGTCATAGTCACCATCACACTAAAAACACAATCACACAAAAGTTGTCAAACAGTGTCCCAGTATCTGCCTCTGTCAACCATTGCCCTGCAAAAAGCCCGATCTAAAAATAATGGCGAGATTAAGATGCTGTATTTTATTAGGTAGTAGGCCGTATTCTGACCACAATAACAGTACTGTACAGCTTTGACTCGCCTTCTTTCTTGCAACCGTGTGAAAGCATATACCTGGACAATCGTTATACTTACTCTGAGGTAAGCGTGCTCCCTCCATACTAGCACTGTCCGCAAAGATGTTCTATTATCAGCTGTCCCATACACCCTTTTTTTTCACAACCTCCCATTCCCCTGGATACGAGTCGACCACTGCTACCGATAACCGTGGCTAGCCCGGCGGTTTACCCTTTCGGGTACCGTTTCCGTCGATGACCCGGTAACCATAACAGTGTTGCTGATCGAAAGGAGGGGACTCCGTACTGCCGACCCAACTACTCTATTAGCACCTGCTAGAAAGCCTCTATGGACCAGTAGCCGAACCGAGGTTTCTCCAACCGAACTACTCTATAGCCTATGACGTCTTAGGGCACGTTGCCTCACCAAGCATCTAACTCGTGGGTCGCGACATCCAGCATCACCGACACCTATTGGTAGAGACGCGCGAGCATCTCCACCTTTAAATCCCACGGGGGATTTCAAGCCTTAGAGAATGTGGTCCAAACTGCCATGGCCCTCTGTGGTCTCTGGAAAAGGGGCCCTAAGTCGAACAGTCAAACACTCTGCCTACACGGCTACGATGTACCGGATCATGGCCAAACTATCCTCGCGTACAACCGTCGGCATGTAGCGCTGAGTTTGCCCACATTCGGGATAAGCTACGAAATAGCGGAGGCCGCGGCATTAAGGCGCTTGCGTTGGCGAAAAGGTCTCATCCACCCTTCCAGTACAAGCTTCTACAACATCTCTACAGTTTAAATAGCCGAAAAATCATTCATGGTCTGGGGAACCTTATCAACTTATTAACCTCCTTGCTAAGAAGTGCTCTTCCACGGCTCGCATTTCCAAACCTTCTCCCTCCCAGCCCTTTAGAGAATTCGAATCAATTCGAAAATCGAATCAAATTCGAAATCAATTTACATTTTCTCGTCTGTGAATCGCATTATTAGCCATGGTATGAATTCAAATGAACATAAATCCTAATGAAATATCCCTAGGAACAACGTGTTAAAAATAAAAGTGTCCTCACCCCTTAGTTCGCCGTAAGTTGCAAAAATCAGTTAAAATATCACCTTAAAGGCAACTTATAATGCGAATTATGATCCCCACCCGTTTGCCATGCGAGGCAATTGGGTCCCCCCTCGGCGAAGTCTATGTATAGTACTGGAATCTGATGATAGATGGATAAATGAATGAACTCGTTACATATACAAAAATATTTTGTTTTCTCCAATAAAGTACGATTTAGGCGCTGAACCATCAGACTCAAGGCTACGTGAGGCAGGACCCAATAATTAATGGTGTCACTTTATTTTCGTTTAGTTCGCAATATTTACTGAGATCCAGCAAACATATTTTTCTATTTCTGCTTCATCAGTATTTTCGCAATAGAATTTTAATTAAAACACTGTTTATGTAGGCGTGATTGTTTCTGGAATTGAAACGATTATTTTTTAAATAAACTGCTGGTACCTATAGTCCAATTTCTAGTAGCATACCAGGTCAGGATTCATACATATTTCTAATTATTACCATATTTATACATTTAACGAATTTTCTTTTAATAGTGCTTCACCTTTATCTCCTAAGAGATAAGCAGAGGTGTAGTATTATACAATCTGGAGGCGGCGTGAGCCCAACAGTGGGATTTATACGGGCTGAGATGATGATGACGATGATGATTATAAAAAGTGCTTTTGTTTTCCTTTGCCCATCGACCATTTTATAATTATTATTTATAGTTTTGTGAAAATCATAACGTTTATCTATTAGGATATTGTAAATAAAACTATTTTACGGATATAATCGCGTTTGTATTTGATTTTTGATTGCCCAACGTTTCGAAAATTTTGCAGCGTTCATGGTCACGTAAATGTCTGTTATAACAATGACTTGTTGGACGTGAGACATCTTAGTCTGCCCGTGACTATGAACACTGTAAAGGGTTCGAAACGTCGGGCAATCAAAAATCAAATACAAACGCGATAAAATCCGTAGTTTTATTTACAATGCGCGATCGATCGCGTAAACATGAGAAATCACTATTAGGATATGTCAACGAATGGCGATATTTATTTTTTTGAATATTAGTTTTACTTCATATTAACGATAAGTTAACTTCGGTTTGTATCAGTACACTATTATAATATATCAATATATATAATTACAAAAAACAACTCACAGTCGTATTACAATTAAATTGAAAGCACACAACCAAAGTTTTAATTAAAATGCGATGCGATATTGGCAACTCGACACGAGCACTCAGCTCAAATGTAATTACAAGGAGAACACAATATGCTGATATTGCAACGTACGATACATCATCGATCGAAATAATGGAACTATAGATGTTATGTGCATCATCCGACGGCTTTACTTAATAACATAGAGTGTGAGCTTAACGGTGTTAACGTTTTTCTTATTACAGTGAAGAATCTCGTTGGCTTTTAGAAGATGAGCCAGCTGTTTATTTTGTTTTAATTTTGTATCGTATAGACTACGTGATTTCTATTTTCATCGGGTTCTTACTCGAACTTACTTTTATTTAATTTTTTCTAACCAATAATTCGAAAGTACGACTTGGCTTAGCCCTGAGCTATGCTTCCTATCCCACACGGAGTGCTTTTGGACCCCGTTGCTTAAATGTTTTGAGTCATAAGTAATGAGAGCAGAGAGCTCTCATTACCTACTAGTCTGCGTCAGGATGTAACAGTCCGCCCCCATGAGGTACTTGGGCCTGGTGCTCGACGGGCATTGGTGGTTCTGGGAGCATTGCCGTCGACTTGCTCCCCGGCTTGTCGGCGCAGCGTCCGCCCTTTCTTGGCTCATGTCGAATGTGGGCGGACCCAGCGCTACGTATCGACGGCTATACACGGGGGTCATCTGGTCGATGGCCCTGTAAGGCGCACCGGTGTGGGTGGAGTCCCTGACCGTCCGTCTCAGGACTCTCTTGTGGCGTCCACAGGACCCCCTTTAGGACCTGGAGGTGGAGATGCTCGCCGGAATTTAGCGGCGGGTGTTAGAGACGCGCGCCCGCGGCGGCATGGTCTCGTTGAAGGAGATTGCCGCCAGGCAGGGACGACGCCCGTCGAGACGACATTGCCCGTTGGACAGTCCGGCTGGAGAGGCCTCGGTACGGTATCTGGACCGTCGAGGCCTTCCGGTCAGTGCTGATGGAGTTGTTGGAGCGGACGCACGGGGTACTCTCCTTCCGACTGGTGCATGTCTTGACGGGACACGGTTGCTTCGGTAAGTACCTGCACAAGATCGTCAAGAGGGAGGAGGGAGAGTACACCGGCCTGCCACCACTGCGATTGCGACGAGGATACGGCGCAACACACACTCGAGGTGTGTGCCACTTGGGCTGAGCAGCGTCATGATCTCGTCGCAATCATCAGTACCGACCTAACGCTGCCGAACATCGCTAGGGAGATGCTCGGCAGCATCACTAACTGGAACGCGGTCGCCACCTTCTACGAGGCAGTCATTTTGCGGAAGGAGGCGGCGGAGCACACGCGAGAGGAACGCCTCCACAACGACGCAATCCGCCGCCGGCGACACGGGCTACATAGGCGCGAGTATCTGCGCCTAATGCTGCCCTAGCCAAGGCCGCGGGTGACCGGACCGGGGATTTAGTCCGTCACCCGCAGAGAGGCTGACTACGTGACGGCGACCAACGTCCCCGAGGGGGAACGTCGAGGGCAAACCACTGAAGACAAGTTACCCTGCACCGGTGGTCGGCTCAACGGCGAAGGCGACGTGTCACGGGTGGGTCATGGGGCCGCGCGATGGCCCTCTGTCGCCCCGGACGGATCCGGATCCGAAAAAAAAAGATGTAACAATCCCCTGAGAATAACATCCCTAATAATAAAATTATTTTACGGATTTTATCGCGTTTTTAAAAATAATAAAAGCGATAAAATTCGTAAAATAGTTAACGAAAGACATGTCATGACATGTTAAAATATCAACACTCAAGACATTAACAAGCCCAGAATAAAAAAATGATGAATATGACATAGCAAGTTTCTTCTTTTATTCTTAAATATGACATCAACTATTATTAACTCAACTAATTTCGTATATGACAGTTCATGTTTAATCCTTTCCGGTGTCCCTTTGAAGGATTATACCCCTCACAGTGGTTCATTTATCATCTTATGTATACTCAGATTAACTTAATCCATGTAGTATTATAAGTGTATTGTAAAGAGCCCAACAAGTTATAAAACCTTACTATTCAACAACCCAACAATAAAACAAAATAATATGTAGTATAAAGAAACCAATCAAACCTATAACCCTGACTCCTATGCTCGATAAAGGAGTCTATAATTAGATATATGTTTTATAAATAAAACAATTTTTACGGATTTTATCGCGTTTGTATTTGAGTTTTATATTGGCTGACGTTTCGATCACTTTTCAGCGTTCATGGTCACGGGCAAACTAAGATACTATAAGTCATCGTTAATACAAAGATTTATATCTAGTCGCTAAAGATTAGTTATTAAATTTTGATCCACATTTTGATACAAATTAATTGGCAGTACAAAAAGAAAATTATTTTGTATGAAAAAATTATATTGTTTTTGGTCAGTAATTATTAAAGGTCCATGAGCGGCAGCAACACTTACCATCAGGTGTACTGTTTGCTCGTTTGCCACCGTTTGCAATAAAAAAAAAATATATATTTAATTTTTAATGAATATTATGACAGTTTATTAATTTACATCTAACAAATCTGATATACAACCACCAGATCGAAACGCGGTTGCACTGAGAAAAATCCGGCAAGAATACTCAAAGGGCGTAATACTAAATTGTTATTGATTTTAAAGGCGGCTTACTATTTTTATTGCCTATTGTGGCTAACGAGTAAGCAGCACACCTGATGGTAAGTAATACTGCCGCACATGGACCTTTGCAATACCAGAGGCATAGCTATACCGTTGCCTATCGTACCGTTACTTTAACTTACTAAAAGTAATGCTTTATAAAATATTATTGTGAGCTTTATCTATTATTGTGAGTAAATCCTCACAATACGTACTCACGATATCTTACAATCTTATGGTGGTCCTATTGGTTTTATTTTTGACTATGTTTATAACAGGATTTCAATTTAATGGTAATACCTAGCCATCTTCTCGTTAGCCTTGCAGACCTTTCCAGGCCAGGTTACCCTGCACCGGTGGTCGGCCCTACGACTAAGGCGACGTGCCACGGGTGGGTCATAGAGCCGCGCGCCGCCCCTCCGTCGCCCCGGACGGATCCACGCGTCAGGTGCGCTGACCATGGCCCACCCCTAAAAAAACTAAAGGCCTTTCTAGGCAGGTACCGGTATGCTTTTGCTAGGAATTGTGGTTTATCAAACCTGATCTTATGGCGGGTGCGGTCCTGATTATGTTCATAGACGGCAGACCTAGTGTGACAGCGGTACTTCACATCAGCTAAGTGCTCTTTGAACCGAGTTCCTATTTAACACAAACACAATTCATACAAAACGTGTAAAAAATAAAAGCAATACACATTTAGACATTAAAGCAGAAATTATTTACCTTTATCTGCAATTTGCAATTTTAATAACAACTCTATAACAGTTAGTTCTAGTATTTACTCCAAAAATCAACTGTATTATAAGTACATTATCTGCTAAACTATTTGCTTCTATTCGGCATCTTGTTACCAAACTTGATGCCTCTTCATCCTATAGAATACGGTCGCTACACAAACTTGCTACCTACCGCATTTCCATAACCTATTTAAATACTGCGCTCGTCAAGTTACGTGTAAGTACCTGTCTATTCAATGCAATCACTTAGTTCATATCGTTTTGCAAATTGATAATATTCCGCATTCTATTTTAATGTTTTGTCTGGGTTCAAAAATATTCAATGATTAATTTTAAGTTTAAATACTGACTATTTTGTCTAAGTACATATTACCTAAAATATTTTTAATAAAATTAAAGTAGTATGCGTGCAGCATTTTGATCTTTGATTTTGTATGATTTTTGTCAATGTTAGTAATTGGTAGCTTCGTACTTAGTACTTAATCATATTATCTCAGAAACAAAAACCGCGCCATTTATCATTATGACTTACCAAATAAGCAGCAATAAGCTCGCGACTGAAATTACTCATCAATACACAAATGGTTGTGCTCGTCAAAGTCATTTCCTTCCCTCTGGACTGAGAATAGAAAAGTTCTCCATCTCTTGTCCACGACTACTAATCTAATGTAATACCAGAGGAATAGGAGAGTAATTTTCCCCAGTGGTAAGGGTTATATTCGATAGTGGACTATAGGCTAGCTGATGGATAGATAGGATAGGATGATATTTTATTAATTTAGTTGGATTTTTCATTGCCATGATAAATGACTGTTACGTTATTCCAACTGCAAGACTTTGCGAGACTCTTGCTGCAATACCAAGACCAAGACCAAGACTCGAGGGTGCAATACCAAGACCAAGACGAGACCAGGTGTGATGTTGCAAGACCAAGACCAAGACTGGTCCAAGTCTCGTCTTGGTCTTGCATTTGGGCAACACTAATCAGGAGAATAGGAAGCCCCAGTCGTCAGGAAAACTCATAACGAACTGTGATCAAAACCTTGGTGATTATGGTATTATTCAAAATGATATGTGGTCACCGATAGACTGCTAATTCCTTCCCATCATGGAGTAATTTGATGCCTAATAATGAATATACCAATAATGAGTAGTAGAGATATTACGGATATAAAGATTCAGATCTGGAAAGGGTTATTAGAATAACACCTTATTAGTTTCAGATACGATTACGAATACGAAATTATTACCGATTATCCGGCATTTCGGTTACGGATATAAAATTTTTAGGGAACTGTGAAAGAAAAATACGATGAAACGATTTGACTTTACGTCTATGTGGATGATGTAACGTATCTCTTCAAACTGTCTCTGTTCAGAATTATTTGAAAGTATCTTTGACGATACGAAACGATAACATAGATAACGATTCAATTATGGTTTCGGATATCCGATAGTTTCAGTTACTGTTACCGAGCTCACTAACACCGGTTTTTTTTAGGGTGGGCCATGATTAGCGCACCCGCCGGCCGGATCCGTTCGGGGCGACAGAGGGGTGGCACGCGGCCCCATAACCACCCGTGACACGTCGCCTTCGTCGTTGGGCCGACCACCGGTGCAAGGTACCTTGTCTTCAGTGGCCGGCCCGACGGAATACCCCGGTCGGGGTACCCCCTCTCTTCTCGACGTTCACCCTCGGGGACGTCGGTCACCGTCGCGCGGTTAGCCTCTCTGCGGGTGACGAACTAAATACTCGGTCCAGTCACCCGCGGCCTCGGCTAACACCCTGTTAAGTAGTATGTGCTAAAGATAAAAGAATATTGTACCCGCTATATAATGCTATCAAGCGCGACTTATTTACACAAACACGAAAGCCATCTTAGGTTATCCTTTATCACGTGTCAAAATATGTCACAACACTTGTAAGTGACAATAGCGGGGCTCTTTAGCGTAACCTTTCAAGTCTATTAATGAGTTTTCTTTATACAAAGGTACATAGTTGATTTTGCTCTTGTCGATTACAGATATAGCGCTTTTGTATAAGATTAAAATATATACATAAAAGAGTTTATTCTGATTTTAGAAATCAATACATAGAACAAGCGACAAACGAAAGTGATATTTAAAAAGTACCTTTATTACATCAAATTTGTACAACACCGTATTACAGGCTGTTTGTAAATTTACATTTTAGAGAGTTACAATGATGGATTCAAAAGTCCTTTTTTTATTTAAAAAATACCATAATTATAAAATAACTAATGACACAACGATATACAAAAAAAATATAAGTTAGACTCAAAGTAGTAAAGCGTAGCAAAAAAGGTCTTGTTCCATAAACATGAAATGGCGTAAAACTCAAAAATATAACGAAGGTTGCCGTGCCGCATCACTATCAGATCGGTGGCACATCGCGATGTAATAAAATAACACTTCGGATGGCTATTTTTAAAATATATTCAATAATTAACGTTAACAAAATTTTCTATTATAACTAATGATTACGTATGCCGATAAATTAAGAGTTTGGCAAGCGCGGTGAATTTGATACAATCCCGCAGCAGCAACGACCGATCGCTCTCGAGTCTCGTTCCCAAATGAGTATTCAACGGACCGCTCTCAATAACGAAAGCTCGATAATATTTCAAACATTAACGGTCAAACGACAAACATCAAAAATCATGCCAACGTTGTATCGAACACACCCAAGTATAATACTTGACGTTTCCGTAATCGATTTATTCTTAAAAACTATTAAGATATGGCGCCAGAGGTAGTGACGCTGCGACAAATATAATTGAAAATATCTTTTCCATATTTTTAAATTATACCTTATATTAATAGTATTTTCTAATAATAAGTATTACATAAAAATCGGCCAGCCGGCCATTAAAACTATTGCCCATAACTTTTGCAATATTAATGTGCGATGGAGGAGTACATTTTGCATCGACCGAGAAGGCAAACTCGACATAAAACCCTATACCAACTCGTCTGACCAGCGTGGTATAGTAGGTCAAAATCCCTCCTAGTACGGAGGAGGGTCGATTCCAACAGTGGGATGTATACGAGCCGAAATGATGATAATGATTGTGCATAAACCCCGAGAAGATACTTATTGTCAATTTTAACGCAATTACATTAAATTAATATAACAAACTACCGCCGGTTCGGAAAACGACCGCTATTGAGAAGATCCAGCAAGAAACTCAGCGGGCTGGTCTATTATTTTTTTCCTTTAAATTTGTATACAACTTGTCTTGTACTAGCCCCAGTGTGATGCCCTTTAAACCAGAAGATACCTAATATAATTCACATAAAATTCAAACGATTATAATTGATCCAAAACCCACAAACGGTACCCGATCACGAGTTAACTACTAGAGTAACCATCATCATATCTTATATATACATAATTATCATCATACTAAACGCAAAAATAAAGATAGAAAAAATTGCAAATTTTGGAGTGATATTCAACCGGCTGTAACTCTGAGGGTAATGATCGTACAGCAATTTAAAAAAGGAAATTGTAGCTCCAAGTGTCTACTTTTTGAATATGAACTTCAATATTTTTGTAGATATTTTTTGAGTAGTCATAAGAAAATGACCGGAACCTTTTCTAACTTTTTGCCTGTCTTTAAAACAGTCTATGGACTTAAATATTTTTTCTTAAAACGCGGTCATGAAATTCTTGCATAGAATTTAATTCCAGTTAAAAACAGCTCTGTACGATGATTTGGCTCGGAGTTATCCTTGATCAAAGCAAAAAAGTACTTCAAACCATAGAAACTTTAAAAAAAAAACAAAAACAATTGAATTTTACAGTCCGTTGAAAATTACCCCAAAATTTGCTACTAGTGTATATATATAGAATTTTACATAATAGATTATTAGACTGCGAATTACTACTTGTGTAACGTAGGAACCATATATTTTCAGCGCTGATTAAAATCCATTGTACTATCTGACAAAGGATCACGTGGCTCGGAAAGCTAACTTCACAAAGACTACACAAGCTCCATTGTAATCTCATTGACTTTAATCACTATTAACAGCTGAACTTTAGCTATTAACACAGTATCGGCAGTCTCAATACCGATTTGCTTTCAATTCTCTTCATTAGTGTGAAATAATAATATTATATTGAGAGCGAAGACTTGTGAACTAATACCTTCGTAACTAATACATTACCTATGAATTATTAATTATGACATTTATTATGCTGTAATATATTGGGGGGACGTCGGTTGATGGGAGGGTACCCCAATAGGAGGTATTCCGTCGAGCCGACCACTGATGTCAAGTAACCCTGCTCCGGTGGTCGGCCCAACGACGAAGGCGACGTGGTTTTCGGGTGGGTTGCGGGTGTTGCGTGCTTACGCCCCTCTGTCGCCCCGGACGGAGTAGTGCGAGGAGGGCGGCGACCGCAGCCCACCCCAAAAAAAAAAAAATGCTGTAATATATTGCTTGTAGTAAACTTTTATTATATAGTTGACAATTTTGTGTTATAATAACTTAGAATAATAACGTATAGAAGAATAGTATCGGTACTTAAGCGATTAAAAACGTGAAGCCAAAAATAATACACGTGTGCAAGCGATTACACGCATACATACGCACACCACTATATAATAGAGTTGCCTTGCGTACGCAGTGACCTTGTACACTAAGGAACGGTTCGGTGTAGGGAGCCAACTGGCTCCAATTTATATGATTCATTTTTTATGTGTGGAATTACCTTTTATGAGTTATTATTCTAAGAATAATAAATAGTATCATCATCATCATCACAGCTCATATATGTACGTGTAATTGCTGGGCTCGAGCCTTCTCCACGATGGAAGAGAAATTGATCTACTATATCACGCTGGTCAGACGTATTCGTATAGGGTCTCAGTTCGAGTTTTCTTTCTCTTGCATAGACCTTATCTGCGTATTATAATACCTTAGTCGTCTTTTACGTCATCTACGGACGACATAGGGGGTGGCGATTTGTATTTTTACTCCCTCAGTAGGGATGTGAAAAAATATTAGATTTTTATAGTAATCTATTTTTACAATCGATTATCAAAATAATAAAAATCGATTATTAATCGATTTTTTATTACTCGAAATTGGGTCGAAATTAATCGATTATTCACTGCCAGATTTCCTAAAAAAAAAAAGGCCATCACGATTGTTTCATACTATATTAGAAAATAAAGCTCACATTTCCTAAAAACAAAAAGGTCATCATAATCCTGTTGGGAGGAAAAAAATCGATTATTTTATAATCGATTATTTATTTTTAATAAATCGATTATTTTATAATCGATTTATTTTAAAGAACAAAAAATCGATTATTTAAAAATCGATTATTTTCCTCCAAGTCACATCCCTATCCCTTACCACACAGAAAAATAAACAGTGTAATATATTCTATTATTTCTGTGGACAAACATTTTGTCTGGTTGATCTCGAATGTACATTAACATCCGTGAGGTAATGGAGTAAGAATACAATTTACCACCCCGTATATTGCCCGTAGGTGACGTATAACTCGACTAAGTATTAGCATCTTAGCACCTATAGCGCCTGATACTGCCCTTGCGTCTGATGCCGCCCTAGCAGATGCTGCGGGTGACCGGACAAGGGATTTAGTCTGGGCACCCGCGGAGAGGTTAGCCTCGCGACGGCGATCCGCGTCCCGGTAGGGGACGTCGACGGGAGAGGATACTCTCTTGGGGTATTCCGTCGACCACTGAAGTCAAGAAACTCTGCACCAGTGGTCGACCCAACGACTAAGGCGACGTGCTATACGGGTGGGTTGCGGGTGTGTGTGCTCTGTCGCCCCGGATGGAGTGGAGCGAGGAGTGCGCCGACCGTAACCCACCCCCCAAAAAAAAGAGCACCCATAGAAGAAAAGGAAGATTCGAAATGAAGTCCTGTACCAACCTGTCTGAACAGCATCGTATTTAGTAAGGAATTTTCTCTCGTATTTTGGAGAACGCTCGAGCCCAGTATTTTGGGACCTATATGAGTTCAGATTATGGAAGACGATTATATATTAACGTATTTGTAAATCAAAATCAGTAAATTAACATTTAAAGGATAATGAATACTTAGACACGAAATGCCACAATAAAGGAAAGATAATTGGCTTAAAGAACATGATTTTGTTACGAGATTTTACCTCAGTAATGAACTATCATTAGATAGAAATAAAATCACTAGATTTAATTTCAATATATACTACTAGCAGACCCGGCCACGCGTTGCTGTGGCTAATGTTTTTGTTATATTAGATTTTATTAAACTATTTAAGTGGAACTGTAGGAGAACATCTGTCATGGAGGTCGTTATATTTTTTTACAAATGGCATCTATGTAAAAAAGCAAGTTAAAATCGTATATGACACGTTTGTAGGTTTGACATAGCAGCGCCATCTATTAATTAATTACTCAATCCAGTCAACAGATATCGCCATCTGTTAAAATCGTTTGGAGTTAACAGATAATTGTGAATGTCAAATAATAGGTATATATAGGTAATACAAATAATGCAATATGCAAATGCAATAAAATAATATTGCGACTATAAATTAAGATGTAAGCGATCCTATCTTTCAAGTTGGACCAAACTGCACATGGTGTGCAAATTTGATTAAAATCGGTTAAGTAGTTTAGGAGTCCATCGCGGACAAACAACGTGACACGTAATTTATATGTATATATTAAGATAAGATGTACTTTTCCTCCTAATAACTATGAAAACTTAAGGGGGCCAACAGTATAGTGACAATTTTTTGTATTAATGAAATCGTAATACGTTGGTAAGATTTTTCTTAGTAAAAAAGCTCTTTACTAAAACGGATTTAATTTAACCTACATCAAGTACTGCACAAGAGATTTTCTCAGCGAAAAACCGTAAATCAAAAGAGTACGTTTTAATTAAAAGCCGTAATACTGTTAAGGTTGTAGGAACTTGCATTAGTTACGAAAGCAAGATGATGAATTTCCTCTCGCACTCTTTCATGCTCTGTGCGTTCAGTTAAATGACAAAATAAAAGAAACAGCTCATATTTACTTTTAAATTGCTTTCCAAAGACATTTTAAACAAAAAAAATAAAAATATACAATTATCGGACGCTAATATTACCCAGACTCAAAACAATTATTTTTGCATCACATATAGAATTTTCCGGCTTGGAGATCAAACCCACAATACTTGGGGTATGGCCACTTAAACCACTACTCAATTAATGCAATCACTTCATGCAGTGCAGTCACATCTTGCAGTGCAGTCAATAAATAAATAGCGTCTATTTTCAACTAAAATGTGGTACATGGCTTGTTCGTAGTTTCCATTTTCTTTTTTAGAAGTTTCATGCTCAAAAAGAGATAAGAATGACAGAAATAAAGATGAAAAGAAAAGTGACCTGGCGCATCACCAAGTCACTCTTCTCTTTTTGGGTTTGAGTGCAGAACGCAAACATTATATATGTCTGTGATATTACATTGAGGTCTAGATGGACTAACTAGCAATAGACTTGCAGGTACTAATCCTTCGTAACAGTAGAGAAATTGATTTATAATACCACGCTGTTCTAATATGTTGATATATTGTTTTATTTAGAGTTTCCTTTACTTTTCCTTGCACAGATGTTATATTTTGATTTTGATGAAATTTGGCATACTAGAGGTTTCGGGGCCAAAAAATCGATCTAGCTAGGTTTTATTTATAGAAAATGTTGTTTTGTCGGTGTTTTTCGCTAATCAATACAATGACATAAAATGTCAATAGCATATGGATTCAAATTTCGCTGTTGACATCATGAGTGACGATAGCTCAGTTAGGAAATCGTCCAGTTTTTTTGTTTAGTTTTGGCATTCAAACAGCGTGGGATCGAATCTCGGTGTAATTACTATATTCTTTTTGTAACTTTTTATATTTTTTTTATTATTTAGTTTTTATTTTTTATTAATATATAATATCTAAATATACTCGGCAAAAATACAACAAAAATATACCGAGCGAAACTCGTTCAACCTGATATTATTACTTAAGTCTCGACCCCCAAGGAAGAGATGCCTAATTGTATTCTTACTTTGCCATTCACTATATTCAATAAAATATAATGATACAGATCACAGATCATATACGTTCTACTGTTGGGTTCGAGCCTCCTCTACAATGGGCAGGGCATTGCCCTACTATGCCACGCTAGTCAAACATTTTGGTATAGGTAGGGTTTTATTTAGAGTTTTAACGAAAATATATTACACATTATATTTGCATCTTCGGAAATAATGTAGCCCTGTATGATAATTACCATAATAATTATAATTATGAGAAATCTACCAGTCATAATTTATGTCATAGTATCTACTAACGTCCTTTGTATTTCAGAGCAAAAGAACAAGAAAAGAAAATCCAAAACAGAATGCAATACTTGGCTGAATTCAACGAGAAGCAACGTAAAGAAAGAGCAGCAAAGGCAGCCGAGAAACAAAATAGGATAAAGCAGAGAGTACAGACTGCTGCTGAAATGGAACTTAGAAGAAAAATAACCATGGTGAGGCAGTGGAGAAAGAACGAGAAAAAGAGGTTGAATAGACTGAAACAGGAAAGAGAAGCGAATAGGAAACGACTTGAAGATGAGGTTAGTTTTCGACGCATAAGTCAGGATATAGAGTGATGGTATCATCATCATAGTTTTACTCATATATGTACCAGTGCTGGGCTCGAGGAATACAATAGGAAGGAAATTGACCTACTATACCACGCGGGTTAGACGAGTTGGCATAGGGACGGCATAATCTTCTTTATATATAAATTTCTTGCGTACGTGTTTAACTGTGTATGTCACTGAACTCCTCCTAAACGGCTGATCCGATGTTGATGAAATTTTTTGTGCATGTTCAAGAGAATTCGAGAATGGTTTAGATTTACAATTGGACCCGGTAGATGGCGCTGCTATCGATTTCGAGGAGAATTCCTTTTATTTTATTTTATTTGAACAGAACAACGTTTGTTGTATCCACTAGTCTTTATATATATATTTCTTGTGTACATGTGTATGTCAATGAACTCCTAAACGGTTAAACAGACGCTGATGAATTTTTTTGTTTGTTCAAGGGAATTCGAGAATGGTTTAAATTCACAATTGGATCAGGTAGGGGACGTTGCTGTCGATTTCAAGGCAAATTCCTTTTATTTTATTTGAACAGAACAACGTCTGTTGGGTTCGCAAGTAATATATAATATACTAGCTGAGCCAACAGACGTTATTCTGTTCAAATAAAATAAACGGAATTCTCCTTGAAATCGACAGCAGTAAAAGGGACTGACCGACTGCAGCACCATCTGCCGGGTTGATTTGTGAATCTAAATTATCCAGGCCCCCCACTTGAATATATTCACAAAAATTAATTCAAATCCATCTAGCCGTTTAGTTGCAGTATGGATAAATAACCTAGATACCTAGTCGTTAAGTTTTCTTAAATTCTCTGCATTTCTGCGCAACTTTCTTAATTTTTTTCCGTAAAAATCTTTTTTAAAGTATTAGAAAAATTAAAAAGAAAGATGGACGAAATCAGTGGAGTCTTTCTTAAGTTATGTTATTGTCCTGCCCGAACAGCGCCACCTACCGAGTCCAATTGTAAATCTAAACCATCATCGTATCCCCTTGAACACACACAAAAAATTTCATCAACATCGGTCCAGCCGTTTGGGAGGAGTTCAGTGACATAAACATGTTCGCTAGAAATTTATATATAAGATAACCCACCCTTTATTTTGAGACAATTGTTGGATTTGCCGTATGATGACGTAGTAAGAACACAATTCACCACTCTCCAACATTCGTGTGGATGCCGTAAAAGATCACTAATAGATTATAATATTCATGTAACATATATGCCAGAGAAGGAAAACTCGAAATAAAAGCCTATACTAACCCGTCTAAAGAATGTGATATAGTAGGTCAGTTTCCCTCCTGTTTTGGAGGAGGCTCGGACCAGTATTACGTATATGAGAAGTGATGAATGATATTATCCTGTCTCATGGTGAAGGGTTTAAAATATAATGTATTGTAGCCCTTTACTATATAGTAGTCAAAAAACCAGCAAGGCACCACAGGAGTGGCTAAATACTTTTGGGTAACTCGTAACAACAACTGCGATCGCCAACACGCTTGAAAAGCGTGGCGATTATGTCGCTTTCCATCAGTGGTCTTGTCCAAGAGTGGCCGATGCCTGGCTGACGAATAAATATTTTTTTTTCCGAATAAGTTGATATATAAACCTAATCCTAACTCCTCAGATACAAATCATTAAGGGGAACTCTTCACTATTCTATTTTACAATGCCAGCGTTTATGTAAATTTCTTAATAGAATCTTACATTATTTATAGAATAGATACTCTGGGGATAATGACAACCGCTGGGGAAGAAAGGTTCTCGAGTGGCGACCACGTATCAGACGACGCAGTGTAGGACGCCCCCCCACTACCTAGTGGGGGGCGGTGGTCCACCTGGACCGATGACCTAGTGAAAGTTGCTGGGCGTCGTTGGATGCAGGCGGCACAGGACCGCAGGATTGTGGCGCAACATGAGGGAGGCCTACGTCCAGCAGTGGACGGCAATAGGCTGAAATGATGATGATGAATGATAAGATACTCTGATTAATGTGCGAATTCCGTAAATGATAATAAAGTGTTATAGTTTTTAATTTCAAGTAACAAAATATAATAAAATCAACCAACCTTTTTAATAGTTTTCTATTATAATTAGATTTCTTCTTAAAGCAGATCTGATGGAGAGTTTCACGCTAGAGCCCATCGACCCATTATAATTTAAAAACCCATGAAAAATTAGAATAAACATACATATTTAATAGTCATCGTCACCATCACGTATACGTCGCACTTTTGGGCTGGATTCTTCTCCATAATGAAAGAGAAATTGACCTATAATATCACGCTGATTAAACGGATTGGTGTAGGGCTTTATTTTGCACCGACCGTAACTCACCCTCCCAAAAAAGGGCTTTATTTAGAAGAAAGATTTTTAAAGTGACAAGGGAATAATATTCGAAATTTTAAACATGATATCTCTTCTTGTTGTTGTTTAATGGCAATAAGCTACAATAATGTAAGCTATTGGTGCCAGTGTCGAATTATTATATTTGTATCTCCATAACATTCACGGAATCTTGCCTTGTGAAGATACCCGATCCTTTGAAAGGCTTACATGGGGATATGGATCCAACACGCAGAGGCCTTTGGAAAAATTTAATGTTAAAATGGAATGGGACATCTACCGATGACACTCCATGTTTGCACATAACACTCGTGGACTGCCAACGGTAGATGTAAAACTATTGCGTAATTATGATATCTAAAGCCTTATTATGGGGTTGTGAGGTTTTATGGACTGGATTAAATGAAACTATTTATTTAAAACTCGTCTGCCTTCAATACCTTATACGTCTTGAACTTTGGAAGACGGTGACACGCCAACTCACTGAATGGGCCCCCTCAAACGGTCGCCACAGACACGCAGGCCATACGGGCAACAGGGGGGCAACATTGGTGCAAGTGGCTTGGGGTGTCAAACGGTGCGGCACCGGTTTCACCATCGCAAGTCCCCGATAAACGGAGACCCGCAGTGGTTTCCCCGTAGTTATGCCCTTGAAAATGACCCTTCCACCCCCGAGCATATAGCTCTGGCGACCCCTCTCTGACCAGCCGTTTAAGACAAACCAGAGTTGAGAATCCTGCGGGCACTCTTCGGTTTCCACTCCAGCCAGCCAATAAAGGCGAGCTGAATACGAGGCCCTGGCCGACTCTCTGGGGCACTCAGGACCGCAGTGTCGCCACTCACATTCAGCACGCCACAAGCTACCCTGCGGTTTATTGGCTTTCCTATAAATCTTATGATACATTTTTTCTTTTATATCGAAAGAACTTAGAGAGCCATATAATGTTCCTCCGAGGTTTGCGTTAGTCTCATGGTGAGATAACAACTGGCCCAGAGGGTATTATTATATTCATTATTAACGTCTTTAGTCCTCGTATTTTAGCCAGTCCTTAACATTGATTTGGTGCTGACAACCAAATCAGTTTCCTCTGGGAATTTTGACAGAATGTAAAAATGCACGTAATTCGCTATTACATCATATTTACGACATATCAGAATTTTATCTGCATTATAATAATATTACATAAAATATCAACAAAATTATTCAATATAACACTATAAAAGACTATAATAATGAATAAAATTTAAAAGCGCTACATGATATTTTAACATTCTCGTCAAAATCCCCGTGATATCTCTATTTAATACTGCCATCTGTCACTAGTGTGGCGTTACTCCAACATAAAAGTAATTACTAGTACACATTTCGCCTTCGACAAACAAATCATTGTGGTTCTCTGAAAAATAGCTTACAACCGTAGCCATTACTTAGGTCAGAAAATTCATTACATTTTGCTCAATTTAGTCAGGTAAAATCGACAGTAAAACCTACTTCGGCGTATAATTACAATATTACAAATATTTGTAGTTTGAGATATTGACAGGGGTAGGGAAACTTCAAAACTATAGCGCATTAGTTAGGTATAGAAGTTGGGTTCAGGTTTGGATTCAAATAGATATTTTATTGAACTAATTTCATTATCACCTTATTCGTCTCATACTACACTTGTAGAAAAAAGTTCAATTAAAGAGAAATCGTTGTGATCTTTTCAAATGCAAACGTTTATTTCCATATTTAGTCTTACATTGATTCAAAGTTATGTTTTGCTAAAAAATCTTACTTAAGCTCGGTGTTTTAATTAAAAGAAGATTAACTTTAAATAGCCCGTGAAGTGACCATGTGTGATGATGCTCATGTGGTGATGGAGTAAAAATCCATCACGTACCCATTCTTGTCCGTGGTTCTCGTAAAAGACGACTAAAAGGCACAATATTTATTTATTTATGTTTATTTATTTAAGACAACACCCTGCACTAAGGAAATAATCCTTGTGTTGCGGGGGACTTTACAAACATACAATTAACGGACACAAATTACATCCAGACTCAGAACAACAATTTGTGGATCGCACAAAGTGTTGTCCCGCGTGGGATTCGAACCTGCGATACTGGCGCTGTAGGTCGCTAGCTTAACCACTACGCCATCTGTGCAGTCAATATGCGTAACATTTATGCAAGAGACGATAAATTCGTAAAAAATCCTTTACCAATACGTCTGATTAGCGTGGAATATAGTAGGTCAATTCCCTCCCACGGTTATACCACACTGGTCAAACTAGTTAGTATAGTTATTTCGAGTTTTTCTTCTCTTGCACAGATGTTATACTATGCGCGGTACTCACGAACAAGGTGCGCTGATTTGAACTCTTATGCCATCACCACAGCGAAATATTTCTTCTAGTTTATATAAAGTAAAAAAAAAAACAGTATATTAACACTTTCAAATTTCTGCTTTTTATTCCAGGCAAACAGTAAGTGGCATGCGCGCGTTGAATCTCAAAACAACAAAATACTTGAAGAAGCCCTTCTTCTCAAATTGTATACAGAGGATATGACAGCTGGTGCTCATAGGAGGGCCAAGTAATGTGTAAACTTAAATAATTATTATGTTTCTTTATACTGCTGTTGGGGACAAAGGAGGTATTGGCTCCTCGATAACAGGTGATACCGCACCTCATGGACCTTTGCTGGGCCTACTGTGAAGAAAGTGGAGGGAGTGTGAATGCGTGCAATAAGATTCAGTGATACTAAAGGTATCACTAAAACCCACTATACGCAAACGCTTCCCGAAAATTAGGCTTTGCGCTCTCTCACTTAGCGAACGAAATGCAGTAACAAATCTAGTTTATAAGCCAGTTTCTTTTAATTAAAGACCAAAGATAACAATCGTATAAAATCACTGTGGCAGATAGATACTGTAATCCCAAAGTATATACTGAACAAGTCTCTATTGGAGTAATCCTAATTTATATAGATTCATTTATTTTCTTTATAGCTACGATTACAAAGCAATAAAGACTTGATTGTGTCCCAAATGACACAAATTGCTTTCGTATCCGACACATGAGATGTATCAAACCTACAAATGCTTAAGATTCGTAAAAATAAGAATATCTTTTTCCTGGAAATCTAAAAAAACTGATATAATCTGTATTATTATTACTACTATTCGTCAACTCAGTCCAAAAACTGTCCAGAAACAGTCCCACTACTGGGCATAAGCATCACAATCATCATCATCATTATTGTTCAGCCTACCGCCGTCCACTGTTGCCACAGAGTGCGATCCGGTGCCGCCTGCATCCAACAACACCTAAAAACTTTCACCATGTCATTGGTCCACTTAGGGGAGCTTTTTTTTTGTTCACTCTGTGGAAATGCATTTACGCACTGTCCCCCGCCAGTGACGGACGGGGGGGGGCGTGTGGGACTCACCGACCACATCCGCGGCCGGAATACCCACTAAAACCACAGCGCCCCTTTCGCCCTTACGGGGTGCCGGAGAGGTCGTCTGATGACATTCAATCCCCGACACCCCAACGCATGGCCGTCTGGCCACGTCCTGTCATTACTATTCAGGGCGGTGGGAGTAGGTGGGCATATTGTCGCCTCCTCCTCCCGGGTCGCCGGCGACGAAGTGAGTCAGCAGACGCAAGCGCCTCGCGTTCCCGCTCCGCCGCTTGCTTCCTTGATATGACGGCCTCGCAAAATGAGGCCATCGACGACCAGCACCTGTCGCTGCCAAGCATCTTTGCGATAACGGTTGGCAGCGACAGGTTCGCTCCAAGTACCGCCGACAGGTCGTGACGCTGAGACCCCCAGGCGGGGCATACCTCCAATACACTCAGGGAAGCTAGGTCGTTCGATACGTAGTCGTCATTCGATAGTTTTTCGTCACCAGCGGTTATTGGTTCGTCGAGTGATAAGGCCTACCCATTGCCACTTCAGCATGTTAATTCTCCGTGCTATGTCGGTTACATCCGTTCTATGGATTTTAGTATTTCGGATTCTATCTCGCAGAGAAATTCCAGGCATAGCCCGCTTCATAGCACGCTAAACAACTTTGTGCTTGGTTATGAGGCCTATATTCAGGAACCATACAATTATTTACATTACACTAAAATAACTATTGCATACTATTTATACGGGAAAACTAATATATTGTTTTATAAATTAAATCCGACTTTAAAACAATGTTGACAAGATGAACCAAATATGCATTATTAAGGATAGCTTGAAAACTACTGATCATATCTTGATTAAATTAATAACCTTTGAAGTATCTATCTAAATACCCAATAAAAAAGAATAATCACAGTCGATTCATAATTGGCTGAGTAATTGCGGTATCACATGCAAAAAAATATACGGTCGAATCTCTATTCGTCCGTTACTCTGTACTTCCTCCGTTTTAATGTGGATAAAATAGTCGGTAAAATAGATTTTATGTTGGTACAATTAGCCGATTTTATTTCTTACAAGTGTAAGGTTGCCATCTTTGGAGGATTTTTATTTTTTTTTATGAGCAAGGGAACTTTAGGTGCACTAGAGAAAGGGAAGAGAAAAAAATATACATAGAAGAAATGACGTGAATAAAGCACATTTATGAACTCGAGCCTCCTTTTCTGTGAGAGGGAAATTGATCTACTACACCACACAGGTTAGACATGTCGGTATAGGGTTTTATTTCGAGTGTTTATTCTCTTACACAGATGTTATATGCATATTAATCCCTTAGTTAACATCCACAGACAAGAGAAGGGGTGGTCAATTATATTCTTACTCCGTCATCACACGGAAATTAATAATACTAACAATGGTAAAAATCTATATTTAATTATGATATAGGAAAGCAGAAATCTACGCATATAATACAGACTTGGAACTTCAACGTATCAGACTGTGTAATTGGAAACTGAATCACGGAGGATCAGCTAAAGCTGCTCAACTTATCAGGAAGATGGGCGTCGAGTTCGAAAAGGTATACTTTGATTGTATTCCACCAGATCAATCTCTTCTTCAGTCCACATACACATAGACTGACACTAATGTATAAAATCGGAGGAAAATTCAAGATGATTTGGCGCAAGGTTTTTTTTCTAGCTTGCCTTACTGACATAAATGTTATATGCTTTCATAAATCATCTTTTAAGCAACAGGTGGTGAATTGTATTTTTACTCCGCCATCACACGTATATACAGAATCATCATCATCATCACAGTCCACTGTTGGGCTCGGGCCTCCTCCACGATGGGAGGCAATTTGACCTACTATATCATGCTGGTCAGACAGTGGTATAGGGTTTCATTTCGAGTTTTTCTTCTCATGCACAGATGTTATGTGCATATTATATCCCATTGTCATCTTTTACGACATCCACGGGCAAGATAGGGAGTGGTGAATTGTGTTCTTACTCCGTCACCACACAGAACATCACGGACAAAATCAATTATCTTAAAATACTTTTTGTGTCCATTCATATCCGTAATAATGATCATCATTACAGTTAATATATGTCCCACTACTGGGCTCAAGCCTCCTCATTGGGAGGAAAATTGTTCTACTATATCACGCTAGTCAGGTGGATTGGTATAGGGTTTTAGTTCGAGGTTTCCTTCTCTTGCATAGTTGTTATATGCACAAAATATACCACTACAAGTGTTTAGTCAGTGCAAGAGAGGAGTTACTTATACTAATGTATTATAAGATGATATTCAAAGATGAACTTGTAATACAAAATTTGTACATTAAAGCCCATTTTCAAGAGCGAACGAAGAAGGAACACATACTGCGGCAGTTTTGATCTAACTTTTATAACATTTTTTTTGGTGTGGGCTATGTTCAGCGGACCCGCCGTCCGACTTCGGCCAGGGCGACAGAGGGGCGGCGCGCGGCCTCATCACCCACTGTAGTACGTCGCCTTCATCGTTGGGCCGACCACCGATACAGAGTTCCTTGTCCTCCGTGGTCGGCTCGAAACTTTTATGACGTCTCTTTACGATCTATTCTGTTTTGCAGTCTAAGCGAGGAGCTAAAGGTATGAGTACTGAACTAGCGCAAAAGTTAGCACAAGAAGCTATGGTGAACGCTGTTTCTACTCAAGGCGATGCACTCGTGACCCTTAGCCAGGCCCGGGTCAGGATGGACATAGTGACCGTTTTGCCGACTGCACCTATCAACATACTCGATGAGGTACATATGTACATAATTCCTTTTCATTTTTATTTTTTTCTAGCAATCTGTCGATTCAGTAGTAAAACTTGACTGTCGATCAAAGAGCCTGTGCTATCTATCCATCTATCAGCCTATCGGAGGCTATTATTGGATATAGCTTTATCGAAATATAAATAGTTAATATTGGTAGGACCACACTGTTAACACTTGTTTGTCTAGCTGCGGGCCGTCCGGGGCAGTACCACACTCTCGCAGAAAATCGGCGTCCAAGTAGTAGGAATTTGTTACTGCGCTTCGTTCGGCGAGGGAGAGTTCAGTGAGTGTTTGCATGTGATAGGTTTCAGTGATGCCTTTAGTATCACTGAACCTCATTGCAAGCATTTCATACTGCCTTCAATTTTTTCGTGGTACGCAGCGGCCCTGCAAAGGTCCATGAGCGGCAGCAACACTTACCATCAGGTATACTGTCTGCTCGTTTGCCATTTTATGCAATTAAAAAAAATTATAGAGCACAATCTATAATAACCACGCTTGTCTGACGGATTTTTCATACAGTTGACACTATAAGTTTCCTAAGCGAGTTCTAATAACAATTTTCCTAGTGATTCCTTTAGCGGTTTTTATACATTATATAGTTTTATATTTTGTGTTGTATTTCGTTATAGTTTTATACACTAAAAGTTTCCTAGGCGATTTCAAATTACCATTTTCCTAGTGATTCCTTTGACGGGTTTTATTACTCCGATGGGAATGTAAGAGGGGTAGTGATGAAAGTTTAATTACGTTAGTTCTAAGTTGTATAAAAAAATCTATACAGCAGATAACATAAAGAAAACTATCCAGCCATCCCGCCAACTTAAGCTATATTCCCTCACACTTTGGAGGAAAGTCGTATCAATAGTAGAAAAGAAAGAAAATATTTTATTTACCAACAGAAACCAGGATTTCTGATGTTTACACGAGTATTATACATTGTAAATAAAACTACGGTTTTTATCGCGTTTGTATTTGATTTATGATTGCCCGATGTTTCGAACACTTTACAAGTACTTACATATAATCAATGCTATATAAACGCGATAAAATCCGTAGTTTTATTTACCAAATATTATAGGGATTTTTTTTTTTTTTTTGGTGGTGGGTTGCGGTCGGCGCGTTCCTCGCACCAATCCGTCCGGGGCGACAGAGGGGTGTAAGCACGCACACCCACAACCCACCCACGATGCACATCGCCTTCGTCGTTGGGCCGTCCACCGGAGCAGGGTGACTTGACGTCAGTGGTCGGCCCGACGGAATACCCCTTATTTGGGGTACCACGTAGCCACAAGTGAACGATGGCTGCCTCCGCCAGCAGGTCCCGGTCTAAGCGACCCACAGTCCATCGCGGAAAAGCGGGACGTCCGTCCGCCCTGTGACCCCTGCCGGGCGTCGGGAGGGTCCGGGAGACCTCCATCCGGATATACCGGTGGTCCGATAGGGTCTCAACCTCCTCCGCGACGCACCAGCTCCTCACGCTTGCGGCGACCTCGGGGCTAGCGAGCGAAAAGTCCACTATCGACCCGCCCCGCTGTCGCACGCACGTATGCACCGAGCTCCTGTTCAGTAAACAGAGGCCCAGGGCCGCCGCCCACTCCTCGACCGCCCGTCTTCGGTCATCCGTCCTGGGGGACCCCCACGCAAATATTATAGAGATAAATACGACATCAATATTGAAAAGCAAACAATAAATTCTTCATTTCATCATTATTTCGGCTCATATACATCCCACTACTGGGCTCGAGCCTCCACAATAGGAGAGAAATGGACCTACTATACTACGTTGGTCAGACATATTGATATAAAGTTTTGTTTCAAGTTTTCCTTCTCTTGCATAGATGTTATATGCATATTTTATCCCATAATCGTCTTTTACGATATCCAAGGACAAAAGAGAGGGTGGTGAATTGTAGTCGTCGTCACCACGTCATAACTCGGATAGAAGAATAAATTAAATAAAAAAAAAAAAAAAATTGAAATGTAATAGATAAAATTTTCCGTGTGGTGACGGATTAAGAATACAATTCTATCCTACCCTATCTTGCCCGTTGATGTCGTAAAAGACGACTATAGGATCTAATAGGTACATAACATCTGTGCAAGGGAAGGAAAACTCGAAATGAAACTCTATACCAACATTTCTGACAAGTATGATATAGTAGGTCAAATTCCCTCCCATTATGGAGGAGGCCCGAGTTCAACAGTGGGAGATATGTAGGCTGCGATGATGATGATGATGATATAAAATACGTCTGCCCGGCGAATGCCCTAAAAAGGTCTCTAAACATTTGCTAGATAAACACTGACACTGGTATTCAGCTTAAACCTGTTATAACAGATGTCAAAATAATTGATTTGTTATGATTTAGTGGTATAATAAAGACTTATATGGTACAATAAACTCCATTTGAGTCTTAAGAGACTCATGCTTATGCTGATTTATCTGTTATATAGATACTAGAACATGCAATAATGGAGTTTGCCCGACGTCGTGTGCATAATCTCCTGCTCGATGTTGAACGTGTGGTACGCGCACGCGCTGCCAGCATTTTCTTCAGAAACTACAGACCATCTTCCACTTCTAAGAAACGGTACGATTGTTATAATACACTAGCTTTTAAATATTTCGTCTTCAATTAGTCTTCTCTTTGTGAGATTCTCAGTATGATGACGGAGTAAGAATACAATAAACCACTCCCCTTAGACAAAATGTGTTGGTAACATCTATGCAAGAGAAACAAAACTTGAAACAAACCCCTGTCTGCCCTACGTAGTATCATCATCATCATCGCAGCCCACATACGTCCCACTGTTGGGCTCGGGCCTCCTCCACAATGGGAGAGAATTTGACCTACTATACCATGCTGGTCAAAGATGTTGGTATTAGGTTTCATTACGATTTTTCCTTCTCTTGCACAGATGTTATGTACATATTAAATCCCTTAGTCGTCTTTTACGACATCCACGGGCAAGATAGGGGATAGTGAATTATATTTTTACTCCGTCATCACACAGAACGACGTTTACGACTACGTAGTACCTATAGTTCGTCAATTTTCTCCTATTGTGGAGGAGACTTGAACACAGCAGTACGATGTATATGAGTTGAGATAATCTCTTCTCTAATATACATAATTTCGTGTGGTGATGAAGGAAATATATTCATAACCCCTCCCTTTACTGGATACGTCGTAGAAGCTGACTCAAGCTGTAGATCCAGGGCGATGGTCGGCAGCGTCAGGAACTGGAATGCGATCGCAGCCTTCTGCGAGGCAGTAGTCTCGCGGAAGGCGGCAGATCGCCTGCGCGAGGAACGCAGCCTCGATGAGGCGATCCCCCGCCAGCGACTGGGGCGGCGTAGGCGCGAATACCTGAGCCTCATGCCGCCCTAGCCGAGGCCGCGGGTGACGTGACCGGGGAATTAGTCCGTCACCCGCCGAGAGGCCGACCGCGTGAGGAAAGACCAACGTCCTCCCCGAGGGGGGGGACGTCGGTCGATGGGAGGGTACCCCAATAGGGGGTATTCCGTCGGGCCGACCACTGACGACAAGTTAACGCTGCTCCAGTGGTCAGCCCAACAACGAAGGCGACGTGGTTTTTGGGTGGGTTGTGGGTGTGCATGCTTACGCCCCTCTGTCGCCCCGGACGGAGTGGTGCGAGGAGCGCGCCGACCGCAACCCACCCCCCAAAAAAAAAAAGCTGTAGATAATGTAAGACAAAAAAAGCTGAAAGCAAAATCCTGTAACGGCCCGTTTAGCTGACATAGTATCGTGAGCCACTTTCTCTGTTGTTGCCATCCCTTATTTACCTATAGTTAGTTAATAGTCATAAAAATTAATTGTGAGATCTCTCCTCAGAAACGATCGTCGTAAGATGTCTTTTTTTATTGTAAACGGTGGCAAACGAGCAAACAGTATACCTGATGGTAAGTGTTGTTGCCGCTCATGGACCTTTACAAGGCCGCTGCCTACTGCGAACATAGTGAAAGGAGTGCAAATGCGTCCAATGAGGTTCAGTGATATTAAAGGCATCACCAAAACACACCACACGGAATCACCCTCAGAAAATTGTGCTTCCGGCTCTCTCGCTCACCGAACGAAGCGCAGTAACAAATTTCTACTACTCAGCCGTCGATTTTCTGCGTGAATGTGGTAATACCCCAGACGAACCGGCCCGCGGCTGTAGACAGACAACAGTTTGGTCCTACCACTATTAATATTATCGCCAACACGCTCGACAAGCATGGCGACATGAGGATGTTAGACAATATGCATGTCACGTCTGGGGTAATATACTATTCGGATCTTGTAGCAACTCGAGAAAACTTCCGTACGTTTAGGCGCTTTTGCCATACCCACTATTGTAACCAAACCTAAAGCTCACAATTAGGTCCATTAAGCTCTATCCAATCCGTGGTGCTGTACCACTGCGTTTCACGTAGTTGTACAAATTCTTATTTAACTGGCTTATTGGCCAACTTTGCTTCATGTCGCCCGCTTTGCATAAGAGGGAAGTGGAATCTTTCCAACTCCTCCTGTTTTTCTCTTCTAATTAAATCTGTTGCAGGTCTAAGACAATTAAAAGCGATTCCCGGGACTGCCTGAGAGTCAAACCTCAGTGTCTTATACGGAGACCATTGTGGATCCTGACTTACAGGTGTTACAGTAGTGGGAATGTGTGGTGGGATTAGTCCCAAAAAAAAAGCATGGCGATTACGGCGATACAGAATGAACACACTAAAGAATGACCATGCCTTGTAGTAGACTCTGGGCAGACTTAAGTCCAGCAATGGACGGCAAAATGCTGTTTGATGATGATATAATAGTATATGATATACTCGGTATATGTATATTATATATGTATATGTATAGCTTTCAACAATGTATCACCATTCATCATTTCAGCTCACATACGTACCACTGCTGGGCTCGAACCTCCTCCACAATAGGAGTTAAATTGACCTACTATACTAGGCTGGTCAGACGTGTTGGTATAAGATTGTATTTTAAATTTTTCTTCTCTTAGATAGATGATATATGCATATTTAATCCCTTAGTCGTCTCTTACCCCGGGCCCACGGGCAAGAGACCTCTCTCTGGGGGTGCATTATATTCTTACTCCGTCACAGAAAACAATGTATACGAGTACATTGTGTTTATTTTGGGATTAATTCTATCACTGTAACTCCTTGGATCCACAATAGTCTCCATAGAGAACATCGAGGTATGGTAACCTCTTACTGTCACGGAAAAAGGCGGTGGGTCGTGTGCGATTAGAGCTCCTCTTCGGCGACACGTTCCGCCGTCGGCGACTCTGGCGGCGCAGGTGCGAGTATCTGCGCCTAATGCCGCCCTAGCTGAGGCCGCGGGTGATCAGACCGGGGAATTTAGTTCGTCACCCGCAGAGAGACTGACTGCGCGACGGCGACCGACGTCCCAAGACGCCGAGACGTGAAGGTACCCGAAAGGGTATTCCGTCGAGCCGACTACTGACGACAAGTCACCCTGCTCCGGTGGTCGGCCCAACAACGAGGTGATGTGGGTACGGGTGGGTTATGGTCCCGCGCGCAGTCCTTTCCTCCTTTCATCGCCCCGGACGGAATGGACCGCGCGTGCGCTTCCCATAGCCCACCCATAAAAAAAAAAAAAAAAAAAATGGTAACCTCTTACTGTACCGGCACTATTCGAGAATGTTTGTTCCCCAACAGCTGTCGAGATGATATGGCATGCTCATTGCTGTTTCTCACTGCTAACTTTATGAGCCCAAAAGTGCATACATAAGAATTATATAAAAAATCATAAGGTAATAATTTGTTAATGTTTTCAGTGGTTCCAAATCGTCTCGATGGTCACATCAAGTAACTGCTGAACTAGAGCGTCAGGACTTAGATGTCCGTAATACTGGCAGTTCCATTATATTTGGAGAAATCAGCCATATTCCTCCCGCTGAAGATGATGAAATTGAAGGTGAATTGAAAAGTGTTAAGGATAGACCGCCTACTCCTGTGGTATGTTTTGTTTTATTAGAATAAATTTAAATCACCAGCTACAATCACCAAACCGCCTGCCAAGCGTTGATAATCTTATTATGGCCCTTTTGTTGAGAGGCCTGTATCTAACAGTGATCGTAGGTAGATAGATAGACTAGACAGAAAATTAGATTGATATTTGGTGACTGTCTGTAAATCGAAATAGTATTATTATATTTCCAGTTTACATTCTCTTGGATTGATATTATGTATATTATATTAAATAATAATAATAAAGTCTGCCAAAGTTCAAGACGATAAAGAAATTGAAGGCAGACGACAGTTTTTAAATCAATAGTCTTAATTCAACCAGTCCATCGAACCTTCAACCCCATAATCAGATTTTAGATACCATCATCACACAATAGTTTTACACCTACCCTTGGCAGCCCACGAATATTATGTGCAGGCGTGGAGTGTCATCGGTAGACGTCCCATTCAAATTTTTAATTAAATTTCTCCAAAGGCCTCTGCGTGTTGGATCCATATCTCCATATAACCCTTTCAAAGGACAGGGTATCTTCCCTAGGAAGATCCCGTGAACGAGGAGATACATAATAATAATGCATATAAAACTATAATGATTTCTGATGTTTACCCAAGTACACATTTGAAATAAAACTAAATAAAACTTTTTTTACAGATTTTAGCGCGTTTCTATTTCATTTTTACTTTCCCGACGTTTCAAATACTTCAGCGTTCATAGTCTACCAACGACCAGTTCGCGACATACATCCTTCCGTGACCATGAATACTAAAAAATTAAATCAGAAATCTGGCATCATATATTATTTTTACACATATACTATAATAGGATTTATCAAGTTATTAATCATAATGAATAACTTTTCACTGAAAATTCACGGGGATATCTAACATGAATCGTCACGTATGTTAGTTGTTAAGCAACACTGTGTAAAATGTTTATAAATTTTAAGAATAAGAATTGGGTCCTAATGAGTTCAATATTATAGCCATCTTTGACTAAACTCGCTGAAGTCACATTTGTGGATCGCATTGAAGATCTTCCTGAACCAGTTACAATCGGCGCCTACCTACCTGAAAGAAGAAAATTGTTGCAGGTAATGGCTATTTATCTTAGCACACATTCCGACTACAGCTGGGCTCGAGCCTGCTCCACGATGGGAGGGAAACTGGTCAGTTTCCCTCCCAGCGTGGTATAGTAGGTCGACTATACCACGCTGGTCAGACGCGTTGGTACTTTTTTGGGTTTTATTTCTTATTGCCCTTCTCTTGCATTAAAGTTATGTATACATCATATCCCTAAGTCGTCTCTTAAGGCACCCGCGGGTAAGGTAGGGGGTGGTGAATTGTATTCATTGTAAGCTTACTCCGTCACTTCATGGAATTAATGGTTATTATTTTCGGCATAAAATAAAGCAGTGACTTTTTATCGTAAATTTATAGTCGGTAATTTAAAAACTTAGAGGCTAGTCTTAGTCGAAGCGTATTGTGTTATTTAAAACCATGGTCTGTCAGTAATTCAATTCTGCGTAGTTTGTAGAGTGCTATGCTCTTAAAAATGTAGTATGAAATTTCATATTTTCTATTATTTTGATATTTTGCTAATAATATTATTACCAAGTTGGGGCGGAGTAAGAATACAATTCAAATTTGGAGTTGGATAATTCGATTAGGGCATATGGTAGATAGCTAGATATTTATTAATGTAAGCAAAGACATGAGCATAGCTAGTATTAAATTAAAATGTCTACATAGCGTTTTTGCTTTCCCACTGAAATCTTTAGAAAAATGAATTAGGGACAGATGTTGCTAACGCTTTAAAACCGGTACCTACATATTAACTACATGCTAAAATAACGCCTGTTAATGGAAAGATCTTTATTCCTATTAGGTGAAGGAAAAACAAATAGTTTCTCGTAAAGAACAATAAACTGTTTGTAAATAAAATTACATGACAAAATGTGCACGTTACACTACGGCTTTCCTCTTTGGGAATAAAGACGATAGATTATTGCCACAAGAACATAAGTCTTACTTTTTAAACTTTAAGAATATTGATTTCTGATGTTTACGCGAGTATTATACATTTTAAATAAAACTACTTTACGGATTTTATCGCGTTTGTATTTGATTTTTGATTACCCGACGTTTGTAACGACGTTCGCTGTAAAGTGTTCGAAACGTCGGGTAATCAAAAATCAAATACAAACGCGATAAAATCCGTAAAGTAGTTTTATTTAAGAATTTTTTTTTTGTGAAAAAGTTTATTTAAAAAAATCACCTCTTAGATTTTATAATTTTAAAATGCTTATATATATTTTTTTTTATTGCCAACGGTGGCAAACGAGCAAGCAGCACACCTGATGGTAAGTGATCTTGCCGCTCATGGACATTGAAAAGGTCCATGAGCGACCAGGGGTACAGCTAGGCCATTGCCTACCGTGATGAAAATACTCTTCTTAAACCTCGTTTAAAGAAGGACATGTCATAGCGCTCGGGAAACACAGCAGCAGGTAGTTCATTCCAGAGCTTGCACGTACATATGTGGGGGAAATGATCGCTGGAAATGTACAGTTGAAGACCATAGCGCTTCCAGGTGAAATGGATGAATCCTGCTACGATGTCGAATGGTACATTGGTAAAATGATGACGGTGGTAAGAAGTCAAACAGTTCCTCGAAGCACTTCCCGTGAAAGAGTCGGTAGAGTACACAGAGTGACCCAAAGTCTCACCGCCGCTTCAGTGACTCCAATGCGCCCGTAAGATTGGGATCCCTGACGATTCGAACAGCAGGCCTTTGCAGGGATTCAAGTGGGTCTAGCTGATATTTGGGCGCACCCGCCAAGAGATGTGAGCAGTACTCCACATAAGGGCAAACTTGTGCTTTGTATAGCACAAAACGCTATCTCGGTGTGAAGTACCGCCTGGCTCTATTCAGGAAGCCCAACTTTTTGCTTGCCAATTTGACTTTGTCCTCCAAATGACATCCAAACTGGACTTTGCTCGATATTTCGAAGCCGAGAATCCCAATACTGTCAGAAATTGGGAGAGTTACTCTTTGGAACTGGGGCGCTATGACAAATGGGTCCTTCTTTGCAGGGAACGCGCAAACTTGTGTCTTTGTGGGATTGAACTGGACTAAATTCCGTTCACCCCATTCCAAGGCCTGCCCCGGAGAGCGCTCGACTTGAGACACAAGTTGAACCCTTCTTTCCTATGTACACCGAGAGACATATTTTAAAAACTATAGCAACACTTTTGCGTTGTATATGATATTTTTCTAAATAATGAGCAGTAATGTTCTCTCTCAATCCAAGTAAAATTTTGAAACTATTAAACCGACGGCCTGCAAATTAATCAATCTATCACAATCTGTGTCATTTGTGGTAAATAATAATTAATCACAATCACTCTTTAAATATTATTCGCCTCTCTAATAACGAAGAACGTTATTTTATAAATATTTCATAACTAAGATTATCCATTAAAAAAATTTAGTTTCTAGCGTGTACCTTTGAAAACGTAAGTTTATCAACTTGCCATTTCTAAGCTACAATTATATACGTCATAAATCCCTTACTAATAGTACAGATAGGTGTATTACCGTGTGATCATAGTACACCTTTTTGAATATAATGGTCCCAATTCCCATAGGTATCGGAAAAATCGATTAAAGGATACCCGTAAAACCTATGCCAACCCATCTGGTCAGTGTGGAGTAGAAGGCTAATTTCCCTCATGTGGAGGATCCCGATGAATGGGATATATAGGGGCTGAGAAGAATGGTACGAAGTATTCGCTCAGATCTTCTATTAATATTATAATCTGCCTAGATGGTGAACTGTTCTGCCAGACTCTTGTCGAGATCTGTTAGCATGCGCGTGGAGAAGGGCATGGAACTCAACACAGGCAAAGTAACATTACCATTTATGAAACATTCAAGTGAGTTGCACAATATCTTGATAATTTTAATTGTAATTGAATTATTATTGTCTTTGTTGATAGACAAAATATAAAATAATTGTAAAATACTGTTTGCCGTATGGTGACGGAGTAAGAATACAAATCACCACTTGCGCATATGCACCTATCTTGGCCACGGATATCGTAAAAGACGACTAAAGGATATAATATGTATATAACATCTATGCAAGAGAAGAAAAACTCGAAATAAAATCCTATACCAACCTGTCTGTCCGGCATGGTATAGTAAGATCAACTTCCCTCCTATTGTGGAAGAGGCTTGAGCCCAACAGTGGGACGTATAGGAGTTGAAATGATGATTATGATGACTAGGTGTCTCTGGCCACTTTCTGTGGTATATTGAACGGCAATATACAACGCGCTTATCAATATAACAGCAACTATGAAAAGAACAGCCGATCACAAGCGTAACTGTTATCGACAATGAAAAAAAAAGCACTATTAATTCGATCGCTATAACAGGATTACTCTATAGGTTATTATGAAGCTTTTCCGAAAATTTAATCAAAATCGCTCAAGCCGTTTTGACGTACATGGGGCACATACAAACATAGTGATTTTTATATACATAGACATACTAAAGTTACATACATTCGTCACCTTCTGCGTAATAGTAAATTCGTGGTAAGAATTATCAGTGAAGATGTTCAAGAGACCAAATCTTAACTAAATTGAACAATGCGTATGCATGCGCGAATAACACATACGTCCCACAACTGGACTCGTGTCCCCTTTATAATTGGAGTGAAATTGACTTACTATACCACGCTCGTCAGACGTGTTAATATATTATTTCGAGGTTTCCTTCTCGTGTTCAAATGTTTTATGCATATTATAATTCCTTTGGAGTGGTAGGACCACACTGTCGACAGTTATCTGTCTACAGCTGCGGGCCGGTCCGTCCGGAGCAGTACCACACTCTCGCAGAAAATCGACGTCTGAGTAGTAGCGATTTGTTACTGCGCTTCGTTCGGTGAGCGAGAGAGCCGGAAGCCCAATTTTCTGAGGGTGTTTGCGTGTGGAGGGTTTTGGTGGTGCCCTTGGTATCACCGAGCCTCAATGCACGCATTCACACTCCCTTCAATTTCTTCGCGGTAGGCAGCGGCCTTGCAGAGGTCCATGAGCGGCAGCAACACTTACCATCAGGTGTACTGTTTGCTCGTTTGCCACCGTTTGCAATAATAATAAAAAAAAAAAAAAAATTAATTTACGACACCCATGAGGAAGAAAGGGGGCGGTGAATTGTATTCTTACTCCGTCACCACACTAAATATATTATTTCTGTATTTAATTATTATTGTAAGTCAAAATGTATATTGAATAATAATAATAATATAAAAAATATTCGTGTTGGATCCATATTCCTACGTAAGCCTACTAAGGGAGGCGGTGTCTTTCCAATTGAAGGAGCCCGTGAAAACAATGAGAGATGCTGTAATAATATTTATATATTTGTAATAATTATGATTGTTGCAAGATCTATACATGGTCTGCCCATCGTTTAAGTTATCGACGTCTACTATTCAATATAAACTTCCCAACAATCACTTATAATTAAATCATGCTAACGGTATCAACGGTCAAACATGTAGTTATTAATATTTTGTCTGTCTATGTAGGTATCTGTATATATGTATGAACATACATTAAAACACGTAAAACTAACAAACTCAATCTCTTAAAATTTCACAGACTAAATTTCGGTGTGATGACAGAAAATCTTGAAATAAGACCCTATACCAACACGTCTGACTAGCGTAGTTTAGTTAAGTCGATTGCCCTCCTATTGTGGAGGAGGATCGAGCCCTGCAGTGGAACGCACATAAACCAAGATGATGAGATTATGAAGGAAGCCTTTCACTAAATTTTGATACGGTTAATGATGAAGTTAATATTTTCCAGTGGAATGGGATGAAGTCGTTGAAGATTTGGCAACAGCGGTAGTAGACCACCGTATACGACCTGATTCGGCAGATATTCGACGCACTGGCGAGTTCCTTTCTCACCGGATTCTTAAATCTCTACTTAAAGAGATGAAACATGAGAAAATGGTATGTGGTATATCTTATATTATAAATGGTCTCTCATAAATCATATATGTACGTTTCACTTTTGAGCTCGGGCCTCCTTCAGTGAAGAAGGGAATTTGACTTACTATACCGCGCTGGTTATACGTGTTGACATAGGATTTCGAATACTCTTTTATATCGTTGTGATCTGCGTATTATATCCCTTAGCTATCTTTTACGACTTAGGCCGACCACTGATGTCAAGGAACTCTGCACCGGTGGTCGGCCCAACGACGAAGGCGACGTGCCATAAGGTAGATTACGGGGCCGCGCGCCGCCCTCTGTTGCCGAACGGAACCGGGCGGTCGCTGCGCGGACCGTAGCCCATCACGAAAAAAAAGCTGTCTTTTTAAGACACCCGCAGATAAAAGAGGAATGGTTAATTGTATTCTTACTCCGTCAACACACTGAAAAACAATGTTATTTGTATATTATGTTCCAGTCCATGTGATATCGGACTAAGAATACAATTTACCACTCCCTATCTTACCCGTGGATGTCGTAAAAGACGACTGAGGAATATTATACACATGTAACTACTGCGCAAGAGAAGGAAAACTCGAAATAAAACCCTAACCTGTCTGACTAGCATGGAGTAGTACCTAAGGTCAATTTACCTCCTATTGTGAATGAGTCTTGAGTCCAGCAGTGGGACATATGTGAGCTGAAATGAAATATTATATCCCGTGTACGATCGAGTACAGGCAAAAAAAAGGGAGTAGGAAACTGTAGTCATCCGCTGCTAACAGTTGTAACAAAAATGGACGTCGATGGGCTGAAGAAGAATCGATCCGTATTACTTACAATCTAATTTACTTAATTTTAAATATTGTAGTGCGTTCTAATGATTTTATCTAAATCAATATCCGGTAGTATTATTTAAATTTATGAAATCACGAATACAGAATAAAACCATAAGGTATTATGTATTCCGTTGAAGCTCCAGTTGAATTAAAGCAACCTCGTCTCTGTGGACTCGTCCGCATTCACAAAATCTTTACCTTTATAAACATAATAATACAATATGATCTAAATTTGTAATTTAATTTAAACGAAAGATACATAAGTTAATTCTCTTGAATATTCAATTGGAGCCATAAATACATATTGTTAACAAGTAGCGATAATTATTTAGTTTTCCTCTAATGATGAAGTAAGAATACAATTCACCACTTCCTATCTTACCCCTGCATGTCGTAAAAGACGACTAAGGGATATAATATGCATATAACGCCTATAAGAAAAGCCAGGTTATAAGTATACTTATCGAAGAAGTTGAATGAGGAGATTAATTTGAGAAATCTCCTAATGAATATGAAGAAGGCGAAAATGGTATGTCAAGATCATATCAAGTAGAGGGCAGTGGTCTCTGCCTACCCCTATGGAAAGAGGCGTGAATAGATTTATGTATATACTATATATCTATGCAAGAGAAGGAAAACTTGAAAAAAAAAATTATACACCAACCCCTTTGACCGGCGTAACTTAGTAGTTAAATTTCCCAATAGTTCTCAACCTGTATGTTGAAATGATTATGATAATCTAGTTGGGTTAGTGAAATGTTTCAGTTTAAACCTAGAACATTAAACAGAACAAATCCAAATCATCACTTTATTTACTACTAAAGAAACCTGTATAACTGATAGGTTTTTCCAAAGCGTGTTAAGTTTTTCTAACTCTTATTGCCCATTGAGAATAGTTTTTACCCAGCTTAAGTCTGATAAAAAAGATTTTATGAACGAATGTTACAGTTCAATAACTAATTCGTACGATATAAGAAATTCAATTTTAATACATTTTAAACGGTAAGATAAATTATAGAGTATTCTATTGCAGAAAAATCGACAGTCTCAGAATTCTGATGAATTGAAAGATGAGAAACATGACTTCTACGTGCCCGATAACTTGAAGTCTGTACTTATATCAACAGGATAATGAAAATGACCATGCCAGTTAGAACTCGGAGAATTCAGTCTATAAATAGCTAGCCTTAGATTAGTAATCGCAATATATCTCAGATCGACACCTGCATGATAATTAAGCTACTGTAATTATGACAGCATCTATATCTTAGCAAAATTCTTCTTTATATATACGGTGCTGAAGATATGGAACAAACTGTAAATAAAGAAATAGTTTTCTATTATTGAGATTCATTTTAATGATAAGATTTGGATGTATTTTACAAAAATCGAGTCGGTAATGCTTCAACTTAAAGTAAGTGATTTTAAACATCAACAAAGTGACAGTCGTTTTTATTTTTTTTTATACATTATTCTCATGCATTTTATGACAAAAGTTACTAGTTTTAAAGTACGCATAAAGTATGTCATTAAAAATACCTTTCGTCGTTCGCATCAAATGGAGTCGAGAATTTATTCACAAAACTCGTATTCGACTATAGTATATCTAGTGCGCACAAAATCTAGACTCTGATCTTTTTATTTGGGCAATATTCTTTCTGGTGAAAGTATAACAAAAAGCAAATTTTGCTGTGCACGTGTTATTAAAATTTGTAAAAAGAAATATTATTAATTATGTATTACTATTTATTTTATATATCTGTTAAAATACCAAATTTTAGTAAAGCAGTATCCTAGTTGCTATTTGGTATTGCGCTACATTATTTTATAAATATAATATTTCAAATTGCAATTATGTTGTACTTATTATTTCTTACCTCTTTCTATGTAAATAAAAACAAAAATTTGATAATGGCAATTTCATATTGTGCCTTTTAATTCAAGTAGTAAAGTATTTCTTTTTTAAATAAAGCTGTCAACATTTTTAAATAAACTACCATGACAGAAATGCAGACTATTAACAGCTATACAGTCATTGTCACCGTTTTCACTATACAGTGTTATTATACTTTACATGTAGTCGACAAGAAGTCGCTTGGTAATCAGCAGCTTCTTTGTATGTCCGATTTTATTGAATTCCTGAAGAAATTAGAGTGCATTCAGGCTGCTTACAGTGCTTACATTCTTCTGCTACCAGAGTCAACAAAAAAAAAAATAATACTAATTAAATTCGTTGCTACAGCAAAAATATTTCCCGAGACAGCCTGGTCCGGGTCAAACCTCGGTCTTGTCTATAGAGAACATTGTGGATTCTGGCTTACAGGAACTAGATGGTGGGATTCATCTATCATCATCATCATGTTAATGGGCTCGATCCCAATAAAAAGATGCTTAGAAAAGTTTATTTTGAAAGGCGATAATTCTTAATAAAAAAGGTACCCTAGCTAGAATTACCAGTAAAGAACACATTTCCCATTATCACTGCGACAGAAAATATAGTGTAATTCACTCCAGCAACTTGAGTTTCTATTTTCTTATGTTAGTAACAAAAAGGTCCGGCCCACTTAATTCTCATGTTGCCGGCCCTCACCATTTTTTTCTTAAGGATGTAATTTTGGTCAAGAGTTGGTACGTGATCAGGGTCCATTATACCACACTTAGTTGGAGAGGCACACTCAGACTTGACCGGCGATAGATTGAAGATAAGAATGGAATATAATTTAACATTAACTCATTTTTATTGATGACACTACTACAATTGCCATTACAGATGTAATTATTTCATCATTATTCAGCCTATCTCCGTCCACTGTTGGACATGGGTCTCCTTCATATTTCAGTATTAAATGCGATCCTGTGCCACCTGCATCTAACAACACCCAGCAACTTTCATCAGATCATCGATGTAACTAGTGTGGGAGGCCATATATACTATGTATATGTCGGCGTTGCGCCAGGAATTAGGTTGTCCATATTAAAATATCGAGTATGTAATCACTGTATTTATTAGGAGTTATTGATGGAGAAGTGAGTGAAGTAAAACTGTCCTCTATTCTAATCTTACAATGTTTTTATAACCTCCGCTTTACAATGAAACGGTCTAGTCTTAGTAACTACAATTACTTTTTATAACAAACCAATAAAACAATATTGTTAACTATCTGAATATAGCTAAATAATAATGATAAATATTCTAATGCATTTAACATAATTCCAAATAGTCAATTTTACACAATTTACATTAATGTAATTAAAGGAAATATTGTTCTCATATATTGTTCAACAGACGGCGCTCTAACTAGAAATAAATTACAATCTTTATTATGTAAAAACAACTAAATATGGTTACAAATAATCACATTAATTCTAATCGATTTTAATTTGATCAATTATAAATAAATATTTAAACAATTAAATCAAAGATTTCTAGAAATACATTCAAAAAGTGTCTTAAATATCATAGCATGGTAAATAGCAGTGTTGTTACTACAAATAATTATTTAAATATTAGTTGCAAATATTTCAAACATGTTTATAACTATAATTGATAAGAATAACACATACATCAACAATTTACAAATATTGCCGATAGAGGGCGATATGCGCCCATATATATTATTATGGGGCCGAAGAGTTTTTTGTTCTTCTTCTCAATCAGACATCCCACTGTTGCCTTTTTATTTTTGTTTTATGGTTGGCTATGGTTTGGACACACTCCGCGTCCGGGACGACGGATGGCCGGCGTGCGGCCTCATAACCTACCAGTGGTACCAATTTCTTGTCATTCGTGGCCGACCCACTGAAAGTAAATTTGCCTACAGTATCAAGTAATGCGACAGATTGGCATAGGTTTTTCTTGAATTATGTACTTACCTCCCTTATTTACTACAGAAATGTAAAGCTCGGTAACCATTGTATTCCAACTTCTTCACAAAAAATTTAAATTTGTTTGAAGGTTTCAATCTCGCTAACGATCAGTCAATTTCGTTTACATCGCTTATATAAAAGATGAGTTATGAACGAAAATATCAACAAATCCGCGGGGATTAGTACCGCGCATACGATCCACAACTGATTGTACTGAATCTAGCTATTTGTATTTGTTATTTATATATTTTAAAATTACTTTTGCACTGACAAAATTGTTTTTAATACAATACCTCACATAAAAAAGTAAATCCTTAAGTCGCAGAGTATCCACAAACTAAAATTAACTAACACAAATGACTCTCATATACAGAATAATTACTCATGGATATATAGGAGTAAGTTAAAGTAAAAACTTACTCCAAATTTAGATTCGTCCACCACCCAGAATTCGGCATAAAAGGTTGGTTCTTAGACTACTTTGCTATCGGAGCAGTCAGATATTGTCAAAGTTGTAGAAAGGCATTAGATGCAAGCGGCCCAGGACCGTTTTAAATGCCATGACATATTTTAGTGCGCTAGTCTTTAAAAAACATAAGTTGGATACTTGGGTCATCATCGCAGCCCACATAAGTCACACTATTGGGCTCGTCCTCCAGAATGGGAGGGAAATTAGCCTACTATACCGCGTTGGTCAGACGTATTGGCATAGGGTTTTATGTCAAGTATCCCTTCTCTTGCACAGATTTTATCTGCATCGTCTCTTACGACACCCACGAACAATGAGCGGGGTGGTATTGTATTCTTACTCTATCACCACATGGAGACACTACACTAGTTATTATAATATCATTTTAACGCATATTTCTACTTAAACTTCTCTTCTTTCCTCAACCTCAGCGTTGCATAGCAAGCCAATTTCACTGAAATGGAGGAAGCACGAGCCACGGCAAACTGAAGGTTAGTACTAGTACTCTTACATCGTTCAGGAGTATCATAAAAGACTAAGAGCTTTACATAGACGTGAGCCAGCTCCATCTGATGTATACTGGTTAACAATTACATTCCCAAGGAGGATTGACGTCAGGCAGGCGGCCGGTCATAAAAGTACAACATAGGCAGGCAAAACACATGCTAATCAGACAGGTTGGTATAAGGTTTTATTTTGAGTTTTCTTTCTCCTACATAGATGGTATATGCGTCTCATATCCCTTACTCTTCTTTTACGACATCCACGGGAGTTGTAAATTGTATTCTTACTCCGTCAGCACACGGATACTACCATGAAAGAAGAGAGAAGAGTCATATTAAGTGGATCCCAAGTAATTGGGATAAGGTCTGATCATGGTGATGGAAGATATTCGGGCCCGGAAGTGAGGCGTATATTGAGGCAGTAGATTTAAAAAAAGAATCAAAATAGTAGGTCGAAGGGACTCGTTTAATTGAAAAAAAAATACTTCATTGAGACACGGATATGAATGTAATTACTATAATTATATACCAAAACAGATACAAAATATAAGACTATAAAAGTTTTAGTGATACGTTCGCTGCATTGATCTTGGTTAGGAAAAGTTTCTAAAATAATTTAGCCTTGTCGGTTGAACTTGCTCTGCAGCCTCGTCCGACCTCGGCCGTCAGATGTATCGATCTTACGTCCAAAGTCTAAAATAAATACACTTTCATGATCAATTACCTTCGCTCAATGTTTTCCAAAAAGGTAACAATAGATATAAAAAACTTATGAAGAAGTATATTTTGTAGCTAACCAGATATCAAAGAATATTGAATGAATAAATACATAATTTATAATTCAGGTCAAGGAGACCTCATATATAAATTATGCATTTATTCATATTTTTGGACTTTTCGAGTGGTTTCGATGGTTTCGACGAGTATTGTAACTGTATTTTTTTTTTTGCAGACTGTCCTCTGGCCGTACGCCGTCTATTTTATCTGGGGTGATAAGGGTGATGCGCCTCTCCATAACCCACCGTACTCCCTTCCTCGCCATTGGGTCGGCCACTGATAGTCCTTGACAGCCCCACAATTTACTGGGGTGCACTATTTATTGGGGTGGCATAGTCAACGAGACTATGCCACCCCAACGTCGTTGATACCCGACAGTAGAGTCAGGCGAGCATCTCCGCCTCCAGGTCCCACGGGCGAGTCTCGACCAACAGACATACAGTCTCCGTCACCACGAGTACTGTAACTCTGGTTGATATTCGGAATTTGATGATAAAGAAAGAAGAAGATCATAGGAACTAGATAATGCAAGAAGATAAACCAATTGTGTTTGAGTTCTTTGAAATGGTGTTGATGAGTACCTACTAAATCCGTAGAAAGCCATAGAAATAAGCTAAAAAAATATTTCTTTCTACTAAAAAAGCTAAACTATAAATCAATAGAAATAAAAAAAAAATTTTGTGAATAATCTTTTAATTAAAGCTCTATAAGGAATGAAATGAACGTTGGATTAATTTCAAACCTAACCTAACCTATACCTGAGTGTCGTCAGCACTTGTTTTACCGCGGGTATCATAGGAAACGACTTAGTGACGTAATCAAAGAAATATTATACAATACAATACTCCAAGAAAACATTATGATTCACCCATACTGCCTGGAAACGATATCTTCTTCGACTGTACGTCTCCAGTGTTTATTTCTTCTACGCACCTACAAGCTCTGGAATAAACAATCTGCTGGGGTGCAATATGTCCGTCTTGAAACGAGGTTTAAGAAGAGCTATTTCCTGATTGTACATAGCGACTTGGCTGCACCTTTGGTATTAGTAAGGTCCATGAGCGGCTGTTACCGCTTACCATCAGATGAACTGCTTGCTCGTCTACCACCAAAAGGTAATATAAAGAAATAAAAAGACTACTGAAAAAGAAACCCTAACGCCAACCAATTTACTCAACCTCTCACGCTCATCGAACGTACATATTATATACTTCGCGAGCTGAGGAAAGGAGATTGTGATTAGTTAACTAGTCACGTTTCATCATCATCATCTCAGCTCATATAAGTCTCACTGTTGGGCTCGGGTCTCCTACCCGAAGGAAGGTAAATTGACCTACTATACCACGGTGGTTAGACGTGTTGGCATAGGATTTAATGCCAAATTTTGCTTCTCTTACATAGATACCTCTATTCCTGCTTAATTTATCAGTTTAGAATGCATCATGTTGAAATTTCGAAATATAACTCGAACAAGTCTACTAAGATGAAATGGTTTCTTTGCGCAATTATTCGTGAGGTAATGGAACATATACGATATTTACCCCCTCTTTTTTGTTGTTATCATAGGAGTTTATTTACCTGACCACTGATGTCAAGTAACCCTGCTCCGGTGGTCGGCCCAACGACAAAGGCGACGTGGTTTTCGGGTGGGTTGCGGGTGTTGCGTGCTTATGCCCCTCTGTCGCCCCGGACGGAGTGGTGCGAGGAGCGCGGCGACCGCAGCCCACCCCAAAAAAAAAAAAGGAGTTTATTTACCTGATATATTCTGAAGAGATTAAGTTCACATATTTTTCTTCTGCAAGCAAGTAATATACTGTCACCACACGGAACACTTCTGCATTTCTAATCCATTAGCGGTACTTATTTTATTTATTTCATTTTTTTGTAATGGCAATAAGCTACAATTATGAGCTATTGGCGCCAGTGTCGAGTTATTCACGTCTTAAGTCTCTGTATTTTAGTCATTGTCATTACCAGTAATTAGATGCTGACAACCAAATAGGATTACTCTACACGCAATTCAATATTATATCATATTCACTACACTTCAGCATGTTATCTGCATTATATTACATAAAATATTAATAAAATGATTCAATGCTATATTGTAAAACACTAAACTACGAATAAAATTGAAAAGCGCTCCATGGCATTTTGACATTCCTGTCAAAAGACCTACTTATAATTTACATCAGGTGAGACTGCTGTCTGACATTTATTACAATAAAAAAATAATAACTGTCAAGATTGTACAAAATCAAATAAAAAGCATTTTATAAAATATACTCATTACTGTGTTATAGATTGCAGCTTTCCAGGAATTTACTTATGTCAGACGGTTCAAAGATTGTTTGAAAATTATAAACAAACTTTTGAAATATCTGGATAAGATTCAAGAAAAATATAGTTTAATTATAACTATAATCTTGCCTTAGTTTTCATTGTCTTAGATAATATTTTGTAAAACAGTATTTAATCTAAAATAAAGAACGTCTAGATTCAGGGCTCCTTTCTAGTTTACAAAAAAACTTACACATCTTTTAATAGTTTAATACATGTGGTAGGACCAGACTGTCAACAGTCGTATAAGAATCACTACTACCACACATGAAATAAATTTTCATGAGTGGTAGTACTGTTTCTTATATTTTTATTATTAGTATCAATGATGTAAGGCGCTACAAACCGATAACCACTATCAAAAAAAGGTTCTCGAGTGGCGAACACAGGACAACGCAGTGTAGGACCACCAAAACTTGTGGACAGACGACCAGGTGAAAATTGCTAAGCGTCATTGAATCCACGTGGCCCAGGACCGCACTTTTTGGCGTAACATAAGGTAGGCCCACGTCCAGTAATGGACAGCGATAGGCTGAATGATAGTGATGAAGGTTTTAATGTATTAAGTTAAAATACGCATTGTGATTCGCCAAAAACTGAACAATCATCATCATCACAGCTCATATATATCCCACTACTGGGCTCGAGCTTCCTCCATAGTGGGGGAGACATTGACCTACTATAATACGCTGGTCAGGCGAGTTGATATAAGATTTTATTTCGAGTTTTCCTTCTTTGGCACGGTTGTTATATGCACAAGATGTTGTGTTATATGAACAATAATAAAGGTAAAATAAAACTGGCACAAACCATTAGCCAATATGACAGACACGACATAATTTTAAAAATCGAAATGTCAGGTAACGTTCAGTCACAAACTATGCGTTCAGTTCAAAATTTCAGTAAAAATGTGAACAGCAAAACTTATTAGAACAAACCAGGCCGTAAAAATAGCAGTTATGCAGTTACTACACGAGAATAAAGCACTCCTAATGACTATGAAAGACATCAACATGAGTACGAATCTGAATTTGGGACTGTCGAGCAATATGGAGGTGAAGGAAAAGAGATCTTCGAACACATCCTTATTACTGATGAATCGTGTAGCCAGCGGCGACAACGTCACTACCGGGCTGAACTCCGCACACAAATTAAAGGATGATCTGCCGACTCTAGTGCCGTGTTGCGAAGGAAAGGAATTACAGGTACACTATATATTTATCATGTTTGTAGATTTATAAAATACTTGTTTTTTTAAGCTAAAAGTATCGTATAAAATTCATAAAATGTTGCATTATTATTTCTCGTACCTGGTCAACCAAGAGCCCTCAGCGCTCACCCATAGTCCGGGCTAAGCTGTGTAAGCCATCTGCAGCTAACAGCTATACACACACAAAAAAAAGCTATTATTACTCGGTTCGTTCTCCATAGCCGATTGTGAAGTGGATAAGATATGGTATATTATTACGTTAATATTAGTTACACCTATAAAATGTACTACAATTCTACATGATTATAACTGATACAGCACCATGAACAAAATATTTTTCTTCCAACTTCAAACTAGATTTAAATTCTGTTAATATTATAATTCGGGGTAGAATACAAATCGCAAATATTTCTTAACGAACAAACATAACGAAGCAAAGACATTTCCCAGTTAATAACGTAATTATTCGTCGACTTATAGGTACTTTAGTACTAAGAAAGGTCAAGTACAATGTTATTAAGATGGCTCAGTTACAATAAATATTCAAAGGTATTATCAAACGAAGTTGAAACTCAAAATTATTGAAAAGTATCCAAACAAATACATAAAATCGAAGTATCTGTTTTAAAATGTCAAAGTAATGGACTTTTTTCATGCTGATACGGCTATTTGCACGATACCTAAGCCTAAAAACTGGTTCAAACATTTTTTTCTGTCTGTTTGTTCTTCAAAACGGCGATATAAAACGGCAATATAAAAGAAAGTCGTGTTAGTTACACTATTTATAACTCAAGAACGGGTGTACCGATTTACCAGAAAAATGGCGGGGAGGTAGCTTAGAACCAGGAGACAGACATAGGATACTTTTTATCCCGTTCGACCGGGATCCCGTGGGATATGATATAAAACGTCAAAGAGAATACAAGTCATTATAAAACGTGGTATAACAAATCTATCATGTAATAACAAAACGCAAATGACAGCTATAGACAGACTATATTTTCGGAAATTAAAACATATATTTACGAAAAAAAATTATGGCGGTACGAAATTCGCCGGGTCGGCTAGTTTAAAATAAATGAAACCAAATATCAATTAATATGTACACAATTTGCGTTAGTGGATCTGGAGGGGACAGAAAGATCTGTATTTCCAATTTCGAGACCGAGGTCGATCCACGAATATAGTTCAGCAGGGTGAAATTCCGAAGGTCTTGCTTGAATTACCACAGTAGGTACTTAATAGCAAAGGTCTCCGATCAGAGTGCGTTACTAACAAAGGTTTACGGAAATTGAAATATTTTTTATTTTATTTCATCGCTTGTAGCATTGAAAATAATATAGACAAAACCAAGCAGACAAACCCTTGTTGAAAAGGTCTATGTCGAATTATGTACGTTAATAGGCTAATAAACGAGGATGGGAATAATCAAAATTATCGGCAAAGTTAAGATGTCAAATCTGTGTGTCAAAAAAGCGAAATGGGCATGATGATGATAATGATCCCATCACAGCATTAGACTAAACAATAATAAACAATTCCTTTTGCTCCTAAGATGGAGAGAATAATAATATGGCGAGAGAATGTTTATGGCTATTTGTATCCGTGCCAGCAACTTACAAATAGTTTGTAAATACACTCGTACCTTTATTTTGCACTAACTAAGATATTTCTGGGGGGGCGCGGCCGGAGCACCTCCTCATGGTGCTCCCTGGAAACGTCCATTTGGACGTCACGCGTCCATTTGGACGGCCAAGATTCCGGAGGTGGGGGGTCTCCGCGTGCGGTTCTGGTGGCAGAGCGCACGGCGGATCTGACCCGGGGCCAATGGGGCGGATGTGCCTCATGGCACTCCATCGCCAGGGATGGTTGCGTCACGGCCCGAGGGCGTGACGGGTCAGTGGCTCGCGAGCGGCCAGACCCGGAAGGCCCAAACCGTAATCCTGAGTAGGGGGGTCAGGACCGGGGGTCTTCGGACCGCGGGGAAGAAAACCCCTATAAAAAATTACCCCTAATCCTAAGTTTGGCCACTCGGCGAGGGGATGAATGGTTGGTGGGTTAAAAAGCGCGCGAGCGTCCAGCCGTTAGAGTGGTAGTGGCACTCAAATCGGGTGCGTGCGCGAAAAGAGGCTGCGAAGAAGGAGGCGGTGTGGCTGGCTATCAGCTGCCGCGGCGGCCGCGAGCGACGAGGGCGGATCTGCCGCAGGACCGTCGCGGGACGAGGGCGGGAAAGCCGCAGAGCCGTCCCAAAAACATCGAAGAGGAGGCGACAACTCGACGGGGTTGTCGAGCGACGAGGGCGGCACCGCCGCAGAGCCGTCGCAGGATGAGGGCGGCGGTGCTGCAGGGCCGTCCAAGATGCAGATGTGCAGAAGAGGCAGCTCGACGGGGCTGTCGGGAAGCGACACGGCGTACGAGCTGTCGACGGACGAGGGCGGAAGTGCCGCAGGGCCGTCCGAAGACACCATGTCGGCTTCGGAGATATCGGCGGACGAGGGCGGTAGCGCAGAGCCGTCTGCCGAGGAGGGTCGGCGGAGCGCCGACGTTGTGGATAGGGATGAGGGTGGCGTAGGTGCTGCAGGGCCGTCCGGTTTAGGAGTAGGCAGGTCGTCCGGAGATGATAGGGGGTCTGGCGACAAGGGGGAGGAGAAGGAGGAGGAGATGTAAGGAGGGAGGGGGAGGAGGCCCGCCCCCCGACAAGGGACAGGAAGCGCCCCCTACATAAGGGTGGTAGCCCCGGACGGACTCGGAGGGGAGCGATACCATCAGGCCTCCCCCCAAGGTCCCGACCATGCGCCGGGGGCGCAGAGGCCGAGGATCGGTGGTGGCGGCGAGGCCGGGGACACCGGGTCCGGCAGGCCACAGTGGCGAGGTGGTGGCCCTACAGGCCGCGAAAGCCCGCCTTAGCGAGGAGGTCTCCGGCTTGCGGGAACGCAACCGCAAGCTGGAGACGGAGCTATCGGCGGTGCGACGGGAGAACCGCAGGTTGGCCAAGGAGATGGCTGACCTGCGGACCCAGTTCGCACGCCTAGCGCCGGCCACGCCGCCGGTGCCGTCCTCGCCACCGAAACGGGCTGTGCCGGGGAGGGCGGGCCCGTCGTCTGCGTCCGTGGCGCCGGCTGCGCCCGTCGCGGCTGCTGCGCCGGCTGCGCCCGTCGCGGCCTCGGCGCTTCCTGCCCTCGTCGTGGTCCCTCCGCCGGCTCGTGGCCGCGGGAGACCTCGCAAGGGGGAGGAGCCGCCACCCGACGAGGTGCACGGCGTGTCGGAGTTGGCGGTACGCGTCATCCTAGCCCGAGTAGGGGTGATGATGGATGCGCGTATCGCCACCGTAGCGGCTCCCGCCTGAGCCGCCCCTCTGACTGCCGCTCGCCGCGGACAAGGCGAGGCGGCCGCAAGCGTCAGCTCCCACCCCGCTGCCCTGTCAGGGTGGCCGCGTGGTGAGCTACGCTGCGGCCGCGGCTGGGCCCAAGGGGGCCAAGAAGGCCGGCAAGGTGCCGGCTCCCGCCAAGGCCGGCGACCGCTCCCGCTGCGCTCAGCGCTGCTGCCAGGCTCGAACAGGGTTGGCAGGTGGCTGAGCGGAGCAGGAAAGCACGCGGCCAGAAGCGGAGAGCGGCGGCCAAGAGTGCCGCCGTGGCCGCCGCTCCCCAGGTGGGAGCCGGCAGAAAGGGGAAAAGGTCGCGCAGGGGCCTCAAGTCGCCGAAGACGGACGCGGTGGTCATCACCGTCCTGCCTGAGGCGGCTGAGAGGGGCCTCAACTATGAGGCCGTCCTAAAACGCGCCCGGCGGGAGCTGGACGTCTCCGACATCGGAGGCGTCGAGGCTAGGACCTGCAAGGCCCGGACAGGGGCTTGAATTCTCGAGTTCCCTGGGGCCAAGGGCACGAAGACGGCCGATAGTGTGGCTTCAAAGCTGCGGGGCCTGTTCGGGCCAGAGGATGACGTCTGAATCGCCAGGCCTGTCAAGTGCGCAGAGATGCGCCTGACGGGCTTGGAATCGCCAGGCCTGTCAAGTGCGCAGAGATGCGCCTGACGGGCTTGGACGATTCCGTGAGGACGTCCGGGAGGCTATTATGGCGCGTACCGGATGTGCCTCGGACACCGTCCGGATTGGCACCATCCGCCCTGGTCCGGGCGGCGTCGGTGCTGCCTGGGTGCAGTGTCCGGTGAAGTCGGTCAAGCAATTGGCCGACTCAGGCAGGCTCCTCGTGGGCTGGAGCTCGGCGCGGGTAACCGTGCTAGAGCCCCGGCCCGCGAGGTGTTATAAATGCATGGCGGTCGGGCATACCCGACCGACATGCAAAAACTGCTTTGACTGCAGCGGGCTATGTTTCCGTTGCGGTCAGACCGGACACCAGGCGGCATCGTGCTCTGCGGTGCCCCACTGCCCCGCGTGTGCGGCAGGCAATAGGCCTGCCAAGCATCGCATGGGCTCTGGGGACTGCAGACCCCTGGCTTCGGCCCCAAAGGGACGGGGCGGCCCATCGACCGGGCCAGTCCCCGCTCCGAGCGCGGCCCGATCGCCCGTCAGCGCGGAGGAGGTGACGATGGATACGGACCGTTAATGGTATCGTATAACCCGTATCCATTCGTCTCCTCCAGGCCAACCTCAACCACACCGCCGGTGCGCAGGACGTGTTCCTGCAAGCCATGGCGGAGTGGTTGATAGGAGTAGCCGTAGCCGCGGAGCCGTACGTGGTGCCCGACCGGCCTAACTGGTTGGGTAGCACCGATGGCACCGTGGCAATCGTCGCCTCCACGTCGTGGCCTTCGTCGTCTCTGACCCTTAGGGACAGGGGCGTCGGATACGTCGCGGCGGACTGGGGGGAGATTACGCTCCTCGGGGTTTATCTCTCCCCTAACTGGAGTGTGACCGATTTCGAGGCCTCCCTCACCATCATGGAGGCCTCGTTACGGCGAATGGCATCGCGCCAGGTCTTCGTCTTAGGGGACTTCAACGCCAAGTCCGTGGCGTGGGGGTCCCCCCGGACGAACGACCGAGGACGGGCGATCGAGGAGTGGGCGGCCGCACTGGGCCTCTGTTTGCTGAACAGGGGCTCAGTGCATACGTGCGTGCGACAACGGGGCGGGTCGATAGTGGACCTTTCGTTCGCTAGTCCCGAGGTCGCCGCACGCGTGGGGAGCTGGCGCGTCGTGGAGGAGGTGGATACCTTGCCGGACCACCGGTATATCCGGATGGAGGTCTCCCCGGCAATCCCGATGCCCAGCAGGGGTCACGGGGCGGATGGACGTGAAATGAAATGAAATTTATTTTCCTTTTACAATTTTTCCATTGTTGGTGAAGTCCTCTGACCTTTGTGCTAGGTGGAGAAACCTGTGTTACAAAAGTCGGCGCCCTCTTATTTAATGTGGGTACATAAATATATCAAAAACTAAAATTATATATTAAATTTATGTAGGTAGTAATCAATACAAAAGAAGGAAGTTAATATGAATGAAGAATGGTGTGTGGTGTAAAATATAAGCGAATGGGAGGATGCGTATGAAATTGCTTGAGTGATGGATGTGTACGAATGTGTATTCATGTTTGTGTGCGTGTGTTAGTGTATGTATATGTTTATGTGTGTGCATGAGTATGTATGTATATATGCATAATAGTGAACAAGCGCGTTTTGTTTTTATGATACAGTTCTTAATATATTCTCAGTATCCTCATATGTGAGAGATTGAAGCCAAATTTTAATCTTTTTCTTCAAATTATGTAAATTGAGTTTGTATATTGATAGTTTCTTATGAACAAAGTTGTAAACTTGGCCGCTCTGAATACGAAAGTGTCTTTGTGCGAGAGAAGTACGACCTCTGGCCGTCTTGAATATAGGGTGACTCGTCCGATGTTTAACTAAATTTGGGTCAAGAATAAGCGTAGAGTGCCTTCTTATTACAGATCGTAAGATGTACAGTTGCCTCACGGCAAAAACTTTAGCCTCAGAATATAACTGATTGGTAGTATAATCTCTTGCTAATCCAAACATAACCTTGAGCACTGCTCGTTGAGCACGCTCTAGTTTTAACATTACTGTTTTAAATGTACCTCCCCATATAGGGATACAGTAGGTAATAATAGATTCGCAAAGAGAACGATAAATCAATAACTTTCTTTCTAAATCGGCGGTATATCGCAATTCTTTAAATACAAATATTAATTTCCTTAAGCGAGAACAGAGGGTATCAATATGTTCCCGCCAGTCCAATCGCTCAGAAATATTGACTCCTAAATATTTGATACTTTGAGTCATTGGAATACACACACAATTACATTCTGTGACATCTCTACATTTGTGAGCCACTATGTGCTTGCAGAAGTAGATGGTGGTGTGAGTGAATTTTGTGGACGAAATTGGATTACTTTAGTTTTTGTAATGTTTAGGGTTAAAGAATTGATTGTTAGCCATTCTATAACTGTTCTCAAAGATTGTTCTGTATTATGTTTAGATTTCACCCAATCACTATCATATACCAAAATAGCAGTATCATCAGCATAAGCAAAGATATCACATTTATATAACCCTAGTAAACAGAGATCATTCATATATACTTGAAATAGGGTAGGCCCTAAAATACTGCCCTGTGGTAGGCCATAACTCAAACTCTCTGCAGTGCTATTAAAGCAGCCAAGCTTGACGTGTTGACTACGTCCAGTTAAGTAATTTTTAAATAGTTTTAAAGTCAAACCGCGTATTCCCCTATGTTCCATTTTGTCGACCAATCTGGAGATACTTACGGTATCGAAAGCCTTGCTTACGTCCAAGAATATACCGTAACATTTTTGTTTATTATCGAGTTTTTCTACAAGGTTGTTTGTGAAATCAGTCACGGCGTCCTCTGTTGACAATCCGGATCTGAAGCCATATTGATTGCAAGCTATTATCTTATTTTTAGATAAAAAGCCTATAAGGCTAATATTCATGATGCGTTCTATTATTTTAGACAGAGAGCTGAGGACTGAAATTGGTCGGTAGTTGGAAATATTATCTTTAGCTCCACTTTTGTATACTGGATGAACCACTGCGTGTTTACAAGCATCAGGGAAAATACCAGAATTTATGATACAGTTACAGATATGAGCTATACTAGGTGCAAGAGCATTACTAGACTGTTTGATGACCTTAGCTGGTATGTTATCCCAACCGGTGGCACAGTTACTGCGTAGAGTTAGAATAATGCGCTTAATTTGATCTTCGCTAACAGGACTTATGACGAGAGAGCTCACTGGTGACACTGAAATTGGCTTAATATGATTCGAATTAGAAGGAGCTCTTAGTTTTGAAGCAAGATTCACACCAACATTGACAAAATAAGTATTTGTTTTGTTTAAAAGTACGGTAGGCTCAACATCGGCTGTTAGGAGGGCGTTTGAAGAGTGAGTCTTTTTATGAACATTATGAGTAATCGTTCTTATTACTTTCCATAACTCCCGAGAGTTATTCTTGGCTTTTTTAAGAGCTTCTTTCTCGTATTTGCGTTTTAGGTTTTTGAGTAGTTTATTGCAGAAATTACGGTACCGACTATATGTGATCTTCTGCACGATGTCGTTTGGCATTTTTTGGACGCGTCGATGCATTTTATCGCGATTACGTATGCAACGAAGTAAGCCTAACGTCATCCAAGGCTTGAGGAGTGTTTTAGTATTTGAAGTTAGAACTGTCTTGCTATTCTTAGATATAATATTATGGACTTTAGCAATTAGTTCATTAGTTGCTACGTTAGGATCAATTGTATTTAGTACGGCACTGAAATCATGGTTATCTATACATTTTTTTATTGAATTGTAGTCATATAGAAGCGAAACATTTTTCGTAGTGGAGGCGGAATATCTGTTTAGGTTAACGAATAGAGCTATGGGTAAATGATCTCTAACGTGTGTGTCAAGAACAATAACTCTAGCGGGTGATTTTGTATTAACCATTATAAGATCAAGGCAATTTTTATTTCTAGTGGGTTCAAGGTGTGTCGGTAATAAGCCAAGCATAGCTGTTAAATTTAGATATTCATTGGCGTTGCGATCACTAGTGCCACTCTTAATATCAATGTTGATATCGCCTATGAGTATAGCATGTTTTTGTTCTTTATATACTGCTAAAATCTTAGTTAAACTAGAATAAAAGTTATTAAGGTTTGTATAAGATGGGGAACGATATATAGCTATAATTGCTGTATTATTATAGCAGCAAATTAGACAGTTGGCATCTAAAAGCGATGGTTCCTGTATAGTGTACGATAACGAGTCATTGACATAAATTACGACGCCGTCATTTTTTATTGTATTATTTTGTGTATAGTGGGATGTGTAACCCTGTAAGATAGGTACAGGTCCGGAAACCTGTAGCCAACATTCTGTTAAAATTAGTAGGTCAAAATTAACCATCGTTAAGGATAATATTGCAACGAATTGGTCTAGATTCTTATTTATGCTTCTGATGTTTATGTGTATTATTCGTAGACCACCGAGGAATTCTCGAGATAAACTCCAACATAGTTCTGGGGAACATTTAAAGGAGTCTGCGATTGAGATACTGTCAATTTCATGAAAGATTTGATTAACGTCCAACATTTTTATTTACGGCGATAATCGGTGATCCTATAAATTGAACAGTATGTTGTTTATAGTAAAACACTGTATTAAAAACTACATTAATTATGTTATTGTTGTATATATTGCGTTATATATATTACGTTGAAGTCTGCAATATGTGTTTGAATGTTTGAGTGGAGTGTGTTTGTTATGGGGTGTGTATGTGGAAATTTTAGAAAGTCTTCCATTATAATATAAATAAGCAGGGGTCACGGGGCGGATGGATGTCCTGCGTTCCCGCGATGGGCTGTGGGTCGCTTAGACCGGGACCAGCTGGCGGAGACAGCCATCGTTTACTCGTGGCTGTCCTCTGCCAACCAGTCGGACGGGGTGAACGCCGAGGCTGGCCGCATCCGCAGTGCGTTGACGCACATCTGCGATGCGGCCATGCCCCGGGTACGGCGTCTGCCCCCGAGGAGGGCGGTCCACTGGTGGTCCCGGGAGCTGGCGGATCTCCGGGCCGCGTGTATTCGCGCCCGGAGGGAATACACCCGCAGCCGGCGGCGCCAACACGACGCGGAGCGGGAGGCCTTGCTGTACGAGGGCTACCGCAATGCGCGGTCGGCCTTCAGGCTGGCCGTCCGCTCCGCCAAGGACGTCAGTCGGCAGGAGATGCTGGACGGTCTCAACCGTGACCCCTGGGGACGGCCCTATCGCGCGGTGCTGAATAAGCTCCGCGCGCGGGGCCCTCCCCTCACCGAGACTCCAGCCCAGCCTTCTCACCCGAGTCGTCGAGGACCTGTTCCCGCGGCGGGCGGAACACACGCCCCCGGTCATGGCTCCACCAGACACTGACCGGGAGGCCCACGACAACAGTGTTCCGCCTCACGGAACCCGAGATGGGAGTGGCGGTGGCGCGCATGTGCGCAAAGTCCACCGCCCCCGGGCCCGACGGTGTTCCTAACCGTGTGCTGGGCCTGGTCCTCGACCAACTGGGTCCCCGCCTCAGGGAGCTGTTCGACGCGTGTTTAGCGTCCGGACGGTTCCCTAGGTGCTGGAAGGAGGGAAGGCTGGTGCTCCTGCCGAAGCCGGGACGGTCTCCGGGGTCGCCTTCGGCCTACAGGCCTATCGTGCTGCTCGATGACACGGGCAAGCTACTGGAGAGGGTGGTAGCTGCCCGCATCGAGCGGCACCTCGTCGGCACGGGGCCCGATCTGTCGGACGCCCAGTTTGGGTTTAGGAGGGGTCGTTCGACGATCGCGGCTCTGTTGCGCCTGAGGGCCGTGGCGACTGAGGCCGTCACCGGTGGGGGAGTGCTGTTGGCGGTGTCCCTAGACATCGCCAACGCATTCAATAGTCTGCCATTCAGCTGCATCAGGGAGGCGCTCCGGTATCACGGAGTGCCAGCTTACCTGAGGCGGCTAGTGGCAGACTATTTGGAGGGGCGCAGCGTCCTCTGCACCAACCAAGCAGGGGACGTTGTGCGAACGCCCATGTCGTGCGGTGTCCCACAGGGGTCGGTTCTCGGTGAGATAGGTGTTGGCACTCGTACAGGTCGGACGTGTGCACTGGGATGAATTGTTGGTTTAGGTCGGTCTTTAACATCAGATTTCATTGGCGGGTTGTTGTCGTTGTCTTGTCGTGTTCGTTTGTCTTGTCGTGTCTGGGGAAGGGAGAGGAGGGGTCGCTTAGGTACCGGGATTGCCACCACATTGTGGAAGCACTCAACCGGTGTAAAAAAATTTGCGACCAGCCTGCTGGTCGTGGCCGGCTTGTATATATAAAATCTAAAAATAACTTTAATATCGCGATTTAGCCGTTCTCTTAGGATAGTGAATCAACACATTTAGTATCTGACTTAGCTACTAAATGGAGGACGACTCGGAATTAGAGTCGGATACAGCATCAGCTGTTGAATGTGACACATGTGAAACGGATGTCACCCCCACGGGGAGGAAGAGGCACTTTTTAAAAATCACCAACATTGAACGGAAGGATTTGGGCTCCGATACTGAAGCGGAACCCATATCAAAGGTGAATACCTCACGGCGGGGTAAGGCAGTGCAGAGAGGCCACAACGTAGGGCTCACACGTGCCAAGGCAGATCTCAAACGCAGAGACGCCGAAGCCGAAGAAGTTGAGTATGAGCGTGTACTTAGATCTCGTGCTTTCCGCAAAGAAGTCGTAGTATCACAAATGGATTCAGCGGAAACTTCAGCATCAGAGTGCCTGAGGCCTGAGGAAATACGCGCCCGCGAGGGCCGCAACGCGGCAGTAATCATGGAGGTAACCCGAAAATCTGGCCATCTTCAGGGTCCTTTTATAAAAAAATTAAGGGATGCAGCAGCGGATATGCAAGCCCTCATCGAAGCTTTGCGTACCTCTAAATCGGAGGGAGAGGAAACCCGCCGACTGAGAGCAGAGAATAAAAGGCAGCGCCAGGAAGTAGAAGCCCTCAGGGCGGAACTCAAAGCATACCGCCGAGAGTTCTCAGAAATGAGGGCCTCTTCGTCCTCAATAGGGATAGATACAATAGAGGAAATAAAATCCTCTATCGTTAGGTCAGTTGGGGAGATGATGAACGCCCGGTTTGCGGGATTAGAGGATCGTCTTCTTCCCGCTAAGGTGAATCGTCCACCTTTAGCTGCAGATAAAAGAAGAAATGCAGCAGCTGCCGTGGCCAAAGCCGCCGTTCGTGCGACTAAATCGGTGCCTGCATCTGGTCAGGCAGTCCCCAGTACCTCAGCAGTTGTTCCTACAGCGTACGTTCCTTCCGCAGTCATTCCTCCGGTAGTCGCCCCTTCGGTCCAGCCCACGATTGCGGATACCTGGGCAACCGTTGTTAGGAAGGGTAAGAAAAAACCTTCCCCCTCTGCACCACCCTCTGCGGCTGTTGCGCCCCCCACGTCTCCCAACCCAGCTGTTCTGGCGCAGAGGAAATTGAAGGCGGCGCTTGCAGCCCCACGCTCCCCGGCTGTAATCCTGAAATTGCAGCCGGAGGCTGAAAAAAATGGGGTCACATACACCGATGCAATGTTTCGCGCCGAGCAGGAAGTTAATCTCCAAGAGATGGGGATTAAGGAGGGTCTTAAAGTTAGGCGCTCCGTGACTGGGGCTAGGGTCCTACAATTGCCCAAGTCTCAGTCAATGGAAGTTGCTGATCAGCTGGCGATCAATTTGCGTACGGCATTGACGGGTATGGCGAATGTCATCCGACCGGTCAAACGTGCTGATATTCGGGTAACCGGGATGGATGACTCCGTTACCGAAGAGAAAGTGCGAGCAGCTGTAGTCCGTACATGTAGTTGTGACGCCGCGGATGTTCAAGTTGGACAAATCCAACGCGGACCGCGTGGTATGGGCATGGTGAAGGTGCGTTGCCCCGTCGCCGCCGCTAAAATGCTCGCTGATGCAGGAAGGCTTCTGGTTGGCTGGAGCTCGGCTGGCATTCAGGTGCTGGAGAACCTTCCACTGAGGTGCTACCGGTGCCTGGAACTAGGGCAACGGCTCCGCTATGCCCATCCACTGTAGACCGCTCCGAACTTTGTTTTCGGTGCGGCAGCAGTGGACACAAGTCGGCTGCATGTATGGCCATGCCGCACTGTGCGGTTTGCGCCGCTGCTGGCCGCCCAGCAGAGCACACAATGGGGGGGAGGCTTTGCAAAACCCCCTCATCGAAAGGCAAGGTGGCCCAAGGACCTCAGGCCACTACGTTAAGCAGTAGCCGCAGAGCCCAGGAGGAGCACGAAATGTCCACCTAATGGGAGACACATTTCGCATCCTCCAGGCGAATTTGAACCACTCCGCCGGGGCTCAGGACCTGCTGCTGCAGTCCATGGCGGAGTGGAATACCGATGTTGCTGTGGCCAGCGAGCCCTACTTTATTCCCCAATCATCCAATTGGGTGGGGGGTCTTAGGGAAGATGTAGCTGTCCTGACAAGAGGATGTGCCGGCCCTCCCCTCTCTTCTCTCGAGAGGGGCAATGGATATGTTGTGGTGGGGTGGCGTGATTTCGCCATTATTGGCGTTTATTTCTCTCCCAACCGCGGCCTGGCAGAGTTTAAATTATTTTTGGACTCTGTCCGTGCCGCGGTTCGTCGTCAGTCGCCGAGAAGAATTGTAGTTCTCGGCGACTTTAATGCGAAGTCTCGCGCTTGGGGGAACCCTACCACAAACGCCAGGGGCACGGCTGTTGAGCAGTGGTCCTTGCTCTCCGGTCTGTCCCTTCTTAATAAAGGGAGGGTCCACACTTGCGTGCGACATCGGGGTGGGTCCGTGGTGGACCTATCGTTTGCCAGCCCCGGTGTCGCCCGTGAGGTGAATGGCTGGAGAGTTGAAGAAGGAGTGGAGACTCTTTCGGACCACCGATATATACGGTTCGAGATCTCCACCCCTCGAGGACCACTAGGGCCCCGGCGCGGAAGAAGAGGTGGACTTCCGAAATGGGCCATTGGCCAACTTGATCTGGAAATGGTCCGGGAGTCCGCCATAGTACAGCGCTGGGGTATAGCAGGACAGCTACCCACAGATGTGGAGGGGCTCGCAGGTCGAATAAGGAACGCCCTTGAGGCAGTATGTGATGCGGCGATGCCCAGAGCTCGGCGGATGCCGCCGCGTCGTCAGGTGTACTGGTGGTCACCCGAGATTGCTAATCTGCGGGTGGCCTCCAACAGGTCACGGCGTGCCTACGTCCGATGCCGTCAGAGGATCAACCGGGATGACATCCTTGAGGGTCAGCTGCGAACAGAATACAAGACAAGGAAGAAGATACTGCAGCTGGCCATCAGCCAGGCGAAGGAGAGGGCCCGTGAAGAACTCCTTGCGGGCCTCGACAGGGATCCGTGGGGGCGCCCATCATTGAATCAATGGACCCGGGTCTCCTGTCGAGGCTAATGGGGGAACTGTTTCCACGTTCTGTGGGGCACGTACCCCCAGAATGGCTTCTTGGTCGGCGGTGGAGGTGGAAACCCCTATTTCACCCATTACCGACCAAGAAATGGAAGTGGCTCTCTCCCGACTTCGTGGTAAAAGGAAGGCGCCTGGTCCGGACGGGGTCCCGGGACTCGTACTCGGCATCGCCGCGGAATACCTCAAGGGTCGGAATAACTCCGGGAACTGCTCAATACGTGTTTGAGGTCCGGACAGTTTCCGGAGCAATGGAAGTGTGACGGTTGTGTCTACTGCGGAAGGAGGGTCGCCCAGCTGACTCCTCTTCCGCATATAGACCACTGGTGCTGCTGGATGAGATGGCTAAATCATTCGAGAAGGTGCTCGCAGACCGTCTCGTCCAGCACCTCGAGAAAATTGGGCCGGGACTGTCAGAGAGACAATACGGATTCAGGAGCGGTCGGTCAACAATTGACGCGCTGGCCGCTCTGAAGTCCCTGGCCACCGAAGCAGTGGCCAAAAAGGAAGTCCTCCTGGCAGTCTCGCTTGATATTAAAAACGCTTTCAACAGTCTCCCTCACGAGACGTTAAAAGAGGCGCTCCGGTACCATGGAGTGCCTCCGTATCTTGGGAGGCTGTTGGAAGCGTACCTCGAGGAAAGGCACGTGCTCTGGGAGGGGGGCGACGGGCGTATACATCGCCATCGGGTGGAGTGCGGCGTCCCACAGGGCTCGGTTCTCGGTCCGATGCTGTGGAACGTCGGGTTCGACTGGCTCCTACGGGGTCAGCTCCTTCCTGGGATGGGGATCATCTGCTACGCGGATGACAGCCTCGTCACAGTGAAGAGGGCGGACTTCCGAGGGGCTGTCCGATTGGCAGAGGAAGGAGTAGCGCTCGTCGTAGACCGGATTGGGATGCTAGGTCTGAGGGTCTCGCTGGACAAAACCGAGGCCCTCCTTTTTCATGGCCCACGTCGAGGTCCCCCCCGAGGAGCACACATCAGTGTGTCTGGGGTTGCCGTGCCGGTGCAGGCCCATATAAAATATTTGGGTCTGCACCTAGATTCAAACTGGAATTTCGGGCCACACTTTGCCCAGCTCGTCCCTAGGCTCGTCAAGTCGGCCGCGACGCTGGGAAGACTTCTGCCAAACACTGGCGGTCCCGGGTCGACATGCCGACGTCTCTACGTCGGCATCCTGCGTTCCATGGCACTGTATGGTGCTCCTATCTGGTCGGAGTCCCTCACCGTCCGCAACAGAGCCCTTTTGCGACGACCGCAGAGGGCTATGGCGGTGAGGGCCATTAGGGGCTACCGTACTGTGTCATGGACTGCGGCGACACTGCTGGCAGGCGACCCGCCTTGGCCACTGGTGGCGGAGGCGTTGGCGGAAGTGTACCGGTTCCGCGCCACAGCACGAGCCAACGGAGAGCAAGTGTCCATAAGGGGACTGGGCAGAGCCCAGGAAGTGGCCCGAAGGGAAGTAATCCGGCGGTGGAGGGAAGAGCTGGAGTCCCCCGTAGCAGGGCGGGGGACTGTGGAGGCGGTCGCGCCACATCTCCACCGCTGGCTCAGAAGAAGGCACGGCAGCCTTACATTTAGGATGGTTCAGGTGCTTACCGGACATGGGATCTTCGGTAAGTACCTGCACAAAATTGGAAGAGAAGAGGCCCCAGGATGTCATGAGTGTGGCGCGGCAATTGACGATGCGCGCCACACACTGGAAGTATGGCGGGGGCCTGGGGGCCTCAGCGCCACGTCCTGTCAACGGACATGGGAACAACAGACCTGTCGTTGCCGACCATCATCTTCAAGATGCTCGGCAGCGACACCTGTTGGTCGTCGATGGCCTCCTTCTGTGAGGCTGTCATGACAAGGAAGGAGGCCGCGGAGCGGGCACGCGAGGCGCTTGCGTCCGCTGACTCGCTCCGCCGGCGACGACCAGGGAGGAGGAGACGCCGCTATGCGCTCCTCCACCCACCGCTCTGAATAATGACAGGACGTGGCCAGACGGCCAAGCGTTGGGGTGTCGGGGATAGAATGTTATCAGACGATCTCTCCGGCACCCCGTAAAAGCGCGGAAGGGGCCGCTGTGGTTTTAGTGGGTATTGCGGTCACTTCAGTGGCCGGCGAGTCCTACACACACTCTCCTGTCTGTAACCGGCGGGGGAATAGTGCGCAAATGCATTTCCACAGCTTAAAAAAAAAAAAAAAAAAAACAGGGGTCGGTCCTCGGACCCACCCTGTGGAACATCGGCTACGACTGGGCGTTGCGGGGGAGCCTCCCACCCGGGCTGGGCGTGATTTGTTACGCCGACGACACGCTTGTAACAGCCCGCGGTGGGACGCTAGAAGAGGCGGTAAGCCTGGCGACCTATGGCACCGAAGAGGTCGTCAGGCGGATCGAGGCGCTGGGGTTGAGGATCGCCCTGGACAAGACGGAGGCCCTCTTGTTCCATGGGCGCCGTATGAGCCCTCCCATCGGCGTCTCGATCACCGTCCACTCGGTTGACATCAGCATCCGGGCCCATATGAGGTACTTGGGCCTGGTGCTCGACGGGCAATGGTGGTTCCGGGAGCATTTCCGCAGGCTCGCTCCACGGTTCGTCGGCGCGGCGTCCGCTCTATCGTGGCTTATGCCGAACGTGGGCGGACCGAGCGCCACGTGCCGACGGCTGTACGCGGGGGTCATCCGATCGATGGCCCTGTACGGCGCACCGGTGTGGGCAGGGTCCTTGACCGTCCGACTTAGGGCCCTTCTGTGGCGACCATAGAGGGTCACGGCGGTCAGGACCATCCGCGGAAACCGCACGGTGGCGACGGAGGCAGCGTGCCTATTGGCCGGGACTCCCTCGTGGGACCTGGAGGCGGAAATGCTCGCCGAGTTGTATCGGCGGGTGTCGGGGGTGCGCGGGGAGGGCGGTGTTGTTTCCTTGAGGGAGCTCACCGCCTGGCGCGTCGACGCCCGCCGAGACGTCATTGCCCGTTGGGCAGTCCGGCTGGAGAGGCCTCGGTTCGGGGTGCGAATCGTGGAGGCCTTCCGGGCGGTGCTGATGCAGTGGTTGGAAAGGCGGCACGGGGTGCTCTCCTTCCGACTAGTGCAGGTGTTGACGGGGCATGGGAACTTCGCCAAATACCTGCACAAGGTCGTAAGGAGGGAGAGTACACCGTCCTGCCACCACTGCGATTGCGACGAGGACACAGCGCAGCATACGCTCGAGGCCTGCGCCGCTTGGGCCACGCATCGCCGTGAACTCGTCGCAATCATCGGTGCCGACCTGACGCTGCCGGCCATCGCTAGGGCGATGGTCGACAGCGTCGGGAATTGGGACGCGGTCGCAGCCTTCTGCGAGACAGTGATCTCGCAGAAGGAGGCGGCGGATCGTCTGCGCGAGGAGCGCAACCTCGATGAGGAGATCCGCCGCCGGCGAATGGGGCGGCGCAGGCGCAGCTACCTGCGCCTCATGCCGCCCTAGCCGAGGCCGCGGGTGACGTGACCGGGGATTAGTCCGTCACCCGCCGAGAGGCCCACCGCGTGAGGAAAGACCGACGTCCTCCCCGAGGGGGGGACGTCGGTCGATGGGAGGGTACCCCACGTAGGGAGTATTCCGTCGGGCCGACCACTGACGACAAGTAAACCTGCTCCTGTGGTCGGCCCCACGACGAAGGTGAAGTGGTTTTCGGGTGGGTTGCGGGAGTTGCGTGCTTAAGCCCCTCTGTCGCCCTGGATGGAGAGGTGCGGAGGCGCGCCGACTACAGCCCACCACACCACAAAAAAAAAAAAAAAAATAAACTATGATATTTCTGCCCAATGTCTATCCATCCATCTAATAATAATCTATTGAGGTCTATCTAATGCCCACGCTTGGCAAGCGGGTTGGTAATCATAGTTGATATTTCCTATAAGAGCGCTGCAGGTTTTTACAACTCCCATCGGAATGTGAGGTGAGCTGATATTTTTTGGGAATACATTTTGGTCTGGACGCCACACAAAATCTGCCCGGGGCAGCGGAAGGAACGGCGTCCAATCCCTGTCGTACCCAAAGTATAGTGATATATATATTGATATATATATATATTGTATTCTTATCCCGCCACCACACAAACTAATTAAATTTTCGTCACCATCGCAGTTCATATACGTTCCACTGCCAAGTTCGAACCACCTCCACAATGGGTGGAAAATAGATCTACTATACCACACTGGTCAGATGGGTTGGTACAGTAATTTATTTCAAGTTTTCCTTCTCTTGTGTGGATGTTGTATGCATATTATTATCCTTTAGTCGTCTTTTACGACACCCGCGGGTAAGATGAGGAGTGATGAATTATATTCTTACTCCGTCACCACACTGAGAAACTCATCTTATGAATATGTAAAATTATAGTTTAACTAATTGAAAATAAAATAAATTACGCTATACTTTGAAAAGTTTTAAGTTAATCAGTCAAAAGCGCTAGTTGGGGAGGCAATCTTTCAAATTACCCCCAATGACTTTGAAAGCAATTTTATCTGTACATTCGAGAACTGTTCAACCGAGCGATGTAGTTAAACGAGTTTATCATCGAGTTTAATATTTTAGCTACATATTTAATCTAATTTCCGTATGGTGACGGAGTACGAATACAATTTATTACCCCCAATCTTGCCCGTGGATGTCGTAAAAGACGACTACGGAATATAATATGTACACTGGATCTCTGTAAGAGAAGGGAAAGCCGTAATAAAACCTTATACCAAGTCGTCTGACCAGCGTGGTATAGTAGGTTTTTTTTTCTTGAGGAGGAGACTCTAGCACAGCAGTGGAATGTAATTGAGCTGGGATGATGATAATGGTGATTTAATTTGAATTAACCCATTAACGACCAAGAATCGTATTTATTTCATCACATTTAAGGCAAATTCTCATCAATAAAAAACGAGAATTTTCAAATGAGAAATATGGTCTGCCGTACTTTGCAGATCTCAGACTCTTTGAGAATCAGCGGTTGAAATTGCGTTTTTCCACTAGAAAAAAAATTACTGCTTTTAAGCAAAAAAACCACGAAAAATCGAAGGCATTTTTTTAAGATTTTTTTTCTCGTAGAAAACGCCGAATGACGCCCTCTTTTTTTCAACTATGTGTGCACTAAATAGTTGTAGTTGGACGATGAATTTTTATTTGTAAAAATCATTAATTTTACCCTCAAATTGACGTTTTCAGCCCTTAAGTGGTGAGCGAAATCTCACATTTCGCTTAATCGTGGCAACATGAACATAATACAGTTCGAACCGGATACTATACTTAATTCTTCTTTCCTTTCAAGATTTCCTAGTCTCAGCTCATACACGTCACACAGTTGAGCTCGAACCTCCTCCCCAATAGGGGAGAAATTGACCCCCTATGCTCGTCAGACATTTATTATAGGGTTTTATTTCGAATTTTCCTTCTCTTGCATAAATGTTACATGCATACTATATCCCTTAGTCGTCTTTTACGACATCCGCAACCAAGATAGAAAATGTTGAATTGTATTCTTACTCTGTCACTGCACGGAAACGAGATTACCTAATACCGATAAAATACAGATCAGTAGGTGTCAGGAGTGCAAAGAGCGTAGGATGTTAGTCCGTCTGCTTTTTCTTTTAACAAAAATGGCTTATTTTTAAACAGATAAACGAGGATTTAGTGCGCAGTGGTCTCTCCGCTATTTCAGTGAAACACGATAGCGTGATTCAATGTTTAAGCATGTCCCGCGCTTGCGAGAGGATGCAAGTACCGCCTGGTCTCGTTAAGGTAACAACAGTTTTTTTTAATTCTTTTAAGTATTTATAGAGCATCCACCGACAAATAGATATTATTTTGAGGACTTGCTAAAGAAACATAGATAACTTTAGAGAAGACCATAAGACCACCCCAGCCGAGTAACTACTGACATAGTTTTATTTTCCATACAGGAAGATTTTTATGAGATACACGTAGACACAAACAAGTCTTTGTGTTCCATTCGTTAATTACTTATTTGTTAAGTCCTTCAAAACACATAGTTACCTTAGTACGATGTATTAAAAAAGCTGTTGAAATGTCCTTTATGCAGCATTTAAAGAACCTCTTATTATCAAGCTTCACCATCGTCATACTCTTATCTCAACTATTCGGGTGCGACGCAATGTGTACTCTTCTTTCATCGTACATACTGCAAATTTTAATATTAGTTTTACAACCGGTCGCTGGCCTGTCATCAAACCTTACCGGGATATTAATTGTTGACCAGACAGCATCAGATGGAGTTGACCCAGGTCCACATAAAGTTCTTAGTCGACATCCATGATCAAATATTACCGAATAATGTGATTAAAATCTACGTTCAGAAATAAACTATAAGTCTGCTAGTAACTAGCCTGCTCTATTAGTCAAACACCCATTAGGCCAACTCTCCCTTGACCGCAGTCAGTGAAAAAGTATACACTAAAAACATATTACATAACGTTTCAGCATCGAAATTCTTTCCGAAGTTTGCACAGGCCTGATCTAAAGCGTGTTCCGTACCTGCGTCGAATGACTCCCGATGAGCTCGAGACATTATTTCTTGGTTATGCCGATTTGCCCGGAAGGATTGTGAAGAATGGTAATTACACTTTGATTTGCTTCTGTCTAATAACTTTAAACTAGTACTCAAATAATTTTTAAATATATTTCGTGTACCTCTGCAACGACTCTAATAATAAGTATCAAAGTATATATTTAGATGATGATTTGCTTATACATCTGTGTTATTCCTGGAAAAATAACTTCATGCATAAGTAGTTTTAATATTGTAGCAAATTATAAACGTTGTAATTATATTTATAACGTTTATAATATTGCAACGTTACCTAACTTTTTTTTAAGGCGGTGGGCTATCGTCAGCGCACCCGCCGCCCAGCTCCGTCCAAGGCGACAGAGGGGCGCCGCGCGGCCCCATGAGCCACCCATGGCATGTCGCCTTCGTCGTTAGGCCGACCAAAGGTGCAGGGTAACTTGTCCTCAGTGGTCGGCCTGACGGAATACCCCAGTCGCGGGGTACCCTCTCCTCTCGACGTCCCCTTTGGGGGACGTCGCCTGCTGTTGCGCGGTCAGTCTTTCTGCGGGTGACTAAATCCCCGATCCAGTCACCCGCAGCCTCGGCTAGGGCGGCATTAGGCGCAGATACTCGCGTCTGCGCTGCCCGAGTCACCGGCGACGGATTGCATCGTCGTGGAGACGTTCCTCCCGCGCGCGCTCTGCCGCCTTCTTCCGCAAGACGACTATCTCTCAGAAGGCGGCGACCTCGTTCCAGTTCCTGATGCTGCCGAGCATCTCCCTAGCGATGGTCGGCAGTGTCAAGTCGGCACCGATGATTGCAACGAGATCACGGCACTGCTCAGCCCACGCAGCACATACCTCGAGTGTGTGCTGCGCCGTGTCCTCGTCGCAATCGCAGTGGTGGCAGGTCGGTGTATCAGCACTAGCCGGAAGACCTCGACGGTCCTGACACCGTACCGAGGCCCCTCCAGCCGGACTGCGCAACGGGCAATGACGTCTCGGCGGGTGTTGACCCGCCAGGCGGCAATCTCCTTCATCGAAGCTATGCAATCGCGGGCGCGCGTCTCCGACAGCCGTCTATAAGTTCCGGCGAGCATCTCCGCCTCCAGGTCCCACGGGGATGTACCGGCCAGTAGGCACGCTGCCACCGTTGCCACCGTGCGGTAGAAGCGTATGGCCCTGACCACCATGGCTCTCTGTGGACGCCACGCCACAGAAGAGCCCTGAGACTGACGGTCAGAGACCCCGCCCTCACCGGTGTGCCGTACAGGGCCATCGACCGGATGACCCCCGCGTAGCGCTGAGTCCGCCCACATTCGGCATGAGCTAAGAAAGGGCGGACGCCGCGCCGAGTAGCTGCGGAGCAAGTCGACGGAAATGCTCCCGGAATCACCAAAGCCCGTCGTGCACCTGGCCCAAGTACCTCATGTGGGCCCGGATGCTTATATCAACCAACTTGACGGTGATCGAGACGCCGATGGGAGGACCCATAGAACAATGGGCCCGTGGAACAAGAGCGACATTACCTACCTACCATTTACTTTTGCAAGCAACACATTTTTTTAAAAGTATGGTCGATGTCTATACATTAATCCATGCAGTCTCTTATCATTCGCTATGAAAGATAGACTGCCCGCTAGAAAGTACCTAATACCGTACCTATACGTCACGCTTAATAGACCGGTTGATGTTATAAGTTTCGCGGAAGAATGCAGCTACTCTACCTCCTGGTAATCCTTATCTTCTACGATTAAGAAAAAAATAGAGTACTGACAAATTATATTCTTAACCCTCCATACAGAAACAATGTCAAAAAAAAATTACGAATCGATCGAGCCGCATCAGTGTTTTGTCGGTTACAATATTAATGCACCAATATTTATGAAAACTGGGATCGTCGTACTTACCTAATGGTGGCACACATTATCTTCGACACTTAACCTCTTCGTTTCTCACTAGCTTTCTTTAAAACTAGGAGAGTCAGGTAATAAAGAGTATCCTTGTTTCAGCGCCCGGGTTTTAGATATTAAGTGTGCTGTGGTGTTATGAATACCACCACTCTGCTGAGTTTTCCAAGTCCACAAGAAACTGTGAGAGTCGTAAAAACTACATCAGGATTTGCCAGAGTAGCAGCATTTTTTATAACATGAACTGCAATCGCCAACGCGACTACAAAGCATGGTGATAATAGTAGTATCTGCCCTTTCAAACAATTTTAATGGACGTTGACAATGGCTACAAGGGTCGACTTTATGTTAACTATAGTAAAAGTGCAAATAGATAATGTTTCGAAATTTATGGCGTGTGGGAAATAGGCACCTTTTCCTTCACCTTCTATATCTTTAAATATTGGTCACCGACCTCTTCCATGCAGTGAGAAGAAATGGGCATAACAATCAGCATAGTTTACCACGCTGGTTAGACATAGTAGCATAAGTTTTTGTTTCGAGTTTGACTTCATTTACACAATATCGTATTTAATATCCTTCCCTCCAAGGTGGTTGAGGGGAGTGATGGCTGCTCTAGTAATTAACTCGTCATCGGGTGCTGCATGTGCGATCTGATAGGTTTGTTTTTTTATTTAGAAAAATAAATTCATCATACTAATGCTACATGCTGAATACAGACAATATTATCTAAAAATTAAAAAAAATACAAGCCCGCTGAGTTTGTTACCTTCTCAGGTTGTGGCCGCGTTCCGATCCGGTGATAGATTAAATTATTTCTAAACCATATATAAAATCAATCAATTTGTAAGTACCCTAATAGGTGCTTATACATAATAAATGACTTAAATATAAAATTTTAAAGATTATGTAAATTGTCCTTATGCGAGAATATCATTTAAACCATTAGTAGAGTTCTTGATCATTCTCGTATTTATTTTTCATTTCATACTACAAAACAGAAAATCGAGAGGAAACAATGAAAATATTACTAGAATCAGATAAAAATACCTGCGCCAATGAACTGCCACCTAAAAAGGAAATTTGCAATACTGAAGGAGGTACGTATATTGTGCAAATATCTCTTTATTGGCATGTGTTATCTATAATTAAGAAATATTTGTATCTTTAAAAGAATTACTCTTAAAAACAAGAAGAATTTTATAAAATTTTAATTGTGTACTAAGTATTTATTGAAAAAGGTTAAATAAATACTATACTATAACAAATATGGGTAACAGTTAACAAAATGCTTAGAATAATTATTATTATTTTAAGGCAAACCGTCATTATGATGTCTAATGTTTACGCGAGTATTACCTACATATTGTAAATAAATCTACGGATTTTATCGCCTTTGTATTTGATTCTTGATTGCCCGACGTTTCGAACACTTTTCAGCGTTCATGTTCACTAAGGTAGTATATTAGATTTGTTAAGTTTAAACTAAATAAATTGTCATAATAATTACTACAAATTTAATGTTTAATAATTACTAATCATAAAGAATATAATTTTCTCATATAGAATCATTTTCTTCTTGTACTGGCAATAAATTTGTAACAAAATGTGGGTTAAAATTTAATAATTAATTTCTATAGCGGGTAGATAATTATAAATATCTGCAATAACGATGACTTGTTGGACGTCAGACATCATAGTCCGCCCGTGACCATGAACGCTGTATAGTGTTCGAAACGTCGGACAATCAAAACTCAAATACAAACGCGATAAAATCCGTAATTCTATTTACAAACCGTCATTTTTGGCAATTTAATACCGCAAATCAAATGGCCTTCGCGATCGGCGTTGTCATAATATTTACTGCGATAATATCAACATCATCATCGACTCAGCCCATATAAGTCCCATTGTTGGACCTTCGCCACAATAGGAGGGAAATTGACCTACTATACCGCGCTGATCAGACGTTCTGGTATATGGTTTTATGTCGAATTTTCATTCTCTTGACGTAAGACATACGATTTACATTAAATTTTTTTGGTTAGCAGTTATAATAGTAACTTCAGTTTTTTTCTACCTTAAACTAGCGTTATCCAACAAAGATTCATTATCATCTCAGCCCATACACGTCCCACTATTGGGCTCGAGCCTCTTCCACAATGGGACGAAATATAACCTACTATACCACGCTGGTCAGACGTGTTGGTATAAGGTTTTATTTCTAGTTTTCCTTCTCAACATATACGTCCCACTGTTGGGGTCGATCCTCCTCCGCAATGGGACGAAAATTGACCTACTATACGACACTGGTCAGACGTGTTAGTATAGGGGTTTTTTTTTATTTTTTTTTATTGCAAACGGTGGCAAACGAGCAAACACACCTGATGGTAGGTAAGTGTTGCTGCCGCTCATGGACCTTTACAAGGCCGCTGCCTACCGCAAAGAAAGTGTGAATGCGTGCATTGAGGCTCGGTGATACCAAAGGTACCACCAAAACCCTCCACACGCAAACACCCTCAGAAAGTTGATCTTATTTCGAGTTTGATGGTTTTATTTCGAGTTTTCCTTCTCTGCATAGATGTTATATGCATAATATATCCCTTAGTCGTCTCTTACGATACCCGCGGGCAAGATAGGGGTGGTGAATTGTATTCTTACTCCGTCACCACACGAACAATTAGAATACAATTTAGAACAATAGAACCATCAGGTATATAAAAAAAATTTAATAGTGTCTAAAGTAATATGTAAACATATAAAAATATTGTATGTACAGGTGGTGGTGCCAATTCACTGATCCCAATACTTGAAAATAGATCAGGTGCGGAAGATGTACCCGCCGGCATGAGGTTGCATGGTGCCCGGGCTAGGCTGTATACATCCGTGCTCGCTGGCGCTAGAGCTGGAGATCAAATAGAGTGAGCGCTTTTATATTGTATGTTAGTTCTATAAAATCGACTAATTATTCGTGTGATTACGGAGTAAGAATACAATTTACCACCCCCTTGCCCATTCATCAGTCTATTGATATTAACTATGGAACCACTATAAATAAGTCTAACTAAAATAATAGAAAATTATACATAGTTTAAAAAACTAAAAACACGCTTACAGCCCGAATCATAAAAGTTTCGAATTTCGCGCATGCGTCGTTCGCACACTAGCTTTGTCTCCCTTGTTCTTATGCAAAGGATACGATTAGAAATTTCTAAATTCTTGTGAATCTAATCAGGATATTCGCCTATTTTGATCGAATTATTGCATTGTCATGGGCGTTTGACGAGTGAGCAAACAAAATCTGTTCTTTCAAAGTGGGGTAAAATGACGTTCAAAGATTCTGTTACATACATAGATACATAGTTACATACAGGTGAAACTCATAAAAACGTGTTAAAAAGAGGAGAGAAAATAATTGACACGTTTTTCAGACGGATACACAGGACATTAAGGAGAAAGGAAGGAGGGGTGACCTTTGTATCTTACTCGGTTGTACTTACTCCAAGGTTACACTTTTTCTTATAGTTGCAACCACAATATCCTCAAAATCTGGTGCTGGATCAAACATCTACATTCATTTAAAGAAATCATTATTGCATAAACTAAATTATTAAACCCTAAGGAAAAATAAATACTTTTTTTTTTTTTTTTTGTGGGTGGGCCGCGGTCGGCGCGCCTCCGCCCCACTCCGTCCAGGGGCGACAGAGGGGCTTGAGCACGCAACTCCCGCGACCCACAAGGAAAAATAAATACTTAGGGATTTTGTTTTTTTTTCAGTGGTATCTCAACGAACGAAGATTGCGATGTACGCGTACCCGAAGATGCAGCAGACGAAGAAGCGCAACTCCACGAGGAACTACAAATAATTCTCCCACCCAGATATGACGAAGTCTCAGCAGACTCTTCCAACACCACCACCACCGAACCCAGTGAAACTTAAAACTATATTCACTTTTAGGCTAGAATGCAATGTAAAAAAAAAATATAACCGTAATTTAACCTACTGATTTTGTGAACTAGAAATTGCACCGACAACCAGTGAAAGAAATAGGCAGGACAATCAATCATATCATAATTATTTAGATACTGTAATAAAAAATTAATTAAATTTCATATCATTGGAATTAAGTATAATATTTATGACCATGATGTTGCTTTAATTTCTCGCTGTGTGGTAGCGGCTTCGAATACTACCAACCCTTGCTTTGCTCGTGGGTGTCGTAAAAGACGACTAAGAGCCCTAGATTGACCCGGACCAACTCCATCTGGTACCATTTGGGTCAACGATTACATTCCCAAGGAGGGTTGACGTCAGGCAGGCGGCCGGTCATAAAAGTCATTGCCGAAACTTTTTCCAATATGTCAAAATAGATGACATATTGCGTCGACACCAAGTAATTGGGATAAGAGCAAGATGATGGTGATGTTGCTTTAATTTCACGAGGTACATCGACAACTGTTGCAAGTTTTTTTTAACAAGTAACCTTTTTTATGTGTGGGCTATGTTCCCCACACACGCCGTCGCTTCCATTCGGGGTGATAAAAAGTTGGAGTGCGCCCCAACAACCCACTGTATTTCTTCCCCTTCACCATTGGGCCAACCATTGGTAAGGAGTTCCTTGTTGCCTATGGCCAGCCCGGCAGATTTAACAGTTAACCTGACTATACGTCTTACTGTGATACTAAGAATCGTAGTCTTGTCACCTATCAAGCATGGTTATATATTAACCCTCTTAGTGGTTAGACCGATGATGAAATCCAACACTAGCGTATCATAGTTACTGTTCTCAATCATGCCAAATATTTCTATGAGCGACAAAATCCAAATGATTATTTTTTAACTAACCCATCTTCCCATTCCTAAGACGACTTGCTCACTATTGGACAGACCTTGCGTTGAGGAGATAATGCCATATTCGCCATATTAGGTGGGTAGACCACGGTAGTTGCGTGTTATGTCTCCTTGGCAAACACTGGTGCCCTTTCTCGTAGCGACTTTTTCGAGTCCCGTAGGCAAATGCGGGCCAGTGTCATTGTATTTTGAACCCGTCACCATTCGGTGAAATGAAATGTCGCCAACAATGCAATTGCAGTGTTTTATAATAAAACGAAAGATTTAAGGGTGAATTTATATTGAATTTATCTTTCTACAATATTATACAATAGGTTTAATCATTAATTGTTACCAACGCTTTCCTGCGCAATGCGCCCAGAGGGGACATAATTATAATTAAATTATAAATTTTTACATCTCCGTGCAATATAGTTTCTATAAAGTTTAATTGCACTTTAATTAAATTAAAATTGATTATCCAAATACACATGTATATCAGTTCTAAACTTGACAAAACATGACCTATTTTACATTGTCATGCTTCAGAGTATTATACAAACACCATCGAACATTCTAGGAAAATCATTTGCCATGAAATATATTTATATCACAAAATATTGGTGAATTAAAAAAAAACATCTACCGTCGCATTTTACTCGAAAATACACACTTTAACAGACAAATTCAAGAATCCGCTACATGAAACAAGAAACATTTTTTGATGATTGTTCAGAGCCTAGAAATAAAAACTAGTGCTGAACAGCAAGGCGAATGATGGAATAAGATAATTATTGTCTAAACTACTACATATACTTGGATTCATAATCAGCTGATTAACATGTTCAGGATAAAAGAAATACATTGCATCTACCACCAAATAAGGCTTAAATTAGTGTGCATCGTTATGTTGGCGTTCACTAATTCATATTAATAAGATATCTTTTGTAAAATTTCATTTTCGTATAATTTGCATTCAGAGTCTAAGGGAGTTTGTTCATTTTATGAAGAAATCAATTACGAAATGTATTTTACGAAATATAATGGTAACGTTTTTAAGAACTAATTTTATCGTGACGTAAGTCTAAGTCAGGAAGTGCCAATTAGTAGTATTGTGCTATTGTTAGAAAATGATTTATCATACACTGTGCATAATTAGAGAAATATTACATATGAATGTACCATCCATTCAGCGATTCTAGCAGTATCATTTCTTGACTTTATGACTTGTCAAATACCTAAGACAAATATATCATCAGCGTAAAGTTCTTATTTTTGCAGCAAATTTGCTAACAGGATAACTAATGGAATCTTAACATAATTGAGGTCATCAAACCGCTGGCAAAAGTTAATAACACAAATATTTGCTTGATATGCATAGTGGAACTACACATTTATCAATGTTGCACAAGACTATATAATTAAAACTAACAGGAAATTTTCTTTTAAGACCTAGGTGTTTTATATCTTCTATAAATTGTTTTTGGACTGCATATTCATTCATAAATTCTAATTCATTGAATTAAAGAGATCTGATAATAATTCGCATAGATTAATCTATACAATGTAATTCTTAATTACTTATTATTTTTCTGATTGCAACCATATTATTGTTACTGGACGTAATCTTGATAAGCAATTCAATTAAGCAAACGCCGTGAGGTAATTCAAAACAGTTATTATCATACATACAAAAATGAATTTCAGAGTCCATGCAAGTGCTTTATTTACATAAACAGATGGTCCCAGAAATAACTAATGGCTATAATGGTGTTGCTTTACATACTAGTTGAACAATAAGAGTTTTTTGCTGAAGGAATATGGAATTTAACTATTTCTAAATTTATTAAATCATTAATAAAATTAGATATAATAGGCATTAAAATCATAACTGAAATATTATTCAAAATGTGAGTTATTCTCTTTGCTTAATTTCATGTAAGCTAAGGATGAATAACTAAGTAATCATTCACAAAAATAAATGGCAATAGAAAGTAAAAATAATCTTGTATAGACATATATCATAGAAAAATTAATAATATACACGAAAAACTTTATCGCAAATGTCTTTACACAAAAATTCATACTCTTACCTGATTATATTTTAGGACATGAAATCTGAACAGAAACAGTACTGTAGTAGTATAGTGTGAATTTAGGAATGAATTAATCATGTATATATCTATCCTTGTCTTCAATACATTGGAATATAATAAGCAGATAATCCCTCAGGTTCTAAGGCTCTATAGCAATATAATATACTCAAGTAAAGCCATTGTTCACCGTTAAGCCAATAAACATAACACACCGAAAGCGTAAAGCAACAATTTCATATATGATTACGATGAAATGTCATCCTATTCTGTCTTTGCATACAAAAATGAACATTCAAACAGGCGACGGCAATAAAAAATACTCTTCAATATGTACATACATTGCTATTTATATGTACATTGCTGTGTGAAGTAGTTTCACCATTGATGGAATGGAAAAAGTTTAAAATTTGATAAGATTTTCACTAAAAAATTTCTATCATCTAATATATTTGTGTTAATTAATTTTGTTATTTATCTAAGCCGTAATATTTTTGATTAATTACCCAAAGGTAATTAATAACTAGTTTAAAACGAGACCCCTATACCAACCCGTCTGACCAACGTGGTACAATAGGCCAATATATCCCTCGCATATGAGCTGTAACAATGATAATAAAGTTGACAGATTAAGTATGAAATCATCATATACATGTTATGCTTACCATATAGGTATAAACATGTGTACGTGATATTTTTTTACAGAAGGTAGTTAGATCTCATAATAGATTTTACTGGGCATATCATAATATAGAAAATTGATTACAATGGTCAAACTACACCACACTATCCTCTACACAGCGTGCATAGCTATCACTTAAATATCCATAAACAATACTGCGACCATAGACATAGTCCCAACCACAATATGCAATAGAAATTTTATTCTACCTTACTATACAAAGGAGGTAAACATTAACTAAATAAAAAAAAATAATTTTACTTTATGTAATAATCTTTAAATAACATAAAAAAATAATCAAATATCGTTACAACAAAACTTTTCTATTTTTTTTTTAATTTTAAATATGGAATAATTGATTGGGCAAGCGTTTGCTTGCCTGCTATCTAACATAGTGGTCACTGTACAGTCTCGCACCCACTGTTTACATTTATGGCTGTTACCATATTGAATCAACACTGGTATTCACAATTGCATTGCTTGTTCCGGCACACGGGCGCTTACTTAAATTAAATGGCATCGACATCCTCACCTGAAATAAGAAAAATATTTCATTAATAACTTATCAAACCATATACTTATTGTGGGGCACCAGACGTCTATCATCCTGGCTCTTATACGTCCCACAGCTGGGCTCGACCCTCCTTCATAATAGAAGAGGAATTGATATGGGCGGGCTAAGCGCACGCGCGGTCCAATTCGTCCGGGGCGATGAAAGGACGGCGCGCGGGACCATAACCCACCCGTACCCACGTCACCTCGTTGTTGGGCCGACCACCGGAGCAGATGTGACTTGTCGTCAGTGGTCGGCCCGACGGAATACCCTTTCGGGTAACGTCACCAGACGTGTTGGTATAGGATTTTATTTCAAGCTTTTCTCCTCTTGATGTATATGGATTTAATATCACTTAATCTTCTTTTACGACACCTACGGGCGAGTTAGGTAATGATGAATAGTAATCTTACTCCGCCATCACGAGGAAATCGAGAACGAGGACCCTCCATAAAGGGAGTTCAAATTAACCACACAGAGTAGTTAGTGTATTTTATTAACTATACGAATAAAGGCGAATAACTAGATTTTGCGGTGCAGGATATGGCTACGTATTGTTTTGTTTAATAGCGGGATGACTTTACATACATACAAATAACTGACACAAGGAATACTTAAATTCAGAACGTTAATCTATGGACCGCTCAAGACAGTGTACTGCCGGCGAAAAGAATTCGTAAAATCGAGTAATCGATTGACAAACTTTGATTTTCTGCGATAATATATAAAGCGCCTTATAATATTAATATTTTATTAACTAGTAACCTTATATTTTATTCTTAATACGTCACTTAAATCAGTGCCCTCATTTATCGATCGACTATTTATGACATGGCTGAAAAACTTTAAAACGCCTCTTATAATAATAATTCTAGAATAAGGTTTGTAGTTCTGAATACATAAAAATAAATGGTATTGGTATAATGGCGAAATTGGCGTACTTATAACGTAGCTAGACAGATTTTCATTGGGTCTATTTCGAATCTATGTCTTATTGAAGCTATTTTAAAGTTTCTTACGAGATTCACCAGGAAAGAAAGGCAGTGTTAGTTGTTAAATTCTTAGCCAGTCAGTAGAATATTTATAGAATAAAAATCGTTGTTAATAAAACTATGAACTATCTTCTATAATAAAACTATAAAATAAAATCCTAAATAATATTGTAGGAAATGAAAATGTTTATTTGTCTGTTACGCTATCAAGCAACTGCATGAAATGTTACTAAACTTGCATTCGGAAAATTAAACAATGGTCCGGCATAACAAGCGAGCTATATACATGTCTAATATAGTAATGATAATTACCGTGGCGCGGTGCGGCGGCTAGGGGCCGCCTACTCTGCAGCTCATAACTTGTGATTGCTGGTGAGCCACGTTAGCCCCTCGTACAGACCATCGCCAGAGGTCGCGCATGATGGCTGCACGTACCAGTTGCGGTCGCGGATACGAGTCAGACCTAACTTCTCTTGGATTTCGTGTGGTTTCATTGCTGTAATAAAAAACAAATATAAATACATATTTCCTTTCTCAACTCATATAAATCTAATGGCATATTAGGATGGAGAGAATGCGGTGTGGTGGCTGCGAATACTACCAAACCTTTTCATAGCTCGTGGTTGTCATATAAGATGACTAAGAGCTTTACATAGACCTAGGCCAACTCCATCTGAAATCGTCTGAACTACATTTCCAAGGAGGGTTGACGTCAGGCAGGCGGCCACTCATAAGTTTTGAATAACTACCGAAATTTTCGTGTGGTAACAGTGGAAGAATACGATTTACCAATCCCTCTCTTGCCCTTGGGTGTCGTAAAAGACGACTGAAGGATATTATGGACATAAAATCTATACAAGAGAAGGGATACTTGACATAAAACCCTATACGAACTGTGATTGCATATATAATAGGCCAATCTCATTCCTATTCTACCCTAGGAGGCTCAATCCCAGCAGTGAGACGTATATGAGCTGAAAAGAAAAATGAATCTTTTGAAATATGTACTATGGAGGCAGAGAGCATAATTATTGGGTCGACCTTAAATAATTAGGAAAAGAGCAGCTCTTTTCCATGGCGGGTGCCCTCGGGACTGGTCGCTTAGCTTTAAACGGGTTGAGAGCTCTCAGCGCTCACCCAACGGTCCAGGTAAAGTTGTCACAGCCATCTGAGGCTAACAGCCTAACAACTAAGTCACAAAAAAAACACAGATAGTAAACATTATTATATTAGAATCATAAATTCATTCGGTGAGTATAATTTTATTTCGAATGTTTCTAATCTTGCAGTGACGTTATCTACTTACATCCTTTATTCATCTTTAATGACACTCTCGGTTAAGCTGGTGAATCGTATTTTTATTCTATCACCACACGAAAAGAAAATAAAAAAAAAATAAGTTATTTGTCAACGTCATCGTCTCCCTCCGACCATTATCCCAATCTATATGATGTCGGCGCAGCATGTCTTCAGTCTCTAACATAAATAAAATAAAATCAAATCCCATTTCATACGGTTTTCTCTAATCCTAAACTATCATTATTATTTTGGGTGTCTGAAAATGTTATCGTAGTTTAGCTACGGGCGAGTTGAAAATATTTAACGTTCGATGCAAAGTCACAGTTGGGCCCATGATTAATGGGTGCAATAAATGAACACGCGACGCGTTTTTCGATTCTTTTCAGTTGACTGACTCACTCCCTGCTAACATTTGCCATTCGTGAGTTCATTCGACCGACTTGACCGAACTGTCGCAGTCTACACGCGAGTTTGGGACTCGCCAATCGAGAAAGTCGATAGGCTATTGACTTGCGTCGAAAGTTGAACAATTATTAAGACCGTTCCCGAAAACTTTAAAAACCACCGAGTTATTTTTACAAGCAACATAAATATCTCGTATTTATTTTTAGTTAAGACCTTTATTTAGCTGGTATACGTTCCATAATTCAGTATTCTGTCTTTATTATTAATTTTAAATATGTCCTTAGGCAAATGGATAGGTGGACTACGACGGTAAGTTAGATATATAGATATAATATCTACAAACCATCAGGCAAGTCTTGTTTGTTGGCAAAGATGAGTATGATTGCGTCGCGCATCTCTCTGTCATTAATAATCCTGTGTAACTCTTGACGCGCTTCGTCGATGCGATCACGATCCGCACAGTCCACTACGAATATTAATCCTTGGGTACCTGGAACATACAACATACACTTTAAAATACAACATTTTATGTGTTGGATACGGTAGACTTAAATAACTTTTTGAAACTAATCTGCAAGATTTGCAATATTTTATTATATACTTATTATGAGCAACTTATACGAACGACAAATGATACAGATATTAAATGTAAGCAGTAAACGATAAAGTGGCATCACATTACATTAATATTTTTACTTATATTATACTGAGATTCATTTCTGCAAAGTGACATTTAATAAAAGAACAAACAATAGGCTATTTGTGATATCGCTCTAGATCGCTGACAGCGTATAGGCCAGTGTAGATCTAGCGGCCATTTGAAACAGTGATTCAACCATTATGGCCATGATTAATACGCCGGTTCTACCACATAATTACAATGAATGCTGCAAGGGTAATAGCGATATTTTAGCGCGGAACAATGATCCGCCACTCGGTGTCGTCGGAAAGCCGCGATAAAACCCTATCTATTTAAAGTCATATATATGTATAATTTATTCGTATAGATGGGATAGTGATCTTGATACCCGTTTTTCAATAATAAACCACGTGCGTTCTACCTATGCGGGACATTTTTTTTGAGCGATGCACAATTGTTTGTTCCGAGTCCTAATGTTTTATTTGTGTAAATACGGTACATACATATGCTTATAAAGTTTTAAGTGATTATATTTTATTACGTAGGTTGTCTTTAACAACAAACCACTCATAAATTGCTTCACTAGGTATGTTTAAGTGTAATACTTAAGTACAAGTAGCATCGATAATTTATCGAGGAGAACAACATTACTACTACTCAAGAGGTGCGGTTAGTTGAGTGTAAAATTGTTAATTATATGAAATAATTATGGCTTGCTTTGACTATGAATGATTGTAAAAGCAAACGTCATGGAAAACCTGCATGTCGGTGCATTCTAGAATCAGAACCCTTTCGCTATTCCCAAAGAAATACTAGGTGCGGCAAGATTAACATATTTGTGTGGTTCTACATAAAGTAATGACAAAATTACTGTGATATTTTTACAGATTCCTTCTTTGAAATTTAAATTAGAACGTTTTGTGACGTTTCGAATTATTACGGTGTTATATTGAACTAGCAATCCGCCCTCGCTTCGCTTCGATTATAGGTTATAGTCGTTTTACCCGCGTAGTTACCGTTCCCGTGGGAATACCGGGATAAAATATAGCCTAGTTTACGCCCTGATATTATAGCTTTCCATTGGTGAAAGAATTTTTGAAATCGGTCCAGCCGTTTTGAAGATTATCCGGAACAAACAGACAGACAGACAGACAAAAATTTTTTAATTGCTATTTTAGGCATAGGTGTCGTGCAAATAACCGTGTGAGCATGAAAAAAGCCTATTATTTTGACATTACAAACAGACACTCAAATTTTAGTTATTGGTATAGGTAAGGATCCTGGTTAAAGTATAGGTTCGTGGGTTGAACCTCAGCCCTAAATATTCGGTACATGGAGCCAAGGGCTCTACGAAATTACAACGAAAACGGATTCGATGATGAATCAACTGTTATTTTTAATTTTTTGTAACAAAAATTTTTGTATTATCCAATTCAACGAAATAATTTAGTTAATTTTGGACGAAGATAGATCAATTTCTACCTACACTGTTGACTTTGGTAGTAGAACATCAGTACTTACCTTTTACCCTTTTACCTACCTGGTGATATATTGGATTCTTAATATTATAAAGGCCTAATAGGCCAGGGGAATGCCTGTTATTGTTGTGTTCCTCCTTCGTGTAGGATAAATGTACATAAATATAATTTATTAACTAATTATAAGGTAAAAATACATAGGACATATACCTGTGTAGTAATGCCTCCAGAGGGGTCGTATTTTGTCTTGCCCCCCAACGTCCCATACGTTGAATTTGACGTTCTTATACGTAACAGTTTCTACATTGAAACCGACCGTAGGTATCGTTGTGACTGACTGACCTAATTTTAACTTATATAAAATAGCTGAAAGTGTCTGTTAAGGTGTTATTGCATTCAATTTAATTGGGATTACGTTTGCCCAGTGGCATAAGTGGTGCATGAGTGCAATAGCATCTGCTGTAACTCATTTATATATATATATAGCAGGTATAATGTTATAATTACCACGCTCTATAGTTGGGTTGGCAATCGTAGTTCGCATTACAAGTTTCCCAGGAAAAGCTGTTGCTTATTATCCTGGTGATCCCTCGGCCAGCTTTACAACTGCCACGGGAAAGTATAATCTTGTAGCACATTGTATTCTTAATCCGTCACCACACGGTGAAAATGAACAATGAATCTAATATTTACTTGTTATAGGATTATTCTACCGGCATTACCATAATAAAAATATCGTTTAGATTGTACTACAATTTCGTGAGATATTACATTCTTCAGGAAATGAAGATACGTCTTCCCTGATCGCACATATATAACAGTATTCAATAAATGTAACAACTTTGTCTTTTACAACAAAGAACGCAGTAAAAATCAGGGCAGAGTAACGGCGAATTTGCTCCCGAAGGGTTCTTCTATGTGCTTTTTAAATATTTAGTGAAAAAACATTTGAAATACATAAAGGCTTGTGAAGTATTATGTAAATTTAATTAAATATGATATACGTACGATATTCGTATATACTGCTATTATTAAAGTTGAGAAAATGCAAAAAACACCCGTAAGCGGCTCTTTAATTTTATTTTTTTTTGTTATTGGAAAATACACACTGTGACAATAAGAAACTACCTTATTACCTCATGGTTCATATCATACAGCCTGACGGATAGACGGACAGATGGTTTGTAAAGGCTTAGCAATAGGGTTCTGTAGGCACCCTTTACCATTATTATATACCATACCAACTGTAGCGTAATTCGTTTGTTTCGGTTTCGCATTTTATTTATATTTAGTAAAGGATACTAGTCTTTCCGGCAGCATCAAGCCCTAACATCAGTATCCTCATTTCCTTATTTCCGAAGATTTTCGACAACAGCTTCCCCATGGTGCTGGACTCGCCTCAACCGCACAACTGTAAACGAAATAAGTACCTTTAAATATTTGACATATTGAAGAGTACAGAGTACAATAAAAGACGCAAGTCAATATGCATTTAGGATATGATTGCAGAGATGGCATCATCATCACCGTTCATTTACATCCCAGTGCTGGGCGTCGAGCTTACTCCATAACGGGAGTTAAAAAATTAACCTACTACGTTGGTCAGACGTGTTGGTATAGCGTTTCATTACGATTTTTTCATTTTCGTCTCTTGCATTTATCTTATATGAAAATTATATCTCGTAGTCGTCTTTTACGATGTCCACGGGCAAGACAGAGAGAGAGAACGGAGTGCCCAAAGTGCCTCCGACGGTCCAGCATCTCCAACCTGTGCATGAGAATGGGATCACCGAAGATTCGAACACCACGTCTAGCTGATATTTAGACGCCCCTGCCCCAAAGATATAAGCAGCAATCCACATGAACCCGAACTTGTGCTTTGTATACAATTTCCAGATTTCGCTCTTCCAAGAGGCTAATACTAAAAATGTATGACTAAAAAAAAAGAAATCAAAAGAGGAAATCTCTGCGAACTTGATTGGCAATCCTGTTATGAAAATCCCTCTCCGATCAAACGCCATCGGCGATTTAACCATATTTACCGATATTTTAAAAGATTTAAGAAAATGTATTTCGAACATCAAACGGAAAGAAATAAATATATGAAACGAGTCGGTTGAAGTTATCAATGAACTCGAAACTCGGTAAACTAACTGTAAAATTTCATTATGAAATCTTGTTATCTTCCATTTTGGATACGTAGATATGTAATGCTTAGACGTCGGTTGAAGTTTAATGAAATATGTTAAATTTGTTCTAAACTGCAAGTTATTAGGACTAGCTATAAATTATCTTTGATTTACTGTCATGGATACCGTGTAATAAATTTACATGTAAATTTAAGACTAATCAATTCAGAGTAACATGTTGAGGTTAACATTAGTTCGTTTTTATTGCGCATCATGATAGGATAGGGACATAGGGATAGGGATAGATTGACCCGGACCAACTCCATCTGGTACCATTTGGGTCAACGATTACATTCCCAAGGAGGGTTGACGTCAGGCAGGCGGCCGGTCATAAAAGTCATTGCCGAAACTTTTTGCAATATGTCAAAACAGATGACATATTGCGTCGACCCCAAGGAATTGGGATAAGAGCAAGATGATGATGATGATAGGGACTGCAATAGACTTTCTATTTCAGTGTAAATTATATGGATTAACTATCATTTAGTTCTCCTTACTAATATTATAAATGCGAAAGTATGTTTGTTTATTTATTTCTTTGTTTGTTACGCTTTCACGCTTAAACCACTGAACCGATTACAAAAATTATTTCACCAATGGAAATCTATAATATCAGGGAGTAACATAGGTTATATTTTACCCCGGTATTCCCATGGGAAAGGTAACTACGCGGGTAAGACGACTGAAACCAAAGCGAAGCGAGAGCGGGTTGCTAGTATATTATATTCCCACCAAAAACATTCTGTAAAAAACTAGCCAAGTCTCGATGGAGCAGGGAGCTGCTTGTTTATCTCTAAAAAGTAATGAAATCTAGACAAAGTCGTACCAAGTCTAAGGTAACTTACTGCGATTTCTTTATTATTATAGTTAATGTTGTGTGACTTGGCCGTTGAAGGGTACACAAGGGTACAAAATCAGGTCCTTCGTGACACCATTACACCAATCTGTCGCCAGAACCGACATGGCGAATAATTTGCACATGTCAATGCTGTATGCATGTGTTGTACAATCAACAACAGCCTAAAATGAGACACTAGCGTCCAATTACCAATACCACCCATACTGGGCTAATATCTCGCTTAACAAACATAGGTATTTATAACAGATATAACATTACGTGTAAACAAAATTGACTTCTACCCACTAACGTATAATGTTCAACGGCCAAGTCACACATTATTAACTATAATAATAAAGAAATCGCAGTAAGGAACCTTAGACTTGGTACGACTTTGTCTAGATTTCATTACTTTTTAGAGATAAACAAGCAGCTCCCTGCTCCATCGAGACTTGGCTAGTTTTTTACAGAATGTTTTTGGTGGGGATTTCATTTTCTTTGTAGAAACGTGGGCATATTGATTTATTTTATTAGATTTTCTTATTTGACACATTTTTTTTCTTTTGTGTACCAAATAGTAGAAGGGGGCATTACCATATCTCTAATATAGCTGAGACAAGCTGAGGGTTCTTCATCAGATACTTCAGACCTTCGATTTTTGACATCAAATGAAGAGGCAAACAAAGTTGAATACTTGGGCCTGGTGCTCGACGGGCATTTTTAGTTCCGGGAGCATCTCCATCGACTTGTTCCCCGGCTTGTCGGCGCGGCGTCCGCCCTTTCGCGGCTGATGCCGAATGTGGGCGGACCCAGCTCTACGTGCCGACAGCTGTACACGGGGGTGATCCGGTCGATGGCTCTGTACGGCGCACCGGTGTGGGCGGGGTCCCTGACCGTCCGGCTGAGGGCCCTCTTGAGGCGACCACAGAGGGTCATGGCGGTTAGGGCCATACGCGGTTACCGCACGGTGTCGACGGAGGCAGCGTGCCTCCTGGCCGGAACTCCCCCGTGGGACCTGGAGGCGGAGATGCTCGCCGACATTTAACGGCTGGTGTCGGAGACGCGCGCCCGCGGCGGCATGGTCTCCCTGCAGGAGATCACCGCCTGGCGGGTCGACGCCCGCCAAGGAGTCATTGCCTGTTGGGCAGTACGACTGGAGTCCTCGGTACGGTGTCAGGACCGTCGAGGCCTTACGGCCGGTGCTGATGGAGTGGTTGGAGCGGACGCACGGGGTGCTTTCCTTCCGGCTGGTGCAGGTGCTTACGGGGCACGGGTGTTTTGGGAAGTACCTGCACAAGATTGTCAGGAGGGAGAGCACACCGTCCTGCCACCACTGCAGTTGTGACGAGGACACGGCGCAGCACACGCTCGAGGAGTGTGCTGCATGGGAGGGGGAGCGCCGTGAACTCGTCACGATTATCGGTGCCGACCTGGCGCTGCCGACCATCGCCAGGGAGATGGTCGACAGCGTCAGGAACTGGGACGCGGTCGCCGCCTTCTGTGAGGCCGTAATCTCACGGAAGGAGGCGGCGGATCGTATGCGAGTAGAGCTCCTATTCGGCGACACGTTCCGCCGCCGGCGACTCGGGCGGCGCAGGCGCGAGTATCTGCGCCTAATGCCGCCCTAGCCGAGGCCGCGGGTGAACGGACCGGGGAATTGTCCGTCACCCGCAGAGAGGCTGACCGCGCGATGGTGACCGACGTCCCAGTACGTCGAGAGGTGAGGTTACCCGAAAGGGTATTCCGTCGGGCCGACCACTGATGACAAGTCACATCTGCTCCGGTGGTCGGCCCAACAACGAGGTGAAGTGAGTACGGGTGGGTTATGGGCCCGCGCGCCGTCCTTTCATCGCCCCGGACGGACAGGACCGCGCGTGCGCTTACCATAGCCCACCCATAAAAAAAAAATAATAAAAAAAATACAAAGTTGAATATTTTTTGTAAAGGCGATATGTCGATCTTTAATAGTTTGGTTGGGCTCTTGTGTTTTCAAATAAGGGTCATCAGGTACTCCAGATTTTCGATTATCCTAGTTTTTATAGTTTTCCCTTTCTGTGGCCATTAAACCCTAACTGTATACCAAATTTCAGCTCTCTGAGTTTGTGGGAAGTACTAGTTCTATTTTGATGATCATGAGTGAGTGAGTGTCATAAATGCGAAACTTTGCTTTCGCTTAACTTCGGAACTAAATGACCTACAGACTTGAAATTTTTTATTTTAAGTGTGATTTTATAGCTTACTGGATGACGAAAATTTCTGCGTTCTGGTCTTATACAGAGGTTCTCAAATAGAGGCCTGAAAATGCGGCGAAATGGTTCCAGTAAAGGATGGTACGGCAGTGTTTGCTTCGCGCTCGACTTGGCGGAGGCACTGCCGTGCCCCCCGATTATGTAACGTATCAATGCAAATGCAAAAAAAGAATTTCAAGCAGAATGTTTAGTCAATAGCCGGAGCTTCCACAACGTTTACAATAAAGTAACCCAATTAAAAAAAAATCGTTGCACTATATTCAAAATACTAAATTAATCTGAGAACTACTCTGCATCTGTATTCGTGACTTAATAATGTCATCAATAAGAATACCGATTAGTCTTGAGAACTGAATTAAATTTTACTCGAACAATTTACATTATAGACTCTTAAAACATGATTCTTAACATTTGATTATTTGAACATGTGATTATTTGTGAACATTCCTTATACAATAAAACTGTTGCTCAGCGCCGGCAATTCATAGACAATATCGTTTCAAATTAATATCAATTGAAAACCTAATAGGCTGATTTTAAGCGAACAAAATGTTTCATTACCTTCATTTTACAGAGAATTGAATATTACGTACAAGCCAAGCCAATGTATATATTGTCCTGTTCCCATATCATTGTCAACCCAGATGACGTATATAGCCTACTATCCGGATATCATATAGTCAGTTCCCACGCAAACCATTTTTTGGGTGTTCCACAGATGATTAGCGAAGAGTAAGTTACAATCTGCGTCCGTTAGCTGTATGATACTACACCGCAAAGTTTTTATAGTGCAGTATTGACCTATAATGTGTCTATGAAAAAAAAATGCTCTGCTATTATTACATTTTTATAACAATTCATATTGAATGAATTTGAATTATAACCCAAAACTATGTGACTTACATAATTTCAACATAAATTTTGATCATTTTTATCTATTAATGTTACCTAATGAATAGCGTATACTCGCATTTATTGTAAACGTTTTAGGTGGATAAGCCGCTTACTAGCAATGTGAAAAAGAAATTATAATAATTTAATATATAAATATGACATTATTTTTATAATTTTTAACTTGACGTAGGTAATACAAAATTCCGTGTGGTGACGGAGTTAGAATACAATTCACCACCGCCTTTCTTGCCTGTGGGTACCGTAAAAGATGACTAAGGGATGAAATATGCATATAACATCTATGCAAGAGAAGGAAAACCCTGTACCAACTCGTCTGACCAGCGTCGTACAGTAGACCTTCTGTAATTTTCTCTTCCATTGCGGAGGAGGCTCGAGTCCAGCAGTGGGACATATATGAACTAAAATGAATACAAAATTGATAAACACAAGGTTGTACGGTTAACCGGAGATCTAAATAACTAAACAGCACTTTTTGGGGTGGGTCGCGGTCGATCAACTACGCCCTAGCCGAGTTTCGGACCCATCTAAGGTATACTTAATCTTAAATGTTTTAAGTTGACAGCTCTCTGCACTCACCACAAGTCCGCTTATGATACAGCCATTGTAGATATAGTTTGAATAATGACTAATAATATGTTTTTAAAATTCTCACGTGTGAACAGATTACCAAGTAGGTACATATGTACACATGTTAATCCATACAACGTATCGTTTACCACTATATCCGATACCAACAATCGGACGTGTAGTGTTTTAATGGATTCGATGTTATCATCAATCAACGTATGAATCGGGGTTCGCTATCGGAAACCGTCTATCATACTGAACACCCTCGGCGACTGTTGCCATGACACAAAATAGTGCAATTCTATATTTATAACTAGCAACCCGTCCTCGCTTCGCTTCAGTTATAGGTTATAGTCGTTTTACCCGCGTAGTGCCCGTTCCCGTGGGAATACCGGGATAAAATATAGCCTAGTTCACGCCCTCATATTATAGCTTTCCATTGGTGAAAGAATTTTTGAAATCGGTCCAGCCGTTTTGAAGATTACCCGGAACAAACAGACAGACAGACACAGACAGACAGACAGACAAAAATTTTTTAACTGCTATTTTAGGCATAGGTGTCGTGCAAATAACCGTGTGAGCATGAAAAAAGCCTATTATTTTGACATTACAAACAGACACTCTAATTTTATTTATTGGTATAGATATGTTTTTATTGGTATTGATACTTTGAGAAACTTAAGACAATGTAAGGATAAGATTACAATTTACCGAGTATTGGCGAAATAAGGATCATGCTCAACATTCATCATTTCAGCTCATATACGTCCCACAGTTGGACGTGGGCCTTCTCCACAACAGTAGGGAAATTGGCGTACTATATCTCGCTGGTCAGACGGGTTAGTATAGTTTTATTTCGAATTTATCTGATCATTGAAGTAAGAATAAAAATTACCAATCCTTGCTTGCCTGCGAGTGTCTCATAAATGACTAAGGTATGTAGAAAAACTCGATTAAAAACTGTATACTAGCCCCTCTGGTGATCGTGGACATTAGGTGTTTTCCTTATGGAGGACCATACCCAATAGTGAAACGTATATGAACTGAAGAAGACAAAGTAACTACTAAGGAAACTGTTGCTACAATTCACAAAATCCGTTTTAAAATATCGTTATCGTTTAGAGACAGTTAGATAAGAATCGCACAGAAAAGAAATTGATATTTTCCGCATTCCGTTAACGTAATTTTGATGTCGCAATGAATAACATTACTAGGTATAATTTATACACAATTTTGTAATACTTATTTTGAGATGTTTTTCCAGCTTATACTTAAGTTGAGAAAAACGCAGAATAAATACTAGTAACCTATTATTTGTTTGAGTAAAGTATAAAATATCCTAACAATTGACATTTAAAACACGTGTACGCTATAATAAGCAAATAAGGAAATCAGCTATTTCTTCAACTTCCCACGTGCTACCCACCCTTGTCACATGTAGTCGAGTAGTTAGTCGATACGACGCCCTAGATACGAAGTGTTAAGCCGTGATATATATAGACCAGCCCTTGTTTGCAAATTTACTACTTGTAACTTGAATGATTCGCGATAAGACTGAACGTGATCAGCATTTTTAACTTGCTTCGAGCTCACTTTGTTAGTATAAAAATGATTTTGTTTTGCTTCAATATTTAATCCAGATTACAAATATGGTGGCTGCACGATAAGAAAATCATAAAAAAAAATATTCGCTGCAATACATAGATTTGTGTGTCATCTCGATTTTTTTAACGTACATATTTCAAGTGAAGAAATTAATTTGATTTAAAATGCAAATTATCCTTCTAATTTATAATACTTTCTTATAAACATCATCTTATTAGTTTATATCTATTAATGTTATCTGATGAATCTCTTCTCTCTTGAAACTTATGATGGATGTTGAGCATACTCGCAATGAGAAAAAGAAATCTCGACAATGCCAAGAGAGGAATGCTTCAATATGAAGCAGCTATTAAGCTGAAACGAATGAAATTCATACATACGTCCTACTAGTGGGTTCAAGCCTCCTCCAAAATGGAAGTGAAATTGATCTACTATATATGTATACTTACCACGCTGGTCACACGTTGGCATAGGGTTTTACTTCAAGTTTCCTTCTCTTGCATAGATGTTACCTGAATATTATATCCCTTAGTTACTTTTTACGACATCCATGGGCAAGCAGTAGGGGGAGGTCTATTGTTTTCTAACTCTGTCACCACAGAGAGAGAATTCTAAGTATTTCATTAAGTATGAATTAAGAACGTATTTACTTTATGACCCCCTTACTGATGACATTTTGAAAGACGCAAGAATCCGTTCGATGAAAATGGAACAGGCTAAATGGCATTCTTGTCAAGAGGCCTATGCCCAGCAGTGGACCTCTACAGACTGCTGGATGGTTGGATGATTTCATCTTAATTTCAGATGTACTAATCCATTACTAAAATATAGTATAATATACAATATAATAATTAAAATACGTTCGCATTTGTACAGTAATTAAAGAAAGAGGGGGAGATCATTTTAAGAGTAAGAAATAAAACTAACTGTCTGGCAAGTGTTGTATATTAGACTAATATCCCTCCTTACGATCCGTGCCCTCTACAATGAAATACCAAAACACCGTATTTTCAAAATTATCTATCTATATATTTAACGAAATAGATGGGCTAAATCTTGGCAATAAAACTTTGCCGTGCACGCGTAGAACGTCGGGCAAAAAAAATAAAAAACTTAAGTTAGACCAAAATGCTTATACTTGTCAACATTTGATACCTTTAGCTTGTTGATAGAAGGCAAAAGGCCAACGTTAGACTGAGTAACATTTTTGCAAATAAGCTACAATTATCTAAGAGACATGTATCCTTTGTCGAAAGAAAACAACTTATTTTTAAAACACATTGTGTTAGGTCCGCAGACGTGATTAGTAATGCATCGCAAATGGGGTGAAACTTATGGAAGGACGTCCGGTAATGCAAATTGAAATAGGGGAACAGACTGACTAATGTTAAAATGGTTCTACAGTTCAACAACTTCGTTCATTGCTAACAAACTGTATAGCGGTGGAGGTGGTAAAGAATATCTATACCAATAAATAAAATTGGAGTGTCTGTTTGTAATGTCAAAATAATAGGCTTTTTTCATGCTCACACGATTATTTGCACGACACTTATGCCTAAAATAGCAATTAAAAATTTTTTGTCTGTCTGTCTGTTTGTTCCGGGTAATCTTCAAAACGGCTGGACCGATTTCAAAAATTCTTTCACCAATGGAAAGCTACAATATCAGGGCGTAAACTAGGCTATATTTTATCCAGGTATTCCCACGGGAACGGGCACTACGCGGGTAAAACGACTATAACCTATAACCGAAGCGAAGCGAGGGCGGGTTGCTAGTTAAATATATATTCGTGTTTCATGTCTGTGAAAACGTCATGCCTTTGGAAACGATACAGTGTAATAGTGTCGCGGATGTTCATTGTGTAACAACAGTCACTTCACTGCTGTATAATATCCTAATATCTGATTTAATCTTTAATACATTTGGATTACGAAAATCAGATTAATATCAAATAATTTCTAAATCAAACTTGGTTAGATTAAACATTCCGTGTGGTGACGGAATAAGAATACAATTCACCATTCTCTATCTTGCCCGTGGATGTCATAAAATTTGACTAAGGGATATAATATGCATATAACATCTATGCAAGGGAAGGAAAACTCGAAATAAAATCTTATACCAACCCGTCTGACCAGCGTGGTATAGTAGGTCAATTTCCTTCCTATTGTGGAAGAGGCACGAGCTCAGCAGTGGGATATATACCTATGAGCTGAAATGATGATGATGAAACATTTTGATCCTCTTTAACTGCTGTATTCATTTTCTTCATATTAAATACTAGCAACCCGCCCTCGCTTCGCTTCGATAGTGCCCAATACCGTGGTAATACCGGGATAAAATATAGCCTAAGTCACTTTCTGATATTATAGCTTTCCATTGGTGAAAGAATTTTTTAAATCGGTCCAGCCGTTTTGAAGATTACCCGGAACAAACAGACAGACAAAAAAAATTATAAAGTGATTTTTAGGCATATGTATATATATCAAACTAGCAATCTGCCCTCGCTTCGCTTCGGTTATAGGTTATAGTCGTTTTACCCGCGTAGTGCCCGTTCCCGTGGGAATACCGGGATAAAATATAGCCTAGTTTACGCCCTGATATTATAGCTTTCCATTGGTGAAATAATTTTTGAAATCGATCCAGCCGTTTTGAACTCTTCAAACCCGGAACAAACAGACAGACAAACAGACTCAAAAAATTTTTAATTGCTATTTTAGGCATAGGTGTCGTGCAAATAACCGTGTGAGCATGAAAAAAGCCTATTATTTTGACATTACAAATAGACACTTCAATTTTATTTATTGGTATAGATATACAAAAATAATATAATAATATTTCCCATTTATTGGAACATCACTTACTTCCTAGTTATAACGAGAATATACTACAGCTACAGACAGATAACCTAAACTAGATAATTCATCATCATCAGAGAGTTAAAACTCTATACTAACCTGTCTGACCAAGAGTTCGAGTTTTCTTTCTCTTACATAGTTGAAATCCTTCAGGCGCCTTATACGACACCCACGGACAAGAGAGGGGGTGACAAATTATATTCCTATTTTGTCATCACCCGGAATATGAATATGACGGTATGACGTCATCGCACAGATGATTACCTTAAAGTTAATAAAATTTAGATAGTTGTTTAGTCTTTAAAGGTTTTAAGATATCAGTAAAGTTTTTAATACTAGTAACGTTTAAATACCAGTGATGTTTTAAATACTAGTACGGTTTAAAATACCAGTAAGGTTTTAAATACTAGTAATGTATAAAATACCAGTAAGGTTTTAAAGATATTAGTAAAGTTCTAAATACCAGTAAGGGTATAATCACACATAATCGTAACTAGTATTGGCCACACCCATATCGGCCGTCCAGGGTGACAGAAAGGCGGCATAACCTCCATATGTGACCTCTGCCTATTGAGATGACAAACCGGAACTGATTCCTTGACGGTGGCCCTTAATGATCTTAACTTGGTTTAATATGTTGCCACAAGAAAAAGTTTTTGTTAGTCTTTGCTTTAACAATTTTGCAAAACGTTCATACGAAATGCGCCAACATCGTTATTATTTAAAAGGGATTAATCATCTACTAGTCTACTAATATTATAAACGCGAAAGTTTGTGAGTATGTGAGGTCGTGAAGATATGAAGATGTTTGGTGCTGCTGCTGCTAGTCATCTATACATTTCGATTAAAGGAAAAAGTGAAGTCGATTGACAAAATGTCTCCTATAGATATTTGATCGATAAACAGTATAAAGGTTTAAGAGCGTGGTACGATATCATAAAAAGGAAATGAGGGTATGCACGCGTTCTGAACACGGAACTCTGAATTGGGTCGTCCCTATGTATCTGTAATGACACCGTATTGTAAATGCCCGTACCTAAACATTGTAAGGCTCTTTAAAAAATATAAGGCACATTATTATCCTATTTCGTAAAGATAATTATTATTACATTACTACAACGTAAGTATAAAGACAACAAGTGACAAAATAAGGAGCACAAATTCTCAACTCCGCTCATATACGTTCCACTACTGGGATCGAGACTCTTTCGTAACAGGAGGGAAACTGACCCCAGCCTGTTCAAACGGGCTGGTTGTATTTCGAGTTTTCCTTCTCTTTCATAGTTGTTATATACACAAGATATCCCTTAGTCGCCTTTTACGACACCCATGGTGAATTGTCTTCTTACTCCGTCATCATAGATCATGATGCTTGTTTTATTACTTTACTAGCCAATGCCCGCGGTACGAAGGTGAACCTTGTAGTACCCGTACCCATGGAAGTACGGAAATAAAAGCTTCTGTCACTCGCTGATTATATAGTTTTCCATTGGTGAAAAATTTTTTAAAGTCACTCGTGCTCCCGCAGTGTTACCGGCGTATTTCCTGTTCCCACGAGAATATCGTGACATAATATCTGCTGATAATGTAACTTTCCATTAAAAGATTTTTTGAAATCTGCTTAGTGGTTTAGACTTTGCTGTTTATGTTATCAATTTAACATGGCATGCATCTTGCATGATTATTACAAATTCAGCAAAATGTAATAGTAAACATTAGATATAGCTATAATGCTGTAGGTAGTCCTTGTGAAGAATTTATTACAGCTGCTAGAATTTTATGATTTTCAACGATAGGGCTGGAAGAAACGGAAAGTCAATTCATTTTAATGCATAAACATTACAATAATAAATGCTAGATTCCTTGCAAGACAATGTATTTTTAACACGCTTTTATTAGCTTCACCTGTATATTTGTTTGTAACGTCCACCTTTGAGCTCGATTTTGCCCTACTTTGAGAGATCAGATTTTCTTTAAATTTTGCACATCTATCAAAGACCGATGGCAATGCAATAATCCGCTTGTTTTTTTTTAACTAGTTTGATATGCTAGGAAAGCTTGTTTTTTTTTTTAACTATATTTATTATTATATTAGAACATTTTTATGTAAATTTCTACTAAATTCATTTAAAAGAGTTCATTAAAATACATTTAATACTACTGGTACTACTAATACTACTTTTGGCAACAGAATATACTTTATATTCTGTTGCCAAAACATTTCTCTGACAATTCTAGAATATCTTTAAATGAACGTAAGTGAAGTGAATGTGATTCACTCTCTTCACCCAAGAGTTCAATTATTTTAATACATCTTGATTCAATTATACTATCTTCTATCGCGGTCAACTTTTCAAGACAAAACTTTGTATTAAAGAAATACTCCTTGAATTGCAGTGAATTTGCATGTTATTAATGGGCAAAAATTACATACAAAGTACAACAATTTGTACATCGCACAAAGTATTGTCCTGCGTAAGAATTGAAGCTATAACATTTGCACGGTGTATCTTAACCGTTACACCATCTGTGCAGTCGAATAATTTCTTCTTTTTCTTTTTTCTTCTTTAGCGAAGTTTTAATTTTACATTTTTTTACAAACTTTATCTGTTAATAACATTAGTAATCATTGAAAACATTAAAATTGTATATGAGATGTAAACACATTCACAATATCCTAAAAAGATTTAGCTTATCTTTATATATAAATTTCTTGTGTACATGTGTATATCATTGCACTCCTCCTAAACGGCGGGACCGGTGTTGATGAAATTCAAGGTGATTCGAGAATGGTTTAGATATACAATTGGACTCGATAGGTAGCGCTTATTTGAACAGAGCAACGTCTGAAATACAATCCACTCTCCATAAAGAATGTACTAATACAAAGTTTTCGGCACCTATTACTTATCAACATATTTGAAACAGACATTACAGCAAAAACATATTTGCATCTCCAGTATACCATTAAGATACTTCGAGGAATGGAAAAACATTAACAATGTATACAAATGCCTGATGATATAGGATTCGAAATGGCGGTGCGTAAGAAATGTATACCAATGAATTAATAACTTTATTTGCGCACCAGAAAAGGTGCCCTTTGAATTGTTGATGCACTATTGGATAAAGTTTCTGGACAGCGTTTCTTCGCCACGATGCGTAATACTGACGTAATATCAGTTGTAGAACTCGTTCAGAACGATAACGAATATTAGTATGAGATAATGTAATAAGACAATAAGTGTAATAATAATACGAAAAAGTAAATCAAAACTATACCAACCTGGCAGATGTGGAATAATGCGTAAGGATAATGCGAGAGATACTATGGGATAATAGCTGCGCGCTATGATATATCCTTTTCAGCCGGCGACTGGGGCGGCGCAGGCGCGAGTACCTGCGCCTGATGCCGCCCTAGCAGAGGCTGCGGGTAACCGGACCGGAGACTTTAGTTCGGCACCCGCGGAAAGGTTCGCCTCGCAACGGCGATTCGTTCGTAGGGGACGTCGATGGGAGAGGGTACTCTCTCGGGGTATTCCGTGGGGTCGACCACTGAAGTCAAGGAACTCTGCACTGGTAGTCGGCCCAACAACAAAGACGACGTGCTATATGGGTGGGTTACGGGTGTGCGTGCTTACGCCCCTCTGTCGCCCCGGCCGGTGCCGGGCGAGGAGTGTGCCGAGCGTAACCCACAGCCAAAAAAAAAATGTCATGTCCTTTAAACGAGGTTTAAAGAGCATTTGCCTATCAATAGACAGCGACCTAGTTTATTATTGTTAAAGTCCCCGAGCGATAGCATCACTTGCAATCAAATGTGCTGCTTCCTCGTTTGCCACTATAGGCAATAAAACACACATGAAAACTACAACACACAGAATACATCTTGAAACGAAATATTATAGCTACTATAATGATAATTAAAATAATAAGAAACAGACTAATTTTCAACGCTCTATAATTGTAATTAGAAAACTATACCATGGCGGGCGTGCTATTTTACTACCCGGGATTTTAGTTAGTGCCCTTGATATTCAAACCAAATTGTAAAATTTTTCAGCATAGAAAAACATAAAAGATGTAGCTGATAATGTTTAATACATTATCAATTACATCTACTACTTTTTTGGAAATAAAATATTTGTGAAAATTAAAGTTATTTATTTTATGTCTATGATTTCTCAATAAAATAAGGGTGAACTCACATTGTCACTTTCTATACCGCCCACTTAGGGATCCCGAGGTCACCCTTCCATTTCCGTCGGGTCAACGCCTAGGGCGTAAATCATTTCCATGTCATTTCCCTTAGAAAGCCAATTGTATGATGCAATAAACTATAGTGATGGACTCTTCCTTATGGTGTGATTGGATATGTTGTTACCGTTATCATATTTTTTAATTTAAGACGAAATAAAACTAACTTCAAATTTTGACTACAAAGAAAACAATAATGATTAAAGTTTATAGGTATGATGTATTTGTCCAGATCTAATCTATGCAAATAAAGCTAAAAATAGCCAACTCGTGCCTGCCCCTCAATTTATTACATTTATACGAAACACCTTCAAAAGGATTTTGATAAAATATTGTGAAGTTATTTATACATATCTTAAGTGCTGAGGTACAATATACTTAAACTCGACGACGCTGCTTCAACAGTCAATTGTACGAAAATATTGCTTTGTTAATTGGATAAGTCAAGAGTGGAAGTAAGGGATGTTCCATGGGGCATGCATTTGTGAAATTTTATTCGAGAGCAAATATTTCTCGATAACAATCTGCGGCAGATTTAAAGATCAGATGTAGAAAAAGAGCGTACTGGTTTTGATTTTCGATAGATGAGTAATCAACCTACTGATGGTATATGGTAACTGTCGCTCATGGGCCTCTGTAAGACAAGGAGTACAACCAGGTCGCAGCCTGCCATAAGGGTTTTTAAGGGTTAGGGTATCTAAGGCGCTCTAAATGCTGCTTCGCGATCTTTAGCGAATGTGGTATGTCCAAATGAGCTACAATGAGTTACAGCGACAGATAAGCGCTTATCGTCGCTATACATCCTCTTATTTACTAACTAGTCAATTTGTTTCCTGTTTTCCTCATTGCAGAGGGAAGTGAAGTCATTCTTTTCCGACGCCTCCTCTTTAACTTTTCTAAATAAATTTGTGTTTAGTAATTTGTGTGTTGTTTTTGCGGGTCCCAAGACAAAATCAGTTACCGGGATTGCCTCAGGATCAAACCGCGGTGTCATCTAGGGGGACCATTGTGACTCCTGGCTTACAAGAGTTACAATGGGGGGATTGTGTGATGAAATTAAGCTTATTTAAAGAAAAACGAATACCCATTTCGCCACGCTATATACAGAAAACTATCAGCAGCATGGCCCGAACCTAAAACTGAAGTTTCTAATATCCTTTACAAAAGGCAAATAACTCTTTCTAAACCTTAGGTCGATCGAGATTACTTTATCTACCCACCGCTTACTGGCTTGGATCTATGCCAATTATTCTAACGAGATCCTGAATCCTACCCATTAATCTTGCCGTATTGCAGCTTAAGTTGAATTTGACGACTTATTTTAGATCACTACATGTGTTGTTATAGAAAATAAGAAAATTGATATTTTAAGGATAGTAGGGAAATCAACATAGTAAATTGCCTAAAATTAGATTCGTTTCATAGCATTATAGCAATCATAGCAATAGTGTGAAATTTACAACGACTACTTACCAGAAATCGTTAGGTATCGATAAATTATTGTGGATGAATGTTTGTGGGTGATAATAGACACAATAGAATTGATCAATTATTATCTTCTTATTTATCCATAAGGCCGTAGACGATCCCTGGTGAACGTAGGGTTCCCCACAAAGATATTAATCAAAACTGTTCTGCCATCTTTCATTAAATGATCAAGAATAATTTGAAAAACATAAAGTTAACGAAGCACGGATTTCGGGGAATGAATAAAACATTTCTCATCGTGGTCCAGCCGGAGAAAAATTGCAGTTGCATTAATTAAACTGATATAGGTCAATCGATACTATATTTACACAGTACAACTACTGTTGAATTCAATCTATACCAATAAATAAAATTGGAGTGTCTGTTTGTAATGTCAAAATAATAGGCTGTTTTCATGCTCACACGGATATTTGTACACCTATGCCTAAAATACAGATTAAAAAATTTTTGTCTGTCTGTCTGTTTGTTCCGGGTAATCTTCAAAACGTCTAGACCGCTTTCAAAAATTCTTTCACCAATGGAAAGCTATAATATCAGGGAGTAACCTAGGCTATATTTTATCCCGGTATTCCTACGGGAATGGGAACTACGCGGGTAAAACGACTAAAAGCGAAGCGAGGGCGGGTTGCTAGTAATACATAAATACATACATAGCGCCTGCTTCCCAGAAAGGTAGACAGAGACTGTACATATGATAAAATGATATTATTTCGTAACTATTTTAATGATTGTTCCCAATTTTCCAAAAATGTGGCTATGAAATTTCTGAAATTATTAATTCTTACTGTCGACTAAGTTAGTGTTAAAGTAATAACATTCTAGATATTTTGCTTTATCGAAATGTTTAAATACTATGTACTTAACAAACTGTGAACAAACAGTTTATAAATTAATACCCGGCGGTCCAAAGATACGGAGAAGTTTGAGTAGTTATATATATATAGAAATGTAGAATTGTTTTAAACCTATGTACTTACATAGGTTTAAAACGATTCTACATTTCAAATACACATTCATTTTATTGGCACGCTCTGATCTGTGCCGCTCGGCAATCCGTAAGGACTACATACCACCGCATTCCACTTCTTAAGTAATGTTACCACCAAGAACTCCTAAATTTGCGATTATTAATGAGATATAATAATTATTAATATATAATTTATAATATATATATATATATATATATTTATATATAATTATAATTTAGTAAGACAAATCTATATTACGTTACCAAACAACCCTTCTAACGTCAACGCTATGTTATTATCAGTAGCAAAATGATAAGCCTTCGAAAGTTTCGTCTTAATAGAAACGTAAATTAGCAACATTACAAACTAGTAGAACCTGTCTACTAACACGATTCTTTAGTAGGTTAGTGAGAAAAAAAAATGCATGCAGAGGCCGTGACCGCCGCAGCGGCCGGTTCGATAACGGTAAATCATCAGCCTAGTTAAGTAGATACCATAATCGTAATTCATGATAATGTGATTCTATGAATTCCAAAGTGTATCATCATTTCAGCCCACATACATCCCACTGTTGGGCTCGGGCCTCCTCCACAATGGGAGGGAATTTGACCATGCTGGTCAAACATGTCGGTACTTTTTTTATGGGTGGGCTATGGTAAGTACACACTCGCGCATGCGCCGCCCGAATTGCCGGCGGCGGAACGTGTCACCAAAGAGGAGCTACTCTCGCGCACGTTCCGCCGCCTCCTTCCGTGAGATGACAGCCTCACAGATGGCGGCGACCGCATCCCAGTTCCTGACGGTGTCGAGCATCTCCCTGGCGATGGTCGGCAGCGTCAGGTCGGCACCGATGATCGCGATAAGTTCACGGCGCACGGCGGTCTTTTATGACATCCACGGGCAGGAAGAGAGTGGTGAATTGTATTCTTACTCCGTCACCACATGGAAAAATCAAAAGTGTAAGCATGTCTCAATATTTACAAGGTATGTAACAATCTAAATAATTAAACCGCTTCTAAGATTTAAAAGTTATTGCCGAATGTGATTTATAACACAAAAGCTAATAAGCTAAATGCTATTAAAATCTAATGCCGTACTTTCATTCAAGTGATTACTTGGAGATCTCGGGATTACCTACAAATTAAATTTGGCACCATATGTGTGGCGTGTTTCAATGATCTGTGTGCCTACTCTTGAATCTCGATTCCAATCCTAAATCCAATCGCAGCTCGAATTTGAGCAAATTTGGTACTCTTGAAAGCGACACTAGCGCCCGATTGGAATCAAATTAGGTGGAACGTTTCTAAACTAAATGAATTCGACTCTCGTCCATTAAGTCAAATATTTGCTACTCCCGACGGGCTTTTGACGTGGTTTAAAATCGTTAATGCTACACAATTACAAGAAAGCGTCTTTGTGGTGATCAAGTTCGATAACGTTATTAATTTAAAGTAAGAAAACATGGCACATTTGGTGAAAATAACAACGACGAACGCGTAAAATTCATTCTCGATTTTGTTCAAGAGTACCAAATATAAGTTTGGTGAGATTGGCATCGAATGGAATTCGAGATTAGAATTGATTTCAAGAATAGGCCTACAGCTCTGTTTCGAACACAATTCACACACAACACACAAAATTTTACGTAATGAGCAACAACAGTAGACCTGCAAATGTCAATTCTATCGTAGACTCTTATTATGCTTGAATAAGGCTAAGGCTTTGGCTAAGGAAAAGGGGTTTGCTTATATATGGGTGAAAAACTGTACCATCCTGGTAAAGCGAAATGCTACCAGTCCTACACTAGTCATCAAATCAGAGATGGAGTTAAAGAAAATTGCCTAATATATGCTACACTTTTTTGTATTCATATGGCTATTGTTACAACTTTGAGAAACATTGGTATGCCTACTTATTTCTATTCATTCGCTTTCTTAGTATTTCTTTGTTTGGTCGTTAATAGTGCAAACTATGTTTATTATTTCTATTCGTACGTTCTATTCGTTCGTATACGTTATATTCTATTAGTTAAAGTCTCATATTGCGTAATAATTACATCGTCTATCTTGCTACCGATACCCTCACTAAATAATATTAAATTATTTGAGTTCTGCGACATTTTTGTATTTTATACATTTTTCGTAGAATGTTATTGTTATTATTTCCACCTCCTTATTAAACTGATTACTATTTTACATATTGAGGTAACATACTTGTACCCGTCACATAACTGCTATCATATTTTTATACAACCTCTGCTGCTATTTAACTTAGTATGGTATGCTATTCTTCGTGCTATTTTGTGTCGTAAAAATGACAATTAAAGTGTACTATCAAAATGTACGTGGCCATCGTACAAAGGCGTCTTGTTTCTTTAGAAATGTGTGTATGAATAATTATGATATCATATGTTTGACAGAAACATGGCTTAATGAAGATTTTATTAGCAGTGAATTATTTGACGACCGTTACTTTGTCTGGAGGCGGGACAGAAATTATATCGAGACTAAGCAAATGCTTGGTGGGGGTGTACTTATTGCAGTCCGCCGTGAATACATCACGGAGGGGCGAATTGATTGGTATTCTTCTATTGAAGATGTATGGGTGACGTTAACACTCCGGCGTTCTAAACCCAGTGTGTCTTATAAGTTGCATATTTGTACCGCGTATTTATGCAAACAAAATCAAGGAAATTCATTATATACACAGTTAGCCTATTTTCATACAAAATTAAATGACATAGTTCTTAATCATTTAACTGATTATTTTTTAATTATAGGGGACTTCAATTTACCTAATATAGCGTGGCGTCCTACTGATGATGGGTACTCTTTCTATCCAGACAATATACATGGGGTTCAATTGGACTTTTTTGACACCTTAAATGCATGTAATCTTCTTCAATATAATTTTCACAAAAATGCTAATGAGAGAATATTAGATTTAGCTTTATGTAACAGACATATTTCCGTTTTAAAATGTGATGACCCCTTAGTGTCCGAGGATACTCACCATCCATCCCTTATTATTTCTGCAGATTTTGTTGAACACCACATACTTACACCTCAACCAAGAACTAAGCTTATATATTACCTAACAGACTTTAGTCTTATATCGAGTAAACTGGACGAGTATGACTGGAATACCGATTTAGGCAGAGGCACTGTGGAAGATGCTGTATTATTATTGAACAATAGGCTAATTGAATTACGCAACAAATATATACCTTCACAAGTAATGAAATCGACTTCTAAATATCCCCCGTGGTACAAAAAACCACTTATCAAAATTTTAAAAGAAAAATTTAAATATCATTCTAAATTCAAAAAATACGGTAATCAGTCAGACCATGAATCATTTTTAATTTTACGTAATCGTGCAAAACTCTTGGAAACTAAAATGTATGAAGACTATATATCTAATACAGAAACAAATATATATAAGTCACCTAAGGCTTTCTGGTCCTACCTCAAAAGTAAGCAATCCTCTAATACCTATCCATCTACTATGAAATATGGACACCTCTCATCTGATCAAGGCACTGCTATTTGTAACATGTTTAGCGATTATTTTTACTGTAATTTTCTTGCTAATACTAACAATGAGAGCAGTGATGTCCTAACTCTCTCTCTAAATGCAGCTACTACAAATATTAGCTTGATAGATGTGAAGGAAGCGGAAGTATACAAGTTATTGTGTACCCTTGACATCAGCAAGACACCTGGGCCTGATAGCATACATCCAATTTTAATAATAAATTGTGCTAAAAGTTTATCTTTACCTTTGACACTGATTTTCCGACGTTCTTTAAAGGAAGGTATGGTACCGCGTATCTGGAAGACCGCATTTATTTCGCCTATACATAAACATGGGCGCAAAGATCAAATAGAGAATTACAGACCAATATCGAAACTTTGTATATTTAATAAAATATTAGAAAAAATAGTTTATGCGTCAGTATACTATAGCATTAAACATTCATTAAATGATTATCAACATGGCTTTCTCAAGAATAGATCTACTACCTCTAATCTATTGGTAGCCTCAGATTATTTTACAGATGGCATGTCTGCCCCTTCTCAAGTGGATACTATATATACAGACTACAGTAAGGCGTTCGACAGAATAGACCATATAATACTTCTAAAAAAACTATTAGAAATAGGTATAAGTGGTGATTTATTCAGATGGTTTAAGTCTTATATTGATAACCGCTGCCAAGCGGTGGTATTAAACGGTTTCACGTCAACGTCTGTTCATATCCCGTCCGGTATACCACAAGGATCCTTATTAGGGCCTTTATTATTTATCATATTCGTTAATGATATAGGTACCTGCTTCTCACACTCTAAAATAATTCTTTATGCGGATGATATGAAGATCTTATCGCCCATCTCAAATATATCTAATTGCTACAACCTCCAAAAAGATTTAGATGAACTTCAAAACTACTGCCATCTTAATAGACTTGACTTGAACGTCTCTAAGTGTTTTGCTGTAACGTATTCACGCAAGCCCAAACCAATCTCATTCACTTACAAGCTGCACAATTTAGCCATAAAGAAAACTAACGTGATCAAGGATCTGGGTGTTACTTTTGACTCCAAATTAATATTTGATGCTCACATTGATAATGTTATAAAGAAAGCTAACAAGGCCCTTGGTTTTGTATTAAGATTATCGTCTGATTTTAAGAATATCAAAACATACAAAATTCTTTATTGTGCTTTTGTTCGCAGCCATTTGGAATATGCTTCACAGGTATGGAATCCAATATATAACATATATATTGATAGGATTGAAAGTATCCAGAAGCGATTTTTACGTTTTTTACAATTCAAAACTCGCAGGTATTCCTCAGACTATATTCGGCGTTGTAAACTGTTTCATTTATTACCTCTACGCGAGCGTAGACGTATAGCTGACTTATCCTACCTATTTAAGATAGCATCGGGCAAAGTGGATTGTCCTGAGCTTCTAGGCAAAATTGGACTTGTCACACGACCCAAGACACTTAGACAACCAGCATTATTGCATACGCCATTTGCGAGAACTACTTATAGGCTCAATAGTTTTATTATACGTGCCTCTAGAACCTTTAATGAAATTCCCGCTAAGTTTGACTTCGATCTTTATAATACCAGTGTCTCTCAAGTTAAGAATGTTTTAGCAAGCGATTTCTTTTGTGAAATGAAGTAAGTTAAGTAATTAATTCATATAAGTAATTACATATTTTGTTTAGATAACTTTTAAGCATATTGCACATCCTTTAGTTATAATTTATCATTTACCGACTTTCATTATTCTACTAGTCATTGTAAGCTATATGTGAAAACTTGTAATTGGCCTTTGTTATTTAGTATATATTGTTAAGCATGTATTAGCTGTAAGTTTTCCGAATAAATAAAAATAAATAAAAAAATAAAAATAGTTGAACATACGATAAGTACAATCTTATGCACAAATTAGCGAGTATAGATATCACAGGAAGAAATACAATGCAAAAAAATATGTTGAGCACATTTTAGAATATATAGATTAACGTTAAGTACACGCTAATCTTTTAAAGGTAGCACGTGCAAAATTATTCCAAAGTAATTAATATATCTGGCGAGAGGAAACGTCGCCATAAAATATTTTATAGCTATGATATTTTATAACTTCTCTAGCGGAGGGCAACTGTAATAACTTGTAATATCTAGTTTCCTCCACGATACGAATTGTTTGCAACAAGCTCAGCACTTTCGCAAATGTCGAAATAGTGCTGGATTTTGATGAACGCTTCGCTTATGAGGTGACAACCTATATTTAAAAAACAAGCTCTATTTTTGGGATTATCTATATAAATAAATAAAATTAAAGCGTCTGTTTGTAAGCCAAATTAAAAATGTGTCCGTTTGTTTATTCCGGGTAATCTTTAAAACGCCTGGATCGATTTTGATAATAATTAATTACCAGATAAACCCTATAAAAATTTGACTCCAGTCCGGAACTTGAACCCGAATCCATACCTCTTAAAACTTAAAATGCGGAGGTAAAGCGGCTAGAACTGAAGCAAAATGAGGACGGGTCTCTAGTTAATTTAGTTATTTACAGGATTAACTAAAATCTATCCGTCGGCTCATCGACGTCCACTGTTGGAAATACGAGTCCACTTGGAAGAGGTGAATATAATCGCTAAGAGATTATAATAGTATTTGACTATTTGGCGTTATAAGTTTCCCGGAATAGTAGGTAGGGGAGGGGTAAATGGTGGAGGAGATATGGTAACAAATGTTATTTTGAACACGTCACTACAAAAGGCATTAACACATAATTAATCGTTAATTAATTCTCTAAGTATTGATTCGTATGAAATAAATGTAATCAATCTATTCTCTATGCATAAATAAAAACGCGTTTATAGTTGTTAACAAAATAGAAATTCTATTTAGTTCCAGGAGCCTATATAATACCTATCTAGAAATGGGTAAAAAAATACTGAACACATTTACGACTATACATAAAGTTTAAGGATTTATATTATAGCCTGCGTATTTGGTCTGATCCTAAAACATAATAAAACGTAAAGAAATAAATTTTTGCACTAAATAATAAATCCTTGCATCGCGACGGCAAATTTAGATAGAATAAAAATTCACAACAACTATTCACGGATCACGTGCAAAATCGAACGTATAACACTGCACGGATACGTGTAGTCATCTCGTCTCAGCTCATAGACGTCCTCAAGCCGGGCTCAAACTTCCTCCCCAATAGGCCATGCTAGTCAAACATGTTGGTTTTATTTCGAGTTTCCCTTCTCTTGCATACAGGGGTATTATATCCCTTAGTCGTCTTTTACGAAACCCATGGGCAAGCCCCATGTGGTGAATTGTATTTTTACTCCGGCAGAATTGTCATCGAACTCAGTAAATATTTTAATTCATAAATCCTTTTAAAGTCGTTCCCCTATCACAAACACCGTAAATGTATGAGTCAATTAATGCCAAGATGTTCTACTTCGACGTATCAGAACACATTTTACCATTGGACGCATGTTCGGTGTAAATCTTCAATGAATTTGTCAAACGGTAATGGTCCTAAGGGTTTGCTTAGTATTTTTATATTTTCCGAAGAATCCTTAGATCACGCATCTAATAAGAGGCGAGCCGATTGGCACTAACCAGGAACTTCAGTGTACTGCTCAGAAATCCCTGAAAACCTGCAGAAAACGCTTTTAACGATCTACTCCAGTACTTCACAAAAGCTAAACAACCAGCCGTCTCACCAACCATTAGCGAAGCATATAAAAATGTAACACAAAAATTACTAGTGATAAATTGTTCATATGATTACACATTGAAGTTTAGAGAATATTATTCAGAAACCCAATTCTATTATAAACGTTTCGTAGGGTGAACAAAATCTAAAAGGGAGGGAACATCGGAGATAACGTTTTATGATGTCAAGCAATATTGTTGCGGAATTGTTGGGAACAGCTATTTTATACTTATATAGTCGCTTTGCGCTATCCTTATAAGGGTAAATTTAGGTATAACACCCCCACGTTATAACTTTTTAACAATACGTGAACCTACAATTTGAGTGAGCTTTTATTATATACAGTGGCAATTCGATTAACCGACCCACAATTAAACAGATTTGCGATATCCGGACTATCAACCGAGATCAAATAATTTGTATATACAAGTCGATTCAATGCAAGGGAGTTGCAACTGGCATTACCAGTATTATAAATCCAAAAGTAAGTTTGTTTGTTACGCTTTCACGCTTAGACCACCGAACCGATTTCAAAAATGCATTCACCAGTGGAAAGCTATAATATCAGGGAGTAACACAGGCTATATTTTATCCCGGTGTTCCCACGGGACCGGGAACGACGGTACGGCGACTGAAACCTTTTGGTAGTATATGTATATATGTTATACGTCGCACTACTGTGCATGCACCTCATACAAAAAGGTGGGCAAATTCACCTATTATGTAATGTTGGGCAGACTGACTGGCATGTGATATTGCTTTGAATATTCTTTCTTCCATAGTGATGTTATTTGGTTATATACCTTAAGAAGTGTTTTACCATATACGCGAGAAGGAAGGGGTCAAAAATTGTAATTTTACTCAGCCACAATACGGTCAATCAGCCATATTTTTTGCTTCTAATTAATACTAGTGTAAGAAGTTATATTGTGTAATAAATAAGATAAAAACAAAAGTTTAAGGAACGATGGAATATCATGTGATTGCCCTACGCATCAAAGGTTCTTTTAAAAGAATAAAGTATCTACTTAAGACTTAAATATATACCAAAAAAGGCTTACAAAGAAGGTTGGAAGTTAAGAAGTTATCTGCAAATGATATCAAATAAATAACGCAGATATTTGTTACGGCGCTGAAATATTTGAAGTAGGTGTGTCAGAAGTTTTTTGCCTGCCGCCAAACGACCTAGTAATATATATATATATATATATATATATATATATATATATATATATATATAAACTCATTTGCAAAAAAAACGGGCGGTTTTGATTTTCATTCATATTTAAAAAGATACAATACCAAAAAGGTTTCAATCGTTTGTACACGTTACTGGCCGGTTTTAAAAATGCTGTGGTATTTAAAAAAGTACGTTCTAAATTCAATTTTTCATTTGATGTTCATTTTTACAGAAAACCCCTTTTTATCCTACATTTTTGGCGCGAAGTTCCGGAAGTTAACATCGACTTTCATAACTTTTATTCAATTTTTATCGATTAATTTCATATCCTTGACTGTCAAAGCTTTATTTAATGCTGTTTGGCTGTATCAAAAATGGTAGATAAAGTGGTAAAAGCTACCAAAATTATCGCGCTGCTTGAAGAGGGTTGCAGCCAATGTTTCGTGGCTAGGAGGCTAAATGTTAGTCGCTCGACAGTCCAAAGGACCTGGCAGCGATATCAGGAGACTGGTTCCGTCGAGAGAAGGCCTGGTTCTGGAAGAAAACCATGTACCCAACCTCGGGATGATCGTTTTCTTGTGAGTCGCGCATTGAGAAATCGCAAATCTTCGTATGTGGATCTTAAGAACAACCTCCAAGAAGTAAGAAATGTGCATATTAGTCTATGGACGGTCAGGAGGAGGCTTCTCGCTGCCAATATACGCAGTCACCGCCCGGCCCGCGGCCCCAAATTACTCCGTGAGCACAGAGTTCACAGGCTTAGGTTCGCTAGAAATTGTGAATCATGGACTCAAGACGATTGGAATAGGGTTTTGTTCTCTGATGAAGCCAGGATATCTCTGTTCGGTGAAGATCGACGTCGGCGAGTGCTAAGAAGACAAGGAGAACGCTTTGCAGAGGCATGTTTCGAAGAAATCACACCTTATGGTGGGGGCTCTGTTATGTTTTGGGCAGGAATAAATTCAATGGATCGTACAGAGTTAGTCTTCATTGAAAACGGCTCACTGACTGGGCATCGATACATAACGGAAGTTCTAATTTCTCATGCACAACCCGCATTGGCCGCTCTAGGTGAAGACTCGATTTTTATGGACGACAATGCTCGCGCCCACCGATCCCGCGATGTTAATGCGTATGTGCAAGAGGTCGGCATTCGTCGTTTGGATTGGCCAGCTCGAAGACCCGACCTCAATCCCATAGAGCATGTCTGGGACGTTCTGAAACGGCGTGTGAGATCAGTACACCCGGCTCCACAGACCATCAGAGAGCTGAAGAATGTGATTACTGCGGAGTGGGAACGTATTCCGCAAGCAAGTATCCGGGATATACTCGCTAGCATGCCCAGACGAATTCAAGCTGTGATTTTAGCTAGAGGGGGTCACACTCGATACTAAACATTTATCTGCTTTTACTTTATTAAAGAAAAACAAACAAAAAAACTTTTTTATTTTTACTTCATGAGCATATGCACTACTAGCGAATATACACTACTAGCGAGGTTTAGCATTATTTCCCATAAATTGTATCTAAATTTTATGAAATACTGATGAAAACGATTATTTTCTTATTAATTTAGCAAATTGTGTGGATAAAACTACCTATAATTATCAAACAAAGAAATATTAACATTTGAAATGGTTCATTGCTTAGGTGCCCGTTTTTTTTGCAAATGAGTATATAAACTACAAAACATTTCTGAAGTGAGTATTTCTATAAAACAGCACGATAAAAAAAACCAATTGATATAAAACGCACTTCTAATACAAAATTATTCTAGATAATTTCTACATGATTTCTAAAGCAATTTCATTATACGAAACGTTTTTATTAAGATAAAGTTTTCCTTACACACCGTTTTACATTAGATAAATTTAGTATGGAGCTGAGAATTCATAAATAAAAATACGTATCTTATTGATAAACCACATATGTACACCATGAGTACAAAGCCTATTCTTTGATGATGATAAAATTTCCCTACGTCTTCTTTTCTCATTTATACCCTACCGGGTCCCCAGGGTCCCCAGTATAGGAGTGATCACGGTGTTCTTGTACTGAGATAGGGTTTAATGTTAAGTTTGCCTTCTATTGCTAGAGAAGATGGGACATGCATGTAACATCCATATGTTACCTGCATATCACATCTCTTATTAGCGTGTTACGATACTCACAGGTAAAAAAGTTTTAGTGATGAACAGTTTTCTTATTCCGTCATTACACTGAAAAGTCTGTGGTATACCACGCTAACTGGACGGTATATAAATTTATTTCCAATTTACCTAGAAAGAAAAACATAGAATATATTTAATAGGAATACAAGAGCAAACAAAGTGCATTATAAATATTATAATTAATTACGTTAAATCCAGTTTCAAAATTTTTTCTAACAGTTCGCATAATTGTGATTGCGACAATATAAATAACTAGCAACCCGCCCTCGCTTCGGTTTCAATCGCCTTACCCACGTAGTAGTGCCCGTTCCCGTGGGAATACCGGGATAAAATGTAGCCTATGTTACTCCCTGATATTATAGCTTTCCAATGGTGAAAGAATTTTTTAAATCGGTTCAATGGTTAAACATGAAAGCGTAACAAACAAACGAAACAAACTTACTTTCGCATTTATGATATTAGTAAGGATTATGACTGCACAAATAGCGTAGTAGTCTCTAGGACAATTCTATGTGCGCAATTCACGAATGACGGTTAAGCCTGAGTGTTTTCCGTGTCGATTAATGATATACTCGTATTTGTATAGGCCATTTATTCCTTCGCAGCACCAAACTCATTCATTAATCCATTTAATGTTTTAAATCCTTAGACCTTGACTGACTAAATCGATACTATTTAAAAAAGTAATGCACCAATATATGGACAACCCTAGCATTGCAAAATTCCACATCAGTTATGGTTTACGCTACGTAAGTAGTAATACTATCATCGGACAACTGTTTTTTATGACTTTGGATGTTTCATGCCCCTTGAACAACACACTATTAGCCCCACAATTCCACACGATTTATTACGGTATAGGGGGAAAGTATTGAGGCTATGCTTACAAACAGCAACCAGAATCGTATATCAGAAATTCTTAGTAAACGTTTTTCGATATTTAATTCTGTTTCGAGGAGAACTTGAAAAGACCTAACAGTTTTATTTCGAAGTATACACAGTATATACAGTACACAACAAACAAAAATGACTTTATTTAACTACGTATTCAAAATAAGCTACTAATATTAATACCGTTACTTTTATTTAAATTTTGATTTAAAAAAATTGCACTAATATGTAGAGAGATAAGAAAACAACAACACTGCAATAAAGCCTTATAGACTGCCTGAATAGCGTGATACAAGTCTTCATTGCTCATCAGGTCAATACTTTTGTCTTCACCAATACTAAAACGCATATGAACTGTGAAGACGAAGAATCAAAAATATATTTATACTACACACTGTACAATATATCTTTCTTAATTTCCTGTGGAAGTCGGATCGACCTATTGAAGATCAACAAGACTTCTCTAACGTTATGATCAACAGCAAACTCGCAAATAGCGGGACAATTTACAATACAGATGTCTTTGTTACCTTAAATGCTTGTAATTCGGTTCTTTTATTTCTTAAACATCAGAAATCGTTATATCCGTTATAGACCTTACAACCATGCAATCGATGTGTCCAAAATAGCTTTATTATAATAGCAATAATGCGAAAATGGTTTTATACCACTAAAAACTATGCATTAAGACCTCGTAGACGATAATTAACCATTTCAAAGAATTTTATGTTCTCAGTTTCTTTTTTAATTTCAGTAAAAGCATTAAATGATGTTTATAAATCCAACACTATATTCGGAACAAAATCCACATTGAGTATTTATTTCTATGCGGAAGATCTTGTTACCTCACTGCTTCACTTTGTGATATCGTTCACGTAGGTATCAACTTGTATAATATCCACACTTAGTTCAGGTTACTTATAGTTTGAGATTATATAACACTAGAAGACCTGTATGAATACTTCGCAACATTATATTTTTTCCTTTGCCAATAGTTACAATATTTACAACTGCTACGTAAATTTTGTCTCAATCAGAATGTTTGTTAGAATTTGCTAACAGTTGGCGACACAATTTTTTTTTATGTTGTTTTTTATTTTATATTACCGGCAATTGTGTTAAGTGTACTAATTATTACCCGATGACAAATTAAAATTAAAGTTTAAAACTGTATTTATAGTGAAAACATTCGTTTTGATCCATTGCCTTATCTTTTGTCATTGAACTTGGAGTAAAAATATTCTTCAAAACGGTTTATCATAAACATTAATGTCGATGCAGTATGTTAGGAGAAATGTCATAAAAACACAAACAACCAGCTTTCAGAAATAACAGTGTAGATATCACGTGTATTCTACAATAGTAGCATGTTAAGCAATAACTTAATAACTTATTAGGGCCCTGATGTTGAATTTCTACTCAAGCTGCTAGGATGCCGTTCAAGTCTGCGACCAAGATCGCGTCGATTTATAAGTATCTGATAGTATTGACACCGTGGACCACCAGACAAAGTTCAATCGGAACTCAAGTGCTCACCAAAAAAGTTTAAAAACCTACCAATACACCTAGTGCCACGATGTCATTAAAAATCTATTAAATACTAAAAATATTGTATCGGAGCCAGCGAAAATCAGCACTAAATTTAATTATAAAGTCACTGATATAAAGAATAGAAAAGAAAAAGATAAGAATAATAAAAATATTGAGGGGCATTCATAGAAATTTGATTGAATTTTTAATGTAATTGTGTTTATGAATTCAATCAATTTAATTTACTTTCTTACATGTAAGTACATCTAGAAAGTTAAACTTAATATTAATTAATGCATACATTGAGTATACCTATTAAGGCATCAGATTTGTACATTAAATTTACAGCTATTAAATGATTCATGCGCAACGGTTGCCTAGCGGATGTTACTCATTTTATTGTCATTGTATGTGCTCAAAACTATGCTAATCATCCGCAACCGAGCACACTAAAAATGTTATAAATTTTTTACCATAATAATCCTAAACTAAGACCATAATGCCCTATGCGTATGATCATGTAACTAACACAGACAGATAGAGAGATACATACATTTGTCCCATGTTTAAAGAAGCACTTCTTAAGAATCAAAGGAAGCAGTATAATTTTTTATTTTTATATCCAAGAAAAATTTCCAACATACATCAGTGTCTGAAAACACAGGTCTACGACCAGTGACTTACGGCACAGAAACGTGGTCCCTAAATATAGGCCTCATAACAAGGCTCGCTCAGCGTGCTATGGAACGGGCTATGCTCGGGATTTCTCTACGAGATAGAATTCGAAATACGGAAATCCCCAGAAGAACGGGTGTAACCGACATAGCACGAAGAATAAGCACGCTGAAGTGGCACTGGGCAGGCCACATCGCTCGACGAACCGACAACCGCTGGGGAAGAAAGGTTCTTGAGTGGCGACCACGTATTGGATGACGCAGTGTAGGACGCCCCAACTAGGTGGACCGACGACCTGGTGAAGGTTGCTGGGCGTCGTTGAATGCAGGCGGCATAGGACCGCACTTTGTGGCGTAACATGAGGGAGCCCTACGTCCGGCAGTGGACGGCGATAGGTTGAAATGATGATGATGATGGATGATCTCCAACAAAAATAAGACACCAAAGTATTTGTTAGCTCACAATTTCTATGCCACAGCGAATGCGTAAGACGCCTACTTGTGTTGTCTGTCACAAAAAGCCCCAATGACGATAATCGATGACGTTTATATATTGACATTGATAAAATTTGTGTCATTATGAGCGAATATAATAATTTAAGGAAAGCATATCATCCAACAAGAACCATACAATAACCCAATGTCTGTTTATTTGCAGTCGTTATACAACTTCATACACAATTCTAATCACAGAAAAATTAAGTATTAATATTTCTGTGATTCTAATATTAGATATTAGTGAATGATTGCTTATTATTTTTGTTTAGTGAGAAATGCTGATCGGTGGCAATAGTAAAGCCTTTAAGGTGTCTGGCATGAAAAACTTGGCTTATAGACATTGCCTGTGCGCATTCTTAAGAATTATACTCGGGTACCACAATTCTAGATTAGATGCTAGTTAATAATCTATTGGCAGTTTAGGTCTACATCTAGCATATAGCTTTAGGTCAGGAACAATTATGGAAATTAAAATATAAAATATTCATGTAAAGCAATTTCATTGTGTGGTTGTTTTATTAATACTTTTCACGCGATCATATAAATACAATGCAAATTATAGTATATTTCTTAGATACCTATCTAAACGTTTAAAAAGATCAGAATTATAAACAGAGAACAATTTCGTGGGATTACAGTATTTCTTACAATACAAATATTAGATGGAAATCTTTTATTAATTTGGAATTCTGTTGATTGAATTACTTTAAAATAAAGTATTTGTAGCGGCGGTTAGATGGTAATGATCGCTTAGTTAAATTTGATATTAGCAGGCATCTGGTTAGGCTTGAAAGTGGAACCAAGATAAATTTGAAAACTATTATGACGATGATATAAAGATATAGAGTAAGTATAATAATAACACCATTAAGAGAAAATGTAAATTATATCAAAACATATTGATTTTCTTCATATTTATTCATCGGATTTGAAGGGTACAATATAGTCCGAACCAAGTTCTTATTTACTTAATTTATCCTCTTAATTACCGTTACGTCCAACTCTATAATCACTCTTAGTCCTTAATACAACAATGATAAAAGATTATAATGGCTAGTGAATGACACAACAATGACTACTGAATACAAGATAGCGCTCTAACATTATCATAACATATGCTAAAGCCGTTGGGCATTACCAACGGCTTTTTATCACCATTTTTACATCCATAATGCGTCCGGTACAATAGATAACTGAGCGGCTACCAACAAACCAAAACACCTAAACGACGGGATAATATAAGAATCCAAACGTTTTTATGAAATTTAGTAAAAAGTATAATTAATGATAACTAATTTTTTATTTTTTATTTGTTATATGAATAAATGTTAAATTATCTTAGTGTTACAAAACATTGTCGTAAAACTTTTACTGTTAATGAATAATGTGGAGATAGACTAGGAAATGACCACCTCTATTTACGACTTATAATGTTTACGCAAGTTTTACACAAATCAAATAAAACTAACTTTACCGATTTATCGCGTACGTATTTGATATTTCACCACTTCATTCTGTACTTGTCCCATTTTTGCGTTCAGGCCTCCTGCATAATGGAAGGGGAATTGACCTAATATTCCCCGCTGTTCTTTACGATACCCATGTCTAAGAGCGGAGGGTGGTTAATTGTATTTTTACTCCGTAACCACACGGAGAGAGATTAATATTTACTTTCAAGAAATTTCGGACACTTTTAATGATGGGGTCAACGTCACGGAGAGCTAAAGTATTTTATATAAGAACAACAGGTCGTCGTTATTACAGAGGTTTTATCATCAGCGTCATCGCAGCCCACATACGTCCCACTGTTGGGCTCGGGTCTCCTCCACAATGGGAGGGAATTTGACTTACTATACCATGCTGGTCAGATATGTTGGTTTAGGGTTTCATTTCGAGTTTTCCTTCTCTTGCATAGTTGTTATGTACGTATTATATCCCTTAGTCATCTTTTACGACATCCACGGGCAAGAGAGGAGGTGGTGAATTGTATTCTTACTCCGTCACCACACGGAAATGGATGATGAATCACTCGTCTATAAAAATAACAATATTTAAAAAAAATAACCTGTATAATATAAGTCTGTTTTTTTTTAATTTAATCCAAATGTTTAAAAATCGGAATGGCTTCGAAAATCATGATAGAAAATTTGTGATACGTTAATTACAACGTCCGCGTATTGGAGTTGATTGACACTTGCCTTCCATGTCCTTATAAACGAATTCCGCCTTTCCTATACAAAATACTAAATAGCAATTACAATGAAGAAATTTAACTCTAAATTATATTGCTACAAACTTTAGTATTCTTATTCTAGTGCTCATAGAAATCATCGTATGATGTTTCAATAAGTTCAGCTACATATATATTTAAATTTGAAGGTACAATAAAAAAGCAATGCCAAGTAGGTATTCGCTACTAAACGGGCTATTTAAAAACAGAAAAATATTTCTTAGAACTTTCGAACTCACGTTTTCATCTTGTAACTAGTGAAAGTATTCACTAAACATAAGCAAACCTGAATAACGTAGAATATGAACATTGTTTTATATGCAACGTAAATGACTATTAAAAATATACATTCATACGGACTTGACTTTGAACTTAGTATACTTGAAATGTTATATAACTTTGAATTGGCGTACAGAGTAATTGCAAAATTCAATTCGCATATAAACTTACGAGTACGAATCCGAGAATATTTTTAAAACATAAATTATTTATTACTAAAATAAATAAATTTTCCGTGTGGGGACGGAATAAGAATACAATTTATCCCCTATATAGCTCGTGGGTGTCGTAAAATAATACTAAGGGGTATAATATGTGCATAACATGTATGAAAGAGAAAGAAAACGCAAAATAACATCCCATCCTACCAGCCCACCTGTCCTACGAGCGTGATATAGTAGGTCAATTGCCCTCCTATCGTGGAGGAGGCTTGAGCCCAGCAGTGAAACGTATATGAGCCGAGGTAAATATAAATAAAAGTTCTTCGTGATAGCGGCTACGAATACTACCAACCCATACATTGCTCGTGGGTATCGTAAAGGAACTAAGAGCTTTACATTAACCTGGGCCATTCCACCTGACGGCCCGTTCACGACCTTGCCGCTGTGAGCGGCGGCTAAGCGCGGAGCGGCGCACAGTGGGATAATCGAGTATGTTTCATCTAAAAATTCCGTATCTCAGTTGTTTCAAAATTAAATGAGCTGTAATTTTGCACACATATACTTGAATGTTTAAAGTTTAAATAAACAACTTTGATTTTAAAAAATCTTTTTATAAATAAATTAAAAAAATAAAATAAGAAATACATGAATTATATAAGAAAAATACAAAATATGCTTGTTTAATTTACATAAAATGATAGAACATAGTAAAAACATATTATAAACGTATACTACTACTACATACTATCTATACCAATAAATAAAATTGGAGTGTCTGTTTGTAATGTCAAAATAATAGGTTTTTTTCATGCTCACACGGTTATTTGCACGACACCTATGCCTAAAATAGCAATTAAAAAAATTTTGTCTGTCTGTCTGTTTGTTCCGGGTAATCTTCAAAACGGCTGGACCGATTTCAAAAATTCTTTCACCAATGGAAAGCTATAATATCAGGGCGTAAACTAGGCTATATTTTATCCCGGTATTCCCACGCGAACGGGAACTACGCGGGTAAAACGATTATAACCTATAACCGAAGCGAAGCGAGGGCGGATTGCTAGTATATACTAAAATGGCAGACCAAACTAGAAAAATAATCCATACTAATATTATAAATGCGAAAGTAAGGATGTTTGTTTGTTTGTTTGTAACGCTTTCACGCTTAAACCACCGAACCGATTTCAAAAATTCTTTCACCAATGGAAAGCTATAATATCAGGGAGTAACATAGGCTATATTTTATCCCGGTATTCCCACAGGAACGGGAACTACGCGGGTTTAAGCGACTGAAACCGAAGCGAAGCGAGGGCGGGTTGCTAGTTGTAAATAAAACTACTTTTACGGATTATATCGCGTTTGTATTAATTATTTATATACGTATTATACATTAATATTATATATATATTAATATTAATTTATAAATTTTATTCCATTACAACGACTTTCACATGAAACAGTTTTGAGACGCCTTTGTATGGGGGCTTTACCAGCGTGCGCCACTCGGCATGCCGCGCCGCTCGCCGCTAAGACCGTCGTAGCCAGGCCATGATGCCCTCTGGTCAACAATTACATTCCTAAGCAGGATTTAAATCTAACAGACGTCCGATCATAAAATTATTGCGAATAACAATATGTACTATGGAAGGAGAGTACATATTCCTCAAAGCAATTGAAATAACACAATGATGATGATTATGATGACAGTGATGATGACGATGATAATGGTGATGACAACGGTTATGATGGTGATGAAAATAATGACTAAGATAAACAAAAACAAATATTTCGTCCGAATTAAACAGCTGTGCAAGTAGCTCCGCTTGCGTGAATAAGTTATTTAATTCTATTATTTTGTTTGAACAAATACATCGTCTAGCATTACTATTAATATCATCGTTATAACAATATCCATAATGTCAATCATAATTCTTGTTATCGCAGAACGCTCGACGAGCATTGCTACTATATTTTGCCCGATTTGCTATAATTTATAGTCAATGCAAATAGTATTTATTGTGGAATTGACCGGCATTATGTAGCTTAATATTCGATAATCTTTTTTTGATAAACAAGCTAGGTGATACATTTTTTTAACCCCGGTAATCATCTAATTTCAAATATACAAACGAAGTTTTCAGTGTTATAATATTAAGATAGATGGAGTTGATAACTATTGAATTATCACATAGTGACCATGTCATGTCTTAACGAATAAAGCCAAATATTCAGGTTATATGTCTATATCTGTAGTATAGTCTGTAGCAGTCAATTATTGTATATTCGCTTTCATACATCATCATTATCATCATCTCAGCTCATATACATCCCACTGTTAGGCTTTTTTTTTTTTGGGGGGTGTGTCGCGGTCGGCGCACTCCTCGCACCACTCCGTCCGGGGCGACAGAAGGGCGTAAGCACGCACACCTGCAACACACCCGAACACCCCGACCACCTGAGCAGGGTTACTTGTCATCAGTGGTCGGTCCCATTGTTAGGCTAGAGGTTCCTCCATAATAGGAGGTCAGCTGACCTACTACATAACGCGAGTCAAACGAGCTGGTACTTTTATTTCGAGTTGTTTGTTGCATAAATGTTAACTTGTATATTGTATCCCGTTGTGTTTAACGACTCTTACGGACAGGATACGGAATGGTGAATTGTATTCTTACTCTGTCACCACACGGTAATACACAACAATATAATGCTAAAAAGTTACAACATGTAACTTTGTGAAAATACAATATTACACTAATACAACTGGTAACAAAAATCAATAACTATAAATAGCGCAAATATTCAACCAAGGATAGATAATATTCATATCCGCGACAGTTAAAAAACTGCTTCATTGTCATTAAGATAACGAGATATTATAGCAACATCCTTCTACATTTTATAGTCGGTATGTATCTAGACAATGAAATGGCAATGGCGCTCGTCGGATGGACAATCGTTGGGGAAGAAAGGTTCTGGAGTGGCGATCACAAATCGGACGACGCAGCCTAAGGCTACCCCCTACTAGGTGTACTAAAGACATCTTGAAAGTAGCAGAGAACCGTTGGATGTAAGTGGCGCAGCATATAAGTGGCATTCTTCTGGGGATGCCTATGTCCAACAGTGGACGTCTATAGACTGATGGATGGATGTATCTATATCTATACCAATAAATAAAATTGGAGTGTCTGTTTGTAATGTCAAAATAATAGGCTTTTTTCATGCTCACACGGTTATTTACACGACACCTATGCCTAAAATAGCAATTAAAAAATTTTTGTGTCTGTCTGTCTGTTTGTTCCGGGTAATCTTCAAAACAGCTGGACCAATTTCAAAAATTCTTTCACCAATGGAAAGCTATAATATCAGAGCGTAAACTAGGCTATATTTTAGCCCGGTATTACCACGGGAACGGGAACTACGCGGGTAAAACGACTATAACCTTTAACCGAAGCGAAGCGAGGGCGGGTTGCTAGTTCGTATATATGTCTCATTGGTCCAATGGCATATTATGCTACTGTGGTCATGAATTTCTGAGTACACATTCGCAGTGAAACAGGGATTTAGCTTTTTTAACACCAAAACAATTTTAGAGCATTTTCTTAGAAAACTTTAAACAGCTGATTGATTAAAATTTGACCTGATAGGGACAAGAAAACCGCTCACTACTACGTGAGGTAAAATTACGTGCAAAAGTCCGAGTATATTTATATCTCTACTTACTTTACAAGGATAAAGTCGAGAAATTAAAAAATAATAACACCTAATCATCACGTCAACTCAGCCTATATAAGTCAAACTGTTGCGCTCAGGCCTCCTCCATAATGGGAGGTAAATTGACCTATTATTCCGCGCTGGTCAGAGGTGTTGAAATATGCTTTTGCATCGAGTTTTCCTTCTCTTAAATCGATGTTACCTGCATAATTATATCTTTCAGTCGTCTTTTACGACACCCATGGGCAAGACAGGGGGTGGTTAATTGAATTCATACTCCGTAACCACACGGATAACACCTTAAATTAATAATAATAATAGCGTTTAAGACGTTCACCCAGTTCTGTTATATTGTATGTAAAACATACAAACCGGTGCTAGCTTCTTTGAAAGTAATTACTTTTAACTACTTTAATTTCACATACACGTGAATAATGTCACTGGTCTCTATTATCTCAATGACATCTTTACCGAGATTCTCAGACAGCTCTTGGAAATTATTATTACAATTATATTAATTTTTCGCATGGCAATATTTATAAAATTTTCTCTTCTCTATACAATATATTAACGTCTTTTCGTAAAGGCACCTAATGCTCCATTTATCCTAAAATGAGTTAAGTTCTTCAACAATAGCAGAGATTAATCCTTAGCAAAATTTAGAAATTGATTTCCAATGAAACATGTTTCCTTTATACTTCCCCCCGCGTGAACCAGTCAGGTTAAGAAAATAGGGTCGCCAAACCTACAATCCTGTGGGAGTCGTAAAAAGTGGCTGAGGGACGACGAGGAGAAACAGTAGTAACACTCTCTTGAGATAATTATAACATCAACTACAATCGCCAACCCGTCTCCGAAGCATGGTGATTGTGGCGTTATTCGCCCTTAAAGAGGCTTGCCTAACAGTACACGTCGATATAGAATGACGAATAGATGGATAAATTATTAAATTATAATCTATAAAAATAAAAAACAGACATCACAAACAGATACTTCAGTATCTGTTTGTGATGTCAAAATAATAGGGTTTGCCATGCACACACAGTTATTTACACGATACCAGAGCCTAAAAAACAGTTTAAATATTTTTGCCCGTCAGTCTGTTTGTTCCGGGTGGTCTTTAAAACGACTGAACTGATTTTGTTTGAATTTTACTACTAGGTGTCTAGTCTATATAAATAAAGACTAGACTACATTTTATCCCGATATACTCAAGGGAACAGGAACTATGCATGTAAAACCGCGGGATTTTGCTAATAATACGTAAAGATTGAAACTGTATAAGTAAAAAGCAATTAATGTGCTGCTAAATTAGACTCGAGGTCTGTATCGATTTCCAATGGCGAGTCTTGTAATCTTGTTCGTATTATAATATTACTCGTTCATATTTTAACAGTATTCAGTAATATCTAGCTATTACAAAGGTAGAACTCTTTTTTTATTAAAAAAAACTGTAGCGATATTTAGATATACATTTATCACTTATTCTTTCTATTCTTAGTTCATGTAATGTGTAAAGTAAAAATAAAATCCACTGCTTTGCCGCGAATATCACTAAAGATGATTAATAGGTGCATTTAATATTAGGCAAAAGAAGTTCAATTCCAAACGAAATCATATGTCGGCGGTCACCATGATCTGGGGGCACGGCAGTGCCCCTGCCAAGTCGAGCAAAAAAAAGTCGGGCAAAACGCAAAACTGCCGTAACATACTTTTCTCGAAGCCATTCAGGCCATTTTCGACCCTCTATAACTTCGTTGTTAATAAAACTAGAAACCTGAATTTTTAGTAACCTAGCAGGCCTTGTATACACATTGTGTATTTCAAATTTCATTCAATTTGAACTAATAGTTTAAGAATTATAACTAGTCAAAATTTCGTAATTTTGTCACTCACTGACTGACTGACCGATCATCAATATTAAAGTGGCACTTCTAGCCAACATAGAAGCTTCCAATTTAGAATACAATTAGTGTTTAGTGTATAAATGAAGGAAAAATTATGAAACATTTTAATTTTCATCCAGTTTCCGACATACACTAACTGAATAAATAATTTTGTAAACTCATATAAATATATAGAATTGCAAGGTTACATTTGCAGTTAATGAAATGTAACTTTGTAAAAAATAAGAATACATTTGTCGTCATCATTGCTTCTCTATGGGAATCGTAACAAACGGCTAAAGACTGCGCAGATAACATAGTGGTTAAGACACCAACGCACCGCGCTAGTGTCGCGGGTTCGAATCCCATGCAAGACAACACCTTGTACGATCCACAAATTGTTGTTCTGAGTCTGAATGTAATTTGTGTCGGTTAATTATATGTTCTTTCCGCAATTCACCACTCTCTATCTTGCCCGTGGACATCGTATAAGACGACTATAGGATATAATATGCACATACCATCTGTGCAAGAGAAGGCAAACTCGAAATGAAACCCTATATCAACATGTCTGACCAGCATGGTATAGTGGGTTAAACTCCCTCCCATTGTGGAGGAGGCCCAAGCCCAACAGTGGGACATATGAGGGCTGCGATGATGGTGCGATGTTGAATTATATGTTTGTAAAGTCCCCCACAATATAAGGATTATTATTCCCTTAGTGCAAGGCGTGGTCATTTAAAAAGAAAGATTCAACAGGAAGAAGAGTGGGCAGCAGCTCTCGCCGGGGAAATGTATGATATCTCACTGCGAAACCAACCCGCCTACCAAACGTGGCGACTACCTCATTATTCCTCATAAGCTGAAGAAAAATGAGCTCTAGTCATGGCAACTCTTTAGGGTCGTTGGACGCAGGTGCCACAGTACCGCACTTTATGGTGAAGCATGAGGGGGGGACTATGTTCCACAGTGGACGGCGATAGGCTGAATGATGATTGGCATAATAGGTGTAGACAGATACCTAGATATAATTATGTCCAAAGATAACTTGTAAAATGGTCAAACAACTTAATGAAAAAGCAACAGTGGGACGTGTCTTATGAAATTGTACCAAAATCGCCCAAAGTATTAAGCAAACTAAATTGCCTGAAATTTATCTGAAAGAAAGAAGGCCATCATTAGGCTCGATTGCCTTGAAAGCGGAGAGGAGACTAGAGGAGATGTGTTTCGAAAAACCAATCAAATTTCTTTATTTCCACATCTCTCCGCTTAGTTTATATAGAATTGATTCAAGCGGAAAGGAGAGATGTCTCATTTTTCAGAGAGTGTGCTCTAAGAAAATCCTTTGTTGGTATTCAAGAAGTAGAAGGTACCAAAAAGGCAAAGTAATATTGATATAGTCACTATAAGAAGTTGTTAAGTTAGCTATTTACGTAATAACTTAAGAAGAAAGGTGCCTTATGCAGGGACTGAATGAGTTAACCGACTTGGGATAACATGGATCTCACAAATTTTTATGGTAGAAGAATTCAGTAGCGAGGCGTGGCTTTTTTTTACAAGTCTTGTTTTTGATGGTATAGACTATTTTCCCTTCCATTATAGGAGAACCATACCCAATAGCGGGATGTATTAATATGGAGTAAAGAAAATATGTACTACCTTGTCGAACCAGTGACAAAGGTGCATAGTGAGGTCTCAGTGTCGAATTTTGGCTAAGATCTGAGAAAATATTGTATTTACTCGATCGTTGAGAATTTTCTTCAACAATAACCTCGACGTTTTAAACTGTGACCAGTTAACCGAGCTATAAGCTCTTCCCTTAATTACTAAGAACTAAAATAACATAGTATTTTCTGCATTTCTTCTGCTTAACCCTTCGAGATAACGGCGTGAGGTCATAAAAAATATTTATAAATAAAAGTATATTCAGTTGGAACATTAACTTTTATTATCCAATTAAAAGACGTTGTGGGAAATAAAATACAATGCACTTTCCTTTTCTATTATACTAACGTCGGTATATAACGTTCAGGCAGACACTATAATTGTTTGCAGCATCGTAAGTCCCAAGACAATTACTATAGTCATTATTTAAGTGATCTTATCAGCTATAGTATCTGACACTTAGTATTGTTTGAAATTTACGTGAAACGATGTTGATGGAATGTTTGGCGAATACGAAACCAAACCATTCAATTGTCTTTGGTATACATATTATACTAATTGATTCTGCAGACAATGCCCTAGCCCAATTTTAATAAATCATTATGATGTATCCGAATCCACACACGATAAAACTTAACAATAAAAAGTCCAAATAGGTGTGTACTTCACGTCTTCAGATTACACTAAACCCTTTAGAAGTTTTTTCAGCTTCCCGTGTTCCCCTTTCCAATTTGCCGTAATAAGTTAAATATAAAATATTAAAATAGCCAAATCGTTTCATCCATTCCCAAGTAATGCACTTACAAACAGCATTTGATTTTTATTTACAGCATTGATGAAATGAAACTGACAAATGTAACCACAAAAAAAAAACAATTCTATTTCATTAGAAAGTTTGAAGCTACTATATTTCGACAACCAAATTAGCCGCGGTCTGCGTATGCCAATAGTCATCATAAAAATGTACTTCGCCGGGGATCAAAATGTAATGTGGCTGCAATCTTTCTATTGCGGTTATTCGTTCTCATTTGATTAAATGTTTCCATATGACGACAGTGTAAGAATAGAACCTTGTGACCAACCTTTCCTCGTAAGCGGGTGCGGCATAAACCCACTGATCTACGGACTGCCGTACTACTACTAAGTAAAAAAAAATAATATTTGTCAGCCTCACTGCAAGAAAGTAATCATGTCAGCTGATAAATCTCCCATAATTGAAGTCAAGCCTCCGCTATTATAGGAGAAAAATTTGTCTACTACACCACACTGGTCAGTGATATAAGGTTTTATATCAAGTGTTCCTTCCCATGCACAAATGGTGCATGCATATTTTATCCCTTACTCGTCTATTATGGCACGAGAAAGGTAAGAGGTGTTGAATTGTATTTTTCCTACATGTCACCACACGGAAATAGTAATAATAGAATTTTCCTCTCATTGTGGGGATTGCATATGCTCCTTAAAAAAGAATGAAATAATTATTTACAATTTTATACAACATAGTAAAAGTAATTATGAAAAATGTGTTATTTACATAGACCGAGACACTTTCTTCGTCTAAAAATTTAATTACGCTGAAAAATAGTGTATTTATGCCTGTGGTGACGGAATAAGAATACAATTCACCACTCTATATTTTGCGCCTGGATGACGTAAAAGACGACTAAGGGATATAACAAATAACATCTATACAAGAGAAGGAAAACTCGAAATAAAACCCTATACCAGCCTGTCTGACGAGCATGGTATAGTAAGGTCAATTTCCCTCCTATCGTGAAGGAGGCTCGAGCCCAACAGTGGGACGTTTATGAGTTGAAATGATGATGATGAATGACCCTTATTCTAATCTTTTAGGAAAATTACACATACACGTTATTTATAGTTAGTTACCAACTCGATGTATCGTAACTATTTTGCAATAATTTGCCTTGATCCCTTATTGTTCAGCGATCTATGGGATTGGTCTTTTTCTGTAGTGAACAAAATAACCTTTTACGATTGACTGACTTTAAACGGGATGGTCCCTTCATTGACCTTACTACACCTTCACGTTCCGTAACGAGCTCGCTTGAGAATGCGTACGAGGATAACCAGCACACTTAGGATCACGTAGATATAGGCATCCAATGACAAAAATTCATAAATGGTATTTGGTATTTCACTCTCGATTTGAATTTAAAGCCAGATCTCACTAAGATTAAAAAAACATATACTACTTTATACAAATAGACATAATGGGAGATAGCTTATCTAAAATTATGTGATCGAAATGACAAATTGATAAGCTTATTTAATAAACCTTCAATATTTAATATTAATAGTTTTTCAAAATAAGCTTGTCGACGTTAATAATGACAAGATATTCTAATTTATATTATAAATGCTATTATTTTTTTGTTACGCTGTTAAATGGCCAACGGAAAGCTGATAAACTTAGGTGAGTAACATAGACTATATTTTAACCCCGTATTCCCACGGGAGCAGAAACTACGTGGTGAAAACGCGAGACCAAAATAAATCATCTAATTAAATTTACATTTTCATCGTGGTCGGTTTAACCTCCTTTATAACGTGTCAGCAGATAGAGACAGAGAAGACTTCCTTAGGATCTGTCATCTGTTTTAATCTATGTAAATGATACTATTAATTAAATAAATATATGTATTTATTCATCGGGTCACCCTTGCATTTATATTTTACTAGCAACCCGCCCTCGCTTCGCTTCGGTTTCAGTCGCTTAAACCCGCGTAGTTCCCGTTCCTGTGGGTATATCGGGATAAAATATAGCCTATGTTACTCCCTGATATTATAGCTTTCCATTGGTGAAAGAATTTTTTAAATCGGTTCGGTGGTTTAAGCGTGAAAGCATTACAAACAAACAAACAAACAAACATCCTTACTTTCGCATTTATAATATTAGTATGGATTTATACAACGGTACAATTTGACTGATTAAAACAAATATCACAACAGCTTGACAGCTCACTCTAAAGTTCACTAGTTCTTTACACAGTCGCATCCACTGGTCATCCATGAACTGAAGCGGGTAAAATAATAAACTCTTGATCATCATCAGCAGTGACAGTCGTAGAGTTGACAAAATACATTGCTATGGTTATTACCATATTTATTTGTCTGCTTATCTGTTAATTTGTATACGAATCACGCAAAAACTACGGGGCGGTAACGCCCAAAATTTCCTATAATAATAATAGTTTAAACTATGCAGTCACATACAGATAAATTGTAACAGCTGCAGACTGAATTGGGAATACATTTAGCAATAAATAATTGCAATGATAAACAAATTTTAATAGTGTTAAGCCTTACCATACAATTGATATGACGTCACATTAAATATATGTATGGGATCACTGTACGAGTCATTGCACTCATTAGAATAGAAGTATAAAACGTTATAGCTTTTTCGTAACATGCGGCAGTAAAAACAAATAAATAATTCAATAGAGACTTTTAATTTGTAATTGACCTTGTTCTCTTTTACAATCTCGCAATACTGATTGTTCTGTGGTTTATTTTAAATACCCACGAGGCATTCGTGTGGCGAGATAAGCGGCTGAACATCTACGATTAGGTAATCGCTGCACAATAAACATTTTACAACTGAACATTTTATCTTGAAAGATTTTCCCGCGAAATGAGAATTCAGAAACGTCGAAAACGCACGTTGTTCTTTTACGCAATGATGCCTAAATATTTGTACCTAAACTAATTAGTAAATAGCAAACCAAGTATTTGAACCGAAAGCCAAATAATATAAAATCTATAGTAATAATCAGGAACTACTTGTCCGATTACAAATACTTTTTATATGACAATACCCAGCCCTAAGAAATACATGCTTAAGTCGTTAGAGGCTTTACAAACCTATAATTAAAGACACCAATTCACCAGACACAAACTCAGAGCAATTATTGGTGGCTTGCATAAATAATCCTGCATGTGGATCGATCCCACGACACCCGACAAGGGAAGTACTTAGACCACTTCGCTATCATCTTAGCTGCTATACTGTTGGGCTCGAGCCTCCTCTAGAATAGGAGGAAAATTGACCTACTGTAACCACACTGGTCAAAGGTATTGGCATAGGTTTTTATTTCAAGTTCTCCTTTTCTTGCATAGAAGTTAAATGGATATGATACACTTAGTCGTCTTGTACGATCCCCCACAGACAAGAGAGGTGATGGTGAATTATTTTCTCTATCTGTCACCACAAAGAAGATTATATTTTATTAATTACGTAATATCGTCACGTTCCAAATTGTCATTGCAATCAAATAAAGGGCTTTGATAAGTTTTAATCTGAAAAGTATACAAGCTGCTTAAAGGGGAACAGGATGAATACATGTTTTGGCTTTATCTTTATTCATATAAACTAAAAATCCGCCCTTGCTTCGCTTCGGTTTCAGTCGCCTTGCATTTTAAATCTACAATATCTTCAAAAATATTACGATACGGATCTGCGGACCATGAGGCCTCGGGTTCGACATTAGTCAAGTGACTCCTAGTATAGACAGGTATATAGTAGTAAAATATTATTAAATTCGGCCTAGCCGTTTGGCAGATTACCCAGAACAAACAGACAGAGAGACACACATAAAAGTGGTTTTAGGCATAGAACCATGTGAACATAAAAACCGTATTATTTTGATATTACAAACAGGCACTTCAATTTTATTTGTCTCGATAAATTGATTACATATCGTAAGAAGGTTTATTAAAATCGGGCTGATAGTTCCTGAGATTGCCAAAAACGATAACAAAATTCTTTAGCACTATAACAGTCATTTAGATAAATAATCAATCGAATAGTCATTGTAGACTTATCTTATAAGAACAAAGTAAACGCATACCAACTGTATGGCACTTTGTCATAAACAATTTTGAAGATCGCATGTTGTTACTTTAGCACATGTGTTCGGGTGAATAAACTTTACTGTAAGCGTCCCCTGAAGCTAGCCCGTTGATGTAAACATCATTCGTTTGAAAGCTCCAGGGTTGTCAATTTTCTTTGCCATTCCATTTATTTATACTTATTTATATAATTAATTGTTAAATATAGCGCTTTAATCAGCATAAATTAACATTTAACTAATATTAAAGATCTATATTAAGACTGTAAATTTAGATTAATTGTAGGTTAACAACCCTAAAAATAGTGAATAACTTTTGAAAATGATTAATCACACCTTTCAGGGATCACAATCGGTTACAATAAATAAGTATTTTTATTACACGTCATTAAATTGTAAAATGATATAATCGAATTTAGATATGCATTGATATTGATAAGCCACTTATCATATTATCACATATTGAAAGAAAATACTACCGCACGGTAACTCTGAAGAATTCAATTTCAAAACTATACCGCCTCTAATTTTACGGACATAAAGTAAAACTCGAAACCTGGAGGTAACAAATTAGCGAGATTTAAAAAAAAAACACTAAACTGTGGTTATATAAAAATTGAAAACGGAGAACTTTGGGCTAAATAAATTAAATTCCCTTTTTAGGTTACAGTTTTTCTTTTCTCATTTGAATCGTCATCATTATCATTCTTTCATAGTAGACATATTGCATGTTTCATTTGAATATCCTTTCTTCCTACATCTATACACCTACGCTAGGAACCCCTTGCATAATGTGACATGTAAGACCAACATATAACATTGGATAAGCGAATTCGTTTAAATACATTTTTGGTAAAATTAATAACAATGTTGTGATACTAATTACCGAGCAGGAATGCAGAATTATAGACATTAGCATTACCATTCCACTCTTGAGCACGTGCCTCTACCACGATGGGAAATAAATAGAATTGAAAGACTTATCTTATTTTTACAATGATATTACGTACTTTTATTTCTCAGTCGTCTTGTAGAACTTCTACGGGAAATAATGATGTAACCTTAGGTAAAAACGTATGGAAGGATAGTGTCGGTACTTCGAGCGATCGAAAACGTGAAGCCAAAAATACACATGCGCGCAAGCGACTACACACGTAAACACGCACACCACTATACAAATTATGAAATCAAATTTTGTTTTTATTAACATAAATCATCGAAATACTTTTAAAAGTAATGTTAAAAACCTTGTGTTGTGACACCATTTGAATGCACAAACCGTCATAATTACCTATTTATTTTTTAAGAGTTACGTACGTGCAGTATTTGTACATTACGGAACGATTCCGGCGTAAGCTCCATCAGGCTCCAATTGAAATGCTTCATTTTTTGTGCACGGGCTTACCTTCTATACGTTATTATTCTAAGTATTGTAATGCTGTAGTCTTCTGTGTTACCCCATAGAAAATATCGATATGAAAATAAACTGCAATTTCATGACTTTGTTATACATTTACTTATTATTAATAAACAATTTTCGCAAAGATGTTGATATTTAACAAGAGCGTGTTTTATGGATATCGCATTTTTTAAACTTTTTTATAAAATCAAGCAAACGTAAGCATATTAAAGCAAACATCACGTCATCATCCCATACGATTGGCAATGTGGTCTTTAGCAAACACACCTAACTTCCACGTGCACAAATTAGTGCCATAGTCAAATTTAGTCCTGACGGGTCCGGTCACAATGCACAAAGGAAAAGGGAAGTTAACCCGACATGACACGTCGCTTTCAATTTACTTGGTTATAAACGCCCAGCGATACCAACGCTTCGTCACAGCTCATATACCTGCTGCTGCTGGTCTTGAGTCTCCTCCGCAATAGGCGGGCAATTGACCAACTGTATCACGCTGGTCAGTCGGATTAACACAGCGTCATTTCAAGTTTTTTCTCCTATATAAATTTTGTATGCATATTATTATCCTTTAACCGTCCTTTATGACACCTGCATGCCATTTGGTCGGGAATAAATTATTTATTCCTACTCCGTCACCACACGGCAAACCATCGCTTAGGTTAGCGGTATTCATTAACACTACCACATATTAAACACGATAAAAATAAACATTAAAAAGGTCAAAAATAATAAGCCTCGTTTCATTTTATCATCTCGCTGACCTCTATGTAGACTCGGAGCGTCAAATATTAACCTCACTGGTTCGCGCCAAGTTAATATTACGTAGCAGGAATATGCAATACAGATTGCTATATAAGGACGATTATATTCAGGCGATGCCGACATCCCGGATGAAGGGAACTTTCGTCATTCACATTCAAATGAGCTTGGCACAACCGCAATGTCGGTGGGACGATTGTCCCTAATGCATTATGGAAAAATATTAGCAAGTAGAACAATATTGTACCTTTTTGTCCCTGGATCTGAACAAATGTATCACACATCGATTCGAACCGTAGCAAAGAATAATAAAGAAAGTGACACATCAATAATATCGTATAAGTCTAGAAAATTACTAAATAACGGTCACTATTTTAATATGCAAAGATAAAAATAATTAAATTCGATTGCAGAGATAGCGGCGCGACTACTGTGTCATTGTATGGAAAGCGTCATACTCGACAACTCTTTTTTATTTTATAAATTTTGAGTGTTGGGTGTTTGTTGAAATCGAGTTTTTAATTATTTTTAATTGTAATTTATTTCATGTGACAATCATCATCGATTGGGTATTTATTTTTAAACTAGCTTCTGCCCGCGACTTCGTCCGCGGAAAATTTCTTGTTTTAACATAAGATTACACTCGATTGATATTACTGTATTTAATTTTATTAGTAAAATATTTTTTGGAATCAGATCAGTAACTTAAAAGATTACCGAAGTTCTATTTTCTGCTCAAGGTAACTTAACCCTTAGTTGCCTTTTACTTATTTTATTTATTTGTTTAAGTTAGGTATCTATTTAATTTAAAGCTTCTCTATATACAATGTTTGAGGTTGTTTTATTTTCCGGTAACAGAATAATCTGCCTTTCGGATGATCCCACTCTTGATAGACCAACATATAATTGCCCATGGGAAAAACATTCTTTTCGTAGGTCAATGCCAACCAAAGAGAATGTTTGTCCCTGGGACTTATTAATAGTCAGGGCAAATGATGTTTTTATTGGAAACTGGAGTCGTTTAAACGGTATGGGTAGGTCCGTCGGAATCATTGGAATTCTTGGGATGTGCGCCAACTGGCCAGCTCCTGGGCCGATGAGAATGGTCGCCACAATTAGGTTGTCTTTTAAATCTTTTATTAGTAGCCTTGTGCCATTGCACAGGTTAGGTGGGCTTAAATTTCTTAAAAGCATGATAGGTGTCCCGGATTTCAACAGCAGTTCGTGAGGTGGCAGACCAGATGGTTTAAGGGAATTTAAAAATTCCTGCGGATAGTGGACTGCATCCTCGATATTACACACTGTATCAATTGACTTGTAGATTTTACCATGGCCGGGAACTTTTTGTAAAATTAGATTATTGATTTCATTGACTGTATCGTTCCTTGGTGAGACGATAGCCCTTGAACAATGCCAATGAATGTCTCTATCTAGTAAATATTCGAGGTCAGGATATACTGCATCTATAAGATGCTGTAGACTGTGAACTATACGACCCAGAGTCTCATTTATAACGATTTCCGCAGAGTTAGAGTCCAAGGTTCGAGAAGAAAAAGACCCTTCTCCAATTTTGAGCAGCTGTTGTGGAAAATCGTTATCCATATTTCCAATAACGTGGACTCTCATGTTCGTACGTAAATTCAAAGTTTGGACTATACTCCATAGGGGCGATGATTTTAGACATGCCTTTATGATATCCGCACGTGTACCTCTTGTGACGACGGGAAGTGTCTGACGAAAGTCACCTGCAAACACAAAAGTGACACCACCCATGACAGCGACTGAGTTTCTCAAGTCCTTAAGTGTTCGATCCACTGCTTCAACATGAGCTCTATGACTCATGGTACATTCGTCCCACATTATCAACGACGTATTCTGTAACAATTGACCAATGGGCCCATTTTTGCGTATCGAACATACCGACTGTTGCTCCAATGAAACTGTCAATGGGAGTTTGAAGGTAGAGTGAGCAGTTTTACCGTCACTCAATAAAGTAGCCGCAATCCCAGAAGAAGCCACTGCCAAAGCTATTTTTCCGGATTGCCTAACATGTGCTAATATTAAATTAGCGAGGAATGTTTTCCCTGTGCCTCCTGGGGCGTCTAAAAAAAAAATTTTTCCTTTATTATTCGTTACGCTATCAATAATTTCATCAAAAGCCTGTTTTTGGTCTGTGACTAATTTAGGCAAATTTTCATTTACAAAAGTAGCTAATTCACTGATGTTGTGCGGATGTACCAACATTGTATCTATTGCATCATTTACAGGGCGAACTGGAGACGGTAATCCAAAGTCACTCAATGTTTTATCATTCAATGCTAAAAGTTTGTTTTCAATTTGTATTAAACCTTCATTGTACATAACATCATTAAAAGGCATGGTAAAGTCCTGATTTTGTTGTCGATTTCTATGTCTGATATCTTCACAAAAATTGTCCTTGAAGATATCCCATAGTTTTAACGGTTCAGATGGCTGACAAAATAGCAGTATCACCACAAATAACTCCCTAAGTTTCAATGAACATTCCGACATCGAAGCTTCTCTTAATGTCTTCTCCCAGTGATCATCATTTTCCAGCAAACCTCTGTCCCGGCAAGCCGCTTGATACGTCTCCTTGACCACTCCATTTATAGTTTTCAAATCTTTGAATGATGTGGGACCGCGTACGTGGTGCAATAAAATTCTTAGATAAAAGCATTCTGATTGTGACGGATGTACACCGTACACTCTTCCCAAAGCTTCATCTCTTTTTATTTCTGGATGCCCATCGACGTCTTGACCGCGCCTTCGTCTTGAAAATTTGTTATTAGCCCACGTATAATAGTGTGGAACTTCGTGGTACAACAGCGTTTTTGCAAATTCGTCGGTATTGCAGAGTTCAAAAAACGCTAATAGAGTGGTTTTGCGCGGATTTTGGGCAACTTGTCGCGCAGTTCCTGGTGTGAAAAACACCCTTTGCCCGTTTTCTAAGTGCACGGCCAAATGCACGACCGTGGGATGTCGGTCGTGGATCGGAAATTCGAGTATTCGCCAGACGGCTTCCGATGTACTTATATATCGCCCATTTAAATAATTTTCCACCTCATCATGCGGATTTCTAACGCTGAACGTGGCTTGATCGGAACCTTTATTTATATATTTACATATATATTTTATAGCCTGAACTGAATGGCAGTATTCGACGTTAATGTGGGCGTTAAATGACCTGCACAACATTGGAGAGTATGGTACAATCCATCTGTTATCTATTGTAATCGGCCTCCCTCTGATGTTTACAACTGCGACTTGACCACCATTTTCAGCATTACGACGACGATATACAGGATAACCATCCTCGCCTGTCTGAGTATCGGTGACGAATCGCCGAGGATATTTCTTTGAACATATACCGTTCTTCATACACGGTGATGATAAATTGTGCTCCCCACAAGGTCCATGGATCATGTTTTTGGTGATAATATCGAATAATATTGGGTCATCATCTTTGTTTGGTAGTTCAGCAACTATTATACTGTCTATTTCATCTGGTTGTATTTTTTGTGCAAACCAAAACAGCATATGACAGTGTGGTAGTCCGCGTTTTTGCCATTCAACACTAAGCATATGGCATTTGACTTTGCCGAATACCTCGTCTTTAGTGAACGACTTGATCATTTTCTTCATCTTTAAATGAAAAACCCTAGCAATAATGTCATGACGGTCGAAAGAACGTTGGCCAGCAAATAGCTCTTTCTTAATTTCTGGCCACTCCGGATTGCAAGTGAACGTCACAAATAAATCGGGTCTTCCATAGTTGCGTACATACGTCATTGCATCTTGGGTTTTTTCATGCATGTAACGCGGAGAGCCGGTGAAAGATGAAGGCAAGATGACATGTTGGCCAATATTTGCAGCGTTGACATTAGCATCCTGATTTATAGCGTCTCTTAAATGGATATAGTCATCAGCTCTCAGTTGTTGTTGATTGCGACTTATGTAACTTAGTCTCTCTGTTATCATTTTAGCCATCATGTCAACACAGTATTGACTAAACAAATCCCGATAATAATGAAGGGGATTAAAACTGTTGGCCCTGGTCATCAATCTATACATATAAAATTGCATACACGAAACTGTTTTATTTCGCGCTGAATTTTGTAGAGGGATAGTCAAATAATAACCATCTTCACCGTTAACAAACATCAAAGGGTATTGTAAGGGATCGTAAGCTCTGTGTAATTCAGAAACTCTTTTCAGTTGACCATCTTTGCAATGAAGGACTATATCTCTAGGTCCCTTATCTTCGTCCACCAATAATACTGCAACTTCGTTTGCTGTAGGTGAATTGTATCTTCCACGATGTTGATTTTGTGGAGTGCGGTCAGCGTGAATGATTAATTTTAAGTTTTCAGATGAAGAGTTATGTTCTAAATTGTATTTGAAACTGCGAATATAAATGTTATGACTATTTAACGACGTCTGTAAATCATTGATTAAATCGATATTTAGGTTAGGAGCAATATTAGACCGCAACGAAAGTTGGTCGGCATCAGAAATGAAATAAATTTGTAGAAACTGCGGGCTTTGCCCTGGCGAAGGGAGTAGACTACCAATTAAGTGATAAACTTGCCCTTCTACTTTAAATGTAGGCATAAAGTTTCCTTCGCGAATTTCTTTAGCACCGAATGACGTCATTTGGAAGAGTGTATTATACTTTCGTATGTTTTTTAAAAAATGCGCAGATAATAGATGATTGCCCAGTAATAGATCTTTTATTGGTTGTGGTGGTGCCTGGATATCAGGAAGAACCACTTTTCCTGCAGCACAACACATACCATTTGGTTCATCGCTCCATTTATTTGCAAAACACTTAGGACATGTTTTATTCATTTCGCCTATTTTCACAGTGTTTTGCTGAGCATAATCTATATTGGCATCGTAATTGAAGGCTGATCTATTTCCTTGGGCTATATTCCGATTACGCGCTCTGACTGTAGCTGCTCGCTGTCTTTCTGTTGCTAGGCGCTGCGAGCGCTCAGTGCTAGTCTCCCTATCCCTTGTCTCACAGACATGCTGCCTTAACTCAGATAGACGGTGCGCACGTTCAGCGCTAGTTTCTCGAGCACGGGCCCGCGTCGTCCTCACATTTTGGCTTGCGAGGCGCTGTGAGCGCTCGGAGCTAGATTCTCTAGCGCGTGCTTGCGAAATATATTCTCTATTTCTCGAGAGGCGTTGCTCATTTTCAGGGGCAGATTCTTCCGTACGGCGTACTCGATCGGCTCTTGTCTGTGATGTCTGCCGAGACAGTTGAGATTTCCTTTTAGGCATGCTCTCAACAAACCACGCACAGACTTGAAAACAATTATGAACAAAGGGAGAGCGACTCGAACACCGTCCGCCTTTACAAAACAAAACAATCGTAATATCGAATAACTCGTGTCGATTATTACGATAGAACGAAGTACGAAACTACGAACATACAAAACAAACGTACAACGAAATTACGATATTTTCGATTATGAGGTATCTATCAACAACAACAACCATGCGAACGAAACAACCGAAACCAATAACCAACTGACATGTAATTTTTAGAACTCCAACTAACGACAACGTGGGCATAATAATTCGAGAGGGTCATCAATCCACGGAAAGTCTTAACACCGCGATTCAGAAAAATGACGTCATTGCAGAACGCCATCTATGGGCAAATAGGTAAAACGTCTGCACAATGAAAGTTATGCTAGGGTCATTTTGCGTTTTAGTAATTTTATATTATCTCCGAAACTTTATGACCAATTGATATACTGTAAATGGCAAATCTTATCTGTATGATGTTCCTGTGATACTGAAATAATTTATTGTCATAAGAATTAATATTTTGTTGCTCAAATAATCAACCAAACGTAACAATGCCGAAAAAAAAATTTTTTAATGCAATAATAGAAGTATAAAAGATAAAATATAAAAGATAGAGATATGGTATCGCTGACTTTTTTGTAGAAATAATTAAGATGAACCAGGTAGCCATACATTCTTTTTAATTTTAAGCAACTGTTTAGGCAGCGCACGCAAATAATTCTGTTTTACGAGGTATTTTTTTCCGACTTGCCAGACAAAAGTTGTGATAGCTCGGTTAATATACATGTTATAGAAACAATTTATAGCCTATAGCACTCAGGAATAATGTAGCTTTCTGCCAGTTAAAATAAAATTAGAATTAGATTATGAGTTCCAGAGATTACCCCCTGCATACAAACTTACAAATTTTACCTCTTTATAATATTAGTATAGATAAACTGAGACCTCTTCCCAGTTCAATGTGTTCCGTTGCGCAAAACTAATATGATATTAGTTAATAAAATATCATACATGATGGGATAAAATTGTTAAACTACCATGAGTAGTTCAACAATTTCGTGGGCCACACATTTATCTTATTGCCGTAACCACACTGTCGACAGTCGTCTGTCTACAGCCGCGTACCGGTTCATCCGGGGTAATAGTACCACACTCTCGGCGAAAATCGACGTTTGAGTACATAGTAGCAATTTATTACTGCACTTCGTTCGGTGAACGAGGGAGCCGGAAGCCCAACCTCCTGAGGGTATATGCGTGTGGTGGATTTTGATGATGCCTTTAGTATCATCGAACCTCATCGAACGCATTCACACTCCCATCACTTTCTTCACGCTAGGCTGCAGATTAGCAAGGGTCCATGAGGAAGGATTGGAAATGTAATGGACTCCGAATCACCACACGAACAAAAATAAAATACGATCGATATGATTGCGATCAAACTCGTAACATTTCCAAAAGTTTCACTGTTATATTAGTAAAATGTATAGTTACATAGTGAAACAAGGCAACTCAACAAAACAACTGTTTTGTAGCTGGCTTGAATATTAATTGGTTTATCGTGCTGAATAGTTAATGTGTAAAGCGAGTGCTGGTTAAGCATTTAATCTCCTTTTAACAGGATTTCGTTGAGGTTTTTAGGGCATCCCTTGAAATAATAATTCATATAGGTACCACTTATGAGGTATGTCTCCTCACTCAAACAAGAATTACTGCCCTACTTAGAGGTACATAGATACGTCCCAATTTTAGAACAAGTGTTATTTGTAGGTTATATAGAAAGAATAATAAGTATTGGGGAGATATTCCCACTTGTAACAGTGTTTTATGAGATTTATTTTAATATTCTATTTATTTTACAATAGTTATTTTACATTATCATCATTTTAGCTCATATACGTCAAGCCTTCCCCACAATAGGAGGTAAATTGGACTACTATACCACACTGGTCAGACGTGTTGCTTTATGGTTTCATTTGAAGTTTCCTTCTTTTAACTTTGTTAGAATATTCCTGTTACATTGTAAACAGGTAGTAATAACTTCAAGCACATAGCACACTATACGGGCATAAATGTGTGAATTCAAAGGCTATAAAGAATATAATTCTGATACTAAAATGTTAACAATATTATACAAACCACGACTAAAATACATTTTTTTTTGTTTAAAAATATTTGTAACCCCTTTTGAAATTCCATACACGCACGTTTACCGGAGAGTCCCTTTAACCCTAGTACATTACCCTATAAAACTCAAAGACGCTTTGAAATAAAATGATTAACGTTTCAAGCGCGGACCCATCTGTTACTATTAAACTATAGTAATTCGTACAACTTAATTATCTTTATAGTTTATGGAACGTATAAAGAAAACGCTTATTCGCTTTTCTTGGGATAGGTAGCTTTGTATTAATAAATATACATATATATTATCCGCTCCGTACGATGACAGAATCGGAAGACAATTCACTAGCCCGTCTTACCCGTGAGTAGGGACACGAAAAAAGTATCGATACTTTTAGATATCGTGTACTTTTCTGTCGATATCGATACTTTTGTACTCGATACTTTTACTCAATGAGTACCTACTTTATGGCAGGTATCGTATCGAATAAATGGTAGAAATTACCTATTTTAAACTTGACCTATCAAGCCATGTTTAGGCTATCACCATCTAGTTCAAACGTAATGAACCTCCTAAAACGTGGCTCGATATATTCACAGACGGTAAAATTTATAAAAAAAAAGCTCATCACGACAGATTCTAGGAAAAGTACTCAGTACTCGATACTTTGAAGTATCGATACTTTCGTTTCGATACTTTATTGAGTACGATACTTTTTCTTCTAGGTACTCATGAATACAGTATCGATACTTTCTGTTCGATATCGTGTCCCTACCCGTGAGTATTGCAAAGGACGACTAAAGGATATATTATGTATATAACAACCGTGCAAGAGAACGAAACCTCGAAACAAAACCCTATAATAACCAGCCTAACGAACGTGGTGTAGTAGGTCGATTCCCCTCCCATTGTAGAAGAAGCTCAATCCCAGCAGCGGGGCATATATGATCTGTGATATTGATGACGAAGTTAACTCAGTTATAGCCGAAATACCGGCTTAGTTTTCATTATAAAATTTAAATCAGAAGACAATATCTGTCGCATTTATAAGTAGATATTAAGTAGGTACATTTATATTTAAGAAACGTACATATATGTATTGTATCTGCCAACACTGTTCCCGTTTTTTGTTGATTGGCTGCACCAATTACCGTTGCCATCATTTCATTGGTCAAGTATTTCTATTTCCTTATGTGAAAATTCCTATGATATTTCCTTTATTACTAAATGTTGTAAAGGGCAAATTTCTAAATTAAATATATATACATGTTTGGTGTACGACTGTTGTAGAACTTATATGTTTGTATATTCATATCTTTCCAGATCCAAATTAATGAAACTTAATAATTGGAACAGATTTATTGAAAACGCGTCGTTGATCATTTGACAGTTAAATGCGATATTTAAAAAATTCTAACGCAAACATCATAATTTGAAAAAAAAAACACATAAAAATCGGAAACGTATTAATTAAAGGTATCTATCTAGTGATGCAATCGAATGGAAATTTACTTGAGTATCGATACAAAAATGGTTGTATGACGGTTACATTTATCGATACGTCCAATAGGAGCTCCTGGTTGAAAATCTAAAAAGTCGCACAATTTCTCAAAATCAAGTTTACTTAGTGATAATAGTAAAAACGCTTAGTGCTATTTTACGACATCAACAGGCAAATGTATGGTGAATTATATTCTTATTCCGTCACCACACGAGGATATTAATTTGCAATTTTAAATGTATTATATAAATAAATAATTTATTATGAATTTACATATTTCTACATACATTTTATTAAACAAAATTTTCGATAAACATGTATCGACTCGAGAAGGAAACTATGTGAAGCCACATCACTAAAATTAACTACACACAAAGGTGTGAACTTGTAATAGACAAGTAATGTACACGGGCTATTAATGCATTAGTTATTAACTGCAAGATATTAACTTCATTAGAGTTGAAGGCAACTTGTCTAAACGGGAAACTTAGTAGACTAGTTTCAAAGTCCGGTTAGGTTTAGTTAAACTGTGCATTGCTAATAGCTGTTAATACGCGGGTAAGTTTAGAGAGGTAAATATTCTCGCCAATTCTATACTCAGGCTTGCAGTAGATGGGAAAATATCCAACTAACTACTACTAACCAGACGGGTAATAAGATTTATTTAGAAATTTTCTGCCGGTTCCCGTCCAGCCAAGTTTTTTTTTTGTATTACATTTTGAAATTAAAAATGTATGCTACTTCGAAGAGTATCGCACTAGAGCTAATACTACATGTTGCATACATACAATTTCATATTTAAAAAAGTAATAATTTATTAAATTGACGAGTCCAATTTTTGCCGGATTTCAGAGTTCCTTGCCGGATTTTCGATTTGAGATTCTTAGAATAATTACAAATGCAAAATATAATTGACAAATAATATGTAAGTGCCCTTATGGGGGGGGTATATACAGAATAATTGACATGTTTTGAAAAGAAAAACAAATATTTACTACCGTATATTAAAAGCACTTACTGTTGCAAGTTTTAATAGTAACGTCATCATATATTGTTATAACAATAAGCTATAATATTTAGAACGCAATTTTACTCAATCGACAGAAATAATTTCTAAGAAACGTTGTGCTTGATATAATTACAGCAGTAGTTACATTCTTAACATATAAATCTATTGTTTTACGGACCGATTGTTAATAATTAGAGTGTAACTGGATTCAATGTAATGCTTCCTTATTAAACTTTTTCTTCTTGTTTACTATAATCTGTTGTTGTTTATCAAAAATCATCATGTTTAGTATCTACTATAGTTATTACAGTTTATATGGATATTACCACAATTCAGTGAAAACAGAAGACTAAAAAAGTTATAACTGAAGAAAGTTATAAAATCTTTGGAATATATTCATGAATTCCAACTCAAATGATTTATTATGTAAAACACTGTGAGGCACTCGCATATTGCCAATTTCACATTGTTTTCAAATTCTCCTACTAATCTAGCGTCAGATCGGAACTCGATCTCGACTAAGATCTGGTAAAAAACTCAAGAGATCCTATTTATTTTTAATTAATACTAATTATACACAATATTTTCGCGGAAGTGGAAGCAGTTTGATACCGTTCGATTAGAATATAATTCTTTACGAAATAAGCTATTATAGCTGCTCGAGAACCACAGGCGGCATCGATTAAGAATTCAACTATTAGAAGAAAGCGAGAGAGTCACTCCGTATAGTAACCGCGAGACCAACATTTTCAATGACAATGCTCAAAACACAAACCAAAGTGAAAACGTAACATGTATTTTCACTAGGCACAGCCATATTACACCTAGCTCGGTTGCATGCATAGATCAATGAATGCAATTGTCTGAGCGCATCAAAGTATAAAATAACACGTTATGAACTCAACTGGAACGGGTTCGGACATGGTCGAAAAATTAGCAACACAATTCTTACACGTTAACCCTTAAGTTTTATAACTCATTTTTGTAACCAACAAATAGGTTAACGGCCCGCTCGTCCACGAGATTACCTGAACACTATCCGTGTTACGTCAAGCGAAAAATTCACCCAAGACTTTATTACCAGTCTTGGTTGAATTTCTCTGATTCAAAGCTACACTTTTACGCTTGGTTAACGCGGAATATGCGTCTTTATAAATCAAATAAATCAATACAGACGCGTGACTCTTGTACATACGTTATATTGAAAATAAACAGGCTAAATTATATTCATAATCTCAGGGCTTTGTCACTCTAATAAAGCAGAGTTAAAACACTTTCCGTGAGGTGATGGCCTAAGAATACAACTCGCTGCCCCCTCTCTTGCCCGTGAGTGTCGTGAAAGACAAAAGATATAATATGCATATAACATCTATGCAAGAGAAAGAAAACTTAAAATCAAAGACTCCATAACAGGAGGTGGTTATGGAGGCAGCTCGAGCCTAACAGTGGGAAGTATATAAGCTAAAATGAAAAAAAGTACATTAAAATATCGGACTATATTTTTTACTGCGATATAACAAAGCGAGCATAGTACTATTTCAAAAAAATACAGAGCGGTACAAACTTTGCAAAACTGGTTCGGTACATTTGAAGCCTGTATTTCAGGTCACCAGTTCTCCCAGCGAGCTTATGCACACTGCGTTACATTTCATACCAACTTTTTCTGCTGTTATCGATACCAATTATTGGAGGCAGAACATCTTTTCTCACCCATACAAATGTCAATACAATACCAGCCACATTAGTTTCGTTAGACTTTTCATCGCACCGATCTATTTCTTGTATCTTCTATATATTACATATCTTTCATATCTATTATCCTATCAAATTTATTCTCAGCCCTCCTCTACACATGCCTACAGCATGATTCAAGTTATTTTCTATGGCACCAGTCTTGAAATATTTCCCTTAGATAGGTACTATACCTTCTCAATACATATTATAAATTTAGGCCATTCTCGACAGCTCGCACATTTAGTTCTTCGTTTTTTTACGCTATCATTTTATAATCGTTGTTTTTACAACGCAATATGAATTAAGAAGACTGGACAACAGGTCATATTAAGGTCTTATACATTTTCCCTTAACGAGAAATGAGAATTTGGAGGTCATATAATTATCATATGTGAGATTCCGTATGTGAAAGCAAATGTAGCGCAAATTAATTACAATTTGCTTTATGTTTACGCGAAATTACAGGAAATCAAAAATCAAATATAAACGTGGTAAACTTTGCAAAAAATAAATTTCAAACGTCCATTATAAAAACTTAAGGCATAACTTTATTTGTGTGGTGATCGAGTAAGAATGCGATAGTCCTTTTTTTCTTTTCCGTGGGTCATCATAAAAGATGACTAAGGGATACAAATACATAACATTACTGAAAACTCTAAAAGGAACCATAAACCACCCTATGAATAGCGTGGTAGGTCAATGTTCCTACCACTATTGGGGAGGTTTGATCCCAAAAATCGGACGTATGATATAATAACGATGATAAAAACACATTTTAAAAATTCCTATATGTATGTAAATTGCAAATGGCCTTAACCCCTTCGTATGTATATTAATCAAAAATAAAACGAATCTATTACTATTCATATTCTTACTCTGAAATACAGATTTACATCTTGTGAGCTGATCCGTGAAGCTATTAAACTGATTACACATTACTTTGAGGGAATATTCATTGTTGCTAATATTAGCGGCTTTCCGTGTACCTTTTCTTGCTCGTGGGTGTCGTAAAAGACGACTAAAGGATTATAATATACAGATACAATCTATGAAAGATAAGAAAAACTCGAAATAAAACCCTATAATAATCCATATGACCAGCGTGATATAGTAATTCAATTTACCTTCCATTGTAGAGGACGCTCGCGCCCAGCAGTGGGACGTATATGAGGTGATGCTGAAGATAAATAAAAGCAGAGGCATCGGCGAACCAGGTAACATCGTAAGTAAACCAATGGTCGCATATACAAACAGATTAATACAGTTACGCCTAAGCACCCTTCAGGTCCTGATGTTAGGTCTTATAAGTTCCACTGCTAGGCTCGATCCTTCTCCACAATGGAAGAGAAATTAACCGACTATACGACACAGGTCACACGGGTTAGTATAAGAATTTTATTTCGAATATGCAACTTGCGTGTGGTGACGAAGTAAGAATACAATTCACCACTACCTATCCTGCCCGTGGATGTGGTAAACGTCGCCTAAGGAATGTAATAAGCATAGAACATCAATGCAAAAGAAGGATAACTCGAAACAAAAGCCTATTCGAACACGTCTGACCAGCGCGGAATAGTAAGTCAATTGTCCTCCCTTTATGGAGGTGGCCTGAACCCAATAGTGTGACCTTTGTAGGCTGAAATGATAATGATGATGCAACTTGCATAGATATCATTTGCAAATTATATCCCTTAGTCAAGTTTACGACATCCACGTACAAGAAATGTGCTCTATGTACTTACTCCATCGCCACACGGAAAGCCTCTTGCACAATAGAAGCGAAATTATCCTTTAAAGTGATGCTGCGTAGCTGATTACATATTCTGAATTTTCAGTAGCTCTAGTCTAGTCACCGGTGTATTAGAATGGAGATATACTGTGTTATTAACCTATCAACAACATGGGCAATCGTTTTCCTCACAAGTTTCTATTTTATAGCTATGCGTCTTTTTGTATTCGAATTTATGTGCAAAAGTAAACAAGTTCGAATGGATAACAACGGAAATGATAACAAGCTACCTTTATGATTGGAGTAACATATTGATACCCATGAATAAAGGCAGTCTCGTATTTATATACAAAATATTAATTATATAATAAAACCTAATAAGTTTTTCTGTTTAATTTCATGAAGCACATATACTTCATGTGCTATAGAAAAAAGCCATCAGATAGTTTTCAACTAAAAAAAAGTATGACGAAATAGTAGCAAATTTCATCGCAATTGGCAACACTAAATATTATATCTATTAAAAATAAAACACATGAAATATTGTCACTGCGTTTTTTTTTATAGCAATAATAGTCACGAAAATTAAAATGACTTTCATACAAATTACCATTTTTAGTATAGTATCCCGATTCGAGTGTTGTGCCATACATTCTGTAGCAAATAATCAGAAACACAATACATATTTTGTCCACTTACATCAACAAGACACCGCCAACACACAGGAACCATTCCACACTGTTAGTTAGTTCAACGATATTACACTACGTGTTGATTTTATCTACCGGCACGCACACATAACCTGAAACAACGAATAATGAACATTAAACCACATACATTAAGACATCATATTGATGGATAATATTTAACTACCGCATTAGTTATGGCATCATCATCATTATCATCAGACGTTCAGTATTAGACATGACTCTCCACGAAATAGAGGTAACACTATAATCGCCACATTTATCAGGATGTGACATCGAGTTAAAAGTTTTACCGGAAAACGCTATCCTATTCGCTTGGGGTTGCCTTAGTTCGTGTTTATGAATCCCAGCATTAAGGATTAGAGACACATTTTATTCTAAATCCCTCACCAAATGAGGTTTATCCTACGATGTATAAATACAATACCTACGTCATCATCTCTACCTATCGTACTAAGGGGTACAAGTATAATCAATATTATCTTTACATATTTCTTGTGTACGTGTGTATGTCACTGAACTCCTCCTAAACGCCTGGACCGATATTGATGAAATTTTTACGTGTGTTTAAGGAGATTTGAGAACAGTTTAAATTCACAATCGGAGTCGATAGATGGCGTTGCTATCGTTGAGAATTCCTTTTATTTTATTTGAACAGAACAACGTCGGTTGGGTCAGCTGGTAATATTATAATATGTATAGATATCAGTGTTTTTCTTAATAATCCACCTAACTTGCGTGTGACCATAAAGGTTGATTTTCTTCTCACTACGGAAAACGCGTAGGACTAGCAGGCCTTATAAAACGTAAAAAATGTTAGTGAACCAAAACGGCTAATTTTCGTAGTTACTTAGTGAACCGGTGCTTACGGAGAGCCAATCAAATTCCATGTCATCAAAAATGTTGAAACATAAGCAATTATATAATGGTAAACATTGCGAATATTTCTAGATTTAATTATAATGACCGAATAATCGACTAACACAGGAAAAATAGATGCTGTTAAATTAAAGTCGTAGTCACGCCATTTATACCGCATTAGTCATGAGAACAATTCCACGATTATGTATTCAATACTATCCGTATAAGACTTATAACAGTTTTTAAAAAGCAGACAGTTGACTTGTAAATCAAAAATATACTGAATCATATGTCCGTGTGGTGACGGAGTAAGAATACAATTCACCACCCCCTATCGTGCCCGTGGATGTCGTAAATGACGACTATAGGATATTACTTTGCACACAATATCTGTGCAAGGGAAAGGAAAACTCCAAATGAAATCCTATACCAACATGTCTGACCAGCATGGTATGGTAGGTCAAATTCCCTCCCATTGTGAAGGAGGCCCGAGCTCAACAGTGGGACGTATGTGCGCTACGATGATGATGATACTGAATCAAAATCTAGCTTGAATTATCGGTCGTCCGAATTTAAATAACTTCTATTATCAATTATCATCCACACGTCCATCACCCTATGGAAATAGACCGCAATACAAAGGATATGAATGTCATAACCATCACGCTCCAAGTATTAGCAATCGCAGATGGTGTCATAAATTTCTCAAAAAAACCACTCCCTATCTTGACCGTGGATGTCGTAAAAGACCACTATGGGATATAATATGCACATATGTGCAAGAGATAGAAAACTCGTAATGCAACCCTATACCAACATGGCTGGACCGCGCGACGGCGACCGACGTCCCAGGACGTCGAGAGGTGAGGTTACCCGAAAGGGTATTCCGTCAGGCCGACCACTGACGACAAGTCACATCTGCTCCGGTGGTCGGCCCAACAACGAGGTGACGTGGGTACGGGTGGGTTATGGGCCCGCGCCGTCCTTTCATCGCCCCGGACGACTGGACCGCGCGTGCGCTTACCATAGCGCACCCATAAAAAAAAAAAAATACCAACATGTCTGACCAGCTATACCATATAGTAGGCCAAATTTTCTCCCGTTGTGGGGGGAGGCCCGAGCCAAACAGTGGAACGTATATAGGCTGCGATGATGATGATGAATTTCAATAAATTTCATCCCTTAGGTGGTTTTTGGACTCTCACAGGAAAATAGGTGGTCGTGACATATCGTAATTCTTAATTGGTCGACGCAAGGGGAACGCTGTTATCATCAACCTATTGTATAAGTAATTCTTTCTTTACAACCGATATATTCTGTTCTCAATCTGTTGGGTTTCTCATTCACAATATAAGAGAAACATCGGCCTATTATACCACGCTGTACCTACAGGCGGATTGGTATAGAGCTAAATTTTCTTTCTCTATCAGCTTCTTTATCAAAACAACTATTAAGTAAGAAGATCATCTCATCATCATCTCAGCCCATATACGTCCCACTGTTGGGCTCGGGCCTCCTCCATAATGGAAGGGTAATTGACCTACTATACCACTCTGGTCAGACGTGTTGGTATAGGGTTTTATTTCGAGTTTTCCTTCTCTCGCATAGATGTTATATGCGTTTTATATCCCTTAGTCGTCTCGTACGATCACCCACGGGTAAGATAGGGGGTGGTGAATTATATTCTTACTCCGTCACCATACGGAAGGTAAGTTAAGTAAGAAAATATCCATAATAAATACTAAAATAAAGCCACATCAAACAAAATATGGTGTTATCTAGATCATTTAATAGTAGACAATAATCGTCATCTCAGCCCATATATGTACGTCCCGCTATTAGGCTCAGACCCCCTTCACTATGGGAGGGAAATTGATCTACTATACCACGCTGGTCAGACGTGTTGGCGTAGGGTTTTGTTTCGAGTTTCCCTTCTTTTGCATTAATTTTATATGCATATAATATCCATTAATCGTCTTTTACGACACCCACGAGCAATTGTATTCTTACTCCGTCACCAAACGGTATAAAGATAATAATTAATTATTATTAAATGTAATCTACTTAAAAAGGTCGCAAAATTTAATATTCAAAGGATATTAGTACCTCAAACAAACACGTAATTGATATACTCAAGCGATGTTTAATAAATATCGATATTAATTTGAAAATATAAGACTCATCAATCTTATCGTGAACATAAACGAATATTGGTTCCAAGAAAGAACTTGTTAGGAATGAGGAAGGTTTAAATATTTCTGAGAAATTTTATACATTATTACATGGATAGCACGTCGACGTGTTTCATCGTTACAAAAATAATCTTCATACTTGGAATACAAGTATTAAGTGATTTTTTAAGAACTCTGATGTTGCAGAAAACCAAAAAAAATATACTTAAGACATGAGACACGACACCTATGCCTAAAATACAGTTTAAACATTTTTCGTCTGTCTGTCTGTTTGTTTGAGGTAATCTTCAAAACGACTCGACCGAATTGGATAATATTTTACTACCATATAGCTGTCTATACATATAAGGAGTAACTTAGTTTTTGCCCGGTATTCCAACAGGAACTATGAGGGTAAGGCGACTGAAACTGAAGTGAAGCGTGGGCGGGCTGCTGGTATGAAATAAAATACAACATTTTCACACAATTAAAATTAAGTATATTGCAATAATTAAATCTAGTAATTTTTATATATTTTTAAACCGAAGTATCTAATAGAGAACGCAGATTAACGTACAATAACTCATGCTGAGGGTAGACCTATATGTACATCTAAGATAAAATATATATAACAACCATTGCAGATAGGAACAACATTGGCAGAGTTCCATAATTAGTTAATTTGGAACTGTTAAAAATGGTCCGTCCGGACGAAAATGGTTTCGAACCAACAAATTATATTAGGACTACAAAAAATCCTAATGTCGTCACCAGCACATGTTGGTATGTTAACATTATAATTAAAACCATACATACATATATGGTAATTATATTTAGAAGTTAGATTTGTATGTGATTCGTAAACAGACCAAGACCTTGACAATGACTAAAGTAGTTTACAGAAGCCTCGACAATTTTCCGCATAGCTACTTGATTTATAATATTTTTGTTAAACGTTCTCATATTTTTCCTTAAGGGAGACCAAGCATCAGACGTTACGTTATGTACTTCCATACTACTTCAGCTCATATGTGCCACTGCTGGACTCGAAACTTCTTCATAGTGGAAGGAAAATTTACCTATCAAACCACGCTTCAGTGTGGTGACAGAGTAAGAATACAATTCATCACCCCCCTTCTTACCCGCGGGTGTCGTAAAAGACGACTAAGGGATATAATATGTATACAGCATCGGTGCAAGAGAAGGAAAACTCAAAATAAAATTCTATACCAACCAATCTGACCAACGTGGTAGAGTAGGTCGATTTCTTTCCTTTTATGGAGGAGGCTCGAGCCCAACAGTGGGACGTATATATGCTGAGATGACTATAAGATGATGATTAAATGACGCTGGTCAGATAGATTGGTATAGGATTTTATTTCGAGTTTCCTACTCCTACATAGATACTACTATAATGCAGGCAAGAAATAAGGCGATAAACTATATTTTTATTCCGTCACAGAAAGTTTTCATGCTCAATACAAGCGTATTTTTAAATAAATATGAGCCTATTTTAAGCGGTTAATTAAATTCAAAAGTAAAAAGTACAGTTGCGTGGTGCTTCTGACAAAAATTATTTATATAAAAAAAATATTATGTATGTTTACAATCTTACAATTTGTAGGGACAACACCTACTGACCTACGATGTATATCTAAAGTGAAGGTTCTGTCAACCGAAATATTCATACCTATATAGCGAATGTTTTATTTTTCGAGCGGTCTGATCGGTGGTTAGGGGTGATAGCAGAGCAATATAGGAGCTCACATTCTCTTAACACGTTCCCGGACGAGCATGCTACAGCATTCGTATTGGACAGTTTAATTATGTCGCGGATGCTATAAGCATTCCAAGTTTGTAGAGTTATTTTGTCAGTTATGCTTGAGCGGTTGCTTTTTACCTATAAAATATAAGTAGTCCATTTCTTACTGTCAATGCTGACACAACCACTGCTGTGTGGTAGCGGCTTCGAATACTACCAACCCTTGCTTTGTTCGTGGGTGTCGTAAAAGACGACTAAGAGCCCTAGATTGACCCGGACCAACTCCATCTGGTACCATTTGGGTCAACGATTACATTTCCAAGGAGGGTTGACGTCAGGCAGGCGGCCGGTCATAAAAGTCATTGCCGAAACTTTTTGCAATATGTCAAAACAGATGACATATTACCTCGACCCTAAGTAATTGGGATAAGAGCAAGATGATGATGATGAGTGCTGACACAACCACAGATCGCTTACTGTCATATGAGAGCTTTTCTGCACACAAAGATAAAACAGCGTTTATCCCTTCCCTACTCCTCGCTCGGTCTACCCCGCGTGGTAACGTATGCTATAGCATGCGTCAAATGTATTGAAATCCTGTCAATGTAGTGGTTACTGCCGCACGTAGTGGTAGTGAGTGTGTTATGTATTTTCGTTCCGCGCCAACATATTACAAATATCGTAAGTACAAATATTTTCATGATTTCTTTTGTTTTTTTTTGTTACTATAATGCTATTTACAATGTATTTCAGTAGTTTGACGTTAGACCAACTAGGTAATAACGTTAGACAAGTTGAAAAAAATACCCAAACCGCATTATTTTCATTCACAGATGGCACTCAAAAAATATCCTCGAGCTTTCAAAATTACAGAATCAGAGCAAATCCTGAGGTTGTTTGAAGAAGTTTCAGATGATTCTTCGGCTCCCAGCATTGAAGAATCTGAACAATCGTCAAGATATTGCTTTACTATCCGCATGCTAGAGCAATCGCAAAAATCCCATACAAAAAAATACTGCTAAAGTAGGGTGAGTTACTGCCCGGGAACGTGTAAAGCGACGCTATACAGCGGATCATTAGCACCGTTTATCCAGTGTTCGAGTTCCCAACAGTGATAAATCAATAGTTTAGTATGTAATATCCGTGTGGCGTGTCCACGACCATTTAGCAGCCATAACCTAAATATAGAACTTTCCCACGTTACGTTCTTTCATGTCAACGATAATTATAAAAGTTGCTTTTAAGGCCAGAGAACAAAAAATATTATTCGTCTCACACTACGATTTCAAATACTCATTATTATGGCTTTTGTTAATATACGAATGCACAGTTATACAAATCTTATAAAAACGTATATATTATATATAATATTTACATTATATACAAGTTGCATAGTGTATACAGAATATCGTTTTAACATGTAAGGGGGCGTCCATAAATTACGTGAGGTGTTTTTTTAAATTTTCTGTACCTCCCTCACCCCCTGGTGAGATGTCGTGAGATTTTATTCAACCCCCTCCCCCATCTTCCAATCTCACGTGCGATTTTTCAAAATGTAGGTTTCTTACGTAAACGCGTTGTTATTGTAAAAAGAAAAAAAATTGCTTCGTGCTTTTATTTACGACTAGTTAAGACTAGTAATCAATATTGCTGAGAGTTTAATTATAAGTGTAAAAAAAAATTAACATTTTTTTTTTGTTTCAATCAAAAAAAATTGCGTGATATTTGGCGAGACTCCCCTCTCTCCAACGTAAGATTAGATGAGATTTGACTCGACCCCTCCCTCCCTTAAACATCTCACGTATTTTATGAACGCCCCCTAATGTACAAAACATAATAGCAGGTACTATTATTACAAAAACGTCAAAGTTAAATAAATACCTTTTCACTAAAAAAATAATGGCAATATTGAAGTATCTTCAATAAGAAGGCTTCATAAATACAATTTCTGTCAATAAAAAACGCCTTTTGGTAAATCATACATAAAGGGGTGCGAATCAGAATATTGGATATTGCCAGGAGGGGAATATGAAATTGCATGAATTATTCGTGTAAAATACATATTCTCTTTTCTCAAATTATACTATGATACTTTGAAAACATGATTTTATTCAGATTTTTCATAAAACACTTTTAAGTTCTCGATGATTTGAGGCAGGTGTTGTAGTCACCAGTTTGTTATTATAAATTTCTGTAATTTAAGTATTAAATTTATACAATAAATTTCAATAAAATACAAAATGTAACAACATTACTTTCAAGTCATTGAAGCGGTAAATTGAAACCTTTCAAATAACAAGCCTGCGAAAAAAGTTACCTAATAGTTTTTATAATAACCTTAAAAGCTTTTACTTCACTAAAATACTATTTGTAGTCTGAAACTTAATCTACACCAATAAATAAAATTGGAGTGTCTGTTTGTAATGTCAAAATAATAGGCTTTTTTCATGCTCACACGGTTATTTGCACTATACATATGCCTAAAATACACTTTAATTTTTTTTTGTCTGTCTGTTTGTTGCGGGTAAACTTCAAAATGGCTGGACCGATTTCAAAAATTCTTTCACCAATGGAAAGCTATAATATCAGGGCGTAAACTAGGCTATATTTTATCTCGGTATTCCCACGGGAACGGGAACTATTCAGGAAAGACGACTGAAACCGAAGCGAAGGCGGGTTGCTAGTTATTAAATAGAACTGTATCGTACGAATGACTTATAACCTTATAAGTAAGAACAATGCTTTTTTATCAGAAAGTAATTTAATCGAGGAACTCCCGTTTATTTGCATAATAATCAATAACTATTACGTATTCTAAGTAATAGTTATATTGTAGTTATTACTTCGACAAGACTAAAACTTTCCCTTTTTACAGCAGCACTGTAACTTGCTGAATATTATGAGTCGTAAGTTAGAATTTCTTTTTTTACAACTCGCTAAATCTATGGGCCAAGTAACTATTCGGAACGTAAGCCGGTAAGTTGCATTACACTATCTATGCCTAATGTACCGAGTCAAACTGATGCATTCAGTAGCATAATGGGCCACTTCCTGTTTTAATGTAGAAAACTTCATTTAAAAATTTTGAATAATCTAAAATAGGAGTAAAATTCTTATCAAATTATTTATGTAAAAAGTATAGAAAATAAATCAAACCTGAATTTCGTAAAGATAAAATTTAAATACTCCAATGTATATCACTAAACTTTCACTAATTGCCACAATATTTAACACAGATTCAACAACACCACACAGCACCAATTTGTCTGCGTATCATCCCCTCCTAAAGCCTCATCAGTATGTTCGCATAAAATTAATCTGTGCGCGAGAGCACGCGAGGCTTCCGTCCGTAACGCGCACCTACAACTACAAGACTGATCATTGAACAAAACATGAGCGAGAGAGATAGCGGTGGCGAAAAAGATAACGGATGCCAAAGATGTTGTAGAGTTGTTGATTACCGGCCTTGATTGAAATTTACATTAATTTAAACATCACGAGGGAAAATGTACATGTTTTGAAAAAATATTTTAAACAACCAGGCTAATTGAATGAGTTTTAGTCTAGTATTTAAACCCGGTGATGGGATTTTCATTCTAGAATGATGTGAAATATAGAAACACGCTATTTTAACCTTAGGAAGGCAAATGGGTCATTGAACTTATTGCACAGGGTGCCAATAATCCACTAAAAAGGTGAAGAACAGTTGCATGGAGGATTGCCACCTTATTAATAACCTAAACGGCAGAATGAAGTGCAAATAGAAAACAGAAGGTGGCATTTACCTATGGTAACCATAGAGATTTTAAAGAGAGTGAACGTCAAGCAATATGCTGGTCGTGGGCGTATACTATACTTAATACATAACTGCATTTTGCTTCTTTTAAGCTTTCCGATACTCTCAAAAGATATATTAGAGAACATCATTAGCCTTTTATAAACGTCCAATGTCACATGTAGCCCCGCCACAATGGGATGCACCATAATCGTCGCGCTTATCAGGCAGGTTGGTAATATCAATTCTAATATTTTCCCAGAAAAGTACACATTTCTTTTAGCTGGTTGTAACGACTCCAACGAGAAAATAAGAGGTTTGACGCATTCTATCTTTAACCCATCACTGCACGAGAACCACCCATAGATTCATTCATTCATAAAATAAAGAAAATATAATTCAAGAATAAGGATCTTCTTTTACCCTTTTTTTTTGACAGGCTATGGTCTGACCACATCCCATCCGCTCCTTTCGGGACAACGGAAGGACGGTCATTGGACTTATAACCCACTATATTCCCACCCCCATCGTAATTGGGCCGACCACTAGTACTAATTCTTTGACATCTGTGGCCAATCCAGTTCTTCTTTTGCCCTATAGCGTCATCAAAGCGAGTAGAACATAGTTACATCGGATTTTAACTAACACATGCAATTCGATCACATACAATAATAAAATTATTTATCTAACTAAAAAAGCATAACGCTTATTACTTGCAACAAATTCCATGTATCGTTTGCCATCCGCTGTTGTCATTCCATCACGCATGACAAACGATACCTGCCCAGACACGCCTTAAAAGCGCCGAAGATAGGCTTGTCGCGTAGAAAATTTGTATTGAGATATTCTATCAATTGGATTTTGTTAGGTATTCCTTTTACACTTAATACTCTCAACTCTAAAAAAATATACCTCCTCTTAGAATAAGAAACATTGGTTTAAGCTTAAGTTATTAAAACAACTTTTTTTTTTCAATTTATAAGTGATTCCTACCCTGTTCTCTCGCTCCTTTCTACAGTTTTCTATAGTATCACATCGTTATCTCTAAAGAAGTAAACAGATTAGAAATACATCCTATTAATACGTACACTGCGCTACAAAATTTTTAGTCTCAATAGAGGCGTGATTATTACGCCTAACCATATACAGTTTCAAATTACGAGCTCGCTAGGTACTGGGGATTCTCGGTGCAAACCTACAAAAAAAATCTATCAAGACTTCCTTTGGGACCAAAGCAAAATTTAAACCTGTGACTATAAGGTGGCAGAAGTATGTTCAAGGAACTATACAAACAAAGCAATACTTGTAAATTATACATCATTTGCACAATAAAAATGCCACTTACGTCCATTAGTCTCTAAAGACATTTTGTAACATTATACACAATATACCAGAAAGACAAATAAACATGAGTTTTATTCTTACACTAATATTATATGCTTTTTTTTTTGTGGGTGGGTCGCGGTCGGCGCGCCTCCGCACCACTCCGTCCGGGGCGACAGAGGGGCTTAAGCACGCAACTCCCGCGACCCACCCAAAAACCACGTCGCCTTCGTCGTTGGGCCAACCACTGGAGCAGCGTTAACTTGTCAGTGGTCGGCCCGACGGAATACCCCCTATTGGGCTACCCTCCCATCGACCGACGTCCCCCCTCTCGGGGAGGACGTCGGTCTTTCCTCACGCGATCGGCCTCTTGGCGGGTGACGGACTAATCCCCGGTCACGTCACCCGCACTAATATTATATGCTGACGTACCTTGTTCGTTTATACAGTCGCAGAAGGGCAGTCACACAATTAAATGGGGATATACACTACTGTAAAAGCATGACTAATGAATGAGAATTTTAGGCACAAACTCGTAAATAGGTTTTTAGTGTATTTTTTAGTATCTTTTATGATTTTCTTTTTTGGTGTCCTTGGTCGAGATACAGTCGCACAAAAATTTGTAACAACATTTAGATTTCTTTATTGATAACTATATTTCTCTGAAAAGAGCCTTTGTCATGAATCAATTAATAATTCTTTCCACGCTTCCATTCAGCTCAAATGCGTCTCAAAGCAGGGCTTGGGCCCACTACACTCGGACATACTATAAGAGAAATTGACCTACTATTACACGTTAGCTAGAGGGGTTGATATAGGGTTTAATTTCGTTTTCCTTCCCCTGAATATATGTTATCTGTATATTATATCTTAGACATCCTTTACGACACTCCCGGCAAAATAGGGACTAGTAAATTGTATTCTTGCTTCGTCACCACGGCAATGATTACTGATAATGACAGCTAATATTATAACTTGTATGTACTTAAATAATTTAGATTAATGAATAAAAAGAAAATTGGCAAACATTTAAATTCATGTTCTTACTTTTTCAACTCATTTCACTTTCCGTTAATAGGCATGGTTCTCCATTGTAGAAGGAAAAATAGTCTATTATCCTACGCTAGTCATACTGATTGACATAAGGTTTATTTCGTGTTTGCCCTCCTTAGCAGAAATGTTACCCTTTAGACAAAATAAGGGTTGGTGAATTTTAATCTTATAGCGTCATCACACAGCAACATGTTGCCGTACAAGCAGTTTAACATCAAAATTTCCATGATGAATACAAAACATAATATTACTTCACTAAAAAATGGATGTAATGCGAAATACATTTAACCATTGATTAGCGCGAACTCGATATGGTAATCCGATATTATGGGCGCCACAAATATGCGTAATCGTTATAACATTAATGTAATGTAAACTTTGATTGGCTTAGAACATTTTATGAAATGTTCTACGGGAAAACGATAAAGGCTGGCAAATTTCATGTTAAAGTGAAAAGGCACTGAGCCATTTACGGTCAGTTTATTTAACATGAAAACATTTACAAAAAAAAAATCAATAAATACCATTTTTGCTTCACTATCTAGCCGAATATAAGAATTATAACAATATAGAATCATTGTAAATGATTACTTGTAAAATATTACTATTTTTACGGATTTTATCGCGTTTTATTCGATTTTTGATTGCCGGACGGGGTGTCAGTGACCATGAACGCTGTAAAGTGTTCGAAACTTCGCGCATTCACAATCAAATACAAACGCGATAAAATCCGTAAAAATAGTTTTATTTTCAATGTGTAATACTTGCGTAAAAATCAGTAATAATATAGAATCCCAGTTTTTTAAACATTAATTTGGCGCAACAGTTTATGTATAGCTCGCTCGATATTTAGAGACAAGGTATCTCTTCCTTTTAGTCAGAAATGTGAAAGTAAAGTCAGAGATTACCATTCCATCTAACCTTAGCATTGTTACCATATTATAGTAATATATTTTGCAATATTTATTGATTAAACACTGAAAGCACTGAAAACACAAGCAATCGCAGGTTTTGTTTCTATGTACAAGTTATACGTTAAGATTTAAATTATTCAAGACAATCAGCTCAGGGGATGACAATCGACAAGATTAATAAATCCAAATATATGTATTTGGCTTACCATGCATACATGGTATAAGCCTCTAGAGAATACAGGCGTTATATATGATTAGGAAGCCACATATGGCAATGTTACTAGTTGAAGCATTGCAATTGCGTATAATAATATTGTACATGTATTGACCCAAGATATTAGATGTAGCTATGACCCTTAGAGCTTAACAATGCTTCCAATCTTAGCAAATGAAAGAAATAAAAGGTAATCTGTGCCACATCCATACTAATATTATAAATGCGAAAGTATGTTTGTCTGTTTGTTTATTTGTTTGTTTGTTACGCTTTCACGCTTAAACCACCGAACCGATTTCAAAAATTCTTTCACCAATGGAAAGCTATAAAATAAGGGAGTAGGCTATATTTTATCCCGGTATGCCCACGGGAATCGGAACTATGCGGATAAGGCGACTGAAACCGAAGCGAGGGCGGGTTGCTAGTACGATATAAAGATCTAAGTACTGTCTGTTCAGATAACCTTTTGTATATTTTTTTATGATGAGGATACACGTTTTGCGACCAAATTAGTACTATTATTAATTTTTTATTTGACCATCTTCATTTCTTTTATAATTGAAGAATAATCTGACCGATTCTGATTATAATGAGTATATACTAAAGACAAATTATTGAGCAATTATTAATATAAATATGTACGAGGGGTGATCCAAAAGTAATGATAATCAGTTATTTCTAGTGCACACAAAAATACAAAAAAATTTCAGTCACTTGCTCAGTTACCCACTAGTTCAGGAAAAAAAAATCATATAAATAGGCCACAATTCCCGGGAGCTACATTCATTTGAATACGGACTGTCAAGGAGTGAACATCAAAATGGAAAAACACGAAATCAGAGCTGTCATTAAATACCTCTGCTTGAAAAAAATGTCTACCAAAGACATACACAGCGACTTGGTGGAAACATTAGGGGACTCTTCTCCTCCATATTCCACAGTTGCACGCTGGGCTAAGGAGTTTAAGCTGGGAAGAACATCGACGGAAGACGAACACCGCGAAGGACGCCCATCGACGTCCCTCACTGAAGAAAATGTGAAAAAAGTTGAAGAAGTTGTATTGGAAGATCGAAGAGTGACTATCAGGCATGTAGCTGAGGTCACAGGGATCTCATATGGCAGCATTCAAAGAATCCTTGCGAACGAATTGCATATGAGAAAGGTCTCCGCGCGTTGGGTACCGAAAATGTTAAACGACGAGCAAAAGAAGAAACGAGTCGACATGTCAAGAGCAAATCTCGAAAAGTTCCAGGCAGACAAGGACAATTTTTTGTCACGTTTTGTGACCATGGACGAGACCTGGATCCACCATTTTGATCCTGAAACAAAACAACAATCGATGACATGGAAACGATCCGATGAACCGACGCCGAAGAAATTCAAAGTGTCAAGCTCAGCAGGGAAGGTTATGGCGTCTGTTTTTTGGGACGCTGAAGGAATAATCATGGTGGACTACTTGGAAAAGGGGGCCACTATTACAGGCTCCTACTATGCAGAACAAATAAGAAGATTGCGGGAGGCTATTAAGGAGAAAAGGCGAGGCAAACTGCGGGCTGGAGTGTTGTTCCATCAAGACAACGCACCTGTTCACAAAGCTGCAATTGCCATGGCTGGCATTCAGGAAGCGGGCTTTGAGTTGGTGGAACACCCCCCCTATTCACCAGATCTAGCCCCCAGTGACTTCTATCTCTTTCCACGACTCAAGGAACACCTCCGAGGCAAGAAATTTGATGATGATAGCGACGTGATGGCCGCGGTTGAGGACTTTTTTGAGAGTCAAGATAAAGATTTTTTTTGTAAGGGAATTTTAGGTTTAGAAAAGAGATGGACTAAATGTATAGACTTGCTAGGAGACTATGTTGAGAAATAAATATATTTTTTTATTTTATTCATTGTGTTTATTATTGATTATCATTACTTTTGGATCACCCCTCGTAAGTACTACTTGCAATTAATATAAGTGTTCGAAATAAGGGAACGTATTGTTACTAACCGATCACATTTCTAAACTCTCAGCGATCATCATCATTTCAGCCCATATACGTCCCACTGTTGGGCTCGAGCCTCCTCCATAATAGGAGGGAAATTGACCTTATACTGGTCAGACAGGTTGGTATAGGATTTTGTTTCGAGTTTTCCTTGCATAGATGTTATATGCGTATTATATCCTTTAGTTGTCTTTTACGACATCCACGGGCAAGATAAGGAGTGATGAATTGTATTCTTACTCCGTAACCACACGGAACACTCTCAAAAATTCTAGATACATAAGTTTGAAAATGCTCAACGAAGCGGGTGGATCAAACAATTTGTTAATAAGCTTACAGATATACTAATACCTTGTCTTGTTTTCTATTGTACGATCAAATAGATTAGCTACTTTACATACGAATTATTTTAATGCAGGTACATTAAAACAATTAGAATTGCACATTCTTCGATCTAGACGACGACAAAGCTGCAAATCGAGTCAGTGCCAATTCTTGGTTGCTGCTAATCTCACGAAACACGGCGTTAACAACACTTAAAATACTATTGCGAAAAAGAAAATGAATAGAATAAACAGATAAAATATACCAAAAATAAGCCTCAATCTTTTTAATTAAACGTTTTACATTTTATTCATCTTGTTAGGATTACGAATGTAAATATATGCATAAAAATTTACGGCTCGAATAGGAGATCAAATACAGTTAGAAAATTATTCATTTATCCATCAGCCCTTGTGCACAGTTATTATTGGATATAACCTTCCCCGAAAAGAAGGATAATTACATAATCATCATTAATTAATATTATTAGCTGGCGACCTGGTGATAGCAGTTAATGTTACAAGTTTCTCAGAGAATACTGCTGCGGAGTAGGTACTAATGCTACTTTAGCCGACTCCCGCGGCAAATTAAAGGATTGGACACAACAAGGATTTGCACAAACATCTCGCTTCGCTTCTGTTACAGCCATTTTGTCCCCGGATTTTAAATTGTAGATTTATAGTATAGCCTCGGTTTTGAGTCCCGGACAGGGCAAAATTTAGAAGAAAAAGAGTTAACAGGGAACCATTATAACGACAGGTAGGTAAAAATATATCGAGTTTCTGATTGACAAAAAGTTGTATTCCTTGTCCCCGTATAAGCGCATGTTTAGCTGCATAGCTGTTGATTATAAAGTATGCAGTCGGACCACATCCTGGCTCAGACAAAAATTAATAATTAAATTGTATTTTGTGACTAATGCGCGTAGCACTAAAAATTTGTACAACTTGCATTTTTTAATTCTAATTACTACTTTTGCGATAGAGATGTTCTATTATAAAAAATATATATATTCGATTCACACGAAGTAGTTATTAAATCTCAAAAAACTAATATGCTACTAACTAATAACCAATAATTGCAGCATGGAGCAGTTGCATACTTTTAGGGTTTATTTACTATTGTTATGTGTATATAAATATTGTTGACTATTTAAGGTTATTTTACAATATATTAATCAACCCATTTTTTATTCAATATTTTAAATTATATTTTGTATGCCAAATTTCAGAAATGTTTTGTTCCAATAAATGACAAGAGGGGTTTCCATGTGGTGATGGAGTGAAAATACAATTTATCAATCTCTCTCTCTTGCGTGTGAGTGTCGTAAAAGACGACTAAGGGATTAAATATATACCTACGTAACATCTATGCAAGAGAAGGACAACTTAAAATGAAACCCTATACCAACACGTCTGATCAACATGGTCAAGTCAATTGCCCTCCTATTGCTGAGGAGCCCAATAGTGGCTCTTATATTAGCTGAAATTATGAAATGACAAGAGGTCATCTAATAAGTGCGAAAACTTCATAATACGTGAATATTTCTTAGGTTTTTTATCAAATGCTCTCAGGGCCAAATCTTACTTAATGTTTCTCTGGTTTCGCTTTTTCGTTTCATGAATTTCAAATTGTAACAGAACTAAAGAAGTTCTCACATTAAAAACAATTATTTAAACATTATTTAAATAAACCGTGAAAATTAACGACACAAGGTTCAAAAAAAGAATGTTATCTAAACGCTAACAAGAACTGATAAGCTAAATGTCTACAGAGACTCGCGTTAAAGTGGATGATATTAATTATGTATAAATTACTTTGTACTTTATCTGTAATGGCTCCTGCTATTAATTATAATTACTTTTATATTCTATAACCACACTTCGCTTAAGCATGATCAATCGACGCTTAATTAATTATCAGTCTCTTCTCTCTTATACTGTTAAATAGGAAGTTATTAGTACTTGCTAATAATTTGGGTATTTCATGCGATAACTATTAAGAGACCCTTATGAAACTTACAGGAAAAAAGGGCTGGTGGCACAGAGTATTTTAATCAAATAAAACCATTTTTGTACCGTGACGGCATAAGAATACAATTCATCACCATGTTCACCGGGTTCTTTCCCGTGGATGTCGTAAAAGACGATTAAGGGATATAATATGCATGTTATATCTATATAAGAGAAGTAAAACTCGAAATAAAACCCTATATCAATACATCTGACCAGCGTGGTATAGTAGGTCAACTTCCCTCCCATTCTGGAGGCTCGAGCCCAACAGTAGGACGGCACTAAATGAGCCGTGATAATGAAATCCATTTGGTTTTATGGTTTTTATAAACTTCAATGTAAGTAAAATTGGAAGAAGTACTAGGGTCAATGATATAATAACATATGGTTATAAAAAAATACGCGTATTCGACAAACGTTTTAACGACTTCCTATTCCAATTATTACACAGCGGTCAACGAAATATTAATGTTATTCCATCGATCTATAGCGAGAAAAGTATATTTTTATTTATAGGCATTTAATTACCTGTTTAGAAAAACGTTAAGTCTTAACTTTTTTTTTTTAATTGGGACTAATCCCACCACACATTCCCACCATTGTAACTCCTGTAAGCCAGGATCCACAATGGTCTCCATAAATGACACCGAGGTTTGACCCTCAGGCAGTCCCGGGATATGATTTTAATTGTCTTGGGACCCGCAACAAATTTAATTAGAAAAGATTAAAGAGGAGGAGTTGGAAAGAGAGATTCCACTTCCCTCCCAGGCAAAGCGGGAGACAGGAAAACAAAATGACTAGTCAGCCAATAAGTAAACAGGAGTACAGCTACGATAGCGCAGCAGTACGGCACCACGGATACGGAAGAGCTTAACGGGGCCTATATGTGAGCGTTAAGATTGATTGCTACAGTAGGTATGGCAGAAACGCATGAACGCACGGAAATTTTCTCGAGTTGCTACAAGGTCCGTATAGTATACTACCCCACAGGTGACTTGCAAACTGTTTAACATAAGGTTACGCTCGTTTCGCCAGAGATCGCACTCCCAGAGAATGTGATGTGCTGATTGTTCATACTCGTGGTCAGATGTGGAACATTGACATAATGGTGATGGTACGAGTTTAAAAGAAAATAATTTACTTTTAAAGTTGCCATGGCCAGTTAAAAATTGGGCCACGAAGTGGTCAACCTCCAACCACACCTTCTCCAGGCGCTCCCGGATGCATGGAAAAAATAGATAAAGATGACGACCTTTCGATGATGAATCCCATCTTTCTTGCCATTCAGTTAAAAGTTCCTCATAAACAATGGATTGTGGTGCAAACAATCTAGCAATTTTATTTCGGTCGCGCGGTAGAAGGAAATCTGTATTCATAGTTTCCTTTGTGGTGTAATACATTGACGCTCGTCTCTGAATCTCCAAATCAACCGGAAGTACACCCGCGAGTACTGGTAAGGCCTCGGTACTAACCGTTCTATAGGCTTTACATAAGAATATTAGGGCCAATCGTTGGCTCTGTAGTAATTTAAGGCGAGCCGCCCCTATGGTGGCCCTATCGGCCCATACAGGTGCAGCGTAACAAATACACCCCAAATATGTGGCCATGTATATGGTTTTAAGTGTATTAAAACGAAGGCCCCAAGTAGATGTGGATATTCTAGTAAGCGCGTAGAAATTCCGTTTCGCTTTTTCGCCTACAGTTTTAATATGTTCAATAAATGAAAAAATTTTTTCTAAGACTAGGCCGAGATAGCAAACTGATTCTTTCTTTTTGACAGTCATATTATTGAATTTTATACGCGGCGCTGATTGTAAATGTCCTTTTAATAAAAGATGATATGTTTTTTGTGGTGCGAAGGCAAGCCGGTTTCGTGTACCCCAATCGAATATATCATTGAGGCATGTTTCCGCTAATTTCTCTAAACCATCCCTTGTGTTCGATTGTATAAGTAAAAGTCCGTCGTCTGCATAGCCGATCAGTAGACAATTTTTCGGTAGAGGTAACTCGAGAAAATCGTCAAAACCTAAATTCCATAGATATGGACTTAATACCGAACCTTGAGGGCAGCCCATCGTCAGTGGTTTCGACACAGCATGGTGACCAAGTTTCAATTTAGTCGAGCCATTTAAAAAGTACGACTGTATGATTTGGTAGATATTTCTATAGCAACCACGAGCCTTTAATTTAAGAAGTAGCATTGGCCACCAGGCGTTATCGAAAGCACCTGAGATATCCAGGAAGACACCCAGTACGTATTTAAAAACGGATGCGCTAATGACACGTCTTACCGCAACGGCCGCGTCGATAGTTGATTTGCCGTGAGTGAAGCCGAATTGTTTATGATTGAACGTTGGTCCACCCGGCAATAAACGAGGAACAATGAGACGTTCTAAGAGCTTGCCTAATGAAGGCAGTAAGGTGATTGGTCGATATGACTTCGGGTCGTCTGGTGGCTTATCACCGCCTTTAGGAATTATACGTATATAACCGCGCCGCCATATACGAGGAAAAATGCCTTCAGTTATGCAACGATTAAAAATTATTAACATTGAGTCGCCCGATGTTCGACTAGTCTAAGTCTTAACTTACAACTTATCACTTCACGTGAAGTCATTGTCTGTTATTAAATTGAGCTGGGATTTAGTAGAGCCAAGGCTATGTTACTAAAGCATCCGACAATTTTAGCGAAACAAACGCTTTGTATATCCGCTGCATTTTAGCAAGTCTTCTGCCATATTTTATATACTACCAATTTCTGTGTAGCAAAAGACGACTAAGCGATTTACTTGAACCTGGGCCATCTCCATCTGATTGCGTCTGGTTAACACTTGCATTCCCAAGCAACTTTAACGTCAAGCAGACGGCCAGTCAAAAATCTTGCCAAAACTTAATGATTTCTGATATTTACGCTAATACTACATATTATAAATGAAACTATTTTTACGCGTTTTATCGCGTTTGTATTTAATTTTTGATTGCCCAACGTTTCGAACACTTTTTAGCGTTTATGCTCACGGGTGGTTTAGGATGTCCCACATCCAAGAATTGATCGTTATTTCAAAGATTTATATCTACCCGCTATAGAATACATTGCCAAAACTTTTACAATATGTACGATTAAAGATACATATTATGTCAACCGTAATTAATTGAAATAAGAGCAAAATGATGATGATGACTGAATATACTACCAGTCACATTTTTATTAGGATTTTTAAGTCCCAAAGTAGATTCAAAATATATCAAATGACATCGTCGAATAGTGCCACATATGAATATAATTTTTAAAGTACCATTTGGAGGCTATTGAACTTATTTATAGGAAGTTTAGAGCACGAAATAAAAATAGTTATTAGACGCGTCGTTTTTTCTTCAAGTTTAGTTCAATAATGAAATAATAAGTATCACAAATACCAGAGTGGTTACTATCCAAATTCTATTTTCTATGTGTAAAACTATTTCCAATACAATTGTATCACACTATTTTCGCTGGATGTCGTACAAAGCGACAAATAGGTACTACTTGGCGATCGGCTTCGGTCAAATTTATTGATACCCATTCAGGAAGACCTGTCGCCAAATAACGCAGAATTACCGTAATTTGCTATGATTGGTTACTTGAATGCCAAAACTCACTTCTACAATCTAGGTTCGTATAACACCAACACTTAAGTTACTATCAACGTATTGTTTAAAAGCTTTTTTGTAAGTGACAGTCTGAAAAATTACGATAGTTATAGTTTAATCACGATGAATATCTTTTTTGAAAGTGTAGTGTAGTGTAGTCTAAAGATTTACGATCGCAATAGTTTAGTAACGATGAATGTCAAATCGAGCTAAATATACGATAGCATAGACGGAAAAGATAATTTAGGAGCATAGATATCACAGCTTATTAACCGTACCTTTTCAAAATTAAGCATCTACATTGACTGCTTACAAACAAAACTTGAAACATGTCATACCAGTTCCCGACGTATTTCAATACTTAAAATACGCGATATACATATGTTTCTCAAGGAAATTTAGCAGTTCGGCAGCTACATGTGAGCGTAGCTGGTTAATTGACGTCAATTCCCACTTCATTGACCCTGGGTTAGGGACACATAGTATAGAATGTCAAACTTCGCTGTCGATTCCTTGTAATAACATTGGTTAATTTGATCTTGTATGTCACAAATTCCCACCATTTGCCTGTCCTTATGTCAATTCATACGGGATCGGCATAACATGCTTTCTTCCTTTAGCATATAACATTCATCATCATCTCAACCTATATATGTCCCACTGTTGGGCTCCGGCCTCCTCCATAATGGGAGGAGAAATTACCTACTGTTCCATGCTGGTCAGACGTGTTGGAATAGGATTTTGTTTCGAGTTTTCCTTCTCTTGCACAGATGTTATTTGCTCATTATATCCTTTAGGAAATTTTTACGACATCCACGGGCAAGATAGGAGTGGTGAATTGTATTCTTACTCCGTTACCACACGGATTTAGAATTTTAGCTAGGTTTTATCACCAATCCTATCACCTAGCTTTTTGTGTTATATTTCGATACTACCCACATGTATTCTAAAACTTTCAAATATAAGTCTATGTGGAATACATTTGTATACAATCCAGGTATCGCTTTGTTACTTCAATACAGCAGTTTTAACTGCTGGCCTATAGTTTCAAACAAAAATCCTCAAGTAACATAAAATAATTTTACCTCAACAGACTGTTTGATCCTCACCCACATAAATTGCGTAAAAGAGGTCATTGCTAATTAACAATTTCGATGGTCAAGGCATGAATTGTAGTAGCATGATGAATGACGAGTTATAGAGAATACTGTCAAGATTAATATAAACAAAAGCAGTACGTACACAAATCCCAGGCCAGCGAAGCTGTGACTGGTACTATATGGATATTAATAATATTTAGGTATGTATTCCTATTGAAACAGATTTATAATTCAATGTCAATGGTCTGTACTTTCCTATAGAAGCTGTAAAGTGAAGGTAACAGGGAAATATGCAGTAGCACTATGCAATTGCCAACATGCCTACCAAGTGACACTTATTGGATGATCTCATTGCTTTATATTTAATAGTAAACATGAATAGAGAGATTGGTTAAATATATAAATTGCCCTAAACACTAACTTGTTTTAATTTTGAAAGCAGTTTTTTTTATGGCACTTCATTTTGATACTTAAAACTAATAATTTGCAGCTGGCATAAATGTTGTGTATTACATACTTAAGCAGGATTGGCAAGCAATTTTGTGAAGCTTTTTTAGAACATAATTATTTATAGGAGATAATTATTTTTCAGATTTAATTTAGCATAAAGTTATAATATTAATTTTCTATGACGCAACACTATGAGAGAATAGATAATAAACAATAATGTTCCTGTTCATGTTTCAATCTGAGTTTAAAATGATTATGGCTTTATTAATTAATGTTAGTTACCTTATTACATTGCAATAAATGTACATTTTAATAATATCAATTGTACAATTTACCTAAAATTAATATATCAGGAAAAGATATAAATACAGAGTAGAAAAAGAAAATATAATAAATGTTAAAATAAATTTTATAACAGGTACTATTTTGTAAACTTTAGTCGTGGAAATGAATTATAATGTATGTGTATTAGTAATTTAATTATTTCCATAATTCACATGTGTTTTAAAAATTTTACTTATCTGGTCTCTGAGATTCTATTTTGCAATCTTATTATGATACCCTGAATAAGTACCAATTTAAACTTTATTGAAATACCTATACCTACAGTAACAACTTACATTTTCTTAAAAACCTATTAATTACTGAAAAAACAGTACTTTTCTACACTACTCCTTGAGATATAATTAACATAAAATTGCCAAAACGATTGATATAAGAAGTAAAAATAGGTTACTGTTTAATAATGTTTAAAATATTTAGATTTATGTTAATAACTCAATCAAATTGGTGAAACCTTATTGATTTGGGAAGCATGCAATTCTATTAACCACATAAATACAACAAGTAATTCACTTGTTTACATACTAAAATCGGGTTTCGATTTAAAAATACGAGGCGACATGTAATGAAGTTTATGTCCGTGTAATTATTGGCAAATAATATGATATTGACTAAATTACGTTATTCTGGGGGTATAGGTACACATATTCAGATAATGCCGTGATTCATCGGGCGGGAAGTTGGCATTATTAACTTTGCTAAGTAGTGGAAACTGGTTACTGTTATAAAGTAATAGAATTTGAAAAGGTTAACTCGATAGTGCAAACATTTTTTTTCATATAGACACCTTCCTGCAGCTAAGTTTTTCTGAGAAGTATTATTTCTAGCAATAAGAAATATATTGTCACAAATGTCACGTTTTACTGCAAAGGCGGAGCCGACCGTCAGCAAGCTTGGGCCTTGGGCGATGGCGGTCAAGTAACGGCGGCATCAACCGCAAACGATCAAATCTCTTAAGAGTCCCAAGTATATTCAATTCAATGTATAGGTATTTTAAGGTTTTCCAAGTAATTTTAAGATTAATACAATTAAACTTACCACATGACAACGACAGATTAAATAAATTTTAACCTTCACTCACAACACAAAACACTTCGCATCCACGAATCACAAATTCACAAGTGAATTTGACAATGACAGACTTCACATTATTTCAATTTTAACGATACTAGCGCCACCTTAACCTAACCACTTAATCTCATTTTAACAAATGGAAGCATAGTCTTTTAAACTTAAAATAAAAGAAAGAGTAATAATTATTTTGGAGTTTAGGTTGACTAAATAAATACATCTAAATGTGTAATTATTTAATTATTACTACGCTGTTATACAAAGTTATCTCGTCATAATCTCAGCTCATACATCATTGTTGGGCTCGAGCTTTTTCCACAAAAGACGGGCACTTAACCTACCATACCGCGCTGGTCAAATAGATTGATAAAAGTTATTTAGTAGATCATGATATTATGTATTTCTTTTAATATTATTTATTATCATTGTTTTATCATACTTTCTTCATTGTTATTTAAATACTATTGATTTTAAGTAACTAACTAACAACGACAACATGATATTTTAGGAGACTTTAGAGACAAGACTTGGAACACTAAAATTAAGATGTAGTATTCAATACAAGATGAATTTTAGTGTTTACATTTTTTATATCCCATTCCAGATTATGGGAGAGGATGGATATATGTTCCAGTTAATAAACTTTACTCTTTGGATATATGTATGTGGCTGACTTTACTCGATAAGTTGCTGCAGGATGTAGTAATCTCGAGCGAATGATGTATAAATAATATGAAAGGTGTATACGCTAATATCCATTTTTAGGGTTCTGTACCCAAAGGGTAAAAACGGGACCCTATTACTGAGACTTCACTGTCCGTTCGTCCGTCCTTCTGTCACTAGGCTGTATCTCAAGAACGGTGATAGCTAGACAATTGAAATTTTCACAGATGATGTATTTCTATTGCCGCTATAACAACAAATACTAGAAATAAAATAAATATTTAAGGGGGCCTCCCATACAACAAACTTGATTTTTTTGCTCAATATCGATAATGGCAATGGGGAGGCACTTGTTTACGTAGACAATGGTGCCGAACCCTTCGTCCAACTCGTACATGGCCGATTTTTTTAAAAATAAGAGTAGGTAACTTGTACATCATTCAATTAGGTAGACAATTTACGTCATACCACGACGACGGTACATGTAGCGGAGATGCGAATGCTGAGATGGATTTGTGGTGTGACTAGTATGGATAAAATAAGTAGAGACCATATTCGAGTAAGTTTGAGAGTTGTGTTAGTGACGGCAAAGTTAAAGAGCGAATGCTTGACATGGTGCGAATATATGATGAGACGGGATAAAATAATGTTGAGAGGTAATTTTTAAATAGGAATGCTGAAGACTTCATTCAGGAGCAGACCAAAAAAAGTGGGATGGGCTATGTGAGGCATGACATTGATAAATAGTTGTGCCGTGACTTGTATTAAATCTGACTATTTAAGAAGTTATAGGTAATATTATTATGTCTCCACTAATTGCATAGATTTCTTAATTTAATTTAATTATTTCCCCTTTTTTCGTGTGATGACGGATTAAGAATACAATTCACCACTCCCTATCTTATCCGTGGATGTCGTAATAGACGACTAAAGGATATAATATGTACATAATATATGTGCAAGAGAAGGAAAACTTGAAATGAAACCCTATACCAACAAGTCTGACGAGCACCGTATAGTAGGTTAAATTCCCTCCCATTGTGGAGGAGGCCCTATCCCAACAGTGGGACGTCCGTGGGCTGCGATGATGATGATTTCCCCTTTTAAATTCTAACATTGTTTGTAATATCAGGAATAAGGACTAACTATATTTTATTTCACTTTTAGGTTATTGTTAGATGTGCTTTTTATTTACTACTAGTAAGTAGCCCTCGCTTCGCTTCGGTTTCAATCACCTTACCCGCGTACTGCCCATTCTCGTGGGAATAGCGGGATAAAATATAGCCTATGTTACTCCCTGATATTGTAGCTTTCCATTGGTAAAAGAATTTTTGAAATCGGTCTAGTAGTTTCGGAGTCTATTCAATACAAACAAACAAACAAATCTTTCCTCTTTATAATATTAATATAGATTAGAATTGATTTAAAATTGACTTTCTACAGGATCTATAAATAATAATAATAATATAATAATTATTTATTTATTTATATATCTTAAATTACCCGACGTATATTGAAGCAAACTAGATACTTATGTATGTATAATAGTTTTAAGACATGATGGTTTGAAACGTATAGATATCACGCGTATGATCCTCTTGAATGGAAGCTAATATAGATATTAATTTCTTAAAATAAAATAAGTTGTTTTATCTACTTAATAAATTAGGATAAAATGTGTAGCAAATAATAGGATATATTATGTAAAAATAAATTATTTATTAAAAAAAAATATAAATTACTAAAATAAGTTGTAATTCCAAATCTCGTAGCGAATGCCTTTAAAGTATTCTTTTAAAAGATTTAAACGGTGAATACACTCTAACAATTTTTGGTATCATGTGAGTAAAATACGAATTATTCAGATATAAAGTAACACGCGTATTCTTTTAAACCACATTAAAGGTTTAAAGTACATATTAAAGTAATAATTACCCTGAAACTTTTATTTGGTTTTATTGGCAGAAAAATATATAATATAATCATAGTGAAGTTTTAAGTTTTGACGAGCAATATCAAACCATTTATTTTAACAAAATTATGATTTTATTGTTGGCAATAACAATTCGTTGTTTTCATTGTTTTGGACCTGTTTTGTAGACATGCGCAAACCATGTCCTGGAGCGGATTGAACATGGAACGATTCACTTCTCTATTGGAACTATGTCTGGAAATCATGTTCGCGGAACAATCTAGTTCCACAGGTTCAGATCAGATTACTTCAAATGTTTGACTTCTATGGAACTATTTAATTATGTCTAGGAACGGTTAAATTATGTCCAGGAACTGTTTACTTATGTCCACTGATTGTATAAGCAGTGTCAGTGGAGATAATTAAATAGTTCCAAACTCTTCTTCGATTTAATTGGAATAAAAAATCTAACAATAAGTAGGCATTATACATTCTTAAAACTTAAACAGTCATCAAATTATACTGTACATATAAAAAGTTACCATAAATTAAAATTCAAAATAATGAAAATTAACGAAACATTTATTTAAACGAAATGGGGCCCTTATCGGAAGTCAAGGTCATTAGCGAGCGAGAAACTAAAATTAAATATTAATAAATCAATTGTCGTCTTTAACGTAAAGTGTAATATTCGCATTGTGTATCATAATTGCATAACATAAAAAGTATCATAACATTCCAACTATACTCATCCTTGGTCGGTTCGTGATAACTCGGACGAAGTCGGTCGGCTCTCTAGTTGGTTCGTAACATGTTAGACAATTCGTTCCGGCGCACATGACAGTTACTCGGACATGTGGAACTGTTTAACCCTTACCAGTTGCAAATTTTTTTTTCAAAATAAAATTAAATAAGGTATGATTTAATAGTTTATTAGGCATATAAAACAACTAAAAAAATATATAAAAAAAAAATGTGGGTGTAGTATTTTTTGTAAAATTATATGTATAGTATACTATACATTGCGTCACTTGCCGAAAATAATAAGACATTAGTAATGTATAGTATACTATACATTGCGCCATATACCTAGATCGTGTGGTACAACATAAATCAGTTCCTACCCTTAACATAGCATAAATGTAGTCTGTATTTAGTGCAAATTGTACTCCCTTGATCTTCTCTACAGATCTACACCTCTAGTACCCGGTTAACTAAGGCCAGTGATCGTATTTATCGAACCGCACATCATCATGAGGCCTTGTAGTCATCCCATTCTTATTCTTTTCCTTTTCAGGGAAACAATCCATATCTTTCACAGGCGCAATGCCGTCACGTTACAGAACTCCAACATAGACTTTGCAGCGAAAGCCTTCAGCAATCTTGATATTTATTTGTTTGTCAAGTCTTTGACGTAACAGCCAAACATTATTTACACAAATGTCAAAAACTCCGTCTGGTCCTTTTTTTCAATTTATTATAAAATAAAACAAATGGAACATGCAGCCCAAGCTTCACTCAAATAAAAGCCAAACGAAATATCAAACAAAATCTGTTAATTCCTCGTAGCAGCAGTAGTGGCAATGTATAGTATACTATACAGATAAAGGTGGTAGCGTTTGTAGCAATGTATAGTATACTATACATGGGTGCGTGTGAGTAAATATATACATGGGTGCGTGTGAGTAAATATATACCAGATATGATAATTTACAAATCATTTATACAATAAAACGGTTATAATAATTATTTCTCTTTACGATTTATGCATTACATACGAATAATAAGTAATAAAATCGCGAAAATAAAAGAAAACTTACCTCAATTATAACTACTAGCCACGGGTTGTTCGCTATTTTTCATCACTGACATAAATTCACCAAAGAATATCTAGTAATAATAATTTTTACTTAAAACTAAAGGTGCCGAAATGAGATTCGTAACGAAATAATGCAAATAAAATCAGTAGATATTTCATTTTTTTTTTAAGTTGATGTATATTATACTATACAAAATAACTTTAAGGGTTATTTCACACCGCGGATTGGACCGACATAGTTCCGACGGTGGACATAGTTCCTGGAACTATTACGATCCGGAACTACACACCTCTACTGTTTTGGTTGGAGTTGGACTTGGTTGGAGCTTATAATTCATGTCAAATTGAACTTATATGAAAAAGTGAAAATGTTAGCTCGACAATATTTTATAATTACAAGTGCATTTACGCGTAACAACATGGCAATTATCAAAAAACGTAAAGATGTATTGCGTTTAATAAATGCCAATATAAGTCCGCATTTGAGTAGGTTAGAATTTTATATATTTCAATAATATTTATTTTATTTTAGAGTATAATTTTCTTTATTCCTAAACATTCAAATCTTACAGGACAATAGTTAACACTGTAATTTTAAAGCACGTGGAAAAGCCAGTCAGAGTACCTGAAGAATTAAATAAAGCGAAACCAAATATTAACCCTACTTTACCTTCTGAAGAAATTCTAGAAAAATATATTGCTGCAATGAATTCAGATTTATATCAAAAAAATAGAGTATATAGAAATGATTTTATAAGAGTTTTATCAAAACTAAAAGAATTAAACTTTTCAAGTAAAAAACAAGGTTTATTTTTGTTGAGATGTTGTACTGAACTGATGCCTGATGAAACACCAGCTTCAAGAATGGCTTTGATGGAACAGGTGTGGGATACTCTGAAGTAAGATTTTTTTTAAAACTGCATATATTATGGAATAAATTATTGTGTCGTGAAGGATGTCAAACAAAAGTAATTAATTTACACAACAAAAAAAAATATATCAATTAGACTCTGAACAATAATTTCTGGATTGCACAAAGAAATATTCTGTATGGGAATTAAACCCATGCTCCTCTGCACGGGCGATTAGATATCAACTGCTCAATCAACTGTGCAGTCATTTATTATATTGCAGTAATTTACTTTTACAAAAAAAAAAAAAAAAATATTTTCAAATTAGCTAATTCAGTTATGAATGATATGTTTGACTCATAAAGAGGCAGTTGTGTGTTACTTCAATCACTATCTCTATAAAATTATGGGTGATCGTAGAGACCATTGGGCATAGCTCTATAAGTTATGTTTTTTATGCAAAATTTCTATGAATCTGGACAGACTACAGTCTCAGTGCCTTTGTAAAATAATAACATGTGGTGGCTAAGAGACCCATCTACAATTCTCAATCTATGGCTTAAGCGAAAAACAGTCATAGTTTTAATCAACTTGCTAAATGTTACCTTCGTCATCTCAGCTAGTACCCGTCCTGCTGTTGGGCTTGAGTCTCCTCCTCATTAGGAGGGTAATAAACCTACTATACCATTCTTGTCAAACATTAATTTCAAGTTTTTCTTCTCATGTGCAGATGTTATGTGCATATAATATCCCTTAGTTGTCTTTTACGACATCCATGGGCAAGATAGGGAGTGGTGAATTGTATTCTTATTCCATAACCACACGGAATTTTACCTTAGTCTTGTCTTATGGCAAATCCATACTGCCAGTGTTAAGACTGAACACCATATTAGTAATATAGCTGTTATTACCTGATTTGTTAATTGGTCTCAGTGTCAAATTTCAGGTTGCACACGCGATTCGAAGTGGAACATTATAATGAGCTGTTAAGAGTATATATAGCAAATAATAAAATTCTGACAGTTGCATCATTTCTACAAAAGATGGCACCAGTAAAGCCAACAATGACTACTTATGAGCTTCTATTGAAAGCTCTTGGAGAGGTAATACTTAAAAATGTGTATATCTGGTCACATTTATGAATATTTGGTGCTTACAACTTTCCGCTGTTAAGTTTCATTATTATTATTTATCACTATTTGTAAAACTAACTTTAAATGATAATAAAATCTTAATCAGTCCATAAGTGTATTTAAAAATTGCCTTAATATTTTTGGAGATTAATGTGTATATACAAACAAGCAAGTAATTACAAAATCTTCGGTTTTCTTATCACCCATAGTTATTTCTTATGGAATTTATTCGATTTATAAACTCATTAAATATGTCCTGTACTTAATTGTGTTTTTGTCATTTGACGTCTAAATATTAGTTAATCAACATATGAAATTCTGCAACTGATGTCAAGGAATGTTGTATTGATAGCCAGTACAAACGCTAATGGGAAAGGTAATCCTAACACAACAGGTCACCCAGCCCACACTGTCCAGGGTCACACAGACCCTGGACAGTGTGGGCTGACATGTCCAAACCATAGCCTGTAAAAAAAAAATATTAATATCTAAATTCAAAAAAATTAAGGATTCAATATTATAATAATAATAATGTTTTTTTAAAGATATTTTTTATTTAAAATTGTATAAATTAATTATTACAGTCTGGAGATATAAATCAAGCAACAGAAGTAATATCAAATATGAAATCTCAAGGTTTACCTGTAAATGAAGACATACTCAACTCTCTAATTTTATGTCAAGGAAAGTCTGGGTGAGTAAATAACAAATATAACAAAACACTTAATAATTTACAATGGTAATGCTAGGTCCACAGAACAACCTTGCCAGTCAGACATATTGGCATAGGATTTATATTGAGTTTTCCTTCTCTTACATAGATATTATATGGTTATTATATCCCTCAGTCGCCTTTTACATCACTCAGGGGTAAAAGAGGAACTGCTGGATTCTATTCTTACTCCGTTACCACAGAGAACATACAAGTTTTATAGAGTAAATATTTATGAGTAATATTTATTTCAGAAATCTTCACAATATTCAAGAAGTGTTGACAATGATGAAATCCCTTAAAATAGAACCTACAGCAGACACATACATGGCTATAGCGAAAGCATTAGCATGGAATAAAAAGACCAATATTATGATAGATAAAATTAAAGAGGCCAATAGAATGGGTTTGCAGTTCACTGAAGTGCATATCATGGAGATTGTTAAAGCTATGGCCATGGCTGGATTGTATACGAATATACCTCAGGTATGTCTTAATATACAAGGTCATAACTTACAAGGGCACTGTACACTACGGAACGGTCGGACGTAGGAAGCCATCTGGCCGCAATTTAAATGCTACATTTTTTGGTGCGCGGATATACCTTCTGAGTTATTATTCTAAGATCCAACACGTTATTCTACTTTGAAATTAGGATGAAATATATGTGAAGTCAATTTATCTATATATATAAAATGCTTTGTCCTGAGTGAGTTATCAACGCACAGAGATTGAGATCGTAGAGACTTGGAATTTCGAGGGTGTGTTCTTTGTGGGATGTAGGTATCCGATAAGAAGGGATTTTTATAAATTATACCTCTAAGGGGGTAAAAAATCAGGGCAACGTTTGTATGGGACAATGAGATTCCTTGGTCCAATCTATTTCAAATTTTGCATAAACATTCTTTAACAGAATTAATAAAATACGTGTTTCGTGTTTTATTGAAATTCATTCCCTAACAAAGTGAAAAAGGGGTAGAAAGTTATTTTGTGGGTGGTTTGCTTCCATGTTGATATCAATACTACTTAGTGTTTCTGATTTAAATAACATTGTATTTTGACACATGTTTGAAAACTCAATTCGATTTTATTCAACAAACCAGCTACGTGCGAGTCGGAGTCGCGCATGAAGGGTTCCATACCATTATCTATAAAAACAGTAAAACAATCATGTTTGTTGAATGGGAACCGCTCTTAAATATTTTTGTATTTGTTTTTTTTATTTTAATTATTTATTTCTAAAGTGAATATTAAACTAAACATTCTGAATATTTCAAGCGCCTACCTGCTGCCGTTATCAATATCGAGCAAAATAACCACATTTGTTGTATGGCAGCCCCCTCAATTGTTATTTTATTGTATTTTAGTAGTTGTCGATATAGCAGTAACAGAAATACATTATCCGTGAAATTTTCAATTGTTTAACTATCATGGTTCATTCAGATACAGCCTGGTGACAGATAGACGGACAGTTGGATGGACAGCGAAGTCTTAGTTATATGGTCCCGTTTTGTTTCCTTTGGGTACGGAGGCCTGAAAAGGTTGAACTCACATAAAAGCTTGGTATAATGTGAATACTCTATAAAATTGGAATGTCTCGAAAGTCAGCGTACTATGTCATTACGGTATTTGATGGTCTCTAAGCTTTAGAGAGGTCATGCATTTTTAGAACACGCGTAGAACATCCGAACGGGACGTAGCGTTCCAAATTTGAAATGGTAAGAACTAGGACATTTTAGTAATTCAGTATACGAATCATTCCGTGTTCAAAAAACATGTAAAATGCAAATATAAATGGTACGATATCCGCGTGTAGCCCTAAACATCATGACTTTCTATGAATATCAGAAAAAGTTTCTAAGACGACTGTTCAGAACTGGCCCACATGGGTTCACCGAATAGGGCCATTGATAGACCCACTCCAGCGTACGGCGGTCAACATCGCGTCAACGAGCCGGGGAGTAATCCCTTAAAAATGCTCTCGAAAGCACTATTGCCCGTTGAGTTCTAGGCTCAAATGTTTTATCTGGGCCTCGACCATGAGTGGAACCGAATTAACGGTGATTGATGTGCTGACGGATGGACAGTTACAGGGTCTATGAAACAGTAAATCATTTGTTTTATAGTGGGACACTCTAAACGGCAGCGCGTTTCATCGAATCACCATCATGAGTGTGACCAAACTTATCGCCTATTATCGGAGAGGGTCCGATCTTAAATCACAGGTCACAACACAATCACCCGCAAGTACGGCCTCAGCTGGGCTTCGTACGACATAGGCGTTAGCACAAAGTCCTCGGTGCGCTTCACGCAGAGGCCCCTGCGCCAAACAGTTTGACACCAGCTGCCTTAGGTATCGAAGCACCCCCTGATAACAGAGCGCCTCCCTGATGTACCAGAACGACAAACTATTAAATGCGTTGACGAGATCCATACACCACCAACAGCACTCCTCCGGCAGTGACCGCCTTCGTAACCACGGGCTGCAGGCGTAGAAAAGCTGCGATCGTCTGACAGAAACCTGACTGGGTATTGGACAGACCGCTGGTGATGCAAGCAGTCAGTATTTTCTTCTCTTCGCTAGCTTGCCTATATCATCCAGCAACACGATGGGCCTATAGACGGGCCTGTACGCACTATACAGTTATCTGTGATTGCTTCTGTTGTACATGATTTCTAGGCGGACGAAGTCGCGGGCAAAAGCTAGTTTGGAATATTATTGGTCGAATATTCTATATTAGGGCGCGCGATTTGAATTTGAATATGTTTTAAATCTTAATTCAAATTGAAAACAAATCTTATAGTATTGTCATAGCAAGTACTGCATCAATTACTGGCAGGTATTGTAATGTGGTTATTAAATAATATTAGCAAGGTTAGTATTGCTTAGTATCCATAAGCAATGCTTTATTTTTCTATTTTCAAATATCACATTACTGCTGTGTGTAATTTAAAAAATAAAGAGCAGTCTGTGTTTAATAGTATATCTGAAGGCATTTATTCATTATCAGCAGTTTTTTTTTTGCTGTTCCTAAGTCGTATTAGTAGTTGCATATTTATTTATTTAAGCTTCAGCACACAAAGTAAGGTACAAGGCGGACTTAATGCCTGAGGCATTTTCTACCAGTCAACCTGGGGTGGAGCAGAAATAATTTAGGCAGGTGCAATTTACCGTAAACGATGAATTGTAAAATTTGGTTATTCAAATATAGTAAATTTATGTACTTATATACAGGATGTATCAGGTTATGGGACAACTGGTCAAACGGGAGGTAGGCAATGGTGGTAGGAACCTATAAAAAAATTTGAAGGAAAAATATCGATTCGTTAATGAATTAGAGACATGTAAAGTTTCCAATTTTGTCATTGTTTTTTCGTAATAATCAGATTAAATCTGATTGAAATGGAAGATAAGAAATTGAAAAAATCAATGATTACGTTCGCATAAGCAATACGAACTTCGCTTTAAATCAGCCGGTAGATCGGCCGATTACCGTCGCCGAGTCACGTTTGTACCTACGGTACCATTGAAGCGTTTGCGCAATTCTAGGTAAGTATGAATGAAATTATACTGTCGAAGCTTTACATGCCTACATGTATCCTGTCTATCCATGCCTACATAATACGTAACATTTAAGGCGTAGACTGTTAGACACACATTTTTGAAATCACTATAACTTTTATGTTATATTGTTTTTTGTGTAACATTTTAATTACGATCTATGGGCGGATACTACAACATACTCGAACAGTTGCCCCATAACCTGATACACTCTGTATATTTTTATACCTAATACATATCCTAATTTGTTTATGCTCATTTTCACCAACGACTCCTAAGTTTTAAGTAATACCTATGTCATTATAAATGACACATAACATTACTGTTACACCTCATTATATTTCACTTTAAGTTTCGTCCAAAACTTAAATTTAAATTGACATAATTAAAATTTAATAATTTATTACTCAATTTTATGTATGTAAGGTAACACCTATATGGTGTTACCTTAGATTTAGGATCGCTGATGGAACCTCCACTCTTTTAATATTCATTTTATCTATATAGGCAAGCTAAAATGCATCTTATTTTCTTTTTTTTTAAGGTACTTAAATTTCTACCAGAGGAAACACTGAAAACACCATCAATATCGGCATATATGCAAAGTATCTCCACACTGTTGGTATTTCAAAACCATCCTATGGCCGCTCTAGAGATTTTTAAATGTTTACCGTTGCCTTCGTTTGGACCAAAAGACGACAAAGGATTGCATGGCAGGAGTTTAGTCAGAGATTGTGTTAAGGCTTCTGTGGTAAGTTATTTGTAGCAAATATTGTTCGGTATTTGCAGGTACGCATAACATAGAACAAATATCGGTATGATCCTTAAATACCCGTTATGAATATCAATATTTTGGTATTGGATAAAACGAAGAGATAGAGTTTGTAACAGCAACTCTATTATACAGCTTGTTGGGTATTTTTCGAAGTTATATGCTTTTAGTAAGCATGATTAAATATAAAAATCACTTGCTTTGATTATGAATAACGATTCATTGTAGTTGCAATGCCTGCCAATCTAATCTAGTTTGAATTGGTAGGCATTACCAGTTGGTAATGCCTTCCAAGTAGAACTAGATCAGGGTGATAAACGTCTAAAAATATAAAAAGCTGATGATTGTAATAAGCATTTTTAATCAATAATAGCTTGTGTCATCATAGAAGTGTAATTTTTGAATGTGCATAGTACCATGTTTTTTGTTTTTATCTCTACACTCATATCTGAGTCTACTTTAGCGAGAAATAACACTTGTCTCGCCATGTAACTAGTGTCAGTTCCACGTATTGTCTATTGCCGTTTACAGATATAGGGTACATTTTCAAAACTTGTGCTGTTTTGCCAAGACTTAGCATTCTGCTAACAATTTGGACGCGAAACTGCTGTTGGGTTTTAGTCTTTTTCCAACGAGGGTTAAAGTAGATGTCTGAAATATAAGTTTTACTTTCAGACGTGGTCTCAAATGTGAGGGAATGCGTAAAGGTATCTTTTATAATGTTAAACAGCCAGATCCCTTTTCTTACTTTTTAAAATTACTTGTCATAATTTAATACGTTTCAGCCGCAAATTGAGCAATGAGAGCGCCGTGATTTGCAACGGAGTTATAGATATACATGCACAGCGATCATCATCATCATCTTGCTCTTATCCCAATTACTTGGGGTCGACGCAATATGTCATCTGTTTTGACATATTGCAAAAAATTTCGGCAATGACTTTTATGACCGGCCGCCTGCCTGACGTCAACCCTCCTTGGGAATGTAATCGTTGACCCAAATGGTACCAGATGAAGTTGGTCCGGGTCAATATATACATGCACAGCGATTGCACTTTAAAAATTAATAATATATATTTTTTATTTTTAGCCATCTAACATTATTGCACTAATAACTCAAGAGTTGATGGCATCAGGACGCAACCCCATCGCCTTACAAAACGCAGCCGAAGCGGCTTTACAGTTGGGCAAAACGCCTTTAGCATTAGACTTCTTCAATAGAATGAAATTTTTGGGCATACCTCTAAGACCGCATTACTTCTGGCCCATATTACTACAAAACTCTAAGAGTTATGGAGAAAAAGGTATTTGTATCAATTGCTTGAAACTGTATGAAAAAAAAAAACTAATTTTACGATGTTTTTTTATTTCGATATTTTAGATTTTTACAGCATGTCTGGGTTATTTAAATTCTATATCACCGAAACTAAAACTTGGTATTCAATTTGAAATGAATGTGTGTCTAAAATTAAAGAGTGCTAACTCAAACTGACTACGGAATAGTTTAAATAAAAACTTGTTTATATTTTATCAGAATCGGTTGAGCTAATGGTGAAGTATAGCTGGAATCCTCTATTGTATCTATGTACAATACGATATACAAGTACAAGAAATATATAGGATTTATTATATAGGTCTATATAGGTATTATTTTATAGGTCGCGGAAGCAATTAGTAATAAGTACATAGTTCACATCTCCGTGTGGTGACGGAGTTAGAATACAATTCACCACCCTCTTTCTTACCCGTGGATGTCGTAAAGGACGACTAAAGGATTAATATTCAAATAACATCGATGCAAGAGTGAGAAAACTCGTAATTAAATCTGTGCCAAACATCTGACCAGCGTGGTGTAGTAGGTTTTCAAATTTCCTTCCACAATGAAGGAGGTTCCGAGCCCAACAGTGAGACGTACATATATGGGCTGAGACGACAACGATTACATAGTTCAAACGATCAAAGCTGCTTGCTTATCCTCGCCATTATATATATTCATTATGATGATATACTCGTAATAACAGCTATATCCTTTAAAACTATGTAGTGGTAGGACTACACTGTTGACATTTGTCGTCTACAGCCGCAAGCCGGTCCGTCCGGTGTACTACCACATTCTCGCTGAAAATCGACGTCCGAGTAATAGCAATTTGTTACTGCGCTTCGTTCGGTGAGCGAGAGAGCCGACAGCCCAACTTTCTGAGGGTATTTGCTTGTGGTGGGTTTTAGTGATGCCTTTAGTATTGCTGAACCTCATTGTACGCATTCACACTCCCTTCACTTTCTTCGTGGTAGGCAAAGGTCCATGAGCTGCAGCAACACTTAACATCAAATGTACTGGTTATTCTTTTGCCACCACTTGTAATAAAAAAAAAATATGAAAAAGTGGTTAAGATACCGACCTACCAAGCCCGTGCCACGGGTTCCATTCCACGCAGGGCAACACTTTATGAGATCCACAAATTGTTGTTCTGAATCTGGATCTAATTGATGTCCGTTAATTATATGTTTGTAAAATAATGAGGTTCGGTGATACCAAAAGCATCACTAAAACTCACCATACGCAAACACCCTCAGAAAATTGGGCTTCCGGCTCTCTCGCTCACCGAACGAAGCGCAGTAACAAATTGCTACTACTCGGACTTCTTTACATCGTTGATAACCGCGGGTTAATATAGCTATTATTTCAGGCATCATGAACACGTTAAGCACGATGGTAGAAATGGAAGTTAAACCAGATTACGAGACAATAATGGAATACACACTGCCATTCGTTAGCTTTAATTCACCGCAGAATTTGATGAAGAAGTTTCAGGAGACAGGACTGACCGTGACGACTGTGTTAACACCTATGATGGAGACGCTATTGAATACCGGCCAAGTTAGAGCTGCAACGGAGATATGTAAGTGAAAATTATAGTACTACCAAACCGTCCTTACTTCGTTTCTGTGTCAGCCGTTTTACCACCGCATTTTAAATATCTTTTAAGATAGTCAAGACCATAGGTTTGAATCCTGGACCGGACAACATTTTATAGGGTTTTGCCGTGATGAAAAATAGCCCAAGTTACTCCTTATATAGACAGCTATTCGGCAGTAAAACATTTTTAAAATGAGGTTAGTCGTTTTGAAGATTACCCGGAACAAAAAGACATACAAAAAACTCTAGTGGTTTGTAGGCATAGGTGTGGTGATGGAGTAAGAATACAATTAACCACCCCCTAAACTCACAAAACCCTATACCAACACGTCTGACCAGCATCGTATAGTAGGTCTAATTCCATCATCATTGAGGAGGCTTGAGCTCAGCAGTGGGACGTATATGAGCTGAAATGATGAATCGTAATGATGAAATAACGGTGTGAGCACAAAAAAACGTATTATTTTGACATTCCAAACAGACATTACAATTTGATTTATTTGTATAGGTTAATAATCTCTATCTGGTCTAAAGGCAATATAAAATATCTGATTCTGAAATAATAATTATCATTTACTTCCACATCCACATATAATTTCGGTTTCCCTTCAATTACTGTTCATCTCTTCATCAGCATAGCATCAATATTTATATTTCTTTTTATAATTTCCAGGTGAACTGTTTCAGGGTAAAGTTGATACAGAACGGTTACTTAAACCTTTACTCAAGGGCTACTTAATAAGTGCTGATGTTAAATCAACTGTGCATACTCTGGAAGATATTACCAATAAAGCTATGGATACAAATAAAGACTGGCTTGGACGGTTTCTTTGTAAATGTATGCAGCATCTAAAAATTAAAGAGGACATCACTGATGTATTGAACTTAATGACGGTAAGATACGATTTTATGTTTTATGCGTTCTTTTTTTTGTTTTTTAAAGGTTAAATCACCCTGCATTGAGGAAAAGACTGTATGCCATGTTATAGATAAGATAGGCCTTTACAAAAGGCTTTATTCGCTATGCTTGATAGTAGAGTTGACGATCGCAGTTGGTGTTATGATATTTCCAGCAGGGTGCTGCTGCCCATTTTTTTAGTGATCTTTTAGGCGGATTTTTTAATACCGCGCGACGACGATCGACGTCTCCGAACGGTGAGAAGACGTAGGTCGAGGAGAAGGTACTCCTCGGAGGTATTCCGTCGTTCTGACCACTAAGGACTAGTCACCCTGCACTGGTAGTTAGCCCAACGACGGAGGCGACGTGTCACAGGTGGGCTACGGGGCCGCGCGCCACTCCTCTGTCGCCCTGGACGGAGCCGGGCGGCGGGTGAACTAACCGTAGCCCACCGCAAAAAAAGTCGGTTTTTAATATCCACGGTAGAATAATAGTTGTGATAAATTGTATTCATAAACCGTCATTAAATGTAGAAACATTTTAATTGATATTATAATAACGAACGTGAGTTTGTTTGTTAAGCTTTCACGCCTAAATAACTACACCGCTTATAAAATTCTTCCACTATTACTAAGTTATCAGCGAGTAACATAGACTATATCATATCCCGGTATACCTACGGACACGGGAATTACACGGGTAGAATGGCAGGAATTTGCTAGTAATGGGTAAAGAAACAACCATTCGCATTTGCGATATTAGAACACATTGTGTGCTCGCTACAAGACGGCAATGAGGGGGGATTAATGATGAGTTCGATATATCAAAACGTAACTTATATCGGATATGTGTTAGATATCATACCATATCGATATCAATATCAATGTAGCCGATATCACAAAAACCGTATCGAGTCAAAACTTAAAACTATAACGATATGAACACGTGCGAACAAAACGTAAACTTCAATAACGATATTGAGATATGAACCATATTCATTTCTCTCGTTCTAAGTATATATTCTTTTATTAGTATAAAAGAGATGAAGAGAATATGAAATAACTTTAGCCATGTTTGCGTGGTTAATATATCTTACTGTATTAGCAATAAGGTTTAGTTTCCATTGTATAGTTCGTTTCTGGCGGCTACGGCTACTTGATATTAATGAGACACTTATTCTACAAAGTGGAACTAAATTTCGAAGTTATAAGGTTGAATTTGAGTTGTTACAATATGGACACAAGTCTGTAAGTAATAATAATAATTGTTGTTGTTTCGTGACATATTTTGATTTGAAAAACAAATTTTGTATTGTTTGTGATAGTTTTTAATTGCACTATATTTAATCATTGTAAATATGTCAATTTTTAAATGCGTCAGAGAAGTAATACCAGTTCACAAAAAAAATAACATTTACTAGTCAAAAACTTTTCTGCTAGTCCTAAGCCTAGTAAAGCATGAAGGGAAATCGCCGTAGTTACAGTTAGCTAATTGTTAAATAACTTTAGGTAAATACCTATACCTAAGACCTGCATCGATGTACCGCTGACAGCTTAACTGTAAATGTGAGAGTCTGTGTTAGTTCGCATTCGTAGTTAGTTTGCTCATTTTAATATCAATGTTAACGTTTGAAAACTGTACTACTGATATCGATATGAGAAAACCGTTTTCGATATCGATATGCAAACTGTATATCGGATACATAACCGTTTGTGGCACAAACAGAAAACGCCCATATCTAAGGGGGATGCCAACTCTGTAGGTATTGGAAAAGTAGCATACTATTCCAAAGGGCATTCCCCAAGCCCCAGGTCGTGAAATACATATTCTTGTCCAGAGCTGGACTCTAAAAAATATTTACATTTTTTTGTTATATCTTCTTTTTTCAGGCTCTCAATACAACCAAGTTAAAAATATCCAATATCGCGGCAGATTATTGCCTGTCCCGACTATCTGATAAATACGAGCAGACAAGTATAGATGCCTTCAAAGAGTATATTATTAATCTTACCGATGAACGACTCTTCGATGATGGTGACATTTTTGATCAACAAATACCACATCCAGTAAGTAATTTTGAATGAAAACTATTCTAACGGGGTCTACAAGATTTTACTCTAGACAAAGCAATTATTGATTTATAAAAGTCATTGTTTCTAAAGGACAGGTATATGTCGCTCTTAGCAGAGTCAAAAGCATAATGGGGTTGTTTATGTGCCTTGGATCATAACAAATTAATTAAAAATCCTTATGATAAGCAATCGCTTGCAGAATTAGATTAAGAGATCTTTCCATTTGCTTTTAATTTTTGAGACAAACAATTTAATACTCGGTTAAGTTTGTTAATTAAAATATACTTTGCAAATAAATTAACATTATAACGGCAACATTTTGCATAAAAAAAGTAAAAACTAAAACCCAACTACGACGAAAGAACGAGGCAAAAAATTATGAAATAAGATTTTCAGGGCAAAGGATTAAACAACGTTACTGAAGAAGCAAGATAATCGACACAGACTCTACCAAGATATCTTCATTGCAATTTAACAATAATGTCATACGATACTATAGTACCTATACAAATATCAGTGTACAGAGATACACATATTAAAGTTTGAATAGCCGTAGTCACGCGTTGTTAAAGTGTTATGATAATTAATATTACAAATATTAAATATTTGTAATATTAATTATGGGATAATATTAAATATAAAGGTTATTAATTTATAATAAGGGTAAGAACTATTTATAATATAGCACACGTTACATAGAAACGTACCATAACACTTTAATAAAGCGCGACTATGGCTATTTAAACTTGAATATGTGTATCTCTGTACACTGATAATTGTGTACTATAATATCGTATTATATGACATTATAGTTGTCACAAAATAAGAGGCCCGTTTTGACACTTGGTCTTACCGATGTATTTAGTGATGAACCATACGATTCAGTACTCGATACTCACGATAAATCGAATCAAATTTTTATGAGTATATAATCGATTTGAATATGTATTGTTAAGTGCATTGGATTAAAGTTCTGATTTGAAAATTTTACTTAAACTGTGATATTGTAGATATTCTGAAATGGTATAATGTTACGAATGGTAATTTTTCTAACATTTAATATTTTTCGGATACAATAACATTCACTCAATTTCAAAAATATCGAGAAAAGTTAATCTTCAATCAATCATTTTCTTAAGATGATGAGCCAAAATTGTCAGTTGAGTTATCGTTACCCATATATATATTATTTCATTTTCATATTGTCGAATTTTCAGTATAAATCACTACACAGCTGGTGAAATTCTGTAAATGGTTGGTCTAAACACTAGTATTCAATTTAATAAGTAAGGCAAGTACGAGTCCGCCTTAAAAAATATATCTTGATCGATTTATATTTCCTTAACCGATTATTAATAGTCTGTGGATCGTCCACATGAAAAAAATCGTTATGCCACAGCACTTAGCCCAGTGGGCGGTACCCGTCAATGAAAAATGTAATTACCTTCAAAACAGTTTGATCGGTAGAAAATAGAAAACTTCTTGGGCGTGAACTGTCAAAACGGGCCTTTTATTTTGTGATTACTATAGTGTAAAATTGCATCTTGGTAGTTTTATTTATAACGTGTTGACATTATAAAATTCATGCTTTCTATATTACTTATTAGACAATAAAGGCAATTAAAAAAAAAAGAAACACTTGTGTCAATTCTGTTGTGCTGACGGTCCAACCTGTCATTACAAGGTGTAGCCGCCATTTTAGATTCGTTTTTCTTTCATTATCTCAACCCATATACGTCCCTCTACTGGTCTCGGGCCTCCTCCACAATGGAAGGGCAATTGACCTACTATACCACGCTGGTCAGACGTGTTGGTATAGGGTTTTATTTCGAGTTTTCCTTCTCTCGCATAGATGTTATATGCGTTTTATATCCATTAGTCGTCTCGTACGATCAGCCACGGGTAAGTTAGGGGGTGGTGAATTGTATTCTTACTCCGTCACCACACGGTCATTTTTCTTTACGTTTTTATAAAGTGTTTTATTTCAAATTTTCAGAGACAGATGAATGAGGAATCTCTTCGCGCTCACTTAAATGAACTGGAAGCTAAGGGAATGAATACACGTGGTGTACTAAGGAAATTATTACAGCAGTATTGTAGAGAAGGCAACCTCGCTGCGGCGAAAGCCATTGCAGACAAATGTCAAAAAGAAGGAGTGAGTATAATAGAAATTGGAATAAAAGCTGGGTGATGAAGATACCGATGTACGTCGGCATACTCATCACCCAGTATTCCAATTTCTTAGAGGTGACGCAATATGTCTCTTCTTCCACACATTTCTATGAGATATCATCTTTGCATTCACTAGCTTTCTATTCATGTCATCCTTTACGCAACCCGTCCATCTTTTCTGAGCTATTCCCTGCCCCTACAGCCTTCGAAATTCATACTTAAAACTTACAACATTGATTACGTCTCGTCTCATCAAATGTCCATATCACATCAGGGTTGATATACAATGTGTTGATAGAAAAACATCATATAAAGGAAGTGATTGGTGGTAGGCTTGGACACATAATCACATTATTTTCTTTCCTACGATCAAGAACACATTGTGTTATTTTAAATAAAACTACTTTACGGATTTTATCGCGTTACGATAAAATCCGTAAAGTAGTTTTATTTAAAATGTATAATACTCGCGTAAACATCAGAAATCATTACATTGTGTTATACCATAGCCATAAATACTACCATCTCATACATTGCACATGGGTGTTATAAAAGAGGACTAAAAGCTTTATATAAACCTGGGCCATTTCTATCTGGTGCCGTTTCAGTCAACAATTTACAATACCAAGGAGGACTGATGTCAGACAGGCGGCCGATCATAAAAATAACCTTTGCAATATGTACGATGCAGGAAGACTAAATGTACTGTGGACTCCAAGTAATTGGGATATCAGTAGGATGATGATGATGATGATTATGATCAAGAATACATTGTGTCACGCCCTTACTTGCCTGTAAGAGACGAAAAATCAGATGAGGTCTCACCGTAATAATGGCCAGCAAGTGAATGTCTCTAAGGAATCTTATAAACTCCATCTGCGATTGTCAACTCGACTAAGCGTGGCGCTTACCCTTTAGGGTGGCATATGTCTAAGAGTGGTCGTCGATAGGTTGAAGGAAGGATGAATGGATGGATAATTATATTTTTAAACTATTTCTACTATACTGTTTATATTTTATAAGCACTCTTCATTATCAATTACAGGTAGATCTCTCAGCTGGCATGAAGGCCGCCATATTTGATTTATACGTGAAACTTGGTGAGCTGGACTTGGCAGAAATAACATTAGTCGATCTAAACAAATCATCACCAAATTTTAATTTGGATGAGTTCAAAGTTATTGATTATGCGACTCTGATGGTGTACCGTAAGAAAATTCAAAGTGCTTTGGATATGATTGATGAACAGTCTAAGAAAAGGTGCGATATACTTCTGTATATTTTTCTAGCTATATCTATATTTATCATCATCATCATCATCATTTCAGCCTATCGCCGTCCACTGCTGGACGTAGGCCTCCCTCATGTTGCGCCACAATGAGCGGTCCTGTGCCGCCTGCATCTAACGACGCCCAGCTACTTTCACTAGGTCATCGGTCCACTTAGTGGGGGGGCGTCCTACACTGCGTCGTCCGATACGTGGTCGCCACTCGAGAACCATTCTTCCCCAGCGGTTGTCGGTTCGTCGAGCGATGTGGCCTGCCCATTGCCACTTCAGCGTGCTAATTCTTCGTGCTATGTCGGTTACACCCGTTCTTCTGCGGATTTCCGTATTCCGGATTCTATCTCGCAGAGAAATCCCGAGCATAGCCCGCTCCATAGCACGCTGAGCGACTTTGAGCCTTGATATGAGGCCTACATTTAGGGACCACGTTTCCGTGCCGTAAGTCATCACTGGTAACACACACTGGTCAAAGACCTGTGTTTTCAGACACTGAGGTATGTTGGACGAGAAGATCCTCTTAAGTTTCCCGAACGCTGCCCAACCGAGTTGGATTCGTCGGCTGATCTCTTTCTCGAAATTGGATCTATCTAACTGGACTGTTTGTCCTAGGTAAACATAGTGATCGACAACTTCAAGAATCGCATTGCCAACTAGGACCGGTACAGGAATGACATGGGCATTTGACATGACTTTCGTCTTGTCCATGTTCATTCGTAAACCCACTAGTTGGGATACCCTGCTGAGATCATTGAGCATTGTGCCAAGGTCCTCCATGGATTCTGCCATAACAACTATATCGTCCGCAAATCGAAGGTGAGTGATGTATTCGCTGTTAATGTTGATGCCGAGTCCAGTCCAGTCTAAGAGCTTGAAGACATCTTCCAGTGCAGTGGTGAACAGTTTCGGAGAGATAACATCTCCCTGTCTCACGCCTTTCTGCAACTGGATCGGTTTCGTACTCTTATCCCGGATACGGACTGACATTGTGGCGTTTCTATACAAACACTTCAGCACTTCGATATAGCGATAGTCGATTTGGCACCGCTGAAGGGACTGCAGCACCGCCCAAGTTTCGACTGAATCAAAGGCTTTCTCATAGTCCACAAACGCTAAGCACAGGGGCCGATTATACTCCTCGGTCTTTTGTATAATCTGCCGAAGCGTGAGGATATGGTCTATGGTGCTATAGCCTTTTCGGAAGCCGGCTTGTTCGGGCGGCTGGAAGTCATCGAGCTTGCGCGAGAGTCGATTGGTAATGACCCTCGAGAACAACTTATAAACATGGCTCAGGAGTGAGATGGGTCTGTAGTTCTTTAGAAGAGCTTTGTCACCCTTCTTGGAGAACAGCACCACCACACTCCTGGTCCACGACTCTGGAACGTCGCCCCCGAGGATAACGGAACTAAATAGCTTTTGAAGGGCTATTAAGACTGGCTTGCCGCCCGCCTTCAGAAGCTCTGCCGTAATTCCGTCATCTCCCGGTGCCTTACCATTACGTAGTTGTTTGAGAGCCATTCTGATCTCGTACAAAATGATGTCCGGGATTTCTTCGGTGTAGTGCCGAGTTAGCTTGGATCTGGGATCTTGGACCAAGCCGACAACAGGATTTCGGGATGATTTGTATAACTGTCCATAGAACCTTTCGACCTCTCCCAAGATCTCACTTTGGGATGAAATGACAGTGCCATCGTCGGTCTTCAGCTTAGTCATTTGGCTTTGCCCAATAGACAGATCATGTGCGAACACTTTTGACCCACGATGCCGCTCAATCGCTTCTTTAATACGGAGCGTATTAAATCGGCGAATATCGCGACGCACAGACCTGGAGATCTGCCTATTTAGCTGCCTATGTTTGAACCAATCGGCTGAGGACTGCACCGTCATTTCTTTTCTCCGCCCCATGAGCTCGAGAGTCTGGTCAGAAAGTTTTTTAGGTCTATTAACGCGGTGAGCCTTGAAAAATTTCGACCCAACCGCGTGGACAGTTTCCACGAACCTGTTGTTCATATCGTTCGGAGATTCGCATTCGTCCAGACATTGGAAGCGATTGTGTAATTCGAGTTGAAAGCCTTCGAGGTTCTGGTATTGGCCAGATGTAGGAATATTCAATGTGGCTCGTACCATCCGGTGATCGCTCCCAGTTTTAATCCTGCTGATCACTGAGACATCATTGAATATCTGTCGTTTGTCTGACAAGATGAAGTCTATCTCGTTTTATATTTATTTTATATATATTTATGCTTATATATATATTTATGTTTTCCCTCGGGCTAGTGTACAGTTTGCTAAACAATTCCATCTTAAGAGCGGTTGTCTTATATATAACTGGAGTAAATCGCTTTGATGCCGCTTGCGAACTGGCTAAAATACAATGTCTCCTCACCATGATGTTATTGTGGGATTCGTGAAAATCGACTGAGGTATCGCCAGGGCAATGGGAACCGCCAGCCCACGCCGCGGATGATAAGACCGGGGCATAATCCGCCATCCGCAGAGAGGCAGACCGCTTGAGGACGACGCCTTGAGAGGGGTGTCGGGTAGGGACGGTACCCGAAAGATTATCTCGTCGGACAGGTCACGGATGACAAGGAACTCGATAGCAGTGGTCGGCCCAATGGCGAAAGGGGAATACGGTGGGTTATAGGGCATTCGTCGTCCCAGACGGAATGTACGATGTGTGTGCTGACGATAGCGCGTCATAAAATAGGGCCCTGAACATCAAGTTTCTTGAAGAAACTTGATGTTTGCAAACTTGTTTCCAGTAGTGGCAATCGTTGCTTTATTTTTACTTGTAGTGGCATATTGTGATTAGTGAACATTGATAAACTGATAGATGATGGATTGTTTAATTTAGGGATGTGACTTGGAGGGAAAATTATCGATTTTTTAAATAATCGATTTTTTGTTCTTTAATTAAATTAATTAAAAATAAATTATTGATTATAAAATAATCGATTTCTTTCTCCCAACAGAATTATGATGACCTTTTTTTTAGGAAATGTGAGCTTTATTTTCAAATATAGTATGAAACAATCGTGATGACGTTTTTTTTTAGGAAATCTGGTAGTGAATAATCGATTAATTTCGATCGAATTTCGAATAATAAAAAAATCGATTGATAATCGATTTTTATTATTTTGATAATCGATTGTAAAAATCGATTATTTTTTTGTAATAATCGATTATTATAAAAATTCGATTATTTTTTCACATCCCTAGTTTGATTTTGTTTGCTTGTTATTTCACAGAAAAGTACTTGGCGGTCGCAGTATAGCGATGAACTGTTGGCGATTATTAGATGCGACTGCGGCGAACGGAAACCCGGACGATGTTCGCAAAATGTTCCAGCTACTCACTAAACTGAAGTATTGTAAACCTAGCAATGTACTACTGGGACCACTTATCAGAGTGCATTTAAAGAGGTAATAAGTAAACGAATTTAATATATAAAACAAGTGGATAGGTACAGTATAAAATATGTCAGAAATTCTTAATTTCCTTTGGGATTCGTAAAGACAATACAAATATATACCCCGTGGTTACGGAATAAAAATACCGGTGACTATTCCTTACCGGGGTTCTATGACGAAGAATATACGTCCATTAGAAGAGGTAACATGATTACAGGTGAAGGACAACTTTCAAGCTTTTGTTTGTAATTCTACGAGCAATTTGGAATTATACAATTCTTTTTTTTAATGTGGTTAAGGCTTTTGTCCAATCGGTGTGACTTGATGACTGAAAAGAAAACGAAGTTTTCTTTTGTTTGCAATTATTTCACCATATTATAGTATATAGGAGGATGCTATAGGGTTCAGGTCTCCTTCATTTAGGGAGGGCATTTTGCCTACCATACCATGCTGGTAATACGTATTGGCATAGGGTTTCATTTCGATTTTGCCACCTGCGTCGATGTTATTTGCATACTTTACATTCAAGAGAGAAGGTACTGTATTGTATTCTTAATCTGTCACCACACGGAGTAATTATATGCAATAGCTGGTATTTTTAGCTTACTAAATTTTGTCTGCTGTTTTACACTCTCTTTATTTTGTTTGGTGGCAAAGTTGAAAATTGGAAACATCACCTCGAGGTCTATAAAATCATCTATTTTAAACACTCCTAAAAACTAGCCAACTAAAAATACTAAATATCCATACAACAAAAAACAAAGCAGTCTTGATAACTACCGACAGAAGTGAAAATTTAAAATTATGAACAAATGATTGTTATTCTTCGTTATTCAAATTGTTTGATCATAAATTAGAAATTGTAAATCAAAACTTTTACATTTATCTAGTTTTGACATCTATCGGCACAGATATATATATATATATTTTTTTTATTGCCAACGGTGGCAAACGAGCAAGCAGCACACCTGATGGTAAGTGAAACTGCTGCACATGGACCTTTGCAATACCAGGGGCACAGCCAGGCCGCTGCCTACCGTGAAGGAAATACTCTTCTTAAACCTCGTTTAAAGAAGGACATGTCATAGCGCTCGGGAAACACAGCAGCAGGTAGTTCATTCCAGAGCTTGCACGTACGTGGGAGAAATGATCGCTGGAAACGTACAGTTGAAGACCATAACGTTTCCAGGTGAAATGGATGAACCCTGCTGCGATGTCGAGTGGTACGTTGGTAGAATGGTGACGGTGGTACCAAGTCAAACAGTTCCTCGGAGCACTCCCCGTGAAAGAGTCGGTAGAGTACACAGAGTGACCCAAAGTCTCTCCGCCGCTCCAGCGACTCCAATCTGTCCGTAAGATTGGGATCCCCGACGATTCGAACAGCCCGTCTTTGCAGGGAGTCAAGTGGGTCTAGCTGATATTTGGGCGCACCTGCCCAGAGATGAGAGCAGTACTCCACATGAGGACGAACTTGTGCTTTGTATAGCACAAGTTCTTTGCAGTGAACGCGCAAACTTGTGTCTTTGTGGGGTTGAACTGGACTAGGTTCCGTTCACCCCATTCCGAGGCCCGCCCCAGAGAGCGCTCGACTTCAGACACAAGTTGAACCTTTCTTTCCTGAATACTCCGAGGGATATTCCGTTGCACAGTGTACCGCTCATCACCCGTACTGTCATCCGCATAGCAGCGCATACTCTCGATAGAGAGCATGTCATTGATATGCAGGATAAACAACGTCGGGGAGAGCACCGAGCCTTGTGGTACACCAACATTAATGGTCATGGTATCGGAGCAGGAGCCATCTACGACGACTTTTATACTCCGACCATCCAAAAAGCTGGCAATTCAATTACAGAGTCCCTCGGGGATTCCGTATGATGGTAGCTTCGATAGAAGTGCCCTGTGCCAGACCCTATCGAACGCCTTTGCGATATCTAGGCTGAACGCCAGCGCCTCACCCTTGCCCTCCAAGGCCTCTGCCCAACGGTGTGTGAGGTACACAAGAAGATCACCAGCCGACCGACCATGACGAAAGCCGTATTGGCGATCACTGATGAGCTGGCGATCCTCAAGGTACTGCAGAAGCTGGCGGTTTATAACCTTCTCCATTATCTTGGAGAGCAAGGATGTTATCGCAATTGGCCTGTAATTCGATGGGTCAGACCGGTCTCCCTTTTTAGGGATCGGGTGGACATGGGCTACCTTCCACGAAGACGGAACCCTATTAGTAGCGTAGGAAAGTCGGTATAGGCGCGTGAGGATGGGAGTCAATTCAGGGGCGCACGTCTTTAGTACCACTGCAGGGATGCCATCCGGTCCACTCGACTTATGGATGTCTAAAAGCCGCAGCTCCCGCCTAACCGCTCGCTGCGTGATGCGGATTTCGGGCAGTGAGCTTTCACACCGTGGGATGGTAGGTGGTGTGGCAGCTCCGGCATCCAAAGTCGAGTTACAGGCAAAGAATTGACCTAGAAGATCGGCCTTCTCCTTTGCGCTGTGGGCCAGACTACCATCGTGTTTCTGCAGTGGTGGGAGATTGGGCTGGCAGAAGTTGCCTTGGGCAGCCTTGGCGAGCGACCAGAATGCACGACTCCCAGCGGGATAGCTTTGCAATCGCTCGCCAATTCTGGCAATATGTTCCGCCTTGGCTCTGGCAATAGCCTTCTTACTAGATCTAGAAGCGGCGTTAAATTTCCGCTTCACCTCTTTGGCGTTCGGGTCTTGGCATTTTTTGGCCCTAATATAGTGTTAGCGTTAACACGTCACGTGACCAAGTCGATGATGACTTAACCTTTCGAACGTTTTGACAGCACAGTTCTGTGCACCCCTCTTAAACCGTTTTGTCACAGATCTGTGCCCGCTTTCAAATAAGAATTTAGTATATAATTTGTTCTATACTTTCAATTTTATAGATATCAATGGATGTGTATGTTATACGGCAGTGTTTCTAAATGAAAACATGTTGTGAAATATGTTTTAATTCTAAAAATCCATAAATTCATACGGCTTACCTCGGGCGCTGCGACAGACGACGTAATTTTTTTTGGCGCCCTGTGTCATTCGAAAGATTAATGAATTTATCCCCATCCAAATTTGCATAAAAAAATTTCATTTAAAAATATTTCAGTGATGATCTTGAAAAAGCAGTAGATGAATTCGTCCACTTATCTAGAAAATACAACACAACCCCATTGAAACATGAACTCTTATGCAATATATTGGTTACAATGACACAAGGGAAGTCTGAGGATAACTTCGCGAACATTGAGAAAACAAACGGCAGTTTTAACAAGCTTGTTCGAACTGTGTTGGAGATGGATAAGAAAGTGCACGGCGCGGGAGATGTTCAGGTAAGCAATAAAAAATCGGCTAAGTGCGAGTCGGCGTCGCGTACGTAGAGTTCCGTATCATCTTATATATAAATTTCTAGCGTACGTGTGTATGTCACTGAATTCCTTCTAAGCGGCGGGACCGGTGTTGACGAAATTTTTTGTATGTGTTCAAGGGGATTCGAGGATGATTTAGATTCACAATTGGACCCGATAGGTGGCGCTGTTCGGGCAGGACAATAACACAACTTGAGAACGACTTTACCGAAATCGTCCATCTTTTTTTTAAGTTTTCTAATATTTTAAAAAAGGCCTTTACGGAAAAAAAATAAGGTGCGCAGAAAATTGGAAAATTTAAAAAAACTTAACGTTTATATATACTTCTCTACTGTAACCTTTTTTTCGACTATATAAACTTTTCTATCTTTATATATATAAATCTTCTGTTCGCGTGTTTGTAAATTAACTCCTTTTAAACGGCTGCACCAATTTTGATGATTTTTTGTGACCATTCCGATGGATATAAATTCTCATATATACCGGCATAGCCATTTGGGACATCCAAACCATTCGGTTTAGATTAATTATTGGAACCGGTAGGTGGCGCTGCGATCGATTTCAAGGAGAATTCAATTTTCTATTTTTTTACAGATTTGAACAGAACAACGTCTGTTGGATCAGCTAGTTATCTATAAAAATCACGTTTGTTATATGGGAGATTGAGATTTATTTTATTTTGTTTTTAATATTTGTTGTTATAGCAGCCACAGAAATATGTACATAATTTGTAAAAAAATCAACTGTCTAGCTATTGCGGTTCATTAGTTACAGCCTGGTGACAGACAGACGGACGGACAGACAGCGAAGTCTTAGTAATAGGGTCCCATTTTTACCCTTTGGGTACGGAATCCTAACAATTCGGTTGCATTACTGATTAATGATTCTTCAAAGTGACGATTAGCTTCTTTTTATAGCCGTTTTGGCAATAGCAATTGGTGTTGTTTCATAGAAAAGCGTTACTGCTTATTTTTCAACGGTTTTATTTAGCTTACCCAGTTTGTTTATTTTTTTCTTTGTTGGGTCAAATTTAGTAATTGAAATTCATTCACCCTCTTCCTGTCAACCGATTGATCTAAAATTTGGTATACGCCTTTGGTTTTGGTGACAATACAATTACGTATAGTCAATATTTTTGTAAATTCAAGATGGCCGCCGTTACAAAATGGCGGATAACCTATTTTTTTTTTCAATCCCAGCAATATGGGTATCAAATGAAAGGGCTTGACAAGTAGAATACAATACACTGCACAAATTCAAAATCTAAGATGGCCGCTACTACAAAATGGCGGACAACCTATTTGTTTTTCAATCCCATTAATATGGGTATTAAATGAAAGGGCTTGACAAGTAGAATACAGTGCTCTATACAAAATCAATATAAAAACTAAAAACTTGAAAATAAAAAAAGGAAAAAATAATTTTTAAATTAAACGGTTTTATTGTAAAGAAACAGTAAAAATAAAATCGTGGGACACGTCAAATATCTACAATCGTCGATTTAAATGTTTGTTTTGTAGTGTCCCACGACTTTATTTTCACTGTTTCTTTACAATAAAACCGTTTAATTTAAAAATTAATGTTTTTCTTTTTTTATTATGTTGATCCTTTAAATTCAAAATCATTTCATCATCTCAGCGTACGTCTCACTATTAAGCTCGGGCTTCTTCCACCGTGAGAGGGTATATGTACCACGCTGGTCAGACGTGTTGGTATAGGGTTTCATTTCGAGCTTTCCTTCTCTTGCATAGATATTGTATGCATATTATTTCCCTAAGTCGTTCTTTACGACGCTCACGGGTAAGATAAGGAGGTGGTGAATTGTGTTGATTTTATTTTAAACCCGTCCTTACGGGAGATAATATTATACATTTATCTTCTATTCCAGCTAACTTTGATAGCAGCGTTAGCAGATGTAAATTACAAGAAGACCTTACGTAAGATGCTGTTAGATCCTACGGTGAAATTCCATCCCGACGCGCTCAGGCGACGCTGCGAGAGATTCGCCAATGAGAAGAAACTCCACGCCCTTGAAAATATCGCTGAATGCGCCAGGGACCTTAGACATGTTGAAGTGGATGAAATTTACGAAATGATTTTAAACATTCATCGTAAGTTTTTGTCGAATTTTAAATATCGAATTCTTTAATTGGGAAGGCCTATGTTCAATATTGGACATAAGCCATTAATTAGGTTGATCAATGAATGAATCTGTGTGGTACAGAGTAAGAATACAATTTACCACCTTGCCCGTGGGCGTTGTAAAAGACGGCTAAAGAATATTTCATCATCATTTCAACTCATACACGTCCCACCGTTGGGCTTGACCCTCCCCCACAATAAGAGGGAAATTTACCATACCATGCTGGTCAGACAGGTTGGTATAGGGTTTTATTTCGAGTTTGCCTTCTCTTGCATAAATGTTATACGCATATTATATCCCTTTGTCGTCTTTTACGATATCCACGGGCAAGATAGAGAGTGGTGAATTGTATTCTTACTCCATCACCACAAGTAAGGGATAAAATATGCATATAATTTCTATGTAAGAGAAGGAAAACGCGAAACAAAACCCTATATCAACACGTCTGACCAGCGTGGTATAGTAAGTCAATTTCCCTTACTTAGTGGAGCAGGCCCGAGCTCAACATAGCCCAGTCGGGTTAGACTTTAACCTGGAATTAATTATAGTCAGAAATTTTTTTACGGCAATGTTTAGGGGGAGTCCTAAATAGCTTAAAACCAAAAATTCGACCTAATCCGACCGCTGCGTTAGGCGCCATATTGGTTTAAAGGTCAAACTTTTTTTAGCTATATCTCTTTTATTATTTATTTTTTTTACAAAAATGATTTTTGCTAAATTCGATAATAATCGAGATACAGGCGAATTATACATTGAACTCATTTTTGCAATTATTTGCCTTTATTTCCGTAAATATTGATTGTACGATGAAAATTATGAGGATTAAAGTTGTAGAGAATCAAATTTGCAACAACTTTGGTTCTTATCATTTTTGTAAAAAAATAAAAAATAAAGGAGATATAGCTAAAAAAAGGTTTGACTTTCAAACCAATATGGCGGCTAACGCAGCCGTCGGATTTGGTCGAGTTTTTGGTTTTAAGCTAGTTATGACCTCCTCTAAACATTGGCGCAAAAAAATTTCTGACTATAATTAATTCCAGGTTACGCCTATTTTAGAGCTAACCCGACTGGGTTAACAGTGTATGAGCGGAGATGATAACGAGATCAATTAGATGTACGAGGCTATTCTATAATGAGAAATTGGGTTTCTCTCTTAGTACCACCAGAAGAGTAGGCAAGGTGTATATGATTCTATGTCAAGTTTTGTTGCCCCTTGGCAATTTTTATCAACATCAACTAGTTGTCACATGTTGTTGAAAACGCTACGGTTTTACAAAGGTTGTCTAACGTGTGTTACCAGATTTCATGCACCATCGAGAAATACTAACGTAAGGAATTTATCTATTCTATACCAATAAATAAAATTGGAGTGTCTGTTTGTAATGTCAAAATAATAGGCTTTTTTCATGCTCACACGGTTATTTGCACGACACCTATGCCTAAAATAGCAATTAAAAAATTTTTGTCTGTCTGTCTGTTTGTTCCGGGTAATCTTCAAAACGGCTGGACCGATTTCAAAAATTTTTTCACCAATGGAAAGCTATAATATCAAGGCGTAAACTAGGCTAAATTTTATCACGGTATTCCCACGGGAACGGGAACTACGCGGGTAAAACGACTATAACCGAAGCGAAGTAAGGGCGGATTGCTAGTTAGTTAATAAATTAATTTATTTAAATAATTTTGTTGTTTAGTTTAAAATATTTATTTATGATTAAAACAGTAAATAATGTCCAAATATTAGACCAATATTGGACGTCGATAGGTGGATGTACGGATGGAACTGTTAGTACAAAAAAAAAGGAACATTTTTATAAACTAATAGATTTTTAGGATTAATAATTATCAATTCCAGAATGATTATCTTTGGCATGTATAAGTTATAAGGAAAAACAATTAAAAATGTTTGTATTTCTTCAGAACGCGACGATAACTACACCGCAGCGTTAGCTCTATGGTCGAGAATGCAGGAAATGGACATGACACCTTCAAAAAGATTCATACAGCAGCTTTGCGCGCTACTCAAAGCCAACAACAGGGACGTGCCTGGGGACTTAGCCATCTTACTTGATAAACAGGCGAAGAATATTTCCAAGGTTTAACATTATCAAATTATGCACCATATATATATTCAATAGCAGAAAATAGAATATATTAGGAATATACGAACAATAGGAGCGAATTCATATTGAAGAATAGTTCATTTCATATGTATAACTTTAATTTAAAATCTAGTTTATGAAACCATAAAGCCTGGTTTCTCTTTACTTACAAAAAATATTTTTAATTGTCAAAAAGCTTAAATATTATAATTGTAAAAAAACTTTAATGTAAAAATTTATAGATCTTTTTCATAAGTGGTATATTGAGTTAAATATTTTGAATTGAACTAATTTTTATTTTCGTGATAGATCGAGTTAACTTTAAATCGAACTTATTTCTTTTTCGTAAGTGATTGATCGAGTTAAATGTAATAGTAAATTAAATCGAAAGAACAAGTTTAATTTAAATCCTCTTACTAATACACATCCTTTTTTATTTGTTGGACTAAAACACTTGTCTTATCGACTAATGCTATTTTCTCTAAGCAGTGATACGTTTGAAAATAGCAGAAACATAAAAATTTAGCTTAAAATTTTTGTTATTACATATCTAGTGTCTTTTCTTGTTTAAAATACAGACTGTCAAGTTTATCAAGTTTTGTGCAATGCGTTTCTTCCAAATCAAATTGTTTTAAAATGTAATATTTATATTTACTGCTGCCAATTATAACGAATGTCAAAAAAATAATTGTAATCGCAGTGGTACAGTTATAATCTCGGCCGAACAAGGTTTTGTTACGTTTTATGACGTATACGAATGGTATGAATTATTTATTATCCAACAGTAAGAAGGGATATGCCAATTTGGTATTTATTTCTCAGAGGTGTAAATTAAAAGTAGCGCAGGAATACATTTCCTTGTTGAGATATTTGATGTTTGTTATGTAGTGAACTGTATTAATGATTTGTTTCAAAAGATTTCTCTCATTTGTTTCCGTTATATTAAAATTCATTTACAGAAATTTCTTTAAGTAACTCCATGAAAATATACATAAATGTTAGTGTTAGTTTCATTATGAAATCTGCCTGTGATAATAAGTTATTGTTTCAATAAAGTAAAATGTTCATATATTTATCTTTTTTTTTAGATTTTAAGCATAAATGTTGAAAGGAACCTTTTAATAAGTGACCAAACAAAAAATGATAGATGTATGGACGCATGAATTAGATAGAAAATCACTGAGCACAAATATGATATTTGTCAGGATTTTGTAAAGAAAGGATACATGTTGAATCGAATCGAAGTATTTGAGAAATAATAATGATGATTCTACTTTTATTATGTTTATTGTTATTCTTAGCATATGTACGATCTGCTACTGTGCTCAAGCCTCTTCATAATGGAGGGAAAACTAGACTATTACAGAGGCTAGATTTAGAATTTCTGTACTAACTGTATAGAAATTCACACTTTCTTACAGTGGTAGTTATTTACTTTCTCTATTCATTTTACAATACACAGGGCAAAAGAATGAGGCAAAGGAGGGCAAAGGAGTCGTGAATTGTATTCTTATTCCACCACTACACGAAAAGCGTTGAATTTAATAAAGTTCAAACAGCTTTATTTCTTATAGTAACAAAAAGGTCAGGGCGAATTTTGTCTTTTAACAGTTCGTCCATATCTTCCAGTTGGACACAACATTAAAGTATAAATACAACATTAGCAATATTATCATCCGACTGAATTATCAGACGAAAGTTATAAACTATGTAAAATGAAAATGTTTATTATTATAACTAAATTCAACATTTCAATGCAGCAAAACAAACAATTGAAATCAAAGTAATCGGATTTGTCATATCAATGATGCTCAGTTAGCCGACTCGTCAGTTTAATATGATTTGCTGTTATTTAAGTCTTCAATAATCCTTTTGTTCAACGTCGCTAGTTCCTCCATAGCCTGTTTCTTAAGAGGTTCGTAGTCTGCCTTCAAAGTGATAGAAGCTATGTCTTCCTCCAGTATGGTTTTACGAGTCTCCAGTTGAGCGAGTTGGTCTTCCAAGTTATTCAATTTTGCATACATTTCATTGCCATCAAGACTTGTCTGAAAAAAATTATATTTATTATCTTACTCTTTACTGCCTTAAGGAGTAAATATTTAGCTTAAACTATTGATATTAAGAAGAATAATGAAGAAGATAAATATTGACGGCGATATTTAGGGTTGGGTGCTTTTGGGTATTTTCTTTTAGGGTGAGCTTGGTTAGCACACCCGCCGCCCGGCTTCGTCCGGGGCGACAGAGGGACGGTGCGCGGCCCCATAACCCACCGTAGTACGTCGGTTCGTCGTTGGGCCGACCACTGGTACCGAGTTCCTTGTCCTCAGCGGTCGACCCGTCCTTTTGGGTATAGCCAGGCGAGATTGGAAGTTGAGGTATACCTTTAAAAGTCAACAAGGGTCCACATTATGATAAAGTAATGGTTAGGTCGACTAGTTATACCAGGGACAAAACCAAGCTATTGACTATCATGATAATCCTGAGTGGGAAGTGAAATCGCTGCATAATTAATAACTCCAGAAATGATAATCAAAAATAATGTTGTCCGACGGTATGTATGCATGTTATTGTGGCTTCGAGAGCAATGGTAGAAAGGTGATAATGGTATTACGTCAAATAGTCCCACAGTACCTGCGGTTTAGGAGCTGTTGGGACACAAAGAGTAGCTGTTAGTGGTCTGCTTCTTCAACGATTCCAGTTTATCCATATGATTCAAAATTCAGGCTCGAAAATATTTGATTCAAAATGCTAACCGCGATTATAATTAATTCAAAATGCGTGATAAAGCCGAGCCCAGCAAAGCCATACTTCACGACACGATAAGCGCCCTTTTATAGGTACGGAAAGCTCATGTCGCTTAAGAGAGCCAAACAAGAATCTTCGAAATGTCGACGGTGAGGATCATAATATCTGAGTTTATGGATATGTGTGTGAAATCTGGACCTACAATTGCATTATAAATCTAGAGCGGAAATTTCAATGTAAGGAGAATATTATAAGGCAAATACATATGCTAAGCAAAGACCCACGTTTCGACAACCAAAAGCAGATTCCTTTATAGAATTTACTGTTTCTTATTTTTATGCTGATGTAAATGGAGTAACTTTTTTATAAAATTTTACGAAGCGATTAAAGTAGGTATATTTTAATAAGGCCATCTAAGATAAAATAAGTGATACCTGTAATTTTTTGAGTTTGTTTGTGGCTTCCAGAACAGCACTTTCAGTTGGAGTCAATTTTTCTCGCAGCTGATACAGTTCCGTCTCTAAGGCTTTCTTCTGTTCTTCGCCTAATTTAGATAAGAAATACAAAAAATACATAAAATGCCACATTATTTACTGTGATATTGTTGTAGATTAACCAGGGTGCCGCTATTGTATTTTTGTTATGAATATGATGGTAGTCTCTACGTTTTCATGGGATCTTCCAAGGCGATACTCGGTACTTTGAAAGGATTACATGAGGATATGTATCCGACAGGCAGACGCCTTTGAAAAATTTAATCTAAAAATAGGATGGGACGTTTTCCAATGACACTTCATGTCTGCACATAATACTCATGGACTGCCAATGGTACATATAAAACTAAAGCGTGATGACGATATCTAATATCTCATTATGGGGTTGAAGGTTTGATGGACTGGTTTAACTGAAAACTATTGATTTTTTATCTGTCGTCTGCCTTCAATCCCTTGGATAGTATCGAACGGTGGCAGAGAGTGACTCGTAAATCACTGAATGGGCTCCCAAAAATATAATAGAAGTAGTTTTAACACTATTAAAATTAAGAAATTACTACTACTATTAACACCAAGGAAAATGTTCAATATATTTACCATTATCTCTAAGCTTTTCGAGGTCTGAGAGCGTGACCAATTCTTCCTTCATGACTTTAGTTTTCTCTGGTAATGTTTGCAATTCAGTCGCCAGTCGTTCCCTTGTAGCTTCCGCCTACAACAGACGCTTACATTATGACCTCACTAAGGTGCGACTGACATAAAAAAATTATAATAATTTACTAAGAATTTCGTTCTTTGATTTGCTAAAGACATCTCTCTAAATACATTAAAAATAAAAAGGCCAATTAATCCTGGTTGCATATTGCTAAAGACTAGTTTTTTACAATTTTACGATAAATATTTTTCTTACCTTTTTCAAATTACTCTGAAATCTCTCATAATCTTTCGTCAGAGTATCAACAGATTTTTTACTCTCGTCATATTGTGAGACATATCCCTCCTTTTGCTTTAACGAGTCAATTTCACTTAAATCCAAATCAAGGTTTGAACTACTATGCTCTAAGGCAAAGACGATATCTTTTTCAAGTTGTTCAATCTTCTCTTGCTCTTTCTTGAGATTATCTTCATATGTTGACATAAAATTGTCCATCATTTCTTCTCTTTTTTTTAACTCACGGTATTTTTGATGTCGATCCGAGTTTCCTTCTTCTAGGTCCTGTAAACGTAAAATCCATCTCATTATTTAGGTAAGATTAAGCGACAAATAGAAATGCCAAGGCAATAAATAGACCAGCATTATATTATAATCAATATAAGCCGCATTGATGCTAAAGCATTTGTTTCTATTTATTGTTATAACAACTACAATTAGCTATTTAGTCCTTGATTAATTTATGGATTGTCCAGTTGACAAGACGTGTGTATAATTATAGTATAATATTCAATAACAAAATTGATAATGTTTTTTCAAGTATTTGTCGTGTAAAATTACCTGCTCTGCTTGTTCGATTAACTCTTGTACTTTCTTTATTTGTTCTTTTAAGTTCGTTGCACTGCTGTCTAGGGATGAGATTGCGGCGTTGTCTTCGCGGACCTGAAAGTAATCATGTAGCTGAATTTTGTGTAGAATTGTGTGAATCACCCTATAGTTGCAAATTTTGAATATATCAACAGTTTATTTAATAATAATTTTAGCATATATAACAGTAGCTTCTTTTCTTTACTGTCATAGTAAGTATGGCAATTTCCACAAATGTCATGTGATTATTTGTAAAATGCATTAAATAAGTTAACAAAAAGTTAACTAAGTTATTTAAAGTTAAAACAGGACCTGTGTTTGCCTATATCAGTGTGTCAGTTTTAACATAATTGTACGGAGATTTTACACCGTGACAAAGTTTTGTTTGTTTATTTTAAAAACGGGTTGCGACCCGGCAATCTTCGATTTTATTAAATCAATAGGCGTTGTAGCGAGAAATATAATTCAATGCGTTTAGCTTTTTATGACCATTATAACTGTAACGTTAATACCTGAAGTAATAACTTTTCTCTTTCCTCTTGTGGATCTAACTTATTATTGATTTCATTTTTCATATTATCCCGTTTTTCCTCAGCAGCTGCTAATCGTCGATGTAGTTCTAGAAGATGAACTTTTATCTGAAATCGGTGGTTACCATTTAAATAATTACCTTTTATTTTAAATTTTACTGTTATTTCCAAAACGTGAAGGAATTATGAACTAGGAATTACACTTACCTGAGAGCCAGATATCTCTTTAGAAAATTCATTTTTTTCTTTATTAAGGTGATCTATTTGGTTTCTAGATTGTTCTACCTCCTCCCTTAGAGCTGTTGCAGTTGCTTCTAGCTCGTTATATTCATCTTTCTGTTCTTGTGTCATTTCGGCAAGGATTTTTGTAACAGTTGATTGTTCCTGTAATACAGCAGGTTTCACAAGTCAGGTTCAATCTGAAGTAGTTACGTAAGCTAATGTTGTTGTGGATTAATATCCACGATAATACCTTATCCATCTGTTCTCTTAGTTGTCTTAACTGGTTCTCTTTCTTCTGCTTTTCCAAGAATATTTGCTCCACTTCTTCCTGCATCTTTCGATTGCTCGCTTCAAGATCCTTTGTTTGATCTTCTACTGACTGTTTGGTAGCTTCTCCGTTAGCTATTCTAATGGCGGTATTGTAGTCCGCCAATCGTCCTTGTAAATCTAGATTAATAATAAAACACATTATATTATTAATATTATGCGTTCATAAAGTTTGCGGAGAATCGTATAGATGGTTTCAAAGCTATCATGCGTAAAAGATGCGCTTCATGACTCACGCGGGTTTGTGGCAGCAACTAAATTATCCTGGGATGCATTGGATGAAACTACAAATAGGTATATACCTAGTTATGAAATATATATTTGGCTAGTAACACTAGCTTTTAAGATTATTGTTACTATGTGTTGTTTTTTAATTGCCTGCAATAAGTGATTTAAGAGAAGTTTTATTATACTACTAGAAACCCGCCCTCGCTTCGCTTCGATGTCAGTCGCCTTACCTACGTAGTTCCCGTTCCCGTGGGAATACCGGGATAAAATATAGCCTATGTTACTCCCTGATATTATAGCTTTCCATTGGTGAAAGAATTTTTGAAATCGGTTCGGTGGTTTAAGCGTGAAAGCGCTACAAACAAACAAACATCCTTACTTTCGCATTTATAATATTAGTATGGATGATATAAGAGTAAGAAATCGCAAATAAATACGAATTGAAACAATAATTGAACACTACTACTACTACTACTACTTCATATAAAAAACAAAACAAATATTTATATAAGTAGTAACTAACCCGTTAATTCTTGCGCTAGTTCCCTGACTCTCTTCTCGTAGTGTTTTTTTGCTGATTTTTCTCTCTCACCTGCGTCTGCTTGTTCAGTCAACCTGGTTATCTCTGCTTTCATCTCCCGAACCTTTACTTGCATCAATTCTTCCCAGTAACGTTTGTCTTGAAGTTGACGCGTCCGGAATCCTCTTGCTGTACCAGTACGAAGACCTGATATGCCTTGCTGGGTTATAGGTCTATCGATCTGTAGAATATATATGCCAGTAGTTATCAAAGCATAGGTCTATCTTTCTTAAATGATTACTGCCTAGACGACCGTGTTTTTAGCCTATTTAAGTCGCACAAACTCATCTGAACATTGAAAAGAAGAGGAATTTAAAAGAATTATGACATAGTGTCACGAAAACTTTTGGTGAAAAATCGCGTTTTGTAAAGGAAGACCTACATATTATGTAATTAAACTTAAAAACATAGAAATAACCCTTTATGTAAATATCAAATTCATTTCACATCCTTAGAGCCGTTTTCAAGATACACAATATATATTAAGACATTATTCAATAGTTCTTGCGCGTAAAATTGCAACGCATGTAATACGACCGTTTAGCAACATAAGTTTAGAGAGGGATTATGCGGATGACTGGACCGGGGAATTAGTCCGTCACCCGCCGAGAGGTCGACCGCGCGGGGAAAAACCGACGTCCTTTTCGAGGGGGAGACGTCGGTCGAGGAGAGGGTACTCCTCAGGGGGTATTCCGTTGGGCCGACCACTGACGATAAGTCACCCTGCTCCAGTGGTCGGTCCAACGACGAAGGCGACGTGTGTTACGGGTGTGCGTGCTTACGTCCCTCTGTCGCCCCGTCCCCGACCGTAACCCACCCAAAAAAAAAGAGGGTTTATTCTTTTCTATTAAATATACCTACGTCCTACTGTAGAGTACAGGATTTATTCACGATTGGAGAGAAAATTGATTAATAAAGACCTATTATTATTTTTTTTTCTCCTTTTTATGTAAATACTTTATTTTGAATTTTCTTTCATTTGGTATAGTATATTCATAAATACCTTAGCCTTTTTTAAAAGAAGGGATGGTGTATTGTAATCTTAACTGTGTTAAATTTATTCGTCATCATAATTACAGCTCTTATACGTCCCATTGCTGGGCTCGAGCCTCTTCCACAATGGGAGGGAATTTGACCTACTATAACATGCTGATCAGAGATATAGTATCAGTTTTATTTCGAGTTTTCCTTCTCTAATACAGATTTTATGTATCCTTTAGTCGTCTTTTACAACATCCACGGGCAACATGGGGAGTGGTGAATTGTATTCTTACTCCCTCACCACACGGAATACAGGACTCACCATAGAAAATCCTGTTATAGCAGTTGGCTGCCTACTGGCTGTTGGAGGTGCAGGTCCAAAGCCAGAAGTCGATAACCGTGACGCTGTACTAACTCTATATGCAGATGTTGGCCTCATCGTGCTACTCCTGTTGAACAATAGTTTTACTAATATTATAAATATGAATGTGAATTTGTTTGTTACATTAAGACGCTCTAACTATTCTAAAAATAAATGTTTCATTGTCAGGGTTGGGTATAAAAACGGACCTATAAAAGCACCTTTCATCTAGAAGAAAATTTGCTAAAATCTACGTTAACGCGAACGAAGTCACAGGTATAGCAATATAAATCTTCAAAAATATTTAAATGAAAAAATGAGATGAGCTTAGTTCACTTTGAGCTTTCTACACAACAGTAGGGAAATTGACCTGCTATACCACCAGTGGTTAAGTTGGTATAGAGTTCTATTTCGAGTTTTCCTTCTCTTTCATTAATGTTATAAGCATATTATATCCTTAGTCGTCTTTTATGATACCCATAGACAGGATGGTAAATTGCATTTTTTCTTCGTTATCATACAGAAAGGTGAATTTTCCTATCGCACTAATATTATAAATGTAAATTACTCCTTCATTCTGAAAAGCAGCAGTAAGTCTGAATAGAAATTAAATATAATGGAAATTGAGTCACAGGTAACTAACGTCCTACCGGGCCATATAGTGTTTGTGTGTCCTAAGCAGGGCAAATCGCTATGCAATATTCGGCTGTATTCTTTGATATCAAAAAAAATATGTAATCTAATTATGTTTAATAATGTATTGGCAAGATTTTCAAAATAAATCCTAATAACCAGAATGAGTTATTTAGAAAAGCAGGAGCTTAAAGCATCATGGGTATTAAGTATGCATATATAATTTACGTTATTTACCTACCTTTTTTATTTAATTAATATCTTAAACTCTTAATGCAGTAGTTAAGTACTTATAAGTGCGTAGACTATAACTGACCTTGAAACTGCAGAACTTGTATTACTATTTTCTTGAAACCCTCGTCTGGACACAGGTCGAGGCGCGTCTGGCCTATTCAACCCCGCGCTGCTTTCCGAATAATCCATAAATTACGTTAATTACCTTTTTCACTAAAGAAAAAACCGGGTCAAATGTAGCGAATTATCGGCAAGCGCATTAGCGTTGTTGTGTACACGTTGTTATGGAAACGCTTACACAGAGTAATCACACATACATATGTAGAAATTTACTTAGTCTGTGATAAACAAATACTGTGCGTCTTCATATAAAGTTTACGGGTTTTTCCTTATGGATACACTAAAATTCTAATCCATTTGAATTGTAAAAGAGCATGAACGAAAATTAAATATTGTTATACGTATGATTTTCATATGCTTAGCTGTACTAAAGATAAATGTTAAAAGTCACTTGCAGGCATACACAAGAGCAATTCAGGGCATAGAAGTGACTTTTAGGTGGATAGGAAACCGTTATTGATAACGATACAATTAACATCGAAAGGTAACATAGCAACATAAGATTTTTATGCTTAAATGTTGATAATCCCTTTAAAGGAAATCACAGACGGCTTGTTTCTACTGCATTATTGAGTATAAAAGAACTCAAGAAGATGTATAAAAGAGTACACTTTTTCTTGCAGTATTGTAAAAACTTACATCCCTTAGTCGTCATTTATGAAACGAACGGGAAGGGATGCACGTTAATTGCTTTAATTCTATAGGATACTATTTGTTTTGATTTTTCTCATACCAAGCTATTATCAGCTGCTTTCTTTAATTCCATTTTACCTCTAAAAACGGCGAAGAAACTGAGGTACACATTATTAGCAACATATTGCTTAGAATAATAACGTATAGAAGGATAGCGTCAATACTACGAACGTTCGAAACTTGAATCTAAAAATACTAATGGTGCGCAGATGATTACACACATACACGCGCACACCACTATACAAATTATGAAATCAAATTTTGTTTTTAATAACATAAATCGTCGAAATACTTTTAAAAGTAATGTTAAAAACCTTTTTAAGTTTTTCAAATGTGTTGTGACACCATTTAAATGCACAAACCGTCATAATTACCTATTTATTTTTTAAGAGTTGCGTAAGTACGTGCAGTACAATGACTTGTACATTACGGAACGGTCCCGGCGTAAGCTCCATTAGGCTCCAATTGAAATACCTCACTTTTTGTGCGCGAACTTACCTTCTATACGTTATTATTCTAAGAACGTATTGCTTGTTTATATTTACTGTACTATGTCTTTTTAGGGAAATTAATGGGTTTATAAATACTAAATAAAAGTGAGCCGTCGCTCAGGACGCCTGGCAAATGTGAAACATCGAAATTATTTTGTACAAGTATATAGGCATAAAAGAATAGATTACGACAGAATTAAATATGTATATGATTTTTCGTCGAGAAAATGATGATTTTTTTTCAATAAACATTAATTTTCATTAAATGTGCTGTGTGGTAGCGGCTTGGAATACTACCAACCCTTGCTTTGCTCGTGGGTGTCGTAAAAGACGACTAAGAGCCCTAGATTGACCCGGACCAACTCCATCTGGTACCATTTGGGTCAACGATTACATTCCCAAGGAGGGTTGACGTCAGGCAGGCGGCCGGTCATAAAAGTCATTGCCGAAACTTTTTGCAATATGTCAAAACAAAAGACATATTGCGTCGACCCCAAGTAATTGGGATAAGAGCAAGATGATGATAATTCATTTTCATTAAATACAAGAATTAAAAATTCAAAAATATTTCAATTTGTGACAAATTAATTCTTATACTGCATACTAGGGGTAGTATATACTATAGGTATGCGAGCTCAGTGCGGCGAGAGAGATAGCGCACAGTATCGTCACTCTATTTCACTCACACACCACTACGTATAGACTATGTATGTACATATATGTAGCGTGGCGTTTTGTCGCTATGAGCTGTTACGCCACGCCAACAATGAGGTTTACCCTCGCATATTTCGTCATATAGCGTGACGTCGTATCACCACGAGCTGTTTACTCCACGCCAACGATCAGGTTCACCCTCGCCTATAGATGTTTCACATCAAAAATCCAATCATTTCTAAATATTTTATAAAACAATTCGTGTAGTGACGGAGTAAGAATACAATTCACCATCCCCTCTTTTGCTCGTGGGGTCATGGGTATCGTAAAAGACGACTAAGAGATATAATATGCATATAACATCTATGCACGAGAAGGAAAACTCGAAATAAAATCCTATGGCAACACGTCTGACCAGCGTGGCATAGTAGGTGAATTTCCCTCCTATCGTGAAGGAGGCTCGAGTCCAGCAGTGGGACGTATATGAGCCGACATGACGAATAAAAAAAAATATTTCAATCAATGTTCGAAAGATTGTATTTGGAATCCAGTATTAAATATACTGGATTCCAAATACAATCTTTTTAGGTAAGTTTAGTTGGATGTTGATATAACATGAATATGTAAATAACTTATTTCGTAAATGCACCCGCATGATGTGTTTGCTAATAAATTTGAACTATGTGTAGAGGATAACTTTACAAAATAAACAATGTTTATGAAATAAATCGATGTGACAGAACTAGAAATCCCTTAGAATGAAATTCAAAGAAGGTTCTCTAAGATATATTTGATACCAGAAGATAGAGAGTTTAACATTAAGTAAGTTTTATATTTTTATATAATCTTTCATTCATTATGTACCTATGCATATATTGGATAATCAGTTTAAGGTATGCATTTGATGTGTACGCCCCTTTGCGTTTCCAAAAGCCATTTCTGGGATGGGTAGAGTGAGTTACTGAAATCGGTTCTGCTAGCCCACTAATACGACAAGTTATAGGACTGCACGCCGATTTTACCTCGCCATGGATGTTTCAACGCTTTTTGGTCACCAAAAAAAGTTTGGTCAGATACTGTTATTTTGGACACGGTGCAGCACACACTCGAGGTATATGCCGCGTGGGCTGGGCAGCGCCGTGAACTCCTCGTAATCATCGGTCCCGACCTGACGCTGCTGACCATCGCTAGGGTGATGCTCGCCAGCGCCAGATACATACTAATAGTTCTTGTTTTTTTTACTCTAGGTATAAAATAACATCTTGTACGTCTCAGGCAATATTTAACATCAATTCCATGTATACGTACAAAATACGCAAACGTTTCTTAATAAGACTGAAAGAATATCCTAGCAAAATCAAGAATTCTTTTGCCCAAAACAGGCTTAAAACTTCAGACCATTTGGGTCTGAAATCACTTATGATATTGAATCGACGAGGCAGCTATTTTAAATCAACACATATTACGTAAAGGTATACGCATGCGATACGATTAAATAGAGTTTCTTTTTCAACTAGCACTCAATTCTATTTTACCCCAGATTACTGCGTATATCACACACGCCTCAAATAAGTAAGAATATTCATGTACGAAACACATTAATAGATTACCTATAACGGTGAAGTGAAATCATGTACTTGCTAAAAATCATTATTACACTAACACTAAGCATTTATTTTACAAATGCATTTATATTTTATAGATTTTTGAATACCAACGAATTCTTTTTAAAAGAACTTAATAATACAATCGGATTGTTCCACGTACCTTCAGAAATAAAATGGATTGATCAACCATTGGATCATTTTGATGAAAACGAAACACGCACATTTGATATGCGCTATTTTGAACAGCTTAGTTTTTGGAAGCACGGTGGTCCTATATATTTTCTCATTAACGGAGAATCGGAAGGAAACGATTTACTTCTTAGAACTGGAATATTATATGAATTAGCAAAGGAAACAAAAGGCGCAATGTATGCATCAGAACATAGGTATTACGGGAAAAGCAAGCCATTTCGCGATTTCACTACAGAAAATTTGGCATATCTTACTTCTAGACAAGCCCTGGCTGATATAGCCGTATTATTAAGAGAAATCAAAATGCTGCCTCAATATAATACATCCAAAGTTGTCGTGGTTGGTGGATCCTACGCGGGCAACTTAGCAGCCTGGTTAAAGCTATTGTATCCTGAATTGGTCGATGCTGCCATTGCCAGCAGTGCACCAGTATTAGCAAAAAAAGATTATTATGAGTACTTGGAAAAAGTGAGCAATGATTTTGAGCAATACGGAGCTTCAGGTTGTCACGCTATGATACGAGAAATATTTGAAAGATATGAAAAGCTATTTCAGACAGATGCAGGTATTCGGCAGTTAAAAGAAGAAGAACAAATTTGTGACGATATTGATATGTCTGAACTAGAAAATAAGCAACTATTCTTTTTAGATAAAGCAGTAACCTTTATGTACGAAGCACAGTATGGCAATCTTGAGAGCATAAGAAATCTTTGCGACGAAATGACAACCACTTCTAGATTTCATTCATCTAAATATAAAAAATCTGAATTATGGAGTACAAAGCATGACTGTTTTAACTATCGTTTCGATGATGTAATTGAAAGTACTAGACAAGTCGATTGGGTAATGGCATGGACTTACCAAACATGTACTGAATTTGGTTATTTTATGAGTACATCATCAAAACAACATCCTTTTACAGACAACATTCCTGTTGAGTTTTATTACTCTATGTGTGCTAAATTGTATGGAGACGAGTTTGATGAAGAAAGAATTGGTGAAGGGATTCAAAATGCCAATAACATATATGGTGGCTTAAAGCCCAATGTTACTAATGTTATATTTGTGAATGGAGAGCTAGATCCATGGTCCACATTAGGTATCTTAGAAGACGTTGCATATGATTCGCCAGCAAAATTAATACCCCAGTCCTCGCACTGCAGAGATCTATTTTCTGACAAATCCAATGATCCAGAAGAAATGAAAGAAGCCAGAAAATACATCAAATATTTGATAAAGAAGTGGATAGGTGCAGGGGAATATAAGAAACCAAATGTGAAATGAATTAAATGATTTTGTGAATGTATCGAATACGAATTTCCAATGCTTTTTGCGCAATTCTTTAATTAAATGTATTGTCAATTATAAAGTGTATTTCAGAGTTTTTATTGTCTGTTTGAAAAGCGTGTATTGAATTCTATTTATTTCTTTACAAACCGAGTATATAATCATGTTTCGCTATGTAATTTTTATTTTCTTGTAAAGAGCAAGACTATTGTCGTTTTATAGATACAAACCCAGTTATAGGTCTAGATCAAATTGTAACTGAATCATCATCATTATCATGCTGAGGAATCGCATGCAGGAGGAATCGACAGACTATGTACTCAATTGTACTCCTTCTCTCTGGTATATATATATATATATATCTTTAAACGAGCAATTTTTGTATATATTTATATACCTATAAATATATATATTCAGGATCTCGGAAAGGGCTCCAACGATTTTAATGAAATTTGGCATCCTAGAGGTATCAGGGCCAAAAAAATCGATCTAGCTAGGTTTTATTTATAGAAAATGTTGTTTTGTCGGTGTTTTTAGCTAATCAATACAATGACATGAAATGTCAATAGAATATGGATTCAAATTTCGCCGTCAACGTCAAGAGAGGCGATAGCTCAGTTGGGAAGTTGTCCAGTTTTTTGTTTTGTTTTGGCATTCAAACAGCGTGGGATCGAATCTCGATGTTAACCAGATATTATATATATATATATATATATATACGGTCAACCAGATATTATATATATATATATATATATATATATATATATATATATATATATATATATATATATATATATATATATATATATATATATATATATATATATATATATATATATATATATATATATATATTGCAAAATGTTTTTGTAATAGTTTTATGACCAGCTGTCAACTTGACGTCAACCCTCCTTGGGAAAGTAATTACTGACAAGACGGTATCTGTTGGAGTTAGCCAGCCTAGGTCGATATAAAACTCTCAGTGGTATTTTACCACACCCACGGGTAATGTAGGGATTAGTAGTATTAGTAGTCGTCATCACGCAGCAAAATATGAAACTAAGTCTGTAGATAGGTCTTCATTAAGGTATTTTTCAGCTATTCCAACGTTCTAATAGTTTTAGATTGTTTCGATAAAATTATGTTAGAGAAGTTGTACGACGGCAGCGGAGAGAAAACTTTCCTTCCTAACCTGCTTCGCCGTCTCCTTCTGTGATAAAAAGGCTCCAGTTTTTGAAGCTACGGAACATGCTCAACGACGGGCAGCAGTGGGAGATGTTCAATTGTTGCTTTGACATCACGGTACTGCACCGCCCAGGCACATGACTCGATTATATACTGCAGCATATCCTCGATGCAATTGCACTTGCCCGTGGTCAGCTAGCTCCCTACTAGTGACCGTATGTAGATATATACCAAAGTGACCGTCAACTGAAACTAAGTATTCTGTGTTTCTAACTGCCCATTCAATTCCTGCAGTACCAGTCATACACTCGCATCAAACGCACATTATATATAATCTTGTTTCATTCATATGTTTAAATGGAATCTTCAAGCGATCTATCTAACTGGTTTGCAGTATTTTCTCAGCTCATATTTTTCGGCAATCGGTCTACAATACAACGCTAGCTAGGTGGCTGGGTGTTATTTCAACTTAACTGCGCAGATGGTGTAGTAGTTAAGTCCGGTATCTACTGTGCCGACTGTGCCATCTATCTCGCGTTCGATTCTCACGCAGCATTATACTTTGTGCGATCGACAAATTATTGTTTTGAGTTTAGGTGCGATTAGTGTCGGCGAAATATATGTTTGTAAAGTCCCTCGCAACGCCAGAATTATTTCTTTGGTGATAATACCCAGTGTCTATTAGAAATATTAAAATAAAAAATTAAATTACAATTTGCTTATATTGTAGTTACCTATTGTATTGTACCTGCTCATGTATTTTAGTTTATTACGACATTCACCTGGGAGGAAGGGATGGTAATGTTGTGTTTTCATACATTATTTAAAGAGTTAAGAAAATGGAAATGTACAAAGTGTAAATTAATCAATTATATCTATGTAAATGTACGAAGCCCAAGAGTGGGATGAATATGGGCTGAGATGATGAAATGTACGAAGACAAGCGTCTATAAAACTAAAACTATGTCTGTGAAGATTGCAATATGTACTAGGAAAAAAGAATACAATTACATATTGAGTCGATCCCAAGTAATTAGTTTAAGAGCAGGGTGATGACACGACATTAAATGACAATATAATTGGCTTGGTTGCTTAAGGCTATAAAAAAAGGTATTTTTGGCCTTTTCAGAATAGAATATATTTGACAAGAAGTAGAGTATAAATGAATAAAAATACATATGTTTTTATTAAAAATAATCGTATATTTTATTCATAAATGGTCTTCCTTATGATAGGTTACTCGATAACCAACACCCTAGTTTACACGATACAAGCGGATGTCGATGTTACAATACTTAAATTCGTAATAACATACATAATGTGTGATTAAACATTTTCTTTAAAAGCAAACGAATAATTTAAAAAAAATGCACTGAATTTACTTTTCCAAATAATTACATTGCCGTTTATAGATTACATTCAATATTAAACTCATTTCTGAAAAAACTTGAAATGAAAAAGGATATTTTTATGGACTTAAAGTATCTTTATAATTATCTACAATAATGCATAAGATACAATATGGTAACCTGTGCAGCACCTCCGAAATATTTGTAGCCACATATCAGTTTAACAAGCAAATAAGATCAAATAAAAAGAACTATGATATTACACTAACATAGTTCTTTCAATCGATCTTATATTTTAAATATAAAATGTAAAACTAAATCTACGCATATAAAATCATATCTAAAATATACAAGTATAAAAACCTTAAACTAATTGTGACAATAAATTACATTTAAATTGTCAACGTAGTTTCTCGTAACTAGAATATTATATATTGAGTATTGGAGAGATATATCGGAATATACAAGTATAAAAACTTAAGATTGCATATGAGAAAGAAGATATATTTACAAAAGAATATGAAATACTAAAGTTACGTCTACTAACTTCTGCGTAGATTGATTTATTATGCACGTCCAAGCAGTATTTTCTTTGTAATAGGCAATGGGAGGTAAAATAACCTTACTATTTGATGTGTAACGTATTATTGTAAAACCAATATAAATGTGTAAACTTGTTAACGATGTTTAAATCACAAAAGGGTGATGCGTTTTGAATATAAGACCTTGAATTTACAAATCATAACATCCCTAATTCATTCGAAAATTTCCCAACCCTGTTCTGACTAGGATTGACACTTATATAATAAACAAAAATTATAACATTTTAACTAAAAGACAATTGTGATGTTGAACACGTTGATCGTTAAATACGTTGGCAGTGATAGTTAACTTATGGTTTTAACTTATTTAAAACTAAGAATTTTTTTACAATATTTAGTTAAATAAGATACAGCTAAGTGGTAAACTTGATAACTTATTAAATCTTATCAAAGTATATTATAAAATATAAAATGATTAAAGACGTTACATAATGGTACGTTATTTATAGAATATTATCGCTACCTTTATTATTTGATTCAATTGTTTCATCGAATAAAAAAAAACTATTTATTTTACATATCCGAAAATATTTACAATGTATGATGTTCAAGATACAGTGACATCGATCCCTTCTTCATCATCGATCGACACGCTTACCGTAATAACTGTAGTTTTAAAACAAAAACTTCAATCTTTGGTTACGTGTTGTTTTTGTTGTACAAAAAAAAAATACTTTTAATAGATTTATCTAACGAAATTCAATAGTCGTTTGAGGTACCAATCGATGTGACTGTATCTATGTTCTATAACTAGGTTTAGTTGCCAGGTGTCAGGTGATTCGCACTCTAGTCCCATTCTCCAATGAACATATGACGCGCGTGAGGTGCTGGTGGAGGGGGGAAGCCACGTCCAGGCATGGGCAGGCGACCGTACAGCGCGTATGGATCATAGTGTTCTCCGTCTGCAAGCATATCTGCGTTTTAAACTACCGAATATTTATTTATTTATTGAAATTTAGTCTGCTTGCCGACTAAACGTCCTTATTTAATATCTATACAAACCTAAACTAAATTCTATCGAACTTCTCGAAGCACGGTTAGTTGAGATGTTATACAAATATAGGAATAAGCAAAGGATCAAACTAACTATTTTTATTCACATATTTATTATGGAAAGGATATTGGAAGGTATATCTAACTACAAATTTCTGTGTGAAAGTTGTCCTTTATTTAAACCTAAAAACATAATCTACAGGTGAAGTTAAGCTTAGGCTAGCGATATATGTTACATTCCAGGAGAACTAAAAAGACTGGAAAGAAAGAGAGACGATGGGCGTGACTAGACTGTGATTAAGAGAAAAGAATTGGAAATAGACAATCAGAAAGGAAAGGAAGCTAAAGGTGAGTGTGCTACCAAGCGAAGCTGACTAATAACAGAAATTTAAATACCAAGGTTGGAGCGAAGAGCCCGCGGTGGCAGTGGAATTAAAGTGCGGGGTTAGTCTTTATTTACACTAGCGCGGCTGCTGAATCACGAGTGGTCGCAGCCGTTTCTCCCTGTTCGGATAGAATTGGAACATGAGCTTCTCTTTTCTGGGAACACGATCGTACGCACCGATTCCGCTCTCGTAGGAGCGTGCATGCCACAGGGCCTGGGGCGGCATCGGCGCATGCGCGAAAGGCGCCATGTGCGGCGGGTAAGGGCCGGGCGGTGGATGCGCGTGCGCAACGCTATAGCGCTTGCTCGGCACTGGTGTCTCCTTCAGCGTGAGCCGCTCCGTCATCGCCGGTAGAACCTTAGCGCCGTTAGCCTTCACAAAGTTCGGGACTCTTGCTCGCAGGCCGCAATAGTACGGATCGTCTGAAAACGAAGAAAATACATTTTACGCATAATAATACTTTGAGAGTTGTTTTATCTTCTAAAATCGGCTAAATGATCACCAGGAGAATAGACAAGGTTATCACTGATTACGATCACCAAGCCGCTTGGTAAGTGTGGCGATTGTGACATGAGTTCTTCAATGCTTAGGATGGCCTATATTCGAACAGTAGACGTCGACAGGCAGTTGGATAAGGAATAGACATGTGGACCTATCTCGGACAGCTACACCATTGATATCTATAAAACTATTTAAGAATATTTTAATATATTGTCATAACTTTTATTTCCAGAGTTTATCATAATACAGAGTCATAATTTTTATTGGCAGATTTCTGAACTCTAAGCTAATGGTTTTCGGAAAGATTTGTCAAATTAGATCATTTTTATCTGTGAAATGGGCCCATTTCTTAAATAAATATATCTGTATATCTTTAATATTACCGCTATTCATAATTACTAAATACATAAAATCTATACCAATAAATAAAATTGGAGTGTCTGTTTGTAATGTCAAAATAATAGCCTTTTTTCATCCTCACACGGTTATTTGCACGACACCTATGCCTAAAATAGCAATTAAAAAATTTTTGTCTGTCTGTCTGTTTGTTCCGGGTAATCTTCAAAACGGCTGGATCAATTTCAAAAATTCTTTCACCAATGGAAAGCTATAATATCAGGGCGTAAACTAGGCTATATTTTATCCCGGAATTCTCACGGGAACGGGAACTACGCGGGTAAAACGACTATAACCTATAACCGAAGCGAAGCGAGGGCGGGTTGCTAGTAGTATAATATAATTCATGAAAGCAGATTTCACGGTTAACTTTGCTTTGCAGTTCATTTTTTAAACGGCAAGTTCGTGGACAGCTTATCGAAAAGGTAACTCCAACACCGTTTCGTGTGGTGACGGAATATAAGTTACAGTTCGCCGCTCCATTTTTTATAATATGGAATTAATATCTATCTAAGAGAAGGAAAACTCGTAATCAAAATCTACATCAACGCATTTGGCCAGCGGGATATAGTAGGTCAATTTCTATTCCCTTGTAGAAGTGGCTCGAGTCCAGCAGTGGGATATTTATGAGCTGAGATGATAAACTTGAAAACAGTAAAGAATAATAATAGACTAGCTCTATTATAATTCCTAAATGAACATTATAAATAATGAAATAAAGCATCTAAAATATAAAAAAAAGAAACAAAATACCATAAAATTCATAATATGAGGTTCTATATGTTTGCTGCATAGTTGTAGAAGCTTTAATAAGTTTAGCCTAATATGTATTTAAGGAAGGTTTCCTTTTTAGATGTTCGATTATAGTGTATTTTACATATTTTTCATCCTACGCTAAATTAATTTCAAATACCGCTGTGTCAAATATCAAGGTACACCTAAATGCCAGCCAGCGGTTGCGACATCAGAGCATTTTATCAAATAATGTCTGCAACACATTCTTTTTGTTAATTGAATCCAAACAATAAATTCATCAGGATTGATTACTTGTGATTTAGGTGGTATGTGTCAACTGTAATAACGTGTCATTGACAGCCAGATCAGTGAACAAACTTGAAATTAATCTGCAAAATACTTTTAAAATTCATACTTGTTATTTTATGTTAAAGTTTATTCAAATGTAAACTAAGGTCGTATTTCAAAAGAGACATGGTCTCTTTGTCGGGTCTACATATATAATACATATATCAAATAGTATCTACTCCTTTTAAGACGGTGCTTGTGGTGTTTAAGTAAGTGTCTACTTGTAATCTGTGATATATGGCCATGCTCTTAATACCTACGTACTCGATGGTCTTTTTATGTGCAAATAGATCTTAGAAACACAAAATTCTACTTTACAGGTTTATACTTTGTTGTCAACATACTACTATAAATATCTGCGAATATTGCAGATATTCTAATAAATTTATTAGTTTATTGTAAGCTAAATAAAGATACATTTATAAAAATTTCAGGTAGCTTAATACCACTGTCGAATGCAAGGTCTTTGGGTTAAGCAAAGTAAGGTTTTCTTAAAAAAATTGTTTTATTTCAATCAAAGCAGAAATTGTGTTCTACAGATACAGGTAATAAGCTTAGTCCCAGTTATGTGAGATATAATGCTTGTTTTCACCAACGACCCCTACAGTTTAAGTAACAACTATTGCGATATAAATACCAAAAAACTTTAAGGTTATGTGTAATTTTTAGGTACTACATAGTTTTTTTCTATTTTAATAAATTAATTATTCTCAATAATTTATATCGCCCTAGGTGCTACCTAAAATTAAGAGTCGGTAGTGAAAGTAGTCATAAAAGCTACAAAGATATTTTTATCCCCGTAAATCTCTTCTTTTGGAATAAACATTATAAAGAAATAAAATAACTGATTGACCCCATCATTAGATTATGCCACTTTTTTTTTGTTTTTTTTTTTTTTTTTTGGGTGGGCTATGGTAAGCGCACCCGCGGTCCTGTGCGTCCGGGGCGATGAAAGGACGGCGCGTGGGCCTATGGGCCACCCACCCGTACCCACGTCACCTCGTTGTTTGTTGGGCCGACCACCGGAGCAGATGTGACTTGTCATCAGTGGTCGGCCCGACGGAATACCCTTTCGGGTAACCTCACGTCTTGACGTACTGGGACGTCGGTCGCCATCGCGCGGTCAGCCTCTCTGCGGGTGACGGACAATTCCCCGGTCCGATCACCCGCGGCCTCGGCTAGGGCGGCATTGGGCGCAGATACTCGCGCCTGCGCCGCCCCAGTCGCCGGCGGCGGAACGTGTCGCCGAATAGGAGCTCTACTCGCACACGATCCGCCGCCTCCTTCCGTGAGATTACGGCCTCACAAAAGGCGGCGACCGCGTCCCAGTTCCTAACGCTGTCGAGCATCTCCCTGGCGATGGTCGGCAGCGCCAGGTCGGCACCGATAATCGCGACGAGTTCACGGCGCTCCCCCTCCCACACAGCACACTCCTCGAGCATGTGCTGCGCCGTGTCCTCGTCGCAACTGCAGTGGTGGCAGGACGGTGTGCTCTCCCTCCTGACAATCTTGTGCAGGTACTTCCCAAAACACCTGTGCCCCGTCAGCACCTGCACCAGTCGGAAAGAAAGCACCCCGTGCGTCCGCTCCAACCACTCGATCAGCACCGGCCGGAAGGCCTCGACGGTCCTGACACCGTACCGAGGACTCTCCAGCCGGACTGCCCAACGGGCAATGACTCCTTATGCCACTACATATAAATATGCGACTACCAAATTCCCTCCTAATTTGGATTTTTTTTGCACCTACCTAATAGTGGAACTTGCGTGTGGTGACGGAGTAATATTACAATTCACATGGATGTCGAAAAACAAGAAACTCTAAATAAAACCCTATAGAAGAAGAGAGAAGACAAGGGAAACTCTAAATAAAACCCTATACCAACATGTCTGACCAGCATGTTATAGTAGGTCAATTGCCCTCCTATTGAGGACAGGAGGAGGTTTGAGCCTAGAAATGGAACGTGTATAATCTGAGACGAGTGGAATTTATACAAGTTATTTTAATATATAAAACATATTGATGAAATCAGAATAAATATGTATATTCCAACAAGTTCTTATAAAAATAGCGATCATTCACTGTGTCGCTCGCCTTATTTTATAAATATAGTTTTAGATCATGACATGCGAGACCATGGTTTTATAAATGATGATCTGGTCCGAGATTTTGATATAAAGGTTCACACTTGCAACTTCGTCGTTGTATAAATTGCCCATCGGGTTCATAAATTCATTGCATTGTCAACCGCATCGTGTACCGGCGATTCTCTGGGACGGTACTATAGACTGCGACTGCTCGACTAATACTGTGGTAGTTTATAATACCTTTGTGATTCGACATTTTGTAATGCATTAATTAATTCACAATTTTCATTACTTACAAGGACTAATGTCTGAATATTTAATTAATGTTATTGAAATGATTCTTCGTGTATTTATTAGTAGCGTATTTTTTATTGCAAATTATATACATTAGTTTTCTTTGATGTTTTATTATTATTTTATAGCAATAGTCCAGCGAAGCTTAACTGATACACAAACTTCTCAACTTTGATTGGAATTAAATCGTAAATTGTTAACTATAGCTTGCTTTAATGATGACGAAATATCATAAGGAATCCTGTATGTTTAAGAGATATATAAAAACTGTTCACCAGATTTGTTAATACTGTTCCTCGAAGATCGCTTTGGGTGTCCTAGCTATCATGAATATCTGTTTAACGGTATGTGGTTGAGAATACAACGGGTCAAAATACTCAGTTCTTTGGTGGAAATCATAAAGACTGATTATGAGAGCAACAATAGCGGTAACAGCATCCATTAGAAGATGCATAACGCCAGTTGCGATCGATATGTTAATGGATGGATTGAGAGATAGATGATCGTAAATGGCAATGGATAATAATGCTTTATCATCCTGACCGTAATCTTTGACAGTAAAAGGACCTTCCCTCATTTGAAAGCGAACCATTAGCTCTAGCAATTACCTCGTTTATCCAAACAAGCAAACTTTATCTCTTTATAATCATAAAAATATATCTGGTTATCCCTTAAGATTGTTAATAATATTTATTTCTTCTTGAAAGAAGTAAATCGCATTTGAAAAACAATTATGGAAAGTATATAAATAGAATCTGCTGGAAACAAATTATCCAGTAGCCTTACAGTCAGATTAGCCTATTTGTCCATTACAAAGGAATTATGAGGCGAGTAATAACCAAATACGGCGAGCAGTCCGCTGTCCACTCTCAATGTAGGCGCCGAGGGGACCTTCGCGTTTAAATACTGTTATTATCCAGTCAGTGGGACAGAACATCGTGATGCAAGCAAAAGAATTTATATTGTCCAAGCAATTAATGCTTGATTTCTTCACTTGTTTTTTTTTTGATCTCATTTGCTAGTCGAGAATGGAAAAGTTAATTGAAGTGAGCTAAATTATGAGGCGGTGAATGGAACGTAATTAGGAATTTGTAGTGTGTTTATTCGGCTTTAAAAGTGACTACTATTTGGGTATAAATGTCAGTATTGCTATTTTAAATATTGGTCGCTGCAGTGCTTTTGGTATGGTAATTTTCGATCATAAAATTCCAGGCTCAAATTCTGCGATAATTTTATTATTCCGATTTCGTTTGTTGATTAGGTTTTGTTTAATTTTCTCATAAGTAAACTTCAAGTTGGAGACAGTGGAATTAGTAAAAGTCTTGCTCTCGGGTTATACATATAGCAAAAAAAATACACAGATTTTGTGATGTAGTTTTTTTAGGAAAAATACACTCGTGGAAAAATGTTATTGCTGTTTTTGCAGAAAGGTTTACGATTTCTTTATTTGCTTTTCTCTTTATCATTAATTCCGCCGCCGCATCCGGTACAGTGTATCCTTGTTAGTTGACTAGGTAAAAGGTATTTCGGCAAATTCGCTCAGATATCTCGGAAATAGGGAAAACAAGTATCAATTTCTATCTTTTATTCTAAATATCTTCTATTCGCTTTATGGATACCGAATTCGAAACATTTCGTATATTTCTGTAGATGAGTCAAACTAGGTAAGTACTGCGCGATCAAATTAAAGGTAAAAATTCATTCTTGCAAGATGATATTCTCGCCTTTAATGATTGTTATTTTTTCTTCGAACGTCAGATTAATGATGGCACAGTTTGTTATGACATGTGATCACTTACCATATTTCTTGTTGTCTTTGCCTTTATCTGATTTGCCTCTTGGGAACTGCGTTGGTACGCGTCCATCGCCTTCGATGTCATCATAGTCAGGCTGTCGAATAAAAATGAAGTATATTATAAATTAGGTATTTCAGAATTACATTGTTGTGTCTGCGGCGAATTTTGTATTTATTTTATTATGATTAAAATGATCCTTTATCTATATATACGAAAGTTTCTAAGTTGGTACTACCCGAATTGGTGGAACTAGGTGGCGTGGTGATCAATTACAAGGAGAATTTGTTTTACTATTGTTTTAGATTTGTCATTTCTTAGATTTGTCTGTTGGGTCAGTATTCATATAAAGCTTAAACTTTCATTCCTTCATCCATTTTCATTTTTGCTCATATGCGTCCTAATACTGAGCCTTCTCCGTAATAGGAGGGTAAATGATCTACTATACCAAGCTGGTCAGACTGGTTGGTATAGAGTTTTATTTCGAGTTTTCATTCTTTTGCGCGGATGTTATGTATGTACATATTTAATCGCTTCGCTTAGTTGTTTTTTACGACACCCTCAAGTCGCGGGTGAGGGCGTGGTGAATTGTATTCTTAATCGGTCACCACACGGAAACTATTACTAGGTATACCAAATTTAAGTGGAATCTTTCCCATACCTCCTGTTTTTCTTTTCTAATTAAATTTGTTGCGGGTCCCAAGAGAATTAGAAGCGTTTCCCGGACTTCCTGAGGATCAAACCTCGGTGTCCTATACGGAGACCATTGTGGATCCTGGCTTACATGAGTAACAGTGGTATGAATGTGTGATGGGATTAGTTCCAATAAAAAAAAATACCAAATTTAAAGAAATTATATAACTGAGTTCTCATATGTTTCACGAAGAAATTACCAGAGGCAGATGACAAACAGACAGATTTTCGAAATTTTATCAGATTATGTTTTGGCAATGGTTCTAATATACTTATGGAATTGATCCGAATCATGCTGCATATAAGCTGAAATATGACATCAGTTTCGCCAGGTCTATAGTTCACAGACCTATCAGTATATAACTAAACCAACCTTAAACTGGACATAAAAGTAAATACAAATCAATAAAAGAACTCTTTACTATTACAACTTAGTAGGTCTAATAAACAATACAACCGTAGCTAAGAACGTGTAAGAACAAGCAATTCGCGAATAAAACACGAAGCAAAAATCAAATGTAATAATATGAACGTGTGGGCCGCATTACAATCTTTTACCTTGTAACGAACCAAAGATGGCATCCAAAAACAAACGAGACATGATATATAAAACTCATAGGGACTGGATCTTATCAAATAAAGGTTATGGAAACGAGACTTGTAAAATTTATCGGTGAATACAATATATTTTACTAATAAACACCTAAGTGGAACTAAAGTGAAGCGTAACAGACACACAAAGGACATTGTTCATTTGTTTGGTGTCACAAAACTGAGAATAGGTAAACCAATAAAGGACTAAAAGCCGACTCGAATGGTACTACTATCATTTATCTTTGGTGGCGATGAAATGTGAGATACGTCAATGTTATCTACCCCGCTGCGTCTACCATTGTCCAGTACATACGGTTGCGATAGTGCATGTCTACAATTATCTGACAAGAAGTCGGAACGGACAGGCGTTAATCGGATTGAACTTTCACCTGCGTTTGATGTTTATAAGTTATTCTTTACAATTGTTATGATTTGAAACGTGGTTTACGAAATGATAAATGAATATGTATTGTAAACATAATGGATTACATCAACGGAACTGTGCAATATCTTTTATAGATATATTTCTTATGTACGTATGTATGTCACTGAACTCCTCCTAAACGGCTGGATCGATGTTCACGAATTTTTTTGTGTGTGTTTAAGGGGATTCAAGAATGGCTTAGGTTCAAAATTGGACCCGATACCACCTGGTATTTAATTGTATTATTGACAGCACTGCCTGATGCTGTATGATCAATAATTATACTCCCAAAGAGGGTTGACCTCATGCAGGCGGCCGGTTAGAAAACTTTTTTCAATGTGTACGATGGAAGAGGAGTACATATTTTTGTTTGTGATCAGTTGTTAGCAGGCTGTGACAACTTTACCCGGACTGTTCAGCCAGCGCTGAGGGCTCTCAATACAAGTTTAGGCGACAGATCCCAAGGGCATCCTCTGTGGGGTACGGATCTCTGTTCAGGGGGTCGCTGACAAAGTGTGCGCTCCCACGTTTATGATCGCGACCCGATTTCAATTGCGGGTGGCGAGTGTGGAATAGTGAATATGTACGTATGTGCCGTGCGACCTGTGTATACCTCGATCTGAACGAGGAAGTACATATTGCCTCGACCCCAAATAAATGGGATAAGAGCAGCACGATGATAATATCGCGTTTTTAAAAATAACAAAAAAGTAGCATTCGCATTTCAGCATTCTGCTGACATAATCATTACTCAAGTGGAATAAATAATTTCATTATGTCAGCTCCACTATTGGGTTTGAGTATCATTGGAGAGAAAATGAGCTACTATACAATACTGGTTAAAAGTTTTGGTTTTATTTTAAGTTTTCATTAATTTGCAGTGTTATCTGTTTGGGACAATTATTCCTCTGAATTGGCTGTGACCTTAATTCGTCAAGACTCGACTCTAATTGACAATGCAAGAATTTCGAATACGGACGGAGTAGTAGAAATGTTTTTTTAAATAATTGTTTTATTTTATTAATACCTTGTAATAAAAATATGCAAGTACAGAGTGCAAGGTAATTCAAATCAATAAAACAATTAATGTAATGAACTATTTAAATTTCAAGCGTAGGTTTTTAAATACTATAAGTCAGTCAGCGTCTTTATATTTCCAAATTTGGCGATAGAAAATGATGTAATGAAAGAAAATATTACATTACAAATTATAATTGGAATTTAAATTATATTTGATGTAAATCATTCTTCCTTTTATGATTACATTTTATTGAAGTTTGTCTTTTGGCGTGTTGGGCAAAATTATGAGAGTAATTTTTGAAGATACGCTCGCACACCGTCACGAAAAACTGATAGCCTGAAGTTACCTAGTCAATATTTTTTACGGTGCGCGATCACATCGTCACAAATATCAACTAGATAATGCGTTATAATAACACTTTCAATGTATTAAATACCTTTTTTATTAATGTCGTTTTTTTCTATAAATGGAAGATAATGCGAAGGATAAAAGTTTTAGCAAGATTGTTGTCTTGTTACGCCAAATATGTATAACTTATTACGTGCGTCCATAAAGAGGGATACGCACACACTTTTTTCATAATTTTTAAATCGACATAGTGTTCAAAAGATCTGGGTTTCATTATACTGATTGATAACGTCTTGGCCATATTTCGCAGATGACTTATTTGCAGAACTGAGTCAAAATGATTAATGACTGTATATGATATGCTCGGATTTTCGTTTGCATACATTTGAATAATTCAAATGTAAAATGTGCCTATAAGTATTACTTGAAATGTAATATTAAACGACAAGACGTGAGTTCAAAACATGGTTATACAAACCATGGCGAAAACAGGTCATTTATTTAAAGCAATTTACTAATTTCACAAGAGAATTGAAACATTTTCTGTTGAATTTAATGACCTTATTTTAATAAATATCGAACGATTTCTACAAATATTTTGATACTTGATAATCAATCTGGCAACTTCAGTTGTTATTTAGATAAAATAAACATAATTACTAAATAACGTTGTAAATAAAAATTCTCATAAGATAACCATCAGCATATATGTCTAATAATATGCCAAATCCCGGCATCAATTAAAAGCAGAAAGATAATGTGGTAGGACCACACTCGACAGTCTTGCCCGCAGTCTAGGGCCGGCCACGAAGAAGTAACAATTTGTTATTGCGCTTTATTCGATGAGCAAGAGAGCCAAAAGCTTAAGTTTCTGAGGGTGTTTGCGTGTGGTGCATTTTGGTAATGTCTTTAGTATCACCGGATCTCACAGCACGCATTCACACTTCCTCTACTTTCTTCACTGTAGGCAGCGGTCTAACAATGAATCATGAACGGTAGTATCATCGTTTGCCACCAACAGCAACAAAAAAAAATAGTTAAGATGTAATTTAATAAGCATTATAATTTGTAATAAAACTAGTTATATCATCTCAAAATAATACCTCAATATACTAATTTAAAAATGAAAAAAAAAATATGCGAAATGTAATTTTCACTTTGAAAATTACTTTGTTCATTCGCAACCGCATATTATATTTCATATTGAAAAGGATACGAGAATGGAAGTCCATATTACTCAATCATAAAAATGAAATCATATTTTATTATTGGAATTAATGCTTTATGAAATCCTCTTCTTGAATAAGGCGATGAAAGTGATTTATTTGTTTTAACGTGATAAATTCTTTTTCTCGGCCTATATACATCCTAATGTTGGACACAGGTCTTTTCTAGATTAGCCTACTATACCACACTAGCCTGATGGGTTGGCATAATGTTGTCATATTTCCAGTTTCCCTTGCATTGGTGTTATTTGCCGACTATCGCCAGGGCGATGGTCGGCAGCGTCGGAAATTGGAACACGGTCGCAGCCTTCTGCGAGGCAGTGATCTCACAGAAGGAGGCGGCGGATCGCCTGCGCGAGGAGCGCAGCCTCGATGAGGCGATCCGCCTTATGCCGCCCTAGCCGAGGCCGCGGGTAACGTGATCGGGGAATTAGTCCGTCACCCGCCGAGAGGCCGACCGCGTGAGGATGACAAGTAACCCTGCTCCGGTGGTCGGCCCAACGACGAAGGCGACGCGACGTGCACGTGGATGGATTACAGATGTGCGTGCTTACGCCCCTCTGTCGCCCCGGACGGAGTGGTACGAAGAGCGCGCCGACCGCAACCCACCCCCAAAAAAAAATGGTGTTATTTAATTACATTAATTAATCGTTTTTTAAAATAGGTACCTATTGGAAAGGCAGGTGTGAGGACTACTTCTGACTGCGAGAGTTACACGAATAAATACTTTCTTGTACATATAGTTAGGTATATAATAATAGCTTTAACGCAATGTATTGGTTCATATAGATAAACTGGATACCGAAAGGCTTCGATTTAGGGAACTTTTAAATTGAAGTAAAGAGTGTGAAGTCTAAAATCGACTTGATCTTGGAGTGAATGAGTCTAGTGCATTGTTTTAGCATTTTAAAACTATCATCGTATATCTTGTATATAAAACCGGCTGGAGTAAAACGATTGGATGTTTTCAAAGTTTCTAATTGAGATAGGTTTTTTTTGTTTTTTTTTGGGGTGGGTTGCGGTCGGCGCGCTCCTCGCACCACTCCGTCCGGGACGACAGAGGGGCGTAAGCACGCACACCCACAACCCACCCACGATGCACGTCGCCTTCGTCGTTGGGCCGACCATCGGAGCAGGGTGACTTGACGTCAGTAGTCGGCCTGACGGAATACCCCCTATTTGGGGTACCTTCCCATCGTCTTTCCTCACGCGGTCGGCCTCTCAGCGGGAGACGGACTAATCCCCGGTCACGTCACCCGCGGCCTCGGCTAGGGCAGCATGAGGCACAGGTATTCGCGCCTACGATATAAATGTAAATAATCTATTCACAAACCTTGGGAATGTCAGCAGGTCCATATCCGTTTTCCCTAGGTGGCAGCTTTGGAGGCTTGTCACCTCTCCTTTGTCCCATCTGCATCATGAGCTGTTCCCTAGTAGCGGCCACCACTCCATGTCCGTTATTATGTCCGTTGTTATGTCCGTAGCCCCCAGAACTACCACTAGACCCTGACCCATTATTGTTAGAACTGGCTAAGCTGTATGGATCTTCATCGGGAATGGGAATCCGAGGTCGATTCTTGATGTCCATCGGTCGTTGCACTGGGGACAAAACTATTATAGATTATTAATATGCACTTTAAGATGGCAAACGGTAAATTAGATTAAAATTATGAATCATCATTATTTCAGCTGCATACTTCATACTGCTAGGCTTGATCCTTCTCGACTATAGAAGAAAAAAAAGAAAACACTATTCTAGATAGGTTGGCACCTATTTCGAGTGTTCTTTTTTGCATTGATGTTATGGACATATTTCTTAGTCGTTATTTACGACACTCATGGACGAGATCGATTCAATTAATTTTAGTTCTATCTATATTCGTCATAATTTATTTATTTTCCATGATTTCGCATTATTTTCAAATATAGGAAGAGTGGATAACGTTCGACTGTATATTTTAAAACTACTATTTATTTAAATAATATTATATATATTATTAAATATTAAAAATACATGAAGGTTTTAAAAGAGCTTCCTTTTGCTCACGCTTTTATACATTTATTGGACAAGCTAATTTTAGCATCCACGTAATATAATTTAAATTTATGTAAATGACATAACAATTGGATTTTACTCATTTACAAAAGGTCAAACAATCTTGGTCTCCGTGATTAATGAAGCTACAATAGACGTAACGTTTATAACAACCAAGTTTACTAAACATTATCGGACATTCTGATCATACAATAAGTGGTAACATTTAGCCTCGCTTGTGCAAACTGCAACACAAATGTTGTTTCGTGATATTCAGATCGGATGGCAATCACTCCTATTCACGATTTTGAATAACCTACAGTTAATAACGCTGCGCTAAAGGTTTGTTGTCCTTCTTGAAATACACTAGAACTTTATAGTTTTTTTTAGTGTTGAATTATAGAAGCTTTGGTTCATAAAAGATATCTCGACATCATCATTTAGACTTTGGCCGTCTACTGCTTTGCAATTCAATAATCCCATATGTGGGCATACCACAATATTATACTTTAAGGAGTTACAAAATTCAACTGAAGTAGGAGAATGGGCAGCAGCTCCTGGAAAACTTGTACCTAATAGTAATCGCGATGACCAGCCTATTTGTTAATCCTTAGATTAGGCGATTATTCCTCTGCGGCGAGGTCTATTTCCACTAGTTAATATCGAAAGTTTCGTATGATGAGAGAATAAAAATTACCGCTAATTCACCGTTTCTTATTTTGCTTGTGAATGTAGTTAAAGATGACTAAAGCAATATGATATGCAGATAACATTTATGTAAGAGAAGGAAAACTCGTAATAAAAATCTATAACAACCCGTCTGACCACCGTAGTATAGTATCAATTGCTCCCCTATATATCTTTATATATAAATTTCTTACGTACTTGTGTATGTCACTGAACACTTCCTAAACGACTGGACCGATGTTGACAAATTTTTTTGTGTGTATTTAAGGGGATTTGAGAATGGTTTAGATTCACAATTGAACGCGGTAGGTGGCACTGATTTTATTTTATTTGAACAGAACAACGTCTGTTGGGTCAGCTAGTATAGCTATATAAATATGAGCTGTGACAATGACGATGCCGATAGGCTGACAGATAAACATTTCTTATGAATACATGATGATGTTGTGGATACAATAAAGCTTTGTTTCACACATAATCTAAGTTTAAAAGATACATATGTCTGGAAATACCGTAGACGCCATGTCGCAACGGGATTAGAATCCAGATTAGTTCAGCCAATGATCTGAATGCTAAAATCTCTGGTACATGCACCGACTGAGTTTTAATGTTATTAACATTTTAAAAAACTACGTGTGTCTATTTGCAAAAAATACATTTTATATTCTGTTCACTATTTATGGTGTGGAACATGTTGAGAGCATTTAGCCCATATTTTTTCATACTTAAATTACACATGTATTATTTATGTAAATTAAATCATAGATGAAAACAAATAGATTTTATGGGTTTTATTAAAAGGTACAATGATATTTAAATACGTTATAACTTTAGTTCTTGAGCATTGTATAATACTATAGAATTCTAGAAACTTATTTTGATTACCTGCTGACCCAACAGACGTTGTTCTGTTCAAATAAAATAAAGCGGCACGTATCGGGTCTAATTGTGAATATAAACCATTTTCGAATTCCCTTGAACATGCACAAAACATTTCATCGACATCGGTGCAGTCATTTAGGAGGAGTTCAGTGACATACACACGTACACAAGAAATTTATATATAATAATAAAGATTATCTCAAGTAATATATATTATGTCTCACATACTGCGCTCCAACATCTTCCAGAACAGGAGGGAAATTGACCTATTATACCACGCTGGTCATAAAGTAACCCTATATAATCCATCCATCAGTCTACAGATGTCCACTGCTGGACATAGGCCTCCGTACGAGAACGCCACTCAGTGGCCACAGCGAGCGATGTGGCCTGCTTATTGCCATTTCAACGTTCTAATTTCTATTTCCAACCAACGTATAGGGTTTTATTTTAAGTTTTGCCTTTACAGTACATCCTAAAACATGTGACTGTTTCATAACAAGATCACTTTAAGGAAATTATGAAAGAAACAGAACTCACTTTTGCAAGATTCACAAATCATGCAATATCGCTCTTATTCTCAATTAGAACTACTAAAATTTTGTGTAATGTACATTCAAATCACTTTCGATTATCATGCTTCCTATTGTCATCAAATCAGTTTTGCATAACCACAGTCACGATCTATGTCTGCTTAAACCTTTAATGATTCAATTGGCACTCGTTATAAATGCAAAGTGGTTTTAATGGGTTATGGAATCATTGCGTGTTTTGGTCCAGTTTTGATGACCTTGATTATATAATAATGTGCATTATGTGTTCCATGTGGTAATGGAGTAAGAATATAATATACCACCCCTATCTTGGCCGTGTGTGTGATAAAATGCGACTAAGGGATATATTATGTATATCACAGTTATGCAAGAGAAGAAATATAATAAAGTCCTATAATAACCCGCCTGACCAACGGGGTATAGTTGGTGAATTTACCTCTCAATGTAAAAGAGGCTCGAGCCCAGTAATAGGACGATGTATTAAGCAAATTTAAGTTGAAATAAATATATTTTTGCAAATTTTATCGCGTATCGCGTTTGTATTTGATATTTAATTTCCTGAAGTTTCGAAAACTTTCCTCTCCAGTTCTCCCCGTGACGTTCCAATGTTGTAGTATTCAAAACAAACGCGATAAAATTCGTAAAAATAGTTTTATTTCAAAATATGTAATATTCGTTTAAACATCAAAAATAAGTTGTTAATTAAAATCATTTATTACATACATTTATTTATTTCGGCTTACCTACGTCTCACTGCTGGGCTCAAGCCTCCTCCACAATAGGAGGATCATTGACCTATTACACCACGCTGGTCAGATGGGTTGGTATAGGGTTTTATTTCGAGTTTTCTTTCTCTTACACAGATGTTATATGTATAATTTATTCCTTACTGGTCTTTCACAATACCCGGGCAAGATAAGGGGTGGTGATTTGTATTCTTACTCCGTCACCGCACGGAAATTAATCAAATATATAACAGTTTTTATACGGTTATGATTGCTTTTTACTAAAATACTAAAATATAGTATAAGGCCTTTTAGGTGTTCGTCAGAGTACTTGGGCCCCGCATCTCTTTATGGTAAATATGGTACTGATAATAACATATATGTAGATGTATAGTATTAACAGCTTATAAAGTTTATAGAATAAATATAAAATAACGTGTTTAGGTTCATGACACGAAGTTTAATCATTTGATAATATATCGCCACAAGTGCCCGGTCCCCACGTTTAAACGTCACGACTTTCATACAGAAAACATTAGCTACGTTACTCAATAGATTTACTTGAGTTCCTTAACAGATAAACAGTGGCTAGACCGCAAAACCACTGCAGAAAATCTATGAATGCATCTTATCCGTGTTGGAAAATCAAGGAATCTCACCGTGCGGTTTATTTCCCATAGACTAGTATGATTTGCGAAAACCAATATTAGATGTTGAATTGTTGTTAAGTTGCCAATATAGATAGAGGTTTGTTTGAAATTTGCTTCGATGGCTTGAGTGAAATGAGGTGCAATACATCGCAAGATCGGTTTAAGATTATATTGTGGTGCTACAATAAGCGGCGTGAAGTCAGGCTTTGCGTAGTCGATGCGGTTGCATCCTATGGGAACTAAATCACGTTTGAAAATTATATGAAAATAATTTATTTCTTACTACTGGTTACTCGATGTGAAAAACACTATTATTATTTCCTATTTACATAAAATACTGCTTCAAAATATTGGATCTTTAATATGCTTTTATACTGCAATAACCTGAACTCCGGAAGTCTCTTTAGCAGCTAGTTTTACAATATTAATAGTCGAAGTCTGACCTTGCTATGGTAAAAACCGGATCAGTTTGAACAAGTTCAATAATCATTTCACGATAAATTTTATTATAACTTAAAAAAATTTGCTACTGTATTGGGTGTATCGCACTAGTTAATAATATCATCTGTATCAAGCACATATACAAGGCTAAATAAAATTTGGTTAAATGTTCGCGGTTGCGCGTGAGAATTTTTGTGCATTATAAAAATTTAATTTTGTACATTCGTCGGTTAATGATAAATGTTAGAGGTCGTACCATTGTTCCTTAATATCTGAACTGCAGTACCAACGTTGGATTGGAGGTCTAAGACAAGGTAACTGTAATATTGTTCGATTGTTTGATGATTTTAACCATCGTCAACATATGCGAACATACTCTCATTCAATAATAGTTACTAGTTAATGATATCATGTTTCAGATTTGGATTGTGTGGAATAGAATTTCACAAAATTCACTGTATTTTCTATGAATTATTTCACTTTTCTATCGGTATCTTATGAAAGGCGATCAAGTTACCTCGCTGGCAAAAATGGAAGTTAATACCAAAGCATGTAGTTAAAGTTGTATAGTATGTCAATGAACCTAACGCTCAATGTATGAAAGGAAGATAAAGTAGCTTATTTCTTCGGTTTATTCTTTCAGAGACAAATATTTACACAGTTTATTTAAAATTACTACCAGACTATCCGATAGATACGCAAATATTCAATGTAAGAACTGGGAGCAAATCCAAAGATCACTACTCAGCGTAATAATTTCTGGTACCACGTAGGAGATTCACAATGCTGCTTTTTTGTAGCGTCTAGGCGTTGATATAAACGTTGCTACGTATCCATTAGTACGTTAAGTTAGCAAAGTATCCCACGATATATTTGGCAAAGAAAAAGTTATTGAGAGTCTTTCACACTCTAGATGACTTTCAATATGTCGTAAGTTGCTACTATATTCAAGTTACAGGCAACCGTAATGTGACAGCTTGTTTTGATGGTGCATTGGATATAGTTTCAGCCTTTAATGGAAAGTTAAAAGATGAATGGTAATAGTAAGATTTATGCCTGTGGCATAGTGGTTTAAATGGATATGGGAAGACCAAAAAAAGATGGATGGACTACATGAAGCATGACATGGGTAGACAGAAATGGTGATGGATCACAGAGATGACGTGTGAAATATTTAGTTTCGTTCTAACATTGTATTGACGATATCAAGGATTTTTATTAATAGTACTATTTATTATTGTTGTACAAGTTTACGTAATCATGATTAAACAAAATATATATTCATGATATTACATTTATTTTCGTCCTTGTATTATATTAAAGAGATGGAGTCAACTCTTCATTGGGTACATATGTCTCTGTCATTGATAGCGGTGTTAGATAATTTATTTGCTGTGACATGTATTGTCTGTTTTCTGGCTTCAATGTTGCTTTAGTGATTTTTCTGTGGATTTTGCTTGTTTTCTCCACCATTGTTGCGAGCAGCGTGAAATCGTTTGCTACTATTGTCAAGTTTAACGATGCCATGTCGGGATGCAGCCATTTACGGATTAAGGTGTATTAGAACTGCGGAGATATGGAAATTCATAACCCTTAGTTAGGTAGGGTTATGAATTTATTATAAATGATAAAGAAAGCTTTTTGCTTTGTTTCACTTTCACGTCTAAACAACAGAACTGATTTTAAAAATTCTTATACCAATGGCACACTACACTATCGGCGATTGATATAGGTTATATTTAAACCCGATATTCCCATGGATCCGTATCCGTAGTTCCCGTGAACTACGCGGGTGAAACTGTGGGTATTTGTTAATAGTAGTATATTTACAAGTGGCAACATTGTGAACAAATATAATTATTTAAACCAAAAGGTCATTATTTAATTAAGAAATGTTTAATATATCTTGTGGGCGTTATTTCTTTCTAAGGTAAAATTCAAATTGCTTTTGTCTGTTAGATCAGTCGTGTAAAGCGTGTAATTATCTAAAAATGAAGAACATTAAGCACGCATGTTTATTCAAAGCTTGATTAAATTTGTGACCATTACAAGCTGTAGTGCTCTGAACATGGTATGGATATAATTACTTCCTTATTAGTTTTTGCTGAATTTGATGTAGAGCTATTGATCGGTGTTTGATATTGCCATACCGATAACTTCGATATGTGGAGGTTTTTTCATATGAAGTATTTTTTTATATTGTGACGTCCTTACAATTACAGACACATTTCCGTGTGATCACAGTTTAAAGATATATAATGTCATCTAGAAGCTTTTTAAAAGCGTGGAAGTCAACGATAACTAGAAATAGGTAAATAACAGGTCCCCGAAATCAAAGTCTGTCTATTAGTACGATCAATTTATGGTAGTTTACGGGGTTTTACACTGCTCTACCGTCACCTCAAACACAGGGTGTTGTTGAGGTCAAACAGCAGCTGACTAAAAATAACAAGAAGATGTTACAACAACATCAAATCATAATTTCAATAGTTGACTTCTATAGAAGTCAACATTGACTTCTATAGAAGTCACCTATTGAAATTGCAAAAAACCGAAAACTGCAACTGTAAATAAACCTATTGTTCATGTATACTTGATATTATCTTTTAATGATTAATTTTGATGACGATGGCAGGATGTTGGATCTTTGTCGTAAATGGCGCAATTTGGATTTGTGTTCTCTGGTATACTTTTTGAGGTCAATTCTTTAGCTTTATTAGGATAGACCCTTTATAAGACCTTAGACTTTTAAAATAGTTTATTATTCATGTCCATCATTTTCTTTTTGACGCTAAAGCCATTATTCCTAAGACCTACCCTAGCATCACAATTGAGATTCAGATTTATATTTTTACAATATAATAGGACCCACGTTTACAACGCTTAGATAGATATAAGTATATTAAGCCATATCCATGTTCTCAACCAACCTACCTTGACCATGATTTAGTTAATGAAGCCTTTATTAAAAAAAACCATTAACAAAAACGATGCGTCTATAGTTTATTTTTTGGGTTTGTGGTTAGCCTCAACTCGAGTGATGATATCGCTGTGTTTTTAGCGCGGAAGTAGGTTTATAGTCGAGCAGGCAACTTTAAATGTTTCATAGAAACATTTTAAGTATATTTGTCTTTGCAAAATATAAGGAAATTTTACATATATTTGTTTTTAGTGCCGGTATATCAACATCAGCTATCATCTCAACCCATATACGTCCCACTGCTGAGCTCAATCCTTCATTATAAAAGGAAAATTGAGCTACTATACCACGCTGGTCAGACGTATTGGCATAGGGTTTTGCTTCGAGTTTTCCTTCATTTGCATAGATGTTATAACCATATTATATCACTCAGTCGTCTTTTACGATACTCAAGAGAGAGGGTGGTGAATTATATTCTTACTCCGTCACCATACGGATAAAAAATCATCATTATCTTATTCCATTATTTAGGGCCGACGCAAAATTTACTCTCCGTTTATTGCACATACTGAAAATAGTTTTGGCAATAGTTTTATTACCACTTGGCTGACGTCAAACCTTATTGAGAATGTAATGGCTGACCAGAAGGCATTAAAAATAATTGGCCCACGTCGATGTAAACTGCTTAGTTGTATTTTACGACACTCATGAACGATGTAGTATTCGAAGCCGGTATGGTACATATAGGCTAACTGCTAATTTTAGACATATTAGACAATATATGGTGATACTTTACATTAAAACTCACGCGGGGAAAATATAATTATTGATGTGAAACATCTATAGGCGAGGGTGAACCCGATCGTCGCGTGGCGTCTAACGCCACGCTTCGCGGCTCCCTCTTATTTAACTATAAAAGATATTTTTTTTTTGTGTGACTTAGTTGTTAGCCTCAGATGACTGTGACAACTTTACCCGGACTGGTGGGTGAGCGCTGAGGGCTCTCAACCCGCAAGGAACTATAAAATAAAAATCCGGATAAACATATCTACATTTTTGTAACGAAACCATAGTGCGATTTAAAAGTTTGTACAACGCCATCTAGTGCGCTCAAAGTAAATTGTTACCTATAATATATAATAATGAAAATAAATGTGTATTGAATAAAAATCATCATTTTCTTGGCAAAAAATCGTAATATTATTTTTATTGATACTTTATGCTATTTTATTCAGTTTTTGTCGTAATCTGTTATTTTATGCATATATACTTGTTCTATAAAATAATGTATAATTCTTTAACTACCTAACATAAGTATACCATACCTACCTACAGTACTTTCACGTACGAAAACTGGACAATCGCTTATGCGATTTTGACCCACTTTACACAGTCAGATTTCATTTAAAATTTGTAGATTAAACAAGGACCAATGACAATAAAATAATTTAAATAGCTTGTCTCATTATCATTACAGGATTAGAGATTTCTTTATAAATTATATTTTATAGCTGAGATTTAGCCTTAGCTCGATAGATGTCGCTATTTCTGTTTGCTAGATCACACTTTCTTAGCCGATCCCTTTGAACTACGTAGAAGTGTGTGAGCGAGACGGAGCGACGCTATGCTGTTCGTAAGCGACTGAACGGTAAATTAATATTATTGCTGTGTAATAATAATAGAAATTGTATTATTTTATTCAATACTTTATGGCATATTAGTTCCTGTCGTAATCTATTCTTTTATGCATATTTAAGTAGAAAATAATTTCGATGTTTCACATCTGCCAGGCGTCCTGAGCGACGGCTCGCTTTTTATTATATTGATTGATTTATTAAGTAACACCTATTATAAAAAAGCACAGATAAATAGATCTTTTGAATATCTATTATCCGTATGGTATATCTATTTACCAGAGTAAGAATGCAATTAACCCACCACTCCTTATATTGCTCGTGGGTGTAATAAAAGACGACTAAGGGATGTTATATCTTTATATCTTATACTAGCAATCCGCCCTCGCTACGCTTCGGATTCAGTCGCCTTACGCGCGTAGTTCCCGTTCCCGTGGGAATACCGGGATAAAATATAGCCTATGTTACTCCCTGATATTATAGATTCTCAATGGTGAAAGAATTTTTAAAATCGGTCCAGTACTTTTTGAGTTTATTCGTTACATACAAAAATACAAATCTTTCCTCTTTATAATATTAGTGTAGAAATGTAGATATAAATTTCTAGCGTACGTGTGTATGTCACTGAACTCCTCCTAAACGACTGGACCGATGTTGACGAAAATTTTTGTGTGTGTTCAAGGGGAGTCGAGGATGGTTTAGATTCACAATTGGACCCGGTAGGTGGCGCTGTTCGGGCAGGACAATAACATAACTTGAGAACGACTTTACCGATTTCGTTCTTTTTTTCTCAGTTTTCTAATACTTTGAAAATGACTTTTACGGCAAAAAAAAAGTTAAGAAAGTTTCACAGAAAATTTAAGAAAACTTAACGACTATATAAAATTTTCTAATGTAACCTTTTTTCGACTATATAAACGTTTCTATCTTTATATATATAAATCTTCTGTTCGTGTGTTTGTAAATGAACTCCTTCTAAGCGGTTGGGCCGATTTTGATGTTTTTTAGCTATTCCGATGGATATGAGAATGGTTTAGATTAATAATTTGAACCGGTAGGTGGCGCTGCGATCGATTTCAAGGAGAATTCCTTTTAACTATTTTTTTTAGATTTGAACAGAACAACGTCTGTTGGGTCTATATAAATTTCTAGCGTACGTGTGTATGTCACTGAACTCTTCCTAAATGGTTGGATCGCTATTGGTGAAATTTTTTGTGTGTGTTCAAGGGGATCCGAGAATGGTTTATATTCACAATTGGACCCGGTAGGTAGCATTTTACTTGAACAGAACAACGTCTGTTGGGTCAACTAGTTTAATATAAATTTCATGTAAGAGAAGGAAAACTAGAAATAAAACCTTATGCCAACTCATTTAAGCAGCGTTGTATTACTATACCACAATTTCATGCAGTAGGAGGCCCGAGCCCAACAGTGGAATGTATATGAGCTAAAATGACGCTGATGATGATAAATAATATCTATAATTTTACAGAACGAAATGATCGTGAGAATTCTCACTTATGAATCCAATTATACATTTTATGCATAATTAGTTAGCTACGACAAGAATTTCATTTATTTAAATATAGTATCGCTAATATTTCCGTCGAATGATGCCATGAAAGACGTAATGTTATAGTACTTGTAAATAGTTCTGAACACTCCCAATAGATGGCGTAAAACATCGAGTCCAATCGACCTTTATCTCTTCTCTTAGTTCTCAGAAAAATGCAGTTGATCGGACAAGATGACTGGTATCCGGTGGTCACTACATATTAAAGTATTGATTTTTTTCTCAATAAATCCTTATTGCACCTTAATTTTTAATAAAAAATATATTTATAGATTTTACTTATTACGTTTGACGTAGGTGGCCCAAGAATGCGCTATACGACGTTCTTTGAGGAAGCTCTTCAAAGACTGGTAACATATTAAAAAAATTAAAAGGATTATTAGGTATACTAGGCTATATACTAGGTTTTATTTTAATTAATTCTCATTTGTTTTTGGTAATTGTAATTAACTAACAACTTTACATTAAGTATTACTAACAATAATGAGTCTTGGTTACTCTAATAAATGAAGATTATTATTATTACTTCACTATTTACTCCATTGAGCTTACTCCATTGAGGATAGACAAAAAACTTGGAACGACAATTTTTATTTTGTGAGAGTTTGAAACAGAAAAATAAATATTTAGAATTGGCTAGTTTGACAAATGTATGTTAATTTTGATTAATAAATTTGAATGAAATCTAAGGTTATAGGTTAATATTACGTAATTCCCCACAGCTGAGTAATATCATAGAATAATTCTCACGCTTATGTCATCGCATAAGAGTGTGATGTCCTCCATTGTGACATATGAAAACCTTCAAATAACGTTGACGAAAAGTAACTTTTTTATTTTTATACCCATCCAGGCGGAGAATTAATCGGAGGGAGGAAAAAAAATTGGATGTAATTGGTAGTGAAAGGTAGAGAAAATTTGTGAATTGTGTTAGTGGAATTTAATTTTTCTACTTTCTTTTGTAACCTAGATTTTTACAAATATGTACTACAACTATGTATGTATTCATTGGTGAAATGCAAAGGCAGTTTGTATACGAAGAAAAGACTTTATTCATTGTTTTCACTTAAGCCAAGATATTTTTATTTGTCAATTTTAATCTTCTAGGTTTAGAATAATTTAATCCTTCAAATCAATAACTTAAGTCTGTATGGGTGTAAAATAGTGAAATAAATTTTGCGATGATACTATTACTGGAGTACTCAATAAATTAAAAATTAGCAAAACAAGTACTAAAGAGCGTTTTACTTCATGATGTAGCGACTCACTAAAAAGGTATATTCTGAAAATCAGTCCTTTAGAGTAGGTACTTATATATTCTACCCAAAGGGTACAAAAATAGGCAGTGAATTTTACTTCGATATTTTGTACGATACAATACTAGAATGAAAAATATATTTAACGAGGATGCCATACGTGATTTTTTCGCGGAGAGAATACTATTATTTATATAATTATTATTACTATTATTTATATAATTATTAAATTAATTATTGGATATGTAAATTATTATGTAATTTTAATATTAGATTGACCCGGACCAACTCCATCTGGTACCATTTGGGTCAACGATTACATTCCCAAGGAGGGTTGACGTCAGGCAGGCGGCCGGTCATAAAAGTCATTGCCGAAACTTTTTGCAATATGTCAAAACAGATGACATATTGCGTCGACTCCAAGTAATTGGGATAAGAGCAAGATGATGATGATGATATGTAAACATCACTAACATTTCGATTACTATGAGGATTATATACGACTCAATCTACATTATGCAGGTAATAGAAAGCAACAGTGAACATTGTTCGGACAAGGTCGACCGGAGTGACGTAGCAGCCGGATCCAAGCCCTTGTCAATGTAAATATATGAATTACTTTGTTAAAAAAATTAAAAGGGATAATTAAACTATGATAAATAATAATACATGTATGGGCAAAGTCAACCATAACGAAATGATGTATAGTTGTAAAATAAACTTTACTAACCGACCCAACCGACGTTTTCCTGTACAAATTTAATAAAAAAATTGTAAAAAGAATTCTCCTTGAAATCGATTGCACTGCCAGCTACTAGTTCCAATTATTAATCTAAACTATTCTTATATACATCGGAATAGCCACAAAAACCAAAATCAGTCGAGCCGTTTAGAAGTTCAATTTCAAACACACGAACTGAAGATTTATTGTATACTTTATTTTTCTATCGAAATGGACTAAACAATATCAATTTTTATTCTTTAAAAACACAGGTCCCTTTATGCGACATTTTTGTGGGATGCCCTACGTCCAACACTAGAGGTCAATAAGCTGAACTCGGCCATTATATGGTAATCCCCGAATTGAACGCACAGATGCAGAGTAGTTTGAAGCATGGAGAGCTTTCGCTCTGAGTGATTGTTGAGTCATGGGTTTGATTTGCATGTAGGAGAACTTTTTGGGCGACAAATGACAGCTTTGAGTTTGCATGTATTTTATATTGGTTAATTGTAAATTTTCAAGTCCTCTGAGACAAAATGATTTTATTTCTTCAATTTATTTCTTGTTATTGTACAAAAGAAAAAAAATTCTACATAATATACATAAAAAGCAAAAATAATATTCGAAATGGGTTTTTGATTGCATTTGGATATTAAAATTCAAGGTCACAAAAATGGGCGTGGGATAACCGAAATTGGACAGCGGCGTTATTGTTATCTCCATTGTAGGTTACGCCTACAGAAATTTATAATTAACAGTGATGGGAATAGGTAGCCCATTTTGGGGTTAACGACCATAAGTACTAGACATGTTACGGTTTTTGAAGTGAATCCATCTTTAGGTGCACTTTATTTTGTGGGTATTGAATGGGACTTTGACTGCACAGATGGCGTAGTGATTATGATACCGACCTACCATGTCAGTGTCAGGGTTCGAATCCCACGCAGGACAATACTTCATGCGATCCACAAATTGTTATTCTGAGTCTGGATCTAATTTGTGTCCGTTCATTATATGTTTGAAAAGTCCTCCGCAACACAAGAATTATATCCTCAGTGCAGAGCGTTCCTTTTTTTAAAAAAAAAGAGAATTTAATGGACTAAATCTTAACATTCGGCAAAGTCGGCTCTCGTCTCTTTATAGTATGATACATAGTCTCATAGAGTACTTATCATCATCATCATCTCGACTCATACACGTCCCACTGCTGGACGCCAGCCTCCTCCACAATCGGAAGGAAATTGAAGTTGCTATACCATGCTGGTCAGACAGGTTGGTATAGGGTTTTATTTCGAGTTTTCCGTCTCACGCATAGATCTTATATGCTTAAGGAACGTCCTTAGGCGTCTTTTACAACATCCACAGGCAAGATAGGGGATGGTGAATTGTATTCTTACTTCGTAACCACATGGAAACAATCATTTATGTAGTCTGCCATTAATAAAGATATCAACACAATCAATAAATTCACGAATAGTCCTTATTTTTTATTCATTCGTGTATAGCCTCCTTAATTTTAAATATAAAATGGTAAAGAAATCAGTGAGATACGATAATAAGGGCATTTATTCATTTACCAAAATAATTATACGATTATAGTAGGAATATAAACCAAGGTAACCACAATCTTGCTAATACAACATGATAATGAACAGCCTAACAAAGTAATATTTTTTCATGATAAGCAATTTTATATTAAGTATACTAATGGAAAATTTAGTGACTAATTTATAACAATCTTGTGACAATTTATGCGATTTGAAAAGGTTGCCGAGTTTTTATATTGGCTTCATGTGATTCACTAAAGTGCATATTATCGCTAAACCCAAAAAACCCAGCAGTTTTTTTGGTGCCATTGATATAAAATCCTTTAGGGCTAAAAATGGTGAAGTATGCAGTTGATATTTGATGATGGGGGTATGGTCAAAACGAGATATTAAAGTATTTTTAGATTAAAAATGATTAACTATTTAATTAAAATTACAATTGTGATTTCTTTTTCAACAACTATTGAATTTGTTGCGGGGATTTCGAGGTCCCCGATTTCGCTAAGATTACCAAGTTCTACTTTGGTTTTCATAACAGTTCAAAATTATTTTAGTGCATTTAACACAACATTAATTATTAAGAAAATATATTTTAATGAACTGGGACAAAACTTTCACTCCTTTACATATATTTTCGAACGGATATAATTTAAGAATGTAGGTTTGTTTGTCCCTTATGGTCTTATTTAATTTTTTTTAATTGCGATGTTTTATACTTATGATACGTAAGTCCATGAAGGTTTTTGTAAATTTAAAGCTACTTAGTTATTAGCTGCAGCAAAATTAAAACGCGTATAACTAAATTATTTTACAAGGTTAACTTAATTTGGGCGCGCACTTAACTGTAAAATGCATCCGTATGCATTCAGCTACTATTCATAGCATGAACTAAAGTGTAGATATTTTTTCTCATGAATGTTTGGATATTCATTTAGTTTTACTATATTGATTACAATTATAAGCTTCATAATTATGTGAAATTTACTAAACAACTATAAAATTATATTCTTTCCGACTTAATCTTCGTATTAATAATCCTATAAGTCAATAAAAGTTTTATTGACTTATTGTATATATAAGTCAATAAAACTTAGTCTTCCGTGGAAGTTTTAAAAATACAAAACCGAACCAGTGGTGGGTTGCCCGGGTACCTCAACTTTAATCGTGATAGCCAGACTACATGGCAGGATGACCCCGTCATTACAACATATTCTCTCTCCATAGTGAGGAGGTCTGCCAAGTAGACCACCTTCAATAATGGTCCTCGATAAACTGAAGAGTGGATAGATGGTCATATAGGGGGTATAAATGTTAACGTATGATCAAATTGTTCTTTTTGCGTTATTTAGTTTCAATCAGCTTTTCTGAGCCATTACAAAATGAATCATCTTTTATAGCTGGCATTTTCTCCTTTTATTTTAATTATAAATATTTATATACTTCTTTTTTGCTTTCGTAAAAGGTGTCTAAAAGAATACATTTTTTTTTGTGGGTGGGTCGCGGTCGGCGCGCTTCCGCACCACTCCGTCCGGGGCGACAGAGGGGCTTAAGCACGCAACTCCCGCGACCCACCCAAAAACCACGTCGCCTTCGTCGTTGGGCCGACCACTGGAGCAGCGTTAACTTGTCGTCTGTGGTCGCCCCGACGGAATACCCCTAATTGGGGTACCCTCCCATCGACCGACGTCCCCCCCTCGGGGAGGACGTCGGTCTTTCCTCACGCGGTCAGCCTCTCGGCGGGCGACGGACTAATCCCCGGTCACGTCACCCGCGGCCTCGGCTAGGGCGGCATGAGGCGCAGATAGTTGCGCCTACGCCGTCCCAGTCGCCGGCGGCGGATCTCCTCAGCGAGGCTGCGCTCCTCGCGCAGGCGATCCGCCGCCTCCTTCCGCGAGATCACTGTCTCGCAGAAGGCTGCGACCGCGTCCCATAAAAGAATACATTAGGGGAAACCTATTTAAAACACCATCAACATGTCTGGCCTACGCGTTAATGGTTGTCCTGCTGCAAACGAAGCTAGTGTCAAATAATGGATCGTATATAGGCTGAAAAGAAGATTCAAAGACGTATAATTAATGTAAATCTCTTACCTGGTGGAAGCTTAGACTTAAGCATATCCATAGCAACAACGTTGATGATGAGAACCCAAATAGGGCAGTCAAGTAGGTCATTGTCTGATTTGACGAAGGCGATGGCGCTGAGGCATTGTGTCTCCAGCCGCCTGCGGTCAGGATACGAGCGCCGCAACTCGCGGTTCACGTTTGATTGGAACTTCTTCATGTCAAATAACTGTAGAAGGAAAACACATTATAATATTTAGGTTTTTATTCTTTATTGTGACGAGGGGTAGCGACTATTGCTTACTTACATGGTCGACATTTACCTATTTCTTGCCCGGGATATCGTGTAAATTGATTACAGGATATAAGATAATGTCATTGTTAAAGAAGGAAAACTCGAAATAAATTTTATCTATATTTTAATGTTTATTATTTTATGAATTTTGCTTGCTTTATTAATTTAATATAAACTTCGCTCTTGATACACAATAATATATTATTATCAACGTTATTTATACTAGGATAGCGCTAGTAATTACTATACTGAATTATATGTCTAAAAATATGATTTGTTGTTATAAAAAAATAGACAAACGCGTTGAGTTTCTTGCCGCATCTTTTCAAAGCGTTCTGATCTGGTAGTAATTTAAGGTAAAATGTAAAAGATACAATATGTGACTGCCTCCGTGGGTTTTATGCATAATAAATCATTTGAATTTGAATGAAAACGAATAAAATGTATTTTTCATTATTTTGGCTCGAGCCCCCTCTACAATAGGAGAGAAATTGACCTACTATACCACGCTGGTAAGACGTGTGGGCGTTGGCTTTTGTTTCGAGTTTTCCTTCTCTTTCATATATGTTATTTACACATTATGTCTTTTAGTCCCTTAATAAAACCGCATACGGGTTATTAGTTATAGTACTATCCGTGTGGTGATGGAGTCAGAATACAATTCACTACTCCCTATCTTACCCGTGGGTGTCGTTAAACACGACTAAGGGATATAATACGCATATAACATCTGTGCAATAGAAGGAAAACTCGAAAGAAAACCCTATTGCAACACGCCTGAACAGCGTGGAATAGTAGATCAATTCCACCTCTCACACAGTGGTGGGAGTCTCGACCCTAACAGCGGGACATATATAGGCTAAGATACGAGTTATACTATGAATTACATAACTAGTTTAAAAATTTAGCTGGTAGTTACTAATCAAACTCTCTTAGGACCAAACTTTGAAACATAATAACAAATCTCTTTATCTTAATTAACACGAGCGTTGATCTATGTATAACAAATTGTTAGAGACGTTCAAATCAATAGGTCTATATTAGATCTTATCGAATTAATTTTACATAACAAACTATCAGATGGTAATGAAAAAACAATCGTTCGATCAAATAAAAGTCGGGCCGTCTTTGTGTTCGACGGGTTCTCAACTGAGTACGACAAGCGCTAACTTTAATTGTTTCTCAAATTTTAGCAGACAGGTTATATATTAAAAAAAAAAAATATTTGAGACCCTTTTTCGTGTAGTGAGGGAGTAAGCATACGAAATGTTGCCACCCCATCCTTTTACATGGTAAAAGACGACCCAAGGACGCAAGAAGATAACATCATTGATTATTTTTTAAATTATCTGTATATTAAAAGCCTGAAATTCGACAAAAAATTAAAGTTTATGCTTAACGTACTGAACTTAATAAGCCCAAGTTTCTGAGGATTTTGTATGTAGTGGCTTTTCGTGATGCATTTAGTACCACCGAACCTCATAGGACGCGTTCATACTGCCTTCACTTTCTTCAGCGGCAAAGCTAAGGTCCATGAGCGGTAGTGTCACTTACCATCAAGTGTAGGTACTATTTGCTCGTTTACCATCAAGAATTCAAAAAAAAAAACCCGCCGAACACGATTTCAGTCTAGTTCAGTTAATATACCTCCTACTTTTGGGCCTTTTCTACAATGAAATGGAAATTGACTGTTTAATAAGTTACTTTAAATTGGGTTATATATCAAATTTACCTTTGGAAAATGTATGGACGTCTTGCGGAGTTTTAAATACTAAAGACCCATTAAAATAATATGTATCACTTTAGTTAATGATACCAATTGAAGTTATTTGACGCAATACATATTTTGTTACAGACAAGTCTTATGATTTCATCGGTCTCTATTAAATATCAAAGTCACAAAACCCGAAATTCGAGCACACCGTGATTCAAATTTATCGATATAATCTTCAATATTCCCAATGGTTTCTAAATCAACGAAGGAACTCTAAGAGTGCACCGAAATAGCCGAGTCAGATGCATCAACGAAATTGAATGAGGCTTATAAAGTCGTTACACAACCAGTGCAAGAAGTTGTCGAGAACGAACGTCCGAATCACTGGACTACATAGATGCTATCTTTAAAAACTTCGCCGACATTATACGTAAAACTTTGGACAGCAAGTTGTATAAGTGTTGTACAAGTCGCTACATTGATGAAGCTTCTGGGAACTGTAATTATGTCTTGCAGATTACAAAATAACGACATTTACTCATCTTGCTTACGTGAAATATTCTTGAAATTGATTATTGTTTGCCGCGATAGTAAAGAACACTATTACAAAGTGGGTACATATAGATACATATGTACATACATATATATATAAAGATTTTGATCACAAAATCAAGTACCAATGGAATAAACAACCACAAAATTTCATAATGTTGATTAGAATATTTTCGGAGCTATGTCAAAACTTCGCCATCTAAAGGTTTAAGATAAACAGAGCTTGTTGACTCTACTAAAAAATTGTGGTTGACAGTAGATACTGATAATATTGTTTCATATATAATTTAGTCACAAGGGAATTTGCTTGTGGGAAACCAAGTGGATCGCACAGAAAAAATCTCAGACACCAACTAGTTTCAACATTCAACGGTATTGTTTCGAGAAAATAGGATATTTTTAATTGACAATTACTTTATAGAGCAATAGGTCAAAGTTAACCTATTAAGTTCTTTATTGCAATACTAAATAATACATTTTATAGGATGTTGAAACGAGTTAAGAATAGAACGTGCTACCACTACGTTGCAAAGATCAACTCAGAAAGCAAGAGAAAAGTGAGCGGGAGTGTTGCTTTAGTAAATTCATGATTCAACTGAGGATGCGTGGCCCTTATTAGATATTTGGAATTACCCAATGTGCCCTCAAAGAGATGTCTAATAAAAGATGTCGACAGAGTGTAAGATGGATACCATATAGAAAAATGACTTAAAGTAATTTTGTATAAGACCTAAAACATATATTAAATACAAAAGATGAACGCTATAATTTAAAAGAAGTGTTATAATTCTCACAATAGCAATTAATTGAAGCACCACATTGTTACGGCGGCACATTGGCTTCGGACAATGGCTTACTTTCTGCAGATTCGCTTTCGTTACTCCCAAGGAAATAGACTAACATCCAAACAAATATGTGAGGCAATAACCATTATTTCCCTTACCTAATGGAAACTTCTTTCATTGTTCACTTACAACCTTACGTAAAACGATGTAGTTAATGGTGTATGAATTGTTAATAAATCTTTTGGAAACCAGGAAGAGAGATTTATATATTGTTGTATATAAGAGTTAATCCATGAAAACGATTTAAACCAAGGAACGGAAATAAAAACCCGAACACTAATTTTCTAAATTCAAAAAAGGGCTCAGTGAACATTTATATAGTGCAGTCCGCAACTTTGAAACTTTATTGAGACTTTTGAGGACAATTGCACTAACTTGATTCCCACCAAGTAACATCTCTAATCAACCATAAACAATAAAGTTCAGACAATAACTTCGCAGTGCACTAGTAAACAGACACACTTTGTATTGTGAACATAGCACCTTATCGATCTTATTATTACGTTCTTAGACATGCTACCGAATGAAATCTCAAGCACAGAATTTGTCAAATGGCAATGAAGCGTTGAATGTCTTGCATCAAATACATAAAAATAATCCACGCCAAAAATGATACAGGTAATGCAAATAAACCTGCTTTATTTAAATACAATCCAGTGGAGTAAAGTAGTGACACGTAAGTCATGAAGAGGGTGCCAAAAGTATACATCATAGCCTCTGAATGATGACTTAAGACGACGAAACAAAATCATTTTTTATATATAAGTATAGCCTTGTGGAGGCACTTTCCAATTATCAATTTTACATTTTACCTTAAATCACTCCAATAATCTACCATTGTAGTAATGTAATTATATAACATTGTTAAGCATTAGTTCTAGCGTGATGTCTTCGAAGGGCCAGGATCAGGATATATTTTTTCCAAAACCTCACGAATCCACTACTTGAATAACCATCACTCCTCTGAACCACTTAGGGGAAGTGGGAGCTCTCTATGTAGTTACCGTAGATAGAGTACGACCGATTATTATGGTGATCAAATTCAGTTATGATATTCACATTTGCATTCGCTTCGTCATTATTAGTACCGTAAATATAAATGTCATGGCCTGCACCCGTTTGATAGAATTCTATTACAGACGCTCCGCAAGTATTAATCGACATTATAAATAAATAATGTTTTCAGCAACAACCACAAGTGTCTCACGGCTTTAATGGGACGCATTCATATAAATAATATGTCGTAATACACATCAACTTATACTATTTTAACAATAACCCATCATGAAAGTATTTCGTAATAATGAAATGTTAGTGAAATAAAATTACTCAACAATGTCATGGTCGTAGTAAAACGTGTTCGGATACTATATAGTCGTGATGCCACAAATTACTGCCGTACTAAAGTAACGCACATTACAGTAATGCTTCGAACTTTTAATTTTTTCTAAGATGATTGTCTTTAATCATTGTCTGCAGAGAGAAAATTATAGGGAAAGAGGCGACAAAAGAAAGCGACAATAGTCGCCTATTATTATTGAGAATATGTATGTGACTTTCCGTATGCTGATAGAGTAAGAATACAATTCACCACCCACTTTCTTGCCCGTGGGTGAGGTAAAAGCCGACGAAGGAATTTATAAGATGCAGATAACATCTATGCAAGAGAAGGGAAACTAGAAATGAAACCTTATACCAACACATCTGACCAGTGCAGTATTGTGGGTCAATTTGCCTTCCATTGTGGATGACGTTTGAAGCCCAGTGGAACGTATGTGGGCCGCAATGATGATGATAATGATAATATATCCCTTAGTCGTCTTTTACGACGTTCACGGGCACTATAGGGTGGTGAATTGCATTTTTACTCCGTCACCACACGAAATATTCAAATCTTATTAATTTCCTTTATTTAGAAGAAGCCTGTATTCAATATTAAATTGATCCTACGATAGAAGATGATAAAAGAAGGGAATAGATATGTGAAAGACTGCGATTAGAATTTTAACGCTGACATAATTAGACAATTGAAATGTTTAGATTATCAAAGTAATTTTCACACAACACGATGATTACTGATCCAGTGATTTAGATCATTACGTGGGCAACCATGAAATTAATAGACAAATGTTACGACATCTCATTTCATAAACGCATCTATCTTGACGGAAATATTTACTGACGCCCGTTTGGTATGTTCACAGCGAACCCGTTCACCTTGCGTTACAACATATTAAAATTTAAAATACGTATTTCAATAGGCGTAGAGGTTAGAATCCTCTTTTGATAATAATTTTGTTAATAGTATAGTTGGTCAAAGAGGATGTATATGGCTTTAAACGTGTAATTAAGTGCATCTATTGGATTGGAGTAAATTACAGATATGAGGGTAAAGTCATATAATCAAGAACTACTTTATAGTAGTTGTTTTATAAAGTTTTTAGTAGAATATTATATTGTTATGTTATGAATAATTGCCCGTTTCAAAGATGAATGCGACTAATATCAAAGTTGATATCATCATCACGTTTCACATACGTCCCACTGTTGGGCTTGAGTCTCCAGCACAATAGGAGGGCAATTGACCTACTATACCATGATATAGGTTTTATTTTGATAGGTTTATTTTAAGTTCTTCTCTTGCTTAGATGTTATCTGCAATAATCCCTTGGTCGTCTTTTACAACACCCACGGGCAAGAAAGAGGCTGGTGAATTCTGCTTTACACTATAATAAATAACTGCATAAATGGCGTTGTGGTTAAACAGGCGACCTACTATGCCAAGTGTTTTGAGTTCATTTCCTATGCAGGATCATACTTTGTTCGATCCACAAATAACTGTTTTAAGTCTGGGTGTAGTTTATATCCGTTAAGTTACATGTTTGTCACTACAAAATTATTTATTTTTTTAGTGACAAACATATCGTTGTAGTGGTGGATGTTGGTTTTTGTTTTTATTATTTTAGTTTATTTGGATTTAAAAACCGTACGCCATAGAAATGTTGAAATCAGGCATGGGTTTCTTACAGATAAGAGAATACAGAATCCTACAATACAATGTATTTCGTTTTTTTTTTAATGTATGTGTATTCGCTTGTAAATAACATCACTTTAGCTGCTAATAATCCTTGACTTTACGACACCCATGGGAGAGTCTGGATTACTGGCCATTATATTCTTACTTCCTTACTAAGCGGCGAGTGAATTTAAGCCCGTTTGGTTTTATTAATTTGGTTTTAAATAGAACATTATATTGTAAAATGTAAACGAAATATTAATGCTAAGTAGTTTTTTTATATTAATAAATACGCTTTGGTTGTGTAATTTGACATTGAAGGTTTTTTGTACGAATTCTTGAGATGCGTATTTGTAGCGCCTAAACTAATTATGTTTAAAAAGTTTTTTATTTTCGAATTAATGGCTCGCTTAATTCTTTATTAATAGCTAAGATTATAATATTATGTGTTTCGTTTCTTGTTAATATATAACTAGATATATACTTTGCTTCATTAGTATTATGTCAAAAAGGTATTGTAAATTTTTCCATCCCTTGGTATAAGTAATTTATAATTAATAAACTACTAAACATTGACGGTAGTTTCATAGATTAATTACGCCATGTGTGCAGTCTTAAAAATTGTTGAGTTTCGGGTACTTATCATAACTTGCAATAAATAATTGTTAGACTAGAATAACAAGAATTTAATTAAAAGTACTATTTATAACGATGGTGATTTTACACGACTTATCTTGAACTTAACTTGCCTATTAACTAGTGGCATGAGCCTTGAGCCACAATAGTGATGTGTCGAATTCAAGTTCAGGGTTGAATAGAAGTATTTAAAGGGTTTAAATTGGAAATTCAGACTTGGTGGTTTAAGCATTAACTTATATATCAATTTTCTAAAATTCGGTGCCCACATAGAAGAATTTTTTGTGCGATTAAAAGTAAAATATACAGTGTAAATATTTATTTGATATCTTTGTATATAAATTTCTTGTGTACGTTAGTAAATTTCTCCTAAACAGCTAGATCGATGTTGAAGAAGTTTTTTGTGCATGTTCAAGGGGATTCGAGAATGGTTTAGATTTACAATTGGACCCGATAGGTGGCGCTTATTTGAACAGAACAACGTCTGTTGGGTCAGCTAGTTTGATATAGAAATTTTCAACCACGGGAAATAATGAACTATACGATCAATAATTAAACTTAAAAAACACGCTTACCTTAAATATTTTCTCTTGTTCTAGTGAATATCCAGGTAGCTTGATTACGTCTTGCCCAATAGCTGTCTCTTCGTTGCTGGTGGCCGCGGTACTCTTAACAAACACACTACTCTTGGAGTAGCGTCTGATGAGTATATTACCGGCATCGTCCATTTTTATTTTCACACCCTGTTGACAATACATTTCATTCATTATGTCATTCATTCCATCGATATTTCCAAAGGGGTATCCTTACTAATATTATAAATGCAAAAGTAAGTTTATTTGTTTGTTAGCTTTCACGCTTAAATCAGTGAACCGATTTCAAAAATTCTTTCACCAATAGAAAGCTATCAGGGCATCAACATAGGCTATATTTTATCTCGGGTTTCCCACGGGCACAAAAACTACGCGGGTAAGGCGACTGAAATCGAAGCGAAGCGGGGACGGGTTGCAAGTAATATCATAAACGCTGCATGGCAAGCCGATTAATAGCCGCCGTTGGTGTTATTATACATATAAATTTCCCAGGAAAGTTTTGCCTAATTTCCTGGTGATTCTTTAGTCAGTTTTTACGACTTTCTTGGGAAGTATTGGGGTGGTGACAAATTGTATCCTTAAATCATCATGCTACACGTCGAATCCATTATTGCTAGCTGAAATAGAAGCACAAAGAGATGTAGTTTATGGTGTCATCATATCGCCTGGAATAACAGGGCAAGGAGAATATAGGCTTTCAATATTTTAATTTTAAGTGGTCTAAAACAATTAAGTCTCACTAAATTTAACATAATTTATAGTAGGTACATTTCTCTCCTAAAAGGGAGGAGATTCAAGCCCAGCAGTGGGGCGTTTACGAGCTGAGACGACAAATAATAAGCTATATACTTTATTATTTCTTAAATTTATATCACTAACATTTTATAAGTATCGTTACAGAAGTAGCCCAATCAGCACCTTTTAATTCCGTAATTGCTAAAGCTCGTTTGCCAAGGTAATAGTAAATCATTTTTAATACGATATTCTTTTGATAAAATCTATCTATATCACTATATATAATGTAACATTAACAAATCAAGTAATTACAATAAGTGTTGTAGATTTTAATACAACATTCAAAGTTATATGATTGATGAGAAGACAGAACTGTTCAACAACACAATTGGTACCAATCTGACCTATGACATCATGACCTTAGCCCAACAGCATGTCATACTATTGTTATAAATATTTGTATTAATCAAAGTTTACTACACGGAAGACAGATAGAAGCTAAAACATATTGATAGCAATTAATATTGTGTGAGAATGTTTTTGCTTGTTGATTCTAAGGAGGCTTATAGAAACGACTGAAAATTAAAATATGATGACGTAGTTGTCCAAAAATAGTGATTTTCCTTTACCATGTCTTAAATTTTGTCGAGTTTATATTTGTAGTGTTGAATTTTGAAACTTTGTCAGGGTTCGTTACTGAGAGACCCATAACGCTGTAAAGTGTTCGAAATATCGGGCAAATAAAACTCCAATAAAACCCCGATAAAATCCGTAAAAATAGTGTCCTTAAAATCATTTCAAAAATGTGTTGCTCGCATAAACATTAGAAATCACTATGGATTCCGTTTCTATATTGGAAGAATATTTGTATAATTCATGAATATATATCTTAATAATATAATTCTTAATGCTGGACCTTGACTCAAAAGAAAATCTAGGAGTATATCTTTATCCTCTGTGGTTTGCGATTAAGAATATTACCAATTCTCAGTTTATTTGTGGGTATCGTAAAAGACGACTAAAAGCAGCATATCGATCTGTACCTACTCCATCTGATGGTCAACAATTAAATTTTCAAAGAGGATCAGCCAGACGGGCGGTAAAAATAATTTTTAAAATTTTTCTATGTACGAGTGAAAAAGAGTACAGAGATATTGATGATATACGTATAAATATTCTGAAGATGCATATAATAGAGTTCTTCCCAAATGGACGGCCCGATTATGATGAAATTTTGTGTGTATGAGCTGTTAATGTAATAAAATCACTTGAAGGTTCAATTATACTAAATTCTAAAAAATATTTAGCACATTAATTATATCCACATTCTGCATTCTTTGAATTAATCAATGCATAACTCAACCAAATTACTGGTCTATTAATTACATTGACGTATTATAAATACATATTTAAATAAATTACTGTCTACCTTTACATTTATATCCTGCGTCAGGTAACCTTTTGAACAACCTTGTCATTTGCCAAGATATGTACTGAAAGCTAATATTGTATATAAACAAATCTTACATTTGAACGATGTAATCTTGTTTAGTACGTTATAAGATTGACGCTTCCTCGTCTAGTATCTCTATACTATAGTATTTTATTATTTTGACGTTATTTAGTTTTGAAATTACGTTATCTAGTTTGTTTGATTAAGTAGATTCCTTGTTAGACACCATGACGAAATCCTTAAATAAAAGGATATATAAATCACGATTTATGAATGCTAAACGTCATTCAATTTCGTATTTTTGACAGATGATATTATAGTACATTATTAGTTCATCCCATAATTAACAACATGTCAATTAAATTAAAACATAAATTTGACATGAAGTCTTAATTAGTTGATATGATATTGTCGTGTTTTATTCTAGGTCTAGATTGCATCATAAACTCATTTAATAAATCTTTATTATTCTAGCCCACACAAGTCCCACTATTAAGCTCGGGCTTTCTTCATAATAGGAGGGTAATTGGCTTACAAAACCGCGCTGGTCAGACGTGTTAGCTTTTATGTAGAGTTTTTCTTTTCTTGTAATAAATATTATCTACTTATTACATCCCTTTGTTGTGTTTTTCCATCCATCAGCCTACAGACGTCCACTGCTGGACCTAGGCCTCCTCACGAGAATGCCACTCGGACCGTTTTTCCACACCGACAGGAAAGAACGAGGTGGTGAATTCTTATTCCGTCACCACACGGAGTAATAATAAACCTTATGAGTTTATAAAAAACTAGCAATCCGCCTTCGATTCGCTTCGGTTTTAGTCGCCTTACTAGCGCAGTTCCCGTGTCCGTGGAAATACCGGGCTAAAATACTAGACTATGTTACTCAGGGATAATATAGCAATCTAATGGTGAAAGAATTGTCGAAATCCGTGACGTAGTTTTTGAGTATATTCGTAACAAATATACAACGTTGCCTCTTTATAATATGAAGTGTAGATTACACACAATCCAAAATATTTTCTTGTATAAGGTGTGTAACCCTGTTCATGTAAATGGATAAATGTAACTATTAGCTTGTTCGTTAGTGATTCAACCGGTAGTGGGAAGTTGCATGATGATTGACGAAACATATATAATTGTCGCATAATAAAAACGAATTCTATCGGAGCAGCGGCCCGTAAATTGTAATTAGCGTCGAAGTCAGTTATTATAATGTATCGAATTCTATACTTACAAATGCAGGAAGTATTGATTGAAGTGATATGTGTTTTGAAAAGGGTAAAAAGTTTAATTAAAGACAATTTCGGGGTGAGACGGAAGGGATGACGTGTAGTCGTATATTTTATCGTATTGTCAGTCGATTGAGATGCATTATTGGATATAGGCTTACGCATATATGTATAGGGACGATAGTACCATAATAGCTACGCTTGGCATGTGGGATGGCTGCCGAAGTTAGAGTTAAGAGTTTTCTAAGTGAAGGCTATTGTACACTCTTCTGGTATTCATTAGAATATTTATGACTTACAAAAGCAAATAAAGGATGGTAAATATTGTATTTTTAACGGGGAGTATTTATTTAACAGACATATCTTAAATATTGTTATTTTATTAATTATCTATTTAGAGATAATATTTCACAATTTGCAGAAAATATTTTTCTCTTTAATTTAACAGAGTTTTTATAATGTTATCTACTATTTATTTCAAGGAATAGACAAATCTAGATGTTTTATTTAGCACCTGTTATTTTTGGGTCGACCACTCAACACAGAACTCTGCACCAGTGGTCGATCCAACGACGAAGGCGACGTGCTATACGGGTGGGTTACGGGTGTGCGTACTTACGCCCCTTTGTCGCCCCGGACGGAGTGGAGCGAGGAGTGCGCCGACCGTAACCCAGCCCCCAAAAAAAACCATTATTTATTTAATTGAATAGAAATATTATATTTATATGGTTAATTTAAATTTATTTGCATAAAAAGCAAAGTATTTGAATTCCATATAGAACGGATTTTTAAATGCTTTACGAATAACTGTTGATGTGTTATTCTGTCCAATGAGTAAATATATTTGTAAATCTAGAAAACTTTGATGGTCTCTCATAAATATGATGGTTTGGAACAATTAGACCCGATTGGTGGCATTACAGTTGGTATACAAAATATCATATTCAATGTTGCGTAGCTCTTCCGAGCAGGACGAAGTCTACTAATGCATCATATATAATAATAAATTTTGGAATAAATATATGCATACAAAAACACAAAATAATTCTGATTTTTGCGTCATTTAACTGTCTAATGGCGGTTAGGAAACTATATCTAGCATTCTAATTATAGTTTGCTAGACAGACAAAAGATTTAGTACCACCGTGACAAATTATTTTTAGTGAATTCGGAGCCATATTAGGCCAAATACTAGATCACTGTCTGACCTCATAGAAACGAGTATATTTCAAGAACGCATTAGACACGGGCAATGAAGCTTGATAAAGTTACTCGATCATTTTTCTCATTAAGCTCCTGTCCTTACTTATGTTTATTATTAAAATTGTATACTGTGTATAATCAATTGTAACAACAGTAATTGAGGTAATTATATTGGGTTTGCATTTATATTCAAGGCGATTAGGCTAGAATTATTTAAAATAGGAAAATTACGATAATAATTCTACGTCCGTTTGTGATTAACGAATTGGAATTTATATCTTCAATTTCATTCATTTTCATTCAAGAATATCAGTCCATATAATGTCTCACTCACCGAGCTTCACGTAAGTAACCATTGTTGTCGAGCCTCCTCCACAATGGGAGGGTAATTAACCTATTATTTCACGCTGGTCTAACGTGTTGAATTAGGCTTTTATATCGATATTTCCTTCTTTTACTTACACATTGTAAATAAAACTATTTTGCGGATTTTATAGAGTTTGTATTTGATTTTTGATTATCCGACGTTTCGAACACTTAACAGCGTTCATGGATACGGACGGAGAATCCCAGTAGTTTTATTTACATTCTATAAAATCCATTTTATTTATCTTTACTTTAACGAAGAGGAATTTGTTCATCAGTAACTAAAAAGCGTCTTGAGTGGTCCCTCATCCAGAGACAAAACAGGTGCCCAAAATTCGAAGTTTTGTGAAAATTAAAAGCAGAAGAATTTTCCTTTTCTCTTATCTTACTTGATTTATACCATATAATGTCAAACCATGGGCATTTGGTGGTTGGTGATCTTTGCCTTTCATATTCATCACTTCAAAAACATAAGTACATTCGATACTAGTCGCTAACAATGGCTTACACTAGTAACCGTATTGCCAATGCAAAATAAAAAGATGAAATATTTTTTTAAAAGTCGAATATAAGTCCATTTGCACTGGCCTTGTATTTGACATTCTGATTCCATCGCATTTGAATATAAGGATTTTCGATCCTATTGTTCCGTTCTTGTTTATTTGCCGAGGCTATTTTTATTATACGCGTTGATTCTTGAATTGTTCTACATCATTACTTCCTTTTACACATCACGTATTGTATGTCAGCCTAATAATAATTGTTTTAAACGTCTGTTATATTTTTTGTAGTTGTTTTAATTTGTTGGGAATTTTCGCGTATCACAATGAATCTGTGTATTTTGACTCCATATGGTAGTAAAAAATTTTTTATACATTTTTTTTCTATACGTCCTTGAATTTACAGGTTAAGAGTACAATATACGAGTATATCACCTGTTTGAACGTCTCATACGAGGTTCGTGGCAAATCCCTTACATTTAAGTAGATATTAAGTAGATAATATTACAGTAAAACTCGTTTAAGACGATTTCGCAGGGACCTGACCAAAAACGCGTCTTAGGCGGAAAAGCGTATTAAGCGGCAAAGGGAAAAACGTGCCATTATTATTTATTATATTACATTATTATTTTGAATAACTACGTATTGAATTTAACATTTAAAAATTACCTAAATGAAATATTGTTTATTTTCTTTATTTAATATAGTTACTAGATACATTTTTAAATATTAAAAGATAAAAAATATTTAGAAATATAAAAAAATGTTGTTTATTATTATTACGTTACTTAAAGTAATCACCTATTTTGGTCTGACAAAAAGATTTTGAGGCATTAGCAATTACAAGATTTTGAACGTAATTTAATTTTCGCAGTGAGTCTTCGATTCTATTCAAAGAAGTTACATAGCGTCTTAAATCATTAACTGCTGATAATGCCTGGGCGTGTGACAAAATCGGAGTTGACTCATCTTCTTCTTGGTTATTATCACTTAGGGTTGCTCTACAATCGCTGGCCGCTGCCACAAGGAGTAATATGTGTATTTGTGTGACACGTGTTGGCGTATTAAACGGTATGACGATCGTATTAAGCGTTAAGAAATGTATGAAAACATGTCTCAAGTTGCTGGGACCGACGCAAATTGGCGTATTATGCTGGAAATCATATTAAACGTGATCGTATTAAACGGGTTCTACTGTATTTGCAAGCAAAAGAATACTCAAAGTTTCTATCGATCCGTCTAACCATCACTTTATAGCAGGTTAATTCCCGTTCAGTTTTGTAAATGGTTTGAGAAGAAGTTACACTATTTTATCTATATATTGACGGACTAAGTATACAGTGTATTATTACAAATACTTTTATGTTTGCTGTTATGGTCAATGTCGGTAATTTTTAATTCTTTTTACGTTTAAGATAGCTCAAGGAAGGAATCGGCTGCAGATTTTTTATTACCCATCTAATAAGTTAGATTAACCCAATTTTAAAGCTAGTGTGATTTGTAGGTGTGACGCTGGGTCTTTTTGTTGCTAAATATCGTATTTTACAAACACTAGCCGCTTCAGAATATAAAAAAATGTTACATAATACGACATATATTCTTAATTATTATTTATATATATAATCATTACTCGCTCTCAAATTTTTTTCGACACTTACGTAAATAGTTACGCAGTTTTTACACTTAGCGTTTACGTTATTAGTTAAATAAAAAAACTTGACTTGTTGTGCAAACATTGCTAAGTTCGTTGTCATAATCGTGAACTCATCAAAGTTTTTAGTGTAGGCGTCAACATTCATCAGAACGGTACATCACTGTCATGAATAGTAGTATCATTAGTGATATGTAAGTTCATTTTATACACATTCATGTATGCTATCATCAACATTCTGCTCTTTTGCTAATTGCCAGGGGTCGACGGAATATGCACTCATCTTCCACTGTAGATATTGCAAACATTTTTTGAGCAAGCACTCGATTGTCTAACGTCAACCCTCTTTGGGAATTTAATTGTTGATCAGATGCCAACACATGGCGTTGGCCTAGGTCGATTTAAAGCTCTTAGCCGTATTTTACGACACCTACGAGTAATGTGAGAGTAGGTATAGTATTTGTAACCGCCACAATAAAATTAATTATTTATTTCCCTTGAGTGTTTGACAAATCAAAAAAGTAGATATAAGTACTAAGTTTGAATCCTGAATCGCGTGTTATAGTTTTGTTTTAAAGTAATTCTCAACAGGTAAATATATAGCCGAGGCCGCGGGTGACGTGATCGGGGAATTAGTCCGTCACCCGCCGAGAGGCCGACCGCGTGAGGACGTCCTCCCCGAGGGGGAGACGTCAGTCGATGGGAGGGTACCCCAAATAGGGGGTATTCCGTCGGGCCGACCACTGATGACAAGTAACCCTGCTCCGGTGGTCGGCCCAACGACGAAGGCGACGTGCACGTGGGTGGGTTGCGGGTGTGCGTGCTTACACCCCTCTGTCGCCCCGGACGGAGTGGTGCGAGGTGCGCGCCGACCGTAACCCACCCCCCAAAAAAAAAACAGGTAAATATATCATTTATTGGCAGGTGCTATTGGTCCTCATGTGTTGATTGCCCAAAAGAATACAATTTATCATTCTGCTTTACTTTCCCGCGGGAAATATAAAAAAAACGGGCTGAAAAAGCACTAGGCAAAGAAATTACTCTGTTAAGAAATTTTAACACTTGTGATCTTCAATTCACTTATTTTTTATTTATTTCTGAGATTTAAATTACTGTAAGAGGTTTAAACAATAAAATATTTCTCTTTCTTGTTAAAGTCAGCCTTATTATTAAAAGAGGAATTAAAAATATAAAATATGAGTGTGTATGCCTTACTAATATTAACCTCAATAGAAAGTGTGTGAAGTTTAAAAAATTGTATCATATTCTTATCGTTTTCGATTTATTTAGATAAAGTATTCAGAAAAATTGGTTGCAAAGCCGATTCCCATGAAAAATAAATATGTACTTCTGAGTCTGATAATAGTCCTCCCTCAATTGTATGTGTATGTTTGTAAAGACAATAACATAAGCATAAAAAATAATACAGGGATGTATGTTTTAGTATAGGGTCCTTTACCAAGAAAAGAATATATCTAATGTGGATAATGGTAATAAATATTATAGGTAACTCACTTGTCCTATATGTCTTCGGACTTCCTCTGTTTTCTGATCTCTGTGTGGGTTGTCGAAACCGCAAAGACCAATTCTGAAAAAAGGAAAAGCAATTATTAAAGCATCGTAATGTGAGCAGATTGAAATTAACGAAATAAAAATGTAACGGTCAGCACTTCTTTCTTATAATCAGCTGCATTGTCAAAATGACAATAGTTTTATGATCTGTCGTCTCCAACACTTCTTGGAAATGTAATTATTAACCAAACAGTACAGAGTTTAGCCCAGGTTGATCTCGTATGTTGACGTAGTAAGAATACAATTCACTATTCCCTATCTTGCCCCTGGATGTCGTAAAAGACAACTAAGGGATTTAATAAGCATAAAACATCTGTGTAAGAAAAGGAAATCGCGACACAAAACCTTATTCCAACACGTCTGACCAGCGTGGAATAGTAGGTGAATTCCTCTCCCATTATGAAGGAAGCCTGAGTCCAACAGTGGGACATATATGTGCTGAGAACATATAAGGCGTGAGGTGATGATGATGTAAAGCTTTCAGTCGTCTTTACGACACCCAAAGGCAATCCAAGGGTTGGTAGTATTCGGATCCGCCATCACATAGTAAAGTTTTTAAAGTAAAAATCATCATAAGGGATGTGAGTAGATAATATGACTATAAGAAAAGGAAAACTCGAAATAAAACTCTAAGCTAATCTGTTTCGCCAGTATGGTGTAGAAGGCTAGATATAAGTACATTTTCTGGAAGAAGCTCGTACCTAACTATGACATAGAATAAGAAATATATATGGAACTTAAAATATAATTTATTATACGGATTCATACAAAGTACTATATGGTATTTGTATACAGAAGGGATAATACATATTTTTGATACGATGATTTTTGCATAACTGGAATTTTGCCAGTTTTATTTAGAAGAATGCTGTATATGAAAAAAGAAACGTTTTACACATAAATTTTGTATTGCTTGTACACACTCTGGAAACCACAAGATATTTACATTTAATCAAAAACATCACTCATAATACTGGATTTTACACAAACTTTGATAGAATAACAATTTACTCGTGCAAGTATTTGGAATTTTTTTGATATATCATCATCATCATCTTGCTCTTATCCCAATTACTTGGGGTCGACGCAATATGTCATCTGTTTTGACATATTGCAAAAAGTTTCGGCAATGACTTTTATGACCGGCCGTCTGCCTGACGTCAACCCTCCTTGGGAATGTAATCGTTGACCCAAATGGTACCAGATGGAGTTGGTCCGGGTCAATCTAGGGCTCTTAGTCGTCTTTTACGACACCCACGAGCATAGCAAGGGTTGGTAGTATTTGAAGTTCGAAGTTAGTAGTATTGGTAGTATTTTTAGATATATGTAATTTCTTTATTAACCGACTTTAAAAAAGGAGGTTTTTCAATTCGCCCATATATATGCTTTTTTATGTTTGCTCGCGGATAACTTCGTCATTTATGAACCGATTTTGATGATTCTTTTTTTGTTGGAAAGGTATGCTTCCCAAATGGTCCCATGTAAATTTTATCGAAATCGGACTACAGGTTTTTGAACAAAAACCTCAACAAAAATCTAAAAATTTATCTACATTGTCTACATTATTGAAGGCAGTTTCTTTTTTTTTTGCAAAAAAATAATTTCTATTATTATATGTGAGGACTTCAAGCTACGAAAATAAAAATACTTTTAGGTGTTTATTCAATGCCAGATGATACATGCTCCCTTCTGGGCTCGAGCCATTTTCACAATGAGAGGGCAATTGACCTTATTATACCATGCTGGTCAGATAGGTCGGTATAGGGCTTTGTTTCGATTTTTTCATTCCTTGCACAGATGTTTTATGCATATTACATCCCTTAATCATCTTTTAGGACATCCACGGACAAAACAGGGAATGGTGAATTGTACTCTTATTCTGTCACCATAAGAGCAATATAATAGTTTACTATTTTTATTTGATGATGGAGTAAGAATAGAATTCATCACTTCTTCTTGTTCTGTGAATTTTGTAAAATATTACTATAAGTTGCTAAAGGCGTCGGGCCGACCACTGAGGATAAGGAGCTTGGCACTGGTGTTCGGCCCAACGACGAAGGTGACGTGGGTACGGGTGGGTTATGGGTCGGCGCGTCGTCCTTTCGTCGGCCCGGACGGAATGGACGGCGTGTGCGCTTACCACCGATAAAAAAAAGGTTGCTCTAGTTGCCTTTTTTGCATAGGTATTATATGCATATTTTATGTCTTAGCCGACTTTTACAACACCCACGGTCAAGAAAGGGAGTGGTGGATAGTGTTCGTACTCCGACACCATACGGAACTGATTAAATACTTATTATATATACGCGTATATGGGCTAAAGAAGATACAGTCATGTATAAGTATCCTTATTTTCATATACTTTATTAGCTGACCCGGCGAACTTCGTAACGCCATAATTTTTTCGGTTACCATTACAGCTTTGTCGGGAAAGATTCGATCGTTTTGGTCACGGCATTGTTAATGATGATTCAAAGAGAATACAAATTACTCATTATTGATTTCTGTCAAAATTATAATTATCAAATTTTCAACCATACTTTTTGTCTTAACTATAGACAAAATTACGTTCGGCTGTCATTTGCGTTTTGTTATTACATATCAAATGCTTTTTTTATACTAAGTTTCATAGTGATTTGTATTCTCTTTGTCATTTTATGTTACGTCACACGGGAACGCGATCGAACGAGATAAAAGAGTTATTGACGAAATCTTGTAAACACCATTAGAAAAAAAAAACGGGATAAAAAGTATCCTATGTCCGTCTCCTGGTTCTAAGCTACCTCCCCACCAAATTTTCAGTCTAATCGGTACAGCTGTTCTTGAGTTATAAATAGTGTAACTAACACGACTTTCTTTTATATATATAGATTTACAATTTTCTGGAATATGTTCAACTTTGCTTTGAATACAATTTTTGTATGTAGAATAATTAAGTAATTTTAAATTTAATAAATGTAGTTTAATGTTTGGTTCTCATGATTCGAATTGTGATGGCATAGGAATTTGTGCTTCATTTGTATTTAGACAACGTAGTATTGGAATATCGTTTTCTCAAAACCGTTCCTTGCCATTGCCCTGAGAATGTCTACATTGGTTGTTCATTGGTATTCATGTTCCTTACAAAGGTCTGGTTATGTTTACTGATCGGGAATTTCTATTTGATTCTTTATTTCTTTATGTACGTTGTGTTCTATTCAATGGGAGAAACTATTAAGTTTGATGATACTATGAATGATGGTGACGAAAGTACGTATGTATATACGGATTTGAGTTAACAATTTGTATGCTGTTATTTCACGAGGAAAGTGAAAGATAGCAATGCCTTTGACCGTTTGTGTGATGGAATGCGTGGTATTTTCGCTTTGTCTTATAACAACTTTACAATTCTCATTTGATTTACGATTATGTGTTTTTATTTTATTTACGGTTTATTTTGTCTTATAGTGACAATAAAAATATAAAACATTACACACTCCGAAACAAAGAAAATTCAGCAAATGTTATTGTTAAATATCCACTCGTTCTCTTGCCTGTGGGTATCGTAAAGACGACTAAGGGATATAGTATGCAGATAACATCGATGCAGGAGCAGTAAGACTCGAAATGAAACTCGATGCCAGCAGCTTTGATTAGCGTGGTAGTGTAGCCTAATTTTCCTCCCATTGTGGAAGAGGCTCAAGCCCAACAGTGGGACTTATATGAGCTATGATGATGATGATGATAAGAATGGACAAGCATATTTACAGCATATACACATAATCTATAATTACGTCAGCATGGTTTAATGGTTCACTTAAACGAATAATGTCCCTACATTTCCATTCCATTCGAACGAAAGAATCTTTTAAAATCTATAACAGAGTAAAAAGCGTTGACAAATATTACCGCAATAGCCCACGTATTCTTTTATATTGTTGTTTCTCCATACATAAATAATATACCGAAGTCTTTCCCGAGGGGGGGACGACGGTTGAGGAGAGGGTACTCCTCAAGGGGTATTCCGTCGGGCCGACCACTGACGACAAGTCACTGCTCCGGTGGTCGGTCCAACGACGAAGGTGACGTGTCACGGGTGGGTTACGGGTGTGCGTGCTTACACCCCTCTGTCGCCTCGGACGGAGTGGAGCGAGGATTGCGCCGACCGTAACCCTTCCCCAAAAAAATACATATATAATATGATAGTTATAGGTGATAATTTTATGCCATACAAAAATGCAGCACGTAATGTATAAGTAATGTACTATTTTTCAATAAATGTATGTTATTATTTGACCTTTGCGATACGGTATGCTTTGAACAACGTTATGTGGGTTAATTGCTACGTTGCTAGGTGTTATAGAAACTATATATTATAGCTTTGCAAATAAAATTAAATAAATATGCCAAAAATAAACACTAAAACCAGTACAACTGAATACTATAGTTGAGCCATTTCTTTCTTATTGTAGAAAAGACGTATGTTTAATATGAGAAAGACGTAGAAAATCACTTGCGATATTAGAATTCATTGCTTATTGTAGGCGGTAAATTTAAAATAAAATACTGCAATATACACCAGTCTAGTTATAAATAAATAAGTATAAATATAAAAAAAAACTTGTAAAGGACATGTCTGAGGATCGCGTCTAGGTAATATTTGCCGTTGAATTCTGTACAAGGTCACTCAGTACTTTCATAACATATCACGATCTATATGTTTGTGAATATTCATTATAATACAGCTTTTTAGCAGTGAGCTTCAATACAAATAATTTACCATCTCTTTGATACAAAATATCTTACTTTGTATCAAAAAGGCCTTTAATTTTGGATTTTATTTCATTACAATCAAAATCAATGTCTACTTAATAGAACACAAAAATTTTATTTTCAATTATTTTTGATGTTCATGCTTCTTCCTTATTGCTTATTACGTGTGGCGACGAAGTAAGAATACAATTCACCGCCTCCTTTTTTTTTCCATGGATCTCGTAAAAGACGACTAAGGGATATGCATATAACAGATGCGCATGAGAAGTAAAACTTGAAATAAAACATCAACCCGTCTGACCAGCGGGGTATAGTGTTTCAATTTACCTCCTATAGTAAAGGAGGCTTGAGCCCTGTAGTGGGAAATATATGATGATGATGATGATGTTTATGCTAGTATAGTTTGATTATGTAAATATTTATCTTCTTTTACGCAAATTTTTTTTTCAGTCTCATTATAATCGTAGTAAAGGAAGCAGTAGTGACATATTTTTACTGTATAACACTGAAAAAAAAACTTTATATATCTAAGAACTAATTGTAATAAAATGTTCTATAGGTATATGTTGCCAACAAGAAATCCTCGTCATAATACTTTAAGGTCAAAATTTCATAGAAAAATAATTATATCTAAATAATTTAATATCATAATTAATTTATGTAACAAATCGGTCGTCGAACCACTCGAGTTGGTCGGTATTGGACCGGTGAACGGCGACCTTGCACAAACGCGTGTCCAGTCACCAGCTACTGTATCATTTCTCGAGCATGCGTGCTGCCCTCGCTTATGATTGGTTCTGTGTATGCATTATAAACTTGTCCATCGTAATAGATAGAATTAAGACGTACTAATTCTGTTGAGAGCTCGATTCAATCAAATATTATATACATAGATAGTTCTGTACAATTTGTGGCCCAAGAAACCCTACGTAAGTTATTATATCACTCGCATTTTGTTTATAATATCAAATCGTTCTATTGACCCCGAAAAAAATAGGATTTATTTAGAATCTTTTCATGTGGTAACAGAGTAAGAATACAATTCACCACCCCCTATCTCACTCGCGAGTGTCGTAAAAGAAGACTAAGGGATTAAATATGCTTATAATATCTATGCAAGAGAAGGAAAATTCGAAATAAAACCCTATAGCAACACTTCTGTACCAGCGTGGTATAGTCGGTCATATTCTTTTCTATTATGGAGGAGACTTGAACCCAGCAGTGGGACGTAAATGATAGGAGATGACTACGAGAGAACATATATTATATATCAAATTGAACTCAAAAATTTCATTTCTTTATTGAAGCCATCTAGAGTGGAGCAGACTTTAGTTTTTTTCTGCCTTTTCTATAGACTCCATAATGGAGAGCGCTCTGAGGAACTGTTTGACTTGGTACCAACGTCGTCTACTACTAGAAACTACTGTCTCATTAATTTCATACTACCAATATTACGCAGATAAGTCCTATTAAGTCCATTCATTATACTTAATACACCTAACGTAAGATCTAACAGATTAAGGACGTTCGTGACTTAAACCAAGGATATGTCAATTGTTTTAATGAAATGTTGTCTACTAGATATTGTTCCGTTATCTAATTCAATTATATATCATTTCAACAGTCACGAATTGTTGTATATGGAGTTTGGTATGTCGAGTGAATTATATAGAAGTGTGGGTCATTTCGTAATAAGTAGATAAGTAGAAAAATTTATGTATTAATCATGTTATGTAGTAAATATTGTTAGTAGGTACTGGTATTGTTGTACATGGTGTTCCATTCAAAGGTAAATGAATAAGTTTAGATAGCTAAAATTAATTTAGATGGATAAAGAATAGGGTTAGTGCCTGCCATGATCAAATAAATACGTTTTTTTTTTCGGCGCACTCCTTGCTTGGCTCCGTCCGGGGCGACAGAGGGGCGTAAGCACACACACCCGTAACCCACCCATATAGCACGTCGCCTTCGTCATTGGGCCGACCACCGGTGCAGAGTTCCTTGACTTCAGTGGCCAAATAAACACGTATTGCGGATCGGAATAATATATAGGTCGTTGGACCAGTCCTAGTACGACATTTTTATAGATTTCTTTTTGTATTTCCTAATGATAACACGCGGCTGCAGTACTATTTTTTAAAAAAGACTTTTTAATAGAGAATTTTTAATAAAGACTTAAGAGAAGGAGAACTCGTAATAAAACCCTGTACCAACAGGCCCGACCAGCGTGGTATAGTAGGTTAATCGCGCTCCTAATATGGAGAAGGTTCGAATACAATATTGGGACATATATGAGCTGTAATGATGAATACTTTTTAATAAAGACTTTTATAAACAAACATATACAAATTGTACCTAGATTTAGAACAACGAATCGAACCCATGGCAATAACTCAGTGGGTCGGGACCCTGACTGTGTATTAGATATTTTTTATTGATAAACCAGTACTAGCATCTGAAAATGTTATTTTCAGATGACAGTACTGGTTTTTGTAACACAAGGTGATAAGCCTTTAATTCTTCTCTTGCTCTTTAGTATGAAAAGAAAAAAGGAAATGTTGGTATTAATATAAAAATATTCATAATTAATAATTTGGCCGTTAATTAAGTTGGAATTCAAGCATTATGAAGAAATACAAATGCGTAAGGTCTCACTTTGTCAAATTTGTCGAAATAAAATGCGTTCTGATTTAAGTAAAGGGACAGTAAACTGAGTCATTAGTTAATTTGGAACTCACACATTTAAAACATTAAAAAAAGTAACAAAAAAGGTACATTACATGGAGGTAATCCATGACACATATGTGAAGGTACTTCATAAAATTACGATTTTTAATGAGGTTTTCGTGTTAAAATTTACTTACACGACCTTAATGTTTTATAAAAAATGTTTATTTTACAATTTTATGATAAATAAAAAAGTAATTAATTGATGATTTCATTCTGTAATAGGGGCTAATAGGTTGTAAATATGGGCAGGTGGACTCACTTTACCATTATATATCAACATACCGAACACCTCAAAATAGAAAGATATATGAGATAAGCCAAGATAGGATAGAAGTTATGACAAATTCTTAATAGATATTGCAGTTTTTTCTTTCAGAATTAGATTTTTGTAATTTGCCACATCGAATATTGATTCGATACGTATTAGGTACATGTATCTGAACTAGGTATCTTCAGAAGGGTTTAGTTTTAAATACGTATTTCAAAATCATAATAGTCATTCTGCCATGTGTTGCCTCATGCCTAATTCAACCCAGTAAATCATTTTTAAGATATATCATTTCAACAGTCTTAGTATAGTATATTCGTACCATATACCATATTCTTACTATATTTACGCTGTAGGTATATATTATTCAAAATCATCATGAAGAAATGTTTGTGTTGAATTTGCAATTAACGTTTAAGACTGCTACTTCTTCTCTCGAATCTTAGATTTAATATTCCATATACATACAAGTTCCTTCATCATCATCGCAGCCTATATACAGTATGACTGGTAAAAGATTGTACATATTCAAAGAAACGATAGATAATGGCCACATGTAACTAATAAAAGTATAAAAAGAAGATAATATTAATTAACTACATAGTAAACATCAACAATATTAGTGTTACAAAACTTCCAAAAATATTGTCACTCTACTGACGATACACCGATACCGAAATCGAGTATCAGTTTTGTTAGCACTGTTGTCAAGATTTTGGATATTTATTACTAGAATTACTTAAAGAAGAGAAGAAAATTATTTTCTTCAAAACTTTTCCTCAAAACAATAATTAGACAAACGAACAATAGTCTTCAAGTTCAGGGTACAGTGTGCTTTATAAAGGAACTTCGCTTGAATACTTCATGAAGTGCATGAAAAACGCTATTGTTCAGATACAATCAACTTTATTTAAGTGAATAATGGTTACGCTTAATTTAGCTTTCTAATAGAAAAAGATTTGAGAGCTGCATTGAAGTTATTTTTTTGCTCGATACCATTAAAATAATGACAATTATTTCGTCTGTATGATGACGGATTTAAAATACTATGTAATATGCCTTTTCTGTCCATTCTTTGCTTGCGAATATCGTAAAAAATGACTATGAAAGATAAGTAGATTACATTACTGCAAGAAAGCCAAAATCAAACTATCATGTTATTCAAATTAGTTCCACCAAAGTAGTATATTAAGCCAATTTTACTTTTTTTTTTTTGCTTGATAACGGCTATTAATATACAAGTTATTTGAGAAAAACAAAGTATTATTAAAAACAAAAACAAAAAGTTAAAGTCACTCAACGTGCTATGGAGTGGGCTATGCTCGGTATTTCTCTACGTGATAAAATCCGGAACACGGAAATCCGTAGAAGAATGGGTGTAACCTACATAGCCTGCAGAATTAGCGCGTTGAAATGGCAATGGGCAGGCCACATCGCTCGTCGAACCGACAACCGTTGGGGAAGAAAGGTTCTTGAGTGGCGTCCACTTATCAGACGACGCAGCGTAGGACGACCCCTCACTAGGTGGACTGATGACATTCTCAAAGTCGCAGGGAACCCTTGGATGCAAGTGGCGCAGGACTGTTGTTCGAGTGGGATTCTCGTGGAGAGGTCTATGTCCAGTAGTGGACGTCTATAGGATGGAAAGTATTATTTAGCCATCGGTCGAAAACTAAACCCAGTGTCAACAATAATATAGACGGACAAAAGGTGTTTTTCGACAACAAAATAGAAAATAAAGTGAAATTGTAAGCCCAATACATATAATTATTTAATATGAATATAAATATATAAACACTTATGTTAAGTAACGAAGGAAGAATGTGGATTCTGTTATAGGCGGTGATAAGTTGTCAAGGGATGTAAAGGGTCGATTAAATAATTAATCTGCTGTCGATAAAATACATTATAATTTTATCAAACGTTTTATTTTATTTTAAACTAGCAACCCGCCCTCGCTTCGCTTCAGTTATAGGTTATAGTCGTTTTACCCGCGTAGTTCCCGTTCCCGTAGGAATACCGGGATAAAATATAGCCTAGTTTACGCCCTGATATTATAGCTTTCCATTGGTGAAAGAATTTTTGAAATCGGTCCAGCCGTTTTGAAGGCTACCCGGAACAAACAGACAGACAGACAGACAAAATTTTTTTAATTGCTATTTTAGGCATAGGTGTCGTGCAAATAACCATGTGAGCATGAAAAAAGCCTATTATTTTGACATTACAAACAGACACTCCAATTTTATTTATTGGTATAGATATATATTGCTCAATTCATTCTCTACGAAAGATATTGCCCAGTGTTTGTTTCATCTCAGCTCATGTAATAGTACATTTCAATATTGAGCTCAAGTCTCCTCCATCATAGAAGAGAAATCGTCCTACTATACCACGCTGGTCAGGCATATTGCTACAGAGTTTTATTTCGAATTTGTCTTATCTTGCATAGTTGTTATCTGCATAAAATCCTTTAGCCGTCTTTAACTATACCCACGGGCAATAAAGTGGTCTTACTTCGTCACCACATGGAAAACCTTAAAATTAAGTAAAAACACTTTATAGACTGCAATTAAGGCGAATAAACAATTATTAATGCAAACATTCTGCGATAACTAATATGTTCATAATACAATCAAAAATAAAACGCAACTAAGTTTTTTTGGAAGTGTACTAAACGCGGAACTGAATTAGGTTTAAAGCAAAAAATACCGTGATCAATTATTTATAGAAAACTTTTTAGATTCTAAGGATGGAGTTTGTTTTTGTATATAAAGACCATGGTTATCTAGTAAATCATAAAACATATTATTATATGAAATCTGTCTATTGTTTTTTGATTTGATCCTAATCTAACTTATGATACGCCTACGGTTATCATCGAAACAAAAACACTGTAATAAAAGTAATTTAAAACCGTAAAAATTATAGCATATATTTTGGCATAATGATTTCTGATGTTTACACGAGTATTATACATTGTAAATAAAAATGTAAATAATTTTCTGTAATAACGATGACTTATTGCACATGAGATATCTTAGTCCACCCGTGAATATGAACGCTGCAAAGCGTTCGAAACGTCGTGCAATCAAAAATCAAATACAAACGCGATAAAATCCGTAGTTTCATTTATATTTTACCATTTAGCCTTTCTATGTGGGGACAGAGTAAGAATACAATGCGTTGGCGTCGTAAAAGACGACTAAGGAATTACATAACATCTTACTTAAAACTTAAAAGAAAACCTTATACTAACGTCTGACCAGCGTGGTATAGTTGGTAAATTTCCCTCTCATTGTGGAGGAGGCTGAAACCCAGCACTGGGACGTATATAGGCTATCTGGATGATAATGTTTTACTTTAAATTGATATTAGTTTTCGGTGTGGTAACGGAGTAAGAATACAATTCATCACTCCCTATCGTGCCCGTGGATGTCGTAAAAGACGACTATGAGATATAATTTGCTCATAACATCTGTGCAAGAGAAGGAAAACTCGAAATGAAACCTTATACCAACATGTCTGACCAGCATAGTATAGTAGTTCAAATTCTCTCCCATTGTGGAGGAAGCCCGAGCCCAACAGTTGGAGGTATGTGGGCTGCGATGATAATGATGATATATGTTAGTAAAGAGACCATTTTGATTATTATTTTATAATTACTGACAAAATTCTCGATATCTATAAAAAACTCGCAGCTAGTGTTGTAGCACTTTCGTTCGCGGAAGTGGCGGACGCAATCTTATTGAAAGTAAAAGCTGATTGTTGAGTACCGGATTTACCTACTTAAATATAGTTTATATTCAATTTATCGAATGCTTACAATATTTTACATTACATTAAAATTAATAACATCGTAGTTATTTTTCAACTGTTACTATTCTCGTTCTGTGTGGTATAGAGTAAGAATACAATACATCACCCCCTATGTTCGGAACATCTATGTTCATCTATGTTCGGAAATAAAACCCTATGCCAACCCGCCTGACCAGCGTGGGTTGGTAGGTCGATGGGAGGGATACCATAATGGAGGAGGCATGAGCCCAGTAGTGGGACGTATAACACTGTGATGATGATAATGATGACTATTCCTATTATGATTTTATGAATATTTCGAATTCATATTAGTAGAATACATCAATTATTAGTTGTACAGGACTATAGAGATAAAAAAAAATTAATAACATCTTAATAATAATTATTAATATGTGTTGAGATAACTCCCATCTGCTGTCTGACCATCAATTTAGAGTAAGTGATCATAAATTAATAGTTTCTTATATGATATTAAGTAAGATAGGTAAGTACGATACGATAGTAAGATAAAAAAGTCGATAAATTATCTAGTTTATAATTATTTAGTCTAGACTACTATATTTATTATGCAAAATTGAGCTTGGAATAATATTCTTATTTGTTTTAGAATCTGCAACATATTAACGAGTAAAAATATTCAATATAAATAAATAAATAAGCCTTTTATTATTTCTCATTTTACATTTCATCGTTCATTCATCATTTCAGCTCATATACGCCTCGCTGTTGGGCGAGTCTCTCAGTCTCGAGTCTCTTCCATAATGGGAGGGAAAATGACCTTACTATACCATGCTGGTAAGAGAGGTTGGCGTAGGGCTTTATTTCGAGTTTTCCTTCTCTTGTATAGATGTTATATGCGTATTATATCCCTTAGTCGTATTTTACGATATCCACGAGCAAGATAGGGAGTGGTGATATGTATTCTTACTTCGTCACCACACGGGTACATGTCATTTTACAATAAAATATTATAAATTGTATGTTAAACATTAAAGTTAACATCATTGAAATTATATTTTATCTAAATAATATAAAAAAGAAATATAATATAACATGGCGTGATTAATAAATATAATATATTTTACCTCCGTGTTGAGAACACATATATAAATTTCTAGCGTACGTGTGTATGTCACTGACCTCCTCCTAAACTGCTGGACAGATGTTGACGTAACTTTTTGTACGTGTTCAAGGGGATTCGAGGATGTTTTAGATTCACAATTGGACTCGGTAGGTGGCGCTGCTGTGTGTATGTTTTTTTTTTATTTTTTTTTATTGCAAACGCCGCGAAGAAACTACCGCGAAGAAAGCGAAGGGAGTGTGAATGCGTGCATTGAGGCTCGGTGATACCAAGGGCACCACCAAAACCCTCCACACGCAATCACCCTCAGAAAGTTGGGCTTCCGGCTCTCTCGCTCACCGAACGAAGCGCAGTAACAAATTGCTACTACTCAGACGTCGATTTTCTGCGAGAGCATGGTCCTGCCCCGGACGGACCGGCCCGCGGCTGTAGACAGATAACTGTCGACAGTGTGGTCCTACCACTCCTAATGTCACTGAACACCTCCTTAACGGCTGGACCGATGTTAATGAATTTTTTTGTGTGTGTTCAACGGGATTCGAGAATGGTTTAGATTTATAATTGGACCCGGTAGGTGGCGCTGCTGTCGATTTCAATGAGAATTTCTTTTATTGTATTTGAACAGAACAACGTCTCTTGGGTTAGCTAGAATTATATAAAAATCAAACTATACTGAAAAATAAAATTGCCTATAGTAGAAGGTACGTAAAATCATTGTATCTATTTAAAGACTTAGTTTAAAGAATAGGTTGAATGTATTCTAGTGACAATTACATTCAATTTTATTTAGTTAAAACAATGATTGAACAATCATAGAAATCTCAATCAATGAATCATTAATATGAAGGTGAACTAGGACAATTTTGCTTATACGTACTTTGGAATGTTATAAATTAACATTAATAAAATGGTTATTGAGGCAAAGGTTATGTATATTTGAACAATGCTTTCAGTTCATATGTATCCTACAGCTGTGCTCAATCCGCCTCCACAAGAGGAAAAATACTGACTCGCTACACTACGCTCATTAGAAGGTATGGTATAGAGTTTTATTTTGAGTTTTCTTTCTCTTGTATAGATGTTATATGCATATTATATCTACCACTGCAGTCAAGAAACTCTGCACCGGTGGTCGACCCAACGACGAAGGCGACGTGCTATACGGGTGGGTGGTGTGCGTGCTTACGCCCCTCTATCGCCCCGGACGGAGTGGAGCGAGGAGTGTGCCGACCGTAACTTACCCCAAAAAAAAAATGCAACATTATATGTCTTAGTTGGCTTTTAGGACACCATTGGCAAGAGCGGGGTGGTGAATTGTATTCTTACTCCGTCACGTCACGGAGAATATAGTGCAAATATAGCGTATAAGGGACTCACCATGAATGGTAAAATCAATGGCAATGCTTGTGTAATATTTATTGTTTTCTTTTATTTAAGCATCGTTGTTTGTATCTCGTAGTTCTCCATTCATAGTGTCTAGGGTAAAAATATGTTCCTTTATTTCAATGATTTCGAAAACCGATAATATTATTTAAATGGATGCTTACGTGTTCTGATTTTAGTTTTAAACTATCAAAGAATTATTTCTATCTTTTGTTTCGAGCAAAAAGATATTACATGTGCTTAAGACTATAACATAGAAGAGAAAACTTCATTAAGGCGACGGCGACCGACGTCCCAGGACGTCGAGATGTGAGGGTACCCGAAAGGGTATTCCGCCGGGCCGACAACTGACGACAAGTCACATCTGCTCCGGTGGTCGGCCCAACAACGAGGTGACGTGCGTACGGGTGGGTTATGGGTCCGCGTGCCGTCCTTTCATCGCCCCGGACGGACTGGACCGCGCGTGCGCTTACCATAGCCCACCAATAAAAAAAAAAAAAAACGCTAAGTCCACCCTCATCATTTCGGCTCATATACGTCCCAGTGCTGGGTTCGAGCCCCCTCCGTAGTAGGATATTGACCTACACTGGTCGAACGGGTTGGTATAGGGTTTTGTTTCGAGCTTTCCTTCTCTGGCAAAGATGTTGTATGCATATTATAATCCTTTAGTCGTTTTTTACGGCACCCATGGGCAGGAGAAGGGTTGGTGAATTGTATTATTAATCCGTCACCACACGGACAAGTTTAGTTTTCAATGTTATACACCCGTCTTATTATTAACTAGTGCATACCTACATACATACCTTTGTATTGTTTATTTGCATTCTATACCATTCTTTGCCCTCCACAAATCAACTCTTACGCATCATAAAGATGTTCGTTGTAGGTCAACATTGTCTATTAAACAACAATAGCGCATGTGATGTGATCCATGGAGTGTATTTGTTCTGTGCCAAGGACTGAGGTGATCGGATGCACAAGCGCCACTCTGTCACCTTGTTCGAAATCGGGTCAATTGTACCGATCTTCGGCGGGTATGAAATATTATTGTTTCCATGTGCAATTTTCGATCTGTCTCAATGTAAATACTCTGAAGATTATATGCAATTACTATATAAATACTTTGGAGATTATATTTAGTTTCTGATTACTTCTGATTTCTTTTACTAATAATACTTCATCATCATCATCTTAGCCTATATAAGTCTCATTGTTGGGCTCGGGCTTGCTCCGCAATGGGAGGAAATTCGACCTACTACACCGTTTTGGTCAGATGTGTTGGCATAGGGTTTTATGTACAGTTTTCATTCTCTTACATAGATATTTTCTGTATATCTCTCAAACGTCTTTTACGATACCCACTTTTATGGATATTATTTTTATATTTACCAAAATGTACCTATAATCTGTTTGTTGCATTGGATTTGGGAATAAAAATTTAAAAAAACACATTAGATTTCATTAATTAATAGTAAGTAGTAGTAATTTCTTTTATATTTCTTAGAAAAATAAAGATTAATATAATTCAGTTTTAAGTGATTTTTCTATTGTTTTAGAACATATACTTAGCTTTGTATTGTTTGTTTATTGTGTTTGTTACGCTTTCACACTTAAATCACCGAACTGATTTCAAAAATTCTTTCACCAATAGAAAGCTATAATATCATGGAGTAACATAGGCTATATTTTATCCCGGTATTCCCACCGGAACGGGAACTACGCGAGTAAGGCGTCTGAAGCCGAAGCGAAGCGAGGGCGGGTTGGCAGCAAATAATAAATTTAACACCAAAGTAGTCTTATTAATAACTAAAATTATAAATATTATTCTGAATAATTAACTGTATGCTTCCGCTGTAAAGTTTTCCGTATTGCTACTAAATATCGACAATCGATTACATATCATGCGTAAAATCATTCTATTACGGCACAAATCACTTTCTTTTTAACTATTTTCTGTGGCATTAAGACGCTCTATTTATTATCTGTTTTACTTTTATTGGGTACAATGTCAATGTTTCTACTTTCTTTGTCTTTATTTTCAATTGTTTAATTGTTGTAAATCAATTGATAAATCTATTAATTAACTACAAACATTTGGTGGTTATTTAAAGTATTTTATTCACTATATATCTTTCTTTTTCATAATGTTGTTAACATTAATGAATGTGGAGGAGTCGAAAGTGGTATGTCAAGAATGAAGCAAATGGAGGGAAGTGGTCTCTGCCTACCTTTATAGGAAAGAGGCGTGAATATAAGAATTTATGTATTTTAATTATAATATTTTACTAATATTTTTAATTAATTTATTTATTTTTCTTTACTTATATAGAGGTTATATACATATTATATCCCTTTTTTCTTTTTTTGGGGGGTGCTCAAACTCCCACATATTATATCCCTTAGAGGTCTTTTATGTGGCGACGGAGGCAGCGTGCCTATTGGCCGGGACTCCCCCGTGGGACCTGGAGGCGGAAATGCTCGCCGAGTTGTATCGGCGGGTGTCGGGGGTGCGCGGGGAGGGCGGTGTGATCTCGTTAAGGGATCTCACCGCCTGGCGCGTCGACGCCCGCCGAGACGTCATTGCCCGTTGGGCAGTCCGGCTGGAGAGGCCTCGGTTCGGGGTGCGAACCGTGGAGGCCTTCCGGCCGGGGCTGATGCAGTGGTTGGAAAGGCGGCACGGGGTGCTCTCCTTCCGACTAGTGCAGGTGTTGACGGGGCACGGGAGTTTCGCCAAATACCTGCACAGGGTCGTAAGGAGGGAGAGTACACCGTCCTGCCACCACTGCGATTGCGACGAGGACACGGCGCGCCACACGCTCGAGGCCTGCGCGGCTTGGGCAGTGCAGCGCCGTGAACTCGTCGCAATCATCGGTGCCGACCTGACGCTGCCGGCCATCGCTAGGGCGATGGTCGACAGCGTCGGAAACTGGGACGCGGTCGCAGCCTTCTGCGAGACAGTGATCTCGCAGAAGGAGGCGGCGGATCGTCTGCGCGTGGAGCGCAGCCTCGATGAGGAGATCCGCCGCCGGCGACTGGGGCGGCGCAGGCGCAACTATCTGCGCCTCATGCCGCCCTAGCTGAGGCCGCGGGTGACGTGACCGGGGATTAGCCCGTCACCCGCCGAGAGGCCGACCGCGTGAGGAAAGACCGACGTCCTCCCCGAGGGGGGGACGTCGGTCGATGGGAGGGTACCCCGCGTAGGGGGTATTCCGTCGGGCCGACCACTGACGACAAGTAAACCTGCTCCGGTGGTCGGCCCAATGACGAAGGCGAGGTGGTTTTCGGGTGGGTTGCGGGAGTTGCGTGCTTAAGCCCCTCTGTCGCCCCGGTGGTGCGGAGGCGCGCCGACCGCGACCCACCCAAAAAAAAAAAAAAGAGGTCTTTTATGATATCCACGTGCGAAATAGTGGTGAATTGTATTCTTACTCCTTCACTATTAGGATATTTATTTTTATTTAAGAATGCCGATATACGTCCTAATACGGAGGAGGCTCGAGCCTAACGTATATGAGCTGAAATGATGATGATGATGAAAATTCTTAATAGATAATATTATTAATAGATGTTTATGTTGTATAATGTTATTGAGGAAAACCAAAGTCGTAAAATCAAATTACAAGAATATGCCATTTTTGTATTGGCATTTCGTGTCAATTACATTTTGAAATAAATAAATATACATACATTTTATTCATCAATCTTGCAGTTGACATTAACCGAGATTATTCTGTAAGTAATGTTTCAATAACTCATTGTATCTTACCAAACATTCAGCGATCTAGCATTTGGTACGGCTTGGTACTAAAGTTCATGACAGGCATAAATTATATGAACTGCACCCAGTTATTTCATGATTTACTATATCTGGGCATTTTGACGAAATAAATGGTGTCTGTAGGCTTCCTACTGTGCTGAGGGCGTAGAATCTAACCCTGATATCAATCTGAGACTGCAGACGTTTGTTCCTGGTTGGTGAGTTTCTGTTTATTTAAATATATATAAAGTGTAAACAGTTTTCAGTGTGGTGATGGAGTAAGAATCCAATTCGGTACCCTATATCTTGTCTGTGGGTGTCGTAAAAGATGACTAAGGGATTAAATGTTAGCCGAGGCCGCGGGTGACGTGACCGGGGAATTAGTTCGTCACCCGCCGAGAGGCCGACCTCGTGAGGAAAGACCGACGTACTCCTCGAGGGGGGGACATCGGTCAATGGGAGGGCACCCCACTAGGGGGTATTCCGTCGGGCTGACCACTGATGACAAGTAACGCTAATGCGGTGGTCAGTCCAACGACGAAAGCGACGTGGTGTTCGGGTGGGTTGCGGGTGTGTGTGCTTACGCCCCTCTATCGCCCCGGACGGAGTGGTGCGAGGAGTGTGCCGATCGCGACCCATCCCATAAAAAAAGGGATTAAATGTGGATATAATACTTATGTAAGAGAAAGAAAATTTGAAATATACCAGCCGACCTGATCAGCGTGATATAGTAGGTCAATTTTCTACTATGGAGGAGGCTCAAGCCCAACTTGGAGCGTGTATTAGCGTGTATTAGCTTGTATGAGATGAAAGTGTGAACAATTTAAATATAAGGTCTATTGAAGTAATCAGATCATGTCAGTATCATAGAGAAAAGTTATTTATTAACATTTTAATTAAAGGCTTTCGAAAAAGTGTCTCAATTTCTATTATGTTTATGAAACTTAAGTAATGCAGCAAGTCACTGTTAAATTCTTTGTTTTGATCCAAGAGATATCACTACGCAAAGGTTTGTATAGATTAGACTTTTTTGTATTGTTAACGATGGCAAACAGTACACCTGATGGTCAGTGTTGCTGCCGCTCATACACCGTTGCTAGCCTGCTGCCTACCGTGAAGAAATTGAAGGGAGTGTGAATGCGCGCAATGAGGTTCGGTGAACCTAAAAGCATCACCAAAACCCTCCACATGCAAACACCCTCAGAAAATTAGGCTTCCGGCTCTCTCGCTCACCGAACGAAGCGCAGTAACAAATGGCTACTACTCAGACGTCGATTTTCTCACTGTGACGGACCAGCCCGCGGCTGTAAACAGACAACTGTCAACAGTGTCTTCCTACCACAGAATCCTAACAAAGAATATTTGTTCCTTTATCACGTAAAAACGATAGATGTATCTGGGGGAAATTTGGCATGGAAATAGTTTAAAGCCTAGCGTATATTACTTTTTGTATCGAAAATATGTTTCCCACGGGATAAATTCGACTGACAAAATCTATGTTAATGTAAGCAAGCAGACAGCTATTAGAATCAGTTTTTGATTTAGTTTTAAACTTGAAATCGTCTAATTATTTAAATTATAAGTAAATATTATTAATATGTTACTAATTAAATAATGTCTAAATAACAAAATTAAATATCCACTAATAAAAAAACAAATATAAATGATGATTAAATTATAAAATGGTAATTTACTGTACATAATGAAATGTAATTATAGACCCCAACATAACTTGATCAATATGTTTTTCGAGGCCAGATAGTCTTAAATGATATCTACTATAGGTAATAAAAATACAAAATAAATATTTTTTTATAAGAAGATATAAATATGCACAAACTTATAAAAATAAAAAGAAACTGGTTGACTGATTCGTCAACGCCGAGTTGAAACTACAGAAACTGGCATCATGAAATTTATTTAATGAATGAAATTTAACTTCTTTTTGTGATGATGTACTCACTAAGAAAGATACTTACGGAATTCTAACCCAAAGGGGGTGAAGCAAAATTCATATAAGAATTAAATAATAACACTATCTATTGTCCTAAAGCTAGAAACATGGCATTTTGATAATAGTAACTTTGTGAGACATATACACTCATTAAGAAAGGTTATTACGAAATTCCAACCCCGAGGGGGTGCAGCGTTGTGATATACTTTATATAGGAAGAAAATAATTACTTTAATTGTTGCCTTGAAAGTAGAAACATGAAATTTTGATAATAGTTTATTTTTGTGGCATATTTACTCACTAAGAAAGGTTCTTACAAATTTCCTATCCAAGTGATTACAGCGTAGTAGCAAAATTTATATAGAGAGAGAAAATAATAACTTTTTCGATTGTCTTTAAAGTAAGAAAAACACTTTCATTAAAAATAACTTCTTTCAGCTTTTGTCAATTTTCATTCTCTATGGGTGTAAAATAGGTGATTAAATTTTGCGATTATACTAATTGATTTAAATTAAAACATTATTTTTTTCAATTTTTACTAGACAGCGTCTTACTTTTTTTTTAATTTACTGGTATGGAGACTCACTAAAAACAAATGTTCTGATAATCAATGGCTTAGAGGATATTCCTTTCTAAGAGTGTAAAATATAGGGTGCATTTTGCTTTGATACTTTTCACCCTACAACGTTAATAATGAAAATAATATAAAACGGGAATGGCACACGGTCGAGTGCCAACGTAGAATCATGATACGCAGATGAAGTCGCAAGTAAAACCTAGTATATAATCATATGAGTTATTTTTAGAGTGATACCGGTCAGGACAAGAATTTAAATATATTTAGATAAGAATTAGTAATTTTGGTCAGAAATTCGATTAGTTACTTGTACCAACAAGTTAAATAAAAATCTTGTTTTATAATTTATACAATGTCTTATATTGTATTTATTACCAAATCTAAAATATACAGCACGCATTTTGTAACTTATTATTATTATTGTGGCGAAATAAATTATTGTTATTATTATTATTATTATTATTATTATTTATTATTTTTATTCTGTTATTTATCTCGGTTAACCGGTACTTTAACACTAATGGCACGGACCTAAGCCAAGTGGTCATTAGTGGAACTAGGGCCTAATTGAGATTGAGAGGTATTTATTGCTGATGATATATAATTATGTAACTGTGCATTATTTGAATCAATCTGTAGGAATTTCCTAACTATTCTGCATGTATTCAATATTGCTGCTTTTTGCATGAGCTGGTAAGTATTTGTTGGTAAGTTAAGTGTAGTTAGGGATTGGTGTAGTTGTATGGGTATAACACCTGTAGTGGAGAGAACAATTGGAACTATTGTGACGCTTATTATTATACACTTTATATTTTTGATAGAAACATTATTCTATAACATCAAGCGCCAATATTAACGCAAAATAATAAATTCCATTAGCTTACTGAGGTCTACTAGAGGTCTCTTTTTTTTTTTATTGCAAACGGTGACAAACGAGCAAACAGTACACCTGATGGTAAGAGTTGCTGCCGCTCATGGACCTTTACAAGGCCGTTGCCTACCGCGAAGAAAGCGAAGGGAGTGTGAATGCGTGCATTGAGGCTCGGTGATACCAGGGACACTACCAAAACCCTCCACATGCAATCACCCTCAGAAAGTTGGGCTTCCGGCTCTCTCGCTCACCGAACGAAGCGCAGTAACAAATTGATACTACTTAGATGTCGATATTCTGCGAGAGCATGGTACTGCCCCGGACGGACCGGCCCGCGGCTGTAGACAGATAACTGTCGACAGTGTGGTCCTACCACTCCTATCTAGAACAATTAAAGTTATCATCGCTACACTTGAAAGTAGTATTCGGAGTCGATGTGATAAGCTTCCCAGAAGAGACGCTAATAACCTGGTGATCAAGCTGGCTTTTACAATTCTTATAAAAAATCAGGATAGTGATAAGTGTTATTCTTGTTGTTGTTGCCGGGGCGTTGAATGGTCAAGGAGTTAGCGTTAGCGGAGTTAGTTACCAGTTGCCAATCCAATGGCGATGAGGAGGGGATAGGGTAGGTTATGGGACCGCCGACGCCGCCCTGCCGTCGCCACAAAGGGTAATAATCAATTAAGCAGTATTATTTTATTATTAACTAAAATAAATGAATAAAGAGTTACTTTAAGCATTTTCTTAAACAAATTGATTCAATCATAATTTACAAACAACGAAATAGCACGTATCTATATTTTTTTCTAATATTTGCTTTATTTCATAGTTATTTAAGAAGCGAAATTGAAATTTCTATCATTAAGGGTTATTTATTACATGTTTATATAAACGAGAATACGATATGTAACTTGATCGTGATATTAGTAAATTGCGAAAGTTTTTATTAACTAGACAAATCATGTGATAACATTTTTGTATATAAATTGTGTAATATAATACATTAATGAGTTTGATTTAAAACTTATTTTATTATTTTAAATTAACTTAATTTAAAGCTTATTTTAAATTAAAAACTTTTTTGGAATTAATCTATAACATTATCACTATATTTCTTTCATATAGAATACATCTTTCATATAGATCTTTCCATAGCACGTGAAGCAATTTGAGCCTTTTACTGAGGTCGACATTTAGAGACCTTTGAAGTTACGAATACTCTTTGTTATTAATCCTTACCTATCTGTGGAAGTTGTAAAGATCGGTTGTAGTATCTCTAGGATATTGGACGGTACTCTCCTGGGAAACTTAAAATACTAATGCCGATTACCAGCTCATCCGCCAAGAGTGGTGATTATTAAGTCATTGCTCTTATAGAGGTCTATGTATAAGAGTGGACGTGAATAGGCTAATGGATGGATCGATTTAAAAGTTAATTAATTAATATCTTTCTTCGAACATTTATGATATCATTCTGTACTGGTTATATTTTACCAGGCGACCTTCATCGCACCTACGAAATCATTGGGAGCAGGATGTCGGCGCGCGACATTTTTGATTCAAATTTGCATTAATTTACTCACTATAAAGAGCTTAATAAAATTGAGATGTTTATTTTGAAAACTTATAATAGTACAGCTAATTAAATTGATAGTAATATATTAAAAGTTATAAAAAATACCACACCTTAAAATATGTTTACAATATAAGGGTTTCCGTGTGGTGACAGATTAAGAATATTATTTACCAAACTTTAAATAAGATTATGATATGCAGATAAGATGCAAGAGGAGGACAAATAGAAATAAAATCCTATACCAACCCGTCTGAGTAGGGTGGTATAGTTTAAGTGCCTTTCCATTATGAAGGAAACACGAATCCAGCAGTTGGAAGAATATTAGCTCATCCTTGCTAATATTATAAATGCGAAAGTAAGTTTATTTGTTTGTTACGCTCTCACGCTTAAACCACCAATCCTATTTCAAAAATTCTTTCACCAATGGAAAGCTATAATATCTAGGAGTAACATAGGCTATATTTTATCCCGGTATTCCCACGGGAACGGGGACTACGCGAGTAAGGCAACTGAAACCGAAGCGAAGCGAGGACGGGTTGCTAGTAAACTAATAAATACCAGTCGTCTCAGCTCATAAACATCCCACTGCTGGGCTCGAGTCTTCTCCCTATAAGAAGGAAATTGACCTATGATACATATGCTAGTCAGACATTTAGGCAAACTCGAGCTAAAACCCCATGTTTTATGTCAAGTTTTCTTTCTCTGACACAGATATGATATGCATATTATATCCCTTAGTCGTCTTTTACGACATCCACGGGAAGACAGGGAGCGATCAATTATATTCTTACTCTGTTACCATACGGAATGTGAATAATAAAAGAAGTAAAAAATAATGTGAAAACTACCAATAAATGATATTTATTATTGAAGAAAAGATTGGATTTAAAATTGTTCCGGATATTTTCAGTTTCCAACAATTGGACAGTTCAAATAATGAATCTATGTGGTGACAAAGCACCTAACGAATGCCGCATACCTTCCATTCCTATGGGCGTTATAAAAAACGAATAGGAAAGCACTTAATATCATCCCAAGAAAAAAATTGATCCAAGTTTGGGGATAATTTGTGTTCATTAGTTATATGTTTGTAAAGTCTTTACTTAGTTGAGGGTGTAGTTTGTCTAATAACAATAATAAATATTTGGTAGATTAGGACTTTTTTACTGTCATTGTGGAGGGTATTTTTCTTTAATTAGAAAATTTATACAATAAAGACAAATTACAAATACGGCTCACATGTTATCTGCCCAGGCGCCGTGTTATTGAATTCCTTACCTGTGAAAAAAAAAATGAAACGTGTTATTTTCTATTAAAATATGTACATGGAAGCAATCGATATGTTAATTTTGCTGTAATTGAGTTATAATGTCAATGTAAAACGTGTATTATTAATAACTTGTTGGATATGCCTAGTGTGTCTACTAGTATTAAGTAGTTTTGCGTACTAACGTTTTTAAATATGGTATTAAACAGCATTCCATTCTTCCATACTACGAAATTAGAATGCAAATGTCACAGATTAAAAGAAATACGATGATCATCGTCCAAAAACATTATTATCATTAAGGTACCCATTGAAAATCAGCGTTGCAGTGTAGCATATTGCACTGTAGCATTATTGCTGAATGGGAACCTCATTGACACTTATCATATTTTGTTTTTCTTCTTTGTGTTGTATTTACAGTTAAGTTTAGCTATTATTTTAATTTTCTTATAAAACCTTTATATTTCATTCGACTTACTGTAATATCTAAATTTAAGCTAAGTGTCAATAAAACAGTTTTATTTTTATCTATCTATCTCTTTAAAAACCTACCAATAAAATTTTATGCTACGATGCTTTTCGTTTTAGTTATATGCAATTAAAGGTAAACAAATGCCGCAAGCTAATATGTTAAATTACAAGCATCGCTTCGATTATTGAAAGATTGGCTCAAGGAAAACAAAGTTATCGTCATTGCATTTTTTTAGTGTGACTTTTTCAAAAATATTATTACTAAGCCTCAATTAATTATTAATAAGAGAATGAAAACTGTAATTAGTTGGAGAATTGGAAAACGAGATACCAAACCTACTAGCTAGCGTATGTTAATATATTTTAGTCCCAATCAAATAGATACTTTAGCTATAAGCATGGTAATGCTTAGGATTTAGTACGTGAATATTTATAGTAATTAAATGTCAGATAATTTAAAAGACAAGTTGTTTAGGTCAACTAACCATTTATATTGCAATTAACACTTAATATAAACTCTAATATCTTGCAATTTTCTGAGATAATTAATGATCCTCCAAAAGGTTGAGGTAAAAGGCCAAAAAACCTATTTAAAGGGTTTATCACGGCACTAAACTGCAAACATTTTCAGGTAATATTGCAAAAAACTGGATGAACTAAAATCTAAATAATAAATATATGTTCTTAGAATAAAGTTTCGTAAGAATACATTATGTGACGATGCCTTAGTTTTAATTAAAACCGTTTGTGAGATCATCAGGAATAGGTATTTGCACGACGCAAATAACCGTGTGAGCATGAAAATACTCTATTATTTTGACATTACAAATAGACACTCCAATTTTATTTATTGGTATAGATGAAAGCGACGATAGCATAACAAGTAATAAAATTTATTAAACACATCACGTATGAAAAATACCATAATGTATAAATTTTACAATAATTTTGATACTGTTTTCAAAAACCTTAATAAAGGTTATAAAAAATGTTTTCCAAAAGCAATCGATGCCTATTTCTTTTTTATTTTTATATCCAAGCCTTGCGGTTTTCAAATCAATAAAATTCACGTTAGCAAAATAAAGGCCCCTTAGGTACCTTTATTATCATGAGAATAGTTAAGCATTTGATTCAGGTTTTTTTTTCATCTTTTCCTTAAAAAGAGATCGCTAATCGCTCCGCCCGTCCATTGCACTCGCACTGAAGGTCGGACAAGGCCTCTGTATATTTAGAAAAGTTAAATTTTCGCCCGAAGCCATTTTTAGCGTGATAATACGACATTTAAGTTTTAGTGCAGGCTTTATTATAAAAATAAATTACTACACTATTAATTTTATGGTCCACAAATTGTTCTATTCGTTTTGTAATATATAGCTCATTTTTGTGTATTTGGTAATTACTATGTTTAAAAATATTCTATTATATAAAGAGTACTAGTAAATAAAGAGCCTAATCATCATCATCATCATCACATCTTGTATACCTGCCACTGTTGGGCTCGAGCCTCTTCCACAATGGGAGGGAAAGTGACCTACCCACGCTGGTCGAGTTTTCCTTTTTTGCACAGTTTTTATGTGCATAATATATGCCTTAGTCGTCTTTTACGACAGCCATGGGTAAGACGGAGGACTCCGTCACGACACGGAAGAAAGCGATAGAGAGCAAAGAGGGTAATCTCGAAATACAACTCATATGGCATGCTATCTGATTAGAACGGGACAGAAGATAGAAATCATATATAAGGACTTTTATAGGAGTTGAGAAGAAAAATCAGCTTGTCCGTGTCCATCACTGGACTTAGGTCTCGCTTTGAAATGAGGGCGCCATATGGCCATAATTACCAAACTTGATGGGTGGGTTCGCTAACACATTATAGGTATTTCAGGAGAGAGTTGTCACCTACCCTCCTGCTGCGACCTTTAACCGATTGCTATGACTCTCTTAATGCAGAATTTTGCCACTGAACTTCTTTAGCGACGTGGACTCTATTCGGAACATCGCCTATAAACTTTTGGATAGATATTTGGATAGTATAAGATTCATCATTATCATCACAGCTCATATATGTCCCACTGCCGGGCTCGAGCCTCCTCCACAATGGAAGGGAAATTGTCCTAGTTTATCACGCGGAAAAGATTGGGTTGATATAGGATTTTATTTCGAGTTTTCCTTCTATTGCATAAATATTATCTGCTATAATCCGTTAGTCGTCTTTTACGATACCTACGGGTAAAAAAGAGGCGGTGAATTGTATAATTAGTCCACCACACGGAAACCTCATTTGACATCATCTATACCAATAAATAAAATTGGAGTGTCTGTTTGTAATGTCAAAATAGGCCTTTTCATGCTCACACGGTTATTTGCACTATACATATGCCTAAAAACCACTTTATATTTTTTTTTGTCTGTCTGTCTGTTTGTTACGGGTAATCTTCAAAACGGCTAGACCGATTTAAAAAATTATTTCACCAATGGAAAGCTATAGCTTTCTATAGTTTACTTCCTGATATTATAATATCAGGAAGTAAACTAGGCTATATTTTATCCAGGTATTCCCACGGGAACGGGAACTACGACGACAGAAACCGAAGCGAAGCGAGGGCGGGTTGCTAATTTCAAATAAAATTTACCATCTGTCTCTACAGGTTTGTAAATTTACAAGAATCTAAAATATTAAAATATATGTTTATGCAATCATATAATCATAAAATGCAAATATCATATTTAATTAATAAATTATGTCAGACATTTTGTTGCTTAATATAAGTAATCATAAACGTTATGTCATAATTATGAGTTATTTGAAACTATCAAATTCATAGTTCATTTTTTGTTGCCATATTGCAGCAAATCAGAGAATATGAAGGCATCTTATATTTTAATTTATTCGAAATAATTTCACTATTACAAGTTTTTTTTCCTTCCGTGTGGTGACAGAATACAATTCACCACTCCCTCTCATGTCCCTGAATGTAGTAAAAGACGACTAAAGGATATAATATGCAGATAACATCTATGCAAGAGAAGGAAAGAGATAAAATCCTATGCCAACACCTTTGAACAGCGCTGTATAGTAGGTCAATTGCCCTCCTATAGTGGAAGAGATCTAAGCCGAACTGTGGAGATGATGATGATTATAGTTTTATTAGAACTAGTAGTCGCGGTGTGGTCGAAATTCGGCCATAGTTCATTTTAATTAATTTTCTGCTACACAATTTTCTTTAATTTTATTAATGTATAATTGTAAATTGAGCAAGCTGTATTTCACTAATAATTAATATATAAGCACAAATCTCTATTAGACATTGTCATCATAATTATGATTGTTTGACATTCAGTTCAACCAGAGATTTTAACCGTAAAATAAAGTGTATAAGCGTTGCTACGCAACACACTTACACAGACCTGTGTGTTTGAGTGTGTGTAGCGATAGCGTTATAGTGTGCGTAATGCCTTTTTTAATGAATTTAATACATGTCTAATCCATTATTATATGAAATTTCAATTTTATGCACTTCTCCTCATTATATACATCAACTGTGCCAAATTTCATACTTGTCCATCCACGTAATTTTCGTAAAAAGGGGTACAAAGTTTTTGCTTTACGTATTAATATATAGATAAATATAAGAAATTATTTTGATTTTCATTCATTCATCAATCAATTTATCAACGTCTACTGTTGGACATAGTCCTCTTCATGAAAAGAGTGGTGGTAGCGTTTATAATCTTATGATCATAATTGTCACCAATTGCCATCACCTGTCTGTCAAGCGATGATTATGGTATAGTATATATTAATATGATATAGATTCCTTGGGAAGCCAATGTCCAGTAGTGGGCGACAATAGGCCAATTATGATGACGTAACGATTGATATATAGAAAATATTACTAATTTTAAAATGTTAAGTTGGAATTAAAATAGGAATATTAATGGTTTTTTTTGATTTATTACTAACGTAGACTAATTATTATCTTCAAAGCACAAGGTCATGACATATGAATAGGTCGTAATCGATATTACGGAACATATGGGGATTAGATCAATCGTAAAAAAATATTTTAATGTGTGATTTGAATTGATATAGGTCGATATTTATTGTGATTTAAATTTTAAGTATCCGTGTCACGTTTTGTCTCAGCTCATACATGTTCTGCTGGGTTTGAGCCTCCTCCCCAATAGAAGGAAAATCGATCTACTATACTATGCTGGTCAGATATGTTGGTATTTTTTTTTTTTTTTTTTTTTTTATGGGTGGGCTATGGTATGCGCACGCGCGGTCCAATCCATCCGGGGCGATGAAAGGACGGCGCGCGGGCCCGTAACCCACCCGTACCCACGTCACCTCGTTGTTGGGCCGACCACCGGAGCAGATGTGACTTGTCGTCAGTGGTCGGCCCGACGGAATACCCTTTCGGGTAACGTCACCTCTCGACGTCCTGGGACGTCGGTCGCCGTCGCGCGGTCAGCCTCTCTGCGGGTGACGGACAATTCCCCGGTCCGATCACCCGCGGCCTCGGCTAGGGCGGCATTAGGCGCAGATACTCGCGCCTACGCCGCCCGAGTCGCCGGCGGCGGAACGTGTCGCCGAATAGGAGCTCTACTCGCACACGATCCGCCGCCTCCTTCCGTGAGATTACGGCCTCACAGAAGGCGGCGACCGCGTCCCAGTTCCTGATGCTGTCGAGCATCTCCCTGGCGATGGTCGGCAGCGTCAGGTCGGCACCAATAATCGCGACGAGTTCACGGCGCTCCCCCTCCCACGCAGCACACACCTTGAGCGTATGCTGCGCCGTGTCCTCGTCGCAATTGCAGTGGTGGCAGGACGGTGTGCTCTCCCTCCTGACAATCTTGTGCAGGTACTTCGCGAAGCAACCGTGCCCCATAAGCACCTGCACCAGTCGGAAGGAAAGCACCCCGTGCGTCCGCTCCAACCACTCCATCAGCACCGGCCGGAAGGCCTCGACGGTCCTGACACCGTACCGAGGACTCTCCAGCCGGACTGCCCAACGGGCAATTACTTCCCGGCGGGCGTCGACCCGCCAGGCGGTGACCTCTTTGATGGAGACCATACCGCCGCGGGCGCGCGTCTCCGATACCCGCCGATAAATGTCGGCGAGCATCTCCGCCTCCAGGTCCCACGGGGGGGTTCCGGCCAGGAGGCACGCTGCCTCCGTCGCCACCGTGCGGTAACCACGTATGGCCCTGATCGCCATGACCGTCTGTGGTCGCCTCAAGAGGGCCCTCAGCCGGACGGTCAGGGACCCCGCCCACACCGGTGCGCCGTACAGGGCCATCGACCGGATCACCCCCACGTACAGCTGTCGGCACGTAGCGCTGGGTCCGCCCCAGATATGTTGGTATAGGATTTTATTTCGGGTTTTCCTTCTCTTGCACCGATATTATATCCCTTAGCCGTCTTTTACGACACCCACGGGCAAGAGAGGGAGGTGGTGAATTGTATTCTTACTCCGTCTCCACACGGATCCTTCTTTAGAAAGGCCTACATTCAATAGTGGATATTGATAGATATGCTGTGTAATGGCGGCTAAGAATACTACAGGGAGGGTGTCCTAAAGAGGACTAAAAGCTTTACATAGACCTTGGCCAACTCTATCTGATGCTGTTTAGTCAACAATTATATTACCAAGGATGTTTGACGTAAGGGCAGGCGGCCGGTCACAAAACTAATTGCCAATTATTACACTATGTACTATGAAAGAAGAGTACATATTGAGTAGTTCCCAAATAATTGCAATAAGAGTGAGATGACGATGATGATGACGATGAAGAAGACGATGGTGATGATCATGATGATAATGTTGATAGATATAACTGACTAGCTATTTCTCTGGAAATAACTTTATGTCCAACAATTGAGCGTAATATATAGTACCTACATATATTTTGTATATCCGACAGGGAATAAGTCTAAAAATAATCTACTGCAAAAACATGACTGACGTTATAAATAAAATCTTTAGTGTCATTGCAATTACACACAATGAGACTGTAAACGTTTTTGCGTGTGCTTTAATCGTCTTCAAGATGCGAGATTGCTAGATTACACTGTCGCTATAGGGCTCACTTTCACTCCGTCATCTTCACGCAGACGTGCCGCGCATTTTGACGGTTCGATTCAATCTTTATAGTCTTTGTAACACGAATTGTCTGGTTATCTATGTCATACTATATCTTTTGCAGGATAGAAAATCAAATTTGTACCCTTTGTCAAACTCATAACATATATTAAAATATATTACACCTCTGCTAATTTCGGGCGAAGCATCAGACAATGGTCTATAAATAAATAATAATTTAGAGACTTTTGAATCGAAAAGTTAACGAGTTTGTGATATGTCATCTTATTTTAGAGTTATTTGTAGATTAATTAAATGATTATGCCAATGCTATTTTGTCTGGTTACGTAGTTTTGCTTTTTGCAATTTTTTTTAAATTACATCTAAATTGAAATAGTTTTAATCTATTTGAAAGATTATAAAAATCCTATTGTAAAGTTTGTTTTATTTAAACTTACGTGTAGTTGCGATTGTAGCTCATGTCAAATTCATGATGGCGGAAAGCGCGAAATTCACTTCAAATACCAGCGCCTAACAAAACAAGTGACATCAATCTCTAAACACGCAGTGAACAACTAGAAATACGAGTTCAGTTGTACTTACAAGTTGAGGTGAATGCATATTTGTATTAAGATTTTTCGTTACAATTTCTATTTAATGGCATCTAAACATTTTTAAAATATAAAGAACATTTTTCTTACGATTATAAATAAAATTGTTTTTATCTCTTTAGTATTTGATTGTTGATTACCTGATGATTTTATGACGGATTGGATAGACCGTTTAACTTGCTCGAGATACAGATCTAGGTAATTTTGATATTTTTTTGTACAAATACTAGATATGTAAAATTATGCTCAATATTTTTTTCACCATTAAAGTAGGCGTTTTGTTAAAATTTGCTTAGAATTGTCATAGGGAGGAATGAATGCAAAATCTCTGCGTAATTTTGTTAATCGTTTACTCGTCCATTGATCCACCAGATGAGTTAAAATATTTCAAAACTATGTTAAATAGTTTTAAATCCCAAAAACGATTCCGCGTCGGAGACTCGTAGCGCACGGACGTGCGCCTCGCTGCTCTCCATTTCGCCGCGCTCACCCCGCACCCGCCCCCTGCGGTCGTGCGTTCTCGCTCCGTCTCGCTCGCTCTCGCAGCGAACCACGCGTCGCGTCAAGCCGCCATCTTGTTCAACGTCTGTGGCCGTTCAGTGGCCCGCTCCGGGTGGCCGTGTATACGGTTGTCTGTGGCAGTTTCGCTGTTTGGACGCAGGTGTTGCCGGATCCCAACTGCACGAGTCGACTTTTTCAAGACGTCGAGTGCAGATTTCTACCGTTGGTAGATAAAAAGTCAACCTATTTTGGCCCCCTCAGGGTAGAAAACCATATTGTTTGGTCCCCGGCGGAAACCTCACGGTGTCAACGAAGCCGGGTGAGGCAAGGCCCCGATTTGCCTGCCGAGCCCCTTCAGGGCAGAGCTAACAATCGGAAGGGGTTAGAGCATCCGGCCTTGGGGGATCTCCTAGTCGGACCTAATCTACGGCTTTTCAACATTTTTCTGCGAAGGCCTAACGGCCCGAGCAGCTAGGAACCTATCGCACATTAAGATTGGCGAAGGATTACAAGCTTAGGGCACACTAATTAAGTACTCATCCTCCCGACCTGCACCCGGTTGGGAGGGACACGCACCACACACAACCCAGGGTATCCCACCCAGGGCGCTAGGTTTTTTACATCCCTCTTAGCTATCGTTTTTTCCGTTAGCCCACGATGGCGGAAAAAACCATCACTATAGACGCCCTTCTGGCAATTCCAGAAATCAAAGCTTATATCGCTCAACATTTCGGAGCGATAACGATCCTTCCTCCGCAACCCAAACCCGCTCGATCCACCGCCCAGCCGCTCGAACCGGAACTACCGGCCGTCGGTACGGCGATGGAAACGGAGCCGGTCTTGTCCTCCTCAAACTCGTCTTCCTCCTCCTCCGAGTCGGAAGATTCGCCCAATGAGGGCTCATTCATTGAGGTCCGCTCTCGCAAACGGAGCAAAAGGACCAAAAACACCAAAGAGGCCCCCTCTAAGACCCCAAAAATCAAGCAGACTGACTCGGCAACAACATCTGCCGCAGCCCCGCTTGCAACGACCGCCACGGCCGCTCCGGCCCCCCCAGTCGTCTCACAGGCAGCCCTAACCGCTGCCCCACCACCTACGGACAGCAATACCGTCGCCCCACCGACGGTCAAAAAATCACTCGCTCCGCCGCCCCTATATATTAGGGACAAGGACAAGTGGCTAGCCATCTCCGCATGGCTAAACACTAACAGGATTTCGTATAAATCTGCGAAATCCACCCCCCAAGGTATACGAGTGGACCTTCACTCGTCAGCCGACCACCGATCTGTATCAAAAATGCTAGGGAATCAACAGATTCCCTACCATACGTACACCCTCCCTGAAGCCAAACTTCTGCGTGCTGTAATACGCAACGTACCGAGGGAAATAGAGACCAAAGAGATTCTAGAATCTCTTAAAACCCAGGATCTACCGGTTGTAGAAGTACACCGGATGATCCGGGGTAGGGGTCGTTATCCCCTCAACATGATACTCGTCTGCCTTACAAATAACGCAGAGGGTAAAGGCATTTTTAAAATTAAGACCATCTGCGGTCTATCTGGGGTCTCGGTTGAGCCCCCACACAAAAATGGCAACCTGGCACAATGCCACAAGTGCCAACTGTATGGACACTCGTCCAAAAACTGCTTTGCCCGTCCTAGGTGCGTTAAGTGCCTAGGTGACCATCACACCTCTCAGTGTGAACGGCCAAAGGACATCTCACTCTGCAAAGAGCCACCAGCGTGTGTTCTCTGTGGAGAATACGGACACCCGGCTAACTACCGCGGCTGCCCAAGAGCGCCGAGGAGGTTAGTCCGCCAGCCCAACACAAACGGCAAGGCCTTGTACTATAACAAGACCTTCGTCCCAGCCCCCTTACCAACCCACAATGCGTGGGCTCGCCCCCTGCTAAACAGCAAGGAGGCTTTCCCAACCCTGCCCAACAGGCAGTCCGCTGCCACACCCGCAACATCTCAACTCAAACCACCAACAACCGGGCCAAACCAGCCCACTGGTGGTAATCCCAAGCCCCCTCAGGGCGCCCCTATTCCTATCGTCGTCGCTAAAAGCGCGCCCCCAAAAGCCCCCCAAGGACTAGATCCAGATCTAGCCCTGGTGGCCAACTTCGCAGCTCAAATCAATTTCACGGAAATCCGCGAAATTGCAGCCGAATTAAGAAGGAACGAGGGAAACAACCTCGCCCTCCTTAATACCGCAATTAAATTTTCCCCCACGTTAGAGCGTCTAGGCTCGCTTAAATTCAAATAAAATGGATAGGTACACTCCAGGCAGAGTTAAACCCAGACACCTCAAAATAGGGACATTCAATGCCAATAGCCTAACCCAACAGAAGGATGAAGTAGGCACATTCCTTCGGGAACACCAGCTCGACATCTTGCTAGTACAAGAGACGTTCCTTAAACCATTTAACAAGGACCCTAGAGTCGCCAACTATAATATAGTTCGCAACGATAGGACAACCTCACCAATGGGCGGAACGCTTATCTACTACAAAAGGTCGCTGCATTGCACACCTGTGGATCCGCCCCCTCTGATGTACATTGAAGCTTCAATTTGCAGGCTAGCCCTCTCAGGCCATCAGCCTATCACCCTTGTATCCGCATATCTCTCTCCCAATAGAGAACATTCGAAACAGTTGGTTGAAAAAGATCTAAAAGCCTTGCTAGAATTGGGAGGCGCCGTCATCATTGGCGGTGACCTTAACGCCAAGAACACCTCTTGGAGCTGTCAAAGTTCCAATAAGAGGGGCAAGACTTTAGAGCTATTCGCTGACAGACTGGGATTTGATGTCATAGCGCCCATAGAGCCGACACACTTCCCCTTTAACGTTTCGCACAGGCCGGACATACTCGATATCTTTCTTCTCAAAAACATAAACCTTCGTTTATGTTCAATAGAAGTTCAACACGAGTTAGACTCAGATCACCGCCCGGTGACTCTGGAATTAGCCTCCCGCACCCCCGGCCCCTCAGGCCACAATAACGAAAGGACCAAGATAGCGACTGACTGGGCACGGCTAGAGAAAAATCTCAAGTCAACCTCGTCGGTCCACCTTGATCAAATTCCCAAAGACATTACGTCTAAGGAAGATAGGTATCTTCCTCAGGCGATCGACTCGCTCACAAGTCACGTGCAGTCGATAATGGACGACTGCTCGCGGCCGGTACCAGATACGAGCGATCGTAAATGGCGCCTGCCAGACGACGTCCGTGACTTGTTGAGACGGAAAAACGCCGCGACACGCGCTTATGACCGCTACCCTACGGAGGACAACCGTACCCGCCTACGGTCACTCCAGAGGGAGGTTAAACAAGCAATTAAAAAATTGAGACAGAGCAAATGGGACGCCATGATCGAGGAGCTAGAACCCTCTCACACAGCCTTTTGGCAGCTTTCCCGCTCACTCAAAAAAGACATCGTGTCCACTCTCCCTCCTCTCACCAGACCCAACCAGCCTCCGGCATTCATGGACGATGAAAAGTCAGAATGCCTGGCCGACTGCTTAGAGCTTCAGTGTACGCCGAGTACACTACACCCCGACGCCGCGAATCACCGCTTCATCGCCGACGAAGTGGAACGTCGTAACACTCTCTCGCGCTCGTTAGGAAACGACAGCCCCGATCAGCCAATCCCAGCAGTGACCACCGATGAGGTCGAATCGTTAGTCAGGGGTCTCAAAACCAGGAAAGCCCCAGGTTCGGACGGAATCTCAAATAAAGTCATTAAACTATTCCCCGCCCACTTGATAATCCTGTTGTGCTGCATCTTCAATGCAGCACTAAATAATAACATCTTTCCCGCGCAATGGAAAGAGGCCGTGGTAATAAGAATCCACAAACCCGGCAAGCGCCGTACCGAACCTAGTAGTTACCGCCCGATTAGTCTACTAAGAGGTCTAGGTAAGATCTACGAACGAATAGTTCTCAGTAGACTACGTACATTCGCCGAGGCTAACAACCTCATTCCCGACGCACAGTTTGGCTTCCGAGCTAAACACAGCTGCGTACAACAAGTTCACCGTTTGGTAGAATACACAAGTAGTCAGTTCATCATGAACAGATATACGGGTGTATTATTCCTAGACGTAGCGAAAGCATTCGACAAGGTTTGGCATGAAGGCCTAATCTACAAACTCTATCTCCTCAAGATCCCTCACTACTTAATTCACATTATACATGACTACTTAAGTCATCGCAGCTTTCGCTACAGGGTGGAAGGGACGTTGTCGACCTCCCACCCTATCAAGGCCGGCGTCCCTCAGGGGTCGGTCCTCTCCCCATTTCTCTTCACGCTATACACTAGCGATATGCCCAAATTCAACCGGGTACATAAAGCGCTTTACGCTGATGACACCGCACTCTTTTGTGCTGGTAGATCCCCGACAACAGTAGCCAGGACTCTCCAAACAGCGGTTACCGCCCTAGCCAATTGGTTTAGGAAATGGAGATTAGAAATCAACCCCGAGAAGAGTCAGGCGGTCATGTTCACTAGACGAACTGCCCGTTCCTACTCTATCGATAGCATTCCCCCCCTTAAAATTTTCAACAAGCCGGTCACTTGGACCAGGCAGGCCAAATACTTGGGTGTGACCCTTGACGATCGACTCAGCTTCGCCCCTCACATAAAGAAAGTCCGCGCACGGGCAGCCTTTGTGATGGGCCGTCTCCACTGTCTACTCAACTCTAGGTCGCGTATGCCCCTGAGTAGCAAAGTCCGACTTTACACCACCTGCATACGGCCTATCATGACCTATGCCAGCGTGGTGTTCGCGCATGTTAAGCCACACAGGATCCACAGGCTACAGACACTACAAAATCGTTTCATGCGCCGAGCTACGGGAGCACCGTGGTTCATACGAAACGTCGATCTCCACATCGACCTCGAACTGCCGACCATCAAGCAGTTTATGAAACGGTGCTCTCAGAGCTACTTTGACTCTGCCATGACACACCCCAACCAACTAGTGGTTGGGGCGGCTTCCTATAGACCCTCCAAAATCTCCTCCATCCGACGTCCTCGTCACGTCCTCGACGAAGAGGACGACATTATCACACTCGCTCAACAAAGAGCCTACACGGCCCGCGAGGCCTTAACAAATAAATATCCGCGGTTCCGCCCTCGCCGTCGAGGTGCGAAACCGCGCCGCGCAAAAGTCACTACCAAAAACGTGGGCACGCCCACTTTGCCTCCAGCGACGCCCCAAGCCGAGGTCCGTTCCCCACAGGGGGAGCCCTTGGGCGATGTCGCTTAGCATACTTTTCTCCGGGTTGAGAGCCCTCAGCGCTCACCCATAGTCCGCGTCAAGCTGTCAAGGCCATCTGCGGCCAACAGCTGTACACACACAAAAAAAAAAAAAAAAAAAAAAAAAAAAAAAAAAAAAAAAAAAAAAAAAGTTTTAAATCTAGTTTGAAAATAAAATGTTCTAGAAGAAGATATTACTTTGAAAACTTTGTGAGATAATACAATTTGAGAAACAAAGATTATATATACAGAGGAAGAATAGCAAAATGTTAAAATATCTGTTCGTTGTGATAAAATATTTAATGAATTGACATGTCAATGCCAATAAAGCAATAAAATAGCTAGGCGTCCTTATTATTCTTATTCATTTTGTTGTAATCTTACCTTCTGTTTGGACAGTTTTAAACTTTGCGTAGTTAATTTATTGCGTGACAGCCATTACTGGCGTGAATATTATTTCATAATGATCCGTTCCATTAGGAAATCAATAATACGAAGATGGTTTTGGACAAATATTAGGGCCCGTTAAGTGCCACGGCGATTGATTTCCAGGAATTTCATTTTTATTTATAAATTTGCACAGAACAGCGTCCTTAAGTCAGATATAGATAATGGTACCATCTATTCATCCATTCTGTAGATGTGTATTATTAGATATAAGCCTCCTCAAGGGGGTTAATAAGTTCAGGTTTGGCAGGCAGAATAACGACACTTTTAAGTTTCCAAAGCAATCCTATAGTTGATTCTACTGATATTCACTATTTTACCGGTATTCGGGTATTGAAGAAAATTCTTAACAGATCACTCCAAAAGGAGACAACCATATACAGTAATACCCCGAACTTACGCTACCCCGTTTTACGCGAATTCAAAGATACGCGGTTTTTTCTTGGAGTGTTCAGACTTTAGATTTACTTTTTTATTCATAAAATTCCAATTATTATTTATATAATATATTGACCATATTCTTAAAAATTATTGTCTTTTTTGAACTAGTTTCAAATAACCATCTTTTTGTACATTTAATATAAGCAAAATTAAATCCCGACATACCTATGCGAATTCGACTTACGCCGTTATCGCTCGGTCCCACTTATCGCATAAGTCCCAGGTATTACTGTACTCAAAACAGACGGAATAAGAGATAAAAGACAATTAAAGGATATGCTAAACAAGTAACAACGGTGCAAGAGAAGGAAAAATTATTTAGATTTTACCAGCCTTACTGATCAGCGAGGTAATCCTCGCTGATCAGTAAGGTCAATTTCCCTCCTAAAGTAGAGAAGGCTCAAGTTCAGCAGGGGAACGTATATGAACTATGATGATGATGATGATGATGATGACAATGATTGTGGCTATTCATTCTTCATTTTATTTATTTAAATAATATTAAACATTATCATATGACTCGAAGGAAAAAATACTATAAATCGCACTTCTAAAACAACACAACTGAAGTTCAACATGTGCAACATTCTTTACCCAGGAACAGAAACACGGAACACAGTGCCGTGGGACGAATCAACACCACTAATCTTTTATTAAACCACAGAAGCGACTTAAGCTAACCCACGTGCGCCTGAACATCAGATAGCCGCTATATTTGCATATATTGACAGTTTAGATCAGTTTACAAATGTCAATGAACGGGACTACTCGCCAAATTTATTTGTTATTCCGATTTATTCATTACTGATTCAACAGATACAGTTCCTATTAAAGACAAAAAAAAATCATTATCATCACAACTCATATACGTCCCACTATTGGGTGCGAACCTCCTCTACAATAGAAGGGCAATTGACCTGCTATAACCACGCTGGTCAGATATGTTGGTATAGGGTTTTATTTCGATTTTTCCTTCTCTTGCATAGATATTATATGCATATTATATCCCTTAGTCGTCTTTTACGACATCCAGGGGCAGGATAGGGAGTGGTGAATTGTATTCTTACTCCGTCACCAGGCGGAGAACAGCAAAAATCTAATTGCTTGAAATCGATCACAGCGTTACCTACCGGGCTTGAAATATATTGTTTTAGTGATCTGATATGATTTTCGCATTTGCTTTCTAATGAAATCAGTTTGGAGCAGATCGGTTGGATGGTTTCAAAGTTAATAACGGATTGCTTTTATTTTGTTTTTTTTACATAAACATTATTTTGATATAATTGATACCATGCGATTATCACTTTGTATAAATTGTGTTGGTCAGATTGGAGTCGCTGGAGCAGCGAAGAGACTTTGGGTCACTTTGTGTACTCTACCGACTATTTCACGGGGAGTGCTTTGAGGAACTGTTTGACATGGTACCACCGTCACCATTCTACCAACGTACCACTCGACATCGTAGCAGGGTTCATCCATTTCACCTGGAAACGTTATGGTCTTCAACTGTACGATTCCAGCGATCATTTCTCCCACGTACGTGCAAGCTGTGGAATGAACTACCCGCTACTGTGTTTCCCGAGCGCTATGACATGTACTTCGTTAAACGAGGTTTAAGAAGAGTATTTTCTTCACGGTAGGCAACGGCCTGGCTGTACCCCTGGTATTGCAAAGGTCCATGTGCGGTAGTATCACTTACTATCAGGTGTGCTGCTTACTCGTTTGCCATCGTTGGAATAAAATATCACCGGTATGGTGATATTCTATTATACCTTTCTTTTTCAAAAAATCTTAAAATACAACTAAAGTGCGTTCTTTAGTTGTTTTTTAAGATTGTTCATAGTAGATAACATAATAATAAGAGAATACAATTTTGTAATAAATCCTTATAATTTGGCCAAAACAAATTAGCCAGTAAGCCAAATTTAAGTGGCATAATAATTGTTATTAGCGTCATCAAGGAATGTAAATTAATTGTGAAGAAATACTACATCTATATCATTTATTTCCTATTCGCATCAAATGTGTTATAATTTACCTCAAAGATAGGAAAAGCGGTCATTGTTGAGAATATCATCAAGTCTTAAGACTTGCCCACGACTACTACTATCGGATATTTAAAGCAATTTCACTATCTTGACTTTTTAACTAAAAGCAACTTGTCTACAATATATTTAGTTAAAAGGCGTTAGTCGTCACGAAAGCGTCTCACGCACAAGTTTAAAATCTTAATTGAGTTCTTACGAGTTGTTTAGAATTGGAATTGCTTGTGGCCATTTTTGTAAATTAGATCTAGCACGCAAGCGCGATTTAAGTAAGTGTAGTAGTTTTAGAGGTAGATTAAAAATAACGTATACTTATAACATGTACATATAGGGTTTAGGTTATACTAAAAGTCAGATTTAGATTTAAATTTCCTTACTATTTTATTACTCAAGTATGTGATTGGATATCATGAGGTTATCCTATTCAAAATCGAAACTTCTATCCTACACAATATATTAATTATACTATCAAAAAAAATTAGGTTTTATGCCAGAAATCTGGAACTGTGCCGCGACAGATGGCCTTTTCTTTTAATAAGTAGAAGTAGAAGATAGAAGCACAAGGCTATAATTAGTAAAGAAAAAACAAATTTATAGATAGAACAGGCATCGGAAAACATAATTTTCTTTGAGTACTTAATGTGATATACCTTAATGATTTCTTCTCGGTATGATCAGGCAACTACGTTACGCAAAACTTAAAAGCCGAGGTCCATAGGTCTCCTTAGAACTTAGGTAATTGCGTAACTACGTATGTATTTATGAATAACCACTGACAGCAATCGAAAGAAGTGAAACTTGTCTGATAACTTTCCGTATAGTGACGAAATAAGAATACAATTCACCCTTTCTTGCCCGCGTGTTTTGTAAAAGATGACTTAGTAATTATAATAAATCGTAATAAAACTCTTCCTTTGCCAACCATTGTAGAGGAAGCTCAAGTATAGCAGAAGGACGTTGTTAAATAAGTTAATAGTTATTTATCGGCCATAGTGCCTGCGTCATGTTTGATATTTATCTCGCAGTCTATCAATATCTACCGTATGATATAGGTCTACTCAAGAAAAGACCGTTTCAGTTCATATACGTTTTACTGCTGGGTTTTGTTGCTCTTTTACAACAAGAGGAAAATTGAACTACCTCTGATAGCACGCTGGTCAGACAAGTTGCTATGGAGTTTGTTTCGAGTGTTTCTTCTCTTGCATATATAATATACACACATGCATGCATATTATATCTCTCAGTCATCTTTTACGACACTCGACACCAGTGGCGTGTTGTATTTTTACTCCATGAGAGTGCTGTTACCTATTTGTTTGGCGATCACTTAGTCAGTTTACACTACTTTCACGGTAAAGTAATAGCCACCACATGAGGACGCGTTCTATTAAGAATATGATAAACAACAAGGTACTATTTGCTTGGTCCAAAATACAAGAAACTCATGACTAGTAATTTACTTATAAAGCCAAAGAAACCGGGTGATTGAAAACGAATATAAATTTTAGTAATAGAAATAAAACTAAAAATCTTTAAATATTTAAAGTCTAGCTTTCAAATGTTTACAACATACATTGTATCAATCTTGACGTTGTAATATGCAATTTTACAACATAGTACAATTAAAATGTGATATTCAATTTGTAAAATCATAACCATAGCATTGTTTACGTAATATCTGAAACAAATTCATTGACACTGACCAACGTGATCTCTTACAAAAGCCTACTTCAATGCCGCCCTACTTTCCAAATGTATCTACAGATACAACTATGTGGACAATATAGCAAATAAACAATTATATCACGCACTGTACCACGTTACATTTGCTGTCCGTTAAATTAATGTCTTCCTTAAAGCCTAACATTACAGTTCAAAATGGGAAGTAAAGAGATTTATATAGCAAATGTAGGTCTTGTATTGACAAACACAATAGAATTGAGAACGTTAAGTTTGCACGAAATATTTCTGGAATGGCTCATGTTCCGGTCGAACTACAAGCTAATTTAGATTTTGCTAATATTATAATATGATTTAAAGTTGCGTGTTGAAACAATGATTCAGGATATAGGAGCAGTTGGCGCCACTGTACTTTTGGTAGGTTGTTTTATGAGGACAATTACGAAACTTAAGTTTGTGGGCGTTGAATCCGCGATCTAGATCTATGTTACAATAATTCAACTAAACGTTAGCGGACTGTAGTAAATTTGTCTGTCTTTATTAAAATTACTGGTTACGGCACGACACTTAATTTTGTTTTGTAATGTAATAGTTTGTGGATTTGCGTAAAGTAGAAATTTCTAACTCGCGTTTCTAAGTTCTTTAGAAACACTATTTCTTTAAGTCTGTCTAAATTTGATTTCATCAATGTTGCTACATGTTTTCGATATATTAAATCTAAAGTAAATTGTTGAGCTGAGAAAAGAAAGCGTTTATCTAATCACATTATTTTAAATAAACTTGGTTAACGTGTGAGCGTGTTTGAATAGGCAAAGGATTATGTAAGGAGAATAGACAACAAGTGTAGTAGAATCTATGGTAGGTATACTTTCATCCATCCACTAGCTTATCATCATCCACTGTACTACAGATATGGGTATCCCTACAAGCAAAAATATATAATCGCCACCATTAATCCCATAATCCTAGGCAGTTTGGCGATCGTAGTTGCTTTTGTGTTTCCTAGGAGAATGTTTAGGAATTGTATTCTACTAAAATTCACTTAGTAGGTTTTTTGGAATTTAAGAGAAAACTAACCAGTAGTAATCCCAACATATTCTGCATCACTACGATTAATGGAGTTCTAATACGTATTTACTCATACTTATTGTAGTACAATGTCCTCTGTTCCTGTTTCTTTATTATGGAACCTTGAATCGTCACATTCCATTTATCTATTTGTTGTCATTATTTCATAAACAGCATAAGCTAGTTTATGATACTGTGGTTGATCATCACAATGTTTAAAAAAATATAAGTATATTTTTAAAATTTTACTAACTCAATTCCATCTTACAAGCATTAATTTCAGCATCATGAGATGTTTTTTTTTTTCATTTTTAATTTGCTGTATTTTTACTGGGATTTATCACATGTACCGGACACAACATGGTTATTGTTTAGTGAAATAAAAAAAACTACGTTTTTAATTAAATACAAATGTAGTTTTGCTTATTTTACGCTAGTTTTATTTATTATTACTATGACGCGAGTTTGATAAAGGTTTATTTATTGTAGTAATTTATTTTATTAATAAAAAATTGGTGCATTTGAAGCCGAACCGTCCTGAGAATGCCTCGTTTAGAGACAAAACACGTGTCGAATGAATATTCGAAATTCAGCGGCAAATTGCAAGTTGATGTTCTGGAAGGTGCTCATCACGTGAGAGTAAGATTTCCTTATTGCCTAGTCCACCTTAATCCTATCCCGTATTCCTTTTTTTGTGGTGTGCGGTATATTGATTACCGTGGGAAAGTGGTGGGTCTCCTTTCCTTCCTTCCATTTTAGAATAAAAATTTCCGCTATGTATCGCCTAATTCAATCAATTATTTTATTAACATTATTTAAAATTAGGGACGGTCTTCTGAAATGAATAATGTTTGATAAAGAATAATAAGATAGGAGACTGAAATTTTCTCAGTCCAACAAAGTACTTCTTGTATGGAGATGGTTAGGCGCGCACTTAGAGTCCTTGTTCGTAACACCTAGTTTCAAAGAATCACTCAACAAAAGAAAAGAGAAACGGTAAAATTAGGCAATTCCATGCAAATATCGTCAAAAATCTATTCCACCTTATGTATATTGTCACGGTTTTGGTAAAAACATATGATATTGAGTGTTAAAACCGTTACTTTATAATGTTTCCATCGAAGTAGCCAACACTTTCATTTATAAAACGTTTGCAATTGCAGTAGACATTAACCATTTCAAATATGAGTAAGTTTTTTATATTGTTTTAAGTGTTTTACGTTTGTCTGAATACTGTAATGGTTATACCTGACTCATAAACAGTGATATAGGTACTTATTAATACTAATATTTCTTTTTTTTTCTTTTCTTTATTTTCTTTTCCCTGTATATTTCAAATGAAATTGGTTTGCTGAAAACCAGCCCTGCATAGTTTCTCTATAGCGCAACGCTGAGAATCCCCTGTTAACTATAAAAATACTGTAATATAATTGTTATTATGTGAAAATTAATACTGTTCTATTCTAATCTTAGAAAATATTGGTTCGAATTGAAAAAAATCTTTGTGTTGGGTAGCCTGTTTATCGGGGAGGGTCATATAATATTACGCTACGATGATTAGCAGATTAGGATTAGGAGCGGAGCATGAATGAAAAATATAGCTATAAATGGGTCATTTTTCCTTTTGAGAGCTTCCGTTGCGTGCGCTACGCGTTATTAATGTCCACAACCTACTCCCTCTATCCCTATGTCATCAAAAAGAAAAACTAGTCTAAAAATTGACAATTACTTCCGCTTCACATGATAGCTTGGCGCTATAGGGCTAAATTTATTATACTCTTTTACTGGAGTACTCATTTTACATAATACATTCGTTCTGGAAGTATGAAGCAAGTACGACATAACATGACCTACCCGAAACTATAATTCCACAAAAAGCAAGGTTCCCCAACGACCCATTGTGCACTGACACACTGGTTCCGTACAAAGAACATATCGATAAGAACACAATAAACAATAACGTTCGTGTATTACAACACTGTTAAAAGTGACGATTGAAGAATTGTTTGGACTTGCGATTAAATGCGCGTATTTTTTTCTATCATAGACATTCCTTGCTGAGAATCGAGTATTAAGAAATTATTGTCAATGGACTCATTTCTTCACTGTAATTTTGTGTATTTGTTATTATAATGAATCATGCGAAGTGGCAAGCTAAGGAGAAGATTTATCTGTACTCTTAGATATATTGTGGCTTATCCTTTCAGCCCTATAGAAGTTCCATTGTGGAGCTCGGGCCTGTTCCATTTTTGGAGGAAATTTGACCTACAAAACCACGCTGGTCAGACATATTAAGTATATAACAAAACGTCTGATAAGCGTGTCAATTTCCCTTCTTTTGTGGAGGAGGTTGGAGTCCAGAACTGGGACTTACAGGCCAAGATGAAGTATTATTATCAAGAAGTATTATGTTTTGGATATCAGGTTCCTATGAACTTATCTAACTTGTGTTGCGCACCAGAAAAGATTCAAAACCATAGTTAAGTGAGAAATGAGCACAAAAGTATTATAGCTTTATAAACAAGTATAAACATAGCGACAAATCGCAGTATATGAACTATACAACAAATTATGACAGTAATGGCCGCGTGGGTTGATCTACACGATTACTTAATCGAAGGGGCGACGTTGGTAACTGGGCCAAAGTGCCAACTGAGGTCAGTCTGCCTTGATATATTGTAGATTTACAACAAGTATGGTTTACTTTAGCTGTTATGATCAAACAGTGATAATTCATTATTTACGGCAGATACATTTAAAACGTTGCATAGTTGGGAAATGGCATTAATTTGTTCAACCCTTGCTTCATCATCATCATCTTGCTCTTATCCCAATTACTTGGGGTCGACGCAATATGTCATCTGTTTTGACATATTGCAAAAAGTTTCGGCAATGACTTTTATGACCGGCCGCCTGCCTGACGTCAACCCTCCTTGGGAATGTAATCGTTGACCCAAATGGTACCAGATGGAGTTGGTCCGGGTCAATCTAGGGCTCTTAGTCGTCTTTTACAACACCCACAGGTAAGAAAGGGGCAGGTAAATTGTATTCTTACTCCATCACCACACGGGTACGACACCACACGAAGTATTCATACCTTTAGATATAAATTTAATAATAGAAAGTAAATAAAAACTCAAAACATTCATTTTCTATTGAACCGGCCTCAAAACTCGAGTGAAATTAAATTCAATGTAAGTTTTCACTTTCATAAATTATACCAACATGAATTAAATATGACATTATATCGACAACGCCCTATTCTTTGTATTATTTATAACTAAGACATGAACTATTTTGCTACGTTTTTACTTTAAATAACTGGCGACAACCATTCTCTAACATTATAAATAGAGAAATTGTAAGCTTTACGCAATGGCATTGATTTTATTTATGGCTCTTTCTTTATTATAGTATTGTATAGATAATCCATTTTATGCTAAATAAGGTTTTGTTAGCAATACAGTCTTAGTTGGTATAAATTATATACATAATTCCTCCTCCTTGAACTCCTCTTAAACGACTAGATCGATTTTGATGATTTTTTGTGTGTTCGAGTGGATTCGATAATGGTTTAGATTAATAATTTGGACCCGATAGGTGGGGCTGCGATCGATTTCTAGGAAAATTCATTTTATTTTTTTAGTATTTAACAGAAGAGCGTCTATTGGGTCAGCCACTCAATATATAAAAGTTTTTACTAGAGTAATACTAGAATACCTTAGTCCTCTCCTGACCAAAGTATTTGACGTTCAGAACTAAATAACAATTAATTTCTTGCTTTTAACAGTTGTAATGTACTAAATTCAAGAACTATCCGTGTGGTGAAGGAACAAAAATACTATTCACCGCTCCCTATCTTACCCATGGATGTCGTAAGAGACGACAAAGGGATATAACACGCATATAAAATCAAGAGATAAAAACTCGAAACAAAACCTTATACCAATCTGTCCAGCATAGTAAGGTCAATTTCCCTACTATTGTGGAGAAGGCCCGAGCCCAGAAGTGGGACACATATGAGCCGAAATGATAAAATCCAGGACAGTTTTGGAATAACAGGCACAACAAAGACGCGTTATTTCATTTCCTTATTTTGTTTAACATTATATCTATTTATAAGTACAGCTGGTTGGACTTATTTAAGCCGCGATTGTTTTAATTATTACTATTATGAAAAAGCTAAAGTTAAATTACGTGCAGAAGTTTTATGATAATAAGAATTGATCGTCATTGCGAACTGAATAAATACATAAAATTAAGATGAGAGCTGAGGGCGCGTGCCGATGTGATCGGAGTGCGCGACTGCCTCTGCCGTCGGTAATGATACGGAAGTCTGAAGTGCCATAGATCATCTGAAGTGCCGTTCGTGTTTTTACTGACACTACATGCACTATTTGACTTATTAGATTTTGAAAGACTTAGTAAGTGAAGAAAGGTAAATATTTAGTAGTAACTGTCACTGCTGTTTTGTTATTTTGTAAAAGAAATCTATTCTTGCGTTAGGTTAGGTGACAGACTATCGTTGCGTTAGGTGATGGAATAAGCATACAGTTTATCATGTAATTTATCGCTTGAGTGTCGTAAAAACCTACTAAAAGATATTAATATATATATACAATATCTATGCAAGGGAAAGAAAACTCGAAATAAAACAGAACTGTTTGATCAGTGTGATTTAGTAGATCAAATTACTTCCTTTTATGGAGGCTCTTTTTTGGAGGAGGTTCGAAATATGCGAAGTATTTCAAATGAGACGATAATGATAATAAAAAATGTTACAAAAAATTAATTTGTTTCGAAGCGTATTTTTTTTGTTTGCTTTTCATCCATCCATCAGCCTGTAGACATCCACTCTTGGACGTAGGTCATACGTAAATCATGGATATTATACTAATAAAGTAAAAGTTTTTGAAAGATATTTGGATGTTTGTTACTCAAATACGTGTAATCCGTTATACATGCTTGAATGAAAACTGGTACATAAACTATTCTCTGGATTAACAAATAGAATACCTTTTATTCTATTAAAGTGTAAATTTGGATAAAAATCGTCTTGGGAGAGTTTATTTTCATGCAGACAAAAACGCAGATAAAACCTAGTTAAAACATATTAAGTAATTTATTTTATATTTTATTCGATATAAAAGATGTAGTCTAAAAACAAATCCATAAATTAAACTTAAACATTCAGTAAACTTATTCCTCTAAGATGTATTTAAACCGAGATTTTCGCCTCGTTTTTACACCGGGTACAAGTAGGAAGTGTCGCCAACGCGGCTACTATCTGATCCACATACACGAAAATCTCCGTTTTAATGAAACCGAGCCGAGCTAACATTTAATTAGTTTAGATCTGTTGTACCTGCGAGTTGCAACGAACAATAAAGATCGAACATTCTCTCTAATAATTAGAACTACGAGACCAGATAGTGGAGCAGCTTCTAATTTTATGTGAATTAATTGGAGCTATCTTGCGTAGTAGGAAATAGGCGTATATTTGCTTTCAAATGTAGAGAGCAAGAAGTAAAATCGAGTTTAACTGCATTTTTGTGTAGGATTTTTATAAAAGATGCTTTAAGACGTTTTATAGTGTGTTTGTTATTATTTGTTATGGTTTGTTTTGATGTAAACGTGTGAATACCGACCTTATAGGTCTCGAGGTTCAACAGGAAATTTATGATAGCAGCAAAAAGTGTGACACTGTGACTTACTTCCTCGTAAAACTCCGCCTATTCACACAGGTATAAATGTTTACTTGATAGTATAAAAAGTGCAAACTTTATTAACAAAGTCTTAATATCAAGCATAATTTCTAACCTCGTAGATGACAAAAACCTCTTAAGTATCTATAACGCGGTGCCTACTAAAACTATGACGTGATGAAATAAAATTGTGCATTAGTTGGCTTTGGCTCATCTAATCTCAGCCCATATCCGTCCCATTGTTGGGCAGGGCCTTCCTATACAATGGCAGGGAAATTAAGCTATTTTAATATGCTGGTCAGATGTTTTGGCATTTTTTTTTTTTTAGGTGGGCCATGGTAAGCGCACGCGCGGTCCTGTCCGTCCGGGGCGATGAAAGGACGGCGTGCGGGCCCGTAACCCACCCGTACCCACGTCACCTCGTTGTTGGGCCGACCACCGGAGCAGATGTGACTTGTGATCAGTGGTTGGCCCGACGGAATACCCTTTCGGGTAACCTCTCACCTCTCGACGTACTGGGACGTCGGTCGCCATCGCGCGGTCAGCCTTTCTGCGGGTGACGGACAATTCCCCGGTCCGATCACCCGCGGCCTCGGCTAGGCAGATGTTTTGGCATAGGGTTTTCTTTTGAGTTTCCTTATCTTGCATCGATGTTATATGCATATTAAATCCCTTAGTCGTCTTTTACGGTACCCAAGAGCAAGATAAGGGGTGGTGAATTGTATTCTTACTCAGTCAATACACGAAATAATTCTTGACTTGACAAATATATGAAAATATATGAAAAAATCAAAGATAACAAAATAGGAATGGTTTTAATAAATTTTAATATTTGAAACCTTGAACTTGCTACAAAATACTACCAAACATGAGGGGAAGTAATGAGAGCATGAAGATATAGAAATACGATAAAAAACAGTGAAACATGTAATTTTGGAGATCGTATAAGGGAATTACAGTAAATTTAAACGCAATTATTAACACGTTTTTAAAGTTAAAAAATATCTCTGTGTTTGACGGAATCAGAATAGTATTCACGACCACATTTCTTGCCCGTAGGTGTCGACTCTATATGTTTGTATAATAATTTTATTATCATCATGAGCCTCTGAGCTCATCTACGTTTCACTGATAGGCTTGAGTTTCTTCCATAATGACAAAAAAATTGACCTATCACGCTGGTCATAGACATATTGGTATATATTATATTTTGAGTTTTACTTTTCTAGTGTACTTGTTATTTGCATTTTATAGTCCTTTAGTCGTCTTTTACGACACCCACGGGTAAGAGTAGTGGTTAATGGTTGTTTTTCCCTGTCACCATATGAAAAATACGACTAATACTGTTATTTATTTATTCAATTTTTCTAATTGACTACTTTTCGCACTAAGTAAAAAATAATAAGTACTAAGGAAATCATTTTTGGATCGCTCAAACAATTGTTCTGCGTAGGAATCGAATAAACAGCTGTGTTTTGGAGGTTGGTACTTTGAATACTACACCGTCTGTGTACTTAATATTAAAATATACTAAAATCTGACTCTTAGAATATTGTTCTTGCAACCTTAATAGGTGTTGCCCATATGTTAAGCAATTGATTGCCATAATCAAATCTTTATCGACGTTTGCATATGGTAGGTTGCTTAATATTTTGCCATAACTTTGTGGAAGGTACCTTTGCTATAGAGAAACTTTGAATTACTGAAATCTCCGTCTTGATTAATGCAGGCTCTTTACGAAATATAAAGCATTAATTTTTAGATAAACAAACTAAAGGTGATGCATAATAAAAAGAAAATGGAATGAAATCTGGTAGTAAGTTCTGTAGAAATGTTGCGCCATTTTTAAAAGGTAGGTAGGGCCAGCGTAAAATATTTCAAAGGCCCTTTGGGAATGAAAGTAGGGAATAAAAGTAAAAGAATTGGCTTACACTTTACGTTTATTAATTTTTTTATTGTCAATACTTAATTGAAATATCATCATCTTATAAGTCCCACTGTTGGATTCGAGCGTCTTCCATAGTAGGAGGAGCAATCGACCTACTATATCACGCTGGCCAGACGTGTTGGTATAGGGTTTTATGCTGAGTTTTCTTTCTCTTGCATTTATATGTTATATCCTGCATATCAGTTAGTGGTCTTTTACGACATCCACGGGCAAGATAAGGAGTCCGTTTCCACACGGAACTTTGTCTACTACAATAAGAATATTGTTATATATTTTATATCACAAAATATAATTATATAACATTCATAACATCTTTAAAGAACGCAAAACTTTCACTATCACACGTGCTGACACGAAACACGATCTTGATAAAAATTATTCTTTATTAAGACAGGTGAAACTACAGTTACGATCGTTGCCGTAACCTTGCCTGGTCTACGCTTCGTTGGCTCTGTGCCTTTTGTTAGCGCTTACTTCAGTAACTATATATAATTCACACCATTCATTGGTTTAAAAAATCAACGTGATTGGCCTCTTAATTGTTCTACCTATTTACTAAAAGCCTAGATGGATTTTTGTTTTATCAATACTGCTTCATAGTTATTTTTGGATCTGATTGATTTCTATTAATCAATGTTTTTGCTATTAAGGATATAATAAACTTTGATAATCGGAAATCCGTAGAAGAACGGGTGTAACCGACATAGCCCGCAGAATTAGCACGTTGAAATGGCAATGGGCAGACCACATCGCTCGTCGAACCGACAACCGTTGGCGAAGAAAAGTTCTTGAGTGGCGACCACGAATGGGACGGCGCCGCGTAGGACGACCCCCCCCACTAGGTGGACTGACGACATTCTCAAAGTCGCAGGGAACCGTTGGATGCAAGTGGCGCAGGCCGTTCCGAGTGGCATTCTCGTGGGGAGGCCTATGTCCAGCAGTGGACGTCTGTAGGCTGATGGATGGATGGAAACTTTGATATCATTTTTATTATTGTTTATATTGTATAGGATTTTTAATTATTTTTCTTTTATTTTTTGTAATGTTACGCCTTGATTTTCAAAGTCAAATTATACATATTCACAGAATTAATAAATTGGTTTATGTGAAAATCTACATGAAACAAAATTTATATTTATTGTTAATAATTATTATGCTAATAATATAAATATACCATGTTCGCTTATTTGCCAAGGCTAAATGCTAAAGTTACTGGATCGATTCCAAGTATTCTATAATGTTTATGCAAAGAACATAACAATATATAGATATACTTTGTTAAATGGTGGGAAATTTATAAAATCAAATATGATTTCCAATGCGCCTGGCAAGCCTGATAATTGTATATGATAATTATACATTATCCTCCTTGGATAGTTAATAGATGGATTGCAATAATACTCCTTTTAAACATTTGAATTAAAACTGTTTTGGCGAATTTTATTTCTTACGGGAATGCTTCGTTGACAATGAACGCTAAAAAGTGTTCGAAAGATCGCGAAATTTAAAATCATATACAAACACGATAAACATTACATGACACTGGCAAAAGTTGCTAATGGCTAATGTCGCCAGATTGCCTTAAAAAAAAAAACACGATAAAATTCGTAGTAAATTATTTTAATTCAAATACTTGCGTAAACGCAAAAAGCATTTAATCTTATTAAAGCATAAATTATTATTCAGATTTTAGGTCGATTAATTGATAACTGATGAAAATAAATAGTCAAGTTGCCATTGTAGTGACAAAATAATGAGGTAACAGTATAGTTCTAATCGATAAGCAAAACGTATCACGACAACGTGATCGAGTCAGATTCTAATGTAACCGAACCAGCAACAGTTACACAATAGTAATTATATTGAGAAACTATTTACAATAACGTTAATGAGCAACAATTAAAAATGTAAAACAATATATGTAATATGATATTCATACTTTTATAATATAATACCATTATATTGTCAACAGACGGTCATTTCTTTCTGGTGTTGTACATATATTATTTAGAAACAAGTTACTACCCATTCATTCATCGGTCATTATCATCATCATCTGGAATCATTTACGTTCCATTGCTGGGCTCGAACTTCATCCACAAAAAGAGGTTAATTAACCTACCATTATACAACATCTGGTAAGACGTGTTGGTATAGGATTTCAGTTAGAGATTTTGCCGACTCCTGCTTAGATGTTATTTGCTCAGTCGTTTTATACGAGCGGTTATAGGCAAGAAAAAGGGTGGTTAATTATTTTGTTATTTTTGTTATTGTATTCTTACCCCGTCTTTACTTGTAATTTCTTCTTGCATAGCATGTATACAGGAATTTTAAAAGTAGACTAGTTAAGGTAGTCCCATACTCAATCACACTAAATGACGTAAGATGTAATCTTATAAAAGGTTTGAGTATAACTAAAATATTCAAGCTAAATTGTTTACTAAGCACTTACTACGTGGACCTCCATCAGATGGATTGCGGATCTAGAAACTGTCAGATGTACTGCTTGTGCGAGCGGGAAAGGATGTGAATAAGTTTCTGGATAGGGTGATGAATGAATGAGTAAATTAGAATATTAATATTCCTTAGCTTTGTTTAGATGCAATACTTCTTCAGCCGTCTCGGGCGTAAAACTTTTTAACAAGCAATTTTAAATTATATCCAGCTCCCAAAAAAAAAAAACTTTTTGACAAGCAAACTAGTTTAAATAAAATAGATAATGTGAGGGGTTAAGGGCAAATGTCCTATGGGTCGTGATTTAAAATAAAACCATATAATATTATGGCAATGAAAATGTCAAATTCGATTTATTTTTTGTTCAGTTTCGATTATATCTATGTAGAGTTCGGTCACGTTTACCTATTTCACACGATGGAAGCACAATGAAATATATTTAACAATCTTTTGTGTGTTAAATTTTATACACTATCTGTGACAGGCTATTTAGTTTGTAGGAATAGAGTAGTCTATATTTAATATTTTTTATAGTATTCCATCTATTTAATAAGCTCTTTGCAGAGTCTCAAGTTTTTTGCGGACATTTTTCGTATTAATAAAATTATTTAAAGTAGCCAAGCCAAATTGTCAAGCAGAAAGCTGTGTGTCCTGAACAAGTCTTGGTCGCTATGACATATCCTGATTTAAACGAGGCTTAAGAAAAGCGCTTTCTTCACGATAAGCAGCGGTCTAATTATTCTCCTGATCTTGCATACGTCAATTAGTGTCAATATCACAATCAGGTGAGCTGTTTGCCCGTTTGTCACCAACAGCAATAAAAATAAAGTGGTTAATGTATAAATGCTTTCCGTGTAGTGGGGGACTAAGAATTTAAATCGCCATGACATTTCCTGTCCATAGGTGTTGTAAAAGTCGACAAAGGGAATAATAATATGCAGATAACATTTATTCAACAGACGGCAAACTTGAAATAAAACTCTATAAGTCTATACTAACTTATAACAACCTGTCCGGTTAGTCTATAGTACGTCGATTTTGTATTCATTACAGAGGAGGTTCAAGCCCAGCAGCGGACCATATATGACCTGAGATGATGATGAAATGTATAAAACAATGCGCAGATTAAATTTTCTTCTACAGCCTATACACGTCCCAATAATGAACACTGTTATCTTTCATGATCATCATCATCATCATTGCAGCTTACATACATCCCACTGTTGGGCTCGCTGTTGGCCTCCACAATGGTAGGGAATTTGACCTACTATACCATGCTGGTCAGACATGTTGGTATAGGGTTTCATGTCAAGTTTTTCTTCTCTTGCACAGATCTTATGTGCATATTATATCCCTTAGTCGTCTTGTATGACATCCACGGGCAAGATAGGGAGTGGTGAATTGTATTCTTACTCCGTCACCACACGGAAATTATCTTATTATACTAACTTTCATTATGGGTAAAATACTACGGTATAACGATAGTGAAATGAATTGATATAAGAATTCTCTTGGATATTTCAGCTTTATATTCCATGAAAAATTTAACATCTTTAAATTGTGGTCATACTATTAAGACGCAGATAAGCAGTTTTAAGTCATGGCGTATTATGGGGACCCATTGACCCTGTGACCCATGGCTAAACTGTTAGACAGCGTGTGTCAAATTATACTCTACTGCCAAAAAGCTACCGTTATAAAAATATACAGAGAAAGACAAAGAAATATTACTAATGCCTCGACAATCGTGTTGAATTACAAATATAAACTGGCAGATATAAATTATGTATAACAAATTATTGTGTTTGATACTTACAAATGAGATTAGTTAGAATTTAAAGCAGCCACGTGCCACAATAAGCTCATGATATCCGACTAAGTGTTAAGCAATGCAGACATTTCACAATCTTAGTCTAGGATTAGCTTTAAGTCTTTTAGATTATTAATTACATTTAGGGAGTGTTTATGGACTAGATTGCGAAATATATGCATGTGACATATTAATATAATTTTTGATATTTATCAAGGAAATTATCTAGACGAGAGCTTTTATGTTATAGGAGAGTAATTCTAGGTTAATTATCGTGGAGGAAATCGTTAATTCAAGTACATTATGCATGATCTATTTTCACACAAATTAAATATCGGAAATGCTTTTCAACATTGAGATTAATTGCACAATATCCCAAAATATATTGGGTAGTACTTACTATATTTGGTTCTAAAACATTTGTCACTTAAGGACAAAACATGTTTGCTGTAATTTGAAGTAATTATAACAAACAAATTACAAATATTGGTAGCATTTATAATGTTCTGGCTTGTTGGGTTACGTGAGACTTTTTAAGAACAATAAGATTAATTGATTCATATCGAAAAGTGAAACGCTTTAAATGGTTGAAGTTAGGAGAATCAGCTCAGTGTAAATATGCTATTTCGTAGTATCTAAGATTGGCATTAATAACCTTCTTTACTTAATGATGATCATTATCGTGATGATGTAAATCATCATTATCTTGCTCTTATTCTAATTACTCGGGTCGAGTCAATACGTACTCTTATTTTATAATATCTGATAATAATATATATCAAAAGTTTTGGCCATAGTTTCATTACCAGCCGACTGCCAGATGTCAACCCATCTTGACCTGCCTAAATGTTGACTAGATAGCATCAAATGTAGTTCATGTCGATGTAAAATTCTTATTCGTGAATCGTCGTCCCACAAGCAATGTATTGGTAGGTGGTACTCCTCCATACAAGTCTTATGGCCTTCTTTACAATGGTATTCGGTTACTCTACCATATTTTTATTTCTTTATTTTACTCGCAATATTACTTGCGTATATAGCTTACTAATGCCGACTGTATATTCATAAATAATAAGGATATTTGGAGAAATTAATAAGAATATCATAGAATTTTTGTGTTCAAAGATGCTTAGTAGCACGAAGATAATTTAGTAAGCTTCTATTATATTGCGAAATGTACCTAAAATCTATTGCTACTATTGCCTGTCTAGTGACGGGGTAAGAACAAAATTCAATGTAAATAAACGACTAAGGGATTGTAATATGTAGATAACATCTATGTAAGAGAAGGAAAACTCGAAATAAAACTCCATACCACCCTGTCTGACCAGCGTGGTATATATAAATCTAGTCGAGAATAAAGACGTGCAAAAACATCTTACCTCATTCCATCAAATCCGTCATCAGAGCCGTTGATAGTGAGCACGGGTGCACGAGCATACGCTTTAGCGACGCGTCGGTTCCTCTCAAAAACTATCACCTTTGCCCAAATCTCGTCGTCGATCTGTGTCCATTTATCCAGTACTTCCTGTATATGTTCCTGTTGACAAACATATTGAACATTACTATCATTGTTATCCTTTTTTTTTTTATGGGTGGGCTATGGTAAGCGCACGCGCGGTCCAGTCCGTCCGGGGCGATGAAAGGACGGCGCGCGAGACCATAACCCACCCGTACCCACGTCACCTCGTTGTTGGGCCGACCACCGGAGCAGATGTGACTTGTCGTCAGTGGTCGGCCCGACGGAATACCCTTTCGGGTACCCTCACCTCTCGACGTCCTGGGACGTCGGTCGCCGTCGCGCGGTTAGCCTCTCTGCGGGTGACGCACAATTCCCCAGTCCAATCACCCGCGGCCTCGGCTAGAGTGGCATTAGGCGCAGATACTCGCGCCTGCGCCGCCCGAGTCGCCGGCGGCGGAACGTGTCGCCGAATAGGATCTCTACTCGCACACGATCCACCGCCTCCTTCCGTGAGATTACGGCCTCACAGAAGGCGGCGACCGCGTCCCAGTTCCTGACGCTGACGAGCATCTCCCTGGCGATGGTCGGTAGCGCCAGGTCGGCACCGATAATTGCGACGAGTTCACGGCGATCCCCCTCCCATGCAGCACACTCTTCGAGCGTGTGCTGCGCCGTGTCCTCGTCGCAACTGCAGTGGTGGCAGGACGGTGTGCTCTCCCTCCTGACAATCTTGTGCAGGTACTTCCCGAAGCAACCGTGCCCGGTCAGCACCTGCACCAGTCGGAAGGAAAGCACCCGCGCTCCAACCACTCCATCAGCACCGGCCGGAGGGCCTCGACGGTCCTGACACCGTACCGAGGACTCTCCAGCCGGACTGCCCAACGGGCAATGACTTCTCGGCGGGCGTCGACCCGCCAGGCGGTGATCTCTCTGATGGAGACCATGCCGCCGCGGGCGCGCGTCTCCGACACCCGCTGATAAATGTCGGCGAGCATCTCCGCCTCCAAGTCCCACGGGGGAGTTCCGGCCAAGAGGCACGCTGCCTCCGTCGCCACCGTGCGGTAACCCCGTATGGCCCTGATCGCCATGACCCTCTGTGGTCGCCACAGGAGGGATCATTGTTATCCTAAGAACCAAACTTAAATTGTCTGTTTAAAATCACTAGATTTTTAATATTTAAAGAAATAATTTCATTAAATTAAGGGAGGCTTCCGTGTGGTTACGGAGTAAGAATACAATTCGCCACCTTCTTTGTTGACCGTATGTGTAGTAAAAGACTACTAAGTGATTATAGCATATAACATCTATGCAAGAGAAGGAAAACTCACACACTCTCTCTCTCTCTCTCTATCTCTCTCTCGAGTTTTAGTCAGATGACTAGAATGGTATAATTTGTCAATTTCCCTTTATGGAGGAAACTCGAGTGCACCAGTGAGACTTATATGAGCTGTGATGATAATGATGAACTAAGGCTAAAAATATCTTACCGAAAATGCATACCATAGACCTGGAGCAGTAACTATATATTTCCATGCGATATGGAATATTTAGTATAATTTCGAGCGTTTGCTAAGCAGCAACCTCCTTGGTAGAGTAATCTTACTATGCACGTCACGGGCTGGAACTCCAGGCAAGGATTTTTTATATGATCCACAAATAACTATTCTGAGTTTAAGAGTTATTTGCGTCCGTCACATTTACCAATTGCTTTTTAAACATACGTCATATAATTTATTCTTTAGCGTTATCTCTAAAATAAATCGCTGGCACAGCGTGGCGACTTTAGAGTCCAATAGCCCTTTTTACTGTATTGCTATGTGTATAATTACAAATAATTACTAGATCATAAAAATCTATTCAAGCAACAAACAATTGCATGTTAAGAATACATTACGAGGTTTCATTCACAAAATAAATGTAGGTCTTTGTCGGTATTTTCATTTCTATAACATTTCTATAACATTTTTATATATAATTATAATTAAATGTACCGCAACGAGTTATGATTTTTATAGAAACTAGCTATACTTGTAACTTTACTAATGTAGATTACTTATTGAATGATTTATTTATTGGTATTATTAGATTATTGAAAATTCTACATTAGATTTTTAAACTATCATCAATTACTTAAGAGTTGAGGCAATATGGCACTACTCCTCTTCTATCGTACATAGTGCAAAAGTTATTGGCAATAGTTTTTTGAAGGTCAATTTGAAGCCCTTAGTCAGCTTTTACAACATTCAGGAACAATGTAAATTTTTATAGTATTTCTAACCGCTACCACATAACACAATATATTCATAAATATAATACAAAAACGATATGTAAAAATATAAAAAAGTGTACACCAGGAGCGAACGATACACAATGCAAAGGTAGAGTGGTTGTATTCTACTTCTTCAAAAACAATTTAATACGAATTGGTTATTACAATAGTTGTTATGATAACGTTGATTGCCTAGTAATAAAAATAGTTTCGACGTCTAAAAATGTATTTTTTTCAATAAAGACTTCTTGTATAATATAGATTTTCTAAGAACATACCTAATGTCGTTTGTGTAAATGAATCAACAGTTTCATTAAAAAGCATTTGGCATAACGTGTTCATTCAGTATTATTTCTTAACCCAGCACTTTAAGAGTGACCTTGCCTTCATTCCTTTGTAAGCTGTTATTACTGAAGTTTAGATATTAATCCTAATGTGGTAATATTGTCGCAACAAGACGACATCGGCGGCCGTGCTAAAGTTCCGCTCTACTAATTGCCTGTGTTTTACTTCCAGTGTGGTTTACATAGTGCAGCTACCTTAAGGTATTTTGTTTCTCATGTGTAACGCCTCCGTACCAACTCACGTGTATTGTTATACTATGTAAGCATATATTGCAAACTTTCTACGATGATATATAATCTTTATATGTCACGCATGCTCGAAGATACTCGTATATTCAAAATATTAGGCCATATAAAGGATTAGATTGCGCCTGATGCCGCCTTAGTAGAGGCTGCGGGTGACCGGACCCAGGATTTAGTCCGGATACCCGCGGAGAGGTTATCCTCGCGACGGCGATCGGCGTCCCGGTAAGGGACGTCGACGGGAGAGGATGCTCCCTCGGGTTATACCATAGGGTCAACCACTAAAGACAAGGAACTCTGCACCGGTGGTCGACCCAACGACGAAGGCGACGTGCTATACGGGTGGGTTACGGGTGTGCGTGCTTACGCCACTCTGTCGCCCGGGACGGAGTCGGGCGAGGAGTGCGTCGACCGTAAACAAAAAAAAAATATAAAGGATTAATTATAGCCAAAAATATCGGTTAACTATTTAAATGGTTCTAACAATTCCTTTTATGACAAATTAGCATTATTATTTTGAAAGTTTTGAGGAAATAGTTGAACATATACATAGTGATCCAATTCTTAACCGTTTTGGCTATGCCCTTTGGCATGGTAATTCCTTAGCCAAGATTTTCGACTCTCACGGCCGAGTAATAGATGGGGAAAATGGTATTTTTATCCCCTCGTCGGTCGTACAAAGAATAAAATTTTATTTCAATTTATTTCAAATCGAAATGCATTTAAAATATTGCGTTTGAAGATGTATGTTGTAAAACCTCTTCACAAAACTGTTAATGACGTAATTTAGTAATCAATCAATAAGTGGTGATTTATAATAAAAATGACGGGTCATTGAAAGTATTGATATAAGGAAATAATAAGTATGACAAGCTAAACTAATTTAAAGGTCAAAGATGTTGTACTATATCTCCTTAACCTTTATAAATACTAATCTCCCCTAAAATAGGATGAAATTTTGATAATACCGCACCGGTTTGGTAGGTTACATTTTTCTACATGTTAATATATTTTACATATATCTGTCTAAAACTATTTTTACGATTTTTATCGCGATTATGTTTTTAATTTCCCAACGTTTTAATTTCTTTACAGTGTTCATGGTCACGAGGGGGTCTAAGGTGTCTTACGTCAAACAAGTCATCGTTATTACATAAATGTATATTTACCCGTTACAGTATTACTTAGTTACTCACTTTTGACCCACACTTATAATACAAAAAATTACAAGTACTTTCATTTTAAACGTGTAATACTCGCGTAAACATCAGAAAGCGTTATGTAAAAGAATATCAAAAGTAAACTTTTGATTTTCCCTTCATTATTACCCAATCTATCAATTCGTTCCTTATTTAAGTCCACTTTTCACATAGCCCCCACACCATGAAGAATAATGCCAAAATCATCGGGGTGGTAACCAATAGTTAAAGGTATTTTTTTAGACAACAGTTGGTAGTTTCCTATAATTTCAGCGGTCACTGGCCTGTAAAAACACAACTCTGTTTTTGCTCATCTGTAACAATAAGCGGGCAATATTGTTACTAAAAAGCTGTTTATAAGTAGACCGTTACTTTGTATAAAAAGTTTTGAAATTATTTTGACAGTCATTCGTTAGGGCTGAATACACAGTTTTAGTGTAGTTTTTAATTCTTTAATTACAAGGTAATTCGGTATAAACATACCACTACAGGCACGCACAGCATATGATATAGGGTAATTCTCATCCAAATTATAAAATATTACTCCTAAGCGATAGAAGAATAAACTTTAACAGTCGTTTAAAATAACAACCCGGTTTACAGACATGTATGAATTATAACAGACATGTATATATTGTGCAGAAAAGTTCAAGGGACACGGGGATATTATCGCGAAATAAAATAAGCCTGAAAAAGTTCTACGAGTGAAACCATGGCCAAAAAAAAGTATTGAAAAAGGGTCGAGAAATGTCATGGATGCCGGATTATACCACGAGAAAACCTTTGGCATTATGGTGGACAGTAGTGTAAAACGTTTCATTATGAGAATGTCGAACTGTAATTTAAAAAAGAACTTATTATCTGCTATATGTAAATACTTCAAAGTTCATCTATCTTTTATGATCATATTAACATGCAATCATATCTACGTAACTTAATCAGTTATTTTGTAATTATTTTATCATTAAAGTACAATGAAATGAAAAAGCAATTAAGGCAGCAATAAAAACGATTTCGAATTAGAGTAAAATTAGTATGGTAATTTTTTTTCATATTCTTATGGCATAGGCAATAAACGTTTTCGAAAATTTAAAAGATGATGTAAGTAATGTCATCATCATTTCAAGTCATATATATCCCACTGTTGAGCTCGAACCACCTCAACAATAGGAAGGAAATTGACCTTACTATACCATGCTGATCAGACAGGCTGGTATAGGGTTTTATTTCGAGTTTTCCTTCTGTTGCATAGATGTTATATGCGCATTATATCCCTTAGTCGTCTTTTACGTCATCCACGGGCAATGTAGGGAGTATTGAATTATATTCTTACTACGTCACCACATGGATTATTAGTATTACATGGTAATTAGTATTATAATAATCTTCTCAGTGTTTTATTTGGATTTATCTTATACTGCAGTAACCTAATTCGCTCAGATCCTATAGTTACTTCTTATGAAGCCCGCTAGAAAGATTATGCGTTGATATATGATATATTGTTTTTTTAATCAGTTACCACAAGCTTTATGCCGCTATAATCACTCAAAAAATGATGATGATGTCCATTCAAGATGATGTTCATCATTCTTCTTCTGTTGCCTTTATTTATATGCAGTTAGTACAATATTCCTTCTTTCTATAATCACAGTTGGCAGAAGAGTAAAACAAGTTGATTTAATTTTCATTATTGGCACCTTTTTTTTTGGGGGGGTTGGGTTACGGTCGGCGCACTTCTTGCACCACTCCGTCCGGAGCGACAGAGGGGCGTAAGCACACCCGTAACCCACCCGTGACACGTCGCCTTCGTCGTTGAGCCGACCACTGGAGCAGGGTGACTTGACGTCAGTGGTCGGCCCGATTATTGGCCCCCTGTCTGATATTAAACCTTATTGGTAATGTAATCCATAACCACACAGAATTAGGTGGCATTTGTCGATCCATGTCTAAAAAATTCATCAAAAATGGCTAAATATAATTCAACTTAATAAATATTTAGAATGAGACAACCCTAGTGTAAAGCATCTATCGTTTACAATACAATTATAATTATTATTAGTTACGATTGTTCTATTGACCATAGCTTTTTTATTTTCATTTACGAAACGTTACGGAAACCAAGATAACTTTCGATTTTAGTTATGATCATAACGGCATTTATAACTGTACGTTTATTATTGAATAAAATTATCACGAATTAACTTTCGATTTTGCACAGTTTTTGCAGCGTAATTATGTATATTATGTTTAATAGTTTTACACGTGTTGTGTGTTTCTGCTATTTTTAAGCTACAATTATCACATTTTTCTTGCATGATATGAGAATGCTACTATCGCAGTACAGCCTGTTGGACATAAGGTTTTCGGGTTTATTTTTTCTTACAATAAGAAAATGGATCTTAGTGGTTTTTTACGGCGGTCTTTTTACTATCGTATCTTAGTGGTCTTTTACAACATTTGCGGGAAATGAAGAGCTCAATTTTATTAGAACCTCGTTGCCATAGGAATAGTTCAATTTGTCCTTTTGTTATTGAGAATATTTAAATGCACTATCGGATTTATAATCGCGTCATAATTATATATACAAAGTGTGTGCTCCTGCCCCTAGTATTACAAAGGTCCAAGTACGGCAGTATCACTTACCATCAGGTATGCTGTTTACTCGTTGGCTACCATCATCAAAAAAAGCAAATAATGTTTACATAAAGATTAAACCTGAAAACTCATTTACTGAATGACACCTATAGGAAAACGAATCTTCACTAATATCATAAATCTATTTTTTTAATCTTTGTTACTCAAAGGCTGAAAGGATTAGAATGAAAGGCATACGGATAGTTTACAATATACTTCTTTCTATCTTGATAAATGAGATGACTTAACTGGTATGATCATTCTATGATTCTGGTAAGAGATCAATACAGCTTTTGATATTCTTATTTATATTTTTATGTAGAATGAACCGAGATTATTCAATGGAGCCAATGAATGTAATTTATCTTTAACATATTTATTCTGATATAAATTGCAAATCTGACTTTCACTTTATCACCATATATCTTCATCAAATTCTAAGCAGAACCAATCATCTCATAATGAAATCTGGGTGCTATGAGCGATTTTATATTGTATAGTACAATACGTGAATTTGAAACATCATCTCTTTTATAATCTAAATTCATATTGTCGAACCCAGATTGTTATTTGCACTGAATAGTGTTCGTTAGTGCCGTTCGTATTTATTTGCGATTGGACAGTCAGTCATGCTTAATCATTCGAGTTATTTATAAGTGCAAATATAGAGTTATTTTAGTTGAACATAAGATTTCCATGGTGTCTTAATATCTGCATATTGAAGAGACGTGGTGTATTATAAGTGACAAATGTATGATTGAAGGAATACAATATAGTGTTTAAATATGGACATGTTTTATTTAGGATTTCTCTGCGAGATAGAACTTACTACACACTCTTACTACACCGACATCCGATGTAATCGACATAGCATGAAGAATTAGCACACTGAGGGGGCAATGGGCAGGCTACATCGCTCGACGAATCGACAACCGCTGGGGTTCTTGACTGGGGAACACGTATCGGACGATGCAGTGTCTGCCCAACTAAGTGAACCGACGACCTGAAGAAGATTGCTAGGCGTCGTTCTTTGTGGCGAAATATGAGTTAGACCTACGTCCGGCAGTGGATGGCTATAGGCTGAATGATAAAGATGATATTTTATTTACCATCTCAGCCCATGTACGGTCCCACTGTTGGGCTCGAGCCTCCTCCCATATGGGAGGGAAATTGACCTACTATATCACGCTGGTCAGACGTGTTGGCATAAGGTTTTTTTTCTAGTTTTCCTTCTCTTGCATAGATGTTGTATGCATATTATAATCCCTTAGTCGTCTCTTACGACACCCACGGCAAGAGAGGGGGTGATGAATTGTATACTTACTCCGTCACCACACGGAAAATTTTATTTAATTAGGCAGTAAATTTTGATTGAAAAGTAAGCAAATATTTATTTAAAGTTATACCTGGTTACAAAAAATTACTTATTATCTATTATTCGTAATAGGTATACCCGTTTTAATAAATAAGACTTTTCACCTTAATAGATATTTCATTGAAACGGAGCCTAAGTGTAAAAAACGTCAGTCTGTACAAGGCTAGCCACATCGCAATCACCTTAAGATGTTTATTTATGAATGCTGGACTACATTCACTATATTTGCACGTTGTCACTTTGAAAATGCTTTATCTTCATAGAAGTTGAGAGTTATAAAAGTAAAAACATCTAAATAATCAAATGCCTGTACTTTAATTTAGTTATTCAACAAATATTTTTATATACCTGACTGAATTATATTATAAAAGTCTTGAATTATAAAATTTCTTATCATTATTTGATCGCTTCAGAGAGTACATACGTAACTGAGATGTTGTAAAAAATATAATTTTTTTTTTAAATGAGAATTGCTACAAATGTGAAAATTTATATATCAGACCATAATATTCACGGTATAATAAAAATGTTAATTAAATAGTAAAATATGACGTGATAGGCTATTTATAACAACTTATTAGCGAAAAATGATTATCACATGTTCTTCTTGAAACTTGAACCCAACCGCTTACCAACCATTCATTGCAATGAATTTTATTCATCTTACTAATTAGTTCAGTGTGTGTGGACACGTATAATGTCCAATTTATAAATCGTATTATATGCCGTGTGATGACGAAGTAAGAATACAATTTATTTATTTATTTAACGTTACTCGTAGGTGTCGTAAAAGACGGCTAAGGGAAATGACAAGTAGATAAAATCTATGTCAAAGAATAAAACTCGACATATAACCCTATGTCAGCGCGTCTGATCAGTGGGATATGGGAGATCAATTAGCTTCCCCACAATGGGAAACCAGGGGCTAGCAGGCCAGAGTCCAAAAGTGGTACGTATATAAAATTATAAAATAAATAGCGCGTTTTAGAAATTATTGCAAACAAGCGTCATTGCGTTGAAATCATTATTTACAGTCGTGATATTAATTTCGTAACGTCTAGTTACGAGATTGCATGCCAATATTTAGCGTGCATTGTACAAAAGTAATTTGTTTTTGTATTTTTTAAACTACACGAACTAATGTTTACCAACTTTCTTAATGATAAGTGGCAATAGAGTTTCAGGTGGTACAAAGGCGGTAAAATGGTTTTATTATGTGATTTCTTCTAAAATTATTCCGGAATATGATTACGTATGATTTAGATTTATTATAGGACTTTATTGTTAGCTTTTTTTTTAATAAAGAGACTCGATGACTCCGTTTTATGTTACAAAAACATTCAATATCCTCATTGCAGAATAGGAGCAGTCCTATCCCAATTACTAGAGGTCGACACAATGGACTCTTCTTTCATACAACCCTATCAGATTTCATGTCCGACTCCCTATCTATTTACAACAAGCTTCACACAGTCCATCCACTTTTGCTTAGGTTTTCCTTTGCCCGCCTTCATCATTCATGCTTAAAACTATCCTAAAGCCTATTATTTTTTTTTATAATAAAAAAATAACATTATTTTAACCTACATGTGATGAGTAAAACTTTTGCTTGGATACAAAACTGACGTCATTTTATAAAGCAAATAAAATGCCATATAAAATTCTTCCAAACACCAAACGTGACGCGATTACCTGAGAATTCTGTTACGTTTTCCTTTACTTTTTGGGCACTGACCTCTATAATTGTTTTATTGCTCGTACTGTTCTTTCAGTAGTAATGAATTGTCAAAGGGACTGACACTAAATGCTACATATTTTAAAGTCTACTTATATATCTTTCTTAGTATGGAAATTTCAACTGCCCTTTCTTTGCCGGAACGTCCTAATAATATTGTTGGTGATGATAATGATATCACCTTATATATATATATACGTCTCAATGTCATCAAGTCTCCTCCACAAAGGGAGAGAAATTGAACAAACATATTACGCTGGTCAAACGGTTTCTGACGATCAAGATGTTACTTGCATATTATATTCCTTAGTCGTCATTTATAACATCCACAGGCAAGAGAATGAATTGTATTCTTTTGCGTTACTACCCGAAAAATATATAGGATGTAAATAGGACATTTAGAGCAGAAAAAACTTCAAGTCAAAATTTTATAACAATCTGTTGGAGCAGAATACATTAAATGATTTGAATTGTCATTGTAACGGTCCTTTATAGAAGGATCTACGAGTATGTTGGCTGAAGAAAAAAGAAGTACGTACATCTGACTCGTAGCATTTTTAATATACAATTGTTGACCATGAAATTAAGCCCACACGGGCCTTTAATTTTTATAATATCTAGTGAACCGCTTATAATTATAAAAATTCGACTAATTTAATTAACAAGAAGTTAAAAAAATTAAACCCACTTCAAGCTCATCCGTTCATCCGTCATTAAGGCACTAAATCGATAAATGTGTGCCTTATGTTAAGAAATCAAGAAATAAGTGATAAACCAATATCAGAATCGTGAAAGTAATGCTCTTTTTAAATTTTAATATTCATTCAAATGATATTATGTACTCGTAAAAATTTCACTTTTGCTTGGCCTTAATTTTAATACTTAACTTTAATGGCCTCGTATAAAATTTCAATGGGAAATTTAGCCTAAATATTTACTTAAAGACATAATATTGCTTCTATAAAAGTACGAAAATTAAAATTATAACCATTAGATATTGCTTGGATCGTATTTTATTTAATTTTCACTTCAGACCATTTTTAAACGTATCGAAAAATCTGAAATTTTGCTCCTTGTAGATTAATATATCCCTAATTTGAATTTAATACATATTAGTATATTCCTTCTATAAAAGGGGGTTTCATAAAGACTAAGCCTACTTAATGAATCTGTAACGTATTTAGAACAAATACTGAAAAAAAAACTTTGACGGAGACGGAAAACGGAGTCTTTTCAATTCCACAGTAAATTGCAACGATTCTGTATCTTGAGATATTCATAAAACGAAAAAAATAGTTAGGTACTGTCCTAAAAGTTCTAAAATAAGAAGGGGTCATCGACAAAATTCGAAACGGCATCCCGCAGTGAATTGATTCAAAGATGTCAAAAGCAGGTAAAAATTTAAGAATACTAAAGTATTCGCAAAAACCCGTTTTACTAAAGTCATAATAATATTAAACGCCACAGACAAATTTTTGATGACATATTTATATTTTCACTCAATGTTAGCATAATTAAATGGGTTTTGAAGACATATCACACAAATAAAAATTAAAAACTGAAATGAATTATTATGCTTACATAAAAATATGTTAAATTAAAAATATCATCATCGTCATCATCATCATTACAGCTCATTTACGTTCCACTGTTGGGCTCGAGCCTACTCCACAATAGGAGTGAAATTATCCTACTATACCACGCTGGTCAAACGTATTGGTATAGGGTTTTATTTTGAGTTTTCCATCTCTTGCATAGATATTATACGCATACCATATCCCTTAGTTGTCTTTTACGACATCCACGGGTAAGATTGGGGGTGATGAATTGTATCTTACTTAGTCACCACAAGGAAATTAAAAATGTAATTAAATGATATGTATACACCATAAATACGTAATATTATTTTAACAATTCTCTGTAATAACAGTAGCTAATATTCTAAACAAATTTTAACAATTTGCGACTCGTAATTTAAACCAATGGGTAACAAGACATAAGTACTAATTCAGCTAACAAATTAACTCATTATGTTTTAACGATAAACGTAATTTTTATTTAGAGAACTTTTATCACGAATTATTAAGTAATATGTATCGCATAAATGTATTATTGAATTGCTTATAATACGCGCGTCGGACCATATACGTGCAATTGTAAATTGTGATACTAACGCCTTGTGAAGGTCGTAAGCTAAATGTATGAATACTTCACGCGTTGAATGAATTTTATACTCCCAATCACAGCTTGAGTTCATACGCCATTTATAATAAATGAACGAATTAAGTTCGTTGATATTTCTAATGTTTGCTCTTCTCAGATTTATATATTGTGCCAATCGCAGTATTACTGTTTGTTGACTCAACTTTTCTTTTTGCCTATAATATTAGCCACGAGAAAACATCTGCACATTGTTCTTTAATATGCTATATTAAACATATTTGGTGTTTTCATAACACAATTTTAATTTATTGGGTTATTAAATAGATTATACTTAGTCAAAATATTGCCCCTAAATTTGGTATATATCTTTAGTAGTAAATAAAGACATTGCTTATTACTCGTATTAATTACCTACCGACACCGCGACAAGGTCGTATGTAACACAAATGTTTTCACAAATAATTACATTAATAATGAATTCACGTGAACTTGTTCTCAAGTTTTCAACATTACCCATATGACCTTTAAAATTCCATTTCTAATAGATTCCGCATACTAGGAAAAATAATTGAAATGCCATTCAAAATGATTTATAGCGTTAAAACAAGAATATTATATATTATATATGTGGAATGAAACTTAACGCTATTACTAACTAGGTAACTGCTGCGAAACCCAAAAGTAGTGCTTTGTGTTTGGAAACGGAAATCAAGAACTTAACCGATTTTGTTCAATTATATATCATTAGATTCATTTTGATAGCGCAAGTGTCAATAAAATTCTTAACAATGAAACAAAAATATCAAAACTCTCGAAAGCAGTAACAAAATAAAGGCTTTAAAAGAATAATACGAAAAAGTATACAATCTACATGTGTTTTGTGTTCACGGCCTGATTATTTTATTCCAAAACGTTAACATTTATTATAAAAATATTAATTTATTTTTTTCTTTCAAGTTTTATCTTTTTTTATTTATTATCCCCAGCTCTAAGGAGTCCTATATCTAACAGTAAATATCAAAAGGCGGGTGATGAGGACGAAAGGAAATGATATTCTGGTAATGACTTATATGATTCGCACCACTCCCACGGGAAAATAATCAGTGGTAAAACATTGCATTTTTAACCCGGTCACAACACGGGTTTTATTTCACGCGTGCATTTAAATTAGTTTTGCTATAATATGTCTTGCTCAGGTTTTAGTAATCTGCATTTTATCATAACTTTAGGTAGGTGAGTTTCGATCCCTAATTAATATCGCCCCTTTGAAATAAGCGTTCTTGTTTTGGGTTCTATATACATATTTATAAGTTGTCTTTTTGTATTATTTTAATATTTATTGAGTTATTAGTGATTTTAAAATTCTTAATAAGATAATCTTGTATTTTAAAAGAGAGTAGAGAAGTTATAATCGAGTAATAAACCAATAGGCTGCAGCGCAGAGTACCTAGATTCGAACTATATGAAGTAGATGTATTTATTATCATTATCTATACGTATATAAACAGTAAATGATTAATAATCACTTCATAAAATTACATAAATGAAATACCGTGCGTACCAGGCGTTGTTTCCTCTCGAATATATTGATGATATTCCCTATGGGTTATTCTATTATATATTCTGAAATCTGGTTTAAGTCTAAAATATCAATATCTCTTAAAAATGTTTGTAAAGTTCAATCAGTAGCCTACGTGGAAAAATAATATTTCTTCAAAAATAGAATAGGTAAAGACTTGAGAGATTATAAATGAAAGTGATCAGAATATAACACAATAAATATTAAAAGACACTCTCACAACTCATTACGATTCTAAATCTAACAAAAGACCAATTAAACATGATCTACCATGTATGTCATCTGCTTGATTGCTGCGAATCGATTTGTATGATATTGCAATTTTGTGGAGCAACCTTGGTCAGCTTCTGACGACCTCTGACGGCATGCGATACAGCGGTGAAGGGCTATGTTGAACTTTTATAACAAAATTATAGCTATGCATTTATATGAGATTAGAGATTATTGCAAATTTAAGATCTATTCAGATATGATACATGAATTTTTATGTTCAATATAGTTCAATGATCGGCAAGTCAATCTTCCTTGCCGATTGATAACAAGTAAACTTGAAATTAATTATGAATGTTAATGAGTGATAAATAGTCTAATTTTTATTAAAGAGGAGTCAATAAAACTCATGTAAAAGCTTTGAATAAATTAAGTAGTTGGATCGAGCCAATTAGGTAGTAAGAGTTCGATATCTGAAATTAGTAAAGATCCTCGTTCAACTGGTTAAGTAAAGTGTCCAGAAGAGGTCTGGTCTTTCCCATATCTTTAATATCATAATTAAATTCTTCCATTATCATCGGTCTGCGGTCGATTAGTGACCGGTAGTTTGTATTTATTCCTAATTTATTTTAACCTATTATAATCTCCGGTTTACAAGTGATGATAAATAATTGTCACATCGGTGTGTTGTTATATTGCTTCTAATATTGATAATTTTTAAAATTGGTTATTGATACCGCTATGACTACCATCAATATCCGTTCGCTTATAAATCATATTTAAGAGAGCCTTTTCTTGATTTCATATTTATTTTTTCAAATTCTTTCTCATTCGACAAAAGGAGTGACCACAACACCAATTTTTGTAGGTACTTCAAACTGGAGATAAACAGCACCACGAATTTGGGAATTGTAAAAACCCCTTATCCGGTTTTTAGTACTAGGGAGTCTTATAACACCAACTGCGATCGCCAACCGGTCTCCCAAGCACTTGTTAAAATATCTCACCTTCATGACCTATATCCAAAACTAACGTAGATAACTTAATGGATGGGTCTACGCTATCTTCTAATTTCTTGCTCAATGTTATCAAACATCGACACGATCCTATTTTAATCTGATTCAGTTATAATAGAGCATACGCATACCTATATAATGCCGAATACCACGCTCTGACCTCTGACGGAGGCGAGTCACGAATCAGCAAATGTAATAAATACTTTTTATTGAGCAGTTATTTCATTGAAAGTGAATGTTCAAGTTATAAACGCACTATATAATTTGTTTAATTTTATATTACGTTAAGAATTAATACATTAATATACATTTTTATCAGTCATATTACGCAAATAATTTCAGCTCATATACGTCACATTGCGGGACTTGAGCCCTCTCCACAATAGCAGGAAAATGTATCTATTACACTAAGACGTCGTATTGGTATTTTTTTATGGATGGGCTGTGGTCAGCGCACACAGCATCCATTCCATCCAGGGCAACGAAAGGACGGAGCGCGGGCCCATAACCCACCCTTTCGGGTACCCTCACCTCTCGACGTCCCTGTCCCGGAACGTCGGTCGCCGTCGTGCGGTTAGCCTCTCTGCGGGTGACGGCATAAAGGCCCCGGTCCGGTCACCCGCGGCCTCGGCTAGCGACTTCGTATTGGCGTAGGGTTTCATTTCAAGATTTCCTTCCCTCTCTTCTCTTATATGCATATTTATTCCCTTAGTCGTTTTTTACGACACCCATGACAAAAGAGGGTGTGGTGAATTGTATTCTTACTTCGTCACAACACGAAATTACGTATATATATAAATATGTATATGTCACATTTGAATTATTAAACAGTACAAGTAAATTTTTGAAAGTAGTTTCAAAAGGTGCATCGAATGTATTTAATTATGTAATGTTAATTTATTATTATAGGACTTCACAGATAGCGGTGAGTAACTGAGTACTAAACTTGTGCTGAGTATAGCGCGTTTAATTGGGCGATTATTTATGCGGTTCAAAAATAATGATACAGATTTTTTTGTCGCTTGGCAGGTTATGTTGTGGATACGAAGACGAAGAAGAAGATCTTTGCTGTCTTTAAAAGTATGTTATTATCAATTTGGCGATGACCTTAGTATTCCCATTTGTCATCATCCTTAATGAGATTTTATTCTTAGGCCGTTACGAGTTCAGGTTCATGTTTCATGGACCCTTGGACATCCTATGGGCAATTAACGTACGCATGCCGTCAGTGCAAAAGCAAAAATCCCAAAGTAGAATCAAGATATATCATCATCATCATCTCAGCCACATAAGTCCCACTTACGTTGGATTCGGGGCTCCTCCACAATGTGAGCGACCTATTGTACCACGGCAGTCTGATGTGTCGGTATCATGTCGAACTTTCCTTTTCTTGCATAGATTTTATCTGCATTATCATCGTCGCAGCCCACATACGTCCCACTGTTGGGCTCGGGCCTCCACCACAATGGGAGGGAATTTGACCTGCTATATCATGCTGGTTACACATGTTGGTATAGGGTTTCATTTCGAGTTTTCCTTCCCTTGCACAGCTGTTATGTGCATATTATATCCCATAGTCGTCTTATACGTTATCCACGGGCAAGATAGGGAGTAGTGAATTGCGTTCTTACTCCGGCCGCTACCACAGAGGATAGAAATATATACGAGAAGGATAAGAGAAATATGAGCTAAAAATAGGAAACCTAATTATAAAAGGCATTGAAATAAAACAAAAAAAATGAACGTTAAAATGTTACATTTAAAGACGTACACGAACTTGGCTTACGCAAAAATTATGTACATTCAATTGTCTAAATTTAAATTACCGTGCATACTAGATTGGCTAATATTAAACAGTACAATTTATACTTATGCAAGCAATTGAAGATAAGATGAGCAGTTGTTTCTGTTGAGTAAGATGAATCATGCAAAAACATTTTGCTACACGTTACAATTTGTTTTATTAATAACACATTTTTATCAAATTATATTTGGATGAGACTAAAGTTAAAGATTAAGATTAAAGTTTTTGATGAGACTAAAGTATACGTGGATGTCGTAAAAGACGACTAAGGGATTTAATATGCACATAACATCTGTGCAAGAGAAGGAAAGCTCGAAATTAAACCCTATACCAACATATCTGACCAGCATGGTATAGTAAGTCAAATTCTCTCCTATTGTGGGGAAGACCCGAGCCCAACAGTGGGACGTATGTGGGCTGCGATGATGATGATGAAAGTTTTAGTAGTAATAGTTTTAATTGATCTGGATCAAATCAATCTGATGCTGCCTGATTAACAATTACATTCGCTCGGAGGGTTAATGTCAGGCAGGCGGTCGGTCATATAGCTATTGTCAATAAATTTTTCAATATTTTAGATAAAATAAGAGTATATATTACATCGACCCCAAGCATTTGGGATAAGAACAGGATGATGATGACGAAAGTAAGGAATACTATTAGTTTAATTGGTAATATTATATTTAATATTTCTAATATTGGTTTCTATATTATTAGTACAATGTTGAAAGTGGTGTCCGTATGATGGTAGATTAGAAATACAAAGACAAAGTCTACCCCTATTCTTAGTACCTAAATGAAACAAGCAAATTACATTTCTGCAAACGAAAGAAAACTTGAAAAAAACCCTTGATCTTATAAAAGGTACTGCTGCTCATATAGACATTTGTTAGGCCGCTACCTACGATGAAAAAAGTGAAGGAAGTATGAATACGTATAATGAGATTCGGTGTTACTAAAGGCATCACCAAAACCAAAGCAAATACTCTCAGAAAGTTGAGCTTATGATTCACATTCCAAAATTTACCAGGTTGACGATTGACATGGAAACCGAATCTGAAGTAAATAAATAACAAATTTTCCGAGCAATAACTCTAATCTGTGCCTAACTATGAAACCATTCTGTTTTTTGTTACATATATAAATTACATAAATAAACTTGTAAGTTGTATCGCTTTTGTGGCATCGGCTGAATACAAAGTGTCGCCAACAAGAATCTTGGGTAAATAACAAATTGAATTTATTTTAAATAAACGCAAACACTATAACCTGTTTACTAGTTTACTACCTCAATATATAGCACCGTCGAAAAGAAAATAAATGCTGACATTTCGTGTACTGAACATAAAATCGCTATTGTAAAAATATTTCTTCCAGATTACTGTATCGGATTATCCCTTATAAATAGAATATATTAGGGAATGTAGTGGGTGGTCATGCAAAGGAAATTTTCTAAGTCACGCCATAGATTGCGTGCTAAATTAACAATTGGCTATAGTTATCAATAAATATTCAAGTGTGATAATATTTATAAGGACGTAATCCTTTACCTCCCAGCACAAATCTAGAATAATCTAGACATAATTTAAAGATACATAAATTTAAAATCATTGAATTGGTATAATATTTTCAATTCTAGTTAGCCTATTTTAGTTTAATATTATAGACTTTGTCGACAATAAAAATGGAAGATAATACATAAGTGGACAAAATTAAAGCTATATATATCTTTTGGGTTATATATTATACATTTGTATGACAAATTATAAAGTAACAGATATATCATTTATTAATATTATATTTCATAGTTCAGTAATCGTAATTGTATTTCTAATATAGCTGTATTACAGGATAGCTAAATAATAGCAGAATATTGTACAGAAATACTAGCTAAGATTTACTATTCGATTTGTCCTCAAGCGTTATAGAAACGAATAATAATAATAACGAATACAACGTGTCTTTACCCTTAAATTTTACGTAACAGTCATATAAACTAGCTAAAAGAGGACCAAAGTAATCAGCAGATGTACTCTTCCAAAAAATCTTATATCATTAAACCGCCTATTATCTAAGCGTGATGTTTAGGACATTATATCAATATATTTGCCATCGAAAATAACAAACTATCCCACGCTTGGCAAACGGACATTTCAGGTTTTCTTTCTCTATTTGCTACATTTATTAACCTTGAAATTAGGATTAAATTCTTGGGCTCAATGGACTTAATAAACATACAATTACAGAACAATCATTTCTGAATGTTACAGAACTTTTCTGTATGGGGATAGAACCTGCAACACCCAGCGCAAGAGCTTGATATTTAGACTAATCGATTATTTGTCTATCAAAATAACCACGAGAAGAAAATATATGAGTTATATTCTTACTCCATCATCACAAGAAAAAAACCGTCAGTATCAACTAAAATATTTAGTTAAATTAGTTACTTAGAGTGGTAACTAAAATAATTAATACAGCACATCACAACATTCAAGGCATTCACCTTTTCCTCGTCTAACGAGTTAATTGCTCTGTTACATAATCGCTAGTGTGTGGTCCAAAAGTGGTTGGACATAACCAATGGACTTAACAACAAGTGTTTCTGTTATGAGAACAATAATAGCTGATTAATGTTTAAGCAGGCCTGCTCTAAATTCATGACAGATGACCGACGAACAACTTTTTTTCTTTACAGACCATTACATCGACGCAAGATTCCGACTAAATGGCGATGATATTGACCTTCTACGAGTATACCACGCTCGCCAGATGGCTTGTAACGGAGATCTGTTTTGAGAATTTGTTTTCTAGAAGTGAACTTTATCTTCTTATATTCCTTTTTAACATTTATTAGATATATTTTAAAGTTTGTTTAGGATTTTAAAAAGACAATAGCCTGCACTAAGGAAATAATTCTTGTACTGCGAGGGATTTTACAAATATAATTAATGGATACAAATTACTTTCAGACTCCGAACAAAATTTGTTCGTTCCTTAACTGCTACGCCATCTGTGTTGATTTATCATCATCATCACATGGTTGGTGAATTGTATATGTATTCCGTCACCAAACTGTAATATTAGTGATATTATAAATAACGCTTATAAAACTTAGAATCCTGTTTCTAAGGCACATTTTAGAATCCTGTTCCTAGAAAACATATTAGAATCCTGTTCCTAGAGAACATATTATGTTAAATACGGAACGATCATTTTGTGCCGATGAATTAAGATGTGTCTTACCAGCGATGATATATGGCATTGAAACGTGGTCTCTTAGATGTCAGCCTCACAAAAAGGCTCGAAGTAGTTCAATGCGCTATGAAAAAGGCTATGCTTCTTATTTCTCTACTTGAAAAAAGTCAGAATATGGAAATCCGTAGCAGAACGGATGTCACGTTGAAATGGCGATTGGTAGGCCACTTCGCTCGACGACAACCCTTGGGGAAGATAGTTTCTAGAGTGGGGAACACGAATTGGACGACACAGCGTAGGACGACCTCTTACTATGTGGATTAACGACATCCTGAAAGTCGCCGGGAACCATACTAAATGCAGGACCATTCTGAGTGGCATTTTCGTGGGGAGGTCTACGTCCAACAGTGACAATCTAACAGCACAATTTGAGTTAATAGCATTAATTCATAATGTTATTTTTAAATAATGCAAACATAACATCTTTGGAATAATCTTTGCACACATTATAAGCACGCACATTTTTTAGCGAAAGTTATTATTATTACGTAAAATTTTTAGTGTTGTAAACCAAATAATTTTAATTTACTATAGTTATCATCGCCTCATCTTTTGTTTCAGTTAAACTAGATTGCCGATCTTAAGTTCTCGATTCAGAATCGCTAATTAGGTATAATATGCAAACTGCAAGATATTCTAAGTCATTTTCATCATTTCGGCTCATATACATCCCATTGGGCTCGAGCCTCCTTCACAATAGGAGGGTAATTGACCTACTACACCACGCTGGTCAGACGTGTTGCTATAGGGTTTTATTTCGAGTTTTTCTTTACTTGCATAGACACTATATGCATATTTAGTCCTTTAGTCATCTTTTACGACATCCACTGGTAAGAAAGGGGGGTGCTGTATTATATTCTTATTCCGTCACCACACGAAGACATCGTCGACGTCTAGACCATAACCCACCCAAAATACAATCACAACTAATATTATAAATGTGAATGTGATTTTGTTTGTCTCTTTGCTACTCTTTTATGCCTTAAATACTCAAACAAGTATCGTAAAATTTTGCATACATATCCTCAGAGATGGACAAAGGGACAGTCATAATTACTGATCTGACTGATCGAAAAACTACCTTAAAAAGTGAATGAGCACTTGCTCAATAATAATAAAATAGCCTGATATTGCTAACCATCATTCAACCATAATTTTAAAATTTCTGCTAGATATAAATTCAACTTTATCATATTTAAACAGAGTTGATTATCATTTGATTTAAATAATGCACTTAAAAGCTGCAGGACAAGACAGGTGCTTGGAAAACGAAAGTTGTTCTCTTCCTGTTCACCCGTTCACCTCGGCTTGAAACCAGGTATGGATATAACTAGAGTGATATGCAAGGACAAGACAAAATATGCGATAAAACATTGTAGAAAAATGTATTTCTAATAGATTATAATATTATAGATGTATAAACGAGTTGATTTTCATAATTATACTAGACAGAATGCGTAAAATAATATACATAATCATCATCATAATCTCATCTCAGCTCCACTGTTGGACTTGGGCCTCCTCCTTTATGGGAAAATTTGAAAATTTGACTTATTATACCACGTTGGTCAGACGTGTTGGCGTTGGGTTTCATTTCGAGTTAACTCTCTCCAGCATTGATGTTTTCTGCATATTAAATCTCTTAGTCGTCTTTTACGACCCCGGATAAGTAATGGGATGGTGAATTGTATTCTTACTCCGTCCCCACACGGAAATACATAATAAAAAACTTGATTAAGGGATAAAAATATTGTTTGGATTACACGTAATACTAAAATTAATAGGCTACAAAATACTTGAATGTATGACCTAAATTACTTTTGATAATGCAAGACTGAAGAGGACGAAGCTAAAAACTTATAAAGATTTGACCAGATTAGAAGCAAAGCTGATAAAAATAAGACATTTGCAAGTAATTATTTAACATAAAAAACAAACTGTTGTAAAGTTAAAAAAGTTATAATTTTACGAGGCACGAGCCATATGAAAGGAAGAGTTGGGATCTTGAATCAACAGCACTTTCACTACTCAGACGCTAAAAAGTGAAACTGGAATCGGCATAGGCAACGGAATGCTGGCTAACCGTGATAATGATGACGTAAAAATTTATAAAGAATTGTTAATATGTGTTGTGGAAAGTTTTATAGTAATAGATAGTAACAACTGTAGAGATTTAATGCAGACTGAATTATAAATAAAACTCGTATAAAAATAGTTATTAATAATAATGACTTGTTGGACGTGAGATAGCTAAGGTGTCTAAGTTTATGGTCACGTTTTTTTTAGCGTTCACCCGGGGCCACAAACAACCCATAAACGCTGAAAAGTATCCGAAATGTCGAGAAATTAAAAATCAAACGCAAAAAAAATCCATAAAAATTTTTTCTTATAATTATCATTTTAATTACATCTTTTTTTTTTTTTTTTTTTGATTTTAATTACATCTAATCCTATACCTATAACGGCTAAACGATTAATATCAATTCATTAAGAACCATTCATAACAAGAAATCTTATTCGGAGTACTAATATGTATTAAAGTAAAAAATGAACTAAAAACAGCTGTTAACAAGAGAATTCGAGGTCACCCGGTTAGTGTAATGAGGGAAAGGGAAGGACGTAAGGATATAATTATAACACATCATGCGATCCGAGAACATCGATTTGAAAATCATCACAATGTTCAACGGAACGTAAATATGGTTCAAGCAAATGGAATTTTGCTATTTTAAGAAACCTATATAAAATGGAATGTAATTACGGATATGATGAAAATGGCATTGAATGTTGAACTTTGCCTAGAGGTCGAAATTAACCAAATGTCAATGGTAGGAAGGACCACACTGTCGACAGTTATCTGTCTACAGCCGCGGGCCGGTCCGTCCGGGGCAGTACCATGCTCTCGCAGAAAATCGACGTCTGAGTAGTAGCAATTTGTTACTGCGCTACGTTCGGTGAGTGCCCAACTTTCTGAGGGTGATTGCGTGTGGAGGGTTTTGGTGGTGTCCTTGGTATCACCGAGCCTCAATGCACGCATTCACACTCCCATCTCTTTCTTCGCGGTAGGCAACGGCCTTGTAAAGGTCCATGAGCGGCAGCAACACTTACCATCAGGTGTACTGTTTGCTCGTTTGCCACCGTTTGCAATAAAAAAAAAAAAATTGGCTAAAGTGAGCATTGTTTGCACTAAATAAACAAGATTGTCGTGCGGCTGATAGTTATCAAATGTTTGCTAATTATATAGTGAAATTATGAGTAACATAATAATTTGTCCATAGTCACATAGTTTAATCTAATCTTTGAAGTTATTAACAATAATAAAGCAGGGTCATGTCCGTAACTGAGTCACGATGGAGCTCAAATAAAAGAGTAAAAGTTATATAGTTAAAAGAAAAACTCGTTTTCGTTCTCGTTTTTTCGTTTAAGTATATTATATAGGTACTTGTTCTAAAATTATAAAAAAACCAAATGTGATTTTTTCAATAATTTCAGAAAGTAATGAAAGGCAGTTCGAAAACAAGTTATTCTTATTCATTCATATTACTCTTAAGATTTTTATCAATTGCATTAAATCTGAAATGATCCCTTTCATATGATTATGCAATGTAACTCAGCTTATCTGATTAATCATAATTTTATTGTAAATGAACGGACAGTTCAAAAATGAAAAAAAATTGATGTCTTAAAGATTTCGTTTAAAATTGCACATCATTCTGAGGGTTAATTTATATAATGGGACTAAAAATACATTCTGATTTCTTGCCGAGTCTTGTATGTGAAATTTCATAAAAAATATTGCAGCAGCAAATGCTATTACTTTGGATAATGCCTAATAAGCAAATAGTAAACATATAGCTGTAAATTAAGCGTGTGTTTAATTTGTATGCGACTTACATCTATGTGCATTTTTAACTAAATTCATGCGTTTAATAAGAAGAATTACTACGTCATAAGAAATTTTGCTTTTGTCAACCAAAATCTGTATATGAACACATTCCTAAATATTTCTCGATTTGACTGTGGGTATGTTTTTTTTCTGTTTTATGTGATCATTCCGCCAATTATAAATTGATTTTGATGATTGTTTTTTGTTTGTTAGATCATATTTCAGAAGTGGTCCTATTTAATTTGATATAAGATCAATAGTTTTTTAAATAATGCGTATTTGGTTCATTTCGACTATATTGTTTTGAAGTCGGTTTTTATTTGTTTAAATTTTGTATTTTGTATATTTGTATTATTCCTATGTTTAAGTGAGTATTGACATATGATATAAAATATTTATTACAGGTATTATTCAGACATAATTCGTAAAAATAATTACTAACTAAAAATAATTGTAACATCTTGCTGTGTGGTTAGGGAATCAGATTCGTAAACTGTAGGCATGTAGCTTATAATTACAAATTTTATTTATACAAATATTATATGTATTGCAGTAACAATTCCTCTGTTCATTAATCTCTACAAAACCTAGCAAGATACAGAATACTACATCATTATCTTCGAATGAACGATAATCTATTCTTCAATTACTGTTTCAAGTGACCTTTTCTAGAAGCAATTATATTGCACGCATCTAAATATCAAACTATGTGACAACTGCACATAAGCCTTTCGTAAGACATAGTCTTACGTCATTACAGTTTTGTCCGTCTAAATTAAATGCCAAATATTGACCTATGACATGAACGCTGCCACTTGTTTTATAATCCGTCAAAATTCAATAGAACCTTATGTATTTTTACGTGGTAAAATAACATATACATTTCTAAAATTGCAGTATATAATATTTAGAAATCTTTTATATTGTTCAAGATGTCAAATGAATGTGTAGTTTGTACATATTAAGGTTACGATAGTAATCTTATACTGACAATAGTGTATTGATATAAAATGATTGATAACTGTTACGTCTTGCAATTGTAGTAATATGTAAGAATTAATTACCTTGTTATTGAAGTCAGATAACCCAAGAGCTAGCTAGCTGCATTGAAATGAATAGCAAGGAAGAGGTGGTTCTTGAAATTTTATTTCCGTGTCATCGAACATTCTCGGTATTTTTAACAAAAGTATTTTTTTATGATAAATACTAGTGTAAAAATAAGTTAGTAGATCTGAAAGTAGCTGCGAGGAGCGAGTCACTTCCTTTCCTCCATAATGGTTGAGGAGAGCGATAGCTACTCTAGTGGTTGGATCGTGATCAGGTGCCGATTGCGGGATCTAGTCCAGTGATAATCTCTTTCATTATATTTGATAATTGTATTATATTATGGATCGAAGGGCATCACACTAGAGCTTTTAATAGGTATGTTGTTGTATGTAATTTTATGTAAAGAAATGAGTAAATAAATAACAAATAGGCGAATTCGCTGAGTTTCTTGCCGTATCTTCTCAGTGCGGTCTGATTCTGATCCGGTGGTAATTAAAGGTAAATTGTAAAAAATGACATTAGCGCCTCCTCGCGGTTTATGCATGATAAATGATTTGAATTTGAAAGTAATCTACATCAAAGTCATCATTTTTTCAAGTAATAATTGTATGATTTGCCTTTTAATCAAAGGAGAATAACATAGTAGCATTATTATTTCCCCTGTCCTCTCCTATTATTAAAGAAATTAATATCATTTAGAGCTAATTAAATAACAGATAAATACATAATAGTTATAGATAGATATTATAGCAATAAAATACTACATGATCAAGTCAATAAAATATAGTTATTTCAGTTATTATTAATAGAAAAGCAGTTATGAAATAATTTTCGTTTATTTCTTTTTATATTCAGCCGATATACAGTACCTTTGACGTCTGGCAAATATATTGAACATTTATTTTATAGTAGAAAATTGGCTAAAGCGATGTCAAAATACAGATTCTTTAATTGATTGGATTTACACTTTTATCGATATGTCGTGATTTATGTGATCGTTGAATCATCAAAGTGAGCGTGATATATGTGTAATTAATGTCTAAAGCTATTACATTCATTAGGAGGTCGCTTTAATTATGGTTACATAATAAGAATAATTCTGTGATTGGATGAAAATCAAGCAAATGAAATCAAAGATTAAAATTATATCGATTCATCACTATCAATATCCACCTTTGAACATAGGCCTTTTCATAGGATGGAAAATAACATACCCACCAAACTTAGTACAAGGATTAATTGCCTTTGGTTTTAGAAAGTCCCACAAGAGAATCACGCTGTCACTCCTCACGTCATCCCTTTCTCGGTTCTCACGATTCTTTAAAGTAAATATGCAGTAAGAATACGTTGTATTCTTATGGCGTTATCACTCAGGATATTAAACATCATCATCATCACAGCTTATTTACGTCCCACGGATACGCTCGAGCCTACTGCACAATAGGAGTGAAATTAACCTACTATCCCACGTTGATCAGACGTGTTGGAGGTTTCATTTGGAGTTTTCCTTCTCTTGCATAGATGTTGTATTGATATTATATACCTTAGTCGTCTTTTACGATACCCACGGGTATGAGAGGGGGTGGTGAATTATATTCATACTCCGTCAGCGCATAGATAATAATATATAATATAAAAAAAGTATTGTATATTAAATATTTTTCACATATTTTAAAGTAGCTCAAGGCAATGTCTATATAAATGTTTAATGTACTGTATGGAATATTAAATGCTTTGATAATTTTTGCGTCTAAAGTGCTAGATGGACAAGTCGATTGGCCAATAACTGGTGTCAGGTGCGCTTGCAACAGACCAACGACCACTACAAGTCGCAATAAGGACACAGTTATATAAATGTATGCACAATCGTTAAATGATTAGGCACCGATATTGTGTAATCGAGAGATATTTTTAGAAACATAAATATTATCGTATATTTTTTTTTAAATATGTTTATTGGTCGTCATGGTATTACCATAACGTAGTACAAACATGACGAAAAATAAGTAAATATTAAAAAAAATGTTATCAAACAGGTGTTTTATTAAAATTATAATCGATTCCAAATATGGTAAATACATCTCAACATATATAAATCTGTGGAGTACATTCAGAAAAGCTGTTTTCGTGTGATGACGGAGTAAGAATACAATTCACCACCCCTCTTCTTGCCCGGGGGTGTCGTTAAAGACGACAAAGGAATTATTATGGATATCATCTATGCAAGAAAAGGAAAACTCTAAATAAAACCCTTTAGCAATCCGTCTGACCAGCGTGGTATAGTAGGTCAATTTCCCTCCTATTGTGGATGAAACTCTAGCCCAACAGTGGGACGTACATGAGCTGTGATGATGATGACGAATTAGAAAAGCTGTCATCATCATCCTGCTTTTATACCAATTATTTGGGGTCGACTTAATATGTCCCCTTTTTCCACACCTATTAGATGTCCACCCAACAGCCCTACCATCTCCGAGTTGTTTTTCTGTTTATCTTAGTCCAGTTCAATCCCACAAAGACACAAGTTTGCGCGTTCACTGCAAAGAAGGACCCGTTTGTCATGGCGCCTCAGTTCCAATGCGTAACTCTCCCAATTTCTGAGAGTATTGGGATCCTCGGCGTCGAAATATCGAACAAAGTCGAGTTTGGGAGTCATTTGGAGGACAAAGCCAAATTGGCAAGCAAAAAATTGGGCGTCCTGAACAGAGCCAGGCGATACTTCACACCGAGACTTTTTTTTTTTTTTTTTTTTTTTGTGTGACTTAGTTGTTAGCCTCAGATGGCTGTGACAACTTTACCCGGACTGGTGGGTGAGCGCTGAGGGCTCTCAACCCGCACACACCGAGACAGCGTCTTGTGCTATACAAAGCACAAGTCCGTCCTCATGTGGAGTACTGCTCACATCTCTGGGCAGGTGCGCCCAAATATCAGCTTGACCCACTTGACTCCCTGCAAAGACGGGCTGTTCGAATCGTCAGGGATCCCAATCTTACGGACAGATTGGAGTCGCTGGAGTAGCAGAGAGACTTTGGGTTACTCTGTGTACTCTACCGACTCTTCCACGGGGAGTGCTCCAAGGAACTGTTTGACTTGGTACCACCGTCACCATTCTACCAACGTACCACTCGACATCGTAGCAGGGTTCATCCATTTCACCTGGAAACGTTATGGTCTTCAACTGTACGTTTCCAGCGATCATTTCTGCCACGTACATGCAAGCTCTGGAATGAACTACTTGCTGCTGTGTTTCCCGAGCGCTATGACATGTCCTTCTTTAAACGAGGTTTAAGAAGAGTATTTTCTTCATGGTAGGCAACGGCCTGGCTGTGCCCCTGGTATTGCAAAGGTGCGGCAGTATCGCTTACCATCAGGTGTGCTGCTTGCTCGATTGCCACCGTTGGCAATAAAAAAAAAACATACCAGCCCCGCCATTAATCCACCGCTTTTTGGTCTTATCTTAGAAAAGCTATTTATGGATTGCAAAAACGTCTCACGTGAAAGACATAATACTTGGCACGAGAGGTTTGTATTTAAGACTTCACTGCCTACGCTATCATTTACTAGTAGGTAGATTTACTTCCGATTAAGACGCATGTTTATATAGAAATGGCTTTTCCCGTATAACCATGACACAGAAAAATCTGCTATGCTCTATCATAACTTAGGGCCTGTACATACAACTGCGATGCGACGCGATGCGAATTCGCAACGCAAAAATTTGCGACACGAATTGCTGCGATGCGATTTTGTGCGGCAAGGCGTCTAGGTGACCATTCCCATACCATGCCCTCGACGACCGTCAACCGGCCGTGACATGGATCATAAAAAGAAGTGTGCACTTTTGTTATTGCTTAGGAGATACAGGCAAAAGAAACAAAGAAGATTTTTCGCAATTTCTTGCGACGCGACGTGCGAGCTCGCAGGTTTTTGCGATGCGACGTATGCGACGTCGCATCGCAGTTTTATGTACAAGCCCTTATCTGACGACATTGTAAATAAAACTACGAATTTTATCGTGTTTGTATTTAATTTATGATTGCCAGACGTTTCGAACACCTTACAGCGTACATGGTCACGAGCGGACTAAGATGTCTGCTGTAAAATGTTCGAAAATTCGGGCAATCATAAATCAAATACAAACGCGACAAAATTCGTGAAGTATTTATATTTACAATGAGTAATACTCGCGTAAACATCAAGAGTCATTATGTGACTCCATTATCTGGTCTTAGTTCTTTAGCAACCTATGATCGAACTGTAATCGATTATATAGAGATAAAGTATATAAAAAAGTTATGGAATAAACATTGCATATAAGTTTACCAACAAGAAAAATTTTAATAATTTCCATCTTCGAAATCATAATGACTCGAGCCGACTTCGAAATTTGTGTGAAAGAACCGCTTAAAGCAGAATCAAAGTGACCTTGGTCTACTTTGTATTGCATTCATTTCTTAATTTCAGTACGAATTTTGAGGGCCTTGATATTAAAAGCGAAGTTTTTAGTCAGCTGAGATTCGTGAGTGCAATTTAATACAATCAAGAATGTTAGAATAATGTCAGTTATATTCTGTAAATAGTGGGCGAAAAATTACCTATTTTCTATGAAACTTATGTGATTTTTGCCACTAGTTATAACCAAGTTATTAACAATTAAAAGATGAGTCCTTTATATACTGGGATTAAGTGTACTATATAGTATAAAAAAAACAACTATAAGACCTAAGTACAAAAATTGAAGATAATTTTTAAATATAAAGTAAATATAAATTTCTCTGTGTGGTGATGGAGTAAGAATACAATTCACCACCACTCTTGCCCGCACGTGTCGTAAAAAAGACTAAGGGATCTGATATGCAGATAATATCTATACAAGAGAAGGAAAACTCACCATAAAATCCTATGCCAACACGTCTGACTAGCGCGACATAGGATGCCAATTTCCTTTCCGCTGTGGAGGAGGCCCGAGCCCAATAGTGAAACATATATGGGCCTTGATGATGATGAGATCCCACAAGCGGCACCTGATCACGAGTTAACTCTCAGAGCAGCCATCACTCCCTTCAACCACTATGGAGGAATGGGAGAGCACGACTTACGTAGTTAATTTTCCATAAGCAGACCCAACATCATATGCTACAAACACAAACCATAGTCAAAATAACAAAATATCGCTAGGCAGAACGTTAAAGAAATATTAAACGGTAAAGAAAGTTAAAGTTAAGTTTACTTGTAATAAAGAATGAGTACGGTGAAAAAATTACAAAATAAGAGTATTAAAAAATGTGTATAATAATTGCTGTTCAAATTTGCACCATCATTCTTCCTTTGAAGGATCATATTGAAGTACCGAAATAACTGTACACTGAAAAAAATTATTTGCAGAACTGAATAATTGTAAGGTCAAGACCTGGCGCTCTTAAGTCAATGCCCTCCATATGGCATTGGGCAAAACATTATACAATGACTGATCATGACTGATGAACCTTTAAGGCTTGATGACTGTTACGGATGGATTAAAGTTATTTTTATGTTTGACTTCAGAACAAAAGTTTTTTAGGTCTCATTCACTCAGAACATAAAGGAGTCATCAACATTTGATCAATACAAAAAACTTACTCTTACATTTATGTTCAAAGAAAAGGTAATTAAAAACAATAGGAGTCATAGTCATCCCACTGATGGTCGAGCCTCCTCTCCACAATAGGAAGTAAAACGACCTTACTATACTATGCTGGTCAGATAGGTTGGTATAGGGTTTTGTTTTGAGTTTTCCTTTTCTTGCATAGATGTTATATGCTCATTATATCTCTTAGTCGTCTTTTACGACATCCATGGGCAAGATATGGAGTAGTGATTCTTATTTGGTAGAAGTATCTAGTTAGGGTATAATTTGACCTAAAACATTATATAAACTACCATATATGTAGTTGGTAATTATATACAGGAAAAATAGTCAAATACCCATATATTAACTTGATTTAGTCGACTACGTACTTTCTGCTTGTAGCCATAAATTAGACGACTATTCTGATGTAGTTCCTACCACTTTTTCGCAAACATTCGACATCTAACTCGTCTCAATTTTCTACTGCACTTCGTTCAGAGAACAGTAGAGCCGGAGGCTTAAACCTCTTCCCCTCGATTTTTTATCCTCCTTCCGTTCTCTCGAATCTTCTATTAATGGTAGGCAGTAACTTAACTATAACTCCACTATTGCTAAAGTTCGTTGGTGGTAATTACTACTTATCATCAGATTTGTTCGACTATCAAAAGCGGTAAAAGCTAATGAAGTAACAATAACAAAACTGTTTGACCAGTTTGTCTTTTGCCCTCACTGCGAAACTGTAAGGTCAAAAGTGTAGGTACGGCAGACGCTTACCATATACGAGTATTTATAGATATTGTTGAATGTGTTCTTCGTAAACCAAAACCAAAATTTCGCACTTATGGTAAAAACTATTTTAATTACATCTAAAAAGAGTCCTCTTTTTTTTTTGGGCGAGAGTTGCGGTCGGCGCGCTCCTCGCACCACTCCTTCCGGGGCGACAGAGGGGCGTAAGCATGCACACCCGCAACCCACCCACGTGCACGTCGCCTACGTCGTTGGGCCGACCACCGGAGTAGGGTTCATCATCATCATCATCATCTCAGCCCATATACGTCCCACTGTTGGGCTCGGGCCTCCTCCACAATGGAAGGGTAATTGACCTACTATACCACGCTGATCAGACGTGTTGGTATAGGGTTTTATTTCGAGTTTTCCTTCTCTCGCATAGATGTTATATGCGTTTTATATCCCTTAGTCGTCTCGTACGATCACCCACGGGTAAGATAGGGGGTGGTGAATTGTATTCTTACTCCGTCACCACACGGCAACGGCGGAGCAGGGTTACTACTACTATTTGGGGCATCCTCCCGTCGACCGACGTCCCCCCCTCTGGGAGGACGTCGATCTTTCCTCACGCGGTCGGCCTCTCAGCGGGTGACGGACTAATTCCCCGATCACGTCACGCGCAGCCTCGGCTAGGGCGGTATGAGGCGCAAGTACTCGCGCCTACGCCGCCCCAGTCGCCGGCGGCGGATCACCTCATCGAGGCTGCGCTCCTCGCGCAGGCGATCCGCCGCCTCCTTCTGCGAGGCAGTGATCTCGCGACCGCGTCCGAGTTCCTGAAGCTGCCGACCATCGCCCTGGCGATAGTCGGCAGCGTCAGGTCAGAAAAAGAGCCCTCTAAAAGGTTAAATTTAATCTCAGATAATTAAAATGTTTTACGGTTTATATCCATTTAAGATTATATAACTTTCCGTGTTGCGAGAGACAAAACAACAGAATTTGAAGATAAAAATCACAGAGGCTGCAGATCGCCATTGTGAATTCGTTCCAGTGATTTTGCGTATATATAGTAATCAAAAATGTAGTAACAACTCTAGAATCTTGGTAACCATTATTGTGGAAATATTTACAATAGATTTTCAACCACAACCGCAAGTATTAATAGAAAAATCTATCAATGATTGAATGCGCTATTCGCATTCAAAGCTTTCACTGTCGACCGCAGACATTATATACCAAAAAGCTTTTATAAAAATTATAAATGCAGTCAAAAGCAAAAAAATGTGCAGTGAAAATCTAGAAAAGAGGTTAGAATATTGTTCATTCATCACCAACATCATCATTTCAGCTCATATATGGAGGAGGGAAGTTGACCTTACTATATATGGTTATCAGACAAGTTGCTATAGTATAGGGCTATATTTTAAGTTTGCCTTATTTTGCATAAATGTTATAAGCCCATTATATAAGGATATCCTTTAGTCGTCTTATACGACATCCATGGGCAAGATAGAGAGTGGTGAATTGTATAATTATTCCGTCACCACACGGATTAGAATATTGCTACTAATAATATTTTATACCACATGTTTTTCTAATAAAAAAAAGACTCGACCTTTGCAAAAGTAATAGTACTTTATAAATATAAGCCAGTTATGGAAGGCAGTGAAATAGAAATAGTGATAACGGTCATAATAACGTGTAAGTTAGATAAAATGTGGCATATATCAATCTAAGTGTGCTGTGCGACGTGTTCTCACGTCCTTAATAACTGTAAGCAGTCGGAAACTGTTACAAAAACGTAACTAAAGACAAAGGAAAGGAAAACGTAATGTGCTCGCGGAACTACTATGATAGACAGTAGTGTTTAGGCTTGCAAATGTATTTATGTAAATTGTTTTTGTAATAGATAAATATTATTTCTGAAAGGTGTTCTTTGTGGTAGTAAACTTTGTTTCATTATACTGGATTAAAATTAAAATTTGATATACCATTTTGAACATTATTTTAGTTTCTCTCTTTCTCTAATATTGAAAAGATTGACGTTTTCACTATTTATTTTTCAATTATCAAATTTTCATTTACAATTAATTAAAAAAGTACAATTTCCCGTATAACGGCCGGATAAGAATACAATTGTCGCCACCCCTTACTTGCCTGTGACGCAATTACTACGTAAGAATCGGCTAAGGGTTCACCAGGAGAGCGGCCAGCAGCTCTCTCTTGGCTCCTGGGAAATGTATAAATCTTACTACGATCGCCAACCCGCCTAACAAGCAAGGCGCTTACGGCGTTATCCTCTCATTAAATTCGGTTTCAAAATTAAGCCTGTCATTATAATTACAGAATTTTAAATGTACACTGTTATACCCTATTAGGTGGTAATTTGTTCACTTTAACTATAGTACTATGTTATCACCTATTGAAAGAAACACACAAGACAAAAAACTTTGCATAAAACATTTAGTTAACATTTATATCCAACAATTATTATTACAAGTGTACATACACAAGTCCTAATTTGTAGAAAGTTATAGATTTCACTTTGAAAATTTGTCGTATAAGTTTCTCCTATGATCTGTCATTTACTAACGCTATTATTGCAGTGACTGTGTGAACTGAGCCGTAAACATTACTTACATCGGCTCGACGACCTCGTGATTGATGTATAGAAAGCTTAAATACCAATTTGGGCATCGTACACCTATTATGATTTGATTACCTTCTCATTAATCTATGATACCATGACATGAAAAGATTCGATAATAGTTCTGATACTTATTAATGCTATTTAGTAATGTTCTTTAAGATCACCTTATGACAAATTCATAATAATGCATACAAAATAATGTTAAATAAAATAATCAGTGTGGACGGACCACTTTTTTACCCGAGGATGTCGTATAAGACGACTAAGGGATATAACATGCATATAATGCAAGAGAAGAAAAACTTGAAATAAAACCTTGAAATAAATACCAAGCCGTATGACCAGTGTGGTATAGTTGGTCAAGATCCCTCCTATTACGGAGGAGGTTTGAGCCTAACAGTGGCACGTATATGAGCCGAAATGAATGAAATAATCTCTACATACATTTTTTGTGGCGTAGAGACTCACTAACAATTTTTTATAAGATTTTACTCACAAATTGACGAATATACAATGGCAACTAGAATTAAAAAATAACACAAATAAGTATCGACATATATTAGTTACCCTTTTAATAAAACCACGTGAGGAAAGACCGACGTTCTCCCCGAGGGGGGACGTCGGTCGATGGAAGTGTACCCCAAATAAGAGGTATTCCGTCGGGGTGACCACTGATGACAAGTAACCCTGCTCCGGTGGTCGGCCCAACGACGAAGGCGACGTGCACGTGGGGTGGATTGCGGGTGTGCGTGCTTACGCCCCTTTGTCGCCCCGGATGGAGTGGTGCGAGGAGCGCGCCGACAGCAACCCACCCCCAAAAAAAAACCCTTTTAATAAAAAACAGTGTCAGTATATGAAAAAATTCATATTTTAAAAAAATTTAAATAATAGTTTCACTTTGTTGCACATGATTTTAATACGGCCGCAAGCTAAAACTAATAATGTATTAATTACGTGCAGTTAATCTATATTACTAATTGATAAATTCAGTTATTTCAATTTCGCATCGCAAAGAGTATTTTTAGATGTAAAAATACATGGCCATAACATATCAACGTAGTGAAAATTAATGCTTGTAATAATCGTTATAATCATTGGTGACTGGTTAATTTCATTCAAAAATACATAAATCCAAAAGAAAAAATGTTCATTCATTCACTACACTAAAAATTCTGACCCCACTTTCACTCATTAATATTAAATTTTATATGATAATTTATTGAATCTATATTAAATTTGCAATCATTACATTTAAAAACTGGTACGAATTAGGCTGGGGCGATCATAGTTGATGTAAGAGGACTTCAAAGCGACGACTTGTCCAATTCTCTGGTGTTTCCTTAGTTGGTTTTTACGACTTCTACAGGAAAATAAGAGATAGCCACAACGTAGTTTCCACCAGTAATTACATGAAAAAGTCCTATATCATCTACTTAATCGAAGCGGGCTATTTACGTGCTTTGAAAAATGAGTATAAATGAAAGTATCTCTGTACCTACACAGAATGGTATCTTCAAATAATTTCCCAGCTGCATTTCAACGTCATTTTACTAATTTACTAAGTAAAAACGGTTGATTTTTTTTCATAATTAGTCATAAATATGGTAGGCGTACTGACCTTGTAAAGTTTATCTTTTTGATACCAAACATCTTCTTCCTCCTCTACAGAAGCTGCGAAAGCCTGCGTCAGATCATCGCGAGAACGCGAAAGTATTCGACGTCGGGAAACCATCTCACCGCCCGCTGCTGCCGCCTCAAACGGGCCTAGGCTGAAGCAATAGAAAAATTGTTAATTAATTCTGCATTTCAGGGTTAGCATAATTATATTGGACAGTTAATTGATAACAAAATATTAGTTATTTACACTCCTCCTCAGTTCTCTTTAATCTGAAATACATATTTTAAAACTCATTTAAAATAGCACTGCGCCGTACTACTTGTAATAGATTTTTTCGAAAAATGTTTAATTTAAACATCAAACAGAAGAAGTATTAAAATCAATTTCAATAGAGTATGTTGATGTTATTTTAAATATAAGGAATATCAATAAATACAGGTTATATTATTATTTTTTTAAAAGGCTGTTATAAAAAAGGAGTGTGAACTTTTTCTGGGTAATTTGTCCAATAATATATTTTTATTACATTTTTCGTTTAGTGACGGAGTAAGAATATAATTCACCACCCTTTATCTTACTTATATTGATTGATATAAAATCTATGACCTAAAACCATATACCAATACGTCTGACCAACGTGATATATGTAATAGGTCAATTTTCTTCCTATTGTGGAAGACAGCCACTCCTAAAAGTGGGACATTAATGAGCTCAAATGATAACGATGATGATGACATTGGAGTACCAAAATGGATATGGATGCTTCTGACGACCAAGCTAGCAATCGGCACAAATTGTACAGTAAAACACCAAACTATTTATTACCATTGAAGTTATTATGATACTATCAATACGTATAAAATGATACAACTGTCAAACATTCTATAGAAGATTACACTTATTCGTAACAGGTTATGAAACAAACAATAGATGTAGTGAAAGTGACAGCCGTTATTACTTCTGTATCACCCTCGTTTATAAGTTACGTTTTGCTATTCACAGCTTACAATTCATCATTAATGTTGTCCTATTAACTTTTGAAGTTTGTTTTAACATCTATTTGTAGATATGGCGATGTTTTTAGTTCGCTACTTACATAACTAACTTTATTATAACGATATATTTTAAAATGGAAGGAAGGGAGACTCACCACTTCTCACGGTTAATCAATATACTACACTCCATAATGGAATAATACGGGATATGGAATAAGAATATCTATTCGGCATGTGTTGTTGTGTTCTTCTTTCGTCTCTGAACGGTTCGGCTTCAAATGCGTATTCAAAGTTCTGCGGAAAATTGCAAGTTGATGTTCTAGACTTCTAGAGGATACTCATTACGTGAGATTAAGAAGCTTTATTTCTTGTAGCCGTATTTCTTGTTCCATTTTGATCCTATCCAGTATTCTTTCCATTCCATTGTGGTGTGCGGTATATTGATTAACCGTGAGAAAGTGGTGGGTCCCCCTTCTTTCCATTTTAAAATAATAATGGATTGCCATGCATCACCTAATTCAACCAATTGTATAACGATGTAAATAAAATGTACTGCAATATTTAATATCTGTAAATGGTGTCGACAGTTTTGTTTGTTTCTTAATACTCGCAGCCTATCAGCTATTTAATAACCAAAATGATGATCGTTTGAATATCTAGGTGTCTGATTTAAATATTTATCAAGGTTCCTAATACTCTTTAAGTATATATTTATTCAAGGCTTAGTATTTGTAATCAACTTATCATTGAGTTTATTATAATCGATTGTCGTAATGTACATATATTTTGATGAAAATCATCCTTTTGATGTAAAATATCTATATCTTCTAATGCTTCATCTGTCGCTTTACTTCTTAAAGACAATATATACATTCTTAAATTAATAATTTAAAAGCATAGAGCCTCTTTACGTAGACTATACTCTATGATCAAATCATATTGAATGAATGAAATGGATATATTGAAAGAATGACTGAATTAAATGTCACTCATTTAATTCATAAGAAAAAAAGCAGAATAATATTATTTTTCTTTGTCTTTGGTGGCAGACGAACAGACAGCCCCCACCTGATGGTAAGTGGCGTCTATCGTCACGTAATTGTGATACCAGATAGATCAAGACAGCCAAACAGATCGCTGCCAATCCTGAGGGTGTAGACATATGGCTATCTCATTCACAGAACGAAGTACAGTAGTAAATTGTTACTACTCAAATGTCGATTTTCTGTTAGAGCTTGGTCTGAGATGAAAAGGCCTTTTATAACTGCAGATAGAAAACCATCTGCTTTATTATTCTCGAAATGTAATTATACAATCAAATTAAATATTTAATATTAAACGAGATTTACGAATTTTACCGCGGTTGTATTTGATTGCTCAATATTTCTAACCCTTTATAGCGTTTATCGTTCATCTTAGTCTGCCCGTGGCAATGAAAGGTGTACCATGAAAGTATAAAAATAAATAAAAGGCTGTAAAGGGTGCAAAACTTCGGGCAATCAAAAATCAAATACAAACCCTATAAAAACCGTAACGCAGTTTTATTTATAATGTGTAATACTCGCGTGAATATCAAAGATCATTAATCACGTTTTTTGTTATTATTTATTAAATGTATGTAACCAGTTAATATGCCTAATTTCTCCAATCCTACACCATGTATGTATGTATAAGCAGCAGTACTAACAAAGTACGGTTCGCTTCGCTTTCTTCCGACAACTAACAATGTGTGGCATTGGATTCGACATTGGGGTTTGCGTTGCGTGTCTAACGATCGCCTCCGTCTGTTCCTCCCATTCATTTGATATCCACAACTGTTTATATTATTTCTTTTTAGTTTTTGAACGTCTTAAAATGGTTAAGACTCTTATGGTTTTTTAATAACAGCAAAAAGAATTTATAGAGAAATTATTAATTTATCTATAGAGTAACAGAAGTTATTTGATTTTAATCAATTTTTCGATGATTCTGTACAGAATCTGAAACATAGCAATAGTAATATAGACTGCGTAGATGACTGATAAGTTGAAATACCGACTTTTGGTGCTCGATGTCGTGTCTACTAAGACAATTCTTTGCGTGATCCATTAATTATTGGGCTTAATTTATGTCCGTTTATTGTATGTCAATGAAGTCACCTTGCGGCGTAAGGGTTCTTTCCTAAGTGCAGTGTATTATCCTTACAAAAAGATACTGAAAGACATTGTCCGCTGATATCGAAATATACATCAAAGGACCTTAAGTAAATAGAAGGAATATTTATTTTACTATATTATATTAACCTATCTAGTCAGTATGTTATATCAATAAATTTTCCCTTCTATTATTAATGGGACTCGTGTCCCACTATGTATCTTATATTACGTTTTAATGAAAGGAAGAGAGAAAAATTCTATAGGCTTATTAATTTGGCCTCCTTTCTACAGAGTTATGGTAAAAACGCTAATAGAACATACCGCAGCAAATCTAAAGCTCATTAATATCAAGTACTGGAAAGTTGAAAGTCATTTTCTTCAAGTAATTTACTGGAAAATAAAGTTATTGCGCTACTTTTAGTTGTAGAACAATTATTATCTTGCATATCATGTACATTGTATTAAGATTAGAATATACTTTCATCAAGTTTATCTATACTCTATACCAATAAATAAAATTGGAGTGTCTGTTTGTAATGTCAAAATAATAGGCTTTTTTCATGCTCACACGGTTATTTGCACAACACCTATGCCTAAAATAGCAATTAAAAAATTTTTGTCTGTCTGTCTGTCTGTTTGTTCCGGGTAATCTTGAAAACGACTGGACCGATTTCAAAAATTCTTTCACCAATGGAAAGCTATAATATCAGGGCGTAAACTAGGCTATATTTTATCCCGGTATTCCCACGGGAACGGGAACTACGCGGGTAAAACGACTATAACCTATAACCGAAGCGAAGCGAGGGCGGGTTGCTAGTTATGTTAATATTTTTCGTCGAAGAATTACGGCGCTTCTTATTATTCGGTCCATATAAAACATAATATTGGGTACCGACTTTTCTCGTAATAAAAGGGAATTTATATACTACATCTATGAGACAGTTAATAATATGATTTTATTTCAAGTTCTGCTTCTCTTATCGTTATAGAATTTGTTAATGAACTTTAAACATATTTTTTTTAAGGTACCCTGGACTAAGGTGTTGGAGTGGTAGGACCATACTGTCGACAGTTATCTGTCTACAGCCGCGGGCCGGTCCGTCCGGGGTAGTACCACGCTCTCGCAGAAAATCGACGTCTGAGTAGTAGCAATTTGTTACTGCGTTTCGTTCGGTGAGCGAGAGAGCCGAAAGCCCAACTTTCTGAGGGTGTTTGCGTGTGGAGGGTTTTGATGGTGCCTTTAGTATCACTGAGCCTCAATGCACGCATTCACACTCCCTTCACTTTCTTCGCGGTAGGCAGCGGCCTTGGAAATGTCCATGTGCGGCAGCAACACTTATCATCAGGTGTACCGTTTGCTCGTTTGCCTCTGCTTGCAATAACAAAAAAAAAAAGGTAAGGCAATTTTTGCATTGCGGGTCACCCTATAAACATATAATTTTCATTTCATTTGAAGATGTTATATGCAGATAAGTTACATGCTTATTTAATAAATTAGTCGTGATTTACGACACCCAGTTAAGCTCTTCCGTATCCGTGGTGCCATACTGCGGCGCTTATCATAGCTGTACACCTCTTTATTTATTGGCTGGCGAGTCATTTTGTTTTCCTGTCTTCCGCTTTGCCTAGGAGGGAAGTGAAATCTCTCTTTCCAACTCCTCCTCTTTAATCTTTTCTAATTAAATTTGTTGCGGGCCCCAAAACAATTAAAATCATATCCCGGGACTGCCTGAGGGCCTAACCTCGGTGTCATTTATGGAGACCATTGTAGATCCTGGCTTACAGGCGTTACGATGGTGGGAATATGTGGTGGGATTAGTCCCAAAAAAAAATTACGACACCCAAGGGCAAGGATGGGAGTGATGAATTATATTCTTACACCGTCACCACACGGAAAAGATTTAATCTGATGCAATTTCATAAAAAAACTATATTTACGTAACTAGCGTAATGTATTAAGATTACATATTCCTGTTTTCAAAGGGTATGGTTCAGTTATGACTGGGTACCACCATTTTCCAGGTATGCCTTCGATCGAAGAATCACGTAATCGTAACAGCAACAAATAAGGTCTAAGTTAGAATCATATTTGGTCAGTCCTACTTTCAAAGCTGATTTATTTTGCTATTAATAGTGCAAATAATTACATAATATCAAGATAGATTAATTGCTGTTGATCGCTAACTATTGCAATATCTTATACTAGCCATTATTTATTTTATTCACTTGTATCGAGATCGGTTGTCTAGTTTAAATAGATCTGACATAGATTGTGATTGGCTGCGAAGTGTATTTGACCTCTTAAACTTAAAGTGACAACGATTTTTTGGGATGAGATCAGACATTAAAGTATTAGAAGTTACTGATTATATGTACCAGCTATCATATGAAATCGACAATATAAGAGAGCCGCAATTTAATATGCTCTTTGAAGCCTAGGCTTCATAGATCTTTCCAGAAAAATAAGCAGGTTTTCTCACAATAGTTTACATCTCTCTGAAAGCAGCGATAAAAATCTGTTGACGCGGAATTATTATATCTGAGGAAAGTCTTAGGTGAGCTAAGACTTGTGCCTAATAATTTCTCTATTAATCACTACTTTTTAAAATAGTTGTGTGTATATGATATAAATGTTAATAAAATTTAGAATTTAAGAAAAATACAACTCAGCTCATATACGCCCCACTACTGGGCTCGAGACTGCATCATGATAGGACAGATACACCATGCTAGTCAGACAGGTTTGTATGATTTATTTCGAGTCTTCCTTCTTTTGCACAGATATTATATGCATGTTATATCCCTTAGTCGTCGTGAATCATATTTTTATTCCATCACCACGCGAAACAAGAAAATTATAACTCTGCTGAACTCACAACACTATTTAGAAAATTTTAAATAGAAAATGTCCAAGTAAACCAAAATTAGACACATCAATTAACTTTATAAGGCAACAAATAATACTAAGATCATTTTACAATGGTATACAAGTACAGTACAACTTGAAACACTATAATTTAGAACAATACACAGAGATTTTATTAAATCTATTTATTTTTATTTTTTTATGCAACTCACGCGCACATTCCCGCCGAGTCGTTGATCGAATTGCGTGCTTTATTCGTGTCACTCGAGTTCACTCGATTGTAAATGAGTTACTAGTGAATAGTGTTTTTAATTGTATTTACATAAGACAGATAATTGGAAGTGCTGTGTCGTAGTGGTTACGAATGCTACCAACCCTTATACTGCTCGTGGTACAACCAACTGTAGAAGACAACGAAGGCAATTGTAGACCAGGGCCAGCGCCACCTGAAGGCGTCTGGTCTACAATTAAATTCCCAAGGGCGGTTTACGTCAGGCGGCCGGTCATAAAACTATTGCTAATAAATAAAACTAATTTACGGATTTTGTCGTATAAATATAAAATCCGTAAATTAGTTTTATTTAAAATGTGTTATACTCGCGTAAACATCAGATATCATTATTGCTAATAATTTCAGCAATATGTACTATGGAAGAAAAGTACATATTGAGTCGATTCTAATTATTAGGTATAAGAGCAGGGTGGTGATGATGATGTTCATCATCATCATCACCAGATCTCAGAAGTTAAAACTTGCATAAATGTTAAAAATTTCTGATTTTTTAATAGATTAAAAAATCCTGAAATGTTTCAGTTAGTAAAAATAATCATAATGGGTTTCAAAGTGTTTAAAGGCTTTCAAAAGATTTCAAAGGTAGTGGAAGAAAGTCGCACGAAAACCTGATGGTCACTGATAAAGCTTTTATAGAACATCTAAAAAACTAATTTTCTCTTAACGTGACATATTATTAGTAGGGTGTTAGTCAGTTCACCAGGCTAATTAGCGTGCGCTAAAGACTCTATCAATTAATATGCTTGACACTATTCAACACGTATACAATATACAAAATTAAAAGAGGACGTCATACTATGTTTTCAGTTCATCGTAACAGATTAATATAGCCCTATACATAAATTAAATGTGTACACAATAGTCTGTTATACTTCTCTTTAAATGACTTTGAGTTATAAAATTAAAAAAATAATTGTGAGACATTCTGACAGCGTTAAAAGGCAGCCGCATTTTGCAACGTTTTCATTCAATTAACCCAATTCCCATGTGACGTAAGTTAAGTACCACTCTATAAACCTGCGAAGGATAATAAAACGCAGTTACCATGAACGTCACAGGACTTGTTTCAAACACGTTGACCCATATAAGTAGTGAGGTGAACGTTTCAAAGACAATGAATGATAGAGAGAAGACACATCGATTATTAATCGATATTATTAAACATTTAGGCGATTTTGATTAAATATAAATGGAATAATAATGTACATGATCTTACATATTTTTTAAATTAATTGATTACCGTTTATGGAGACTAAGAGATGAATATTATATATAATAGAAATAAAGTTGAAATTTAATAGTTTGTAAGTTACTTAATTTGGATATATGGGTACTTGAAGGTGTGTACGCTTTATGAAATGTTTCAATGAGAAAAAATTGTGTCATTTTCCTAAGAAAAGAGTAATATATGAGGGAACAAAATTTAACATTAATAATATTATGTAGAACCCATTGAAAGGGCGCAATATGTTATGGGGAACTACAAGTTTTTTTTTGGTCAGGCAATGGTTGAGATGCACGCTTAGCTGTGTGGTGGCGGCTTCGAATACTACCAACCCTTGCTATGCTCGTGGGTGTCGTAAAAGACGACTAAGAGTCCTAGATTGACCCGGACCAACTCCATCTGGTACCATTTGGGTCAACGATTACATTCCTAAGGAGGGTTAAGGTCAGGCAGGCGGCCGGTCATAAAAGTCATTGCCGAAACTTTTTGCAATATGTCAAAACAGATGACATATTGCGTCGACCCCAAGTAATTGGGATAAGAGCAGGATGATGATGAATGGTTGAGATGCACGCTGTCCATTTCGTCACCTCGAACTACGTGCAGCCTCATAAGCTCACCGTATTCCCATTGGGTCCCTTCATCATTGGGTTGACCACTGGTACCGAGACCTCGACCATACACTATTTGCAGTCCAATCATCATCGAAAAAGACATAAAAGCGAACTAATTTAACATTATCTATGTAGTGCTTATTCCTGTATGATAATTGAATAATTATTTATCGGTAAAAGGAATAAAAGTAAAGAGCTAACATTATTATTTTTCTAAATAACACATTGGTCAGTGTTTAAAAAAAATAATATAACTACTTGGTGGTATTAAGTAATATTTAGAGTTTGGCGTCCTCTTCGTTTCGCTAAATTAGTGTCATAAGTACACAGTTGTGACACCTAACGTTTGAGTTATACTGCTAGTCAGTTTTGCGACTTGAATGTAAATGATCATATTTAACGGTCTACTTTTAATATTCGTACGAAACAATGTAAAAATATATACAACATTTTGAAGGTCAGAAATAATAAAAGGAATTCCTTTTATTTGGATATGATCTTCATACAAACTATTACTTCTGAAAATGTTGTTACATTGCTCTTAGTTAAGTAAAAAAGTGATTATAATCTTTTTACTCAGCTTATATACATTCCATTGCTCTTCACGAGTCTCTTCTTTAATGAAAAGGAATTTCGCTTACTATTACATACAGGAATGCTGGTTACTAAACAGTTGTTACTTATTATGACTTGGTGATTTCTGTGCAGTAGCAGAATAAGAATTCAATATACTCTTCCTATTTAGCCTGTAGGTGCCTTAAAAAACGATTGAGTGATATAATATGCAGCAAGAGAAAGAAAACTGACATAAATACTTGTTAATACTTACCAGCATGGTATTTTATCTCCCACCAGGAGACCCAAGCCAACAGTAAGGCATGAAATGGTTAAGAAGAAGAGGAAGAGGAATTACTTAAAATATTTTTGTAAATCCAGAAAATATTTCAAGTATAGATTTTTGCTTTGTGGCTTTTTTATTCTTAAAACTAATCATATAAAATGTTCTCTTATCTTTTGTTCGAAAATTTCGTGTAATATAACATCCTACATTATCGACTATCGATATATTGTCAATCCTGTTTGCTCTAGTGCTAGTCATTACGGGAGTCTTAGCGGAACAGGTTTCCACTTTTATTTTCTTTTTACATACGTGAAGGCATCCCCGAGCGGTGCAATTACTACGGTATATTTAGGGTTGTGCTAAATATGGATAATTTAATGAATAATTTGAAAAAGCTACTTTGTTGTTCGAGAAGTATTAGTAGTAGTAGTAATATGTTGCTACTGGAATGGATTTTTTAATTTAATTTCAGATTCGAGCAATAAAATGTCATATTAAGGTTTTCTGTAAATTTCTTATATTCTTGATAAATATTAATGATGAGCTTCAAGTTTGGAACTGTATGAGAAAAACTGTATATTATTATATATTTCCATTGGATTATGGAGTAAAAATATGATTCACTCCTTCCAATCGTACCCATGAATGTCGTAAAAAACGACTAAGAACTATATATATATATATATATACATACATTATATCTAAGGAAGATTACCGTGGTATATTTACTTCCTATTATACAGTCTTGCGTCCAGCAGAGGAACGTATATGAATTGAAATGATAATGATGAATAGACTCGCTCCGTTGCATTTAAGATTGTAGGGCAAAATGTGTAATTAATTTAATTAAAGATTATTCGGTAAATGTTTGATTACGTAGGATTCATGTCAAAGTTAACTAGGTACTACCGATTACAAAGTGTGCATTAGAAAACAGAATCACTGGGTGCAAATCAAAAAATATAAAAACAAGTGAAAAGATTTAAATACTCTAAAACATTGTTATATATATTTAGAACAAGTCGAGCAAGCCACTTAATCATATCCGTCTGGAAAAGTGGTAATTAGTTTATAACGGTGAAACTTATTAGTTATATACATACCTATTCAATATTTATTCAAGATGAAAGTTTAAGCTTATCGGTCGCAAATTTTTACCAAAAATATAATTACCTGATTTAAAATATGATTTAACGTTCAATTATGTTCAAAAACAACTGTTCTGTATGATGACGGCATAAAACTATTATTCACCACCCCCTTCTCTTGGTTATGGGTGTCCTAAAAAACAACGAAAGGACAAAATATGCATAAAAGATCTGTTCAAGACATGGGCAACTTTAAATAAAACTATACACCAGCCCGTTTGACCAGCATGGTAAATTAAGTCAATTTCCCTCCTATTGTGGAGGAGGCTGGAGCCCAATAGTGAGGCGTATATGAGCTGTGATCATGATGAAATATCTAAATTAGATATTTGACTAAATATATGTTACTTTAAAATTAGTTTGAGAAAGAAAAAGTAAAATAATATTTTAACTGTTGCTTTTAAAAGCTCCATAGGTGTGGTTGTAACTACTAAATAATATCCTGCCAGCCCTGAGCCTCACTGCACCTGGCCAGCACGCGCCGTGATGTAATCGCTTGATAGTTTGTTGACTCGCAACCGTTCGGTAATTGTTGTTTATGAGACAAATGCTTCAGGCATGGATTTGTTCTAAAGCATATGCACTCGATATTAATCGATATATTGTTAAATGATAAATTCAGATTTTGTAAAGAAAACATATATTTTGGTTTTCATGTCTACTTAGGTAAAAGTATATATTATAAAGACATAGAGACGGAAAATACGAAATAAAATTCCTATACCAATCCGTCTGAATGGTCTGGTGTGTGTGTGAGTGTGGTCAATTTCCTTCCCATTATAAAGGAGGCTCGAGCTCAATAATGAGACGTATATGATGCTGTTAGGAAAGTTTTAAATATGAATATTGAAAGCGTTAAGGGTAAAAGAAGACCAAAGAAAAGGCAGATGGACTGTGTGGAGCATGACAGGAGAAGATCACAGAGATAACGTTTGATAGGGTTTACCTATATAGAAGGAGACGACATATTGCGTTGACCCAAAGTAGTAAAAGAGCAATGCTTTTTCAATGGGATATCTAAAATTATTTGAATACTTAAATAGATTTAGCAAAACCATCGAATTAGTAGTAACGTAAAATAATTTAGCAGACACAGCATAGAAACAGCGAAGCATCGCATTAGTAGTACCATCTAATAATCCGGCAGCGAAAGTCCCTTTTCCCGGTAAACCCTTAGATTCTCGCAAGATATTAAGGGGTAGTGAAACATATTATACCAGAGTAACGTAGTCGTCTATGTATTGACCTCTTGTTCTGAGTGTTATGGTAACGATGCAAGACAACACTTAATGCGATCCATATAGGATTGTCTAGATGTAATTTGTGTCTGTTAATTGTATATTTTTAAAATTCAACGCGAGCCAGGGATGGTATTCCAGAGTCGGTGTTGTTTTTAAAAAATACTTAAATAAACAGGCACTGTATAGGATATTCCTTTGTGCAATTTTAATATTTGAAAAAATAGATTACATCATATATAAATTACATATAAATAAAGATTAAAAATTAAATAGTTTAGTGTGAAGTAGGATGATTCAGCTTGAACTAAGTTTTGTATCCAAAAAAAAACATTGACTTATTGACATATGTAGCGACGCTTTTATTACAGTTACAAAACTATTACGAAATGAACTGTTAAAAAATTCAGTAGAAATTGTATGGGAGCATTCTTCTGAGCTGCTTTCCAAGTCAAATGACAACGTGGTCGCGATTCTAATTGTGTCTCACTATTATGTATGTGGCGAGCCTGAAACAAACATACCAGAAAGACAGATCCTGTTTCTTCAAATTGTGTCTTATTTCTTAGAAGGTAGTGTCAAAATGCGTTTGGTTTTTAAGTTAAGACAAATTTGCCTATTGGTCACTTTGGGTTTTAAAAGGCACACTGTTATTGACGATTTGATGCGTTCTATTTTTAAAACGCGTTTTGTTTAACAAAACTTATATTTTCGCAATCACAGTTCGAGGAATTTACTATTGCCGAACGTGATTTGGGTAAAATTAAAGACGTTATTTCAGACCGACCGGGGGCAAAAGTTACAGAACAAAGTTTTTCAAACCAGATATAATCTATTCTATGACAATTTACAATAAGTTACAATACAATAAGTCTTTATTGCACACCAGAAATAAGTACAGGAATAAAAAAGTACACAAAGCAGTCATGAGGACTGCAGAAAGAAGTGAAAACTTAAAACTAAAAACAAACAGTTGTTATATTTTTGATATTCAACATAATTGTATGTTCTTAAATTAAAAATCGAAATTATTTTTTCACAGTTATCTGGTTTTTGACTCTATCGGCACAGATATAGTGACATTGACATGGCTACAAATATAGTGTTAACGTTAATACGTCACTTGACCAGGTCGATGACGACTCACGTGAATTTTCACTCTAGCAAAATCGGCCTACAGAATATCACTTCTAAAAAAAATTAAAACATGAATAATAAATAGAAGTAGATTGTAATTGAAGAAATATCTTTATATGTTTTTTTGCATAGTTGATTAGCTGTACTTTACTACCTACTCCAGTCTTTAGATTATATTATAATAACAAAAATATACAGACATAAGGTTTTACAAGGATTGAGAATAGATAGCTTATGTACGTAATATATCAATAGCTCTATTAACCTAATTGGAAAATCAATCATTTATTAATAAACTAATAAAATTCTTATTAAATTCACTAGTTATCTAACCGGACTAACCAGCAACTGTCTCATATGATTTAATTATTGTACTTTCACAATATGTTGTAAGATTACTTGTATAAATGTAATTATTAAATATTATTGTCGAGAAAGTCATCATTGTTAATATAACATTTTTTTTTTTATATTTAGAAGCGATTTCAAAGAGATTATAATATTTTCATGGTTTCTTTAGCCATTATCCTTGTAGTCACGGAATAAGAATACAATTCATCCCTATTTCTTGCCCAAGGGTGCCGTAAAAGACGACTAAGGGATTATAATATGCATACAACATCAGCAAGAGGAAAACTTGAAAGAAAACCCTATGCCAACATGATGATGATGATTAGCCATTGCTTGGATTCTAATTTATACCGTCGTTGGAAAAGGATTTATCGTGAAGGATCCCATTCAATTTATTAAAAAATGCTACTATGTTTATCATCATTATCATCACAGCTCATATATGCCCAACAGTGGGCTGTTAGGCTCTGGCCTCCTTCGCTATGGGAGGGGAATGGACCTAGTATACTACGCTGGTCAGACGTGTTGGCATAGTGTTTTATGTCGAATTTTCCTTCTTTTTCATAGATATTATATGCGTATCATATCCCATAGTCGTGGCGGCACGGGCAAGAGATGGGGGTGATTAATTCTATTCTACTCCGTCACCACACGGATTTATATAGAGACTTTAAATTTGGAAATATAATGTAAAAAAAAAATTAGTAGCCAAACCACCTAAGTAGAATATCCTTGTATTAGTTCTGTTTAATTTCTCTCATAACAAGCCACAGAGTATATATTCCAGAATATATCCTGCAAGTCTTAAGAATGTGTAGAGTATAAGCTTTCACATAAATACTTTGAATAAGAAATTTACAATATAAAATATAAATATTTACAATTCAATCCACGTTGTAGACAAACGCAGGCATTCTCTTCGCGGAATAGTTTTCAATGTCACAATATATCTATTGAACAGTCGATAATATCGATACGTAGGTGGCACCTTCCTACCTGTTCTAAACATAATGATGGCAACACCCACAATACTAGACGAATAGCTATTATCATAATAGTTGTTTGTTAATATCTGTGAGCGAATGTGTTGTTATTTTAATCATAGTTACTTTCTAGTACGTTTTCACGGTTTTCGCTTTTAAGTTTCTTACTAGTTGTTTGAATGAGTGTATTTAGAAAATTATAAATATAAGTTAGCTATTCTTTATTATTCCTAATATAATTAAAGTCGGAGATTATATCTTTTGATAATCATAATAATATTCTAAGATAAGATTAGATTACAGGATAGTTTAGGGCACTAAGCTTACTATATGGATGATATTCGTGATAACTTAGACCAATGCTTTTAAAGCACGGATTTCATTCACTTTCAAGAATCATCATCATCACAACTCATACCCGCCCAACACTGGGCTCGAATCTCCTCCACAGTGGGAGGGCAATTCAGTTACTGTATTACGCTGGTCAGATATGTTGGTTGGTTTTACTTCGAGTTTGCCTATCTTGGATAGATATTATATGCATATTTTAATCCTTTAGTCGTCTTTTACAATACACATACACAAGAGGGTGATGAATTGTACGCTTACTCTGTCACCACAAGGATATGTCTAAGGTTTTTTAGACGTATAGTTTTCATTACCTGCAAAAATGAAGCATTGAAAATCCATTGTAATATTAATTTATCACCGAACACTAATATCAAATGACGTTATATTAAGTAAACTATTTCACTGAGTACAGTAACCTCGTTGTCGACATTTCATTTATATTAAGCTTCAAGCCATTGTAGCTTAAGGACAATCAATTTAATGATATAGTTGATTTTAATCTCACACGTGTCCAGAGGCTAACAATACTTAGCAATAAATCATTCGATAAATTGCATCATAAACTTACCTAATCCTTCATAAATCTATATACATGTATCTAAGCATGATTTATGTAACGGTTTTTAATGATTTTGCTTATTGAATTATGTCTATTTAATCACGACAATAACACATTAAGCTTGATTTCTCAAACATCAGATAAGAGTAAAATAAACTATAATTTGACTCAATATTAAAATGTAAATAATAATAAATGAACAACACATTATAAAACATACGATATTTATAATTACACGAAAGAAGTTGCGGTGCTGCATATTGGCTGCAATCACGAGTTGTGATATTAAAATCGATAAAAGGTACTCTGAAATATCCTTTAATAAAACTTTCAGGCTAGGTCTCTGTCTAGTCTTCCACTGTTTTTCTTTACTATTAAATTTATTGCAGGCCCCAAGAGAATTAAAAGCGTTTCCCGTAACTTCCCGAGCGTCAATTTCCAGTGTAATCTTTTATTACCATTGCGAATCCTCCTAAAAGAGTTACAGTGACAGAATGTGTGGTGGGATTCGGCTTATCTCACACGCATCTCACTATTAGGCTCTCTCTGGGCCTTCTCTATAACAGGAGGGAAATTGACTTGCTATACTATGCTAGTTAGACATGTTGGTATAGGGTATTATTTCGAACTTTCCTTCTCGTGCACTGGTGTTTTATATTACATTCCTTAGGAGGACTACTTTTACGACATCCACGGGCACGATTGGGATTGGTAAATTGTTTTCGTACTCCATCACCACACGGATTAGACCTATTTAAAAAGTAGTCTTTAGTTTTAAACAAATCTTACTTTATTATTTAATGTAGTGTGTAACAAAAGCGAAAAAGAACAGCGTTGTGTATATACAATCCACTATGTGAACAATTTCAGCGTATGTGTAAAACAAAACAAGTGTATACAAATATTAAGCAATCAAATCGTCAAGTCATAAGTTACGAAGTAAATTATCGAATCTCTGACACAATGTCTGCGTTAGCCGTAATAGTGAAAAGTTGCATAGTAACTTGTAAAAACATTGCACACACATATTATTTGATTAGTATCGAACTTGTATTTCAAGTAAATCCAAAGTAAAAATAACATGCTGAGTTTAATTCATTTCAGCCTTTTTCGTGTCGTGACAGAGTAAGAATACAATTCAGCACTCCCTGTTTTACGAGGATGTCGTAAAAGACCACTAAGGGATATAATATCTACATAACATCTGTTCAAGAGAAGGAATACTCGAAATGAAACTATATCAACATGCCTGCCAGCATGGTACAGTGGGTCTATTTCACCCCTAATGAGGAAGAGGTTTAAGTCTAGCAGTGGGATGGGTACGAATTGAGACGACGATATGTATACCTACGTCCTACTGCTGTGTAAGAAGAAGGCTTGACTTCTTTACTGTAGAAGGAAAATTGACCTAATATACCACGCTAACTGGTTGGCATAGGTCTTTATTTAAAAATGTCCTTCTCTTGCATAAATATTATGTGAAAACCAATGAGCATGAAGGATCATGAACTGTTTTCTTACTCCGTCATCATAGGAAAAATGTTGGGTTTAATGTTGAAGCAATAAATTTACTTTAAAAAGGTGAGGTTTCTTTAATATTTATTTTTGACTACAATACGATATTAAATTACAGTCATGCGTTAATAATAACTACAAGGTCGAATTTGGATAATTATTTCCCTAAATTGAAGTAATAAGGACATCGCCCCGTTGAAATTAATAACAACGATATATTATGAGCTTTTTATGTTTATACCTAATACATTTATATCTCTATTGTAATTAATTTTAAGAGCGAAGTAACGACCATAAACGTTAATAAATCTGCCAAAATGTGTATTATGGGTGGTTTTCGCTATTATTCTATAAAATTAAAAACAAAAGTAATATATTTAACGTTACATATGCCGGGTATATTAACGTCTGGGTTTTAAAATTTGAACTTTAAAACAGTTTTGTATAATGGCAATACAGTTAACATAATTTTATCAATATTTGATAATCACTAAACTTCATATCGTATGGTGACAGCGTAAGAATTCAATTTGCCACCCTCTATCTTGTCTGTGGGTGTCGTAAAAGACCACTAAAGGATATATTATAGAAATAACATCTATGCAAAAGAAGAAAAATTCGAAAGAAAACTGTCGCATTTCTGTATGATCAACGAGTAGGTCAATTGCTTCCTATTGTGGATGAGACTCGGTCTCAATGGGACGCACATGACCTAAGATATTCATAATTAACACATTATTATTTGTTTAAAAGTTAATTCAAAGATAAATCACTTTTTAACGAAAATAAAATTACTGCTTACAAAGAGTCGGCACTATTACGTAAACAAAAGGTCAAGCATTATACATAAGTGTATAAGTGTTACCATCCCACACAAGCACAAAGAAGTTGGTAACAAACATAATACCTGTTCATTACATATTGCAACGTTTGCTGAAGATAATAATATGTACTGGTATATTTACGCTCTCTATACGACTTGGTATTAACGGAATTGACGTTGGTTTTTGATTTCTAAACTTTAAACAGGGGTTCATTAAACAGTGTTTCGCTTTCGTTTCTTACATTTATTGTTTTGAATCTCTCTCGTAAATTAGTAATAGGTTTTATCTATAACCATTGAATTGTTTTAGTTATTGGTAAAATATTTATTTTCTAAGAATAAATAAGGTGTCAGATGGAGTAGCAGTTTTTTGTGCTATATCTGAATTTTTAAGTAGTAGGATCGATCTAATTATTGTTTATTACATTTTTAACGGTTAGCATATGCACTAAAATTTGTTTTTTTTTTCTGTCTTCGAAAACATTCTCATGAAATCAATAAATCGTATTTTATTTTAGAATGTGTGTTTCTTTTATATAATATTGAAAAACTAACAAGCCTAAAAAGAAATAGATAGAACTCTTCATAGCTAAAACAATTTTGTAAACATTTTTTAAAATATAGCATCTCTCAGTGAAGACTTGAATATATTTGAGTATAGATTACTATAGTACTATTACTTCATTTGTATGTAAAACTAGGAAAATAATTGGATTTAGTTCCACAGAGAAACACACGAATGTTAGAAACAGTTGTTTGTTTTTATTACATTTTAAAAGTGTTCTCTGTGTATTTGAATTACTCTGTGCAATAATACTGTTTCAATGAAGCTTGACGACATATTATTTTATCAAAAAAATTGCATAGATACAACACCTACGCTACAACGGATAAGGGCATCTTTGCCACAAAAAAACCATAGATAACCCAAATATATTCACATTTAAAAGCGTCTTAACTCTCCCGCTGTCATATATGGGTCACGCCATTTTCAGCTCTACATAAAGATATTAAATTATACAATACAATGTAAAAAATAGAAGATGTTATCCTTAAACGTGTTGCCGAAATGTAGTCTAGACACCGTTTGTATGACTACTTAAAAGTTAAAGCCTAGGTACTATTGTCAGCGCATTTGACTTAAATGGCAAGTGTGGATGTGAATTATATAAATATGTATGTATATTTTCGTAGCGTGGGTGGTACTTTTGTTACAGGTATTGTAGGCACCACAAGTTTTGTGGCCGACGACATCTTATAAGCATATCCATTTAAGCAATTATCTACAGTTACACATGTACATACAGCCAATTATTATGTCAATGACCTATTATTTAGAAATTATATTCTTTAAAGGTTTTGTTTTATAAACATTTTCTGCAAAGTATTATTGAAGTGAAACTTCTAATGCGACTTTCAACAAGGTTGCGTTAATCGTTTAACGCTACGGGATAAGAAAGGGACAGAGCGAGAGTGAATGCATGGCACTCGATTTTTTTTTTTTGTGTGTATTTAGCTGTTGGTCGCAGATGACCTTGACAGCTTAACGCGGGCAATGGGCGAGCGGAAGGCTCTCAACCCGGTAAGTAAGTTAAGCGAACATCGCCCGAGGGCTCCCCCTGTGGGGAACGGACCTCGGCTCGGGGCGTCGCTGAAAGCAAAGTGGGCGTGGCCACGTTTAGATTAATGATTTTTACGCGGCGCGGTTTTCGACCTCGTCGGCGAGGCCGATACCGCGCAGTTTTATGTGTTATCGCTGCGCGAGCTGTGTAGGCCCTTTCTTGGGCGATCGTGATGGCATCATCCCCTTCTTCAAGGAGATGACGGGGTCGTCGGACCGCGGATATTTTTGATGGGACGTAGTTTACCGCCCCAACCACTAGTGGATTGGGGTGAGTCGTGGCAGAGTCAAAATAGCGCTGGGAGCAACGCTTCATATACTGCCTGATGGTCGGCAATTCGAGGTCGATGTGTAAATCGACATTACGAACGAACCACGGTGCTCCCGTTGCCCGTCGCATGAATCTATTTTGTAGTGTTTGTAACCTGTGGATCCTGTTTGGCCTAACGTGCGCGAACACTACACTGGCATACGTCATGATCGGCCGTATGCAGGTAGTGTATAATCGGACTTTATTTTTAAGTGATAGTTTTGATTTTGCGTTTAATAGGCAGTGAAGGCGTCCCATCACGAAGGCGGCGCGTGCGCGGACCCGCTTCAAGTGGGACAGGAAAGTGAGTCGGCTATCAAGGGTCACACCTAAGTACTTGGCCTCTCTGCTCCATGAGACAGGTCGGCCGAAGAGAGTGAGAGGAGGGATGCTGTCCGGAGAGCACAGACGGGCAGTTCGTTTAGTGAACATGACCGCTTGGCTCTTCTCGGGATTAATTTCTATTCTCCATTTCCTATACCAATTGGCAAGGGCGGTAACCGCTTTTTGGAGTGTATTGACTACGGTTGTCGGGGACATACCTGCACAATAGAGTGCGGTATCGTCGGCGTAAAGCGCCGTGTGCACACGAGTGAACTTGGGTAAATCACTTGTATACAGTGTAAACAAAAATGGGGCGAGGACCGAGCCCTGTGGAACACCGGCCTTGAGAGGATGGGAGGTCGACAACGTCCCTTCCACCCTATAGCGAAAGCTGCGATGACTCAGATAGTCATGTATTATTAGAATTAAATATTCGGGGATTTTTAATAAATATAATTTGTAAATTAAGCCCTCATGCCAAACTTTATCGAAAGCTTTCGCTACATCTAGAAATAATACACCAGTGTACCGTCCCCTGATGAACTGACTGACTACTGGTGTATTCTACTAGTCTATGTATGGCACTCGAACGCATGCGCGTAATATATACCTGTTTCAGGCCAGCGCGAGCTTTAGCAATGAGTAGCGTCCAATATTTTTTATCATTTTTTGTTATTTTTCTTTTTTTTATATTGACAAAAAACACTTGGCACCAAAAAAGTTTCACTTCTGACATGCGTATTTTGTACGCACGCTCTTTTTTTTTAAATTATTTTCCTTATTCCTTTAATATTCTCGCATAAAAGGAGGTTGAAGTTTATCATTTTCTGAATTCATCATCATAGGGTTAAGCAGATATATCTAATCAATATCGCTATCTATACAAAAGAAGGCAAATTTGAAATAAATAGCATTATAGCATATTAAGCTCTCTCCAGATAAGAAGTACGCTAGTACTGACAGTAGAATGTAGATAAATATAGAAAATAATTTAGAAGTAGAAAAATAATTTATTTTACAGTTACGAATAAGAAATTAATATCAGTGATAAATTTCTATTTTTCTTTTTTAAAGATGATTGAGGAGCATAAGTATAGATTAAAATAAGTTTAAAAAACTCGGCATAAAAGCCTATTTTTAACCATTTTATAAGTTTTTCGCATACTGTGGAAGATGTCGTATCGTAAGGAAAGATATTATACATCAAAAGAAGACGAAGAAATAAAACGATATTAAATACTTGTCTTATGCTTTCAAATATAAACATTGTTATGCCTTGATTATATATTATCTCTTGTTCTCGCATTACTATGTTTATTAAATGGCAATAACATCATAAATAAAGACGACAGGCACGTCTTGTAACGGTAAACGTAAGTCATATCGGCTTACTACACTTCTGTGTTCATGAGTAATGCGCTCAGTATGGAATATTAAGAAGACTTCGTTGATATTTTCTTTAGAGGTCATCTAAAAACGGTAGTTTTATAGTGAATTGTGATGTTTATCTCACTCATGTGCGGTTGCCTTTTATAAATAACTGTGTTATACAGAGCATTGTTAAATTATAGATCGTTACCATGAACAAAATTATATATTTTTTTTTTATCTAGACTGAGGTTAAGTTTCAGGAACAAAATCAAAAAATCAAATATCGAGTTATTAAATTCTGAAACACATTGAAATCGGCCTCCTAGGCTAAGGTTTTAACGAAAAATCATTTTACAATGAGCAAGTGTAGTCGATCCCTTCAAAGCAATTTGAGAACTAGAAGTACAGGAAATTTTAGGATTTTCAGGGTTCTGATTTTCCATATTCATCAATAAAAGATAGATCGAAATGTTCCCTGAGTATCGGATTTCACATACTTTCGAGAACTTTATTACAACTATCGGCCTTGCAACAAACAAGACCATGTCTTATTCTTCCAAATTTAGTTTGCGGTTAAAGCAAGAAATCATTCCTTCATCTCAGCCTATACAAGTCCAACTATTGAGCCCAGGCCTCCTCCACAATCGCAAAAGAAATGACGTACTATTTCAGGCTAATCAGACATGTCAGTATAGGGGTTTTATCGTGTTTTCTCTCTCTTATATCGATATTATCTGCATAAATCTCTTAGTCATCTTTTACGACACCCACGGGCAAGCGAGCGGGTGGTTAATTGTACTTATTCCGTTACCACACGGAAGCGGGTAATCATGAATAATTTATTCTTTTATTTATTTAATACGCATATTTCTACCAAAATTAGATATCGAATTCAAAACTGAGACACCTGCGTAGTCTATCGATCTGCCCACTAAGCTTTTTACATTTAGATTACCACAGAAATGCGATTTTTATGCAAGATTTGTTTCGTTCCAAATACTTCACGGTATACCGCCAATTATCTATAGCATTTTTGTTACTCAGGTTGCTACAATCAAATGCCAAGGGTAATGTAGTAATAAGGTTGATGTGTTTGAAGTGATATATTATTACGTTTGAGTTTATTTATTTATATCATTATGCATTAGCAATTTTGTGGTTATCTTGTTAGAGTTGTTAATATAGAGGTCAGAGGCAGACATATGTGGATACAATATAATAATCTTCCATGTAGTTATGGAGTAAAAATACAATAAACCATTCCCTTTCTTGCCGGGTTATAAAAGACAATCCTTATTACTTCATTTACTTTTTTTACTTCATACTTCCTACTAATATTATAAAGCGAAAGTATGTGAAGATGTTTGTTGCTCTATCACGCAAAAACTACCAAATGAATTTTGATGAAACTTCATAGTAATATACCTTACATATCAGAATAACAATTTATGCTGATATTCCCACGGGAAGAGGAACTGCGGGTGAAACCGCAGGGTGCTACTAGTAATTTATAAATGCAAAAATTTGTATGTGAAGATGTTTGTTGCTCTTTCACGCAAAATCTACTAAATGGACTTTGATAAAACTTCACAATAATATATCTTACATATTAGAATAACACATAAGCTATAATTTATCCCGATATTCCCACAGGAAGAGGAACTGCGAGTGAACCCACAGAGCCCTGCTTGTTAGGTTATATATGTAGATAATAATGCAAGAGAAGAAAAACTCGATATAAAACCCTAGTCCAACACATTCGACCAGCGTGGAATTAGTAAGAAAATTTCTCTCTCATTGTGGAAGAGGTTCGAGTTTAACGGTGGAACTTACACGGACTGGGATGAGATATTGATGATGCAATGAATATCATCAAAAATTTTTTTAGCCGTTCTTGCAAAGGAAAGAAAACTCACACTGAATTCAATGTTACATCGTCTAGACAACATAATAGAGTAGGCCAAAGCTTCCTTTCATTGTGAATAATGAACTTGCTAAACAGTAGGAGGTTCATGACCTTGAATTAAAGAAGGAAGGTAACCAATATTGCTACACCTTAACTGCTATCGTAAAATTTGATTAATAGTTCACACACTGACATAGGACAATTTAACCTTGTACTTTTTGATTAATTATGAAACGAAAACTTCAAACCTAATACTTAGAAAGTCGCTCTTATAATTTACTCTTGGTCTTTTTTTAACCCCCGACCCAAAAACTGGGGTGTTATAAGTTTGACGTCGATGTCTGTCTGTCTGTGGCATCGTAGCTCTCAAACGGATGCACCGAATTCGAAACGGTTTATTTTTTTTTTTTTTTTATTGATAGCAGTGGCAAACGAGCAAACAGTACACCTGATGGTAAATGTTGCTGCCGCTCATGGACCTTTACAAGGCCGCTGCCTACCGCGAAGAGAATGAAGGGAGTGTGAATGCGTGCACTGAGGCTCGGTGATACCAAAGGCACCACCAAAACCCTCCACACGCGAACACCCTCAGAAAGTTGGGCTTCCGGCTCTCTTGATTTTATTTTTATTTATTTATTTGAAAGCCAATTTCCTTGGGGTGATTCTTAGCTATCTTTGTTTAATATCGGTTCAGTAGTGTCAGAGTATCAGCTTTTTTCCAAAATAATATAATGACGTATGAGTACTCGATTAAGTGCTTCACACGTGCCAGTATGATCCTTAGATGACATTTAATTGATAATTCCTGTTGAAGAGAACCTAATACTTTTTTTATTATTTTAGTTTGTATCGGGGATAATTCAAAATTTGCAATTTTACTTAACTAGGTGAAGAAATTGTGCAATACTAAAGCCATAAATTAGAGAAACTTTTATAAATTAATATTTGTTAAAAAAAGGAATGAAGGGCCTTGAAAGAGTTTTATATTATCCAATTTGCGGATTTCAATTGGAATATGCAATTTGATTGATTCCAATGATCATAATAGATCATTATACAGACCTATTGAATCAGCTAATAGTTTGCAAATTGTTACGTTATTTTTAAATTGAATATTCGACAACACATTGAGGTCATATTCCTTTCATCTGTGTATGATTCAAAATGGTTTTATGAAATTATTTTAGCAAACTTTTAAATATCTTACTACCAATAGTTGTAATCAATATTTTATTTATTTTTGTAATCATTATCTCAGCTTATACACATCCCTCTGCCGAGTTCTCCTCTAAAATAGGAGGAAAATTGACTAAGTATACGAAGCCAATCCGACAGATCGGTGTAGTTTAATTTCAGGCTATGCGTATTATATCTCTTAATGGTTTCTTACGACATCCACAGGCAAATAGGAGTAATGAATCGTATTCTTACTCCGTCACCACGCGGAGTTATTTTTTTAGGGTCACGTTATTTTCGCTAAATATTTCTTAAACCAAAGTCTCACTTTATATGTATTTACTTGAGATAATCCCAGTTTTTGACATTGCTGTATAGTCTAAAAATACCCAAATAACTTTTCATAGACACGAATTGCTTCTCAAAATGAAGGTTTGAGGTTATAATCCATCACGGTAGCCCTGGTTTGCGCGAAGCTGGACTTCACGTTTCGTTCAATAAATTTCTAAGACATGTAAACACTCACGATGTTATCCTTCATTAATTAAAGGAAGTTATTATTTATTATTAGATATGCATACATGATAATGAAAAAAATCGTGCGTATCTTAATTTCTAAGTGAAACATTTGGGATAGAGTTCATTATTGTTGATATAAGTAACTTCAGTCTTATTATCACTATTTTCGTAGACTTATATTCTCGTGTACCTAATGTTTAGCGTAGGACTAAAATTACCTACTCTCTTGTTATTCTCTTTTAAATACACCACTGCTTGGTGGCTTTGGTGTCTGACGTCGGAAGAATAAAAGGGACACTGCTGAAAATCAGCGTTGTGGTGTTACATTAACATCACAACAATTGCTGAGCAGTTATCCTTTTTTATGCCGCAGCTGAGACGTTCATTCTGTCACAATTATTATGTCTCTTTATTTAGTTTATTGATTTTTTGTGTGTTTCATTTTGTAAGGTTTTTTTTAGGTGTTACTAACGTCTCTACTCTGTGGCACAAAATAAATACTTTTCTTTCTTTCTTTCTTTCTTTCTTTCTTTCTTTCTTTCTTTCTTTCTTACATAAATCAATGAAAACTTCCTACGAAATCATCGATATATAAGATAACCCCCATATTTCTTTGTCTATAACTACATAACACAGACTTTTTGATAAATAGGTAAAACATATCTTTGTTTCAAACTATGTATTAACCTACATTTCCATAAGTATTTAGAAAGCATATGATATCAACTGGCTAGGATATCGCCAACGTAAATCGCGGTAGCCTATTTTCTTTACTTGACTAACTAGTTATATAGCCCAGATTAGGTACCTGACTTAGAATACATTCTAAAGTAGTAAGTTTGCGTAAGGAAATATTTGCAGCCTAGAATTAATAACAAAGGAATCTAATATTTTCAAAAGAAGAATTCATAGAATAAATATGTGGTGTGTGTATTAATAGCACGATTGCAGAGATAACGTAGTGGTTAAGATTTCGTCGTAGCCTGCCAAGTATCAAGGTTTCAATATCCACAATTTGTTGTTCCGAGACAGGGTATAATTCGTGGCTGTTATTATAAGTTCCCCAAAAGACTATATCCTCCGTGTTGTCTTAAAAAAAAAACACAAAAAATAGCTATTACAATTACGTGTTACTCTTTGCTCAGTGTCTGAATAACTTTTAATTAATTATTCGATTCCTAATCTATGCAAAACTACAATTAAACACCCCCTCTCTCGGTCGTGGCGGTCGTAAAAAACGACTAAAGCACATACGCAGGTAATATCGATGTTAAAGAAGGCAAACTCGACATAAAAGCCTATGCCAACACGTCTGATAAGCGTGGAGTAATAGTAGATCAATTCCCATTGTGGAGGAGGCGTGAGCCCAACAGTGGGATTTATACAGGCTGAGAGTCATGAATGGTGAATATAATAACATATGTCAAAAATGTCGTACATAAGAAATACATCTGTCATTTCCTCTAAAATAAAACACTAGTTTTGCCCACATAAGGTTTGATACTCGATTAAGTCTGCAACTTGCAATTGACAATTAGTCGATCTATGTTGCTTCTGCCTAAAATGGACATTCTAAGATTTTTTCAACGCAACCATGACTGCATGGTCGTGAGAACAGTGTTTGATAAGATTATTTTTAGACTTAAATCAATGGCTGTTGGTCATTAGTAATTACGTTAAGCGCTGAGAATTGTTAATCCTCGTTAATATATACACATATTTGTCAGTTTGTTAGTTACTATGGAACGTATCTTTACGTATTTTTTTATTGTTAAATAGTTGTAATATTTTTCTTAAGTTCATTGCGCATTAGTTGTTAAAAGTATATAATATATATATATACATAAGTATATATATATATATATTATATAAGTATATATATATTATATAAATATATATATATATATACTTGTATAAAATATTTTTCAGAGTTATTCTCTAATTCAATGTGGTTAACAATTTCGATTCGTTCTATTCATCAAATTAAAAATAGCGAACTTGATCAGAAGGGATGAAAATCCTTAAACACGAGAGATTTTACTGCTTTAAAAAAAGAATTGTAATACGGTTTGTGGGTCGTTTCGCATGAAATAATGACGTCGTAAGACATTATTTAATGTTTGAAATATGCTTAATAGATGAGCAATAAATAATAAATATTCAATGGTACCAATATCAAAAATATTAATGCATAATATTTAGAAAGTGTATAGCAGTCAATTTAGAATGTGCAATACTTAACTAACATCCGATGATGGACCATCTGACATTTACAATGTACGTGTACAGACAAAAGTTTTGTAATGAATGATGTCCAGTTAAATATTCTTACTATAAAGTAATATACTGCTTGTTTATTGAAATGCGATAATCTTAGTAATTACCAACAATCCTATTACAAAATCTTTACTTTTCAGTATTATGTACCTCACAATATTTGTGTGTCGGTATATACAATAAAAGGAGTATAGGACGCCGTCCCACTAGGTGGACCAACGACCTGGTGAAAGTTGCTGGGCGTCGTTGGATGCAGGCGGCGCAGAACCGGGCTTTGTGGCGTAACATGAGGCAGGCCTACGTCCAGTAGTGGACGGCAATAGGCTGAAACGATGATGATAATGATATACAATAAAAATCTATATGTCACTTTATACTTATTAGCCATATGGTTAAAAATACAGTACTTGGATGACTGAGGCAGAGGTATTCTTTTTTGTAAAATGTCTTTTCTTGCAAAAGATATAATGAAAGAACTGGAAAAGGCTTAAGGGACAATTTTATTTCTCAACTGAGCTATTTTTATTCTCAATGGCAATGACTCCATTTACCCTCCAATTCTAACTAGAAGCTTTTAGATTTTTCTAGAAATTAAACCTAGATGGATTGATTTATCGCTTCTGAAATCACCTACATATTAAATATCATATAAATCGCTGGAGCCGTGGCAGATATTCTGAATATATTTACAAGAATTATTTATTCCTTTAAAGATATCAGAATTTTATCTCCAATCCAGTCTTTGCCGTGAAAGTGGTAAGAATAGGGTAAGAATGCAACAGTATAATAGATAGCAATATTCTTTTAGGCAACTTATGACACCAACCATCAATCGCCAAATTTCTTATCAAGAATTACAATTAAATCACTCCCATTCTTCGTTAATACAGCAATAGCCTATAGTGGACGTTATACTTATTATTTTAAAAACTACAACGAAACTTCCACTACAAGATTCAACAAAGCGCCTAAACAAATTAAAAGTAAACATGAATCACAAGTGGAAGCTGGTAAGTAAGTAATTGCCACGTCAATTATACGATTAACTACCGTGTAAGCATTGAGATATCCAAGAGATTTGTTTAATAATACTTGCGCATTATGAGTATTAAGGCACTTATACGATAATATAATGACGTTTTTATCTAGATACTATTACAGTGTTACAGAGTTTGTTTGTTTGAATGTGTTAATTACAAATATTGCAACTATGATCATAAATTATCTTATAGTGGAAGGTGGCCGGTGGCAATTACGATTACTACTAATCTTTATTTTGCTCCTCGGTATCGTAAAAGAAGACTAAGAAGCTTTCTTTGATATTGTCTGGTAAAAAAATACATTGCCAAGAAGGATTGACGTCAATGAGGTCATAAATTTTTTTTCAATATCATCATCATCTCAGCCCATATATGTCCCACTGTTGGGCTCGGGCCTCCTCCATAATGGAAGGGTACTTGACCTACTATACCACGCTGGTCAGACGTGTTGGTATAGGGTTTTATTTCGAGTTTTCCTTCTCTCGCATAGATGATATATGCGTTTTATATCCCTTAGTCGTCTCGTACGATCACCCACGGGTAAGATAGGGGGTGGTGAATTGTATTCTTACTCCGTCACCACACGGAATTTTTTTTTTTTTTTTTTTTTTCAATATGTACTATGGAAAATACTTTTGAGTTAATCCCAAATAATTGAGTTATAGGCAGGATGCTGATCAGTATAAGATGGTCTATTTATCGAGAATGATTGTTGGCTACAATATATTAAGCTGTTCTATAAATATTAGTACTTAGGGCAAATTTTGGAAAAAAGAGGCCATTGCGCATCGAGCTTTTCAGTTGCATAACAAATGTTGGGATAACAAAACATGGTGATGTATATATGTAACATTCAGTTTAGATTTGATATTATTATTTACTAGCAACCCGCCCTCGCTTCGCTTCGGTTATAGGTTATAGTCGTTTTACCCGCGTAGTTCCCGTTCCCGTGGGAATACCGGGATAAAATATAGCCTAGTTTACGCCCTGATATTATAGCTTTCCATTGGTGAAAGAATTTTTGAAATCGGTCCAGCCGTTTTGAAGATTACCCGGAACAAACAGACAGACAGACAGATAGACAAAAATTTTTTAATTGCTATTTTAGGCATAGATGTCGTGAAAATAACCGTGTGAGCATGAAAAAAGCCTATTATTTTGACATTACAAACAGACACTCCAATTTTATTTATTGGTATAGATGCTATGGGACGATGTGGGTACTCAAATAAAATAACATTACTAAATTTTACCCATATAAAAAAAAAATACAATTAAAATGTTAAAATGTTTTCATTTAAATGTTATCTTAATTTTTTGACTAAAACTATCACAGAATTTTAACTGTAACTTATTAATTGAGTATATGTTATAACTGGAATAATGGTTTGTGGTAGTTTTTCTATTTACTATCCGTAGGGTTGAGAAATAAGATACATACTTTCTGCTCACGCTTGCTGTAAATATTAAAGGGCGTCTTAATTTTTCCGTTCATATACGTCAGGCTCAAGGTTTGAATATAAGCTCAACCTATGGTAGCTTGATTTCTATTACGACAGTCAGATAAACTGACTTAATCTTATTTTGAGTTTGTTTAATCTTGCAGTGATTTAGTCTGCTTATATTGCTTAGGCGTCTTTTATGACAACCATGGAAAACGAAAATACAAAAACATGTCACTGAAATGTCTGTAATTTATTGATAAATTTCATTTTTGAAGGTCGTTGACATTACAAATACTAATATCGGCATAAAATTTATAGGCGTAGTCACTCTACCATATTTGATAGATATAACCATAAACAAAACATTGTGGGTGACGAATACTTGTATCATTAAATCATGGATGTCTTTTACAGGCAGTTTATTGTAAAACTGACCTTAACAACATAATTTAAACTTGAGTTAATAAAATAAAAAAAAAAATGATCAAAGCACTTAAATTTTAAAGTATTTTCTGCAAAGACAGACACACTTTTTTTTTACTAAAATGTCGTTATAACAAATGTTGTCATTCTATACTAATCATAAAAGCCTTAACATTTAAACTTATTGTTAATCCTATCGGTTGCCCTTCAACCTCAATCTGTTAACTTCCAATTGTTTATTAAAAACTATTAATTTATCAACTAACAGACATTGCTTTGTAATAAAATAAAAATGAAGGTGCTATAATTTCATCGCTGTAGCCCATGGTAGTTAAATTATGAATCTCATTCGTAGACTGAGGCATGTGATAAGGCGGGTTATCAATATGATTAGTATGGACGTAAGCAGCGTGTGAGACCTAAAAAGAGATGGATGGACTGTATGAATGAGGATATGCGTATGAAACAGATACGACGGCTGATAAGAGGCTATGCCGATCCCACTTAGCGTGGGATGAGGGCAGACAAATGACGATTCAGAGACTTATCTCATTAAACCAAAGAATTAATGGAAATCTAGCCAGCCGCTTAAGTACAAAAAAGTGTTCAAGCACAAATTACTAGAGAACAATTACATTATTTGAAAAGGATCTATTCTAAAAATCCTCGAAAATGTTATTAAGGACCAATGATTATAATAACAATGAAGAAATGGAGAAGGTCGCTGTATAAATAACCTGCTTTTCCTAAAAGCAAAATTGGATTTATTAATTGGATTATATTAAAGTAACTACAAACGAAAACAAAAAAAAACTTCCAACTAACGCATAAAAACATTTTACATCGAAATACCTTCACCTATATTTTATTAATTTATTTTACAACGATAATATCTGTGCGAGTAATTAATTTCTATTATACTTTAACTATTACGTATTATAATTGTTATTGTAATATATTATTTTACCAACATATTACGATCTGGATTCCTTGGTGGTTTCCGTTTGTTATGGATAAGTCACCAACATAGACAGTTACTACGCGCATTTAGACTTTTATTTGTAAAAAGTATTTTCAAACGACAATTTTCCAATCTTTGATATAATTTAAAATATAAGGACTGCTTTTATAAAAAGGTCAGACAGTCAACTGCAGAAACAAAATTTTATAGTTTCATCCTTTTGCCTCGAGAGTTTAATAGAAGGATAATAAATGTGTCGCTATAGAAATTCAAGTCCCAAGAAAATTGCCACCAACAATTTTTGGTTCCACATGGCATGATCATCCGTTGATAAGATTTTTAACTAACTAATCCCACCACACATTTCTACCTTTTTGCTAAAATTTAAAATATAACTAGTAATGCCTTATATGAAATCTAATTGGACGTATTCTTTGAAGTAATTTAAATATTGGTGCATATAGACCTTAAAATGGTACACACAACCCGCATTGCGGTTATTTATGTAAGAACTTTTAATTTATACTATATGGTTTTAGTTAAATTTTTGATCGCTTCCTTGGGAATCGAATCTTTGACCACGCGGCGTTATTACTTTTCACCCAGGTCTGTAGAGCTTTTAGCTTCACTCGTAAAGTATTTGCCTGTACAAAGTTTGAAAATAACATTTAAAATTGTTACGAAGTTGATTACATAAATGTTTATCTTATTTATAGTTTTAGTTTCAAACACGTCTTACTAGTTGGTATAGTAGGCCATACAGTAGGTCATCCCTCCTAATATGAAGAAGGTGCAAGGCTTGCAGTGCAATGAAGATGAGCTAAGATTATGATGTTCTTATATAATTGACTATCCATCTATCATATTAATTGCCATGCTAGATATATAGCTTATTATGACTTAACGAGCAGTCTATATTGAATATATAAAAACATATTGTTAAATAAAAAAACTAGTTCAAGCTGATATGAAATGTATAAATATTTAGTTATTTATCATTAAGCTTTATTCGTAGTAACGCAAATAAAACATTCATATTTCATTGCTCTATTAACATATATTTAGGATAAAAATAACAATTAAATAGTGATCCTTCTCTCTTAATTATGTTATAATACATGATTTCGTGTGGTGACGGAGTAAGAATTCCCCACCCTCTTTCAAAACCACTAGGGAACATAATATGCATATAACATCTATGAAATTGAAGGAAAACGCATACCAATACAACCTTAAAACCTTATACCAATACGTCTGACCGGCGTGGTATAGTAGGTCAAATTCCCTTCCATTGTGGAGGATTTTTGAGTCTAACAGTAGGACCTATATGGGCTGTGATGATGAGCAATTACAGAGGATGATGCTACCATTAGTTATTCCATCACGTTTCATACCGTAACTTTTATCCACGTGAGGAGACAGGTATCCAAAAGTAGACCTAAATAGATTAATAATGATGACTTTAGATGACATTTAATAGATACGATATGAAAAAATGCGCAACAGTAATAATATTTGTTAAAGTTAACCCTACAATGTTCAGTGCATAAATAAAGCTCTTTGTGGTGACGCAGTGAAAATACAATTCACCACCCTCTATCTTGCCCGTGGGTGTCGTAAAAGATGACTAAGGGATACAATATACATATGACATACCAACACCTCTGACTAGCGTGGTATAATATGTTAATTTCTCTCCCATTGTGGATGAGGCTGGAGCCCAATAGTGGGACGTATATAAGTTGTGATGGCAATGATGATAATTATCAAACCCTACAATATTCAGTACATAAATAAAGCTAACATGATCTTAGACCATTGTGTTATCAGTGCCATTATTTAACAAGTCAATTAGAAACAGCTGTTCAATTGTAAACCACTACAAAGTTTTCAACTACAGTCTAACAGCTGTTAGCTGCTATATATAGCGCTTTACGTAGTCACAAATTCGTGTATACTCTAATTTAACTCTGCAAATCAATTCACTTTCAGTTTCCAGAACAATATCAACACGTAACAGCGGTTAAAACTTATTACTATCACTTTCATTAGCTAATGAAAGAAAAGAGACAGCAATATGACTGTTGACGCTAATTTACCTTTCAGAAACTTAACCAGCTGGTTAGCTGATTCACAATTTTTTGCGTGAAAGTGAAAACAATAGAAAGCATATCTTAACAAACCTTGGCGTGGATATAGATGAAGACCGCGACAAGTTGGCCTTTTTTGTCCTAAACAATTTATGGTTCCTTAAATCCATTTTCACCAATTATAATATAAATAACTAATAAACAAAACCACTCGAAGCACGACCACTCACGAAACTCTGACACTGGCAACTAGCATATTAATTAGAACATACTATTGCAATCTAATTATCATAAATTTCAAGTTTTAGCCTCAACAAAGTCGTTAGAAACGAATTGCATTGTAAGGTTGGCAAATCTTACTTGGGGCTATTCATATGAGTGAGCAAGATATGTATATCATCGTAGTTTAGTAGAAAAGAGAAGGGAATATTGTGGTAATTCTAATGTCGTAAGCGCATATTCTTTTAATTAAAATATGGATTTTAGTTGTAAGTAATGTTTGAAGATTTGTAATTGACATGGATTAAATTAATTTATAGTTACGTATTTTTTTGCGGAAGACTTTTTGCACGCGTATAAGACAATGGATCGCCGAACTAGTGGGATAGGTCATATGTTTCAACTTAAAGAAAGACATCTCTTCAAAGGTAGATTTCAAAGAGATTATTATGGTTTGTCTCTACCATAAAACTTTTAAACTACTAATTCAAAGTTATAAAAACACACACTAATTATAATATTAATTAACGTTTATAAGGCGCCAATTAACCAGGTTTTTTTGAAGGGTGTATGGCGGAATTGCGCATATGCAGGTCGACAGAATGCCGAGGTTAATGTGATGTTGCCACATGCAAGCTTGTAGATGGGTACCCATACACCATAATGTCTTGTAATTTACATAAGCGTCTGTCGTTCGTATTTCAGTGATTTTTAGCTTAAATTACTTAAAAATTTCTGATTGGTGAAGATCTTGTTTTTAAAGAACAATTTCATCAACATCATCATCATTTCAGGTCATATACGTCCCACTGTTGGTCTTGAGCCTCCTCTACAATAGGAGGGAAATTGACCTAACTAATTACCATGCTGATCAGGTAGGTTGGTAGAGGGTTTCATTTCGAGCTTTCCTTCTCCTGCATATGACATATGCATATTATATCCCTTAGTCATCTTTTACGACAACCGCGAGCAAGATAGGGTGATGAATGCATTGTATTCTTAGTCCATTACCACACGGAAAATACAAAGTCCAAACAAGCTTAATAGAAAATAATATCTTAAAAAAGATATCAGATTAAAACATTGCATACGTTTCATATAAAAACAAAACACGCCTGAGACAATATAATTTTGCAATCTAATATGAATAAACACTTCATCAAAAATTTATTACGGTGTATAATTTTTTTTTGCAGTGACACTTGACTCGCGGTATTCAGATTTCAAAGAGCCCGTCCAATCCACGGTATAAGGTACGCACACACTGCAAGATATATTTTTATAGCATAATATGTGGTAACTAGAATATGAAATAACTGTAACTTTAATTTGTCTCCTACTATATTTTATGTATAATTTGTATACTGTTGTTCAACAAATAATCTTATCAAATAAATTTATCTTATCTTATCTCAAATATCATAAATTCATTGAATACTAAAAACTCCTCCGTAGAACCAACAATTGTTGTTCCTTAGTCTCTCTAAAACTCAAAATCTGCGGAGGCGTACTTAACAATTATGTTTTGTCTTATTCGCCAAGATACAGAAAGGTTTAAAACATAAATAAAATAGAGAAACCCGAAAATCGAGAAACTCTAAACTGACATTGATTTAAATATCATTCCAATTTTATGGTACGATATTTAAATTATTTTACTTTTGTACTCGCTCAATCCAGTCCAAATTATTGACAACATAAAGTTGTCAACATGGTGTTCATCCTATGATCATCTAATTTATCAATAGTAATAATAATATCCGATAAGTAGAAGGTAAGAACTAAAGGCGGTAGAAAATATTTATTGCAATAGATTGCATTAATAGAATTATGGTGACGATCTTATTTTATGAATAGGAAATTCATTAATATTCCAACTAATATTTGTCATTATGACAAGGAAATGAATGTATATATCTGTCTACTGCACTGTAATAATAATTGTATACTATTATTACTATATTATACGATACTTACATTGTAGGACTCTCACCTTAAAGACATTAACCGCCAATGAAAACTATTTATTACACTTATTCATATTTCCTATGAGAGATAATCTGTCTGTCATCTATGATTGATATGATTCTTTAAAATCAATGTAGCTAAAAATTGTGAGATACAAAAAGGGTCTGCATACATTAGTAACGATGCACCACCTTGTAAACAATTAAAATTTAATGCAAATTAAGTTTTTGCTCTCCGTAAAATATCGGGTTATTAACAGAGAAACAGCCTAATTGATAACTAGGAAGTGTTCTGCTTGATCTGTTCAATCTAAGGTCATGTTGCAAGGATGAAGCGAAAGCGATTAGAATTGAAGATGTTTCTATATATAAATAATATCAGAATATGCATATTTTTATAAATGTATTAAGTATACAGGCATACGATTTTTATCGATTTATTATGTGTATAGATAGCGAGATTGTATTTCATATACTTTCTTTATTTAAGTTAACAGTCGTCAATAAATGTAGCCACCCATCCGTAAAATGATTTTCATCCGATCAAAATAAAATATTTAAGTAAATATAAAAACGAATGCTAATAAACTTTATCTAAATACAAGTTTTTGCTATTTGAAATAAAGCACCTTTTTCAATTGAGTTTCCATGAAATAGTACACAAAACATGACATTGCGGTACATTTGACAGGAAAATGTTAACGCAAAGAAATTAATAATTTTCATAAAATCAATAAATGATTGTGTTGAAGATATTTTTAGAAACATGTACAGAATATTAAACAACAATAATAATTAGACATAAGCCATGTCCTGAATGATGGATTTAGATATAAGAAGTTGGTTAAAAATGGAAGCTTACTATTGTCTTCGGTTTATGAGAGCGGGGCTGATAAAATTATATGAATTATTTTCCATACGAATGGAATTGTATTCTTACTGCGTCACCACACGTATAAATTCTTCATATATAAGGTTTCGCGTAATACAATTGGCCTATAAAATAGATCAATGAATAAAAAAATTCAAACAATAACAGTGATCTTTATCTGCAGTCGCTTATATCAACAATCATGCTTATAGATGTTTCTCGTTAAAAATCGCACCTCTTGCTATTATACCAGCTTCCAAAAAGCAAATAGAAGTTAGTTCGCGATCCACGTCACAGATAAGACTATAGTCGGCTCTTCTAAGACGACTATGTTAAATGAAATTACGCGATTGGAATATTATATGCGACAGTACTGTTAGTTTATACTTAGTTAAAATTAGTAATACTTATTCTGTATGATGAGTGAGAATGTTTCAAGAATATATACTTTTGTTTACTTCTTACGTGCGTATATAAATAAACACATGCTTTTTTATTATTATTCCTAAACTTTAGAATGATATAACAGAAGTATTTAATATTATGATAATGAAATCATACGTTTAATCCACAGATATTAAAAGCCAGTATGTTAGATTTCTCTGTGTGGTGGTCTCTGGTTTCTGATTCCGTGCTAAGAATTAGTTACTTTTCTACGGTGATAAAGTTATATTTCGAAAATATGCTTCAACAATCCTATTCTTCTTCTAACAAACATTATAAATTGAAAGTTTATGAAGATGTTTTGATCATTAGCTGTTTCATTGAACAGAGTTCGATGAGAATTGATACAGAGATAGACGATTTTCCGAACATATAAGATATATTTTTTCTGGTGATGTTTTTCATTAGGATAACGGTTCAATTTTGGGAGTTAATTTTTACAAGGGCCAAGCCGCTGTCATTAACTAGCGTAGTATAAATTTCACTGTTAGAAGTTTACTAAACACATTTCAATTATAGATTGCACAATTTTTTAACTCTTCGACGGCATTTCAAGACAAATAAATTAAAAGGAATGAATTAAATTCAATCACAGTCTACTACGCAAGTAGATCTGAAATTTAGTTTTTATTTGACGACTTAAGTAACTTTAGAAGTTGTTACGCAACTAAACGGTGAATGATTTGTTTGTGAATTATTTATTTTTATACATTATATATTTATTTGATATTTTTTTTTATTGCCGAGGGAGATGATCAGTATGAAACTTGAATTATAATCGAACACAATATTTTACTAATTTCAGTTTTATATACTTTTTTATTAAAACTAAAGCTTCTCACTTATTTTGCAAGACAATTCTCTGCGCTAGGTAATATAGGTAATATACTCTTGTATCATGAAGGCTTCATCTCAGCCCACGTAAATCCCACTGTTGGGCTCGAGTCACCTCCACAATGGGAGGGCAAATGACCATTTATAAAGCGCTGGTCAGAGGTGTTGGCATTAGATTTTATCTCGAGTTTTCCTTCTCTTGCATAGATATTGATGTGAGGTAGAACACGGGTAAGATAGGGGGGCGATGAACTGTATTCTTACTCATGAATATCTATGGCTAGTGAAGGACCTACAAAATAAAAGTAATAGATATAAACTCACAACGACCATTTGTCGATGACAGAAAATTTTGTTAGAGAATAGACCCTACTATAGAATGGTATCGAATCGTCTTTATTAAGACTTTTGCACTATCTATGCACTTCTTTGAAGGGGGTGGGAATTATAATATAAAAATTGTATAGTATGTGAACAATAGACCGAATATAAACCCGTGCAATCAAATGCAAAGCTAGTAATGTAAGGTTTAATTTTAAATGTCAACATTCCAACCTTGGTATTTGAAGTTAACAGTCGTAATTTTAATACATCTACTATACAGATTACACGCAAAATATCGTTAAATATTTAGCTAGCAATGTTGATGTCGCAATTCAAGATAGACGTAATTTTATTAATCAAAATTTTAGATGAATCGGATGAATGATAATTAATCATTGTTATCTGTGGTTTTGGTTTCAGTAATATATAGTTATTGCAAATAAATAATTATATGTAAATGACACTGCCTTGATGAATTAATGGAATTCTTCTGATTTCATATTTGACTCACAGTTGATTACCTAAGAACTTCCTCCGGATCATTATCATCATGTCGAGTCAAATAGGTTCCATAGGTGGGCTCGAGCTTCCTCTATAATGGGAAGAATATTGATCTATTATAGCATGCTGGTCAGACATTTTAGCATCGCCGCCTTCTGTGAGGCCGTAATTTCACGGAAGGAGGCGGCGGATCGTGCGCGAGCAGAGCTCCTATTCGGCGACACGTTCCGCCGCCGGCGACTCGGGCGGCGCAGGCACGAGTATCTGCGCCTAATGCCGCCCTAGCCGAGGCCGCGGGTGATCGGACCGGGGAATGGTCCGTCACCCGCAGAGAGGCTGACCGCGCGACGGCGACCGACGTCCCAGGACGTCGAGAGGTGAGGTTACCCGAAAGGGTATTCCGTCGGGCCGACCACTGACAACAAGTCACCCTGCTCCGGTGGTCGGCCCAACAACGAGGTGACGTTTGTACGGGTGGGTTATGGGTCCGCGCACCATCCTTTCATTGCTCCGGACGGACTGGACCGCGCGTGCGCTTACCATAGCCCACCCATAAAAAAAAAAGGGTTTTGCTAAGAGTTTTTCCTTTCTTGAACAAATGTAGGGATGTGAAAAAATAATCGATTATCTAAATAATAAAAATCGATTTTTTTATATTGAAATTAATCGATTATTTTAGTATTTGCTTTTTTGTTTAAAATAAAATCACTGACAGACTTCCTTAAAAAAATCACATCACGAAACTCCGTGCAGTGTTTCATACTATATTAGAAAATAAATCTCACATTTCGTAAAAAAAAAGAAAAGGCCGTCATAATCCTGTTAGGAGAAAAAAAACGATTATAATCGATTATTTATTTTTAATTAATCGATTATTTTATAATCGATTTATTTTAAAGAAAAAAATATCGATTATTTATTAATCGATTATTTTCCCTCCAAGTCACATCCTTACACAAATGTTATATGTATATTATATCACTTATTCGTCTTTTACGACATCCACTTGCAAAATTGGGAGTAGTGAATTGTATTCTAACTCCGTCATCACCCGAATAAATTTCTCCAGAATGAGAAAGAAGTTAACCTTTCTGGGATTCCGTCGCTGGGGCTTTTGGGCTATGATAATATACAACTAATGTGGCCACAACATCTGCGAGAATGAAATTTCAGTTTATTTATATAAATAATTTATTAGGATAATATTTTGACAAAGTTCCTTTTGCATTTTAGTTACAATATAGACTCCGTTCCTGCTTAAGGTTGCAGATAGAAATTCTTTAAGAAACAAGTTCTAATACATATTTATATCTACAAATTATTTAATTTTATAAGCATTTAAGAATATTGTTTATTTAATATTTAAGCACCTCAACGAGTCAATTTGAATTGATTGCCTGCTTATCAGAATTGTGTTAGTTTTTTAATATAATCTCTCGAAATAGTAATATTAATTGTCTCCTTGAATACAAAACCAAGGGCATTATTACTTATATAATAATAGGTCAGAGTTCACTTGATTTCCTTGTATTTTATTTGTTTGTATAAAAAACCTAGTAGCTTATATCTCTTAATATAAAACGTAGAGTATGCTTCGAAATTAGATTATTAATTTAAAAAATGACAAGAACTGTGCATATTAATTAAATATCCACCTTTCAAAAGATGTTTAAGACACGTTCGTATTAGAACTTGTTTAAAATTGATTTGTCTTATGAATATACAATTATTTGCAATTATCATATTGTGGGTGTCGGAAGTCAAAATTACATATATTAAAATTATATGTATGTTTTATATATATTTTTTTTATTTCAGCGTGAAATTGCATTGTTATTATTATATGTTAGTATAAACTTAATAATTAAACTTACTGGTCTTGAATTTTAAATCTCTTTATATAGTAAAATATCGTCGTTAAAAACGGCTATTGGAAATAAATATTTATATTAAATCACATTTTTTGAGGAAAGAAAGAAAAAAAAATATCTCGTAAAGCATAACTATTAAAATTCAGGATTTGATCTAGATAATTATTTTCCTTTTCTATGATATAAGAACTATTAAAAAAAGGCATTCGTAAAGAGCAGTTAGTTAAAACAATATTAAAAAACGATTTTTGTTATTTACACATACCACATGCACATATGCTACTAATAAAACTATTTTTTACAGATTCTATCGTATTTGTATTTGATTTTTGATTGCCCAACGTTTAGAATACTTTACAACGTTCATGTTCACGGTTGGACTAAGACGTCTCACATTCAACAACTCACAGTTATTACAGATATTTAGCGGGTAAATATAAATCTCTAGATTACTTAACAAATTTTCTTTATATAAGTCTAAAGATTATTATATACTAAAATTATATATATTTTCTTTTAAAATATTCTAACATTCATTCATCTAAATCACTTTGCAGCACAGTTTTGGGACATGAACTTAATATACAAACACATACAACACCGCGTGACAGTTCAGTAACGCACCGTTATTAGTTACGTGGTCTGCATAATAATATTAACACTATTGATAGAATAACTGTAAATTTATACTCCCATAGTTTTAATGCTAGAAATATTAGTTCAATGTATAAGGAAATGGTGATTTACAAACTATATTTTGTGCTTCCAAATATGACTTAAGTTGGTGCAAAGAGATGGCATAGAGATATATGTATTGTACATGCTTATCATAGCCATTCATGTCCACTATTTGACATAAGACGATTCTATACCGCTTGGCTTTAGTGATTCAGTGGGTCACATGGAGTGAATAATTTTTATATCCAGCGGTCTGTCCAATTCCTACAATTTAAATTGTTTGATATGATGTGGTATGAAAATCTTATGTCTTTTATAATTACAAAACATCTCAAAATAAAATTTGATTTTTTGTTGAATTGTTATTAATGTACTAAGGGGTTATAATGAATTTTCAATAGATGTGACTTCAAGTTCTGCTATAATTACCACATCTTTTTCGATTTTCCAATTAATTTTATATACATAAAATCGATCTCGTCAAAAGCTAAATCACTAATAAATAATGAATAATAACGAGTTGTGTCCCTTTCAATCCAACTGAAAAGCTACAATATTTAGTCGGAATAATGTTCAAACATATGCTTTTGATTACTTCTGATGTTTCAATTAACTTCTTTAGACGCTTTATAGAAACATACAGAAGAAAAATATTACGTCGAGGTATAGGTGTGCACATCGTTCCTTCAGTTAAGGAAACGGTGTGACCGGCTTATAGCGTTATCTCAAAAAATTGGGAGAAATATTTATGCCAATTTTACTCCAAAATCAACGAGATAAAGTATACCTAATATATATATATAACGGTATAACGGTATAACTATTAATCATAATTAACGAAAGTTTCCTTGAAGTAAAACTTCTCATTCATACATCATAATATACACCCATATAAAGCTTGTATGATTTGTCATCACGTGTAATAATATTATCTCAACTGTGACATTATATAGAAATATTTACAATGGGAACTATATTATGGTATGTCGTGAATGTATGTGAGCTCATATTATAAATTGTATTGCAGTGATCTGTTGGGAAATAAGTGCGAGTCATTTAACGATAATGTTGTCTTGTGCCATGAAAACCCCCTGTTAAAAGTACACTGCCCTGGCCTAATATGCTATCTGTTACTTTATGTTTACCTATTTTGTATTCCGCGTGGTGATGGAGTAATAAAATACACCACTCTCTATCCTACCCGTGGATTTCGTAAAATATGACTAAGGAATATGATTTGCATTTAATATCTATGTAAGAAGGCAAACTCTATAGAAAATCCTGCCTGACCAGCATGCTATAGTAGATTAATTGCCTTCCTATTGTGGCAAAAGCTTGATCCCAGCAGTGAGACGCATATGAGCTGAGATTATGATGATTTTGTATTAGTTTGTTTCATTTTAAATTTATTCATAACAGCAGGGAGCAATAGCTTAACGTGCTTTAAGGTATTTTCCACCTCTATGAGAACTGTTTTTGAGACTTATGGATTACCTCACAATGTTTTAATCCATTTTTAAAGTAAGGGATAGTTAACAATTTAATATTTAATATACACGTATCTCCAAGAATATAGCTGTATATAGCGGCAATTGAATTTGACGTGTGGTGGCAGCTACGTATACTACCAACTCTTATATTGATTGTGAGTGTCGTAAAAGACGACTAGGAAGCATTTATTTCGATTTGGGGCTAACTGTATCCAATGCTAATTGGTCCACAATTAATTCCAGAAGAGGTTTAATATCACACAGGCGGCCGGTTGTAAGGCTATTGCCAAAACTTCTATAATATATACAATTGAAGAAGAACAGATATTGCGTCAATCCCTAGTAATTGGGATAAGAGCAGGATAGTGATCATGATAGGTGATTGATTCTTCCACTTAATTATCTTTGCTACACAAATTACAATCAACTAAAAGATTGACAAATATTTTGTTTATATATTTATATTACGGCAACTTAAGCGCCATAAGCTGATGACGTTGAACGTCACTCGTGCAAAAACACTGGTGTTACGGTTACAAAGGCCTGAAAGCTTGGGCAATAAAAATAAATGTAATAATTTTGCCCTGAATGAATTTGTGATTCCAGATTGCATCATGTTGATTTGTTAATCATGTGGAGGTTAATTAATAAAATATTATCAATACTAAGGTATTTGAATCGATCCTCGGATAAAATGAATGAATGCCAGTAAAAAATATTATTAATAATATAGTCAACGTAAATTTTTAAAACGATTATCAATGTGTTGATAGTACAAGTAGTAATACAAGTTATTATCACGAAAGAAATTTTTACAAAAATAATTCAGGGATATGCAGATAACATCTATGCAAGAGAAATAGCGGTAGGTAGGGTAGGAAGTCTTAAGCGGGTTTCAGACTACGTCATAATATAATAGCATATAGTATTATAGCATATAGCACAACAATATCGCGCACCATACATTGTTAAGGTCACGTTCACACTGTATGGTGCCCGATATTGTTATGCTATGAGCTATATACAATATGATATTATATTATAGCGTAGTCTGACCCGCTTTATTTCGTATTGTGGAAGAGGCTCGAGCATAGTAGTATATATAAGCTAAAATGTCATGACGATGATTAGTAATATAGGCTAATGGTTAATTTAAGGATTAACAACACGTAAAGTATTAAATTCGATGCCCACGCAAAATGAATGATATTCATTCCGTATCGCTAAAAAATATCCAACTTTACTTTCAAAACCGTTCTCCATGTGGTAACCGTGTGTAAGAATACAATTCACCACCGTCTTTCTTCCCAATGAGTATCGTAGAAGGCAATTAATATAATATACATGTAATTTGTAAGTTTGGCCAGTGTGAGAGAGAAAGTTTGAGATAGGTAGGTTCAATGTCTATTCAGAAGTGGGTGGGGAATTTTAGTTTCATTCCATCACTACACTGAAAACATAATATAAACAAATAAACGTCTGTCATTTAATTTATTTATTTAATTTATGCTTTATCAATAATATTGCGAATTAAATAGATAATTTTATGGCTTTTGTTTGTTAATATCTAACATAAATTGATTTCCTTATGCATTTGATGTGCGACTACGTATTTAAATAAAATGTCTTTCCTAGAAACGATATATTTACATATGCGAAGTTTGTCTTTAAAATATTTATCATTAATTAATGAGCTAAAATAGGCATTAGATATATGTTTTATTAAATAATATTAACATCTCTATACCAACACGTCTGACCAGCGTGGCGTAGTAGGTCAATTTTCCTCCTATGGTAAAGGAGGTCCGAGCCCAACAGTAGGACGTGTACGGGCTGAGATGCATCGGTTTATTTATTAAATCCTTTTACTATCACTGTTTTATTTTAAAGTATTCAACATAATTATGATAAGTAATATTTATATTTTTAAGTTACTACCCAACAGCCGCTGTTCTGATCAAATATAAATAAAAATCGGCCAAGTGCGAGTCGGACTCGCGCACGAAGGGTTCCGTACCATTGACTAGGTAAACAAGTGCCTCCCTATTGCCATTATCGATATTGAGCAAAAAAATCAAGTTTGTTGTATGGGAGCCCCCCTTAAATATTTATTTTATTGTATTTTTAGTATTTATTCTTATAGCGGCAATAGACATACATCATCTGTGAAAATTTCAACTGTCTAGCTATCACCGTTCTTGAGATACAGCCTGGTGACAGACGGACGGACGGATAGCGAAGTTCAGTAATAGGGTCCCGTTTTTACCCTTTGGGTACGGCACCCTAAAAAAAACAATAGAAAATCGCTCGCAGCGCTTCTGGGTCCAATTATAACCTAAACCATTCTCGAATGCACTGGTACACATAAAAAAAAATATTAAAATTCACCGTTTAAGAGGAGTTTAGTCACACACACGGACAAAAGAATTACATCATCTCGGCTCACATACCTCCTACTGCTGGGCTCGAGCCTCCTCCACTATAGGAGGGAAATTACTTACTACATGGTAAGTAATTAAAGTTGGTTAATCAGGTTGGTATAGGAAAAAATATACATATAAAGATATTTGAGCTAATCTCGAGACAACACAAATATTTGTAGGACTTAAATATCATTTGTCATTTTGTACTAATTTGACCACATGCAGACTGAATCTTAGATTGCTTGCATAAAATTACTATATTTAAATGCTTCTTTCTACCTACAGATATTTATCTGCATTTTTATTCAAGGAGCCATGAATCACCTCCTACTCTTATCGCCCCCAGATTTTTAACTTTACATTTAAGATTGCGTGGTTGAAATCAATGTAAAAATAGTTTTTGTATATTGTAGAGACGAAATGTCTTTTACCTGAATCTAGATAAGTGATTGTAAATTGTTTGAAATGTAAAGTATCAATCTTATAGAGTTCTTATTGTAGTATAATTAAATTGAACTCTTAAAAAGCGATCGTATAAATACAGCTGATAGAAATCGGAATAAACTTTTTAGGGCAATAAATTAAGACTGGTAAAAAAAGTGTTGTCTTTATTTTTAAGGCGATAATGAATTTATTTAATTTGATTTAAAATAATTGAATTGGATTTATTGCTTCCTTTTTTTGTAGAGTTGTGACAACCGGGTATATAAAGAGATTGGGCATTGGCAACCTTCTTGTTTTTTTTTTGGGTGGGCTGCGGTCGGCGCACTCCTCGCCCCACTCCATCCGGGGTGACAGAGGGGCGTAAGCACGAACACCCGCAAACCACCCGAACACCACGTCGCCTTCGTCGTTGGGCCGACCACCGGAGCAGGGTTACTTGTCATCAGTGGTCGGCCCGAAGGAATACCCCCTATTTGGGGGTACCCTCTCATCGACCGACGTCCCCCCATCGGGGAGGACGTCCGTCTTTCCTCACGCGGTCGGCCTCTCGGCGGGTGACGGACGCATTGGCAACCTCCTGGCCAACTCATAACACCAACGACCTGCCGTGTCAATTACGGATTTATTCCCTTACAGGGAGGAGATAGGTTTTTTAATCATTCATCATCATCATTTCGGCACATATACGTCCCACTGCTGGGCTCGAGGCTCCTCCATAATAGAAGGGAAATTGACCTTATTATACCATGCTTGTCATACGGGTTGGTATAGGGGTTGGTATATATCACCTCTCACGGGTAAGAGAGGGGGGTGAATTGTATTCTTACTCTGTCAACACACACAAGTTTTTTTAATATTGAACGTTAATAGGCTTATGAAAATGCCATTTAATACAAATTTTGCTGGTTCAAATATGCATATACACTAAAAAGAAAGATAACTTCAAATAGAAACATATGTATTAAAAGTTAATTTTCTTATTACTTATTGTTATACATTTTTTCTATTTGCATGCATATCTATAAATTTTCTGTGGTGAATAATATTTATTATTATAATATTTTATAGAAAAGAAAGAAAGAAGGTGAAGGTAAATTATATTCGTATTGATCAAACAGTGTTCTTGCCCATAGATGTAATAAAAAAAAACTAAAGTATATATAACCACTGCAATAGAAGGAAAACACAACAGATAAACCTATACGTATTCCTGACTAGCGTAGGTTGATATCACCGACCACTGCAGAGGTCAAGCCCAGAATTGGAATTGAAGTGAGCTATGATGAATTTCACTTTCATATCGTCGTATCTCATATTATTTTCAATAAATTATTACAAAATATTAAATATATAGAATACTTGCGAATATTCTCGACGTTAATATCCTGTTAACCAACACCTCATTTTTATATACAAAGCAAATTTCACTCAATTAGTATGCGGTAGATTTTCTAACACTTATGTGTATGCGTGTCACGCAATATCGCGTCGATACTACGTCACCAAACACACACAGACATATTCAACATTAGGTAAGAATTGACTATAGTTAATTCTTACTTAAAAGCCGAGTAAAACTGATCATAGCCACATTCCTGACATTTGATATAGGATTAATTTTCTGCTAATTAAGCTGGTCTTTTTGCAACCTATGAGGATGTAAGTTGATAAGTAAAAATCGGCTAAGTGCGAGTCGGAGTCGCGCACGAAGGGTTTCGTACCATAATCTATAAAAATGGCAAAAAAATCGCGTTTGTTGTTTGGAAGCCACTCTTAAATATTTATTTTATTTTGTTTTTAGTATTTGTTGTTATAGCGGCAACAGAAATACATAATTTGTAAAAATTTCAACTGTCTAGCTATAGCGGTTCTTGAGATAATGCCTGGTGGCAGACAAACGGACGGATAGATGGTCGAACAGATAAACGGACAGAGGGACAGACGGACGGACAGACGGACAGACGGACGGACAAACGGACAGACGGACGGACAGACAGCGAAGTCTTAGTAATAGGGCCCCGTTTTTACCTTTTGGGTACGGGACCCTAAAAAGTTACTGTTTTTTGCGGCTCTTCTTTTGCTCGTATTTCACCAGATTGTCTGAGGTAAGAAACATTTGAATGTACCATAATTAACAAGAAAACAGATTTATACAGTATCTGCAGTGGAATTGCTTAAAAAATTAAATTAATATTGCTTATAGTATCAAAAATGAAGAGGACACTTAAAAAACTAGATTTCTAGGAGGAATTTTGTAATGAACACAAATATTTCCGGTAATAAATTTTATTAATTTATGTAAATATATAATTTTGTTACACTTTTTATATTGCACTAGTTTTATGTGATGTTACCGACCCGACACACCTAACTGCGGATATTATATATTCACTAATGATATTTTATATTTAAAACTTTTTTGTATGCCTTTAATATAAAGAAATGTATGTTATGTTTAAGCGTGAAAACATAACAAACAAACGAATTTACATTCGCTTTTATAATATTAGTTAAGGTAAGGCTATACTGAAGTAATTCCAAAATCATCATCATCATCTTGCTCTTATCCCAATTACTTGGGGTCGACGCAATATGCCATCTGTTTTGACATATTGCAAAAAGTTTCGGCAATGACTTTTATGACCGGCCGCCTGCCTGACGTCAACCCTCCTTGGGAATGTAATCGTGGACCCAAATGGTACCAGATGGAGTTGGTCCGGGTCAATCTAGGGCTCTTAGTCGTCTTTTACGACACCCACGAGCAAAGCAAGGGTTGGTAGTATTCGAAGCCGCTACCACACAGCACTAATTCCAAAATAGTAATTAAATTTTAAACATTTTTTTTACTATCGGGATGATATTACCTTACATTAGGATGAAAACATATTATTTCTTAACAATGGAAAAGCCGCGCGTGCTGCCCTGCGCCTAATATTTCATATCCCTTTCTCAGAGCTGACTTAAGTCCTACTCTTTGGTGCAAGTCTACTTCACATTACATGCGAAATTGGTCTATCATATCACCCTTATTAGTTGAATTGTCACATGTCTCATTTTGAGCTTATCCAGTTTAGCAATTCTATCGTCTGCTTAGCTCCCTTAGTCGTACTTTGCGCCTACGGAACAGGTAAGGTTATAGACATAAACTTGTAATATTATCATCGCAGCCCACATCCCTTCCACTGTTGGGCCCAGGCTTTCTCCACAATGGGAAGGAATTTGACCTACTACACCATGCAACGAGTAGTCAGACATGTTGGTATAGGGTTTCATTTCAAGTTTTCCTTCTCTTACACATATGGTATGTGCATATTAAATCCCTTAGTCATCTTTAACGATATCGACGGGAAAGATAGAGAGTGGTGAATTGTATTCTTACTCCGTTACCACATGGAAACTTGTAATATACAGATACTGTATTTGCGAATAATATTCTTAACTTAAACAAATAAAATGTAACTTCATACACATACCACACCGTAATTAAAAACACAAAACACGCATTCAGACAGACAAGCCGTTTCTAGAATAAATCATTAAAGTACTGTTTGTATGCAAGGTGATGGGTGAATCGATATCAAAGGGCTGCCTTTGTCGGTCATATATTTTAGTGCACCCACTTCCTTAGTTACCAATATTCCAAGAAAACGTGATAAGTACCTGAAACAGAAAAACAATGGGTTGTTAGTTTTATAGTTATAAAGCATACTGAATGAGGGATCTTATTAATATCTTATCAACCTATTATTAATTCAGATCTTTTTTTTTGTGGGTGTGCTGCGGTCGGCGCGCCTCCGCACCACTCCGTCCGGGGCGACAGAGGGGCTTAAGCACGCAACTCCCGCAACCCACCCGAAAACCACGTCGCCTTCGTCGTTGGGCCGACTACCGGAGCAGGGTTACTTGACATCAGTGGTCGGCCCGACGGAATACCCCCTACTTGGGGTACCCTCCTATCGACCGACGTCGCCCCCTAGGAGAGGACGTCGGTCTTTCTTCACACGGTCGGCCTCTCGGCGGGTGACGGACTAATCCCCGGTCACGTCACCCGCGGCCTCGGCTAGGGCGGCATGAGGCGCAGGTAGTTACGCCTACGCCGCCATGAATTCAGATTTAAGATGATTACAATTAAGATACAAATTTGCTGTAAACCTCTGTACCGAATGAATGCATATTAATAAATATTATATACTTTTGAGAGAATATGTTGAGCATACATTTAGGAGTGGTAGAACCACACTGTCGACAGTTATCTGTCTACAGCCGCGGGCCGGTCCGTCCGGGGCAGTACCATGCTCTCGCAGAAAATCGACGTCTGAGTAGTAGCAATTTGTTACTGCGCTTCGTTCGGTGAGCGAGAGAGCCGGAAGCCCAACTTTCTGAGGGTGATTGCGTGTGGAGGGTTTTGGTCGTGCCCTTGGTATCACCGAGCCTCAATGCTCGCATTCACACTCAATTCGCTTTCTTCGCGGTAGGCAGCGGCCTTGTAAAGGTCCATGAGCGGCAGCAACACTTACCATCAGGTGTACTGTTTGCTCGTTTGCCACCGTTTGCAATAAAAAAAAAAAAAAAAAATACAGGCGTCTTTACGACAATCTTTTTCAGGGCTAGCCTATAACTCGTACTTCTACATATATACACATATATTATCATTTCAGTCCATATACGTCCCACTATTGGGCTCGGGCATCCTTCATATTGGATGGGAATTTGATCTACTATACCATGCAGGTCATAGGGTAGGTAAGGTTTCGTTTAGAGTATTCCTTCTCTTACATCAATACCATGGGTAAGAAAGGAGATGTTGAATTGTATTCTTACTCTGTTACTACAGAAAAAATATACATTTATATGGGAAGGGCTTATTCTTCCGAAATATTAGATAATCTTTTCATTAACTCATTTTATTCTATACTCTATATCGTTATTCCTAACGAACGTTAATCCCAATAAAGATTAGTATCGGCCGGGAAGCGAATCAGTAACATCCACAAGAACGAGCAGTAAGTCTAATCTTTCACATTTTGTTAAAATACGTATCCCCATTTTAATAATGTATCTTATATTATATCATTCTAACAAAGTATCTATTTATGAATGTAATCAAATTTACGTCTTATAAATAAAACTATTTTTACGGATTTTATCGCGTTTGTATTTGATTTTTTATTGTCCGACGTTTCGAACTCTTTACTGCATTCATGATCATGAAATACAAACACATTTAATCAAATATAAACGCAATAAAATCCGTAAAAACAGTTTAATTTATAATGTGTAATATTCGCGTAAATATCAAAGATCATTGGATTTACGTCAATTAAATGAGTGTATATATATTAAATGTAGTGTACATAAATCTTTATAACAGATAATGCAAAAGCAAATAGGTTTTTATTTTATTGATATATCACGTCATAAGGCCTGTCTAAATGTAAATCGTTTATAAATCATAACAAATTATGCAACAAGGCATCATAACGAAATTTATATGCTCATGTATCGATCGCTAGATACTTTCACCGTAACACAGAGATGTAATCGGTATCATAAATATGATTATTTGTGAAATATTAGGGTTAATATTTTATGATTAATCATGTAATTATATTATCTGTATATTAATACGTGTAGCAAAAACTTTGTACCCCTTTTTACGAAAATTACGTGGATGGACAAGTATGAAATTTGGTACAGTTGAAGTATATAATGAGGAGAAGTGCATAAAACGGAAATTACATATAATATTAGAGTAGAAATATATTAAATTTATTAAAAAAGATATTACGCACACTACCATGCCCTCGCTACACACACAGGCGAGCGCGCTTATACACTTTTGTTTACTGTTAAAATCTCTGGTTAAACTGAATGTCAAACAATTATAATTATGATGTCAATGTCTAATAGATATTTGTACTTGTATGTTAATTATTAGTGAAATACAGCTTGCTCAATATACAAGAATATTGTGTAGCAGAAAAAATAATTTAAATGAATTGGCCGAATTTCGACCACTAGTTAATAAAAAACTATCAACAATTCTGTGTAGTAAAAATGCAATTCACTACCCAATTTCATAAAATAAGGGTAAGGGATACAATATGCATATAACATCTATGACAGCAATGGAAAACTTAACATATTACACAAACTTTATCATCATCATCATCGCAGCCCACATATGTCCCACTGTTGGGCTCGGGCCTCCTCCACAATGGGAGGGAATTTGACCTACTATACCATGCTGGTCAGACATGTTGGTATAGGATTTCATTTCGAGTTTTCCTTCTCTTGCACAGATGTTATGTGCACATTATTTCCCATAGTCGTCTTATACGACATCCACGGGCAAGATAGGGAGTGGTGAATTGTATTCTTACTCCGTCACCACACAAACTTCCCTTCTATTATGGAGGAAAGACTCGATCGTAGCAGTGTCACGGAGGTACAAAAATTAACATGACATTATAAGATGAATGTCATTGCACTGTGAATAATAAAGTATAATATGTATTACTACTACTAAAATGTAGTTAATGGACTATTAAAATGTAGTTATAGAAACACCAGGGGAGTGAGGAGAGGGTCCTCCTCAAGGGGTATTCCGACGGGCCGACTACTGACGTCAAGTCACCCTGCGCCAGTGGTCGGCCCAACGACGAAGGCGACGTGTCGCGGGTGGGTTACGGGTGTTCGTGCTTACGCCCCTCAGTCGCCCCGGACGGAGTGGAGCGAGGAGGGCGCCAATCGTGACCTATCCCCAAAAAAAAAATTGAGTGAGGAATAATCCATTCCTAGGAAACTCATATCAATTCAATTTGCTAACTCGTCTGTCAATCGTACAATTATAACCTGGAGTGAATATTGACAGGCTATAAGATGGATGTTAATATCAACTCTCAAAGCCATTAAAAAGATCTCAGTATCTCAAAGTTCACTACAAATGTGTAATTAATGTAGAAAACTAGTGAGTAGGCAACATTTTTATGAGATTTATATTCGAAACATTCTGCTTTATCACCTAAATTAAATTTAGGATTTTACAGTCCTAGGGGCTTACCATATGAGCAATGAACTTTAAAGTTAACAATAGTTTACCCGTGAAATCTGATTTAATCCGTTAAATTAGATCATTTTCTGTGAAAAATAAAAATACAGCGAAAAACTTCTCTATTGTAGCTAAAAAAAATATTAAATCGACAATTTTAATGAACACATTTCTATTTTCAAAATTCGTCACTGTAAGTACATCAAAATTGACGCTTCGGTTATAAACCAGCCAATTTGAGATAAACAGCTCATCGAACCTGAAAACAGTAATCAGGTATCATCTCAAACTATGCGCTTGTTAATTTTTTTTCTCGTAATGGTGTCCATCACAGGCGTCACGGTTGAATATAGAATAATTTATTTAAGGTTTTTTATCAATCAATAATATATTTTATATGCATAATAATAAAGTTGGAATTCAATCATCGAATATCTGATTAGATACTTTAGTTTAATAGGTTGATAAGTTTGATATATGAGATTAACAGTGCCGTGAAAGCTAGTTTGATTTTCAGTGCATTATATTTGTATAATAATTATCGAATAATAATTTAGGCCGCTTAAAAAACAAAAAAAATATATAAAACTTCATTTTATGACTTTTGTATTTAGTTATTTTATACCTATTTTTTCATGTGGTGGCGGTAATAATAATAAAACATGCAAGAGAAGGAACCTCTTAATAAAACTTTATATCAACCCATTTGATCAGCGTCGTATAGTAAGTTCAATTCTCTTCTATTGTAGAGGAGGCTCGAGCCTAAAATGACGATGATGATAATATTGAAATATATTTGCCTTACATTATGTCACTTTTCCGTGCAAGTCAAAAAGGCCAAGTTATCACCAAGAGAACAGAGAGCAGCACTCTACTGAGAAACGTAAAACACCAATTGTCATCACCAAACAGCTTACTAAGCGTCGCGATCAGGATATTATCCCCTCTTAGGGATGCCTATACCCAATAGTAGACAAGTACAAGTACAGGCTTGATATATAGATGGAGTATTTATCTGGTCACGAATAATTTGAAATTCGCACTTATGGAAAACGCCAAACAGTCTCTATCCCAATCCAGCATCTTTGGCCAGCACGTTTACAAATTTTCCTACATTTATTTAATTCATGTTCATCATTAGAATTTATTATGATTTACCTGCGTCCATCCCAATTTTCATCTGGTTAGCAAAGTATATCTTCTTTCTCCAGCACAGTTCGATCAAAAAAAAATGCTGCTACCTAACATTTTGACTAAATTTGAGAGCCGGCAGCATACGCGATGTAACCTTCTCTAGGAACGTAGCCATGAACCACACGAAACTAGGTAGAGGATTGGGTGATAGAGAGAGATGTATATAAGATAAATATAGGAAGTTTGTATATTAAACAAAGCCTTTTGTTTGTTAGAAGACAACTGACGTCATAGACAATCATGTAATGGGTGATTTTACAAAATAAACTAATGGATTTAACTCGTTTGAAGGATATAAGGTTCACGAGGGACTTAACTTAATTTAAAATAATTATGTACCTTACGTATTAAGTATGACTGTCCATAAGGAAGTAAACCTAGAGTTTGAACATTGATTTTGCTGTCACCTATTACTAAAGAGCAATGAAAACATCATGCAAGCCAGAGCTACTTCTCTAGCCGAGCCCATAGGTGGCTCGACCATTTTATTATACTTACTAATTTAGAAAATACTAAAAAAGATTAATTATATTCAATTATACCAATTACTTCTAGGTGTATTATTAAAAAAATCAAGCTGAATTTTGATTTTTGCTTAAAAATATTATTATTTCCATATTAATATATTATTGATTTCATAACCACATATTATAGAAAATAAATATAGTTACAAAACTAGTATGAGCAAAACAGTAAAACTGAATCGTGAAAATTGAAAAGGTTTTTCAAACTCTTCGAATCCCAAATCGAACTCTCTCACATTGTTATCTCATTACTGTTACAAGACACTGTCCTTATTTTCCGCACTACCATCAAAGATCTAATGCATTACATTAGTATTATAGTCACGTAACTTCACGACCTGAGTTCGAGTTCGATCTGTTCCGGTGTGTACTTCCTTTACCGCTCTATTTGACATAACTTTATTTATGATTCAAATACATAATTTTATTATACAAGTATGTTGTAGACAAAACTAAACTTTTCGTGTGGTAACACGGTAAGAACATTATTCACCACACTCTTTATTACCCGTGGGTATCGTAAGAGACGACTAAGAGGATAAATATGCATGTAATAACTAGGCAGGAGAAGTAAAACTCTAAATAAAACCCTATAACAGCCCTTTTGACAAGCCTGGTATAACGGGTCAATTATCACACAATAAAGAACAGAAAAATAAAAATTAAGCTCGAAGTTGTCATACATTACTGCCTAATTGCCAAAAACAGGAAAGAAAAAGAAGAAAATACCATAGATAGGGTTAATCAACAAAAATAATTTCACATTAAAAGTTAATATGTAGAAAATAATAAATAGGAAACACTATTTAAAACATCTCTTAAAAAATTACATTTCACGGCCATTACAAGTTTGTTTGATGTTAACGTCTTTAAAAAATGTCAGCAGATGTCACTATGGCGCAAGAGCCGACAGACTGACTCCGACAGACGATCAGACAACTAATCCCTCACTGACAAATCAACCGCCGACTCAAAGCCGATTAATAAATCATCTTAAACTCATTTCGGGGTACAAAACGGCAGATATGTATAAGCTCACCGTTTATGATTTCAACCTTCAAAATATTATTTAAGACAATATTTCTAAGCGTATAACATAAGCATTGACTTTTTTATATTATTAAATACTATTATGTATCTATTTAGTACCCGTGTGGTGATGGAGTAAGAATACAGTTCACCAGCCCCTTTATTACGGGCGGGCGACTTTAATTAAAGACCACTAGCGGATTATGATATGCTGATAATATGTATGCAACAGAAGGAAAAGTCGACATAAAGTGACATGCCAACATAGCTTCGAGCCTCCTCCACAATACTAGAGAAATAAACTTACTATATCATATTAGTCCAACGGGTTTTTATAGGGTTTTCTTTCGCTTCTTCCTTCTCTTGCATAGATGTTATATACATATTGTATCCTATATCTTTTACGATACCCACGGACAAGATAAGCGGTGATGAATTTTTTCTTACTCCGTCACTGGTATCGAGTTCCTTGACGTCCAAAAGCAGTCCGGAGGGATATCCTTTCAGGTACCGTCCCTAATCTTTAAACTAAACTAACACCTAGAGTGTTACTTTGTAAAATAACCTGATATGCGAATTACATGGCAAATCGTAACGTGAATAAAAATGAATAAACTTAACAATGATTTTACTTATAATAACAGCTTAGCTCAAATCGTAACTAGACATAAGTGCTGATGTAGTGTTAGCTGAGAGCCTATTCATTCTTACCTTGATCATACCCACATTATAATCGAGTAGGAACACCAACGCATGCGAATAATGCCATTAGTTCGTAATATATATGATGACGTTATTATAAATTGAATCAATGTTAGATTACGCAGTCTTAAAAAAGTGATTCCTCATGATGTTGCTAGGCTATCGCTACATATTTCCGCTCTCCGCGAACCGACGTCCTCCCCGAGGGGGGGACATCGGTCGAGGAGAGGGTACTCCTCTAGGAGCATTCTGTCGGACCGGCCATGGACGTCAAGTCACCTTGCTTCGGTGGTCGGTCCAACGACGAAGGCGACGTGGTGTTCGGGTGGGTTGCAGGGTTACTTATCATCAGTGGTTGGCCCGACGGAATACCCCCTATTTGAGGTACCCTCCCATCGACCGACGTCCCGGCCCCCTCGGAGAGGACGTCGGTCTTTCCTCGCGCGGTCGGCCCCTCGGCGGGTGACGGACTAGCTCCCGGTCACGTCACCTACGGCCTCGGCTAGGGCGACATGACGCGCATATTCATTAGTGCTGGGTTGTCTTTAAAAAAATCTTTTCAGTTCTAAAGATTAAAGCATATCCAAATTTAATTCCTATAGTTTAAGTAATGAAATATCATAAGTCTATTATATCATAAGTGAATGACAAAAGCAATTACCATCGCTGTTACATAAAGATGCACCTTTCACCTTTCGTGCATACATGCCGACAGTCGATCTGTTAACGATTTAAGCAAGGTTTAGTGTTTTAAATTGATGTACAGTGTATTTTCTGCAGCGGTGCAGCGGTAATGGGCAGCTTACATCACTTGGCGAATCAACAACCTCTGGGAAAAATGTTTTTAAATGGCTATCACATATCGGACGATGCAGTGCAAGAGGCGGCACAGGATGAAGGAAGTGGATAGCAAAAGTGTGATAATAATGACGATGTTAACAGGGTTTTTTTCTATATATCGTCTCTTATCGTGCTAATCAATTAAAGGAGCACAATTGGATAACGCCTTTCACGGCATAGGGTGGGTAACTATCCGCCGGGCCGGCCACGGAGGAAAAGGAACTCGATACGGGTTGTCGCCCCAATGGCGAAGGCAAAGAAATACGGTGGACCGCGCGCTGCCCTTCGCCACCAAGGAATTAAACGTCGTATGCGCTGATCATAGCTCATCCAAAAAAAGGGTGGATAACCAAACACACTATATTCATATATATCCTATAGCCACACTCACTGTAAAATGCGTTTAAACACTTTCATATTTATATAACACTCGCTTCGCTTCGGTTATAGGTTGTAGTCGTTTTACCCGCGTAGTTCCCGTTCCTGTGGGAATACCGGGATAAAATATAGCCTAGTTTACGCCCTGATATTATAGCTTTCCATTGGTGAAAGAATTTTTAAAATCGGTCCAGCCGTTTTGAAAATTACCCGGAATAAACAGACAGACAGACAGACAAAAATTTTTTAATTGCTATTTTAGACATAGGTGTCGTGCAAATAACCGTGTGAGCATGAAAAAAGTCTATTATTTTGATATTACAAACAGACACTCCAATTTTATTTATTTATAGATACAAGAAAATATCAGATAAATGTTTACAATTTTTAATTAGAAAACTTATGTCTACTGCAATGTTTTTTGCTTTTAACATTACTATATAGTTTTAATTACCTTTTGTGATTTTATAAAGTTTGTGAAATATTACAACTGAAATCCATTTACGTTATTTCAAAAATATAACTGTGGGAAATTTTAAAAAATGCGTTTACTTTTATAAAATTAATGCCTTCATACAATCGAGTTCAGTATTATTGTATAGAAAGAAGTTTAGTACAATAACTTTCCTCAAAAGGATGAAAGGTTTTACAAAATTATACACGACCGTGACACGGGGGCATTCAAAGCATCTTGAAAATAAAAAAAACGAAATCGTGACAAAGTGTGACATTTTGGTTTTTTGTCGGTTATAAGGTCAATTCGTCTCGATGTGCAATAGATATAAACTTTAAACTATCATTGTAATACAAATCGCTTGCTATATATTTTACTTAACACGGTCATTAAAAGGTCTTATTTTTTTTTATGTACAGCTGTTAGCCGCAAATGGCTTTTACAGCTTGACGCAGACTATGGGTGAGCGCTGAAGGCTCACAACCCGGTGAAAAAGGTCTTTATGATTTTCAGCGTGTATAAATACTTCCTCGTTTGCCGACGGGTTAAGAATATAATTGCCAATGTTTACTTGGCCGTGGGTATTGTAAAATTGCCTAATGATCTCACCAGTAGAATAGCTGTCTTATACCTCACTAAAATCGCGAACCCGCTTGCCAAGACACGAACTATCCTCTAATATATGAGACCTGTGTTCACCAGTGGATAACGATAAGCTAAATGGTTATGATAATAATTAGTTGTATTTTACATATATGAGTATGTATTAAACTATTAATACCCTTTTATCGCGCAAGAGATTGAAAACTCGAAATAAAGCCCTGTAACAACTCGTCTGACCAGCGTAGTGTAGTACGTTATTTTCTCTCTCATTGTGGAAGCAGCTAGAGCCCAGCAGTGGGCCTATATGAGCTGTGATGATGACGAACATTCTAGTCTTTTGTGTTAAGTAGGCTTATGTCTGATATCGAGAAACTTTCCTATTTCATATTAATGACAGACAATGCCCATAAAGCACACGTACGTAGAAAATAAACCTTCCCGTAAAGTTTCCGTAAAATTCAAAGGGTTTATAATATCTGTCATAACCCTAATTAATACCTAAATATAATGGAATCATCACGAATCACCAAATTCATCTAGTAAGTGTGATATGAAGTTCAACGAAACTCGAGTCATTTGTAGTACCTATAATGATAGTGAAACATTAACAAAATAAATATAACCTATAATTTTTAGACTTTCATCTATTACTTGAATGCAAAAGGTATTTTGTACTTTATAATTGTAAGTATTAGATTCATAATTATTTGTAGTGTAGCGTCACGCATTGTGCCTCGATACATCACGACTATAGTATTTTAAAACGAATTTCTACTATTTTCTCTTACTTTCAAAGTTGAATAACCGATGTTGGCGTATCTTATAATTACTAAAATATGCATATATATCGCGATGTCTTAATAATGCATATGATGTCAGAATTATGTGAGATTTCACTGACTCTTGCTTATTCGGGTTTAAGTGGTTGTCAATCGTAAGGCTCTGATTTGAATCTTGAGTGGAACAAAAATACTATTAAGCTTCTATGTCAATAAATTCTCCGTTGCAAGCACCAAGTTTGAAACGAGTACGTGTAATAGGCTCTTTGTGGGTTGGAATGTGATGGAATTAGGAATATATTAGTCAAGAAGTTTCTTTCCCGCGAGTGTCGTTAAAATTAAACATCTCTCAGTACGAGAGATTTTAGATAGGACGGTAACATTACTATATATACTATTATATACTATTCTAGCTTGGCAACAGATGGCCAGAGTGGTATAGTCGGCAAATTGCCCTCATTTGGTCGAGATCCTTACCCAAGTACAGCCTGGGACGAATAGACGAAGGCATAATAATCCTATTTATCACTTTTGGGATAAAGAAATTAGATTCTAAAAACACAAAGAAAAAGAAATAATATGAAGATGAACTTCTTTTACGTTTACTTTCATTTATTTATATAAAACAACGCCATCTGTGAATAACAGCTGACATTGTTATTTTAATGACAAGCGCATAAAGCTATTAGCTCTATTATAACAAAAACAATTGGTAATTTGAACTGAAAAGATCCTAGATCGACTAGGCCAAGGCTATCACACATCCAACCACAATGTAACCTCAACATCTAGAGCGCTTACATGCATATAAACACGTTTCTATTTACGTTTATACGTAAGTAGAGTTAAATTTGTCATATTAAAAAGCAATAAATTTCTTCAAACACTTATAATAGTAATAAAAAATAAACATTTCTTGTAATAAACAGCTGTGTACCAACACGTCTGTCCAGAGTGGTATAGTAGAGCAATTTCCCTCGTATTTTAGATAAGACTTGAGCTTTACAGTGGAAAGAACACCGTGATAATAATGTAGTGTTGCGTGTAATTTATCAACTCTATCAAACCCCCCGTGGATGTCATAAAAGAAGACTAAAAGAGTAGCGGCAATAGCAGACGCTTTTTTCTTACGCCAATCCATTTTTCCTTACGTCAATCCATTTGGCTATCAGCGTGGGATAGTAGGATAGTAAGTACTAATGATATGGGTATAAATACCCATATCATTAGTACTGATTTAGGACTGAAAAATTGTGTAATAAATTAGTTATATAACTCAATAGTTAGATCAATTAAGAACATTATAGGTAATTTCTATATTTAATTTAAGGTTTTTTTAAGTATTAATTTGTTTATGCGTGTCCTTTCACTCCTTATCTTGCCCGTGGATGTCGTAAAAGACGACTAAGGGATATAATATGCATAATATCTGGTTGACCGAGCTTCGCTCGGAATATTTTTGTCCAATTTATTTAGATATATATTAATAAAAAATAAATAATGAAAATTATATAAAAAATTACAAAAAGAGAATAATAATAACACCGAGATTCGAACCGACGCTGTTTAAATGTCACATAATCCAAAATTAAAACCGGCCGTCTCCCCAGCTGAGCTATCGTAACTCATGTCATTAACAACGAAATTTGAATTCATATTCTGTGTCATTATATTTTTTTTACTAAAAACACGGACAAAACAACATTTTCTATAAATAAAACCTAGCTAGATCGATTTTTTGGACCCGAAACCTCTAGTATGCCAAGTTTCAACAAAATCGTTGGAGCCGTTTCCGAGATTCTGAATATATATATATATACAAGAATTGTTCGTTTTAAAGATATAAGATAAGATAAGACCTGTGCCAGATAAGGGGGAACTCGAAATGAAACCCAACATGGTATAGTAACCATGGTAGTAACCCAACATGTCTGACCAGCATGATATAGTCCCCGCCCGAGCCTAACAGTGGGACGTATATGAGCTGAAATGATGATAATGAAAATGATGAATAGAAGGAATAAAATCCTATGTTAACACGCTGGGCTAATATTATATGAAATTTGTTACATATATATAGCTCTTGTCATAACATCAAATTTAAAATGCTTAAACAAAAAATCTTATTTATTTACAGAACATCATAACCGCTACTTTTTGTAAAAAAATATCATACATAATTTTTCTTCTCTACACAAATATTTAAATGTGATTTTTGTTATAAACGTGTTATTTTTAAGAGTGTTTAAATAAGTGAAAATAGGTATCCATGTAATCTCTGTAAGTACTTAGATGGCGAAGTTAACTTATTTATAACTAAGCAACATTTTAGAATATATGTGTACGAACTGTGTACGTAAACCAGATATCGCAAATTACATTTTTGGCTTTACTACGCAGTTCTGATTTAATTTAACAGGTGGCGTTACTAGTTTCGAGATTAAATATATTATTAATATAATATTTTTAAGTTAAAGAGAATCTTAATTTAATTTTAATTCTGAAATTTTCTTTTTGAAAGATCAGTACCTATTTAGACAATATACTTACAGATGCACGATTTAAATTCGTGCAATCCAATATTAACTTTAAATTATCTATGGCGAATATTATGTGGGTACATGTTGATCCGGTGGCATGTGTAAGTTACTGCCGATCACGACAATTAAAACATTTTGCTATGTTCTGCCCTCTACTCTTTTTGAAAATATTCTCAGCCAATTGTCAATAGTATAAGCTTTGAATTGTGCCCTATTACTAGCTTACTGCCGAATAAGTGAAACAAAAGGATTACGTGACGAAATATAAGTGCTTTGATAGGTATACCTTTATACCATGTATACCGTCTATATGTTTCTTATACGTTTATGCCTTTTCAGGATCGATTAGTTCTATTTGAAATAAAATAAACGTTATCAAATGGTTCTATATTAACCGTCAAAAGGTTCAAAGAGACGAATGTAACTACATATATCAGTATACGAACATTTGCATTTATTTATAAAAATGAGAGATATATTTTACCATTTTACGAACAGTAACGTCTTATTTCAAGGAATCTGAATGACATTTCAATAGTAATTACTCATTAACCTTAATCTTATTTAACTTAAGGTTATATTTACGTCACTATATTTAATTTATATAATCATGTGCGGTCATCACACTGTTTTTTTAATTTATGAATTAATATTTATAACAATCAGGAATGTAATTATTTTCGTCTTATAATATTGGTAATAATAATTAATTATATCGATCATATATCAATCACAATTTTTCGCAGCACTTGCTATGACCGTGGCAACTGCTCAGAAGACTTGAACTGTTTTATATATAATAATAAATATATTATGCCTAATTTGTTAATGTTTATATATACCCCCTCTTTTACTGTTTACGTATGTATGTCTATAAACTTTATCTGCAAATATCAATGTATCTAATATGATTATTGGAATCCAACTAGCAGCTGCTAAGGTTAGGACTTGAGTCTTACAACTTTCATTTCTGAAATGATAAACCTACGCCCTGTTCTACTCTAAGAGCGATTACATCGATCAGTATTCCAATACTAAACTTCAAATTACTGAATTCCCCTCTGATCCAGAACCTTATAATTAGCTATTAATTGCTTATACTATTAAAATAACGAATAGACTGAGATTTAAACACATCATAATATTACATTGTTAATTTAAGAATGTTAAAACAGTAGTTTCTGATCTCAATCGCAGGTCGTGACAAAGGTCGCCGAGTATCTCTGAATATGAACAAACAAGTTTTTAAAATGTCACATAATAAAATATTGGATATGAATAAATTGTTTGTGCCAACTAGTATCACCTAGCAACTATCAATATTTAACCTTCATTTCTCTACTACTATCTATGTATAAGTTAATATCTTAATATATATGAATTACGTGTCACGTTGTTTGTCCGCGATGGACTCCTAAACTACTTAACCGATTTTAATCAAATTTGCACACCGTGTGCAGTTTGATCCAACTTGAAAGATAGGATAGCTTGCATCTTAATTTATAGGCGCAATATTATTTTATTATAAATTATTTGACATTCACAATTATATGTTAACTCCAAACGATTTTAACAGATGGCGATATCTGTTGACTGGATGGAGTAATTAATTAATAGATGGCGCTGCTATGTCAAACCTACAAAGGTGTTATATACAATTTTAACTTGCTTTTTTACATAGATGGCATTTGTAAAAAATATGACGACCTCCATGACAGATATTCTCCTGCAGTTCCACTTAAATAGTTTAATAAAATGTAATATAACAAAAACATTAGCCACAGCAACGCGTGGCCGGGTCTACTAGTATCTTTATATATAAATTTCTTGTGTACGTGTGTATGTCACTGAACGCCTCCTAAACAGCTGGTTGGATGTTGATGTTTTTTTTTTGTGTATATTCAAGGGGATTCAAGAATGGTTTAGATTTACAATTGGACCCGATAGGTGGCGGTATTTTATTTGAACAGAACAACGTCTGTTGCGTCAGCTAGTGTTAATATATATATATATATATATATATATATATACCTAAAAGAATACGATGTGAAATATCTCTGAGGAATATATCGCGAATGAATTTGCCACAGTAATTATAAGTGAACATCATAATTTTAGTCACGTACTCTTTGCTCTAGAAACATCTCCAAAGAACATTCTAATGAGAGATAACTCCAAGAAACTATAAACAGATAGACCAAGGGATAGAAGGTAGGCATATGACAGCGTGATATGCAACTAAGGACAGAGCCAACTAAAGACGTTTAGGAAAAGAATAAAACTGATCTAGATTACCAATAAAAGCAAGGAAATAAAATAATTCAACGCTCATTATGTGTTTTATATTCATAAAGTTCAATATATTGTAACTAGAACATCAATCAAGCGTCAAGCATTCCTATTAAAATTGTTTAATACTACCGTATAAATTTGTTGCTATCATTACAAAACTTTTCTTCCTTAACGTTTAGCATTGCTTCTCAATAAACTTCTGGTTACGATATCTAAGCATAAATTTCAACAGAAAACTTGTATCTCACAATAAATTAAAAAGGTAATTAAAAATGGTCCTACCAAAGCAAAATCAATTTCGTATTAGCGTCTATGCCCGAAGCCATACAAGTCTGTTCAAGTAAAATTGATGCCCAAACACTTTCTTCTTAATAGGTTAAGAACCGGTTGTAATGTAAGCTTCAATTAGATATTTAGACAATCGAATGGATTCGTATAAGATATCAATGCCGGTTATCTACTTCTAATTAATATCTAATAATCAGATACGCATAGCTTCTGTCGAATGAGCTGGTAGATTATTCCATTACATTCATTAGCAAATAGGTCATCATCTATACCAATAAATAAAATTAGAGTGTCTGTTTGTAATATCAAAAAAATAGGCCTTTTTCATGCTCACACGGTTATTTGCACTATACTATAAAAATCACTTTATATTTTTTTTGTCTTTCTGTTTGTTCCGGATACTCTTCAAAACGGCTGGACCGATTTAAAAAATTGTTTCACGAATGGAATATTATAATATCAGGGCATAAACTAGGCTATATTTTATCCCGGTATTCCCACGGGAACGGGAATTACGGGGATAAGGCGACAGAAACCGAAACGAAGCGAGGGCGGGTTGCTAGTAAAGAATAAAACACTTATTGATGTAGAAGTGACATTGAAACAGACATGAAATCTTATTAAAATCAATAGTATTTATATCAGTCTCAAGCGCTGTGCCTTTCACAAAAGTGATCGGCCCAATGGCGAAGGGTAGCGAATACGGTGTGGGGTCGCACGCTGCTTTCTTGTCACCCCGGATAGAACGGACGGCGTGCGTCCAGATCGTAACCCGCCCAAAAAAAAAACACATGGGTCCAAAAGTAGTTCACTATTTTTAAATATTTAATGAACGTTAGTGCAAAAAAAACGTAAAATGCATAGGTATGGAAAATGTTTAAAATATCTTGAATGTTTTTAAAATTAATGATAAAATCTGCTGTTTTCAAATAAATATAATCTTAGAAAATATATCGGTTTAATTAATCACATCTTTGGCACTCTTTGAACTGACCATGTTAGATAATTATGCAGCTTTTCCAGTATTTCGAGATTTATTATGCTATACTATTATTAAAAATTTAACTTAAGTAGGTAAGGGAAAGCCCATTCTATGAACGGTCCTAAAAATCATTAAAAAAATCATAGGGGCCGTAAAAACGTAAAGTTTATAAGTTAAATATAAGGATTCTCGCAGTTCCCTTGAAAAAAGAGAAAACGTACTAATCCGCGGTCAATTTCTAGTACATATTATAATATTACGTAATCATGGTAAAACCAAATTAACTTACTACTTTTAGCTGTCGTTAATTAATAAGTTGACTATATTAAGAAAGACAAGAAAACTTGTATAAATCAAAAGACTGGAAACAAAGGCGATGTGTTTTACCAAGGTATACCTATAATTGAATATTTTAATCACATAATAAACAAACATGTTTCTTATGTTAATAAGGTTTTAGTGTTGTCGAATTATAATAAGAAAATGTAAATTAATAGAATAATCGATGAAATTTATTCGTTTGACCGAAAGTTAATAGTTTGTTAAATGTAGTAAAATAATAAAAGTGTTGGTATGAGGATAAAATATTTTAATTTTTAATCCTAATAACTTTAAACGAGCAATTGTTATATTTTATTTTGCCTAGCAACAGCTTTAATAAAATTTTGTGTTTAGACTAAATTTTGTATTTAAATCCTTTTTATGTATTATTTGTTATGTGTGTTTTAGAAAAATACCGATTGAAGATATAATGCCGAATCTAAATATAAGTTAGCTAATATAGCTGATGTTTTCTTTTTTAGTTAATTTAAATATATTCTCCCAAAAATATATCAAACCCATTTAAAAATGCCTTTACGGTTACGGAAACTCTTTAGTCATCTATAATGATATCCGGAAAAAAAAGGGATTGTACATTTTATTCTTCATCCGCCACCATAAGTGGAATATCTGTAGACATTAATAGATTAATGGTGCATAGAGGCTCTATAAGTATCGCTTTGTTAGGCGCCTCTATTAAAATTCCTGACATTATTATTTTTTGCTAAGTTTTTTAATTATTCAAATGTGTCGCGGTCATAAGCTGTTTGATCCAAACAAGGACTGGTTTCTAAGATCCGGCTGATAATTTAAAAATATAAGCTTTTTCTCTAATGATTTACGGTGTTGTATTAATATTCTTTTCTTTTGAATAGTTATGTAACAACATTTGTATGCAAATTAAAAAGACAATATGTTATAAAAGCAAACAAATTCTATAAGAGTTTTTTTTGGAATATAATTTCGTAAATACATTATGGTAAGAAATTAAGAAGTTATTTGGTATTGTACGGTACTGAGTTGCCCTTGTCCTTAGTTGTCTATTACGCTGCTATATCTGCCTACCATCATTTGTGCAATCGGTTCCTAATTTCTTGGAGGATGGCAATTTTTCGATAGAGAAGATTACGTGGCTAAAATTATGTTAATTTATAATTACTATGGTATACACACAAAACTTCATTCAAAGCGATTAATATATTATATCCCTATAAAGGCAATTTCTCTCTCGTTGTGGAGGCTCGATCCCAGCAGTGGGATGTACTATATGAATTATAATGATGATGATGATTGTAATAATCGAGTATATTGTAAAACATATAAAAGAATATAAGAATATTTATATATATAAATATTCTAATATTTAAATTAAATACTTCAATTTTATTAATTTAAAAGTCTCCAAATTAAACCATTTTCAATACCGTAACCTCAGTATGGCAGTATTAATTACCCTACTAAACTTTCGATCCTGTTGCTTATGAAATATATTTTTTTAATATATTTTTTTAAATTTAGAATAACAAACTGTAGTAAGGGAATAATTCTTACATCATAGCAGACTTTGCAAACATACAATTAATAAACACATTTATAAGTGTGTGTGCTGTAACAAGAAGAATTTATAGGGCGAATGTAAATGGAAGTGTTGGGAGGGGAAGACCAAGGCGGACGTTCCACAATCAAATCGGGGACGTTCTTAAGAAAGGCCAGGTTATAAGTACCCTAAACCGAAGAATATGCATGAAGAGATTAATTAATGTGGAGGAGGCAAAAGTGGTATGTCAAAATGGGAAATGTCTCTATGGGAAAGAGGCGTAATATATGTATGCTGTAAAATGTAGGTAATAGATATAATGTTGTGCATAAATTATGTTTACAATAATATATTAAAGTTACATTATGATTGTTCTTTTTATAAGAATCCAGTCATCGACTTTTGCAATTTAAATAAATTTTATTATATTTTATCTTTTTTACGAAATTTATTAGCATGTTTATAATGTAAAATAAAAAAGTGGTAAAACTTTTAATACTAAAAATTATTAGTATAAATTACGTGGCAGATAACAATTAAGTTATGAGTTTTTTATTTATAAGTTTTTTTTTTTTAAGTTTTATATGTCAGTATTAAGTGAGAAACAATTATTATGTAAAAAAGCACCATTTGTATCTTATTTTCTTCTGTGTGGTGACTTAGTAAGGATACAGTTCACAAATCCTTCTCTTTTCGTGGGTATCGTAAAAAATATTGTTAAAACTAGTTAGCATCAGTGCAAGAGAAGAAAATTAGAAATGAAACCATATATGAACTTGTTTAACCCAGTACGTCAGTTTCTACTAGGAACTTAGTACCAGTGATCGAATCAATGGCGAATGGAAGGGAACACGGTGAGTTATTGAGTCAGACATCCCCTTTTCATCACCCTTCATGGAAAAGACGACCTGCGCACATATCATAGCCTTCCCAAAAAAGGGAGTCACTTTCGCTTTCATTATGGAGGCGATTTGCAGCCAACAGTAAAATGCCAGTCCAACTGCAGGACGTTTATAACCTGAAACGATAACCGTTTTAAATTACACGTACTGAAAAAATATACTTATGTCATTGGATGGTTCCGAGTTATTGCAAATTAATATCAGAAACATCTGTTGAATCGTTTTTCATGTATTATTATGTCACTAATTTAGTTAAAATCGCAGATAAACGAGGACACTATGTTTTATTTCCTCACATAACGGTTAAATACGTTCAAGAACATTTCCGTAACAATAATTTATTTCCACAAGTTTTATTTGTGCATTCAGTTTGGCAAATTGGAGTTCAATGTTGAAGTTGAATCATAGGTTTGAAAAGATTTATTTACGGAGTATCAACATAAAAGTATTACGGAAAAGTATTATATTTAGTACTACGGACTAACAACATCGATTTGATTATCCAAAACTAAGAATAAAATGTACCACCAACCTTTTCCTATGTATCTTAGAAATTAGTATAGACAATACTTCTGCAATAGAAAAAAAATATCACCAAGCACCAACTTCTCAAAGATGAAAATCATAAAATTAATTTTTACTCATAACCCTGCTCTTGTTCCAATTACTTGGGTTCTACGGTATATGCATTCTTCATTTCTTCATCTTCTTTCATGTACATTATAAAAGTTTTCAGAAATAGTTGTTAGTTATATGATCATCGGTCTACCTGATAATAACCCTTCTTGGGAATATATTTGTTAACCTGGCAGCATCCAGAACGATGTAAAGTTTTTAATCGTCTTTTACAACACTCACGCGCAATGTAAGGGTTTATAGTACCTATTCAATTTTCTATTTGAGAATTAAATAGAAAATTGTTTATTTACAACTCAAGTTATTCAATTTTCCTTGACCTCGAAATGGGATCTGAAGTAGCGCCTCTATCGGACATATAAGAGCACTGTCCCATATCCATACAAATTCTTCTCGATAACGTTACGAATATTTTAACAAAAATATTCGTACTAAACGCACTGTTACAAAAGCGTGCTTAGGAGAGCATATTAAGCCAACTGTCTCGATTATAAACTTTAATGATAGTGGGTATTGAAGAGTCAGTGCTCTCTAAAATATTTTACGATTTTGTCTAATTCTAGAATGTCTTTATACATCCCCTTCAGTTGTTGACGTAAAATTAATTTAAACCCGCAATTAAAAACAATATTTTATTTTATTAAGACTAAAAAACTAACGCATACAATTGGAAATAAACAATCAAGGCTAGGAGGAAGGGAGTATATTTACTTTTTCGTATATTACACTATTTTACCGTATCGTCACCACCCTCTCTCTTACCCGTGGGTGTGGTAAAAGACGACAAAGAGATATGATATGCAGATAATATGAAGCAAGCAGGATGAGGAAAACTCGACATAAAACCCTATACGAACATGTCTGACCAGCGCGGTATAGTACGTTAATTTCCCTTCCATTGTGGAGGAGATCTGGGTCCAATAGTAGGACTTATATAGGCTTTTTTTTTGGGGGTGGGTTGCGGTCGGCGCGCTCCTCGCACCACTCCGTCCGGGGCGACAGAGGGGCGTAAGCACGCACACCCGCAACCCACTCAAACACCACGTCGCCTTTGTCGTTGGGCCGACCACCGGAGCAGGGTTACTTGTCTTGAATTTGGGGTACCCTCCCATCAACCGACGTCCCCCCCTCGGGGAGGACGTCAGTCTTTCTTCACGCGGTCGGCCTCTCGGCGGGTGACGGACTAACTCCCCGGTCACGTTACCCGCGGCCTCGGCTAGGGTACTTAAATAGGCTGACATGATGATATAACACCATGATTTCTTGGAGCATTATACAGTTGTTACACTAAAATCCAAGATAATTATAATTGTATATATATATTTACTCATAAATCTTTCTTCAAGTCTTCACAGTATTTTCTAATAACATACAATAACAACATATTAAGTTTCTCTTTTCAATTTTAATCAACACTTAACTTATACATCACGTCTAATTTCTTTACAGTACGATTATAATCCAAATTATGAGGGCGCATTTTAATTAAAATTTAAACTGCGGTACTAACACAAGTAGCAGTTAAACTATTAATTTCTTACGTTGTATAATTTACGATAAGAGACAAAACGTTTACAAGCTTATTAAATTGATTTTCACTATTGCGTTATTATGTGCTAAGATCTGAGATTTTGGTTTATTAAGAAAGAACAACTATTTTATATCAATAGTTTTATTATACTATTAGGAGAAATTCTAAGGAGAATTCAATTTTCTATTTTTTTACAGATTTGAACAGAACAACGTCTGTTGGGTCAGCTAGTTGGTATATCTTAAACATTTTTTAGAGTTTAGGCGTGTTAGCGTAATAAAGAAACAAAGAAATACCTATTTATAATATTAACGATAACGTACCCCAGCTGACCACTGAGGTAAAAAAATCGGTACAAGTGTCCAGTAAAATAGCGATGAAGAGGGACTCCGATGGGTTATGAGGACGCAAGCCAACCATTCGTCGCCCCGGATGAATGGAACGAAATATAACCATAGCCTGCCCTCATGAAATATTTGTAGTATTAGTAAAGGTAGTTTATTTGTATCTTAATGTAGAAATCAGAGATTTGTAAAAGATTTGTTATTAACATCAAGTGCTAAATGTTTACACAACACACTATGAATATTTTAATATGACGTTGATTGCGTTCAACGCTAAGCCGCTGTCGGCAAATGTCGTCAGTGGTTTCGAAACTGACGCGTGTGACGCTAATAGTAATGGCGAAAGCAAACAAGTGCTTTGTGTGTTTTATTCATTGATATTAAGACGTCAGATCTCTTGAAGGGAAGGCTATGTTATTTTTTTCGGTGTTAGCATGAGGTGTTAATGAACACAAGGCTTTTACAGAGTTAAAGTTGAATATTTTTATGGTGTTCAAAAAAGTTTGACTGTCAAATTATTCAAAGCTCGAATTTTAAATTGATTAAAGGGCAAACTATATGTTTATCTAGAGGGTAGTGAATTGTATGCTTACTCCACCACATGGAGAATATGTAATATGTATTACTTGGTATATAATATATACCAATAATTTTACCGCAATCCTTGTCCCTAAAAAGATAAGTATTGGCAGCAGCACCCCTTTAGGAAACATATATTTAATATTTCTTTATTTTCCTTAGTAAAATCTGCTTATCGATACCAGTGGTTGGCCAAATGCCGATGGGGAGGGAATTCAGTAGGTTATACGGTCGCACGCCGTCTATCCATGGCCTCAAATGGATTGGGCTGGGTGTGTGAAAAAAGGATGACCTGTAAACAGGTCATCCTTTCATAATGGATTAAAATGTAATGATGGATGGATAAAGTACTTTACATAATCAACTTTGTATTAAAAAAATATTATTAAAGGTATGAATAAATAATATTTACTCTACTAATATCTGGCTAATCTATCATTGTAGAGCCACGAACGTGTCAAAACATTATGTATAATTATACATTGAAACGTATTCTAAAGTAATTATTGCGTAAATATTAACAGATTGAGATTGGCATACATTTTGTTCGTATCCTACCGGAATGAGCGTTTCTAGCGAATCGGAAAAAATAATTATTGAAAAGATACACAGAAATTACATTCATCCGTCGGCCTTAAATTTAGGAAACGTATGTGCCAGCAACGCGTAACATACACTGTTGTATCTTAAATATCTTGAATGTTTTTATGATTATTTAAGATATGTAATAGATGTTTAATTTATTTTGTGTTACAAATATGTACATAATAAATTTGAATTATTTTAAACTACATTTTTATATAATAGGTACAAACGTTTATTTAAATATAATATGTATAATTAACATAATGTCGACTTAGACAGTCTCTAATACGAATATTATGCAAAATTATTATATTTTTTTTTATAAAAGACATCTGTGTCTTAAGACTTTACAAACATACAAATAATGGACACAAATTAAACCCAGATACAGTACAATCATTAGTAGATGGTATAAAGAAAACTCCTGCGTGGCGATCAAACACCTGACACTCGGTCCAGATGGTTGATACTTCAACCATATTGTCACCTTGTTCTGTTTAAAATCACTTGTTGTTTAGTAGTAGCTAGTCTATTTCTGTCTATTTTATCTCATCTACTCCACAAATCTTCACAATGCCTACTTCACAACAGGAGAAAAATTGTACTATTATACTTCGTTGGTTTGACAGCTTTTGTTTCAAGTTTTCCATCTCTTGCATGGATATTATCTGTATATTTTACCTCTTAGTCACCTTTTACAATATCCACAGGGAAGATAGAAAGTGGTGAATGCTATTTTTACTCCGTCAACATCTGGCATTTATAAATTTAAAAAATATTTTGTAGTTTATCATCAACTTGTTCATGTATGTTCCACTGCTAGAATCAAGCCTCCCCCACAATAGAAATTTTCTTACTATAGTACGCTGGTTAAATCGCCCGTACAGGATTTCTTTCGAGTACCTTCTCTTGCACAGTTATAGTGATACATATCAAATGTTAAGTTCTGTTCTTTTACAACACCCACGGGCAAGAAAGGGAATGATGAACCGTATTTCTCCGTGACCATACGGAAAATTTCGAAGTCTAAAGGATCATAAGGAAAATAGGAAATAACGTTAACTATGATCGCAAATGTAGCGCCAATCATGACAACTGGGACACATTCCTATCACTAGATTTGTTTATTTTTCCTGGCGATAAAGACGTTTTAGTTCTTTTTATTCAATTCGATGTTACTCAATTTTTTTAATTTCATTTATTACCATTACGTATCTTTTTTCACATATGTTCATATATGCAAATTTATTTTCTTTTTATAAACGCCGCGTTCCAACCAACAATGTGTATTTTAAGTGCAACAAGTGATCTATGACCAGTATTCTACATTGCTACTGTTCGCACACAGAGAAAATTCACACACATGTATACAATAGCGTTACACAACCTGACGGCGTGTTTTTGTTGAGTCGACAATATGATGTGAGAATACAGGGTTGACCGTAAAATATTTGTTTAACTTTTGAAATAATGTTTAAATAAATATTAGATTATCTCGTTAAGAAAATTATTTAAATTTTAATTAAAGTAAAGAAAATTTTTAAACTTGAATCTCTTATTAATAATACTACTTATTTGAATTCGGCAATATCATTTTTGAATCAAATACTGAACAAAAAACTGAAATAATTGTTGGAACTTTAATAAATTTATCGATAATAGTTGGATGACTCAAAAGTCGTTTGCCACAAATTGGCAGCTTTTTTTGCATCTGAACATAAAGTTGACTTTTGAAAATTTGTAAATAATTCATACAATAAATGTCAGTATTATTATCTCGTTAAAAATAATTATAAAATAAAATTCAAACTATGTAGAGTAAACCTAAAATTACCATAAAACTGTTCAAAACTATCTCCGTTCAACAACCCTAAATAATAACGTTATTTGTTAATCCGTAACAAAGCGGTTAACCGGCCCATTAGTTCTTTTGTAAACTATAAAATTGTAGCTTGAACTCTGTATTGCTTTATTGTGGCATATTGTTTTTTTTTTCAAAACATTACCTTGTTGAAATATTTGGGCGTGTCTGTGGGACCAATATCAACATATCAAGCTTTCTCTGATATTTATTTGATGACATCAATTTAAAAAGTTCTTTACGCTTTTATTTATTTTCCACTTTCGCGTATTGACTTTGGGTTTTAAGTATTTAAGTGCAGTTAAAATTTCCATTTATAATATAGCAAGTACCAACCAACCAGTATATTATTTCCTACTTATAATGGTTAGGGTTAATATTGTCTTACATGTTGACAGAGAAGCCATCCTATAAGGGATCATTGATCATATATTTTTATCTTTAGACCAACTTTCAGGCAGTCTATCAATTGGATAATAACATAATAGCTAAATTTAATAATTAATTATTATATTAATTGAATTTCTTCACAAAACAAATTTAAACATCAACACTTATCTTAAAGTGAATCCATATTTTGATAGCCTTGAATATATGCGTGTAGATATATAAGTCATTGAATATTCATCTGCATACTTTGAACTGCGGTAGAGTCAAATTTGTGTATAATAATTATTTCCTATTTACACGTGAATAGTTTTTAATAACACAATATTTTATATATCACGACATTTTAATGATCATCATCGAAACCTGATTTTAATATCTATATAAAAAGGACTATAAAATTTATTATTAAATTTGAAATATAATTTATTGATTTATATAGCTTTAGTCCAACGAAATAACAAGTACTCGTGTTAATTCGAGTTTGATAAAGCAATAGATATGCTTTTTATAACGAAGAACCCAAAATTATATTGCAGCTCTTATAATTGCTTTTATATTAAAAAACTGGTCCATTAATTTTCATTTTTTATAATGAATCTAGCACATTTAACGAAAGAATTATTTGTAACCAAGTAACTATGTCATAATATTATTTAAATATGAATACAATAACAATAATACATTAAATATTTGAAGTAAATATACCTCAAAATAAATTGCTAATGATAAGAAATTATGTGAAAAATAAGACTTGGATCTGTGGTCATCGTAATAAAAAATATGAACCCAATAATATAATGTGACGTGAAGTGTGGTGACGGAGTAAGAATATAATTCACCACTCCCTTTTTCCTATCTGTGGACGTCGTAAAAGTTGACTAAGTGATATAATATGCATATAACATCTATGCAAGAGAAGGAAAAACTCAAAATAACACCTCATACCAACCCGTCTGACCTGCGTGGTATAGTAAGTCAATATCCCTCCTATTACAGAGGAGGCTAGAGCGCAGCAGTGGAACGAATATGAGCCGAAATGATGATGATAAATTTTAAATCTAATTTCTTCCACTTTTTCAGATCTTCAGATCTTCATCATAAAAAATATTACTACAAGTTTCCCTGAAATTTTCTTATTACGTTGAAATTATAAATATTTAAATTTTACCATAATGCAATGAAAACTGTTTTAAAATTTATTTTATTCAATGGAATTTAAAGCTCTGAATAAGAAGTTAAACATATATTTTTCCTGTTTGGTTTAAAGTGCATTTAATATTTTATGACTAGCACTAGACTTGTACATGACAAAATTTTAAATTACTCGCTATAAAACTATTAAATTACTTATGTGTAACCTTTAAAATCCAGTTTTCTTAGAAAATGAAAATTGTCTAGACATTAAATTTTTTGCATCAACAAAATAGATTAACATATTACATAACAGTACTTAATGATAAATAATAATAAGGAAATAGTTAAATTTTAATGTTCAAGATGCAATATAAACTAGTGCGTAGTCATGATATTCGAAAAAGTAAATTAATATCTACTTAAGTGTAACAGTTGCGTGTCTTTGAATAAACGCAATGGTAAGTTTTTTTCGTAACACTATGCTCTCCATTCGGAAAGTGCTACATTTCGTAGCCATCTGCTACGCATACAAAAGACATCGACGGGCTCAATCAAAATAATTATTAGTGTTGTTTTATTATTATTAAATTAGGATGAAGTTATCTTTATTTAATAGTGATCAATCATTATTGCATACTTTCGTTTTAATCATTTATTTTTTACCATCTTAGGCAACTTTTTTACGAGACAAACAATTTCGAAATGGCTTCTGTGCATTAGCGAAACGAGACGATATTGTGTAACACACCAAACAGCAGACAATTACGCGACGTCTGATTAAAATAAGCGAAAAACACTCACCACTTGCAAAAACTGTTTGATTGTAAGTGAAAGTCGGTCCCCGGAATGGGAATGGCTCTTGGTGCAGATCACTTTAAAGGCACACAACACTGAGTACACACAATAGATGGCATATGGAACACGTGAATTTTTTTGTAAAGATGTAGAGCTAGGGATTTCGGTAAGGTTTGAATTTGGCGCGTTTGTGCGCGCGGCGGCGACAGGCGCACGTGACGGCTGGCGGCAAGAGACTGCGCGCACGCAAGCTCCCACCATTCGCCCGAAATACTAATCACCTTGCTATCGAGACTGTGATTTGGGTCCATGTCATGAGATGTAAAAGGTTGTGTAATGCTATAACAATGTATATTTTATATCTAACAATGCCTTTGTATATATGATATAATGTCAAATGAATAAAAAGTTACAAAAATTATCTTAAATGTGGCGTAGAATAAATATACATTTTAGACTATTAATATTCATTTTAAATTAACGGAAATAATAAGTTCAGTTGAGCAGCCAGTGCTAAAAATCTTATGGTGATTCCATCAAAGAAAATTCTAATTATCGTTGAAATTATATTACTTCGTCTCTGAAAATCCAATTAAATTGACTCATGAAGTAAAAGCGTTTGATTATTATTTAACCCTATTACGTGTTTGGTATAGTTATTACTTTATATGGGGGAGGAACACTGGTTCAAACCGATTTATGTCGCAGTCGATTAATTTTCATTGAGATACGTCCTAAGTACTATTATAATTATTTTTTATACTCTTATATAGTTTTTATTGAAACAAAGATATATATATTTATTTGGTCGTCTATTTCTTAAAGCGTATTATATTTATTGATGTGTTCTAGTCCTATAAATGAAAAACTTGTTATAAATTAATTAAAGAATCCATTTAATTCATAAAAAAAAATTGTCCATGTGTTAACCTGAACTGGATTTTATTGCCTTTATGAAACGTCTGAAAAGTCATGTCAAATACCCATGTCATTCCTGTACCGGTCCTAGTTGGCAATGCGATTCTCGAAGTTGTCAATCACTATGTTTACCTAGGACAAACAGTCCAGTTAGGTAGATCCAATTTCGAGAAAGAGATCAGCCGACGAATCCAACTCGGTTGGGCAGCGTTCGGAAAACTTAAGAGGATCTTCTCGTCCAACATACCTCAGTGTCTGAAAACACAGGTCTACGACCAGTGTGTGTTACCAGTGATGACTTACGGTACGGAAACGTGGTCCCTAAATGTAGGCCTCATATCAAGGCTCAAAGTCGCTCAGCGTGCTATGGAACGGGCTATGCTCGGGATTTCTCTGCGAGATAGAATCCGGAATACAGAAATCCGCAGAAGAACGGGTGTAACCGACATAGCACGAAGAATTAGCACGCTGAAGTGGCAATGGGCAGGCCACATCGCTCGACGAACCGACAACCGCTGGGGAAGAAAGGTTCTCGAGTGGCGACCACGCATCGGACGACGCAGTGTAGGACGCCCCCCCACTAGGTGGACCGACGACCTAGTGAAAGTTGCTGGGCGTCGTTGGATGCAGGCGGCACAGGACCGCACATTGTGGCGCAATATGAGGGAGGCCTACGTCCAGCAGTGGACGGCAATAGGCTGAAATGATGATGATGAAAATGATGATGAAACGTCTTCCAAATTTTTATTTTTACTAATGATATTAAGCCGGATTTCTTCTAGTTATCTAAAAATTAAAGAAAATTGTAGTTTATACAACCCATATACCTTCATTTTACTTGTAACTTAGACCATACTCCACACAAGGTGAGACGGATCTAGATACAACGTGTCATTTCTTCCACAACTTCAATGCTTAAGGACACAAATGACCTATCGGAGGTTGGAGATAGGAAGTAATTTCATGATGTCACAAAACAACATCCAATGTCGAATTCGTCATCAATTACCCCGATTTCTACTTGAAGTTATTTGGTATTCAGGCTTATTGTGACCTTGTGATTGCCGAGGTTTTGGTAAGAATAAAATTTATACGAAATAAAGAGTTAATCTGGGTATTTTTACTTGATTTTTTTTATAGTGAACATGAATTTGAAGTCTTATATAATTACAAAAGGGAAAACTGTTTGCTAACACTTGTAGTGTGGAATAGTAACCACTTATTATGGAAAAGGTTCATATGTAAGCTAAGAAAATCAGTCTTACTAAACAGTGCGTATGGTAAAGCGTACTAAAATAACGAACATTACTATTGAAATGCCGTATAAAATCCTTGAATGTTACATATCAGGAACAAAGAAATGATATTAAACCCAACCAGTTTTCATATTATGTAAATTTTATTTCATTATTTATGTTATAAAATTTCATAAACTTCTTGTTCAGAACGTAAATAATATCTTTAATCATTACAGGAATAAAACAATTTTATTATCAAAATTTTAACGTAATATATTTTTATTACTTATTTTTTCAAAATAATGTTTATTTAGATTATAATGTTATACAAATAATAAATTTATCGTACAATATTTTCAAGAACGTATTTGTTTTGGCAGATTATCGTTAAATAGACATAACTAAAGATTATTCATCCATCTATCAGTCCGTATTCATCGTTGGCTTCCCCACGAGAATGCAATTTAGAACTCCTCCTGTGCCACTTGCTTTCAACGGTCCCTTAAGCACTGCTTATATACGTTCCACTATTGGACTTGACCCTCCTCCACAGTAGGTTAATAACCCTCGTATTAACCTACTGTATCTGCTGGTCAAACGAGCTGGTATAGGGTTTTATTTCAGATCTTCTTTCTCTTTCATAGATCTCGTAGTCGTCTTGTACGACACCTATGAGCCGTAAAAGGATTGGTGAATTTTATTCTTACTTGCTCACCACACGGAACGGGAACCGCTACTTTTGAAATGTAGAGAAATACTGAAAATAGCTCTTTCCATATATATCACACTGAGCATTAGATGGAAAGATTCTCCTAAGTTTCACGAACGTTGCCCAACCGAATTAGATTAGTTAGCTAACCTCTTTGTTTGTTTATCTATTTGTCCTATGTAAACAATTTGACGATACGGGTAACTGTTTTTAACAATTTCAATGCTAACACATTTTCACGTAAAACTAATTAATTATCATATCAACTTCAGAATATCTGAGTATCTCTTAAAAATTTCAAAATAATTTGACATATTATTAAGTTATCATAATGATGAACAAATGTTAAGTAAATAATTTTATCATGAATACGAACGAGGTTTTAAAATGTTGCACTAATTTGGCTGGTTTTGGTGATGTATAAATGTATTATATCATCCGCTTATTGAGAAAATAGTTAATATATTTTTTATAATATATATTTTTTTATAAGCTTTTTGAAAAATAAAATAAAAGTAAAGCTGTTTTATTTACAATGTTTAACACTCGTATAAACATTAGAAATCATGAATTTATGATCTGTCACAAGAAAATACGGCCTCTGGAGTGACAGGTAGAGAACTCCATAATTATAAGTGACGAACCGAAATTTGTCTAGCGAGTTACACTTTTAGAAATGATGGCTATTTGACATCGCGTATACTGCGGAACACCGCACTTAAGAGGTAAGCCTTTTCACAAATGGCGCGAATACTGACCATTACCCGCTTGGGTAAAACCCTTTTTTGGAATATTGTGAAGTACTAGTTGTTCTGCGTATAAATAAGAAAAACGCACAACTATTATGACTACTTTTTATAAGCTTAGTCATACGTGTATAATCACTACTATGTATCGGTTTAACTTTAGTCATATGTAATTAACTCAAATGCCCAATAATACTCAATGTCTGACCTCGAAATTATACTTGTATTCTCACGATCTATGCTACGATCAGATTTTTTATGACAACTAATACAATGCACGTACACAAAGTAAATGCATATTAGGAATACAGTCAAACCTGAGTAAGTGAGAACTGGGTAAGCGAGAGCTTTTTTTCTTTTTTGGTTTGCGCGGGACTTTACAAAAATATAACTAACGGACATAAATTACACCCAGACTCAGAACAATAATTTGAGGATCGTACAAAGTGTTGTCCCGCGTAGCATTCGAACCCCCCCGACACTGGTGCTGTAGGTCGCTATTTTAACTACTAAGCCATCTGTGCAGTCAAATTGTTATTCATTATTGGAAATATATTCCAAGTACCCTAATTTTATCTCCCTAGAACCTGAGGTTCTAGGGAGATAAAATTAGGGTACTTGAAATAAATGAGAAGAATAATCCTGTGTAAGGGAAAATCGATTTTATACTCGTGAACCTCTTTTAACTGTGATTGCTTTTCGCCCGTCGCGCGTCGGTGTGTTGGCATAGGGTTTTATTTCGCGTTTTGCTTCTCTTAAATAAATCCTATATGTATAAATTATTTATGATTCCATATACATTTGTGATATTTTTATATAAACCTATATAAATCCTTCGAACACCCGCATTCCAGGTTCGACTGTATATAGGTTATAGGAATATATAGGTATATATTTTGTTTTTTAAATGGAAGGAAGAGCACCTTCCAGAACATCAACTTGCAATTTGCCGCAGAACTTCGAATATTCATTCGACACGTATTTTGCCTTTAAACGAGGCATCCTCAGGACGGTTCGGCTTTTCAAATGCGCATTTGAAGCCGAATCGTCCTGAGGAGCTTATGACGTGAGAGTAAGATTTCCTTATATCCTAGTCCACCTTAATCCTACCCCGTATTCTTTTTATTGTGGTGTGCGGTATATTGGTTACCGTGGGAAAGTGGTGGGTCTCCCTTCCTTCCATTTTAAATTAAAAATGGATTGCCGCAATGTATCGCTTAATTCAATCAATTCTCATATATAGGTATAATAAATGTTGCATTTTAGGGTTTCATTTACTATATCTATTCAACCACCTCCCGTAAAATAAATTCTCAGCTCTTATACATTGCTTAGCTCAGTCCACAATAGGAGGGCGATTGACTTACTATAACAAGCTAATTAGACGGATTAATATAGGGTTTTATTTAGAGATTTTCTTCTCTTGCATGTATGTTATATGCATATTATATACCTTACTAATTTTTACGATATCCACGGGTAAGATAGGTGAATTGTATTCTTACTCCGTCACCACAGTGAAGTACTAAATATATTACCTTCTATAAAAGAGAAATTGATCTTAAAGTGCTTCTTCAGATCACAAAATAAGTTTTTGATTTTCTTAATTCAGTGCGACTTCTACATGGCGGCATGGCATATTCTTTTGTCCTTGACCGAATGCACTACATTAGAACAATGAATAACATATACAACAATAACACACTTAGTAGATTATATCGATTATTCGCAAAGAGATCGTTAATGTCACGGACATGTGTGCCGTAGGAATTTGTACAGGAAATCCTAATTCAAATCCGTGAGTTCACAAATACAACTAAAGATTTCAAAACTAGACTAGTTCTAGGCAGTCGTTAAAACAATGGTTTTTGTTATTATATTATAACCTTCAACTTTTAATATGATGTAATGTCACGAAGATTTAGTTCAAAGGTTTTTTACCGCTGGTTTATCGATTATTTTTGTCTCGGATCTTCATTTGTAAAGGGTCTACTAGACACATTAATAAATAATTGTCTCTTTATTTCTCTGCTCTTAGTATAATTACTTCAAGCCGAATAGTTTTTTTTCCTTCCGAAATGATTGTTTTTAACCTCCTTTGCCATTACTATCTGCTATGTTAATATATGTATAGCACTCTAAAAATAGTTTTAATTGATGAAACTTTATAAGGTGAAGGATTAAAAAAAATTATATGGCACAAACACTTGCTTGCCAAAGAGCTTCGTACGATGAATGAATGATGTAAGCGAATTTCATCAACCAAAAAGAAACTTTCGAAATTAAACCCTCTAAGGGTTCGTTTCCAAAATTCCTTTCGAAAGAAATTACTATTTCATCATCGTCATTTCAGCTCATGATACGATCCACTGGTGGGCTCGATCCGCCTCCAGAATAGGTGAGTAATTGACCTACTATAAGACAGTGGTCAGACAGGTGGGTATAGGGTTTTATTTCGAGTTTTCCTTCCCTTACATTGTTGTTATATGCATAATTAATCCCTTAGTCGTCTTATACGACATCCACGGGTAGGAGAGGGATGGTGAATTATATTCTTACTCCGTCACCACGTGGAAAACTATTTGGAATCGTCTTTCTCTCGGGACTTATATTGTCTGAGATTAAGCAGAAGAAATTTTAGTTTCCATATATAAGGATATCTTGTTAATAACTTTCCGTGTGGTGACAGAGTAATAATACAATTCATTGCTTCATATCTTAGTCGTAGGTTTCTCAAAAGACGACTAAGGAATATGATATACAGATAATTTATATATATATGGAGAAAGAAAACTCAAAATAAAACTCTATACCAACGCGTCTGATTGATGTAGTATAGTGGGTCTATTTACCTCAGTTGGAGGAGGCTTGAGCCCAACAGTGGGACATACATGAGCTTAAATTAATGAATGAATATTAATAGCACTATAGGATTATTGTAAACACAAATAACATAAAGGAAACGAAGTAAAAAGTAAGTTAAAAATCATATCCGTTTCCAAATTTTGGTCGGTCAGTTAAGTGCGGCACATCTTTAATCTTTGAAGCTTTAGAAGAAAATAAATATTAGTAAGTAAATATTCTTAAAGATACATATAATTTTTGTATTTGGTTTTCTTTTCTTTGCTGCGTCGTTGACCACGTATTTGTTATACAACGTTATTAAATATAAGAATAATAATGATTAGGTAGTTACTTGAGACTTCCATCATCATCCTATTCTTCTTCCAATTACTTTCTGTGTCAACATCATCATCATTCAGCCTATCGCCGTCTACTGCTGGACGTAGGCCTCCTTCATGTTTGGCCATAAAATGTTCTCCTGTGCCACTTGCATCTAAGCGGCACTCTAATGAGGCCACAGCAACTTTTACTAGTTCGACGGTCCACCTAGTGGCGGAGCGTCATACTTTGCCCCGTACGATACGTGGTCACCACTGGAGACCCTTTCTACTCCAGTGGTTGTCCGTTCGTCGAGCAATGTGGCGCATCTATTGCCACTTCCCGTTACATACATCCCGAGCATAGAACACTTCATAGCATGCTGAGTAACTTGCAGCTAGGTGAGCCACATAGGCTCATATTTAGGGACCACCTTTCCGTGCCGTAAGTCATCGCCGGTAAATTGATAATGTGTACTAAAAAACTTAATATGTTCTCTTCTTTAATATTACTTATTCAGTAATAGTCAGGAGGAAAGCGCATTTCAAATGTTATTGTTGTCCAGATAGCATCAGTTAATGTTGGTCAAAGTTGATGCCAAGCTCTTAATTATATTTTATGACATCCACGATGCTAATTTTGGTAGTATTCGTAGCAGCCACCATATAGTAAATTAGACGATACATGACTAAGGAATGTAAACAGATAACATCGCAGCCATAGTATGATGACAACAGAGGCCTGACTAATCTGGAATAATAGATTACTTTCCCTCCTTTTACAGTGGATGCCAGTGGGAAAGCAGTAGTCTGAACCGTTCACCATGCGGAGAGCGTAATCCCTACAAACGTAAATTTCTATATAAAATAGAGATGCTTATTACAAATAATAATAATATGACTGTTCCGTAGAGATAACCACTTATTATAATGGCAAGTTGCCAATCACATTAGGAGGAAGGTTATAAAACTTAATATAAAAATAGCAGTCAGGTATTCGAACAAATATAAAGTCACAGTATCAAATGAATTTATCAAATGATATTTTATATTCACATGTAGTAATCCTCGGCGGGATTTAATTTAAATATATATGTATTTGCCGTAGGGTGACGGAGTAGGAATGTAGGTGTCGTAATGTAGGTGCAAGTAACATCTACGAAAGAGAAGGAAAACCTGATATAAAACCCTATACCAACATGTCTGAATAACGCGGTATAGCAGGCCAATTTCCTTCATATTATGGAGGGGGCCCGATCCAACAGTGGGACTTACATTTACTAAGATGATGTATGTAATATAAATCTACTGAAATTGACGCAATTTAATCTCGACTAATAGGATTGTGTCTTATCATCAATAATTTGAGCCAATGTACCTACACATGATCTTAACCATGTTTTTGGCCACCAACCCTAGACATTGCGATGAACAGTCCTATGTTAATGCCATTAAATTAAAGAAGCATCATCATCATCATTTCAGCTCATATACATCTCACTGTTGACCTTGAGACTCCTCCACAATAGGAAAGAAATTGACCTACTATACGCTGGTCAGACATGTTCGCTATAAGATTTTGTTTCGAGTGTTCCTTCTCTGGTATAGATATTATGTGCATATTTTATCCCTTGAATTGTATTCTTACTCCATCACTACACGAACGGACGTAGCATAACGAAGCATAAAGTATTAAAGATCTATTTACTATTTAAATTACACGGGATAAATAGTGGTCTTATTGTCTTAATGTAACTTTATCATCATCATCATTAAAGCTGATATACGTCCCCCTGCTGGACTCCAACCTCCTCCACAATGGGAGAGACATTGACCTACTATACCAATCTGGTCATGTATGTAAGTTGTGTCCGTTTATTATATGTTTATATTATAACAACACCCGCCATACAAGGATCCTTACTGCACGATCTTAAGAACGCAAAAAAGAACTAGCGAATCTTAAAAAAAAAATGTGATGACACATTTTATCGGGATCCGTTTTAAATATTATTTGAAGGTCACAAATAACTTGATAATTTACAGAAAATTATTGCTCGTATTTCTTAAAAACCGCAACAAATATTTTAACTAAAATAACACTAAAACGATAAATTCCTAGAATATGATTCAATCATCCACGAAATAGCGAAAGATGTGATTTCAATTGGGTTTTCTTTATTGAAAGTATCACCAAGACCCTGATCTTAGACACCTTGACATACTAACCTAGATACTCTTATTTCCTCGAAAGTATTATTTAATTTCATTAACTTCCTCTCGAAATGATTACAATTTGTTATGAAACTATTGACTGAATAAGCAAAGCTTAACGACATATCGTTGTATGAAAATGATATCATAAAAATATTACATAATTTATTCTTATTAATATAACAGAGCCTTTAACATTGGACAGAGTAAGAATATGATTGAACGTCGCTTCTTTTTCCGTGGACGTCACGGACACGTTAAAAAGGAACTAAAGGATATAAATATCACTATATGAGGAGGCAAACCAGAAATAAGACAATTCACCATCCATTTGGCTATAACCCAATATGGCAGACTATTTCCTAATATATATCATTTATTGTAACAGAAATTTACACGTACAGGCAATAATATATTCAAACGACATAACCCATGTTTAACAGACGGACGGACGTTGAGAAAAACGCTGATAGATGTATTAAATAATACCCATAACAGAAGCGAAATTTATAATATGTATAGGCGTAGTCTGGGCTAGTGGACTAACGCCGTGTTTGACAGAAGAACCTAAGGTTATAGTTTGAAGAACCTAAAGCCCTTAAGCTCTTAGCCTATCTGATGGGATACCTGCACCGCGCTACCTAAGGTGACAGGTAGATGTGAGATGGATGTTGGGTGGAGGATTGGTAATTCTCACTGCCAGTCAAGCAGATTCACTAGACTGATCAGAACTGACGGCTAAGGGTGTCTTGGCCACAGTGAGATGGAGGTTTGGGTGGAGGATTGGTAACTCTCACTGCCAGTCAAGCAGACTCACTAGACTGATCAGAACTGACGGCTGAGGGTGTCTTGGCCAAAGTGAGAGGGATGTAACTGAGAGATGAATAAATTCAAATCTGATTTATTTTACAAAATGTACACCTTATTTACTACTTATAGCTAATACACACATATACCATTTTGTGTTAGTGTGTCGTAAGTGTGAAGTGTAACGCAGCGTCTTTTAATCATGTCAGTGCTAATTTTGCACATTTGTATGTTGACATGCTTTACTTGTATGTTGACATGCTCTACTTTTGAATTTGCTGCGTTGCATGTTCAATGTGCATTGAACATAATATGATAATCATTCTTCAATCCTGATCTACCTGTATTCTCCCATACGAATTAAAGTAAATATTAGTACTATCAAAATATTTACACTAATGTATCTATCTATACGATGTACATTGCAGCCAGGCTCTACAATAGTCTACGTGAAAGACACCGAGGTTTTAACCTTTAGGAATTCCCAAGCAACAGCGGCACGCGCCAGTGGCGAATCCAACGCCACGAGGGGACTGAGAAGGGCAAGAGGAACTGCCCAAAGGACAGTAATTCGGTGGTGGAGAGAGGAATTGGGGGACTGTAGAGGCGATTGCGCCCCACCTTCACCGCTGGATGAACCGAAGGCACGGCAACCTGATCTTCAGGATGACGCAGGTACTTACTGGACACGGGGTCTTCAGTAAGTACCTGCACAGAATTGGACGAGAAGAGGCCCCTGGATGAATTTTCCTTATATAGTTATTATCTGAATATCCTACCCCTTCGACTTTTATGACAAGAACAGGAGCCGGTGAATTGTATTCTTACTCCATCACTACCATCGGAAAAGGATTAAATAGCAATCTATATCAATAAATAAAATTGGAGTGTCTGTTTGTAATATTAAAATAATAGGTTTTTTTCATGCTCACACGGTTATTTGCACTATACATATGCCTAAAAATCACTTTAATTTTTTTTTGTCTGACTGTCTGTTTGTTCCGGGTAATCTTCAAAACGGCTAGACCGCTTTCAAAAATTCTTTCACCAATGAAAAGCTATAATATCAGGGCGTAAACTAGGCTATATTTTATCCCGGTATTCCCACGGGAACGGGATCTACGCGGGTAAAACGACTAAAAACGAAGCGAAGCGAGGGCGGATTGCTTTATTTACTATAATAAAAAAAATGGTGACAAACTAGTGTAATATCAAATCTTCTTCTTGGTAGCTATTGCTGGGCACGTGCCTTCCTAAGTAAGGAAAATAAGCCAACACTAACCAAACAAGTTGGCATAGATTTTCTCTTCCTATATTATACACTTAATTACCTTAATCGTTTTTACTTATTAAATAGAAACTATATATAATGATTTATAATGTTTACGCGAGCACTATACATTGTAAATACAACTACTTTTACGAATTTATCACGTTTGTATTTGATTTATGATTGCCCGACGTTTCGAACACACAGCATTGCTGGTCACGGGCGGATTGTCCGCCGCACTGTAAAAGTAGTAAGTTTTAGAAACCTTTGTAACTAATTATTTTCATTCATTTCATTGCGTAAGTAATATCTGCAGCGTAGTAATCCAACTCCAGCGTGAGTTTAAATGAGGGCATAAATAAAATAAATATTATATTTTTGACGAACTCTAAGTAATCTAAAATAATCTATACCAATAAATAAAATTGGAGTGTCTGTTTGTAATATCAAAATAATAGGCTTTTTTCATGCTCACGCAGTTATTTGCACTGTACATATACCTAAAAATTACTTTATCTTTTATTTGTCTGTCTGTCTGTTTGTTCCGGGTAATCTTCAAAACGGCTGGACCGATTTAAAAAATTCTTTCATCAATGGAAAGCTATAATATCAGGGAGTAAACTAGGCTATATTTTATCCCGGTATTCCCACGGGAACGGGAACTACGGTGAAAAAGCGACAGAAACCGAAGCGAAGCGAGGGTGGGTTGCTAGTAATTTCATAAAGTTCTTTTTAATTTTATTATAATTTCATAAATGTCCGATTGGTGACGGAGTAAGAAAACAATTCATTATCCCTCTCTTGCCCGTGGGTGTCGTAAAAGACGACTAAGTGCTTAAATATGCATATAACATCTAAGCAAGAGAAGGAAAACTCGAAATGAAATCCTATCCCAACAGGTCTGACCAGTAGTATAGTAGGCAATTTCCCTTGTAGTATGGAAGAGGCTCGAACCCAGCAGAGAGACGTACATGAGCTGAAATGAATGAATAAATAAAGTTCTTTGGTTTTAGCAGGAAATACCAATGCTGAGTTGGCTGCTGGTTGATTATTTGTTAAGATGATATGACATCCTTACTAATATTATAAATGCGAAAGTAAGAATGTTTGTTTGTTTGCTTGTTATGCTTTCACTACCGAAATGATTTCAAAAATTCTTTCACCAATGGAAAGCTCATCAGGGAGTAAGATAGGCTATATTTTATCCCGGTGTTCGCACAGGAACGGAAAGACGCGGGTAAGGCAACTGAAACCGAAGCGAAGTGAGGGCGGGTTGCTAGTATTCTTATGCAATTGCCATTCATTACATTAGAATAGTATAATAATGAAATTCACATCTCTAGAGATGGTCGATATCAACATATTAAATTAGGAAATTGACATTTCTAGAGATATCGATGGTAATAATGTGACCGTGACTGTAAATAAAGATAAAATTGATTTTGAGTTACCTGTTGAGATAATTTGTAAGACAAATCGAATTGATTTGTTTCAAGTTCGATAAAAAATACACTTGATTTATTTAATATTGAACCATAACTTAGAGACACAAGACAACGAAATTGCGAAGTTTGATGGCACAAATGGCGTAAATGCTATGTGATACGAATTCCTGTAGCAAGTTTCATTAATTCGATTGCCTTTAGTTGAAATTTGAGACTCCAAACAGCAATCTTTTACTACTTGGATAGCGAAGTTATTTTATACTTGTTTTAAACATAAATACACATAGATATACAGGGTAACCTTTCTATTTCTAAAATAAACAAACATTATTATGGGTTTGACGTCTGGTCCCTGACATAAGTTTCTTTCTTGCTTGATCCCACGCAAGTCAGAGCGGCAATTATATAAGATATGACATGTCAAACTGTGAAATGACGATACGCTTATTAAGGGTACTTTACATTAACCGTACATATACTAAGACTTACTTTATTCGCGATAGATAGAACTGAACGTAATTTTACAGGCCTGTAATCCATATACACACTAGAATTAGTTTATTTTGATCTATTCAGCAAAGAATTGAAATTGAAACTAGTTTATTTTGTATTTAGTTTTTTGCTATGATGATGTTTGATGTAAAATGAAAAGGTCAATAATAATTATATCGAAACAAAATCTTTATTTTGCTGCTTTTAGACTACGTGACAATATGAATGCACACAAAAATCACAGCCTCACGTAAGCTTACACATATCAAGATCATATTAGGGATAACCTGTGAGAGGTTAACTGCGCAATTACCCATTCCCTTAGGTAAACATTTCTATGGGATCAACAACACCTAACAATATTTTCTTCCTAATTTTTGAACACACAAAAATAAACTTTATTTCAGCTGTATTAACTTGCATAATCTTATATCATTTCATTTTATATCCTACGTGATATTTCTAGCGTAGGTCGCGCGATTTTTTGTTGCAGTATGAAAGGTAGTTAAGTCATCGTGCGCGGCATTGGCCCAAATGTCGTATTATCGATATTCGGTTACAACACTAGATGACGAATACGCCTCTATAATTAATGTGTCGTTTGTTTTTAAGTTTTACATTAATAACCCTGACATTAGTGCTGTACTATGGCATTTTTTTTCATTCATCATCATCTTGCTCTTATCCCAATTACTTGGGGTCGACGCAATATGTCATCTGTTTTGACATATTGCAAAAAGTTTCGGCTATGACTTTTATGACCGGCCGCCTGCCTGACGTCAACCCTCCTTGGGAATGTAATCGTTGACCCGAATGGAAATCGTTGACCAGATGGAGTTGGTCCGGGTCAATCTAGGGCTCTTAGTCGTCTTTTACGACACCCACGAGCAAAGCAAGGGTTGGTAGTATTCGAAGCCGCTACCACACAGCAAGGCATTTTTTTTTCATTGAAAGTATTAAACAGTTGTTTGTGAATAAGACAATAACTATGATGCTATGATTATTGATGAGCTCGTAAGGTTAAACGTATAAATATTCTTTTGATGATATTAATTGATCACTTTGTATTTTATTAACAGCGTTGAACCTGATCTCATATGATACTTATAAGATGTGGAGGCCTATTATTGTATACATCCAATGTATTCAAACTAGACTTTATACGTCTTTATAGTTTGGTGATAATAGTTAAATGAATGATGTAAAATTATATTTCACCTTGCCCGTCACAAAGTTGCGTTTTGTATGTGCGACGTCGAAAATATTTCAACCGTAAAATATAAGAGATATTTTATTAAAAAAGAAGACCAAAAGTAGTAACATATTTTTTTATAAAATGCTCTGATAAGATATTAAGACTCCTTTGTGAGGCTTCGATAATATTTTCAAAATGATTTACATTTTTTTTAACGTTAAATTATGTAGATATGTGTATCTATTATTTTCTGTATGGTGTCGGAGTAAGTTTTTCATTAAGAAACCAATGAAAATTATAGATTGGTCCTAGATTTTTTTTTTCTTTTTGATTCCCGTGCTGTGATGACTCAAGATTCACCCACCCAATGAGCTAATGACTTATAACTTTAAAATATACTTACCACAGGAACTACATTTAGGACCCTTAATAATTATAAGTGCTAATCGTAGATTTAATAATATTTATTTAGTCTATACCAATAAATAAAATTGGAGTGTCTGTTTGTAATGTCAAAATAATAGGCTATTTTCATGCTCACACGGTTATTTGCACGACACCTATGCCTAAAATAACAATCAAAAAATTTTTGTCTGTTTGTCTGTCTGTTTGTTCCGGGTAATCTTCAAAACGGCTGAACTGATTTCAAAAATTCTTTCACCAATGGAAAGCTATAATATCAGGGCGTAAACTAGGCTATATTTTATCCCGGTATTCCCACGGGAACGGGAACTACGCGGGTAAAACGACTATAACCTATAACCGAAGCGAAGCGAGGGTGGGTTGCTAGTTTAAAAATAAAACCACACTTTTTGGCTATGGTCAGCGCACACGCCGACCGTTCCGTCCAGAGTGAGGAAAGGGCAGAGTGCGGCCCCATAACCCACCGTTTTTGCTCTCCGTTGCCATTGGACTGACCACCGTGTTCTTTGTCGTCCGTGGCTAGCCCGGCGGAATACCCTTTCAGGTACCCATCCTGCCTAACGCCTCTCCCGGGTCTTCAGTCGCCCTCATGCAGTCAGCCTCTCCGCAGGTGACTATTCCCCGATCGCATTAAGAATTCTGCATGGGGATCGAACCAAAGAAACTGTTCAGACACAATATAGTGTGCCTTAGAATAATAACGTATAGAAGGTAAGTCCGAACAAACACAAAAAATGAAGCATTTAAATTGGAGCCTAATGCAGCTTACGCCGGACCGTTCCGTAGTGTACAAGGTCACTATACTGCACGTACGTACATCATCATCATCATCGCAGCCCACATACGTCCCACTGTTGGGCTCGGGCCTCCTCCACGATGGGAGGGAATTTGACCTACTATACCTTGCTGGTCACACATGTTGATATTTATGTAGTTGATATATTACGCACGTACGTACGCAACTCTTAAAAAATAAATAGTTAATTATGACGGTTTGTGCATTCAAATGGTGTCACAACAGATTTGAAAAACATACAAAGTATATTAACATTACTTTTAAAAGTATTTCGACGATTTATGTTAATAAAAACAAAATTTGATTTCATAATTTGTATAGTGGTGTGCGTGTGCACGTGTGTAATCCTCTGCGCGCATGTAGTATTTTTGGCTTCATGTTTTTGATCGTTTAAGTATCGACACTATCCTTCTATACGTTATTATTCTAAGATAGTATGCCTTAATATTTACATAGATGAATTATTTGTGTAAAGAAGTAAAAATGCCATGGACTCCATTCCCTTCTATGAATTTTATTAGACAGGAATGAGATAAGCACATAAAAAGTAGCAAAAAAAGAAAAGGCGAAACCTAGACCTCTATGTCAATCCGTCTGTTAATTTCCGTTCAAAGTTACGGATATAACAAGTAATAAATTTAAACTATCCAATATTTGAAATAATGATCTCATTCAAATAGTATTACGCATTTTTTTTTTTGTTCACAAAACCAGTTGACTTGCTCACATGTCAGTATATTTGTATCGTCATAAATAGCAACTACGTCATTGTTAAGACTCTAAAGAATAGAGTCAATCGACAAAAATAACTCAGTAGATTAAGTGCAAAATACTTTTATTAGTTTCTTTAATATTTCTACCGAATGAACGTTGAGTTTGTATTAAGTATAGTGTTAGGACTCAGAGTAGTAGGACCACACAGTACCACACTCTCGCAGAAAATCGACGTCTGTGTAGTAGCGATTTGTTACTGCGCTTCGTTCGGTGAGCGAGAGAGCTGGAAGCCCAACTTTCTGAGGGTGTTTGCGTGTGGTTTTGGTGGTGCCCTTGGTATTACCGAGCCTCAATGCACGCATTTACACTCCCTTCACTTTCTTCGCGGTAGGCAACGACCTTGTAAAGGTCCATGAGCGGCAGCAACACTTACCATCAGATGTACTGTTTGCTCGTTTACCACCGTTTGCAATAAAGAAAAAAAAGTATATCCAACGAGGATATTTTTAACTGTATCTGATTGTGATGTATCTTATCCAGTATCTTGGAATCCTGCATAATTTTTACATTATCATCACAGCTCATATATGTCACACTACTGGGCTCGAGACTCCTCCATATTGTGAGGAAATTGTCCTACCACGCTTTTCAGGCGGGTTGGTATAGGGTTTTATTTTCTTTCCTTCTCTTGCATAGTTGTTAAATGCACAAGAAATCCCTCAGTCACCTTTTACGATACCCACGGGCAAGAGAAAGGGAGGTAAATTGTATTCTTACTCCGTCACCATATTTTTTTAGATAATTATTAGAAAATCTAAAGAATACAAAAAATTAATGAAATACTCTAGATCCTTTTAATAAAACCTATTTTTAAAAGTTTTTATTTAACTTGCTCTGTTAGTATGGGACAAATCTTGCGAGTTAAATAGCACTACTTCCTGTCGTTAGATTAGGTTGAAATTTGGTTTACTTACGTAACTTCGGTGACAATGCAATAATATGGTACCATGAAGCTGGTCTCAAGATGGCGTTGGAAGGTGGCCATAGGAACTCTAAATTAAACGAGATAAGCCCGTCGAGTTTGGACTTGTTTGAATAGTCTTGACAAGCAGTATTTAAATAAATGCTTTTAAAAAAAAAATTATATAATTTTTAGTTTGTATTAGATTGCCCAACGTTTCCAAGACTTTTTAGCATTCACCACCATGAACCATGAACACTGAAAAGTGAAAATGGTAGTAAAAGTAGTTTTTTTTTATGTTGTGCAATACTCGCGTAAATATCAGAAATCATTAAGATAATACGTCTCTTTTTAAATAAATTATACATTAAATCGTTGAACGATTTGTGGTTACTATAATCTATATTTAATGAATAGTATTAGTTATAAAACAAACTCACAACACTCGTTATGAAAAGTTGGTATGAACATATAGATCAAATCAAATCATTTATTATGCATAGACCCCTTAAGGGCACTTATATATTGTCTGATTATTACGCCATCTGTACATTGAAATATTTTAATTGCAGTGTTTCTCAAACGTTGACCTTTTATTTAAAAGAAATTATACGTATGTACAAACACAGATTTGGCATTTAATATTCAAACACAAATTTGGCATTTTAATTATAAAATTTATTTTAGTAACTTCATGTGATATAATGCTTTTATCTTTTCTATCACTATGTAATAAAAACTTTAGATTAGTTCTATAATTTTCTGTAAATATATAATATTTGATTTTCGTGTGGTAACGGAGCAAGAATACAATTTACCACCCTTCTCCTGCCCTTGGGAATAAATATAACATCTACGAGTATGCAAGAGTTGGAAAACTCTAAAAAAAATACTATATCAACACGTCTAACTAGGGTAGTTATGATAGGTCAATTTCCCTCCTGTTGTAGATAAGGCTCAAGCTGTACAGTGGACTGCCGAAATAATTATAATGGTTAAAGTGATAATATGCGTATGAAATCTGTGCAAAAGAAGGCGAAACATAATAATCTATGTGATGAGTTTGATATAGTAGGTCAATTATCCTGCTATTGAGGAAGAGGCTCAAGCCCAGCAGTGTAACGTATATGAACTGAAATTATGATGATGAATTTAACTGCACAAATGGCGTGGTGGATAAGATACTGACCTGCAGCGCCAATGTCCTGGGTTCGAATCCCATGCAGAACAATACTTTGTGCGTTCCACATATTGTTTTTCTGAGTCTGGATGTAATTTGTGTCCGTTAATTATATGTTTGTAAAGTCCCCCGCAACACAAGGATTAGTTCCTCAGCGCAGTGTCTTTAAAAAAAATTAAATATTTGATATCTTAATATATACATATAAATTACGTGTCACGTTGTTTGTCCACGTTGGACTCCTAAACTACTTAACCGATTTTAATCAACTTACACACACCGTGTGCAGTTTGATCCAACTTGAAAGATAGGATAGCTTACATCTTAATTTATAGTCGCAATATTATTTTATTGCAAATTATTTGTATTACCTATATATACCTATTATAATAATAATAATTTATTTTTTATTTGACATTCACAATTATGTGTTAACTCCAAACGATTTTAGCAGATGGCGATATCTGTTGACTGGATTGAGTAATTATTTAATAGATGGCGCTGCTATGTCAAACCTACAAACGTTTTACATAGAATTTGAACTTTTTTACATAGATACCATTTGTAAAAAAATATGACGACGTCCATGACAGATTTTCTCCTACAATTCCACTTAAATAGTGTAATAAAATGTAATATAACTAAAATATTAGTCACAGCAACGCGTGGCCGGGTCTGCTAGTAAATATATATATATATATATATATATATATATATATATATATATATATATATGTTGCTTTAGGCTTCACAGTTGACTGCCTAATTTTTTTTTCATTGGTGTAGTACGTATTAAGAATATCAGCTATTTTGTTATTACTGGTTTTATCGTCCGTATGATAATGGAGCAAAAATACAATTCACCACCCCTTCCCATGGATGCCGAAAAGGAAAACTCGACATAAAATCCTATACCAACTCAATTTCCCTACCATTGTGAAAGAAAGTCTGAGCCCAACAGTGGGACTTATGAGTTGATGATGATGGACAATATTGTAAACACTTGGCGTGCTTATTGCGACGTGCGACTATCCGTGAATATTTTAAAATGGGACATAATCCAATTTATCTGTATTATGACAACAATAAAGATGGAAAACCCCATTGAGAAAGAACTGTGACGGCAACATCGATACGTAGGGAGAATGGAATTTATTTTTTAATCAAATACTGTACTTATAACCATAGTATAAAGTTCATTTTTTAATTGACTTGTGAATAAGAAATGACCTTGGAGATTCCTTAGTATAATTATGTTTATAGGCACAGTCATGCTTTACTTATGTTAATTAAACAATTCCTGATGATGGGCTACTTAATATATGTTTTAATTGGAGTCTTAAGATAAACTCTACCTTTAACAGCAGCCATCATCTTTTTATCATGAACACCATCCTCCGTCTGGTGACGGAATAAGCACACAATTCAAACAAATGGGTGTCGTAAAAAATTACTAAGAATATTATATGCTATATACTCAACGTGCTATGGAGAGGACTGGAGGCTATATGCTATGTGATAAAAACCGAATCACGGAAATCCGCAGAAGAACAGGTGTAACCGACATAGCCCGCAAAATTAGCATGTTGGGGCAGAAAGGTTCTTGAGTGGTGACTACGAATCGGACGACACAGCGTAGGACGACCCCCCACTAGGTGGACTGACAACATTCTCAAAGTCGCAGGGAACCGTTGGATGCAAGTAGCGCAGGACCGTTGCGAGTGGCATTCTCGTGGGGAGGCCTGTGTTCAGCAGTGGACGTCTGTAGGCTGATGGATGGAGGGATGGAACATCTATACAAGAGAAGGAAAACTCGAAATAAACCTACATCCATCGTCTGACGAGCATAATATACTCGTAGTAGATAAATTGTCCTTCCGTTTGGAGAAACCAGCATTGGAACGTATATGGGTTGATAATGAATTGTTCTCAAATATGTTGTTCTAAAGGACACAGGATTTAATTCACAATAGAAGTATATAGTGGTAGGACCAAACTGTTGATAGTTGTCTGTCTACAGTTGTGGGCCGAACCATCCGGGGAAGTACCACATTCTCGCAGAAAATCGACGTCTGAGTAGTAGCAATTTGTTACTGCGCGTCGTTCGGCGAACGAGAGAGCCGGAAGCCCAACTTTCTGGGGGTGTTTGCGTGTGGTAGGTTCTCATTGCACGCATTCACATTCCCTTTGCGGCAAGACCTGTGTTTTTAGACACTGAGGTATGTTGGACGAGAAGATCCTTTTAAGTTGCCCGAACATTTCCAAGTATTACACGTTGTAAATAAAACTACTTTACGGATTTTATAGCGTTTGTTTTTATTTATGGTCACGGGCGGACCATAAACACTGCAAAGTGTTCGAAACGTCGGACAATCAAAAATCAAATTCAAACGCGATAAAATCCGTGAAGTAGTTTTATTTACAAATCTTTATATATAAATTTCTTGTGTACTTATGTCACTGAACTCCTCTTAAACGGCTGGACCGATGTTGATGAAATTTTTTGTGCATGTTCAAGGGGATTCGAGAATGGTTTAGATTCGCAATTGGACCCGGTAGGTGGCGCTTTTTTGAACAGAACAACGTCTGTTCGGTCAGCGAGTATTATATATTTTTAAATTAATTACTACAGTTATGTGTGTAATTAAAATCATATTATAATATAACAATACCAAAGATTTTATCACCAAAAATGCTATTCAGGTTTTTTAATTAAAGAACTAACCTAATGATAAAAGAAATCAATAATACCACATAACTTTTTATTATTGCGATAAGGAAATATCATTTAAAATTTAATTAATGAAGTTCTAACCTTTACACGTGTGTCACAGTTAAGATTTTCATTGCGGTATTTTTCTATCTGGATAATTTGAATCATTTACTTTTTTCTAGTTATTATATCAAATTTGGATCAAAACATCTATGATTAAGGAAGCTATGTTGGATGCCAATTATCATAGATATCTTATCAAACGTTACGATGTTAAACAACAAAAATATACCTCAAAAGGTACTGTCACCCATTTGCCTGATACTCCCTTAGACGGTATTTAGACTCCGACAAGAAAGCAAGGGTGGTCACATATTGTATTCTTAACCCAGGAATACTTTACTATCTTTTTTTTTGTTCTTATTTTTGAAATATTTAAGTCTTGGTATGGACACGTGATGAGGAGGAATGAAGGGCACGTGATGAGGAGGGTTGTCAATATATTCGTGGATGGACGTAAAAATCGTGGCAGGCCTAAAAAGAGATGGATGGATTGTGTAAAAGAGGATATGCGTCTGAAAGTAATGAGTGCAAATATGACGGCTGATAGAAGGCTATGGAAGGTAAGAACATATTGTGCCCACCCCACTAAGCGTGGGACGAGGGCAGGCAAATGATGATTTCTGAAATATTTAAAGAAAATTTGCATTTAATATCTTGTAAATAATATTTTATGTGATCATCACAGCTCATATATGTTCCACTACTGAGCTCGAGCCTCTTCCATAATGGGAGATAAATTAACCTACTGTACCACGTTAGTCAGACGTTTTGAGGTTATATTTTGAAGTTTCTTTCTGTTGCATAGTTATTATCTGCGTATTATTATCTCTTAGTCAGCATTTACGGTACAGGCAAGGGATTGATGGATTGTATTCCTACTCCGTCATCACACAGAACATATATACAATGTTTTATATATGAAATATTTAATAAAATTTCTCCATGATAAATCTAATAATAGCTGATAACACTGCAGCTGCAGCACCAGTAGTATGAGTATTGCATAGTGAGCCTAAAATCTCTTGATCATCATTCAACAAACGCCATTCTTGACGATCCGAACTGTGTAAACTTTTTGATACGGTTAACTTTTCGCCATCAGTTTCTTTGCTAGTGCCTAAACATCCTAATTCAGTTTGATATTCAAGAAGTTCTTCAATCCAAGATCGTCGAAGAAATTGAACATGACCTTCAAGCGTACACAGACTTATCTGTTCCAAAAATAAATCTGGTATTTGAAAGTTTTGATACGCAAGGTACTCGGCTTCGTTGTATATTTTTGCACAAAAATTGTCAATCTGCTGTTTATCTTTTGAGGCTGTAGTTATAGTACATCCGCGTGAAAACCGTACCATGATTAAATATAGCAATCGATGCGTCATTGCGTAACCAAAATTGGTGCCATTTATGATAGTTTGAAGACAACGGTAAGGAATCTTACAACGGGCCCACTCCATTTTTGCATTCACAGGATTATTTGCTAATGCGCTGATACATATGTCGGAAGTTTCCGGATCTGGGATATAACTTTCAAAATCAAATACTTTATGTTTATATGAAGACCATTTAGAATATTTATTTATTAAATCTCGCCTTGTGAAAAATTCAGTTTTCATTAAAAGATCCGTTCTAAATTTTTGCAAATGATTAGTCCAATAATATTCATTGCCGAAGAACAGTTTATTGATATCGCGCGCTCGTTCGTTTCGACCAGAATCATTTTTAAAACTTCGCATCATGTTCTGATAAAATTCCATAATATCGTCATTCATTCTTAACACCTGATCCAAACTGGTTTTAATATTTTCCGGTAAATTTTGCCCTTTCACTGCCAGAACCGTTCTTAAGTTCACATTTACTAAAAACAAGCCAAAAGCAAAATTGATATCCACATTATGTTTATGTTTATCAACGAAGTAATATATTTTTTCCAATTTTATTAAATAGTCATATATATTTCTCTTCAATGGTAAATCATCGAGTATTTCTCTTTGTTTGTAATTATACTTGACAAGATGTGTTGCGACAACTTTATTTGTCAAACAGATAAATGCCCATAAGACTGTAACTGTTATAAGCCCACGATGTAAAATAATTGATTTTGATATCATAATTATACTCAAGACCAAATGTCCATTGAATATTTTCACTACAACGTTTTAGTACCTGCATTCAAATTACAAATATGCGTGATTGAATTAATATTTTCATTTATATATACAGCGATAAGTAAACTACGGAAAACTTTCTACATATTTACTACATACTTATGTATGTGTGTGAGGGAAATTTCTGTGTGGTGACGGAGTCAGAATCCAATTTACCAACCCTTTCTTGCCCGTGGGAGTTGTAAAGGACGTTGTAAGGGACAATAACAGGCAGATAACATCTATATAACTGGAGGAACACTCGAAATAAAACCCTACACAAATCCGTCTGACAAGAGTGATATAGTTGATAAAACCCTCTTATTGTCTTATTGAAGGCTCAAACGTGTATAAGCTGTGCTGCTGACCTAAACGGCATCCAGACGAGTACTATTTTAACTGCATACAGGGCATAGTGACTACTCTTAAGTAACGACATACAGAGCCAATCTAATATCCACGACATATATTTTAAATATAGTATTGGTCAAATAATTTCTGTTTGAAATTTAAAAGAGACATATTAATAGAAATCATGAGTTATATAGTTTTAGGCCATTATATCCGAAAAAATAAATTGATATATAAATATATTTTTAAGATATGAAATAATCCTTGTATCGCGGCGAACTTTACAAATATGCCGATAAATGTCGATAAATGCCGCGCAAACTCAGAATAACTATTTTACGCTTTACATAAAACTTTGATCTGCATGGAAATCGAATCTACGACAACTGGCATGGTCGGTATATCTAATCACCACGGCATCTATACATTTAACTTTGTATTAGTGAGGGATTGATTTCTTTCATATGCCACCCGGAGTTTTAACCCCAAAAGTTAAAACTAGAAGTCACATGTGCCACTAGATTAACAAAACCATGAATTATAAATAGAATTTAATTGCAACAATAATGCACTCTGTAGAAATATTGTGAAATTTTCTAACACATACTAAGTACTTTACCGAGGGGTGTTATCCATTTCGCAAGACGCTTTGCGCACGCGTCGATATATAATGAAATCATAAGTCACGATCCCATACTCAAACCATTACCTGAAACAACAGAAACATAACCTTATAGAAATGAAAATAGAGTCAAATTTTCTTAGAACCGAATTTTAACGTTACATTGGCCTATATAGTATTACATGAATAGATTATTGAGAATTACAAAACTGAACAGATGTTTTAAGTTTAATAGACTGAGTGTTATAGATCAAATTCTTAGATTTAGAGGTAACGTGATAGGAAGACTAAGTCTCTGCCATATGGAGGTTTTGGGTTCAAAATCCGCGGACTATTCTAAGTATTCAATCGTAAACAACGTTTTCATGTTGATAAAACCGTTAATGGTTAACTTTTACTCGTACCCGACCGTAGTGTCTATATGGGCTAAGAAGACAAATGTAAAAATAAATAATAGTATCTAATAACAAAAAAGTGTGATGACGTAGTAAGAATATAATTCACCACCTTGGCGTGGATATCGTAAAAGACGACTAAGGGATATAATATATAGATATTATATGAGGAAAAGAGAGGAAAGGAGCAAGATGAAGAATAGTCGACCCTAAACCCTATACCAATACGTTTGCCCAGCGCGGTATATTTACATAGGTCGATTTCCCTTCTATTAGGGACGAGGCCCGTGCCGAACAGGAAGACTTATCTGGGTTGAAATGAATAAATAAAAAAAAGAGGAAACAAATACGGAATGAATATATAATTAAATACATAGGATGAATATAGGAAATTTTACGCGTATTAAATTATTAGCAAAAGTCACTTGCTGTATATAAATATGGTCTTCCGATTCTAAACTATATGTAAATAAAAAGTAAAATCAAATTACCAATGGACTAGATAAAGAATAACCGGAAACAAAATAAATATTAACACAAACATATTAAAAATAAAAGTTCTTATTAACAAAGTGTTACGCAAAACTAATAAAATATAATATAAAATCGAAAATTTTATATAACAGTATAAGTTGTATAAGTTACATAATGATCTGATTTATTATATTGAACATTATAAACTGCTAATTTTAATTAATATGAATAGTTTTACCATCATTAAATCCATTTTATATGCAGTGGTGTTTTGTGTTCCGTGTGGGGACGGAGTAAGAATACAATTCACCACTCCCTATCTTGCCCGCGGATGTCGTAAAAGACGACTGTGGGATATATTATGCACCTAACATCTGTGCAAGAGAAGGAAAACTCGAAATGAAATCCTATACCAACCAGCATGGTATAGTAGATCAAATTCCCTCCCATTGTGGAGGAGGCCCGAGCCCAACAGTGGGGCGTATGTGGGCTGCGATGATGATGATGATGATACTATAAAAGATGTAAATAAAGCATTTAGAAAAGTATATATGCGTGTTGCAACAGAGTAATAATACAATACCCTTTTTTTGGGGTGGGCTACGGTCAGTGTACCCGCCGCCCGGCTTCGTCCGGGGCGACAGAGGGGTGACGCACGGCCCCGTAATCCACCCGTGGTACGTCGCCAGGAGTACTCTCTCCTCGAAACCCCCACTGTTCGGGGCCGTCAGGAGCGTCAGGTCATAATACAATCCCTATTCCTATACTTTCCCGTAGGTTTTACAGATGACGAATATCATCATCGTGATCTCAGCCCATATAAGTCCTGTTGGGTTCGAGCCTCTTCTACAATGGAAGGGAAATTGACCTACTATAGCGCGCTGGTCAGGCGCGTTGTTATAGGGATTTATGTAGAGTTTGCCTTATCTTACATAGGCATTACCCGCATATCATCTTGTTTAGTCATTTTTTACAACACCCACAGGTAAAAGAGGGAGTGGACGAAAATGTTACGCAGATAACATTCCTACAAAAAAAGAAAAGTTCGACTTCCCTATATCAAACTATCCTCACTGAGCATCATCAACTAATTCATTCAAAAGTTGGTGTAATAATCAGTCAAATTCTCTAGTATTATGAAGGAGGCTCCTTCCTAGCAGTTGAACGCAATATGAGCTGAAAACCAAATCAGGAAACAATAAAATGATTCTCTTATTGGCATATAGGCTGTAGATGAGTAAGTAAATAATAAGATTATTCGTGTTTTGGCACATATGTCTAATAAAATGGGCCTCTGGCCGCATGTATGTCAATATCACTGACATATTTAAATAATCTGTATTGTGACTTGGTGAGACATTAGTTAAGTTTTGACACCAAATAAGACAAGGTGTTATTTCATATATATCTTAGTACCTACTTAGAACAGTATTTCTGTTTTTCATAAGGAATTAATGTTGTCAGATACGATGGTATTCAAATAAAAAACAATTTAAAGAGACCCTTACTCCGATATGCAGCGGTGAGGTATGCCATCTATCTCCAGAAAAGGATCTGAGATTAAGGTTTATATGGCGAAATGTATTAATAAGGGCTTTTTTTTTGGTGGTGGGTCGCGGTCGGCGCGCTCCTCGCACCACTCCGTCTGGGGCGACAGAGGGGCGTAAGCACGCACAACGATGCACGTCGCTTTCGTCGTTGGGCCGACCACCGGAGCAGGGTTACTTGTCATCAGTGGTCATTAATAGGGGCATAAAAGTATGAGCTTATAAATAAAATTAAATAAATAAACACAATTATAATTAAGGTACTTTTAAAACATATGTATATTGTATAATTTTTTTCGTGTGGTGACGGAGTAGGAATACAATTCACTGATATAATTATGCAATAACGTCTATGCATGAGAAGGAAAACTCTTACCAGTGTGGTATATATAACCCACTAGGGTTAATTGCCCTCCTAATGTAGAGGAGGCTGAAACCCAACGGTGGGACATATTATGAGCTGAAATGATGAATGATGATGATTATATCATTTACTAACCTATTTTGTTATGGTATCGCATTACAAATACAATTCACCACACTTTATTTAACCCATAGGTATTTCAAAAGACTACTAATAGATATAATTTGCATATAACATCTTTTGAAAATAAGCTAAACACTAAATAAAAACTTAAACCAACCCTTCAGATCAGCGTGGTATTCATTTCAACTCATATATGCCCCAATGTTGGGCTCTAGCCACCTCCCCAATGGAAGTGAAATCGACCTACGATCGCGCTGGTCAGACGGGTTGTTATACAGTTTAATTACGAGTTTTCCTACTCTTGCATAGATATTGTAGCGTATCATATCCCTTAGTCGTCTTTTACGCCATCCATGTGCAAGAAAGGGGGTGGTGAATTGTATTCTTACTCCGTCACCAGACGGAAAGCACAGCGTGGTGAGGCTTTACCTGAACCGAGCGATTTATATGAGCTAAGATGATGATGGCTACCATAATCATTTATCATCATTTCAGCTCATATACGTCGCACTGTTGAGCTCGAGGCACCTCCGTAATAGGAGGGAAATGACGCAATGGAGGCTACCATAAAATATTATAAAAATGTTGAATTCATTAATAACTTAAATTTAGTATTTCTTAAAGCATTTTTAAATGATATGTATTCAATCAACTGGATGACAAAATGCTCTAAATAAAATAACCTACAACGATAATTAATATTGGAATTAAAATTCCTCTACGATGAAGATATCGTGAAATATGTATTTGTCTCAATTAAAATGGCAAGGTAAGATTTAAAACACGTTATTTTATTGTAAGATTTATGTTGAAGTTTTTGATTGTTTAATTTATTATTAATTATGTGTGAATAAGCAATTCTTCAATGTGGGTTCATATTTATTTCGCAAACAGTTTCAACGTTTTGGTTTAAATTTCAACGTTTTTGATATGAAACATTTATAGACGAGGGTAAACCCGATTGTTAGCGTGGCGTAAACAGGCCGCGACGACGCAATGCCACGCTATATGACGGAATATATGTATTATACGGATACAGTATGATACGGGATATTATTACAGAAATCACTGATTAAAAGAATTGATTTGTCACAATTTGAAATATTTTTGAATTTTTAATGCTTGTATTTAATGAAAATCAATGTTCATTAATATTCATCATTTGCTGGAAAAAAATCGTAACATTTTATTTTCACATGATGTCATATTAGTTTCTGTCGTAATCTGTTCTTTTAAGCATATATACTTGTACAAATTAATTTTGATGTTTCACATCTGTCAGGCGTCCTGAGCGATGGCTCACTTTTTTGTCTTTATAAAATTCAGAAACTGCAATTATACTATTTTCCATAACAACATAAAGCTATTGTAATCTGGGTTTCAAAAACAAAATGGCTTATTCTTTATACTTCACAGATATATGAAGTTGGTAAAAATTAAAGGTATAGACCGATTAGATTTTGCAATTGTTTCTCATAAAATTCCAAGATTTGTAATTGCAATCCGCAACTTCTCGATCACAAGTTTAAATACTATAACATTGAGGTTGCCATTGTGTAAAACTTATAATTTCCACATTCTGAAATCACTCACTACCTTTAAATGGTATACTTATACATTCGAATCGAATTGTGCAAGCAATTCAGAGTAACTACAACATAAGAACAACTTGTTGGACCTTGTGATATAATACTTTACCCCTCTACAATTAAGTGTTATCTTCAAAATTAGTCAACAAAGAAACACATGTAATAATTTTAAATAAACTTAGATTTAAGATATCGTACACAATTAAAGATTATCCCTTACAAATTGAACTTCAATCGAATCGTATAGGAGGCGTTTTTGATTCAACTTAAGAGCATAAATCACAACTGTAATTAAAAAACTTATTTCATAAGAGTTTGGTAACTGATAAAAATATAATTTAAAAAGCTTTTATAGTAATCCATGCTTTTCTGTGTAATTACAAATTGAGATTTCAATGCCACAACTCTTTACTTTTTTAGGGAAGTCGATAGAACTGGTTGAAGAATACCAAGAAAATAGAATTCTCTCGGTAAATTAATTCACCAGCTACAATCGCAATTCGCAAGCTACAATCGTCGTTCGAGTGTAGTGATGCAATAAGATTCACCACTCCCTTTCTTGCCCGTGGATGTCGTAAAAGACGACTAAGGGATTGTAATATGCATACAACATCTATGCAAGAGAAGAAAAACTCGACATAAAATCCCGTACCAACCCGTCCGACCAACGTGGTATAATAGGTCAATTTCCCTCCCATTGAGCAGAAGGCTCGGCAGTGGGACGTATATGAGCAGTGATAATGATGATGATGAATCGTCAAACTGGCTGGCCAAGCGTGGAGCTCATGACATTGTCTGTTTAATGAGGACTATGTCTAATAGTGGTAGACAATATACTGATAAATTATTTGATACATTAGAAATATATTATAAATATAATATATAATAAATTTTAGAAATATATTTGTTCAAATAAAAAATCTTGAATATAGTTAAATGCTTGTTTAATTTGTACGAAACTGTTGGCTGTGCTGTACCGAGTACTATTTAGAATAGGCGTTATTAATATTATTATTGACAGAAATCTCTCAGAAGAACTATAGGATCTGGAACTAAGTACAGCTCTTGTTACTTCCCACCAGTTGGTCATGGACGTCAAGGATGCCGTACCAGTGGTCGGTCCAATGGCGAAGGGGAGGAAATATGGTGAGTTATCGGTTCGCCAACGGGACAGATGGCGTACATCCGTGCCATAGTCTGAGAGTATAAAAAAGTCTCTCATAACATGGAACTTGCAAAAAGGCTAAATATAACCTTATCTGTATCATCCCATGTGTGAGAATATAACCTGAGAATAAAACCGGTCAAGTTCACTACAATACCATTGTTTTTATGATCTTATAAAAAAGTAATATTAAAAAAATACAACATTAATAATTAATATACCTACATACCGTAAAAAACAAATAAAATTTATTATCTTAACCAAAATAAATGAAGTCATTAAATCCTAATTTGTGGACTTAATTTAAAATGAAAATATATAGTAATTAATACCAAATATAGACTCATCAATTTATTTTACTTTCGAATATAATATATAGATATAATTTAGTAGATTAACAACAAAAAATGTATACTTGAAAAGGTATGTCTACAGCGAAATATTGCATTTTTTAATATTATTAGCAATAAACACGAAACTCCCTCCACGTTTAAGTTTTATGGTTGAGGGTCGCCCTGGACAAGACGGAGGTCCTCTTGTTCCATGGGCGCACTATGAGCCCTTCCATCGGCGTCTCGATCACCGTCCACTCGGTCGACATCAGCATCCGGGCCCATATGAGGTACTTGGGCCTGGTGCTCGACGGGCGATGGTGGTTCCGGGAGCATTTCCGTAGGCTCGCTCCGCGGCTCGTTGGCGCGGCGTCCGCCCTATCGTGGCTTATGCCGAACGTGGGCGGACCGAGCGCTGCGTGCCGACGGCTGTACGCGGGGGTCATCCGGTCGATGGCCCTGTACGGCGCACCGGTGTGGGCGGGGTCCATGACCACCCGACTTAGGGCCCTTCTGTGGCGACCACAGAGGGTCACGGCGGTCAGGGCCATCCGCGGATACCGCACGGTGGCGACGGAGGCAGCGTGCCTTTTACCGGGACTCCCCCGTGGGACCTGGAGGCGGAGATGCTCGCCGGACTATATCGGCGGGTGACGGGGGTGCGAGCGGAGGGCGGTGTGGTCTCGTTAAGGGATCTCACCGCCTGGCGCGTCGACGCCCGCCGAGACGTCATCGCCCGTTGGGCAGTCCGGCTGGAGAGGCCTCGGTTCGGGGTGCGAACCGTGGAGGCCTTCCTACCGGTGCTGATGCAGTGGTTGGAGAGGCGGCGCGGGGTGCTCTCCTTCCGACTGGTGCAGGTTTTGACGGGGCATGGGTGCTTCGCCAAATACCTGCACAAGGTCGTTAGGAGGGAGAGTACACCGTCCTGCCACCACTGCGATTGCGACGAGGACACGGCGCGCCATACGCTCGAGGCCTGCGGGGCTTGGGCAGTGCAGCGCTGTGAACTCGTCGCAATCATCGGTACGGACCTGACGCTGCCGGCTATCGCTAGGGCGATGGTCGACAGCGTCGGGTATTGGGACGCGGACGCAGCCTTCTGCGAGACAGTGATCTCGCGGAAGGAGGCGGCGGATCGCCTGCGTGAGGAGCGCAGCCTCGATGAGGAAATCCGCCGCCGGCGACTGGGGCGGCGCAGGCGCAACTATCTGCGCCTCATGCCGCCCTAGCCGAGGCCACGGGTGACGTGACCGGGGATTAGTCCGTCACCCGCCGAGAGGCCGACCGCGTGAGGAAAGACCGACGTCCTCCCCGAGGGGGGGACGTCGGTCGATGGGAGGGTACCCCAACAGGGGGTATTCCGTTGGGCCGACCACTGACGACAAGTTAACGCTGTTCCAGTGGTCGGCCCAACGACGAAGGCGACGTGGTTTTCGGGTGGGTCGCGGCAGTTGCGTGCTTAAGCCCCTCTGTCGCCCCGGACGGAGTGGTGCGGAGGCGCGCCGACCGCGGCTAACCCACTAAAAAAAAAAACAAAACGTTTAAGTTTTATAAAAGATAATCCAGAAATCTCTTCAACCTTCAGCTTATTAGAGCTAGACAATCATTGGGTGAGTAATCACCGTTGAGGATTTTGGATTTCGCAGAAGTTTGTTGGTGCTTTTGGTGATCTACGAATCGCTTTTTATGTGGCCTACGGTAAAATAGAATGTGATGGCCTTTCGATGATGAATCTCATCTTTTCTGCCATTTCTCCACTCTCTGCAAAAATTCATTGCAGATAACATCATGTATGTATGTAGTTAATTATTAATGCATAGATTATATTATCATCGTCATCTCATGTTATATTTGTCCCACTGCTAGTTTCAAATTTCTTCCAAAATAGAAGGAATATGACATACTACTATACCACGCTGGTCAAACGGCTTGATATATAGACTTTTATTTCAAGTTTTCCATCTTTTACAAAGATGTTATCTGCATATTATATCCCATATACTCTTACGACATCCACGGCCAAGAAAGAGGCTGGTGAATTCTTCTCCCTCACTACATGGAAAGATCTATATATTATATACACATTTTATATTTATTATTGATATTTATACTCGTACTTACGGCAAAAAATGCAAATTTTATATTATAATGAGTTGAACAGTTAAAAGCCGATAATACTCTGACGTATTACCGCGACGGGAGCGCATTTAAAAAGCTATTTCTCTCAACACGAACCCAATATAAATTTAAAATTTGCTTAAAATGAATTTTAAATTGATTGAATAATTTGAATTTTGTTTACAATTAGCTTACACGACGAGACGATATTAAAATAAAGTTTTCCTTATTTAATATACTAGCTGACCCAACAGATGTTGTTCTGTTTAAATAAAATAAAAGGAATTCTCCTGTAAATCGACAACAGCGCCGCCTACCAGGTCTAATTGTGAATCGAAACCATCCTCGAATCCCCTTGAACACACACAATAAAATTCGTCAACATCGGTCCAGCCGTTTAGGAAGAGTTCAGTGACATACACGCGTATACAAGAAATTTATATATAAAAAAGATATAAAGAAGATGTAGTGAGTATTATTTATATGAGTTTGGTGTAATATGTCTTCTAGCTTTAACACAGATGGATGAAATGCAAAACATGATGCATTTGCATATGGGTTTTGACCCAGTGTTTTGTCCAAATACCTGCCTAACGTTAAACCTCCTTGAGAACTCATTCGTTTACTAAATGGCAACAAATGATATTAGCCCAGGTTAGTACTGAGCTCTTGGTCAGTTTTTAGAACACCCGCAAACAATATTAGTACTGGTAGTATTCTTGATCACCACCACATGCTGCAACATGCTTATAATTCGAAGTTACATAAATAATAAAGGAAGTAACACTAAATTAAAATTTAAATAGATATTATTTTTTACATTCAAATATACAAAATAATAATCATCACAGGCTACATAAATCCCACTGTTGGACTCGATCCTCCTCCACAATAGAAGTGAAATTGACCCACTAAAATCACGCTAATCAGACGTGTTGGTATGGGATTTTATGTCGAGTATTCCTTCTCTTGCATAGATCTTATATGCATATTTAATCTACTAGTCGTGATTTATGATACCCACGGACAAGAAAAGGCGTGGTGAATTGTGTTCTAATTCTGTCACCACACGGCATATAAAATAATATGTTAGTAAAATATTATTCAAATATAATTAAATGTTTTTCAGCTTTACTATGATATTAACATAAAACCTTTTAAATGATTAATTATGGTATCGTTAATAAAAATTAAATGATAAATCTTGCATCTAGGCGAACTGCCATGTATTCGGTTATGTTATAATATTTTAGTAAAATGCAAATTTTCAACATACCTGTTTAATTAAAAAAGAAATTACTTAATTATAAATAACATATTTTAATACTCCATGTGGTGACGGAGTAAGAATACAATTCAGCACGATAGGTAATCTTGCCCGTGGATGTCGTAAAAGACGACTAAGAGATATAATATGCACATATTATCTATGCAATAGAAGGAAAACTCGAAATTAAACTCTATACCAACATGTCAGATTCCCTCCCATTGTAGAGGAGGCCCGAGCCGAGCAATGGGACGTACATAAGCTGAAATGATCAATGAATATGCTTACATTACATTAGAGTCAAAATCGTAACGTAACGTAAGTATATTAAACCAACATCTGATCGCAAATAAAAATCTCACCCGCTCTACCAATTTCGATTAAGAAATATTTTGTTTTTACTTCTTCAATTCTTATTCGCATTGAATATGTAACAAATTGGTTATCTTTCATTTCTTATTTTAATTTGATGAAATTTCAAGAATTGAATACTAAATATGGCGATAAAGTAGTAAGAATATCATACTTTTAATTCACTAAAAGATGTAAATAGATTACAACTATCTAACTAGCAAGCATATAGAAGCAAGAGAAACCTACGATTTTTCACGTACCATGATCTCTTTTCGTGAATTGACGTAGTAAGAATACAATTCGTCACCCTTCTCTTGCCCGTGGATATCGTACAAGACGATTAAAGGATATAATATGCAAATGACATCAATGCAGGAGAAGGAAAACTCGACTTAACCCATACCTATACTAACACGTTTATACCTATACTAACGCGTGGTATAGTAGGTCAATTTCCTTGCTGTAATGGGGTCCGAGCCCAACAGTGGGACGTGTGTGGGCTGAGATAATGATAATGATGATGAACGAACATGATATATGCAGCAGGCAAAGACTACGGATTTTCACATAACATGATCTTACCGTATTCGCTCGTGTCATATTTTTCGTTTCATATACACTTCTTATTACGCTGACTAAGACATTAAGGACACTTTTTTAACTTGATATTAATTTATAATATTAATATATATAATATATGCATACACTATATTGACATGGTTGAATAAGATTGATAAGTTATTTCAATCTTTTTCAATTATTTATAAAAGAAAACAGTTAAGCAATAACTGTTATATTTTTGAAAGGTTAACCTGCACTCAAAGTATTTTTAAAGCATGCGTCCCTACTACGGCTGACAAGACCTCCTCGTAATTTATAACAGTTCTCGAAATAAATATAATATACGGATACTTATCGATACTTCCGCAAATCATATGTCACTATCTCACGAATCATTGCGTAGGGTTGGTAATCATGAGAAACATAATATAAGTTTTTGAAGTGAAACTTCTTTGCGCGCATGAGGGTAATTTTAATAAACGCTTTAAAAGACGCTCAATACTTTCAGTATTGAGCGTCTTTTAAAGCGTTTAATGAAATTGATAACTAATCCCGCGTATCTTAATGTAAGTTTTCTGCGCAACATCATTACAATCTCACCTATAAAATTTACCTATTAACGCTTATGCGAATTGTATTTTAGTAAAATACTCTTCTAAAAGCTGAAGCTACTATTCTTTCTTAGCTCATTGCCATTTAATTTTAGTACTTTTATATCCCAAAAATTTGCTGTAAAAAGGTCTTTTACGATAACCACGGACAAGCGACTGGGGTGCTGAATTGTATTCTTACTTCGTCATCACACGCAAAATAATCGGAACTCAAAGACAACAAAAAGAAGGATATGAACAGTAAGAAGTCAACAACACCACAAAATAAAAAAAATATATATAAAATTTATAATAAATATTCATCCATCCATCCATCTATCCATCAGCCTACAGACGTCCACTACTGGACATAGGCCTCCCCGCGAGAATGCCACTCGGAACGGTCCTGCGCCACTTGCATCTAACGGTTCCCTGCGACTTTGAGAATGTAGTCAGTCCACCTAGTGGGGGGTCGTCCTACGCTGCGCCGTCCAATTCGTGGTCGCCACTCAAGAACCTTTCTTCCCCAACGGTTGTCGTTCGACGAGCGATGTGGCCTGCCCATTACCATTTCAACGTGCTAATACTCTTTCTGCTATGTCGGTTACATCCGTTCTTCTACGGATTTTCGTGTTCCGGATTTTCTTTTATTTATAATAAATATTAATCGTAGATATCCCCAACTCTTATGAATTTATTATTAACAATATATTCGATAAAATATCTCCAGCATGTTGTGACGGAGTGGAAATAATGTTCACTATCCCTCTTTCTTGCCCGTGGGTATGGTAAAACACGACTAAGAAATTATACTATGCATAGGTACAATATCTATGCAAGTGAAGGAAAGCTCGTAATAAAACAATGCACTGACCCGTCCGTCCGATCAGTGGGTTATCGTTGGTCAATTTCCCTCTAATTGTGGAGGGGGCTCGAGCCCAGCAGTGAGATATTTAATATATGACCTGTAATGACTATGATGTATAAGTTTGTCTTGATGAGCAATGGCATCTAAAAAAAAATTGGGTTATGCTTAGAATATTAACGCATAGAAGAATAGCGTCAGTACTTAAGCGATCAAAAACATGAAGCCAAAAATACTACATGCGCGCAGGCAATTACACACGTACATACGCACACCACTATAAATTATGAAATCATTTTTTTTTATTAACATAAATCGTCAAAATACTTTTAGAAGTAATGCTAATACAGTTTTTATGATTTTCAAATGTGTTGTGACACCATCTGACTGCACAAACCGTCATAAATACCTATTTATTTTTTAAGAGTTGCGTACGTACGCGCAGTACAGTGACCTTGTACAATACGGAACGGTCCGGCGTAAGCTCCATTAAGCTCCAATTTAAATGCTTCATTTTTTTGTGCGCGGACTTACCTTCTATAAGTTATTATTCTAAGAAGCAATGATAGTTTTGAAGGTAGTTAGATCAAGTAGTGCTCGGAACGAGGCTTATCGGCAACAATAGGATTGCCTTATGTAAAAAAAAAATGAATAGGTGTTTAATGCATAACCCTAACTTTCAATAAACTACCAAGCAAATTGAGTACAAGTTCTAAGAACTGTAAACTCATCCGAAACGAGAGTACACAAATTAATTATTATCATATTTATCGTAAATAAATATTTATGGATGACGTTGATAAAATTTATTGGCTCTTAATAAAGTGATACTAGTACTTTGTATAATGAATTTATTTATAATGGGTTATGAATCAAATATTTCAAATATTCACCAGATCTCCCAAGTTTGTCTTTAAGTATTTTTTAACGCATTTATATTTCAATTTTATACAGTCATGTATATATTACCGTGTGGTGACGGCATGTGTATCGTAAATGACGGCTAAGGGATTAAAATATGCAGATAACATCTAAATAGGAGAAGAGAAACTTGAAATAAAACTCTATACCGACCCCTCTGACCAGTGTAATAATAAATCTCCCACCTCCTCCGCTGAGTTTCTTGCCGGATCTTCTCAGCTGGTGGCCGCGTTCCGATCCGGTGGTAGATTGTTGGATTATTTCTAAGTATGTATAAATTTAACAATATTTGAGTGTCCTTAAGGGGTTTATGCAGATTAAATGATTTAATTTGATTTGACGCATTGGAGTACATATTGCTTTGCCATAATAATTGGGATAAAAGTAGAATAATAATGATAATTAAAAATTATATAATTGAATACTGACAGGATGAATTATAGACACTACTAGTTTAAACTATATTTCACGCTATATAAATATATTATAAATAAAGTCAACCATCACCGTCTGGTGACGGAGTAAGAATACAAATCATCACCTATCTTGCCCGTGGGTGTCGTAAAAGACAATTAAGGGATTAAATACGCATATAATATGTATGCAAGAGAAGGAAAGCTTGAAATAAAACCTTATATCAACCTGTCCAAGTCAATTCACTTCTATTGTGGAGGAAGCTCGAGTCCAACAGTGAGGCGTATGTGATTTGAAATGATGAGATAATCATCATCTCAGCCCATATATGTCCCACTGCCGGGCCTTCTTCACTATGGGAGCTGATCAGACGGGCTGGCATAGGGTTTTATTTCGAGGTTTCCTTCTCTTGCATAGATGGTAATTATTTTCTTACTCAGTAACCACACCGATAGTTGAGAAAACGACGAAAGTGAAAGATCAATGTAAGATTATGTAGGCATATGATATTTATATAAAAGATTATCAATTTTAAGATAGATATCCTTGATTATAATTAAAATGACAATAAAATATGTCCATAAATTTTATTTCACAATCACGCACATTATGGATGAAGGCCGTATATAATTTTCGAGTTTGTTTCTAGTAATTAGATTCTTATTAAAAGCCAGCATGAATAAGATTAAAATTGTATACAACTGTTATGCGTGCGACTATTACATATAACAAACATTCCAAACATTAAGTAAGTCAATACGCAACCTCATTATATCATACACAAACTTAATTATGACATTAAATGTACGGTTAGCGTAATAATTAAAAATAAATATTATGTAATCACATTCATAAAAGTTCATACGTAGTATATGTAAATATGTACTTACTTATATTATAAATACGAAAGTAAGTTGGTTTGCTTGTAACATTTCCACGCTTAAACCACCGAAACGATTTCAAAAATTCTTTCACCAATGGAAAGCTATAATATCAGACAGTAACATAGGCTTTATTTTACCCGGGTATTCCTTCGGGAACGGGAACTACGCGAGTAACGCGACTGAGGGCGAGTTGCTAGTTGGGTTGTTGCTACATAGAAAAAAGAGACAAATATGTTTTTGTCCTTATCATTTGACCGAACAAATAAAACTAATACAGTTGTGTGTTTAACGGTGCACTGTTCAAAAAGATAATATTAAAAGACAAATAAGAATTTTCATTTCGTTAACATGACTTGGAGAATTTTGGATTGTTGAATTTTGACAATTTTTATAAAACGATTTTCGTCTTTTATTTGATAGTAATAACGTTGCTTTTAGCTGTGAATTGTATAAAGATAAGGTAGTCAGTAGTTTATTTATTTATTTTTAAGGAAATGCAGTGTTCGGTTACAAACTCAGTGTTTTCTGAATCCTCACCGTTATCAAATCAATTTACAGAGAACTGTTGCTATATAAAAAAGATGAATTTATATAAGATGCTATCTCCTGTCAAATAATTTAAACATAATAACGGTTTAGCGCCTCGTACATTTTATTGTACTTTCAACATCGTTTATAATTGTTGGTGTGAAGATCGCTGAAATTAATTTGAAAACAGTATTTATGTTCGCTTGTGATATCTCTTGGAGCTCACTTTCTTATAAATATAAATACATTTGGTAATTATCATTAAAACATAATCCAATTTTTGTGTAGATTTGCCAGAAAATTCGTAAAAATAAATATATAAGGTTTTCGTAAGTAGCATGTATAGAGCTTATATTATTTTCCGTGTGGTGACTGAGCAGAAATACAATTCACCACCTCTTCTCTTTGCCGTGGGTGTCATAAAAGACGGTTAAGGGATACAATATGTATCTACATAAAATCTGTGCAAGAGAAGGTAAACTCGAAATAAAATACTTTACTAACCCGTTTGACCAGCGTGGCAGAAAAGATTAATGTCCCTTCTTGTGAAAGATGTTTGAGCCCAGCACTGGGATGTATATAAGCCAAAATGAATGATGATACTCAGACGTCGACTTTCTGCAACAGTGTGTAAGTACTATCTAAGATAGCACGGCCCGCAATTGTAAACAGCGTGCTCCTACCACTATGCCTCACTTAGCATCCTAACCTACTATCTAGGAATAGAAATCAACCAAGGATTAGTTACACCCATTCAATCATATCTTTTTAATAATTCAAAACATGTGTCAGCTTAGTATTACTTTTAGTTAGTAGTTTATCAATTAACCACATTCTAAATTATTTATGTTGTATTTATAAAGTGTTTGACATACTAGGCTGCTAAAAGGTTGCTTTAGAATGTTTCCAGCTATAAAAGTAGACACGCTGAGCTGAATAACATCCAAATATAACCATTAGATGTCGTAGTTTTTATATATATTTCAAATAAACGAGAAGTAAACGAGAAATATTGTGTATTGACGTATAAATCACCATTTTTGTCCGTCGGTGTCCTAAGTGACGACTAAGGGACAAAATATACATTTTAAAAGAGAAAGAAACCTCGAAATATAGTAGGGGGTATAGCAATAGTAGTGGTATAGTAGGGCAATTACCCTCCTGTTGTAGAAGAGGCTCGAGCCCAACATTGGGACGTATATGTGCTGAGATGATGATGATGATGAAAACTACTTTATCATTCAACATCGCCGTCTATTTTGCTTTTAATTAGTAAAATAACATTATTCTATAACTAATTTGTAAAGTCTAGATCATTTAGATCCAGACATAAAATATGATCTCATCCAAATATTCTTCGGAAATTGAACGTTCGGGCACGAAATAATTTTTCTCCCGAGTACCGTAACGGCGAAGTGGGTCAAAATGTAACTGTGCCATACCACCCGGGGTTGAAATGTATGATCCTGCAAAATCCAGACCTCCTCGTAAATCTTTACACGCTCCCGAGAACGTAACAGCATTTCAATGGAACTCAAAGCATTTCTTGATACGACGGCTCATTAGACTGGCAGAAAAGCTGTGTAAAATTACTTTTAACATTTTAGAGTTATTCTTACAGTCATCTTATTCCAGGAAAAGACAAAATATCATGTGGCCATGTCATAATCATATCAAGCCAGTGATAAAGTTATAATATGAATTAAATTACAAAATGAAAACTCATATGAATGGTTAGAGATAATTTCTAATATTGTGTTTATCTTATTTTTGTTTTAAACTTTCGGGTACCAAAATACCAAAGAGAGTTCAAAAAAGTTTTTTTGGGTGGGCTATGGTCAGCATACGGCATCAGTTCCGTCCAGGGCGACAAAAGGGTGGCACGCGTCCCCATTACCCAACGTATATACTCTCCTTCGCCAATGGGTCGACCACCAGTAGCGAGTTCCTTGTCGCCCGTGGCCAGCTCGGCAGAATGATCACTACTCCTGCCTTCGTGTCTTGTTGGCACCCTAAACAGTTATTAAAGGATGTTATCACTGTAATAATACATACACTAATTTTCGTTATCTACATAGGGCTAATGTCTATCATAGTGATGTATGCGTTTAAGTAGATTAAATGTTATTTAAATTATTTAAGTAGGAAAGATGATCTTATTTTTTTTAAGATGTTTGTCTTGCGTGGGTGAAGAATTATGATGTATAATGGGAAAAAATTCGGGCACTATACTTCTCTGCCTAAGCTTTCTTTCTCTTAGTCTGATATTATTTGCTGTCATATCTCAGCAACGTCTTAAAACGCCACAATTTATGCATTATGCCGCACAGAAATTAATTTCTAATAACCTATTTCTTGTATCAGGAGAAAGGACAAAAATATTAAATTATCACAAACTACAGATAAACTATCCGTTAAAACGGCTGTTATTCAATCAGTTATAGTATACTTTTTGATGCACACGATTCGTTCAAGATACTCGTATTTACAATTATGTCAGTTCTTTAATCATTTCAGAAACAGGAATCACTTTAACGGCTCTGTAACAAGATTACGGTACCTTTAATATTTATAGTGGGCTTGATTTCGAATTACAATAAATAAACCACCCCTTAACTCGTAAATATTTGTTCCGCGTCACTGTCTAAAATATTGAAGAATTTGACCACTAAATATTTTAAATGCAATACAGGTATTACATATTTTAAATAAAACTATTTTTAAGGAATCGCAATTGTCTTTGATTATTGATTTACTGACGAAATCGAAAATAAATTCAGCAAATATTTGATTTTTGATTTATCGACAAAATCAAAAATCAAATACAAACGTGATAAAATCCTTAATAATAGTTTTATTTAATCACAATAGTTTCAAAGTCACTTTAATCTTAGCCGTTAATTTTAATAAAAGTCATCCTTTATCAAGATGTACATGACAAATATATGTCCGATAAAGATTTTAACAACGAACCGGTAGAAAAATTATAGAGACCACTGGCGATCTCGATGTGTCGTACTCAAGTAAGTAGGTGTCGAGAACTGTCGAGAAATGTCGAGAACTTTGTATAAATATTGTGTTATTTATTACATTATAAACGGTATCGCGAATCGCGTGCATTTTGGACGCACTCCGGGTGTTTCTTGACATATCATATTTATGTAGCATACGAATAAAGCCGTATGTGTAGGTCGTGATTCATTGTCGCTGAAGATCGATGGATGTACAACTAACACCCTATAGTTGGAGTAATGGTATTACATAGGATGTGAAAGCACCCTACGGTTTCAGTAATGTATAGATATTCAGAGTAATGTGTAAATACTAACTCTATTCAATACGATATTTATGTTCAGATAATGTTGATATTTCTGATTTCTGCTATCTGTTTAATATACAGAAATTATTTTAAACTTAAGAAAATATTAATATAGAAATATAAATACAAACAAGTTTAAGTATTCTATATATACAGCGATTTAAAAGTTTTCTCCTTATCAAACTAGAAGAAATAAAACTAAAGATCCTAGAAACTTACGAAAATATTGACATAAAAGTATAGCTACAAATAAGTGATTAATTTAGCTAACAAATTAAAGAACCTTTTCTCCTTACCGCACCAGAAGAAATTAAAACAAAAATCCTAAAAAGATATTAAGGCCAGGAGGTTGCAATGGACAAATTTCGGTAAAAACTTTGAAGAAAATTAGGGCAAAAAAGTTTTTATTTAAAAGAGTGTTTAATCTTGTTGAAGCAAATTAAAAACTTACTAACCGCATTGTTTTTACAAGCTTTTATTTAGTTTCACCCGTCCCGTTGTCTGTAATCAAATCTTACAAGTTTAATTTGATCTACTTCCCGGTTTCTGATAAAGTTGAAATTTTGCATGCATGTATTAATCGGATGACAATGCAACATTATTTTGACATAAAGCTGATCTGCTAATGGACATAGAAGCTGGCCATAGGAACTCCGTAATTAAACGATGCAAACCCATCGAGTTTAGGCTCATTTGATTCGTCTTGACGAGTACTTTAATATTATATGGTAACCAAGGTCTGGTGATGGATCTGGATTTTTAACTTTTTAGTTCATTTTATTAACAAATAATAAAAGCTTATTTTAAAAAAAGATTTTTTTTCCTTAATTTATTTTACGAATATATGAACTATTAATCCTATAAACAAATGACCAAAAAAAAAAATTATACATTAAAACGCCAATCACAAACTAACAATAATCAATTATACAAACAATAAAACAGTCCCTATCAACATCTACATCAGAATAGAAAGGGAACAAATAAGCCATAGTTGCGCCGGCGCACACACGCGGTGTTAACAGAAAACATCAAAGGATCGGGCAGTTCAATACGATTGCATACAATACAACGCACCCGTGTTGTCACTTGCACACTTTGCATATTTATTGATGATGGACAATAGTTTATTTCCACGGTCATGGAATGAAAAAAAAAATGTATTTGTTTTTGGGATTATATTTTGGAGTCGGAAAGTTTAACGTAATCATTGATCCACAACGACTGACATTGATTCCGGTCGAAATGCATAACTGATTTTGGGTGTGGTTGCTTTTACTACAATTATAAGAGAGTTAAATGTACTATTAATATTTGTCAATTAAACACTTCCATGTGGTGATGGAGTAACAATACAATTCACCACCCCCTTCTTGCCAGTGAGTATCGTAAAAGATAACTAAAGGATTAAGAAAAGTAAAAAAATCCTTCTTCGCTCAGAAAAGTAAAAAATCTAAACTTGTAAGTAGTTGGCAAATGTTACTTTACTCGACGACGCGAGCCGCCGCCGGCGACTGGGGCGGCGCAGGCGCGATTACCTGCGCCTGATGCCGCCCTAGCCGAGGCTGCGGGTGATTGGACCGGAGAGTTAGTCCGTCACCTGCCGAGAAGCCGATCGCACGAGGAAAGACCGACGTCTTCCCTGAGGGGGGGACGTCGGTCGATGGGAGAGTACTCCTCAGGGGGTATTCCGTCGGGCCGACCACTGACGACAAGTAACCCTGCTCCAGTGGTCGGTCCAATGACGAAGGCGATGTGGTGTTCGGGTGGGTTGCGGCTGTGCGTGCTTACGCCCCTCTTTCGCCTCGAACGGAGTGGTGCAAGGAGTGCGCCGACCGCAACCCCTCCAAAAAAAAAAAGGCAATAAACATATAACACCGCAATTCAATAATTCCCTAACTCGATTAACATGCAGATTATGTCATTATTTCTCTTCGTTTGGAGCCTTGTATTCAACAGACGTTAGCAGATATAAATAGATTATTATATATTTTATTATTTATTACGAGATTACATGGATTAATTTACAAATAAAAAACTACAATTTTTAATATCCATACGTAAACTTGTAGCTGCTAAACATAATATTGTACATGAAATGACTAAATCACATTGATTATCCCAAAACAAAAATAATGAGTAGTTTTGACTGATCATCACATAAAGCACATGAGCCTATTCCCTTACAAAGAAGTCTGCGAGTATATGTATCAACAAATATATAAACAAGAAACGACAAAAAATAAGACAAAGAATACGATTTATTTCACATTACCTCCTTTAAATATTTTTTATCTTGAACTTTTGAAATAAATTGAAATGCTCGTCCCACCCATCGTACAGAAAACAAAACTCAATGTACTGTCGACGTCACCAGATATACTTTACGCTAGAAATATTAACCGGCACTACGAAAATGCATCTAGAAAGGATATAAATAAATGAACTAAAAACACACTTACCTTACGTTATGGTAAATATATCAGCTTATTGCCGTCCATCGTTGCATATAAGGCAGTACAAGAAGGAATAATGCAGTAAACCGCGAAATTTTATAGGCAGGTTGGTGGTCCAGTTGGTCTTACACTTTTATTCTTTTATCTAGTTTTTAAGATTGCCATGGAAAAAATAAGAGATAATAAATGGTATACGAATCACGGTATTTACATATTTATGTAGGGGCAAAACCGTAAACTGACACATTTTACTAAATCTGAAATACTTACATAAACAATAACATCTTGGATTTTTCGTAATCATATCTTTAAGCGCAGAACTCAAGCTTTTCATATCATTGTTAGTTACTTGGTAAAAATTCATTCTCATGATGAGGATGCAGCATTACTGCTGGAAAGGAATCTAACCCACTACACGACGCTGATCAGACGTGTAGGGTGGTGTAGAGGTTAATTTCAAGTTTTCCTTCTCTTACACAGACAAGATAGGTGGGGGTGATGAATTATATTTTTATTTTGTCACGGCACAATTCAACTACTATTTTAAAGTAATTTAAATCTGAAATATTTTTGACCTCAGGTATTTAGCCATTTGGCATTTTGCACTGAGAACGATACAGCAACATATGTACAGATTTATATTTTCAAATCTATATTTTTAAAACGTGGGAAGTTATCATTTGATAATAATGATCATTTATTAAAGAAAGTTATGTTAAATCACTGTTATTTAATCAGGATAATGTTTTATTTTATTGATGCAAAATAGGTAGCAAAGCGTAACATAGATGTATATGAATTTAAGTTAGTTGGCTTTGCTTTCAGGCCGTATACGTACTCCGCTCTATTATATTGTCAATTCGGGACCTCCATGCATAGTATACAATTACAAGATGTGTTCATCGTTCCGCAATCTGTCAGTTGGGCCCCGCACTGTCGTGCTATAAATAAAGTGAATTTATTCTGCCTTCTTAATTTATAGCTATTTTGGACACAATGTACCAATGTGAAATCCTACCGTAGCCGCAAGTAGCTATTTATAAATCATTTTCAAGTTTTATTTAGCAGTTTGTACATCGTTGTGTATTTCCACAATGAGATTGTTTTTTTTTTGGGACTAATCTCACCACACATTCCCACCATTGTAACTCCTGTAAGCCAGGATCTAGAATGGTCTCCATAAATGACACCGAGGTTTGACCCTCGGGCAGTCCCGGGATATGATTTTAATTGTCTCGAGACCCGCAACAAATTTAATTAGAAAAGATTAAAGAGGAGGAGTTGGAAAGAGAGATTTCACTTCCCTCCTAGGCAAAGCAGGAGACAGGAAAATAAAATGAATAGTCAGCCAATAAGTAAAAAGAGAGATTGAGATTGTTTATCCTTAGTATAACTATCTAATAATATTAAATTGTTTTAATACAATAAATCACTATGCTCCTGGTCTTATGCCAATTACTCTTCTTCCATCGTATATATTTTTAAATAAAACTACTTTACGGATTTTATCGCGTTTGTATTTGATTTTTGATTACCCGACGTTTCGAACACTTTACAGCGTTCATGGTCACGGGTGGACTAAGATGTCTCACGTCCAACAAGTCATCGTTACTGCAGAAAATTTATAATTATCTACCCGATACAGAAATTAGTTATTAAATATTGACCCACATTTTGATACAAAATTTATTGCCAGTGTAAGAAGAAAATGATTCTATATGATGAAATTATATTATTTATGGTTAGTAATAATTAAACATTAAAATTAAGGACGTGAGACATCTTAGTCCATTCGTGACCATGAACGCTGTAAAGTGTTCGAAACGTCGGGTAATCAAAAATCAAATACAAACGCGATAAAATCCGTAAAGTAGTTTTATTTAAAATGTATAATACTCGCGTAAACATCAATTCAATTTCCCAATCAATTTCCCTTCTATTGTGGAGGCGGCTCGAGCCCAACAGTGGGACGTATATGAGCTGAATTGATGATGAATGATGAAAAACTAATGTTTCGCCATCTAGTGCGGTGCTGTGCTGCCTGCATCGAATAACATCCAGCTACTTTCAGTAGGTCGTCAGTCCGCCTAGAGGCGTCCTACACCGAGTCATCTGATACATGGTCGTCGCTCGAAAATTTTACATCCCCGGTTGTGAGTTCATCAAGAGAGGTAGCCTGCCAATTGTCGCTTCAGCATACTAATTATGGTGATGGCGAAACATGAGAAAAGCCTATGTCTAGCAGAGGACGGCGATAGACTAAATGATGATGATGATAAACGAATAATTTTTATGTGCGGTAACTAAGAAAATTGATTTTATTTCATCTCTAATTGTTTTAAAATTTATACTTGTATTTTCATTCGGCAATATACATAATCATTTAAATGGATACTATATGGAGACATAATCTTAAATTGTTCTTACTTATAGCCGACTTTATAGGCTGTTGAAAATAATCTTTTTATGGTACACCAATTCCATAACTTTACTCACTAAGTATAAATATTGCACCTATTGTCTTTCATTGTAAATACTGTCAGTGAAAAAGGATTTAAAGTTAATATAGTGTTACAGAGGATACACATGAATTTGAACCCTGAATTAACAGAATTAAATACAATTTCCTTTAAAGATTTTCGCAAGGTAGTGACAGCAAAAAGTGCACATCAAAATGTTTGTTTTGAACATAACTTTACAGATTTATCACTTTTATTGCACATAAAGCGTGTTAATGGGTAGTTAGCTATAGCAAAACCACTTTTATGAAGAAGTCGCTTGAAATTATTTTGGTTTGTGATAACGTAATATTGCAAGAACATCGCGGTATATTTATTGAGATAATAACTTAGTGTAACATTTATTTGTTTAAGTGAAAATATTTATGGTTAAACTAAATTAATATCTAAAGAACTGAAGCACTAAGTAAAGGTGGTGTCAGCTTGAGAAATAAAATAAAAATATAAAACCGGCTAAGTGCGAGTCGGAGTCGCGCATGAAGGGTTCCGTACCATTATCTATAAATATCGCGTTTATTGTATGGGAGTCCCCTTTAAATATTTATTTTATTATTTGTTTTTAGTATTTGGTGTTATAGCGGCAACAGAAATATGTAATTTATAAAAATTTCAACTATCTAGCTATCGCGGTTCTTGAGATACAGCTGGGTGACAGATAGACGGACGGACAGACAGACAGCGAAGTCTTAATAATAGGGTCCCGTTTTTATCCTTTGGTTACGAAATTCTAAAAAAGACACACACTAAATTGGATTATAGTTATTAATGTTTTTTTTTTATATGCCAGTACCACACTGTCAACAGTCGTCTGTCTACAGCCATTAGTTGGTCCGTCCGGTGTAGTACCACACTCTCGCAGAAAACTGTTACTGTACTTTGTTATGTGAACGACAAAACTGGCAGCCCAACTTTCTGAAGGTATTAGCGTGAGGTGGGTTTTGGTGATTCCTTTAACGTCACCAAACCTATTGCACGCATTCCCATTTTCTTCACTTTCTTCACGGTAGGCAGCAGTATCACTTACTATAAGATGTGATGTTCTCCTGTTTGCCACCAACAGCAATAAAAAAAAATTAAAAAACTTTTATATCCAACTTAAAGTTAACTATCTGTATAACGATGACTTGTGTCTGTAATATGATGAATGATGTCTGTAATAACGATGACTTCTTGGACGTGAGACATCTTAGTCCGCCGTGACCATGACCGCTGCAAAGTGTTTGAAACGTCGGGTAATCAAAAATCAAATACAAATGCGATAAAATCCGTAGATGTATTTAAAATTGCCTACTAAGGCAATTTTTATAAAATTTATGGTATCATACCGTACTGAAAATAATATTATTACTCTACCTATAGTGCATGTATTAGATAGTCCTAAAATTTATCAATTCAATTAATTAATACAAAAGAAAAGACCTAATGGCAAAACTAAAAGGTAGTGAAGGTTAATTAACAAACAAAGAAGTCCGAGTGAATTGCGTACAAACTAAATATAAATCCTTTTAGCAGGGCTTAGGGTTTATTCAGAAAAGGTCAATTAAGCTAATGTTAAAGTTATTGTTGTAAGTTGTGAAAAGTTAGTGTTCAGCAGTGGTTTAAATAGGTATTTTTTTTAAGAGAACGGCCTGGATTAATAAAATAAGCCTTATATTGCGAGAGACTTTACAAAGATATATATATATTTTTTATTGCAGACGTTGGAGAGGAGCAAACAGTACATCTGATAGTAAGTGTTGCTGCCGCTCACGGACTTTTGCAATACCAGGGGCACAGTTAGGCCGCTGCCTACCGCGAAGAAACTGAAGGGAGTGTGAATATGTGCAATGAGGTTCGGTGATGTTAAAGGTATCACTAACACCCTCAGAAGGCCGTCATCTTTATCTATTTTTTCCATGCATCCGTGAGCGCCTGGAGAAAGTGTGGCTGGAGGTCGACCATTTTGTGGCCCAATTTTTAACTGGCCATGGCAACTTTAAAAGTAAATTATTTTCTTTTAAACTCGTACCTTCACCACTATGTCAATGTTGTTGTCAACACCTGAACACGACTATTAACAATCAGCACATCACATTCTCTGGGAGTGCGATCTCTGGCGAAACGAGCGTAACCTTATGTTAAACAGTTTGCAAGTCACCTGTGGGGTAATATACTATACGGACCTTGTAGCAACTCGAGAAAATTTCCATGCGTTCATGCGTTTCTGCCATACCTACTGTAGCAATCAATCTTAACGCTCACATAAAGGCCCCGTTAAGCTCTGCCGCCCGTACCCGTGGTGCCGCACTTATCGTAGCTATACACCTCTTTACTTATTGGCTGACTAGTCATTTTGTTTTCCTGTCGCCCGCTTTGCCTAGGAGGGAAGTGGAATCTCTCTTTCCAACTCCTCCTCTTTAATCTTTTCTAATTAAATTTGTTGCGGGTCCCAAGACAATTAAAATCATATCCCGGGACTGCCTGAGGGTCAAACCTCGGTGTCATTTATGGAGACCATTGTGGATCCTGGCTTACAGGAGTTACAATGGTGGGAATATGTGGTGAGATTAGTCCCATGAAAAAAAAAAACGCCCTGAGAAGTTGTACTGCCGGCTCTCTCGCTTACCGAACGACGCGCAGTAACAAATTGCTACTACTCAGACGTCGATTTTCTGCGAGAGTGTGGTAATACCCCGAATGGACCGGCCCGCGACTGTAGACAACTGTTAACAGTGTGGTCCCCTACCACAGTTAAATTATAATAATTAACGGACACAAATTACAAACAGATGGAATAATAATTAATGAATTACTCGAAGTATTTTTCTGCGTAGAATCGAAATCACGACACTGGCACGGTAAGTTGGTATTGTAACCACTGTGCCATCAGTGCAGTCAAATTTAGAAGGAAGGAAAACTATTTTTTATTGATAATTAGCTAAGATTTAGATGTATCTACCTAAATTGTCAGTAAAATATATTGTGTAATATTTATGGATTTTGAAGCAGCGCCTCTATCGGACGATGGGAGTATTGCTTCAATTCTTCACCAATTGGTCTCGATAGCGTTACGAATACTTTGATGCAAATATTTGTGCTAAGTTCAGTGATCATACCTTGGCGAGATTATTGTCATAATCGTCACCTTTGCCTGTGAGTGTCGTAAAAGACGACTAAGAGATATAATAGGTATACAGATAATATACAGATATAAGACTATATATAACTATACATATATAATATATAAGATAACTTAAACTCGATATATAATGGTATTTTTTTTTATGTGTGGGCTATGGTAAGCGCACGCGCGGTCTAGTTCGTCCGGGGCGATGAAAGGACGGCGCGCGGGCCCATAACCCACCCGTACCCACGTCACCTCGTTGTTGGGCCAACCACCGGAGCAGATGTGACTTGTCGTCAGTGGGGATATATAATGGTATACTAAACCGTTTCAACAGCGTTTTATAGTAGGTCAATTTCCCATCCATTGTGGAGGAGGCTCGAGCCCAGCGGTATGACGTATATAAGCTGCAATGATGATGATATTATGTATTTCACCTGCACTAATTCCGTAACATATTTATTAAGTAGATAATTTTATATATTGATCATTAGGAAATGAAAGTAAGATAAAGTTTTTGTTATTATTTAGTACCTAAAGCGATGAACGGATAGATAATTTAATAATCACTTTATCAATTTGATTGATTGTGATGAAATTTTATAGAATTAAATTTCATAATGATATCTGATGTTTACGCGAGTACAACACATTATAAATAAAATTACTTTTACGGATTTTACGGGCACTGGCGGACTCCGCGGAGTACGCCCATGACCGTGACAATGAATGCTGTACAGTGTTCGAAACGTCGGGCAATCATAAATCAAATACAAACGTGATAAAATCCGTAAAGTAGTTTTATTTACAATTAAATATAAATTTAATTATTTTTAATTTGAATAGCTACTTCCAATATCACGGATGTAAACTTATTATATAGCTAATTTCGGCCCAACGACGAAGGCGACATGTCACGGGTGGGTTACGGGTGTGCGTGCTTACGCCCCTCTGTCGCCCCGGACGGAGTGGTGCGAGGAGTGCGCCGACCGTAACCCACACCAAAAAAAATGTATATCTAATTTCAAATTCAACTAAAATATTATGTAGGTAGTGTTTATATTTCTGTGTGGTGATGGAGTAAGAATACCACCCACCGGATATGATATGCAGATAGCATCTGTGCGAGAGAAGGCAAGCTAGAAATATAACCCTACACGTCTGCCCTTCATGATTATATTATTATTTTATTTTATTATTCCTAATTTGAAGCAGGCTCGAGCCCAACAGCGGGCCATATATAAGTTAAGCTAATATGTAAATATCTCATCATCTCAGTAAAGGACAAGAAAATGTATGCACATGGAGTTAACCACCATTAAAGTAACAAATATTTCAATCATTCAACATCCATAAATCATGAGCCAACATCAATTATAGACACAAAATAAATCAAATCAAGAGGACAGACGAAGACTTAAAATATAGGGGTTTTCATCATTATCATCAATTACTAGTACAGAGTAGAAAACCCCGGAAGACATGAAGTCAAACATCATCAAGGACACATGAGAAAGCGCACCAAATTACATAAACCATCATATATGTAATAACGCCACTTGAAGATATATATATAAAATCAAAATAAAATATACTTACCATAAAAAAGGCACGGACAAAGGTCTGTGGAAGAACCTTATATAAATAAAAAAAAATTAAAAAATAATAAAAAAAAATGTAAATATCTGTCTATACTAATTAGTTAGGATTTCTGATAAGTTTTAAATATTTATTATTCAATCACGACATTTCAAACTAACCGACTCTATATATTTTTATTTCATTGCAAATTTTATGAGATTGAACACTATATTTAGAAACTAATTACTTTTGAATGATATTAAGCTTTAATATATTATATATTATATGAAACAGTGATAGCTGATATACCAATCATCATCATCATCATCATCATCGCAGCCCACATACGTCCCACTGTTGGGCTTGGGCCTCCTTCACAATGGGAGGGAATTTGACCTACTATACCATGCTGGTCAGACATGTTGGTATAGGGTTTCATTTCGAGTTTTCCTTCTCTTACACAGATGTTATGTGCACATTATATCCCATAGTCGTCTTATACGACATCCACGGGCAAGATAGGGAGTGGTGAATTGTATTCTTACTCCGTCACCACACGGACGAATAGATATATATACCAATAGACTACTGTAAAGACGGCTTAAATTTGATATTCACATATATACTTTTCGCAGTTCTAATTGAAAACCCAGATTATTATTTTTTTTTAAAGACAACGTTTGTACTAAGGAAATAAGCCTTGTATTGCGGGGAACTTTACAAATATATAATTCATGGATACAAATTACATCCAGACTCGGAACAACAATTAATGGATCGCACAAAGTGTTGTCCCGTGTGGGACTCGAACACACGTCACTGACATGTTAGGTCGATATGTTAACCACTACGCCATCTGTGCACTCGATGATGCTTTTAAAAAAGTCAGGCCATCAGACCTAGGCTTTCATCGAAATTTCTAATAGGCAGAACCAATAAATAATATTATGGCACTGTATATATCTCTAACTATAAAAAGTAATAATTTGATATTAATAATTAATTTAATTGTATTCGTTTATCTATCTCATTAAAAATTATTGTCCTCGTGTAAAAGTCTTACATTATAGAGCCATCAGACCAAACTATTTAATATTTATGATAATCAATTTGAAGATTCAGTACCCTCAAATATTTCTACATTTATTTTTTTTTTTTTATTGCTGTTGGTGGCAAACTAGCAACCAGCTCACCTGATGGTAAGCGATACTGCCGCACATGGATCTTTGCTTCCTAGCAAACTGCTGCCTACCGACAAACAGCGAAGGGAATGTGAATACGTGTAATGAGTTTTTTGTGATACTAAAGACATCACCAAAACCCACAACACGCAAACACCCTCAGCATGTTAGGCTTCTGGCTCTCACGCTCACCGAACGAAGTACAGTACCAAACTGGATCTACTCAGACGTAGACTTTCTGCGAGAGTCTGGAGCGGACCAAGACTGGGTGTATACTATCGACAGTATGCTTTTATCAATTTACAAATGAAGCCATGTGGAATTGCAAAGTGCGCACCGGATTACCTTTTCTTAGATAATTTTAAATGACAAATTTAAAAGAAACGCTACATTTTTAGACCATCGGTCTAATGTTAAATATTAGCCGGTACAATAGGCTTTAAAATGATGAATAAATCATGGCATTTGTTAAATAAAAATAAAGCAAGATCTCACTGACAGATAGCAAAAATAAAAAAAAGAATAAGATAGCCTGTATTTTGTAGCATTATTTTAATCGTAAATAAGCACTAGGAACGTGCCCATGTTCTACAATTCATACGCATCACTCATACAAAACACATAACGGTCCATGCTTTCGCATTAAAAACAAAGTTTTAAGCAACGTTCAAGACATTTGTCCTTAAAATGCTGTCCACTCCATCTTTCAAGATAAATGAACGAGATTGCCGTTAACAGCTGACAATGTTTAGGTCTACCTAACTTGAAAACTACTAACTAAATTTGTTTACGTGAAATCATATTTTACTTCTAAAATTTACCTTATTTATTACGTATTACAGCGTCTGTTCTTTTAGTTGGCTTGAAATTTATGTTTGCATGAATGGACAACGCCCCGAGACAAGATCTCCGAAAATTAAAATGTAGCAAAAAATCTTTAAACAATGAGTTATGCTTCACTGGACGTTACCCAGTCGCGGTAATTGCTATGATAATAAAATGAAATACCTATTGAGACTCAGTTGTCAAATTCAACAAGATTTAAAAATATTCTATTTAATTTCAAATTGATTTATTTACTAGAAATATGGTTACATTTATCATTTTTAAACAAATATTGGTGCAAAAGTCTTCTAGTATATTTTTATTTCATAAAAGCTAATACGAATACTTATCAACTCTTACTTCATAAAAGACCGAGAAGAGCTTTACATCGACCTGAGTCAACTCCATCTGACGTCAATTCGAGAGTGGGAGGACCACTCTATTAACAGTTGTCTGTTTGCAGCCGCGAATCCGGAATAGTACCACACTCTCGCAGAAAACCGACGTCCGTGCAGCAGCAATTTGTTACTGCGTTTCGTTCGGTGAGCGAAAGAGCCGGCAGCCCAACTTTCTGAGGGCGTTTGGGTGTGGCGGGTTTTGGTGATGCTTTTAGTAGGTAGTGAGGTTCCATGACCTCATTGCACGCATTCACACTCTCTTCACTTTCTTCGCGGTAGGCAACGGCCTTGAAAAATCCATGAGAGGCAGCAACACTTACCATCAGGTGTAAAGTTTGCTCGTTTGCCACCGTTTGCCATAAAAAAAATTTAAGCCTACAATTACATTTTAATTAGAAGAGTTGTGTCAGGAAGGCGACTGGACACATAACCATTGTCAAAACTTTTGTAATTACATATTATCGTATAAATATATCATCATATGTTATTTCATAATACATTGAAAGAAAATATGTACTGCGATAACCCCAAGTAATTTGTATAAGGACAGGAGGATAATGAAAAGCTCAGAAATACAAGTTTCCATGTGATATTTTTACTCCTCAACTAATCTTATATCTTTAAACGAGCAATTCTTGTATATATATATATATATATATATATATACATATATATATATATATATATACATATATATATATATATATACATATATATATATATATATATATATATATATATTCAGGATCTCGGAAACGGCTCCAACGATTTTGTTGAAACTTGGCATACTAGAGGTTTCAGGTCCAAAAAATCGATCTAACTAGGTTTTATTTTTGGAAAATGTTATTTTGTCCGTGTTTCAGCAAAACAAACAATGACATTAAATTTTAAAAGAATATGAATTCAAATTTCGTTATCAACGTCATGAGTTACGATAGCTCAGATGGGAAGTTGACAGGTTCTAATTTTGATTTTGTTGACATTCAAACAGCGTCGGTTCGAATCTCGGTGTTATTATTATTCTCTTTTTGTAATTTTTTATATATTTTTTATTATTTATTTTTTATTTTTTATTAATCATCATCATCATCTTGCTCTTATCCCAATTACTTGAGGTCGACGCAATATGTCATCTGTTTTGACATATTGCAAAAAGTTTCGGCAATGGCTTTTATGACCGGCCGCCGTCAACCCTCCTTGGGAATGTAATTGTTGACCCAAATGGTACCAGATGGAGTTGGTCCGGGTAGGGCTCTTAGTCGTTTTTACGACAGCCACGAGCAAAGCAAGGGTTGGTAGTATTCGAAACCGCTACCACACAGCAAAATTATTTTTTATTAATATATATCTAAATAAATTCGATAAAAATATTCCGAGCGAAGCTCGGTCAACCAGATATTTAGCAATTTAATACACATATAACCTTGAAAAGCTGAAGGTTTACACTAAGCTTTTTGACTGCAGGTATGGCAGATTTATTAATCTTCCCACCTTACTACAGTATGAATACATTCACCGGAAATGCTTTACAAAACCAAGCGGTTACATTTGCAAAGGACTAATAAATGTTAGGGCTCAAACAAAATTTGAAGATTACAAATTAAAAAGGTTTTCGAGAAATAACACACATTTGTCATGTCACTTCTGCCACCTTATTTGTATGTTTTTTTTTTAAGGTCTGTAGACATTAGAATTTTGTGGTATAAACTTTTTCTCAATGTCCACAAATATGAACCTTGTACTGGGTAATTCCTTATGAAGTTGATAATTTACCTTAGTGGGTCTGGATGCATCCATTATTTTTATAGACAATATCCTGCTGTACTGAATAAATTGCTCGTGTATTATAAATAAAACTATTTTTACGGCTTTTATCGCGTTTGTATTTGATTTTTCACTACCCGACATTTCAATTTTCAGTGCTCATGGTTACAAGCGGACTCGGTGCGCGATTAAATCCATAAAAATAATTTTATTTATTGTGTAATTCTCGCGTAAACATCATATACGTCCCACTGCTGGGCTCGAGCCTCCTCCAAAATAGAAGCGAAAACCTACTATGCCATGTTGGTCAGACGCATAGAGTTTTATTTCGAGTTTTTCTTCTCTTGCATAGACTACATGCATGTTGTATCCCTTAGTCGTCTTTTACGACACCCACGAGCAAGAGAGGGGAGAGTTGAATTGTATACTTACTCCGACACTATACGGACAAAGCATTACCTATGTATTTAAAAATTTGTAAGTAATTAAAACCCCATTACTGTGGTTTCAAAACAATTATTAGAGATACATAGATCGCCCAACGAATACTACTTGGGGTTTATACTGGCGACATTCGAACGGTCATAAAGTCGCTATTGAAACCACCCTGTCATTTGTTCAATCGTAAATCAACTCGTTGCACTATTGAGATCACTCGTACAATTTTTTACGCTTCTTAAAAATATAAAAGTTTACAAGATTTTCGACGATAATGCACCGAGATTTGACTGTATCTGATCTGAGTAGCAACTTCCTTTGTTGAGTGCCACAGGGGTTGATCCCCACATAGGATAGTTTTTATACGATTTACAATTGAATGAGACTTAGAATGTCTAAATTTTATTTCTGTCTGTTAATGACATGTTCATCATCATCATCATCATCATCATCATTTCAGCCTATCGCCGTCCACTGCTGGACGTAGGCCTCCCTCATGTTGCGCCACAATGAGCGGTCCTGTGCCGCCTGCATCCAACGACGCCCAGCTACTTTCACTAGGTCATCGGTCCACCTAGTGGGGGGGCGTCCTACACTGCGTCGTCCGATACGTGGTCGCCACTCGAGAACCTTTCTTCCCCAGCGGTTGTCGGTTCGTCGAGCGATGTGGCCTGCCCATTGCCACTTCAGCGTGCTAATTCTTCGTGCTATGTCGATTACACCCGTTCTTCTGCGGATTTCCGTATTCCGGATTCTATCTCGCAGAGAAATCCCGAGCATAGCCCGCTCCATAGCACGCTGAGCGACTTTGAGCCTTGATATGAGGCCTACATTTAGGGACCACGTTTCCGTGCCGTAAGTCATCACTGGTAACACACACTGGTCAAAGACCTGTGTTTTCAGACACTGAGGTATGTTGGACGAAAAGATCCTCTTAAGTTTCCCGAACGTTGCCCAACCGAGTTGGATTCGTCGGCTGATCTCTTTCTCGAAATTGGATCTACCTAACTGGACTGTTTGTCCTAGGTAAACATAGTGATCGACAACTTCAAGAATCGCATTGCCAACTAGGACCGGTACAGGAATGACATGGGCATTTGACATGACTTTCGTCTTGTCCATGTTCATTCGTAAACCCACTAGTTGGGATACCGACATGACATGTTCGCTCGTGACAAAATAAAAAAACAATTCATCACCCCGTAGGTATCATAAAAGACTACTAAGGAATATGATATGCAGATAACATTAAGAAAAACTCGGACAGCGAGATAAGAAAAACTCGACATAAAATCCTATAGCAACACGTTCGACCAGAGCGATATAGTAGGGAAATTTTCCTCTCATTGTGGAGGGGGCTCAAGCACAACAGTGGAATGTGTGAGTTAATATGATGATGATGACTTATATGTTTGTAAAGTCCCTTGCGATACAAGAATATATTCGGTAATGAGGGCAGATACTTTTTAAAAAAAGAGAAATAGTTGGATCTCTCATTGGAATTCTAAGATAAGCGATAATTCTCAAAATTACTTTTGAGCAATAAAGTCGGGACATTTGAAGTGCCTAATTAAACGGTATTTTTTACGCAGGCAAATAGACTAATGATATACTGCATAAAAACCAGACTCCTCAGTATGCAGTTGACACACCTAATGTTGAATACGAAATTTATTGCAGAATTATACGTGTAGTTATACGAAAACCCAAAAAAAAAACGTATAAAGATTCAATGTTAAGAACAAGACATGTTCATGATATGGCTGACTTTTTATGATTAACATTATAAATTCTACTTTTATCTCATTGTATCTCCTATCTAGTGTTATGCGAATATTGACTGAGAGTTCTGGCAACAAAATTTTAGTTTAAGTATAGTAAATTTTTCGTTTGGTGACGGAGTAAGAATATAATTCTCCACCTCAACTAATGAATGCAGATAACATCGGTGCAAGAGAAGGAGAACTCGAAATGAAACCCTATATCAACACGTCTCACCAGCGTAATAAAGGTCAACTTCTCTCCTAATATTTAATAGAAATAGCAACTCAAAATATCCTATTGCTATAGGAGATCTAAACTATTCGACTTTTAAAAATAACACCCACGTTACATTCCAACCTTATCTCGCTCGCACAGCAATCCTTTACAAAAAGACAAAGTTCGCAATTAGTTACGCCGCAAATGAACTTCTGCTTACTAAATAGAACAAAACTAGACAACTATTAAAACATAAATTTTCACTTAACTTTTGTACCATTGTTAAATTCAGAGATAAATCCAATTAAAAATTTGTTAAAGATAACGCCAATCGAATGCGTTAAAAGGCCAATGGTGTTTCATTAGATCCCTTTTAAATGTAGGTTTTTATTGCATTGCCTAGTTTAACTTGAATTTATATGGAATTATGGTATGGCTTTGATTATGCCGATCCTATATAAATAAAGTGAAACTAAACACTAAATGGTGTATTGATAATAAAACTTTTTAATGGCATTTTACAATAAATGTATTCCATTTATTCATTAGCCTATTGCCGTCTATTGTCGGACTTAATAATATAATCGTCAGTATCATCACATTGGGTAGGCAGATTCGCGATCACGTTAAATGGCTTTTCAAGTATCGCAGTAGAGTATATATTTAACGGACAGAACCGTTCCAAGCATTTTCTTGGGGAGACCGTTCCCGATTCCCGACAGTAGATGTCCAAGGGTTTATTTTTGTCTAAAAGCTTATTTCTTTAATGCAGGATGGTGATCCTGCATTAAAGAAATAATCCTTGTATTGTAGGGGTCTCTATATAATCTGTATATTTATATATCCATATATATATTTCATTCATCATCATTTCAGCTCACATACGTCCCACTGTTGGGCTCAAGCCTCCTCCACAATAGGAGAAAAATTGACCTTACTATACCATGCTGGTCAGACAGGTTGGTATGGGGTTATGTTTCGAGTTTGCCTTCTTTTGCATAGATGTTAAATGCGTATTATATCCCTTAGTCATCTTTTACGACATCCAGGGGCAAAAATATTGGCCTACTTTGGGTGGGCTATAGTCTGGACGCACGCCGTCCGCTTCGGTGTGATAGGCGGCGTGCGGCCCCATAAGCCACCGTATTCCCTCCCCTTCATTATTGGAGTGATCACTGATACCAAATCCCTGACGTCCGTGGCCAGATTGGCGGGTAGGAGGTAGGAGGGCGTCGCCCACACAAAGTATTCTCTTGCGCATGAATCAAACCCACGACTTTCTTATAGGGTGGTGATCTGATGGTCTATATTCTTTGTCGTCATGACAAAGAAAAAAGATTATGTTGTAACGCTTTGCTTATCATTGATGCACATCAAAAAAAGAAAATGGAAGAAGAACGTAAAAAGTTATTGCAAAAGGAAAAATTGATTACATTGAAATAATCTCATCATCATCATTGTCACAGCTCATATAAGTCCCACTACTAGGCTCGAAATTCCTCCATCTTGCACATATGCATATTATAATCCTTTAGTCGTCTTTTACGACACCCACGGGTCAAGACATGGGCTAGTGAATTGCATTCTTACTCTGTTCCCGCACGGAATAATCTAATTATACAAAAATGTTGGATAGATTGGGGCACTAAAAGCAGCACAGGCATGCTAAGCTGTTAACACTTAATACCCGATAAATAAGTATTTTTACATACATTTTTTTATTTAACAACATAAATCAAATATATCTTAAAATATAAAAAAAAAAATTACAGAGAACACACCTCAAATTCCATACCCATTTTTATCAACAAATTTATCAATTTTATTACACCTATTTACACCAAGTACTGTCAACACGAGAATCAAAAACATCGAATTAAACTCGCTTTACTTGGACATATATGACATCACAGAGCAAAAACATAGAAGTGACCGTTCCAATGAAGCCATTGACGTGGTCTTAACTATAAGAAGGGCCATTGTCATGCTGTGGGCGTCTCAAACATGCAAAATACTAATAACGCAGTATAAATTGACTATTTAGTTCAATAGAGGCGAATTCTACATGGCTTTATACTTGTAATATGGCTGAATATAGCGTAAGTGAACTGATTGAATCGAGAACAATACCTATATTCTTACTAATATTATAAATGCGAAAATAAGTTTGTTACGCTTTCACGCTTAAACCATTAAACCGATTTCAAAAATTCTTTCACCAATGTAAAGCTATAAGGAAGTAACATAGGCTATATTTTATCCATATATTCCCACGGAAACGGGAACTAGGCGACTTAAACGAAGCGAAGCGAGGGCGGGTTGCTAGTATTTGTATATAAAAATAGACTAAGGGCATATATATATATATATATATATATATATATATATATATACATTTGTGTCTCCTGTTTTGTTTTTATTTCATATAAGAAATAAATTACTCTTCTTCGTGATGGTTAGTGTTAAGAGCTGTTCATGAACTTTAGTTGCAATTAAATTGCAATTACGGTTTGCCGTATGGTGACAGAGTAAGAAAACCCTCAAACCCCACCTCTCTAGCTCGTGGTTATCGTAAAAGATTACTTCTATAAGCTAAGCACGAAAATTTTGCGTCAATTTAGTCAAAAAGTTATCGAAACTAATTTATATAGGACTAAGTGATCCAAGAGACGCTATTGTACATAACTTTTATACATCTAAAAAATAAAAGGAATCCTGCTTAAAATAGATCGCAGTGTCATCTAGCGGGTCCAATTATTAATCTAAACCATTATTGAATCCATTGAAATACACACAAAAAAGTCATTATCACAACATCACCAAAATCAATCCAGCCGTTTACGAGGAGTTCAATCACATAGGTGCACATGGACAAGGGAATTATAAAGTTTTCAGACATCGTCTCTAATTTAAACTAGTATCAGTAACTTGTATCATTAGGTAATTTTTAGTCAGAGTCGAAAAATAACAGAATGCTACTTGAACGTAACTCGGCACTCGTTCTCAACACGTACCTAATACCGTCTTGACATTCAATCAGCTGCTTCGTGATGTCATCCAATATTCCCACACATTAATGAGAGAAGACACCTCGCAATATCATGTTTTTAAATTACATTATATTCAATACATCCTACAAGTCTTGAATATGAAATTTGGCAATGTGGAAATTATGCCGATGATCATTACGCAATATTATTAGAACATGTTTAAATAAATAACAATGTATTGTAATATTAAAGGTGTTTCTTTTTGTCTATGTTATTAAAAGGAAAGATTTATTTGTTTATTTGTATTGAATATGCTCCGAAACTACTGGACCGATTTTAAAAATTCTTTCACCAATGGAAAGCCATAATATCAGGGAGTAACATAGACTATATTTTATCTCGGTATTGCCACGGGAACGGCAACTACGTGCGTAACACGACGGCAACCGAAGCGAAGCGAGGGCAGGTTGCTAGTATTACATAAATCATAAATATTTTAAGCTATCTCTAAAGATAACTGATAAATAGAAATGAAGTTCAAATTCCAGACACTGTCTGATACTTGAACCGTTTTTCTAGATTTTATGCTCTTTTACGTAAACTTAACAAAATTTTTAGTAAACAAAGTAAAACCAAGATGTAAGAATCCTAAATCAGGTTTTGTTATGAGATAAATAATATTATCTATTATAAAATTGGCCTTCAGCAATCATATTTAAAAGTTGGGTTAGTCGTTATAAGCATTTATAACTATTGGTGGCAATTTGAATTGAATATCTTCAAATAGTGTTTTCTTTTTGGCGGCAGGCCATGGTAGATAGGTACGTCACAAACCGCCCGATCTGTCCGGGGCGAAGGGGGACCGTACCTTTCTCAGGCGCCAAGTCGATGGGCCACCGGTACCCGAAGTTGTCATCTGTGGCCCGTCCAGGTAGGTAACCCTTGCGGATACTGCCTCAAGTAGGTACACGCCCGGGCGGCTTGCGTCGCTGAGGCGTCGCCCTCATGCGCTCAGGTTCTCCTCCCCGGTCTGGTCACCCACTGCCATGGCTAGAACCTCAAAGAGCCTAGCCTAGCTGGTTTTAGAATCTATATAATAATACGTGAAGCAAAAACTTTGTACCCCTTTTTACGAAAATCATGCAGATGAACAAATATGAAAATTAGCACAGTTGAAGAATATATTGAGAAGAAGTACAGAAAACTAAAATTTGATGTAATAATTGATTAGAAATACACATTAAATTCATTAAAAAAGGCATTACATATACATACACTACCATGCAATCTATATACACACACACTCGTACTCATAAGCTTACACACTATTGTTTACGGTAAAAATCTCTGGTCGAACGAATGTCAAGCAATAATTATGACCACTGACGTCAAGTCACCTTGCTCCGGTGGTCGGCACAACGACAAAGGCGACGTGCATCGCGGGTGGGTTGCGGGTGTGCGTGTTTACGCCCCTCTGTCGGCCCGGGCGGAGTGGTGCGAGGAGTGCGCCAGCCGCAACCCACCCATATTAGTTATTAGTGAAATACAGCTTCCTCAATGTACAATTATACATCTATGTAATTAAAAGAAAAACGTGTGGCAGAAAAAAAAATTTAAATGAATTATGGCCGAATTTCGACCACTTGGCAACCACTAATATAATATAATCCATGAGCAACCAAAAATACACCAATAACGTATTTCAAGCCGTGTAATGACGTAGTAAGAATGTAATTTACCACTCCATTTCTTATCCACGGGTGTCGTAGAAGACCACTAGGTAATATAATATGCAAAACTCCTTATAAAACCCTATAACAACTTGTATGAACGGCGTGTTATAGTAGGAAAATTTTATTCCATAGTGAAGGAGGCCCATACCCAAGAGTAAAACGTATATGACAGTAGAACATTCGTTCATTTCATTCATTATCTCATTATCATCTCAGCTTATATATCTAAATCCAATTGTTTAGCTCGAGCTTGGTCCAAAATAGTAATGAAATTAACCTCTATTACATTGGTCAGACGGTTAATTGAAGTTAGTTTGAGTTTTCATTCTTTTATTTGCATATCGCTTGGTCGGCTTTTACGACACTCGGACAAGAAAGAGGATAGTGAATTACTTACCTATTTCGTCACCACATGAAATAAAAGTAATCATAATTAAAAATAATTATTTAACAGTAGACTATACTGCCATAATATTCTCGTTAATAATTATTATATAGTTTTTAATTTAAGTGCTGTGTGGTAGCGGCTTTGAATACTACCAACCCTTGCTTTAATCGTGGGTGTCGTAAAAGACGACTAAGAGCCCTAGATTGACCCGGACCAACTCCATCTGGTACCATTTGGGTCAACGATTACATTCCCAAGGAGGGTTGACGTCAGGTAGGCGGCCGGTCATAAAAGTCATTGCCGAAACTTTTTGCAATATGTCAAAACAGATGACATAATGCGTCGACCCCAAGTAATTGGGATAAGAGCAAGATGATGATGATGATAGTTTTTAATTATGAAATTATTGTAAAACGAAGTAGTATAAATGTCATAAAAGACGTATTTATTATTTCAAGACGTTTTTAGACGCTTTTAGACCATTCATCACTCATTTTTGGGATTTATTATTCATTAATCACTTTGTCCAAAGAGTGCTCTGTGGAAAGATGTCGTAACTGGATCATATACATTTTCATATTTATCGTGTTGCGATAAAAAGCTGCACTTTTAGTCGCAGCTAACACCTACCATCCCCGCCCCGCCATCTACCGGATAGGACTACAAACTCGGTAGCAATGATTTTTTCTAATGCGAAAATTTAATGCAGCCAAGAAATCGTACTCAGTTACTTACGATAAGAACTTGCATAATTTCTATGACTCTGGGTCTTAAAAATTCACGTATTTGAGTTGGCTGGAAAACAGTTATATTTTACTCTGGTATTTATCCTGCTTTCTCTGTAGTGACGGAGTAAGAATACAATTCACCTCCCCCAAACGAAAAAAGACGACTAAACGATATTTATATAACACCTACGCAAAATAAAAAAAAAACTCGAAATAAAGACCTTTACTAATCCGTCTCACCAGCGTGGTACATTGATCAATTTCCCTCCTATTGCGAAGGAGGCGCGAGCTTAGCATTGGGACATACCTATATGAGCTGAAATAAAAATGATGATTAATCCTGTTATCCATCTATCCATCCTTCTGTAGTTATATTATATGATATGCACTTGATATGTGATGCATGCATATATTAGACATGCATGCATCGTGAATATCAATACTAGCCCAATTTGACTCCAACATCATGATTTTATGACTTGATCGATTACGTTTAACGAATACTAAGTAAATGTGTTGGATTGGGGAATTTTCAAGTGCTGTGACTCATTGAAAATTCTTTGGATTATCGCATGTACATAGGAAGTGAATAATTATCAAAAGTTCGCAGGATTAGACAGATGTCTGGTATAAACCTTACATAGAAGGTCAGCATTGGCAAATAACCTGGCAATGTTTTCAGTCTTCTGAATATAATACCAGTAACGCAGAAAAATATTACTAATATTATATTTTATTGTACCAGCTCCGGACCAATAGAATGCCTAGCGAAATTATAACAGCAAACTTCTCTAAAAACCATGTAATAGTTCATGTTTTAGTATGTAATAAGTAGTAGTTCACAGAAAATAAGACAAAAAAAAAATCTTAGGGCAACAAACAAGCAATACCAAATTGTTAACATCCTAGCCGCTAGTCAAAATACTCAAACCAAAAAACCCTCACAATTATTTGAGTATGCCAATATGTTCAATCATATCAGATGAACTGAACCAATTATATTAGTCGCAAAAAGTAATTGAGTTATAATCGTCTCTATGTTTTATAATTACTATACAAACTATCTGTCAGACACCTCATTACAATATCGGGTTTTTTTTACAAAGAGTTCGTGTTGTTGAACCCACGTGTGATTATACTCGTACATATAATTAAATGAATGTTTTACATTGTTAAAATAATTTAGAACCATAAGTTATGAGCTCCAATCCAAATTCATGCTCATTTATTATGCATAAAATCCTCGAGGTCACTTATATGTTGCCTATTTTTCAATTTAATCTTAAATTTATACAAAAGACTACCACAAAATAGCAACACGCTCGTCTCGATCACTGAGAAGATCCGTCAAGAAGCTCAGCCAGTTTGTTAACTATTTTTATTTTATTTTTGTATATCAAATTTTATACAATTTAGTAAGTATAATCTTGTGTGATAGATACCCTTCGAACTGGTATAATATATATATATATTTATTTATTGCAAACGGTGGCAAACGGGCAAACAGTACACCTGATGGTAAGTGTTGCTGCCGCTCATGGACCTTTACAAGGCCGCTGCCTACCGCGAAGAAAGTGAAGGGAGTGTGAATGCGTGCATTGAGGATCGGTGATACCAAGGGCACTACCAAAACCCTCCACACGCAAACACCCTCAGAAAGTTGGGCTTCCGGCTCTCTCGCTCACCAAACGAAGCGCAGTAACAAATTGCTACTACTATTATATAGATTGTATTATTATATAGATTCTAAAACCAGCTAGGCTAGGCTCTTTGAGGATCTAGCACGGCAGTGGGTGACCAGACCGGGGAGGAGAGCCTGAGCGCATGAGGGCGACGCCTCAGCGACGCAAGCCGCCCGGGCGTGTACCTACTTGAGGCAGTATCCGTAAGGGTTACCGCTACTACTCAGACGTCGATTTTCTGCGAGAGTGTGGTACTGCCCCGGACGGACCGGCCCGCGGCTGTAGACAGATAACTGTCGACAGTGTGATCCTACCACTCATGGAGTGGTTGGAGCGGACGCACGGGGTGCTTTCCTTCCGACTGGTGCAGGTGCTGACGGGGCACGGATGCTTCGCAAAGTACCTGCACAAGATTGTCAGGAGGGAGAGCACACCGTCCTGCCACCACTGCAGTTGCGACGAGGACACGGCGCAGCACACGCTCGAGGAGTGTGCTGCGTGGGAGGGGGAGCGCCGTGAACTCGTCGCGATTATCGGTGCCGACCTGGCGCTGCCGACCATCGCCAGGGAGATGCTCGTCAGCGTCAGGAACTGGGACGCGGTCGCCGCCTTCTGTGAGGCCGTTATCTCACGGAAGGAGGCGGCGGATCGTGTGCGAGTAGAGATCCTATTCGGCGACACGTTCCGCCGCCGGCGACTCGGGCGGCGCAGGCGCGAGTATCTGCGCCTAATGCCGCCCTAGCCGAGGCCGCGGGTGATCGGACCGGGGAATTGTCCGTCACCCGCAGTGTGGCTAACCGCGCGATGGCGACCGACGTCCCAGGATGTCGAGAGGTGAGGGTACCTGAAAGGGTATTCCGTCGGGCCGACCACTGACGACAAGTCACATCTGCTCCGGTGGTCGGCCCAACAACGAGGTGACGTGGGTACGGGTGGGTTATGGGCCCGCGCGCCGTCCTTTCATCGCCCCGGACGGACTGGACCGCGCGTGCGCTTACCATAGCCCACCATTAAAAAAAAAAAAAAAAAAAAAAAAAACCACACTTATATAAATAAATAATAATAAATGATTCTCAAATATGCAGAAGTTAATGGCTAGACAAGTCCCTACAAGCGGCTTCTATTGTTGCCATCGTCATGACCATGACATCGACCATGCTGGTCAGATGGGCTGCTATAGGATTTTATTTCGAGTTTTTCTTCTCTTGTAAGTATAGATATTATCTCCAAATTACAGTCCCTTAGGCATGTTTTCGAACACCCACGGGCAAAAAAGGGGTGATAAAATTGTATTTTTACTCCATCACCACATCGAAGCGGCACCTGACTACGAGTTAACTACAAGAATAGCCATCATACGCCTCTACTACATACCAGGGAAAGATGAGAGTCATTCTCCGCCACTATTCTAAATAGACCTTTTGGCGAGCAAAACTAATAAATTAGGTTAATTTGTCGAGGCTCTTCTTTACGGTTCGCTAAAGTGCCTTGCTCAAAAAGCAATTCATCTAACGAAATTCTAAATATAAAATTGAGTTTATTTGTTTGTTAGCTATGCCGTCACACTTTAACGACTCCTTTGCTCATCATATAATTTTGTATACACATTGTCATGAGTAGGTACTGAAAAAGTCTTAGGTGTCTTCCATCCAGCAGAAATGTACCTACTATCCCCGCGAAATAAAAAAATAAGTTTGAGGCGTTAGTTAATCTCTGCTCTAAACAAATAAAAGCTGTCGCTATATATGTCGCTGTCGGTATATATTCCCATAAATATTCATCTAAAACCAATTGACTATATCTACTTAAACAGTCCCGCAGTGTTTTTCTCCGCATGAGTGCCATTGCGGCGAGCACGTTGATAGTCCCAGACACGGCTTTTCAGAATGTCAAAACATGCTAATATTAATAAGATTATCCATCTGGCTCTTGTCACAGCCGGTGTTACGCGACGACGATAAGAGACCGCATGGCATGTCTTTACTGCCCTGGAAGATGCGTAGGCCTTAAAGTAGGGTCAGCCTTTTTAGCAGTCGATAGTGATGTAGGGGATTTTTTGAAATCTAATAAGCTCTTTTTTAAATTCCTATTTTGAAAATAATTAATTTCATCATTCATCGTCACAACTCATATAAGAATTTTCCACTGCTGGGTTCGAGCCTCCTTCACAATAGGAGGGAAATTAATCTACTATACCTACCACGCTGGCCAGACGGGTTGGCATAAGGTTTTATTTTAAGTTATCCTTCTCTTAATAATTAATTTATTAGTCTACTGTTATTAATTACTAATATTAAATGAATCAAATATCTGATATAAGTACCTACTTTAGATATGGTTGGGCTGAAAATAATTTGACTTTAATTAATGTTTAAGATTTACTTGGATGTTTACAGAACACCCTACTTAGTTATTTTGTGAGACAGAGGAAATATAACATTATTATGGGTCTTACATGAATTATGTTAATAAAAAAGATGTTTTTAATAACCAATTTTAAATCAAACCTGATCAAAACGCCTGATTATTATATTGCCGCATGAGATAGTTAAGGTTAAAACTATGTAGGTATTATAAATTATAAAAAATTCTGTTTGGGAAAACTCATACAATAGCAAATCTTACAAGTATTAAAATTTAGAAAAATATATTATTAAACTTCTAGAGATGTCAGTTTTTATTTACTTACAGAATTGTCGTTTTACAAATATGCAATTAAATGATAATAACGCCATCTATCGTTTAATGCTTAAACTTTCAACAAAGTATAAGTTTAACAAAAGTGAAACTAAATCGAATGTTTCCAACTTCCACTTAACACCGTTACTTTTATGACAGCGCGACTGCGCTACGTAGGCGCCGTCTTCAATTTGTACTGTTAGAATATTTTTATGAATGACTGTTTGATTATTGCGTTTTACGATCATTGTTATAAATCTATTATTAGTGGTATGAACTTCTAAATTTTGTTTATTGTATTAGTAAAGTAAGCGCTATTTAATGAATTACGATTTAATATACACGAATATACGTCTAAGCCTGTGCGAAACTTTGATTTTGAAAAATAAAAAATATGCAGTACCTACGGTTTTCAAATCTTAGATCAGAAAAAGCTTGTAAGAATAATTGGCTTCCCAATAACCCAACCATTATGTCCTAATCCAACTCATCGTATAAAGAATAAAAAAATCTCTAAATAGACAATCCCGCTGAGTTTCTTGCCGGATATTCTCGGTGCAATCGCGTGCCGATCCGGCGGTAATTATAAGAAAAATGTAAAAACAAAATGACAATATGTAGGTACCCTCGCGGGGTTTATACATAATAAATGATTTGAATTTCAATTTGAATTCTAGCGAGGCATCAGTTAGTGCCCAGTTTAGGGTCTATTTTTAACATCAAAATTTGAAGAAACTGATCTGTGTTTATTAATTAATTGTAAATGAATCACGTGACATTATTCATTATTTATAACAAACAATTATTTTAGACAATGAATAATCCAAATCTACTATTCAAGATATTAATATTATTTTTAGAATTGTGCCGTCATCATTTGATCATAATTACATAAGATCCACTGTTGGGCTCGGGCCTCTTCCACAATGGGATGGAAATTGCTCTACTATACTACGTTGGTCAAACGTGTTGGCATAAAGGGTTACGTCGAGTTTTCCTTCTCTTACACAGATGTTCATCATCATCATCATTTCAGCTCATCGTCGTCCCACTGTTGGGCTCGAGCCTCCACCACAATAAGAGGGAAATTAACCTTACTATAACTTGCTCAGACAGCTTGGTATAGGATTTTATTTCGAGTTGTCCTTTTCTTTCATAGATGTTATATTCATATTATATGCCTTAATGGTCTTATAACAGACCAACGAGCGAGAAAGTGGTAAGTGAATTGTATTCTTACTTCGTCACCACACGGAACACGATTTATGCTAGAATTATGTTTTTTTTTACAAATATTTCGTAACAGTTACATAGAAAGCAAAATATTTTTTTAGAACTTATTAAATCTTACCTTCTTTCCCGTTTCTTCCTCTTAGTCGTACTGGTTCCTTTGATGGTTCGATACAGTGTCATCATCTTGGACGCCATTTTCTTTAATATCACTACTCACTACACAATTATTCAAAATTATTACAATATCAACTTATTCACTTATAAATAACATTATTTTTAAAAACCACTTATTATCAATATCACTCCACAGGATGTACCTGTAAAAAAAATATAAAACTTGATAAGACTAGATAGGCATAAATAAAAACATGAAATTAATGAAAAAATCATATAGTATTTATATTCAAACATTTAAATTTAGAGATATTAACCATATTATTAAATGCCTGTCTTCCTAAAGTAAGTTACGGCAATTATTATCTCAGCTCACATACGTCCCACTGTTGGGCTTGGGCCTCCTCCACAATGGGAAGGAATTTGACTATACCATACTAGTCAGACATGTTGGTATAGGGTTTCATTTCGAGTTTTCCTTCTCTTCAGATCTTATATGCATATTATATCTCTTAGTCGTCTTTTACGACATCCACATGCAAGATAGTGGTAAATTGTATTCTTATTCCGTCACCACACGGATAATAATTTACGGCAATAATATAGGTAATAAAATAATGCCCAAAAGCAATATTAAAACTTGATTTCTTACGCTTTAATATTATTTTTCAGTTACCTACATTAACCAACGCCCACAACTACGATATTTCTACCGAAACCGTAGATGTAGAAGTAAATACAAAAAAATAAAGAACGTGTGAACAAAATACGCATGTGAGAAGTGAAATTCCTTGGTTTTTGTCAATATATAAATAAAAATTGTCAATAAAAAAAAATTGTCAATATAAAAAAATCCGTGTGGTGACGGAGTAAGAATACAATTCACCACTCCCTATCTTCCCTGTGGATGTCGTAAAAGACGACTAAGGGATATAATACGCATATAACATCCATGCAAGTGAAGGCAAACTCGAAATTAAAGCCTATACCAACCTGCCTGACCAGTATGGTATAGTAAGGTAAATTTCGCTCCTATTGCGGAGGAGGCTCGAACCCAACAGTGGGGCGTATATAAGCTGAAATAATAATGATGATGAAAAAAACAATCAATAAAAAAAATAACAAACAATGCTTAGTAGACGATAGTGGGGACGCTACTAAGTATCACACAAAGAGGAGACCGAAAACGCCTAATGTGTTCTATCTTATTTATTCTCTCGCCGGCTGAATCCTATACATTTTTACGTGTTTGTGTCTCCATGGACTCGCTTTTTCGTTTCATCGAGTTTGTCACGATTCTAAAGAAGTTTCACTTCAAAAAATATTACATTCGTTATCAATCAAGACTATCTATAAATTTCCTCTCCATTTATGTAGACCTGATTAATTATGTTAATTGAGAAATAAGAAACGAGATAACATAATGAAAGCATAAATAGATTAATATATCAAAGTCAATAGCATTAAACATTTATATTTAAAATAATTCTTTTAATGATTGCCGATGTTTCTGCTAGTATTACACAACTGAAACTATTTTAGGGATTTTTTTGACTCTTAATCGGAAGGATTCAACAATGTTTCAAATTCACAATTTGACCCGATAGGTGGCGCTGTTCAGACAGGACAATAACATAACTTTCTTTTTTTTTTGTGGGTGGGTCGCGGTCGGCGCGCCTCCGCACCACTCCGCCCGGGGCGACAGAGGGGCTTAAGCACGCAACTCCCGCGACCCACCCAAAAACCACGTCGCCTTCGTCGTTGGGCCGACCACTGGAGCAACGTTAACTTGTCGTCAGTGGTCGGCCCGACGGAATACCCCTAATTGGGGTACCCTCCCATCGACCGACGTCCCCCCCTCGGGGAGGACGTCGGTCTTTCCTCACGCGGTCGGCCTCTCAGCGGGTGACGGACTAATCCCCGGTCACATCACTAATCCCCGATCACGTCACAATAACATAACTTGGGAACGACTTTACCGATTTCGTCCATCTTTTTTTTTAAGTTCTCTAATACTTTAAAAAAGCCTTGTAGAGAAAAAATAAGAAAGTAGCGCAGAATATTTTAAAAATTAAAAACATTAATGACCAATATAAACTGCGTACAGGACAACGTCTCTCGGGTCAGCTAGTTATATATAAGTAAACACCATTATATTTTCCTTCTAGTAATCGATTAATATGGTATATGTATATATACATCGATGCAAAAGATAGAAAGCTCAAAATGAAACCATATAGCAACACGCCTGACCAGCGTGGTTGGTTAATTTCACTCCTATTGTGGAGTAGACTCGAGCCCAGAATTGGGCCGTAAATGAGCTATCATGATGATGATTTTGATACTTCATTCATTCATTCATTCATCGCAGCCCACATACGTCCCACTGTTGGGCTCGGGCTTCCTCCACAATGGGAAGGAATTTGACCTACTATACCATACTGGTTAGACATGTTGGTATAGGGTTTTATTTCGAGTTTTCCTTCTCTTGCACACATGTTATATGCATTTTATATCCCATAGTCGTCTTGTACGACATCCACGGGCAAGATAGGGAGTGGTGAATTATATTCTTACTCCGTCACCACACGGAAGATTTTGATGATTGCATAAATACAATTACATTTTTTTATTATTGAACATAAATATGTACCTTTACAAAAAATAATCACTTACAAACAGTGTGTAGATTTATAATTGTACTTAATTTAATTTATTAGGTTGTTACTACGCCATTATGGGTACTTAAATTTGCTAATAATCTTAATTGTTTATGAAATCGAATTAATTATACCTTTAAAGGATGCTGGTACTTTGTGTTACAGTCATATTTATGAAGCGCAATTGACTAATATCAGCTAATGGTTGTACGAACCCAATTTTTTGAGTTACTAACCCATGTCTATGTTTACTTTACAAATCATTTGTTTGAAATAACATCATGGTACATTGAGATTAAAAGATATTTTTATATTTAATACTATCAACCGGCCCTCGCATTGCTTCGGGTGCACTGATCATAGCCCAACCCAGAAAAAAGTGCAGCGTTAATAACAACCCCTATTAACGTATAAACATCATCTGCGTAATAATATTACACAAGTCTTATTCAGCGCATAACAAAGCAGATGAATTAACAGATAATATGATGGTATAGCAAAACCTCTTAAGTTCTGTATGTATATTTTTGAATGAGTTACTCATATTGCCAAATAAGTTTCAGATTGGACGTGCTTTCTTTTGAGATGAAAGATATGAAGCAACTTTCGACAAGATAAACTACGAACTATAAAAAAATTATAACACGAATAACTTGTTTTAGAAGATTGATAAGCAATGCAATTTTGAATCATAAACCAGATTTCTGTGACCAATTTGATATCAATTAAAATACAGTCAACTGTTAATTTTATTCGCGAAAGTGATCAAACAACATCATAGTTATTTGATGAAGAAAGTTCAAAATATCTATCAATGAATTTGTTGTTCTCCGCATAAATCAATATATTTTTAAGCATTGTTATAGCCATGTGGTGACGGAGTAAGAATTCAATTTACCACCCTCTCTCTTTTCCGTAAAAGATTAATAAGGAATATGATATGCAAATAACAACTATACAAGAGAAGGATAGATCAACATAAATCCCTATACCAACACATCTGATCGAAGCCGTATTGTGGAGGAGACCCGAGCCCTACAGCGGACTGAGATGATGAACATTGTTATAGCTATCATTTTGTAGGCATAGGCAAAAATGAACTCTTTAAAAGCTGTCAAAATAACACTATTACAGAGACAGTAGTCTGACTCTCCTGCTTCAGACAGTGTAAACCGACATTGCAGCAAGACTCCAGATCCGAAACCAAGTAATTATACGTACTTATTACATTATTCTTAACGCTTATTTATTCTTGTAATTTGTTTAAATCATATAAAGTTTGGGACAGCTAGATTATTTGTATGTTATGTCAATGTCATCACCAAGCATTCCCAGGTAATGCGATGTGTTCCGGACTGGCCACGGACGACAAGGAACTCGATACCGGTGGTCAGCCTAATGGCGGAGGAGGAGATACGGTGGGTTATGGGGCCACACGCACTAGGGATGGCGATCTGAGATCGATTAATTGAAGAATCGATTTTTCAGGGACAATAAATCGATTTTATAAAGCGATACGAAGCACTGAATCGATTCGGTGAATCTATACTTTACCCTAGAGAATTGTCGTTCGATTTTTCTGCCCACTTGATACTAAGTATGATAATGTTTTATAATATATTATAAGATTAATAATACTTTCAGATTTCCTAAAAAAAAGCGCATCACATATTTACTATCCAGATTTCTTAAGAAAAAGGTTACAAGCCCGTCCAAATGAAAAGATTGATATATCGATTAATCGGGAATCGATATTTCAGGCCTCAATTTTCTTGTGAATCGATTCTTTGGACGACATTTCGAATCGATTCAAGAATCGATCTTTTTCAGAAAGATCGCTCATCCCTAACACGGACCTTTCATCACCCCGGATGGAGCGGACGGCATGTGTGCTGACCATAGAAAAAAAAAAGAGGAAATGCGATGTGTTGATTGGTCATTTTAATATTTACCAATATACCTAATACATCCGTTCGATACATTTCACTCATAGAAAATGTATAAGTAATCACTCGAAAGAAATAATTATTCGCATCCGCTATTCAGTAACATTAGCTAACGCTACCCCACAGAGTTAATTACAACATAAGTGTGAGAAATAAACTAAATAATTTGAATATTAATATTAACATATGTCTTTTTAGACGAGCTTACAAGACAGTGCCATTAAATATTGCAATTTGATTTTAACATATTATAATTATGATATCTGATGTTTACGCGAGCACTACACATCTATACCAATAAATAAAATTGGAGTGTCTGTTTGTAATGTCAAAATAATAGGCTTTTTTCATGCTCACACTGTTATTTGCACGACACCTATGGCTAAAATAGCAATTAAAAAAATTTTGTCTGTCTGTCTGTCTGTTTGTTCCGGGTAATCTTCAAAACGGCTGGACCGATTTTAAAAATTCTTTCACCAATGGAAAGCTATAATATCAGGGCGTAAACTAGGCTATATTTTATCCCGGTATTCCCACGGGAACGGGAACTACGCTGGTAAATCAACTATAACCTATAACCGAAGCGAAGCGAGGGCGGGTTGCTAGTTGTAAATAAAACTACTTTTACGGATTATATCGCGTTTGTATTTGATTTATGATTGCCCGACGTTTCGAACACTTTGCAGCATTCAGTCTCAGTCAGCATTTGCACCAGTCCGCCCGTGACCATGAATGCTGCAAAGTGTTCGAAACGTCGGGCAATCATAAATCAAATACAAACGCGATATAATACGTAAAAGTAGTTTTATTTACAATATTATAATTATTTGGAGTTGTGCGCTATATATATGATTTAAAATGGATTTTATGTAATTTGGTTTTATATTGCCGGCGGTTTCTATTTATTATTTACACGTATAATTGATAAGTTAGCCCAAATATTAAACCTTTAATATATTTACTATATTATAATTCAATCTTTATATATAGATTTCTTGTGTACGTGTGTGTCACTGAGCTCCTCCTAAATGGCTGATCCGATATTGATGATTTTTTTTGTGCATGAGAATGGTTTAGATTCACAATTGGACCCAGTACAAGGCGTTGCGATCGATTTCAATGAGAATTACTTTTACTATTTTTTTAGATTTAAACAGAACATCGTCTGTTTGGGTCAGCTAGTATAATATAAAGTATAAAAGATTTTGCAAATGGCTTTGTTCAGCCAAAAATATCAAAGCATATTTTTTATTTTTGTGGGTGGGCTGCGTTCGGCGCGCCTTCGCACCACTCCGTCCGGGGCGACAGAGGGGCTTAAACACGCAACTCCCGCAACCCACCCGAAAACCACGTCGCCTTCGTCGTTGGGCCGACCACCGGAGCAGGGTTACTTGACATCAGTGGTCGGCCCAACGGAATACCCCCTATTGGGGTACCCTCTCATCGACCGACGTCCCCCCCCTCGGGGAGGACGTCGGTCTTTCCTCACGGGGTCGGCCTCTCGGCGGGTGACGGACTAAAATCCCCGGTCACGTCACCCGCGGCCTCGGCTAGGGCGGCATGAGGCACAGGTAGTTGCGCCTACGCCGCCCCAGTCGCCGGCGGCGGATCTCCTCATCGAGGCTGCGCTCCTCGCGCAGGCGATCCGCCGCCTAAAAATATCAAAGTATAATTAATACCCTATTTGCATCTTCTGAGGGGCTAATTTTTAGAATATATATTTGTATGTAATGTATGTATATGTATATGTAATTTTAACATTTTAACGCTGTATATTACTTAATAAACATAATTTATTTATAAGTAATATTATACACTAGCAACCCGCCCTCGCTTCGCTTCGGTTCCTGTCGCCTTACCCCGTTGTTCCCGTTCCCGTGGGAATACCGGGATAAAATATAGCCTAGGTTACTCCCTGATATTATAGCTTTCCATTGGTGAAAGAATTTTTGAAATCGGTAAAGCCGTTTTGAAGATTATCCGGAACAAACAGACAGATAGACAAAAAAAATATAAAGTGTATTTTAGGCATATTTATAGTGCAAATAACCATATAAGCATGAAAAAAGGCTATTATTTTAACATTACAAACAGACACTCCAATTTTATTTATTGGTATAGATTAAAAACTACGTTAAAAATGCACGTAGGTACATTGTTCATTCCATAAAAAATATATTTTTAACTAAATATATTCTTATTCATAAAGTATAAGTAGGCTACGATAAGCGTGGAGACTTGCGTTCGAATTTTGCGTCTTTTTTTTATTTTTGGGGGTGGGCTACGGTCGGCGCACCCATCGCCCGGCTCCGTCCGGGGCGACAGAAGGGCGGCGCGCCGTACCTTAATCCTCCCGTGGCACGTCGCCTTTGTCGTTGGGCCGACCACCGGTGCAGGGTGACTTGTCGTAAGAGGTCGGCCCGACCGACACGCGACGATCGAATTTTGCGTCTGATAAAACATCAATTCTTAATGTTTGAGGATTTTCAACATCAAGCTCAAAGTTAAGAACTGTGTTTAATTAACAGTAATAGGCTTGCATCTTTTTATATATAACTAGATTGTAAAATGTGTGTTACACTAAGCCCGCTATGCTTCTAGATATAAAGATGGGAGACTATTAAAATATATGCAATTAATTTATTTCAAATTTCCATACTAATATTATAAATGCGAAAGTAAGGATGTTTGTTTGTTTGTTTGTTTGTAACGCTTTCACGCTTAAACCACCGAACCGATTTCAAAAATTCTTTCACCAATGGAAAGCTATAATATCAGGGAGTAACATAGGCTACATTTTATCCCGGTATTCCCACGGGAACAGGAACTACGCGGGTTTAAGTGACTGAAACCGAAGCGAAGCGAAGGCGGGTTGCTAGTAATAAATATATAAAAACCTGATTTTTATTCTGATAGTTATTGTAAAATGAATAAAATTAATGACATTGATATATAAATTATGCTGTCAATTAATTTCCATGTACATTATTTTTCACGTATTTAAATTAACACTAATAAAAATGTTCTAACGTGTTATTATAAAAATTATTTCTCTTCCGTAACGTAACCTAGAGGCATTCTAGCGCAATCGTTCACATATTAGAATAAATTCCACACGAGTATCAATGGCATACTCGAAATGTGTACACATACATTAATAAGACATGTTGAAAATTTAATCGAATGAAAAACATTTATGTTAGAAATTATAACACATCTATACCAATAAATAAAATTGGAGTGTCTGTTTGTAATGTCAAAATAATAGGCTTTTTTCATGCTCACACGGTTATTTGCACGACACCTATGCCCAAAATAGCAATTAAAAAATGTTTGTCTGTCTGTCTGTCTGTCTGTTTATTCCGGGTAATCTTCAAAACGGCTGGACCGATTTCAAAAATTCTTTCACCAATGGAAAGCTATAATATCAGGGCGTAAACTAGGCTATATTTTATCCCAGTATTCCCACGGGAACGGGAACTACGCGGGTAAAACGACTATAACCTATAACCGAAGCGAAGCGAGGGCGGATTGCTAGTCACTTAATAAAAATAAACAATACTTAGGCGTGTTCTTTTTCTTTTTTTTTATAATTTGGCAAGCAATTGCATTAAGTAAAGAATTATTGTTGATAGTGTTCAGTAGATAAGTGATTTTGAAGGCAATTTTGTTCATAATGATAAAATAATAGTCTCAATAAAGCAATCTGTCGCCTATAGTAGAACGATGACTATGATACTGAAGCTTTTGCCTAAAAAAATTACAAATGTAAGCACACATCAAGCGATATTAGTAAAGTAAACCCTGTTGTAACGGGTAAGAATACAATTCACCACTCTGTTTCTTACACGTGGGTGTCGTAAAAGACGACTAAGGGATAATATGCAGATGCCATACCAAATAGAGAAATTTCGAATCAAAATCTTTTACCAACCCGTCTGACCAACGTGATATAGTAGGTAAATTTTACAGCCATTGTGAAAAAGTCTCGACCCCAGTAGTGAGACGTATAGGAGCTATGATGATGACGATGATATTAACTGTATTTTTCATGAACTAATCTATACCAATACATAAAATTGGAGTATCTGTTTGTAATGTCAAAATAATAGGCTTTTTTCCTGCTCACACGGTTATTTGCACTATACATATGCCTAAAATACACTTTATTTTTTTTTTGTCTGTTTGTCTGTTTGTTCCAGATAATCTTCAAAACGGCTGTACCAATTTCAAAAATTCTTTCACCAATAGAAAGCTATAATATCAGGGAGTAACCTAGGCTATATTTTATCCCTGTATTCCCACGGGAACGGGAACAACGGGGTAAGGGGACAGGAACCGAAGCGAAGCGAGGGCGGGTTGCTAGTGTATCATATTACTTAAATACAGACTAGAAATACAGATTAGAAATACAGATTAAAAAGACTACTAAAATACAGATTAAAAAATTTTTGTCTGTCTGTCTGTCTGTTTATTCCGGGTAATGTTCAAAACGGCTGGACCGATTTCAAAAATTCTTTCACCAATGGAAAGCTATAATATCAGGGCGTAAACTAGGCTATATTTTATTCCGGTATTCCCACGGGAACGGGAACTACGCGGGTAAAACGACTAAAACCGAAGCGAAGTGAGGGCGGGTTGCTAGTATGCTATAAAATTAAAAATAATATTTTTAATATTACGAACAACACTTACAAGAAATTTCATCAAAATCTATACAGGTTATATTCTCTACATGTGTTTAATGTACTTAAGAATCATGGATTATCCGCGAGAGATAGAGTAAGGAAACCACTCCCTTGCCCGAAGATGGCGTAAAAGACGACTCAAGGATATATTCATATAACATTTATGTAAGAAAAGAAAAACTCGAATAAAACCGCTAACGCGTCTGACATGAGTGGCAGAAGCGGAAGCTTAAGCGCAGCGGTGGAATATGTATGAGATTGAGATAATGATAATGTTTCAGAATCATATGAAACTCTACGAAAAAATACTACACATACACTCACACACAAGGATATAGTTACATGTGTGAGATATATTTATATTCCAACGGTGTATAAAACACAATAAAGGCGTAATCAATTGCCACACCTCAGCCATACAGTTACAAAATCTAATATCAAACATACCAAAGGTTTCGTCTATAATTGTTATAACGCTAGACTTAACTAATTTCATAATAGCCGAGAAGCCGTCGGTCAACAAGGATCACAAAAACCGGTACATGATCTAGTCTATGCTATATTAAACAATTCTACACGGATAAATTGGTATATCAAAGTCTATAGTTTGGTAGAAGCCGTTTTCTTGAAATACAAAACAGTGACGTCACTGTTTATTATTCTCCGCCGAATTTGAACAATTCCATCATTATGGGAGAGAGAGTACATATTACATCGACACCAAGTTATTAGGAGAAGAACAAGATGATGATGATATAGCATATTATATACAAATATCAGGTTGACCGAGCTTCGCTCGGAGTATTTTTGTAGCATTTATTTAGATATAAATTAATAAAAAATAAAAAAATTAATTAAATTAAAATTTTCCGTGTGGTGACGGAGTAAGAATACAATTCACCACCCCCTATCTTACCCGTGGGTGATCGTACGAGACGACTAAGGGATATAAAACGCATATAACATCTATGCGAGAGAAGGAAAACTCGAAATAAAACCCTATACCAACACGTTTGACCAGCGTGGTATAGTAGGTCAATTACCCTTCCATTATGGAGGAGGCCCGAGCCCAACAGTGGGACGTATATGGGCTGAGATGATGATGATGAAAAAAATTAATAATGAAATTTATATAAAAAATTACAAAAAGAGAATAATAATAACACCGAGATTCGATCCGACGCCGTTTGTCGCCGATGTCAAAAATAAAATGAAACCTGACTACTTCGCCACTGAGCTATCGTAACTTATGACATTGATGGCAAAATTTGAATTCATATTCTTTTAAAAGTTAATGTTATTATTTTGTCTGCCAAAAATACTGACAAAACAACATTTTCTATACATAAAACTTAGCTAGATCGATTTTTGGGCCCGAATCCTCTAGTATGCCAAGTTTCAACAAAATCGTTGGAGCCGTTTCCGAGATCCTCAATATATGTATATATACAAGAATTGCTCGTTTAAAGATATAAGAGGAGAAGAACAAGATGATGATGATATAGCATATTATGTACAAGTACTGGTCTACTTGTAAAAATGGTAAACATTTTTCTTTATAATAACGACAGATTCGGCCCTGATGATAGGTGACATGACATTATAAGTCTCGTCTCGTCTCGTCGTACAGCAGATATGGAAAGATATGAGTTCCGTCTCCACGCAGGACAGTTCTTTGCGTGTTTCACAAATCATTGTTTTAAGTCAGTGTTTAATTTGTATCCGTTTATGACTGTGAAGGCCCCTGCGACGAAAAATTCCTTAATGTGAGGTGTTGTCTTTATAAAAATAAACCTTACAACCAGAAAAAGCAATGGCCCAATAGTGGTCCACCTTTTCATAGCCATAGACGGTTGTCATTAACTTCGATACGGTTTCTTTGCAAATATTGCATTCAGCACATATTGTTTTTGCTAATAGCAGGCAAATAAGTGGTTTAAAAAAGTAGACAACTAAGTAGTTCAAAAAATCATTGAAAGTCAATATCATTACATATTTCGTATCAGCTAGCGGTGAGACCACGTAATATTCGTCATAAAACGGTATAGTAAGTATTACAATGATCATTTTGTTTCGGTCTATAGTGTGACGCTATTTATTCTACGGTATATCGAATGTATTTTTCATTAATATAATTATGCAGAATGACACACTTAATGTGCTATGTAAGTACTCGTATTTTGCCCTTTGGAAAGTCGAGTGGTATGAGCTATAAAGGAACAGTATGAGCTATAAGGGAGGATTGAATAAACTTATTCTAAGTACAAAAAAATTTAACGTCATGCAATTTATCATCATAATACATTAAATATCTTCAATGTATCAAAGAAAAAATTTACACAAGAATTATTAAAATTGCATACAACAAACTATTCACACCATTTCATAACCGTCTGAGCAATCTCAATAATGCAAGAAAGTGGGCAATATGACTCACAAACTGGTATGACCATAGAGGTTTCCTACTAAATAATCGTATAAAAGATGGCTTTGAATTAATATATTTTATTTAAACATTCTTAATTGTCTTCTCCAGCCCACTATTGATTCCTCTGTAATTGGAGGTAAATTGACCTAGGCGTTATTGTATTATTGTGTGTAAAACCTTAGTATTTCGATTCGCCTTTTCTCATGCAGTGATATTCGTCTTTACAGGGTTCATATATGTATAGTGAATCGTGTTAAGACGAAAAGAGGTGTAAAATTATATCCTTACACCATCTTCAAAGAAAAATATTTATAATTAAGTGGTTAACTCTGATATCATATGCCATATCCGTGTGGTGACGGAATAAGAATGACGGAGAAAGAAGGAAAATTTGAAACAAAACCCTATATCAAACTCTCTGACAAGTATGATATAGTAAGGTCTATTTTTCTTCTAGTGGAGGAGTCACGAGCCCAGCAGTGGCACAAATATGAGCCGAGATCAGACGATCTTATGTTATATTTGTTTAATCAAAGTTTTATAAAAATACAGCATGACGTTATTCTATATGGTAATTTTATGCTCTCAGCCAATATTCCGCAAACGATTGTAGTTTCTTGAAAAATATAAACTATGATTAAAATATTAATATAATGTCTACAAATAAGCCTAATTTATGTGCAAAATTTGGTCGTTCCGCTGGTTTTAATAAATTTATTTGATTTGAACATAAATGGGAGGGCACTGGTCGAATAATGGTAACTTGTGATATACGCGGAAGATAAAGCTTGTAAATTGATAAATAATTTTGTTTACTGTGATTAAGGCCATATATAATTGACAGCAAGAAGGTTTATTAACAATTTACATACTAAGACAATAATTATTAAACTGAGATGTACCTATATTACAAACTTTATTGGTGGCAATTTTATGAGAAGGTACAAAGAACGTTAATGATTAAAGTATTTTATTGTTTTTTTTTTTTCAACAGCACAGACTGCTTAGTGTTTTATAAATTGAAGTTCAATACAGAGTATCGTGAACTCTATGTCCATGTGGGATAATTCCTTGTGATTTATAAGCGATAAATTGTATTTCTACTTCGTCACCATTCAGAAAATTATGTGATTTTATTAAATACTAGCAACCCGCCCTCGCTTCGCTTCGGTTTTAGTCGTTTTACAGACAGACAAAAATTTTTTAATTTGTATTTTAGGCATAGGTGTCGTGCAAATAACCGTGTGAGCATGAATAAAGCCTATTATTTTGACATTACAAACAGACACTCCAATTTTATTTATTGGTATAGATAAGCGATTTATAAGCGATAAATTGTATTCCTACTCCGTCACCACGCAGAAAATTGTGAGAATTTATTAAATATTATTTAAAACTATTAAAAATATTTTGTCTATACTGGTGGAGTAAGAAAACATTTTCTTTCTCCCATGGAGGTGATTTGAGCCCAAAATTTACATGTATAAGGGCTGAGAAAAAAAATAGGAAACAGGTAAGTATATGAGCATACTTCAAAGTAAGTTTCGCGCAAATTCTAATTCCACATAACACTAATAAAAATTACTTATTTTACATTAAAGTCACTTTGGACGTATATAAATAATATTCATTACATGAGAATCATGTTTTGACAACATCACTTTAAAAAAACTAGTTAGAATGCGGAAAACGTTAGTTTCATGATTTATACTTAGTCATCATAAGCAATTATTTAGTATTTATAATATAAATAGCAGATTTTGACAACAATCCATCCGTAGAAAATAGCTTTATACTTATATTAATTTTCTTCTCATCTCGACTGATATACATCCCACTGTTGGGCTGTAGCCTCCTCCGTAATAAGAGAGAAATTGACCCACTATACCACGCTAGTCAAACGGATTGGTATAGGGTTTTATTTCGAGTTTCCTTCTCTTGTACATATTTGTTTTATGCATATTTAATCCTTCAGTCGTCCCTTTTACCACACCCACGGGCAAGATAAGGGATGGTGAAATATATTCTTACTTTGTCACTACACGATTTTTGAAAATAATATCATGGCGTAACCTAGGCTATATTTTATCCCGGTATTCCCACGGGAACGGGCACTACACAGGAAAGACGACTGAAACCGAAGCGACGCTGGGCGGGTTGCTAGTAGTATAATATATTTGTAAAGTACCCCATAATACAAAAAAATACTTTCTTAGTATAAGGTGTTGTCTTATCCTTACTAATACTATAAATGCGAAAGTAAGTTTGTTTATTTTTTGTTTATTTGTTTGTTTGTTACGCTTTCATGCTTAAACCACCGAACGGAATTCAAAGATTCTTTCACCAGTGGAAAGCTATAATATCAGGGAGTAACATAGGCTATATTTTATTGCGATATTCCCACAGGAACGCGAACTACGCGGGTAAGGCGACTGAAACCGAAGCGAAGCGAGGGCGGGTTGCTAGTATAAAATAAATAAGAATATTAATGAACGAAAAAGAACAGATATTCCTATTATGAAATGGAAGGAAGGAAGGGATCCTTCCTTCCATTTCAGAATAAAAATGAATTGCCGCTATGTATCGCCTAATTCAATCAATTATAGATACTAGTGGTCGCCGTCTGATCGAAATTCGGCCATAATTAATTTGCCTGCTACACAATTTTCTTTTAATTTTATTTATGTCATTACCATCATCATCTTGCTCTTATCCCAATTACTTGGGGTCGATGCAATATGTCATCTGTTTTGACATATTGCAAAAAGTTTCGGCAATGACTTTTATGACCAGCCGCCTGCCTGACGTCAACCCTCCTTGGGAATGTAATCGTTGACCCAAATGGTACCAGATGGAGTTGGTCCGGGTCAATCTAGGGCTCTTAATCGTCTTTTACGACACCCACGAGCAAAGCAAGGGTTGGTAGTATTCGAAGCCGCTACCGCACGGCATTTTTAATTTTATTTATGTATAATTGTAAATTGAGCAAGCTGTATTTCACTAATAACTAATATATAAAGTACTAAGTACAAATGCCTATTAGACATTGTCATCATAATTATGATTATTTGACATTCGGTTTGATCAGGATTTTAACCGTAAACAAAAGTGTATAAACGCGCGCATGTGTGCGTGTGCGTGTACGATGGCGTTGTAGTGTGCGTAATGCCTTTTTTTTAATAAATTTAATGTATTTCTAATCCATTATTATATGAAATTTTAGTTTTATGCACTTCTCTTCATTATAGTTGAAGTATCAACTGTGCCAAATTTCTTACTTGTTCATTCACGTAATTTTCGTAAAAAGTGGTACAAAATTGTTGCTTCACGTATTTATATATAGATTCCTATTTATATCAAAAAGTAATCAAACTAACATAGCGACGATGTTATTGACCTCAATAATAGATAAAACAATAACGTTTTATTCTATAATACTAGTACTGTTATATATTACTAGGAAACTTGAAATAATTGCACGTGCGAGCCCTAAAGGCCAATTTTGTGTGTCGCTCTTAACATTCAGCACACATCGACATATCCTTAGCTCACAATAGGAATATAATTACACAACCAGTATATCACAACTCTCTTCTAGTACAAATAGTTAAAATACATAGGTCTTCTAAATTTGTTACTTTTGTTGCATCATTATAAAGGAAGGTTGATTTTTGTAAGGATGTTATCGGACTCGTTTCGTAAGAATTTGTAATCCTGTAATCAAATATTGTCTACATAAATGATTAGTCTGTTTATTTTACGTTATTTACATGAATAAGCAAATGAAATTTAATTATTCTAAGACAAGTCATCATTTCAGCTCATAAACGTTCCACTGTTGGGCTCGAGACTCCACAGTAGGAAGGAAATTTACCTTACTATACCATACTGGGTCAGGTAAGTTGGCTGCTGCGGTAGGGTGCTGTCATGACAAGGAAGGAATTGCGTCCGCTGACTCAGTCCGCCCGCGGCGACCTGGGAGGAGGAGCTCCCACCGCCATAAATGGTGACAGGACGTGGCCAGACGACCAAGCATTGGGATGTCGGGGATAGAATGTCATCAGACGATCTCTCCGGCACCCCGTAAAAGCGCGGAAGGGGCTGCTGTGGTTTTAGTGGGTATTTCAGTCATTTTTGTAGCCAGCGAGTACCACACATACTCCCCTGTCTGTAACGGGCGGGAGAACAGTGCGTAAATGCATTTCCACAGCGTGAACAAAAAAAAGAAAAGGTTGGCATAGGGTTGTGTTTCGAGATCACACGGAAATCTAAGACAAGTAATAATAGGGAATAGCGTAGGCCTAAGGGAATAACGTAGGTACAAAGGCGCCTCGTCATCGGCCTGTCTTGTTTATGCGAACGTAATCATTTATTTATTCAATTTCTAAACGCATGATACTTATGGCATTTTCCTTCTTAGGGAACTCGCACCCCGATATATTAAGTGAATACTTAACAGTACAGTGACAAATTGATAATGATTTAAATAACTCATAGCTCGAATAAGTCGTAGTTAAATATAACGTGAATTTTCTCTTTCATAACGTCACCTTCATCGTAATAATGTGTGCATGTAGCATATTTCATTACTATCATTACGTACAGACTGCAAATTCATGGCGTGCGTCCTCTTTACCTATTACACTAGAACTTAATACGTATAAAACATGCGAGATATATAATTTTGTGTAAAAATGACGTCATATTTCAATATTGAGAAATCTGTAGGTATTATTATTAGAGGTATTATTAAGCTCCACAATTATAACTGAAGGTAACGTATATACAATGTGAAAATCTTAGAATAATAACGTATAGAAGGATAGTGTCAATACTTCGAAGGTTCGAAATTTGAATCTAAAAACACTAATGGCGCGCAGACGATTACACACGTACACACGCACACCACTATACAAATTATGAAATCAAATTTTGTTTTTATTAACATAAATCGTCGAAATACTTTTAAAAGTGACGTTAAAAACCTTTTTAAGTTTTACAAATGTGTTACGACACCATTTGAATGCACAAACCGTCATAATTACCTATTTATTTTTTAATAGTTGCATAAGTACGTGCAGTATAATGACTTGTACATTACGGAACGGTTCCGGTGTAAGCTCCATTAGGCTCCAATTGAAATGCCTCACTTTTTGTGCGTGAACTTACCTTCTATACGTTATTATTCTAAGGTGAAAATATATATAACACTGAATCCTGTTTTCCATGTATGTCTTAAAAAACGACTAAGGGATATAATACGCATATAACATATATGCAAGAGAATAAAAACTGGAAATAAAACCCTATACCAACCTGTCTGACCAGTATAGTAGGGTCAATTTCCCTCGAGGCGGCGGATCGCCTGCGCGAGGAGCGCAGCCTCGATGAGGAGATCCGCCGCCGGCGACTGGGGCGGCGTAGGCGCAACTATCTGCGCCTCATGCCGCCCTAGCCGAGGCCGCGGGTGACGTGACCGGGGATTAGTCCGTCACCCGCTGAGAGGCCGACCGCGTGAGGAAAGACTGACGTCCTCCCCGAGGGGGGGACGTCGGTCGATGGGAGGGTACCCCAATAGTAGGGGTATTCCGTCGGGCCGACCACTGACGACAAGTTAACGCTGCTCCAGTGGTTGGCCCAACGACGAAGGCGACGTGGTTTTTGGGTGGGTCGCGGAAGTTGCGTGCTTAAGCCCCTCTGTCGCCCCGGACGGAGCGGTGCGTAGGCGCACCGACCGCGACCCACCCACAAAAAAAAAGGGTCAATTTCCCTCCTACTGTGGAGGACGCTCGAGTCCAACGGTGTGACGTATATGAGCTGAAATGATGATGATGATGATGACTGTAACCGAAACCGATGATAACATTTTCGAATAATTTCTAATAAAGTCTGTTTAAGACACATTACATTTTCATTCAACCAGCTCAACTAACAGCCTAAAAGTAAGCCTCTCCAAGGGGTAATCTATACTAATATATCAAGATGAAGAGTTTGTTTGTTTGATCGCGCTAATCTCAGGAACTACTGGACCGATTTGAAAAATTCTTTCAGTGTTAGATATCCCATTTATCAAGGAAGACTATAGACTATATATCATCACGCTAAGACTAACAGACCAATGAAGAATGTTTAAAAATCGGCGTTTCTTTTCCTTTTGAGAGCTTCCGCTGCATAAACGGTTAAATTTTCTCAAAAATCATGTGACAGAATCGTATTATTAAAAAATATTTGCACCTTCTACGTAAACAAAGTCTTAGGATAAAGTTAGCGTTAGCCCAAAGTATCTATACCACGCGGACGAAGTCGCGAGCAGAAGCTAGTAATACGATAATCACCATACATAGCATTTTTACTGTTCCTTAAAAATTCAATATCCGTAACAAAAACTATGCGAAACTATCAAATATTCATCATTCATCACAGCTCATATATATTCATCACAGCCCATATCTGGGCTCGAGTCTTCTCCGCAAAGGGAGGGAAAATCACCTACTATACCACGCTGGTCAGACGGGTTAGTATAGAATTATATTTTAAGTTTTCCATTTCCAGCATAGATGTTATATGCATATCCTTTAATTGTCTTTTACAGCAAACATGGGCAAGATAGAAAGAGGTGAATTGTGATTTTACTTCGTCACCACATGGAAAAAAAACTATCGCACAATCTATACCAATAAATAAAATTGGAGTGTCTGTTTGTAATGTCAAAATAATAGACTTTTTCATGCTCACACGGTTATTTGCACGACACCTAGGCCTAAAATACAGTTAAAAAATTTTTGTCTGTCTGTCTGTTTGTTCCGGGTAATCTTCAAAACGGCTGGACCGATTTCAAAAATTCTTTCACCAATGGAAAGCTATATAAGCTAAACTAGGCTATATTTTATCCCGGTATTCCTACGGGAACGGGAACTATGGGGTATAAAGCGTGTTCAATGCACATTGAACATGCAACGTAGCAAATTCAAAAGTAGAGCATGTCAACATACAAGTAAAGCATGTCAACATACAAATTTGCAAAATTAGCACTGACATGATTAAAGACACTGCGTTATACTTTACACTTACGACACACTAACACAAAATGGTATATGTGTGTATTAGCAATAAGTAGTATATAAGGTGTACATTGTGTAAAATAAATCAGATTTGAATTTATTCATCTCTCAGTTACTACCCTCTCACTGCAGCCAAGACACCCTTAGCCGTCAGTTCTGATCGGTCCTGTGAGTCTGCTTGACCGGCAGTGAGAATTACCAATCCTCCACCCAAACCTCCCTCTCACTGCGGCCAAGACACCCTTAGCCGTCAGTTCTGACCGGTCCTGTGAGTCTGCTTGACCGGCAGTGAGAATTACCAATCCTCCACCCAAACATCCATCTCACATCTACCTGTCACCTTAGGTAGCGCGGTGCAGGTATCCCATCATATAGGCTAGGAACTTACGGGCTTTAGGTACATCAAACTATAACCTTAGGTTCTTCTGTCAAACACGGCGTTAGTCCACTAGCCCAGACTACGCCTGTACAAAGCGACAGAAACCGAAGCGAAGCGAGGGCGGGTTGTTAGTCCCTAATAATTTCATATCTGGCATTGCTATAATATTATCTTAATATCCGTGTTCAAAATCGAAACGCATATCTCCAACATCCCTAATTATTATTGTATATCTGAATAGTTTATTTATTTGCTCTTATTTCGCGTTATTCGCGTTAATTTCATTTTAAATTTGATTATAAAAAATCTTATTGTAGCAAATTTGCATCGAGAAGGGTTATACACAAATACATAACGCTGTGAGCTTAGAATAATAACGTATAGAAGGATAGTATCCCTACTTCGAACATTCCAAAAATGAATCTAAAAATACTAATGGCGCGCAGACGATTACACACGTACACCACTATACAAATTATGAAATCAGATTTTGTTTTTATTAACATAAATCATTGAAATACTTTTAAAAGTAATGTTATAAACCTTTTTACGTGTTTCAAATGTGTTATTACACCATTTGAATGCGCAGACTGTTATAATTACCTTTTTATTTTTTAAGAGTTGCGTATGTACTTATAATAGTGACATTGTCATTAGGGAACGGTTCCGGCGTAAGCTCCATTAGGCTCCAATTGAAATGCTTCACTTTATGTGCACGAACTTACCTTCTATACGTTATTATTCTAAGGCTGTGAGCTTAGAATAATAACGTATAGAAGGATAGTGTCAATACTTCGAACTTTCAAAATTTGAATCTAAAATACTAATGGCGCGCAGACGATTACACACGTACACCACTATACAAATTATGAAATCAAATTTTGTTTTTATTAACATAAATCGTCGAATTACCTTTAAAAGTAATGTTAATAAATAATCTTTTTATATTTTTTAAATGTGTTGTGACACCATTTGAATGCACAAACCGTCATAATTACCTATTTATTTTTTAAGAGTTGCGTACGTTCGTACAGTGCAATGACTTATACATTACGGAACGGTTCCGGTGTAAGCTCCATTAGGCTCCAATTGAAATGCCTCACTTTTTGTGCGTGAACTTACCTTCTATACGTTATTATTCTAAGGCTGTGAGATATAGAATCAGAGCAGTGTGTCCAAATATTAGCAAACCGTGTAAAATAAAACAATTATGACCGTTAAACTTACTGCGCAATTGCTGTTGTGACGATGAGAACAACAATTGCAACTGATGAGATAACAAAATTTGGGATTGACGTGTTAAGAATATTATTAATACTAATTAATTATTATTAATTAATTATTATATTATTAATACTAATAAATTAATATTAATTTATCCTAGTAATAGTAGGGACAGCTGCTGGCAGAGATAAAATATATCTTATACTCACGTTCAAGTTCGTCCATAGAGAAAAGTAATACGCCAGTAAATTCTACTTGAAGTAATCTTTTTGTTTTTTTTTTACAAATGACTTTTATAAAAGGCTAAAATGTTGAATAATAAATAGTAAAAAATAATAATTTAAATTGAAATATATTTAAAAATTATTTATCATGAGTGTGATCTAAAATCTCCGTGTACGCAATAAGAATACAATTCACCACTTAGGTGTTGGGTCTTGCCTTAGGTGCTGTAAAAAACCACTAAGAGACAACCGTTAGGCAACGTGGTAAAGTAGCTCAGCAATAATAAAAACCTTTAAATACATAACAGAACCATCTACTACATCCAAAAAAACTCTGAAATCCACTTCAACATGCATAAAAATTCCCGGAATTCGACAGTTTAGGAAGATTTCGACTCATATATACATAAAAAAAGTAATATTTATAAAGATATATACTACTAGCAATCCGCCCTCGCTTCGCTTCGGTTATAGGTTATAGTCGTTTTACCCGCGTAGTTCCCGTTCCCGTGGGAATATCGGGATAAAATATAGCCTAGTTTACGCCCTGATATTATAGCTTTCCATTGGTGAAAGAATTTTTGAAATCGGTCCAGCCGTTTGAAGATTACCCGGAACAAACAGACAGACAGACAGACAGACAAACAGACAGACAGACAGACAGAAATTTTTTAATTGCTATTTTAGGCATAGGTGTCGTGCAAATAACCGTGTGAGCATGAAAAAAGCCTATTATTTTGACATTACAAACAGACACTCCAATTTTATTTATTGGTATAGATTATATTATATATATACCTATATATACCTATAAATATATACATCAATATTTATACATGAACACATTTACGACTAAGGATGGGCGATTTTTCTGAAAAAGATCGATACTTGAAGCGATTTGAGTCGTCGTCTAAAGAATCGATTCACAAGAAAATCGAGGACTGAAGGATCGATTTCCGATTAATCAATCTAGCGTAATTTTTTTTTGACGGGATTGTGATGAGCTTTATTTAGGAAATCTGAAAGAGATATTAATCTTATAATATAGTATAAAACATAAAACACTAACATTCGATACTGGAACACTTAGTATCGAATGGGCACAAAAAAATCAAATAACGATTTTCTAGGGTAAAGTATCGATTCACCGAATCGATTCAGTCCTTCGTATCGATTTATAAAATCGATTTTTTGCACCTGTAAACCGATTCCTCGATTAAGCGATCACAGATCGCCATCCCTATTTACGACCTTGACAAACAAAAATATTCATTTCTAATAAAACAACGGCTACTTTCACATCGTTATGATGTTACGGGAAATCAAAATTCGGTTTCTACTACCGCTAAACGTCTTTCAATCAACAGTATTAATTTTGAACAGTTAATTGAGCTATTTCATACTATTAAATATTATAAAGAAAGGGTGTGATAGTATAGCTTGAATACGGAAACAATATCTTGTATTTTAATTACAATAAACGTATTAATTTAAATTATGAAAAAAACATCAGAAGTCAAATAGCATTGCAAGAGCTTAAAATGCAGTAATAGTTGCAGTATTAAATACGAATATTCCAGTATGAATTCTACTAGAAATATTAGTACTGATTATCAGTTTGTTGAGAAATTGCATTCAATAGATAACGCGACCTTTTAATATGTAATAATTTGATTACTGTCATTCTAATTATTTCTGACCGTAACTTCATTATCATTATTCCAGTTCATATGCTATTAGGCTTGAGCCTCCTAGGACGGCAATTGACAGGGTGATGGAGTAAGAATACAAATCAGCATACTCTATCTTTTTCGTAGGGAGAAAACGACTAAAGGATTATTTATTTATTTATTTATTTGGACAACCAAGAATTGCTACAACTAAAAATACAAACTTAATAAATATTATTATGAAAAATTAAACTAAGTTGCACAATTTTTAAAGGTGCCACATCATGCACAATAAAAAGGTATGTACTAATGTACATTAATATTCATTACTTATAGCTAATTTATATAATAAGAAAAAAGAAAAAAAAAACAAGGGTAACATGGTAAGGAAAAAAAATTAAAGTGGAATATGGATATTGTTAGGTACTCAGGCACATCTATGCAAGAGAAGAAAACTCGAAAAACAGCAACGTGTCTGACCAAACGTGGTATAGGTCAATTTCGAGACCCCAGCAATTGAACGTAAATGATCTAAAATCATGGTGATGAATAAAATGTATGTGAATGATTAACGGTGCTGTCTGTACAGTAACAATATGTCATCGTGGACACTTTCGATCGCTTACGCAATGACGCATCTGCATCAATATATCCACTACATTCCGAGGTACGCTTCAAACGATTTTCGCATTCGTTACGTGCAACTGTTGTTTATAAAATGCTGTTAATTGACGCTGTCAAATTGACAATTAATTCTGTATAGTATGCTCAATAATCTAACGGTTTTGTTTTTGCCGAAGCGTGTGTCAGTCTATGAAATGTTTAAATTGGACACTGCTGCTTAGGATACCTCTTAAATTTTATTTTCATAGGGCTTCTGTATTGTGTCGTAGCGGTACCCAATCAATTGGCATAAAAGCAGGATGAAAATGACAAAAAAAGAACTCTGAGAAAAAGGAATGCATTTTTGTTATTATTAACTAAATAAAAAGTGTTATCGCTTTCACAGAATATTATGTGCTAATGCACAATGATTGCGTAAATAATAGCTTATATATGATATTTTCTATATATTTTTACTTGATGATCAAAATCTTAAAATAATGTATGTATATCATAAAACGTTGTGATTATTACAATAATAAAAATATTGAAGGAATTAACATTTTAACGTATTACCAATTAATCTTTTAATAACAGTCAGAATAATAATAGAGAAATAACTGTATTATGTATTCTTATTATATCGCTCAAAGATAATACTTAAACGGCTTGCGTCGACTGTTGAACCCATAAGGGGTAGAATAATGGCGTAATCGCCACGCCTGACAGAGGAGTTGGCGATCGCAGATCAAGTAACTGATTTCTCAGTTATATTATCCGCTGTCCGGGTGTTCCTATAAACGATTCCTATGTTTAGTAAAAGTAAGGGGTCTTAGCACTAGTATTCTTAACTCATCACCACATCAATGTGTTAAATTATTTCGGCTCATATACGTCCCATTGTTGAGCTCGCGCCTCCTCCACAATAGGAGAGAAATTGGCCTTACTATACCGTGCTGGTCAGACAGGTTGTTGTAGGGTTTTATATCAAGTTTTCTTTCTCCTGCATAGATATTATATGCGTATTAGATGCCTTAATCGTCTTTTACGACATCCACGTGCAAGATAAGGAGAGGTGAATTATGTTCTTACTCCGTCACCACACGGAAAACACATTACTATTAGTTTTTAATTATTAAACTTACATGTCCTAACTCCCTATAGATCATCATCTCAGCTTATGAATATTTTACCGTCGGACACGAGTCTCCTCCACAATCATTAACCTACTACACTTTTTTTTTTTTGGGGTGGGCTGCAGTCCGCGCGCTCCACGCACCACTCCTTCCGGGGCGACAGAGGGGCGTATAGCACGCAACACCCGCAACCCACCCGAACACTACGACGCCTTCGTCGTTGGACCTACTACACTACCATGGCCAGACGGTTTAGCATAGGCTTTTATTTTTAACTGTCATTTATAACACCTACGGGAAAAGTAGGGGGTGGTGAATTGTATACACACTGCGTCACCACACAGAAAATCTTCCTATAGATATGTAATTATTTTTCTACAGGCGTTTGCATGGAATATATAGTGTATGAATTCATTATTCAATTATTCTGACGTGCCTCTGTTCAACGTGCGATTAGTCTGTGACGATTTCTAATCTGTGACTGGGTGAGAAATTTTAGCGGGAACGGAAATGTGTCATATGGTACATAATATCTTAGTATTTTAACGTGTTAGCTTAGAATAATAACATATAGAAGGTAAGTTCGCGCACAAAAAGTGAAGCATTTCAATTGGAGCCTAATGGAACTTACGGCGGAACCGTTCCGTAATGCACGTACGTACGCAACTCTTAAAAAATAAATAGGTAATTATGACGGTTTGTGCATTCAAATGGTGTCATAACACATTTGTAAAACTTAAAAAGGTTTTTAACGTCACTTTTAAAAGTATTTCGACGATTTATGTTAATAAAAACAAAATTTGATTTCATAATTTGTATAGTGGTGTGCGTGTGTACGTGTGTAATCGTCTGCGCGCCATTAGTGTTTTTATATTCAAATTTTGAACCTTCGAAGTATTGACACTATCCTTCTATACGTTATTATTCTAAGCGTGTTAGATTAAATAATTTTGATGTAATTTTATGTATGGTGCGCAGGAAGTACTAGGGTGTAGTGAATATGATATAATAGTGCTTAAATGTAACATTTGCGCTTTACACCAAAATTCCCAAAGAGAGACATGTCTGAGCTGAGACGTCGGTGACGACTGTATTACATAGCTACGATGAGAGGCATTAATAGCATCTTATATACATATCTATAATGTATTAAAATGATTCATAACATAACGTTTATTTCAGCATGAATACAATTGACGTGAAGTAAAAATTTCACATATGTTTTTGGTCATTACCATATGAAATCTGACCTCGTTCACCATATGTTTGCCAAAGGTACGGTTTAAGTGGCATGTAACGACAATTTCAACGGTACGAAGAGACGGTTAGTTAAACATAAATACTCTTTGTTTTATTTTAAATTTATTTTATATTTTGATAACCCTAAAACATTCGATTGATGAAACAAATATTAATATAAGGCATATGTGTGTAAAATAAGGAATATAATTTATACATTCGAAATAACTAATATTGTAAATGCCAAGTACACCTGTTTGTTTATTTGTTACTCTTTTATACCTAAACCACTTAACTGATTTTAAAAATTCTTTCACTAATAAAAAGTTACATTATCAGCGAGTAACAATCTGTATTTGGTTCTATATTCCTACGGGAACAGAAAATAAGTGGTGAAAACTGCGAGAATCTGTTAGTATACATATAAATGAGGCGGCGGATCGCCTGCGCGAGGAGCGCAGCCTCGATGAGGCGATCCGCCGCCGACGACTTGGGCGGCGTAGGCGCGAGTACCTGCGCCTCATGCCGCCCTAGCCGAGGCCGCGGGTGACATGACCGGGGATTAGTCCGTCACCCGCCGAGAGGCCGACCGCGTGAGGAAAGACCGACGTCCTCCCCGAGGGGGAGACGTTGGTCGATGGGAGGGTACCCCAAATAGGGGGTATTCCGTCGGGCCGACCACTGATGACATGTAACCCTGCTCTGGTAGTCGGCCCAACGACGAAGGCGACGTGCATCGTGGGTGGGTTGCGGGTCTGCGTGCTTACGCCCCTCTGTCACCCCGGACGGAGTGGTGCGAGAAGCGCGCCGACCGCAACCCATACCCAAAAAAAAAAGTATACATATAAATATATAATGACAGTGGCATTTTGTCATTACTTGACACGATGTCTATAGGTAGTTAATTTTATGGCTACACTTTACGCACTAATTAACGTTTTAATTATGGCTTTATGCAGATATAACATAATAAATGTCTATTAATATTATAACTGTGAAAGTTTCAGAAAGTTTTAGTAAATTAACCTTGAAACTCACATAAAAAGGGGCTTTTTTTTATGGGTGGGCTACGGTAAGCGCACACGCAGTCCATTCCGTCCGGGCCTACGAAAGGACGGGGCGCGGGCCCATAACCCACCCGGACCCACGTCGCCCTCGTCGTTGGGCCGGCCACCGGAGCAGGGTGACTTGTCATCAGTGGTCGGACATAAAAAGGGCTAAACAGATATTTAAGAATTTTTTATAATTATTATCTTTATAATCCAGATATTTTTTTTTACTATAAGTAAATGAATTCACCGCTCCCTATCTTGCCCATGGATATCGCAAAATACAACTAAGGTATATAATATGAATATCGCAAGTGCGCAAGAAAAGAAAACTCGAAATAAAACCCTATACTGACATGCCTGAAAAGTATAGTAAGTCAACTTTCCTTCTATTAGGGAGGTGGCTCGAGCCCAGCAGTGGCACGTATATGAGATTTGACAGTGATACGACGAATTAAAGGACCTAACACCGAAATCAAGGAATCAATTCCGGTGACATGTTTGATTGGCGGAGAGGAGTACAGTGATAGGTCATGGAGTCACATGCCAATATTATTATGCCAGACAGTTTAGACATGATATTACCACATCATAGCATGCCAAAATTACAAAAAGCCAAATGAATTAACGACTATTATCAATTTATATTAAAAGTTACATTAAAACCGGCTTTAATATTAGAAATAGGTGTTTAATAACTTGGAATTTTGAAACTGAACTACATTATGGCAGTCAATCTTTTATGGTGTTATTTTATTACAAACGTAGCGTATCCGGTAATAAAATGATGACACAATATCATTTAATTTAACAGACACCAGTTGGCTCTTAAATAATTTCGGTGTCCGGTTCATTAGTTTTATGTTCCACATGGACATGAAAAGCCTAAGGACACTTTGTTTATTTGCATCTATCATACAAGTGGACTCAAAAAATGACTTTTTAGTACTAAAATTATTTACACTTCAACAGTAATTAAAGTATGCTATGGGTAACGATGGGGTGTTGGAGTAAGAATACAATTCACCACTCCCTATCTTTTTTGTGGTTATCTTAAGGGACAACTAGGCACGAGCAATTTAAGGGTCATCACACTCCCTGAAGATATATGTAATTTAAATTGTGTGTCATAACCGAACAAAAGCAAATCTGCGTAAGTTTACTACTAACTAAATGTATCTAAAATACGATACTGCTATTGTATTTATTAATAGTAATATATCAGTAAAATTGTTTAAATAGCGACAGCACTTAATGTTATATTTTGAAAACCATTGAATAAGATTTTAAATTTTAAGTAACCCTCGACCCCAAATTTGGATTTCCAAATACATACCTAATGTTTTTTCATGACGAATATGCCATACTTAATTTTGAAAAAAGATGATATTCTTCAAATTGCTGGATCGATTTTTACCAAATATAAACTACAACAAATATCAAATAAATGAAAAACTACCGCTTTCCCTTTAAAAAAATCGCATCGAAAGCGTGTCCTCTGTTCAAGAGCGATGATGCCACAGACAAATACACAGACAAATTGGCGTCAAACTTATACCAACCCTCTTTTTGCATCGGGAGTTAAAATACACTGTATCGCAATCCTTTACTTTGCTACCCCCACTTTCTACCCCTCTTTCGTGCCCGTTTCTACCCTTACTTTGTTGCTTGGGAGCGGCATAAAAATCGGGTAAGACATAAATTATATTGCAATTCATAACACCGCTATTATTTCTTTGTCGTTATATAAATATTTAGTTCAACGAAAGTCTAACAAGCTTAATGAAAATAGTCATATCCATTAATTTCCAATCAAAAACATATAAAAATTTATTTCACGTCAATTGGACCCTTTGCTTTCTCTAAACATTTTATTGCGTAATTTATAACAATATATTTCTACTTTTATAGTTACGAATTAGCTTCGCAATGTTTTCTCTCATCTTATAAAAGTAATTGTAATCTTGACAAAGAATGATCTACTTTTCTCTATAACTTTATGGCTAATTTTGTTTTTATTATCATAATATGCTAATACTGACTTTTCAGTATGTTATTGCTTAGAATTATGGCTATGTCAGTACTCTATTAAATTCATGAATTAAAAATTAATTCAATTGTCATAACATCGGGCAGTCAAAAATCAAATACAAAAGCGATAAAATCCTTAAATATAGTTTTATTTATAACTAGCAACCCGTCCTTCCTTCGCTTCGGTTTCAGTCGTCTTACCTGCGTAGTTCCCATTCTCGTGGGAATACCAGAATAAAATATAGCCTATGCTACTCTCTGATATTATAGCTTTCCATTGGTGATAGAATTTTTGAAATCGATTCTGTGGTTTAAGCGTGAAAGCGTAACAAACTTACTTTCGCATTTATAATATTAGTAAGGATGTATAATACTCGCGTAAATAACACAAGTCATTAGTCTACATACACATAAAATACAATAATCGAAATAAAATTTAAAAAATCTGAAGAAATATTTGAAATTTTGTCCATAGCATCAGTCTATCGCCGTAGCCTATATCAACCTATGATGGTCCACAGTTTGGCAGCCTACCTATGAAGATTAAGGCATACTCGCTATACTTAGTAGACGCATTGGTGCTCGTAATTAAATTCCCCAGAAGAGTGCGAATATCCTTTTTCAGGTGATCCCTTAGTTTTAACGGCTCCAATGGGCAATTAAGCAGTAATAACATACGGAGACGAGAATTTCGTAGTAAATGATGATCATCATGTTAAAAATTAGTCTAAATTCCAAACTTTCAATGTTACTATAATACTATACCCAATATTCATTCGCTTCATAATATTTACGCACGCGTCAATATAAATTAGAAAATACAAGTCTCATTTCCGAATATTTGATATTGAACAATATCCTGGAAGTGATTATAAAACTAAATTCATTAATTATATCAGCCCATAGTCATTATTAACAAATCAGTTATATAATATAATTTAATTTCCTTGTCTGTCATTCGTCGATAAGAGACGAAAGAGTAGAGTTCACAACTAGATATTGTATATTTCGAGTATTATATAAAGCAACTAAAGGATAGTATTAAATATCACTGCATGAGATGTAATACTCTATATAAAACCCATGATCATACCTGGACTACGATTTGTTAGTCAATATTTTGCATATAAAGTCATGCACGCACATAATACGTTTAACCACCATTAACCACCCCTTATCTTACCCGAGGTTGTCGTAAAAGACGACTAAAGGATTACAATATGCATATAAAATCTGTGCTAGAGAAGAAGTATATAAATCCGTATACCAACCCGTTTGACCAGCTTGGTTTAGTAGATCAATTTCGCACGTATTATTATGAAGGAGACTTGAGCCCAGCAGCGACATGTATGTGAACCGTGATGGTGATGATGATGATGAAACTCATTTTTTTTTTCACTGCATTTAAATATCTAGGAGTGTATTTATAATAGAAACTTTAGTATACAGTAATATTTAATGTAATAAATTTTCTAATGTCTATCTCCAATATGAAATTGCCGTGTCCATGGGGTTCGTAAAAAACGATTAAGGGATATATAAAGATATAGATGCATATAATATCTAGGCGAGAGGAGAAAACTCGAAATAAAACCCTGTAACATCCCGTTTGACCGGTGTGATATAATAATTCAACTCCCCTCCTGTTATGGAAGGCTTGAGCTTAGCAGTGGAACATATATGAACTGAAACTCTGATAAAGGCTAATATCTAAGTTCTAGGAGATTCTAGCCTTCTTTAATAGAATACTTAAACTATAACCTATCAACGTGAGAGAGGAACAATTTGCTTTGTTACAATTGCCATAAAAAATCTACTAACAATAATCAAGACACTTTCTATTACACAAGGCATTATACCGTTTAATGCTAACAAATGGATTTAATAGCTCGCGCCTCTCATAGTTAAATTACAATAAAATAACAGATTGAAACTAATTTAATGCATCTACTCGGACATTTTCTACTTAACTTTAATACTTTTGTAGTTTTAACTGATTTTTATGGAATTACTTAAATAGATGAGATTGTAATGTCGAATTTTATATAATTTTACATTACTGGTTTCGCAAACAGTGTAGTAAGTTCTATACTATCTTGAAAATGATGTCTAAATAATATTTTTTTTAAGTTTAGGTGTAATTTGTGTCTATTAATTAAATTTTCTTGCATTTCTTGGATCTCCTTCACTATGGGATGGAAGTTGATCTACTATACCACGCTGCTCAAACAGGGTTTTCTTTCGAGTTTTCCTTCTTTTGCATAGATGTTATATGCATATTATATCCCTGAGTCGTTATATTTTACGGCACCCATAGGCAGGGGGGTGGTAAATTGTATTCTTACTCCATTATCGCATGGCAAATTAACGCGGTGTATTACTTATAAAAGAAAATAATAAAAGAAACGACTTCACTATACTCTATGACTTTATCTTCAGTTAACCACAAAAGGAAAGTAGAACAATTCACAGTAGTCCGTCAATAAATGCCATCAATCATTACACATGTTCGATATTAGATAACGATTATTACACATTACAAGTAAATTGCGTAATGGTTTGATTTAATTAGCGAGGCACTGCAAATAGTAACATTCGTGCTATTTAAAATACTACTGAAGAACCAAACAACATTAAAACTATAGAAAATTGCCGTGTGTTCAGGCTATCAATCTTAAGGTTCACATTTTTCGCCCGTGTCTGTGGTGGCTTACTAATGCGCTTATCATAGCTGTATTTACAGCTTCAATAAGCGTAGCAGGGGGTTTCTCTTTACTTATTGCCTAATTGGTCAATTTGCTTCCCGTCTCTCGCATTATATAGGAGGGAAATGGGGCCATTCTTTTCCAACTCCTCCTTTTTATCTTTTCTAATTGAATTTATTGCGGACTCCTAAAGAATGAAATGCATTTCCTGCGACTACCTGCGGGTACCACTTCTGTGTCATTTATGAAGACTATTGTGGATTCTACTTCACAGAAGTTACATGGTGAAGTTGTATCTTGTGATTAGTATCAATAAAAAAATATTATTAGTATGACAATCATAAAACTTATTTGAGAGCGAAATATCATTACCACACATAGAATTTGAATTAATATCTATTAAACATTTTTCCAACTAAATTAATTTCAATTATTGGATCATGTCATCGCTTAACATAATTCTAGCTGGATTGTTTGAATATAAAATCGATAAATGCAATATTTTCAGATAGATACAATGCAACATATCTCCAGTAAAAACGATAATCGTCCTAACGACGAAGGCGACGTGTCACGAGTGGGTTACGGGTGTGCGTGCTTACGCCCCTCTGTCGCCCCGGACGGAGTCGGGCGAGGAGTGCACCGACCGTAACCCACCCCCCAAAAAAAAAAACGTTAATTTGGTTTTCATATGTACGTTCCCACAGTATTTCAAACCGTTACGTCTATTGAAACAGATTACCTATAAATGTAGGTTCGAGTCTTAATTGCGGTAATAATGTGTCATGTCATGTAATAATATCAAATGCTAAATTTTTATATAAAAATTCTAAAAACATCACAGTTATATATCATATTTTATAAGTTTACCAGGAGAGTATAGTCCTCCTAGTCCTCCTTCAGTAATCTAGTTCTGTCGTACATATTGCGCTTTGACAATATGTTATGACTAGATGCCTGCATGATGTTAATCCTCCTGAGAAATGTATTTGTTAATCAGAAGACATTAGAGTAGTTGGCCCAAATTGATGTAGCTCTACGTGACCTTTCACAACGTCCACGAGCGATGCAAGGGTTGAGAGTATTCGTAGCCGCCCCTACACGGCTTAAAGTAGGGATGTGAAAAATAATCGATTTTTATATTAATCGATTATTAATCGATTATTTTTTGGTAATAATCGATTATCTAAATAATAAAAATCGATTGAAAATCGATTTTTTATATTAAAATTAATCGATTATTTTAGTATTTGCTTTTTTGTTTAATATAGTAAAAAAATCGATTATAATATAATCGATTAATTATTTTTAATTAATCGATTAATTATGTTATGTTTACCTAGGGCAAACAGTCCAGTTAGGTAGATCCAATTTCGAGAAAGAGATCAGCCGACGAATCCAACTCGGTTGGGCAGCGTTCGGGAAACTTAAGAGGATCTTCTCGTCCAACATACCTCAGTGTCTGAAAATATAGGTCTACGACCAGTGTGTGTTACCAGTGATGACTTGCGGCACAGAAACGTGGTCCCTAAATGTAGGCCTCAAAACAAGGCTCAAAGTCGTTCAGCGTGCTATGGAACGGGCTATGCTCGGAATTTCTCTGCTAGATAGAATCCGAAATACGGAAATCCGCAAAAGAACAGGTGTAATCTAATCATTAAGACGAAAGTCTACCTATCTTGAAAATGAGTCTTTCGCTTGTTATTTATTAAATGACTAGACCATGAAAGTTATCCACAACGGCTACAGTAGACATTTGTGGTTTATGTTCATAATGGTAGGTATATACTGCCGACCATAAATGTTGTAAGAGCCAACAAAGTGATAAATAGAAAGGCGGTAGTACCTACTGAGTGATACAATTGATTAATATATCCTCAGATTTATTAGTTTCATAAATATCATAATAAATTATTATATAATTAAAATTTTACAACATTTTAGTCCTGAATATCAATATGACTATAATACATTATAGACGTTTTTATATTACGCTTAATTCGGATTATCTCTTTATCGGGCTATCTATGGGGTTCCACATTCTGTCTAGCTGTATGGGACAATAGAAGAGCGGATAATACCTCGTCATATTCGGTGTAGCTTCTTTTGGTAGCCCGCCTAACCAGTTGTCCTTTCGAATACTTCAACGATACTTGACGGTGAATTTTGAACTTGAAGAAAACAAATATATTCCGAACTGTTGCTAGGCGAACAAGTCACAGAATCTATTTTTATTACTTATTCTTCTACCGACACTAAAACGTGCGAAAATCAACAGTTGACTTATGATATTTAACTAATTGCTATGCACACTGAGTTACTTTACCAATAGTTAATAGTGAATACAAATCGGTCAAGGAAGCTACACTTTGAGCGCTATATTTTTTATTAATTTTAATCTTCTTTGACGGGCTTTTTGGTTCAGAGGCATATACTGCGATCGTTGGAATCTGGCTTCAAATTTATGCTCATGTAAATGTGTTGTTACGATTCTCTGCTATTTTCTCGGGTAATCAATAAGTTCATCTTTTGATTTTATGATCGTTTAGTGGCAATAAGGCCCCTCGGTGGTGTGTGGTGGATATTACTTGAAATTATCGATTTCATGTGGATATTTAGATCGACTTATACTTAAAACTTTGGCAATAAAAGCCCGAACTGTAAATAAAAAAAGTATTCTTCTTACAAAAGAACTAACTCCACGAGCTAACAGAGTTTATATTTCTAATTACCCGTACTTTAATTTCTCTTCCTATTTCTTTCTTATTGAAAGTCCATATATGCCGCACTGTTTGGACCGACTGCCCTTTGTAGTAGAAGAAAATTGTTCTAATGCACATGGGACGTAATCCCCTCGTGGTGACGGGTTCCGAATACAATGTGTCATCACTATCTACCTTGAGTCTATCTAGTCAGAGTCGTAAAAACCGGCTGTGGAATCACCAGGGCTGGCCAGGATTAGACAGCAGCACTCTTTTGAAAAACACAGAACTGCGATCGCCAATTGCCTAACGTAGCGTTTATATCATATATTACATTAATTTGTTCTTAAGGGATTATATATTTATACGCTTAAATGAAATATTAATGAATCACACTTTAATTTTCCATAAGCATCGCAAATTTCAGCTAAGGGAGTTTCAGGAAAAAAGCAGCATCGTTCTTCTGAGAAATTCATAGCACCAACTGAAATCGGCAACTCGTCTAGTGTATATTGCATTATTTCTTTATTAGAGACTAGCAACCTGCCCTCGCTTTGCTTCGGTTTCTTACCCGTGTAGTTCCCATTCCCGTGGGAATACGGGGATAAAATATAGCCTATGTGACTCCCCGATAATATAGATTTCCATTGATGAAAGAATTTTTGAAATCGGGCCTGTAGTTTCGGAGCCTATTCAATACAAAGAAACAGATCTTTCCTCTTTATAATATTAGTATAGAAGACCACGTCCTATAATAAACATGCAAAAAAATGATTAATTATCAAAAAATTTACATATTGCGTCATAAATTAATATTCTTGATTCTTTTGCCAAAGAGACTAATTTAAAAGAACATGACTAAAATAATTGAAAATTAATATAAAATTCTGTTTGGTGACGGAGTAAGAATACAATTCACCACTCCCTATCTTGCCCGTGGATGTTGTAAAAGACGACTAAGGGATATAGTATGCATATAACATTTATGCAAAAGAAGGAAGACTCGAAATAAAACCCTATACCAAAACGTCTGACCAGCGTGGTATAGTACAGTAATACCCCGACTTACGCTACTCCGTTTTACGCGAACTCGGAGATACGTGGTTTTTTATTTAAGCGCTCCGACCTTAGATTTACTTTTTTTATTCAGGAAATGTAACTTACTTGTCATTTAATAGGTATAATTATTTTTCATTTAATAACATTATTTAAAACTTCTTTGAACAAGTTCCAAATAAACATTTTTTTTTTACATATTTAATTTAAGTAAAATTAAACCCCGACTTATGTGAATTCGACTTACACGATTATCGCTCGGTCCCACCTATCGCGTAAGTCCGAGTTATTACTGTACTTCAAGTCATTGTAGTGGAGGTTCGAGCTAGGGATGATCGATGTTAGAAAAACATCGATGTTAACATCAATGTCATAATCGAAAGCCTAACATCGATGTTCGATATTTGTCGAAAACCGAACATCGATGTTAGAAAGAATAACATCGATGTCAGTATCGAAAGTCTATAACATCGTTAAACATTACGTTTTAGTATTTGACAAAGAAATAAAATTCTCCGGACAAAATTGTGATGAGCTTTTTTTTAGGAAATCGATGAATGAATGAGTCGGATCGTATAATGCATAGGGTGACTCCTAACATCGATGTCATTATTCAATCTCCGGCGAGAATTTTGATGACCTTTTTTTTAGGGAAAAACTGGAGTGATGATGGAAATTGTGATGAGCTTTTTTTTAGGAAATCATAGTCTATATATAGAGTGTAGAGTGACTTCTATTTTTTTTAGGACATCAACGCGTGCGTTTTATTGTGTGAATTGTCATCGATGATTCATTCCGCTAACATCGATGTTACGATATTGAATTATCATCGAGATGATCAGTACCATGTTAACATAGATTACTATATTTTGCCTATAGCAACATCGATGTTTTTCCTTTCAACATCGATGTTAAAAACATCGATGATGAATTCCGTTAACATCGATGTTACGATGTTTTGCCTATAGCAACATCGATGTTTTTCCTTTCAGCATCGATGATTATCGAACATCGATGTTCATCGATCATCCCTAGTTTGAGCCCAACAGTGGGACATATATGAGCTGTGATGATGATTGATGATTTGAATATTAATATTCCTTGTGGTGACGGAGTAAGAATAAAATTCACTATCGCCTATATTGGACGCGGGTATTATAAAGACGAATAACTTATAACATCTATGCCATTACGGAAATTAAACTCGAAACTGAACCCTATACCGATCGCTCTGACTTGCGTGGTGTATTAAGTCAATTTCTCTCCTATTGTGGAGGAGGCTCGAGTCCAAAAGTGGGACGTATATGAGCTAAAATGATTACTATAATAAAATATGTAAATAGTTTTAAAAGAAAATCGCAAATTCTATTCTATCTAAAATATATAAAAATTTGCATAAACTATTTGTATTCATGAGCCGGATTTTTGTTTGAGGTTATAGTTTGTTTGTAGTTCTTTATAGTTTAAGGTTTAGTAAATTTAGATAACCGTGGCTCATATTTTTATACGTTAAACATACTAAAATTTATACAAATATTTTATCATATAAAATCAGTTTCATACGCTAGTTGCTTAATACCCAATCGGTACAATTCTATTCATCATCTTGCCTTTTATCCTAATTACTTCGGATCAACGCAACTCTCCTGTTATAGTCGTGGTCATCGTCGCAGCCCACCTACGTCCCACTGTTGGGCTTGGGCCTCCTCCACAACGGGAAGGAATTTGACCTACTATACCATGCTGGTCAGACATGTTGATATAAGGTTTCATTTCGAGTTTTCCTTCTATTGCACAGATGTTATGTTCGTATTATATCCCTTAGTCGCTTTTTACGACATCCACGGGTAAGATAGGGAGTGGTGAATTGTATTCTTATTCCGTCACCACACAGATAATATTCTTTTTACCTACTTGCTGTTTTTTTAAGTTAGTTAATTTAAACTTTAACAAATATATTACTTAAAAAAATATTTACATACTGTATGATTGCTTATCAGATTTTATTGATGTGATATTAAAAATATTATTAATTTTATTTAATATAATATAATTAAGTATATTATTATTTCGACATCGCAAATAAATAATAATTGCAAAATGGTTCCTACAATTTTTTTACCGAGGTACCTATCTATTTGTGTTCAGATAATATTTATTTAAGAAATTATTCTTACAAATAACTTACAAAATATTATCCAGATTCTCCAATCCAAAACTTCAAACGTCCACAAAAATAAAATTATATTAAAAACTTAATTAACTTAAATCACTACACAATCACACAACACTTGAAAAATTTATAAAAAAATCGACGTTCCCGCCTAAATCTCGCGTAAATTCGACTGGCAACTATTACTGTACGCAAAGTAAAATCAACTTTGAACGTTATCTATAAGGTAGAATTTCATAAATCGTTATACATGTAGCGATGGTCGCGATTGATGCGTGTGAACGGCGTGGTGCTTGCCGCTAGTTTGCGCTTGCACACCTTTGGCCGTCGACAGGGCAGTAAGTGGGTGACATAGAATTCAGGTAAGCCATAAGAATTCCGTCTTGTGATTGAGTAAGAATACAATTCAACACCCTTTCCCATGTATTTTTTAAAAAACGACTAAAAGACGTATTCAAATAACATTCATTCATTTAGCTCAGCCTATATAAGTCCGCCTGTTGGACTCCAGGCCTCCTTCACAAAAAGGAAGAGGAATTGACTTACTATTCTACGTTGGTCACACGTTTTGGACTAGGGTTATATATCTAGTTTTATCTTTCTCTTACATATACTACAGGAAAACTCAAAATAAAACTTGACGAGACGAGCTGGTAATGTCAAATTACCTCCAGTTATAGAGGTAGCCTTTGCCATGCGTGCCTGAGCTAAAAATTATTTATTTAAAATAGAATGCTAAGACGATAAGTATCTTTGGATATTTAAATCCATCCATCAACTAAAAATTACAAATAAGCCCTCAAAAGTGAATGATGCTGCAATCGCCACGCCTGCCAGGTTGATTGACGATCAACGCTGATACTATAAGTTGCCCAGTACTGCTACTGCCATACTGCTCATTTAAATGAATTCACCAGGAAATTAAAAGATGGCCACATATTGTATTATTAACCTTCTATGACACGAGAGATTTAAATAAAATTAAATCGCTTCCTACTCGCTTCGTTCACTTGAATAGCAATGAAAACATTCGTGAGATAAAACTTAATATTGCCAAAGAAAAGTTGTCAGTATATATTTATCTACCAGTCTTCTCAAATATAATATATTTACACTTTTCTTTTTTACCATCCCATTTGCCTTAGACAAATGGTTGCAATGGTTTATGTACAACCCACTTAATTTGACCGCAGTAATTTATACGCAGGTGCAAACTTTCACTAATTTTTCATAAATTAATAGCTGGCAATATAGAAAAACATTTGTTTTAAAATTTTTATTTTCGAATGCGAAGAATACGAAATTAAGTTTTAGTGTCGCATCAAAATGACATATAATTAAATATTTTGGTTGTATTTAATATATTTTTAGTTTATCCGTGTTGTGATTGTGACCAACAAACTGAAATAAATTTTGTATATTTGTAAATTTAGTTAAATGTGTACTCATATTAATCTCTACAACTAGTGAACCGATTTTAAAAATTCTTTCACTAAAGACAGTTGTTATTCCTTTCCAAAGGAAAGGAGAAACCATTTACATATTCACAATAAATCAACAAGAATCTTCTTAGAACTTTAAACGACCAAAATTATATAAATTTACTAGCAACCCGCCCTCGCTTTCCTTCGGTTTCAGTCGCCTTACTCGCTTAGATCCCGTTCCTGTGGAAATATCGGGATAAATTATAACCTATTTTACTCTCTGATATTATAGCTTTCCATTGGTGAAAGAGTTTTTGAAATCGGTTCAGTGGTTTAAGCGTGAAAGCGTAACAAACAAACTTTGGTATTTATAATATTAGTAAAGATTTAATGTAACACAAAAAGGGTTTGGTTCACTATTTGTATTTAAATAAATAACTCTACAAAACTCCACAATATACCGTTACTTCACCTCAGCCTATATACGACCCACTGTTGGGCTCGGGCCTCCTCCACTTTGGGAAGGAATTTGAACTACTATACCACGCTGGTCAAACGTGTTGGCAAATAGGTTATCTACTATAAAATATTAAAAAAAACGTCAGGTCAGCCACCCAGTTACTATATCTTAACGTATAGAAAGTATTGTCTATACAATATGACCTATGTCATACGTCGAAATTACAGTGCTTTAAGTATTTTGTCTCACCTGAACAAAATTATATTTATTCATTTATGACGTGATGGTTAAGATCCGACCGACCTACGATGCCAAGTGACGCGGGTTCGTTTACAACACAGATCAATACTATGTATGATCCAAAAATCGTCGTTCTGAGACTGATTGTATTTGGGTGTTAATTTTATTTGTCAGTTAATTATAAATAACCCTGCAATTTAGTATTACCTTAGGCTGTTGCCAATAAAAAAAATCATTTGCCTCTAAGGAGAAAGTGCTGGAAAGTGCTTCCTAGGAGAATGCTATTATTCATTTAGCTGTCAGTCCCTCGCTCAGTTGTTATGGAGCCTACAGGTAATATGGAATAGTGACACACAGGATTCTTAATTCTTTACTACACACGTAAAAATAAAATGATTAATATTAAAAATAAGTAATTGTGTAGGCAGGTATATCTATTGCAAAGATTCCACTTTGAAAATGATATATAGTGGCGGAGGTCATCGATCAAGGTTTGAGTGTCTATGATGTCATGGTGTTAAAAAAGAAATGATACACTCATCCGTCTATACAAAAAAAAAATATTTATGTATTATTTTTTATAAACGTTCTCGTCGTTGTTCTTAAAAGACCTATACCCATATTCCGCTTAAAAACTACTAATTTAATGCTATGCAGTGGGATATTTGATACGATATATATAGCAGATTTCGATACTTTTTACAAGACTCGAAATCAAATACACGATCAGTATTACTCGATATTAACTAAATTTTAGTTTTTCTAAATCCTTACTAATATTATAAATGCGAAAGTAAGGTTGTTTGTTTGTTTGTTTATTTGTTTGTTTGTTACGCTTTCACGCTTGAACCGCGGAACAGATTTCAAAAATTCTTTCACCAATAGGAAGCTATAATATCAGGGAGTAACATAGGCTATATTTTATCCCGGTATTCCCACGGGAACGCGAACTACGCGGGTAAAACGACTCAAACTGAAGCGAAGCGAAGGCGGGTGGCTAGTATACAATATTTTTGGTACACAACGCAGTTATCCAATTGTATCACAGATATCTACTTTAAAATTCCGATATGTATATATCAAAATTAAAAAATAAAACTCTTTAATTGAATAGCAAACTCGCAATTAAAGACAATACAACTTTAGTTATTAATAGACAATAATTAAAGCAAAGTGCAAACTTAAGAAATAAATTTACTCGACACTGGCAAAAATATATAAGCCTGTATATGAGATTACAAAAAAAGTAAAAAAAAAAAATTAGGAACGAACAGGATTTTAATTATTATTTTCAGACCCAGTGATTTTACGCTTTCGTTTACATACATATTTCATGTAGTAGAGAAATGTAAACACGTTTTTTTTTCATGGACGAGCTAAGTTAATAAGGGGGCGTTCATAAAATACGCGAGATGTTTAAGGGGGGGAGGGGGTCGAGTCAAATCTCATCTAATCTTACATTGGAGAGAGGGGGGTCTCGGCAAATATCACGCAATTTTTTTTCTGATTGTAGCAAAAAAGAATTATACTATTTTGGTCCATTTAATCCAGATTGTACATGCTTAAGCATTATTACATTTCACAGTTCTATTACACTTATAATTAAACACTCAGCAATATTGATTACTAGTCTTAACTAGTCGTAAATAAAAGCACGAAGCGTTTTTTTTTTCTTTTTACAATAACAATCCAACGCGTTTACGTAAGAAACCCACATTTTGAAAAATCTCACGTGAGATTGGAGGATGGGGAAGGGGGTTGAATAAAATCTCTCGACATCTCACCAGGGGGAGGGAGCGTCAGAAAATTTAAAAAAACACCTCACGTAATTTATGGACGCCTCCTAATGTATGTAATATTACATGTGGTAACTCTCAGAACACAATTTATCAAAAAAGTTTATCATCATCACAGCTCATATCCATCCCACTCTTGAGCTCTAGCCTCTTTTAGTAGGAGGGAAATTGACCAACTATATCACGCTGGTCAGACGTGTTGGTACAGGGTTTTATTTCGAGTTTCCTTCTCTTGCATAATATATCTATTAGCCGTTTTTATGACACCCACGGGCAAGGAATGGAGCGGTGGATTGTATTCTTACTCCGTTGCCACACAGAAAAAAAATAATCATCATCATCATTGCAGCCCACATACTTCCCACTGTTGGGCTCGGGCCTCCTTCACAATGGGGGGCAATTTGACCTACTATACCATGCTCGTCAAACATGTTGGTATAGGGTTTAATTTCGAGTTTTCCTTCTCTTGCACAGATTTTGTGTGCATATATCCCATAGTCGTCGCTTACGACAGCCACGGGCAAGATAGGGAGTGGTGAATTGTATTCTTACTCCGTCACCACACGGACGAAAAAATAATCAAAACGGTAGAATTATCTAAAATGTCACCAAAACCTACGTTAATCATATATAAAATTAATATGTACACTTATAATGCAAATTTATTATAAACTTGTTAATTTATTTCATTTGGCCTTCGATAGTCGACCTCACACCCACTCTTGTCTTTTCTAATGAGCTTATATTACTTGCTTGTATAGATAATATACTTTAAGCGTAATTACATGTAGAATCGTTCTTTTAAAAGCATACGTATTGAGACGGCTAATAGTAAGAACTCCAGTTAGAATCCTATATACGGTGTTATTGTGTATTTATTATCTGCAAATGTTTAGTGTAGATATGGAGATTTAAACTGTACCTATTAGACAATAATAAGCTTTCCGTATCGTGACGGAGTAAATTTACAAATTATGATCCCTAATCTTCACCGTGGGTTCCACAAAAGACGATGAAGGGATGTAGTATGCATATAACCTCTATGTAAGAGAAGGAATACTCGAAATTAAACCCTAGCATGATAGTAGTAGTTCAATTTCCTTTCTATTCTGGAAAAGGCTTGAGCCTAACAGAAGGAGATATATGAGTTTAGATAATAATGATGACGAGCATATCCGTTTTAGAAAATCCTGATCTAAATTACTCAGACAAAGTATCGATTTGAGCATGGCAAATGGATAGCTGGTCTCCTGGAAAATCTTAATAACCTGATGGATATAAAGAAAAATATATTTATTTGAGAGTTAAGTATCAATCTATCAATTATCCCGTAGACGTCCATTGCTGAACTTAGCTATCATCCCGAAAATGCCATGCAAAATAGTCCTGTTCCAACTACATTCAACAGTTCCCTTCATCTTTCAAGATGTCGCTAGTCCACCTAGTAAAGGGTTTTCTTACACTGCGTCATCCGATTCGTGATCGCCACTCGAGAACTTTTCTTCCCAACGGTTGTCAGTTCGATAGGTGTGTGGCCTACCTATTACCATTTCAACGTTCTAATTCTTCGAGCTATGTTGGTTACAGCTGTTTTCTTAGGGATTTTCGTATCGGCTTTTGTCACGTAAAGCAATACCGGGCAAAACTCTCTCTATAGTACACTGAACGGTTTTAAAGCTTTTTTTGAAGCTTACTAACTTAGGTATGTAAAATATTAATTGTTTTCAAATAAATATACAGCATTATGATTAAATTTACAATAAAACATAATGTCACTAAAAAGTGTCTAATAAACATTAAGAAATCAATGAATAACAAATATTTTTTTTAGTTCGTTGAGATGTTATCTACACATGATGTTATATATTTTAATAGCTACAAGCTCATCTTATAAATCTATTGTGCGCATATAAAATTTCATGAATAAAGAAAAAAGAAAACCGAAAAACAACGTGATGCTGTCCTTTTACAACGTAATCTAATTTAGCTTTACAAATATAAAGAATCAGATAAATTATTTATTATTTTTACTATGGGCCTTTCTATAACCTTTACATGGGGGTGATAAAAGACGAAGAGTATTAACAACTATAGCTGATGCCGTTTGGACAATAATTACATTCCCAAGGAGGATTGAAGTCAGGCAGGCAGTCATTCGTAACACTAGCCAAAAAGCTTACAATATTTACAATGAAAGAAGAGTACGTATAGCGTCGACATCAATTAATTGAGATAAGAGCAGGATGATTACGATAACAATATTAATTATTCTCGACATAAAATGGACAATTGAATTATATTATTTCGTTGTCATTCCGTATGGATTTCCGTCCTTTTTCGTGTGGTGACGGAGTAAGAATACAATTCACCACTCCTTATCTTACCCGTGGATGTCGTATAAGACGATTAAGGGATGTAATATGCATAAGATCCGTGCAAGAGAAGGAAAACTCGAAATAAAACCCTGAACCAACATGTCTCACCAGCATGGTATAGTAGGTCAATTTTCCTCCCATTACGAAAGAGGCCCTAGCCCAACACTGGGACGTATGTAGGCTGCGATGATGATGATAATGATGTTGTCATTTAGTCGTGCCGATGGGATTAACAAAAAAAACAAAGAAGCATTTATTACTGCTTGTTCCTCATTAACTCGTCTCATATACGTAATGCACTGCACTCGAGCTTCCCCCGCCATAGGAAGGGAAATTGACCTACCACGCTGAGCAAACGTGTTATTATAACATATTATTTCCAGTTTTCCTTCATTTGTATAAATGTTATATCCCTATTATACTCCTTACGCATGATTACGGAGCTAGAGTACAATTCACTGCCCTCTATCTCGTTCTTGGATGTCATAAAGGACGCCTAAGAGATATAATATGCATTTAGATAATATTTATGTAAGAAAACAAAAACTCGAAATAAATCTTATACCAACATAACTGACCAGGATAACAAAGTAGGTAAATTTTCCTTCTATTCTGAAGGAGGCTTGAATCCTGCAATGAGACATATAAAAGCTGAAATATTGATAATGATTTCCTGTACTTATCTTTTATGACACTCGCAAGCAAGATTTGGGTGGTGAATAGTATTCTTACTCCATCATAATACGGAAAATACACAAAAGATAAAAGAATAACAAATTAAAGAATTTTTAAACAAATTTTATGTTTGCCCCGTATAGTACCGGGGTAGGAATACAAGATGTAATATGCAGAGCACTTCAATGAAAGTCGAGGAAAACTCGAAATAAAACCCTATATTAACAGATCTGACCAAAACGGTATAGTAAGTCACATTACCTTCAAAATGGAAGCCCGAGCCTAACAGTGGGACATACATGGGCTGAAATGATGATGATTCATAATATACGAATTGATATTGAAATGCTAACCCTATATATGGATGCCGACCACTGACGACAAGTCACATCTGCTCCGGTGGTCGGCCCTACAACGAGGTGACGTGGGTACGGGTGGGTTATGGACCCGCGCCGTCCTTTCATCGCCCCGGACGCACTGGACCGCGCGTGCGCATACCATAGCCCACCCATAAAGAAAAAGAACCCTATATATGGATGATTGGGTAAAAGAACTAAACATTAAAGAAAAGTCATTAGGGAATTAGACTGCCATTTTGGTCAATCAGCGACCGTAGCTGCTATTTATGTAGCATACTTTCGATATAATTGCTTTACACTATATAATTATATACTTGAAAGTCCAGCGCGTTTACTATTAGAGATCCCTGATAAGAAAATAACATTTCATATGGTAATTATTTCCTAATACAATATGTATTATTCTAACAACACGGTCTCACTTCGATTCGGTTTCAGTCGCCTTACCCGCGCAGTTCCTGTTCCCGTGGGATTGCCGAAATAATATAGCCTAAGTTACTCCTTATATAACCAGCTATCTGGTAGTAAAATATCAAAATCCGTCCAACAGTTTTGATAATTACCCAAAACAAACAGGCAAACAGAGAAACAATTTTAAAACCGGTTTTTAGGCATAGGTATCGTATAAATAATCGTATCAGCATGAAAAAATTCCATTTTTGACATGACAAACAGTTCAATTTTATTTATTTGTATAGATCTATGTTGTAAGAGGATTGGTTTACCGGACCCCAATGTTCGGCTGGCCCACTCAATACGGGATACTGAGCGCGTGATACGTCCTTACATCCTTTTATCGGTCACGCCCGTACCTTTGGAAAAATAATTTAGATCATATCCGACCAAACTTTTTTATGTAATAGGACAATACTGTCGACAGTCTTCTGTCTACAGTCGCAGGCCGGGGTAGTACCACACTCTCGCAGAAAATCGGCGTCAAGTAGGAGCAATTTGTTATTGCACTTCGTTCGGTAAGCGAGAGTATCGGCAGGCCAACTTGCTGAGGGTGTTTGCGTGTGGTGGGTTTTAGTGTTGTCTATACGAATAAATAAAATTGGAGTATCTGTTTGTAATGTCAAAATAATAGACTTTTTTCATGCTCACACGGTTATTTGCACTATACATATGCCTAAAATACACTTTATATTTATTTTGTCTGTCTGTCTGTTTGTTCTGGGTAATCTTCAATACGGCTGGACCGATTTCAAAAATTCTTTCACCAATAGAAAGCTATAATATCAGGAAGTAACCAGGCTATATTTTATCCCGGTATTCCCACCGGAAGGGGGACCACGCAGGAAAGACTGAAACCGAAGCGAAGCGAGGGCGGGTTGCTAGTCTTTAATATAATCTTAGCTCAATATACGCATTTACACTTTCTTCACTTTCTTCACGGTAGGCAGAGGCCTAACAAAGGTCTATGAGCGACAGTAGGTAACACTCACCGTCAGGTATGCCGTTTGCGCGTTTGCCACCAACAGCTATAAAAAAGAACGAAATTAATATTTGTAACAAGATATAGCAAGCGTAGTAAAATTCTACGTCCAGGTTACAATTAACGATTTGATGGAACATAAAAATAATTAAACAAAACAATAGCTCTTTATAGAAATGATCAACTATACTAAAGTTAAGGCAGCGATACCATTACCCTGGCCTTTTTAACTATACGGTTAGAGAGTAGTTACGGGGGTTGTGATGCCCCTTCCCTCCATTTCGTTGCTCGAAACAGTTGGTTTAAATGCAGACAGACTATAGCTGGTTGAAGAAAAAGGTCTATTGATTAAAGATCGCCTCTAAAGACGTAGAGCATGGAACATATTATGCAGCACCATGCTGCATTAGAATGCAAATCAATAACGTGATGTGATCACAACATAGCCGGCTAAAAAAGCTTCTATCTTATTAAAATGAAGAAAAATTAAAAAAAAATGTTACACAAGAAATTTTATATCCTAAAAACTATCAACATTATAAGAACTTTCAACTTTAATCAGTTTCTATAAGATAATATCTTTGTGTTATTTATATTTTCGTTATGTGTCTCGATAGATGCTGTAGGCTGAAAGATAGCGTTGATGAATTAAGCGAATGCAGATACGAGTCTAGAAGATGAATGGACTATAAACAGGTATGAATAAATTAATAACACTTTCTAGAAAGTTTTTTATTAATCAAACGACTTGCATCAATAATCAAATTCGAATGTTCTGCTTTCGGTTGTATGATAAAAATTTTCTATGCATTTTAAACAATAAAATTTTACAATAGATCTTGCTGTCCAACCATACATCCACCGGCCCGAAAAAGTTCATTGTTGGACATATCTTAAGCTGCTTAGATCCAATAGCTTCCTGCTACTTTTAAGATGTCATTAAACCACCTAACGAGAGAGCATCCTACGTTGCGTCCTCACATTCATTATTATTTCACGATCTGCAGTATTATGATGTATGCCGCTAAAAATTCAATTAAATTTTCATCAACCCTTACTTCTTCATGAGTATCATAGGAGATAATCAATGGGACGAACGCAGATAACAAAATTGGAAAAAAGTTATTTAATGGAAGGCCACACTGCTGACAATTTTCTGCCTGCAGTTCAGCATCATATTAGGTATCATTGAAAATTTACATCTCAGTAATGTCAATTTCCTACTGTGCCTCGTTCGGTGAACAAAAGAGCCCACAAACTACCTCGACTTCTCTTCCTGTAGTCATTCCATGCCCTCCAATCTTGCATCTATAGCAGGCAGCGACTTGGTTGTTCCCCTGGTAATGCTAAAGTTTATGAGACAATTACCCCTCACTAGTGGTGGTCGTTGAATAAACGAACAGTTTTTTTTTTTCGACTGTTTCTTTGCCGTGAACTAATAAACTAGTTTATAGTTGACTGATAAACATGTTTACGTATGAACGGCTTCGCGAAACGGTCGTCGTATCAACGAATGACACGAACGCAACGACGACTTGCGAGTATTCGAAAGCGCCCGAATCGGCCCGAACTTGGAAGACGAGATGCGCGCGAGCTCGCACGGCTCGCTACGCTTTTTTTTTTTTTTTTTTTTTTTTTTTACCCGCCCCGCAAACCTCACCGCCCGTAGGCGTGAGTCGAGCCGAAATCATAACGCATAGATAGATTGATTGCAATTCATTGAACTCTGCTATCATGTGATGGGACTATCATTACATATTGAAGCGTCAATGTATATTGTACAATGAAACTGTTGTCTAATAAAATTCGTTGAAGTTTCGTTGTCCTTTACCAATGGACGATCAACGTACGTCATAATATAAACTAAACGTCTCGTCTTGTCTAAGCGTCTACGACGTAAACTAAAGTCTAACTTTTTATTAGCTGCAGTAAAATGACGTTTCTAAATGTCATTCCGTAAAATAATGTTGACAGCCTAATCTCAATAGGGATGTGATTCAGTTCACAAAAGTTTACAGAATATCTAATCGTTCCATAGCTGACTCATGATGATCATACTAAATTCTATTTAATATTAATGTAAATAAAAGGCTGTATAAACGTTGACCCTTTTAGACATATACAAGGTAACACTCAAGAAAACGCTCTCTCAAGTTGGTAGTACTGGTTTTTGGTTACGGTGCTACGATGACGCTTGACCGCCATTTTGTTTCGGTTGTCATTCGCTCATTCGGCTTCATACTTCTGTTTTGAGTGCATGAATAACTTTGATTTGCCCACTGCGCGTTGTTTTTGTTATCATTATTGTTAAACTTATGTTACGTTGTGTTTGTTTTTTTTTTTTTTTTTTTTTTTTTTCATTACCTGTTTTCGTTAATCGTGTTAGTTTTTTTTTGTTTGATACATTGAAGACATGGATGCTCTGCCGAGCACATCGCAAGATGGAGACACATTTTTATCTCCTAAGAAAAAAAGGCCACGTGTAGCTCTAAGTGCAACTGAAAAACTTTGGGTCCAAAACGTTTACAAATATGTGTTTGAAGTGAAATCTTCAGAATCAAACATTGAAGTTCCAAAAACAAATGAATGCGTTAACAAGGTGGCTGAAGTCTTGGGAATATCCGTCCGTTATTCCATTTTAAAGGAGCACAAGGAGAACGACAGCGAATCACCAAAACCTCCCAAAAAAACGGGCCCAAAACTTACATTTAAAGATAAACTTGATGATTTCACATTCACTGCTGTTAGACGAATTGTACATCAGTCCTTTCATAGAAATGAAATACCCACCATCGCAAAAGTTAGTTTACACATGTCGTCACTCATCTTTTTATTATACGTTATGTATGTTTTCTCCCATCCCATGTGTAATCTTAACCAATTAGGTAATAACTTTAATCATTTTTTTTTTTTTTTTTTTTTAGGTGCTGCAAGTTGTAAATGATGACCCAGGATTGCCCAACTTCTCGAAAGAGACATTGAGAAAAATTATGAAGCATCTTAATTTCGAATTCGCTACTCGATCACGCAAGAGTGTGCTTATTGATAGACAAGATATCATATCATGACGCCAGCGCTACCTGCGTTTAATTAAACAATATCGTAGGGAGGGAAAATACATATATTATCAAGACGAGACCTCTTGACCTATCATCCTTGACCTATCAGGTCAACGCTGGTACGTGTCAACTCTTAGTTTCTTCTATTTGTTCCCTTTTTGTTTTGATGTCGAAACTTATGATTCTTTTTTGTTCTTTTCAGGTCATACTACAAAAAAAACCTGGTTTGACGGAAGTATTAAATCTTCTCGACAGGCATTTTTAGACGGCCTGACTACGGGATTAAAAAATCCCACAGGAAAGGGCAAACGACTCATAATTAGTCACATAGGCGGAGAAGAAGGCTTCCTGGTCGACGGACTTCTTATGTTTGAAGCAAAGAAAGGTACAGAAGACTACCATGATGAAATGAACGCGGAGTGTTTCGAGGATTGGTTCGGCGGTATGCTACCTAAACTCAAGCCGAATGCAGTAGTCGTAATGGACAATGCGCCCTATCATTCTCGGAAGATCGAAACAATCCCGAAAATGTCGTGGACGAAAGCAGGAATTCAAGAGTGGCTGACTACTAAAAATATTGCGTTTGAACCAAATATGGTCAAGGCCACTCTCATAGATATTGTGAAACAACAAAATCATACTGAGAAATATACCGTAGACGAGATGGCTGCACAAAAAGGTATCACACATTTAAGACTGCCCCCTTATCACTGTGAATTGAACCCCATTGAGTTGGTATGGGCGCAGATAAAGAGTCACGTCGCAAACAATAATAAGACGTATAAAATGCAAGAAGTGAAAACTTTATTCCAAGAAGGAATCAAGAAAGTGACACCGGCTAAGTGGAGTGACTGTGTGTCTCACACTATTAAAGAGAAAGATAAAATGTGCCACCTCGATCATATTATAGATGAAGTGACAGATAGATTTGTTATTAGTGTGACCGAAAGCGACAGCGACAGTGATTTCGAAAAAGATTAATTAAATAACATTATTATGACGTTTTTGTTTCATTTTGAATACTATACTTCCACTAAAAAAGATCAATCCTCTAGTATAGTAATAATAATAGGTTAAAAAAATACATTACAACTTAATATTAAATCTCAAAAAAAAAAAAAACTGATTATTCATTTATGATTCACTCATTTAGCTACATCCCTATTTATTTTTCTTCAAAAACTGGCAACCCACAAAACGTCATTTTACTGCAGCTAATAAAAAGTTAGACTTTAGTCGAAAATTAGACTGTTTATTCAACTAGTTTACCATCGACGATAAACGGTCTTGTTGCGTCGGCTGTAAAATTGTCGACGACCCACTACTACCCCTCACCATTAGTTGGGCGTTGGCTTTCCGTGCGGTGACGGAGTAAGAATACAATTCACCACTCCCTATCTTGCCCGTGGATGTCGTAAGAGACGACTAAGGGATATAATATGCACATAACATCTGTGCAAGAGAAGGAATACTCGAAACAAAACCCTATACCAACATGTCCGGGCACTGGGCCTCTGTTTGCTGAACAGGGGCTCGGTGCAAACGTGCGTGCGGCAGCAGGGCGGGTCGATAGTGGACTTGTCGTTCGCTAGCCCTAATGTCGCAGCACGTGTGAGGAGCTGGTGCGTCCAGGAGGAGGTTGAGACCCTATCCGACCACCGATACATCCGGATAGAGGTCTCCCGGACCCTCCTGCAGCCCAGCAAGGGTCACACGGCGGACGGAGCTCCCGCGTTTCCGCGGTGGGCTGTGGGTCGATTGGATCGGGACCTGTTGGCCGAGGCAGCCATCGTTCAGTCATGGCTGTCCTCACCGCCCCAGGCGGACGGGGTGGATGCCGAGGCTGGCCGCATCCGCTGTGCGTTAACGCAGATCTGCGATGCGGCCATGCCCCGTGTGCGGCGCCTGCCCCCGAAGAGTGCGGTCCCCTGGTGGTCCCGAGAATTGGCGGACCTTCGGGCCGCGTGCATACGTGCCCGGAGGGCCTACACCCGCAGCCGAGCGCGTCACCGCGACGCTGAGCGGGAGGGCCAGCTGTACGAGGCTTACCGCAGTGCGCGGTCTGCCTTCAGGCTGGCCGTCCGTACCGCCAAGGACGTTAGTCGGCGGGAGATGCTGGACAGTCTCGAGCGTGACCCCTGGGGTCGCCCCTACCTCGCGGCGCTGAACAAGCTCCGCGGGCGGGGCCCCCCTTTCACCAAGACTCTCCAGCCCAGCCTCCTCACCAGAGTTGTCGAGGACCTCTTTCCACGGCGGGCGGAGCACACGCCACCGGTCATGGCTTCGCTGGACAGCGACCGGGAGGCCGACGATGAAAGTGCTCCGCCCATCACGGAGCCGGAAATGGGGGCGGCGGTGGCGCGTATGCGAGTCAAATCCACCGCCCCCGGGCCCGACGGTATTCCGAACCGTGTGCTGGCCCTGGTCCTCGAACACCTGGGACCGCGCCTCAGGGGACTGTTCGACGCTTGTTTGTCGTCCGGACAGTTCCCTGGGTGCTGGAAAGAGGGGAGGCTGGTTCTCCTGCCGAAGCCGGGACGGTCTCCCGAGTCGGCCTCGGCCTACAGGCCCATCGTGCTGCTCGATGATGCGGGCAAGCTGCTGGAGAGGGTGTTGGCTGCCCGCATCGAGCGGCACCTCATCGGGGACGGGCCCGATTTGTCGGACGCCCAGTTTGGTTTTCGGAGAGGGCGTTCGACGATCGCGGCCCTGCTGCGCCTGAAGGCCGTGGTAGCGGAGGCCGTCACCGGCGGAGGAGTCCTGTTGGCGGTGTCCCTGGACATCGCCAACGCCTTCAACAGTCTGCCATTCAGCTGCATCAGGGAGGGGCTGAGGTATCACGGGGTGCCCGTGTACCTCAGGCGGCTGGTGGCAGACTACTTGGAGGGGCGCAGCGTCCTCTACGTTGACCGAGTAGGGGACGTTGTGCGAACGCCCATGACGTGCGGTGTCCCACAGGGGTCGGTTCTGGGTCCGACCCTGTGGAACATCGGCTACGACTGGGCGTTGAGAGGAAGCCTCCCACCCGGGCTGGGTGTAATTTGCTACGCCGACGATACACTCGTCACAGCCCGGGGTGGGACGCTAGAGGAGGCGGCACGCCTGGCAACTCTCGGCACCGAGGAGATTGTTAGGCGGATCGAAGCGCTGGGGTTGAGGGTAGCCCTGGAAAAGACGGAGGCCCTTCTGTTCCATGGCCTCCGTACCGCCGGGCCTCCCGCCGGCGCTTCGATCACCGTGAAGTCGGTCACCATCAGCATCCAGGCCCACATGAAGTACTTGGGCCTGGTGCTCGACGGGCATTTTTGGTTCCGGGAGCATCTCCATCGACTTGTTCCCCGGCTTGTCGGCGCGGCGTCCGCCCTTTCGCGGCTGATGCCGAATGTGGGTGGACCCAGTGCTACGTGCCGACAGCTGTACGTGGGGGTGATCCGGTCGATGGCCCTGTACGGCGCACCGGTGTGGGCGGGGTCCCTGACCGTCCGTCTTAGGGCCCTCCTGTGGCGACCACAGAGGGTCATGGCGATCAGGGCCGTACGCGGTTACCGTACGGTGGCGACGGAGGCAGCGTGCCTCCTGGCCGGAACTCCCCCGTGGGACCTAGAGGCGGAGATGCTCGCCGACATTTATCGGCGGGTGTCGGAGAAGCGCGCCCGCGGCGGCATGGTCTCCATCACAGAGATCACCGCCTGGCGGGTCGACGCCCGCCGAGAAGTCATTGCCCGTTGGGCAGTCCGGCTGGAGAGTCCTCGGTATGGTGTTAGGACCGTCGAGGCCCTCCGGCCGGTGCTGATGGAGTGGTTGGAGCGGACGCACGGGGTGCTTTCCTTCCGACTGGTGCAGGTGCTGACGGGGCACGGTTGCTTCGGGAAGTACCTGCACAAGATTGTCAGGAGGGAGAGCACACCGTCCTGCCACCACTGCAGTTGCGACGAGGACACGGCGCAGCACACGCTCGAGGAGTGTGCTGCATGGGAGGAGGATCGCCGTGAACTCGTCGCAATTATCGGTGCCGACCTGGCGCTGCCGACCATCGCCAGGGAGATGCTCGTCAGCGTCAGGAACTGGGACGCGGTCGCCGCCTTCTGTGAGGCCGTTATCTCACGGAAGGAGGCGGCGGATCGTGTGCGAGTAGAGCTTCTATTCGGCGACACGTTCCGCCGCCGGCGACTCGGGCGGCGCAGGCGCGAGTATCTGCGCCTAATGCCGCCCTAGCCGAGGCCGCGGGTGATCGGACCGGGGAATTGTCCATCACCCGCGGAGAGGCTAACCGCGCGACGGCGACCGACGTCCCAGGTCGAGAGGTGAGGTTACCCGAAAGGGTATTCCGTCGGGCCGACCACTGACGACAAGTGACATCTGCTCCGGTGGTCGGCCCAACAACGAGGTGACGTGGGTACGGGTGGGTTATGGGCCCACGCGCCGTCCTTTCATCGCCCCGGATGGACAGGACCGCGCGTGCGCTTACCATAGCCCACCCAAAAAAAAAAAAAAAAAAAAAAAAAAAAAAAAAAAAAAAAAAAAAAAAAAAAAAAATACCAACATGTCCGACCAGCATAGTATAGTAGGTCAAATTCCCTCCCATTACGGAGGAGGCCCGAGCCCAACAGTGGGACGTATGTGGGCTGCGATGGTGATGATGATTAGTTGGGCTGCTTGCTCATCTTCCACTAAAGGTAAGAAAAAGGAAAACTCCAAATGAAAACTAACCTATTTAAACAACGTGGTAATATAGTGGGACGCTTTTTCTCAAATTGTAAAAGGTATATTTGTTCCCAACAGTCGGATATAGAGTTAAGAACAAAGAATTTAATAATTCTATCCTTTTGAGAGTCCTGCTTCTGCAGGGTTGATTGGGACCCGGGCTAGCCACGGACGACAAGGAACTCGGTACTGGTGGTCGGCCCAAGGACGAAAGCGAGGGAATACGGTGGGTTATGGGGTCCCGCACCGCCCTTTTGTCACCCCGAACGGAACGAACGGCATGTGCGTTGACCATAGTCCACCCAAAAAAAAATGGTTGGTTGGGACGGGCTCAAAAAAGAAGAAATAAATATTTACATATTACATTAAAAAGGTGCGATTAATTAAAAATAAATAATTAGCAATGACAGATTACCGCTCATATTTATCCCACTGCTAGGCTCGAGCCGAGCTCTATTATGGAAAGGAAATGGACCTACTATACCACGCTCGTCAGACAGATTGGTCTGGAATTTTATTTCCAGTTGGCCTTTGCTTGCATACATGTTGTCTGCAATAATCCCGTAGTCGTCTTTTACGACACGCGCGGGCAAGAAAGGGGTGATAATTGTGCCCTTACTCCGTCACTACACAAAATTCTCTCATCATACGTAAACTCCATTACCATACGGAAACGCCGCTTCATTCCATAGAATAAGTTATCTACCTATTCTATGAAGTTAAAGATACATTTTTTTAAGAGGATAATTACTTAAAAACGTAACTAAATACATCTTTAAACCATAAGGCGTATCGAGGTAACTTAGTTTGGAGTATTATCTAAGTATTATCTACTTCTAAAATCACAGATTTCTACTGCGATTTGAATCTACATGTGCATAAAAATACCACACCTAACATTGCGACACTGTTCTAATGCCTGTTACGTTCATTTTTTAACAAACTCGAGCAAAAACTTGTACTACAATCTTGTTTAATGGTTGCTTAACTAAAAGTTAGTTTTTCATTAATTTTAAGTGTGGAACTGAGTATCGACTATTTAGGTTACAATTTAAAGAATTAGTTAAGCTTTTTAAAAGCTGCCATATTATAATAACTATTATTTTTTCAAGCATAACATTTTATTGTAACAAACAAAATTGAAACGCTATTAAATCCACTTTAATAATTTTATCTTTTATAGATCTTCATTACTGGGCTCGAGCCTCCACCGCAATATGGGGTTTGCAAATAATAAATGATTAAGAATTTAAATTAAGCGTTATATAAATATCATAATAGCCAGGGTAGGAAAACCCAAAACAAATCTCTATATCAATCAGCCGGTGTGATATAGTCGTCTAAATTCGCTCTAGAAGATGGTCCTTGCCTAACATTAGGACGTATATGGTTTGAATAGTGGAAGAGTTGAACAAAATTAAACTTTATTTTTTAAATGTTAAGAAATATATTCAATCTTTCGAAGTCTAATCGATTCAAATCAATACTAAATCGGTTAGTGAATGGAAGTCTGTCGCATTAGTAACGGGTTCGGTGCCATATTGGGCTAGCGTCCGTTTGCCGCGCCACCGACATATTATGCGGTCAATATTTATTACCTACGGATACGTTGGTAAAATAAACATTAAACGAATGTATCTATAAAATATTGGTTACTTGAAATACACAATCTGTATTTTACAATATATAAAACTGAAGAATTTGTTTGTTTGAACACGCTAATTTCAGGAATAACTGGTCCGATTTGATAATTCTTTCAGTGTTAGATTAGGCCATTTATCGAGGAATGCTGTAAACTATATATCATCACGCTATAGGAGCGGATCACCAATGAAGAATGTTTCAAAATCGGGTCAATTTTTCCTTTTGAGAGCTTCCGCTGCGTAAAAGGCTAAATTTTACAACAATAATGTGTACCAGAATCGTATTATTAAAAAATATTTTCACCTTCTACGTAAACAAAGCCTTAGGTTTAATTTAGCGTGTGCCCAAAGTATCTATACCACGCGGACGAAGTCGCGAGCAGAAGCTAGTATTCTATAAAGTTAGATTATACTTGCTTAAAACGTTGATAAATTCTTCTCTTAGAAAATAGCTATAATAGATTACTGATTACCAGAGATTTTAGATACCCTGTAGATATCACTGTAGGAAAGACAAAGTAATTTGTATATCATCATTAGCTCAGCTCATATACCTACGTCCCATTGTTGGAGTCAAGCCTCCTCCATTATTATGGAGAGAAATTGACTTACTATACCACACTAGACAGACTAGTTGGAGTTTTATGTCGAATTTTCCTTCTCTTGCATAGATTTGATATGCATATTAATTTTTTCTTAGACGGACCCTCATGGGCAAGATAAGGGGTGGTGAATTGTATTCCTACTCCGTCATCACACAGAAATATGTTTGTAGAAAAGATAAAATAATTTATATTGTTTACGTAGTAAAAGAGTCATTGAACTATATTTTGTGTTTTATGACTATCTTTATCATCAGCCCATATTCATCCTGCTGCTAGACACAAATGTTCTCATTAAAAATATATCAGTTCACCTACAATAAAACTCTTTTGTTTGAATACGAGCTATGGTGCAGTCACATACCCTCGACATCGTCCGGGGCGGTGTAAGTGGTGGCGTGCAATCCCAAGGAAAGTAGTCTCTGTTATCATTAGGGCAAACTATCACTACCACAGTGGGTCACCTAGAGTCCACAGTGGACCACCCGGCGCATACAATACCACGTTGGTCAAACAAATTAGGTATTGAGTTTTGTTAAGAGTTTTACTTTTCTTGCAGTGATTTTATCTGTTTAGTTACTTTAGTCGTATTATACAATTCCTCAGAAAAGCAATGACTGATGAATTGTATTCTTACTACATCATCACGTTAGATAATATTTATTTCTCCATGAGAAGACCTATTTGCAACAGTGGATTCACTTCATTTCGCTCTTTGCTTACTTTTACTTTCTCGTACAATTTTCTTTTTATTCTCAGCCCATATGCGTACGTACGATCTATTTTTGTGCCATATACAGCTCACAGCGGTACAATGCTGGTCAGATGGTTTGGTATAGGGTTTAATTTCAAATTTATTTTACATATTTTTTCTGCATACCATATCCATTTGTCCTCTTCTACGATACCCGTAACCAAGAAAGCGGAGTTATAATATTCTTACTTCGTCACTATACTTAAAACTAGATGCTTAAAACTTCATGCACGTCGCGCCTCAGATTAGGTACCTCCCACATAGTAATATTGTTCTACCGAACAACGGAAATCGTATTCCGGCATGACACCAGATTAAACGTAGACAATGAGTAATAGTAGTAGTAAATACTTGGTAGTTTCATTATGCAGCCTCTTACCGACCACTTCTGGACAAAGTACGGTCCTGTGCCGCCGGCATATACATGGTCATTTCTTGATAATCTTTCTCTTCCTCGGCGTTTGTACAGCTACGTAATACCGCTTCCAATCCCTTCAGGCCCCCTAAATTAGTAAAATGTTTTTTACTAATTTAGTTTGAATAATATAGTTATTTGTCATATAATATATGTGTGTCGCACTTACAACTCTTCATTCATGAAAAGAATGAATGCCCCGATCATTTGCTACCCAAACCTAGTGGTGATGATCGATCTACCGTACCAATCTCGTGAGTACCATACAAAGTACAATCCACAAAATATTGTCTCGAGCGTAATTTGTGTCCGTTAATTTGTTTGTCTGAATTCTTAGTCAGGACGTGGTCGTAAGAACCTTATTCTTCTAATGTCATAGTTATCGTGTGCTACTTTTCATCCATTCATCAACCTACAGATGTCCCCTGCTAAACATAGGTCTCCCCACGAGAATGCCACTCGCAACGGTCCTGCGCTACTTGCATCCAACGGTTCCCTGCGACTTTGAGAATGTTGTCAGTCCACCTAGTAGGAGGTCTCTACTTTATCTGAAGAATATATCTTGCACGCTTTTTTCTTTTTTTGTAATAAACTACTAATACGAGCCCATTGTTGCCAATATTAGTATTTAATATTAATATTAGTATTAGTAATATTAGTTACAATTTTTTTAATAAATTATGCACTTCTGTACGTCTTTACTTTCTTCATATTAGTCTTTGTCCGTCAGTAAATCACATCGTTCTGCCGGCACTGTTAATAGAATTTTCTGAGCATTTTTGGTGGAAAACGAAAACATTTGTATATATAACATTCACTACAACCCAAGCAATTCCTCTGCATCGCATAACATAAAATTTCACCAAAATTATTAAATATAATACGCTGGAATACTATATTGAATATAACATAAGATCACAACATGATGATTTCATGTGCCCGCCAAAAGACTACAACATTCTTAAATTGGTTAGTATAGAAAAAGAAGAGGTAGTAAATTCTTTAACTGTGTTGCTATATTAAATAACAAAACTACTATCTAAAAACTGTCAAAAGGATATAACAAGAAATAAGCTCATATGTTGCTAATAAGCTTTAATTTATTCAATGGGCGTGGTGACTACGAACTTATTAATTAATTAATACAACTATGTAGTTCTGTACGTCTTTGCCGCTGGCAAAAGCATTGACCCACTCGCATTAGCACGTTGACTTGCCACCGTAGAGGTCAAATATTTCGGACTTTTCTTAACAATGTATTTCACTTATGTGTGTGCTTTATAGGAAATTTTGAAATGATTTGATCGTACAAAATACTAACTGTGCTTTATTTTCATGGATTACATATATATTGTAGCCTTCAGCACAATTCCGCTGCTCCTAAGTTGATCAAACGGGTCAATACAGGGTTTAATTTAAAACATTTCATTTCTTTTTTTTGGGGAGGTAGGCTACGGTCGGCGTACTCCTCGCCCGACTCCATCCGGGGCGACAGAAGTGCGTAACCACGCACACCCATAACCCACTCGTGACACGTCGCCTTCGTCGTTGGGCCGACCACCGGAGCAGGGTGACTTGTCGTTAGTGGTCGGCCCGACGGAATATCCCTTGACGAGTACCCCCTCCTCGACCGACGTAACCCCCCCCCCCCCCCGGGGAGGACGTCGGTCTTTCCTCATGCGGTCGACCTTTCAGCGAGTGACGGACTAATTTCACGGTCTAATTTAATAACTAATTTCACCCGCGGCGTCGGCTAGAGGATTTCATCTCTTGTAGCGATGTTATATGCCTATTATATTCTTAGCCGTCTTTAATGACATCCATGGGCTAGAGAAAGGATGGTGTATTGTAATTTTACTCCATTACCAAACGAAAAGTACATATTGTAATGCTATTTTATTAGATAATTCAAATGAGTCTTACCCCGTTTTCATTTGCAGTGAATCATAGACTTAAACTATTTTACTTCAGTGTCTCTACTTACACTATATTTACTGCGTACAACTGTTATTTATTATATAAAATCATTTATAATGGAATGTTAATAATACAAGATCGTATGTATAATTGCAGATATGCCATCTGCTCTAGATAAATACCTGGTATGTGAAGTAACTTTCCCTGACCACGCATTATTTACTACACAGCACGCATATTGCTCTATTATAGTTTCACATAACATTAATAAGCTTCAATCAAAATTATCAATTTGAATGACTTCATAAGTCTTGTCTATCCTTAATTAAATATTATGTATTTTAAATATATTTTGCGTATGGTGACGGAAAAATAATACAATTCACCATCCTCTATTTTACACGTGGGGATGATAAATAGGAGTAAGGGATATAATACGCATATAACAGCTATACAAGAGAAGGAAAACTTGAGATTAAACCTTATACTAATACGTCTGACCAGCGCGGTATATTAGGTCAATTTACCTCTTATTGTGAAAAGGGCTTGTTAAATTGAGATCGAAAGTATATACTTTCGATCAACCAAGATCCCTCTATCACACTTCTTGTTCAGAAGTTATTCAATGTCTATATAGTATTTAATAATCTTTGCATAGTAACAAATACAATCTAGCACTGCGTTTACTTTCACATAACAGTCCCATAAAAACTGGTTGACGAAGAGACAACAGCGCTCTCGTGAAACACTTATAACACTAATTATTTCTGATGTTTACGCGAGTATTATGCATTTTTTTATGGGTGGGCTATGGTAAGCGCACGCGCGGTCCATTCTGTCCGGGGCGATGAAAGGACGGCGCGCGAGCCCATAACGCACCCGTACCCACGTCACCTCGTTGTTGCGCCGACCACCGGAGCAGGGTGACTTGTCGTCAGTGGTTGGCCCGACCCCGAATACCCTTTCGGGTACCCTCACCTCTCGACGTCCTGGGACGTCGGTCGCCGTCGCGCGGTCAGCCTCTCTGCGGGTGACGGACAACTCCCCGGTCCGATCACTCGCGGCCTCGGCTAGGCCGGCATTAGGCGCAGATACTCGCGCCTGCGCTGCCCGAGTCACCGGCGGCGGCACCTGTCGCCGAACAGGAGCTCTACTCGCACACGATCCGCCGCCTCCTTCCGTGAGATTACGGCCTCACAGAAGGCGGCGACCACGTCCCAATTCCTGACGCTGTCGAGCATCTCCCTGTGACGAGTTCACGGCACTCCCCCTCCCACGCGGCACACACCTCGAGCGTGTGCTGCGCCGTGTCCTCGTCGCAATTGCAGTGGTGGCAGGACGGTGTGTTCTCCCTAATTAGTGGAACTCTGGGCTGCACTTTGCCCAGCTCGTCCCCCGGCTCACCAAGGTAGCCGCGGCGCTAGGTAGGCTTCTGCGAAATACTGGAGGTCCTGGATCGTCCTGTCGGCGTTTATACACCAACATCTTGCGGTCTATGGCACTGCACGGTGCCCCCATCTAGGCGGACTCTCTCACCGCCTCCAATAAGGCTTTTCTGCGAAAAGCGCAAAAAGCCATGGCGGTGAGAACTATAAGAGCATATCGTACGGTGTCCTGGATCGCAGCCACATTGTTGGCGGGCGATCCACCCTGGCCACTTCAAGTTAGGGCGCTTGCGGAAGTCTACCGATTCCACCCAGTAGCGCGTGCCAGTGGCGAACCCAACGCCACGAGGGAACTGGGAAGGGCAAGAGAAACTGCCCAAAGGACAGTAATTCAGCAGTGGAGAGAGGAATTGGAGTCCCCCGTAGCAGGGCGGGGGACTGTCGAGGCGATTGCGCCCCACCTTCACCGCTGGATGAACCGAAGGCACGGCAACCTGACCTTCAGAATGACACAGATACTTACCGGCATGGGGTCTTCGGTAAGTACCTGCACAGAATTGGACTAGAAGAGGTCCCTGGATGCCATCAGTGTGGTGCGCCAAATGATGATGCGCGCCATACACTGGAAGTATGTCCCGCCTGGGGGCCTCAGCGCCACGACCTGTCGGCGGTCATAGGAATAGACCTGTCGCTGTCGACCATCATCTCACAGATGCTCGACAGCGACAGGTGCTGGACGTCAATGGCCTCTTTCTGCGAGGAGATCATCACAAGGAAGGAGACCGCGGAGCGGGAACGCGAAGCACTTGCGTCTGCTGACTCGCGCCGCCAGCGGCGAGTAGGGAGGAGGAGACGCCGATATGCGCATCTCCTCCCGCCGCTTTGATTGACGACAGGACGTTGCCAGACAGCCTTGCGTAGGGGTGTCGGGATCGAATGTCAAAAGACGACCTTTCCGGCACCCCGTAAAAGCGCGGAAGGAACCGCTGTGGTTTTAGTGGGTATTCCGGAAGTACAGCCGGCGAGTCCCACACTCCCCCTCGTCTGACACCGGCGGGGGATAGGGCGTAAATTGCATTTCCACAGAGAAAAAAAAAAGCGGGTTAACTATACTTTATCCCGGTACACCTTCGGAAATGGGAACTAGCGGGTAAGACGACTGAAACCGAAGCGAAGCGAGGGCGGGTTGCTAGTATGAAATAAAACTATTAATGGAGTCCGAGTGTAACAGTCGTCCCGTGACAATGAATACTGAAAAGTGTTTTAAATGTCGGGCAAGTAAAAATTTAATACATAAATAGTAAAATCCATAAAAAGAGTTTTATTTCAAACTTGGAACAGTGACTGTGATCGCCAACTCGCCTAGTGACCGTGGCAATTATGGCAGTTTAGCTTGGGAGGCCTATGAACCTCCTAAATATCCAATATTGGACAACGATAATAATAAAATAATGAATTGATAATAATTAATGTTTCTTCAATAATACTTCATTTAAGTTCTATAACTTTTATTACATTCAACGGAATAATTGATAATGATTTCTGATACTTATACGAAATACTCACGTATAAAAAACTATTTTTACGGATTTTATCGTGTTTGTATTTGATTTCGTTGATTACCAGTTTCAAATACTTTACTGCGTGCATGGCCAGTCTGTCTGTGACAAATGCGATAAAATCCGTAAAAATATGTTTATTTACAAAATAAATAATTAATTCGAAAACGTCTAGTCCATAGTACTACAGTTATTGAGCTTAGATTTACGAGAAACAAGTTAATAAAATTGTATTTAGTAGAGTTTTCTTCTTCTTATAAATTATGACATTTTGTACGTCTCTTGGGGAAAAGAAAGATTTACTCCTTATTCATCCCAAGAATCATCAAACACTCACACATCAAATCCTTAATCAATCATGATCATCAGAGCGATAGATTTAATTCCATTAAGAAAAATTCATTTAATGTACATTATTAATATACGATATAACATATCGTTTATTTATAATGTTATTATTTATAAATCTTATAATGTATATTAAGTAAGTAAAGTAAGATTAATAAATAAAAAAAATATTACAGATATAATACAATCAAATTCAACTAGAACGTACTCATACGAATATTTTATTATAAACTAGCGACTCGCCTTGCTGCACTTCGGTTCCAGCCGCTTTGCCCCGTATTATAAATCAGCAATATCCCTAAGATATGACCTCAGATTTGAGTCCCGGACCAGGTAAAATTTCATTCTGGCATAGGTATTATGCAAATAACCGCATGAACACGACAAATAATAATATTTTAGTATTACACACAGAACCCACTCACACACTCATACTCGTCGAACCGACAACCGTTGGGGAAGAAAGGTTCTTGAGTGGCGACCACGAATCGGACGGCGCAGCGTAGGACGAGACTAGGTGGACTGACAACATTCTCAAAGTCGCAGGGAACCGTTGGATGCAAGTGGCGCAGGACCGTTCCGAGTGGCATTCTTGTGAGGAGGCCTATGTCCAGCAGTGGACGTCCATAGGCTGATGGATGGATGATTACACACAGATACATCTGCCAACAAACTGTAATACAGTTTGACAGAAGTAACGAATTAATTGTAAAAATGTGCATTTTTCTATTAATAAATTTATCCTATTCTAAAAAAAAAAACATCAATTTTATTTATTTGTATAGATTGTGTTAATTGAATAATTGAAAACATAAAATGAATCATTTAAATATAATTAATCAAATATTCTACGGCCTTGTTTAATCAATGTCTGCACGAATTCTAGTCCAATCGTGATTAAATTGATGACACCATCTTATTAGTATGTATGACCAAATTAATCAGTTAATGCCATGTGCACATATAAGATGCAAGGACATATGTTACATAGTTCAAAAATTATGCATTTGATGTACAGAAAGCTAAGTGATAGTAGAACTATACGGTTCATAACTGCGATAAAGCATTTTGTCATTAATAATTTTATATTATATGTATTTATATTAATTTTGTATTATATGTATTAATAATTTTATATTAATAATTTTATATTATATAAATTTATATTTCATTAATAAATTTATATCCGTGTGGTAACGGAGTAATAATACAATTTACCACTCCCTATCTTGCCCGTGGATGTCGTACAAGACGACTAAGGGATATAATATGCACATAAGATCTGTGCAAGAGAAGGAAAACTCGAAATGAAACCCTATACCAACATGTCTGACCAGCATGGTATAGTAGGTCAAATTCCCTCCCATTGTGGAGGAGGCCCGAGCCCAACAGTGGGACATATGTGGGCTGCGATGATGACGATGATGATGATGACTTTTATGATGAAGACTTATTTTTAAAAAAAGGGGGCCAAAGAAACAATGTTTATACAATATAAGAAATACTTTTTAATTAAAATTTACATTTATTCTTTGCAAATTTTGACAACTTTTTTTTTGGAGTGGGCTACGGTCACCAGCACACTCGCCACCGGCTCCGTCTGGGGCGGCAGAGGGGCGGCGCGTGCCTCCGTAACCCACCCTATAGCACGACGCCTTCGTTGGGCCGACCACCGATGCAGAGTTCCTTGACTTCAGTGGTCAAATTTTGACAACTTTAAATATTCTTCCATAAATTATCCTAATAAAGGTAATATCAATAATGATCGTCATCATCATCATCTCAGCCCATACACATCCCACTGTTGGGCTCGGGCTTCCTCCATTATTGGAGGGAAATAGACCTACTATACCACGCTGATCAAGCGTGTTGGTGTAGGGTTTTGTTTCAAGTTTTCCTACTCTTGCTCCTAGCCGCCTTTTACGCCACCCACGGGCAAGAGAAGGAATGGTGAATTGTATTCTTACTCCGTCACCACACAAGATATTAATAATAACTATTTATTTTGTCGTACACACCCACGTACGTCCCACTGTTGGGCTCGGGTATGGTATAGCGGGTCAAATGCCCTCCACAATGGGAGGGCGTTTGACCCGCTATACCATGCTGGTCAGACATGATGGTATAGGGTTTCATTTCGAGTTTTCCTTCTCTTGCACAGAAGTTATGTGATAGTATATCCCTTAGTCGTCTCGTACGGCATCCACGGGCAACATAAGGAGTGATGAATTGTATTCTTACTCCGTCACCACACGGTGAACTTTTTCATGGAAGTTAAAACTATCTAAGGGTGATGATGAAGGGATCGCCCGTACAATTTTGATATTATTGCCTTTTGAGAGGCCATTGTTTGTCAGTAGAGGTCGATAGGCTAGGATGAATGATACAAATATTAATCACACAAAGTAAAAGTTATTATTTCCAAGCGTGGACGATAAATTCCCAGTAAATATGCTCGCAGGCCAACACTATGAACAGCTATTAAGCTGTTAACACTTAATATAAAGGCTTCGATGAAAAACATTAAAAGTTCGCTTTTAAAACTTTTTAAATATAGAAGCTATATGTAATGAGAAACAAAAGATATTAGGACTATGATTAGGACAACACTTTTTGTGATCAATAAATTGTTGATTTGTGTCTAGGTGTAATTTGTGTCCGTTGAATTATATGTTTGTGCCCCGCAATACGAGGATTATATCCCAAAACAAAAAAAAAAACAAAAAAATACGAGGATTTTTTAAAAAGAATAACAAAAGAAAAAAGTTTATAATACATCACCAAAACATCTCGTAGCTATTACTGGAGGCATAACTTTACTGTGCAGAATCCGTCTGCATTTTAGGAAACTCGTATGGCCTGCAGCTATATGACCAAAGAGGCTCAACTTGTTTTTTTGTGAGTTGAAGTTTTATGCTGCTCATTAAAATATTTTCTAATGATGATCTCAAGGAATAAATCTCAATTTTTTAAGTAAATCGTATCATTACTTTTAACGCTTAAAATTTCCAGTCCATTTAAGTCCTCTTTATATTAAAAAAAAACTGTTTCAAAACAGCGTCAGGTAGAAAACAACTAGCTTGTACGTTGGTAGGATTTCAAGGTTTAAAATCATTGGTGTATTATAACAATGGACATGGGTGGATAATTCCTTATACGTTTCAGTACCTGTAACATGCTTTTTTCGTTTATTAGCGTTTATTAATTTCAGTGAAAATCGTAATTCAGTGTAAATAAACAAAATAAAGTTTGAATCGAAATTTACTCGACTGACAAGAATATTCTCTTATAAATATCACAAAAGTACTCAACTATTAGAACTGGGCCTATTAATGGTCTCCATCAACATCTTTGCCTCATTTTATCTTCGCGATATTAGTTTATTTACACATTTTTTTTGCAACAATAAAACATCGACTACCTTTCAACATACGTCCATAACATAATAAATAATAATAATTGCACTTAAAAAACTGTACAGACACGCTTTAATGACTAACTATACTAGACAAATTTAACCTGTAAAACGAGTAATTTTTATTCTGTAGAATTTGGTCATGGATTGAAATAGAGTTGTGAAATATGCAAAAATATCGTTTCGCGTGGCTTTATATACATACAGATCCTCTCAGCCTAAGTCCTATTGTTGGGCTCTGGCAACTTGCACAATGGGAGAGCAACCGACGAACTGAGCCAACTTTTACGATATTCATTAGCAAATTAGAGAGTGATGAATTATATTCTTACTCCGTCATTACACAGAATATACAGATAATGGACGCAAATACTAATCACACATAGTGTAATGGATAAATAATATGTAGGTCGCACAATGAACTGTCCTGTGCAGTGATGGAGAACACGATACTCCGCCGTAGAAAGTTACTACTTAAAATGAATACGCCATCTTAACACTGAAATAGTATAATAGATCAATTCCCCTCCTATTGTGGAGTAGAGCAATTTCCAGTGATGAAATATATTCAAATCGAAATAAAAGATGAGGCAATTCGAATACTGCCATCGGTCTCTATTTTGATGTGAAACATCTATAGGCGAGGGTGAACCTTATAGTTAGCGTGGCGTTAACGCCACCCTTGGATATATTCATTTGTGCAACGAAACCAGAACCTGTTTTAGAATTTTGTATAACGCCATCTAGTGAGCTCAAAATAAATTATTAATAGGTATGTGTTTAACATACCTAAAGTGTATATTAATGAAAATAAATGTTTATTGAATAAAAATCAATATTTTCTGGAAAAAAGATCATATTAATAGATAATATTTTATTAATACTTTATGCCATATTAGTTCCTGTCGTAATATGTTCTTTTATGCAACTATACTGTACAAAATAATTTTGATGTTTCACATCTGCCAGGCGTCCTGAGCGACGGATCCCTCTTTTTTATTCTTATCAGCTCATATACGTCTCATTGCTGGGCATGAGCCTCCTCCATAATAGAACAGAAATTGACTTACTATATAGGAGAGTAATTGGCCTAATTTAAGTTGAGCCCAATTCCATTTCGTTTTTACGTTTAGTTTTTTGGTAATTTTTAATTTTGTGTTTTTTATTGTAAAAATAAATAAAGATATTCTTTCTTTTATTTCCTTATTTCTATACTACCCTGGTCAGACAGGTTAGTATAGGGTTTTATATCGAGGTTTCCTTCTCTTGCATTGATGTTACATGCAATCCCTTAGTAGTCTTCTACGACATTCACGGGCAAGATAGGGAGTGGTGAATTGTATGTCAATTTCCTTCCTATTGTGGAGCAGACTCGAGCCCAATATTGGGATGTATAAGAGCTGAAATGAAGATGATGATATTTAAAGAGCCCACTAACGCAAAATATATAGTGCTGGGTGTATTTTTATAACGATAAAAAGTCATGAACAGAGTGTGCTAGGGCGTATGGTAGGCCATAAGAAACTGCCTGCAAAATAACACACACTATTCCAAAAGCGATAAATTAAATTAAATTAATGTTATTTAGCTAACTCCTCGTAAAGAGGTGTCATTAGCATATAACATCGGTAAAGAGTTAACTATTACTACCTACAATAGTTTCGTATTGAACTCGTGACTCATCTAGTGTCCCACGTTACTTGCACTTATGTGGTACTTTAAGCAAAAGATTAACAATAATTACTTTACACTATTTAAAATATAATTAATTTATTTTATTTAAAATTTAATTATAATAATATGATATTTTTACAATACACTAGGTGGACTGACAACAGCTTAAAACTCGCAAGGTGCCATTGGACACAAATGGCCTAGAACCGTTTTGAATAACATTTTCGTAGGCCTATGCCTAGGCCCAACAGCGGACGTTTACGGGTTTTTTAAAGACAACACGCTGCACTGAGAATATAATCCTTGTATTGGAGAGGACTTTACAAACATATAATTAACGGACACAAATTACATACACATTATCATCACCATCATCATCATTTCAGCCTATCGCCGTCCAATGCTAGACGTAGGCCTCCCTCATGCTACGCCACAGAGTGCGGTCTTGTGCCGCCTGCATCCAACGACGTCCAGCAACTTTCACCAAGTTGTCGGTCAACCTAGTGGGGGGCGTCGTACACTGCGTCGTCCGATACGTGGTCATCACTCGAGAACCTTTCTTCCCCAGCGGTTGTCGGTTCGTCGAGCGGTGTGGCCTGCTCATTGCCACTTCAGCGTGTTAATTCTTCATGCTATGTCGGTTACACCTGTTAATATAATAGGCATATAACATCAATACAAGAGAAGGAAGACTCGACAAAAAACACTATAAAACACGTCTAACCAGAACGGCTTTGCAGATCAATTGCCTTACCGTTTTGGAGGATGCCTGAGAACAAATGTAGGACTTCAGTGGGCTGAGATAATAATTAATAATTTTAAGCTATTATTACGACTTAAAATAAAAAAGCACATTTTAATGTGTTATTTATTATACTTTAAGTATTAACACCATATTTTAAAGGACCCGTCCTACCTGAAAACAGGATCTTATAAAAAATAAGTGTAAAGGAATGAAGACCCAATTTAGATCTAGACTTTGTTAACCTTCACAATGTCATGACCTAGACTTGAAATAAAACAAAAAATAACTTGTTAACTTTGATGCGTTCGGTGCATCGATGTAAAAAAGTAATAATTTTGATGAAATGTCAAAGTTTAAAATTATTTTGTCTAGAACTTATATCTAAAATAGATTCTTCCTCAATGTATACAACAGATATTTGTCTTGTAAAAATAAAAATAATTATTTGTTTGTTTTGACGGGCTAATAATAACTCGAAGGCAAAATATTTCTTTGCTATAAAAATTAGAGTTAATAATTCTTAATTGTAAGGTTCCACTGCTGGACTCAAGTCTCCTTCCAAATAGGAGGGAAATTGATCTACCATACCATGCTGGTCAGAGCGTTTTATTTCGAATTCTTCTTCTCTTGCACAGATTTTATGTGTATATTAAAGCCCTTTTTTTTGGGGGGGTGGGCTGCGGTCAGCGTACCCGTCGCCCAGCTCCGTCCTGGGCGACAGAGGGGCGGCGCGCGGCCCAGTAACCCGTGACACATCGCCTTCATCGTTGGGCCGACTACCGGTACAGGATGACTTGTCGTAATTGGTCAGCCCAACGGAATACCCTTGAGTAGTACCCTCTCCTCGACCGACGTTCCCCCCGCTGTTTGGGGACGTCGGTCGTCGTCGCGCGGTCGGCCTCTTAGCGGGTGACGGACTAACTCCTCAGTCCACGCACCAGCCGCCTCGATTATATTAAAGCTCTTAATCGTCTTTTACGATATCCACAGACAAGATAGGATATTATAACTACAATATAAAGAAAAGATATATACAAAGTAATAAATAAATATAATATATTTGCAAGAAAACATTTTAAGCTCTTGTTATTTTAGAATTAAAAGCTTTAAGGTTAAGGTATCATAGCTTAACATTAATTAATTCGATATTTACGTCTTCATTTCCATCATAATACAGATAATCCAAACCCACGATACGTTCACTCAGATTTCTTAAAATTGTGAAGCTTAATCTTTAGGGAGGTCACCAATATTGAAGATATATTATTGAATAGTACAAAATCTTCAATTGAATTCTTATTGATTGACTTTTGTAGGTGATTAACCACCATTCTGCCAATATCAATTAGAAACGTAGGCGAACATCAAATAATAAACGTGAACCGAACGCGAATAATAAACGTGAACTGGACGCGAACCCTTAATCGGATGACTTATTTCAACAAAATAAGTAAATAAGTGGTGAATTAGTGCCAATCTCGTTCTCAAATATATATTTCACGACTTCGTCACCACACGGCAAATCAAATCAGTCTTGAGATATCCATCTATTGGCCAATCGATTCCCAATGTTGGTGTTGGTTTTTCAGAATTACTCTTAGGCTTAAGGACAAAAATACCGTAATCACGAGAGTGCTCTTGCCCATTATACATATTTATATATCCGTTTATTCATTAGCCCAACGACGTTCACTGTTGGACATAGAAATATGCCTACAATTAATCTACATAAATGTCCATGTAGGGCCAGAGTACGAATACAATTCACCACTCTCTTACCCGTGGATGTCGTATCAAATCGGATCGGGCAATGGTGTTAGGAACCCATGAAAAAAAAATGAAATAAAAATATCGATTCGTTAATGAATTGAGAGACATATAATTTCTCAATTTTGTCATCGTTTTTTCGTGTAAATTTGATTAAAATATATAAAGCAATGATACTTAATCTACAACATATTCGTATTTTGTTAAATGTTCATTAGAATTTGAATAAATCAATGATTACGTTTGCATAAGCAAGACAAACTTCGCTTTAACATAAATCAGCTGATCGGCCGATGACCGTTGAGGCGTCGCCTTTGTACCTACGTAACCATTGAAAGGTTCGCGCAAATCTAATACCTATTTATACTGTCGAAATTTTACATGCTTACATATATCCTATCTGTATATACCTACATAATGCATAAAATTTAAGGCATAAACTCTTAGACGCACATTTTTGTAATCACTATAACTTTTACGTTATTTTGTTTTTGTGTAATATACATTCTAATTATGATCTATGATCGTTGAACTATAACATACACGAACAGTTGCCCCATAACCTGATACACCCTATGTATATAACATATGTGCAAGAGAAGTGAAACTAGAAATAAAACCCAATAACAACATATCTGACCAGCGTGGTATAGTAGATAAATTTTCCTCTTACTGAAAGGAAGCTTAAGCCCAGCAGTGGCACTTTAATGAGCTGTGACGATGACGACGAATATCATACATTTTACAAGTATTAAAACCATAAAATTTCAAATCAGTTTTATGTGTTATTGAATAAATAATATATTAAGAGCTACATGGATCCAGCGACCAAAGTATTTATATAGGCAATAGAGTAACAGGTTTTTTCAAGTATCCAGAGTATCATTAACTAAACTGGAAATACAATAGATACATACCACTTAACTTGAAGGGGAATATAAACAATCGCATTAATTGTAAAAATATCCCATTGATTATAAAATGACATAAAATTTATTGTATCAACTGCCTTGTGTGGTGACGTCTTAAGAAAATAGGGTCGAAAGTCCTGCCATAGGAGTAGTAACGCTGTCTAATGGAACACTAGGGGAATAGAAGAGTAATTTTCCCCTGGTAAGTATTGTAATCAATAGTGAACTATAGGCTAGCAGATGGATAGATAGGATAGGATGCTATTTGATTTTTCATTGCCATAATAAATGACTGTTACGTTATTCCAACTGCAAGAGTTGCAAGACTTTGCGAGACTCTTGCTGCAATACCAAGACCAAGACCAAGACTCGGGTGCACAATACCAAGACCAAGACGAGACCAGGTGCGATGTTGCAAGACCAAGACCAAGACTGGTCCAAGTCTCGTCTTGGTCTTGCATTTGGGCAACACTACTCCCAAGCATCCGTCTAGAAAAATGTAACTGAAGATTGACATTATATGGCCTAATCTCTATCTGGCCATGGCATTGTTTTAACTCGTTTCTAATATACTACTGCAATCAATATTAAGGCTCACATTATATTATAGTCCTCATTAAGTTTGGCGATATTCCTGATATTGTACTGCTGCACTTAGGTACTGTACCCTTTTACTTATTGGCTGACTAGTCAATTTGCTTCCTACCAATACAAGAATTTTACATAACAGCCAAATAATCATTATTTTCCAATTCCACCTTTTTACTATTCTAATTAAAGTTTCGAATCCCAAGATAATAATCAATCTCAAGTCAGCCTGAGGGTCAAACCTCCCTATCATTAATCTCCTAATAAAAGATAGTGTGTTAGCAGTCAGCTGTTTGCCCGGAACTCCCCCGTGGGACCTGGAGGCGGAAATGCTCGCCAACTTGTATCAGTGGGTGTCGGGGGTGCCCGGGGGGGAGCGGTGTTGTTTCCCTGAGGGAGCCCAGCGTCGACGCCCGCCGAGACGTCATCGCCCGTTAGGCAGACCGGCTAGAGAGGCTTCGATACGGTGTTTGGACCGTGGAGGCCTTCCGGCCGGTGCTGATGCACTGGTTGGAAAGGCGGCACGGTGTGCTCTCCTTCCGACTCGTACAGGTCTTGACGAGGCACGGATGCTTCGGCAAGTACCTGTACAGGGTCGCTAGGAGGGAGAGAACTCCGTCCTGCCACGACTGCGATTGCGACGGGTCGGCGGGTCGCGAGCGCGAGGAGCACAGCCGGAGGACCCGCTGCCGGCGACTGGGGCGGCGCAGGCGGGATTACCTGCGTGCAATGCCGCCCTAGCCGAGGCCGCGGGTGACGTGACCGGGGATTAGTCCGTCACCCGGCCAGTGGTCGGCCCAACGACGAAGGCGACGTGGTGTTCGAGTGGGTTGCGAGTGTTGCGTGCTTAAGCCCCTTTGTCGCCCCGGACGGAGTAGTGCAGAGGCGCGCCGACCGCAGCCCACGCCAAAAAAAAAAAGGCAGTCAGCGGTTCGTTTTAATTATGTTTTCTTATAACACATAGTAGCAAAATATCCTTCACATAAAAATAGTTTAATTTTACTTCTTATAAAAGAATAAAGGAAATCCTTGCGTAACAACCCCAAAACTGTAAACAGAAGCTACTAAGTTTTATAATTTATTTACTTATGAAGCGCATTGATCACAAATTGATACCCACGCATTCAACACAATGGTTTTGAAATTTAAGGTTTGTGTCAAGGTGAAATGACGTGTTAGTATTGAACGGATTCGTTCATCTATTCATATGACTAGGTTAAACTATTTATACACGTATACAATATCTAGGTATTATTAACCCTGTTCTGTACAAATAAAAAAAAATAATTACTAGATATATAAGGATTAGCACGCTGAAGTGGCAATGGTCAAATGAGCCTCATCACTCGACGTACCGGGCACCATTGGCTGATTCTCGAATGGTGACTACGTATCACAAATACGCAGTATAAGACGCTCTCCACTGGGTAGACCGACGACCTGTTAAAAGTAGCTTTGCGTTGGACGTAGATTACACAGGACCATACTTTGTGACCATACTTGTGCCTACTCCGGCAGTGGTCGACGATAAGCTAAACGATAATTTAGACTCTACGAGACCTTTATATTACAAACTAGTTGGATTCCAAAAATTTTTATGTATTCGATAGCCTGATGATTAGCTGTTTCGCTCGTATTTACAATATATCGTATATTGTAAATACGAACGAAACAGTATCTACAAATCGGGCCAAATATGACAGAGATCTCTTGTTCCAGCATTCTTTGCAGTCGCTTTAGATAATAGCTTAGATTACAAACATTGCGATTAGTATTATGGATATTATAACTAATATCTTAGGACGACGTGGGTGTTTAAAAAAAATTACATTAAATAAGTAATTCACGAAGGTCCAGCTCCTGATATAGCGAATAGTTATAATATTACCATCATTATCATACATTATAACTATAATTTGGAATTCTAATCATAATTTTCAAATACCAACCAAAGAGATCAGCAACAACCGAATAAAATACTAAATAGTTAATAAAAAGATTAAAATTAATTGAAAATCAACTGTTTATTGCTATACCTGCTTCATTAGTCAGATATTTGAGGATTGTGAAACACAACGAGGTTATTATCCGATAAATAGCTAGCTACTGGTATTAGCTTAAGCTGCTTGCATTTTGTTCAGATATTGTGAAACATATCCTTCATTTATAATAAGTTAAATGACGAATTCATTACACGCTTAATTCTAGAGTGAATGTATATGTATGTTATCTTTTTTTGGCAGGCTATGGTGGGGGCGATCCGTCTAGGGCGACGAAAGCGCGAGACCAATAAACCTCCGTCCCACCCTGTCATCATTAGCCTGACCATTGGCACCGAATCCTTAACGTGAGTAGCCAGCCCGGATATTTATATATTAGTTTATCAACATTTAATATTGAACATTCATAAGCCTTGACATTATCATCATCATAACCATCTCAGCTCATATACGCCCACGACTCGAGCCTCCTTCAAAGTAGAGGGGAAACTGATCTATACCACGCTTGTCAGATGAATTGATTTAGTTTTATTTCGAGTTTACCATCTCTTACATAGATGTTATTTGCATATCATATCCCTTAGTCGACATTTATTACACATAAGGGCGAAAAACGGGGTGGAGAATTGTATTCTTCTCCGTCAAAACACGGAGACCTAAGCCTCAATGAGAGAAAAATCATCATTACCACCACCAATGACTGTGTATTCTTCTCCGTCAAAATACGGAGACCTAGGCCTCAATGAGAGAAAAATCATCATTACCACCACCAATGACTGCGTATTCTTCTCCGTCACTACACAGATCTAGGCCTGGATAAAAAAGGGAACATCATTACCACCACCCATGACTGACCGATTGGCTATTGCAGCTGTTACATATTTCCCAGAAGAATACTGCTGTCCATTCTTCCAATGATACCTGAGCCGGTTTTTACGACACCCACGACAAAGTAAGCATTAGTAACACATTAAAATGTGAACCGGTCGCCACACGTGAACATTAAAAAGTAAATATTAAGCTAATAGATAACACAGGCATGTAATATTTGAATATGTAAATTATTCATTTCATTAACTTTCGTTTTCTCCATTTTAGCTATAGAACAACGACTTAATGCCGAAGTAAAATCAACTACATGTGAGTCTAACAAGTCGCTAACGATGTACTAAGAGTTATGTTGCATGCTAATGCTAACACCCACGTATCTACAAATGCAAGACTAATTGTATGTAGTAAGAGAAATTCGAGATTAAATGGTGAGTTAACTTGAATTTTATTAGATAAATATGGTTTACCTCTTACATCCTAACATTCACTATTTGGGTGGTCGATTGTACATATAAACCGATTACAGAAAATCTGTTTTTGATAAAAAAAATTAGAAATAGGTACAAATCAAATCATTTATTCTGCATAGGCTCCTTAAGGGCACTTACATATTGTCCAATTACACGTTTGAATACAATACAATAATCTACCACCGGATCGGAACGCGGCCACAAACTGAGAAGATCCGGCAAGAATCCGTCATTTTTTTTTAATCTTTTAAATATACATAATATTATGCTTCGTACAACATATATGGTATTAGCTTCAGTGTGATGCCCTTCGAAATTAAATATATGTATAAATTTTCAAGATTTAATACAAGACAAAAAAAAATTAAAGCATAAAGAAAGGAAGAATATATGGCTGGACCAGATCCCACAAGCAGCACCCGATCACGAGTTAACTACTAGAGCAGCCATCCTCGACCAAATTAGAGGGAAGGGAGCGACCCGCCCCACATAGCTACCGCAAGCAGAACCTTATTCAGTGAGCATGACCAAACCATAAATAAAAAACAAAACGAACTACAACTACTACTATATCTACTATAAAAAAAAAAAACTACTAAGTACTATAAAATAAACTATGAACTATAGCAGATCTGCAAGTATACATGTATACGTACTCGTATTGTACAAGGCATTATTATTACCCTTGTTATTTTGTCCTTATAACCTTCTAATCCGTGTAGTGACGAAGTAAGAATACAAATCACCACCCCACTCTTGTTCGTGGATGTCACCTAAGGGATGTTTTGTGCATTAACAATTATACAAGAGAAGGAAAACTCGAATTAAAACCCTATATTGACCCGTCTGAGCAGCGTGGTATGGTAGGTAAATTTCTTTCTCAATGTGAAATAATTCCTTCTAATGAAACATCAGCTGTGTGGTAGTTCCTACGAATACTACCAATTCTTGCTTTACGGTCTCGTAAAATACGACCTAGGGTTCTATATCGACCTGGGCTAACTCCATCCGATGCCGTCTGGATAATAATTATATTCTCAAGGAGAGTTGATTAAACAGGCGGCCATTCTTAAATTATATCCGAAATTTTTTCAATATGTACTATAAAAGAAGATTATATAGAGTCGACCCCAAATAAATGGCATAAAGCTGAATGATAATAATGATCCTTCTAGTAAAAAATTGTAGTATACAGTTAATAAATAAATAAAAATTGTATACTCAAAATATGTGTAAAAAGAGATTACTTGTTGGACATCAAGTAACTTGATTTAACTAGTAATCGACGTTTTATTCTTCGTCATATAATTGCCAACAACATTCGATAGGATAAGCTATTTTCAATTAGATTTCGTCATTTAACTTCCAACAACAGTCGCAAGATATCGTCAATTAGATGCGTTATTTGCAGTGCAACATATAGGTACCATGTTGATACATCGGCAGATATATTTTCTTTTTATTCAAAACTGAAAGGAAGGAATAAATACTGCTACAGTTGTATGAGCGAGGCAGTTTACAAACGTATAACGAATAAAAATTATTCTCAAATTCAAAACTACTCGTATCATTAATGAATCGCTCAAACGATTCTCTTTTTTGGGTGGTCTATGGCCAGCACACACCGTTCGTTTCTCCCGGAGTGACGAAAGGACGGAGCGCGGTCTCATCACCATATTGCCTCTCCTTGACTATTGGGCCGTCCATTGGTAGCGAGTTCAAACGATCTTCCTGGATTACGAATTCATGATGCTCTGCAAGGGAGGTCGCTATTTCAACCGTTCCGGCAGACAAGTATAAAGAAGTATAAAGTAGGTTACGGTAACGAACAACAAAAAAGTCTTTTCACGTAACACTATATCGTCACTTTTACGTGATTATTAATTTATTCTCACATTCGTAAACACTGACCTTGCGACCTCAACGACTCTGAGGTCACGATGACCGCTATTTAAACTCGTTAATTTCACTTTCACTAACCTACGTATTCATCTATAAGGTTTCTCGTGCTTTCGCGCTGTTGTCTTATACGTTTGGAATGTTATACTCAGATATGCAACTTGTTAACTGTTTTGACGACATGTTTTAACTAGAAGTCTCGTGAGTCGTGAGTTCGATTCCTAGATAAGGCAAATATTTGTACAGTCCAACAGTTATGATGTGATTTAATTATGATTATGTTTTAACATCTAGGAATACTGTTATATTCAAAATAACTATACCTTACGATTTTTTTTTGTGTGGTGATGGAGAATACAATTCACCAACCCCCTCCCACTCTTGCCCATAGGTGTTATAAAAGACGACTAAGGATGTTGTGCATATGCAAGAGAAGGAATTGTCCGTGTATTGAAGGAGTTCGAGTATAATTTACCACTGCCTACCTTGTTTACGGGTGTCGTAAAAGACAACTAAGGAACATCACATGAAGATAACATACATGCAAGAGAAGGCAAACTCGAAATAAAACCACCATAGGTTTACATTTCGTGTTTTTCTTCTCTTGCACAGATGTTATGTGCATGCTACATCTCATAGTCGTCTTTTACGACATCCACGGACAAAATAGGGAGTGGTGAATTGTATTCTTACTCCGTCACTACACGGAAATAACTACAAGAGAAAGAAAACTCCACACAAATCCGTCCGACTTGCATCGAAATATCCGAGATTTCCACGATATCTCATGTTTACATGTTAGAGGCCGTTTTACTCTGCATCGTCCGACACTTAGGTATATAAGATGTTAGAAAAAAAAACAAGAAATAACTAATACTGAACATTTAATAAGCTTTCTGATGTTTACGCTAATATTGCACATTATAAATAAAACTATTTTTACAGATTTTATCACCTTTGTATTTGATTTATTATTGCGTAAATTTTCGAACACTTTTCAGCGATTATTGCCCTCGACAGCGTCAGGAACTGGGACGTGGGCGCAGCCTTCTGTGAGGCAGTAGTCTCGCGGAAGGAGGCGTAGGGCCGCGTGCGCGAGGAGCGTCCCCGAAGGGGGTACGTCGGTCGATGGGAGGGTACTCCTCAGGGGGTATTCCGTCGAGCCAACCACTGATGACAGGTAACTCTGCTCCGGAGGTCGGTCCAACGACGAAGGCAACGTGGTGTTCGGGTGGGTTGCGGATGTGCGTGCTTACGCCCCTCTGTCGTCCCGGACGGAGTGGTGCGAGGAGTGCGCCTACCGCAACCCAGCCCAAAAAAAAGCGTTTATGGCCACGAGCTGTCCGTCATAAACAAACTATAAATAAAAATAGTTTCACTTATAATTTATTAAGCATTGTGCATTTATATTTGCAATAATAAAGCTACTCCAGCCAGTGTCCACTTAGCAGGCTTGTCTTTGGTCTTCAAGTTGAATGTCCAAACGTATGTGGGACCTCGTGTACGTGTCTTATACACTGGACATTCGTACATGTTGCGTAGATCTTGTTTGTCTTGTGTTATGGCCTGAAAATAATATTCACGATTAATGAAGTCCATTGACATAGTCATACAGTTGCTGATTGTGCGATTCTAAGCCAACCATAGTGCTGACATTTTGTAGGGCTAGAGAATGTTAGCTTATCGTAATATAATAATTATCATCATAATAATTTCAGCTCATACACGTTTCACTGTTGGGCTCGAGCCTCCTCCACAATAGGAGGGAAATTGACCAACAATACCACGTTAGTCAGGCGTGTTGGTATAGTTTCATTTCGAGTTTTCTTTGTCTTGCATAGATGTTACATTCATATTTAATCTCTTAGTCGTGTATTACAATACCCTTGGGCAAGAGAGGGGTGGTGAATTGTATTCGCACTCCATCTCCATATGGAAAATGATCCTGCCAAATTCTGGATTGCATCCCAATTTAGGAGAAGAAAGGTTCTTGAGTGGCGACCGCGAATCGGACGGCGCAGCGTAGGACGACCCCCACTAGGTGGACTGACGACATTCTCAAAGTCGCAGGGAACCATTGGTGCAAGTGGCGCAGGACCGTTCCGAGTGGCATTCTCGTGGGGAGGCCTATGTCCAGCATTGGACCTCTGTAGGCTGATGGATGGATGAATGGATCCCAATTTAAATACTTGTGGTTGATGAAGAATTAAATTTACTACTCCCTCCCTTGTCCATGGGTGTCGTAAATGACGACTAAGAGAAATAATATGCTGATAACATCTATACCAGAGAAGAAACACTCGACATAAATCCTTATGCGACTGAGCAGCGCGGTATAACAGGTCAAGTTGCTCCATTGTGTAGGAGACTACAGTCTGTCAGAACTTAAATGGACTGAAATGACGATAATGATAAAAATTTTAGCAGGTAGATAAAACCTTCTGTAATATCGATAAGTTATTACTTATTGGTCGATAGTCTAATGGACGTGAAACATTTTAGTCCTCTTGTGACCATGAACTCTTAAAAATGTGGTAAACTTCGGCAGAGTAAAAATTACATAAAAACGCAATGAATATACATAAAAATGGTTAATCTTCAAAAACTTTATCGTTTTCGTGGATTTTTAGTACCAAAATTTCGAGGTAGCAAGATAAATTGTATAAAACAAACTAACTCGTAGAATCGTTTGAATATTTATAAAGCGGAAGTCAGGTTTACCTTTAGCCTCGATGACCTGTTTTTAATGAACCAGTCTTGTTTTCGAACAATGAGTAGGCGTTAATTTATTTCTGAATTCATTAATTATATCTAATCTTTATTATATTTATCTCATACAACATCCATCCATCTTAGTCTATTATTATCGACATATACTTTCGCACAAAGGTCTCGTCTGGGAAAGATAAAGCTAAACCAGGCGTGGAATGCATGTTGGTGATGGTAGTTATTCCTATAAGATTCCCCGTAAAGTGCTACTGCTCTCAAACGATTTACGACTCCCACAGGTCAAAGATAGTAACATGTTTTATTCTTAGCGTCATTACCCAAGAATTTCAGTCCACCCATCCATCAGCCCATAGTCGTTCACTATGGGACATAGGCCTCACAATAAAAATGCCACTCGGAAAGGTCCTGTGCCATCTGCATCTAACGGTTCCCTGCGACGTTTAAGATGGCGTCAGTGCACCTAGTAGGGAATCGTCCTATGCTGCATTATCCGATTTGTGGTCGCCACTCAAGAACCTTTCTTCCCCAATGGTTCTCGATTACCCAATAATTTATTTTATTCATGATCTATTTAAACAAAAAAAACTTTATGGATTATTAAAAGAGCAATATTTAAAAAAATATGCAAGTCGACCTTTTTTCAAGTCATAAAATATTGTATGGCGATATAATTTTCTAAAAAGATTCATCTATCTATGCGATTATACTTACCGTATTATTTCCAATAGCCATATTATTTCCAATTATAAAAATAATAAAACCTACATTAGCCAAAAATGTACTATTGAATTGTGGTGCATTTTTTTTTTATTCAATACATATCTGTTTTCTATTACCTAAACTCGATAACTACACTCCATAAAGTATATACGAGAGTATTCACCACTGTTTAACAGGGGTCAAATCACGACTATTTTTAATTATCATAGCCTAAAACAAAATTAACTAAAGTACTACAACTCTCAACTAGTATATTTTTTATATTACAACGCTCAAAACTTACAAGGTTACTACAATATATACAACAATAATATAACACATATAACAATAATTCACTTACTCTAACATTGATGACAGGCATTGGCGGAAATAAATCTTTAAGTTTAGAATCCATGATGATACCAGCTTGTTGATCCCATCTTGCACCTTCCATCAATAAACCATGGACATATGCACCATCTCGAGGTCCAGAGCGAGTGTCAGCCACCCTAAGAAGATAATAAATTGAGACTCCAATAATGTAATTAATGTCAGTCTTTAGTTCTTCATGTATAAAATATTATCATATACCTACCATCAAAGTTGAAGGAAAAACAAATATATTTGAAAAAAAAAATCTATTATTTATTATTAAGAGTTTCAGCGGGCAAATAAAATATCATGTCACGCTGTTGAATTATATTTCTTTAAAGTGTTTTATAGTATTATATTGAATAATTTTGCTGATTTTAAATAAAACTACTTTACGGATTTTATCGCGTTTGTATTTGATTTCTGATTTACCCGACGTTTCGAACACTTTGCAGCGTTCATGGTCACGGGCGGACTAAGATGTCTCACGTCCAATAAGTCATCGTTACTGCAGAAAATTTATAATTATCTACCTGATACAGAAATTAGTTATTAAATATTGATCCACATTTTGATACAAATTTATTGCCAGTGTAAGAAGAAAATGATTCTATATGAAAAAAAAATATATTGTTTATGGTTAGTAATTATGTAACATTAAAATTAATAGTAATTATATTTAAAAAACCTAACAATCTAGTATACTACCACCGGATCGGAACACGGCCACACTGAGAAAGATCCGGCAAGAAAACTCAGGTGACATGATGCTAAATTAATATCAATTTGCTGATATTTTATGTAAATATAATACAGTTAAGGTGTTGTGAATATAATAGTGGTGTATTTTCATGTTTTACCAAAAATCTCAGAGAAATCATAGTTTGGTTTTCAGCTCAATTATTGATAACGATTTTACTTACAGACGGACGATGATTTTAATAAGCTACACAATAAAAAAGTGTTAAACAATGTGGAAAGAAAAACGTACCAGACTTGGCTGTATGGGCTTTGTTCCCTTTGCCTGTCTCAATAAACAGAACCAAAAAAAAATGTTTATTATTAATCATTTATATTTATGGTAAAGAGTTTCGGCGCGAATTTGGAAATGTCATGTTAAGCTCTTGTATTATATTCATTTTTTTAGTGTTATATTGAATAATTTTGCTGATATTTTATGTAATATAATATAATGAAGGTGCTGAAATGTGGTGAATGTGATATAAGAGTGGTTTACGTGTATTTCCATATTCAACCGGAATTCCCAGAGAAATCATCTAATTAGGTTTTCAGCGCCTTATTAATGATAACGACTTGACTTACTGACGGACCATGACAATAAATAAGTTATACAATATGAAGAAGTAAATAATATGTAAAGAAGTAAGCTACGTAAGACAAGGCAGTATGGTCGAAAAGACTTTAGCCTGCCCGTAAGGGCGATCCAAACAAAAAAAAAATATTTATGGTAAAGAGATTCTGCTTAGTAGGTACTACTTAGTTTGTGTGCTATATTCATAGATAAATTATCACACTAGGATAGTAAAAACATAATTCAAATATGTTAAAACCCGTAATATAATTTTATTTCGTATTTATGTTATGCGTAAATATCATGACTTATTGATCATCTTTGTTTCTTATCATCTTATTATTTTTTGTATCGTCATTCAAATAATTAATTTGCAGAATATAATAGATTAACACTTCCTCATTGACCTCATCGATAGATATACTACGTTTATTGAAGTAGAATGAAAAACTAAAGACCGGCTTAAAAGCTATAGAAACGATTTTATTTACACAATTAATATAAACCTGTACAGCCTGTTTAAGCAGAATTATACAATGCCATAACTTATTCCAAAATAAATATAAGAATATAACAATATACAAAGTAAGTAATAAAACATACCTACATATGTTATATCATCAATAAAATTATCATCTAAAACAACCTATGAAGCATCATGACGCATCATCGATAAAATAAAGAACCTGTGCTTACAAAAAAAAAATTAAAATTATTTTATGTATATTTCTCTAAGTTTACCTGCCTAAAATAGCTGAAATATATACAATTTACATTATTAAAAGCAACAATAACAAAATCATTATAGAATATATAGAAAAATACCATTTAAACGCATTAATTTATAAAGCTTTTTCTTTTCTGTAATTTGAAGTAAGCGTGTCAAATTTATTTAATCATATTTATGCTAAATAATTATACCTCTATGGCGATAAATATGTATACTTAATAATCCATTTAGTAGCGTCGTTACTCACCAATACCTATGAAAAGTACAAAAAGTTAAAGAAAATACTTATTCTTCTTTCTCGTGTAATGTGGAATTCAAAACAATGTATAACTGCTTATTTTCCCATTAAAATCATAAAATCCTGCTGAAGGCGAAGAATATGAACAACAAGATTTTTTTGGGAACTTATTTTACCAACTGCGAACGATAATCCGCCGACCAAGTGTGACGATTATGGAATTGGGCAAGACTATATGCAAAAGAGGATGTTAACGATATTTTATAATAAAAAATAATATAATTAAAACGCGATAAATCCTTCTAATTTTGTGATATATGTATCTTAATATTTTATCATTTCTATTAATCTACTGATTAAATGAATTTTAGTAATTCCATTTACCCTATATATTTGCATGATGAAACTAGTAAAAAAGATAAGATAAAATAATCTATTAAACATTTTAGTAAGTTTTGAAATTTAAAATTTTATTGTATTTTGCGTAACTAGAAATATAAATTACTTACGTAAATTCTTCTTTCATCTTCTTAGTAACGTCACACTGTAGGCACATCTTGTCGAGAGGCAGCTCATATCTTCGAGCCGTACTTTGCATAATGGCCGTCAATAAGCTCTGCGGATTAAAGAATCCACCAAGCCACACGGATGCCGGTAACTATGATAGATAATCAAAATACAGTAACTTCTTTTTTTAAAACATATGATTATTTCTTCTGAGCCCACATACTTCCCACTATTTGGCCTGGTATTGTCCTCATCAAGATGATGGAGCTTAACTTATTGCAGCACGCAGTTTAGCTTATCATTGTATATATGCAAGGATAAGCTAAAGCAAAGCATATTATAATATGCAGTTAACATCTATGAAAATTAAGGGAAGGTCGAAATAAAACTCTATACCGATCAGACCATCGTAGTATAATAGGTCACTTGCCCTCCTACTATGGAGCTCGAGTTCAGCTCGAGCCCAACAATGGGACAAATGTGAGCTGAGATAGTGATGATGATGAATCAATTCAATGGAAAATAATCATTGCATTTTTATTCCATCACAACACGGGAAAATGATCATTATAACGGTCTAAAAGTCTTTCTGTGTAGTCAAACAAAAAATCTCATTGAAATTGCCCGGCAGAAAATTCTCAGTATCAAGAGCGAAATCGGAGTTTATATTTTATAGACATGAGTTTCGATATAATCAGGTATTAAAAAAGTAGTGCGATTAATTGTGTGCATGTCTGATACAGTTGGTCCACTCTATAGGGAGAAATGATATAAAAGTTTAAGAAATTTATATTAACTTACTACAAAATCCGTTGCCCAAGTTTCAAGTTCTCTTAATCTAAGAGTAAGGTCGACAAACCAGGCAGCTAAACCAAGCAGAGATGGGTACGCACGACTCGTCCAGATACCTGGCACCTGTTGTATTTCATAATTAGTTACGATATTATACTATTTAAGTAGCAAAATTCAAATTAAGTGAGGAATAAAAAATTCTTACTTGGTCCAAAAATAATGCGTTTTCCAAGTCTTCCATATCGGAGGTGATTGTTAATTCACCCTGAAACACCAATTCGATAAGCTCTCAAGGTGCCGTTAACTATTCAATTTACTAAGTATAACAATCTTTAAATATAATTATGCTTTGTAATAGCTTTATTTTATTTTAAATTTTACATATACATTTTTTTAATTATCTACCTTAATTAAAATTTAATGTGTCACGTAAAACTATTTTGATAGTGGAAATCATCATCATTATTCATCATTCAGCCCATCACCGTATACTGCTGGGCGTAGACCTCCCTCACTTTTCGCCACAAAATGCATTCCTGTGCCGCCTGCATTTAACGACACCCAGCAACTTTCACTAAGTCGTCGGTCCACCTAGTGGCTGAGGAGTAGTAGTGGAATTAATGGACACAAACTATAATCGCATTCAAAAATACCATTTGTGAAACATAAAAATAATTATTAAATATGAGAATCGAATGCATGACATCAGATATACACAGATATCATAATGATCAAGATTCTCACATACCGTGTTAAGTGTCGCGGATTCAATTCCCATGCAAAACAATACTTTATGCGATCTACAAATTGACATTCTGAATCTGTATAATTTGCGTTCTTCAACTCGATATTTGTAACATCCGCCGCAATACAAGAATTATTTTCTAACTGTGAGATGTTTATGAAATAGGAAAAAAAACGAAAAAATGTAGCAGATACGTATAACTGTTCCATCTATGCAGTGGAAAAGAAACCTATAGTATCATATTTACGAAAACTCCTCGCTTAAAGTTCATTTATACAGTTCACTGTATCAACACAAATTTGGTTAAACCACATATATACACAACATAACACATAAATACCTTAAGACCTAAGTCTAGTTCCCTTAGAGACCTCTTCATTTCTCCAGTTAGGTAGTTCATCCGTTCACACTCTTGGAAAGCTACAATCACGTACGGCGTCCGTTCCTCCACTTTACCCATTATCTCTGTCATGTTGAATTCTTCCGGTAGCTTCTCAATAATCTCGTCAAGCATTTGTTTCACCTGATTATATTTACCCATAATTATATTTTGCCGCTATTAGACGATTTTGTGATTAATACCTATGTGGTGATTAGCTAAGAGTCGAATACTCAGTGAAAAGAAAGTGGTAGTTTGATCTACGACTTTCTCTCTTGCAAGTTCCGTAAGAAGTAACTAAAAGATATAAGCAATAAAAATAAATAGACGAAAACATCTCAGATAAGAAAAGAAAATTTCCAAATAAAACCAGTTACAAGCATTATAATTGGATAATTTTACTCTATCATGGAGTAGATTGGGAACTAAAGTATACCCAATACATAAGTTGATGAAATTTGATTTTTATCAATTGGTGGCATAGCAGCTGAAATTACGTAAAACAAAAATCCACGGATTCTTCTCAAATCTATAACCATTCCAATTTTTTTCTAGGATTTTATTTTATTATTCATATTGAAAATTAATCACGTATGTAAATTATATAAAATGGTTTAAAAGATTTCGAGTAAAGACAAACCTTTTCTTCCCTAGTAACTGTAGCAGCTCCCGATGCCTGTGCATCTCTAGGCTGCATCTCAAATATAGTTCTAAACAAATTTTCTGACGTCGTCGTTAGGAAACCAATCTCAGCATTAGGGTGCAATCCGTATAAATATGGAGATTCTGCTGGCATTGCATCTTCAATATACTGATGATAACCCACGTAATCTGTATTGGGAGGAGCTGGGAATCCGGGTGCAAGTTGAAGTTCACCATCAACCTAAAACCAAGGATGGCTAAGGTGATTTTAAATTTTAAAGAGTTCATTTTGTAACTAATTCATTACACTATTGATAATAAATGAGTTTGTGGACTAATTAATGAAATCATCTACATTAAAGCTGAACGGTTCGTTTGGTTGATGGCGCTAATCTCGGGAACTATCATATATCAAATATGCATATATCAAACTATGTCGCTACGACTTCCTATTAACAAAGCATTGATGAAAAATGTTGCAAAAATGAGGTACATTTATTCCTTTGGAGAGTATCCCTTGCGTACATGATATAATTGCCTACGACCAATTGTGTCCAACCATCTCTCTCTCTTATGTGACGCAGAACATGTTTGAATTTGAAAAAAAATACTTGATGTCAAAATATAAGTGAAAACAGAAATATCTGTATGTAAATTTTAAGATAAGAAGATTAACTGAACAAAATATAGATTAGGAGCCAAGCAAATTGGCTCAGATTGGGCCAATTCGATTTTCCCCCTTTATTTTATTACGTTTCGGCGCAGCTCTAACGCCGTGTACTCGAATATTACGCTTCTTTTTATTTATTTTTTTGTGGGTGGGCTGCGGTCGGCGCGCCTCCGCACCACTCCGTCCGGGGCGACAGAGGGGCTTAAGCACGCAACTCCCGCAACCCACCCGAAAACCACGTCGCCTTCGTCGTTGGGCCGACCACTGGAGGAGAGTTAACTTGTCGTCAGTGGTCGGCCCGACGGAATACCCCCTACTTGGGGTACCCTCCCATCGACCGACGTCCCCCTCTTGGGGAGGACGTCGGTCTTTCCTCACGCGGTCGGCCTCTCGACGGGTGACGGACTAATCCCCGGTCACGTCACCCGCGGCCTCGGCTAGGGTGGCATGAGGCGCAGGTAGTTGCGCCTCCGCCGCCCCATTCGCCGGCGCCGGATCTCCTCATTGAGGCTGCGCTCCTCGCGTAGGTGATCCGCCGCCTCCTTCTGCGAGATCACTGTCTCGCAGAAGGCTGCGACCGCGTCTCAATTCCCGACGCTGTCGACCATCGCCCTAGCGATGGCCGGCAGCGTCAGGTCGGCACCGATGGTTGCGACGAGTTCACGGCGCTGCGTGGCCTAAGCGGCGCAGGCCTCGAGCGTATGCTGCGCCGTGTCCTCGTCGCAATCGCAGTGGTGGCAGGACGGTGTACTCTTCCTCCTTACGACCTTGTGCAGGTATTTGGCGAAGCTCCCATGCCCCGTCAACACCTGCACTAGTCGGAAGGAGAGCACCCCGTGCCGCCTTTCCAACCACTGCATCAGCACCGGCCGGAAGGCCTCTACGATTCGCACCCCAAACCGAGGCCTCTCCAGCCGGACTGCCCAACGGGCAATGACGTCTCGGCGGCTGTCGACGTGCCAGGCGGTGAGCTCCCTCAAGGAAACAACACCGCCCTCCCCGCGCACCCCCGACACCCGCCGATACAACTCGGCGAGCATTTCCGCCTCCAGGTCCCACGGGGGAGTCCCGGCCAATAGACACGCTGACTCCGTCGCCACCGTGTGGTATCCGCGGATGGCCCTGACCGCCATGACCCTCTGTGGTCGCCACAGAAGGGCCCTAAGTTGGACGGTCAAGGACCCCGCCCACACCGGTGCGCCGTACAGGGCCATCGACCGGATGACCCCCGCGTACAGCCGTCGGCACGTAGCGCCCGGTCCGCCTACGTTCGGCATAAGCCACGATAGGGCGGACGCCGCGCCGACGAGCCGTGGAGCGAGCCTGCGGAAATGCTCCCGGAACCACCATTGCCCGTCGAGCACCAGGCCCAAGTACCTCATATGAGCCCGGATGCTGATGTCAACCGAGTGGACGGTGATCGAGACGCCGATGGGAGGGCTCATACGGCGCCCATGGAACAAGAGGGCCTCCGTCTTGTCCAGGGCGACCCTCAACCCCAGCGCCTCGATCCGCCTGACGACCTCTTCGGTGCCATAGGTCGCCAGGCTTACCGCCTCTTCTAGTGTCCCACCACGGGCTATGACGAGCGTGTCGTTGGCGTAACAAATATTACGCTTCTAAGAAAAGCTGCGTGAGGCAGGCGTCCAGTCATAACACTTACGACAAAATATTCTGCTTTATCTAATATAAAATTTCGAGATTAATATTAATGAAGTAAAACTAAAATTTCACATATAAAGATACTGAGACTTCCGAGAGCTTTATACGACATCTAATCAAAATCTAGGAAAGTTCCTCAACAATGCGTCTGGAGTAAATAACGACCAAATTTTTACTTACCAAATCTGGCTGCATCAATTCTTCTAAATAAGCATTACAGAGCCTTCGGTCCCAATCATCTGTGATATGCCCCCCGTACATGATCTCTCCAAATAAGTATCTCAGGTCTTCCCATGGTACTCTGGAGTTGGCCTCCAAATAATTGTATAAGACAAACACACTAATTGTTAGGTCACCTACACAATAACACAATAAATGATTAACAAATAGAATAAATTCACTTACAAAAATACAGAAGTAATTATATACGTAAATATAAGAACTTACAGGGTTCTTAAGCTGTATTATTCAATAAACTTACATATAAAGTCATAATGATATGCAAATTATAAGTTAATTAGCTTCTACTTCCTACTTTGTCGTGATATTGAAACTTTTTGATTATCTTACTAAAGCTTCACCTAACTTTTTATCTTTTGCTTGTCATCATAATTGATAAAAATAGGAGCTTAAGTTGATTATAAATTTTAATTTTAAAATGTCTTACCAACATTGAACGGGTATATTTTGTTCCAACCTTGTGGGCCGAACTTTCTTCTCTCTGCTACAACTGCATGAAAATAGCACAGAGCAAATAGTATTGCTTTAAACTCCGCCTCTTTGCCGCACATTTCTAAGGTCTCTTGATTAAAATTATCCAACGCCTTATGAATGTTTGCCTATGACACATATTTAAATATATCATTCCTATTCTCCAATTAATTAGCTTAAACACAATGCATTTTGTTTTTTCACATACTCATTACATTACACCTCATGTCTGTATTTATTGTCGTCCTATCTATATCGTTTTACACAGAATATGTTCATTTTCTTTGATATTATTAGTATTTTTATTAATATTTACAAAAACTACATTAATTTCGTTAATATTTACAAAAACTACATTCATTTCGTTAATATTTACAAAAACAACATACATTTCGTTTCATCACATTCCTACATTTCGCCTCCACAGACGATTTGGGCGGAGTGTGAGTATAACCTGATCTAAAAAAGTCGAGTGAACTGACTTAACTGCCATATAAAAAAGCGAATTATTGTCAGTTTTTTTATTACAAGTGAAACAACGGCTTAAGGGTTAACCCTTCCCCGTTCAACATCTTTTGTCAGTTTCTTTTTTTTGTAATTTCTTCTAATAATCTAAATAAATGTGGCAACTTACCTGCATTCCCGTAGGAGGTTCATTAGTAATCTTAATACTGGACTCCAAAATTCCCTGTGGTATAATATGAGCTGTTGGAGTAGCGGCCGGCTCAGCCGACATGAACAAACGAAATTTGTCGTGACAACCGTTTGCAAAGCTTTCCATCTTTTTTTCTAGGCTTGGTAACCATTTCTTAACTAAATGTATGTTCTGGAAATGTAAATTACAATTATTGATTTAAGTCATAAAATAATGTTACTTTTTAGCTTCCTCTTAATTGTTGATTCGAAATTACCTGCAAAACAACCCAGTGGCCTTTGTGCAAAGCCTCGTCCATAGCCTGTTCAGCGACAATTTCTTGACCTTGACCCAACGAAACATTATGAAAGTTGCCGTTATCTGCTGTAAATCCCATAACCTTGCCTAGAGCTTCTACATCCTTTAGAGGATTCACTCCAGGCGATAAAATAAAGAATATAGGAGTCGTTGGACTAGTCTCCTCAAAAGACTTGCTAAATTCCATTGTCCGATTTTCTACGTATTTAGCGCCCATTTTCTCTTCTATATAAGCTCTGAAAATTATACGGTGTTTGTAAATTTTGAATGTAAAACATATTATTTAAATTTTGAGTTTGGGTGAATTCGTAAATAAATCTAAAAGTAATTGTTACAATAAAAATAAAAATATCTAAACAGCAGTAAGGATCTATGCTGTTGTAAATCTTTGTTTTAATTATAAAATAAAATGTTTTTGTATATGAGGAGATTTAATGGAAAATATTTTTTAATTCTTTACTTACGCTACAGCATATGTCATTCTATCTGGTCGCAAGGCTCTCATCATACAGAGTCTTTGGAGTGGTGGCTTGTTTTTCCATTCCTAAAAATCAAAGACTTTTTAGGCATAAATAATTACTACTTCGTTTATCTGCTTTACGTACTTTACGTTACAGTTACTTTATCAAAATGAGAATGACGGCAAAAACATTAATACCTGTGGAAACTTTTCTCTTTCAGGACATTCCATCTCAACGATTTTCTTCCATCGCTTAGGAGAAGTTTCAATATCTCTATCCAAGTTTCTGAATTCATCCTTACTAGCCAATGAACAAATACCACCCCAGCTTTGGTTTGATAGGAAATCCACTGGACTGGTCACATGTGGTTTTACTGGGAAGCGAAGGAAAAAATCCAATTCCACAGAAGATATTTCTTCGCTCATCAAGAGAACCTGATGAAAAAAACATTATAATAAATAAAGGTAATCAAATTAAATTTATCAATATTTTAGTTTTTTACCTGGAAGGTCATCTGTGAAGCAAATATAAGCTTGTCACACTCAAAGAGGCCCCGCGATGTGTATTGGAATACAGAATAACTAATGCAGTCAATGAGGTTTTTAATACGTTGACTTACTTCATCCGCTGGTTCAGCGCGAGATATAGCTTTCTGAAAAACGACGCTGAACGCCTGAAAGTTAAGTAATTAAAATACCTTTTCATATACCTTATACGTACAATTAGCAATACTTTAAAATTTGAGAAAATAGACATTTAAAGTTAGCCAGATGAATCGGAAAGTTATATTTGGCAATTTTCTTACCTTTAAGGAGAACTGGTAAATAGGATTGATAGTATTTAAATCATTCAATATGAAATATAATAAAGAAGCTCTAGCCGATGCTGGCCGATAAAATTCACGAGCTTCGTCAATTTCCTTCGATGTTATTTTAGCTTCCGCCACCTAAATAAAGTTATACGTTTCAGTGAATTGAAAATAAGAATGTTTACATAATTGCTTGACATCACCATTATCATCTTTAGCTACAATACGTCCCATTGTAGAGCCAAATAACTAAAGGTTTTGATATGAAAATTCTTTTCTCTAACAGTGATGTTAATATCTTACATTTCATTATCTTTTGCGATACTTTGCGGAAGGAGGATTGGTGAATTTTATTTTTACTTATCACCACAGATAAGACAAATATGAACAAGGCATGGAAAATGTATTAAGTCAATTGCTCTCCAATCGTGGAAGGAACTTGAGCTCAACAATAGGATTATATGGTCTGTCAATGATATATATAACGTCATCAGCATCGTCATCTCAGCCCATGTACGTTCCACTGTTGGCATCGGGACTCTTCGGGAATTTGAATTACTATACCAACGTGGTCAGATGTATTGGCATAGGGTTTAATTTTGAGTTTTCCTTCTCTTGCATGGAACAGCTATACGATGTATGTATTATATCCCTTAGTCATATTTTATGACACCCATGGACAAGAGACTTCGTCACCACACGCTGAATATACAATATACCTTTTATGTATTTATTTTTGTTCAATATTATTCTTAGAGAAAACTTACTTTCTTCTCAATATCTGCAGCGGTCTTTTTCGTGGTTTCCAAATTTTCCACCAAAGCTGTATCTCCAAGTATATTGGAGCCAGCTGAAGACAATCTCGACAAGAGATCATCTTCCAAACCCTTCAACTGAATCTTGAATTGGTTTTGTTGCTTAGTAAGATCCGCTTTTAATTCTTCTAAATCTGGTCTTTCGGCTCTGACTACTTCTGCAAGAAGTTGGTCTTCAAGTCCATCTCTTGTGACTGTGAAATTGACCAGTGTAGTTTGCGCCTGCATTTCTGGCTTATAATGTGGATTTGCCAATTTTGTGTGGAGGATCAATCTAAAGTTTGGGCTATATTCAATTTCTTTATCACCTATCTTTATAGCTCTGAAGCAAAATTGAATATATATTATCAATATGAAATAATGGTATATATTTTTTAATGAGAAAATTACAGTTACTTACCTTCCTTTTTTAATTAAATTCCGCCCAAGTAATGGATCCAGAACAGGGTCAACAGTTTCTCCAATATTCTCCAACAGCACTGTTTCACCTTTAATAATAGCTTTTTCTATAGTATCTAAGTAACCTTTCTGGCCTAGGCGTATAACTTGCAATTTATCACCATATTTTTGTTTAATCCATTTCACTCCTTGTAACTGAAAATTCAAATTATTCGCATTTAGTTTTTACTGAGCGAGTAAAAAACTAAATATCATTACATATTGCACACAATCAGGCTGTTATATTCATTCTATCCAAATTATAACAGACTATGAAGATACTATGCCAATATCCTAGTTCTTCTAGCTACGACGCTGGCCTAGGCTGGTACGATATCGTACAGAATGTCTGAAGAATTTTTTTGTAATGCTGCTTCTTTATCTGCTCAATACGTAGTATGGTGCGTTAACTGCGTAATTAAATCCGTTGCTTCAAATTAAGTCTAGGCACCCAAACACCTAGCTATTGCATTTTACTACCGATCTGATCTTAGCTAGGTGCAGCTTGTAGGTGTAGCTTCTAGGTGTATTAAAACTCATCAACTTTCATCTAGCCTTTTTTAAGTATCAACTAAAGTTAACTGAGCATACGATCTTAGTGTGTGAAGGATCACTAGCCTATTAGAATAACACTATTAATAAATCCGCAATTTTTACCTGTGGATCAATCATAAGCGGCCATCTGTCAGAGTTAGAAAGAATAGTAGCATTTTCAGTGCTCATTCTATCTGAAGGCAGACCTTCGTTTTGCCACATAGCTATTGTTGTATCATCAGTTAACATCGTAAGAGGATCTAGACCTTCTGTTATAGGTATCGGTGGCTAAAATGAATCAAAGCAAATCATTAACCGAAATTCAAAGTTTGAAATTTATAAACTGTTTTTGAATACAACGTCAGCAGTCCATTTCTACGAAGTAAAGAATTGTAGGATAGAGCTGTGCAAAATCTATTCTCCCCTAAAGTAGATTTCACGCCACGCACCCCAGGCCCTAGTGCTGGTATGAATCTACAAGATTTAAGACGACGATTTTTTTTTGGAAGAAAGTTCTCTGAAGTTTTTGATGCTATCATTACTCACCTAAATTCTCTAATGGTTGCAATAGTTAAATAAAAATAAACTAAAATTAAAATTAAAAGTGATACTAAAACTAAAATTTTGTACACCCTCCCTGGGTGTACAAAATTTTCGCAATTCATTAACCGCGAGAATGACGATGAAATTACGCTTGCCGAACAACGAACATCCGCGATGACATTACACATAAATATCCGCGATATCATCCTCGCCGTCGGCGTCCACGACCGCATGACCTTAAATGTGGCCATACCCACTATACTATCAACAATGCCCTAAGCCGAGGTCCGTAACCGACAGGGAGTGATCACCTTAAGTGATTCTGTTTAATGGTTTGCCAAATTGGGAACCCTCAGCGCTCACCCATAGACCGGCGCTAAACATACGACAAAGAAAAACACCCTGCACTAATTAAGTAATCTTTATATTGCCAGGAATTTTACGAATATATAATTTAACGAACACAAATTACACCCAGATGCCGAACAATTTGTGTGCTGTCGAATTGAACCCGCTACAACCAGCAAGGTAAAACGGTATCTTAACCACTACCTCATCTGTACAGACAATAACAAGTTTTTTTATTCATAGGAATATAGTGCCAACATACCTCTAAGGTTTTTAGAAAAACAAGCCAGTTCTTGTGCAGTAGATCCAATCTATATTGTTTTGTGAAGCAACCAACATAAGATATGAAAGCACATACGAGTAGTATGTCTCCTGGTAATGTAGTGCTTTGCTGCATCAAACTAGAATGCAACAAAAAGAAATACTAATCAATGCTATAAATAATAATATAAATACAAATAGGCTAAGGGTTTCTCTAGAAGAGTGGGCAGCAACTATCGCCTGGGAAATTTATAACACCTCACTGCGATCGCCTGCCTATGTACCTACCAAGCATGACAATTATAGTACTATCCCCTCCTTTATGGACAAGATTTACGTCTAATAATGGATGGCCAAAAGCTGAATGATGATGACCACATTAATGAATTGACGACAATGTCTTATTAGTTGTCATCGTGCTCTTTATTATTTCTATTTGTATATATAAAACATATAAGATACCGCAGAATAAGATTGAGAGACGTCACAAATTACCTACCATAGGTATGAATTTTAACCGTCAAAAACAACTGTATTGTCCTATAATTTTATAGAAGTCTTGAATTCGCCGATTGCTTACAATGTTTTATTTATCCAAGGAAATAATAATTTTGGCACTTTCTAATTTATATACACTTCAAGTTAGAATTTTCAAATTTAAGTTTGGAAAATGGTTACTCCAAAATCGAGACAGTATACATTTTTATTACTGAATAAATTGCCAGATAGGAAAAAGGCATCAATATTAAAAAAAAAACGCTAAAATAATAAATAGACATCTGTCCATGTTATCTCTAACCGCTCTTCTAAAATCTTCTACGGAAGTTACCTAAATGTATATCTAATATCTACCTACAGAATACCTTATCGTAATAAATTATATATCTTTGGCTAAATTCCGTAGGTAGATAATTTTACCGATTTTCTAACAAGTACATTATGTATATCTGTTCAGTTATACCTAGAAACAGCTTCAGCCCATCGAACGTTTTCACTGGCAAGTCCATTAACTAGTCGGTTGGCTAATTGGATTATAGCATTAGTAGCATCTGCTTCTCTTTGACACTTCATTTTCTCTGAAGTAGCTTTCTCAAAATCTGCTGTCAATGCTCCCAGTAATTCTTCTAAAGACTAAAATATATTTATTATTCCTATATATTCAACAAATATTTTCGCATATGCGAGTGTTTGGTTTTGACAATGCCTTTAGTATGATCAAAACTCTTTGCACGCATTCACACTGCCTTCACTTTCTTCACGGTAGGCAGCGGTCTAGTAAATGTCCATGCGTGACACTTACCATCAGGTGTGTTGTTTGCTCGTTTGCCACCAACAGCAATCATCATCATCGCAGCCCACATACGCCCCACTGTTGGGCTCGGGCCTCCTCCATAATGGAAGGGAATTTAACCTGGTATACCATGCTGGTCATACATGTTGGTATAGAGTTTCATTTCAAGTTTTTCTTTTCTTGCACAAATGTTATGTGCATATTATATCCCTTAGTCGTCTTTTACGACATCGACGGGCAAGATACGGAGTGGTGAATTTGAATTGTATTTTTACTCTGTCACCACATGGAAGGCCAGCAGCAATAAGAAAAAGGTATCATGTGTTTATTATTTTTCAATAAATTAAGTTTGTGTTATGTAGAAAATATAGATTATCTATGAAAACCTATAACGGACTAAGATCACGTTAAATAATGAAGTGTAAATGTGTAAAAAAACCTCTGCAAAATGTAAACATAATATTTTTATTTGTCTGCCGTAGAAAAGAACTAAATTTGCAATACTTACAGCGACTTTTGCTTTTATACATCTAAGTTTTTCAGTGGCTGCTGCTAATTCAGCATTAGCTGCTTGTAAAGCTTTCCTCTTAGGCTCAACATCACAGAATACTTCGTAAAATTTAATAATATTAATAACCCACGCACATAGACCTGCTGCAGCAGCTGATTTTGATCTCACAAACTCTAAAATACATTTAAGATTAGATATTTTTCATTCGCGTGCAAAAGACTGTGTTACTTAGCATCCTCTAAATCTAACCTGGTTCAAATTCAGAGTCTTTGAGATATGGCTGTATAGCTTTGATAACATCTGGATGTATATTTTCCTTATCGTAATTAATGAGAGCTTCTAAAAACACATCCACTTTTGCCATCACCATCTAAAATGAAAAACAAAAAGAAACCAAATATTTTATATTATACTAGCTGATCCTGGGCCACTTGCATTCTTCTCCACATCCTTGTTTTCCAACGGTTGTCGGTTCGACGAGCGATGTGGCCTATCCATTGCCATTTCAACGGGCTATGTCGGTTATACCCTTTCTTCTACGCGTTTTCGTATTCCGGATTTTATCACGTAGAAAAATACCGAGCCTACCCTACGCTCTTCAGGACTCATTGAGCGATTTTGAGCCTTTTTAAGAGTCCGATGTTTAGAGACCACGTTTCAGTGTCGTAGGTCATCACTGGTAACACACACTAGTTATAAATCTTTTTTTTTCAGACACTGCAGAATATTGGACGAGAAGATCCTCTTAAGTTTCGCGAACGCTGCCCAGCCGAGTTAGATGCCTCGGCTGACCTCTTTCTTGAAATTAGATCTACCTAACTGGACTGCTTGTCCTAGGTAGACATTTTGATTTACAACTTCGAGAATCGCATTCCAACTAGAACCGGTACAGGAATAACATAGGCATTAGACATGACTTCCATCTTGTCCATGTTCATTTGTAGACCCACTAGTTAAGAAATCCTGAGGTCATGGATAGCATAGTGCCAAGGTCCTCCAGAGATTCTGCCATGACTACGATATCGTGAGCAAATTGAAGGCGAGTGATATATTCGCAGTTGATGTTGTATCGTGAGCAAATTGAAGGCGAGTGATATATTCGCAGTTGATGTTGATCCCGAGTCCGGTCTAGTCTAAGATCTTAAACACATCTTCCAGCGGAGTAGTGAACAGTTTCGGAGAGATGACGTCTCCCTGTCTCACACGTCTCTGGAACTAGATCGGTTTCGTGCTCTTATCCTGGATGTGCACTGACATAGTAGCGTTTCTAAGTAAACACTTCAGCACTTCGATGTATCGTTAATCAATTTGGCAACGCTGAAGAGACTGCAGTACTACCCAAGTTTCGAGAGAAAGGCTTTCTCATAGTCCATAAACGATAGATACTGAGGCCGATAACACTCCTCGGTCTTCTGTATGATCTGGCGTAGCGTGTGGATGTAGTCTATATAATAATTACCCCTATATAATAATTCTAAGATGAATACAATGAAAGTTCCATATCATAAATTGTTGAGATTGTAATAGAGAAAATTTAAATTAAACGAAAAAATAGCATAGAACTTAATAATGTCATAACATTTTGAATATAAAAGCTTCGATAAAATGTTTCTTTAATATTTAATGTATTTTAATTAACTCACATTTTTGACATAATTTAGGATTGTTACTTACCATATAATTTAGCGATTGTGATAGCAATAAAACTTAATTAAATATATATATTTTATTTAGTGCATTATGTTCTCAAAAATAATTATTGTTACTGTTTTCCTAGAATTATTAAAAAAAAAATAAGTGGTACAATAATTAAAATTATTAAAAACGAAAATACATTGGTTTAGCGCCATGACATTAGTCCCCAAAACAACTTACTATTAGTTGCTTTGAAAAAATAACACAATTTTTATTCACAGCCTTTATCTTAACAGTCCTTACCAAATTATAATCGACTAAGATTAGTCGTAGAACGATATTTTTAAATAGACTAATGTCCTTTAGATCATAATTTTAACAATCATACCTTAGCAGCTTTCCAGCTTCTATCTTTAGGAATTTTTCCTCCAGGTGCTAATAGAACCATCACGGCAGCTGTGACATTAGTCACAGCTCCTGGTGGAGAGCCAAAAGATTTTAACTCTGTAAGATTAGCTTTGTTTAATGTATTTAGAGCTTCTTGAGCAGCTACTAAAGCTGGTTCCGCTTTTATTAAGTCTTCTTCACAGTCCTTTTGCTTCTTGGATACTTCTTCTGCGATTACTCCAACTTTTTCTTCCTCCTCATCAGCTAAATATTCGTAAATAATAAAAGTTGATTTAAAAAAATATTATTGAACAAATCATGTAGTCAACCAAAGGTATGCGGCCAAATTTCAGCCCGATAGCTTAAGTGGAAGTTTGGTAAATTATTGGTGGCAAAATTGCCACATATAAATACTAGGCAAGGTAAAAAAGCTTTTAAAACTAAATTTCCTCTAAACGATTGCAAATATATATTAAATGAAATATGCAATCCCTTAAATGTATAATATTAAAATCTATTTTATAATCTCACCAAGTGCTTTCTCGCTTTGTACTTTAGCGGTTTCAACACCAACCATTTCAATAAGTTTATCAGCTGCTTCATTCTTCTGTTGCAGTTCAATCTCTTGTACCGCTAATTTTTCTTTTAAGGCATCCACTTGTGATGCAGTACAGCGGAGTTTCTCTAACCCGTTTTCAAGCCTGTAAATGAAAAACAGTGTAATCACTATATATACCTCAATAATCTTAATGTTTCTTTTTTAATTCTGAATAGTACTTTCTTAAAAACATGAAAATCAAAGTCATTGTAATATCTAATTTAATCCCTACTTCAGAAAATATCTACCTTACTATCTTTGCTCTGAGTTCCTCAGTTTTATTATTTACCAATTTGCCGTACAAACTGATCTGCTCTAAATAACTTTTAGGTGTAGTATAATTATATCTCCTCTCAGTAGATAAATAGGCTTTTGACATTGTATTTACCGAAGTATGGACGTAAGCCATGAATCTTGAAATAGAGTCTCTCAAAGTTACCTGGAAGCGAGTAAACCAGAGTTTGAAACGTTTGTTTTCGTCATTAGTCTTAAGAATTTTTTTTAAGTTACTAATAGTTGTATTACCGGCAGTACTTCCAACTCCTCCAAAAATCTCATAGAGACAGATACCAAAGCTTCCTGAGGCCATTCATGGAACCAGTTTATGGAAGTACAATTGATAAGTGCAGGAAATTTCCTCGATCGCACTCTAAGAGTGGAACCGACCGGTGAGAAACACAGCACTACTTTTAGTTGCTTCCGTACTCTGTCTATGAAAAACTTCCAGCAGACTTCTCGGGTATCTGGTAGACCAGCGCCTTTTACCTAAGAAATAAGGACTCGATGTGAAAGCATTAGAAACAAGAAATGTAACAAATTTAAATCAATAGCGATTATACGAGTAAGTTAAGATGTTAACCTGTCCATTAGTAAATAAACCACATTTAGACCACAATATTATACGTATTTTAAGTGTGAAGTAATGAATTAAGAAAATAGACGTATGTTACCTCATTCCTCACACCAGCCAAAATGTTCTCAACGTCATCATCAGGGAATAAGTCTGCCACTTCTCCAGATGCTAATAAATCATTGATGAGGACCAAAAATTGTTCATTTGCCACTTGAGCGTCTGTCATTAAGAACATGATGCCAACATTCTTCAAACCAGTTTTTATATATAGCTGAGACAGCTCATTCTAAAAATATATGAATCATGTATGTTACATGAAATAGATAAAATATTTTATCGAGAAAAATATTTTAATTCAAAAAATGTCTGAAATAATTTGCATGAAACAGCGCCTAAAACTACTTTCCATCATCAATATCTGTAACCATGGCTTTTTACCTTTAAATCTGAAACGCCGTAGCCCTTCTTCAACTGAATCTGGATTACTTCCAAACTAGCAATAAACGCAGCTAATCGCGACAATGATTGTTTACCCGAACCACCCACTCCCACCAGTAAAGCACTACCTCTTGGACTCTCTAAGATTCGAGAGATTCTAAAAATAGAATCGAAATTAAATTATTATTAGAATAAAGAAATGTAACTCAAAATTCTCTACGCGCCTTTAACAGCAATAGACATGTACTCTGTTGTATGGAGTTTACACATTTTGTATTGAAAAGTGTGTGTGTGTGTGTTATGCTTCTTCGAATAAAGGCCTTAGATTATAAAATAATATAAATATTACCTGCATATATGCATCATGGCATCTTCGAACAAGACTAAGTTCATGGCAGCAATTAAATCGTTGTAGCTTGCCATAGCTTCAGTAAGTAACTTGCTTAATTGTTCCCAAGACATGATGGGCATGTATTTGGGTTCGCCAATACCTCCCGCAAAATGACAATATATATTTGGGCGTTCAAAGACTACACCTTCGTCTATATCCTAAAATATATGTATATAATAGTCATTAATGAGTTCTTTTAAGGACTTAAATTGACGAATTTGTTGTTGCATAACTTGAATATGACGTAAAGATAACTGCTTATTTTTCTCTCTCTTTACAGCGAATATATTATTATGTCCGAGTGTTATCTAGTAGCTATGAAGCAACAGTCATAAACCTTCATCAGTTAAAACCAAAATGACAATTACTTTAATATACCACAATGACTAGAAGATTTCTTTCAAGAATTTCCTCTAGTGCCGTGCTATGCCGTCTCTCTATATGTATATTTTGGTCGCCCAATACCTTCAAAAAAGCTCGCTCCGACATATTCTATTTCTATTTCAATACCACTAAACTTACTTGATGATAGTTTGAATCTTAGAAAGGCTTTGTAATTATAGTGTATTGGAAGGGTGTTATACCATCAAACTAATCGTGTAGCATAATATATAAAAATGTTTGAATCTGTGTGTGAATTGAGCACCATCAACATACCTCAAAATTTTTCTTGCAAATATCAATTTGTACTTTAAGGAATGCATCAATATCTTTGTCCTCTGTTAACTTGTCCCCGTAAACTCGACTAGTTTCATGGAGCCATAACCGAAGAATATCAGATGGGTTCACCAAACATTCATTAGTACTAAATAAGAAACCCTGAAAATACATAAAATGCAATCTTCCAATTGTTTATCATCAGTATTAAAAGTTTTAACATTAAAAATACCTGAAATATATTGGACAGGTCTCTCAAGTTAAATATATAGTGAAATTTAATCGCAGTGGGCAGAAATATTTGAGACACTTTATTATGCAGTGTTATGGTTGCAGACACGACGTTAGCTGTAAATAAAAAACATGAAGTAGTATATTAAGTTTTCAGAGTTTACAATTGTAGAGTAACATAAGGTTGGACAATGCCCGGCACAGCCGTTTCCATTGCTCGAATTTAAATGTAATAGAACTTGATGATGTAGATGTTGATTCTTTAAAACACTAATAAGACCATTTTTCCACTGCTAGCTTTAGCAGATTATATAATAAATGCTCATTCGATATCAATGGTCGAATCATCGATGTTATACTATATTTTAATTATAGTTATCATTCTGATTATACTATATATTTAAATATTTTATGTAATTAAAATTTTTAATAATTATAATATATATATATATATTACCTATTATATATTACCTATTTATATATTGCAAGTATTTATTTTTTTAGTTTCTATAAAAATTAATCATAAGTTTAAGTATTGGTTTGTATCGAATCTAATGGATAATTATAGATATTTCGATAAATGCGTGAAATCAAGGTCAACATATATGTTGAGGTTAGTGATATTAAGTTACACAGTATTGTATAGTTTATAATGAAATCTAATTTGTCAAACTTATTTTTTATATGATTTCACATTAGTGCAAACTAAAATTCATCATCATTTCAGCATATATATGCACATCCCACTGAGGGACTCGATCCTTCTTCACAATAGGAGCAAAATTTACCTATACCACGCTGATTAGGTGGGTTGGTACATTATTTCGAGTTTTCGTTCTATTACCCAGATGTTATATGCATATTATATCCCTTAATTATCTTTTACGACACGCGTACGCAAAATTTTAAAATAGTATGCTTTCTCCAATGTATGGACAATTACAAATTTCAAACAAGAAGAAATCAAAAAATTATATGGATGAGTTGATAAGTTAATTAAGCTATTATAAAATACATACTAAATATATATCTCTTTGAGACTAATAGTTCGGAATTTATTAAAACCCAAAATATGAAATAATTATTCGTCAAAAATAAATAATTACCTGATAATTTAGTGATTTGAGGATTAATTCTCAACTCTGGATTAGTCAGATGCTGGCTCAATATGGAATGATAAATATTATTTAGCGCTTCATTATTAGGAAAACTGATAGCAAATACGCAAAAATGCCGCTGTAATCTGGGATTTATAGTAAAGCTTCCTGAAGTCGGGTTCATACAAGAGACATATTGGGTATTGTGAATATCTTTCAAGGTCAGTTTCGTCCTATCATACCAATGATTATAATCCATATGTTGACGAATTATTGTATGTGGTTGAACCGTCCCATAAGCATCTACTTCGGGCATATTCATGTCGTCAATGAAATAGATTAATGTCTTATTCCCAGGAGGTCCGTAGTTTCTGCCAGCCTTTTTCTCAAGAGGTTTCTCAAGAATTTTCTGAAGCATCTCTGATGATGTATAGAAGTTGAATGGTACTGATTGTATTGCATAATTTTCCGATAAACTGAAATATATTTCAATACACTTCAATTTATTTATTATTATTATGTAATAAATGCATTAAAATATAAAATAAAATGGGAATGCGAAACTACTATCAAAAATATTTAATATCAAACAAAAATAACTTACTGTTAAAAATTTTTATTCTATACACATCATATGACATTATTTGCTATGATATTGTATTATTATCTAATATATCAGTTATTTTACGAGTCTGTTGAATTAGTAAAAACCCTTTTTAAACGCCATTAAAAAAGGATGTGTTCAATTCGACTGATTTTATTTTACGTTTGTTACCTCAGAACTTTCGACTTCCTACCTAAACCGACTTTGATAATACTTTTTTTATTTGAAAGCTAATGCTTCTCATGTGGCCTGTATGAGAAAACGGTCGAAGTCGATTATTTTTTTGTTAAAGTTTTAAATTATTAACTTAATTTATTGACCCACTATTAGTCAAGACGCCAAAGGCATTTAACTATGAAAATATATATATGTTTCGTGACGACACTACCTATCTTCTGGTTAGAGAAGATCTATAAAACATCCTTAAAAACTACTTACCCTTGCAATTTTTCATTGACCAGAACAGTTTTACCACAGCCAGCTCCACCTACTAACATGACTGGATGCTTGTTCTTCATTAACAAATCTAAGAAATATCTAATTCTTATTGTTTCTCCTGTAGGCACTAAAACAGCCTAAAAATAGAACAACACCATTTTAAATTACATATTTTTCTTACAAAATGGCGTTGTAATTATAATTACCTGTAAAGGAATATCACTATCCAATTCAAATTTAGGTATTTTCTCTGTCCAAGGTGTAAATTGTTTCGTATCATGGTCAATATAGTAATCGAAAACAGTACCACCGGCAGGAAATTTGACAGTTTTAAACTCATTTAACCACCATTTTGTGAATTCTAAAAATGAAATCGAAATTAAAATTCAAATAATTCGCTAACATTATTTAATATTGGATATTAACCGTAACTCCGCTTACGTGGAAAAGCATAAAAAGTAATGCGGTATTGCTACTTTTTATTGAAACTTTACGAGTTTACCGTTTTTGTGCAGTTCATATATTACGTCATTTTGTATGTAATTTATTTTATGTACATAAGATCTGTTTTTCAAATTATATTATATTCTCTATACCCTTTTTTGCCCATGGCAATCGTAAAAGGAACAACTAAAGGGTAGGTCCTTTATCCTAAAACGTCGACAAAAACTTTATCAACCTATTTGTCCAGGTAAAGTAGATCAATTACGCTCCAATTATGGTGGATGTCAGATACCTAGATATAGATTGAGAAGGAAAAGAATAAGGAGTCTTTATAAAATAGTAACTTTACATCGTCAAACAAACTTAAATAATATGATAGACATACCAACTCTATAATCAACACTGCCCTCCTGAAACATTGCAGACCCAAACGCCCAAACACATGCAAACACAAAAAAGATATCGTGCCATTCTTTCGGACACTCTGCTGGAGTGTTTTCAGGTACGAACAAACAATTTAGCAAATGACAAAGCATTTGAACGTGGGCCATATCTGCAATTGGAGTAATTTTCTTGAATCGAGTTCTTACTGTTTCTAAGCACGAAGGTATATATTTGTCAAAAAGGATGACCAGGTTAGATTTTTCTGCTGGTATTTTGCGAGTTTCCACCCAACTTGTAACGTATCTGTAAATAGTAATTATTATTATGAATATTAAATAATGGCAGATAAATATTTTCCTTTCTGTGTGGTGACGGAGTAACAATACAATTCGCCACCCCTCCCTTGCCCGTGGGCGTCGTAAAAGACGGCTAAGGTATATAATACGCATATAACATCTATGCAAGAGAAGGAAAACTCGAACCAAAACCCTATACCAGTATGTCTGACTAGCATGTAGGTCAATTTACCTCCGATAATAGAGGAGACCCGATCCCGAGTCGAGAAGATGATGATGAAATATTATGGGTTTAGTTTTATAGTCATTAAAGAACCTTCAACTTTATTAGAATAAATATAATTACTTACGGGTTCCAGCCTAAATCCTGCGCATTAATGTATAAAATTCCAGCTCGAGAAACTGTAGCTGGAGTGGCAGTTCTTAAATTCGAAATTTCAAACATTAATCTCATAGTTGGGGTAAGAGCAATTCTTTCATTGCTAGCCAAGGTTAATATTTTGTTATCATCCATAACAGTGTTCAAAGACTCAATCCACATAGGATCTATATCTCCATCTAAAACAATCCACTTCGGATTTTCACCTACTAGATTAGCTTGATCTCTCATTATTACTGACAGCAATCCATCCTTCCATTCTCTAGTAGCTGGATTAATAATACCAAACAAATCGTCGTTACTGACTGCTTTAGGGTTTAAATCATTAAAAATAGGTTTCTTTCTCATATTCTGATATGTTTTAAAAAGTGTCTTCCATACTTGAGTTTTTCCTGTTCCAGCATTGCCAACTATGAATACAGAATGACGTACTTCAAGCAATTCTTCTAATTGCACAACTTTTAAAATAAAATTATCTTCGGGTTGCAAAGATAAATCCATAGCAGCTTGCTTCACAGTTCTCTCAAATTCTAAATCGCGTTTTCTTGGTACTTCAAGTGCTGGGAATAAATCTCCAATAAGACCCATAAAAACTGGCATGTCATCTGTAACAATTTTTGGTATATTGAAATCCCGAAGAGTTCTCATTAAAACTTCTTCCTCTGGTCTACCCGGATCACCCCGCTGCGCAAAAAAAAAATATAAAATTATTAACTCTGTTTTTCTTAAACATTAACATTAAGTTACGTATTTAAAATACCTTAAGTGAACCAGCAACCACCAATACAGACTTAATTGCTCTTAAACCCCAGTCATAATGATCTTGCTTAGACAATAGTTCTTTACATAAAGTATATAAAGTGATAAATTTCCTGGCCAAAATCTTTGCCTCCTGGAAGCCTTCAGCAACTAACATTATTTCACATATTAGTTCGAAGTCAGGTACAACCATAGCGCATGGTCTGAATAAAGCTTTTAAATTCTCTGGTAATTCTGTACGACCAGCGTAACCTGGATTCATAGTTATAAAAATTCCAACTGATGGCACCAGAACTATTATTTCTCCCATGAAATTGAATTTCTCTTTCTTATCTCTAAACAAAGAAAATATTGAAAACTATTGAAAAAGTATACAATAAAAATTACACATTGAAAGTATTAATGTTACCTAATAGCATCTTGCACGGATTTCACCTGTACAGCCACAACAGAGAGTACTTCAACAGAAATCCTGTTGAATTCATCAAAACATCCCCAAGCTCCCGTCTGTGCAAGACCTTTGTAAATGTTACCGCAAGACTGAATAAAAAAATAAAAATATTATTATGATTATGCTATATAGAAAATACACGTTAAGAATTACAATTACTATTGGATCTACTTACCTGGTAATCCATTTGTTCTGAACAATTAAAGACGTAAACCATGATGCCTAATGCTCGTCCCAAGTCTTTGGTTGTTTCAGTTTTACCGGTTCCAGCGGGTCCTGCAGGACCTCCGCCCATAATTAGATGCAAGGACTGAAGTGACAATTAATACATACATTGATTGTTTGTACGTAAGTTTTATTTAATTAATACATATTTTTCTAGGTGTTAACGTATTATGGTTTTATGAGTGTTTGCCCATCCGAAAATAAAGGGAAAACTTTCACCAATCTTACCTGTGTTAAGGTTATATAGCATCGATCAGTCAAGGGCGTTATCACTAATCGCGGTGTATTTCCTAAATATTCATAGCTATATGTAAATTGAGCGTCACATATGTTTGCAAAACAATGCGTCTCTCCTTCGTCCCATCTGAAAAAAGTACTATTTTAAAAGTTTACCAAAAAAAATGATAAAACTCTCGGTTTAATTATGAATTCACTTTTGTTAGTTATTGTAATACAGCCGATGATAACAATATTCATATGCATATATAGAATATGACTACATAGAATCTCGCTTATGCAAATAATATCATCATCATAGAAGCTCACATACGTCCCACTGTTAGGCTCGGGCAAACGTACTTAATGATTATTATTTTTAATTACTAAAGGAATAAAGAACAATGACTAAATATGCTATGTAGAAAGTAGCAAATTTTAGATATGTATGCGATGATTAAATGATTGATTGTGGCATATGATTATGGAGTGAATATACAAATCACCAACCCCATACTTCCCCGCGAATATTCTAAAAGATAATTAAGAAATAATTAATATCCCGGCAGGATTCGGCAAACTTGAAATAATACGCAATGCTAACCCTGTTAACCAGTCTAACCAGTCTAACCACTAGATAGTAGGACTATTTCCTTCCTAATGAAGAAAAATCTCGTGCTTTATCGATATGATTATATAGGTTGAAGAAAAATAAAAAACAAATAGTTCATTCAAGTTTAGTAGCTCCTTAAAACTATGCTAAAATACTGTTGCTAAAATTCGGCAGAGTCTTTTCGCAATGTTTATGTCTTACAAAGTCTTTAAAGGTTTCTTTTTTAAAAAATAAGGCATTATTAATATTATATCTATTCAGTTCATGCAATATTTCAGTTATAAATACAAGGTGTTTTTTATAAAGGTAGAACTTTAAGTTGCCAAAACATTTTTACCTGGCGGCCATTTTGGCAGCTGCCAAGTGATTTATGTTTACCATGGTTTGGCATTTCGACATGCATAGACTGACGCCTGAACAATACCTGAACTGAATACTTCCAAATTGTGCAAATTTATTTTGAAAATCATGGTTCTGTTCAAAATACGTATCGCGCACTACGTCCATTTTACGGTCAACATAATCGTTTATCAGAGCAATTAATTCGATTAACTATGGTACGTTTTCGCACCGCGTTTACTATAAATCATATTACGCATTCACAGGGACGTCGTACAGTCCGTAGAGAAGAAGTCATTGCTGCTGTAGACCGTAGCGTAGAGGAACATCCGAATCTGTCCACCCGCTATCGTGCACAGGGATTGGATTTGTGTCCATCCACTTTATGGAAAGATCTTGGTTTGCATGCTAACGAAATCCAACTCGTGCAACAATTGAAGCAACACGATCACCTAGCAAGGCGTAGAACGGTGAATGGGCCCAAAACAAGATTGCCGTTGATCTCGATTTTCATAAGCTAATTTTGTTTAGCGATGAAGCTCTCTTTTGTTTCAATGGATACGTTAATAAACAAAATTGCCGTATTTGGAGTGATGATAATATGGTATTATATAATATATTGAGACACCTTTACATCCAGAAAAACTGACTGTTTGGTGTGCTTTATGGACTGATGGAATCATTAGTCCGTGCTTCTTTAAAAACGATGCTGATTAGAATGTTACCATGGATGGTGACCGCTATAGAGCCATGATTACTGACTTTGTCGTTCATCAATTGAATAACCGTGATGTGCAGGAGCTGTGGTTTCGACAAAACGGCGCAACATGTCACACAGCTCGTGCCACAATTGATTTATTGAAGGAAACGTTTGGTAACCGCATAGTTCCACGTTTCAGACCCGTGGATTGGCCTCCAAGATCGTGTGATTTAAGCGCGCTAGACTATTTCCTGTGGGGATATGTGAAGTCGCTAGTCTACGCCGATAAGCCTGAAACGATTGAACACTTGGAGGACAACATTCGCCGCATTATTGGCGATATACGGCCACAAATGTTGAAAAAGTCATCGAAAATTGGACCTCCAGATTAGACTAGGTCCTAGCCAGCCGTGGCGGTCATATACCCGAAGTCGTATTTAAATTATAATGCCAGAAGATTATCTTTAGAATAAAGTAGATTTCATATCAATTTAAAAAACAATCTTTGATTTATTCCATTTCAAAGTTCTATACCTCTATAAAAAACACCCTATACAAGACAGTATAGCATCTTAAAAGAACAAGTGAACAATAAATTTTTATAAGATGACATTAAAAGAATAATACATGTAATGATGAGAGTGTAAATGAAGAGAACCTGATTCTAAAAAGTGCAGATGATTCAACTATTGCGTCTGACACCTGTGTCTTAGTTGTGATTGCCATTGGAAGGCCGACCCCGCTTCCACTTTTCCTTGAATCATCTTACTAACAACATCTCTGGAATGCACATCTATAGTACAAATTGTCATAATCTTCTGCCGGTCTTGCTTACTAAGTTCCCCAATCAACAAAGAAATTAGCGTACTTAGTTGTGATAACTGTTTCTTATAATAATCTTTCAAAGCACTATCGTAACCTTCTTCTAGTCTTGCAAAAGCCATATTGACTTCAGTAGTCCACCAGATTTGGGATCCGCATAAAGAAACTTGGGCCATGAAGTCGAAAAGCCACTGTTCTCTAGGTTTTTCCTCATACGACACAAACGCTTCACCAAAATAATGTCGAATAGTTGACCTCATTATGTCTTGCAGCCTGTTCAACCAAATTTCTACCTAAAATTATTAAAGTTCCATTAAAGTATTTTGTGACACATTTAATTCAATTAGTAAGATAGAGAAACGTTAGCTTACTTTTTACATATCTGTATATTATTGATCTCTTTAAAATATTTACTTTAGTATAAATACTAAATTATATAATTCTTTATCCATTTGTTTTCATATCTATAGTATTATCTCAATTACGGGGCTTTATAAAAACACAAACCAAATAAATTTGTACAGCAACCGTCTAACAACATTAAGAGTTACTTACAGCTCCAGTACAGTCACATGAGCCGTGAAAAGGTACAAGTTCTCCATCCTTTGCTATCATACCTGAAGCTACCTTTTCGTTAGGGACTTCACTTTCTATAAATTTGAGTTTTGCAATTGAATCGAACAGTTTTGTTAAATGTCTGAAAAGTACAATGAACTTCATAAATATCGTAATAGATTATGGGTTTATTATATTTTGTATTGTATCTACATATATATGTGTGCGTGTAATTTTTTTTATTTCGTTTCGTTAATCTGTGCATAAATGCATAAAATAAATAGATTTAATAATATTATAATAATGTTTAAGTCCTTCACATTAACATACCTGATAACTAAATCAGCTTGATTACCGTTAGACAAAATGTCGAGTAAATCTGCCGAAGACACAAAATAAAACCTTGGAAATGCCAGTCTCTTGGTTTCCAAATACTCGGCTAGAGCTTTCTCACAGATGATTAAATCCTTCTGTAAGCTATCAAGTGTGTCAACTAATCCTTCTTTATTAGTACCTTTAACTACGTTAGGCGTTTTTGACATTTCCTTCGATAATATCTGAAAATGTTTATAATTTAGAATCCTCTAATAATTTTCATTATAATCCGTTCAGCGGATTTTGTATGATTGGCATACAAAAATCAGAAATCTACACTAATTTAAACTTAACTAATAATGATATCTGATGTTTACGCGAGCACTACACATTGTAAATAAAACTACTTTTACGGATTATATCTACGGATACAAACGCGATATAATCCGTAAAAGTAGTTTTATTTAGAACTTAACTAATAACTTTCTCATTGACAATCTATTTTGTATAACTATTAAGTAACGAATCTGTATTTTTTACCTTGAATTCTGCATCAATTCTGTCAAATCTTGCTGAATCATCTGGCAGTTGCTTCCTTATATCTTCTGAACTCATGAAAATGCTTTCTAAATGGGTCCAAGTCCTTTGTACTTCAAACCACACAGTAATAACCTGATCCGCTATTGACAATTTCTGCTGCCAACCGGATACTTCTTCTAAAAAGTATGCTATGAATTTCGATGTTATCAAATTTTGAAGTTGAACCTGAAATTTTAAATTTAAGTAGACTTACATTGTTAATATATTTTACTTAAATTATTAATTTATTTTATTTTACGCCTTTATCACTACAATAGTAAACTCATAAACCTATAATTCGCTATCCGGTATCATAATATATAAGTAATTATTCATCACATACCTGGTTCTCTTCCAGTGTCTCAATAAGCTCTTCACTTGCCCTCAAGAGCACGCATCCGGTTCTCGTATGTACTTCTTGTTCAAATTCCATCTGACTCCATGTAGTATTAAGATCTTTCAAAGTCTTTTCCATAGACATTTCTTTTACAGCCTTATCCACTATATTTTTAACTTCCTCTTCACATTCATGTAAGTTCAGCGCTAATAAATCAGCTAATGTTGTATCTTCGTCCATAACGATTCGTACCTGTTTTATTGTTAATAACTATTATATTATCATATAAACTACAAAAGGCTTGTACAACAATAAATAAAAAATTATGTATTTATAAAAAATAATACAAATTTATTTTTTAATTTTTGTTCGTTTAATATTTTCTGTTAAATCTACAAATATAAAATGAATCTATAGTTATTATATTATGTATGTACAATTTGCATTAGATGAAGCATTGTGCGAAAGATCAGGAAATTACGTGTTATTGAAAATAAAGTTTTAACCCCGTAAGTTTAGTCATACTTACAGTGAGTTCACGTGGTAATGCTGCTAAGCTCTGTGAATCATAAACATATTTACATTCACATAACGTTTAGTTTATCATTGCAGACATTTAGAAGACTGTATAATACAAGATTTAGGCAATGATGACACTGTACAATTAAAGTGAACATTCCATTCAAAGCAAATGCTTTTGAAAAAGAGTTGCCATCACCATACTGAGTCAAGAATTAGTATGTAATTTCATAATAATTTTAAAGAAATAAAAAAGACTGTGACTATATGGGAATATATAATACAACACCAATTTTTAACAAATGGTGTGTCAACTCTGCAGTTACATGCATAATGTAAAAATTTACTTAATTGAAACCCCTCCTGCAGCTTGGACTTGGAAGTGCTAACACAACATTCATGTTATATACACATTTTAGTTAATTTATTTACAATTCTTTTTATTTAGTTTCTCATTTAGTTTAAATTTCACCTTGGTTGTTCTCATTAATTGGTCCCAGTGGCGTTCCCGGATTGCAGGATTTTGAAGCTCACCAACAGCTCTCAAAGAAGTTAACATATTCTTTACTGTTGCTTCCAAGGTTATATACGTGTCCCAACTAAAAATAAATTGTATAACTTAAGTAAATAGCAAAAAAAATGGGTCAATACCTATATTTTCTATTCATGAATAGAGTAATATAAATAATTCTGGAGGAACAAAATTTTAAAATATTTTATACAAATATAATACATAATTTCGAATTTATCAAATTTTTTTTAGTGCTCAAATAAATAAAAGTACATAACAATTGAATTAATACCTTCTCATTTCCTTGTCAAGCAATCTGATTTCCTTAGCAAATTTCTTGCATTCTATGTCCATGTTCTCAACATCAATCTTTCGCCAAGGCGTAGTTTTCCAATCTTCTATACTTGTCCTAACAATGTATACATAATCCCAAAGTTGCTGAAATTACGAATTTGAAATCTCTTAAGCATCTTCTTGACAATCCACTAATTTGAACGATGCAGCACAAATGACACAGTGGTCCAAATAGCGTCCTTTATACAGTTCTGCCCCGCATAGGATTTTTTTTTGTGCGACCAATAATGATTATTCTGAGTCTGTGTATTATTAATATTCGTTAATTTTATATTTGTAATGTCCCCCACGATACATGGATTAATCCGTTAGTGCGTGGTGTTGTATTTTACAAGCTTTTATTTTTTAAAATAAACTTTTATCACAACTTAGATGAGCTTTTTCAATATTTGGTAAAATAACTTTCTGGGAATGGAGTTCTCTTTACTATAGTTCTGTTGCAATTCTAATATTTCTTTTAAAATATATTTGCCGACTTGAGTGCCGACATTCTGTGCATCGCCGAAACTATGGATTGATACCAATCTAATTTTGGGAGTATAATCAACCTACAAAACTAACCAGAATTTAACTGGAACACTAAAGAATGAGAGGAAATAATAAGTAATAGTAAATTATTCCTATAACTATTCCTATAATTTTACCTTAAGCATTCTTAACTCTTTCCTACATTGCTTTAGCAGTTTGAATTCAGGTACGTTAACTTCAAACAACGATCCCGATTGTTGTATGCTTCTCATTTCTTCTTCTAAGTACAATAATTCGAAGTCTACACGTGACATAACCTCGTATGGATCCTCACAATCATATCTAAAGAACTGGAATTTCATATAAGTATAGTATTTATAGAATTATATATAGTTGAAGGCAGGTCACATCGCTCGTCAAACTGACAACTATGTGGGAAAGTTTTCTCGAGTAGTGATCACAAATTAGACGACGCAGCGTAGGACGGTACCCCACTAGATAGACTGACGATATCTTGAAAGTCGCAAGGAACCGTTGGATGCAAGTGGCACAGGACCATTCTGAGCGTCATTCACGTGGGGAAACCTACATATGTCCAGCAATGGACGTCTATGGACTGATAGATGGATCTATGATAGTACAATTTTAACTATTTACATTCAAAATCTCACTACATTAGATACTTGGAATAATAAATAATAAATCTTCTTTGTTTATTATCTATAGATAATTTTAGTTAATTTTATGTCTCATTCCAACCATATATATTGCAATATGTAACATTTTACTAAATTAATTAATGTATTTTGTATTATTAAAGGGTAGAAATAATACTTAATCATCACTTCAGTTCTCCTAAATATCGTGAAAGACGTTTATGAATGTAAGCATATCCGTGGGTGACTGGACCGGGGAATAGTCCGTCACCCGCAGAGAGACTGACCGAGTGAGGGCGACATCGCGGGGGGTGCCGGCGAGGGATGGTACTAGAAAGGGTAATCCACCGGGATGGTCACGAACGTTAAAGATTCGGTGCCAGTGGTTGGCACAATGGCGAAGGAGAGAGATTGATGTAGGTTCTGGGGCCGTGTGCTGCCCTTTCGTCACCCTGGGTAAAACCCTCGCCTAATAAAATAAAAAGGAATGTGATCATATAGAATCATTCCAAAAAAAAGAGAACTCGAAATATAGCCAAAGATATATGCCAACCCATATAACAAACTTACTCCAGTAAGTCAATTTTCTTGTTAATGAGATGGTGGCTTCCGCCCAACAGTAAGATACAAATATGGGGCTCAGAAGAAAAATAAGAATAATTTCTAATGCTTAACGTTTCATTATTCGCTGAAACTAGTGAGTCTGATTCGGGGTAATCAATCGGCTTTTAAAACAATTACAACATTGTGGTATGTTGAACATCGCGTGAGGAATATGATTTAGAATGTATGTATGATTTAGAATATGATTTGTAATGTATTACATATTTTAACGATATTTTATGCACGGAAGAACTATTATCTAATCTTGTATTTCTGATTTCTTGTTACAAAACATTGTAGTTACATTAGAACCCGTATGTTAATACTAGAAAACTAATAGAAGTACGTGTTTGTATTAATTAAAATTAAAATAAAAAAAGCATTTAGTATATCTGGGTTATGATCTTACATTAATTTTCTCAGCTTATTGGGGGTTATGAGTTTTTAAAGGACTGACCATTATGATAATATTCAAGACAATTAAGATAATAAAAATAGGAACGAAACTGAAATGTTTTCCTTACATACATATACATATTTAAATATTTAGTGGTTAGGTAACACAAGCGCATTAAAAAATAATAATTAAATAATCATGGTGATTGATATTTTCAACTTAGACCAGCTATTTGATCTAGTTAATTTAAACTTCATCAAATGTCTCTAATCATCATCATCACCTATCTCTTATTGGAATTACTTGCTCAATATGTACACTCATTTAAATTACATATTTCATATTTGTTGCCATTAGTTTTATGACCGGCTGCCTGTCTGATCAACTCTCTTTGGGAATGCAATTGTTGACCAAATGGCATCAGACGGAATTGGCCTAGATCTAAGTAAAGCACTTAGTCCTCGCTTACTACATCCACGAGAAGTATAAGGGTTGGTAGTATTCGTAACCGCTACCACACAACATATTTTATACTTTATATCAATAAATAAGTATGAAATTTCGAAATAAAAATAAATTTCTACAGACGCCTGTAGTATAAGTAAGGCAATTTCACTCCTCCTTAGCTCTGTTATACGGCACCTCAAATAAATAACGAACGGACGCTAGGTAATACATATAACGTAAATTACTTACCTCGTATCGCTTAAAAACTTCTCGGTAATAAATAACATGTGCATCGAAGGTAGATATCTTTTTTCGTATACCAGATACTTCGGCTGCTTGTAACGGTGCTACTTGTTGTTTAACTGTCAGAGCTAGCTTCTTAGTTGCTTGCCATTGTTCAGGAAGTTCCTTTATATATTTAAAATATAATTAATAGTTACTACCAAATAGGTATATTATTATTTTCGTATGTAATGATTGTATTATCCGTTATTTCGTAACACCTTATTTCACTATTAATGATGAATTAGTTATTCCGTGTGATGACGGAGTAAAAATATTATTCACCACTTTCTCTTACCCGTGGGTATCGTAAAAGACGATTAAGAGATTAAATATGCATATAACATCTATGTAAGAGAAGGAAAATTTGAAAAAAAACCATATACCAACACGTCTGACCAGCGTAATATAGTAGGTTAATGTCGCTCCTATTGTGGAGGAGGATTGAGGCCAACAGTGGGATATATATATGAGCTGAAATTATGATGATGATGACGATTATGATGATGGTTGCTTATCGGTTTTTTCCAATTCTTTTTCTTGCCAGTGCAACTTCAGCGTGTTCTGTGTTTATATTGGTAAGTAAGGTTTGGCCTTAAATATGTATGTGTATTTTAGTCACTATTGCAATAGTGACATGTATTTACAGATATTACTTTATATATTTTACCTGCAGTAGTACATTAACTTCTTCAGGTATATCCATATCATAGAACTTCAGCAGTTCAATTGTTTCGGTAAGCGGTTGAAACATGTCATCTGTAGTGACTGTGCGATCTTTAACATGCATTAGATAACCCATTACAGCGACAAGAGCTTCATAATCACCTTCTGGCACAGGTTGGAGTAAGCCTATTAACATTTACATTGTTAGTTATAAGTTTGATGATGTTCCAACAACACATATTTTGTAACTTGTTTCCCTATTCAACCCTGCATTTTTTATGAACTTAATAACACCATAGTGGTATCCATGCAAGACAACAACGTTTAAACTTAAGTCTCGAAATACACCTCTTATAAAACGCATCAAATATCAACTGTGACAAAATGGATTCTATTTCTCGGTGGACATAGAATGCAGCGGATGGAGTAGACTTTTAATATTTGATCCAAAATATATATTTGTCACTGATCTCTACTTTCTAATTACTCTAGTTACAATTTCATCTGCAGCTGATGATGAAAACTTTTAAATTAAATAAAAATCTTATTATGTTTCCCTGGCAACAATTTAACAAGAAAGCGCAATATGTGAAATATATTAAATGATATGTGGTCATAAAAACATATAACTTTAACAAAAGGTTAAATAGAATCTTATTTTTGACAATATTTCGATATTATGTTTATTGGATTAAATACCTTCATCAGCTTGACGTATAAAATTGCCCAAATCACTTAGTCTTGATATAACGTTATTGACTAAATGCTCTTTATACATATTGCCCCATTTTCGAGTAAGATTCAGAAGGGCTTGACGGAACGGTCTGATGTCCACCTTAAAATTGAAATTATTTGTGAAATTCAGATACTATATTTACATAATTATCCCAATAGGAATAATTATAAACCAAACCTGAAACCAATTATTAAAAACTTTATGTGATTGCATATCCTCAATCTCCATGAATAAATTCTCATAATGGTCAATTTGTTCTCTAAAAGCTTCCATTTTTGGTGCGCAGGGCGTTGGTGCTGTACTATCTTTTTCTTCCAAGACAAGTTTATCCACTTCATCCGGTGTCAGTATTCGTCCGTAAGTGAGAAAAATTTCCATCACAGCATCTCTTTCTTCGAGCCATAAATAAGAGTAGTTTTCGAATGTCTTGCAAAAATCATTAGCGTCTTCAATAACCTAAAAGTTAAATATACCTTAATTGCCTTACTTATATATCATTTTAATTTAATATTGTCTGATATTCTCTTAAATATAGATATGGATTCGATGCTATATAAATACAATGACATAAAAGTATTTGTTATGAAAATCTCACCCTTTCAATTCCGCCCAAAATTTCATCTTTCATTTCTATAATATCTTCATTATTAACTATCTGTTGTTCATACGACTCCTCTTTTTGTGTATCTATTCTCTCCATTAAACGCGACATATTCAAAATATCATCAATTATACTCTTCAACATTGCAGTGAAACCTTTTTCATCACTAGGTTCTAAACTTGGTGCGAATACCATATCCGGATCAAGTAATTCTAATTGTGCTTCAAACAACGCAGCTAATTTATTTTTCGGATTCATGTGTTCTGTTATATATCCCAAACTAAAAGTAATATTATATTATAATATGCTTGTTATGATAATGAAACTGATATAACTCTTGAAGTCTACTAAAAGTTTTCTGATGAAAAGTGCACTAATAGTTTTTGTGCTATCCAAGATTTGAACTTCGATTTTTAGTTCAAATTGTAATAACATATTGTAAATATAACTAAAGAATTACACGCGGCATAATTATTAATAATATTCAACCAGTCATAAATAGAACACTAAAAACAGGCGGAAAAATTTTGAAAAAAATCCATAGTACCATATATATGATGTAAAGCTCGATACCGAGCCATCCGATCAATGTATACTGGTAGGCATGGGTTTCCTTCAATTGTGAAGGAAACCTGTGCCTTATACTGGGACCTATATCAGTTGTAAAATAAGCCGTTTGCTATATTTGTAAGTATAGTAGATAGATAACCTGCAAGCGATGGTTTTGTATAAAGCTTCTTCTAGCAATGCATCTATAAAAGTCACATAGTTCATCCAAATTTCACTATTCTGATTGTCTTGCATGTTGAATAGATGCATATTTTCTATCAATAATTCATTCACGCGCTGAGCTGTGGCTTGAATTTCAGCATAACGTCTCGCTTTCTTCTCTTGGCGTTCCTCTAAATTCAACAACGTATCCTGTTGAAATAAAAATACAACTATAAGAGTGAATATCATGGTAAGTAGATTTTTGTTCCTTATTTATGCACCTTTTTCCCTTCTTTTCGTTCAAATAATGGTTGAATAGCCCAATCTTTCATTACGGCTTTAATTTCTACTAAGTTATCTTGAATTCTCGACATTCTTTCAAATAAGTTACCCACTAGTCTATGTAGCTCTTGTAAATAATTCCAAAGATCTGAAATATAAAATCATTGCTCGCGATTAAGTTTTAATTATTTCTTAATGTTTTAGAGTTAGTATTATATTCACCGTTTGAGTTCCAATTCAGCTCATTTTGAGCCATTTCAATCCGTTGATCAATTGCTTTTATCTCATCCTCAACTAAATCAAATTCTACTTTCTGACTGTTCTTTCTTATCTGATTATACCAATCAATAGTGATACCTAAATTTATTCTATATTGCCGATATGTTTCCTGTTTTTCAAAAAGGTCTAAACTTTCTGACGGTAAACCGCTAGCAAATACTTTATTTGTTCGCAAATGATGAACTTCCCGTAGGATGTCTACGAGCTGTAAATATATATTTTAAAATTTTTAATAAATGAGTTAAATACTAAGCGAGACATATGAAGAATATTAATATTACCATAATATATTACCCACCATTGGATGAAAATTTAATACAAGGTCCGACCCTTGTCGTGCAAGTATCATGTTATTAGATTTTTCTTCAATAATTTTAGATACACTCGCTGCCCAATCATTAAAATACTTTTTCTTGAATTCATTTATTTTCTCTATCAGCCGCTCATGCCTGATGAAAATTTTTTTCGCTTCATCCGTACCCTTTATCCTGATTTGTTAAAAAAAAAAAACAAAATATTATGTCAGTATTAAGAGTAATAAGAAATAAGCTTAATGTAAATTGTGTAAATATCTGGTAATACTTAAACTGGTACTAAACATATAAAAATGTAAAAAGAATATACGTAATCTCTGGTTTAATTATAAATGGAACATGAAACCTTAATTATAAATTAATAAATACAGAAGAATATAAGCCAGATAATCAGCTTTCGCAATTTGCCCCACCCAGCTGTACTTACGGGTGCGGCAAATTGCGAAAGCTAGCTATAGGCTTGGTAATCCTTGTAGCTAGCATAGTCATATACAGGAGGCCCCCAGCAACTGGGGGCATATATGCGTCAACTTCCATCATTCCATATTTCTCCAGACGAGTACTTTGTTCATTAAATAGATCCTGAAAAATAATATTTACATACGTTTTAAACTTTTTCTGGATAAAGAAAACTATAAGAATTTAATTATTGTCACAATTCATAAATATAAATAGTACTTATCATGTTACTTACTTCACAAGCAACGATTTCATTTTCAAGCATAACAATAATTTCAACATACTTGGCGGTGAATTCATTTCTGATTAATGGTCGATCCAAAACCGAACCGACTACTTCAATAAGCTAAAAATAAATACATATTAAAGCATACAATTCACATCCTATACATATACCAATATGTTTAATTACAGATTCATAATTGATTTAACAAAAGTTTACCACATAAAATATTTGAGCATGTTACCTTGAAGATAGATTCTAAAGTCGAGCAATTATCAAACGATTCTACTAATACAGTAGACAGCTTGAGGTCTAAATCAATTATGTTTTCTTGAAATTCTTTCAAATCTTCATTAAATGTTTCATCATCTGGATCAAGTACATCATAGGATTTGGATGCAAACCCGTGAAAATAAGCATCAAATTCTGCAGATATTTCTCGTATCTGTCCCCCGAGTACTCTGCCCTTCATTCCTCCAATTTCAATTTTTTCAAGTTTTTGAAATTCCAATACAGTTTTGAAGAACCATTGAATGGTATTTAATCTATCCAGAAATTTATTTAATCGTTCAAATACGGCATTTGGGTGGAAAGTCCAGGGTATGACTCGCCTATTTTCAAAATATTTTGGTAGATTTTCTTTAAAATACTCAAACGTCGTCTTGTATTTTTTGAGTATATTTATAGTTACTTGAATTCTTTGGGTCGCTTCGTCTATATCACTGTGAAATAATGTTGTTGGGTCGAGGCATTTCTTCGCCTAAAATAGAATATAACAATATCTAATTTAGATTTGTAATGTAAATTAGATTCAGTTTATATTTTTAGAACCTTCAAAATTGTTATACGCTTTTAATCTTAGCGACACATTTTTGCATAGGTATTTATTTTACAATACAAAATTATAAGCTTCAAAGCCGCAATCGATAAATAATAATTATATATTACGTTTTCAGAAAATTACCTGGTAAATGAGCAAGTTACAAATCTGTTTTAGTAACACCATAAGTTTAGATGAACTGCAGTAATATTTAGAGTCTCGCCACACCATACAAATGACGTGAAATAGAGGACGAAAGAGAGGCAAACATTCTGTAAAATCCGTATCTTCAAGACTTTGGAAATGCTTTTCTAGTGTTCGAAGATAAAGGTCAATTTCACGAGCTTCAGCAAGAGCTGCAATTTGAAGGATATATGTATAACCAATTAATTATATGTATAAATAGGTACTTATCGCCGATACCGAGTGTGATGGGATCAATATTCCACAGAGAGTTAATTCTCTGTGTAGTCCACAAATAATTATTCTGTCTTTGTGTAATTTTTGTCCAATAATTGTATGTTTGTAGAGTCCTCAATAGAGGAATCTAGTTTGTAATACAAATTTATGTCTATAAATAAAATAAAAAAATCCCAATGATTAGACTCTCCATCTGCATATCTCGAGTTTGACTCTACAGTGCACGCAACTCTAAATTTTTAAAGCTATATGTTGTTGTCTTTTGCTTTAAAGTTTAAAGAATTACTCGTGAGAAAATCTGTATCTTTAAGAGAATTTCTTTATTGTTTGAATTTTGTACACTGTATTGAGTCAACATGGTCGGGTCTAAACCTTTATGAAGATACTCATGTTCAGTAGTGATAGTAAAACTAAGAATTGATAACTATTAATAGGTACAATTTGATGTGAAGATTAAAAAAATACAAACCTGATACAATGTTCTTAAAGAGCCTGCTAAAGCAAGGGTAATAAGCAGAAGTAGTTTTCTCTAATATAACTGCCATACACCTCACTCTTTCAGTACGAAGCTGATCATAAATATAATTTAGGTTGCTTAGTCTTGACTTCCAAAAAGCAAGTTCTACAAATATCAATAATGTACATGAAAATAAATAATTTATTAAACAAGAAATATTTAATTTAGAGAAATAAATAAAATTAACATTTTATAAAAATTTCCGTTAAAATTTCTCACTGCGTGTCATAAAAGATTAACAAGAGATATGATGTCCATATAACTTCTATGCAAGAGAAGAAAGACTATGAACAAAACCCTATGCCAACACGTCTGACCGGCGCAGTATAGTAGGTCAATCTTCTTCCCATAGTTCAGGAGGCCCAATCCCAGCCATGGGACGTATATAGGCTGAAATTATTATAGTAAGATGAATAAAATTTTAATAACGTTTGGATTTTTCTAAATTGTTAAACATGGAATATCTGGTTGACCGACTTTGCTCGGTATATTTTATTTGGTTTTTTTGCCGAACTTATGTAGATATTAATAAAAAATAAAAATAATGAAATAGTGAAAAAATATCAAAAATTACAAAAAGAGAATAATAATAACACCGAGATTCGATCTCACGCTGTTTGAATGCGACTTGACAACTTCCCAACTAAGCTATTGTCACTCTTGACGTCGACGGCGTAATTTGAATTCCTATTCTTTTAAAATTTTATGTCATTGTATTGATTTGCTAAAAACACCGACAAAACAACATTTTCTATAAATAAAACCTAGATAGATCGATTTTTTTGGCCCCGAAACCTTTAGTATGCCAAATTTCATCAAAATCGTTGGAGCCGTTGCCGAGATCCTGAATATATTCAGGTATTATACAGTGGATTTTGGTTATAACGACGGCGGTGGGACCACTTAAATGTCGTTGCTATATCCGGAGGTCTCTATATCCGAAATAATTATATTAACACTTTTTCTTTAACAGTAAATGTACGTCTAGGAATCATGTTCACAAGTTTAAGAAACACTGTTTACTCACTGGAAATTGGCTACGTAAATGACTCATAATTTTAACTATAAAAAATAGCGATAAAAATAGTTTTATGATAATGTGTGTAATACTCGCGTAAACATCAAAAACTTAACATTATTTTTACTAACCAACGCTTGGTACTGGATTTTGTCCATTTTCAAAAGCCTGGGCCGAATCTTCCATCATCACATCATTAATTTGTTGCGCCCATTTGATTACCACACCTTCAATCGCGCTTTTAAGGTACAAATCTACTTCTTTACCTTTCAATACATCTTTCTCCGCTTCGTGAACCAGTTCCACTCCTACCGGCATAGGCAGTACGGTCTGACCGTTGACTTTGCCTTTTACCTAGGTATATGAAAATATATTTAAGCTGATGGTAGCGGTAGAATTTTTCATGAACCTGGGCCAATTCCATCTGATGCCGTTAGGCCAACAATTATATTCGCAAAGAGGATTGACATCAGGAAGGCCGCCGGTTATGAAACTATTGCCGATAACTTGTTAACGCAATATGTAGGTACTATGAAAAAAGAGTCCATATTATGTCGACCCCAAGTAATTGCGACAAGAACAAGGTGACGACTTTTTTTGGGCGGGCTGTGGTCTGGACGCACGCCGTTCATTCTATGTCCAGGAAGATGGAAGAGTGGCACGCGACCCCATAACCTACGGTATTCCATCCCCTTCATCATTGGGCCAAGGCTTACCAAGATATTTTTTTATTTTTACAGAGCAGGATCTGTTTAGCAAGGAATATATAAGCGATATACTTTAATTTATAATTATAAATGTAATACCTACTCACCTCATATACAGTGCTTTTGAGATTATGTATCTGTTTGAGGATATCTTGAGATACTACAAGGGGCCATCCCTCGTGGTTCAAAGGGTTCGATAGTAGTGGTACGAATACTTCATCTACTAGTGCTGCCAATTCATCTATTAATCTTGGCGCCAGGTCTCCTATATTATAAATAATAAATACATGCTCAATAACGTAGATAAATCATAATGGGTCCTATATTAGACTTCGTAGACTTCTAATTATTTGAATTACAAAGAAAATTGTTTATTAACGAAAAATTGCCTCGCGCCTACAGCTTGTATTATTGAAGGTAAACTGTTTCGATATGTCCATCGGCGACTTTGGCAAAATCGTAATCGCGGCTGCAGAGTTCTCATGCGTTAATTGCAGTGTAGATCTGTGTAAACGTTTTCCTCTCAGCGGCCTAACTATAAGTAGAGATAGCTCGAATCTAATTATTGAAAGAAATTTACGAGATTACCGCGCCCAGGCCGTATAGATTCATATTCTATGTAGTAATAGAATATGAATCTATACGGCCTGGAATCAATACTAATATCATACTGGAATGAATACTATAGAAACTTATGATCATAATTGTTATCTGCTTCCCTAAGCGATGTGTTTTAATATTTTAGATACGCTATAATAAAATCAACTTACCGAAAATAACCATTTGCGCGCAATCTTCTTTCGGAATAGCATCCGGTTTTTTCTTTACGAAGTAGACAGCTTTATTCTTGAGATAGCATGGAAATGTAATAACCGGGACCAACTGCAATGCATGGGTTAATACTACAACTAATAGTATAGGAAACGGTTTGTCTACGAAATCTTTCAACGTAGACCTGTGTTCTTCTACACCTAATACTCTGAGCCATTTTTCTGGTTTTAGTTTAAGTGATTTTACAGCGTAAGAACCTATAAACTCAAAACGAGGATCCTTATTGGACGAAGATGGACCGGGTTGGTCCATCTTTTAAATGTTTTATCACAACGCTCAAGTCATTGTTCTAATCCTTCTGCTTGCACGGTTGAAATGCTTTTGATATTGCGGACTGCTAAAGACAGAGCCTGGCAAATGGCAAGTCACGCAAGTCCCAATGGCATGCCATTATGGAACGATGTCTCCTTTGTAACGAGCTATCGGCATCGCTAGACTAAAATAAATTAGAATAGGGTTGGAAAAAAAAGTTCAATAATAATTACGTTTTGTTTTGTTTTATATATTGTAAACAGACGCGTAACTATGAAACCCTATGTTGTTTCAAACAGTTTTATGAGATAGTAATATCGGTGATGAAGACTTGATCCTTTCATTTGCCGTGTTTATTTGAAAGTTAACTTAAAATTAACACAGACGTAAACGTATGTCTATAGCGCACAAGTCGGGCGATACTGGCAAGAGGAACGTAGAATTGTATCAAGGAGCGGATTATTTTCTACAAAACGAATCTGTAGAAAGCCCTAGAGGGATCTAAGGGGTAGTACTAGGCTTACTAGTTTATTTCTTATCCAATAATGTTTTCTTGACCCTACGATCTTATGTTATCAGTTATAGTAGGACCCACAGCTCGAATAATTTATCAACGCTGTGATGTCTTTAAATACATATAAGCATCTATAAAACTGTTCATGAGAAGATTATTTAAAACCTAAGACGCTAGAAAGAGTGTGCAGGTCGGATTAAGCACTACTTTTTATTCACTGAAGACAATTTACTTTTATTTTTGCTATCGGTACAATGGCTGTAAGTGGGTATGAGCGAGTACCAGGCGCTATGAGCTCCGCCCTACACCCGTCCGCCAAGATGACACTCGCGCGACGTCGTCGCCCAGGAATAAGGTCAACTGTCGCTTCTAATGGTTTCGTGTCCAAGCTTCACGCAGAAGCGGGAGGCATTTTTGCTTATAGTATTAACTAGGGCTTGAATTTTTAAGAGCGTTATCGGTAATCGGCACTTCTCGCATTTTAGGTATTGAGCTACGGTCCGATATCGACGCACACTAATGCACTACACACACGCGAGTTCATAGAATGACCAGTCTTGAGCCTTGGCGCTTATAATCAATCTCTAATATATTCTTCGGAGAAGGATATTTTCAAAAATCATAATGATGTAAATTTTAAAATTTTTAATTAAAAACCAAATCTCATAACAGTAAAACGGGTAAAATTGTATTTTTAATATGCAAAGTACAGGAAATAGTAAAATATAGGCACAGAGTATAACTTACAAGGAGACCTTCAGACGTGTGGGTCGGGGATTTCCATGATTTTTGGTGGGGTGGTAGAGGGTGCACGAAGGTATCACAACTACCAAATATTAGGGTCAACTGGGCCCTCGTTAAAAAGATTTTAAGGGTCAAAGTTGGATGGGTAATTTATGTACTAGAAAAATTCAAAGTCAAATCGCCAACAAGCGGTAATCTCGTGGTAACGTTCTCGCCGGCGGGAACTCTGGTCTCGGGTTCGAGACTCGACAACTTATTTTTTTTAAATTATCACATTATTGTGTAATAATTTAAAAAAAATAAAAAAACCTCAATCGACGTCCCTATCCCGGGACGTCGATCGCCGTCACACGGTCAGGCTCTCTGCGGGTGACACACTAAAGTCCCCGGTCCGGTCACCCGCGGACTCGCCTAGGGCGGCGTGAGGCGCGGATACTCGTATCTGCGCCGCCCGAGTCGCCGGTGGCGGAACGTGTGACCAAAGATTGATCACACACGAGCCAGCGTCTCCTTTCGTGAGATGACAGCCTCACAGAAGGCGGTGACCACGTTCCAGTTCCTGACGCTGCTGAGCATCTCCCTAGTGATGGTCGGCAGGGTCCGGTCGGCACCGGTGATTGCAACGAGTTCACGACGCTGCTCTGCCCACGAGGCACACACCTCGAGCCTGTGCTGCGCCGTGCTCACGTCGCAATCGCAGTGGTAGCAGGATGGTGGTGTGCTCTCCCTCCTAACGAGTTTGCGCAGGTACTTGGCTATCGTCACCCATCAATACCTGCACCAGTCGGAAGGAATGTACCCCGTGCTGCCGACCCAACCACCCCATCAGTACCAGCTGAAAGGACTCGACGGTCCTGATACCGTATTGAGGCTTCTCCAGTCCGATTGCCCAACGAGCAATGGCGTCTCGGCGGGCGTCGACCCGCCAGGCGGCAATCACCTTGATTGAGGCTATATGTGGCTCGCGTCTCTGATACTCGCAGGTAAAGCTCGGCGAGTACCTCCGCCTGCAGATCCCACCGCAGAGTTCCGGCCAAGAGGCACGCTGCCTCCGTGGCTGCCGTGCAGTAGTCGAGTATGGCCCTAGTCGCCATGGCCATGGATGTCTAACAAGTCAGAGATTTAAATCTACCCACTACAGAAATTAGTTATTAAATTTTGATCCACATTTTGCTACATATTTATTGCTAGTACAAGAAGAAAATGATTCTCTATGAAAAAATTATATTATGTATGGTTAGTAATTATTAAACATTAAATTTGAGTTAGCTGATAATCTACAGAAGATGAGGCTGCATAAATGTTCCGTTCGGCTTTTTGATGTGATTTATCTATAGGCGGGGTTAACCTGATCGTCGCGCGGCATTAAAAGCGGTGTTAACGCCACGCTTCGCGGTAACGACTTCAAAATAATTTTGATGTTTCACATCTGCCAGGCGTCCTGAGTGACGGCTCACTTCTCTTTTTGTATACTCTTTTGAAACTATAAGTACCTTACAGTTTTGTCGTGTTCTCTTTTTCCTTGCCTTGTAACCGATTTTGTTCCCAAGATACAATCTGCTTTTTCGACCCATCACCTAAAACGTAAAAAGATTCTATATTATTCTTTATAGAGATCGCATGAAAGTAATTAAAAGAATTAGGTAGTAATAAATACTTACGAATTAAAACCAATCAGTCGCAGTATACGCTCAAGTTCGTATTGTCGTCTTTTACGCTGTGAGCGGAGAGCTCGAGCGACGTGACCCTGCTCCATTGAGCGCCAAGGCGCGACTGGCTCATGAACAATTATGCCGTTCAATTTATAGTAATATTTAAAATTTAATTACGAGGGTGACTATTCGTATTTCAATTTGGTTTTTTTTTTACTGCTTCTACAATAGTCGAACAAATAGTGGATATTTTTTTAAATATTCCAAGGTTAGTATTATTCACAAAATTAAATGTTTTACAGGAGCCATTTTCGTCAAATTAATCTTAAGGAAATATTTTTTTTTTAGTTTTAAAAGGAAGAAATCTTGAATTTCATTTTAAACATACCCAAGAACAGTAATTTTCCTAACATCTACAATTTTTTTCGAGCTGCCACGACTTATCGTTTATTCGTACCTGAACTTCAAAACTCAGCGTTTTCGTAAAATCTCATTAACTTAAGTTCAAAATACCCTTGCCTTTTAATAAAATAGTTACAATATTGAGTTATAATTCTGTACAAGCTGTACAACTGTACAATATAAAGATGTGTTTAATTTAGTGGTTATATAAATTTTTAGTAAGCTATTATGATGAACGAGTAACCAGTCCTCAAAAAACCACATTTTTGGGCTTACGGCCGCTTATTACCGATAACGCTCTTAAAGTGAAATCTTCTTTATGCAGGTTTGGAAGGTGAATATTCATGGAAATCGTCATCGACATGGTCACGTAGTGTGTTAACGATATTACTATATCTGTCGCAATGTCAGTATAACAGTGCCGAATGATATCCAAATCAGATAAATGTAAATTTTAATTTAAAAATATCTATTATTTTGAGATCAAACAATTTGACTGCAAAAATAACGGCTGCGTGTTCATAGTTCGAAGTTGTTACTTCTATCGGCAGGCCGATACTGTACTCACTGCATTACATTCTTTTTTTATTAAAAAATAGTGCTTAATCTATATAGTAAAAGTATTGCTTCAATGAAACGTCCATTTGATACCATCAAATTGTGCTACCATCATAGGTGATCGGCATAGCACACCAGCTTTGAGTTCTGTATTAGGGTGCCGAACCCAAAGGGTAAAAATGGGACCCTATTACTAAAACTTCGCCGTCTATCTGTCCGTCTGTCTGTCACCAGGCTGTATCTCTAGTCGCAATACTGAGACAGTTGAAATTTTCATAAATTTTGTAAGTATTTCTATTGCCGCTATAACAACTAATACTACTTATAAACATCATCATCATCATCATCTTGCTCTTATCCCAATTACTTGGGGTCGACGCAATATGTCATTTTCTTCCATACGGTCCTATCAGACGTCATCTCTGCAGTCACTCCCACGCTATCCATGTCATGCTTCACGCAGTCCATCCATTTCCTCGGTCTTCCTTTCCCCCTAAAGCCTTCAACATTCATACCTAAATCTTTCCTCACAACATTACTTTCATCCCGCCTCATCACATGTCCATACCATGTCAGCCGTTCACTCTTTAACTTTTTCGTCACTGGCGCAACTTTCAAACTTCCTCTAATGTGTTCATTCCTCACTTTATCCATTTTTGTCACACCACACATCCATCTCAACATTCGCATCTCCGCTGCATGCAGTCGTCTCTCATCCGTCGCTTTTGTCGCCCAACATGCTGATCCATACAGTACGGCAGGTCTTATTAGGGTTTTATAAATTTTACCCTTTAACTTGAGGGGTACTCTGGGGTCGCATGTTGTACCCGTGACCTGCCGCCACTTCATCCATCCCGCATCGATTCTGTGTTTCACCGCACGATCTAGGTCGCCATCGCTTTGGATAAGAGAACCCAGGTAACAGAAATTAGAGCATAGGTACTGGTATAGGTACTCCATCTAAGGATATGGGTGTAAAATTGGAAAGACCGCCGAAATCGCAGAACATGTATTCTGTTTTAGGTCTGCTAATTTTCAAGCCAACATTCTCCAATTTACAGCGCCACTTTTCCAGCATGCTCTGTACCTCAAGGCCCTCCTCCCCGACGAGGACAATGTCATCAGCGAATAGCATGCACCAGGGTGCCTATTCCTAATACTACTTATAAACAAGATAAATATTTAAGCGATTTTTTATAGATAATGGTACGGCACCCTTCGTGCGCGACTACGACTCGCACTTAGCCGATTTTTTTACTCCAGCTCCAAAAGCTCAAGAATATAACAAAATGGATATCTACGTAGTTTCGTTAAATATTTACTTTTTAATAAAAGATAAATGTAAGAATGTTACAAATTGCATTCGCTGTAACTTGAAACATGGAACCTAGCTAGTTTCAGTTATAAAATACTAAAATAAAATATTATAGGTAAGTATTAGGTATACATGCTCATTTGAGTTACGACCTGCCGTGCCGAAGGATATCGAATGTACTTTACTGGTTACATAAAACTTTATATTAACAATACTGAAATAATTCTTGGATACTAATCAAGGTCTTTCTATCACGAACAGTAGACAGCAACGCGTTAGTACAGAATATTTGTTTTTGACTCCTTTATTTTATCTGGTTTGAAAACCTAATTTAATTGATCTAAAAAATTTTAAAAGTAACTTATCCAGAATCCTTTATATTTCATCAGACAATGAAAACTGGGTGACACAGCAAGAGTCCATCCACCGGTCACCACTTACTATTAATTTGGTTACCGACAGCGTACCGGTAAGGGCGTATCATGAGATATCTTGATGAGGATTATTCTGGGAGCTATTCCTATGCGCTGGCAAATGTTTCCGTGTGGTGACGGAGTAACAATACAATTCAGCACTCTCTTTCCTACCCGTGAATGTGATAAAAGACGACTAATGGATATAATATGCATATAACGTCTATGCAAGAGATGGAAAACTCGAAATAAAACCCTATGCCAACCCGTCTGACCCACGTGGTATAGTAGGCCAATATCTCTCCTATTACAGAGGATGCTAAAGTCCAGCAGTGGAACGTATATGAGCCAAAATGATGATGATGATGAAATGTGCCTACATTCAGTAGGTAACAGGGCTATCTTGTAGAGATCACAGAAAATCATAGTGGCCAGGGACATACACAAATACCACATGATATCGACCCCATGGGACTTAGAGAAGAGAAAATGCATTATAGCGGTTGCTTAACAGCCAAAGATGCTTGACGGGGATGCCCGTAGATTTCATTAGTAGATCAATTTTCTTCTTTATAATATGGAGATCAACCTTATCCAATAATGGGACATAATTATATGGGCTATAACAAATTATGAGATTTTCGTTGTAATTTGAGCTGTCTATGTGCAGTAAAATCAAAAATGGGATCGAACGTTTAAACGTTAAATTATTATAGCATGAATAAATATTATTAAAAAGATAGTTCAGAAATACCTACACTTCGGCTATTGTTTATCCTTCAGCTGTTTCTCAGCAATTAAGGGGGACAACATCCGAGTTTTTTATGGGGGACAACATCTGGCTTTTTTCCGCCTCCGGCGCTTGTTGAAGGCAGACGTGTAAAGAAAGTAACATTAAAATATTAAACTAAAAGTAAAATTGGGATAACGTGAAGTGACTCTTATATTATCAGTGTTAAAGTCCAACATAAATTACTGTCGTAGCAGTGTATTAAGATATTACAATTATTAAACGCGTATAGCAGCAGCCACACACCCCGCTATACCTCTCACACCTCAAGAGTGAAGAAGACAGCTTATTTTCGATCTCACTCCAACTATTGTCAACTACCTACTTACGGTAAAAATGAATATTCAAAGAACACCGCCCACCGCATATTGACAATCGTAAGCGGAAGTGTCAGCGATTCAGTGCCTAATTTACTGGCACATAGCGACGATGAATCCTACACTAAAGTCAACTTGAGGAAAAGAAAGGAGCGCACGGAAGAATATGGCTACAAAAGAGATTTCGAGAGCTTCCATATAGATATAATGAAGTGCTTAGAGGGAATTGGCGGCACATAAATCAAGCAACTGAATCAAATACGAGAAGCAGTAATGAATGAAGAAATGAATGAAGAAATGAGATTAAAACTATAAAAATAACCACGGAAAGCTTTACAAAACAGTTTCAACAAATAAATAGCGAAATACAAATTTTAAAATCAACCAATAGTAATACACAAGAAAAAATACAAAATATAGAAATAGAGTTGTCACAGATGAGACAGCAACCCATTAATATGCATGCAACTAAATCGCCAATCTTATCAAGAAAACCTCCTCCTTGAATTGAAAGATCGTTGTGAGCGAGAAAAAGACATTGTTATTGTGGGTATATCGGAAATAAATGATAAAAATTATAAGTTGTGGCAATTATACGATGAAGAACAAGTAATTAAATTAATATCGTTGTTATACGAGGATTGTCCTAAACCATTAAAGCTAATGGGCATTTTCATAAAAATGTACAAGGGCGTTTTCAGGCCTGTCCCTCTAAAACATTACCTTTTTTAAACAATTAATTCTATTTGAAACTAGCACAAAATTTTACATTAGGTTTATTGTACATTTAAGTAATATTTTATAATATTATTTAAGCCAATTATCGTATAATTTTTCGATTAAAAAATAATATAACAACAGATTGCTATAATTTTATCGTGTCCCTTTGTAGCCAGACGATATTTCAACACTGAATTTACATATTAGTTATAATAATTTGCTCAGTGCCGTATTTTATTTTTCTGGTAGATAGTGTAGGGTCAATTTATTAAAAATATATATTTTGTTGCCTACCGTGAACAAAAAGCTCTCCCTAAGCCTCGATTAAAGAAGGACATATTATAGCGCTCAGGAAACACGCGGCAAGTAGTTAATTCCAGAGCCTGCACGTACGTGGGAGAAATAATCACTGAAAACGTACAGTTGAAGACTATAACGTGAAATTGGTGGTGGTGCGAGGTGAAATGGATGAAGCCTGCTGCAGTGTCGAGTGATACGTTGGTAAAATGGTGACGGTGGTACTAAATCAAACAGTTCCTCAGAGCATTCCTCATGAAAGAGCCAGTAGAGTACACAGAGTGACATAAAGTCTCTCCATCGCTCTAATGACTCCTATCTGTCCGTAAGATTGGGATCCCCGACAATTCGAATAGCACGCCTTTACAGGGAGTCCAGTGGGTATAGCTGATATTTGGGCGCATTTGCTTAGAGATGTAAGCAGTACTACACATAAGGACAAACTTGTGCTTTGTATAACACAAGACGCTATCTCGATGTGAAGTACCGCTTGACTCTGTTCAGGACGCCGAGAGTTTCCCCGTAGAACTGAGGCACCATGACAAATAGGTCCTTCTTTGCAGTGAGCGCGCAAACTTGTGTATTCGTGATATTGAACTGGACTAAGTTATATTCACCCCATTCCGAGGCCCGCTCCAGAGAGCGCTCGTCATCAGACACAAGTTGAATCCTTCACTCAACACCCGTGCTGTCCACATAGCAACACACATTATCTATGGATAGCATGTCGTTGATATGCATAATGAACAACGACGGGGAGAGCACCGAATCTTGTGGAACATCAGCGTTAACAGTCATGGTATCGGAGCAGGAGCCACCTTCGACGATTTTTATGCTCCGTCCATTTAGAAAGCCGGCGATCCATTTATAGAGTCCCTCAGGGATTCTATATGATGGTAACTTCGGTAGAAGTCCCGTATGCCAGACCCTGGCGGACGCCTATGTGATATCTAGGCTGAACGCTAGCGCTCACACTTGCCCTCCAAGACCTCTGCCCCACGATGTGTGAGGCACACAAGAAGATCACCAGCTGACCGGCCATGACGAAATCCGTATTGACGATCACTGATCAGCTGGTAATCCTCAAAGTACTGCAGAAGCTGGCGGTTTATAACTTTCTCTATTATCTTAGGGAGCAAGGGCAATTGGCCTCTAATTCCATGGGTCAGACCAGTCTACCTTTTTAAGGATCGAATTGATGTGGGATAGATTGTCTTAGCTTAATAGCATTTCTGCTGGGCTTTGGGGTTACACATCTCTCTGGTTAGTTTCTGATATAATGATTTCTGATGTTTACGCGAGTATTATACATTTTAAATAAAACTACTTTACGGATTTTATCGCGTTTGTATTTGATTTTTGATTACCCGACGTTTCGAACACTTTACAGCGTTCATGATCACGGGTGGACTAAGATGTCTCACGTCCAACAAGTCATCGTTACTGCAGAAAATTTTATAATTATCTACCCGATACAGAAATTAGTTATTAAATATTGACCCACATTTTGATACAAAATTTATTGCCAGTGTAAGAAGAAAATGATTCTATATGAAAAAATTATATTGTTTATGGTTAGTAATAATTAAACATTAAAATTAATAGTAATTATATTTAAAAACTAACTAATAATCTAGTATACTACCACCGGATGGGGTACTACGCCAGAAACCTCCACGTGGTGTACCCTGGGCACGAGCGACAATTTCTTGGACTGCTCTCTGGAATTGTCGCTCGTGGCAAATATCTGGCCCGAGGGGGGGCCCAGTTTGTGGGATGCCCCAAATTCGCTCCATGCCCTCTAATTGTAGAGGGTAATGGACGCGAAAATTCGACGGGCTCAGTCACTCATTCGTTTGAGGACTGAGCAGGCATTTGCCAACCGCGACAAATCGTAGACCTGATTCTTGCTTCGGGACATTTGTCTTGAGGCCTAGATTCAGGAGCGAGGGTCTTGGCTTAACCGCCTGGACCGCGAGGAAGAAAACCTCTATAAAACAATCACCCAGAATCCTAAGTTCTGGCGCGCGGCGAGAGGATGCATGGCTGATGGGTTGTTCAGTCGTTAGCGCACCCCCAGCCAGGGTACCTGCGGACCCCCTGTGTTGGGATACAAATGTACGCTTGCCCGGGTATCGGGCTCTCTGCCCGGGTCGACCTTTATTTCTCCCATACTCGTGGGAATCGAATGGATTCTTCGTACAATTTGGATGTAGATAGGAGGGGTGAGACGCCCAAAACCACCGACAGCGGGGAACCTATTAGTTCTCACGTTATAGCCCGGCCAAGCTACGGCAAAACTGGCCCAGAGGAGAGGGATGCCTCGTCCGACTGCAGCTCGGCTGCTAGTTCGGCACTTGAGGCCACAAGATCAGGCAAGGGGCCGGCGACACTCGAGGCCCCTAAAAAGAGAAAGAAGAGGAAGAACATGGGGACAGGAAAGGCTACGAGCGTAAAGAGGCGCGAGTTGGCCAGGCAGGAGCGGCTGGCCAGGCAGGAGCGGCTGGCCAGGGAGGCCGCTGCAGCCGCTCCGAGTGCTGACGAGGGCGGCAATACTGCCGCAGGGCCGTCAGACACCGACATGTCGGCTGCTGAGACTGTCGGTGGGTCATCCCAGTCTCCGGCATCGGCCCTCGCGGCAGCCTTAGAGCTTGGGGAGGAGGCCCTCCCCTCGATGGTGCGGAAGCGCCCCCTGAATATGGGTGGCACCTCAGGATCCGCCTCCGAGGGGAGTGGCGCTATCATGCCTCCTCCCAAGGTTCCAGCCTCTCGCAGGGGGCGAGGGGCTGCAATGGTGGCGGCGAGGTCAGCGGCTCCGGCGTCGATCAGCCATACGCGGGGGACTGATGCCCAAAAGCGGGCGAATGAGGCGGCTGCCGCAAGAATGATGAGGGTGTTAGCGGACATACCTCCCACCGCCGCGGCAGCTACTGAGCCCGCTGTAGGTATCGACCCCCCACCAACTAACGTGGCAACCCTGCAGGCCGAAAATACCCGCCTTAGTGGCGAGGTTTCGGGCCTGCAGGAGAAGAACAAGGCCCTACAAAAGGAGCTGTCGGCGGTGCAGAAGGCGAACCGCGAGTTGGCCAAACAAATGGCCGACTTGCGGCGCCAGGTCGCGCAGCTGGCGAGGACCGCGCCGCCGACAAGTGCCGGCCCTGCCGCCGCCCCCGTCGTCCCCGCTGCGCCAACTCGCGCTGCGGCGAGTCCCCAGAGGGCCCAGCCGGCCGAAGTGGTCCCGCTGCCCGCGGTGGATGGCGTGCCGGACCAGACCATGCGCGCCGTAGTGGAGGTTGTTGGCAAAATGCTTGACGCGCGCATGGCGGCTCTGGAGCAGAGACTGTCCCTGCCTCCGGAGCCCCGTCTCCGGCCGCCGCTTGCTGCGGACAGGCCGCCAGGGCGGGCGCGTGGGAAGCTACGCTGCGGCCGTTGCTGGGCCGAAAACCAAAGGACCCGCCGCGAAGAAGAAGGTGGCACCGGCTCTTGCCAAGGCCGGACCTAAGCCGCCGCCGACAACTGCATCGTCGGCGGCGGCCACCGTAGCCGCGACCGCGACTGCTGCGCCTAGCGACCCCGTTGCCCCCGAAGAGGGTTGGCAGACGGCTGAGCGCAGCCGAAAAAGTCGCGGCCAGAAGAGGAGAGCGGAGGCCAAAAGCGCCGCCAATGCCTCCGCTCCCAAGGCAGGAGCCGAAAGCAAGAGGTCGCGCAGGAGGCTCCGGCCGCCGAAGTCAGCCGCGGTGGTGATCACCGTGCTGCCTGAGGCCGCCGAAAACGGCCTCAGCTATGAGGCCGTCTTACGTCGCGCCCGGCGGGAGCTTGACGTCTCCGATTTAGGAGGCGTCGAAGCCAGGACCCGCAAGGCCCGGACAGGGGCTCGGATTCTAGAGTTCCCTGGGGTCGAGGGCGCCAAGACGGCCGATAGCATGGCGGCCAAGTTGAGGGGTCTGTTCGCAGAGGAGGATGGCGTCAAAATCGCCAGACCCGTAAAGTGCGCAGAACTACGCGTCGCGGGTCTGGACGACTCCGTGACGGTGGATGACATCCGGGAGGCCATCGTCTCGAAAACCGGGTGTCCCGTGGACACCGTCCGAATTGGCGCCATCCGCCCTGGTCCGGGCGGCGTCGGTGCTGCCTGGGTGCAGTGCCCGGTGGAGTCGGCCAAGCAATTGGCCGGCTCAGGCAGGCTCCTCGTGGGCTGGAGCTCGGCGCGGGTGACCGTGCTGGAGTCCCGGCCTGCGAGGTGCTACAAGTGCATGGCGGTCGGACACACTCGGCCGACATGCACTAACTGCTTTGATTGCAGCGACCTTTGTTTCCGCTGCGGTCAACCCGGGCATAAGGCGGCATCGTGCGCCGCCACTCCCCACTGCCCCGCGTGTGCGGCGGGCAATAGGCCCGCCAAGCACCGCATGGGGGGCAGGGAGTGCAGACCCCCGGCTTCGGCCCCAAAGGGGCGGAGCGGCCCGACGACCCCGGCCGCTCCCGCCCCTAGCGCGACCCGGTCGCCCGCCAGCGTGGAGGATAATGGATACGGCCCACTAATGGCGGCCGAATCTTACCACCTCCTGCAGGCCAACCTCAACCACGCCGCCGAGGCACAGGACGTTTTCCTGCAAGCCATGGCGGAGTGGTTGATTGGTGCAGCCGTAGCCGCGGAGCCGTACGTGGTGCCTGACCGGCCCAATTGGCTGGGCAGCAGTGACGGCTCTGTGGCAATCGTCGCCTCCACGTCGTGGCATTCCCCGCCCTTGCTGCTCAAGGACAGGGGCGATGGGTATGTCGCGGCGGAATGGGGAGAGGTTACGCTATTTGGTGTTTACTTCTCCCCTAACAGGAGCGCGACGGATTTCGGGGCCTTCCTCACCATCCTGGGGGCATCGATACGGCGACTGGCACCGCGCCAGGTCTTCGTCATGGGGGACTACAACGCCAAGTCCACGGCGTGGGGGTCCCCCAGGACGAATGACCGCGGGCGGGCGGTCGAAGAGTGGGCGGCGGCACTGGGCCTCTGTTTGCTGAACAGGGGCTCGGTGCAAACGTGCGTGCGGCAGCAGGGCGGGTCGATAGTGGACTTGTCGTTCGCTAGCCCTAATGTCGCAGCACGTGTGAGGAGCTGGTGCGTCCAGGAGGAGGTTGAGACCCTATCCGACCACCGATACATCCGGATAGAGGTCTCCCGGACCCTCCTGCAGCCCAGCAGGGGTCACATGGCGGACGGAGCTCCCGCGTTTCCGCGGTGGGCTGTGGGTCGATTGGATCGGGACCTGTTGGCGGAGGCAGCCATCGTTCAGTCGTGGCTGTCCTCACCGCCCCAGGCGGACGGGGTGGATGCCGAGGCTGGCCGCATCCGCTGTGCGTTAACGCAGATCTGCGATGCGGCCATGCCCCGTGTGCGGCGTCTGCCCCGGAAGAGTGCGGTCCCCTGGTGGTCCCGAGAATTGGCAGACCTTCGGGCCGCGTGCATACGTACCCGGAGGGCCTACACCCGCAGCCGAGCGCGTCACCGCGACGCTGAGCGGGAGGGCCAGCTGTACGAGGCTTACCGCAGTGCGCGGTCTGCCTTCAGGCTGGCCGTCCGTACCGCCAAGGACGTTAGTCGGCGGGAGATGCTGGACAGTCTCGAGCGTGACCCCTGGGGTCGCCCCTACCTCGCGGCGCTGAACAAGCTCCGCGGGCGGGGCCCCCCCCTCACCGAGACTCTCCAGCCCAGCCTCCTCACCAGAGTTGTCGAGGACCTCTTTCCACAGCGGGTGGAGCACACGCCCCCGGTCATGGCTTCGCCGGACAGCGACCGGGAGGCCGACGATGAAAGTTCTCCGCCCATCACGGAGCCGGAATGGGGGCGGCGGTGGCGCGTATGCGAGTCAAATCCACCGCCCCCGGGCCCGACGGCATTCCGAACCGTGTGCTGGCCCTGGTCCTCGAGCATCTGGGACCACGCCTCAGGAGACTGTTCGACGCCTGTTTGACGTCCGGGCAGTTCCCTGGGTGCTGGAAAGAGGGGAGGCTGGTTCTCCTGCCGAAGCCGGGACGGTCTCCCGAGTCGGCCTCGGCCTACAGGCCCATCGTGCTGCTCGATGATGCGGGCAAGCTGCTGGAGAGGGTGTTGGCTGCCCGCATCGAGCGGCACCTTGTCGGGGTTGGGCCCGATCTGTCCGACGCCCAGTTTGGTTTTCGGAGGGGGCGTTCGACGATCGCGGCCCTGCTGCGCCTGAAGGCCGTGGTAGCGGAGGCCGTCACCGGCGGAGGAGTCCTATTGGCGGTGTCCCTGGACATCGCCAACGCCTTCAACAGTCTGCCATTCAGCTGCATCAGGGAGGGGCTAAGGTACCACGGGGTGCCCGTGTACCTCAGGCGGCTGGTGGCAGACTACTTGGAGGGGCGCAGCGTCCTCTACGTTGACCGAGTAGGGGACGTTGTGCGAACGCCCATGACGTGCGGTGTCCCACAGGGGTCGGTTCTGGGTCCGACCCTGTGGAACATCGGCTACGACTGGGCGTTGAGAGGAAGCCTCCCACCCGGGCTGGGCGTAATTTGCTACGCCGACGATACACTCGTCACAGCCCGGGGTGGGACGCTCGAGGAGGCGGCACGCCTGGCAACTCTCGGCACCGAGGAGATTGTCAGGCGGATCGAAGCGCTGGGGTTGAGGGTAGCCCTGGAAAAGACGGAGGCCCTTTTGTTCCATGGCCTCCGTACCGCCGGGCCTCCCGCCGGCGCTTCGATCACCGTGAATTCGGTCACCATCAGCATCCAGGCCCACATGAAGTACTTGGGCCTGGTGCTCGACGGGCATTTTTGGTTCCGGGAGCATCTCCATCGACTTGTTCCCCGGCTTGTCGGCGCGGCGTCCGCCCTTTCGCGGCTGATGCCGAATGTGGGCGGACCCAGTGCTACGTGCCGACAGCTGTACGTGGGGGTGATCCGGTCGATGGCCCTGTACGGCGCACCGGTGTGGGCGGGGTCCCTGACCGTCCGTCTGAGGGCCCTCCTGTGGCAACCACAGAGGGTCATGGCGATCAGGGCCATACGGGGTTACCGCACGGTGGCGACGGAGGCAGCGTGCCTCCTGGCTGGAACCCCCCCGTGGGACCTGGAAGCGGAGATGCTCACCGACATTTATCGGCGGGTGTCGGAGACGCGCGCCCGCGGCAGCATGGTCTCCATCAATGAGATCACCGCCTGGCGGGTCGACGCCCGCTGAGAAGTAATTGCCCGTTGGGCAGTCCGGCTGGAGAGTCCTCGGTACGGTGTCAGGACTGTCGAGGCCCTCCGGCCGGTGCTGATGGAGTGGTTGGAGCGGACGCACGGAGTGCTTTCCTTCCGACTGGTGCAGGTGCTGACGAGGCACGGTTGCTTCGGGAAGTACCTGCACAAGATTGTCAGGAGGGAGAGCACACCGTCCTGCCACCACTGCAGTTGCGACGAGGACACGGCGCAGCACACGCTCGAGGAGTGTGCTGCATGGGAGGGGGATCGCCGTGAACTCGTCGCAATTATCGGTGCCGACCTGGCGCTGCCGACCATCGCCAAGGAGATGCTCGTCAGCGTCAGGAACTGGGACGCGGTCGCCGCTTTCTGTGAGGCCGTAATCTCACGGAAGGAGGCGGCGGATCGTGTGCGAGTAGAGCTCCTATTCGGCGACACGTTCCGCCGCCGGCGACTCGGGCGGCGCAGGCGTGAGTATCTGCGCCTAATGCCGCCCTAGCCGAGGCCGCGGGTGATCGAACCGGGGAATTGTCCGTCACCCGCGGAGAGGCTGACCGCGCGACGGCGACCGACGTCCCAGTACGTCGAGAGGTGAGGATACCCGAAAGGGTATTCCGTCGGGCCGACCACTGACGACAAGTCACATCTTCTCCGGTGGTCGGCCCAACAACGAGGTGACGTGGGTACGGGTGGGTTATGGGCCCGCGCGCCGTCCTTTCATCGCCCCGGACGGATTGGACCGCGCGTGCGCTTACCATAGCCCACCCATAAAAAAAAAAATACTACCACCGGATCGGAACACGGTTACACTGAGAAAGATCCGGCAAGAAAACTCAGGTAACATGATGCTAAATTAAAGTTAATTTTGAAGGCGGCTTACTTTATGTTACTAAAAAGGTTTTAATTTATAAAATTATCTTTAGTTATTATTATTGTGGGTCAAATCTATACAATATGAGCTCACGGTGTCTTGCAGTTTGTTCAGTTTCTGATAGCCTAAATTTCGGTTATTATAACAAAAACGATGCTATAGTAAACTTACAAGTGACCTGTGAAATCCACCTTTAATATGTGAACTAGACAGATGCCCCATGGCAATGTATTATATAGGATGGAATTAAATTGACGTCCCTTTTTGAAATAAGGAGTACAAAAGCGATAACTGAACACTATTCGAAATAAAATATATTTAAAAATTGAGTTTGTTGTTTATAGACTGTTATTCTGCCCTATGCCGCCATCCAAAAGTTGAAAAAAACTTTCAATTTTGACTTTTAAATATTCAGAACGTATTCAGTTATTGCTTCTGTACTTCCTATTTCAAAATAGGTCATTAATTGAATACCACTATATATTTTTTAAAGCAACAACAGCCTAAGAACAAAAGTACACGTAAGATACTCGGATAACTTTACATTATTAGAAAAACTATTAGATTCCATTGTATTTACTTCACTGATGTAGTTGCATGCTGTTTATTTATAAAATGCATTTTATTACTGAATACCCTGAAGGATAATATACAGATAATGTCACCAACGTGGCGACAAAAAAAGACGTTGTGGTGTTGCATTACGATGCACATTAAACAGCACTGACGCCTCTAAAAAAGCTAAAAGAGTTGTTACTATTTGCGCACAATGCAAACAATCAATGTGCTTACCATGTTTTAATGAAAAATACGTTGCGTAATTTATGAATAAACTTCTTTAACAAAAGTTTATCAATCGACAACTGAGAAATTATTTTATTCCTATCACTACTTACTACACATATTGAACTATCTTCGCTTGCGGTACGAGATACAATCGATACCTAATTTTTTTTTTGGTATATGTAGTTTATTCTGATGTCATAACTGCATGCGAACCTAGCAATATATAGAGCAATAGGTTATCTTTGACCCTCCAAAACTTCAAAAAAAATGTCATTGATTTTTGGAAGATATAAATTATATTCAAAACTGTATTTTTGGGAGGCCAATTAGATCTCCAACGCACCGAAGGATAGATTAGTTACGAGATCTTTTAGGTCTCCAAAGTACCAGCTGAAAGTTCTTTGAAAATGATGGCGCAGTGAACATGTTAATTGAAATATGGGGTTCAGCTGCTGCAACGCACTTAAAATCATTGCAAAGAATACAAAATAAAATAATTAAAGTGCTATTTCACTATAAGTACTCAACTCCAACAACCGAATTATTTAACAAAACAGAAATATTAAACATAAAAAACCTATACATGTACTACACTTGCATCTTAGTTTAAAAAAATTATTACTGGTTCTGTTCAAACAAATATTCAATTAGAGAAGAAAACACCTAGTTATAACTTTAGAAATAGAAATAAATTGCAATTAATTCACCCGCGAACTAACTATGGTGTGAGGACGTTGCTATTCGAGGGAGCACAGCTGTACAACCAACTGCCTAACAAAATCGAATAGTGTGATGATATGTGTAAGTACAAGGAAACATTACAGGAATATATAAAAACATGTAAGCATAAAAGCTTGTAATTTCAGAAATGAACCGGTGGCGGAATTGTGAATTATAATATTGTACCTAGTATTAGTATTGTATCTCATTATAAGTGAACTATAAGTTTGTATGATAAATAAAGCTCTTTAAACATACAACATCCGAGTTGGTCAAAATTCAGTTGAAACTGTCTTTAAATCGTCACTCTCGTAATACCTACTTAAAACCAAGGCATTTAACTTAAGTCTTCTATTGGTAATATATACTCATATTTAGTTACTAACAAAATCTATCTATAAACGGTTGTTATGTGTGTGTAATGTTTGCAAAGGCCTCCCGAAACAAGGTTTTATTATATATGTATAGTAAAAATATGATTTTTTAATATGATTTAAGGAGATACGAAAGAAGGCTAGAAATGAAAAAGGCAAGAAACTGAAATATTGCTACATGCAATATTTTGCAATATATCTGTTTTCTCTCGACTTATTGCATAACATGTTTTGTACATAGAGTACATGATTTTGTACATAGATGCATGATGACGAAGTAAGAATACAAATCACCACCCCCTTTCTTGCCCATGAGTATTATACGAGGCATGCCTTAGTTTTAAGTTCTGTCGTTTGAAGAAAAAAACACAACAAGAACCTTATAGTACTTTTTATCTCCCCCGTGGGACCTGGAAAGGGAAATGCTCGCCGGATTGTATCGGCGGGTGACGGGGTTGCGAGCGGAGGGCGGTGTGTTCTCGTTGAGGGAGCTCACCGCCTGGCGCGTCGACGCCCGCCGAGACGTCGTTGCCCGTAGTCCGGCTGGAGAGGCCTCGGTTCGAGGTGCGAATCGTGGAGGCCTTCCAGCCGGTGCTGATGCACCAACCACTGGGTTGGAAAGGCGGCACGGGGTGCTCTCCTTCCGACTAGTGTAGGTGTTGACGGGGATGGGTGCTTCGCCAAATACCTGCACAAGGTCGTTAGGAGGGAGAGTACACCGTCCTGCCACCACTGCGATTGCGACGAGGACACGGTGCAGCATACGCTCGAGGCCTGCACCACTTGGGCAGCGCAGCGCCGTGAACTCGTCGCAATCATCGGTGCCGACCTGACGGGACCTTGGGACGCGGTCGCAGCCTTCTGCGAGGCAGTGATCTCGCAGAAGGAGTCGGCGGATCGCCTGCGCGAGAAGCGCAGCCTTGATGAGGCGATACGCCGCCGGCGACTGGGGCAGCGTAGGCGCGAGTACTTGCGCCTCATGCCGCCCTAGCCAAAGCCGCGGGTGACGTGATCGGAGAATTAGTCCGTCACCCGCCGAGAGGCCGACCGCGTGAGGAAAGACCGAAGTCCTCCCCGAGGGGGCGACGTCGGTCGATGAGAGGGTACCCCAAATAGGGGGTATTCCATCGGGCCGACCACTGACGACAAGTTAACTCTCCTCCAGTGGTCGGCCCAACGACGAAGGCGACGTGGTTTTCGGGTGGGTTGCGGGAGTTGCGTGCTTAAGCCCCTCTGTCGCCCCGGACGGAGTGGTGCGAGGAGCGTGCCGACCGCAACCCACCCCCAAAAAAAAATGTAGTACTTTTCATTATTTTTCAAAGTATTCACCACGTAGCTTAATACACTTTTCCATTCGCTCAAACCAGTTATTATAACATTTACTCCACTCTAAAGTGGGGGTGTTCAAAATGGCTGACTTGAAAGCGTCGACTGCTTCTTCACCGGACTGGAACCTTTGACCACGAAGACTTTTCTTAATTTTAGGAAATGTAAAGAAATCGTTAGGGCTTAGGTCAGGACTGTATGGAGGATGGTCAAGAATTTCTACTTTTTCCTGCTTCAAATACTCAATCGTTTGACGAGCGCTGTGTGAGCTTGCGTTGTCGTGGTGCAGGATGATGCGTCGCTTTGAGTTAGATTTTCGGAGTTCGGCGATGATTTATGGTAAACAAACTGTGGTATACCACTCTGCGTTAACCGTTCTACGATCTTCAAGTGCAATAGTCGCAACATGGCCGGTTTTTCCAACGAACATGGTCACCATCTTCTTTGAAGTGCTTCGAGAACGAACAACTTTAGTCGCCTTTGGTTCGTCTTGAAAGGCCCAGATTGTAGATTGTTGTTTGGAATCAGGATCGTAGGCATAGATCCAAGATTCGTCACCACTGATGATGTCGTAGACGTGATTTGACTCTCCTCAGTTGAACCTTTGCAGAGTTTTCTTACAACATCTGACGCTGGCCGCCTTGTGATCATCGGAAAGCAGATGCGGTATCCAACGGCAAACTAGCCTTCTCACACCAAGCGCTTTATGTAAGATCTTCTGAATGGTTGTCCCTGAGATGCCTAATAGAGTCTCTATCTCTCGATACGTCACATGACGATCTTCGAGAATTAGTTGCCTCATAGCAATGATGTTATCTTCAGTGAAGGCAGATTTTGGGCGTTCTTCGCGAGATTTGTCACTAGTATGTCCACGCTGGAATTCTAAATACCAGCGTTCGACAGTCCGCAGACATGGGACTTCATCACTGAACACAGATGTTAGCTCTTTAAAATACTGAAGCCATGTCAGGCCTCTTCTAAAGTCGTAGAAAATTATTGCCCGAACTATTCCTTAGAAAGATTCATTGTCGTACGTAACGTAAGATTCCAATCGACGCTGTGACTAAACAATAGCATTAATCCTAATACTTTCAACTGTTTTGAGATTCAAAATTTAAACACATTCGAATATTCCAAATTCAAAATTGCCGGGAAATATGGAAACGACAGAACTTAAAAGGCATGCCTATTAAATGACGTCTAAGGGATATAATATGAATACAACTATGCAAGAGAAGGAAAATTTGAAATAAAACCCTATAGCAACACGTTTAACCAGCATGGTATAGTAGGTCTAATTCCTTCCCATTATGAAGGAGGTTCAAGCCCAACAGTGGAACGTATATGAGCTGAGATAATGTTTCGTACCGCTCATTTGTGAGATTTTAACAAAGTTTTAAATTCTCAGTTATATTTGGTTATTTACCCACCTAGTACTTCACCGGAATGTCTTTGAATCTAACATTCTTAGTTCAACAGCGTAAGACAAGTATATTCTAGCTAGACTAGATTTCTTTTTGGCTTCGTCTTTCTGATCACCATCATTATTGAAGAAAACTCCGTAGAGGACATAATGCCATATCGCCACGATGGGCAGTAGGTTTGACGATCATCTACAGGTGTTTAATTAAAGTATTGGGCAATTTCTATGTGCAGTTTTAACAAATGTGTTAATATAAAAATTACATTTCTATGTCTTCGCTTAACACTTCATAACTGAACACATAGCAATGTTAACCGAAGACATAGAAATGTAATTTTTTCGTATAAAAGGTGAATGAAGTTTCGGATCAAACACACTCCCCCGTATGTAACAGGTGAGGGAATAGTGCCTAAATGCATTTTCTAAGTATATAAAACTACGTATAAACCAATACTTTGAACACCCCGTGTCTAGATAACAAATTGTATAATTTGAAGGGTCTATAAAATCTATAATTTTCAAATTCACTAAATGCATACTTATACGGGTAGTAAATGAGTAAGATTACTCTTCACCACTATTTCTTTATACGCGTGATAATCGTAAATAAAACGACTAAGAGCTGTGTGCAGATAACATTACTGTAAAAGAAGCGATACTGGAAATAAAACCTTATGGCCTTAGAATAATAACGTATAGAAGGTAAGTTCACGCATAAAAAGTGAGGCATTTCAATTGGAACCTAGGGTAAGTGTGGGTATTACCGTGGGTGCAAGTATTACCGCGGATTTTTTTCATTACATTACAAACTAATTACACACAATTGTTTGTAATTTCAAAAAAATTCAGCAATAAATATATTAATTCTAAAATGTAATTAACAAACGACCCGGTATGAAATTTAATTATTTAGTTTGTTATAAATGATTGAAAACTGATTGATCGTTTGAAAAGAAAATGTCATCTTTTTTTTGCAGTTAGTGTGCAATTGTAGGTTCGATTAAAATGTGTTTTTCTATAAATTAATGTTTTGAGATCTATATTTATTACATCTCAGAGTAAGATTATACTTTTTAATGCTCAAAAAATCTAGCAAATATTGAATTTTAATTGATTATCACTTTTAATTTACTGCCGCGGTAATTGTCACGGACTTTTGAAGCATGTCAGTATTACCGCGGTTTTCGTACTTTACTGAATATTAATCAATTTATATTTATATTAATCAATTTTTTTGAATATTAATCAATTTGTATGTATATTAATCCATTTTTTTTAATATTAATCAATTTTTTTCTGCCGCGATAATAATCTAGATCATTAATTGGTGTGTTTGAACATCAACTGATAGAATTTAAGAAATTTATAAATCATGTTTCAAATAAAAAAAAAAATAATTACGAATTATACAGGCTGTTTTATGATTCATATATAATAATATTTTTAATGAAAAATTTTCAGGATATGTCAAAAGATGATGAGACTATGGAAAAAGATAACGTTGATTTGTTATTGGGATTGACGTTTGATATGAATGGAAATCTGATTCAGGATTTAAATGCAACAGAGCAATTGACTGCGAATTTCCTGACCCCAGAATTACCAGTTGTGATTGACTCTGACCAATCTACGGACATTCTTTCCTCAACACCAGTCCCCGAAGATTCTGTCCTCTCCAATCAAGAAACGCCAAGCATTTCACTAATACCACCAGAACCACGACTTTTGGTGATTGAAGAAACTCCAAATATCGCTTCAGACGCCACGGAGATAGAAGTACCTGAATCAGGAGAAGTTATTCCTGAAAAGTCACTAGTCATAAGACCAAACGTTCTAGAATTAGAAATTCCTAGTTTTGATGAAGCTCTAGCAACGTCTGAAAATTTTGACAGGGAAAAAATTCTCCCACTTGAAGATGTCTCTAATAATTGTGACCTAGAAGTTGGAAAATTCTCTGATCCATTTCAAAAACTGTTACATTGGCCAAGGTGTGATCTTTCAACAAAAAATAAAAAACGTGCAACTAATTCGATGAAAATTCCATCTGTGCTGACCAGCACTCAATGGCAATCGATTAAAAAAGCCAAAGAAAACGAAATACAGTCAAAGAAAGAAGCAATAGTTTTAAGAAGAAAAATTAAAATTGAAAAACAAGAGATTATGAAAGAAGAAAAAGAAAAAAAGCGTGTTCGAAAAGAAGAAGAAATACTTAGAAAGGAGCAAATAAAACTCGAGAAAGAGAAACAAAAAATCATAAAACAAGAACAAAAGATAAAAGAAATTGAAATTAAAAACAAAATAAAAGAAGAGTCATTATTGAAAAAAAAAGAAGCAGCTGAATTGAAAAGACAAATCGCTGAACTTCAAAAAAAAGAAGCTGAAATGAAAAATAATGATATTGACTGAATTAAATATTTTTATATATCTAATAGTTTTAATTGTATTAGTCAGCTATACCAAAATTGAAACATGCTGTGCCTTATTAAAGTTAATTTTTTATAAAAAAAACTATTGTTTTTACTAAACGTTTGTCCTTATAATTTATTCTATTAATTTTTTTTCTATCTGATTCCGCGGTAATTGTCACACGGTAATTGTAACATCCACGGTAATTGTAGCGCGGTAATTGTCACAAGTCATTTTAAGGTCCACGGTAATACTAGCACTTACAATTTCTTTTCAAATGTTAATTATTTAATGAATTCAACATAAAATCATACTCTTAATTTTTTTCAAAGTTTAAAATAAGTTGATTATCGATAAGAAAAAAAAATTAAGACGATATTTTATAGTAAATCTTTAAAATATGCTTTTAAAGTTAGACGTTCACATCTAGCCGCGGTAATACCCACACTTACCCTAATGGAGCTTACGCCAGAACCGTTCCGTAATGTACAAGTCATTGTACTGCACGTACGTATGCAACTCTTAAAAAATATATAGGTAACTATGACGGTTTGTGCATTCAAATGGTGTCACAACACATTTGAAAAACTCAAAAAGGTTTTTAACATTACTTTTAAAAGTATTTCGACGATTTATGTAAATAAAAACAAAATTTGATTTCATAATTTGTATAGTGATTTGCGTGTGTACCTGTGTAATCGTCTGCGCGCCATTATTATTTTTAGATTCAAATTTCGAACGTTCGAAGTATTGCCACTATCCTCCTATACGTTATTATTCTAAGCTTATGGCATTATCTACATAAAGTGCGGAGATCAAAATAGTACCTATATTTACTTATCGCCTTACTTGAGACTTCACTAGCGTCATAGTTTAACGCTTTGACTGTTGTCATATATCGCATACAAGTACATTACGATGCCGCATACGATACGTGCATACGACACACGCGTGTGCGGCCGTATACACGCCTGGCGTGTAATCGCTGCAACACGTGTGTTATTAAAAACACGCTTGTGTGTTAAACAACGTGCAATCGTGTTAAATATGTGTTTATTTTTGGGGTGGGCTACAGTCAGCACACCCACCCTCCGGCTCCGTTCGGAGCGACAAAGGGGCAGCGCACGGTGCCATAACCCACTGTAGCTCGTCGCCTTCATCGTTGAGCCGACTACCGGTACCGAGACCACGAAAGACCCTTTTATTTTGTGGTCGGCCCGAAATAAAACCCTAACTACTAACTGAAATACTAACCCTTTTGACCAACGTGCTATTAGTAGGTCAATTTCCCTACTGTTACGATTATGATCAAAATTATTTGTGTAAATGTAAATCTGTTCACTTTTGTTTCTCTAAATATACTAGATCAACTTTGTCACAGGGTCCAGGACTGCGATGACAGAATAACATTCCAAATCACTTAATTACTGCTTTATTTGCGTCTCTGTTGGAGTGAAATCTTGCTTGAAGGTCAGGACTGGATCCACAGAAAAATCATGGACAACATAATCCGCCCACGAGACCATTTGACTACATAACCGTGCAGGTGTAGTGTCAAGGGCGTCGCCAAGGGAGGCGCCAGGGGGGGTTGGGACAGTTGAAACTAGAGATCAAACGTAGCTAGCCGCAAAGCGACCAAAGTACGAGCAATTGATATACCTTACCTATTAATAAATTCCGCATCGCTCATGCGATGCGGAATTTATTAAAACACAACGTAAATAAATTCACAAGGTTTAATGTACTCGTATATTGTAGAAAGTATTGAAATATTCAGAATAACATTATGATTTTGACATCCGTTTTTAAAATCACCGCCATTTTCATCACGACTAAAGTTTTATACATTGATATTAGAACCGTTCTTATTACAATCGTCATCGAGGCAAAGACTTCCAAAGTGTAACGCTTCATGCTTTCGACTGTATCAGGAGTTCATATTTTTTATCCTCCATAATATTGCCCCATTAAAGTCATAAGCTGGCAACGCCCTTGTGTAGTGTGCTAAGTGATCTTCCCTGCCGAGTGTCGCGAGTTCAATCCCCAGATAATTCTTTTTGAGATCCCCAAAGTATTGTTCTTCATTCATCATCATGTGCTGTGATACGCCCCACTGCTAAGCTCGAGCATCCTCCGCAAAGATAAGGAAATTGACCTACTATACCACGCTGGTAAAACGAGTTGGTGTAAGGTTTTATTTCGAGTTGTCCGTCTCTTGCATGTTATGTGCATATTATATACCTTAGTCGTTTTTTACAATACCCCGGGCAACATGGGTAAATTGTATTGAAACTCCGTCACGACACGGAATTATTGTTCTTATTCGAGGTTAATTATGTTTTAAAAGTGGCCCGCGACTCAAAGATTTCTTAGTCAATCTTTAATTTTAAATGATACTTATAGGTATTTAATTTACCAGTTACTGTTTTCGTAAAGTCAGAAAGTGGATTATCAGGCTGGATATTGGTAGAGCACAGGTAGACTGGATTTGCTCTTTTTTTTTGGGTGGACTCCGACCGGGACGACGAAAGGGTGGAGCGCGGCCCCATAACCTACCGTATTCGCTCCCCTTCGCCATTGGGGCAATCACCGTTACCGAGTTGCTTGTCCTCCGTGGCCTGCCCGGCGCGATACCCTTTCGGGTACCTTCAGACTGGATCTGCCCTAGGATACAAACGCTAGGAATACAGTAGTAGATATTATAAGAGTCTACTCTGCCGCATAATTTTTTTGGTATTAAGCTGGCGACATTTCATTTCGCTGGCAATAACGAGCAAGTAGCATACCTAATGCTAAGTGATACTCCCGCGCATTGACCTTTGCAATACAAGGGGCACAGCTAGGCTGCTGCCTACCGTGATTAGGCAAATTAAGCAGGAAAACTTTAAACTTCAGCATTATACATCCATCCATCAACCTATCAAAATAAGGCCTCCTCAGTGGAGATTATACCATAATCACGCAGGGCAAATGGGTTGGCAATATAATTTGTCGTTATATTTTCCTCGGTAAAGTCCTGTCATCTACTCTCCTACTAATCACTAAATCAACTTTTACGAATCCCATTGGAAAGTAAGACGTAGTGAAATTATTGTTCTTAAACCGTCACCGCATTCCCTGACTAACAAGGGCCTTGTTGTGTTATTAGCACACTTTACATCAAACAGCAAACAGCTACAAGATTTATTATTGTTTGTACTTATTTGTTAAATAAAATATACTTACCTAACTTTATTAGCAGAATAATAATCCGAGACTCCACTAACACTGAATTCTGCTTTCAAATTAACATCAAGGTCTTTTTTTTATCTGATCATAGACAAACTACGTACATTTTTCTAATTTCAACAGATATTGTATCTACCAATAAAGTTTCAGCTACATACTAACTATAACAATACGGGTAAACTACAAAATCTACAAAGGAATACGAAAATAATATTTTTATAATACATTTATTGATAATGACAGCGATGGTCGACTCGAACTTGCTACTTGGCAAAAATATTTCCACTAGAAGTGAACTATGTTTGTAATTAAATATTAAAATCTCTTCATTATGCTTTATGTGTACAGTAAAGATGCAATCATCTATACGAATACGATACGAATTAGCTGCCTATGTATCACAAAAAGAAATAATTAGAAATACATAGGTTTATAATTTATTTATTTTACAATTTCCAATCGTGGCAAATTAATTTACTTAAATATCACTTCTATACTAAAATAAAATCCATGCAAGTCACAATTTCATTTAAATAATACATTCACATACGTAAAAACGTGTGACATTTTAATTTGACTGCGAATAATAATACACACAATTTTCTACTAAATGAAATTATAATAAAACAACAAATCATTTGATTTACCTAAAAACTATTTGTTTAAAACAAAAGCACAGCACATGGTCAGCTTAATTTCTAAAAATTAAATTAGGACCTACGAGACGCTGCTTTTAAGGTCACTATTTGCCTAAACCTAGGAGCCCTAGTGATTCCGATACACACTAACTCGACCGCACGTATCTTCACCGTTTCGTTGGTCGTCGCTTCGCTCAAACAGGTGGTCCTTCGCCAGTGCTCTACCAAACTACTGGACATAAGCACATCGAGAATTTTCAAAGACACATCCTACTATATTTTAAAGTACGTATATCTCATTTAGATTTTATTAACGTCAACTACACATTGAGCTATCCTATTTAGGGCCAGATTTATTATATATTAAACTGGTAAATACAGATAATACATTTAATGTTTAAAAATTGTAAAATGCAAAATAAAACTCCATTTAAATCGCATTCTGTTGATAAAAATCTAACTAATCATCGATAAATACTACTGAACGTTTGCTAGAACAATAAATGTATAGAAAAAATGGAATGTTTTAAGTACGACAGTCTAATAAGCATTCGATAAATGTAAAACGTGAATAATTCTATACGTGACAAATATGATGTCAGTCAATGCTTAAATATTATTTGGGCCGTTATCCCAGAGCGTGGTAATGTATTGTAATGATATAGTCCAAATATTATTGCAATAACGATTACCGTACGAACATGGTACTTTTCGCAATGTAATCGCGACCGCATTAAAATTGGCATTAAATTCTCAAGTGCATACGTTTGAAACAACTGTTTTAATATTTTTGAATAACATTTTATACTCAATTACTTATGTTTAAATGCAAATATACATATGTTACAGACGCATTCGATGACGTCACAGGTTCTAAAGTTATTTGACAACTTATAAGCCATTGGGTAATATAATATTAATGTGTATAAAGTTGATATCAGTTACGTGTCCAAATACGAATATATGCTTATAAAAAGAATATTTAAAATGTGTGACGTCACAAAATGAGCCTCAATTAATGGAGGCATGTGACGAGCTATGAAGGAATGAAGTGGTACTTACAAACACTAGTAACCAGGCGTTTTACTCTATTATGTGTACTCATTTAGTGTACTTAAGAACAATTACTTTACTAAAAGGATGGAATATACATTAGGTGATCTAAGACTATTGCTCCGTATTACCACGGAACGAACAATGTGGACAATACCTAATACGATTACACGCACACTATGCCGCTACAATATATCTTGATAATTTATCCAAATTAGGCATTATTCAAAAAAATTAAAGTACATTTAAAGTTTCATATCACTAGTATGGAGAGAACATCTATTTAGATTTTCATTCACTAAAATAACTACAGATAGAAATACTTCATCGACTTATTGTTCGAGTGTGGATGGAGATAATAAATTGAGGACAATTTTAATAATGACATTTTTTATAAATACCAAAATGTCGTTATTTGTCTACTTTATATAAGTTCCGAATATACACAACCTAATCGATATAATGTTTCGAGACGCAAGTGTGAGTTGATTCAAGACAAAAAGTCACGTCACTACTGTCAAAAACTTGGCGCCAAAAATGACGTGTAAGCAATTAGAAAAAGAAACTTTAGAACGCGTTCAAAAGTGTGCAATTAAATGGCAGTATTTAGTTCATTTTATAAGTCCCTCATCACTTGCGTCATACAGGTGTGTTACAATATTTGTGAATCAATTATATTCGTCAATGGCTGTTGTTTAAATGTACTTGGTACAAAGTCTTTTACAAGGACGAAGATGTAATATTGGACGATTTCATTAACTACTTGAGTTACACCTTTAAATAATAAAAAGGGCAAAAGCAGGCGTCGAAAATAAAAAAAATATATATAAAGTTTATTTTTAATAGGTGGCAAGATACTATCACAATCGAAAGTGGCAATCGTGTGTTCAACACTAAAATGCGTCTGAGCAGTTAGTTTATTATGAATAATAATATTAGTATAAATCTATTAGGGAAGCATGTAATTGAAGAAATGACTTACCTGTTGTTGCCGTATTGATACGAGCACCAAGTTCCAGGAATCTTTAGTTGACAGTCTTACAACATTGTGAGGTTGGCCTCAACTTGTTTAAGTTAAAGTTTATAACAAATGACAATTTATAAAATCAACATAAATTATCCTTTCTCGTTAAGTATGGCTGATTTCATTATCCACTTAAGTATCTATCACTTTGAAGTGACATTGATGTCTATAGACTATTAAGTAAGACTTAATTATAGAACTTCAATGTTGCACTATAGTAAAGTATAGAGACGGGTGTTTGACCAGCAGGTGTTGTAAGAGGTCAATTTCGTCACCATTGTTAAGTAGTGTCGAACCCAGCAGTAAGGTGTATACGAGCTGAGATGAAGATGAAAATATATTATTATTTTTTATTCAGTCAATAGCATCTATTGACTGAATAAAAAAAAATAATAAAGGAAAAGTAAATATCAAAAATTTAGTGAAGCTGAGACAACGCATTAATTTTAATGTATAATATTTACCTACCTAATAATAGTTTAGTATATCTTATATATTATATGATTACTTTGTGAAAATTTATTGAAGTTAAATATACACAAATATACATAAATATACATGCTTAAGTCGGACTTTTTAAATAATAATGTATTATAATTCCGTCTACACTTTCAAGATTAATAGCGTAAAGAAAAACATTTATTAAAAGATTTGGATTAAAATGACCATTTCCTCGCTTTAATTTTTTAATCCAATGATGAGTCATACGATATTTATACCAAGTAAATAAACTAAAATTCTTATGTATTAGAAAATATATATATATATATATTAATTTTTTTTTTTATTATTATAATTATAAACAATTAGACGTGAAGAAATATTCAAAGTCGTATGTTATTCATACATATTTCATTTGCCAATCGGGAAGGACGAACCGATAGGCAAATATTATTGTTTTAGTATTACTCTGTAAGTCAAATATAGCATTATAATTATTGTATATTATTGAAAATATCTTGAATCACTGATATTTGCACGCAACTACATGCTGTCAATTTTGATAAATTATAAAAATTTCATGTCATGTATTTGTTTCATTACACATCTAAAGAAAAAGTTCAACTTATTTAAATTTCAAATTGCAAACATTTCATTAAAGTTCATTAGACAAAAGGGTTAAAATTACATGCTTCCCTACGAATTATGAAAAAGTCATTTAAAAGTCAAAGAATGGAAATGGTAATATGTCACAATCACAGGAGTTATATTCTCAGTGCTGAATATAAAACTGTGCGAATCACACGATGTGAAGCGTAGAAACTAATTCCGTGATTCTAAAATACATAAATAAGTATACATTACCGTAACAACTATCACCACAAATCTATACAAAAATTTATACAAAATAACTTAATAAACGATACGTCAACGACCGATTGCAAATAATAATACACTCACAAATTCACATATTTACAACATGAATTGTTTTCAAAATGATAAAAATTAAAAAAAAAATCACATATCGATAATTTCATATTTATATTTACAAATATTTCAAAATAATTTCATTTAAATACGATAAAAATTAAAACCACAGTACAGTTAATTACACAAGTTAAATGCCAATGTAAAATTACACTGTAGATGTTTAATGCGATTTTACTATAGCAATATTTTTCACTTGTGTAACCCACGTTACTATTAGGGCGACCCTACTTTCGACGCGATTCGGGACATCGAAAGTAACAATCCGGAAACGTCTAGTGATATCTACGCAATTTTATTAACATCCGTCAATAAAACCGAGAGTACGTTTCCCAAGCTTCGTCCATATTAAAAACAAACGGAGACGATATTGCTTGTAAATAAACATCTACATATAAGCACCATAAACGTTACATGAATGCAACAAAAAAAATGCGGTTACTATGATACAAGTAGTGTGGGACGTTAGATTAAATTCGGTCCGATACATTGGCGGTTTAATCCGCGGCTTTCAGTATATGTTTGATGATTGGAGCGGAGAGGAGCAAGCGGTGTATATCGTTGTATATCGATGAACTCGCTCCGTGTGCAACGGTGGTTTATTTGCTAATCCTAGTTTTGGCGCCGATGGCGTTTATGCTGTCACCACGACTTCTCGATCTGTGTAAATTGTGTAGGCCTTCTCCTGAAATAACAATAATATAATATAAATATCTAGATTTTAATTCTGTGTAGTAACGGAATAGGAACACAATTCACCACCCCCTTTCTTACCCCTGGGTGTCGTAAAAGACGACTAAGGGGTTAAATATGCATATACATATATGTAAGAGAAGGCAAACTGGCAATAAAACCCTATGCCAACACGTCTGACCAGCTTGAGATGATAAGTCAATTTCTCTCCCACAGTGGCGGAAGTCCGAGCGTAGCGGTGGGCCGTATATGGGCTGAGATGATCATATGATCTAGATTTTGAATGATTTTTTATGACGTAGTAATGAAAATGAATACCTCCACATCAACGTCCTTTTACCATCATCTCAAAATGTAAACAATATTTGGCAACTTTTTGAACTGCGCATTTGTTCCATGTGACAATGAAATAACACTCATAAACGTGAGCTATTACTTAAACCGCTGTGCTAATTATGTAGGCTATATAAAGCAACAACTTCTAGTGCTTTGTACAATATGTTGCAAAAACTTGGTATACGAAATATGTATATAAATCAACTTCAACGAAATTTTGTAAGCATTTAGACGCAATAGTACCGATTTTTGTTAGAAACCGTGAGGCATAAATAGCCTGGCACTAATACAAATTTTAAAAATTCGTATGTGTATTCGTGTATATCCTCTCGGCTCATACACGTTTCACTGCTGTGCTTGAGCCCCTCCCCATGGTTTAGGGAAATTGACCTAGTGTACCATGCTTGTCAGACATGTTGATTAGGGTTTTATTTCGAGTTTTCTTTTGATTGATGTTATATGCATAAGCTATCTATTAATCTTCATCCACGATCAAGATAGAGAGTAGTGAATTGCATTCTAACTCCGTAACGGAAAATTTCGTAGGTATCACAAGTGGTAATTAAAAACAAAAGAGGCTAAATAACCTCCGATATCAATTAATGTAAGTTAAGAAAAAAAAACACCGTTGGCTCAACTCGTGTTACCTCCTCTCCTCCTCCTCTCAGCCCATATAAGTTCCACTGTTGGACCAGTGCGCCTACTCCGGAAATCCATTCTAATTTCGAATCAGATTCAATTCCAATCTCACCAAACTTATATTTGGTACTCTTGAACAAAATCGAGAATGAATTATTCGCCTTTGGCGTTGTTATTTTCACCAAATGTGTCGTATTTTCTTATTTTAAATTAATAACGTTATCGAACTCGATCACTACAAAGACGCTTTCTTGCAATTGTGCAACATTAACGATTTTAAACTACGTCAAAATCCCGTCGGGAGTAGCACATATTTAATCGACGAGAGTCGAATTCATTTAGTTCAAAAATATTCCACCGAATTTGATTCTAATCGTGCGCTAGTGTCGCTTTCAAGAGTACCAAATTTGCTCAAATTCGAGCTGCGATTGAATTTAGGATAGGAATCGAGATTCAAGAGTAGGCACATAGGACTTTCTCCACTATGAGAGAGAAATTAATCTACTATACGCTGATCAAACGGGTTGGCATAAAGTTTTGTTTCGAGTTTTCCTTCTCTTACGTAAAAGTTATATGCATATTATATCCCTTAGTTTTATGACACCCACAATTAAGAAAGGAGGTGGTGAATTGTATTCTTACTACGTCACCACACAGGGTGTGTGTGAAATAGCGCTGATATTCTGCCAACAACAACTAGTGAAAGAATTCACCATTATATTGTTAGAAAATGGATAATCACCCTTGCTTGTGGCGCGCTTGAGCTCTGTTTCACGAAACGCGCGCGCGGACCGACCGCGGCGGTCCTGCACGATCTTGTCTGGACGCACGAAGATACCATGTCGCGCCCGGCACTCGAAATACCGCGTACCGCCCACAGAACCGTCATTTTTACCTGTAAAGTCAGTCAATAAGTGACATTTTCTTCTACCATTCTTCTTCCAGATTCACTTCTACCAGAAGCTCGTTTTAAGGTAAAGCGTTTATGTATTTAATATACAATACAATGCCAGGAAATTGCAACAGTGTAGTTAATATGTAATAATAGTGCTGTGTTCAAGTCCCAGCAAGATACCAAGAGAAAACTTTTATTAAACTTTATTAAACAATGTTAACAAGTCATCGACATGTTGCAGTTTGACAGACACACAATGCCTTTAAAAACTAAATGCAAAATAAACTTGATGAATAAATTCACTCAACACTAGCAACAATAGACTCTTAATAGTACCTGATTGTCAAACTATACCAACGAAGAAATTGTCTTACTAAAAAGTATACTAACCAGTAGGTGCATCTAGCTCGATGCCTATCCATGTGCCTGAGGCGAAATGTGTGGGCCCGGCGTACGCGATGACACCGGTGCTGCTACTCAGACGGAGTTGGACGCTCTCACCTAACGTCATCCAGGGCTGTAACCCGGCGGACTCGCTCGTTGACTCATCTGAGTATGAACAATATTTAATTAGAAATAAAAGGTGCAGAGGACTACTACTAAATACTTTTGCGAGAGAATCGGAAGCTCAACTTTCTGAAGGTGTGCATATGGTTAGTTTTGATGATGCCTTTAGTATTACTGAACATCTTTGCACGTATTCACACTCCCTTCAATTTCTTCACGGTAAGCAGCGGCCTAGCAAAGGTTCGTGAGCGGCAGGATCACTTACCATCAGATGTACTGTTTATTGGTCTGCTACCGTTTGCAATAAAAAAAACTATTTACTGCCACTTCCTTTCCTCGGAGTATGCCTCCTCATGAGGAGATAATTTTATAACCACCACGTTTGGTGAGCAGTTCGTGAGTAGTGTTATGACTTTCCAAAATTTAATCCTTAGTCAACTTTTACGCTTCTCACAAAAGTACAAGAGAAGTAAACTACAAGAATTTCACATTTTGCTTTAGGAATCAAATACAAATTAGATAAAAACCAAAAAACTTGAGCTAAATTATATGTGTAATAATGATTTCTGATGTTTACGCGAGTATTACACATTTTAAATAAAACTACTTTACGGATTTTATCGTGTTTGTATTTGATTTTTGAACACTTTGCAGCATTCATGGTCACGGGCGGACTAAGATGTCTCACGTCCAACAAGTCATCGTTATTGCAGAACATTTATAATTATCTACCCGATACAGAAATTAGTTATTAAATATTGACCCACATTTTGATACAAATTTATTGCCAGCGTAAGAAGAAAATGATTCTATATGAAAAAAATTATATTGTTTATGGCTTAGAATAATAATAAGGTAAGTTCGCGCACAAAAAGTGAAACATTTCAATTGGAGCCTAATGGAGCTTACGCCGGAATCGTTCCGTAATGTACAAGACATTATACTGCCCTGTCGTAGCCGATGTTCCACAGGGTGGGTCCGAGGACCGACCCCTGTGGAACACCGCACGTCATGGGCGTTCGCACAACGTCCCCTACTCGGTTGGCGTAGAGGACGCTGCGCCCCTCCAAATAGTCTGCCACCAGCCGCCTCAGGTAAGCTGGCACTCCGTGGTAACGGAGCGCCTCCCTGACGCAGCTGAATGGCAGACTATTGAATGCGTTGGCGATGTCTAGGGACACCACCAAGCCCGTTTCGGCGGCGAGGCCGGCCTCGGCGGTGCGGCTGACACTAAAAGTGCGAATTGAGACCGCAGGTCAGCCACGTCTTTGGTCAACCCGCGGTTCTCCTTCCGCACCACCGACAGCTCTGACTCGAGCTTCCGGTTGCGCTCCCGCAGACCGGAAACCTCCTTACTGAGGCGGGCATTCGCGGCTTGCAGGGCCGCAACCTCGCCGCTCTGGCCGGCCGGATCTGGGGTCCCCGGCCTCGCCACCACCGCCGATCCCCTACCCCTGCGCCCCCTGCGCATGGCCGAGACCTTGGAAGGAGGCATGATGGAGCTCCCCTCCGAGTCGGTGTTGGAGCAGCCACCCTCTAGCAGGGGGCGCTTTCGGACTCTCGGGGGGAGGGCCTCCTCTCTCTCCCTCCTAAAGTTTAGGGCCACCGCCGACGCGGCGGCCCCCCTATCCGCTACCTGCCTAACCACCCTATCCGCCATCACGTAATCGGAATGGGGTGAACGGAACCTAGTACACTTCAACCCCACAAAGACACAAGTTTGCGCGTTCACTGCAAAGAAGGACCCGTTTGTCATAGCGCCACAGTTCCAAGGAGTAACTCTCCCAATTTCTGAGAGTATTGGGATTCTCGGCGTCAAAACATCGAGTCATTTGGAGGACAAAGCCAAATTGGCAAGCAAAAAGCTGGGCGTCCTGAACAGAACCAGGCGGTACTTCACACCGAGACAGCGTCTTGTGCTATACAAAGCACAAGTTCGTCCTCATGTGGAGTACTGCTCACATCTCTGGGCAGGTGCGCCCAAATATCAGCTAGACCCCTCCCTGCAAAGACGGGCTGTTCGAATCGTCGGGGATCCCAATCTTACGGACAGATTGGAGTCGCTGGAGCAGCGGAGAGACTTTGGGTCACTCTGTGTACTCTACCGATTTTTTCACGGGGAGTGCTCCGAGGAACTGTTTGACTTGGTACCACCGTCACCATTCTACCAACGTACCACTCGACATCGTAGCAGGGTTCATCCATTTCACCTGGAAAGGTTATGGTCTTCAACTGTACGTTTCCAGCGATCATTTCTCCCACGTACGTGCAAGCTCTGGAATGAACTACCTGCTGCTGTGTTTCCCGAGCGCTAATAATGACACTATCCTTCTATACGCTATTATGCTAAGGTTTATGGTTAGTAATTATTTAACGTTAAAATTAATAGTAATTATATTTTAAAAAACCTAACAATCTAGTATACTACTCGGGCCATCAAAAATCAAATACAAACGCGATAGAATAAGAATAGAATAATTTATTTGTTAAACATAGGTACATAAGTCGTCTTATATTAATAGTTGTTTCACTATGTTTTGCCTCTAGGGCATACAAATTAAATAAAACAAATTCAGTTATGCATTGAAATGAAGCAATACAAATAGGAATTATTACTAGAACTAATAACACACAATTATAATAATAATAAAAAAAGAATACGTTAATCAGATTTAATTACTAAAAGCTATTCTAGGTAGATAGGTATTTTAGGTATATTGTAGGTAGATAGAATTAAAATATATTAAATTAAATTTGCAATATAAGAATTAAAAAAAATAATAATAATAATACTAAAAATATCAATAATCATCCAATTATACAATGTCAATAATAATTATAATGTCAGATTAATTGATTAATTAATTAATATAAGATTATTTCATAGGTTAAATTAATTCATTAAAATTATAAAAGACTTATTATATAATTAATTATAATTTGTCACTTAAAAATTCGTCAATAGAATAATAACATTTAGAGATTAATAGTTTATTAAGGACATTCTTAAATTTTATAGAAGGCAGATTTTTAATATTATCTGGTATTTTATTGTATATGCTTGAGGAAACACCAAAGAAGCTCTTCTCCATCAAAGATGTTTTACATTTTATTTGGCAAAGTTGGTATTTATATTGAGCACGTACGGGGTTTGTTCTTGCCGTCGACAATTTTCTGAATAGATGAGAATTTGCCTTCACAAATAGAGCAGTTTCCAGGATGTACAATGATGGCAAGGTTAATATTTTTAGGGACTTAAAATAAGGTTTACAGCTGTCTGTTGTTTTTAGACCACACATTGATCTTATGCAGCGTTTTTGAATTTTAAAGACAAGATCTCGATCTGTAGATCGACCCCAAAAAATAACTCCGTAACGGAGAACAGAAGCAACCAGCCCATGATAAGCTTTCAGTAGCGTTTCACTATTAACCCTTTTAGATAGCTGAAAAAGTGCATATGTGGATTTACTTAAACGCATACATATTTCCTTAATATGGGGTTTCCAAGTCAGGTTATGGTCGATTGTTATCCCTAAGAATTTTGCGGTTTCTACTGCTTCTATATTCACGTCTTTGTATGTGACATTGACTTTTTTATTTTCTAGTCGTTGATGAAAATGCATAACTTTAGTTTTAGTTAAATTAATCACCAGATTATTATTGTTGAGCCAATTTATGATATTAGATAGACAGTTATTAATGTCATACTGATAGTTTTTTAAATTGTTGCATTCAACTAAGGCCGTGCTATCATCTGCAAATAGGACCATTTTATGATGTAGTATTTTTGGGAGATCATTAATATACATTAAGAAAAGCAGGGGCCCTAGTACGCTCCCTTGAGGCACACCGTATCTTACTTGTCTTTGTCTTGATGAATAGTTAGTTACTAATTTACTATCTGGGCACATTCTAGAAATCTCTGTACGTTGATATCTATCAGTTAAATATGATTGTATGAGTTTAAGAGTGTTTCCTCTTATACCATACGCAAATAATTTTTTTAGGAGTATTTTATGGTCCACATAGTCGAATGCTTTAGTCATATCAGTATAAATGGCACATACTGGATTTCTTTTATCCATAGAATTCATGACATTTGACAATAAGTCGTAGATTGCCATATTGATAGTAGTGTTTTTACGAAAACCTTTTTGTTCCTTACAGAATAGCTTATATTTCTCAAAATATTTATACAAAGCGTTATAGATTACCCTTTCGAAAATTTTAGAAATTATGGGGATTTTGGCAATAGGTCTATAGTTATTTACAACTGCTTTATCACCTTTTTTAAATATAGGTTTTATTATTACTTCTTTTAGCTTTTCTGGGAAAATACCATCAATGATACATAAATTAATTATATGTGTTAATGGTGGTGCAATAACATCTTTTACATATTTAATTGCCTTTGTTGAAATGCCATCATATCCTACAGTACTTGTATTTTTAAGGTTATTAATTATTCCTATAATATCGCTATTTGTAACAGGTAATATGAATATAGATTGTGATGTCAAATTTTCAAAATTATTTTCATACGTGGTGTCAGTTGTAATATTATTCTCAATTTCGTCAATAAAATAATTATTAAATTCGTCAGCAATGTCAGTAGGTTGTGTTAAAGATAAGATATTATTCTTTTTTATAGCTAGTATTTGTTCCGGTGGGCGACAAAATGTTGATTTATTTATCACTTGCCATGCAGCCTTTGATTTATTATAAGAGGAATTAATGAAGTGGTTATTTTGAGCTCTTTGAGTTAACTTCAAAATCTTTTTATATATAGTAGTATATTTTTTTAAATTTATTTTATTTTTTAAGGTAGGGTTAAGCCTATATGTCCAAAGTAATTGTCTTTGTTTCTTACTACATTTTTTTATTCCTCTAGTTATCCATTTAGTTGTCTTTTTAGTTTTCACAATTAATTTAATTTCAGGTATACACAATTTATACAATAATAGAAAATCTTCAATGAAGATATAAGATTTATTAGCCTCTTTGGTCTCGTATACTTGTGTAAAAGATAAACTCCCTAGATGGGTTTTGAAATTCATTAAGTTATCTATAGAGTGGTCCTGTTTATTAATTTTCCAATATTTAAAATTGCAAGTTTTTGTAATAGGTATATGAATTAACTGAGCTGTATGATCTGAAACAATCAAATCTATTATTTTTGTTCGACACTTTTTTTGATAATTGTGTGCAAAATTGTCAATACAGGTATTACTTTTTGGTCTAGTGGGCATATGAAGGGCTAGTTTTAGGTTATATTGCAAGAGAAAATTTTCCAAGTCTAATGCAATACCATTGTTTTTTAAAACGTCAATATTGAAATCGCCTGCCAGGATAATATTTTTATTAGAGTTTAAGGATATTTTACTTAATATATTATCTAGCTTCTCATAAAATATTGCATGATTATATTTTGGTATTCTGTATAAGCAGATAATAATAACATTGTAAGATGTTAATTCTATAGCACAGCATTCGAAAACCCCTAGGACTGATTGATTTGATATGCTTGGTATTTCTCTATATTGTAATCCTATTTTAACAAGTATACAAGCGCCTCCCCGTTTTGTGTCTCTTGAGAAGCTTGTAGCTAAACAAAAATTTGGTATATGTACCAAATTTTCATAGCCTGATTTAATAAAATGCTCGGTGATACATATAACGTCTATAAAGGTCCCCTCATTAGTCAGCTCTTCTAATTTGACTGTTAGTATATCCGATTTGCTCATTAGGCCCGCTATATTTTGATGAAGTATACTAAGAAAATTAGAGAAAAAACGGCATACTTTTTTGCTGTTGCAAGTTGGTGAGATCATTCGAACAGTTAGCTTTTATGCGTGTAGTCTCTAAAGTGTTTAAGTTGAGAATAAAGTCTTGCAAATCCGATATTACAATATTTAGGCCTCTACCATTTAAAGTTCCATATCGTTGCTCATACGTATCCTCAGTATAAGGCAGATTAAGATTAGAGTCCAAAACGTACGCATAATGATATGTCTGCGCGTCCAAATAGAGTAAGTTGTTAAAAGTGTCTATGCGGCTGTTAAACATTAAGTTATTATTTACCATATATTTAAACGTTGGCAAACAAAGTATAAAGTTAGTGTGGTTCAATGGTAGTAACTTATTGCGAATAAACGTGACAAGATCTATATAATTATGCGTTTTCTGGAAGTCCTGTCTGCCAATATAAATGACACAATAGTCAGTTAATGTAAAATTTTCTACTTTTCTATGGATATTATCTAAAATCTGTTCCAGTCCACAATTAGGTTTACGATAATGGCAAATATTAAAATTATTTATCTTAGTTCTTTCAATAACTTTATATAGTCTATTAGAAGTTTCGCCACTTAACAAACATATTTTATTTCTTTTACACGATTGTAGCTGGAGTGGCTGATGTGAGGTAATATTAGTTGTTTTTTGAGGATTGTTCGCAGCAGACGTGATATTTTGGTTTTCTATACTAGTTTTGCCGTCCGTTTGTATTTGTTTCAATTTAGCGCTCTTATTTTTAATCTTTGGTGTAGGGATTTTATTATATTTAATTGGACTACTAGCAATTCTTTTGTACAAATCATTTTTTCTTATTAGATCTTCATTGTTTTGTCGTAATTTATTATTTTCTAACGATAGTATCTCAATTTCTTCATGCGCAGCATGTAGCTGTAATTTTAAGTTATTAACTTCGTCTCTTAATGTTTTTATAATGCTATTGCTACTACACTCCTCGTCCTCGGACATGTCCGGCATACTATTTGATGTACAGTTAATTGTTTGTGAAATAATATCGCTGTCATCGTTGCTAGGTTCCGATCTTGTGCGAGTACGACGAAAGGTTATATTCTCTAAGAAATTCATTTTAATATATTATGATTCACAAAAAGCGGACATGTGATGATAAGGTTCGAACCGGCGATGCAGCAAGTCGTCGTATTATGTTGCACACTTATTACCTCCCGACTATCTGCGCAGTAACAAAATTATTGCGATAAAATCCGTAAAGTAGTTTTATTTAAAATATATGTGTAATACTTGCGTAAAGATCAAAAGGCGATGAAATTGAGAAATATGAACAGGCGCAAGACTCACCATCACCAATCCGTTCTGTTGATGATGTGAGCGTTTCGTGAGGCATATCGTGTACGGAGCGAGGTCGGCCAGATCCAGATGTGTTCCGAGATGACGTGCGACCGCCGGCACTGCTTCCACCTGTTCGACGACGTACCACCTGTCGAGTATAGAAAATAATATATCATCAGTCAACGGTGTTTCGTTTTTTTTTTTTTTGCTCAGTAAGAGACTTCTTCTCGGAACACATATATGTATGTTAGTATATTTTTATGGGTTTTTTTTTTGGGTGGGCTACGGTCGGCGCACTTCTCGTCCGCTCCATCCGGGGCGACAGAGGGACGTAAGCACACACACCCGTAACCCACCCGCGCGACACGTCGCCTTCGTCGTTGGGCCGACCACCGGAGCAGGTGACTTGACATCAGTGATTTTATGAGTGAGCTATGGTAAGCGCACACGCGGTCCATTCCGTCCGGGGCGACGAAAGGACGGCGCGCGGGCCTATAACCCAGTCATACCCAAGTCGCCTTCGTCATTGGGCCGATCACCAGTGCCGAGTTCCTTGTCCTCAGTGGTCGGCCCGACAGCATACCCTTTCGCGTACCCTCACCTCTCGACGTCCATGTGTGTTAAGCATAATTATTCATCGCAATGACAGGAAAATTGCTTTACAATAGCAAAGTGGGTGAATACTTTATTTTAAGCTTTTCTTCAGATGCATTGATACTATTCGTTACTCTCCATAGTTGCGTCTTACGGTATCCGTGATAGTGTACATTCACTATATGTATTTTATTTCTTTTATAACACATAATGGTAAGAGCTATATAACAGCATTTTACCCGAGTTCACCCAGTGCAAACAGATATTATACAGAAAGTTATACTGAGACAGGCATGTCAGTTATTCTTTATTAACAGTGTACAATACGCAATTTAAATAAAAAGTTAGTTATCACCCGTAAAGTGATAGTGTGAAGATATAATATGCCATCACCCATTTCATTCCTAAGGGAAGACGAATAAGGAACGTAAACAGATAACATCACAGGAAAAGAAGAAAATTCAGAATAAATTCTTATGCCAGACTAAATTACTTTCTACTAAGGAAGAGGCAGGTCATCATCATCATCATCATCTTGCTCTTATCCCAATTACTTGGGGTCGACGCAATATGTCATCTGTTTTGACATATTGCAAAAAGTTTCGGCAATGACTTTTATGACCGGCCGCCTGCCTGACGTCAACCCTCCTTGGGAATGTAATCGTTGACCCAAATGGTACCAGATGGAGTTGGTCCGGGTCAATCTAGGGCTCTTAGTCGTCTTTTACGAAACCCACGAGCAAAGCAAGGGTTGGTAGTATTCGAAGCCGCTACCACACAGCTTACTGTTACCACACAGCAACATATACTGTTACTTCCTTAAGCTTGAGAAAGAAATTAAGCTTTATGTTCTTAGTCCATCAACATCTCCACAAGCCTTGCAACGTCAAACTTGGCAAGTGGGTGGATAGATTGATATTAAAGTTTCCTAGGAGAAACTTCAGCAGAACATGTTCTTGATGATCTCTTAGTCTCTTTTTGCGACTTCCACGGCTTATTTATTACCACTTAAAGTAATAATAAAAAATAAAGAAGAAATTTTAAATCACCTTGCCCGCAGGCAAATGCGTCTTGACGACGGGGTGGTCCGATCCGGGCGACGTGGAGTCACTCTCGCCGACTGACGACGTCTCGCGACTCCGATCGGCTGATTGACTTGATTGCTCCGAACTCACCGACTCTCCATCTATTTCACCTACTTATAAATAATATTCGAATTTATTAACGCACTTTTATTAATTTGATTTATAGTTATTTCTATAGCAATAGAGCTGCGTTACAGAGATTTTTGCCTGCCGCTAAATGGAACGGCTCCTGCGGAATAGTACCACCCTCACGCAAAAATTACCACTTCCAATCAAATAGGCTGCTTTTTCGTCTGCCACCAAAGACAATAAAATATGATACAATATTCAATATATGTACATAACAAAATTACTAAAGGCACAAATAAAAAAGGACTGGTGTTGTAAGATATGAACTAAAGGAACATAAGCCTACAAAAGAAGAGAACTCGAAATAAAACCATTAATGCTTCTTTTTAAAGATACATCGTGATCTTCAAAAACAAGTGCGAAAATGTATCCTGTCTACATAGTTTTTCAACCGCTTTCAGGTTTATTTTTGAGAAAAGGTATAATCAGATCAGAGAATACAGTACGTCTTCCCTCCCCTTATGTTATGAAATCACATTCTAAGATTGAAATAAGTCTACTTAAAATTATGATGAGCCCTGTGTTCCATTTACTAACGCTTAAGCGAATGGCGCTATAAAAAAAAATTCAACCATACCGAACCATACATACCGTCCGTTTTACGTGTGGTAACGAAGTTAAAATACAATTCACCACCTCCTTTCTTACACGAGACTGTCATAATAGACGACTAAGAGATATAATATGCAGATAATCTATACCAATAAATAAAATTGGAGTGTCTGTTTGTAATGTCAAAATAATAGGCTTTTTTCATGGTCACACGGTTATTTGCAATATACACATGCCTAAAAATCACTTTATAATTTTTTTGTCAGGCTGTCAGTCTGTTTGTTCCGGGTAATCTTCAAAACGGCTAGACCAATTTCAAAAATTCTTTCAACAATGGAAAGCTATGAGGGAGTAACCTAGGCTACATTTTATCCCGGTATTCCCACGGGAACAGGAACTACGGGGGTTAAGACGACAGAAACCGAAGCGAAGCGAGGGCGGGTTGCTAGTATATTATATACAGAAAGTATATTCAAGCAGCATGAAAAGGAAAACTCGAAGTTAAACTCCATGCCAACATGTCTGACCAGCTCGCTAAAGTATGTCAATTTGGCTCCCGTTATGGAGGAGACCCAAGCTCAATAGTGATACTTAGGTAGGCTGGGATAACGTATTATACATACCGTACGAAGTGTCGTGCGATACATCATTGCTTGTATCGTTTGAGTGTTCGTGGCTCGCATCACCGTTAAGTTGGGCAATCTCAACGCTTTTACTTTGACTAGACAACGTTGCACTTTCGACTGGCAGAGCCCCCAAAGGATCCACCATTTCATCTTTCTGGTCCTCCTTCGCGGCCTCTTCGCAATCCCTCAAAAACGGATTAATACGATTTCGTGATCCGGGTGTAAGTACTGGAGTTTTCGCCTTCTCAAACAATGAATCGTCCAACTCGTTTTTAGACTCAACTATATCGTTCTTTAGTTCGCTGATGTCGTTTCGTAGTTCAGAGATTTCATTCCTGAGTCCGACCATTGTGTTTTTGGTTCGACTAATGTGTGTGTAGTCCATGGTTTTGTCAAAATCTGGTGTATCGTCGACGGACATACTTCGGATTGATAAAGTGTCATCGTTTGTGAGGTTAGTTGATGATACCGCTTGGGAACCTGTAATCAACAATCTTTAGATAAAATTTTGCTTCAATATTATGCTAGATAACTCGTAGGAATACTTCGCACCACAAAATAGGGGTTTTCTCTTAATATTACCTTTGCAAGAGCTCATACACAGTAATATGCAATGCTCATATTTATTTATTAGCGTCTCAGCCTATTATTTTGAACATAGATGCATAATGACATAAAAGACGTTAAATTCAAAACTTATTACGCATAAATACTTGGCGATATCATATCGTTAATTTTTACATTATACCTTAAATTAATATAATAATACCCCCAGATCCGGCCACAATCGCTACTACAAAGGTCTGTCGAAAATCTCAGCGAATTTATGTTCGTGTTTTTACTGACTGTTCTTATATATTATTTATTTATTTATACTTTATTGCACACCTATGTTAACACATTTATAATAATAATTCTAAGCGGAGAAAGCACAATGGGCGGCCTTATCGCTAAAAGCGATTTCTACCAGGCAACCTTTGGATGGAAACATGTAAGGAAAGAGCGGTAGTTGTAGGTGTACTGCATATAATGCAAATATAATAATGCAAACTATGTATATAATATATAAATAACACATACATACGAAAATTTATTGCATTTATTACATTAAATTGTATACAACATGTTCAATAAGTATTAATATTCAGCGAGATGCCATTTGAACCATGGTATAATATAATTCTCAATTATGATATAAAAGATTATGGCTAGACCAGATTCTACAAGCGGCACACAATGAAGAGTTAACTACTAGAATAGCCATCACTCCAGTCAACCATGGAAAGAAAAGAAGAGAAATAATATGAAGAAACAAATACTTAACAACTGCAATAGATGAAATAACATACCATATCCACTAGAAGATATGGATGGTGAATTCTTGTTCGGGATGCGTTCACAGGCAAGCTCGTGTAGTGAATCCAATGTTTTTGATGTAGGCAAGAAGTTACGGGCCGTTGCCCTGTTACGCGTGCGCTATGAACAAACAGACCAATATTCGATCAAATCTCTATTACTTCACTGATAACCGCGTGGTGACGGAGTAAGAATACAATTCACCACTCCTATCTTCCCCGTGGATGTCGTAAAAGACGACTAAGGGATATAATATGCATATAACATCTGTGTAAGAGAAAGCTCGAAATAAAACCCTATACCAACATGTCTGACCAGCATAGTATAGTGATTCAATTTCCCTCCTATTGGGGCAGGAGGCTCGAGCCCAACAGTGGGATGTGTATGAGATGATACGACAAGACGATTTCACTGATGGCGAGAGCTATGAATACTACCAACCTTTACATTGCTCGTGGGTTTCATAAAATAAGACTAAGAGCTTTACAACGACCTAGATTGACGCCATCTGACGTCATCTGGCCAACAGTTAGATTTCCAAGAAGGTTGTCTTCAGGCAGGGGGGCGTAATGCCAAAACTTTTGCAATATATATGGTGGAAGAATAGTACATATTGAACCGACCCTAAGTAATTGGGATAAGAGCAGGATAATGATGATGATAATCATCTGATAACTGATAATAGACCTGCGATTAAACTTTGATATATAAAGAGATTATGATGTAGGTCCATCCATCAATTAACTTGACCATAGGCGTCCCAAATCTGAATAATATCATAAATACTAAATCTAGCAGGTGCCTGGACAATCATAGTTTGTTGTAAGTTGCCCAAGACTGTTCTAATACCCATTCGCCTTGTGATCCCTCGGTAATTTTTTTCTCACCAGACGCTACGGATGATCACAGATTGCATAACTGTGACATGTTAATTTCGTTTAAATAGGGAACAATTTCCCATTTATTGAGAGGAACATTGATATGGACACTGGGTTCTCTCATACCTATATCAATGTTCCATGTCCAACGATCAATAGCAAAGTTAGTTCTAACCTGTGACCGTGGCGTAGTCAGTTCATCGATAGGAGCCGACTCAGGTTCGGATTGCGAGTCTTCATCATTCCGCCTACCCGGCTCTTCGTGTAGTGTCGTCATACGCAGTCCCAACTTACCACTGGCTGGTGACGCTGTAATTTTACAAAATATTATATTCTATCACAATTTTTTATTCACATAGCTGTAAATATCACAAATTCAGGAAAAAAATTTTAAGAAATAAAATATATTACGTCGCGTTGTCTGAATCACATCATTGTAAAATTAGATATTTTTTTACGAAAATGTAGGAGCCTTTACGTGAAGAAACTAACCAAGATACATATTTATAAATAAAGATTTAATTCAATTACTATGATTAAGTAACGAATCTATGCAAATAATAAAAAAAAAATTAAAATCAAAAATGGAATGCAAAATTTTCTTAAACTATTCCTCTTTTTATACCATAGATTAGACAGATTTTAACTATAGAGCTGTGCAACTCTTCGAATATTGAGAAAACAGTGCAGTGCCTAGTTTAATCCAATGGTTAAAATGATTTATAAAAAATAAATATTTCGAATTTATTTTTAACAAAATCCGCCGATACATGCTCGAAATAGAATAATGATTGTCATGCCAATGTTTTTACTACGCAGTAACTAGTTCACAATGAAATATAGCAAATAAAACTTCACCATTTACGATGTCTAGATTCCTTTCAGAGTAAATTAATGAATATAAAATAATAGTAATTAATCTTAATATCATTCAATATGAGGTCGATATATATCTGCTATCTGTAGTGTAAAGCAGAGATGTGTCAAACATTGATTTATAAATTACCAGATAAGTTACTTATTATAGCTACAATCTAACCAAAATTAAACCTGAAGCTATTGAACTATTTTTTTTAATAAAAGTATTTGTATAGCTCGTGTTTGGTATCTCAAACGGCAGGAGAGAACTCATGATTAACCGATTCAAATGACGTCTAGAATCTTAACCATCCCTTGTGGATAGTATAAAGAATAGTACTGCTTACAAATCGGACTCGTACACAGGCAGTAGATAAGTACTTATAAGACCACGTTCTCTGTGCAGTCGACTTAATATGAACACAGTTCAGAGTATTCAGAGTTAATCTCAAATCCTCAACATGGCAATCTATTGATCTCCTAACTGAACTGCGTATTACCTTGTATATTATTAACAATTAAAAAAACTGTAAAGGTATTTGGTATTAAAAAATAAACATTTTCATCTCGTCGAGTTTTATTATTCTCATACCATAAGTTACTCGACGTAAATAGAGTAACATTATAACACCATTGCCACACAACTTTTCTGCAAATTATTTAGCATATAAACTACATATAAAATACACTGAAAGGATAACAACAACGATGAGCTTCAAAAACAATATAATTATAAACAAAAATTAAAGGAATCCTTCAAGAAACAAATAAAAGCGCAACTACGAACAATGTGATTACTACGACTGAATAACGGAACGTACACTTGTTCGGCGTCTGCAGTCGCAGTGAGTTCAGGTTCAAATTCAAGTTAAGGAACGTAGGCCGGGCTGCAATGAAAATATCAATATCTTCGTCAGTACAAACACACAGCTGTAATGTTTAAAACATTTCTATTACCACCAATATCGTTCAATTACCACCTTTTATTTTTAAATTACACAGAATAGTACAGTAATTGCACAGAATTAAGAACAATTATGCTAAATATGTATATTATGATTCCAAATAATAGTTTTCTAAAAAGTACATAACTTTTTGAAAAATAAACAATTCCAGGAGATTATAAAGAAAGAATTGCTGAATTTGCTAGTTACATTGTTCAACGGTTGATAGAATCTACGAGGTATCTTAATGTAATAAGGCTCAAGTTTTAGATTATAACGTTCCTTTCTACTCGGCATTAACAATACTACCCATGTATTTATTTCATTACCCGCGTTTCTGTAATTTTCGCTAAACAATATTTTATTACTATTAAATGAAATAATCAAATTCAATACTGATATTTTATATAAATGCTAGGTAGTAACAATAATCGTTAAAAATATATAATTGCTGAAAATCGAGAATATTTAATAAATACTAAAACTCTCATGTCAAAAGTAAATTCTCATGTCAAAAGTCAATGTTTTAATTAAATTTGATATTTACCCTAGACTTCAATTTATAATATTTCCAGTGAAAACCACAAAACATATGTGTCACATGCAATTGCTTCAATTTTTTTTAACACTTCCCTTTTACATTTAATTTTAATTCACATATTGGATACGCTATGGTTTTATAGTAAGTGCCAAACTAAAGATTAACATTTAGTCACTAAATATTAAAATACCATACTTATACAATTCTACAATATATATTGTAACGATAACAATTATGTGGAACATCAAATATTCACTCTCTAACACAATCCTATAATAAAAATTACATCAATTTTAATATTTCACATCATTATCTAGTACATGCTTATATCCTCTATAGACTCAGTGAAGTTCATTAGATATTTTTATCTACAATACATGCATTTTCCCTCCTAACGCACACACACACACACAAACCTATATCCAACCTCATTGGACTATCACTACTTTACATAGCTACCAATACAAATATAGACTAGAGGACTGCCTTTCAAGTTTTTACGCATCACACAATTGATTGAATTATACAATAATTAATTTGGCTTATTTCAATACCTAACATTTAAAAGCGATATTCTCGTGTCTAAATTGAAAGCGTCGTTTTGTGTCTTTCGAATCCACAGCATAGATCACCGTTAGAGGAAGTGGGAAGGGGTAGAAAGTATCACAGGTCATGCTTTGGTCCATGCAAATGAAAGAGACACGCAAACAAACAATAGTAACACAACGACAGAAGCTTGATGCTCAAAGCTTGCTTCCTCTATTTGCCAATACAGGGCCTAATTTTATCAAAACGAACTCGGCAACAGCAGAACTCGTATACCGTAATAGTTCGAATTCGATACGCCAGTTAGTATCGGATGATCTCTTTACAGCCAATCAATGTGTAAAACATACAAAACAAAAATTTCTTATGAATAATAATGATTCAAAACACATCTATTTAGTTTTAAATCGTTAGGTTGCATTCTTCTAATAATTTTGCAATACAGTTGCCATTCCGATTCAATACCATTATGTTTTCACTGTTTACCTGATAGGAACGAGCCTGAAGGTAGCGAGGGATTGAGATACAGAAAACATAACGTTAGTTTAAAAATTTAGAAGTTCATGTAGTCCTACTCAACCTTATTCTTTAAGATTTGTTGTAATGGAGTCTAATATCGTTTAACATTAATCGTAATAAAAACATACGTAAATAATATTAAATTTTCGTCTGGCAATAAAATGGACTCTCGACTCCTTTGCATCAAAAATCTCGAAAGAAAAGGGATTTTATAGAAATTAAATTTTGGTGAACTTGTATAATTCACATCCAGGCAAGTGATTGTGTGAAAGAGATAGGGAGGGGTTTGAAGATAGAAAACAGGACGAGTAGAATAGAGCCACAGCGTTGCCACAAAGCATTTGGAAAATAAAATATGTAACAGTGAGGTCATGAAAAGTGGATGTTCCAAGTATTGTTGTGACATTTTTTTTTTGTGAGAATGAAATGCCTGAATATCATCATATTGTATTACCTAATGTTTGATATTTTCACGTACATTTCTATACTAAATAATCTATCGTGCATTCGAATTTGTTGTAATCACTAACTCAAATTGTATTTTTACATATTCTACTGGTATGCACTATGTATATATTGTTGTTCTAGTATACGATTCAAAATTTGAAGCACTTATGATTTAGATGCGCTATTATTATGCACATGTGCAATTACTTCAAATAATTCCTTTTTAAATATTTTATTTATTAATTATAGGCATGACAATGTATGAGTGATAAAGAATGAATGTATCGGAAATAGGAGTGTGTTACATGTACTGGATAATATTTGTTAATACATATATTAATATTATACGTATATATTATCGTATAACTAATTTAATTGTTTAACTCACCAAGTCCGAATGGTTTTGTGGGCGTGGCTATGTCGGGGTCATTATACGCCGGCGCTGCGTATGAATGTCGATGCACGCCTCGCGAGCGTGGTGTTTCATCAGCCAAGTCCGCCACACTGCCAGATCTGCCCGATGCTAGGCCAGCCAGAGACTCGAATGACGAATCCAAACGCATAATCTGGATGAAATGAGTGATTTAATAATATTAAATAAAATACCTGAACTGTTTGTTAAAATGAAATATCGTTCTAGATTTTTACGTGCCGCTCCAAGAATTTGATAGTTATGCATAAAACGATTTCGATGTTCAATTTATACACTTATTGCAAAGTACTATCATTTATTAAGAAGATTTTAGGGCAATTATAGACATTCCAAAAAAGTTGACGTCAATACAATTTCTATTGAACTATATTTTTAATAGAAATGGGTGATGCATACGGTGAATTGAAATTGGTAAAAAAATAGCATAGATATCGAAAAAAATATACAAAATAAAGTGCTGATAAAATCTATGGCAAAATATTGGAAACAACGATTATTTAAAAGGAAACATCCTTTCAAGATCAATTTAATACAGATAATAAAAAAGTATAAAGTTGCTTATTGGGAATCATCGACAATATACTTTTTTATTATAGATTACATCCTCCAAAACCTGAGTTCGTCTTTAGCAGATGCAAATTAAAAAAAATAACAAAGAATGCAAGTGAGGAGAGCGTATCGTTACAGCCATGCTAGACTCACGTTGTTCCCGTTCTTGGCGGCGTTCTCGAGGGCCTGCGAAAGCTGTCGGTGCGTAGCGACAACACACATGTTAGCAAGCGTACACACCTAATTACACATTATCTACTATGCAAGGTTTTAGGTATCAACCAGACATGAAGAACGGATACCTCAACAGACCAATTGCCTTTAAGTGAAAATTGATCATAATCAAATATTAACTAAAGTACAGATAATGTGTTTGAAGTATTTTTGTTATTATTGGTGCTATAAATTAAATTCAAATCACATAAATATCGACTTGCACATAATTGTATTTTTTTTTATACTATAGAGATCAATAGATTACTTACTTAAACAAAAACTGAGACTTGCTATAAATAGTTTATAAAAATCTTGACGGGACTTGATAATAAAGGGATTCTGCCATACAATCGGCCATCAATAAAATATGCTAAAACCGTGGATTTAAAATTATTTTGCAAACCCTAAACCTTTAGGTAATTTGGGTATACATCCTAAAATATAGATAAGTTTAGGTATTCCATTTCAAAGAAATATCATTAATATAATTAACGTAAACTAAAAATGGTATAAAACTCGTAATATAACTATCTAATAGTGGGCATTAGGAAAAACAATATTTAAACTTATAAGATTTCATTTCATTTTTGGACTGACTTAATGATCTTCCAAGAATGATATAACAACAAAATGTCAATATTGATCAATATCCGATATAAAAAGCTGTAACGGGTTATCATCATCATCATTTCAGCCTATTGCCGTCCACTGCTGGACGTAGGCCTCCCTCATGTTGCGCCACAATGTGCGGTCCTGTGCCGCCTGCATCCAACGACGCCCAGCAACTTTCACTAGGTCATCGGTCCACCTAGTGGGGGGGCGTCCTACACTGCGTCGTCCGATACGTGGTCGCCACTGGAGAACCTTTCTTCCCCACCGGTTGTCGGTTCGTCGAGCGATGTGGCCTGCCCATTGCCACTTCAGCGTGCTAATTCTTCGTGCTATGCCGGTTAAACCCGTTCTTCTGCGGATTTCCGTATTCCGGATTCTATTTCGCAGAGAAATGCCGAGCATAGCCCGCTCCATAGCACGCTGAGCGACTTTGAGCCTTGATATGAGGCCTACATTTAGGGACCACGTTTCCGTGCCGTAAGTCATCACAGGTAACACACACTGGTCGTAGACCTGTGTTTTCAGACACTGAGGTATGTTGGACGAGAAGATCCTCTTAAGTTTCCCGAACGCTGCCCAACCGAGTTGGATTCGTCGGCTGATCTCTTTCTCGAAATTGGATCTACCTAACTGGACTGTTTGTCCTAGGGAGAAATAATGATCAACAACTTCGAGAATCGCATTGCCAACTAGGACCGGTACAGGAATGACATGGGCATTTGACATGACTTTCGTCTTGTCCATGTTCATTCGTAAACCCACAAGGTCCTCCATGGATTCTGCCATAATGACGATATCGTCTGCAAATCGAAGGTGAGTGATGTATTCGCCGTTAATGTTGATGCCTAGTCCAGTCCAGTCTAAGAGCTTGAAGACATCTTCCAGTGCAGTGGTAAACAGTTTCGGAGAGATGACATCTCCCTGTCTCACGCCTTTCTGCCACTGGATCGGTTTCGTACTCTTATATCGGATACGGACTGTCATTGTAGCGTTCCTATACAAACACTTCAGCACTTCGATATGACGATGGTCGATTTGGCACCGCTGAAGGGACTGCAGCACCGCCCAAGTTTCGACTGAATCAAAGGCTTTCTCATAGTCCACAAACGCTAAGCAAAGGGGCCGATTATACTCCTCGGTCTTTTGTATAATCTGCCGAAGCGTGAGGATATGGTCTATGGTGCTATAGCCTTTTCGGAAGCCGGCTTGTTCGGGCGGCTGGAAGTCATCGAGCTTGCGCGTGAGTCGATTGGTAATGACCCTCGAAAACAACTTATAAACGTGGCTCAGGAGTGAGATGGGTCTGTAGTTCTTTAAAAGGGCTTTGTCACCCTTCTTGAAGAACAGCACCACCACACTCCTGGTCCACGACTATGGAACGTCGCCCCCGAGGATAACGGAATTAAATAGCTTCTGAAGGGCTATTAAGACTGGCTTCCCGCCCGCCTTCAAAAGCTCTGCCGTAATTCCGTCATCTCCCGGTGCCTTACCGTTACGTAGTTGTTTGAGAGCCATTCTGATCTCGTACAAGCTGATGTCCGGGATTTCTTCGGTATAGTGCCGAGTTAGCTTGGATCTGGGATCTTGGACCAAGCCGACAACAGGATTTCGGGATGATTTGTATAACTGTCCATAGAACCTTTCGACCTCTCCCAACATCTCACTTTGGGATGAAATGACAGTGCCATCATCGGTCTTCAGCTTAGTCATTTGGCTTTGCCCAATAGACAGATCTTGTACGAACACTTTCGAGCCACGATTCCGCTCTATCGCTTCTTTAATACGGAGCGTATTAAATCGGCGAATATCGCGACGCACAGACCTGGAGATCTGCCTATTTAGCTGCCTATGTTTGGACCAATCGGCTGAAGACTGCACCGTCATTTCTTTTCTCCGCTCCATGAGCTCGAGAGTCTGGTCAGAAAGTTTTTTAGGTCTATTAACACGGTGAGCCTTGAAAAATTTCGACCCAACCGCGTGGACAGTTACCACGAACCTGTTGTTCATATCGTTCGGCGATTCGCACTCGTCCAGACATTGGAAGCGATTGTGTAGTTCGATTTGAAGAAGCTTTCGAGGTTCTGGTATTGGACAGATGTAGGTCGGAGTGTAGACTTCATCAAGCGTGACCGCTCGACTTTTGTATGGATATTCAATGTGCCTCATACCATCCGGTGATCGCTCCCAGTTTTAATCCTGCTGATCACTGAGACATCATTGAATATCTGTCGTTTGTCTGACAAGATGAGTTAACTAGATTAAAGATTAATTCGTTATATAATACTATGATACATTGAATCATGACCCCATATGATAATAATGATTATGATGAATACACATCATAATCATCATTGAACACGTCCTGGTATTGAGCTCGAGCCTCCTCCATAATAGGAGAGAAATTAACCTATTATACCGCGCTGATCAGTGTTGGTATAGGGTTTTATTTCAAGTTTTCCTTCCCTATTCCATCTTTTACCATAACAACAGCCAACAAAAGGGGGGTGGTGAACTATATTTTTACTCTGTCACCACACGGAAAACTAATATATTAAGGTTTGTTGAAGTATATTGGATAATTGATCGCGTAAACTTCCAATTGAATAGATTCTATATTCAAGGTACAAAAACTAAAGATGTTAAACTACTCTTTTATTTAAAAAGACTAAAAGAGAAGAACGAGATAATTGACTAATAACCTTGCATAGTAGATTTATATACTATTTTGCATATGTGTGATATGTTTATTTACAAGGTGTTTTACTAGACGTGAACATTGTGTTGTAACATTAATATATCTTTATTAGTTTTTGCATTGCTAAATGGTTAGCTTAGAAGCTTTAAGACATTTAATAAAAAATAAACTTACAGATAGAAGTAATCGCGCCTGCAAATTCGTTAATTATATTTTATTAAAAAAAAAAACAAAATATTGAATTTAGTCATCTCTAAAATCAGATTAATATTGATGTTTGATAGAAATCTATAACATAAAAGATTAAGGAGTTAACCAAAACATGCACGTAATTATTTGCACTTTTAGTCACGTAATTTTCTGTCAGATTTAATCTGTCGATACTAACAATAGTTATCTAACGAATATCTCTACGTTAAAATGGATTTATCAATACTAGTGAGTGTGTTGCGAATAAAATATTTATGCTATAATAGTTCGCTTCAATGTGCTTTCAAATAAATCTATCGAGTATCTACGTGCTATCAGCTTTAGATACACGTGTTTGTATAAATCTGTGTAGTGTGTTTGCTGTGATTTTAATATTAAAAATATGTTTACCTGCGAGAAGTTTGGTACAGAGGCGGTTTTGCGCATAGTCATTGGCTGTCCTCGGGCCTGTTCAAGCTCCTTAACGGCAACGCTTTGCCGCAGTCGGTCAAGTGTCAATATGCTTTCCACTGCACTTACGCCGCGCGTGTATTTTTCTGAAAAATATGTATTTTTGTTATACGCTATACTGTGCGGGTGAAATTAGCCTGCTATAACACGCTGACTAGATAAAAGGAAATTGTAGTTTATTCTGAATTAGACCTCACTAAGGAATATTCCTTGTTTTGCGGGATATTTTCGAAACAAAATAAAATTACCTACAACAAACAGATTGCACCCAGACTTAAAATACCAATGTCTGGATCATACAAATTATTGTCTGGCATAAAAATGGAAACCACGACACGTGACCGAGAATGTCGATATCTCACACTACGTTATAATCTAAAAAACCGTATATAAAGTATAAGGAATTTAAGCAAATTACATATCTGAAGTAGGAGGCAAACTCGAAATTAAACATTAAGGCTTAAGAAGGATTGAAAATAAATTAAAACAAACCTGTATATAAAATGCATCCATCCATTGTCCGTCCCTCTATGATCAAGGGCAGAATATGCATTTGGAACTCAGAAGATTGACATTGCCAAATTCCCTGGTAATATCCCAACATTCTTTTACGATGCCAATTGGAAAATAACTGCTAATTACAATTTTTATTCTTAACCCGTCATACGGAAACAATAAAAGGAAGTAAAAAAATAAAATGCTTACCGATATACGTTTCGCCGTCGGCGGCGCTGGTCTCGTCTCCTGTGGCGGCTATTTGTGCGAGACTCTCTCGTTCCTCGAGCTCCTCGCTTGCCTTGGGAATGTTCGACACCACTTCATAAGTCACGCCAGTCTGCGTCAGCTGATCCGTCCTATATGCATAATAACTAACACTTTGTATATTAAATATGTAGAGATAGATAGTGGCTATTATATATTCAACTAGCTATACATTGTTATTGGGCTAATTAGGTATATACAATAGAAAATTAGATGTTACATTTACAAATTAAAAGGTGCAGTTTTGCAATATACTTATATATGATTATTTACAGTATAAGAGGTACATAAGATGATAGACTAACAAATTGATCAAATCATTTATTATATATAAGGGCTATATATTATTAATTACTCTTTATATATTTCGTTTGAAATTAATGTAATGAAAAATGTATTTCACAATTTATCTGGCCGATTATACAAACCGCACCAGTTAACTACTAGAGCAGCCATCACTCCCCTCATAACAATTGATTGAGCCACTAGTTGTAGTTGTTATGTGAAGTGTAGACCTCGCGAATCTAGAAATGGCTGCAATATGATCTTTTATACATTTTCAAACCCCATGCCGCTACAATTTGGAAAATTTTCAAAAACTGAATATATTAAGAACATATAATTATCGAACCTTCTCACAAAAATTAACAATTATCAGGTGTAAAATGCGATCTGTGTATTATAATTGCACATTCGAGCAGACGCACAATAGCATTTTTGTCCCAATCCAAAAGGCCAAATATTTCGAATTTAGTTTTACACTTCAATTCTTGATGACTATGTAGTAGGTAAAATATCTACCATTTCTTTTTAACGATCAAATGAAAAAATGTCAGTTTGAAAATTTCTAATTTAAATTACAATGATTTATTATTGCTTTTATTATGTATAAATCATAACTAAACTAATTTTAACCAAACTGAGTGGTCATTCAAAGCAATTCCATATACCATAAAAAACAAAATACACAAATAATTTGTTACCATCACCACATAAAATACAGGACAACATAAAATAAAGAATACAGTTGGTAGCAACCAACCTGACAATTTTCTTTCGTATCCTGTCTGTGAAACTCTGTCGCTTGTAAATGTTTAATCCTAATCGTTTCCTAAGTATGAGATCCATGGGAGCAGGGTGGGATAACCTGACTGTTGTCTTCAATATCAGGTACACGCGTTCATTGGCTGAAAATAAACAAAGTTTTAAATACGTATGTATATATATATATATCTTAGTGTATCTATCTTAGTCTTCTGAACTTATGAGACTGAACACTTAAATGGCTATGTGGATCCGAATTACGTGAAATCTTTTGTGTTAAAGAATGAATTAGATTATCAATTTGATCTAATAGGCCATTACGATGGATTTCGGAATATTAGTTTAATTACATTTTTTAGATCTTTATAGAACAGTATCTGTTGGGTCAGCTTCTAATATATAAAAGGCCCATCATATTTAAATTTTAACATAATATGACTTCTCGACCTATATGTTTTACTCTTATAGACAAGTTTCATCTATGACCGTAAGGAGACAGAGTAATTGTAATAGAGTTTAGAGTTATCTCGAGTTTATCTTCACTTATTGAGATCTAATTACGTACTTAGTCGTCTCTAAAACATCCGCGATTAAGTTACCGTGAATAAGATGTGATAAGGTTTGGTGGAACACGAGTTAAATATTAGAGCAGCCATCACTCCCCCACTCTAATATGTCATAACACAAACTGTGATTAGCAACCCACTTGCTAAGAGTGGCGATTATAGCATAATTCTCTCTCGGTGAGGCCCAAGTCAAAATTGAAGTCATTAGACTGGTGTAAAAACATACCTTCAGTGATACGATTGAGGTACTGCGAATCGTGTATAGAAGAGTCCCACGAAGCGACAGCAGATACATCCCTATCGTGATGATGCAATATTTGAAGCTCGTAGAACTTATTTCCGTGTTCCTTTGGTAGTATGGAATTCAGACCAGCCACTGTAACCTCCTCGCCGCTTGGATGTGTTGTTAGATCATCGGCTAAAAATAGTAATTGTAAACATAATGATTTCTGGGGGTTTACGTGAGTATAAAAATATTTTCAAGCATATAACAGGTTTGTATTTAATTTTTACTTTCATGAAGTTTCAAATATTTGCCTTGCGTTTACGGAAAATCGTCCCTTGACCATAAACGCGAGGAAATTATAAAAATAATTTTATTTCATATGGTAATGGTTAACGCCAAGGCCTGTCAAAACTCAGGTTCTGAAATCGATTACCAAATCTGTCAACGAAATTTCATATCTTAACTTATATGGTACTTTATTTTTTCAATTAATTTAAACTATAAGAAGTACCATGTGGTAAGTTGGTTACTCAAAAAAATATAATAATTACCATTGAGATTCAGGAATAACACTGGTATGTGATGTTCCATGCCGAGGGGTGGTACCCATGCCGCAGGAGCGCCAGGTATCGGACTACCAGGGCTTGGCACCAACACCTAGTAAAAACATTTTTATCATTAATCGTAAATAAATCCAGATATTTCCTTTTACAATCTTATGTAATTAGATACGAAGTACAATAGAGAGGACACTAACACATTTGCCGTGAAAAATGTATTATGTAGATATAAATGAAAGAAATGTATAATCAAAAGAGTAGCCGGAAGTGTATACATCACACAAAAGACAACCTAACCTAAAGGCCAAGTTTTCATTTCGAACTATATTGTTACTGACCATCAGATGAATTGGCGCTCTTACTTAAACTTAATTCAATAAATTGTTTGATCTTAAATTAAAATTTTATATTCATTTATAAAATTTATCTGGTTATGAAATCTATCGACAAGTATAGTGACATAGCTAGAGATATAGTGTAAGCATTAACGCGGCACTTGACCATATCGATGACGATTTACATGAATGTACTCCCCATCCAAACCTATCTATGGAAGCCTCACTTCAAAAACGATTTCCTTAGCACGCATCATCATTAATAGAAGATTTTCTCTACATTATCATGCTGTACAGATAATCAAAACATGGAGGTTCTCTGTTCGTACTGATATTCCTTTTCTTTATAGATTAGTGATGGTAACACATTGTAATCTTATTCCGTCACCAAAGAAATAAAATACATTAATATGTAAAACGAATAATATTTTCATCAGATACATACAGCATTCCGTTCTTCGGTGAGGGAAACCCATTGCTCAACAAGTGACTGTTCACGTTCCATGTCTCGCTCACTTTTCATAGATGGAGACATATTCACCAGTTTCTGAAAAATTAGCAATATTAATATACGCTACAGATAGCTCAGCAAGGCCCTGAGGGCCTAGGTAAGTTATAACCCGCGCCAATAAAGAAATCAAAAACGGCTGTCACTACCTGAATTGACAGGTTGGACCATAGACAAAATACGATTATGAGCCAGATAGATGATATTTTTTTAAGACCTTTGTTGTTTGATTATATATAGTAAGCAAGGTTTCTAAAAAGCCAATAAGTGCTAATCAAAGTCGCGATGAACCGTGGGTACTGAAACCACAGTTTTTTGCGACTTCAATTCAATACATCTCGTTCTCTCAAGAGTGCACAATTTCCAGTGACATTATCAAATTACTGGGTCGTTTTATGTTCAATTAAGCTTACACAAAAATAAGTAATATGAAATTACATTATAAAATTTTAAATACACTGCTTCGTTTCATATTAGCCATACCTACATATTTATTACTATATGATATTTCTCAATGTAAATTGATCTTTATTCGTTTTGAAAAGTAAATACAAAAATAGAACTTCTTTAAAACATTTGAAAGACAAACATACCTGTAACTGGGCGTGCAAATGCTGTCGACGACGGAATAGCGCATCACTCCACCTCTCCCGTAATACTGATAAATCTTCATCCTGATATGAGTCCAGTGGCATTTGGAGACGAGATCTGTGATAAATAAATTTTAATTCAATTTATAAAGTTTCAGCAGACACGGAAAGGCGTCATGTGGTGGTCTTATATTATATTCATTATCTTAAGTGTTTTAACTCGCCATATTTAAAATATTGATGGCTTTTTATGTAATGTGCTTTCTTTACATACGTTTTCGATTTCCACCAAATTTCTCAAAAGATACCATTATCAGTGTAATTTAGGCACTACTGGAGCCGATGATTTGATTTAGTGGCAGTTAATGATTTTAAAGGAAGTATTAAATAATTAATAAAGATTAAACTTAAAAGTCTTAGGCCTCATTTACGGAGACGCGGGGCGTCACGCGTCGCGTGTAGCGTGGCGTCTCGCGGCGCGTTGGACGTTTTTATTGTTTACGTAGCGGCGGCGCGTGAAGCGGCACGTATCATCGCACGCGTAAACACAAAACTTATAGCAATATGCGATGTTGTTTATAGAGACGCGAGGCGGGAAGAGTGGCGATGCCCGCCGCTGCGCCCGCGTCGTATTCTTAAGCGTGTAGCGGAGCACGCGGCGAGCATCGCTGCGGCGCACGCGGGGTTCTCAGTTAATCCGACCCAAACTTCTCATGTTCCGCTATTATAAACACTGGGCCACTCTTTATATTAAATAACTCACTTTTTAAAATACAATTTTCTTCTAAAAAGTCTATCATATCATACTCCGTTGCGACGGTAACTACGTCTGTGTTGCACGATTAGCAAATGAGACTGGCAGAAGGTTCCGCCACAGGCATCGCTTCATCGAGAATCGCCGCTGCGTGCGCCGCCGCGATTAACGCCGCGTGAGACGTGATGATGCCATCCGCGGGCTCGGCCGTAGAACACGCTCCATTTCAAGCAAACGCGTGTAAAATCGCTTCTCCGTAAACGCACTCATCCAACGCCCTACATTTGAATTTAGTGCGGGACGCGCCGCGTCTCCGTAAATGAGGCCTTAGTAAACGAGACAAAAACTTCAAAAAAGAAAATACAATTTATACAATTATTCCAAGTTATTTTGAACTATGTATAAGATTCGCCCTACGCAGAACAGTACGTTGTGTCATTCACAAATTAATATACTGAGTCTAGTTACAGCATTGCATATTTCTAGTTTCATGTGACATATAGATTTATTTATTAGTGCGAAATATAGTCATGGAGAACAAATCTTGCATCTCATTTCGTCAGTCACATGCACCATCGATGGTTTTAACCGAGTGCTTAATACAATACATTAACATACCTAACAGAAACGGAGCCAACTTCGATGCTAACGATCTGCTGGCAGACGAGCGGCAGTGTGCCCGAGTTGTGCGCCGGACGTACTCGCACGGCGAGTCGACGTTGTTGACCTTGACGCACCTGATATACACCACCGGTCCACACATCGTTCCGCTGTATAACCTGATCAAAAGACATAAAATCATAAGATATTATCATTGACTTAGAAAATTAATTCTGCCCTTAACTGCCTTGTATCATCATCTTGCTCTTAACCAAATTACTTGGAGTCGACGCAATATATACATTTTAAAGTTTTGGCAATATATAAGGTTTCTGATGTTTACGTGAGTAGGTATTACACATTTTAAATAAAAGTACTTCACGGTTTTATCGCGTTTGTATTTGATTTGCGATTGCTCAACGTTTCAAACACTTTGCAGTGTTCATTCTTCAGTGACTTTGCATTCATAGTCATGAACCCATACAAACGCGATAAAATCTGTAATTTTGTTTAAAATTTGGCAATATAGTTTTATAACCATCGCTTGCCTTACGTCAACCCTCCTTGGTAATGTAATTGCTATCCGGACGACATCAGATGAAGTGAAGTTTTGGGGGGGGTTGGGTTGCGGTCGGCGCGCTCCTCGCACCACTCCGTCCAGGGCGACAGAGGGGCGCAAGAACGCACACCCACAACCCACCCCACGTGCACATCGCCTTCGTCGTTGGGCCAACCACCGGAGCGGGGTTACTTGTCATCAGTGGTCGGCCCGACGGAACACCCCCTATTTGGGGTACCCTCCCATCGACCGACGTCCCCCCAGCGGGTGACGGACTAATTCCCCGATCACGTCACCCGCGGCCTTGGCTAGGGACAATGTAAGGGTTGACAGTTTTCGTAGTCACCACAGAACACACTGCCTCTAACTGTATTATACGATAAGCGATAATATGATACAGAATTGAATGTACTAGAAATACTGGTAGACATGTAGAGGGAATGTAGAGAGATGTATAACCTGGTGGATAGCAACTTGTAAGTAATAACATCATCAGCATCATCTCAGCCCATATATGTCCCACTGCTGGGCTCAGACCTCGTCCATTATAGGAGGGCAATTGATCTACTATACCTATAATACGTTGGTTAGACGAGTTGGCATAGGTTTTTGTTTCGAGTTTTCCTTCTTTTGTATAGATGTTATACACATATTACGCTCCTCTGGGAAACTTAAAACACAAACCGCAAATGTGTGAACACGCCTGTTACGCATTACGACTATAGCATTATGCCTCTGTGTAAGGAGGCATATGTCCAACAGTGTATTTTTGGATGATTATGTTGATAATATTATGTAGAAGGGAATTAATTACAGTTAAAATTTAAACTAATATGAATATTTTAAATAATATAGACTTTCTTACCTCTACAGGCGCATATTCGCCCTGATCGTTAAGTTCGTGTATCTCTACCCAAAGCTCGATCTTGCGCGTCAGTTCCGTCCAGCGGTCAGCGAGCGAGCGCGCTTTGGCCAACTGTTGCTGTTCCACTTCCCAATTACCGCGGGCTCGACTAAATCCGGCCGAACGATGGCCCCATACTTCGATAGATAGCGCGCCCTCTGAAACACAACAATAAATCTTATGTTATATAACCCTCAGGGCCTCTATTTCTAATTGTTTAAAAGCCAATTTATCCTCCCCGAAGATGGCGGACTGATTCCCGATTTGTCCATCCGTGAAACCTTCCCCATATAAAGTTATAACAACTATATAGATTTTGGACTTGGATTAGACTAAATGCGAGGTTGTTTAACTGATCTACACTCCTGGTTTATTTCTTTGCAACCTATCATCATCTCAGCTCTTATACGTCCCATTACTGCGCTCGAGCCTCCTCCACAATAGGAGAGAAATTGATCATTTATATACTACGTTGTTCCGACGTATTGGTGTAGGTTTTTATTTCAAGTTTTTCTTCTCTTGCATAAACGTTATATGCATATTAGTCATCTTTTACAGCATCCACGGGCAAGATAGGTGTTATATTATATTCTTTCCCGTCAACACACGGAAAATCTCTAACATCTATATTAAAGTGAAATACATGCTATATAAATGGTATATACATTGCGATGCGGACAAAAAAATTATGATGACGATCACACACGCCGTTGTATGAAAAAACACTCAGTTGTATGAAAAAATCTCACCAGCACAATGCTCTATAAACTCCTCTGTGAGGGCTATTGTGAAGTCCTTCTTATGGTCGAATCGGAAGGTGACCTGTGGCTGATGACGAGGCGACGCGGGCGAAGCGGCCGCAGCGGGCGTCGTGGGCGGTACAGGGGGCGGTGTATCGGCGCTCACGACGGGCGGTACCACTACCGGCTCGGAGGACCCGCCCCCACCCCATATTGAGTATTGGCAGAATACGAAATGCGATAACGACGGTGGCAAACCAGTCGCTTGCTTTATTGCTACGCGTATTGTTACCTGCAATGCAAATATCAGTTTAATGTTGTCACTAAGCTGATTCTGCGGTTTTCAGCGCGTAAATGTCATCTTATTTCTTCTTAGCCCATCTACGCCTTTGAGATCAGGTCGCTTCCACTATGGGAAGGAAATCGACCTACTATACCGTGCCAGTCACACAACATGTTGCATAGGGTTATGTTGAGTTTTATTTGTGTTACATATCTCTTAGTCGTGTTTTAAGATACCCACAGGCAAGAGAAAGTCGTGAATTGCATTCTTATTTCAACGTCACGCGTAACTATAGATTATGACTCAATTTTTGAAATTCTCGAGAACAGTCTTTTTTCTTATATGAAATTCCAAGACAAATTAGTTAAGACAATATGAGTAGTTAAAGCGTGAAAGCGTTACAAAAAATCTCGACTTGTTTATTGTCAACGTTTTAAATAAAATTAATTTCTTACTTTATTTATTAATTGTAATAATGGATTAGCATAAAATAATATGGGTAAGCACCGACCCAAAATCAATCGGACTCGGAAAAGAATTTCAACCATTATTCATCATTTTAGCTCACATAAATCACATTGTTGGACTTGTACCTTCTTCACAATGGTTAAGCTGATATCAGACGGTTCACTCGAGTGAATGTTCATTTTTCTTTCATTCTATGTTCACACGGCTAAGAGGGAATAATTTAAAAAAGAAAATTCACTATTAATTTCTTACAGTATATCATCGAACGAAGTCGTGCGTCTTGGAATTACTTTAATTTGTGATCATTTAATCAAAGAGTTGATAAAAAAGAAGCAAAAAAAAAAGTCGACGGTGGTGAGTGCGACCATGGATTGAAAGAAGAAATTTATTAGGAAGAAATTTATTCATCAATTTTGTGGTTCCAAAGGCAAGGGAAGTTTTCAAGTTCCAAAAAAAAAAAGAAATGTATTTTGATTGTTCCACTTGAACACCATTTTTCCGCGTGCAGCCAGTGCAACGCATCGCAGAAAAAATATCAACACGTGACGTCCTTCAGCTACAGAACTCAAAACATAATGGCCGAACCCGAATGAACATTCTCTCAGTGTTCAGACCGTTCATTTCTTGTTCATTCGGAGTGCGAGTGAAAGATGCCGGATGCCAATATCCAACACTGTTGGATCGGTTCACTAATGAATTTATTCGGCATTAATGAATTCATTCGGCACTAATGTTTCATTTTGTGTTCAGATGCTTCACTTCGAGTGAAAGATGCAAAATGAAAGACAAAAGTGAACAAAAATGAACCGTCTGATATCAGCTTAAGGAATTTTACCTTCTATACCGCTTTGATCAGACGTGTTGGTTTTATGTAGAGTTTTCCTCCACTTATGTAGATATTATACAACCATACACATATTATTTAATACGAGCAACCCGCCCTCGGTTCGCTTCGGTTTCAATCCCCTAACCCGCGTTGCGTTAACCCCTTTCCCGTGGGGATACCGGGATAAAATATAGCCTATGTTACTCCCTGATATTATAGCTTTCCATCGGTGAAAGAATTTTTGAAATTGGTTCAGTGGTTTAAGTATGAAAGCGTAACAAACAAACAAGCTTACTTTCGCATTTATAACATTAATAAGGAAAGTAAGGATATTATTTTCTTTTAAATATAACCTATGTGACACTTCTATTTTGCTGACGGTCCAACCTGTCATTACAAGTGGTAACCGCCACTTTATATTCGTTTCTTAATTGGCGGGCGTTATACATATGCCGTCAGGACATCTACACAGTTAATAGGAAACGCGTACTTACTTGCTGTGTAGCTGATTCAGACGGATCATCCTCGTACCGCAAATCGCCGGAGCCATCAGAACCTGCTTCGCAAATCCTATCTTGAGGGAACTGGCCGGCCACTCGACTGATCTCGACCTATGAAACAAAAAAAAAATCAGTGTTTACAGAATTTAAGAGAGTAATCAATAATTAGTTTACATATTTAGCCATTTGCTTGTCTCGAAAGTCAAGTGACGTAAATTAGCTGTGAGCGTGAGATTTTGAATTTTTAATCAAAGTGCTGTACGAATTATAATTTCCAATTTCCTCAAGGAATATGAACGGTAAACTCAAAATTTGGAATTGTGCCCGAAAAACAGCAGCAGACTCGCCTCATATAAATTAGAACTAAGAATTTAATTGCAATGGTGAAAAAAATTACAGACAAAGTCACCTCGTATCTTCATTATGTAATGGCGGCTAGGAATACTACCAAACTTTCATAGCTCGTGGGCGTCGTAAAATAGGACTAAGAGCTTTACATTGTCAGATGCTAACTCATATGATGCAGTCACGTTCGCATTATCTTTGAGAGGAAAATTAACTACGTTGACATAGTGTCAAACGGTTTGGTATAGTGTATTATTTCGAGTTTTCCTTCGCTTGATATATTATCTGATTATCATAACATATAATCCACTTCTGGGATTAACCACAGAAAGGGGATGGAAAATTATATTCTTCCTTTGTCACAGAAAATATTTTCAGGTTATTCTAACAAATAATATTGACTTACCTGTAATCTGCCAGCTACTTCTCCCTGCTGGCTGATGATAGGTGTATGATAGTCAAGTGTGACGTCATGGAACAACGCCTCCAAAAATACATTCGCTACACCAATCAAGTTGTGATTTTCTTGCGACTCGTAGAATGGATCCAGCGGGGTGTCTATATGTTCCGGCTGAAGAAAGCAATCAGCATATTAGTAAAATGAATACATATCAAAACCTTTGTAATATGTATAATCTGTTTGATGGATGGATAGATGGAGATCTCTATCCTAGCCGAGAAAGAATTAAACTATCATCATCACCATTTCAGCTCATATACGTCCCACTATTGGGCTTGAGATTCTTCGACTGTGGGAGGGAAATTGACCACACCAGTCATAGTCAGATGTGTTGGTATTGAGTTTTGTTTCCAGTTTTCCTTCTCTTACATAAATCTTATATGCATATTTAATCCCTTTGTCGTCTTTTACAAAACCCACAGGTATAAGAAGAGGTGGTGAATTGTATTCTTACTCCGTTACCACATAGAAGAATAGAATAGTCATGGCCTAATCCTATCATGTGGATGATCATACGCTATGCCATTATAATAGATCATTTCTTTCATATAGCTGAATAAGACAGTACTAGCAGCCCGACATCGTGCTGTCAATAAGTACTAATAACAGAATGAAATTTTTTCATCCATTATCTACATAATATTTCTATTAACTCTACAACGTATAGAAATATACTTCTCAATGCTATAATCGCAACGTTCGGCAAGTAAATTGGCAATCACATATAAGTTTGACACCATCACCACACCAAGAATAGATTAGATAATACTTTATTTGTACACCATATTACAAGAAAACTTAAATAATAATTATAACCTAGAATGTACAAAGGGCGGCCTTATCGCTATAAGCGATCTCTTCCAGGCAACCTTAGGATGGATAATATAACAGAAAAGGGAGATGGTAGGTAATTTGTTGCTGGTGGTACTGAAAATCAATTCTAAATAACATTATGACTATGTAACTAATAAATATGTATAAGAATAATATTTACCTCTTCAATCGGGTCTTCTCCCTGGCTCTGTTGACGTCGACGCCATTCATCGTACATGTCTCGCATATCAACAAGTTTGTTGTCGAGTTTCTCCATAGACCACACCTGACCGTTACGACTGGGCCGCTTCACCATTATAGCTGGCTCTGATACGAACGCCCCGCGCTGTAACATGTCCATATTTATAACAACAATGTTATTATTTAAAAATAATGTGGGTAAGAATTACTATGTAACCAACTAACTATTGCTTCGTTAGCGTTAATTTAGTTTTGTTAAATAATTTTTATCTCTCAGTAACAGATCTTGTTTTCTGAATAAAAGCCGGTACGTGTACGCGTGTTGATTTACCTATTATGTCAATAGGACAGACAAAGCTATTTATGAAAACTTGTTTGCGTTCGAAAAATGATTACCACACGTGGTTAGACACAAATCTAAAATGGTAGCTATTAACTGCAATGATAGGTGGTACCGTGAGCAAAACAATGTTGCCGGATAGGTGATATTTTTTTTTTAATATAGACCTTTATTGTTGATAATAAACAGTAAGCAAATTATTTAACAACTAAATTATTATACTGAATAATGGTTAGATAGTGAGTAGTTGTACTAATAGTATTCTAAATATTTTTATAACATCACATTATTAAAATTGATGAATAAAGTAATAAATTCACTTTTTAAAACCAAAACATATATTACAATAAACAATAACAAACGTCATTAATAAAGGAAAACTTTAACAGATAGTTAAGAACAATATGTATAAATAACAATTTAACAATGACTTTAGAAATAGCAGGTCTAGACTAATTAATATGATTATTTATTTGTGTACTGTACCGACATTTGTGAGTAAAGACAGACATAATGTCATTAGATTAAAGTCACCATTTATGATTCGTTTCTTTATTGGCTCGGGTTATATTATGTAATTATTTGTTTACGTCAATACCTTTCTGTTTGGGCTGAGGTTCTGCGGTGGTATTTGTAAAGTGACGCTAAAGCGTGTGTTGCGGCGCATTTCCTCGGCGAGGAAGTTGGCCTCCTGCACGAGGGCATTGGCACGCAGGATATCGGCCTTGAGTCGGCCAAGCGAGCGACGGAAAGTGTCATCGCGTTCAGCCGCCCAACGTTCAACGCGTGCTGCAGTCGTTGGAGTACACGCTGATAACTTGCCTGTAGAACACATAAGGTAAAAACCAATTTATTCCTGGAGGTCAAATTGACTTAATTACCAACAAATGAGAAGAATTTAAAAAATAAAGAGACGCTATGAATATATTTACGTCAAATCTGATACATAAATTTGAAATAAATGTTCACAGATGTTGTATCGAGCTAGGTTAGTAGTATTTTTGCTCAAAACTAATACGACCCCAAACGATAGGGGCCAAAACAACAGCCCCTAATCAGAAAACGAATATAATTTACTGTAATATTATTTTATTTGAACACTCGCTATTCATGAATATAACAAATAATTTAAAAAAATTGTAATTTATGCGTTATGGATATTATTAAAGATAATATCCATAACGCATAAATCGCAATTTTTATTATTTCACCAGTGGCAATGAAAACTGTAATTATGTAGGGCGTTTGACAACCATTGTTAACATACTTTGTCATTTGCCTAATATTTAGAGACACTAATTCTCTCCTATTTATCGTAGCATTATGTGTCACAGCCTTTTTCGTTATAAAATTAGATTTTTGAATCCAACAATTAGGACCTAAAATTAGTGTATTCAAGCAAAAAAAATCTTCATCCTTATAATAGAAATATACATAGATAAATCTTCATCATCTCTACCTACATAAATCCCATTGTCGGGCTCGGGCCTCCTCTACTATGGCAGGAAAATTGACCTACTATAACCACGCTCACATGTGTTGGAATAGGGTTTTAGATCCAGTTTTGCTACTCTTGCTTAGATATTATTTGAATATTATATCCCTTAGTCGTCTTTTATGATATTCACGGGCAACAAAAGGGGTGGAGAATTATATTCTTACTCCATCACCACATGGAGAACATGTTATATAGATAAATAAGAAATTAAACTTATACTAACACATACCTAGTTTAAGCGGATCATACGAATATGGCGGATACGGTGTAGACGGAGAAAGAATATTTCTGAGCTGTTGAAACTGCCTCTCGTATTCTTGTCTCTGCTTCTCGAGTGCCACTGAAATCATATACATACACTTAAATATACTATTAAAATTTTCACTAAAAGGTGTACTTAGTTGCAATTTTAGTAATTAACTAGGCGAATATAAGCCCTATAGGATAAAGGTGTCACTACGAAAAAGAAATATCTATAATAGTCATCGTTACAGCTCATACACGTCCCACTGCAAGGCTCGAGCCTCCTCCACAATGGAAGGAAAATTGACATACCACTCAGGTCAGACGGGTTGACATAGGGTTTTATTTCAAATTTTTCCTTCTCCTGCACAGATGTTGTATGCAAAGTATATTCCTTTAGTCGTCTGTTATAATAGCCGCAGGCAAGAAAAGGTGGTGAATTGTATTCTTACTCTGTCACCATACGTAAAAGAATCTATATAGTTGTTAATCCGTGAGTGACAGCCACCAATAGCTAGGCACAAACCTCTGGATGAAAGAAACTAGCATTCTATACGTCCGCCAGAAGGTTTGGTACAAGGTTTTGCGTTCTTATGAAATGATATATTCACATGAAAGGAAATATTAACCATTGTATTTCAATCATCACAAGGAAGCAACCCATAAAGCTACTTATATTTTAATTAAAACTATTATGGATCTTATCGCGTCTGTATTTAGTTTTTGATTGCCCGACGTTTGAAACACTTTTCAGCATTCATAGTCACGGGAGTACTAAGGTATCTCACGTCCAACTAGTTATCGTTATTACGAAGACTTATATCGAGCCGCTACAGAATTGGTTATAACATATTGACTCAGATTTTTAATATAAATTACAAAGACAGTACAAGAAGAAAATCATTACATATAAAAAAAAATATTATTTTTGGTCAGTAATTATTAAACATTAAATTTATGGTGATTATTATATTATAGCAATTTATTAACTCAAATCTATCAAATCTAATATGCTAGCAGGGGTTCGGAAAGCGGCCATTGAGAAAGATCCGCCAAGAAAACTGAAGATTCAGTCTTCAGTTTTTGCCAGACTGAGACACTCTTGAACCACAGTCAAGATATTATTTACTGTGAAAATATTTTTTATAAGATATTATTTTAAGAACATGTTACATTGTTTAAATTACCTTGCTTGTCCTCCTCATGTTGTTTCTCGAGCCTCGATATAGCGGTCTGTATAGGATCATTGCTGAGCTCATTGAGCATGATCTCGTCCCTCGCGAAGTTGTAGTCTATGGGCTGCGCAGGTGTCTGCGGCTCGGATGCCGCCGCTGTGGAGTGAACACATTCTTGCTCTAGAACATACAACATTAGTGGAAATATAAAAGCAAAAGCGAAATGCATAGCAACATAACTAGCAACATGTGAATTAGTGTGAGACCATTTCAAATATATAAACCGACCAAGTGCGATATTACTCGCACTACACAAGAAATGGTATCATAATTTAGAATTAAACACTATATTTTTCAAATACTTTGGTAATAGGAAACAGTGGTAAAAATCAGCAGTTTTGTCCTTTAAAATTATCTGTACTTTATACTTATATGCATATATTTCTGTTTGTGTGTATGTGACTGAACGCCTCCTAAACGCCTGGACCAATTTTGTTGTTTTTTTTGTGTTCCAGTAGATTCGAGAATTGTTTAGATTAATAAATCAACGGTAGGTGGCGCTGTAATCAGTTTCAAGGATTTTCCTTGCTTCCTTCCTTTAATTTTTTAGAACAGAACAGCGCCTGTTGGTTCAGTTAGTTTATTATGTTTTATTTAACACATCAAAGAAGTGTTTAACTAGGTGACAGAGAACAAACCTAGACATGTGAACAGCAGAAGTTTAATAACGCCATTACATAAAGGGTGTCAACTTTAGATGCTAGCTCTAGAAAGTACGGGATAATTTCAAGAACAACGGAAACAATTTTAATTTCTATGCGTGGCGTTAGCATAAAATAATTATATCAGCTCACCGGTCGCCTTTGGACAGTTAACCCTGAAGAAGTGATGATTGCCCCACAAAATTCGATCGGCATGTCCGAGCCTTACTCTTGAAACTACCGGCGTGCCGTTGACGAAACATCGAGCGGCTCCCAGAGGTTCCATATGCAAACCTCCACCTTCCACAAGGAGTTGGCAATGTTGTGGTTGAATGCCTAATCCGGAGAGTTGGATATCCGCTGAACTGGCAGCGCCGACTAATGTACGTTCCTAGAAATAGTTATATAAATATTAATTAAACTGTTTCTTATTGATTATAGTAGTAGCTGGAGTGGTAGGACCACACTGTCGACAGTTATCTGTCTACAGCCGCGGGCCGGTCCGTCCGGGGCAGTACCACACTCTCGCAGAAAATCGACGTCTGAGTAGTAGCGATTTGTTACTGCGCTTCGTTCGGTGAGCGAGAGAGCCGGAAGCCCAATTTACTGAGGTTGTTTGCGTGTGGAGGGTTTTGGTGGTGCCCTTGGTATCACCGAGCCTCAATGCACGCATTCACACTCCCTTCAATTTCTTCGCGGTAGGTAGCGGCCTTGTAGAGGTCCATGAGCGGCAGCAACACTTACCATCAGATGTACTGTTTGCTCGTTTGCCACTGTTTGCAATAAAAAAAAAATTGAGTGATATATTATTTCTTCATCATCATTCACTCCAGCTCATACACGTCCCATGGGCTAGAGCCGCCTTCACAATACGAGAGAAATTTACTTATTATATCAGGCTGGTGAGACATGTTGATATATATTTTCATTGCAAATTTTACTTCTCTTGCACAGGTATAATAAGCATATTTAATCCCGTTGTCTTTTACGATACTCACGGGTCAACCGCGGGGGTGGTGAATTGTATTCTTACTCCGTCACCACACGTAACTGTACATTATTTGTTAAGATATAATATCAGAATAAGATTTCCTTTCCTATGGGTAACGAAAGAGAGGACTTCTAGTAAACGTAAGCAGATCAATATTGTAATAGAAGAAAAACTCATTATAAGACATGCAATTTTATAATAGGCAAATTTTCTTATCATTTTAATTCCCAGTACTGTAAAGTTTGATGACTCGAAGAAGAAATTAATGACAGACAAACCAGCAGGAATATCACACGAGAGTTTTTATAAAAAAGCTGACAAATCGAAAATGAAAATCCTGTAACTTGATCGTAGCTATCGAATCTAACATATTGATCCAAGAAGTTGGGAGACACTTTAAGGCAGCTATTTTAGACAAACTGAAAAGTGTTCTCTACCTCTCCTATAATATCCGAATATAGAACTACAGATCCGACTGAAGAATAATGGATATCTCCATTACCTTATATAATTTCCATAATACAGATATTTTTACAAGCAAGAAATATGTCATTAAAAAATAATTGCCAAATTCATTCTAAAGTAAATTCTAATCTCTATTATACACGTAAATAAGATTCGTTATAATATTATACCACATTTATTAGGAGACATTAAGAACAGGAAGACTACTGCTAAAGACCTTATCTATCTTCTATCTCATCAAACAAACAGCCTTAAATACCATCTCTTTTAAGAACTTTTATGCAAAATAAAAATATAAACGTACCTTTAAATAATAAACAAGCAGTTCATTGAGAGATGGATCAGCGTTCAGGTTCACCAAATAGTATTTATTCTTTTCCACTTTGATGCCGCTAGCTTGTACACTGATGCCCATCTTCTCGAGAGCTTGTTGGCGTTCGCTTTGTACTCGACCTGTAATACAAAACGTGGAATTATAGATATTATCATTCCGTTTCAGCCCCATATACTTTGTATTATTAATTACGATCCCACTAAACCATGGTCTTCTCAGCCCATATAAGTCCCACTGTTGGGCTCGGGCCTCCTACACAATAGTAAGGAAATTGACCTACTATACCGCACTGGTCAGGCATGTTAGCATAATCTTATGTGGGTATTCCGTCGGGCCGACCACTGATGACAAGTAACCCTGCTCCAGTGCCAGTGGTCGGCCCAACGACGAAGGCGACGTGGTGTTCGGGTGGGTTGCGGGTATTGCGTGCCTAAGCCCCTCTGTCGCCCCGGACGGAGTGGTCCGGAAGCGCGCCGACCGCAGCACACCCCCAAAAAAAAAAAGCATAGTCTTATGTCGAGTTTTCCTTCTCTTGCATAGGTATTATTTGCATATAATGTCCCTTGGTTGTCTTTTACGACCCACGGGTGAGAGGCGGTGGTGAATGATATTGTTACTCCGTCACCACAAGGACATGCCCATTCAGCCATATAAAAAAATGCAATTAATAAAGCCAGTCAGCAGACAATATGACTTTAAATCGATGGAAGTATATTTATTGCAACAAAGGTGCGGAAATGAAAATCGTTAGCAAGCAGAGTTCTTTGTGGGTTCCATAAATTATAATTTATATTCATCAATTGTATATAAAGAACTTTCCTGTTTGTGAATGATTCGAGATATGAGGATTTATTCCCAACCACAAAATAACTTATTTTTTATATTATTCCTGTTCATATACAGCCCGCGTTGATGACCAGATTGCGTGACTCTTATATAGATCGATATGTTTTACATCGTTTGTAGAATTTTAAAATTAACAAATTATTCTATGGAATTCTATTACATCTTCCAGCACAAAGTGGTGCATTTACTAAAGTATAATATGCTGCAAATTATTAACATTATCACATGACGTAGTGGTCTAAATAGCGACCTCTCATACCGACTGAGAGTGTAAAAAAGGTAAATAAAAACAGTCTCCAACAATTGTTTGTTTTTACGTTCCATAAATAATTGCTCTGAATACTATTTGCGTCGTCTCCGTGTGGTGATGGAGAAGAATACAATTTAGCACTCCCTATCTTGCCCGTGGATGTCGTATAAGACGACTAAGGGATATAATATGCATATAACAACTGTGCAAGAGAAAGAAAACTCGAAATAAAACCCTATACCAACCTGTCTTACCAGCATGGTATAGTAGAATCGATGTCCCTCCAATTGTGGAAGAGGCTCGAGCCCAACAGCTGGACTTATATGAGCTAAAATGATGATGATTATTAGTTTCTTAATTATTTTGTATGTTTATAACATCTCGAACTTAAGAATCTATTCTTTAGAGCGGGCAGTCAATTTTTAAAAAAGAAATTTATATTGTTTATAGTTTTATCGTACAACATACACTAATTTAATATGTTAGTTTAATAAAAAAACGCTCCAGATAGAAGCTACGTAAAAAATATCATAATATCTGTTTACGATAAACATGACCGTGAAGACATCGCGTCACAATCTAAATATTTTTATAAAACATTTGGATTTAGTTACAATGTAATATCATCGCGTCTATAAAATTTGACAAACAAATTTTCGTGGCACATAGTTGTTTACGAACATAATGGAATATTTATAAAATTAATATTTCAAAAAAGTGCGCGGCGGGGTTTTTGGAAACATAGCTAAGTATCGCTCGAATTATAACAAGCTCAACTTTCCGTGTGATGACGGAGTAAGGATAGAATTCACCACCCCTCTATCTTGTCCGAAAAAAAGACGCCTGAGGTATATATGTAATATGCATATAACTATTTCAACTGTTTTTTTTTTTATAAAATAATCTTTATATTGCGTATAAGAAGATTATTTTAATTTTAAAAGGAACATTAAGAAAATAATTCTTATATCTCAGAGGACTCTACATATAAAATTTAAAGGACACAAATTACACCAGGCGCAGATCAACAATGTGTGGATTACACAAAGTATTGTCCTCTGCAGGATCCGAACTCGCGAATTTGGTACGGTACGTCGGTATCGTAACGAATAGACTGCCTTTGTAGTTAAATTAACAGACTTATAGAAACATTAAAATTAAACAGTACTTATTTCATAATATTATTATTAACAGTTGTAAGAAACAACGTATGTAAGTATATAGATTATTATTATTTAAACGACTTACCAGTTTCGACGAGCTTCTCTTCCCAAGTTCTAGACATCTCTTTCATTAGGTGTTCGCTCTGAGCCAATTTCTCGGAAACGTCCTCACCCATCGGCGAACCCTGAAAATCGATCTGTTAGACGATATATTTTAGATAACTGATAAACAAAACATATTTAATATAAAAATAAAATTTTATTCTACAAAAGTTAAGTGAAAACGATTAAAGTGATTTTTTTATATTAGCCGTAAATTACAAGATTCAAATTCCTAAAAGTAAATAAACTAAGTAGGTTACGTAAAGATGTTTTATAAGAACATAGATAAGTTATTTCTTCTTGTAAACACAATTTAGATAGTTTTGTCTAAAATCAAGTGCTCTGCAGTAATTTGTCTGACGCAGTGATTTGTCTGACATGTCCAACAAAGGCCAACGGAGCCCAACGAATTGATATCGATAGTAAACTCTATTTACACGCTCAATCTACCTTAAGGTTTAAACTTACGCAGCGATTATGAAGAAAAAGTAACAAGACTATGTTACTTAAGTAAATAGGGAAGGAGGGTGGCCATTGCTTATAATTGAGAGCACCATTAATTTTAACTAATTATCTCAAAGCGGGTATAGCAAAACGGAACAGGAATACTAATCTTGTAATTCTAGCAAGGCCGTTTACATAAATCATCCTGGGATATGATTTAAGAGTATAACAAGGCAGTGAGCATTATGTAAACGCTAAAAATCGTGTCAGACATTTCCGTGCCATGTCAGCATGATTAATAATGTTTTAATTAAATGAGCGTACATCAAAAGTGACCCGTAATAAGTTTCACTTGTAATAGAAGACGTTATTATTATCATCTATCGAGCGCAATTTCCGACTCCATTCCATAACACCTTTTATGTTTGATGTTTGTCGGGAAAGCGATAGTTTTTGCTTGATCTATTAAAAAAGTATAAAAGGATATTTAGGACGTGTATCACATGCTGTTCCATTAGGTGACGGAGTAAGGATACAATTCACCATCTTACCCGTAGGTGTCGTACAAGACGACTAAAAAATATAATAAGCAGATGGGATCACTGCAAGAAAAACGGGTTGAGAGCCCTCAGCGCTCACCCACCAGTCCGGGTAAAGTTGTCATAGCCATCTGAGGCTAACAACTAAGTCATACACAAAAAAAAAAGAACTGAAAGAGAAAGTAAACTCGTAAAACTCGGAGCGTGGTATAGTAAATCAATTACCCTGCCATAATAGGGGAAGCCCGAGCCCAATAGTGGGACGTATATGGGCTGAGATGATCTATCACAAATAAAAGTAAGAAAGATATAAATGTAATTACAAAATCAGGAACTGAATAAAATATATTTAAACATTGCACGCGACGTCTACATTCCAAGAACACGTGTAAAGAAATGTACAATGTTTTAGCATTGCCTTGACGGATGGCGTGGGATATGCCCATTTGTGTCCAATATAACATAAGTTATCCAGTCCTCACAAGTTCAGTTGTTTCTTGCGGCGCACTTTCGGTTGACATGTGTAAACCATAAAAGGAAAACAAGTCGGTTCATATCCAAGTTATGTTTGGGTGTGACCTTGCAAATAATCCTATGTTACGTAAAAGAGAAGTATTATTTTGCTGTAAATGTATCTACTGTATATGTACTTATTATACCTAATCTCGCAATGTTTTTCAGTAAGTGTTTAACACCTTTTTGTTTGTGTGTTTGATATATTTCTGTTGTAATTTCTGTTGGTTTGACAGATTACAACGCTTGGTAAAAAAAAAACATATACGGACTATATAGAACGGTCTATGATCGAAATTTCGATAAAGAAATTCTTAATAACAAGCACGAAGTCTAGAGCTTTTGACTAAAATAAGTTCGATAAATAGGACAATTAGATATATAGAATAGTTTATTCGTGATAAAGGCGAAGAAAAGAGGGCTGTTTTCTCAAGTAACCTAATAAATGAATGACCGGACATCGACTAATCAAATTACGCGTTTATACATTTAAAATAACCACCTGAAATTCATGAAAATTGTATTGTATTGAGTAAAACTATACGCATTCACAAAATATTGTATAATATATAAAATTTGTACACCTATTAAAGATAAATTTATATGTGTGTTCACTTCTTTTGCCAAAGAATTTCAAATACATTAAATCTAACACTCTCAATTTCACACTTCTACAAGTGCATAATATTTTCAAAAGGCTGATTAAACAACATTTATAAGTGTGCATTAAGAGGTATATTGACACATTTCAAACAGACTATCGAGTCTACAAAAAATGGTGTGTTAATTAAAGGGGTCAGTTGTCTCGAAGGAAGTCAGTCTTAGCCTAGCTGGTCTAAGTGGGCCCTCATTCAGATGTACCCGTTTTGTAGGCGGTGTAAATAACTAAGCTTTGTGTCAACATTTACTGTCAAACTAAATAAATTTCACACATGGTAGAAGTATAAAGTTCAGGCACACCGAACTACATATATACGCTTGATAACGAAGAGTTATGTACCGGGTTGAGAGCCTCGGCGCTCACCCATAGTCCGGGTTAAACTGTAAAAGCCATCTACGGCTAATAGCTATACTATACCACAGAAAAAGAGTTGTACTTTCTATCCCATTTTCTTGCACGCCAAATCTTATACATATATATGTATATATATATACGTAACACATTTATCTCTAAAGCAGTTTTTCTTCCAATAGACAAAACAACAAATTAGTACACATAATCTACGGCACTTTTTGAACGAATATTGTGTAATATCTTACCGTGGCATGTTTGAGCATTTCCTTGAGCGCTTCGACTTCCTGTCGTAATTCCCTGATGATGCGTGCATTCGGATCTTCGTTAACCACAGCATGATTCACGATGCGCTTCGCTCGATCTGCATATCGCAGCGTCGACAATGTTTCTTCGTAATTATCAGCAGCAGGAGATATTGTTGCCACCTGAAATATAACACGATATATAATATAGTCTTCAATAAACAGAGTGTTTATTAAGGTGCTGAGTTAAAAATATAAGGTCTTTCCACCCCTTATTTTTACGTAGTGGTTGGCAAAACTGGCTAAGAATGCTTTCTTAGCAGGGGTATGGGCAGCAGCAGCACTCTCTTCGTATTTTATGTAATATAATGAGAGAGTTTTGAAGGGTAGTGAAAATGATATAATAGTGAATTAAGTGCATTTTCATATTCTTCCAAAATTCCCAATGAAATCATAATTTGGATGTCGCCACCCAAAACTCACCAACCCAATCACTTACTCGCTGACGAACCATTTTTACGAATCGTAAAACTAACAATATGTATATGAAGGACTTTGTGTCCATTGTCTTGAATAAATTTTAAGAACAAATTACAATAGGCCAGTAAGAAAGGCAGTCATCGACATGCATAAGAAGAAATAAAGTGTATTTGGAATACCAACAATATAACGCGACAAATATGAAAAATAAATTGACTAGAGCCAGGTCAAATTTAAAATCGTCAGAATCAAATGTTATCGTTCATTATCATCTCAGTTTATATACATCCAATGCTGGGCTCGAGCCACAACGGGAGAGAAATTGATTTACTACGCGAGTCAGAAGGTTTGGTATAGGGTTTATGTTGAGTTTTCCATTTGATCAGAATTCTTTTATCTACGTATCATATACTTTAGTCAAACGAAGGTGGTGAATTGTCTTCTTCGTCACAGTGAAAATTAAGTAAAAAAATTTCATTCTCGGGTGAATGAGTCCTTCCCACAAATATACTACAAAATACCCATAGTAATATCAATTTGCCAGAATTTGTGGTACATTTTTATTCAAGACAACGAAACATGAGTATTTCAAGTCGAGCGATGACAGTGAGTCAAAGGATGCGACGGCCCGTGGACGGAATTTGAATTTATTCAGTCTGCAGCCAAACTGATTTACATGAACTTAACACTAAGAGCTTTTCAAGTGCAAATAAATTGATTAAACTCCGCGTACTTGTTAATTGTATAGAGGTTTTAATTGCTAGAGATATAAATTGAATTACAAATTTCTTTTATTTGTCCTTTCAGCATTTAAAATATAATTGTTATAATGATGTAGGTATATTGTTTTGTATAATGTTTTAACTATACATTGAGCAGCTTATCGACGTCTGAACATAGGACTACAAAAAGGGGATAATGCCTTGGGTAATTATCCATGCTTGGTATGCGAGTTGACAATTTTAGCTGGTTTTATAAGTTTTCAGGTGAGGGTATCTGGCCATTTTATTGGAAATAATTTAGTCGATTTTGTAAAAAGAAATAGAAAATGATATAATATAGACCTGTCACCACAGTACCACTAATTTACAATACAAAACCACTGGACAGGAATGCAAATGACACCATATCTTCCAGATGATGTTATAGAATAATAAATTAAGCGTCTAAATAATATCTCTATCAAGAAAACTAAACCAAAACCCTTTGCCGATTCCATGTCTCCAAAGGGGTTTTGCGTCAAGCCTGATCCGTAGCCTAGCCTAAACCATAAGCAGTATGTTTTATTTTAGTTCCATCAATGTTAACTAACAGGAAATATTTTATGCGGGCTTCATATAAATAACCCTCGTATAATAAACTAACTGCCTATCACTTTTTGGGCCCGCTGTGGTTCTTATTTAAGCAAGGCGCTGCAACGGCGTCGTGGGGCACAATTATCCATCATGTTTATCTCCTTTGCTTATTAAGCCGGATGCCAGAACGGATTCCATGACTTTGGTGGCCAGTACACCATTTTACAGTTTTGCATACCTCTCCTAACCAACTATCTAACCTCGACTTATAGAAAAGGCCCTATCACATCAGTGGGATGCGTGCGACGTGATATTGTTTGCTAACGACTATTTACTCACCATAACTGTTTTACTGTTACCGCCGAGATTGTCCTTTAGGAGCCACGTAAGCACGGAGTCCCTGTACGGCACGAACTTATCCTTGTTTTTACTACCCGAGGATTGGTCAGCTAATTTCGATATTACTAGTCCAAGGGTTGTCAAAGATCTGTAACAATTATTGGATTTATTATCTTGAAAAATTGTATGATCGTTACGTAATCTCTCTGGGTAAAACTTCAAGTTTTCAAGGAGAGTTTTGATTTTCCAAAAACTTCCGCTAGATCGTGACTTGAAGTTCCATCTAGCACTTCATAGCCCACTCTACTTCTATCGTACAGGTCTATTGCCGGTGTATACAAATTTTAGTATGATGAAATATGGCGTATAATGTCAATGATAGATGAAACAGTGATATTTAAAATACTTTCGGCGCTACCTAAAATGTAGGGGTCGTTCATGAAAATATGTATAATAATTCATAATAATTATATACATTCAATGTTGCGAAAGAAAGAAGAACATCATGATGATGATGATGATGATGATGAATGTTGCGAAAGATCAAACATATCCACGGGTGCCGTAAGAAACAAGTGTGGAGTGAACAAATAACATTACTATAATAAAAGGATAGCTTAGAATAAAACCCTTTGCCAATTTACCTGGTGAGCGGGATACAGGAGGCAAATTTTACTCTCATTGTACAAGAAAGAATCAAAATAAGAATATAGATGCAACTGAAAATATACGATGTTTAAGTCCTTACTTATTGATATTAGAGCCTTCTTTCAATCTATCACCGACAGCTCCAGTCTTCACTGCCCTCTCTGATCCAGCTAAATCGACCAATGACAGTCGAGCAACTTTTTCACCGGAAACACCCGTGGCAGCGTCGCAAAGCGTTTGTGTTAACACGACGCTGAACACGGCGTGCGATCGTGATGATTCACTATTCATGTTCGTCGCGGCGACTGTCCGGGATTTGTTTCCTTCCGTCATCAAATTGTCGATGTCCTGTTGACAAACGTAGGAATATTAAGCAATGATCTTACAGGAAAAACATTGTTTTTTCGACGGATAATAATTGATAAGAAATTACATGTGTCTTCAAATCCAGTTTATGACGTGATATCAAATATATTGATAAATTCTACGTGTATCATATCCATCATCCATCAGCCCATCAACTTCTCTGTTGGACATAGGATAATATCATTATGGAGGCTGCGTCCCACCTTTTGTGGTGCTTCCCGTAATTCATTTTCCTAACTTTCATGAGAAACGGATCCTACCTCATTGTCCTTAACACGTTACCATGCTTCAGCATATGGAGCAAGTATATGGAGCAGCTTGTGGAGAATGTGTCACATTTGATCTCAGAAACCTCTAGACACATTTTGTATGTTTCTTCGAAAAGGAATGCAGTTAATAAGAACTAATACTATATCACACACAGGTGCCGAATCTTAAACAAAATTAACAGAACCAAACACAACGTATCTGTTTATTGAAGAACTAAAAAGTAGCGGTATACGTATTCGTGACGTGTGAATAGTTCCATGCTTACATCGCACATATAGCGCTACTACACTCAGAAGATGATGGTTTAAATATTAGAGGTTTTATAAATGACTACTTGCTTCGGAAGACACGTACAATGCCAAAGTAGATTAACCTTAGCGATGTAAATCAGTCTTAGTTAGTGACATAAACTTAGTCACAATTGATCCAGCCTTTGGGTGGTTGAAACAATTGTAACACTAGATTAATCACTAACTGCGCTATCTTACTAACTAACATATATGTATACTAACAACAATAAGTGAGGACCTGTCTCATTATGCACTTCTCCAGTTCAAAATGCGAATTATCGAAATCAAAATTTATATAGGTTGAAAAAGCAGGCGAAAAGAAAATAGAAAAAACCTATGTATTAACGGCACAATTAATGTATTATAAGCATCATCATCCATGCTTAATGCTTATAGATACTAAGTATCAATGATCAAAAAGTAGATAGTGTAAAAAATAAATTATACGCTGTATATATCAAATGTCTCTGTCGTTTAGACTTAGAGCTCATCCACCCGATGTGCCCCAAACCGGTTTCATTAAAAAAGCAATAATGCCAAGATAGCCATCATAGACCACAAAATGTATTAGGTACTGCAATTGATTTCAAGAAATTCTATTTCCTTTTATTTTAAATTTTGTACAGAATAGCTACTATTGGATCAACTAGTAAAATATAAAAAACGAGTTTTATGTCTAAAACTCATAAATATCAGAAAGTATTATATTAATCACTAACATTTTCTCTGAGAATACTCTACAATATGTTAAGAGCTCTATAATTTAAAAATCTACACACCATACTTGAGTTTTCATATAGTTTATAGCAATCTCTATATTCATTCAACAATAACTCTTAATTAATATTCTACCATCAGAATCTGCTTAGTGTGAACATGTTTCTTAAAAGATTGTTTCTCCCATTTATAAAAACCGTTATAACCAAATTGCCATAAAAGAAGCGTCAATGCTATCAAAATATCATTTCGTAATGTACTTTTCTATTCAACATTTCTATTGAGTTTCCTCCCATATTTTATACAAATCCGTTTAGTAACTTTGTGTGATGGTCGAGGCGTGGTTGGAGTTTTATTATATCTATATATAAACACATAAAACTTATTATGATGCTGAATCCGAATTTGTTTACCAAAACTCATAAAGCCCTCAATGGATGAAAATTGTTCGCTTAAAACAATCTCCAAGTCGAATCTGTTTTAATTCCACCCACGTTGATATTATCCCAAACTTTAAAGATCGGGCGGCGGCAAGTCAAGATTAGATGGAAATTAAATTTCATTGAACGAATTAACTCACAGTTCAAATGAAATATTCTCGCACCTTACGCGTATACAAAGCTTGGATAATTTGTTGGCGTATGATTAAACACTTAGTCGATACTTTAACTATATACGTCGCAAGGAAAAATTATTTTTTCTTTGTGGGAGGCAACTATGCCTCTCTTTAAAGAGTCAAATCGAATAATTATAAAATGTATATTATAAAGATATTCCAATATTCAAATAATCTGTACATTCATATTGATATATTCTTGACTTAATAAGCGCATAGTAAGGATCATTTTATTACTACAGTTTTATAATAAAAAATTTTTAATTAAACATTGTTATACGATCAAAATTTTAAAATACTTAATTTTCGATTAGACATAAATATTTTCATATTCGTAACATAAACTAATTTTTATTTATAAATGCAAAACAGATCTACAAAATCTTAAAATTTATTGGTCAAACAATATACGCAACAATACACAATTATTTTGGCTTTTTTGAGGTTTTTCCTTTCATGATAAACAGTAATATATAACATTTCCATTTCGAAATATGATCAGAACTCGGCCTGTTTTGTGGTGGCGGCTACGAATACTACCAACACTTACATTGCTCGTGAGTGTCGTAAAAGACCACTAAGAGATTTTTATCGACCTGAGCCAAAGCCATATGAAACCGTCAGGCCAATAATGACATTCCCAAGGAGGGTTGGCTTCAGGCAAGAGGCCGATCATAAAACTATTGCCAATTTCAGAGTGGTAGGACCATACTGTCGACAGTTATCTGTCTACAGCCGCGGGCCGGTCCGTCCGGGGCAGTACCACACTCTCGCAGAAAATCGACGTCTGAGTAGTAGCTATTTGTTACTGCGCTTCGTTCGGTGAGCGAAAGAGCCGGAAGCCCAACTTTCTGAGGGTGTTTGCGTGTGGAGGGTTTTGGTGGTGCCCTTGGTATCACCGAGCCTCAATGCACGCATTCACACTCCCTTCACTTTCTTCGCGGTAGGCAACGGCCTTGTAAAGGTCCATGAGCGGCAGCAACACTAACCATCAGGTGTACTGTTTGCTCGTTTGCCACCGTTTGCAATAAGAAAAAAAAAAACTTATGCAATATGTACTATGAAAGAAGAGTACATATTGAGTCGATTCCAAGTAATTGGGATAAGAGCAGGTTGATGATGATTTTGAAGTATGATAGCACTTGTAAATAAAACTACTTTTACGAATTTTATCGCGTTTGTATTTGATTTGTGACTGCCCAACGTTTCGAACACTTAAAAACAATTAATTTTATGTAGCGAGTAGCAGAGCATTCAATTTTATGTAGCGAGTAGATAATTATAAAAATCTGTAATAACGTTGATTTGTTTGGACGTCAGACATCATAGTCCGCCCGTGACCAGGAATGCTTTAAAGTGATCAAAACGTAGGGCGATCACAATTCAAATACAAACGCGATAAAATCCGTAAAAGTAGTTTTATTTACAATGTGTAGTGCTCGCGTAAACATCAGAAATCATTATATCGCACCTTTAATCCAATACCGTCACTATCCTAAATAAGCAAATTTTACAGGAGAGCTATTTAAAGATTTATAACAAATATTAACTAATATAAATAAGATTATATTAGCGTTTCAGGAATAATTGTATTTTATTTTTATTTTATGAACAACTATTATACCTATTAAAACACATTTGTTTTTTTTTTTTTTCATTTTAATTATTATTAATTAGTGGATATAAATAATTTAAAATATTAGTGACGTACATATTTTCAAAAAAAAAATTAAAAAGGTAAGTGAAATTAAAATATAAAATTGAAGCAATGTGTAAATTCAGTGCTCAGCAATTAGATGGCATTAAAAACAGTTTTTCGAAAAATTTCGTTTAGTGACGGTATTGGATTAAAGGTGCGAATGATAGCACTTGTTATTAATCTTCTCAATTATTAAACTCCTTTAAATTTAACAAAAGTATACAGCTACAAATCACACAATTTTATTACAATGGAATTGTTATCGGCAAATATTTGCAATTCAATTGAAACAATATATCATTTATTGCTAATCTTAATTACAATATTCTATTGTTGATATATTTGTTTCGGGTTCTATATCAATTCTATTTTTACATACAGTAGACGTAACCAATCCGCTGTCTACTACGACAGAAGTAGTACTTTTCTTTTCTCTCCTCTCCACAACGGGAAGGCATTTTACCTACTATAAAATGCTGGTCAGATATGTTGGTATAAGATTTCATTCCGAGTTTTCCTTCTCTTCCACAGATATGTGCATAATGTATCCCTTAGTCGTCATTTACGACATCCACGGGCAAGATAGGGATGATGATGGGAGGGATATATTCTTACTCCGTCTCCACACCGAAAACCTTACCAACAGTTTACTGCAATGGTGTTATAGACAACTCAATTTAGAGTTTAATTAGTACTTTGTAACATAGAAGCAATGGTGTCATGTCAAAAAGTTTCTCATAACACTTACGTTAAACAGTCTTTAGAACACAAATCCAATTAATCTACATATGAATTTAGATTTGTGGACGAATCGAATAGTGCGGCTCTGTAAGGAATTGAGTAAAACTAGCAGGTATTTACATGCCAAGAACATAGATGCATGAGCTAGAAACTACAAGATTGCTATGTACCTGAATCCTAATTTTAGTTACCGTTTCTACATGAAGTACCGCAGAGAGCAGTTCAGAAATAGAGCTTTTTGCGTCATTAGGAGTCCAAATTACTTTCAAAATGGACTATCTAGCTAGGTAATGCTATCTCGGCGATTAAATTATTTTTACAAGCACGTGGTAAGAAGAAAAAATGTGATTTATAAATTCTATTAATTGAATAGAAATTGTATTATCATTTAGAGATTCTTGTTAATTCTATTAATCATGTTATAATTTCTGTTTATGTTTAGGAATCATCGGTTACGATATTTTCGTATGGTCATGAAGTATGGAATTCACCAATCTTTCTTTTCGTATAACTGTAAAAGTATTTATATACTAGCAACCCGCCCTCGCTTCGCTTCGGTTTCAGGCACTTTACCCGCGGCGTAGTTCCCATTCCTGTGGGAATACCCGGATGAAATATAGCCTATGTTACTCCCTGATGTTATAGCTTTCCATTGGTGAAAGAATTTTTGAAATCGGTTCGGTGGTTTAAGCGTGAAAGCGTTACAAACAAACAAACAAACATCCTTACTTTCACATTTATAATATTAGTATGGATGTATATTTATAGAGTATATATGTATCGTGTAATAGTAATTATATATAAATGTTATATTACGCGACATCGTTAACCACTTTATATTGCACCTGCCTGTCGTTATTTCTGCTCCATCCTAGGTCAAATGGTAGAGAATGCCTATGGCCTTAACTCCGCCTTGTACGTATATTTGTGCAAAAGTTTAAAATAAATAAATAAAAGACGTGTAAAGCATTTACGTAGATCACTACAAGGGAAGCAAAATTTTAAACAAGGACTTATATATACCAACCCATCTGATACGCGTTTAAAAGTAATCAATTCAAGAGACCTGTAATGTCTGAATAATAGACATATGTATATAAATATTTATATTGGGAAACAATATAATGAGAATGAAGTTTGTAATAAAATCATAATGCGAGAGAAAATGATATAATGTAGAGATGAGAGAAAATTTTATAATATAGAGATACCTCTACATTATAACATTTTTAAAATTGTATTAAATCTTTGCAGAGCAACCACTTGAGATTGTCAGCTCACGGAGAGCTTCTAAGTAATATCGAAACGGCACTTAATATTTCAATATTCGAGTGGAATATTCACTCGAGCATAACCAGACTATATCAATATAAAAGCGGAAGCTTTCAACTTCGCAAAACGATGAATTTTATTTTCATCTAGAATCTGAGGCACAGGTAAAATGATTTAATCAATAAGGCAGATTGAAAATTCTATAAGCCACTTTCATGTTGATTTTTCAAGAATTACCAATTATAGACTATGCAGATATAAAATATCGATGATTTCTTTTGATTGGTATTACCTGCTTACATTCAATAGGCGATCTTAGCTATAGGTATAAAATGCTTCTTTTTTGTAGTTTCAAACTTTGGTTCACGTAATTTTTCAAACCCACCTGGGTTTATAAATGAGGAGTGAAACTATTTACGTTTACTGCGCGCAATCTTCGCGCTTTATAATGAAAATGCTTCGAAGATTCCAACAACACTTTTTACCTCTCAGGATTCAATCCCAGCATTTCACGAATGACAGCTCATTACGCTTGTTACGTTAAACTAATAGAATGCACATTAAACAGTATAAGAAGTTTGTTAAAAACAAAATTTATTTCGGTCCGTAAATAATGGCGACCAGCGTTTTAATGCTTTATTAGAAAAAAGTTTTTTTCATTATATTGATTGCTCCGAGTTTCCATTAGTCGGCTTGACAGTGCGAGTGACATGTTCAAGGTCAGCCGTGACGTTGATGAAACCTCCCAACAGTTCCTCGCCTCAAGCGATGGATCGGATTAACAGATGTTAGCCCTTGAATACTCACTATATTGTTAGAGGAGACAGTCTCACCTTTTAGATATACATATGTTTATATATAATATACGTGTAGATACATATACATTTGTATATATTTTAGTTACTGGTTTTCTTTGAGAGTCGTAAAAACTACAGGCGTCCCCGAAAAGTGAGAAACAGCGATGACGTCTCAAGCGATTATAATACTACCCCCCTCTTCACGTAGTGATCTAAGTCCAAGTATCGTCGTAAAGAGACTGGTAGATTGACGAGTTTTATAAATATATAGTACTTGTGATATTTTGAAATGTCATTTATCACATATAAACTACGCTACTATTCATACTAACCGTTATTATCTATACTTATATTATAAAGAGGAAAGATTTGCTTGTTTGTTTGTATTGAACAGGCTCCGAAACTACTAGACCGATTTCAATAATTCTTTCACCAATGGAAAGCTATAATCTCAGGGAGTAACATAGGCTATATTTTATCCCCTTATTCCCACGGGATTGGGAACTACGCGGGTAAGGCGACGCAAACCGAAGCGAAGCGAGGGCGGCTTGCTAGGTTTTTATAAAATTGTATTGTAATTGGTTGGCAGTTTCAGAGATACTAATCAGTGAACTAATATCAGGACACGTAATTTGTTTTACATTAAAACATATTTTAATTTCCAAATTATAATTTTATATCAAACAATTAATTTGAATATCCAAAAACAACAACTGCTCACAGTTTTAAGTTTTCCCTTCTGTCCGCAGTCTTCACGACTACTTTGTGCTATTTTAAGTATTACATATTCCAAATCCCAAAAAGAAACCTGCGTCAGACGGACCGAGTCTCTACAACTTTTTAAACAGCGTTAGATTTTTATATACGGACATGCACGATAGCTGAAAAAAATGTGATAGGTACTGATTGTAGATACCGAAAAAAGTACGTAAATTTATACTAACTTATATTTAATTTTTGCAAAATAACTGATTGCCATATCTATAGCAAAATTAAAGAGTAGTTTGCATTTTTTTTTTATTTCTGACTTTAGAGATGAATATATGAGTTTTTCGCGAGTGTGTTATACCTATATATGTATAATGTAAGTCATTGAGCTATCTCATTTGTTATTAGTTGACTAACTCATTGACTAGTTTATTGGATATTAAATAATTATTCGATTCGAAACGTCGGGCAATCATAAATCAAATACAAACGCGATATAATCCGTAAAAGTAATTTTATTTACAATGTGTAGTGCTCGCGTAAACATCAGATATCATTAATTATTCGATTGTTTGATTGGTTTGATAGTAAAAGCTTTGATCGCCAAGTCGAGCAAAAAAAAGTCGGGCAAAACGCAACACTGTCGTAACATACTTTTCTCGAAGCCATTCAGGCCATTTTCGACCCCCTATAACTTCGTTGTTAATAAAGCTAGAAACCTGAATTTTTAGTAACCTAGCAGGCATTGTATACACATTGTGTATTTTAAATTTCATTCAATTTGCACCAATAGTTTAAGAATTATAACTAGTCAAAATATCGTAATTTTGTCACTCACTGACTGACTGACCGATCATCAATATTAAAGTGGCACTTCTAGCAGACATAGAAGCTTCAAATTTAGAATTTAATTAGTGTTTAGTGTATAAATGAAGGGAAAATTATGAAACATTATAATTTTCATCCAGTTGCCGAGATACACTAACTGCATAAATAATTTTGTAAACTTATATCATCGCAGCCCAGATACGTCCCACTGTTGGGCTCCGGCCTCCTCCACAATGGGAGGGAATTTGACCTACTATACCATGCTGGTCAGACATGTTGGTATAGGGTTTTATTTCGAGTTTTCCTTCTCTTGCACAGATCTTATGTGCATATTATATCCCTTAGTCGTCTTGTACGACATCCACGGGCAGGATAGGGAGTGGTGAATTGTATTCTTACTCCGTCACCACACGGAAACTTGTAAACTTATATAAATATATTGTAAACTTATATACTTGTAAACTTATATAAATATATAGAATTACAAAGTTACATTTGCAGTTAATGAAACGAAACTGTAAAAAATAAGAATACATTTGTGGAATACATGTTCTTTGCGTATGGTGACGAAGTAAGAATACAATTGACCACTCTCTATCTTGCCCGTGGATGTCGTATAAGACGACTATGGGATATAATATGTACTTACATACCATCTGTGCAAGAGAAGGAAAACTCGAAATAAAACCCTATATCAACATGTCTGACTAGCATGGTATAGTGGGTTAAATTCCCTCCCATTTTGGGGAAGACCCGAGCCCAACAGTGAGACATATGAGGGCTGTGATGATGATGCGATGTTGAATTATATGTTTGTAAAGTCTCCCACAATATAAGGATTATTATTCCCTTAATGCAAGGCGTTGTGATTTAAAAAAAAGATTCAACAGGAAGGAGAGTGGGCAGCAGGTCTTGCCGGGGAAATGTATGATATCTCACTGCGAAACAAACCCGCCTAACAAACTTGGTTACTACGTCATTATTCCTCATAAGGCGAAGAGAAATGAGTTCTAATCATGGCAACTCTTACCCTTGAGCGTCGTTGGATGCAGGTGTCACAGTACCGCACTTTATGGTGAAGCATGAGGGGGTTCTACAGTGGACGGCAATAGGCTGAATGATGATTGGCATAATAGGTGTAGACAGATACCTAGATATAATTGTGTTCAAAGATAACTTGTAAAATGGTCAATAAACTTAATGAAAAAGTAAGAGTGGGGTGTGTCTTATGAAATTGTACCAAAATGTCCCAAAGTATTAAGCAAACTAAATTGCCTCAAATTTATCTGAAAGAAAGAACGTCATCATTAGGCTCGATTGCCATCAAAGCGGAGAGGAGACTAGAGGAGATGTGTTTCGCAAAACCAATCAAATTTCTTTATTTCCACATCTCTCCGCTTAGTTTAGGTAGAGTTTACTCAAGCGGAAAGGAGATGTCTCATTTTTCAGAGAGTGTGCTCTAAGAAAATCCTTTGTTGGTATTCAAGTAGTAGAAGGTACCGGAAAGGCAAATAAGTAGGTCTATCTACAAAAAGAAATGAGATACCATCAAAAACAAGACTTGTAAAAAAAGCCAAGGCTCACAACTGAGTTCTTCTACCATAAAAATTTGTGAGATCCATGTTATACCAAGTCGGTTAACTCATTCAGTCCCTGCTTAAGGGACCTTTCTTCTTAAGTTATTACGTAAATATCTAACCTAACAACTTCTTATAGTACCTATATCAATATTAAAGATCTTTTATGTTTTAAATAAATAGATTGACTTGGCAATCGCACTATGTTTAGTACAATTTAACATAACATGTATTACTTGTGAGGTGTGTTTTCATGCGATTGCCAAGTCATTCTGTTTATTTAAAACGTAAAAGATCTTTAATATTGATATAGCCACTATAAGAAGTTGTTAGGTTAGCTATTTACGTAATAACTTAAAAAGAAAGGCCCCTTAAGCAGGGACTGAATGAGTTAACCGACTTGGTATAACATGGATCTCACAAATTTTTATGGTAGAAGAACTCAGTTGCGAGGCTTGGCTTTTTTTACAAGTCTTGTTTTTGATGGTATTATCTTTTCTAAAATCTTAAAGGTTTTTGGCTCTAGTGGAAACTTTACATTTTGTGAATTATATTTTTACCGCTATTTTTACATCGATATGTGCAATGTTCAACAAAACACGCCACTTTTAAGGAAATACAATAATATGAGCTATATTTATTTCAACAGAATATTATTTTCTTGAAAAAATATTATATGATTAAGACGACAACACTAAAAAAAATGCCACGATTAGACTAATGAACTGAGACGTAATAATAATGGAACTAAAGAGACGGCAATCCATCTTATTCTTTTGATAGCAAATGTACGTAATTTAGGCAGCATTAATCGCTGACATAATTTCTATAAAGAAGGCGGTTCACTGACACTTAATCTTTTGGTTATAAAATTGTACTCGTTAATTGACATTAAGAATAAACACATATTAGGAATAATTAAGCAAGTTAATAATCATGTATAATATTATATTTAACTAGCAATCCGCCCTCGCTTCGCTTCGGTTATAGGTTATAGTCGTTTTACCCGCGTAGTTCCCGTTCCCGTGGAAATACCGGGATAAAATATAGCCTAGTTTACGCCCTGATATTATAGCTTTCCATTGGTGAAAGAATTTTTGAAATCGGTCCAGCCGTTTTGAAGATTACCCGGAACAAACAGACAGACAGACAGACAAAAATTTTTTAATTGCTATTTTAGGCATAGGTGTCGTGCAAATAACCGTGTGAGCATGAAAAAAGCCTATTATTTTGACATTACAAACAGACACTCCAATTTTATTTATTGGTATAGATATAGATGACTTCTGATGTTTAGGCGAGTATTACAAATTGTAAATAAAACTATTTTACGGATTTTATTTCGTTTGTATTTGATTTATTGATTGCCCGACCTTACGAACACTTTGCAGTGTTCATGATCACGGGCGGACATGAAAATTCCAAATAAAAAGATGTGTATTCTCCACTAACTTTTTATTTCGCATTTTGCTCCTGAAAGAGCAATTTAAAATTACGAAAACATACCTTTTATTACTCAGCGTTCTCTTAACAATAATTGTTAATTCAATTTTATTTGGTAATTATGATTTTATAGTCCATCTAGTTAATTAGTATAATTTGGTTTTGTAAGCGAAATTAATTATTAAAATAAACAAATAAACTTCTGCAATGATGAACGAAAAAATAAACCGACTATGTGTCACTAATTAGTACCAGGTGCTAAATTTCGCAAGCATTTTGAGAGATGAAGGCCATAAGACCGTCACAATAGCAATACAATTAAATTTTATATATAACATTAATATTTGTGTATATTCAAAGCATCCGCAATAAGCTATCTTTGTAATATAACTGCACAGATAACACAGCATTCGAAATACAGACGAGTCCATATCAAGTTTTATGGGTCTGATTCAAGCAAAACATTTTTTCTGCGCAAACCACAAAGGATTGCTTTAAATCTGTTTGGAATTTGTTTACATTAAATGTATATATGCAAAGTTTTCACGTTCCAAGAATTTATACCACTGCATGATACCGAAATCAAGGGGTCAATTTCTATGACTCGCAAAATAAGTAGAGTGGCCGTACAAACAATTGAACGTGATGTATTCACAGCTGGGTTAATGGAAAAGAAAAGATGTCCTTAAAAATATACAAAAGAATTAGAGGTGGGCTATACCTTGATGCTCCCTCATGCTGGGCTGGCCATGGTCACGATAAGAAATTCGGTACAAGTGGTCAGCGTAATGGCGAAGGGGAGGCAATGAGGTGGGTTATGGGGCCGCGCTCCGGCCCTTGGTCCCACCGAACGGATCGCGTATGTGCTGAACAAAGCCCACCCAAAAAAGGTTATACCTTGATTTTCTCTCCTATAGAAAAAGCATATCATAAATAAAAGAAAATATCATTGCTCAACCGATCTAGAATGACTATTTCAATACATAATTCTAGAAAGTTGTAGAGTGTGGCAATAAAACTCATTTGAACGATTCAAGTTCTTATCATCGTTATCTTACAGTATAGATAGTAAGTGTTAATGTTAATACGATTTGTTGCAGTAAAAATATTTTATTTATAAAGTCACGTCTTGATCCATATTTACTGAAGCATATTTCTACTGCCGACCAGTCAGTCTCAGGCTCGATGCTATTACTAGAACTTTAACCAAAAAGTCAATTTACTTGTAAATAAACGCAAGCTTTAACCGGAGAGTAGATTAGTTGCAAGCTGTTATGTCTCGCAATAGACACATAACATCGGCATAAACGGCCACCACCTACAAATCTGTCTATAGGCTATTAGTTTACATATTTTAGATCGAAATATGTATGTGTGTGCTTATTATGGATGAAACTGCCTTGAAAGGCATTATCATGATCAGTATGCAAGCAAAGTTACAGTTGCTCTATAAATTTTTGACGATCTCATTTATTATTTTGCTTTTTTAACAACTCTTACACTTCTGCCATACATTTGGCTCACTATTAGTCAAGAGTCACTTCCAAAATAATAGAGAAATTAGGATATGATAGGTAGACAAATATGCGTTAGACTTTATTTTAAGTTATTTTTTTTTCTTTTACAGTAATGTTACCCACTTATATTCCTTAGTCGAGTCGATAATATATCTCTGTAGTATTCATAATGCGTCACTGCGTGGATAGTTAGTATAAATCTATTAATTAGTCAAAGTTCACTTCAAGGAAGAGACTTCTTACCGAAAATATCTCACCGATTGGTCCTGCACTGTTTGTAGGTATCAAATAAGATAATACATATGTTAACAGAATGGACAATTCTGTTCATAGCGTTTGTAAAACCGAATTAATGAATTTCATAATCCTCGCTCTATAATTGATATAAACGGGTTGTCGGCTTCATCAGGCACATCGATCATCCGTAACTGATTCTCCATCAGCTTAAAATACACGAGCGCTTAATAAGGATTATGAAAACGAATTTACCCAATGGCATTACCAGCATATGATTTATTTGTTATATGTATGAATTCTTGATTGAAACTGAAAACGTTACCTGCCACATACCTTAAAGTTTAGGGATTTTACTTTCGAAAAATCGTTTTTTTTCTCTCATCTTATTGTTTAACATTTCAAAAATATGTCCTTAAAATTTTAGGTCGACAGAAGTAATATTCTCAAAGTTATTGTCTTTTAGTCTCCTGGCCTTTAACGCTCTAACTCTAACAGCTGCGGGCGGTCGGGATAGAAGTGCAGCTGTCGAACAGGTATACGGGTATACAGTTTATTCATTGCTATTGTCTTAAAAGAAAAGAGGCTGAAGACATCGACGATGCCGCAGGAAGTCTGCTGTATGGAGCTGGCTGGAATCGATGATTCTGTGTAAGTTGGAAAAAAAAAATTTTTCTTCACTTTTTTAGTTCATAATCTTTAGACGCATTTTTCTCAAAACTACTTTTTCAAAGTCAGTGTTCACTGTCATTTCAAAACTACTTGACCGATTCATTTCAAACTTTGTACACATTTTTAACATATAAAATACCGCCCCCTACCTAACGTTTAGTAAAATTTTTTTTTTTTTTCATTAAGGGTGTTTTCCACCCACAAAATGGCGGAATTTTTAGTGGAAAATAACAGTTTACACTTTAAATGGCCGCCAAAAATTTTTAAATGCAAAAAAAAAAATTATCAGAGAACGTTGGGGGGAAAATTTGATTATAATTTGACAAATTTTTCTTGGTTTTTTAATTTCAGATAATTGCCGGCCAAGTTATAGTGAACACCGCAAATTGTTTTTTTCTCAAGACGTCCTGGAGGAAGCACTGTTACCGGCTTATGCCTCAATATTTCTGAATGAAAAAATTACCCTATATTGTCAAAAGTGTGCTCAATAATGTACAAAAGGTCCGAATAAAATTACTCAATCCATATTTGAGAAATAAATTCCCAAAAAAAGTCTTGTTTTTCCTTGAAACCCTAAACCCCCCCTTAAAATATCGAAGAATTAAAATTATACTCTTTTTTTATATACCACCACCAGTAACAATAAAATGAATGAAGTAGTAATAGTTACAGTAGAAGTAAATGAGCGAGCGAGTGAGAAAAGAGCTCTAAGGAAGGACAACTCATCACTGGCGTTAGAAAAACAGCCACTAACAATTTATTTGTGACAGAGACTACAAAACACACTCAACTGCTGAACGTAGGCCTCCCTCATATTTCGCCACAAAATTCGGTCCTGTGCCGCCTGCATCCAAAAACGCTGAGCTACTTTTACTAGGTCGTGGGTCCACCTGGTGGGGGAAGTCCTACACTGCATCGTCCGATACATGCACCCCACTCGAGAACCTCTAATCCACACCGGTTGTCAGTTCGTCGAACGTGCTAATTCTCCGTACTATGTCGATTCAGTAATCGGTACCGGTGTTCTTTAGCGACCAACATGTTCTTTAGCGGGCTCGAACATTTTCATAGAATATAAAAAAGAACATGATGTCTCTCGACCGTTCAAGCGACACCATACTATTTTTTTTTTGAGATTGAGATCAACGATAATTCAAATAACACTACTCTTTAGGTTGAATGAAACCAACAAATATTAGAGAGCGCCTGGCCGGACCAGAATTGTATTTCAAATAACACTAATCGCTCTTCGGCGTGCAGGTTCACTGAAGTCTTTTGATCAGGTTAGCATTAACTTGTCCATTCTCTATTTTTTTATTATTCTATTCTGACTGCACAATTGACGAAGTGCTCTAAGTATCATCTAATGTCCTTAAAAAATTATTTCGTCTTTGTCAATACTAAGACTTCCAAGTCGTAGAGATTTATTTTAATGAGTATATCTTAGAAATAATAAGAAATGGTAAAAGGCAGTAAGCATAAAATAATCCTATTTCCCGTGGGCAACATTCAATGTAAAGAAATGCTCTGTTAGAGCGTTCGGCAACGTCATTAATCTTAAGACATTATTAGGTGGTGATAATCCCATCTCATCTCACCCAAGAGTCTCCTAAGACTTGTCGGCGGTGTAATTTATGTTTAACACATTTATCCTAATATTAGGAGAAATAACTAGAGATAAACTAATTATGCCAACCTCGTTTGCGTGAACCTATATAATACTATTATTTTATTTGACCACTCGCGTCGCTACATTGTATTAATAACAGTATTAACATATACCAATCCTTTCGACCAACGTGGTATAGTAGGTCAAATTCCCTCGCATTGTTCAGTACCTAGCCTCGAGCCTAGCAGTGGGACGTATTCATATACGGGTAATTCTCATTTTTGGAAAAAATAAGTGTGACAATAATTTTACTAATGTGTTGTACTTATATATCGGGATTATAAATTGCGATATTAATAAATAGATAAAAGACTATAAGTTCATACAATAAACATGTGAAATAATTGAATAGTTAATTTTTAATTAAATGTTAAATCATCAAAATTTTCCCTTCCGTGGATGTGATCACTCTGACTTTGCAAGGAAAAAAAATAATAACTTAAATTTCTTATTTATTACTATACAAAAAACATTGCCAATATTAACAATAGTAAATTTTCTCATTAAAATTAAATAAATAATACCTTTAACTATACAATATTCTTCATCTATTCATAAATAAAATTGTGATTAATTTTTTTGTCACTTCCATGGATGAGTGTCACATGGCCGTTAATTAAAAAAATATTTTGCTAAAAACGAAATGCGACTGAGCATAGACAAAGTAGCCATATGCCATTTTGACTCAGCTGTCATTTGCTATCGGAGTTGTAACTGCTAAGAAATATAATTGAATAGTTTTCTATTCTCAAAACTCGTCAAGCATAAGTGGTCACAACTGTGTTCATGGTCGAAAGTATGTATAATTCAAATATAAAGCTTGGTTTTATGGTTTATTTGCGTTTATGTGCCACAATTACTGTGCTATAATTTGAATTTTGTCGTGTGATTTGGAGCTTATGTTTTTGGGAGTTAAATGAAAAAATTTCACTTCCATGGACGTCACTTCTATGGATCCGTGGATGAAACTCTGCCCATGGATGTGACCATTGGCCCATGGAAGTGGCAATTGCTTAGATACGCGTGCGAATGACAATTGCATAGATATGGGTGCTTTTTGCGGCATGTCTAATTTATATTACTTTTAGATGGCGAAGCCTAAAAAGCGTCCAAAAACTGTGGAAGAGATACGTAAACGAAAACGTGAGTGTGATCGTAAACGAAGAGCACGTGTTAAAGCTGATCCTTCTTAGTAGTTCCTTCTCAGCTGGTAAAGAAAAAGATAGAGCATGATATGCAGACAAAAACAAGCTAGCAAGTAAAGCTTGTTTGCGACATGACACCGAGGGAACACCGGAATCAACGTAAAGAGTGGAGAGATCGCAAAGCCAGAAGTCGATTGAAAGAAAGACGCAATAAAAGCCTACTTAATCACTTAAGAGAAAATACTCCTGAGACAACTGACGACGAAGTAGCAGGCAGTCGTAAGGGATCACCGTCAGTGTCGGTTAATTTTTCTGAAGAAATATGGCACGTCCTGAGTCTGGTTGCGCTCATAATTCCTTAACACGGTCGTCCAGATCGACACCTTTATTAGTCCAAGATAGTCCAAGTTCTTCACGATGTTTTCCAAGCCGACAGAAAGAAAAAGGTTCTAAAGTTGCACGGGCAAACCGTGACAAAACTAATCTAATAATAAATAAACAAACAGAACAACTGAAAATTTTGAAGCAGAAAGTACATACTTTAAAAGTCAAATCATTACGAGCAGTTAACAGAAACGGAAATGTGGTTACTAAGGAAAAAAGCCGTTTTTTTGGGTGGGTTATGGTCGGCGTACTCCTCGCACCACTCCGTCCGGGGCGACAGAGGGGCGTAAGCACGCAACCCACCCACGATGCACGTCGCCTTCGTCGTTGGGCCGACCACCGGAGCAGGGTGACTTGACGTCAATGGTCGGCCCGACGGAATACTCCCTATTTGGGGTACCCTCCCATCGACCGACGTCCGCCCCTCGGGGATGACGTCGGACTTTCGTCACGAGGTCGGCCTTTCAGCGGGTGACGGACTAATTCCCCCGGTCTCGGCTAAAGCGGCATGAGACGCAGGTATTCGCGCCTACTCCGCCCCAGTCATCGGCGGCTGATCGCCTCATCGGGGCTGCGCTCCTCGCGCGCGCGATCCGCTGCCTCCTTCCGCGAGACTACTGCCTCGCAGAAGACTGCGACCGCGTCCCAGTTCCTGACGCTGCCGACCATCACCCTGACGATGGTCGGCAGCGTCAGGTTGGCACCGATGATTGCGACGAGTTCACGACGCTGCTCTGCCCAAGCGGCACAGACCTGGAGCGTATGCTGCGCCGTGTCCTCGTCGCAATCGCAGTGGTGGCAGGACGATGTACTCTCCTCCTAACGTTAATACAATAAAGTTGATTTACAACTGATACAATGGTATATTTATTATTCCCAAACAACCAGCCTGCAATGTATCACTTCCAAGGATTAATTTAATATTATGAAATTTTTGTGTTTTTTGATTTCAATAGCCTCGCGTACCATTCTAGGCAGGTATCGGTGTTCCTTTGCGAGGACTTGAGGTTTATCAAACCTAATGTTATGGCGGGAGCGGTCCTGACTATGTTCACAGACTGCAGACTTAGTGTGACGGCTTATATTGGCCAAACAAAGAGATCCATAAGAACTCGGGTCAAAGAACACATAGCTGATGTGAAGCACCGCCGTCACACTTTCTTTTCTGTATCGGGTAGATAATTGTAAATGTCTGTAATAACGATTACTTTTTGGACGTGAGACACCTTAGTCCGCCCGTGACCATGAATGCTGCAAAGTGTTCGAAACGTCGGGCAATCATAAATCAAATACAAACGCGATATAATCCGTAAAAGTAGTTTTATTTACAATGTGTAGTGCTCGCGTAAACATCAGATATCATTTGTAAGACTTACTCAGATCCTGTTTGTCACAGGATTATACAGCATTATTCTTAGTCTTCTCTTTAAACAGGCTATAAAAATGAGTTTTTTTACAATACAATTAGTAATTACTGAGATTAGTGTGCTGTAATAAATAAATTCATCAGCTTTAGTTATACATATAAAATGCTTTGACCTTTTTGTGTAGGCTATGGCCTAGACACACCACGCCCAGTCCACCCGGAGCGACAGGATGAGCGGCGTACAGCCACATAACCTAGCGTATTCCCTCCCCATCACCATTGTTCCGAGCACTGGTACAGATTCCTTGAAAGCCGTGGCCGGCCCGACGGGTTAGCCTTTCGGGTACCGTCGCCTTTTACGCCCCGGCAATATTGCAGTGTTGCCGACTAGGTTGTCACCCACATGCGGTCTGCGGGTGGCGAAAACGATGACCTGAATGACTAACTAAGTGACGGATCAAGGCACAACCTGAACCACTGATTGTAGAGACCTTAAACTTGGAGGGTGTGTTTTCTGTATGATGCAGGCATCCGATATAAAAGAATTTGCCGAAATTCTACCCTTAATAAGGTGAAAAAGGCGGACACAGATTGTATGGGCCAACGTAATTCCTTGGTCCAATATACTTTAAATGTTGCATAAATATTCTTTAATAGAACTAATTGAAGACGTGTTTCGTATTTCATAAAATATAACAAAATTTTATTTTCATCTTTTTTTTATTTTTATTACGAAATAAGGATTTAAAGGTTGTATCCTTTAAATCCTTACACTGTAATAAAAATTTAAATATTTTATAAGTATTCAAATATTTAAATATAGTAATTTATTTCTTATAACAAAATGAATGAACGTAAGAAATCAATTAAAAATACTATTAGAACCATTTTCTACACGGACGCGTTATTTATACGTATGTAATTATCTGTAATAATATAGATTAAGACTTAATTAAAAATACTGAAATTTATTATAAAAATAATGTAGATAAACAACTGAAGTTTTGACCACATTCAAATAATTGTATACGGCGAATCCAGTGATCAATCACACGTTTGACCTGCTCTGTTGTGTATAGACAGACCACTGACTCAGCAAACAAGGGGTGAAATGATTGAATGCTAACGGCGAATGAATATTACGGGGCGAACGAGATCGTTTGTTCGAAATAAATAAATTGCCTTTGCTTATAGATAATGCTTGTTTAAAGATATAACAAACAAACTTCAAACAATGTTTAATTTAAAATAGATGCGAAATTAAGAGCATTATTCTTTTTAGTTGAAACATCGCACTTTAATTTAATGTGTCTGATCGCTCTCCGCCCCATCAATGCAAGAGACAGCGCAGCATTATTTACGCCACAATTTGTCGTGCTATTTGCTCTCGACCTCTTACGCATCACTATTTCAGGTGCCAACCCCTAAGCACCGTTGCTAAATTTGCTTTTGAATCTCAACTCATATACGTCCCTCTGCTGGGCTCGAGTCTCCTCCACAGGGGGAGGGAAATTGACCTTACCTACTACACCATGCTGGCCATACACGTTGGTTTTTGTTTCCAGTTTTCCATCTCTTGCATAGATGTTTTATATACATTATATCCTTCAGTCGTCTTAGACGACATTTACGTAGGGAGTGGTGAACTGTATTCTTATTTCGTTACCATACGGATAAAATTTTGCTGTGGTGTTTATAATTATATGATGTGTATAACACATTTTAATATTTTTATAAATGCTTATTAATTATAAAAATAATTACATGACAGCTTAAATGAAGAAATATCTTCCATTTAAAAGGCTAAAGAACGTTTTTAAAATAAAATAAACGCAACCCGGAGAGAATCGCAAGAAACATTAGAACCTAATCTTGAAAGCGAAGACGTTATTATTCACAAGGAGAACGTAGGCGTTCAACTGTGCCGAGTTAATTGAAAACAAAACAGGATCAGCAATAACACGCCGGTTTTCGCAAATATACGAATATATTAACGTCCAACTGGAGGAAAATGTTTGAAATTAGCTTGTATTTAAACATATACCTATGCTAGGTATATGTTTAAATTAAAGCTAACTTTGGTGAAAATTATTTATGAAATTTTCATTCGTAACCACCTACCACATGTGTAGAAAGTTTTTCTATCGAAGTAGATGAATGTTTCAAAACCGCATAGGTAACGGACGCTTAAATATAAATATAAATTTCAATATAAGAAACGAAAAATAAGTTCAATTAGTAAGTACCTACTTTCAGGATCAATATAATTGTCATCATCATCACTATACTTCTATCCTATCCTATACTTGGGAAGCAATGTGTATTCCTATTCCATCGTAAATATTCCAAAAGCTACTAAAGGAAACAATTTTATGATCGATCTAAAACTTTTAGTTGTCCTTTAGTTACCCACGAGTAATGTAAGACTTGTTAGTATTTGTGGCCACCACACAGCATAATCTGCAGAACTCTAAAAAACATAATTTGTTGATCGACTGACAGAAAAAAAACATGGATCACCGACAAATTAACAGACACAAAAATTCTCATAATCACCGCAACAATCTGTTAGAGATGCTAGTATCTTTGTCTTTTAGTTGATGTTAGTATCTTCCAGTTTCTTTACTCGCGTAATTCCCGTTCCCGTGGGAATACGGGATAAAATATAGTCTATATTACTCCCTGATATTATAGCTTTCCATTAGTGTAAGAATTTTTGAAATGGGTTCGATGGTTTAAGGGTGAAAGCGTAACAAACAAACAAACAACTTTACTTTCGTGTTTATAATATTAATAAGGATTTCTGTCAAATAATTTAAAATAAATTTTGCCCCTTTTTAGCCTGTTATAACAAGCAGCTATATGTTAGATTGTCTAATAACCAGGCGTTGCTTTGACAGGTACCTAAGTTTATTTAAGAAAGAGTAAGGAAACGCTTTCGGTTGAAAAGAAAATCAAAAACAACCCAATGGAAGCAAATTTTTAATTTTGCTTGCGGAATAGCAGAGCTTAGCGAAAGCCGCGTGCATTGAATCTCAAATACAGAACCCATTAATTGGCTGTTTAAAGCGGAGCAAAAATAAAATTGCTTTAAAATGTAAATTTATGTTTTTATAATATATGTGCCTTACTGTAAGATTTAAAAGAACAAAAATTTATTTTCCAGTACATATTTCTGTATCTATAGTGAGAGTACTACTACTAGTATTAACACCTAAGATCAAGAAGAAAATGCCGGTGATATTACTTTTTTAAAACCGTAACGCCTCGGCTCAGGCAGGTATAAGAAAGGCAGACACGAATTATTTTCTTGTCATTTATAGCATGAATATTAAAGTATTAAAGGGGTTTAGATTTAATATATTAATAAATACCGAACAAGACTTTGACGTACAAATAGTTATACTTTTACTTATTAATAGCTTTGGAAGATAATTTTTCCTTTCTGGAAATATTAATAAACAAAATAAATTTAATTTACAAGAAATATTTAAATTCAAGCTTAGCTATAACTAACATTACGTCATATTATTAATAATACTTGATTGTAAAACGTAAATGTTTGTGAAAAAAATATAAATCGAAAGATAGATAAAAATATATATCGAGAGTAATAAAGGCAGGTAAATCAATTAATTCAGGCAAACCGCCCAGAAAGACGGCATGCACTCAAAACATTCAACCAGAAACGCCGGCTTGTCTTTATCAATTCCTTTTTTTTTATAGTTGCATAAAATTGTATATAAGATGGATAACACGAGTAATAATTATAGAGCTATTTACTCAGCTAGATTATGGCGATCAAGATTCCATTCCTAAATAATTATAATTCAAAAGCCTAGTTTTCATTAAAATATCGCGATATGAAATTGAATAGAACATCGCTCATTGTCAGTGTGATCAACTATATTGAAGGATGTGATACGCTGAATATAGTCCTGACATTATAGTGAGAATTAAAACCCCCAAATGAAAACTCCGGAGCAACCCATATACATACCCACTACAAATTAAATCATCATCGTCTCAATCCATATACGTTTATTTATGGACTGAGATGGTGATGATATGTTGGGCTCGGGCCTCCAACTTAGTGGTAGGGAATTTGATCTACTATACCAAGCTGATCAGACGTGTTGGCATAGGGTTTTATTTCGAGTATTCATTCTTTTGCATAGATATTGTATGTATATTACATCCCATATGCGTATTTTACGACAGCTACGGGCATGATAGGAGGTGGTGAATTGTAAAAGACGCTATGCTTTTTAAACCTATATAAGGCAAAAAGACTACTATCGGATATCTCATGATTGAACTGAGTATTTTACTTGGCATTGTTTTAAAGGTCATCCAACTAACAATATTGCGCACTAAGGATAACAGTCAACCGGTCCTAGATAGTAATTGTCAAGCATTATGTAGTATTAACAATAGTCGTCTTCGTGCTCTCACCCTAATTACTTGCGGATCCTAATTATTACTATAGTATTAATAGAAGCATTAAATAATACTACTCCGTGTGGCGACGAAATAAAAATACCATCTCCTCTCTTGCCCACGGCTGTCGTAAACATAGAAAGTCTATACAAGAGAAGGGAAATTTGAAATAAAACCCTATACCAACTCGTCTGACCAAAACGGTATCATCATCATCATTTCACTGTAGGGCTCGAGTTTTCACAATAGGAGGGAAATGACCTACTACACCACGCTGATCAAACGGATTGGCATGGTATAGTAGGCCCGCGCGCCGTCCTTTCGTCGCCCCGGACTGGACCGCATGTGCGCTTACCATAGCCCGCCCATAAAAAAAAATGAAAAAAAAAGTGGAATAGTAGGTCAATATCCCTCGAATTATGGAAGAGGCTCGCGCCTAGCAGCGGGACGATTATGAGTCGAGATGAATCTTCTGCTATGTCTATGCAAGAACAAGAAAACTCGACATAAAACCCTACGCCAACACTTCTGATCCGCCCGGATGGTAAGTCAATTTCCATCCCATTGTGGTGGAGGTCCAAGCTCAACAGTGTTTCTCATGTGAGATGATGATAATGAAATAATATTTAAAATGTTAGATGTTTTACTTCACCAAATTGTGTATCTTTTCAAGCGACATATCAAATACCTATTAAAAGCAAGTGATGAGTGTCTCATGGTTTGTTTAACGATCAATAAAATTTACTGAACTATAAAAATAAGAATCAAGTTCCAGCAAAGTTGTTTAGATTAACGATGTTTCAAATTACTTGGACGCATTAAGCTGACGGCTGACATCTAAGCAACATTTAAATTGATATTTGTGTCTTCTGCTTATCCATGGAGTAAGAATACAATTCACCGCTCCTTATCTTGTCTGTGGATGTCGTAAAAAATGACTCAGGGATCCAATATGCATAATACGTCTGTATAAGAGAAGGGAAACTTGTAAAAAACCAACTTGTCTGACCAGCATGACATAGTAGGTTAATATCCCTGCCATTATGGAGGAAGTTCGTGCCTAGCAATGGGACGTATATGAGCCGATATAAATCTTTTGCGATGTATTTACATTATTACAGTAAAAGATTTCATTGCAAAAAAGACTAAGCACATAATTAACATTCGTATAAATAGTAGTAATAGTGTTGATAGCTTATTAACTTAGTGAGTCTTTCTGATATGAAAACGTCGATAATGTACTGAGTAAAACCCTCTGATGGTTCTAAGCCGTCCTAATGAACCTGTCAAACCGATAGTTCGCTGGGCAAATGCGATTTATGTTACTACACTTATACTTAACACTATACTTAACTCTTACAGCCTTTCAATTTTTAAATCTTTTAGATAGACTATGTATTTCTTACTGTTGTCAAATAAAAGCAAATATTCTCTTTAATTTTAAAATAATGGATGAAATAAAGAAACTAGCGCAGTCATAAAATTAACTGTCAAGTTCTCTTGCAATGAAGCTCTGAAGCTCCCAAAATTCGAAACTTTTCAAGTATTTTATGGAGCAATGAAAATTTAATCTGGCAGTCGGGATGGAAGCATAATGACCGACAGTGGGTCGCAATTAAGGCCCTGACTTGACACTGCGTACACAATGTAACGATAAAAATAGCCACTACAATCATTATAGAGTTATTAAAATAACTTTAAGCATTATTTATACTAAACCAATAATGGCAGCGTTCATTGTTAGGTGACAACAATTACAATGGATTACGTAATGAATTATATGTTGAGTGACATATTGATGGCCTGAGGCGTTACTTAATATTTAGGTGTCGTCTTTAAAAATAACCATTATTTCCCACAGTAGACAGTTATCATAGCAAACATTAGGGTAAAGTGATAGTGAAGGTGATTCTGAAAATCCAACTCACAGGCATCACAGCAAAATACATACTTGCAGATTGGATATAAATCTTTATAAACTTATCCAAATACGTTATTAGTTTACAAAAACCTGAAAAATTTACAGGCGAAGAGTAAGAGGAAAGTAAATGCGATGTTGATGAAATGGTTGTTTGAAACAAGTGCGAAACTCTATCAAAACGCTTTCATATTCTTGGTAAACTGGAATTTAGTGACAACATAAATATTTATCGCAACGTTAGAAACACGACCTGAGTGTGCGTTAGAGAATAGATATTCATATAAAAATGAAACGTCTTTGTATGTTTGACTTTTAAAACGTATATTCTTCTATAACTTTTTTTACTCGAATTATAAAGAAACTTTGAACAGTTATGAATGGAGGTTCCTGTGAAAAGCCTTAATAAGAAAAATGTGGTACAAATATAATTTCTTATATTACAAATCACATTGGAATATTCAATATTATTTAAAAAATCATTGCTGTGTGGTAGCGGCTTCGAATACTACCAACCCTTGCTTTGCTCGTGGGTGTCGTAAAAGACGACTAAGAGCCCTAGATTGACCCGGACCAACTCCATCTGGTACCATTTGGGTCAACGATTACATTCCCAAGGAGGGTTGACGTCAGGCAGGCGGCCGGTCATAAAAGTCATTGCCGAAACTTTTTGCAATATGTCAAAACAGATGACATATTGCGTCGACCCCAAGTAATTGGGATAAGAGCAAGATGATGATGATGATGATTTAAAAAATCATATTTGAATGGAGTAGGTATACGCGCATTTACTGACATTGTTATATGAAGTTAATGCATGAGGGCGACTGAGGCAGCCTGTTGGCCGTGCCTCCCCCATGAGACCTGGAGGCGGAGATGCTCGCCGAACTTTAGTAGCGGGTGTTGGAGACGAGCGGGGACTGGCTCAGTCTCGCTGAGCGAGATGACTGCCTGGCGGAACGACGCCCGCCGCGACGTCATTGCTTGTTGGGCAGTCCGGCTGGAGAAGCTTCGCTAGGGTGTTTGAAGAAGGAGATGCTCGTCAGCGTCAGGAACTGGGACGCGGTTGCCGCCTTCTGTGAGGCCGTAATCTCACGGAAGGAGGCGGCGGATCGTGTGCGAGTAGAGCTGCTATTCGGCGACACGTTCCGCCGCCGGCGACTCGGGCGGCGCAGGCGCGAGTATCTGCGCCTAATGCCGCCCTAGCCGAGGCCGCGGGTGATCGGACCGGGGAATTGTCCGTCACCCGCGGAGAGGCTGACCGCGCGACGGCGACCGACGTCCCAGTACGTCGAGAGGTGAGGATACCCGAAAGGGTATTCCGTCGGGCCGACCACTGACGACAAGTCACATCTGCTCCGGTGGTCGGCCCAACAACGAGGTGACGTGGGTACGGGTGGGTTATGGGCCCGCGCGCCGTCCTTTCATCGCCCCGGACGGATTGGACCGCGCGTGCGCTTACCATAGCCCACCCATAAAAAAAAAAAAAAAAAAAAAAAAAAAAAAAAAAAAAAAAAAAAAAGGGTGTTTGAAGAATAAAATTCACTCTCTTTCTCGCTCCTACGTGTCATAAAAGACGACTAAGAAATACGAAAGGCATATAATGTCTTAAGAGAAGACTTGAAATAAAACCCTATACCCATCCGGTTGGTATAGTAGGTGAATTTCACCTCTTATTAAGGAGGATGCTCAAGCCCAACTGTTATATGAGCGAAGATATGAATGACGCTAAAATTAATGACAATTTTAGTCGCATGAAGCCAAGTCAGGCAGCTAGTTTTTTATAGAGCGCGATATGAAAGTCAACGATTCAGCAATCCTTGTAAATACTCCATCGTTTCTGACATAGGAACGTTATTAGGTGGGCTATGAATAGATAGCTTAGGCAGGTGGGTGGAAATAAGTTCCTTCAATTCAACCCCCGAGTACGAAAATAGCGTATAAGATGATATTACGGGACCGACACGGCGGCGGTGAAATGTTCTTCAATTTTTATAGCATGTGATAAGGGATTTGAATAGTAAAGTATAAATGCGAGGTTCATAAGGCATAAAGCGATATATATAGTAAATTGGTTTTTGAATTTAAAAGTGATATATTTCTTTCTACGTGTAGTAACGGGTTAATAATAGAATGCAGATACGTTCGTATGGTTACGATGTAACATTACAATAAACCACCCCCTCTCTTACCCGTGGCGATTATCAGATTATTGAAATCGCATTACTTTAAAAGCTGTATCAACCGACTAAGAAATTACCGTAGACGGAATTGGTCATGATGATGTATTCAAAACCTGATGATAATCTGTTCCGATTGCTTTACTAAGCAAGATATTGTAGTAGTTATAGGAACCAATTTCTGCTTGAGGAAAACTAACCCGTGGTAACACGTTTTCGATACACGAATAAGTTTTATAAAAACCTGGCAGACCTACGAAATTCATACTAATAAAATCTATGGATATTAAATGGTATCGTTATAATATGTACGTAGTGTATCTATGTAATGTAGAACAAAACTTGAATGTTATGATGGTTTAATATAAGTTTCACAGTACCTGGAAGGACGTGACAGCAAGCTGTGAGAGTCCGTCGACATATGGCCCCAGCACAGCGTGCTCACGTACACGTAACGAGCGTCGTGTTGTCTCCGGGTCCAAAAGATCGTGGACCCTTTCGTTGTATATTTCCATGTACGACACTTCCACCTAATCAGAAGAACAATTATTAATTAATTGTATTTATAGTTTCGCTAGCGCTAAATAATGATTACTATTTATTAGGCACTATCAATAACAAATACTGGCCCGTTCAAGTGCAGTTGATTAAGTCTAATACAGGATATATATCTGCATTCCGAATGACATTTGGAGCAGTAACAAAACAACAATCAATTTTGGTACCTATGATGTGGTACTTATATGTAAATAATTATGCGATTTATGATTACTATTTTAACATAGAAAATACAAAAAAAGAAACATTAATTTGGATATTATTTTGGCTTCAACACATAAATGTTTAGAGATTAGGGTTTAGCAAGAATTGAACTCTATAAGATGTCTCGTTCACAGGTGCAACAGCGTGGGATTAATCCGATGTTTTACGGCAGATTATCTAGTTCAGTTGTAGAAGGGCAAGGGAATATGAATTTTGTTTGTTGCCTATCATATCTTTATCGGAATTGTATTCTCTTCTATTATTAAATGGACGATAAGTTCTAACCATAGGCAAGTATTGGTTTTCCTCGCATCACCTAATTTAATTATCCAAAATATGGATAACTTCGCCACCTTTTTTTTAACCTCGTTATGGGCACTTCTTTGTTCGGTCGGTGAACTGGTCACTTCTACCTAGATATTAAACCATAAAAGCCGTGAGGCTCTAAGTTGAGTAAATTAACTAATCTTTATATTGACCAAATGAGCATCAGGTCAATTTAGTCACAATAGCAATAAGTTAACGGAGGTCGTTAAAGGTATAGTCATACAAATTGCCCATTACACGAAACCATCATAATAACACGTTCTAATTAAGCGACTGCTTCAGAACACATCATGATATCATAACTCAAATTAATGAAGAAATATAACTATGGTAGTTAACAATCGTTCAGTTGTTTTCTTAATGCCGTAGTGGTATAAATAATATGTTGGCGAGTGAAGGATACAATGTGCCATCGCATTTGTGCTCGTGGCTCACTTTCACGGTATAAATAGTGATGGTATAAACAGAGGTCTTTCGCACAGAGTATTGAGTTCGATTCACACCCTTCACTAAGATGTCTCTAATTTTTTTATGACAGTTTTTATGGCTTCAATATAGATAAATGTAAGATTAGACTTGCAAATGTAAAACATACCTTATAAGTGAGTGCCGGCGGTGATTGCTGAATGGCAATCCTTTCGAATAAGGAATCGCACAGTCGAGGAATGATGCCTCCCTCATCAGCCCCTGAAGATCCCATCATAGTGTATGACTTCCCTGAACCTGAACAAAAAGAAATTGTATTATAAAAAAAGAGAATAAATATATATGTATATTAGAAGGCGCCATGATGGTCCATCCATATCCATCCACATTTATAGATGCGCCTAACAATAATGTACTCTTAACATCTTTATACCTATATATAACACTTACGTGCGTCTGTCGATATTAATATCATATATTCCTACACAACAGCAAATCCCAAAATATTTCTAAATAATAAAGTAATCAAAATATTTACAGTAAATAAAGAAAAGATTGAAATTTTAAACTTAAACTTAAGCGTCAGTCAATAATTATGCTTTGTGGGCAACTATTTAAAAACAGTTAATAATAATTGTAGGTAAGTAATATTTTTTCGACCGCAAAAGTTTTATTGCTATTGTATATTGCCCTACAATATGGGACTTGCCTAGCTCTTTAAAATAATTATTACTCCTCATAATTACTCTCAAATTGCAAAGTAATATCAAGTAAAACGAATTATCTTTTTACTATTTTAATATGGTCTCGTGCAGATAGCCGTCCACTAACGGCGCTGTAAAAACATGGTCAATTTTTTTTTTATTATTATTATTTATTTATCAGAACAAAAAAAAAGTTACAATTTTATACAAGTAATGACATTTAAAACCACTTGGGTTTGTTAAAATTAATGCCATTGACAGTAGCGGTTTATAACGTAGATTCATATCTCGTAGATTCATATTTCATAATACGATTTCAATTTATGTTTGAACTTGTAATAATATTTCTAACTTCGGGTAGTATGTAATTCGTTTATAATTCTCGGGACCATGTAGGTAGCCGTGCGTTCACCGTAAACATTGTGTGCGCACAGTCAGCTATTAGCAACAGCTCGTGTATATATAGGATGTTCAATTTTGTCTTGTTTGTATTAAAAAAGAAGCTCTTTGAGTAGTACGTACTTAACTTGTAAAAAAATAGGCAAGACGCTGCAGTATTTAAAGAGAGCCATTTCGTTATCATGAAACATACTTTTTATTTTATAAGGGACTATGTTCTTAAGAATTTTTAGCTGTAGTTTATAGATATCTTGTAGATATGATTTATATGTACGACCACAGCTGCTAAGGCCATATTGTATATGCGATTCAGCTAGTGAATTATACAACATTAGTTTCACTTTAAATGGTATGCGATTTTTTATGATTATAATATTCGCTAAAAATTGTCTTAGTTTATTGCAAACATGGTTGATATGAGCATTCCAATTAAATTTATTATCAATTACTAATCCTAGGTATTTTTGTGTGTCCGCCACTTCGATTGCAGTACAATCACAATTCAAGAGACAGCCATTATGCAGGCAAGTATGACTATGGGCCACTATGTATTTAGTATTTGAGTATTTCATATACGGCGATTTAATTATTAGCAATTTGGTTTTATTTGAGTTAATGACTAGACCTGCATCATGGCACCATTTTATCAAGGCGTTAAAGTCGGACTGTAATTGTTCAAATGCCTGAAGTGGGTCTTTGCTCGCTACTAGTAAGCATGTATCATCTACCAATTGGTAACATGAACAGTAACTTAAACAAAGATTCATATCATTTACATAAGTCAAAAGTACAATGGGCCCAACACCGAGCTCTGTGCTGTACCTACTGTTGTTGTAATGGGCTAATCTAATAGTAAACGTCAATACGTATTTATTATTTAACAGGATATAAAATAGGGTGTATCTATTTGCAAAATCCAACAAGTGCGGCGCTGAACGTACTAATAAAATGTACATAAATTGATCTCTCGTTGAAAATTTTTGTCTTAACGAACATTCTCTTACCATAAACGAAAAACTTTTAAAATTTTAGAGGGCTAGGGGTTCTTATATTGCTACTTATTTCTTACTATGATTGAGTGAAATACAATTTGTGGTCAGCCCCAAAGACTACAACGTAGATAACAGCATTACAAAGGAAGGAAAACTCGGCACGATGGCATTTACCACATTTATCAGATGCAATAAGACATGTTTCCATCAACAATTTTTCCTATTCATTTGATATTTTTCTTAACATTTATAATTTTAGTATGTCACTGATTTAGATTCAATACCTATCTTAACATTCATTTGAGGAATAAACACCAAGCTAGCATCATCTCGGCTCATATACGTTCCACTGCTGAGCTCTAGCCTAGGCAAATTGACCTAATATACCATGCTGATTCAGGCGGATTTTATTACGAGTCTTCGTTCTCTTGCATAGATGTTATCTGCATATTAATACCTTACTCGTCTCTAACGACACCCATACACAAAATAAGCTGTGGTGAATTGTACTTCGTCACCACACGAACAGCTATCATAGCTTTTAAATATATTTAAAAATAGTACGGTTTAATAAGTAATGTTTTTATATGGAGCAGATGAATAAACACACGTTGAAAACGTAATTTGCTCCTCTTCCAATCAATACGATTCGTTTCACCCGATAAATTGAAAGCGTCTGTTCGGAAAACAAATATTATGTCACATACATTTTAATACAATCGAAACAATTTTAAACCATTTAAAATTTAAAGACTGCTTTCACTATTTAGCAATGAATAGCTTGGAAAGTACAATTAAGCTCTCGAAAATAAATCATATTGTAGTCGGAGTACTGATGCCACTGAAAACATTGAATTTAATTTCATGTGAGAAGCGTTAAGTTATGCAACCAGTTTCATTGTTCATGAGAAAGAGTGCAGTTTTCTCTCAATTTGTATTCTACGAACGCAGCCGTTGTCGACCCTATTGCATTGAATGACGCAAGAGCAGATCACTACAAAAGAAAGACTAGAGAAAACCTAATACCAATCAGCTAATGAACAGCGTTACTTATTAACCAATTTAACTCTCCATGGGGTAAGTGTACTCAACAGTGGGACGCACTAACAGTGAAGGAAATACCAAAATAATTCACTGCCTTAATAAGGGCCCGTGTGGTGACGGAGTAAGACTACAATACACCACCCTCTCTCTTGTCCATCGTAAAAGATGACTAAGGGATTAAATATGCATTTAACATCTATACAAGACAAGGAGAAAACTCAAACTAAATCCCTATAGCAACGTGTCTGACCAGCGTGGTATAATAGGTCAATTTCCCTCTTTAGAGGAGGCACGAGCCCAACAGTGGGACATATGAGCTGAAATAATGATGAATGCTAAATTAAATAACTAATTCTGTAACGGGTAGATGTAAATCTCTGTAATAACGATGACATGTCGGACGTGAGACATCGTAATCCACCAGGGACCGTGAATACTGAAAATTGTTCGAAACAATGGGCAATCAAAAATGAAATACAAAAATTATTATTAATAATGTGTAATACTCGCGTAAACAACAAAAATGATTATAAATGATAAGGTCAACGTACTAATTTCGATCACATCTATAATTTCATTGTTCAATCTATGTCCTTTAAGTAATTGCATTATTGTAATAGTAATAATTGAAACTAATATTACTGAAACTGATAATTTCTTGACAAAATGTTAGAGAGTCGTCTATGAACTGCTTGTTATCACAAGTCCAGAACAATGTTGTGGCCAACTAACTTATCAATATCTAAACTAACTGCTTAACTTATATAAAGGCTTTGACTTATAAGACTAATGTGAAGCCCGGTTTTGTGTATAAAGTTTAAAACAATTTGGTTTAACAGATCATCGCACGTAACCTTGCAAACTTTTGGAGTGGTTTAAGTATTTAAATTTAAGTAAATAATCTATCAGCAATTTAACATTAACTATATATAGGTAGTCTGACTGATAGTTATAAAGATAGTGCACAAAAAATAATATTGTCCGTTAGTTTAGTGACATAAATATACCACTGCGATCCTATGTCCCCCTGGTTATATCATTCGAATTAAGGGCGGTTTTTGTCGGGCAAATCTCCATTTCGACGGTTTTTCGGGAAAATATCAACAGTAAGTTCGGAGTTTGGAACTGTGCTCAGCTAGCGCAATAGGCTCGACTAATATTAAATGCGATTGTGTAGCAAAATGTAGATATGTCACATTTTAACATACCATTTCTACCACCATGTACAGCTGCTCTCTTCTCGGAGTACTTTAATCCGGAAATAATCCAACTACAGCTTCAAATTTAAACATTGTATAAATATTATAATATCTAAAACGGCAAAACACTCACGTGCTGAGATTGATTACGTCGACCCGGGTTTCGAGCATGTCCGATGCTTATTATTATAATATGGATCAGTCTCACGATAATTTCAATACTAAAATTGTATAAATACTAAACTGCCGTGGGGTTAACAATACTATTCACCACTGCTTCTTTTTCCATGGGTGTTGTAAAAGACAACTAACAGAAATAAACATCGGTTGACACAATTCACCCTTCCATTACGCGGCCCACGCCTAATACAAGTACGTAACTGAATTGACGAAGAAATATCAACTGTTTTAATTAACTAAGTATTGGACACAATCCACTCTATGAGAAAAAATACCTAAGTTAGTAATATTATAAATAAAACAGATATTACGATTGTACCAAATAATATTACGCGATTTTTTTTTTTTTTTTTTTTTTTTTTTTTTTTTTTTTTTTTTTTTTTTTTTTTGGGTGGGCTATGGTAAGCGCACGCGCGGTACTGTCCATCCGGGGCGATGAAAGGACGGCGCGTGGGCCCATAACCCACCCGTACCCACGTCACCTCGTTGTTGGGCCGACCACCGGAGCAGATGTCACTTGTCGTCAGTGGTCGGCCCGACGGAATACCCTTTCGGGTAACCTCACCTCTCGACCTGGGACGTCGGTCGCCGTCGCGCGGTTAGCCTCTCTGCGGGTGATGGACAATTCCCCGGTCCGATCACCCGCGGCCTCGGCTAGGGCGGCATTAGGCGCAGATACTCGCGCCTGCGCCGCCCGAGTCGCCGGCGGCGGAACGTGTCGCCGAATAGAAGCTCTACTCGCACACGATCCGCCGCCTCCTTCCGTGAGATAACGGCCTCACAGAAGGCGGCGACCGCGTCCCAGTTCCTGACGCTGACGAGCATCTCCCTGGCGATGGTCGGCAGCGCCAGGTCGGCACCGATAATTGCGACGAGTTCACGGCGATCCTCCTCCCATGCAGCACACTCCTCGAGCGTGTGCTGCGCCGTGTCCTCGTCGCAACTGCAGTGGTGGCAGGACGGTGTGCTCTCCCTCCTGACAATCTTGTGCAGGTACTTCCCGAAGCAACCGTGCCCCGTCAGCACCTGCACCAGTCGGAAGGAAAGCACCCCGTGCGTCCGCTCCAACCACTCCATCAGCACCGGCCGGAGGGCCTCGACGGTCCTAACACCATACCGAGGGCTCTCCAGCCGGACTGCCCAACGGGCAATGACTTCTCGGCGGGCGTCGACCCGCCAGGCGGTGATCTCTGTGATGGAGACCATGCCGCCGCGGGCGCGCTTCTCCGACACCCGCCGATAAATGTCGGCGAGCATCTCCGCCTCCAGGTCCCACGGGGGAGTTCCGGCCAGGAGGCACGCTGCCTCCGTCGCCACCGTGCGGTAACCGCGTACGGCCCTGATCGCCATGACCCTCTGTGGTCGCCACAGGAGGGCCCTAAGACGGACGGTCAGGGACCCCGCCCACACCGGTGCGCCGTACAGGGCCATCGACCGGATCACCCCCACGTACAGCTGTCGGCACGTAGCACTGGGTCCACCCACATTCGGCATCAGCCGCGAAAGGGCGGACGCCGCGCCGACAAGCCGGGGAACAAGTCGATGGAGATGCTCCCGGAACCAAAAATGCCCGTCGAGCACCAGGCCCAAGTACTTCATGTGGGCCTGGATGCTGATGGTGACCGACTTCACGGTGATCGAAGCGCCGGCGGGAGGCCCGGCGGTACGGAGGCCATGGAACAGAAGGGCCTCCGTCTTTTCCAGGGCTACCCTCAACCCCAGCGCTTCGATCCGCCTGACAATCTCCTCGGTGCCGAGAGTTGCCAGGCGTGCCGCCTCCTCTAGCGTCCCACCCCGGGCTGTGACGAGTGTATCGTCGGCGTAGCAAATTACGCCCAGCCCGGGTGGGAGGCTTCCTCTCAACGCCCAGTCGTAGCCGATGTTCCACAGGGTCGGACCCAGAACCGACCCCTGTGGGACACCGCATGTCATGGGCGTTCGCACAACGTCCCCTACTCGGTCAACGTAGAGGACGCTGCGCCCCTCCAAGTAGTCTGCCACCAGCCGCCTGAGGTACACGGGCACCCCGTGATACCTCAGCCCCTCCCTGATGCAGCTGAATGGCAGACTGTTGAAGGCGTTGGCGATGTCCAGGGACACCGCCAACAGGACTCCTCCGCCGGTGACGGCCTCCGCTACCACGGCCTTCAGGCGCAGCAGGGCCGCGATCGTCGAACGCCCTCTCCGAAAACCAAACTGGGCGTCCGACAAATCGGGCCCGTCCCCGACGAGGTGCCGCTCGATGCGGGCAGCCAACACCCTCTCCAGCAGCTTGCCCGCATCATCGAGCAGCACGATGGGCCTGTAGGCCGAGGCCGACTCGGGAGACCGTCCCGGCTTCGGCAGGAGAACCAGCCTCCCCTCTTTCCAGCACCCAGGGAACTGTCCGGACGACAAACAAGCGTCGAACAGTCCCCTGAGGCGTGGTCCCAGGTGTTCGAGGACCAGGGCCAGCACACGGTTCGGAATACCGTCGGGCCCGGGGGCGGTGGATTTGACTCGCATACGCGCCACCGCCGCCCCCATTTCCGGCTCCGTGATGGGCGGAGCACTTTCATCGTCGGCCTCCCGGTCGCTGTCCAGCGAAGCCATGACCGGTGGCGTGTGCTCCGCCCGCCGTGGAAAGAGGTCCTCGACAACTCTGGTGAGGAGGCTGGGCTGGAGAGTCTCGGTGAGGGGGGGGCCCCGCCCGCGGAGCTTGTTCAGCGCCGCGAGGTAGGGGCGACCCCAGGGGTCACGCTCGAGACTGTCCAGCATCTCCCGCCGACTAACGTCCTTGGCGGTACGGACGGCCAGCCTGAAGGCAGACCGCGCACTGCGGTAAGCCTCGTACAGCTGGCCCTCCCGCTCAGCGTCGCGGTGACGCGCTCGGCTGCGGGTGTAGGCCCTCCGGGCACGTATGCACGCGGCCCGAAGGTCCGCCAATTCTCGGGACCACCAGGGGACCGCACTCTTCGGGGGCAGGCGCCGCACACGGGGCATGGCCGCATCGCAGATCTGCGTTAACGCACAGCGGATGCGGCCAGCCTCGGCATCCACCCCGTCCGCCTGGGGCGGTGAGGACAGCCATGACTGAACGATGGCTGCCTCGGCCAACAGGTCCCGATCCAATCGACCCACAGCCCACCGCGGAAACGCGGGAGCTCCGTCCGCCGTGTGACCCCTGCTGGGCTGCAGGAGGGTCCGGGAGACCTCTATCCGGATGTATCGGTGGTCGGATAGGGTCTCAACCTCCTCCTGGACGCACCAGCTCCTCACACGTGCTGCGACATTAGGGCTAGCGAACGACAAGTCCACTATCGACCCGCCCTGCTGCCGCACGCACGTTTGCACCGAGCCCCTGTTCAGCAAACAGAGGCCCAGTGCCGCCGCCCACTCTTCGACCGCCCGCCCGCGGTCATTCGTCCTGGGGGAAATAATATTACGCGATACGAAATAAAGAAGCAATGACGACGAAATTCGAGTAAAAACGTTCGTTACAAATATGAAGCAAAACCTTAGTATATCTGAGATACGAGTATAAATAACAAATGTCATATTGCAAATAACTTTCGCCCGTGATACCAACTGTAACTAACTTTTACGGAACATTACACATTTATCATCGACAATCATAAATAAAATATCAGTAGAACCGCACTCGTGTAGATATGAGTGTAACAAAGTTTTAATCCAGATCACGTATACAGTACATAAAGCTAGCTAGATAGGAATTGAATGAATTAGATGTTATTCATCTTTTAGATTGAAAAAATGGAGGGCAGGAAATATAACCCACCACTTTCCAATAATAAAGGAATACTAAAACGCATATAGATAGTCGGTGTACAGATTCGATCCGATATACAGATCCTTTGCCATAATAAGGTTGTCTTTTACTTCTCCCCCAAGTTAAGTTGCAATACTGTTCATAGACATTCTCCAACAATAAAATGAATATACTACTATTACACGCTGGCCTAATGGGTTGGCATAACGTTTCATTTCCCTTGCAATGATATTATCTTTACTAGAATTTTACAATCTTTAGTCATAATTTACAATGCCTATGAGAGCGAAAGAGTGATGGTTTATATTCTTAATCCGTCACTAAGAAAAATATACACACACAATACAGAAATACAGTCGAAAGAAAGTTATATATGAGATAAATTTTAGATTAATTCTTTATCGGACTATAATTATCTAATTCGTATAACAACCCTTGGGTGTAAAAGTTTAGATAGTCAATTAGGTATATTATTTATTGTGAAAACACTCAAATTATCCTATTTAAGAATTCTATTACAAATATCTCTGTACTTAAACTGCTCACTCGACTGCAGCCCTCTATCACAAACGCTCCTATAGTTGAGATTCAATTCTTAACCAACAGCTGTATTTCAATCTCAAAATAATCCATATAAGGGTACAATAATAATATATTTCATATTAGGTATACAATATCAAGAACGTTCTGTACATACCACAGTACTGAGACATCGTAATAGAAAATTCTTATACAAGAAGTATCAGAGTTTCGTCATGTTATTTTCTGCCTCCGTGCCTTCATACGTTGAGTTTTTCACTGTCACTCATAAGTCATAATAGATAATATGATACGGGAGCGAGGAAACTTTGCAAACTATCTCTGTCGTTCTACGTTGTTGATAAAGTAATGTCATATCCCAGGTACCTACAAATGACAATATATTATGATCGTAGAAAGTGAGAATAACTTCTAAGCAAGATTTATTTTATTTATACTTAGAGAAATATATTATATAATAAACAATAACGTGTACGTAACATTTTCAGTGTGGTGACGGAGTAAGAATACAATTTACCACTCCCTATCTTGCCCGTGGATGTCGTAAAAGACGAGTATGGAATATAATATGCATATAATATCTGTGCAAGAGAAGGAAAACTCGAAATAAAACCCTATATCAACATGTCTGACCAGTATGGTGTAGTTGGTCAAATTCCCTCCCATTCTGGAGGAGGCCCGAGCCCTACAGTGGGACGTATGTGAGCTGCGATGCTGATGATGATGAAACAATAACGTTTCATTGCATAGATGTCGTAGTTATTGAGATACTGACCTACATTTGTTATATGTTTGTGGAGTCCCCGGCCATCATCATTATCATCACAGCTCCTATAGGCCCAATGCTGGCCTTAAGCCTCCTCCACATCAGAAGGGAAATTGACTATACCACGCTATTCAAATGGGTTGCTATACGGTTTTATGTCGAATTTCTCCTGCAATGCTGTTTTCTGCAAACATATCTCTTAGTCGTCTTTTACGACACCCACGGGTGAGCGGTGATGATGAATGGTATTCTTACTCCGTCACTACACGGAAAGTCTCCCTTAATACAAGATTTGTTTTCATAATTGCAAGGGTGATTTCCTACAAAGAAAATATTAATCTAAATCTAGGTATTTGATGCGAAATTATTTTGTGGATGAGAAATAAAGTAATCAATAATCTCAGACAACACATGCGTTGAATTTTTTATTTCCTTGAGTCGAGAAAGGTCCAGGAAGTCTTTCAAGAGCAGTTTGTATGGGTACTTACACACCGCGGTAATAACCATCGCATTTACTAGAACTCTGAAGTCTTAATAGTTTGGATGCGCTCAGAGCCACGTTATCGCTGTGCCTACATCGCGGCGTTACCAAAAAACGCGCCACAATAAAAGCCGATATTAAAATTCCTATTCGTGCGATGGAGGTGAAATAAACGCCACCGTTTATAGTCAAGAATTCTCTCTATCAAAATATTTTTACGACGTCAAAAACAATTGGTTTATTGATAGATAAATCACCAAAGTTAGATATCTAATTTTGCGGGAATATACGTAGGTGATGTAGCCGATTACTAAAACGAAACTCATCAATTAAATACAATGACTTCATAATAAAGTTTACTAAAATAACTGGAACATTAATATGGAGTTTATACACCTGTGGTGCATTAAAATGGAATGTAAACAATAAAGAGCAATGAGTGCAAAGTAACGTACACACCAGAATAGTTTACTAACACTGCATTTGCATACTACAACATTAAAATAATGTTACATTACAATAAATAAACATAAAACGTATGCATAAAATAAATTAAAATATAAATAATTGACTGCAATACCCAAAATAACATTATTCATAAAAAAAAAAAAAAAAAAAAAAAAAAAAAATTACTTAACATTTATCAACAGAACCAGTTTTGGTGAATAAAGGTTCTTAGTGTTTATCGGATTAGCGCTGTGTGGTAGCGGCTTCGAATACTACCAACCCTTGCTTTGCTCGTGGGTGTCGTAAAAGACGACTAAGAGCCCTAGATTGACCCGGACCAACTCCATCTGGTACCATTTGGGTCAACGATTACATTCCCAAGGAGGGTTGACGTCAGGCAGGCGGCCGGTCATAAAAGTCATTGCCGAAACTTTTTGCAATATGTCAAAACAGATGACATATTGCGTCGACCCCAAGTAATTGGGATAAGAGCAAGATGATGATGAGTGTTTATCGGATTAATGTCTCTTTCAATGCCAGTCATGAAACATGGATGATAAAATCTACGAAGGACCATATACCCTATCCTCTCTCAAACTAATCTTAGCGGAAACCAGAAAGCGGCGAATTTGTGCATTTGTATTGCTAACTCCACCAGTGGCACTTATCATTTACCATCAGGTCCACAGTTTTTTCAAAGTATTGAACATCAATATTGTCTCAATCGGTTCGCAATTAAAAAAAAAAAAAAAACATATAGAAGGTGTGATAGTACAGTACATTTTTTATAAAGAAAAGCGAAAAAGTTTTTGAAGGTATATTTCTAAATAGTCATTCATGGTCAACGTCTCCTATGAATATGAAAACGTGAACAAAATATTAATCATGATAGATAAGCACTACAGTAGATTAAGTAGTAAAGGATCTATTGCAGCGAATTTGGTTTTCGTCTAAATGGTAATCTCTTTTCGCTTCACAAATAAGTTCAATAATAAGCCTAGAATATCAAATTTAATATTTTTTTTTTTTTATGGGTGGGCCGCGGTCGGCGCGCCTCCGCACCACTCCGTTCGGGGCGACAGAGGGGCTTAAGCACGCAACTCCCGCGACCCACCCGAAAACCACGTCGCCTTCGTCGTTGGGCCGACCACTGGAGCAGCGTTAACTTGTCGTCAGTGGTCGGCCCGACGGAATACCCCCTATTGGGGTACCCTCCCATCGACCTACGTCCCCCCCTCGGGGAGGACGTCGGTCTTTCCTCACGCAGTCGGCCTCTCGGCTAGTGTTGCCCAAAAAAGTCTTGGTCTTGCGGTCTTGGACTTGGTCTTGCGAGAAATGCGAGACCGAGACCAAGACCAAGACCGCTTAATTTTTGCAAGACCAAGACCAAGACTGGCCCTGCAAGACTTGAGCAAGACCAAGACTGGGCCTGCAAGAGTCTCGCGGTCTTGCATTTAATTCAAATCACCATTTCAGCTTATATACGGTTGAGCTCGTGTCTTCTACATAACAGGAGGAGAATCGGCCGTGGCCGAAGGGGAATCGCCACGGTGATCGGCCGTGTTGTTACAGGTCATGTCAAGTTTTCCTTCTCTTGCACCGATGTTATATATTATAGCCCTTAGTCGTGGGTTCGCAGTCACGGGTAAAATAGGGGGTGATGAATTATATTCTTACTCCGTCATTACACGGCAAGTCAAATCAGTCTTGAGATATCCATCTATTGGCCAATCGATTCCCAATCTTGGTGTTGGCTTTTCAGAATTACTCTTCGGAAAGGCTTAAGGACAAAAATACCGTAATCACGAGAGTGCTCTTGCCCATTATACATATTTATATATCCGTTTATTCATTAGTCCAACGACGTTCACTGTTGGACATAGAAATATGCCTACAATTAATCTATATAAATGTCCATGTAGGGACAGAGTACGATCACCATCAGGCAGTACATGAAGCGTTGCTCCCAGCGCTATTTTGCCTCTGCCACGACTCACCCCAATCCACTAGTGGTTGGGGCGGTAAACTACGTCCCCTCAAAAATATCCGCGGTCCGACGTCCTCGTTATCTTCTTGAAGAAGAAGATGACGCTATTATGATCGCCCAAGAAAGGACCTACACAGCTCGCGCAGCGATAACAGATAAAACTCCGCGGTATCGGCCTCGCCGTCGAGGTCGAAAACCGCGCCGCGTAAAAGTCATTATCCTAAACTTGGCCACGCCCACTTTGCTCTCAGCGACGCCCCGAGCCGAGGTCCGTTCCCCACAGGGGGGAGCCCTCGGGCGATGTTCGCTTAACTTACTTACCGGGTTGAGAGCCATCAGCGCTCACCCATTGACCGCGTTAAGCTGTCAAGGTCATCTGCGACCAACAGCTACACACACACAAAAAAAAAGACAGAGTACGAATATAATTCACCACTCTCTTACCCGTGGATGTCGTATCAAATCGGATCGGGCAATGGTGTTAGGAACCCATGAAAAAAAATTGAAATAAAAATATCGATTCGTTAATGAATTGAGAGACATGTAAGTTCTTAATTTTGTGATCGTTTTTTCGTGTAAATTGATTAAAATGTATAAAGGAATGATACTTAATCTACAACATATTCGTATTTTGTTAAATGTTCATTAGAATTTGAATAAATAAATGATTACGTTTGCATAAGCAAGACAAACTTCGCTTTAACATAAATCAGCTGATCGGCCGATGACCGTTGATGAATCGCCTTTGTACCTACGTAACCATTGAAAGGTTCGCGCAAATCTAATACCTATTTATACTGTCGAAATTTTACATGCATACATATATCCTGTCTGTACATACCTACATAATGCATAAAATTTAAGGCATAAACTCTTAGACACACATTTTTGTAATCACTATAACTTTTACGTTATATTGTTTTTGTGTAATATACATTCTAATTATGATCTATGACTGTTGAACTACAAGATACATGAACAGTTGTCCCATAACCTGATACACCCTGTGTATATAACATATGTGCAAGAGAAGTGAAACTAGAAAGAAAACCCTGTACCAACATGTCTGACCAGCGTGGTATAGTAGATCAATTTTCCTCTTACTGGAAGGAAGCTTAAGCCCAGCAGTGGCACTTTTATGAGCTGTGACGATGACGACGAATATCATACATTTTACAAGTATTAAAACCATAAAATTTTAAATCAGTTTTATATGTTCTTGAATAAATAGTATATTAAGAGCTACATGGATCCAGCGGCCAAAGTATTTATATAGGCAATAGAGCAACAGGGTTTTTCAAGTATCCAGAGTATCAGTAACTAAACTGGAAATACAATAGATACATACCACTTAACTTGAAGGGAAATATAAAGAATCGCATTAATTGTAAAATATCGCATTGATTATAAAATGACATAAAATTTATTGTATCAACTGCCTCGTGTGGTGACGTCTTAAGAAAATAGGGTCGAAAGTCCTGTCATAAGAGTAGTAACGCTGTCTAATGGAACACCAGGGGAATAGAAGAGTAATTTTCTCCAGTGGTAAGTATTGTATTCAATAGTGAACTATAGGCTAGCAGATGGATAGATAGGATAGGATATTTGATTAATTTAGTTGGATTTTTCATTGCCATGATAAATTACTGTTACGTTATTCTAACTGCAAAACTTTGCAAGACTCTTGCTGCAATACCAAGACTCGGGTGCGCAAGACCAAGACCAAGACCAAGACTCGGGTGCGCAAGACCAAGACCAAGACGAGACCAGGTGTGATGTTGCAAGACCAAGACCAAGACCGGTCCAAGTCTCGTCTTGGTCTTGCATTTGGGCAACACTACTCTCGGCGGGTGACGGACTAATCCCCGGTCACGTCACCCGCGGCCTCGGCTAGGGAAATTTAATATTTGGCCTAGAATACTACAACAAAAAGTATTCAGTCGTTTATTTTATGAAATCATCATTAATTTAACACATTTATACCATATACTTCACTAGTGTGGACTATAAATCTTAATATAAGCTAAATTAAAATGGGATTCGGTAGATGGCGCTACTATCGATTTCAAGTCACTATAATAACATGTACAGAACGGAGATATAATTATTATAATGATGTATCACTAACCTAATTCTATCATAAATTCACCATAATATTAAAAAGAAAACAAAATAAAAAAGTATATGTAGGTACACGAAAATTCAAGCCGCTCGAAAATTCACCCGTACAACTAACACGTAATTCCTTTCAAAACCACGACGTGTACCACAAAATCGCCCATATAAATCACAAAGCAACAAAAGGATGTAACACCGTGGATTACGGTGTTGAAAGCTCTGAAACATCGTCCGACCATAACTCTCTTGTCCACACAACGTTCGCTATAGGAATGTCAGCTTTTAGTCCATTGAAATGTTACATTTTTTAGGCCTTACCTTGCGTTTTTTAGAGGACGCAATTTTATTTTTTAGATGTGTAGGGGGGGTCAGTGTAAAGCTAAAACCAAGTTTGTGGGGTTGCCACCCTTGTCCCACGGCCGCCATCTTGAAAATAAGGGTTGAAATGGTTTTTACGATATATCTCTTAAACTATTAATGTGATAAAAAAAAATTGTTAACATTTTTTGTTGAAAATTAAATTCTCTACAACATTGGTCAAGTAACTTTTTGTCGTAGAACTATAAATAAAAAAGTTATAAGCGCAAATGTTCAGAAATTAGAAAAAAAGATTATATTTTTCGATATAACTTTTTTTTATCATTTTACGAAAAAATGATATCAGACCATTGTTGTAGATTGTTTTTTAAGGAACAACTTTTATAGGTAACATTTTTTCATTAAGTCAATAGCTAAGGTTTTACAGCGCTCCGAAGTGAGTACTATTTTTCAGTACTCTTAACTATTCATACTACTTGTGTACTAATAATCATCAGTTTTTGTATTTTTTTTTGTTATTATAATTTTTTTAATTATTATTTTGCAATATTATTAATAATTAATTATTGACTCTTCCCCACCACCCACGAGGTAGAGTTTGGAGTTCATACTTTCTGAGTCTACCATCAGGTCCAGTCGTGGCTTGGTAATAATAATGATCCTGAAGACTGGGGCTGGAAAAAATGTGGAAAATTATTGATGCCAGTGTAGAGCCCTAAACCTCCAGCACCCCCTGAGCTTCTAAAATTGATCTTTTGCAAATTCAAAGGAAACTGTGGAGCGATATGTGGATGTCGAAAAGCAGGCCTGAAATGTTCTGCAGTGTGCTTCCATTGTTCTAGAGAGACTTGCAGTAACGTAATGGAGCTGTCAGAATTAATAAATGAAAATGACTTTGATGATGAACCCCCGACATTAACACCTGAAGGGGTGTTCTCCAGTTCTCCCACCGATATTTAATTCAAAAAGCCGATCAGATGCTGGGCCACAGCTTGGTCCATCGAAAAGACTGAGGACGGAGTAGTTCAAATTACAAAATCACCGTGGATTATGCCTCTTGGGGATACCACGTAAAAGAAAACGCGCCTCCAGTACTCACTTCGGAGCGCTGTAAAACCTTAGGACTTAATGAAAAAATGTTGCTTACAAAAGTTGTTCCTTAAAAACGATCTACAAAAATGGTCTGATATCATTTTTTCGTAGAATGATAAATAAAAAGATATATCGAAAAATATAAATTTATTTCTCGAATTTCTGAACATTTTCGCTTATAACTTTTTTTGCAACAAATAATGTAAACAATTTTTTTTTATCAGATTAATAGTTTAAGAGATATATCGTAAAAACCATTTCAACCCCTATTTTCAAGATGGCGGCCGTGGGACAAGGGTGGCGACCCCATAAACTTGGTTTTAGCTTTACACTGACCCCCCTACACATCTAAAAAATAAAATTGCGTCCTCTAAAAAACGCAACCCCAAATGTAACTTTTCAATGGACTATTTTATTAAAATAAACATAAATATGTGCCCGATGTCGTATTGAACAGAAAATTCTTAAACCCAATGCTATTTACAGTTTAGCCAATAACCTTACTTTTAAAATACACGAGACAAAATACACGTTACTTATTTTTAATTCCTTTACAGCATCTTTCATCTTATGCTAATATTCAATTTTCTTTACTATCTTTTTCTTATTGACCTGACAATTTTTTTAACATTGGTGACTTGAAACACAAATGAAAATAAAAAACGAAACATACAAAACATTACAGTATATAAACAAACAGTAATAAAGAACAAACATACAGTAGTGATCGGTATTCGTGCGGTGACAAAGAAACAATATAGTTCACCCCCTATCTGACCAGTGGGTGTCGTAAATGACGACTTACGGATGTAATATGCATATAACATCTATGTATGAGAAGGAAAACTCGAAATAAAACCCTATACCAACCCGTCTGACCTACTACCAGCGTGGTGCAGTGGATCAATTTCTCTTCTAAAGTGAACAAGTATCGCGCCCTCAGATATATATGAGTTGAGATAATGATGATTATTAGTGATGACCTGTTGAAAGGCAATAGCCATTTGGGCCCGAAATGAAGTAAATGCGGACGGCACTTTTCACAATCTATATTTTATACAATTATCATTCAAATCCCGTTTCTTTATCGACATGGAATAAAGTCTGCGTGAAAGGGAATATTTCAATTTAGGTTCATAACGTTGTTTACTGATCAAACAGAAGCGTTCTCAATTTTAATGCATACCCCCTTGCGCTTTTGTACAGAATATTTGACCCCCACTACTTATGGTATAAAATCGCCACAAGCTGCAAGGGTGGATGTTGGGCGCGCGTTACCGCCCGCTGAAGGGAAGGAACCAGCTCCCAAAGGATTAAGACAGAATACAAATATGTATACTTGCATATTACGAAATCTTGGGCATAAGTAATAAATTAATCATTTATAAGCTACTAGCAACCCGCCCTCGCTTCGCTTCGGTTTCAGTCGCTTAAACCCGCGTAGTTCCCGTTCCTGTGGGAATATCGGGATAAAATATAGCCTATGTTACTCCCTGATATTATAGCTTTCCATTGGTGAAAGAATTTTTGAAATCGGTTCGGTGGTTTAAGCGTGAAAGCGTTACAAACAAACAAGCAAACAAACAAACATCCTTACTTTCGCATTTATAATATTAGTATGGATGGATTGTATTTGATTTTTAATTGCTCGACGTTGCGAATACTTTTCAGCGGTCATGGTCACGGGCGGACGGGGCTATCAAAAATCAAATACAAACGGGATAAAATCCGTAAAAATAGTTTTAATTATAATGTGTAACACTCGCGAAAACATCAGAAATCATTGGTAGCGATATATTATAAACTAGCAATCCGCCCTCGCTTCGCTTCGGATTCAGTCGCCTTACGCGCGTAGTTCCCGTTCCCGTGGGAATACCGGGATAAAATATAGCCTATGTTACTCCCTGATATTATAGCTTTCCAATGGTGAAAGAATTTTTAAAATCGGTCCAGTACTTTTTGAGTTTATTCGTTACATACAAACTTACAAATTTTACCTCTTTATAATATTAGTATAGATAGTATAGATGTTATAATTACAATTTCGACCTTTCCACCACAACTACACCTGGTACTGTGTGCATCTTATTCACTGGCAGTTCAGTGTCCTGAAAGTATCTTTTGTACCACGTGATAACCTCGGTAGAAAGGAAAATGTTGAATATTTAAAAGCTTTTTTTTGTGGGTGGGCTGCGGTCGGCGCGCCTCCGCACCACTCCGTCCGGGGCGACAGAGGGGCTTAAGCACGCAACTCCCGCAACCCACCCGAAAACCACGTCGTTGGGCCGACCACCGGAGCAGAGTTAACTTGTCATCAGTGGTCGGCCCGACGGAATACCCCCTACATGGGGTACCCTCCCATCGACCGACGTCCCCCCCTCGGGGAGGACGTCGGTCTTTCCTCACGCGGTCGGCTTCTCGGCGGGTGACGGACTAATCCCCGGTCAAGGCACCCGCGGCCTCGGCTAGGGCGGCATAAGGCGCAGGTAGTTGCGCCTACGCCGCCCCAGTCGCCGGCGGCGGATCTCCTCATCGAGGCTGCGCTCCTCACGCAGGCGCATTTAAAAGCTAAAAAAAATTGAAAAGCTTTTATGCTCTTAAAAAAGCTTTTATGGTAACAATAAAACATTCAATTGTACGAGTATATCTAAAAAATGCTAAAACGTAATAATATCTACATAGCGATAGGAGAAAAAAAGATAATGTTGAAATCTTATTCCAATTGGTTTTATTATACGCACATACCATTTTACCATATTACTCGTATTAACGTTTTACATAAAGGTTCTATTTTACATTTATGCTATCCCTAAAGCATACTTATTGTTTTACAAGCGTTCTCTTGCAAATCATAATTATTCACATACTAAACAGTTCAAATGAATCCCAATCTTTAGATTGAAAAATGTATTTAAATAAACATTTTGGTTTAGAACTTCTTCTTCACAACCCATATCTACACAAATCTTCCACTGGTTGGCACGGGTCTCTTACAATTTACCTAGTACACCACACCGGCCAGATGAGCTGGCACAGAATTTTATTTTAACTCCATTTCTCTTGTGGTGATTTTATCTGTTACCATCCCTTAATTATGATAACTACGACAAAGAAAAACTTGTGCCCATTATATTCTTACTTTTTCACCATAAGGATTTAAGGTGGTTAGGAATTAAGAGTATAGGATTCATGAATTACCAATGTAGCAAACTGAATTTTAAACTTACACCTCGAAAATCCATACTAATATTATAAATGTGAAAGTAAGAATGTTTGTTTGTTTGTAACGCTTTCACGCTTAAACCACCGAACCGATTTCAAATATTCTTTCACCGATGGAAAGCTATAATATCAGGGAGTAACATAGGCTATATTTTATCCCGGTATTCCCGCAGGAACGGGAACTACGCGGGTTTAAGCGACTGAAACCGAAGCGAAGCGAGGGCGGGTTGCTAGTATTTTAATACAATTGAAAAACCTCTGTCAATCTATTAGATTTAGAAGTCTGTTAGTCCTTGCCTTCCAGAAATTGATTTAGAGATTATTAAATATTTAACTAACAGTAAATTTACTATCAAATACTATTAATAAGAATATGTTGTAATTACAACACATGCAGATATATTGACTAGGTTTTTCCACACGACATATCGTAAGATCGTAACAAGTTATAATTATAAATTACTACAAGACTTTGATTTCTAAATACCAAAGCTTTTATATTTTTTATTGTCTTTGGTGGCGAAAGAGCACACAACCCAGCTGAAACTGGTGCTAATAGACTTTACAGGAGCACAGCCAAGTCAGTTCTTAAATTATTACCGAGTTCAAGAATAGACCGATACATTGTATTCTTAACTCATCATCGAAGAACAAAAACGAAGTAGGAAAACGACATCGATGTACGAAAATCTATAAAATGTAACTTCGTAACTAACACTGAAATATTTCATTCCAATCAACGACACGACATCTGTAAAATCCACACCTATTAAATATTCAATTTCAATACAAGCTCAAAGTAAATATACTCACATATAATACCACGAACATTGTCAGATATTATTTAACTGTGATTGTGTTGTAGTTATTGACACGTAAACTAATTCGCAACTGCAAACAGCCTGTGAAATCTATTGAACATCGTATTGTTTGTCTCATATACAGATGGCAATATGTTGTCGTTTATATTGGACGTTTTGCAATAACGATCACTGTGTACACGTTACTTGTTTGATGCATTTGTATTGTTTACGAAGAAGGTCCATCCTCTTGTTTGTGTAGTACGCAGACTAATATAATATTGAATTGTAGTGATCCATGATAATCTAATTTAAATGAGATTATCGTTGACTGTATTGCATATTGAATTATTAGCGATAGAAATAATTTCATCTATACCAATAAATAAAATTGAAGTGTCTGTTTGTAATGTCAAAATAATAGGCTTTTTTCATGCTCACACGGTTATTTGCACTATAAACATGCCTAAAAATCATTTTATATTTTTTTTGTCTATCTGTCTGTTTGTTCCGGGTAATCTTCAAAACGGCTGGACCGATTTTAAAAATTCTTTCACCAATGGAAAGCTATAATATCAGCGCGTAAACTAGGCTATATTTTATCCTGGTATTCCCACGGGAACGGGAACTACGCGGGTAAAACGACTATAACCTATAACCGAAGCGAAGCGAGGGCGGGTTGCTAGTATATAATAGAGTAGCAACCCGCCCTCGCTTCGCTTCGGTTTTAGTCGTTTTACCCGCGTAGTTCCCGTTCCCGTGGGAATACCAGGATAAAATATAGCCTAGTTTACGCCCTGATATTATAGCTTTCCATTGGTGAAAGAATTTTTGAAATCGGTCCAGCCGTTTTGAAGATTACCCGGAACAAACAGACAGACAGACAAAAATTTTTTAATTGCTATTTTAGGCATAAGTGTCGTGCAAATAATCGTGTGAGCATGAAAAAAGCCTATTATTTTGACATTATAAACAGACACTCCAATTTTATTTATTGGTATAGATAGGTACTAACAACCCGCCAGCGATTTTTAGGCATGTGTATAGTGCAAATAACCGTGTGAGCATGAAAAAAGTCTATTATTTTGACATTACAAACAGACACTCCAATTTCATTTATTGGTATAGATATGAATGAATCCGTCTGACCAAAGTGATTTAACAGATTAATTTCCCTCAAATTATGAAAGATTATCCCCGTAGTGACGGAATAAGAATACAATTAAACGTAACTCGCCCGTGACTGTCGTAAAAGACAACTAAGGGATAGAATATGCATATAGCATCTATGGACAGAAAGGGAAACTCGAAATAAAACCCTATACCAATCCGTGGTATGGTAGGTTAATTTCCCTCGTATTGTGAAGGAGATTTAATCTTAGCAGTGGGACGTGTATGAGCTGTGATAATGAAAAGATACTACAAAAGTTGGAAATTGCTCCAAATCTAAGTAGTGTTTTGCGGATCAAAGACAAGGATTTTAGTACTATTCGTTACTACTACGATACGGTATGAAGATGCTTTGAAATGAAACATAGTGGCTACAAGAAAACAATATCAATTCTTTCAGCCAATATAACAATTGTTAGTACGGTTTATAAGCAACGCACACAAACTGGCACAGAGCCATGTATAACGGTTCAATCTTCCGAATATTACTTCCTGAGATCCAAGTTATACCGTCTCCGCCGATTTTTGGACACGTCGGCGCTTCAAATTGACTCGCATTGGATATATTCCAACTTTTACTACCAAACACGTGATGGGAGGCAACAAATGTCGAGCCAAATTGTAGTATAAACGCTACGCCTACCATTATGTTTAAAAACTTCAACTAGATATTTAAATTCTATTACATCATATAGTTAGGGATGTTTTCTATAAAACAAAACAAAGGTTGGGTATCCTTAGAACAATCCTTTAGCGTATTTTTAGGATGTCGTTCTGCTATATAAGATATTGTTGTCTGTAACTGTTTGAAGTCAATTTAAAAGTATGTATACGACTAATTAGTGACTAGACCCAAAACATATATACAATCATATTCAATTCATATCACTTTGAGCTCCTTTTTTAAACTTATTTGAATTTAGTGTAGTAGTTACATTTTTCTTCTACACAAACGCGGCAAAAGTTTTATAATCGGAAGCATAGCTGACTATATAATCATGGCATTTTAGCAGTTATTTAAAAACATGATCTGCTGCTTAAAATATGAAATAGAATTAGACCACCACACGTCCCATAAGACTATTGCAAAATATAACAAATTCGATTACTCCTGATGAAATCACGATAAGTACATCGAATACCCGAAATGGTAACATGGCGATCAATCAGCTCATTGAAATCAAGGCAGCGATACCAGTAGCCCGTTTAATGGGCAGAAGGTAGTGTAGAACACCCAAAACGACGATGATAATGATCCCCAAGGTAGGGTCGGTCACTCTTAGATTTTTATTATACACTATGAATGCATACCCAAGTTAAAAGCATTTTATAAGGCAGTGCTGATATTAGTGAAAATGTCTCTTGGGGAAATTCATTCATGCTACTATTTCGGTACTTTCAATATCGAGCTTGTACATTAGGGAGGTAAGAGAATCGTGCGTTAGGCACTTGCGACTCCCTTGAGAGCGCTACGCTATCATTGCCAATACCGGCATTGGTTCTTATTTTTTTTTTACCTACTAGGTACTTGCTATGTAGCTCTCTTATGAATTTAGCTATAGAAACATTTCAATAATTTGCCATAATTACTTATTTCTGCGGTTTAGATTGTGGGAGAATCCGTCTAACAATTAACATAATTGTAAAAATCTATATGATAATGAATGATTAATCTTTGGGTGATCCATAAATTTATCACAAGATGATTCTGAGTGTTATGAGTTTTCTTTGACTATTAGGGATCGGACTGCAACCAACACGTGTGTAAGCCTGTTTAATATATTAATTGCAGATGCAAGATGCTGAGATTTTGTTACAGGGCTATGCAATATTGATTCCCTCCACCCAACAGCATATCGGAATCCTCCATAGAACTTAATCCTCTATAAAACGAGTGCCGAAAGCCACAGTTGGTGTCACCGGGTTGAGAGCTTCCGCTCGCCCATTGTCCGCGTTAAGCTGTCAAGGTCATCTGCGACCAACAGCTACACACACAACAAAAAAAAAAAGCCACAATTGGCGAGCTCATTCATTCATCATCTCGGCTCATATACGTCCCACTGCTGGACTGGAGCCTACTCCCTAATAGAAGGGATACTGACCTTTTTTTCTTTTTTACGCACTACCCCTCGCCGGTAACAGACAAGGGGGGTGTGTGGGACTCACCAGTCACCTATGCAACCGGAATACCCACTAAAACCAACAAAAAAGGGATACTGACCTACTATACTACGCCGCCGGTCAGACGGGTTGGTATAGGGTTTTATTTTGAGTTTTCCTTCTCTTGCGTCGTCTATTTCGAGATCCACGGGTAAGAAAGGGAGTGGTGTATTCTTATTCCGTCACCACACGGAAATTCAGCGAGCTTAATCGGTGTTATAATTACAGTAAAATGATGTTACTTATTTTCCCGATGATCTCTAAGCCAGAATTTATGACCTTTAGATTTTATCCGTCTCCGCGGAGAGGCTGACCGGACGAGGGTCCCACGTCCCGGACGGGGCGTTAGGGAGAGCGGTACTCGAAAGGATATCCCGCCTGGCTGGCTACGTACGACAACGAATTCGGTAGCGGTGGCCGGCCCAGTGACGAAGGTAAGGGAATACGATAGGTTATGGGGCCGTGCGCCGCCCTTTCGTCACCCCGGACGGAATGGTCGGCGTCTCTGCTGACCATAATTGCCCTTAAAAAGAGACAATGACTCCATGGAGCAAGTAAGGGACAATGACGCATTGTATTCCTAATTCTTTATCACGGCACAGGCACAGCTATTACGTTAATATCTGACATGATAACAGACGACCGAGCTTTATTAATTAAATACAACAAAGGTTCGTTCGAGTATGTTGCTTTATAATACAATATGATTAAAAATAAACATTCACTTACCCTATATGAACCATTATAAATCGTGTGCGGCAATAAGAATACAAGGGTTGAAACCCCATCTTGCCCGTGAGTGTAGTAAGGGATATAATATACAGATAACATCTATTCAAGAGAAAAAAAAACTCGCTATTAAACCCCTATGCCAACATGTCTAACCAGAGCGGTATAGTAGGTCAATTTCCTACCCACTATAGAGGAAATCCTAGCTAAACAGTGGTACAGTGGACCGATATGATAATCATATAATCTTTGATAGTAACAGTATCGTGCTGTTATTTCCGAAGGAGTATGTAAAGCTTTAACAAACGACATTTCGCTCCGTTTCACTAACATGTAATAGTGTAGCCACTAATGGCAACTACAAACGCCAGGCAAATCCTGCTAAACATGGCGATTATAGCATTTTCCCCTTGAGGAGACATGTGTAAAAAAGTGGGTGTTGATACGATGGATGGATGCATCATTTGGACTTATAGACTTATTCTGTAAAATGTTTCAACTTGTAATGCTGACTTTCATTGGAATGTAAATGTTGGTGGCACATCACCACTCGGAAAAGATATAATTAATGCAAACTTATTCTATGGAAAGTAAAAATAAAATAATACATAAGAAAATTTCTTAAAATAAATGGCAGCACCACCTACCACCTAATTTAAACTAACCCAATGAATTGTTTCAGGGGCCTAAAACCATTTCCGTGCTATTGCCTTTCTAAAGAAACTGGTATGGGGCCAATGGTTGGATGGAAGGCAGTCTATAATCGAAATAGAAACATTCTTTGAGTTTTAAATATGTATATATTGTACATACAGATAGAACCTTAAATTACGACAACAACAACCAAAGAAGTACCTCAGATTCTCGAAAAGGACGTTCTGCATGTTATTGAGACACCAAAGAACGATAAAGCTCCCATACCTGATCAAATAATTAACGATATTGTTAGAAACAAAACCAAAGTTGACTGAAATATTTAATCTTATCCTAAACACAAAATCTATACTCTCATAATGCACAATAAGCTCTACGAAATTCATCTTTAAGGAAGGCGATAGATCTGAAATAGGCAACTATCGCTCAATAAGTCTCATGTCAAATATATACAAGATGTTCTTAAAAACATTACCAAAACGCATTACCAAAAAACTTAACAAACAACAACCAAGAGAAAGAGAAAAACAAAGAAAACGTTAGTCTGACGACATCAAAAACGTTGCAGTTTCGCTATGGCACAGAGGAACTCAAATAAGGGCAGTCTGCAAAGATTTGGAGTAGGCTTTCGTTTCGCAAATGATTGTTTAATGTAAATTATGTCAGCTGTAAATTATTAATAATAACATAAAAAATAAGATAGATATGTGTTTACTCTATTTACCATTGGACAATAATGTTTTTCTAAATAAATAATACAAAATATTTGACAGCACTCATTAGTCCATTTAACAATGTATTCAATCTTATAGAAGTATTTCTCATTGCAAATACCAGTGAGAAGTTAGTCTCGGGAATTAGTAAAGCACCCAGTAGGTATTAGCATAGTACTGAAAGTTGGTCGGGCCGACTTTCAACGTAGGCTAGTTGAGCCGACACATAAATTTTCATGGGAATTTATATTACTTGAAATAAGCACCTAAATCCACATCTTAATATATGTAGGTACAACTATTTTAAATTAAGTTCTTGAAGATATTAAATATCATTTTTACCGAGAACCTGGATAGCTGCTACTTCGTAGTTATTTAAAGAAAATAATGTAGCTATTTGAAATCATTGAAGCGAGACAAAACCTCGCAGTGTTTAACTTTTTACAGCTCTTATAAGCCTTTTCGAATCTATTAATGAGAAAATTGGCCTACTTTACGCATTGCCATTGGGCTTTGTTTTGAAAATTCATTCAATTTTATTCAACGGGTAATAATTCTACACAGAATTGCGGTCACAATTACTTAAATGTATACTTCAATTAAAATCTGTATTATACTTATTTATTGTCTAACAATGCAAATTTCGATACAATTACACATCCTAATTAGGGTAAAAGTGAAAGCCCTTATTTGCACAAGCAACTGCACCTTACGTAACAAATGAGACAGGAATAGGAACAAAGAGGTTGTGGGAGGTGCAGCGTCCGGGTGACCTAAAATTGCTGGTGCCAGCTTAGTAGTACTTTTACTGACATCAAAATATAAACTGATAGCGACTTATAACAAGTATATTAAACCTTTCAATTGCGATTTTCCTAAAGAAATTTACACAGAATTAAATGTCATGATGAGAATAGACATATGTAATAATGTTATTTGTGTGGTGAAGGATTAAGAATACAATTTACCACTCCGTGAGTGTCGATAGACGACTAATGGATTATTAATGAACAAGAAGAAGTAAAACTCGTGGTATAGTAGGTCAATTTCTCTCCAATTACAGAGAAGGCTCAAGCCCAGCACTGAGACTTATATGAACTGTGATGATGAAGTCGTGATTTCACTTGCAAGAAGTACCTTCACAACAAAATAAAAATTTGTAATATAAATATAAAGCCGAAAATAATAAATTAGAAACCCACTTCATAATTGTATACAAAAGACAATAACAATTACTTTTCAATCCGAATATTATGTTAATTATTCATCAAATAAATTGTTATCGCCTGAATAAAAAAGTTAACTGAAATATTCTTATATCATCTCCATTTTGCATGTTAACTACTTTATTCTGTGAATATTTATAATGACTAAAATGTCGGTTCTCGGCAACCTAACAATATAACTGTTCCAAATAAATCTGACTATGCAATAATTTATTACTTTTAGGGTTCCGTACCCAAAGGGTAAAAACGGGACCCTATTACTAAAACTTCGCTGTCTGTCCATCCGTCTGTCTGTCACCAGGCTGTATCTCAAGAAACACGATAGTTAGTTGAAATTTATACAAATTATGTATTTCTGTTGCCACTACGAAAAAAAATACAAAAAACAAAATAAAATAAATATTTAAGGGCCCCTATACAACAAACCCGATTTTTATATATAATGGTACGGAACCCTACGTACGCGACTCCGACTTGCACTTATTTAACGTCTATGCCACGCAAACCTGTATTCGTATATTGTATAGGCATAGTGAATCCTGTACGACATTTATTTTTGTTAAAAATTTGCAAAGTTAACGTTGATGTTAAAATATTTTAGGTATATCTGAAATAATAAGACCTACTAAACATGTGTTGTGTGTACTTATTTTGTTGTGTGTGCATAAAAGCAAAGTAGTGAAAACTATATGAAAGATAACGGCAGCACGACCTCCTGAGTCCAATTGTGTTTTAAACTATCAAAATTCCCACAGAAATATATACAGCAACTTTAGGAGTTAGGTGACAAACTCGCGTACAAAAGTAATATATATATATATATATATATATATATATATATATATATATATATATATATACATTAAGATGTTTTCATGAAGCCGAATCGCGGGCAAAAATTAATAACAAATAATTCTCTAAATAAGATTCAAAAGACCGAGCTACTTGTCTAGAAATTCAACATTTTGTGTCTGTGAAAAATTGTAGACCTTTTCTTGAATTCTATAGTACAGATAATTGGATCCGCGCTTGTGACCGCGTAGAATTCCTTCGCTTTGAAATTCAACCAGCAGGAAAGATTCTACCTTACAGATGACGAAGCATCGCTTAAACGATATCTTGTAAGAATCTGGCCTGTCCTATTGGTATAAACAACTAATAACACAGGCCTGCGATGGTTTTCTTCTAAAAAATGCAAGATTTTTTTTTATTGCTAACGGTGACGAACAGTACACCCAATGGTAACTGTTCCTGCTGCTCATGGACCTTTGCAAGGACGCTGCCTACCGCGAAAAAAGTGACAGGAGTGTGAATGCGTGCCATTGCACGCACGCAGCACGCATTTGCGGTAGTATAACCAAACCTCATTAGGTTTGGTTATACTAAAGGCATCACTAAAACCCACCACACGCAAACACCCTCAGAAAGTTGGGCTTCCGTTAGTAATTTCAGTTGCTATTAGGTATTCGGCTATATAAAAAAATTTAAAAAACAGAATGACACTTTTTGGAGTTCTCAGTTTTGGACCGTTTAATTCTCTTAATATTAGCTACAAATTTATTTTTTCATATTATATCAATACTGTTATTTAAATGTTCTTATGCTAACTACTTATCCTTGTTCCTCATTATTACATTTATTTGCATATGCATATACCTAGTAATAAGATATCTGTATCAACTGTGTTAAGTCATTTCTGAGATTAAAAAAGAACCCTTATAAGTGGCAGCTTTATAATCTATCAATTCCCTAGATAACTGCTGTAATTTATGTTGACGTCAGTTTTTGTCATTTATGTATTCGAAAACTCCGTCGAACGGTGACAAACATTCTTTTTGCATAATGGAAAACAGTCCAAGATTTGGAAGGGATCACAACACCATATTGATGATTGCTACCGTCATGCGAGCGTAAGATGAAACATTTATTCACAGTTCATTATTTTTCTGTTATACAATACTTCTTATAGTAAAGAAACAGCAACAAATGTTTAAAAAAATGTGTAGAGTTTGCGAAGTTAGGACCTGTAGAGTACAGATTGTACATATTGGGCGGGGTGTTTCCAAACCATAGCCTACCACCAAAGGGGCTGTAGTGTCAGAGCGTGTTACGTTAGAAAAGTGGACTTATCACGAATATTTGCGTCTAAGTATTCGTGTCGTTATCGAGACCAATTTGTATGACATTTGGAGCAGCGCCTCTACCAGAAGACGGGGGCGCCGCTTCAATCCATACAGTTATTATATGTGTGCCGATTTATCATCCAACAGTTGTACGTATTGCCTAGTTAAACGACAATATTTCTTTGATTTAAAAATAAGGTATATTAAATTAGAACACTATTAGGTACGATAAAGATATAATTATGTTACAAAAGTTGCCTACTAATGCCTTAATCACTTCACGTACGCCAAGTTTTAACTATTCAATGTTTGCGCTCGTTAATTGTCGAAGTAAGGCTCAACCACGATCGATAGAAGATAAGTACACTCATTTGAGATTATTATACGATCTGGAGCACCGTTAAGAGCACGAATATCGAGGAAGACGTCTCAAGCAATTTACGCTTAAAATATAATTTTACTGTAGTTAAAGCAAGTGTCTGAGCTTAGAGAGTACCTAAGTAATTTGAAGCGGTGTTTAAACACTTGAATATATACCGTAAAATATTATATTATTATAAATTCAAAGCTAAGTGCTTAATTTTATACCGAAAGAGGATTTCAGCGAGGGCTACCCAAGGCAACTCACCTTTATGTATTTTAAAATAAATTATTATAAAATTAATTTGGCGTTTTACATAAAATAAAATTTAATAAGTATTGCTTTGTATTTTTAAATTGTCACTATTGTGAAGGAAAATATCTACCTAATAATATAATTATAGACCGTTTGTTCTTTTTAAATTAAGTCGTTATCCTCGCCGGCTCTTATCCCAATTACTTAGGGTCGACTCAATATGTAGTCTTCTTTCATATTAAAATTTATTGGCAGTAGTTTTATAACCGGCCGCATGTCTGACGTCAACACGCCTTGGGAATGCAATTGTTGACAAGACGATCTCTGACGGAATGGGTTCTTGAATTGATGTTTATATATACCCCTTTGCATATTATTCGTATAAAGAAATAACGAACGGTGTATTAACAACAAGGTGAAACCGAAAATTAATGTGCTTTATTATGTAGTTATAGTATGAAAAAGAAGGGAATCAAACTATCCGTAGGTACCATAATAGGTAGGCCACAAATTACAGCAATCGTCATTTGGTCCAAGTTTTGTTTTATAGACTTTGAAAACACTTCCTTTAACTAGCATCCATATATTGAGATAGCTTCAACAGATATCACACGTGTTGAGCATTTATTGTGATTGCGTCAGAAAGATGATTGGTGTGGGAATTAGTAGAGGCAACCCTCTGTCAAGCACATGTGGAAGAAAAATTGTTTGTTACATTTCTTATTTTTAAAACATTTCTATTGGACACTCTTGTATGAAAAATATTTTTGAAATTGAATGTTACTTATAACAAGAGGGCAATGGACCTTACATGCTGGTCAGACAGGTTGGTAGGGTTTAATTTTGAGTTTTCCTTCTCTTTCATAGATGTTATATGCGTATTATTTCCCTTAGTCTTCTTTTTCGATATCCACGTGCAGGACAGGGAGTGATGAATTGTATTCTTACTCTGTCACCACACGCACACCTTACGTAATTAAAAATAAACTGAGAAAATGGCAAGTTAATGGTTTGTTTCCAACTGATACTGTCAGGGCACTTAAGATACGCAGAAATTGACGAACTTATATAGATAGAGAACATACATAGAGAATGTCAGAATGCTTTGAAAACCTGTTTTCAACAATTAATTATATCCAATTATTTTGTGAGAAGACCAGGATAGGGCACAAAACGTAATAATTAATTCGTTCGGCGTAACTCGATGAGCAGAGATGACCATTTTCATTAGCTTCGTTTCTGTAGAAACCCATGCGTAATGGTTATTCAAACTAAAAATGAACTTGATAAAGTTCGAAGGGTGGTAGTAGGTGAGCGTACAGTATAAAGAAGTCTTCAGGAAGCTATTTTAAATTTATTAGTGCCCGCCAAAGCTTTAAAAAGTTGAAGTACATCATCGCAAAAACAAGTTAGCTTTTGCCCGAGACCATCATTTTAGAATGCTGACAAACGGAAAAGTTTTGTTCAGTTCAGTGACGGATGCAAGAATTATTTTAAATGAAATGAAAGTCAAAGGACATGTACACAAACGTAGATGGGATAATATAATCAAGTAAATTTCAAAACCACTGTGATAAGTGGTGGGGAATCTATAATGTTATAGGGAGTGTACTAAGTATGTACGAGCAAGCTCCCAAACATGTGTTTGGGAGTAGATAGTCCATATGAACTCCCAAACATTGATCGAATGAGGAAATCTGACTGCAGATTGTTACAAAAGAAACGTTTTCGAAGAAAATGTGTAACCGTTTGCGAGACTTTTCGCGTGTTTTTGTTTCTTTAGTTTTTAATTTCATTTTTACTTATTTCTGCAAGTATTCCTTTCTCAGGAAAAAAGAACGTAACAGTTATACAAATGCCCCATATTGATGTATAGGAAAATGGTCGCATTAACTATACAGTACGTTTTGTTCTATATTCACCCTAAATAAAGGAAGAAAACATGCTCCTTTTTATTTTGGTTGGGTTGCAGTCTGCGCACTCCTCGCACCACTCCGTCCGGGGCGACAGAGGGGCGTAAGCACGCACACCCGCTTCCCACCCGTGCAACACATCGCCTTCGTCGTTGGGCCGACCACCGGAGCAGGGTGACTTGACATCAGTGGTCGGCACGACGGAATACCCCCTATTTGAGGTACCCTCCCATCGACCGACGTCCCCCCCTCGGGGAGGACGTCGGTCTTTCCTCACGCGGTCGGCCTCTCGGCGGGTGACGGACTAATTCCCCGGTCACGTCACCCGCGGCCTCGGCTAGGGGAGACAATATGCTCTGCCGACCCATCTAAATTGGAATTATTCATTGGAATATTGATGAATAATGTAATAAATGATTAATAAGTTTATACAGTTGTAAGATTGCTTTATATGTCGAGTGGTAAATGATAAGAAGGGAGGCTAAGGGGCAAAGGATAAGAAAAAAAAAGTCTATTGTGATCGTAAGATTCAAAATTCATTTCTGAGTTTGGCAAATAAAAATGATTTTGCATGCCTCAATCTAGGACTATTGCAATATTCAGCAACACATTTGAAATTGGAAACTATTTATACCTCTACTCTAGTCACCCATTCGGGAATAAGGGCGTGAGACTATAAATATAAATTTAAAAAAAAGTTTGTATGGGTAAACTAGTACAAAGTAATAATCATGCGTTTAAATTTCCTTATTGATAACAACATGGTACCTATATAGCTATATTTATGGTGGAGGTTGCACGTTTGATGAATGACTCCCAATGACACTGACGAATCGTGCGAGGACTTTGGACGATGGCCAGCATTGTCTGTTTAAACTGAACATCACCATGTGCCAAACGTAAAATATAGCTTGGTTGTGCTCGTACATCAACACGAACTATCGATTAGTGGAACCGAGATTCTATTAGAAATTGATAATTGGAAAATCAATACTTTAATATACAACTCGCATCTATAGAACAGGAACCTATTGCGTGCAACTCTTGATTTGTAAAAGTTATCTCTCTCAGAAAAACGACGTCTGAATAGAAGCGATCTGTTATTGCGCTTCGTTCGGTGAGCGAGAGAGCCGGGGACGCCCAACTTTCTGAGGGTGTTTTCATGTGGTGGAATTTGGTGATGCCTTTAGTTTCATTGAACCTCATTGCACGCATTCACATTGCCTTCACTTTTTTCACGGTAGTCCGGTACCTAGCAAAGGTCCATGAGCGGTAGCAACACTTACCATCAGGCGTACTGTTTGCTCGTTTGCCATCGATTGTAATAAAATAAAAAAAGTTGTATGTGTTAATACTGTAGACTAAGTTGTTAATCATTTATAAATTAATTCAAATTAAGATACAACATAAATGAATGAACCTCAATTAATCAATTATGTTACGAGTCATATATTGCTTCAAAGGAAATCTTAAATTTAGATGTCATTATTGTAAATGGGCACTAGTCTACTTGAACCTTTAAAAGCCTGGCTTTTAGTGTATTCCTATAATATCGTTACTCTTTCGGATTACAGAGATCAAACAGCACTCTCTCTGTGTAGAAATATTATTCAAATCCGATGCTTCTCGATGATTTTTAAGTAATCAGTGTCAATAACCAATGAGATTAAAATGCCTAACCGCTCTGAATATTATTACATAAATACTTAAGGCTAGTAACACTCTATGAATTTATGTACACGTTTAACATCTTAGAAAGTAGGGTCACTGGAAATCAGCAGAATATCAAATGCCCAAGTTATCAATTATCATAAAATAAGTGTTGATAAAACACCTTTTTTTGGGATGGGCTACGGTCAGCGCACCCACCACCAGGCTCCATCCGGGGCGACAGAGGGGCGGCGTGCGACCCCGTAACCCACCCGTGGTACGTCGCTTCGTCATTGGGCCGACCACCGGAGCAGGGTGACTTGTCGTCAGTGGTCGGTCCGACGGAATACCCCTGAGCAAACAAAGCACCTTCTGATAATTTGATCATGAATATAAACTTACAATGGTATAATGGTAACGAAACTGATTAAACACGATTTTTTTTTATTGCAAACGGTGGCAAACGAGCAAACAGTACACCTGATGGTAAGTGTTGCTGCCGCTCATGGACCTCTGCAAGGCCGCTGCCGACCGCGAAGAAATTGAAGGGAGTATGAATGCGTGCATTGAGGCTCGGTGATACCAAGGGCACCACCAAAACCCTCCACACGCAAACACCCTCAGAAAATTGGGCTTCCGGCCCTCTCGCTCACCCAACGAAGCGCAGTAACAAATCGCTACTACTCAGACGTCGATTTTCTGCGAGAGTGTGGTACTGCCCCGGATGGACCGGCCCGCGGCTGTAGACAGATAACTGTCGACAGTGTGGTCCTACCACTCATAAAACTCACGTGTAAAACGTTTCGTATTATATAAACTCACGACAGGTTATCATTATTTAGTCTATCGTTGTAACAACTTTTTTTTAATGGGACTAATCACACCACACATTCCCACCATTGTAACTCCTGTAAGCCAGGATCCACAATAGTCTCCATAACTGACACCGAGGTTTGACCCTCAGGCCGGTCCCGGGATATGATTTTAATTGTCTTGAAACCCGCAACAAATTTAATTAGAAAAGATTAAAGAGGAGGAGTTGGAAAGAGAGATTCCTCTTCCCTCCTAGGCAAAGCGGGAGACAGGAAAACAGAATGACTAGCCAGCTAATAAGTAAAGAGATGTACAGCTGCGATAAGCGCAGCAGTACGGCACCACGGATACGGAAGAGCTTAACGAGGCCTATATGTGAGATTGATTGCTACGGTAGGTATGGCAGAAACGCATGAACGCACGGAAATTTTCTCGAGTTGTTACAAGGTCCGTATAGTATACTACCCCACAGGTGGCTTGCAAACTGTTTAGCATAAGGTTACGCTCGTTTCGCCAGAAATCGCACTCCCAGAGAATGTGATGTGCTGATTGTTCATACTCGTGGTCAGATGTGGAACATTGACATAGTGGTGAAGGTACGAGTTTAAAAGAAAATAATTTACATTTAAAGTTGCCATGGCCAGTTAAAAATTGGGCCTCAAAATGGTCAACCTCCAGCCACACCTTCACCAGACCCTTCCGGATGCATGGAAATAATATATAAACATGATGGCCTTTCGATGATGAATCCCATCTTTCTTGCCATTCAGTTAAAAGTTCTTCATAGACAATGGATTGTGGTGCAAACAATCTAGCAATTTTATTTCGGTCGCGGGGTAGAAGGAAGTTCATAGTTTCCTTTGTGTTGTAATACATTGACGCTCGTCTCTGAATCTCCAAATCAACCGGAGGTACCGCGAGTACTGGCAAGGACTCGGTACTAACCGTTCTATAGGCTTTACATGAGAATATTAGGGCCAATCGTTGGCTCTGTAGTAATTTAAGGCGAGCCGCCTTTATGGTGGCCCTATCGGCCCATACAGGTGCAGCGTACACTCCAAATATGTGGCCATGTGTATGGTTTTAAGTGTATTAAAACAGGTCCCAAGTAGATGTGGATATTCTAGTAAGCGCGTAGAAATTCCGTTTCGCTTTTTCACCTACAGTTTTAAAATGCTGAATAAATGAAATTTTTTTTTCTAAGACTAGGCATTAGGATAGGCGTTGTCACAACTGCTTAATATTTTTTAAGTAAACCAGTGCGTATAAATAGGAATATTGTTTGTTTTCTTGCAATGCAAGCGTTAATGGCAATGTTTAACGGAATCATTAGATACTTTGTTAAAGCTTAGGCTCACCCTACACATTACCCACTTATAGATAAGTGGAGCGTACACAAGCACCTCGACTCATTGATTGGTGTACTGTGTATCGCATTAAATGACGGGTCGGTTTACAAAGGGTAGAATGACGTATCTGGGTTAGTGGCTCGGGCCGTTTTACCGCCGGCTTTTGTTCACCGCACGACAAAAACTGTGGAAATATAGAACGGCAAATGCTATTTATTTTTTAGATTAAATTTTGGAATCGTTATAAAACAAATACGAAAATTTGTGTCAAAAATTTAATACAAGATTTGTATTTGATTTATGATTGCCCAAAAATCAAAGGAGAGCGGGGCTACAAGTTCCGATTTTCAGTTAACCTCAAAATTTGTTAAGAATACTTGATTTTATTATTCCTGTGTTGCGATTAAAATTAACCTACATATTTCACTTTGGTATTAAGACAGTTATCTGGGTCATTTACTGTGAGATTTATCTGTTATTATTTTTTTTATGACCAAAGTCGGAAAGTAACAACTTACCCCGACTCGGGGCAAGTTGTTAACAGGCCGGGGTAAGTTGTTACCATATCTGTTCAAGCTATTATTTGGGAAATAAAAACAATAAATGGTTAAACCAAGTCTGTTTATTTAGTAGAAAATAATCAACAATATTCTACATATTATCAACTAAGTTAAACATTTATATGTTTTAACAAGTAACTATAATTTGTACTTTGAACATTTAGTCAGGAGCTTACTAAATAACTTGCAGCTAATCAGTCTTGATAATTATTTCAGTCTTTAAATATATTGCCTTATCTAAAGCTAAAAATATCAATAAAAAACATAAATAAATGCGATCATAAGCAAAAAACAAATAACTTTTAATTAATCTTCAGAAGACGTATCAGAATCACAGTTCGGACATACATAGGTACGTAAAGCTTGATTCTGCCTACATCTGGAATGGGCCCAGTTCTTACATTCTTGACACTGAACCCATTCTTCTCCAGAAAGTGAATTAGAGTAACTATCACAGCACACTAGGCAATAGTACTCCAGGCTATCCTCTTCACTCTCAGAATTTTCACTACTTGTTTGTAATACCTGTCGTTTAACTGACTTCCCCTTTCCTTTTCCTTTTCCCTTTCCTTTTCTATTTTCAGTGCCTTGCTTTGTTTTACTCATCCGTTTTGTTTTCTTGCTTTGCTCTTCAGCTAAGGCCTGTTTTTCAGGCGTATCCGTAAGAATAGTGGACTTTCTTATACGTCTTTTGAGCGTTCCAGTTCTGGGAGGTGCCTTTGGCAAAGGACGTACAATTTCTGGAGAAAAAGGGCCATGCTTGCCGAGTTGTTCTTCTATGACACCAGAAGATGGAGGCAGATTAACAATCCCTGAAGACCCCGGCGCATCAAAGATTTGAGTTTCACCAACACTGATGTTAACAGCTGCAGATGCAGATGGTTCTGGATTATTCGTAAATATGTTGTCTGAAATAGCTAAAGTTGTACCTTCGGAGGCATTATTTAAAGGTAAAGGGCGATCTGTAACAAACGATGGAGAATAGTCGTCCTCTGTAAAAACGTTGGGGTCAAAAGGCCAAATACCAGCTTTCCGGAATGCGCTCATGACGTTTACGGGAGTCACTGCGAGAGGCAGCGCATATTTAACTATTTCTGGTATCTCGTAGATTGTCATAGTCTTCCCTGGATTATTTCTCATCCAATTGTCCTGAGCCTTTGCACAATAGTTTTTGAAAGGTGCATTCACTCCAACATCTAATGGCTGTAGGCGGTGTGTGCAATGAGGCGGAAATGAAAGCATTATAATGGAGTTATATTTCGCCTTTTCTACCACATTGATGTCGATATGAGATTGGTGATTATCGAGCAATAACAAAACTGGATCTGTAGGTGATGGTTTTGTATGCTTAATAAAATGATCCATATATATCAGAAACTCCGTGACTGTCATCCATCCAGAACCGTTTCCTGCGCCGATAGATTCAGATGGACCACTTTTTATAAACAAATCCTTATATTTAAGCCTTGGGAATACAAACATGGGGGGAACTGTATGACCTAATGCATTTACTGCCAGTTCAACAGTAACTAATGTCCCGCGTTCAGCAGATACTATGGCCCCTACTTGTTTAATTCCCTTCTTGGCAACGATTTTCCTCGGCTTCAAGACTGTGGTGACGCCCGTTTCGTCTAAATTATATATTCTTGAAGGCGGAAATTTATATTTATCCAACACTGTGCTCAGTTTTGTAAAAAAATCACCAACGTTGTGTTTATTGAAAGATGTCGCTCTGCTAGCACTTGTTGACTCCGGTGTTCTTATTGATAGATGAGAGTTTCTTTTTAAAAAACCATTTAGCCAATCAAGACCAGCTTTTCTATTTTCGTGCCAAGATGGTGGAATATTAGGAGCATTGAATTTTACTGCACATTCGTACGCTAATTTTTTAAGTTCTTCTGGCAGAAGGCCGAAGAAAATTGAGCTACATTTTAATACATAGTCCGCTAACTTATCTTCCTGTTCTTCTGTAAACACAGCTCTTGTTTTTTTGTAGCCAGTTGTGATATTTTCTTCTCCAGCTCTTACTTTTTTTACGAATCTGTACAATGTCATATGGCAAATGTCAAGCTCCCGGGCAACAGTTTTTATTTTTCTACCATCATTGATAACTGCATTCGCTGCCGTTTGCAGTAACTCTTTTGATACTAAACCTCGGGTAGATTTTCGTTTGTAAGTCCTCATGCTGTAAAAGAAAATATCAATATATATATATATATATATATATATATATATAAACCTCATTATGGTGCTCATTGGGAGACGACCAGCAGTGAACGCTATAGACTGATAATTCCTCATTATTGGATCAATTTAATCGGGGCAAGTTGTTCCGAGGTCACAACCTGCCCCAGAAAAAAGGAACATCTAGCCCCAATAACACGTGTTGAACAAAAAACAAGATATAGGTTAGGTTACAAAATATGCGTCATTTACGCATAGTGTATCACAACAATAGATAAATCCTCACATTGAAACAATAGGTCACTAAACCCTAATCGTTAAAATTCATGAAACAAACCAAAAATGCTAAGTACGAAAATATTTACTTACGTGAATTAGCGACACACGTGCTGCCGATCCAATATTCCCGGCGTCACTAGCCTGTGTAAGATGACCGACGTCGGTGCGCTATGGCATCGCATTTCATGACGTGTTTATTAAATATTCTTATCTCTTTTACTTGCCGAGTTATTTCAATCGGAACAACTTACCCCGGTAACTTCTAGCCCCGCTCTCCCCTACAAACGCGATAAACTCCGTAAAGTACACAATGTAGATTCGCGTAAACATGAAATCATTATTTAATTCAAGACATCTTTTATACGATTATAGAGTGCGTCACGACAGGTATTTCCATGAAGTTTCCATTAAGGAGCGGTTGTTTCCATGAGAACCCATTTTGCGTGATGTTGTTACCACGACGTACTGTCGGCCATCATAGTGTATGCGTATGTGTGATGAGAAAGGGAAAAGGAAATACAGCCTTGCCAACCGTACGATTAAAATTGTATTTATACAAACTTTTTTTAAATTTGCGTTTAGGAAAGGTTACTATTGCGTATATACCACGAATAGAATTAAACTTGCGCGAGCAGGCGTGGCTTAATATAAAATTACACACAGAAAAATTAATACATTTCTGTGGAATTACATATATTTTCGTGCTTACAATATGTTCGACAAAAAACATGACGAATACATCTACTTCACAAATATTTCATTTCAAAGTATTATCCTACTATGTCTATGTCATACATGTCAGATATTAAACATCATATTCCACTACTGTAAGCCCCCTTTTTTGTGTAACCAGTTACTCGTTCTGGTTGCCGAGGACTATTTTATTAAATTGCTTCGCGTATTAAGTATAATTACGTTGGTATGTATTTTTTCAGATACATCTTCGTATACGCATGTATAATAATGTCTGTAAAAAATATGATAATCACATGAAGTATAGGTATATTGTACAATATGATTTATTAGTATAGTTTTTTTTATATGAAACTACCCAATAACCGTTGTTCTGTTCAAATAAAATAAAAAGATTTCAGCGCCACCTAACGGGTCCAATTGTGAATCTAAACCATTCTTGAATCCCCTTCGACACACACAAAAAATTTCGTAGATATCGGCCCAGGCGTTTGGGAGGAGTTCAGTGACACACACGTACACAAATTTATATACATATAAAGACTAGCTGACCCAACAGACGTTGTTTTGTTCAAATCTGTAAAAAAATAAAAAATTTAATTCTTCTTGAAATCGATCGCAGCGCCACCTACCGGTTCCAATTATTAATCTAAACCGAATGGTTTGGATGTTCCGAATGGCTATTCCGATGGATATACATTCATATCCATCGAAATGGCCTCAAAAAAACATCAAAATTGGTCCAGCCGTTTAGAAGGAGTTCAATTACAAACACACGAACAGAAGATTTATACATATATATAAAGATAAAAAAAATTATATAGTCGAAAAAAAGTTACATTAGAAAAGCATATATAATGGTTAGGTTTTCTTAAATTTTCTAATTTTCTGCGCAACTTTCTTATTTTGTTTTTCCATAAAGGCCTTTTTTGAAACATTAGAAACCTTAGAAAAAATGTGGACGAAATCGGTGAAGTCGTTCTCTAGTTATATTATTGTCCTGCCCGAAACGGCGCCACCTACCGGGTCCAATTGTGAATCTAAACCATCCTCAAATCTTGAACACACACAAAAAATTTCGTCAACATCGGTCCAGCCGTTTATGAGGAGTTCAGTGACATACACACGTACACAAGAAATTTATATATAAAGACAGTCATGACCAAAAGGACATCCTAAAATATTGTAATTATTTTTAATTTATTTCAGTAGTTTTATTATAGTGTTACTACATGTATATCAACGAAATTATCGATGATATAAATACTGCTCCTGTCCTAAAAGATATATTCTGTAAGACTCGATAAAATATTTCGGAACATTTTTTCATAGGTGCTGCAATAAATCTCACTTACTTAATATTTATGACTATAAAATAAATACCATCGATAAAGAAATACTTCACATAAGCAAAAATGTGTCCTTAATTTTGTGTATGTTCTTTTAGACAAATATAATTAAACCCATAGTGTATTAAGCTTGAGCCATGAATTCATCACTATCTTATACGACTCGGCTTCTTAGTTCGAGGTATTTAGAAAAGAATGAGTATTTAAGATAATACATACATACATACATATAATCACGCCTCTTTCCCATAGGGGTAGGCAGAGACCACTTCCTTCCACTTGCTACGATCTTGACATACCACTTTCGCCTCGTCCACATTCATTAATCTCCTCATACATGTTCTTCGGTTCAGGGTACTCCTAACCTGGCCTTTCTTAAGAACGTCCCCGATTTGATTGTGGAACGTCCGCCTCGGTCTTCCCCTTCCAACACTTCCGTTCACATTCGCCTTATAAATTCTCCTTGTTAGTCTCCTTTCATTCATTCTCTCTACATGGCCGAACCAACTTAACATACCTTTCTCAATCCTTGTCACTACATCTACATTCATTTCACAACGTTCCCTAATTACTCTGTTTTTAATTCTATCACTCAATTTCACACCAATCATGCTCCTCAGCGCTCTCATTTCCACAGCATTTATTCTACTTTCGTGCTTCTTCTGCCATACCCAGCTCTCACTTCCATACATTAGAGTTGGTACAAGCACTCCCCTATGCACAGCCAAGCGAGCCTTCTTAGACAGGCTTTGGCTGCCCATAAAGGAGCGCAAAGCACCATTCACCATATTTCCCTTACACACTCTTCTTTCAATATCACTTTCACATTTACCATCTCTCGCAAATGTAGATCCCAGATATACAAACTCTTGCACTTGTTCTAATATTTCCTCTTCTATACGTATCTTGCATTCCGTCATAGCTTCTTCCCTTTCAAATACCATAACTTTCGTCTTCTTTACATTAATTTTCATTCCTTTTCTTTCAAAAGCCTCATGTACTGCTGTTACCATCTCTTGCAACTCATTCACCGACGAAGCAAGTAGAACTTGATCGTCAGCGTAGAGAAGACATTTGATAAGTAATCCATTCATTCTCAGTCCATATTCACTCTCTTTTAAATCAGTCAAGCAGTTGTCCATGAATAGGTTGAACAGCCATGGTGACGCTACACATCCTTGTCTAACACCCTTTTGGATGCTAAACCATTCAGTGTATGCTCCCTCTATTCTGACACAGGCACTGGAGTTCTCATAGAGAGACTGCAGTGCCCGTATCAGGTTGTCGTTCACCCCATGCAAAGACAATGCTGACCACAATTCATTCCTAACCACTCTATCATAGGCCTTTTCCAAATCCACGAAAGCGCAATAGACCTTCTGGTTTTTAGCCAAGAATTTTTCGGCTATGCAACGTAAGGAAAAGACCTGGTCCGTGCATCCCATTCCCTTTCTGAATCCTGCTTGCACATCCCAGACTCTTTCATCCGTCTCTTTTATAACTCTCCCTATCAGTACCTTAGCATACAGTTTGCCGACGACGCTGAGAAGGCTTATGCCGCGGTAATTGGCGCAGTCTTGTTGCGACCCTTTTCCCTTGTATAAGGGCACGATTACAGCCTTGCACCAGTCTTCTGGTACTCGACCCTTTCTCCAACACAAGTTGAAAAGGTGGTGCAACTGACTCACCACTATCCCGTCGCCAGCCCTCAGCATTTCGACCGACACCCTATCATATCCCGCAGCTTTACCTAACTTCATATACTTCATTGCAGTCATGATCTCATCTGTACCTATCTCGCAATCACAGTCATAATCACTCTGCTCCTGTTCTAGCATCTGAATCAGTTCCTCGTCCTTATCAAATAAACTTTCAAAATATTCCTTCCACCTTTTCAACACGCAATCTGGTCCTTTCATAAAACTTCCATTCTGACTTCTGATTTTAGTAAGCTCCGAGTTTGTAGAACTCCCTCGAGCAATCCTTATGGATTTCCAGAATAGCTTTATGTTAGACCGGAAATCCTCAGCAAGCTTCCTGTCAAGCTCATCTTTTCGCTCATCTTTCTTTTTATTTACTGCTTTCTTTACCATCTCTTTCAAACATTTATACTTCTCTTTTGCTTCGTCTACATCCTCATTTGTCGCCTTTTGCATTCTTAAGTTAGCTTTTGTTGCTAACCAGTCCATCCATGCTTTCTTTTTCTTACCTATAACCACTTGTACGTCTTTATCCATACAGACCTTATACTGCTTCCTTCCCTTTTTCCTTTTCGAAACACCACATACCTCAACAGCAACATTCACAACTCCTTCCTTAAAAGTCTTCCACACTTCCTCTATCTCACTGAACTTGTCTACATCTTTAAGTCTCTCATTCAACCTTTCGCAAAAGACTTCCTTTACAATCGTATCTTGTAAACTTTCCACTTTTATCCTTTCTAAATCATTCGCAAAATTCTTTACCCGATGTCGCCAGCGTTTAAAGAGACCACTTATTCGGGATATCACCAGGAAGTGGTCTGTGTCAATACTGACTCCGCGGTACGCTCGGGTATCTAAGACATTCTTCCTCAATCTCTCGTCAACAATTACAAAGTCAATCATACTTCTTGCCCCACATTCTTCTCTCGTAAAAGTGTGGATCCTCTTGTGAGCAAACATGGTATTTGTCACAAAAAGATTCCATCCCAAACAAACCTCCAGCAAACATTTTCCATTTTCATTCACTCTATCGTCGCCAAACTTACCAAGAACCTTTTCATATCCATCACGCTTTAGGCCTACCCATCCATTAAAATCTCCTAACATAATAATCCTTTCATTATCCCTACATTTCATCAGAATATCTCTCATACTATCCCAAAACTCCACGTTTTGCTGCTTGGCTTCCGTGGAGCCCCCCGAGCCCAAGTCTGTCGGTGCATAGACACCTAGGACAAAGAGGCGGGTGAGACCAATTTTCAGCCTCAACCATAAGAGCCTGGGATTCACACATTCATACTCAGACATACATTCAACCATTCTCGCAGAAACGATTAAACCGACTCCTTGTTTACCTCGGCTGGTGTTAGGTACCCCGGACCAGTACGCCACATAGAGTCCATGACTCGTGGTATTACATCCTTTCCGCTTTGTTTCATTCACACACATAACATCAATCCCTCTTTCGTCCATCACCTGGCATACTTCATCTATTTTCTCATTTATTCCTCTTCTTACATTCAGCGTAGCAAAGCGGCTCTCTGTGGGCCACTTTTCGCCCCCGATGGAAACGAGACGTGACGTGTGGCGAACCACATCGCCGCCCTTCCTACAGTTTTTATTTTTATCGAAACTCATAGCGTTCCCACGAGAAGCAAGGGAATTACTCTGTCCATCCCAGTAGAGCCCCGCTTACTAGGATAAGATTAGCCATATTCTGGGGTCACCCGGTCCCAGGGCAATCGGCACGCTAAAGACTAGGCTCGCCCCTAGCCACGCATCTATCGGCACGGTAGACCTTAGATTGGCGGAGGAGGAAGGAATTAAAGGAAGTGGGATAGGACTGGGCGTTATAGATAGGAAGTTAAGAAAGGATGGGATAATAGGGATTAGGGACACCACTGCCTCGGAAGATAGGGTTTAGTACAGTGGTAGCTCGGGAAGCCGGGGACGCATACCCCGAATTATCCTACCACAATCACCGGACAGGCATATCATGGAAGAGTAACCCCTGACTAAGATAAGATAATCATATCGATTCAATAATTATAGCAATAGACTTGAATGTATACTAAGTACCTACATATATTAATTTTTAAAACTACATATTTCGTGGAACGAAGATCCCCAAACGTACCAAAATGCGAATTGATTATATATTTAAATACTATAAACAATATAAATAGAAACCGGCTTCAGCGTTTAAATTATTATTATACAAAATAGAGGTTATAAATAGTCCGAGATGCTTAAATATGAATCAAAATTCATAGCTTCCACTAAAACCGCCGGCATTACGGGCTGAACTTGGATAGTAGGGATGCTTTCCAGTAAATTACGGTTTAACTAAAATCCCTGGCCGAATTTCTAAAGGTTTGGCAAATAACGTTGCCAAACCAATATAAGACACATTTAGTTGCGTATAAATCGTTCATCAAATTATTTCCATAAACACTACTAGGAAACAATATTACCTAAATAAATTAATTTTGGCAAATTACATAAAGATTCATCTTCCTCTGAAACAGCAGTAAGATGTGTAATAAAATCAACTAACGTCCACTACTAAATAGAAGCTACCCAAATGGGGGACAATGTCACAATCGCCATGGTTAGCAGGACTAGGCAATTGCAGTAAGTGTAAGACTTATATTTTGCCTAGAAGAGTGCCCTTTTCATTTAGCTAGCTTCTAGAACATTCATGGAAAATAAGGAGAGGTGGAACATTATATTTTTAACACATCACCACAGGGGAGACCTAAATTCAATGTCCCATTATTTAATGTCTCGTGCTTATACAATGTATTTTATTCGTCTTCACCCTCTGCTAAAAAATCTACATTTATTTCTGTACTGTGAATATGAGTACATGTAAGTAATATTTAAGAGTTATCGACTAATGTTATATTTATATTACACATATTAACTGTATATTTAATTTCAGTAAATAAAAGATACCTAGATGTACGCATAGTAATATGTACTAACAATTATAATTATTATTATTGGCGTTTCGAAGCTGCCAGTTCAGATATGAAATATAAATAATATTCAAGTTATTTGGTAAACGCTGTGGCGTGTTTTCGCTGCTGGATCCGACCGCACGGTATGTTCGTAATGAAACGTAAAAGCGGAAGATATTGGATATCAATACAATATTCAAGAAATAGCGAGGATCACATGGAAATGTTTTATTTTTATCTATATATATCTAAGTACCTACACGGCAAAATTACATACTCGTAGAATATTATAAGTAAGTGTAATATCGATTCCGGGTCGTGTAATTTCAAATATGTTATCTGCGATTTAAAAAAACGAGATGGCCGCCGCGTCAAAAGATCAGTGATCTATTGGTAATGTTAAATAATATGTAATATTAAATCGTGAAAAGTACCATCAACTGCATGGTGAGACTTGCATATGCGTGCTTGTTTAACAGAGACCCGGTAAAGGTAAAGAACAAACACTGGATTGTATTGCTTGCGCCACGGATGATTCCACATGCATGCATGCAACCCACGTCATTGTATACAATGAGAGTCGTATCAAACATATGGCTTCTATGAAACCGTCATAAAACAATCAGTAGAAATAGTCACAAATGGCGAACGAGATTTGTAAAGATAGACAAAAAAAAATGAGCACAGCCTTCGCTCACGGAGGAGGATACAAGGATTTCACGGCGTTATACAGGTATCCAATACAGCGTAGGACTATATCGTATTTTACCACAATAGTACCGATTCAGCATCACGATTACGTGCCATGAACTTTACAGTGATACCAGCGTGGTTATTTTACAGTTAAATCACTGTTGTTCTACTGAAAACCACGGCTCGCGACTTTCCTAAGCCTCGCAGTCAAATATATAACATGGAAATGCACTTGCGCAATCTGACTCGCTACGTTACAATCACTTGTAATAAAAAAAACTTGTGATTTACTTCAGTCTGTACGTATAAATCAATGATACTGTTGATTTACAGCCAATTAACTTTAGAAAAGTCGCCCGCCCAATTGAGTAGAATAAGTTGATTCATGACATCAACCTACATAGAGAAATAAATAAAATTAATTGATTCGCGTAATGTGTTATTCTGATGTAAAAAATCTAATGGTACGCGTTGTCTATGTAATTTATACATATAAAAATCTAATGGTCGAGCTGGTATTATACTAATATACTAATATTATTATGGTAACTTGGTATTATACTAATACCAGCTCGACGGTTATATATCGTGACGGCAAACAGCAAGATAAACTATTATGCCCAATAGATGCAGTATATCTATCTTAATTGTTATCCAATATTAAATGAAGATTGCCCTGACAAAAATCCACACATCTTGGCCCGTATTTATTATCATATCTAGCAACTCGCCCTCGCTTCGCTTCGGTTTCAGTCGTTTTACCGACGTAGTTCCTGTTTCCGTGGGATTACCGGGATAAAACATAGCCTATGTTACTCCTTGTTATTATAACTTTCCATGGGTGAAACAATTTTTGAAATCGGTTGGGTGGTTTAAGCGTGAAAGCGTAACAAACAAACTTACTTTCGCATTTGTAATATTAGTAAGGATAAGAATAATATCTGGATAACCGAACTTAGTTCGGTATTTTTTATTGTTTTTTTGACCTACATGTTTAGATACACTTTTGTATTTGTTGTTCCGAGTATATTTAGATAGAAAATACACACCGAAGAAATATGAATATTTTTATATCCTATTGATCATATAATATTGGTATAATATAACATATACAATTATACATAGAAATAGAAAAATATTAACAATTAAAAAAGGATAAATAAATACCATACCAAGGATCGAAACCGGGCTGTCTGAATGAAAGTAGTTAACTCTCCAACACGGCTATTTACGCTACTGATAGCGGCAGTTAAATTAACTTCATATTTGAATTATATGATTTGACTGATGTTGCGAGTATTACACATTGTAAATAAAACTAATTTGCGGATTTTATCGCGTTTGTATTTGAATCTTGATTGCCCGATGATTTGAACACTTTATACTCTTTTCAGCGTTCAAGATCACGGGCGGACTATATTTTGACACTGGCAGATTTCAGCGACAAAACGACATTTTCTATAAATGAAACCGATGTCGATTTATAGCCACCGAAAGCGTCAGTAGGTATACTAAATTTCATGGTAAATGGAACAGTTCTCGAAATTCTGAAGATTTTACATAGTTTAGAAATATACAAGAATTGCTCGTTTAAAGATATAACACTAGGTAAAATATATATCTACCTTTTTGCATAAAAAGTTTATTTATATTTATTGTACCATACATAAATCATAAAAAAGAAATAATATTATTTTCTTTTCAATAAGAGCACAATAACTTGTAAGCTTTCTTCTTCATTAATTACTAAGGCCCGAAAGTAGGACTTATAATAAAATATAATTAAAGCTAATATTTAACAATTAAACTTTTAACGAAAAACACATTCGCATGGGTTGTCAAAGGGACAAAAACAACTAAAAGTAGAAATTAATTAAATACTACATCAAAGGCGTTAGAAATTAATGAAAAGACCTTGTTTAGCAAACTGCCTCAGGACTGTTCCAGCGAAGCGTTGTGTAGTGTTATATTCGAAGGTAGCGTACATATTTTCTTATAAATAATATAATCTAAGACATCCTGTGTAACTCAGATGGGCCAGTATTTATCTAGCAGCCTATTAACGTCCACTGTTGGACATAGGCTTCTCTGAGGATACAATGACGTAATAGTCATATTTGGCAGGCGGATTGGCAATCACAGGTTTTCTGAGAGTGCAATAGAAATCGGAACAAGTGGAACTATGGAAATTCAACCCAATTGTTTTATCAATTAAACTCCAGTGTGCTAGGTAAGCACTTGTAGTAACAGTAATCTTTTTTTATTACTTTTCTTGACTTTACACGAAACAACTATACCGTCTATGAAACACGTTTACACATTTTCGATTCCTATAAGTTTGTTTGATTTTACATCTAGGTGTAGAAAGCTAGATGTAGTAAGGTATTGATTTTGTAGAACGCTTAATATGTCAATTGTTTCATAACAGATGAATGCTGTACACTCAAGGAGATCAATATCGATGTCTTACATTTTCAGTGATATGTTAACACTTATGTAGTTTATGATCGTAGCTGTATCCACGTAGAATTTATGTTCTATCGAAGCAATCGGAGAAGGCTGTTTTATGCTCCATTTATCAGTGTAGGGATGGAACAAAGATGCAATTAGTACAATAGAACCCTTATTTGACCGTGATAGTTGTAAAAAATCGGCTAAGGTCTTATCAGAATGGGCAGCGGCTCTCTTCTGGGAAACATGACATTTCACTGCGACAAGCGTGACGCTTACGACAGTCATTTGTGGGGGAGGATTACGCCCAATAGAATAGAGGACAGTGAAAGCCGAATGATACTAGTGTTCCGTACCTGTTGTAATAAAATATAACGTAAATAACGATGTAAAAACCTGTAATAACTATAATATATTTAACGCCTAATCCATACTAATATTATAAATGCGAAAGTAAGGATGTTTGTTTGTTTGTTGTTACAAACAAACAATGTTTGTTTGTTTGTAACGCTTTCACGCTTAAACCACTGAACCGATTTCAAAAATTCTTTCACTAATGGAAAGCTATAATATCAGGGAGTAACATAGGCTATATTTTATCCCGGTATTCCCACAGGAACGGGAACTACGCGGGTTTAAGCGACTGAAACCGAAGCGAAGCGAGGGCGGGTTGCTAGTGTGTATATATATTTTAAAAATAAGGCAAAATGTTAAGGTGCAAATAATATCGAATAATTTTATAAGACAATTCTGAAATCATTAGATGCCGCTGCGTTCGCAACGAAACGCAATTTAGAAGGAAAACGATGTCATGTTTCTGAAACTACTAAAAATTGTATGCCTTAATTTATAGAGAAATGTAACTAAATAACGGGTTTTTACTGAATTATAGAAAATAAATGATATTGCATTTCGTGTGCCCTCCAACGAAAATGTGGCGGCAACTGGAATAAAGTATCCAAAAGGATATGAATCTGGACGGTCTACGAGTATAAAGCGCGGCCGAGGTACCGTACAAATTACAAACACTAAGATGAGTTGGTAATTATTGAGCTTTATACTACATTGCTGTTGCAGCAGACGACCGCATAATGTAAGCCTCCCGAGTTGGTAATTATTGAGCTTTATACTACATTGCTGTTACAGCAGACGACCGCATAATGTAAGTCTCCCGGTAAATATCTAGCTCAATTAGCCCATAAAAAATGAAGCCGGTTCCATCTAGAAAAGTAAAATGAAATATTATCTTCTTCACTCTATATACGGCCCAATATGGGCTAGTCTTCCAAGTCCTCATCAACATCATCACAGCTAATATACGTCCCACTGCTGAGCTCGAGCCTCCTCCACAACGGGAGAGAAATTGACCTACTATACCACGCTGATCAGGCGACTTGGTATAGGGTTTTATTTCGAGATTTCTTTCTCTTACATAGATGTTGTATGCATGCTACAATCCCGTAGTCGTCTTTTACGGCAGCCACGTGCAAGAAAGGGAGTGGTGAATTGTATTCTTACTCCGTCACCACACGGCAAGTGTTCCAAATAAGTTTGCTATAATATGTTTGACAGGTGGGTTTACAGGATTTATTTCGAGTTGTCTTTCTTTTACAGTGTTATTGTCTACTAACATCGCTTAGCCATCTTTACAATATCCACGTGAAATGAAGGAATGGTAAATTATTGTACTTTGTTACCACCCAGCAAATGATTTACAGTTTCCAAAAAAACACAATGCCGCTAAACATTCGTAGCTAAAGATCAATACAAACATTTACTACCCCCCTGTCTACCCAAAGTTCTAAAGCAATAATGTCACAATCCTATTAACGTTGCTACAGATATCAGTTCTAAATAGGAACTTATGGTTATGAGAGAGATAACAACAAAGCCGTTTACGGTTAATTCGTCTGTTAGTTGATATTTATTCTTGTCATTGTGTGGCCGTTTTAGAGACATTTCTCACAATACAATATGTACTACAAATAATTACTATAGACAAGATTAAGTTTTACTGAGAAACGTTTGAGTTGCATCATTGTCTACAGCTCCTAGCAATTAAAAGTTTTAATACATAGATGTCAATACATAAATATCTACATATAGTGAATATTTTTGAATATTAATGAATCTCAAATATATGTTCCTCAATTACAATAATAAAACTTATTGCTTTGTTTGTGAAAACAAACTAATTATTCATCATATTGTTTAACTCCTTTGAGTGAAACTATTCACAGGAAATTAAAAGCTGTAATTTGTAAAGCTAAGTTAGTCTTGAAAGTAGAATGGGGTGAGCGGAACTCGATTCAGTTGAATCTCACAAAATAAACGTCATTGGAGAGAATGACCCATCCCAAAGAGTAACTCCAATTGCCCTGCGTACCTATTTGAATCTTCGACGTCGAATTATCGACCAAAGTTCAATTTGGGAGCTATTTGGAGGACGAAGCCAAAGTGGCAAGCACAAACCTGGGCCTCCTGAACAGAGTCAGGTGGTACTTCACGCTGAGACAACGTTTTATGCCTATATCCTTCTGACGACGTCTGGTCTACAATTACACTTTCAAGAAGTGTTGAGGTCAGGGTCACGAACGAACATAAAACGATTGTCAAAATCTTTGCAATATTTTCTATGGAAGAATTATATTGCGTCGACCACAAGTAATTAGAATAACAGAAAAATGATGATGGTGATTAATCCCAGAACGGAAAACTTTAACACCTGGTTACTACTCACTATAGAAGCTCATAAGTAAATCATATGATATTGCTGAGATAAGCTGAACTCAGATACAGCAGTAGTATGGACACCGAGTACACAGGGAATGATTGCACTCATATTTTAAAATTCATTTCCGACTGTCACAGCATAGCTTTTCGTGGCGGAAATTATCGCACGTGTACTGGGATTGTATAAATCACTTTTATAGATTCTACCGCCCTTACTAAGCTCCTCTCAATTTAAGAGGCGCGTCCCTAAGAAACGCGTGAATAGACACTTACGGTTTTAAAAATATTAAGGAACTCTCTGCATTAAATGATACGAAAAAAATACCTCAGCTGCTTAACGAATGGGCCTATTAAGGCACCGTGTTATAATTCTAAAATAATTGTTAATTGTCGAGAAAAAAAAATCCTAAACATTGATCAAAAACATCGAAATCGGCCTTTGCCGTTTTAGCTATCTAGGCTATTTCATTGTTTTATTTGAAAATATTTTTGTTGAATCGTGTGACGAAAGTCGAAATAATACATTCACCGTTAAATTTTTTTACTAATTCATAACAAAAAATAATTATATAATCCTAAACATCACACATTTTTTTAGCCGAAATCGTACCCAGTTGTCCATACATTTTACTATGAAATAAAAGCGTCTCGTAATTAGATTTGTCATAAAACCTACGCTAAGAAAAAAATCTGTACCGCCTCAGTATCCAAGGCGAGAGCACGTCCGTCAGTTGCTCCGCGATATGTCTTTTTGTGATCGATATGCATTTGCATAAGGGTGGGTAGCGAGTGTTGGACACGCCTACTAATTTGTATTCTTTGAGTAAATAGAAGAACAATATGCTAGTTTAATTATAAGTTTTTTTTTTCATCAGATTAGTTATCAAACACCAATGTAGATATTTAATAAAATCGAATTTCAAGTAAATAAGGGGAAACTGAAAGAAAATTATTACAAACATAAAAAAAAATAAATGCAGATTCAAACTAAAGCAGTAAGTATATATTAATACAGTAAGTTATTCATCTTTTTACTGCTAAAAATGGCCAAAATGGAGTTGAAATCTTATATAGAACATTTGCTTTTAATGTTAAGTTAGAGATTTCAAAATTCGTGTTTAGGTTAATGATGAATTTTTCAAATAACAATGCGTCAGAGATGAAATAAGGTGCAGAAATGAGAGTCACAAGTATGAATGAAGCAGAAATGAGAGTACAAGAGGCTTTTTTCATTCAATCTTTAAATTGTTTACTTTTTTAACTCAAATTGAAATGTAGTATTTCAGGATACTGGTTTTAATTAACTAATAAATGAAGGGTTTAAAGCACAGAATTATTAAGCTATTCCATAAATGAAGTAAGAGAAGTATTAGGATCACACAGAGGCAAAGATGTTTTAACTAAAGTATGATGGCCATGGGATGAAAATGAGATAAGACCATGATGCGAGCGAAATAGGTGTGAAGTAAGAATGGGATGAAAGTTAGATAGGAACGGTATGAAACCGTGTAGTAATAATATTAAATATTATTCATTTCAGACAACGTCGGAGCAGAGCATTTCAAAACATTTTGAGTGTTAGGATCACATTGTCGATAGTCTTCTGACTGCAGTGCATGGGACGATCAGTCTGGGGCAGTACCATATTTTCGCAGAGGATCGAAGTCTGAGTAGTTGCAATTTGTTGCTGCCGTTCATTCGGTGAACTTCAAGAGAGCCGGAAGCCCAACTTTATGGGCGTATTTCTGTGTGGTGCGTTTTGTGATGCTTGAAACTTGCGGTAGTGAGGTCTTGTTCGGGGCACTGAGCATGAGGGATTGACATGGTGTACAGGGTGACCCGATAGAAATGATCACTGCCGGCCACATGATGGTCAGCAGAGGCCCGAATTATCCCTCCTGGGAAGCTGTCTTACCAACTGGCAAAAATTCCGTTTGGTGACCGTCGGGGCGGAGTAAAAAATCAGAGTAGAACTCGGCGGTTGCGCATGGGAGGGCATCGGGCTCCCTCATTCGGGGCGATATCTGTTGTCGGCGACTCCGGGTGCTCGATCATGGTGAGCTGCCAATTTTATGGTTACGCATAGACTATGGAGGACTTGCCCGCATCTACGCGTGCCTCTACAGGTCCCATGACAGTGATCCGGGGTCAATTCAATTATTTAAGAATGTCCAATGGGAGATTGACGAAATATTGGAGCAGTGTCCATCAGCGGAGGTGGTGGTTCTTGAAGACTTCAACGCTCATCATAATGAGTGACTGGGGTTCCGACAATTGAAACCGAAGCGAAGCGAGGGCAGGTTGCTAATAGTAAATATAATACCTAGACAGCGTACACTGACCCCACCCTTTGCCGTCGGCTATGTCATTACGGCGCTGTGGACGTCACGATGCGATATGCTAATGCCTAAATCATTGCATTATTTTTGTGACACATTGAACGTCCTATTAAGACAAGCGCGTAATGAATACGTACTAGTGCAAGCATCGAAATTAGATTTATTTCTTTTCAGGGCGTGTGTACTAATACAGATCGATGCGTCCATGTGAGTAGAAAATGTCAATGTGTGCCCCATCGAAAAGTTCCCACGCTCTAGGACGACAGTCTTAAGACAACCTTTAAGCAGAAGATATAGAATGTTCAACAGAAAATTTTACCGAGGCGTACAAAGGTTGTTTAAAATCGAAAATTATATATTCTCTTTAATTTAAAAATATAAGTGTAAATATATAAATGTAATTTTTTAGATATAGGTGATGTACGGATAACAAAAGTACCCCTTAAAGAGCTAATCGATTACAGCGTGTCTGAAACTGCAGGATCATGGGACATTTATTATAATTTTAGTGTAAAACTAAAAAATACGCTTTAATAACAATTCGAACTAAAAAAATGAAAATCAATGTTTAATATAGAATTTAAATAATGAACGAAAATCAATTTGTCATTAAAACGAGTTTATTTAGTTTTTCAAACTATTTTTTTTTTAAGTTTTAGTTCGCAAATTAGGTCCAAAACGGCAGGCATGCACAGACCACGCGCTTACTCTACTATCTACACACTATTCTCTATTTCACTGTCGCGTTAGAAAATTGTTAATACTGTCGATCCTAATCAGGATAATGATATAATCTTATCAAATTATTATATCGGTCCGCGATAAATGTACAATATTTTATATGAAATCGGATTCTGTTTAAAATCAGTCAAAATCTAGTTCAAAGAAGTCGGCTACATACAAAAATAAACATACTGGTGAAGCCAATGAAGGCCTATTACAATGACGAAGTTTTGACTAAGTGTAATTAGTTATAACAATATTGATATAAGCTAATCTATCAGTCATAGTACATTATCAGTCACGACAGTCCATCGATCAGAACTTGCAGATCTGTACACAATATTCAATCTTTATTTTTTTTTCTGTGTCATGACGCCACTAATCTAATTATAATTCTTAAAGGTTACCTATGGAATAAATTTACCTACTTTGTAGGCTCATTACCATGACGTTAGACACTTATTCGTTTTAATTACACGATAAATTTGATGGCAAACGCGGGTTGTTAGAAGAGAAACACGTGCCCGTGAGTTAATGAGCAGGCGAGAGAATAGATGCACGTCGTTTAGTCTACATGCTGAAGTTGGTGGCTTGAAATAAAACGTCGACTTTTCTTTAACGAAACCGAACTGATACTAATTAAGGCCTTAAAACTGCAATTGTTTTTAATTTTTAGGCATACAGTGTAACTATACAAATAGCAATCTAAGTACCAATCTCCCGTACAGATTATCAGGGGTTTGATTGTAATTCAAGACAATTCTTTGCAACCTAAGTGTACGTTTACAAAAAGATTGATTCGGCTGCCGTATTAAATATTAACAAAAAAAAATAACTCGTAACAAAATTAATTTATAATCAGCGAGATACGTGTAGAATGTATAAAATAATATTAGGGGCGAATTGAGAACCTCTGACCTTCTAGAAATTATTTGAAACTAGAACAAAGTAAAGACTTTTTTGAAACCAATAGTCTAATATAGCAGACAAGAACTTCACATGTATTCGTATTCAATCTAAATACAAAATCATTATGTTTTAAAAAAATCCAGAAACGTACGAAATGAATTAGTCCATAATTAATCTTTACTTACATGCAACTTATTCAAAATTTAACAAAAAATAAAAGTAGGATTAAATTTTTAATCTGAATAACGTGGAAACCGCTTAGAGAAACCCCTACTTTTCTATTCGGTTTCAATAAATCGATTACATTGAGAATTTGCCGATATCCTAATACAAAATTCTAAACAATGACCCCCGAATCAACAGCCCCGAACATTCACGAGATGCCAAATAAAGCGGCATCGTGTGAATAAGATTAATTGGAATTGTCCTGGTAAACCGACCGCGAAATTCCTCGACGACTCTCGGGTCAAATGTATAGATAACGTTGCTAAATTATTAGTCTTTTGTTGTGAAATAATGACGCTATTTATAGAGAACTTGAACTTTAACACAAGAGGGAATTTGCAGTTTCAATATTCTAACAAGATTATTTAAATTTAAGAATAAGTTGTGATAATGAAATCTAAAACCTTTTTCTTTTTTATTACAGCTCGATGTTGTAAGGAGGAACACGTCTGAGCATGATACTACTCTAACGCAGCTGATCATATCAAGCATTAAGGTTGACTTTGTAAGCTTGCGACAAGCTTAAAGACGTAAGCGGTGGTGACAAATTGGATTTTTTTTGCGTAATGTTCTACAATGATAAACATCCACATCTGAATTAACTAATGAACTATAGATACAAAAACAAATCAATCAAAGAAGACATTAAACATTTGAACTTGAAGTAAACGCGTGAAGCACATACAATAAATCTTTTAGATTGTAACAAACGGCCGACTTAAATTACGTAAACTAATATATGAGTAACATTGAGACTTTGTGTTAGTAAAAGAATTCTGTTTAGTTGAAGACCTATATTTATTGTTATAGACTTCACGGATAGTGTAATAGAATAAGTAACAACCTCTGACACTGAATATTATAAGTTCCATGTAGGCTAATACTTCTATCCAGAAAGTTCAAAGACCGGTGTGTCAATAATCCATTGTACAAGAAAAACACCAAACTAGCTACTTTTGATCCATCACCACACGGAAGAACATTTGGTTATAGATCAAAAGTAGGTACTATGTGTCACCGCCCACTCTTTTCTATTACGGAAAGGAGGACTACGCTGAAAAATCACAAGGAAAATGAGTGGCAGTATCCTGGGAAATAATCATCAACTGTCAACGCCAAATCGCCTACTGTCAAGCGTATCCGTTTTAGCATTCGTTGCTGGGGTGGTCTATATCCAACAGTGGATATCGACGGATTGATGAATAACTATTCCCTTAAATCACATTAATCGAATATAGAAATACAACAGAAACAATATAAATAGGAACTAAAGCGCTTGATCTATTTGACATTTATTTAAACAACACTAATCTGTTCCTGACCGCAAACTGTAGAAAGTCGATAGCACAAAATGAGATAAAATACAGCTTAATAAGCTGTGTTATTTTTTAAATGGAGCATTTGAAATTACACTGCATTTGAATATTTAAGAAATCGTAGGTGTAAAAAAAAAGAGCACATTTCTAGAAACTCCAACGTCTGTTCACTTTTATATCAGTTAATTTGAATCAGACTCTTTCAGTTCAATGTTTGATTCAATAGCTAATTTGTATCACGATTTAGATCATCAATAACGAAATGTAGATAAAAGAAATGATTACGAAAATAAATCGTTTTGCGAAAATCTAATCCAACTTAAAAAAGCTCCATATTTATTCAAAAGTTTAATCTATTTAATAATTTTTATGTTATTAAAACTAATCGTGCACGCCACCCAACCTCTTGTCCGTGGATGTCGTAACAGACGACTAAAGTATATACCTATGCCGGTAATACGAGTGCAAGAGAAGGAAAACTCCGTATAAAACCTTATTCCAACCATCTGACCAGCGTAATACCAGTGCAAGAGAAGGAAAACCCAGTATAAAACCCTATTCCAACAATCTGACCAGCGTGGAATAGTTGGTCAATTCCCCTCGCATTGTGGAGGAGTCCAACAGTAGGATTAACATAGACTGAAATGAATCATTACTAGGTATAAAACAATGTATTGTCACGCCTTACTTGCTCGACAGAAGCGTAATGATCGATTAAGACAATTCTGGTGCTATCTGTACCTGGGTAAATGGGTAGTGCTCGCCTGAGCAAATAATTGATACTTTATAAAGTTACGCAAGATTTGATCCGTTCCCGATTTTTTGTTATACGTACTTTCTTTGCTTACATTTTTTGGGGGGGCGTTTACTTGATATATTAGACATGAATTGCTCCTTTTGTTACGCGAAAATTACCTTGCCTGCGTTAAGTATTAACATATTTCAGGCTATACATAAATAGCGGAAAATGTGCCTATAAATGTTTACGAAAGCTCGTTGATTACATTTTGTATTCCTAACATATCTATAAATTGTTGATGCTATAGTTATATAGGACGTTTTATGGCCCCTGAAATTGAAAGTTCCTGTCTATATAAATTATAATACGACTATATTCCAAAATTAGTTTTCTTTTTTACAAAATTTAATGAATTGTGATATTAAGAATCATCTAAATTTCATGTTTGAATTATGTCGTTATCCTCGAAAGGGTAAATACTGTAAGGGTAAGTACTGTATGTGGCGACGGAGGCGGCGTGCCTATTGGCCGGGACTCCCCCGTGGGACCTGGAGGCGGAAATGCTCGCCGACTTGTGTCAGGGGTGCGCGGGGAGGGCGGTGTTGTTTCCTTGAGGGAGCTCACCGCCTGGCGCGTCGACGCCCGCCGAGACGTCATCGCCCGTTAGGCAGACCGGCTGGAGAGGCCTCGATACGGTGTTTGGACCGTGGAGGCCTTCCGGTCGGTGCTGATACATTGGTTGGAAAGGCGGCACGGGGTGCTCTCCTTCCGACACGTACAGGTCTTGACGGGGCATGGATGCTTCGGCAAGTACCTGTACAGGGTCGCTAGGAGGGAGAGAACTCCATCCTGCCACCACTGCGATTACGACGAGAATACGGCGCAGCATACGCTCGAGATTTGTGCCGCTTGGGCAGAGCCGCGTCGTGAACTAGTCGCAATCATCGGTGCCGACCTGACGCTGCCGACCATCGCTAGGGAGATGCTCGGCAGCATCAGGAATTGGGACTCTCCCAGGGGTGGACGTCGGTCGATGGGGAGGTACCCCGGGTAGGGGGTATTCCGTCGAGCTGACCACTGATGACAAGTTCCAGTGGTCGGCCCAACGACGAAGGCGACGTGGTGTTCGGGTGGGTTGCAGGTGTTGCGTGCAAAAAGGGTAAGTACTGTACTAACATTTCGCTTATACCTTTAATCTTCTATAATAGAGGTCGATCGTAGTGTCGCTAACAGAGTACAACTCCATATTCTTAAGCTTGCTGCTGAAAATTTCTCGAATAAATCCTCGAAAATCAAGACAAAATCCCAAGAACATTTTTCTGCTCGATGCCGTTGGACCTCATGGTCGCAATAGCATATTGGCAGCTGAATCAAAAAGCTAAACCAATATATATTTACAATATATCAAAAAAATTATATTGTTCAAAATTAATTCCGGTTAAATCATTACTTCCGTGCAAAGAATGCTAGAATGAAGTAATTACCAGTTGCAAGCAATCAATGTTAAAGCTATCGTTTTATTTAATGTTGATTTTAATGGAAACCATTCTTACGTCAGTTTTATACTGCTAGGTGCTGTATCAGATGCTTCGCTGGTGTGAATTATTTATGTCTATATTTTTTTAATACTCCCTCGTCTCATGACATTACTAATAATGTCAACATTAATAATATCCATAAACCATAATACACCATCACAGTTTTGTTATCTCGGCAGTTGCTATGAAAACAACGACACAAAAAGCTTCACCATTGTTATTATTATACTAGCTTTTGCCCGCGGCTTCGCCCGCGTAAAAATTTACTTGCATATTGAACTATTATCGCAAAGAATATTATCGACATAAAAAGTATTACATTTCTTAATTTAAGAAATACTCTATCTACTTGTCAATTTTCATCCAAATCTGCTCAACAGTTTAAGCGTGATTGAGTAACAAACATCCAAATATCTTCACAAACTTTCACATTTGAATATTACTTCCAGCCTTGTAGTTCAGATTGCCGTGCAAATACGATGGTATTGTGGCCTTTCCTTAGTCTCTGATAACGTACTTTTCCATTGGTGAAAAAAAAATTATATCAATCAAACACCCGCAGTTTCATTCACGTAGACCCCATTCCCATGCCAATTCCGAGATAAAAAATGCCTATGTAACTTCCTGATATTATAAATTTACATGGGTAAAAAAAAAATATATAAATTCCAGAAATATCAGAGATATAAATTGCCAATGTTACTCGCTGACAACATAGGTAGCTTTCCATTGGTGAAAGAATTTTAAAAATTGGTCAACATCCCCCGGTATAGTTGTCGTTCCTGGGCAAATACCGGGATGAAAATAGCCTTTATATGGTATTCACTGATAATATAGCTTTTCATTAGTGAATTAATTTTTTAAACCATTATATTCCCGTGATTTCACCGGCATTGTACTCGATCCCGTAGGAATATCGGGATAAAAATAGCTTAAATATGTTACTCGCTTAAAAATAGCTTTCCATTAGTGAAATAATTTTAAAATCGACTTAATTCATCCACACCGGGATAAAATATAGCCTGAGATAAAATAGTCTAAGTTATTCCTTATGTACGACTGGTAGACCTGATGGTAAAATTATAATCAATATCGGTCCAGCCATTTTGAAGATTACCTGTAACGAATAGACAGACAGACAAAAAAATTTGGACCGTATTGTGTGAGCATAAATAAAACCTATTATTTTGATAGACAAACAGACGCTTCAAATTTATTTATTTGTAGAGATAGAAAAGTGTAATAATATTTTGATTGTAACTTACTGTCTGGTAGCTGCTAGAAATATTACCACGTTTTCATTGTTCGTGGGTGTCGCAAAATACTACTAAGACAAAGATTTACATCGACCTGGACCAATTGGTGATGCCGTCTGGCCAACAATGTCGGCCAGGTCATAAAATGTTGCTAGAACCTTTGCAATATATCTACGATGGCAGCAGTAGGTACCCTACATACATATCGCGTCGATCCAAAGTAATTAGGATAAGAGCAAGATAATGATGATATATCATTGGCTGGGAGTCTTCGACTATATGCGTTTTATCCTTTTGGGGCAGCCCAAAATTGTTTCTTAGTGCGTGCTTACCCCAAATAACCGATCGGTATACAAAATTTCACATTCTTAGGCCCGGTATCTTTGGCTATACGCTTTCACCCTCTTAGGGGTTGAATTGCCAAAAATTCTTTGTTAGAGCTCGCTTATCCTTGCCAAAATTTTTTTCATAGTGCTTGGTAAGTGAGCACTAAGAAAATCTGGGGGTAATCCAAGAAAGCCAACCGTGTACTAAAATGATCCTTCCTAGGCTCAGTGACTTCGGTTAAACGCTTTTCACCCCCTCAGGGCTAAAATTGCAAAAATCTCTCTTCCCCCAAGAAAGGCAACTTTATACAAAATTCCATGTTTCTAGGCCTAATGATTTCGGCTATATATTTTGCACCCCTTTAGGAGTTGATTTTAATAAAATAATTTCTTAGAGCTCACTTAAAACAAAGGAAAGAGAATTGCATAGAAAGTTTTACGTTCCTAGCTCCAAGAGTTTCGTCTATACGCTATTCACTCACTTAAGGGGGTGATTTTCCAAAAATTCTTTGCTAGTGCCCGTGTACCCCAAGAAATAAGACGACGTAAAAAGAAAATACTTTCCCCTATTTCAACCCCTTATACCTATTTTTTCGCAATAAAAAGTAGCCTTATATACTTTCTCAAGCTTTAGTTCATCTCTGTACCAAATTTCATCAAAATCGGTTAAGTGGTTTCGACGTGAAAGACTATATGCTTTTCAATCCCCTTTTTTTTGGGGTGGACTGCGGTCGGCGCGTTCCTCGCATCACTCCGTCCGGGGCGACAGAGGGGCGTAAGCACGCAACACCCGCAACCCACCCGAACACCACGTCGCCTTCGTCATTGGACCGACCACCGGAGCAGGGTTACTTGTGCTTTTCAACCCCTTAAGGAGGTGAATTACCAAAAATCCTTTGCTAGTACTCGTGCACCCCAAGAAATACGATGGTGTAAAAAAAGTACGTTTCTAGGCCCAGTGGTTTCGGCTGTATGCTTTATGGTATTTTAGGGGTTGAATTTCATCCCTATGTAAGTGAAACTACCAAAACGCTAGAACGAATATTTATTTATTTATTATCAGGTGCCTTCATACAAAGATTCACGGTTCTATCATCGAAAATGACGAATTTCCATACAAAATATCATCCCCTATTTCAACCCCTTATACCCATTTTTCCCAATAAAAAGTAGCCTATATCCTTTCTCAAGCTTCAGTCCATCTCTGTATCAAATTTCATCAAAATCGGCTTAGACGTGAGAGGCTATATGCTTTTCACCCCCTTAAGGGGGTGTATTTCCAAAAATCCTTCGCTAGTGCTCGTGCACCCCAAGAAATACGATGGTGTAAAAAAAAATACGTTTCCATGCCCAGTGGTTTCGGCTGTATGCTTTTTGGTATTTTAGGGGTTGAATTTCATCCCCATGTAAATGGAATTTCCAAAACGCTTGAGCGAATAATTATTTATTTATTATTAGGTGCCTCAATACAAAGATTCGTGGTTCGATCATTGAAAATGACGAATTTCCATACAAAATGTCATCCCCTATTTCAACCCCTTATACATATTTTTTTGCGATAAAAAGTAGCCTATATCCTTTCTCAAGCTTTAGTCCATCTTTGTACCAAATTTCATCAAAATCGGTTTCGACGTGAAAGGCTATATGCTTTTCAACCCCTTAAAGGGGTGAATTTCCAAAAATCCTTTGCTAGTACTCATGCACCCCAAGAAATACGATGGTGTAAATAAATACGTTTCTAGGTCCAGTGGTTTCGGCTGTATGCTTTTGGTATTTTAGGGGTTGAATTTCATCCCCATGTAAGTAAAACTACCAAAACGCTAGAACGAATATTTATTTATTTATTATCAGGTGCCTTAATACAAAGATTCGTGGTTCTATCATCGAAAATGACGAATTTCCATACAAAATGTCATCCCCTATTTCAACCCCTTATACCCATTTTTTCGCGATAAAAAGTAGCCCATGTCCTTTCTCAAGCTTTAGTCCATCTCTGTACCAAATTTCATCAAAATCGGTTTAGACGTGAAAGACTATATGTTTTTTACCCCCTTAATGGGGTGAATTTTCAAAAATCCTTTGTTAGTGCTCGTGCACCCCAAGCAATACGATGGTGTAAAAAAAAAATACGTTTCTAGGCATAGTGGTTTCGGCTGTATGCTTTTTGGTATTTTAGGGGTTGAATTTCATCCCCATGTAAATGAAATTTCCAAAACGCTTGAACGAATATTTATTTATTTATTGTCAGGTGCCTTAATACATAGATTCGTGGTTCTATCATCGAAAATGACGAATTTCCATACAAAATGTCATCCCCTATTTCAACCCCTTATACCCATTTTTTCGCGATAAAAAGTAGCCCATGTCCTTTCTCAAGCTTTAGTCCATCTCTGTACCAAATTTCATCAAAATCGGTTTCGACGTGAAAGGCTATTTGCTTTTCAACCCCTTAAAGGGGTGAATTTCCAAAAATCCTTTGCTTGTACCCGTGCACCCCAAGAAATACGATGGTGTAAAAAAAATACGTTTCTAGGCCCAGTGGTTTCGGCTGTATGCTTTTGGTATTTTAGGGGTTGAATTTCATCCCCATGAAAGTGAAATTTCCAAAACGTGGCTGTGTGGTAGCGGCTTCGAATACTACCAACCCTTGCTTTGCTCGTGGGTGTCGTAAAAGACGACTAAGAGCCCTAGATTGACCCGGACCAACTCCATCTGGTACCATTTGGGTCAACGATTACATTCCCAAGGAGGGTTGACGTCAGGCAGGCGGCCGGTCATAAAAGTCATTGCCGAAACTTTTTGCAATATGTCAAAACAGATGACATATTGCGTCGACCCCAAGTAATTGGGATAAGAGCAAGAGGATGATGATGATGATGTAAGTGAAACTACCAAAACGCTAGAACGAATATTTATTTATTTATTATCAGGTGCCTTAATACAAAGATTCACGGTTCTATCATCAAAAATGACGAATTTCCATACAAAATATCATCCCCTATTTCAACCCCTTATACCCATTTTTTCGCGATAAAAAGTATCCTATGTCCTTTCTCAAGCTTTAGTCCATCTCTGTACCAAATTTCATCAAAATCGGTTTAGACGTGAAAGACTATATGTTTTTCACCCCCTTAAGGGGGTAAATTTCCAAAAATCCTTTGCTAGTGCTCGTGTACCCCAAGAAATACGATGGTGTAAAAAAAAATACGTTTCTAGGCCCAGTGGTTTCAGCTGTATGCTTTTTGATATTTTAGGGGTTGAATTTCATCCCCATGTAAATGAAATTTCCAAAACGCTTGAACGAATATTTATTTATTTATTGTCAGGTGCCTTAATACAAAGATTCGTGGTTCTATCATCGAAAATGACGAATTTCCATACAAAATGTCATCCCCTATTTCAACCCCTTATACCCATTTTTTCGCGATAAAAAGTAGCCTATGTCCTTTCTCAAGCTTTAGTCCATCTCTGTACCAAATTTCATCAAAATCAGTTAAGACGTGAAAGACTATATGTTTTTCACCCCCTTAAGGGGGTGAATTTCCAAAAATCCTTTGCTAGTGCTCGTGTACCCCAAGAAATACGATGGTGTAAAAAAAAAAATACGTTTCTAGGCCCAGTGGTTTCAGCTGTATGCTTTTTGATATTTTAGGGGTTGAATTTCATCCCCATGTAAATGAAATTTCCAAAACGCTTGAACGAATATTTATTTATTTATTGTCAGGTGCCTTAATACAAAGATTCGTGGTTCTATCATCGAAAATGACGAATTTCCATACAAAATGTCATCCCCTATTTCAACCCCTTATACCCATTTTTTCGCGATAAAAAGTAGCCTATGTCCTTTCTCAAGCTTTAGTCCATCTCTGTACCAAATTTCATCAAAATCGGTCCAGTGGTTTAGACGTGAAAGCGTAGCAGACAGACAGACAGACAGACAGACAGACAGACAGACAGACAGAGTTACTTTCGCATTTATAATATTAGTAAGGATTCAAGACTAGCAACCCGCCCTCGCTTCGCTTCGGTTATAGGTTATAGTCGTTTTACCCGCGTAGTGCCCGTTCCCGTGGGAATACCGAGATACAATATAGCCTAGTTTACGCCCTGATATTATAGCTTTCCATTGGTGAAAGAATTTTTGAAATCAGTCCAGCCGTTTTGAAGATTACCCGGAACAAACAGACAGACAGACAGACAAAAATTTTTTAATTGCTATTTTAGGTATAGGTGTCGTGCAAATAACCGTATGAGCATGAAAAAAGCCTATTATTTTGACATTACAAACAGACACTCCAATTTTATTTATTGGTATAGATGATTTTCAAATATCTGTAGACACTACTCTCGTTAGCTTATAACTATCTTAATAAACAGACTATGTTAATCAAATAACAATTTTTAGAAGGCAACTTGTAATTTCAAAGAATATAACGTCCAAATAAACAAACTCTTCAAGATTATAACAAATACAGTAAAACCCGTTTAAGACGATTTCGCAGAGACCCGATCAAAAACGCGTCTTAGGCGGGAAAGCGTATTATGCGGGCAAGGGAAAAACGTGCCATTATTATTTATTATATTCTATTATTATTTTGAATACCTACGTATGGAATTTAACATTTAAAAATTACCTAAATAAAATGTTGTTTATTTTCTTTATTTAATATACTTACTTCTAGATACATTTTTAAATATTAAAAAATAAAAAATATTTAAAAATATAAAAAAATGTTGTTTATTATTATTACGTTACTTAAAGTAATCACTTATTTTAGTTTGACAAAAAGATTTTGAGGCATTAGCAATTACAAGATTTTTAACGTAATTTAATTTTCGCAATGCGTCTTCGCTTTGATTCAAAGAAGTTACATAGCGTCTTAAATCATTAACTGCTGATAATGCCTGGGCGTGTGACAAAATCGGAGTTGACTCATCTTCTTGGTCATTATCACTTAGGGTCGCTCGACAGTAGCTAGCCGCTGCTGCAAGGGGTAATATGTGTATTTGAGTGACACGTGTTGGCGTATTAAACGGGATGACGATCGTATTAAGCGTTAAGAAATGTATGAAAATATGTCTCAAGATGCTGGGACTGACACAAAATGGCGTATTATGCGGGAAATCGTATAGAATACAGATTTCAAAGAACAACTCTATGTTGTATTAATATTTCATTGCCGGAAACACAAAATTTTTATTTCGTCAATTGAAATTATGACTGTAGCAAATTGAAGTTTGTTGATATTATGGGCAACAGCGTAGATTTTGGGTTGCTTCCGGAAAGTTTGTAAAACAAATTATAAACTATATTTTTAATGCAAAATATTCTTGAAAACATTCGCTTCAAATCAAGTGACTCAAAATTTTAGACACATTTCCGTAAAAATGTTTTGATTTTAAAAATAAATTACAAAAGCGTTCAAAAAGAACATACGATTCTTCGAGCCTTTATTATTTCAAATCGTATTAAGGTTGGCTTTGTAGTTAACCAGTCTTTACCGAAAATAGTTTTCTAGGGAGCATCTGGCATTTCGCCAACAACCAAAAAGGAATTATACCATAAGATAACCAAATGTCCATATTTAACGATATTAAATGAATACACTCATAATTTTGGAAAGTTAGAGATGCCCATCGGGTAATCCGGGGACTGGCATTACCTAAATCCACCCCAAGTCTATACCTGCAAATCAATATCCAAACATCTTAATATAAACTGAAATAAAATAAAAGAATTAGGATATAGGTAATTGCACACTTTTGTGCATGGTAAATTTCATCATTTAATTTTATATGCTTTAAAGTTCAATCATTATCACATGGATAAGATAGCTCTTAACATAATAATTAAATACATCATATGTATGACATATACGGTAATCCGTGTGGTGACGGAATAAGAATTCATTTCACCACTCCCTATCTCGCACGTAAATATCGTAAAAGACGACTGAGGGATATAATACACATATAACATCTACGCATGAGAAGTTAAACTCGAAACGAAACCCTATACCAACCTGTCTGACTAGCATGGTCTAGTAAGGTTAATATCCCTCTTATTGCGGAGGAGGCTGGAGCCCAGCGGTGAGACGTGTGTGAGCCGAGATGATACAGCAATTGACGCCGTTTAATATTACTTACGGCTTCAGTAAATCAAACAATTTAAAAAGTCCATGTTTTTATCAATAGTTTTGTGATTAAAAAGATACGGTTGCTGGTACAGCAAGTTAACATTGACATTGTTACACATTTTAGCATTGATATACCTCACGCATGGCCAATTGCGATAACCTGTTTTATTCACATCTGCTGTATTTTAAATGAATCGTCGTTTAAATAGGCAAATATAATATTCTCCTGGTCCTAAATAGGACAGCGTTTAGGACTGCGTATAGTCACAGCGTTCAAAGTCAATCGAGGATTCATATAACCACCCTATTGTCCATTATAATTCATAATAATACATTAATTCCAACAGATGGGCTTAGCATAGTTATTATTATTTTCCAATAGATGGAAAATAATAATAACTATGCTAAGCGTGTGTGTTGCCACATTGGTCGAGTAGAACAAGGACGGTGATCGTGAGTCTTGATTACGAACCTGATTTGGGTAAAAAACTAAATCGAGAAGGGCATCAGTCACATTTATAACCACGCTTCTTGACCACAATAGGCAGGACAATGTCCACGTTGTAATAGTGTTCATTGCCGAGTTTTCTCCTTTTTTGCAAATGTTATTTGCTTACACAATATTTTTTTAATGCCTGTCTGAACATATCCCATCCGTATAGTGTGAATGCACACATCTTTGGTCGGTATCTCTGTAAGTGGCAAACTAATTTTCGGCCCGTCCATCCACGACCTCGGCTAGAACGATATCTACCTACATCCTAAACAACAGATGGTGATATATTTTATTCTTGATCCGTCACCAGTGAAAAATTAATATAGTTTAAAGAAACTAAAAAACACGCTTTCAACTAAAGAGTGTAAAATAATTTCCAATATCGGCAAAAAAAATAATAATGAACGAAATATATTAATATTATTGTGAAATAAGCGTGGGGAGCTTTGTGCCACATTTTCGTTAATCGACACTTTTTAGTTGAAAGCGTGTTATTTAGTTTTTTTAAACTATATTTATTTTTCACTTTTTAGTGAATAGCCACCGGAATGTAATTAGAATGCATACTAGATTTGTCGGTACATCGATGAATGTATACGGCTCAATACGCAATTATTACCATAGGAAAGTCTCTATGCGTTTGTGTTATGCCGAGTGCCCGACTAGCTCTACCTATCGTACCTCATGCAAAGGATGCGGAAAGAAGTTGATGAATCCTGGCGAATCTAATTAGGACAATCGATTTTTTTAAGCGGATTATTGCATCCGACCACTGAAGTCAAGTCACCTGCGGGTGGGTTACGGGCGTGCGCGCTTACGTCCCTCTGTTGCCCCGGACGGAGCGGGCGAGTGCGCCGACCGTAACCCATCACCAAAAAACCAACCACAAAATAAAAAGAAAGCGGATTATTGCATTGTCATCGGTCTCTGACAGGTGTGCAAAGTTTAAATAAAATCGAATCGCTCAAAGTAGGAGAAAATCGAGATCTAAGAGTTTGATTACAAGCATACATACAGGTGAAACTAATAAAAGCGTGTTAATTATAAATATGTACATGAAAAATTTTTTAAAATATCGGTTCATATTTAACTACAAAATAAACAGTTACTAAAATAATGGTTTCAAATCTAACTATTCTATTATGCCTCAATGAAGCTGAAACTATTTGCCGCAATGCTGAATAAAATACCTATTTGAAACTGGGAACAGATTGGAAATTCGTCGCTATGGATTCCCTGAATGAGCAGGTATAACCGTAGCAAACGATCAAACTTTGTTAATACAACAGTACCAACGTACAGCCGCACGCTAAAATTCACCAAACTTACGTATTCGAATGTTCAAGACTGAAGTTTTGGTAGTGTAACTTTATATCGAAGTAGTATTTCTTTTCTTATTTTAAGAATAGCCAGTAAATAAGCCAGCTAAGGAAACAATCGTTATATTGCGTGAGTCTTACAAACATACATATGGGTAATTCCACGAAAAACACTACCACAACATAATTTTTTCAATTACTGTTTTTAAATTAAAATGTATCTTAGGATAATCTTAAAACCCCATATTTTAATAAAATATCATTATTTTTTCGGTCAGTTTTTAAATTTTAATTTTATAACATATTTAAGTTAGGTTACTATGAACGATTGATGGTTGTTTAATTTAATCAAAATTGACAACACTGAAAAAAGAAAACTACTGTCAGATTGGCATTACGTATCCCGCCATTCGAAAAGAGAAGTTTTCAGCAGCTAGTGCGTAAAATATTATTTGGTAAGTTTAATTATTCTTTTCATTTATTTAATTTTTAAATTATGTCTCCTACTTGTAACACCCGTTACAAAAAAAGTGCATTCGTTTGTTTGGCGACTCAGTTATTGCACGTATTATAAAATGCATTTAAGAAAGTAAGGTTATGATTGATAACTACTTATATTTGCTATTTAAATGAAGATTGGCTTATTTGTTTGTGAAATTTCGGCGGGTAATAGTATGTAACACCCGTTACGTAACGGGTGTTACCAAATTTTGATATGCCTTGATAAGAATGAATGAAAACGTAATTGCGCCAGTTTAGTGAGGTTTTTGAAGGTTTTAACATTTAGGGGTCCTCCATAAATTATAATGATACGTTTTTGGTGCCTTTGGTCAATAAAAAATATTGTGATCAACAGTTGACAACATTTTTTTATTTTGCTGGGTTGAATAAAATATTTGTATTTTATTCTTATTTCTTATCTTGTTAGTAAATGGTTACCTCTAATGTCTGAGTTTGTTTAACCCATTGATTGCCACATTTCTAGACACAATAGAAAATCTATTGTGTTGCACGCGATATCTAGTGCCGTGTACTCTAAGAGTTAAGCAGTTTTCAAGCAGCCTTTGACAACTCGACAGGTCTCTAACATGGTGGCTGTTACATTTCAGCAAAAAAGCTGACAATTTAACTTAGTTACGTAATTTATTGGCGGGCCCCTAAATATTATCGTATGCTTAATGCGGTATGGTATACTTCGTTTAGGGTGTGCTTGCTTTTTTTTAGATTGACGATGCCTTCAGCGAAAGATAGAATGAAGAAATATAGACAAAGACTGAAAGAAAATTCCGAAAAACATGCTGAACACCTGCAAAAAGAAAAGGAGAGAGACAGAAAACGAAGAAGAACTGATAAAGATAAAATTTCACAAGATCCAAACTTAAAAGCTTTAACCAGACAAAGGACTAGAGATCGTGTTAGGGCATTCAGAGAGAAAATGAAAGCTGCAAAAAGTATAGTTTCGATGCCGTCTTCTTCTATAGGCAGTTATAAATGTTTGCAGACTTTTGGGAAAGCTGTTAGAAAAGTAAAAAATAATCTTCCGGTCTCTCCACTCAAAAAAGTAGCTGTTGTAAAAAAACTTGCGTCAGAAATATTGGGTTGTGATTTAGATAAATATCAAAAGAAAGCGAAAACAAGAAACGAAAGCACCGAGAAAGCTGTACTGGATTTCTACTACAGGGACGATATAAGTCGGCAAGCTCCGGGTATAAAAGATTTCAAAACTGTCAAGAATTATGTAACTGGAGAAAAAACTAGAAAACAGAGGAGACATATGGTTGTTACGATTCGAGAAGCTTATGAATGCTTCAAAGAACATTATGCCGATATTAACATTGGCAAGTCCGCTTTTTATAGCTTACGGCCGGTCGAAGTGCTGCCAGTTGCGTATACATCTCATGTCGTGTGCGTCTGTGCTCAGCACTCCAACATTATTAACAAAGTGGAAAGTGTTGGCAAATGTTTGAGAGAATTCCCTAAAACTCATAAAAACTTGATAAACTGCATTACTTGCAGTCCTGAAAATGAATCATGCATGTTTAGCTTATGCAAAGACTGCCCAAAAGATTTTTGGAACAAATTTGATGGTAATGAAAGTCTGAGCAAAGCCATATCTTGGAAAGAATGGGTCAATTTAGGAAGTCGCCCGAAAATGATATATCACGGACACAAATTATACCCAGACCTCAAATAACAAATTGTGGATCGTACAAAGCACAGAAATATTAATACTCTCTTATTAATTTTTCTGTGGTAAAAAGTATTATCCGGAGAAAGAAACAAACCCACGACACTTGGCACGGTACGTCGGTGTCTTAACCACTACGTCATCCGCGCAGTCGATATTATTGCCAAACTACAGTAAATTTGAAAGTAAAAAAGGCTATATCCTAATAACACCTCAGGGACATAAGAACGGGACTATAACGGAAGGTCTGAATTCGGGTTGGGTAAAATATGCTTTTACATTGGGCTAGGTAACATTGCACAGATCGTGTAAAGAGTTAAGATACCGATTTAAGAGTGCCAATGTCGAAGTGCGAAACTCACGCAGGACCACACTCTGTGCAATCCACAAATTGCTGTTCTGAGTCTGGATGTAATTAGTGTCCATTAATTATGTGTTTGTAAAGTCCCCCGCAATACAATGATTATTTCCTTAGTGCAGGGTGTAGTCTTTAAAAAAATTATATAAATTTTAAATAAACCTACGAGTACAGGTACACTATAACTTTAAAAAAGCAGGTTGCGAATTACAAACTTGTGGCTTTATATATAAATAAATAACTTTACAACAAGTGATAAACTACAGTACACTTAAGCGTGTAGACATAAACAAGTATGTGAACTACTTTGTAAGCTAAAGAACCTAAAACTTCTTACTAAGAAAGTTTACACATTCGCTACAGGAAAGGGAAGCTAATTGATCTCTTATGTAAGCAGGTAGTAGATTAGTATTGTTGACGTTCCTAAGCTTGTTCGTCTTAATGAATTGCCTAAATAATTGGGTCAGACATAATAAAGAAAACATGTAATGTTTCTCATAAATGATTAGTAATAGATATCCTTAATTTAAAAACAATGGAGTAAAAATTATATGTATTCTATATCAACCTGTTTGCTTAAGTAATTTATGTGATAATATTAGGATTTAAATTAGCCCATCACACCAATTTATTAAATGGCAGTATTGTATTATATTTAAATTTGTAATTTCTCTCTCTACTTTTTAAACAGACCACGATTGCATTGGGGAATTCGACATCGTTGACTCACTCACCGAAGTACCACTGCGGTAAGCTACCTAAAAAAAAACAGAAGGATTTGCAAATATTCAGCCACAAAGGTAAAGATGTAAATGCATGTTTTATTAACCTTTCATAGAGGCTGTACTTTTGTATACCCTGAATGCAGTGAAGGCCATGGTAACTTTAGCGATTGCATTTGTTTTTTAGAGCCAAATAAGTCTACACCAACCTTGACCGATACCACCCATTGTCACTCGGCAAACGATTATATTCCCTAGAAGATGATGATGGCACGTCAATATAGAGATTAAGATGCTGTTTTGAACCAACAAACACAAATAAACTAAATGTTTTAACTAGCGCACTATAGTAGATCAATTACATTGTCATTTTTGAATCAATAGTTTAATGCATATAATCATATTACTAACAAGCTTAAAAAATAAACAAGTCGAAAATGTTTGGATATCATTAAATTTTAGCGTCGAGTGTGTGCACGTTGAACGCCGCCCACGAGGGGCTGCGCTGAAAAAGAATTTACATATAAGAACCAAAATGTGTACCACAGAAAAATTAATAAGATAGAACGGCCATGTGGGCGGGGCAAGCGTGACAAAATTGCGATCAAACGGTCTTAATACTGACGAAAGTCGTTTTACCGGCACTTAGTTGCGCTTATATAGTGACCTTGAACGAAGCTCCGACAAAAAAGAGAAATATGCCGTCTTACGCTGTTACAACGTGTCGAAAACGAAGTCAGTTGCGTAGTTATAGTCTAAGAAGGCATTTCTTTTCATCATTAAGTCCATAAACTTATTAATTCAGTGATATTTCGTAATTTTATGAGAGTATTATGTCGTTTGTAACAAACAATTACGAGATCGTAAAAAGAGCCAAACATTATACATCGTCTGCCATACATGGATTATCACCTTTTATTAGTCCAGCAACCGCGCAATGTACTACGTTCAATACGATATCACTGAGAACCGCCTTAGCATACGTTTTCATTCAAAACATTGACGTTGATCCACGCGTATCGATAGTGTTGTCCAGCATACTATAAGTTATCGATTTCAATAATTAGCTATGTGTTAATTTTATCATATTAATAAATATTTTAACACTTTTAATTTAGTAATCGTTTTATATAGTTATATTAACAATATTTAAATAGGTATTTAGAAATCAATTATTCTGATATACATTATCTACTTAATTTATCTTGTATATCTATAGTACATTCTTGTATATTTTCCGTGTGGTGAAGGAGTAAGAATATAATTCACCACTCCCTATCTTGCCCGTGGATATCGTAAAAGACGACTATGGGATATAATATGCGCATAACATCTGTGCAAGAGAGGGAAAACTTGAAATGAAACCCTATACCAACATGTCTGACCAGCATGGTATAGTAGGTCAAATTACCTCTCATTGTGGGGGAGGCCCGAGCTCAACAGTGGGATGTATGTGGGCTGCGATGATGATGATGATGATCTATAGTACAAACTTCATAGTGCTCATTAGCACTCTTTAGTAATTAATAAAATAGAAATAACAAAATAATAGTAATAAAATATCTATGTTTGGGACCAATCACTAAATATATATATATATATGAATTTTACACGTAATGTTTAATTAAGTTGGTATTTAGTTGTCGTACAAAATAATTGTTCTATTCTTCCTTAAGATGGAATAATTTATGATAAGAATTAATTTCTTGAGACTGGTTATTCATTACTAGTTATTATATATGTGTTGATTTCTAACTTTTCATAAGTGTTGAATTTTTATTCCAAGAAATGTTGACATAATAGTCATCATCTTGGCTCATATATGTTCCATTGCTGGGCTCGAGCCTCCTCCGCAAAAATAGGCAAATTTACCTTACTATACTATAGTAGTCAGACAGTTTAGTATAGAGTTTTCTTTTGAGTTTTTCTTCTCTTGCATAGATGTTATATGCTTACTATATCTCTCAGTCGTTTCAATATATTAGGATGGGACATCCGCGGCTAATATACGTAGTGATGATTGGTATTCTTATTCCGTCACCACACGCATAATGTTAGTACATTTTTGTTTACTATAAAAAAAATGTACTAACAAGTAGCAGTAGCAGTGATTAAAAAAAAATTAAATAACTGTTTTGTTTTTTAAGTTAAATAATACCAATAAATAAAATTGGAGTGTCTGTTTGTAATGTCAAAATGCTTTTTTCATGCTCACACGGTTATTTGCACGACACCTATGCCTAAAATAGCAATTAATTTTTTTTTGTCTGTCTGTCTGTCTGTTTGTTCCGGGTAATCTTCAAAACGGCTGGACCGATTTGAAAAATTCTTTCACCAATGGAAAGCTATAATATCAGGGCGTAAACTAGGCTATATAGGAACTACGCGGGTAAAACGACTATAACCTATAACCGAAGCGAACCGAGGGCGGGTTGCTACTTGTAAATAAAACTACTTATATGGATTATATCGCGTTTGTATTTGATTTATGATTGCCCGACTTCATCCTGAAACGGGCAATCTGAAATGGGAACAATATAATATACAAATCGCTACTCGCTTACGTAATTTATTATAGCACTTAAATTTTCTGTCACCTATACAGAGTATATTGAGGAGTATTTCATTTGCATGATTTTACTGTTAAATTACTGACTTGCATTACAAATAACTTCAACACATCACACAAGTAAGTGCTTAATTTAAAGGCATTAATATTTTTGTTTCGATAAAACAGGCTAAATAAATATCGTGTAGTATATCGACCATGGCAAGCACTAGCGTACATGTGCTTTTTTATATGTGAGCATACGTTGCCTACAGAACTTAGTTATAGTTTGTGTACCAACTGCAACTTCGAAATTGATGTGTGTGTGTTATGTTAGTGTGTGAAATTATTGTAAGCATAGACCTTGCATATGTGTTAACATCAGCGGGAGGGAGTAATTATGCCACGCTGGTTTTCGAACAAAATCAGCCGAATGGCCTTTCTAAAGTATTAATATTTCTGTGATGTGTACCTACCTACCGAGGTAAGTACTACACACTTGAATATTACCTTAGTTCATAAATCTGGGCATTAATACGTAGAATTTGTATAAAAATATTTACTTGAATATAATGAATTTGTTAGATAACCTTAGAACATACAAATGGCGCAGTAGAATTTTATTCGCAAACTGATGAAAATAAATGTCATTAGCTATTTAATATATACTGCCTTAAATACGGATACTTTATTTGGGGAACATTGAATTTATGCTGGATTATCTTAACTTTCTAATTAATATTTTAAATGAAAATGTCAGTAAACTAAACTACTCATACGAACATCATCAAATTATGAATTTACGCTATCGAGACAAAAAGGTATTCCCGAAAAATAGGAAAAATACTTTTATATAGTTATTATCAAGCTTAAAACGCAAGCGTAGTCGCGGCCATAATTATTTTAATAGTTATCTATAAAAAATCACAAATCGGGTACCAATTGATTACATTTTATAGCTTGAGAATTGTCCCAACTAAGTGTGCAATAGTAAAACTTAGCTACTTATAATCCAGTCTTGTTTAACCATTTAAATAATACGTGACATCCACAGAACAGTGCGTGCTCAAGTCCATTCACGGTCGGGTAGGCGCCGGCGCACGAGCCAAGAAGCCCTTCATGAGTCATCTAAGTTTACGTTTAGGAATTTATAATAGGATCGACACATCGAGTCCTAAATGAATCACCCGATTCCCTGTACAGGGTAATAGAGGTAAGTAAATACTTAACTTTTAACTTTTGTACATTAAAATTAATGAAAAGGCTAACCGAAAACGTAATACACACTATGTATTGGTAATAACTTTTGGTGCTAATTTAATATTCGGAGACTAGAAGACGCTAAATGAAGTATTAAGTAACACATTTTAAATTGTGAAAAGACTTTTCAAAACTAGGATGTAATATTATTATATCAAGGCTAAGCTCTTCTATATGTAATAGGGCGTCCACATGTTGGCCGAGTACAGGCGAGCGATGGCGAACGCCAACGTGTGTACACCCGATTTGCCTTAGTTGGCCAAGGCTCACCGTCGCTCGCCTAGTTGGCCGAGTGAATACAAACGCCAACGTGTGGACAGCTGATTTGTCTTCACTCGCCGTCGCTCGTGATCACTTGCCTCACTTCACCTCGGTGTCGGTTTTTGTGCACAAATCAAAGGCACCCGTCTGCGCTCAGCCAATGCCGTCCACACGTTGGCCCGCTCGTCATTACACGGTTGACATCCATCGCGGTTAGACGTGTTTAATGTGATATTGTCGCTCAATATAAATGATTATATTTTCAAATTTGCATCACTACTTCTAGATATGCGACGTAAATAATTAGATCCAAGTCACCCTATATGTTACCTATGGTATCAAAAAGTATCTTAATCGTTCATCATCATTTCAGCTCATATACGTCCCACTGTTGAGCTCGAGCCTCCTCCACAATAGGAGGGAAACTGACCTTAGTATTCCATGCTAGGCAAACAGGTTGGTATAGGGTTTTATTTCGAGGTTTCCTTCTCTAGCTGTTATGTGTGTATTATGTATTATATCCCTAAGTCGTCTTTTACGACATCCACGGACAAGATAGGGATTGATGAATTTTTTTCTTACTCCGTCACCACACGGATATACGAGGGGTGATCCAAAAGTAATGATAATCAATAATAAACACAATGAATAAAATAAAAAAATATATTTATTTCTCAACATAGTCTCCTAGCAAGTCTATACATTTAGTCCATCTCTTTTCTAAACCTAAAATTCCCTTACAAAAAAAATCTTTATCTTGACTCTCAAAAAAGTCCTCAACCGCGGCCATCACGTCGCTATCATCATCAAATTTCTTGCCTCGGAGGTGTTCCTTGAGTCGTGGAAAGAGATAGAAGTCACTGGGGGCTAGATCTGGTGAATAGGGGGGGTGTTCCACCAACTCAAAGCCCGCTTCCTGAATGCCAGCCATGGCAATTGCAGCTTTGTGAACAGGTGCGTTGTCTTGATGGAACAACACTCCAGCCCGCAGTTTGCCTCGCCTTTTCTCCTTAATAGCCTCCCGCAATCTTCTTATTTGTTCTGCATAGTAGGAGCCTGTAATAGTGGCCCCCTTTTCCAAGTAGTCCACCATGATTATTCCTTCAGCGTCCCAAAAAACAGACGCCATAACCTTCCCTGCTGAGCTTGACACTTTGAATTTCTTCGGCGTCGGTTCATCGGATCGTTTCCATGTCATCGATTGTTGTTTTGTTTCAGGATCAAAATGGTGGATCCAGGTCTCGTCCATGGTCACAAAACGTGACAAAAAATTGTCCTTGTCTGCCTGGAACTTTTCGAGATTTGCTCTTGACATGTCGACTCGTTTCTTCTTTTGCTCGTCGTTTAACATTTTCGGTACCCAACGCGCGGAGACCTTTCTCATATGCAATTCGTTCGCAAGGATTCTTTGAATGCTGCCATATGAGATCCCTGTGACCTCAGCTACATGCCTGATAGTCACTCTTCGATCTTCCAATACAACTTCTTCAACTTTTTTCACATTTTCTTCAGTGAGGGACGTCGATGGGCGTCCTTCGCGGTGTTCGTCTTCCGTCGATGTTCTTCCCAGCTTAAACTCCTTAGCCCAGCGTGCAACTGTGGAATATGGAGGAGAAGAGTCCCCTAATGTTTCCACCAAGTCGCTGTGTATGTCTTTGGTAGACATTTTTTTCAAGCAGAGGTATTTAATGACAGCTCTGATTTCGTGTTTTTCCATTTTGATGTTCACTCCTTGACAGTCCGTATTCAAATGAATGTAGCTCCCGGGAATTGTGGCCTATTTATATGATTTTTTTTTCCTGAACTAGTGGGTAACTGAGCAAGTGACTGAAATTTTTTTGTATTTTTGTGTGCACTAGAAATAACTGATTATCATTACTTTTGGATCACCCCTCGTATCTTACATTCTTCTATTTCTGTGAATACTCGGTATCAACCACCTTCTTTTTTCCCACTTTACTGCGGTATACACTGAGATAATAGTTATATACGCTCATTAAATAAATAGTCAAAGCTGCAGCAACGTTAATGTCAACGTCCGTAGTGTTTCAGTGCACAATGAACACTGATCGAGGCCAACGTGTGGACAGCTCTGCAAACACTCGTCTACGTTGGCCACTCGCGTTGGCGTTCTTCGCACTCAGCCAACGTGTGGACCCTAGCACTCGCCTCATACCTATTTGCCGACGCTCGCGTTGGCCTAGGCTCGGTCAACATGTGTACGGGCTATAACACAATAACGCATGAACCTCGAAGAATGAAAAGTGGTTTTCAAAATATTATATAATTTGTTGAAATTTATTTCATTACTCCCACTCTTATAGGTTACTAATATCTGGTTGATCGAGCTTCGCTCGGTATATTTTTGTTGTATTTTTGTCAAATTTATTTAGATACATATTAATAAAAAATAAAAATTAAATAATGAAAATAATATCAAAAATTACAAAAAGAGAATAATAATAACACCGAGATTCGATCCCACGCTGTTTGAATGCCAAAACAATACAAAAGAAACTGGACATTTGGACAACTTCCCAACTGAGCTACCGTCACTCTTGACATCGACGGCGAAATTTTAATCCATATTCTATTGACATTTTATGTCATTGTATTGATTAGCTAAAAACACCGACAAAACAACATTTTCTATAAATAAAACATAGCTAGATTGATTTTTTGGTCCCGAAACCTCTAGTATGCCAAATTTCATCAAAATCGTTGGAGCCGTTTCCGTGATCCTGAATATATATAATATATATACAAGAATTGCTCGTTTAAAGATATAAGATAAGATACAATATCTTATAACCTAAACAATAATCGAGCAAAGTGAAACAAAAAGATCAAATCCAACAGATACTTCTTTGCTTCTTCTAAGTTTAGAAGGTTAATTAAAAAATAGAAGGAAAAATTCCCCTCTAACCATTACTCATATATCTATCGTCACAAAAGATCAAAGTCCACATACTTAGCTGCAACACGTTAAGTTATGAATGAGATATAAGGGAATATAAACTCATTTGCAAAAAAAACGGGCGGTTTTGATTTTCATTCATATTTAAAAAGATACAATACCAAAAAGGTTTCAATCGTTTGTACACGTTACTGGCCGGTTTTAAAAATGCTGTGGTATTTAAAAAAGTACGTTCTAAATTCAATTTTTCATTTGATGTTCATTTTTACAGAAAACCCCTTTTTATCCTACATTTTTGGCGCGAAGTTCCAGAAGTTAACATCGACTTTCATAACTTTTATTCAATTTTTATCGATTAATTTCATATCCTTGACTGTCAAAGCTTTATTTAATGCTGTTTGGCTGTATCAAAAATGGTAGATAAAGTGGTAAAAGCTACCAAAATTATCGCGCTGCTTGAAGAGGGTTGCAGCCAATGTTTCGTGGCTAGGAGGCTAAATGTTAGTCGCTCGACAGTCCAAAGGACCTGGCAGCGATATCAGGAGACTGGTTCCGTCGAGAGAAGGCCTGGTTCTGGAAGAAAACCATGTACCCAACCACGGGATGATCGTTTTCTTGTGAGTCGCGCATTGAGAAATCGCAAATCTTCGTATGTGGATCTTAAGAACAACCTCCAAGAAGTAAGAAATGTGCATATTAGTCTATGGACGGTCAGGAGGAGGCTTCTCGCTGCCAATATACGCAGTCACCGCCCGGCCCGCGGCCCCAAATTACTCCGTGAGCACAGAGTTCACAGGCTTAGGTTCGCTAGAAATTGTGAATCATGGACTCAAGACGATTGGAATAGGGTTTTGTTCTCTGATGAAGCCAGGATATCTCTGTTCGGTGAAGATCGACGTCGGCGAGTGCTAAGAAGACAAGGAGAACGCTTTGCAGAGGCATGTTTCGAAGAAATCACACCTTATGGTGGGGGCTCTGTTATGTTTTGGGCAGGAATAAATTCAATGGATCGTACAGAGTTAGTCTTCATTGAAAACGGCTCACTGACTGGGCATCGATACATAACGGAAGTTCTAATTTCTCATGCACAACCCGCATTGGCCGCTCTAGGTGAAGACTCGATTTTTATGGACGACAATGCTCGCGCCCACCGATCCCGCGATGTTAATGCGTATGTGCAAGAGGTCGGCATTCGTCGTTTGGATTGGCCAGCTCGAAGTCCCGACCTCAATCCCATAGAGCATGTCTGGGACGTTCTGAAACGGCGTGTGAGATCAGTACACCCGGCTCCGCAGACCATCAGAGAGCTGAAGAATGTGATTACTGCGGAGTGGGAACGTATTCCGCAAGCAAGTATCCGGGATATACTCGCTAGCATGCCCAGACGAATTCAAGCTGTGATTTTAGCTAGAGGGGGTCACACTCGATACTAAACATTTATCTGCTTTTACTTTATTAAAGAAAAACAAACAAAAAAACTTTTTTATTTTTACTTCATGAGCATATGCACTACTAGCGAATATACACTACTAGCGAGGTTTAGCATTATTTCCCATAAATTGTATCTAAATTTTATGAAATACTGATGAAAACGATTATTTTCTTATTAATTTAGCAAATTGTGTGGATAAAACTACCTATAATTATCAAACAAAGAAATATTAACATTTGAAATGGTTCATTGCTTGGGTGCCCGTTTTTTTTGCAAATGAGTGTATGTAAATGAGAGTACTAGTAATTGTTTTCCAACATCAGACATTATAAAAATATGCAGAAGAAAACCTAAATAATAAGCATTATTACCAAAATTACAAAATAATCGTAGAAAATATACTACTTTATATTAACGAAGCGCGCAAAACGTTATTAATTTTAATAATTTATGAAATTCATAAACGAAGTAGGCGAGACTCCAAAATAAATAATCTGAAACAAAAGCTGAGGCGTTGTATGACTAGTTTACAGACTAAACAACGAAACACAAACGACAAACAATAATACCGCTTGCTGCTGTAAATATCAAAGGAAAATAGAAACTATAGAAACCGCTAAATATAAAAATCACAAAGAGAAGGTGAAGTTCAAGGACAGATACAAATTAGATTTTATACAGGTAAGGCAATGTGATTTCCTAAAAATTTACTCATATTCGCTCGTAAAACTTGATACGCGTAAACAGTCGTAAACGTGGGCATGATTCGGATGAGCGAACAGTGAATATTTTCTCATTTTGAAGATATTAGCGCGATCGTAATACGAACATAAGCTCGTAGAAGCGTCGGAGAATCTCTAGAGGCTGATATAATAAAGTCTAGAATGTCAAATTCAATTTCAATAAAAGTAAACAGTAATTTAGTTTCTGAATTTTTCCAAATTACATAAAAATAGATACGACACATATTTATGAATTTAAAACATAAATGAGCGTATAGACTTTTCTAATCGTACTCGAAGATATTGATATCAAAAAGTGGCTTTAAGTATGATGTTAGTTCCTTCGTCATATACCTGCAGTACTGCATTTTTTTAGGATGACTGCAGAACTCTTTGCGTTACGTTTTAGTGGGCATTCTGTTACGAGGTCAGAAGGTTGACGCGTGTCGACAAAGCCAAAATCTCCCCCTGCCTTAATCCGTAGGGGTTTAGTTAAATGCATTTTCATAGCGTTAGCAAAACAAAAAGGGTTGGCAAGTTTTAAGTGTTTGTAGCTATTGTGCTGACATTTAAAGTTAACAATAAATACGTAATATCCTGTGGGACTAAATCCTTTTAGTAAAAGCTTTTATAGAAAAGTTTTATAGCGAATGAGAGTGAAAGTGTCTCACAAGTACTCACAACTGAAATATCTTGTTTAAAGCTGATTGGAATGGACCCTTGTACCAAACCATTGCGAAGCATAAATATATTAACTAATACTTAAAGGCATGGTATTAAAATAGTTTTCTTTCGTGTTTTCCTTCTTTCGCAGCGGTATTATATTACACTGCCATAAGACACCTTCTAGTACATGAAGAATGACAGGTAACATGTAATATTTTGCAGTTCGCCACCACAAAAATGATAAACAGCCCTACTAACGATTTTACCATACAGTGTATAATTTTCAAACACAGTGGTAATTTGGATGATGCTAAAAAGCTTAATATTATCGGTTATTTACACCACAGCAAACATAATATCTAAGGGCACCACTTTTATTTCACAAGCTTAACATAATAGGTTAATACTCTTGTAACACGTATTTTATTAAATATAATAGAGCCGCAGAGTTCTCTTATACTACTTTTATTATGAAATATTTTCACATTATTTACCTACCCATATGTTCCTTTAAATGTACAATAACAACATTACTATTGCCTTAATATTCTTTCTGTCACAGAAGCCTCAATAGTTAATTTCTAATTGAGCATAAGAGTGTACTCAAAGACAAAAGACCGATTGGACGAAGTCGCGAGTCCTTTACGTGTAATTTGAGATAAATAAGTGTAGGTAACTTCTTGATTATTATAATGTACACAACTAGTGCAGCAACAATTAGTTGAGTAACACCTCTACATACCTAACTTTAAACATTGATTGATGTATTTAATTAAGTCTTAATTACAAACACCAAATGAAGGGCTTCTTAAACAAATAATTTCAAGTTTTTTATCATTTATTATCTTTTATTGTGTTTGTGTATAGTTAGCTACTTATTGGCAATACGCCAATTTAATCAATCTAATGGTCTGACTACAGTAGAACATATATCAATTTACAGATGCTCACCTGTTTGTCCATATGCGAAGATACACGCGTTATACCCGTCGAACGCATTGTCGAGTATATCTCTGCCGAGACATTCGAACACTGTCTTTTGCGATGCAAAGTTCGGCAGCGATGAATCCAAGGAGTAGAAGCAATGGTCGAACGCAAATGTCTTTGGTTGTTTTCTGTAAAAAAAAATCTCAATGTTAAACTTCTGATATTTAAGAAAGAAACTGGCCTCTGCTTATACTTTTTCGTTCATCATCATCATTGTGCCCTTATCCCAATTACTTAGGCGTGTACTTTTCTTTAATAGTATACATATTACAAAAGTTTTGGCAATAGATTTATGACCGGCCGCCTCACACAGGTTAGCCCTCCTTGGGATTGTAATTGTTGCCTAGATACCGTCAGACGGATTTGGCTTAGGTCGATGTAAAGTTTTTAGTTGTCTTTTACTATAACCACGAGAAATGCAAAGGTTGATAGTATGTATTCGTACTTGCCAACACACTGCATATTTATACTTTCTCCTTACTGGTAATAATTTTAACGATCTAATTGCAATCTCACATAGAATATTTGACTATATCAGTTGCACTAGGCCCTGGCCATATCCTTAATGGTAACTGGACTAAATAGTCTAGTTACTATTATACTATATAACATTCGAACACACTCGAGACATGATAACTACATGAAAAGAAGTATTTATGAACGTATACGTGTAGAAGTATGTATGTGTTCTTACTACGTCACCGTCAATGTCTTATCATCATCATCATCACAGCTCATATACGTCCCACTACTGGGCTCGAGCATTTTTTTTTATTGCCGATGGCAGCACACCTGATGGTAAGTGATACTGCCGCACATGGACCTTTGCAATATCAGGGGCACAGCCAGGCCGTTGCTTACCGTAAAGTAAATGCTCTTCTTAAACTTCGTTTAAAGAAGGACATGTCACAGCGCTCGGGAAACACAGCAGCAGGTAGTTCATTCCAGAGCCTGCACGTACGTAGGAGAAATGATCGCTGGAAACGTACAGTTGAAGACCATATCCTTTCCAGGTGAAATGGATGAACCCTGCTGCGGTGTCGAGTGGTACGTTGGTAAAACGGTGACGGTGGTACCAAGTCAAACAGTTCCTCGAAGCACTCCCCGTGAAAGAACCTCCTCCATATAGGGTGAGAAATTGACCTACTGTACCACGCTGGTCTGGCGGGTTGGTATAGGGTTTTATTTCAAGTTTTCCTACTCTTGCATAATTGTTACATGTACAAGATATTCCTAATTCGCCTTTTACGACACCCACGAGCACGAGAGGGGGTGGTGAATTGTTTTCTTACTCAGTCACCACAAGGAAAATGCATCTTATGCATCTTAATAATCTTTAAAATATATGTTCCAGTCTATAGATCATGGCTCTATATCCAGTGAGATTAACGGTACACACTCATACAAACGACTGATCCCCTTTTTATTTCTAAATCCTTGACAATCGATGGAGGGGCCAACCAAATAGGCCCATGACATTTATCTGCAACCATTCGCAATGAAAAAGCAATGCGAGTTAAAAGATTTATCGTTAAAATGCCTCGACTAAATTCGTAAGCCGATTAAGGATATCGATTTCACAAAGAAGACATACCAGTGCTATGAAAACAAAATGCAAATTAGCTACTATAAGATTAGGCCAGTGAACTACTTGTTTATAGCATATACAGTCATAGCATATACAGTCATATCATATAGTCATATTTTTAGTTACTGATCTAACTTTTACTTAACGCTTAAAAATACTTGGATAATAGGAAAAAATAAAAGCTTTTAAAAAGGACACATTGAGATTAGGTAAAAGGAAAAAAGATACGTTAATACCAGTTATGTATAATACAATAATTATGCATTGAAATACAATGGGTCCAATTAGACGCAGAACCGGAGGTTTTGGGGGTCCTCATAAGCATGAACAGCAATAGATAATTTGTGATAAACATGTGTAGCATCATATTGTAATTAAAACTACTTTACGGATTTTATCGCGTTTGTGTTTGATTTTTGATTGCCTGACGTTTCAAACACTTTACAGCGTTTATGGTCACGGGCGGACTAAAATATCTGACGTCCCACAAGTCAGGGTCAAATTAGTTATTAAATTTTGACCTACATTTTGTTACCAATTTATTGCCAGTACACGAAAAAAATTTATGCTATATGAGAAAATTATATTCTTTATGATTAGTAATTATTAAACATAATGATTTCTGATGTTTATGCGAGTATTATACATTTTAAATAAAACTACTTTACGGATTTTATCGCGTTTGTATTTGATTTTTGATTACCCGACGTTTCGAACACTTTACAGCGTTAATGGTCACGGGTGGACTAAGATATCTCACGTCCAACAAGTCATCGTTACTGCAGAAAATTTTATAATTATCTACCCGATACAGAAATACGTTATTAAATATTGACCCACATTTTGATACAAAATTTATTGCTAGTGTAAGAAGAAAATGATTCTATATGAAAAACTTATATTGTTTATGGTTAGTAATAATTAAACATTAAAATTAATAGTAATTATATTTAAAAACTAACTAATAATTTAGTATACTACCACCGGATCGGAACACGGTCACACTGAGAAAGATCCGGCAAGAAAACTCAAGTGACATGATGCTAAATTAAAGTTAATTTTGAAGGCGGCTTACTTTATACAAACGCGATAAAATCCGTAAAGTAGTTTTATTTAAAATTATTAAACATGTTTAACGCGATAAAATCCGTAAAGTTTTATTTACAATGTGTAATACTCACGGACACATCAGAAATCATTATGTGTAGCATAATTAGAATTCAAACATTCATCAACCTATTGAGAATCCATGTTGGAGATAGGCCTTTCCAACGGAGGTGATCGCAATTCATACCCTAAATATCTCAAAAGCGTACCACTCCCACTCTTTTGGTTATAGTTTAGTCAGTTGCTGGTTGTACGCGTCCTACGAGGCCAGAAGGAGTGATGATTCATTTTATTCATAACCGATGGCCGCACATTACTTTTTCATTCTTGTGGCAACAGGTGGTGGGACGCAAATTATAAGTGATCATCATCATAGCTCATATACGTCCCATTACTGGACTCGAGCCTCCTCCATATTGGGAGGGAAATTAACCTACTATATATGTATACCACGCTGGTCAAACGGGTTGGTATAGGGTTTTATTTCGAGTATTTTCTTCTTTTGCATTGTTATATGCACGGGATATCCCTTAGTCACCCTTTACGATACCCACTTATTTATTGTATTCTTACTTCGTCGCCACATGGAAAATATTACCCGATAATTCATCACGAATTTTAAAAGCCATGAGTGATATCTGGCAGGCTAAATTAGCGCAATAGACAAAAATCTAATTATTTTTTATTCATCCATGTCGAAACTTATTAAGGAGTTTAGCTAATTAAATTTTATAATTATGTTGTACATGAGCTCAAATGTTTTAATTAAAACTTTAACGCATCGTATCCCAACAGAGGTAGTTATAAACAAACTATTAATTACGGACAAAGCTGTTAATTAGTTACATGTGAATATATATAAGAACGTATAGTTTTAAACCATTGCTCCATCTATGAGTGTTAGTTGGTTTAGATACATATATTGTAATCCTAACTAATAAATGCGAATCTGTGCATTTATGTTACACTTTGACGCCTTAACTACTTAGCCAATCACCCGGGCTTGGACTTTGGAAATATACAGACCGATATTAAGTTTGGTGACGGAATAAGAATACAGTTCACCATTTCCTATCTTGCCCGTGAATGTCGTAAAAGACGACTAAGGGATGTAACGTACATGTGACATCTTTGCAAGAGAAAGAAAACTCGAAATAAAACCCAATACCCATAGATGATGATGATTAGTAGAGGATTTATTATCTATATAACCAAGCAACAACAATTAAGTTAGTATCACGTTTATACACTTCGATAAACGTATGTTTTTAACATACACACACGAGAGAATTAGCTGTTTATTATAATGAAAGCATCAATTTGAATATATTTAAGTATTTTTAAGTTGGCCGTGTGGCGACGGTTTGAGAATACATGTGTCGCCACCCCTTACTTGCCCGTGGGAGTCGTAAAAATCGGCTGAGGGTTCACCAGGAGAGTGGGCAGCAGCTCTCTCCTGGGAAACGTAAAACATCCATACTGCGATCGCCAACCCGCCTGCCAAGCGTGGCGATTACGGCAATATCCCCTTTTTTAAAAATGGCGTACAACAAAAAAATGGCCCCCAGTCACGGCGGCTCCGGTACCCTACGGGCTCATTTTGGTGGCGGGCCCAGTAGTGGTGGAGCGGGGGGTGCGAGGAATCTCCGGCAGCGATCCGGCTACCAACAAAAACGACCCTTGGCCCTGGTAACACACAACATTCGGACACTCAGGACTGACGAGAGGGTCATCGAGCTGGAAGAGGAATTGAGCAAAATCCGCTGGGACATTGTAGGATTATCAGAAGTGCGAAGAGAGGGCGAGGGCACGATAATCCTCCAGTCTGGAAACTTGCTCTTATACCGGGAGGGCGATCACCCGTCCCAAGGTGGTATAGGGTTTATCGTTCGTAAGTCTCTCATAGACAACGTGGAGAGGATCGAGAGTGTGTCGACAAGGGTAGCGTACCTTATACTCAGAATTACCAAGAGGTATTCGCTGAAGGTTATACAGGTATACGCACCGACCTCGACATACTCCGACGACGAAGTGGAGGCATTTTACGAGGACATCTCGAAAGCCATACACGCGTCCAAAACCCACTTCACGGTGGTTATGGGAGACTTTAACGCGAAAATAGGTAAAGGGAGTGATGATGAGTTGAGAGTGGGGAAACATGGATATGGACAGAGAAACCAGAGGGGCCAGAAACTGGCTGATTTTCTGGAGAAGGAAAGCCTCTTTATGATGAATTCTTTCTTCAGGAAGCAGCCACAAAGGAAATGGACCTGGATTAGCCCCGATGGTTCAACAAAAAATGAGATAGACTTCATCTTGTCAGACAAACGACAGATATTCAATGATGTCTCAGTGATCAGCAGAATTAAAACTGGGAGCGATCACCGGATGGTACGAGGCACATTGAATATCCATACAAAAGTCGAGCGGTCACGCTTGATGAAGTCTACACTCCGACCTACATCTGTCCAATACCAGAACCTCGAAAACTTTCAACTCGAACTACATAATCGCTTCCAATGTCTGGACGAGTGCGAATCTCCGAACGATATGAACAACAGGTTCGTGGAAACTGTCCACGCGGTTGGGTCGAAATTTTTCAAGGCTCACCGCGTTAATAGACCTAAAAAACTTTCTGACCAGACTCTCGAGCTCATGGAGCGGAGAAAAGAGATGACGGTGCAGTCTGCAGCCGATTGGTCCAAACATAGGCAGCTAAATAGACAGATCTCCAGGTCTGTGCGTCGCGATATTCGCCGATTTAATACGTTCCGTATTAAAGAAGCGATAGAGCGGAATCGTGGCTCGAAAGTGTTCGCACAAGATCTGTCTATTGGGAAAAGCCAAATGACTAAGCTGAAGACCGATGACGGCACTGTCATTTCATCCCAAAGTGAGATCTTGGGAGAGGTCGAAAGGTTCTATGGACAGTTATACAAATCATCCCGAAATCCTGTTGTCGGCTTGGTCCAAGATCCCAGATCCAAGCTAACTCGGCACTATACCGAAGAAATCCCGGACATCAGCTTGTACGAGATCAGAATGGCTCTCAAACAACTACGTAACGGTAAGGCACCGGGAGATGACGGAATTACGGCAGATCTTTTGAAGGCGGGCGGCAAGCCGGTATTAATAGCCCTTCAGAAGCTATTTAATTCCGTTATCCTCGGGGGCGACGTTCCAGAGTCGTGGACCAGGAGTGTGGTGGTGCTGTTCTTCAAGAAGGGTGACAAAGCTCTTTTAAAGAACTACAGACCCATCTCACTCCTGAGCCATGTTTATAAGTTGTTTTCGAGGGTCATTACCAATCGACTCACGCGCAAGCTCGATGACTTCCAGCCGCCCGAACAAGCCGGCTTCCGAAAAGGCTATAGCACCATAGACCATATCCTCACGCTTCGGCAGATTATACAAAAGACCGAGGAGTATAATCGGCCCCTGTGCTTAGCGTTTGTGGACTATGAGAAAGCCTTTGATTCAGTCGAAACTTGGGCGGTGCTGCAGTCCCTTCAGCGGTGCCAAATCGACCATCGCTATATCGAAGTGCTGAAGTGTTTGTATAGGAACGCCACAATGTCAGTCCGTATCCGGGATAAGAGTACGAAACCGATCCAGTTGCAGAAAGGCGTGAGACAGGGAGATGTCATCTCTCCGAAACTGTTCACCACTGCACTGGAAGATGTCTTCAAGCTCTTAGACTGGACTGGACTCGGCATCAACATTAACGGCGAATACATCACTCACCTTCGATTCGCAGACGATATCGTCGTTATGGCAGAATCCATGGAGGACCTTGGCACTATGCTCAATGATCTCAGCAGGGTATCCCAACTAGTGGGTCTACGAATGAACATGGACAAGACGAAAGTCATGTCAAATACCCATGTCATTCCTGTACCGGTCCTAGTTGGCAATGCGATTCTCGAAGTTGTCAATCACTATGTTTACCTAGGACAAACAGTCCAGTTAGGTAGATCCAATTTCGAGAAAGAGATCAGCCGACGAATCCAACTCGGTTGGGCAGCGTTCGGGAAACTTAAGAGGATCTTCTCGTCCAACATACCTCAGTGTCTGAAAACACAGGTCTACGACCAGTGTGTGTTACCAGTGATGACTTACGGCACGGAAACGTGGTCCCTAAATGTAGGCCTCATATCAAGGCTCAAAGTCGCTCAGCGTGCTATGGAACGGGCTATGCTCGGGATTTCTCTGCGAGATAGAATCCGGAATACAGAAATCCGCAGAAGAACGGGTGTAACCGACATAGCACGAAGAATTAGCACGCTGAAGTGGCAATGGGCAGGCCACATCGCTCGACGAACCGACAACCGCTGGGGAAGAAAGGTTCTCGAGTGGCGACCACGCATCGGACGACGCAGTGTAGGACGCCCCCCCACTAGGTGGACCGACGACCTAGTGAAAGTTGCTGGGCGTCGTTGGATGCAGGCGGCACAGGACCGCACATTGTGGCGCAATATGAGGGAGGCCTACGTCCAGCAGTGGACGGCAATAGGCTGAAATGATGATGAATGATGAAGTATTTTTCATCATTTAAAATTGTGTTTCAAACATTGAAATCTATACAGTACTGTAGGAGAAATAATAAATGAGAACTTTGGTGTCTGTAATTAGATTTTAGATAGTTAGAGGCATTTCTCGTACTAGATTCCTTGGTTCTATTCTGACATAAATGCCGGCTTCCTTGTACCCCGAGTATTGCTAGGTTTTATTCTAAATTACCAGTCAAAAAGCAACCACCGAGAGTAGAATCACTTCTTAATATCGACACATCGACAGACAATAAAAGTGCACAAATTTTCAGACAACTTAGGGCCTCTGCCGGTATATATTCCTCAATCCGATACGAGTGCTATCGCGTTCTACCGGTCGGGGATAAAAGGGAACATAAAACGAATAAATTCCGTAAATACTTTTCACAAGGTTTGGCTACGAATGGTGTGCCAGAAGATAAGGTTATTACTTCGATTTATTCACCTAATTGTTGATTCTTAAAAATTTTTTTGAGGGTCGACTTAAGTCTGATACACTTTGAACTCTGGCTTCAATAACTTTATGAATACAATTGGCTTAACGTTTGAATTTGTATAAGTTCGCCGAACTTAATGTGCTTAAATTATTATGATTAACTTTGTTATCGTGAACCTGGTGTTATAACAAGGGTTGGTTTATGTTTAATGTTGAAAGAATGCCATAATGTGTGCCATGTACTGTGTGGTAGCGGCTTCGAATACTACCAACCCTTGCTTTGCTCGTGGGTGTCGTAACGCGGGTTGAGAGCCCTCAGCGCTCACTCACCAGTCCGGGTAAAGTTGTCACAGCCATCTGAGGCTAACAACTAAGTCACAAAAAAAAAAAAAAAAAAAATAAGGGTGTCGTAAAAGACGACTAAGAGCCCTAGATTGACCCGGACCAACTCCATCTGGTACCATTTGGGTCAACGATTAAATTCCCAAGGAGGGTTGACGTCAGGCAGGCGGCCGGTCATAAAAGTCATTGCCGAAACTTTTTGCAATATGTCAAAACAGATGACATATTGCGTCGACCCCAAGTAATTGGGATAAGAGCAAGATGATGATGATGATGATGTTGAAAGAATGCCATAAATTTTCTCCACATAATTAACAAATAACACTCAAATGAGAAGTTAGTAATACAGTCGGATGAGGCTATGAATTTTAAGAAAACAATCACTCTTCATTTTGCTGTGTGAGAGTCGCACGATCTGCGAGACTGACTGAGAGATCACCACGAGGATGGACAGCAATACTATTCTAGCAAAGTTAAACCCAACTGAGATAGCCAAGCCGCGTGCCAAACATGAGGATTGTAGCACTATTCCCTCTGGGAACGTCTATGTCCAACAATGGATTTTTATAGGCTGATGAATGTATGGAGTAATAAGACAGAAATACTTGTATATTATTATATTTTAAGGATCAGCATGGAGTGCAAAATGACGCGCGACGTAACGTAATAATCGCGATTGAAGTCTGTGTGACATAACAGCGCCTTAGCGCTTATGTCACACAAAGACTAGTTAATATTGACAGTCATTCGCGCTTTACATGCTACTGAAACTTCGAGCCTGTCCTTGCCTCGCGCAGTATTTTTGCACTACGCACTAACCTTACCTATAGATAGGCAACCATAAACATGATCCTTATTATGAATTCCTGCTAAAATGACGATTTGTATTAAGTGTTTAGCTATCTATTAGCAAAAATATAAGATAGGCTGTTGGAACTAAACCCACCACACATTCCCACCATTGTAACTCCTGTAAGCCAGGATCCACAATGGTTTCCATAAATGACACCGAGGTTTGACCCTCAGGCAGTCCCGGGAGATGATTTTAATTGTTTTGGGACCCGCAACAAATTTAATTAGAAAAGATTACAGAGGAAGAGTTGGAAAGAGAGATTCCACTTCCCTCCTAGGCAAAGCGGGAGATAGGCAAACAAAATGACTAGTCAGCCAATAAGTAAAAAGGTGTACAGCTACGATAGCGCAGCAGTACGGCACCACGGATACGGAAGAGCTTAACGGGGCCTATATGTATGTGAGCGTTAAGATTGATTGCTACAGTAGGTATGACAGAAACGCATGAACGCACGGAAATTTTCTCGAGTTGCTACAAGGTCCGCATAGTAGGTATACTACCCCACAGGTGACTTGCAAACTGTTTAACATAAGGTTACGCTCGTTTCGCCAGAGATCGCACTCCCAGAGAATGTGATGTGCTGATTGTTCATACTTGTGGTCAGGTGTGGAACATTGACATAATGGTGATGGTACGAGTTTAAAAGAAAATAATTTACTTTTAAAGTTGCCATGGCCAGTAAAAATTGAGCCACAAAGTGGTCAACCTCCAGCCACACCTTCTCCAGGCGCTCCCGGATGCATGGAAAAATAGATAAAGATGACGACCTTTCGATGATGAATCCCATCTTTCTTGCCATATAAGATAGGCTATCTAAATTTTCAGTACTACATAAAGTTTCTATATTTTCACTCGGGGAGTAAATTAGATATATAAGTGATACATATATTATGCAGTCTTTGTAAAATATCACACGGCTTATAGCTTAGATAATTTTGTTAAGTAAGCACAGACTCAACTATAATTTTCTATTTTGGCAACATTTCAAATGTCAACGATCTCTATAAAACAATGTTATGAAAACACAATAGTCCAAACGACGTACTAATAAATTAACATGCTTTTTTATTCTTTTTCTAAATTTTATTGGAATATTTAGCATGATATTGAAACATTGACCTTTAACTTGAACCTTAAATATATATTCCAGTGTAAGGAAATCTACATTTTATTACGTTAATACGGGATTCTGTAAAAAACAAGAAGTTAAAACGTCAGCTTGTTTTCAACAGATTAATATGGCTATAAAATATTTTTATTAAGCATACTTTACATCTACGTTAAGTTTACGTTACTGATTTGATATATTTAAAAGTGTCCTCACCCCATCTATGAAGAGAAGGCAAATTATAAAATATCACAAGATGGCTTGACATCGAGTTTTTGGGGCAGCTTTTCTTTATATGTCATGGCTATCTAAGTTACTTAGTCGTATCTTATGAGGAAAGAAACGATGGTGGTATCATCATCATCATAATTCAATCCATCGCCGTCCACTGCTCCGTTTCAACTTGAATGGGACATGCACCTGGTCTCTACGCTGCTCATGCGGCTCTCTTTATGTTGTATTTTAAAACCGATTCTCATAAAATTTAGTGAGCAATCGAATTAGTTAAAAATAAAATTCATCGACTTCTAAAAAGTTTTCAAATACTACTTTAAAAAAAAAATAAGATATATTTTGTAGCGATAACGTCGCTAACTTTCATATTAACAAATTAAAATTTTATTATAAAGTGTGCTTTGAACGTCTATAGATTTCTAAACCATGGAACATACTTGTGAAGTTCTATAACTCGAGAACCACTTGGTTATTATATAAATAACTATTAATTAACAATGAATATTGAGTAATATTATTGTAATTCCGTTCACAGACCAACTAGTAGTGACAAAATCCAATATACCGAAGTCAGCAACTGTGTACATTACACCCACAGGCATGAATGTCTATGTAATCAACCTACGACTAACGTCGACAGACCAATTTGAGCTTGGCGTTACATTATGCAAAGCAGGATACAGAAATGGGAAATTGCTTAAAACATAATGAGTACGACAGAACAATTCTTGATATGGTAACAATACCTAACAGCGAAAATGAATAATTGTAGTTGTTTGATACTAACTTAAAAATTGAATATTATATATTTTTATGGAAACCAAATTTAATACTACTTAAACTAACCAGCCTGTAACGTAATCCTATTGTAAATGCGATGTGAATATACGTATTTATTATTTACACTCATACCCGAGGAAACGAGAAAAAAAAGAATAATGAAGAAATAAATTATTGAATAAGCTCAAAAATATTAAAAAGAACTTGCGACATATTCGGTAACTGTCATATTTAGACAGGTACTGCTAAGTGACAGGCTCTGCCAAGTGATAGGCTCTGCCAAGTGACAGGCTCTGCCAAGTGACAGGCTCTGCCAAGTGACAGGCACTGCAGAGTGACAGGCACTGCCGAGTGACAGGCACTGCCGAGTGACAGGCACTGCCGAGTGACAGGCACTGCAGAGTGACAGGCACTGCAGAGTAATAGGCACTGTCAAGTGACAGGCACTGCCAAGGGACAAGCACTACCAAGTGATAAGCACTGCTAAGTGACAGAAACTGCTAAGTGACAGGTACTACTAAGTCACAGGTGCTGTTAATTGTCAAACTTAGCCTTATTCTAAGAATATCTATCCATTGTTAGAATGTAAGATATCACAAATGATTACCCACGTACTTAGAATTTAATAAAGGCAATGGAAAATGCCTGTCAAAATAAAAATCGTTTACAATCTTGTCGTTTGGAACGAGCGTCAAGCAACAATGACGCGATTCCTCACCGAAAGGCTGTCACGTCTATTTATTTCTCCCACGCATCTGTGAGCGTTTAATTTTCAATATGATAGCTATTATACTGCACGAAAACACATACCATTTTTTACACAACATTTTGTTTGTTAAATTCGCAGTGGAACCAAATATCCCCCATTTGAACGATGTTATATCTTTGTACTGTGACCTTATGACATGCGCCAGATGCATTCGTAATCTAAACTTCATTATTGAACAAACGTATATAAAATTGAGTGCATTACATTTGAAATATAAAAGAGTGAAGAGAGCTCCGGTTGAGTCATCAAGGAATATGTTCATAAAGGGATAGACAGGATACAACTTGCAACGTGAGTATTATATTTAGTATTAGTGAGAACAAAGTCTTTGATTATTAGGATTCTGTAGGCGTGAAAGCTATAAAATATGGCACGCTCAACGGATAATCTTTCTAGATACAATCATTACGTCTGGTGTTTCGTGAGACATACGAAACACTACTTTTATAAGTCTATCCAAAATTTTAATCGAAGGATAAACAAGCTCCTATCGGATCGAAAGACGAAATACAAATCTTGGATGTTAAATTACTACTTTATTAATGGCTATTAACTCTTGCTTTAAATACATCTACAGTATTATTGACTGAACCTGGCCGCTAACACATCATTAATCAGACTCTTATCTGACAAAAGGATAAAGTAAAAATTTTGTTTAAATAAAAGCAAAAGGCAAATATTTTGGTTGAATATATCATGTATCTATTACATTGGACTAAAGCTCAGTCTGTTCGTCTGATAATGAAACGCACGATGGGAGAATTAATTACTTCTTTTGCATGCATCCTTATGTATTAATTTTTAATTATAAGAAAATAAAAAAAAATGTTGTCATTACTACAACATTGTGCGACTAAAACTAAATATAAATATTTTACTAGCTCCATTTAGTGAGTGATAACTTTACTAAAATTAAATTCCTTTATTGTATTATATCGCTGTGTGATGACTAATAAAATACATATTGTAAAAGTGGTAGGACCACACTGTCGACAATTCTCTGTCTACAGCCGCGGGCCGGTCCGTCCGGGGTAGTACCACACTCTCGCAGAAAATCGACGTCTGAGTAGTAGCAATTTGTTACTGCGCTTCGTTCGGTGAGCGAGAGAGCCGGAAGCCAAACTTTCTGAGGGTGTTTGTGTGTGGAGGGTTTTGGTGGTGCCCTTGGTATCACCGAGCCTTAATGCACGCATTCACACTCCCTTCACTTTCTTCGTGGTAGGCAGCGACCCTGTAAAGGTCCATGAGCGGCAGCAACACTTACCAGCAGGTGTATTGTTTACTCGTTTGCCACCGTTTGCAATAAAAATAAAAAATATCATCACCCATTAGCTTTAGATGGTCAACATAAAAACAAGTTGAGGATAAGTCACATGGAGATCCCATCCGATGCGATGGTGTGATCCTATAATCAAATTTACGAGTCCCACGGGAAAGTAAAGGATGCTGGCAAATCACCGCTCACCACGGAAAAAACTGAAAGCAAAGAATCTGATAATATTTCTTCATAACATGCTCTGTTTGTTTGAAATGGGAACATTAAGATGTACTTATACTCGTATATGTACATATCACACAAACTCTTATCTATATTTGTATACCACTGGGATCAGACACAAAATAATTATCCTTGCAATCTCTACAGAAAAGCCACAAGCTAAGTACTAACTACTACACTCGAAAGTGGTATAACTTTAATTCCCAAGAAAATAACAAGAAATGGATTCAAGAGTTAGTGCACTAATTCTTGAGTCTGGCTTTTAGTTAGCTTGAATGTAGTACTATATAAGATATAGTTTTGGTTGTACTATGCAATTATAACGTAATATTATAGATTTAGATTACACTTTTAATGAGCTAAAATTGTGTGGTAGTTTGCAATAAAACATCCCAATATTGTAACCACGAATGAAGTCTGTTTATTATTTTACTAGCAACCCGCCCTCGCTTCGCTTCGGTTTCAGTCGCTTTACCCGTGGCGTAGTTCCCGTTCCTGTGGGAATACCGGGATAAAATATAGCCTATGTTACTCCCTGATATTATAGCTTTCCATTGGTGAAAGAATTATTGAAATCGGTTCGGTGGTTTAAGCGTGAAAGCGTTACAAACAAACAAACATCTTTACTTTCGCATTTATAATATTAGTATGGATTTGCATGTTACTTTTTCACGTATGAAACACTTAACCGGTCGTCTTGATATATAGCTTAACCGTTGCCAGGGATATAAAACAAGCTATAGTGTAACCTTTCATCCATGACTTAAATGTCAAATTTATAAGGATTACCTAAGCTAAGTAACCTTTTTCCCTTTGCAGCCAAGCTATGGTGAAACCGTACTCCAGTCGGCCATTTGTGGTGATGAAAGTGCAAAAAGGGGCTTCACAAACAACCGTGCGACGACTTTTTGGTAACACATCTAGGGGTTCATTCTTTAGCGTATCTATCCTTTAAGCGAATGGTTGAATGACAATAAGGCAAGTTAAGTAATAAACTTTGAAAAGGGTACATCACACATCGTTAAGGCGTAGTAAGATTTCAAAAGTTTCTACGCCATTGCTTACAATAATAATATTTTGGCAACTATCCAGATACTTATTCATACAATATAGATATGTCTGGGTACGCAAATTTCACCCGTCAAGAAGATGATTTTTTTTTTAATATCAATGCAGTTTATGATGCTGGTTTCATTGAGTTACTGAATCAACTAAGTTTTAAAGCATATTTTCATAGAGTTCTGAATTAATAATAAATACTTTCATATTTAATTTGTAACAATACCCACTGTATATTTGTAGTAATAAATATCATTTCAATTACTATTACTGCATAACATTCGGATGCTAGTCTTTAGCACTGCATCAGTACCGGCCGGAAGGCCTCCACGATTCACACCCCGAACCGAGGCCTCTCCAGCCGGACTGCCCAATGGGCAATGACGTCTCGGGGGGCGTCAACGCGCCAGGCGGTGAGCTCCCTCAACGAGATCATACCGCCCTCCACTCGCACCCCGACATCCGCCGATACAAACCGACGAGCATTTCCGCCTCCAGCTCCCACGGGGGAGTCCCGGCCAACGGGCACGCTGCCTCCGTCGCCACCGTGCGGTATTCGCGTATGGCCCTGACCGCCATGGCCCTCTATGGTCGCCACAAAAGAGCCCTAAGTCGGACGGTCAGAGACCCCACCCACACCAGTGCGCCGTACAGGGCCATCGACCGGATGACCCCCGCGTACAGCCGTCGGCACATAGCACTCGGTCCGCCCACGTTCGGCCACGATAGGGCGGACGCCGCGCCGGCGAGCCGTGGAGCGAGCCTGCGAAAATGCTCCCGGAACCACCATTGCCCGTCGAGCACCAGGCCCAAATACCTCATAAGAGCCCGGACGCTGATGTCAACCGAATGGACGGTGATCGAGACGTCGATGGGAGGGCTGATGCGGCGCCCATGGAACAAGAGGGCCACCGTCTTGTCCAGGGCGATCCTCAACCCCAACGCCTCGATCCGCCTGACGATCTCTTTGGTGCCTAGAGTCGCCAGGCTTGCCGCCTCTTCTAGCGTCCCACCCCGGGCTGCGACGAGTGTGTCGTCGGCGTAGCAAATCACGGCCGTGCCGGCCAGCCCGGGCGGGAGGCTCCCCCTCAACGCCCAGTCGTAGCGGATGTTCCGCAGGGTGGATCCGAGGACCGACCCCTGTGGGACACCGCACGTCGTGGGCGTTCGCATAACGTCCCCCGCTCGGTTGGTGCAGAGGACGCTGCGCCCCCCCAAATAGTCTGCCACTAGCCGCCTCAGGTAAGCTGTTTAAGAATGGAGTGCGGATTAAAGATTCTCGAATGGCGACCACGTATGATGACCTGGTGGAAGTTGGGAAGCGTCGTTAGATGCGGTGGCAATGGATCGCACTTTATGGTGAACTTAGGAGAGGCCAACGTCCAGCAGTGGTCTGCGAAAGGCTGGATGATGAGTACAGATATAGTTTTTAATTGAGATATAGTTTTTAATTTAAATATTTTCAAATCATGCTATGACTAAAATTGATTAATCACGTCTGATATGTCATTATAACGTAATTGTATTTTGTTGTACATTTTCACAGTGACGACATTAATAAAACCTTTTTATTTGATTTAAATGCATTTTAATGCGAAATTCGAACGGTTCCTATAGCTCATAAAATGTAAATGTATTCCTATGTATATAGTAAAGATCTTTCGGTAATCACTCCGTTAATGCACTTAAAAAAATAAGCTAACACCCGTCAATTCCTTTTAGTGTTTTCGTATTTTGAAGTCAGTAACCTTTAAACGTGCTTAATTGACTTTTCATAAAGAATAGCATTTAAGTACTATTACTTATCTGTAACCACATACAATGATAATTTGATTATTATTAATTATGTATCAAAGGATTGTTGTTTGTCTTTCAAGCTTTTGTTCATTGTCTGCGCCGTTCTAAAAAGATGTTCGAAAAGAGTCCTTTCAGCAACTAATTTACACTAATTATTGCTAGACCTGTTTTATAAACTCAAGCTAAACGCACCGCCCACGCAATCCTCGTTTCTGTACAAACTAGGATACCCAAACCGCATTCGTAACAACCTTAACAGTAAGCTTATTGTTAATACCTACAATTTATTAAGAGGCCAAAGTGAACAGACGAAGTAGGTCAGTTCGAGTTCGCTGAAAGTATACACACATAAAACATTCACATGCGATTCGCTTGAATTGATTCCATATCATCTGCAAGTAATGGACGAAAATGTATAATTACATGAATATACTAACAAAGAGCGATATGCGCTATCAGTGGCATTAAATATTCCCACATAAACATTAACCAGAACTTTTGCATAAGAGGCTAGACTTAAAAAATAAGAAGAGAAATTTTAATGAAATCTGTTTGAAACACCGGATCATCCTTATTTAGATATCGATCGATTACGAAGTGAACTAATTTTATAAATAGCCATATATGATTCAATCAGTCATTCACGATTTAGGATTTATTCAACCATTCGAATGTCCTTATTTACATGGAACATAATATTCATATTCAAGTACTGCAGAATTTCCGCAGGATCTGTGTAGTGACCTCACCCGCTCTTGCCCGTGGGTGTCGTAAAAGATGACTAAGGAATATATAAAAAGCATCAATGCAAGAGAAGGAAAAGACAATTTAACACTCTATGTCTAAACGTCTGAAAGGTATATTGTTTTTGGTTAGTAATCATTAAATTTGTAATGATTATTATAATATGACAATTTATTTACTTAAGTTTAATAAATCTGACATATTACTGCCGGATCGGAACGCGGCTACCTGGGAAAGAGCCGGCAGAAGAACTCAGAAGAGTGGTGCTAAATTATTATTGATTTTTAAGGCGCCTTACTCTATCTTATTAAAAGTATTTGCTTTCAAAATATTCTAACTATTATTGTAGGTCAAATCTATACAATAAGTGTTCACGCTGGCTTGCAGTCTCCAGGTGGTCTTGTTGGTTTTATTTTTATTTATGTTTAGAACAGGATGCCAACTTGATGCTAAAACCCAGTCATATTTATTTATTTATTGTGTTCAAAGAAAAGGTATATACATATTATGAAAGAGGAAACTCCCCATATAACATATAACCTTTTATGCAATGCAATTTTCTAATACAAAAATAATATATCTGGCCCTACGTATATTTCATTTGCGATAGTTCTAATCATGTATTTGACACCATACGAAAACATACTTTATTGAATTGGGTATTAAAAGAGGATGATCATTTTTTAAGTTAATATAATTACGTAATTTCGCATATCACTTACATACACACAACCATGCAACATCAATATATATTAACCATTGTGGCTATTTAATAATTTATTATATAATTAACTTGTTACTGAGATGGAACTGGTTCCCAACACACAGCCTATGCTAGTTTGGGAGTCAGCGCTTGCAAACAAATTTGTGAAGGTTAATGGTACAATAAAGATTATGATTATGATTAATTTAGCCTTTAGATTATCTAACAAAAGACTGACCAAGATTCACAAAGATATCCATGACTGTCACAGAGATTTGAATAGAACCAAGTCGTATGATGTTACTTTTTGAATAAAATACAAATTGGAAAACTTAAACAGCAGGATTTAAATAAAAGTATTATCATTTTGCTTCTTCTCTTGCGTTAAAATTTATGGATCCAAGAATCCTCTATTGTTAAATATTTATATAGGTTATATCTATATGCTTGCAAGCCAAGTTGCCATTATAATATATACACTCTCTAGGGCCCAAAAAAGATCTTTGCCTAACTATCCCTAGGGTGTGAAAAAGAAACTGACTGCTAAAGTAAAGAAACCAAATATATCATTGTAATAAATAAAATTGAATCGTGAGTATATTTTTACACAAATGGAAAGGCAAATATCAGTCAATAAAATGTTATAAATTTGATTTAGTCTGGACGGATAAGACAAAATTCAGTCTCTTGGGTATACCATCGAATAAAGCCATAAGTAGAACTAAAAATCAACCCAAGAACAGAATTATATGTCGAATTTGAAAATAAACTAGACATTTTTATCCTCAAGGAATTAAATAGATACGTTATTTTATATCCAAACATGAACTAAAGGTGACCCTTTAGTGTGGTGACGGAGTAAAAATGCAGTCCCTCACCCCATTTCTAATTAAACATTTAATATTTTATTGGAGTTTTACTTTATTTACCTACTTTAATCAAGGTGATGTTAAACTTTTGAGTTTTGTTTACTTTACCGCGGATTTCTGGTGCTGCTAGGCGTTTATTTCGCTGCTAAAAGCAACAATGAAATTATCTCCACTAGACGTGGTAGCTCTCGGCCTTTCCGAGCGTGGACGATCTTGAAGACTGACTGTCTTCCTATATCGAGTTATTGTGTCATAAACACAAGTCTTCCATGATTTCAATTGTGAAGCAATATTACGTTCGAATTTATCTTCATTATGTAAAACAACGACGGTAGAACGCAATGCTAATTTCGAGGTTTTTTCCATTTTAAGACGTCTTCACTATTAAAACCCCAATCTTAGAATAATTGAGGGCAATTACCACGTATAAGTCTACCATAAATAAAAAAAATAAATATCTGATTTTGATAGTAAAAATACTTAAGTATGATGGCAACATTATGTTATTTTAAATTTTTTGTAGTGGCAACAATTTTTTGGTATTTTTTTTCTTACTACACTGTCATTTACGAGTTCGCGTCGTGAGCTCAGCTGATAGCGGTTTTTTGTCGTGGAGTTTTGATTAAATTTTACGGTAAGTCTTCTGAATTATTATTTTATTTTGTTATATACTGACGGTTCAAACCATAACATATCAGTAAAGAGTACGTAATTAATGGAAATTTTATTTTTTTATGATATATTAGGTTTATAAGATCAGTGTCAAGGTGTAGTGTCAGTCACAGAATAACATTACTTTTCTCTCTAACTACAGTAAAATTACTTCAATAACATGAAATGAAGTATTTTTTCCTACTTGACGACTTTGCTCAAATGATGCCGATGGTAAAATATTATCTTTTTTTATAATGCCTAAACTCTAAAGACATTGTTGTAGTGTCAGTCACATTGTAGAGTTGGTCACGTCGTAAGTAGAGATAGTGATAACAGCTACAGAAAAGAAGCTCAAGCCGAGCTGAAAGCTAAAGGATTGTCCGAAGAATTAAAAATAGGAATCTGAAAAGAGGAAACATCGACGACGTTTGATAAAACAAACAGCATTGGTTAACATTCTTAAAGCCTTATGTGTAAAAAAATTCAGAAGAGGTATAGAAGTAAGATTAAAGAAGGAAAACTTGTTAGAATGCACTGATACACCTGCCAAAAGTGAGACACCTACTAAAGCATTTGCTTCAAAAAGCTCATATGGAAAAGCGGTAGCAAAAGTCAAACAGAATCTGCCATTCATCCTTCAAGTGTTAAGCAATTGTACATACGTTAGCAAGACAAATTACTTATGAAATAATAATGCCTAAATACAAAAAACTGAAGAAATCAATCTCTGCTCTTTCAATTGTCGACAATTGAAAAAGTAAATTTTTTTTATGTCCGTGATGATATTAGTCGCCAAAATCCTGGCATTAATGAGACAACAATAGTCCGTGTCCAAATAGATGACCATTATGTATTAAAAAAATGCACAAATTTTACATAAATAATTTTAATTACGTCAATGCCCTGCAGCTATCTCCCTTCCAAAAAACAACGTAGGAAGAAGTGTTTTTTGATGAATCGGCAGACTTAAGTTTTTTAAATGATTATATTTCTTGTTTCGAAGAAGGTTTTGTTTTGAATTATTTTAGTTTCAATGTTGGTTTCTAACATATTATTAGTGATTTCATTTAGGTAGTGTTTATGTTAAAAAATAGCATTTAAACGTGTTCATTAATTACACTTTTGTATCTTTAAAATAATTTGGGAGTTCGTTTTATAAGTGCTGTTGTTTCGTGTAAAAATACTGACTTTTACATTAGACAAAGTGAGTGTAGTGTCGGTCACGTTTTGGGCTGTAGTGTCAGTCACAATTTATTTTACTAATAAATATTTTTTTAAATAACTTAAAATTTTTTATTTCACCATTTTATAATAGTTTGTTTCATGCACTTTCGATAAAAACAGAAACTAAAGTTATTACGCCAGTATAGAGGAAGATTATTGAAGTTTAAAAACACTCGAAAACTACTTCTTTTCGCATGTAGTGTCAGTCACGTTTATATTTTACTAAATAAATGCTATTCCAAAATATAATTGGTTGCCATTTTTTTTTCTATAATTGTTGAAACTGCTACAAAGCCATGTTTAAATTGAAACTAAAAACATATTACTAATCGTAATATAAGACAAAACAAAACGCAAATAGTGTCAAATGTAGTGTCAGTCACATATAGAATTGCCCTTGAGATTGTTTGTGATCAAACCCCAGTAAACTCAGGTAGTAATAAGTCGGAATCACGTGTTTACAGAAGCTAAATAATCCTAATTACTTACCAATGTAAAAGCAAAGTAATTAGTAATGAACACATCATAAAAATATTATTACGGCTCTACCACCTGGCTCTAGCGCAGGGTTTGTTGGCGTTTGAAAACAATTGATGTTTCACCATCATCATCATTTCAGCCTATCGTCATGCACTGCTAGACGTGGGTCCCTCTCATCACACACATTACGTCACAGAGTGCAGTCCTATGCCGCCTGCATTCAACGACGTCCAGCACCTTTCACCGGGTCATCGGTCCACTTAGTGGGAACACTAGATGGACCGGATTAGATATTTATTGTATAACAACTTGAAAGTAAACCAAAGAATGACTTCTATAGATATTCGACATTAACAATAGAGTATGCAGGTGTGCATTTTTTTTATTTATGGGAGTTTATTTTACAAATGTTAGACAATTATGTAGATAATTATATTGTTTAAATGCGGTCTAAAAGTTTACTTTTGATCGGCAGTGTGTACTATTCAAAATATAAAATAAGAGTGTGTGTACAAAGTACGCATATCAGAAGTGAAATTTCTTTATCCTTCACCCTTCATCCTTTGACTCATTCTCTCACCGGCTGAATCCTATACATTTACGTGTTGTGTGTCTCTGTGGACTCGCTTTTTCGTTTCATCGAGTTTGAAATTGCAACGATTCTAAAGAAGTTTCCCTTCAATAATCTTTCTTTTCAACAACAAACAAGGATTGTATTGGTGAAACTAAAGTCTAGATGTTAATATGTTAAATAAAAAAATATTAGTGGAGAAGGATTAAGGATAATGTACCATGCCGTGTCTTGAACAAAGCAATTTACTTAAATGTTACAGATGAGAATGGTCGTTGACCATATAAAGCAGCAATAGAAATCTTTCACAAAAGAGTTTTCAGTTGCGTAAAGTAAGAGAATAACATACCGGTTAAAAATGGCGGACAACTTTCTAATGATCACGATCCGTGAATGGCGTAAGCGTCAACCATAACGTCAAGGGAGCTTTACAATAGATTCACGTAATATTTAGGTCAGTAAAACATTTTAAATTCCAATATGTCAAGGTTACATTATTTCGAAGAATTACAACGGCCATTAAAATTTACATATCATAAGAAAATATCGTCAGTGTGGTTTACGGAGTAAGAAAACAATTAACCACCCTTCTCTTGCCCGTGGGTGTCGTAAAAGCCGTCTATAGGATATATGCCGGTAACATCCAAGCAAGAGAAGAACTCGATGCAAAACGCTATTCCAACACGTATGACCAGCATGGAATAGTAGATCAATTCCCCTCCATTGTGGAGGAGATCTGAGCTCAACAGTTGGACTAATATAGGCTGAGATGATGAACAAAATGAGAAAGACTACAAATAAAATTTAATAAAGCTATTTTGCAGTCACACCCATGGGTCACATTCACCCGGAGTTAAGTAGAGTTACATGGTCTTATCGCTGATATTTATCTCGATATATGTCATATGATTTCTTCATTTTCTTAGAGCGTGTTAACACTGCAAGTTTTAATTAATTATATAAACTTGTTTAAGTACAACCCACTTTTGGTAAATTGGAGAGTAATTGATAAGAAACTTCATAAGAGTGATAATTTATTACATCGATATCGCCAATAGTCAGGATCGAGTATTTACCGGTAATGTTAATGAAGAGAAGGGACAGTAAATATTAGATGAAATTCGAATACGCCAACAGGAAAACGATTCATATCCGTTTCCTTGCGCAACACAATTTACTTACAATTTACCAACATTTCGAAATGTACTATATTTTCCAGGCGAATCAGCATTTATTAGCATACTCAAAACATTTAATTTTGTCTGCTTGTAGTACATGAAGTAAATTAAATACAGAATTAATGGGTTTATTTTCTGTCTGGATCTCATCTAAATATCAAACAATATCTCTGAATATTCAAGACGAGAATCGAGATATTTAATTATTGCTCCGGCTCAAATATAAATTTAATATAAAATTTTTACTACATTATTCATTTAATAAAAAGGTTTCTTATTGCTATGTACCTACTGTATATTATATACATACACAGCCTCACGCCTGTTTCCCAAAGGGGTAGACAGAGACTACGGATTGCCTGCCACAATCCACGATCCTGACATATGTATATTCATCGCTTCACTCACACTCTTCTACGTCTTCATGCATTCCCTACATTTACGCATACCTACTCGTCACATGACCTTTTACTAGCACGTCTCGAATTCTATCCAGAAACCCACTCGCACTTGCTTTGTATACTTGCTTCGTCAACCTCTTTTCAGCTGTAATTCTTTCTACATGTCCAATAAAAATGACTAAAATTCGAATTGTATCATTCCACAAAATTGTTATCAAACACTTGTTTGAGAATAATCTATTTTTTCATATTTCCAACACATAATGTGTACCTACATTCCGTGTGGTGACAGAGTAAGAATACAATATCATACCATTCATTCATCATACTACACCATTCATACCATCATTTCATTCATCATACCACACCATTCATTCCCATGGCTAAAAATAGAGTAAATGTAAAAATTTGTTTAACCTTTTTAAAAAGTTGAATAAACTGATTATTTAATAGTCAATAGAGTAAGCTAATATGTTGGCTGTAGTGTCCGACCGAAACTGGTTTTTACGACCGAAACCGAATTTCGGCAACGGTCTCAGTTTCGGCCGAAACCGAAACTTTCTTATAAGGATCATGTTTTCAGAGAAAAATAAAGAAAATGTATTATAATCCTCCTCCTTAGTCGTTCACTCCTGACGGAGTGGTCGTGGTTGGTCGTGGTATTATAATCAGTCAGTTTTAATTTTTTTTCTTTAAATCACATTTCTTTATCACAACTAATGCACTATAGTAAATACCATGTACCTAACTAATGTTTGTTTACATATAGCATTAGCGAAAGAGTTAAATTAACCACAAAATGTTTAGATTTTTAATTTTTATGATAAACTTGATTCTACTATATTCTAGGTACTCCTTTGTTATATTAAATTACTTTTCGATGTGCTCTTATATTATATCACATGATAAAACTTACCGAATTCAAAACATAACACACGAAAACTCACAACAATCAAAATGCACTGCAAACAAACAGGTTACGACATGATTACGCACGTGGACGCGGTCAAATGTCATCGTCGCTTGGATGTCATTTACCGCGCCGAACACACCCGAGCACAGCGCGGAAACTCCCGAATGCAGTTTCGGTTTCGGTCGTAGTTGCGGCAGGTTTGTTGCCAAAACCGAAACATAACCGAAACTCGTTTTTTTGCCGAAACTCGACCGAAACCGAACATTCGGTCGGACACTAGTTGGCTGATTGAAGAAAATAGATAATTTCCAAACATTATAACTAACTTGCTATCCATCAATCTATCGACTTCCACATTAGCTTTAATTATTGTATTCGATCAATTAGGCCGAGTCATTTACGGTAATTAAATGTACAATACATTCGTACTAGTAGGATAAATAACTTGCAAGTTACTGTTAAAGTTAATAATATATACTTCATAACTTACTACCCCCTAGAATTTTGCTAGTGCAGAAAGCAACAATGATTATGATAATGACCGAGACTTACACAACTCGTAATGGGATAAGTTTTAAGCAGAGATCTGCATACAAATGTTTGCGTGTTACAGAAAGGCACAAATAGTAGATTTCTCCGACACGAGTTTGTTACTCATGAAGTTTGTGACCTTTTATTATAGACGGTGTGAAACTTTTTACTAAGTTTTCCATAAAGTTTAACATTAATATTCTGTAAATATATGTGGGGTGTACTAATAGCTAAGTTAAGGCTTACAGATTTGAAATGAAAGTATTTTAAGGTATTGTATTTGATTTTCCATATGCCGACGTATTGAACATTTTCGAGCGGTTATGGTCACGGGAGGACAGAACTTACAGGTTTGTAAACAACACAAATTAACAATAGAGTATCGATCTCTTTATACTAACGCGTGTACTTTATCGTCTCGCTCCAGGTTCCAATAGGGTTGCCTTAGGTCACCCACTACTATCTTCTATGTTATGAACGGGACCGTCTTTGAGAAGATTATTCTCCTGACATTGTTCCCACCTCACTCCAAACTTCTGACTATAACCAAAACTATAACCAAAATTGTAAACATACACAAGTGAACCACTGGGAGTAGGTACGTTTACTCACACGCCATAACACTTACTCTGGGAGTATGAGAAACGACATGTTTCTAGAACAGTTTTCGCAGTGACCAAATGATACAGATAAATACACTCATTTGCAAAAAAAACGGGCACCTAAGCAATGAACCATTTCAAATGTTAATATTTCTTTGTTTGATAATTATAGGTAGTTTTATCCACACAATTTGCTAAATTAATAAGAAAATAATCGTTTTCATCAGTATTTCATAAAATTTAGATACAATTTATGGGAAATAATGCTAAACCTCGCTATTGGTGTATATTCGCTAGTAGTGCATATGCTCATGAAGTAAAAATAAAAAAGTTTTTTTGTTTGTTTTTCTTTAATAAAGTAAAAGCAGATAAATGTTTAGTATCGAGTGTGACCCCCTCTAGCTAAAATCACAGCTTGAATTCGTCTGGGCATGCTAGCGAGTATATCCCGGATACTTGCTTGCGGAATACGTTCCCACTCCGCAGTAATCACATTCTTCAGCTCTCTGATGGTCTGCGGAGCCGGGTGTACTGATCTCACACGCCGTTTCAGAACGTCCCAGACATGCTCTATGGGATTGAGGTCGGGACTTCGAGCTGGCCAATCCAAACGACGAATGCCGACCTCTTGCACATACGCATTAACATCGCGGGATCGGTGGGCGCGAGCATTGTCGTCCATAAAAATCGAGTCTTCACCTAGAGCGGCCAATGCGGGTTGTGCATGAGAAATTAGAACTTCCGTTATGTATCGATGCCCAGTCAGTGAGCCGTTTTCAATGAAGACTAACTCTGTACGATCCATTGAATTTATTCCTGCCCAAAACATAACAGAGCCCCCACCATAAGGTGTGATTTCTTCGAAACATGCCTCTGCAAAGCGTTCTCCTTGTCTTCTTAGCACTCGCCGACGTCGATCTTCACCGAACAGAGATATCCTGGCTTCATCAGAGAACAAAACCCTATTCCAATCGTCTTGAGTCCATGATTCACAATTTCTAGCGAACCTAAGCCTGTGAACTCTGTGCTCACGGAGTAATTTGGGGCCGCGGGCCGGGCGGTGACTGCGTATATTGGCAGCGAGAAGCCTCTTCCTGACCGTCCATAGACTAATATGCACATTTCTTACTTCTTGGAGGTTGTCCTTAAGATCCACATACGAAGATTTGCGATTTCTCAATGCGCGACTCACAAGAAAACGATCATCCCGTGGTTGGGTACATGGTTTTCTTCCAGAACCAGGCCTTCTCTCGACGGAACCAGAGTCCTGATATCGCTGCCAGGTCCTTTGGACTGTCGAGCGACTAACATTTAGCCTCCTAGCCACGAAACATTGGCTGCAACCCTCTTCAAGCAGCGCGATAATTTTGGTAGCTTTTACCACTTTATCTACCATTTTTGATACAGCCAAACAGCATTAAATAAAGCTTTGACAGTCAAGGATATGAAATTAATCGATAAAAATTGAGTAAAAGTTATGAAAGTCGATGTTAACTTCTGGAACTTCGCGCCAAAAATGTAGGATAAAAAGGGGTTTTCTGTAAAAATGAACATCAAATGAAAAATTGAATTTAGAACGTACTTTTTTAAATACCACAGCATTTTTAAAACCGGCCAGTAACGTGTACAAACGATTGAAACCTTTTTGGTATTGTATCTTTTTAAATATGAATGAAAATCAAAACCGCCCGTTTTTTTTGCAAATGAGTTTATTATAATAACAAATCATCTGAGCATAAAAGTTTTAAGAACTTGCCTATTTATGATATAATTATCATATTTTAGCAATGTGTAGGCGAGGCATCGCAAAGGCTAGCAGGCTTATAGCTAGTCTCCCTCAGCATCGTCTGTCCACGTGTAAACTTTTTTTCTCGTCAGTCCACCACAAGATGCATGACATCATGGCCACGCTATAGAAGGTGATAATCATTAATTTATTCGGAATATATTGTAAAGAATGGATTTTCTAATCACCGGTAGGCATCAAATATATAACACGGAACGTTCGTAAGGTAAACATGACATGAGGGACGTATTTACCCTTTATGCGAGGCGATGACGTCATAGGGCGGCGCCCCGGTGGCTCGGCGCGCTTCAACTAAGTTCACGTTGTAACGCCGCCGACGTGACGATGACAATTGAATACGTTGCCAATTTACATTTTCGAAGGCAAAATGAGTAAATAGCTCTCTAAACTCCATTGTAGGTATACATATATGTTTGAGTTGAAAATATACATATGTAACGTTTTTGAGAGTAAGAAAAGTAATACCCGTTAATATTAAAAAAAATATTAGTCCTAAAAATAATTGCAAGAAAAAGAAAACTTGCCAAGCTTGCTACGCCAAGCCGTTTAGCCTACGCGGTGTATTAGGCTAATCTCTTCAGTGGAAATCGCTACCAACGCTACCAAGACGAAGAATATAAGTAGAGGATACGTGTCATAGAAAAGTGACTTCAGAATCAAGTGTTTTCACATAGTGGTAGGACCACACTGTTGACGGTTGTCTGTCTACAACAGCTCGCCGCGGTAGTACCACACTGAGCAGAGAATCAACGTCGAAGTAATAGCAATTTGTTACTACACTTCGTTCGATGAGCGAAGGAGTTTTGGTGATGCCTTTAGTATCACCGAACCTCATTCCACACATTCACACTCCATTCTCTTTGTTCACGGTAAGCAGCGGCCTTGCAAAAATCTACGAGCGGCAACATGCGTTACCATCAGGTGTACTGTTTGCTCGTTTGCCACCGTTCGTAATAAACAAAAAATCAAACGCTGGTAGTGTTTGATTCTGAAGTCTAATAATCATAGCCACATCGTAACTTACGGCCTACATGTATACAATTAGAACTGTTGTTGTCATAAATCCTGTATGAGTCAACTTAAAGCGATAAAATTATACCTACATATGTTGACATCATTGATAATATTGTATCACAACATGAAAACATTCCACAAGCGTTGTACAATTTGCGCTTATTGGATAACAACTTTGTTACTAAACGAAGTTGTTTGAAACACTGGCAACCTAATAAATGATATGATGACGCTTCATATGTAGAATGTTTAAAGGCGTAAAACAATGCGTTTTAAACTAGTTATAAGATTACATGTGGTCCGCAATACTTCCTTCTCTTTTTTATCTATTATTTGAGAACTATATTTTAAATAAGGGTCCTTCGAATACTCATTGAAACCGAAAGCTGCACAGAAAACTTGAAATGAAACCTATAAGGTCAAATTCTCTCCCACAGTGAAGGAGGCTCGAGTCCAGCAGTGGGACGTATATGGGCTGAAATAATGATGATTATATTTAATTTATATCGTTATAAGTCTTAAAATATCTACTACGTCGCGCGAGATAGACGGTATCAGGTATGGTATCGGATTTGATTTAAATTTCAATTACATTCCTTTAATTAATAGTATCTACTTCGTTCCCTAGACAGATGTAGCAACACGTTGCATTCTCACTTACTCTATATTATCAAACTTTTTTAATCCTTTCGACAGAAAGATGTATAATCTCATAATACTATTAACACTTTTGAAAGAAAAGGAATGAAAATTAATGTAAGGAAGACGAAAGTTATGGTATTTGAAAAGGAAGAAGTTATGACGGAATGCAAGATACGTATAGAAGAGGAAATATTAGAACAAGTGCAAGAGTTTGTATATCTGGTATCTACATTTGCGAGAGATGGTAAATGTGAAAGTGATATTGAAAGAAGAGTGTGTTAGGGAAATATGGTGAATGGTGCTTTGCGCACCTTTATGGGCAGACGAAGCCTGTCTAAGAAGGCTCGCCTAGCTATGCATAGGGGAGTGCTTGTACCAACTCTAATGTATGGAAGTGAGAGCTGGGTATGGCAGAAGAAGCACGAAAGTAGAATAAATGCTGTGGAAATGAGAGCGCTAAGGAGCATGATTGGTGTGAAATTGAGTGATAGAATTAAAAACAGAGTGATTAGGGAACGTTGTGGAATGAATGTAGATGTAGTGACAAGGATTGAGAAAGGTATGGGTAGTTCTCTGCTATTTGGAAACTCGCCCATAAAAAAGTGTTCCAAGCAAATTTTTATTCAATATTGACAATGTTTGTTAACGAAATAAAGGGCAATAGCGAATTAAATATATATCTTAAAAAAACCCACACATTTTACTCTTGGTTTTTCAATTATAGACCATTGTATGCAAAACCGTGACAGGGGACTGTTGTAACCATCCAGGGGAATGTTTTTATGGACCAAAACAAGTATTTTTGTTAATGAAAGCAAATCATTTTTAAGATATATCATTTTTTAGAATAAGTTAACAGTATTAAAATATATTTTACTTATTATAGTAACTTTCCTTAAGGCTAATAACATTTATGTTCAATATTAAAATTATCACACGGTCATTAAATTTTAAGTTTGTATAATAATGTTATTATCCTGCGAGTTATGGTCTAGCCTAGTTTCGTCTGCGGATTCAGTCTGTGTAAACATCCTAAATCCTTTGTTGTCTTAAATGGCTTTTTTCTTTGCAAGGTACTTAGAAGCATGCTCTTTTCAAACCTTTTTTACAGCTTTGTGGTCACGACGACTCTTTAACTAATTTTCTTGTGGTCTTTTCCTTTTTTTTTATATATTTACCCTTTTCTCTTTTATTTATTATTTTTTTAGGATCAAATAATTTTCAAGCCTTTGATATCTCAAACATTCATCTATACGTGGCATTTTGAAATAAAACCTATTGAGACGATAGTGTTAATGATTATGGAAGTGTAGCCTAGGATACAAAACTTATGTTTTACAAACAGTCTACTATCGTTTGAACAGTTCCCCGTGCTGTGGAAATGGCAGGGGACTGTTGACCAGGGAGCTGTTATTTTCACGTAAATGTTTACTAAAACAAAATCATTTAAACATATCAAATTAACGAAACTGGTGTGGCGACATACTATATAACCAATTATTTTAAACAAATTATGGTTATTAAAATTCATAAAACTAGAAATGAAAAGGCTTACCAGAGGACTGAACTTTATAGTAACGATCGAGGCCCGCATTGTTTTGGCCATGTAGAGAGAATGAATGAAAGGAGACTAACAAGGAGAAATTATAAGGCGAATATGAACGGAAGTGTTGGAAGGGGAAGACCGAGGCGGACGTTCCACAATCAAATCGGGGACGTTCTTAAGAAAGGCCAGGTTAGGAGTACCCTGAACCGAAGAACATGTATGATGAGATTAATGAATGTGGAGGAGGCGAAAGTGGTATGTCAAGATCGTAGCAAGTGGAAGGAAGTGGTCTCTGCCTACCCCTATGGGAAAGAGGCGTGTTTATATGTATGTATGTATGTACTAATAATATTAATGCAAATGATATTGTTTGTGATACCTAATTACTCAACTATTTGTCTTGAAATTTCGCATACATGTTGTCAATGTGCCAAAAAGGTATATAAGAATAAACTCACTCCGAAAAACTTAGTTACTCTCCCTCTGAGATAGAGAAATTTATAACAAACTACATTAACGCGAGCAACACCATGGATATAACTGACAGACCAATTATACTCACGTAACTAATAGAATGTCATTTTTATTTCAATCGCAAATCTAAATATTTATTAAAATAAACAACCAAAATTGTATGCCAGGAATGCAATAGAGAATGTTAGCATCCTCCAAAATTCGATCAAACAAGGGTGTTTAATTTAATAATAAACTTAATAGGAAACGTTTGAAGAAGGGACGCTTCATCAAACACATTTTATTGCATACGCTTTGACGTTTTAGTAAATAATTTACATTATATTTTAACATGTTAAATTTATGAACGCTTGTTTTACGATAACAAATTATTTGAAGTATAATATCAAAACGTCCTGTTAATTGAACGTTATTAATTAAGGCATAAATAATTTTATTGTTTACATTATTGAGGTATTCACTACTGATAAAGAACTTTCTGATACAATAAATAAAAAAGTTAGTGTTCTTTAGGACGCATAACTACCACTTATGTTATTTGTGGACTTTTAATTGGGAAACCCTATGTGTGGGTGACGCTGTAAGAATACAATTCATCACTCCCTATCTTACCCGTGGATGTCGTAAAAGACGACTAAGGGATATAATATGTAAATAAAAACTATGTAAGAGAAGGAAAATTCGAAAAAAAACCCTATACCAACATGGCTGACTAGCGTGGTATAGTAGGTCAAATTCCCTCCCATTGTGGAGGAGGCTCAAGCCCGACAGTGAGACCATTAGTTACATTACATTTGTTAATAATTTATTTTTATTTATTTTATTTAAGACAACAACCCTGCACTAAGGAAATAATCCTTGTATTGCGGGGGACTTTACAAACATAATTAACGGACACAAATTACATCCAGACTCAGAACAACAATTTGTGGATCGCACAAAGTGTTGTCCAGCGTGGGATTCGAACCCCTCGACACTGGCAATGTAGGTCGCTATCTTAACCACTACGCCATCTGTGCATTATGAGCTGCGATGATGATGATGATGAATTGGGAAACAATAATCATCGTCTTTCCGTGTGGTTAGGGATTAAATCGACCACTCCCTGCAATTAATTATACCTCATGCCCGTGGGTGTCGCAAAAGACCACTAAAAGGTATAACATGCATATAATACCTATAATTAATAATTATAATTTTAAGACAACACCATGCACTAAGGAAATAATCCTTGTATTGCTGGGAACTTTACAAACATATAATTAACGGACACAAATTACATCCAGACTCAGAACAACAAGTTGTGGATCACACAGTGTTGTCCCGCGTGGGATTCGAACCCCCGACACTGGCGTTGTAAGTCGCTATCTTAACCACTACGCCATCAGTGCACCTATAAACAAGACTAGGCAATATCTAAATAATACCCAATATCAACCAATATGACCAGCGTGGTATAGTAGGTAAATTTCCTTCCTGTTGTGGAGGAGACTCCAGCCCAGGAGTGGAACATATATGTTGCAGATAATGAATCATTGTCATCGTTAAAATTGCATATTTTTTTTTTTAATGCTACGACAAATACAATTTCTTATTTAAAAATATTTTTAACCCCCGACGAAAAAGAGGAGTGTTATAAGTTTGACGTTGATGTCTATCTGTCTGTATGTGTGTCCTACTGTGGCATAGGAATGTGAAAAATAATAGATTTTTGTAATAATCGATTATTAATCGATTATCAAAATAATAAAAATACGATTATTTATTATATTATAATTAATCAATTATTTCATTGCTAGACTTCCTAAAAAAAGAAAAGTCATCACGATACTGCGTGCAGTGTTTCATATTATGTATATTAGAAAATAAAGATCACATTTCCGAAAAAAAAAGGTCATCATAATTCTGTTGGGAGAAAAAAACGATTATTTAATTAATCGATTATTTTCCCTCCAAGTCACATCCCTACTGTGGCATCGTAGCTGTCAAACGGATGGACCTATTTCGACGCGGTTTTCTTTCGTTCTAAAGCCAGTTCCCTTGCGATGGTTCTTAGCTAAGTTTGGTTAATATAGGCCCAAAAATGTAAGAGTATCAGCTCTTTTCCAAAATGATGTAATGGCGTATCATTACTCAATTAAATGCTTCACGCGTGCCAGTGTAGGCGTTAAATGACAATAAATTGATAATTCTTTTTGAACAGAACGTAACATTTTCTTTTATTATTTTAGTTTATTTCGGGAGTTATTAAAAATTTTCAACTTTATATTATTACAAACTGAACATCTACTTTACATTTACTTTGATAATTATGTCATCTTCATCGTTTAGTTTTTATAATTATGCGACATCGTCAAGATGCAAATCAATTTTATTATACGAAGATAACCTTATCAAATAAAAAGAATAATATCGAAATAAAACATCAAGAAATTGTAATTTTTTACTTCGAATAAACTTTGGGTCTGTTGAATCTTTTGAATTACTTTTGATCTGGTAAAATATTTTTCTTTGCTATTTAATTTGAGTATATGTATTAAATGGTAAAGAAAAACCTGTTATAAGAAATTCTTGGGTAAATCATATCGATATATGTTAGACATTAGTGCGTGTAACTGATTGTATATTTTTATTTTCTACTTAGAACTTCGTGTTTATTTTTTTAATTGGCCACTTTTAATAATGTTCAGCGAATTTCTAGTATAATTATTTTCTTCTATAATAGACAAAATTTTATTGGATTAAGTTAAATCTCCACTTAAGTCACACAACCGGTATCTTTCTCTTATAACCAAAAACTTCGAAAACAAAATAACCTATCGTAAAAATAGGACAAATCAGTCAAAAAATGTAGAACGATCCTTACATCAGGAATATCACGATGGGTTCAATAAAGGTTATGTATTTGTGAGAAATAATTTGTATTCATTTTCCACGTCCTTGGTTACGCATTCCATCGGCTTTGGTGATATAGCGCGAAAACTTTAAAGACAAAGGTAAAAGAACATGACAGCGCTATGTAAAATGTGGGATACAAATACGCAACTGATGTCACATGTAACATTGCTTTTAGATTGGGTGGTAATGTAGCAAGGGTTGCTATAAGCTTTGTACCTCATACAGAGTATGAGATTAAATTTGATAATATCTGGTTGACCGAGCTTTTCTCGGTATATTTTTGTTGTATTTTTGCCGAATTTATTTAGATATATATTAATAAAAATTAAATAATGCAAAAAATATCAAAAATTACAAAAAATATAATAACACCGAAATTCGATCCCACGCTGTTTGAATGCTAAAACAAAACAAAAAGAAAACTGGACAACTTCCCAACTGAGCTATTGTCACTCTTGACAACGACGACGAAATTCGAATTCCTATTTAGAGAATGTCAATAACATTTTATGTCACTGTATTGATAAGCTAAAAACACCGACAAAACAACATTTTCTATAAATAAAACCTAGCTAGATCGATTTTTTGGCCCCGAAACCTCTAGTATGCAAAAATTCATTCAAGAATTTAGGTATAAGTACTTCACATACTACTTGCGTTTATTAAGCTAAAAGATTCCTGCATTTAATGCACACTATTATGAAACAATTTTACTTTTTTAGTGTAGTCATTCGCTCCGCTTACATTTAGTAGGTAAGTTTTTGCGAAACTCATAGTTTAATATAATAGGGTCTGCCAACAGATAGCGACGTAGTGTAAAAACGGGACCCTACTACTAAGACTTCACTGTTTGTCCGTCCGTCTGCCTGTCACCAGGCTGTGTCTCAAGAACCGCGATAGCCAGACAGTTGAAATTTTTACAAATTATGTATTTCTGTTGCTGCTAGAACAACAAATAGTAAAAATAAAATAAATATTTAATTTTTTTAAGTTTTTAAAAATATTCATTTTGATTTCATTATCTTCGTTATTAAAGGGGAAAATAATATTTAAAATGGAGTAACAAACATTAATGTTGATGCAGAATTATGACAAATAAGAAAGGTGCAGAAAATATAGTACTCACATGATACAACAACAAACACTTAGCTTTGCTTGCCAAAAGCGGGAGACGGGAACTAGAGATTTACCTACTACAACGATAACTTACGATTTTAAAACCTTTCGGATTTATACTGAAACTATAACCAAGAACATTAATATGCCGATATAACAATATTCTCAACAACGAAATTAAAATAGAAGTACTGTTTAACAAATTTAAAACTGACTAGCAACCCGCCCTCGGTTCGCTTCGGTTTCAGTCATCTTACCCGCGCAGTTCCTGTTACCATGGGAATACCGGGATAAAATATAACCTATGTTACTACCCCTGGGCATAAAAGAGAAAGTTTATCTACTTTAAACACCAAAAATGACAAACGTATTTTTTTTTAAAGAAATCAATTGAATGCTATGTATAATAAATGCTCCTGCTCCGGTGGTCGGCCCAACGACGAAGGCGACGTGGTGTTCGGGTGGGTTGCGGGTGTGCGTGCTTACGCCCCTCTGTCGCCCCGGACGGAGTCGTGCGAGGAGCGCGCCGACCGCAGCCCAACCCCCCCAAAAAAAAAAAGTATAATAAATGCTCAAATGTATTCATTTCTGACTATTTTTGTCTATAGCAGATTCCATGTGAAAGGTGTCCGCTGGATGCCGTCGTGGACTTTTATTAAGATCTATTTACGTAGAGCAATACCACAGTACATCATATTCACGTAACTCTTAGTTTCCAATTTTTTCCAAATGGCTCTCAGAGGTCAGATGTTTAACAGACTTATTTGATATAGTGCCGCCCCACTGTTTTACCCGCGTAATCAATATAGCCTAGTTTACGCGCTGATAACATACCTTTCTACAGGTGAAAGAATTTTTAAAATAGGTCCAGCGTTTTGAAGATTACCCGGAACAAACAGACAGACAGACAAAAAATATATAGTAATTTTAAGGCATATGTATAGTGCAAATAACCGTGTGAGCATGAAAAAGGCCTATTATTTTGACATTACAAACAGACACTCCAATTTTATTTACTGGTATAGATTTGTATCAAATACAAAAAGAAATTTGAGCACACAATAGGTCGACTTTTGTAAAAACCCACCTTATCAGCACTTTAAGCTGCGTTGATTACCCTTTTCCCCCCGAGCGTACGCAGTACGAATATAATAGCGAAATAACTCTTTAAAAGAAAACGTAATATACCTCTCTCTACTTCTGTTTATTGGAAGGATTCTAAATGAAGATATTACTTTCACAAGTTGTTCTGAATTTTGTAGCGGTAATATAAGTTAGATAACATGGGTACAGACACTTTAACTTTTCTTTTCCGAGTTTTATAAATAGCGTATTTCAAGCAAAATAATACAATGAGGCAATTTGCAAAGTAATTTACCGTAGAATTTAATAAAAATGTAATAACAACTGCTATTTCAATTCTGCATATCATGTGACAATATTCTTAATCCCTCACTATGCGAAAAAATATAGATACTCTAAGATGGCAACCAGGTGTCAAGGCGACGAATCTAGCTCGAAAGACCACGATGTTTGGGTTTTCTCGTTGTTAACGGTAACCCTGATTTTTATATTGTTGCAGGTAAATAGTTCACATCGAACCATTATGGCGTTTAAAAGGTTTATTGATATCCCTGCGTTAGATAATTGAGTGACGCCTTTCTTAACCTTATTTGATTATGTACATTTGTGCGTCACGGAAGATTAGTTACGAGGACTCGACGACGAAAATCAAATAATCGCTTTCATCTAATAAACTTAGTATCCAACTAATAAACTGTCAACCGTTCGTTAACCTGACCGTGCCAAGGTTGTTCCATCCCTGTATAGTAAATAGGCGAACACAGCTGGTTATCAGCGTATCACATATTTTCTACATATAGACACAAACATATCATTACCGACAATAGATAATGTTATCACAAGGTCTTTTTATGCTAAACTATATTCTAGTACTAAAAGATATAAACAATGTCAACACAGCTTTGCTTTTGAAAACTGAGCACTACAGAAATATATCACATATACGTATACATACACTACACTACATATTATAGCATACGTAAACAGGTTAAAATTTACCTCAGAACGTCCCACATACTCAAAAAGTCGACGTAACGGCTAAGGTTGCATAAAATAATAGGAGAGCACAGCAACAAACGGTCTCTATATGGTGTTTATATTAAATTCGTGTCTTTATGTGAATGTGACAAGGTGTATATTTGAATAAGAATATTTACCAAAACTTCAAATCTCCATGATATCGGTATTTAAATATTGTGCATGATTAAGGTATGTGTAAGGTATGTAAAAAAAATGCACATTGTTTAACCTCGAAATTAAAGAGGATGTATCCTTTGAAACATTGCGGAAGAGATATAATTTGAAAAAAAAAATGATTAAAATAACCTATACTGACTACTACATAGGTAGATTTATTTAATAAAATTTTCATCATCGTCTAAAAGTTAATGATAATTAACTTAACAATCATTAAGTAAAACATATGTAAATTAATTACAGAACAACTAGATATTTCATTCATGATTATGGATGGATATATGATGTACATCTTAATTGAACTATACATTCATTCCAATTCAATTTACAGCTATAGTAAATTTTATGCATTATAGTTATTTTTAATTCGATCTAAATATTAAAAATATCTCTCCGTAAACCATAGTATTAACAAGACCATTAAATAACAATAACTAAATATTATCTAAATCCGTACATATATCAAATATTTTAGGGTTTTCCAAGAATTATGATGTCACAAAAGGCTAGCATCATTTCTATTATATAAAATAGATATAGCGTAAGTAGATATAGCGTATGCTTTGTACTGTGTATATTTAATTATAGATAATTTACTACAAAAAGAAATAAATAATTGACTGCATAGATGGCGTAATGATTAATATACGGACATGTTGTGTCAAGTGGTGTGGTTTCGATTTCTACGCAAGACAATTCGTGCGATTCACAAATTATTGTTCCGAGTCTGGATATAATTTGGGCCGATTAATTATGTTTTGAAGCCCTGTGCAGTACAAGTATTATTACTTTCATGCAGGACGTTGTATTTATAAAGACATAGATGTGGTTATATAAAATATCAAGCATCTAGCCTGATCTAGCGTCCTACAATCGTTACGCATAAAAATATTGCCATATCTCTGCACTTGCTATTTTATTGTCACATGCACACCCCATGTAAAACAAATTCCACAAGCAAAGCGTCATTAGTCGATATTTACATTCCTTATCATACTTGTCGGATACACACTGGCGCGAGACACGGAAATGATAACAGCTCGATATAAAAACATTACCTCGTTATAATCATAACGATCCCAATATGCAAAAAATCATAAATGAAAAATAAGTTCATCATCATCATCTCAGCCTATACACGTCCCAGTGTTGGGCTCGGACCTCCTCCACTGTGGGAAGGCAATTGACCTGCTACACCACGCTGGTCAGACGTATTGGTATAGGGTTTTATTCTCTTGCATAGATATTATATGGATATTATATCCCTTAGTCGTCTTTTACGACACCCACGAGCAAGAGAGGGGGTGGTGAATTGTATTCTTACTCCGTCACCACACGGAAAAAATAAGTTAATAAATTAAAAAATCAAAAAACGTACTTGCATAAAAAGCAACCTAACTTAGAAGTGAATTTGAACAACTTTGGCCGAGGGCTGATCTTTCCGAGGTCACTCCTCTCGAAGAAAATCGACGTCTGAGTAGCAGCAATTTGCTACTGGTCTACGTTCGGTAAGGTAGAGAGGGGGAAGTGCAACTTACTGAGGTTGTTTGCGTGTGGTGTGTTTTGCTAATGCCTTCAATATCACCAAACCTCACTGCATGCATTCACACTTGCTAGTTTGCCACCAAAAGTAATAAAAAAATATGATACATAATACATAACATAGCTGTGTGGTAGTGGCTTCGAATACTACCAACCCTTGCTTTGCTCGTGGGTGTCGTAAAAGACGACTAAGAGCCCTAGATTGACCCGGACCAACTCCAACTGGTACCATTTGGGGCAACGATTACTTTCCCAAGGAGGGTTGACGTCAGGCAGGCGGCCGGTTATAAAAGTCATTGCCGAAACTTTTTGCAATATGTCAAAACAGATGACATATTGCGTCGACCCCAAGTAATTGGGATAAGAGCAAGATGATGATGATACATAATACATAAATTATAATATAATTAAGTAGAAGCAGCTAAAAAGCGGTCCACGACTTATGAATAACAACCATCGAGCAAGTATCTAACTCAATATATTAATAGATTTTAATTCAATGATAACAACACATTGGATGTCCCAAGTGCCAAGCGTGACCATTTTGCAATTATCCCTCTTATGATGAGGTCTATGTCCATAACTGTACTTTAATAAAATGATGATAATCAATCTTTTATCCACTATATTGGCTAGGGTAAAATACATAGGTCTCTATGTATGAATTACAAGGACAGGGTATCAGCTAGTTACGGGGTTGCACTTGCACGCCAACCCCTCCATGGCCCTGGGTAGATCGGTCGGGTTGTGCCCATTTCATAGACTGTTTCCAAAAAAAATACATATCTATATCAATTAAGTATTTATTATATATTTTTGGTGCGTACGTGCGTGTTTATTCTTTATAAACTACATACCTACTTTAATTTTATAATTTTTGTCGATGGTAAGGTATTAGAACTTTGATTTCCGTTTTCTGTTCTTATTTTATTTATCTTATTCTTCGTTTTTGAGTCACTGTTTCCAGTTGCTTAACCTTGTTTATTATTGTTTTCACGGTTTAGGCCTAAGAGAAGGACACACAGAAATAAATTTAAAAAAAACATGGTTGTCTGTAAAGTCGGTTTACGGACGATAGTACGTGACAACGTCATAACAAAACATTGATGAAATGACTGCAACTTTTATGAATAAAATTGAATCAGCGTAACGGGACAATGAGCGTAACGAGACACTTTTTCGTGCATGCAGCCAGCGTTCCTCAATTTATTAGACGTTGTCACGTCAAAAGAACTTTCTTTTATTTTACATAATAGAAACTCCTAATCATTTCACTACATTGTTAGATATATTTTATAGCGGCAAACGCAATAAGAATGTATTCAAAGGCAGCAAATGTTGTTCATAAGTTCGAGACGTTAGTGACCATATAAGTAGAGTCCGCGTGAGAAACATCTACCATATGTCAATGCTTATGTCATAGATTCTACTTAGAATTATAAATGTTCTCATGGAGTTTTCATATACAATAATCGGACAAGGAATGCAAAATAATACAATTCACATCTAGTTATAATGTGGACCGTAAAGACAATAAAATAAAACGTATATCAATAGTCCATTACTGCAATAAAGCTATGAAAATTATGTTACCACTGTAATTAACTGCACAATAACAAATACAAAACCTTCATTACTATAAAACGACGTTTACCGTAGTAAAACTATTTATATAATTAACATAAATTACACACATTAGTATAATTATTGCTCTGTTAATAGATCCGTTAAGTTGCTCTGACTTACCTAATGTACAACAATAGATAGTTCTCATACTGCTTATAATTTAATTGTATTTTCCGTGTGGTGACAGAATAAGAATACAATTCACCCCCTGTTTTGCCTGTGGGTATCGTAAAAGGCAACTACTAAGAGATATAATGCAGACAAGACCGATGCTTATAAGAAAAACTCCCAATAAAACCTTATAACAACCCATCTGACCAGTGTGGCAGATGAAGTCTATTCGAAATATGTGATGTACTATGGAAGAAACGAACCCCGCAGTGGGACATATGTGAGCTGAGATGATGATAAAGAAATGCTTAAAAAGATACAATATTTGCTGTTCTCCTCGGATTATTATTGGCATGCTAAAATCTCAAAAACCTCTTTCACATTAATAAGGACTTAATTCGCCCTTTTTATAGACTATATATAATCTGGGCATTTCGCACGAACCGTCTGGAGAAGGGAGACATGCGGGCCCGTAAACCTTGCCATATTTCATCTCAATTGAGTGGGTACCGGTAACAATTTCTTGACTTAGCTAATTTAAGGACAAATACGCCGACACCGCGAAACTTTCGGTGGCCCAACGTCGCCAAAATCTATTAAATATGCTAATTTTCTGTTTGGGTATAGTTTCAGCATCATGATCATGAGTTCTAATCTTTAATGCTAGACTAGACTAGTTTAGTAGTAGGACCACCGGGGTAGTACCACACTGAGCAGAAAATCGACGTCTGTAGCAATTTGTTACTGTCGCTAACCGAATGAAGAGTCGTTCGGTGAGGAAGGGAGCCTGAAGCCCAACTTTCTGAAAATGTTTGCGTGTGGGTTTTGGTGATACCCTTAGTTTCACCGAACTCGATTGCACGCATTCCCACTCCCTTCACTTTCTTAACGGTAGGCAGCGGCCTAACAAAGGTCCATGAGCGCCAGCAACACTTGCCATCAGGTGTACTGTATGCTCGTTTGCCACAGTTTGCAATAAAAAAAAACATAATTAAAAGTAATAATATACGATAAATAATATACTCATACATCTTTTTAAAGTATACAAAGGATTTTTATTACAAGATATTATTATATGTAATGGCACTGATTTCACAGAGAATTAATGCGTGAAATCGATGTATTTTCTATTGCGACGTATTTATTTGATACTTAACAGATTTCATGATCAAAGGAGAGCTACGATTAATGTTAAATGTTAAGGTTACTTCTACTCATTGCTGTTATTATAAAGGCTTGACTACCTAATAACTATGAATATCTTTCAACCAGGTGCTGGATAATCAGGTCCATACTTTTGAAAAAGGTTTAACATTACTGCAAAAAATCTCGAAAAGAACAACTATATACAAAAGTTTGTGGAACAACAATGTACTTAAATGGAAACTCTTCTAAGGAACAAGTATCCCTTAAAAGCAATGTACCATGAAGAACAATGTGCCGTAAAATTCACCGTGGTTTTACTAAAACAGACGAAATATTGAAATGTCGTGCCGCAACAAGGGAGCCAGTCATAAAACAGCATCATGGCTTGTATTTAAAACAAATAAGTGGTGCTTTTTGAATGGCAATATATAAATTAAAAATGTGAAATTAGTGTTAATGTGAAAATTATGTTAAAGATAAAATATTGACTTTATTAAGAAGGCAAGACATAAAACGATGATTTCATAAAGACATTGAATTATTATATAGATGTACTTTTGTACATAGAGGGACAAATTTGATATAAATTAAAAAAAAAGAAAATATTTGAAAAATGTGGATTTTAATTAAATGACTAAAGCACTAGTACAATAAATTTCGCGCTAATGGGCAGCCACGGCTGACCGAAGTGAAACGTAGTCGCGAAATTCAATTATCTTTCAGTATATAATTATGCATTTTGTATTCTTTGTGGTGAGGAGTTAAGATTACGATGTACCTACGTGTTGAGCACTACTTACTTTCCCATGGGATACGGTAAATAGACTAAGGGCCACCAGGAGAATGGCCTGAAGCACTTTCCTGGGAAGCTTATAATATCAGATACAATTGCCTAACTGCCCGACAAGGGTGCCGATTATGGCATTATCACTCTTCGTGGCGATGCCTACGTAGAGCATCGTACGATGACGATAGTATAATTATTCAGTACATGACTGAACTCTCGCTAAACAACTAGATGTATTAACTGTGTGCGTTGCAATGACACTCTCGATGGTTTAGTTTTACACCGACAGGTTTATAAATCAATTTGAAATTGATTTCACGCCTACTACTTAAGTACCTTCAATAGAAAATGAAAGATTTAGGAATATAGATATTACAATATTATAAACATATATGGAAAATTAATCAATCGATTTAGTAGAATACCAATCGAATATATATACCTATATAGATCACAAAGTCTCATTTCAAAATGGTACTTCTCAAGTTAATTCTTACTTCATTCTATAGAAATATAATAGTAATTAAATGTATTATCTATGTATATAAAACACAAAAAAATGTTTCTAAGTCGGACTTTAAAACTAGCGACGTGTCCTAAACTGATTTTATTAGAAAATCAATAATGACAACATGATTCTAAAACATTAAAACAAAGAATTAGGGCCCGGTAGGTACCGTTGCATTCGATTCCACGGAATCCTATTTCATATATTATATAAATTGAAAGATTAACAACTTGATATTAATGATTTATATCGGCGCCATATTTTACGTTCTTCATGCTATATATATTGTATACATTAAAATTATTCAATATAAGCAACCAATAATTCAATAAGACATTACGCACATTTGGGTAGGGTACTTTTTATTCAAACCTGCCACCTCGCCCTTCGGTAGATATGTACGAAGAGGGAATAATAATTAGATAGTCCCCGCTGGAGGTATAAAATATGTTAGAAATGATATAATTTGATATTATCTTATCTAGGATTTTAAAGGAGTGATTGTGCTTGGTAACAAAGAAGAAATACAATGATAATCATTCCTTCATTTCTCATCATAAAAATCGATTAAGGTCTGTAAGAAGATAACACCACTGCAAGCGGAGGCAATCTCCAAATAAAATCCTATGTAAACCCGTACTACATTGTATACACGGTATAGGGCTGAGAGGATAAAAAAAAAGAAGATCCAAAGTCTTCTCAGAATTGTAAGTCAAGATGCAAGTCTTCTTCACTATAAGATGAAAATAGATTTTGTATGCCGTGTCACTTAATACCAGGGCTTACTATTTTACATAATTAAAAGATATAGTTTTGTTATAGAGTCTATATTAACGCCTTTATTCTCAAAGGAATAAGTGAAAATATAATAAAATTACAACCATTTAGAAGATAAATTTCTACCGTTAGGCATGTTATTTCATCTGGAATAGTATTTTTAGGTCCCTTTCAATGTGTATGCAAAATTTCATAAAAATCGATTGAATTAAGACATTTACTTATTAAAATAAACAACATATTGATATTTGCAATATTAATTAAGATAACAATAGGAGACGGCTTTAAATTATATTCTTTATATTCAATACCCTACCATGTGTAGAGCAAGTTTAGTTCAAAGGTACTACTTAATTAAGAAACACTATAGTATATCTACAATTAGTTAGAACGAGTTGGTTAAATTAACGTAGTAACACTAATTAACTGTTACCCAACAGCAGTCAGAAGGTCTTCTTACGTCACTGGTATATACCTGCAAAGAAAGCATATTTAATTAATTTACGAAGTCAAAGCAATGTAATTACTCAGCGCGCAGAATAGATATTTCAATATGTAAATAATTGTAACATTTATTGTATATGTAAAATTCCGTGTGGTGACGGATTAAGAATACAATTCACCACTCCCTATCTTGCCCGTGGATGTCGTAAAAGAAGACTAAGGGATATAATATGACCATAAGATCTGTGCAAAGAAACCTCGAAATGAAACCTTATACCAACATGTCTGACCAGCACGGTATAGTAGGTTAAATTGCCTCCCATTGTGGAGGAAGCCCGAGCCCAACAGTGGGACATATGTGGGCTGCGATGATGATGATATGTAAAATATTTTTTGTTGTGTGTGCTCTTAATACTAAGTTTACTGTGCCACTTTTCCATGCACCACTATTGGGCAAGAGCTTCCTCCATATGGAAAGGGAAATCATCAGCAGTCATAGCGTATTGTTCGAGTCTTCCTTTTTACTATTGCTCGTAATGTTGTCAGATAACACCCCTTAGTCGTCCTTTACAACACCCGCAGGAAAGGAAACGTGTTGTGACTCTTAATATGAATAATATGAGACACAACACGAATTACTTCGATTAGGCTGTTCCTGAAATATATAATGAATAATACTAATTCGTACATAAATTTCGCTCTTTAAGAAAAACAACAATGGCTATGATAATATTTGATAATAAAGTGCCTCGTGCATAAAAATCTTATTCAAGATCGCGAACGGCACGAGGCATAGTAGAGAAAGAAAACCCCGGCTGGTTAGGAAGGTACAGTCCCATATCTCTTATGTGGAGAAGACCCGTGGCCAAGAGTACGACGTTTATGAGTGAGCAAGAATGAGATCTACATTTGTAGATAACTACAGGTTACTAATAATGAGTTGGTAAAAAATATAGTGGTAGGACCACACTGTCGATAGTTATCTGTCTACAGCCGCGGGCCGGTCCGTCCGGGGCAGTACCACACTCTCGCAGAAAATCGACGTCTGAGTAGTAGCGATTTGTTACTGCGCTTCGTTCGGTGAGCGAGAGAGTCGGAAGCCCAACTTTCTGAGGGTGTTTGCGTGTGGAGGGTTTTGGTGGTGCCCTTGGTATCACCCAGCCTCAATGCACGCATTCACACTCCCTTCACTTTCTTCGCGGTAGGCAGCGGCCTTGTAAAGGTCCATGAGCGGCAGCAACACTTACCATCAGGTGTACTGTTTGCTCGTTTGCCACGATTTGTAATAAAGAAAAAAAAATATAAATTTTTAATGGCTACTCTGGTATTGTACCCAGAGTATTGCAATAGATTGTTACCTTATTAGGGGTCATTAAGGATTTTTTTAAACCTTAATGTCTTTCGAAAATAAATGCCTGATAGTGTAAATTATTTATTACATCATCACATCTCACAAAGCAGTGGAGCGCCACTGCTAGGCTCGGGCCTCATCCACAAAAGTGAAACACACTGACCATACCATGCTGGTAACAGACGGTTGGATTTTATTTCGAATTTTCCTTCTCTTGCAAAGATTTTATCTGCATATACATATACTGTCGTCTTTTACAACATCCACGAGCAAGAAAGGATGGTAAATCGAATTCATAATCCGTCACCACACGGAAAAGATGTAAATAATACGCAATATTCACTTATTATTCATGAGCGTTTAGATCTACTTCTAAAAGAATTCAAATTGCCGCAATTTAATTAATTACAGGATTAAAATGGCTTGTGAGTACAAAATTCTGCTCACTGCACAAGTCACTGACTTAATGACGGGAAAGGGAAGTCCTGTGTAGCTAACGAGAAGAAGCATTTAATTTTAATATAAAAACACGACATTGTATAAGATGTTTGATGCATAACAAAAAAATGTTTTACAGTTCATAAATTGAGCTACAGTTATTCAGTTATTTATGCTTAAAAACGGTAATCTTTTGGTCGGTTATGGTCCGACTGCAGTCCACCCAGAAGTCTAGAGCGACGAGAGGATGTCATAATATAGCCTACCGTGCATCCTCTTTCCGCTTTTTGAACGAGTTACCGGAATCAATGAAATAAAAAGTCAACATGACTTTGGTAGCTCGTCCAACGATGTACCCTTTTGGTTTCAGAAGGCCTTTTTGATAGTTGAGTGTTATTTCCATGTCTGAACCCGCAATTGTGACAAAAGTACTCTTACAATTACTTCTGTGTATGTCAACTAGTGTTGCCAAATGCAAGACCAAGACGAGACTTGGACCGGTCTTGGTCTTGCAACATCACACCTGGTCTCGTCTTGGTCTTGGTCTTGCGCACCCGAATCTTGGTCTTGGTCTTGCGCACCCGAGTCTTGGTATTGCAGCAAGAGTCTCGCAAAGTTTTGCAGTAAGAATAACGTAACAGTAATTTATCATGGCAATGAAAAATCCAACTAAATTAATCAAATATCCTATCCTATCTATCCATCTGCTAGCCTATAGTTCACTATTGAATACAATACTTACCACTGGAGAAAATTACTCTTCTATTCCCCTGGTGTTCCATTAGAGCGTTACTACTCTTATGACAGGACTTTCGACCCTATTTTCTTAAGACGTCACCACACGAGGCAGTTGATACAATAAATTTTATGTCATTTTATAATCAATGCGATATTTTACAATTAATGCGATTGTTTATATTCCCCTTCAAGTTAAGTGGTATGTATCTATTGTATTTCCAGTTTAGTTACTGATACTCTGGATACTTGAAAAACCTGTTGCTCTATTGCCTATATAAATACTTTGGCCGCTGGATCCATGTAGCTCTTAATATACTATTTATTCAAGAACATATAAAACCGATTTAAAATTTTATGGTTTTAATACTTGTAAAATGTATGATATTCGTCGTCATCGTCACAGCTCATAAAAGTGCCACTGCTGGGCTTAAGCTTCCTTCCAGTAAGAGGAAAATTGATCTACTATACCACGCTGGTCAGACATGTTGGTACAGGGTTTTCTTTCTAGTTTCACTTCTCTTGCACATATGTTATATACACAGGTGTATCAGGTTATGGGACAACTGTTCATGTATGTTGTAGTTCAACAGTCATAGATCATAATTAGAATGTATATTACACAAAAACAATATAACGTAAAAAGTTTAGTGATTACAAAAATGTGTGTCTAAGAGTTTATGCCTTAAATTTTATGCATTATGTAGGTATGTACAGACAGGATATATGTAAGCATGTAAAATTTCGACAGTATAAATAGGTATTAGATTTGCGCGAACCTTTCAATGGTTACGTAGGTACAAAGGCGACTCATCAACGGTCATCGGCCGATCAGCTGATTTATGTTAAAGCTAAGTTTGTCTTGCTTATGCAAACGTAATCATTGATTTATTCTAATTCTAATGAACATTTAACAAAATACGAATATGTGTAGATTAAGTATCATTCCTTTATACATTTTAATCAATTTACACGAAAAAACGATGACAAAATTGAGAACTTACATGTCTCTCAATTCATTAACGAATCGATATTTTTATTTCAATTTTTTTTCATGGGTTCCTAACACCATTGCCCGATCCGATTTGATATGACATCCACGGGTAAGAGAGTGGTGAATTATATTCGTACTCTGTCTTTTTTTTTGTGTGTGTGTAGTTGTTGATCGCAGATGACCTTGACAGCTTAACGCGGTCAATGGGTGAGCGCTGATGGCTCTCAACCCGGTAAGTAAGTTAAGCGAACATCGCCCGAGGGCTCCCCCCTGTGGGGAACGGACCTCGGCTCGGGGCGTCGCTGAGAGCAAAGTGGGCGTGGCGAAGTTTAGGTTAATGACTTTTACGCGGCGCGGTTTTCGACCTCGACGGCGAGGAAGATACCGCGGAGTTTTATCTTTTATCGCTGCGCGAGCTGTGTAGGTCCTTTCTTGGGCGATTATAATAGCGTCATCTTCTTCTTCAAGAAGATGACGAGGACGTCGGACCGCGGATATTTTTGAGGGGACGTAGTTTACCGCCCCAACCACTAGTGGATTGGGGTGAGTCGTGGCAGAGGCAAAATAGCGCTGGGAGCAACGCTTCATGTACTGCCTGATGGTGATCGTACTCTGTCCCTACATGGACGTTTATGTAGATTAATTGTAGGCATATTTCTATGTCCAACAGTGAACGTCGTTGGGCTAATGAATAAACAGATATATAAATATGTATAATGGGCAAGAGCACTCTCGTGATTACGGTATTTTTGTCCTTAAGCCTATCCGAAGAGTAATTCTGAAAAGCCAACACCAACATTGGGAATCGATTGGTTAATAGATGGATATCTCAAGACTGATTTGACTTGCCGTGTAGTGACGGAGTAAGAATATAATTCATCACCCCCTATTTTACCCGTGACTACGAACCCACGACTAAGGGCTATAATATATAACATCGGTGCAAGAGAAGGAAAACTTGACATGCATGACCTGTAACAAGACGGTCGATCACCGTGGCGATTCCCCTCCGGCCACGGCCGATTCTCCTCCTGTTATATAGAAGACACGAGCTCAACGGTATATAAGCTGAAATGGTGATTTGAATTAAATGCAAGACCGCGAGACTCTTGCAGACCCAGTCTTGGTCTTGCTCAAGTCTTGCAGGGCCAGTCTTGGTCTTGGTCTTGCAAAAATTAAGCGGTCTTGGTCTCGGTCTCGCATTTCTCGCAAGACCAAGACCGCAAGACCAAGACTTTTTTGGGCAACACTAATGTCAATTCATACACATCCCCCTGCTGGGCTAAGACCTCCTCAACAATAGGAGAGAAAATGAAATTTTAATCTTTAGTTAGACAAGCTATATTTCTTTCCGCTTTCTGTATGTAATACTTCATCTAAATTTAAGCAAAGGGATCAATATCAATAAAAAGTCTTCTTTCTTTCTTTCCAAATAAGCATATAACATCTATGCAAGATAAGGACAACTTTTAATGAATTCCTATATTATTACGTCTGACCAGCGTAGTATAGTAGATCAGGCTCGTGCCCAATAGTGAGACGTGTATGAGCTGAAATGACAAGGAACAGACCATAGTCCACAACCCGGCTAAAAAATTAAGCTAGCCACCAAAGTTAATTCCACGACTACAGTGGCCCGCCCTTTGGGAAGTGGTGACATCCAAACAGACACTACACCTTTATCATTTACCGTGGGTGTCGTAAAGACGTTGTGCTTGCCGGGTGTTTGACCTGTACACTTCTATTTATATTGAACTTGGTGAACGGTTTCGAATACGGTGTTGTTGCCATTCATCTAAATAGCCGTGGGGTTATATACCGTATTTTGTGTTCAGGTGTAGGTACTTAATAACCAGTATATAGTTAAAATATATTCATGAAATAAAAAATCATAAACTAGTAGATATTTGATATAGCTCCACACGATTCCCTTAGACAGAAACGCTTGTGGTGGCGGCTACGAATACTACCAACTCTTACATTGCTCATGGGTGTCGTAAAAGAGGACTTACAGTTTTTCATCGACCTGTACGTCAGCTCAACAATTACATTCCCTAAAGAGGGTTGATGTCAGGAAGGCGGCCTGTCATAAAACTATAGACAATAACTTTCGCAATATGTACTCAAGACTACAGATGGCATCGATCCCAGGTAATTGGGAAAAGAGCAGGGTGATGATGATCATGGTAGGACGATTGGAACAGTATTCCAATAGGTATGGGTTCGAATCTCGCGTGCATTTTAGCTCGATGATAAGCTTTTATAAATAACCTAGCATGTTAAATGTTACTTTAGTAATTTGAAACCAAGCAATAGTTTCAGAGATTATCCTCAAATTAGACAACTTTAAATAATACCTAATTTTTTATTACTGTAAAAGAATAATTATTTGAGTTAGCTACCAATAGGTGTTCTGAATTTGGGTGCTTTGCTGTGTTCTTTGCTTTAATAATATGTTTGCAATATCCATCACGATCGAGCATCCATTGTTGTAGATCAAGGTGTTTATCTTAAAAAATCCTGAAATTACCTAAAAGAGATCTCAATGATATCTGCTTGAATTCCTCAATTTCGCTAAGCGCATATCGATAAACACTTGTATAAAGCAGTCGAGGTGAATCCCGTTTTTTTCGCATCATTAAAGAATCGAATCTGTCGCCTTAGAAACGCTACGTAAACACCGGTGACGTGCCCGCTGAGTTCACTTGTATTGATTCGAGCGCACCGACCTCGTTGAAACGTCACCGTGACGATATTGCTATTTAACGTTTTATTACCTACGGTATCTTATCGATACACAGGTTATCGTCAGATATTGTTATATTTAATACTGATATAAAAATGTTACTAAAAATTAAGGCCTCCAGACCGTAAATAAGTTAAATATATTCGTTTATATCGTAATGAGTCATATCACATAGGCATACTAATTGACAACTGACCACACAGACTATTTCTGTCCTAATTTCAATAAATAGTTTGGACCACAGAAGACTGTGGCAGGTCATAATAGCAAGGTCATAATTTGGAACAGCCATCAGTAAATGGACTACGGACTCACCCGCTATTACATGGGATTACGATGTGAACTTTACGTGTGGTGACGGAGAAAGAAAACGATTCGCCACTCTCTATCTTACCCGTGGATATACGTCCCACTGTTAGGCTCGAGCCTCCTCCACAATAGGAGGACAATTGACCTACTATACCACGTTTGTCAGACGTGTTGGTATAGGGATTTGCTTCGAGGTTTCCTTCATGCAACATGGTATAGTAGGTCAATTGCCCGCCTATTGGGGACGAGGCTCGAGCCCAACAGTGGGAAATGTATGAGCTGAGACGACGACGACGGTGTTTTCACGGTGGCAGAAATTAATTCATCATCATCATCGCAGCCCACATATGTCCCACTGTTGGGCTCGGGCCTCCTCCACAATGGGAGGGAATTTGACCTACTATACCATGCTGGTTAGACATGTTGGTATAGGGTTTCATTTCGAGTTTTCCTTCTCTTGCACAGATCTTATGTGCAAATTATATCCCTTAGTCGTCTTGTAGGACATCCACGGGTAAGATAGCAAGTGGTGAATTGTAGTAAGAAACTCCGTCACCACACGGATAAGAAGACACGTCAGCGTCCGTCACCACACGGCAGAAATTAATTACGTGCCTAATATCAGTGTACCTCTAAATACCCATTTTGTATTGTATTTTAATCTACCCAGCTAGTCCGGGTGATAAAGGGCGACATGCTATATCTTCGTCGCCTCTCATTACCTTTTAAATGGAATACTGTCACCCTGGCATTGCCTTTGATAGCCCGACCTCCTTTCCGTATCAGTCCATCAAACTGTATTTTATGACACAATTTAATAAGTGTAATCTAAAACTGTGTAATCTAATAAGAATGTATAATTATGTATAAATTGGAATAAAGGTTAGTAGGTACAGATCGAATGAATGATCCCATTGAAAAGTCAAACTGAGGTCAACAAACATGTGTACAATAGGAGTATTCGTACTAAATAGCGGACCGTTCGCATAATGTGACCATTTTGTAATTTAGATCAGTAACACAAAAATATAACAATCGTTCTATTTCAATAATTAATTATACAAGAGATAAATATTTTCAAAAATATTAAAACCGCAACACCAATTTTTGTGTGAAGACGGAGTCAGAAAGTAAATTACCACTCGATTTTTTGCCATATAAGCATATAAAATCGCTAAATAAAATTAGAATAAAGGGCTATGGGTGCTCGTCCAAACAGGCGGCTTGGGATATCGGACGGGTTTTTCTCTATTGTGAAAGAGGCCCGCTCTTAATAATGGTACGTTAAGAAGACGGAAATTAAAACAAATTTTAGGTAGATATATATTTATTACAGAAGTCTCTATTTTTAATATATAATCTACTCAAGACTATAAGGATTATAAGAATATTTAAGAAATGAAGAAAAGAAAATTGAATTTATCAATATTCACGACTGGGACGGCAGAAACAATAAACAGGATTCTGTTGAATGTACAATGGAATCGTGCTCATTTTTGCGCGATAGTAAAAAAAATAGCGAGTCATCTCTCAGCTGAAAATACGTGCTCGGTATTCCTAACAGAGGAACCTAAACTAATTCTCATCTAACCCTCCTGAGAATCGATCAAATGTAGCGGCGATACCAAAATTAACAAAATTTATTGACATCAGCCTTGTTTCGTCTGAGTAATTTAGGGAAATTGTCGTGTCTGCTTCCAGTTTCAGTATGAAATCTGATTTTGGTAATGGTTTACACTCTCCTGGGGAGAAATAGCTATAAAAAATAATATATCAGAAAATTTATTCGGGCGGGGTTTTTGTGTCATTTTAATGTAATAAAGGTTGTCCTTTCAGTCTAGGTCTTTATTCGCTATGACCAAACAAATGAAACGCGGCCACGTTACTATTTAGAATGCTATTGGTTGTACAGACTTTTAACAATTTTTTGCATTTGAGTTGAGAATATTATATCTCTGGTAGCATAGGGAATCACATCCCTTGTGGTAAATGACAATGTAGTCTTAAATAATAAAGCAGTATGGTTTATGATATAAGAAGTCATTGCTGCGGCTTTGAGATTTGAGCTACGATCGACTAACACACCATGATGCAGCATGCATAATTTAGCGGCATAATTTATTACGTGGATGATATTAAATTTCCCACCAAACCCACCCACTGTAAGTAATTAGTACCTACAATGCACGCGATCAAGGAACATTTCCGTTAGTTGATTTGTACGACACCAGTGGGCCAAAGAAATATCATTCTAAATCACTATTTTTTTTTATAAATTTTTAAAAATCAGCCAAGTACGAGTCGGACTCGCGCACGAAGGTTTCCGTACTATTGACTAGGTAAACAATCGCAGGTACATAATTATGCCGTAATACTTACATTATAAATATTTCAAATGCCTACCTGTACCATTTACTGATATCAAGCAAAAAACGGCAAGAAAACGGCGTTTTTTGTGTGGGAGCCCCCTTGAATATTTAATTTTAATTTTATTATTAAAGTAAAAATACAACTGAGTATTTTGTGAATAAGTCAAGTGCCTACCTGTTGCCATACCGAGCAAAAAAGGGGCAAAAAAAATTACGTTTGTTGTATGGGAGCCCCCCTTAAATATTTATTCTATTTTTAGTATTTGTTATTATAGCGGCCACAGAAACACATAATAGGGAATATGCACGAATCTCCAAAATGAATAAATTATTTTTATTTATAATCTTTATTGCTTAAAAAACGTACCTATACAATATTTTTTTAATTTTATCATTATTTAATTATTAAATTTAGTTATCAAAAGGTGCCTTTTTTGAGATTCGCGCGCAAAATTTCTAAAACTCAACGCATCAGTCCATCTTCTGATTAGGGCTGTCGATATTTTAAAAAAATATAGTTTTTCGGTATATCGATATTTTTAAATAGGTATATCAATATTAGAGTTAGATATAACGAAAAAAAAAAATCGATATTTCGATATTTACCACATGACCACTCCTTAACTTCGTTCCTTGCGGGGTTGCCGTGCTGAGCTTTCTTTTTATCAAATTCTAGGAGTAAGTGATAACTGATCATCAATTTCATGCCAGTGCTTTTACAGTAGATTAAGTTTACGGTGATTTTGTAGAATAAATACTTTACAAGAAAAGATAAAACACCAAATTTATTCAAATAAATATCGACCCTCGATACTTACTTTTATTATAGATATATCGTCCAAAAAAAAGTTCAGTATTAAGTATTGATATTTTTAAATAATAACATCGATATTTTGACATATCGATATTTTATCAACAGCCCTCCTTCTGATATCAAGTTGTTGTTTGTATATTTCTAGTGATTATTTTGTATTGTTACCCAGTTATTTCATAATAAGTGCAAGTATTAATCTTTGTGAATAAAAGACTTATTACAATGACTGAAACCGGTTTCGTCAAAGTACAATCAGATAATCTTCCTAAAATAGACGTGTAATAGACGTGGAAGTATGATGACAACGTTTTTCGCGTCTAATTCAGATTTATCGTCTGTTAAACTCGGAGGAATAAAAGCTGCAAGGTAAATAAGATATAACATATTTAATAATCGTAATAATAATAAAAATATCGATATATCGATATTTTTCCGATATATCGAACCCCGATATTGATACATTGTAAAATATAGATATGTCGAAAAACGATATTTATAAAAATATCAACAGCCCTAGCCACTTGTACGAGCGTCGAGTACTCTGACGTCACAGAATATGCGCGCCGAAGTAGCCGTGTTTACATCGCCCATAAATGATAGCGATTTTAATTTTTTTTTTGCGTAATGGTTTATATTTTGGATGTGTTATATTTATTTCTAGTAATTTAATAACTAGTAGAAACGTTTGACAAAATAAAAAAAAAAATCATGCATATTCCCTATTGGTAAAAATTCAACTGTCTAGCTATCGCGGTTTTTGATATACAGCCTGGTGACAGAGAGACGGGCGGACAGACAGCGAATTCTTAGTAATAAAGTGCCGTTTTTACCCATTGGGAACCCTAAAAAGTACATGATGCCAATACTACTATTTTAAATTTGAAAGAAAGATATAATTATAAAGTGTGCAGAAAGATATAATTATAACATGCCAATCAGCAGCGTTTTACACATGATCAGCAGTCACATGCATTTCTTTGCTTAGAAAACATACTAGTTTTTCTATGATCTAATACAGCGACTATAAGTCAGGCATTTCTTTTTAATGTTTCTTAAAAAAAAACTATAAAATCCACCGCTCTACAAAAATTTACTCCTTAGTGTAGTGTTGTCTTTCATAGACATAATACGTAAAAATAGGTCAAAATAAAGGAAGTTATGGTATTTATGCGCAAGTAAATAAACTTTTATCGAATTTCTAAGAAATAAACATTTTATAAATATATAGCTAAATATAAAGCACTATATGTACATACAACATAATAGTACTTTTTACTTGACATAATTATGAAGAAAACATACTGAAACTTTAAATGGCAAATTATTGACGTAAATATTCGCTCCCCTAGTCATTTATCTATGAAAAAAGTGTAATTTCATAATCGACCGTTTAGGGGTTCGAGGGTGCGACAATAAAAGGCCGAGTGGTGACTCCCGGTCACGGCACTCACCTTGTGGCTTAGCATTAAAAGCAAATTGTAATTTATGGGCAACGTAGTGTTAAATGTTACCTTTTCCTAGTATATGATGTATGTACCTGTGCTTTTAAAAAATTGTTTAACTAAAATAGTTCGAGTACGTTTTGCTACGTTTACGAATAATACCAATCTAAATACTACTCAGAGCGGTTGTTTAAGCTGAAAAGTGCTTCATATCGATAGTAGTTCATTAGTCCAATGGAACTAGCCTAGTGGACTTGTTCTCTGTATGTAAATCATTGCAATCCCAAAAGAAGTTGATCCCAGGGAGACTGTCAATGGCAAAATTGACCTGAAACCCATGTATCTACCGATTTGCTCCTTAAGCTACTATTTTCATCGTACATTATGATATTGCTAGCCTTACTACTATCCTTTAATAGTCACCCCCAACAGCCTGAGTCACAAAGGCTATTAGTAAATTACACTGTTCATTACCGTTCCCTACTGACCTAGGATGCGCAGTGGAAGGGAACACCAGGCCAGTGAGGGATACCAAATGGGTAATAACATTGGCTTGCGATTACGCAAGGCTATTTTAAGTTCTCCTAAATGATAGTACAAGAACAGATTTTAACACTTACGAGTAGATACCGCGGAGGTAGCTATAACGTAACCTAACTCAGCGTTCGGTCTGGCCAGACAAATAGAAACTAACTGAGGGGTTACTTAGCTTGTATCCAAAAGCGCGGTGATGACAACGGCCTCGTACACTTCAAGGACCCAGGCTTGCTACTCGTGCACACAATTTAATGTTCACAAATATATACTTAATTCTAATTAACTCGCGTACATAAGCGGTACACAAAACAAAGGGTGGCGCGCAATATTACAAATACCACGATTTCACGGCTTTAGTCCACAAAAGACATAGCAATTACAAAATATGTGCGTACGCGACCGTTACTTCCAACGCAAGTCGATCCGCGAACAAAGCGAAAGTGAAAGTGAAAGTGGCGGCCGGCTCCGAGCCAACCGCGAACCACAAAAAACAGAACTACCCTACATGGATTTAATTATTAAACTAATATAAAAATGTTTGGTACCGAACATCTACCCGCCTCGGACAGGTCTACCTGGCCGCTAATCAATTGGTAAACGGGACAATGTTGCTACCGCTCTCTTCAGTACCGAACCGTCCACCTGAACCTCAGCAAAACGAGGCACATTATCTGCGCCATATACTAAATTTAAAATTCGGCCGCGACGCCAGCACAGTGGCGGCAAATTGGTATCTTTTATCAAAACGAGGTCACCAACTCGAGGTGGATTAGTCTTGTCAGTCCACTTAACGCGCTGCTGGAGAACATGAAGATATTCTAAGCTCCAACGCTTCCAAAAGCTTTGAGTAAGCTGTTGGACCAACTCAAACCGCGAGAGACGACTTGGTCTCACATCAACAAAGGGGTACTCAGGCAAAGCATTAAGTGGCTGACCAATCAAAAAATGACCCGGTGTGAGAACCTCCAAGTCACTCGGGTCTGAAGAGATCGGACACAACGGTCGCGAGTTCATTACGGCCTCTATCTTACAAAACACAGTTGCGAGTTCTTCAAATGTGAGTACAGACTCACCAATAACTCGTCGCAAATGTGCTTTAGCAACCTTAACTGCGGCTTCGAAAATACCACCCCAATGTGGGCATGCTGCCGGACTAAATTTCCAGGTTATACTACGACTGGTTAGTTTATTACCAATATTTGTGTGATTGCTGGCTAAAAAATCATGTACATCTTTCAAATAATTATTGGTTCCTTTAAAATTTGTGCCACAGTCCGAACGTATCAAAGAAGGCAGTCCTCTCCTTGAAACAAATCTATCAAGTGTCGCAACAAATGCCTCGGTGGAGAGGGATGACACTAATTCAAGGTGCGCCGCTTTAGTTGACAGACATACGAAGACACACAAATAGGCCTTGACTGTTTTACTATTTCGTAGAGTTGAAGTCTTAACCAAAAAAGGACCTGCAAAGTCGGTGCCTACACCGGCGAACGGCCTCGATTCTCTGACACGATCAGAAGGGAGGTCACCCATCAAAGGTTGCATGGTACTAGCCTTCAGCCTGTAACAAGGCATGCAACGAAATACCACACTGCGAATCGTTCTTCGAGCAGACAAAATCCAAAATTCTCGCTGCAATATGGCTAATAAGGCGTTACAGCCAGCGTGAGAATTTCTAATGTGACGGTCCGTCACCAACAATTGCACAAAATGACCTTGCTTGGGTAACAATATAGGGTGCCGACTACCGTAGGGTAGACTAGAGTTTCTGAGGCGACCTCCAACACGTAAGACACCCGTGTTGTCCAAAAAGGGGCTCAACATACGCAAGGTTCCTGTTAGTTTAGCCTTACCAGCTTTCAAAATTTCAATCTCCCTTTCAAAATATGTATCCTGTACCACACGTATCCAATGGCAAAAGGCCTCCTGTCGTTCTTGTGGTGATAGAAAAGCCTCTAATTTTTTGTTCCGTAAGTGCTTACAGTTGTAATAGAAGCGCTTAATCCAAGCTGTTACACTTACTAATTTATCGAGGGAGCTATACCGATTCAATAAGACATTTGGATCGAATACACAAGCACGCCTCTCAACAGCGAGCAGTCGCAATCCAGGCAACGGACCTACGTCCAAAACCGGCGTCAGTGGCCATTCAGACTCTGAGCGTAATAACCATTCCGGTCCCCACCAAAGGGAGTGCGTTACCAAGGCGGGGGATGTACAACCCCGAGATGCACAATCAGCTGGGTTAAGCTCACCAGGCACATGCCTCCAAATCAAGGGAGTCTCAGATTTCTGAATTTGGGAGACTCGGTTCGCTACAAATACCTCTAAGGTGTGAACTGAAGCCTTTAACCAGCACAAAACAATTTGGCTGTCAGTCCACGCGTAAGTGGTGCTAATGTTCACAGTATGACGCAACAAATTCGACACGTGATTAAGAAGACGCACAAGCAGAGTAGCCCCTGCCAATTCAAGTTTAGGGATTGTCAAAGCAGTCCGTAGGGGTGCCACCTTGCTCTTCGCCATGACCAGTGAGATCTTTACTTGGCTGTCAGAACCCACCGTACGCAAATATACACAAGTGGCGTAACCCCGTTCAGAGGCGTCCGAGAAACCATGCAGAGTTGCCTGGTACTTTCCTGGAGGAAGCATAGAACGAGGGATCGATACCTCATTGATCGCAGGAAGTGAGGATACAAATTTGGTCCAGTCTTCCATCAAAGCTCCCCGAAGAGGTTCGTCCCAGCCTAGTCCTGCCATCCAAAGCCTTTGTAAAAAGCATTTAGCCCAAAATATGACGGGACATATCCAACCATTTGGATCAAATGTTCTTGCAACCGTGGAAAGCACCAAACGCTTAGTCCAAATGCGCGGCAGCTCTAAGTCAACATTGTAAGTGAATATGTCTGGGGCTGGTTTATACTGAATGCCGAGAACAGTCATCATAGCAGGGTTCTCGATATTCTCGAACAAATGCGGATCTTGCTGATGTTCATCCGGAAGTCCCTTCAAAAGCGCAGGTGAGTTGGATATCCACTTCCGTAACTCATAGCCCGCGGTGGCTAAGATGCCTATCAATTCATCCCGTAGAAGGATGGCCTCTTTCTCAGAGGGTGCACCAGTACAAATGTCGTCGACATACAAATCCTCTTTCAAAATCGCGGCTGCGCGAGGAAACTTTAAGCGCTCCAGGTCCGCGAGCTCCCACAGAGACCGTATAGCCAAATAGGGGCTTGACTTTAACCCGTACGTGTTTGTATTGAGCTCATAAACAACCATGGGATCCTGGGGGCTTTCACGCCATAGAATCAACTGATACCGACGGTCATCCGGGTGAATAATCGTCTGTCTGAACATCATCCTTATGTCAGCCACAAATACAACCTGATGTCGACGAAACCGAGTGATGACGTCACAGAGATCCTTGATCAATTTAGGACCAGCATACAAACAATTGTTCAACGATACACGCGTTGAAGTTTGCGCAGAACCATCGAATACTGTACGTAATTTGCCATTTGATGCCTTAATTACAGCATGATGCGGTAGAAAGAAGTGATCCACTGTTTGCCAATCTAATTTCGACACAGACATGTGTCCCAACTCCTCATATTCACGCATAAAATCAATGTATTTCTCCTTTAGGAGAGCATCTCGAGCCATTCGGCGCTCCATAGCCAATAGTCGTTTCTCAGCAGCAGGCCGCGAGATGCCAAGTGGTGGCCGTACGGCGAGAAACGGCAATCGAGTCATAATCTGACCAGTACGTAGGCGACTCGTATTGTTTTGGTAAAACAATTCGCACTCCTCATGCTCCGGATCAGTGCGCGGTGCCTGTGGTGGTTCCTCCACTTCCCAAAACCTCTGAACCGCATCAGAGAGAGCAGAGCCTACCATCAAGCCAATGTCAAGACGGGTATCCGTGAGGACTGGTCCCATCAGTGCAGAGCCAAATATGGTCGGGATGGCTACCATGCCTCCTGGTTGCATGACCTGAATGCTACCCAAGAATATGTTTCCCAGAACATCGGCGCCTAGCAACAAATCGACCGATCCAGGTATACCAAATTTGGGGTCTGCCAAGTTCAAACCCGACGCTAAACCAATAGCATACGGAGACAACTGCTTCTCCGGATGGGTGCCCAAAATATTGTTCATAACAATGGCTGAACACTCAAACAATGGGCTTGACGAGTTTATAGGAGAGAACGCACATAATACTTGGCCTTCAACATTGGCCACAACTGCGTTGCCAACACCTCTAGTGACATGAGGAAAATCACGCATACTTAGGCGTACCTGCCCCACCAACCAAGAAGACGCTATACACCCCTGAGAGCCTGTGTCCAGAATTGCCCGGACCACAACAGAGGCACCTGTCCGTCCCCAGACCCTTACAGAAGCAGTGGGTAGGAGTACGGTTTCAAACGGGGGTGGTGCATGACGGGGGGAGGCGCCGTGTTCCTAATGTCGTCTAGGCAGCGGGTGATTCTCATGTTCACGGGAAGCGTCATCAAAGGTAGGTACCCGCCCGTGACGATACGGGCGCGAATCGTGGTTATCACTCTTGCCACGGGCTTCCGATGACGGCGAGCATTGACCTTGTGGGCGCCTCGCTGCGGCAGAATCTACGACGCGCGGGGGTGAGCGACTAGGTCTCGAACTGCGGTTTTCATACCGGTGCCTTCGCTCATAACTACCCGTAGGTGAGCCTTGACGTTCATGTTCACGACCAATCCCATTATTATTCGCACAAAGAAGTTTCAAATGCTGGCCTCCGCAGTATGTACATGGGCGAGGATTAGGGCAATCGCGCTGGAAATGGTTTCCCAAGCAAGAAAAGCACCAACCTCGAGCCTTAGCCAAACGCCTACGCGAGGCCACGTGCAGCGCAGTAAAATCTGAGCAACTGGCAACTTTATGACTCGGGGACTTGCAATAGGTGCACTCAGGTCGCGACTGTACAGCAGCAAAACGTGGTGGGTGACGAACCTCTGGCCTTCTAAAGGCGTGATTGCGGGTCGGAGCCGATGACCGCGGCAACTGTTGACCAAATGACCTGTCAACGACCGTCATGTCTACCATCCTACACTCGTCTTCCAAAAACTTCTTAAGGTCATCAAAAGCAGGCAAGTGAGTTGCATCATCACCTCCATATTTTTGCTCGAAACGAGCCCTAAGTTCCGCAGGAAGCTTTTTCAAAACAATATGCACCAGCATATATGACCAAGTGCTCACCGGAAGGTCTAACCTTTCCAGTGCGTTGATCGCAATCATCAATGGGTTCAATAAGTCGGACCTTAAAGCCGAGACCCTAGATACCACTGGCAGACCCAAGAGCTGACCAATGTGTGTATCTGCCAGGCAACGCTTATTTTGGTAACGCTTTATGAGAAGGTTACGTGCCACTAGGTAGTTTCCATCATTGATCTCCAGGTGCTGAACTAAACCTCTCGCCTCACCTTCCAACACGGAGAACAGGTAGGCCAATTTTTGAGCGGAACCTAAGTCAGAACGCGCGTGGACTAAGCTCTCAAACAAGTTTATGAAACCTAGCCATTGGTCCAAACGACCATCAAAACGCGGCAGGTCCAAAGTGGGCAGTTTACTCAATAAGCCCGACGTAGAAGGTTTCACATCCCTAGACGCGGGAGACTCACCCCTTTTCGACGCGGAAATTTCCCTAGCACGCTGTGAGATTCGATCTGCATAATCCATGATCTGGTCATAATCCGCGTGTACCAAGTCACGATACGTTTGTGGGTAATCTTCATCAGAAATATCTAAAATTTTTGTGTTGAAGTTACGGTACACATCATCAACAAATTGTAAGCGCGTATCCAATTTGCTGTACCTATCCAGGAGAGACTCATTTCGATCAGACCTATCAACCAAGGCGGTTGCAGTCGAGAACCATCTCAACTCAGAGCGCAGCTTACCTGCCGAGTCCTTAGCGCTAGCAAAAGCAGCCATAATAATTGAATAAAATAATTAAATTCCAACAAAAAAAAAATATATATATAATCAACTAAATAAATCAACCAATTGAAACAACAATCAAAAAATACAAATTACAAAATTGAACAATATTTAAATTATTGCGCAAAGGGAAACGTTAATATTTTACTGTATAAGTACCATAAACAAAACGCAAAATAATATTAAACTAATTGTCTATACAGTTCAATTCATTCGTTCATTCAATCACGAGACTGCACTACTCTGTGGCACAATGTACTACGCAAATTATTTTATTACTCTGTGGCACATTAAGTAAACAATGATATTCAAAATTTCAAATGTTGCAGTGAACTTATTTATATGATATTTTTAATAACTAATAACAATAAGTACACAAATGATCAATCACACAAATATTTAATGTGTATCTTTATACACCAGACTATTTATTAAACTGGGCCGTAATACGTAAAATTCAAGTAATTATATATCGATTTATTTTTCAACACGGGCACTTGTAGATATCAATACCAAACAAAATTACTAGATTCACTAGAACCACGCTCTGCTACCAGAAAGTATGTTCATTACCGTTCCCTACTGACCTAGGATGCGCAGTGGAAGGGAACACCAGGCCAGTGAGGGATACCAAATGGGTAATAACATTGGCTTGCGATTACGCAAGGCTATTTTAAGTTCTCCTAAATGATAGTACAAGAACAGATTTTAACACTTACGAGTAGATACCGCGGAGGTAGCTATAACGTAACCTAACTCAGCGTTCGGTCTGGCCAGACAAATAGAAACTAACTGAGGGGTTACTTAGCTTGTATCCAAAAGCGCGGTGATGACAACGGCCTCGTACACTTCAAGGACCCAGGCTTGCTACTCGTGCACACAATTTAATGTTCACAAATATATACTTAATTCTAATTAACTCGCGTACATAAGCGGTACACAAAACAAAGGGTGGCGCGCAATATTACAAATACCACGATTTCACGGCTTTAGTCCACAAAAGACATAGCAATTACAAAATATGTGCGTACGCGACCGTTACTTCCAACGCAAGTCGATCCGCGAACAAAGCGAAAGTGAAAGTGAAAGTGGCGGCCGGCTCCGAGCCAACCGCGAACCACAAAAAACAGAACTACCCTACATGGATTTAATTATTAAACTAATATAAAAATGTTTGGTACCGAACATACACGTTAGCGATTGCAATCACATACATATGAAATTAGATTTCAATAGAAATAGACAATTTCTATCGAAATCACATGGCAACGACAGGAAATGGGCAACACCCAGACTATTCGTAGAAATCGATTAGAGTTCAATAACATTCAATCCCTAGACATTACCGAGTAAGCAAAAGTATTGTTTGTTTATTTCAAGGCGTCTGAAGAACTCGTCATTACTTTATTAAATAATCACCACCAGGCGTACTTTTTAATTATGTTTCATTTCACGATAATGGCTTTAAAAATACGGCGCTCTTAATTAAAGCTTTGTATTACTAACTCTAGGGAACGCGGCGTTAATTTCGAAAAGTGCAAATAGTCTGTTTATTGAGATGAGTAATTATAATCGAATCGTAGTACACTGGTATCAGAGATATGGCACGCGTACAAGAGGGCATCAGAAAATGAGATTGCGCGATGACACATGTAGCAGGAGTGCCCTGGACGAGACTGGCGCACGATCGTAATACTTCGCAGAACATGCGAGGAGGCCTACATTCACACTTGGGTGCCCCGGTGAAATACATTCAATTTTTGATATATATAATCTAGTTTTAACTATAAATAGAAGGGAAAGAACGGCTATTTTATTTTATAATTATAACTGTATGAAGAGTATCCTAAAAGACAGCTAAGGGAGGTAAGCAAATAATGTCACTGAAAGAGAAGGAATATTCGAAACAAAAAGGTATTTTAACCGGTTTGGCCAGTGTGACAAACTAGGTTAACATTCCTCGAAATTCGAAGAGGGACCTTGCACCTACAAGTGCACATATGTAAGCTACAAGGAAAATATAATATTGAGATTTATAGTGAATAGTTAAAGCGCTTATTACACTATACGTTATTCAGGGCCCTGAATCACTAGGGATGCTGTACAACAGCTAAATAGTGGAACCTGTGTCACCTTTAGCGAAATAACAGTTTCAGAAAACTGTTCCAAAATAACAGCCTGTTGTGCTGTAATACGAGAAAAAAGGGGGAAATAGCCATTATTTAGGAATAATGTTTAGAAGTGGTTTCAGTGTTTGTTCCTAAAATGAAAACGATATATTTTAATCATAAAAATTATCAACCATTCATTTTTAATACATTGTTCTTTGTAAATAAAACTACTTTTACGGATTATATCGTGTTTGTATTTGATTTATGATTGTCCGACGTTTCGAACACTTTGCATCATTCATGGTCACGGGCGGACTAAGGTGTCTCACGTCCAACAAGTAATCGTTATTACAGACATTTATAATTATCTACCCGATACAGAAAATTAGTTATAAATTTATTAAAGGACAATGGGCATTGCGGCCCATGAGCGGCCATCAATGAAACTAGTGTCATTTGAAAGGGGAGATCTTTGACAACAAATATTGTTCAAGGAGTACTATGAAATACCGTTTGGGAAAAAAATTGGTTGCCTGTAAAGTCGGTATACGGGCGAAAGTTTTACGTGACAACGACTTTGAGTGGTAAAATAATTTTAATGTGAATATTCATTCGTTACTATACGGAAGAAGGATGAAATAATAGTAACAATTTAAAACATTTATTTATACAAAGAATTATATTTAAAACATTAATTTATACAAAGAATCTATTTCATTTCTACTCTTTACACTTTTTATGTCTGTCTCTCTCGCTCTTAGGCGGGCTAACCATGCCCGAGTGGAAGGGACGCGTGCCTCTCACTCGCTCTCATTGTGAGCGCATAACGTGAGCGGAGCGTAACGCAGTTTCTTGAAGTGTCACCCGGCAAACCAATTTATAAGACGTTGTCACGTCAAAAAAATATAGTTAAAATACTATTATTAAAATACTATTTTTTTTTTCATTATTATTTATGTATCCTAATATTCAATACTTTTTCTATTAGAGGTCTAAGAACCTTTGTTAAAATCGGTCTCGCCATGTTTCATGCGTCAACCAATCAGCGACGAGCGCCGCTCGCACTCGGCGACTCGGCGATTACCGTTATGCTCGAGCGCACAGCGCAGTCCATCGTTGACATTTGTTTCGTTGAGTACTGTGCGATTATTATTGTTTGACAATTTCTTTTGACTCTGGCTTGCATATCGGACTTGTTAATATCTATATTGGTGACTTGTGCTCGTTTTTTTGGATTTTTTTTAAGCAGATTCCTATAACAATGGCAGATAATCGCCAAGTGTGTATTTTATGTAATCGATCCGTGATAAACAGAAGAAGATACGAAATAACCCGTGCTCGGTTTGAAGAACATCCCGCTGTAGGCCAATATATCTTTGAAGCTCTTACCTCTGAACATCAGGTAAGTACATCAAACGAAATCATTATTTCTTAGTTGTCACGTCAACAATATAGTACTGTTTAACTTGAGGTGGTCACAGTGTTTTAACTCTCGCGCATTGAGATTACATTTCGCTGTAAGTAGTAAGTAAACTGTTACCGACGCGGCGACGTTGTCGTTCCGTTTGATCCACGGGGCGAGAACGGGATAGAAGTATCGGTATTTACGTATGAGTAAGCGAGATAATTAATACTGCTTAGGCAATCGAGTAAAATATTTTTCTTTATATTTCGCTTTGTTTGAACAGCGTTCAATGAAAATAACTAAGCGTTTTAACTAATTGTAATACTCTCATTTTCAGATACAATACAATGGTCAGGAGTACATTTGTCGACCATGCTGGCAACGGGCAGAAAGAGCTGCGCAGCCAAGAGAAGACCGTCCACACGAATGTGTATTACATATTGAAGAATATTCAAGACTCCCTAATACAGCAACGCGTTGTATGTATGAAAACTGCAGACGAACGGATCTCCGAAGGATTCCGGATAACATTAAAGTGACATTCTTGATTCATTTTAATTTTTATATTCCAAATAGTGCAAGAGTTTGCGATCATCATTTGGTATCCAATGATTGGGATCAAATAATTGACAGCCCTAACTTGCTCCACGACTTCAATGCCACACATTTTGTGCATATCATGAGCCTCATGAAAATCGCGGTGCTTCGAGGATCTATACTAGATTTTGATAATATAGATGACATGGACCCAAATGAAGTATACATCCGATTAGGCGTTAGTCGAGACCAATTTATGAATATTTTGGAACAAACTCCTTCATTGTCGAACGTATCAACACGCCCGAAAACATCTTTGGCATGCTACTTAATGAAACTGCGAAGCGGTGAAGCAAATGAAAGGCTGGCGACGCTTTTTAATATGAGCCGTAGAACCCTAGAACGACATTTAACGTTCGCCAGAGACTCTCTTTTACTGGACTTCGTTCCCCGGCATCTTGGTTATGATCATCTCAATAGAATTGATGTAGCTAACCGAAACCTACAAGTTCCAAATGCAATTTTTGGAAATGCAAATGCCTTAAACAGAAAGGCAATTGTGATAGCAGACGCCACTTATATATGTATACAAAAGTCCGCAAACTATTTATTCCAAAAGCGATCATATAGTCTACACAAATACACGAATTTGTTGAAACCGTTTTTAATAGTGTGCTGCGATGGCCACATTTTAGATGCCTTTGGGCCATATTCAGCCATAGAATCAGATGCACAAGTAATGAAAAATATGATTGACGACGAAGGAAATCCTTTCCATTGGTTTTTTGAACATGGAGATGTGTTCATCTTAGACCGTGGGTTTCGCGACGTAATCGACGACTTACATGCCTATGGTTATGAAGCTCACTTACCGAAAACAAAAAATCGAGATGAAGATCAAATGACGACAGAACAAGCGAATAAGTCTAGGTTGGTTACTATGTGCCGCTGGGTTGTTGAAGTTATAAATGGTTGGTTCAAACGCGATTTTAAACTATTCCGACAAGACTTTTTCAATCGTGCTTTGCCTCATATGATGACAGATTTTAGAATAGGTGCTGCATTATTGAATGCTTGCAGAGAACCATTGTCAGATAACGTTCACGCTGAAACATTTATAGAAGTTATAAACCAAAGAGTGAACCAACCAAATAACCTAGCAGAGTATGTCCTAGCCAACAACCTTAATCGTAGACGGGCTAGTTTCGATAGCATTACAGGAAACCAACCTAACATAAGTGATTTTCCTTTGCTGACTGAGGACGATTTAACCATTTTTGCACTTGGTACATACCAAGTGAAGCTAGCCCGCAGCTATTATGCGGAGCATGTGCGACAAGGTCTCTATAATATAGAAACGTATAGGGACCCCGATGTTACAGGCCTAGGCAGGTGCGGCATCACAGCAACAAATGTTTGGCTGCTAAGATGTCGAATACAATCTAGACATACTAGGTCAAAAATATATTATTCGTACATTATAGTAGATAGAGAGAAAAGCGGCAGAGAAGCCATAGAAAACTACTATTGCAGTTGTCTAAGCGGTAAGCGCACTCTTGGTTGCTGTGCCCACATTATGTGTGTAGTGTGGTATTTAGGGTGGGCGAGAAACCAAGAGGAAGATATCCGTTTACCAGCTCATTTTTTAAACGATATTATTGTAGACGACAATTGAATCCCATCATTTTCTTTTTTTAAAGGAATACTAGCATTATATACAAGCATTGTATATGTGTCTGTCAATAAATCGATGTATTTAATAACCAACTAACCTTTAGTTTTATTTAATCCATCATTATCTTATACTTAGACATGCATTACGTTTTATCATTTACGTACTTTCGGTTTAATTAATTCGATTTTTTTATATGATCAACGCTTTATAACTTTTTATCTAAACAAGTTGCCGAAATAATTTTTTGCAGTCTTAATATATACATAATTGTCGACTAAAAAATATATAGGACAGATGTGGCCGCCGATGGGACAAGCGCCATACATTTTTGCCCATTGTCCTTTGACCTTGTTGACATTGTTCTTTATTAATTTAACTACGTCCTTTCCACTATGGAGGGTAGAAGTAAGCAGAGCCATCTCAGTGTATTAAAAAGTATCCGTTGAAAGAGAGCAAATTGAAGTGGCGCTATAGCATCAAGTGGGAGAATTTTAAGAAGAGCGCCACAAATTATTAGGGTAGGATACTAAACTGAAAAAGGAAAAAGAATCCGCTTTGTTACAGCACATTTTTTAAAATTATCATAATATATAGACAAACATGAGTATCATTAAATTGTCACAAGATTTGATATTCGTTGCAAGAAAATATTACGATAAAAAGTAAATGCTCTGATTATACTGTATGTGTTTGTCTAATATTACTAGTTCCATTTGAATCATAATGATATGTTAACAAAAATATTATTCTATCAAAATGTGAATATCCAATCTAATGAACACAACAGGCAAACAGAAAACAGTTGTCAGCTGAGAACAGAACAGTTTTTTTCGCTTTCCTACAAATGTAATTGTTTATGCTAGAATAGAGAATAGCATGTTCCCTACTTTTATTCTTTCTAACAAAGGTGATCTGCGTAGGATAGAATAGAGAAAAGCATGTTCCGCGTTCAGATGTGTTCGGGTGGGTTGTTACGCCGATTTATAGACAACAGTTCCATGCTGTTATATTTCAAAACCGTATTTATTTTATTTAGGTATTTAACTGATTTGATATATACGCCTCTTATACCTTAGTATAACTTAGTTTTGCTGTAACCGTCTCAAGTGTTGCACGTCCGCTACAATGGCTCCTACATTGTCAAAACAAAAAATTGCTTTTGCTGTAGCCGCTGTAGTTTCAAGCATGCAAATTAAAAAAAAGAAAAAGAGAATCTGGGTGAAGGAATACTTACTATTAAGACCAAGGCTTTCTAATATGCAGATACTTCTGTCTGGTCTTCCGTTCTGGACCAATCACATCTAAGAAATTACTTAAGAATAAGTGGTGTTGAATTTGAAGAGCTATTAACTTTAGTAACTCCATTTATACAAAAACAGGACACAATTTTAAAACAAAGTATAAGCCCTAGAGAAAGATTGATTGTCACATTGAGATTTTTAGCCATGTATTAGAAATGAATAGTTGATAATTTTTATGATTAAAATATATCGTTTTCATTTTAGGAACAAACACTGAAACCACTTCTAAACATTATTCCTAAATAATGGTTATTTCCCCTTTTTTCTCTTATTACAGCACAACAAGCTGTTTATTTTGGAACAGTATTCTGAAACTGTTATTTCGCTAAAGGTGAAACAAGTTCACTATTTACCTGATGTACAGCACCCCTAGTGATTCAGGGCCCTGAATAACGTGTAGTGTAATAAGCGCTTAAACAATTACTTTTAATATCAGATTTACGAGGAAACCTTTCAAAGGCTGCCGCGCAGGGTTAGGCAAAATCTGATTTTTATTAAAAAAATAAAAAACCATTGATTTTTTTAAAAATATCATGATTTATTTGATTTTTTAAATTTGAACATAAAATTTAAACATTTTGATTCTTTGAAATTATTGTTAATTATTTTAATGTATAAGTCTAAAAATTATAATACAATTTGCGCCTCAAAAACTTGTGACAACGCATTTGTCGCGCTTCTTGCTTCTTGCAAGAAAATTCTTGTCGCGATTTGTTTTCCTTCTGTCCTATACACTCACTCACTATACAGTGCCGAGTGAGGCACGAACGCGTTTGTTGTGCTTTTTGCATGAATATTCCTGTCGTGTCGTGTCGAGGTTTGTTTTCCTTATCAACCTATAAATTGACGTTCGCGCATTTCGCTAGTTTAGTTAAGTTAGTTAAGTGAAGTGAAAACATATAAATAAAGTAAAATGATTGGAAGAAAAGAGGACCCAATATGGCAGTTCTATATTAAGACAACAAATCCAAATAAATTGGGGTGTAGGGCTATTTGTAGAAAGTGCAAGAAAGATATTCAAGGGTTAGTCCAAAGACTTAAAGCACACCACGATGTTTGTAATTATCAAGAGAGGAATACAGGTAATTAAATTATTTATTTTATTTTATTTATATTTTAGACATATATGATTGTTTTTTGTTTTTAAATGTTAGGTGAAATCTAACACGTGGCGTGGCCTTTAATGTAACTTTTTTAACGCGACCTTGCCCAGGTTAATTATTAAAGATTATCTTTACTCTTCTATACTTACTTAATTTTTAATTTTTTCAACTTAAAAAAATATATTTGCTTTTACATCTCTATTGAACATTTTAACTTTATTTTAAAATCAATAATTCAATACTATATCAATATATCATCAATTATAATTAATCAATTTCAATTTTCAGTTATGTTTTTTCTCTTTCCAGAGAGTCGAAAGTCGCTTGACAGTTTTGCTAGCACATCATCTGCCTCAAGTTGTAGTTCACTCATGACGAAAGTACCAACACCAACAAGTCCAATAACTTTTGAGCCAGTCCAAAAAAAGAAAGCAATCGAAACAGCCTACCATGAGTACCATGAGTAGTTTTGTAATACCGTTTGTAATGCTTCAACTGCTGAAAAACATAAAATTGACAAACAAATAGGAAAGGCTATTTTTGCTACTAATTCGAGCTTCAGATGTATTGAGAATTTAGAGGTGAAAAAAGCCATTCAGTTATTAAGGCCTGGTTATACACCGCCCTCGAGAAAAACGGTAGCAACAAGTCTTTTGGACGAAATCTATGAAGAGGAAAAAGAAAAATATTTCCCCTCCCTGTCAGGACAGCCCGTAAATATGTGAATTGATGGGTGGTCAAACGTGCACAACGAACCAGTGATATGCGCAAAGATAACCACTGAAGATGGACAAAGCCTCCTATACGAAACTATAGACACATCAGGAAATCCACATACTTCAGAATATTTAACTCAAATAGTTTGTGACCTGATTTCTTCATGTGAATTAAAATACAAGTGTACCGTAAAATCTTTTGTGACAGACAATGCCGCAAATATGACACTTATGAGAAAAACATTAGAAGAAAAAACGAACGCAAAAGTTATGGCTGCTCTGCACATATTTTTAATTTACTGTGCAAGGACTTTCAAGTTAAAGACGTTATAGAACATGTGGTCCAAATTGATATATATTTTCGAAATAAACATTTGGCTAGAGCTAAATTCAGTCAAGCAGGTGGCAGCGCTTTAGTCCTTCCAAGCGATGTGAGATGGAATAGCCTTGGCAACTGCTTAGAGATAGATGTATGTCACTCAGTGGGACATCAAATTAAAAATCTGCGAAGAAAATAAAAACGAGATTGATTCCACTATTTACCGAAAAGTTTCAAATATTGCGATTAAACATGCAGCGCAAGATTATTTAAACATTTTAAAACCTATATCAGTTGCTCTTGATACTGTGCAGAGGAAAAATGCTACTATCGCAGATACTGTAGAGCAGTGGAAACATTTACAATATATCTTTGATGAATCTGTGGAATTACCATTACAAAAAACACAACAATTTAATAATCGATATAAGCAAGCACTAACGCCATATCATTTTATAGCGTATATGTTGAATCCACAAAAAACAAAATACCAGTTGACACCAGAAGAAAAGAATATAGCTTTAGAAACAATGAAAGAGTTACATGAAAACAATGGACTGTTACCTTTAGTAATAAAGTTAAATGCCCGCAGTGCTCCATTTAAGCAAGTTGTGTTTTCGGACGAAGTAATAAAAAATGAAAACGGACTACAATGGTGGTTATCACAAAATGATGAGCCGGAAATCTTGAAACAGTTGCCAATAATAAAACAGTTCCTGTGTGCAACTGCTTCTTCAGCTTCAGTAGAACGCGTATTTAGCTCTTTTGGTCTTGTACACTCGGATATTAGAAACAGATTAGGCATAGAAAAAGGAGGAAAACTCGTGTTTTTTTTTAAATTGTATAATGAAAATGAATAGACTGAAAATATACGGTAATAAAATTTAGGTGTTACGTTTAGTTTAAGAATTTGGAATTATGTACTTCTTTTTTGTTGTTTTTGCTAAAAGCAGATACTTCTTTTGATTTTTGAGAAAACTTTTATGTTATGTTGTTATCTGGTTCTGAATAAAAAGGAAAAAAAAATTATTAAAATCATGATTTTAATTTTAAAAATCAAGCGATTTAAATCATGATTTTAATCGTGATTTTAATCACTTGATTTTAATCAGCCCAACCCTGCTGCCGCGGTTCAACGTCAATATAAATACCAGAAAAACATAACCGTCCGAATTCCCCGATGTAATAGATAGTAAATAAACCAACCGATATGACAGGACTATATTTACTGGGTGCGGTCCTGGCCTAATGAAAGTCAAACACGCAAGACCGCTCCCTTCAACTTCCATACGAATATTGTTAATTATAATAATATACTTTACTACAACCGTAATTTAATTACATTATATGAGAAAAAAAAACATTAAAATGTGATACATATATCCTATGCATCCTAGTTTATGTAATTTTATCTCCTTAAAATGTATTTTAAAAGGTTTTGTTCAATGATAACTTTTTAAACGTTAATACTAGCATGCAGAATAGTACTTTGTATGATGGATTGCGGACGCTTACTCTAGTTTTACACATATGACACGAAGATGTTACGACGATGATGAATATTATACTACTTGTATGAAGTCTCTCGTATTTCAATTTTATTGAGTAAGTTAATTATAAATATCATCATCATTCAGCCTTTCGCCATACACTAATGGACGTAGGCCTCCCTCGTGTTTTCCACAAAGTACGGTGCTGTGCCGTCCGCATTTACCAAGTCATCGGTCCACCTGGTCGTCCAACACTGCGTCATCTGATGCATGGTCAGCACTCGAGAACCAGCGGTTACCGGTGCGTCGAGCGATGTGGCCTACCCATTGTCACTTTAGCCTGCTAATTCCTCGTGCTATGTCAGTTACAACTATTCTTCTGCCGCGGATTTATGTACTTCGAATTCTTCTTGCAAAGAAATCCCGAGCATAACCCGCTCCATAGCCAAGCGACTTTGAGTTTAGTTATAAGGCCTACATTTAGAGACCACGTTTTCATGTCATAAGTCATCACTAATAACACACACTAGTCGTAGAACTGTGCTTTCAGATACTGAGGTGAATAGGATGAGAAGATCCTCTCCAGCTTCTCGAACGTTGCCCTGATTATAAAAATGAGTTTTTTTTTCACGCAATTATTTATCCTCTGAGGTAAACGACAACATAAGATATTGCGATAATACACTATCAAGGCGACTACAAAGAAAATTACAATTATTTGCCATTAGAGTGTAAGGAATTAAGCATACAAATGTTGCTATATATATTTTACAAATATCTCTTTTTGCTCTGCTCACTCAAACAAAATTAATTACGAAACAAAAACTGCCAATGTCTTCCTCAATATGCCTACTTACATTTAAAAATCTAGATGAAGTACAAAGATACCCGGTGTCATATAACTTCAAACAAGCCTTACTGTAGACCGAAAAATTACACACAAAATATGTCATTCCCACCCTAACAACTTCATTTCACTTTTATATTTCTCATTGTATATGAGAGGAACATCCAGACGCGATGTGTAGGCGGCGTTAAATAAATAAGTAGCCTTCTGTACAGAAACGTCCTTCGCCATCTGTGGCCGCTCTAAATATAACCCCCACCGTACCCCAACGTATTTTAATTCAGAACTGCCTCGTATTTCTGAATAAATAACGGGAACTCGACATTATTCATAAAATTACATTGTGTATAAAATAAATAACTATAAACTTCATATTTAACGCAATCAACTGCTATTGGTGGGTTAATAGACAAATAGATTTAAATGTAGCGTAAGTTTAGAAATATGTATTTCAAGCATTTCAAAGTCATCATCATCATCACAACTATTGTATCTTCTACTGCGGGACTCAAATCTTCTCCATAATAAGAGGGAAATTGGCCTCCTGTACCAGGGTGGTCAGGACGTGTTGGTATGGGCCAGTAGTGGGCAAATTTTTTTAATGGCGGGCCACAAAGTTTAAGAAATTCTAGAGGAGATCCAAAATTATAGAAAAATGCATTTTGTATTAAAGTTTTTAATAAACAAAATACCTTTTACTTTGACGCCTTGTTAGGCGTGTGAGACATATGGAATTATTTTTGATTTTCCATAATATTTTCGATAGTGAAAGCTTTTCAATTATAAACGTCAGAATTTATTTTTCACGCCAAAATGCTGACTAGAATATTTAGGATGGATGGACTTCAGCGGGCCGGAGTTGGCCCGCGGGTCGTACTTTGCCCATCACTGGTATAGGCATTCGTTATGAATTTTCCATCTCTGGCTAACTTCTATGTTATGTGTATATTATATGTATTAGGACGACACTGTCCACAGTCGTCTGCCTACAGCCACGGGCCGGTCCGTTCGGAATAGAACCACAGTCTCGCAGATAACCGACATCTGATTCTGCACTTCGTTCGGTGAACAATAGAGCTGGAAGCCCATCTTTCTGAGAGTGTTTGCGTGTGGTGGGCTTTGGTGATACCTTTAGTATAACTGAACCTCGTTGCACGCATTTATACCTTCTTGACGGTAGACGGCAGCCTGGCAAAGGACCATGAATGGCAGTATCACTTACTATGCAATAAAAACAGCAAAAACAATTTTTAGATAATCAACTTTATCAGAAGCGCAGAATACGTAATAGAAACTCTTTTTCTACAGTACCCATATTTTAGGAACAAATTTAGTAATAATATAAAATAGAGAGATTTTATTTATATAGGTAGTCAATAGAGACGCTTCGAATTTAGGTACGCTTTGAAAAATGTCTGATTTATTTTTCATTTGAAGTTGTTCAAAATGAATTCTCAGTGAAAGCTCTCGCTTTTATTTCGATAAAATATAATCAAAAAAGATTTAATCAGTATAAACAGCATTTCAGATGTTATGAAATACGTTCATAGAATGTTCAATATGGAATATTATATAGCATAACAAAGAAAGGGAAACCATTTTCAATTCGAATTCATACAGCTCGTCCGGTTAAAAGAAGCGTTTGCGGGAATGAAACTTGGAAAATGTGCAAGCAAATAGCATTGGCCATTCACAAGCTAGCTGAGCGCCCCCAAGGGACCGCGCGCCAGTCAACATAACTCTCTTAACGCTTGGAAATTTTATTCGGAAACTGTACGTGATCCTACGTCGAAATGCGCTCCTTTCCTTAGGGTCAGCGATTTAGATAGAAATACATTGAGGCTTATTCAAACGAACGCCCTCTACAATACCCTAGCTCGTTGCCAGGAAATTGAAATTAGGACCGTTACCATAGGTACAAGGGTAAAAAAGAAAATTTGCACGATTCAATCTTACAAACATCGATGTTGCCACGAAATTACGCATTGTTTCGTCCATGACCCCAGCCTTGGGCGAAATTAGTTATTGGTATAAGTCAATCGCTGAGACTTTCGTGGAATGGGTATTGTTCTTGTAGTTCACTCAGTGACGTAAGACAATAGGTACACTGTTGCCAGTCAGGCTGGGATCTCATCTAGATATATAGTACAACGGTAACCTTGAGAGAAAGGTAAATCTCGGTCGCAATTGTAGTCCCGCGAGAACAATTACTTGGATTTTCTTTGTTGCGTTCATTGAAAAACACGTGTGTTACTCTCTCTATACTAACTTGGTACTCCGAGTCTTGTTTACCGACATTGAGTTGAACGACAAGAAAAACAGATCACATTATGCTAACGTCCAAAGAAATCCACAACAATATTTCGTGAAAGTGGGCTTTACACAGCCACTTTACTTCCATAAACGCAATCACATTTAAGCATTATTGAAGCAGAAAACGTGCCTAACACGTAATTTGGTGGTTGTATTAATGGAATAGAAAACTAAATATGGCAAATAATTACAAACTTTATTTGTATCACGTTTTGTATTTAAGCGCAAAGTCGTGAGGGATTTGCATATAGTATTAATATCATTTTGATTAAATATAATATTAACTTTAACAAACCTGGGGTATTGCTATTGAACGTGGGCGACAGTATCTAAGCAGGGATCATTGACTGACTCAGCTGCATTTGTGTAGGCAGCAGTCTTGTTGTGTGCATCTTTCTGTAAGTAGGTGTCGTATAAACGTTGCAGAAACCCTTCTGTTGCGCTACAATACTGATGTTATTGCAATAATAAAATGTAAGTAGTAAATATGGAGGGAACATCGAATGCTTTTATAAGGCAATAAACGGTTACAACTATTATTATAAGATTTAAACTATGTAAGTTAAGCAATTTTGTGTTTAAACTACGCAAAGTATCTACATAGTTACTATGAAATTTATAGAGAAAAACATACATTTATATAAAACAATCCCCTTTTTAAATTCTAGTAATTTTGTAGTTATAGGAATTAGTTATTCCGATTAAGCCTTAATTCAATTCCTTAATTATCTGCTGGACTGAAGCCTCAAGCCACCACAATAGAAGAGAAATTTACCTACATATACCACGCTGGTCAGATAATTTTACTTCTTTTGCTAGATGTTATAGACATATTATATCCCTTTTACGACGCCCATGATCAGATAAGAATTGCTAAATTACACTCTTATTCCGTCACCACATGGAAATTCTTTCACGATTATCCTTAAAATAATGTTGATTTATTTTCCATTCATATGGATTGCAGAAAATCAAAAACGAGAATAAAAACAATCTTGACAATATAAAAGGAAACTCTTGCTATTATGGGTCTCGTGAGAGATCGCGCAAATCCACTATAAAGAGAATTAGTGTCCAAATCGGTAAACATCGTTAACGATCTCGTGTATGATGACTCGAGATTTGCGGAGGCGAAATTGTGGTTTTGTAACGCGCATTTAAGTGGGCGATATGAAAACGTAAAGCTACTTAAAGCTGCCAGGATCTATTAGTAAACCTAGTCCCGACTTATCATTTATATCTATCAACATGTTTCCAATTTCATTTGAAACAATTAAGAAGGTACTGTTGCTATAACCTTAATACATATAACATTACAGCCATACTCATCATCATCGTCTTAGCCCATATACGTCCTATTGTTGAGCTCGCGCTTCCTCCAATATAAGAGGGAATTTAATCTACTATACCACGCTGGTTAGACAGTTCTCATAATGTTTAATCTCCAGTTTTCCTTCTCTTACATCTGTTATCTGCATATAAAATCTCTTAGTCGTCTTTTACGATATCCACGGGCAAGAAAGCGGTGGTTAATTATATTTTGAGTCGGAAGATGTTGTCAACATCTTGTAACTCTTACAATGTGCTAGCACCAACTTTGATTTCTATCTTCATTAAAGTAAATAAGTATTTACTTTACTACGTCTCAAAAACTAGACATAAACGAGTTTAAGATACAAGTTTTAATAGTAGAAAATCAAATGGAAGGCGAAGTCACGTGTTTCATTGGAACGTCTGGCAATTGGAACAGAGCGACGTGAGGCAGGTACACTTGTGCAAGCAACACGAGGCTTTCCACGTGGCCATAACTAAAGAAGTAGGCTCCGCGTGATTCCATGTAAGATGCCACCTCGTTTATTAACTGTTTGCTTATCTGGGGGCACGGCAGTGCCCACGCCAAGTCAAGCAAAAAACAAAGTCGGGCAAAACGCAACACTGCCGTAACATACTTTTCTCGAAGCCATTCAGGCCATTTTCGACCCCCTATAACTTCGTAGTTAATAAAACTAGAAGCCTGAATTTTTAGTAACCTAGCAGGCATTGTATAAACATTGTGTATTTCAAATTTCATTGAATTTGAACTAACAGTTTAAGAATTATAACTAGTCAAAATTTCGTAATTTTGTCACTCACTGACTGACCGATCATCAATATTAAAGAGGCACTTCTAGCAGACCTAGACGCTTCAAATTTAGAATACAACTAGCAACCCGCCCTCGCTTCGCTTCGGTTATAGGTTATAGTCGTTTTACCCGCGTAGTTCCCGTTCCCGTGGGAATACCGGGATAAAATATAGCCTAGTTTACGCCCTGATATTATAGCTTTCCATTGGTGAAAGAATTTTTGAAATCGGTCCAGCCGTTTTGAAGATTACCCAGAACAAACAGACAGACAAAAATTTTTTAATTGCTATTTTAGGCATAGGTGTCGTGCAAATAACCATGCGCATGAAAAAAGCCTATTATTTTGACATTACAAACAGACACTCCAATTTTATTTATTGGTATTTTTTTTTTTTGTGGGTGGGCTGCGGTCGGCGCGCCTCCGCACCACTCCGTCCGGAGCGACAGAGGGGCTTAAGCACGCAACTCCCGCAACCCACCCGAAAACCACCTCGCCTTCGTCGTTGGGCCGACCACCGGAGCAGGTTTACTTGTCGTCAGTGGTCGGCCCGACGGAATACCCCCTACGCGGGGTACCCTCCCATCGACCGACGTCCCCCCTTCGTGGAGGACGTCGGTCTTTCCTCCCGCGGTCGGCCTCTCGGCGGGTGACGGACTAATCCCCGGTCACGTCACCCGCGACCTCGGCTAGGGCGGCATGAGGCGCAGGTAGTTGCGCCTGCGCCGCCCCAGTCGCCGGCGGCGGATCTCCTCATCGAGGCTGCGCTCCACGCGCAGACGATCCGCCGCCTCCTTCTGCGAGATCACTGTCTCGCAGAAGGCTGCGACCGCGTCCCAGTTCCCGACGCTGTCGACCATCGCCCTAGCGATGGCCGGCAGCGTCAGGTCGGCACCGATGATTGCGACGAGTTCACGGCGCTGCACTGCCCAAGCCGCGCAGGCCTCGAGCGTGTGGCGCGCCGTGTCCTCATCGCAATCGCAGTGGTGGCAGGACGGTGTACTCTCCCTCCTTACGACCCTGTGCAGGTATTTGGCGAAGCTCCCGTGCCCCGTCAACACCTGCACTAGTCGGAAGGAGAGCACCCCGTGCCGCCTTTCCAACCACTGCATCAGCACCGGCCGGAAGGCCTCCACGGTTCGCACCCCGAACCGAGGCCTCTCCAGCCGGACTGCCCAACGGGCAATGACGTCTCGGCGGGCGTCGACGCGCCAGGCGGTGAGCTCCCTTAACGAGATCTCACCGCCCTCCGCTCGCACCCCCGTCACCCGCCGATACAATCCGGCGAGCATCTCCGCCTCCAGGTCCCACGGGGGAGTCCCGGCCAATAGGCACGCTGCCTCCGTCGCCACCGTGCGGTATCCGCGGATGGCCCTGACCGCCATGACCCTCTGTGGTCGCCACAGAAGGGCCCTAAGTCGGACGGTCAAGGACCCCGCCCACACCGGTGCGCCGTACAGGGCCATCGACCGGATGACCCCCGTGTACAGCCGTCGGCACGTAGCGCTCGGTCCGCCCACGTTCGGCATAAGCCACGATAGGGCGGATGCCGCGCCGACGAGCCGCGGAGCGAGCCTGCGGAAATGCTCCCGGAACCACCATTGCCCGTCGAGCACCAGGCCCAAGTACCATCATATGGGCCCGGATGCTGATGTCAACCGATCGGACGGTGATCGAGACGCCGATGGGAGGTCTCATAAGGCGCCCATGGAACAAGAGGGCCTCCGTCTTGTCCAGGGCGACCCTCAACCCCAGCGCCTCGATCCGCCTGACGACCTCTTCGGTGCCATAGGTCGCCATGCTTACCGCCTCTTCTAGCGTCCCACCGCGGGCTGTGACGAGCGTGTCGTCGGCGTAACAAATCACGCTCAGCCCGGGCGGGAGGCTCCCCCGCAACGCCCAGTCGTAGCCGATGTTCCACAGGGTGGGTCCGAGGACCGACCCCTGTGGGACACCGCACGTCATGGGCGTTCGCACAACGTCCCCTGCTCGGTTGGTACAGAGGACGCTGCGCCCCACCAAATAGTCTGCCATTAGCCGCCTCAGGTAAGCTGGCACTCCGTGATACCGGAGCGCCTCTCTGATGCAGCTGAATGGCAGACTATTGAATGCGTTGGCGATGTCTAGGGACACCGCCAACAGCACTCCCCCACCGGTGACGGCCTCAGTCGCCACGGCCCTCAGGCGCAACAGAGCCGCGATCGTCGAACGACCCCTCCTAAACCCAAACTGGGCGTCCGACAGATCGGGCCCCGTGCCGACGAGGTGCCGCTCGATGCGGGCAGCTACCACCCTCTCCAGTAGCTTGCCCGTGTCATCGAGCATTATTTATTGGTATAGATTAGTGTTTAGTATATAAACGAAGGAAAAATTATGAAACATTGTAATTTTCATCCAGTTTGTGAGATACACTAACTGCATAAATCATTTTGTAAACTCATATAAATATATAGGATTACAAAGTTACATTTGCAGTTAATGAAATGTAACTTTGTAGATAACAAGAATACATTTGTCGTCATCATTGCTTTCCTATGGGAACCGTAACAACCGGATAAAGACTGCACAGATGGCGTAGTGGTTAAGATGCCAACGTACCGTGCTAGTGTCACGGATTCGAATCCCATGCAAGACAACACCTTGCACGATCCACAAATTGTTCTTCTGAGTCTGGATGTAATTTGTGGTGGTTAATTATATGTTCTTTCCGTATGGTGACGAAGTAAGAATACAATTCACCACTCTCTATCTTGCCCGTGGATGTCGTATAAGACGACTATGTGATATAATATGCACAAACCATCTGTGCAAGAAAAGGAAAACTCGAAATGAAACCCTATTTGAACATGTCTGACCAGCATGGTATAGTGGGGCAAATTCCCTCCCATTGTGGAGGAGGCCCGAGCCCAACAGTGGGACATATAAGGCCTGCGATGATGATGCGATGTTGAATTATATGTTTGTAAAGTCCCCCACAATATAAGGATTATTATTCCCTTAGTGCAAGGCGTTGTCATTTAAACAAAAAGATTCAACAGGAGAGTGGGCAGCAACTCTTGCCGGAGAAATGTATGATATCTCACTGCGAAACCAACCCGCCTACCAAACGTGGCGATTACGTCATTATTCCTCATATGGCGCAGAAACATGAGCTCTAGTCATGGCAACTCTGTTACCCACCCTTGAGCGTCGTTGGATGCAGGTGCCACAGTACCGCACTTTATGGTGAAGCATGAGGGGGTCTATGTTCTACAGTGGACGGCGATAGGCTGAATGATGATTGGCATAATACGTGTAGACAGATACCTAGATATAATTATGTTCAAAGATAACTTGTAAAATGGTCAATCAACATAATGAAAAAGCAAGAGTGGGACATGTTTTATGAAATTGTACCAAAATCTTCCAAAGTATTATGTAAACTAAATTGCCTGAAATTTACTTGAAAGAAAGAACGCCATCATTAGGCTTGATTACCATCAAAGCGGAAAGGAGGCTAGAGGAGATGTGTTTCAAAAAACCAATTTCTTTATTTTCACATCTTTCTGCTTAGTTTAGGTAGAAGTGACTCAAACGGAAAGGAGAGATGTCTCATTTTTCAGAGAGTGGGCTCTAAGATAATCCGTTGTTGGTATTCAAGACGTAGAAGGTACCGGAAAGGAAAATAAGTAGGTCTATCTACAACAAGAAATGAGATACCATCAAAAACAAAACATGTAAAAAAAAGTCAAGCCTCGCAACTGAGTTCTTCTACCATAAAAAGTTGTGAGATCTATGTTATACCAAGTCGGTTAACTCATTCAGTTCCTGCTTAAGGGACCTTGCTGCTCAAGTTATTACGTAAATAGCTAACCTAACAACTTCTTATAGTGACTATATAAATATTAAAGTTCTTTTATATTTTAAATAAATAGATTGACTTGGCAATCGCACTATGTTTAGTACAATTTAATATAATATGTATTACTTGTGAGGTACATTGTGTTTTCATGCGACAGGTAATTAAATTATTAATTTTATTTTATTTATATTTTAGGCATATATGATTGTTTTTTGTTTTTAAATGTTAGGTGAAATCTAACACGTGGCGTGGCCTTTAATGTAACTTTTTTAACGCGACCTTTCCCAGGTTAATTATTAAAGATTATCTTTACTCTTCTATACTTACTTAATTTTTAATTTTTTTCAACTTAAAAAAATAAATTTGCTTTTACATCTCTATTGAACATTTTAACTTTATTTTAAAATCAATAATTAAATACTATATCAATATATCATCAATTATAATTAATCAATTTCAATTTTCAGTTATGTTTTTCTCTTTCCAGAGAGTCGAAAGTCGCTTGACAGTTTTGCTAGCACATCATCTGCCTCAAGTTGTAGTTCACTCATGACGAAAGTACCAACACCAACAAGTCCAACAACTTTTGAGCCAGTCCAAAAAAAGAAAGCAATCGAAACTCAGCCTACCATGAGTACCATGAGTAGTTTTGTAATACCGTTTGTAATGCTTCAACTGCTGAAAAACATAAAATTGACAAACAAATAGCAAAGGCTATTTTTGCTACTAATTCGAGCTTCAGATGTATTGAGAATTTAGAGGTGAAAAAAGCCATTCAGTTATTAAGGCCTGGTTATACACCGCCCTCGAGAAAAACGGTAGCAACAAGTCTTTTGGACGAAATCTATGAAGAGGAAAAAGAAAAATATTTCTCCTCCCTGTCAGGACAGTCCGTAAATAAGTCAATTGATGGGTGGTCAAACGTGCACAACGAACCAGTGATATGCGCAACGATAACCACTGAAGATGGACAAGCCCTCCTATACGAAACTATAGACACATCAGGAAATCCACATACTTCAGAATATTTAACTCAAATAGTTTGTGACCTGATTTCTTCATGTGAATTAAAATACAAGTGTACCGTAAAATCTTTTGTGACAGACAATGCCGCAAATATGACACTTATGAGAAAAACATTAGAAGAAAAAACGAACGCAAAAGTTATAACTTATGGCTGCTCTGCACATATTTTTAATTTACTGTGCAAGGACTTTCAAGTTAAAGACGTTATAGAACATGTGGTCCAAATTGTTAAATATTTTCGAAATAACCATTTGGCTAGAGCTAAATTCAGTCAAGCAGGAGGCAGCGCTTTAGTCCTTCCAAGCGATGTGAGATGGAATAGCCTTGGCAACTGCTTAGAGATGTATGTCACTCAGTGGGACATCATATTAAAAATCTGCGAAGAAAATAAAAACGAGATTGATTCCACTATTTACCGAAAAGTTTCAAATATTGCGATTAAACATGCAGCGCAAGATTATTTAAACATTTTAAAACCTATATCAGTTGCTCTTGATACTGTGCAGAGGAAAAATGCTACTATCGCAGATGCTGTAGAGCAGTGGAAACATTTACAATATATCTTTGATGAATCTGTGGAATTACCATTACAAAAAACACAACAATTTAATAATCGATATAAGCAAGCACTAACGCCATATCATTTTATAGCGTATATGTTGAATCCACAAAAAACAAAATACCAGTTAACACCAGAAGAAAAGAATACAGCTTTAGAAACAATTAAAGAGTTACATGAAAACAATGGACTGTTACCTTTAGTAATAAAGTTAAATGCCCGCAGTGCTCCATTTAAGCAAGTTGTGTTTTCGGACGAAGTAATAAAAAATGAAAACGGACTACAATGGTGGTTATCACAAAATGATGAGGCGGAAATCTTGAAACAGTTGCCAATAATAAAACAGTTCCTGTGTGCAACTGCTTCTTCAGCTTCAGTAGAACGCGTATTTAGCTCTTTTGGTCTTGTACACTCGGATATTAGAAACAGATTAGGCATAGAAAAAGGAGGAAAACTCGTGTTTTGTTTAAATTGTATAACGAAAATGAATAGACTGAAAATATACGGTAATAAAATTTAGGTGTTACGTTTAATTTAAGAATTTGGAATTATGTACTTCTTTTTTGTTGTTTTTGCTAAAAGCAGATACCTCTTTTGATTTTTGAGAAAATTTTTATGTTATGTTGTTAGCTGGTTCTGAATAAAAAGGAAAAAAAATTGATTTAAATCATGATTTTAATTTTAAAAATCAAGCGATTTAAATCATGATTTTAATCAGCCCAACCCTGTGTTATATTGAGTTTTCGTCCATGTGTACTATATACTTTATGCAAATTTAAGACTTAAATAGTTTTCTCATGGATACCACGTTCAAAACTGGACTAAATTGAATCGGAACCACACGAAAAGCACTAGCTTTCAAATAAATAAAAAAGAATTATCAAAATCGGTTCACGCAGTCGAAAGATCTGAGGTAACGAACATAAAAAAAATAATTAAAGTCGAATTTACTTTAAAAAAGAGAAGGTTCTCAACCTTCTCCTTTATTAAAGTCGGTTAAAAAAGAATCATCGGCTTCGGTTGGCGTTCTTATTGAGTTTTCGTCCATTTATCGCGCACATACTTAATGCAAATTAAAGACTTATGTGGTTTTCCCATGGATGCCATTGTCGAAACTGGATGAAATTAAAATGGGACCACACGGGAAGCACCAGCTTTCAAACAAAAAAAGAATTATCGAAATCGATGTACCCAATCGAAAGTTCTTGAGGTAACAGACATAAAAATCCTTTTTGAAGTCGGTTAATAAAGCCTAAGAAATCGCTTTACTTGATACAATGAATGTTAAATTAATAAACATCTTAGTAATAATAATACCTTTTATGCGTATATGTCCTAGTAAGTAACAAGGGCACGATAACAATAAACAAGTTCAAAGATAATAGAAGTGGATCACCTCGTGGGCGGCCAATCCTTGGCGAAAGTCATCGTAAACTTGCTAACTTATTCCTTACATATCACACTAATATTATAAATGCGAAAGTTGTGGAAGTTTGGAATGTTAATTTTTGACGTTGCGAGTCAAGGCTCTTAACCTACGTACTTGTGAGAAATTCGGCACTTCTAAGGTTTGTACCCTACATTACAATTTTCGCGAAAAATAAAATATCAACACGGACAGGTATGGCTCTTTTAAATGAACTTTTCACTTCTACGAGCATATTTGTAAGAACCCTTTAATGCAAGGATTTATACTTTAATAGCGTGTTTTCTAAAAAAAATGTCATAATCAGCACGCCTCTACATTCAGTTAAAATAATTAACATAATATTCACCAACTTATAGACGTTAACTATTAAACCCCAAATCAATGACCTAATGACTACGCTGGCGATTATAGTGTTATATGTTTCTCAGGTGAGTGCTTTTATCCACTATCCCTTTTTTTTTTTGGGGGGGTGATTTGCGATCGGCGCGCTCCTCGCACCACTCCGTCCGGGGCGACAGAGGGGCGTAAGCACGCACACCCGCAACCCACCCACGTGCACGTCGCCTTCGTCGTTGGGCCGACCACCGAAGCAGGGTTACTTGTCATCAGTGTTCGGCCCGACGGATATTTAGGATACCCTCCCATCGACCGACGTCCCCCCCTCGGGGAGGACGTCGGTCTTTCCTCACGCGGTCGGCCTCTCGACGGGTGACGGACTAATCCCCGGTCACGTCACCCGCGGCCTCGGCTAGGGCGCCATGGGGCGCAAGTACTCTCGCCTACGCCGCCCCAGTCGCCGGCGGCGGATCGCCTCATCGAGGCTGCCCTCCTCGCGCAGGCGATCCGCCGCCTCCTTCTGCGAGATCACTGCCTCGCAGAAGGCTGCGACCGCGTCCCAATTCCTGACGCTGCCGACCATCGCCCTGGCGATAGTCGCCAGCGTCAGGTCGGCACCGATGATTGCGACGAGTTCACGGCGCTGCGCTGCCCAAGCCCCGCAGGCCTCGAGCGTATGGCGCGCCGTGTCCTCGTCGCAATCGCAGTGGTGGCAGGACGGTGTACTCTCCCTCCTAACGACCTTGTGCAGGTATTTGGCGAAGCACCCATGCCCCGTCAACACCTGCACTAGTCGGAAGGAGAGCACCCCGTGCCGCCTTTCCAACCACTGCATCAGCACTGGCCGGAAGGCCTCCCCGATTCGCACCCCGAACCGAGGCGTCTCCAGCCGGACTGCCCAACGGGCAATGACGTCTTGGTTGGCGGGCGTCGACGCGCTAGGCGGTGAGCTCCCTCAACGAGACCACACCACCCTCCGCTCGCACCCCCGTCACCCGCCGATACAATCCGACGAGCATTTCCGCTTCCAGGTCCCACGGGTGAGTCCCAGCCAATGGGCACGCTGCCTCCGTCGCCACCGTACGGTATCCGCGTATGGCCCTGACCGCCATGGCCCTCTGTGGTCGCCACAGAAGAGCCCTGAGTCGGACGGTCAGGGACCCCGCCCACACTGGTGCGCCGTACAGGACCATCGACCGGATTTTATCCACTATCCTGGTCATCCCTTAGCCGATTTTTGCAGCCCAACGATAAGAGTGGTGCCAATCTGTTATCACAAAGTTAATACATATATAGGTACAGTCCTCCCTCCATACAAAGGGTTGTTATAAGTTGCCCAAAAGAGTGCTGTTACCAGTTGTCCAAGTCATCACTCTACTCCCACGGGAATGAAGACGAGTAGTGACATAGTGTATTCTTAACCCATCACCACACGGATAATTAATAAGAGACCAAAGAAAATATAACAGTAAATAACGGAATGAAATTATCATTAAAAAAACTCGTGATTCTGTATATATCGATCGCGTCGGGTTGTTTAGTTAAATAACAGTAGTAAAGTTTTGCAATTTAATGTCCGGTTTTATTACATAAGTTTTTGCCGCGATATCAGGAGAGTATTTACACAGATTAAGCCTATTTCCTAGTTTACGAAACTTTCAGAAATTGTCAAAGTAATTATAACTAAATACGTTACATTACAGGTGCCAGTTAAGATTAAACTCTCAACATTTACTAAATGTTAGGGCGACTGTAAGCATCATCATTCAACATAATTCCAGCTCATATATGTCCCACTGTTGAACTCGAGCCTCCTCTACAATATGGGAAATTGACCTACAATACCATGTTGGTCAGACAAGTTGGTATAGAGTTTTATTTCAAGTTTTCCTTCTCTTGCATAGATATTATATGAATATTAATCCTTTAGTCGTCTCTTACGATACCCACGGGTAAGAGCGGCGGTGATTTATTATCATATACTGCACTTATCCAAATTATTGTTGAATAGACCACATCAAATGGTGATGAATGTAAAGCTCTTAGTCGTCTTTTACAAGATCCACGAAATGTAAGGGGTTAACAATATTCGTAGCTAGACACCACACAACAATGGGGCGACTGTTATATGTAATTCGTTCATAATAGACTTTGACACTTGACAAGGGAGCGTATCAGTATGTAGATGGTAATGAAAAGTGTAATATACTATCATCTGGTTTCAATTTTAAGCTGTAAATAGTAATAGGAGTGGTAGGACCACACTGTCGACAGTTATCTGTCTACAGCCGCGGGCCGGTCCGTCCGGGGCAGTACCATGCTCTCGCAGAAAATCGACGTCTGAGTAGTAGCAATTTGTTACTGCGCTTCGTTCGGTGAGCGAGAGAGCCGGAAGCCCAACTTTCTTAGGGTGATTGCTTGTGCAGGGTTTTGGTGGTGCCCTTGGTATCACCGAGTCTCAATGCACGCATTCACACTTCCTTCGCTTTCTTCGCGGTAGGCAACGGCCTTGTAAAGGTCCATGAGCGGTAGCAACACTTACCACCAGGTGTACTGTTTGCTCGTTTGCCACCGTTTGCAATAAAAAAAAAAAAATAATAATAAATCTTAAATGAATCATGTCTTCCTCATGCATATATATTATAGCTAACTATTCTATTTTGACGGCACTTTTTTATCACTATCACTCTTCTTCGAGACGATTTCTTGGTATGTATTCACCTAATTTATCCCTATAGTATATAACAACCCACAATAAAGAATTAATAAACACACAGGACAACAAATTACGCCCCGGATTATAATCATTAAACATATAGTAAAAAGAATTGCTTTGCGTGAGTATCAAAGCTACAACCCTTAGCACGAGAGGTCAGTACTTAAACTACTGTACCACGAGTGCAGTCTTGTTTACAACAAAAGCGCCTTCATCAAGTTTCAGCACATCGCCAAGTAAAAGGTCGTTCAATTCCTCTATTCAACATCGCCAACAATTATACGCCATTATCTCTCATCCATCGCTTTTATAGCCCAACACGATGGTCCATCCAAGGCAGCTTTATTAAGATCTTGTCGTGAAATTAAAGCTATAACTGTTTATGGCATTTTCATTTTAATTATAAGCCTTTTACAAGCAACTTACTAGCTACAAAACGAGTACTACCTACTTCACAGACTATACCGAAAAGTAGGACAGCATAAAATATCTCGTAAAAATTCTAATCTTAGTAACAAAGAAAAAGGGAAACGTCAGGAAGGAACTGGAAGTAAATTTCCCGAAGCTCGCTCTTTATGCGAGACAAAAAAGAATGAAGTGCCTGATACATACAGGCAAGCCATTTCGCTGTCAGGGATCAACTGGCGGGCGCAAAATGAAAATCCGCGGCACCATATTGAAAACGTCAATCACAGTGTCGTAATGGAATAACTTCAATATTTCCAAAGTCAACTTACATATTATATCTCTATTATTCTTATACGTCTATTGTTTGATCTATTACTATTATTACTTTAGATTTCTTTATAAAAATTGTGTATATCTCTACAATGAATGTTAGTATAGTGGTATCAAAAATGATATTATAATAAAAGTGTACATACTAAGTGCTTTTAATAAGCTTAAATAATTTATACCTGCTATAGTTTTAGGGACTAAATATTTTGTTCCAAAATTATCATAATGAGTTCAGGTTATGTATTTCCCACTACTGAACTTGAGCCTGCTACACAATAAAAGGGCAATTTACCTGTTAACTATATCATACTGGTCAAACATCTCGGTATAGAGTTTCATTTCGAGTCTATTCTTACAAATGCTTCATATGTTCTTACATCATATTCTTTGGTGATAAATTGTATTCTTACTCTATCACCACATGGAAACTAAAATTTTATTTTGAAAAATAAATTTGTCTTATAGGACTTGTAAACGACAGTTGATTTAAAAGTGTGCTTTAGCATTTTTAAAAAAAAATATGTTATTTGATAGTTTATAAATAATCTTGTTATTAAATTTACTAAATAGAAATGTATTAATCATAATTCAAGTATTATTAAATTTAGAGTATAAAAATGATGTTAACAGTAAACATGTATGTAAGGTTGTTGCAATAAAAAATGTTTATGGTGCTACGGACAGATGGCCTGCACGGAATGACGCCATAATCGCCATGATTGGCGGGTTGGCGATTGCAGTTGATGTGTATGACTTTCCTAGGAAAACACTCATTCTGATCCTCTATCAACCCTTAGCCAGCTTTGCCCCCACAAAAAAAAATGGGTGGTTCATACCATAACAAACCATTCCCTTTTTCCTTACAGACGCATTTTTGTTTTTTGATACTCCTCTATTTATCCCTTCTTGTCACATAGCACATTTATCTGAGAATTCGTATATCAGCTACATACAGTAGATGCATTATTAAAATAAAAAATTCCCTTTTAATTAAAAACCTCTTAAGAGTCGCACGTTGTTCCCATATATTACTATAGCCGTAATGTAAACACGTAAACAGCGTACAAAACACTTCAATCTTATTACATAACATATTAAAACATGCTAAGACTGAGATCCATTCACTTATGTCAACGGATCTCTGTATGTGACGCGTATTGAATTCGAAGCATGACAGATAATAATAGGATTACTGCCTACACAAATTATTTGTATACAAAACCGTGTATCAACTGATGTGAATAAATAATGTAGGAGACATTTGGCACGTGTCGCATTTTTTTGCATAATATAACTTCGATATATTTTATGTCAGTAGGTAATGGTGTTATGTGATTTTATGCAGACGAAATACAAATTATTGTAACACACTTTTAATGTGATAAATGTATTATAATTAACCTAAGCTAGTATATTATAAAAGAATGATGTAACGCTATCGTTTGATAATCAATCGGAGATTGAGATAAAAAATGTAATCTCAAACACGCAAACCTATATACTTATTTGAGAAATGCATAACTTTTTACTAGAACCACAGTACATGTCTTAATAAAAAAATTAATAAATAAATAGAATATCTATTTATTACAAAGAAGAATTATTAAATTGGGAAGGTCTAGATAGTATTTATAACTATGTTAACGATTTGATAAGACACTTTAGTTATACTAACGTAACTGTGCCAACGCCTTCGTTTAAATGAATTATATACTAAGGCATTTAGTATTATTATTTTGGTGATCTCTCAGGTCTCCCTGTGGCATTACAAATTATTTAATAACTTCCACAATACTTCAATCAGCCATACAACGGCGAATGGTTTTTTTTTTTTATGGGTGGGCTATGGTAAGCGCACACGCGGTTCAGTCCGTCCGGGGCGATGAAAGGACGGCGCGCGGGCCCATAACCCACGTCACCTCGTTGTTGGGCCGACCACCGGAGCAGATGTGACTTGTCGTCAGTGGTCGGCCTGACGGAATACCCTTTCGGGTAACCTCACCTCTCGACGTCCTGGGACGTCGGTCGCCGTCGCGCGGTCAGCCTCTCTGCGGGCGACGGACAATTCCCCGGTCCGATCACCCGCGGCCTCGGCTAGGGCGGCATTAGGCGCAGATACTCGCGCCTGCGCCGCCCGAGTCGCCAGCGGCGGAACGTGTCGCCGAATAGGAGCTCTACTCGCACACGATCCGCCGCCTCCTTCCGTGAGATTACGGCCTCACAGAAGGCGGCGACCGCGTCCCAGTTCCTGACGCTGACGAGCATCTCCCTGGCGATGGTCGGCAGCGCCAGGTCGGCACCGATAATTGCGACGAGTTCACGGCGATCCCCCTCCCATGCAGCACACTCCTCGAGCGTGTGCTGCGAACGGCGAATGGGTAGAATGCTTGATACACAATGACTCATTATTATCAAATTTGCCCGATTTACTAACACTAATACTGCTTCGCTCTTATTTGTTGCAGCGTAATGGATTGTCTAAAATATTTCTCGATAACGAGGCTATCTTACACATTTTTTTAATTCAAGTTATAGTAGCTGACGTTTAAACAAACAAACTCTTAAATTTTATAATAGTATATACCTAAGTACATATCGCGAAAATAAAGATGAAAAATACACAAATACCAGTAGTGAGTTGCCAAGACGGACCACCACGCAAATCTAAGTTAAGCACACAATGAAATCCGACAACGAATTACTTTGTACTAGAGTTGCTAAGTAGTTCATCCTTACTCTCTCTATTATTCTTAGGACTAAGTACGAAAGGCAAGTTAACCCTTACGAAAAGGCGATAAGCAAGCAACTGTCTAAAATTGGATTTACTGAAGAACCCAAGTTGCGGTAAAGATTCCTTCCGGAGGTACACCGACGAGTTTCATTTTGATCCGCCTTGAGCAAAAGTAAGTAATATAACGAAATATCCACAAAAGCCGTATAATTTGTCGCTGACCATTGGCATTGCCTGGTCGTTACCTACCAAATGTATAAGCGAGTGTAATTTTGTGCTGAATTATGTATTCTGTTGAGTACATTGTTGCAAACTATATGCCTGAGAGAACTGAAGCCTTAATACGTAAATATTCATTAGGTGGACTACTTTATCAGAGCGGAACCACCCGCAGCCTTGGTTTGAAACGCTCTATGACCGTAATTATCACACTGGCTCTATGTTGGGTCAAGAGACGAATGAGTAACCCTACTTTAAATGGGTGAAGTGCGTATAAACATAGGTATACTTATGAAAAGTAATGTATACGTATGAAAAATATATCATTACCGTTCCGTTACTGATTACATATCTATACTCAAGTTGTTAGCTGCTGCATCGACCGCTACTACAAAGTATAACATAAACTCGACTTTCTATAATATGGTATTCTTTCAAATTTTGGAGTCCTTCTCACCTTCCATCACTACCGAAAATTCATCAGACTTTGACCGACGGTTTCACAACAGAAACATGCGCACTTTTTTTTTAAATGAATATTGCTAATTTTGATCAAATTCTTATTCAATCTATCCTTGCCTACCTCTAGGTTATTTAAACTTCTGTTATTTTGAACTCCTGGTAGTTTGTAATTTTATCTGGTTTCTTGATTATCAAGGATAAATTTCACTTAAAAAACGGAGGAGGTTCTCAATTCGTCTATATGTTTTTTTTTTGTATATACGTTACGTGATCAGCTAATTATGAAACGATTTCGATGATTCTCTTTTTGTTTTGTACATTTCAAACATGATCCATACAAATTTGATTAAGATTTGACCATATATTTACTTTTATATTTGCAGGCCGAATACATTGTTTTAAAATCAGTTTTTAATTGTTATTATTTATTCGTTCCCAATTTATTTTTAAACCGTTTATCAATTTGATGCGATGGAGGTTTTTTGGGCCATAAACAAATATTAACTTTAGCTTAGCACCTGAACGTTTCACCTGCGCCCGATGTCGCTCTAGCCGAGGTTGCGGATGAAGGACAACGGATTGTTGCCGGGTTCTCTCTCTCTTCCTAAACAGCTGGACCGATGTTGATGAAATTTTTTGTGTGTGGTCAAGGGGATCCGAGAATGGTTTAGATTCATAACCAATAGGTGGCACTGCAATCGATTTCAAAGAAATTCTCTTTAACTAGTTTTATAGATTTTAATAAAACGTCTGTTGAGTCAGCTGTACTAGCTGATTATAATATAGACTATATACATGTAATATTAGACCACAATACTAACATCATTTATACACCGAGTCAACCAAAAAAAAAAAAATCAAAAACTTGTACAACTGCTTTTTAATTTTGTGCGTAATCAATAAAAACTTGTACAACTGCTTTTTAATTTTGTGCGTACGTAGATTGAAAGAGACGCCATTATATTAGCAATACTCCAACGCCACCATTGGCTTGATAAGAGTAGACTTTTGTTGTGTTTAATTATAAAAATATTAATTGAACATAATTAAGATTTTAAAAGCGCAGTTGTTTATGTTATTACTTTAAAGCTGATTTTAATATATGTTGTTGTTTCTGATAGTAATCTAAGTATGTATGTATAATGTTCGTTTGTGTGTTTAGTCGGTCCCTGAATGATTTCTATCTATAATTAAAACTAGCAGATGTCACTGCTATCAAGACAACAGTTACTAGTAATACAGAGCAACGTACGGTGGGATAAAACTATTCTTGCGAATTCTATCGCGTCTTGATTTTGTTTTTACTATTCTGATCGTTTCGAACACTTATCACAATATTTATGACTGAATGAATAAACAGTCGTAAAACAGATTTATTTTTTATATATACATATACCACTCGCATCAAATATCTGCAATCAGAACGTATGTTTGGTCATTTTGTCGAATATATTTTGAGAAACAACATCAAAATGAAAGATGGCGTTATTTGACAGTTCCTTGTATTTTTTAATGCGTAAAACCATGAACAGAAAATATATACGTATCGAGCACTAGTAGGTCGATGACCTCAGATGCCTAACAAAAATGGGTAGTTATTAAGATTGCAATTCTAGATATTTATCGAGGTAACTTGATGTAATTTCTCGCTTGAAACTACTACCGACGACTGGACAAATTGAATTTGAATTGACGAATTGAATTCAAGTGAAAACAAAAAATAAAATATTTAAAATAGATTAGCTGTAAGTAACACTAGGAAAATAGGCGAAAAGATAAAGAATTGATAGTTAACTAAAATGAGAACCATGCATTTTTATCAACAAAAGATAGTGCTTAACAACATTCCGCTGATAAATGAGAAGGCGAGCCTAGATGCTATGTTATACACACATTACCTTCTAGAATTCATGTTTCAATGGCATTACAGTAGTATAGATTAGGGGCAGTAGTATAAATCAGGGATTCCTAAACTTTAAAGATAGCAGAACCCCATCCAAATATGTTTTATTTTGTGAAACCCTATACCAAATGATAATACGGGATACGTGCGAAGGTCCGCCTCCGTTGGGCAACGTCGCGCATTGTCACTGGGTACGTACTCTGCTGTGTCATAATCGGAGCTGAATTCTTGCTGTTTACGTACTTATATAAATAGTAATGAGATCTTCTCATCACTAATTTTAGGCTATTTCCAAGTAATATTTATAACTTCGGTATTATTTCACATCCAAATTACTAAAATGAAAGGCCATTTAATTTTGACGGAACCCTGACGACTATTCTACGGAATCTCTAGGTTCCGTGAAACATACTTTGGGAATACCTAATATAGATGGTAACTTACCAGTGCCACCTCTATTAATCTTCATTCATTCATTCATCACAGCTCATATACGTCCCATTGTTGGGTTCGAGCTGCCTCCATAAAGGGGAGGGAAATTGACCTACTATGCCACGCTGGTCAGAAGGGTTGGCATAGTTTTTATTTCAAGTTATCCTTTTCTTGCATAGATGTTATATGCCTATTATATCCCTAAATCGTTTTTATATAACACCCACGGGCAAGATAGAGGGTAGTGAATATTGTTATTTCGTCATTACACGTATAATAATTGATCTTCATTCAATGTAGAAAATCACCTCAAATTCCACAAGCGGAACATAATGGCGTATTAAAAATATTCTCAACACGTCAAAGCATTAACGGAAAATCTCATAAACAAAATCTAATTAAACTGACTTCACAAAAACATGTTTTATAGTTCATATCTGCGGTCCCTATTATTAAAGTTGCGTTCACATTTTTGTAGGTTTTCTGTGGAGCGCTTTTAAGTTTAATTTGAATTAAGATCTGCTAATTAAAAATAAGTGCTACAATTTAGCGTTAGTATGCTTCTGACGATATTAAATTACTGTGAACATTTACCTTCCATTGTTTATTTTAGAGCCAATGTTATAACGACTTAAAATAAGAAAACGTAGTAAACGTCACATTAGGACCGCTCGCATATGAACCATTATTGGAAACAAGCTTACTCCATCCATACTAATATTATAAATGCGAAAGTAAGGATGTTTGTTTGTTTGTTTGTAACGCTTTCAACGCTTAAACCACCAAACCGATTTCAAAAATTCTTTCACCAATGGAAAGCTATAATATCAGGAAGTAACATAGGCTATATTTTATCCCGGTATTCCCACAGGAACGGGAACTACGCCGCGGGTAAAGCGACTGAAACCGAAGCGAAGCGAGGGCGGGTTGCTAGTAGAGAATAAAGAACAAACCACGCACCATAACGGCCAGGTAGGTTCGGACAGCTTTCTTTCGAAGTTCCTTTCCTTAACTTTTAGCGTTGTCTAACGGGACAGTCGGCAAAGTTGAAGTGATATTAATACATTATATGTTTATTACAACACCACACAGAGTCAATTAAAATATGCCGTTGTGACGGAGTAAGAATACAAATCACCACCCCCTCTCTTACCCATAGTGTCGTAAAAGTTGACTAAGGAATTAAATATGAATAAAATATCTATGCAAGAGAAGGAAAACTCGGATGGTATATTCGGTCAATTTCCCTCCGATTATGGAGGGAGCTGGAACCCATCAGTGGGACGCATATGAGCTGAAATGAAAATGAACTACAAAAATATAATTAAAGCAATTTTCCAAAATAAACGGCACTGTAATGACAACAGAAGCGGACTAATACGGCCGCTCCGTATCTCTACACTACAATGTCATGGCCACATAACAAATTATCTTGTGTACATCATTACTAAATCACATACACCGAGTAATCCCGTGAGCACAGAGGGCCATGGTGATTTATTCTGTAGCACGGACTAACTTATCGATACTGACAGCTTTCACTGATTGCATACAAAAGGGGCAGATTGCAAAGCCGCGATTTTAATTGAGTGCACAGATAGCGTAGGTGTTAAGATACCGACTTATCGTGCCAGTTTCGTGGGTTCGAAACCCACGTAGGACAATACTTAGTGAGATCCACAAATTATTGTTCCGAGACTGTATTTAATGTTCGTTAATTATACGTTTGCAAAGTCCCCCTCAATACAAAATGTTTTCCTTGGTGCAGGGATTTTAGCTTACGTGGAATATGATATTTTGTACAAAGATAGAAACGAAAATGAAAGTACATAGAGAATAATCTCTACATATTCTGTATACTACATTTTCCGTGTGGTGACGGAGTAAGAATACAATTCACCACCCCCTATCTTACCCGTGGGTGATCGTACGAGACGACTAAGGGATATAAAACGCATATAATATCTATGCGAGAGAAGGAAAACTTGAAATAAAACCCTATATCAACACGTCTGACCAGCGTGGTATAGTAGGTCAATTACCCTTCCATTATGGAGGAGGCCCGAGCCCAACAGTGGGACATATATGGGCTGAGATGATGATTCTGTATAATTTCAAAGTCAATATATAACAATGATAACAAAATACCTATGTAAACGAAAGCTAAAACAATTACATTTTTGAGAGGAAAAATAGCTTACGTTACTCCTTATCTGGGAGTAAAATATTTTCAAATTTGGTACAGCCGTTTGGAAGATTACCTGGAACAAACGGAAATTTGTAGTTGAGCATAGGTATCGTGTAAATAATTGTATGAGCATGAAAAAAAACGTATCATTTTCACATTAGAAACAGACACTGCAATGCGATTGCGACGAGGACACGGCGCAGCATACGCTCGAGGCCTGCGCCGCTTGGGCAGCGCAGCGCCGTGAACTCGTCGCAATCATTGGTGCCGACTATCGCCAGGGCGATGGTCAGCAGCGTCGGGAACTGGGACGCGGTCGCAGCCTTCTGCGAGACAGTGATCTCGCAGAAGGAGGCGGCGGATCGCCTGCGCGAGGAGCGCAGCCTCGATGAGGCGATCCGCCGCCGGCGACTGGGGCGGCGTAGGCGCGAATACCTGCCTAGCCTCATGCCGCCCTAGCCGAGGCTGCGGGTGACGTGACTGGGGAATTAGTCCGTCACCCGCCGAGAGGCCGACCGCGTAAGGAAAGACCGACGTCCTCTCCGAGGGGGGGACGTCGGTCGATGGAGAGGGTACCCCAAGTAGAGGGTATTCCGTCGGGCCGACCACTGATGACAAGTAACCCTGCTTCGGTGGTCGGCCCAACGACGAAGGCGACGTGCATCGTGGGTGGGTTGCGGGTATGCGTGCTTACGCCCCTCTGTCGCCCCGGACGGAGTGGTGCGAGGAGCGCGCCGACCGCAACCCTCCCAAAAAAAAAAAAAAGACACTGCAATTTCATTCATTTGTATAAATATGTAGGTATGTATATACAGGGTGACTGGTAAAAGATTGTACATATTGAAGGAGGGTATTCAGTAATCAATTCTGATACCGAATATGTAAAAAACACGGTACTTAAATTTTGAACCAATTATCTTATAAAGATATTTAGTTACGGACACAGCTGAAACAGCTGTATTATTTATAGGTACCTATTTACAGGTCAACGCACTTGAACGCGCTATCAGTGTTTCCACTATTACGTTGTAGTTTTACCCTAGATTTTTTCATTAATTTGCCCTAAATACCCTAATCAGTCTCCAAAAATCCTTGATTTAGGGCGCAAAATTTAAATGAGTATGAAATAAAACAAAACTTGATGGTTTGATTTTTATTTTAATTTTCATCTATTAATCAAAGGTAGTAAACATGTAATCATAAAAAGAATTCATTTTAATATGTGGAAGAAGTAGATGATGAACAATATGATGCTGTTGTTGAAGCTGAAGCATTTGGCTTAAGTTTTTTAGCTGCGGGTAAATGTTGAGTACATTTGTATGTCGGGTTCTTAAATGGAATCTGTCATACTTAGTCTGGTGTGCAACAAACCATTGAGGGTTTCTTTCATTATGACGCTTTTTCTTGGGTTGGGTTGTTTTTTTGAGCCAACGCATACTCCGTCCATTTCTTCCGGGGGTGATGAAAAGGTGACGCAAGTCTCATAACCCTCCCCTTCGCCATTGGGCTGATGGATCCTCGTCGCAATCGCAACGTTGGCAGGACGATGTACTCTCTCCTCACGACCGTGTGCAGGTACTTGGCGAAGCAACCGTCCGTCGTCACTACTTACGCCAGTCAGCAAGAAAACACCCCGTGCCGCCGTCCTCAATAGTCCAAGAGCACCGGCCGGAAGGCCTTGACGACCCCAACATCGTAGCGGGGCTACCCAATGGGCAATTTTCCTATACCAGCTGTTAGTATAACACTGAAATATCGACATCTAAACACTGCAATATATTTAATTCTACTATCGTGTCTTACACAAAGCAATTTCGGTGAACTCTGGGCGCCCATAGAGGGTAACCATTGTTTGTGGTCGGCAAAGTCTATGATAAAATAGTGTTTGCTATTTTTATATTCAATTTTACCCCAAAATTACCCTAAAACCCTAAAAGTATTAAATAGCCCTAAGCCCTATTTTAAATTCGTAATTTCACCCTAAAATAGGGCGAAATCCCTAAAAGTGGAAACACTGCGCGCTACTCCCATTGGGCTCAGTGTGATCAGATTTAGCAGAATTCTGCGATTTTAGCAGAATTCGATCCCTAATTTAGGGCTTAGCAGATTATGTCGCAGATTTCCAAAATTTGGCAGATTTTAGCATAATATTAAAAAGCTTTGCAGGAAAGTAGCAGAATTAGACATTGACTAAATAAATGTGCTTCACTAGGGTAGTTGCCCTAAACATATTTAAAAAATCAATTTTTCTTAAATAGTGTAAGTTTTTTTTTCTGAACTTTTTCTTTCTTTTTTTAAAGGCAACGCACTAATGAAATAGTTCTTGTATTGCTGGGGACTTCACAAACATATAATTAACGGACACAAATTACATCCAGACTCAGAACAACAAGTCGCACAAAGTGTTATCCCGCATGGGATTTGAACCCGCGACACTGGCACAGTAAATCGATGTCTAACCATTATGCCATCCGTGCCAGGCAACTGGCAATTCTCATATACATTCTATGTTTAATACATCTTGTGAGCGCATATTTTCTTAATTGAACAGTATAAAAAAATGACGTGCGAACCAAATTTAAATATGAACATGTTGCTGCAATTCTACATGTCAAACAGGTAGTTAAAGAACAGGGTGAATGCGTATATTTTACGAGCTAGCTTAAAACCCTATACAGGTGTATCAGGTTATGAGGCAAGTGTTCGAATATGTTGTGTACTGTGTTTTCAAATATTCAAAAAGTGATTTCAAAAATGTGTGTCTAAGAGTTAATGCCTTAAATGTTACGTATTATGTAGGCATGTACCGACAGGATACATGTAGGCATGTAAATCTTCGACAGTATAAATAGGTATGAATTGCGCAAATGCTTCAATGGTAGCGTAGATACAAAGGCACCTCGTGAACGGTCATCGGCTGATCAGCTGATTTAAAGCGAAGTTTGTCTGTTTATGCAAGTGTAATCATTGATTTATTCGAATTCTAATGAACATTTAACAAAGTACGAATATGTTGTAGATTAAGTATCATTAACTTTATACATTTCAATCAGATACTACTACTACACGAAAAAGAGATGATAAATTTGAAAATTTTACATGTCACTAATTCATTAACAAATCGTTATTTTGCCTTAAAATATTTTTTCATGGGTTCCTCCTACCGCCATTGCCTAACTCTTGTTTGACCAGTTGCCCATAACCTGATACACTCTGCATACAAATGTGAATAGAATTTAGAAACTTTTTGTTGATAAACATTTGAAAATATTAAGTTGCGTTTTCCTTTAATATTCATGCACATTAAAACTTCATCTATAGTAGAATTGTAGCATTTCTTCCGGAAAAAAATAGCAGATTTTAGCAGAATTCAAATGAGTAGATAGCATAATTTAAATCTGGTCACACTGCAACCTAAAATAACATAACCTAAAATAATTACGGAATCGTAATAATGTATTTCTAATCCTTGCTTATCTCCGCACGCTGTATTGTTTTTTATGCAGTTCGTTATTATTTTTTTAATATTATGTCAATAACAATTTAGCAGCGATTACACATATGTCATTTTCAACGTGTTCAAGACTTTGGTGAACGGGATTGTTTCCCGCGAATGCAATTTGAAGTGATAAGTGTGATTCAGTATGTTATCATATGTTAAGTGTAGTGTTTTTCGGTTTCTAATGCGCCCTCGTCGTGAGACGTATGGTCGTAACAAGGTACACTGGCAAATCTATTCTTTTGACAAGAAACAAATCACCTTATTTCGGGATTGGTATGAGCTGAGTCTGCAACTTTTAATGGTTTTTATGACATTATTCCTACACCTAGTTTTAATAATTCTAGTAATAAATATAAAAATCTTGACAACAGTTCTAACAAAACTTTAATTGTAACGCTATCAGAATCACCGTATCGCCTCTAGGGTGACCCACTTTTTAGGAGTCTTGAGGCACTAATGTTGTTGATGTTTACTATGTGGATAATTAATATTGTCTTCTTTTTACATTTTTATTGGTTACTTGTGACCATTGTCTATAGTTTCCTTCAATATGTACAATCTTTTACCAGTCAGCCTGTATATTGCTAGGAAAGTAGATATGAATATGAAAGGGCAAAAAATCTTCTGCAAAAGATGATATGAACACTTCTGTTTGATTGCAATAGTGACGTCCGCAGCAGTAGTGCGACAAAAGAAAATATTTCCTAAGAACCCAAATAATAATAGACAAGGGTACGATGATGTAGATAAAGTCTTGATATCGAATTATTAAAAATAACACCAAATTTATTATACGAATAAAAAAAGAAGAGTGCGTCGAAATCGATCGCGGCTACACCTATCGGATCCTAATGCTTTTAGTAGTCTAAAATTATTTACGTGCCATTACTGCCTGTATAATTAACAACTGGGTCAATTTAAAATCAGTGGCAGAAAAACTTACAATAAAATTTGAATTCCTAAGAAAAAAATGTGTTTCACTTAGGTGTAGATAGAGGTAATAATATGACAAGTATATTTTCAAGTTTATACGTGATTGAAATTAAAGCACAGTAAAAATTAACCAACTCTGTTGCCATCATATATTTATTCATAATTACACAACAAATATTTTTTTTATAACTTTTTTTTGAAATCAACTTTAATTATATATTTACTCTCATGTTTAACGTATAAAAGCACAGTATTTATTTTTAAGTACTAATAATAATATAAATTAAATATACTCTGTTACTTTCTGTTTTAACAAAACTATTTTCTTTATAAATTACTTCAATTGACTGAAACTATAAGAATATACCGACAATGCTATGTATTAATCTGAATAGTATATATTACATACAGAAAGTATGGAATCAAGTATCAGTTTGCCATGAAATTTTATAATTTTCTGATATATATTTAGGGACAAAAGTAACAGAGTGGTAGGTCATGTAACATAGTTCTACCTTCTAAATTAATTTTAATGAACTTCTATCACAAAACCTTTTATATTTAATAATAATATTCTTAAAACAATAACATTTAGGAACTGGGCAGTTATTATCTAGTTTGATAATAATAAAACTTAAAAAGCGATTGAATTGCTGAGATGAAATTAAATTTAAATTGACTTATTATTTTTCGAAAACTTCTAGGGGAGCAGGGATTTAATCCTGGATTAGTTAATATTATCTTTAAATATGTCATTAATGATGAGTCTCTCCTTTAAACTTTTTAATTTCTTGTACCGCTCTTTGATAGCATTTGATAAAACGCTGTAACTGTCGTGGGGAGTGCTGTTAGTTAGTTTTTTTTTTTACAACTCTATTGTATCTTTTCTTATAGTTTCATACTTTTTTCTCATTTTCACTAACTCTTCCTTGAATCTGAGATTTTCTCTAAATAGTTTAGATCTATCTCTTTTAATTTTTTCTCTACCTCGGGTTTTTGGAGATATTATGTTGGGACTTGCCCTATCGTCTCTTGGAGTCCATGGCTGAGGAGTAGATAAATTACGAACTTGTCTCGGTGAAAAAGCACGTGGAATCCTGTCAGATACAGAAGGCGATGTCTCAATACCTGGCGTTGATGCCGGCGTATTCATAATTACTTGAAGAGATCTTTGTCGATATTTTCCTGTGGTATTCGCAACTCAACGTTTTTTATTGATAATCGATGCTCACGCAGAGTCATGTCTTTTACCAAGTGTTTATTTTTATGATATCTCTCTAAATTATTCCTCTTAGCTTCTGCTACCTTTTCCAGATTTAGTTTACCTTTTTCTATGTAACGTCGCAGCTTTTCAGCAGCGGTAAGAGCCATAGCGATGTACTGTATTATTATGTAGAACAAAATGCTTCATTTATTGGATTATTATAAAATAATATCTACTGCTATATTATATACACCAATGACGACTTATAGCTACTAATAGTTCAATAATGACTACTGTGTTACCAGTCTATAACTCCGTTATTACTACGTAGGTAAAATAGTTGAGCAGTAACAGAGTAGTAAATTCAACACTTACGAGTAATTTATTCTTAAAAGAAAAGTATATTTTGTCAAAATAAAAATACATTAGACAATTACTCCTTTAATGCTATATTTCATTTATTAAATTATATAAAAATTTCTGAATACTTACATCAGAACGCCGGTAACATAGCAGACACAGAATAAAGCCACGCGCCTCACACAACAACTAACGGACGAATAATTCGACGCGGGGCGTCCCACCCGCCTCGAAAGGAGTCTAAGCAACAGAACACATTACGACCCAACTATTGTGAACGGAACGGTAGCGCCAACTCTTAGTATTTATCTTCATTACATGATAACAGAAAGGTGCGACGGTTATCACAAAGACCGCGGAACTAAATTTTAAATAATCATGAATAATTCAATAAATTTATTTAATAGGCAGGGATAGTTTTATTTTAAATAATAAATACACTTAATTATTAAAAATATTAAAATTTTAATAAAAAGATATTGTGATTTTGCATAGTGCCCTGAGATGTGGGAATTTTTTTTTTGTATGTAAAACACCTCTATTACCATGAATGACTATTCTGTTACCTGATAAAAATGGTGATAAATCAATAATAACACCGTTTTTCTTCTGAAAATATATTAATCAATTTGTACTTTAAAAACACTAAACTTCAATTTTAATATTTTAAAAATATTGGTGTACAAATAATTTTTGCTCAGGGACGACAATTTCTGCTACCGATTTTAAATAGACCCAACTGCATTATTAACCACCGTGATGCTCAGTAGATTCACAAAATATAGAACAATTACTCTCCACTAGTTGACCTTTAACAAAGTTATAAATGAGTGCCAATAACGTCAGTCTCAGAAAGCTTCGTAGATAGCAACAGCTGTAATGTAACCAATACATTTTTTGTAATCGCATTTATTACATTAAGTCCATCTCGTAACAAGGCCAAGAAGATGACCGCAACGAGGAATTAAATTTCAATGTTAAACTTATGTAGTCAGTAGTTCTTTTTTTTACTGACAAACGTTCATATATTTCCTTTAAAATTTTAAATATTTATATTGCCGTTACATCCTTATAAAGACAAAAGGTTCGCCCAAGCGCTGACATAAATACAGACATGCTTGGATTAGCAATAATTTTAAAAAAAACCTGATATTTAAAAACTATTTAATATGTATTCGTGTTTAAATAGCTTCATGAACTGTGTTAAAATTTAGCATGGAGACTTTTTATTTATGTGGTATCGAACTAAACACATTTCGTTTTTTTTTATCGTGCAAATCCCTTCTATTCCATCTATTCTCTTATTCAAATAAGGGGGTAGATCCTTTTCTGAATAAACATTCCTCTGCACAGTGTTAGGATTGGGCGTCATCACGCGTGGATTTCATACCAATCATAAATGAAGTCAAGACGCCAAATGATGCGTTCTTCTTTAATGCTTAAGGGTAAACCATAAACGAAAGCAATTATTCTCAAGAACACTTGGTTCATAAGTTTATAATGAATTCCTTAATATAATTGATATTTAAAATATCTCTCTTCATCATCATCACAGTTCATATACGTCCCACTGCTGTGCTCTAATCGCCTCCACAATGGTAGGAAATTGAGGAAAATTGACGCTGATCAGGCGGGTTGGTATAGAGTTTTATTTCGAGTTTCTTTTCTCTTGCACAGTTTTTATATGCATAATACAGTGTTCTCTCGCTAATCCGCCGCTCGATTATCCGACAAGTACTATAAGCCGCCGTTTTTTGGATTGGAGATTGCAAAATTCATTTAACTATTCATTGTGCAATATCGTATTTGGTTTGTATATAATAACTCAATACGTGGAGATGGTGACCGCATAAAACACATCCATACAAATTAAGTTATACGTTTACTGTTAGGTCACAGACACACCACTCTTAATTATCAGTACAGTTAGTTACCTGAGATCGAAATCTTTATAGTTAGTAATTTAGCACAAACATGTAGGACACTAGGTAACTCATGCATTTCATTGAAATTAAAAAGTAACAATAACTCTACTAATTTTGTATATGGCCAAAAAATTTATAAATTTAATTTCATAATTATTTATCTTTTTATATAAATTTCTTCTATATGTGTGTATGTATGTCACTGAACTCCTCCTAATAAACGGCTGGCTGGATGTTGATGAAATTTTTTGTGTGTGTTCAAGGGGATTCAAGAATGGTTTAGATACACAATTGGACCCGGTAGTTGGCGCTTTATTTTTTTGGAACAGAACACCGTCTGTTGGGTCAGTTAGTTACGTATAAAACTGGCGGGCACTTACATATAGTTAACGTTATTATTAATGTTACATTATATAATTCAACAATTTCCACCAGATAAGAATGCAATTACCACCACGCCTCATTTCGCTGTCATCTAATGGACGTCCTATAAAACTGTCCTATGCCACCTGTATCCAATTGCTCTCTGCGGTGTTGACCATGTTATCAGAACACCTCTTAGCAGGCGGACCTACATTAACTCCTCTGAAAAGTGGTTGCCGTTAGAAAATCTTTCTTCGCAAACGGTTAGTCCTTAGGATATGGCGTAGCCTAATTGATATTAACGATGCGAATAAAAATAGTAGCGGTGGCTTAAACTTCCAATTAATGATAGTACCTAACTCGTAAACTACCATCGCACGATAAAAACATGTGAAATTGCTATCACTTTATGATAGAAAATGAACGATGAGTCACTTCGAGTAAGTAACACGTTAGTGTTTAAAGGTCGTTAAAATGTTGGCTTGGCAGTTAATTTCTTTATTACTGAAGATTATTAACAATTTACGACACTGAGTTTTAATTTCACATATGTTGTATCGACTATTAAATATACAGAAAATGTCACAATATAGCGTTTATATATTTTTATATAATCTAAATATAATTATCTACAAGTTCAAAAAGTTACTACAGAGAGCGTGGCCAAAAAGGCCATATCTACTATTTAGCATAGTAACAAATTCATAGTTTTGATTACATTTAAAAAAACTAATATGACTTGACAAAGCTTCTAAATTCGTACCAATTCACCTTAAATCGATATTTTAATTTCTCTTGTATACATACAATATTAACCCGTAATATACTTACAATACTTAACACTACATTTGTATTTTAAATAAAACTACTTTACGAATTTTATCGCGTTTGTATTTGATTTTTGATTACCCGACGTTTCGAACACTTTGCAGCGTTCATGGTCACGGGCACACTAAGATGTCTCACGTCTAACAAATCATCGTTACTGCAGAAAATTTATAATTATCTAGCCGATACAGAAATTAGTTATTAAATATTGACCCACATTTTAATACAAATTTATTACCAGTGTAAGGAGAAAATGATTCTAAATGAAAAAAATATATTGTTTATGGTTAGTAATTATTTAACATTAACCGAAACTAATAATAAAATACTCCGATACATTACATCTAGACGTGAAAAACCTCATACCATCGTGTGTCAAACCGCCCAAATTGTATGGATTGCCCAAGATACACAAATCAAATGCACCACTGCGACCAATAGTAAGTCAGATCGACACACCGACTTATAAATTAGCTCAGATGGTTGCGAAAGTCCTCTCCCAACTCTGGGGACACACTAGTGCATTTGTGAAAGACTCTTAGCATTTTGTCAGTGAAATTAAAGATTTACATCTCACTGACAATGAAACTATGGTCAATTTTGATGTCACATCACTCTTCACCTCTCTACCTGTGGAAGATTGCATCAAAACTATATCTAAGAAGCTATCAGACAATAATATGTCATTGGGATATGCGGAACTGTTACGTCAATGCCTAACAACTGGCTATTTAATATGGAATGATGACTTCTACAAGCAAGTAGATGGTGTGGCTATGGGCTCACGGGTCTCCCCTGTTGTTGCTGATATATTCATGGAGGACTTCGAGGAGACGGCCTTATCAAGCTCACCTGTCACACCCAGGTTCTACAAGCGGTACGTAGACGACACTTTCACAATATTACCCACAGACAAAATAATATTCCTAAACCATCTTAACTCCATTATTCCAAAAATTCAATTCACTATGAAACTGGAGTCAAATAACACTTTAGCCTTTTTAGACATTTTGGTTAAAATTAATATTAATTTAGCATCATGTCACCTGAGTTTTCTAGCCGGGTCTTTCTCAGTGTGGCCGTGTTCCGATCTGGTGGTAGTATACTAGATTGTTAGGTTTTTTTTAAATATAATAACTATTAATTTTAATGTTAAATAATTACTAACCATAAACAATATAATTTTTTCATATAGAATCATTTTCTTCTTACACTGGCAATAAAGTATTAAAATGTGGGTCAATATTTAATAACTAATTTCTGTATCGCGTAGATAATTATAAATTTTCTGCTGTAACGATGACTTGTTAGACGTCAGACATCTTAGTCTGCCCGTGACCATGAACGCTGCAAAGTGTTCGAAACGTCGGGTAATCAAAAATCAAATACAAACGCGATAAAATCCGTAAAGTAGTTTTATTTAAAATGTGTAATATACTCGCGTAAACATCAGAAATCACTACATTTGTAGTAGAACCCCACAGAAAATTCTAGGTAAAATTAATAAGACGCAAAGTCAAATACGTCAAAAATGTCTTCAGTGGAAGTCGACAAATGTTAATTACACAACAGCGATACGAAACTAGATTAAAAAACCAATTTGTCTTAAAGAAGACGTAAAAAATTATAAGTTTTAATTAGGAAATATTGTAACTTCGTTATTCGTAAGTTTGTTATTTCTTTTCTGTTTATCATCTTAAAAGAGTCCAAGGTTATTGGAAGGACATGTGACAAGGATGGAACTTGTAAAATTTCTGATATATTATTATCGTCTCTAAGACGAACAACAAATAATATGTATAGGAATGCTACGGAGCGCTCGCTGATGCGGACAGCTGCCTCCACAGTTAGAAGAATATACATACGTTATACAGAATATAAAACTATAACAAATATTATATTTTAGAATTTAGTTACGTTATAAATCCGTTCGTCCACATTTCTAAGTAATAATGAACCGGTGAGTAATTACCTAAGGCAGCTTACAATATTTATTGGAGAGATTTTTGCTGAAAACAAGTTAGACAAAGCAAGAACACGTATAGCCAATGCATCAAAGAGATGCTTTAACAAAATATCAGACAGTTTATGATGGGCTATGTTTAAACATCGATACATAAACGTTACACAGACGACAACACGATACATGTGTATTTTTACATCGTACAAGCAATTAGTCTTGCTTAGGGTTGCTTGAAAAATATTAAACGGATTTTGGTATAATTTTTTCATGTACGCAGAAATGGTTGGTCCGTAAATATTAATTTTATATAAAAGCTAGGATACACCCTCGCTTGCTTCAGGTTTGTGAAGAATAAGAGGTGACAACAGATTAGATTCTTACTCTGTCACCACAAGGGAAAGCTTTGAACACCAAGATATACTATATCTATACGATACTACAGACTAGAGATGAAACGGATATTCGGTAACTATCCGATATTTGGCCTATCCGGCCGGACACAGGCTAAACGAGAATCTTACCGGATAACGGATTTCTAAATTAAGACAAAGTTTAGAGTCACTTTATATTCATATAACAAAGAGAATCATTCTTTTCTTATTACAGAGCAAAGAAAATTAATACTCATACAATAAAGGCAAATTATGATGAATAAATACTAATCTCTCTGTATTGAGAGGCAATACACGGTTTCCCTTGTCTTCGTGTACAGATCTACCATCCGAAAATAGCCTTCCGTTGTATACACTTCTGCACGAAGCTGAAAGATAAACTCTGGCAAACTTTCTTAAGTTTACGTTTTATAGAGCATTAGCTGACCACCAAATATAAGGATCATGATCGACATTAATGCGCACTGAATTTAGATGAGAATCAATTTCATGTGCCTTTATTCTTAATCGTGTCGTTTTCAGTTGCCAACTCATTTAAGCTACCTCAAAAGTTTCGCATTGTAATGGACTCTTTATTTCTACTTTTTGACTAACGATAAAATGAACGAGAGTACGAAACCGATTCAGTCGCAGAGAGGTGTGAGATAGAGAGACGTCATCTCTCCGAAACTGTTCACCACTACGTTGGAAGATGTCTTCAAGCTCTTTGACTGGACCAGACTCGGCATCAACATCAACGGCGAATACATCGCTAACTTTTGATTTGCTGACGATATCGTAGTCATGGCAGTATCGAAACTATCCCGGGAGGCATTGACACTATACTCAATGGCCTCAGCAGGGTTTCTCAACTAGTGAGTGCCAATGAACATAGACAAGGCGAAAGTTATGTCTAATGTCCATGTCATTTCTGTACCGGTCCTAGTTGGGAATGCGATTCTCGAAGTTGTCGGTCACTAAGTTTACATAGGACAAGAAGTCCAGTTAGGTAAATCCAATTGCGAGAAAGAGGTCGACCGACGAATCCAACTTGGCTGGGCAGCGGTCGGGAAACTTAAGAGTATCTTCTCGTCCAATATTCCGCAGTGTCTGAAAGTAAAGGTTGTGTGTGTTTCCAGCGATGACATACGGCACTAAAACTTGGTCTCTAAATGTCGGCCTCGTAAAGGGCCTCAAAGTCGCTCCACGTGCCATGAAGAGAACCATGTTCAGTTTTTCTCTACGTGATAAAAACCGGAATACAGAAATCCATACAAGAACGGGTGTAACCGACATAGTCCGCAGAATTAGGAAATGGCAATGGGCAGACCACATCGCTCGTCGAATCGCAACCATGGGGCAAGAAAGGTTCTTGAGTGACGACCACGAATCGGACGCCGTAGCGTAGGACGATCCCCTACTAGGTGGACTGACGACGTTTTAAAAGTCGCAGGGAACCGTGAGATGCAAGTGGCACAGGACCGTTCTGAGTGGCATTCTCGTGGGGAGGCCTATGTCCAACAGCGGACGTCTGTAGACTGATGGATATATGGAACTGCTCTACACAATACTGAGAATACTCTGACAAGCTTTCTCTAACACGAACACCCAAGAAGTGCGATTCAAAACGCTAATAAATGCCGTGGATTTTTTGTAAAGGTAAAATAGATTAATATTTTTCAGTACATTTTATTCCTTCATCTCAAAGAGCTTAGGTAGTGTATGCTGATATAGCGACCGGACTGTGTGATTTACTATTGAAAACATGTATTTATTAAAATAAAAAAGCCTATAACCATCAGGGTTAACATAGCTTTCTAATGGTGAAACAATGTTCAAAATCAAATCAATGCTATTAGAGGTTAGTACTCCTTACATCCAAAATTACAAAATTAAGATATAAAAGTTTATATTTTTTTTTAATTTGGGGGTTTAATATACTTGTCGCAGCGTCACTACCTCTGGCACCATCTCTTAAGAGTTTTTAAGAATCAATCGTTTACCGAAACGTCATGTATTATACTTGGGTGTGTTCGATACAACGTTGGCAATGATTTTTGATGTTTGTCGTTTGACCGTTAACGTTTGAAATAGTACCGAGCTTTTGTTATTGAGAGCGGTCCGTTGAATACTCAATTGGGAACGACACTCGAGAGCGATCGGTCACTGTTGCTGCCACGTGGTATCGAATTCACCGCGTTTCCCAAACTCTTAATTTATCCGTCGGCATACGTAATCATTAGTTATAATAGAAAATTGTGTTAACGTTAATCATTGAATATAGTTTAAAAGGAGCCATCCGAAGTGTTATTTTATTACATCGCGATGTGTGACCGATCTGATAATGATGCAGCACGGCCCTTGCCAATCCTCGATGTACTTGTAGCTACAACGTATTGAATCGGAATAAAAGCGACTATTTTAAAACGTTGTGTGTAATAAATTGTACTGATTTTTAATGTAAAACCTTGAAGTTGATATATATATATATATATATATATATATTTATTGTATACCTACTTGTCGCTAATAAGTCGAAAATAGTGCCCTATTTTCACTGCCTCATTAGTCATTTGGTTGCATAATTATGCGACAATATAGGTCCCGGATTCGAATCCTTAATCGGGCTAAAACGTTTTAGTGCAGATTTTAGAGAATATTTTCCTGGTGGCACGAGAAAATCTTAATAGGCAAGGGAGAAACTTGAAAGTGTGCCTAATACAGTACAACAGCTTCATCAATGCTAAGTTGTGATGACAAGTTGTACCACACCATTATCTTCAAACTTGAGGATTAAAAGCCTAAAACAAAAAAAAAATCATAGCGATAAAGATATAAACGGATTGATATAGTTATATTTGTTGCAATTCTTGTTTAGATAACATTTTAAGAGTTGTTACAACGTTGTAACACAGTGATCACGTTTTACGACGTGTGTTGCCAACGGTTCAAATAAACGTTGTATAATTTACCAATAAAATTCAAAATATGGCCGAGTTATAATTAAGCAAATGACACACAACTTTATATTTATTTTCGAACTGATAAACAGAGCAGATCTCCACAGCGCTCTCTCGCTCTATAATATTTACTCCCTCGCAAAATAAGGGACGGAAAGTCAACTAAAGTTTCAAATTACAAGTATGCCACTGAAATTTTCCTGTGGAAGTTTGTTTGTTACGCTTTCATGCTTAAACCACAGAACCGATTTAAAAAAATTTTCACTAATGGAAAGCTATAATATCAGGGAGTAATATAGACTATATTTTATCACAGTATTCCCACGGGATCGGGAACTATGCGAGTAAAGATACTGAAACCGAAGCGAAGCGAGGGCGGATTGCTAGTATCAAATACGGTTTTTTTTTCATTCGGTTCCCATTGATAGGTAGTTGCAAGCGTTTTGCCATTAGGCTTTTATATAACTTAATCTATATTAATAAATAAAATTAAAATGTCTGTTTGTAAGGTCAATAGAACATTTTTATACTGAACGCAGTATATACATTACATAAGAATAAAAAAAAACAACAGTCACAAAATGTTTGTGTGTCTGTTAATTTATTTGTTTCGGATTTATTTCCGAAACTATTGAACCGTTATTGATGTGCCTTCCACTATCCAGAAAGTTAATACTATAAGGAGTACCTTAGGTTACTTTAATTAAAAACAAGTAATAGCGTTACAGGCAAAAAATCTTATAAAAGTGAACAGTGCCTATTCATATAGGAAAATAATCACTAATCATATTACGTTTTTGACTAAAACATCAAGAGAGCAACTAAAGTTTGGTTTGACGGTATTCCAAAAAAAAATGAAAAAGATACATACAACGGCACGTAACTTCACTATGATATAGCGAAGCGACGGGCAAAGCGCTGGTACATAATATTTTTTAATATCCGCATTTAAGGTTACATGAAATACATCTATTAATGGACTCGACAACCCTAACACAAAATGGTTTAGATAATAAAAACTGCCAGTGTTTTCCACATGGACCGTCGCTTTGACTGAAACTCAGCTGATTGAACTTTATCTGTAACAATGATCGACAGCTTTCTCACTAATTGATTGCTCTTTTACTAGAGGAGCACTCTATTAAATTAATCGCTGAGGAATATTAGACAGTGACCGTTCAATTTTGTTATTACACCTGAGTAACAAAAATATAAACCAATTATTTAGCCCGATCATTAATTTAGGTAACGGTTCTTTGTTTATATATGGTCAGGTATATCGCGCTTATGCTCACAATTAGCGTTACAAATTTAGAGACTTAAAACCATAGTTTCAACCGACCGATTCCGTTCGACTTACAACCGTTTGACTTATAAGCGCGAGTAATAAACATGTAGTCTAAATCGTATATTACGTAAAGAAATTTAAAACAAGCTTTTATTTAATTAAAAGGAATTAAAAATTAACTATATTCTAAATAAAACCTAATAATAATTAGTATTAAAACCGATGAAAAAAAAACGTAATCTGCCATCTTGGAATAGCGACCATATTGAATTCAGTGTGACGTTATTAATTTTATCGTTTTCTATTCTTTAAGCTCTTTTATTTGATACCCATATTGGATATCAAATAACATTTTTTATAGCAAACGGTGGCAAACGAGTGAACAGTACACCTGATGGTAAGTGTTGCTGCCGCTCATGGACCTTTGCAAGGCCGCTGCCTACCGGGAAGTAAAAGTGATGTAAATGCGTGCAGTGAGGTTCGGTGATACTAAAGGCATGACTAAAACCCCCCACACGCAAACACCCTCAGAAAGTTGGCTTGGTTGGTTGCTTCCGGCTCTCTCGCTCACCGAATGAAACGCAGTAAAAAATTGCTACTACTAGGACGTCGATTTTCTGCGAGAGTGTGGTATTATCCCGGATCGACCGGCCCGCAGCTGTAGACAGACAACTCTCAATAGTGTGGCCCTACCACTATTAAACCTTTTCATTTGAAAGTACTAACAATGAAATATAATCCGCTTTTGAAACAGCTACTACTTATTTATTTTTTATATTGTCTATTACATTGTCATTATAACTAAAGCTGTATACAAAATTTTAGCTCAATCTTGCAGTTGGGAAGTCAGTCAAAAATAATGTGCATGTTTTAATGACAGCTGTCACGATGTTCGTTCGGTCCGTACTAAGAATTATCCGTTTAATTATTAAGCCATCATCGTCTCGTCACTTAAAATATTATTATTGGCATTTATTAACAACATCGAAAGGAAATAACTGACACAATTCGAATATTAATTACGTCAGCACCCGGTATTTCACCCTATATGCTTTTAGGGATTGTTTGGAACATATACGCAATTAACGGAACAGATACGTGTTGTCCTCTTAATAGCCGTGCAATCGGAAGCTGTCGCTGAAACAGGATAAACAAACAGGATAAACATTTTTATTGGTAATATGCAAGATTACAAGTCAAAACGGTTCTGATTACATATTTAGGAACGAACATGAATGCAGAGCTTAGTGAGAAATTAGCGAGAAACACAAACACATTATCAGAGTTAAGTGTAAGACGACACTATAAAATATAAAAGAAATGAAAGAAAACGTCATTAATTAAAGAATAATAAAAAATGAAAACGCTGCATTACTAGAAAGAAAATGCCTCTGCCCGAGAATTTGGTGAAAACGCTAAATGACGTTAACTTTTCCCTTAAAGATATTAGTGCTTGCGTCCTAGCAGTTAAAATCAGTGCAGGTGAAAGATATCTAACTGGAAAAAAAACTCTATGCCAAGCCCAGTTGGCTAGTGTGATATCATAGGTCAAGTAACATCCCATTATGCTAAGCTTTTTAGTCTTATGGTACTTAAACTGTACAAAAGGCTGTACCATTATCAGTTAACTATTTAGGTCATAGTTCTATTAAAATATCGATTGTATCAATATAGCTTAAATTTTATAAAAAAATGAAATAATTATCGTAATATCCAAGTGTACCGACTATTGTTACATTAACTACAGTGTCAATGCGCGAGAGTATTGCGATAATGTTCAATCTTATATCTTTAAACGAGCAATTCTAGTAAAAATATATAGGTATTTTCAGGATCTCGGAAACGGCACCAATGATTTTGATGAAACTTGGCATACTAGATTCGGGTCCAAAAAATCGATCTAGCTAGGTTTTATGTATAGAAAATGTTCTTTTGTCGGTGTTTTTAGCAAAACGTTACAATGACATTAGATTTTAAAAGAATATGAATTCAAATTTCGTTCTCAACGTCAAGAGTTACGGTAGCTCAGGTGAGACATTGACCGGTTTTAATTTTAGTTTTTGTGTGTTTCAAACAGCGTCGGATCGAATCTCGGTGTTGTTATTATTATTCTCTTTTTGTAATTTTTTATATATTTTTCATTATTTAATTTTTATTAATATATCCCTAAATAAATTCTACAAAAATATTCCGAGCGAAGCTCGGTCAACCTGATATTGGTGTTTAAGTGGTACAAATTATATCATCAATTGACCTCGCTAATATCACAAAACATCTGTAAGGTCACCCATCGCACTAATAAGGAAGAATCGTGACGATATTGCAAATATTCAATGTGTAAAATATTTATGTAAACAATATGTAACGTGTAAAAATAATTTTATTTTTACGACACCACGTTCACATTATTAGCATAAAACTTCACAAATAGAACCGGACTTTATAGTGCATGTCGCCCTACTATTGGGAGCGAACCTATTTCACAATTATAGTTACATGTTCCTAGTATAATACGCTAGCGAAACGGTTACTCTTTTTTTTTTATGGGTGGGCTATGGTAAGCGCACGTGCGGTCCTGTCCGTCCGGGGCGATGAAAGGACGGCGCGCGGGGCCATAACCCACCCGTACCCACGTCACCTCGTTGTTGGGCCAACCACCGGAGCAAATGTGACTTGTCGTCAGTGGTCGGCCCGACGGATTACCCTTTCGGGTACCCTCACCTCTCGACGTCCTGGGACGTCGGTCGCCGTCGCGCGGTTAGCCTCTCCGCGGGTGACGGACAATTTCCCGATCCGATCACCCGCGGCCTCGGCTAGGGCGGCATTAGGCGCAGATACTCGCGCCTGCGCCGCCCGAGTCGCCGGCGGCGTAACGTGTAGCCGAATAGGATCTCTACTGGCACACGATCCGTCGCCTCCTTCCGTAAGATAACGACCTCACAGAAGGCGGCGACCGCGTCCCAATTCCTGACGCTAACGACAGCGCCAGGTCGGCACCGATAATCGCGACGAGTTCACGGCGCTCCCCCTCTCACGCAGCACACTCCTCGAGCGTGTGCTGCGCCGTGTCCTCGTCGTAACTACAGTGGTGGCAGGACGGTGTGGTCTCCATCCTGACAATCTTGTGCAGGTACTTCCCAAAACACCCGTGCCCCGTCAGCACCTGCACAAGCCGGAAGGAAAGCACCCCGTGCGTCCGCTCCAACCACTCCATCAGCACCGGCCGGAAGGCCTCGACGGTCCTGACACCGTACCGAGGACTCTCCAGCCGGACTGCCCAATGGGCAATGACTCCACGGCGGGCGTCGATCCGCCAGGCGGTGATCGCCTGCAGGGAGACCATACCGCCGCGGGCGCGCGTCTCCGACACCCGCCGATAAATGTCGGCGAGCATCTCCGCCTCCAGGTCCCACGGGGGAGTTCCGGCCAGGAGGCACAGCGAAACGGTTACCCATAACAAATGGTTTCGATAACCTATTTCAAATACCAAGAAATTTTTCTCCCTTATAACATCGGAATGTGCTAAACGGAACTTAGTTCAGTTCCACAGTCACAAGTTTGCGCGTTCACTGCAAAGAAGAACCCGCAAGGAGTAACTCCAGTTTTTGGGAGTATTGGGATCCTCTGTGTCAAAATATTGAGCAAAGTCCAGTTTGGAAGTCATTAGGAGAACAATGTCAAATTGGCAAGCAAAATTTTGGGCGTCCTGAACAGATCCAGGCGGTACTTCACACTGACACAGCATACTGTGTACTTTGCGTACAAGTTCGCCCTCATGTAGAGGACTGCACACATCTCTGGGCAGGCGCGCCCAAATATCAGCTAGACCCGCTTGACTCCTTGTAAAGGCGTATTATTCGAATCAACAAAGATTTCAATCTTTTTTTTTTGGGGGGTAGGTTACGGTCGGCGCCGTCCTCGCTCCACTCCGTCCAGGGCGACAGAGGGGCGTAAGCACGCACACTCGTAACCCACCCGTGACACGTCGCCTTCGTCATTGGGCCAACCACCGGAGCAGGGTGACTTGACGTCAGTGGGCGGGCCGAGGCGATTTCAATCATACGGACAGGTTGGAGTCACTAGAGCGACTGAGAGACTGGATCACTTTATTCACTTTGTGTACTCTACTGGCTCTTTAATGGGGAGTGCTCTACGGAAGTATTTGACTTGGTGCTACAGTCACCGTTTTACCTACATGCCACTCGATACGGTAGCAGAGTTCATCAATTTCACCTGGAAACGTTAGTCTTCATCTGTACATTTCCAGCTATAATTTCTGTTAAGTACATGCAGGCTCTGGAATCAACTACCTGCTACTGTGTTTTCCCTGTTGCAGCCTTCTGCGAGGCAGTGTTCTTGCAGAAGGAGGCGGCGGGTCGCGCGCGCGAGGAGCTCAGCACCGACGAAGCGACCCGCCGCCGGCGACTGGGGCGGCGCAGGCGCGATTACCTGCGCGTCATGCCACCCTAGCCGAAGCTGCGGGTGACGTGACCAGGGAGTTAGTCCGTCACCCGCCGAGAGGCCGACTGCGTGAGGAAAGACCGACGTCCTTCCCGAGGGGGGGACGTCAGTCGATGGGAGGGTAGCGAGGTAATTCGAATCGTTTAATTCGAATAAGACTATTGACTCGTTCATTCGAATCGCCATTGACCGAAACCGAATCAACTCGTGCCGTACTCGTTCGTAGGCAGGTGGTACTCGTAGCGCAGGTGGCCGCGGCGGCGCGGCGATCAGTCGACTCGGTTTGATAGGACATTCGTTGATTCGTTTTCTATTCGTTGATTCGCTCTCTAATACGGAGTCGAAGAATCATAAGAACGAATTGTACGAGTGAGAAAATACGAAAATACACGAAATATTCTAAGAATCACGAGTTGGTTGGATGCAATTCGATTCGTTTGAGGTAGATACCTATTACATTTACAATTCGTCCCTCGCGCGATTTAATGTTTTCTTGCTTTTGTTAACTGCTCGTTTACGTAATTAGTAATAATAGCTATTAATTATGAGTATACCTGAGATGTATAAACGTATTTTTTTTAAAGTTAATTTATCGTGTAATTACTAATTAGAATCAGACTTTATTTTAAAAAAATGTATTTTTTTGTATATGATTTTATTATTACTTTTTTGTTATTTAGTAAGCTGATGTTAATCATAATATTAAAAAAGTATTGTCATTAACTACGTGTTTAAAAGTCAATATACCTATAAGTCCCTTTTCCGTAACCAAATACCGAGCACTGTTGTAACTCGAAATCTCGACTCATTCGTAATGCAAACCGATCCGCCAAAAAAAAACTCTAGCTCGAATAATAATGTAAACGAATTATAACTCTGCAAGGCGGATGACTCGACATACGAGTACGAATTTGACTATAATGCTGACGTGACGAATGTGACGATTCGAATCAATTCGAATTGCTATTCGAATCAATAGTAATTTTAATTCGATTGATTCGAATTGAAAAAAAAAGCAATTCGTCTCATCGCTATGGGAGGGTACACCACTAGGGGGTATTCCGTCGGGCCGACCACTGATGACAAGTGTTCGGGTGGGTTGCGGGTGTGCGTGCTTACGCCCCTCTGTCGCCCCGGACGGAGTGGTGCGAAGAGCGCGCCGACCGCAGTCCGCCCAAAAAAAAACTGTGTTTCCCCCTGTTAAAGAAAGCTTTAAACGAGGTTTAAAATTAAAGTATATAATTAAAGTATAAAGGATTATTTCCTTAGTGCAGGGTGTAGTCTTAAATAAATAAAAAATAAAAAAAATGTCTATTTGTAATGTCAAAATAGTAGGTTTTTATGCTCACAGGGTTATTTGAAAGATACCTATGACTAAAAATCAGTTTAACATTTCTTTGTCTGTCTGTTTGTTCCAGGTAATCTTCAGAGCTGGACCGATTTTGACAATATTTTACCACCACGTAGCTGTCTATATAAGGAGTAACTTATGCTCCTTTTCTTCTCCGATGAACCCTATAAAATTTTGCCCGCTCCAGGACTCGAACCTTGTCTTGAACCTCGTTGAAGAACCATATCTTAGGTGATATTGCAGATTTAAAATGCGAAGCCAAAGCGGCTGTAGCCGAAGCGCAGCGAGGGCGGGTCACTATGACATAATAAATGGTGTAAGCGACATCAAAACATAAACGACATCGTCGAAAACAATATTTAAAAAAACCACCGTCCATATTAAAATAAACCGACCGCGACATTGCATTTTTATTAATACACGAGAATATTCAGTTCCGTATGTAATACAAGGTCTACCCAGTTTCATTTAAATAATTAAAAATTGTTATTATGTTAGTAATCGCAAGTATAAAAAACAAGAATATATAAAAAAAGGACACACGCTATGAATGAACATAACTGCACATTATAGTTAGTCGCAGAGGGCTATGACAACTTTACCCGGACTGTTGGATGATCGCTGAGGGCTCCAATTCCCGCCGTGCCTGTTAAGCTCGGCCATTATGACATTATCCAGAAATCCGGAGGACAGTGGACGTCAATATGACAGATCATCCTATTTATATTTCGTACTTTAAGGGGTTATATACAGTTAGAATTTTCAAAAGATCGAGTCTTTTTATTTTATTTTCTTAATGTACATATATTCAAAAATACACACAGAAAATTTCATATCGTTCCGGTGAATATTTTCGAAGTTACACGCAAATTTGAAAAGGCGTTTCAGAGTGCTTGAAAGTACAAGGCCGGAGCGGCAGTGCTTACCTGGAACGCTGTCCCTTTTATGCACCTGCCTATTGTAAATGTTCCCTTCTAATGTATTTAGATGCGTAAAGCAACAGTGTGTTTTTGTTTTTTTATACCTGAAAGGTAAATTTTTATTTTTCTCTCCCCAAACTGGAAAATATTTAAGAGTGGTAGACAGTATAAGCAGCTAAGCCAAGCAGTAAACTTGTGAGTTCGTTGATATTTGTTTCTGTAATTTTTTTGTGAAAATGAAGTCTTCTAGAAAACTCGGTGGTCGGGTGTATTATATGGTCCTGGAATAGACGACGTCCATGTAAGTAAAAAAAAAAACATCCTATGTAAAGTGCTTTTCAAACTTTAAACTCGTTTTTCTCAAAATGGTGTTTACAAAGTCGGTGACCAACATTACTCGAGAACGGCTAAACCGATTAGTCTCAAATTTTAACACGAGCTTCTTAAATATATTTTTTAGTAATTAATCGAAGATTTTTTCTCACTGATAATTTTTTTTTAAACAATTTTGCCGAAATTTTGGTCAAAAATCGGTTTTTTTTTTTTGAGAAACCGCCATTTTGTCAAAAAGAAATTATTTTGCTTATTCCTTCGATTAATTACTAGATTTAAAATTACTTTAACTAAATCTGTTTGGTTTTTTAATGGGCATGATGACAGTAACTAAAAATCACTAAAATAATGTGTTTATCTACTGTAACTCAAAGAATATATCTTGAAATAAATATTTATTTTCTTTTATAAGGTGAGATTATTAATTTATTTAATAAAATAAAACTACAAAATACACAAGTCCGCCATGCTCAGCTAAACACCAATCAAATTGAGTTACGTCACTCCTATGTACACCTGTCATTATCATCGCAAATTCTGTACGAAACTCTACGATCGTTAAACTTATTGTTTTAACTTGCATTTAAATAGTATTTCGTGATTTTTATCGATCTCTTGCTTGATTTTGTGTTCTTACTAAAAATGTAAGTCATGGAAGAAGGATTCACCAAGGCAAACAGCTCCAATTTGCCTAGAGTTGATTTGTTAATGCTGGGAGAGTACCTAGCATCAAACAAAGACTTCTGTTCAGCAGAATTTAGAAATATTTAAACTACGACGTAAGTAAAATATTGAGTTAATAATTTTCTAACACCAATAATTTAAAATCTATTTAAAAATAATACCGCTTGAGATGTTAGAGGTTATATTATTTAAATAATGCTTTTGTAAACTTGGTATTAAACTGTAGTTAAATAAAATTACACACCAAATAAATTCTACGTATAAATATACACGTCCCACTGTTAGGCTTGGGCCTCCTCCATAAGAGAAGGGTAATTGACCTACTGTACCACGCTGGTCAGACGTGTTGGTATAGGGTTTTATTTCGAGTTTTCCTTCTCTCGCATAGGTGTTATATGCGTTTTATATCCCTTAGTCATCTCATACGATCACCCACGGGTAAGATAGGACGGGTGGTGAATTGTATTCTTACTCCGTCACCACACGGAAAGTAATTATAATTATATATAATTATAAAGTAATTACTTACGTCAAAATGATCTTCATAGAAATAAATAGTCTCCTATTTATTTTTTATAATAATTTATTTAAATTTATGGCTTTTGGATCTCGCCGTGCGAGATTAAGCCACTCATGTTATTATTTTATTGTGTGGCACATAAACAAACAGTTTGTTAACTGTTTTTATTTATGTATTGACACATTGAGGATCCGCACACCACTTATAGACTTTCGAATTCATGTCTAAATAAAATATATCAGCTTTTTCCTTTAACTCCCTTACGTGTACAACTCAAGTGAATAGACGTGACGTCATAAGTAGACGCCATGACACTAGGCAGCGTTTTGGCGCTAATTTAAATGCATTTAATTAAAATAGTATTTATTTCTGAAGAAACCGTACTTATTGCAAAAATAATATTTTTTTGATAATAGTAGTTATTTAAGAATATTATAAAACAGTTTTTCAAAATTAGTCATCATGCCTATTTCAGAGGATCCAGTTCAGAGATAGAGTGGTCACCGCAAAACGTCTTTTTTGAGAGGAGCTCCCGAAGATCAGCTGTAGCTCCTTTCCAAATAAATATTTTTACTAATACTAATTCTTTAAATACAGTTAAAAGATACCATAATATGTGTGCAAATTTTTAGATCAATAAATTTAAAAGTTTTCTCAGAAAAATTCTGTAAAATTCGCTTTTTTCGGCCTTCTAACTGTATATAACCCCTTAAGGCAGTTACTAGATAATACATTAATATCAAATAGCAACATCATCATCACGCCACATTGCGGGGCTCGAGCCTCCTCCATAATGGGAGGGAAATTGGTCTGATATAGCTCAGATCAGACTGATTAGCATAGGGTTTTGCATCGCTATTCGTCTTTTATAACACCCATGGGCATGATAAGGGTTGGTGAATTGTATTCTTACTCTGTCACCAGACAAAAAACATCATTAACAACTATGCAAGAACTTAAAACTTATATGGCGTGATAGTGAAGTTGAAATATATACATATGCATATTTAATAATCGCTCATTTAAATTGAATTAGGTAGATAGTGTTGCCAATATTACACTGACAGAGGATTTTAATAATACTAAGTCTGCCATTCCTCGTCTGGATAGTACTAACGGGCCGGTCACGCAACAAATAAACTAAATATCTGCTATTGTTTCTACTAGTCGCTATTTCTGAATGTTTATGTGAGAAATATTTTAACGATATCACATAATTTTAACTAGTGAGCCACTCATATTAAGGAATCGGTTTAACCATATCCGATAGCATAATCAAACGACCAAATAACTATCGGTGTGTGGTGTGCCTTCGTCAGGCAAATTATTGTATATGTGATACAATGTGAAACATAGACTAGGAGCTATAACGTCAGTAGACGTTTTGATAGACTAGATATAGATAATAATATAATAATAATAGATAATAATAATAGACCCATCCATCAAAATGAGGATAATTTTCATTTGAACCAAATCTGGAATGATTTGGCTCAAATGAAAGTGTATGAAAGTTCATGATGGATTAAATAAAGAATACAACATAAAATTTTGCAAACGAATGTGTCAGGAATACAGTGAGGTATAGATATACAGTGCCTTCTATCCAGAAAAATAAACACAAAGTCTTCAGTCGGCAGTCATGATTACTGCCGACTGAAGCTTAAAACTGTCAACAAACAGTTGTTATTTTGGCTATACAAATTAATTTATTGATATGATTAATATGCGGCAGCAATAAGTCCTTTACTGGTGCCGGTCTGGTCGGCACATGGTTGCTTCGGCAAGTAACGGATTGTTCGATTGTGAGGAGGGAGCCAACCTGCTACCATCACCACTGTGGTTGCAGGGAGAATACGTCTTAGGATAACGTCAAGGTCGCGTGGCTTGGGTAGTGCAGTCCGTATTTATGATATTTCATGCTAAATTTAAATAAACTTAAATGCCGTAAGTTCTTCTCTGTCTTTATTCTTTTATCTTGTCCTAAACAGCCTCAATTCATCTCCAGTTATAAATATATTATCTAGACATATGTGCCTATACATAAATTTAATATAGTATAATATTTAATATATTTATGTATATATATAATAGGCAGAGCCACGACTAACCGAAGTAGATAAATAACAAAAAATTTAATAATGCACTAACCTAAATTCGAAGACGACCTGAACTAACTTTTAGAGCCTACAGAATAAAGCGCTCGCCTTCCCCCGAGTATAAATCCAATCTTCGTGTTGTAAGTGACAATTTTCTGACAGTATAAACTAACGACTACGTTCATGCAATGCGTAAAGCCTGAGCTTGATTTAGTCTCATGCTTAGATCAAAAAAAAATGTCATGGTGAACATTTTATAACGGAATTCTTAAAATTCAATTATTAGGTGGGATTCCACATGGCCTGTAAATTTTTACAATCATCATAAAGAATAATGGAAGCGTCACATAACCCGAGCTTTAAGCTAAAGCACTCAAGTTGATGAGAAGAAATAAAAGTCCACCACTAGGGTTACCAGAATCTCAGTTCTCAGTCGGATAAACTGAAATACCTTTAGATAGATATTGTTGGCGTTATGCCTAACCTAACCTAAATATATGATTCAATTATTAACTTCATAATATTGTTAGTGTCGTAGGAGTATCAACATGATTTGTTAATATTACTATGACTGTGTTTTCTACTATTTATTATTTCTATCGGCTTTTATTTTTAAATTGCTGTATTTAATTCGTGAGATTTTTCTGCGTGTTAACCGTTGAAAATGTGACATTTAATTGCGTACCTATCAAAAATAAGAACACCTTTAACCCTCAATGACATTTTTTAAATAGTATCAATAATTAGGACTACGCTTTATCTTATACCAATATAATAACAAAAACAACATTTTAGTTACTTAATTTAATGTAGTTCGGTCTTGTATACGTTCAAGAATATTTTAATATTTTCTTGATTACGAAATTTCCTTTTATGAAATCGATTAAACACTTATCTATCCTTTAGTTATAAGAGTTTAATATTTGCGTAAACTAATAAATACCGAATTCAGTAATGCTTTCATTTATTAAAATGCACAAACGACTTTCCTGAAACACTGTTAGGTTAGGGAAGTAACGGATTATGGAGACCCTACCTGAGGTCCTCTGAGCCCCTTATAAATAATTCTGCCATGTGAACCTGGTACCGCAGGCGAGTAATATATAGTTTAGCTTTATCTGAATTACTTACATACATACCTATGTAAAAGGTTATATGATCATTTATAAGAGCCATTGCCGGTTATAATTTGAGAAATGTACCAACAGAGTTGAGATAAGCGAAAGTTTAATACTTACATATATGTAATACCTAAGCGACAAACATTCAATCATGGATTATCATAAACATATAATTGTGCACCTAATGCTGTGTGGTAGCGGCTTCGAATACTACCAACCCTTGCTTTGCTCGTGGGTGTCGTAAAAGACGACTAAGAGCCCTAGATTGACCCGTACCAACTCCATCTGGTACCATTTGGGTCAATGATTACATTCCCAAGGAGGGTTGACGTCAGGCAGGCGGCCGGTCATAAAAGTCATTGCCGAAACTTTTTGCAATATGTCAAAACAGATGACATATTGCGTCGACCCCAAGTAATTGGGATAAGAGCAAGATGATGATGATGATGATAATTGTGCACCTAATAAAAGGATCATAAAATTATTCTAAGGAATAAATTATAAGGAAATGCACAACAATTAGTAACGATAGGCATATAATTCTTATATAGATACACGTAACGGTTAACAGACATCGTCATAGTCCATATATAGCCAACTACTGCTATGCTTGAGCCTCCTCCACAATTGAAAAAAAAAATCCTTATTGCCCAACGGGTTGATATAGGCTTTTATTTCGAGTTTTTCTAATCTGGCATAGATGTTATTTAAATATCATGTATATTATATAAGTATACTATAGTTGACCCAACAGACGCCGTTCCGTTCAAATAAAATAGCGCCACCTATCGGGTCCAATTGTGAATCTAAACCATTCTCGAACCCCCTTGAACACACACAAAAAATTTCATCAACATCGGTCCAGCCGTTTAAGAGGAGTTCAGTGACATACACACGTATGTACACAAGAAATTTATATATAAAGAAGATGTGCACGTTAGTTTACGATACTCATGAATAATATAGGCGTTGAAATTGTATACCTATTCCATTCATATCACATGGCAATTTGGGTAAAAAACATCATACGATATTTGCAAATAAGTTACATTTTTGACCCATGCGCTTACTCAGTAGCAATCCACAATCTAGTTGCTAGATCCAGGTGTTTCAACAAAAACATTCGAACCTCTCAATCTATGGAAAAGAGAAAATTAATACGTGAAGGTTACTTATGCATTATTATTACGTGATAGAAAAATTTAGACGAAACCTGTAGTGGCATATCTTCCACTTATACATAAAGAAGCCATACTACACAATGCCTATATAAACTGTGATAAAGGCAGTCAATAAGTACAATCTCTCTCGCCCGATATATCAACTGCCTTTTAACCGCAAATAGAGTTCCAATCGATATTGACGCGTTGATAGTGCTTCTAGCGTGTCGCTCAATAGTTTGTCTTAGTATAGGTTTCCGTATGCATAAATAATGACAGACCGGCTTACTGCCTACGAACACAGTAAAAATAACCCCATTTCGCCGTGGTAACTACCGGCGTGGGACGACAAACATGTGCTTTATGTGACACTCAAAATGATGTGACGATAATTCAAGTTCTTATTCACAAAACTGTTAACAACTATAGGCTAGCAATTTTAATATTAGAATTATAGGAGTAATCTAATAGAGTATATCAATACTGAGATACAGCATAAGGGGCCAACGTGGTGACAAACTAAGACTTACAATGTCAACGATTTTTCTTTGCGCGTTGCATACATACATACATTCACGCCTCTTTCTCATGGGGGTAATGGCAAAGACCATTTCCCTCCACTTGCTACGATCTTGACATACCACTTTCGCCTCCTCCACATTCATTAACCTCCTCATGCATGTTCTTCGGTTCAGGGTAGGTACTTTTAATTTGGCCTTTCTTAAAAAACCGCCGTTGCTAGTTGCTATCATAAAAATGAGCTTATGATACATGAGTGCAAAGAAATAACTATCTAAAGCATCTTAAGGATCTTCCCGAGCCATGACTTTCGATACCGCTTGCAGTCAAGTGGTGCCGCATTCTAATGTAATACTTAAACATAACTGAATTCGAAGGTGTATAAAAACACGACGTGTATTTTATTGTATTGAAGTAAACCTAAGAGTGTATTTTTATAAAAAAGACGAAATTTAGATTTTATATCATATATCCACAGTTACACTCAATACGCTTTGATTCATGTTTTGAAATAGTATATCATCATCAATAAAGCGCTATCGTGATTGATTTCGGAGTAATTGGTTTCGCATTTGAGCGAACTATGATATTGATTACCACACTGTCTACGTTCTGAACATAAAACTTGCCAGTCACACACACTTCATTCCATAGTAAGTCTTCCCAATCCATCAAGAAATATAGCCAATACATTTTATTTCGCTTTTACTGAGACTGCCTACACGACAACACTACTTCGCTCTACTAAATCTCATACACAACCCACACATCCCCTTCATAATGCAATTAGGGTTATTTTCTTGGGAAAAGAACTCGAAATAAAGTTAATCCAAATTTAACAACAACTGTCCATAACAATCTACACGTTTTGTGATGCAAAATTTATATTACACTCACTATATAAAATAATCAATCAAAGAACAGTTATTCTTCTTCACTGATTTCTATAGACAGGGTTGGGCAAAATCTGATATTTATTAAAAAAAATCAAAAACCATTGATTTTTTAAAAAAAATCATGATTTATTTGATTTTTTAAATTTGAACATAACATTTGAACATTTTGATTCTTTGAAATTATTGTTAATTATTTTAATGTATAAGTCTAAAAATTATAATACAATTTGCGCCTCAAAAACTTGTGACAACGCATTTGTCGCGCTTCTTGCAAGAAAATTCTTGTCGCGATTTGTTTTCCTTCTGTCCTATACACTCACTCACTATACAGTGCCGAGTGAGGCACGAACGCGTTTGTTGTGCTTTTTGCAAGAATATTCCTGTCGTGTCGTGTCGAGGCTTGTTTTCCTTTTCAACCTCTAAATTGACGTTCGCGCATTTCGCTAGTTTAGTTAAGTTAGTTAAGTGAAGTGAAAACATATAAATAAAGTAAAATGAGTGGAAGAAAAGAGGACCCAATATGGCAGTTCTATATTAAGACAACAAATCCAAATAAATTGGGGTGTAGGGCTATTTGTAGAGAAGTGCAAGAAAGATATTCAAGGGTTAGTCCAAAGACTTAAAGCACACCACGATGTTTGTAATTATACAGAGGAATACAGGTAATTAATTTATTAATTTTATTTTATTTATATTTTAGGCATATATGTTTGTTTTTTGTTTTTAAATGTTAGGCGAAATCTAACACGTGGCGTGGCCTTTAATGTAACTTTTTTAACGCGACCTTTCCCAGGTTAATTATTAAAGATTATCTTTACTCTTCTATACTTACTTAATTTTTAATTTTTTTCTACTTAAAAAAATAAATTTACTTTTACATCTCTATTGAACATTTTAACTTTATTTTAAAATCAATAATTCAATACTATATCAATATATCATCAATTATAATTAATCAATTTCAATTTTCAGTTATGTTTTTCTCTTTCCAGAGAGTCGAAAGTCGCTTGACAGTTTTGCTAGCACATCATCTGCCTCAAGTTGTAGTTCACTCATGACGAAAGTACCAACACCAACAAGTCCAACAACTTTTGAGCCAGTCCAAAAAAGAAAGCAATCGAAACTCAGCCTACCATGAGTACCATGAGTAGTTTTGTAATACCGTTTGTAATGCTTCAACTGCTGAAAAACATAAAATTGACAAACAAATAGCAAAGGCTATTTTTGCTACTAATTCGAGCTTCAGATGTATTGAGAATTTAGAGGTGAAAAAAGCCATTCAGTTATTAAGGCCTGGTTATACACCGCCCTCGAGAAAAACGGTAGCAACAAGTCTTTTGGACGAAATCTATGAAGAGGAAAAAGAAAAATATTTCTCCTCCCTGTCAGGACAGTCCGTAAATAAGTCAATTGATGGGTGGTCAAACGTGCACAACGAACCAGTGATATGCGCAACGATAACCACTGAAGATGGACAAGCCCTCCTATACGAAACTATAGACACATCAGGAAATCCACATACTTCAGAATATTTAACTCAAATAGTTTGTGACCTGATTTCTTCATGTGAATTAAAATACAAGTGTACCGTAAAATCTTTTGTGACAGACAATGCCGCAAATATGACACTTATGAGAAAAACATTAGAAGAAAAAACGAACGCAAAAGTTATAACTTATGGCTGCTCTGCACATATTTTTAATTTACTGTGCAAGGACTTTCAAGTTAAAGACGTTATAGAACATGTGGTCCAAATTGTTAAATATTTTCGAAATAACCATTTGGCTAGAGCTAAATTCAGTCAAGTAGGAGGCAGCGCTTTAGTCCATCCAAGCGATGTGAGATGGAATAGCCTTGGCAACTGCTTAGAGATGTATGTCACTCAGTGGGACATCATATTAAAAATCTGCGAAGAAAATAAAAACGAGATTGATTCCACTATTTACCGAAAAGTTTCAAATATTGCGATTAAACATGCAGCGCAAGATTATTTAAACATTTTAAAACCTATATCAGTTGCTCTTGATACTGTGCAGAGGAAAAATGCTACTATCGCAGATACTGTAGAGCAGTGGAAACATTTACAATATATCTTTGATGAATCTGTGGAATTACCATTACAAAAAACACAACAATTTAATAATCGATATAAGCAAGCACTAACGCCATATCATTTTATAGCGTATATGTTGAATCCACAAAAAACAAAATACCAGTTAACACCAGAAGAAAAGGATATAGCTTTAGAAACAATTAAAGAGTTACATGAAAACAATGGACTGTTACCTTTAGTAATAAAGTTAAATGCCCGCAGTGCTCCATTTAAGCAAGTTATGTTTTCGGACGAAGTAATAAAAAATGTAAACGGACTACAATGGTGGTTATGACAAAATGATGAGCCGGAAATCTTGAAACAGTTGCCAATAATAAAACAGTTCCTGTGTGCAACTGCTTCTTCAGCTTCTGTAGAACGCGTATTTAGCTCTTTTGGTCTTGTACACTCGGATATTAGAAACAGATTAGGCATAGAAAAAGGAGGAAAACTCGTGTTTTGTTTAAATTGTATAACGAAAATGAATAGACTGAAAATATACGGTAATAAAATTTAGGTGTTACGTTTAGTTTAAGAATTTGGAATTATGTACTTCTTTTTTGTTGTTTTTGCTAAAAGCAGATACTTCTTATGATTTTTGAGAAAACTTTTATATTATGTTGTTATCTGGTTCTGAATAAAAAGGGAAAAAAATTGATTTAAATCATGATTTTAATTTTAAAAATCAAGCGATTTCGAAACCATGATTTTAATCACTTGATTTTAATCAGCCCAACCCTGTCTATAGATAAGTCATAGAATTCTTTATTCTAATTATGTAGATAATTAATTCTAAAACAGCATCCTATATTAATAATTTAATGCCAAATTAAGTAGCATAATGATTACAACATTACTGCTTCATAAAATCGCCAAATACTACACAATTAGCGTAGTAGAGTAAATACTGACCCTCCAATGTTGTCATTCGTTGGTCAGTTTCCGACACTGAAAATATTTGCTACGTTTGGGTGTAAATTATGCACGTTAATACTACTTATTTCCTTTAGTTTACTTTAAAAACAACTGAGAAATTAAAGAATTTTTTTTTTGAGACTAAATCCACCAATAATGCCCACCATTGTAACTTCTGTATCCAGGATCCACAATGGTCTCCATAGATCACGGCGAGGTTTGACCCTCATACAGTTCCGGTAAATGATTTTAATTATCTCGGGACCTGCAGCAAATTTAATTAGAGCTATATGTGAGAATGGGTAGGCCACATCGCTCGTCGGAATGACAATCGTTGGGGAGGATAGGCTCCTGAGTGGCGGCCACGAGTCAAACGACGAGTAGGACGACCCACTACTGGGTGGACTGATGACATTTTCAAAGTCGCAGGGAACCATTGCATGCAAGTGGCGCAGGACTGTCCCAGTGGCATTGTCGTAGGGCAGTGGACGTCTGTAGGCTGATGGATGGAGATGTGAGGAAAGATTGATTGCTATAGTAGGTATGGCAAAAAGGCCTGAACGCACGGCAATTTTCTGGAGTTGCTACAAGGTCCGTATAGTACACAACTACAGAGGCAAACTGTCTAACATATGGTTGTGCTCGTTACGTCAGAGATCGCATTCTCAAAGAATGTGGTGTGCTAATTGTTCATACTTGTGGTCAAATGTAGAACATTGACATCAAGGTGAGGATACGAGATTAAAAGAGAATAATTTACTTCGAAATTGCCATGGTCACACAATAGTATTGAATAAAGTGTACAAAAAAACCGAGCCATAAAATCATTAGTTATTACCTTTCAAAAGTGAGAAGGTGAAGGGCGGAGGGTGTCTAAAAGTCCAAAGGAATGCAAGTAAAACTAATTATAAGTAAAGACAGGAGGATTTCCGCCTTTGTCCCTATAAGCTAAGAGATTTTACGCGTTAACGTGATAGTGAACAAGGGTCTAGTCTTAATGAGATCACAATGCCGATTTATCGCTCTGTAATCAAGATTTGTAGCCAAAGAGATTCAGGACGGTAAAGGTTAACACAAAATAACATCGATATTTACCATCTTATAATACCTACCTACTCGTACCTATATTATTATCCATTAACTATCCGGAATAATATTATAACTGTTAAAGTATATTTATGACGCGCGCTCGAACCATTAAAAGGATTTTTATGTTTGTTATATACATTATGTACAGAGGAAAGAATATCATTTATTTTAATAATTTGTATGAATTTAATGATGTATAAGGAAACTAGATTACACCGGTCAAACAAATGCTAGAAATCAAAATTAGTATAATTTTTAAAATTTTTGTAATAGCGTAAGGCCGAGTCTGAATCCAACCATATTTCGCCACAAATATTGAGTATTTCTTTAATCACATACAATAGTAGCCTATCGCCGCAAATTGAGCGCAATCCGTCCCACAACTTCGAGTTAGTCCTTAAAAATTTATAGAGATATCCTCGAAAAGTCCAACAGCACTTTCTTCGTCCAATTCTTCACGCAATGGAGGAATCAAGTCACAATCCTTACGATCGCCGTAGCATTTTATGTCCTTGACTAATTTTTTGGGCTGAAGATTTTAATTTTTGCTCAACTCGAAACTTGAACCAATCAGGAACGACCCTATTTATAGCACTAGACCAACATTATTCCTCAAAAAAAAAAAATTTTCCGCTCGACCCAAGATATGAAAACAGAACCAGAGAATAATGATCACAACATCGTACTTATGTCACTGGAACAATTTTATTCTTCAGAAGAAAGTTTTTTTGAACCCAAGATTTAACACAGGCCCTCACGATCGCAGCAACATAATTATGCCCTTCGAACGACTTTATTCTTCAGAAGAAATTTATTTTTATTCAACACAATCCTGACGATCGCAGTGGCACACTTACGCCACTGGACCAAGATTATTCAACAGAAGAAAGTTTTTGTTCAAACTTAAGCTTTTAACAAAGGTCTTCATGATCGCTGTAATACTTATGCCTTAAAACAAGTTTATTCACTAGTAAACATTTATGTAATATGTGTAGAGATAGAACCTATTACAAAAACTTGCATTTAAAAAAATATTTTGAACATACAAATTACATTATGACAAAAAATATGAACACGAGGCTAGAAGAAAAGTAACTTATTCGCTGCTGTTATTATTTCGAGCGTATTTTATCTTTATAAAATACTTTTAGAATACTCAGATTTTTATCAAAACTTTATGAAAGGATTCTTTGAAACGAATTTAGACTATAGATATATATGTACCTATATACTAGCGAGCTGTTAGCTTACGTACTTAAGTCCCTAGAGGAATAAAAAATAAAATAGAAAAGTAAGCCTAAATGGAATACTAATTCAAGGATTCCATTCCGTTGTCAGTATGTGTGGAGCGAATAAGTAATTTCGAAGTTTAGCGTTTTATCTTAAGTCGTAATAATTAGTCTTAAATGGTTGTCTCTATACAATCTTCCAATGATAAAACAATTATATTTCTTCACAGCTTATGTACGTCCTACTGTTAGAAAGTGCCTTCTTCCACAAACAGATATTAATTGGTCCAATGTAGTACCAAGATAGTCAGACAGGATTCATCTCATTATCATCTCAGCCCATATATGTCGGGTCCTCCAGGTCTGCTGGTCAGACAACACGGCATAAGGTTTTGTTTCGAGTTTTCAAAAAATATGCATATATGCATATTGTTTGCCTTATTCGTCTTTTACGACACCCACGGACAAGAAGGGTGGAAGTTAAATTGTATTCTTACTCCGTCACCATACGGATTGGACAGGATTATCATATGACAAAAAAAACTATATTTAAACAAAAACGGACTTATTTTGAAATACATTTTGATTAAATTATTGTAATAATATAATTTGAGAGGTAACTAGTTGACATCATTCAGTGTGAATGTCTTTAATGCGTTATATTCTGTTGAAAGATATGCATGTAATTGATTAAGGCAGATACACAAATAGTATATTAGAAACAGTTGTCTACAAAACATTCTGAAAGGAAACATTCTCATAAGCAACATCTGCAGATGTTTATCCGACAGCGACAGCGGTGGGTCTATTAAAAGCAAGCATTCAACACAAAATGAGGTCGTGCACAAAGAGATTGTTAGGGATCCTCGGGACATCACGAACAGCCAGCAAGGCGTCTGAGTCGAGCTGTTATAGAAAAATGTGAGATTGCGCTGTATGAAGCAACGGTAAACAACTACATATTTCGCATAAAAATTCCGCTAGTTCTGGGATATTTACAAACACAAACTACGCTACCTAATAGTCTTTAAAAAGTATATAATAATAACATAATATACTCCAAACTACTCTCACAAAGGGTGGGAAATAAATTACGGTATAGAATACTAAATATTACTTTAACAAATCTGAACAGTTTGTTTGAATGAAACAATCTCATGCACTTATTAGTAGTCTTATTGGATATTCTTATTATTAGTCTTATTGGATAAAAAAATGGATTAGATTGTTTGATGATTGCGTTTCACTGATTCATATTTATCGAGAAAGGTTATAGACGATAAAATATTAACGCTGAAAGCAAATAAGAGCCGCTCATTGAATATAGTTGTTAGTAAATCAAAGTAACAAGAACGAGAGATCTATTGATGTTTTATTAGGTATATAACGCTATTATCACAATAATTGTTTAATTGGGAAATTCATTTTAAGGTTTCATTGGTGTAATCACGGCAATTTTAAAAGAGAAGATACCCTTCGATACGACGGAATCACCATAACCCACACGGATATTTAACCAAAAATGTAACAATTTCGCAATAATTCTGTAGAAAACGAATAGTTAAACAGAAGGCTAGGTTGTACAACAATATTTTGTAAAAATATTACATAGGTATTTGAAATATGTAGTATTTTTATTAGTTACTATTAAGATTATTTAAAATCTATATTAACAATCTTGGCAGACTTTATACTTTGTACTTTTGAAGTTTAAATCTTATAATCAGGTAAATAAATTAACACTAAATTTCAGATTATTATTAAATTTCATATACTGGGTAATGTGGAGGCCAAGGTGGAGTAATAAGAGAACTTTTCTTTAATTGTTGAGTAGATTCATTCCCAATAATAGAAAAAGATGATATGAGGTGAATATATTCATTAAGTTATTCAAACGTAACAAGAACTTTACTACTATGTTGACTGTTTTAGCTATTACGTATGAGTACTTAAATGCACAACAATAGCTACTGCTTTTACGACAGGAACTTACATATGTTGATTTATGGCCGGTGCTAAACCTACTGAATATTGACGCAGAAAGATTCATATAAATCGTACTTAAAATAGTCTATAATTCTCGTGCACGCATTGTGAATTAACACAGAGTTTTATTCTGAATACCATGACAGATTATATTGGGTTAGAATATACTTTATGGCATAATTATATTTACCGTAAGTATTTAATACTTATCCGAGCTCAACAGTGGGACTTTAGAGCCTGAGATGATGATAATGACGACTTAAAAACTTTATACTTAATTTCTATTAGGAATGTAATTCAAAGTACAACGCAAATATTCCCGTGTATTAATTAATTATTGTAATCGTATGTATATGACGGACTAAGAATACATTTACACCTTTAGTCGTAAATTACAACACGCGTGGGGAAGGAAAGGGTAGAGAATTGTATTTTACTCCATCAACACAAAAATTACACATTTATATTGTTATAAAAATAGTTTTACAGTAATACGTTTTTATATTTACCACATTTAGGTCAATCAATATAACAAACTAGTATTGTAATCGCGTTTGAACGAACAACACGCACCTCCGTTCTTAAATATTCATTGTACAATCGATTACAGCTCTAACACAAGGATTTAACGCCTAGATTAAAAAGAAAACTTCACAACACATTTTTGAACGATAGCAATGCGATCATTATAATCACAAGGATATTGTATCGTTCAAATTTAACGTAACACTAAATCTAAATGCAAGGTTGTTTTACTATCGAAAGGCTAGATTACATGTGGAATTATTATGTTACTAAAATTATTGTAAAATAAAAATAAGCACGAGTTACGAGTCGATGTTGCGACCATGAAGAGGAAGACCTTTCAAAAACACTTTTTAATTGATTAGGTACAACACCGGTAAGGCGCTTTCGTGTAAATAATGCATAAATATATCGATCAAAGAAGACAGACGTGTGGTGACCACTACGATATTTTTTTAAGATAACCATGCACTGATGAATAAATAAGAATTAATGGCAAACTTTACAAACTTATAATTAAGGGACACAAATAACAAACAGACTTCCTATTTTAAAATATTTTTGACGTGACAACATCTAATAAATCGATGAACGCTGACTGCATGCACGAAAAAGTGTCCCGTTACGCTCATTGTCCCGTTACGCTGATTCAATTTTATTCATAAATAATGAGAGAGCCACCAAAACCGATTCTCTGGTGGTGGCCATCAGATGATTTCACCCTTCTGATCGCCTTCCCATCGTTCAACCATCTGAGCATTTGATTTTATTTACTCTTTTCTCATAATATTAAGTTTTCTCAAACATTTCACTAGGAGTCAAAATACTCATATTACAGTGAATAAAACGTTATTCCTCGGCTAGATAAAGTTTTTATGTCACAACGAAATAGCGAAAGGTAATAAAAAATCTGCTCGTAGTACAGCTTCGCAAAACAGATCAACGACCTGCTATTCAAGACGATGTAAAAAATACATAGATATCCAATGTGTAAACGCGATAAATGGAGACACTTCATGAATAAATAATAACAATGTACGAGGTCCTACATCCCAGCGTATTTTCATACAAATATATATATTTTATATATATTTTCTGTGGTGCCAGGCATGCTAGCAGCTCACCAAATAATAAGTGATAATTGCGAGTCAAAACAAAGTAATACTCTGCTATACTAGAACTATCAAGCTGCCTAGAAAAAGCTTAGCCAAGAGGGCTCGGCTCGGGTTCGGAGAGGATCACTCCTCTGATATCACTATCAAACCTAGACTCGAAGTCCAATAGAAGCAAAGCAGATAGTCGTATATGGGGTCAAAAACCTGCCCACTTAAACGACTTACACGATAACCAAGAAAAAAGAATAGCATGATATATTTTATTCTTAGTCCTTAAGCGTACGAACAACTTATTATATTTATATCAAGTTGAATGTACTTTAAAATACCAAACATACTACAAGAACATGGTTTTATATACTTATCAAACTTAAACTTACTCAAACATTTAAACTAATGAGATTTTTAATTCTCACTTATAACGTCTTAAAATTTCTTTATAGTAATGGTAGTCCTCCATACAGTTAAGTCTTATGCAAGTTTCATCATAAAATAAAAGAATATTTGAGATTTTTATTATATTATATAGCTTAGTTTCAGTCATCCGTCAGTAAATAGCGTCATTTATTTTAATTTGGAGCTGGTAATCCAATTGGACTTTTTTTTTTTTGGGTGGGTTGCGGTCGGCGCGCTCCTCGCACCACTCCGTCCGGGGCGACAGAGGGGCGTAAGCACGCAACTTCGTCTCCTTCGTCGCCTTCGTCGTTGGGCCGACCACCGGAGCAGGTTTACTTGACATCAGTGGTCGGCCCGACGGAATACCCCCTACGTGGGGTACCCTCCCATTGACCGACGTCCCCCCCTCGGGGAGGACGTCGATCTTTCCTCACGCGGTCGGCCTCTCGGCGGGTGACGGACTAATCCCCGGTCACGTCACCCGCGGCCTCGGCAAGGGCGGCATGAGGCGCAGGTATTCGCGCCTACGCCGCACCAGTCGCCGGCTGCAGATCGCCTCATCGAGGCTGCGCTCCTCACGCAGGCGATCCGCCGCTTCCTCCTGCGAGATCACTGCTTCGCAGAAGGCTGCAACCGCTTCCCAATTCCTGACGCTGTCAACCATCGCCCTAGCGATAGCAGGTAGCGTTAGCGGTACCGATGACTGCTACGAGTTCACGGCGCTGCGTGGCCCAAGCGGCGCAGGCCTCGAGCGTATGCCGCGCCGTGTCCTCGTCGCAATCGCAGTGGTGGCAGGACGGTGTACTCTCCCTCCTTACGACCTTGTGCAGGTATTTGGCGAAGCACCCATGCCCCGTCAACACCTGCACTAGTCGGAAGGAGAGCATCCCGTGCCGCCTTTCCAACCACTGCATCAGCACCGGCCGGAAGGCCTCCACGGTTCGCACCCCGAACCGAGGCCTCTCCAGCCGGACTGCCCAATGGGCAATGACGTCTCGGCGGGCGTCGACGCGCCAGGCGGTGAGCTCCCTCAAGGAAACACCACCGCCCTCCCCGCGCACCCCCGACATCCGCCAATACAGGTCGGCGAGCATTTCCGCCTCCAGGTCCCACGGGGACCCGGCCAATAGGCACGCTGCCTCCATCGCAACCGTGCGGTATCGGCGGATGGCCCTGACCGCCATGGCCCTCTGTGGTCGCCACAGAAGAGCCCTGAATCGGACGGTCAGAGACCCCGCCCACACCGGTGCACCGTACAGGGCCATCGACCGGACGAACCCCGCGTACAGCCGTCGGCACGTAGCGCTCGGTCCGCCCACGTTCGGCATAAGCCACGATAGAGCGGACGCCGCGCCGACGAGCCGTGGAGTGAGCCTGCGGAAATGCTCCTGGAACCACCATTGCCCGTCGAGCACCAGGCCCAAGTACCTCATATGGGCCCGGATGCTGATTTCAACCGAATGGACGGTGATCGAGACGCCAATGGGAAGGCTCATACGGCGCCCATGGAACAAGAGGGCCTCCGTCTTGTACAGGGCGACCCTCAACCCCAGCGCCTCCATCCGCCTGACGATCTCTTCGGTGCCTAGAGTCGCCAGGCTTGCCGCCTCTTCTAGCGTCCCACCGCGGGCTGTGACGAGCGTGTCGTCGGCGTAACAAATCACGCCCAGCCCACTCCCACGCAGCGCCCAGTCGTAGCCGATGTTCCACAGGGTGGGTCCGAGGACCGACGCCCTGTGGGACACCGCACGTCATGGGCGTTTGCACAACGTCCCCTGCTCGGTTGGTGCAGAGGACGCTGCGCCCCTCCAAATAGTCTGCCACTAGCCGCCTCAGGTAAGCTGGCACCCCGTGATACCGGAGCGCCTCCCTGATGCTGCTGAATGGCAGACTATTGAATGCGTTGGCGATGTCTAGGGACACCGCCAATAACACTCCCCCGCCGCTGACGGCCTCAGTCGCCACGGCCCTCAGGCACAACAGAGCCGCGATCGTCGAACGACCCCTCCTAAACCCAAACTGGGCGTCCGACAGATCGGGCCCCGTGCCGACGAGGTGCCGCTCGATGCGGGCAGCTACCACCCTCTCCAGTAGCTTGCCCGTGTCATCGAGCATAATCCAATTGGATGGGCATTAGTCACACAGTGATCACATTTACTACGCTTTAGCACTATTCTATATTATAAACTCATTTGCAAAAAAAACGGGCGGTTTTGATTTTCATTCATATTTAAAAAGATACAATACCAAAAAGGTTTCAATCGTTTGTACACGTTACTGGCCGGTTTTAAAAATGCTGTGGTATTTAAAAAAGTACGTTCTAAATTCAATTTTTCATTTGATGTTCATTTTTACAGAAAACCCCTTTTTATCCTACATTTTTGGCGCGAAGTTCCAGAAGTTAACATCGACTTTCATAACTTTTATTCAATTTTTATCGATTAATTTCATATCCTTGACTGTCAAAGCTTTATTTAATGCTGTTTGGCTGTATCAAAAATGGTAGATAAAGTGGTAAAAGCTACCAAAATTATCGCGCTGCTTGAAGAGGGTTGCAGCCAATGTTTCGTGGCTAGGAGGCTAAATGTTAGTCGCTCGACAGTCCAAAGGACCTGGCAGCGATATCAGGAGACTGGTTCCGTCGAGAGAAGGCCTGGTTCTGGAAGAAAACCATGTACCCAACCACGGGATGATCGTTTTCTTGTGAGTCGCGCATTGAGAAATCGCAAATCTTCGTATGTGGATCTTAAGAACAACCTCCAAGAAGTAAGAAATGTGCATATTAGTCTATGGACGGTCAGGAGGAGGCTTCTCGCTGCCAATATATGCAGTCACCGCCCGGCCCGCGGCCCCAAATTACTCCGTGAGCACAGAGTTCACAGGCTTAGGTTCGCTAGAAATTGTGAATCATGGACTCAAGACGATTGGAATAGGGTTTTGTTCTCTGATGAAGCCAGGATATCTCTGTTCGGTGAAGATCGACGTCGGCGAGTGCTAAGAAGACAAGGAGAACGCTTTGCAGAGGCATGTTTCGAAGAAATCACACCTTATGGTGGGGGCTCTGTTATGTTTTGGGCAGGAATAAATTCAATGGATCGTACAGAGTTAGTCTTCATTGAAAACGGCTCACTGACTGGGCATCGATACATAACGGAAGTTCTAATTTCTCATGCACAACCCGCATTGGCCGCTCTAGGTGAAGACTCGATTTTTATGGACGACAATGCTCGCGCCCACCGATCCCGCGATGTTAATGCGTATGTGCAAGAGGTCGGCATTCGTCGTTTGGATTGGCCAGCTCGAAGTCCCGACCTCAATCCCATAGAGCATATCTGGGACGTTCTGAAACGGCGTGTGAGATCAGTACACCCGGCTCCGCAGACCATCAGAGAGCTGAAGAATGTGATTACTGCGGAGTGGGAACGTATTCCGCAAGCAAGTATCCGGGATATACTCGCTAGCATGCCCAGACGAATTCAAGCTGTGATTTTAGCTAGAGGGGGTCACACTCGATACTAAACATTTATCTGCTTTTACTTTATTAAAGAAAAACAAACAAAAAAACTTTTTTATTTTTACTTCATGAGCATATGCACTACTAGCGAATATACACTACTAGCGAGGTTTAGCATTATTTCCCATAAATTGTATCTAAATTTTATGAAATACTGATGAAAACGATTATTTTCTTATTAATTTAGCAAATTGTGTGGATAAAACTACCTATAATTATCAAACAAAGAAATATTAACATTTGAAATGGTTCATTGCTTAGGTGCCCGTTTTTTTTGCAAATGAGTGTATTACATAAAGTGATAATGAAATTATTTATTACAACATACAAAAATACGTAATTAATATAATTTAAGAGCTACCGCATGACATTCTCGCGTACCCATGAATACTCCCTTGGCAATCCCAACACCTCTGTGAACTTGGCAGCCGACTTTTAGAAAAAAATTTTTTGTTATTCTCATAGGATTCCACATAGTTTGTACCCGTATGTACCACTTTGATTTTCGTTTGTACCTCAAACCAAAAAAGTTACAGCGTTTTCAAAATTTGACCCGCAGCCGACTTTGGAAAATTAAAAATTTAGAAAAGGGGTCTGATTCGGGATCGTTTGTACCCGTTTGTACCACCTTCATTTTTAATTTTTCTCAAAACCCAAAAAAGTTACAGAAGTTTGAAAATTTCAAAAAACCAATTTCCACAATTTTAGATTTTCGAAAATCTGCAAATGCAGATCAACGCTGAATCGTTTGTACCCGCAGAAATCACTTGTCTTTTCGTTTGTACCTCAAACCAAAAAATTTAGGGAGGTTTTCTAATTTTTCACAAATAAAATCCATGTAATTTCTGTAATTTTTGAGATATCTCAATTCTGCAAACGGGGTTCGATAAGGGACGGCATCGTGAGGTTTGTACCGCTTTAAGTTTCGTTTGTACCTCAAACCCAAAAAAAATGCGAACGTTTTAAAAATTAAAAAAAAAAAAAAAAAAAAAAAATTTCAGATTTTCGAAAATCTGAAAACGTGAATCGACGCTGAATCGTTTGTACCCGTAGAAATCACTTGTCTTTTCGTTTGTACCTCAAACGAAAAAATTTTGGGGGTTTTCTAATTTTTCAAAAATAAAATCCACGTAATTTCTGTAATTTTTGAGATATCTCAATTCTGCAAACGGGGTTCGATAAAGGATGGCGTCGTGAGATTTGTACCGCTTTAAGTTTCGTTTGTACCTCAAACCAAAAAATTTTGGTGGGTTTTCTAATTTTTCAAAAATAAAATCCACGTAATTTCTGTAATTTTTGAGATATCTCAATTCTGCAAACGGGGTTCAATAAGGGACGGCGTCGTGAGGTTTGTACCGCTTTAATTTTCGTTTGTACCTCAAACCAAAAAACTTTGGGGGGATTTCTAATTTTTCAAAAATAAAATCCATGTAATTTCTGTAATTTTTGAGATATCTCAATTCTGCAAACGGGGTTCGATAAGGGACGGCGTCGTGAGGTTTGTACCGCTTTAAGTTTCGTTTGTACCTCAAACCAAAAAATTTTGAAGGGTTTTCTAATTTTTCAAAAATAAAATCCACGTAATTTCTGTAATTTTTGAGATATCTCAATTCTGAAAACGGGGTTCGATAAGGGACGGCGTCGTGAGGTTTGTACCGCTTTAAGTTTCGTTTGTACCTCAAACCCAAAAAAAATGCGAGCGTTTTAAAAATTAAAAAAAAAAAATAATAAACACAATTTTCAGATTTTCGAAAATCTGAAAACGTGAATCGACGCTGAATCGTTTGTACCCGCAGAAATCACTTGTCTTTTCGTTTGTACCTCAAACGAAAAAATTTTGGGGGTTTTCTAATTTTTCAAAAATAAAATCCATGTAATTTCTGTAATTTTTGAGATATCTCAATTCTGCAAACGGGATTCGATAAGGGACGGCGTCGTAAGGTTTGTACCGCTTTAAGTTTCGTTTGTACCTCAAACCCAAAAAAAATGCGAGCGTTTTAAAAATTAAAAAAAAAAAGAATAAAAAAAAAATTCAGATTATCGAAAATCTGAAAACGTGAATCGACGCTAAATCGTTTGTACCCGTAGAAATCACTTGTCTTTTCGTTTGTACCTCAAACGAAAAAATTTTGAGGGGTTTTCTAATTTTTCAAAAATAAAATCCATGTAATTTCTGTAATTTTTGAGATATCTCAATTCTGCAAACGGGGTTCGATAAGGGACGGCGTCGTGAGGTTTGTACCGCTTTAAATTTCGTTTGTACCTCAAACCCAAAAAAAATGTGAGCGTTTTAAAAATTAAAAAAAAATATATAATAAAAACAATTTTCAGATTTTCGAAAATCTGAAAACGTGAATCGACGCTGAATCGTTTGTACCCGCAGAAATCACTTGTCTTTTCGTTTGTACCTCAAACCAAAAAATTTTGGGGGGATTTCTAATTTTTCAAAAATAAAATCCATGTAATTTTTGAGATATCTCAATTCTGCAAACGGGGTTCGATAAGGGACGGCGTCGTGAGGTTTGTACCGATTTAAGTTTCGTTTGTACCTCAAACCCAAAAAAATGCGAGCGTTTTAAAAATTAAAAAAAAAGAAAAAAACAATTTTCAGATTTTCGAAAATCTGATTACGTGAATCGACGCTGAATCGTTTGTACCCGCAGAAATTATTGTCTTTTCGTTTGTACCTCAAACCAAAAAATTTTGGGGGGTTTTCTAATTTTTCAAAAATAAAATCCATGTAATTTTTGAGATATCTCAATTCTGCAAACGGGGTTCGATAAGGGACGGCGTCGTGAGGTTTGTACCGATTTAAGTTTCGTTTGTACCTCAAACCCAAAAAAAATGCGAGCGTTTTAAAAATTAAAAAAAAAAAAAAAAAAAAACAATTTTCAGATTTTCGAAAATCTGATTACGTGAATCGACGCTGAATCGTTTGTACCCGCAGAAATTATTGTCTTTTCGTTTGTACCTCAAACCAAAAAATTTTGGGGGGTTTTCTAATTTTTCAAAAATAAAATCCATGTAATTTCTGTAATTTTTGAGATATCTCAATTCTGCAAACGGGGTTCGATAAAGGATGGCGTCGTGAGGTTTGTACCGCTTTAAGTTTCGTTTGTACCTCAAACCAAAAAATTTTGGGGATTTCTAATTTTTCAAAAATAAAATCCATGTAATTTCTGTAATTTTTGAGATATCTCAATTCTGCAAACGGGGTTCGATAAGGGACGGCGTCATGAGGTTTGTACCGCTTTAAGTTTCGTTTGTACCTCAAACCCAAAAAAAATGCGAGCGTTTTAAAAATAAATAAAAAAACAATTTTCAGATTTTCGAAAATCTGAAAACGTGAATCGACGCGGAATCGTTTGTACCCGCAGAAATCATTTGCCTTTTCGTTTGTACCTCAAATCAAAAAATTATGGGGGGTTTTCTAATTTTTAATAGTTTTTTAATTATTATAAAACTCACAAACTACGTAAAACGGTGAATGATGTGTCTAAAGATTCGTCTCGATTAGATCTATTGAAAAGTGGCAATTAGAAGGTGATCGGATAAAATTTGAAAAAGTTATAGAGGAGAGTATGCTATTTTTGTTAACAAAAATGGGTGGGTGGGAACAAAACCGGGTGTGCAACGTCTCAAAACCCCACTTATGGGGTACTGACGTATTCGTCTTAGGACGCAATATTAGATGGGTGCGAAATAAGGACAGGATCCGGTACAAAAATGTTGAGAGAGAATAAAAACAAAAATAAGAGCTATTTTACTGCTTAAAAGTTTACCTTTTTTTTGTTTTGTGGGTGGTCTGCGGTCGGCGCGCCTCCGCACCTCTCTGTCCGGGGCGACAGAGGGGCTTAAGCACGCAACTCCCGCAGCCCACCCGAAAACCACCTCGCCTTCGTCATTGGGCCGACCACCGGAGCAGGTACTTGTCGTCAGTGGTCGGCCCGACGGAATACCCCCTACGCGGGGTACCCTCCCATCGACCGACGTCCCCCCCTCGGGGAGGACGTCGGTCTTCCCTCACGCGGTCGGCCTCTCGGCGGGTGACGGACTAATCCCCGGTCACGTCACCCGCGGCCTCGGCTAGGGCGGCATGAGGCGCAGATAGTTGCGCCTGCGCCGCCCCAGTCGCCGGCGCCGGATCTCCTCATCGAGGCTGCGCTCCACGCGCAGACGATTCGCCGCCGCCAGACAGTGATCTCGCAGAAGGCTGCGACCGCGTCCCAGTTCCCGACGCTGTCGACCATGGTCGGCACCGATGATTGCGACGAGTTCACGGCGCTGCACTGCCCAAGCCGCTGCACTGCCCAAGCCGCGCAGGCCTCGAGCGTGTGGCGCGCCGTGTCCTCGTCGCAATCGCAGTGGTGGCAGGACGGTGTACTCTCCCTCCTCACGACCCTGTGCAGGTATTTGGCGAAGCTCCCGTGCCCCGTCAACACCTGCACTAGTCGGAAGGAGAGCACCCCGTGCCGCCTTTCCAACCACTGCACCAGCACCGGCCGGCAGGCCTCCACGGTTCGCACCCCGAACCGAGGCCTCTCCAGCCGGACAGCCGGACTGCCCAACGGGCAATGACGTCTCGGCGGGCCAATAGGCACGCTGCATCCGTCGCCACCGTGCGGTATCCGCGGATGGCCCTGACCGCCATGACCCTCTGTGGTCGCCACAGAAGGGCCCTAAGTCGGACGGTCAAGGACCCCGCCCACACCGGTGCGCCGTACAGGGCCATCGAGCGGATGACCCCCGTGTACAGCCGTTTTTTTTATTTTTTATTTTAAAACGCTCCCATTTTTTTGGGTTTGAGGTACAAACGAAACTTAAAGCGGTACAAACCTCACGACGCCGTCCCTTATCGAACCCCGTTTGCAGAATTGAGATATCTAAAAAATTACAGAAATTACGTGGATTTTATTTTGAAAAATTAGAAAACCCCCCAAAATTTTTTGGTTTGAGGTACAAACGAAACTTAAAGCGGTACAAACCTCACGACGCCGTCCCTTATCAAACCCCGTTTGCAGAATTGAGATATCTCAAAAATTACAGAAATTACGTGGTTGTTATTTTTGAAAAATTAGAAAACCCCCAAAAATTTTTTGGTTTGAGGTACAAACGAAAAGACAAGTGATTTCTGCGGGTACAAACGATTCAGCGTCTATTCACATTTTCAGATTTTCGAAAATCTGAAAAATTGTTTTTTTTTATTTTTAAAACGCTCGCATTTTTTTTGGGTTTGAGGTACAAACGAAACTTAAAGCGGTACAAACCTCATGACGCCGTCCCTTATCGAACCCCGTTTGCAGAATTGAGATATCTCAAAAATTACAGAAATTACATGGATGTTATTTTTGAAAAATTAGAAAACCCCCAAAAATTTTTTGGTTTGAGGTACAAACGAAAAGACAAGTGATTTCTGCGGGTACAAACGATTCAGCGTCTATTCACATTTTCAGATTTTCGAAAATCTGAAAAATTGTTTTTTTTTATTTTTAAAACGCTCGCATTTTTTTTGGGTTTGAGGTACAAACGAAACTTAAAGCGGTACAAACCTCACGACGCCGTCCCTTATCGAACCCCGTTTGCAGAATTGAGATATCTCAAAAATTACAGAAATTACGTGGATGTTATTTTTGAAAAATTAGAAAAATCCCCAAAATTTTTTGGTTTGAGGTACAAACGAAAAGACAAGTGATTTCTGCGGGTACAAACGATTCAGCGTCGATTCACGTTTTCAGATTTTCGAAAATCTAAAAATCGTGGAAATTGGTTTTTTGAAATTTTCAAACTTCTGTAACTTTTTTGGGTTTTGAGAAAAATGAAAAATGAAGGTGGTACAAACGGGTACAAACGATCCCGAATCAGACCCCTTTTCTAAATTTTTAATTTTCCAAAGTCGGCTGCGGGTCAAATTTTGAAAACGCTGTAACTTTTTTTGGTTTGAGGTACAAACGAAAATCAAAGTGGTACATACGGGTACAAACGATGTGGAATCCTATGAGAATGACAAAAATTTTTTTTCTAGAAGTCGGCTGCCAAGTTCACAGAGGGTAATCCCAACCGTACCAATTTACATAATGCACTGTTTTTGAACTGATATTATACAGCACCCACACATATAGCAGAATATGTGCACAAACCGTGTAAAACACTCACGTTATTTAAAAAATCGTAAAATATTTCAGCGAATTAAAATATGGGAACCTTATTATTCTGCCCGTTTTCACGAATGTAATCAATGTGTTTAATGACATAAAGCAGAAATCAGTCCTTGAGGTTATGTGATGTACAGATCACCTTAGGTAGTACCTAAAATGTAGGTATTGCTAGTGATAACGGGCATTAGTTATTAAACTAAAATAGCTGTAAGTTTATGTAATCATTTAATTATCTTATTTTATATTAATTACTTATCATTTAGTAGAATAATTAGAAATCTTATTAAAACAGTATAGTCATTATTTTGTGAAGAACAGCTATTAGAATGTCGCAGAAAGGTTTTTAGTTCGAATTCACTATACGGTAACGCAGGTCTGTTTTAAGTTACCCAAATCTTGAAAATTTTTCATATTTATCTGCTTTATAGTATAATAGGTTAAATTCCCTCCCATTGTGGAGGAGGCCCGAGCCCAACAGTGGGACGTATGCAGGCTGCGATGATGATGATGACTTTTCCTACGGAATAATAAAGTTCAGGGGGAGTGTTGCCCAATATTTGGACTTTTCTATAGACTATTTAGACATTTAGACTTCGTGTAATTTTTTGAATAAATAAATATATAAATAAAATAATAAAATCTCACTGATAAAGAATTGTGTCGCGATTTTGCAAATAAGTAATAAATGAAACACAAATACATTCCTCTATAAAGCAGTAATTTGTGAATTTCTCAAATAATTATCCTGTACGAGAATAGAATGTAACACTCGACGCAAGAGCGGAGTCGTAAAACCACTACGCCATTTGTATATTCATTAACTAAAAAACCTAATATTAAACACAAAAGCAACTACTCAAATATTATTCACTTGCCGTATTTCGTAGTCTAATTAATCTATAGATCAAAAACTCTTAATTATTTTATAAGAAATCGTACTGAATAATTATTCAATTATTTTATGCAATTACCTGCATAATTGGCTGTATAATAACGCAATAAATATGATATATGTCAACAAAATAAAATACAATTTAAATTCAAATTTATATAAGTTACCTATAAAACAGGGAAGCGAGGAAATATTAACTGAAAACGTTTTAAACGAAAACAGTTTTCTAAAGAATGCAACACAAAACCACTTTCGCTTAGACTAAGCTTATTGTATAGTTTGAAATGGAACAGCATTGTGAAACAGATAAGATTCCAATTTTGTGGACTAACGCCCATTTGTTTACACGGGGCTAAAAACAGTTTGGGGCAAGACCTTATCAACTCAATCATTAAATTTCGATCAATACACCCATAGGTCCTGCGCATGTTGGATTTATTAGTCATCGCTTTAGCAATAGTATGTTACTTAGCAGTAATAAGTACGTATAACTTGAGTGTTGTATAACAATAAATACAGAATCAAAATTCACGCAACAGTACACTTTGTTAGATAAACTCCTTGGTCTATTACCCATTTGCTACTTGTTTCCACATTCTCATCGACGTTTAGATAATGCAATTTTTTTTCTTACGAAGAGGATTAGATAATAGATTTAATAAACAGGTATTAATCAATTTATTTTGTAAACTATTAATGTAATTTAATTATGCGAGGAATTGCAAGTGATTTTATTGGCTGATCAGTGGATTTAAAGGGAATACGGTCTACAACCCACAGAGTTATTAGAATGGCGGCTAAGGCTGAGGAAAGACGAGATGAGTGCAATCTTCGCCACAGAAATAGAAAGATGGAAGAAAAATCGTGGAGTCTATACTAAAATTCCGACACAACTCCATGACCTCCTTTTAAATGTACCCTGCGTAAGAAAAAAAAAGGTTTATCTGTGTAATTAACCATTCCTACCGTTCACAATGTAAACCTTATTATTATAAACTATAAAAGATAGATAGTACTCATAATTTTGTAAATACTTCTGCCATAAATAAGAATTAGGTACATAGTTATTACTTCTTTAAAAATGTTTTCATCTTTGTTTGCGGTTTATAAAAATGTAAGCTGAATTTCAAAGCAGTTTCGCACGATTTAGCGGTTTCCATTTTATACAAAACATCGCTTTTACTTTGTATTGTGTACAAATGTGACTTTATATAGTGTATCTGCCTTTATAATACAGGCAATTATAACTCAGAACAACAATTTATGGATCGTACAAGGTGTTGTCTTGCATGGGATTCGAACCCGCGACACTAGCACGGTACGTTGGTATTTTAACCACTTCGTCGTCTGCGCAGTCTTTAACTGGTTGTTACGATTCTCATAGAGAAGCAATGATGGCGACAAATGTATTATTATTTTTTACAAATTTACATTTCATTAACTGCAAATGTAACTTTGTAATCCAATATATTTATACGAGTTTACAAAATTATTTATGCAGTTAGTGTATCTCGGAAACAGGATGAAAATTATGTTTCATAATTTTTCCTTCATTTATACACTAAACACTAATTGCATTCTAAATTTGTAGTTTCTATGTCTGCTAGAAGTACCACTTTAATATTGATGATCGGTCAGTCAGTCAGTGAGTGACAAAATTACGAAATTTTGCCTAGTTATAACTCTTAAACTATTTGTTCAAATTTAATGAAATTTGAAATACACAATGTGTATACAAGGCCTGCTAGATTACCAAAAATTCAGGTTTCTTGTTTTATTAACAACGAAGTTATAGAGGGTCGAAAATGGCCTGAATGGCTTCGAGAAAAGTATGTTACGGCAGTTTTGCATTTTGCCCGACTTTTTTTTTGCTTGACTTGGCCGCACTGCCATGCCCCCAGATAATTACCTGCTGTACGGATTGTATCGCGTTGGTATTCGAGTTTTGATTCCCGATGTTTCGAACACTTTACAGGGTTCATGGTCACGGGTGGACTAAGACATCTGACGTCCAACAAATCATCGTTATTAAAGATATTTTTATTTACAATGTGTTTACTCGTGTAAACATCAGAAATCATTAATTACCTATCTATTATTAATAGATTCCGTGTGGTCACGGAGTAAGAATACAATTCATCACCCTCTTTCTTTGCCGTGGGTGTCGTAAAAGACGACAAGTTCAAATCCTTTATTATGTAACAAATTCAAATCCTTTATTATGTATAAACCTCGCGAGGGCACTTACATATTGTCATTTTTTTACATTTTACCTTAAATTACTACCGGATCGGAACGCGACCGCACTAATAAGATCAGGCAAGAAACTCGGTGGGATTGTCTTCTTTTTTATTCATTTATGTACTATTTTTTTATTTAAATAAAATAGTGTATTGTGATGCCTTTCAAACCATCATACAATACAGTTATTAAATATAACAAAAAAGTACCATGGCTGGACCAAATCCCGCAAGTGACACTCGATCACGAGTTAACCACTAGAGCAACCATCACTCCCCTCAATCACAATGGTGGGAAGGGAGCGACCCGCTCCTCGTAACTACCGCAAGCAGACCCTTCAGTGAGCATGACCAATACCATGTGCCACAAACATAAAACACAGATTAAATAACAAATTCGTTTGGCAAAACACGCTACGCTTTACAATTAGGTATACCTAGTAACAACAACAGAATAAATATGTGTGTAACACCTTTTGAAATAATGAGAAAATGCCTGAATGAGGAGCTGCTCATAACCAGTCTGTATTATCTATCATCAAGATAATCCGAGATTTTAACAACATTTATGCAAGAAAAGGAAAACTAATTAAAACGCTATACCAATACGTCTGACCAGTGTGGTAGGTCGATTTCCCTCTCATCGTGGAGGAGGCTCGAACCCAGCAATGGGACGTATGTGAGCTGTCATGATAGTCATGATAATGATTAGTAGATAGGTGATATCATTTGTGAGGCTGTTTATATTCATTAAATAAGGTAGCAGTAGTTAATATTTTTGTATCCATCATATCTTAATATATATAAATTTCGTGTCACCTTGTTTGTCCGCGATGGCCTCCTAAACTACTTAACCGATTTTAATCAAATTTGCACACCGTGTGCAGTTTGATCCAACTTGAAAGATAGGATAGCTTACATCTTAATTTATAGTCGCAATATTATTTTATTGCAAATTATTTGTCTATTAGGTATTTGACATTCTCAATTATCTGTTAACTCCAAACGACTTTAACAGATGGCGATATCTGTTGACTGGATTGAGTAATTAATTAATAGATGGCGCTGCTATGTCAAACCTACAAACGTGTCGTATAAGCTACAATTCAATAGCATAACCACCACGTGTTGTTGAGGCTAAAGTATAAGTTAAATTTATTTTAAATCTGTCATGGAGGTCGTCATATTTTTTTACAAATGGCATCTATGTAAAAAAGCATGGTGGTCCCCATGACTGATGTTCTCCTACAGTTATAACGTGCAATTTTTGCGTAACTATTAACTGTAATGAAATACAGTGTAAACTCTATATAACGACACTCAAGGGACTGTGAATTTTTTGACGTTATAGGGAGTTGTCGTTAATTGGAGTGAAAAAATAATGATATTATTTTACTATTCTAATATTTATTTACTAATACTATAGTGCAATTTTTACAAACGTAAAAACAACTATGATTAAGATAACGTTTTAACAACCTAACGACAGTCCAATGGCCGAAGTAAACATGTGCAAGATTTTATCACACAAAAAACAAAAGAGACTTTTTACAATGTTTCGTAGGTCAGTTTAGGTAAACACGTGCTAGATAATAAAATAACAAAACAACAAAGCAAAGAACGTACACAGGTGCAGTTCTTCTAATTTTGGCAATTAAGAAAGTACTGCTCAATGCTAAATAATGCCGTATTGTCGTCGTTATTTCGAGTGAACGTGATGTTATATAGAGCGTATCATTGTATGGAGTATATGACAAACCAACCAAAATCAAGTTATTTCAATGTTTTAAGGAGTTCGTCATTAAATCGAGTGACGTTATGAAGAGTTTACACTGTATATATGTAAGCTTTCAATACTCAAATAATATTATGTACCAACAACATAGGACTGATAAAAAGCAATGTTTCTAGCTATGAACATTATTAAAAGTACAGTATCACTTCACGTTCTAAGAAGTAGTTTTATGCGTAATAAAATTAATAATAGCAGTTTTCCTCATCGAATTTCGATCATGACCGCTAGTAACAATAGAGAACAGACACTAGTACTTGATTTATTTTAATATAAAATTCTCGCAGGTGTAATCCCTATTTTCTCATCTCGTAGACGACTAATATAATATACATATAAATAAAATAATATATACATATATTATTAGGGTGTGCCAAAAAGATGATAATTTTTTCTTTGTTCTCAGACCAAAAAATCGTAGCCTACATCGTCGTATTCGTAACCTTATTTGCCATTAACACACAAAAACTTTCAATAACTCAAATATTTATCACGTATATTTAAATATCCATTTATTTCAGGGAAATAAAATTCCTTCAAAGCTTATGCAAGTATTATGTTAAACATTTTTTATGTTTTTGGTGGTACAGCAAAATTCAAGATCGATAATGTAACGCGATGACCTCTAAAATTTTAAATTATGCGCTCTCCTTTTATCAGAACAGAACAGGAGTTTTAACGAGGGTTAGGTTACATTTAAATTAGCTGAACTGACACATTGATACTTATTATTAAGAAAATACAAATTTCGAATTGTATGTATCTCAGAATGAATATAATTCGTTTGTACGGTCGCAAGACACAATTCTACTGCGGGTATATGTATTTGTATATTGACAGCGCCGCTCGTCTAGGGCGACAGCAAACTGACGAGATTCCTATAAAATGCCATTTAAGCGCAATCCAACTTGTAGACCCGCCCGCCAGAAGTATTTGTTTAGTACCTTAACCAGTGATGTGACCGGGACAAAATGTGAAATGAAAAAGATTACTATTATAAAATTCATGGCAAATATCAGAATGAACTACATTCATCCCTAGTTATTTATATAATTAAACTATTTCTAAGAAATATTTCTTGCCGTGTGGTGACGGAGTTAGAATAGAATTCACTAGCTCCACTCTGACCCGTGGACGACTAAATATAAAAATGTAAAAAGAAAACTAATATTCAGATAACATCGATAGAAGAGAAGGAAAACTCGAAATTAAACTATGTCTAACCGGCGTGGTATAGTAGGTCAAATTTCTTCCCACAGTGGAGGAGGCCCGATCCCAACATTGGTCTGAGATGATGATAACCATGATGATTTCTAAGAAAATATTGTAGTCATTAATAAAGATAATAGCACACGATAACCTGACTCACTCTAACTGTATACAATATATCTACGATTTGTTAATTAATAAAGAATATTGATGATTCAGTTTTAATAACAGTACCTGTATTTTTTCATAGCTGCCTACTTGTCGGATGTGAAGCATGCGCTACACGGTTTCAAACAAATGTTTCAAACAGTGTAGATAGATGTTTTATGCCAAATTTCGTATGACCTTTGAACGCCCTTGGTAGCGAGGCTTGTGTTTCAAACCACTGGACAAACGGTGGTTTTTATCTTGTTTGAAACCATCTAGCCGCTTGTTTGAAACCATCTAGCCGCTTGTTTGAAACCAAACGAACGACAGTCCCGCTGCAGAGGTCAGCGCAGACGCACGCGACGACGTTCTGCGCACAAAATGGCGCGTGAGCAGACGGAACGCGATCGTGATTTTATTACTCAACTTCTCGAGTTATACAAAGAGTTGCCCTGCCTTTGGGACTTAAATTATGAAGGGTATAAAAATAAAACACAGAAAAGAAATGCATGGGATATTTTAATTTTATCCTTCAATTGCACACAAAAGTGCAAGACTTACTCCAACTTCTTGTTGTTTTGATATGTAAGGCGTCATGATGTCGTTGTAGTGATTATACGGTACGCGAGCGTAAAGACGTCCTATCCGCGCCACGTTCTCTAAACACTGTTGGTTTCAAACAAGCTTAAAAACCATGTAGCCAGGAAAGTGCTTTTCTGCCTTTTCTGTTTCAAACCACTGTTTGAAACCGTGTTGCACATGCTTAAGAAGTGCTCAGATAAGAACTAAATTACGCATTGAATATTCTCAGAATTAATACCTCAAATTATTTAATTGCATTAAAAGGAGATTGCTTAATATCCTGCCATTATTAATTGTTCTTGCATTAAATTCCATTCGAAGACAACATTTTTTTAATGACGGATACACCTCTTCATAAACATTTGCAGATTTGATAAGAGACAGATATAGATTATGATAACCTTGGTTCGTGTAAAGTCTCAATATCAGATCGATAAAAACTGATAAATAAATACAATTATTTAATAAAAATCACTTGCTGTTTTAGCTCAACGATTTACTTGTGTTTTAAACAATTACAATTGTTGGAATTGATTTTATAGGCGAATACAAACAAGGTGATTGCCTTAGGTTTAGACGAATTGGATGTCTATTGATATCATTTAGTTTGAATTGTCTTGATTTTCATAAAGTTCTTTTTTTATTTTCATACAATTTTTTTTTTGTGTTGAAAATTTCAGTGTTTTTGACTGCCAATATATATTGGTAGTTTCATAGCGACATACGCAGTCGCATGGTAACACAACAAAATATATGTACATATTGAAGTAATTCACAGAATATGTCCATATTTAATTCAGAGTTCGATGAAAATATATATTTCCGTTGTTCTCGGGGTCCACGGTCCAGAGTCGCAGATCAAAAGTGAAGTGGTGCTGATCTTTCGACGAACCGATCACCACTAGAGAAGAAAAGTTCTCGAGCGGCAACCACGTATTGGATGATACAGCTTAGGAAAGCTAATGTGGATCGACGATCTGGTGAAAGTTCCTGGGCATCGTTGGATGGTAATTAAAAGTAAAAAAAAAAAACGTACAGTATATATATTCCAAAATTGATTGGATTAACATTGAGAGAACAAAACGACTATAAGCTCGAACCCATCAACGCTTTGCTTTTATATTATGGTTCTAACATTTTCGTTATTTATCACACTGTAAAAGATTGAACAGTATTTGCACGTCCATCATCATCATCTTGCTCTTATCCCAATTACTTGGGGTCGAGGCAATATGTCATCTGTTTTGACATATTGCAAAAAGTTTCGGCAATGACTTTTATGACCGGCCGCCTGCCTGACGTCAACCCTCCTTGAGAATGTAATCGTTGACCCAAATGGTACCAGATGGAGTTGGTCCGGGTCAATCTAGGGCTCTTAGTCGTCTTTTACGACACCCACGAGCAAAGCAAGGGTTGGTAGTATTCGAAGCCGCTACCACACAGCATACGTCCACTATAACTTATTCTTTTCACATATCAGCGTTTGTTATAACCTTAATATCCTTGTAATTGTAATGTCAATCCAATTTAAACATTCTTTTAAATTACTGGGTGTTGACGGAGTAAACAAACAAATCACCATAATTTCGTCTTCTATTATACCTAGTAAAAGACGACTGAGAGATGTAAGCAAATGTATTAATTGCAAGAGGGACGAAATGAAAAACAAAAATCTATGCCAACCCATAAGACGAGCGTTGGACAGTCTGGCATAATCCCTCCCATAGTTAAGAAGAGCGGTGCCCAATAGTTGGACGTAAATAAACTGTAGTTGCTTCTTTCAGTTTACATACATCACGAACTAATTTTAAAATTTTCGTCAATTTTCATAGTTGCTATTTCATGCGCAAGCGCCGATTATGCAATGACCAGCGGCGGTAACGCGCCAATCAGAGCATCTCATTCAAACGTTAGTATATGCACTTAATTTTACCACAAATTTGGCAACGCAATTTACGATTCATACTGTTACGATAACGTCTAATTCTGTATCGGATATCTGAATAAAATAAAAATAAATTGGTCGGTGACTAATCTTAATTGAGTAATAAGAATGATATAAGATATGAATTAATGCATTCCAATCGAAACATTCAATCGTAAAGCAGACATATTTCTTTAAAAAATATATATATACATCAAATTTGTGCAATAAATGACTGATTTATAAAATGGGAAATTCAAATGCTACGTGGTCTAATATGACTTTTGAACACTTTTTCGTTATGAAAAAGAATACAAAAGCCAATAATAGAATAACAGTATTATGAAATGAACTATCGATTTTATAAACAACTAGCAACCCGCCCTCGCTTCGCTTCGGTTTGAGTCGGCTTACCCGCGTAGTTCCCAATCACGTGGGAATACCAAGATAAATATAGCCTATGTTAGTCCCTGATATATAGCTATATATAGTTATAGCTTTCCATTGGTGAAAGAATTTTTGAAATCGGACGAGTAGTTTCGGCGTCTAGTCAATACAAACATACAAACAAATCATTCCTTTGTGATATTAGTGTAGACAAGCCGTAAAATATATTTTCCAGCCATTGACGTTCATCATCATCATCATCATCATCATCGCAGCCCACATACGTCCCACTGTTGGGCTCGGGCCTCCTCCACAATGGGAGGGAATTTGACCTACTATACCATGCTGGTCAGACATGTTGGTATAGGATTTCATTTCGAGTTTTCCTTCTCTTGCACAGATCTTATGTGCATATTATATCCCTTAGTCGTCTTGTACGACATCCACGGGCAAGATAGGGAGTGGTGAATTGTATTCTTAATCCGTCACCACACGGATAACGTTATGACTATTGACGTTACAAGCATATAATTAATAGATACAAATTGCACTCTGATTTAGAACAATAATAATTTATGAAGCACATAAAAAGTCGATGTCGACAAATCTATAAGTTTTAACCTATTTCAAATACGATTCAATTCGATGGGATGTTTTTTTTATGTATGTACATATGTTACGCGAGCCTTCTGCAAGGAATGGGTCAATTTACATGATTCTTTTTTTGTTGTATAAGTAATACTTCAGAAGTAGTCTGATATAATTTGTATCAAGATCTGACCAGTAGTTTTTAAGTTATCCTTAACAATTCGTATTTATTTAATGTCGAGTACATTGATTCAATTAAAATATTACTGTAAAATATATTTCATTCGTATTTATTGATTCAAGTAAAATAAATGTGTCATTGATTCATATAACTTTATACAATACCCATAAGTGTGTGACAAAATCGATTTATGACCCAGAAATCATGGGCACCGCAGCGATATCGTCAAGAATTATAAGTATGTTCATGATTCTTGAAAAGGCTTATTGCCCAATTTATATACTTTTAAAGGTCTACATATATCTCTGCACTTATGGCAAATCAAATACAAAACATACTTTACTGGCATTGTTTTTAAAGTGCCGATATAAATCAAACCACGATCTGGATAACTGATAGGCATAAACAAAAGGACGTATGAGCCAGTTGAAGAGCACGGTCGACCTCAGTATAATCTTCCTATTCAGTGAGCTGCCTATGTAGGGCAAGGATGAGTTGCTGTGAGGTCAGTCCGAAAAGTTTTATAACACGAACCTACAATATAATTAAGTAGGCAACCACGAATTGGCTGGTTGAATTTGAGTAATGAATTCGCTTATAGCTGTTAGTAGATCAAGGACGACAATGGTATGTTTATTATAACAATGCATAGCGTGATGCTCAAACAACGATCTCCAGGAAGTAATTTTTATCTTTCTTGGAAGATTCCTATCAAATATAATAGAAACATACATAGCTTACTTAGATACTCCGCTAATTTCTCACACATACACATAATATTACATTGTTGGACACAAACTTCCTACAGTATGAGAAGAAAATAAGCAAAGCTTAAAGCTACGTTTTCCACTAGCTGTGAGCGTGTGTTACAGAATATCTGATAGTATTTAGTCTGTTTATGTACCAAATTGTGCAAAATATGTAAAAAATCACTAACTAACGAAATTAAATTATTAATTCTGCTATCCAATTATCCATTGCCCTATCAAACTCAATTTAGACATTGGTCTCCGCACAGAGCGGTATTATGTCTTAATCGCCACTCTTAACAAGAGAGTTAATAATTACAGCTGTTGTAATAAGTCAATCGGGTGACTGTTGTAACCCACTCTTCTGTTACAACTCCCACGAAAGGAAGTGGAATACGTTGTAGGTATTCTATGCCCATAACTAGACGCGAAAATCTTCAAGATTCCAATTAGAAGTAAATAATTAACGTCACCTTTGTCTTAAAATTATTTAATTTCATACCTTTCTTTGTCGTGTGCGGATTGCGGATACTGCAGTACCGTCTGTTGGCTTTCCATTTCCACCACGCATTGTGTACCCAGCTCGAGTTCTGAAAAAGACATATGATGCTTAATTTTCTATTTTAACTGAGATTTGTTATTCTTTATAATAGTTTTTATGAAAATACATTCGTGTTTTAGATCATTTATTTTAGTTTTAAAATAGAAACTATTACTTATGTCGTTATTCATTTTCAAAAAATATATTTGATGCTTCTTACTTTACTTATATAAATGTAAAGAGGTTGGTAAACATTAAATAACTAAATTGAATATTTTGGTGTTTAAATTTATGATTTAAATATATTTTTACCTATTTCAATCTAGTGTATGTCACAATTGTTATGTTTCATTTATACAATGACATAACTGTACGTTGATTTTGTTTTTTTATTGTAGCTTCTGCCCACGGCTTCGCCTGCGTATTAGTTGACGAAATCCGTTGAATCGATTGCTGATGCATGGTCGAGCAAAAAAAAGTAAAGTTGAAGTATTATCCCAAGGTAACACATTATCTGTATAAGAATATATTTGAGCAACAATCCTCTAAATATCTACTTATCCAAACTTCTTGACAAACTTTCACATTTGTAACATTAGTAGGACTTTCAACAGTTTTCACGTGTTTTCTCACAAAGTTATTATAGATTACTATTGATAGCAAAGTAACATACCTAAATATTAAAAGATTTCTATAGAATGATTGACAATACATTGTACTTTCAATTTCAAACTGGTAAAACGTTCTCCTGAAGAATAGCTGATACATAATTACGTCATTGTTCTACGAGATGAGCGACACGTTACAATAAGTCGCCTCTAGGATGTACCCAGGGATAATATGTCACCGTTCCATCTTCTGTCACGATTAAAAGATTTTAAGTTACTACCGTGCACCTGCAGATCAATAAGATTACTACCGTGCACCTGCAGATCAATAAGGTTATCTACAGGTACTATGGCATATAATAATATACATATATAACAAACCAAACCACTCACGTGGCAACAATTTGATTTAAGTACTCAATGACCCGAATATTTTTTACATCCTACGAACAAAGTATAGGAGCATAGTGTACTTCAAAACTTGTTTAGTCTTTATATAGGTAAATACGGTACTCGAGTTAAATAAGTATAAGAGCATAAATCCGATAGATTAAAACCTTGCAATCTAAGTCATTTAGTAAATTTACCGTTAATTAAGCCTAATCATCATCTATCAGCCTTTCCTATTCGTCATCATCATTACAGCTCATATACGTCCCACTGCTGGACTCGAGTCTCCTCCAGAATGGGAGGGTCATTGATCTACTATTCCGCGCTGGTCAGAGGTGTTGGTATAGGGCATTATTTCGAGTTCCCTTTCTCTTATTGTATCCCTTAGATCTGCATATTATATCCCTCAGGCGTCCTTTACGATACCCCCCGTAAATGTGGTGAAGAAAGGGAATGGTGAATTGTATTCTTATTCAGTCACCATACGAAAGTCTTACTGCTGGATTTGAACCCCAATAAAAGCCACATGGTGCAGTCACTCTTCTTTATTCATCTTCATTTGTGGGACTATTACCATAATTGCCGCAGTTAGTAAGTGAATTGACGAATGCAGTAAGGCATTATACCTATGAGAGCGTTGCAAACCAATCTTCTGATGAATCCTCAGCCGATTATTACGATTTCCAGAAGCTCATATGGTTTAGCAGCGACAACAGTATTCTTATCCCATCGCCTAACGGAGAGCGCCTACATAGCCTAAAAACATTATTTCCTAGATGCGTACAGTTTTTTATTCAGTATGTTTATACTATTATCATTATACTATTGGTCCTAATTCCATTTTCACTCACACTCTTCTTAAAGAAGTCATTTACGCTCACCCTCAGGCTATTTCGATAATTACACAATTCATGCATCTTTTCCAAGAGTTGGTCCTTTTTTTCCTAAACAATCTATTATCATAAATACCTGAATTTAATTTCTCTTATTATTTTCATTATCATCACACCGATGCCTTCCATTAATTCGTGAAACATATCCCGTTTTCCATTCAGAATATAACCTATTTATTTCCTTTTCATTTTCATTCAAATACGTTTAAGTTTTGCTCCGTAAAAAACTAACAATTGTACACACTCATGATGACCTTTAACTAAACCCATCTACACTGATCGTGCTAATAAAACCGAATAAAAGAAAACTTGTATTATTATAATTGTAAGCAGTCCTTGTGCATAATACAACTGTTGTCTGACCTTGTATTTATTTATGAGTAAGAATACATGTTTCTAGGGTACCTACTGATACCGCATAAAGACTGTTCAATGACGCTCCATATCAAAAATAAGGTAAATTATGAATACTTATTACGTAATATGTAAAGAAATATATAAATGCTAATTTTAGTAGTAAGTATACGCCATTGGTGAGTCAGCTGAGGTCGCGCGATGTTGGTGCCCGGTGTTTCAAATCCGGTTTCGTCCACTTTTATGTACATAAGCAAACTGTATTAAATCGGACAGACATTGCATAGACTTGGCTAAATATTCGCATTCTATCTTATATATACAACCAGGCTAATAAGACAAAGAATACTTTACTTATTTTCGTGGCAGTAAACTAATGAAAGCTGCGAAAGCCTAATAAAGACTAATTGGCTCGCGAAGAATTAAGTCCCGACAGTACGGCGTGTTGGTACGATACTATCCTCCTAATATTATAAACGCGAAAGTTTGTGAGTATGTTTGTTGCTCTTTCACGTAAAAACTACTGAATGGATTTTGATACAATTTCACAATAATACAGCTTACATATCAGAATAACACATAGGCTATAATTTATCCTGATATTCCCATGGGAAGGGGAACTATGGGGGTAAAACCACAGGGCGCTGCTAGTTTTTAATATAAGAGTACTTCTGTCGCAGATGATTATACAAACATACTCATATAGTCTACTTAATGGATACAATTACAACCCAACTAAAACCAATTATTAGTAGTTGTGTAACATATAGGTGCCGTTTTGTTGTCAGTGCATAGGTGCTGTTTGGACCACGCCATCTATAAGTATAGTTTTTTCAGTAGTGAATTATCGCTTACTTAATGGATTACGGTAAGATATAAGGCGTGAGCCTTTTGGCAACGCACATTGGACCAGCGTGGTTCCCTTTCTGAGAAGGTATATTTTTGATTCTGTAGGCCATAGTTCATAGCCACCAACCGTATTCCCTACTCTTCGCCATTGGACCGAACACTGGTACCGAGTTCCTTGTCGTCCGTGGCTAGCTCGGTGGAATATCCTTTAGGGTACTCTCCCTCCCTAAAGCCAATCACGGGTCATCGGTGCCCTCGGGCGTTCAGCCTCTCTGCGATTGTCGGACTATTGCCCGGTGCAGTTACCCGCGGCCTGGGTTAGGGAGGCTCAATTGCTCTATGGTGAGCGAGTTAAATATTAAACTTTAGATAATCAGATGCATGAACAGGACTGAATTAAAATAATATCAATATAACCTTTTTACTTATTGGCTGACTAGTGATTTTGTTTTCCTGTCTCCCGCTTTGCCTAGGAGGGAAGTGGAATCTCTCTTTCCAACTCCTCCTCTTTAATCTTTTCTAATTAAAGTTGTTGCGGGTCCCAAGACAATTAAAAACATATCCCGGGACTGCCTGAGGGTCAAACCTCGGTGTCATTTATGGAGACCATTATGGATCCTGGCTTACAGGAGTTACAATGGTGGGAATGTGTGGTGGGATTAGTCTCAAAAAAAAAATATCAATATAAGAACAAAAACGTAAATATAGAGTAAAACTCTAGCCTCATTGTATCCATTCTTAAATTCGATTCGATATTAAATTGGCGCAACTCGCAGTCAAACACGCATACCTATACACGTTTCCAAGATGATTGCCGATTGGTGGTAATAATATCAGGTTTCGTCAATAACTCAATGAATATCTTGATCTTTCTTTACAGATCTTTTCATCCTTCTTTATAGACCACACAATGCCCAGTGCAGATCACGAATCGCTTCCAAAACTAGGCAACAATGTTTTATATAGAGTTTGCTTGCAGCGATAGTATATACGTATAAGTATGTCCTTTAATCGCCTTGTACACTCACAGGCAAGCGTCACAGGTATCCCTGTGAGGCTTTCCGGCGTGACTTCGTCATCACACGCATACATATCAGAACCAATGATGAGAAGAAATTAGACAATAGTAAACTTTAATTCATCCAGCCGGTTAGTCTATCGCAACGCACGGGCAATGTCTAGAATCGATTGGATAAGTTACGTAAAGAGGTTTCGATGAAAGTAGAGCAGGCAATCACATTGAGGATTTCGCGCGTTTATTTACCATGACGAATGGAAGTGAGCGTGCATTTTTGTACAAAAATGATCTCGACATACTGGGTTATTTACTAACAAAGTCATTCATTTGTCTTTGTCAAGGTTAACTAACATTTAGTTAATATTTGTTAAAACTACTATCATTTACTATGTCCGATGAATATTATGTATTTACGATATAGTTTCCTTTTTTTTCTAAGGTTCCATACCGTAAGTTTACAAACTGGAATTACTATGGCTTCGATGTTCATCCACTGGTCTGTCTGCTTGCAAGCATACTTTTTTTTGTTTGTCTTATAAGCCGTAATAATGGGACACTCAAAATTGGCTGTATCTCTTTTTATTGCTATTTTATAGTAACAACAAAACAAAAATTAAATATAAATTATGTACTTACTAGTAACGTGTTACTGCCATTTGCATTGAGAAAATATTTAAAAAAAAATAAAAAGTAAATAAACACTGTACAATAATACGGCACCAGTGAAAGTGAATCCGACTCGTACCTATTTTTTTTTTTTTATTTGTAATCCATACGTGCTACTGCCGAATAGTGTTGCCCAAATGCAAGACCAAGACGAGACTTGGACCGGTCTTGGTCTTGGTCTTGCAACATCACACCTGGTCTCGTCTTGGTCTTGGTCTTGCGCACCCGAGTCTTGGTATTGCAGCAAGAGTCTCGCAAAGTTTTGCAGTTAGAATAACGTAACAGTAATTATCATGGCAATGAAACATCCAACTAAATTAATCAAATATCCTATCCTATCTATCCATCTGCTAGCCTATAGTTCACTATTGAATACAATACTTACCACTGGAGAAAATTACTCTTCTATTCCCCTGGTGTTCCATTAGACAGCGTTACTACTCTTATGGCAGGACTTTCGACCCTATTTTCTTAAGACGTCACCACACGAGGCAGTTGATACAATAAATTTTATGTCATTTTATAATCAATGCTATATTTTACAATTAATGCGATTGTTTATATTCCCCTTCAAGTTAAGTGGTATGTATCTATTGTATTTCCAGTTTAGTTACTGATACTCTGGATACTTGAAAAAACCTGTTGCTCTATTGCCTATATAAATACTTGGCCGCTGGATCCATGTAGCTCTTAATATACTATTTATTCAAGAACATATAAAACTGATTTAAAATTTTATGGTTTTAATACTTGTAAAATGTATGATATTCGTCGTCATCGTCACAGCTCATAAAAGTGCCACTGCTGGGCTTAAGCTTCCTTCCAGTAAGAGGAAAATTGATCTACTATACCACGCTGGTCAGACATGTTGGTACAGGGTTTTCTTTCTAGTTTCACTTCTCTTGCACATATGTTATATACACAGGGTGTATCAGGTTATGGGACAACTGTTCATGTATGTTGTAGTTCAACAGTCATAGATCATAATTAGAATGTATATTACACAAAAACAATATAACGTAAAAGTTATAGTGATTACAAAAATGTGTGTCTAAGAGTTTATGCCTTAAATTTTATGCATTATGTAGGTATGTACAAACAGGATATATGTAAGCATGTAAAATTTCGACAGTATAAATAGGTATTAGATTTGCGCGAACCTTTCAATGGTTACGTAGGTACAAAGGCGACTCATCAACGGTCATCGGCCGATCAGCTGATTTATGTTAAAGCGAAGTTTGTCTTGCTTATGCAAACGTAATCATTGATTTATTCAAATTCTAATGAACATTTAACAAAATACGAATATGTTGTAGATTAAGTATCATTCCTTTATACATTTTAATCAATTTACACGAAAAAACGATGACAAAATTGAGAACTTACATGTCTCTCAATTCATTAACAAATCGATATTTTTATTTCAATTTTTTTTCATGGGTTCCTAACACCATTGCCCGATCCGATTTGATACGACATCCACGGGTAAGAGAGTGGTGAATTATATTCGTACTCTGTCTTTTTTTTTTGTGTGTGTGTAGCTGTTGGTCGCAGATCACCTTGACAGCTTAACGCGGTCAATGGGTGAGCGCTGATGGCTCTCAACCCGGTAAGTAAGTTAAGCGAACATCGCCCGAGGGCTCCCCCCTGTGGGGAACGGACCTCGGCTCGGGGCGTCGCTGAGAGCAAAGTGGGCGTGGCCAAGTTTAGGTTAATGACTTTTACGCGGCGCGGTTTTCGACCTCGACGGCGAGGCCGATACCGCGGAGTTTTATATGTTATCGCTGCGCGAGCTGTGTAGGTCCTTTCTTGGGCGATCATAATAGCGTCATCTTCTTCTTCAAGAAGATGATGAGGACGTCGGACCGCGGATATTTTTGAGGGGACGTAGTTTACCGCCCCAACCACTAGTGGATTGGGGTGAGTCGTGGCAGAGGCAAAATAGCGCTGGGAGCAACGCTTCATGTACTTCATGGTGATCGTACTCTGTCCCTACATGGACATTTATATAGATTAATTGTAAGCATATTTCTATGTCCAACAGTGAACGTCGTTGGGCTAATGAATAAACGGATATATAAATATGTATAATGGGCAAGAGCACTCTCGTGATTACGGTATTTTTGTCCTTAAGCCTTTCCGAAGAGTAATTCTGAAAAGCCAACACCAACATTGGGAATCGATTGGCCAATAGATGGATATCTCAAGACTGATTTGACTTGCCGTGTAGTGACGGAGTAAGAATATAATTCATCACCCCCTATTTTACCCGTGACTGCGAACCCACGACTAAGGGCTATAATATATAACATCGGTGCAAGAGAAGGAAAACTTGACATGTATGACCTGTAACAACACGGCCGATCACCGTGGCGATTCCCCTCCGGCCATGGCCGATTCTCCTGTTATGTAGAAGACACGAGCTCAACCGTATATAAGCTGAAATGGTGATTTGAATTAAATGCAAGACCGCGAGACTCTTGCAGGCCCAGTCTTGGTCTTGCTCAAGTCTTGCAGGGCCAGTCTTGGTCTTGGTCTTGCAAAAATTAAGCGGTCTTGGTCTCGGTCTCGCATTTCTCGCAAGACCAAGACCAAGACCGCAAGACCAAGACTTTTTTGGGCAACACTACTGCCGAATATAAGCCTCTATTATCCTTATAGGTGATTTTACAGTTTGGTGGGGTAATCGTTCCTTAACAAAGAACCTTTCAGAAAAGAAATCGATTTGTTTCTTTACAGCATTGAATGAAACAGCTAGCAGCCAGCCTGATTGTAATCAGTTCATGAACTTTAGTAACAGGGGTACAACAAAACCAATGCTTGATGAAATGCTTATATGAAAAGTACTTTTCCTAAATCTTACTTAAATAAGGTCAGCAGATAATTTATACTTTTCAGGAACAACACTTATAACAAAGCTCGTATCGGTGATATGCTGAATGCAAGACCTCACTCTTATCTTAAGCTCCTATTCAGTCGCATACCCGAAGCCCCGGGCGATCAGACCGCGGATCAGTCCGTCACCGTTAGGCATTCGAATAATCGAAAAGCCGGATAATCGAATGTACGAAAAAGATTGTTTTTATACATATTACTTACATATTGCTTATACATAATGAACGATGAATGAACACGATAGCCAGATTTTTTTTTATTTAACTGCTATGCTTTTTCTCAGAGCTAAGGACTAGATAATGGTTGCCCCGTTAAGTTTCCGAAAAAAAAAACAATTCTATGAAGCATTTTCTAAAACTTCATATTTTTTATCACTCTTTGATGTTTACTCAAGCATAACTATCTAATTTGCTGATATGCTTCAATATTGAATCGATGTTCTCCTTATTATCACCTATTGTGGATGTACCTACACCATACTTATCAGCTAACTTACAACTGGTTTCTCTTTTTTTTAATAAATCAATAATATTGCATTTTTCCTTAGGCGATAACACTACTCTCTTACGCTTTAATATTCTTAACTACAGATGTGACAAGATACAGCAGAGTAACAATTGGTAACTTAATAAAACAACGAAACGAATACAGTTAGAGCATATATCACGTGAAGCACGGACTAGTAATACCAACTGCCGACACGTTCATGCTTCCACTGATTCGAGTTGTATAAGTTATTTGATCGCCGTTGAAAGTCCAGATAATCGCGAATTCGCATAATAATCGATAACTGAGAGCCGGATAATTCAGTTTATAAAGGCCGCTTCTCTCTAAAAATGATCAATTGTAGGTAAATTTACTAAAAGTGACATGTAGAATAAAGTACTGCATCTTTCTTTATTATTTCTATAATATAGTGACACCAGTAATTAACTACAATCAGATTGCAATTGCAATAATTACTTGCAATCTCAAAAATGAGGATTGTGATACTTCTTAGATTGTGCTGTTCTGACTGTTCAGGCCTTCCTCTTTGTATTTATACTGGGCAGGGATAATGAGCTGCAAGTGGATTTGGACTACCCGCAAGGTTAACTCACCTGAAAGGACCACTGATAGGATGACAAAAAAAAGTTTATTTGGACAATTTGTTAGTCAGAAACTGAAAGAATTAAAATTTCTTTAATAGTTTTACATTTATTAATAGTGTATGAAGCCTTTCATGGGTCTCGAATATTTTGTGGCATTTGAAATGTATTTCATAATAATGTTTTGAAATTATTCTGAGTTAGTCATCATATATTAAGGTTATACAAAATTGAAAGTGATTACATTGTGCACTTATAACGTCATAACTGTCAATTTTGTCAAGCATAACTTAGTGTAATAATAATTTCATTACTATAGGTCTAAGCCCACTTACACCTACAGTATTTCGTATTAACAAAAGATTGGAGGCATTGGCAAACCCTGTGACTTCTACACATTTAAGCACAATATAATCACAAAATTAATTATAAGATTGCTGTAATTGTCAAGAATATACCAATATAAGATGCAATTAAATTTTTTTTCAGTTGATTATATGTACATCTAACCTATCACACGGCAAAGAAATAAGAATACAAGGCGAAACTATCCCTTTAATTTACCATAAGAGTGGAATAAACCAACTGTGGAATCCTCGGGAGAAGTTAAGTAACTAAGTAAGATTTTTGAAATTTGTCAGACTGTCAGACAGACAAATAGACTTTGTCAGAATCACAGTTAAATGTGGAATGGGCACCAGCACTGTGTTAGAAAATGTAAGACACCAATTGTAATTGTGAAATGCCTTCCAAGTGTGGGATTACAGCAGTATTTACAACAGAAGGAAACCTATATCCGCCATTGGAGTATGATGGCATATCTATTTTAAGTATGATACAAAAAAATATAATCAAAAATTTTTCCCAACACCACGTGCTAAGAAAATAATCAAAAACATCACGACTCAACGGACTCAGAATAACAATTTGTGGATTACACAAAGTTTTGTCCTACCTGGGATTCAAACCCCATACACGGGGACTGCAGGTTGGTATCTTAACCACTATGCCCTCTGTGCAATTTGGATAGATGGTTAGCAATCGTCCATTAAACTAACATTCTTCTAGATTATAGACAATTTTGTGTGATCTAAGATGTTTGGACTGGTGATTTACTTAAAGCAAATAAACTTAATGAAAGTTATGATTATACTCTGTGAGATTTAGTATCCAAAGTGTGCATAAGTATAAGAATTAAGCCAATGTGCGCACAACATCATTATAAATTACATATCATGCTCATATAGTGTTTCTTGATACATTTGATGATATTAAGCAAGTAATTCTTTTATTTTACAGATTCACTATCATCATTTCGACTTATATACGTCCCACTGCTGGAGCCTTTTCCCTCCTGTTGTGGAGGAGGCCCGAGCCCAACAGTGGGACGTATGTGGGCTGTGATGATGATGATGAAAATCTGTAAAATGAGTTTGCTTTAAACAATGTCATCATCATATTATATGTAAAATCATAGACAAAAACATAATAGGGACACTATTATACTATATTCTTTTTTTTTAACACAACAGAGTGCAGAGCACTGAGCAAATAATCCTTGTGTCGTGGGGGACTTTCCAAATGTATAACTAACAGACACAAATTACATACATTATACATACTTCTTTCATCACTGTAAGAGAAATAAATGTCTAAAAAATCTAAAAATCCTTCTAGACATTATGTTATAGTATGTTTTCTGTTTCCAAAGTAATATTTTGTATTAGGCTAATGAATGAAAACAGTGAGATGTTTAGACTGACAAAAATAATAATAATCTTACAGGATCATTTTCCTATACTGTTTATCCAATTAGAACCATGTGTCTCACTATAAATGTGAGAGATATTTTTAATCTTCCAATTGATTTTGGTTAGTATAGAAATAAGTCTGATTTAGTTTCGAGTTTTTCTCCACATTAGTTAATTCAAAACAAAAACAAGTACAGGGTAATTACATTACACCAGGACAATTTCAATGAAATAATTTTCAGTTAATTTTTAATTATATGATCACACTTTAAAATCTTCTGTTATATGTTTAAATTTTAGATTTGTTACTACAGTTATCAAAAGAAATAAACGTTTATTATCAGTTAAGGTGTATGAATCACCTTATAAAATTATTTATAGTAAAATATAATCCATTGTTCTTATGTTTTTGGCTATTTAAATTGTTTAAGTAAAGATCAGCACGCAATGTACCTATATCAAGTTTATAATTAGACACAAGTTATTCCTACTCAGAATATAGTCAAAATAGATATTTTAAAATGTAAAATCGAGTGCAAATTCAACAAACAACAATATCTATGATACCGATTTCAAGTTTATAATATAACGAAATAGAAAACGAATACAGCAATCGGCTGAATTATTATATTGTTTTTTATCATTCAAATTAAAAGGACAAAGAGCACAAAAAACAGAGGTGAGTATGAGTAGTGATAGCAATTTCTTTATTTATTAACAAAATGAAACCAGCTTACCTCGCCTGTTGAAAGGACGAACCCGAACGGCTACTTTAATCTTATCCGAAGCCATTTTCACACTTAAATTACACAAATATAATTAAAGCACAACACTTTGCACACTAAAGTGTAATAAATTATTGCACAAATTCACCCATATTCTAAAACAACAAAATTCATTATTTCACGTTACGATCACGACGTTCCCGGATTGACACTGTCGGCCATGTTGTTTTTTTATGATACCATAGATCTTAATTTTTTTAAGATATTGCCATTCTGGGCTGCAAAGGCAACATCGTTATGTTGCCTTTGCAGCCCTAGTTATAATCAACGACAATAAAGAAAATTGTCATATATGGCAACGCTATTCCCTGTCCCACGCTTATTATGTCTGTCTTTACTCACACATGTCGTTACAGTACACAAATAAATTATTGAATTAATGAGCGTACGATATACTGTCCAAATTCATTGTTAAATTGTTATTTGTTATTGTTTATATTTTCTCTAAAGCTTTTTCTCGGTTATTGATGTCCGTTGTTATTCATTATTAACATAAATTTTGATTTTAGTAAAGTTAATTTCTTGTTTTATTTATGAATTGTAATAATGCAGTGATTGAAACATTGACCAAGTGGCAATCGGACTAGCATTAAGAATTTTAACCATTCATCATCATCACCTCAGCCCATATACGTCCCACTGTTGGGCTCAGGCCTCCTCTATAATGTAAGGGTAATTGACCTACTATACCACGCTGGTCAGACGTGTTAGTATAGGGTTTTATTTCGAGTTTTATATCCCTTAGTCGTCTCCTACGATCACCCACAGATAAGATAGGGGGTGGTGAATTGTATTCTTACTCCGTCACCACACGTAAAGTTTTGTACGTTCTAGAAAAATACTAATCCTGCGATTCTTCACGACTTCATTGAGTACATATTAGCTTTTAAAACCAATTGAATAACTTTGTTATTCGTCTTCTTATTTCTAAGAGAAGGTGACTGTGGATTTTGCTCTTAAAAGGACTCTCAGACTTTTTAGACAGTTCAGAGAATCAATGAAAATAACAACCTTTTTAATGTTATGGAACTTAACCTAGAGACAAGCTTCCAATATGGTAACACATTCGCGTGTAGAAACAGAAGCCTATTTTGATAATAAATTACCGCTCCTGTGTAACTAAGTTTGAAAAGTTTTGAAGCATTAGCAAATAATATTTGATAGTCTGGCCAACGTTTTTGTACCATAGCATTAAAAATTTAAGCTAAATGTGTTGAGCTAGGTTTTTTGAAAATTACCATATCAAAAAGGATCTCAGGGTTGAAGGATAATAGATTAAACTTAAAATTAAATAGGGGAAATTTGTCAAACGTCTTAATTAAGCCTTCTAAGTTTTGGATATTTCTGAGGGTTTTGTCAATGAAGCAAGAAATCAACTTTCTTAAAACCAACCAATATGTAAACAATACATAACAAGGAACAAAAAGAGTTTATGATAAAATAGAGAATAATAACATATAACAATGAAATTAGAAAGAGTAACTCTAGACTTATTGAATTAATTATTTATTTGCGAATTGTATCGACGTGTGTGATTAAAAACAGAACTAACCTACAAGGGAGAATGTTAATGATAATCGTCGGCACTTATGATTCGTTTCTTTATTGATACAAGCTGTAAATTCACTAGCAGTAGCAGAAGGAATAAAACCATGTTTTACAGATATTATCATGATTGTATTTGAGTTTTATTTTCCTAACGTTTACCTCTGTGACAATAAACGCTAAAAATGTTCGAAGCATCGGACAAGTAAATATCAAGAACTACGTGATGAACTTCGTAAAAATAGTTTTATTTCTCATGAGTAATACTGCCGTAAACATAAGCAATAAAAAAAATAAATGTCAAACAGTAAAGTAATAACAGCTATAGTTTAAATTTCGATGTGGGAGATGAATTATAATATAATATAATTATTATATTTATAGACTCAGTCCATAGACGTCCCACAATTGGGTTAAAGCCTCTTCCACACTATGAGTCAACAAAGCGTATATTAAGATGGATGTGCGGAGTTACAAGGTTGGATAAAATAAGAAATGAGTATATCAGGGGAAGTCTGAAAGTGGCACCAGTGATAGAGAAGATTAGGAGCGCGGGATTGTCTTGGTATGGACACGTGATAAGGAGGGATGAAGGGCACGTGACGAGGAGGGTTGTCAATATGTTTGTGGATGGACGTAAAAATCGTCGCAGGCCTAAAAAGAAATGGATGGATTGTGTGAATGAGGATATGCGTGTGAAAGTGGTGAGTGCAGATATGACAGCTGATAGAAGGCTATGGAAGGTAAAAACATGTTGTGCCGACCCCACTTAGATTGGGACGAGGGCAGGCAAATGATGATTTGATACTACATTTGATGAAGCACTTTTAAAAATAATATAACGCAAATAAGAATATATATATAATAAGAATGAAGAAACTAGGATAATGCTTTATATAACAGCACTAGAAATAAAAGAATGTGTAAAACTGGCTGTATAGGTGCTTTTCCTTTCGCAGGCCAGCGAAAAGAACCACAAAATGACATTGACAACTTGTGACAGCGATGACAATGTAAGCAAAACATGACTGGTGTTTTCTACGCCGTAGAAGTTGACTGGTGTTTTCACAGCGGTTTTGTAGATTTAGGGAAATAGTAACAGTTTGTATGTTATTTCATCACATATTAAAATTAGCCATTTGCACACATTTTTAAAGTTCAATATATCATTATGACAGCAGATCCATTGTTTGGCTGGGATTTAACTTTTAAAACTGTAGAAAATGACATAAAACGAAAAGCTGATGTTATTGTTGCATTTATCCATTGGAACTTGACTAAACGGGGCTTTAAAAGTATTGGTATAGGAGATGAGGTTAGTAATTTTATTTTATGCCATGACTACCTGAAATAATGCAGATCAATAGATACAATAATATTGTTTTATTATTTATCGCTTTTATAGAGATCCTTGTCTGGAGATGAAGAGAAAAGTGAGTTGTTGCCAACAGGCTGGAATGACAAGGATAATTATGCACTGAGATATGTTCTAGAGACTAAATTATTCATACTACATGCACTAAGTACTGATGGCAACCTCATTATAAATCTTATGGTAATAAAATATTGAAATGTATTTTCGTTCCTCTATTATATGTCCTGTTACTAATGTTAATGATTTTCTTACATGATTGTTTTGTCAAGCATGTAGACTTAAGGATTTTCCATGTGGTGACAGAGTAAGAATACAATTCACCACCCCCTTTCTTGCCCATGGGTGTTGTAAAAGATGATTGAAGTATTATTGTAGATGACGTCTATGCAAGAGATGGAAAACTCGAAATAAAACCTTAAAGCAACCTGTTTGACCAGTGTGGTATAGTAGGTCAATTGCCTTCCCACTGTGGAGTAGGCTGCAGCCCAGCAGTGGGACATATGTGAGCTGTGATGATGATGATGATGATGATGATGAAACTCAAGGATTCATAACCTACTAAGAAACAATACAAGGTTTACAGTATTTACTTAATTTCTTAATGTTATATGTTAATAATAATGTTCATTTATCTATCATCACAGCTCATATATGTCCCACTGTTGGCCACAAGCCTCTTCTCCACAGTGGGAAGGAAGTTGACCCACTATACCATGCTGGTCAGATGTGTTGGTATAGTATTTTAATTGGAGTTTTCCTTCTCTTGCATAGCTGTCATATGCATATTAAATCACTTAGTCGTCTTATACAACATCCGCAGGCAAGAGATGGGGTGGTGAATTTTATTCTTTCTCATCACCACATGGAATATTTATATATATGTGTAATGAGTTCCAAAAATAATTATATACAAATTATCATTCCTAACAGAGGTCAGAAGATTTAGTAGTTTCAAACATAGCAGTAAATATAGAAGATACAGTTAAAGAAGTAAAAGGTAGCATAAACAAGATGATACCCAACCATAAAGAACTGATATACAATGTGAAAAGAGATCTCATAGACACAGTCACTGAGAAGTCTACAGCTAGCACAGAAACACAAACCTCAAGACGTAAGTAATTTATTATTTCACCTATTTATTATTCACAGCCACAAAAAAAAACTTCAAAGCTGGTCCAGCCGTTTAGAATCAAGCTCAATTACAAATACACTAACAGAAGATTTATATATACAGGGTGTATCAGGTTATGGGGCAACTGTTCGAGTATGTTGTAGTTTAACGGTCATAGATCGTAATTAGAATGTGTATTACACAAAAAACAATAAAACATAAAAGTTACAGTGATTTTAAAAATATGTGTCAAAGAGTCTACCCCTTAAATGTGACGTGTTGATGTTACGTAGGCGTCTAAGTCGCCTCGCTCGCCTTCTGTACCTATAAATGTCAGTGCTGTAGGCTATTGAATTTGACAGCACAGATGGCGTAGTGTTTAAGATACCATCTTACCGTGCCAGTGTCGCGGGTTCGAATCCCACGCAGGGCAACACTTTGTGCGATCGACAAATTGTTGTTCTGGGTCTGGATGTAATTTGTGTCCGTTAATTCTGTTTGTGAAGTCCCCTACAATACAAGGATTATTAAGTTAAAAATAAAATAGAAATTAGATATCTACCTATCTATACCATAAATAAAATTGGAGTGTCTGTTTGTAATGTCAAAATAATAGGCTTTTTTCATGCTCACACGGTTATTTGCACGACACCTATTTTTGTCTGTCTGTCTGTTTGTTCCGGGTAATCTTCAAAACGGCTGGACCGATTTCAAAAATTCTTTCACCAATGGAAAGCTATAATATTAGGGCGTAAACTAGGCTATATTTTATCCCTGTATTCCCACGAGAACGGGAACTACGCGGGTAAAACGACTATAACCGAAGCGAAGCGAGGGCGGGTTAGTTTTTAATAGCGGCTAGTTTTTAATAAAAATATAGCCTAACTTTTTCGTGAAAGTTGCCGTAAAAGGAAGTATCCCATATCGATAACCGCAGTAATCCAGATAATAGGTATGTGGTATTAACATTCCGAAATTAACAATTGCTAAGATTCCACACATTTTTGATACCGCACATCTAACCAACACACCGAACCGGGAATAAGCCATATTTAAATCACTTTAAATTGTTGATCTTTAATACTCGAGAAAAGTCGTAAGGAGACAATAATCGTCCATACGTGCTCTTAAACCGGGCATCAGAGTCGGACTAAAATAAAAACGAATAATTCAATTTTAAAAACCTAAATCTTCCGTAGGTAAGGTAGGCGACCTACCTTGACCGACCGATGGCGCGGCGGCTCCTTTGAGCTCGGTCGCCGGCATTATTAGCCTAAAATATGTAAACAGAGACGAATTTCATTTTCGATAAAAAATTACAGTTTAGGTTTTATTGTTTTATTTTGCTTATAAGATATATAATTATTTCGTTTGTTTTCCTTTTTCTTAGTACATCCCTGTGTCGGTATTTCTTTCAATAGCTGTGGCCACGCCTCTTGGTCATTGCCAGGAATAAGCTGATTTTAAGGCGAAGTTTGTCTTGCTTATGCGAACGTAAGCATTGATTTATTCAATTTCTAATGAACATTTAACAAAGTACGAATATGTTGCAGATTAAGTATACACATATATCACTTTATACATTTCAATCAGATTACACGAAAAAGCGATGACAAAATTGAAAACTTTACATGTCTCTAATTCATTAACGAATCAATATTTTCCTTCAAATTTTATGGGGTCCTACGACCATTGCCTATCTACCGTTTGACCAGTTGCCCCATAACCTGATTCAGTCTGTATATATATATATATATATATATATATATATAAAGATCTATATCAAGAGTGGAAGCATACTTCTTTTTAATTTATTACAAAATTTGTAGTTTAGAAAGGGAGTATCCAGTAATTTAAAAAAATATATTGTAATTTTATCATATTTTTATTACCTATGTTTTGTTATAAAAATAAGAACTTTACCAAATTGTGTGTTTGAAAAGCATGTGGTGGCCAGACGATGCTCTTATATGCATGACAAAACTTGTTCTTGTGGAAAGCAACCACAGATAATAGCAGGGTTCTTATATAACATCAGAATCAGAGTTATTTATTGCTTAACTGTTACATTTTGTGCAGATGTTATTACAATTTATAGTACTGAAACAGTATACCCATATCGGGCATGCAATGATAAGATTTTATACATGTCAAATGGCTCATGCAATAAAATGTCATAGAATCTATAATTAGACACACACACACACAAATTCATTTCAATAAATTAATCCATTAAGTACATTATTATATTCACTGATTTATTAAAATTGATTGAAACAAATTATTAAGAACCCGATCTGGATTCGGTTGTCAATTATTTGTCCATAATGAGACAAATCCATTTATATTATAAAACCCTTTTTTTATCAAACAAGCCTTTAATTTATTTTTAAAAATATGCTGTTCAATACCTTTATATGGATTGGTATCTTACAATCCACACAAAGGCATTGAATGGCATATTTTTCAATCATCTGATTAAATACGGGTATTGCAATTACGTATGCACTTTTATAGAAGATTGCGTTATTTATATTGGGTAGCCACAGGTGATACTTATATTTATTATGTATATTACTTCTTAGTGAGGCTTTACATGTACCTTACCCTAACCAGTGGGTTAGGGTAAGAAACTCTCTCTCCTTAAAAAATCTATGATGCATTACACAGATGATTACATTAATATTATGTTTTTTTAATAAGACAACACTCAACACTAAGGAATACATCCTTGTTTCGAATTTTACAATCGTGCAATTACTGGACACAAATAACACCTTGAGTAATTAATTAAAAAATTTGTGAATCTCATAAAGAACTGGCCCATGTAGGAATTAAACTCACAACACCTCACATGGGTAATTGCTACACTACACCATGTGCGATGTCAAATTTCGAGTATTGTATTTTAAATATTAATTGTTTCTACCTGTTGTGCTAATTATTATCCAAGGTTAAAAGCCACGAAGTAATTATACTATATGAGAAATATTAATACATATATGTTACTCTTTGTTCAAGTTCCATGACTCATTTAAGGAAATAATTTATAAATGTTTAATAAACATTAGTCTGTGCTTGGATTTGATTGGAAACATGTCTTTAAAAGTTTATTTGTTGTTTGCTCTTGGAGCAATAATTGCTTGCAGCGCAAAGGGAAGTATGTACATATGGTGTTTCATTTTTAAGTTTCTTTACTGCTAGCCATGCCCTGGCTTTATGGTAGCAGTGGTCAACTCCAAATAATAGAACAAAAGCAGGTTGATGATAATGACTAACTATGGCCAGTATTCTACTTGCCTTCGCATCCTAAGCGGGCTTATAGCCCTGGTTCTTAATTTCAGCGTCCAATCTATTCTAACAATGAATACTTAATTGTTACAGCCGAGAGCAGTACACGAAGACTAGACGATCCACTGAGAGTGCCCACCAGACCAGAACGTGCTTCCGATCCCTCAGGCTTATGGTATCTTTAAGTAAAGCCCATTGAAATTGGCAACTTCATTATTTTAATTCTTAGTTGCATGTATAAAAATGTATTACATACCGTATTTAGTGAGTAAAGGAAATATGTAGTTGATCTTTATTGCGCTACCGTATGTAAATGGCGAAAAGTTGTCAATCTTAACTGTATATTTGATATACAGTTTATTGGATGGAATTCTATATTGCGGGTTATTTACGTAGCGAGAACCCCGCAGTATTTATATTTTTTTTTACATTTCATCATCTCGGCTCATAAAAGTCTCACTGTTGGAAATGGACCTACTATACCTGGCTGGTCAGACATGTTGGTAGTGTTTTATTTCGAGATTTCCTTCTCCTGTGAAATTGAATTTCTTTAGCGCGCAAAGGCAGGGAAAAAGATTATCGTTGTAATTTTTGGAACGTAAACGGTTCTGCCAGGCTTATATCTTACAATTATGGAGGGTAGAAGTAAGGAGAACCATCTCGGTGTATTAAAAAGTGTCTGTTGAAAGGGAGCAAATTAAGGTGGCGCTATAGTAACAAGTGGAAGAATTTTAAAGTACCTCGTAACTTTACTTTCAAACCAATTGAAGTACTTTTTGACACTGGTTATTTTTTTTCAAGATTTCCCCCATTTTGAAATACGTAAATAATTGAGATTTTAAATACTGCATATTTCTTAACTACTGAAGTCAAGAGAAATATTCAACTTTTCAACTCGGCACACTTCACTCTGTTTATAACTGCTAAGTTCATTTCATTTCCACTTGCTACACTAGCGCTATTTCGGTGAGAGTTCGAACAATAATTTGCTGTTTACAAGTGAACACTTTTTCGACTAATCCCCCATACAAGACGGTCCTCCTTACTTCTACACTCCATAGTTACAATAATAATATTCTGTTACGCGAAGAATGTATCAGTGAGAATGTATCTAAATTAGTCATTACATTTTTTATGCTTGTTTTAAGTAAGTACTCATAATCTATAGAAGTTTTACTTCCTGCATGCGTGTGATAAGTTATTATAGTATTAACCTTGCTTTATTTTGTAATAAATAAAATTATTTAAATTAATTTAATAACCAAAGTGACCAATAGTGGTAATGCCTATAGGACTCTTGTTCCTCAGTTTGAATTCATAAAACTTTTTCGAATTATATAAGCACCATATTTAAATATGCCTTAAATAAATGATGTAAGAAAAAATATTTGAAGAAATCTACGTACTGCACCCGCTGGTCAGACGAGTTGCTATAGGGTTTTATGTTCAATTTTTCTTCTGCAAATAGTAGCTCTATTTATATTAGGTATATATAACTTCTAATAGTCTTTTACAACACCCACAGGCAAGAGGAATTTTATGCAATTTATTCTCACTGGGTCACCGTGTGCGGTGATGACAATGATTATAATCATCATCATCGCAGCCCACATACATCCCACTGTTGGGCTCGGTCCTCCTCCATAGTGGAAGGGAATTTAACCTACTATACCATGCTGGTCAGACATGTTGGTATAGGGTTTCTTTTCAGGTTTTCCTTCTCTTGCACAGATGTTATGTGCCTATTATATCCCATAGTCGTCTTTTACGACATCCACGGGCAAGATAGGGAGTGGTGAATTGTATTCTTACTCCGTCACTACACGGAAAATAATATTTTATATTAATTAAATACCCGTGTGGTGTTGAGTCCAATAGATAGCTAATCGTCACTATCTCATGAGAGCCGTAATCGCAGGTGTAGGATCACCAGGAGATGCGATCGTCAAACCGCCTACCCTTTACATCAATATAATCTCTTGGTCCATCTGTGGATATTAGGAGGTTATCCCAACTAGAGCGGCCAGTAACTAAAAATTCCAGTTGTTGAATATTAATTTTTATATTAAGTCAGATTACAATTTATATTTTCTGTGTTGTGACGGAGTAAGAATACAATTCACCACCCCCCTCTCATGCCCATGGGTGTCGTAAAAGACGACTAAGGGATATACTGTGCATATAATATCTGTGCAAGAGAAGGAAAACTTGAAACAAAACCCTATACCAACACGTCTGACCAGCGTGGTATAGTAGGTCAATTTCCCTCCCATAGTGGAGGAGTCCCGAACCTAATACTGGAACATGTTCGAGTTGAGATGATGATGACAACTTATATTTTTTAAGTTATTAACTGTACTCCGTTTGTTTTAGGGGAATACCTCCTCCACGCATACCCGGTGTCGGTAGATCTGATTTGGACCCCTTCGCACCGGCTGGAAGTGGCATGCTTTATAATCCTTTTGCACCTCGCAGGGATATAGAGAATCCTGGACTAGGTGTTCCAGGTGGATTGCCCAGGTATTTTTTACAATTATGTTGTCGAAAATTTTGACATAGATGTAAATCAGTACTGATTTTATTAAGAAAATTTGTTTGTTGGTTTGTGTTGAATAGATTCCGAAACTACTGGACCGATTTCAAAAATCCTTTACCAATGGAGAGCTATAATAGCAGGGAGTAACATAAGCTATATCCTATCCCGGTATTCCCACGGGAACGGGAACTACGCGGGTAAGGCGACTGAAACCGAAGCACGGGCGGATTGTTAGCCACTAATATTTTACTAAGATTCCTTAATCTTACTTCATAAAGAATGATCGTAGCCCTGGGTTTATGCCGCCACTAATGTATTCCTAACTATTTTACAAATTTTTAGTTTGATATAAACATGTGACCTAATTTTTTTTTTTGCTAAAACCCTTTCTTAAACAGTTTGAGCCTACAAATTGTAATTTATAAGTAACGTCAAAACTAACCATTTAGAATGAATAATATTGTAAGAAAAGAATTTTTGAGCTTCTTCGATATATGTAAGTCTCTAAAATGTTCTGGTAATTAATTACACGCATTGTACAGAAAAGTCTGAGAAATCACCATTTGTTGATATGTTATTATTATTTCCGTGTGGTGACGGTGTAAGAATATCAGTCACCACTGCCTATCTCGCCCATGGATGTCGTAAAGGACGACAATGAGATATAATGCGCATATAACATCTGTGTAAGAAAACGAAAACTCGAAATAAAAACCCTATACCAACATGTCTGGCCAGCATGGTATAGTAGGTCAATTGCCCTCCTATTAGTGAGGCTAGAATCCAGAAGTATATGAGCTAAGACGATTACCGTGTAACTTAGTATGTATTAACATTGTAATTTGGCGTAATCTTATGAAAGAATCAAATAGTGAAAACACATTTCTTTGTTATAATCTATACCAATAAATAAAATTGAAGTGTCTGTTTATAATGTCAAAATAATAGACTTTTTTCATGCCCACACGGTTATTTGCACGACACCTATGCCTAAAATACAGATTAAAAAATTTTTGTCTGTCTGTCTGTTCCGGGTAATCTTCAAAACGGCTGACCGATTTCAAAAATTCTTTCACCAATGGAAAGCTATAATATCACGGAGTAACCTAGGCTATATTTTATGCCGGTATTCCCACGGGAACGGAAACTACGCGGGTAAAACTACTAAAACCGAAGCGAGGGCGGGTTGCTAGTAATTTAAATAAATTCCGTGTGCTGACGGAGTAAGAATACAATCCACTAACTCCTCACCCGTGGGTATCGTAAAAGACGACTAGGAGACATACTATGCATACAACAACTGTGCAAGAGAAGGAGAACTGGAAATAAAACTCGCTGACCAGCATAGTAGTTCAAGTTTTCTCCTATTGTGGAGAAGGCTCGAGCCCAACAGTGGGATGTATATGACCTGTGTTGATGATGATGATGATTAATATTTAAATCAACAGTAATGTTTTTTTTTTAATTTTCAGAGGTGCAGTACCTCCGGGAGCACGCTTTGACCCTTTTGGCCCACCAGGTGGTCCAATGCCAGGTGGTCGTCGAGCACCACCTGATGCTGATCATCTGCCACCTCCTGGCTTTGATGATAACATGTTTATGTAGCCTTAACAAAATTTTATTGTTACAGCTGAAATGGTTTGAATTATAGATATTGGTCAAAATGATTTAAATATGAATTTGTTTGATATTATCTTTTGCGGTTCTGATTATGTTTTTGTATATAATCAGGATTATCTACTACTATTATAAATAAAGCAGTATATGTATATTTGAAATAAAACTATTTTGACGGCTTTTATCGCGTTTCCAGCGTTTATATGAAATCATTATCTTATATGTATATCTTTACCTTTACCGCACCTGACTAACTAAAATGATCAGTGTGCTTACCCTTGAAATCAATTCTAATTTCGAATCCAATTCAATTCCAATTGCACCAAACTTGTATTTGGTACTCTTAAACAAAATCGAGAATGAATTATTCGCATTTACCGTTGTTATTTTCACCAAATGTGCCGTATTTAATTATTTTAGTATTGAAATTATCGTGAGACTGATCCATATTATAATATCTATAACGGCAAAAACACTCACGTGCTGAAATCGATTACGTCGACCCGGGTTTCGAGCATGTCCGATGCTCATCATCAGGGCGAGGGCGCAGCGGCGTCTGCGAGGCCCCGGCGTTCACTGTGCGATGCATATCGAGCAGCGCGCCTCGACACAGCCATGAGGGGTACGGGGGAGGTGTTTGCCTCTTGATCGTCCTCGGCGGAATCGTCGGACGAAACTTCACAACCGGAGTTAAGCGATGTTGTTGGTATGTCACTCCGTGTGTCGTCACCATCACATACCACGCTGGTCACGTCACTCTCCACGCACACCATCACCTTACGACTCGAGGCAGTATTAAGAGCTGGTATCCATGCTGACAGCAGCTTCCATCCACCGTCTCTGTTGAAGGTCCGATGTCGGTTTATCTCTATGGCCTCACGTATTTTCCGCGGTCTGTAATGTCTCTCTGTGGCTAATACGGAGGCTTTGTCGAACCGAATGTAGTGCTTTGTATTCGCGAGACTGGCGTGCTCTGCTATTGCTGATTGTGTCGTATCCATGCTCTTCATACTCCTGATGTGTTCAGTTAGTCTGGTGGCGATGTTGCGTCCAGTTTCTCCCACATAACTCTTGCCACAATCACATGGTACTCGATAGACGCCTGGTACGCCCAGGTGGTTTTTGTCTTTCGGTGAACGAAGCATTTGCCGTATTTGGCCCGATGGGCGGAAGAACGTTTTAATGTCGTATTTCCTTCGCAAGAGATGCCCGATTTTGTCCGTTATTCCTTTCACGAAAGGTAAGTAGGACGGAGAACGTTACACTCCTGTTGGCCGCTTACGTTCACTTGGCTTGGCCCATCGGCAGCATTGCCGCCAATTGTACCCGTTGTCCACTAGTGCCTTTCTTACGTGCTCGAGCTCTGCAACACCATATTGGGGATCACATATTCGAAGAGCCCGGTTGATTAGTGATCTTGGTACTGAGGACAAGTGTACAGGATGATGGTGAGAACTGGCATGAAGATATTGGTCTGTGTGTGTAGTTTTCCGGTGGACAGTGTGGCTTAGACTACCATTTGTCTCTCGGATAACACGTACATCAAGGAATGGTAGTATTCCTTCTCTCTTCTGCCGATGGGCCAAACCAAGTAAACGTAAGCGGCCAACAGCAGTGTAACGTTCTCCGTCCTACTTACCTTTCCTGAAAGGAATAACGGACAAAATCGGGCATCTCTTGCGAAGGAAATACGACATTAGAACGTTCTTCCGCTCATCGGGCCAAATACGGCAAATGCTTCGTTCACCGAAAGACAAAAACCACCTGGGCGTACCAGGCGTCTATCGAGTACCATGTGATTGTGGCAAGAGTTATGTGGGAGAAACTGGACGCAACATCACCACCAGACTAACTGAACACATCAGGAGTATGAAGAGCATGGATACGACACAATCAGCAATAGCAGAGCACGCCAGTCTCGCGAATACAAGTCACTATATTCGGTTCGACAAAGCCTCCGTATTAGCCACAGAGAGACATTACAGACCGCGGAAAATACGTGAGGCCATAGAGATAAACCGACATCGGACCTTCAACAGAGACGGTGGATGGAAGCTACCGTCAGCATGGATACCAGCTCTTAATACTGCCTCGAGACGTAAGGTGATGGTGTGCGTGGAGAGTGATGTGACCAGCGTGGTATGTGATGGTGACGACACACGGAGTGACATACCAACAACGTCGCTTAACTCCGGTTGTGAAGTTTCGTCCGACGATTCCGCCGAAGACGATCAAGAGGCAAACACCTCCCCCGTACCCCTCATGGCTGTGTCGAGGCGCGCTGCTCGATATGCATCGCGCAGTGCACGCCGGGGCCTCGCAGACGCTGCTGCGCACTCGCCCTGATGCTGAGCATCGGACATGCTCGAAACCCGGGTCGACGTAATCGATCTTAGCACGTGAGCGTATTTAATTACTTTAAATTAATAAAGTTATTGAACTCGATCATTACAAAGACGCTGCCGTGTAATTGTGCAACATTAACTATTTTAAACTACGTCAAAATCACGTCGAGAGTAGCAAACCTTTGACTTAAATCGACGAGAGTCAAATTCATTTAGTTTAAAAAAATCCACCGAATTTGATTTCAATCGTGCGCTAGTGTCGCTTTCAAGAGTACCAAATTGCTCAAATTCGAGCTGCGATTGGATTTGGGATTGGAATCGAGATTCAAGAGTAAGCACGCAGGTTGACAGCTTTATAACTTTTATCTAAATAAAAATTGTAGTTAAAAAAAAATAAAGAACAGGCTTAATTTGAACGCCTGCTGCCTCCTTTGAATGAGATAGTCGGTTCTCAGGTTCCCTCTCCGAAAATATTATCTTATTCAAAGTCTGCAACTTATCCTAGACATAATTAAGCGACGCGCCTGGTAGTCTTCCTTCTTAGTCACGGCGTAAAGACACTATCGGATATCAGATATTAAAAATCGCTAATCCTGAAAATCCTGGTAAGGATAACGTAACTAACTGTATAAAACATTGTTTTTTTTTATAAAAGACAGCTCTCTTCGCTAAGGAAATAATCTTTGTGTTGACTTTACAAACATATAATTAACTAGCAACCCGCCCCCGCTTCGTTTCAGTTTCAGTCACCTTACCCGCGTAGTTCCCAATCCCGCGGGAAGACCGGAATAAAATATGGCCTATGTTACTCCCTGATATCATAGCTTTCCATGGATGAAAGAATTTTTTAAATCGGTCCAGCCGTTTTGAAGATTACCCGGATCAAACAGACAGACAAAAAAAATATAATGTGATTTTTAGGCATATGTATGTATAGTGCAAATAACCGTGTGAGCATGAAAAAGGCCTATTATTATGACATTACAAACAGACGCTCCAATTTTATTTATTGGTATAGATGTATACAAATTACATCCACACTCGGAACAATAAATTGTGGATCGCACAAAGTGCTGTCCTGCGTGGGATTCGGACCCACAACACTGGCATGGTAGGTTTTTGTCATCGGTCTTCGATAGGTATGTTAAATTTCGAGTCAATCACACGTTTTGAAGGGGGTCAAAATCATGTTAAAAGTTTCCATTACTAAGGGCACATACTAACATACGTATGAAGCTTTTTTGTTCACGCTGTGGAAATGCATTTACCCACTGTCCCCCGCCAGTGACAGATTGGGGGTTCGTGTGGGACTCGCCGGAATAACCACTAAAACCACAGCGGCCCTTGCCGTGTTTTTACGGGGTGCTGAAGAGATCGTCTGATGACATTTAATCTCCGACACCCCAACGCAAGGCCGTCTGGCCACTGGCCGTCCTGTCGTCGTTATTCAGGGAGTAGGTGCGCATATAGTCGCCTCCTCCTCCCAGGTCGCCGGCGACGAAGCGAGTCAGAAGACGCAAGCGCCTCGCATTCCCACTACCGCTGCCTTCCTTGATATGCAAAATGAGGCCATCGACGACCAGCACCTGTCGCTGCCGAGCATCTTTGCGATAACGGTCGGCAGCGACAGATTCGTTCCAAGTACCGCCGGAAGGTCGTGGCGCTGAAGCCAGCGGAGCATACCTCCAATGTGTCACACGTATCATCAGTTGGCGCGTTACACTTATGACATCCGGGAACCTCTTCCCTTCTAATCATATGCTTAATTAGGTACTTACCAGAGACTCCGTGTCCGGTAAGCACCTGTACCATCTTAAATGTTACGTTGCCGTGCTTCCTTGTGAGCCAGCGGTGGAGATGTGGCGCAACCGACTCCACAGGCCCCCACCTTGCTACGGGGGACTCTAGGTCTTCCCTCCACTGCCGGATAGCTTCCCTCCGGACCACTTCTTATGCTTTGCCCAGTCTCTTTGCGGAGACTTGCTCGCTGTCGGCCCGCGCTGTGCCACGGAGCTGGTAAACTTCCGCCAGCGCCTCGGTGACAAGCGGCCAAAGCGGGTTGGACACGTATGAAGCTAATAAAAGCATGTTAATCGCCCGCTTTTGCGTAATTGAGTAACAAATTGTTGTCTAAGTGTAATTGGTTCTGTTAGTTGCCTGTGGAGTAACCTGCGACAAAAAGATTCCTTAGTGCGAGGCCGAAAAACCCGAATGTAAGGATGATATAGAGTGGTTATCCGTGAATCGTGTGATGACGAAGTAAAAATACAATTCATCACCGCCTGTCTCATTCACGGATGACGTAAAAGACAACTCAGTGATATAATAAGCTTAGAACATTTTTCCGTGTGATGACGGAATAAGAATACAATTCACCACCACCTTACCTACCAGTGGGTGGGTGTAGTAAAAAACGACTAAAGGATACAATATGCATATGCCATCTATTACGTGCACGCATACCTATATGATTTGTGATCATAGAATGGTTATAATCTTAGAATAATAACGTATAGAAGGTAAGTTCGCGCACAAAAAGTGAAGCATTTCAATTGGAGCCTAATGGAGCTTACGCCGGTACCGTCCCGTAATGTACAAATCATTGTACTGCACGTACGTACGCAACTTAAAAAATAAATAGGTAATTATGACGGTTTGTGCATTCAAATGGTGTCATAACACATTTGAAAAACTTAAAAAGGTTTTTAACATTACTTTTAAAAGTATTTCGACGATTTATGTCAATAAAAACAAAATTTGATTTCATAATTTGTATAGTGGTGTGCATGTGTACGTGTGTAATCGTCTGCGCGCCATTAGTATTTTTAGATTCATGTTTCGAACTTTCGAAGTATTGACACTATCCTTCTATACGTTATTATTCTAAGGGTTATAATATTGAGCTACAAGGGAGTGCGAGTTTTGGGTACCTACCTTCATTTTTCGCGGTCTTTCGTTGTTTTTTTTTTAATATTTTTATTCATGACCATAGATACAAAGTCTTTCAGCCGTATACATTAAAAACAATTTAATGAATCTTAAAGACAATTCAGTATTACAAAATTCGGCTAAAATAAACTTACTGTAAATAAATATCATACAATTAAGCTAAGAAAAACTTAATTAAGACTAAATTTTAAAAATTATTGAACTGAATCTAACTTCAACGAAACTAAATATACAATAATGAGACTAAGATAGATATGTACATATTTAAAATTTTGCCTACTGTGTTACAAATGTATTTGTATAATGCGCTAAAATAGTTCTTATTCGATAATAATTCCTGGACACTGCGGGGTACACTTTGGTGTTGTTCACTGTCATTATTGTCAGAAATATCACTTATTTCACTCACTAAAATTAACCGTTGCAGTTTGAATGTTGACCATCGTAAAATAATGTGATCTAAATCAGCATTCTCAGCTTCGCAATGAGGGCATCGACTATTATTATAAACGTGAATTCTATTCAGGTGGGCTGGTGTTAAACAGTGTCCTAATCGCATGCGTGTTATCATAGTAATGTAACGATGTAACTTCTACTTCTTCTTATATAATGGCAATGAGCTACAATAATATGAGCTATTGGTGCCGGTGTCGAGTATATTGATAATTATTCACGTCTTTAGTCTTAGTCTTTCAGTCAGTCGTTAGCATGACTTGGTGCTGATATCCAAGTCATGCGTCTCTGGAAATTTGGGCAGAATGTCAAAATGCACGCAATTCACTATTATATCATTTTCACTACATTTCAGAATTTTATCTGTATTATATTACATAAAATATCAGCAAAATTATTCAATATAACACTTTAAAACATTAAAATAATGAAAAGAATATAAAAGCGCTACATGACATTTTGACATTCGCGTCAAAAGTCCGATGCATAGAGTAATACTATTTATTGGAAATAGAGAGCCCACTCGCGTTTTTTTGACATCACTAATATCAAAAGAAAGCGCCATCTATTATCTTAATCAATAATTATTTCATACCCACACAGATATTCTTTACACAAACATACGTCTCACACACACACACACACACACACACACACACACATGCGTCTTTACATGTGTGCATTCTATTATCCTATTCGTATAATTTTAAGCACGCTCTATATCCTAAGTAACGAATTGCTAATACTTAGCAAATCAACAACTACCTATGAAGAAATAGTCTCGAGCGCGAATTCAAAGTGCCCGTGACTTTTAGCAGTTACAATATTCATTAAATCGTACATTGAAATTACCGCTTGTTTTACTACTTGAAGCAAAGCATCGCAGGTAAATCTGTGTATGTAATACATAGCACAGAATCAACTATTAACAACGTTGATCCATAGAAAGTGATATTCTGCCGAAACTGTTATATTACAAAGTGGACGACAAAAATTTAGAGAACGATAAGGAGTACGAGGATGACCAGAAGATTTAAACTTACTAGTGTCTCTTTATTCTAAATTATTTGTTATCGTAACTAGAATTTAATACGAATTGCGATAGTTGATAAATTTTCTTAAAATGCAAGTATGTAGTGAAAATAATAGTCTCAGATAGTACAATAATTAGAACATTTCTGAAATCACAGGACGCAATTTTATATTATGGGCCATTTCATTAAACATTGAAATCTAAACACAATTTACATATATGAAACATTCAATTTATTTTTATACATTGAATGAGTTAGGCTACAGAACGTAATTTAAATAATATAATATGTACATCAATATATGTAAACATTATTTCAAATTTAAAGATTACATGGTAAAACCAAGATTGTTTATTTACAAATTTAATTACAATACAATACTACACTATACTACTATACTACTAATACAAATTTAATTACAATACAAATTTAATTACAATACAAAATTAATTTCTTTGCTTGAAATACTAACAATCAATTAGCAATATAGTAAAATAAGAGAAAAATAACGTCACAGACGTAATACGAAATATACACGATAATAATATTTTTAGGTAGTAGTAGTACTAGTAACAGAAATATTTAAAAATAAATCTAAAATGTAAGACAGAACTTCAGATATAATGTGGTAAATATATTAAAATGGTTTTGGCAAATTATGACAACTTATTAATATTAGGGATTAAAGTATGAAATTGCCGTTTCATACCGATAAATTAAAACCATTTTCTTGTCCTTAAAGCAGATTTCTTTAATCAAAGTATCTACACTCGTTATCAACACATTTCTGCTATCTAATTTGAAGATCATTTAAACCTTTGCGATAGTATTCTGGGGTCCTGGACTCCACAAACTGTGTGAAGGTATTTTGTACTGCTTCCTCGAAAGAAATTTTTTTTCGCGCAGAAAACTGCCCAAATCGCGGCAAAAATGGTAGTCTGTTGGGGCGAGGTCTGGCGAGTACGGTGGATGATATACGGTTTCTAACTATAGGTATTGTAGTGTTAAAGCAGTTTCTCGAGCCGTATGAGGTCTTGCGTTATCATGGAGCAATAATGGTGCAGATCGATTGACAAATCGGGGCTCTTTTACTCTGAGTTTCACCATCATTGTTCGGAATTCTGCAGCAGTAGACACGTATGTTTTTTATTTGACCAGATCTGAGGAAGCTGTAGTGAATAACACCATGTAGTGACCACCAAACCGTTACCGTCACATTTCTATGGGTAAGATTCGCTTTAGGGCATTGATGTAGCGTTTGATCTGGGGTCAGCCATTGCGTGGTTCGCTTGCGATTATCATAAAGAATTTGTCTTCACTTTTTTCGTTGTTGTTAAAGGGTATTTTCTTTATCGCTATTCTATTCCTGCAAAAATAACATTTTATGTCAACTAATTCATTCTGGCTAATATAAATCAATTGACCTTCATTGTTGGCATTGGCAATTATAGCCTTCTTGATCTCGAAATCAACTATATCTACAACTAAACCTAACTATAACTACTCGATCAGTCCACTTATTAATTCTATTGTCTCACTTACGAACATGGGCCCGCAAGGAATATTTAATATAGAATTTCATGTTGGATTTGCCTTCCCTTACAGTCTAGATATCTAGATAGACTACATGCCATATGCTTTAGTGGTCTTTTAGAATATCCACAGTTAAGAGATGAATTGTATTCGGACTCCACCGCAAGTTAAAATTAAATAACTTTAGAGGGCTAATTTTCCCGTGGGACCTGGAGGCGGAGATGCTCGCCGGACTATATCGGCGGGTGACGGGGGTGCGAGCGGGGGGGCGGTGTGGTCTCGTTAAGGGATCTTACCGCCTGGCGCGTCGACGCCCGCCGAGACGTCATTGCCCGTTGGGCAGTCCGGCTGGAGAGGCCTCGGTTTGGGGTGCGAACCGTGGAGGCCTTCCGGCCGGTGCTGATTCAGTGGTTGAAAAGGCGGCACGGGGTGCTCTCCTTCCGACTGGTGCAGGTTTTGACGGGGCATGGGTGCTTCGCCAAATACCTGCACAAGGTCGTTAGGAGGGAGAGTACACCGTCCTGCCACCACTGCGATTGCGACGAGGACACGGCGCGCCATACGCTCGAGGCCTGCGGGGCTTGGGCAGTGCAGCGCTGTGAACTCGTCGCAATCATCGGTACGGACCTGACGCTGCCGGCTATCGCTAGGGCGATGGTCGACAGCGTCGGGAATTGGGACGCGGTCGCAGCCTTCTGCGAGACGGTGATCTCGCGGAAGGAGGTGACGGATCGCCTGCGCGAGGAGCGCAGCCTCGATGAGGAGATCCACCGCCGGCGACTGGGGCGGCGTAGGCGCAACTATCTGCGCCTCATGCCGCTCCAGTGGTCGGCCCAACGACGAAGGCGACGTGGTTTTCGGGTGGGTCGCGGGAGTTGCGTGCTCAAACCCCTCTGTCGCCCCGGACAGAGTGGTGCGGGGGCGCGCCGACCGCGACCCACCCACAAAAAAAAAAGAGGGCTAATTTTAAAATACCTTTTATTTGTTTGGTTACTTTGCTCATACTATAGTTGTGCACTCTTTTAATGATCTTAGCAGCAAAAATATCTGTAAGTAATATACTTTTTAAATTATGTAGTATTAACTAATTTAAAAACCTGTAAGTATATATTACACATTGTTAAATGTTATACTTTTTTTGTTAATGCAGTGGAAATGCATTTACGTACTGTCCCCCGCCAGTGATAGCCGAGGGGGTGTGTGGAACTCGCCGGTCACTGTGCAACCGGAATATTCACTAAAACCAACAGCGGTCCTTTCCGGGCTTTCACGGAGCACCAGAGGGATGGTCTATCGACATTCGATCCCCGACACCCCACGCAAGGCCATCTGGCCACGTCCTGTCGTCTTTCAAGGCTGTGGGAGGAGATGCGCATATCGCCGCCACTCCCTCCCTGGTAAACGCCAGCAGAAAGTCTCATGCTTATTAGAATAGAATTTTAAAATTACACTTTATAATATTTAGTATATATGATAGAAGTCAAACCCAGGTTCTAAGGTTTTTTAGGCCCAGCTTAATACAACTAAATAAAATAAGTAATCAATAACTGATATTTTTTTCGTGTGGTGACAGACTAAGAATACAATTACACACCACCTCCTTATCTTACCTATGGATGTCGTAAAAGACGACTATGGTATATATTTAATATGCACGTAACATCAGTGCAAGAGAATGAAAACTCGAAATGAAACCCTATTTCAATATGTCTGACCAGCACGGTATAGTAAGTCAAATCACCTCCCACTATTTAGGAGGGCGCCCAACAGTGGGACTTAGGTGCATTATGTAACTATCCTATTATTCATTCATTCATCCGTCCGATAGCCTGTTCGTGTCCACTATGACACTTGTTACACGTGAGTCATAAGCCTTTTGAAGAGGCAGAATAATGTAATTGTTACACTTGGCTGGCCGTTTGTCAGAAGTAGTTGTTATTTATAAGCTTGCCAGCAGTTTGCTGCTCATTGATCTGGGGATCTCTCAGCAGATTTTCGTGACTCCTATATGAAAATAGAAAATGGGGAAACATTATAATCTTAACCCATCGCCAAAAATGTTACTAAAAATAATAATATTATCTCGTCATTATTATTTCAATGCTCAATCTTCAGTCATTTTGAACATAGACCCATATACATGTTATGTGTAAATATTTAACAATTACGTTAATTTTATGCTTATTTGAAAAAAATGTTAACAACCTTATTTATTGAAATAAAGATAGAACATCAATTCCAGTTTTTAAGATTGACTCTTGCGTTATACAAGAGTTCTGTTTTGCAGCAGTTGTAGTCCCTAAAATAAGACATTATATATATATATATATATATATATATATATATATTTACGTCTTTAAACTGTTAATTGTCAATGATAGATTCGACAAATCTATCGTTTCTTGGAGCCTCGTAAAATGCAAATAAAAAATTATGTACTAGTGTAGAGCTTTACTCACTAAAAAACTAGCAGTGGGACTTGACAGTCACTAAAGAACCCGCTCTCAGGGAACTTACAGAAAGATCGGCTTTTTTTACGAAAATATAGTAGTTTGTATTTTCTCTTCATCTGTTTTTTGCAAGATTCTCAACTCAGACATGTCTTAAACTGCTGATCTGAGTATAGGTATGGTGTGCCGTTCAGTGAGTCGTTGACGTGTATGCTAATAGTGTGTATGCTCATGGCAACAATTTGGGCGATCCTTCCATGATTTCGCGAGTTAACAGCTACCAAAACCAAAACAGTGGTGTTGAAGGCACATGACAGTTTTGGGTTAAACCAAGTCCATTGTAAGATTCAATTCAGTTTACAATACAGTACAACAGCAATTTTACAGCTGTCGTTGGCAGTCATCGAGTGTTGTGTAAATGTGGAATGTCATCAGTAGACGTTCCATGTCATTTTTATATTCAGCTTTTTTAAAGGATTAACGTTTTGGACCTATATCTTTATATAAAGCTCTCATAATATCGGGTGTCGCCGACTCCTTGATGATCCCATAGAAATAAATAGAGATATATAATAATAACAAGTACAAACACATAGTAGTGAAACTAGCACACATTATTCATGTATTCATTTCATGGGTTATATATCCCCGTATATATAAATAATTTAATTTCCTAAATTGACTGCAATTGATGTAGAAGGCTGATTATTTTTCTTCGGTAATAATGAAGTGTTAAGATAATTTGTTATGTAACATTCAAAATCTGAAAATTATTTATCGATCGTGAGTAAATACACATAATAAATCTTCTTAATAAAGTAGGTCAAGATACATAATGTGTTAATATTTTTATATTTAAAATAATATATTTATTTATTACATTTAAAATGTTTAGTTATTACAATAACAAATATGCAAAAGCCCAACTATGTCATTTCTTATGGTTTAGCTCATATTTTACTTTGTTATTAATACATTTCGCTTTCCATTCTTGCCATATCTATTAATGAAAGTATAGATTGCAGAAGATTTTTATTATTGTAGATGTACGTAAAATAGATATAATAGAGAGAAAATTCCGTGAATAGAACAGCAAGTATCGTGTGGTAAGAATACAATTCACCACTCCCCATCTTTCCCGCGGCTGTCGTAAAAGACGACTATGGAATACAAATATAACATTTATGCAAGAAAAGGAAAACTCGAAATAAAACCCTATGCCAACATGTGTGCCGAGCATGGTATAGTAGGTCAATTTCTCTCTTACTGGGGAGGAAGCTCGAGCCCAACTGTGGCACGTTTATGAGCTGATAAGACGACGTAAAATAGCATACATAAAAGTTGAATAATCATTTATCTCTTTTTTACCATTATGGTGTTTAGTGAGTCACGGACAGCCTAACAATTGCATAGATAACGTAGTGGTTAAAACACAGGCCATGTATCGTATATTTGATTTTTACGATCTTCGACTATACTTTGTGTGATCCACAAATTCTCGCTGAGTCTGGGTGTTAATTACACCCATGTTGTTTTTGTGTTACACAATTTTGTTGTTCCTAAAGATGCCCGTAATACGATAAAGCCTTTATTTTTGTTTTATGTTAAGACTATGGTCTGGATACATCCCGCCCAGTATGTCCAGGGCGACAGATGGATGGCGTGTGGCCCTATAATCTACCATGTTTCCTCCCCAATATCATTAGGTCGACCACGGGTGTCGATTCCTTGACATTAGTGCACGATTATGACTGCACAGATGGCGTAGTGGTTAAGATAGCGACTTACAACGCCAGTATCGGGGGTTCGAATTCCACGCGGGACAACACTTTGTGTGATCCACAACTTGTTGTTCTGAGTCTGGATGTAATTTGTATCCGTTAATTATATGTTTGTAATGTTCCCAGCAATACAAGGATTATTTCCTTAGTGCATGGTGTTGTCTTAAAATGATTATTATTAAATTATTAGTGGCTGTCTCGGTGGTCACGGTAAGGCCATAGAAGTTCAACGCAAGTACCAGGAGTGCAGAAACTTAAGCTCTTGGACTAACATGTCAGTCAATCACCTAAAAAGAATCTATTGCTATATTATTACGTTGGAATACTATTCCATACTAACCAGACAACCAGTAGGCAGTGTCAAAACATTCAATCGACGATTTCGGTTTTGTCTGATAAATGAATATCGCACACCATTTTCTTCTTAAGAAGTTCCAAATCCGCATCCTTCTCCAGTTTGCCCTGGACTCTTTGTACCCATTCTTGGCACCGTTCTGGATATTTTTCAGGATTCGGCAAATGGTAGGTCAAACTGAAAAAATTAAACAAAAACCATTTCAGTATGTAATATGATATTTTACATTTTTGCCTAAAGATTTTGTCCGATCTTTAAAAAAAAGGTCCGTCTGATCTTTAAACATGAGTACATATAATAATTATAATAAATGAAAACGGAAATAGGCATAATTTTTGGGTAAAGGGTCTACTGCTATAAACAGGTTTTCCCACAGAATAACTGAAAGATGGTATTTAGTGGTTTACATCTAACAGTTTCCTATGACTTTCAAGTGGTCCTACGCTGCGTCGTCCGATTCGTGGTCGCCACTCAAGACTTTAATTAATTCTACGATTAATTAATCATTAGTCTTCTAGGTCAATTTTCTGACTTACAAGGAACCGGTAGATTCTTGGTTCTTACTCGGCAACCTTTAATGCTCAACGGTAGGTTATGTACTCTGAGCGAGTCATGCCACTGCCAGAGTTCTTAAGTATGTTAATGCCACTTCTTTTTGTAGGGATTCATCATCATCATCATCTCAGTCTCACTGATAGAATTCAGAATCCGCCACGATTGCGAGGAAATTAACCTATTGTACCATGCTGGTCAAACAGGATGGAATAATATTTTATATTAAGTTTTTCCTTACCTGTATGGACGTTTTAATAGAAGAAGAATGAAGTATATAACAAACTTTTAAACATCTTTTAACACGCCCACGACACGGACACATTACACGGAACGTAATGATTTCATAATTTTTGTAATGTAAATACAATCTACTTAGAATTAAGAAAATATGTTCTGTTGAATAAATATATAAAGTAGGTACTTACAGGAGTCATGGGGACAATCAAATGAACATTTTGTGGCATGTTATACAGCTTCTTTAATACTTTTTAGGCCGTCGTTGGGCAATAAAGTCTTGATTTCTATAATTTTTTCACCAGCCCACAAAACTTATATTACGCCAAATTTTTTATTCTTCTTCTTATGTAATGACAATCAGCAACAATTATGCCAGTGTCGAAATACAATATTTCACATTTTACAAAATTTTCACATTTTTAGTCACGTCACATAATATAGTCGCTAAAAATTTTATAAATTTCAATTTTACAATATATTAAAAATTACAATTGACAGCGTCAAATAGGCATCTGCAACTTTTTAATTAGAGAATAGAGAAATAGTGGGTACTTTACAGTTCGATGGAGGTTACATGAGAATAAACTAAAACATGTAGGTACTTTGGCTACTTAAAATGATTATCGATAATAATTATTTTGTATTAAATATGTTGTTAGTAAATTCTTATTGAATAAAATAAACATCAATAAAATATCAGTTATTTAATTTATTATATTCAAAATATATATTTATATGGGACATCTAGTGACATTTATTTACATTATTAGTGTCAAATCAAATAAAAACTATTAGAGTTCAAAACTAGATAGCGCTATAATATAAAACGACTGGTGACTCCCCCCCCCCCCCCCCCCCTCTGGTCCGATGTAACTTCTACTTCTAGTAGAAACGTATGGAGTGTAGAAGTAAGGAGCACCATCTCGTATGGGGGATTAGTCGAAAAAGTGTCCACTTGTAAACAGCAAATTAATAGCGCTAGTGTAGCAAGTGGAAATGATATGAACTTAGCAGTTATAAACAGAGTTATGGAGTGAAGTGTGCTGGGTTGAAAAATTTTATATTTATCTTGACTTCTGTCGTTAAGAAATATGCAGTATTTAAAATCTCAACTATTTACGTAGTCAACTGTAATTTAGTAAATAATAACCTATGAAACTTAAGAGTGAAGTGTGCTGGGTTGAAAAATGTAATATTTATCTTGACTTCTGTCGTTAAGAAATATGAATAGCGCTGTAACAAAGCGGAAATGTTTCTTTCCTTTTCTAATTTAGTATCCTACTCTAATAATTTGTGGCGCTCTATTTAAAATTCTTCCACTTGCTACTATAGCGCCACCTTAATTTGCTCCCTTTCAACGGACACTTTTTCAACACTGAGATGGTGCTCCTTACTTCTACACTCCATATAGAAACGTTTTGGAGTCTTTCATTGTGACATTTCGGGGTTACTAACATGTACAAATTGGTATCGAAACTAATCAAAAGATTACAATAGTCTTACAAGATTACAAAATTCAGTGGAATTTAATAACATTATGTCTAGAACAAAATTGATATGCTGGAAAAATTTTGAGTAAATACATAGTTCAAACTCTTCTTCAACCTGCTCCTGATAAACTATTTACATTATATTTAGTAACTGCTTAGAATAATAACGTATAGACAGTACCTAAGACCGCGCACAAAAGATGAAGCATTTAAATTGGAGCATAATGGAACTTACCCCGGACCGTTCCTTAGTGTACAAGGTCTGTACTGCACGTACGTAGGTACGCAACTCTTAAAAAATAAATAGGTAATTATGAAGGTTTGTGCATTCAAATGGTGTCACAACATATTTGAAAAACATAAAAAGGTTTTTAACATTACTTTTAAAAGTATTTCGACGATTTATGTTAATGAAACAAAATTTGATCTCATAATTTTATAGTGGGGCGCGTGTGTACGTGTGTAATCGCCTGCGCGCATGTAGTATTTTTGGTTTCATGTTTTTGATCGCTCGAAGTACTGACACTATCCTTCTATACGTTATTATTCTAAGATTTAATGATTATTAAATTGAATGATTTATGTGAAGACTGAATATATACAATTATTCATGCGAATTTTTTTGTGTGGGTGTTTGGTTATTTATTTTTAATAAATAAATATAATGAATCACAAATTATGGAGGAAGCGAAATAATTTCAAATTTATTGAAGAACTTGTGTCTGAATTATGGCAATTCAAAATCTGTAGCCTTCACGTAATACTGGGACTGGTATTTGTTATTTCTAAGGAAATATGCGTTCGTTTATATTCGTAAATTGTTGGAGTAGGGAGATACCTTGGCGACACTGCATAGCTAAGAGCTGTAGCCATATTGAAAATCTACTGCTTTAGTAGGTTTCATTTATCAGCGGAAAGAAATTTTGTAGGTTTTAAATCAAAAAAATTTACATCTTGTGAAATTGCGATTATAATTAATTTATTAACCAATCATTTTCCATCCATATATTTTTCTGTCCTAACCATCACGCCCAGAATCTTTTGGAAAATAAAACTCGTCGTCTCAAAAGGCGGTAAATAGTGTTATAGAAACAGCCTGACAAAAGGAAGAATCCTACTAAGGACTCCTGTTGACTAATGAGAACTATGGAGGGTAGAGGTAAGGAGTACACTCTCATATGCCCTTCTATCTCAAAAAGTGGCCACAAAATAGCATTAAATAGGGGCGCTGGTGTAGTGGAGGGTATGACTTGAATTTACCTATTTTAGGTGACTTGAAGTTTGCTGATTGGTTGAAGGTTTGATTGACTTGAAATTTACTTTTGGCGCTTTGTTTAAAAAACGGTCCTCTGGTACAGCAACGCCATCTTTATTTAAGGCTATTCAGAGGACACTTTTCCAACACAGAGATTGTGCTTCTTACCTCTACCCTTCATAATGAGAACCTCTGACTCAAAATGTCTGACACCGCCAGGTTACTTACAGCTCATATGCTTAAAGTGAATAAACGGAAATTTACTAATTACAGATTATAAACTAAGAAAAGATTTTTAGAGTATTTAGGAGCGGGTGCCTTTCTTAGTGAGATAAAATGAAAAGGAATTAAGAATATTTTCTTTCTAACATTTCATAATGTTAGGTATTATACTTGAAATATTTATATTTACTCAATCGATTTTAAAACAGCTATAATTATGCTTTAGCTATAAATATGAATATTTATGTTCAAAATTTGAACTCCAAATATGAAATTTCATTTTCCCTGTGGTGACGGAGTAAGAATACAATTCACCACCTATTTTTTCTTTGCGTGTAAATGACGACTAAGGGACATAATATGCACATAACATTCATTCAAAGAAAAGGACAACTCGAAATAAAATCCTATACCAATACAGCTGACCAGCATAGGTAGACCATAGTAGGTTAATTTTCTTGCTATTGTGGAAGAGGCTCGAGCCTAGTTGTAGGAAGAATATGAGCTAAAAAGAAGATGATGATAACATTTGAATTAACTTAACTAGTTGAAATATAAAACTATTTCTTTTATTAGAGAATCTAGTGCTGGGAAACGTTACATTTAAATGATAAATGATATGGTCGTAGGTGGTAATTAACAGGGAGTATTGTACCGTCATGTAATGGGTGCATAGTCCGTGGTTAGGAAATCTCGCACTATATTAATGGATAAATACGAGCACAAGCATTTCAACTGATTTTAAATCAATTATTTTTAGGACACCTGCAGGTCGTATTCTATTATTTTAATTAAAGGCTTAGGTCTGGAAACTATTTTTAGAACTTCCCAGCTTTTCTTGAAGTAGATTGTGACAGCTATTTTTTGTGAAAATGTTTGAAGGCTTATGGTAGAATCCTAACGAAATATGGGGTCACACCCAGTGTGACCAGATTTAGCAGAATTCTGCGATTATAGCAGAATTCGATCCCTAATTTATGGGTTAGAAGATTATGTCGCAGATTTGATAATTTTGGCATAATACTAAAAAAGCTCCACAGGAAACTGGCAGGATTAGACATTGACTAAATACATACCTGTGTTTCACTAGGGTAGTTAGTAGCGCAAACATATTTAAAGAAATCTATCCTTTCTTAAATAATGTAAGTTTTTTCTTCTGAACTGGCAATTCTCATATATGGACATATATTCTTGGAGAATAACCCTTTAAATGTATATTTTGCTTTGAAGTTGTGTGTAATGTACATTTCATGCGCAGTCGAAGACCATTGTCAGTCAGTTATATCTTACAGGGATATCGATCACTAATTAACAGTGATTGATGTACAGGGAGCACAAATTAGACAAAATAGTGGCTGATCTGTTATAAGCTGGTGAAACGTCTGATGCGCGTGGCATCAGATGTTCAGAAGTTTCAGTATCAACATCGAAATTTTTTGGACCCACATTTCAAGAAGAAAATGGATGAAGAAGGCAGATGGAATTTAAAATATCAACACTTGGTCAATTTCGCAAAAGCTGTGATGATTTTACCTATGTCTACATACATGTTGTGAGCGCATATTTTCTCAAATGAACAATATAAAAAATGAGGTGTGAAACAAATTAAAAAATAAACATATTGCTGCACTTCTACATGTCAAACAGGCAGTTAAAAAACAGAGTGAATCCGCACATTTTACGCCATCAAAAAATTTGTTTATGATAATTCAACTGTGACTGCACAGATGGCGTAGTGGTTAAGATAGCGACTTGCAATACCAGTGTCGAGGGTTCGAATCCCGCGCGGGACAACACTTTGTGTGATCCACAAATTGTTGTTCTGAGTCTGGATGTAATTTGTGTTAGTTATATGTTCGTAAAGTCCCCCGCAATACAAGGATTATTTCCTAAGTGCAGGGTGTTGTCTTTAAAAAAATAACAAACAAAACTACAGCGCTATATAAAAATGTGGATAGTAGTTAGAAAATTTTTGTTAATAAACATTTGAGAATATTAAGTTGCGTTTTTCTTTAATATTCGTGCACACTAAAACTTTATCAATTAGCAGAATTTTAGCATTTATTTAAAAAAAAATAGCTGATTTTAGCAGAATTCAAATGAGTAGGTAGCATAATGATCAAGTTAAATCTGGTCACACTGTTCATTTCAGTTTAGCAGGTTATTCGTGCGGTGCACACGTTTTTCGTGTGTGTTTTGTGATTTCCTTGGCTGCTCACGGCTGCAACCGTTCAATTTCTATTCAATGTGTATGGCTGTGAAGGTAAGTAACTATGTATTTATAAGATATATGGCTACAATAATAAATTTGTTATAAACAGTTACAAAGGTCATGCTCCCATAGAAGAACAGGAACGTCAGCAGGCGTCACAAATTAAATGGTAATAGATACCTACTGTGTGTATTATCCTGTTACAGACTTCCGTATTATTATTTTTGTGTAATTGATACCGTATTAAAAAAATCTACATTACATAAATGTAGATTTTTTTTTGTATAAACTATCTACCTATCACTGATGGCCGAAGATATTCGTTCTCACCTTTATTTAGGTTTCGCTTATTGTTCGTACTTATTCTAATTTTGTTTCGTTTATTGTTGGTCGATACACCTATCTTGTATTATCGAGTGAGTCATCCAATTATAGTAGGTACTTCGTCTAAAAAGGCATGGCCCCCGTTATTTTTATTGTCATGTACCTATGTTATTCCTTATTTAGTAATCATCGCTCAGTTTTGAAAAAAATAAGTGGTTTGTGGGCTGTAGAATAATTACTACTTTGTTCTTTGAACTTTTAAAATTTAGGATAAAATAATAATAAATAATAACATTATATTAAATAATACTCAATTATTTTGGTCCTAACCTTCCACACAAATAGTGCAATTGAACTGATTTCTCCCTTTCACATAATAATTTATTTTTCAAAACTTGAATAATCTAATTTTTAAATAGTAAAGTATACTACTAATACTAAAGTATACTACTATTTTTTAAATAGTATTCAAGGTGTGACATGTTTTTTTCTTTGATAATGTTGAAACAAATGGAAAACTTAACTACAATATAACAAAATAATGCAGTTGCAGCAACAAAACTTTATAAATATTCCTTTTTAAAATGTAACAGTGACTTATACATTTGTTATGGTTATAAAATTAGGCTGGTATGATCTACCTCATTATGAAATCATTTATTGTTTTCAGAATTGATTAAAACATATTTTTGTCTGGAAACACCACTTATTAGGTGATCTTGTGCAAGGTGGATGAAATAATCATGTATTATAAAAAAAATATGAGTTATTATTGTAGTAAATAATCAAAAATTGGTGGTGACAGATTAAGGATACAGTGTCACTGTATTCATGGTTGTCTTAAGGGTTTGGTAAAGGAAGTAATCAAATATACATGGGAAATTATTTAAAACCATTTTAAATCTTAAAGGAGAGGAAGTCTCAAAATATATTTATATGCCAACATATTATGGTCATTTTTCTTCCTATAGAGGTGTTGTCCAATAGGTCCTTGGACCAATAGTTAGTGGTAGGACCAGGTATGCTAGTGGTAGTGTTAGGACCACACTGTTGGCAGTTATCTGTCTACAGCTGTAAGCTGGTCTGTCCGGGGTAGTACCACACTTGCAGAAAATGACGTCCGAGTAGTAGCAATTTGTTACTGTGCTACGTTCAGTGAGCGAGAGAGCCGGAAGCCTAACTTTCTGGGGGTGTTTGCGTGTGGTGGGTTTTAGTGATGCCTTTAGTATCATCGAACCTCATTCACGCATTCACACTCCCTTCTCTTTCCGCAGCAGCCTTTCAAAGGTTCATGAGCGGTAGCAAAACTTACCATCAGGTGTATTGTTTGTTTGTTTGCAATATAAAGAAAACAAAAGCTCTTATTGTACCAATTGAGATGCATGTATGAGTTGTAAAGACAAGGAACAAGTTAATATTGAATGGTAGAATTTACTGTAACATGTTGCTAGGAATATGAAAACTTCTAGAAATTTATAGTTTCATATTAGGATATACTATGTAAATGATGCCAATAAAGTTAAAACAATATTACTAAAATGAAATTATCACAAACAGTACATAATTTTTGTAAGTTTCTAGTTAAGGCCCACAGTTAGAGGTAAAGTTGTAAGACAAAACAACACGTTTAAGACTACTTTTACGGATTATATCGCGTTTGTATTTGATTTATGATTGCCCGACGTTTCGAACACTTTGCAGCATTCATGGTCACGGGCGGACTAAGGTGTCTCACGTCCAACAAGTAATCGTTATTACAGACATTTACAATTATCTACCCGATACAGAAAATAGTTATAAATTTATTAAATTGTTACCCACATTTTAGTACAAATTTATTGCCAGTGTAAGAAGAAAACATATAGTTATAATATAGTTATAAACATAATTAAAAATAAATCCAAAGAGACCACCACAAGACTGCATGATACTGTGAGCACTTATTGTATAGATTTGACCCACAATAATAATGGTTAAAGATAATTTTATAAATCAAAAATCTTTTAGTAAGCCGCATCTAAAATTAAAAATCAATATTAATTTAGCATCATGTCCCCTGAGTTTTCTTGCCGGATCTTTCTCAGTGTGGCCGCGTTCCGATCCGGTGGTAGTATATTAGTTTTGTTAGTTTTAAATCAACAAATTGTAATAATAATTGCTACAAATTTAATAATTAATAATTACTAACCATAAACAATATAATTTTTTCATATAGATTCATTTTCTTCTTACACTGGCAATAAATTTGTACTAAAATGTGGGTAACAATTTAATAAATTTATAACTATTTTCTGTATCGGGTAGATAATTGTAAATGTCTGTAATAACGATTACTTGTTGGACGTGAGACACCTTAGTCCGCCCGTGACCATGAATGCTGCAAAGTGTTCGAAACGTCGGGCAATCATAAATCAAATACAAACGCGATATAATCCGTAAAAGTAGTTTTATTTACAATGTGTAGTGCTCGCGTAAACATCAGATATCAACACGTTTAAGATTTGATTTTTGTCTGCCTACCAACCTTTGTTAGACATAGGCCTCCTCATGAGAGGGATAATCCAATAATTGCCATGCTTGGCCCCTGCCAAGCAGCAAAGCCCCTGCTTTAGTGATTCCGGTTGGTGTTATGAGTATTTCAGGCTCTGTTGCTCTTGTATTCCTTCAGCTGGTTTTAACAATTCCCACAGGAATGTGGATAGGAAACATTGCATTCTAAGCTTGCACCACATACTTGAAACTTATGCAATTTTAGGTGTCTTAAAATAAACATGATACATACTCAACAAAGACATTACTGGAAGTTTGCATATCTTTGAATTTCATCTGTTTTTATGGCATTTTCTGAATTGCAGGAGGGTTCATATTTCATCTCTTTTAGTACTTGCATTATAATAATTATGGCTTGTAGGCTATTTTAATTATATTACACATTAGTGATGTAACGAATATTCGCATTCGCGAATATTCGCATATTTTTTGCATATTCGCATTCGCACTCGCATTCGCGAAATTATTGCGAATGTTTTTGCGAATATTTTTGCGTGTATAATTTTTTAAGTAGGTAATAATAGTGGTTAATATAAGAAAATCCAATTCCATTAATTTCTTTTGTTTTTAACGCAATAAAAATAACTTAACCTCGTAATCACATTATCGGTCTTCATGGTCTTATCAATTGGTATAATTTTTTTATTTAACTTTAGGCAATGAAACTTAACAATCAAACTTATAACAATTTAAAAAACAAAACTAAATACTAAATGGCCTAAATGCAATGTAATCAAACAAAAATAATCTTCTATGAATTTTTACCAAAGTTTAATGTTGTAATTATCTTCTTGAACAAAACTAAAAATAATAATCTACAAATACTTCTACAATTAATATTTATTTAACTTTGGGCAATGAAGCCTAACAATCAAATTGTCATAAGAATTTAACAAACAAAACTAAATAGTAAATGGCCTAAATGCAATGTAAACAAACAAAAATAATCTTCCATGATTTTTTACTATAATTATAATCAAATAAAAGCTTAATATGAGTTGCTGTCATCATAATCACAAAATGTTTATAGTATATCTATATTATATAGTTTATAGTATTTATAGTATAAATATAATCATTTTACATAAGAGTTAATAGTTAACACTTTAAGCAAACAAGAATAAAATTGTCTTTTACTTTAATAAAGCTAAAAAAAATTATTGTTATTAGAACTTGTGACACAAAATTTTAATGCAATGAAACTAATAAAATTAAATTCTTCTATTAAACTTTTCTCAGTCTTTAGATATATTTTTAATATTTAAATTATCAAGATTGCGAGATAGGTACAAATGAGATCGTGACGGCAATGAAGTATATGAAGTTGCGGGATATGATAGGGTGTCGGTCGAAATGCTGAGGGCTGACGACAGGGTAGTGGTGAGTCATTTGCACCACCTTTTCAGCTTGTGTTGGAGAAAGGGTCGAGTACCAGAAGACTGGTGCAAGGCTGTAATCGTGCCCTTATACAAGGGAAAAGGGTCGCAACAAGACTGCGCCAATTACCGCGGCATAAGCCTTCTCAGCGTCGTCGGCAAACTGTATGCTAAGGTACTGATAAGGAGAGTTATAAAGAGACGGATGAAAGAATCTGGGATGTGCAAGCAGGATTCAGAAAGGGAATGGGATGTACGGATCAGGTCTTTTCCTTATGTTGCATAGCCGAAAAATTCTTGGTTAAAAACCAGAAGGTCTATTGTGCTTTCGTGGCTTTGGAAAAGGCCTATGATAGAGTGGTTAGGAATGAATTGTGGTCAGCATTGTCTTTGCATGGGGTGAACGGCAACCTGATACGGGTGCTGCAGTCTCTCTATGAGAACTGCAGTGCCTGTGTCAGAATAGAGGGAGCATACACTGAATGGTTTAGCATCCAAAAGGGTGTTAGACAAGGATGTGTAGCGTCACCATGGCTATTCAACCTATTCATGGACAACTGCTTGACTGATTTAAAAGAGAGTGAATATGGACTGAGAAGGAATGGGTTACTTATCAAATGTCTTCACTACGCTGACGGTCAAGTTCTACTTGCTTCGTCGGTGAATGAGTTGCAAGAGATGGTAACAGCAGTACATGACGCTTTTGAAAGAAAAGGAATGAAAATTAATGTAAAGAAGACGAAAGTTATGGTATTTGAAAGGGAAGAAGCTATGACGGACTGCAAGATACGTATAGAAGAGGAAATATTAGAACAAGTGCAAGAGTTTGTATATCTGGGATCTACATTTGCGAGAGATGGTAAATGTGAAAGTGATATTGAAAGAAGAGTGTGTAAGGGAAATATGGTGAATGGTGCTTTGCGCACCTTTATGGGCAGCCAAAGTCTGTCTAAGAAAGCTCGCTTAGCTGTGCATAGGGGAGTGCTTGTACCAACTCTAATGTATGGAAGTCAGAGCTGGGTATGGCAGAAGAAGCACGAAAGTAGAATAAATGCTGTGGAAATGAGAGTGCTGAGGAGCATGATTGGCGTGAAATTAAGTGGTAGAATTAAAAACAGAGTGATTAGGGAACGTTGTGGAATGAATGTAGATGTAGTGACAAGGATTGAGAAAGGTATGTTAAGTTGGTTCGGTCATGTAGAGAGAATGAATAAAAGGAGACTAACAAGGAGAATTTATAAGGCGAATGTGAACGGAAGTGTTGGAAGGGGAAAACCGAGGCGGACGTTCCACAATCAAATCGGGGACGTTCTTAAGAAAGGCCAGGTTAGGAGTACCCTGAACCGAAGAACATGTATGAGGAGATTAATGAATGTGGACGAGGCGAAAGTGGTATGTCAAGGTCGTAGCAAGTGGAAAGAAGTGGTCTCTGCCTACCCCTATGGGAAAGAGGCGTGATTATATGTATGTATGTATGTAAATTATCAAACCAAAATTATATTCTTCTACAATAGACCATTAAATAGTCTAATTCTAAACAAACAAAAAATAGATTCTCAAACAAAAATACTTCTCTCCCTTAAAAAAATAACAGTTAATTATATATATTTTTCATATTAATAATTGAACCTCAGTAGGGGCATATTAAACTTTAAAAATAGTAGTTTTGATGCCTTGTTTGCTTCAAGTCTGTTTCCATGTGGCGTAAATAAGTCCAGCACCACTAAATATGCGCTCGTCGGAGACACTCGTTGGTGGTGTAACTAAATAATGCCGAACTACAGGAAGCAGAAGAACGTATCTTTCTTTGTTCACTTTCCACCAAGTTAAAGGGTCAACGTCATTTGCCACACGTTTATACTGAATATTCGCATTCGCGAATGTTGGCAGCAGATATTCGCATCGACATTCGCATTCGCGAATATCCAAAATAAGACATTCGTTACATCACTATTACACATATATCAATCTATCCTATCCTACACTCTATCCACCTATCTATACCAATAAATAAAATTGGAGTGTCTGTTTGTAATGTCAAAATAATAGGCTGTTTTCATGCTCAAATGGTTATTTGCACGACACCTATGCCTAAAATACAGATTAAAAATTTTGTCTGTATGTTTGTGCCGGGTAATCTTCAAAATGGCTGGACCGATTTCAAAAATTTTCTCACCAATGGAAAGCTATAATATCAGGGAGTGAACTAGGCTATATTTTATCCCGGTATTCCCACGGGAACGGGAACTACGCGGGTAAAACGACTAAAAGCGAAGCGAGGGCGAGTTGCTGCTACTCTATACATACAATGAAACTGATTTAATCTGATATAATTTAATATCAGTTTACTTACGTTTCCTAAAAATGATATAATATGGTGTAACTTGAAGAAGGGTTTCGATAGAAGCCAAAACAACAGTTATTGTATTTTTTTTTTCTGTGTACCTGAATATTTGTACATGCATCACACAAAAACTACTGCATGGAATTGAATACAGTTTCCACTGATGTACTCATTTAGAATTAGAATTTAAAATAACAAAAAAATCTGAAAATAGTAACTATGGAAGTATAGAGTAAACATAAGCAAAGCAACAGGTACAATTTATAGTGAAGTTTGCTTTCATATAAGGAAATACTACTAAAATAAATTTGTGAATAGTAAAATAAATTAATGTACTTTATTTCAAGTCACATTACATATTAGGTAAAGATCATTTTAGTTTATTTTGCACGCACGTTTTTCAAACAATGGCGCGTGGTTGACGTCATTGCGACGTAAATTAATGTTTGTCCACACTGTAATATCCGACTTCTAAACTGCTGCACTAGGCAATTACGTCAGAATTGCATAATGCAATTTTATCGGTACGTTTTGTAATTTGAGCTGTAGTATGGACCTACTTATTGTTTTATGCACGTGTAAATTTTATAGATCTATTACCAACTTAAGGCGAGGTTACCATTTGAAATTGAAATAGAGTTCTGTAAAGGATTTACAACGCAATTTAATGTATATCGATGCTTCATGGTTAAGATATAGCATAACGGTACATAACGGTATAGAAAAGTAACTATAGGAGTTACTTTTCTATTGATTGGATTCCATATAATACTATGGTTCTAATGAAGACCAAATACGCTATGATGTATAATGAAGAATACTTAAATAGGCAAAGTTACAAAAATACTTATCACCTACCTGCCTATTTAAAACTATTTGTAATTCAACGTTTCGAATATAGCTATAAAAATCATTGAATCTAGTCCTAGTAAGGACGTTAACCCGACCTTGACTAGCGTGTGTTGACCCTGCGTTAGCGCTGGTTGGTCCGTTACCCCGAACGCACTATTCCGTCGAACGAAATGAACCATACTCTTCTTCTGGTATATTTGTCCAACGCCCTATTAACAAGTAAATTTAGATTGTATATTACAACTAGCAGACCCGGCCACGCGTTGCTGTGGCTAATGTTTTTGTTATATTACATTTTATTAAACTATTTAAGTGGAACTGTAGGAGAACATCTGTCATGGAGGTCGTCATATTTTTTTACAAATGGCATCTATGTAAAAAAGGAAGTTAAAATCGTATATGCCACGTTTTTAGGTTTGACATAGCAGCACCATCTATTAATTAATTACTCAATCCAGTCAACAGATATCGCCATTTGTTAAAATCGTTTGGAGTTAACAGATAATTGTGAATGTCAAATGATAGGCAAATAATTTGCAATAAAATAAAATAATATTGGATCAAACTGCACACGGTGTGCAAATTTGATTAAAATCGGTTAAGTAGTTTAGGAGTCCATCGCGGACAAACAACGTGACACGTAATTTATATATATTAAGATAATTACAACCTATTCTTAAAATCTAATAGCAAGATTTCTTAAAGAGATAAGTTGTATGCATTCCATAATAATTGCGAATAGATTGGAAAAACCGATTATGTATTAGATTATGAATATCAGGTTGACCGAGCTTCGCTCGGAGTATTTTTGTGCAATTTATTTAGATATATATTAATAAAAAATAAAAAAATAAATAATGAAATTTATATAAAAATTACAAAAAGAGAACAATAATAACACCGAGATTCGATCCGACGCCGTTTGTCGCCGATGTCAAAAATAAAATGAAACCTGACTACTTCGCCACTGAGCTATCGTAACTCATGAGATTGATGGCAAAATTTGAATTCATATTCTTTTAAAATTTATATAGTAGGTAGGACCACACTGTCGACAGTTATCTGTCTACAGCCGCGGGCCGGTCCGTCCGGGGCAGTACCATGCTCTCGCAGAAAATCGACGTCTGAGTAGTAGCAATTTGTTACTGCGCTTCGTTCGGTGAGCGAGAGAGCCGGAAGCCCAACTTTCTGAGGGTGATTGCGTGTGGAGGGTTTTGGTGGTGCCCTTGGTATCACCGAGCATCAATGCACGCATTCATACTCCCTTCGCTTTCGCGGTAGGCAACGGCCTTGTAAAGGTCCATGAGCGGCAGCAACACTTACCATCAGGTGTACTGTTTGCTCGTTTGCCACCGTTTGCAATAAAAAAAAATAAAAAAAATTTAATGTCATTATATTGTCTGCCAAAAACACTGACAAAACAACATTTTCTATACATAAAACCTAGCTAGATCGATTTTTTGGGCCCGAATCCTCTAGTATGCCAAGTTTCAACAAAATCGTTGGAGCCGTTTCCGAGATCCTCAATATATATATACAAGAATTGTTCGTTTAAAGATATAAGATATACACTGTTGCTGTTATACTAAACAACAATGATGTGTGTGATAAAAATATGATAAAACAATGGAAGTATGTTAGTAATAATTCATTTGTAAACACCTTTCATTCCGTGTGGTGACGGAATAAGAAAACAATTCGCCACCATCTATCTTGGCCGTGGATGTCGTAAAAGACTAAGGGGTGTAATATCTATGTAATTATAGCCGTTATCTGCAAGATAAAGAAAACTCGAAAAAAAAACCAACCACCTACCTGTCGGATCAACGTAAATCAATTTTCTAATCAATCAAGAGACACGAGCCGAGCAGTGGGACATTTACGAGTTGTGATGAATGAATGAAACACATCTCATATTATTAATCGATTTCATTATAATAAGCTGGGATCAACGCTTTATATGAGCTCCGTTATACCCAATAGGTCCATTCCTCGTTTGTCGTTTTGGAGCTCTGGGGGAGAAGTGAGACGCGGCGAGCGACAGCTTTAGAAAACTTGCCCTGTTATTCAGTTAGGGCTAAGGTCGATGCTCCGTGTTTAGCATAGGGAGTCTGACGAACCCGTTGCCGCAGGGCGATGTCCTCGGCTTTGTCCCTTTGACACGCAAGTTCTGCATGATTGATTAACTATTAACTATCAATTTCGACAGTTCCACTTATATTTCTCGGTCAACCATTAGTGGTTATGAATATATTTAGATATATCGTCATGATTTTGTTTTAATGTATAAACTAAAACAAATGCTGAAAGTAATGAAGGTTCATTACGAAATCATGACACATGCTTAGAGACACGTTTCACAAGAAAATTTAGAATTTTTACCTCCGCTTACAACAATTAAATATACATATTTTTTTGTACCTTTGTTATGCAGCTTCTATTATTGCAAATGTAATTATTACGGTTGTATTGTATATTTTTATATGATCTAGAATTATAAAATGTAGTGATTCCAATGAAGGACTGCATTTATTATTAAATAGGTGTAGGTCTAGTGATTAAATACAGGTAAAGCGGGTCAGAGAAGTGCGCGGGCGAATCCAGGTCACTGAGCCAGGTCGCACTGCTAGTACGGTCAAAGCGATTCCTGCTGTCGTATGGTTTAAAATAGAAATTTGTTCTACTTCTCGCAAAATAGGTACTTACCATTAGTATACTTTGTAATGATGAGTTCAATATATCAAAACGTAACTTATATCGGATATGTGTTAGATATCATACCATATCGATATCTATATCAATGTAGTCGATAATACAAAAACCGTATCGAGTCAAAACTTCTACTAACATGCGAGAACTATTAAGTCAAAACTTAAAACTATATCGATTCGACCAAAACCCAAACTACACAAACGATATTGAGTTATGAACCATATTCGTTCCTCTCGTTCTAAGTATATATTCTTTTATTAGTATAAAAGAGATGATGAGAATATGAAATAACTTTAGCCATGTTTGCGTGGTTAATATATCTTACTATACTAGCAATAAGGTTTAGTTTCCATTGTATAGTTATGATAACGTTTCTGGCGGCTACGGCTACTCGATATTAGTGAGACACTTACTCTACAAAATGGAACTAAATTTCGAAGTTATAAGGTTGAATTTGAGTTGTTACAATATAGACACAGTACTGTAGGTAATAATAATAATTGTTGTTTCGTGCATTATTTTGATTTGAAAAACAAATTTTGTGTTGTTTGTGATAGTTTTTAATTGCACTATATATAATCATTGTAAATATGTCAATTTTTAAATGCGTCAGAGAAGTAATCTCAGTTAACAATTTTTAACATTTACTATGTGTATGTAATAGTAGTAATGTTAACGTTTCAAAACTGTACTACTGATATCGATATCAGAAAACCGTTTTCGATATCGATATGCAAACTGTATATCGGATACATAACCGTTTGTGGCACAAACCGAAATCGCCCATATCTAATACTTTGATACATATTGTCAGCAAACATATTTAGCATATAATTGAAAAGCCTGCCGAGCTAAACTCTTAAGAATTTTACTATTCTATTTTGTGATCTATATACCGACCATCGTTGGGCGTCAAGTTCCACGATAACACGCCAGCCTCGCATATGTTGACATAAGGTGTGGTTTTTTTGTTTTTCTTTTGTTTCTTTTTTTGTTCTGACTAGGAGTGCTAGCCTCAGATGGCTGTTACACCCTTACGCAGACTAGTGGTGAGCGCTGAGGGCTCTCAACCCAAAATATTTAAGCAACGGGGCCCAAGGGCACCCTCTGTGGGGTACGAACCTCGGCTTGGGGCGTTGATGAGGGCAATGTGGGAGGTCCCACGTTAGATAGATTTACTTTTACGCGGCATGGTTTCGCGCCTCGACGGCGAGGACGAAACCGTGGTCTTTTCTTTGTTGCGGCTTCGCGGGCCGTATATGCTGTATTCTGAGCTACCGTCATCTCGTCGTCGGGCTCTTCGAGAGCGAGTCTCGACCGAGGGACCTTCGAGATGCGGGATGGGATATAGTTGGTCGCAGCGACCACTAAGGGGTTGGGGTGTGTTGTGGCAGAATTAAAATATCTACGGACACACTGTTTCATATATTGCCTGATGGTCGGCAAGTGCAAGTCGATGTGGAGATCGGCATTGCGTATGAACCACGGTGCGCCCGTAGCCTTACGCATGAACCTATTCTGAAGTGTTTGTACCCTATGGATCCTGTGTTGCCTAACGTGAGCGAATACTACACTGACATACATCATGATGGGGCGTATGCAGGCAGTGTAAAGACGGACTTTGCATTTGAGCGACAGCTTACTCTTTGGGTTGAGTAAGCTGTGTAAACGACCCATAACGAACGCTGCACGCGAGCGCACAGTGGTTATGTGTCGAGCGAAGCTGAGACGATTGTCAAGGGTGACGCCTAGATATTTTGCATTTGACGCCCAAGAGAGGGGCTTATCAAAAATGCGGACTTGAGTGAAGCTCTCGGGCGGGTACAGGTCGGCACGTCTCGTGTGAAACATGACCGCCTGACTCTTTTCTGGGTTAATGTCAATTCTCCACTTCCGGAACCACTTGCCAAGGGCAGTAGCTGCAGATTGGAGATTTCGAGTGACCACGTCCGGGTTAAGCCCGGATACGAATATAGCTGTGTCGTCAGCGTAGAGGGCTGACTGCACGAGCTTAGGCTGGTTTTAGAGTCACGCTGACCGTTCGCTGACCGTCGGCGCTGATAGCCAAAATGTATGAACGTCTAGGAAGCGTTTTAGAATAACGCGTAAGTATCAGCGCGTACGATGATCCGCGCTGACAGGTCAGCGGCAGTACGCGTCGCGCGTCGGCGCCGCGTAGCTATCGGTGCTGACCGCCGTACACGCGCCTCTGCCTACAGTGAGCGTTTTTGCGATAATGGAACGTCATGCTCTGAACTTTAACGCTGACAAGCGACGCGCTGAGCTGTCGGCGCCGACAGTCAGCGTGATTCTAAAACCAGCCTTAGACTTGGGGATGTCGCTAGTGTATAGCGCGAATAGAAGGTGAGAGAGGACCGAACCTTGCGGTACGCCGGCTCTTATCGGGTGCGGAGAAGAAAGTGTCCCTTCTACTCTGTAGCGGAAGCTACGATTGGTTAGAAAGTCTCGTATGATGATTACGAGGTAGTGGGGAATTCCAAGTTGGAATAATTTGAAGATAAGGCCATTGTGCCATACCTTGTCGAAGGCTTTGACTACATCGAAGAAGAGTATCCCCGTAAAAAGGTTGCGTTGCAATTTTACGTTGATGTTTTCCACGATACGATGGACTTGATGCACACACGAGTGTTTGGCTCTAAAGCCGAATTGCTCATGGGCGAGGGCGAGGCTTTCCTCGGCGAAGGTTCTCAACCTTTGGTGGATTACGCGCTCGTACATTTTACTAAGACCGTTAAGGAGACTAATAGGCCTGTAACTACTGGGTTCGGTTCTTGCCAGATTTGTGGATTCCTATTACCACGGCTTCTTTCCACTGAGCGGGAAAGATTTTGTTATTGAGCGCTGCGTTAAAGATGCAGGTCAGAAGGACCAATAGGGACTCTGGAAAGAGTTTAATAACTCTATTGGTTATGCCGTCCGAACCGGGGGCTTTCCTAGGGCGAAGTCCCGTGACGATCGAAGCTACTTCGTCTATGGTGACTGCTGGGATAGGCTGACTTGAGGCTTCATCCCTACCTAACTCAGTATCTAGCGGTGGTTGTGGGAGAGAGGCTCGCCACATCACTTCCCTATCGACGTGGGCGTGCTGTTCAACATCGGGGTATGTTGACATAAGGTTTAGTTAGTCATACTTATATTGTAATGATACCCGTTCAATAGTTTAATCGTGTCTTACAACTCTGGTGGGGAAACAGTGGGAAAATGTTGTATTCTTAGGTGGGGGTGGTGTCTCTGACGGGCTGGTCGAATATTGTTTTTTCGTTGTGTGCTTGAAAAGCAGGCAGCCTGTGGATTCCATATAAAAACGACAGACATGACAACACAGCGGCCTGGCTGTGCCCCTGGTATTGCAAAGGTCCATGTGCAGCAGTTTCACTTACCATCAGGTGTGCTGCTTGCTCGTTTGCCACCGTTGGCAATAAAAAAAAAATATACCTGGACATTCATCCTCCTTTGTTTTCATTAACTGTAGTACTGTCACAAAACGGTGTCGGTGTTTTCAAATAAGTAAAAACACAATTATTTAAATACTCGCAGATGTTTCTCTCTTTTAAATTTTCTAAAGATTTCGCGTTGTTTAAAATTCAGTTGAATATCCATTGTTTTGTGTAAAAATAGCTATATGGTCATAAAATTATAATTTAATTTTTTGAATGCACATAAGATTTACAACTAAGCAGTACAATAAAATCAAACCGGTTTCTTTATTCTTTCAGCGTTTTTTAAATAGGTCTCTAGGTATTCTAGATATTAACTATCTAATGATTGTGTGGTGACGGAGCGAATAGGCAGCAGCGCGCTTTTTCTTGTGTTTTCTGTTAGCCGCAGATGGCTTTGTCAACTTAACCCGGACCATGGGTGAGCGCTGAGGGCTCCCGCTTTATATACCCGTGCAGCAGACGTGAACGTCCAACCTAAACTAAACCCTATTTCATATGATTCAATATATATATATACAATATATACAATATATATATATATATATACAATATATATATATATATATACCTGAGATCAACTTACATTCGATTTTCAAAATTGCCGAAACTGATCAATTTTAACTTCTATCTATTATCATTATAATATTATATAATCAAAATTTTATATAGACCATTATTATAAATCAGTAAATTTTCAGTCAATGCTACTAAACAGAGAAAGTATTAAGTAGATAGATATAGAAGAAGACAGTTTATCAACAAATGTTCGAGGGTATTTTTAAATTGGCATAACTTTTTTATTTATTAACCGATTGACATGAAACAAAGACTAAATGTTAAGTGAAGCTTATAGCAATATATTAGCGAACCACATCTAAATTGGATAAACCGTTTCGGAGATTAGCATGCACAAACGCACAGATAAACAGACAAAATTTTTAACAATCATTGTTGTGGGTGCTATTTGCGTTAATAAAGGTTCCAATGTTTTTCTCAAATATCTTTCACGTACAGACAGCGATTCGTTACATTTTTATTATATGTATAAATAACTTCGTCAATATTCGAGATTTTTTTTCCTTCTCGTCAGTACACCTACTATATTTTCGGATTATCAACAAAAAAGACGATTTTTTGAAAATTTTACATGAACTGCCCCCCTTAACCATCGCACACACACATAAGTGAGGTCAATTAACATAAATTATCATCAGCTTGGTTTAGTCCACACAAAACTCGAAATTAAATTTTGTTTTTAAATCAGTACCTACAACAGTAGGTACTACTTACCTATTTATTGTCCAAATCAGTTTTTTTTAATCAGCAACCTAGAAATAGTAATCTATATGACCGTTATAAAATTATGAAATTTGTTTCAGTCCATTAATCAATCTGATTTGAATTAGGTTGAAATAGTGTATGTTCTGTCCATCATAATTATGTAACATTGTAGAAGCCAGAAATGTCAATAAAACCGGCAGCCTTGTACTGTTCATGAGAATCACTACGAGCTAGATCTATACCAATAAATAAAATTGAAGTGTCTGTTTGTAATGTCAAAATAATAGGCTTTTTTCATGCTCACACGGTTATTTGCACGACACCTATGCCTAAAATAGCAATTAAAAAATTTTTGTCTGTCTGTCTGTCTGTTTGTTCCGGGTAATCTTCAAAACGGCTGAACCGATTTCAAAAATTCTTTCACCAATGGAAAGCTATAATATCAGGGCGTAATCTAGACTATATTTTATCCCGGTATTCCCACGGGAACGGGAACTACGCGGGTAAAACGACTATAACCTATAACCGAAGCGAAGCGAGGGCGGGTTGCTAGTACAATATAAAATTGACCGTATGCGAGGGTTTGTACGTAATGAATAATCAAATTAGAATGAAAATGGGGAGGCATTCGTCTGTTGGTTGAGTAGTTAAATACACGTATATAAATAAGCTTTGAAATCGCAACAGGTTAATGGTGGCATAATTTCTAACCAGTATTTTCAGTGCGAGTTAAAATTGTAATAGAGGGACCTTATATATTCAGAGTATACGTTGCAACCTAGATTCTAGGAATTGCCACTGTTCTAAATATAGTCCATCGACTAGTGCGCGTGACGTCATGCGCAGTACGTCACAATGGTGACGTCACGCCCTGTTCTGTAAATAGTTTTATATCCCTCATATGTATTTTAAATGTCAGGATCAAATTTATGTAATACCTACCTAATAAAACCACAATTATCCGTGTCTATAGGTATAAATATTTTAACTGATACATATATTTTTAATAATCTTTCTATGGTATCAATCCCACGGTAACTTATCTTCAGAGGCTGCGGGTGACCGGACCAGGGATTTAGTTCGGCACTCGCAGAGAGGTTAGCCTCGCAACGGCGATCGACGTCCCGGGGGGACGTCGATGGGAGAGGGTACTCCCTCGGCGTATTCCGTTGGGTCGACTACTGAAGTCAAGAAACTCTGCACCGGTGGTCAGCCCAACGACGAAGGCGACGTGCTATGTGGGTGGGTTAGGAGTGTGCGTGCTTACGCCCCTCTGTCGCCCGGACGGAGCCAGGCGACGAGTGCGCCGACCGTAGCCCACCTCCAAAAAAAATGGTAACTTATCTTATTTCTTTGCAGCACAGCACATAAACGTTCTATTGTCGGCCGGAAACATCATTCACGATGATTCAAAGCCATTCAGTTCGGTTATACTGTTCAAGTTCAGATTTTTTTACTTCGAGTTTTCTTTCTCTTGCATGGTCTCATAAGAATACGTCGTCGTATCGGCAATGACACTGTGGAGTTTTAAACTTTGGATATCTTAATTTGGCACTCAAGGATGCTTGTGACCTTTCTATATCACATTTAATAATTTTCATTAATTATCATGTAGAGAAACATTAAATTTGTGATACATTTTATGACCGCTAATGCGAATTTTCATAAGGTTCAAATGTTATCATTCTAAAAGAGGGAACAATGATAATGCTAATGCTTTACTAGTGATGACTCTAAACTTGCCAATATATTGACTTGCCAATATATTGGAAGACGATAGACTATGTCTCTGTATGCAGTTTTTTGATGTTTCCATAAACAATTTATAATTGGATACCTCCGTTGTAAAAATTGTCACTACCCCAATTTAACTAAAATCTAATGACTCGATACAGCGCATTCAGTGTACAAACATAAATGCGCACAAATTTTGGAATTAAGAACAATTTTCTACATTGAACAGACTACCCCCATTATTTTTACGAATCGAACATACAGTTTTCGAGATGACCACGTTTGCACAATCAAAGTCATCGTTTTATATTACGAAGTTTAAGTAGTCTGGATACTGAAAATAATAGCTCAAAATATTAATTATTATTTAGAACAAATATACTTTCTGATGTAAGGTTTATGAAGAAAATTACCGATTCGATAAGAAACTATTTTTCATGAGGTCCCATGGTCAAGCCTCTTAGTAAGTCTATCGTAATTTAAAATCTGTGTGTGACTATAATGGGCATCACGATATAGGGCCACAGACGCAGGCGGAGTCGATGACCTAGTATTGATCTCTACGAAGTGGGTCGCGACCCGTTTTACGTTGCATTGCACTCAAGGGGAGCGGTGCACCGGTCATTTCGACACTGCAAAGCGTTGCATGCCGTCGAATAGCGGGATTGTATCATTACATTATCGTATTTTTATTCCGTTACCATCCAAACGATAATGTCATAACAATCTTATGGAAATTACTTTTTGTTTGCAAAAAGACCCTTATATTGATAATCACATAGTGATAAATTTTTGTATTGTGAACAACAAACATAATCTACAGACATTACATTCAAGCTCAGTACAACTATAGAATTGTCCTACGTGGGAAATGAATCCATTTCACTTGCCTCAGGTGGTCCCAATTTACAATCACCTTGATGGTATTTATAATTGCTGAAATATTTCTTTGCTGACTGTATTTTTATAAGGCGAACAAATAATTTTTGGCTGTGCCACTCGGATAAAGGGTTATTTATGTCAGTGTCTCCGTCTGTCTCTAACTCGAGACCGTATCGAAGGATAAACAAGCCCGAAAAACTTGCAATTTAACATTACCTTATTTGTTTTAAAGCCAACTTGGTTATTAATCCGAGATTTAATCAATTAATGATTCAGAGTTTCATAACCCATCATTACTACTAGATACTCGGATCTTCCTTGGTTATAATGTATTATTAATAGTATATGGTCATGAGAAGATATCTACTCTTTATATGGCCTAGCCGCACCCTGTCCAAGCCGCCTTAATCGTCTATTCAGTGGCATCATCAACGTATTCAAGAGATCACAACTACAGCTATATGGATGTAATAGTACAATATGATTTCATGAGAGTTGCACGGGAAGGTCGATGTCGTGCGTGGCCTTCGGATATTTAGTACCCGACTTGCTAAATGTCAGTCACGTCAATTCCGTGTTATTCTGTAACCGGTACCAAGTTATTGCTCGCCTATCCTGCAGAATTTTGCGTTAATTGTATACTGAACAGCATATCGTAATGAATTGGAGATCAATTTCTGTTTCTCATGTTATGAAATGCTCATTTGTATTGTCTATTTTGAATTAAGTATTAAAAGATAATTTGTAAATAATTCATATAATGAAGACGGACACGATAGATCGCTTGCCTTAACTGGTTTCGTTAGTGTGAATAAACTGCTGAAGCCATTTACTTCAAGTCAGTACAGCGTTGCGATTGGTCCATTGCGTGGGTATGTGTGTCTTGTGAAAGTTGATTTGCACTGCGTATATAATAACTCCAGCTATTGAGTTGTAGTATTTAATTTTCATAGCCGTAGTAGATTTATTGGGAACCTATTTCCTATTACATACAATTTAACTTTACTATTTTAAATAAGTAACGATATCTTTTATGAAAATAGAGAATTTTCTGTAAACAACAACTTGCTTTTGATTTGTTGTTTGTTTTAGGCTCATATTATATTCACTTTTCAACGATACGATACGTAAAATAATTAAGTACCTTACAAGGCCACTATTTTGAGGATATCATTAAATTAGTCATGTTCCTGAACCTTCAATTTACAAACTGGTAATTAATCTACTTTAACGTTTTAATGTTTCACAGTCATTTAACAATATACATTACTTTTTAATTCTCCTCGTTTTTCACGTGAATAAGAATAAATTGTTAATCGTACATAACAACTAAAAAAATTTTGTTGGCTCCAATCTTGGATCTATGTATATGAGTAGAATCATAACCTAATCTACACATGATATATCTATGCTAGCTGATCTAAGAAATGCTGGTCTGTATAAATCTAAAAATGCGTTGATGATCGATCGCAGTGCTAATTGTCAGGTTCAATTGTTAATCTAAACCGTTCTTGAATCCACCTGAACACACAAATCGTTCAGGATGAGTTCAGTAACATGCACACGTAGCCTTATATGTCCCAATGCGCCATTGTGCTTTCATCTCTTAACGTTTTTATCACTGATGGCTTCTGTAATTCGTATAATAGTGGAATTTTCTAGACAGTTTAATTTTGAACAATGTGACCGATATTTTAGGTGATTATGATATCACATTTTGATTGTTATCTAAAGCTCACGAATATCATTATAGAAATCAATTTTAGAGACGAGTAATGTATACTTTTGTTCGGTATCATTCTACTAATAAAACATGTTCTTGAAATGTCGGGCTTGAGGATGTGACCTTCTTTCTGTTGGGTTATATCTAACACGGTATTTTTTATTATGTGTATACTGAAATTGAAATTTATGTTCACAAATTTTATTTATTACTGTGAAAGTCTCTTGCCGTGTGGTGGCGGAGTAAGAATATAATTCAATACTCTCTTTCTTGCCCGTGGGTGTCGTAAAAGACGATTATGGGATATAATATGAAAAGAACGAAAACTTGAAATAAAACCTTATACCAACACGTCGCACCAGCGTGATATAGTACGTTAATTTCCCTCCTATTGTGGAGGAGGCTCGAGCTCATCAGTGGGACGTATATGAGTTGTGATGATTATCATCATATGATGATGACTGTGAAAGTAATAGAGATAATTTATATTTGTTTATTATAATAATTAATATTATTAGTTACATATGCGAATTAATTGGCAGTCCTGGTGAATTAATAATAATATTTCTAATAATGATAATATGAATATCTATCTATACCAATAAATAAAATTGGAGTGTCTGTTTGTAATGTCAAAATAATAGGTTTTTTTCATGCTCACACGGTTATTTGCACGACACCTATGCCTAAAATAGCGATTAAAAATTTTTGTCTGTCTGTCCGTCTGTTTGTTCCGGGTAATCTTCAAAACGGCTGGACCGATTTCAAAAATTCTTTCACTAATGGCAAGCTATAATATCAGGGGATAAAATATAGCCTAGTTGGCTTTATTTTATCCCGGTATTCCCACGGGAACGGGAACTACGCGAGTAAAACGACTATAACCGAAGCGAAGCGAGGGCGGGTTGCTAGTTTCTAAATAAAATACTATATTTCATATTATGCTCTTCAATGAACTTCGTTTAAAGGAATTGGACAGAAAATACGAGCATTGGGTTTTTTTTTTTATAAAACCGGTAGGAATATCATCGAAGTGTTTAAATTAATGTCATGTATATTTATTTATATTTTGTGAAAAATATAACTCAAAATTATGCGTAATCTCCATTCTTTCAAAGATAGGCGAAGGTAATAATTTAAATGCGTGAACATTTGATATTTATTGCATTTATATTGTTACTTTTGTCTTATATGATTAGGAGTTTTTATATACCTACAAATGCGATAAACGTTTATCAAATTCCTATTAACTGCGATATGGCTTTAATACTGTCATACCAACATACAAATCAGATTTTAATCTTAGCAAGTCCTCGGTTGTGACGTTATTGATGGCATTGTAGATATGAAATTAGGAGGTCGAAACTGTTAGCACAATATACTATCCTGCCCACATATACCTATCCCACACTACATATCCCACAATATACTTGACTGCACAGATTGCGTAGTGGTTAAGATACCGACCTACAGCGCCAGTGTCGGGGGTTCGAATCCCACGCAGGACAACACTTTGTGCGAATCACATATTGTTGTTCTGAGTCTGGATGTAATTTGTGTCCGTTAATTATATGTTTGTAAAGTCCCCCGCAATACAAGGATTATTTCCTTAGTGCAGGGTGTTGTCTTTAAAAAAAAAAAAAATCAAAAACTATCCATGTTCAATAGCTGAAATTTACAAAAAGAGCAAGAGTTTCTTAAGGCACGTTATTCCCGGGATCAAAGCAAACGTGTCGCGTGTTTGAGTCACGTGGAGTGCTTGGAACACATTGAGAGAACACGTTTACGGCAAAAACTTTCCTCTGGTTTTCTTGTAGAAACTTGAAATTTTGTTAAAGGAATTTGTTTAATGACTGGTGTTTGATTATAGTAGGTTGAAATTAACAAATATTTAAATAAATTACTCGATTATTTTGGTTGGTTTGATTTAAATTCTAAGAATTGAATATTCAAAGGCTCATTCTTAGCCTATAAATTTATGATTTTTTCAAATATTCGTGTTTCTGTGCTTTTGTCTCTACTAGTGCGTGAAGGATATAATATACATATGTATTATTACCGATTTCTTTATTTTTGTATACAAGTGTTCTCTTATTATATACTCGTTAACCCAACAGACAGTTTGTTCTGTGCAAATAAAAATACATTAAAGTCAATTGCAGTGTTACCTATTAGGATCTAATGCATTTTGTTGTTTAATGGTCTAAAACCAACTTTGCGTTATTGTCTTTCCAAAGAAACCGGTTTGGGGTACATCGATTGAATGGTTTCAAATTACATTAATAACCGACGTTGAAACATTATAGATTTATCGTTACTTATTCTATTAGATATTTATCTTCTTAAGGGGAATGTATTATAAAGTGTTTCACCCATTTTGCGGCACCCATGTCGATTCTTGTGTCTACAATTATTTATTAATTTTATTGACAAAAGGTTTCCAGACTATCCACACTTAATCTTAAATTAGGATTTCCTGAGCTTATAAATTTAACATTAAAGAAAATGTAATGGTACTATTCAATATAAACAGAATTATAGTTTTAAATTTTTTGCTAATAGGTGGGTATTATGTAATATATTTTTTGCTAACAAGTGGGTATTATGTAATATTTCGCTCTAGAAAACTTTATTTCCACTATTTTTGGCGTCTACCGGACACATTTATAAACTTCGCGAGACACATTTAAAAACTCAATTACCAATAGACATTTTAATTATAAAGATCTTTTCAACAACCACATGTTACGCTTGTATTTTTAAAATACACTTACAAAGGACAACCAATGACTTTGAAACTGTTTTATAACAGTTATTGATTTAGAACTATATTCTCACACATATTATTTAATATTCATTTCACTTATCTTTCTCGTTATTGGTATGGTACCAAGGGAAGAATTGCTGCATCGTATAGGACGAAATGGATATATGAACAAGAATTAAGCTTTTTTTGGTTTCTTGTGCAAATTATCCAGCAGCATTGTTTTTTGTTTACATCTCATATGTAAAATAAAAACCATTTAACTTATTTCAAACTTAACAATAGACTAGCAAAATTGCCTCATGACGTGGGCGGTTCTAAAAATATATCCCGTCAACGTGGGTTGACTTTGACAATAACGCAGCTGTATCGGTGAGCCTGTTTACATAATGAAACGTGAGAGAATATTTCCACAAGCATATAACATTCAATAAAATTTAAATAGGGTTCTAAAATACCTAGCAATATTATTGACAGTCATTAAATGTAGTAAATGAAATAGGCAATAATGTAGTGGTAGCAACGCCATGGTAATTTCATTCGTGTTTTCATGTTGCCTGGTTTGGTATATGTATGTACTTTACTAAATGATTTTTAAAAAATATATGCTTCGGTACTTACAAGGAGACCCTCAGACGTGTGGGTCGGGGATTTCCATGATTTTTGGTGGGGTGGTAGAGGGGCACGACGGTATCACAACTACCAGATGGGTCAACTGGGCCTTCGTTAAAAAAATATTAAGGGTCAAAGTTAGATGGGTAATATATGTAGTACAGAAATTCCCACTCGAATCGCCAATCGGCGGTAGCCTCGTGGTAACGCGCTCGTCTACTGAATCTGGTCTCGGGTTCGAGACCCAACAACTTTTTTTTTAATTTATCACAATATTTTGTAAAATTTGTTTTTCTTTCACAACTTTACGCATAATTATAAATTATTTTGCTTTTTTCACGATCTCGCTTTTTTCGCTCTTTCTCGCTTTTCTCACTCTTTCACGGAGGGGACTCCCGCAGCATGTATGTTTCCCGGGTGATCATCTAGTCACAATGCGAATGTGGAAACAAAATGTTGATAAAATGTAGCCGGTGCTGACAATATCTGTTTTGTATGCTTTTACGACGAATTCCATCCAAAAATTTGTAAGGATGATAAGAATGTATGAAAAATGTACATTTATACGAGAAATATAAATACTGATTTTTTCACAATTTTATAATTATTTATTTTCGTTCCCTAAAGTCTCAATTTTCATATTGAAGAGCTGATACATGGGAGGGAGCGAGAAAGGGAGGAGAACGTGAAAAAAAGTAAAATAATTTATAATTCTGCGTAAAATTATGAAAAACAAATTTTACACAATATTGTGATAATTTAAAAAAAAAGTTGTCAGATCTCGAACCTGAGACCACAGATTCCGCAGGCGAGCACGTTACCACGAGGCCACCGCCAACTTGTCATTCGAGTGAGAATATCTACTACATAAATTCCACTTTGACCCTTTGACTCCATCCAACTTTGACCCTTAATATCTTTTTAACGAGGGCCCAGTTGACCCTAATATCTGGTAGTTGTGATACCCTCGGGCCCTTCTACCACCCCACCAAAAATTATGGAAATCCCCGACCCACGCGTCTGAGGGTCTCCTTGTTATTATATTATATTTTTTCAAGTATAAAAGGTTTTGTTACTATAAATTGAAAGAAGGAATTACATATTTGTGTGCTCCCGGGTTAAGAGCCCTCAGCGCTCACCCATAGTCCGCGTCAAGCTGTCAAGGCCATCTGCGGCCAACAGCTGTACACACAAAAAAAAAACATATTTGTGTAATGAAAGTGACTAGAAAACGCAACGTGTGGGAGTTTGTTAATCCGAAATATTTCTCCGTTTCTCCTTCTATTTTTAGAATGTGGCCGGTGGCCGTTGTCAGCTAACTAAAGTCTTTGCGGTATGTCATTGATTCAATTTTAAAAATATTTATCTGTATGTGTGAACGAATGTATCGTTTTGAACAAATGTGCTCACATTTACATCAAAACTCATACTGTTACTTTGAGTCACAAATTGCTTGGTTTATAATTTAATAGGTATCAGACAACGCCACACTGTTTAGTCTCGCCTCTTTTGAGCATATATATTCACTTTTCATTATTACCAACAAGAACGAGATCTATCAAGCGGTCATTGTTTCATTCATATAGCAGATCATAACTCTTGAAAAGTTTGAAAACTTGCGCGAACTGTGTGTGTATACATTTTAAATGTGTACGTGTGTGCATTAACGTGCGGTTTGCGGTGTATTGGGTATGTATACGTCTGGCAACTGACGCCAACGCCCCCGCCGGTGGCACAGAGCACCGCCGTCGCGATGTGACGTATCCCCGCGACTGGCGTTGGGGCGGTGGCGGCGGCGGCGGCGCGCCATTCGCATTTCGCTTTGCCCTCGCCAGTCTCTGCACGACTGCGGCACGGACAGTGTCGACCCGTTGCGATGTAAACTCCTAACCTTCCACTCTGTCTACCACGACAGCCTCTGATGCGCGCCTGCATTAGTTATTTCAGTTTGTTTTCCTACAGATTCAATTAACTTTTTTTGTGTTACAATATACTGTTTTTGTATTTGCCGTTTTGCATACATGTAAGTGAAGTTTCTGTGTCATCATTAACCTCTGTGTCCCCGATTACTGACACGATTCGAATGGATCTGCAAGAATCGCGCGAGCGTGACCAAACGTAAGACTTGAAAGTGCATACATATTGTCATGTCATTTGAGCCTGATTTAAGGATATAGTTGAATTATTGTAACCAGATTGACATTAATCAAGTAGGTGAACAATTTTTGGGCATTTACTTAAGGTTGCTACTGAAGACTTGCTAGAATCAACAGGTGCTCAACTTTTTCAGCGTGGTCATAGTTTACACGTTTGCCGTAATGTATAAACATGCATAAATTCTTCTCAAGTCGATTTCAAATCTATAATCATATTTTATTACTCATTAAATCTATATTTTATTACTCATGCATTTTAACATTTATCTTTTTTTATAAAAACTTCATAATCTACTAATTGTAAAGTAACAAAGGACTCAATCACTAATTGTTCTTAAGAAAGTTTATGCCACAAAATGGTACACAGAGGATATCTTAACGTACAGATATCTGTACAGTATCTAATATCTGTATATAGATACTACTTATGTTTAATGTGATGAGAGTCGACGAAATATTTTATGACATTATCTAAGAAAACTGCGTATGCAAGTTGTCTTGTTGATGGAAAAAGTATGTGATGTTGAGACTGCCGAAGATAACGTTCAGTTTTGAAGTTGAACATGGCAGACAGTCGTAGATATACATATCTAGTACCTACCTCAACTAATTATGAATAGAACAATCTTTGTCTTTTTTACATTTTGTTTTGTTGCCACTTGTATTTTATTATAAAGTACTTGAAAATGATTGTTGATTGATGAGTTGATTTCTCTCATTGCCATCACGTCTGCAAAGAGAGTTTGTTCTATAATGAAAAGCAACAGCCTTTGAATGTGATAAAGGAATAATTGACTTTGAATATAGAATACAATAAATTATTTGTTGATATTTGCTAAAAATAATCAAGAATAAGTTTATATTTTGACACTAAGTACTTTTTTCCTACCTTCATCATTAATAAATATATTTTATTTAAGTAAAGAAAACGTGGCAAGGCTAGATATAACATTAACTACACAACATGAAAAGGGTGTTGTCAGCATTTGCTATCCTGTGAACGAGGATCATGTATTCTATTGTAATAAAAAAGTTTACTTAAATTTGCTTGTAGAGTATTCGTAATTACATAACTGGAATAAGACCAAGAAAGACTGATGACCAGAAGGAGCAAATGCATTTTCAGAATTAAATTCATTATCAACAAATTGTGATCCTTAATATGTTTTTAACCTACCTTTATTTACAATGTTTCTACCTATAGTGAGTAAACATGTCAGTTTAATTAACTAAAAATGTGGAATGTTTTTAATTATGTAGGGTGTACCTACCTACCTATCTAGCTATTACGAGGGTGTAGTTCCGTAATTTATTCTTTTTCAAGCATTGCAACTGTAGATAAATGCAGTGGACTCTCGATGATTTGACACTAGTTAATTTTAATCTCTCCATAATTTGCAATTTTTCCACTCCCTTGAAAAATAATCGTTATTTTAATAAAATCAACATTGTCCTCTCGATAATTTGAAGCATTTATCATTCATAAATCGTCGTTACATGTCAATTGTTTACATAAATGAGATACGAATGAGTTTGTATTTCGCGTAATAATAGACTGAAGTCACTCTCACTGATCAAAAATTACGGACTTCTTTTCCAAATAAATATATATTAATAATAGGACAAATGTTTGAAATGATATGTTACGAATTTTGATCAACTCTTGTTCATTTGATTTTTCTCTCCCTTATTATTATATAAACTCTTGCTATTTTGAACTCTTGGTAATTTAAAATTTTATCTGGTCCCTTCAGTTTCAAATTGTCGAGAGTCGACTATACATAAAGAATTATATATACGGTCGACTAGAAATTGATTACTAGCAAACTCACAAATTCTAGTAAAAACACCTTTATACCAAAGGCTTTTCTGTTCTGTACTTCAACAATTGTTCATGTAACAACTGGAAGTTCGAGTGGTATAGGTGTGGACACCACACAGTATAAAATTATACATATACCTACCTACATATTTATAATACAAATTGCAAATTTATATATGTATGTACTTTTTTTAAATGGATCATTATTGTTATATATGTAGGGACGAACATTCATTGCAAGTTTGTAGTGTTTAGCTTACGCGCAGTTGGCCGTGCCTGGTGGATCATAGCCAAAAATCCTTATATTCTAAGACGAGAATGGTGCTTAACAGTGGGATAGTAAGATAAAATGTTGATGATGAAAATTTCATCTTGATGCTAGGTCAGAAAAAGGTACATTAAAATAAGATGAAGTCAGTTAGATTGTTCTTATTAATACGTAGGTACCCTCTTGTTTTTATTTAATATTTGTAGCATCACTGAATCATTGTACTGTGTGCTAGCGGTATCATCTGGACGTAGGCCTCTGTCATATTTCACCACAATGTGCGGACCTGTGCCGCTTACATCCAATGACACCCAGCAACGTTCACCAGGTCGTCGGTCGAATTGGTGAGGGGCGTCCTACACTGCGTCGTCTGATACACGGTCGCTATTCCAGAACCTTTATTCCCCAGCGATCAGTTGTCGAGCGATGTGGCCTGCCCATTACATATGCTAGCGATTAAGCAATACAGAATTATAAACAGCTAGGACAATTATTATTGCCGCCTTGTTTATGACGCCATTTTCAAAGGGTAAAAAAAATCAGTAAACTTTCTTTCATCTGTGCGTATTACTGCGTATGAAGGAAGACGACTCGGTACAGTACCTCATATATATTGTGATAAGGACAGAGGAATGATGATTATATTGTGGTATCGTTGTAATTACATCGGTCACATTTCCAAGCAACGTAGGAGTTTCAAGGTCCCTTATTTTTATCATGGTTGCCTAGGTAAACTACTGTAGACATACGTATAAATATTATTTTATATAGTCCATGAGATAGATGAATATGAAACATACAAATCTTATGTTTTATGATCAGCTGCGCTAATCATCGGGTTAATACATTATTAGTTTATATAATCTTTCGGTTATTCATAATTACTCATTTTAACGAATTTCCACGTACTTCCACGTTTCACACTCTGTATGATTTGTTTTTTAAACTTCTGACCTTACGGATTATTAGATTAATATTGTCAAAAACTACGAATTAATGTAATTACATAGTGCTGTGTGGTAGCGGCTTCGAATACTACCAACCCTTGCTTTGCTCGTGGGTGTCGTAAAAGACGACTAAGAGACCTAGATTGACCCGGACCAACTCCATCTGGTACCATTTGGGTCAACTATTACATTCCCAAGGAGGGTTGACATCAGGCAGGCGGCCGGTCATAAAAGTCATTGCCGAAACTTTTTGCAATATGTCAAAACAGATGACATATTGCGTCGACCCCAAGTAATTGGGATAAGAGCAAGATGATGATGATGACATAGTAATGTTAGCTGAAAGCCGTCACTTAGTTTGTAATTATTTTGGATTAAGTAGCTGTACTGTATTTCTTATTCACCAAATTCTTTTTTAATTCATCCATTCATATTTGTCGCTATATACCTATAGAGCCACACAGTAACAAGTACATACTTTCACTGACAAATATTCTTATTAGGTAAAATTTGGGAAATTATAATATTAAATTTTGCTTTGTTTTTAAGTGCTCCTACAAAAATATTTGTTTAAGTTAATATATACTGCTGCGTAGGTATATAACACTAGTTGTAAATACATCTACGTGACGTCAAAAGAACTAGAATTCTCCATTGTGTTATTTTTAATACAACGTAGCTGTTTTATTTCATGAAGTTATTATTCGGCCTCAAGATTAATTAATGCATACCGTATGTTACAAAAATACTTTCAACAGACACATAAGGAGTAAAGCTATTAATAAACAATTACTGTGATAATAGTATTGACTGTGATGATACATTTTGACAAATATTTGCATTTTATCGTTTCCATATGTCATTCGTGAGTCATTCAAGAAAATATTTTCGTAGACGCATAAATTAATTTCTGTCATCCAATATTAATTTTATCCGATTTAGAATACGATGCGTGTCCACCCACTTCCTGTTTGGTGGATGTTTTAAATGATAGTTAAGATATGTAAGCACTTAGTATAATCGCAGGCGACGGTACCCAATCTCAAGATAAAACCCCTATGTGAAGTTGTCTAACTAGCGTATTATGTAAAGTAACCCAGTATTCCTTCTATAACGGAGAAAGCTTCTGGTCAGCCGAGGAACGTAAGATGCTTATGAAGAGAAGAATATTAATGTTGTATACATTTTTTCAAGAACTATAAATCTGTAATGGTTTTAATAATCTATCAAAGATCACAGATGGAATTACCAACATTTGGATTGGATTACCAACAGGACAAGTAACTTATCTACTTTGTGCAGCAGAGCCAAAGGCGCGCCCATATCATAAGCTATCCATAATTATATGGATTACACAAGAATACTACTCGTCAATAAAATATTCAAAAACATAAGTTTAAAACGTTTTATGATGTTTACGCGAGCATTACACATCTTATTTAATTTTTCCATCATCACGGGCGGATGAACGCTGAAAAGTGTTTGAAACGAAGGAAATACAAACGCGGCGTAATATATTTAGGGTTTAAGTTCAAAAACTTAAACCCTACTACGGAAATATCGTATTAAACGAGAAAATTTTCAACATAGCAATCTTCAAACAAGCATAGCTGTGTTCATATATGGCTTTTTATCGGAAGGATTAAAACAATCCTTGTTGTGTAAACCACAACATTAAATTCCTAAACCCACTAAACTGCTTACAGCGCATTTAATTTGTTCGCTACATCTTTTCCTAAACTATAAACCACTCTGGCAACCCTCACATTGAAATCTGGCCAAAAGCTATAGGAGTTACAACATGTTGATGGTAGTTATTGTGGAAGGTAGATAAATCTGCTATTTCATAATATATATTTGAATATATTAACATACCGATGATTTTGTTCGTCTCATCTTTATTAGTTCGTTATCATAAATTTTACTCTGTCCACATTAAAAATGCGTCATAATGTCGTCATGACTTGATAAGAATTTTAAGATAAAGAAAGTTTTATAAACTCGATTTAAATTTTATGACCAGTATTCTAAAGTGTTTCATCATGGTTATGAAGCTCCAACTAGTTAGTACTTGTATATTACTGATAATTTGTGAAAAACGATTTCGTATTGACAACACGAAAAATGTAAAATTAAATAATTCAGTTATCATTGACCTTGTAACCACGTTACGTGACTAAATCATAATCTGCCTGTTATGATCTTAACGCCACATGAAATAATCCTGTGATAAGTCTGACTGATGTATCAGATTGACGTAGAAATAGAGATTTCTAATAGAAACGTGTAACTGTTATCTACTAAAAAGCACAATAATCTGCGAGATGCAATTTTATCTAAATGAAATTAAAGTTGAACTGCAATCCCGAGGGAACACATTACCGGGATAAAAGTATTCTACGTGGTAATTTAGGACATCTACAGTCTATCTACGTGCTATATAAATCTGTTCGACGATAAAGCGTAAACACAAACATCCAAATCTTCACATTTATAATATTGGTAGGATATATTTCCGGAGTATAGACTTACTATAAGAAACGAATGGGGGCTGTACTGGATTTCAAAGCAATCGAGGCTAGCAGAAATATCACCTAAGATCTGTTGGTGGCGTTTGAAACGAAACTGATGAAGGCACTCCTCACCGTCATTAAGGAGACTTAAAGAATAATGTTTTAGCAAACATCCGTTGGTGCTCAGTAACTCCAGTGGCAATTTATCGACAAATTTATCATATTTCCTATTGTAAGAAAAAGGAGGCTGAATTGAATAGAATGACCGATTGATAAAAAGTCGATATCAAGGTTTGTAAGAGCGTTTCCTTGCAAAACAAATTTTAAATATTCAGCGCCATTGTCTGCCTTGCCTGCTACTCATTACTAAAAAATAGAGGTTTAGAAAAACTGTCTGATTTTAATGCTACATGCCTATTCCAATATCACAAAAGCATAATAAGAAACTATTTTTTAAACGTATTTAAATAACAAAACGACCCTGCAAGCTGTCGTCTAAATGTGGGTTTCATTATTAATGCTTATCCATGTCTGTGCGCCGTATGTTCTCTATAGAATATAGATAGACAATCCCCGCTACCGGTCTTGCTCTAATTAAAATATATTTCATTCTGTAAGGAGTGCGATGGATTGTGTGAAGTATGACGTAAGACAGATTGAAAGCAAAGAGCTCTATTGCTTGAAGTGTAAAAGATATATTGCATCGACACCAAGTAATCATTAATATGGCTCTAATGAATTAAATTAAAATAAATAAACTTAAGAGATTCACTGAAGCGTCAGCTATTATATCCAAGTGTGAATATATTTTATCCAGGTACCCATGTAACATTCTAGGAGTACAATGTCACTCATTGCGAGTACACCTTTTTCTGTAGGCGTAGTAACAAATCACCTTTTGTGAAGTGTCAAAATGATCGTGTTCCTATACACAATAGAACTTTTTCCGAGGAGAGGATACATTTTTTTTTAACATTTCATATGCATGCCTGGTTTTGGTTCTTTCTTGGCATTCTGAAACAAATTTAATACTCCATAATAAGGTATTGCTTTCATTTATAAAATTTTATGTATCCAAGAAAACGTAATCATTACAAATAGAAGAAGAAAAAAAATGTTTTTTTACAATCGGTGGCAAACGAGTAAACAGTACGCCTGATGGTAAGTGTTGCTGCCGCTCTCCATGTACCTTTGCTAGGCCGCTGCCTACCGTGAAGAAAGTAATGAAAGTGTGAATGCGTGCAATGAGGTTCAGTGAGCCGAGGCCGCGGGTGATGTGACCGGGGATTAGTCCGTCACCCGCCGAGAGGCCGACCGCTCGAGGAAAGACCGACGTCCTCCCCGAGGGGGGGACGTCGGTCAATGGGAGGGTACCCCGGGTAGGGAGTATTCCGTCGGGCCGGCCACTGATGACAAGTAATCCTGCTCCAGTGGTCGGCCCAACGACGAAGGCGACGTGGTGTTCGGGTGTTGCGTGCTTAAGCCCCTCTGTCGCCCCGGACGGAGTGGTGCGGAAGCGCGCCGACCGCAGCCCACCCCAAAAAAAAAAGAGGTTCAGTGAAACTAAAGGCATCACCAAAATCCACCACACGCAAACACCCTCAGAAAGTTGGGCTTACAGGTTCTCTCGCTTACCAAACGAAGCGCAATAACAAATTGCTACTACTCAGACGTCAATTTTCTTCGAGACTGTGGTACATCCTCGGCCCGCGACTAGACAGATAACTGTCAACAGTGTGGTCCTACCACGTGGAAAACGTTCTCGTTAAATCTGATAAACACAAACATAACTAAATAAAAGAGCTTCTTAAATAATAATTTAATTTTAACGAGGAACAAAAAAGCTATTGGCCCAGCTCGTGATGTTATTACTAACAAAATCCAACGAATAGTTGTCAATAAATATCCATACGTGATTTTGAACAACACAAGGAAGATAAACATTGTTTCCAATTTATGTTTATGTTCGCTAAGTGTTGTTAGAAACCTACAAGTCGAGCATTCCTCATTTAGTAGCCACGTGTATGTTCACCCTAACATTCATCCATCAATTCCTGTGATATGTCAGACCTATTGATAGACAAATTAATATATATAATAAACATCCGTATTTGCGCAATATACAATATGAATGAATTAATTGTCCAAAATGATTTTAGATTACGATAATGGCAATGCCCCTTTTGTAGCTACTTGATAATGTTCTTCATTACATCACACAATATATCCATGTGGTGACGGTGTACATAATGAGAATATAATTTCATCTCCCTATCTTATCCGTGAGCGTTGTAAAAACCGAGAATATAATATCTATGCAAGAAATGGAAAATTTGAAATGATACCCCATACCAACACGTCTGATCAGCGTAAGGCAATTTCCCTCCTCTTGTGGAAAAAGGCTCGAGTCCAAAAGCAGGACGTATATGAGCTGTGTTGATGGTGTTCTTAATTACTTTTAAATTTTTCTCTGTTTGAACATATCAATGATGAAGTATTTGTAATTTAGCTGCTCTCAAATTAAATGTTAATACGCCAAGTGAATGATAGTAAAGTTTCTCAGGAGAGCTAATACCCTGGGCGTTACCTTATCTGCTTTACGTAACTCCCCATGGCAAAATCAGGGCTTTCTTATAGGGCAATGACAATATGTATCAATCTTCAACTGATAATTTTACTAATGCATTTTAATTTAAACGTTTTGTGATATTTTCATTTCCATAAGACATTTGCTTAGCTCTAGACCTCACAAATGCGCTGTGTGCGTTGTTGCATTAAATGGATAAGTCTGCCTGGGGTTTATCGACCGCCGCGTCTAACTTTTGGACAAACAGACCCCTCTACAGTGCAGACACTAAATTTGTCTCAATGTTTTATTATTTTCCCCATTGTAAATATGTATATAAGTATGTATAACTTGCCTTCTTGCATGTTTGGTAAACTACGTATGTATTTTGAAAATAACTTAAAGAGAGTAGCATATTCCAACTTCCTCTCTAAATTATTATAATATTTCAATTATATTTCCGCGTTTATATGAATTTATTAACTTAGAATTTACATATTTACAATTCGTGGATTTATTTTATATAAATCACCGTAAAACAAGAAAGAGCACATGGTGAATGTTGAAGTTGACTAGAAATTCTATTGTACATGTGATTGTTAGCGAAGAATAAAATATTATTTTGGAGACATTATTATTTGTATTTTCATCCACAGTTAGTCGTCGCAGTAGGATACAATGAATGTGCAATTATCTGATACGCCGAAATTCTTTGTTGTATCTAATAAAATGCCACAAATTGATTCGTATCTATAAGATTTAAGTAGTTATCGTGTGGAATGTTTCGTTAAATGGCGCTCAAGGAAAATTATATTAATAAAATGATGTGTTTGGTCACTTTTGCGCTCTTCACCGTTCCTTTTGGCCAGTGCCCAAGTTTGTATATGCAATAAATTCAGAAGGAGATAAACGGTTCAAAATATTTGTGAAGATTTTTGGGGTTACCTAGTCATTGAGCATGGCGGCAAAAACGATTCAATTGGTGCCAATAATGTGCATCACGTTATATATTAAACACGATTGTAAATTTAAATGTAAACATATGACGTTACGTATAAATCCCACGCCGGCGTTGTGGTGCCAATTTCTCGTACGCCGCGATTTTTGAGTCTGGCTCGCAACGCCCCTGTATTTCGTCGTCTTTATTGTTTTGTAGTAATTGTAACAAAATTGTCTTCAACCCCGTCTTAATTATATGAAGATGCCAAATATTTGGAAGGCAAATGAATTAATAATATACACGTTAGAGACTACTCTTTTCTCTGTTTTAACACGGTTGTTAAATGTGTTTCGCGATTGGCAGTTGTTTAGTAATGTACTAATAAGTGTGTGAAAATAAGTGAATTAGTTCAAATTTAATTGTTGAAGAGATTTTTCATGAGTTTCCCCACGTAATATTTTTCTTATTTTTACATATATTTATTAATTTTCATGCAATAAAGTATTTTATGCGTTTAATCAAATTACCACGCTACGATCAATGTCAACAAGTGTCAGTCATTATCAAGACTTGTTGGTATGTTATAATTTTATTTATGTTTGTCGTAGCTGGTGATCCCTTCTGTGGCGACATTGATGGAGTTCCGCTTGGACAGCGCGGAGTACTGCCAGGCCCAACACAAATAAACTATCGGGCGTCTCGTGTGAGTGAGCGAGCAGAGTCTGCTACCGTTGGACTAATGCTGCCAGGAGCGTACGCTACCACATCGCACCCCGCGCACTTTTCGGCGTGCCCCCACCCACAGGTAACAAAGTGAACCTGCATGATCGTGTTTACCTTGCTCTCTCCTTATCCAAACGCCATGTTGCAAATTGTAATCGAGGTGGGGTGAAGCGGAGCCGTCGTAGCGACGCACCTAACTATCAGTTGTTATCTGCTCCTGACCAAGTCAAGAACGCGATACAGATAATATATTATTCTGAAATAGTTTACCTAACGAGTTACATCACTACAACTAATACTCGTGAATTTATACTGTATAGGTATTTATTGAAATACAATGGTAGTGTTCAGATGGCGCAGTGTTTATGAATTGTGTTATCACAGCAGTGCTGTGTACATACGAGAGTGCAAACTGCCCCAGCACGTCCACAATTGACGCGCTTATTGGCTGTAGATCAACGCGGCGCGCAAATTCCACTGTCGGGTCGACAGACATAGTTGTTTGGAACTACAGACGTCCACATGACTGAAACTTTTTATCCCGAATGCTATTTTTAGAAGCTATTTTTTATTCCACTTCAGTCGTGGCTCTGGCTTTGACGCAAATGTTTTAAAAATGATATTCATCGCAAATCTAAAATGCTCTCTCGGCTGGAATATTGACTTAATAAATTTTTGTTTTTGTTTCAGTCACCCTAAATTTGGATTACGCTGTTAATTGAAGCATATTTAACATTCAGTTGCCGAAGTTCGCGAATTAAAAACTTATGTTTTTAGCATAATTTCTTTTAGTTTCATTCCACATTCTGAACTTTTGTTTGTTCGTCTCCGAATGCGATCAAGTGGTTGAAAACAACATCCATGCGGGTCGTTTTCATTATATAATTGGACCCTTTCTAAACAAAAGTAAGAAAACTGTCGTGTGTTGTGTGGAAATAGAGTAACAGTTTGTCTGTTAGACTGTGACGGACCGTGACATCTTTCTCTGACGCGTGTGTTGTGAGTTGACTACCTCGGCGACGTGCTGTCACGTGACGCCCAAGTACAACTGATCTCAAGTGTGACAAAGAGACGCGAACTCATTCACCATGAAGCAGAAGGACATCAGACCGGCGCCCTCGCTAATCGAGTATAAGAATATGCGATTCCTCATCACCGATCGCCCGTCCGACATTACCATCCAGTCTTATCTTCAGGTAAGACGTTCGATATATTTACAAACACTTTCTACTTACTAGGAACGCATATCTTTGCACAGTTTTTTTGCAGTGCGAAAATGGTAGACCACTTTTGTTGTTATGTTGATATATTCTAAAGTATTCGAGAATTTCAAACAACTAAATCCTTATAGCGGCTAAATTTATTCCTTGGAACAAAAGTCAACTAAAAGGACTGGAAGATTCGTCTGTATAAAAATTCAATGTAAAATTCACTTGAAGATGAAATTCAAGAATTGCTATACTTTATATATTGGTAGCAATTTCTATTTGTACTATTTATTATTGCGTGCGTATCAGTACTATACATAAATATTATTATTTTTTCATACACTAAAAATCAAATAATGATTAAATCGTTTGCTTTATTTATCGTTAGTAAATATTGAGAGCAATGCGCGATAATACATGATGTTATAATTTTAATACGTGATATTATAGTTTCAAATAGTTTATAACCCCTACATTGCTCATGGGTGTCGTAAAAGCCGAATAAGAATTATATGTAGATCTGGACTAACTCCATCTGATGTCGTCTGATCAACAATTACATATATACCCAAGGAGGATTGTCGTTAGCCGGGCATAAAACTCTTGCCTTTGCAATATTTACGATGGAAGAAGAATACATATTGCGTTGACCCTAAATAAATAGGATAAGAACAGGATGATGATAATCGTATATACATCAACGGTTGCTAGGCTTGTCACGGAAGTCAAGGATTCGGTACCAGTGGTCGGCCCAATGGCGAAAAGTAGGGAATATGGCGGATTATGAGGTCGCGCGCCGCTCGTCACCCTGGACAGGACGGGCGGCGTGCATCCGCACCATAGCTTGCCAAAAAAAAAAGATGAACATCGACTGTTGAACCTTGGCATGTGACTAGTTAAGAAACAATGTATCGCCATTCCTTACTTGCTTATAGGAATCATAAAAACCAATCAGGGTCTAAGGGAGAGCAACCGGGTTGTGGGCAGCAGTGCTCTCTTGAAAATTTCATAACACTATCTATTGTTACTATCATCTGCCAAGAGTCGTGATCATGAAGACAATTTCTGCCTGAAACTGCTGTGGATATTGAAGGATGGATGGATGGATTTATCTTAGTCGATATCTACGAAAGTGGCGAAACGTTAATTGCGATGACACTAATTGTTTTCACCGTCATCCATTGATATCTAACACATGTTTTAATATTGTCGTGTCGTATACAGGAACTGAGGAAGCATGATGTATGCACTGTGGTTCGTGTATGCGAGCCGAGTTATGACACGGCCCCGCTGAATGCCGAGAGCATTGAGGTGCGCGACCTAGCATACGACGATGGCACCTTCCCACCCGCCAACGTTGTCGATGACTGGTTCGAGATCCTGCGTGAAAAGTTAGTATAAACATGTATATATTTAAGACCCCACCCTAAGAAATAAATCGTTCCTTAGATCATATGTTCCATTGGTCACGAGTCCCTTTAATGGAAGGGAAGTTACCCTGTTACACGGAGCTGGTCTGACGGGGTTTTCATTTAACATTTTCCTTCTCTTCAGTGATGGCTGCATACATCTTTTTATTGGATACTATGGGATAAGGTAGACCGTGTTGTGACGGAATAAGAAAACAATTCACCACTCCCTTTCTTGCCCGTGCGCGTCGTAAAATATGATTAAGGGATATAGTATCTATGCAAGAGAAGGTAAGGTTGAAATAGAACCGTATATCAACATGTTTGATCAGCGTGGTATAGTAGGTCAATTTCCCTCTTATTTTGGAGGCGACTCTAGCCCAGCAGTGGGACGTATATGAGCCGAGATGGATGGATGATGGGATAAGACGGGATGTTAAATAGCGTGCTTACTCCGTCACCATGCGGCAAATATCCAATTACCGAAGACAAATATTGCTGACTCGGAAACATTCATTTGTAGATGCATGTATAAAGAATTGTCTTTTTTTCGTCTTCGGAAATCTACTACTACAGTATACATATTATTTTAATGTTATTTATTTATTGTATATGAATATATTTAAAATCGAGGCATTTTGTATCCCGCGGCAAGAGGAATAATATAATATAGGTCTAATTGTGGAGTAGTTTTTATACATATACGTGTATAGAAATTCTCTAATGTAAAAATTCATGGCCAATTCGAGTTTCCGCCGACTGGCAACGTATACAGTTTTATATAGTTCAATTACCATATTGAACTATACGGATGTAATACGCATTTGCTATTTGTGTATGAATATACGATTCGGTTTTCCTTATTAAAAAAATGTATCGCTCGAAACAGATAGTAGAAGTGATTTTGTTTTGCTATTATCACGTTCTTTTAAATAGATCTAAAAATAAACTTTATGGTCATTGTTGTTCAGCACCGAGCAGTGTCATTTCTAATTAACATTGATGTTACATTGAAACTAGATATTTAAAAATTTTATGGATCTTTGTAACCGGAACCAATATGATATCCAATATGAAAGTCTTTCGAAAACCGTAACTGAATCTAATCTAAACCTTTCAATAAGAAGGTTTAGCTTATCGTATTATTTCCCCCTTGCAGCTGTTCTCTTTTATAATTCCCTTCCGTGGGGTCGCGGAGTAAGAATGCTATTCACCACCTCTCCCGAGAGTATTATGAAAGACGACTAAGGAATACAACACGCATATAATATCTATACAAGAGAAGAAAAACTCGAAATAAAACACTATACGTCTGACCAGCGTGGATGATAGGTCGCCCGAGCCTCCTCCTATCTAGGAGGAGGCTCGGGCTCAACTGTGGAAGGTATGAGCTGAAATGATAATGAAGTCCCTAGAAATCCAATATACGTAATTGAAACTATCCGAAACTGTCAGATAACTTGCCTATGGTGGTAAATGGCTGGTGGCTATATTAACGCTCCTGATGATAAGTGATAACTACCTTTTATGGACCTCAGCAATACCAGGGGTAGTTTTGCTCGTTTAACCGTCTAGTGTTGGACGTAGGCCTTCTCCTCCAACGGAGCCGTAATCGCCACGTTTGTGGGATTCTATTACTTTTTAATATAAACTATATTTAAAAATAATGTTTTATTGTGCAGGGCTCAGAATAAGCCTGACGCAGCGGTGGCGGTACACTGTGTGGCGGGGCTGGGCCGCGCGCCGGTAATGGTCGCCATAGCGCTAATTGAACTCGGCATGAAGTACGAAGAAGCCGTCGAGACAATCCGAGAGTGAGTATCCGTATTTTGTTTATTGCCACCCCTCTCTCTCCCGTGGTGTCGTAAAAGATTACTAAGGGATTAGAATACGCAGATAACATCTATACAAGACAAGAAACACGAAATAAAATCTTATACCTACTCGTCTGATCAGCGTGGTATCAGTACGTAAATTTACCTTTCATTGTGGAGGATGTTCACGAGCCGAGATGATTAGAATAATATTGATTGAAGGAGACCACCTAAACTACCTTTGTTACCATACAAATATTTGATCAAAATATGTGGCATTTTACCTTAAGGTATTTTTGCAAGGCACATTGCGATGCATCGATGCTCTTACGTTTGACAGTTCTTCTACTCTACTTCATCCCACGCCTCTGAAGGAAATGTTTAGAATTACAACTATGAATATGAAACAACCTGAGATTTAGACAGAGTATTAGAGGTTACGATTGAGATTTCTCTTACTCTTGTACGATACGAGGATTATTCTTATGTTTATTTTGTCGGGTATTACGTAAAAATCACGAATGCATATTTACTACACGAATCTTTATATAAGCGTTTTTCGTAGATCTTATTATTGAAGAGTCTTCACCCAACTGCAAATTGTTTTGGTCCTTATATCTTTTAGACGTCTTTTACTACACCCAGGCAAGGAAGAGGTGGTGAATTTTATTCTTACTCTGTCTCCGCACAGAATACAAAATGAAATTATTTGCAAGAGATACAATAAACCAAGGTTGGTTGATGATCCGCCATCTGATGACAGAGTAAGAATACAATCCACCATCTACTCTCTCGCCCGTGGGTGTCTGAAAAGACGACTATGGTATTAAATATAACAGCTATGTGAGAGAAGGAAAACTCGAAATAAAACCCTATACCAATATATCTGATCATCATGGTATAGTAGGTCAATCTCCTATGGTGGAGGAGGCTCCAGCCCAACAGTGGCACGTATATGAGCTGAAATTATGATGATTATATTTAGCATGTTTTAATCCCAGTTGTATCTGACGTAATACTTATTTATTCCAGTCAACGGCGCGGCGCAATCAACGCCAAGCAACTGTCGTATTTGGAGAAGTACCGACCAAAGTCACGGCTGAAGAAGAATGGACACAAGGGGGCAAACTGCTGCGTGCAATAAATAACGCGTCAAGGGTACCGTCCTGCGCCCGAAACAGCGAATGTAGCTCTGCTTTCACACACACACTGACACAAGGGAGCATAGTCAACAATCAATTTTTTTTTATCATCTTAGTGTCCATGTCGCCTCTTTTCGACGACCCATCTGTATTATTTTGTCGTTCTATTATAAACCCAGAACCAAATTCTGTCTTCGGCTTCGATAGTCCTTTTTTAAATCTATGACTTACTTGACCATACTTAGAATTGTTTATGATCTTATGCCCATCTCCAACATATTAGTCATGTTTTTTTTTTTATAATTTTGAGGGCCTTATTATAAGCTAATGTTTGTATGTTGAAAGTTGAGGTGGTAAATAACCCTTGTAATTGTACCGTGTATTTAGTGGACTATTTTAATAGAAGCGAGCCACAATTTGTGTTCATAGATGAAACAGTTTACTTGGGTATATAACTACATTATATTAGAAACATAATAAATTTCAATATCCATAATAACTGCAAAACCCTCTCAATGTTTAGATACAATTCTGTTCATGTTATGTTGTTGTGTGGTGAAATCATGTTTTCCTATTATTTTCTTTTAGACTTATATTATCTGTGTAATAATAATTTGAGACATAATAGACAATCATTATGGTTTTTGTGTTTTAGACAATTTGACATAAACTTACTATATTTTTTTATATATAACTGTAATTATTTGAATGCTTATCATGTAGGCTAAAAGCGTTCAATTTAATCGTGATGAAATTCTAATTCAAATGCATATAAAATAACCTGACTCACCGAAAAGTTCCAATGATGAAAATAGCTCTTTGATATTATTTTTCTATATATAATTTTATGAAGATTTATTATTATCGAAATATACGAAAAGTGTAACTACAAGGACTCACATTCTTAAATAAAAAATATTTATAAGCAAAATTGATGTTTTATTCCAAATATATAATGTATATCCTAAATGAGGTAGTGTATTTCAGGCTTTTTAGTTAATATATCAAGTAATACAGATAAATCTTAACCAATACGATTTTAAAGAAAAAAAAAAAGATTCAACAATACTGCTACAATCTATCATAATTTAAACACCTTCATTTATAAGTAATAAATAAACAAACAAATATACAATGAGATTTCACATGGCAGACCTATTTTCCATCACTGTTGGATAAAATTTCGCTTTTGTTCCAGTAGAGCTAATAAAGGATTGATTCCATGCATCTGAGCCATTTTTTTTTCTATTTTCGATCCTCTCCCTGCTCAATGACGGTCTGTTGCACAAATTAGACTCGATTTTGTTCAAGCATAATATTTTTGAAGAGTAGAAGCATAGTATTTTTGAAAACCAGAAACATGTCAAACATTTGTACGTTCACTTGCTTGTTTCTGCTTGGGTACAAATCAATAACTGCAAAAGAAGGAAACCTCGAAAAAAAGCATATTTCAAGCAATCTGGTCAGTGTGATGTAAGCCATCTTTGTCTGGGACAGAAATTTTCTTACAGTGTGATGTATGTAAGTATATTGACTGAGAAAAGAGGTTTTTTTTTTTCTCTAATAACTTACTAATCTGAAATAATTCATAAGTTTTTTTTCAAATAGCTCTATCTAAAAGATCTATTGAAGAAATTTACAACAAATATACAGTATGACTGGTAAAAGATTGTACATATTGAAGGAAACGATAGATAATGGTCATAGGTAACCAATAAAAATGTAAAAAGAAGACAATATTAATTAACAACATAGTAAACATCAACAATATTAGTGTCGCAAGACTCCCAAAAATATGGTCACCCTATAGACTAGAGGTATCGGATCGTATTCGAGCTTAGTGCACAGATGGCGTAGTGGTTAAGATAGCGACTTACAACGCTTATCGAGGGATCGACTCCCACGCGGGACAACACTGTGTGATCCACAACTTGTTGTTCTGAGTCTGGATGTAATTTGTGTCCGTTAATTACACCGGCACACAAAAAAAAAGTGGAATGTACTTTGGACCGGACCTACCTACCGACATGTTTTTCGACACGCTGAATTTGAATTTCATATACAATACATTCCACTTTTTTTTGTGTGCCGGTGTTATTATTGTTTGTAAAGTTCCCAGCAATACAAGGAATATTTTCTTAGTCAACAGCGGTGACCACCAACATCATGCGGTGTTGTCTTAAAATTATTATTATAAATTATTATAGTCATTGATAAAGGTATCAGTCACTTTTCCTTCATACTTTGATCCTGGCTTAGGACAGGCAAAAATACCTAGATAATAATAAACGTTCGTAACTGAATTTTTAAAAATAAATTACTAATTTCTAATGTACTTAAATTGTATTAGAGGCAGTTGGTATAAATAAGGAGGCACCTTGGTGTTTCTGGCGTATTTAAAAAGTGGAATCATATCTATGTACAGTGATTAAATAATAAATCTATTTACAAATTACAATTACGCTAATCCCAGCAATCAAAATTAACAAAATAATTGTTTACCTCTTCGCGTACGTAAATAATCAACTTTAGTTACTAATATTGTTAATTCACAACGATTTAGTGAATATGAAATTAAAAATTCATATTATTATTCTATCACTTTTTACAAATACGGTTAAAAATAAATTAAATCAAATCAGATCAAATGACTCGTAAGTTAACAAATACGGAAATGCAAAATGGCGAAATCGGCGCGCGCTCGTTTTATTAGCACTTGTCAAGGTCACGCACTCGCCTAATTTCTTTTTTAGTGCCGATTTAACTGCTAGAATTATTAAAAGTAGGTGTAGGGATAATGTAATTAATCTACAAACAACCGTATGTTTTATTGGTTGTTTGTACGACGTCCAGCGTCGCGAGAGCGCCTGTCTAAAAACAATACATACAACATACCTTTCTTTTTATACTTGAGATCCTTACGACCGACAGCACAATAACACATTTAAGCTGACTCTCACTTGATGCTAGTATTTTCTAGTTTTATGTGGATTAACATGTGCCCACCGTTATTCATTTTGAACGTTGTACAATCCGACACGGGTAAATAGACGTTTGACTCATCATCATCATTATTTCAGCCTATCGCCGTCCACTGCTGGCCTCCCTCATGTTGCGCCACAATGAGCGGTCCTGTGCCGCCTGCATCCAACGACGCCCAGCTACTTTCACCTATCTGGATCTACCTAACTGGACTGTTTGTCCTAGGTAAACATAGTGATCGACAACTTCAAGAATCGCATTGCCAACTAGGACCGGTACAGGAATGACATGGGCATTTGGCATGACTTTGGTCTTGTCCATGTTCATTCGTAAACCCACTAGTTGGGATACCCTGCTGAGATCATTGAGCATTGTGCCAAGGTCTTCCATGGATTCTGCCAAACGACTATATCGTCCGCAAATCGAAGGTGAGTGATGTATTCGCCGTTAATGTTGATGCCGAGTCCAGTCCAGTCTAATAGCTTGAAGACATCTTCCAGTGCAGTGGTGAACAGTTTCGGAGAGATGACATCTACCTGTCTCACGCCTTTCTGCAACTGGATCGGTTTCGTACTCTTATCCCGGATACGGACTGACATTGTGGCGTTCCTATACAAACACTTCAGCACTTCGATATAGCGATAGTCGATTTGGCACCGCTGAAGGGACTGCAGCACCGCCCAAGTTTCGACTGAATCAAAGGCTTTCTCATAGTCCACAAACGCTAAACACAGGGTCCGATTATACTCCTCGGTCTTTATAATCTGCCGAAGCGTGAGGATATGGTCTATGGTGCTATAGCCTTTTCGGAAGCCGGCTTGTTCGGGCAGCTGGAAGTCATCAAGCTTGCGCGAGAGTCGATTGGTAATGACCCTCGAGAACAACTTATAAACATAGCTCAGGAGTGAGATGGGTCTGTAGTTCTTTAGAAGAGTTTTGTCACCCTTCTTGAAGAACAGCACCACCACACTCCTAGTCCACGACTCTGGAACGTCGCCCCCGAGGATAACGGAACTAAATAGCTTTTGAAGGGCTATTAAGAGTGGCTTGCCGCCCGCCTTCAGAAGCTCTGCCGTAATTCCGTGATCTCCCGGTGCCTTACCGTTACGTAGTTGTTTGAGAGCCATTCTGATCTCGTACAAGCTGATGTCCGGGATTTCTTCGGTATAGTGCCGAGTTAGCTTGGATCTGGGATCTTGGACCAAGCCGACAACAGGATTTCGGGATGATTTGTATAACTGTCCATAGAACCTTTCGACCTCTCCCAAGATCTCACTTTGGGATGAAATGACAGTGCCATCGTCGGTCTTCAGCTTAGTCATTTGGCTTTGCCCAATAGACAGATCTTGTACGAACACTTTTGAGCCACGATTCCGCTCTATCGGTTCTTTAATACAGATTAAATCAGATCAAATACAGTATTAAATCGGCGAATATCGCGACGCACAGACCTGGAGATCTGCCTATGTTTGGACCAATCGGCTGAAGACTGCACCGTCATTTCTTTTCTCCGCCCCATGAGCTCGAGAGTCTGGTCAGAAAGTTTTTAGGTCTATTAACGCGGTGAGCCTTGAAAAATTTCGACTCAACCGCGTGGACAGTTTCCACGAACCTGTTGTTCATATCGTTCGGAGATTCGCATTCGTCCAGACATTTGTCTGTCCATTAAATATTTTTTTTTACGTTAAACACTAATCACTGGCAAAACTCGCGGGACATAGTCCATTCACCAAAGTCTTGAACACGTTGAAAATGACATGCATGTTTCATGCCACGTTTTGAGATGTTCCAAATAGTTTTGTGACGTAGATATGTACGTTAAACTTCGAGCGGCTTCTCTTGTGCTAGCTTGCAGTTCCTCTTGGAAGTACTGCAAGATATGTCCTTCAAAGCTTACTGGAAAGCGGTTTCAGCCACGTCCTTGAGGGTGACGCAGAATATGAAATGGGCCATAGTTAAGCAACCGCCTGCAGTATTATAGCATTATCAGCACAAGATGCCATCAACCACTACATCGAAAATTGTTATTTACATAATATCAAAAAATAATAAACGTGCATAAAGACAATCCAGCGAACGGAGCTAACACACTAATACGATTAGGCAATCGCGGTCCGCGGACAACTAATTTTTTATTTTAGAATTTTTTGAAGGATTCGCGTATGACGCGAGGGAAAGTGGGGATCGCTGCCCTGTGGTCTTATTGGCCCGAGACGGCCTTGTCATGCCGACACCCAATAACTAGTTCAATATCGCTGTTACGTAAATTTTTAGTACAAGTGCGTTAACCTATACATAGATACCTATTATAGGTAGGTAAATATTTTTATAAGATAAATAGTTCAAAATTTAAGTACATTTTTTTTTAATATATTCGGTATCAGAATCGAGTACCGAGTAGCTTCCTTCAATATGTATAATCTTTTACCAGTCACCCTGTATAATACACCATAGGACTTATATATCTATTGCTAGTTTGTAAAATATAATATTAAAATATTTAGAAGACAATGTGTATCTTAATTCGTTCTAACTAGATTCGAAAACATTATAAAATGTTGAGAGAGATTCTATATATATAAAGTTTTGTAAAATACAAATAAATAATTCTATTTACTAATATTAAGAGGAATATAATATCAACAATTAGTATTTCATAGTTTTACTTCTTAGGTACATACTTGTGGACTTTCCCACCATATCTAGCTATAAAAGCTTTTATATCGAACTTCCTTTTGCATCCGTCATAGTTCATGTATCTTATCTTGCCAAATACTGACCGTTCAGCCCAACCTTGGTCGTGTATACCACATATGGACCACATACAACCTGCAACCGGAATATTTTCGAGATAAACTACTTGCCACCTTTTTTTGGTAGGCTAGTCTGGACACACCCCGTCCAATCTGTCCGGGACGATGAATGAGCGGCGTGCGACCTCATAACATATCGTATTCCATCGCCATTGGGGCGACCACTGGTAAGTATATTCGACTATGTTCGAAAATAGGGACTTTAGTATATACATAGTTAATTCGATACAAAATGCATAAACGTCGGTTAAATAACGATTTGACGGGGAATGGAATCAATTATCATTAAAGACAATTTCTTATATTTAATCATACCCAAAATAATAACACCGGCACACAAAAATAAATTTGGAATGTACTTTGGACTGGACCTACCTACCGATATGTATTTCGACCCGCTGAATATGAATTTCAAGTCCGTTTGGCCCGGTCACCCTCCAGTTTTGAGTAAAATGCAAAAAAACCTCAAAAAAAAATTGCCGAATATTGCAGTTAAAGCCATGAAAAACTTTTTGTAGACCCGGATCACGTATGATTTTTGTGTATTTCAAATAACTGAATTTAAATCTAAAAGTTAATTAGCCCGGTGAGCCGTCCAAATTTGAAAAAAAAATGAAAGCCCCAAAAAAATGGCAATATATCATGAAAAATTGAATGAAGTCTTCGAAATAAAAATTTTTTTTTTGGACTCCGATTGAGTATGATTTTCATGTATTTTGTTCCGCTGAAGTTTTCTTGCCCCGTTAACGTTTTAAAATTAAAAAAAAATCTCAAAAAACCAAATAAATCGGGCAAATTGCAATTAAAACTATGAAAAAAAAAACATCTGTAAAATATGATTAAATACTTTTCCTGTATTTTTTCACGCATAAAATATGCATTTCTTAACTTGTATTTACGTGATCCGGGTCCACAAAAATTTTTTCATTGCTGTGACTGCAGTTTTTCACAATTTTTGACCTTTTTTTTGAGGTTTTTGCATTTTACTCAAAACTGGAGGGTGACTGGGTCAAACGGACTTGAAATTTAGATTCAGCGGGTCAAAATACATGTCGGTAGGTAGGTCCGGTCCAAAGTACATTCCACGTTTTTTTTGTGTGCCGGTGTAATTAGTGACTGTCAAATAATTAGCATTTTTTTGCGAGGACATTACTTTGCGCGACTCTAAATTGTCGTTCTCAGTCTGTATCTGATTTGTATCCGTAGAATGTAAAGTCCATCGCAATACAAAGATTATTTCCTTAATGTTGTCTTAAAAAACAGATAAAAATCTTTTACCAATTTAAAAAGAATTACTTTTTTAAGGAAAACGAAAAAATCGTTAACTGTGATAATGTCGTTTTCATTAATGAGACTTGGCTGAACACCAATCAGATGCCTTTTCGTTCTTGGACACATACCATGCATATACCCATCACGTCATGTCCACAGTCATGACCAACCGACAGACGTCAAAAACGTATTCTCTTAGCGACCAGACTGTAGTTATAAAAATATACATGACACTTACCAACATATCCATTAGAGTCCCGTCCGTCAATACTATAGTGATCATTAAGATATATAGCATATTTAAGAGCATCTTCAGGGCTCGGTGACCATTCTAATATTTTCTTTGCCCAGTACATGCGAAGGAAACCATGCATTTTCCCCTCTTTTACAAGTTGAATTTGAGCTGAGTTCCATAGATCATCATGCGTTTCGGCCTTTGCAAGCTGTTCTCGAGTGTAGATATGAGTCCGTTTGTCTTTCCTAGATAATTTAATAATTATTATTTTTATTTACTTCGGTAAATATTATAGGGTACTATGCGAGGATGCCTAAGAATACGACTAAAACTTACTCGTAGAAGATGACTAAAAGCTAGCACTGCGGCAACTCTGACCTGACGCCATCTGGTCAACAATGGAATTCCTAAGAAAGACTGACACCAAGCAAGCAGCTGGTCATAAAAATATTGGCAAAACTTTTGCAACATGTACAATGAAGATAAAAATAATACATATTACCCAAGTAGTGTAGCCCAAAAAAGTCTTGGTCTTGCGAGACCAAGACCTCTTAATTTTTGCAAGACCAAGACTGGCCCTGCAAGACTTGAGCAAGACCAAGACTGAGCCTGCAAGAGTCTCGCGTCTTGCATTTAAGTCAAATCACCATTTCAGCTTATATACTCGTACGTCCAACTGTTGAGCTCGTGTCTTCTACATAATAGGATGGAAATTGACCTACGATACCACGGTGATCGGCCGTGTTGGTACAGGATTTCATGTCAAGTTATATATCTATATATTATAACCCTTAGTAGTCTTTTAAGACACTCACGGGTAAAATAGGGGGTGATGAAATGTATTCTTACTCCGTCACTACACGACAAGTCAAATCAGTCTTGAGATATATATCTATTGGCCAATCGATTCCCAATGTTGGTGTTGGCTTTTCAGAATTACTCTTTGGAAAGGCTTAAGGATAAAAATATCAGAATCGTCGTCACCCTGTTAATTAGTCTTGATAAGTTTCACAGGAGAGTGCTCTTGCCCATTATATTTATATATCAGTTTATTCATTAGCCCAACGACGTCCACTGTTGGACATAGAAATATGCCTACAATTAATCTACATAAGTAACACCCAGACTCGCAAAAATAATTATTTTGCGTAGATCGGTACGCGTACATAAAGATCGCAATATAATAATGTGAAAGAGAAGTAAAACTACTAGAAATAAAATCCTATACCAACATGTTTGACCAGCGTGGTATAGTGGGTCAATTTTCTTCCTACTGGGATGAAGATTAATCTTCTTCTGAATACCAACCCACTACTACTACTACTAACCCAGCAGTGCCACTTTTATGAACTGAGACGATGACGACGAATATCATACATTTGGTGACCCTCTTCATAGATATATTATTAAAAACTACTACTATCATAAATCGGGAGAAGTTGTTTATTTGAACGCCCTTATCTCAGAAAATATTCCAAAAGAATGTTATTTTGTCAGATAGTCTGTTTATCCAGAAAAGTTTTAGGCTCTAATACGTAACACTGCGACATACATATTAGTAAATTGGTCCGGAGCAGTGTCTATAAAGGCTAACAAATCGGATAAAATTTTAAAGCTGTTAAGTGTTATCCGTAGTAGCTGTTGTTACGGCAACTACCTACTTAGATAACAAAAATTGTGATTAAAGTAGGTACATATGTTATGGATATTATAAATGGTGATATTGTTTTTAATGCCAGGGGGCGTTATTTAAACGAAATAATAGCATTGTATGGATAGGTAAGTCAAGCAAGTGAAGCTGTTGGAACAGCTAGTTTTAAATATATCCAGATGGTAGGTAGGTAGAATTATATAGGTATAAAAATCGTCACTAACACATTCTTTTTTATGGCGCAACTATTAGGTATGGCGGATATTGTTAACTTGAAGGAGAATATAAACACTCCCATTTAATAAAACATATTTAAAATGATATATAATTTATTGTATCAACTGACCCGTGTGATGATGTCTTAAGAAAACAGGGTCATAATTCCTTCCTTTGCCATAGGAGTAGTAACGCTGTCTAATGTAACTCCAGGGAAATAGGAGAGTAATTTTCTCCAGTGGCAAGGGTTATATTAAATAGTGGACTATAGGCTATCAGATGGATAGATAGGATAGGATGATATTTGATTAATTTAGTTGGATTTTTCCTTGCCATGATAAATGAGTGTTACGTTATTCCAACTGTAAGACTTGCGAGACTTGCTGCAATACCAAGACTCGGGTGCGCAATACCAAGAGCAAGACGAGACCAGGTGTGATGTTGCAAGACCAAGACTAGTCCAAGTCTCGTCTTGGTTTTGCATTTGGGCAACACTATACCCAAGTAATTGATATGAGAGCAGGCTAGTGGCGAATGATGACATTTACTTTTGATAATAATATATCCACCAATCTGCCCATTGCTGTCCTTTCAACGTGGCGATTGTGATATAAATATAATAATGATGTGTCCTTCCTATAGCCACTTCAGCATACTAATTCTTCGTGCTATGTTGGTTACACCGTTTTACGAATTTCTGTATTTCGGATCAGTGGCGGCTGTACCTTAAGTGCGCTAAACCACCAAATCAGAAGATTGATTATTACCAAATGCTAATACTCCTTTATTTTTAAATTACTATATTAATATTTATTCTTTGAACATACAAATACATTAGGGTGCTTTTTTTTTTTTCAACTATTTTTTTTTTTCGGTCCCATCGTGAAATTTTGTTGCAAGTACCCAAAAAAAAATACCCTGAAAGTTTGAGCCCTTAATATTAATATTAAGACCTCGACCCAGGCGTTTGAAGATTTCCCCTTAAAAAAACACAGAAACTTTGGCTTTTTCATGTTTAAATTTCTATAGTTCAGTGGCATTTCATAGCATCGCTTCGACTGTGGACGGGTTTTTTTCAGAATTGAATGCTCTACAAAAGTGTCCATTGCGGCCAAGTCGTAACTCGAACCGGCGAGTTAGTACAGGCCTCTAAACTTGATTTTTCCATGAAATTCGCGTTTTTTCGCAGTTATCTCGTGAATAACAAGAGCTACAGAAAAAATACAAATGACAAACTTGTACAAAATTTAATTTCCTACAAAAAAGGTTCTGAGCACCAAGTCGCTAAAGTTAATATTTCCGGAGATATTTAATGATAAAGTTTTTGTAATTTAAAATTTTTATCGAAAATCATGTCAAATTATAAAAAATATATTTTTTTTTATTATTCATCACTACTTTCTTAACTAATTACTTTTTTTTAAAGATGGTACGATAAAAAAATATAAATAGTCGGAAATATGTCAAATATGAAAATTTTATTAATAAGCATGATAACAAAAAATTTTTTATTTTACTTCTGTTCGACTGTATTGTGATTTCGTACATGAAGGGTGCTCTGAGCGATGGTTTTGGACAGTCTGAAAAATTTTTTGCCTCTCCTGTTCATTATTGGTCAACCCTTGATTGAATTTTTCAGCTAGTGCTACTCCTCGCTCGGCAATATCATTCACTACCTTCAAGTTGCAAAATGTTTTGAGACACTGTTGATACTCGTAATTAGTTTCCCATGTATTTGGTTCTGAATTTAAAAATCCATAAGGAAGATTAAATTGTTCAAAGATAAATAATGAATTTTTGGTCACAAAATCACTAATGTTTTTATCTATCATTGAAGTTATTGCACTATAGGCCACTGTGTAACGTTTACTAGCTTTTTCAACGGCTATTGTGCTATTAATTTTCTCTACAATTTTCAATTTTTCTTCTCGTGAAACTGTTTTATCGAAAAGAGCCAATCCAACAAGCTGCTCATGTAAATACCATAAATGCCTGCATAATTTATCCAATGCTGCATTTGCTACATTAGGATGAATGTCTCTATATTGAATGAGATTTTTCACTAATTCCAAATCTGAATTGGGTGCTTTTATCGCATTCGGAGCGATGAACCAGATTTTAACATAGAATAATACGATAAAAACACATATCTTACGTAAATCATTCACTTCTTTGATTGAAATTTTGAATTGTCTGCGAAACATATAAATTTTCAAACAGTAGAGAGCTTTTGAAAGCCATCTTGCATGATGACAAGCACCAGGAGCTGTAAATTTAACTTCATGACTTTCTTCGCCACCCAAAAATATACGACTCAGCATCAAAAACTCTTTGTAGTCATCTCGTGGATGATGATTCTAATTAGATAAAAGAATAAATAATTAAAAATTAATACAGAGTAAATAAATTGATCATTTGAAAAACCGTAAAATTATTCCTGTTTTAAGGTATTGAATAAATGGAATCGAAAGTATGAAAGTACTTATAAGCAAACCTTTAACTGATCTTCAATGAAATCCAGTATATCTTGTTTTTTATCGTTTAAAATATCTGCTATAAGTTCGTCATTGATGCCAATTTCGTACACTGATGTATCAATTTTTGTCCAATGATCTCGAAATCTTTTGAAAATTGGTACAGATGGACCATTCGTAACTGGCCAAGCTACTTCTGCCACATTTTTCAACATTAATTCCGATGTATGATGGCGACAAGCTAGATACAACAAATCACGACCAATCATTTTTTCAAATATAGCACAAGCGCCATTTACATCACCTGAAAAGTTTATTTTTATTATTCAATTTAAATTAAACAACGAAATCTAAAATTGAATTTGTCAAATTGTTTATTCATAAAAGCTTTTGTTATCAAAAATCTTTGTTGCTTTAATTCGCCGGACACATTTGAAACATTACATAAACAAAAAAAAACTTAGCAAATCTTTGTAAATCATTTTGGAAGACTTGACTCAGCTATTAGCTTTTTGAAATTGAAGCATAATTTGTTTATTAGAATAAAAAACGCAAAGTAGAAAAAAGCTTTTTACAATGGTTAAAACTATATTCTCGGGTTAAGAAAATTACAAAAACATTAATCAATAAAATTACTTAGACAAAATAAAAATTTACCAGTATTTGAACTAGTTGTATCGAAACACATCGCTTTTATTTGATCACAAAGATCCCATTCAGTTAATGTGTTGAATATGGCTGAAGCTTGACTCGATCCAGTGCCATCAGAAAGAAACGGAGCTTCTAGAATTCTTGAAGTATGTGTTCCAGAAATATGTATCGCCAGTCGTTCTGCTTTCAATGTGCCATGTCCTGTAGGAAGTTTCTTACCATCCCAGTGAACTACAAGAGATTCGTCATCTTCTTTCTTCTTCTTTATGGTATCAACAATTTCTTCACGTTTTGAAATGCGCGCATTACGAATTGAGGAGTAACTTAAATTATATTTCTCGACATCGAGACCCAGACTTTTAATAACAGCTGTTATAATAAACATCGCATTTCTATCGCTGGTTTGAGTGCGATCAAGCGCTGATACGAGTTCAGAAGTCAAAATGTTAAGCTTTTTCATTTTCGGAGCAGGAATTTCATATTCAGAATCAGAGCAAGTTCGTTTTAATTCACTAGAACTCGATACGTTACTGGAAAAACTGGTCAAGACTGTTTGTTGAGATAGTTTGAAACCTGAAATGGAAAATTTTTAGAACTTAATTGTTAAACATAATAGCTAGAAACAAGTAAGAAAAGATCTTTAAAAATGAAAAATATTTTGGCAATTGTTTAAAATCACGGCTCCACCGTTTTTTGAAAATGAAATTAATTTTCTTTTACAAATTATTTAATTTTTTTCTTAAATTTCATCAAAAATTGAATATTTAAAAATATGCAGAACCGCGATTCTGAACAATTACCAATTTTTTGAAGTATTTATAATTTTTTTATTAGTTAGGAAACCCCAAGTTGATATTCAAAAACTAACCTGTTTCTATCTCAATGTTGACGTTATCTTCATCAACTACATCTTGTTCCATAGCTGACTGATTATCAGAAATCATTTCTGGTGAAGCATAGGCTACTGGTAAACGTTTATTACAATTCTCACCTTGACTCTCGAATAAAAAGTTTCTAACTCCTTCTGGCAAGTTTTTCACGGCAGCACAATTAGAAATATCAAACAATTTATCAAGTTTTTCGCAAAACTTTTTGACATTGGCTTGTTCAGCTTTTGATTTTTTTGCTCTGTGTCGATGTTTTTTAATGATCATATACTCGGCATAAAGCTTTTCTAGCTTTTTCTTACTGTGCTGAGGACGAATAGTCGGAATCAAAAAGCCGGCCCAAACAGCATTAACCTCACTAAGAACATCTGATGAACTATTTCGAATAGTTTGTTTCAAAGAATGATGTTTGTACATAAACAAGCTCAATACGTCGCGATATAAGGGTAATTTATTTTTATTAATTGTCTTTATTTCAAATCCGATTAAATAATTGTAGATTTTTTCACCAATTTGTTCAGACATTGTTAATAATGATAATGTTGAACTGAAATACGTAATGCAACGTTGACTACAAATAATCGACGCTATGAGGTTAGTGTACACAAAGCTTTGTTTAGTACCCCCGCGACGTCAGTGTTAAGTAGTGGAGATTAAAGAAAGCGCTATAATTAAGCAGTAAATTAAGTAAGCTCAATCAAGGTCAAGCCAAAGTCTGATTGTTGCGCTGAAAGGAGTGGGGTTATTAGAGTAAACAAAAGGAATGATCAGTACTAGATTACTCACGTACATTTCACCTCTTTCTTCTCGTTACATATTTTAGTTTTTGCTAACCTGATCTTATAAATTACAAAAATGTCTAACCTGTCAATTTATCTATAAATGTAAAACCTTTTCTTTTACAATCGATACTAACATATTACCAACTATTTATATTTTTTTATCGTTCCATCTTTAAAAAAAAGTAATTAGTTAAGAAAGTAGTGATGGATAATAAAAAAAAATATATTTTTTATAATTTGACATGATTTTCGATAAAAATTTTAAATTACAAAAACTTTATCATTAAATATCTCCGGAAATATTGATTTTAGCGATTTGGTGCTCAGGACCTTTTTTGTAGGAAATTAAATTTTCTACAAGTTTGTCGTTTGTATTTTTTCTGTAGCTCTTGTTATTCACGAGATAACTGCGAAAAAACGCGAATTTCATGGAAAAATCAAGTTTAGAGGCCTGTACTACCTCGCCGGTTCGAGTTACGACTTGGCCGCAATGGACACTTTTGTAGAGCATTCAATTCTGAAAAAAACCCGTCCACAGTCGAAGCGATGCTATGAAATGCCACTGAACTATAGAAATTTAAACATGAAAAAGCCAAAGTTTCTGTGTTTTTTTAAGGGGAAATCTTCAAACGCCTGGGTCGAGGTCTTAATATTAATATTAAGGGCTCAAACTTTCAGGGTATTTTTTTTTGGGTACTTGCAACAAAATTTCACGATGGGACCGAAAAAAAAAAAATAGTTGAAAAAAAAAAAGCACCCTAAAATACATATAACAAATAAAATTTCAAATTATGACGAAACAATTTAAGCGCTTTACTAAATTATTAAACCTTATTTTCCCTGTAAAAAAAATCTCGTGCGTTTAGGCGAGCGCACGGGGACTGCCCATACAATTTGTATTAGTTATGAGTTAAAACGCCTGGCGCGTGAGGCAGAAGATAGTTCATAGAAATATACTGAAAATGAGTCTGTTCCCCTGCGCTGCACGGCCGAACCAAATATTGCCGAGAACTCGATTTTCGACGAAATTCATGTGATGCGTTAAATATGGTTTGTGTACATTAATTGCTTTTTTTATTTTGGTCTTAGTTCTATTTTATATTGCGTATACAGTGTGTGGTGTGAGTGAAAATGAGCATAAATATATAGTCTATATTTAGGGTGTAGATCGTGAAAATCACCGAAAAGAGTGTTACGATTTTTCATATTTAACCTATTTACATATGATTGATATCAATGATAATTTGTATATATTACACAATAAGTATGTTCATGCTTATATTAAACTCTTAAACCTAATAGTTGTTATATAATAAACGTCAACAAACGCACAAAATTGAGTAAAAATGCAAAAACATGACTTCGTATTTTTCAGATTTAACCCCATAAATCAACACAAATTGATAAAAAGAAACACTTTTTGAACACTGAAGAAACCAATAAGTATAGCTGTATACTTCTTTTTATACCTTTACAAACAAAGACTTCTCTTTTAAAGCCCTAAAATCTAGATATATTTTAAGGTAAAATTTTCATACACAAATGTATGGAATAATGCGTTCGTTTCATTCGTGCAATCTCGATGATCACTACGGCAGTTCCTTTCTGTAAGTGGACGCGACACCACGCTTGTCGTCTGCAGACAGCAGAATTACGTATTGTGAATTTGTTTTTTTGTAAAAAACTGTAAGTATAACATTTTTATAATTAATTTATTTTCAGTTAGTAGAAAGTATCGATATAATGAATGTCTGAAAGAAAGCCATGATGGAACTAGATATAAATCGTAAAAAATACAATATCTACACTAATAGGTATTATAAAGAGGAAAGATTTGGATTTTTGTATGTAACGAATAAACTCAAAAAGTACTGGACCGATTTTAATAATTCTTTTATCATTCGAAAGCTACATTATCACCGAGTAACATAGGCTATTTTTTTCGCAGGACTGATTGAATTTGAGTGTCATGCCAGGGAAAAGAAAGTTTTGTACGCATTATAAAAATATGAAAGCCAAAAGATCTCGGAATAAAATGTAAGTTCCTCCCTACTTATTTATTATCGCATTTGAACAGGGTACATTACAAAGCTAATACAATATGTCATATGATTTAGATCGCCCGATTCAGACATATACCTACAATAACATGTAAATATTGGTTTGTATTATCTATATCTATACTGATAAATAAAATTGAAGTATCTGTATGTAATATCAAATTAATAGGATTTTTTTTAAAAAAAAAAAGGCGATACGGAGTTCGCCGGGTCGGCTAGTATTGTCTAAATATCAAATTGTGGAAGTAGGTAGGCGACAGCGCAACTTTGTCGACATACCTATACCGCCAAACAGACGCGAGGCGCCTAGCGTCTGGCTTAGGGTTGTACAAAATAAATAAAAAGTGGATAATATTGATGAATAATATTTCCAGTATTGAAAATAAAGAAAACATTGGGGCCGAGACTCTGAGCAACAATGCTACGCGCTGTATAGAGGTAAGTTGTTATACGTAATTCTTGTAGACTTGTTACATAAATAAACAAACTACTTAGTGATGGGCGAAGACAAAATCTCAATACCTACCTATAGATTTTTTCTTGCAATATTTATTATTTTCATCGAGAGACAAACACCTTAGTACCGAAATACTTCTCAATTACTTTCTCAAAAGAAAATTTACGTTCAAATAGGTGACGTCATAAAAAAACAATACCTAATGCGTAAAGAAATTATAATTTCTATTCATCAGGAACCTAATATTGTATTAATTCTTTTGCATTTTTTTAAATTTTTAATTATTTTTTATAAAAAAAATCAAGCCATTATCTTTCTTTACAGGAACTAGTTATTGAAAACGACCAAGAGGGAAAGGTGGATGAAATGGAAGTTGGGCGTAGAGTTGTAGACGTTTCTTTTTTTTTAAAGCTCTTCAGGCCATAGGGGACCACGGTCCAATGGATTGTAAGTTAAGTTACCTCAGTATAATAGGTGAAGTAAAAGTTGGTCTGGACTCAAAACTCATCATGAAATGTAGTATGTGTAGTATGAAATTTACTGTGTGTTTGATTGAAAAGAAAGAAGATAGAATGGAAGTGAATCATCAAATTGTATCTGGTATCATATCATCTGGTGGGAGCTACTATCAGTTAAAAACATTAACTGCCGCAGTAGCCCTACCAATCATGTCACCTTCATTATACAATGAAATTAATAATACGGTTTGCGATTGGTGGGAAAAGACAGCAGCACATTCCATGGCAGAAGCTGTCAAGGAAGAAGCGGAGTACGCAGTGTCTATAGGTAGTGTTGATAAAAATGGTACACCATTAATATCTGTTGCTGTTGACGGTTGTTGGAGCAAGAGATCTTATGGTAAGAATTTTTCCGCCTTGTCCGGCGCAGCTGCGATAATTGGCATTAAAACTAATAAAGTATTGTTTTTTGGAGTTAAAAATAAATACTGCGTAGTTTGTGCACGAGCCGCAAAGAACGACAGTCAGCCCTCGGAACACCGTTGTTTCAAGAATTATTCGGGATCATCTACCGGTATGGAATCGACCATAATAGTTGAGGGGTTTAAACGTTCCATTGTTGATCACGGTGTAATTTATAATAAATTTGTAGCAGACGGCGATTCCAGTACTTATAAAAAAATATTAGATTCGCGACCGTACGGTAATTTAACAGTAGAGAAAATTGAATGCAAAAATCATCTTTTACGATACTACTGCAATAGCTTGGAGAAACTGTCGAAAGACACTAAGTATCCTTGCGAATTGCGGAAATTCGTAAAAGAAAGGTATTTGCGTTTAAGAACGGGTGTAAAATGCGCTATTAAATATTGGGGCGATCAAAATCAGTCACTCGAAGAAAAATAAAAAATCTTAGTGAAGATATCCTAAATGGTCCACAACACGTATTTGGTAATCACCAATATGGCAAGGAGTATTTCTGTAGACCTGATACTCGTCGAATAGAACCTGTTGGGTTGCTTCCAGCAATTGTTGGATGCGGATTAATGGACGCGGTACACATTTTAAGTAAAAGACTGTCATATCATTCTAGAAGTTTAATTCATAATTGTACAAGTAATATAGTTGAAAGTTTTAACGCAGTGATTGCCAAATTAGTAGGGGGTAAGCGTGTAAATTATTCTTCCCGTGGTTCTTATGCGGGCCGATGCGCAGCTGCTGTTGTCTTTTAATACAGGATCGATTCATAGTAAAACTCATGAAGTAATATTTAAATCTAGTCCTAATCCTTTGATCGCGAAAGTGGAAAATTGTAATCGTAGAATCCGTTTAATTGCTAAACCTAAATTAAGATTGAAAAAGAGCCACAGCGCTGTATCGAAAGACGCTCACTATGGACCAAACTGCGAAAAACCTGATCTGAGTCCAGAATTATATGAGAAAGCCAAGTCATCTTTTTTAGCCGATTTAAAGTTGTCTTGTGCTGAAAGAGAGGAGCTTGAAAGGTCGACCCATTAGCAAAGAAGTAGTTCTGAGTGGATGAGTACAAGGAGAAAATTACTAACCTCATCATCGTTCGGGGAAGTTTGTAAAAAACGAGAGAGCACAAGTTGTGCTGTTCTTGTTCGTAAAATCGTTTATGGTAGTAATATCGCCAGTTTGCCTGCTGTACGGTACGGTATCGAAAACGAAGAAACCGCAATTAAACAGTTAGAAATTCAAGAGAATATTAGTATACAAGGTTGCGGTTTGTTCGTCGACGATCAATATGAATTTCTTGGTACTACACCAGATGGCATTTATGCAAACGGTTTAATTGAAATGAAGTGCCCACATTCTTTAGCTGGCATGACTCTTGATGAAGCAATGGCCAAACATACCTTTTGGGTTAAGGACAAGGCTTCCAAGGGTTATGTCATAAATAAAAATCATAACTGGTATTTCCAAATTCAGGGACAGGTACATATTACTAAAAGAAACGTTTGCATGCTTGGCATCTGGTTTGGTGCTACTGTACCTATGAAAGTTTATATTATAGAAAAGGACGACAAATTTTGGGAGGAGAAAATGGAAGTGAAATTAGTTAGGTTTTATTACGATTGCCTACTTCCAGAATTAGTTGATCCTCGGCAGTCACGAAGCATGCCCATTCGTGACGCGCCCAGTATCATAGAGGCTATGAAAGAGAGGAAAGAAGGAGCTTTACGTGTTATGAAAGAGAAGAACGCCTAATGATTTTGAAAGATACAGGTAACTTAACTACCCAGCCAGTCGATTCACGTAAACACGCCAGTCCAAAAGTCGTTTTAACTTAGGAACTTAGAAATCGCCTTTTGGTTTTCTGTTTTAAACGCACTTACTTATCTAGTCTTGGATTGTCATAAATCTTCCAATAGCTCAATTACTATACAATTTCTGAGTTACCTGGTGTAAAGAATCATAAAATTGGTTCAAAAATACAGCGAATTGAGAATTCTCCTTTTTTTTAAGTCGGTTAAAAGGGTTAAATTTGCAAAAAACGAAGTGACGTCACTGCGCTACGGTTTTTAATACTTACGTGAATCGGGCAGCTGGTAACGTTTTCATTCTGATAGGTTTTGTGATAGCCATTGATTTTATCATCAAATTAGCAGAAATCAGAACTTGATCCGTAATCGAATGAAAAAACATTAGAATTTTGAACTCATATTTCGTTATTGTTTAATTACATACTTTTAATTAGTATATTAATAATTTACAAACTTCTGTTAAAATTAGTAAATAAATGAATTATTTACTAATTTTTGTACAACCCTAGCACGCTTTTGAGATAATACGAGTAATGGCGACTCATATTTGTTATTGTGTAGTAAATAAATCATTTTTATACTTGTGTTTCATTTATTGACAGTTTTTTTAAAACCCTAGGATTTTTTTTAGATATCGACGAGGTGATCGTAAACAAAAAGTAAGTATTTGAGTTTACGCAATAGGCACATTTCCTTGCGTAGAGATAAACACACTTCCTACTGAATTTGCAATTATTTTATTGAATGAATATTTTACGAATTAGAATAAATTTTGGTAGTGAAATTACAAATAAATACATAGTTGGAATTTTAGGTAAGTAGAATACAAAAATGTCAGTCCGGACCTGCTCTTGATTGTATATTATATTATAAACTAGTAACCCGCCCTCGCTATCTTCGGCAATATTCACTTAAATTACATACTATAAAAAGCATATTGATCTATAATAAATGCACAATTTATTTAAGGTACTTAATTGGATAAGGATTAATGCTGTATTGTATAAAATCACTTAGTAAATAATCATTTTTTAGTAGAGGATAAAAAATGGTTATGGTGGGTTATCCCTAAGAGATAGACATATGCCATCGTGGACTTTTTTGTTGAACTTTTTAAGATGGATAATACTGTAGTACATTATTTTGGTCTATCTCGTAGGGTTCAGCCAACGTTTGCAATATAAGCGCAAAAAAAACGTGCTTATTTACGACATCACATTAGAAACCTCTAAATTAGTCAGCGTTTCTCTACTATATTATGCATGTATTATACATATAAACCTTCCTTAAGAATCATTCTATTTATTAAAAAAAACTGCATCAAAATCCGTTGCGTAGTTTTAAAGATCTAAGCATACATAGGGACAGACAGACGGCGGATAGCGACTTTGTTTTATACTATGTAATGTAATGATAGAAAAACATAAAAATTGTGTCTCAACTACTCTTATTAATCTTTTAAAAAGAATCAACAGCTAGTTTCCAAAAATTCAACGTTATTGTTATGCTGTAAATATTCAAGTTCAATAACAATTTCTCAACGTGGAACGTTTGTTGCAAAACATTTTGAAAATCGCGCTCTCTAGGTCATTCATCCGCCCCGTCGGATGTTACATTAAACTTTGGCGCTGCGGTCGCTCGAAATCGAGATCTCAGGCCAACAATCTACACCCTTAAAGACAATAACAACACTTTTCAAAATAAAGTCGATATAAATTGTCGGGACCTCCAAGGCCCTCTTTTATAAATATTTTTTAATAAGTGTGAAAAACTAAAAAAAAATATTTTCTCCACAAGTATGTACACCTAGAAAATTTAATGCGTTCAAAAATAATAAAAAGAATATAATTTTTTACGTAAATTGTTGTTCCATTGCAATTACTGATTTTAATACTGAGTGAGCAAGTAAAGTGCACCACCACTTTGATGACCCACCAGCCGCCACTGTTTCGGATTCTCTCTCGCAGAGAAATCCCGAGCATAGCAGTGAGATGGGTCTGTAGTTCTTTCGAAGAGCTTTGTCGCCCTTCTAGAAAAACTGCACTGCCATACTCCTGGTCCATGGACCCTGGCACACGTCCCCTCGAGAACATTAGAATTAAATAGCTTCTGAAGGGCTTTTATGCCCAGCATTTACCCTGCCTTCAATAGCTCTGCCGTTATACAATCATTTCCCGGTGCCTTACTGTTTTTCAATTGTTTGAGAGCCATTCTGATCTCATACTAGATGAGGTCCAGGATTTCTTCTATATAGTGTTGAGTAAGCTTGGATCTGGGGTCTTGGACTAAGCCGACAACAGGATTTCGCGATGATTTATATAACTGCCCATAGAACCTTACGACCTCTCCTAAAATCTCACTCTGGGATGAAATGACAGTGTCGTCTTCGGTCTTCAGTTTAGTCATTTGGATCTGCCCCATAAACAGATTTTGTGTGAACATTTTCGAGCCAAGATTCCGCTCTATCGTTTCTTCATATAGAAAGTTATAATTTAATTGATGAAAGCAGATTTCACAGGTAGATAGAAATTTGCTTATATCATAAGAAACTTTGGGGATAGACAATATTCGGTCACACCCTTCCCAAACCGCCCTGGCCGGCGTACAACTTCATAGCCTGCCGCCCATGAGCTCTCTATCGCCACGTGGGCGGGGCCAGTCCAGAGTTCTTGTCTTTGGTGGCAATAGTGAACCACCATTTGGGGAGTATATCTACTTACCTATGATCATCTAAAGTTTTCTGTGCCCACGCACTAGCTCCTTTTATGCTATCGTAATGTTCACAGTAGAAACAGAAATTGTCTGCCAGTTCCCGACGTACTATCGCCTCTTCAAGGAATGCGTTTACACTCTCCGTGTACTTGGTTTTGTACTCCTGAACACACAATGCCACCCTCTGAACTGATATTTGGCCTAAAATAATAATGGTATGTTTTTTATTTCCATCCGTTCATCCATAAGTCTATATACTTCTACATTTGGACCTAAATTGCACCTGGATAACGATTTAAGCCGTCATTACAGATTTATGATATTATTATATCCTACACTTGAAAAATAATGATTTCTAGATGGATGTCTTATACTAGGATAACATAACCTTACCAAAATAATACTCGGGTATAAGAATTTGGATGATGAAGTACAAATGTAATTCATTAATCCATATTTTACCTGTGGGTGCCTTAAAATTCGACTAAAGGGTTATATGCAGATAACACCTATATAATAGAAAAAAAATTCAATATAAACCCCTATTCCAATATGTTTGACCAGCATTGTATAGTAGGTCAATTTCTCTCCTATTAAAGAGCAGGCCAGAGTCCACTAGTGGGACATATATGTGCTATAGTATGGGTTCTCTTTTCAACGTAGACAGATTTTCAACATGAAAGCCTAACAATATACATTAATTAATAAGGATTTAGAACAAAATAAAACATACTTTTTAATATTCCTTTTCATTATTATCCAAGCTAATATGTGACCCACTAGACTCAAGCCTCTTCCACAGAGGGTCCGTCCCTTTACTTCTGTTACGCGGGTTGCTATAAGGGTTTATTTAAAATTTTTCTTTTCTTGCAGAGATGTTAACTGCTTATATCTCTTATTCATACTTTATGATCATCCAAGGCAGAGAATGGATGGTGACCACTGTATTCTTATTTCGTCAATACACGAATGAAGTAAAGCTTTTCTTTGCAGCTTAGATAGATAGCACTGTCAGACGTCTCTTCAAAAATTGAAAGTATTGGAACACACTACAATCTGATAGGGTAGGTCGGGTAAGCTGTCAGGTCACTTTATTTAGTTTTTTTTTATTTCTTTTATTGTTTTTTTTTTATTAGATTTAATGAGACCAGAATAAATGATTTTCGTTCTTTATTTATTATAGGTATAAAGTAGGGATGTTATGGAGCTCCATAACTGAAATTATCGGATATCCGAAATGAAAATATAACCGAAACATATATAGAGTTTTTGAATATTTTCAGTAAGGGTATCTGTATGTTATGACTGGGGATGATCGATGAACATCGATGTTCGATGATCATCGATGTTGAAAGGAAAAACATCGATGTTGCTATAGGCAAAACATCGTAACGATGTTAACTGTTTTTAACATCGATGTTGAAAAGGAAACATCGATGTTGAAAGGAAAACACATCGATGTTGCTATGGGCAGAATGAAATTTCCTAAAAAAAATTGGAAGATTTTACTTCAGCGTCGTAACATCGATGTTAAAAATATTCGACAGTTTCCTAAAAAAAAAAAACATCAAAATTTGCCACGAGAATTTTATATCGTAACATCGATGTTCGACGATATCGATATTTCTGTAACATCGATGATTGCCTAACATCGATGTTCGGTGTTCGAAAAACATCGAACATCGATGTTCGGTGTTCGAAAAACATCGAACATCGATCTTGGGCTTTCGATGTTGACATCGATGTTAACATCGATGTTTTTCTAACATCGATCATCCCTAGTTATGACCATAGGTGGGCCCAGCTTAACACAGGCAAAGTTAACTTCGTTAATCGTTAATTAAAATGTTAACTTTGATAATCGTTAAAGCGTTAAATTTGCTAAAATTCAACGCAAGTAAAGTTAACCATTTAAAACTTATACTGCTTTCGTGCCCGTGTGGTGATGGAGGAGTAAGAATACAATTCACCACTCTGTGCAAGAGAAGGAAAACTTGAATTAAAATCCAATACCAATATGTGTGACCAGCATGGTATAGTAGGTCAATTTCCCTCCTGTTAGGGAGACCTCGAGCCCAGCAGTGGGGCAGTGGGACATGTACCAGCTGAGACGACGACTGCTTTTAGGCTGAGAGAAATAGATGAATTCTACAGCATGTAGTGGAATTATGTTGCCATGCATCTGTTCAAACTAGTTTGGGATACGCCACTGCCGGTAGCCGCGATACCAAAAGATTTACCAATACTTTATGACGCTTTTGACTTAATAACCAGGTGGAGGTGAGAACATATCACTTCTGCTACTATCATAATCTACAATAGATTCTTCTATTGTAGATTATGATAGTAGCAGAAGTTCACAGCAATTGAAAAAGGCTAGGGACCAGTTTCCTTTTTCAAGGGGCGCGGCGGCGAGCAGCTTAATCTCGTTTAGCTAGATGGGCGTCTGGCGGGACGACACCCGCCGTGACCTCATTGTCCGTTGGGCAGTCCGGTTGGAGAGGCCTCGGTACGGTGTTCGGACCATTCGGACCACGGTCGTGAGAAAGGAGAGCACACCTTCCTGCCACCAATACGATTGCGACGAGGACACGACACAGTACACGCTCGAGGTGTGTGCCACGTGGACAGAACAGCGCCTTGAACTTGTCGCAATCATCGGTGCTGCCCTGAAGCTGCTGACTATTGCTAGGGTAGTGCTCGATGGAGTTAAGAACTGGGACGCGGTCGCCGCTTTCTGTGTGGCAGTTATGTCATGGAAGGAGAGGGCGGATTGTGTGCGGGAGGAACTCGGATTAACAAGTTAATGCCCACCTCTGGTTATGACCAGTCGACCTGACGGCCTAAACATAAGCCTCTAAAGGGAAATAATACAATTCATAACCGATACTGTCAGATAATCCGAAATAATTACATATCCGTAATTGATATAACATTATCCTGACATTTTTAACCATATCCATAGCTGAAACTTCATATAACATCTCTAACATAAACTACATATGTAACCTTACCAAAATGGAACCAAGGTGAAAGATTGCTGAGTGCATCCTGTGTGGGATCATTCCTCTTTGTAGCAAACACTTTTAGCCTTTGATCCATGAAGCTTTTCAGCATTTTCATAGCTTCATCATAACCAGGCCTAGCCCAATCCACTGGTCCGACATTTTTATCAGCCTCCCTGGATTCTATTGCATCATCCCAATCTATTGGCTGTAATTTACACAAAAATATTTCTTACTGTATTGCAATTCTCATTAAATTTTTTTCAGTTAATTTTTTAATTGATATGCCATTTAATTTTATTTATATGTGTAGTGAGTAAGAATACAATTCACCACCCCCTGGGCAAGAGCTGGTAGGTGTCGTAAAATACGACTAAGGTTTATAATATGCATATCACATCTATGCAAGAGAAAAACAACCATTAATAAAATTCAATACCAAGATGTCTGAGCGGCGGGAAATTGACCTACTACAATTTCCCTCCATCATAGGGGAGTTTAGAACCCAAAAGTGGGATGTATATGGGCTGTGATAGTGATGACGATGACATTTAAATTAAATATAACTTTGGTGTAAATGAGTAACAGAAATTTCCTGTGGTGGACGAGTAAGAATACAAATGTCTGCACCTCTTCTTTCACCATAGATAAAGTGAAAATAGATTAAGGAATTTAATAGATAAAATCATCATGATGATGAAATATGGAATAGGAATGTACATATGTAGACGGAACAGGAACATATCTATGTGGGCAGAACAGAGTTGAGTTTCCTTGTTTGTAGAAAATAATTAAAGTAATATCAAAAATTTTTTTTGTACTTAAATGTACTCATCTAGTTTCCTTTTGAACAAATAGAGGGAAAAATTGGCCATAGCCAAATTTAAATTTTTCTCAATATTATGTTGTACTAATAGCCTTGTATGTTACAATTATATTGGTATCAGTTAAACAATATTTAAAAAATCATTCACCATCATATTACTTTTATCTCAATTGTTTGTGGTTGATGCAGTATGTACTCTTCTTCCATTCTATCTATTGCAAAACTTTTGGCAAAAAGTTTTACGACCAACTACTGGTCCGATCAAGTGTGTGAAATAGTGTGGAGCCCTTAGTCGTGTTTTACGACACTCCCCAAGAATGTCAGGGTGGGTAATATTTGTAGCTGTGGGGGCCCACACAGCAGGTTTTCAAATTACCATTGTTTGTAAAAATAAAAAAAAGTTAATACCAACTGATTACTCACCTGCATTCTTGGAGGTCTATGTTAATACCATGTGGTGACGGAGTAAGAAAATAATTCACTACCCCCTCTCTTGCCCAAGGGTGTCATACAAGATGACAACGAGATATAATATGTTACTTAAGATAGTGATCTAAACAAGAGAAGTAAAACTTGGCATAGAATATTATCAGCGTGGTATAGTAGATCATTTTTATTCCCATAGTGGATAAGGCTTGAGCTCAATAGTGGAATGTATATGGGCTGATAAATGAATAGAATGCAATATCCAATTACTAAAACTTTTGTTCCTAAATATATAACATTAACAAGAGTGCCCTATCTTTCATACAAATACAGTGGACCTGCAGTAATCCGGCCCCTGTCTAATCCGGCGCCCCTTGTAATTCGACATATCTATTATGATTGAAATTTTTTTCGTCAATATTTGCTAATATAAGTAATGTATGATTAAACAGATTACAACTTGTAAGCTCCATAGCTTAGTTTAGATTACAAGGTACTCTTTTGTAAAAATATCGGACTATAAGGGGTCTTAGGCAGTACTCTATAATCCAACAAATTCGATAGTCTGACACTGCTGTGCAAAACATTTGTCAGAATACTGAGGGTCCACTATATATACATTTTCTTTTCTATTACATTATTTTAAATCTACTAACCTCGGGTTCAAACTTGCTTGTATATGGATGTTTGATGACTGGAGGAAATTCAGTTAGATATTCTTCTAATTTGGAATTTATTTTGTTTCTTATTGTTCTTGCTGAATATTCCTGTTTTTCTGATGCAACCCAGCATGGGACTATGTTGTGTGCATCTACCTGCAAATTGTTACATAATTTGAATTAATTTAGAGACTAGTAAAATCAATGTAGTTATTTAAAGTATGAAAACCATATTTTTTTGTCCAATTTTATGTTTGAATGGATATGCAGTAATATTTTTATTTACATCCATATTTTTAGAGGGTATGCTGGCCAGACCACATCACTTGTTCAACTGACAACCATTGAGGAAGAAAGATTCTCGAGTGGCAACCACGAAATGGGATGACACAGTGTAGGATGACACCCTACTAGATGGACTGACGATATCTTGAAAGTCACAAGGAACCATTGGATGCAAATGGCACAGGACCCTTCCGAGTAGCATTCTAATGGGGAGCACTATGTCCAACACATGTCTATGGATGGAATATTTTTTTTTGTCATATACTTATTCCAAACCAACCTATATCCACGTGGATACGTAGCCAACCACTATGGAGGATTCCAGCGCCTAACGTGGTATTTAACTTCAAGAAATTACTTTTCTGGAAAGATAGAAAATAATTTTAAAGTTGGGTCATATTGGATTTGTCTCATGTTGAAGTACAGGAAAGGAAAAAGAACCCATGGAAGCCCTTAAGATAAAATGGTAGCCCAAAAAAAAACAAAAAGTAACATCTAGTATATCTACCCAATTAACAATGTTGATAATATATATATATATGTTATATTTTTCTCTTATAATATCGCATTAGGTTAAATGTTCTGTAAAGGTATTATAATTGATTGTAAATAAATAAATATATTTTTTTTACCTGTATAAGTGGTACATTTTTGTTCATCTTCTTTTTGACACCATCTAGCCAGCCTAGAGGAACACGTAATGGGTTAAAATCGCAAACCACAGCTCCTATATTGTGTTTTTCCACCCACTGTGGAAGGGCATCAGCTCCGCTACCTTCTAACAAGTGAAAGGATATATTCAATTTTTTACAGTCCGATGCCACTTTTTCAAGACCTGGAAGTTCATTAATATTTCAGATTAGACAATTAAGTAAACAATTATTGAGATTTAAGTTGAAATAAGAAAACATTTACCTTTTATAAGGAAATCAAATTGTCTTACAGAAGCATCCAGATATTTTGCAATTAGGCAGAAACAGACGTGGAGAGGCACTTCATTTTTAAGGGCGAGTTTTTGTGCAAACAAGAAAGCCCAATTATCCTGCACTCGACTGTCGCGAGACATCCAATACACCACTCCTTCGCAATTATCAGGAACCATCTGCTCTTGGGACATAATCCTAATCCGTTTCTTGTTAAACATAAAATCTAAAGTAGACTTCGCTGTTCCTTCACGTTTTGCTTGTATTTTCTTTATAAATTCAGCTATATCTGAATGTTTTTCTGTTTTAGTTTCTAAAGTGGTAGTAGATAGTTTAGCTTTTTTCGGTGCCGATGCCATTTTTAAAGTAACACTTATTGGTGTAAAGTACTTAAATCTCATTAACTTAAATTTAAAAAACAATGTTAATTTCCAATTGGTAATAATAAATAATACAGTTAGCGTATTTTAACCGCGAATCTGTAATTAACCGCGACCGCTTACGCGTTTAGTTTTACCGTTCGATTTTTGACAGTTAGATGCTGCTGGCAGTTCTGGTAACATGGCGTTTAGAGATTTTGCCGACAACTTGGAATAAGTAGCTGGTAAATAAAGACTTTAATAGCTTTTATCTATCGAATACATAAACAGTACTATCAGAGACTTCGACTTCTTATGTACCAGATTTATAACTTGGTTGCAGACCGACTCGTAAGTCGCATTCAGACCCAAGAACCATTTATGGATTACACAAATGCCTGCATAGAAACCAAATTCACGTATCACCTATTAGGGAGAGTTGCTACTTAGACCACTAGGTCACCTATGCAATCGAAAAATAAAACAATAATAAATTATGCAAAGATTTAATAAAAAACAACTACATACTTAATGTCCTTTATTGTTTAAATCACACTATTTATGTTGAGCTTTTGCTAGTAGAGCGTATCGTTATGTGTTTTTTTAAATAGTCGCTGCATGGATGACAATTGAATCTTTCAATACTTGCTGTCATACATTCGAAGGAACAAAAATCAACCCGGTTGCACAACCCACATGGTATCTTTACCTCGATTATAGGCATTGCGCATTCGAAGCATATCTTGAATTTGGAGATCTAAAAGCAAAATTGGTTAACGCTTAGTCGTTGCTGACTGAGAATAACTAATGTAAGTATATCATACTCTTTTCGCGAAAGTTGTAGGTATAAGGTGGATTCTCATGAAGAGGTTTAGGAGTCTTATAAATTTATCTGTCCAGTAGGTACCCGTTCGGATATTTCTATAATGAGTTAAATTTTATTAGTAAAGCTATGTTGCCAAGTTGCACAAATCGCGTTTCGTTTAAAATAATGTTATAAATTAAGCTTCTGTTTTTAATTCTTTATTTTTGGGTAGAAAATAAAACTAATGTGTTTTAACGTCATGTTGTCACTAATAACGTGGAATTTTATTAATAAACTTTTAAATAAAAACATTATAGAATTAAAAAATACTGTATTATCCAACTGCTTCAATATTTTATACTAGCTACCCGCCCTCGCTTCGCTTGCGTTTCAGTCGTCTTACCCGTGTGGTTCCTGTTCCCGCGGCAATACTGGGATGAAATGTAGCATATGTTACTGATATTATCGCTTTCCATTTGTGAAATAATTTTTGAAATCGGTTCGGTGGTTTAAGCGTGAAAGCGTAACAAACAAAAAACAACATTAGATTCGATTAAATAAAATATATTTGCTTTTAGAGTATGAATACATTTTTTTTTTGTGTGGTGACGAAGTAAGACTATAAATTCACCACCCCCTCTCTCGTGGGTAAAAGACTAAGGAATTTATTATACAAGTAACATCGATGCAAGTGAGGGAAAACTCGAAATAAAACCGTATACCACACGTCTGCAGCAGCATGATATAGCAGGACAAATTCTCTCTCATAATCAAGCCGGCCCGAGCCCAACAGGGCGACGTGGATAGGCTGAGAAGATGATGATTATAGTAATAAACATATTAGTTCATACCTCGCTATTCGGTGTCAGTTCAGGTGTAGCGTATAGCCTTTTTAAATCTTGTGGCTTCATTCTCGTTATATGCTCACAAACAAGATGAGCAATTTCTGTCTCTATCGAAGCCTTTTCATCTGATGACACTTTCGGCTCTTGCAAAATATCGTCTTTCTTTTTTAAATAATAGAGGACCATACAAAGTACATGTTTCAATACTCTCTTCTCATTGTATAGACGTTGTTTTGTAGTTTTTAGTATATCCCATATTTCCAGGCAACGAATCGGATTTAACCAGAGACTTGAACAAGTACCATTTTTGTATTCTCTCAGTATCATATTCCAATGTCGATGTTTATATCTTTAAAGAAAATTTGTCTATTATTACACATTAAGCATACATTTCCAACACATTAAAGATAATATATTAATAATGTATGTCTGAATCACAAACCTGTCACGGTCTTTCAATACCGCTTTGGACGGTCTATGCGTTGGTTGGATAAAAACGCATATATAATAATATAGATTAGCAAGGACAGCCTTTGAGCTATCGTCACTAATGTATGGAGCAAAATCGACATGGACATCATTCGAGTTAAAACAACATTATTAGCCTTAATTCTAGAGATCTGCCATGCAACCTTTATTCCGTGGAAAAAATCATAAACCTGGCGAATGCTATCTAGAGAATTCGAACACAATACACATTTATATCTTACTAGCTTATGCCCGCGACTTCGTCCGCGTGGAACAGTTACTTTGGGCTAAAGATAACTTTAACCCGCAACTTTGTTTACGTAGAAGGTGAAAATATTTTTAAATAATATAACTCTGTCACACATGATTTTTGCGACACCTAACCGTTCATGTAGTGCATGGAGCGGAAGCTCTCAAAAGAAAAAAAAAACGATTCTGGAACATTTTTCATTGTTGCTCTGCTCCTATTGATCTTTGCGTGATAATATATAGCCTATAAGCCTTCCTCGAGAAATGGGCTATCTAACACTGAAAGATTTTTTAAATCGGACCAGTAGTTCATGAGATAAAATTCGGCAGACAGTTCCTAAATATCCAAAATGGAAACCATTGAGACCATTAAGACACATTTAGAATATATATAAATTGCTTGTTAGTTTGACTCTGTACTTACTTATCCACTACTTGTATGAGCTCCATCATCAGCTGTGCTTGGATCCATCGTTTCAACAAAAATCGAGTAGAATTTGTCAATAAATTCACAGTTTGTTTGTAGTCACTGATCTCATCCGCACCCACAGCTTTCCCACCAGATTTTGTAGGATTTTGGGCAACGGTTTTTGGTTTTTCGTTCTTCTTATTTTTTGTTACATTTTTGGCGTTTTTGGATTCTTGTTTTGGAGCTGTTGAAATACAAGTACCTACATTGTGTTATTTTCGCAAATAAGTTCAGCTGACTCATCAACACCCTGCTCTTGTCCCAATTACTTGCGATCAATTCAATAATTCTTTCATAACACATAAGTTTTGGTAATAGTTTTGTAACCAGCCGCCTGCCTGACGTCAACCCTCTTGGTTATATGATTTTTGACTTGACGGCAACAGATAGAGTTGACTCAGGTCGATGAAAAATTCTTAGCCGTCTTTTATGAAACTCACGAGCAATGTAAGTGTTATAGTATTCGTAGCCGGCACTACAAAGAATGTATGTTCATACTTTTATAAAAAGCCAAAGTGGTACATAAGTATCTACTCTAAATATCGGTGTTTCTATTCAGCTAAATAATTATGAGCTCCAGCTCGCATGTGTTATGATCTTTTTGCTAGGTGTTGATCTTAATAAGACCCCTATGAAGTAGGCAACGATTCTAATAGAACATACCAGTTCTTAAGTTTGAATAAGGACGGTAATCTACTACAAAACGTCATCGAATATCGTGATTATTTATGCCTATGTTGGGTTTGACATATTATTCATATGTTATCGGTCCTTCCATCTACAAAGTTTGAATGAAATCTGATCGTTTTGAACCAAGTACCTATACCTAATACCCATCCGTGTGGTGACGGAGTAAGAATACAATTCACCACCCTTTTTCTCGCCCGTGGGTGTCGTAAGACACGACTAAGAGATATAATATGCATATAACATCTATGCAAGAGAAGGCAAACGCGAAATAAAACCTGAAACCAACCTGTCTGACCAGCATGGGACAGTAAGGTCAATTTCCCTCCTATTGTGGAGGAGGCTCGAGTTCTACAGTGGGAGCTCGACGTATATGAGCTGAAATGGTGATGATGAAGATTTTTTTTTTTTTTTTTATGGGTGGGCTATGGTAAGCGCATGCGCGGTCCAGTCCGTCCGGGGCGATGAAAGGACGGCGCGCGGGCCCATAACCCACCCGTACCCACGTCACCTCGTTGTTGGGCCGACCACCGGAGCAGATGTGACTTGTCGTCAGTGGTCGGCCTGACGGAATACCCTTTCGGGTAACCTCACCTCTCGACGTCTTGGGACGTCGGTCGCCGTCGCGCGGTCAGCCTCTCTGCGGGTGACGGACAATTCCCCGGTCCAATCACCCGCGGCCTCGGCGTGATGATGATGATACATATTTATTTGCTATTAGTTTCCATAAATAAATAAATTATTCAGGGTGGCAAAGATAAATTAAACGTTTCGCTGCTATCAAGGTAGTAGATACAATAAAGAAAATGCTTCAAGGCGTACTTACGGCTTGTACTCACAGATCTAGGTTTGTCTGTTCGTGACAAGAATATGTTAATGTAAACAAAAAGGTTATCATATGTTTGATCTTCATTTTGACATTTTAATAGAGGATCGGCGCCAAATTGAAGTAACTTTGTTAGCTGAAAGGATAAACTCTATGTAAAATTTCTCTATGTGTAACTATATATATATACAGACTGTCTGAGATTATGGGGCAACTGGCCAAACGGGAGTTAGGCAACGTTGGTAGAAATCCATGTAAAAAAATTGAAATAAAACTATCGATCCGTTAATAAATTAGAGACATGTAAAGTTTTCAATTTTTTCATCTCTCTTTCATATAAATTTGATTGAAATGTATAAAGTCAGTGATACTTAATCTGCAACATATTAGTACTTTGTTAAATGTTCATAAGAAATTGAATAATTCAATTGAAGAAATTAATTGAATAAAGAAAGAAATTGAATAATCAAAACGTTCGCATAAGCAAGACAAACTTCGCTTTAAATCAGCTGGTCGGCCGATGACCGTTGATGAGGCGCCTTTATATCTACGTTACCATTGAAGCGTTTGCGCAATTCATACCTATTTCTACTGTCGAAGTTTTACATGCCTACATGTATCCTACATACTACGAAATATTTAAGGTACAGACTCACATTTAAAATGTATTAGACACACATTTATGAAATCACTATAACTTTTATGTTATATTGCTTTATGTAATATTCTAATTATGATCTATCACCATTAAATTACAACATACTCGAAAAGTTGCCTCATAACCTGATACACTCTGTATATCTTACTACCAACCCGCCCTCGCTTCGCTTCGGTTTCAGTCGCATAAACCCGCGTAGTTCCTGTTCCCGTGGGAATACCGGGATAAAATATAGCCTAAGTTACTCCCTGATATTATAGCTTTCCATTGGTGAAAGAATTTTTGAAATCGGTTCAATGGTTTAAGCGTGAAAGCGTAACAAACAAACATCCTTACTTTCGCATTTATAATATTAGTAAGGATGTCACTCGACATATTATGTTGCCATTGAAATTGCATTAGGTGTTACTTAAAATTATTCTTATGCATATTTTACCAGAATCAACCAATTAAACATTGCTGATATGCGTCAAATAGTGATTGTGATTTTTAGATGTTTAGATGTAAATACGTAAAGATGGCTAAACCGATCATTATTCTAATAGAAAATGCAGATGTATCAAGGGATTAAAATATTAAGACCTTTATTTTAATTTCCGTATGGTAACGGAGTAAGAATACAATTTACCACTCCTTTTCCTACCCGTGGATGTCGTAAAAGACGACAAAGGGGTATAATATGCATATTATGTCTATGGAAGAGAAGGAAAACGCGACATAAAACCCTATATTAACCCATTAGACCAGCGTGGTATAGTGGGTCAATTTCCTTCCTATTAAGGAGGAGGCTCGAGCCCAATAGTGGGATGTATATAAGCTGATATGATGATGATGAATTTTAATTAAAACATGGTACAATTAAATAATTCGTGTGATGATGGAGTACCTAATAACACAATTCACCACCTTATCTTTCCTGCAGGTGAGGCAGACTAATGGATATAATATGGACACCTATGAAAGTATGAAAACTTGCCTATTGTGTATTGTGAGGAGGCTTGAGTCCAGCAGAGGGACGTATACAAGCCGAAGATGATAATGTTGATGATGAAAATTAAATATTATAGTTACCGTTTGCAAACGTTCCTCAACGGGAATGGTTTTACAGTACGGAAAGTAAAACATTTTAACCAGAATGGTTTGGTTTAAATTGTTGATTATAGCATTTAGGTTAGTACATGGGTTCTCAATAAAAATGTCGAATATATCCACTTGTTTCGATATTGCTAAGTCCATAGCTGATCGGCCTTTGTACTGAATTATTGGATCACATCCATATTTAAGAAGTAAGTCTAAGAGCTGGTGACAGATCTGAAGCAACATGAAATATATTACATTAATTATGTATCCATATACAAGATACTTAGATTTACATCTATATACATAAGGGGTTTTAATAAACTTACATCTTGGTCAGCTTCATTGTCTACTTTTTTCGAAAGAACTGCATGTAGTAACGTTGGTCCAGAAAACTCTTGTGTATTTGTGTCTGTTTCTCCTGGTATAGGACGATTAATGGCTAGAGTATTGTTAGCTTTTGCTCCATTTTCAAGTAATATGCGGATGACATCCAAATTCTCTTTTGTTAATGGTCCACTAACTGCTATCTCTAAAGGTGAGTAGCCAAAACCCTAAAATATATTGAGGAAATCGTTTTATATAAAAACATTTATTTAAGATAGTTAGATAGCTGCGAAACTTTTTACTTACCTCTGAATATACTTCATTTACGTCTGCTCCATGTTCCACTAATTTTCGGACAAGGGCCGGGCTTTGGGATGAAATTGCAAAGTACAAAGCTGGCTGTGGACAACGAGATCGAATGGGTTGCGCTCCATCCAATAACAGCTGTTTAATAGTTAATACAACTTTTTCTATTCTAAAAACAAATCAAGTAGCTAAAAATACTTATAATTACAGTTTCTATATTCTTAAATAATCCAATTAATTTATTATTTAATTTTACTAAACATATTATTACAGATTCTACATCGGTGAACAAGTCACTGTATAGTGAGAACTTTACAAACAAGTAATAATAATAGACGGGGTTTAGTTAGTGTAACTTTTAACTAAACTTTTGACAGTGGTAATTTTATAAATTATTATTTTTTGGTCGAAGTAACAAAATTTACTTGAAGTAATAAAAAATTAAAGGCAAGTAACATTACTAGTACTACAAGTAATATTACTAGTACTACTGCGAGCGTTACGCGCCTGAAATTATTACGAAACGTCACATGCCGTGGAAATAACTTCAAGACGAAAACCGGGCAGGCTACGAAGGCAATCCTAGCCGAGGCCGCGGGTGACTGGACCGGGGAATTAGTCCGTCACCCGCCGAGAGGCCGACAGCGTGAGGAAAGACCGACGTCCTCCCTGAGGGGGGGACGTCGGTCGATGGGAGGGTACCCCTCAAGGGGGTATTCCGTCAGGCCTACCACTGACGTCAAGTCACCCTGTGCTCCGGTGGTCGGTCCAACGACGAAGGTGACATGTCACGGGTGGGTTACGGGTATGCGTGCTTATGCCCCTCTGTCGCCCCGGACGGAGTGGTGCGAGGAGTGCGCCGACCGAAACCAATCCCCAAAAAAAGGCCACGAAGCAAGGTAATGCATCAATAAGTTGTGTCCTATGGGGCTATTATTATTATTACGGGGGTTATTTTATATATATTATATATTTCTTGTCACAATGTTTATCAGTTATAAACTCTGGAACTATTTAACCGACAACAACAATGTGTGTGATTTGTTCCAATGAAATTGTATTATAGTTTTCGTATAAATAAGAGCTACCTCTTATCTATACGAAAATTAACAGTATCTATAGAGACTGTTAAGGGAAAATGTTATTAGGAAGATTAACAAGACCGAGCGCACCCAGGCTGTGTCCAGCTTGTTATTAAATATATTTTAAGCATACTTACTGTTCATTTCGAATATTCTCTTTGTTATCTAGGAAGGACTTTTTCTCAAGACCTGAGAACACTATTTCTCTGTTCGGCTTCACCGTATCTTTTATGATTTTAGATATAGATTTCATTTCTTTTTTATCGGGTAGCTTTTTTTGGTCTTCCGTAGTGTATACTGCATCTATTTCCGCAACCATATCATAAACTTCAAACAAGTATCGTACTGGAGTTTTGCCAGATGTATTACAGTACAATTCATTGACAACACTATTGTATTCATTAAGTATATTCAAGTAAAGCTGTTTCTCCTCCGCCAACAACTCCTCATACCCATCCTGACTTACTCCATTACATTTAGTTTCTTTTGATATTGATATTTTATTGGTTTTCAAACTATCGTAGGATTTAGTCTTTTTAGCAGTTGGTGTTTGAATACTTTTTAATGTTTTGTGATACGACGTCTTTTTGCTGGGGTTCACTAAATCTCTTTCAATTTTCCACTCCGAAATTATAAGCCGTTCCATACCTGGAACTATATTATTCAACAGTCAGATATAGACACGTACCCAAGAAATTTATATACAAAGATTATATAAAGATTAAAGTTTCTTGTACTTTAGTAATAAAAACATTTTAAATAAAAAAAAAACTGATTGTAATAGCATAAGAAATATACTTCGCCTAAAAAGCTAGTCATTAATTACCAGTTTCAAGCTGCATTTTTTTTACTAAATACTGCAAGGTAAAGAAAGATTTATCAAAGATAAATCTTTATCATTAAAAACAAAGATTTATCAAAGATAAATCAAAGATATTTTATCAAAGATAAATCTTTGTGTTACCGTGACTTTTAAATACTTAGATTCAACAGAAAGAATTTCCGTCTCAGAAAAACCATATAGGTTAGAATCCTGGGACAAAAACGAGTTGAAATTATCAGCAGATACCCTCAATTTGCAGGAGCTTTTTCGGCAAAGTCATAGCAATAAGATGAAGTTTGGTGTGGTTAAATAACACATATGGTAGACGTATGTGTAGTTACATATTACACTCTTATTTCGTCCCCTCTCAGTTAATTCCAATTACTAATAATTTGGATTTGAAAGCTAAGAGATCGAGATCTGATTTGTAATATGAGTTCGCAGTCCTGGCATATAATTCCAATAAAAGTATTACTTACAGGAAGTCGTAACATCCGAATATGGTAGTATAGCATCTAAAACATTATTGAATGGTATATCCCAGTAGGTACAGATATAGTTCACAAGAGCCGCTCCAAGCGGAGTACAGCAAGCGTCATTGCAATCATCTATGCGAGCTCCGGCTTCAACTAAGAAGTGAATGATATTTGGATGGTTGCCGCACTGTAAAAAAGGCATAACACTTTTTATATATGGAGATAGAACAGCGTGGATCTCTTCAATTATTTTTTTAGTAGTTGTTCAGAAAAATAGAAGGTTAGTGTAGAGATTCATAAGCCGGTGACGTCTATCCACTCTCCGTTTTTGGAGCTCTCCTTTAACTAAAGTGTCTCGAATGACAAATCAAAGTTTACTTAATGAAAAAGGAAAAATTATCTTACGTCGTAAAAAAATCAATGCCACAGCAAAATCGCTGCCTTCGATAAAATCAAATCGTTACGACCAATATATAAATAAATTATATAAGATTGGTCCTTTTCCTGTATTGTCTGAAACATAAGCATTTTGCTAAAATATATAAAAACGTATACAATTGCTTTGCTCGGTATTTCTCCACGTGATAAAATCCGCACGGAAATCCGTAGAAGAACGGATGTAATCGACATAGCCCGAATAATCAGCACGTTGAAATGGCAAAGTGCAGGCAACTGTTGGGAAGGAAAGGTTGAGTAACGACCACGAATTGAATACCCCGGCGTAACACAACGCTCTACTAATTGGACTGACGACATCTTGAAAGTTGCAAGGGACCGTTAGATGCAAATGGCACCGGACTTTATAGAGACGGATTTTCGTAGGAAGGCCTATATCCCACAGTGTACGTCTATAGGCTGATGGATGAATGGATGGATACAAGAATGGAAGCTTTTCTTGTTCAATTTCGGTAAAGAGTGAGATCATTAACATTTCAGATGGCTGTGCAAAGTACAGCACGCAAGCAGCAAAAATGTAATTATTTATAGCAAGATATTAACGTAGCATGATTTGATCAGCTTACATCTCTTGGTTGTCTAATACGATGAACGTGGGAGATAAAAGGAAGGAAAAAGAAAAGTGGCATATTGTATTTCTTCTGCGTCACCATACGTCCGTATGATATTTACTTAGATTTTAAAATTTAAATATATATAATGTATTCTATCATTAGTACTTACAACGGCATACATAGTAGCCGAGTTCCCTTGCATATCAGTGATGTTAGGATCTACATCGTTTTCATTTATAAGTTGGGCAACATTTTTTATATGACCCAAATAACATGCCATTAAAAGAGTCCTGAAACGGAACATTTCAAAAATGAATAATATGCAATATACATAGCTTCTATTTCTTTATCTATTTCTACACCTTGGCAAAGGGTCGTAAGAAAAAAAAAACTATACGTGGTCATCAACGGAAGCTCAGTTGGGTAAAAGAGGATTGATAGTTATTGAAATAATTTGTTAATAAATATATAATTAAAAAATATTTATGTAGAAAAGTATAAATAAAACAACATCGTGAAAAATTTTAATCATAATTTTGAGGGTACAGAAATATGCGTACAATCTAAAGAAACATCCATGTTGAAGACCTTAAAAGATTATGTAAGACGTGTCCGTCGTAAACCTAATTATAGGCTTGGAAAGCGGGTCCTGGCTTGCCGTTGATTACTTTATTTTCTTATCCTTACCATTTGGTTCATTCATGAGTTTTAAAAATTTCATCAATCATTCTCGAACTATTCTTTTTTAATATACTGAGGGGGTTATATTACCGAAATTTTTTATGACGTTAATTATCCGAGACGTCATTGCCCGTTGGGCAGTCCGGTTGGAGAGGCCTCGGTTCGGTGTGAGGCCTTCCGGCCGGTGCTAATGCACTGGCTGGAGCGGCGGCACGGGGTACTTTCTTTCCGACTGGTGCGGGTGTTGACGGGGCACGGATGCTTCGCCAAGTACCTGAACACGGTCTTGAGGAGGGAGAGCACACCGTCCTGCCACCACTGCGATTGCGACGAAGACACGGCGCAGCACACACACTCGCGCGGCACACTCCAGGTGTGCCGCGGTAGTGTGCTGGGCGCGTGGGCTGGGGAGCGCTGTGAACTCAGGGAGATGGTAGCCAGCGTCAGAAACTGGGACGCCGTTGCCGCCTTCTGCGAGGCTGTTATCTCGCAGAAGGAAGCGACGGACCGTGTGCGGGAGGAACGACTCCCCGCGGATACGGTTCTCCACCGGCCACCGGGGCGGCGCAGGTGCGAGTACCTGCGCCTGATGCCGCCTAGCGGAGGCTGCGGGTGGCCGGACCGGGGATTTAGTCCGGCACCCGTGGAGAGGTTAGCCTCGCGCCGGTGATCGGCGTCCCGGTAGAGGACGTCGATGAGAGAGTAGTGAACTGAACTTAAACCACCCCCCAAAAAAAAAGAAGTTAATTATCTTTTGATTCATCATATATCTATAGTATATATATATATCTATAATAAAATTACACACTAGATTAAATTAAATAAGTTTTAGAGTCTCCGAAAATTTTGCTGCGAAAATTTTAAGGATTTAAGAATTTATCAATTAGGCTTGATACTTAAATGCTTGATCAATTAGGCTTGGCTTTATCTATGAAATGTTTTTTCGACGTCCATTGGTGGGTATGGGCCTCACATAGGGTGGAATATGACCATAACCATGAGAAATTAAGGGTTGGTGGTACATGTATTCGTTACTGCATGGAGAATCTTGTCTTCATATTACTTATACAGTTATATAATAGTTTAAGGTTACCAACCTGCAGTTTAACTCATGCTGAGCAGCAGGTTTAAAAGATAGTCTTGGTCCATTAAGAATTTCTTCTAAATAAAGCCTGCCCCGGCTTCTTTGTTTATCATGTTGGTAACAGTGTTTCATCATGTGTATAATCATTGCGTTGTTGTTCCAAGCATAAAATTTTGATGTCTCTAGAGCTACAATACTATTATTTTCGTTATAGTCATCCTTTAAACAATTAAATATAGACCGTAAGAAATAAATAGTTGAGATTTAAGAATTAAGAGATAGTGGCGAGATTAAGTACTGCTAAAAATATGGTATATTCAATCCTAGCATGACAAGGATAACCTTACATGTATGTTAAAAACCTATTTGCCCTATCGACGCAGTGGTATTCTAACGTTTAAAATGATAAGAACTATCTATTTCTATTATAAGAACAGCATGCAACAAAAATGGAGTGCATTATGAACTCCATTTTTATTGCATGCTGTGCTTTTGATAAAACCAGATAAAGATAATTCATAACCAACAAACTTGCATGAAAATTTAGATCATTATGAACAAAGTGATACTTGCTTTGTGTGTTACTTTGTTGTGTTGTAGCGGCTTCGAATACTACCAACCCTTGCTTTGCTCGTGGGTGTCGTAAAAGACGACTAAGAGCCCTAGATTGACCCGGACCAACTCCATCTGGTACCATTTGGGTCAACGATTACATTCCCAAGGAGGGTTGACGTTAGGCAGGCGGCCGGTCATAAAAGTCATTGCCGAAACTTTTTGCAATATGTCAAAACAGATGACATATTGCGTCGACCCCAAGTAATTGGGATAAGAGCAAGATGATGATGATGATGAACGAAGTGATACTTCAGGAGAATGATAACTACTATGGGTATCAGCAAAGTGATTTTATATACATGTATAGAGATACTAGTTTTAAAGAGGTTCACAAATACCTTATCGTCATCTTCTTTTCTTGATGTCTTTTTAATAATTTCTAATGTTTCGATTGTAGTGTCGTAATAACTACGATCGAACACATCTGTATAGTACAGTTGACTTTTTCGATCCGTGCAATTCCGTGGGTATAGTTTGTTCAATTTTTGGATAGCTTCGCGTGGTGTAGCTCCATGCTTTCTTAATAACGCTAGATCAGGGTTTGCTTCACCAATCTGGTTAATTGATTAATACAAAGTCTTACATAAACTGTCAGAAAGTTTGGTACTTGATAGGTACCTCATAATCTGACGCAAGATCAGAAAAGCCGTCGTTTGGATTGATCCCACTCAATGCTTGAAAATTATGGCTGAGATGACTCGAATATCTTCATATATAAATTTCTTGTGTATGTGTGTATGTCACTGACCTCCTAAACGCCTGGACCGATGTTGATGAAATTTTTTGTGTGTGTTAGTGTCAGGGGGATTCGAGAATAGTTTAGATTCACAATTGGACTCGGTAGGTGGCGCTTTATTTGAATAGAACAACGTCTGTTGGGTTAGATAGTTGTATATGATATAGTCACATATGATGAAATCAGGATATATTATTACTAGATATGGGCGTTTTCGGTTTGTGCCACAAACAGTTATGTATCCTATATACTGTATATAGGATATCGATATCGAAAACGGTTTTCTTATATCGATATCAGTAGTACAGTTTTGAAACGTTAACATTGATATCAAAATGAGCAAACTAACTATGAATGCGAACTAACACAAACTCTCACATTTACAGTTAAGCTGTCAGCGATACATCGATGCAGTTCTTAGGTGTAGGTATTTACCTAAAGTTATTTAACAATTAGCTAATTGTAACTACGGCGATTTCCCTTCATGCTTTATTAGGCTTAGGACTAACAGAAAAGTTTTTGACCAGTAAATGTTAGAAATTGTTAACTGAGATTACTTCTCTGACGCATTTAAAAATTGACATATTTACAATGATTACATATAATGCAATTAAAAACTATCACAAACAACACAAAATTTGTTTTTCAAATCAAAATAATGCACGAAACAACAACAATTATTATTATTACCTACAGTACTGTGTCTATATTGTAACAACTCAAATTCATCCTTATAACTTCGATATTTGGTTCCATTTTGTAGAGTAAGTGTCTCACTAATATCGAGTAGCCGTAGCCGCCAGAAACGTTATCATAACTATAACTATACAATGGAAACTAAACCTTATTGCTAGTATAGTAAGATATATTAACCACGCAAACATGGCTAAAGTTATTTCATATTCTTTTCATCTCTTTTATACTAATAAAAGAATATATACTTAGAACGAGAGGAACGAATATGGTTCATATCTCAATATCGTTTGTGTAGTTTGTGTTTTGTTCGTATCGATATAGTTTTAAGTTTTGACTTAATAGTTCTCGCATGTTAGTAAAAGTTTTGACTCGATACGGTTTTTAAAAAATCGTATATCGATATGGTATGATATCTGACACATATCCGATATAAGTTACGTTTTGATATATCGAACTCATCATTAATTATTATGAATTCGAAAGCAAAAGCCCATCAGTGCAATGGATATATTCATTCTGAAATGGCCGGCGTCCCGGACAGTTTGGCCAGCGATTGGCCAGACCATCATCATCATCATTTCAGCTCATATACGTCCCATTGTTGGGCTCGAGCCTCCTCCACAGTAGGAGGGAAATTGACCTTACTATACTGTGCTGGTCAGACAGGTTTTGTTTCAAGTTTTCCTACGATTTTTAGAGTTTTCCTTGGCCAGACCATAAGCCTGTCAAAAAGAGAATGGTCAGTATATAAAAAGAGATATATAATTTTTTTACAACACGTCGCGGTAAGGAATAGATTCTTGTATTGTACGAGTATAATTTACTTACAACTTTATTGTTGGTGACTAATATAGATCTATTTTGTGCTGCGATATTTCGTCCTTTGCTCGAGGAGAGTAGATCGGGCACTACACTGGCTGTAGGTGGTTTCCATGAGAGCCGCACAAGCTGAGTTCCCTTCCATAGTCCAACGTTCTCACGGAGGCATGCGTGGGATTCTATTCCCGGCCCCCATCGCAGATTGTTATGGTATACACCCTAGAAATTAGATATAGTTTTTATTAATATTTTTAAGTTCACGACGATTATGTTAACTAAAATATATAAAGACCATTTTGTATTTGCAGATATAATTTAGTGTAGTTAAAATAAGAGTTATGGACTTTTCTGGATGGTCAGGCACAATTATTTGGTTTAGATTTTTTTTTGTAATGCTAAAAATATCTTTAGTGTAGTAAATTAAAATAGTAAATTTATTGGTCTTTCATTCTACTGCGATGAAAAACTAGGGAAGACCTTAAACCAACCAACCAATTTAAACCAACCAATTACAAATAGTGATTGAAATAGTAGTCTATGTTTACATATCGAATCATTCGTGTAGTGACGGAGTAAAAATTTAATTCACTCCCTTTATTGTCCGTTGGTATCGTAAAAGACGATTAAGGGATGTGATATTCATATAATAGACAGACAAAACTCGAAATGAAAATCCTGTATCAACCCGCCTGATCAGCGCGGTATAGTGGGTCAATTTCCAATTGAGGAGGAGGCTTGAGCCCAGTAGTGGGATGAATATGAGCTCAGACGATGAGAACGAATATAAATATTACCGACCGATGTGATGACTTTTTTGTTGCTAAAATGTGTAATGTACTTTTTTGATGTTAAAATATTATAACACTAGCAGTATTTTCACTTGTAACATTTTTTTAGGTCCTTTAATTGCAGATTATTCCGTGTAGTGACAGATTAAGAATATTATTCACCACCAACTTTGCCATAGGTGTCGTAAAAGACTACTAAGTGAAATAACACGCATATAATATCTGTGCAAGAGATGACAAACTCGAAATAAAACCCGTCTAGGCATGGTAGCTTCGCCAAGTACCTGCATAGGGTCGTTAAGAGGACACGGCGCAGCACATGCTCAAGGTGTATGCCGCGTGGGCAGAGCAGCGCCGTGAACTGGTCGCAATCATCGGCGCTGACCTGACGCTGCTGACCATCGCTAGGGAGATGCTCGGCAGCATCTGGAACTGGCACGCGGTCACCGACTTCTGAATCGTCATCTCACGGAAGGAGGCGGCGGATCGTGCGCGAGAGGAACTCCTCTTGGGCGACCGGAAACAGAGAGGCTAACCGTGCGACGGCGACCGACGTCCCGGGACAGGGACATCGAGAGGTGAGGGTACCCGAAAGGGTATTCCGTCAGGCCGACCACTGAGGACAAGGAACTCGGCATCGGTGGTCGGCCCAAAAACGAAGGCGACGTGAGTACGGGTGGGTTATGTGCCGGCGCGGCGTCCTTTCGTGGGTCGCCCCGGATGAAATAGAGGGCGTGTGCGTTTACCATAGCCCACCCATAAAAAAACAATACTAACCCGTCTGAGCATGGTATAGTAGTTCAATTAAACTTCTGTCGAGGGGGAAGCTCAAGCCGTACGACGTATATGTGCTGAAATGAATTGCAAGTTTATAGACTTGTCAAGTAGTCACAACATCTCTCTCCCGTAGCTGGGGTAATCCTCTATCTATCGTTTCTTCTCATTTACTCTCTAATTTAATTTTTACTATACTTTTCTGGTCGACGTTTTTCAGTATTCTTTTGTACTTAATATCAAAGCTTTTATTCTTAAGTGCTTACCATTATACTTACGTAATAAACTGCATCGATTGCTCTTGAATAATCAACAAAGTAGCAGATAAGGGTAAATTTTGCAAGAAGATTTGTAAACGTGTATCTAGTCTAAAGTAGAATAGTCGCTCTTAAATTCTGCCTATTCTCTTTGTTGGTTTAATTCTAGTATCTTCGTTATTATATTTAATATTACTTTGGCTGTTATTTGTTGTTGATTGTTTGGATTGTGTTTGTCTCCTTTCTTGTTAATTAATATAACAGTCGAAGTCATCCATTGGTCAGCTATTATTTTGTTTTAATATAGAGGTAAGTGGGGCTGTTGGCTGTTTTTTGGTTTTTATTATTACTTTGGGTATTTCATCCTATTTTCTAAAAGCAATTATCCAATATTTCTCTGATTTTGTATATTTAGCATAATTTGTTTGCATATTTGTTTTATTTTGTAAATTCCGCTCCACGTTTTAATAGCATATAATTATTTTTTAGTAATTAATAGTTCATGTAACTTATCATATTTGGGTTTACATATGAATTAGTGCTTGATGTAAATCCTTACTAATATTATAAGTGCGAAAGTAAGTTTGTTTGTTTGTTACGCTTTCACGCTTAAACCACTGAACCGATTTAAAAAATTCTTTCACCAATGAAAAGCTATAATATCAGGGAATAACATAGGCTATATTTTATCGCGGTATGCCCACGGGAACGGGAACTAGGCGGGTAAGGCGACTGAAACTAAAGCGAAGCGAGGGCGGGTTGCTAGTATATATATAGTTTACATTATGGCTGGATACTTTTGAGTTTTTATGTGTATGCAGCTTGGTTGGAAGTTAGTGGTCATCTGTCTCCACCATGACTTGCCAGCTTGGTTTGTCCTTAAAATTAATTGATTTAAATATCGCTGTCGGTTTAAATTTGTTTCGATTCAAGCGGTGATGTTGGTTAAAAGTTTTATGAAGGTTATTTTTCCTTTTTTTACCTTAAGTTGTATTTGTTGCCGCAGTTCTAGTGTCTTCTTTGGATAGTCTTCTTTGACATAGATTAAGAAGTTTAATTTGATGTTTATTTTTCCCACATGTTGAGATAAAGGCAACAACTACAGGACGGTAATTGTTTGATGGAGTGCTAATCATGTTTAGGTTTCACATTGAATTTCCTGACATACGATGCCTGCTTCTGATTCTTCTCGGCTTGAAACCGTAAAATAACAATTTAAACCAAGAACATATTTATTTCAATGGCTTGTGTTATCACGTTGGTACTGCATATCGCGATAACGATGGATAGTATTGGGTTTAGCGTTTGATTTTGGCTAGGTTAGGTTTTTATTTTGAAATATTGCATTAACACTTCGAATACACACTTTAATTATCACTTGGAATGCACACAGTTCTTATTTGAAACACTACTTAATAAGCTTAACCAAGTTGACGACTGTAACTCTGTATTTTATGGATTTGCTCTGAAGTAATACTAATATTCGCGGCGCCCACTATATTAGTGCACTTAGCTCGATTACTTTAACTTTACCGGGACCGCACCGATAAGATAGATAACACTAAAAGAGATAAGACTACAAGAAGAGGCAAATGTGAAAATACCACTTCTTCTACCGTTTACTTACATTAATTACATATTTTTATGTAAAAAATAGTATTTCTTTATAAGAGTTTATGCATTAAAAAAATATTCAAATAGGATAGTATTTGAAGTACCAACCTGCAATATATGCAATACTTGGTTGGGAGTTTAAATCCATGGATATTTTTTTTTGTATCAAAATGTATGAATTATGGTTCTGTATGGAATCCGAGTAAAAAAATATTATATAAAAAATAAAGATAAAATATGAATATAATTCATTATTTGCCCGTGGGTGTCGAAAAAAACGACTAAGGGATATAATGTGCAGATAACACATGCAAGAGAAGGCAAACTTGAAATAAACCCTAGTCTGAACAGAGCGTGGTAAGTTGATCCATTCCCTCTCACAATTGAGGAGGCCCGAGCCTGACAGTGTCATGTATATGGGTTGAGATGATTAGATCAGATCATGACTAACCAATTTGACCAGAGTGATATAGTGGTTTAGTTTCACTCTTATTGTGGAAGAAGCTCGAGCCCAGTGCTGGGACATATATGGACCAAGATCACGATATTTTAATGTTGTTTAAAAATTATTTTTTTTTGGTTTGGGCTACTGTCAGCGCATCCGCTGCCCGGTTCAGTCCAGGGAGACAGAGGAGTGGCGTGCGGCACCGTTAACCACCCGATAGCACGTCACCTTCGTCGTTGGACTGACCACCAGTGTAGAGTTCAGAGGTCGGCCCGACGGAACATCCCAAAGAAAGTACCCTCGCCCATCGACGTCTCCTTCCCGGGACGTCGGTCGCCATCGCGGGGTCAGCCCCTCCACGGGTGACGGATTAAATCCCCGGTCCGGTCACCCGCAGCCTCTGCTAAAACATAAAAATATATTATAATCTTTTAAGACAAGTACTAACACTAAAAACTCGTCCATCTGCATAAGACATAGTTCCATAACCGTGCATGCAGTTGTTGTAGAAATGGCCTTCGTATGTCAGTGCCTTGTGTTGAGAACCGCGATATCTACAGTGGTACTCACCAATACCATGCATCGTATTCCTTACAAATTGACCCTCATAATTCTCCAGCGACTATAAAAATACAAAAGCTTTAATTCTCTATCGCACTTTTATAAGTTCAATCAATTCCTCATTTTTCATCATCATTTCAGCCTATCGCCGTCCACTGCTGGACGTAGATCTCCCTTATGTTACGCCACAAAGTGCGGTCCTGTGCTGCCTGTATCCAACGACGCCCAGCAACTTTCACCAGGTCGTCGGTCCATCTAGTGGGGGGCGTCCTACACTGCGTCGTCCGATACGTGATCGTCATTCGAGAATCTTTTTTCCCCAGCAGTTGTCAGTTCGTCGAGCGATGAGGACTGCCCATTGCCACTTCAGCGTGCTAATTCTTCGTGTTATGTTGGTTACACCCGTTCATTAGCGGATTTCCGTGTTCCGGATTCTATTTCGCAGAGGAATCCCGAGCATAGCCTGCTCCATAGCACGCTGAGCGACTTTGAGCTTTGTTATGAGGCCTACATTTAGGGACCAGGTTTGCGTGCCGTAAGTCATCACTGGTAACACACACTGGTCGAAAGGAATTCTAAAAATTGAAAGCAATACCATATAGAACCGTTGCAAGACAATTTGTTAATTATCATCATTATTATCATTCAGCCTATCGCCGTCCACTGCTGGACATAGGCCTCCCTCATGTTTCGCCACAGAGTGCGGTTCTTGCCGCCTGCATTCGACTACGTTCAGCAACTTTCAACAAGTCGTCGGTCCACCTATTTTGGCGGGGACGTCCCACACTGCGTCATTCAATTCGTGATCGCCACTCGAGAACCTTTCTTCACCAGCGGTTGTTCGTTGAATAATGTGGCCTGCCCATTGCCATTTGTTTCTACCCGTTCTACGGATTTCCGTATTTCGGATTCTATCTCGAAAAGAAATCCCAAGCCCGCTCTATAGCATGCTGAGGGACTTTGAGTGTGATTATCAGGCCTACATTTATGATTTGAAATAATAAATTTTATGTGCACAAAAGCTAACATCACTTATGTGTTATTTCGATGTGTTATTTTAATCTTATAATGCAATTCCATACTAAGAACTGTCTGGACCTACCTTAATATCAAAATGGCAAAACTTTGCCGACGTCACTTGAAATCGTTCACTTTTAAAAACAAGACAACTATAACACTAATGGAAATTATAGCTTTGTCTTTATCATTCGTCACCATCATCATCAGCTCATATACGTCCCGCTACTGAGTTTAGGCGTCCTCCACGATCGGAGGTAAATTGGTCTACAATATGCACAACACTACAATTTTAACACTGTATAACGCTATTGCTAAATCTACTATATTAAATACAGTACAATACTAGCTGACCCAATAGGCGTTGTTCTGTTCAAATCTAAAAAAATAGCAAAAGGAATTCTCCTTGAAATCGATCACCACGCCAACTACCGGTTCCACCAGGTCCGGTCGTACCAATTCAGAAACCTTCGTGGGCTCATGTACAAAACTTTGCTGAAGATCATCACATGATCAAATGCATAGTTTACGATTCTATAAAGGACATATAGATAAATATTAATTTTTATATACATAGATTACCTGAGCCCCAGACCAGTGATATCTTCCGTACCCATCCTTCCTCATATCTTCACCCCTCTCTCCAATATAATATTCGCTATAAGGCCATGACTTGTCTGCAATTGTTTGCGGCATTTCGTAGGGATAAATACTATACATGATTGTCACTTTCAATAAAAAAAATATGAAATTTCACAAATAAATAATTAAATTGACAATTTTGATGTAGATACGTAACAATTTATTTAGGTACTCTGTGATTTTGATAGGTGTCTAGATTTTATAAAAGCATTTTAATTAACAACATTATCTATGCAAAGGTCTGTTTATATTTTCAGAACAAATGAACATGGAATGGATGAGTGCGTCATACAAAAAAAATATTGTCTATCCGACTGTCTGATATTTTTTTCATACAAAATAATAATATTGTCTATCCGTCTGTCTGATAATTTTTTGTGTCATACAAAAAAAAATGTTGTCTATCCGTCTGTCTGATAATTTTTTGTCATACAAAAAAATATTGTCTATCCGACTGTCATATTTTTTTGTGTCATACAAAAAAAAAATATTGTCTATCCGTCTGTCTGATAATTTTTTGTGTCATACAAAAAAAAATGTTGTCTATCCGTCTGTCTGATCATTTTTTGTCATACAATAAAATATTGTCTATCCGTCTGTCGCTTAATTTTTTTGCTCATATGCTTCGTTTGGTTAATATGTATTCAAAATGGCTGGATCAATTATGAGCGGACTTTCATAGGCAGATAGTCATTATTGTTAAAAATAACTTGGTACTCTTTTATTAAAAAAAGCAATAACGCCCTCTATGACGTTGAATAAATTCTAAAAACGACGAAATTAGTCTTATATCCTTTCATTGCTCCGTACTTGAATGTTTTCTTGACGAAGTAAGGGTACAAGAGGTAACCAACCCTGAGATACGCACAGTTAAATTTTTTAATTAGAGTGTTGCTAGTGGAAAAATGAAACGAATATTTTTGTAAACAATATAAAAATATTATATATTCAAAGTAATATAAAATGTCCTTACATAAAGTTAATATAAAATATTTTTAGTTAATTTGCATTTAGGTTTCATGTCCGATTTTATATTAACAACAGCAACAAAATCTGGAAGAATTTTTCGATTTTTCAAAATAAGTATACTCCTGAAACAATTATAAACAAAACCATTATAAATTAATTGTTAAAACCCGTTTAAGGAGAGTGGTTCCGGGAAGTGGCCTTATATATTCAACCTACAGTACTACATCCACTCCAATAGCAAAAGCGGCTAAGGAAATGATAACATAATAAGAAAGAAAGAATCTACCAACATAGAATTTTACGGGCCCTGAACAAGTAATTACCATCGTCAGAGTAGATTTATGTAAATATGTAGCGTAAATATGTAGAATACATTACTGCGAGAGGGAAAACTTGAGCTGAAGTCCAGAGTTTTTAAATCTCATATATTAAACCTTTAATAAACATTATTATTTCGAAAAGTCAAAGATGGTCGCCATGATTTGGATGCGACCGTCCAACTATCATTGCTTGTTGGTTATAGCAGTTATTTCGGCAATGTGATATAATTTCGTAATGGTAATCATAATAATCTCCGTGTGGTGATGGAGTAAGAATACAATTCATCACCTTGCCCATGGATATCGTAAAAGAAGACTAAGGGATATAATATGCATATAATATCTGTGCAAAAGAAGGAAAACTCGAAATAAAACCCTATATCACCATGTCAGACCAGCATGATATAGTGGTAATTTTTCCTCCTATTGGAGAGGAACCTCAAGGCTAGCAGTGGGATGTGTATGAGTTGAGACGTATCATAATCATCATCATCATCGCAGCCCATATACGTCCCACTGTTGGGCTCGGACCTCCTCCACAATGGGAGGGAATTTGACCTACTATACCATGCTGGTCAGACATGGTAGTATACGGTTTCATATCGTGTTTTCTTTCTCTTGCACGGTTATTATGTGCATATTATATCCCTTAATCGTCTTTTACGACATCCACGAGCAAGATAGGGAGTGGTGAATAAATAATAGAAATAATAATTACCAATAAGAAAGTAGCAGCCAAAAGTAAAGCCTTGTGTTTTGGTTGTACAGCAGTGTTTGGTATCTGCAGGGTGGTTGTGAAATTTACTAGCTGTCGGTCCCATCCATGAACTATTTTACCCACTTCTCGTAAGGAATCTCCAGTCATTATCTGCAAAGTATGTCATTATTTCATTTCATCATATTCGTTAATGTAAAGTCTTAGAATAATAACGTATAGAAGGTAAGTCCGCGCACAAAAATGAAGCATTTCAATTTGAGCCTAATGGAGCTTACGCCGGAACCGTTTCGTAATGTACACGGTCACTGTACTGCACGTAAGTACGCAACTCTTAAAAAATAAATAGGTAATTATGACGGTTTGTGCATTCAAATGGTGTCACAACACATTTAAAAAACATAAATAGGTTTTTAACATTACTTTTAAAAGTATTTCGACGATTTATGATAATAAAAACAAAATTTGATTTCACAATTTGTATAGTGGTGCGAGTGTGTACGTGAGTAATCGCCAGCGCGCATGTAGTATTTTTGACTTCATGTTTGTGATTGCTCGAAGTACCGACACTATCCTTCTATACGTTATTATTCTAAGTGTAAAGTATTATAAAGCGAAACAACAGCGACAGAGGCGGAAGCCCAACTTTCTGAGGGTGTTTGCGTGTGGTGGGTTTTAGTGATACCTTTAATATCATCTCAACTCATTGCACGCATTCACACTCCCTTCACTTTCTTCGCGGTAGGCAACGGCCTTGCAAAGGTCCACGAGTGGCAGCAACACTTACTGTACTGTTTGCTCGTTTGCCATCGTTTACAATAAAAAAAGAAAAGCTTGATAGTAATACAATTGATTTCTTGAAATTTGCCAATTATTTTTTAGTTTATGCTTCAAAGCATATTTGTAGCATCGAATTCACCTGTTCCCCAGTAACGGTCAATATAAAACTAAATATAAAATTGCACGAAATCATATTAAATGTGATGATTTTATATGTGAAAACTATTTCAATATTAACAATATCCATAATACATTAAACATATTTTTTTTTTGTTTTCTCGGTAGTTATTATGATAAAGACGTCGGCGCAAAATCTTGACGAACATTATTATAAAAATTTAAGCGATTTATTAATATTTACAGATACTGGTCCACCCCTAGTTTTTGCGTTACGTAACTGTGTTATGTATATTTTTATGTACTTTTCTCGATAAACAGGGGATATCGGTGGGTTTAGCACGAATATCTGCTACAAAGTATTCGTTATAGCGACCAATTTTTATGGATTTGGATCAAACTGTTATTGCAGAGGCGCTGCTCAGAAATACAATTTCTGAGAATTAAACTGGCAAAGCTTAAGGTTAGCGTGTAAAAATAAACAAAAAATCTCATGTGCCCTATAATTTAGATCACGCGTTGCCTCTTATTGGGATTGATTGCGCTGCTCATCCAATAGGATACTTGTGGCTATCTTTGACGACATAGGAAGCCCATTGTTTAAACGATGGATTTCTGTTCACATGGACCAAAACAGAAAGTGACGCAGCATAATATGTGCAATGGAGATATTTATTATTATTATTATTTTATATATATATACACCTATTGCTGTGTGGTAGCGGCTTCGAATACTACCAACCCTTGCTTTGCTCGTGGGTGTCGTAAAAAGCGACTAAGAGCCCTAGATTGACCCGGACCAACTCCATCTGGTACCATTTGGGTCAACGATTACATTCCCAAGGAGGGTTGATGTCAGGCAGGCAGCCGGTCATAAAAGTCATTGCCGAAACTTTTTGCAATATGTCAAAACAAATGACATATTGCGTCGACCCCAAGTAATTGGGATAAGAGCAAGCTGATGATGATGATATATATACACCTATATCTAGATTTTAGACACCCCTTTACAGTGTATTTGTAGTGTAATTTTAATTAATTTTATAAGATATCTTTTATGTGATTGTTGTTTTGACTATTGTATATGGGTTTTGATACCTAAAATAACGATTATTATTATAATAATAATACAGAAATATAGATTACTACGAGTATCAGCGCCCTGCAGGTTTACCCGCATAGTTCGCCTTCCCGTGGTAATATTTAGATAAATTATAGCCTATGTGTTATCTTCACATCTTCACATCCTCACATACTCACAAACTTTCTCCTTTATAATATTAGTAGCATAAAACCTTACTCTGAACTCAGAAAGCAACAAAGCTCTTTGTCTTAGTGCAGCAGGTCCCTCTATTACAAACAATACTCGATCGGTCACATCTCGAACTAAGAAGAACGGCACAATCCACGTCCATTGTTGTTGAATACGACCCACGTAGTCACCAGGCGGTATCAATACTTTCATTTCCTACAAGAACATAAAAAAAAAATCAAATTTAAGATTAATCGAAATAAAATATGTAAATTAATTTTAAGACTGTAAATAACTTTTAATTTTTTTTTAAATTTAATATGTACTTTCATTGAAAAAATGATAAACTTTCGCATAATTAAGGATATTTGGATAACATGGTGTAACTTTGGATGAAATGGATGTATGACGGATATCGTCGGTAATATTCCAACCTTAAAGTGTCCCCTAAAGTTCTTGAAAAAGTCAAAGCGCTGCGATTTTTTTTCATAGTGCCCCGAACCTTCAAATGCGTTGTTTTAGCAAAAATCACCACTATGAGCAATTTTTTCATTTTGTTCGTTATTTCAATTTAATTTCGATTAATATTTCAAGAATTTTGAAAAAAAATCAATCAATTATTTTTGAATATTATTTTACAAGCTGTACTTCAACAAGGTGTTTTTTATAGAGGTATAGAACTTTAAGTTGCCAAAACTTTTTTAACTGGCGGCCATTTTGTCAGCTTCTAAGTGATTTATATTTACCTTGGTATGGCATTTCAACATGCATAGACTGACGCCTGAACAACGCTTCCAAATTGTGCAATTTTATTTTGAAATTCATGGTTCTGTTTAAAATACGTATCACGCACTATATCCATTTTACGGTCAACATTATCGTATATCAGAGCAATTAATTCGATTAACTATGGCAAGTTTTTGCACCGCGTTTACTTTAAATCATAATACGCATCCACAGAGACGTCATACAGTGCGTACAGAAGAAGTCATTGCTGCTGTAGAGCGTAGCGTAGAAGAACACCCGAATTAGTCCATCCGCCATCATGCATAGGAATTGAATTTATGTCCATTCACTTTATGGAAGATTTTATGGAAAGATCTTGGTTTGCGTGCTTACAAAATCCAACTAGTGCAACAATTGAAGCAACACGAATCACCTAGCAATTGCCGTTGATCTCGATTTTCATAAGCGAATTTTGTTTAGCGATGAAGCTCACTTTTATTTAAATGGATACATCAATAAACAAAACTGCTGTATTTGGAGTGATGATAATCCAGAAGTGTATATTGAGACACTGTTACATCCAGAAAAACTGACTGTTTGGTGTGCTTTATGGGCTGGTGGAATCATTAGACCGTACTTCTTTAAAAACGATGCTGGTCAGAACGTTGCTGTGAATGGTGACCGCTATAGAGCCATGATTACTGACTTTTTCGTTCATCAATTGAATAACTGTGATGTGCAGGAGCTGTGGTTTCGACAAGAGGGCGCAACATGTCACACAGTTCGTGCCACAATTAATTTATTGAAGGAAACGTTTGGTAATCGCATAGTACCACGTTTCAGACCCGTGGATTGGCCTCCAAGATCGTGTGATTTAAGGCCGCTAGACTATTTCCTGTGGAGATATTTGAAGTCGCTAGTCTACGCCGATAAGCCTAAACGTTTGAACACTTTCAGGACAACATATGCCGCATTATTGCCGATATACAGCCACAAATGTTGAAAAAAGTCATCGAAAATTGGACCTCCAGATTAGACTACGTCGGAGCCAGCCGTGGCGGTCATATGCCAGACGTCGTATTTAAATTATAATGCCAGAAGATTATCTTTAGAATAAAGTAGATTTTATATCAATTTAAAAAATATCTTTGTTTTATTCCATACCTCAATAAAAAACACCCTACTTTTTGGTTTGATAAAGGATAACTTCGCGCCAAATCATAGTACAGAACTTTTTTGGTAGGCAAATTAAATTTTCTACGAAAGTTCCATGAGCGCGTTCTAAAAAAAAATATTTAAGTCCATAGACTGTTTTACCAACAGGCAAATATTTGGATCTTTTTCCAGTGATTTTCTTGTATTCAAAAATTTTCTGTGTGGTGACGGAGTAAGAATACAAATCACTCCATATCTTGCTCGTGGATGTCATAAAAGACAACTAAGGGATATAGGATCCTCCTTATAATAAGCATACAGCATCTGTGAAAAAGAAGGAAAACTCAAAATAAAACCCTATTACAACACAGAATGGAATCTGACCAGCATGGAATGGTAGGTCAACAACCCTTCCATTATGGAGGAGGCCTGAGCCCAACAGTGGAACATGAGCTGAGATGATGATTCAAAAACTGCTGTCTATAAAAAATATTGATGTTCATATTCAAAAAGTTGGAGCTACAATTGCCTTCTTTTTATTGCTGTACGAACATTTCCCTTCGATACAGCCTGTTGAAAATCACTCCAAAATTTGCAATATTTTTTCCATTTCTTAATTTTTGCCTTAACTAGTGTATTGTCATGGACATGGGTCGCCCTCCCGCGTCCATATTCGCCAATATCTCATATGTTTTTACTTCATATGCGTATTATATTACATCAATCATCGTGTTAGAAGGCTCTCCTGTAATGCTGTTACCTTATGGTGATCTATCTGCCGCTTTATAAAATTCCCACGGGAAAATAAAGAGTAATGATATGTTTAATTTTGAACCCCACGAGGAGGCACATATAGGCCTACAAAAATATGGTGTATATTATTTGTATAATAATTTTCCATTAACCACTTTCCATCTAGGAGAGAATAGGTATTTAAAAGCCTCGATTAATAACTTTAACATTATTTTAGATTTTTATTTATAGTCTGCGATCTCTTAACTAATTCAAAACAAAGAGAAAAATCATAACATTAAAATGTAGGCCCACGGTTCTAATCTAGGCCTAATGCCTGGTAATTCAATAGGCAGATGTTTGGTTACATTAGTGAGTCGAAGTAGTTTATTTTACCTGTAATCTGAATGGAAAACAACAAGAGGCCGCCGCTAGTCTTCTTTGCAGGACTAAGGCCTCTTGTCTTGTGTTATCGTGAATATGCATTGTGAAAGCACGCCCAGACCCGCAGAGGCATCGCTGTGTTGAACTTGACATCTCACTTGCTATGTATAATGCTTCTCCATTGGGCACTCGTATTATATACCGGTTCTCTGATTCAATATTTGATGTTACTGCAAATTATGAGCTTCATTGTAGTATCTATATTAAGCAAGTTAAGTAGTAAACAACTTAAATTTGGAGAAATTAGATGCAATTATTTATTGTTTCAAAGAATTTAAAAAGTTATCTTCTCAGGTCCCATTTATCCTGTTGGGCTCGAGCCTGCTCCACAATAGGAAGGAAATTGACCTTCTATACCATGGTGGTTAGACGTGTTGATTTAAAGGTTTTATTTCAAAATTTGTTTCTCTTTACTAAATGTTATCCGCATATTACATCCATAGTTAGTCCTCTGTTACGACACTCACCGACAAGAAAGGCGAAGGTGACGTTCTTACTTTGATATCATACTAAAAATGAAAACAACGCTTTTTCATAATGAATGATAAAAGAAAAAAAATCTATGGCAGCTATTTTAAATTCTATCCGACTTGTTAAGTAGAGACCAATTGCGGGATCACTAGGAGAATGCACAAAAGTTTTCAGCAAATTATAAAAGAAATTGAGATTGTTGATATGTATGCCAAGCGCGGCGATTATAGCAATATCTTTCTTTCGATAGGACTATATCTAGCACTAGACAAAATTTTACTAGTTGCCGCATTCGAGCACGTATATAAATGTTAACTGTTGCAAGATTTTGTCGACTTTAATGATGTTCAAAATACATACGGAGTCTTCAATTGATTGAAATTATTAAATTCATTTCCGTGTGGTGAGGGAGAAAGAATACAATTCACCACTCCCTATCTTGCCCGTGGATGTCGTAAAAGACGACTATGGGATTATAATATGCACATAAGATCTGTGCAAGACAAGGAAAACTGGAAATGAAACCCTATACCAACATGTCTGACCAGCATCGACCAGGTCAAATTTCCTCCCATTGTGGAAGAGGCCAGAGCCCAACAGTGGGACGTATGTGCGCTGCGATGATGATGATTAAATTTATTATATCACTTCAGCTCATAAGCGTTGCACTATTATGTTCGAACCTCCTACACTATAGGACGGAAATTATGTAGAGTAACCACGCAGGGTTGGGTTGATGTAAGGTTATGTCAAGTTTTATTTCTCTAGCAGTGATGTTATCTGCATATTATATCCTTAAGTTGTCTATCATTACGATCAAGAGAGAATGTGCTAAATTATATTCTTACTCTGTCACCATTCGAATTCTTAATTTAATAAATTTTAAATTAACAGTCAATCTTAAAATGTTGAAATATTGATTAATATGACGTAAACGACCGATATAAATATTCTTTAGAAACAATAGCTTGACGTAATATATTTAATACGATTAATTTGTTTTGTTAGAGATAAGAATGAGTCTTGTATTGAAGGAATTTATAATGCTATATTAGTCTAGTTTTTTTTAATAAAAACATTCGTCACTAAAGAAATAATTCTTGTATTTCGGGGGGCTTTACAAATATATAATTAACTAGCAAGCCGCCCTCGCTTCGCTTCGGTTTCAGTCTTTCCTGCGTAGTTCCCGTTCCCGTGGGCATACCGGAATAAAATATAGCCTAGGTTACGCCCTGATATTATAGCTTTCCATTGGTGAAAGAATTTTTGAAATCGGTCCAGCCGTTTTGAAGATTACCCGAAACAAACAGACAGACAGACAGACAAAAAATATAAAGTGTATTTTAGGCATATGTATAGTGCAAATAACCGTGTGGGCATGAAAAAAGTATATTATTTTGACATTATAAACAGACACTCCAATTTTATTTATTGGTATAGATTGTCACAATCACACCCAAACTCAGAACAGCAATTGGATAGTATGAAGTATTTTTCTTCTGAGGAACCTACGCCGTAACATTTAGCATAAGTACGTTTCATTAGCCTGCAATAATAATATATAACGAAACATTTGTTGATGTTGCAACTATCTACCTAAAACTTAACTGCCCACTATGTAGTTTTCTCGTTTACTTTTGAGCCCAAGAACGCGTGTAATATCCCGAAATTTAAGTCGCCTTCTGTGAGGCAGTCATCTCACGGAAGGAGGCGACGAAGCGCGCGCGGTGCGCGGGAGGAACTCCACTACGGAGACACGGTCCGCCGCCAGCGACTCAGGGACGACAAAGAACTCGGTACCGGTGGTTACTCCAATGGCAAAGGAAAGGGATTACAGTGGGTTATGGGGCCACGCCGTCCAGGGGGACGCTGTGTGTGCGCTGACTGTAGCCCACCCAAAAAAGGGATTGAATTTCATAAAATTCTTCTTTAGTGTGTGTTATCTGTAATTGTAAGTCATAAGAAAACTACGGTCCGAATTTCGTGTTGCTGGCTTCAGTAGTTTCAGTTTGGCATTGATGAGTCAGATACACCGCTATATATCGAGATATATAGAGATGTCATTGCTATCTTGTTATATAAGCTTTTTGTTCCTGTTTGTCTATTCCATGCGTCATTAAGATAACGTGTTGCATTGAATGGGAACATTCTATTCATCCATCTAACCATTTGTAGATGTCCACTGTTCAACATACGCCTCTCCATGAGAATTCCACTCGGAAAGGCCCTGTGCCACTTGCTTCCAACGGTTCCCTGTGACTTTCAAGATTTCTTCAATCCAGTAGGGGGTTGTCCCACTCGGCGTCGTCCGATTCGTGGTCGCCACTCGAAAATTTTTCTACCCCAATTGTTATCAGTTCAACAAGCAATATTGGGACAACAATGGGGACATTGTTGTTTTTTATTTTTGAAATTGAAAATTTTTTAGAATCGTTTGAACTTTATTTTGTGATAGCTATGTAATGTTCGTTCCATAAAAATAAATTCGGTTTTCAACAACTAAGAGAACATTTTCAGAATATGATATAAGTAACTATCGGTTAGAACAAAATTTACTTTAAGGGTTATTTATAAGACATATTTACGTGTGGTGACGGAGTGAGAATACAATTCATCACAACCTTTCTTACTCGTGACTGTCATAAAAGGCAACTAAGGGATATAATATGCATATAACGCAAGAGAAGGAAAACTCAAAATAAAACCCTTTACCAACCCGTCTGACCAGCGTGGTATAATAGGTCGATAACCCTCCTATTGCGGAGGAGGCTCGAGCCCAGTAGTGGGACGTATATGAGCCGAAACGAATGAACAAATTAACATTTTCAGCAATCGGTGGTATTAAGCCTCATTACTATACGATAAATTGACTACTTACAGTCAGTTAATTCCACAGTCTGTTGTATGAGAAGGCTGGAAACTCCAATAAGGAAGTCCAATCCGTGGCCGACGATGAACTGGCCTCGTGGATGTGACCGCCAATCCTGGGTTATCACTGGCAATCTCGCTCTGACTTGCTCTATAAGTTTAGTTAAAATATATATTTTCAATGTCGTCAATATCCTATTTTATAGTATCATATTTTCCATATGGTGGATAAAGAATACAATTCACCACTCTCTATCTTGCCTCTGTATGTCTTAAAAGATGAGTAAGGGATATAATATGCATATAACATCCATGCAAGAGAAAAACGCGAAACAAAACCATATACCAACTAGTCTGACCGATATGTAATAGTAAGCTTAATTATCCTCCTAATGTGGAGGAGGCTCGAGCCCAGCAGTAGGACGAATATGAGCCGAGATGATGATGATGATTGTATAGTAACTTTAGTATAGTCAACGATTCAGTCGGTTTGCGAGATTAGGATTATCAACGATTTGAATAGCCTTCCTGCGTAACTGCGTTACTGCGTCATTGTAAGGTCCTTGATTTTATTCTCGTTAAATAGCAATCGACCCTATTTATTATGTGGGCGTAAAATAACATTTCGAAATGCCAACAAAGGCGAACATTTATGTCTCGCTACTGTTTACCCCTTTAAGTATAAAAACTTAATACTAGATTTGAGATTGAACTGAAGGCATTAGCATTTCGGTATCTTTTGTACATTAATTATCTTTATTTAGTAGATAAAATAGCATTATTTTAAGAACAAAGATCCACTCACCTTGTGTAGGTTGGACGTTGATTACAAGATCAGGTCTCAATTCATCTCCATTATCTATAAAATAAAACACTACATTAAAAATATAATAACCTATTGCTGTTATTTTTGAACTTAAGCTTGGTTATGATAGATTATATGGAAGTTTATTTTACTTCCAGCCTTCATTATTCTCAAGGGTATTAGAGTCGGGTCTCCAGTGTATCAAGTTTCTGTAGTATATTATTTTCCACGGAGCTATAACCGTTTGAATGCCGCAAACCAAACGGATAATGGTTTTCTAGGATAAGAATATATGTTAGGAAATTTGAGATTAATAATCCGGATAATCCGGGGCTTGTCTGTGGCACCGATTTCACACTCTTCTCGATCTCTTAGCTATGTGTAATTTTTTACCAAATAAACCTTCTTTGGCATATAAAATAGTTATAATTACGTCGCCCGAAATGCTTCAAACGAGGATTGCATCATAATCTAAAAATGTCAAAGATAAAAGGTATTTTCCGTAAGACTAGTAAGTCTCGGCTGCCATCCTTTCCATCATTCTCTGTAGGGAAAAGACTTGAAAAGATGCAAATGCTAAATGTGGTTATATTTCATCGCGATTCTGTTACCGTTTACCGGACAGATCTCCAGCTCTTTAACCTGTTTTAGAGAATTTCTGGCGAAAACTTCTCGGGTATTCAAATAACACTTTCCCCGAGCCAGAATTCGACCATGATAGAATGGAGCACACGATTAACAAAAGCAAGCTTAGGCTAATAACTCCTTGGATAAACAAAATTGTTGTAAACTATCATCTTTATCTCAGCTCATTTACGTCCCACTGATTGGCCCAGGCCTTATCCACAAAAGGAAAGGAAATTTAGAAAGAAGAGAAGATTTCACGATGCAGTTTGATATAAGTTTTTTTCGAGATTTCATTTTATTGAATAGCTGTTTGTTATATGCATATTATGTCCCTTTGTTTTCTTTTACGATAACATATGGGCAAGAAATTTGACAAATATTATTTTGACTCTGTCACCACACGGCAATTTTTGAAAATTATTTTGAAAGTTACGGAACTTTTTGACAAGATTTTTATAGTTATGTATAAATTATCGCATGCGGAGGACGTGTAATTGTATTTTTACTCCGTAAATTGTATATAGGAAAATGAAAATGTTATAAACATTATTCACATGACCATTAATTAAAGAAAACAAATAAATAATAATAACTTAATATATTAAGAATAATCATATGGTAATTGTAGCTAATTAGCATTTTATTTATCTTTATCTATAAAATGGCCTATCAGTCCTTTGAGTCGTCGGTATGTACTTCAGAGTTCACGGTTTCTTAATTAAAGCATTATCTTTATTATTCTTACCTTCTGTAGCAGCTGGATTGTCAATTCCTCTCATACTCTTAGCACGACTACTTTCTTCCATCGTAGATAAATATAAACGATTAAAATTATTTTCACCGTTAACACTAACTTTCAGTGATAGATGTTATTTGTTGTCACCGTGTTAGCAAACTGACTTATCGGACTTTTTTATTCGTTCTTATCATTTATCTATAAATGATAAATCAGCGTCATTATCGACTTGTACATGTCGATACTTGTGTTTCATGAAATCATTAGCAATTTTCAGTACCATCCTATTTCATTTATCTCATTTTATCATGAAATATTTAACATTGCATAGCCTTGTTGTACGATCGAGAAGCCTTAATACTGAAGTATCTAGTTCCAGTTTGAGGTCTAGATGTTTAAACACAAATATGCCACTACTTTTTTAAAATTACCATCAACATTATCGTAGCTCATTTACCCCCACCCTCGAACGCCGATCGTCGTCGCGAGGCTAATCTCTCCGCGGGTGCCTGGATTAAATCCCCGGTCCAGTCACCCGGAGCCTCTGCTAGGGCGGCATCAGGCGCAGGTACTCGCGCCTTCGCCGCCCCAGTCGCCGGCGCGGCGGAGGACCGTGTCCGCGTGGAGTCTTTCTTCCCGCACACGGTCCGCCGCCTCTTTCCGCGAGATGACAGCCTCGCAGAAGGCGGCAACGGTGTCCTAGTTCCTGACGCTGGCGACCATCTCCCTAGCGATGGCCGGCAGCGTCAGGTCAACACCGATGATCGCGACGAGTTCACGGCGCTCCCCCGCCCACGCGGCATACACCTTGAGTGTGTGCTGCGCCGTGTCTTCGTCGCAATCGCAGTGGTGGCAGGACGGTGTGCTTTCCCTCCTCACGACCGTGTGCAGGTATTTGGCGAAGCATCCATGCCCCGTCAACACCTGCACTAGTCGGAAGGAAAACACGCCGTGCTGCCACTCCAGCCACTGCATTAGCACCGGCCGGAAGGCCTCGACAGTCCTTACACCGAACCGCGACCTCTCCAGCCGGACTGCCCAACGGGCAATGACGTCTCGGCGGGCGCCGTAGTGCGTAAATAAATAAACTGTGAAGCACGATCCTCTAAGACCTTAAAATGTTTAAATACGTAAAAATTTGGCGTATAAAAACCTTATCACTTCGGTGTTGCGCATGGCAGATTTTCTTTCCCCGTCGACTTTTTGATAGAACAAATCTCCTTGCATTAGCCTGCCTTCGATTGGCGGACTGCCTTTGTTATCATTATGACGGCGACAAGCGCAGGTAATTATAAAAAACATAAACATAGATATAATTTGACATTTAGTACTTTGTTTTTGTTACTACACTTTTGTTGTCTGACTTATATTGTTTTATTGTCTTCTAAATGGCATTTGACAATGACTAATTTCTTCACGGCGTACGAAATACTATTCGTTGTTTCTAGCGCGTGTTTTTCTAAACGTAATTGCAGGTATAGGTAGCAGTAATGCAGTATTGAAAGCAGAAGTTAATGTCATTTTTAGACTAGTCTCGTATTTGGTACCATATAATAGACTTATAGTTATAAATTTGGTGTGTTGTGGAATAACTATAAGCAAAGCAAGAAAGAAACGAGAGTGAAAAATTAAGTCACTTTAATTTTACGTGCTAGTTTCTCAGTACATCCGTCGTCGTCGTCACAGCTCATACACGTTCCACTGCTTTTTTTTATGGGTGGGCTATGGTAAGCGCGCACGCGGTCCATTCCGTCCGGGGCGACAAAAGGACGGCGCGCGGGCCCGTAACCCACCCGTACCCACGTCGCCTTCGTCGTTGGGCCGACTACCGAAGCAGGGTGACTTGTCGTCAGTGGTCGGCACACACCTCGAGCGTATGCTGCGCCGTGTCCTCGTCACAATCGCAGTGAAGGCAGGGCGGTGTGCTCTCCCTCCTGACGATCTTGTGCAGGTACTTGGTGAAGCAACCATGCCCCGTCAGTACCTGCACCAGTCGGAAGGAAAGTACCCTGCGCGTCCGCTCCAACCACTCCGTCAGCACCGGCCGAAAGGCCTCGACGGTCCTGACACCGTACCGAGGTCTCTCCAGCCGCATTGCTCAACGGGCAATGACGTCTCGGCGGGCGGCGACCCGCCAGGCGGTAATCCCCTGCAACGAGACCATATCGCCGCGGGCGCGCGTCTCCGACACTCGCCGGACACGTTCCACTGCTGGGCTCGAGCCTTCTCCATAATGGGAGAGACATTGACCCACTATACTATGCTGGTCAGACGGGTTGGTTATAGGATTCTGTTTCGAGATTTTCTTCTCTAGCATAGATGTTATCTGCAATAATCCCTTAGTCGTCTTTTACGACACCGACGGACCGACAAGAAAATTGGTGTGGGTGGTGAATTGTATTCTTACTCCGTCACCACACCGTCCCCTTACCGCCTTGCCGATGCCGGACACTTAGGCAGAGTGTGGTTATACAATATCCAGCCAAAAATAAAGCTTTTCAGTAGTAACTATGTCAGATAAAAATTTTGACTCGATTTTAGAAAATTAGTAAAAAATGTACCACTATACTCTTACTGAGGATAAATTACTATAGTAACTAGTAATTACTAGTGCTATTAGTATTTACAGAAATAGTAGCAACTACAACTATTAACATGTTCTAACAATAAAACTTTTCAGCGTTTAAATATTAGTATAGACTAGCTGACCCAGCAGACGTTTTTCTGTTCAAATAAACGTCACCTACCGGGTCTAATTGTGAATTTAAACTATTCTCGAATTCCCTTGAACACGCAAAAAAAAATTCATCAACATCGGTCCAGCCGTTTAGGAGGAGTTCATACACAAGTACCTATATATAAAGAAGATAAGGTATTTAAGAAATAAAAACTTCACTGAAACAAGTTTTATTGAAAACCATTTATATTCAGGTGTTAGTAATTAATTACTTGAATAAAGTGATAACATTCAAGTTGTTAAAAACGGTACATTTATTTTTTTTCATAAATTACATTCATATAAGTATTCTATCTAATTTTCTCCACTCCAACTAACAATTATTGTAAATATCGAGATAAAACATTGTAAATTTCGCATAGGGAGTTGTAAACAACACGGTCAGTTTGTGGTACAAAGGACACGTCTTGAAGCCAAATTTTGATCGGAAGACTTAGAAGTTCGAGCGCAATATTCACTCATTAAAAGACACCTATGACGTCACATTGTTTATCAACGTCACTTGTGCAAATGAAACATTATTGTCCTAGTATAGTCTAAAGTGGTGCACTAGATCTAATGCGATTTGCGTCTCTCAATATCTCAAGCCTTATGTTTGGGTATCGAGCATCAGATAAAACAATACTGTTAACATTTATAATAGCTTTAATTTATTTTACATCATTACTTCGGAATAAATAAATTTAATTTAAAAGAGTAGAAAATATAGATTTAGTTTCGTAATTACACACAGGCTTTTATATCACACCCATGTTATATATCTCAATATATTGGAATATACTCCCTATAAATTAGTTTAATATTTTTGAAATTATCTATCTCCTGATTAGTTTCAAAACTTACGTGGACACATTTATACGTGGACAAATATATATATATATATATATATAAGTATTTACTTATTTGCTTAACAACAATACATTTACGATATTAATACGTTCATACTTCAATTCATTGAAAATTACACATCTACTCCTGCCCTGAGTTACACAGATTTAATAGATGGAACTACAATTGAAATACAATAGCAAAAACATATTTAGCAAAAGTCCTTACAACGTTCAATATAATATAATAATATTTAAATGACACACATTTAACAATCAAAGCGTAGGATTATCGCATAATAATTAACGTTCTTATTGAAGTAACTATTGAGATCAACTTTTTTGTGAAACCTTAACTCTATATCCCTACGGGTCTATGGCTGGTTAGACTCGTACGAATACAATAACAGTTTTAACTAGATAATACTAATGGTGAAATGATTGTATCATTAGGTGATGAGCTTAAAAAAGTTGATGGTAATCCATCAGATGATAAGTACCTATACGAGCAGGTTACGATCAGGCATAATATTGAAGAAGCCATAGTCCATTAGGTTATATGTCTTGAGATATAGGTTTTTTGTCTTTGGTAATGATCGTGTATTGGTTTTGGTAAGCCTATCGCTGGAAGGCACGTTGCCATCCAAGATTTAGCTTAAGAGTAGCAGGCAAGCAGGGACTAGCCTCACACTCTCCATCGAGCTCATCAGCCAAGTTGTCATGAAGTTCTCGTAGAGCCATTAAAGTAGAACGTGCCGCTCGCTGGCAGCTCATATCCCCTTCACATGTGGTGTCCGCCTCAGAAAGGAATACCAGATCGCACGTGGTTGGTGGTGCCTCCCCCTGTAAGAGAATAAGGAGCTTCGTGTAATTATTGTTATTTCATAATAATACTATGGTAGTAGGCAAAAAAATAAGTTTAAGTCTTACACAAAGATAGCAGATTTGATGCAAGCTGCATAGAGGAAGGAACAGCTGCCCGCGATCACCTGCCAATAAATCTACGCTCCGACAACGCTGCACAATCTTCGCTAGAACTGGACATGATCCAGAAGTACCCGCTACAATACACATAAACATTGTACTATTTATTATCTAAGATCTAAGTCGATTTACTAATGAATTTATAAGGGCCTTTACCTGTCGACATAATTGGTGTACGATGGCGACCACTTCCACCCATATATCCCTCAGAAAATTGCTCCTCAGTTTTTCCATTCAAATAATGACCAGCACCCTGTTCATCTTCAAAATCTTTATTTTTTTCATCTCCTCTTTCGAAACCCGGGATTTCATTGTTCATTATGTCAACTTTTTCCTTCTTAACAGCAACTCTTTTAGCTTTAGCTTCATCGGTAGGAATAGGAGATGTAGCAGCAATACTTTTAGTCTTTTGAATTTGTAAACTATGCTTGAATTCTTTTAATGCCTTTCTCATTTTTTCCAAACTATAAGCTGCTGCTAAACGCGACAGTAACTTTTCTTTCATTTCCTGTTCTTCCTTTGAGTCTAGTTCTTCACCTACATTAGAATAATGAAGTGCCTCGTCTACAATTAAACCCTCCATATTCCTCAATTTTTTATCAATATTGTCCAATTTTGAATCGTTATCGGTATTTGAACTCCTTTTCTCCTCTTTTTGAACTGCAAGATGTGCTCTATCTATTTGAATCTCTGTTTCTTCGTTTGGTACCTTTACGTAGTTTCTTTTTACGCTAGTATGTCTCTGAAATGAATTTAATGGATAGATAACTTCTTTATTAAAAGTGTCAAAGTACTGTTTTCTGAGGCGGTCTTGAGTAAGATCATTAACATAAGCTACAGGCTGCTTAGTTCTTTTATCGATACCAAAGTAGTCTGACCAGTCAATAGATTTCTTTTTTATATTCAACGGTTTATCTTTTTCATTATCTTGATCATTTCCATTATCATAAGGGTGAATGTGTTCATGATCTATTTCTTTGCCAGAAATACCAGGATGATGTATGTTAAGACCATGATGTTCGTGATGGCTATCCTCATCCTCAATTGTTGTATTATTATGTTCATGAGTACTGTTATAAGCTCTAGTAACCAGTGGCGGTTTTACTTCATGATCATGTTCATGATCTTCATGATCACTGCTTCGTTTTACAGGAGATTTTATGATATCGTTATCAGAATCACCGAATATTTTTGAAAGGTCTCTTATAATCTTTGGATCGGTACCAGCACTACTTCGGAATGTTTTAGATGTTTCACGTTTGTTTTGATTTTGGGCAAATCTTTTCTTTTGAACGCTGATATTGTAAGGTCCACTACTACGTTTAGTGACTGGAAAACGTTTTTCAATAGTATCGTATGTATATTGTTCATCATCTGCTAAATCTGATATGTTATCGTCATCTAATGGCTGAAAGGCAATAGCATACTCCTCTCTCAGATCATCTTTATCGTCATCAGATAAGTCGTATGTATTATAGTTCGGACCTACAGTTCCGGTTCCAGATTTTCGTGTGTCATAATCAAATAAAACAGGATGTTCAGTATCAATGTCCGAGCTTCGCTTCCTTTTGAAAGCTATAGGTCCCCAATTATCAGGATAGCGCTTTTTAACAACTTTTTCTTTATAGAGTTTTACAACGCCTTGAGGGGCACTATCCACATTATTAGAATGTTCCTTGTTATACTTATACTTCGACCAAAGTTGCCCTAAAAGTAACGCATACTCAGCATCATTTTCTAAACCATCTTCAAGTGTTTTTTTATCACCCAATTCATTTTTGTCCGTGAATAGATCACGTAATCTCTCGTTGTCAGAATGATGGCTTCTCTCACGGAAGGGGGATTCCTTTTTAATGGCTAAATTACCATTATTTTTTTTCTTGATTACTTTATATTCAAATGATTCCATTGATCTCGGCTCCTGATCTAATAGCTTCACTATATATTTAGGATCTGGTTCTTCATCAAGATCTTCGACATCTACAGGATATTCAGGTTCTGAAATTATTATACACCATGGTTAAGTTTTGTCCGTGTGGTGACGGAGTAAGAATACAATTCACCACCCCCTATCTTACCCGTGGGTGATCGTACGAGACGACTAAGGGATATAAAACGCATATAACATCTATGCGAGAGAAGGAAATCTCGAAATAAAACCCTATACCAACACGTCTGACCAGCGTGGTATAGTAGGTCAATTACCCTTCCATTGTGGAGGAGGCCCGAGCCCAACAGTGGGACGTATATGGGCTGATATGATGATGATGATGATGGTTAAGTTTTTACCATAAAAATCAAAATGATTTAATATTTATTGTTTTGGATATGACATATATCCTTACTTACTTACTAATGTTATAAATGCGAAAGTAAGTTTGTTTGTTTGTTATGCTTTCACGCTTAAACTACTGAACCGATTTCAAAAATTCTTTCACCAATGGCAAGCTATAATATCAGGGAGGAACATAGGCTATATTTTATCTTGGTATTCCCACGGGAGCGGGAGTTACGCAGGTAGGGCGACTGAAAACGAAGCGAAGCGAGGACGGATTGCTAGTATATGATATATGATCATATCCATGAATTGCTTTATATATACCTGGATAAGCTCGCGGTGGTACGAACTCATAAAGAGCATCATAATCAGGGTCAGGTAGGATCGGCCCATGTACACGACCTCTCTGTCGGCGTTGGAGAGCTTCCAGTGCACCGCGGAGTGATGATCCTCCACGGTCGGCTCCAACATACGCCACGGCGCAAGCGGCTACCACGAGTAGCCACCGCATTGTGCCTTTTACGTTTCTGGAAAAAAAATACTGAATTACGTTATGGAGTGATCCACCACACATATGGACTGCTTCCACCACGGTAGAAGCTAAGAATACTACCAATTCTTAAATTGCTCATGGGTGTCGTAGAAGGCGACTAAGAGATTTGGATTGAGACCTGGTTGAATTTCGTCTGATGTCGTCTAGTCAACTACTATATTTCCAAGGAGTGTGAGGATGCGACCATAAAGTACTAGGTTCTAATGTCAAATACGGCCACATCGTATTGCATTCTTTAATAAAACTTTTCAGCCTTCGTTTGATGATTAAAATTTACGTGATGGAGCAAGCATATCACGAAGTTTAGATAGAAAGAGTCGCAACGTAATATTTTAAGAACATCATCAATTTAAGGGGCAGATTTAATACCGGTAGGCCACACTACATTTTTCTATTTTTTAATTGCTGTTGGCAGCAAACTATAATAGCAAACAGCATACTTGAGCAGCACTAAGGCAACTTATCTGGCCTGTGTTGTGTAGTAACTCTTTCTAATGGAGAATTTATGCCTATGGTAATAACCGGTAGGCTGCAGTCTTACTTAACAGAGCACAGAATGGATACATGTAGTTAGCGAAATTTATTAGCGTTCTTTGTGTTTTATTTCCAAATATACAGACTCAAAAAATTATCAAACACAGATATAGGTGCAATAAAGGCGAATAAGCCGAAAAACCTCATGCTTTTAACTTCGAAATACCGTCGTCTAGTTTTTAAACCCACGTATAATAGCTTATAATATTAGTTAAGATTTCATTTTTATCAGATTAAGTTTTACTAGACTAGACTTTGTATACTTTAATCAGGTTCACACGGTAAAGCGATGAGGAAATTGAAAAATTTACATGTATCTAATAAATACATTAACGAAACTATTTATTACTTAAAAATTTTCAAACGGGTGTTTGTCAAACAGGGGTTTATCAAACTCCCGTTTGTCAAACAGGAGTTTGTCAAACGGGAGTTTGACCAGTTATTCCATATACTAAGATACCCTGTAGTGTTAAATCTTGTACGACCGTAACTCAGGTCGGCGCACTCCTCGCTCCACTCCGTCCGGGACGACAGAGGGGCGTAAACATGCACACCCGTAACCCACCCGTATAGCACGTCGCCTTCGTCGTTGGGTCGATCACCGGTGCAGAGTTCCTTGACTTCAGTGGTCGAACCGACGGAATGCCCCGAAGGAGTACCCTCTCCCGTCCCCTACTGGGACGCCGATAGCCAAAACAAAACTAAAAGAAAACTGGACAACTTCCCAATTGAGCTATCGAAACACATGAAGGACGTTGACGGCGAAATTTGAATTCATATTCTTTTAAAATTTAATGTCATTGTATTGTTTTGCTAAAAACACCGACAAAACAACATTTTCTATAAATAAAACCTAGCTAGATTGATTTTTTGGCCTCGAAATCTCTAGTATGCCAAGTTTCATCAAAATCGTTGGTGCCGTTTCCGAGATCCTGAAAATATATATTGGTATAATAATAGGTATATAATATATTTCCAGAATTGCTCGTTTAAAGATAAAAAAAGAACTTATAACTCTTACTCACCCTATATCATAGCAAAGGAATGAGTCAGAGCGATGAGAGAATCAAGAACTATCGTTATCTTTTAAAAAGATGAAACGCTGTAACAATATTACAATATTCTGATGTCTACACGTGTAAGGTATATAGATAAATATATTCTTTAGAATTAAAGTTAAGAGTTTGTAATTGGGTCGAGTTTTGGGTCAATCGAGTTATGAAACGTTAAAATGTAAGGTTACAAACAGGATATTATATGAGAACAAAGTTCACAAACATTTTCGTAATATTTTTCTAAATACGCATTAATCAATTTGGGTATTTATTATTAGATTTAGTTTTATTTTATTAGTTTGCAGAAGTCATACTTTACAGAAATGATGTTTTACTAGCTGACCCAACAGACGTTGTGCTGTTTAATAAAAAAAATGTAAAAGGAATTCTTCTTGAAATGGATCGCAGAGCCACTGGGTCCAATTGTGAATCTAAGCATTTCTTGAATCCCCTTGAACACACAAAAAATTTAGGCAACATCGGTCCAGCTGTTTAGGAGTTCAGTGACACACACGTACACAAGACATTTATATATAAAGAAGACAAAGATAACGTATCGAGGCCAAGTGTTAGATACTGGCTTCTCCACGATAATATTACCATAATCGACACCTAACCGGGAGGCCGGTTAGCAATCGCAGAGGTCTTATTATTTCAGGAGAGAGCTATTGCGTACTCCTTATGTGCTTATTTCATCATCATCATCATCACAGCTCATATACGTCCCACTACTGGGCTCGTGCCTTCTCCACAATGGGAGGGAAATTGACCTGCAATACCACGCTGGTCAGACAAGTTGGGACACGGTTTTATTTTGAGTTTTCTCTTGCATAGATGTTGTATGCATATTATAATCCCTTAGTTGTCTTTTGCGACATCCACGGACAATACAGGCGATGGTGAATTGTATTCTTACTACGACACCACGTGTTTTTTTAGTTGCAACGTCTTATTTATAAAATAATAAAATAAATTCTTACACGTAAACTGAAAATCAAGTTACGTTAATATTTTAATGACTATTATGTGATCGGATATGGATTCGCGCAATCTAATTCAGTCCAAGGCTATTTGAAATTGACATTCTGGAGTCGTGGCTGATACGAAGGCTCTATTAAGAATCGTTGGAAATCTTAGTAGGAGGGTATCAAATAGCTTTACGTGCAAACTTGCTCTCACCGAACGTGCGAACGTGACGCCTATATTAATAATGAATATTATGTAGTATCCATATGAAAGTAGATCACTTCAAAGCAGTATATGCCCACTTAAGTGTGAAAAGGCAAGCAAAGTTGAATATATAGTAATTGTAGTGTGATTGGCGAATTCTCGGATAAAATACTAAAAAAAAAAAACCAACATCTGTCTGCCAAATTCTGTATCTGTAAAATATCTATTTATTAGAAGATGTTTAATAATAAAAGAACAGGAATTCCGTGTGGTGACGGAGTAAAAATATAATTCACCACCCTCTTTCTTGGTGGTGGGTGCTGTAAAAGACGACTAAGAGTAGGAAAAATTGAAATAAAACCGTTTCCCCCGTCTTACCAGCGCGCGTCGTATAGTAGCGGTCAATTTGCCTCCCATTGTAGAGGAGGTTCGAGCCCAGCAGTGGGACGTGTATGAGCTGTAATGATGGTGATTATGAGAACATTTTTTAGGCCAACTTAAAACACAATTTAGTATATATATTTTTTTTTAATTTTACTACAAAAATGTTTATTATTAACCTCAATATGTAATCTGGCTTGTTAATAAAATTCAACCTAGGTAAAAAACTCAATTATTTGAAATATTTTTTCAAATCTCTTAAATTCATTGTTATCAGATTTTCTTGTTGTATTTAGTTATTTACCTAAATGCCAAATTCGAAGTAAGGTTTTTGATCTCGTGTCAATTAATCATAAAAATAACAGTATAATAAAAATAAAGACATTTGGACTTCAATATCCAGCTATATTTAAAAATTTGGGTTACAAGTTTATCTAGGGGATCCAAACATATACCCGCGGAGATGCTGAACGCGCGACGGCGACTGACGTCCTGGACGTCGAGAGGAAAGGGTACCTCGGAAGGTATTCTGTCGGGCCGACCACGGAGGATAGGGAATCCGGTACCGGTGGTTGGCCCAACGACGAAGGCGATGAGCTACGGTGGGTTATGGGGCCGCGCACCACCTCTCTGTCGTCCAGAACGGAGCCAGGCGGCGGGTGCGCTGGCCATAGCCCAGCCCAAAAAAGGGGTCAAAATACATATATAAAACAATTTTTGTCAAATAGTTTTTGAGTTTTAAAGGGGTCAAAAGTGACTCGAAATGAAAATTACACATGTTGGGTCTCGTCAATTCTCTTCGCTTGAACTTGGCTTCATAAGCCACCCTGTATCTAGATTTATGGGTACCGAGCGTATTTATTTGTATTTTTCATTGATAGCCTTTGGTGGCAGACATCTGATACTAACACGTGAGCTGCATGCTCGAATGGTAATTACCGCTCATGGACCTCTGCAATACCCTAAGTCACCCCGAGTCAGCGAAATCGTTGGCTGTCGGTCCTCCGGCTACTTAAACGTAAATACTCCGCGAGAATGTGATTCTAACCTGAACGAGTCTACCCAGTTAGGGTTGCAAAATAAAAATTGTCCGAAAAGTGTCTAATACTAGAAAGTACACTATTATTTCCTTTAATTAAAAAACTCTGACAGAGATTTAAATGTCAAGGCTTAAGTAATTAAGCTCTTATTTTGGTAAAGTTCGTTCACCGGATAAAATTTTCAAACTTCCTGTTAAAAACAAACTTTAAAGGAATAGGAAGCGGCAAAGCGGCACTGAAGCGGGAAATTAAAATCATTCTTCTTTTGCCCCTATAATTACCTTCTTTCCTTATTCGAAGGAATCTAAATCCTTGATATTATAAATTCGAATTTGTTCTATGGACGTTTGTTACTCTTTCACGCAAAAGCTACCCAACAGATTTTGATAAAACTACATTAATATCCATACTAATATTATAAATGCGAAAGTAAGGATGTTTGTTTGTTTGTAACGCTTTCACGCTTAAACCACCGAACCGATTTCAAAAATTCTTTCACCAATAGAAAGCTATAATATCAGGGAGTAACATAGGCTACATTTTATCCCGGTATTCCCACGGGAACAGGAACTACGCGGGTTTAAGTGACTGAAACCGAAGCGAAGCGAGGGCGGGTTGCTAGTAGCTTATACATCAGAATGATAGATAGGCTCCAATTTATAAAGATTTTATGTAATTTTACCATATTATCAAGTAAATTGGAAAAATTCCTGAGATATGAGCGCTATTTTAGCATGCACTGCCTAAACCGCTGCAGATCGTTTCAGCTCATATATGTCCCATTGTTGGGCTTGACCAGTCCTCCCGAATAGGAAGAAAGTTCATCAACTATACCTTTTCGTGTTGTAACGGAGTAAGAATACAATTCACCACTCCTTATCTTGCCCGTGGATGTCGTAAAAGACGACTATGGGATATAATATGCACACAACATCTGTACAAGAGAAGGGAAACTCGAAATGAAACCCTATACCAACATGTCTGACCAACATAGTATAGAACGTCAAATTCCCTCATATTGTGGAGGAAGTCTGAGCCCAATAGTGGGACGTATGTGGCCCATATACCACCCACTGCTGGGCTCGAACTTTCTTCACATTAGTAGGATGATGATTTCGAGTATTCCTTCTCTTTCATAGATGTTATCTGCATATTATAATCCCTTAGTCGTCTTTTACGACACCCATAGGCAAGAGAGGAGGTTGTGAATTGTATTCTTATTCCGTCACCACATATTTTTTTTTATAACTATACAACACCAAGCCGCCGCTTCGAAAATTAAAGGAAAGAATTAAACACGATTTCAAGATCACCATTTATGCATTGTACAAATAATTATTCTGTATGAGAAATGCAGCCATGATTCTTAGCTGCCGTTTACAACTTCCAGGAGAAAGTAAGGGGGGTGGGTGACATTTTGAATTATTAATCCGTCACCATACGAGGACTATATCTACGCTAACTATCATCATCATTATTCAATATTTCAGCCCATATAAGTCCCACTGTTGAACTTGAGCCTCTTCAGCAATGGGAGACAAATTGCCTAATATACCGCGCTGGTCAGACGTGTTGGCCTAGGTTTCTAGGTCAAGTTTTCCTTCTCTTGCATCCATATTATTTGTATATAATACTCCTCAGTCACCTTTTAAGAGAGGGGTTGGTGAATTGTATTCTTACTCCGATACCACATGAGAATTATAAAGATATGGAATTGGTATATTTATAAGTTCAATTAATCGACAATATAATTTTCATTAATAGGTAACTAAAATATATTTGTGTGCTATGGACTACCTTTATCCAGGTAAATGTTATTGCCTCGAGAAGAAAGATCAAGCGCGGCCGGATTTCTGGATAAAATTTGAACTTAAAATAGATTATTAATAATTTAAATTCAAGCGATCTAGCAAATGTAAATCTTAACTGTCATCTCAGTTCAACAGTATTTGAGCCTTCGCCATAGAGGGAGATCAATTGACCTAATATATCATACTGAGAGGATCTTCTCATCCAACACACCCCAGTATCTGAAAACACAGGTCTACGACCAGTATGCTTTTACCAGTGGTCGCTAAATGTAGGCTTCATAACCGAGCTCAAGGTCGTTCAACGTGCTGTAGAGCGGACTATGCTCAGAATTTCTCTGCGAGATAGAAAAGAAATACGTAGAAGAACGGGTCTAACCAACATAGCACGAAAGTGGCGACAATGTATTTTTTTTTTTTTTGGATGGGCTGCGGTTGTCGCCCTCTTTGCACCACTCCGTTCGGGGCGACAGAGGGGCGTAAGCACGCACACCCGCAGCCCACCCGAACACCACACCGTCGTTGGGCCGATCACCGGAGCAGGGTTACTTGTCATCAGTGGTCGAAGCGACCATGTATCGGACGACGCAATGTAGAACGCCAGGTGGACCGACGCCCTGATAAAAGTATCTGGGCATCGTTGAAGGCAGGTGGCACAGAACTGCACTTTGTGGCGAAACATAGAGGTAGGCCTACGTCGATGATGCTATCATATTGGTCATTTAGAGATTTCCTTCTTTTGCAATTATTTTATGTGCTTCCAGGCTCAGTCATCTTTTACGATAATCCGAAAGCAAGTGATGATAAGACATTATACTTTTACTCTGTCACTCGAAAGGAAATCGTAACGTAAACAAACCAATAAAAGGACTGTTACTTCAAAGTTTATTCAAAGCTTATGTAAATAAAACTAAAATGTTTTTTCGAACACTTTATAGCGTTAATGGTCATGGGCGGACGAGACCTCGGGCAAACAAAAATCAAATAAAAACGCCATAAAATGCGTAAAAAGAGTTTTATTTACAACTAGCAACCCTCCCTCGCTTCGCTTCGGCTTCAGTTGCCTTATCCGCGTAGTTCCAGTTCCCGTGGGCATACCGGGATAAAACATAGCCTATGTTACTCCCTGAACTTATAGCTTTCCATGGGTAAAAGAATTTTTGAAATCGTTTCTGTAGTTTTAGCGTGAAAGCGTAACAAACAAACAAACTTACTTTCGCATTCATAATATTAGTAAGGATGTGTAATACTCGTATAAACATCAGAAATCATTATATTCAAATCTTTATTCTAAGGTTGCCAACAATTTATACATAAACAAACAAATTGATATTCCATCTACGTGATATAAATACGGATCAAAGTTATATACTGTGTGTGGTTATATCCCTGTTACTATGAGGTCACGGTTAAAAGGCCATATTATGTTGATCAGTCCATGCGATTAAGCACGTATCGAGACGTGACTTGGAGATTATAACAAAGTTATTATCTACTGAGACTTTTATACTAACTATGCCACCAGTTTTACACACTTTGAGAGCGTAAGTACTTATTAAGAGACGCGTCCCTAAGAAACGCGTGAATGGACACTTACGGTTTTAAAAATATTTAGGAACTTTCTGCATTAAATGACACGAAAAAAATACCTCAACCGCTTAACGAACGGACCTATTAAGCCACCGTGTTATAATTCTAAAATAATTGTTAATAGCCGAGAAAAAAAATCCTAAACATTGATCGAAAACATCGAAATCGGCCTTTGCCGTTTTAACTATCTAGGCTATTTCATTGTTATATTTGAAAATATTTTTGGTTGAATCGTGTGACGAAAGTCGAAATAATAGATTTACCGTTATTTTTTTTTTACTAATTCATAACAAAAAATAATTATATAATCCTAAACATCATACATTTTTTTAGCCGAAATCGTTCCCAGTTGTCCATACATTTTACTATGAAATAAAAGCGTCTCGTAATTAGATTTGTCATAAAATCTACGCTAAGAAAAAGATCAGTACTGCCTCTTATTTTATAGTGAATTATCTATGGTACTGCCTCAGTAACCAAGGTGAATGCACGTCCGTCAGTTGTTTCGCGATATTTCTTTGCATTTGCATAAGGGTGGGTCGCGAGTGTCGGACACGACTACTAATTTGTATTTTTGGAATAAGTAGAAGAACAATATGCAAGTTTAATTACATGTTTTTTTTTCATCAGATTAGTTATCAAAAACCAATGTAGGTATTTATTAAAATCGAATTTCGAGTAAATAAGGGGAAACAGAAAGAAAATTATTACAAACATAAAAAAAAATACGGACGATTCAAACTAAAGCAGTAAGTATATGTTAATACAGTAAGTTATTCATCTTTTTACTGGTAAAAATGGCCATAATGGAATTGAAAACTTATATGGAACATTTGCTTTTAATGTTAGGCTAGACATTTTAAAAGTCATATTTAGGGTAATAATGAATATTCAAATAATAATGAATGCATCAGAGATGAAATAAGGTGCAGAAATGAGAGTCAGAAATTGTATTAGAAGCTTTTTTCATTCAATCTTCAAATCTTTTACTTTTTTAACTCAAATTGAAATGTAGTATTTTAGGTACCTGATTTTAATTAACTAATGAATGAAGATGGTTTTAAAGCACAAAACTATTAAGCTATTTAATAAATGAAGTAAGAGAAGAATTAATGAAATGATGGTCATGGGATGAGACTCAAGATAAGATCATGATGCGAGCGAAATAGGTGCGAAGTTAGAATGGGATGAAAGTAAGATGGGAACGGTATGAGAGCAAAAAATTATTACCAATAAATTCCTTTTAATTATTGTTTCAGGATACAAGAAGTTTCAATCTAAAAAATAAAACTTTGAAATCCTTATATAAACTCATTTGCAAAAAAAACGGGCACCTAAGCAATGAACCATTTCAAATGTTAATATTTCTTTGTTTGATAATTATAGGTAGTTTTATCCACACAATTTGCTAAATTAATAAGAAAATAATCGTTTTCATCAGTATTTCATAAAATTTAGATACAATTTATGGGAAATAATGCTAAACCTCGCTAGTAGTGTATATTCGCTAGTAGTGCATATGCTCATGAAGTAAAAATAAAAAAGTTTTTTTGTTTGTTTTTCTTTAATAAAGTAAAAGCAGATAAATGTTTAGTATCGAGTGTGACCCCCTCTAGCTAAAATCACAGCTTGAATTCGTCTGGGCATGCTAGCGAGTATATCCCGGATACTTGCTTGCGGAATACGTTCCCACTCCGCAGTAATCACATTCTTCAGCTCTCTGATGGTCTGCGGAGCCGGGTGTACTGATCTCACACGCCGTTTCAGAACGTCCCAGACATGCTCTATGGGATTGAGGTCGGGACTTCGAGCTGGCCAATCCAAACGACGAATGCCGACCTCTTGCACATACGCATTAACATCGCGGGATCGGTGGGCGCGAGCATTGTCGTCCATAAAAATCGAGTCTTCACCTAGAGCGGCCAATGCGGGTTGTGCATGAGAAATTAGAACTTCCGTTATGTATCGATGCCCAGTCAGTGAGCCGTTTTCAATGAAGACTAACTCTGTACGATCCATTGAATTTATTCCTGCCCAAAACATAACAGAGCCCCCACCATAAGGTGTGATTTCTTCGAAACATGCCTCTGCAAAGCGTTCTCCTTGTCTTCTTAGCACTCGCCGACGTCGATCTTCACCGAACAGAGATATCCTGGCTTCATCAGAGAACAAAACCCTATTCCAATCGTCTTGAGTCCATGATTCACAATTTCTAGCGAACGTAAGCCTGTGAACTCTGTGCTCACGGAGTAATTTGGGGCCGCGGGCCGGGCGGTGACTGCGTATATTGGCAGCGAGAAGCCTCCTCCTGACCGTCCATAGACTAATATGCACATTTCTTACTTCTTGGAGGTTGTTCTTAAGATCCACATACGAAGATTTGCGATTTCTCAATGCGCGACTCACAAGTAAACGATCATCCCGTGGTTGGGTACATGGTTTTCTTCCAGAACCAGGCCTTCTCTCGACGGAACCAGTCTCCTGATATCGCTGCCAGGTCCTTTGGACTGTCGAGCGACTAACATTTAGCCTCCTAGCCACGAAACATTGGCTGCAACCCTCTTCAAGCAGCGCGATAATTTTGGTAGCTTTTACCACTTTATCTACCATTTTTGATACAGCCAAACAGCATTAAATAAAGCTTTGACAGTCAAGGATATGAAATTAATCGATAAAAATTGAATAAAAGTTATGAAAGTCGATGTTAACTTCTGGAACTTCGCGCCAAAAATGTAGGATAAAAAGGGGTTTTCTGTAAAAATGAACATCAAATGAAAAATTGAATTTAGAACGTACTTTTTTAAATACCACAGCATTTTTAAAACCGGCCAGTAACGTGTACAAACGATTGAAACCTTTTTGGTATTGTATCTTTTTAAATATGAATGAAAATCAAAACCGCCCGTTTTTTTTGCAAATGAGTTTATATTCAAATCATAACCGTGTAGTAGTAATATTAAACGTTATTCATTTCAGGCAACGTCGGAGCAAAGCGTATCTGAACTTTTGGAGTGATAGGACCACACTGTCGATAGTCTTCTGACTGCAGCTATGGGACGATCCGTCTGGAGTAGTACCATACTCTCGCAGAAGATCGACGTCTAAGTAGTAGCAATTTGATGCTCACCCCCTCAAACACGCACTATGCTCCGCCCTTTTTTTTTGTATCACCGAACCCCATTATACCCACCCACACTTCCTTCCTTCTCTTCTTAAAAAAACCCATGATGAAGAATGTTAAAAAGAGAATTTTATTTACAGCGGGCCCCTTTCCACATTTGATGTGGATTTTTATAATATCGTTTAGGTTTACATAGCAACCTCGACGCCGTCCACCATCATCTCGAAATGGCGCGGTTTGCCCTGCTCTTTTCAACGGAGACGCAGATAGGTGCTCCGGATGACATTTCGTATCTAAATTACCCCGACTACGAGTTGGAGCACACCTTCTGTCGCAAAGCCGGGGTGTGCGTATTCATTCGGAGCGATATCTGTTGTCGCCGCCTCCACGGCCATGGACCATGGTGACCTGTCAATTCTATGGTTCGGGGTCAATTCAATTATTTGAGAACGTCCAATGGGGGATTGACGAAATATTGGAGCAATGTCCATCAGCGGAGGTGGTGGTTCTTGGAGACTTTAATGCTCATCATAAAGAGGGGCTGGGGTCCCGAACCACTGACCACCAGGATCGCCATCTCTTCAATATGCCTCGGCCTATGGTGTCTCACTACTGGTGACACAGCCCACCAGTGTTCCAGGTATTGAGAGCTATGAGTCTTCTTTACTGGGTATTCTGCTGACTATACACCAACATGGATACCAGGTAGTGGTCGAAGCGCCACCTGGGTCATCTGACTACTGCTTGGTCCCTAACAGAGTTTCTGTTGTCAGGCCAAGTCCCTATAAGACAACTGGAACTCACAGAGTCTGGCAATATAAGTCAGCAGATTGGGATGGACTTCGCGAGTATTACGCATCCTTCCCATGGAAACGGCTTTACTTCGCCTCTGGGAACCCTGGCGTCTGTGCGAACTGCGTTATTGAAACGGTTATTACGGGGATAGAATTATTCATCCCCCACAAAAAATTAAATTAAAAATAATTATTGTTAAATTCTTTGTGATTATTTTAAGAGCGTTTTCGGTAATAAGCGGCCGTAAACCCAAAAATGTGGTTTTTTGAGGACTGGTTACTCGTTCATGATAATAGCTTACTAAAAATTTATATAACCACTACATTAAACATATCTTTATATTGTGTTTGTATAGAATTATTACTCAATATTGTAACTATTTTATTAAAAGACAAGGGTATTTTGAACTTAAGTTCATGAGATTTTACGAAAACGCTGAGTTTTGAAGTTCAGGTACGAATAAACCATAACTCATGGCAGCTCGAAAAAAATTGTAGATGTTAGGAAAATTACTGTTCTTGTGTATGTACAAAATGAAATTCAAGATTTCTTCCTTTTAAAACTAAAAAACAAATATTTCCTCAAGATTATTTTGACGAAAATGGCTCCTGTAAAACATTTAATTTTGTGAATAATACTACTCTTGGAACATTTAAAAAAATATCCACTATTTGTTCGACTATTGTAGAAGCAGTAAAAAAAAACCAAATTGAAATTCGAATAGTCACCCTCGTAATTAAATTTTAAATATTACTATAAATTGAACGGCATAATTGTTCATAAGCCCCTAGTCCGCGTAAGGGTGTAACAGCCATCTGAGGCTAACACTCCTTGTCAGAACAAAAAAAAAAAAAAAAAAAAAAAGTGTCGCTCTGGCTCTCGCCGGCCAGTGCAAAAACCGACAATACGAACTTGAGCGTATACTGCGACTGATCAGTTTTGATTCGTAAGTATTTATTACTACCTAATCCTGTTAATTACTTTCATGTGATCTCTATTAAGAATAATATAGAATCTTTTTACGTTTTAGGTGATGGGTCGAAAAAGCAGATTGTATCTTGGGAACAAAATCGGTTACAAGGCAAGGAAAAAGAGAACACACGACAAAACTGTAAGGTACTTAAAGTTTCAAAAGAGTAAACGAAAAGAAAAGTGAGCCGTCACTCAGGACGCCTGGCAGATGTGAAACATCAAAATTATTTCGAAGACGTTAACGCAAAGCGTGGCGTTAACGCCGCTATTAATGCCGAGCGACGATCAGGTTCACCCTCGCCTATAGATGTTTCACATCAAAAATCCGAACGGAACATTTATACAGCCTCATCTTCTGAAGATTATCAGCTAACTCAAATTTAATGTTTAATAATTACTAACCATACACAATATAATTTTTTCATAGAGAATCATTTTCTTCTTGTACTAGCAATAAATATGTAGTAAAATGTGGGTCCAAATTTAATAACTAATTTCTGTAGTGGGTAGATTTAAATCTCTGACTGGACTTGTTAGACATCCATGGCCATGGCGACTAGGGCCATACTCGACTACTGCACGGCAGCCACGGAGGCAGCGTGTCTCTTGGCTGGAACTCCCCGGTGGGACCTGCAGGCGGAGGTACTCGCCGAGGTTTACCGCCGAGTATCAGAGACGCGAGCCACATATAGTCTCAATCAAGGTGATTGCCGCCTGGCGGGTCGACGCCCGCCGAGACGCCATTGTTCGTTGGGCAGTCGGACTGGAGAAGCCTCAGTACGGTTTCAGGACCGTCGAGTCCTTCCAGCTGGTGCTGATGGGGTGGTTGGGTCGGCAGCACGGGGTACTTTCCTTCCAACTGGTGCAGGTATTGATGGATCACGATAGCCAAGTACCTGCGCAAGCTCGTTAGGAGGGAGAGCACACCATCCCGCCACCACTGCTATTGCGACGTGAGCACGGCGCAGCACACGCTCAAGGTGTGTGCCTCGTGGGCAGAGCAGCGCCGTGAACTCGTTGCAATCATCGGTGCCGACCGGACGCTGCCGACCATCACTAGGGAGATGCTCAGCAGCGTCAGGAACTGGGACGCGGTCACTGCCTTCTGTGAGGCTGTCATCTCACGAAAGGAGGCCGCGGCTCGTGTGTGATCGATCTTTGGTGACACGTTCCGCCGCCGGTGACTCGGGCGGCGCAGGTGCGAGTATCCACGCCTGATGCCGCCTTAGGCGAGTCCGCGGGTGACCAGACCGGGGACTTTAGTGCGTCACCCGCAGAGAGCGTGACCGCGTGACGGCGGCCGACGTCCCGGGATAGGGACGTCGAGAGGTGAGGAAGGGAAATAATTTATAATTCTGCATAAAATTATAAAAAAAAACACATTATTTTTTTAAATTATTACACAATAATGTGATAATTAAAAAAAAATAAGTTGTCGAGTCTCGAACCCGAGACCAGAGTTCCCGCCGGCGAGCACGTTACCACGAGACCACCGCTTGTTGGCGATTCGACTGCGAATTTTTCTAGTACATAAATTACCCATCCAACTTTGACCCTTAAAATCTTTTTAACGAGGGCCCAGTTGATCCTAATATCTGGTAGTTGTGATACCCTCGGGCCCCCTCTACCACCCCACCAAAAATCATGGAAATCCCCGACCCACGCGTCTGAGGGTCTCCGTGTAAGTTATACTCTGTGCCTATATTTTACTATTTCCTATACTTTGCATATTAAAAATACAATTTTAACCGTTTTACTGTTATGAGTTTTGGTTTTTAATTAAAAATTTTAAAATTTACATTATGTTGATTTTTGATCTACTTCTCCGAAGAATAGATTGATTATAAGCGCCAAGGCTCAAGACTGGTCATTCTATGAACTCTACGCGTTGTTGACAGTAGTCTAGTGTAGTGCATTAGTGTGCGTCGATATCGGAACGTAGCAAATTGCCTACATGCGAGAAGTGCCGATTACCGATCACCCTCTTAAGCCCTATTAACCGTTTTTATAAAAAAGATCCTTCATAATAAAATTTATATATTTATATTAACGCCTTGTAGGCGGAGTACATCTAAATGAACTTAAAAGGATCTTCTCGTCCAACGTACCTCAGTTTCTGTAAACAAAAGTGTATAAGCGCGTGCGTGCGTGTGTATCGATTGCATGGCAGTGTGCGTAATACCTTTTTAATGAATTTAATGTATTTCTAATCCAGTATTATATGAAATTTCAGTTTTATGCACTTCTCCTCATTATATACTTTAGCTCTGCCAAATTTCATATTTGTCCCTCCACATAATTTTCTTAAAAAGGGATACAAAGTTTTTGCTTCACGTATTAATATATAGATATAGAAATACACACGCAAGTGTATCTATATACTTTGTGCCTGTCGCACAGTTTATACTAGTTTTGACATTTTTTTTGGGGTGGCAGCGCGTGGGCGGCGGCCCCATAACCCACCGTAGCTCGTAGCCTTCGTCGTTGGGCCAACCAACGGTACCGAGTTTCTTGTTCTCCGTGATCTGTCTGAGACATACTAGTTTAGACACTGTCCACAACTCTATCTTAATATATAGGTACCTACTTAAATTGTTGAGTAATTTAAAATTTCCATGTGGTGACGGAGTAAGAATTCAATTGACTTGCCTGTGGGTATCGAAAAAGACGAATAACGGATACAAGAGGCATATAACATCTGTGAAAGGGATGGAGAATTTGATATATATAGTATAAGAATACTAACAAATCTGACTAACATGGCATAGTAGATCAATTGCCCTCCTATTGTGGAGGAGGTTCGAGCCCAACAGTGTGACGTATTTGAGTTGAGATGATGTGCTTGTTTGTATACAGAAAAAATACATATAAAAGAAATTTAGTTTCACAGCAGCGCTTTGATTCGTGCTATAGAGAGTGATATGGCGAATATCTCTATGAAGTACAAAGATCCGTAGAGAAGTTGGTATGACCGGTATAAACTGAAGTATTAGCAATTTGAATGACACCGGTTGCCTTGTTCATTGAAGGAACAACCGTTGAGAAAGAAGAAAGAAGATAAAAGCTCTCAAGTGACGACAACCAAGCTACTGATGTTGCATATGTAAGACGATTACTGAGGTCGCAGAAAATCCTTTAATTTAATCGGCACAGGGTGGTTTAATATTGTATTCTCTTAAACAAGCAAGCAATGAATGTTGAAAGATTCTCTGCTGGATGAAGTCTAAGACATTGTAGATTTGTTCGAAATTATTTATGGTATTATAATAATGCCGTTTTTATATCATGACCCATGAGATAGCAATTATATTAAAGTCGATTCTATAATTGACTGTAGTGCGACTTTTTAATTATAATTTGCCATTTGACTGCCGTGAGAATAGCCTATCTAACTTTTTAATCTAATAATGTTATTTGCCTTGAACTTCGCTTTTGTAGACTATTTAATTATCAGAAGCTATTTAACATTTTTATAGATATTTTTAAGCACAGTAACCGTCTAAAAGGTTATATATATATATATATATTTTATTTTTTTATTAACTTTGATGGGCGATCAGCAAACAGCGTACCTGATGGTAAATGGTAACTGTGGCTCATGAATCTTGCAAAACCAGGGGCTCAGTCTGGTCGTTGCCTACGGTAAATTTGTGGTTTAGTTCTTCGGATCTTTTGCTCACTAAACAAAGCGTATTACCAAATTGTTGCTACTCATACGTCAATTTTTGTAAATACTCTAATATCATATAGTTTATACTTAGGGAACGTTGTGGTATGAATATAAATGTAGTGACAAGGATTGAGAAATTTATGTTAAGTTGGTTCGGCCATGTAGAGAAAATGAATAAAAGGAGACTAACAAGGAGCATTTATAGGGCAAATGTGAACGGAAGTGTTGGAAGGGTAGACCATGGCGGACGTTCCTTGATGAAATCGGGGACGTTCTCAAGAAAGGCCAGGTTAGAAGTACCCTAAACCGAAGAACATGCATGAGGAGATTAATGAATGTGGAGGAGGCGAAAGTGCTACGTCATCACTGGTGGTAGGACCACACTGTAGACAGTCTTTTGTCTGCAGTCGCGGGCCGGTCCGTCCGGGGCAGTACCACACTCTCGCAGAAGATCGACGTTTGAGTAGTAGCAATTTGCTGCTGCACTTCGTTCGGTGAGCGAGAGAGCCGGGAGCCCAACTTTCTGGGTGTGTTTGTGTGTGGCGGGTTTTAGTGAGGCCTGAAACCTGCGGTGGTGAGGTCTTGGTCGGGGTATTGAGCGTGAGGGGCTGGCATGGTGTACAGGGAGACCCGATGGGAATGGTCACCGCCGGCCACCTGCTGGTCAGCAGGGGACCCGAACCCAGGATCATCCTCCCTGGGAGGCCGTCCCACCAACCGTCTAAAATCGTAGTATTCATTCATTGTAATTGGATTGCCAGCTTTTTGGATGGTCGGAGTATAAAAGTCGTCGTAGATGGCGATGCACCGATACCATGACCATTAATGCTGGTGTACCATAAGGCTCGGTGCTCTCCCCGACGTTGTTTATCCTGCATATCAATGACATGCTCTCTATCGAGAGTATGCGTTGCTATGCGGATGACAGTACGGGTGATGAGCGGTACACTGAGCAACGGAATATCCCTCGGAGTACTCAGGAAAGAAGGGTTCAACTTGTGTCTGAAGTCGAGCACTCTCTGGGGCGGGCCTTGGAATGGGGTGAACGGAACCTAGTCCAGTTCAACCCCACAAAGACACAAGTTTGCGCGTTCACTGCAAAGAAGGACCCGTTTGTCATGGCGCCTCAGTTCCAAGGAGTAACTCTCCCAATTTCTGAGAGTATTGGGATTCTCAGCGTCAAAATATTGAGCAAAGTCCAGTTTGGGAGTCATTTGGAGGACAAAGCCAAATTGGCAAGCAAAAAGTTGGGCGTCCTGAACAGAGCCAGGCGGTGCTTCACACCGAGACAGCGTCTTGTGCTATACAAAGCACAAGTTCGTCCTCATGTGGAGTACTGCTCACATCTCTGGGCAGGTGCGCCCAAATATCAGCTAGACCCACTTGACTCCCTGCAAAGACGGGCTGTTCGAATCGTCGGGGATCCCAATCTTACGGACAGATTGGAGTCGCTGGAGCAGCGGAGAGACTTTGGGTCACTCTGTGTACTCTACCGACTCTTTCACGGGGAATGCTCCGAGGAACTGTTTGACTTGGTACCACCGTCACCATTCTACCAACGTACCACTCGACATCGCAGCAGGGTTCATCCATTTCACCTGGAAACGTTATGGTCTTCAACTGTACGTTTCCAGCGATCAATTCTCCCACGTACGTGCAAGCTCTGGAATGAACTACCTGCTGCTGTGTTTCCCGAGTACATGTCCTTCTTTAAACGAGGTTTAAGAAGAGTATTTCCTTCACGGTAGGCAGCGGCCTGGCTGTGCCCCTGGTATTGCAAAGGTCCATGTGCAGCAGTTTCACTTACCATCAGGTGTGCTGCTTGCTCGTTTGCCACCGTTGGCAATAAAAAAAAAAAAAAAAAAAGATCGTAGCAAGTGGAGGGAAGCGGCCTCTGCCTATCCCTATAGGCATGAGGCGTGAATATTTGTATGTATGTATACTATCTACTATATATATATATATATTTCTCGTGTACGTGTGTATGTCACTGAACTCCTCTTAAACGGCTGGACCGATTTGATGAAATTTTTTGCGCGTGTTCAAGGTGATTCGAGAATGGTTTAGATTCTCAAGTGGACTCGGTAGGTGGCACTGCTGTCGATTTCTAGGAGAATTCCTTTTATTTTCTTTGAACAGAACAACCTCTGTTGGGTCAGCTAGTTATATATAATATTATTATATTAAAGTTTCGTAAGTAAATTGTATTCTTACTCCGTCACCACACGGACCGTAATTTACATCGACAAAAATTGCAATCTCTTGAAATTTAATGAAATTTTCCGATTATGATTAGGCAAAAGCAGGAAATATTTTACGTTATAACATAAAATGTGTTAAGTGTCCCCGAGAAAGCTGTAGACGGCATTTACTTTATTAAATTGAACGACTGAGCTACAATATTGAAAATTCAAGTATAATAACAGTAAAAGAAAATGAATCATAATTTGTTTGGATGAAAATCTTTCACCCTCATTATTATTCGTTCAAAAACAAAATTGTCTCGACATTTTCTATTTTATTTCATTTGTATTTTTATATAACTGTCTTGTGGGTTCTATATGAGAAGCAAGTCACAATCTTCGAGTTATCAGTTTCAAATTTGGATTCTTGGAATAACGTATAAAAGAGATAGTGTCGGTACTTAAGCGATCAAAAACGTGAAGCCAATAGTAATACATGTGTGCAAGCGATTACACTCATACACACGCAGACAACTATACCATAGAGTTACCTTACTTACGCAGTGACCTTGTACACTACGGAACGGTCCAGCGTAGGGAGCCATCTGGCTTCAATTTAAATGCTTCAATTTATGTGCGCGGAGTTACCTTCTATGAGTTATTATTCTAAGGTATATCTTTACTAATATTATTAATGTGAAAGTAAGTTTGTTTGTTTTTGCGTTTGTAAGAGAAAAGTAAGTTGTAAGAGAAAGTAAGTTTGGTTATTGGTTTAAGCGTGAAAGCGTATTTTACGCTTAAACCATTAAACCGATTTCAAAAACTCTTTCACCAATGGAAAACTATAATATCAGGGAGTAACATAGGCTATATCTTATCTTGGTATTACCACAGGAACGGGAACTACGCGAGTAAGGCGACTAAAACCGAAGCGAAGCGAGGGTGGATTGTTAGTATATAATAATCAACGTCATCCATCTGTCAACAATTACTTGGGGTCGACGTAATATGTACCTTCCCTTTCCATATTGAAAAAGTTTTGGTAATGGTTTTATGATCGGCGGTCTACCTGACCTTAACCTTTCTTGAAAATCACATTGTTAACAAGATGGCATAAGTTGGATTAGGCTCAAATCTATCTATAAGCCCTTAGTGGTCTTATATTATTATTATGAGAGTATCCCTCAAGCAGTATAAGGATTAGTAATATTCGTCGATGCTAATTCACAGTAAATGTGTATAAGGAGATTAGTGACAGTCATCATCATTAACATCTTAGCCCATACATGTCCGTAACATGCCCAACAGTGACGTCTATACACGTCACTGTTGGGCTCGAGCCTCCTCCACTATGGGAGGGAAATTAGCTTACTATACCACACTGGTCAGACGTATTGGTATAGGGGTGTTGGACATTAAAGTACTTTACACGTTAACGCCTCCCGCAAGGAGTGAAAAAACACGATTATAGTCAACGCACCATACAAAAGTCCTGCAAGAGATCTGTGTGCCTACTCTGGAAATCCATTCTAAATTCGAATCAGATTCAATTCCAATCTCACCAAACTTATATTTGGTACTCTTGAACAAAATCGAGAATGAATTCTTCGCCTTTGGCGTTGTTATTTTCACCAAATGTGTCGTATTTTCTTATTTTAAATTAATAACGTTATCGATCTCGATCACTACAAAGACGCTTTCTTGCAATTGTGCAACATTAACGATTTTAAACTACGTCAAAATCACGTCGGGAGTAGCAAATATTAGATTTAATCGACGAGAGTCGAATTCATTTAGTTCGAAAATATTTCACCGAATTTGATTCTAATCGTGCGCTAGTGTCGCTTTCAAGAGTATCAAATTTGCTCAAATTCGAGCTGCGATTGGATTTAGGATTGGAATCGAGATTCAAGAGTAGGCACACTGATAGATCTCGTAACGCAACGAACGTGTTAATCGTATTTGACGACACTCACGGACAAAATAGGAAATGGCGAATTGTGTTCTTACTTTGTCACAACACAGAAATTAAAACATCATCCGCTAATAATTAATTACTGCTACGTAGCAGCTATAAATAATGCGAATTACTCTCACTGTGTGTGACGTGTGTTTCGTTTAGTGAAGAAGCAAGAATACAATTCACCACCCCCTCTTTTGCCCGTGGGTGTTGTAAAAGAAGACTAAGGGAATCAGAATCAGTTATTGTTTAACTGTTACATTTGGTGCAGATGTTATTACAATTTATTTATAGTACTGAAACAGGGATATAATATGTACATAATATCTATGCAAGAGAATAAAAACTCGTAACAGAACCCTGTACCTTAAGTATGAGTAAGACAAATATACATATTTGCTTCCTACGTAAAGGTGAATTCAAGGACATAAAAAAAACAATTAGAGATGGATTAGGTCCCTAACGCTCAGTAGTATAATTATTTTCACAGTAGTATATAAATTATTTTCAAAACCGTGTTTTTAGGAGACTGATTAGGTCTCTATGCACCAAATGGTATGTTAGCTACGAGATCTTTTAGGTCTCCAAAGCACCAGCTGAAACCTCTTTGAAAGTGATGGCGCAGGGAACGTGTTAAGGGATTTAATATGCAGATAACATCTATGCAAGAGAAGGAAAACTCGATATTAAGCCTATACCAACACGTCTGACCAGGGCGGCATAGCAGGTCAGTTTCCTTCAGCGAGTCCCTATACTAACTAACACGTTTGACCACTATGGTACAGTAGGTCAATTTTTCTTCTATTGTGGAATAGGTGGGCCGAGCATATATGAGCTGAGATGATGATGTTTTAAAATATAAATTTTATCTTGTTTTTTTATTATAATATCATTTATGTTGCGATATTTAATTATTTTTCGTTATTAGAACTATACAGGATGTATCAGGTTATGGGACAACTGTTCGAGTATGTTGTAGTTTAACGGTCATAGATCGTAATTAGAATGTACATTACACAAAAAACAATATAACATAAAAATTATAGTGATTTCAAAAAAATGTGTCTAAGAGTCTATGCCTTAAATGTTACGTATTATGTAGGCATGTACAGACAGAATACATGTAGGCATGTTAAGCTTCGACACTATAATTTCATTGATTTATACCTAGAATTGCGCAAACGCTTCAATGACATGTAGGTACAACGGCAAGCGGTCAACGGCCATAGGCCGATCAGCTGTTTTAAAGCGAAGTTTGTCTTGCTTATGTGTAATCATTGATTTATTCAATTTCTAATGAATATTTAACAAAGTATGAATATGTTACGTATTAAGTATCATTGAATTTATACATTTCAATCAGATTTACACGAAAAAGCGATGACAAAATTTAAAATTTTACATGTCTCTAATTTCTTAACGAATCGATATTTTTCGTTCAAATTTTTTCATGGGTTCCTACCACCATTGCCTAGCTCCCTTTTGACCAGTTGCCCCATAACTTGATACACCCTGTATACTATATCTCTATATTCTATATCTCTTTACGCCATTTATACTTGAATTTCACCTAATAAATTTCAGTTGTTTGTCTACAGCCGCGAGCCGGTCCGTCCGGGGTAGTACCACACTCTCGCAGAAAATCGATGTCTGAGTAGTAGCATTTTGTTACTGGGCTTCGTTTGGTGAGCGAGAGAACTTTGCTCCCAACTTTCTGAGGGTGTTTGCATGTGGTGGGTTTTGTTATATTTTTAGTATCACCGAACCTTATTGCACCCATTCACACTCCCTTCACTTTTTTCATGGTAGGCAGCGGCCTAGCAAAGGTCCATGAGCGGCAGCAACACTTACCATTAGGTGTACTGTATGCTCGTTTGCCACCGAGCGCAATAAAAAAAAAGTAACACGTACGGCATAATAAACATCAATTTTTACATTTTAAATGGCTACGGAATTCTAAAAATGTAATATCATTTGCCGACAAAAATCTTTAACGAAATTGGTCGATGATTGAACATTTATATTGGAATGATGATTCTGAAAGATATTTTTCGAAAACCTAGACGGATTTATTGTTTAGGAAAAATATTTCTTCAACTTTTTATAGAGTTTATGTTTTAACAGCAAGGTGGGAGTGGGCGGGCTTGTTTGGTTCGTTTATATTACAAGGCAGAGGTATACGAGCTTTTACGCGTTTTATGTTTGTTAATTCAATTTACTCTGCGTATAGCGTTTCACTATAACATTTGTTTTATAGTTATTAATTAAGTCTTTTTTTTTTTTTGTGGGTGGGCCGCGGTCGGCTCGCTTCCGCACCACTCCATCCGGGGCGACAGAGAGGCTTAAGCACGCAACTCCCGCGACCCACCCGAAAACCACGTCGCCTTCGTCGTTGGGCCGACCACTGGAGCAGCGTTAACTTGTCGTCAGTGGTCGGTCCGTCGGAATACCCCCTATTGGGGTACCCTCCCATCGACCGACGTCCCCCCCTCGGGGAGGTCGTCGGTCTTTCCTCACGCGGTCGGCCTCTCGGCGGGTGACGGACTAATCCCCGGTCACGTCACCCGCGGCCTCGGCTAGGGCGGCATGAGGCGCAGATAGTTGCGCCTGCGCCGCCCCAGTCGCCGGCGGCGGATCTCCTCATCGAGGCTGCGCTCCTCACGCAGGCGATCCGCCGCCTCCTTCCGCGAGATCACTGTCTCGCAGAAGGCTGCGACCGCGTCCCAATTCCCGACGCTGTCGACCATCGCCCTAGCGATAGCCGGCAGCGTCAGGTCCGTACCGATGATTGCGACGAGTTCACAGCACTGCACTGCCCAAGCCCCGCAGGCCTCGAGCGTATGGCGCGTCGTGTCCTCGTCGCAATCGCAGTGGTGGCAGGACGGTGTACTCTCCCTCCTAACGACCTTGTGCAGGTATTTGGCGAAGCACCCATGCCCCGTCAAAACCTGCCCCAGTCGGAAGGAGAGCATCCCGTGCCGCCTCTCCAACCACTGCATCAGCACCGGCCGGAAGGCCTCCACGGTTCGCACCCCGAACCGAGGCCTCTCCAGCCGGACTGCCCAACGGGCGATGACGTCTCGGCGGGCGTCGACGCGCCAGGCGGTGAGATCCCTTAACGAGACCACACCGCCCTCCGCTCGCACCCCCGTCACCCGCCGATATGGTCCGGCGAGCATCTCCGCCTCCAGGTCCCACGGGGGAGTCCCGGCCAATAGGCACGCTGCCTCCGTCGCCACCGTGCGGTATCCGCGGATGGCCCTGACCGCCGTGACCCTCTGTGGTCGCCACAGAAGGGTCCTAAGTCGGGCGGTCATGGACCCCGCCCACACCGGTGCGCCGTACAGGGCCATCGACCGGATGACCCCCGCGTACAGCCGTCGGCACGCAGCGCTCGGTCTGCCCACGTTCGGCATAAGCCACGATAGGGCGGACGCCGCGCCGACGAGCCGCGGAGCGAGCCTGCGGAAATGCTGCCGGAACCACCATCGCCCGTCGAGCACCAGGCCCAAGTACCTCATATGGGCCCGGATGCTGATGTCGACCGAGTGGACGGTGATCGAGATGCCGATGGGAGGGCTCATAGTGCGCCCATGGAACAAGAGGGCCTCCGTCTTGTCCAGGGCGACCCTCAGCGCCTCGATCCGTCTGATGACCTCCCCGGTACCCGAGGCTTACCGCCTCTTCTAGCGTCCCACCGCGGGCTGTGACGAGCGTGTCGTCGGCGTAACAAATCACGCCCAGCCCGGGCGGGAGGCTCCCCCTCAACAAGTTATTAATTAAGTCTACGGTATTAATTATATCAGTGGTACTGTACTGCTACGCTTCTCGTAGCTATTAGGCAATTTTGTCTCATGTCTTCCATTTTGCATTATAGGAAAATGGATTTTTCCAACTACTTCTGTTTCTTTTTAATTTTGTTGTAGGTCCCAAGGTAATTAAAAGCGATGCCCGGGCCTTTCCTCGGTGTCATTTTTGGAGAGTTAACTTGGCTTAAAGAAGTTAAAGTGGTAGGAATATGTGATGAGATTAGTCTCAAAAAAATGTATTTTTTAAATTATTTACTGAATGTGTTTTATATTATCAAGAATATTTGTAGATAAGTATATATCTGTCGTAGATATATCTAATATAAGAGTGTTGTTTTCTTACATGAGTTTAGTTTGTTTGTTCACCATGATCATCATCACAGCTCATATACTTCCGATTGCTGGGGTCAGGCCTCCTCCACATTGAAAAGGAAATTGACCTAATATAGCATGCTAGTCAGACGAATTGGTACGGGGTTTTATTTCGAATTTTCCATCTGTTGCCTAGATGTTGTATGAATATTATAATTCCTTAGGCGTCTTTTACGACACCAATCTGCCCGACCAGCGTGGTATAATAGGTCAATTTGTCGCCCACTGTAGAGGAGGATGCCCAACAGTAGGACATATATGAGGTGAGATGATGATGAACCTTTAGCAAAAAATTAATCAGTCGAAATTTTCCAAGAAATATTTAGTGAGAGGTAGCCTTATACTATGACACATTTTACCATAATGAAATAATATTTATACTAATATATATAAGCTGAAGAGTTTGTTTGTTTGAACGCGCTAATCTCAGGAGCTACTAGTCCGATTTGAAAAATTCTTTCAGTGTTAGGTAGCCCATTTATCGAGGCAAGAATGTTTCAAAATCAGGTTTTTTTTCCTTTTGAGAGCTGCCGCTGGTTAACGGCTAAATTTTCCCAAATATCATGTGTGACAGAATGGTATTATTAAAAAATATTCTCACCTTCTACGTAAACAAAGTCTTAGGTTAAAGTAAGCGTTAGCCCAAAGTATCTATACCAGGTGGAGGAAGTCGCGAGCAGAAGCTAGTCTTATATGAAATCACAACATACCCTTACAAAGTTAAGAGTGCTACATCGGACCCTCCCCATTTTATGGATACGGTCCGAACACGAAAAGCTTTTTCGGGTTTTATTCCCCGCGGTCCATCAAATTATACGTGAGTACAATATATTGCTAGCTAGAGCAAGAACGATGTGGTTATTGGATAAATAATGTTCTATTATTATTTGTTTTTATTCAGTAATAGCTGTGCCAAGAGATTTGCTCACGCTTCTAAGTAATCTACATGTATTTTTATGCTAACACTAGCAACCCGCTCGCGCTTCGCTTCGGTTTTTGTCGCCTTATCCCCGTAGTTCCCGTTCCCCTGGGAATACCGGGATAAAATATAGCCTAGTTTACTCCCTGATATTATAGCTATCCATTGGTGAAAGATTTTTTTAAATCGGTCCAGCCGTTTTGAAGATTACCCGGAACAAACAGACACACAGACAGAAAAAATATATATAAAGTGATTTTTAGGCATATTTATAGTGCAAATAGCCATGTGAGCATGAAATAGGCCTATTATTTTGACATTACAAACAGACACTCCAATTTTATTTATTGATATAGATTATGTTTGAGAATTCACCCCCTGAAATTACTTATAAGTAACTGAATAACAGTTGTTTGGCAAATTATAGTAGATGAAATAATGAAAACATTAATGAACATTTAAAATGGGCAAATTATTAAAAATCCAATATCAAACCGGTGGATTAAGGGACTGCTCGATAGCTAAACTGAGCTGTTTCTATTTTTGATGGCTACCTATGTATGTTTTCATATTCCAATTCTATCTTTTCCATTGCCTAAAAATACTGACAAAACGAGATCCATAAATGAAACCTGTATCGATTTATCGCCTCTGAAACAGAAATCCCATATAAAATTTCCTGGAAATCTTTAGAGCTGTATCCGAAATTATAAATATAAAGAAAAATTCGAGAATTGTTCTTTTAATATCCATATCCATCATTATTTAATATCCATAAGGCATCAATCGCAACTTTTATTACCTTAGCAGTTGCAATAACTACGGCGAGAAAAAATAATTGAAATAAAACCCTATATCTGTTGCGTAGTATAGTAGCTAATTTCTCTCCCGTTGTAAAGAAGAATCGTAGCTAACCGTTTCGTGAGGTTACGGAGTAAGAATACAATTCACTACTCCCTTTCTCGCCCGTGGGTGGCGTAAAAGACGACTAAGATATTATAATATGCAGATAATGCATGAAAGAGAAGGAAAACTTGAAATAATACTCTATACCAACCCGTCTGACTAGCGTGGTATAGTACGTCAATTTACCTTTCAATGGAGGAGGTTCGAGCCCAAGAGTGGAATGTATGTGAATTCTGATGATGAATCAATAGTTTATTTTATTACTTTAAATTCAACAGAAAAGAAAGCATAGTTCGTACAAAAATATACCCAATATTCGACTACTTCAATAAATTGCCAATATTCGAGGACGTTCGCAGATGCTGAGAATCTAATTTCCTTTTGAAAACGTATCCAAAGTGAGCCGGCGACCTAATAATAATGTTACGAAGGGATCTCAATTTGCTTGGGTATACATAATAAGGAAGGAATAAGTAAATAAAAACTTGAGTGCACGGGTATGTGAATAAATATTGGATAGGGGAGCTTTTAGTCGGTTATGCTTATGAGAGGGTACGTAAAAATGTAATTCTACAAATCATTTTTGACTAAAGTCTCGGTCTTGAGATATATCTAATAAATACCGAATACTCTATATACGAGTACTATACTTTCCAAGCCCAAGGTTTGAATTCTTGATCCGGTCTTATCATAATATCTATTGATAGGAGCCACTGTAGTTTAGTAGTAAGTGCATGTGAACAGATTCTTAAACATTCGAATTCCGTTCTATCTTTTTTTTGATCTGAAACATCTATAGACGAGGGAGATCGTTGGCGTGGCGTTAACGCCACGCTTGGATTTGTACATTTATGTAACGAAACCATAACCTGTTTTAGAATTTTGTACACCGCACTCTAGTGAGCTCAAAATAAATCATTACACATACCCATAGTGTATACTAATGAAAATAAATATTTAATGAATAATAAAATAAAAAATCATCATTTTCTGAAAAAAAAAAAAAACGTAATAGTTTATTAATACTTTAATTAATACTATATTAGTTCCTGTCGTAATGTGTTCTTTTATGCATATATACTTGTACAAAACAATTTCGATGTTTCACAACTGCCAGGCGTCCTGAGCGACGGTTCCCTTTTTTTGTAGGATTTGGTCTGGACCCACTCCACTCAATCTGTCTGGGGCGACGGATGAGCGGGGCGTGTGACCCCATGACCTGCCGTATTCTCCCCCTGTCGTCATTGGGCCGACCACGGGTATCGATTCCTTGACATCCGTGGCCGGGCCTGCGGGTTATCCCTTCAGGTATCGTCCCTTTGGCGCCTTGGCAACAACACAGTGTTGCCGGCCAGGGCGTCAATCCCACCCGGTCAGTTGTGAATACTGTATTTTTCAAAATTGCACTACTTATTTAAATATATTTTATACTACTCGATTTCTCCACTTTTATACCTAGAGAGGTTTTATATTTTGCTATAACTACCCTCCGATGTAATCGTGTTGTTTTTCCTCGTTTCTTTCTATTTGTTACCGAAAATTCGTTCCTTGTTTCGTTTGACAACCTTTAAATTTCCTTTGGTTTATTAAAAAAAATCATAAAATTTGTTATGTAATCTTTAGCTTCACGTAAAAATACGTGTTTTTGTGTAAAATTTCTATTCAAAGCTCCAGAACTGCCAGTCAAATTTGAATATTCAAGTAAAATATTTAATTTTTTATTAAATAGCCTTTTTTAAGAAAGGTTATATAAAATTAAATCATTATCATCACACTGCTTTTATCCTAATTACATGTGATCGTCGACGTAATGAATTTGTCATCGTCATCATCTTCATTTCAGCTCATATACGTCCCACTGTTGGGCTCAAGCCTCCTCAACAATAGGAGGGAAATTGACCTTACTATACCATGCTAGTCAGACAGGTTGGTATAGGGGTTTATTTCGACTTTTCCTTCTCTTGAATAGATGTTATATGTGTATTTTATTTCTTAGTTGTCTTTTACGACATCCATAGGCAAGATAGTGAATGGTGAATTGTATTCTTACTCCTTCACCACACAGAGATGATATATGTATCCACTTCCAATTATACATATTGCACATGGTTATTGGCAATATATACAATTTAAGTTATTATTTAAGTTTTTTGACCAGTCGCCTGTCTGGAATCAATCCTCCTATGTAATTGTTAACTAGACGGCATCAAAATATGGTATTGACCCAGGTCGGTACAAAACTTTCTGTGTGGTTGTCACCAGTAAGAAGTAGAAGTAGTAAGAAGTAAGAATACAATTTACCACTCTCAACAAGATGAATAAAAGACAATAAGGGATATGATATGCATATAACGTCTATGTAAGATAGAGAAAACACGAAACAAAACCCTATACCAACACGTCTGACCAGCTTGGTAGGTCAATTTCCCTCCTATAGCGGAGGACGTTCTAGTCCATTAGTGGGACGTAAACGGGCTGAGATGATCATGATGATGATATAAAACTTTTAGTCATCTTTTATGACACCCACGAGAAATGTAAAGGTGGCTGCTTCCAACCGCCACCACACAGAACGGTAGGTACAGTCTTGCTCAATTAGCTGGCCGCATGGCGTGGCGACGCCCGCTCTGACATCATTGCCCGTTAAGCAGTCCGGGTGGAGAGGCCTCGGTAGGGTGTTCGAACCGTCAAGGCTTTCCGGTCGGTGCTGATGGAGTGGTTAGGTCGGGAGTATGGGGTGCTTTCCTTCCGACTGGTACTGATTACCGCCACCGCAGTGCAAAATGTTTTTTTTTTACTGCCTATGGTGGCAAACGAACAAGCACTAGAGAGCCCGGACGGCCCGGGCCCGCCCGGGCCCGGTGACCTTTTAGGCACCCACCGGGCCCAGTAAGAATGGCCAGCTTTTTAAGATCATGTTCTTTCAGGCGAAAAATAATTGTTTTGCCTTATGCAAGTTAGAATATACTTTTTGTTTTGTTATAATATATTTATAAAGCCACGTAACGCAACCAATTTTACGTTACATTTTCTTAGTTAAGACTACACAAGTTTGATTGTTCACCACTGCAACTGTTCACCACTGCACTGGAAGATGTCTTCAAGCTCTTAGACTGAACTGGACTCCACATCAACATTAACGGCGAATACATCACTCACCTTCGATTTGCGGACGATATAGTCGTTATGGCAGAATCCATGGAGGACCTTGGCACAATGTTCAATGATCTCAGCAGGGTATCCCAACTAGTGGGTTTACGAATGAACATGGACAAGACGAAAGTCATGTCAAATGCCCATGTCATTCCTGTACCGGTCCTAGTTGGCAATGTGATTCTTGAAGTTGTCGATCACTATGTTTACCTAGGACAAACAGTCCAGTTAGGTAGATCCAATTTCGAGAAAGAGATCAGCCGACGAATCTAACTCGGTTGGGCAGCGTTCGGGAAACTTAAGAGGATCTTTTCGTCCAACATACCTCAGTGTCTGAAAACACAGGTCTTTGACCAGTGTGTGTTACCAGTGATGACTTACGGCACGGAAACGTGGTCCCTAAATGTAGGCCTCATATCAAGGCTCAAAGTCGCTCAGCGTGCTATGGAGCGGGCTATGCTCGGGATTTCTCTGCGAGATAGAATCCGGAATACGGAAATCCGCAGAAGAACGGGTGTAACCGACATAGCACGAAGAATTAGCACGCTGAAGTGGCAATGGGCAGGCCACATCGCTCGACGAACCGACAACCGCTGGGGAAGAAAGGTTCTCGAGTGGCGACCACGTATCGGACGACGCAGTGTAAAACGCCCCTCCACTAGGTGGACCGATGACCTAGTGAAAGTAGCTGGGCGTCGTTGGATGCAGGCGGCACAGGACCACTCATTGTGGCGCAACATGAGGGAGGCCTACGTCCAGCAGTGGACGGCGATAGGCTGAAATGATGATGATGATGAAGTTTGATTGTTTACAGTTACAATACAGCCTAGCCTATAAGATTTCGCTATTTTCTCAATTAGTAATAGTACTAACACTCGCTAGTCTTAATAACTAAAGTTTAAGAAAAAACATAATATGTACTTTACTTTTAGCGTATAAGAATTTGTTTTGTTTATACCAAAGCTACCATAGTTTATCTATCTAAGTTGTTATGAGACGTTTAGTACTTCAAGCTGCGTTATTAGTTTCTTATTTTAATATTATGTTTTCAAATAGACACTATAAGGAGTAAAGAGAAAGACCTGCTTGTTTAAACTTATAAAAATGAATAATTACTAATACTAATGTTACTTTGCCGTACATAAGTAAAAGTAATCAATTATGTATTAAATGTGATTATGAGACTTGAGTGAGACTGGTTATAGTGATAACTGTTCATAAGTCAGTTTAAAATAAATATTGACCTTGATTCATTGTCTTTTTCTATTCATATATTGAAAATTTTTATAAAGGTTTCATCGCTATAACAACCCGGCCGGGGCCGGCGGACCCGGCCGGCGGGTTGGCGACGAATGCAACCGGGCCCAGGCGGGTTGAGAAACATACCGGGTTGCAATCTCTAAGCGGCACACCTGATGGTAACTGATACTGCCGCACTTTTTTTTTGTTGGTGGGCTTTGGTCGGCGTGCATGCCATCACTCCGCCCGGGGCGACGAAAGGACGGCGCGCGTCCCATAACCCACCGTAATCCCTTTCCTTCGCAATTGGGTCGATCACTGGTACCGAGTTCGTTGCCCTCCGTGGCCAGCCGGGTTGGATAACCTTTCAGATATTCTCCCTTCCCAACGTCCCTCCCGGGACATCGGTCGCCCTGGCGCAATCAGCCTCTCTACGGGTGACGGACTAATCTCCGGTCTAGTTACTCGTGACTTTGGCTGGGGCGGCATCAGGCGCAGATACTCACGTCTGCTCCGCTCAAGTCACCAGTGGCGGGCCGTGTAGCTGTACAGGAGCTCCTCTCACGCACGCTCCACCGCCTCCTTCAGTAAGATGACTGCCTCACAGAAGGTGGCAGCTGCGTCCTAGTAACTGACACTGTCGAGCGTCTTCCTAGCGATGGTCAGCAGCGTCAGGTCAGCAGCGATCATTGCAACGAGTTCACGGCGCCGCTTTGCTCACGCAGCACGCACCTCGAGCGTGTGCTGCGCCGTGTCCTCGTCGCAATCGCAGTGGTGGCAGTCTTTCTCCTCACGACCGTGTGCAAGTACTTGGCGAATTAACTGTGCCCCGTCAGCACCTGCACCAGTGGGAAAAAAGCACCCAGTCGAAAGGAAAGCACCTCGTGCCACCGACCCAATACTGCCGCACATCGACCTTTGCTATATCAGGGGCACAGACAGGTCGTTATCTACCGTGAAGAAAATACTCTTGTTTAACCTCGTTTAAAGAAGGACATGTCATAGAGCTCGGGAAACACAACAACAGGTAGTTCATTCCAGAGCCTGCATGTAAGTGAGAAAAATGATGAATTGTATAAAATTAAATTATCATCATCACCCTGTTCTTAACCCAATTACTTGGGGTATATGTACTCTTCTTACATAGTACATATTGCAAAAGTTATTGGCAATAGTTTTATGAGCGGTTTCTAGCCTGACATCAACCCTCCTTGGGAATGTAATAGTTGACCCGAGGGCCCAGCTGCGTGTATAAATATATTTAAATATTATCGTTTATGCAGTATTACAGCATATATTTCATAACGAATTTGTTAAATTGAAAATTTTGAATAACCCCCGACACAAATTAAAATAAAAGAAAAGTATTACTCTTCAACAGGAATTATCAGTTAATTGTCATTTATCGGTTAAACTGGCACGCGTGATGCACTTATTCGAGTAATCTTACAACATTACATAATTTTGGAGCCGATGTTCTTACCACACCAACCAAACCAAACATAGCTGAGATACACTGTAAGGAAAGTGGCTTGCACATGAAAAAAAAAACCGCATCGAAATCGGTATATCCGTTTGAGAGCTACGATGCCACAGACAAAAATAGACACGCACAGACTTTTTGCGTTGGGGTTAAAAATAACACATTTCAGAAATTATATATATATATATATATATATATATATATATATATATATGGAGTCATTGTGAGAAAATAAATGATCCATAGGATCATATTCCGTTGATAAATGGATGGAATATGAGACTTCATATCCAGTAGTACAAAGTTGATAGGCAACAATCTATCAGGATTATCGGCATTTTTATTTTATCCATATAGCGGTACTGACGGTCGTGTTTCAAAGTTAATACTGTTATCAATAATGATATGAATGAAAACATCAAATATTATACATAACGATACACCTATAGCAACTGTAGGTTTCATTATATAGATAAATTGAATAGCTAGTACCTGAATTCGCACTCGCGTTAAAAGTTTAATTTCCTGAATGATATAGGCATTTACATCGATTCAAATTTCACATCGAAATTATACATATTTTTGTATCTTATATGGTAGGACTATCGACAGTCGTCTGTCTGCAGCCGCGGACCGGTCCAGGAGCTGTATGATAAGGAGTTGTGAATTGTATTCTTACTCCGTCACCATATGTTATTAATACACAAAAAGACCTCGCTCATTCCCGCCGGTGAGGCCCTCGTTATTTGTTACTTGAGTATATTTTTAATCTGTGATAAATTGAGATTGATAACGAATGAATGCGATTCATCTAAATTAAACGGTCTTGAGAGTATTTTTGCTATTAACTAAATACTCGCCCGTATGGTGATGGAGTAAGAATACAATTCGCCTTTTCCCTCCCTTATCTAGGTGTAAAGGGCGACTAAGGCATATGATATGGACATAATATTAGTACAAGAGAAGGAAAAGTCAAAATAAAGCCCTATACTAGCACGCCTGACCGGCGCGGTATAAGGGTATAAGAGACCAATTTCTCTCCTATTGTGGAGGAGGCCCGAGCTCAACAGAGGAACTTCTGTGGGCTGAGGGGATGATGATGATATGCTTGAGATGACTAATAAATTAACTCTATTATTTACTGTATATATAGTTCACTCCAATACACGTCGAGTAACTTTGAGCTTGGTTATGAGGCCTACATTTAGGCACTGAAGTATGTTGGACCTGGGATCCTCTTAACTTTCCCAAACGCTGCCCAATCGTCGAGTTGGATTCGTCGGCTGATCTCTTTCTCGAAATTGGATAGGTAGTATTAATTTAATTAAATAAATTGGATAGCTGGTATTAATTTTTAGTCAAACAAATAAATTAGTTTAACGAGTAGGTATATTATATGGTTAGTGGAACTGTATGGTTACCATTCCAATAAAGTTCTCTATGACCTCTCTTCACCTTTTAAGTTGACCACTCGCATGGAGGAAGATCTCAGAGATTTATCTCGAGTAATCCGTTTGATGGATTACTCACCCTCTTAGCAAAGTTACAGAGTATTTTGGGACGTCGAACCTATGTGATAAGTTTCATTGTGAGTAGGATACTGTTCTCAATACATCAGTTTTACGAGTACCTAACTTGTAATTTCTTTGTAAAAGTTGTTGTTGAGCTTTGTAATATCAGCTTTAAAAAAGCTTTTATTACTTAAAAGATCCATTTGGTCTTTTATTACTTCTGTCTTAAAACTACGCCCGAATCAAGTCGTCTATATAAAATATGTTTTTTTTTTTTTTTTGAAAGACAACACCCTGCACCAAGGAAATAATCCTTGTATTGCGGGGGACTTTACAAATATATAATTAACGGACACAAATTACATCCAGACTCAGAACAACAATTTGTGGATCGCACAAAGTGTTGTCCCGCGTGGGATTCGAACCCCCGACACTGGCGCTGTAAGTCGCTATCTTAACCACTACGCCATCTGTGCAGTCGCAATTTGTCGCCTTTAAGCTGTGTTTCATCATTGTCCTGCTTTCATTTTAATTAAGTTGGAGTCGATGCAATATGTACTCCTTTTCCATCGTACATTTTACGTTAGCAATAGCTTTTTGACCGGCCACCGGCCTGAAGTCAGTTTGAGAAGTAATTGATCTATACTAATAAAGAAAATTGGAATGTCTGTTTGTAGTGTCAAAATAAGAGGCTTTTTTCATGCTCACACGGTTATTTGCACGACACCTATGCCTAAAATAGCAATTAAAAAATTTTTGTCTGTCTGTCTGTTTGTTCCGGGTAATCTTCAAAACGGCTGACCGATTTCAAAAATTCTTTCACCAATGGAAAGCTATAATATCAGGGAGTAACCTAGGCTATATTTTATCCCGGTATTCCCACGGGAACGGGAACTACGCGGGTAAAACGACTAAAACCGAAGCGAAGCGAGGGCGGGTTGCTAGTATATACATATATTACATAAATTGTCTATGTGATAATGCTCTCAGTGGCCTTTTACGATACCCATAAGTAATGTAAGAGTTGGTAATATTCGTACTCGTAGTCCCCACACAGCAAAGTCGCACTGTATGTCACCAGAGTTTTCATGCTCTTATTCTATGGCTGTTATTTTTATAATTGTAGTAGGTGGTGGGTTATTCATGTTCATCTGCCCTAAGTTCCTTTAAAGTCTAAAGCCTTCACTAAGATCTTACGTTCATTTGTGCCTACCAAAACTTCAATATTGTCATACATTGCAGAAACACGTTAGCTTTCGTCATCAACTTTGAAACGCTGATCAATGCTGAACTGAGAACGACTGTACTTGAAGAATAGCTGAGTTTATCTCAAGAGATGCTTGATAACAGCATGCCTAGGCGATTATTTGCCTACGAGATACTTTAGTTAGAACATGACGAGGAAAACACGGTATTAATTAATTTTTTTTAATCAACAAATATATTTTTGTATTTCGTGTAGTCACGTCTCTTTAATTTTTAAGGAACCTAAAAGTATGTAGTTGCACAATAAAAAATTTACATGCGATATGTAAAAAGAAGGTCTCTTAAATTAACATATTTTAAAATGCTTTTCGATTTTTTTATACCGTAGATACTTGCTCGATGGTTATTATAGAATAACATTGACAATCTTATCGTTTTATTGTATTACTTAGTAATCTATAATTATATCATAAAACAGTCAGTTAGCTCGTTTATTAAGGAAGGCTCTATAGCCTTGCTATCATCATGCTACGACCAATAAGAGCGTAGCATAAATGAAAAGTATTGCAGAAATGGGGAAAATTAATCCTTTTGAGAGCCTCGGTTTCGTATTGCACTATTTTTTTAAAGAGAATTTGTATGAGCTGTGTCAATAGCCTTTTTTGTATCTCGTTAAAATTTAATTATTTTATGCAAGAAGTTACTTGTGTTTGTATTTTTTACTAGATTTAACGAGAACGAAATAAATGATTTTCTATTTTTCTTTATTTACAGGTCCCTAAAACCCACTCTCTCTAACCCTCTTTCTTTCTTATATGAGGCAGATGAAGTAGCTAGGACTAGATCGGTTAGTATATATATCTATACTAATATATAAACCGGAAAAGTTTGTTTGAACGCACTAATCTTATGAACGTGTTAGATAGCCCTTTTATCCAGGAAGGCTATATATATTATCACGCTAAGACCAATAGGAGCCACAATGAATACTGTTTCAGAATCGGATTTTTTCTTTTGAGAGCTTCCGCTGTATGCAGTACATAAACGGTTAGGTTTCGCAAAAATCATGTGTGACAGAATTGTATTATTTAAAAATATTTTCACCTTCTACGTAAACAAAGTCGCGAGTTAAAGTAAGCATTAGCCTAAAGTAACTGTTACACGCGGATGAAGTCGCCGGCATAAGCTAGTTTTATGATATAGGTGTTTTAATAATACCTACGTTGCTACTACCTACTCGGTATGTGGCTAGCTGTTAGATCAACCTTAATGATAAATACCCAACTGGCGCTATGCCAAATTCAAGAAAATAATACAAAACGATAGCAATTCTAAGTTAATGAATAGAAAAATAGAATATGATGAACCCTTCACGATAACATAGATTAGCAAATACATATCTCTCCTTTGATTATAAGTAAATCAGCATTAAGTATGACTGCTGCGTGGTAGAAGCTAAGTATACTATCAACAATAGTCATCTTTTAGTGAGAGTTTTATATCGATCTGCAACTCCATTCGATGGCGTCTGGTTAACAATTATTTTCCCAAGTAGGGTTTACGGCAGCCAAACGGTTATAGAACTATTACCAGTAATTTTAGTTATATGTACAATGGAAGAGGAAGGAGTAAATATCGCATCGACCAAAGTAATTGGGATAAGAGCGGAATAATGACGATAATGATTGAACATTTTTGTTAAAATCTTTTTTACTTATCAGTATTGATTTCCTTATTGATTTTTTGATTGATGCCGTGTGTAGACGGAATAAGAATACAATCCACCGCCCGCTCTCTTGCCCGTGGGTGTCGTAAAAGACAACTAAGAAATGAAATATGCAAACAATATCGTTGCAAGAGAAAGAAAACTTGAAATAAAACCCTATACGTCTGACGGTCGTGGTATAGTAGGTCAAATTCCCTCCTATAATGAAGGACGTCTGAGCCTAGCAGTGGGACATGTATGGGCTAAGATGATAACGTGTTAAAATCATAATACGCTCTTGGTTTCATCCCTCCGTGAGGAGAGGAAGGATAATAGACAGGAAAATCTGTTGCTCACTGTCCTGGTGATCCCTTAAATGATTTTTATGCAGCCGTTGGAAATTAAAATGTATTATAATTTATAATCTTCGCGACAATAGATCTTTTACTTTATTTATTAATTTATTATTATTTGACCAGCGATGACTTACTGCACTGAAACGTGGTCTCTAAATGTCGGCCTCATAAAAAAGCTCAAAGTTGCTCTACGTGCTATGGAGAGGGCTATGCTCGGTATTTCACTACGTGATAAAATCCGAGACACGGAAATTCGTAGAAAAACGGGTGTAACCGACATAGCCCGCAGAATTAGCACGTAGAATTAGCAATGGGCAGGCCACATCGCTCGTCGAACCGACAACCGTTGGGGAAGAAAGGTTCTTAAGTGGCGACCATGAATCGGACGGCGCAACATAGAACGACCCCCCACTAGGTGGACTGACGACATTCTCAAAGTCGTAGGGAACCGCTGGATGCAGGTGGCGCAGGACCGCTTCATTCAATTGTATGTAAAATATAAATGTAAAATCTATACTAAAATGTAAAGCTGAAGAGTTTGTAAGTTTGCGCTAATCGCAGGAACTACTGGTCTGATTCTTTCAGCGTTAGATAGTTTATTTATCGAGGGCTATATATCATCACGCTAAGACCAATAGGAGCGGCGCATCGATGAAGAATGTTTCAAAATAGTTTTTTTTTGCGCTGAATAAACGGTTACAGTTTCGCAAAAATCGTGTGTGACAGAATCGTATTATTTAAAAATATTTTCACCTGCTACGTAAACAAAGTTAGCGTTAGCTCAAAGTAACTATTCCACGCGGACGAAGTCGCGGGAAGAAGCTAGTTTATTATAAGAGCAATTATTAATGCATTTTTTAAAGACACCACTAAGGAACTATTTCCTGTATTGTGTAGGACTTAACCAACATAACTAATGAAGCCTTACATTCAGACTCGGAACATACATTTTTGAATCGCACAATGTATTGTCCTGTGTTAATCGAACCTAGGCACCGGTACGATAGGTCAGTAATTAACAGTGTCGTATTTATTTTGTATCACGAGCGACGGGATAAAAGATTGTCCTTTATCCTTGCTTGGCCGCCGGAGTAATAAAAAAGGGAGCCGTCGCTCAGGACGCCTGGCAGATGTGAAACATCTAAATTATTTCGTACAAGTATATAGGCATAAAAAACAGATACGACAGGAACTAATATGTCATAAAGTATTAAATAAAATATTAAGATTTCTTTTTCCAGAAACTGATTATCTTTATTCAATAAACATTTATTTTCATTAGTATACACTACACTATAGGTATTTATTTAGGTTAATCATTTATTTTGAGCTCATTAGATGGCGTTGTACAAAATTCTAAAACAGGTTATGGTTTCGTTACACAAATGTACATATATAAAAAAAAAGCGTGGCATTAACGCCACGCCAACGATCAGGTTCACCCTCGCATATAGATGTTTCACATCAAAATCGTCTAAAAATATCACTAGGAGAACGGGTAGCAGCTATCGCCTGTGAACCTGCGCCTGATGCCACTCTAGCCGAGGCCGCGGGTGACCGGACCAAGGACTTTAGTCCGTCACCCGCAGAGAGGCTGGCCGCGCGACGGCGATCGACGTCCCAGGACGCGCGCCCCCCTTTCGTCTCCCTGGACGGAATGGACGGCGTGTGCGCTTACCATAGCCCACCCATAAAAAAATAAAGCTATCGTCTGTGAAATGTATAATAACGCCAGTCTCATCGCCTACCTGCCATTTATAACCACTAAAAAGGCACGATTCCATCTACTCTCCCGAAATGCGAAAGGAGGAACTCCTACATTGCCGTCAAAAACACCCCAAGCCGAAGCTAGTAATCCACAGGGTGTGCCCTTGAGCCCTGTTGCTTCAATGTTTGTCCGTGGTTATCGTACAAGGCAACTAAAGGATATAATGTGCAGATAATATATATGCAAAAGCAGGTAAACTCAACATTAAACCCTATACCAACACGTCTGACCAGTGCGGTATAATAGGTTTGCCCTGTCATTGTGGAAGAGGCTCGAGCCCAACAGTGGGAGTTACGTGGGCTGAGACGCCATCGGTCGCCATCGCCATTAGATTTGTACAGAGATACATCTGTTAGGTTACTTTCGAAAATCCTTACTAATATTATAAATGCGAAAGTAAGTTTGTTACGCTTTCACGCTTAAACCACCGAACTAGGGATGGGCGATCTTTCTAAAAAAGATCGATTCTTGAATCGATTCGAATTGTCGTCCAAAGAATCGATTCACAAGAAAATTAGGGTCTATAAGATCGATTCCCGATTAATCGATCTATCAATCTTTTTCTTTTGGACGGGCTTGTCTTTGGTGTGGCTTTTTTTAGGCAATCTAGAGAATAAATATGTGAAGTGAGCTTTTTTTTGTAGGAAGTCTGAAAGTGTTATTAATCTTATAATAGATATAGTATAAAACATTAACATACTTAGTATCTAGTGGACAGAAAAAAATCGAATGGTAATTCTCTAGGGTAAAGTATCGATTCACCGAATCGATTCAATGCTTCTTATCGATTCATAAAATCGATTTTTTGGGCCTGAAAAATCGATTCTTCGATTAATCGATCTCAGATCACCATCCCTACACCGAACCAATTTCAAAAATTCTTGCAGCAATGGAAAGCTGAGAGGCTAACCGTATGACGGCGACCGACGTCTCGGTACAGGGACGTCGAGAGGTGAGGGTACCCGAAAGGGTATTCCGTCGGGCCAACCACTGACGACAAGTCACCCTGTTCCGGTGGTCAGCCCAACGACGAAGGCGACGTGGGTACGGGTGGGTTATAGGCCCGCGCGCCGTCCTTTCGTCGCCTTGGACGGAAGCCCACCCATAAAAAAAATCAATGGAAAGCTATAATATCAGGGAGTATCGTAGGTTATATTTTATCCCGGTATTCTCATAGGAACGTGAACTACGCGGATAAGGCGACTGAAACCGAAGCGAAACGAGGGAGGGTTGCTAGTAATATATAATTTAGACATTATATTATTCCACATAGCTGTTAAATATAAAAATGTATTTAATTGTAACTGAATAAGCATGGCCCTGTATGGTGACGGAATAAGAATATAATTCACCACCCCTCGTTTGCCCGTGAGTGTCAAAAAAGACTAGCCTATAACATCTCGGGTGACGTGACCGGGGAGTTAGTCCGACCGTCCATCCGCCGAGAGGCCGACCGCGTGAGGAAAGACCGACGTCCTCCCCAATGGACGTCGGTCGATGAGAGGGTACCTCAAATAGGGGGGTATTCCCTCGGGTCGACCACTGATGGCAAGTAACCCTGCTCCGGTGATCGGCCCAACGACGAAGGCGACGTGGTGTTCGGGTGGGTTGCGGTTGTGCGTGCTTACGTCCCTCTGTCGCCCCGGACGGAACGCCAAAGCAAAAAAAAAAAAAAAAAACACCCATTGTGGAGGGGGCTCGAGCCCAACAGCTGGCATATAATGATGAATAAGAGTATTTATATCTCTTAAGCATCATCAGCTCATATATGTCTCTCAGTTGAACTCATACCTCCTCTATTATAGGAAGAAAACTGACTTAATAAACCAGGCTGGTCAAACGGGTTGGTTTTATTTTGACTTTTCCTTCTTTGCCATAAATATTATTCATATTATATCCCTTAGTCGTCTTTTATGACATCCCCGGGCAAGATCAGGGATAGTTAATTGTATTCCACGCGGAAACCCATTTATATTGTTATATCATTTTTTAAATTTTATGAAGTTCATCACCTTTTACTTCAACTCATAAATGTTCCACTACGAACCATGGGCTTCTTCTACAATGGTATAGAATTTGACCTTTCTGACTTACAACAACTTACACCACCAAATGATTGAAATCATGTTTTTATTATCACCAATCTACAATAATTTATATTTATTAAGAATATTAAACAACAAACTCATCCGCCCGTGACCATGAACGCTGCAAAGTGTTCGAAACGTCGGGCAATCAAAAATCAAATACAAACGCGATAAAATCCGTAAAGTAGTTTTATTACAATACAACCTCATCATTTCAATTCATATATGTCCCACTAGTGGGCTTGGACCTCCTTTTATATGGCAGGGAATTTGACCTACTATACCACGCTGGTCAGATGTGTTGGCATAGGATTTTATTTTGAGTTTTCATTTTGTTGTATTGATGTTATCTGCATGTTACACCCCTTAGTCGTCTTTTACGACACCCACGGGCAAAAGAGGGGGGTGGTCAATTGTATTCTTAATCTGTCGTTACACGAAAATTAAACAAAATACAAAATTAAAAAAAAACTATAAAGTCCGTGTAACTCAGCAGTGCCTGTTTTCAATTTAGTCCGTCACCCGCAGAGAGACTGACCGCGCAACGGCGACCAACGTCCCAGGATAGGGATGTCGAGAGGTGAGGGTACCCGAAAGAATATTCCGTCGGGCGACGTCAAGTCACCTTGCTCCGGTGGTCGGCCCAACGACGAAGTCGACGTGGGTACGGGTGGGTTATGGGCCCGCGCGCTGTCCTTTCGCCGCGTCGGACGGAATGGACTGCGTGTGCGCTTACCATAGCCCACAAATAAAAAAAAAATAAAAAAGAGCAGTGCCTGTCTTGCCCGTGGATGTCGTAAAAGACAACTAAGGGAATTAATATCCGAATAACATTTATGCAAGAGAGAAGGGAATCTCAACATAGAACCCTATACCAACACGTTTGACTAGCGCGGTATAGTAGGTCAATTTCCCTCCTATTGTGAAGTAGGCCCGAGCCCAACAATGTGATTTATATGAGCTGAGATGATGATGGTGAAAATTTAAATTATTTTATATTTTAAAATCTAAAAAATACACGTCAGCGTTAGTTAAAAGATTTAATTCTATTAAGAAAATGTATAATTAAAACTAAATTGCTTAGAATAGATTGATAACTTAAAGCCTAAGCTTTTGTGATGAAAAACGTTAAAAGTCCAAACCAATTAAGCAACCCTAACACACAAGTTGGAAGAAATTGTAGAAAATCCAAAAAAATTGCAGCAGGCAAACCGCCTTCTTGATTTGATTAATTAGCTCTTTTCCACAAGCCGTAAGCGTTACATTGAATAGAGCTTGAATTGAATAGTAACTGGAATACAAAAGCAAAACAAATATATCACACTTACCTTAGATCATTTATCGCGATTGTACACAACAAAACACAGGTTGAGACGCGTTCAATCACTTGAAGTGTTGAAAAACAACTGTGGAGATGTTGAAAAGCTTGCGCAGTGTTGAATGCGCAGCAAGGACTTCAGGATTCGGAAGGAGCGATGCGAACTGCCAGCTGCGGAACCTGACTTATGAATGATATAGCCTGCGAAAGGTATCTTCCATTGGGGGGGCGTTAGGGATGCGGTGCGCGCGGGGAAGGGTTATATAACGCGCCGGATCGATACCGAGGCGGGAGGCCGCTTAAACCGCGATCACATATTTTTACCTTTATTGCAAAATATACATTTGTACTTAATGCAATCGGTATTATTTTATATGTAGCTATATGGTGATGGGTTTAAAAGACAATAGGTTACCATTCCTTTATCGGAGGGACGTATACTTCGTTAGAGGGAGTAAGTGCGTCTAGAATAGGCAGCAGTGATCGCCTGGGAAACTACGCTCGCTAAGAGTGCTGAATACGGCATTTTCTTTCTTCATGCGGAGGATTGTATTCAACAATAAAAATCTGATAAGTTGTTTATGTTGCTGTAGTATAATATAGTCACAGTTTTAAATATTAGGTCGCCATTCTCGCCTTGTATGGCTTACTTTGAATGGTAATCTGTTTTTATTTGAAGATTGTTTTCATGTTATTTTAGGGTATAGTAAACGGGTAATTGGAACGGGAATTTAGTCCATCACCCGAGGAGAGGCTGACCGCGCGACGGCGACCGACGTCTCGGGAAGGGGCAGTCGAGAGGAGAGGGTACTCCCTCGGGGTACTCCCTCGGGGTATTCCGTCGGATCGACTACTGAAGACAAGGACTTCGCCTCCGGTGGTCGGCCCAATGACGACGGCAACGTGCTATGGGTGGGTTATGCGGCCGCGCGCCGCCCACTTGTCGCCCCGGACGGAGTCGGCCGTAGTTATATATCGTAGTTTTAAAACAAATTAAAACATTGTCATCTTACTCTTATTCCAATTACTTGGTGTCGATGTCACAAATAGTCTTTTCCTATCATATATTTTACAAAAGTATTGGCAATCATTTTAAGACAGACCATCTGCCATATGTTAACCCTCTTTGGGAATATAATTGTTGATCCGACGGATTCAGATCGAGTTGATGTTAATTTGAAGTTCTCAGCTAACAATAACCACGAGCAATATACGGATTGGTAGTATTCGTAGCCAACACAAAATAAATTTTAATAGTAGTAGGACCACATTGTCCGCAGTCTTCTATCTACAGCTGCAGGGCGCGCGGACAATCCGTCCGGAGTATCAGTGTCGCAGAAAATCAATGTCTTAATATTGGCAATTTGTTACTGCATTTCGTTCAGTGAGCGAGAGGGTCGGAAGCCCAACATTCTGAGGGTATTCGCGCGTGGTGGTTTTGATATCACTGAACCTTATTACACGCTTTCAGAATCCCTTCACTTTCTCTACGGTAGGCAGGCGCCTAGCAAAGGTCCGAGCGACATTATCACTTACCATTAGGCTGTTTACTCGTTTACCAGTAACAGCAATAAAAAATAATACTCTCAAAACAAATAGGTACAAACGTATCATAATATTCTGTTATTACTTTTTTCTTAGTACAATGAAAACGTTAATATTTATTGTGGCTTCCTATTCTTACGATGCAAATAAACAATATTTATTGTGTTGATTAATATTGCTGCGGAGCTGTTTGGTATTATAATAAAATATACAATATGATAATAACTCTCTTGTAACGTATACACATTTAATATATCTTTTATTATTGATCCATCCATCAACAATCGTGGTTCTTAGACGTAGGATTTCTCACAAGAATGCCATATACAACAGGCCGGCCGCCTGTATTCAACGACGCCATTTTTTTTGGATGGGTGATGGTCAGCACACACGCCGTCCATTTTATTCAGGGCGGCGCAGGGCGGCCCCATAACCCATAGTATTCCCACCCCTTCGCCATTGGGCCGACCAGTAGCCAGCCTGGCGGGATTCCCTTTCGAGTACCGTCTCTCCCCGACGTCCCTCCCGGGGCGTTACTCTCACGTGGTCAGGGTCTCGGGTGACGGACTATTCCCAGGTACAGTCACCCGCGGCATCGGCTAGGGCGGCATCGACTAGGGCGGCATCGGACGCAGGTATTCAACGGCCTCATTTAGTAGAGAGCCGTCAGCTAATAGTGTTTGCCACGCAAGAACCTTTTTCTCTAACAGTTGTTTATCAAACTAGAGGCTTACTCATTACCATTCTAGTGGCAGCATACTAATGATATGGGTCTACGACATTGACACACGGTCCTCTACAGATCTTCGCATGCTAGTTTTTATCTCGTAGAGAAATAGCGATTCTGATGGTTACGCAAGTATTACACATATGAAATGAATGCGATCGCTAAATTATTGTCTGAGCGTAGGGATATAAGACAATAAACGTAGACTGATGAAAGATTAGGGGATTCGCAATATCTTATATGGCATAATTCATTAAAAAGTTGGGTGTTGCGTTTTTCAAAGGACTGCGCACGCTAAGTCCAGAAAAATATATTATTTGAATGCACTAGAGTTAGGAGATAGATTACAAGGCTTCTTTAAATGGACCGACTTTTTTGTGGGTTTTGGCTACGGTCGGCGCACTCCTCGCTCCACTCTCCGTCCGCGGCGACAGAGGGGCGTAAACACGCATACCCACCCATATAGCACGTCGCCTTCGCCGTGGGGCCAGCCACCGGTGCAGAGTTCCTAGACTTCAGTGGTCGACCCGATGAAATACCCCGAGGAAGTATCGTCTCCCATGGACTTCCCCTACCGGGACGCCGATCGTCGTCGCGAGGCTAACCTCTCCGCGGGTGTCCGGACTAAATCCCCGGTCCGATCATACGCAGCCTTTGCTAGCATCAGGTGCATAAATTGACCGATAGAATGATTTCTGATTTTTATTCGAGTATTACACATTTTAAAATAACTACTTCACGGATTTGATCGTGTTTGTATTTGATTTTTAATTGGCCGCCGTTTCGAACACTTTGCAGCGTTTATAGTCACGGCGGACCGATAGAAATTAAGATAGGACTTTAGCACTTTAGCCGACACGGCGTAGCATACCTACGCTAGGTTCGTGCGTAGCCTGGTGCGTGGTGCGACACCGTGAACTTTTAATTCAAAAATTTTCATTAAAATGTGCTCAATGATTTACACGAAGCACACGTATAGAATAATTTTACATAAGAACGTTTGTTTATTTACCCAAAAAACGTCTTATACATTTTCTAAAATTTAATAACCCTTTATACTTTTGTCGCTATTAAAAGTTCATATTTCAAGCATAAAGGATAGCAAAAATGTTGCTGCGCCTCAGATACGCTTTTCGTAATAAAGTTAGATATTTTTATTTAATTTGACTTTATTTCATAACATCGTAATAAAAAAGGGTTTTTTATGTATATGTAAGCTTAATTAGGCAATATTGAGTTATGACTGATATGTAAACACATAATGGTGTGATGTTTTTTTTTAAATAACTTTGTAAGGGTTTTGTTTGAGACTTTTAACCTGACAGATCATAGTCATCATCACAGTTCAGTCCCACTGCTGGACTCGACCCTCCTACACAATGGGAGACAGCTTGACCTACTATACCATGCTGGTCAGATGAATTGGTACAGGATTTATTTTCAGTTATCCTTCTCTTACATAGATGTTGTATGCATATTAAAACCCCGTAGTCCCCTTTTACAACAACTATGGGCAAGAAAGAGAGAGGGTGGTGAATTTTATTCTTACTATGCCACCATACGGCAATCACCACACGGAATCAGATCATAGTAATTATTATTAAAATACAGTGTATTTCGGTTATAACGACGGCGGAGGGACTACTTTAATGTTCTCGTTATATCCGGAGGTCTCTATGTCCGAAATCAGTTTTTCTTTAACAGTAAATGTACGTCTAAGAGCCATTTTCACAAGTTTAAGAAACACTGTCCACTCACTGGAAATAGCTACGTAACTGATTCATAATTTTAACTTCGCGCATATGCTAGGTAGGTAACGCTACACACAAACAAAGCATTTGACCATCTGCGAATGTAAACAAAGGATAAGAAAGCTTAATAGTTAATTATGCTTATGAATGTGACTTTGTGCCTTTGCCGACTCAGTTGCAACATCCGCAAGGAATTTCTAGGAATCCGTCCCAAACAGTTCATAAAAACAAGTCGGTATACCCGACTTAGGCGTTATATGCGGAGTCGCTATTACCGAATGAATTTCCTACGAAAGTATGCTTTAAATTCTAGGGACGCGAGTTCGACGTCGCTATTACCGAAAAGTCGTTACAACCGAGGACGTTATTAATGAAAGTCACTGTATTAACTATCAATATTTTGACATAAAAAGGTAGGATATTAGCCATAGGGTAGGTAGTAAGGTAGTAGGTAGGTAGGTAGTAGGTTTGCCATAAAAAGATTATAGAAGAAATGATTCGTTATTTGTAATCTAAATGGCAAAAGCATCAGGTTATGGGCTGCACGCTGTCCCTTTCTTTGCGGTCCCCTTAGAGCCCACGCAGACCACGGCCTTTCTATAGGCCACTAGTTTAGTCTAGTTGGACTGCTAGCGGGTATATGTTAAGTTGTACGATTCACGTACTATAGTCAGCCAATAGCTAATATAATCGTGTAGCATAATATTTTTTTTATCACCCGATATAGAAGAGTTATAGATAATATGGGCACATTTATGTATCTTTATAACGATAATAAAACTGACCAAACTGTCGCCCGATAGAAAAGTCGTCTGTGGCCTGCAGATGGGTAGGGTGAAGCCTAAACAGCCAATAGTCCGTTAAAAAATGACTTTTATGAACTGAAATGATGATCTAAAAGGGCGTTATAAAAAGACTACTAATATTTATAGTAACTTTTATAAAAATAAAACAAGCATAATTATTCATGGTCGTATGGGCGAATATCGCATAGCGTAAATGTAGGATGGTTATAAGCTTTACTAGAATTATCTGAAAATAAAGGCACCTTTTATAATTAGGTATAATAAAGCTTTACACCTAAAAAAGAATTGTCTACGCAGTAAAAAGGACCCGTGACCTCGAGATTTTAAATACATTTTCATAGCCTGAAGCTATTCATAAAATAGTAAGTACCTAAGTCTTGCCATAAATACTGTAACGAAGAAAAGATTTTTTTTTCTATTGCAATTAACATTTATTACTTTTACAGTATGTTAGTTTAGTACATAAATACAAAACAACTTATAATATAAAAAGCTTATTCGAAGTGGTCTCCATTGGCTGCAATACTGTCCTTTTAACGTTGAGGCCAGTTGTCAATAGAAGCTCGCAAACTTTCCATGGGAAAATTCTTCACTGCCAATCGTATGGATTGTTTTAGAGACTCCAAATTATCATGGCGTTTAGTGCAAGCCGTGCGAGAATATTTTATGATTTCTGAAGTTTACGCGAGTATTACACATTATAAATAAAACTATTTTTACGATTTTTATCGCTAATGTCCAACACAAACGTGATAAAATCCGTAAAAATAGTTTAATTTATAATATAATATCTGGTTGACCGAGCTCCGCTCGGAATATTTTTGTTGTATTTTTGTCGAATTTATTTAGATATATATTAATAAAAATTAAATAATGAAAAAAATATAAAAAATACAAAAAGAGAATAATAATAACACCGAGATTCGATCCGACGCCGTTTGAATGCCAAAACAATACTAAAAGGAAACTGCACTACTTCCCAACTGAGCTATCGTAACTCATGACGTTGACGGCAAAATTTGAATTCATATTCTTTTAAAATTTAATGTCATCATATTGTTTTGCTAAAAACACTGACAAAACAACATTTTCTATAAATAAAACCTAGCTAGATCGATTTTTTGGCCTCGAAACCTCTAGTATGCCAAGTTTCATCAAAATCGTTGGTACAATTCACCACCCTCTCTCATACCCGTAGGTAACGTAAAAGACGACTAAGGGGATATATTACGCATATGACATGAGTAGAGACTTCCAAAGAGCTACTTGTATTATAAAAATTTGCTGCTACATTATGGAATTTTCCTAATGAAGACGATTGTTAGGCAACTTACATAATATACCAGTTAACTTTATAAGATTATTAATTAATATACATAAAGTTATTATACATATAGTTTTGCTGTGTGGTAGCGGCTTCGAATACTACCAACCCTTGCTTTGCTCGTGGGTGTCGTAAAAGACGACTAAGAGCCCTAGGATCCGGACCAACTCCATCTGGTACCATTTGGGTCAACGATTACATTCCCAAGGAGGGTTGACGTCAGGCAGGCGGCCGGTCATAAAAGTCATTGCCGAAACTTTTTGCAATATGTCAAAACAGATGACATATTGCGTCGACCTCAAGTAATTGGGATAAGAGCAAGATGATGATGATGATAGTTATTATTTTAAACTTAGTTAATTTTAAATATTATATTTCATCAACATCATCATTTCAGCTCATATACGTCCCACTATTGGGCTCGAGCCTCCTCAACAATAGGAGGGAAATTGACCTTACTATACCATGCTGGTCAGACAGGTTGGTATAGGGGTTTATTTCGACTTTTCCTTCTCTTGAATAGATGTTATATGTGTATTTTATTTCTTAGTTGTCTTTTACGACACGGGTAAGAGAGGGTGATGGTAAATTGGAGTAAGAACACAATTCACCACCCTCTATCTTGTCCGTGGATATCATAAAAATGACATGTATGATGGCATACCCTTTATGCACAAAATATCTATGCAAGAGAAGGAGAACTTTAGATAAAACCCTATACCAACACGTCTGACCAGCGCGGTATAGTCGGTCAATTCCCCTTCCCATTGCGGATGAAGTCTGAACCGAACATTGCTTCTGTGTGCTAAGATGATGATGAGATGACGTTTTTAGAGGACTGTAGATTGGCTTGTATTTAACAAAATGTATAAAATGTATTTGATGATTTGTAATATTATATTGAAGACATATAAAACAGGGTACAGGATGTCCGTCTGGTGACGGAGTAAGAATACAATTCACCACTCCCTATCTTGCCTGTGGATGTCGTAAAAGACGACTAAGGGATAATAATAAGCATATAACATCTATGCAAGAGAAGGAAAACTCGAAGCCAAACCCTATTCTAACACGCCTGACCAGTGTGGAATAGTAGGAGGCCAACAGTGGGACATATATAGGCTGAAATGATGATGAATACAGCATAAGGGGAAAAGGACACTTAATTAATTAGTAGAAATAGAGTGGTGTGGTAGTAAAAATTTCTTTGCAATCTAGAAAGGATTCTATTAGAGAAACTGAGAGTAGCACCATTGACGGAAAAGTTGAAAAATTAACCGACGTGGTGTGAACAAGGGATGAAAGACGAGATGAAAGTAGATAATCTTCTGAATAAGGTTTTGTGGGAAAAAGGATATATTACGTTGTATATATGCCGTGATGACTTACGGCACGGAAACGTGGTCCCTAAATTTAGGCCTCTTCATTCATCATTTTTTGATGATGAAAATGAATGAAATGTAGGCCTCTTAACAAGGCTCAAAGTCGCTCAGCGTGCTATGAATCGGGCTATGCTCAGGATTTCTCTACGAGATAGAATCCGAAATACAGAAATCCGTAGACGAACGGGTGTAACCGACATAGCACGAAGAATTAGCACGCTGAAGTGGCAATGGGCAGGGCATATCGCTCGACGAACCGATAACCGCTGGGGAAGAAAAGTTCTCAAGTGGCTACCGCGTAATAGACGACGCAGTGTACGACGCCCCCGACTAGGTGGACCGACGACCTGTCGAAAGTTGCTGGGCGTCGTTGGATGCAAGCGGCACAGTACCGCACTTTGTGGCGTAACATGAGGGAGGCCCACCTCCAGCAATGGACGGTGACAGGCTGAAATGATGATATGCCATTACTGCAATAATTAATTTATCAGTTTATGGTTCGATATATTGATACAGTAGTAAAAAAAATTCAGTGGTATTTGGTGTTTTTACACAATGAAATACGTGTGTTGTAAGCATGTATCACCTATCCGTATATTAAATACGCTACAGGCCGTTTTTTATTGGCATTCTTTGATGTCATACGAGGAAGGACCACATACAGTTCCATAACCTGGCGTAATTCACCATCGTCATTAGGGCTGATCACCAGTATTGATTTTTTATCGTCACCGAAACCAAAGGTACTTGGTATGCTACTTGTCTTCAGTAAATCATCCACCACTCAGGTCAATCGCCCTCATATTGTGTAACAGGTTTGAGGCCAACAGTGGGTAACGTATACGAGGATAACAAGTGTAAGAAGCCAACGTATATAAGCTGGAATTCTGAATACTTATATTAAACTAGCAACCCGCCCTCGCTTCGCTTCGGTTTCTGTCGCCTTATCTCCGTAGTTCCCGTTCCCGTGGGAATACCGGGATACAATATAGCCTAGTTTACTCCCTGATATTATAGCTTTCCATTGGTGAAAGAATTTTTTAAATTGGTCCAGCCGTTTTGAAGATTACCCGGAACAAACAGACAGACAGACAAAAAATATAACGTGATTTTTAGGCATATGTATAGTGCAAATAACCTTGTGAGCATGAAAAAGGCCTATTATTTTGACATTACAAACAGACACTCCAATTTTATTTATTGGTATAGACAAGCTGATCCAACAGGCGTTGTTCCGTTTAAATAAAATAAAAGGAAACAGCAGCGCCACCTACCGGGTCCAATTGTGAATCTAAACCATTCTCGAATCCTCTCAAAGACATAAAAAATTCATTAACATAAATCCAGCCGTTTAGGAGGCGTTCAGTGACATACACATGTACACAAGAAATTTATATTTTTTTTTTTGGGGGTGAGTTGTGGTCGGCGTGCTCCTCGCACCACTCCGTCCGGGGCGACAGAGAGGCGTAAGCACGCAACTCCCGCAACCCACCCACGATGCACGTTGCCTTCGTCGTTGGGCCGACCACCGGAGCAGGGTTACTTGACATCAGTGGTTGGCCCGACGGAATACCCCCTACGTGGGGTACCCTCCCATCGACCGACGTCCCCCCCCCCGGAGAGGACATCGGTCTTTCCTCACGCGGTCGGCCTCTCAGCGGGTGACGGACTAATTCCCCGGTCACGTCACCCGCAGCCTCGGCTAGGGCGGCATGAGGCGCAGGTATTGGCGCCTACGCCGCCCCAATCGCCGGCGGCGGATCGCCTCATTGAGGCTGCGCTCCTTACGTAGGCGATCCGCCGCCTCCTTCCGCGAGATCACTGTCTCGCAGAAGGCTGCGAACGCGTCCCAATTCCCAACGCTGTCGACCATCGCCCTAGCGATAGCCGGCAGCGTCAGATCTGCACCGATGATTGCGACGAGTTCACAGCGCTGCACTGCCCAAGCCGCGCAGGCCTCGAGCGTATGGCGCGCCGTGAGAAATGTATATATAAAGAATTAAAGATATAATACATATTTAATAAAACCAAACGAATGTTTTTTTTTTTTCATTCTTTACAACATACAGCAATAAAAATCATTGTATAACAATGAAATAAAAAGTTTAATCAAGGTCCTGTAATACCCTCAACCATCCGTCTCCATCCTTAAATAAAAATAAAGGTAGTAATATCACTTTGTGATGTCGTTATAACTCTGTAATTAAACGTTAACATGGTTGAATGATGACCGACATTAAACCGTCGTAATGAAACGTAAAATAATGTTGTTATACGTTATATTTTCTTTTATAAAAAAGTTTTTGTTCAACATTCAAGGTGAATTAAGTCGTTTGGTAAGTTATAAAGTTTGATTTTAGGATTTGAATTAAGTAAGGTAGTATTTTCCGTGTGGTGACGGAGTAAGAATGCAATTAACCACCCGCTCTCCTGTCTGTGGATATAATAAAAGACGACAAGGGATTAAATATGTATATAACATCTATGAAAGAGAAAAATCTCGAAATAAAACCCTATGGCAACGAGTGGGAATGACCGCGGGCGGGCGGTCGAAGAGTGGGCGGCGGCACTGGGCCTCTGTTTGCTGAACAGGGGCTCGGTGCAAACGTGCGTGCGGCAGCAGGGCGGGTCGATAGCGGACTTGTCGTTCGCTAGCCCTAATGTCGCAGCACGTGTGAGGAGCTGGTGCGTCCAGGAGGAGGTTGAAACCCTATCCGACCACCGATACATCCGGATAGAGGTCTCCCGGACCCTCCTGCAGCCCAGCAGGGGTCACACGGCGGATGGAGCTCCCGCGTTTCCGTGGTGGGCTGTGGGTCGATTGGATTGGGACCTGTTGGCGGAGGCAGCCATCGTTCAGTCGTGGCTGTCCTCACCGCCCCAGGCGGACGGGGTGGATGCCAAGGCTGGCCGCATCCGCTGTGCGTTAACGCAGATCTGCGATGCGGCCATGCCTCCTGTGCGGCGTCTGCCCCCGAAGAATGCGGTCTCCTGGTGGTCCCGAGAATTAGCGGACCTTCGGGCCGCGTGCATACCTGCCCGGAGGGCCTATACCCGCAGCCGAGCGCGCCACCGCGACGCTGAGCGGGAGGGCCAGCTGTACGAGGCTTACCGCAGTGCGCGGTCTGCCTTCAGGCTGGCCGTCCGTACCGCCAAGGACGTTAGTCGGCGGGAGATGCTGGACAGTCTCGAGCGTAACCCCTGGGGGCGCCCCTACCTCGCGGCGCTGAACAAGCTCCGCCGGCGGCCCCCCCCCCCCCTCACCGAGACTCTCCAGCCCAGCCTCCTCACCAGAGTTGTCGAGGACCTCTTTCCACGGCGGGCGGAGCACACGCCCCCGGTCATGGCTTCGACGAACAGCGACCGGGAGGCCGAAGATGAAAGTACTCCGCCCATCACGGAGCTGGAAATGGGGGCGGCGGTGGCGCGTATGCGAGTGAAATCCACCGCCCCCGGGCCCGATGGTATTCCGAACCGTGTGCTGGCCCTGGTCCTCGAGCACCTGGGACCACGCCTCAGGGGACTGTTCGACGCCTGTTTGACGTCCGGGCAGTTCCCTGGATGCTGGAAAGAGGGGAGGCTGGTTCTCCTGCCGAAGCCGGGACGGTCTCCCGAGTCGGCCTCGGCCTACAGGCCCATCGTGCTGCTCGATGATGCGGGTAAGCTGCTGGAGAGGGTGTTGGCTGCCCGCATCAAGCGGCACCTCGTCGGGGTCGGGCCCGATCTGTCGGACGCCCAGTTTGGTTTTCGGAGAGGGCGTTTGACGATCGCGGCTCTGCTGCGCCTGAAGGCTGTGGTAGCGGAGGCCGTCACCGGCGGAGGAGTCCTGTAGGCGGTGTCCCTGGACATCGCCAACGCCTTCAACAGTCTGCCATTCAGCTGCATCAGGGAGGAGCTGAGATATCACGGGGTGCCCGTGTACCTCAGGCGGCTGGTGGCAGACTACTTGGAGGGGCGCAGCGTCCTCTACGTTGACCGAGTAGGGGACGTTGTGCGAACGCCCATGACGTGCGGTGTCCCACAAGGGTCGGTTCTGGGTCCGACCCTGTGGAACATCGGCTACGACTGGGCGTTGAGAGGAAGCCTCCCACCGTGGCTGGGCGTAATTTGCTACGCCGACGATACACTCGTCACAGCCCGGGGTGGGACGCTAGAGGAGGCGGCACGCCTGGCAACTCTCGGCACCGAGGAGATTTTCAGGCGGGTCGAAGCGCTGGGGCTAAGGGTAGCCCTGGAAAAGACGGAGGCCCTTTTGTTCCATGGCCTCCGTACCACCGGGCCTCCCGCCGGCGCTTCGATCATCGTGAAGCCGGTCACCATCAGCATCCAGGCCCACATGAAGTACTTGGGCCTGGTGCTCGACGGGCATTTTTGGTTCCGGGAGCATCTCCATCGACTTGTTCCCCGGCTTGTCGGCGCGGCGTCCGCCCTTTCGCGGCTTATACCGAATGTGGGCGGACCCAGTGCTACGTGCCGACAGCTGTACGTGGGGGTGATCCGGTCGATGGCCCTGTATGGCGCACCGGTGTGGGCGGGGTCCCTGACCGTCCGTCTTAGGGCCCTCCTGTGGCGACCACAGAGGGTCATGGCGATCAGGGCCATACGGGGTTACCGCACGGCAGCGTGCCTCCTGGCCGGAACTCCCCCGTGGGATCTGGAGGCGGAGATGCTCGCTGACATTTATCGGCGGGTGTCGGAGACGCGCGCCCGCGGCGGCATGGTCTCCATCAAAGAGATCACCGCCTGGCGGGTCGACGCCCGCCGAGAAGTCATTGCCTGTTGGGCAGTCTGGCTGGAGAGTCCTCGGTACGGTGTCAGGACCGTCGAGGCTCTCCGGCCGGTGCTGATGGAGTGGTTAGAGCGGATGCACGGGGTGCTTTCCTTCCGACTGGTGCAGGTGCTGACGGGGCACGGTTGCTTCGGGAAGTACCTGCACAAGATTGTCAGGAGGGAGAGCACACCGTCCTGCCACCACTGCAGTTGCGACGAAGACACGGCGCAGCACACGCTCGAGGAGTGTGCTGCATGGGAGGGGGATCGCCGTGAACTCGTCGCAATTATCGGTGCCGACCTGGCGCTGCCGACCATCGCCAGGGAGATGCTCGTCAGCGTCAGGAACTGGGACGCGGTCGCCGCCTTCTGTGAGGCCGTTATCTTACGGAAGGAGGCGGCGGATCGTGTGCGAGTAGAGCTCCTATTCGGCGACACGTTCCCCCGCCGGCGACTCGGGCGGCGCAGGCGCGAATATCTGCGCCTAATGCCGCCCTAGCCGAGGCCGCGGGTGATCGGACCGGGGAATTGTCCGTCACCCGCAGAGAGGCTGACCGCGCGACGGCGACCGACGTCCCAGTACGTCGAGAGGTGAGAGGTGACCCGAAAGGGTATTCCGTCGGGCCGACCACTGATGACAAGTCACATCTGCTCCGGTGGTCGGCCCAACAACCAGGTGACGTGGGCACGGGTGGGTTATGGGCCCGCGCGCCGTCCTTCATCGCCCCGGACGGACTGGACCGCGCGTGCGCTTACCATAGCCATAAAAAAAAAAAAAAAAATTGCAACGAGTTTCACCAGCGCACTATAGTGAACTATTTCCCTCTTATTGTGTAGGAGGTTCGAGCCCAATAGTGGGACTTATATGATGTAAAATGATGATGATGAAGATAATATATAATTCGCTGGTTTGCGAGAATATCGACATAACTCAAAATTATGTAAAATTGAATATTGTTTGCCAAATGATCCTTGATATCTAAAATCCTTGATATTTTATCGTGAATAGAGGTATTTTCCATTATTCAGTATAGTCACAACATCAATACATCATTTAAATATTATAGTATGCACTAAAATATTTATAAAAACAATTTAAAAATGCCCATCTCTAAAATCAGTAATTTTAATTTGTGTCACTATTCTCGCAAAGCAGCTAATTGTATTCCTCGCATAGCTACGATATAAGAACATATTTGTCGCCACATCTTACCTGTGAGAGTCGCAATAATTGAATGAAGGATTAGCAGGGTAATAGTGAGTAAGAGCCACAAACGCTCTTCTGAGCAACATGTTATAATAGAATATTGAGTCCGCTAACCCGCTTGCCAATCATGGTGTTATAAATAACTCGTCTAATGAATATATAATTTAATAGGTAAGCGCTAATTTCAGCAGTTTCGGTGTAGGGACGGAGCAAGAATACAATTCTTAGCCGTGGGTGTCGTACAAGACGACTAAGGGATAATATACAGATAACGTCTGTACAAGAGAAGAAAAACTCGAAATGAAACGCACGTCTGACAAGCGTGCTATTGAAGATCAATTTTGCTCTTATTCTGGAGGAGGTTCAGGCCCAACAGTGGGACATATATGCAGAAATAGCGATGTTTAGCAGTAAATGGCTAAAGTTGAATGATAATGAAGATAGTATGCGTGGTAAAAAAGCGATAACAAAAGCCTCCTATCACTTTGACTTACATAACATTGGAATTCAGTACGCAAAAGGATTTATAGTAAAGAAACAGCTATCGAAACATTTATTCTTAATCACTACACGGCAAAAATAGGCTCTTCACAAAAACATTTTGTTTTTAACGTCATCCTATAAATTTCTATATTTAATATTTGTACTGCAAAAGCAATCTCCAAATTGAAAAGATATTTAATTGTATCACCAAATATAAAGCTACAAATAAACGTTTTCAACTGCAAGTTAAAATGGCAATGAGTTTGCGAAAGACGTGATCCGGCCACAAATTCTCATCATTATAATGACACTTCGGTCCGCAATAGAATGACTTAGGTTTGAACCTCGGAAAGTAATGGAAAACGTTTTTAATTATCTCGGGACCGTGATTAAATTAGAAAATATTTGAAAAAAGTAATTCCGCTTGAGATTTCAGAGACTATAAACGAAATTCGTGTGATGACGGAGTAAGAATACAATTCCCCAATTAATTTTACCCGTGGATGTCATAAAAGACTATTAAGGGATAAAATATGAACACATCTGTGCAAAAGATGGAAAACTCGAAATAAAACCGTATTCCAATTCGACTGATCAGTGTGATACTGTAGTTAAATTTCCCTCCTATTGTGGCGGAGGCTCGAGGCTAGCAGTGAGTCGTGTATGGGCTGAGATGATGAAACGAAATTTGCCTTTACGACTACATACGAGTATGTACCTATCAATTTTGAAACAAGACTTCCATCCATCCATCCATCAGCTTACAGACGTCCACTGCTGGACAAAGGCCTCCCCACGAGAATACCACTCGGAACGGTCCTGCGCCACTTGCATCCAACGGTTCCCTGCGACTTTGAGAATGCCGTCAGTCCACCTAGTGGTCATCCTACGCTGTGCTCGTCCGATTTGTGGTCGCCACTCAAGAACCTTTCTTCCCCAATAGGTGTCGGATCGAGGAGCGATGTGGCTTGCCCATTGTCATTTCAATGTGTTAATTCTGCAGCCTATGTCGGTTACACCCGTTCTTTTACGGATTGCCGTGTCCCGGATTTTATCACGTAGAGAAATACCGTAGCCCTCTCCATAGCATGTTGAACAACTTTGAGCTTTTTATGAGGCCGAAATTTAGAGACCACGTTTCAGTACCGTAAGTCATCGCTGGTAACACACACTGGTTATAAACCTTTGTTTTCAGACACTGCAGAATATAGGACTTAAAGTAACAATAATAGCAAATATTTAATAGGAAATTATACCAAGCCTCAACTTGAAATTTATCTCAAAATTGAGAGGCGTTTATAAGTAAAGCTGACTGTTCTTAATACAGGTATTGAAATTCAGACTGTTGTACTAAATTTGTCGATTCAAATTGGGTCCGTTCAGGTAAGTGCCGCGATTATAATCTAAACTAACAACCCGACCTCGCTTCGCTTCGGTTTTAGTCGTTTTACCCGCGTAGTTCCCGTTCCCGTGGGAATACCGGGATAAAATATAGCCTAGTTTATGCCCTGATATTATAGCTTGGTGAGAGAATTTTTGAAATTGGTCCAGCCGTTTTGAAGATTACCCGGAACAAACAGACAGACAAAAAAAATTAAAGTGATTTTTAGGCATATGTATAGTGCAAATAACCGTGTGAGCATGAAAAAAGCCTATTATTTTGACATTACAATCAGACACTCCAATTTTATTTATTGGTATAGATAATCATATTATCAGGCGTAGGTAGGTATTCAAAAAGCTTAAATGGTTTCAATAGGAATTTCCATAACGCTAAATGATGTGGAAGTATTGAAATGATATGAAAAAAATGTTGACACTTCCAAAGCATGTATGTTTATTAATTGATATTTCTTACAGCAAATTGTTTGTTCATGATATACCCTGTTTATATATAACTTGATGGATGTGATCGATGATTTTGGATATTATTACATATTTGTGTTTACAATTATTATTATTAAATTAGAGTTTATTTATCACGATGATATATAAATAACTCTTGAAATTTATTCAATGGGTTTCTTTTGATGATAGATGAGTAGCAGAAAGAAGAGTAGGAACAATTCTCCTGGGCATCAATTCTTAAAATACCTGATAGCAAATCCATTAAATTTTTTAATTTTTAATAATTAAATTAACTTCAAAAGTGGGTCATTAGTTCGTGAAATTTGTGTGATAAATTATATTTTACTAGCTAATAGAAGTTGTTCTGTTCAAATAAAATAAAGCGCCACCTACCGGGTCCAATTGTGAATCTAAACCATTCTCGCATCCCCTTGAACATGCACAAAAATTTCATCAACATCGGTCCAGCCGTTTAGGAGGAGTTCAGTGACATACATACGTACGCAAGAAATTTATATATAAAGATATACATACAAACTTATATACATACGTACATATATATTCCGTGTGGTGACGAAGTAAAAATACTATTCACCCAACCTCTCTCTTGCCCATGTGTGTCTTAAAAGACGACTAAGGAATATAATACGTATATAACATCTATGCATGAGAAGGAATACTCGAAACAATACCCTATGCCAACATGTCTGATCAGAGAGGTATACGTAGGTAAATTGCCTATAGTGCAGAAAGTAGAAGGCCCAAACGTGTATCTTGTATGGGCTGAAATGATTCACATAATTCAGCCCACTGTAGGCCAGTATAGAGCATGTGTTTCTTTTACAATAGAAGGAATATTAACTTACTATGCGATAGTAGTTGACGGGTAGATATAGGGTTTTATTTTGCGATTCTCCCTTTCTTGTAGTGGTTTTATCCGCTTATACATCTTCTTTATATCATTCACAAATGAGGCAGTGACGGTATACTGCATCGCCATATAGACATTAAAAATTGAAATAAAATTACCGATTAAAAGAACCCACGGGCAGCATTTTCGCATTTTTACTCATAACTAATAATAATAACTTTATTATTCCATAAAAACTTAAACTGATGACATAAATGCGAAGTTAAGACTAAGTTTATATGTGGAACCATTATGTACCACTGTAGCCGAACTAGGAAAAGCCTGTATCTCGGCTTACAGCGCCAAACCCCACAGATAATAGTCTATCTTCATTTATAATAACATAGTAAATCGTACACAAAAATGAGGACTAACATATAAAAAATAACTTACATCAAGATAAAAAAGAAAACAACAAAACGGCAATGGATTAAAGGTGAATTTAGTAAAGTTAATAAATATAATAAAGTTAATTTAAGTAAGTAAAATAACTCATTGGAATATATATTCATTTTCCCATAAACAAGTAGCTCGCATATCAGGTATTTAAAAAATAAAAACTATTCATGTACATATCCATTTACAAAGCAAATTGCTCTTAGACAATATATCTGTATAAAATGTAGATTTAATCACATTACGGAAGGTCTTATTTCCATCGTAACGGCGCGTGGGATGCGCACTTGTCACAAGTGGTCTGAAAATGAGCCCTCGTAAAGTGAAAAACGCCAGCACAATTCTTTAGTAAGTACTGTGAATTCTTTATATTAAAAAAAAAGACTTATTGGTGAATGGAAAAGTTGTACTTGACGATCTTTTTTTGACTTCATTGTAAATAGTCAGAAGTACTGAGCAACCCCGCTTCTTGCCTGTGGGTGTTGTAAAAGCCTATCTTGTACATCATCATCATTTCAGCTCATATACGTTCCACTATTGGGCTCGAGCCTCCTCCATAATAGGAAGGAAATTGACCTTACTATACCATGCTGGTCAGACATGTTGGTATAGGGTTTTATTTCAAGTTTACCTCACCATCATACCCTTTCTTTCACGAGGAAATTATACAAAATGATTAAGGCAAAAGCTGAGAATATCACTGCAAAAGAGATGACGCTCGAAATATAATCCATTGGAATAAAATTATTTTTATGAAATTTATCTAGTTTTAAGTGATTTTGCCTTACTCGTTTTAATGTTTTCACGGTAAGACTAAGATCATAGAGATTTATTCTTGAAAATGGGTTTCCACCAAGTAAATAAAACTACGGATTTTATCGCATTTGTATTTAATTTTTGATTGCCCGACGTTTCGAACACTTTACAGCGTTTATGATCACGGGCGGACTAAGATGTCTGACATCCAAACAAGTTATCGTTATTACAGATATTTATAATTATCCACCCGCTATAGAAATTAGTTATTAAATTTTAAGCCACATTTTTGATACAAATTTATTGTCAGTACAAAAAGAAAATGATTCTATATGAAAAATTTATATTGTTTATGATTAGTAAATATTAAACATTAAATCTGTAGTAATTGTTATGACAATTTGTTAATTTAAACCTAACAAATCTAATATATTACTTTCGGATCGGAGCGTGGTCACACTGAGAAAGATTCGGTAAGAAACCTCTGGATGGCATGATGCTACATTATTATTAATTTTTATAGGACTTTTCGAGCGGGTTTCCACAAAGTGATTAAAAAAATTAACAATTCTAGAAAGAGAACTTTACTTCTGCCCAGATCATGTATGAGCATTCTAAAGCAAGAGGCTGCTTCAAATATTATGGAAATTAATCTATGGGATGGGCTTATTTCAACTTTTCCATCCTTTGCTCTTGTGTTAGTGAACTTTATATTTTTAAGTAATATCGCTTATTCGATTCTTTCAGTACTCACTTGAAAGGAAGGAATCGTTGTATATTTACTCTCTCTTCACATGGATAACTTTAAGTCCATGAAAATACATACGATACATTTGTAAATATAAACCAAGACTAAAGAGCTGCGTCATTTGAGATATGTGACTCTGAATATTATCTGTGCCTCTGTAATGAACAGGCAAGCTCAAACAACGGCCTTAACGTCACCACTGAGCCTGGTATTGACTGGAAATGACGTATTTAGTTAACCTTCGAGACAATTTGAATTGAATATGAATATCTGTGATATATATATATAGCTTTCAATGAAATTATTTGTGTACCATAAATAACCGCAGAGGGAAATGTTTGTATAAAATCAAACAGTAGTTGACTAGCTAATAAAATTATTTATTTAAGGATATAGTACAATATTTAAAAATACAGATACAGTAAGATATTTAAGAATACAGATTCTGAAACTCATTTTGAGGATATTTGAATAAGCTTAGTGTACATAAATAATTTTTTCAAGCAAAAAATGTTTGATCTATTGAGTCGACTAGCATTTATATTATTTATTTTTACAAATATTCGAACCATTAGTGACTTTCTGTGTGGTGATGGAGTAAGAATACAATTCACCATTCCCTATCTTGCCCGTGGATGTCGTAAAAGACGACTATGGGATATAATGTGCACATAACATCTGTGCAAGAGAAGGCAAACTCGAAATATAAACCCTATACCAACATGTCTGACCAGCATGGTATAGTTGGTCAAATTTCCTCCCATTGCGGAGGAGTCCCGAGCCCAACAGTGAGACGTATGTGGGCTGTGATGATGATGATGAACCGTTAGCGTAAAAATATCAATTTACAAAGATCGATCATCTTCATTTTACAAAAACTTAGGCACCGCCTAAGTTTTTGTAAATCGCATAACTATCACAAAAATGCGAAATGAATCAAAATTTTTCACAAAAAGAGTTCAAAATAAGAAAGAAAAAATGGTGAAACTTATAACAGTACGGAGTACCTAGTTAATATAGATAATATTATATAGTCCGTCACCCGCAGGGAGTTAATATTGATTGATTGATAAATTTTTAAAACAAATCTAATGTATGGCTATGCTGTTGTTGCGTTCTCTGATAAATTAGTAGGTACGTATTACTAAGAATTAAATGGTTATTTCTATAGTTTCATTTTGACATAAAAAGAATAATACTTTTTAGAGATTGTGGTACAATATAGATGGTATAACATTATTTTAAGGTTGAAACAAAAGTTTCTTGAAACATTATAACATTCTAAAGATTTTGTGGTACGCTTATAGACGTGCGACTCTTGTGATAGACATGACAGTGATCGGCCCAATGCCGAAGGGGCGGCAATGCGGTGGGCATAAGACTACGTGCGTGTGTTCAGAACATATATTATACCGTCCAAAAAAAAAGGGTACAGTCGTGTTTATATCTATATATATATATAAAAGAAAGTCGTGTTAGTTACTATGTTTATAACTCAAGAACGGCTGTACAGATTTGGCTGAAAATTGGTGGGAAGGTAACTTAGAACCAGGCGACGGACATAGTATACTTTTTATCCCGTTCTTCTTCTTCTTAATGGCAATTAGCTACTTTTTATCGCGTTCGATTGCGTTCCCGTGTGACATGGCATAAAATGTCAAATAGATTTTATTTTGTTTCTGTTTGTCCATTCGGACGGGCAAAGAAATCAAAAACCATACAGCCAAGTCTGATACAATTTTCTTCATATTATTTAACATTTCTTTATATAGAATAGCTTATTTATAGTCATGTCCATCAGTAAGTCAAGTCGTTACTATTAATTAGCCGCTGTAAACCTAATTATTTGTTTTCTCTGGGAATTACGGTAGAATATGAAAATACACGTAAACCACTCTTATATGACATTCCTTACATACCTTAACTGTATATTACATAAAATATCAGCAAAATTATTCAATGTAACACTATAAAACACTAAAAAAATGAATATAATACAAGAGCTAAACATGACATTTCCATATTCGCACCGAAACTCATGTCAAAGAGAATACAAGTCACTATGAAACGTAGGATAACAAAAATGCATTTGATATGTAATAACAAAATGCAAATGACAGCTAAACGTAATTTTGGTTATAGTTAAGTATGGTTTAAAATTTGATAATTATAATTTTCTCAGAAATCAATCATCAGTAATTTGTATTCTCTTTGAATCATCATTAATAATGGCGATCGAATCTTTCCCGACAAAGCCGTAATGGTTCCTCCATTAGAGAATATATATTCGGAAATTTAGAAAATGTATTTACGAAAAAAAATATATGGCGTTACGAAGTTCGGCAGGTCAGCTAGTATCCACATAATATGTATTACAATTAGTACACTTATAACCGTTTACTGCATGTTACGCAAATCTTGATTGATTGGTGGTCCGCCGTCCGGTTTTAGGTAGCCTGCCGGCGTCGGTCCTGGCCCGTTGCCCTCACGCGGTCAGCCTCCCTGCGGATTATGGACACTTCGCCGGTCCAGTCACCCGCGCCATCGGCTAGGGCGGCATCAGGTGCATGTACTCACGCCTGCGCCACCCAAGTCGCCGGCGGCGGTACAAGGAGGAGCCGTGCATAAAAAGGTTTATGAGAAAGGTAAGTATCGTTTTGTTTGACGTCGATGTCTGTCTGTCTCTGTGTGAGTGTTTGTGGCATCTTAGCTCTCAAACGGATGAACCGATTTTGATGCAGTTTTTTTCATTTGATAGTTTCCTGGCGGTAGTTCTTAGCTATGTTTGGTTAATCTATTAACGACCGAGAATAGTATTTTTTTTTTCATCATTTTTATGGCAAATTCTCATCATTAAAAAGTGAGAATTATCAAATGAAAAATTGATTTTTACAAATTTAAAAAAATGTATCGTTGAACTATGTATAACTATTTAGTGCACTCGTGGTTGAAAAAAAGAGGGGGTCATTCGGCGTTTTCTATGAGAAAAAAATCATAATAAAATGTCTTCGATATTTCGCGTTTTTTTGTTAAAAAGCGGCCATATTTTTTTCCAATGGAGAAATCGTAATTTCAACCCCGGATTCTGAAAAAACACACTGCAAAGTACAGGAGACCATATTTTTCATTTCATGATTCTCATTTTTTAATGATGACAATTTGCCTTAAAAATGATGAAACAAAAAAACACGATTCTCGGTCGTTAATGGGCTAATATCGGTCCAGCAGTGTAAGAATATCAGTTTTTTTTTTCCAAAATGATGGCGTATGATTACTCTGCTGTGTGGTAGCGGCTTCGAATACTACCAACCCTTGCTTTGCTCGTGGGTGTCGTAAAAGACGACTAAGAGCCCTAGATTGACTCGGACCAACTCCATCTGGTACCATTTGGGTCAACGATTACATTCCCAAGGAGGGTTGACGTCAGGCAGGCGGCCGGTCATAAAAGTCATTGCCGAAACTTTTTGCAATATGTCAAAACAGATGACATATTGCGTCGACCCCAAGTAATTGGGATAAAAGCAAGATGATGATGATGATGATGATGGCGTATGATTACTCGATTAAGTGCTTCGCGCGTGACAGTGCAGTCGTTCAGTGGCAATTATATGATGATCCCCGTTGTCGAGAACGTAATACTTTTTAAAATTATTATTTTTGTGTATATAACTCCAGGTTATTCAAAATTTTAAATTTTACTTATTAAATTACTAAAATCTCGTTTACAGTTAGAATGAGATAAGCGTCACAGCTTAATTTAGCATATCTTGTGACAAGTATTTTCTAAGAGCGTCATATGTGGATGTATATATATTATCTTCGACTGTGTAGGAATGCTGACGCGTCGCAATTTAATGAGATTGTAGCCTCCATAGCGCTTCAGCTGATTGATGTTATGAGAGCGGAGATACTGTCTGGATATTAAATCAGATTCTGAAACTAATGATGACATTTTCGTCTGAACAAGTGTCTGAAAATTATCTGTATGTTATCTTAATATAGGTACATTTATTTTAGACATAACTAGCTGTCCCTGCCATATGGTATCTTTTTTTAAAAAGGCACAACATCCTGCTCTTGGGATATAATCCTTGTATTGCAGGGGACTTTACAAACATATATTTTAACAGAGCAACTATTTGTGGATCACTCAAAGTAGTCCTGCGTGAGATTCAAAACTGCGACACTGGCGTGGTAATTCAGTATCTTAACCGCTACGCCATCTGCACAGTATATGTTGATAGTATATCATCACCATCATCATCATCTCAGTTTATATATGTTCCATTGTTCGGCACAAGCCTCCTCCACAATAGAAGGGAAATGAACCTAATATACCACGCACGTCAGACAGGTTGATATACGGTTTTATTTCGAGTTTACCTTCTTTCGCATAGATGTTGTATGCGGATAATAATCCCTTAGTCGTCTTTCACGACACCCACTGGCTGGTCAGTTGTAATCTTTCTCCGTCACCACACGGAAGTATTTTTCTAGTATGTTGCTGTAGTATGTACAAAGATGAAAATAATTAAACTATTGTAATTGGTATTGTCCGTGTGATGATGGAATGAGAATACAATTCACCATTCCCTATCTTACCCGTGGATGTCGTAAAAACACCTGAGGGGCGCATATAACAGCTATGCAAGAGAAGGAAAACTCAAAACAAAACCCTATCTGATCTGTATAATTTATAAGGTCAGAATTCGTCCTACTGTGAAAGAAGCTCAAGCCCAACAGTGGGATGTATATGATGAATTTTATATACATTACCATACATCTAATTGAATTTAGTAACGTCTTTTTGATTTTTATAAATAATATTAGCTGACCCAACAGACCCTATTCTGTACACATTAAAATAAAATATCATCATCATCGCAGCCCACATACGTCCCACTTGGCTTGGCTTGGGCTTAGGCCTCCTCCACTACTATACTACCTACTATACCATGCTGGTCAGACATGTTGGTATAGGGTTTCATTTCGAGTTTTCCTCCTATTGCACAGATGTTATGTGCATATGCCTTTCCGTGTGATGATGGAGTAAGAATACAATTCACAACTCCCTATCTTGGCCGTGGACGTCGTAAAAGACGACTATGGAAAATAAAATATAAAGCCTTAAAATTAATTGCAAAACCACCTACCCGGTTCAATTATTAATCTAAACTATTTTTCAGTTCACCTGAACACTCACAAAAAAATTTCATCAAAATTGGCATAGCCGTTTAGTAAGAGATTAGTCACACTCACGTAGAGAAAAATACATTTACAAAGATATAGGTCACACCGATCGCACTGGTCGACAACAAAGCTTTTATTGATATTAAAAGAAAAAAACTACTAAACTTCACACTTACTTTACTTTCTAGGCTAATTTGAATATTTCTTTACCTCAAAATCGGTCTAGCTGTTTTGGAGTTTTTAAGAAACATGTATACACACAATACACATATTGATTTTTTTTTTTAAGATTTCGGTTGATGTGTGGTGGACTATCTGTGGTGGTCTATCTATCCTAACGTTACTCGTGGTTGTCGTAAAAGATGGCTAAAGACCAACTCTATTCAATGCCGTCTGGTCAATAATTATATACTTTGGAAATATAATGGTCCACCAGACAAGACGACCTTTAATAATTACAATTGTAGAAAAGTTATTCCGTTGGCCTTAAGTAATTGAGGTATACGCAGCATAATAAGATTATAAGGTTTAGAATTACAAAGCGTCTTGTTATGACAAGATGCTTTGTAATCCGAATTTAACATTTAAATATTAAAGGGTTGTTACAAGGTTTCGTTATTTAGTTACAAATTACATACTGATTGATGGTTTTTGACTATTTTATAATCTATTGATATACTAGAAAAATAATTTGGGTGTTTAAATTAAAAATAAATGAAAGATAATTCAGAAAATTAAAAAATCCATGTGACGTGGTAAGAATAAAATTCCCCACACCCTCTCTAGTCCGTGGGAGTCGTAAAATACGACTAAGGGATTGAATATCCATATAGTAGATCAATTACCCTCCTATTGTGGAGCGGGCTCGAGGCCAGTGTCCCAGTGGAACGTATATGAGCTGAAATGATAATGAATTCATAAAATAAGACTTTTCTTAAAAACGTTGAAAGAGTTATAAGAAGGGAAAACTAAGAATAGATCTGGGGCTATAAATTATGGGGAAGAGGGGCTTAAGGGACTGCCCGATCTTCCATCTGAGCTGATTTTGCTCCTGATGGCAGTGGTAAAACTTACAAATTTATATTGCCTGCAGACGCTGATAAAACAAAGTTTTCTATGAATAAAACCTAGCTAGATAGATTTATCACTTCCGAACTCCTGCGTTGCAAATTTCATGGAAATCATCGAGCTGCTTCATAATCATTCATCATCATCATCATTTCAGCTCATATACGTCTCACTGTTGGGCTCGATCCTCCTCCACAATAGAAGGGAAACTGACCTTACTATTCCATGCTAGTCAGACAGGTTAGTATAGGGTTTTATTTTGAGTTTTCCTTCTCTTGCATAGATGTTATATGCGTATTATGTATTATATCCCTTAGTCGTCTTTTACGACATCCACGGGCAAGATAGAGTGGTGAATTGTACTCTTACTCCGTCACCACACGGATATCTGCTTCATAGTATATAGAAATATACTGGAATTGCTTGTTTAAAGGTATTCGGATATAAAGGAGAAAGATATCATCTCATGATCGTCATGATTTCAATCCATGTAAGTCTCACTATCGGGCTCGGACTTCCTACAATAGGATGGAATTTGATCTATTAGGCTACGCTGGTGGTGGTGGCTACGTGTTGGATAAGGCTTCATGTCGAGATTTACTTCTCTTGCATAAATGTTATCTTCTTAGTCGTATTTTACGACTCCCACGGGCAAGAGAGAGAGGGTGGTGAATTTTTACGCTGTCACCACACAGAGTGAGAAAGACATAATCAAGGAAATTTCACAACTAAAGTATTATATGATGAGGATTTATAATGGTACGAGGAGGAATAAGTTTGGGAACTCGTACGGTCTTCGTGGTGATCGGTGGAAGGAATTGGACTGTAGATAATTACATAACAAATATTTTGGACAAAAATGTGTTTTTGTTTGCTCCTTTTATCGGTGACAGCTGCATATTAAGGCAAGCTAATGCTCGGTTATATACCGCGTTTTTTCAACTCCAGAGTAGTAAACATCACAGTGCGAGTTATGACCGATAAGATCTTCAGATATAAATTCATGTTTGGGTGTCCTCTCCACAATGGACGGGAAATCAACCTACCAACCTTCTCAGATACTCATCTGAGAATCAACCTATATATCAATAGGGCTTTATGTCAAGTTTTCTCTTCTCTGGCATTATTGTTATATGCGTGTCGTGTCCTTGAATTGTTTATAAGACACTCACGGTAAAGGAAATGGTTGCAGAATTGTATTTTCACACCGTCATCACATTAATAAGACATGCATTAGTACATAATATTTGGTTATAACAAGGAATAGCTTGTAAAAAATACTCATAAATAAAATCATTATGATCGTTAATTTTTTAAGTTAATTAAACGCTACTGTGCGCCTCACTTTTAAGAATTGTTTGTAAATACTTTTGCCTTTGATAAATTAATGTTCATTAAGTAAGTTAATTGGCATTTAATATGCCAATATGCCTGCTTGGGTAGATCTTTCATTTCATCTTTGATGAAAGAAAAGTTTTGTGATGGTAAGAAATATTAATTAAAAACATTACCTTGCCTTCAGTTTTTGAACGAATTGACCAAACAAATTATATTCGAATTTTCAAAAGATCCGATCCGTTCTTTAAAAAATTACTCCTTTGAGTAACTGTCACCATAAAGATAATAAACAGTAATAGAAGAACGATAGAAACAGAAGTCATGAAAAACGTCATCATTAAAAACCATTTAGATAATAAACCTAATTTTGATGACTAATAGCGACTAGAATTAATACGCGATCGCCACCTTCGATTAGATCCCGATATTCCTAGAAGAAAACGCCAGGGAGAATCAGAAAATGTAGCGCATGGAAGGACCAGATATTGTCCAGATTCTTTATATTATTGCTCCACATTAAGGAACGAATTGGCTGCTTAAAAAACATAAAATTAACAGACATGTAAATTCACTGTAAGTGAATAGCTTAAAAATACAACAAATTACTCTGTAAAAATCGTTTAAGGTCTCATTAGGAAAAAGGGCAGCAGTATTACTCTAGGAAAGTAATTGCGATCACTAAGCGTTATGTCCAGTAATGGCCATTCTTAAGCTGTTTATTGAAATTTCCAATATGCTTGTCAACAAAAATATCATGATCTTTCATGGTTGATAGTGTCACGTCAAACTCAAACAACATCGATACGGCCATCGTGGTCGATTTTGGTTAATTTATGTAATTACCTATCTTTTTCTTAATACTTATACCTGCTGATATTAGGCTTTTTTTTTTTTTTTTTATGGGTGGGCTATGGTAAGCGCAGGCGCGGTCCAGTCCGTCCGGGGCGATGAAAGGACGGCGCGCGGGCCCATTACCCACCCGTACCCACGTCACCTCGTTGTTGGGCCGACCACCGGAGCAGATGTGACTTGTCGTCAGTGGTCGGCCTGACGGAATACCCTTTCGGGTAACCTCACCTCTCGACGTTCTGGAACATCGATCGCCGTCGCGCGGTCAGCCTCTCTGCGGGTGACGGACAATTCCCCGGTCCGATCACCCGCGGCCTCGGCTACCTTTACAATAGAAGGCAAAATAGCCTACGAGGAAAACGAACTAAAACTCTATGTAGTGGGATCATCATTACATAAGTTTTATTCTTTTCTATAAATGTTATATGGATATATAATGTATTCCCTCTAATGTGGTTGAGGGGAGTGATGCCTGATCTAGTACTTAACTTGTGATCGGGTGCTGTTTGTGGGATCTCGTCCAGCCATATTTTCTTTATTTATTTTTTTTTCGTTTTGTACTAAACTTTGAAAATTTATACATGTATACAATCTCGAAGGGCATCACACTGGAGCTAATACCATATGTTGTACGAAGTATAAAACTATATATATTTAAAAGATTAAAAAAAACGCTGTGTTTCTTGCCGGATCTTCTCAGCTTGTGGCTGCGTTCCGATCCGGTTGTATTGTGTTCAAACGATGTGTAAATTCGACAATATGTAAGTGCTCTGAAGGGGCCTATGCAGAATGAATGATTTGATTTGATTTATATACGACGTTATTGGATAGGAAAGGATGTGAGGAATTGTATTCTTACTCCGTCATCAAATGGGAAACTTTTTTATCCATCACTACCTAATAAAACCCAAATTTTGTTTTTAAGATAATTTATTTAAATCTCACCTTTTACAAAATATGAATATTGGATATGAATAATTGCATTCATTTTTACTTAAACATTAAATAATTGATACTTATCTACATACAAATAAATTATTTTAAGTTTTAAAGTTAGTAGGTACGTATAATATCAATAGTACAACAAATACCTATTTCGATAGATTTATTACAATAATATAGGCAATTAAAAATAAATTTTAAACAATAAAAAAGGGTCAAGATACGTTCTGAACGATTCGTAATACACATTTTTAAATTACAAAATATGTATGTCCAAAGTTGGCAATACAAAATTGGCAATATACGTTGTCTATAACAATAGTCTAAATAGTCACTAATATTAATTTGTTCTTATGATATTCGCTTCGTAAAACCCACAACAATGGCACTTTATTGACTATAATAACATATTTTTATCACTTTCATAATATATTTGTTAATTATACACACATAATATATAGGTGTAAAAACATTATTTTTAAGGTACTATTCGAATTAGGAGACACTTTCAAAATCGAGACTTTAGTTAGATATTTTTATTTTGTACTTAATTTGTGATAAAGATATTGAGAGCAAAAAACATAATACTGAATTTTACTCTAAGGTAGGTAAACATTTTTTGGTTATTACCTTTATTACACTTTCCTTTAACAAATTTTGCCAAAAGTAAGCACATAATATATACAGAGTGTATCAGGTTATGAGGCAACTGGTACCCATAAAAAAAATTTGAAGAAAAAATATTGATTCGTTAATGAATTAGAGACATGTAAAGTTTTCAATTTTGCCATTGTTTTTTCGTTTAAATCTGATTGAAATGTATAAAGTCAGTGATACTTAATATGCAACATACCTATTTGTACCTACTTTATTAAATATTGAATAGAAATTGAAAAAACAAACTTCGCTTTAAATTAGCTGATCGCCCGATTACAGTCGCCGAGTCACGTTCGTACCTACGGTACCATTAAAGCGTTTGTGCAATTCTAGGTATGTATGAAAGAAATTATACTGTCGAAGCTTTACATGCCTACATGTGTCCTGTCTATCCATGCCTACATAATACGTAACATTTAAGGCGTAGACTACTAGACACACAATTTTGAAATCACTATAACTTTTATGTTATATTGTTTTATGTGTAATATACATTTTAATTACGATCAATGGCCGCTATACTACAACATACTCGAACAGTTGCCCCATAACCTGATACAACCTGTATATAATCCATATTATAGTCTGACCGCTAGAAAGAACATATTCAACAGCATAAATATTAAAATCTGTTCAAATTTAATTCGAAATTCATTTCGATTAAATTACTTATACTATCAAAAGGATTTTATAATCGGTCGAACTACGGAATAAGACGATATATTGCACTCAATCTCGTGATGCATTTCCAACTCAACGACTCGATTAGTTCCAATAAGACATTCCATTTTCAAAAGCGTGACGTCATGAGACATGTCTCAGTTGCGAAAGGGAATTTGTCTAAACGTCGTAGCAGTGGTTAGACTAATTCCATATTTAAGTCGATCAATGGCCACTTTATTGCTATATTTGCTCATAACGGATAAGGGTCAACCGAATACTTAAACGTGATACAAGTAAGAAAAACTTCCTCTTAAAGAAATCATTACAAAATTTATTTTATAGATGCTCTCAAAATATCTTGATCTACAAGTCTCTCAAATAATTCCTGAAAAAAACTGTCATGGCATAATGAGACCAGTAATTACTATTGCACCTGCCTGGTCTATCTGACCAAAATATTTGTTACCTAAACCTTACATATTAAAAAAACGTGTTTCCTTTAGAGAGCCTGCATATTTAGAACTCTTGTACAGGTTCCTCAGCGTCAGCTAATTTGACGAGACCAATGAAACTCTTTTCTGGTTGCATCAGCGAGTGTCTATCTCCTCCGGTATTTCTTACTGCTAGCCTATCGCCAGCTTTGAGGAATAGAGCAGCAGCAGAGAAACAAGAGTTAGGTTTGTCTGAGTGGTCAGTTGAATGCGTAGACTGGGCGCATTGTAGGATAGTCTCTCGGCCTTCGATTTCAGCATTTGTACGGTGGAGGACCCAGGAGATTATGTCATGATTATCCAGATAATAGATCTGTGGAAAATATAAAATAGCAATTATAAATGTAGAGCAATATCACTCCGATTAAGGTTTAATTTCCGTGTAGTGACAGTTTATGATTACAATTCACCAAGGGATATCTTGTGCATATAGAAACCATGCAAGAGAAGGAAAACTCGAAATGAAACCTTATACTAATCCGCCTGACCGGTGGCATGGTACTCACACGGTTATTTGCACGATACGTATGCCTAAAAACCAGTCAAAAAAATTTTTGTCTGTCTGTTTGTTTTGAGTAATCGGCTGGACAGATTTTAATAATATTTTAGTACCAGTTAGCTGTCTAAATAAGGAGTAACTTAGGTTATATTTTATCGAGGTATTCCCACGGAACAGGAAACTACGCGGGTAAAACGACTAAAACCGAAGCGAGAGCGGGTTGCTAGTTGCAAATAAAATCACTTTATCCCATATCTATATTTCTAGACTGTTCTGATCTGTGTGCCTACTTTTGAATTTCGATTTCGATTCTAAATCCAATCTCCAATCCAATCCAAAATTTGAGCAAATTTGGTACTCTTGAAAGCGACACTAGCGCATGATTGGAATCAAATTCGGTGGAATATTTTTAAACTAAATGACTTCGACTCTCGTCAATTAAGTCAAATATTTGCTACTCCCGACGTGATTTTGACGTAGTTTAAAATCGTTAATGTTACACAATTTCAAGAAAGCGTCTTTGTGGTGATCGAGTTCGATAACGTTATTAGTTTAAAGTAAGAAAATACGGCACATTTGATGAAAATAACAACGGCAAACACGAAGAAATCATTCTCGATTTTGTTCAAGAGTACCAAATATAAGTTTGGTGAGATTGGAGTTGAATCGGATTCGAAATTAAAATTGATTTCAAGAGTAGGCCCACTGACGTATGGAAACGGTATAACATCGAATTGTGACATGAGTATGTTTATATCTTTAGTATAAAATTCATATTCAGAGATAAATATCAGTGATGTACCAGTGATGTATTAATGTAAATTACATTCATAAAGTCAGAGAGATCTAGAAGCAGACAATAATTCAATTTAAGATAGTTCAATGAGGTTCTCTTGATGCGAAATAATTTTGCCTCTTGTAAATGCTAATTGACATCGGCTTATAAATCTGGTTATTATTCAGATATTTAGTTACAGGCTGCCCAATTTAATTTTAAGAATTCAGATTTATTCGCGCTGTTAATAATAAAATGTACATATATCTACTTTAGACAATCTATATTCTAATTGAACTTTGTATGAATTTTGTAGTCAGTATATAGCGTGGTAGTAAATTAAACTGTTTAAAATAAATGACGGAGTCTTTATTATTTTACATTAAGCCTAATCTCCCGCGTGGTAACTTAGTGAGAATACAATTCACCATCCGCATTTCTTATTTGTGGGTATCGTAAAAGACTAATAAGGAAATATTATATGCAGATAATATCTACAGCAAGAGAAGAAAAACTTAACTCAGAAATAAAACCCTACCAATATGTCTGACCAGCATGATAGGTATAGGTTAATTTCTCTCCCATTGCGGTGGACATTCGAGCCCAGTAGTGGGACGTATATGCGCTGTGATGATGATGGGAAAGCCTAATTGTAGTCTTAAAATATATATTTATCGCAAATCCTTAGGCATAGAAAATAATTAGCCGAGGCCGCGGGTGACTGGACAGGGGATTTAGTCCGACACCCGCTGAGAGACCGACCGCGCGACGACGACCGACGTCTCCGAGGTTTTGTTCGCCGAGAGGAGAGGGTCGCCGCAGTGGTATTCCGTCGAGCCGACTACTGAAGATAATTTACTCTGCACTGGTGGTCGGCCCAATGACGAAGGCGACGTGCCACAGGTGGGTTACGGGGCCGCGCGCCGGCCCTCTGTCGCCCCGGATAGAGCCCCCAAAAAAGTAAATAAAAGTCATAGAAAATAATACATTTTTATTGGCGGCATATATATGGAATGTGTGTGAATCACACAAAGAACTAGCTTGCCTGTGAAACGAATTCACGACGCTTCGACACGACTGATTATTAACCTATCTGTCGATCTAGCCACCTGTCAGCCGATCGATACCCCCTGTTTGACAAAAGTTTCTTCAAAAGTTATAATCCTATAATTGCCAAGCGTGGCAGGTGGGTAGGTGATCGTATTTCCCTAATTATTCTTTAACTTTTTCACGCCATCCACGGAAAAGTAAAGAATGGTACCATAATGTCTTACTAATCCGTTGCTACACGAAAAATGGCGAATCATGCCATTTCTAAGAATAATTAGAAATTTGTATCATCATCAATAATCATCTCGGCTCATAAACGTTTTACTGTTTAGCTCGGGCTTTCTCCAAAATAGGAAAAAAATAATAATAAATGAGCGTGTGTACAAAGTACGCATGGCAGAAGCGAAACTTCTTTATCCTTTATCTCATTCTCTCACCGGCTGAATCCTATACATTTACGTGTTTATGTCTCTATGGACTCGCTTTTTCGTTTCATCGAGTTTGAAATCACAATAATTCTAAAGAAGTTTTACTTCAATAATACCTACTACGTTTGTCGGACGTGTTGGTATAGGGTTTTATTTCGAGGTTTACTTCTGTTGCATAGATGCTATAACATCAGCTTATAAGCACATCATATCTCTTAGTCGCTCAGCGTGCTATGGAGCGGGCTATGTTCGGGTTTCTCTGCGAGATAGAATCCGGAATACGGAAATCCGCAGAAGAACGGGTGTAACTGACATAGCACGAAGAATTAGCACGCTGAAGTGGCAATGGGCAGGCCACATCGCTCGACGAACCGACTACCGTTGGGGAAAGAAAGGTTCTCGAGTGGCGACCATGTATCGGACGACGCAGTGTAGGGCGCCCCCCACCAGGTGGACCGACGATCTGGTGAAAGTTGCTAGGCGTCGTTGGATCCACGCGGCACAGGACCGCACTTTGTGGTGTAACATGAAGGAGGCCTACGTCCAGCAGTGGACGGCGATAGGCTGAAATGATGATGATGATCTCTTAGTTATCTTTAACGATACCCAGCAAGAAAAGGGGGTGGTGAACTGTATTCTTACTCCGTCACCAGACGGAAATAAAAAATTGTATTGGTGACTATAAATTACTTTAATGAAATTCAAATACAGAAGGAGATTTTTTATGAACAACATTTTCTTTGGGCCCTTGTTGTTTACAGAGCCGCCCGCAGGCATTATTATAAATGACAGCAGAATTTATTTGTAACCATAGTAGTCACAACAATGTTTAATCTTATATCTTTAAACGAGCAATTCTTGTATATATATACATATATATATATATATATATATATATATATATATATATATATATATATATATATATATATATATATATATATATATATATATATATATATATATATATATATATATATATATATATATATATATATATATATATATATATATATATATATCTATATATATATATATATATATTCAGGATCTCGGCAACGGCTTCAACGATTTTGATGAAATTTGGCATACTAGAGGTTTCGGGGCCAAAAAATCGATCTAGCTATGTTTTATTTATAGAAAATGTTGTTTTGTCGGAGTTTTTAGCTAATCAATATGACATAAATTGTCAATAGAATATGGATTCAAATTTCGCCGTTGACATCGTGAGTGACGATAGCTCAGTTGGGAAGTTGTCCAGTTTTTTTGTTTGTTTTGGCATTCAAACAGTGTAGGATCGAATCTCGGTGTTATTATTATTATCTTTTTGTAATTTTTGATATGTTTTCATTATTTAATTTTAATTTTTTATTAATATATATCTAAATAAATTCGACAAAAATACAGCAAAAATATACCGAACGAAGCTCGGTCAACCAGATATTATAATTTATACGTGGAGTAGCATCTGTTAATAAAACAGTATATCTTGTATATATAAATCTCCTGTCACGATGTTTGTCCGCGATGGATTCCTAAACTACTTAACCGATTTTAAATTAAATTGGCACACCGTGAGCAGTCTGGTCCAACCTGAGAAATAGGATAGCTTAGATCTTTAATTATAGTCGCAATTTTATTTTATTAAAAATTATTTGTCTATAATTAATTGACAGTCACAATTATCTGTTAACTCCAAAAGATTCTAACAGATTAATTTATGTAATTTGTGTGTGCTCAATGAGATTAGAGAATGGTTTAGATTCACAATTGGACCCGGTAGGTGGCGCTTTATTTGAACAGAACAACGTCTGTTGGGTCAGCTAGTAGTATTATAGTTTTGTGTATCTGATTTCTGGATTAAATTCAATATCATTTTCATATTTATGTTGAGATTATTCTATGCCCGGGGCTATACCCCGTCTTATTCTAGAAAACCATTTTTACTTGCGTTGGGTTCCGTACCCAAAGGGTAAATACGGGACCCTATTACTAAGACTTCGCTGTCTGTCCGTCCGTGGTGAACGCACCAGGCTGTATCTTAAGAACCGCGATAGCTAGACAGTTCTAATTTTTTGCAAATTATGTATTTTTGTTGCCTACAACAAATACTAAAAATAAAATAAATATTTAAGGGGAGCTCCCATACAATAAACGCGATTTAATTGCCCTTTTTATAGATAATGGTACAGAACCCTTCGTGCACGACTCCGACTTGCACTTAACCGGGTTATTATCATTTCAGAATCGCACTTTTGATTAAAGGTATCCTTTTCTTCGTTCACATAACACGTAAATATTGTATCATGACCATTTTAATTTGTGATTGAGTTAACATTTTGTGATTTAGTTCTTAGATGTATAGCCCAACTTTTTGAGGATGTTTGCGTATGGTGGGTTCTGACCTTTTTACACGCATTTGCACTCCCTTCCTGTTCTTCAGGGTAGGCAGCGGCCTAGTAAAGATCCATGAGCGGTATCACTTACTATCAGATGTGCTGTTTGCTCGTTTGCCACCAACAGCAGCAAAAAAAGAAACTTATAAACGTAATAAAAAACAAACTTACATTCGCATTTATTGATTATATTTTCACGGCAATAGTTCAATATGATTTTACACAACTCAATTCATGGTCTATATGATGTTACTGATTAAAGTATGTCTGAATGTGTGAGATTCTATATTTTATGCACAACATTTCCTGACTTTTCATATCATACTGTGACATAAAACTAATTTTATGTTACATTTATTTATAATTTATAACTATTTACTGCATCATCATCATCTTGCTCTTATCCCAATTACTTGGGGTCGACGCAATATGTCATCTGTTTTGACATATTGCAAAAAGTTTCGGCAATGACTTTTATGACCGGCCGCCTGCCTGACGTCAACCCTCCTTGGGAATGTAATCGTTGACCCAAATGGTACCAGATGGAGTTGGTCCGGGTCAATCTAGGGCTCTTAGTCGTCTTTTACGACACCCACGAGCAAAGCAAGGGTTGGTAGTATTCGAAGCCGCTACCGCTACCGCTAACTATTTACTGCATGTTTATTTATAATAATTTCTGGTTTATGTTGTCCAGAGCAAGTACGCAACAACGATCGAGAGGTCACAAATTCAGAATAAAAAATTATTTAATTTTACTGGCACCAATTTTTCAAGAGCAACCATGCAGTTTGGAATTGTGCATCGTGGACAAAAGACACTCATCTCCTTTTACGTTTGGTATTTGTATAACAGAATATATGCGTTTTGTCCTCTGATTAGGTTTTCATGATTACAGATGAAAAACTATCAATAAAAAATATAGGTTTTTTTTTTTTTATGGGTGGGCTATGGTAAGCGCACGGTCCAGTGCATCCGGGGCGATGAAAGGACGGCGCGCGGGCCCATAACCCACCCGTACCCACGTCACCTCGTTGTTGGGCCGACCACCGGAGCAGATGTGACTTGTCGTCAGTGGTCGGCCTAACGGAATACCCTTTCGGGTAACCTCACCTCTCGACGTCCTGGGACGTCGGTTGCCGTCGCGCGGTCAGCCTCTCTACGGGTGACGGACAATTCCCCGGTCCGATCACCCGCGGCCTCGGCTAGGGCGGCATTAGGCGCAGATACTCGCGCCTGCGCCGCCCGAGTCGCCGGCGGCGGAACGTGTCACCGAATAGGAGCTCTACTCGCACACGATCCGCCGCCTCCTTCCGTGAGATTACGGCCTCACAGAAGGCGGCGACCGAATTCCAGTTCCTGACGCTGACGAGCATCTCCCTGGCGATGGTCGGCAGCGCCAGGTCGGCACCAATTGTGAATTTGCTTAAATTTAGGGTCTTTTATATAAGTTTTTGGGGAGTGTAGTAAATTGATATTAGCAATACTATATATGATATTTACCTGTACGTATACTAAGTATACGCCTGTATGATGTACATGCACATGTCCGTTTCGTGTGAGAGTGGGTCGTGGGTGTGGGGACGCGATCGTCCATGGCGCTGGGTACCACACATCATGAGGAGCGCCGTGAGACACACGTATCAGACCATTACCTGTATATAATAAAACATGATTCAGCATTAATCAATAAAGATAAAATTTGATCTTCTCAGCTCACATACGACCCACTTTTGGGCTCGGGTCTTCGCCACTATGGAAGGGAAAACTGACCTACTGTGTCACGTTGGTGAAACATATTGGTATAGGATTTTATTACGATGCATATCTAATCCCTTAGTCATCTTTTACAACATATATGGGCAAGAGAGGAGGCGGTGAACTGTATTCTTACTCCGTTACCACACGCCAATCGTATAAAATACACCAGCAAAATTAAATTTAAGTCATTAAGATGAGTGTCTGTTTGTAATGTTATAGGCTTTTTTCATGCTCACACGGTTATTTGCACGACACCTATGCCTAAAATACAAATTAAAAAATTTTTGTCTGTCTGTCTGTTTGTTCCGGGTAATCTTCAAAACGGCTGGACCGATTTCAAAAATTCTTTCACCAATGGAAAGCTATAATATCAGGGCGTAAACTAGGCTATATTTTATCCCGGTATTCCCACGGGAACGGGAACTACGCGGGTAAAACGACTAAAAGCGAAGCGAGGGCGGGTTGCTAGGTACCAATATTATAAATGCGAAAGTAAGGATGTTTGTTTGTTTGTTACGCTTTCACGCTTAAACTACCAAACCGATTTCAAAAATTCTTTCACCAATGGAAAGCTATTAGAATATCAGGGAGTAACATAGGCTATATTTTATCCCGGTATTCCCACGGAAACGAGAACTACGCCGCGAATAAGGCGACTGAAACCGAAGCGAAGCAAGGGCGGGTTGCTAGTATTATAATAAACGGACAACTAGTTTAAACTTGCTAGCCACTCGAGCATTTCATGCTATGGTAGCTGGACAACCCGGAATCAAAAAATCGATTCTGACTGCCCACACATTTGGCGAGGAGATGAAGGCTTGTTATGGATTCGCATGTCCTCCCTACATCGCCCCTGACGATATAAATGGAACGTGATCAGAATATAGACAGACAATTTGTCAAACAAAAAAAAAGGGTAGTGCGTTAGACCTAAAAATAGATAGTGCGAAAAATATGTAACTTCATTTACTCAACTTTGTTGCGTGTAACTTTGGCCTACGTGCTAGAGTTGGTGATGTTTAAGACTTTAATCTAACTAAAATTCAATCGATTCAATTTGTCAAGATTCTTGTTATTCACTCAAGTATTTCGAGTGTCCTCCTGTCCCATTTTATAAGCGTAAAAGCTGTCCCAATTCTTTAAAGGTTTGTTACGCCCTTAACGACGAAAGCAAAAATTAATTAATTTCGAGACATTTAATTTCGTTTAATAATTACGGATATATGTAAATAAAAAAAAAAACTTTTATTCAAATTACGACCTTTGTTTTTCGACGAATGTTGTAACATATGTCGTAAAAAACGAGTTAAAAATGTAAGCAGATAACATTACTTACTGCAAGAGAAAGATAAAAATGAAATAAACATCTACGACAACCCGTCTAATCGGCGTGAAATAGTAAACCGTTTTCTTTCCATTGAAGAGCCTGATATTCATTTTGCGTGTAAAAGGTGTACGGACTAAAGACAATTTTTGGTATTCTGTATATTCTGTATATTTTTGGCCTTCCATCCATAAAATAATTGAATTTTGCTATTTAACGTAGCCCTGCCCAGTTGATAGTGTTTGTATATTGATAGTACAATATATAACGCTATTGCACTTTTTTTCAGTGATCTTGTAGGCAGTTTTTACGACTCCCACGAAAAATAGGGGTTGTTAACAAATCGTATTCTTTACTCGTTACCATATCAGGAACGTATAATCCATTTTTTATTGGTGCTGATGGCAAACGAGCAAACAGTACACATGCTGGTATCTAAATCACTGCCGGTCATGGACTTTCGTTAAGCCGTTGGTGCAGCCTACCGTGAAGAAAGTGAAGACTGCGAATACGTGCGATGAGGTTCAGTGATACTATAGTTGTCACAAAATAAAAGGCCCGTTTTGACAGTTCACGCCCAAGAAGTTTTCTATTTTTTACTGATCGAAATGTTTTGAAGGTAATTAATTTTTCATTGACGGGTACCGCCCACTGGGCTAAGTGCTGTAGCATAACGATTTTTTTCATATTGTCCACAGACTATTAATATCGGTTAAGGAAAAATAAATCGATCAAGATATATTTTTTTAAGGCGGACTCGTACTTGGCCGGTGTTATTAATTTGAATACTAGTATTTAGACCAACTAATTACTGAATTTCACCAGGTGTGTAATGATTTTTACTGAAAATTCGAGACGTCAATATTGATAATTTCTCGATATTTTTGTGATTGAGTGAATGTTATTGTAACAAAAATATTAAATGATAGATAAATTACCATTTATAGCATTGTATCATTTCAAGGTATCCACAACATCACAGTTTAAGTAAAATTTTCAAACCAGAACTTTAATCCAATGCACTTTACAATACATATTCAAATCGATTATATACTCATATAAACTTGATTCAATTTATCATGAGTATCGAGTCAGTACTCGTATGGTTCATCACTAAATACATCGGTAAGACCAAGTGTCAAAACGGGCCTCTTATTTTGTAACACCTATAAAGTCATCACCAAAACCCGCAAACACGCTCAGAAAGTTTGGCTTACGGCTCTCTCGCTCAACGAAGTGCAGTAGCAAATTGCTACTACTCAGACGTCGATTTTCTGCGAGAGTGTAGTACTAGTTCCAACGGACCGGCCCAAAGCTATCGATAGGATGCTACTACTACATAATGAAATATTATGCGACTATTACTATCATTATTTATCCGAATTTAGTTCGTTAATTCCCAAGATTAAAGCGCTCAAACAACGTAACATTTCACTTTTGCTAAAGTAATAAGGACACGTGAATTTGAGGTAATCCCCTCCGTGTTTATGTCCCGAATACGATAATTACGAGCGATCTGATTATGAGAATCGACCGAGCTACCATGAAAGAAATAAGCACGAAACGCAATGTTATATTTACAGATCTTAAACTGTAGTAAAATATAAGTATATTCCTAATTCCTCTCTTGCCCATGGGTGTCGTAAAAGGCGACTAAAGGATATAATATGCATATAACATTTGTGCAAGAGAAGGAAGACTCGAAATAAAACCCTATACCAACGCGTCTGACCAGCATGATATAGTAACTTAATTTCCCTCACATTGTGTAGGAGGCTTGAGCCCAGCAGTGGGACTTATATGAGCTGTGATGATAAGTATTTATTAAAATAAAATATTTAAAATAACTACTAATAGCTCAAAATTCGATATGGATATGGTAAAAGACAATATTACCTACTCGTATTTTGGGAAAATCCACTCCTTAATTAAGACTTCATCGGCATGAAATATTGAATCTACAAATCAATAGATCATACTTTACCTTTGTAATGTTCGTGTAATTCGGTATTGAGATGAGATGTGTTTCCATGGAAATGGGCTGCTATAAATGGTCTCCTTGCTCCTTCCTAGAATCCAAAATAACAGGCTTTATAAACCTTATATCATAAAATAATATTTTATGTTGTTATACAAAAGGGCGAGGGAGTTATTAACGTTCAGCGTATAAAGCTTCAGAATTGTAATATAAAGTTATATAGATATAAAAATCATTACCACAAAAATAATATTATAAAAGATATAAAGGAATATTATAGATCGGCCGTTGAGATAATGTATTAATTTATTAACATAAATAATAAAGACGAAGAGTCTTTAGACTGCACTGATGGCGTAGTGGTTAAGATACCGTGCCAGTGGTTTCGAATTCCATGCAGGACAACACCATGTTGCGGGTGACCGGACCGGGGAGTTAGTCCGTCACCCGCGGAGAGGCTGTCCTCGCGACAGCGGCTGGCGTCCCGGGAAAGGGACGTCGATGGGCGAGGGTACTCCCTCTGGGTATTCCCTCGGGCCGACAACTGAAATCAAGGAAGGAACTCTGCACCGGTGGTCGGCCCAACGACGAAGGCGACGTGCTATCGGGTGGGGTAGGGCGTTGGCCGCGCGCCGCCCCTCTGTCGTCCCGAACGGAGCCGGGCGGCGGGTGCGCTGATCGTAGCCCACCCCAAAAAAAAAGAACAACACTATGTGCGATCCATATATGTTCCGAGTTTGGGTGTAATTTGTTTCCGTTAATTATGTGCTTGTAAAGTCCCTCGCAATACAAGGATTATTTCCTTAGTGCAGGGTTATTTTTAATACAAAAAGAAAATAAAATCTACTTTTGTAGTGTTAAAGTTTGAGTAATAAAAAACTGTTACTGCGCTTCGGTGAGGGAGTGAGCTAGAGACCAAAACCTGAGCTTAATTACGAAGGACAAAAATTGGAGATGCTCAGTGTGGTTCCGTATATAAAACCTCTGTTGCTATTCCTACTGCAAACGGTGGAAAACGAGCAAAGAGTACACCTGATGGTAAGTGTTACTGCCGCTCATGGAATTTTGCAAGGCCGCTGCCTACCGTGAAGAAAATGAAGGGAGCGTGAGTGCGTGCAATGAGGTTCGGGGATACTTTAGGCATTACCAAAACCCTCCACACGCAAACACTCTCAGAGAGTTGGGCTACCGGCTCTCTCGCTCACCAAACAAAGCTCAGTAACAAATTGCTACTACTCGCATGTCGATTTTCTGCGAGAGTGTGGTACTACCCCAGACTAACCGGCCCGCAGCTGTAGATAAACAACTGTCAACAGTGTGGTCTTACCAAGTTACCACTATTAAAAGTTTTTGGTCCGACTACATAAGCGACACAAGTCTTATCATCATAATTATCCTGCTCTTTTCCCGAATACTTGGGGTCGACTCAATGTATTCTTCTTTCATAGTTTATATTGCAAAAGTTTTGAAAATAGTTTTATGACTAGCCACCTGTCTGACGTCAATCCTCCTTGAGATTAGCAAAACAAAAGCCTTACCAATCTAGCGATAATACCAAAATTGACACTTTTAGCAGGTTTATTGCCAATCGCAGTTGGTGTTCTCAGTCTCCCAATAGGGTTCTGCTGCCCATTCCCCTGGTGATTAACCAAGCGAATTTTACGACACACAATCATAATCCCGTCATGTTAAGAAATATTTTTGGTAAAAAAGTCTATACCTCGTATTCACTATTCCTTACGGTTCTTGTGACAGTATGTAAGGACATTTTCGCCGGTGATGATTCTAAATTAGCAGAAAACTTCTTCGTCTTACGTCTGAAACAAAAAATAGTACACAGATTTGAATGTCATGAATATCGCGACAGTAAAACAATTGCAACAATAAACGATCTTTGCGAAAATCAATTTCTTATTTCAGATAAAATACAATGCTATTTTTACGGATTGTATCACGTATGTATTTGATTTTTATTTTTCGACGACGTTTCTAACGCTATTCAATGCTCACAAACGGGATTTGATTCAATCAAGATTGTCCAAAGGTCTTCCCGTGTACAAAATAGTTTTATGTTAAACGTGTTAAACTTGTGTAAAAATCCAAACTAGTCAAGGAAATTTTAGGCCAGCAAAATTAAGTAACTGTTTTTTGTAAACTGTTTCGTTTCTCTTTTCATTCTATCATATATAAAAATTTAGATTAAACATTTTTGAAAAGTTATATGGAATTTGAGCAGGCCACTTGCATCGTGGTGATTTGACAACAACACCCGGCGGGCTAGGCTATAGGTCGGCACACCGCCCTTCAATCGCCCCAGACGGATCATGCAGGGATAGTCCATATCATAGCCTGAGACAATAAAGGACAATAGCGCCCGTTATTAATAAATTTTAGGCAATACTCAAGGCAATTTAGAAACCTATGTTACTTTAACGTACTTAAGACATTTTATTGATAAAATGTATAATTGAAAGGTTTGCATTTAAATTGTTACAGTTATAAAGTCTAATAAAGTTTGCTCAATTATCTTAATAACTTCTTTGATAGATTGTATAAACATATGCAAACGTTCTTGGCCTACAAACACTATCTTGAAACTAAGTATAAACACATTATAATCTATATACACTGTATTGAACATAATAATAAAAAAATAAAAATAAAATAAGTTGGTGTGGTCCCGTGTGGTGACGGAGTAAGAATACAATTCACCACTCCCAATCTTGCCTGTGGATTTCGTAAGAGACGACTAAGGAACTATATACACATAACATCTGTGCAAGAGAAAGAAAACTCGGAATGAAATCCTATACCAACATGTCTGAGCAGCATGGTATAGTGGGTCAAATTCCCTCTCGTTGTGGAGGAGGCTCGAGCCCAACAGTGACGTATGTGGGTTGCGATGATGATGAAAATAAGTTTTTGCTGTGTGGCTGCGAGTACCACCAACCTTTGCATTGCTTATACGAAGCGAAGAGCTGACATCGATCTGGGCTAACTCGGTTTGATGAATTCCCAAGACGTCAGGCATCTGACCGATCATATAACTATTCCCAAAACTTTTGCAATTCGTGCGATGATAGAAGAGTACAAATTGCGTGGACTCCAATTAAACAACGTTGAAGTGCCCGTTGTTTTTTCTTATTGACAGTTTATATACTTAACACTATTAGGCACAAGTTTTCTCAAAGAAAGAAACTCATTTACTCTACCACGCCCGCCGGTCAGACGACCAATTTGAGTTTTCTTTCTCACAGATGTTATATGCATATCGCTGGTTTGTGAGAATAGCGACTTAAATAAAAATTACCGATTTTAGAGAAGGGCATTTTTAATTTCTTTTTTATATTTTTTTATAGTGTATACCATAATATTTAAATGATTTATTGAGGGTTTGATGGAACTGATTAGCAAAATTTCTCTGTTCACGGTAAAATATCTAGGATTTTATATATCAATTATCATTTGGCAAACAATATTCATCATTATCATCATCATTATTGCAGCCCACACACGTCTCACTGCTGGGCTCGAGCCTCCTCCACAATAGGAGGGAATTTGACCTACTACACGCTGCTGGTCAGACATGTTGCTATAGGGTTTAATTTCGAGTTTTCCTTCTCTTACATAGACGTTATGTGGATATTATATCCCTTAGTCATCTTTTACGACATCCACGGGCAAGATAGGGAGTGGTGAACTGTATTCTTACTCCGTCATCACACGAATCTCCGTCACCACAGGGTCATTATTCAATGTGACATGATTTTGAATTGCGTCGATATTCTCTTAAACCAGCGTTATTACATCCTTCAGTCGAGTTTGACTATTCCCACGGTCAAAGAAAAAGAAGGGGATGGTGAATTGTATTGTTACAACATAACCTAACTAGGTACATACATTCACGCCTCTTGCCTATAGGGGTAGGCAGAGACCATTTTCCTCCACTTGCTACGATCTTTATATACCACTTTCGCCTCCTCCACATTTATTAACCTCCTCGTGCATTAAAATGTTATTTTCAATAAATTCTCGTTTACATAATGATATCTGATGTTTACGCGAGCACTACACATTGTAAATAAAACTACTTTTACGGATTATATCGCGTTTGTATTTGATTTATGATTGCCCGACGTTTCGAACACTTTGCAGCATTCATGGTCACGAGGCTATTGAAATCAAAAAACACAAAAATTTCAATAGAGAGGATGGCTGGGTATTACCATCAAGCTGGGATCCTGTTATAAACATAATTAAAAATAAATCCAAAGAGACCACCACAAGACTGCATGATACTGTGAGCACTTATTGTATAGATTTGACCCACAATAATAATAGTTAAAGATAATTTTATAAATCAAAAATCTTTTAGTAAGACAAAGTAAGCCGCATCTAAAATTAAAAATCAATATTAATTTAGCATCATGTCCCCTGAGTTTTCTTGCCGGATCTTTCTCAGTGTGGCCGCGTTCCGATCCGGTGGTAGTATATTAGTTTTGTTAGTTTTAAATCAACAAATTGTAACAATAATTGCTACAAATTTAATAATTAATAATTACTAACCATAAACAATATATTTTTTTCATATAGAATCATTTTCTTCTTACACTGGCAATAAATTTGTACTAAAATGTGGGTTACAATTTAATAAATTTATAACAAATTTTCTGTATCGGGTAGATAATTATAAATGTCTGTAATAACGATTACTTGTTGGACGTGAGACACCTTAGTCCGCCCATGACCATGAATGCTACAAAGTGTTCGAAACGTCGGGCAATCATAAATCAAATACAAACGCGATATAATCCGTAAAAGTAGTTTTATTTACAAATTCTCGTTTACTTACCGATTAACAAATCGAATCCACCAAGAGGCTTCACTTAAAAAACAAAGAGAGTGTATGTGTACTTCAGTGCTCCGTTTCATCGAGGATACACCAAGTGTTTGTACAACAGTCAAGCAAATCGATACGTGACGAGAATATAACGTTAAACAAGTTTACACACTCTGTTTACATTTTGTACAGTAGCTATGATAAGCATATACTTGTATTTTAGGATCAATATAAGTGTATATTTGTTATGAACAAAGTTACTGATAAAATAAATTCATCTTCATTCTGTTCTTAGCCCAATTACTTGAGGTTAACGCGATATGCATTCCTTTTTTATCGTATAAGTATGTTGCAAAATTTATTGGCAATATTGTAAATAAAACTACAGATTTTATCGCGTTTGTATTTGATTTTTGATCACCCGACGTTTCGAACACTTCACAGCATTTATGATGATCTTAAGCCGCTCGTGACCATGAACATCTGTGTACTCTACCGACTCTTTCACGGGGAGTGCTCCGAGGAACTGTTTGACTTGGTACCACCGTCACCATTCTACCAACGTACCACTCGACATCGCAGCAGGGTTCATCCATTTCACCTGGAAACGTTATGGTCTTCAACTGTACGTTTCCAGCGATCATTTCTCCCACGTACGTGCAAGCTCTGGAATGAACTACCTGCTGCTGTGTTTCCCGAGCGCTATGACATGTCCTTCTTTAAACGAGGTTTAAGAAGAGTATTTCCTTCACGGTAGGCAGCGGCCTGGCTGTGCCCCTGGTATTGCAATGGTCCATGTGCAGCAGTTTCACTTACCATCAGGTGTGCTGCTTGCTCGTTTGCCACCGTTGGCAATAAAAAAAAAAAAAAAAAAAAGAACGTTTTAGACTAAGATGTCTACGAACGCTATAAAGTGTTCGAAACGTCGGGTAATCAAAAATCAAATATAAACGCGATAAAAAGCCGTAAATTAGTTTTATTTACAATGTTTAATAATACCCGCGTAAACTTCAGAAATTATTGCCAATAGTTTTATGGCTGCTCGCCTTCTTGACGTCAACCCTGCTAGTAAACTGAATTAATGTTTGATTAATCAACTCTGTTTTAAATTCTTCTAATAGGGGATAATATAGTACTGATTGTGACCGATTTGAGAAATAAAATTATATGGTGAGTTAGTGACCATTTATAGTTATAATCTGATTAGCATTCTTCAATTAATTAATGTTATTTATTTTCTTTCCATGGGATGACGGAGTAAAAATAAAATTCACCAACCCTTCTCTTACCCGTGGGTGTCATAAAAATACATATAACATCCATGCCAGGTAAGAAAACTTAAAATTAAATTCTATACCAATACTCTGATTAGCGTAGCATAGATCAATTTCCCTCCTACCGTGAAAGATTACACTTAGATTCACCTATTAATAAATTACAGTGCTTTTTATGTTAATTTTCATATTAGCCGATTTGTTGGCTGTTCTTGGTATTTCCTATCGTTATTTAGTAAGAAATCTCCCTCCAAATATCCAATTTTCAAATCTCTCTTTTTTTGCACGGGTCGTAAAATACGCCTAAGACATGTAAACAGATTATTACAGCAAAAGAATTTGAAATAAAAGTTAAAGGTTTATTCTGTCTAGACAGTGTGGGTTTGTAAGCCATTTTACCAATTATTGTGGATGAAAAGGGACCAGCTATATTCCGACGGTTACATACATATATTCCACTATTGAATTAGGAGAGTTAAAGACAAGAATAAATCTATTGTCTCTAACAGCTAGTCTAGCTGTGAATTGACCTGTTGAATAGAATCTATTCTTGGATTATAATTTTTGTCTGTGATTGTAATATGAGCGAAGTGACTTGTGAATTCTTATGGTTAAGACAGTATTACGTATTGAAATAAAATTATTGTTACGAATTCTCTCCCGTGACTACACGGTACAAAGTATTCGAAACGTTGGGCAAATAAAAAAAAAATAAATACCAAATTGATAAAATCCTTAAAAATAGTAAAAATTTTTTTTGCAATTAAAGTTATGAGTCAGCAATGTAGATTATTACAACAAACTACAGACTATAAATATACACTAATAATTATTCGTTTTGTAGTCATCAACAATCATTACAGTTCATAGACGTCCCACTGCTGGGCTTAAAACTCCTCCACAATGGGAGGGAAATTAACCTTCTATACAACTCTGATCAGACGGATTAGTACAGGGTTATATTACGAGATTTAGTCCGGGCACCCGCGGAGAGGTTAGCCTCGCGACGGTGATCGGCGTCCCAGTAGTCCGTCGGGCCGACTACTGACGTCAAGTCACCCTGCTCCGGTGGTCGGTCCAACGACGAAGGCGACGTGTCGTGGATGGGTTACGGGTGTGCGTGCTTACGCCCCTCTGTCGCCCCGTCGGAGTGATGCGAGGAGTGCGCCGACCGTAACACACGCCCACAAAAAAAACAGCGTTATATTACGAGGTTTTCTTCTCTTGCATAGATGTTGTATGTATATTATAATCTCCTACTCGCCTTTTTTCTTCTGTGTCAAACTAAAAATACAATTCGCCACCTCGTTTTTGCCCGTGGATGTCGTAAAAAATGACTAAGGAATTACGATATGCAGATAACATCTATTCAAGGGAAGTTAATCTCAAAATCAAACCATATGCCAACCCGCCAGATCAGCATGGTAACTCACTTTTCCTCCCATTGTGCAGGAGGCTTAAGCCCAGCATTGGGACGTATCTAAGCCATGAGGAGGACGAGTCGTCTTTTACTACCCCCACGGGAAAGAAAAGAGGGGTGGTGAATGGTATTCTTACTTTGTCAGCATAAGAAAGGTTTTGTAGTAATGAATGCAAATTAAACATGCCTTTCTTCTTCTTCTTAGTCGTGGCACTCTTGGCAGAGCGGTCGTGTTCGTTATTGATGGGGTTGTGAAGTGACCCGTTTTATTATGCGTCTCCATTCCTCTCTAGTTGATGCCAGTTTGGAGCAATGATATAGAGGGCTACCAATGGCCGACCTCACTTGGTCCGTCCACCGCATTGGCGACCTGCCGCGTGGTCTAGTTCCCTCGACCCGTCCCTGTACCACCAGATGCTCAATACACGTTTCGTCGCATCGGGACACGTGACCAAAGAAACCGAGCATACGTTGCCGGACAATGGAGGACAAACGCCGCTTGATGCCGAGTTCTCTTAGGATGGAAACATTTGTCCTGAACGCCGTCCATGAAATGCCGAGCATTTTCCTCCAGCACCACATTTCCAGAGCGTCCACCTTTTTCCTCTCATTTTCTCTAAGAGTCCAAGTCTCTGCTGCATACAAGAATATGGGAAATATGAGTGCATAAACTAGCCTGATTTTAGTGCTTTTAGTTACGTTACGGTTTCTCCATATCCTTTTTAGTTTGTCCATTGCAGATCTAGTTCTCGCCATACGTCTCTTAATTTCATCCACGCAGCCTCAGTTATTGTTAATTAATGTTCCCAAATAAATATATGATTGGACTACTTCACAGTTCGCGATATGTGTGACTTCTGGCGAATTATTATTAGCTCGGTCTATAATCATCATTTTGGTTTTCGAACGATTAATTTTCAACCCAAACTCTAGGCTTACGCTTTCCATTTTGGAGAGTAGTTCTTGCATATTGCGAATACTAGTAGCAAACAAGGTTGTATCATCTGCGTAACGTAGATTGGAGATTTTCATCCCTCCAACTATTCCATCAATAGCTATTCCATCCGTCCAATCCTCCAAAGATATTCTCATAACAAGCTCAGTGTAGATGTTAAATAAGAGTGGCGATATTATACATCCTTGGCGGACCCCAGCACTCGGGTGGAAGCGACTTGACAACACCTCATCTGTTCTTACTGAAGCTGTTCCATCTTCATATAGACTTCTTAATAAATGCACAAGATGGCTAGGTGCACCCATTTCCAGCAAAGTTTTCCACAGTTTAGGCCATTTCACGGAGTCAAACGCCTTTGAAAAGTCGACGAAACAGATATAGCACGGTTTATTGAATTCTCGAGCTTTTTCAATAATCTGGCGAACGATTAGGATTTGCTCGCGTTTACCCTTACCTTTGACAAATCCCGCCTGCTCAGGAGAAATCTCTTTAGAAAGAAAAGCTTTCAAACGTTCATTGAGCACATGCAATAAGATTTTGCTTGCATGTGTAATTAGAGCAATCAGGCGGTAGTTGCTACAGATTTTTGTGGAGCCTTTTTTATGAAGAGGAACAAATATAGTGTGTGTCCAATCATCTGGCCATTTCCCAGTTAACCATATTTGGTTACATAGGATGTGAAATATTTTGACACCATATTCTCCAGAGGCTTTTATTACTTCTATAGGAATAGAGTCACATCCCGTTGATTTCCCATTTTTGAGATGTTTTATTGCAGCTCTGACTTCGTCTTTGAGTATATCTGGCTCAAGGTTGTCGCTAATAGGTTGGGACATCTTGAAATTACGGGAGTGTTCGTCATGAAATAGTGTTTGGCAATATTTTTTCCAGGTTTCAGAAATAGTGCTTATTTCAGTTACAATCTCACCACTAGAGTTCTCAATAGCCCAGGTCTTATTAGAAAGAGACTTCGTAATTTCTTTAATTTTCCTGTACAGATCCTTAGACTCGTGTTTATTTGCGTGGGTTTCTACTGAGGCACAAATATTAGTTAGTCTAGCGTTTTGGTCACGTCTGCAAGACGCCTGGATCTGGGCAGATACTCGATTAAGTGTTCTTATATCGGTGCCTAAAGATTTTAGCCTCTTTCTCTCTTCTACGAGCACCAGAGTATGATCATTCATCCAAAACTGTCTTTTTTGTGTTTTCACAGGTGGATTTGATTCAATCGCTGCTTGTTCAATAAGTTTCCTTGCTCGACTCCATAACTCGTCAGTAGTTTCAGTAGCTAGATTGGCATCTGTCCATTAACGTGCCTTTAGGTGATATGATTGAATACATCTATACCAATAAATAAAATTGGAGTGTCTGTTTGTAATGTCTAAATAATAGGCTTTTTTCATGCTCACACGATTATTTGCACGACACCTATGCCAAAAATAGCAATTAAAAATTTTTTGTCTGTCTGTCTGTTTGTTCCGGTTAATCTTCAAAACGGCTGGACCGATTTCAAAAATTCTTTCACCAATAGGAAGCTATAATATCAGGGCGTAAACTAGGCTATATTTTATCCTGGTATTCCCACGGGAACGGGAACTACGCGGGTAAAACTACTATAACCTATAACCGAAGCGAAGCGAGGGCGGGTTGCTAGTAAATCATATAGATACGACATTGGATTCATAAGCAAATGTGAAGAGATATTATGCCCTTCCCCTAGTTGAAATTACGTAAGCGGGATTAATATAACGTTTAAGTGTACATACACACTAAAGCAATTAAGCTATATATATTCGTTTGTGCTAATTGAACGAGATAACCTCTGTGGAATAACCTAGTGGCGTTAATAAAATTTATGCAGTAATAACGATTTTATTGATATCTATTTGATGTTTTTATACTCTTATTTCGTGTGGTGATGGCGTGGGAATACTATTCACCACCCCATATCCCCGAGAGTGTCATAAACGACTTAGGCATATAATATCATCTATCTTATCTTATCTTACCAATAAATAAAATTTGAGTGTCCTACTCTAAATTTAACAAATGTTTGTTACGGAAAGACAGCAATAGGTAGATACTTCTAATTTCAGGCGCTTCTAAATATATCTATACCAATAAATAAAATTGGAGTGTCTGTTTGTAATGTCAAAATAATAGGCTTTTTTCATGCTCACACGCTTATTTGCACGACACCTATGCCTAAAATAGTGATTAAAAAATTTTTGTCTGTCTGTCTGTTTGTTCCGGGTAATCTTCAAAACGGCTGAACCGATATCAAAAATTCTTTCACCAATGGCAAGCTATATAATATCAGGGCGTAAACTAAGCTATATTTTATCCCGGTATTCCCACGGGAACGGGAACTACGCGGGTAAAACGGTTGAAACCGAAGCGAAGCGAGGGCGGGTTGCTAGTATTACATAAATTTACTTTATTTGGATAACCAAATTTAACAACTCATCGTTTACATTGAATTGCACACCTAAATCATTTCTGCTCCACCCTAGGTCGACTGGTAGACAATGCCTAAGGCATTAAGTCCGCTTTGTACCTTATTTTGTGTGCTGAAGTTTAAATAAATATATATCTATGCAAGTGAAGAAAAAAGTCACCTGTGGGGTAGTATACTATACGGACCTTGTAGCAACTCGAGAAAATTTCCGTGCGTTCATGCGTTTCTGCCATACCTACTGTAGCAATCAATCTTAACGCTCACATATAGGCCCCGTTAAGCTCTTCCGTATCCGTGGTGCCGTACTGCTGCGCTATCGTAGCTGTACTCCTGTTTACTTATTGGCTGACTAGTCATTTTGTTTTCCTGTCTCCCGCTTTGCCTGGGAGGGAAGTGGAATCTCTCTTTCCAACTCCTCCTCTTTAATCTTTTCTAATTAAGTTTGTTGCGGGTCCCAAGACAATTAAAATCATATCCCGGGACTGCCTGAGGGTCAAACCTCGGTGTCATTTATGGAGACCATTGTGGATCCTGGCTTACAGGAGTTACAATGGTGGGAATGTGTGGTGGGATTAGTCCCATTAAAAAAAAAAAAAAAAAAAAAAAGTGAAGAAAAACTCTAAATAAAATTCTATATCAATCCATCTGACCAGCGGGGTATAGTAGGTCAATTGCACTCCTATCCAGGAGGACGTATATGAGCTGAAATGATGATGATGATTACTCTTACGCCACGAACATGAAATTAGCAGAAACACATAAGTCGCTTTTTTTCCTCTACAGCGTCATTTCTAATGACCGCGACCGTTTAGCTTAGAGGACCTAGTTCTTTCATATATAAACTTCTTATGGAAACTTTCCGGGCATCTTAGACTTACTTCTTCGAGGCCAATAAATTACCCTAGAACCAGCATCCTTCATCAACTTCAATATATTTTTTTTTACTTTACAAATCTCTGCAACTAAGGAAATAATCCTTGTATTGCGGGAGTCTTAAACGTATAATTAACGCCTACAAATAACATCCAGACTTGGAATAACAATTTATCGATGATGATAGAACAAAGTATTGTCCTGCGTGAGATTCGAACCCACTGACACTGGTACGGTAGGTATCTTATCCACTACGCCATCTCTGCAGTCAATTGTAATGTGGATTAGGATCATCAAGTAATGTAGACAACGATTTAAGCGCCACAGACTCCAATGTTTACGCGAGTATTACACATAATTCAAATTCAATTCAAATTCAAATTATTTTATTATGCATAAACCCTGAGAGGGCACTTACATATTGTCAGGTTTACAATTTCCAAAAAAAATATACTACCACCGGATCGGAACGCGACCGCTACTGAGAAGATCCGGCAAGAAACTCAGCGGGCTTGTCATTATTTTTAATTTTTTTTTTTTTTTCTTCTTACTAGTTATACAATTGTGTACATGTTTTGTAAGAACAAAAGAAAAGTATTTTGGCACATTTTATCGTGTTATTTTATTTGGTTTTTACTATCCCTTTAGAATACTTTGCCGTATTCATTGTCACTGAAAGACACATAAAGGCTTTCACGTTCAATAAAATTTCATCGCTGTTAGAAAGGTTTTTTATCTCTAAAATATTTTAGTCACCTAATTTTTTTTTTTCATATTTTTCTTCAGTGAGCTTTCTCATTGCGATCACGTTCGGATCAAGTATTAACATATTTCAGATCAGGTATAATTTAATAAATTATCTATACCAATAAATAAAATTGGAGTGTCTGTTTGTAATGTCAAAATAATAGGCTTTTCTCATGCTCACACAGTTATTTGCACTATACATATGCCTAAAATACACTTTACATTTTTTTTGTCTGTCTGTTTGTTCCGGGTAATCTTCAAAGCGGCTGGACCGATTTCAGAAATTCTTTCACCAATGGAAAGCTATAATATCAGGGAGTAACCTAGGCTATATTTTATCCCGGTATTCCCACGGGAACGGGACCTACGCAGGAAAGACTGAAACCGAAGCGAAGCGAGGGCGGGTTGCTAGTACCAAATAAAACCATAATTTCAGTGTGGTGACGGAGTAAAAATACATGTCACCGACCATGACTTGTCCGTGAGTGTTTTAAAAGACGGCTAAAATATGGATAATAACGGATTAAATATGCATATAATATCTATGCAAGAGACGAAATTCTCGAAATAAAGCCCTATATCATCACGTCTGACTAGCGTAGTAAGGCAATTTCTCTGCTAATGTGAAGTAGGCTTGAGCCTGACATTGGGACGAATATGAGCTGAAATGGTGACAACCATAGTGTAATTTTATTTGGAAGTACATATATTGAAAAATAATTATTACATTGAGTTAATATTGAAAAAAGATAGGTAAATGATACTGCATTAATTTGTTACAACGTAAATAGTTATCAATAACAAATATCATTGGAAATAATGCAATAGTCCATTTTGGATGTTATAAAAACGAAATTACCGTGCGGTCATACATTGCTGATGAATATGCAAGCGTCACATCCCACGGGTATAATTATAAAGACTAATGGATTAAAATCGGATGGTTTTAAATAAACAAACCGTATATTAATCATCAAATCAAATTAATTGCTATTTGCTTCCGTTGAATATCGTGGTGCAAAATTACGTAATTATAAACAAATGTTGGCTTTTGATAACATTTTAAAGGCTTAAAAATTATATTTGAATATTTTATATTTTTAAGGACTTAGGTGTAGAAAATATCATTAATATATATAAGCATACTAGGATTGGTAATAGGCAATAATTTATAATGCCCAAGTTACCACGTTAAGGCATAATCCTCAGTAAATATAAAAGAAATTCCATTCCCTTCCACTGACATCCTAAATATGCGGTATCTCGAATAATTTAGACTGGATTACTCAAACGAAACATTATTCACCTATGAGATATTGGTATTACATATTTATACTCTATAACTCGAATTTATGACAGCTAACTGTGTAAGTCGTAGTAAAATATTATGACGTCATACTTAGAATTCAAAGAACTCGGCAATGAAAATTAAAAAATTATCTGTAGCTTACTAACACGAATATTTTTCTATTCCTTGACATTTGAGGTAACGTGATTCCACTGCAGTATAAATGAAAGAAGACCCAAACACACCTACAATTAAGACCAATATGAAATCTTTGGTCCCTCATTATGAAGTAAGGAATTAAATCACATCTGGTGCATATAATCTTCTGATTTTACAACATTAATTTTAAATTCAAAACTAAATTAGTTTCTCATTCCCACAACTCGAAGTTAGCGCAATAAAAATCGCTATAAACGTTATGAATCCATTAATATTATTCACGATGTCGTCTTGATGAAACCAGAGAGGATTGCGGTCGCATTCCTATTTACTTCGCACCGTTTATTGGTAATCTATATTTATATTCTGAGTTAGAAATTCACGGTCGTTATTATATAGCGAACCAGATTTACCGGTGATTTAGAAATACCTTGATTTTAATTGCTAATTATAATACTTCGATTAAAGATAATAGGAGGGAATAATGTCCCCATTTTATGTCATAAGCGTTACGTTCATCATCATCATTTCAACTCATTTACGTCCCACTACTGGGCTCGAGCCTCCTCCAGAATAGGAGGAAAATTGACCTTACTATAACATGCTGGTCAAACAAGATAGTGTAGGATTTTTTCCTTTTCTTATATAAATGTTATCATCATCATCTTGCTCTTATCCCAATTACTTGGGGTCGACGCAATATGTCATCTGTTTTGACATATTGCAAAAAGTTTCGGCAATAACTTTTATGACCGCCCGCCTGCCTGACGTCAACCCTCCTTGGGAATGTAATCGTTGACCCAAATGATACCAGATGGAGTTGGTCCGGGTCAATCTAGGGCTCTTGGTCGTCTTTTACGACACCCACGAGCAAAGCAAGGGTTGATAGTATTCGAAGCCGCTACCACACAGCACATTGTATAAATGTTATATGCGTATTATATCTCTTAGTCGTCTTTTACGACATCCACGGGCAAGATAGGGAGTGGTGAATTGTATTCTTACTCCGTCACCACAAGAAATTGTATTCAATTAAAATAATATTGCGTTTTTATATTAGTAAAGGAAATATCAAAATAAAATACTATATTACCTGTCATCGGTCTTCGAAACAGTCCTGGGTGCAGCGAAGTCATCGATGGTTTCAGCAGCAGACTCTGAAAATACGCTACGCTTGTCACGTGTGCTTTCTGATAATGCAGCTCTGAGTGGCTGCAGAGGCGGCAAAAACTTGGCATCTGTATAAAAAGTTATATTTTAAAAATATTCCTGGAATATCTAAGTGTCACTGTGCAATTACAGGTAAAGAATATAATATGTCAATCCTTATTTTAGCGTGGGAGGGACAGAATATGGACAGTAGCAATCTCCTTTTTTATATAACTTTTTATGCGAAAAAACCTTTTAAAAATACCGATCTGTCGGGCAGGTAAAAGGGTTATGCTGAAACTCGGTATACCCGTTAAAAATACCACGGTGCTCTTTCCTTTAACTGCTGTTAGGGCCTTCACCCTTGGCTACATTCATTAAATTCATTAGCAGTGATTTGTTAAGAAAATTATAACTCGCTAAAAGGCCTGTGAAGCATGGTGATTAATCGTGAAGAAGGCTATGTCACTAGTTGTCATACTTGTCATATTGGTAACTAGTGACATTGGCTAATGGATGGAAAGCCTAGCCTAGTTATAGAGGCAGGCTACAGGCTTATTTATTTATATTGTAACCTGCACACATAATTGCCAAGTATTTATCTATAACAGTCTAATGTATGCTTGTGTAGTGGTATAGTAGAAGTATCGTAAATTAATTAAAGCATATAATCAACTATCACATTACTCAGGAGAAATAAAACTGAAAATAAAACATTATTCTAAACTATCTAGCTCACTATCACGGCTAATATACATATATGCCAATGCTGGGCACGAGCCTCCTCCACAACAGAAGAGAATTTGACCTATTATACCACGCTGAACAGAACTTTAGGGTTTTATTTGGAGGTTTCTTCTCTTGCAAGATAATGTTATATGCATATTATACCTCTTAGTCGTCTTTTGCAACACCCACGGGAAGAATAGAGGGCGCTGAATTGTACCATTACCCCGTCACGATACGTGTAATTTGAATTCGCGTCTACTGAAAAAAACTCGTGCCTAACAGTAACATGTATTAAAAAAAGAGTGTATGTACAAAGTACGTATATCAGAAACTCCTTTATGCTTCATCCTCCATCCTTCATGCTTCAGCCTTTATCCTTTATCATCTATCCTTTGTCCTTTAACTCATTCTCTCGCCGGCTGAATCATATACATTTACGTGTTTGTATCTTTATGAACTCGCTGTTTCGTTTCATCGAGTTTGAAATCACAACGATTCTAAAGAAGTTTCACTTCAAAAATAGGAAGAAAAACATTTATGGTTTTCACAGCTTCTGGTTTAAGCCCGCAATATATGAGGGCTTCGAATCGCGTTTAATTTCTACACGTAAATATGTCAAAATATGTAAAATATTACTGCTATGAACGTTTCGTATCTCCGAAGTGTAATTAACGTATTCAGTCCTCCACAACTTCACATAACGAGGACAAACTTTACAAATATTTAAATACTTAACAACCCTAGTGCTTCGAAATTATCGTTTTAGTTCTGAACTATTGAGAGCACTTAATAACAAATTTACGCTCAAGAAATTTTACTGAGACAACGAGCTATTCTCTTTTTATAACAAGAGACATTTTTATAATTTTTAAATTACTCTGAATAATAAATGAAGAAAGATGTAAAATACTACTCGAATGCTAATAGCTATATAGAGCCAAAAACTCTTTCCTTTACTGCCTTTTTGATCGACTTCTTTTATTACAATCGGTAGCAAACGATTTAATAGATTTAGACTGGAGGAAGTCTATCCAGTGAAATACCATACCTATATTATAACAACCCGCCCTCGCTTCGCTTCGGTTTCAGTCGCCTTACCCGCAGTGCCGTTCCCGTAGGAATACCGGGATAAAATAAATCCTATGTTACTCCCCGATATTACAGCTTTCTATTGTTAAAAGAATTTTTGAAATCGGTTGGATGGTTTAAGCGTGAAAGCGTAAGAAACAAACAAACTTACTTTCGCATTTATACTATTAGTAAGGATATACATTTGTATAGTGTTCAGGAACGAGCCATCCACATGGTCGTGCAACTCATGGGGTAAGGTCGTGCAACTCACAAAAGCATCAAAGTTTTTGTATTTTATATACCTTATCATCACTATCTCAGCCTATATACGTCCCACTGTTGGGCTCGGGCCTACACTATGGGAGGGAAATTGATCTACTATAGCACGCTGGTCAAACGGGTTGGTACAGAGTTTTCTGCCGAGTTTTCCTTCTCTTGCATAGGTGTTATATGCATATTATATCCCTTAGTCGTCTTTTACGACACCCACGGGCACGAGACGGGGTGATGAATGTATTAATACTTTGTCATCACACGGTATTTTATTACGACTAGAAAACTACAAAATAAATTTACATAAAACTAAATGTTATAATTACTAACATTAACCGACCAGACCGACCGTGGAATTGTAGTTATTCTTTACCTAGTTTTCAAGTTTAAAGCTTACAATATGCTGAGTTTGTTTAAACAATCTCGTGGTCGATTCAGGTTTATTTATTTTATAGTTTTGATGTTAAAATCTAATTTAATCATACTTTTGACTCAATAAAGGTGATATTTCGCAAGACAGGCGCAGAAGACGCTTGGTGCGTCACTAAAAGTACCTGATGGTAAGTAAAATTATTCGCAAAAAACGAAGATCCAAACTAGCGTCATCCATAATCGTTGAACATAAGCGTCTTCATGAAGAGGTAATAGTGCTATAGCTCCCATTCTAGGATGGTTGACGATAGTAGCTAGTGTTAAAAGTTGCCTTTGTAATTCCTTAGTGGATTTTACAACGTTCGGGAAATAGCAATGCATTGAACCCATAACCACATGAGGACTACACAAAAGTATTTTCTCACAATCAGGTTGTTTTTATATTTTCTACAAATGTCATAAAACTGATTAAGATAATACCAGTAGGGTGGGTTGTAGTATTCTTCTGGGGAATTTATACCACCGGGAAGCATATAAAACGGTTTCTCACCAGGCTTAACGGGCAACTCAAGGTCTGGATCCTCAGGGTTTTCATTGAGACGCCGTTTGATTTCCTTGATATCAGCAAGCCAAGATCTTTCTTCCTCAGATTTTGGTTTTATATCCGTAGGAGGTGCCGGATCTTTGCGATGAGAACCATGTTCAATTGATACCATGTCTTCAGGGTGAAGATGCACCATGTTCGTCGTGCCAATCTGTTAGTAAACAAATAAGTTATTAATATAACATTTCCATATAATTATTTTTCAAATTCGATGAAACGTAAAAATATACACTGAAATAGACAAACATACACGTGTACAAATTGGCTTGCAAAATAGAATATTTATATAGGTACAGCACTGTTTACCATTAAATATTTTACTTATTTGTACTTTTGTACGCCAGACTTTGTACATAAAGTCTAAACAGTAGGGATATGACTTGGAGGGAAAATAATCGATTAATTAAATTATCGATTTTTTTATTCTTTAAAATAAATCGATTATAAAATAATCGATTAATTAAAAATAAATAATCGATTATAAAAAAATCAATTTTTCTCCCAACAGGATTATAATGACCTTTTTCTTTTTTTTTTAGGAAATGTGTGCTTTATTTTCTAATATAGTATGAAACACTGAACGCAGTATCGTAATGATCTTTTTTTAGAAAATCTGGCAGAGAAATAATCGATTAACTTTAATATAAAAAAATCGATATTTAATTGTTTTGATAATCGATTATTACAAAAAAATAATCGATTAATAATCGATAAAAATCGATTATTTTTCACATCCCTACTAAACAGTATAATATACATCGATATATATCTACTACGATAACTCTATGATAATATAAAATAACTTATTGCAAACATAATAACAATGGAACCCTGTATACGCTTGTTTCCCAAAAGGGTAGGTAGAAACTACATATATCCAGGAGCCACGATCTTGGCCTACATTCATTGCTTCATTCACACACATCAGTCTATGATTACGTGTACTCTTGAGAGAAAAATAATTACTATTCTTTCGGTTATTTGCTTTATTAATGGTTATATACTACAACTGCTCGGCTTGAGCGTTCATAATGGGAGGGAAATTGACCTACAATATTGTAAATTAACCTAATATACCTCGTTGGTCAGACGGATTAGTTTTATATCGAGTGTTCATTCTCTTGCTGAAATATTATCCGTAGTGACAGAGTAAGAATATAATTTACCACCTCTTTGCCCATTGTTGTCGTAAACTAAAAGATTATAATATGCTGGTAACTTCTATGCAAGAGAAGAACTTGAAATAAAATCCTATACGAACCTGTCTGATCAACGCGGTGTAGGTAGATCAATTTCTCTACCATTGTGGAAGAGGCTAGAGCCCAACAGTGGCACGTATATGAGCTGTAATGATGATTATATTAAGAAACGTAATGTCAAAACATTTACTTACTGAAATGTAACGGTTAGGCAATAACAAATACACTAAGACGAAAAAAGCATGGCCCTTTGTGTTTATACCAGAAAACGAATGTTATAATAAACTGAGAAGTGATATTAAATTTACAAGCCAAAAAGTATATGTATTGAATAACAAAACGAAAAATTTAATGCTTAAGAGGCATTATGTGTCAGAGAACACTCAAGATAAGTGCTGGCGATGAATAAAAACACAAACAAACAATATTTCATTTGAATTTAAATAAATGAGAACAGTTTTTAATTATTATTTATCTTATTTCATCACGTTAAAGAAATATAGCAAGCTTTTTGCTTTTTTAGCCAAACGTGCAAGCAGTAGGGATTTCAGCAATACCTGGGCACACCTAAGTCGCTGTCGACTGTAAAAATCGTGGTCTTCCTAAACCTCGTTTAAATAGCGTCTCCGCCTGCAGGTCTCACGGGGAATTGATCGGGCTCAACAGACCCGCTGCCTGTCACCACCGTGCGGTATCCGCGGAAGACCCTGACCACCATCGCCCTCTGTGGCAATGACCACCGCTACCGATACCTTGATATCAATGGTATGAGTGAATACCTAAGATATATTAATATTATCTTCAATGATCTCGGGAGAGTTTACCGTTTAATGGTCAACAAATAACTCGAGTACAAAACTGGTTCTAATCGGGAATGTCATTTACGAAGTTGTCGGTCATAATATTTATCAAGGATAGGAAGTATTTTTTTGGAATCGAAATTAAGGAATCGTTTCGATGACCCATTTAATAAATAGGCGGAGAGGAAAAAACGAGTTACAAGGTCTCATGCTACGACGGCGGTTCGACAGCGTTAAGATAGAGCCAGCCCAAAAAAAGAAAAAAGGATAAACAGTCCTCTTAGTCAAGTCTAATTTCGAGAAGAGAACAACCGGCGATTTCTCCAGGCAGCGTTCATGGTCGGGATCGTGAAATAGATTCATGGTGCCACGGGAGACAGTCCTCATGTGAGCACGAAGTATTCACAACTAACAGTAAATAAAACTCAAATACAAGGTTATTGTGTTACAAAACGTATGTTTAAACAAAAGTTCAACTCACGATACCTCATCATAATAAGTGGTGAGGTTAAGAAGTATCACTCGAGACTATGACGTCAGAGCTTAAATATCAACAATGCAAATCAATATGGCTACTCCGTAAATAATGCATAAATGACGGATCAATCAATATGTTAAATCTAATCAAGCCTTTGGATGTGCACTATAAGACATAGGGGAAGATAATGCTATTGTTGTTAAGACATCGACCTAATGATGATAGGTAGAGAACACTGTAGTTTACGAGTTCTACCCCGATTATCTATCACCCGGATAAAACGGACAGGGTGTGTCCAAATAACAGCCTGACATAAAAAAAAATAATGCTACAATTGCCACTCTTGGTAGGCGGATTGGTGTTCGCAGGTAGTATTATGAAATACCTATGAATGCCTACATTGTAGCACCATTACTTAATTTCCCGTGGATAAAAATTGGCTGAGGATTACCAGGGTAACAGACTCTCCTCAAAAACTCGTAACACCTATTGCAACCACCAACTCGCGTGCCAAACATGGTAGTTATGGTGTTATTCCCAAGAAAAATATCATCATCATATCAGATCATATGTGTTTCAGTGTTTGGCTCGAGCCTCCTCCGTAATAGGAGGGAAATTGACTTACCATATACTATACTGACCAGAGCGTCAGACATGTTAGTACCTATGGGATTTTATTTCAAGTTTTTCTCCTCTTGCATAGATGTGATATAGGCACATATTGTATGCTTTGGTCGTATTCTAGATCAACCACAGGTCCACAGGCAAGTCAAGCGGTGGTGAATAGTATTGTTACTCAGTTATTACACGCCGAGAAAAAACCACACGGACCCCATCGAAGAAAAGCATGGTTATAAGCTAAATAACGGCAGTCACGTCAAATCCACCATTCCATGGGTTAAATTTTAAGTGGGCCCGTTGAGGGACTGGGTGCTAAAACAATGATGATGATTTTGTTTCATAGAGCTTCAAATGTCTTTATTAAAAAATTTTCACCTTCAAAATGTTCTGAAAATAGTGCTAATGGTCATACATTCTATATCAGTCATCATTATAATTTAAGCCACGTGTAAGTCCATCCTACGCTCAGTCGTATACGCGGGTGATACTTGCAAATAATTCTGCTTTGAAATACGTAGACTCAATTTGTCCTAAGCCCTTAGGAGCTTAACCTCCACGAATGTATTTTTTTTTGACATTAAGTATTATAAATGTAAGGATAAATTTAAGATATTTATTTTTAAATTAGCTATTATGAAACTGTATAGAGAACGCAGAATTCAAAATACCGACATGTCCTGTCTTGTTTCAATATCCAAGTAAAAAAAATGTCCGATCCAAAAATGGCGATTTTGAGTCTAGGTCTACGACATTTAAGACGGAAGATTAGGTAAGGTTAGACCACTTCACCATTTTCGCACGCCTTTTTCGTTATCTCTTATATCACCTGCGGGAAAGGATCCATACGAAAATATGACTGCAATACTTCGACAGAATGATATGAGCACGAGAACCAAACGATTTTTTTATCGATTAAATGATCGTCTGGTCTGGAAACATTTCAAGTGTTTTGTTTTGTTCGATGTACGGTCGTTAACACTCTTCTGTAATCGATTTGTATAATGTGTCTGGATATGAATCGATTTGAAATTCAATTGAACTTCAATTAACCGCGTCTGCAAATATTATTAAAATTAAAATCTGAAACCGGTTGACCCTGCAGGCCAACCCTGGATCTTCTTGATATACTCAAGTTTATAACGTTCAACGCTATAAAAAATTGCAAAAATTTGAGCTCTTTAAGCTTTCTATAGTATATTTCAATCTAAGAATTGCTAAATTAATTCTCGATGTTTTATGGGTTTTTAGGTTAAATTAACTTTTTTTTTAACTTAGCGACGTCCTGGTCGTCCACCACTCAGCCACTCAACTATTCTGCTTATCGAATCACGATATCACAATCCCATCAAGGAGCTGTTTATGCGAAAGACGAGATTGCAAGATTGGTAATGGATCAGCAAATACTGTTGCTACCACTTTCTACAGATAGATTTTAAATTATTTCAAATAAATAATATCTTTAATTGTTATCTTTATCCGTGTTGCCGCTAGTTGCATGGGAATATTCTTTTTTATAGACACCGTGAACCGAAATAGTTTTTTTTTTACTTTTTAAACAAGATTTTTTTTCTTTTTAAGGTAATAATCCTTGCATTACAGAGGACTTTACAAACATTTTATTACATCCAGACTCAGAACAACAATTTGTCGTTCGCAGTCTTGTCCTGCATGGAATTTGAACTCACGACACTGGCACAGTATCTTAACAACTACACCATATGTGCAGTATTTTAGTTTGAACAGATTGACCACAATATCTGCTATAGCAGTAGTTTTTCACAAGGCACCTAATATCTGACCGATCTCCGACCCTTTGATCTGATGAGAAAATACTTGGATGGATTGTCAGGATAATTAAGGGGCTTCACATGTTATAGATAGCGGTATGTATTTGAGGGCTTATGATCCGCTCTATAATTTACTGGACGGATATAAAATTAATAACATAATTTTCCTCAAATATCCAACAATCCCTAACTGTCGAGATTCTGTCGCACAAGAACCCCTCAAACAGATTACGCAAAATTTTAATTAGATAAGTTACTGTCGTTCTTTCTGGAAAATCTAATTATAAGAAATTAAATGAATGCCTCTGAAATTTATTAATATAAATTTTCATAATATTAATTATATTGGAATGATTGGTTTTTTAGAAAGATAATCCATTCGAACTCTCCCAAAACAGCCGTCTTTAATTACCTGTCTATACAATTATGTATCTATCTATCAAAATTATTGTAAATAGGCAAACCTGATTACTTATATTATATATGACGAAACTTGAAAAGATTCTTTAATTTAGATAGAAAGCAAGTAAAAAATATTACTCTTTCATCAGCCTTGTTATCATAAATATTTTATTTAAAATAAAACGACCAGTAAACAATAGTAAGCTATTGTTTACTGGTTGTGTTAAATAAAATATGCTGCGATTTTATTTTATGATATTCGAGAATATTGATGAAAAGCAATTGTAATATTATTATTAGTGCATACATATGCAATTGTATAATTAAAAATTGTATAATATATATATATATATATATATATATATATACCTTCGATTGGCGGACGATATAGTCGTTATGGCAGAATCCATGGAGGACCTTGGCACAATGCTCAATGATCTTAGCAGGGTATCCCAACTAGTGGGTTTACGAATGAACATGGACAAGACAAAAGTCATGTCAAATGCCCATGTCATTCCTGTACCGGTCCTAGTTGGCAATGCGATTCTTGAAGTTGTCGATCACTATGTTTACCTAGGACAAACAGTCCAGTTAGGTAGATCCAATTTCGAGAAAGAGATCAGCCGACGAATCCAACTCGGTTGGGCAGCGTTCGGGAAACTTAAGAGGATCTTCTCGTCCAACATACCTCAGTGTCTGAAAACACAGGTCTTTGACCAGTGTGTGTTACCAGTGATGACTTACGGCACGGAAACGTGGTCCCTAAATGTAGGCCTCTTATCAAGGCTCAAAGTCGCTCAGCGTGCTATGGAGCGGGCTATGCTCGGGATTTCTCTGCGAGATAGAATCCGGAATACGGAAATCCGCAGAACGGGTGTAACCGACATAGCACGAAGAATTAGCACGCTGAAGTGGCAAAGGGCAGGCCACATCGCTCGACGAACCGACAACCGCTGGGGAAGAAAGGTTCTCGAGTGGCGACCACGTATCGGACGACGCAGTGTAGGACGCCCCCCCACTAGGTGGACCGATGACCTAGTGAAAGTAGCTGGGCGTCGTTGGATGCAGGCGGCACAGGACCGCTCATTGTGGCGCAACATGAGGGAGGCCTACGTCCACCAGTGGACGGCGATAGGCTGAAATGATGATGATGATATATATATAAATATATAAATTGTATTATATAATATTTCGAATGGCATCACACTGAAACTATTAATAAGCATGTTGTAAGATGTAATTTTATTTAAGTGAAATTAGAAAAATTAATATAAATAGGCAATCCCGCTGAGTTTCTTGCCGAATCTTCTCAGTGCGGTCGCGTTCCGATCCGGTGGTAATTTTAAGAAAATAGTAAAAAAATGATAATATGTAAGTGCCCTAGCGGGGTTTATACATAAATGATTTGAATATGCCTGTTTCAAAGAGATGTGAACAGGCTTTTGAGTTGATTTTTACTAATATTCTAACACAATTTATTAGTCGTTTTGTAATAGTCCTTGTATTTCAGGGAAGTTTACAAACATTCAGCGGACACGTATTACTTCCAGGCCCAGAACAACAATTTGTGATCGCACAAAATATTGTCCTGCATAAGTATCGAATATATGAGGTTGCTATCATAACCACTATGCCATCTCTGTAGTCAAAATGATCTATCTTTCATTTAGACTGTTTATTGAAAACTATCATTGATAATTAGGAGTGGTGATTATTAATAAAGTGCCATCCTAACTCATAATTAAGGAAACGATAGTTTGTGTCAAAGGGCTGTTCAACTGGCACAGGCTCCTAATACAAATATAAAAATACGTGCTACGATATTCGCTTTTGCTCTTCGAAATTGCTCAACCGATGTATATTCAATTTTATGAATGAACCTGTATGTTTCATCATCATCATCATCATCACAGCCCACATACGTCCCACTGTTGGGCTCGGGCCTCCTCTACAATGGGAGGGAATTTGACCTACTATACCTACCATGCTGGTCAGACATGTTGGTATAGAGTTTCATTTCGAGTTTTTCTTAGTCGTCTTTTACGACATCCATGGGCAAGACAGGGAGTGGTGAATTGTATTCTTACTCCGTCGCCACACGGAAAACCTGTATGTTTAGTTTCGGTTTAAAGGTAAGTTAGTTTCAATTTGAAGATGTCACTCCGGATAGCTAGAATAAAAGTAAACACCTCTTGCAAAAAACAAAACAATCTGACACAACTAACGTTGACCGACTATATGTTCTTCCCTAAGTATGAAAGCTGATTTATGAAAAACTAGCAACCCGCTCTCGCTACGCTTCTATTTCAGTCGCCTTACCGGCACAGTTCCCATTCCTGGGGGAATAGCGAGATAATGTACGCTAGCTACCTGATAGTAAAATATTATCAAAATCGGTCCAACCGTTTTGAAGATTACTCCAAACAAACAGACAGACAAAAAAAAACTAAACTGTTTTTTAGGCATGGATGTTGTGTGAATAACCCTGTGAGTATGAAAAAACCCTAGTATTTTGACGTAACAAACAGACGCTTCAAATTTATTTATTCGTATAGATATACACATGATCAAATCATCCGCTGTGCCTTAAGTTCAAATTCAAAACCACGAATTCAGGAAAAAACTTAATGCCGCAATACAGCAGTCATTTATTACAGAGTTCATTTAAATATTAATACATAGTGACAAGTGGGGTTAATGTAATGTATGAAGGCATTCAAGCATCACCCTCAAGACTTTATATTGAGATCACACTCAGTCAAGCAAGGCACGTCTCTTCATATCAAGCGTGACCCCTTATGAATTCATTATAAGCAAAATAATTCATGAATCCGTAAACTCATGTAAAATTTATTTTATAATTTACTAGCTGAATTGCACAAATTTAATTTCATCTGCGTGCTAGAGAGAGAGAGAGAGAGAGAGAGAGAATTAGAGAGAGTAGGACATAGCGCACCTATGACATGCAACGCACGCAGGGGAAGCTCAAAAGAAATAAATTTGCCCGTTTTTGCAACATTTTTCGTTGATGCTCCGTTCCTATTGGTTGTCGAGTGATATTACATAGCCTTCCTAGCTTTAGGTATAGGCTATTTAATGCTAAAAACGTTTCTATACTAAAAAGTAGTTCCTGAGGTTAGGGTGCATCGCAATCCCAGAGAATGTACTATGCTGATTGTTTATACACTCGATCAAATGTGGAACATTGTTATATTGTCGACAATACAAGTTTTAAAGAAGAGTATTCTACTTTTAAAGTTGCCATGGTTAGTTACAAATTCAGAACATTCGTTACACACTTTTCACTCCAGGGTTGTTCTCGCGAACTTTTCGACAGCGTCAAAGCACTTCCATAAGAAATTTAAAAATAAATACTCACATGATCCGCCCTCTTATCGTAGTCGAGATACCAGTCTCCACTTTCAGCATCATCACCAGTATCCAGCATATCTTCATCATCTCCTATGTTATCATCTTCCAAAACAGTAAGACCGTGGAGCTTCTCCAATGAATCGTATGACTTCTCCTTGGACGAATCTTTGCTATCCACCTCACTAGCGACGTCATCATCTGCGTAGAGCTATAAATAATTTTCATAATAAGTCTCATTATCATCATCATCTTGCTCTTATCCCAATTACTTGGGGTCGACGCAATATGTCATCTGTTTTGACATATTGCAAAAAGTTTCGGCAATGACTTTTATGACCGGCCGCCTGCCTGACGTCAACCCTCCTTGGGAATGTAATCGTTGACCCAAATGGTACCAGATGGAGTTGGTCCGGGTCAATCTAGGGCTCCTAGTCGTCTTTTACGACACCCACGAGCAAAGCAAGGGTTGGTAGTATTCGAAGCCGCTACCACACAGCTTAATAAGTCTCATTATCACGCTGAATAATTAGAAAGTACTTATTTTCAAATGAAACTTAATAATTTTATAGTAAATTATTAAGTTAAGTTATACAGTATATATCCGTAACCTTGATCAATTGTTGTTAATTAATTATTCAATGAATAATTATAATGAAAACTTACAAGTGTAGTATTTATTCATACAATAACCAATTAAACCTCAATAATATATCGCGTGTTATACATATATTAGGCGGTTATGCAAACACTATAAAATCTTAACATAAATACAGGTTGATTCAAAATAATATAACACCTATTATTCCCTAATTTCATAGATCTTGAGACATACGTACGCTTATTCTGATTTCAGTTTTAAGTCTTGGGTCCGTAGTGTCTGAAGAAATCTTAAATTTAACTTTTATGTGCGTGACTCGGCACTGTACCTAAATAAACATATCAGCTGTGTAGTGAAATGTCGATTAGATTGCTTCTGTATTAATAACTAACTAATACTAATAAGTAACTAAACTAATAAGTAACTAAAATTACATGATAAATACTCTCAGAGAAGTAAGTTTCTAAATAAATTTTAAAAAAGTATCTTTCTCTCTAATTTAAAGAGACGGAAAATATTTTATTTGTATTTATTTTACATGTTTAAGATTTCTCTATTTCGAGATATCTCGAAAATTTCAAAGTAATAAGACGTTATAGTCAGAGAAGTGAGTTAAAAAAAATCTTATTAGATTTGTGATCGGTGTTTTAAATAGTAAATTCCTGAAATATACGTTTTACTTACATAGATACATACATACAAATACCCAGTCACATACAGACATGCACTTTCACATACTAGTTAAGGTTTGAAAAGATGTTGGCAAAATACCAGCGCTTTATTTAAAGAGGAGTATCACGTGATGAGCCAATAGCCTTTTTTGTTCCGCGTTAAAATTAAATTATTTTATCTAAGAATTTCTTTTCTTTAGTTATGTTTGGTTTTTTTTTATTTGATTTAACGAAAACAGAATAAATTTCTTTTATTTATTTAGTGCTGCGCTAAGCTGCTGCCACTGAAGGCAAGGCATCAGTATCGGTGGACTGTTCAATTAGCGGTGTGCGATAATGTTATAGAACCACTTGCGGGCCTTTTTTAGCTCATGCGGTTTGGGCAGGGTCTGAGCAAACCATATCTAGTTAATATTTTTTTTTTATTTGGATTACAAAAATTATTAGTGCATTTCATAGTGCGAGGTACCTCTTTTCTGAATGTTTTTGAATCGCTAATCGCAATTGAAGTGCTTGCGTGTTGAGCAACTAATAAGTATTACGGTGTTAAATACATGGACATCATTCTGTATAAGCAGTATACACACCAACAGTTGTATATTAACCTCAGCTATATGATTTCATTAATTAATGCTTCATGAGTTGAAACGTGACTTTAAATGGAAATATGGCCACATTTATAAACATTTGTTTCGCATAAATTCCATTTTCAGAAAATTGAGGTAGAAATCATTTAATAAGAGTTAATAATCAATAAGTCAATCAATTAATATTTTATAATTATGATTAAAACTTGTGGAGTCGTAAGAATTCAAGTCACCGTCAGATTTGTTTACCACATGTATTCGATCATCATCATCATTTTAGCCTATCGCCGTCCACTGCTGGACGTAGGTCTCTGTCATGTTACGCCACAAAGTACGTTCCTGTGCCGCTTGCATCCAACGACGTCCAGGAACTTTCACCAGGTCGTTGGTCCATCTAGTGAGGGACGTCCTACACTGGGGTGTCCTACACTGCGTTGTCCGATACGTGGTCGCCACTCGAGAACCTTTCTTCCCCAGCGGTTGTCGATTCGTCGAGCGATGTAGCCTGCCTATTGCCACTTCAGCGTGCTAATTCTTCGTGCTATGTCGTTTACATCCGTTCTTCTGCAGATTTCCGTATTTCAAATTCTATCTCGCAGAGAAAGCCCGAGCATAGCCTCCTTCATAGCACGCTGAGCGACTTTGAGCCTTGTTATGAGGCCTACATTTAAGGACCACGTTGCCGTGCCGTAAGTCATCACTGGTAACACATACTGGTATTCGATACATGAGGAATATGATCAGATTACATCATTCCAAGACTAAGATACGGCTGCGGTTAGAGGTTAGAGGGATTAGTATAGGGTATTATTTCTAATTTTCTTTCTCTTGCATAGGTATCTATATCTATGCAAGAGAGAAGAGTATATTATAATCCCTTAGTCGTCTTTTACGACACCCACGAGTAAGAAAGGGGGTAGTGAATTGTATCTTTACTTTGTCACCACACGGAAAACAAACAATCAGTAGCTTGTGATTCAACAATAATAATCTTTTAACCGACTAAAGTAAAGCCGTATATATGTGTTTTAGCCGTGTATCTGCGATATATCTGGGTGAGTTTTGATGGGCGGTGCACACGCAAGTACCTGTGTTCTAGCCAAGGCAGTGGGTGATCGGACCGCAGATTAGTCGGTCACTAGCGGGGAGGCGCACGATTTGATAAGCACGAGTTTCTCGACTTGAGTTTTATAAAACTATTCATTAATACTTGTATCATTCCGATTTTCTCAATCTATATCTATACCAATAACTAAAATTGGAGTGTCTGTTTGTAATGTCAAAATAATAGGCTTTTTTCATGCTCACACGGTTATTTGCACTATACATATGCCTAAAATACACTTTATATTTTTTTTTGTCTGTCTGTCTGTCTGTTTGTTCCGGGTAATCTTCAAAACGGCTGGACCGATTTCAAAAATTCTTTCACCCGTAGAAGGCTATAATATCAGGGAGTAAACTAGGCTATTTTTTATCCCGGTATTCCCACGGGAACGGGAACTACGCAGGAAAGACTGAAACCGAAGCGAAGCGAGGGCGGGTTGCTAGTAGATAATAATACAGAAAGGTGTTTGCAGGTATAGGTACGCTGACTTACAAAAACTCTTCACGATTTAAAGAAGTGTTATGATATTAGATTAAATAATAATGACGACAAAATCAAGGCATCCGGTCCGGTAGTCCAATAAATTGGCGGAGAGGGTAATACGGCAATTATGCGACCCTAGAGCACCCTACCAACATCATCCTGTTAAACAAAATGCTCAAATAACATTAGTGTAATAGATTTTTAAAGGTTAATGCTCCGAACACTCATTTAAGAGCAATCCAAAACAAACTATGCGTTGGAATTACAGTTAAAACAAAAGCAATCGATTGTCAATAAATGAAAACCAATGACGCAAATGTGCTCAGCATCAGATGGCAAAGTTGAACGTCCGCCATTCGAAACAACATTTACGATGTGGGTGGGTGATGAATTTAGGAATAAAATGCAATTTAAGATGATATTTAGTTTCAGCGATACCAAAGATCTAGGAATGAAACGATACCATTCAGGTATCGATACTTTTAATCGATACTGTATCGGTCGTTAAGTCGGTACTTAATCTGTATTAATTGAAAAGTTTCGATGCTTACTTAGGCCGACGTAGGCCTTATAAAAAAGCTCAGTTTCTCAACGTACTATGGAGAGGGCTTCGCTCGGTATTTCTCTACGTGATAAAATACGGAAATCCGTAGATGAACGGGTGTAACCGACATAGCGCGCACAATTAGCACGTTGAAATGGCAATGGGTAGGCCACATCGAGTGGCGACCACGAACTTGACGACGCAGAGTAGGACGACCCCCTACTAGGTGGACTGACGACATCTTAAAAGGCGCAGGGAGCCGTTGGATGCAAGTGGCGCAGGACCGTACCGAGTGGCATTCTCGTGGAGAGTCCTATGTCCAGCAGTGGATGACTATAGGCTGATGCATGGATGGATGGATGCTTACTGGTATCGAAACGTTTTTGAAGTATCGAGTACTTTTATAGCGCCTATCAGACACGTTTCTTGCGCGATTGTGATGAGCTTTTCTTAATTCATGTTTTTTACTTAAAGTATTGACGTCCACCATTAAACAGTCTACTCCAATAAGGAATAGTAGCTTAATTACCATGTTTAATAGACGGGTTAGAGAACGTAATTGATTTAAGAAGTCTTCCAAGTAAGTGCACATATTCTTCTGATAACTAAAGGATTAGTCAACTTTTATGAACAATTAAAGGCAGATGACGAAAGTATTGTAGCTTGTCGCCACACGAAGAACGACATACTATATCGCGTATATACTTTATCGCGTTTGTATTTTTTCGTGGTACAGCGTACCTATCACGTTAATGGTTATGGGCGGACTGCTCGTGACTATGAAGCTGAAAAGTGTTCGAATCGCCAGTAATCAAAAAGCCGAGGTCGCGAGTGGATGGTACGGAGATTAGTCTGCCACCTGCAGAGCGGACGACTACGTGAGGGCAACTTTATAGCAACACTGTCTTCTTTGTCGGAGCGTCGAAGAGGACGGTATCCGAAAGGATAACATGCCGGGCCGACCGAGGAAGTCAAGGTATCGGCACCAGTGGTCAGCCTAATGGCCATAGGGAGGGAATATGATAGGTTATGGGGCCGCACGCTGTTCATTCGTCGCCCCGAACAGATTGGCGAGGTGTGTCTAGACCATAGCTTGTCAAAAAACAGTAATCAAAATTTAAATACAAATACGACAAAATCCGTAAAAATAGTTTATTTTTTTAATATGTAATCATCATCATCGCAGCCCACATATGTAATACAATGGGAGGGAATTTGACCTACTATACCATGCTGGTCAAACATGTTGGTATAGGGTTTCATTTCGAGTTTTCCTTCTCTTGCACAGATATTATGTGTATATTATATCCGATAGTTGTCTTTTACGACATCCACGGGCAAGATAGGGAGTGGTAAATTGTATTCTTAATCCGTCACCACACGGCAAAATAAATATAATGGATTAACATGTAGATACCTAATGGTCGCGTAAACATCAGAAATAATTATATATCTTTAGTTTTGAAATGCGATACAGAGCAGAAAATGCAGATATATTAATGAGAGCAGAGAAGTAGGTATAGTATCTGTTACAAAGCTATTTATATCCACAATGTTATTGAGTTTGGCTTACAAGATAATGTCCGAATTGACAATTTGTTTATTTAAATTTTAACCTTTTTATCACTGCATATTTTAACATGCATATGTCAAAACTTGAATATTAATAAATCGTTATACACGGTATAAGAAGTTGGAGTGTTCAAAGTATGTAGTAAGTCTACATTAAGAAATTGTAATGCTTTATCTTGTCAGCTTATGTATAAGAAAACAAATAACTAAGTCTAGAATCATCTTAGACCTTATGGGCAACTTTGTGACAACAAGAATTTGGACCCTATTAGACAAATAACACGAAGTTTATGCCTGTTTTTTCCCAACAATGCCTATTAGATAAGGCATTTGAAACATCAATGTTACCTACTTGTTGAATTACATTTATTGATATAAATGATTAATACAATTGGAAAGTATATAGTTTACTAGCTGACCCGGCGAACTTCGTATTGCCATAATTTTTTTCATAAATATATTTTCTAAATTTCCGAACATATAGTCTCTAATAGAAGAACCATTGCGGCTTTGTCGGGAAAGATTTGATCGTCTTGGTCGCGGCACTGTTAATGATGATTCAAACAGAATACAAATTACTGATTATTGATTTCTGACAAAATTATTATTATCAAATTTTCAACCATACTTAACTATAGACAAAATTACGTTTAGTTGTCATTTACGTTTTGTTATTACATATCAAATGCGTTTTTATTATCTTACGTTTCATAATGACTTGTATTCTTTTTGACATGAGTTTCAGTGCGAATATGGAAATGTCATATTAAGCTCTTGTATTATATTAATTTTTTTTAATGGTTTATAGTGTTATATTGAATAATTTTGCTGATATTTTATGTAATATAATACAGTTAAGGTGCTGAAGTGTGGTGAATGTGATAAAAGAGTGGTTTACGTGTATTTTCATATTCTACCGAAATTCCCAGAGAAATCATTTAATTAGGTTTTCAGCGCCTAATTAATGGTAATGACTTGACTTACTGACGGGCATGACTATAAATAAGCTATTCTATATAAAGAAATGTTAAATAATAAGAAGAAAATTGTATCAAACTTGGCTGTATGGGCTTTGACCTCTTTGCCTGTCCGAATGGACAAACAGAAACATAAAAATAAAATTTATTTGACATTTTTGTCACGTCACACGGGAAAGCGATGGAACGGGATAAACAAATATCCTATGTCCGTCTCCTGGTTCTAAGCTACTTCCCCACCAATTTTCAGTCAAATCCGTACAGCCGTTCTAGAGTTATAAATGTAGTAACTAACACGACTTTCCTTTATATATATAGTTTTGATATGCCACTCGAAACTGTAGCAGGGTTCATCCATTGTACCTGAAATCGTTATGATCTTCAACTGTACGTTTCCAGCGATCATTTCTCCCACGTAAGTGCAAGCTCTGGAATGAACTACTTCTTGTTGTGTTTCTCGAGCGCTATAACTTGTTCTTCTCAAATAAGGTTGAAGAATAGTATTTTCTTCATGGTCTGGCTGTACTCCTGGTATTGGAAAGGTCCATGAGCCACTTACTATCAAGTGCGCTGCTTGCTCGTTTGCCACCATCGGCAATAAAAAACAAGCTATAGGATTTAATTAGTTAAAATTATTTTTTATCAACTACCTAAAATAAAAATAAAGGGTTTCAGAGCCCTTGTCAGTAAAGAGACCTTGAGGTACGAACCCCCTGTGCTCTTACAATAAGGACTGCATATACGAGTATCGTTATTTGCTTTAACCCAAGCCTTTTTAAAAGGAGGGGTGGGTTACGGTCGATTTAACCCAAGCCTATGTGAAAATCAACAAAATACTTCATTAAAATTAAATGATTAACGAGCCATTACTCATTGGTATTGATCAAATAGCCTGGGGGTTAAATCCTCAAAGTAAAATTAGAATCACTTTCATGTGAATACGTTTGATTTTGATACATCGTAAAGATCTGTAGAACATAAATATACCTACCTAATTTAGAAAAGCTTCCATTGTTAATATTACAGTATGCTTTTTGGTGTGGAAATTACGATCGTTTGACTGCAAAGATAGCGTATTGGCATGGCATTAAATGTGGCATTAAACGCCGTAGAGTCATTTTTTTAATATATACAAATAAATATACCTAATTGAAATGTATGTTTGGAATGTCAAATTAATTTTCATGCTCATATGGTTATTTATACGATACTTATGCCTATTCCAAATATTTATATATTTTTTGTCTAAATTCATAATAATATTTAAGTCAGTCATAATATTTAAATATTTTTTGTCTGTCCATCCGTCTATCTGTTCGGGGTAATCTTCAAAACGGCCAGACCAATTTTGATTATATTTTACTAGCAGGTAGTAGTTTACATAAGGGATAATTTAAGCTATATTTAATCTCGGTATTCCCACGGGAAAGGGAACTACGCAAACGGGAATTACTAAACTACTTTAATAAAAAAAAACTACACTCTGCACTAAGGAAATAATCTTTGTATTGCGTGGGCCTTTGCCAAGTATTTATTTGACGGACACAAATTACAACCAAACTCAGACAACAATTTGTGGATCGCCAGTATTGTTCTGCGAGAAATCAAACCCAGTACACTGCCGCGATGGGTCGGTATCTTACCCACTACAAGGCATGTGCAGTTATCTACCCACTCAAGCAAATTATTTGTGCGATTTCATCAAAAACTGTTCTCAGTATAGGTGTAATTTGCTGCGGGTGACGTGACCGGGGAATTAGTCCGTCACCCGCCGAGAGGCCGACCGCGTGAGTAAAGACCGACGTCCTCCCCGAGGAGGGGGGCGTCGGTCGATGGGAGGATACCCCAAGTAGGGGGTATTCCGTCCGGCTGACCACTAATGACAAGTAACCCTGCTGCGGTGGTCGGCCCAACGACGAAGGAGACGTGTGGGTGGGTTACGGGTGTGCGTGCTTACGCCCCTCTGTCGCCCCGGAACGGAGTGGTACGAGGAGCGCCGACCGCAACCCACCCCAAAAAAAAATAGGTGTAATTTACTTCCATTAATCGCGTTTTTAAAGTTATTTTTGATACCAGTACATATGTGCAAGTCAGAGTTCATTAAACAAACAATTAACTTTAAACGAATGTTTAATTAACGTTTTTCCGTGTTGTGACTGAGTAAGAATTTAATTTACCGATCTTGCCTGTGGGCGTCGTAAAAGACGATTTAGAGATAAATATGTTTATAAAAAGAGAAGGAAAACGCAACAAAACCTTAAATCAATCCATATGATTGGTAGAGTAGGTTAATTTACCTCCTATTATGTAAGAATCTCGAGCCCAACAGTGGCATGTATATGAGCCGAGATGATCAGATGGACGGAGTAGAATTCAATTCATCACTTTTTACCAGTGGTTGTCGTAAATAACAACTAGGGGATCTAATATGTAAATAACATTTATGCAAGAGATGGATAATCGCCGAGAGGCCGACCGCGTGAGGAAAGTCCGACGTCCTCCCCGAGGGGGGGGGCGTCGGTCGATGGGAGGGTACCCCACGTAGGGGGTATTTCGTCGGGCCGACCACTGATGACAAGTAACCCTGCTCCGGTCGTCGGCCCAACGACGAAGGCGATGTGGTTTTCGGGTGGGTTGCAGTGCTTACGCCCCTCTGTCGCCCCGGACGGAGTGGTGCGAGGAGCGCGCCGACTGCAGCCCACGCCAAAAAAGAAAACAAAAAAAAGAGATGGATAATGTATACAATTTAATAAAGTTGAAGTGTCGGTTTGTAATGTCAAAATAGTACGTTTCATGCTCACATAGTTATTTGCACGATACGTATGCTTAAAAACTAGTTTATTTTTTTTGTCTGCCTGTCTATTTGTTTGTTCTAGGTAATCTGCCAAACGGCTGGGCCGATTTTAATAATATTTTACTGCCAGGTACTTGTTCACCTAAAAAGTAGCTTAGGCTATTTTGCTCTCAAGAAACCCCTTTTAAAATTTTACCAATCCAGAAATCGAGCTCGAAGTCTCATTGACTACAGTCGCGTATCGTAATATTTTTGAAGATACTGGACATTTAAAATGCGGGTAAACTGAAATCGAAGCGCAGGCGGGTTGCTAGTTCAATATATAATTCTCTACTAATCCTAGAGACCAATCATCATCATAATTTTCATCATTTCTGCTCATATACGTCCCACTGTTCGGCTCGAGCCTCCTCCATAATAGGAGGGAAATTGACGTTACTATACCATGCTGGTCAGGCAGGTTGGCATAGGGCTTTATTTCGAATTTTCCTTCTCTGGCATATATGTTATATGCATTTTATATCCCTTAGTCGTCTTTACGACATTCACGGGCAATATAGGGAATGGTGATTTGTATTCTTACTCCATCCCCACACGGTTTAGAGAGAGACCAATAATACTAATAAGTACAGTAGAACCCGTTTAAGACGATTTCGCAGGGACCCGACCAAAAACGCGTCTTAGGCGGGCAAGCGTAATATGCAGGCAAGAGAAAACGTGCCATTATTAATTATTATATTCTATTATTATTTTGAATACCTATTACCTATTGAATTTAATGTTTAAAATTACCGAAAATAAAATTTTGTTTATTGTTATTACGTTACTTAAAGTAATCACTTATTTTAGTTTCACAAAAAGATTTTGAGGCATTAGCAATTACAAGATTTTCAACGTAATTTAATTTTCGCAGTGCGTCTTCGCTTGATTCAAAGAAGTTACATAGCGTCTTAAATCATTAACTGCTGATAATGCCTGGGCGTGTGACAAAATCGGACTTGACTCATTTTCTTCTTGGTCATTATCACTTAGGGTCGCTCGAGAGTCGTCACTTCGTCAGTCGCTGGCCGCTGTCGCAAGGGGTAATCTGTGTATTTTAGTGCCACGTGTTGGCGTATTAAACGGGATGACGATCGTATAAAGCGTTAAGAAATGTATAAAAACATGTCTCAAGTTGCTGCTCATATGCAACCCACTGTTGGGCTCGAGACTCCATGAGAATAAGAGAGAAATTTAGCTACACGTTGGTCAGGTTAGTATGGGGTTTTATTTAGAGTTTTTTTTTTCTCTTGCATAGATGTTATATACCTATTTAATCCCCTAGTCGTCGAAACCCACGGGGCACTAAAGGGGGTGATGTATTGTAATATTACCTCGTCACAAAACACAATTTATTTGACCCACTAAATTACCTTACGTAAGAGCTAAACAACAAACGAATCATGTAATTACGGCCATACATGTTTTTATAGCATGCTTGGACGAGCCAAATAAAAAAAAAGCGCATGAATTTAAACACACGAACAATTCGCATCTAAATTGGTCCTGACGTCCACGGTGTCACGCGGGACAGTGGCGTGTTCTGTATCGATTATATCTGTTTGTGACTACCAATACATTATAAAGATAACAGAGAATTATTCAACTAGTATTTATTTATATTAGTGACTAGCAACCCGCCCTCGCTTCGCTTCGGTTATAGGTTATAGTCGTTTTACCCGCGTAGTTCCCGTTCCCGTGGGAATACCGGGATAAAATATAGCCTAGTTTACGCCCTGATATTATAGCTTTCCATTGGTGAAAGAATTTTTGAAATCGGTCCAGCCGTTTTGAAGATTACCCGGAACAAACAGACAGACAGACAGACAAAAAATTTTTAATTGCTATTTTAGGCATAGGTGTCGTGCAAATAACCGCGTGAGCATGAAAGAAGCCTATTATTTTGACATTACAAACAGACACTCCAATTTTATTTATTGGTATAGATGTGGCGGATATGAAGTAAATCCGTCAGTATAATAACCGTATTAGATCTCGATACCTATCTCTATATATAAAAGAAAATCGTGTTAGTTACACTATTTATAACTCGAGAACGGCTGTACAGATTTGCCTGAAAATTGGTGGGAAGGTAGCTTAGAACCAGGAGGCGGACATAGGATACTTTTTATCCCGTTTCTTTTTTTAATGGTGTTTACAAGATTTCGGCAATAAATCTTATATCCTGTTCGATCGCGTTCCCGTATGACGTGACATAAAATGTCAAACAGAAAACCAGTCACTATGAAACGTAGTATAAAAAATGTATTTGATATGTAGTAACAAAAATCAAATGACAGCTAAACGAAATTTTGTCTATAGTTAAGTATGGTTGAAAATTTGATAATTATAATTTTGTCAGAAATCAATAATGAGTCATTTGTATTGTGTTTGAATCATCATTAACAATGCCGCGACCCAAACTATCGAATCTTTCCCGACAAAGCTGTAATGTTTCTTCCATTAGAGACTATATTTTCGAAAATTTAGAAAATATATTTACGAACAAAATTATGGCGTTACGAAGTTCGCCGGGTCAGCTAGTTATCCTATAATTTAGAATTATTTCCGTTACGGATATTGGATTTTAACAGAATGCTAAATTTGATTATTATTCCTCTTTGAAGAAGCTTACTTTTAGGCTAAGAAAATCTATCTTAAAATTTCTCACACAGTTCCCGATCCTATTCGAAAGTTTTCATCGGTTCCGGTTTGAACATCTTATATGTCCGAAACTGTAACCGAAACCGATAAAAACTTTCGTAATCCAATAGTTTTTGTTATTATCAGACTTAATTTATACTAAGAAATAAGCAAGCCGAAGGAATTATTAAACATACTGATGGACATGGGCTTCCACCATACACCAGAATTGGAGTAGTTATTGTCATAATCACCACGCTTGACAAGCGGGTCGCGGATCGCATTAAAGTATTATATGTTTCTCAGGAGAGTTCTGCAGCTCATTCTACAGGTGATCCCATAGCTGATGTTTACGACTCCTATGGGCAAGTAAGGTGGTGACAACTGTATTCCTTCCTTTCCATAAGTCTTTGATTCGCGGTGGCCTTTCCATAAATAAGAATATTACATCCAAAGTTAGAACAACTTTTCAAACCTATGATGCTCCTCACGGAAACTCTATATATTGACAAATACACCATCTCCATCCATCATATAGTCAGAATACTCAATCAAAATATTATTGTTTAAAATTCTTAAATATAAATAATTCTATAATATTTTACTTTAAATATTAAAGAGATTATTACTGTTGAGATAATAGATGTTTTTAAATAATTATTCATTACATATTTCAACAACATAAACAAAGTAATTGGGTGATTCCCGAGGTCGAGGTTTTGGGTTTTAACGCGATAATCGTGAGATAGCGTCTAGCTATCTATCTTTCAGTTTATTATTATGATTTATAATAAATTAACTACATCGAGCTTTACTGTTTCAAGCTACACTGTACAAGATCCCACTAAGAGCGCTTATGACAATGCTGCGCAGTAGAATAACACTCTAATATTTTAATTATGCGGGCACTATCAAAAATATTCTTTTCCTTTTACTTTTCTCAACACTCTTTTCAAAAAAAAGAATCCTTACATTGCGGGGGAACAGAAATATACAATTACAGGATACAAATTATAACCTAAGCTTAGGACAAAAATTGTGGATCACCCAAAATATTGTCCTGCATGGGAATTGTACTCATGACACTGGCACGGTAGGTCAGTATCTTGGGGGGCGGGGCCGGAGCAGGGGGGCGGGGCCGGAGCACCTCCACGTGGTGCTCCCTGGAAACGTCCATTTGGACGTCACGCGTCCATTTGGACGGCCAAGATTCCGGCAGGAGGGGGTCTCCGCGTGCGGCTCTGATGGCAGAGCGCACGGCGGATCTGACCCGGGGCCAATGGGGCGGATGTGCCTCATGGCACTCCGTCGCCAGAGACGGTGGCGTCACGGCCCGGGGGCGTGACGGGTCGGTCGCTCGCGAGCGGCCAGACCCGGAAGGCCCAAACCGTAACCCTGAGTGTGACTGCGGCTGAAGCTCAGGGCCGGGGGTCTTCGGACCGTGGGGAAGAAAACCCCTATAAAAAATTACCCCTAATCCTAAGTTTGGCCACTCGGCGAGGGGATGAATGGTTGGTGGGTTAAAAAGCGCGCAAGCGTCCAGCCGTTAGAGTGGTAGTCAAGGCAAGACTTAAAAATGTTCCAAAAATGGCAGAGATTAAAACGAGCGTAGCTACTCCAGAGGGTCCCGGCCACGCCGGGGAATCCCTCACTGTGCCGGTGTCTGAGCGCGAGATGCGCACAAACACCGGCACGGTCAGTCTCCGATCGTATGGGAGGGAGACAATCGCTGCTGTAGTTGCCGAGAGCCTGGCAAAACATCCGGAGGCTCCAAAGACGAGGAAGAAGAGGAAGAGGAGGAAGCTGATCGCCACCACCGTACACTCCAATAGGGTGCGTGCGCGAAAGGAGGCAGCAAAAAAGGAGGCGGCGCGGCAGGCGCAACTAGCTGCCGCCGTGGCCGCGAGCGACGAGGGCGGTGTGACCGCAGCCACCGCAGAGCCGTCGCAGAAAGTGGACGCCGGTACTGCCCGGCTGTCAGGCGGAGAGGAGAGCGACGAGGGCGGATCAGCCGCAGGACCGTCGCGGGACGAGGGCGGGAAAGCCGCAGAGCCGTCCCCAAAAAGGCGCGGAGGAAGCGACAGCTCGACGGGGCTGTCGAGCGACGAGGGCGGCACCGCCGCAGAGCCGTCGCAGGACGAGGGCGGTGGTGCTGCAGGGCCGCCGAAAGCTATGCGCCGGAGAAGCTGCTCGACGGGGCTATCGGACAGCTCCGGGAGCGATGTGGCGTACGCGCTGTCGACAGACGAGGGCGGCAGTGCCGCAGGGCCGTCTGTCTCTGAGATGTCGGCGGACGAGGGCGGCAATACCACAGAGCCGTCCGCCGACGAAAACATCAGCCATCAGCTGCAGGTCGTCCAGAGGAGGGACAAGGGCGGTGGATGCGCGGGTCCGTCCAAAGGTGGTAGGAGTAGGGAAGGCAGGCCGTCAATTGAGGAGGGTATAGGTAGGCCGTCATCCCAGAGGAAGGAGAAGGAGTTAGGAGGTAGGAAGGAGAAGGAGACGGGTAGGGGGGCTGCCGAGGAGGCTCTAACGGCAGCCCCAATTGTGAAGGAGAGGGAGGAGGCCCTCCCCCCGAGCGTCCGGAAGCGCCCCCTGCAAAAGGGTGGTGGCTCAAGCTCCGACTCGGAGGGGAGTTTCATCGTGCCTCCTCCCAAGGTCTCGACCATGCGCCGTGGGCGCAGGGGTAGGGGATCGGCGGTGGCGGCGAGGCCGGAGACCCCAGGTCCGGCCTGCCAGAGCGGGGAGGTTGCGGCCCTGCAGGCCGCGAATGCCCGCCTCAGTAAGGAGGTTTCCGGCCTGCGGGAGCGCAACCGGAAGATCGAGTCGGAGCTGTCGGCGGTGCGGAAGGAGAACCGCGGGTTGGCCAAAGACGTGGCTGACCTGCGGTCTCAAGTCGCACTCTTAGTGCCAGCCGCACCGCCGACGCCGGCCTCGCCGCCGAAACGGGCTGCGCCGGAGAGGGCGGGCCCGTCGACTGCGCCCGTGGCGCCGCCTGCGCCTGTGGTGCCTGCCGCGCCGGTTGCGCCCACCGCGCCGGCCGTTGGCGCCGCCAAGAAGCGCGGCGGGCCCCGAAAGGAGGCAGAGCCGCTGCCCGTGGTGCACGGCGTGCCGGAGGGGTCGATGCGCGTCATCTTTGCTAAGCTTGAGCTTATGCTGGATGCGCGCATCAAGGCCTTGGTGGATCGCCTTCCGCCCGAGCCACCCCTCCGGCCGCCGCTCGCCACGGATAGAGCGAGGCGGCCGCAAGCGTTGGCTCCCACCCCGCTGCCCTGTCAGGGTGGCCGCGTGGTGAGCTACGCTGCGGCCGCCGCTGGGCCCAAGGGGGCCAAGAAGGCCGGCAAGGTGCCGGCTCCCGCCAAGGCCGGGCCGCGGCCGGTGCCAGCGGCTGCACCGCAGGCGCCGGCCAGCGCACCCGCGACCGCTCCTGCTGCGCTCAGCGCTGCTGCCAGGCTCGAACAGGGCTGGCAGGTGGCTGAGCGGAGCAGGAAGGCACGCGGCCAGAAGCGGAGAGCGGCGGCCAAGGGTGCCGCCGTGGCCGCCGCTCCCCAGGCGGGAGTCGGCAGAAAGGGGAAAAGGTCGCGCAGGGGCCTCAAGTCGCCGAAGACGGCCGCGGTGGTCATCACCGTGCTGCCTGAGGCGGCTGAGAGGGGCCTCAACTATGAGGCCGTCCTAAAACGCGCCCGGCGGGAGCTGGACGTCTCCGACATCGGAGGCGTCGAGGCTAGGACTCGCAAGGCCCGGACAGGGGCTCGAATTCTCGAGTTCCCTGGGGCCGAGGGCGCGAAGACGGCCGATAGTGTGGCTTCGAAGCTGCGGGGGCTGTTCGGGCCAGAGGATGGTGTCCGAATCGCCAGGCCTGTCAAGTGCGCAGAGATGCGCCTGACGGGCTTGGACGATTCCGTGACGGTGGAGGACGTCCGAGAGGCCATTATGGCGCGTACCGGATGTGCCTCGGACACCGTCCGGATTGGCACCATCCGCCCTGGTCCAGGCGGCGTCGGTGCTGTCTGGGTGCAGTGTCCGGTGGAGTCGGTCAAGCAATTGGCCGACTCAGGCAGACTCCTCGTGGGCTGGAGCTCGGCGCGGGTAAGCGTGCTAGAGCCCCGGCCCGCGAGGTGTTATAAATGCATGGCGGTCGGGCATACCCGACCGACATGCAAAAACTGCTTTGACTGCAGCGGGCTATGTTTCCGTTGCGGTCTGACCGGACACCAGGCGGCATCGTGCTCTGCGGTGCCCCACTGCCCCGCGTGTGCGGCAGGCAATAGGCCTGCCAAACATCGCATGGGCTCTGGGGACTGCAGACCCCCGGCATCGGCCCCAAAGGGGCGGGGCGGCCTATCGACCGGGCCAACCCCCGCTCCGAGCGCGACCCGATCGCCCGTTAGCGCGGAGGAGGTGACGATGGATACGGACCGTTAATGGACCCCGTATCCATCCGTCTCCTCCAAGCCAATCTCAATCACTCCGCCGGTGCGCAGGACGTTTTCCTGCAAGCCATGGCGGAGTGGTTGATAGGAGTAGCCGTAGCCGCGGAGCCGTACGCGGTGCCCGACCGGCCAAATTGGCTGGGCAGCACCGACGGTACCGTGGCAATCATCGCCTCCACGTCGTGGCCTTCGTCGCCTCTGATCCTTAGGGACAGGGGCGTCGGATACGTCGCGGCGGACTGGGGAGAGATTACGCTCCTCGGAGTATATCTCTCCCCTGCCTGGAGAGCGGCTGATTTCGGGGTCTCCCTTACCATCTTGGGAGCCTCGTTACGGCGATTGGCACCGCGCCAGGTGATCGTATTGGGGGACTTCAACGCCAAGTCCGTGGCGTGGGGGTCCTCCCGTACGGACGACCGAGGACGGGCGGTCGAGGATTGGGCGGCGGCTCTGGGCCTCTGTTTGCTGAACAGAGGCTCGGTGCATACGTGCGTGCGACCTCAGGGCAGGTCGATAGTGGACCTTTCGTTCGCTAGCTCTGAGGTCGCTGCACGCGTGGGGAGCTGGTGCGTCGAGGAGGAGGTTGAGACCTTGTCGGACCACCGGTATATCCGGATGGAGGTCTCCCTGACAATCCCGGCGCCCGGCAGGGGTCACAGGGGGGCGGTAGGGCGTCCTGCGTTCCCGCGATGGGCTGTGGGTCGCCTAGACCGGGACCTGCTGGCGGAGGCAGCCATCGTTCATTTGTGGCTGTCCTCTGCCAACCAGTTGGACGGGGTGGACGCCGAGGCTGGCCGCATCCGCAGTGCGTTGACGCAGATCTGCGATGCGGCCATGCCCCGGGTACGGCGTCTGCCCCCGAGGAGGGCTGTCCACTGGTGGTCCCGGGAGCTGGCAGATCTCCGGGCCGCGTGTATTCGCGCCCGGAGGGCTTACACCCGCAGCCGGCGGCGCAATCGCAGCGCGGAACTGGAGGGCCAGCTTTACGAGGGCTACCGCAATGCGCGATCGGCCTTCAGGCTGGCCGTCCGTTCCGCCAAGGACGCCAGTCGGCGGGAGATGCTGGAGAGTCTCGACCGTGACCCCTGGGGTCGCCCCTATGGTGCGGCGCTGAGTAAGCTCCGCGCACGGGGCCCGCCCCTCACCGAGACTCTCCAACCCAGCCTCCTTACCCGGGTCGTCGAGGACCTGTTCCCACGACGGGCGGAACACACGCCCCCGGTCATGGCGCCGCCAGACAATGACCGGGAGGGCGATGGTGGCAGTGTTCCGCTCATCACGGAACCGGAGATGAGGGCGTCGGTGGCGCGCATGCGCGGAAAATCCACCGCCCCCGGGCCCGACGGTATTCCAAACCGTGTGTTGGCCCTGGTCCTCGACCATCTGGGTCCCCGCCTCAGGGAGCTGTTCGACGCGTGTTTAGCGTCCGGGCGGTTCCCTGGGTGCTGGAAGGAGGGGAGGCTGGTTCTCCTGCCGAAGCCGGGACGGCCTCCGGAGTCGCCATCGGCCTACAGGCCTATCGTGCTGCTCGATGATATGGGCAAGCTACTGGAGAGGATAGTAGCTGCCCGCATCGAGCGGCACCTTGTCGGCACGGGGCCCGATCTGTCGGACGCCCAGTTTGGGTTTAGGAGAGGTCGTTCGACGATCGAGGCCCTGTTGCGCCTGAGGGCCGTGGCGACTGAGGCCGTCACCGGCGGGGGAGTGCTGTTGGTGGTGTCCCTAGACATCGCCAACGCATTCAATAGTCTGCCATTCAGCTGCGTCAGGGAGGCGCTCCGTTACCACGGAGTGCCAGCTTACCTGAGGCGGCTGGTGGCAGACTATTTAGAGGAGCGCAGCGTCCTCTACGCCAACCGAGTAGGGGACGTTGTGCGAACGCCCATGACGTGCGGTGTTCCACAGGGGTCGGTCCTCGGACCCACCCTGTGGAACATCGGCTACGACTGGGCGTTGCGGGGGAGTCTCCCACCCGGGCTGGGCGTGATTTGTTACGCCGACGACACGCTCGTCACAGCCCGCGGTGGGACGCTACAAGAGGCGGTAAGCCTGGCGACCTCAGGCACCGAAGAGGTCGTCAGGCGGATCGAGGCGCTGGGGTTGAGGGTGGCCCTGGACAAGACGGAGGCCTTCTTGTTCCATGGGCCCCGTATGGACCCTCCCATCGGCGTCTCGATCACCGTCAATTCGGTTGGGATCAGCATCCAGGCCCATATGAAGTACTTGGGCCTGGTGCTCGACGGGCGATGGTGGTTTCGGGAGCATTTCCGCAGGCTCGTCCCGCGGCTCGTCGGCGTGGCGTCCGCCCTACAATGGCTGATGCCGAATGTGGGCGGACCGAGCGCGGCATGTCGACAGCTGTACGCGGGGGTCATCCGATCGATGGCCCTGTACGGCGCACCGGTGTGGGCGGGATCCATGACCGCCCGACTCAGGGCCCTTCTGTGGCGTCCACAGAAGGTCATGGCGGTCAGGATCATCCGCGGGTACCGCACGGTGGCGACGGAGGCGGCGTGCCTATTGGCCGGGACTCCCCCGTGGGACCTGGAGGCGGAAATGCTCGCCGACTTGTATCGGCGGGTGTCGGGGGTGCGCGGGGGGGGTGGTGTTGTTTCCTTGAAGGAGCTCACCGCCTGGCGCGTCGACGCCCGCCGGGACGTCATCGCCCGTTGGGCAGACCGGCTGGAGAGGCCTCGATACGGTGTTTGGACCGTGGAGGCCTTCCGGCCGGTGCTGATGCAGTGGTTAGAAAGGCGGCACGGGGTGCTCTCCTTCCGACTCGTGCAGGTCTTGACGGGGCATGGATGCTTCGGCAAGTACCTGTACAGGGTCGCTAGGAGGGAGAGAACTCCGTCCTGCCACCACTGCGATTGCGACGAGGACACGGCGCAGCACACGCTCGAGGTCTGTGCCGCTTGGGCAGAGCCGCGTCGTGAACTCGTCGCAATCATCGGTGCAGACCTGACGCTGCCGACCATCGCTAGGGAGATGCTCGGCAGCATCAGGAATTGGGACGCGGTCGCAGCCTTCTGCGAGGCAGTTATCTCGCAGAAGGAGGCGGCGGGTCGCGAGCGCGAGGAGCACAGCCTCGATGATGCGACCCGCCGTCGGCGACTGGGGCGGCGCAGGCGGGAGTACCTGCGTGCAATGCCGCCCTAGCCGAGGCCGCGGGTGACGTGACCGGGGATTAGTCCATCACCCGCCGAGAGGTCAACCGCGTGAGGAAAGACCGACGTCCTCCCCGAGGGGGGGACGTCGGTCGATGGGAGGGTACCCCGGGTAGAGGGTATTTCGTCGGGCTGACCACTGATGACAAGTAACCCTGCTCCAGTGGTCGGCCCAGCGACGAGGGCGACGTGGTGTTCGGGTGGGTTGCGGGAGTTGCGGGCTTGAGCCCCTCTGTCGCCCCGGACGGAGTGGTGCGTAGGCGCGCCGACCGCAGCCCACACAAAAAAAAAAAAAAAAAAAAAAAACAAAAAAAAAAAAAAAAAAAAAAAGGTCAGTATCTTAACCACTACGGTATCTGTGGAGTCAGATATGTGCTTCAGTTTGTAAAAAAATGTTTATGTGTATTTTCACTCTTAGTTTATGTGTATATGGAACTAACATCAGCGATCGGCCCAATTGCGAAGGGGTAATACGTTATGGGGCCATGCGCCACCCTTGCGTCGCCCCGGACGGAGTGAACGGCGGGTTTGCTAACTATAGCCCACCCAAAAAAAAACTTACTTCATAAATGGGGTTTTCATCAGGAATATTTGAAAATCCGCCTGCATATATTATACCTTAAACCTTTCTTGATAAACAGGCTCGCACAAAAAAAATCATTGCATAGAAATCTATACCAATAAATAAAATTGGAGTGTCTGTTTGTGATGTCAAAATAATAGGCTTTTTTCATGCTCACACGGTTATTTGCATGACACCTATGCCTAAAATAGCAATTAAAAAATTTTTGTCTGTCTGTTTGTTCCGGGTAATCTTCAAAACGGCTGGACCGATTTCAAAAATTCTTTCACCATTGGAAAGCTATAATATCAGGGCGTAAACTAGGCTATATTTTATCCCGGTATTCCCACGGGAACAGGAACTACGCGGGTAAAACGACTATAACCTATAACCGAAGCGAGGGCGGGTTGCTAGTAGAAAATAAATATGCTTCTGTCGGTGTTTTCAACTGCTTGTATTCTATATTGTAATTTTTTTTTATGATTTTATCAGCCTCATAACCATACATGATTCGTATAAAACCAAAGTCGGCAAAGTAGGATGATAGTCGAAATTAAATTATCTATTTATATGAGAATACAAAAAAAAAGAATTCAAACTTACTTCCATAGTTTCTGATAACCAAAGCGGCTGCTTTGGTTATCAGCAGCCGCTTTGCAGCAGCCTCAAAAGCCTTAAAAATCATGACATGATTGAAGATAAGTAGGATTGAATTTTTTTTTTTTTGTATTCTCGTATAAATAATTCAATTTCGACTATTATCCTACTTTGCCGCCTTTGGTTTTATACGACTCAATATGGTTGAGGTGTCATTCGATTTGTGCATGCAAGTACATGATTTTTGAAAAATAAAAAAATATCCGCTCGCAAACATTGCAAAAGTTAAAAGCAATTAACTAAAGTAACCGGAAGTATACTAACAATATTTATAATTTTCCCAGAGGGTTGAACACACCTTCGTCTGAAAACCGGTAATCTGGCTTGCGCGATCCACGCCCACTCTGGACTTATTATGGATAATAATTATTTAAACGTATTAAATATAAAAAGTAAGAGTTGAAAAAATTCAAGTACCTCTAGGACAGATGAATGAATAATAATCCGCAGTCATAAAATTATTATCACAATTTTTTTATTAAAAATTGTTAAATAATTGTTATTATAAATTGTTAATAACAAAGTGAAACATAACATTTTTTTTTATTTTTCGTTTCTTCGGTAAAGTCTCCGATTTGCTACTTAACAATTATCATACTTGCAATGTTCATGTTCGAAATTAGGGACCCCACCCACACCGAGGCGCCGTACAGGGCCATCAATCAGAATGCAAAATATACTTGAAGGAATTTAACTATGATTTATGAACGGTCGGATGTCTGAAGCAACCCTTTGTAGGAATGTTTTCATTAAAAAATTCTAAACAATAGAAAATAATTATAGCACATTATATCACATATAAGAAGGCGCGTTAACACAAAAAGCCCGGAATCTCATGATTTTCTTCAAAAATTCATTAGTATTTTTGTTCGAATTCGTATTACGTTTGAAACAAGTAACGCGAAGTAAACTTTATCAAACTTTCACTCACTACAAATAGACGGTAATATTGGTAAAATGTCCTATGCTTACATTTTCTCAACAATTTTTTGAGTTCTCTAAGAACGAGGAGCGTAGGTATATCTTTAAAAGGAATTGATTACAATTATGAACTTAGTGTTAAAAGATTATCAAGCAAATATCACCATAGTCTTTGTCTTATTTCGTACGCGATGATGTAACGCCAAATATCTACTGTGTTAGAATCTTTTAACCTTGACTGTAAGTCTAATATTTTGTAAAAACACATGTATTAGCTAGTACCATTTATGTCTTGACAAGGTCAAGAATACGAATCAGTCTTTTTCGCAGTTTGAGTAAAAGCCAACTAGATCTAGAATAACTTTTTTGGAGTGTGCTATAGTCAGCACATACGCCGTCCGTTCCTTCCGGGGTGACGAAACGGCGGCGTTCGGCCCCATAGACCACCAAGAGGGAAAGAGCACCATAACATGGGGCAACTTCACCTAGCATATGCTCAATGATTACTTTATTATATTTCCTAGGAGGGGGCCATCAAGCCGCGGGGCTCAAAATGAAGCCAAAACCCTATGCAGTATGTTGTGCTTCTATCTGCGATGGAGGCAAGAAGCATCTGTACCGCCATATAAAACGGGATAATAGCTTGAGCAGAATGATTAACGAAAATAATTTGAAGCTTAACACTAATGTATATGTGTAATTACCAAACCTTTGAAGGTCCGGGTCAAGGTTTTTTGGTGCCTATCGCCTACTACCGCCATGATTGCGGGGATTTGCGGGTAACCATAAATGGATCGATTGGTCTGGAATACACACTTTATAGAAAATTTGAGAGTAGCATTTTCAGAGCGCAAAATTTTTGTCATTAAAAATTTAAAAACCCTGCATTGTAGATTTTACATAGATCTCAGCTCATATGTCTCGCTGCTGAGCTCAAACCTCCTTCACTACAGAAGGGAAATTGACATATATACCATTCCTGATCAGACGGGTTGGTACAGATTTTTATTTCGAGTTTTCCTTTTCTTACAAACATGCAATTAATTAGATACAAATTACATCCTCGACTCGGAAAAATCATTTATCCAGCACACAAAGTATTGCCCTACGTGGGAATTGAACGAAAGTATCGCGGCACTTACCCACTACACCATTTGTGCAGTTAATTGTCGATATCATTGTATGTAATTGCAATGCATACGAATATAAGCAAAAGAGCACCTCGTCCCAGTGCTGGGCTCGAGCATTCTCTATTGGAGAGAATTTGACCTACTGCATCATACTGGTGGGACGGATGTGTATAGGCTATATATATTTACTTTAAGTTTTACTTCTCCTTTTTAAATATTATATCCTTTAGTCGTCTTTTACGACATTCACGAGCAAGGAAGATGGTGAATTGGATTCTTACTCCGTTACCACACATCGGCCAAAATTATAATACATATTTTGATTTCGTCGCAGTAGGGTAAAAGAATTAGGCAATGTTTGAGTGAATACGAACGTATAAAAAGCAATTATAAAGATATGAAAGGTATGACGTCATCTTAAGAGAGACGTGGAGAGTAGAAATAGATTAATTACACAGAGAATTACCCAACTATTAATCACATAAATCCAAACAAATAAATAAAATTAAAGTGTATGTTTGTAATGTCAAAACATTTTTTTTTCTTTCATATACACGATACCTATGCCTAAAAACTAGTTTTAATATTTTTTGTCTGTCTTTCTACCTATCTGTCTGTATGTCCCTTTATGCCGGGCATTCTCCAAAACGGTTGGATCGATTTTGATAATATTTTACTACCAGGCAGAGGTGTTTATAAGGAGTAACTTAGGCTAAATTTTATCCCAGTATTCCTATAGAAACGGGAACTACGCGGGTGAAACTGCGGGAATATGTTATTAATACATAACTTAAAGCTTGTTTATTCACATATGAATATGGAAACGTCTGCTGCTCTTAATATACTTGGATTGTGTAGGCTAAGCTTCAGTTATCTACCTACGCTGAACCAATATCAGATAATATATTATACGCTTGCAAAGTGAAAGCATACATGAGTAATCATAAAAATCTTTTATTAATATTTTATTTACTTAGAACCATAGAGATACAGATTCTCTTTAGATATTAACATTTACGCTAATATTAGAATAACAGATAGCATAGTTGCCTAAGTAGACAATAAGATCGGATATTAATTTTCGGATCTGGATACAGATATTAGAATAATATTGTACCGGTTGAAGATATCATTACGGATATGAAATTATTGCGGATAATCGGACAATATCGGATAGTTTTGGCCAAGTATATTAGACCCTCTTTGGATATTAACATTAAGTTAATAATAGTATGCCAGATAGCATAGTTGCTTAAGTATCACATCCCTAATATTGCGGATATTCAGTTTCAAATCTGGATATGGATATTGAAATAATATTATATCGGTTAGAGATATCGTGGCGGATTTGAAATTATTTCAAATGATCAGGCAGTTTCGGTTAATAATATTGGATTTTTAGAGAATTATAAAAGGGAAATGCAAAACTGTGGACTATCGTATTATTCCCCTTTGGAGAGACCCACGTTTGCACTGATTGTAAGAAAACCCATTGTAACGTGTCTCATATAAACCAAACCTATCTAAATTTATCCGAAACTTTTATATGGGTTTCTGTTATAGTTTCGGATATATTTTTATTTCGGATATCTGAGTTTCGGTTAAGGTTAAGGTTAAGGAGCGCCATTATATTCTTAGTCTTCTTCGTTCGATTTTTTATGCGATCCACAAATGATTATTCTGAGTCTGAATGTTATTTGAGTGCGTTGATTGTATGTGTTTATAAAGGTCATTGCGGCACAAGGATTTGTTTTAATAAAAAAATTACTGTGCTAGAAATAGTTCAAATGTGAGAAAATCATTTTCTCATAGTACGTTAAGCTGTCGGTCTCTGTCGCCATGAATATCTGTAAAATTCGATATAGAATTTTAAGTATAAAATATCGTAATATCTGTGCTGATCCTAGATTATTGTTAACATTAAGCAACAGCTGCAAAGTTCTATAGTGGTCGCTTTGTGAGCATAATTTAATTAATGTCGAGAACAATCTTTGCTAGTGCCTTGATTTCTAAAGAATACCTATAACCTTGGTCAGGGTTACAATGACAAATTGCAAGATCGCAACTCCTAGGATTCGATTACATTTTTCATGTCGTATAACATAAAACAAAAATAGATTGTCTGTAAAGTCAGTTTACGGGCGATAATTTTATGTGATAACATCATAAGAAAACATTGATAAAAATTGCATACCTTTATGAATTGAATTGAAATATTATTACTGAATACCCCATTTTTTTTTATTGGTGGGCTATGGTAAGCGCACGCGCGGTCCAGTTCGTCCGGGGCGATGAAAGGACGGCGCGCGGGCCCATAACCCACCCGTACCCACGTCACCTCGTTGTTGGGCCGACCACCGGAGCAGATGTGACTTGTCGTCAGTGGTCGGTCCGACGGAATACCCTTTCGGGTACCCTCACCTCTCGACATCCTGGGACGTCGGTCGCAGTCGCGCGGTTAGCCACACTGCGGGTGACGGACAATTCCCCGGTCCGATCACCCGCGGCCTCGGCTAGGGCGGCATTAGGCGCAGATACTCGCGCCTGCGCCGCCCGAGTCGCCGGCGGCGGAACGTGTCGCCGAATAGGATCTCTTACTCGCACACGATCCGCCGCCTCCTTCCGTAAGATAACGGCCTCACAGAAAGCGGCGACCGCATCCCAGTTCCTGACGCTGACGAGCATCTCCCTGGCGATGGTCGGCAGCGCCAGGTCGGCACCGATAATCGCGACGAGTTCACGGCGCTCCCCCTCCCACGCAGCACACTCCTCGAGCGTGTGCTGCGCTATTACTGAATACCCCATACCGACTCATTTGATTAACGTCGTATAGCAGTTTAAACTTTATGATATAATAAAATAATAAAAAAATATAGTTTATAAACTAAAAAACACGCTTACAGGCTGACAGCCCGAATCATAGAAGTTTTGAGTTTCGAGCATGGGTAGTTCGTACACTAGTTCTGTCTCTCTTGCTCTTATGCAAAGGATACGATTAGAAATTTCTAAACCCTGGCAAATGTAATGAGAATATTCGCCTATTTTGATCGAATTGTTGCATTGTCTTGGGCCTTTGACGAGTGTGCAAAGTTTAAAAAAAAATTGTTCGTTAAAAGTGTGGCAAAATGACGTTCAAAGATTCCGTTACATACATAGATACATACATACACAGTCACATAGAGGTGAAACTAATAAAAGAGTGTTAAAAAGGAATATGAGGACCATAATATTTGTGCAGTGCGGCATTTCTAATACTGCCTTTATTTTGAATGCAACCCATACAAAAGAAAATAAAATTCTTCTCAATTAAATACTGTCAGTATATTTTGGCAATAAACTTGCCTTTTTAAAGTCATTTAAACAGTTTGAAAATAATAATTTAGTATTCCTGGCCACACAGACATATGTTTATCTTATATACAACCCGGCAGGAGATCAGACTGATAAATGCATGCCATTTGCTTCGTTATGGAATTCGGTTGTTGAACTTTTAGTGTTTATATTTGTCAAAATTTATGTAGTTCAACATGTGATTTCTTTGTATTTTAATGATAACTAAAATTTGCCGCTCATTAGTGGTCATTTGAGCCATTTTAGAACATTTTCCTTATTTTTGCGTTTAATTTCCATTCGTCACTCCTTCAGCTTATTAACGTTCACTTGTTGACTTAGTCCTCCCCAAGTGGACAGTGCTGCTACCCATTCTTTTGATGAATACTTAGTGGGTTTTACGAGTCCCACAGGAACACATTTAACATTTAATTTATTCATAAAATATTTTTATTATATAAACTGACTGACAACGTTTCAAGGACCAAAGTGATTTAGACGGTAAACTTTAAGTTTTGCTCTGGTTAAGCATCAAACATGATTTGCATAGTAACTAGGCTGATATCTCTCATAATAATGAACTCATATGAGTTATGATGGAGTAAGACTTTAATTCAAGACCACTAGCTCGCCCTTGAGTGTCGTAAAAGGCGACGAAATATATAATGTGGATATAACATTTGTACGAGAGAAGGTAAACTCGAAATAAATCCCTACACCAACCCGTCTGACCAGCATGGTATAGTAAGTCAATTCCCTCCTAGTACGGAGGAGACTCGGGCCCAACAGTGGGACGTACTCGTATATGAGCGGAGATGACGATGAATCAATTAATTCGTACTTTTCGTGTGGAAGGAAGATTGCATATGGCATTACAATTTTCGTCTCGTGTCGTACGCGTTATTTTTAAATCTTTTAAAAGCAGCTTGTTCTAAGGAATATATGTCCTAATGATATGAACCATTGTTCCATTCAAACCTTCTTTTTTCCTCAACAACTGCCGTAATAATAATAATTCCTTTATTTTGTATTCAGGTCAACTGGTGCTAAAGTACAAAAATGTCTTCATTTATATTTTCGACTGCTAATATTTCACGAATTGTGCATTTTAAGTGGAATTTTAAAATAAATTTCGTGCGTTTTCTTATAAATAGGTACATATATAAAAAATAAGTATGCAAATTAAATATACCTACATTTAGTTTGACAAATTACACAACGTACAATTTAGTTTGAAATTTAATTCAATTATGGACCATGAATCATTAAATTCACTATGAATGCCATAATTTTTTAATGTATTTGATTACAAATGCCATAGATTATTTAACAATCACACGTAGATATTGTATAAATAAAAATATAACATTGATAATAATTTATTAATTAATTATTTTACTATCACATAATGCTAAAAAGTTCAGAAATTATACGTAAATAAAAAAACTGCACAATGAAAAATAGTTGCGTGAAATGCAAAGATTAAGACCGTTATTAGATTAGAAAAAAATTACCTATTTACAATAGTTCAAAGACAAGTTTGGACTTTGAGAAAGCTTAATTGAAAATACAACCCTCAGCTTTGCATGTTTTTTTTTTTATTTTCTTACAGAACACTATATTGGCAACTTATTACCTAACTCCCAATAGCCAATCGTTATGCAGCTGTACCTTCTAATGCTAGAATGCTGATGACGGCTTACCTGAATAACTTAAAAGTATAATAAGAATACAGCTAAAGGTCTATACGTGCATATGAAATTTAAAGGATTATCCTCCAATTTCTATTGGCTAAGGAGATACTTTTCCTCACAAGTACACATATGAGTATATCACTGCCAGCTGAAAATATTTGAATAATATTAGAAAATATACGAATAACGTAATATCTTGACTTAGTGATTATAGGACCTCCATGAGCAGTTTGTAATAAAAAAAGTATTGAAGATCGATTCACAATTGACAGATATTTTGGTGAACATATATAAAAAAAATAACATACAGTGTAACATAGAACCCGCTCTTTTTTGAAGTCGAAAAAATACAGAATTGATTCTTTCAATTTTGTATGTTTTCGACTTCTATCCTCCTATTCAAAAAAGATCGGTAATCGGTCTTTATGACCTTGATTTTTTATGAATCAATTCTTTGGATGACTATTCGAAACGATTCATGAATTGATCTTTTTCGGAAAGAACTTCCAGTTTGATCATAGAATAAAAACAATGGTCGTATGGTCGTGGAATTATGAAACAGGGTTGTATCTTGTATTTATTAAAACTACAATACATAGCGCATTACATTCCATTACTTTGTATTCTAAAAGTGTGACGCATACGCTTGGTAGAACAACACACATTAGAATTGTAAACATTACAATAAATACACATTAATAGTTAACACAGAATGCCGTGTAGTCCCCACTAAATATAGACAATTTACACAACAACTAGGCCTAAAGTTAGCGTGATTAAGTGTTCGACTACATAAAAAAAATGTGTATACTGTATGTACACACGTAAGAAATTAAACTTCTTTGGCTTAACAGATAAAAATCTTTTTAAAATTTTATCCTTCGCGTTACCCTACGTTTGTAGAAAAAACGTCACTAATAATAGAAAAAAAGGTATTTTATAAGTTTTATTATAAGGCATTATGTAAGTTGACATTTGTAGCGGTGCGCGCATCGTAAAAAATGTTGACTAGCTAAGTTCAGAGTGTCCCGTTTTCGTGACGGTATGCGCGTGCATCGTATTAATTTACTCTCATAATTTTTACCTAACGCGTCAAAAGTATAACTTCATAGTTATAGACTTTAGAAATAAGGTAGTAGAAAAAGGGTGGTAAATTGCATCCTCACTCTCTCTGAAAAAGGTAATATTAAAAATACAAAAAAAAAAACATACGCAAAATTGAATAAGATTGCCATTAAAATTAAATGCCATAAACCGATTCAAAAGCTTCACTGTACGTTAAAGGGGTAGAGAATTGCATTCATGACCCGTCACAATACGGAAAAAAGGTAATATTAAAAATACAAAAAAAAAACATACGCAAAATTGAATAAGATTACCAGAAAAAAATTAATACAACAAACCAATTCAAAAGCTTCACAGTACGTTCGGTCATAATAACATATAATTTAGCTATACAGCAGCATAACGTTATTAATTAAAAGCTTTCCTGTACATTCAATTATAACGAAAGACAATTTAACCAACGTGATTTAAGGCAACACATTTTAATTAATTAAAATTAATTACACTCTGCGGCATGTTTGTTTTATGGTACCTACTACTGTTTTTGATTTTTATGTATATAATATTTTTACTACTCCGTCTGGGAGTAAGAAAACAATTCATCACCACCTTACTTGCCCGTGGGTGTCGTATAAGACGACTAATGGATATAATATGCAAGCAATAACATCTACGGAAGAGAAGGAAGGCTCTTCCGCCCGTGACCATGAACGCTGCAAAGTATTCGAAACGTCGGGCAATCAAAAATCAAATACAAACGCGATAAAATCCGTAAAGTAGTTTTATTTAAAATGTGTAATACTCGCGTAAACATCAGGAATCGTTAGGAAAGCTCGTAATAAAACCTTATAGCAATACGTTTGACCAGCGTGGTTATAGTAGGTCAATTTCCCTCCCACAGCGGGGGAGCACCGAGCCCAGAAGTGGGACGAGTATGACTTGAGATAATGAAGACGACTAAAGGAAATAATATGCATATAAAATCTATGTAAGAGAAGGAAAACTCGAAATAAAACCTTGTATCAACACATCTGACCAGTACTGGTTAGACGCGTGTTGATATAAAGTTTAGTAGTAGGTCAATTTGCCTCCCATTGCGTAAGAGGCTCGAGCCCAAGAGTGGATCGTATATGAGCTGAATATTTTTATCCCGATACCAGATTTAATGGTCATGAAATTGACTATCTTACAGTTAGTAGTAGCATACATTTGCTTCTAGAAAACTCGGCCCATGATGCAATATATAAATATATATAAAGACAAATGTTTTGGCCAACATACAGGTTCTGACATTTCACTATAGCGAACTGACGCATGACTGCGGCTTCGCCTAAGCTAATAAGTATTTAATTTGAAGTAATATTATGTAGATAGGATGTACTATCATTTTTAAATATTTTAATATTTATTTACTACTAGCTACCCGTCCTCGCTTCGTTTCGGTTTCAGTCGCAATACTGGAATAGCCGCGTGGCAATACCGGGATAAAATAGCCTAAGTTACTCCTTACATAGTAAGCTACCTGGTAGTAAAATATAATCAAAATCGGTCCAGTCGGTTTGAAGATTACCTCAACGAAACATACAGACACGTAGACGCCTGCGATTCAAGCTCTATTCGTAATAATATTATGAATAGATATAGTAACAAAACACTGTCCCCAAAATTTTTTGCGTGAAAGACTAACAAATTTCGATACAACTCGACAAACTTACGTATTTATAATATTAGTATGACAGTTAGATGGAGCTGTGCCAGCCGTGTCATTGTTGCTTATGGATTTAATTTCGTTACGATCGCATTCCTCGCTGTGCTTGTAATAAAAATAGAAGCAATAAAATATTCACTCACAATTACGTACTGACGCGGTTGATGCTGGTAAACACTTGATGTTGTTTACAACGATATTTTGTTTTTCACAATACCCTGTAAGCTTGAACGCAATTTTTCGTGTCAATTTCGAGTAAGAATACAGGTCACCATTCCCTATCTTGCTTGTGAATATCATAAAAGACGTTAAGGAATATAATACACAAATATTTTCTATGCCAGAGAAGGAATACTCGAAATCAAAACCCTATACCAACACGTCTGGCCAGCAGTATAGTATGTTCTCTCCCACTGTGGAGAAGGCTCAAGCCCAGCAGTGGGACGTATATTAGCTGAGATGATGATGATTGACGAGAATGACATCTACTCTTTTTTTTTTTGGGGTGGGCTGCACCACTCCGCCCGGGGCGACAGAGGGGCTTAAGCACGCAACACCCACAACCCACCCGAACACCACGTCGCCTTCGTCGTTGGGCCGACCACTGGAGCAGGGTTACTTGTCATCAGTGATCGGCCCGACGGAATAACCCCTACCCGGGGTACCCTCCCATCAACCGACGTCCCCCCCTCGGGGAGGACGTCGGTCTTTCCTCACGCGGTCGACCTCTCGGCGGGTGACGGACTAATCCCCGGTCACGTCACCCGCGGCCTCGGCTAGGGCGGCATTGCACGCAGGTAATCCCACCTGCGCCGCCCCAGTCGCCGGCAGCGGGTCGCATCATCGAGGCTGTGCTCCTCGCGCTCGCGACCCGCCGCCGCCTCCTTCTGCGGACAGCTGACAGCTGCGGACTCTTGATTATTTGCATTATATAACTCATTATGCATCATTTACATTACGACATCCACGGGCAAGATAAGTGGTAATGAAATGTATTCTCAATGACCACATGAAAAGTATTAAAGTATTCTGTTAAATTGTATAAAAAAGAGAAATAAATATAAATTGGCTAATTTAGGGCACCAAAATTTTAGACTTTTTGGGACAACATGTGTCATTAAACATGTAAAATTGATGTTTTTTATTTTATATCTTTGGTATCATCATCATCCTTATCATCGTCGCCCACATACGTCCCACTGTTGGGCTCTAGCCTCCTCCACAATGAGAGGAAATTTGACCTACTATACCATGGTGGTCAGACATGTTGGTATAGGGTTTTATTCCGAGTTTGCTTTATCTTGCACAAATGTTATGTTCATATTATATCCCTTAGTCGCCTTTTACTACATCCACAGGCAAGATAGGGAATGGTGAATTGTATTCTTACTCCGCCACCACATGGAAATCTTTGGTATCACCTAAATTTTATACACCCATATAAATATAAAATATAGAATATTTACAGAGTAAATACTTGTATTATTGCCACAAGGAAATTAAGTTAACTGCCTACGACATTAAAACTCTGATAAGTATCCTGTATTGATCATAACAGCTAATAATAGCCAACAGCTGTGTATTGTTACGACTTACTAAAACTATAAATCATAATAGTTTATGTTAGAAAAATATATATTTGGATTGTTCAATTCTAATAGGGTTTGGTTGGTTTATTCCATAGCGCCTGAAACAAATATCCACGACCAGTGTGTGTTGCCAGCGATAACTTACAGCGTAGAAACGTGGTCCCTAAATATTTTTATATAGAATTTTTTTTTGTATCGGCAATGAATTCGTATCAAAAATGTGGATCAAATTTAATAACTAATATGTTAGCGGGTAGATAAAAGTCTCTATAATAACGATGTCTTGTTGGGCAGTGAACGCTGAAGTGTTCGAAAAGATGGGTCCTAAACACGTACCTTGGATTGATGAATGTCTACACTCTAGGGAAGACTTAACCATTTTGCTACGCCTACGTTCTGGTCATATGCCATTAAATAAATTCGCACATTTAATGCAAAAATCCGCGTCGTCGAAATGCAACATATGTGATGATGATGAAGATGTATATCATATTTTGATGAGATGTACACGCAACGAAAACATGAGAAAATCAATAGGAATACATAATATAGATTTATCTGATCCTTCATCTGACAAAATTTCGGACATACTAAAAATGGTTAAGACTGCCCTGAAAAAAAGATAGATAAACATGTTGTTATTTCATTTGGATAGAAGTAGTTGTATTTTATGTATTTAATTTACAGAGTGACATATTCGCCATAGCGAATAAGCTCTTAAAATAAAGAGAAAAAAAAAAAAAAATCATTGTGGTTTCTTAATACTGCTCTCATAAATCAAAGTCGCACAGTTTTTTTTAGACATAGGGTCACGCTGCTTACAGTTTTCTATCTGCAGCCATACATACGAGGAACTGTTTGACTTGGTACCACCGTCACCATTCTACCAACGTACCACTCGACACCGTAGCAGAGTTCATCCATTTCACCTGGAAACGTTATGGTCTTCAACTGTACGTTTCCAGCGATCGTTTCTCCCACGTACATGCAAGCTCTGGAATGAACTACCTGCTGCTGTGTTTCCCGAGTGCTATGACATGTCCTTCTTCAAACGAGGTTTAAGAAGAGTATTTTCTTCACGGTAGGCAGCGGCCCGGCAGTGCCCCTGGTATTGCAAAGGTCCATGTGCGGCAGAATCACTTACAATCAGGTGTTCTGCCTGCTCGTTTGCCACCGTTGGCAATAAAAAAAATACATGCAACATGCAACGATCTAGCTGTGAATTTATTATTGTTGAAGATTATGAGCAGCAGTTACTGTTCATCATCAGGTGGAGCGCTTGTTCATTTGCCACCAAATACAATAAAAACAAACTGTCTGACCAGCATGATATAGTAAGGTCAATTGCCCTCTTATTGTGGAGGAGGCTCGAGCCCAGCAGTGGGACGTATATGAGCTGCAGTGACGATGACAATGATATCATTCGTCTCCTTATAATGATGGAATAAGAATACAATTCACCACCCTCTATCTTACCCGTGGGTACTGTAAGACGACTAAGGGATATAATATGCATATAACATCTATGCAAGAAAAAGAAAATTTGAAATAAAACCCTATACTCATCTCCTTAATAATTTTCATTTGACATTCATTTTCAGTAGTAGGTATTATACTCGTAATATCAGATTGACCGAGCTTCGCTCGGAGTATTTTTGTAGTATTTATTTAGATATATATTAATAAAAAATAAAAAAATAAATAATGAAAATTATATAAAAAATTACAAAAATAAAATAATAATAACACCGAGATGCGATCCGACGCCGTTTGTCGGCGATGCCAAAAATAAAATGAAACCTGACTACTTCGCCACTGAGCTATCGCCATTCATAACATTGATGGCAAAATTTGAATTCATATTATTTTAAAATTTAATGTCATTATATTGTCTGCCAAAAACACTGTCAAAACAACATTTTCTATACATAAAACCTAGCTAGATCGATTTTTTAGGCCCGAATCCTCTAGTATGCCAAGTTTCAAAAAAATCGTTGCAAGCCGTTTCCGAGATCCTGAAAATATATGTATTTACAAGAATTGCTCGTTTAAAGATATAAGATAATACCAGTAGGTCCATTTCTCGCCTTTCGTAGAGAAGGCTCGAGCCTAACAGTAGGACGTATATGAGCCGTAGATGATAATAATGATGATACATCTTGTGAGATATATTTGTAATATATCTCGTTTTTATTAAAATTAATTATAAATGTTTTCTTTTCACTAACTTTCCTCTACTTGATTGAGAGACCGCCAACACAAACGGCATTTGTTTATGTATGCTAAATAATTTAATTGAAATATCTCCGTTTAAGACTTAATACCATACAGCTGTGTTGCGTCTGGTTCCATTAAGCTTTTTGGGATAAAATGCATCCAATATATAACAAACTTTGTAATAACACCGAATTCATTATCACCATCATTTCAGCCTATCGCCGTCAACTGCTGGACGTAGGCCTCCCTCATGTTACGCCACAAAGTGCGGTCCTGTGCCGCCTGCATCCAATGACACCCAGCAACTTTCACCAGGTCGTCGGTCCACCTGGTGAGGGGGCGTCCTACACTTCGTTGTCCGATACGTGGTCGCCACTCGAGAACCTTTCTTTCCCAGCAGTTGTCGGTTCGTCGAGCGATGTGGCCTGCCCATTGCCACTTCAGCGTGCTAATTCTTCGTGCTATATCGGTTACACCCGTTCTTCTGCGGATTTCCGTATTTCGAATTCGAACATCGAAATATTTACTTAAAATTTGTTCAGTAGTTTTTACATAATAAAGGTTCCATAAGGTGGTAGGACCACACTTTCAACAGTCGTATGTTTTTAGTCACAGCCCGATCTGTCTGGGGTAGTACCACGCTCTCACAAGCAATCGACGTCTGAGTAGCACTTCGTTCGGCGAACGAGAGACCCAGAAGCCATTACTTCACACTCCCTTCCCGGTCGTTTTACCCGAGTAGTTCCCGTTCCCGTGGGAATACCGGGCTAAAATATAGCCTAGTTTACTCCCTGATATTATAGCTTTCCATTGGTGAAAGAATTTTTGAAATCGGTCCAGCCGTTTTGAAGATTACCCGGAACAAACAGACAGACGGACAAAAATTTTTTAATTGCTATTTTAGGCATAGGTGTCGTGCAAATAACCGTGTGAGCATGAAAAAAGCCTGTTATTTTGACATTACAAACAGACACACCAATTTTATTTATTGGTATAGATTAGCATCTGCTCGCGACTGTGTCCGCGTGGTATAGATACTTTGGGCTAACGCTAACTTTAACCTAAAACTTTGTTTACGTAGAAGGGGAAAATATTTATTAATAATACAATTCTGTCACACATGATTTTTGCGAAAATTTAGCCGTTTACGCAGCGGAAGCTCTCAAAAGGAAAAAAGAACCCCGATTTTGAAACATTCTTCATTGGTGCTCCGCTTCTGTTGGTTTTAGCGTGATGATATAGTTTATAACCTTCTTCGATAAATGGGCTATCTAATACTGGAAGAATTTTTCAAATCGCACCAGTAGTTCCTGAGATTAGCGCGTTCAAACAAACAAACTCTTCAGATTTATATATTACTAGCAACCCGCCCGCGCTTCGCTCCGGTTATAGGTTATAGTCGTTTTACTCGCGTAGTTCCCGTTCCCGTGGGAATACCGGGATAAAATATAGCCTAGTTTACGCCCTGGTATTATAGCTTTCCATTGGTGAAAGAATTTTTGAAATCGGTCCAGCCGTTTTGAAGATTACCCGGCACAAACAGACAGACAGACAAACAAAAATTTTTTAATTGCTATTTTAGGCATAGGTGTCGTGCAAATAACCGTGTGAGCATGAAAAAAAGCCTACTATTTTGACATTACAAACAGTCACTCCAATTTTATTTATTGGTATAGAAGTATAAGTACTTCTGAATATTTCTCTTGTTATACAGCGTTCAAGTATTACAGTAAATATGGCGTATGAAATTCATTGAATTGACGTCATAGATGAACTATATGTGCATTTATTACGCGCTCTATATTCAGAAATGAGAATTTATGTAGGTAATTCAAAATATATTTTGGCTTCCTGTAAACTAAACTTGTTATTAAAGATTTGTAAATTTGCACAAATATCTCGGTATAGCCGGTTTCGTGTTACAGGAAAACAAAATAACATTTGTAACGAATGAGTATTAAATAGAAATTGGGACAGGTTAAAATATGTTACTTCCCTATTACGTGGGCGTAAATGGATGTTCAAGATCCAACAAAAAGCGATTGATAATGTGCTCTTACTATACGACTGTATTTGCAGTATTCGTTAACAGTTTGACTTAATAAAATTTAAAATAAATATAATAGTTCCAAAAAACTAAAAAATACGCTTAAATCGCTAATCCTGATTATCCTAGTAAGGATAACGGGTCAAACTGTTTAAAATATTGAATTGTCATCGGTCCTTAATAAGTATGCCAAATTTCGAGTTAATCCGACGTTTTGAAGGGGGTAGCGTGATGATATAGCTTATAACCTTCCTCGATAAATGGGCTATTTAACACTGGAAGAATTTTTCAAATCGCACCAGTAGTTCCTGAGATTAGCGCGTTCAAACAAACAAACTCTTCAGATTTATATATTACTAGCAACCCGCCCTCGCTTCGCTTCGGTTATAGGTTATAGTCGTTTTACCCGCGTAGTTCCCGTTCCCGTGGGAATACCGGGATAAAATATAGCCTAGTTTACGCCCTGATATTATAGCTTTCCATTGGTGAAAGAATTTTTGAAATCGGTCCAGCCGTTTTGAAGATTACCCGGAACAAACAGACAGACAGAGAAAAAAAAATTAATCTGTATTTTAGGCGTAGGTGTCGTGCAAATAAATGTGTGAGCATGAAAAAAGCCTATTATTTTGACATTACAAACAAACACTCCAATTTTATTTATTGGTATAGATTAGCGATAAATAACAGAACATATTCAAATTCCCTTAGCCTAAGCGAAGTAGGCCGACCGCGTGAGGAAAGACCGACGTCCTCCACGAGGGGGGGACGTCGGTCGATGGGAGGGTACTCCTCAGAGGGTATTCCGTCGGGCCGACCACTGACGACAAGTAACCCTGCTCCGGTGGTCGGACCAACGACGAAGGCGACGTGGTGTTCGGGTGGGTTGCGGGTGTGCGTGCTTACGCCCCTCTGTCGAGTGGTGCGAGGAGTGCGCCGACCGCAACCCACCCCAAAAAAAAAGTCTCAGGCGAAGTAAATAATTGCGTTCTGAGATATACATTTTTTTTATTTTTTTATTGCCAACGGTGGCAAACGAGCAAGCAGCACACCTGATGGTAAGTGAAACTGCTGCACATGGACCTTTGCAATACCAGGGGCACAGCCAGGCCGCTGCCTACCGTGAAGGAAATACTCTTCTTAAACCTCGTTTAAAGAAGGACATGTCATAGCGCTCGGGAAACAGCAGCAGGTAGTTCATTCCAGAGCTTGCACGTACGTGGGAGAAATGATCGCTGGAAACGTACAGTTGAAGACCATAACGTTTCCAGGTGAAATGGATGAACCCTGCTACGATGTCGAGTGGTACGTTGGTAGAATGGTGACGGTGGTACCAAGTCAAAAAGTTCCTGCTGCTGTAACCAGTATAATTATATGTTTATGGTTCACTTCATTTCAAAGACTTGTTTCATCTCCTTCAAATTTTCTAAAATGGTTGAGGAAATAAGATAAAAACATTAAATTAGTCGTCGATGGCCTCCTTTTGTGAGGCTATCATGACAAGGAAGGAGGCTGCAGAGCGGGCATGCGAGGGGCTTGCGTCCGCTGGCTCGCTCCGCCGGCGGCGACCTGGGAGGAGGAGACGCTGCTATGCGCTTCTCCTCCCACCGCTCTGTATGATGACAAGACGTGGCCAGACAGCCAAATGTTGGGGTGTCGGGGATAGGATGTCATCAAACGATCCCTCCGGCACCCCGTAAAAGCGCGGAAGTGGCCGCTGTGGTTTTAGTGGGTATTTCGGTCGCATTAATGTGGCCGGCGAGTCCCACACTCATTCCCCCGTCTATCCCGGCGAGGGGATAGTGCATAAATGCATTTCCACAGCGTGAAAAAAAAGGATTTACAATCAAATAATTTTTCAATAGTATATAATTACGTTTACTTGGTAATTTACTTTAAGAATATAATAGATGACCACAAGCCTTCTCTTTAACGCATAAGTTACTTCTCACATAAATTTATTAATATCTGGTTGATTCATATTCTTTTTAAATTTAATGTCATTGTTTATTTTGCTAAAAACACGGACAAAACAACATTATCTATAAATAAAGCCTAGCTAGATCGATTTTTTTGGGCCCGAATCCTCTAATATGCCAAGTTTCAACAAAATCGTTGGAGCCGTTTCCGAGATCCTGAAAATATATATATTTACAAGAATTGCTCGTTTAAAGATATAAGATAGGAGATATACCCAAAATAAAAGACATGCTAGCCCGGCTATGCTAAACCTAGCATGGCGTACATAAATTATACTATGTTTATGAGTGACAATGACGCCCAAAAATGTGGCAAATATTGTGTGGCTTATTGTATAGAAATTGTCATTTCAAAACTGTTTTAAATATAATAAATTAGTCCCTCGTACAGTCCATGCATTTAAAGATATAAATATTTTTATTAGAAGAAAGGTTGTCAGTTTGCTGACGGAGTAAGAATACAATTCACCATCGAGGCGGTGGGTCTCGACGCAAGTGTCGTAAGAGACGACTGTGGGATATAATAAGCGGATAAAATCGCTGAGATGGAACATCGAGATGGAACACTCAAAATCTAATCCTATACTAACACATCTGATCAGCGTGGTGTATAGTAGGTCAATTACCCTTCATTATGGAGGAGGCTAGAATCTAGCAGTGGAAAGTGTATAAGCTGTAATGATTATAATGACATATTATTATGCTCTTTAAAATCGCTTTTTTACCATTTATTAAATACAATAGTATAAATGTTAGTTTAAATTATTATCACATCAACTAGGTTATATAAAAATAATTTTTGTACGTGTAAGTAAGGAAGTTATCGACCAAAACTACCCCTCTTTAAATCTTATTTACCTAGCAAATTACCAGATTCTTGAAATCCACTCTACTGTAAATTCTAATATCAAAGTTTAGCTATAGTAAACGAACAGGACTCACGAACGAAGTTTTATGAAACTGTGTTCTAAAATATACCATATGCATAAGTTTTTGCATCTTATATATTTAAGGATTATATAAATAAATATCACTTTGCGAACATTGATGAAAAACATTGCACAAATTAAACATACATGCTTGAAAAAATAATCGACAGTGACCGCTAACGTATGACCGTCTACAGGCATTTTATTTACATTTAAATTAAAAACATATTCTTTTAAAACACATTCATCTGTATCCCTATTAGTTTATCATGATCCATTATTATACGTAGAACTTATTATGCATGGATAATGCTATTATCGCTAAGCTTGACAGACTGGTCATGAAAATCTCTATAAAATGAAAACAAGAAATTTAAATTAAAATTCCCTTCCATCATGGAAGCTAGCTAACGTTCAATATTAGGAGTATACGGGCTGAATGAACTCCACTAATCCGCATTAGGGAGCATATAAGAACTTGGCATAGAAACCTCTGATGTCACAAGATAAATACTTCAAACAATACAAAATTCTTAATGATTTTTTTAAACAATGAAGTATGATAAATTTTGCTCGCAACATTACACTCAGTTGGGTTATTGGATTTTACTGATTCCATCTCATTACATCGTCTTACCGATTTATTGCGTATTTAGATATAGACAGGTTATTTTAGATTATATTTTCCGTGTAGTGACGGAGTAAGGGTGCAATTCAGCAGCCCTGTCTTACTCATGGTGGTCGTAAAAGACAGCTATGGGACATAACAGGCATATAACATCTGTACAAAAGAAGCACACATCTAAATATCTTATACCAACATGTCTGACCTGCATGGTATAGTAGGCCAATCCCTCACATTGTGGAGGTAACTCGAGCCCAGTAGTGGAACGTATATGAGTTATGATGGTGATGATAATATGACAGCCTATAATCATCATCACCCTGCTCTTATCCTAATAACTTGGCGTCGATTCAATATGCAATCTTCTTTCATATTACTTATTGTAAGTTTTGGCGATAGTTTTATGACTGGTTCCCTGCCTGACGTCAACCTTACTAGGGAATGTAATTATTAACTCGACGATATCAGATGGGAGTAAAAATTTCTTAGTTGTCACGATACAAACGACAGCATACAATAGAGAATATAAATTATCATCATCATTTCAGCACATATACGTCACACAGCTGAGCTCGAGCCTCCTCCATAATAGGAGGAAAATTGACCTTCTAATAGTATGCTGGTCAGACGAGTTGATACAGGGTTTTGTTTCGAGTTTTTCATCTCTTGCATAAATGTCATATGCGTAGTATATACCTAGTCGTCTTTTACGACACCCACGGGTACGAGAGGGGCTGGTGAATTGTATTCTTACTCCGTCAGCACACGGAATAAATTATAAGAAGATTATTAAGAAGTCAATTTTAATACTTAAAAGGCTACCAAAATACAGATTTACCGCGTAACATTATGCGGTCATATTTTATTGAAATTAACGGCTAGATTCGTACGTATAACGTCTTTTTTGTTATTAAATATATGTCAACGACAGTTTGTATATTTCAAGTTTTCCTTATCTTGAAGTGATTTTATGCCCCTTAGTCGTCTTTTACACCCGTGCGAAAGGAAAGGCTGTTGACAATTGTACACTTACTAGGTAATACGAATGCTTTATAAAGACCTTTTAAAAATTGTAAAGATTCATTCGCTCATTCATTTTGATGAATGCTGTCATTATTACGGTAGATAGGTTTTTTATTTAGATATAAGTATAGCCTTTTCATAAATTCATTTTGAATTAAGATGCCTAAATATTATTGAATAGCATATTGATATAATATAAGTCATAGAATTTCTTTATGTAAAGCAATAAGAGGGTTAAGTATTTCATTCATTGCTACAATATAAAGAAAAATGAGCTAATTTATAAAGGTTCTAAATTCTTGGTTATTGAATAAAATTATATATAGCTTGCTAAATATTTGAAAACCCTAATATATCTACAAGAAAACTCACTTATTGGGATCGGTCTTCGAGAATGTTCCCTTTTTAAAGATACTTATTTAAGATAAGACACGTATTTAATTGAAAAAGAAACTTAGGGTTTTATAGTCTTAGGATTTGGATATAATGAAATTTTAAATATAATCTATCCTTATAGGCCAACGACGTTTAAATATCTAAATGTATTTATTTTCGTATTTCCAAATATTTATCTTTTATCTTTTTTTTTCGATGAAATATAATCTTGTGATCTTCTCCTTACGTCCAAACTTTCGTAGCGATGGAAAAGGGACGTGTAGCCTCTTAACTTGCTGCATCTCCCCTCCTAATGAGTGAAATACCAAAACTGATTCCATTTTTTCTATCTTGTCTATTATTTTCTAATAAACTGTATTTAACGGCCCAGTACAATCAAACATTTTTTTTCAGGACTTAGAAGTCCTAGAAAAAGACTTAGAAGTCCTTTGAGGACTTAGTTCCTAGGGGAAACCTTCATAATATTCGTTAATATCATCTTCCATGGATGAACCCATTGTGAATGTTAATTTATAATATCCACAATTATAACAATATAAGACAGTATTAGCTCAACTTAGGGAAATATAGTACATAATGTAATAATATATATAATATTTTTTTCCATGTATGTCAAATTGTATACAACATGTTTAGTAAGTTTTAGCACCAGTGTACTGGCCTTCGAACCACGATATAATATAATTCATAAATACAAAATATTATGGACTAGACCACGTCTCAAGAGGAACGCGACGTCAAGGAACTCGGTAGCAGTGGTAGGCCCAATGAGGAAGGGAATATGGTGTGTTATGGGGCCGCGCGCCGCCTCTCCTCACCCCCGACGGAACGGACGGCACATATTATGATAGCCTGCACATAGAAAAGCGGCACTCGACCCTCGTGGTCGGATAGTACTATTAGAGAATTCCCAACAACCTTTAGATTTATGATCTGGATTGTATAAAGAACTTGTTCTTTTCACAGGTCTAAGTGACCTGCAGTCTAAACACGCAAGCGAATGATTGAATGGTATTAACATTAATTTGCGAAGATTAAATTCAGCTGAAATTTTAGATTAATTCTGATTTAATTGAAGCTCACATTTGCTAATTAAAGATTAAGATAAAGCTTCAACTTTGTATAAATCAGCGATACAACTCTAATCTCGGCCTAAATTCGCTCGGTCCATGTTTTAATCAAAATACGTACTTAGTCACATTAGATATCTGAATTTACAATCAGTGGTATCAAGCTTTTACCACAAAGCCGTCGCTTTTATCTTGCAACATTAATTTTGAAATATAAGTCAACAAAACCGAGATTATTCGAATAAATACACATACACTTTGATATTTCATTCCCAAAGAAGAATTCATTTGGTTCGTTCATAAAATTAAAACGAAATTAAAATCTCAAAACGGGCAGGAATATTCAAATGCCATGTATCATTATATGCTAGACAACATTATAATTTTATCTCTCGTATATTATATAAATTTTGTGGAATCTAACATAATAAACCCACCTATAACTTGGCTGTATGTTATCTATAACAGAATTTATTCTAATAGAACGTGATTTTCACCTCTAATGTCGGATTAATTTGAAACTGCATTGGCAACAATGTGCTCTTACTTCGAGCTGTTTGCCAACACAAAAAAGAAGAAACTCTGCACACTTATCAAGGACCATAAACAATGCAATAATTTAAATAGATTGTTCCATTATACTTAGATGTTTAGAGATATTTTTTAAAATCCGTTGCTTAGATTTTTGCATGAATCGTTTATATTTATTTTCTTATTTATGATATTTTGAAGCTCTCGCAGGAGAAATTTAATAACGTAGATATCGCTATTCTAAAGCATGGATTCTAAATTGAAAGATATTAGTTATTTTCTCAGAAATAAAATTTATAGAATAAAATAATGTTAATATTTTATATACTTATCCGGTCGATGGCCCTGTACGGCGCATCGGTGTGGGCGGGATTCATGACCGCCCGACTTAGAGCCCTTCTGTGGCGTCCACAGAAGGTCATGGCGGTCAGGATCATCCGCGGGTACCGCACGGTGGCGACGGAGGCGGCGTGCCTATTGGCCGGGACTCCCCCGTGGGACCTGCAGGCGGAAATGCTCGCCGACTTGTATCGGCGGGTGTCGGGGGTGCGCGGGGGGTGGCGGTGTTGTTTCCTTGAAGAAGCTCACCGCCTGGCGCGTCGACGCCCGCCGGGACGTCATCGTCTGTTGGGCAGACCGGCTGGAGAGGCCTCGATACGGTGTTTGGACCGTGGAGGCCTTCCGGTCGGTGCTGATGCAGTGGTTGGAAAGGCGGTACGGGGTGCTCTCCTTCCGACTCGTACAGGTCTTGACGGGGCATGGATGCTTCAGCAAATATCTGTACAAGGTCGCTAGGAGGGAGAGAACTCCGTCCTGCCACCACTGCGATTGCGACGAGGACACGGCGCAGCACACGCTCGAGGTCTGTGCCGCTTGGGCAGAGCCGCGTCGTGAACTCGTCGCAATCATCGGTGCCGACCTGATGCTACCGACCATCGCTAGGGAGATGCTCAGCAGCATCAGGAATTGGGACGCGGTCGCAGCCTTCTGCGAGGCAGTTATCTCGCAGAAGGAGGCCGCGGGTCGCGAGCGCGAGGAGCACAGCATCGACGATGCGACCTGCCGCCGACGACTGGAGTGGCGCAGGCGGGAGTACCTGCGTGCAATGCCGTCCTAGCCGAGGCCGCGGGTGACGTGACCGGGGATTAGTCCGTCACCCGCCGAGAGGCCGACCGCGTGAGGAAAGACCGACGTCCTCCCCAAGGGGGGCATGTCAGTCTTTCCTCACGCGGTCGGCCTCTCGGCGGGTGACGGCCTAATTCCCCGGTAACGTCACCAGCGGCCTCGGCTAGGGCGGCATGAGGCGCAGATAATCGCGCCTACGGCGCCCCAGTCGCCGGCGGCGGTTCGCGTCGTCGAGGAGACGCTCCTCGCGAAGTCGCTCCGCCACCTCCTTCTGCGAGACTACTGCCTCGCAGAAGGCTGCGACCGCATCCCAGTTCCTGACGCTGTCAAGCATCGCCCTGGCGAAGGTCGGCAGCTTCAGGTCAGCACCAATGATTGCGACGAGTTCACGACGCTGCTCTGCCCAGGCGGCACAAACCTCGAGCGTATGCTGCGCCGTGTCCTCGTCGCAATCACAGTGGTGGCAGGACGGTGTACTCTCCCTACTAACGACATGGTCGTTACAGGTATTTGGCGAAGCATCCATGCCCCGTCAAAACCTGCACCAGTCGGAAGGAGAGCACCCCGTGCCGCCGTTTTAACCACTGCATCAGCACCGGCCAGAAGGCCTTCACGGTCCGCACCCCGAACCGAGGCCTCTCCAGCTGGACTGCCCAACGGGCAAAGACGTCTCGGCGGTAGTATATGCATAGCTTAACTCAGCGGCCAACCGTCGGGTATCATGTGCTTAGGGATGCAAACGATGCATCGATGTTTTTGAAACATCGATGTTTGCCATCGATGTTCATTGTTGCGAAACATAGATGTATCGATGTTATTTTCTACGATGCTTTAACATCGATGTTTTACCTGTCATCTGTTTGAAATGTATGGTTATTTAAGCAAAACTTGCGTGACAGTTTATTTACCAAAGTAAATGACTTACGTATGTACATTTATGTAAAACTGTTTTTTTAAGGCTCTTTCTGCATATGTAACTTACTGTGGTTAATTTTGTAATAACTTTACTGAATAGAGAAATATAACTTAATTTCTTCAACTCTACATTTCCCTAGTTCTAAAGACTCACATATTCAATGATAATATTGTTACAGATAATAAATATAGCTTGCATTTTAAAATTAAAGTTGTTTGCACGATCGTTAAAAAACATCGATGTTTCGATACATCGATGTTTTTAGGCCGATATTTTTTGTACATCGATATTTGTTTTGAAACATCGATGTATCGATACATCGATGGTTTTGGTTTCGATATTGGCATCCCTATGCATTTATCACGTGACGTGCTTAGTGCAGTAAAAATAATACCCACTTTTCTTAAATACTCAGTGCTGATTTTCGCATATGTTTTAGAAAATATTGTTAAACTTAATAATCAACATTGTCAGACACTTGCCGTCAGCAATAATTTTTACTAGACGCTTTAAAGTTATCAAAAAATAATGTCACTACTTACATTCTTAGTCTTTATTTTTATATACATATTTATATTTATATTAAAAAAAAAACAACGCCTATTCTAAGGAAATAATCCTTGTATTACAAGGGGGCTTTGCAAACATTTAATTTAACGCACATAAATTACATCTAGATTTAGATAAATAATATGCCGATCACACAAAGTGTTGTCCTGTATGAGATTGGAACCCAAAACACTTGCACGGTAAGTCGGTATCTTCACCATCTGTGCAGTCATATGCTCCTCAGGATACTCAAAGCGCTCTGCAAGAAGGCAGACTAATCAGAAGGACCCATCATCTCCCCAGGCACAAATAAAGTGGCTAATACGTAAATTGGGACAATTTAGAACATAAAAATATCCTGAAGTTGAATTGAAGGGACTTACATTTTCATGAGAGGACCGACTGATCCGAAGTATTGCCAAGCAAGTCTTCGGTATTATTATTTGCTATGTGCTTGTGGTAAGTGGAGAATACAGTAGAACTCATAATAAAAGTATGCCGGAGAACATTACTGCAAATCAAACACTTAAAAAATACCTAACAACTTAGTCGTACTTATCTTGGTTTTTTTTTTTGGGAATATTTGTTCAGCTGGTATTCAAGTGTATCGCAATCTTATATAATGAATATTTTTTGAATACCACTTATGATTCGCAATGCCGTTTGCAAACAGACCACAAATGATCACTTTGGCTATATTTCATATTTGCTTTGGTTATATTTTATATTTTGCATATATCTCCAAGTGTTACACACATGTTTAATGGAGTTTTCACGTGTTCGTGATCTTTTTTTAGGTTTTAGCTTCATATTTTTAGCTATTTCTGTAATTGCCTCGTTCTGACAGAAAAAAAATGGTCCCGTTATAAAATCGTCCCACATTGACGTAAAAAAGGTGATCATTCATTTATTCATTTCAGCTCATATACATCTCACTGTTGACTTCGAGCCTCCTCCACAATAGAAGGGAAATTGACCTACGCTACCACGCTGGCTAAACGTTGTTGGTACAGAGTTTTATTTCATGTTCTTCTTCACTTGCATAGATGTTATATACAAATGATATCCCTTGGCCATCTTTTACGACACCCACGGGCAAGAGTAGGGGTAGCGCATTGTATTCTTCACTGAAAGGTTAATACTTTTTTCTGTGGTATTCTTACTCCGTCACCACACGGAAAATGTAGTCACATCTATACAAATAAATAAAATTGAATTGTCTATTTGTAAAGTCAAAATAAAACGTTATTTTCATGCTCACACGGTTATTTATACTATATCTATGCTTAAATATCAGTTTAAATCTATTTCATCTGATTGTCTATCTGTCTATTTGTTCCGAGTAATCTTCAAAACGCCAGAACTGAATTTGATTATATTTTACTAACAAATAATTGTCTGTATAAAGAGTAACTTAGGCTTAAATTTTATTCCGATATTCCCACGAGAACGGGAATAACGCGGGAATTTGCTAGTTTCCTATATTCTCTAATGTTTAACAGAAGAGTTGTTGAATGTCTTTCTTTCTTTGTACTTATTACAATTCATATTTATATTTTACTTAATCTAACTAAAAGCCGACTTCAAAAACAATTTAGAATAATTAAGGCTATTAGTAGAATTAATTTATTAATTTGGTATCTTATGAAATATACAGAATATACTTACAAAGCACAAAGTATAAAATGTATGACACAATTATTTTCATAATGACGGAAATGATTCATCGCAACAAAAGGATATTTTGATACCTACAACATGTAAATATATTACCAATAGTGTCCAAAGTATTGTTCATGAGAAATAACAATGTTTTACCGCATAATGATTAATTCATTGTAGCTGATTCATTAATTAAAATAACTTTAATTGTTATTGGAGCGACAATCTCTATACGTTATTTCAGAAAGGCGTTATTTTTGCAAAATACAACAAATTTAATGTTTGGTACACAATTTTATAACCATGTGATGAGGGAGTACAAATACCATGATCATCATCACCCTTCATTTTTCCGTGACTCACTTAGTCACGGAAAAATACAACTAAAAGACAACTAAAAGACTCCAGCAAAAAACATCACTGCAAGAGAAGAAAAACACGAAGTAAAACCCGAAAAAGCAATACGTCTGACCAATATGATATAGTAGGTTAATTGCCTGTCCACTATGAAGTAGTACGTGTGTGTGATGGAGTGGAGAAGAGAGAATATAATTCACTACTCCCTTTCTTATTATCGTAAAATAAGAGATTAAATATGCATATATAAGAAAATGAAAACTCGAAATAAAACGCTGTACCGATTGTAGCTCGAGCTTAAAAGTAGGCCGTAAATGAATTGAAATGAATGAATGAAGGAGATTCGAGTTCAGCGATGGGCCATATATGAGTTGAGATGATGTTTATGGTGACGATGACACCATTTAAAAGATTATTTTATTTTCTAATGACGGAAGTAAAAATGCCAGAATAAATGTTTGGTTTGTAATGTCAAAATACTGGGCTTTTTTCATGCTCACACGGTTATTTGCACAACAACAATGCCTAAAATACAGTTTAAAAAGTTTTGACTGTCTATTTGTTTGAGGTAATCTTCAAAACAGCTGGATCGATTTTAATAATATTTTACTATCAGGTAGCCTATATAAGGAGGTAGTCTATATAAGGAGTATTTTATTCCGGTATTCCCACGGGAACGGTAACTATGCGAGTAAGGCGACTGAAACCGAAGCGAAGCGAGAGGGCGGGTTACTAGTATCATATAAAGTAACAGAGAAAATTAATGTCGCCATCATGATCCTTACAAAAGCAAAGGGAATATAAAAATTTATTGAGAAAATATATATCAATGCAAGCGAAGGCGCAGACATAGTTAGTATATAGTTATCACTTATTAGAAGCTTAAACCAATGCTATTATTAGCCATTCAATACAAATAAAGTGTAGGTTCTGATACTAGAATGACGCAATTAATTCTTATGGATCACATTATATCACGTTCACCTATATAAAGGCTGAAATTTCCTCAAGTGAATAGAAAACTTTTAATATTATTTTAATAGAAGACTTTATTAAATCAACCATTAATCATATGTTTTTAGAAACTTAATATCTGGTTGACCGAGCTTCGCTCGGAATATTTTTGTAGAATATATTTAGATATATATTAATAAAAAATAAAAAATATATAAAAAAATTACAAAAAGAGAATAATAATAACACCGAGATTCGAACCGACGCTGTTTGGATGCTACAAAACTCAAAATTAAAATCGGCCGTCTCCCAACTGAGCTGTCGTATCTCTTGACATTTACAACGAAATTTGAATTCATATTCTTTTAAAATTTAATGTCATTTATTGTTATGCTAAAAACACCGACAAAAGAACATTTTCTATAAATAAAACCTAGCTAGATCGATTTTTGGACCCGAATCCTCTAGTATGCCAAGTTTCAACAAAATCGTTGGAGCCGTTTCCGAGATCCTGAATATATATATATATACAAGAATTGCTCGTTTAAAGATATAAGATTTACCCCACATCTCATCTGACATGTGATGAGTAATAACACAAGGGGTGTATAACCCCCCTAACCAAAATTATTCTTTTAGTACAAAATATTTTAAAAATTTTCAAAATGTTTTGTTTAAATACAAGTATATATAATCAAAAGGAATTCTAAAAAAATAAGGTCCATGATAAAAATCGTTGTTAGAGAACAGCGATAAAGGGTCGTATGCTGCTTTTCGGTTTAGAAGTAGTGTTTCGATCAAAAATAATAATATACATGACCTCACATAATACACAAAGTAGTTGATAAGAGTTGTTTGAATTTTTGAACCCATCTTTTTGGGATTAAAAATGCAATATGTCAATATCTCTTACTTTTCCGTGCAAGTCTTAAAAACGGCCTTATTAAGCAGTAGAAGAGTAGTCAGTAACGTTCTCCTAGAAAAAACATCACACCAACTGCGATGACCAAACGCAGAGATTATGGCATTGTCCCTTTTTCGTAGGGACGTCTATGTCCCTATGGTCCATTATAGCGACTTAGGCGTCGCTACAACGTCCACCTTGATAGTCTAATTGATGGTAAGAGCAAACACTTTCTATTGTTAATTTCTATCAAAACAGTTACAGTACCCAGACACTGGGCACTGTAACTAGCTATACATCATCATCATCCAGCTAACCGGCATCCACTGCTGGACGTAAACCTCCCTTATGTTTCCCCACAAAGTGTGGTCCTGTGCCGCCTGCATCTAATGACGTTCCGCCACTTTCAGACCGAATCGTCAGTCCACCTAGTTCGTCCTACCATCGCTACATGAGAAGGGTTTTCCCCAGCTGTAACATTGGTTCAATTTGATTGATTAAAATAGATTTCAATAACAGTTTGACAGTACATTTTTAGTTCATTACTTATGCGATACGCACCCAGGTCAAAATTTCAAATATTTTTATTTCGTTCATGTCAAAGAACTAAATGTAACTGTCAAGTCTTTATCATAAATAAACTCATGAAATAAATAACTGTTAGCATCGCTCTTCATCTAATTTGTTATTCAGTCCATAGCCGGCGCGTGTTGATTTGTCGCGGGGACTCAGTTATGAAAGTTTAATTACGTCACGGCTCACTCCCACAAGCATTCCTACCCGATTCTGTATGGAATTGGAGCATACGCAACGTGACCATACGTCCCATTCTCAATGGGACAGTCACGTTTTCAGACTGTCTGTCCCGGTGTCCTCAGAGCCGTAACAAAAATGTAACATTTTTGCATACAAACGTGTTTTTATCAGCTTTTGACTTCATATTTTTACCTATTTCTACACGTGTCCCATTCTCACAGAAAAATAATGGTCGCAAGCGTTCTTTTTTTCGGAAAAAAAAATGGTCATATGAAGCATACGTAACGAGGTAATACGTCCCGTTCTTGACCGGGCAGTGTCGTTATGGGACTATTTGTTCAGTTGTCCCTAAACAAAACAAAGGTATCCCTTTTTTGCCAACAAAACAAACTATCATTTGTTTTATTTATCTCTTTACGTGTTTCGATCTATTGAAAGATATTCCGATTAGCAAGCTTAATATCAACAAATTTTGTGATAAGTTCCATTCCTACTTGAAAACTAGACAAGATATTTTTAAACTACTCCCTCGATAAATGTAGGCACAATATAGAACAAAGACATCTACATCTGAATGCAAATTATTGTTTTATAATTTAAATTATACATTTATTATTATTTTTTAAAACCAAGCAAGTAAAGGTTATTTTTTTAAAATATGATTATAAGTTCATATTGTTATCTATTTCTGCAAGTCTTCCGTTCAGACACAAATAATAACGAGACAATTATTCAAGCTTGCCATTTTGGCATAAAAAATATATCACAATGATTCCCGATGTTTAAGCGATTATATATTACTAGCAACCCGCCCTCGCTTCGCTTCGGTTTCAGTCGCTTTACCCGCGGCGTAGTTCCCGTTCCTGTGGGAATACCGGGATAAAATATAGCCTATGTTACTCCCTGATATTATAGCTTTCCATAGGTGAAAGAATTTTTGAAATCGGTTCGGTGGTTTATGCGTGAAAGCGTTACAAACAAACAAACATCCTTACTTTCGCATTTATAATATTAGTATGGATGAATAAAACAATTAATACGGATTTTATCACGTATGTATTTAATTTTTGATTGCCCGACATTTCGGACTTGAAACATCTTAGTAAAACCGTGACCATGAACGGTAAAACGTGTTCGAAACATCGGGCAATCAAAAAACGCGATAAAATCCTTAAAAATACTTTTATAGAATTTGGTCACATTAAGCATACGTAATGCGATCGAGCTTATAACGTAGAAATATTCATTAAAATGTTTGGGGTCGCGATGACATATTAAAATTAAATATTAGGTTATTTACATTTAAATTACACGATGAAATATTTAAATTCAAAAAGTATATTAAATTGGAAAAGTCTATCTGGTACGTAGTAGATATGATACTTATTGATTATACAGATGACATAGTGGTTGACCGAGTGCAAAGAGTCGCGGGTTAGGTTCTCACGCAGGATATACATTTGATGACGCCCATGTCATGCGGTGTCCCGCAGGTGTCGGTCTTAGGGCCCACCTCGTGGGACATACGGCTGGGCGTTAAGAGGTAGCCCAGGCTGAGCGTAATTTGATATGCCGACGATACAGCCCAAGATGGGACACCAGAGGCGGCGGCGTGCCTGACAACTTTCGGTACCGAGGAGATAGTCAGGTATATTAAGGAGCCGCTTGATTTGAGGGTACCGCTGGACAGACTGAGGCGCTACTGTTTAATAAGCCCCACATCAATCTATCAACAGGCACCTCAAACACCATCAAGGCAGTTCCCACCAGGATCCGAACCCATATGGAGTACTTCTGCCTGGTGTTGGAAGGAAATTGATGATTCCGAGCGAATTTCCATCGACTTGCTACGCTGCTTGTTGGTGCGGCGTCCATCCTTACTTGACTCATACCGAATTTGTGCGAACCCTGCGCTACGTGCCCATGGCTGTACGTGCCACGGAGTACAAGAAATATTTTCTTAGAACAGGGTGTTTTATTTAAAATAATTTGTATTTGCTGAAGCGTAATAGGTATAAATAATATTAATACCTTTTATTTTTGGGATGGGCTGCGGTCGGCGCACTCCTCGCACCACTTCGTCCGGGGCGACAGAGGGGCGTAAGCACGCACACCCGCAACCCACCCGAACACCACGTCGCCTTCGTCTTTGAACCGACCACCGGAGCAGGGTTACTTGTCATCAGTGGTCGGCCCGTCGGAATACCCCCTAGTGGGGTACCCTCCCATCGCCCCCCCTCGGGGATGACGTCGGTCTTTCCTCACGCGGTCGGCCTCTCGGCGAGTGACGGACTAATTCCCCGGTCACGTCACCCGCGGCTTCGGCTAGGGCGCCATGAGGCGCAGATAGTCGCCCCTACACCACCCCTGTCGGCCATAATAAACTCATTTGCAAAAAAAACGGGCGGTTTTGATTTTCATTCATATTTAAAAAGATACAATACCAAAAAGGTTTCAATCGTTTGTACACGTTACTGGCCGGTTTTAAAAATGCTGTGGTATTTAAAAAAGTACGTTCTAAATTCAATTTTTCATTTGATGTTCATTTTTACAGAAAACCCCTTTTTATCCTACATTTTTGGCGCGAAGTTCCAGAAGTTAACATCGACTTTCATAACTTTTATTCAATTTTTATCGATTAATTTCATATCCTTGACTGTCAAAGCTTTATTTAATGCTGTTTGGCTGTATCAAAAATGGTAGATAAAGTGGTAAAAGCTACCAAAATTATCGCGCTGCTTGAAGAGGGTTGCAGCCAATGTTTCGTGGCTAGGAGGCTAAATGTTAGTCGCTCGACAGTCCAAAGGACCTGGCAGCGATATCAGGAGACTGGTTCCGTCGAGAGAAGGCCTGGTTCTGGAAGAAAACCATGTACCCAACCACGGGATGATCGTTTTCTTGTGAGTCGCGCATTGAGAAATCGCAAATCTTCGTATGTGGATCTTAAGAACAACCTCCAAGAAGTAAGAAATGTGCATATTAGTCTATGGACGGTCAGGAGGAGGCTTCTCGCTGCCAATATACGCAGTCACCGCCCGGCCCGCGGCCCCAAATTACTCCGTGAGCACAGAGTTCACAGGCTTAGGTTCGCTAGAAATTGTGAATCATGGACTCAAGACGATTGGAATAGGGTTTTGTTCTCTGATGAAGCCAGGATATCTCTGTTCGGTGAAGATCGACGTCGGCGAGTGCTAAGAAGACAAGGAGAACGCTTTGCAGAGGCATGTTTCGAAGAAATCACACCTTATGGTGGGGGCTCTGTTATGTTTTGGGCAGGAATAAATTCAATGGATCGTACAGAGTTAGTCTTCATTGAAAACGGCTCACTGACTGGGCATCGATACATAACGGAAGTTCTAATTTCTCATGCACAACCCGCATTGGCCGCTCTAGGTGAAGACTCGATTTTTATGGACGACAATGCTCGCGCCCACCGATCCCGCGATGTTAATGCGTATGTGCAAGAGGTCGGCATTCGTCGTTTGGATTGGCCAGCTCAAAGTCCCGACCTCAATCCCATAGAGCATGTCTGGGACGTTCTGAAACGGCGTGTGAGATCAGTACACCCGGCTCCGCAGACCATCAGAGAGCTGAAGAATGTGATTACTGCGGAGTGGGAACGTATTCCGCAAGCAAGTATCCGGGATATACTCGCTAGCATGCCCAGACGAATTCAAGCTGTGATTTTAGCTAGAGGGGGTCACACTCGATACTAAACATTTATCTGCTTTTACTTTATTAAAGAAAAACAAACAAAAAAACTTTTTTATTTTTACTTCATGAGCATATGCACTACTAGCGAATATACACTACTAGCGAGGTTTAGCATTATTTCCCATAAATTGTATCTAAATTTTATGAAATACTGATGAAAACGATTATTTTCTTATTAATTTAGCAAATTGTGTGGATAAAACTACCTATAATTATCAAACAAAGAAATATTAACATTTGAAATGGTTCATTGCTTAGGTGCCCGTTTTTTTTGCAAATGAGTGTATTTATACCTCCCATTAAACGATTTAAAAAAAGAAGGAGATTCTCAATCAATCAATCTTATGTTTAAGTAAACAGTAAATATATTCTTATGAGAATCAAACTTTAAACTCTTTATTGGAAACCTTTATCTGCTACGTAGTAAATATGTATATTATACATATTTTTCTACTCAAGCCATATACGTAACATTGTTGGAAAAGAACAAGAGCAAAACAAAGCCTACCCATTGAGAAAAATATCATACATCAACACTTGAAAGGAATAACTAAGTACTGTATAACAAACACAATGACAAAAGATAACCCAAAAACACAAACGGAAAATGTGTGAAACAACAAAATTCATCATTCATACTTAACAAAGGAATCGATTAGTAGGTACATTATCTGTTAAAAGGTACGCATTTTCTCCCAACAAAGAAGCCAAAGGTTGTTTTGCTGATAGAAAAGGGAAGTTGATCCTCGTATCATTAGTAAACAATACTTGTTTGTAGAACAACCCGTTATTGTTCACTTATACATATTATGAATTTTATTATTATATACTTTTATTGAAATAAAAATTTCTTTAGGAACGTCATGAGCTTTTGAGACGAGAAAAATACAGTCAAATCGCGTTTTTTTTTTTTTTTTTTTTTTTGTGTGACTTAGTTGTTAGCCTCAGATGGCTGTGACAACTTTACCCGGACTGGTGGGTGAGCGCTGAGGGCTCTCAACCCGCATTCAAATCGCGTGACCGTCATACTCGGATATACTAATTCTCAACCCCCTCTCCTGCCCGTGGGTGTTATAAAAGACGGCAAAGGGATTAAACATACATATATATATATATATATATATATATATTTAAGCTCTTCCGTATCCGTGGTGCCGTACTGCTGCGCTATCGTAGCTGTACACCTTTTTACTTATTGGCTGACTAGTCATTTTGTTTTCCTGTCTCCCGCTTTACCTAGGAGGGAAGTGGAATCTCTCTTTCCAAATCCTCCTCTTTAATCTTTTCTAATTAAATTTGTTGCGGGTCCCAAGACAATTAAAATCATATCCCGGGACTGCCTGAGGGTCAAACCTCGGTGTCATTTATGGAGACCATTGTGGATCCTGGCTTACAGGAGTTACAATGGTGGGAATGTGTGGTGGGATTAGCCCCAAAATTAAATATATATATATATATATAACGTCTGACCAGCTTGGTGTAGTAGGAAGGTAGCTTCGTGTCCAGCAGTGGTTCGTATATGAACTGAAATTAATTAATTTGCGAAAAGCCATATATATGTGCGCCGTGGAGATCGAACCCTAGACAAAAACATAATAGTTTATTGGTTTCCGATTTTGCTATCGCTAACATTCAATTCTCTATCAAGAACATTAATGCTATTACAAAATATCATATTCCAAAAGCGAGGATACGTTAAACCTAGAAACAGACTGAACAAAGCTTTGATTGTGACCTTATCCTGGGTCCATTAGACTATTAGGCCATCTGCTACCAGTACTTATCTATACCAATAAATAAAATTGGAGTGTCTGTTTGTAATGTCAAAATAATAGGCTTTTCTCATGCGCACACGGTTATTTGCACGACACCTATGCTTAAAATACAGATTAAAAAATTTTTGTCTGTCTGTCTGTTTGTTCCGGTTAATTTTAAAAACGGCTGGACCGATTTCAAAAATTCTTGCACCAATGAAAAGCTATAATATCAGGGAGTAACCTACGCTATATTTTATCCCGGTATTCCCACGGGAATGGGAACTATGCGGGTAAAACGACTAAAACCGAAGCGAGGGCGGGTTGCTAGTAAGGGAATAAATCCACAGGTAATATATCCACTCTGAATCTATATGTTCGTTTGTCCAATGAATCTATTTCTATTCTTATACCATCTGTATTAAAAACTAAAACCACAACAATGATTCATTAACACTGACTTTGCTCCAAAGAGGGCAAGCGTAATATCTTGACCACAAAAAAGAACACCTCCAAAGAGAACCTTTTGCATACCCTTTCTATTAACTTTGTATTGAATGACAAATATCCCTCTCTGTATTGAGGAGGTTCATGCCTGGGATGTATTTGTTGGTAGAAAAGGAATGAAACCAGAGCTCTTAGTAAACGCCCATAGTGGATGAGGCCCAAGCCCAGTAGTGGGACGTCTAAGGGGATGATATTTACCAAAAACACAATTTATAAAAAAAAATGCCGAGGCAAGCTCAGTCATCCGGATATAATATTGAAGTAGGATGAGGAGAGAGAGGCTAATAATAAACTTTGTCGATAAATTGATCCTATAAAACAATCCAATCCCATAGTTATAACGACAAAATTAATTTGTTTGCATCACCAGCTTTATTGCTTTCTAGATTAAGATAATCCTTCTCCAGTAAATAATCTCGAACGTAATTAATCTTAGAATCGTAATCTATATAAATAGCACTCTATTACAAATGAATGCACAAATCTTTGCAATTATCTGTCACGTTACTTTAGACCATAGATTCTCAAAGCACCTGCCAAGGAGGCGTTAACACCCGTTAAAGCCCACTTGGGATAGGAGAATACTCTGAGGAATTAAAGGCAGTGAGATTTCGCAACATTGTTGGAAATATGAGTTGTTATGTGATAGGACTACACTGTCGGCAGTCGACTGCTTACAGCTATGGGCTGGTCCGGCCGGGGTAGTACCACACTCGCAGAAAATCGATATGTGATTAATAGCAATTTGGTAATCTTCGTTCGGTGAGCAAGAAAGCCAGAATTTCAACTTTATGACGGTGTTTGCATGAATGAGGTGGGTTTTAGTGATGCCTTTAGTATCATCGAACGTTATTGCACACATTCACACTGCTCTTACTCTCTTCACGATAGGCAGCGGCGCAGCAAAGGTAGCAGTATCAGTTAGCAGCAGGTGTACTGCTTGCTCGATTGCAACCAACAGCAATAAACCAAAACATTCTTCAGGGGTATTTAGAAAAAATCATATTCTCAAAGTACGCGGTGTGTAAAAAAAGATTCAGAAATTATGTCGTAGGTCAAACAAACATGTGTGTATCATATATCGTTATTGGCTGACAATTATGTAAAATTTAACTTGGACTGTGAAATGATGTACTTTATGACATTTTTAACGATGTAAGAAAAAGTTATAACCCGAGCAAAGTCATTTCATAGTTTAATTTTATTACAATAATGATCTTCGCAGACAGTAATAAAATCGTATAATCGTAAAGCGCCTTGGTGCTCCCGTCAATTCAGCTCATATACGTCCCACCAATGGGCTCGAGCATCCTCGATTATAGGAGCGAAATTGACCTAGCTAGTGAGACGTGTGGCTATAGAGTTTTATGTCGAGTTTTCCTTCTCTTGCATAGCTGTTATATGCATATTATAATCTATTAATCATCTTTTACGACACCCACGGGCAAGAGAGAGGTGTTAAATTGTGTTCACACTCCTGACGGTAACGGTAGGTACTTCACACGATAAGTGTGCTCCCGTATATTGGAAGTCTGACTTATTTACTAACACATTTGGATAACTTTTTCTTTCGTTAAAGATTTATAATTACTATAACTAATAGCATCTTCATCATTATTCAGCCATTAGCCGTCCACTGCTGGACGTACGCAGGCAAACTAAGCAAGTAAGGAGACAGACGAGAGAACAATTCATTTGTCGTCAACAACTGAACTGTTATCCCGGCCTTAGTGGAATCCATCAAAACAAGACGGAGATAATATTAACGAAAAACATTTCCATGATTTCCAGCAGATGTCTTAACATAAATGATAAATAGGATTAAAGTAGATATAACTGGAGGCTGGAGAAATATTTCAAAACTAGGCCTCATCATTAATATCGGTAACAAGACATAAATCTCTCATATCAAAGGCGTTAAAAGTAAAAAAAAAAGTTTTTATTACGCTCTGTGGTAGAATAAAATGTTTCTTCATTTACAGTTTTAAAATGTCTGTTATTCCTTTTATAAATGTAATTTATAGCTTGTTACATATTAATGTTTCAAATACCTTTTTTTTATATTCAGGAGAAACATAAATGAAATAATGTCAAGAGAAGCCGTAATAAAATGAGCATTGTCCGTGCAAGAGTACTGTTTGTTATTTTAATGTTCATATTTCTTGGAATGGCTTCCAATCTACACGACTTTTTTTTTTTTTGCCATTTATAAAGTGGATAGGTATATAAAAAAAAAAATAAGTTATTAGTCATTCATAAATTTCCGTGTGGTGACGGAGTAAGAATACAAGTTTTGCCCGTGGGTGTCGTAAAATACGACTAAGAGATATGAAACGCATATAATATATCTACAAGTTAAGGAGACCTTGAACTAAAACCCTATGCCAACTCGTCTGACTAGCGTGGTATAGTAGGTCAAATTCACTTCTATCCAGGAGGAGGCTGGAGGCCAGCGAGATCTTAAATGATAATGATAAAATTTTCTTTCCTTCTCGTATGATGATGGCATAAAATTACAATTCACTCCATAGACAAGGGAATTCACCACACGGGATGGTGAATTGTATTCTTATTCCGTCACCACAGGAAATAGGTTATATAACCTTGGTATATATTGCTGTGTGGTAGCGGCTTCGAATACTACCAACCCTTGCTTTGCTCGTGGGTGTCGTAAAAGACGACTAAGAGCTCTAGATTGACCCGGACCAACTCCATCTGGTACCATTTGGGTCAACGATTACATTCCTAAGGAGGGTTGACGTTAGGCAGGCGGCCGGTCATACAAGTCATTGCCGATACTTTTTGCAATATGTCAAAACAGATGACATATTGCGTCGACCCCAAGTAATTGGGATAAGAGCAAGATGATGATGATGATGATGATATATGTTATATACATACATCCCAAGGTGGGTTATATAATCTATTCCGGTTTATATTTATATATTTCTTGCTCCCGAGATATAGAATATTTGTATTGATTTAGAATTTGACAGATGGAGCTATTTATAAAACCTTATTTCCGTGCGAATAATGAATACTCGACGTCGGAGTTGAATCCACATTTATTAAAAGGAAAATGTTGGGAATTGATTTACAAAAATATGTGACTTCGAGTCCCAAGTATAGTAAGTATTATTGCATCGCAAATAAATTTTCATAGAAAATTTTATTGCAGATTCTACATTGATTAAATCTATACCAATAAATAAAATTGGAGTGTCTGTTTGTAATGTCAAAATAAAAGACTTTTTTATGCTCACACGGTTATTTGCACGACACCTATGCCTAAAATAGCAATTAAAAAATTTTTGTCTGTCTGTCTGTCTGTCTGTCTGTTTGTTCCGGGTAATCTTCAAAACGGCTGGACCGATTTCAAAAATTCTTTCACCAATGGAAAGCTATAATATCAGGGCGTAAACTAGGCTATATTTTATCCCGGTATTCCCACGGGAACGGGAACTACGCGGGTAAAACGACTATAACCTATAACCGAAGCGAAGCGAGGGCGGGTTGCTAGTTGAAATATAAATAGGCTTTTGGGAACAAGGCGGGTAAATAGAGAAAATGAAATTATTACCCGAGACAAATAATTCAGGTCATCTATTTGACCTACCATTCTAACCATTTCTGATGACTGATTCATTTTCCAAGCTCTTGATAAATATACCGACACCGACTTAGCATAAACAATTAGCACGCTGAAGTGGCAACGGGCAAGCCACATCGCTCGACGAACCAACAATCGCTGGAGAAGATAGGTCCTCGCGTGACGATCACTCATCGGACGACGAAGTGTAGGGCGTTATACAATAGGTGGACCGATGACCTGGGGGAAGTGGCTGAGCGTCATTGAATGCAGGCGGCACAGGACCGTACTCTGTACCGTAAAATGAGGGAGGCCTACGTCCAGTAGTAGACGGCGATAGGCTGAAATGAATTTTGATAATATTAAGACCATTTCATTACAGAATTTCATACGCAGATACAAATTCAAAGCATTTTTTAAACAATTTGTCATAACAATGTATGCGTAGAGCTTCAATAATTAACGAACCGCCATGGATTCCTAGAAGCAATTAAGAAATGATTTAACTGCTCTTATTCCAACTTATTGGCGGTGCACATAAATGCCTTGTGACCTCAATTTTCTATATTTAGCGTGAAGTGCAATAGAAATTAATTGTTTTTACATTACTATATATATAATAATATTGCATTTTAAATAACGTAAATATATTATACTAGCAACCCACCCTAGCTTCGCTTCGGTTTCAGTCGCCTTACCCGCTTAGTTACCGTTCCCGTGGAAATACTGGGATAAAATATAGCCTATGTTACTTGCCTGGTATAATAGCTTTCCATTGGGGAAAGAATTTTTGAAATCATTTCGGTGTAACAAACAAACAAACAAACTTACTTTCGCATTTATAGAATTAGTAAGAATGAAGCATCGAGCTGTTTTTCTAAAAACTCATACTGCACCACGTTTTACATCGAAAAACAAACAAATTCCAGACATTCACACTCAATGCATACAGCTATTTTTTTTTTTTTATTTATTTATAAAACTTTGTGTCTCGTGGGACTTTTAACACAATTAAAATATTTTGTGGCCAGCAAGCCTGAGAAGGGATCGGAGGTAGCTTATTCCACAATGCAATCTGTCCAAAGACGACGTCGTGGATTAATCGAAACAATCTTCTCGGCTCAATGCATCCCACAGCTGGGCTCAAGCCTCCTCCATAATAGTACGAAAATTTACCTTACTATACCAAGCTGGTCAGACAGAGGTTTTCTTACGAGTTTTTCTTCTTTTGCATAGATGTTATATGCGTTTTTGCTTAAGCATACTAAATGTTTCAGTGTGGTGACGGAGTAAGAATACAATTCACCACCCCCTATCTTACCCGTGGGTGATTGTACGAGACGACTAAGGGATATAAAATGCATATAATATCTATGCGAGAGAAGGAAAACTCGAAATAAAACCCTATACCAACACGTCTGACCAGCGTGGTATAGTAGGTCAATTACCCTTCCATTATGGAGGAGGCCCGAGCCCAACAGTGGGACGTATATGGGCTGAGATGATGATGATGATGATGATGATACTAAATGTTAAGCACATCCTTTATAATTTTTTCCAGATTTCAAGAAATTACTATGGAGACACTAGATTAACGACCAATGCGGTCGGTAATCTAGTGTCTTCCGCATTGCTTTCTATCATCACCAATAATACTACTGATAATATTATAGAAACCGCTTGATACTTTAGAAGGCACTGCCGTACTAACCATTCTCTAGTCTAAAAATCAATCATAACTGTAATTTATCAAGATTCTTATCGTGGGTAGATAATTTTAAGTGACGTCGTTTTAGCTGTACATGTCCTTAATTTAGATAGCCTAAACAGGAGACTGTTAAAGTTTATTAGGATATGTGGGAGTAGGTCAGCGACTCTTAATTGCAGCTCCTATTAACTCTACCCAACATGATTCACGCGTATTACTGGGAATTACGTGCTTACTAGAATATCAATCAAGATAACAAAGTAACAACCGTCATCAACTCTTCACATTTTGTTGTACCCATTTGAGGAATGGCCATTTTAGTTCTTATTTATTCAGAATCTAATTAAGGTCGGTTTCATAGTCTAATAATTTTCAGTAATATCTATTTTTTCAAATCAAATCAAATAATTTATTCTGCATAGACTCCTTGAGGGCACTTACGTATTGTCAAATTTATACATCGTTTGAATACAATACAATATCTACCACCGGATCGACACGCAGCCACAAGCTGAGAAGATCCAGCAAGAAACTCAGCGGGCTGTCATTTTCTTACCATTTTTTGAATAAAATTACACGTATACAACATATAGTCTTAGCTCCAGTCTGATGCCCTTCGAGATAGGATATAACTATTTTTTTTTTAATTTAGTTCAAATAAAAAAGGAAAGGAAAACATGGTTGGACCAGATCCCACAAGCAGCACCCGATCACGAGTTAACTACTAGAGCAGCCACCACTTCCTTTTACCACATTGGAGGGAAGGGAGTGATCCGCCCTATTATATTGCGCCATATTATTGTACAGACATATGGTGAACTATCCGTCCGAAATAACAGATTAAATTCCCTCTCACAAAAGAGATAGTGCCCATTAGTGGTAACTATATAGGCTATGTAGATAAAGATATAGAACAATTAATTACAACTAGAAGACCGAATATGTACTTCAAACCATTACTAAAAAATTTTCACGCATAAAATCTTAATACAGCAACAGATGTTTTTACACTTCGATAATCTTACGTACTTAAGCTTTGATACAAACAAGAGGAACAATTATATATTTAATGTAAACATTAATTAACAATTAGACAAAGCCTAACTTTATCTGCTTTTAAAAAATAAGTTGACCAATCACTACTTGTCGCTCTAATATGTATGTCGCTGTAATATTTATATGTATGCGAGTGTCTGCATATGTGTGTATTTTGTGTATATGTGCGTAATGTGTATATGTATATATATTTATGTACCTTATTGGCTTATTACCTTATATGGCTGTGTGGTAGCGGCTTCGAATACTACCAACCCTTGCTTTGCTCGTGGGTGTCGTAAAAGACGACTAAGAGCCCTAGATTGATCCGGACCAACTCCATCTGGTACCATTTGGGTCAACGATTACATTCCCAAGGAGGGTTGACGTCAGGCAGGCGGCCGGCCATAAAAGTCATTGCCGAAACTTTTTGCAATATGTCAAAACAGATGACATATTGCGTCGATCCCAAGTAATTGGGATAACAAGATGATGATGATGATGATTTATGTACCTTATTATCTACTATTAATTGTTTTATATTGTTTTTATTTTACAGTAGGTTATACAATTTAATATATAGTCTTTATCTATGACTTATAAATATTATTTACACTGATCTCCATTACCACCAGCAGTAAACTACCTGCTATCTCTCTATTCAGGCATTTCCATCCTAAGGTTGCCTGGAAGAGATCGCTTATAGCCACAGAAATTTTTTCTGTGCTTATAGCGATAAGGCCGCCCTTTGTACATTCTGGGTTATGTTAGTATTTAAGTTTTTGTATTTTGTTTTTGTAATTGGTGTACAAATAAAGAATTATCTATCTATTAATTTTAAAATATTTACTTATTTTTCGTCATTAACGCAAAAAATAATCTACAAAATGACATATTATGAAAACTAAAATTTATGCATAATTATTCGGCGATGATTTGTAACAAAAAATATATGGTCAGTTTAAAAAAGTGATTTATAGGGGCTGTCGGCTTATCATTTTGTATGCTGAATATTAAAGTAGTTAATCCTAAACTCTTGTAAAATATTGTAATAGTCAAATATTGTGAGATAATTTTAAATCTATTGAGTATCGTTATAAGATTACGTACAAGCATATATTAAATATTAAGCTATTGTTTCAACATAAAAACACGTAGGCGGTATTATTTAATAACGACATCATATTAGTAATTACATGACGTGACGTATATCACGTTTAAAATTATTCAACATTTATCATTCAGCCTTTCGCCTTCTACTATTGGATGTAAGCCTCTCAAAGGAAAGGTTAAATCATGGAATTAACAAATCATAACAGTAAACATATTAAATTAGTTATTTACATTATTACTCGGACAATTACCATAAAAACGCAAGTGGTACACTACACTGATGGCGTTTTAGACCCCGCTAATTCTACCAATATTATATTAATAAAACAGAATAATTATATGGATTTTGCCAAGAATATGAAAACGTCTTTTATTATATTCTATACTAGCTGCGCCCTTTTTTTCTTATTTTAGGGGTGGGCCATGGTGTGTGCACCCGCCGCCGGATCCATCCGGGGCGACAGAGGGGCGGCGCGCGGCCTCATGACCTACCCGTGACACCTCGTCTTCGTTGTTGGGCCGACCACCGGTGCAGAGTAACTTGTCTTCAGTAGTCGGCCCGACGGAATACCCCGGTCGCGGGGTGCCCTCTCCACTCGACGTTACCCCTCGGGGACGTCGGTCGCCGTCGCGCGGATGATACTAGCTGCGCCCTACGGTGTCACCCACAGTTCCTCTTCCCGTGGGAATATCGGGATAAATTATAGCCTATTTGTTATTCGGATATGTAAGCTATATTATTGTGAAGTTTCATCAAAGTCTATTAGGTAGTTTTTGCGTGAAAGAGCAACAAACATCTTCACATTTTCACATCTTCACATCCTCACAAACTTTCACGTTTATAATATTAGTACTAGGATTATAGTGTTTTAACGTGTTATGTTAAATAATTTTAATCATATTTTATGTAAGGTTATATAGAGTACTGCTGGGGTGTAGTAATAATATCTGTAAATGTGCTTTACAATTTTTTTCATTTTCCACCGTAATTCCTAGATGATTTCATTAACTTGGTCACACTGATCATACGACTGTTGGAGGTGACTGCAGCTCACTGGTGGACAATGACTACTATGAAAAAACTAAAGAAGTGATGACATGTAAATTTCAAATACAAAAAGGGAACAAAATATAATTGTGAATACAAAAATGGAGTGACAGCATTTAAAAATTCTACTCCATTTTTTGTATTGACATTTTAGCTTCGGACTCCACGGTGCCGGAACGAAATACGCTGACATAATATCTATATATCTATATACATACAGGGTGTATCAGGTTACGGGGCAACTGTTCGAGTATCTTATAGTTTAACGGTCATAGATCAAAATTAGAATGTATATTACACAAAAAACAATATAACACACAAGTTATAGTGATTTCAAAAATGTGTGTCGAAGAGTCTATACCTTAAATGTTACGTATTATGTAGGCATGTATAGACAGGATACATGTAGGCATGTAAAGCTTCGACGGTTTAAATAATTATCAATTGCGCAAACGCTTCAATGGTAACGTAGGTACAAAGGCGCCTCGTCAACGGTCATCGGAGGATCAGCTGATTTAAAGCGAAGTTTGTCTTGCTTATGCTAACGTAATCATTGATTTATTCAATTTCTAATGAACATTTAACATTTTTATCTTTATACATTTCAATCATATTTACACGAAAAAGCGATGACAAAATTAAAAACGTTACATGTCCCTAATTCATTAACGAATCGATATATTTATTTCAAATTTTTTTCATGGGTTCCTACCACCATTACCTAGCGCCCGTTTGACCAGTTGCCCCATAACCTGTTACAGCCTGTATATCTTATATCATTTATTAACACATAGACCGCTTTTCATGCCTAAAAATTAGACTTTTCTTTAGTACATACTACTTAATAAGTATTCCATGCGAATTTGTTAAAGTAGAACTAGTATTCACCATATTAGGAAAAGGCAAGGATTATGAGAGGATTAATACGAACATTACTTGACGAAAATAGACTTAATAATATCTATATGTGCGTATGACGCATGTAGAATACATTAACATATATATAATTAACTTTTCAAATTCAAATTCAAATTATTTTATTATGCATAAACCCTGAGAGGGCACTTACATATTGTCAGGTTTACAATTTCAAAAAAAAATATACTACCACCGGATCGGAACGCGACCGCTACTGAGAAGATCCGGCAAGAAACTCAGCGGGCTTGTCATTATTTTTAATTTTTTTTTTTTTTTCTTCTTACTAGTTATACAATTGTTTACATGTTTTGTAAGAACAAGCTCCAGTGTGATGCCCTTCGAACCGCAAGACACTTAATATAATTTAAACGATTATGGCTGGACCAGATCCCACAAGCGGCACCCGATCACGAGTTAACTACTAGAGCAGCCATCACTCCCCTCAACCACTATGGAGGGAAGGGAGAGACCCGCTCCACGCAGCTACCGCAAGTAGATCCTTATGTGAGCATGACCAACACCACAATATGTTACAAACGCTGAAAATACAAAAATTCGTTAGGCAAAACACGCTACACTTTACAATAAAAGTTAAAAGTACATTTACAAACAGTATATTTAAAATAACAAGGAAATTGCTGAATGAGGAGCTGCTCACAACCAATCTGTATTATCATCTACATAATCCGAGATTTTATAATAAGCTTTTTTACAAAGTCTATTCTTGATGGCTTTTTTAAACTTTTTCATAGGCAGGTCTCGGATATCTTTAGGTAATCTATTGTAAAAGCGTATACATTGCCCCATGAATGATTTGTTAACTTTTTGGAGACGAGTAGTGTGTACAGCTAATCTGTCCTTATTACGAGTATTCATTTCATGAATGTCACAATATCTCTTAAAGTTAGCGATATTTTTTTTGACATATAATATATTTTCGTATATATATTGTGATACAGCAGTTAGAATATTTATTTCTTTGAATTTCTCCCGAAGTGAGATTCTTGGGCCTAGATTATAAATTGCACGGACAGCCCTTTTTTGGAGAACAAAGATTCTATTAAAGTCCGCGGAGCATCCCCACAGTAATATACCGTAAGACATAAGACTATGGAAATAAGCGAAATAAACCATTCTAGCTGTTTCAGTATCTGTTAACATTCTTATTTTTTTTACTGCATAAGCCGCTGAGCTAAGCCTACTCGACAACTTTTCAATATGAGGTCCCCACTGAAGTTTAGCATCTATGGTGATACCTAAAAAGACTGTTGACTCCACAAGGTCTAGAGCCACATACAACTTTACAACATATAAATAAAAACGAACGCTTTGCCAACACGTTTTGCTACCACAGTATTGTGACCAATTTCTCTCATTGTGGAAGTCTTGTGGCAAACGATAGTACTTACTAGATGTTTGGTTTATGCAAACCCAACAAATTGCATGTTCTTGCGGGTCAGCGTTTTTACGAAATGGTTTTTTTTTTTTTTTTGTGTGTGACTTAGTTGTTAGCCTCAGATGGCTGTGACAACTTTACCCGGACTGTGAGTGAGCGCTGAGGGCTCTCAACCCGCTTAAAGTTAAGACGAAATGGTGTGATTTGTTTTCTGTTATATATGATTTACGTGACTGTATGTATTCATTTGATTAGTGGAAAATCACGCCTTATCGTAGAAACGCTGACCCGCAAGAACGTACAATTGTTGGGTTTGCATAAACCGAACACTAGTAATGCAACAGAAATGTGATGTTTAAAGTAAATTCTAGAGGAAAAGGAATCGGGTAAAGTAAATTTTAGTAGAAACAGAATAGGTTAAAATAAATTTTATAGAAAACAGAATCGGTTTAGGTAAGTTTTAGTGGAGTCAGAATCGGTTAAAGTAGGTAAGTTTTAATGGACAGAGTCGGGTAAAATAAATTTAAGTAGAAACGGATGCGTAAGTGGAATGATAATATTACAAAAAATGCTTAAAGGCATTTTTATAAAAATAATCTTCAAAATTAAGTAGTGGTAATTTATATTTTATGAATAACAGTGTAGTATATAAGGTTAAAAAACCTAACAATCTGGATAATGAATTTTATTGGTTTCAATTATGGAATCATAACCTTTTTATTTTTAAGAGAACAAACTGCACTATACTCGTTCCAACCATTTATTTTACTTTTGGCAGGTCGAATTCTGATCAATTAGTGTTGTACCAATGTATTACGGATACTATGTTTTGTAATAATCGATTTTAGTCAGGAAGAACTTTTAATCGATTTAACACGGATATTTTATTTTTGCTTAAATACATATTTCATATTATTTAAAAACTTCACTTCTGTAAATATATTTGTTATTTGGGCACATTAATTTTTGCATACCCACTAATTCAGTCCTCCCAAAATATTTTACTTTGTACTTTGCAAAATAAAAAATAACTACTTTATGAAGCATTTTTCCATTAAGCGGGGTCCGCTGCTCCAAACTTTACTTAGAGACAATGGCGCCCTCGTCTGCGGTAGTAAATCACTAATTTTCTCATCCAGCCTACCCCTTTTTTTTTAAGCCGAATTGGCAACACTGAACGGCGCGCCGGCGACGCCATTTTGTTGTGTTGTCTGTCACTCGCAACAAGACTCCCGTGCTAGTCACATTTCTGTTCGCTGAGTGCTCTTTTTTCATACGCTGTGTTGAGTATTTATATTCCACTGTATTGATTTCATTGTTCTTACTTTGATTGAGTTGAGCGTATCGTTCCTCCCAGTAAGATTTTACTTGCAAAATGCCGAAAGGTATGGTGCTTAAAGGACAATCCAGAGAGTTAGTGCTGCGGCTTCGTGAATTTTTTGAAAAGGAAAGCCGCAATGGCGGATTCCTTATACCAGTAACCCAAGTTAGAGACCGTGTTGCAGCAGCATTAGGTATTAGTGCTCCAACGGTGGCGAAAATCACTAAAGAAGCCTATGGTAGTAGTGGTATTGAACAGAACAAGCTATCTACGCCTAAGAAAAAACGTCAGCCCCGTAAAGTGACAGCAATTGACAGTTTTGATACTGATGCTATTCGTCGTCATATATACAATTATTACACAAGCAAAGAGATTCCTACTTTGAAAAAATTAGTAGCGTCTCTACGAAATTGTGGCTTGTTTCGTGGTCAAAAATCTTCTTTGTCAAAGGTGCTGCACCAAATCGGGTTCTTGTATAAGAAATCCGACAAAAGAAAAATTTTAATGGAACGTCGTGATATAGCCTTGTCTCGCTGTGAATTTTTAAGACAAGCTAAGAAAATAGAAGACTGGTCGAATGTCGTTTTCACAGATGAAACTTGGCTCAATGCCAATCATTCCATACCAAAAGGTTGGACTGACGATACTGCTACTTCTACTTTTGAAGTGCCAATGGGGAAAGGTGAACGCCTCATCATTTGCCATGCGGGAACTACAAAGAGATTTGTACCAGACGCTCTGTTAGCGTTCAAATAAAAAAAAAACAGGAGACTATCATGAGGAGATGAATGCGGACGTGTATGAAAAGTGGTTCAGAGAAATGCTTACATTACTTGAAGAGCCATCAACAATATTTATTGATAATGCACCCTATCACTCTCGCCAAATTAATAAAATGCCAACACAGGCCAACAAAAAACACGAGATTATAAACTGGCTTCGTGATAATGGGGAAGATGTGGACGAATCCCTACTAAAAGTAGAATTACTTAAAATATTAAAAAGTAAAAAGCAGCCAAAACGATATGTCATCGACGAAATGGCAGCAGAATATGGGCATGTTGTAATCAGAATTCCTCCGTACCACTGTCAATATAATCCAATTGAAATGATCTGGGCACAAGTCAAAGGACACGCCGCAAGAAACAATACAACTCCTCCTTTCACAGCAAATAAAATGCTTGAACTTTTAAAAAACGCATGTGCTAGTGTGACGCCTGAAAACTGGGCGAGTGTCGTCAACAAGACAAAAAATATAATATTCTCTGATTGGGATCGGGAAATTGAATTTGACAACATACCTACACAAGAGTTAATAATAAACACTGCAGATGATTCAAGCGACGATTCGAGTTCGTATGAAGAATCCGACGATTCGTTATAATAAAATAATATTAAAATATTTTGGTTGTTTTATTTCATGTTATAGGTATGATGAGAAGATTTTTATATCTCCCTGATACAATTTTAACGTGTTGTCTATTACAACAATTCAAAACTCAGTTGTCAGCTGACTTAACTGCAAATAAGTGTAATCGATTATTTGCGATTCATTAGTTTGCACCGAATACTTTGATCCTGTCACTAGATGCGATAGAACGTAACTTTTTTTATAACGGAAATGAATTATCACTTAAATTTTATGAATAGAGCTATTTACGGCATATTAATGTATTTAGTGGGTAATAATTAAGATATATAAATATTATTGGGTAGTTTATATATTTCTCTGTTCACTCGTTTCAAAGTTAATAATTGCGTATAATGAAACAGTTACGTCCTAAAGCATGTGTCAAAAGTAAAATAAATGGTTGGAACGAGTATAAGGGAATAATCTTTGTATAATGGGAGACTTTACAAATATATAACTAACGGACATAAATTACATCTAGACTCGGAATAATGGGATTCGAAAATCCCGACACTGGTACCGTAGGTCAGTTTATAGTAGTAGCATCTTAACCACTACAGCATATGTGCAGTCAAATAATTGATAATGACGTAGGTTGGCATTTGTTCTCCTTTCAAAATTTGCCAAGTACCGTTGAAGTCTCTGTTTCAAAAGTTGCGGAAATAGAAACGGATATCAAAATAAAAGAAGTTCCGTAGTTACAGAATCAGAAGCAAAAATCTGCTATATCACTAGCAGTTACATAAAAGAAGCTGACAAGTAAGCGTTATAACTGTAGCAAAAATACAGGAAAATCCGGTGAACAAATTACATACTGATGCGGCAATACGTTTAGCTTTATTCGTTAATAAAGTCTAACTAGATAAATTGCGCTAATAGGCGCTATCCTTCCGACAAACAACAGTGTTTCGCCGAATTCGCCTCGCTTCATTCTGGTTTGACCGGTTCTAATCCCAAATATCACGTTCACGAACAATAGCTGCCATTATTCTCACTGAATTAGGGTGATTTTCCACCGGCGACATAAGGATGCAATAGTCGAGGATTATAATTATTATTTTAAAATCCAAATCTTAGTCGCGGATGTGTTTAATGAATTTAGTAACGCCTGGATCTTTTTCTTCTCAGTCCATATATACTGTTGAGAACCTACATCTGTCATCATTATTATCATCATCATTACCATCGTCATCAAGTCGACTTATATGTGTACCTGCTGAGCTCGCGCCTCCTCTACAATAGGAGGGAAATTAACCTACTATACCATGCCGGGCAGACGGAGTGGTTTATTTTGAGTTTTCCTTTTCTTGCATATTATTAAATGCCTTTTAAATTCTTTAGTCGTCTTTTACCTTACCCACAGACAACGTAGGGAGTAGTTAATTGTATTCTCACATCACCACAGAAAGAGCCTCCATAACAGCGAAATTAGTCTACTACATCACGCTAGCCAATTCCCCTGTGGGGAGGCATATGTTTAACAGAGGCCATGAGTAGGCCTATGATGGTAGGTAATGAGATGACTTTACAGATCAGCAATGTCATCAAATAATACAAAATGTCGCTCATATCACATGGCAGTTTCAAGTAAAGGAAATAAAGTAGCCAAACTACTTTAGTTAGGTTTCCAGGGATAGATCCAAATGAACAATGAGGCAGATGAAGTTATGATAAAAGCCACAGTGTTACTAAATACTATAGATTTATAATGACAATACCCTAATTACGTAATATACGAAGCTCCAGAGAAATCCAGATAAACGTACACTTCGTACGTCCTTTTCTAAAATTATTTATTTTTGTGTGTAAATTAAACTAAGAACTATATAGTTAGCCGCAGATGGCTGTGATAACTTTACATGGCCTATTGGGTAAGCACTGAGGACTCTAAAGCCGACGAATTAAAAAATAAACCTGAGAAAACCCTTATATCGACACCTTATCGCATTTTAGAAAGATAGAACATTGCCATTTACTGGCCCAAAAAATAATCTTCCATTACAGAGCAATAATCTTATTTAATTAAATGAAGTAATTAGGTACGGACGTGATGGTATAGAGATGGAACGACTTTTAAACGCTTCATTAACATTATTACCAAGTCACTTAATTTTTTCTAACATCACATCCTCGCCGATGACAAATCACCTTAACTGTTGAGTAGGTATTTTCGCACGCTTGCTAATTTTAGTACCTTTTTTTACCAACGGCCTCACATTTTAATAACATTGCATGATTGTTACTTTTAAAATTTGAAATTTGCACAGCTCATTGAACCTTTAAAATTGTGTAACTCCGTAATTTAACCAATCAAATGAACAAATTATGGAATGTACATTCCAATGAAAAAAAAATGAATAACATTAACATTTGCTCTATGTTACGTAATTATGACATCATTATTATCATAAGCATATGCTTTCCTCTGCTGAGCTCGAGCCTCCTCGGCAATAAGAATAAAATTGACAAATTGAGGCCTTCGATACTACTCGTACTAGATAGATTTCGACTATACCTTTTCTTTCAAATCAAATCATTTATTCTGCATAGGCCCCTTGAGGGCATTTACATATTGTCAAATTTATACATCATTTGAATATAATACAATATCTACCACCGGATCGGAAGGCGGCCACAAGCTGAGAAAATCCGGCAAGAAACTCAACGGGATGTCATTTTTTTACCATCTTTTGAATACAATTACGTATACAACATAATTATAGTCTTAGCTCCAGTGTGATGCCCTTCGAGATAGGATATAACGATTTTTTTTTAATTTAGTTCAAATAAAAAAGGAAGGGAAAACTTGTTTGGACCAGATCCCACAAGCAGCACCCGATCACGAGTTAACTACTAGAACAGCCATCACTCCCCTCAATCACATTGGAGGGAAGGAAGTGACCCGCCCCACATAGCTACCGCAAGCAGAAACTTATTCAGTGGGCATGACCAAACCATAAATTGCGAACTATGATAGGTATCCTAAAAAAGATGTTATCTACGTATTAAATAGTGTAACAACTACCTATGGGTAAAATAATGGTAAATTGTTCTTACTCCGTCTATAACCGGCCGCTGTCTATCTGTATATTCATCTATCTATCAACGATCTGTATCTCATGAAACGTAATAAGTCGACAGTTAATATTGCCACCGATTAAGATTTTTTTCCTCTTCTTCCTCCCTTGTTTTTAATCCCTTAAGCGTCTTCTACGACACTCACGAGCGAGAAATGGTGAAATGTATTCTTACTCCGTCACCACACGGAACTACTAATAGACTGACAAAATATTTAAAATTAGGGATACGTATACAAAAAGCATTATTTTCCTTTAACTAAAGCACTCCGTGTGGTGACGGAGTAAGAATACAATTCACCACTCCCTATCTTGCCCGTGGATGTCGTACAAGACGACTATGGAATATAATAGGCACATAACATCTGTGCAAGAGAAGGAAAACTCGAAATGGAACCATATACCAACATGTCTGACCAGCATGGTATAGTAGGTCAAATTCCCTCCCATTATGGAGGAGGCCCTAGCCCAACAGTGGGACGTATATGGACTGAGATGATGATGATGATGAAAGCACTTAGAAATTACATTTTAATTCGAATGGTAGTGAAACCTTCCTACGTGGTTCCATTTCATACTACTGACTTTATAGATGTATAAAATATACAATAATTAAAATAATTCTAGTCGTGACTAAAATGACTCAATCTTACACAATAATTACTACAAGATAAGTAATTACTTCACAATAATTTTATCATTTCTTTAAAACGAATACATTCAAATATTATATTCAACATAAAATATTTCTGATCACTAACATATTTCAAGCAAGCAAAAGTAAATCGAATTATTCACAGGCCGTTTTTACGACTCGAATCAGAGTTTGTTTTGCCAAGATTCCATGCTTCTGAAATCAGCTTTCACCCAGTCTTAAATATTCCACAAATTATATATTTTAAAATAATCCAAACGATAAATACGACAGATATCGTGATTCAAGTCATTAGTAAGATCTGAAGTAAAGGAAATTTTATAGCTTCAAATCCTTTGTCCGTACTTCTACAAAACATAGCCCCGAGTCTTATATTTCATACTAGCTATCCTTGCAGCTTCGCTTGGTTATTTATTTTTAACGTTTTACCACTGTGATGCTTCTTTTCAATTGAATTTTTCTTTTATGAACTCTTTCCGTGTGGTGACGGAGTAAGAATACAATTCATCATCCCCTCTCTTACTCGTGGGTGTCATAAGAGACGACTAAGGATATTACGCATATGACATCTATGCAAGACATGGAAAACTCAAAACAAAACCATACCAACTTGTCTGGCCAGCATGGTATAGTAAGGTCAATTTCCCTCCTATTATGGAGAAGGCTCGAGTCCAGCAGTGGGACACATATGAGCCGAAATGATGATGATAAAATGATGAGCTCTCATTCTACATCAATCGGTGTAATGTGCCCGACAGAGAACGTACTTCATATGATTTCGTAATAGTTCAAAGCCATTTTTTGGTAGTCTATGGCTTGGGCACACCCCGCCCAATCTGTCCAGGTGACAGATAAGCGGCGTGCGACCCCATAACCTACCGTATCCCCTCCCCATGGCCATTAGGCCGACCACTGGTACAGATTCCTTGACATCCGTAGCTGTCCTGAATAGTTCATAGCCTGAACTACCTGCATCTCTAATTATATTCAGTCTATGTATGACGATCAACATTTAATAAAAATTCTAGGATAATAACTAGACTAAAACTCCTCGGACTTACATAATAGATAAAAACTGACGTTTTGATGATTAGAAATCCGTGTAATGACGGAGTAAGATATCCGTGCGTTGACGGAGTGAGGATACAATTCACCACCTCTTTCTTGTCCGTGGGTGTCGTAAAAGACGACTAAGGGATATAATACATATGTAACGTCTATGCAAGAGAAGCAAAACTTGAAATGAAACCCTATATCAACATGTCTGACCAGCATGGTAAGGTCAATTTACCTTCTCTTGTGGACAAGGTCATGGTCATGGTAAGTCATGGTAAGGTCAATTTACCTTCTTGGCCGACCACTGACGACAAATCACCTCTGCTCAGGTGGTCGGCCCAACAACGAGGTGACGTGGGTACGGGTGGGTTATGGGCCCGCGCGCCGTCCTTTCATCGCCCCGGACGGACTGGACCGCGCGTGCGCTTACCATAGCCCACCCATAAAAATTGATGTAATACGCATATAACATCTGTGCAAGAGAAGGAACACTCTAAATAAAACCCTCTATATCAACACGTCTCGCCAGAAATAGTAAGTCATTTGCCCTCCTATTGTGGAAGAGGCTAGAGCCCAACATTGGGACGTATATAGGCTATGATGATCATAATGATTAGAAATACAATGTTTTACCACGGTTTTCTTTCTAGTATATAATTTAAAGAACATATAAGCGTAAATAACATGACTTTTTTTTTTTTTGTGGGTGGGCCGCGGTCAGCGCGCCTCCGCACCACTCCGTCCGGGGCGACAGAGGGGCTTAAGCAGGCAACTCCCGCGACCCACCCGAAAACCACGTCGCCTTCGTCGTTGGGCCGACCACTGGAGCAGCGTTAACTTGTCGTCAGTGGTCGGCCCGACGGAATACCCCCTGTTGGGGTACCCTCCCATCGACCGACGTCCCCCCCTCCGGGAGGACGTCGGTCTTTCCTCACGCGGTCGGCCTCTCGGCGGGTGACGGACTAATCCCCGGTCACGTCACCCGCGGTCTCGGCTAGGGCGGCATGAGGCGCAGATAGTTGCGCCTGCGCCGCCCCAGTCGCCGGCGGCAGATCTCCTCATCGAGGCTGCGCTCCTCGCGCAGGCGATCCGCCGCCTCCTTCCGCGAGATCACTGTCTCACAGAAGGCTGCGACCGCGTCCCAATTCCCGACGCTGTCGACCATCGCCCTAGCGATAGCTAAATAACATGACTGAAAATAAGTTTATCTCGCAAATAACTTTTTATGAAATATGGATCAATCTCCTTTCCATTATGGATGATGCTGTTATATAAATAGTGTAACGTAGATAAATGGACTGAGCCATACCGGCCACGGATATCACAGAATCGGTGGCAGTGGTCGGCTCATTGGTGATGGGGAGGGAATATAGTAGGTTATGGGGTCACACAACGCCCATCCACCGCCCCGGATAGATTAGGGTATGTCCAGACCATAGCCTGCCTAATAATAGGTAAATGGACTGAGATTAATAAAATTAATATCAGTTTTGTCATCACTTGCCTGCCCTCATTTCACGTTAAGTGGGGTCGACACAGCATGCTCTTACCTTCAATAATAGGAGTCATATTTTCACTCACTGCTTTCATACGCATATCCCCAAACACATAATCCATCCATCTCTTCTTGGGTCTCCTACTCTTCTGACGTCCATCCATAATCATATTGATAACTCTCCATGTCATATGCCTTTCATCCTTCCTCAATCCGTTCAGTAATTGTATATTTTTTAAAGACAGTATATTATACAGGATGTATCAGGTTATGGGGCAACTAGTCAAAAGGGGGCTAGGCAATGGTGGTAGGAACCCATAAAAAAAAATTGAACGAAAAATATTGATTCGTTTAGAAATTAGAGACATGTAAAGTTTTCAATTTTGTCATCGCTTTTTCGTATAAATCTGATTGAAATGTATAAAGTCAATGATACTTAATACGCAACATATTTATACTTTGTTAAATATTCATTAGAAATTGAAGAAATCAATGATTACGATCACATAAGCAAAATAAACTTCGCTTTAAAACAGCTGATCGGCCTATGAGCGTTGACCGCTTGCCGTTGTACCTACATGTCATTGAAGCGTTTGCACAATTCTAGGTATTAATGAATGAAATTATACTGTCGAAGCTTTACATGCCTACATGTATTCTGTCTGTACATGCCTACATAATACGTAACATTTAATAAGGCATAGACTCTTAGACACATTTTTTGAAATCACTATAACTTTTATGTTATATTGTTTTTTGTGTAATGTACATTCTAATTATGATCTATGACCGTTAAACTACAACATACTCGAATAGTTGTCCCATAATCTGATACACCCTGTATATGTATTCCATGTGGTGATACAAATCCCTCCTCCCTATCTTGCCCGTGGATGTCGTAAAAAACGACCAAGGGATACAATACGCATATAACATCTATGCAAGAGAAGGTACACTCGAAATAAAACCATATACCAACCTGTTTAACCAGCATGGTATAGTAAGGTCAATTTCCCTCCTATTGTGGAGGAGGCTCGAGCCCAACAGTGGGACATATATGAGCTGAAATGATGATGATGATATATTAAAGAATAAACCTTTATGACGTAGAAGGCTTTAAGAAGGCTTTACAAACACACAAATTACACCTAGACTCGGAACAATCATTTGTGGATCGTTCAAATTAATGACCTGCTTGGGGATTGAAACCACAACATGCCTCATGTGAAGTCAATTTTCATACATAAATAATGTTAAAATTATTACGTGATGAAGTAAGAAATTAACAGAAAAACATAACTTACAATTTTGTTGATTAAATACTAGCAGATTTAAGTAGCTTTAACTTTTTCTTTGATCATTCAAATTTCTTGTCAGAATATTTTACGGGGAATTTTGCGGTTAACGCACCATTATTATCTATCATCTCATTTGAATTAATATTCGTCCTACTATTGTGCTCCTCCATAATGTGAGAGAGTGAGAAAAATTGTGCTGCCCCAGATTTTATTTCGAGTTTTTTTCTCTTGCAATGATGTTTTCTGCGCGAACTCCTTGGTTGTCTTTTTCTAAAACCCACGACATAAAAATACAATAGGTTCATAATAATTTCTAGCTTACTGCATTTACAAAACACAGTTTGAATTTGTATGACCAAAATTTCATAAATGATGCATACTTTTCTAAAAAAAGCTTTTGGAAATAAATATTACATATTAGTATCTCTACCAACTCTACTGACTCTTTCACGGGGAGTGCTGCGAGGAACTGTTTGACTTGATACCACCGTCACCATTCTACCAACGTACCACTCGACATCATAGCAGAGTTCATCCATTTCACCTGGAAACGTTATGATCTTCAACTGTACGTTTCCAGCGATCATTTCTCCCACGTACGTGCAAGCTCTGGAATGAACTACCTGCTGTTGTGTTTCCCGAGCGCTATGACATGTCCTTCTTTAAACGAGGTTTAAGAAGAGTATTTTCTTCACGGTAGGCAGCGGCCTGGCTGTGCCCCTGGTATTGCAAAGGTCCATGTGCGGCAGAACCACTTACCATCAGGTGTGCTGCTTGCTCGTTTGCCACCGTTAGCAATAAAAAAAATAGTATAAACAATTCTGCCGTGTGGTGACGGAGTAAGAGTACAATTCACACCCAATATTGTCTGTGGGTATCATAAAAGATGACTAAGGGATCACAATATGCAGATAATATCTATGCAGCATGGTAACCACATCTAACCAGCATGGTATAGTAGGTCAATTTCCCTCCTATTATGGAGGAGGCTCGAGCCCATCAGTGGGACAAATATGAGCCGCGGGGATGAAGGTAAACAATGCCGACATTCCAGAATATTCGATAACCCTAAAGACTAAGATTTAAACCCAAGGGTCGTGACAATTACCAAAGCCATGAAAGAAATTATATTTTTTTTGTCTGTCTGTCTGTTTGTTCCGGGTAATCTTCAAAACGGCTGGATCGATATCAAAAATTCTTTCACCAAAGGCAAACTATAATATCAAGGCGTAACCTAGGCTATATTTTATCCCAGTATTCCCACGGGAACGGGAACTACGCAGGCAAGACGACTGAAAGCGAAGTGAGGGCGGGTTGCTAGTTAAATCTATACCAATAAATAAAATTGGAGTGTCTGTTTGTAATGTCAAAATAATAGACTTTTTTTCATGCTCACACGGTTATTTGAACTATACATATGCCTAAAAAACATTTTACATTTTTTTGTCTGTCAGTTTGTTCCGGGTAATCTTCAAAACGGCTGGACCGATTTCAAATATTCTTTCACCAATGGAAAGCTATATTATCAGGGAGTAAACTAAGCTATATTTTATCCCGTTATTCCCACGGGAACGGGAACTACGGGGATAAGGCGACAGAAACCGAAGCGAAGCGAGGGCGGGTTGCTAGTCTATACCAATAAATAAAATTGGAGTGTCTTGTTTGTAATGTCTAAATAATAGACTTTTTCATGCTCACACGGTTATTTGCACGACACCTATGCCTAAAATAGCAATTAAAAAATTTTTGTCTGTCTGTCTGTCTGTCTGTTCCGGGTAATCTTCAAAACAGCTGAACCGATTTCAAAAATTCTTTCACCAATGGAAAGCTATAATATCAAGGCGTAAACTAGGCTATATTTTATCCCGGTATTCCCACGGGAACGGGAACTACGCGGGTAAAACGACTATAACCTATAACCGAAGCGAAGCGAGAGCGGATTGCTAGTTATAAATAAAATTAAAAATAACGTCGTCCTTTATTGTCGTTCGAAGTATATTAAAAAATTTATAACACAGTATACAGGGTATTTTTATGATTTCGGTCAAACAGTTTATACCATATCTTAACAAGATCGTTACGAATTTTATCGCGAGTAATTTTGTTTTTACTGTCTCAATGCTTGTGATATTTTACAGCGTCTATAGCCGTAGGAGACCTAAGATATTTTACATCCAAAATATATTCTTTATTACGGAGGTGTTATCTCTCTACTAACAATTTAATTTTATTGTTTGGCCTTCCTTAAAATTATAAAAGTAAAAATCTAAACAAGTAAATAAAATTAAGGTGTCTGTTTGTAATGTCAAAATAGTACTTTTTTAATGGTGCCACAATTGTTTTTTTAAGAAAGGCTGCTCAAGACAATAATCCTTATGTTGCAGGGGACTTTACAAACATATATTTAACGGACACAAATTACATCCTGACTCAGAATAGCAATTTGTGAATCGCACAGTGTTGTCTTGCATGGGATTCGAACCCATGACACTGGCATAGTATCTTAACCACTACACCATCTGTGCAGTCTATTATTATTTGCACTATAACTAAAAATCAGTCTAGCTGTCTGTCTATCCGTTTGTTCCGGGCAACCTTGAAAATGGCTGAATCGATTTTGACAATATTTTACTACCAGATAGCTGTCTATATAAGGACTAACTTAGAGTATTTTTCCTCTCAGAAAAAAACCATATTAAATTTTTCTCCGTCCAGGATTCGAAACCGAAGCCGTATCTTACAAATATTGCACATTTAAAATGTGAGGGAAAACGGCTGGAACCGAAGCGCAGCGAAGTCGGGTCGCTAGTCTTTTATATATATAAATCGTCTATTCGTGTATTTGTAATTGAACTCCTTCTAAACGGATGGACTGATTTTGATAATTTTTTTGAGGCTATTGCGACGGATATGAGAATAGTTAAGATTAATAATTGGAACCGGTGGATGGCGCTGCGATCAATTTCAAGGCGAATTCTATTTACTATTTTTTTAGATTTGAACAGAACAACGTCTGTTGGGTCAGCTAGTATTATATAAATATACTGTACGGACGACTTAGTTATGGAATATTGTCTGTTTGTGACGAGTGTCTTACGCAGATTCACGCAGAAAAATTATCGATTTGATTTATAAATGACTAGCAACCCGCCCTCGCTTCGCTTCGGTTTTAGTCGTTTTACCCGCGTAGTTTCCGTTCCCGTGGGAATACCGGGATAAAATATAGCCTAGTTTACGCCCTGATATTATAGCTTTCCATTGGTGAAAGAATTTTTTAATCGGTCCAGCCGTTTTGAAGATTACCCGGAACAAACAGACAGACAGACAGACAAAATTTTTTAATCGCTATTTTAGGCATAGGTGTCGTGCCAATAACCGTGTGAGCATGAAAAAAGTCTATTATTTTGACATTACAAACAGACACTCCAATTTTATTTATTGGTATAGATGAATGCGGCACTGTATGTAATTAGTGAGCCTGAACATAATTCTGTTTGTGAAGTTCCATACGATACAACGTTTTATTTCTCAATGCACAGCCCGCCGTATTCAAATAAGAAATACATATATCCTAACTAATATTATAAATGCGAAACTAAGTTTGGTTGTTTGTTACGGTTTCTTGCTTAAACAACTAAATCGATTTTAAATGTTCTTTCACCAATGGAAAGCTACAATATCAGCTTGTAATATCAGCTTGGCTACAATTTATCCTCGTATTCCTACGGCAACGGGTACTGTAGAAATGAACCCGCGGGTATTTGTACACGTAATTAGTATATATACACGTAATTTTATCCATGCCTCTAATACTTATGGCAATGTTCTGCCATTGCCTATCAACGTAAAAAAATACATTTCTTTTTGTTTTATAAATAAAATATCTGAAGAAGAAAAATATCTTTAGAATTTATGGTGAAACAAAATGTAACGATCGAACAAAAAAGATCCCAAACAAATTAAATTATTTTTCTTACTTTTTCACCGCAAACGCTTTTAGGGTTAATAAAGCCTTTGAACAAAATCCATTCAAAGCTTGCATTGTGTATTAATTAATACATAAAAGTTATTTTTTTAATTTATTACGGGTATTACTAACATAAAAGTTTGCATCCTTAATGTTTGCAGCCTGTAAAATCATAACATATTCTTAATTCAAATAAAAATCTGTCAAAGACATTATCATACCCAAAAGCTTTACTCATTCGATGGATTTATCATGGCGTGCCGCGTTAAGTGTTGTCGTCATAGCAAACGCCGAATAAAATAATTATTAAGGCACATAATTGTTCAATATTACTTGGACTAAGTAAACGATATTATTATTTGCTTTATTTTAGGATTTGTTTTAATGGTAATCACATTCTTAGTGAAATCACATTCATTTTCAAATACTATCACACTCACAGAAAAATTTTAATATTTCTGTGATCACTCTTCATTTTCGATAGAAGTAAATCTACTGTATATACAGTAGATGATGTGACTAAGCTACGTCAACAAGTTTGGTTTTTATGGGAATGCATAAAATGTAAAATGTATTTTTTTTTTTAAAAGCGCATAATATGTCTTTATTTCATTAATCAATTATACTATCGATTCTGAACCTTTTGTGCAAATTTGTGTACCCTTTGAAAAAATATCCTGTACCTATATGGAAAGAATATCGAAATTTAGTGTGGCCCGTAATTAGTATTCTGTGGTCAATTCTCACGCAACAGCAATATTTAAATTAAATCAATACATAGGTGTCGCATTTTTACGTGGCACAAAACATTTTCTGGTCTATCTACAATGTTTTTGAATAATAAATTGTATAGCAAACTTTCTTAGTTTCGATGAACTTTATATCTACTAAATGCACATATATTTGTGAGAGTTCATCGATGTACGAACTTTTAGTACGCTTCTTTAGATAAACAATAGTCTTATTACCGACATACATTTTAAATTGCATTCCATTAATTTTGGCGCCATCCACTTGATATCACATGATTGTCTATGAACTCTATCAAACATGTTTAGATAATAATAAAATTTCACACTCATAGAATTCGTGCTCTAAAAACTGACGATTGTATTAACAATACACAAAATAATAAAATCTAATTCGAGGAGCGGACGATAGATATATAAAACACTAGCAGACCCAGCCACGCGTTGCTGTGGCTAAGGTTTTTGTTATATTACATTTGAGTAAACTATTTATGCTAATGAATTGTAGCTTATATGACACGTTTGTAGGTTTGACATGGCAGCGCCATCTATTAATTACTTACTCAATCTAGTCAACAGATATCGCCATCTGTTAAAATCGTTTCGAGTTAACAGATAATTGTGAATGTCAAATAATAGACAAATAATTTGCAATAAAATAATATTGCGATTATAAATTAAGATGTAAGCTATGCTATCTTTCAAGTTGGATCAAACTGCACACGGTATGCAATTTTGATTAAAATCGGTTAAGTAGTTTAGGAGTCTAGCGCGGACAAACAACGTGACACGTAATTTATATATATTAAGCTTAGAATAATAACGTATAGAAGGATAGTGTCAATACTTCGAACTTTCAACATTTGAATCTAAAAATACTAATGGCGCGCAGACGATTACACACGTACACACGGAAACCACTATACAAATTATGAAATCAAATTTTGTTTTTATTAACATAAATCGTCGAATTACCTTTAAAAGTAATGTTAATAATCTTTTTATATTTTTCAAATGTGTTGTGACACCATTTGAATGCACAAACCGTCATAATTACCTATTTATTTTTTAAGAGTTGCGTACGTTCGTGCAGTACAATGACTTGTACATTACGGAACGGATCCGGTGTAAGTTCTATTAGGCTCCAATTGAAATGCCTCACTTTTTGTGCGTGAACTTACCTTCTATACGTTATTATTCTAAGATATTAAGATTATTATGTATGCCTATTCTATCTACATATCTTTTTAACATTGTGTCGTCACCAATCGACCTGAGTCTATGCTCATTGGTACGCTGTCAAAAATTGGCGCGAATCCAATCGGTGTTTGTAAACTTTCATTTTACGCTTCTGTATTTATTTAGGGATTTTTATATCTGGGCTGTTGACGTCATGGTAATGTTACGAAACATTAATTATTTCACAACACAAGAATGTTGTCACATTAGTAGCATTTATTCACCTGGATTTTTTTACTTGTTAGGTAGGTATATGAGATATTTATGTATGTGATAATGATGTGTTTTGTACGATGTGGATAGATATATGTAACGTGACCACACGTCGCATTTTTAACGGGAGCGTCACGTTTTCAGGTTATCCATCCCGTTGTCCCCAACTGTAACAAAAATGTCCCATTTTTGCAAACCGACCGATAAAAGTCCATCCTTATTTTTAAAAAATGCGTAGGTTCCTAATCCGACTGTATTTTTTATGTTACCTCAGAACTTCGACAGCACTACATGAACCGATTTTGATAATTCTTTTTTTATTTGAAAGCTCGTACATCCCGTCTGGCTCTACCATTTCAATTTGGTCCAGTTCTGATAATAGCATCCATAAGAAAAGCATTGAAGTCTTTTTTTTGTAAAAATTTTGTATTATTGGCATTTGAGATCATATCTCTAGCTATTTCTGCAAGTGTTCTCAACGACACTAATTGACATTAAAATAACGGTCACGCTACACAAGTGTCACGTTCTTGCGTAAAAACATATGGTCAGAGTAGATATATTATGTGATATCTCTCCATATGGTGACAGGTTAAATACAATACCTCGCCCTTAGAATAATAACATATAGAAGGTAAGTTCACGCTCAAAAAGTGAGACATTTCAATTGGAGCCTAATGGAGCTTACGCCGGAACCGTTCCGTAATGTACAAGTCATTGTACTGCACGTACGTACGCAACTCTTAAAAAATAAATTGATAATTATGACAGTTTGTGCATGCATTCAAATGGTGTCACAACACATTTGAAAAACTTAAAAAGGTTTTTAACATTACTTTTAAAAGTATTTCTACGATTAATGTTAATAAAAACAAAATTTGATTTCATAATTTGTATAGTGGTGTGCGTGTGTACGTGTGTAATCATCTGCGTGCCATTAGTATTTTTAGATTCAAATTTTGAAAATTCGAAGTATTGACACTATCCTTCTATACGTTATTATTCTAAGACCTCGCCACCTTTCTGACTAAAAGCATTAGAGGGGGCATTAAAGATAGGCCGCTCACCCACCAGGCGTGGTGATTGTGACGTTATTCATTCCTGTGGGAAGACGTATGTCCGACTGAAAAAGATATATAATGCGTTTACTGTACACATGGTGACCGAGTATAATTATCCGCTTCCCTCTTACTATTAGCTTTTAAAAACTGCATAAAATATTTTTCGTGTTAAAATTGCTCGACTTTTTTTCTTATATTCTTATATTATTTATAATTTTTTACCTCCTACGAAAAGGGGGATGTTATAAGTTTGACGTATTTTTATGTAGAATTGTAGCTCCTATACCAATTAACCGATTACGATGTGGTTTTTTTGTTTCAAAGCTGAGTTGATAGAGATAATTCTTAGTTACAATTTATGTGGCTGTTCAGATGTTTCAGTGATCAGTTCTTTTTGTTAACTGCCATAGGGCTCTCAGACGTATGATTAGTAAGACTTTTTTAGATTACTTTTGTACTTTCAAACATATATGTTACCTTACATTTAAAACACCCGTGTATAAGCTACTCTGATGATGGAGCTCAAAGGTAGGAGATAAAATCCTCAAATGTCCATCAAATTTGGCTCATTGGATTCGTATTCACTAGTTCCGTTCATTTCTCTTGATAACGAGGACGTAATGAAAGTTTTATTTTTCTTTTGAAGGGTTGCTCAGCTTTTAATTTTGTAATTATACGTAGTGTTATTATAGTCTCAGGTTTTCAAGACGTATTTATTATTATAATAATAATGTTTTCAGTTCTATTTATCAAATGCCTCGTAAAATACGTCTTGCTTTAGTTGTTATTATCTTTAGGCTTGTGTTATTAACTCCGAAAGTTTTATAGATGTAATGTATCGTTCGCCACATAGAATCCAGCCTAATTGGGCAACCATTTATTGGCATCGTTCCATTATGGGTGATTCTCGTTTTATAATTACGAATTATCATCGGTTTCTCTCTGCTAGGGGCAATACGCCCGACAGTTTATCTATCTGCATTCATAAATGGACACAACACACTCTTGCAGAAAAGAGACGTAGCCATAGTAACAATTTGCTACTGTGTGTGTGCTTCGTTTGCTTAACGTAAGTATTGGGGATCAACATCCACATTACTATAGTCAACGACTGTGGGTTTATCACGAATATTGCGTTAAAGTATTCGTTTCGTTTTCGAGATCAATTTGTATGGGATTGGAGCAGCGCGTCTATCAGACGATAGGGGCACAGTTCCAAATCCATACAAATCGGTTTCGATAACGTAATAAATACGTTAACACAAATATTCGTGCTAAGCTCACTGGCTGTGCGGTAACGCAGAGGTCCATTGATAGCAGTTACCACTTAAATCCAAGAGAACTACTTACTGGTCTGCCAACAAATGCAGTTGAAATAAAATGACCTCAAGGAAAACTTAATAACACCTTTTACAGAACCAGTATTCAAATCTACTTCTATTAATTCTTTAATAGCATTTTTTCCTCGAATTTAAATGTCAACTAAATTCGTTCGCACTATATTTTATTGCCTGTGTTATTTGCATGATATTTTTTAGCTACAGATTTAGGCTCGTAAAATCTCCCACGCTTTTATCCTTGCGTTCAATATCAGAGGAAGCGTTCTATAATATTTCTTATAATCATTTTCTTATTTTTTTTTTATTGCTGAAAGGTAACAAACGAACAAGCAGCATACCTGATAGAAAATAATACAGCAGTATGTAGGCCTTTATAATACCAGCTAGGAGCACAGCTAGGCCACTGCTTATCGCGAAGAAAGTACTTTTTTTAAGCCTCGTTTAAACAAGGACATACAAACAGGCGCTCGTGAAATACAGCAGCAGGTAAATCATTCCAGACCTGCTCGTATGTGGGAAAAATTATCACTGGAACCGTACAGTTGAAGATCATAACGTTTCCAGGTAAAATGGACAAACCCTGCAACGGCGTCGAGTGGTATGTTGGTAAAACGGGGACAATGGTCGACCAAGTTAAACACTTGCTCAGAGCACTCAGCATTGTCTTAAATCTAGGTGTAATTTATATTCGTTAATATCTGTTCTTCCATGTACAAATCTGGTGACAGTAAGAATACAATTGCCTACTACTACCCCCTTTCTTCCCGTGGGTGTGGTAAAAGACAACTAAGATAAAGTGCTTATAACAACTGTGAAAGAGACGGCAAATTTGAAATGAAACCACCACCATATACCACACGCACGACCATTGCGGTATAGTAGATTAATTTCCCTCCTTTTATGGAGGAGGCTCGAGCACAACAGTTAGCCATATTTGTTGCGTTCTAAATACAACAAATTCCTTATCACAATATATTGACTATTAAAACGTAAACACTCCGAACTCATACATTTTATGCGTTATTTAACTTCTCACGATTCTAAATGATAGTTGTCCATTAACAGACCAAGTCGTTAACGTTAATTATATTTACTTTTTACTGCATTTAAATTAATTGATGCTTTATAAAGATTCGAGAGATAGGACAAGGAACTGTTGTTTAATTTTGTTTGACTAAACCTTCGTTTTAAATTGGTATTTTTGCTGAAATATGTCTTTCTGTCCATCAGCCATCAGCCTTTGCAACATCCTCTATTAAACATAAACCTGGGGCGGTTGCCATGATGGAAGAAATGGACAATCACAAAATTTGGCGAGTAGCGGGTGGATGATTTGTATTTGATGTTATAATAAATCTGTCTTCCCAGTAGAATCCTGGCGTCTATTACATTGATGATCATTCAACCAATCTTTACGACTTCCAAAGGAAAGTAGTTTCTGTTAGGGATATTGGGGGTATAAAATTTCAAAGCTGGATATGAAATTGGATATTAGATTAACAGTATACATGTTTCTGACAATATTAACATTATGAAAATTTAGATTTTTCGAGAGTTTCGGATAGTTTCGCTTACGGATATTGAATTTTTAGAGAATTGTAAAAAGGAAAAACTAAGTGTAGTGGTTACTATATTATTCTCTTTTGAATTATTATTCCCCCTACGATTAGGCTTTCAGTTCGACTAGCTGAAAGAAAACATATCGTAATGTGTCTCATACAGACACCGACTTTATTCGAAACTCGAAACTTTACTTCGGTTTGGGTTATAGTTTCGGACGTATTTTATTTGCAGTATTCGATAGTTTCCTTTTTTATAGCAATTTTCAGCACTTGACAAATTAAAATCTAATAAATACTAACGATTTCTGATGTTTACGCGAGTATTATACATTGTAAATAAATAATTTTACGGATTTTATCGCATTTGTATTTGTGATTGCTCGACGTTTCGAACACTTTACAGCATTCATGGTCACGGATGGACTAACCTAAAACTTACTTAGAATCAAATTTAATACAAACGCGATAAAATCTGTAGAATAGTATACACTAATAAATACAAGTTAAAATATTTCAAATAACATACCGTAATTTTCAAATAAGTATGTTATTATATATATTTCAAATAAGTACGTTATAAATTGATTTTAAATATGATGTCAAGTGTCTGTCGTAACACTTTGAATAGAAACGTAGGGCAATAAAACTAAGAGGCGTAAATAATACAATTTAGATCGTTGAATTAAATTGTACGCTTGTTCTAGATTAGTATGACTTTGCTTTATTTTATCTAGATTTAATATCTTTATTATTGTTTGCTTCATGAATATTGTTTATAATTCTAATCTATTTTAATTAAAATTACTGTTATAAAAATGATTATGTAATGACGAACTAAGAGTTAAAATTATTGCGCTGTTCCGATGTCTCTGAGACCTAGTTGGCCAGTACACTACCTACCAAGTGGACTTGAATGGATCATGTTTTGTAGGTCGAGAAGGGAAATACAGTAAGTTATGGAACACGCAGCACTTTCGTTGCCCTGGAGTGAAGGGTTGCAGTGTCCAGGCGAATGCGTTTAGACGCAGTTGACGATTCTTTGTATTCTTGATCCATTGCCCCATAGTACACCTATGGGACAATTGTGCAAGAATACAAGTAACAGGAGTTTTAAGCAGAGGATATTTTTTTTTGTTCCTTATAGTATCGGACATAAGCTTTAAAAGATCGCAGAAGCTTCAGACCAGGCTGCCCAACTGTATTGGCATTAGATTTCAGTTTCAACTTTTCTTCTTTTGAACTAACATTGTGGTCGGATTCTCTATTTATATCCTGTAGTCGCCTTAGACGACACCCACGAAAAGGGACAAGTTTGTAATATACTGTATTGTTCCGCCACCTCACGAAACTGGCAACACCCAAATCGTAGATTTGAATTTCCGAAGGTAACAACTCTGCTGCTGCATCGTTCGGAACTTTGTACATGTTATTGAGAATTTCCGAAGATACCCAATAACATTTTACCCTATTGAAGTATTGAACACGGGCCAACAAGTACAGGAACACGGTTACTGCAACAAATTAGCCTTATAAATCTGTTACCGAGTATAACCAATAATGCGTTGATTTAAATCATTAATAAACATAGTCTAACATCATCTTTATTAGCTTGTTCTTATCGTAATTATATGCTTGTAATCATCATCATTCAAGCTTTTGCCATCCACTGCTAAACGTACGCCACTCGAGAGCCATTCTTTCCTCTCACTCCAGAACTGTAAATTTAATAAACTTATCAGAACCCAGAACCAAAAAGGCTTTTTTTATATTAAAGATTATTATCTACATATACATATATCATCATCTTATATATAAATTTCTTGTGTACGTGCGCATGTCACTCAACTCCTACACGGCTGGACCGATATTCATGAAAATTTTTGTTTGTGTTCAAGGGGATTCAAGAATGGTTTAGATTCACAATTGGACCCGGTAGGTGATGCTGATGTCGATTTCAAGAGAATTCCTTTTATTTTATTTGAACAGAACAACGTCTGTTGGGTCAGCTAGTTAAATTTCTTGTCTTTATACATATATAAATTTCTTGTGTACGTGTGTATGTCACTGAACTCCTCCTAAACGAGTGGATCGATATTGATGAAATTTTTTGCATGTTCAAGGGTTTCGAGGACGCCTTAGTTTCACAATTGGACCCGGTAGGTGGCATTTATTTGAACAGAACAACGTCTGTTGGGTCAGTAAGTATATATGTATGTATATAAACCCTAATCTCCGAAACTACTAAACGCACTTTTATAGGCTTTTACTAATAGAACAAACTCAGGTTAAATCTATATTTAGAATTTCTTTCATTAAGAGTCAGCGCAAAAAGTTAAGGAAGTTTAAAAATAAATTTCATGCACGGGCGTGTAATAAAAATGAATTTGACGGGCAATAAATCACGGGTACCAACTAGCTTGTTAATAAACTACTGCCTTAATAACCCTTGTACATATTTCATTCCTACTATCTATAACTTGAAATGGTAATCCAAATCTTTCAAACTTCCCGAATGTAAATATTTTGATAATATAGTTCAGCTGAAAACTAAATAAATGAGTACAATTTAGATTGTAGAGGTGATTAAAATATTTTAAATGATAATAAAGAGTCGGATGTTTAAATGTTTATTGCTCAAACATGTCTCAAAATATAGAGGCAACTTTTGATACCAGAATAAACACAGATTACTTTTTATTTTTATATTTTTTATCACACTAACTGGATTAATCACCTGTATAAATGTCAGAATATTTTGTGTAGAAGTATCATGACTATTTATCTCTATAAATTACATAATATTTTATGTAAAAGTATCAAGACCTTTTCAATAAAGATTTATACAACAACCTAATATTAACTCTCGGTTTAGTATCTCAATGGGATAAAATTGCTTGTTATGAGCTGTTACTACAAAGCTATACATTGGATATCTAAACCAGAGTGTTAACCGTCAGTAATAAGCTAACACTGTTGAGGTATGAGCGTTTGGATTTTTGTTATGTTCGTATATGCTCGGTAACCAGGGTAAAACTTGTGAATTAGAAAAACAGAAGTTGCATTATATTGAAATAGCGTCAATATCATTAGGATAAAATGGATCTTTTTGCCAATTGCTTTAAACTTAAAATCTCGATTAAAAGTGCAATAAATGGACGATTCAATCTATATAATTATGCTTTTTCAGACGCATAACTAAAAACATATAACTTACTTATTTTACATACCTAATATATGGGACTAGTATTAATGATGTCTTTTTTTTTTCAATTAGCTGTATAAACCATGTTCACATATTAAGGATTACATATAAAAATGATAAATGTTTTTTTTTTTAACGACGTTCTCTATTTAAACGGTTCATTTTTTTTCGAAATAAAAAGAATGTTTTCAGAGAAATAAGCCGAAAAATGAATAGAGGTACACCCCGGTGACAAGTATAACAATATTAAGAAACTTTACCAATTATCAAGACTACTATGACGGCCCGACGTTTACTCTCAGAGGCATGGTCTCACACCTACCGTTTTAAAAATATAGGCTGGAATCATTTTCTTCAACAAATGCCTTTATTTTCTTTTTGATTCTAATATTTGCATACATCTAGAGCTAATTTTGAAGATACATATTTTAAAATAATATACAATAACTTCAAGGACAATGTACATATATGAATTTGTTAGGTGTATAATTGTTAAGTTGTTGCCTAGAGAACGCATAACGCATGCGAACAAAACATCGTCAATGTCACATGAATATTGTTATAAGAACTGTGCCGAATTATTATGTATAATCCGGCCATTTAAAAAAATATCTCTACATATTAATTTTACCCTTAATAAATAAAACATTTTTTACGGATTTTACGTTTTACTGTAAAAGGGTGCCCGTGGGTGGCGTAAAACACGATTAAGGGATATACATAATATGCATGTAAGTACGAGAAGAAAATTCGAAATAAAACCCTATATTAACCCGTTTGATTAATAGGATATAGTAAGCTTTATTTTTCCCCCTATGACGGAGGAGGCTCTAGCCTAACAGTGGGACTTATAGGAGCCGAGATGATGACATTCATAGTTTCAAGTATATCTATTAAGTAGTTAGTACGTGACCTATGCAGAGGATCTAAACATCCCCATATACTTTCGCATCTATAATACTAGTAGAATAAATAAATAAAAAATTGCTGTAAAAAAATAACCACATACCCGATTCAAGACTCTTAAGAATGTAAAATATGTAATAACAAGTATAGAAAGGAGGAAGGACTTAATGAAAAGACTTAATTAAGTCCAATTATTGGACTTTATTAGTGATATCAGTTGCGCAACAAGACGGCACGCCTGCGCCGCCTGACTCGTTTTTGTTTACATTTGTTAGTGTCAATAAAACCAGTTTGGAGCTTAAACCCACGGAGAGATCTTTCGGATGCCGAAGTTAAAATAAAAATCACCGCAGAAATAAAAAGATACGCAAGGAAACCTATGTAAATCCCAACATATTATTTGATTTTCTTTGTAAATAAAACTACTTTACAGATTTATCTCCTTTGTATTTGATTCTTGATTGCCCGACGTTTCTAAGACTTTACAGCGTTAAGATTTAGTCTTAGACCGCCCGTGACCATGAACACTGTAGTGTTCGAAACGTTGGGTAATTAAAAATCAAATACAAACGCGATAAAATCCGTAAAATAGTTTTATTTACAATGTTGTAATACTCGCGTAAATATTAGAAATAATTACTTGATTTTCTTTGTTGAGAACTATATACGGACAACTGTGTATTAAATAGCTGACACGCCAAATGATCATATCATTGAAGCAATTGAGTATAATAACGCGTGTTTATATAAGACCTTGGACATTAACACTACGGCCGTCTGTTTGAGCTTAGTCTATCTTATCTATTGCCTACATTATTATGTTACTAAATTACATAAGTAATGCTCAAGAAAACGATAGATAGAGTCTTCGCATAATAATAAGAATCTATGTTTCGCAAATGAAGTTGTCATCTTTATTTATATAATTCTAATGTGTTGCGCGTATATGTAATTGAACTCCTTAACGGCTGGATGACTTTTAATTAATGTTTTGGTGTGTTATAATGGGTCCTTAGATGGTTTAAAGCTGACGGATCTTTTTTTTTTAAGTTTATTGCATATCAAAACATCGCTTGGCCCAAAAATGATAAAATAAAATCAATAAGATGATAACATTTTAATGTTTTTATTATTTTAATCAATTTAATCATTTTATTTTCTGATTGGTCAATGTTTTGTTTTATTTTTAACTAGCAACCCGCCCTCGCTTCGCTTCGGTTATAGGTTATAGTCGTTTTACCCGCGTAGTTCCCGTTCTCGTGGGAATACCGGGATAAAATATAGCCTAGTTTACGCCCTGATATTATAGCTTTCCATTGGTGAAAGAATTTTTGAAATCGGTCCAGCCGTTTTGAAGATTACCCGGAACAAACAGACAGACAGACAGACAAATTTTTTTTAATCTGTATTTTAGGCATAGGTGTCGTGCAAATAACCGTGTGAGCATGAAAAAAGCCTATTATTTTGACATTACAAACAGACACTCCAATTTTATTTATTGGTATAAATGAATTTTCAATTTTTTTATCTCCGGTCTAACCCAACGATTAGTCAGGACAATAATAAATTTTGGGTCCGCTATTCAATTATAAAATATTTTACATCTCAAACGAGTTTTATTTCGGGCACAATATCACCTCGAATACATCTTCCCTGTTGTATTATCTTTACCTGACACACTATATGCTTCGTTGAGCATCAAACAAACATCCGCTTTAAACAAAAATAGTCAAAGAATAAGGTCCTTGGCATAAATTGTACAAATATTTATTAATTTATCACCTAAATAACCCGGTGAATTTCGTATCATCATCATCTCAACTCAACCCATATAAGTCCCTGTTGGACCCGGGCCTCCTCCACAAAAGAAGTGAAATTGACCTATACCGCGCTAGTCAGAGGTTTTGGCATAGGAGTTTTGTGTCGAATGTTCCTTCTCTTGCATAGATATATATTATAATTATATTGTTTGCATAACGTATCCCTTAGTCGTCTTTTACGACACCCACGGGTAAGAGAGGGGTATACCACCTCCGCTAGCACACGGAGGAACGTCGTTTCATCTATAATTTATTTCCGACGGCTGTACGCGGGGGTCATCCGGTCGATGGGCCTGTACGGCGCACCGGTGTGGGCGGGGTCCATGACCGTCCGACTCAGGGCCCTTCTGTAGCGACCACAGAGAGTCATGGCGGTCAGGGCCTTCCGCGGATACCGCACGGTGGCGACGGAGGCAGCGTGCCTATTGGCCGGGACTCCCCCGTGGGACCTGGAGGCGGAGATGCTCGCCGGACTATATCGGCGGGTGACGGGGGTGCGAGCGGGGGGCGGTGTGGTCTCGTTAAGAGATCTCACCGCCTGGCGCGTCGACGCCCGCCGAGACGTCATCGCCCGTTGGGCAGTCCGGCTGGAGAGGCCTCGGTTCGGGGTGCGAACCGTGGAGGCCTTCCGGCCGGTACTGATGCAGTGGTTGGAAAGGCGGCACGGGGTGCTCTCCTTCCGACTGGTGCAGGTTTTGACGGGGCATGGGTGCTTCGCCAAATACCTGCACAAGGTCGTTAGGAGGGAGAGTACACCGTCCTGCCACCACTGCGATTGCGACGAGGACACGGCGCGCCATACGCTCGAGGCCTGCGGGGCTTGGGCAGTGCAGCGCTGTGAACTCGTCGCAATCATCGGTACGGACCTGACGCTGCTGGCTATCGCTAGGGCGATGGTCGACAGCGTCGGGAATTGGGACGCGGTCGCAGCCTTCTGCGAGACGGTGATCTCGCGGAAGGAGGCGGCGGATCGCCTGCGCGAGGAGCGCAGCCTCGATGAGGAGATCCGCCGCCGGCGACTGGGGCGGCGCAGGCGCAACTATCTGCGCCTCATGCCGCCCTAGCCGAGGCCGCGGGTGACGTGACCGGGCATTAGTCCGTCACCCGCTGAGAGGCCGACCGCGTGAGCAAAGACCGACGTCCTCCCCGAGGGGGGGACGTCAGTCGATGGGAGGGTACCCCAATAGTGGGTATTCCGTCGGGCCGACCACTGACGACAAGTTAACGCTGCTCCAGTGGTCGGCCCAACGACGAAGGCGAGTTGGTTTTTGGGTGGGTCGCGGGAGTTGCGTGCTTAAGCCCCTCTGTCGCCCCGGACGGAGTGATGCGGAGACGCGCCGACCGCGACCCACCCACAAAAAAAAAAAAAAATCTATAATTTATTTGACATTAACTTTCCGTGTGATGACTGAGTATGCAATTCACCACTCCCTATCTTACCCGTGGATGTCGTAAAAGACGACTACGGGATATAATATGCACACAATATCTATGCAAGAGAAGGAAAACTCGAAATGAAAAAAAAAAATACTAACATGTCTGACCAGCATGGTATAGTAGGTCAAATTCCCTCCCATTGTGGAGGAGGCTCGAACCCAACAATGCGACGTATGTGGGCTGCGATGATGAACTTTGATTAGCCCTTAGTAATCCAATTACCTTTGCAACTTAAATTTATCAAGAATAATAATGGCTTGAACATACACCAAATATTTCAATTTTGTGCTTCTCGTTTGGTTTTGAACGACTTTAGTATCAAGTCGAACAAAATTAAATATTGCGAACAGTAATTGATTATTATATTGGAATATAGATTTATTATAATACATGGTTATGTCATATAACGATTCAAAAAAGAAATACAATACAATGTTGACAGTATTTTGTAAGACTAATGTAATCTGAGAACAAACAGTCTGCAATATTAACTTACCGTATCTTGAAAGTCCTTGAATTCGTTAAATAGTTTGTTTGTTTCGATCTTCTGGCTCAGGGATTTCACATTAACGGATAAAGCGATCATATTAGCTGTAAGCTCGTCAACCTCACGCCGCAGCTGGCGAACTTGAATCTCCCTTATCACAGTAAACACTAACGCCCAGGTGAGAAGGGCGCCAACAAAGACACCTAAAGTAATCAGCCAAGTCTGCCACCACTTATCAGTCTTGCTAACCATCGCATTCCTAAACTGCCTCTCGAAATCTCCACTCATCAAGTTCTTTGATATATCCTGAGACTCCTTCATATTTGTTTGTGTGTTTATTGAAATGGATTCTGGAATAAGTGCGTGGTGTTCAGCCATCACAGACATGACACTACACTCGCGAACCGTCACTCAACCGAATCTAATTGACACAGAGAGCAATTAGTGTTTATCTAACCATTATCGTTCGTGGAAGGCCAGGTCAAGGAGCAAGAAAAGTAATCGACTAAATAAATGCAAACACGTGCTGATCCAAGTACTACGGAGTATAATGCGCGTGTTTGATGAAACGTAACAGAATTGAGTGCAAAGCAGTACTATACAGTAACGCTAGCAGCGATCGACTGACTAAACTCAAGGCACGTTGCGCGCGCGCATCTTTGGGAGCACAGTACCGTCGCGTCGCTACCCCGCTAACCAGGATGATCCCAGAATTCAGAAATCGGTAAATACGACGCATTAGTATAAAGACCGCCCGAGAGAACATTTTTATGCCATTATGGAAATGAGGTAACCCGATTTGGTAAACTGCCAGTTAATAAAATTGTGATAACATTTTCGAAATGAAATGTGCGATATAATTGCTTCTTTTTAACACCGGACCCCAAAAAAGAGCTTTTATAAATTTAACGTGTCTGTCTGCCTGTGTATTTATGGGTTCGTTTGTCTTTGTTTGTGGTATCGCAGCTCCTAAACGAGTGGACTGATTATGATGCAGGTTTTTCTTTGAAAACTTTTCGAGATGTACTTAACTATAATTTATGAATATTCGTTCAGGCGTTTCAAGGTCGTCAGCTCTTGCTGTTAGCTGCCGTGGGAATCTCAGTTGCATAATGGGTATTTACTTTCAAAGGGTCACCAAATCCGTCGCACGGAAAACGTAATTTATTTCAAGTCAAATTATTATTTTTAGGTCATCAGGCCGTAAACGTCCACTGTGAGTGTCCCATGTGTTCATTAAAATTCCACTCAAAACACTGATGTCTTTCTCGAAATTGGATCTACATAACTGGACTGTTTGTCCTAGGTAAAAATAGTGATCGACAACTTCGAGAATCACATTGCCAACTAAGATCAATACCTACAGGAATGACATGGGCATTAGACATGACTTTCGTGTTGTCCATTTGTAGATCCACTAGTTGAGAATCCCTGCTGAGATCATTGACCATGGTGCCAAGCTTCTTCAGGGATTCTGACATGAATACGATATCATCTGCGAATTGAGGGGAAGAGATGTATGCGCCGTTGATGTTGATACCAAGTCCGATCCAGTTTAAAAGCATGAAGATCTGCCAGCGCAGTGGTAAATAGCTTTGGGGAGATGGCGTTTCCCTGTATCACACCTCTCTGCAACCGGATGCGGCTCGACCAAATTCAAATTCAAATCATTTATTATGCATAGACCCCGAGAGGGCACTTACATATTGTCAATTTTACAAAATAAAATTAAATTATCCAATAAAAATAAACTACCACCGGATCGGAACGCGACCGCTACTGAGAAGATCCGGCAAGAAACTCAGCGGGCTTGTCTATTATTTTATTTTTTTTTTTCTTCTTACTAGATATAAATTTGTATACATGTTTTGTAAGACCTAGCTCCAGTGTGATGCCCTTCGAACTGCAAGATACTTAATATAATTCAAATGATTATGGCTGGACCAGATCCCACAAGCGGCACCCGATCACGAGTTAACTACTAGAGCAGCCATCACTCCCCTCAACCACTATGGAGGGAAGGGAGAGACTTGCTCCACGCAGCTACCGCAAGTAGATCCTTCAGTGAGCATGACCAAGACCACATGTTACAAACGACGAAAATGCAAAATTTCGTTAGGCAAAACACGCTACGCTTTACAATATTAAAGTTAGTAAAAAAGAGTTTATTTAAAATAACAAAGAAATTGCATAATGAGGAGCTGCTCACAACCAATCAGTATTATCATCTACATAATCCGAGATTTTATAATAAGCTTTCTTACAAAGTCTATTCTTGATAGCTTTTTTAAACTTTTTTTGTAGGCAGGTCTCGGATATCTTTAGGTAATCTATTGTAGAAACGTATACATTGTCCCATGAATGATTTGCTAATTTTTTGGAGACGAGTAGTATGTACAACTAGTTTGTCCTTATTCCGAGTATTCATTTCATGAATGTCACAATATCTTTTGAAGTTAGCGATATTTTTTTTGACATATAATATATTTTCGTATATATATTGTGATATAACAGTTAGAATATTTATTTCTTTGAATTTCTTTCGAAGTGAGACTCTTGGGCCCAGATTATAAATTGCACGGACAGCCCTTTTTTGAAGAACAAAGATTCTATTCAAGTCCGCGGAGCATCCCCACAGTAATATGCCGTAAGACATCAGACTATGGAAATAAGCGAAATAAACCATTCTAGCTGTTTCAATATCGGTTAACATTCTTATTTTTTTTACTGCATAAGCCGCTGAGCTAAGCCTTATAGCGTTTCTATACAAACACTTCAACACTTCAATGTACCGATAATCAATTAAGCACCGCTGAACGGACTTTATTTAGCATTGCCCAGGTTTTAAAGGAATCAGAAGGGTCCTCATAGGTCACAAACGCTAGACTCAAATATATATTCCTCAGTCTTTTGCGTATTTTGGCGTAGAGTGTGGATGTGGTTTATGTCGCTATAATCTTTGTGAAATCCAGATTTATCAGGCGGCTGGAAGTCATTGAGTTTGCATGCAAGTCGATTCGTAATTACTCTTGCAAACAATTTGTACCACGTGGCTCAAAATAGGGTGGCTCTGTAATTCCTTAAGAATGTTTTATAGTCCTACTTGAAAAATAGCCCTACCACACTTTTGGTCCTCGACTCGTCGCAGAGTCGTCGTCTCCGACAATGACAGAATTAAACAGCTTCTAATACCTACCGGCTCTACACCTGCCCTCAGGAGCTCTGTGATAATTCAATCGTCTCTTGGTACCTTTTCGTTTTTTATTTGTAAAAAAAAAACCATTCTGACCTCGTACACGCTGACGTCCGAGGTTTCCTCGGTATAGTGGCGTTTTAGCTTGGATCTTGTACCAAGCAGACAACAGGGTTCTGAGTTAATTATACAATCGCCCATAGAACCGTTTGACCTCTACCAAGATTTCACTATGGGCTAAAATAACAATGGCTTTATCGATTTTTATTTTAGACATTTAGCTCTGCGGAATAGACAATTCTCGTGCATATATTTCAGAGTCGCGGTTCTCCTTTATCGCCTCTTCAATACGCTGTGTAATTTTCCTACTCTGCTCCTAGAGCTTAACAGTCAGGTCTCTCCAATTCAAACTTGTGTAGCGGTTTATGCGTGTTTGATTAATAAACATCCAAACTTCACAAACTTTCATTGAGCTTTCGTCATACACAGAATGCCTCAAGTGAGCCATTCTGTGTATGACGAAGTAACAATACAATTCACCATCAGCTATCCTACCCTTGAGTGTCGTAAAATTCAACTAAGTAAGAAACATAATATCCATACATCTATGCCAGCAAAGAAAAACTCTAACTAAAAACCTATACCAACACGTCTAATCCAACAGCTCAAATCCCTCCTATAGTGCAGTAGTCTTCAGCAGTAGTTAGATGTATATGAGCTGCGATAATGATGAAGAATAGACTAAAGAAAAATAATAGCTTTAATTCTAACTAATTATTTACGTATGCATTCATACGTAAATAATTTTATCTTTACAAAACACTCGTACGTCATAACACAGTTGTTATTAATGAAGCTATATATATCTTAGTAATTAATTACTTAATGTCTATTACTAAGTAATATGAACTAGAAACATTGTTATTTATATAATTAATTAGTATCAATAGTCGTTATGAACCCAAGGGCTTTTAAATCTCTAATTAGATTAAAATATGTCTGTTTATGTACGTAATTAACCTTCCTCGGTTCCTCAAATAATACGTACACTTGAGGCCTTCGGGTCATATTGACCCGATTTAAAAAACATGAAGAAATTGTTTTAAATTAAACAAAATCTAATTATTTCTAAGACACATTTATTACATAAAAATAAGGAAACATTAAACGACTATATATAGAAATATATATACTTATATATATATATGCCTGTTACTCCGTCTTCTTGCTTCTCTGTCAGAACATTTATCAAAACGTAAAATCGCTTAAATTTATTTGAAACGTTTCGGTGACATTGTTGCCCGAAATATAGGTCTTCCATAAAATTCGGACCATAAGCTTTCTAAACTTTCATCGTTAGACTAGAAATTCCAGCGAACATAAGAATACCTAGATATGCATCTAACTCCGTTTCACTAACGCTTCCCATTCATTTCCGAAACATAAAGAACCTTCTATATTTGTTTGTATCAACATTATATTTTATACACTTATTTAGAAATAAATCAAAAGAACTTCTAAATGCATTTATGCACTTAGAAGCGTACCTGGTAATGCCCGTGTAAGTTTTATTAGGTTTGCACTACTCTAACTACCTCTGACCTCCAATGGTGTTCTTGACCACATCAGTTCACCATTTTTTGATAGCATCATGTTTTCAATACTAGTGTATTGATAATGTATCTTGAAAGGGGGTCTTCATTGCTATTTGTTTCGTCACTACTGCTTTCATTGTATAAACTCGGTTAAATATTGTCGGTAGGATATTCATCCAAATTATTCTCCGTTTCACTAATTAAATTATTTTATCTTCGGAATTTATATAGTAGTTTAGGATTTGCGAAATCATAGATTCAGACTAATTGTAAGCCATTTCAAACACCAGCGAAATACATCAAGTCCAAGCAACAAATAAATCAAATAGAAGTAATCGTCTCACGTAAGTAAAGTAATCTAACTGTATAAAAATGAAAATAATCAATTTTTCTCAAACTACTTTCAACAATAACACGGTAAATGATTGAGATATGACTAATATTTATAAATTGTAAATATAGTCTTAAGATATAGTCTTAAGATAAGAGACTTAACCATAATTTTACAATACTGATCTATAGTGAATGCATAATTAATAATTGTCATGAAATCGCAATAAATTATATTAATAATTACGACTTTTATTGCCAGTTAAATTTCAGTTTCGGGTCAATATGACCCGAAGAACTGAGGAAGGTTAAAACACAATTCAGTACCACTTCCTTTGCTAAATCGCCGTGGATATCGTAAAGGTTTACTAAGAGATGTAGGCAAATTACATCGCTCCAAATAAAGGCAAACTCGAAAGAATATACTGCATGTACATTGGTATCTGATAATTTATAAACCACATTGTATTCTTAACCCTTCACCATTAATAAGGGAATAAAAGTGGGATATTATAATTAACGTAGTATAATTTTACTTGTATACTTACTTCAGTTATTTTAAAATAGGAGTAGGTACCTATTGTTAATTACTACAGTCATATATAAAGCTGAATAAATAATATATTTATTCAAGTGCTGTTTCCATGAAATACTTCATATTATGCATAATGCTCTAATCTCGGTTATATGAAACTAAAATATAATAATAATACCAATTAAAATATGGACGAAGTCATTACCAATATCGGTTTACCACAATTTTCATTTTGTACCTACGTTAGCTTTGACGTGCGAGTTAGCCAACGTAGAAATCACGTATGATATCCCCTATCAATATGATTTTTATTATTTGAAAAATAGCAAAGCAAATTTCCCTAATTTGTCTCTTAAGGAGAAATATATTCTCGGAGAGAGAGATTTTCAAAATATTACTTTTTAGAGAGCCAAAGTAAACTGTACTAAATTTAATTCAGTAAGAAATCAACTAAACTGATTATTACCGCGAAATTTAATGCCCTATTTCAGTGGTTCTCAAACTTTTTAAATGACGGAACCCTTTTGGGAAGCAAAATACTTGATGGAACCCTACAATAAAACAATTATTTTTATAAGTGTATTCTATATTAATCAGCATAATAAAAGTACAATCTATCAGTTACTAATTATTATTTACTTCACCACTTGGTAAGGACAATAATAGAAAACATTAAAAAAGAAAAAATCTAACTAGTGGGAGGTATGAAACTGTTTTTTATTTTTCATCAATTGCTTGATATCAGGTTTGATGGAAGAAAGTTGGAGTCTCATATCAGCTTCGGCGTCCAGTCTATTGCGATATTTTGTTTTCGTGGCTGCGTAGGTAGAGAATCCTGTTTCGCACAAATATGTAGTTGGGAACGGGAGAAGAATATCCAGAGCCATTTGGCCAAGCATTGCATATTCATCTTGGATTCTGCACCAAAAATCATTAAGAGGCGTCGTTTTGAACAATGACTCCATACTTGTGTCTGATGACATTTATAAAAGAGATTCATATATCTCATTTGACATGTTTTCAGGCTTTTCCAAGTTGGGTAAAAAAGGATTATGAATCCAGGAGTTCACTTTAATTTTTGTATTGTGTTCTTCGGGAAAATACTTTTCAAAAGATGCGCGCATCGAACTGAGATATTGGACCAATTCTTCAAACACATTATCTTCAAACATTTCTGAGTCGTTTTCGCTAACAAACTCACTGAGTAACGTAAAACTTTCTATTTCTTTCTTACCAATGCAAATGATCCAAAAATCTAATTTTCTTTTAAAAGCAGTTATTTTATTATAGGCCTGAAACACTGTTGTCTGTTTACCTTGCAACGATAAATTTAATTCGTTAAGTTTTTGAAAGATATCCGCCATAAAAGACAATCGGAACAACCAAGTTTTATCATACAAACGGTCCTTCAAATTAAAAGAAGTATCTGCTGAAAGAAACATTTGTAACTCGGCTCTAAGTTCAAATAGCCTTGTTAAAGTTTTTCCCCGAGACAGCCATCGCACTTCTGTATGGAGCAGCAGTGTTTTATGTTTGCTGCCATAATCTTCACACAATAATGAGAACAATCGGGATTGTAGTGGTCGTGATTTGATAAAATTAATTATTTTTACCGCTTCATCCATAACTAATTTTAGATTAGACGGCATTTGCTTCATCGCAAGTGCTTGTCTATGCAGAATACAATGACTGGAACTACAATTAGGCGCTTTATTTTTCATTCGTGACACTGCTCCTGCTGTTTTACCTGTCATCGCCTTGGCCCCATCTGTACAAATGTCAATGCAATTGTTCCAACTGAGATTATGTTCTTCAAAAAATATATTTATTTTATTAAAAATTTCTTCCCCGGTAGTGTTTGTAAGCAGCGATGAACACATAAGCATGTCTTCTTCAAAAGAACTTTTATATGGATATCTCACAATAACCAGCAGGATAGCCAAACCAGCGACATCAGTCGACTCGTCCATTTGCAAAGCGAATCGTGTATTTTGTAGACGTGTAACTAGTTCTTGTTTGACGTAGCTTGCCAGATCATGGATTCGTCGTGAAACAGTATCGTTTGATAGCGGAACAGTAGAAAGATGCTTTGCAGATTTTTCATCAAGCACACATTTTGTTATGTCTAATACACATGGTTTTATTAATTTCTCAGCGATAGTGTGCGCTTCACCTGCTTGTGCAATGCGATAGCTAACTAAGTATGATGCCTCCGTGGCCTTTTCGTTGGTAGTTTGTGTTACATGCATCATATTTTTTTGACTTTCTAATAACTGATCTTTTTTGCGAACAAAAAATTCTTTATTCTTGTCTTTAGTCTCGGGGTGTACGGTTTCTAAATGTCGACGCAATTTGGCAGGTGCCATGGAACTATTAGGAAGCAGTTTACTACAGAGCATGCAGAGAGGTGAGCCGTTGGAATCAACAAATCCGAAACTGATATAAGATTCATCATACTTCCTTTTTTTCGTCTTTGAAACCGTCGAGCTTGACGTCGTGGCACTCGTGGCATCATCTTCTGGATCGGTGATTGCTAAATTCTCCGCGCGCATTGCTTTTGAACATTCAGCGTCATTAGAAGATGTTGTTGGAACACGTTTAACACCTTTAAGCCAACGTTCCATTCTTCTTTATTTATAATGTTACAAGTCAGGATAGTGGGGTTTAAATAATGCACAATCGTTACTGCGTATAAGAGACTAAATTTAGAACCTACAGGGAAGAAATGTATAAAACTGAGACAACAGAATACAGCAGGCAGTAAAACAATGAACACTAGTTTCTCGCTAGCGAGCTTGTAAGTAGGTAGTAACTTATCGCTCCGAACGCTAATCATCAACTGACGACGCCAATTTTTTTTTTTTTTTTTGTGTGTACAGCTGTTGGCCGCAGATGGCCTTGACAGCTTGACGCGGACTATGGGTGAGCGCTGAGGGCTCTCAACCCGGAGAAGAGTATGCTAAGCGACATCGCCCAAGGGCTCCCCCTGTGGGGAACGGACCTCGGCTTGGGGCGTCGCTGGAGGCAAAGTGGGCGTGCCCACGTTTTTAGTAGTGACTTTTGCGCGGCGCGGTTTCGCACCTCGACGGCGAGGGCGGAACAGCGGATATTTATTTGTTAAGGCCTCGCGGGCCGTGTAGGCTCTTTGTTGAGCGAGTGTGATAATGTCGTCCTCTTCGTCGAGGACGTGACGAGGACGTCGGATAGATGACGACGCCAACGCGCGATCGCCGCTTTTATACTTAGTCCTAGACTCGATCTCAAATATTCTCGAAAATACTCGAGTCGGCACCTTTGATAAACAAAAAGCAAAAATAAAAACAGAAATTTAAAAATAGCGTTGTAAACAATATCGACTTTATCCTTTGAAGTTAGAGACGAAAGTCGCTAGTTGACAACTATAGCGTCTAATTCAGAGGCGGCTTTTATCAAAGAGACTGAGCGCTTACAAGTATACTACCCGCTCGTTTTAAGTTTGCCGCTGGCGATAGGTATGAGTGTATGACGTTCGAAATTTTTTATTTAATTGTAACAATAAAAATTGTGTACGTTAGATATTTGGGTAAAACTATGACACATTATAAGTTTTGTTGTCACGTGGGGGAGGGTACGCGCATTCCACAGACCGGCAAACTTAGAGCGAACGCGTTGTACAAGTATAAAATTGTTGAAACCAAACTTATGAGATATTGTACCAGCTAATGTAACACAAGCTTATACAAATACAAATAAATAAATAAATAACATTCATAGCGTTTTGTCTCCGCGCGGCCGCGGAGTCCGCACAGCCGCGGAGCGACCAGAGAGAGGTGTTTTGATTTTTTTATTTCTAAATTCTTGCGGAACCCCGACAGAGGTATCACGGAACCCTAGGGTTCCGCGGAACACACTTAGAGTATAGCTGCCCTATTTCATACTCTTAGAAGAGTAAATTAAGAAATGGTGAAATACATCTTTATATATTTTTAATAAAAGTAATAATTTGAGTAAAAAGTACTTAATTTGAAGATAATTTGTGGCAGACTTATTCTTCCCACACCAACATTGTCACCAAGTTTCACCTCTTTCGGGGTTGAAATTCATAAAATACTTTTTTTTTTGAGTCTCAACATCACAAAAACAAACTTGGTCAAAATTTCATGTTTCCACTTTTATTAGTTTCGGGCCGGCGTTGATGAGTCAACTCAAATTCAAATTCAAATTCAAATACTTTATTATGCATAAACCCCGCGGGGGCACTTACATATGGTCACTTTTTTACATTTTTACCTTACACTACTACCGGATCGGAACGCGACCGCACTGAGAAGATCCGGCAAGAAACTCAGTGGGCTTGTCTTCTTTTTTATTCATTTACTATTTTTTTTTAATAAGATAATATACAACATGTCTATTAATAGCTGTCTATTAATAACTAACCCCTGTACTGAGCTATTGTATATGTACATATATAAAATAGCTCCGTATTCAGCAGCATTGGCACTGCCATCAAGTGGTTTCAGATTGAAATGTAATAGAAGAAAAACTCGAAATAAAACCAATGTCTGACCAGCATAGTACAGTAGGTCAATTTCCCTCCTATTGGGGAGGAGGCTTGAGCCCATCAGTGGGACGTGTATGAGACAACGAGGACGACGTCCACTTATTTTCTAGTGGGACTGGTAAAATGTAGTAAGGAAGTTAAGAGAAGTGAGCAGTACAATGTCCCTGGCAATTCCCTACAACAATTATAATCGCCAACTCGCCTATTCAGCGTGGCGATTATGCTGTTATCTTTTATGAAAAAACATTTATGTTCAACAGTGGAGATCGTGGCCGATATTCAAACCTTGCATTTTAATCATTCACCGAACTAATCTGAGTTATGAATAGTAAACTAAAACAGAATGATATTATTTTGAGTTTTGCCTCTCTTGCATAGATAGAACTATGGACATATTATGTACCTTAGTCGTCTTTTACGACACCCACGGGCAAGAAAGGGGGGTGGTGAGTTATATTATTACTTCGTCACCACAGGGATAATACATATGTACATAGTTTTTGTTATGATTATAATTTCAGATTTACATGATTATATTTGAAAGGTCGGCAAATAAGAAACTCTTATTTCACACGACTATTATTACCTTTATTAATATACCGTTTATTACCTTTATTAACTAATCAACAAGTTGATCTCATAGCTTAATAAACTCAGGCTGTATACAGATATAAGTAATTAAATGAGTCAGTAACAATCTATTGTGCGATTAATTTACCGTCAAATAAATTGCTAGCGGGATGTGTATGTTTCTTTTGCAGATCTAGGACTGGGATAAATTGTGCTAATTAAGGAAACTTAAAGAGTTATATCATTCCAAGAACTAACTTAACTGAACCGCTATCGTGATTGTTTTAGTAGCGAGGTCTAATGATATGAGATATGATTATTTCTGCAGGAATTTACAAGCGTGTTTGTTTTTTTTTTTTGTGGCTTTTCCATTCATATTTTTATCTACTGAAGCAAGCATCGCGTAATAAAAAATGGTCGTCGTCCTGTTTTGACCTTAAAACTCTCAGAATTGACAATTTGTACTTCATTCGCTAAATCGATCAAATAAAAATCAAAAATTCTCGTTTATATTGAGAAAATTATCTACATAACTATCCGTGTGGTAACCGAAGAGGAAAATAAATCACCATCCCCTATGTGGCTTGTGGGTGTCGTAAAAGACAACTAAAGGGTATAATATGCATATAACATCAAAACAAGAGAACAAAAACTCCAAATAAAACCCTATATCAACCCGTCGGACCAGCGTAGTTTAGTAGGTCATTTTATCTCCCATTTTGGAGAAGGCTCGAGCCAAAACAGTGGCACGTATAAAATCTAAGATGATAATTATGATTACGCATCTACGACTTTAACAACTAAGACTTTAAAATCTGCAAAAATCTAACTCATTGTACATTGCTCAGAATAATTGAGTTATTATTTTAAATTGTTTATTTACGGACCTTTAATTTTCTAACATTTATACCTTACAATTGATTGTAGATAAGTCGCTTATTAATACAACAAATTCTTGGCGCTACTTTGTCTTTGTTGGCACTATGCTTTACGTCACACCTATTGCAATATATTGGTGAAAATTGTATTTAATTTCATGCAAAAGTGTTTGCGTGATACGTGTACACGTATACAGATAAAATTTTTGATTTCTACTTTAATAAAAAATCTCATTTAGTTTTTTTCACTAGCTATGAGTATAGTTGACTGCACAGTGGGCGTAGTAGTTAGTTGTAGTACAGTTTCACTGAACAGATGACGTAGTGATTAAGATGCCGACCAACCGCCCAGTGTAGCAGGTTCGAATCCCACGCAGGACAACACTTTGTGTGATCCATAAATTGTTGTTCGGAGTCTTGATGTAATTTGTGTCTGTTAATAATATGTTTATAAAGTCCTCCGCATTACATTATTTACTCAATGCGTGGCATCGTCCTTAAAAAAAAGAATATACAAAGATCGAATTGTAACAATGTTGTTAAGTATAGGTATGTATAGATTATGTTTCCATAAATATAATAAACTAGAAGAATATCTTCAATAAATTCATTATAAAACGAAATATTATAAATACAACACATGATATATGGCTGTTATAAAGATGATGTAAACATTCCGTACTGAGATCGGTCTATTTGATTTCTAGCACGGATGCGCCCGCGCAGGCCGTGGTCTTACGTCAATTGTGTAATAGAGACGCGCCCGCATCAACTAATTGATATTATCTATGAATGAACTATGAGAATCGTCAGCTTCACGAACCAATGAACTTGCTAAAGAAACACTTGTACCTACACATCAAAAATGATTTTATCTTTATCTATACAAATAAATAAAATTGAAGTGTATTTGTAATGTCAAAATAATGCGTTTTATCTATGCTCACGCGGTTATCTACACGATACCTATGCCTAAAAACTCGTTTAAATATTATATGTTTGGCTGTCTATTTGTTCCGGGTTTGATACAAGTTTATTTAAGGAGTAACCTAGATTATTTTTCTTTTCAAGAAACCCCTATAAAATTTTACCCAGTGGATGTTGCTAATGTTGATATTATTATTAACGCCAAGAGACTACGTGGCTCTTCACAGAGAATAATAAAACTAAATGCCTAATTACTTAATCGTCACAAATGAAGCCGCTGACACAGCTGGTAAAATATAAGTACTAAACTCCGGTTCCAAATGTCTTGCGTAATTTCGATAATGACATTGTTTAAACGTTTGTATTAATCTATTAGCAAACCGCCCTCGCTTCGCTTCGGTCTCAGCCATCTTACTCGCGTGGTTCCGGTTCCCTTGGGAATACTGGGATAAAATATAGCCTATGTTACTCTCTGTTGTTATAGCGTTCCATTGGTGAAAGAATTTTTTAAATCGGTCCGGTGGTTTAAGCGTGAAAGCGTAACAAACAAAACAAACTTACTTTCGCATTTATAATATTAGTAAGGATTACGAGTTATCAAACGAATTGTGGTCTACATTTTTTTAATGGCAAACGGTGACAAACGATCAAACAGTACACACGTGATGATAAGTGTTGCTGCCGCTCTTTGCTAGGCCACTGCCTGCCCTAAAGAAAGTGACGGCAGTGTGAATGCATGCCATAAGGTTTGGTAATACTGATAATCGTTATGATCCAAGTAACAAATTTCCATACTATCCTGATCCTAGTCCAGAACCATTATTTTCGAGATTCACAAATTATTGTTCAGAGTCCGGATTTAATTTCTTTTCGTTAATTGTATCTTTGTATAGTCCACCAGGTAAAGATTTATCTTTAAACAAATATTATAAAAAAATATATTATTTAAGAATTAGACTGATAGGAGTAACCTAAAATATAAAATATTCATCAAAACTAATTGAATGAATTGTACAAGAGAAGTCTATTCAACATACCTTACAATACAATAAAATCAAATTATTTATTACAGCCGTAAATAGGGAGGTGCCTGCAGCGCCCAGGAGAAGGCAACAGATCCAGGAGTGGAAACGTACAGTAATGACCAAGCTATGAAACTGGATCATACCCGGACCAAAAAAGGCCGAAGCAATAGAAACTCAATAAAACGCTATTTACGATACCGCTACTTATGTTTAAATACCATAAATAATAAGTAATCATTTTATTGCCCATAAAACTTACTTTAGAATACTGCAGTGTTTTTGAAACGGTGAAAGAAAGTAAAAAAGGGTGTGTGTACTCATATATGCAAGTAAGAAGTTATAATTCTTTAGCGTAACAAGGTAAAAATCTTTCTAAACATTAGTTAGTTATCCTTCGCGTTATCCTACGTTTGTAGAGAAAACGACATTAATAGAAAAAAGGTATTTGAACATATTGCAAATTTTATTATAAACACAATAGCTTTTGCCCGCGGCTTCGCCCGCGTAAAAGTTGGTTTGCATAATTCTTAATTTAAGAAAAACTCTATCTATATGTCAATTTTCATCCAAATCTGGTCAATAGTTTACGCGTGATTGAGTAACAAACGTCCAAATATCTTCACAATTTTTTATATTTGAATATTACTTCCACCCTTGTAGTTCAAATTCACGTGGAAAGACGATGATAAATATGACCATCCTTAGTCGCTGATAGTACATTATCCATAATAGGTTGCCATTGGGGAAAAAAATTATATCGATCAAACTCCCGTAGTTAACCCACGTAGACCCCATTCCCATGCGAATGCAGAGATAAAAATTGCCTATGTTACTCGCTGATATTAGGTATAAATTTACATGGGTGAAAAAAAAATTATACTAATCAAATCCCATACAAATATCCGAGATAAAAATTGCCTATGTTACTCGCTGATAACGTAGCTCCTATTGGTGTAAGTATTTTAAAATTTGGTCAACATCCACCGGTTTCACTCGCGGAGTTCTCGTTCCCGGGTAAACACTAGGATGAAAATAGCCTTTATTTGTTATTCACTGATAATATAGATTTTCATTCGTAAATTAATTTTTATATCCATTAAATTCCCGCGATTTCACCGGCATTGTGCCCGGTCCCATAGAAATATCGGGATAAAAAAATAGCCTAAATATGTTACTCGCTTAAAAATAGCTTTGCGTTAGTGAAATAATTTTAAAATCGACTAAATTCTCACAGTTGCTCCAGCCACACCGGGATAAAATATAGCCTGGGATAAAATAACCTAAGTTATTCCTTATGTAAGGCTTGGTTGACCTGGTAGTAAAGTATTATCAGTATCGGCCCAGCCGTTTTGAAGATTACCCGTAACGAATAGACAGACAAAAAATAAATTGTCCATCTGTCTGTCTGTCACCAAGCTGTGCCTCAAGGACCGCGATAGCTAGACAGTTGAATTTTTTACAAATTATGCATTTCTGTTGGCGCTAAAACAATAAATTTAAAAAAAACTAAATAAAATAAATATTTAAGGGGACTCCTATACAACAAACGCAATTTTTCCCCTTTTTATAGATAATGGTACGAAACCCTTCGTGCGCGACCTCGACTCGCACTTGGCCGGTTTTTTAGACGTAGGTATCGTGCAAATAATTGTGTGAGCATAAATAAAACCTATTATTTTGACCGACAAATAGACGCTTCAAATTTGTTTATTTCTAGAGATAGAAAATTGGATTAATATCTTGATTTTAACTTACTGTCTGGTAGCGGCTAGGAATATTATAACGCTTTCATTGTTTGTGGGTGTCGCAAAATACTACTAGGACAAAGATTTACATCGACCTGGACCAATTGGTGATGCCATCTAGCCAGCAATCTCGTCTGGCAGGCAGCTGGTCATAAAATGTTGCTAGAAGAACCTTTGTAATATATATACGATGGCAGAGGAGTGCCTACATATTGCGTCGATCCAAAGTAATTTTGATAAGCGAGCTTTAAGAAAAAATAATGGGGTAACCCAAGAAAGCCGACCGTGTACTAAAATGATCGTTCCTAGGCTCAGTGATGTCGGTAATATGCTTTTCACCTCCTTAGGGGTAAAAATTGAAAAAAAAAACTCTTTTTTAGTGAGCACTTTCCCCAAGAAAGACAACTTTGTACAAAAATTCACGTTTCTAGGCCTAATGATTTCGGCTATACATTTTTCACCCCCTTAGAGATTGAATTTCAAAAACTAATTTCTTAGAGCTCATTTACAACAAAAGAAAGAGAATCGCACAATACACAGAAATACACAGTTTCACGTTCCTAGCCCCAATAGTTTCGGCTATACGCTTTTCACTCCCTTAAGGGGTGATTTTCCAAAAATCCTTTGCTAGTGCTCGTGTACCCCAAAAATACGCCAGGGTAAAAAAAAATACGTTTCTAGGCCCAGTGGTTTCCGCTGTATGCTTTTTGGTCTTTTAAGGGTTGAATTTCATCCCCATAAAAGTAAAATTTCCTAAATGCTAAAACGAATATTTATTTATTATCAAATGCCTTAATATAAAGATTCATGGTTCTATCATCGAAAATGACGAATTTCCATACAAAATGTCATCCCGTGATTCAATCCTTTATACCCATTTTTTCGCGATAAAAAGTAGCCCACGTACTTTCTCAAGCTTTAGTCCATCTCTGTACCCAATTTCATCAAAATCGGTTCTGTGTGTGTTCTCCCTTAAGGCGTTAAAGGTTATACGCTTTTCACCCTCTTAAGTGGAAGATTTTCCAAAAATCCTTTGCTCGTTTACCCCAAGAAATACAACGGTATAAAAAAAATTACGTTTCTAGGCTCAGTGGTTTCGGCTGTACGCTTTTTTGTCTTTTAGGGGTTGAATTTCGTCCCCATATAAATGAAATTTCCAAAACGCTAGAATGAATATTTATTTATATATTATCAAGTGCCTAAATACAAAGATTCATGGTTCTATCATCAAAAATGACGAATTTCCATACAAAATAGCATCCCCTATTTCAACCCCTTATACCCATTTTTTCGCGATTTCTTTGCTAGAGCTCGTGTACCCCAAGAAATACTACAGCGTAAAAAAAATTACGTTGCTAGGCCCAGTGGTTTCGGCTGTGTGCTTTTTTGTCTTTTAGGGGTTGACTTTCATCCCCATACAATTGAAATTTCCAAAACGCTAGAACGAATATTTATTTATTTATTATAAAGTGCCTTAATACAAAGATTCATGGTTCTATCATCGAAAATGACGAATTTCCATATAAAATGTCATCCCCTATTTCAACCCCTTATACCCATTTTTTCGCGATAAAAAGTAGGCTACTTTAACTGAAACTGGTGAAACAGGTCTCACAATTTAGCTGTTGTAGAGCACCCCTAGTGATTCAGGGCCCTGAATATCGTGTAGTGTAATAAGCGCTTTAGGCTACTTTTTATCGCGAAAAAATGGGTATAAGGGGTTGAAATAGGGGATGACATTTTATATGGAAATTCGTCATTTTCGATGATAGAACCATGAAGCGCTTAAGCGCTTATTACACTACACGATATTTAGGGCCCTGAATCACTAGGGGTGCTCTACAACAGCTAAATAGTGGAACTTGTTTCACCTTTAGCGAAATAACAGTTTCAGAAAACTGTTCCAAAATAAACAGCCTGTTGTGCTGTAATACGAGAAAAAAGGGGAAATAACCATTATTTAGGAATAATGTTTAGAAGTGGTTTCAGTGTTTGTTCCTAAAATGAAAACGATATATTTTAATCATAAAAATTATCAACCATTCATTTCTAATACATGGCTAAAAATCTCAATGTGACAATCAATCTTTCTCTAGGGCTTATACTTTGTCTTAAAATTGTGTCCTGTTTTTGTATAAAAGGAGTTACTAAAGTTAATAGCTCTTCAAATTCAACACCACTTACTCTTAAGTAATTTCTTAGATCTGATTGGTCCAGAACACTAAGTATCTGCATATTAGAAAGCGTTGGTCTTAATTGTAAATATTCCTTCACCCAGATTCTCTTTTTCTTTTTTTTAATTTTCATGCTTGAAACTACAGCAGCTACAGCAAAAGCAATTTTTTGTTTTGACAATGTCATTGCCATTGTAGCGGACGTACAACACTTGAGACGGTTACAGCAAAACTAAGTTATACTAAGGTATAAGAGGCGTATATATCAAATCAGTTAAATACCTAAATAAAATAAATACGGTTTTGAAATATAACAGCATGGAACTGTTGTCTATAAATCGGCGTAACAACCCACCCGAACACATCTGAACGCGGAACATGCTTTTCTCTATTCTATCCTACGCAGATCACCTTTGTTAGAAAGAATAAAAGTAGGGAACATGCTATTCTCTATTCTAGCATAAACAATTACATTTGTAGGAAAGCGAAAAAAACTGTTCTGTTCTCAGCTGACAACTGTTTTCTATTTGCCTGTTGTGTTCATTAGATTGCATATTCACATTTTGATAGAATAATGTTTTTGTTAACATATTATTATGATTCAAATGGAACTAGTAATATTAGACAAACACATACAGTATAATCAGAGCATTTATTTTATATCGTAATATTTTCTTGCAACGAATATTAAATCTTGTGACAAATTAACGATACTCATGTTTGTCTATATATTATGATAATTTTAAAAAATGTGCTGTAACAAAGCGGATTCTTTTTCCTTTTTCAGTTTAGTATCCTACCCTAATAATTTGTGGCGCTCTTCTTAAAATTCTCCCACTTGATGCTATAGCGCCACTTCAATTTGCTCCCTTTCAACGGATACTTTTTAATATACTGAGATGGCTCTGCTTACTTCTATTCTCCATAGTGGAAAGGACGTAGTTAAATTAATAAAGAACAATGTCAACAAGGTCAAATTTAATAAATTTATAACAAATTTTCTGTATCGGGTAGATAATTATGAATGTCTGTAATAACGATTACTTGTTGGACGTGAGACACCTTAGTCCGCCCGTGACCATGAATGCTGCAAAGTGTTCGAAACGTCGGGCAATCATAAATCAAATACAAACGCGATATAATCCGTAAAAGTAGTTTTATTTACAAAGAACAATGTATTAAAAATGAATGGTTGATAATTTTTATGATTAAAATATATCGTTTTCATTTTAGGAACAAACACTGAAACCACTTCTAAACATTATTCCTAAATAATGGTTATTTCCCCTTTTTTCTCGTATTACAGCACAACAGGCTGTTATTTTGGAACAGTTTTCTGAAACTGTTATTTCGCTAAAGGTGACACAGGTTCCACTATTTAGCTGTTGTACAGCACCCCTAGTGATTCAGGGCCCTGAATAACGTGTGGTGTAATAAGCGCTTTAAGGAAGGATTATCTAATTGACATTTGTGGCGGTATGCGCGCGCCGATGCGCTGGTCAACATTTTTTACGATTAAAAAATGTTGACCAGCTAACTTCAGTGTCAGAGTGGCCCAAAAGCTAAAGAAAAAAACTTCAGAGTGTCGATTTTTCGTGACAATATGCACGCGTATTGTAAAAAATTATTTTTATCATTTTCCCCTAAGCCGCCAAAGCATAACTTCAAAAATATGATGAGTGGATTGAGTGAATAATTATAACCATAGAATTGGGCCGAGGCCAAATATGACAGTTGACAAAACTTCGTAAAAAAAGAAAAGGTTGCACCTACCCCAAGTATTTAGGATAAGAACGACAGAGTATAGAGTAGTGATAAAATTATAATATCCACAGTTTGTTGGCATAAATTCGAGACGAATTTAAAAACAAAAATTTGGCACCACTCATAACGTCATGTTTGGAGTATTTGGAAATAGAACGTTTATAATATAGCTGTTAAAATATACATTTATGTCAGAAACAAAGTATTTTTACCTAAAGGTTGGCTGATACATCATTTGCCGGAGTTTTCGGCGCGAATATGGAAATGTCATGTTAAGCTCTTGTATTATATTCATTTTTTTAGTGTTTTATAGTGTTATATTGTATAATTTTGCTGATGTTTTATGTAATATAATATAATTAAGGTGCTGAAGTGCGGTGAATGTGATATAAGAGTGGTTTACGTGTATTTTCATATTCAACCGAAATTCCCAGAAAAATCATCTAATTAGGTTCTCAGCGCCTAATTAATGTTAACGACTTGACTTACTGACGGACAATGACTGTTAATAAGTTATACAATTTGAAGAAGTATATAATATGTAAAGAAATAAGCTACGTAAGACAAGGCAGTATGGTCAAAAAGACTTTAGCCTGCCCATAAGGGCGATCCAAACAAAAAAAAAAAAGAACATCATTTGCCATTTTGTCTGTTTGCTTTTATTTTATATTCTTGGTCTATAAATAAGTGCCTACGTATTAACTGCCTAAAGTCGAAAGGCCGTGTTGGTACTTACCTACGTATTATTAAACCAGAATGTTATTTAATATTACAAAACGTAGCTCAGCTCAAATTTAGCTTTAAGTAAAATTAGTTTTAAATCTATTAATGGTGGTATATAAACTTACACCACGTTAATATATTATCTAGAGCAGTGTTATTCATTTTTTTGTGAACCGACCGCCTTACAACCTTTACCAAAATTTTCAGCTTACAATACAATTCAGAATAACTTCAATATATAAATATACATACATCGGCAAAAGCCATAAGATCTCTAAGAGGAAATATTAGATAAATAGAGACAGAAAATGGTTTGATCATTTATCTTAAAATAGGACGAGGTTTAAAATAAACATAAGTAGGTATGTTTTATTAAATATATAAATATAAGAATGTTTTTTATTATTATAGAAACACTTGCATTTTCTTTTTGCTGGTTAAACAACGGATAAGTTGCCTGGGAGTTGTATTTTTTTTTAATGTAAACTAGCAACCCGCCCTCGCTTCGCTTCGGTTATAGGTTATAGTCGTTTTACCCGCGTAGTTCCCGTTCCCGTGGGAATACCGGGATAAAATATAGCCTAGTTTACGCCCTGATATTATAGCTTTCCATTGGTGAAAGAATTTTTGAAATCGGTCCAGCCGTTTTGAAGATTACCCGGAACAAACAGACAGACAGACAAAAATTTTTTAATTGCTATTTTAGACATAGGTGTCGTGCAAATAACCGTGTGAGCATGAAAAAAGCCTATTATTTTGACATTACAAACAGACACTCCAATTTTATTTATTGGCATAGAAGATGGTGGCAAACTAGCAAACAGTACACTTGATGGTAAGTGTTGCTGCCGCTCATGAAACTTTGCAAGGCCACTATCTACCGCAAAGAAAGTGAAGGGAATGTGAATGCGTGCAACAGGTTCGGTAATACTAAAGGCATTACTAAAACCCTCCACACGCAAACACTCTCAGAAAGTTGGGCTTTCGGCTCTCTCGCTCACCGAACGAAGCGCAGTAACAAATTGCTACTACTCGTACGTCGATTTTCTGCTCAGTATGGTACTACCCCGGAGGGACCGGCCCGCAGCTGTAGACAGACAACTGTCAACAGTATGGTCCTACCGCACTATTATGTGGTCGTACCACAACGTGTCTGTCACAGTTTAAAAATTTAGTAGGTAGGTACTTAATCAGTGTTTATCACTCAGTGTCTGTATCAATCAGTGTTTCAGCAGGTAGGTAACTTAAAATACTTTTATGTTCAACAATTTTTTACTGGCTGTGAGATAATTAAAATATTTTGTTTTAATTTTATCTACATTTTTAAACACAAATATTAGTTAAATTTACTACTAACAACGAACTCTGCACCATTATTTTATTACAAGCTAGGTATGTAATTAAATAACATCGAGAGCGAGACTGCCCTAACATTGACTTAAATAAAAAAATAGTTACAATCTTCCAGCCTTGTTTGTACAATAAAGATTGTATTTTTTTTTTTACTAAAAAATTCATGTGCCTTCCCCATTTTTATATAAAATTCGCCTCCTTGATGTACTGAATAAGAAGCTGTTCATATTATTTATGAATATTTTTTTCATAGTATCTTAAGATTATCCACGGTGACGGAATCAGAATACAATTCACCACCGTTTTTCTTGCCCGTTGGTGTCGTAAAAAACAACTAAGGGATTATAACATTTATGCAAGCGAATGAAATCTTGAAAAAAGCCCTATACCAACAGGTTTGGCCAGCATGGTATAGTAGGTCAATTTCCCTCCCATCGTGGTGAAGGCTCGAGCCCAGCAGTGGGACGTATATCAGCTGGGTAGCAAGCATGAAATGGTATGGTATGGCATGGCCTATATCATCCCAGTTCCTTCCTTTTGTTTAGCGTGATATACTAATCCCATGAGGTCTTTACTTAAGAAAACAATGTCTCACTCCCCTATACTATCCCATCATTTCAGCTCATATACGTCCCACCGCTAGGATCGAGCCACCTCCGTAATAGGAGAGAAATTGACCTTACTATACAGTGCTAATCAGAGAGGTTGGTATAGGGTTTTATTTCGAGTTTTCCATCTCTTGCATACGAGTAGCTGTTATTATTATCACCATCTCAACCCATACATGTCCCACTGCTGAGCTCGAGCCTCCTTCGCTATGGGAAGGAAATTGACGTACTAAATCATGCTGGTCGAACGTGTTGATATAGAAAGAAAGAAAGAAAATCTATTTATTATGATGAACAAATTCACAGTTGATTTAAATACAAGAACAAAATAACAGATGAAGTTGTTGCTCATCACAAAACGTCTCCATCTCAGCATATTGCAAGTTAAAAGAACCTGCATTGATCTTCCGTGGAGGCGCTTTAATGACGATATAGGGCTTTATTTCGAGTTTTCCATCTCTTGCATAGATGTTATATACGTATTATATCCCTTAGTCGTCTTTTACGGTATCCACGGGTAAAATAGGGAGTGATGAATTGTTACATGTTGTTCTTATGCTGTCACCAGACGGAACCCCATAATAATCGTAAAAATCCGCCACAGCAACTCACCAAAAGTCAACAAAGCACAAGTCCTCAAAAATCAACGAGAAATAGTAACTATGATTACAGTTTATACAATTATTCATGTATTTCTATATGAAAGAAATTCGTTCCCCCGTGTGGTGACGGAGTAAGAATAAAATTCACCACTTTTTTGCTCATAGGTGTCATAAAGTAATACTAAGGAATAGAATATACAGAATGTATCAGGTTTTCCGTGTGGTGACGGAGTAAGAATACAATTCACCACCATCATCACCATCTTACCCGTGGGTGATCGTACGAGACGACTAAGGGATATAAAACGCATATAACATCTATGCGAGAGAAGGAAAACTCGAAATAAAACCCTATACCAACACGTCTGACCAGCGCGGTATAGTAGGTCAATTACCCTTCCATTATGCAGGAGGCCCGAGCCCAACAGTGGGACGTATATGGGCTGAGATGATGAGATGATGATGATCAGGTTATGGGACAACTGTTCGAGTATGTTGTAGTTTAAAGGTCATAGATCATAATTAGAATGTACATTACACAAAAAACAATATAACATAAAAGTTATAGTGATTTCAAAAAAATGTGTCTAAGAGTCTATGCCTTAAATGTTACCTATTATGTAGGTATGGACAGACAGAATACATGTAGGCATGTAAAGCTTCGACAGTATAATTTCATTCATTTATACCTAGAATTGCGCAAACGCTTCAATGACATGTAGGTACAACGGTAAGCGGTCGACGCTCATAGGCCGATCAGCTGTTTTAAAGAGAAGTTTGTTTTGCTTATATGAACGTAATCATTGATTTCTTCAATTTCTAATGAATATTTAACAAAGTATGAATATGTTGCGTATTAAGTATCATTGACTTTATACATTTCAATCAGATTTACACGAAAAAGCGATGACAAAATTGAAAACTTTACATGTCTCTAATTTCTAAACGAATCAATATTTTTCGTTCAAATTTTTTTTACGGGTTCCATTCATTGCCTAGCCCCCTTTTGACCAGTTGCCCCATAACCTGCTACATCCTGTATATACATACATACATATACTCACGCCTCTTTCCCATAGGGGTAGGCAGACACCAGTTCCTTCCACCTGCTACGATCTTGACATACCACTTTCGCCTACTCCACATTCATTAATCTCCTCATACATGTTCTTCGGTTCAGGGTACTCCTAACCTGACCTTTCTTAAGAACGTCCCTGGTTGGATTCTTAAGAACGTCCACTTTGGTCGTCCCCTTCCAACACTTCCGTTCACATTTGCCTCATAAATTCTTCTTGTTGGTCTCCTTTCATTCATTCTCTTTACATAGCCGAACCAATTCAACATAACTCAACTCAACTCAACATACCTCACTCAATCCTTGTTACTACATCTACATCCATACCACAACGTTCCCTAATCACTCTGTTCTTAATTCTATCACTCAATTTCACACCAAACATACTCCTCAGCGCTCTATTTTCCACAGCATTTATTCTACTTTCGTGCTTTTTCTGCCATGCCCAGCTCTCACTTCCATACATTAGAGTACAAGCACTACCCTATGGACAGCCAGGCGAGCCTTCTTAGCCAGGCTTCGGCTGCCCATAAAGGTAGAACATACAGACAACCTTATTTGCAGAAAAAGTAAATCACATAACAAAACCCTATACCAATCTGTCTCAACAGCGTTATATTAGCTCAGAAGGTTAGCTAAAATTTATAATAGAAAACAAAAATTTTTTGGGGAATCGTAAAGCATCAAAATAGTTAAACTAAGCTGAAATGCTTCTGATTTTTTTTTACCCGCTAAGAGGCATATATGAGCAATAAATTACTTTTTAACCGACTTCAAAAAATGAGGTAGTTCCTCAGTTCGACCGTATATATGCTTTTTTATGTTTGTTCGCGGATAACTTAGTCATTTTTAAACCGATTTTGATGATTCTTTTTGTTGGAAAGTGTATACTCCCCAAATGGTTCCATGACATATTTATCGAAATCGGACAAGTGGTTATTTAAAAATCAACAAATATCTAAATATTTGTCTACATTGAAGTCGAATATTTTGCAATAAATATTTTATAATTATTCTATGTAGCCATTTGGATACATTCCCAAACCCTCTATGCGACTATAGCGAAGAACAAGTAGAACAAATGCACCAGGACATGGATGGACAATGGAAGAGAGATATCAAGGCGAATAGAACAGCCATAATAGGAGACTACTGTTGGACTTAAACAAACATTAACCTGGGATTTGCTCAGAACAATCTTTACAAGATCTCTATATCTACGAGAGAGAGAGAGAGAGAGATCAATTAATGTCTTTATTTTTTTTTATTATTAATTGAGGTAATAACATACATATTAACTACTAGCAACCCGCCCTCGCTTCGCTTCGGTTTCAGTCGCTTTACCCGCGGCGTAGTTCCCGTTCCTGTGGGAATACCGGGATAAAATATAGCTTATGTTACTCCCTGATATTATAGCTTTCCATTGGTGAAAGAATTTTTGAAATCGGTTCAGTGGTTTAATCGTGAAAGCGTTACAAACAAACAAACAAACATCCTTACTTTCGCATTTATAATATTAGTATGGATGTTTTATGGTATTACATAGCCGCTCTTAAAATATTTATTTTATACGTCATGTATTTATTATTTAGACCTTTTTAGTTAAATAATTTATAGAGCTCAACTAGAGTCAATTTGACAAATCTAATATTATTCTTGTACAAAACTTGTACAAAATTGATATCGACCTAACTTGCCGCAAAATCACCCTTCCCCAGAGTAATTAATAAAATATAGAACAAAAACTTGAGTAAAATACTGTTAAACAAAGTTAATGAACTTTTGTATCGCGATTAGTTAATATTTTATATATTATTGTATAACCTTACTCAACAAACCCACTCATTTAGTAGTATAGTTATACTATACGGTCTAAATTCCAGGCTGCAAATAGATTTCTGATACTAACAGAAAGCACGCAACAAGTCTATTTACGGACTAGGTATGTAATAGCTATTTTGTACACTCGTTACAAAAAACATAATCATTGCTAGGTATACGCATTACCATTGCGGATGGTGTCCCAAGGCCCCCGCTCCAACAAGGGTCCCAAAAGGCCGTGGTATTCGTTTACACTGTAAGTACAACACTATTTCTATGTTACATACCTAGATATTGAGAACTAATCGTAACTAATTTCAAATTGCAATATATGTAGCTAAAATATATTTTTGATTTATAGCAATCAACCGTCTATACAAATAAATAAAATTGGAGTTTGTAATGTCAAAATACTGGGCTTTTTTCATGCTCACACGGTTATTTAAACGACACCTATGTCTAAAATACAGTTATTTTTTTTTTATTGTCTGTGCAACCAACAGTTGTTTGAGGTAATTTTCAAAACGTAAAAAAAATAAAAAAAATAAAAATATAGCCTAGTTTACGCCCTGATATTATAGCTTTCCATTGGTGAAAGAATCTTTGAAATCAGTCCAGCCGTTTTAAAGATACCCGGAACAAACAGACAGACAAAAAATTTTAATTGCTATTTTAGGCATAGGTGTCGTCGTGCAAATAACCGTGTGAGCATGAAAAAAGCCTATTATTTTGACATTACAGACACTCCAATTTTATTTATTAGTATAGATAAAGAGCCTGCGCAAAGCCGGGACGGGTTGATAGTATTTTTTATAAAACCGACAAGTATTAAAACCGTGAAATTTTAAATCAGTTTTATTTGTTTTTGAATAAATAATATAGTAAGCGCCACATGGATCGCAGTGGCCAAAGTATTTATATAGGCAACAGAGCAACAGGGTTTTTAAGTATCCAGAGTATCAGTAACTGAACTGGAAATACGATAGGTACATACCACTTAACTTGAATATAAACACACCCATTTATTATAAAAATATTTAAAATGACATGAAATTTATTGTATCAACTGCTTCGTGTGGTGACGTCTTAAGAAAACAGGGTCGAAATTCCTTCCTTCGCCATAGGAGTAGTAACGCTGTCTAATGTAACACCTGGGGAATAGGCGAGTAATTTTCCCCGGTGTTACTAGATCAATTAATAAAATTATTCAAGACTAGCAACCCGCCCTCGCTTCGCTTCGGTTTTAGTCGTTTTACCCGCGTAGTTCCTGTTCCCGTGGGAATACCGGGATAAAATATAGCCTAGCTTACGCGCTGATATTATAACTTTCCATTGGTGAAAGAATTTTTCAAATCGGTCCAGCCGTTTTGAAGATTACCCGGAACAAACAGACAGACAGACAAAAATTTTTAATCAGTATTTTAGGCATAGGTGTCGTGCAAATAACCGTGTGAGCATGAAAAAAGCCAAAATAATAATTTTGACATTACAAACAGACACTCCAATTTTATTTATTGGTATAGATTACCTAGGTGATTCATTTTGGAAATCCATTATTCTTAAAAATGGAAGGAAGGAAGGGAGACTCACCACTTTGCCACGGTTAATATATATACCGCATACCACATAGAATGGAAGGAATACGAGATAGAGTCAAGGTCCACCTTGGATAGGATAGGTGATAAGGAAGTCTTACTTTCACGTGATGAGCACCTTCCAGAACGTCAATTTGCAATTTGCCGCAGAATTTCGAACATTTATTCGGCACGTTTTTCGCCTCTACACCAGACATCCTCTGGACAGTTCGGCTGCAAATGCGCCAATGTTTTTTATTTTTATTTTATTTGAAAAACACGACACATTCATCATCATTCAGGTTTTCGGCTCATTTACGTCCCAATGCTGGACTCGAGCCTCCTCCAAAATAGGAGAGGAATTGACCTTACTATACCATGCTGGTCAGAAAGGTAGGGTTCTGTTTCGAGATTTCCTTCTCTTGCATAGATGTCATACGCGTACTATATTGCTTAGTCGTCTTTTACGAGACGTGGGTCTCGTAAATGTAAGAGAGGGCGTGGTGAATTATATTCTTACTCCGTCACCACACGGAAACGTTATACAGATACATTACACTAAGGAAATATATGTTATTTCCTATACATATATGTATTTATACATAATTACATGTGTATTGTCTTCGGGTGGTGACGGAGTAAGAATAAAATTCACCCATGGGTGTTGTAAAAGACGACTAAAGGATATGTACCATATATACATACATATAACATTTAGGTAAGAGAAGGAAAGCTGGAAAAAAACCATAAACCAATAAGACTGACCAGCGCGGTATATATAGTAGGTCAACTATTTTCCCATGTGGAAGAGGCTCGACCCCAACAGTGGGAAGTATATGAGCTTAGATGATGAGGATGATGACATAGTTAATTAATCCAAAGTATATAAACACAAAAATACAACAATATCGTAAGGCCAAATTTTAACTTTAAAATCACATCAAAAGCGGTTCTATCACATTTATTATTAAAGAGGTTTACTTCTCTTAAGAGAATTTCTTTAAAGTCGACGCCTTCTTCAAAGAACAGTAAGTAAAATAATGAACACAGTTATGTAAAGTTTGTTAAAAATAAATATATACTTATAGAATCAGCGCCTGTAGTTTTTCTCGCTACAAAATTAGTAGAGTTACTGCGTGAAATTTAAATCTTATAGTGAAACTTTTTAAATAAATACACTGTAATTTTTCAACACCTACATAATAACTTAAACAATAAAGTATATCGCCTTATGACAATTCGAAACTATTGTTACTGATGAACTGACCACTATTTTTCTTATATTTTTTATTTTGTATACTTTTTTTTTTCATTTTATATTAAGCATAAATTTATTTCTTGTTATGATAATTACCTTTAGCATATCCTACGCCGAATAAATGCATTTTCTTTCTGTCTTTTCTTTCAAATATTATCAGATGAAAATTAACACGAAACTTCTTTTTCATTTTCCTGTCTTACGGGCGTCTGTGGTAAGGTTACGGACTTCGTAAAGAGGCGAAGGACACCGCATTACAACTCATAGTGCTACTGCCACAAAAGTTCTTTAAACAGAAAATTAGAAAAGAAATCGGCTCTAATGAAAATCTTCTAGTTCTTTTTTTTAATACATAAGAAATTAGTCCACCAGTGACCATGAACACTGAAAAACGTCGGTAAATCAAAAATGAAATACAAACACGATAAAATCCTTAAAATTGTTTCATTTAATATCTGTACGCGTTTTTGAGTTTATTAATTAAAGTACTCGCTTAAACGCTTATTCCGATTAAGTTTATAGTTTGTAAAGTTTATTATACAACACACTCTTAAATATAACTTTGAATAAAACTAGTGGCGAGTTAATGCAGTCACAGGAGACGAAATCGATTGAAACTTTTGAAGTGGTAAAAATTGTATAACTTACATGTAACAATTAAATGTTTTTTTTTTTCATATAGAATATTCTTCGTTATTTATTGCTAATAGTGGCAAACCAGCTAGCAGCACACCTGAAAATAAGCGATACTGTCGCTCATGGATCTTTGCAACACCAGGTGCACAGCTAGGCAGCCGCCTATCGTGAAAAATGTGTTTCTTGCATGTTTAAAGAAGGACATATTATAGCGCTCGGTAAACGCAGCAACAGGTAATTCATTCCAGATCCTGTATTTACTTACTTGGAAGAAATGATTGCTGAAAACATATAGTTGAAGACCATAACGTTTCCACGTGAAATCTTCTAATTGATACCTAATAAATAGACGATAATTGTTTTCTTATTCACCGTGTAGCGACGGGTTAAAAATACAAATTGTCGCCACTCCAATACTTGCCCTACAAGACTCCTACAGTCTTAAAAAATAGCTGTGAGAGAATGAGCAGCAGCTATATAATCTAATAGGAAATTTATAACAGCTACTGCGATCGCCAAACCGTTAGCCATGCATGGAGATTACTGTACTTGCCCCTCAAATGAATAGGTGCATTCTATGGAGAGAGCCTACATCCAGCAGTAGATGGTGAAAGACTGAATGATGATTATGAAATACTTACGAATTTATCGTGTTAATAGATAATCTTAAGAAGAATCCTACGGTTCAATATATGCATTAAGTTAAATATGCGCCTACAGCTGAAAAATAGCAATTTATTGATTCATGTAATTACAACTCGATATTTTAGGCGACCGTTAAGCAGCTAAAATAAGTACTTCTTCCAGGAGCCTCATATATAGTCCCTTGCGACAAGGGACCCTATGAGACTCCTAACTGACAAAACAAACGCTATTTTGTATAAACATAAAAAAGAATAACGTAATGCCTTTGCCATTCCAGCTCGCTGACCAGGTCGAATCTAAATCAATTTTAAATCCACCTGAACACCCAAAAAACCCATGGAAATGCATCCAGTTGTTTAGGAGGAGTTTAATCTTATATACATGTCAGAATAATTATAGTATATAAATAAAGATTATCTATATGAAAAAATTAAGTAGAAACCTTAAAGTTCAAATTATACATTACGAAAGTTTTAATCGATTCAAACCCTTTTCACCTCATTAATCCACAACTCGTTATTTTTTAATGTCAACGGACATGTGTATAGTAAAATAAACTTTATAAAGTTTTTACTTAATTGAATAAAGGGTTATTACTTTAAATAATAAACTCAAAAACATTTATTTTTATATTCAAATAAGCGCGTAACAACGAGAAGATTTTTATCAGGGCTAATTATTTATAACTCCCGTCACAAAAATATAAGTTGGAAGTATTATAAGTTTGACACCAATATCTGTGTATCGTCTGTGGCATCGTTGCTCTCGAGCGAATGGCCCGATTTCAATACGATTTATTTACGTGAAAATGATTTTCCTTGCTTGGTGGTTCTTAGTGATATTTGGTAAAAATTGATGTAGCAGTTTGAAGATTATCAGTTCTTTTCCAAAATGATGTAAGAATATTTTATTTTTATTTCGTATTTGGCGGGGATTATTGAAAATGTTTTCCATTTTATTGGATATGGCGCTTTAATAAATTTGCGGCGTACCCTGAAAAGGGTTCTTGTTTACAAAACAACTGATACTTTAACCACAAACGGTTGTAAAATGATTAAATTTTAAAACGTAAACAATTAATAAAATGTAAACCACGCACGAGTTTCATCTTTTTTTTTGGGGTGGGCTGCGGTCGGCGCGCTCCTCACACCACTCCATCCGGGGCGACAGAGGGGCGTAAGCACGCACACCCGCAACCCACCCGAACACCACGTCGCCTTCGTCGTTGGGCCGACCACCGGAGCAGGGCTACTTGTCATCTGTGGTCGGCCTGAACGAGTTTCATCTGGGGATATTTCGTAACTTGTCCCAATTGGCAATATTGGGTTAATAGTTGTGCAATTGATATACCCCTATGGTGACAGGATACAATGCGTCACCAACTCCTATCCTATGCGCTAGTAAAGTTTTGCTGATGAAACAAGCATTAGTCCATTATTACGCATCTGTAAAAAGCATCAAAAATCTTACCATCTCCTTAACAATACAAATTATATTACAAAACTTAACAACAATTCTCGTCATCATCATTTCACCCTATTGCCATCCATTGCTGGACGTAGGTCTCCCTCGTGTTACGCCATAAAGTGCGGTCCTGTGCCGCCTACATCCAACGACGCCCAACAACTTTCATCAGGTCGTCGGTCGACCTAGTGGGGGCGTACTACACTGTGTCGTCCGATACGTGGTCACTACTCGAGAACCTTTCTTCCCCAGCGGTTGTCGGTTCATCGAGCGATGTAGCCTGCTCATTGCCACTTCAGCGTGCTAATTCTTCGTGCTATGTTGGTTACACCCGTTCTTCTGCGGATTTCCGTATTTAGGATTTTATCTCGCAGAGAAATTTCGAGCATAGCCCGCTTCATAGTACGCTGAGCGACTTTGAGCCTTGTTATTGGGCCTACATTTAGGGACCATGTTTCCGTGCCGTAAGTCATCACTGGTAACACACACTGGTCGTAGACCTGTGTTTTCAGACACCGAGGTATGTTGGATGAGAAGATCCTCCTAAGTTTGCTGAACGCTGCTCAACCGAGTTGGATTCGTTGGCTGATCTCTTTCTCGAAATTGGATCTACCTAACTGGACTGTTTGTCCTAGGTAAACATAATGATCGACAACTTCGAGAATCACATTGCCAACTAGGACCGGTACAGGAATGACATGGACATTTGACATGACTTTCGTCTTGTCCATGTTCATTCGTAAACCCACTAGTTGGGATACTCTACAATAGTGTAATTGCCTACAAAATATTTTAGGTTCTTTGATTATATGTATAAATCATTTCAAGTAAACTCTAAAAATTCATTCAAAATATGTTGCGGATCTTGCAGAGGTTGTTACCGCGGTGGTCGCTACGGATGCTGTTGCTCCTGTATCCTATACGGAATGCTTTAAGGTTTACTGATGTAGTTTCCTGCGCGCGTTTCGCCGCTGACAGCCATGGTATGGATAGGGATAGAGAACAGTTCGCTTTGACCTCTACGCTTCTCTGTAGTCTCTTATTCCGTGTCGTTTAATGACTATATACTAGTATAAATTAACAAATGCCTTTGTCACTCCGATGACAAATTTAAACATGTAGACATATGATCAATTTAAATAATACATCCTAGGCATCAAATATGTGTCTTGCCTTGATCTGATTTCTATCGACCTTGGGCTATATTCAAATGGCTGTATAGTTATATATGAAAACATGATATCATCAAAGCTCGTATAACACGTGGTGCGATCGTCAGTTGACCTCAAACAACATAAGTATAATGTGAACATTACACCACTGTTGTCAAAACAACATTAAAATGATAGGTACTAACTAATGCAAAAGTTATACTAGCACCTAAAGATGTTGGTTCTATATTTTTATTAATTTACTAGCAACCCGCCCTCGCTTCGCTTCGGTTATAGGTTATAGTCGTTTTACCCGCGTAGTTCCCGTTCCCGTGGGAATACCGGGAGAAAATATAGCCTAGTTTACGCCCTGATATTATAGCTTGATTACCCGGAACAAACAGACAGACAGACAAACAGACAAAAATTTTATAATTGCTATTTTAGGCATAGGTGTCGTGCAAATAACCGTGTGAGCATGAAAAAAGCCTATTATTTTGACATTACAAACAGACACTCCAATTTTATTTATTGGTATAGATAAACACGACACACATATATAAATTAACACGAACATTTCTTGTGGGTGTCGTATAAGACGACTAACAGTTTTACATCGATCTGGGCCATCTACATTTGATGTCATCTGATCAATAATTACATTCCCAAGGATGGTTGATGGATGGTCACGCAGGCGGCCAATCATAAAAGTATTAAAAAAAATTGTACTATGAAATTTGAGTACGTATTAAGACGACCTCATGTAACTGGGTCAAGAATAGGATAATGATGATCGCTGGGATTGTAAGTAGCCCTGGACAAGACTGAGGCCTTATTGCTCCATGGACTCCACATCAGTCCTTCCACTGGAGCTTCAATCACCATCCATTCAGCTACCATCAGCATCCGAGTCCATATGAAGTACTTGGGCCTGGGCTCGACGGACATCGGAGGTCCCGGGAGCGCTTCCGTCCCCTTGCTCCCTGGCATGTCTGCGCTGCGTACGCCCTTTCCTAGCTGATGGCGAATGTGGGCTGACCCTGCGCTACGTGCGAACAGCTGCACAAGGGGTTAGTCTGATTGATTCACCTGTATGACGCACAGGAGACGGCGGAGTCCCTAACAGTCCATCTAAAAAAAAGAGGATTATGATCTCTTTTAAGTTATGGCTGAGCGGGATGTACTTTGAGTCCAGCCGGTAAAAAATAAAGAGTAATGCTATTCTAGCAGAGATAGCGAATTGAAAGGTGATCCATGTAGACATTACTGCTTACTACTACTTCTAGCAACTTTGAAATCCAAATGTATAATGATATTTTAGAATTATCAGAGACACCAGGATATTAAGTGTGCTGAATTTCCATACCAGTGTTACTGATATGAGAAACAGGCGGACGCGAAGGCTGCTCATGTTTTCCGGGATGGATATTTCATGAATCTTCGAGAATATTTTCTTTTATCGACTCATAGTTCGCAGACCTTACTTTAATGTTTTTCTTGACCTGTAAGATAAGAAATCTTATATCTTTAAACGAGCAATTCTTGTATATATATACCTATATACATATATATTAAAGATCTCGGAAACGGCCCCAACGATTTTGATGAAACTTGGCATACTAGAGGTTTCGGGGCCAAAAAATCGATCTAGCTAGGTTTTATTTATAGAAAATGTTGTCTTGTCGGTGTTTTTAGCAAAACAATACAATGACATTAAATTTTAAAAGAATATTAATTAAAATTTCGTTGTCAACGTCATGAGTTACGATAGCTCAGTTGGGAAGGTGTCCAGTTTTATTTTTGTTTTGTTTTGGCATTTAAACAGCATCGGATCGAATCTCGGTGTTATTACTATTCTCCTTTTGTAATTTTTTATATTTTTCATTATTTAATTTTTAATTTTTATTAATATATATCTAAATAAATTCTAGATAAAAATACAATAAAAATATTCCGAGTGAAGCTTGGTCAACCAGATATTAATTAATAATCTGTGATTTAGTATCATGAAAATCTAATATAACGTCTTCGAACCATTATCTCTGGCTAGCAATACAGTCTACTAAATTATTGCTGCTTAGATAATTATATTAATGAATCGAGAGTTAGAACCTTTATCAATCTCTATTAGCTGAAAGAACGGTTTCATTATTGAAAACGGCCATTGATCACCTTGTAAACACTTACTAAATATACAGTACCTTGCCATATTATTAGACCCAAACAACAAAAACGCTTATTTTTCAGCGTAAGAGTAAATATCAGTAAATAATTACGTGATTTTAACTGCTTTAAGTTTTTTATAAATAATTAAACATAATAATAATTAAATAAAACAATTGTTTTTGAAATATTTTATATTATGTAGTTATTAAACAAGTTTTATTTGTAACACCCTCAATTGATCAATATTTGGTTGACCCTCCTTTAGCTGCGATAAGTGCTTTTATTCGGCGAGGCATACTTTTAATGCATGCCTGGATGGTTTGTTGTAAATGGGGGTTATAATTCCAATCGTAAATTAATTTTTCGATAAGTTCCCTTTTTGTGGTTATGGCAGATTTTGATATTTCCTTCTTAAGAAGCGCCCAGGCATTCTCGATAGGGTTCATATCTGGTGAGTTGCCAGGCCAATCCAAAACTTTGATATTTTCTTATTGCAAGAAGTTTGTTATACTCTTCGCTTTATGGCAAGGGGCCCCATCATGCATAAAAATGGGTTCTACTTCATTAGAGAACCAGTCTTTAAGTTGGGGAATAAGTCTCGTTTCGAGAATTTTTTTGTACTGGTCCTGGCGCATGGTCTTCTCTACGATATAGAGGCGACCCGTCCCTTTGCCCGATATAACAGACCAGACCATAATAGAAGGTGGATGTTTAATGGTGGGAACGATGCAGTCGGGTTTGTATTTCTCGCCTGGTTTGCGCCGTACAAACATCGATTTTTCCATCAAAACTTGAAAAATGGATTCATCGGAGAAACAAACCTGTTACAACAAATAATATTTTGAGTTTATAATGTGAAACATTAATAATAATGACCTATGGCAGTGATAGTATATATTTTTACCTTTTCCCAATCTTGAATACTAAAATTTTTATATTTACGAGCCCAGTCAAGTCGCTTCTTTATCATAGCCGGAGTCAACTTTAGCTTTCGCGCAGGTTTACGCGCAATCAATTCATTTTCAGCGAGACGCCGCTGCACAGTTCGCTGAGAAATTAGTATTCCATCGTCCCTGATGTTTTTCGTTAATAAACGAACCGGTAATTTTCTATTTTGTATACAGATATCTCTGATTTTTCTATCTGTTCTTGACGTCGTAATGCGTCGTCATCCACATGCACCTTTTCTTTTTGGCGATAAAGTTATAACGAGGTCCATTTTTTTCTTTATATTCTTTACAGAACTTCTCGACACGCCTGCTGATTTTGCTATTTCATATTGTGATAACTTAGTAGCCTGTAAAAGTCCCCGCACTTGTCCAACTTTCTTGGGGGAAATGTCACAATTTTTTCCCATCTTTAGATGGGATCTTTAGATGGGAATTTATGAAAAAGAATTTTTTTTTTAATATTTTAATATTAAAAAACAATTTCTTTTTCATAAATTTCTCGTTACAACAGTAAATAATTGTAACAAACAGAAAATAATATGACATACTGTCATAATAAAAATAAAATAGGATTAAAAACTTACCGTTATTAATAAAAAGAAGCCACTTTAATTTCACAACTTTTTAGGTTATAAATCACTCAGTGCACTGACGAGCCTATAATGACATTTATTTTTTATTTTTATTGTATTACAAGCATTAAAATATATTGCTAAATGTTGTCATAATAAAAAAATACAAAAACTAACACAACTTACACCTAAATAATGACACTATTATCCTCTAAAGTTAAAAAATCTAATTTTAATAGCTTGGGTCTAATAATTTGGCAAGCTACTGTAGAGTATTTTAAACTGTGCCATGGCTGTGTGGTAGCAGCTACGAATACTACCAACACGTTGTTCGTTGGTGTCGTAAAGGACGACTAAGAGGTCTACATCAACCTGGGCCAACTTCATCTGATGCCATTTGGTCAACAATTATATGAAGTCAGGTTTTGCAATATTTATGATGCAGGAGGAGTTCATATTAAGTCTCGTCATCATCATCATCACAGCTCATATACGTCCCACTGCAGGGCTCGAGCCTCCTCCACCATGGGAGGTAAATTGACCTACTGTACTACGCTGATCAGAAGTGTTAATACAGGGTTCTATTTCGAGTTTCCCTTCTCTTGCATAGATGTCGTATGCCTCATCATCTCAGCTCTTAGGTATATGTGCCTCTGTTGGGTTCGAGTCTCCTCCATAATAGGAAAGAAGTTGATCTATTAATACCACGCTCTTTATACAGATTGATCTATATCAACCTAAGAGAAGAAAAACTCCTAATAAAACCCTATGGTTTTTCTTCTCTTGCATATTATATTATATGCATATTTAATCCCTTAGTCGTCTTTTACGACACCCACGGGCGAGATAGGGGATAGTGAATTGTGTTCTTACTCCGTTACGACATGGAACTTTATAATAATTATATTATAACATGCATTGGTCATCTTTTACGACACCGTCGGGTAAGAATGAGGGTGATAAATTGTATTCTTACTCCGTCACCACACGGAAAGTATTGCGTCTATCCCTAGTAATGGGATAAGAGTGCGATAATAATGTATTTTTTTAAATAATTTATTCACATCACAAATAAGTCTAGATTTTAGTTAGTTTGGTCATTTTCATTATTCTAGTTAAACAAGTTACAAGCTCTCTTTCCCTCGAATAAAGTTGGACCTTAAAATTAATTATTACCGACATGAACATACCAATGTATTGTTTGTTGTGCGAGGTCATGGTTTAAGTGTAAGCATACATAATGCTTAGTGTTAAATTACTAACTACTTTCGTTATTTTGTCTTTTTTATGAAATAATTATAAGCTTACCGTGCGAATTTAAACTCGGAAATGCTTTTTAAATGTGATCTATCAATATATTTTTTTATATACAGACACCTTAGAATAATAACGTATAGAAGGATAGTGTCGGTACTTCGAACGTTCGAAACATGAATCTAAAAATACTACATGCGCGCCGACGATAACACACGTACACAGGCACACCACTATACAAATTATGAAATCAAATTCTGTTTTTATTAACATAAAAACCTTTTTATGCTTTTCAAATGTGTTGTGACACCATTTGAATGTACAAATCGTCATAATTACCTATTTATTTTTAAGAGTTGCGTACGTAGTGTAGTATAGTGACCTTGTACATTACGGAACGGTTCCGGCGTGGAGCTTCCATTAGGCTCCAATTGAAATGCTTCACTTTTTGTGTGCGAACTTACCTTCTATACGTTATTATTCTAAGACTGACACATTATTTTAAAATGAATAAAAATAATAACATATTATCGCTAAAAATACCGTTTTTCGTGGCATTCCCATAAGGAATACACCTAACCATATCAACTTTTCCGTGTGGTGACGGAATAAGAATACAATTCACCACCTACTTTGCCCGTGGATGTCGTAAAAGACGACTATGGGATATAATATGCACATAACATTTGTGTTAAAGAAGGAAAACTCAAAATGAATCCCTATATCGACATGTCTGACCAGCATGATATAGGTCAAATTCCCTCCCATTGTGGAAGAGCCCCGAGCCCGAGACCAACAGTGGGACGTGTCTGAGTTAAAATGATGATGATGACATATTGTCGCTAAAATTACCGTTTTTAGTGACATTCCCGTAAAGAATACATCTAATCATCTCAACGTCCCACTGCTGGGCTCGAGCCTCCTCCGTAATAGGAAAGAAAGTAACTTACTATATCACTTTGATCAAACGGGTTGGTATAAAGTTTTATTTCAACTGTATTTTCCATTAATTCTCTGCTTCATTTGGTCGTAGCGTGATTTTAATGTGCTATCCAACACTGAAAGAACTTTTCATTTGGAAGTTGTGAACCTGAGATTAGCGCATTCCACTAACAAACTCTTCAGCTTTATAATATTAGTAGAGATAATGTACCCCTTCTAAGTGTGTGTCATCATCATTTTATCTTATATACGTTCCACTGCTGGGCTCAAACCTCTTCCACAATAGGAGGGAAATTGACATTACTATACCATGCTGGTCCGACAGGTTGGTATAAGGTTTTATTTCGAGTTTTCCTTCTCTTGTATAGATGTTATATGCATATTATATCCCTTAAGTCGTATTTTACGACATCCGCGGGCACGATAGGGAGTGGTGAATTGTATTCTTACTCCGTCACCACACGGAAAAGTGCTTTTAATTAATTTAATAAAAGTGCTCTACATTTTTAGATTTACATATTCATTAGATCCAAATGAGGGGAGATGCTTTGCATAAATATATTTAATGCATCTAATATTTAAGTCAAATTATTTATTACCAACTATACCAACAGCTTAGCTGTAATGGATTAACGTATTCAATAAAAGAAACACTCGTCTGGTTTATCTAATATTTTTAAACGATTAGTGGGCTTACCCTCGAAATCAATTCTAGTTTCGAATCCGATTCAATTCCAATCTCACCAAACTTAGATTTGGTACTTTTAAACAAAATCGAGAATAAATTCTTCGCGTTTGCCGTTGTTATTTTTACCAAATATGCCGTATCTTATTACTTTAAATTAATAACGTTACCTAACTCGATCACAACAAAGCCTTTTTTTTTTTAATTGTGCAACGTTAATGATTTTAAACTCGAGAATGTATACGTCAAAATCACGTCGGGAGTAGCAAATATTTGACTTAATCGACGAGGGTGGAATTCATTTAGTTTTAAAAAATTCCACCGAATTCGATTCCAATCGTGCGCTAATATCGCTTTCAAGAGTATCAAATTACTGAAATTCGAGGCGCGATTGGATTTAGAATTGGAATCGAGATTCAAGAGTAAGCACACTATTCTTGAATATGCCGGGCATATTTATATGTTGTACACATACATTTTTTTTAGTATGCAGCAGATTTCAGAGGCGATTAAATCGATCTAAATAGGTTTCTTTTTTTTTATTGTCTGTTGGTGGCAAACCAGCAACAAGCCACCTGATGGTGAGTGGTAACTGCGGTCAATGGACATTCAGAAATACCAGGAACATAGTGAAGTCGCTGCCTACAAAAGATTTCTTATAAAAAAAAGTTCTCTTAGAAAAGAACTCTCTTTTCATATGAAGGTAAATTAACCACAGCCATACATCTATACATGTACAAATAAATAAAATTGAAGTGTGTGTTTGTAATGTCAAAATAGTGGGCTTTTTTTTATGCTTACAGGGTTATTTTAACGACACCTATGCCTAAAATACAGTTTCAAAATTTGTTATCTGTCCGTCTGTCTGTCTGTTTGTTTGTCTGTTTGTTTGAGGTAATCTTCAAAACGGCTGGACTGATTTTGATAATATTCTACTACCAGGTAGCTATAAGGAGTAACTTAGGCTAATATCATATAATAATAATAATTTATCCCGGTACTCCCACGTGAACGGGAACTGTGCGGGTAAGGTGACTGGAACTGAATCGAGTAAAGCGAGGGCGGGTTGCTAGTCAAGAATATAAATTGGTCAGTTGGGAAATCAAGCAGTCCCATAATCCACAGAACCCTAATGCGGCCCTTGGTTCTTTCTTGTTTTTCATGATCTTTTTTATGAGAAACAGATTCTTCTTCAGTGATCCGGGTACTAATAAATCTATACAATTTAATTGTCTGTTTATAATGTCAAAACATTCTTTTTTTTAGGCTAGCACGGTTATTTGTACGATATCTACGCCTAAAAACCAGAACCCAGAATAATTTTTTTTTGTTTGGCTGTCTGTATGTTTATACCGGGCAATCTTCAAAACGGCTGGTCCGATTTTGATAGTATTTTACTACCAGATAGCCAGTAGAACATCTATATAAGGAGTAAGTTAGGTTATTTTTCCTGTTACAAAAAACGCTATAAAGTTTTGCGCTGTTTGGACCCTACTTTAGGCGATATTAGGAGGTCAAAGCGGCTAGAACCGAAGCGAAGCACGGCCACGTATAGGATAAAGATAGATAGAGTTTCAGTGGACACAGTAAAAGTGTATACAATGAACAATTCTTTCCTCGCAGCTAATAACAGCCACGTACAGTTTCCAGAAATAGTAGGGCATGAAAACTTGTAGAAGATTCTACCAGACAGCATGGCACCTCACGTCAATGTTATAAACTACTCACCAGAAACGCTTAACGATACCACGAGCAATTGAACCATTATATTGTTTGTTTTGGAATATATCATTCCACAGAACTCGTTTATTTTCATTCGTTCGTTTTTCTTACAATTTATTCGGCACTTGTATTACAAAAACAGATTTATTTTGAAGGTATCTAAAAATAGATAGACATTTGTGCATTATAATCTTTTAATATAAATATTGAACATGTAATTTTATTTTCATTCTCAAACCACATATGATCCCATGGTACACGGTTTTTTATTATTTACAATACTATATTACGATTTTCTGTTTGGTGTATAGGAGTAAGAATATAATACACCATTCCCTATCTGGCCCGTAGATTTCGTATTTATATATAAGTAATATCTCCCTAACTCGAAATAAATCCTATACCAATATGTCTGACCAGGGTAGTATAGTAGGTCAATTTCTCTCCTACTGGAAAGGAGGCCCGTTCCAAGCAGTGGGATGTGTCTCAGTTGAGATGATGATAGCACGATGGCCAGATCAATTAACATTGGTGTAATGCCATTGTTAATTAAAATGCACCACATATTAATTTAAACTTTCTTAGTAAAGCATGCCGTGTGGATACAATATCTCGGTATATTGCTGGATTATCGCTCAAAGGATGGTAAGAGCACCTAAAAGAGTAAGAGGCCGACCTGAGAAGTCATCTGAAAATCAGCGTTAGTATCAGCTAAGATAGTTTTAAGACTGATCTTTTTATATGTTTATTTTTGATGAATTAAATCTATTTTTTCGTAGCAATAAATATTATATCACGCTATCACACACTCCACAGAAAAGATACAGACAATCAAGTTAGCCGCTCACCGCGGTGTACCATATTGGGACATAAACCTAATCACCGTAGGTATATCGGCGACCGAAAAAAGAGTTCTTAAGAGCAATGTCCAAACGCGAAGAAAGGACGGAATGCGAGCTTTGTTCAAGCAGGAATGGGATATCAGGGAATCTTCTTAATCGTATGTAATGAGTCACCTCCAGAACTTAAATCTGCAATTCAATGCACAATCCTTAATAATATTATAAGTGCGAAAGTAAGTTTGTTTGTTTGTTACGCTTTAACGCTTAAATCACCGAACCGATTTCAAAAATTCTTTCACCAATGAAAAGCTATAATATCAGGGTTACTCCCTGATATTATAGCTTTTCATTTCTTAGGCCATATTTTATACCGGTATACCCACAGGAACGGGAACTAAGAGGGTAAGGCGACTGATACCGAAGCGAAGTGAGGACGGGTTGCTAATTTTTAATAAAAATTCGACACGTGTTTCGCCTCTAAACGAGTCATCGTCAAGACACGACTTTAAATGCGCATTTCTTGAGGTATGCAGTACATTGATTAACCATGTGAAAGTGCCGGGTCGCCCTTCCTTTCTTTAATTATTAAGATAATATTAAATTGACCCAATGAATTGCCTTATTCAACCGAATATATCTTTTCCGTGTGGTCACTGACTAGAAACACTATTTACCAGCCCATTTATTACCCGAATGTCGTAAAAAAATGACGAAGGAATTATAATATGCAGATAACATCAATTCAAGAGAAAGAAAACTCGAAATAAAATCCTATACCAAAATGGTTTGACAATCGTGATAAGGAAATTTTCCTAGCCCAACAGTGGGACATATATAAGCTGTAATGATGATCATTATGATAGCATTATATTATTATTACCATGCTATTGTATCTCTATTTTCACGGGATCTTCCAAGGGCATCTATCCGGTCCGCGGGTGACGTGACCGGGGATTAGTCCGTCACCCGCCGAGAGACCGACCGCGTGAGGAAAGACCGACGTCCTCCCCGGAGGGGGGGAACTCGGTCGATGGGAGGTGACCCCAAATAGGGGGTATTCCGTCGGGCCGATCACTGATGACAAGTGACCCTGCTCCGGTGGTCGGCCCAACGACGAAGGCGACGTGGTGTTCGGGTGGGTTGCGGGTGTGCGTGCTTACGTCCCTCTGTCGCCCCTGTCGGACGGAGTGGTGCGGAGGAGCGCGCCGACCGCAGCCCACCCCAAAAAAAAAAGGAAAGGGCATCTACCCGGTCCTTTGGCAGGCTTACTTTGGGCCTTTGGAGAAATTTAATTTAAAAATGGGATGGAACGTCTACCGATGACACTCCATGCCTGAACATAACACTCGTGAACTGCCAACGGTAGGTATAAAACTATTTTGTGTGATAATATCATGTAGTTGGCGATTACTTACTTTTTTTTTAGCTAAATTCCAGCTCTGCATATTTCTATGCAGCGCAACGCTAAGCATTCCCCTGTACTATAAAAACTTTAGCTATAAAAAATACTGTAACATATTGTTCTTAGCATTTACCATTTTAGCTCATATACGTACCACTGTTCCCCATAGGAAGGCTTACTTATACCATGCCGGCCAGAGTGGTTGGTACAAGGTTTTATTTCGAGTTCTCCTTCTCTTGCATATCTATACTAATATTATAAAGAGGAAAGATTTGATTGTTTGTTTGTTTGTATTGAATAGGCTCCTAAACTACTGGACCGATTTCAAAATGTTCTTTCACCAATGGAAAGCTATACTATCAGGGAGTAACATAGGCTATATTTTATCCCGGTATTCCTACGGGAACGGGAACTACGCGGGTAAGACACTGAAACCGAAGCGAAGCGAGGGTAGGTTGCTAGTATGCTATATGCGTATTATATCTTAGTCGGCTTTTACGACATCCACGGGCAAGATAGAGCGTGGTGAATTGTATTCTTACTCCGTTATCACACGGAAAATTGTTCTTACTTATGTAATAATTGTTCTTATGTAACAATAAATGCCATCATATTCTGTATCTATTACTTTTTTTACTGTTTCCGATGCAAGCGAAAGAAGAAAAATGATATCTACCATTACTACGCAAACATTAAGCGTGTTACGGCGTATCCCTGCGTGAATCACACGATGTATCAAATTACAGATTCCTAGGCATCGTTAACGATCTACACGTGTTAATAACTACTACTGAAAAAGACAATAAATGCGTAATACTGCATTGTACACAAACGCTTCTAATAACACTACCTTTAAAACAAAATACCTAATTACATTTACGAAAAACAAAACAACAAATGTTTATGTTGACTCAATCATGAGTTATTATTTTGTTTTTTACTAACTTATTATTAACTAGTTTATGCCCGCGACTTCATCCGCGTGGAACAGTTACTTTGGGCTAATGCTAACTTTAACCCGTGACTTTGTTTACGTAGAAAGTGAAAATATTTTTAAATTAATATAAATACAATTCTGTCGCACATATGATTTTTGCGAAATCTATCCGATTATGTAGTGCACGCAGCGGAAGCTCTCAAAAAGAAAAAAAACCGATTCTGAAACATTTTTCATTGTTGCTCCGCTCCTATTGGTCTTAGGGTGATGATATATAGCCTATGGCTTTCCTCGATAAATGGGCCATCTAACACTTAAAGAATCGGACCAGTAGAACCTGAGATTAGCGCGTTCAAACAGAGTTTGTTTGTTACGCTTTTAGAAAGAAAGAAAGAAATTTTATTTTGTAAACCTCACACAATATAGACACCAATGAAAGAAATAAGAACTACTAACTAAAAACAAGGAGTGGAATATGTGAGGTCAAAATATGGTGCCCATCTCAGCTTATGGTACAGTAAATATGATACAACACCGCTGATATTCTGATGGACCCGTACAATCAAGTCGCGGAAGCAACAATATATGCAAAACAAATATATTTAAAAAAAGATAAACAGTAATATTTGAAATAGTAACATTAAATTAAGAATAAAATAAATTAATACTATACTATATCATATTCTAGTTATCATAATTATCACATAGAATAGCTTAAGTAAAAGAAACAAATTATTTAATAAAGACATCCATACTAATATTATAAATGCGAAAGTAAGGATGTTTGTTTGTTTGTTTGTTTGTAACGCTTTCACGCTTAAACCACCGAACCGATTTCAAAAATTCTTTCACCAGTGGAAAGCTATAATATCAGGGAGTAACATAGGCTATATTTTATCCCGGTATTCCCACAGGAACGGGAACTACTCGGGTTTAAGCGACTGAAACCGAAGCGAAGCGAGGGCGGGTTGCTAGTATAGAATATAAAATAAAATAAACATTAATAGTATAAAGAAGAAACCGAAAGTACATAAATCTTGTGGTTAGCTAGGAGTCCTTGATGAAATAGAACGAGAAAAAACTACAGTAAATTTGTGGTCTGTATACAGAATATTAAGGTATCAATTTTTGATTTTCAAGTAGGATTAGCTTAAGTCTTTTTTGGAAAACCCTTGTAGTTTTTGAATGCAATAAAGGGGGTTGAAGTACATTCCAGCAACGACTTGCTGCAAACCTAAAGCTACCGCGGAAGGCAGTAGTTCGATGTTTCTGAGTATTCATCAGGTATGTTGATGCTCTAGTTATGTAACTGTTATTTTTTCGAGATCAGCTTATCTTCTCATAAAGATGTATAGGTTTTTTATGAGAAACAATACCGAACAAAAGCGTAGCTAGATGGAGATGCCTACGTGCTGACATTTTGATAAGGTTACCTGCGTTCAAAAAAGGTGTGATATATGCATGGCGAGGAATATCATAGCAATAACGAGCGCAAGCATTTTGCACTCGCTGTATTAGTTTTTCCGTCCTAGCTAATAAGCATGAACCATAAACACTGAACCACAAAACTGAATTATGCTAACGCATAATTCAGTTTTGATAAAATGAGTGATTCACAAAGGGTGACACGTAAATCGATACTAAGGTAAGGGCGAATTCGGTATAGAAGTTTAAGACGGTAAAAGCAATTTTTTACCACTTCCATTATATGCGTCTCGAAATGAAGTTGACCATCAAAAATTACCCCAAGATTGCGAGCTTCGGAAACCTGCTCAATAGAGCAACCATTGATAAGTATGTCAGGATTTGAATTTTTTATTTTTGCTATACATTTTTTAGACCCTAATATTATACGCCGACGACACGCTCGTCACAGCCCGCGGTGGGACGCTAGAAGAGGCGGTAAGCCTGGCGACCTATGGCACCGAAGAGGTCGTCAGGCGGATCGAGGCGCTGGGGTTGAGGGTCGCCCTTGACAAGACGGAGGCCCTCTTGTTCCATGGGCGCCTTATGAGCCCTCCCATCGGCGTCTCGATCACCGTCCGATCGGTTGACATCAGCATCCGGGCCCATATGAGGTACTTGGGCCTGGTGCTCGACGGGCAATGGTGGTTCCGGGAGCATTTCCGCAGGCTCGCTCCGCGGCTCGTCGGCGCGGCGTCCGCCCTATCGTGGCTTATGCCGAACGTGGGCGGACCGAGCGCTACGTGCCGACGGCTGTACACGGGGGTCATCCGGTCGATGGCCCTGTACGGCGCACCGGTGTGGGCGGGGTCCTTGACCGTCCGACTTAGGGCCCTTCTGTGGCGACCACAGAGGGTCATGGCGGTCAGGGCCATCCGCGGATACCGCACGGTGGCGACGGAGGCAGCGTGCCTATTGGCCGGGACTCCCCCGTGGGACCTGGAGGCGGAAATGCTCGCCGAGTTGTATCGGCGGGTGTCGGGGGTGCGCGGGGAGGGCGGTGTGATCTCGTTAAGGGATCTCACCGCCTGGCGCGTCGACGCCCGCCGAGACGTCATTGCCCGTTGGGCAGTCCGGCTGGAGAGGCCTCGGTTCGGGGTGCGAACCGTGGAGGCCTTCCGGCCGGTGCTGATGCAGTGGTTGGAAAGGCGGCACGGGGTGCTCTCCTTCCGACTAGTGCAGGTGTTGACGGGGCACGGGAGCTTCGCCAAATACCTGCACAGGGTCGTAAGGAGGGAGAGTACACCGTCCTGCCACCACTGCGATTGCGACGAGGACACGGCGCGCCACACGCTCGAGGCCTGCGCGGCTTGGGCAGTGCAGCGCCGTGAACTCGCCGCAATCATCGGTGCCGACCTGACGCTGCCGGCCATCGCTAGGGCGATGGTCGACAGCGTCGGGAACTGGGACGCGGTCGCAGCCTTCTGCGAGACAGTGATCTCGCAGAAGGAGGCGGCGGATCGTCTGCGCGTGGAGCGCAGCCTCGATGAGGATATCCGCCGCCGGCGACTGGGGCGGCGCAGGCGCAACTATCTGCGCCTCATGCCGCCCTAGCCGAGGCCGCGGGTGACGTGACCGGGGATTAGTCCGTCACCCGCCGAGAGGCCGACCGCGTGAGGAAAGACCGACGTCCTCCCCGAGGGGGGGACGTCGGTCGATGGGAGGGTACCCCGCGTAGGGGGTATTCCGTCGGGCCGACCACTGACGACAAGTAAACCTGCTCCGGTGGTCGGCCCAATGACGAAGGCGAGGTGGTTTTCGGGTGGGTTGCGGGAGTTGCGTGCTTAAGCCCCTCTGTCGCCCCGGACGGAGTGGTGCGGAGGCGCGCCGACCGCGGCCCACCCACAAAAAAAAAAAAAAAAAAAAAAAAAGGCCCTAATATTAAATATTTAGATTTATTAGGGTTCAGTACAAGACAGTTATCATTTGCCCATTTCGTTATATGGTCCAGATCATCGTTTATTTCTTTTGTAGAATTGGCACAGTCCTCAGGTTTAAAAGACCGGTATATCTGTAAGTCATCAGCATATAAGTGGAATTTTGAATTTTTTTTTTCTTTTACGCCTAAACCTAAATAAAAATCCTTTCAATAATGAAAAACTACATTATCAACGACTAACATAGGCTAAATTTTGCCGCCCTAATTTCACAGGAACGGCAACAACGTGGAGGAAACCGCGTAAATTTGCTATAAATAAATAGAAGAACTTATTCCTTAATATTTGACAAGGACATCAGGAATTACCTACGTCAAACGTCATCAAAAGCAAAGCTGAGGGTTAATGAAGCGGAATAAGCTCGCCACATGACAGCTCTTACGTACAGTGATTGCTTTATAGGTGAAACCCCTCGAGCCACCATACCAGCATAAAAATAATAATAATATTTTTAATTCCATGCCAAAAAAATAATAATACAATAACATCATCCTTACTAATATTATAAATGCGAAAGTAAGTTTGTTTGTTACTCTTTCACGCTTAAACCACCGAACCGTTTTCAAAAATTCTTTCACCAATGGAAAGCTATAATATCAGGGAGTAACAGAGGCTATATTTTATACCGGTATTCCTGCGGGAACGGGAACTAAGCGGGTAAGGCCACTGAAACCGAAGCGAAGCGAGGGCGGGTTACTTGGGATTATATAAAAGTAAGAAGAATTAGCACTCTGAAGTGACAATGACCTAGTCACATCGCTCGACAAATCGACGACCACTGGGAAATGGCGACGAGTGGCAACGAAGCGTAAAAGCTCCCTATGATTGTTTAAGTTGGGTACAAGGTGCACAGGACCTTGGAGAGATATATGGCCAATATCACTATTGGCCATATATCTCTCCAAGGTCCTGTGCCCCTTGTCTACAAGTTGGTGGATGGAAAAATGTAAACAGATGGGAAATATGACAGTGAAAACTCAAAATTGAATTAATAATTACAAATTCTCAAAGCAGAGCACATTAATGACGAATACCGTAAGATTTATAATAGGCCCTCATTCGTTCATCCCGAACAGACCACGGATGATAAGGGCTTGCCTTGTCTGCCGGTGGTCAGCTCAGATTGTGCTATAACTTATCAAAAACGGGCCTTTATTTGTTAAGAACATCCTTACTTACTATTATAAATGTGAAAGTAAGTTTGTTTGTTTCTTACGCTTTCACGCTTAAACCACTGAACCGATTTCAAAAATTTCTTCATCAATGCAAAGCTAAAATATTAGGGAGTAACATAGGCTATATTTTATCCCGGTATTCCAACGGGAACGGGAACTACGCGAGTAAGGCGACTGAAACCGAAGCGAAGCAAGAGCGGGTTTCTAGTAAACTTATACACGGCAACTTGCCGAATATGACAGATTTATTTTCAGTATTAAAGTTAAGAACGTGTTATAATTTCACACGATTTTAACGTGGAATCGCTAGTAGGTTAGTGAATCAGGCTTTAGGATAACCATTGCAAACAATGTCCACGCTGTTCAAAAAGCGTCATGAACCCAGGCATAGAGGCTTTGCTAATGTCAATAAACCTTGCAATCAATAATCTCATGTTTCAACCTTTTCTTCATATTAAAATATTATGTTGGCACAAACAGCACGTTTTCACTTACAATTTATCAACATTGTAGTTGCTTTTATTATGGAATGGCAAAGAAACTCATTTTTCATTTTAAGACAATGCCTCGCACTATTTTAATTATTTATTATACTAGCAATCCTCTCTAGCTTCGCTTCGATTTCAGTCGCCTTACCCGCGAAATACCCGTTCCTTGGGAATACCGGGATAAAATATAACCTAAGTTACTCCTTACATAGACAGGTACCTGGCAGAAAAAAATATTATCAAAATCTGTCCAGCCGTTTTGAAGATGAAACAGACAGACAGACAAAAACTTTTTAAACTGGTTTAAATTTTATTAGAGAAGACAATAACTAACCACTTCCCTCCTATGCAGTGGCGTAACTATAGGGTGGCAGGGCTCGCAAAATGCCACGGGCCCCCAACCCGAGAGGGCCCCGGCCCCCCGACCCGAGAGAGCTCCGGCCCAAAATACCTAGAGATGAATCGATATCATCTAGGTATCGATACCGTATCGGTACTTATCGATTGAAAAGTATCGATGATACTTACTGGTATCCGTATCGAATCGATTGTGAATAGAGCCTATCTAATACGAGGTAAGTTTTTAGCGGGATTGTTTGTGAATGAGCTTTTTTTAGGGAATCTGATTGTACCTGCCTTATATAACATTTATTTTACCTAAGTACAACGTGATGCTTCTTACTGATAGGGTCTCATCAAAGAATTTGCCACGGGCCCCAGGTGGTATAGTTACGCCTCTGCTCCTATGCAAAGAGAGATGAAACAAAATTGCTTAATAAGCCAGATAAGGGGATGAACAACTACTGGATGCATAGCAGTACAGCGCCACGAATTTAGCAGAGCCTAAGGGGTCTATATGTCAGTTTTAGGCAAAAACGCCTGAACGAACAGAAATTATGTCAAGTTGTTATAAGGTCCGTGTAGTACTAGCCCAGACGTGACTTACAGACTGTCTAAAATCCCACTCGTCACACCAAAGATTGCACTCCTTTTTTTTATGGGTGGGCTATGCGTAAGCGCACACGCCGTCCACTCCGTCCGGGGCGACGAAAGGACGACGCGTGGGCCCATAACCCACCCGTACCCACGCCTTCGTCGTTGGGCCGACCACCAGTGCCGAGTTCCTTGTCCTCAGTGGTCGGCCACGGCCTCAGTGGCCGATGGTACTTCAAAATCCCAATTAATTGTCGAACATTAACAAAATGGTGAAATTACTAGTTTCAAATATGTAGAATAATTTGCTTTTAAAATTCCAATGGTCAATGAGGGATTGGACTACATAGTGGTCAATTTCCATCCATATTTTCTAACTGACTCGAACGGATGGAATGAATGTATGACGGCCCTTCGTTGATCAATCCCACCTTTTCAGTCTAGTAATTTTATTACGATCATGTGGCAAAAGAAAATTGGTGTTGTTGTCTTCCCTAATGGAATAATACACCGACATGAATTTAGAAATTTATTTTGTTATTAGAATTATAAGCGTAAATAAACTGCAATGAATCCTGTTTCCTTTGACGTCAACATCTCAATGCCACCGATAATGCAAAGATCTACTTTCTATAACGACGCAATCCTCATAATAGTAAACAATGAATCAACGTTACGTTTCTCATTTCTTGTTTATCAATCAATACTTCTATAAAACTGATAAACAGAATAACAACCAGTACTTCAGTTGAGATTTATCTATACTCTAAGCGTAAAGATTGTCTAAATTGTAGGTTAAGTAAAGCTATGTAATTCAATAATAATGTTATGAAATGTTTCCGCATGGTGACGGAGTAAGAATACATTCACTGCCCCCTGTCTTTTACTATCACACCATTATTATTAAAATAAATTTTACAAATTGTGGATCTCGCGTTTTTAATTTTTTAATAATAATCTGAAATAGTTTTGCATATCTACATAATTATTCGCGCTCAACGTCCCTACGGAAGTCCTCCTCTCGCCTGGCATGATGATCACTTAAGAGTGATGCCGAATTAATTATGTGTTTAAGCGTGTTAATTCAGAAGGTAAAGCTATAGCTCATATTCTCATATTCTCTCCGGTCACTTCGCATTGCATCAGACTGTAAGAGTAAAAGAAAAATTTAAACTAAATCGGCGCATGCAATTGTTTAAACACATACCTTACAAATGCAGGTCAATCTTTTAGTTTGCCTCTGTGAACAAAATAGGTCGATAATGCTTTATTAGATAATATATTACTTAGTCGTCATTACCTATACCCACGGACCAAGGGCGTCGCCAATGCAGTTGCCCCCATCCTCCAGATCAAATGTAGCTAGCCGCAAAGCGACCAATTCACCTGTACCAGGCGTTCATATTTTTTATCCTCCATAATATTGCCCCATTGTCCCCCCCCTTAGTCATAAGCTGGCGACGCCCTTACCACGGACGGCTAATCCGTCATCACAATAAACATTTTTTCCATGTGGTGCCGGAGTAAGAATAGAATTCATCAGTATAGTATCTTGCCCATGGATGTCGTAAAAGACGACTAAGGGTTTTAATATACACATAGTATCTGTGCAGGAGAAAGCAAACTCGAAATGAAATGATGTATAGCAGTTCTATTTTCCTCCTAATGGGGAGGAGGCCACTGCTGGAGTGGGACGGGTACGAGCTGCGAATAATCAATTAAAATTCCATTATTGCAATTATCAGATTATTCAATCGAACCAGTAGGCGTCTAAATAAACTTAATTTGTTTATTTATTCACTCATATACGTTAACTTTTTTTTAGAAATAGAAAGTCGCCAATGGCTACCGTGCCCGCTATTTTTTTTTCTATAACTTTCTCTGTCAACGGAGATGAGACATTCCGCTTAACGGAGCGACCTACTTTTTTCAGGACAACGGTTTTTTCAAAAGAACGATTTCTTGTTTCGTGTTTACTTCGAATAAGTTTACCGTTAACTTGTTATAATTGTATAGCCGTTATACATATTAATATTGCTGTGTATATCATACCCATTTAACCGGTAAATTGGCAAATTGAATTTCTCTTTGTTGTAGAACATTAATTAATTTTATTTATTCTTCGAAGCTACAAAGATCTACCTAATTAAGCTTAATCGCATATTCATATGGAATGAATTATATACATATATGTGTGTAAATGTCTTGTACCTTTTATCTCAAAGGATTTATAAGTTAAAGACATAGAAGTGTGCTTTTCTGAGTACCTCATGACTCTCGGATGTGTCTCTTCAGAAAATCTGTTATTTTTTATATAAGAAATTGCATTTAGCTATCAACATTGAGAATATCGATATTGCAAAAGATTTCATCATAATTACAGTTTTCTTTTCAGATCCACAATAAGTAAATTATATTTTCTTCATCTTCAACTCATTTTTTCTCAGAATGAGTAGGGCAAAGTGTTTAGATCTATAAAAACTTTGTAGTAGCCTACTACCTACGTTTAGTTATAAAAGTTCATACGCTACCGTGCTATTACATAAAACTTTCTGAAAACAGTTCGACTTTCAGTACTTCATTGTATAAGTGCCAGTAATTTGAATAGAATTTAGGATTATTATAGATATATACCTACAGAACAGCTGTGTGCGTCGTAAGTCGTAACAGTCACGTCAAATCATTGGCCATCGTGTAGACAGACACTGCATCGAACTCCATACCTAACCGCAAAAATGTTACTTTGAATATCAAAACAAGTAGACTATAAGTTGACGTTGATAGACTTATTAGATAATAAGCAAATAAACAAACAATTTTATAAGAGTTTACCTTAATATCTAATAATACTTATGTAGATACATATTATCATATCGTAACTACACGATAGATGGCCTACATGATAAAGATAAAGTACACCGCAACCAACAAGGGGTCATTACACTTTCTTACTATCTGACTCATTAATGGAACGTTGTACGTGCTTATTTCATAATGAAAACGGTAAATCACCACAATTCATGCGCTAGTATCGCGTTAACGCAAAAATCCAAAGGACCGTATACAATAGTCCAGTGTTGACTTATTTACCTTCCCAATTCCTATCACATATTTACTGCAGTCGCGTGATTTAGAAGTTTTAGTAAGATTTTGTATATTTTAGGAGATATTACAGATAAAAAAGCCGGGACATGGCGATTGAAACCGAAGCGAAGCGTGGGCGGGCCGCTTTTATAATATACTAGCAACCAGCCCTCGCTTCGCTTCGGTTCAGTCGCTTTACCCGCGTGGTACCCGTTCCTTTGGGAATATCATGATAAAATATAGCCTATGTTACTCCCTGATATTATAGCTTTCCATTGGTGAACGAATTTTTGAAATCGGTTCTGTAGTTTAAGCGTGAAAGCGTAACAAACGAACAAATAAACAAACAAACTTACTTTCGCATTTATAATATTAGTAAGGATAATCGATCATTGTGTTACAATATATTAGTGTTCAATATGTCTAAAACAGTATAAATCATATCGCAAATATATTTTTCGATAAATGGATAGTTATATTTTTTTATTTTTCCTTAGTCTCAACATGATAATTATAATACGCGATCGGGGACAATATTTTACTGCGATGAGTCTGCTTATTAGTTTGTATTAATCATCTTTTACGTCATGTAAAATAGAAAAGGGACAGTTTTTAGTAGGTATTAGCAGTCAGATCAATTTCGATTAGTTGTATACGAACGTGGTAATTATATTATTTTATTTACAAAATCCTCAAAATTACTATTGAAAATCTCAAGTACCGTGAACCGGTGGATGCAAGTGGCACATGACTGTTCTGAGTGGCATTCTCGTGGGGAAGTCTACATTAGACGTCTATGGGTTGATGGATGTGTGGATGGATGGAGTACTTTTTATTCACGATGCGATGAACTGAACAAAGACAATATAATGACATGCGATGACAAAGACAATATAATAATAATTCTAATCTATATAATGTTTGGTGAAGCTATTGTTGTCTATTGAGCAAATTTCTAGTCCTTAATACTCAGACTTTTTTGACAATATAAGCTAATAATATATTGCAGCCAAATTTCTTTTTTTTTTTATTGCAAACGGTGGCAAACGAGCAAACAGTACACCTGATGGTAAGTGTTGCTGCCGCTCATGGACCTCTACAAGGCCGCTGCCTACCGCGAAGAAATTGAAGGGAGTGTGAATGCGTGCATTGAGGCTCGGTGATACCAAGGGCACCACCAAAACCCATTTCTAGCGCAAAAGTTCCACAGTCCATGCACCGATTTAACGAGTGATCTTTTTCACGTAAACTAGGGGAAATTTATGTAAAAAGACTCTAAAACTTAATAACACAATAGTGTCCTAGTAAAACAAAACATCTTTCTGTGTGGTGACGGAGCGAGAATACAATTCACCACTCTCTATCTTGCCCGTGGATGTCGTAAAAGACGACTAAGAGATATACGCATACCTATAACATCTATGCAAGAGAAGGAAAACTCGAAATAAAACCCTATACTGACCAGCATAGTATAGTAAGGCCGATTTCCCTCCTATTGTGGAGGAGGCTCGAGCCCAACAGTGGGACGTATATAAGCTGAAATGATGATGATGATGAATAGAAAACATCAGTTACTTGAGTTTCTATTCCATTTCAGTGGTTCACCCAGGTTGGCTATAATATAACGCAAACAACGATAAACCGGTTGAATATAATTGATTATACACTTATCATTTTATTAATACATCGACAACGACACCGTTAACGGAATTACGGTACTCGCAAGGTAAATCTATTAATAAACAAAGAGGTTATCATAATCTTTTTAAAATAATAATAATCCTGTTTTATTTATAAATTTATGTAGATTTTGTGTATATACGTGGTTTGAATAACGAAAAAGCCGAAAAGGTTAGCAATTAGGAATAACATAATTTTCTATCCATACTAATATTATAAATGCGAAAGTAAGGATGTTTGTTTGTTTGTTTGTTTGTTTGTAACGCTTTCACGCTTAAACCACCGAACCGATTTCAAAAATTCTTTCAACAATGGAAAGCTATAATATCAGGGAGTAACATAGGCTATATTTTATCCCAGTATTCCCATAGGAACGGGAACTACGCTGCGGGTAAAGCGACTGAAACCGAAGCGAAGCGAGGGCGGGTTGCTAGTTAGTGAATAAAATTTCTAAAATTCACCCATTTATGTACTAGTACCTATAGACTGTCATTTGTTTCAATGGATTATCTCAATTGCGAAATACTTCTATATAATGTTTTCGAATATGTATAAAGCTCTTTCCACGCTGGTTAGACTGATGGCGTACCTAGGATTATATTTCAAATTCTCTTTCTCTTGCTTGCTATTTGCTTACATCCCTTAACTGTACTTTACTACACCCGAGGGTAAACAGGAGTGATGAAGTATATACTTACGTCGTCACCACAAGGAAATTTTTGAATTATTTGGAATTCTAATATTATATTTGTATATATGTATTAAAATTGTCCTCAATAAAAAAAACTTTAAAATGTAAACACTCCTTTACAAGAGAAATGTGCCGAAGTTTCTTCGTACGTACAACGCGGCGGATGGCACATAGACCCATGTGAAAGAAAACACAATAACAATTACTTTTATGCAATTGTTTTAAGAACCACCTATACTTCATATTTGTAACAAAAAAAATGCCTAACCACCATTTCTATTGATTTACGCATAAATTATAACGATGAATCATCGCGAATGTTAGTGGATATTTCGTTTTGTATTTATTAGCCATATTAATAAATTATTCCATCTATCCATCTGCCTATAGACGTCCACTGTTGGACATAGGCCTCTCCACGAGAACACCACTCAGAACGGTCTTGTGCCACCACTTGAATCCAACGGTTCCCTGTGACTTTCAAGATGTCATCAGTCCACCTAGCAGGGGGTTGTCCTACGTTACGTTGTCCGATTCGTGGTCGCCAGTCGAGAACCTGTCTTCCCCAACGGTTGTCGGTTCGATGAGTGATTTGACCTGCCTATTACTATTTCAACGTGCTAATTCTACGTCTATGTCGGTTACATCCGTTCTTCTACGGATTTCCGTATTCCAGATTTTATCACGTAGAAAAACACCGACCATAATAGCCCTCTCCATAGCACGGTGAGCGACTTTGAGCCTTTTTGTGAGACCGTTTAGAGACCACGTTGCAGTGCCGTATATCATCGCTGGTAACACACACGGGTTATAAATCTTTTTTCTTTTTTGAGGAATTATTCACTTAAATCAAAAAAACACCTGTGCACACCCTTGTAAGAATACAAGGTGTAGTACGAAGTAGGTGACTGAAAAAAAATGCGTAAGGATAATATTAATTTATGTGATAATACCTACTGTACCTGGTGGAGCGCTATCCTACACTGCGTGGTCACGTGATAGTTATTCAAGAACTTTTCTTCCACAGCTGTTTAAGGTTCGTTGCCATTTCAGCGTGCTAATTCTTCGTGCTATGTCGATTATATCCGTTCTCTATGGATCTCGCAGACAAATCTTCAGCACAGCCTGCTCTATAGCAGAACAACCTTGAACCTAATAGTAGACGCTGAAGTTTCTATATCATGAACCATAGTTGGTCACACGTTGGTCATAAATTCTTTAAATCTTATAATGCTTATTCTTTGATTTACATCGACATTTACGGAAGCAATTCGACATTTAAGAATGCCATTTGATTAACAATCACATTCCCAAGAAGGGTTGACATGAGGCAGTCGGGCTGTCATAAAACTATTGACAATTACTATTGCATTATGTACTATAAAATAAAAGTGCATATGACGTCCCCCAAATCTAATCCCCCTATCTTAAAATTATTAAAAGTACTACAAGTAACAATGACCAATAAATGGATGGTAGTGAGTCTGGAGTCTGCTTTTTTTTGCGGCAGACACCCCATGCCCATTTCGTTCGGAAGGATGGCGTGAAACCCCATAATCTACGGTGTTCAATACCCAAAGCCATTTCTTTTAATTTCATTTCATTTATTATCATAAAAACATTACATAGATATGTGGGAATCTCTGGCTCCTACGCTAGTTGTATACTGTGTTGCAGGAGCCAGTGTCCTCCCCATTACAAAAGACACATTTTATAATAAATAAATACAAAGCAATGACTACAGTAGGTGAATACAATGTAAATAATCATAATAAAAAGAAAAACAAAAATCTATGAGTGTGCGTTAATAATTCACGTAATCGTTTCGCTAGTCGTATTTCCAATGCTATTTATAATGAAAACCACATCTATAAGCTCTCGTGCTTTACCTAGGACTGATATACATCTATGTAGCTAGTCTATGAATAAATATTAAAAAAAAATTGTTTTTCATTAATTTGCACAATTTTTATTTTGTACTCAAGTTATCATTACCTGATTATTCTTTTTTACTATCTAAATCTAAAAGCTATCACTAATTAAAAACCGAATACTCAGAAAATTGATAAAGATTACATAGTTATGTACTTTAACCGCTTTGGAGGTATGGCAGGCAGACATTGTAACATATGGGATTAACCGGTTCTCGATGCGATTACAAAAAAATAACATTGGCTAAGGTCCCAGAGATTGAATAGAATGACTACCTGAAACTCTGGTTTTCGCTTATTATTGTTCTTACAATATAACGTCTTTATTAGAACTGGCAAACCTCGATCTGTTGGTATAGCTATAATTAATACCATGCTTCGAATATTCATGTTAATTAAGATTCAACTCTGAAAAGAATATCTCATCTCCCATTCCTGTCCAACAGTGGTACGTATAAGAGCTATTATGATGAATCAATAATGTTAGCGATTATGAAACCAATATAAAATGTGGAAATTTTTTATAGTATTCTTGCGTGACAGTTTTTACTATTTCAATATTTTAGATACATGATAACTTATAACCTCCATGGTCTAGGAAAGACGATAAACAAATAGAAAGTTCATTGCAATATCAATTTAAATTTCGATGAGATGAATACCACTGTCTAAAAAAATCAGCATATTATCATTCCTTTAATATAGTTTCATTATAAATAAAAAAAATACAGTAGGTATAATAAAAAAAATCATATATAGAATAACAACAGAATATCTCACAAAGAAATAGGTAACTATTTCATCTTGTTTAAATTAAAGAGTGACCGAATACAATCTGTCTAGAATTTATAAATCTAGACATATCTGTACATATACTAACAGAGAGTACATTATGAATGTTATGTAAACAATACTACAAAAGGAATGTAGGACAAATAACGGAACTGTGTCAGCCTTACCGCCGTGCCGACAAATTCTTACTATGTGATTGGTCATTGTACTAGTTTTACATGATGTCCTGACAATTAAAAAACTGACATAAAATTACGATCAGTGCTTCTTTCCTCTTTTCATCAGACCAAATACGTCCTATTATTATGCACCCCTATTGATTATGGTTACGATTTAAGAATAACATAATATGTCGCCATATAAAAACCGGGTAAAGAAAAAAGAAAGAAAAGCATTTTATTCTGTTCTCGTTAAATCTAATAAAAAATACAAACTTAATTAAAGGAAATAATTTCTTACATATAATAATTGAATTTTAGCAAGGAACGAAAAAAGCTGTTGATTCAGTTCATGCTACTTCTCCTTAAAAAATAGCGTTGGTATTCTGCCAATAGCTTGTATAGGCGCGGGCCAAGTGTTAGATACTCTCCTGGGTCATCATCATCATCATCTTGCTCTTATCCCAATTAATTGGGGTCGACGCAATATGTCATCTGTTTTGACATATTGCAAAAAGTTTTGGCAATGACTTTTATGACCGGCCACCTGCCTGACGTCAACCCTCCTAGGGAATGTAATCGTTGACCCAAATGGTACCAGATGGAATTGGTCCGAGTCAATATAGGGCTCTTAGTCGTCTTTTACGACACCCACGAGCAAAGCAAGGGTTGGTAGTATTCGAAGCCGCTACCACATAGCACTAGAGACTCTCCTGGGTAACTCGTAAAATCAATTGCGATTACCAACCACTGGCATACATTATAGCATTCACCACTGCCGAGAAGAATAACATTAGACATTAATACATTAATGATGGATGAAGATAAAAAAAGAAGAGAAATAATCAATTCTTCTATTCCAAAATTACACCGAGAGAGATGTAAATGTTTAAGGAAAAGCCACAATCATGAGGACGTAAGTATCCAAAGCTCGTGAGCCAGGTAATAAATAATAAACTCAAACATAATCCTATACCAACCCATCTAGCCGGCGTGGTTTTTTTTTTCGTCGCTCGTGGACCTTAACATTATCAGAAGCACGGTGACATCGCTGCCTGCCAAAGATACAAGATTGGGGGAATAGAATCAGTACAGAAAGAGAAAGACAGGTATTTTATTCCTCTGGCTCCATTGATCATCAAACAAAATGCAGTAGAAAATTATTATGATTCAGATATCGATTTCTTTCAAGAGTTTGGTATTATTCCGGACGAACCGCTGCAGGCAGAAAACTTTCAGCTACGTGGCCTACCACTAAGTTATAGTAGTCGAATTTTTCTATATTGTAGAGAACGGTTTAGGTGTGGTTGTCTTACATCCAACAATGAGGGGCATTATATCTAGGCATATATTCCTTACTAATATTATAAATGCGAAAGTAAGTTTATGTGTTTGTTTGTTACGCTTTCACGCTTAAACCACCGAACCGATTTCAAAAATTCTTTCATCAATGGCAAGCTATAATATCAGGGAGTAACATAGGCTATATTTTATCTCGGTATTCCCACGGGAACGCGGGTAGTGCGACAAACGGAAGCGAATCGAGGGCGAGTTGCTAGTATACATGTATAGGGGCTGGAAAGAGGAAGGTGTTCGTTTCACTTAATATAATTATTTAAAAAATGGTTATTTTGTATTAGAATTAAATTAATCGTCAAGTTATTATGCCCTGGTTTAAAACAGACTATTTTTATTCGAGAGAAAAAGATCTCTCGGTCTTTATATCATCTCAGCGCATATACAGGCCTCTATTGCACCAGCGCCTTCTCCATCATGGGAGGGATATTAACCTACAATACCACGCCGGTCAAACGTGTTGATATAGGGTTTCATTTCGAGTTTTGCTTCTCTTGCATGGATGTTATATGCGTATTATATTTAGTCGTCTTATACGAGACCCACGGCCAAGATAGCGAATTGAATTTTTACTCCGTGACCACACAGAAAAAACAAATGAAGACCACGAGAAATATATTTATACTAGCTGACCCAACAAACGTTGTTGTGTTCAAATAAGCGCCACTTACTGGGTCCAATTGCGAATCTAAACCATTCTCGAATCCCCTTGAACACACACAAAAATTTTCATCAACATCGGTCCAGCTATTTAGGAGGAGTTCAGTGACATACATACGTACACAAGAAATATATATAGGACTAGCTGACCGAACAGACGTTGTTCTGTTCAAATAAAATAAATTCTCCTTGAAATCGACAGCAATAATAGGGACTGACCGACTGCAGCGCCATCTGCCGGGCTAATTTGTGAATCTAAAATCATCCAGCCCCCACTTGACTGCATTCACAAAAATTCATTCAAATCCATCCTGTGTTTTAGTTGCAGTATAGATATACCTATACACCTGGTCGTTAAGTTTTCTCATATTTTCTCAGTTTCTGTGCAACTTTCTTAATTTTTTTCCGTAAAAGCCTTTATCAAAGTATTAGAAAAATTAAAAAGAAAGATGGACGAAATCGGTAAAGTCGTTCTCAAGTTATGTTATTGTCCTGCCCGAACAGCGCCACCTACCGGGTCCAATTATGAATCTAAACCATCCTCAAATCCCCTTGAACACACACAAAAAATTTCGTCAACATCGGTCCAGCCGTTTAGGAGGAGTTCAGTGACATACACCCATACGCTAGAAATTTATATATAAGAAGATACGGGTTAACTAGAGAATCATCGTTCCGGTTATGCATTTTGCTGAAATTCAAATCTTTTAATCCGTAATGATGCGTGTTAGTACAAATGTTGGCTCATATCAAGTGGCGCCTGATAAATGATGAGTAAGCGCGTCGAGTATTTTTACTTCCGAGCGGTACATCTTTGTCATACTTGATTGTTGTCTTGTTATAAAAGCCTACATAACGTTTTTCTTCTTCTGAGGTCATATTATACTTAGTGTGAATCATCATCATCTTGCTCTTATCCCAATTACTTGGGGTCGACGCAATATGTCATCTGTTTTGACATATTGCAAAAAGTTTCGGCAATGACTTTTATGACCGGCCGCCTGCCTGACGTTAACCCTCCTTGGGAATGTAATCGTTGACCCAAATGGTACCAGATGGAGTTGGTCTGGGTCAATCTAGGGCTCTTAGTCGTCTTTTACGACACCCACGAGCAAAGCAAGGGTTGGTAGTATTCGAAGCCGCTACCACACAGCACAGTGTGAATACTGCCCATTATGGACTATAGACCTCTTGCAAAGTTTAGCCTGCTGTAGTAGCATGACACTCCTATTATATTACGCTGGCTTTGTACGGCTTATCATATAATATTTTTAATAGGATAAATTCGCATTTACATTATTTTAGAACACATATGAAGTCAAATTATATGAACATCTCAAAATTAGAAAGGCATTATTTACATTGATTAATTAAACCATTCATTTGTCAATTAGCCTATTTAGGTTTTTTTCATGTAACTTAAAACAAGCCCATGTAGGTAATTCCCCAGAAAAGAGATCATAGCCACCACGCTTAGCCTAGCTGACAGCCATTACAGTTACTGTTATGAATTATCCGATAGCGCGCTACTGCCTAAGTGCCTACTACTCCCTTAGCCAGTTTTATGACAACCACAAAAAAAATGTATTTTTAATTCGTCACCACATGTACGATTATTTATTCATAGTAACAACTGCATTAAAATCTAAAAAAATTGCTACGTATATTTTTACAAAAATGTAGGCAATTTTTTGTCTAATCTAAAAATCAAACCCATTTTTCACTGATAAAATATATTTTGTACTGTAAATCCTAATCAAAATTAATCTTCAAAGACTATTGTTATCGATAAAATAAAATACAATTCGGTTAATACATTGGCATAAAGATACGTTGTTCGTCGTGAGTTGCTAGTTTCCTAACCTAGGTTGGACAAAAACTGTAGTCTTTGTCGATCCACATATTTACAATAGCGAGCGCAACTTCTGAAATTGTAAAACTAATTTCAGAATTAGTTCCACTATTTCTACTATGTACCACTAAATTTTACATTTAAGGATTTGCGATTACGAAGAAACCAGACTCAATTGTAAAGCGGTAAAATAAAATACTATAACATAAAATCACAATCACATCACGGCTTTTGAGTTTCAAGGCTGCAATCGATTCGATTGGCTCCGTATAGGCTCTGTCCTTAACATAGCCCCACAAAAAATAATCCAGTGGTGTTAAATCACAGAATCTGGCTGGCCACATAACAGCTGATTTTCGAATGGGCCAAATTGAGTTGTTCAACAACAACTCAATTTTGGCCTATTATTGATGACGTGGATATCACTGACATGTGGTATCAACAGGACGGTGCCACATGTCACACATCCAATGAAACGATCAATTTATTGCAAACCAAATTGCCCGATCGCATAATTTCACGAAAATCAGCTGTTATGTGGCCAGCCAGATCTTGTGATTTAACACCACTGGATTATTTTTTGTGGGGCTATGTTAAGGACAGAGTCTATACGGAGCCAATCGAATCGATTGCAGCCTTAAAACTCAAAATCCGTGATGTGATTAACGAAATAGACCCGCCATTTTGCCAAAAAGTGATTAAAAACTTTGATGAAAGGATCGACATCGCTCAGCGTTGTCGTGGTGGACATTTGTCAGATATCATTTTTCATTCATAATTGCCGAACTTTTCTCTTCGTAATACAATGAATCATCTTCATCTAAATTTCTTGTTTTATTTTGTTTTAGAAAACAAAGTTCTTGTTGAAAAACCCTTTAGTAATTAAATGACTAAGAATAAAAAAAACCGGCTAAGTGCGTGTTGGAGTCGCACATGTAGGGTTCCGTACCATCCTCACTAATAATATAAATGCGAAAGTAAGTTTGTTTGTTTATTTGTTTGTTTGTTACGCTTTTACGCTTAAACCACCGAACCGATTTCAAAAATTCTTTCACCTTTGGAAAGCTATAATATAAGGGAGTAACATATAGGCTATATTTTATCCCAATATTCCCAAGGGAACGGTAACTACGCGGATAAGGCGACTGAAATCGAAGCGAAGCGAGGGCGGGTTGCTAGTTATCTATAAAAAGGGCAAAATATCGCGTTTGTTGTATAGGAGCCCCCTTTAAATAAATATTTTATTTTGTTTTTAGTATTTCTTGTTATAGCGGCAATAGAAATACATAATTTGCAAAAAAAAATAACTGTCTAGCTATCGCGGTTCTTGATGTACAGCCTGGTGACGGACGGACGGACAGCGAAGTCTTAGTAATAGGGTCCCGTTTTTGCCCTTGGAGTACGGCACCCTAAAAAATATTAATTAAAAAAAACTTAAAACAAGTTTTTATTTAAATGCTCTAAAACGAAAAAAATAAATTTTGAATGCAATCAAACCCACCATTTTATTAAATTATAAAATTTATATTGATATAAATAAAAGCTTCTCGCGAGAACACAACCATTGTTGGAATTAAATATTACTTAGTATACATATAGGTACGATGTTGTTTGAAATCTAAGTACCTTTCATTTGGAGAAAAAAGTATTGCTCTGTGATACAAAAATTGATATACAAAAATCTACATTTATACATCAAAATTTCAGCTCATACATGTCCACGCATATTTATTCTCCTCCCTTAGTAGTGTTTTACAGCACCCACGGGCAAGATTGGTGAATTGTATTCTTACTCCGTCATCACACGGAAAATCTAATCGCGAGGATAGTATAAAATTAAATATTATTCCGCTAACATGCGATATGATTATAGGTGCACAGTTAAGGTGTATGGAATCGATTCAACCGCAAGAAAACTCGTTATGCGAACCACAAATATTATGGTAATTCGTGTCGATTTTAGAAGTAGGTACAATGTACATATTTAAAAGCACGCGAGATACAAAAATTAATACCGCATTGCCGAAACTGTCACCTTTTTACCGTGGTGACAAAGTGTGACAAAGCAAGGTAGGTAAGAGGTAGTCCAGTTAGGTAGATCCAATTTCGAGAAAGAGGTCAGTCGACGAATGCAACTTGGTGGCGCAGCGTTGGGGAAACTTAAGAGGATCTTCTCGTCCAACATACCTGTGTCTAAAAACACAGGTCTACGACCAATGTGTGTACCCGTGATGACTTACGGCACGGAAACGTGGTCCCTGGATGTAGGCCTAATAATCAAGATCAAAATCGCCCAACGTGCTATGGAACGAGCTATGCTCGGACTTTCTTTACGTGATAGAATCCGAAATACGGCAAGCCGCTGGGGAAGATAGCTTCTCGAGTGGCGACCTCGTATCGAAGGACTTAGTGTAGGACGCCCTTCCACTAGGTGACCCGACGACCTGGTGAAAGTTGCTGGCCGTTGTTGGATGCAGTCGGCACAGGACTGCAATTTATGGCGCAACATGATGAAAACCTACGTCCAGCAGTGGACGACGATAGACTGAAATGATGATGATGATGATGACGAAGTAAGAATACAATTCACTACAATCTTTCTTGTCCGTGGGTGTCGTATAAGACGATTAAGGGGTATGACATACAGATAACATCCAAGCAAGATAAAGAAATCTCGACATAAACTAATTTTTCTCCTATTTTGGGGGCGATTCAAGCGTAACTATGCCTTTTACCTAAGAGTTGAGATAACAATAAAATATTGGTATAGTTTTCATGGAAAAAAATTCTCTTATGACATTTTTGATGGTCAACAAAAGAGGTTAGTGTAACAAAGAAGTTTCGTTAAATTAATTAGAATAATGACTGTATGCATACAGTGCAACTTCAAGTAAATGAGTCAAGACAAACTGCTTCCCCGTGACTCACGCGAGCTCTAATTTCTTCACCAAACGTAACACTCATTAAGTATTCCAAGTAATCAATAATTATGTGATCAATGCAATAAATGCTTTTACTATTATGTCTACAAAAATTCCGTGTGGTGACGGAGTAAGAATACAATTCACCATCTTGCCCGTGGGTGTTCTAAAGACCGCTAAGGGATATAATACTGAAACTGCACTGATGATGTAGTGGTTAAGATACCGACCTACCGTTTCTCCGCCGTGGGTTCGAAGCCCACGTAAGACAACACTTTTGTGCTATCCACAAATTGTTGTTGGGAATCTGGGTGTAATTTGTGTCCGTTTATTATATGATTTTCCGTGTAGTGACGGAGTAAGAATACAATTCACCACTCCCTATCTCGCCCGTGGATGTCGTAAAAAACGACTAAGAGATATAATACATAACATCTGCGCAAGCTGAGGAAAGCTCGAAATGAAACCCTATACCAATATGTCTGACCAGCATGGTATAGTAGGTCAAATTTCCTTCCAGTGTGGAGGAGGCCCGAGCCCAATAGTGGGACGTATGTGGGCTGCGATGATGATGATAATGAATTATATGTGTGTAAAGTCCCACACAATACAAGGATTATTTCCAGCAGTAAGGCGTTGGAATAATTTAAAAAAAAAAAAATTATCCAAGGCAGGGAACACTCGAAATACCTACCAACCCTCTACATACCAACCCGTTTAACCAGCGTGATGTAGTAGGTTTTCCTTCCTTTGCGGAGAAGGCTCGAGCCGGTTACACCCGTTCTTCTGCGGATTGCCGTATTTTGGTTTCTATCTCGCAGAGCACAAAATAAGAACATATATGATTTCAATAATTCTTTCACTAATAGGATATTTATTAATACAAATTTGTCACATAACTTACCCAACGGAAGGTAAAGGCAAATACAAACGGTAAAATGCGTAAAAATGGTTTTCACTTCATGTGTTTTTAAAGCCGTTATAATCTTCATGTTTTGAAGCAAGTTTATAGAAGCATGCATGGTATGTTATGCAAATAACTGTTTAAATGTTATGGTGGTAAGTTTGGCGCGTGCCAAAATTAGATCGTGAGCTTTAGGGCTGATCCTAAATTGTATGTACGCCAAATGCCACTTTTATTCAATCATGCATTCATTTCGGCTTATATACATCCCACTGCTGGGATTTTGGTGGCGCAATAGAGTAGGTGAATGACCGAAGGGATCGGCCTACCACGCTGGTCAAACGGGTTGCTATAGGTTTTTATTTCAAGTTTTGCTTCTCTTGCACAGATGTTTTATACATAAGGGACCTTTAGTCGTCTTTTATGATACCAATGAACAAAGTAGTGAGTGGTAAATAGTATTTTTACTCCGACACCACACGGCAAATGCCACTTATATTTACATATCTAATAATATGTAACGATAACAGACAAGCTGAAATTCGATAGTTTTAAGTTAAATCAGTCCACTGACAGGCACACTAAACAACAACCTAAATATAAATAATAATATATAATTTAAATCCGATTAACTACTTTGTAATATTTTGTTATTTACTATGTTATATAAATAAAAAAAATTTTTGGATGGCTTGTGGGTGGAGACCTGGTGTCCTGAAATACAGGCGTGAAGCCTTTTTTTTTTTTTTTTTTTATTGCAAACGGTGGCAAACGAGCAAGCAGTACACCTGATGGTTAGTGTTGCTGCCGCTCATGGACCTTTACAAGGCCGTTGCCTACCGCGAAGAAAGTGAAGGGAGTGTGAATTCGTGCATTGAGGCTCGGTGATACCAAGGGCACCACCAAAACCCTCCACACGCCAACACCCTCAGAAAGTTGGGCTTCCGGCTCTCTCGCTCACCGAACGAAGCGCAGTAACAAATCGATCAGACGTCGATTTTCTGCGAGAGTGTGGTACTGCTCCGGACGGACCGGCCCACGGCTGTAGACAGATAACTGTCGACAGTGTGGTCCTACCACTCTTAAAAGGCCTCTTAAGCCTAGTTTAGGCACCAGTCTTGCACAATATGTATCCTGTATTCTTTCTCTAAATCACTTGTATTTTTTAACATATGTATTGTAAAAAAAAATATAGCGTAATATATAAATATACATATAATGGTAGGATCACACTGTCGACAATCTTCTGTATACAACCGCGGTCGGACGTCCGGGGTAGTACCACACCCTCGCCGAAAATCGACACGTCTGAGTAGTATCAATTTGTTACTGCACTTCGATCGGTGAGCGAGAGAGCCGGCATACAATTTTTTGCGGTTTTTGCGTGTTTTTGCGGTTCTAGTATCAATAAATCTCACTGCAGGCATTCAAACTGGGCCGGCCGCGGAGGACAAGTACCGGGGTGGTCGGCTCAACGACGAAGGGGAGGAACTACAGTGGGTTATGGCGGCGCGCGCTGTCCCTTCTTCGCCTTGGACGGAGCTGGATGGCAGGTGCGACAGCCATAGCCCACCCTAAAAAAAATAATAAGGGCATGCACTCTCACTTCACTTTTTTCACGGTAGACAGCGGCCTAACTAAGGTCCATGCGCGGTTTTATCCCTTACCATCAGGTGTGTTGTTTACTCCTTTGCCACCACCAGCCAACGCCACAATTAAAAAAAGATTTGATTATCTTTTTGGAAGTAGTATATAATTTTACACCTACCTTTTGGAAGTTCACAAGTGCTATATACAGTCGTAGAGTGTCATCGGTACAAGGCCGTCCTTAGATTAAATTTCATCATACGTCTCTGTGCGTGGACTCATCCTCATGTAAGCCTACCAAAGGACCGCGTATCTTCAATTTTGAAAGATGTGAAACTATTGGACCTAATAATATGTATTTCCTTTGTTTTGATTGAATAATAATACAAATCACTACCCCATTACTTCCCAGGGGGTGTTGTGAATGACGATTTTTTTTTATGCAGGCTATGATCTTGAAACGCGGCCCCATAACTCGCCGTTTTTCCTCCGCATCGCCATTGGGCCTGCCACTGATACTAATGGCCGACGTCGATGGCCAGCCCAGTGATGGTGACAGAAGACTAAGATATTACGACTAAGAATAAGGTGCAAGAGCATTATCACGCTGGTCAGTTTTCCGTCAAGCAATATACGTCCCACTGCTGGGCTCGAACTTCCTCCACAATAGGAAGTAAATTGACTTTACCATGCCAGGCAGACAGGTTAGTATAGAGTTTTTTTTTTCGAGGTTTCCTTCTCTTGCATAGATGTTAAATACGTGTTATGTCCCATAGTCGTCTTTTATGATATCCACGTGTAAGATAGGGAGTGGTGTATTGTAGTCTTATTCTGTCACCAAACAGTCCTTTATAATTATATGACATACTCCAATACTATAATCAGAATTCACAATAGCCAGTTTGCTTAATCATACCTGGCGAGTTAACATTATCTAATAAAATCTCAGCAATGACAATGGCATCCCTGAGATGTAGACTGCTATATCCGTCACATAAGATAACCAAGTCTCAGATGCGAGCAGCTGGAACTCTGCATACCATTGCATATGGACGTAGCCAAGTTTTAATATCGGAGGGAGTTCAAAATAATAAGACAATACAAATACTCAAGAAATAATAATATAGATTGATGTTATGAAATCTAAATCTAATAAATAAGAAGATTATTTGACCTACTTAAATATAATCGACGAGAAATAAGAATTTTTCATTTGAATATTTCATGAAAACTTGCTTGCAAGCGAAAAGTGATTGCCACAGGTGAGATTAGAACCCACACCTACTGGAAATCCATTCCAAGCGCCCTTTTTTTTGGGGTGGGCTGCGGTCTGCGGGTCTACCTACACTAGTTATAAACATTGTACTCTATAGTGTATATACGACTCGCCACGTGGTGGAACACCACAGCTGTCACCACCCCTTACTGGTTTGTGGGCGTTGTTAAAATCGACAAAAACTCGCACTGATGGAGCAGCCTTCTCCTAGGAAACGTATAAACATCACTGCCCGCCAAGCCTACCTCTTGCGGCACTATCCCCTCATTTTGGGAGAGGCCTACGTCCAATAAATGATGGCGACGGGTTGATGAAGATGAATGTATAATAACTAGCTTTATTGAACAACAATTGCGAGTTGTAGTTAAGATGTCCGTTGTAGTTAAGGTGTCCGTCACATGCAAAGAGAGGGGACGCGGAGGAGACGCACCGCCAGCACTGTTTGTTGTGCCAAAACCCTAGGTTTTGATGGATGAACCGTATCTGAAAGACTAACCCGCCGGGCTGGCTACCCAGAGCAAGAAATCACCTATCAGTGTTCGGTCCGATGCTGATGGGGACGTAATCCGGTGAGTTGTGGGGGCACACGTCACACTTTGGCGCCCCGGACGGGTTAGGCGGGATGTATCCAGACCCTGCTAATAAAGGTCCATCCCATTCATCCAATCGAGAGAACGCCACATTGAATAATCTTGTAGTTTCAAAATTCAATAGTTTCCTACAATGTTTAGTACATGGCTGGTCCATTACACGTTTAAATATGTTAACGTAATTAGATCGTAATAACGAAATACTTAATTTAAATATCATTAGAATTTCACCTTCTTATCCGTGGAGTGACCACAATAACGGACATGACAGAAATTATGTAGGTACTCTTTAACTATACCCGAATATAATTGTTATTTTGTTTTGAGAACGCTTCCTTTAAATTTGAATGCATTATTTCTTCCGGACGCGATTACCTGCCTAGTTATGAGTTACGAGAAATTCTTTACATCAAAGGTCTTATTGTTTGAGATAAAGAAGTTTAAATAAAGAATTCCTAAAAGCTTGTGCGAGGTTATTATAATAAATACTAGTGCCTACCTGCTATATACTATTATAGTGAAACATTTTTTTAAATACAGGTAACTACTACTTTTGATGGTAATATAATTTCAAACGAGTTAAATAAATTTAACATAAGCGGGAAACCCCGTCCAAGTCTTCTTCTTCTTTTTTGACTTGGCAATCAGCTACAAATACGAGCCATTTTTGCCAGTGTCGAGTTATAATTATCTTTTCAAGTTCTCAGTTTCTTCATGTCAGTAATGGTCTGTCAGTAAGTCAGTGTCGCCCTCAACAGTGTAATGGCCACTGTTAAGGGTATCTTCTGAGAATTTTGGTGGAAATACAAAGGTATGTATAGCAGTTTTATATCATATTCACTACACCTCAGCAGTTCTGTCGCTATATATTACATAAAATGTCATCAAGATTATTTAACATAACACGTTAAAACACTAAGATATTGAATATAATACAAGAACACCACATGACACTTCAGATGCCCGCCAAAAACTCTCCCGTCCAAGTCTATGAAATACAGGAGGGTAGTGTTGTGCGAACATTTTCCAATAGCAGATTTATGCAGTAAAAAAACGTTCTTGATCTGAAAGGAATTTATGATCATGTACCTACCTAAAAATGCTTTGTTTATAATTATAGTAAGTATGTAATGTACAGGCTAAGGATGTTGTTTATAATAATAGTAAGGATGCGTACGGTTACCGAGTAAGAATACAATTTAACCACCGCATCTCTTGCCCGTAGGTGTCATAAAAACGACTAAGGGAAATATGCAGGTAACATCTATGCAAGTGAAGGAAAACTCGATATAAAACCCTTCTCCAATATGTCTGACCAGCGTGGAATAGTAGATCAATTCCCCTTCCATTTTGTGAAGGAGGCCTGAGCCCAACAGTGGGTTTTGTATAGGCTGAGGTAAATGAATGAATGAATGAACAATGTAGTAAATAACAATGATAACAGTAGTAGCTAGGAACGAATTGTTAGATTGTCATCTTAACACGACGAACCAAGTACCTACGATAAAATACAGTTTACGATTTATTATTTTTGGTAGCTAGGTAGATAGGTATATAATTGAAATTCTATAGAATTTTTCGTTACTCCTTGTAAAGTACACGTTGTGGTTGAAATATAGAGGCACATAGGTGTGTATAATCACAAAATTATGGGTGAGTTGGTCATGGCCACCGGTTTTTTTTTTCATTATATATAAAGAACTTCTAGTGTTATCAGTTTTTGCTATCGCTCTTTTTATCAGCTGTTAATAATTTTGTTACACTATTTTCAGTTTAAACTTTATGCACATTAGACACATCGTATAATAATATAAATGTCAAGACATAGACGATATATAGCTATCATTGAATCCATTATCGATATGTAAGTAGGTAGAGATACCTACTTATTTATCTAAACTCCCTTTAGTCAGTAGTTTATTTTTCAAAGATATGAAATATTAAACCCTATATTCTAAGCCTATGAACATAAGTAGGCACGCAATAGGCATGATGACAGTAACCAAAAATCACTAAAATAATGTGTTTATCTACTGTAACACAAAGAATATATCTTGAAATAAATATTTATTTTCTTTTATAAGACGAGATTATTAATTTATTTAATAAAATAAAACTACAAAATACACAAGTCCGCCATGCTCAGCTAAACACCAATCAAATTGAGTTACGTCACTCCTATGTACACCTATCATGTATGTCTACAATCATTACACTTATTAATTGTTTTAACTTGCATTTAAAGAGTATTTCGTGATTTTTATCGATCTCTTGCTTACTTTTGTGTTCTTACTAAAAATTTAAGTCATGGAAGAGGGATTCACCAAGGCAAACACCTCTAATTTGCCTAGAGTTGATTTGTTAATGCTGGGAGAGTACCTAGCATCAAACAAAGACTTCTGTTGAGCAGAATTTAGAAATGTCAAAACTACGATGTAAATAAAATATTGATTAATAATCTTCTAAAACCAATAATTTAAAATCTATTTAAAAATAATACCGCTTGAGATGTTAGAGGTTATGTTATTTAAATAATGATTTAACTTGGTATTAAACTGCAGTTAAATAAAGTCACACACCAAATAAAATATACGATATAAAGTAATTCATCATTTCAGCCTATTGCCGTCCACTGCAGGACGTAGGCCTCCCTCATGTTGCGCCACAATGTGCGGTCCTGTGCCGCCTGCATCCAACGACGCCCAGCAACTTTCACTAGGTCAGTAATTACTTACGTACTTACTTACGTCAAAATGATCTTCAAAGAAATAAATAGTCTCCTATTTATTTTTTTATATTTATTTGTTTAAATTTATGGGTTTTGGATCTCGCCGTGCAAAATTAAGCCACTTATATCTTATTGTTTTATTGTGTGGCACATAAACAAACAGTTTGTTAGGGGTTTTTATTGATGTATTAACACATTGAGGAACCGCACACCACTTATAGACTTTCGAATTCATGTCTAAATAAAATATATCAGATTTTTTGCTTTAACTCCCTTACGTTTATAACTCAAGTGAATAGACGTGACGTCACAAGCAGATGCCATGACACTAAGCACCGTTTTGGCACTAATTTATATGCATTTAATTAAAATGGCATTTATTTCTAAAGAAACCGTACTTATTACAAAAATAATATATTTTTTGATAATAGTAGTTATTTAAGAATATTATAAAACAGTTTTCAAAATTAGTCATCATGCCTATTGTGTTTACTAATTTCCAAATTAATAATTAATATAATTATTCCAAATAATGAGAAAATTACGAGTGTTCTAAAATCGGTATTTAATCACGTAGCACATCACGCTTGTAGCATTTTATAAAAGTTTATCGTATGAAAACGTATTGTTGTGTATTCTAGCTTCTCAATCATCGCAGTCATTCCGCAATATTCTACATTCACTCGCTCGCTATTATCGCGTATTCGCGTCGCACGCTCAGTTCGAATTTGGCGCGCAGACGAGGCCGGTCAGCGACGTGCCCGCCTTTGGCGAAGGAAGTCCTGTCCTTGGTTGTAACCAAACGAAGCGAAGGACCGGAGCTTTATCGTTTTTTGTGTTAGCTCGTGTTGTTTACTTTTTGTTGCAAACTGGTTATTCGTGTAAAGCTTACAATTTTAGTGCTATAAAGTGAACAATATTATTTAATAAATTCAAACATTTATAAACAATAAATTAATAATTGTGTAGTGTTTTTATCAACTAGCGGTTATCATGTGCGGTCAGCAATAGTGCGAACTTTTTTTGAGGAGCTTACATCCTTTGTGTAGGTATACGCGGCGCGTACGCTCTAGTACGTGTAGTACTACTATATTATATGAAAATATAAACAAATAATATTTACAATGGACGGCGAAAGAAAAATACACATAAGCGAGGATGTGCCATTGAACTCAACAGGTGCGGCTAGCATTTTTTTGAATACTGGTAGAAATACAAAAGTAAATTCACCCGATGGTACCGTCATACATCTCAAAACAGGTGATTACAATATTATTCATTAAACCTACAATTATCTTGAAATATGTAAATAAGTATTTCGTTTTGTATTACAGAAAAACCTTCGGATCTCGGCGTTCATATAAATACTACATTCTCAATAGCGTCTTCCAAGAAAATTAAGCTTTTGTTCGTGTTGAATTTTTTGTTGAGTGTTATATGCATGATAATAAGTTGTTCGATAGCGTTTTACTACTGGAATGAAATGATATCAATGAGACGACAGCTGGATGTGATGAAAGACCACTTCATTATAAACAATATAAATGATAGGGGTGTTCAAAGTGCACTAGTATTACAGCCCCGACCTTCAAATGTAGTCGAAGCACGAGAAGCCAGAATGAAATCCATTGATAACGAGGCACAAAATGCACGAAAATACTATGTAGAGGACCTTGGAGAAGATATGTTACTGGTTGACTCCAAGAAAAAAAATTCAAGCCAAGATAAAAGTCCTATATATGACTTAAAAATGCAACAAAAAGGTTAATATAAAATTACTATATACATAGAAAAAAAATATCTTTCTTAAAAGTAATAATAGGCATTTTCTTAACATTAATTCCAGAATCTGTGGTGGTGCATTTCAATGGTGCATTATATGAACACAACATGGGCACAGACCGTGAGTATTTATAATTTTTTTAGCATGCAACTAAATAAGCAGTTTTTTTTTCAAAAATACCATAGTACACATTTATAAATATAGTTGAACTACTATAGGTATGTTTATTTATGTCCTATAATGGAATGCAATTCCAAAAGAAAATATTATGCGGGGTATGTGCTTACAAAAACAAAAAACATAAATGTAAGTAGTTCTATAACTAATGTGCCTGACAATGACTTACATTTATAACTTGATGTTGTCATGCTACATTATGTAAGTATGGCTACAGATAAACAGGAAATGTTTATATTTATCTCAATTAAATATAGAGCTTATCATTATGGAATAAGATCTATTTCTAAACTATGTTGTCACTTGCAAAATTTTCGTAATTTAAAGACAATAATATTGTTTTTTTTTCTTGCATTATTATTAACCATATTTTTTTTATATATATTTGTTAATAAATTAATTGATCATTACATACATTTTATTAATCATCAAAAAAATTTAAAACATATGTATTATTCAATTACATGTGTCAATAAAATGTATATTATAAAAAAGGAATGTATACAACCACAAATATGTGATTAAAATGATAATTTATGTGAATATGTCACTGGCAGGATATGGATGGCTATTTGCTTTGTGCGATCACAAACCAAATGCAATTGTTAACCTTATCACAAAGTGTGATGGTGTATTATCATATAACAGTAAATTCATAATCTAACATAGTTCCTTTAAAAGAAGACTTAGCTTACAAAGCGTGGATATCAAGTAGTAATTCATTAAATGCACATAAGTAACAATTAAGCACCCAGACAATTGTTAGATAATTCCTTTTGTATCATCATTCAACATTAATTGTTCCTATTATTGCCTAAATTGGTAACATGCATACACATTAATTCCTTGCCATACTACATAATTATAGAACATACTATCAAATTCATCCGGTTTTACTCGCATAGGTTGCATTCCTGTGGCAATATGGGGATAAAATATAGGCTACTCCTTATACAGCCAGCTACCTTATAGTAAAATATTATGAAAATCGGTCCAGCCTTTTTAAAGATTATCTGGAACAAACATACAGACAGATAAAAATATTAATATTTAAATTGGTTTCTAGGCATTGTTATCTATATATATCCTTACTAATATTATAAATGCGAAAGTAACTCTGTCTGTCTGTCTGTCTGTCTGTCTGTCTGTCTGTCTGTCTGTCTGCTACGCTTTCACGTCTAAACCACTGGACCGATTTTGATGAAATTTGGTACAGACATGGACTAAAGCTTGAGAAAGGACATAGGCTACTTTTTATTGCGAAAAAATGGGTATAAGGGGTTGAAATAGGGGATGACATTTTGTATGAAAATTCGTCATTTTCGATGATAGAACCACGAATCTTTGTATTAAGGCACCTAATAATAAATAAATAAATATTCGCTCAAGCGTTTTGGAAATTCCATTTACATGGGGATGAAATTCAACCCCTAAAATACCAAAAAGCATACAGCCGAAACCACTGGGCCTAGAAAAGTATTTTTTTTTTACACCATCATATTTCTTGGGGTGCACGAGCACTAGCAAAGGATTTTTGGAAATTCACCCCCTTAAGGGGGTGAAAAGCATATAGTCTTTCACGTCTAAACCGATTTTGATGAAATTTGGTACAGAGATGGACTAAAGCTTGAGAAAGGACATAGGCTACTTTTTATCGCGAAAAAATGGGTATAAGGGGTTGAAATAGGGGATGACATTTTGTATGAAAATTCGTCATTTTCGATGATAGAACCACGAATCTTTGTATTAAGGCACCTAATAATAAATAAATAAATATTCGCTCAAGCGTTTTGGAAATTCCATTTACATGGGGATGAAATTCAACCCCTAAAATACCAAAAAGCATACAGCCGAAACCACTGGGCCTAGAAAAGTATTTTTTTTTTTACACCATCATATTTCTTGGGGTGCACGAGCACTAGCAAAGGATTTTTGGAAATTCACCCCCTTAAGGGGGTGAAAAGCATATAGTCTTTCACGTCTAAACCGATTTTGATGAAATTTGGTACAGAGATGGACTAAAGCTTGAGAAAGGACATAGGCTACTTTTTATCGCGAAAAAATGGGTATAAGGGGTTGAAATAGGGGATGACATTTTGTATGAAAATTCGTCATTTTCGATGATAGAACCACGAATCTTTGTATTAAGGCACCTAATAATAAATAAATAAATATTCGCTCGAGCGTTTTGGAAATTCCATTTACATGGGGATGAAATTCAACCCCTAAAATACCAAAAAGCATACAGCCGAAACCACTGGGCCTAGAAACGTATTTTTTTTACACCATCGTATTTCTTGGGGTGCACGAGCACTAGCAAAGGATTTTTGGAAATTCACCCCCTTAAGGGGTTGAAAAGCAGCCTTTCACGTCGAAACCACTTAACCGATTTTGATAAAATTTGGTACAGATATGTACTAAAGCTTGAGAAAGGATATAAGGCTACTTTTTATCGCGAAAAATAGGTATAAAGGGTTGAAATAGGGGAAAGTATTTTCTTTTTACATCGTCTTACTTCTTGGGGTATACGAGCACTAGCAAAGGATTTTTGGACAATCACCCCCTGAAGGGGGTGAAAAGCGTATAGACTAAACTATTAGTGCTAGGAACGTAAAACTTTCTATGCGATTCTCTTTCTTTTGTTGTAAGTGAGCTCTAAGATATTATTTTATTAAAATCAACTCCTAAAGGGGTGCAAAATATATAGCCGAAATCATTAGGCCTAGAAACATGGAATTTTGTATAAAGTTGCTTTTCTTGGGGAAAGAGAGATTTTTGCAATTTTAGCCCTAAGGGGGTGAACAGCGTTTAACCAAAATCACTGAGTCTACGAAGGATCATTTTAGTACAGGCTTTCTTGGATTACCCCAAGATTTTCTTAGTGCTCACGTACCAAGCACTATGAAAAAATTTTTGGCAAGGATAAGCGAGCTCTAACAAAGAATTTTTGGAAATTCAACCCCTAAGAGGGTGAAAGTGTATAGCCAAAGATACTAAACCTAAGAATGTGAAATTTTGTATACCGATCGGTTATTTGGGGTAAGCTATTTGGGGTAACTCACTAAGAAACAATTTTGGGCTGCCCCAAAAGGATAATACGCATATAGTCGAAGACACCCAGCCAATGATATATCATCATTATCTTGCGCTTATCCTAATTACTTTGGATCGACGCGATATGTAGGTACTCTTCTGCCATCGTAGGTATATTGCAAAGGTTCCAGCAACATTTTATGACCTGGCGGATGACATTGTTGGCCAGACGGCATCACCAATTGGTCCAGGTCAATGTAAATCTTTGTCTTAGTAGTATTTTGCGACACCCACGAACAATGAAAGCGTGGTAATATTTCTAGCAGCTACCAGACAGTAAGTTACAATCAAGATATTATTCCAATTTTCTATCTCTACAAATAAATCAATTTCAAGCATCTGTTTGTCTATCAAAATAATAGGTTTTATTTATGCTCACACAATACGGTCCAAATTATTTGTCTGTCTGTCTATTTGTTACAGGTAATCTTCAAAATGGCTGGACCGATATTGATTACATTTTACCATCAGGTCTACCAGGCGTACATAAGGAATAACTTAAACTATATTTTATCCCAGGCTATATTTTATCCCGGTGTGGTTGGAGCAACCTTGAGAATTAGGTCGATTTTAAAATTATTTCACTAATGGAAAGCTATTTTTAAGCCAGTAACATATTTAAGCTATTTTTATCCTGATATTCCTACGGGATCGGGCACAATGCCGGTGAAATCACGGGAATTTAATGGTTTTAAAAATTAATTCACTAATGAAAAGCTATATTATCAGTGAATAACATATAAAGGCTATTTTCATCCCAGTATTTGCCCGGGAACGAGAACTAAACCGGGGGATGTCGACAAATTTTTAAAATTCTTTCACCAATGGAATGCTACCTATGTTGTCAGCGAGTAACATAATTTTTATCTCTGATATTTCTGGGATTTATATTTTTTTTTTCACCCATGTAAATTTATAATATCAGCGAGTAACATAGGCATTTTTTATTTCGGTATTGGCATGAAAATGAGGGCTACGTGAATGAAACTGCGGGTGTTTGATTGATATATTTTTTTTTTCACCAATGGAAAAGTACGTTATCAGAGACTAAGGAAAGGCATATTTATCATCGTATTTGCACGGGAATCTGAACTATAAGGCTGGAAGTAATATTCAAATGTGAAAGTTTTTGAAGATATTTGGATGTTTGTTACTCAATCATGCTTAAACTGTTGAGCAGATTTGGATGAAAATTGACACGTAGATAGAGTATTTCTTAAATTAAGAAATGTAATACTTTTTATGCCGATAATATTCTTTGCGATAATAGTTCTTTTACGCGGGCGAAGCCGCGGGCAAAAGCTAGTCTATATATATATATATAGGAGAGGCGGGTTTTGTGAATGATATATTGACTCATCACCATATCTCTGGAACCATAAGGCGTACAGACTTAAAATTTGGCAGAAATATTTCTTTCGTCGAGTAGAGGTCAACTAAGAACGGATTTTACGAAATTCCACCTGCAAGGGGTGTTGCGGGGGCGTTAACAAAAATACACATATGAAGGAACAGTGTGAGCCGAAGCTACTGAAGCTAGAAAAATGAAAGTTAGACAGTAGTTTCATTTCGTGACGTAGGCACTCTATAACAAAGATTTTTTTGAAATTCTACCCCTAAGGGGGTGAAACGCAACGGCAGTTTATATGGAAAGAAAAAAAAATATTTAGCTACTATCTTCAAATTAAGTACAAATACTTTTTAATAAAAATAAATAAACACTTGTTTCAACGTTTGTCTATTTTCATCCTGTAAGGGTGTAAAATAGGTAGAAAGATGTCAGTTTACTGACTTATCACAGAGCCGAAACTACTGAAGCCAGAAACATGAAATTTTGACATTAGTTTCTTTGCGTGACGTAGAAACCTACTAAGAAAGGGTTTTTTGAAATTCAACCCCTAGGGAGTAAACCAACACTAACAAAGTTTGTATAAGGAGAAAAAAAATCTACATCGATTTTCTTAAAATTCTCTAAAAATACTCTTTAGTAAAAATAAATAAACACTTGTTTCAGCATTTTTTAATTTTCACCCTCTAAGGGTGTAAGGTGTAATCTACACTAATATTATAAAGAGGAAACGTTCCTTACGAATAAACTCAAAAACTCCTGGACGGATTTCAATAATTCTTTCACCATTAGAATGTTACAGTATCCCCAAGTAACATAGGCTATATTTTATCCCGGTATACCCACGGGAACTACGCGAGTAAGGCGACTGAAACCGAAGCGAAGCGAGGGCGGGTTGCTAGTCGTGTATATAACCGTGTTAGCATAAAAACAACATTAATTTGACATTACAAATGTCTACTTTCGAATTTACGCATCGAAATTGCAAACTCGTTTTTAGTGGAAGGATAAAGGTAGATCAAATTAACACAAGCCAATTTAAAGGCATAAAGTACGTGAGAAGAATCGTTAAATCTACAAAAAGAATACGCTTGATTTTTGAGGTTTTATGACTCGTTCTTAAAAACTATCCACATATATGATATGGCCATCGTCAGTATAAAGTCATATTATATTAGCGATATTGTCCGCAACATGTTGTTGAGAAGATATCTCTAAATACGTGGATGCTATGAAAGAAGTGCTATTTTTAATCAACTTCAGTAAAGGAAGCTCTCAATTAGTCTGTATTTTATGTGCATGTACTTCAAAACTTTTTCCTAGATGAAACCTGAAATTCTTTTCTTATTTGAAAGCTGGTGCTTCTGTTGTGGTCTTATTTTAACTTGATTAAGATCTTACCAGTGGTTTTTGAGTTGTTCTCATTAATGCATATTTGCTTTCCTACGTTGTTTTGAAGTCGCCATCTTTTTTTTTGCTTTAAAATTTTGTATTATTAAGCTTCATGACATGAGCTTCTTTAAGGAAAGTTTACAAAGTACATTATAGTCACGGTAGATTTGATGTGACTGTGCTATGTAACGTCTATTGCCATTTACTTCTTACCGTCGGGTGAGATTCTGGCTCGTCAGTACCATATGGGTAATAAAAATATTTCATAGAATAAACGACATCCGGCTTCCGTTAACTCATACTACGTAACAGATTGAAGAATTTGCTACCCGAGCGAAAACAGGCTCCAGTCCGAATCGTAAACAATAACTACGCCACAAAAGTATTAAAGCAAGGACGACACCAAACACGAGGCTATCAGAACTGCCTGCTATTGTGGCCCACGCCTACAGATAAGTAACGTTTGATCTGAATATGCGCTACCGTGGCCATTGCTGTCGTGAAGCAAATCTACAGAATGAATGCGAGTGCGATATATTATTTTGATTTCATTTCATCATTCATCATTTCAGCTTATACAAGTCCCTCCTGTTGGGCTCGAACCTCCTCCACAATAGAAAGGAAATTGACCTACTATACCAATAAGTCAGACGTGTTGGTATAGGGTTTCATTTCAAGTTTTCCTTCTCTTGCTTAGATGTAATAATTATGCATAGTTAATGTCTTAGCCGTCTTTTACGACAACCACGGTTAAGAAAGGGGGTGGTGATGTGTATTCTTACTCCGTCATCACACGGAAAGAACTTGTGACAAAAGGAGGCAAACTCTTCTATTCATGAAATGAGTGGCTGAGAATGGCGCAATGGCGCTGACTGCATAAGGACGATGTCTATTAAGTATCTTATTCGTACTCTTCCCAGCTCGTGTCCTATTGATAGGCATTAGTCCTATGCCAAATGAATCTCATTAGATGCTTATAGTCATTGGCTCGCTCTTTGGCCCTGCTCTACATGTGCTTGAACTGAATCTGAACTTTGCTCGAAATATCGATAGTGAAGAATCTCCTACTTACATGAGATTAATGACCTTGCATACAAAAATATTTATACTGTATGGAAATCGATCCTAATTTTTTTTTTGCTGACGGTCGTTAGTTACGCTACTAATAATGTATTGGCCCAATTGTATTGCTGATCCTGTTTGTATTTTGGACTATTCTATTGCCAATAGTATTGTCCATAATTAATTAAATTTAAAACGTTCATTTGTAAATTGACTTTTAGCAATGTTCTAATAAATGTATTTAGGACGAGATATACTTCTAGACATTAACCGCAATTAACGTCAGCACGTAAACTGACTCCTAAAGGAAACTCCCAACTATTGTCAACAAAATAATCACCTCAATTTTAAACTATTCGTACCAAAATGGAAACTTTAAAGGTTTTATATTGATTTTGTTTAGGCAATCAGACTTTGGCGCTGATGTGTTAATAAATAGTGGCGATCACACTAATTTAGGTAACTAGCAAAGCCCGTGCATTCGCGGGAAGACGATCTGTTGACATAGTTACGACATTAATGGGTCGTAAATGAACAAACAAGTGGACATTCTATTTGTAATATTTAATTAGGTTATGTGTTGTGTGATAGCTACGAATACTACTAACCCTTACACTGCTCGTGGTTGTATTAAAAGACCTGGGCTACCTCCATGTGATGCCGTCCGGGAAACAATTGCCTTCCTAAGAAGGGTTGTTGTGAGGCAGGCGGCCCGTTATAAAGCTATTGCCAATAACTTTTGCAATATCTACGTTAGAAGATGATATTGCTTGATGAATCAGTTAAATTACATGCAAAATTTCGATTTTTTGATAAAGAATTTGTCCTTTCGGATACTTAAATAGTAAAAAAGAGATATATTTTCGTCACCTTTACATTTTCTTATCATCTCTAACTTCATAAGTACTAGTTTTAGGTGTAGGCCCTAATCGGAATTAAAATGACCACTATGATGGTGTGAGAGTTTAGTTATAGGGTTTTATTAAACTAAATTCCTCCAAATTACATATGATAATAATTTATACTACGCAGAAACATAATCCTATATGTTTATATCATGAAATATTTTACCAAAATAAGGTTTTTTAATAAAAACTTTATGGGTATGCCATACTACGTGACCTAACTAAATACTACGTGATTTTTTAGATTTTTCGACCCCTCCCTCCCCTCAGTGACCACTCGTAGTATATGCCAACCCCCTTCCCTTTCCCCCTTTAGTTTTCACGTAGTAATTCATAATTATGATTTTTAATCAAATCACAGGCAAAAAGTAAAAAGAAAATAATTTGCCTTACACTCGTCTTTATTGCATAGGACTGCATGCATACTTATATTACTAGTAAATTATACATTATGAAAAATTATTATAGATAATTGCTTGACTGATTTAAAAGAGAGTGAATACGGACTGAGAATGAATGGGTTACTTCTCAAATGTCTTCTCTACGCTGACGATCAAGTCCTACTTGCTTCGTCGGTGGATGAGTTTCAAGAGATGGTAACAGTAATGCATGACGCTTTTGAAAGAAAGGGAATGAAAATTAACGTAAAGAAGACGAAAGTTATGGTATTTGAAAGGGAAGAATGTATGACGGAGTGCAAGATACGTATAGAAGAGGAAATATTAGAACAAGTACAAGAGTTTGTATATCTGGGATCTGCTTTTGCGAGAGATGGTAAATGTGAAAATGATATTGAAAGAAGAGTGTGTAAGGGAAATATGGTGAATGGTGCTTTGCGCCCTAGGGATGGTGATCTGAGATCGATTAATCGAAGAATCGATTTTTCAGGCCCAAAAGATCGATTTTTAAATCGATATGTTGTACTGAATCGATTCAGTGAATCGATCTTTCTCCCTTGAAAATCGACATTCGATTTTTTTTCTGTCCATTCGATACTAAGATAAGATATGAGACACTTTCAGATGTCCTATAAAAAAACCTCATCACAATCCTACTAGGAGAAAGGTACCCCATACTTTAAAAGCGATTCTTCGATACTAGTGTTCCGTTTTCAATCGATTCATATCTAAGACATTACTCTCTCCAGATTTCCTAAAAAAAAAAGGTCATCACAATCCCGCCAGAAAAAATACTTCGTATAGAATTGGATAAAAACTCAAAAAAAAAGATCGATTAATCGGGGATCGATCCTTCAGACTCCGATTTTATTGTGAATCGATTCTTTGGACGACGATTCAAATCGATTCAAGAATCGATCTTTTTTAGAAAGATCGCCCATCCCTATTGCGCCTTTATGGGCACTATGGGCAGCCAGAGCCTGTCTAAAGCCCCCACTACACGTCGGCAGATACGTCCGCAGACGTCATCGGCGGACACGTCCGCCGACGTGTAGAGGGGGTGATTTGCTCGTCTGTGGTAGGTATTTGACGTCCGCAGATGCATCCGGCACTCATCCGTTAGTTGTCGGTTTTTGTAGCACGGATCAAAGGGTTTCAACGCCAGCACCGAGTGTTGCGTCCACACGTCTGACGACGCATCAGTATTCATCGGAAAGCGGATGAGAATGCACGCGTGATATCTGCAGTATTTTTTCGTTCTTTCTTTTTTACTTGCTCGTTATCGTTAAAATGGCTAACACGAGCACTGACAAAACATTCAAATTCCTGGAGCTATATCAAGCAGAAATTCGAACAAAATTATCAAATTCTCGGGATGGCTCTGCATATATGTAGTTCTAAAAGCTATCCACGCTATTCCTGCGAAAAAAAATGGCGTCCAGGAGGATGTGTTAAAAAAATTGCAATAAATCATCATCTTCATCATCTCAGCCCATATACGTCCCACTATTGGGCTCGGGCCTACTCCATAATGAAAGGGTATTTGACCTACTATACCACGCTGGTCAGACGTGTTGGTATAGGGTTTTATTTCGAGTTTTCCTTCGCATAGATGTTATATGCGTTTTATATCCCTTAGTCGTCTCGTACGATCACCCACGGGTAAGAATGAATGTGTGGGGGATGGTGGTGAATTTTATTCTTACTCCGTCACCACACTGAAGACAAAAAATACATTATGGAAATGATTTTTTTCCACATTATTCGGTTTCTATGTATGCTGATTACAGCGTCCACCACGTTCCTCTTCTCCATTTTTTTTTAATAACTACTGCGATGGACACTTAAATAGTACTTAAAGGTCCTAAATAAATAAATAGCTGCAACAGCTACGGTCTCAATATCCATTTCGCGTGCGTACGCACGTACGTGTTGCGTCCGTCAAGAATCAATACAGACTGATCGGCCTGCAGACGTGTGGACGGTGCACAGAGATCCATCCGCGGATGCATCTGACGACGTCTGCGGACGCATCTGCCGACGTGTAGTGGGGGGCTTAAGAAGGCTCGCCTGGTTGTGCGTAGGGGAGTCCTTGTACCAACCCTAACGTATGGAAGTGAGAGCTGGGTATGGCAGAAGAAACACGAAAGTAGAATAAATGCTGTGGAAATGAGAGCGCTGAGGAGCATGATTGGCGTGAAACTGAGTGATAGAATTAAGAACAGTGTAATCAGGGAACGTTGTGGAATGAATGTTGATGTAGTGACAAGGATTGAGAAAGGTATGTTAAGTTGGTTTGGTCATGTAGAGAGAATGAATGAAAGGAGATTAACAAGAAGAATTTATAAGGCGAATCTGAGCGGTAGTGTTAGAAGGGGAAGACCAAGGCGGACGTTCCACGATCAAATCGGGGACGTTCTTAAGTAAGGCCAGGTTAGAAGTACCCTAAACCGAAGAATATGCATTAATGAATGTGGAGGAGGCGAAAGTAGTATGTCAAGATCGTAGCAAGTGGAGGGAAGTGGTCTCTGCCTACCCCTATGGAAAAAGGCGTAAATATATGTATCTATGTATAAAAAATTATTCGAATATAGGTAAAAAAATGCGAGATTTTTCTCAGTAAAATCAACTACAACGTGAAAAAAACCTGAGCCAAACCCAGCTCTTGTGACTAACCGTAGTATTTTAAGGAACGTGTCACGTAGTATGGGTACGTTCCCTTACCACAGACCTCAATAGCGGGTACAGCAAATCAGTAATATATCCCAAAATTTTCGCACATACGCAGAAAAATAAATGTATAAAAAGTTCAACTACCTATTGGTACCAAAACAAAGCCAGTTCAACCTACTCTATACATGCGTATTATACTCTCAGAATACTTATGGTATTTTTATGTATTAAGCAGAACATTAAGAATGTAATACGCAATATAAACACGAAACTCTTCTCAGAATACATGTGAAAGATATTTTTCAAATAAAAGGCTGTCGTTGGAATTATAGACGGGCACTTAAGAAACTTTAATGCGAGATGCTAAGATAGTATTATGTTTTGTTATATATGGTGTAATATATATTATTACAGTATTTTTTTTTATATTTTACTAGCAACCCGCCCTCGCTTCGCTTTGGTTTTTGTCGCCTTATCCCCGTAATTCCCGTTCCCGTGGGAATACCGGGATAAAATATAGCCTAGTTTACTCCCTGATATTATAGATTTCCATTGGTGAAAGAATTTTTTAAATCGGTCCAGCCCTTTTAAAGATTACCCGCAACAAACAGACAGGCAGACAAAACATTATAAAGTGATTTTTAGGCACTTGTATAGTGCAAATAACCGTGTGAGCATGAAAAAAAGCCTATTATTTTGACATTACAAACAGACACTCCAATTTTATTTATTGGTAATAGATTATGCCTCCGTATGGTGACGGAGTAAGAATACAATTCACCAAAAGTTCTTGTTCGTGCGTGTCGTTAAAGTCGACTAAGAGATTATAAAATGCAGATAATATCTATACAAGAGAAGGGGAACTCGAAATAACACCCTATACGTGTGACCAGCGTGATATAGTTAATCAAATTTTGCAATTAGAATTGTGAAGGAAGCTCGAGCCCAGCAGTGGGATGGGACGTATATGAATTGTAATAATGAGTAAGTATTTTTGAGAATAGGATATTGATTTAGCCCCAAAATTGTTAAGTATCCCAACATAGGATAGGACGATCCCTGACTGTAATGTTTTCTTTTTGTCCCAGCTGTGATACAGTTTTATAATTTCTGTGCACCTCTTTCATTATTCAGCCTAACATAGTTTCAAGTGTATTATTGTGCATTTCTCTAAAATAGAATAACATAATCCCAGGATTAACAGCTGCAGGAAAAGGATAACTGGTCTCCAACAAATTCTTTACTTATAGCACTGGACCGACATTGCATATATCCACTATACAGACCTGGTTCACCATCATCTGAACCCACGCACGTCCCACCGCTGCGCTCAAGCCTCCTCCATAATAGGCAGGATATTGAACTATAATACGCTAGTCAAACGGATTGATAAAGGGTTACTATTTCTAGGTTTATTGTAGACTAACAACCCGCCCTCGCTTCGGTTTCAGTCGCCTTATCCGCGGCGTAGTTTCCGTTCCCGTGGGAATACCGGGATAAAATATAGCCTATGTTACTCCCTGATATTATAGCTTCCTATTGGTGAAAGAATTTTTGAAATCGGTTCGGTGGTTTAAGCGTGAAAGCGTTACAAACAAACATCCTTACTTTCGCATATAAAATATTAGTAAGGATGTTATATGCATATTACAGTCGTTAGTGCTCTTGTAGCACACCCACGGGTAAGAGAGGGCATGGTGAAGTGTATTCTTACTCCATCACCAGACTGAAATGGTTCACCATATTTATGTTAAACTAGCAACCCGCCCTCGCATCGCTTCGGTTTTAGTCGTTTTACCTGCGTAGTTCCCGTGGGAATACCGGAATAAAATATAGCCTAGTTTACGCCCTGATATTATAGCTTTCCATTGGTGAAAGAATTTTTGAATTCGGTCCAGCCGTTTTGAAGATTACCCGGAACAATCAGACAGACAGACAAAAATTTATTAATTGCTATTTTAGGCATAGGTGTCGTGCAAATAACCGTGTGAGCATGAAAAAGTCTATTATTTTGACATTACAAACAGACACTCCAATTTTATTTATCGGTATAGATAAACTCCTTGCGAAACAAGAACTTGCTCAACAACTCCTAATAATGTTAGTTATTCTCTTTTAGCCATCGTAGGCGGATGGGTGCGAGACGATGAAGTATCTTCTAAAGGCAGCGAGGATAAGATTGAACTCAACAACAATCTCGTAGTCATCAAGGAGACTGGCCTGTACCTTGTTTATGCACAGGTATGTTATAACTTTGTTTCGTAATAGTTCGTTCACAAGTATTTTAACTTTAGGTGTTTTTTCTTTTATTATGTACTAGCAATCCGCCCTCGCTTCGCTTCGGTTATAGGTTATAGTCGTTTTACCCGCGTAGTTCCCGTTCCCGTGGGAATACCGGGATAAAATATAGCCTAGTTTACGCCCTGATATTATAGCTTTCCATTGGTGAAAGAATTTTTGAAATCGGTCCAGCCGTTTTGAAGATTACCCGGAACAAACAGACAGACAGACAGACAAAATTTTTTAATTGCTATTTTAGGCATAGGTGTTGTGCAAATAACCGTGTGAGCATGAAAAAAGCCTATTATTTTAACATTACAAACAGACACTCCAATTTTATTTATTGGTATAGATAGATGCATTATTTAAGTTAGTTCCAGAATTCGTGTTTCTATTTTCTTCCTTTTTTTCGTAGAAAATGCGCTTAACATCAATCTGAATATTGAATAATAAATATTACTATTATACAACAATATTACTAGGAATAACATAATATTGAAATTTAGATACGCAAAAACATAACGCATTTGTGTATTACATTATATAAATATTTTATCTTAAGAACTGTGATAGCCCGAAGACCAAGGACTTAACAACAGGGTCAAGTTAGAGCACTTCACTGATAATCCGAAATCTTAAACGCATTATGCTTGACAGATTTGACCATTAGTTTGAGAAAAGGACCATATCATGAATAAATTAATTATAAGATTAAATTTACCATAGACTTTGGTCTCCATAGACATCCTGTGGCAATTTAAATTTTAATAAAGTGTGTGTGTACTTTTGGACGCATGTAAACAGTACGTACATTTGTAGAAAAAACGACACTACCAAGGTACATTGAAAGTTTTACTATAACGCATTGTGTAGTTGACATTTATGACGGTGTAAAAAATGTTGACTAGCTAACTTCAGGGTGTTTTTCGTGATGGTGTGCGCGCGCATCTTAAAAATTTACTCTTATCATTTTCCCTAACGAAAAAATAAATATAATTTCAAAAATAACAGTTGTATGCACTCCATAATACGTAATCATATTTTGCTATCTGCGAAAATTAAGACGTAATTAAAATTTAATTCTTCATAATCTCCAGAATGTGTGTAAATATTGGTCTCTTTTCCGTGTAGTGGCAGTAAGAATACCATTCGCCATCCCCTATTCCGCCCGTGGGTATCGAAAAGACAACTAAAGGCGTATACCATTCATGCACAAACCCTTTTTTATGGGTGGGCTATAGTAAGCGCACACGCGGTTTATTCCGTCCAGGGCGACGAAAGGACGGCGCGCGGGCCCATAACCCACCCGTACCCACGTCGCCTTCGTCGCTGGGACGACCACCAGAGCCGAGTTCCTTGTCCTCAGTGGTCGGCACCACGGCATACCCTTTCGAGTACCCTCACCTCTCGATGTCCCTGTCCCGGGACGTCGGTCGCCGTCGCGCGGCCTCTCTGCGGGTGCCGGACTAAAGTCCCGGTTCTGATGCAAGAACTCTTTACCAATCCGTCTGCCCTGCTTGGTAAAAGTAGTTTATATTTTCTCCTAGTGTTGAAGGAGCTCGAGTAGTAGAACGTATATGAGCTGAGATTATGATCATTCTGGATCTCGACAACAGCGCCATCTAAGTGAATTTAAGAGTACCAAAAATAATTAAGGTTAGTCAAGGCATTTCGGAGAGCAATTACAAATATACGTATACCGAAATAGATATGTTACCGGCACCTTTACCGTGTTCATTAGTTTAAATGGCTTTCGTAACGACCCTTCAAATGACCAAAAAAAATTATTTCTGAAATGGTAGGTACTATTAATTAAATATGTTTACATCTTTTTAACCGACTTCAAAGAAGGAAGAGGTTTCTCAATTCGACCGTATATGTGTTTTTTTTTATGTTTGTTCGCGGATAACTTCGTCGTTTTTGAACCGATTTTGCTTTTTTTGTTGGAAAGGGTACTTCCCAAATAGTCCCATGAAAATTTTATCGAAATCGGACAAGCTGTTTTTGAAAATTCAACAAAAATAAAAAATAAATATCTACATTATTGAAGGCGGTTTCTTTTTTTGCAAAAAATAATTATATTATCATCATCTCAGCTCATATACATCCCACTGCTAGACTTGGGCCTCGTCCACAATAGGAAGGAAAATGACGTATGCTGGCCAGACCGGCTGGTATGAGTTTTTATTTCGATTTTTTCTTTTGCGTAGATGTTATCTGTATGTTAGTCCTTTAGTCGTCTTTTACGACACTTTAATTATATTCATCATCATTTCAGCTCATACGCGTCCCATTGTTGGGCTCGAGCCTCCTCTACTGTGAGAGGGAAATTGACCTACTATACCACGCTGGTCAGACGTGTTGATATAGGGTTCTGTTGCATTTTTTTTTCAAACTACTTTATTACTTATTTTATGACTTATTTACTTTTATGACTTCAATTGCGTTTCATGTACCTAATTGCTATTTAAATGCATATTATCATGTTAACATGTTTCATTAGCAAATATCGTGAGTTTTAAATATCGAAAGATTGTTGTAATTTTTATCATTTAATTAATTAGCTAATAATACAATACTGAAACTATAGTTTGGTTATTTGTTCTGACGCATGCAATACCTAATTTTCTGTGTGATGACGCCGTATTTATTACAATTCAAAACCCTTATAAGGATTTTTCAGAATGTATTAGAACTAATACATTCTAAAAAAATCCTTATATCTTATATCTTTAAACGAGCAATTCTTGTATATATATATATATATATATAATATATATTCAGGATCTCGGAAACGGCTCCAACGATTTTGTTGAAACTTGGCATACTAGAGGTTTCGGGTCCAAAAAATCGATCTAGCTAGGTTTTATTTATAGAAAATGTTCTTTTGTCGGTGTTTTTAGCATAACAATAAATGACATTAAATTTTAAAAGAATATGAATTCAAATTTCGTTGTAAATGTCAAGAGTTACGGTAGCCCAGTTGGGGAGACGGCCGGTTTTACTTTTGGGTTTTGTGCCATTCAAACAGCGTCGGTTCGAATCTCGGTGTTATTATTATTCTCTTTTTGTATTTTTTTATATAATTTTCATTATTTTTTTTTTTATTAATATATATCTAAATAAATTCGACAAAAATATTCCGAGCGAAGCTTGGTCAACCTGATATTAAGTATCCTTATATGTATAAAGTATAATATTCCTTTTTCCGTGTGGTGACGGAGTAAGAATACAATTCAACACTCCTTCTCTTTCCCGCGAGTGTCGTAAAAGACGACTAAGGGATATAATATGCATATAATGTCTATGCAAGAGAAGGAAAAAGTCGAAACAAAACCCTATACCAACACGTCTGACCAGCGTGGTATTGTAGGTCAATGTCTCTCCCATAGTGGAGGAGACCCGAGCCCAACAGTGGAACGTGTATGGGCTGAGCTGATGATGATTAGAACTAAATGAAATTATTCTAGAAGTCTGGACTATGTAACTATTACGCTGGTGTTAAGTTCGAAATATACTTAAGACCAATAGTTTAGTTATGTCCAGCATTATTATTTTTATCTCAGCTCTCATACGTCTCTCTTCTAGGCTCGAGGCTCCTCCGCAGTAGGAGGGAAATTGGTCCACTATACCACGCTGGATAGATCTGTTGGTATATGGTTTTATTTCGAGTTTCTAGTTCTTGCTTTTCGTTTTTTTTTTTTTTTGTTGTGTGTGTAGCTGTTGGTCGCAGATGACCTTGACAGCTTAACGCGGTCAATGGGCGAGCGGAAGGCTCTCAACCCGCTAACTCTAGTTCTTGCATAGATGTTATATGTATATCATATCACTTAGTCGTCTTTGACGTCACCCACGAGCAAGATATGGAATGGTGAATTGTATTCTTACTCCGTCACTACACGGCAAAAGTTATGTTACATTGTATGTATTCATATCTCACGTTTTCTTTAACTATCACTGAACAAAATGTTAGATCTCAATGTAAGAGCAATAGATTATTTGCATGACAAATAGTATATTTGAATAAGAATACTTATAATTACATGGATTTAAAAATTTTAGTGCGGCTCTCTAGTCTTTTTCTTTTTCAAAATTATATTTTCATCAAAATCGGATTAGCTATTTTAGAGATAGCAGCGTTGCACTGTACTTTTCAAAATATTCTTTCAAGTATTTTTAATGATTCAAAAATAACAGATTGAGCAAGGCGGCATGCCTAATATAGTTTAATATGACTAGCCGATTTTCAATTTAATGGACGGACATTACCAAGCATTTATAAGTTACTCTATTAAAATCTGATTCATTGATTTAATCTAGCTAATTAGTAATTTAGTGTTATAGACTTTAATCATCCAATAAAGTAATATTTGAATTGAATACTGAACATTGTTGAAAAAGAGGATTTGTCAACGTCAGGATGCCGAAGATATAGTTCGTATCATCATAGGATATTAACTCATGTTTACAGAAATCATTACCACCGACAATAGGTTCTTAGAATTCCCAGATATCATTAAATATTTACATCATCCTTCCGTATGGTGACAGAGTAAGAATACAATTCACCATCTCCTATCGTTCCCGTAGGTGTCTTAAAAGACGGCTAAGGGATATATGCATTTAACATCTAAGCAAGAGAAGGAGAATTTGAAATAAAACCCTATACCAACCCGTCTAACCAGCGTGGTATAGTAGGTCAGTTTCCCTCCCATTGTGGAAGGGTGGAAAACCCCAGCAGTAGAACGTATATGAGCTGTGATGATGATGATTTTTACATATGAAAATATTTTGATTGTGTTGGGAAATCTCGAAGTCTTGCGATTTGGGGACTCCCCTAGATCAGTAGTACAAGATAGTCCAAGTCCGACCACATACTTGCGCTTGGGTTATGACCAAGATTTTTAAATTCTGTGCTATATAAGGATATAATTGTATCTCCGCTTTCGACCATCGAGTAATTTATTACATTGGTATCATAGTTATTTCTTTCTACATATTGCTAGCGACGCGCCTTGTCTGAGTTACATGCTCCGCAGGCATTTTCTTTTAGGTGATCATAGTCCAATCAGTAACATTATGCTGCCCACAGCAAGGCCCATCTTCATATTTTAAGCAAATCATTACCGTTGTTGCTATTAACTTCAGCGGACCCCTCTAGAACAGTGTTGATTTATTGATCAAAGACATTATTTCTCTTAATCATTTCTTTTTTTTTTTGTTTACAGTTAGTGTACTTAACACAATCGCCGAATTGCTACTTCATATGGGCAGTCCGACATTCGACCAAAGAACCTCGACTGCTGAGCACGTGCGGGATTGGAGACGATTCTAGTGGGCGGCCACTAAGCAAATCTCAAATGTCTTGCTCAGTACAAACGGTAGCACGACTGTACAAAGGAGATACAGTGAATATAGCTCAACGCGAACCGAACAGAACTGTATGGCTCAAACCAGGATACAGTTATTTCGGTTTTGTTAAATTTGGTTCCTAATAGGCTGTGTTATTTATAATATAAACTTAATTGTTAAGGTTAAATGAAAAGTGATTCCCGGTGCAATGATCTGTGACTCAATATTACGCAAACAATAAACTTATTGAATAACTAAAATATTTTAATATGTGAAAATATTATTGAAACCGATATATATGATTCAGATATGACGAATCGTGATTTCATTCACGAAATTGTTTCGTAATTTCCAATATTTAAAATTCATGACAATAGTCATCGACGTATTACCGTATTTGGTTTTATATTCTCAAATAAGTAATTCAAATCAGTCAATTGCCTCTGTTTTGTTAATTTTAATTTAGACTTAAATTTATTCTAATATCCTATTACGTATACTGAATATTATAAATGGAAATAAGAGTTTGTTACGCTTTCATGCCTAAACTAATGACCCGATTTTAAAAATGCCTTTCTCAATGAAAAGCTACATTATAAACGAGTAACATATGCTAAATATTATCCCCGTATTCCCACGCAAACGGGTACTATGCTGATAAAACCACAGGAATTGCTAGTAATTTGCAGTAATAGGGAAATCAACAGTATTATAGTCCCAAAAACCTCACACTAATAACATTCATGGACGTCCACACGTCATTAAGGCAAATATACCAACCCTTTACCACAAAAGCCATAAATTATCGAAAAGTTGAGTCTTTATTATAACATTCAATATTCTTGTACATATATACCGCGTAGGCAGTAGTCTAAGAATAAAATGTTTCGACAGTATGATTTTTTCTCACGGGTATTTTTGGTGTCGACTAAAGGTCCTACACAATACTCGATGGTAGGATTTGGACATGATTGTTAACTAATATACCTATCGAATATCGACGTCTACTTTTGGACATAGCACTCTTCCAAGGGGAGCAACGCCAGTCGTCTAGTTGGTCTTACTTTTGCAGGACAGTACTTGCTGCCCCTTTTAGACTTTGATTACTCCCGCGGAGAAGTAAGAAAAGTTGACACATTCTTGTTGTCTTCACCCCCGTATATTTCTGATTGTCTGTCAAAGTTATTTTTCTACAGTTTCACATGGACAGTCTCTCATGATTCCCTTATTTAAAAAAATCACAATCTTCGGTTGAATATTAATTAACGGGTTTTATATTTTATTACTTACGCCATGATCGCGGAAGAACAGTTCTTTCATGATATCATTTGCAGTAATGCCAAAATATCGCAAACTCGTAAGTAATAAAATACATTATTTTAATTACCATGATATATTTAAATACTTATTAGTTACCCTAAATAATATCTTTAGGTTTCTTTAGGATTACGATTTGATATGTGAGTCAAGCTTAGAATAATAACGTATAGAAGGATGATGTCGGTACTTAAGCGATCAAAAACGTGAAGCCAAAAATACTACATGCGTGCTACATGCGACTACACACACACACCACTATACCTTGAGTTGCCTTGTACGCAGTGACCTTGTTCACTACGGAACGTACCGGCGTAGTCCTGACTCCACTTTAAATGGTTCAAATTTTGTGCTCGAAGTTAGCTTCTATGCGTTATTATTCTAAGGAGTCAAGTTAATAATCATACATTAAGTTCTATCTGAATCATATTTAAAAGAATTCATCCGGAAGGCATGACTACATTTTTTTACAGTTATTTGCTAAAGATATTTACATAGTGACTACACAAATGTATCTGGGTCAGTGTTGTATTGTTGTATCTATAGTAACATTGTTTGTATAATCGTGCGTCCGGGGGCTACGGGTGATTTATCACTGCCAGTGAGAGGAATTGGTGCTAGATATGTGATAGTTAGATATTAGTTGGTTCAGAAATATTGCTGTGTTGCAATGAGAGGAATATAGACTCTGTATGTCTTGAGTTTGCGAACAAATTACGTGTAAACATCGCAGTTACATATTTAGGAAGATACTCATACTACATGATCTGGTCAGGGGAGGGAGAGGTTCTTAAAAAATAGGCTTAGTCACAGGGGCGGGAGTGACCTTGTAGGTTTTCGTCAGGCAATTTAAAACTGATTTAATTTTAATTATATGTGTAGGTAGTTTTTGTTGCCGAGTCTTCGAAGGGGATAATTCCCGAAAGAGTATTCCCCCGGGCCGACCACTGATGTTAAGGAATCGGTACTAATGATCGGCCCAATGACGATGATGATATGGTAAGTTTTGAGGCCCTACGTCGCCCTGGGTAAATTTGGCGGGATGTGTCTAAAACATAGCATACCCTAAAAAAAAACGTATTCACCCACTCTTGGCGTCAGGTGGCAAACGCTGTAAAGCCAAATATGAGCCAAATTATATGATTTTTCAAAATTTCTGTTTCCAAAAAATAGAACCATGTTTATGAATGACAATTACATGCAAACTAGGGAAGCCGGCTTAGCGTATGCTATTAGTGACCACTGATAGAAAGAAGAGGGACAAAAAAGTATCACGTAAGCTAATTTTGGTTCTAAATTTACTATGATATTAAAAGCCTTGATTATATAGATAATTTCATATTTTAATTCAGGATTCTCCTTCCTGTTTCTTAATGTATGTATCCGTTATAAGTGCCAAAAGATTGAACTTAATAAACGGCACAGATGGCGTAGTAGTTAAGATCCCGACTTGTCGTGCCAAGCGTGACTAATTTAATTCCCATGCATTGATCCTATGATTAATCTACAAATCGTTGTCCTGAGTCTAAATTGCGTCTTTTAACTATACGTTTGCACAGTCCTCCGCGATACAAAGTTTAATTCCTTAATAGAGGGTGTTGTCTTAAAAAAATGTATTCGGGTATATTAAGTTCTTACTAAATTCATTTATAAATATTTCCCTGCTCTTATCTCGCTATAAATGCAGTAAAATATCTTATTTCTGTACATATCAAGAATAAGTAAGAAGCTCGTTAAATTTTGCGACTGGCTGCTTGCCAACTCTTCACGAAAATCGACTGTAATAATTCATATTAAAGAAAATTTAGTAGCCAAGTTGTTAATGTAGATATTAAAAAATCACATTTCATGTATATGAAGACCATTTCATAATATTCATTTATAAAGACTGCCAGATGAGAGTAGTGATTTAATTAGCGACCTCCTATGCCGTATAGTGGAAACCATTCCACGCAGTACCATTTTATTTTTTTAAGGTCGTTTACTGGATTTTCGTGGATATAGAGGATAACAATGTTTGCAAATAGTATTAATATCCATCGACTATCTCGTTCTTTTTTTTTCATATCCAAGAAAATGTTTTGGACTAGTATTACTAGTATCATCGGCTGAAACGCACACAAAGATCTATATAGCCTTATTGTCTGAATAATCCATTTTGTTTTTTATAATTTCGAATGTATCATTCAGTTATATTGTACATATTACGTTTAAGAAGGAAATAATTATAAGTACGGCTCAAACAACGGCTCGCCTAGTTTATTAAGTAGGTTATAACATTTTGATATATTATTTTGACCCTTGTATTTGCTGTTTGCAGTACATTATTTATATTTCGTGATCCTTAGTCTTAGATATTATTATTACAATTATTAATGCGAAACTATATTCTGCCATAATTAGAATTTTAAATACGTGCCTTATTTGATTTTAACTTTTTAGAAATTTAATTTAAGTACGCATTAGACTCTCATGTGTATTTAAATTAAAATTTTGTATTACTATAATTATTTTAATGTATTGTTCAAACTCGATCCTTTTTTTTTGTTTTTGTATGACTATTGTCATTGGGCGCAGATCGCTATGACTTTATACGGACTGTAAGGCGAGCTATAATGGCTCACAAACTGATTCAATGATATACAATAATATTCTCAAGGCCAAAATCACGATGACCTAAATATTGTTTTAGCAAAATTGCAATTATGCTAGTGTAATACAAAAAAAAAACATGCCACTATCATCGTTCTTCCGTAAGTTTAACATTGTATGATTACAACTTTAGAAATATTTAAAAGACAACTTTAAGGATTAAATTACATTAAAAAACTTAAAATAAATGACTTCAATAGTTTTATAATAAAACTACCGCGTGTATATAATATAGTTACACCGTATAAGGACATTAATAGTTAAATGTAAACCCATTTGAAAGTGTTATGTGTATTTGTAATAAGACTTTTTATGATTTTAAAAATTTCGAATGTAAAATATGTTTATGTTCATGTGTATTTTGTTTTTTTTTAAATACATTAAATATGTTATTTTTATTTAATTGTATTTCGTTAATGTATAATAATATTAGGAGGTTATAACCATCCTATAATAAATGTGCCTTACCTACAATCTGATATATTTTTTTCATTTGTCTATTTAATTTTATTAATAGAACCAACCGTTGGATTGAACAGTCACTTAAATCAAGAAATTGGAATGAGAGATAGACTGTAAAGTCGATTACACATTCATTTTAGTGTGCTGTAAATGGTCTTAAAAATCATTAATATCATTGGAGCTATGCAAACCGACATAAATCTGTAAAACTGATTTTGTGTCCCTAAATAACTTACCACTCCTCCATGTGGTGACAGTATAAGAATACAATTCACCACTCCCTATGTTGCCCGTGGATGTCGTAAAAAACGACTAAGGGATTTAATATGCATATAACATCTGCGCAAGAGAAGCAAAACTCGAAATAAAATTTTATACCAATCTGTTGACCAACATGGTATAGTAAGGTCAATTACCCTCCTATTATGGAGGAGGCTCGAGCCCAACAGTGGGACGTTTATGAGCTGAAATGATGATGAAATGAACTAACTTACGGCGGAGACACGAGATTTTATGAAACTTGAGCCAACTTTTAGATCATCAAAATGAAGGCGTATACGTGTTTACAGCGAATTATCTCAACGGAAATGTTGCAAAGGTAAGACCAAGGCGCACGTTCCACGATCAAATCGGGGACGTTCTTAAGAAAAGCCAGGTTAAAAGTACCCTAAACCGAAGAACATGCATGAGGAGATTAATGAATGTGGATGAGACAAAAGTGGGATGTCAAGATTGTAGCAAGTGGAGGCAAGGGCGGGTAAGAGACATGACTATGTGTGTATGTATCTCTTATTCCGAGGCGGACCCCTTTTTTAGCTTAAGTGACTACTAGACAGTAGACATCGATGGACTAATGAACAGAATAGAACTATCTATTCATATTTTGTATTCAACAACTTTATAACAATAATTCAGAAAACTACTTATATTTACACGACCGTTCTGCCTGTAGTAGTGTTACACTGTATTTAACATTTTAAATGGTATATTATTATAACAATAAGATGGTATATTAAATTTTAATGCAGGAAAAACGTGCCATAATAATTACAGTAAATATAAGGTACAAGTTTGCCGTGCTTTTCCATACTTTGCCATAATTCTCAGAAAAACTAATACCACATCTCTAGAATTAGTACAATATTATCTCCGTGGATAAAGGCTTGTTGACATTAATAACTTTGAGTAATTTTTTTTACTTTTAAGTCAAAATAAATTTGAAAGGTTTTCAGCGCCTGATTGTCAAAACCAAAATAATACGGAACGTCAGTTTCATAAAATAGAACACCAGTGGAAACAAACATACAGTATTACTGTACGGGACAAACTTTTGATAAATCTTTGAAACGGAACGTAACTTCTAACCTCAAACTCGAAGTGTATTTTGCCTTAGCTTAGTCTAAAATTATACATTTTTAATTTGTCTTATAAAAATGCTAACAAGGTTTGTACATGTATCATTTTTCTTTCAACTTTTAAGTCTTACAAGGCAATACTTAAACGTTTACAATTTTCCTTTTAGACTTAGGTTCCGAAAAGATATACGGGTTATTGCTCGATGTTTATGTGATAAAGGTTCAAATGATGATGGAAAGATACCAGAAATTAAACCGAAATCTGACGCCGAGCCTCAGAACAAGTCATCACAGTCCTCAACTGAAAAGATTCAAGAACTTCTAAAACTCATGATGGCTGAACCTAAGATCAAAGAGAGTGACTATAAAGATATGTTTACAACTGCACCGGATATCCCTAGAAGGCGTAAACAGAAGGATGAAATTGAAGTGAAAACAGAAAAAATTGGTAGGTATATAAAAGCTAATTTTTTAAATTAATTCTTTAGACTCATATTCCCATTGAGAGATTTAGAAAACTAGTCACAACACCATTTGAACTATGGATTATCCCACAGGCTTTTCTGTCTAATGATACAATAAAAATTTTTCACCAAACCTTTCTTTACCATGGGTATTAGAAGAACAGATTAAGGAATTAAAAGTGGATATCATTATGACAAGAGAAATATGTAAATTAAAACCCTATTTCCAATGCATTAAATTAAGCCAATTTTACTCATATACAACATGCATGTCCTAACATTTAAAAATATTTAACTCAAACAGATTACATAATTCAAATATTTCAGAGGAGAGTATAACAAAGGCAGCCGGAGATGTGGCACAGGCGATTGGTGGGGATGTACAACAGACTGAGGCAGAACTGTTGTCTAGAGTACTCGGCAAGATCAACCAGACTTCCACTAACCTCAGGTAATTAACTATTTAGATATGTGTTCTATACAATTTCTTGGCAGATTTATGGATATTAGAACCAATTTTTGAGTAGCTTGTAATAATATAAAAATAAAACATGTTTTCTCCACTTAATATTCGCCAAGTGGTGACAAGTTATAAATATATGTGTCACGAGTTTTTATTTTGTTGTGGGAATGGTAAAAAATGGTTATAAAATCACTAGGAGAATGGACAACTATAACTCTATTAGACAATTTAATGCATCAACTACAACAGCCTATCTGCCTGCCAAGTATATGACAAATTCCTTTGCGGGAACTCTTATAGACATCCATAGACTGATAAATAGAATAGTACACATATAAGTTTTTATTTACTATTGTTTACCTACTTAAAATGAATGATCAGATGAGATTTCCTATGCCACAGAATGTAAATTATTTGTTGCTAAACCTACAATGTTACTATATTTAAAACTTCAATCTTCAAGTGGTATAATTTATGCAAGTATTATATCTTAAAATATAATAAATATTGCTTTTAAATGACTAAATATTTTTCAGTGATCTACTTATTGGTATGAAGATAGACCGCACGAAAGAGACCAATGATATGGCAAGAAATGATATTAGGGGTCAACAAGTAAAACGTGTTGTCAATAAATCCATGAAAGATGTAAGCCAAACTCGTTATGTACAGAGAAAAGCTCAAAAAACCTCTAGAAGTCAAGAAGAAGATGGTGAAAATAAACTAAAAAGGTTTGTATCAAGCACAAGGCATTTATAAAGCAGATATAACCTCCAAACTTGTGACACCATTATAGCCATTAATGCTTAAAAATACCAAATAATATAATTTCTGCACAAAAAGACAAATATTGATGTTCCTTAGTACTTCACAAAAAATTACCATGTGTGGGCTGGGTAATGCCATTAGGCATGAGCTTTTATCCAAGAAAGAGGCATTGATCCAAATCATACTAACCAGATATTTAATTTTAAATATTCCTTCGCTCACGGCAAACCCACTTGCATTTGTCATTGGCTTTTATGGCATTTATGGGCAAGATAAAATATATGACATTCTTAGTCAATCTCCAGATTTTTCAACATCGTCGTCGCAGCAGTATATGAGGACCATTGCTGGCCTCCTTCACAATGTGAGGGAAAATGACCTACTATACCATGCTGGTCAAATGGGTTGTTATAGGGTTTTATTTCAAATTTTACTTCTCTTGCATAATTATTATGCATGCACTCACTATCTTATTTAGTAAATTTTAAAATATTTTCCCCTTTTAAAGGGTAATAACATAACCTAAGTTAGTAATAAAATCACTATATCTATAAAACTCAGATTGTTATTTATCTCCTGTTTTAATTTTTTTTTTACAGAGTATCACCAATACAAGCAACAACAGTAAATATATTTAGCGGTGAACCATTGGGTATTTTTAAGAGTAAAGAGGAGAATTATGGCACTAAATTGGATGTGTGGGAAAAATTAAAACAACATGAACTCACTTTGGCTATTTCTCAACCACCATCTAACTACTTCCAGAAGATGGTACTGTGGACGGAGCAAGGGAAAGTGTGGCAATTCCCTATTGATAATGAACAAGGTACATTTTGAATTATTGTATGAATACAATTTTTCTTCCTAATATGACGATTGATTAAAGATACGACGTTGGCATCTATTTCTTGCCTACAATCATGAAACTAATGAGAAAGTGGCTGAGGGATCACCAGGAGCATGGATAATGCCCTTCTCTTGGGAAACTGATAACACTAACTACCGTTGTAGCCAATAAGGCAAGAAACGTGGCATTATATATCCTAGTCTATACCCAACCGTTGGCATCTAGATAAACCGAAGAATATCTTCTTGAATGCATCGATGTAATGTTTTTTTTCTATAGGGAATTTTTGACAATTATTTGTTAGCAGCAGTGTAGAATTTGGACTCGTAGAATGGCTAGTAAACACCAATTATTCATCTATACAGGTGTCTCAGATTATGGAACAACTGTTCGAGTATGTTGTAGTTTAACAGTCATAATTAGAATGTAGAGTCACATTTAACAGTCATAATTAGAATGTATATTACACAAATAACATTAAAACAATAGTTATAGTGATTCCAAAAATGTGTGTCTAAGAGTCTATGCCTTTAATAATACATATTATGAACAGGATACATGTAGGCATTTAAGACGCGTCGGCGCTATAATTAGGTACAAACGAACGCAGCGTCGCGTGCGACAAAGGGCCGATCAGCTGATAATAAGGCGAAATTTGTTTTGCTTATGCGAACGTAATCATTGATTTATTCAATTTCTAATGAACATTTAACAAATGTTCATTAGAAATGGTTGCAGATTAAGTATCGAGAACTTTATACATTTCAATGAGATTTACCCAAAAAAGCTATGACAAAATTGAAAAATTTACGTTTCAAATTCATTAACAAATCAATATTTTTTTTTTTTATTTTTTTCATAGATCCTACCACCATTGGCTAACTCCCGTTTGACCAGTTGCTCCAAAATCTGAGATACCTGTATAAAGCCTTAAATATATTGATATGTTCATGTCTTAAAGTCATATTTCATGTTATGCAAGACAACTACTTGTGAGTATCTCATCACCAGGCAAGTAAAGGAGTCATACTGGGCTGTATGCCACAGTATACCTGCCAAAGGTGATTCTTCTGTTTACCTTAATGTGTAATAGCAGCTACATATACTACCAACCCTTACTTTTCTTTTGGGTGTTATAAAAGACCACTAAGAGTTTTATATAGACCTGGGCCAACTCCTTAGCGCCCGGTCTTAAAACTATCGGCAATCACTTGCAATATGTATGATCGAAGAGGAGTACATATCGCGTCTATCCCAAGTTGGAATAAGATCAGGATCATGATGATGACGACGATATCGGGTTGAGAGCCCTCAGCGCTCACCCACCAGTCCGGGTAAAGTTGTCTCAGCCATCTGCAGCTAAGTCACAAAAAAAAAGAAAAATGACGATAATGACCTATTGATGAGCTTGAAGGCTATACACCTCGCACTCATCATTTCGGCTCGTATACGTCCCACTGCTGGGCTCGAGCCTCCTCCACAATAGAAGGTAAATTGATTTTACTATATCATGCTGGTCAGACAGGGTGGAATTGTGTTTTGTTTCGGGTTTTCTTCTCTTTCATAGATGTTATACTACTCTGCCAAGAAAGTACCGGGCAAAGATCAAAATAATACACAAAATTTTTGTTATTCATCCAAATTTATTTTATCACCTTCAAAGTATGCTCCTTCAGAAACGATAGACTTGCGCCAATGAATAATCTAATCATCTAAACATTTTTTAAACGCAGTTTCCGGAATTGAGTTCAGTTCTCGGCGCGAATTCTCCTTTGTCTTCTACCGATTGAAAACGGGTGCCACGAAGTGGTAATTTGAGTTTAGGAAAAAGGAAGAAATCGGCTAGAGCCATATCTGGTGAATATGGTGGTGGCTCGATGGTATTTGTTGAGGTTTGGTCAAAAATTCGTTCACAATGATGGCCTTGTGCGAAGGCGCATTATCGTGGTGCAAACTTTTATTGGTGGTAGGACCACACTGTAAACAGTCTTTTGTCTGCGGTCGCGGGCCGGTCCGTCCGGGGCAGTACCACACTCTCGCAGATCGACGTTTGAGTAGTAGCAATATGTTGCTGCACTTCGTTCGATGAGCGAGAGAGCCGGAAGCCCAACTTTCTGGGTGTGTTTTTGTGTAGCGGGTTTTGGTGAGGCCTGAAACCTGCGGTGGTGAGGTCTTGGTCGGGGTATTGAGCGTGAGGGGCTAGCATGGTGTACATGGTGGCATCGGGGGCCCTTCCGTGCTTCGTGTCAGCTCACAAAACTCACTCTTGGACCATGCACTATGCCCTGCCCTTTTTTTTTTTGTATCACCGAACTCCATTGTACACATTCACACTCACTCCCTTCACTTCTTAAATAAAAACTCATGGCCAAGAAAAATAAAAAGAGAAGGTTTTCTACGGCGGTCCCCTTATCCACATCTGATGTGGATTTTTGCAATATCAGGGGTTTACATAGCATCCTCGACGCCGTCCACCATCATCTCGAGACGGCGCGGCCTGCCCTACCCTTTTTAACGGAGACGCAGATCGGTGCTCCGGATGACATTTCGTACCTAAATTACCCCGGCTACAAGTTGGAGCACACCTTCCTTCGTAAAGCCGGGGTGTGGGTATTCATCCGGGGTGATATCTGCTGTCGCCGCCTTCGGGCCCTCTAACATGGTGACTTGTCAATCCTATGGTTACGCGTAGACTATGGAGGGCTTACCCGCATCTACGCGTGTCCCTACAGGTCCCATGGCAGTAATTCGGGGTCAATTCAATTATTTAAGAACGACCCTGGCGTCTGTGCGGACTGCGTTACCGAAACGGATATTACGGGGATGGAATTATTCTTCCCCAACACCAAAATACCCGTCGGTGGCCGCAGCCGACCCTGGTTTAACCAATGCGGCAGGACGGTTGCACGCCAAAAACAGACCGCATATCAGGCCTAGAATAGGGCCAAAAAATGTCAGGACCCGAACGCCAAAGAGGGGAAGCGGAAATTTAATGCCGCTTCTAGATCCAGTAAGAAAGCTATTGCCAGAGTCAAGGCGGCACATGTTGCCAGAATTGGCGAGCGATTGCAAAGCTATCCCGCCGGAAGTCGTGCATTCTGGTCGCTCGCCAAGGCTGCCCAAGGCAACTTCTGCCAGCCAAATCTCCCACCACTACAGGAACACGATGGTAGTCTAGCCCACAGCGCAAAGGAGAAGGCCGATCTCCTAGGTCAATTCTTTGCGTGTAACTCGACTTTGGATGCTGGAGCTGCCACACCACCTGCCATCCCACGGTGTGAAAGCTCGCTGCCCGAAATCCGCATCACGCAGCGAGCGGTTAGGCGGGAGCTGCGGCTTTTAAACGTCCATAAGTCGAGTAGGCCGGATGGCATCCCTGCAGTGGTGCTAAAGACGTGCGCTCCTGAATTGACTCCCATCCTCACGCGACTTTCCTACGATACTAATAGGGTTCCGTCTTCGTGGAAGGTAGCCCATGTCCACCCGATCCCTAAAAAGGGAGACCGGTCTGACCCATCGAATTACAGGCCAATTGTGATAACATCCTTGCTCTCCAAGATAATGGAGAAAATTATAAACCGCCAACTTCTGCAGTACCTTGAGGATCACCAGCTGATTAGTGATCGCCAATACGGCTTTCGTAGTGGGCGATCGGCTGGTGATCTTGTGTACCTCACTCACCGTTGGGCAGAGGCCTTGGAGGGCAAAGGTGAGGCGCTGGCGTTCAGCCTAGATATCGCAAATGCGTTCGATGGGGTCTGGCACAGGGCACTTCTATCGAAGTTACCATCATACATCCCCGAGGGACTCTGTAATTGGATCACCAGCTTTTTGAATGGTCGGAGTATAAAAGTCGTCATAGATGGCTCCTGTTCCGATACCAAGACCATTAATGCTGGTGTACTACAAGGCTCGGTGCTCTCCCAAACGTTGTTTATCCTGCATATCAATGACATGCTCTCTATCGAGAATATGCGTTGCTATGCGGATGACAGCACGGGTGACGAGCGGTACACCAAGCAACGGAATATCCCTCGGAGTACTCAGAAAAGACGGGTTCAACTTGTGTCTGAAGTCGAGCGCTCTCTGGGGCGGGCCTCGGAATGGGGTGAACGGCACTTAGTCCAGTTCAATCCCACAAAGACACAAGTTTGCGCGTTCACTGCAAAGAAGGACCCGTTTGTCATGGCGCCTCAGTTCCAATGAGTAACTCTCCCAATTTCTGAGAGTATTGAGATCCTCGGTGTCGAAATATTGAGCAAAGTCCAGTTTGGGAGTCATTTGGAGGACAAAGCCAAATTGGCAAGCAAAAAATTGGACGTCCTGAACAGAGCCAGGCGGTACTTCACACCGAGACAGCGTCCTGTGCTATACAAAGCACAAGTCCGTCCTCATGTGGAGTACTGCTCACATCTCTGGGCAGGTGCGCCCAAATATCAGCTAGACTCACTTGACTCCCTGCAAAGACGGGCTGTTCAAATCGTCGGGGATACCAATCTTACGGACAGATTGGAGTCGCTGGAGCAGCGGAGAGACTTTGGGTCAGTCTGTGTACTCCACCAACTCTTTCACGGGGAGTGTTCCGAAGAACTGTTTGACTTGGTACCACCGTCACCATTCTATCAACGTACCACTCGACATCGTAGCAGGGTTCATCCATTTCACCTGGAAACGTTATGGTCTTCAACTGTACGTTTCCAGCGATCATTTCTCCTATGTACGTGCAAGCTCTGGAATAAACTACCTGCTGCTGTGTTTCCCGAGCGCTATGACATGTCCTTCTTTAACGAGGTTTAAGAAGAGTATTTTCTTCATGGTAGGCAACGGCCTGGCTGTGCCCCTGGTATTGCAAAGGTCCATGTGCAGCAGTTTCACTTACCATCAGGTGTGCTGCTTGCTCGTTTGCCACCGTTGGCAATAAAAAAAAACGCCAAGAATTTTCCTGCCACAAATCTGGCCTTTTTCGTCGAATTTGCTCTCTTAAACGCCGCATAACGCTCTAATAATATTATTTATTTACCGTTTGACCTTCTGGCAAGAATTCCGAGTGCACAACACCGCGATAGTCAAAGAAAACAGTCAGCATGACTTTGACGTGTTTTTATCGGTTCTGGTTCAGTTGGAAGTCGCCACTCCGAAGCTTGTTGACTAGTTTGAATGTCAAAATCGTAAACCCGCGTCTCGTCACCAGTAACAATGTGTTTCATGAATGTTGATTGATAGTATACTAGATCGGTAGTATACTAGATTATTAGTTAGTTTTTAAATATAATTACTATTAATTTTAATGTTTAATTATTACTAACCATAAACAATATAATTTTTTCATATAGAATCATTTTCTTCTTACACTGGCAATAAATTTTGTATCAAAATGTGGGTCAATATTTAATAACTAATTTCTGTATCGGGTAGATAATTATAAATTTTCTGCAGTAACGATGACTTGTTGGACGTGAGACATCTTAGTCCACCCGTGATCATGAACGCTGTAAAGTGTTCGAAACGTCGGGTAATCAAAAATCAAATACAAACGCGATAAAATCCGTAAAGTAGTTTTATTTAAAATGTTGATCGAGTTTTAGAGAAAATTGAGCTCTTTTGGGACTAGCCGAGCGGAAACATGTTTTATACTCAAGTGATTATTTAAAATGGTATGGATAGACTCGTGAGACACAGAAAGTTTGGCGACTCTCTCAAAGTTGAATGAGGATTTTCAGTCACTATTTCCTTCACTTTTGCAATGTTAACTTCAGTTGCAGACGTTGATGGCTTACCAAAGCGAGGCAACTCTTCCATCACATCTCGACCGCTTTTAAACGCTTTGTACCACACATAAGCACGTGTTTTTTTGATAAAGTCGATTCACCTTCTGTGACATTTTCAGGGACTCCGAACACGAAATTCCATTGGCGATGCAAAATTTTAAGACTCTTTGTTTGATGTTTTTTTTCCATTATGAAATTCGCTATACACACTAGATATGATATTACTAAAAACAGCACTGTATTTAATATAAATAACAGATGCAAATCAAAAAATGGAAAACAGTTGTGCCAATCTAACAACAACAACAAAAAAAACAAAAATTTGAATTTGGAACCATAAACAAATCATCCATTCCCAATACTTTCTTGACTGCATGCATATGTGTATGCATATTATATCCCTTAGTCGTCTTGTACAACATCCAGTGGCAAGAAAGGCGGTGGTGAATTGTATTCTTACTCCATCACCACACAGTAACCAGTATTACGTGGATATTACAAATAATGTTATGACTATTTTTTCAGGCTTAGAAGCGGAAAAAAGTGTACACTTCTCGGAACATGTTTTTCTTGATGCACATTTGGAAGGCTGGTGCCCAAAGAAAGGCCCCATCAGACATTTTATGGAACTTGTATGTGTTGGACTTTCAAAAAACGCATTCTACACGATTCAAGAGAAGAGAGACCATATCATGTGGTACAAAGAGTATTTCGAGTCCAAAAAGGATATACTAACAGAAGTCGGTGCTTGGGACAATAAACCACTACATACTGAAGCATCACAGAGTTAATTAATATATGTATATATGAAATATAATTAGTCTATATTAAACGTTGTTTAATTTTAAACAATTTTTTATTTCGGCCTTCTCCAAGTAAGGGAAATTAACCTACAATAAGACGCTGGTTAAACGGATTCACATCGATAGGAAGGGGTGATGACCATTGTATTCTAGATGCATCACCCCATGTTAGGTTCAGGAGGTAAAATATATGTTTATTTAATGTGACCATATGTCGCGGTTTGAAAAAGGCAGTTTATTTTTTAAACCTATTTTTCTTTTAGCTTTTGATTTCATATTTTTACATATTCCTGTAATAGTCCCGGTCTGACACAAGAAATGACTCAAATATGCCGTTGAAGTAAAAATAATAGTAACTCCATTATGCGTTTTGCATCACGCTCAATCTTTCCCTATACGCCAAGCAATATAGAATTTAATGTCAATAACCGACATGCCCTTTGAACGAGGTTTTAAGACACTTCATGGTAAGCAGCGACCTGGCTGACATTGCAAAGGTGCCATTTGCGGATCACTTACCTTTAGGTGTTGCTTCGTTGCCAACAGAGCAATAAAAAAAACTGATGAGTCCATCTGTGCCCGACGTTAAGCTAAGTAGGTTTTTAAAGACGTTCAATTCTTTTTATTGTTCTTGTCGGGCCATACACGGCCTACTGTTATGCCCAGGGTATGGGAGGGGCAGTAGGGAAGAAATCTACTATAACCATGCTGGTCAAACATTGGCGTAAGCTTTTGTCGAGATTTTCGCTCTTGCAACGATTTCCACATCATATCCCTTGATCGTCTTGTACAGAGCCTACAGATAAAAAAGGAATTGATACAAAAACCATCGCCGAGACGTTAGTCTTATGCCCAAAAAGCGAACCTCTGTGGTCCTACAAAGTCTTTCGCCATGCTGGCAGGCAGTTAAACTATTGTTATATGAGTTTCCTAGATGAGTACTTTCACATTCTTCTCGTGATCAATTCTCCGGAATTTACGATTTCCACAGACATTACATTGTTCTTAATCCATCGATATATGGAGATCACGCCGATCAGGCATGCATAGTCGGTATCATTATAAAAGCACTGCTTAGTAAGTCGAAAAGTATAAATAAATATAATTGAAGTGTATTTGTAATGTCAAAATAATAGGTTTTTTTCATGCTCACCTGGTTAATTTCATGATACCTTTGTCTAAAAACCATCTTACAATTTTATGTTTGTTTGTTCGGGATAATATTCAAAACGGCTGGAACGATTTAAATAATATTTCACTACCAGGTAGTCTATATAAGGACTAATAAGGAGTAACTTAGGCTATTTTTCCTAAAGTTTATAAAATTTTAAAAAAATCCTATAAAATTTTACCCAGTCCGACACTCGAACCCGTGGCCATATCTTAGGAGATATTGCAGATTTAAAAGTGGGTCTAAAGCGAGGGTGGGTCGCTAGTATGAAATAAAAACGAATAATCAAATTTACTTTTACTTTATTGCACCTATGGAAGTACACTTCGTTACATATTCGTTGTTCGGGTCGCAGAGACGACCAATTAATTAGTTCATATTAATTACGAAAATTGAAACTTGGATATAATATTGGACATATCTTAACCGACATGAGGACAAATGTATTTCACGTCCTACTTCAACAAGTCAAGAGAGCTTAAGACACTACGAAATGTATATTATATTATACATAATAACAATTACTTTTACATAATTGTGCCAAAGACACAATAGAATTTTAGTACAAAAAACCTACCCAATCGTTTGTTTAAAAAAACAAGGAACTCGTTATATCTAAGTACATATTCTTACATTAATCTTCGTATACTTTAAAAGCCTCCAAAACTGTTGCAAATAAAAAAGAATATACAAAATAAATTTATTGAAAAAAATGTGATTTTTTGTACAACATATAGGTATAACAGTTTAGAATGCAATTAATGAATTAAGCGAAGTTGAAATAGAGGCTTTAGAAGAAAATTAATTATTGGATCCCAATATTTTTTTACAATGAACACTTCCTTAGAAAAAAAAAACCTTATATAAATCAACATGAAAAACACCTTTCTTAATATGTAAACTTGTAAAATACTACAGCTAAATTGTAAGTATATTTTAACAATAAATTACAATGTGTTGTGAGTATTGATATGGAATATAAATATACACATCGGACGTATTAAGATATATTAGACTTACATGTATGTACTACACTTTATTATGATTCATTAGTATAATTCAACAACATTCGCAAAATCCAACATTATGGTAGCTTTTTTTATTCAGTGGCAACATTTTGCCTAAAAATCGGTTTAATTTCTAAAACCGACAAAAACTATTTAGAATCATAGACAAGTAAGATGTGCCAAAGACCAAATGTTTTTGTTAAACATTTCTTATGTTTAACAAGAACATTTTGTTGAGAGGACTACGGTATACATAAGTCGATATTACAATATACACAACCAATTAAAATATCACATGTATTTATTGTTGTTACAAAATATTTTTCTAACACATTTGTGAGGAATGTTAATTTTCCTATTCAAATAGATAATAATAAAACCAATAACTGTTATTTTAATATAGAAGCAAATGGAATAATCCCAATAATCAATCATAGATAACAGCGGAAGACTGAATGGAAGTTAAGCCAATAGGACTACATAACATGTAAAAAAAACAATACTAAATTAGTAGATACAAATAAAGAGTTGACAGAATTTTTATCAATAATAAGTATTGGTAGTATTTTTGTCAATACTAACTTAGTTTTGATAGAATTTTTGTGCTAATTAAATGTTTTGAGCGTTTAGGAAGTGGATGTTTAACTTAGAAAAATATTATTTTATTGCTTAAAAACATTACTATTATTTGTAGTTAAACCATTTTATTCAATTTTAGAAAACTTACCTAAACAAGTTTAGTAAAGTCTTTGAATCATAAGAATTATGTTAAAGAAAATCTAGACTTTTTGCAATTTTTGTTTCTACTGAAATCTTACAAAATCTATAAACATGTTGAGAGTCTTAAAATAGTGGAGCATTGTTAAGTCATCCCGAAATTATTTAAATTTACTGTAAATGTAGACAATTGTGAATCAAACAAATACATATACTTTCATTTGTAAACGTGAATCCTTAAATATATATTAGTGAAGAAAACTTATTATCACTTTTGATAATCAATTGAAGATACATCTTTTGTAAATGACCGGTATGCGAAGTCTTGAGGCAAGATAAATACAATAAAAAAATAAGCTACACCTTTTTCCCCAAAAAGGGTAAACAATAAGTGTTTATGGAGAAATTATTTTTACCACGGCTTATTATATCAAAGTTCTTCAGAAAAATTACAGAAATACTAAATAGCCATCTTTGCCCGACCCAGGACTCTTACCTGGTAACTCTACTATCGGTAGTCGTATACTTCTGCCATTAAACCAAAGGCAGTATCATAAAAAAATAGTATTGAATAAGATTTTAAATGTTTACCTTTTCAGCGGTTACGATTACATTATTATTGAAAAATGTACCATTATACCAAAGGAATGTTTTATTTTTTTTTCTTACCACGAAATTGATTGAACCACAGAGCAGTTGTACAAACGGAATGATATACAAAATACTTAATATAACGCAGGGGACACAGAAATAATACACATATACTAGGCAATTATTCATCAATCGTTTTTGAATGTCATAGATGTTTAAGCGTGTGACCTATGACCACTGATGACAAGTAACCCTGCTCCGGTGGTCGGCCCAACGACGAAGACGTGGTGGTCGGCCCAACGACGAAGACGTGGTGTTCGGGTGGGTGCGGGTGTGCGTGCTTACGCCCCTCTGTCGCCCCGGACGGAGTGGTGCGAGGAGTACGCCGACCGCAGCTCACCCCAAAAAAAAAAAGCGTGTGACATATATACGGAAGTATGCCCTGCAGCAGTGGGTTAAGCCCTTTTCTCGTGCACTTTTCGTCACATGAAATCGTTGCGAATCAAAATTTCACTTCAAAATGTGTGTACTAGAGCTGTATTTGAAAACGAGTACGACGTAACAGAGACTGATTGACTGAACTTTTGTTTTAAATTTAAAAGAGAGGAGGTTATTACCTAAGCGCAGTTTAGAAATCTACTGTTTAGTTAGTTACACTGAATTTATTATCATGCAAGCATATTCCAGTGTTCCGTGTGGTAACGGAGTAAGAATACAACTCACTACCTGGTATCTTGCCCGTGGGTGTCGTAAAAGACAATTAGGATATACAATATGCGTATAAGTAAGATCTGTGCAAGAGATGGACAATCGAAATAAAAACCAAACCCCTTTAACCAGGGTGGTATAGTCAATTTACACCATTCCGTGTGGTGACGGAGCAAGAATACAATTCACCACCCCCTCTCTTACCCGTGGGTGTCGTAAAAAACGACTAAGGGGATATTAATATGCATATTACATTGATACAAGTGAAGGAAAACTCGAAATAAAACCCCTATACCAACCTGTCTGACCAGCATGGTATAGTAAGGTCAATTTCTCTCCTATTATGGAGAAAGTTCGAGTCCAGCCGTGGGACGTATATAAGCTGTGATGATGATATTCTAGCGGTAGGATCACGCTGACTTTTCTGTCCACAGCTACAATATAAATCAGTCAACTCATTCGAGTACCAGTCTCGCACAAAATCGACGTCAGAGTAGAAATTTGCTAATACGCTGCATTTGGTGAGAGAGAGAATTAAAGGGTCAAACCCCCTTTCATCAGGTGCGCTGTTTTCTCGTCTGCCAAGAGGCAAAAAACGATATATATTTAGCAATTTCAGTACAAAATGTGTATTTGTGTATTATATCCTGCCCCTAGCTGCTTATTTATATTGTCCGACATGTTTGAATTACAATTGACTTCGCTTCAGTGTAACGGCTGCGTTGTTATCTGTCACTTGCTTTCTACATCACCTGAAACAGTATTAAATTTTTTATTTAATTTCACGCTCCACTTCTTTCGACCCAGGATGCCAGTTGTCGTTGTTGTGTGCCCACGCTATACAACAAACGAATAAGACTTCGCCCAAGTTATTTTAAGCAAGTTTCGAATATGTTTCAGTTTTATTGTCACACAAAATCATAAACAATTCCAAAAATATAGGTGTATATATTTATTTATGACTAGTAACCCGCCCTCGCTTCGCTTCGGTTATAGGTTATAGTCGTTTTACCCGCGTAGTTCCCGTTCCCGTGGGAATACCGGGATAAAATATAGCCTAGTTTACGCGCTAAAATTATAGCTTTCCATTGGTGAAATAATTTTTGAAATCGATCCAGCCGTTTTGAAGATTACCCGGAACAAACAGACAGACAGACAAAAATTTTTTAATTGCTATTTTAGGCATAGGTGTCGTGCAAATAACCGTGTGAGCATGAAAAAAGCCTATTATTTTGACATTACAAACAGACACTCCAATTTTATTTATTGGTATAGATGATCAGCAGCAAGTCATTTTGTAAAATAAATACTTTCTTGCAATTCCCACAGAACAAAATTAATACTGATTGGTAAAATATTTAAAACATTACTAACTTATGACGTAAATATATTATATCGCGTTTGTATTTTGTAAAGACTGAAATAATCCCTGTATTGGCAGGGACTTTACCAACATAATTAACGGACACAACACTCAGAACAACAATTTGTGAATCGCTCAAAATACTGTCCTACGTAGGCATCCAGCCCATGGCACTGGCACACTAAATCGGTGTCCTAATTACTACGCCATCTGTGCAGTCAAAGATTGTTATTACTACCCCTGTATTTCGCTAACTTTTAAGCGTTCATAGTCACAGGAGTAGGTAAAATCAGTCTTTACATAAACCAACCATTTTGACTTATTCTTAAACATTTAATCCTGGTAATTATTATAATATGACAATTTCATCCCAAAAAGAAAATTTACATTAATACTTGGTTTGATATTACTTTTAAGAAGAATGACAGTTACCAGTCAGTCGCTAACAAGTCTACAGCCCTTTCTATTGGAAATGGCTGTAGGCTGATGTATTACACACCACAATGGCCACTCACCTGCAGTATCTGGCTGGCTTCGAAGGCAGTGCCAGGCAACAAGACAATTGGTGCAGCAACTCGCCCAGCCTCCACGCACACCATATTGGGGAATTCATCGTCACCGAGGTCCGGTATCTCTCTGGCTTGCTCCGCCCAAGGGTTCCAGATCACTGAATAACACAATTTTCTCACAACTATAGCACAAAACCTAAATAAAGGACGGACTCAATACCTTAGGTATTTTTGTTAGAGATTGTTTGTCAAATTTAGATAACAAATTAAGGTTTCCCTCCATTATTTATTTTTCTTACATAAGAGTAAGGCTATCGACTTACACGATAGCAAATACCTCGCCCACTTTGGAATAATGCCATAATCGCCAAGCTTACATATAGTATGGCCAATTTCCCTCCTACTGAGGAGGCGTCTTTAGTCCAACATTGTGCCGTATAGGAGCTGAGATGATTATGAATGTTATATGTTCGGTTTTGTAGTCCGACCCCAAAGTCAAATCTGTCTGTCCAGTTAAATTTCTCCTAAGTTTGTAAATATAGTTTTTAAGCGTAAGGCCCAGAGCAAGATAATTTCTAACTTTATGCACATAGAAATAATTTATTATAATCCAGTGGGTATACTTATTTCGAAATAATATTTCAACAAACACTTTAAAGCAACTTAGGCTCTAAAGTTCGTTTTCATCAACAACAGTAACACTTAAGGCAATATATATAAATCAACATCATCATCCTCCTCTTATCTAAATTACTAGGGGTCGACACAATATAAAAGCTTCTTTCATAATATTGCAAAATTTTCGCAATGGTTTTACGAGCGGCCGCCCGTCCGTTATCAACCCTCCTTGGGAATGTACCCAAGTGTTCAATAGATAGCATCAGATGGCGTTGGCCTATGTGGACATAAAGCTATTAGTTGTCTTACGACACCCAAGAACAATGTAGAGTTAGTAGTATTCGTTGTCGCCATCACAGATTTTTTATCTCAGTAATGTGTCATTCAACTTCTAACATTAATGTTTTATTTGCATTAGATGTTACTTTGCGGGTGACTGGACCGGGGAATAGTCCGTCACCCGCAGAGATTCTGACCGCGCGAGGGCGACCGACGTCCCGGGAGGGACGTTAGGAAGAGAGTGTACCCGAAAGGGTATCTCGCCAGCCTGGCTACGGTCGACAAGAAACTCGGTACCGGTGGTTGGCCCAATGGGGAAGGAAAGGAAAGACGGTGGGTTATGGGGCCGCGTGCCGTCACCCCGGACGGAATGGACGGCGTGTGAGCTGACCACAGCTCACCCAAAAAACAAAATGTGTTAACTCACATTAAGATGTCACTTGTGAAAAAAAAATTATATGTAATTATATGCAACGTACCGGTATCAGGGAAATTATACTTCTGTATCCTCATCTTGCGACCGCTGACCACGTTGGTGATGATGTGCTCTTGCATCGTGTTCTGGTAGATCCTCACCGTTCGCTCGTTGATCGTCACTACCTCCCGCGTCTCTTGGTACATAGTGTCTTCTCGAGTCTGACCAAAACCATTAAACATTATTCTCCTATCCTAATACTATTACTATACAGCTGATTGATGATATTATTATTGCGGGCGGCGTAGGGTACATCTCCCGTGATAATCGGCTAAGAAATGACTGAGAGAATAGGCAGTAGCATTTTCCTTGGAAACTAATAACACCCATCACGTTGATTAGAACGCCTGTCAAGTGTTTATGTGCACATTCCTCGGCCCTCTCCACAGGAGCGGATAGGGTCGCCGCCTATGTGGGCAGGGCTGTGTTCAATGGTGGACATGAGATGATAATAATGAGCCCCTTCGTGTAAATATTTGTGTCTAATACAGAACATGCTTCGTATGGTGACGAAGTAAGAATTATTATTATTATTTATTTACAATCAATTATAATACCTACTAGCTAGCCGCCCTCGCTTCGCTTCGGTTCTAGTCGCCTTACTCGCGTAGTTCCCCTTCCCGTGGGAATACCGGGATAAAATATAGCCTATGTTACTCCCTGATATTATAGCTTTCGAGTGATGAAAGAATTTTTGAAATCGGTTCGGTGGTTTAAGCGTGAAAGCGTAACAAACAAACAAACTTACTTTTGCATTTATAATATTAGTAAGGATATCAATTAGAATACAATTCATCACCCATTTACTTCCCCGTAGGTGTCGTAAAAGACAACTAAGGGCTATGAACATGTAAATAACAACTATACAAGAAAAATCAAAGTAAGAAAATTTTCCTCCCTTATTGGAGGGGGCCCAGCAGTGAGACGTATTTGGGCTAGTGGTACAGAACGCTGATGGGTTGATAGTGGCTCACCTTGTCGATGAACATACAGCCGTGCACGCCGGTGATTTGACAACGACGCACGTCTGGTACCTTGAAGTACGTGTGCAACAGCAATTGACAGCTGAAGGTTAACTCCTTGCTGGGGTTATACACACCAATATTGAAGTGCAATTCCTTCTCGCGTAAGATCAACCTGTAGGTTAGTCTGAACCTGCCAACACAACGTATTTTTATATTAGCCAACATACTTCAGTAAGGAATAAATCGTTTTATCGTGGTGGATTTTTCAAATATAATTAATGGACGCAAATAACATTGCAGCATGAGGAAGGAGCCCGCGACATTCGGTGCGGGAAGTCACTCCTTAGATTTGTGCAGTAAATGTGTGACCGTCTAAGGTTCAGACGATTATTTTTTTTTTTTTGTTTGAAAGCTGGCGCTTTTTCTAGGTTTGAGAATAGTATTTTTACTAATAAGAACTAGCACATGTCCTAGCTTCGGGCATAGTGTTCTTTTCTTTGCATGAAAGCAAGTATATCTCGTAGTTTCAAGAATAGTATTTTTTTAATGTAAGCTGGCATATGTCCTATTCTATAACATTGATAGCGTAAATGCAATGATCAGTTGAACAGTTAAGACGTAACAAACAAACATATATGGCTTTATAATATTATATTTATAATTTAAGGTTGCCCTGGTTTTCGCAAGTATTACACATATATGAAATATTACTTTATTGACTTAATCGCAACTTTTATTTTTCTGAATTCGTAGTCCTTTGAAGACTAAAATGTCTCTCGTGCAGCATTATTGCGGATATTTTTATGCACTCGCTGTAGTATTGGTTAGTAAATTTTAACCCAACTTTTAGCCTTATGCCAGTCGAAAAATTGTTACGATTATAATTATGAGTTTGTTTCTTACGATATCACGTCCTAACTACGCTACCACGATCATGAATCACATTTTACGGACTGTTCTCGTGGGCTAGAATACGTTTCTCTCTTCATTGCCGCGACATAAGAGTGTGAATATCAAAATCTAGTCAATGATAAAGACTATCTATTATCATATAAATATCAAAAATTGTTAAGTACATTGAATGAGTGGTTTCGAATTTGCAATAGATACTAACTGGAAGTGCCACATGGAACGCGTAAAGTCATCATCCATGAGGCTGAAAACGGCCTCCACATCGCCACTTGGCAGTCGCTCCGGCATCTTTTCCACGTGCCAACGTGATATCCGCGCGAAACCATGCTGAGGCCCAAACGCCCAATCTCCGAGTTGTGCTGAAATCAATAGAAATAATTTAAGCTGTTGCACAGCACCCGATCTGAAGAACATGGTAGTCTTGTTGTCAGATCCAAACGGATATCGGTCTTGCTTATTTAAGCCAATCATGAAGCACTACGATGGACCACATAGTAATAGCGTAAGATTAAATAAGGATACCACATCTTCCTTTTCTGCAGGTGTACTAGAAGATGCAAGAAGATAGACACTGAGAATGAAGAAGTAAGTAAAATAGAAAACCAAATGAAGACACAACACAACAATTTACCGCCCTTTCTAGAGGTTTGTATTCAGAAGTGGGACGTAATCAGCTAGAATGAAAAAACATCCGGATGTGTTTTAAATTTAAAGATCATACATAAAGTTCAATATTTGTTGATTGTTTGTGTGGAATTCCGAGATAGATGGTTCTTTATATCGTGAAAGCGTAAATAAACATCCAACGTAATCATACTAAAACGATGGAATAGGCTAGTTTACACAAATTACTTTACGCCTATGCATTAGTTCTAGTGTTTTATTACAGTAATTATAGGATATCGAATCTTTCCTAGCCGTTGTTGTTCGGCATAAGGGTATTCCTACACCTATCCTATAATAAAATCTTCATCACTTAAGTAAAAAGTAGTTTTAATGGAAGAATAAACCTCCTAGATTAGTGAATTCAAATACTCTTGACCCAATGGTCTGTTTTAAAGACGAATAGCAAGCGCATGGTGGGCTGCTGCTGTCACTGCGGACCGCAGGACATTATGTGATTCTTTAAGATGTTCACAAATTACATTAATACAAAAAAAAACTATATTTTATACTACTAGCTGACCCAACAGACATTGTTCTGCTCAAATAAAGCCCCGATTGTGAATCTAAACCATTCTAGAATCCTCTTGAACATAGACAATAAAAATCATCAACATCGATACAGCCGTTTAGAAGGCGTTCAATGACATACACACGTACACAAGAAATATATATATATATAAAGATGAACACTAGACTGTTACGTCACTGACCAATATCGTCGTGTACCATGCACGGACTGTCAACAAATCGACGTGCATATCTTGCCGACACTTTTGCGCTACATTCCAGTCGATATAGTAGACAGTATTGTGTTTCTTCCCATGCCACAACCATAGCATGATAGTGGTAATGTACATGGTATAGTGGGCAGAGTCGTTTGATAAAAAAGTATTTGGATACTTACGGAAAACGAAGGGCACTCCTCCTCGTATCGGGCTCTTGCCATCGAATATTGCTTGTTTACTGTAATAGAATAAAATATACATGTTAATATTCTTCTTAATTCTACAGTACTATTCCACATTATTTTGAGCACATATTTTACCGCACTTTTAATTAGATTAGAACTTAGTTTGATGTCCCAGTAATGACACAATTCATTTCCCTTGCTTTTCCGTAAGTGTTTTAAGAGAGGGCAAAAAGATGTAAGCAAATAAAGTCTCTGAATAAGCTTTTAATTTCCCGACGCGAGGTTTTGAATATTTTTCAGCAATCATGGGCTCCACTTATGACTCGAATACAATCGAGCTAAAATCCATAAAAATAATTTAATTTCGAATCAATAAAATCATTATTAGCACACCCCTTTTTTGGCAGGCTATGGTGAAGCCGTACGCCGTTCCTGCCGTCCGGGTTTCGAGACGGTTGAGCGCGACCCCATAACACACCGTAATCTCCTTCGCCATTGGGCTAACCACCGGTACCGAATCCTTGACGTCCGTGGTCAGCCCGACGGGATACCATTTCGGGTAGTCCCACATTCCGACGCCTCCCGGAGCGTGTCGCCCTCACGCAGCCAGCCTCTCTGCGGGTGACGGACTATTCTCCGGTCCGGTCACTCACGGTCTGGGCTAGATATGATTACCACACCCTAATAAACTTATTTTCATTTGTCTTTGGTGCTGTAACGACTTAACGGTTTTAGGTAATAATATCAAAATGAATAATAATATCAAAATTAATAATAATATCAAAATAATGAACACCAAGCGACATAAGAGTAACTAGATACTAATGTAATCAATAGAAAAAAACAACTGTTCAAAGATGTGAAAGCGCCGACAAATACTTCAAGGTTTTTTACGTAAGATTATACTATAATCTAATTAAGATCTTCAAGTTTTTATCTTATCTTTTCGTAACGGTTAGATACAATTAAAATGTCAATATATATATATATATATATATATATATATATATATATATAATCAACAATCCTTTCTATATTTCAACCATCTTATTATTACAAGCTTTTTTAAGCTGTAAATCTGTGTGGTAAAAAACTAAAAATACGATATATCACCTTTTGCTTTTCTGCGGGTGCTATAAGAAATAACTGATCCAACCACCACTGCAGAAAAAGGTAAACTCAAAAGTGTACTAACCCAATGTGGGTTAGTATATCAGCGTGATATAGTGTACTAATGCACCTTCACATTGTGGTGAAGGTTTATGTCCAGTAGTGAGACAAGTATAGGTTAGAAGCCATCGTAAATATAGTCCTTCATTTACTAAGCTAGCAGATATTGGGAGAAATAGTATGATTTACCACCTATAGCCGATTGGCTAGTACGAAGTAGAGGCACTCAACTACGAGATAAAAATAATTTCGGAGACCAACAAGAAGAAATTTATTGTATCCCAAGAAAACGGAGGAGAAACAACAAAGCAGACACACACACGGAGAGAGACCTCAAATTATCCTACGCGTATTTCCGTGTGGTGACGGAGTAAGAATACAATTCAGCACTCCCTATCCTGCCCGTGGATGTTGTAAAAGACGACTATGGGATATAATTGTAGAGGACGCCCGAGCCCAACAGTAATCGAATCCGACGATAGCATTACTCTCGCCCAGACGGAGGCATACACAGCCCGCGAGACCTTGACAAATAAATATCCACGATTCCGCCCCCGCCGCCGGGGACGGAAATCGTGTCGCGGTAAAGTCATAACCGTGGGAAGACCCACTTTGCCAGCGACCCCCCGAGCCGAGGCCCGTACCCCACAGGGGGTGCCTTCGGGATCGGTCGCTTAACTTTAAACAGGTTGAGAGCCCTCGGCGCTCACCCAACAGTCCGCGTAAAGTTGTCACAGCCATCCGAGGCTAACAACTAAGTCACACAAAAAAAAAGCCCAACAGTGAACGTATGTGGGCTAAGATGAGATCTCCAATTTAAATTAATTTTTTGCACACTCAATAGGTGTAGAGGTACGCCCACAAGCGCTGGACCACATGTTCCCTCGCCGCAGATTGTTGAATGAGGTAAGGCCAAACTACATATATACAGCCCGATAGCCCAAAAATAATAATAAGTACAACATCTATGCCGTGGTGTCTGCGTATTCACTCCCATAATTGTCAAATTTTTTAACTTCAAAATTATTTCTTATGTATAAATTCTGTGTGAGCACTTACATTATGTCAATTTTAACAGTCCACCTTAAATTAATTAAACAAACTACCAACGGGTGGGCACGTGACTACTACTAAGAAGAACCGGCAAGAAAATCAGCTAATCTATTATTTCTATTCCTTTTTAGTCATAGCTCAAGTGCCTAGCCTTTCGTAGCCTTTCGTATAGGGATGTGACTTACAAGGAAAATAATCGATTTTTTCTTCCAACAGGATTACGATGACATATTTTTTAGGAAATGTGATCTTTATTTTCTAATATAGTATAAAACACTGCACGCAGTATCGTGATGACTATTTTTAGGAAATCTGGGAGTGATTTTATTGCAAACAAAAAAGTAAACACTAAAATAATCGATTAATTTTAATATAAAAAATAATCGATTATTATAAAAATCCCTACACATCCCTACTTTCGTACCACGACATGATATATCCTTTCATACCAGGAACAAATCCCACACGGGGCATCAGATCGCTAGTTCCTCACAATCTATAAATATGGTTGTGAATAAAAAACTATTTTATAATTAAATCGCACTAGTAGAGTCCTGAGACTATCGTGTCCAAATAATCAAAAATTTTAACTTCATAAAAGCAATGTAGATTTTTCAAGTCGTATATAATTTTGACTAGTCATATATTATAAAAAAATCAAGCGAACTCGCTGCTAATGTTCTAAGTCCCGCTTTAAATCTAAATGAGTATGTAGCAATAGAATGCATAACTAATGCGTTGTACACGTTTCTCGAGTCAAAACCGCTGTTACAATACGTTGATACTTTATACACAATGTGTTAGACGGAACCACAACAGTTTATCTTAACCGCATGCACCAACTGTATTACACCTTCAGCTCACGTTTGAAACATGATCAATTTTAGCGGTTGCATTCCAACAACGGCGGGGGACGATGCAAAAAGCACCCTTATATTATAAATGCATCAGTGGACAGGTCGGACGCGACAAAAACGGAGCTCAAACAAGGCACGTATAAATTATTTATGCCATTTTTAGCATTTCGGAGTTTGTGAAGTCAGTAGACGGCGCATGATGACCGCTGCAGATCGTCATCGGCGGCATCGCTTCGATAATGTGCATTTTGAGTCACTAATTTGGCAATGGCGTAGTGATACTATAGCCACATATAATGCACATAAGTGGGTTCGGTATAAAACATAATTTAAAATGATTCTATAAACCGTTTTACCATCGTACCAATCGATGACACTGTAGCAGAATTCATCCATTTCACCTGGAAACACTATGGTCTTGAGCTATATGTTTCCAGCGAGCATTTCTTCTACGTACGTGCAGGATCTGGCATGAACTACCTGCTGCTGTATTTCCCGAGCGCTATGATATGTCCTTCTTCAAACGAGGTTTAAGAAAAGCACTTTCATAACGGTAGGCAGCGCCCTGTGTCCCTGATATTACAAAGATCCATGTGTGGCAGACTGGCAGTATCACTATTCACTTACCATCAGGTGTCTCGCTTGATCGTTTGCCACCATCAGCAATAAAAAAGAAATAAATAAAAAAGCACGTCATAATGTCCCAATGCTATGCTGAACTAATATTATAAATCAACTGCAAGACAATTTCGAACACTAGCTCACGCAATACAATATTTTTAAGTGCTGTCCTTAAATCTGTACATCTCGGTAGACGGCAATAGGCTCGCTCTCACATCCATACTAATATTATAAATGCGAAAGTAAGGATGTTTGTTTGTTTGTTTGTAACGCTTTCACGCTTAAACCACCGAACCGATTACAAAAATTCTTTCACCAATGGAAAGCTATAATGTCAGGGAGTAACATAGGCTATATTTTATCCCGGTATTCCCACAGGAACGGGAACTACGCCGCGGGTAAAGCGACTGAAACCGAAGCGAAGCGAGGGCGGGTTGCTAGTAAGCACATAAAATACAAAAAAAAATTAGACCTCAACAATTATACTTTTGAAGGCCACTTAAAATAAAACTGAAATTAATATATCATTCATAAAGTCTGTTATAGTAATATTATTATGTATTAATGGACTGCAATACAAAATACATTTTTCTTTTTTTTTTGTAAATATGATTAGCTTCAAACATAACCTAGCCAAATGGCTAGGTACTAAAAATTTATAAATTAAATTCAAAATTTGTTTATATATTAAATTCATTTGATAGACACTGATAATCACGAAACAACTATTAAAAGTAAAAAAAAAATCAATTATCAATTGAAAAGATTTATGACAACAATTAATGAACTGTCATAATTAAACTTAAGCGAATCATTTAAATAAAGCGAATTAGCGTAAAAGATAATTAGCCAACTGTCGAGAAATTAATTCTAAGAATTGAATACATAAATCAAAACTCCCACGTTAGCGTAGAACGGGTGCATGTAACATAATAATTCACACAGATTATCTGCAAACAGTTCTCGAGCGTCGACTCTAATGTTTCTTTGGAGTACTTAAATATGTATATGCTAATAGTTGAATTTGTACTGACAATAAATTCGCTGTTTCATAACGTCTGAGTTACCCAGTACTATATTTATTTAAAAACGCAAGCAAACATAGGCAACTGATGACAGTAATCCAGATTTCAAGGATCCATCCATCGAAAGTGCATCTATTACTCAAGTGTAAACCAGGATTGGAACATGAAAGTCTTCTCGGTTCAAAATAATCATTCAACAGTAAGAATATAAGTTTTCACCGCCCCCTTTATCCCGTGGGTATCGTAAATAACGACTAAGGGATATATACGTCTATAAAAAAAAAGGAAAACTCGAAACAAAACCCTATGTCAACATATCTGATCAGCACGGTATAATAGGTCAATTTACCTCCCATTGTGGCGGAGACCCGAACTCCATCAGAGTTCGGGTCTCCGCCACAATGGTCATCCTCGTTCATGATTCATTATTCCAGCTCATATAAGTGCCACTTATGCAAGCTGCAATAATGAATGATGAAGGGGAATGGGGATACACTAGTTTACAATCATCACAAGGAATCAATTATTTAAAAAAAATATCCCTTCTTGAGGAAAGACCATAATCAAATACCATAATCCACACGTTTTTCAGGGTATTTTAAATTACCAGGATATACTGCTGCTCATTGTTCTGATGATCTCTCATCCAGTTTTTACAAATACCATGTTAAAGTAAAAGGTGAGGACATATTGTATTTTTGACCCTAAAAAATATAGACTAATATAGTAAAGTATCCGTGTGGTGACGGAGTAAGAATACAATTCACCACCCCCTATCTTACCCGTGGGTGATCGTACGAGACGACTAAGGGATAAAAACGCATATAACATCTATGCGAGAGAAGGAAAACTCGAAATAAAACCCTATACCAACACGTCTGACCAGCGTGGTATAGTAGGTCAATTACCCTTCCATTATGGAGGAGGCCCGAGCCCAACAGTGGGACGTATATGGGCTGAGATGATGATGAGATGATGATAGTAAAGTAAATCATTCAGGTTTCGGAATTATTTTGCAGAAAGACACAATACTGACGGATACAGACCGATTCGTCATATTGGCTCATACACGTACCACGGCTGGGCTCGAACCTCCTCCACAATAGCAGTGCAATTAACCTATACCATTCTGATCAGACAGGTTGGTATAGGGTTTTGTTTCGACTTTACCTTCTCTTGCATAGATGTTATATGGTTACTATATCCCTTAGTCGTATCTTACGACATCCATGGCGGGTAACATCATCATTCATCATTAATAGCAGAATCTGTTTGTAATGATGACCACAACACCTAATTTAGACGAAATTTCACAGTCATCATGACCAAGAGTCACATTTGGTTTTCATATGACAATTTGCCATTGTATTAATAACTAGCAACCCGCTTCGCTTCGGTTTCAGTCGTCTTGCCTGCGTAGTTCCCGTTCCCGTGGGAATACCGGGATAAAATATAACCAGTTTACTCCTTGATATTATAGCTTTCCATTGGTGAAAGAATTTTTTAAATCGGTCCAGCCGTTTTGAAGATTACCCGGAACAAACAGACAGACAGACAAAAAATATAAAGTGTATTTTAGGCATATGTATAGTGCAAATAACCGTGTGAGCATGAAAAAAGTCCATTGTTTTGACATTACAAACAGACACTCCAATTTTATTTATTGATATAGATAAAAGTTTTTTTTAATTGAACATTTATATCAATATCTTTACTCCACGTATTTAGCTTCAGATAATGGAGGTTATCCGTCAGAATATTTAGGTACATATTAATATTTATCTATAAAAATTATATAATAATAATTAATTATTTTAATATACATACATATATAATATGTAAACACAAATGATGACTATTCAAATATCTATGTTAGTAGATATGGTAATGAAATATTTGTCAAAAGAGACCACGCAGGTCTCGTAAGAGACTCCTAAAGCACACTCCTAAATACTATAAAGAGACATCTTCTCGAAATGACACCCCGTGAGAAAACGTCTGGTCAACGTGTTATCATTTCCTATCCCACAGCAGAGGAGGTTCGCTCTTATAATTATGGATTTAATAAAAAAGAAGTAATAATGCGCTATTCCGTGTGGTGACGGATTAAGAATACAATTCACCACTCCCTACCTTGCCCGTGGATGTCGTGAAAGACGACTAAGGGATATAATATGCACATAAGATCTGTGCAAGAGAAGGAAATCTCGAAATATATCGGTATATATATTCATACATGTCTGACCAGCGTGGTATAGTAGGTCAAATTCCCACCCATTGTGGAGGAGCCCTGAGCCCAACAGTGGGACATATGTGGGCTGCGATGATGATGCATGCCCTGACACATGTAGTGACAGTTTAAAAATACAATTTCCATTACTTATCCGCGATAATCGTAAAAACCAACTGAAGAACGAACACGAGAATAGGCAGCATAAATTTCCTAGAAAACTCATAACTAGAGTTATCCATAAATTAAACGTTATAAAATATCTTAAGTGACATACAAATATTAATAAATGTCTCGGCCATAATGTCAGCAACTTTTTATTGTCTGCCATAAATAGTTTTATCCAAGCTTATTGATGGACCTATAGCCCGTTACCATTCTAGATAGCACGGTTCTTACATACATTTTTTTAATGATAATTATTATATTTTCTCGTTGATAATAACAAGTGGTAAATGACTCTGTTGATTAAACTGGACGTGATCATAATATGGACTAGTGTTTAAATTTATTTTTTTACTAGCAACCCGCCCTCGCTTCGCTTCGGTTATAGGTTATAGTCGTTTTACCCGCGTAGTTCCCGTTCCCGTGGGAATACCGGGATAAAAGATAGCCTAGTTTACGCCCTGATATTATAGCTTTCCATTGGTGAAAGAATTTTTGAAATCGGTCCAGCCGTTTTGAAGATTACCCGCAACTAACAGACAGACAGACAAAAAATTTTTAATCTGTATTTTAGGCATAGGTGTCGTGCAAATAACCGTGTGAGCATGAAAAAAGCCTATTATTTTGACATTACAAACAGACACTCCAATTTTATTTATTGGTATAGATAACTAGTGTCGCAAGTCGTAACTTCTAATGTCGCTATAATAGTTTGTTTTCCACGAAACGACAAAGGGACTAGATAAAGTTTTAATTAGAGATTCCGGATGAAATTCCTCCATGAGCCGTCGGGAGCCGATACATTCCCGCTTCGGTATCAGCCGAGTTTTTACCACCAAGCAAACTCGTTCCCTCCTCGCCGTCCTCGTCCAGATAAATAACTACAATAAATATATCCACAGAGTCAAACGCTTTCTCTCTTTAAACGGTACCATAAAAATTTTGAAATTCATGTGATTTTTGAACCAATTAAGATTTTGTTTTCGTCCACTCTCTCTCGTTTGTCAAAGCAAATAAGTTTTTGCACAAAATACTGAACGATTAATTGACCCGTTCATTATTGCCGACTTATAGGCATTATTACAAATCATAATTTACACTTATATACGTCCTGATTTGGAAATAAGAACTTCGACATTAAATAGGAGACCTTTAGCCAATTATTCTGACCACACAGGTTAGCTGAATAATTTTAATCTGAGATTTCCTTCTCTCGTGGTGATATTATTAAAGTCCCTTACAATACATGTACTAACAAATTCACCCAATTTTACCCGCGTAGTTGCCATAACCATGTGATTACGGGCATAAAATATACCATACGTTATTTGCTAACAAGTTTTCCAATGGTGAAATAATTTTAAAATCGATTTAGCGGATTAGGCGTGAAAGCCTAACAAACAAACTTACCATACCCATTTATAATATTAATTTGAATTGGTGAAATTCATTATGCGCTTATGATTGTAAATAATATTAATTGTCGTGGCATTGGGACTCAATCATGCGGTCGCGGTGATTATAACAACATTGTACAAAAACTATATGAACCGAGATAGTTTCGCGCGGTTAACTCCCATACTTATTATTGTTCTTGCTTGACTTTCATGTGATTATCGATCACAGTAGCTAGTCATATTTCCCAACATTGTTGCGGTATTCACGTGAAACGAATCAACATACTCTTGCCCCGGGCGAAACACTGCACCTGACTCCCGCAAGATAACTTATTTACTATAACATTTTTAAATATGTATACTATCAGACCAGTTATTATCAAGAATGGAAGCACCATATATATTCATGCATAAATGCATCAGCGTGTACAGACTAGAAATTACTGAACTAATTGAAAAAAAAAAACAACAGGCTTCAATAAAATGCAAATTGACCTGTTCCTTTATATTATCTAGTCCAATATTGTTATAAAATACTGAAGACCATTTACAATTTTCAAATTAATATGATAAACCAAGACACCTTTTCTCAATAACCATAAATTAATTATTCTTATTGGTCACCCCATAAAAATGGCATTCTTAATACAAAAATCTATAGTAAAACTTATTTAAAATTCCTGTTGGTAACTCTGGTTGTAAGCGTGTTACTTTGTCATTACAGTATGTCATATTAGGCGAAGACAGTAAACAGGTTCAGTTAAAAAAATATGAATAAAGGTTGTCTGCATCAACAAATTAAAGGTCGAATAAACGATGCCACACTAGGATGCAATTAGATCTTTTTAGGAACATCGATCCCTCCAGCTGGCAGGGTATGTCATTATCTACTACAAATAACCGGTTAAAAGGAAAAAATTATAAACGCTCTATGACATTAAAGCCTGGTTCATTTTACACAACGAGCGACTCGCTACTGTTTAATAACTGGTATTTATTGCACTTCATCAGATAACGGGACTACGGTCCATTGTAATTAATTTCGATAAACAATAATTAAAGTCGTACTTAGGGAATAATTGCATTTATGTGCCAATGAAGGTAGGAATTAGCTCAAGTTTTTGGCGTACTAATAATCATTTATTTGATAACATGTACTTATGCCCATTCGACTTAACGTTTATAGTATTTTTCCATTTTTGAAATTACAACTTAAAAGATACTCAATTACGGACCGCAAAATACTTAAAAGACATTTACACCAGGTTATATTTATGATATCCTTTTGAAATATCATCTCATAATCTCAGTTCATATATGTTTCACCACTGATCTCGAGCCTTCTCCACGATAGGAGCAAAATTGAGTGGTGTAGTAACACCACGCTGGTCCGTCAGTCTTTTACTTACGCGTCTTGCTTCCCTTACATATATGTTGATCGGCATATCACGTCTCTTAATCCCCTTTTACGTCACCCACGGGCAAGAAATTAGAGTGGTGAATTGTTTTCTAACTCCATCACCACACGAACCTTACTTGTGCATGTACACAAGTAAGATTTTCATAAACAAAATAAAGAAGACCTTTGCTTTTTGTGTCTCATAGCAGTTATTCTTATGGCAATGTCTATTCCATCTTAGTATAGGTACGGGCTACCCCACTAACACTTTTCTGTCTGCAGCCATAACATGGCTCGTGCGTAATAGTAGGTATCATCATCATCATCATCGCAGCCCACATACGTCCCACTGTTAAGCTCGGGCCTTCTCCACAATGGGAGGGAATTTGACCTACTATACCATGCTGGTCAGACATGTTGGTATAGGTTTTCGTTTCGAGTTTTACTTCTCTTACACAGATGGTATGCATATTATATCCCATAGTCGTCTTTTACGACATCCACGGGCAAGATAGGGAGTGGTGAATTGTATTCTTACTCCGTCACCATACGGAAAGTAGGTATCACGCCCTAAAAAAAAACGACATCTGAATAGTAGCAATTTTTCCGCCTAGTCGTGAACGAAAGAGACGACGTCCCAAAACTCCACTTTACAATACAGAGAGACCTGGCTGTCCCTGGTATTGCAGAGGTCTATAAGGGGCGGTTACCATTCGGGTGTGCCGCTCGTTCGTTTGCCACCAAATGCAATAAATAGATTCAAGGAATATATTCGAAGATAAATCAAATCATTTATTCTGCATAGGTCCCTTGAGGGCACTTACCTATTGTCAAATTTATACATCGTTTGAATACAATACAATATCTACCACCGGATCGGAACGCGGCCACAAGCTGAGAAGATCCGGCAAGAAACTCAGCGGGCTGTCATTTTTTTACTATCTTTTGAATACAATTACGTATACAACATATAGTCTTAGCTCAAGTGTGATGCCCTTCGAGATAACTATTTTTTATAATTTAGTTCAAACAAGGAAAGGAAATCATGGGTGGACCAGATCCCACAAGCAGCACCCGATCACGAGTTAACTACTAGAGCAGCCATCACTCCTCTCAACCACATTGGAGAGAAGGGAGTGACCCGCCCTACTTAGCTACCGCAAGCAGAACCTTGTTCAGTGAGCATGACCAAACAGAATAAAATTAAAGTTACAGCTTAGAATGTTAATATGAAATAGGAGTGGTTACGTTAAATCTGTCTACCGTGATATAAAAAATCTATTCCACTCGTAATTTATGTTATATAAATCAAACAGCCGACTACCAAATTTTAAATATAACAAAAAAAAAAGAGAAAGTGGAAAGGCATTGGTTTCATTTCAATTGACGATGATTTTTTTTAACCTTCCAAGTTGTTAGTATCAAGTAGATTATTCAAATCGACAGCAATCAATAAACTGTAGTAACAATACCCAGTAACACTGAACTACGTTTAATATATAACGAAGCAGTAAGCTTTTTTGTTAGCTTCGTGGCTAGAACAATGACTGCTATAGATATCCAGTTCGATTCAGTCTCATTTTGAATCCGAGGAACGCATATTTTTTTTTTTTTTATTAAGACAACACCCTTCTAAGGAATGAAATTCTTATATCATTGCAGCTTTTACAAATATAAAAATAATGAAAACAAATTATAACAAAATCAATTCATCCATATTTGTGGATCGTAAAAAAGGTTTATGGCTACAAATTTATCAGAGATGCCATGGAATCTAGTGACCATAACCGAAATTATCGGAAATCCAGTATTAAAATATATCAGACACTACTAAATGTAAGCCTAGAAATAAAACCAAATCATTATTACTTTATATTTTCTTTTCGTAATTCCCTAAATAATATCCATAACCAAAACTCTATCCGAAAGTGTGGGATAATAGGAAATAATTTGATATCCATAGTGGAATCTGAAATAGATATACCTTTATTTTAATATCCGTAAGCGTATCCTCATCCGAAAGTTAATATCTGCAATTTCCGCCGCCCTTTACAATATACCCACAAGAAAAGAAGGAATGCTAACACATTGTAGGTATTTTTAATCTGCCATCTCAAATATACTTAAATATCATTATCATAACTCATATACGTCCCACTGATGGGCTCGAGCCTCCTCCACGATGGGAGGGAAATTGACCTACACCAGGATGGTCAGGCGATTGGTGATTGGAGACAGGATGGTTGGTTTTGTGGTTTTATTTCAAGTTTTCCTTCTTTTACACAGTTATTATATACATAATATATCCCTTAAGTCGTCTTCAACGACACCCACGGGTGAGATAGGGAATGGTGAATTGTATTCTTACCCCGTTACCAGACGGAAAACTTAAATACAACATCACCCTAATATATGTATTTGATTAGAAACTAGAAGCCTCTGTTTATTTGAGTGCACTAGTCAACATAAATAGATATTAAACATTATTCAATACATGAATTCTTAAGACTGCAGCTTACACCGCAGTAACAATGGTTCTGGTATTGCAAGGACAGACCAACGCTTTAAGAAATAAGACTGTGCAAGTAAACAGTTTATTCACATTTGTACCTACTACAAGCGTCAGGATTAAAATCTCCGGTCAGATTACGTCAGCTGTTTAATTTTCTAAAGCCTTGCTAGCATACCTATATATTCTAACACTTATAGGAGACTGTGTAATACTAACTGATTAGATGGATGTGAATTTTCGTTTGTTACTACTTAAACGATGATGTTGAAGTTACATACATACATGTTTCAGGCAACGTGTAAGTCAAGGGTTTCACTCAGGGCAAAATATTATTCTTGAGAAATGGAAAAATAGATTGACATAGTTATATTAACGGGAGCGTAGCTGCGGTTATAACTAAGACTTTATAAAATTAAATCTAATGATACATATTATCTAACACTATGACTATCTCGTCGTTAGACTAGTGGCATAACAACGTGACTACTGATTGCAATGAACCGAATTCGACGGTTATTGGGACTTTCCTTTAGGTAATCCGTGTGGTGATGAAGTAAGAATACAATTCACCACTCCCTATCTTGCCCGTGGATGTCTTCAAACACGACTAAGGGATATAATATGCATATAACATCTGCGCAAGAGAAAAAAAGACTCGAAATAAAACTAAGTATACCTACATGTCTAACCAGCATGGTAAGTCAATTTCCCTCTTAATGGGGAGGAGACTCTGAGTCCAACAGTGAGACAGGTATGAGCTGAGTCGACGACGAATCCTTATTCCGGTATCTGCCAGTGTCAGATGGACGACGAATTTAAAAAGTTATAGGCGATGATATCTTCATGTTCGCATCAATACTAAGCACTCAACAATACAAATTTTCCACGAACAGAATGAAGACTGTGTATTATATCACAGGTGATATCGATAACCTTGTACAGTCAGACCAGGGCCGCTGAATGAAAGTACCGATACTGCCGGCTGCCGGAACACGCGTAGGTGCCGGAGGCTGCCGGGCGGACGTACTCAGATCAAGCTACTACTAAATAACTTTAATGATTTGCAGTTGAATTGTAAGCTATGAATAGAATATTACGTAGTAACAGAGTTATAAAATTGTTAGATGTCTTCCAAGTGCAATTTTATGCTTAGCGGAAAAACTGAAAATAATATATGTATTTAAAAATAAAAATCTAAGGTGTATTTTATAATCTAATACTCGTATGTATTTTATAATCTAACATATATTTTATAAAAGATACATCCGGGATAGTACCACACTCTCGTAAAAAATCGGCATCTGAGTAGTAGCAATTTGTTATTGCACTTCGTTCGGTGAGCGAGAGAGCTAGAAGCCCATCTTGGTAATGCCTTTGGTATCACCAAACCTCATTGCACGCATACACATTCCCTTCACATTCTTCACGATAAGCAGCGGCCTAAGATCCAGTGGCAGTATCACTTACTAATATCTGGTTGACCGAGCTTCGCTCGGCATATTTTTAACGAATTTATTTAGATACTAGCAACCCGCCCTCGCTTCGCTTTGGTTATAGGTTATAGTCGTTTTTCCCGCGTAGTTCCCGTGGAAATACCGGGATAAAATATAGCCTAGTTTACGCCCTGATATTATAGCTTTCCATTGGTGAAAGAATTTTTGAAATCGGTCCAGCCGTTTTGAAGATTACCCGGAACAAACAGACAGACAGACAAAAATTTTTTAATTGCTATTTTAGGCATAGGTGTCGTGCAAATAACCGTATGAGCATGAAAAAAGCCTATTATTTTGACATTACAAACAGACACTCCAATTTTATTTATTGGTATAGATATATGTATTACTAAAAAATAAAAAATAAATCATGAAAAATATATAAAAAATTACAAAAAGTGAATAATAATAACACCGAGATTCGAACCGACGCTGTTTGATTGAAAAAATACCAAAATTAAAACCTGTCACCTTCCCATTTGAGCTATCGTAACTCATGACATTGCCATCGAAATTTGAATTCATATTCTTTTAAAATTTAATGTCATTGTTTATTTTGCTAAAAACACGGACAAAACAACATTTTCTATAAATTAAACCTAGCTCTATTAAATTTAAGCAAATTAATCCTCTAGTATGCCAAGTTTCAACAAAATCGTTGGAGCCGTTTCCGAGATCCTGAATATATATATAGGTATATATATATATATATATATATATATATATATATATATATACAAGAATTGCTCGTTTAAAGATATAAGATCAGGTGTGCTGTTTGCTCATCAGCTATAAAAAATGCACGAACTTATTTCACATTCAATGAACGAATGGATTATTCAATTATATTAAAACTGTCGTACTGTGATAAAAAAGAAACCTAATAATAATATCTTAAAAAATCTTATTATAGACAAATCAGCATTTTTATTATATCATCCGCCTATAGCATTGATTCCTAACCTGGGGGTAATTACACCCGCGGGGGTAAAATTTGTATTTTGGAGAGGTAACAATGAGCTGGTTGTTGTCTCGAACGCCGAATTTTAAAATGACAAGTCTGAGCGCCGACTAGTGTGCAAAGTGTACCTTTGATTTCAACGTTGGGAGGAGGGGTAAAATCAGTGACCCTAGTTAGATCATGAGGGTAACAGATCTAAAAAAGTTAAGAACCACTGGCCTATACCACCTACCTCCTGTTATGATGGAGTTTCTTGCTTAATAGTAAAAAGTACGGTATGAAAAAAAATTGGTATAGAAATTAATAGATAAAAATACATTTATGTAAATAGTAGAAAATAAATGGTTTAACATGAAAACAAACAAAGATTCGTTTACTATTTTAGTAGCTTCAACCAATTATATTACTAAAGATACCGTAACGCATAGTAGCTTAATTGATTAAAACAGTTTAGAACTACCATAAAATCGTGCGTAGGCCTCTTTTAGGCAGGATATAACTTGGCCACATGTACTGCTTTTTTTTAACCGATATAACCCGAAGAATTGACGCGTTGTAATGGCTATGGGCAAGCCACATCGCTGACAACCGCTAGGGAAGAAAGGCTTTCGAGTGGCGACCACGAATCAGACGATGCAGCATAGGACGACCCCCTAGTAGGTGGACTGACGCCGTCTTGAAAGTAGCAGGGAAACGTTGGATGCAAGTGGCACTGCGTCCAACAGTGGACGTCTTTGGGCTAATGGATGGATGATAAATGATGTACTGTTTTTGGGTAACCAATAGGATATAATCAGAAGGTCCTTAAAATCGCTGTGATGCTCAATCCTTAACAGTTTTATTGGGGCAGCTCAAGACGTACTGATAAACTCACAGTGTCATCAGGTAGGGCATCATCAAATGTAGATTGTGCAAGACAGCGGTGGCTATCTCTATTTTAAAATTTAAACTAAATGTGTGGCTAACCTAATTTTTTAAATATAAAAGTAATTAATATTTGAAGTCTTTAACAACTAAGAAATTTAGATACCGATTAAATTTTACTCACAATAATTATTTAGTAAGTATGTGAGCTGATATGATGATAATTTTTTCTATCAAAGAAATACGCTAATATTAAGAAGCTGAAACTACTTGCGAGAAATTATCACTCTGTATTCTCCACTCAATAGAAGGGATTACTGCTTGGCAATATCTTGGTCTCATCAATAACTACTGCTACTTTAAATTACATTTAAAAATAGTTGACCATAAAATATAAATTTAAATATGTAATAAAATATAAGTTCAACTCAGCGAGGCATTGCCACGATAATCTATTAAATTAGTATGTATGTATACTTTTAACAGAGTCATGTAATTTAAAAAAGTTGCGGCTGCTTTGTAAACATCTACAGTGCTTAATTAAATTTTCACCTGATGGATTTACATAGATATTATTATGTAATGTTAATTCCAAAAACCCGAAAGGGGCTGGAGTGGTTAATCTTTACAGATAATTAAAATTTAAGAACTTGAAGCTCTTGAAATTAACCGTTAGAAATAGAGTAACATTTTAAGAACGGTGGTAAGAGTTATTAATTTGGATGCTGGTTTCTCAATAACTGAACCAAAAAAAAAATTGTTGTCAAATAAATCATAAACTGGCTAACTACTGTATTTTTTCATTCGTTTATATTTTATTTTATCTTAAGTCTAACCGGTTGTATAAATAATATATAACTAATAATTGGGTTCTAATCCTGGGTCATCAAAATCATCAATCATTAAAAAATATTTTTTTTTTTGCGCTGCCCAGGTGGTTATTTAGATTCTGTTATACTATTCAATTTTTCTTGGTGATTTTGCCACCAAGAAAATATCAATAGTAAGCCTAGAGTCTGCTCTTAATGGCTATAAATACGTCCCTTTTTCTTCATCATTATTTTCTAATGTTCCACTAATTTTGAATGTTTTCGTGAATCTACGAGGGGTGATCCAAAAGTAATGATAATCAATAATAAACACAATGAATAAAATAAAAAAATATATTTATTTCTCAACATAGTCTCCTAGCAAGTCTATACATTTAGTCCATCTCTTTTCTAAACCTAAAATTCCCTTACAAAAAAAATCTTTATCTTGACTCTCAAAAAAGTCCTCAACCGCGGCCATCACGTCGCTATCATCATCAAATTTCTTGCCTCGGAGGTGTTCCTTGAGTCGTGGAAAGAGATAGAAGTCACTGGGGGCTAGATCTGGTGAATAGGGGGGGTGTTCCACCAACTCAAAGCCCGCTTCCTGAATGCCAGCCATGGCAATTGCAGCTTTGTGAACAGGTGCGTTGTCTTGATGGAACAACACTCCAGCCCGCAGTTTGCCTCGCCTTTTCTCCTTAATAGCCTCCCGCAATCTTCTTATTTGTTCTGCATAGTAGGAGCCTGTAATAGTGGCCCCCTTTTCCAAGTAGTCCACCATGATTATTCCTTCAGCGTCCCAAAAAACAGACGCCATAACCTTCCCTGCTGAGCTTGACACTTTGAATTTCTTCGGCGTCGGTTCATCGGATCGTTTCCATGTCATCGATTGTTGTTTTGTTTCAGGATCAAAATGGTGGATCCAGGTCTCGTCCATGGTCACAAAACGTGACAAAAAATTGTCCTTGTCTGCCTGGAACTTTTCGAGATTTGCTCTTGACATGTCGACTCGTTTCTTCTTTTGCTCGTCGTTTAACATTTTCGGTACCCAACGCGCGGAGACCTTTCTCATATGCAATTCGTTCGCAAGGATTCTTTGAATGCTGCCATATGAGATCCCTGTGACCTCAGCTACATGCCTGATAGTCACTCTTCGATCTTCCAATACAACTTCTTCAACTTTTTTCACATTTTCTTCAGTGAGGGACGTCGATGGGCGTCCTTCGCGGTGTTCGTCTTCCGTCGATGTTCTTCCCAGCTTAAACTCCTTAGCCCAGCGTGCAACTGTGGAATATGGAGGAGAAGAGTCCCCTAATGTTTCCACCAAGTCGCTGTGTATGTCTTTGGTAGACATTTTTTTCAAGCAGAGGTATTTAATGACAGCTCTGATTTCGTGTTTTTCCATTTTGATGTTCACTCCTTGACAGTCCGTATTCAAATGAATGTAGCTCCCGGGAATTGTGGCCTATTTATATGATTTTTTTTTCCTGAACTAGTGGGTAACTGAGCAAGTGACTGAAATTTTTTTGTATTTTTGTGTGCACTAGAAATAACTGATTATCATTACTTTTGGATCACCCCTCGTATATATATCATCATAACAACTCATATACGTACCGCTGTTGGGATCGAGCCTCTCCATAATGGAAGGGAAATTGGCCTACTATACCAACGCTGGTCCGACGTGTTGGTATATGGTTTTTACTTGCACAAAAAGTCATCTTTTACGACACCCTTTTAGGAGTGGTAGGACCACACTGTCGACAGTTATCTGTCTACAGCCGCGGGCCGGTCCGTCCGGGGCAGTACCATGCTCTCGCAGGAAATCGACGTCTGAGTAGTAGCAATTTGTTACTGCGCTTCGTTCGGTGAGCGAGAGAGCCGTAAGCCCAACTTTCTGAGGGTGATTGCGTGTGGAGGGTTTTGGTGGTGCCCTTGGTATCACCGAGCCTCAATGCACGCATTCACACTCCCTTCGCTTTCTTCGCGGTAGGCAACGGCCTTGTAAAGGTCCATGAGCGGCAGCAACACTTACCATCAGGTGTACTGTTTGCTCGTTTGCCACCGTTTACAATAAAAAAAAAAAAAAAAAAAAAACACCCACTGGCAAAGAAAGGGGGGTGGTGAATTGTATTCTTATTCCGTCACTACACGGAAAATGCCACTCACTGACTGACTTCTTCACGAGATCTTCAAAACCATAGGTGCGATTTACTTCAAATTTCGCATAACTACTCTTTTCGAAACGTAGACGGGTACTAAGTTAGTACGAAAATCATATGCAAACATTATTTTTAATCTATCATACCAAATGATTCCATGTCATAATAGCCCTTGAGATTATAATCGTTGCTATTCTAGCTATTGACGTTTTAAAGATTGCTATGGTAACCATTATCGTATATGTATATGGATCGTATATATTGCTAAATCACTGTTGTCTAATTTTTAATATTTTCTATAATACTTATAATTTTTACACAATAAAATTAGAATCATCGCAGCCTACATACGACCTGCTGTTGGGCTCGGGCCTCCTCCACAATGGGAGGCAATTTAACCTACTACACCATACTGGTCAGACATGTTGGTATAGAGTTTCATTTCGAGGTTTCCTTCTCTTTAAAAAAAAATAGAGTATTTCGCAAATAATAATTCAAATAACAATTCCTTTTGAGAGCTTTGGTTGCATGCACTGGAAGTTAGTCTGTACCTACGACGCCTTCTCACCCTCTGTTTCTCTTTTATGACGCTAACGAAGCTGGTATATAAACTCATTTGCAAAAAAAACGGGCACCTAAGCAATGAACCATTTCAAATGTTAATATTTCTTTGTTTGATAATTATAGGTAGTTTTATCCACACAATTTGCTAAATTAATAAGAAAATAATCGTTTTCATCAGTATTTCATAAAATTTAGATACAATTTATGGGAAATAATGCTAAACCTCGCTAGTAGTGTATATTTGCTAGTAGTGCATATGCTCATGAAGTAAAAATAAAAAAGTTTTTTTGTTTGTTTTTCTTTAATAAAGTAAAAGCAGATAAATGTTTAGTATCGAGTGTGACCCCCTCTAGCTAAAATCACAGCTTGAATTCGTCTGGGCATGCTAGCGAGTATATCCCGGATACTTGCTTGCGGAATACGTTCCCACTCCGCAGTAATCACATTCTTCAGCTCTCTGATGGTCTGCGGAGCCGGGTGTACTGATCTCACACGCCGTTTCAGAACGTCCCAGACATGCTCTATGGGATTGAGGTCGGGACTTCGAGCTGGCCAATCCAAACGACGAATGCCGACCTCTTGCACATACGCATTAACATCGCGGGATCGGTGGGCGCGAGCATTGTCGTCCATAAAAATCGAGTCTTCACCTAGAGCGGCCAATGCGGGTTGTGCATGAGAAATTAGAACTTCCGTTATGTATCGATGCCCAGTCAGTGAGCCGTTTTCAATGAAGACTAACTCTGTACGATCCATTGAATTTATTCCTGCCCAAAACATAACAGAGCCCCCACCATAAGGTGTGATTTCTTCGAAACATGCCTCTGCAAAGCGTTCTCCTTGTCTTCTTAGCACTCGCCGACGTCGATCTTCACCGAACAGAGATATCTTGGCTTCATCAGAGAACAAAACCCTATTCCAATCGTCTTGAGTCCATGATTCACAATTTCTAGCGAACCTAAGCCTGTGAACTCTGTGCTCACGGAGTAATTTGGGGCCGCGGGCCGGGCGGTGACTGCGTATATTGGCAGCGAGAAACCTCCTCCTGACCGTCCATAGACTAATATGCACATTTCTTACTTCTTGGAGGTTGTTCTTAAGATCCATATACGAAGATTTGCGATTTCTCAATGCGCGACTCACAAGAAAACGATCATCCCGTGGTTGGGTACATGGTTTTCTTCCAGAACCAGGCCTTCTCTCGACGGAACCAGTCTCCTGATATCGCTGCCAGGTCCTTTGGACTGTCGAGCGACTAACATTTAGCCTCCTAGCCACGAAACATTGGCTGCAACCCTCTTCAAGCAGCGCGATAATTTTGGTAGCTTTTACCACTTTATCTACCATTTTTGATACAGCCAAACAGCATTAAATAAAGCTTTGACAGTCAAGGATATGAAATTAATCGATAAAAATTGAATAAAAGTTATGAAAGTCGATGTTAACTTCTGGAACTTCGCGCCAAAAATGTAGGATAAAAAGGGGTTTTCTTTAAAAATGAACATCAAATGAAAAATTGAATTTAGAACGTACTTTTTTAAATACCACAGCATTTTTAAAACCGGCCAGTAACGTGTACAAACGATTGAAACCTTTTTGGTATTGTATCTTTTTAAATATGAATGAAAATCAAAACCGCCCGTTTTTTTGCAAATGAGTTTATATATATATATATGTGTACATAAGAGTAAAAATATTTTTGACATATTCTAACGCACTTCAAAGTTGTTTTTACTATCTCAATGTTTCGATTATTTACTTTTCAGCATTTATAGTCAAGGAAGGACTAAAGTGTTTAGCGTTCAATAAGTCATCGCTATCACAGCGGTTTTTTATCTACCCACTACACTATGATTTATTAAATTTTGAAGCACATTTTTAATAAAAATATATCATCACTTATTATTGAACATTAGGTTACGGCAATTATTATAATTTGACAATTTATTAATTAGCTTTATGTCAGGTTTAAATTAGTTACAGGTCTAACTTGTTTTATTTCAAAATGATTCACTGCCATGTATCGTTCTAATGTCAAACCGAGAGGATTTTAAACCCATGTCCTGCACGCTGTGCAATGTCGGGTTGGTAGTACATATAGTAACGTAATCAAGCTATTGAGGCAACCTGTCAGAAATACACTTTACTAACTTTCTTTTGCGCGACCACTGTGTGGCTATCTGATATCTCCAATGGACTACCGCTACTATTTAAGGTAATTTTATTTCCAAAAAAAGAATTAAGGTTATGTGATTATTTCTGATATTTACGCGAGTATAACACATTTATTAAAACTATATCTACGAACTTTGTAGCGTTTGTATTTGATTTTTGATTGGCCGAAAAAAAATCAAATACAAAACGCGATAAAATCCGTAAAAATAGTTATTTTATGAGCTTAATCAAAAGTCATGAAATTGTAAGTACTATTGAAATAATAACAAACAATAACTACTTATTCCTATTAAGTTTTAATGATAATCGACATCAAGCCTTTAGTTCGGAATTATTAATAAAAATGTGATTTAAATACATACAACGGTACAAAACTATAACGCGAGCGAAAGCGTTACTAAAACTTTAGCTCATAACATGAATAAAATAATGTAAAATTTCATGGCAACATTGTCATGCCTTTTTTGGGGTAGGCTATATATAGACATATCTGGACACAGCACACACAAGCATTATCATGGCTAGATCGAGGTTTCTTTAACCTTTACAGCTTTTTTAATAGTTTTCCATTTTACAGTTTCATTAAATACTTACCTATGTACATATGTCAAGAAGTACATGCTTATAAAACATAATTATAAAAACTTGATGATTTTAAGATTGATTACATTGTAATTACTCTCTATTATGCAAACTTAGCTAGTCGGGCGAAATGAATTGACAGTTAAAAAAAATGCTGTCTTCTTATTTTTATAATCTTGGAAATCGAATTTTAATCAACCAATTTTTACAAAGTCTCAATCACATATATCTAGTTTATGTTGTTAAAATTTTCTCCCCAGTAATTATATAATGCCTTTAAAGCTTCAGATCGGGCTTTCTGTAAGACAACCCAATAAGTCACATTTCATGGAACAGATCCAATTTACACGGATACTGTGCAGTCTGTGCACGGAATTAAAACTAACATCTCTTTACAAATATTGCCCACTTGTAGAAAAATATTATCTATACAAATAAATAAAATTTAAGTGTGTAATGTTAAAATAATAGAATTTTTCACGCTCGCGGTCCTTTGCATGATACATATGCATAAAAATCAGTTTATTTTTTTTTTTGTCTATCTGTAATAACTTATTGCCCTACATTGGCCACAATTCAGGACTCGATACGATTTCTACAAAAGTTATACATTCTTAAATCAGATTATAAACGTCTACTGTTGGACCTAGGTTGCAAGGATGGATTTTATGGAATAGATTCTACGATGGCAAATGTCAATCATCACAATTAGCGATCACAGTGGATGTTATGTTTCGTATGAGAGTGCTACTGCCCGCCTTCCTGGTGATCTCTCAATCGGATTTTACAATTCCTGTAGGAAAGAAGTAAGTGATGACACATTGTATTTTTAACCTGTCAAAACCTCACAGTCTACTAACCATTTATAATTTTAAATACACGAAGCAGTCACGTTTAATCATTTTATTCATTACCATAATAATTTCCTAAGATAATATATTAATCTAAAGGTATTAACGAATACGTAATCACTTTTAATATATTTTAATAATATAACATTCAGTTAACATTTCATTGACGAAACCAATACTGATTGACAGCCAAAAATCTTATTTCCTTGTACGAGTACATATCCCATTAGTACGGTTACAATCAGTTATAACATGAATAAAATGTAATTACCTACATAAGGCCTCAAGCAAACTGGCTACTTTTGGGCACAAAAAAAAAAGATTAAGCAATTGATCGGTTCGTAATGATAAGATAAAACAAGACAACGTCCAGATTATCCGTGTTAACGAGCAAAGAATAAAAGTTTAATAATCCATTATTCAAAGTTCGTCTTCTCAACGCACATACTTCCTTAATTCCTTACCGACGTTTATGAGCCTCCTCCACAATAGACGAGACTTACAAACTTAAAAGATCAAAATAGCAAATTTAGAGATTTCCTTTCCTTGAAATGATTTTATCTTTGTCTAAGTAACGTCACTTTTCTGAAATTTCTAAAATGTCTTACGTAATTAAGGATAGTGAGTAAACAATACGTTTTAAACTGAATGAAAAGTCAAAACAGCAGTGAGAATTTGATGCAGTAATTAATAATACAATTGGCTGGACGGCATTCGGGAAACTTAAGAGGATCTTCTAATGATTAGAAGATTAAATGGAATATAGAATTAGATCGGCAATTAGAATCTAATCCAACATATCTTAGTGTCTCAAAACACACGTCTACGACTAGTGTGTGTTACCAGTGATGACTTACAGCACAGAAACATGGTTTCTTAAATTTCTCCCCACAACCAAGCTCAAAGTCGTTCAGCATGCTATAGAACTGGTTATGCTCGGACTTTCTTTACGAGATAGAATTCGAAATACGGAAATCCTTAAAAAACGAGTGTAACTGACATAGCGTGAAGAATTAGCACGCCGAAGTGGCAAGGGCCAGGCCACATCGCTCGATGAACCTACAATCACTAGGGAAGAAAAGCGACCGCGTATCCGACGACGCAGTGTAAGACGTCTCCCACCAGATGAACCGACAACCTGGTGTAAGTTACAAGGCATCATTGAATGCGGGTGGAACAGTACCGCACTTTGCGGCGAAATATGAGGCAGTAGACAAAAAAGGCTGAATGATGATGATTAATAGGTACAACCCATCATGGAGGTACAAGCAGCCGTAAAGTATCATGTGTTTTGAAATATAGACACAGGTGCCTGGACAGGACCAAGAGATCATGTAACAGGGTGGTGATATTCTGAATTCATAATAGATTATCACTTTAAACAAACTACAAACATTATCAACATGTACTTGTTAAAAGCTTTTATTACATTTGGAGCGGAAGGCAAACAACAAAATTGTTTGGAATTTATTATTACTGTTCTATTAGTATCAAGTTATTACCATTACTATAATCAATGTAACAGATACAGGTTACAATAAATTTGACAATGTCTTTCACTAATTGTATGAAATCCTTATAACTCGAGATTTATGAGATCCGTTAATTAAAGTACGTAACATGTTGATACAAAAGCCGGGGATAGATACAAACGTAGAGACAAGAACTAAGTGGTCTTACGACGTCCTTTTACCCCGACAACAGGGGTCAGTGCGGCTGTAAATAGCGCTAGCAGATGCTCCGGACAGCCGATTAATAAGAGAGGGACTCCGCCCCGGGCTGCGGTTGAGACTGAACAGCGCCAATTTAACAAACACCCTCTAGATAAGCCGCTTACCCGAATCTTGGAGACAAACACAGTGGCTAGAGATAATAGGAATGCTAATTGTGAAGCCGATAAAAGGTTACATTGCAAATAATGTACCTAATTTTAATTCAAATACAGTTATATTACATTAATATATTTAAAGGAGCAATTCTTGTATCCATACTAATATTATAAATGCGAAAGTAAGGATGTTTGTTTGTTTGTTTGTAACGCTTTCACGCTTAAACCACCGAACCGATTTCAAAAATTCTTTCACCAATGGAAAGCTATAATATCAGGGAGTAACATAGGCTAAATTTTATCCCGGTATTCCCACAGGAACGGGAACTACGCCGCGAGTAAAGCGACTGAAACCGAAGCGAAGCGAGGGCGGGTTGCTAGTATTTCTATATATTCAGAATCGCCGCAACGACTCCAACGATTTCCACGACATTTAGTATACAGGCGATTCGGAGCTGATAAATCGATCTAGATATTTTATTTATATTCTAGTTTTACCGATATTGTCAAAAAAAAATGAAATGAGAATTAAAATGATTCTTTTTTGTGAGAAAAGCAGCTATTATCCAGAAATATTATCTACACAAAAAAAAAACACCGAGTTAAGCTCGGTCATCCGATTACTGTAATTAATGCTACGGATTTTTTAACCACTATAATAAATCCTTAAGACTGTTCTTCCATGTGTCCTAGGCGTAAACAATAGAAATCTCCAGTTCCATTTGTGCCAAATAAAAGGCACCAGTTCCCTTTATATAAATAGGTAAAATTTGTAAAAGTTTATTTAGATTTTATTTTATTCAGATTTTATTGCATTTAATTATTGTCAACCGTATCGAATACTTTTCAGCATTTATCACAGAAAAATTAATGTGGCATTTATGGTCACAGAGAAACTAAGTTATTTTACGTACGTAGCAAGTTACCGTTATTAGAGAGATATTTAATATGTAGTAAACATTAATTTAGATCAATACTTTTGACATAAATTACCTTTTTTTTTTTTTTTTGGTGGGCTATGGTAAGTGCACGCGCGGTCCTGTCCGTCCGGGGCGATGAAAGGACGGCGCGCGGGCCCATAACCCACCCGTACTCACGTCACCTCGTTGTTGGGCCGACCACCGGAGCAGATGTGACTTGTCATCAGTGGTTGGCCCGACGGAATACCCTTTCGGGTAACCTCTCACCTCTCGACGTACTGGGACTTCGGTCGCCGTCGCGCGGTCAGCCTCTCTGCGGGTGACGGACAATTCCCCGGTCCGATCACCCGCGGCCTCGGCTAGGGCGGCATTAGGCGCAGATACTCGCGCCTGCGCCGCCCGAGTCGCCGGCGGCGGAACGTGTCGCCGAATAGGAGCTCTACTCGCACACGAACCGCCGTCTCCTTCCGTGAGATTACGGCCTCACAGAAGGCGGCGACCGCGTCCCAGTTCCTGACGCTGACGAGCATCTCCCTGGCGATGGTCGGCAGCGCCAGGTCGGCACCGATAATTGCGACGAGTTCACGGCGATCCCCCTCCCATGCAGCACACTCCTCGAGCGTGTGCTGCGCCGTGTCCTCGTCGCAACTGCAGTAGTGGCAGGACGGTGTTCTCTCCCTCCTGACAATCTTGTGCAGGTACTTCCCGAAGCAACCATGCCCCGTCAGCACCTGCACCAGTCGGAAGGAAAGCACCCTGTGCGTCCGCTCCAACCACTCCATCAGCACCGGCCGGAGGGCCTCGACGGTCCTGACACCGTACCGAAGACTCTCCAGCCGGACTGCCCAACGGGCAATGACTTCTCGGCGGGCGTTGACCCGCCAGGCGGTGATCTCTTTGATGGAGATCATGCCGCCGCGGGCGCACGTCTCCGACACCCGCCGATAAATGTCGGCGAGCATCTCCGCCTCCAGGTCCCACGGGGGGGTTCCGGCCAGGAGGCACGCTGCCTCCGTCGCCACCGTGCGGTAACCCCGTATGGCCCTGATCGCCATGACCCTCTGTGGTCGCCACAGGAGGGCCCTAAGACGGACGGTCAGGGACCCCGCCCACACCGGTGCGCCGTACAGGGCCATCGACCGGATCACCCCCACGTACAGCTGTCGGCACGTAGCACTGGGTCCACCCACATTCGGCATCAGCCGCGAAAGGGCGGACGCCGCGCCGACAAACCGGGGAACAAGTCGATGGAGATGCTCCCGGAACCAAAATTAAATTACCTAGTGATAATTCTTAATTCTAAACTTTTCTAGAGAAATGAAAATTATTATATATGCATAGAAATATAATTGAGTCGATGTAAATAGTAACCTCGCATGCCGGATATCGAGGGTTCAATCCACACCTCTAAGTTCCGAGTCTATGGATAATTTGTGTCCGTTAATTGTGTTTGCAAAGTCCTCAAAAATTTATTTTATGTGCGAGATATATTCAGAAAAATGAAACATTACATTTTATCATAAACGGAACAGAATTAATGAGAATTAATAAAACTATAAAAAAAATAATAGCAATAAAAACCGTAACTATCTCCTCATATGAGAGAGAAAAATCATTAGATTTGGAGTTAATCATTAAAACGTATGGTCTAATTTTAAAAATTCTTTAACTAATAGAAAGCGAAACTGTTATACTCAATTTGTTTGGCCATTCCCACGGGAAGGGAGAAAGCACGCACACGGGGCTGCGAACAAAATCCGGTTAAATATATGTAATTCATAAGAGTACATTAATCTTGAATATCAAGAGATAGTGAGACGAAGAAAGTGTTTTGATGATTGACCGCTTTGTGGTTTTCGGACTTGCTTCAACGGACACGTAAAAATAAGGCTGCTACAATTGCTGTTGCAGTAATATCAATTTAAGTCCAAAACTGATTGCTTAACCATTGAAAACTAAAAATATCCGCTCATTCTTCTTTATATAAACAACTGGATCAAAGGCTGTAAATAGTGTTGCCCAAATGCAAGACCAAGACGAGACTTGGACTAGTCCAAGTCTCGTCTCGTCTCGTCTTGGACTAGTCTTGGTCTTGCAACATCACACCTGGTCTCGTCTTGGTCTTGGTATTGCAGCAAGAGTCTCGCAAAGTCTTGCAAGTCTTGCAGTTAGAATAACGTAACAGTCATTTGTCATGGCAATGAAAAATCCAACTAAATTAATCAAATATCATCCTATCCTATCTATCCATCTGCTAGCCTATAGTCCACTATTGAATACAACCCTTACCACTGGGGAAAATTACTCTCCTATTCCCCTGGTGTTACATTAGACAGCGTTACTACTCCTATGGCAAAGGAAGGAATTTCGACCCAGTTTTCTTAAGACGTCACCACACGGGGCAGTTGATACAATAAATTTTGTCATTTTAAATATTTTTTATAAGAAATGGGAATGTTTATATTCCTCTTCAAGTTAACAATATCCACCATACCTAATAGTAGCGCTATAAAAAGGAATGTGTTAATGACGATTTTTATACCTATAATTCTACCTACCTCTAGATATATTTAATACTAGCTGTTCCAACAGCTTCACTTGCTTGACTTACCTATTCATATAATGCTATTATTTCGTTTAAATAACATCGCCCCCTGGCATTAAAAACAATATCACCATTTATAATATCCATAACATACCTACTTTAATGACAATTTTTGTTATCTAAGTAGGTAGTTGCCGTAACAAGGGCTACTACGGAGAACGCTTAACAGCTTTAAAATTTTGTCCAATTTGTTAGCCTTTATAGACACTGCTCCGGAGCAATTTACCAATATGTATGTCATATGTTATGTATTAGAGCCTAAAACTTTTCTGGATAAACTGACTATCCGACAAAATAACATTTTTTTGGAATATTTTCTGAGATTATGGCATTCAAATAAATAATTTCGCCCGATTTATGATAAGTAGTAGTATAGATAATAATAGTTTTTAATAATATACCTATGAAGAGGATCACTAAATGTATAATATTCGTCGTCATCGTCTCAGTTCATAAAAGTGACACTACCGGGCTTAATCTTCCTCCCAGTAGGAGGAAAATTGACCTACTAATCCTACTATACCACACTGGTCAGACATGTTGGTATAGGATTTTATTTCTAGTAGTTTTACTTCTCTTTCACATTATTATATTGTGATCTTTATGTACGCATACCGATCTACGCAAAATATTTTTTTTACGAGTCTGGGTGTTATTTATGTAGATTACGGCTGCCCAATTTCAAAACACAGTAAGGGACAAAAATAAAATTTCCCAGGAAATCAATAAAACTTTTTAGCCACACTAAATGGTATTTTTTAATGACGAATTGACCGTTAATTTTTGTCAGGAATTAGGATGGGAACATGAAAAAAATATATATATCATTTTTACTTTAATTGTGATATTTATTGCACTTACTAGGTTAAAAGTTGTCAGATCATAAAAAAAAATTATTTAACCAATTCAAAAACACAATAAGTGCCCTTACTTGGTTATTAATTTGAAATCAGCGCAGCAAATCAGTAAAACAAAGTTTTTGAATGAAGAAAAGATATTTAGATAAATAATAGATAATTTTCAATTCTATTTATTGCAAATTATAAGTAACTAATACATCTAAATAATGAACATTAAATTAGTAACAAAGTAATTTTAAATCAGAGTGTGTCTTTTTAATAATATTTTACTATTGACATCCGTCTCACTCTATGTTATGTCACATTACGACAAATTAAATAATTCATGTATTAACTATTACGAACATTAACTAATTAATACTATTAAGACCTCCTTTGGTTTTTTTTTACAATTAAATTTGACAATAAAAAGTAAATAAAATCAAGAATATTTATAACATGACCAGATAAATTATTTTTATCGTTGAACGCACTTTTGTTATAAATGAACAAATAATATAAAAAATTATTAACAATCATGAAAACCTTCGATGGCCTTACCATTAAAACTACTCTTCTGAATCTTCCATTGACTCGTCAATTAAGTCTTTAGACGTATTATTCACTTTCAGGGCTTCCCAAAAAATTTTTTTGTTCTCTGGCATCAATGGGCATAACTTCTTTAAAATATTAGTTTTTTTATGTAAAGATATTCCCCGAAATTCTTGAGTCATTTGAGGGAGTTCAGTAGTCTTAAACTTTTTTTAAAAGAAAATCAATCTCAGTATAATCATGGCTAAAATCATTTTTGTACATTAATTTACGTGAGCCTGACTCAAATTTAACTTCTACTATAGGATTAAGGAGAAAATTTTTTAAAGAATCATTAGATTTTCGAGTTGTACGTTTTTTTTTTGCCAATCATAAAAATTTTTAACCTCAACTACATTCAAATTTTTTCGAGATTTAGTAACAGTTTTTTTCAAATCAAAATCATAAATATTTTTTATTTTTCTGATGAGTGATTCGATATTTCCATGAAGTGAGTCCGCAGACATGTGGGTATGACCTTTAGTTAAGTATTTAATCGTTAAAGATTTTAAATTATTATTCGGTCTATTAACTATACTGACTAAACTAGTAAATAAAATCCAATTCTTATTCTGTGCTGTACAATTGTCAGCCCACAAAACAAAATGTTTAACATCTCTTTGAGATTCAATAAATGTTAATATCGCGTCAATAATATTTTGTGCATCTCGACCAGCCATCGCTTCGTGCCAAAGAATTATATCACCGTCAATATTTACGTCAATATAAAAATGGTGACCAGTATCCAATCCAAATCAATAAAAAGAATAAAGTGTGTTGAGACAGAGATAAAAACTTTACCTACTGCAGACTGATTATCTATGGTCGGTAACCTTATTTTCTATACACGTATACAAGTTTGATTTAATAAACAATTTCAAAACAGTAAATAATTTTTTTTTTTTTTTTATTTGCTTAAGACAACACCCTGCACTAAGGAAATAATCCTTGTATTGCGGGGGACTTTACAAACATATAATTAACGGACACAAATTACATCCAGACTCAGAACAACAATTTGTGGATCGCACAAAGTGTTGTCCCGCGTGGGATTCGAACCCCCGACACTGGCACTGTAGGTCGCTATCTTAACCACTACGCCATCTGTGCAGTCGTATAGGCATAGTCGTTATAGGCAGCTAACGAGAATTTTCGAATTGTTTCCGGTGTGACTTTGATTTAAATTTGTCAAATTGAAAAAAAAATGTACTTACTAGGTTTTTAAAAATTGATATATGCATTAAAAAATATCAAAAGCAAAATTTATGTCACTTACTTGGTTTTTAAAAATGTTTAGAGAGTTACTTGGTTTTAAATTTGTCAAATTAAAAAAAAAATGCACTTACTAGGTTTATCAATTTCAATATTTTTAAGAGAAAATTAAATTATGGGCATATATCGATAGAATCATGTTCACACGACTCCATTGAAACGAAAAATGCTAAAAATCGATTTTGAAAAAATTGTCCCTGTGTTTTGAAATTGGGCAGCCGATTAATTGTAGGCACATTTCTATGTCCAACAGTGGACGTCGTTGGGCTAATGAATAAACGGATATATAAACATAATGGGTAAGAGCACTCTCATGTGAAACTTATCAAAACTAACAGGGTGACGATTATGGTATTTTTGTCCTTAAGCCTTTCCAAAGAGTAATTCTGAAAAGCTAACACCAACATTGAAAATCGATTGGTCAATAGACAGATATCTCAAGACTGATTTGACTTGCATGCGTTTAATGACAGAGTAAGAACACATTTCATCACCCCCTATTTTACCCGTGAGTGTCGTAAAAGGCAACTAAGGGCCCATTATATACCTAATATATAGGTATATAACATCGGTACAAGAGAAGGAAAACTTGATATGAAATTCTGTACCAACACGGCCGATCACCGTGATATAGTAGGTCAATTTTCTTCCTATAATGTAGAAGACACAACCTCAACAGTTGGACGTATATAAGCTGAAATGGTGATTTGACTTAAATGCAAGATGCGAGACTTGCAGGCTGTCTTGGTCTTGCTCAAGTCTTGCAGGGTCAGTCTTGGTCTTGGTCTTGCAAAAATTAAGCGGTCTTGGTCTTGGTCTCGTATTTCTCGCAAGACCAGGACCGCAAGACCAAGACTTTTTTGGGCAACACTAGCTGTAAATATGTTACGTTAATTTTTTTAAAGGAACTCATAGAAAATTCCTGATTGTATTAAAAAGAAACGTTTGAAAACTTTTAATTAGTTCACGCCATATTGGCGAAAATTTTGTAATAATAAAAATCCATCCATCAGTCTATAGACGACCACTGTTTGACAAAGAATAATAATACCATTATCACCCTTGCCAACCAAGTTTGTGATCACAATTCGAATTGAAAATCAGTAGTCCAAAAGTTACATTAAACAAAAAATACACCGAACAATTATTTTAAAATAAAGAGTAAATTGAAAATGAAAAAAAAACCTACGTAAAAGGCCTAATAATAAAAAATCGACACCTGAAAATTGCATTCCACGCCGAATATGTCTTGCATTAGTCTGGAAAAGAGCTGAAACTCTTCAAACTGCAATCGACCTTTACAAAACATAGCTAAGAACTATCGGAAGGTAAACTCGCTTTCATGTAAAAAATCGCATCAAAATAGATCCATCAGTTCAAGAGCTACGATGCTACAGACAGACGGACAGGTTGACGCTACAACCTTCATCGCCCTTCGTTTCGAGTCGTTAAAAATAAAAACATTATCGTTACATTTACTTGATCAGGTGTCTACAATAATGTTATTACAATAATTAAGTATTTATATAATGAAGATACACAGGTGTTGATTCTTAAAAAGTAAAGTTCATTAAAAGGTAAGTAGGTAGTAGTTAAGTTAATTTCTATACGAATAGCATTGTAAATTGAACCTACAGGTAAATTATGCAATGCATATTAATTATATTTCTTTGAAATCTAAAAACGTTATAATTTTTGTAAATAGTTATAAATAAATAGAAATATAATCTACACTAATATTATAAAAAAGAAAAATTTATACTTTTGTGTGTGTTGTGTGTATGTTTGTAATGAATAAACTCAAAAACAACTGTGCCGATTTCAAAAATTCTTTCATCATTGGGAAGTTAAAATATCCCTGAGTAATATAGGCTATATTTTATCTCTGTATTCCTACGGGAAAGGGAACTACGCGGGTAAGGCGACTGTAACGGAAGAAGACTGAAACGGAACGGAACAAAGCGACGCCGGGTTGCTAGTTAATTATAAACGATTAGTTGTTTGGCTTTACGTGTGGTGACGGAGTAAGAATACAATTCACAACACCCGAAAAACGTGCTCCTTAACAACTTTAGAAATTAAGCAGCCTGAATGGTAACAGATACCCAAAAATAATTTATTGCCAAATTGTTCCTTTTAATAAGTTCTATAAAAGTCCACAACAGCATATAACTATCTCCACAGCAACCTTTTTATCTTTATAATTTAGATAAATAGTTAAGCGTATTTTAATCAAGGATAGTTATAATATTTGTCTAATGAAGTAATTTTATTATTGAAAGTATATATTTAATTTTAAAGATATATTTGCCCTTTATAATTAAAATAATATAATTTAAATTATTTTTGTAAGAATTTTAGCGAAATAAAAACGAATGACTTAATTAAAAAATGCTCATTTAAACCCAAGCGATGTGAGGGCTGAAAGAAGTCGGAACCTATAATACGCACTGCCCTGTCGTACCCGCTTGGGAAGCCTGACAATTATAGCATTGTTCCTTCTTGGGGAGGTCTTTCTCCGACATTGGAAGTCGATAGACTGGTAGGCAGGATAGGTAGTAAATATGCAAACATTAAAAATGAATATTTTATAAATATAACCTCAGCCATTTATACCCGAAGCTTACTTATGTATTACTGATATTTTGTACGTAGATGTTTGTTACTCAATCACGCGTGAACATTTAAACACATTTGGATGAAAATTGACACATAGCTAGACAATGCTGTGGTTCTTAACACATATGATACTTTTGATTGCGGTAACGTATTCGCTAGGGATAATAGTTGAACTATGAGAAATTTACTTTTTACGCAGACGAAGCCGCTGGCAGAAGCTCTTCGTGTATAAAAAAGAAGTAACTGTATAAAATTAATAACGGAGACGAGGAATATAGGTACGTACTGACTCTCTGTGGCATTAGAAAACATTGATAGCTTTAAATGTGCAATTTTGCCCACTTCAAGCGAGTGATCATTAAACGAATAAAAGCTGATCTTTTGCCACTAAACTAAAATCACTAAAACTAAACGTGTCAACGTTCGGATAAGACCTCAGTCCACATAAGTCCCACTGTTGGGCTCGGGCCGCCTCCATAATAGAAGGGAAATGGAACTACTATACCGCGCTGATCAGACGGGTTAGCATAGGATTTTATGTTGAGTTTTCCGTCTCTTGAATAGATGTTATCTGCATATCATATCGCTTCGCCGTCTTTTACGATACCCACAGGTGTGATGAATTGTATTCTTACTCCGTCACCACACAGAGAAAACATTAACAGCTTTAAATATGCGCAATTTTATTTTTTCCATTTTTGGCATGCATTGAATTTGCTACTAAATTAAAATCACAAACTAAATCTAAACTAACACGTTTGGCTAAAGACATGAAACATTTATACGACACGGAATAGGTGTATCCATAAAATTAGCATATCACTATCTCTTATCAAATCCTAATTCATATAATATCATATAATGTGCAATGCTGACACATTTGACAACAAAAAAAAATTATTTGACAGTCGAATTTTAGTGACCATATTTAGCCGGATGCCAAACTAATATCGCGTCATGATCATTATCAGCTGTTACAAGTATGTTATTCAATAGATCATACGCGATGCGACCATGTAAGGCCACACGAGACATACTCTGATGATGTCATGCGCTTAGCTACAGACATCGGTAACTACGGCCCCGTGCCGACAGCCGTTCAACTATTTCTATGTGAAAAAAAAAGCGCTTCGGTTCTGCCGTTACCACCGATTCCCTGTGAAGCCGGTTTTTTTTTTTCAGTGGTATAATCATCATTAAGGGCAAAATTCTATACTAATCCTAACACTTTTTTAAACGAGTCTGTTAGGACATTATTACTTTTACGAATACCTAAGGCATATATGTATATTGATAAAGTTTCATGGCAATACAGCTGGTAGATTTGGATAACAAGTAGTACAATTTATAAAAATATTGTGGGTTAAATTAGGACAAAATTGAAAGCTGTCTTGGCGTGCAATTCATAATAGCGGATAATAGTTTAAGTTATTATAAATATTAACTGATGAGTTTTAATAGATGATAAGTTGTTTGCTTTGTATAAATAATTTGACAAAACACTTTTGAAGTAGAAGAAAAACAAGAAATTGTTGTTTTAATTTTCTGAGAATATTATACGTTCTTCTAATAAATAAATAAATATCAGGATAATCTACAAAAGTATCCATTTAAATCTCAAGTCTTGTTCAGTGAAGTCGACAACCACACTATAATTATCATAATATTGAACTTGGCTCCCATTTTCACATTTATGTTTTTAAAAGAATCTAACTTGCCTGTGAAATTCATTATAAGTATTATTTTTATAACGCGCCCTGTGTAATATTTTTTTTACCAAAATAAACAATGAACTTCTTCTATAGCCTAAATATCGTTCTAAGAAAGCTAAAAAAACTGACTTAATGTGATAAAAAATATGTAAGTATATAAAATGGATATAATATTATTTAACGAAATTATAGCTTGTAAAATTTGACGATTGATAATTTGGTTATTTAGAGTGAGTAGTGTCTTAAAAAGATGTACATAATGAGTTCAAATCTGCGACAGTAAATAAACAAGCATTACTTAATACAATTCTTCATTGACAGCGTATCCCTGTTGTTATTGAATATTTCTAAGGCATTGTAAGAATACTATATTTCAAGAGAAGGAAAACTTGAAATAAAGCCCTGTACTAACCCGTCAGGCCAACGTGGTATAGTATGTCAATTTACCCTCCTATTGTGGAGCAGATTTGAGCCCAACAGTGGGACGCATACCAAAATGATGAAGATAATGATGACGCATATTTGAGAATAATTTGTATTTAAAATGGACCAAGGAAAGGGTTAATGAAATGATAGCTACAAATTAAATCCAACTGTTTCTAACAGTCTGTTCTAAAGTTCTAAAGTACTTTTGTAATAAAACTAACTTCAGTTTCTTTTGAAAGTACTTTTTTTTTTTTTATTGCAAACGGTGGCAAACGAGTAAACAGTACACCTGATGGTAAGTGTTGCTGCCGCTCATGGACCTTTACAGGGTCGCTGCCTACCGCGAAGAAAGTGAAGGGAGTGTGAATGCGTGCATTGAGGTTCGGTGATACCAAGGGCACCACCAAAACCCTCCACACGCAAACACCCTCAGAAAGTTGGACTTCCGGCTCTCTCGCTCACCGAACGAAGCGCAGTAACAAATCGCTACTGCTCAGACGTCGATTTTCTGCGAGAGTGTGGTACTACCCCGGACGGACCGGCCCGCAGCTGTAGACAGATAACTGTCGACAATGTGGTCCTACCACTAATAACTTTTGAAGACTTCAGTTTTGTTGAGCTTAAATTTACACGGGTTGAACTCGAGTTAAACAAGTACTTAAGATGCTAACTCGAAAAAATTAAATAAACTTTTGTTAAACGCTAGGCTTTTGAAATTTAAAAATATTTCTCATTAATAATATTATTAATATTTCTTAAATCTTTCTCCTTATTCCAGATTAGCTGATTACTACAATTTTTCTATGCCATATAATATCCATATTAGGCCTAATATAGTCCCTAGACTCAATTCCAAAGCTTTTAATAGAATTAGAAAAAAATATATTCACATTACAATTTGCTACTTCTAATATACATATAGTTGTACGACAAAATGGGCGGGATATCTGTTTGTATACTGTTAACCCAGACCATAGATCCTTTTTTACAAGACTTCTCTTGTTTAAATTTTCTTGAAATGCTTGTATACTTAGTCGTTACATACAACAACTACGGGCAATAATAGGATGGTCGACACATTTTTTTATTGGGACTAATCCCACCACACATCCCATCATTAACTCCTGTAAGCCAGGATCCACAATGGTCCCCGCATAAGACACCGAGGTTTGACCCTCAAGAAGTTCCAGGAAACGCTTTTAATTACTTCCGGAACCGCAACAAATTTAATTAGAAAAGAAGAACAGGAGGAAATGGTATAGTGCCACTTCCCTCCTATGCAAAGGGCGCGATAGTTGACATATGTATAATCTATACCAATAAATAAAATTGGAGTGTCTGTTTGTAATGTCAAAATAATAGGCTCTTTTCATGCTCATACGGTTATTTGCACGACACCTATGCCTAAAATAGCAATTAAAAAATGTTTGTCTGTCTGTCTGTTTGTTCCGGGTAATCTTCAAAACGGCTGGACCGATTTCAAAAATTCTTTCACCAATGGAAAGCTATAATATCAGCGCGTAAACTAGGCTATATTTTATCCCGGTATTAACGGGCACTACGCGGGTAAAACGACTATAACCTATAACCGAAGCGAAGCGAGGGCGGGTTGCTAGTTGTAAATAAAACTACTTTACTACTTTTATCGCGTTTGTATTTGATTTTTGATTGCCCGACGCGCGACGTTCCAAATATATTGTAAGGTTTATAGTCACGGGCGGACTATATAAAGTAGTTTTATTTATAATGTATAATACTCGCGTAAACACCAGAAATCATTATATGTATAATTATTCTCACAGATCATACAAAACTACAGTTGTAATAAAGAATCCTCGATATTTAACTCTATAAATGAACGTTTACTGACAATGTAGCGTGCACATTGTTAAAACTTAGAAACATAATTATACGTCTACACAAAATCGACCAGCGCCATCAAGAACAAACGAAAATTGTAATCACCACGCGATGTACGCGTAGGATGATAATAATATAAGTATTCTCTTTCATAATCTAAGAATAAAATTTTAGCTAACACTGATCGGGCATGCTAAGCAGCTTGCGTTGGTTGCTTAGATAATTATTACGTTGAGATTTAATTGTAAACTTTGCAGAAGCAAAGTGCAAAGTGTTCGAAACATCGGGCAATCAAAAATCAAATACAAACGCGATAAAATCCGTAGTTTTATTTACAATGTGTAATACTCGTGTAAACATTAGAAATCGTTGCGATTTAATGTTAATTTTCATCGCAGGTCACATCATTTTGCTGGGTCGGCCACAGATGTCAAGGAATCTGTACCAGTGGTGATGGGGAGAGAATACGGTAGGTTGTGGGGTCACACGCCGCTCATCCGTTGCCCCGGGCAGATTGGGCAGGGTGTGTTCAAACCATAGTCTACCCCAAAATAAGAAAGGAAGGTCACACCATTTTAAGTTAGATCTAGCAAAATATCGATGAGAATTGCAATCAATCCGCGTAGCAGTTTTGCGTGATTCGTGCATAAGCATACAAACAAAAATTCTTAATAATCCTTATTGTAATAAAGACCCTATTTTGTTTTTAATTTATGTAATGCTTATTAGATACATGAATAAGTGATCTCTGACTATGCGTGTGATGACGGAGTAAGATAAAGTCCACCACTTTGTCGTGGGTATCGTAAAAGACGACTAACGAATATAATATGCATATAACATCTATGCATGGAACGAAACATTTAAATTAAAATCCAGCCCACGTGGTATAGTTCCACCCTTTACGAAGGAGGCTCGAACTCAACAGAGGGACGTATATGAGCTGTAATTAATGATTAATGAATGAATAGATTATTTATATTCAATAGGCACCGTCTGTTTTATATTTCTATAAATAAAATACAGCTTTGGAAAATCCTATTCATTTTGTTTTCAATACAAAGGTCAAGTTTACAACGTCGAGAACTCATGTCAAATTTTGAAGATGTTTTTAATTGTGATAAATCATCTTCGTTAACTATAATTATATGTTGCTAGATATTTTCAAATAATATTCAACGTTGTATATAAATCATGTCCAAGTTAGCAAACCTAAAGGATAATTGTAGTAAATCATAGACTAAGCAATCAAGACAATGAGAATTGTAGGTGGGTGTTGCTTGTATTACTAAATTACATATCAGCCCTGTAAATCTGGCGAGGTAGGAATTACTGGATTCGTTCCATTCATATTTCAACTACAGATGTTTAACGCGTGGAACAAGCGATGCCTTAGATTTCATTAGAGACGGCAGTAAAAAAAAAAGCAACATGTGTACGTTGTCTACAGTAATGGGGCAAGCACGTGCAGTGGACTGTCTTTGTGACGCTTCCTTTATATTAACGACTTCAGAGCGAAACATATCTATCTTATATATTATAACAGTTATAAATTCTAAATCTATATATTCGTGTGGTAACAGAATATAAATACTATTCACCCCCTTTTTACCCCCGGGTGTAGCTAAAAACGACTAAGGGATTAAATATGCATATAGCATATAGATCTCAAGAGAAGGTAAACTTTAAATGAATCCCTATACCATCACATCTGATCAGCTTGGTATAGTAAGGTCAATTATCCTTCTATTGTGAAAGAGGCTCGAACCCAACAGTGGAACGTGTATGAGCTGAAATGATGATGATATATTCATACTATTGCAATATTATAGACTGAAGAGCCTTTCAATAAAGATCTCAAACCTCAACTTGATCCACAAAGACATTCCATCATTTAAAGCAATCTATCAATCTATATCATAATTTGGAATGTTTGAATGTTTTGTTCCCTTTTTTAACAATACTCTGCACTAAGATAATAATCCCTGTATTGCAGGTTAATTAACGAACACAATTTACCCCCAGACTTGAAAGAACAATTTGTAGATCACAAAAAATAATGCCATACTTGGGCATGGAACTCGCGACACTGGAACGCTAGATATATTAACCACTACACCATCTTTGCAGTCAATAATAGACTTGGTTTATGTAGAAAATACATCTTGTAAAATATAAATAAATTCGTATTATTATTATTATTTTGCTGGACATGAATCGACAGTAGGTATAATTAGTGATAGTCGACACCCCGAGCGTTCAAATCAAGATTTATCAAGTGAGGCGAAGGCTGGAGATAATGTGACGGAGCCTGACTATTCAGCGGAGTCAATGGCGTGTGACCGACCACGGCGGCGGTTCTAGAGAGGTCGCCGGGCGCTGGCCGTTGGGTGACGCTGACATTCTTTACCTACATCTTGTTTCATTATTTTTTTTTCTCAATTTTCTTTTTTCTATAATACCATTCAGTTGTTAGGCACGTAATGTCGCGGGCCGCTACCGATACTGTTGATTAGAAAACGTAACCGAGGTCTCTTAAACACCATTGCATGATACTAGATATAGAAATATAATTGCAAACGTCATGAATTTCAAACTAAAGAGCGACCAACTCAACCATCGTTGATCCGTGAAGTTGGTTTATACTTGCACTCATTGACGCGCGTCGACGACGATCGATGGGGTAATCTCGCGGTCATCCCATTCCGTCGTTGTCTGTGCATCGGGAGCGGCATAAAATTATCTGGGCATTAGCGCGACGGAGAGCGGGGTGTCCGGGAACCATTTGTCATCGGCGGTGTGCAGAGGGACGCGGTGCGAGAGGAGGGGCGGGAAGAAAGTGGCGGCGACTCGGGGCGGCTGCAGACGCGACCACAAAAACAAGACGCGGAGAGCAGGGGCGGGCCTCACAGCCACCGCTTGCTGCCTCTGCCACCCGCAGGGTGTACGCGCTACTTTATATCGAGGCTAGCCCTATATACAACATTGTATTTTTTTATAATTACAGAGTTATAACAATATTCTACACAGACTTTTAAACTAGGTATTTATTTTCTTTATCAATGGTTTTATTACTTATTCTTTAAATAAAGATTAAAATGAGAACAGCTGTGCAATAACTAATTCGGTAATTATAATAACCTACATTTCAAAATAGCATATCTTCAAAATTTATATATTTCTTACTACAAAAAGAATAAACTGAATAGGTAGAAGGAATAAGTTCTGCTTATACCGTTCAGTGCCAATTTTCAACAATTCCTGGGTTTTAATTATGTGTGTATTAAATATTCTGAAACATAGTTAATTAATTATTCGACAATAAGTAGGACGCGATTATGTAATCATAAAAATCATCAACAATTCAAAATTAAAAAAGCTCAAACTGAGAGAGGACTTTAAATGTATCATTTATCAAAATTTAAACCCAACGAAATAGATATGACTATGAGTCATTAATTGTACTTAAAAATAACCTAATAAAAACTCATTAATACGTGTAAAAAACCTTTTATTAATCCAAACCCTATGATGATACGTATATTGTATTTCAAGGACCCTACAAACGTATACCCTAAGTCCATAAGCATTCATAAATTGGGTGGTTATTCTCAAAAGGCCTGTCGGGTACATGCGATATGACCGGCTGTTTCAAAACTGGGAGCGCGGTCGAAAAATCCCGCAGTCATAAAAGGGTCAAGCGGCCGCGTCACGTCGGCACACAGAAGGCGCAAAAACACCAGAGTACAAACTATATTGGATATTAGAACATAAGGCGCGTGCTGACAAGTTTTTGTCGACTACTGGGGATCGCTTGTATATCAATTATTTAATCTACTCATTCAATAAGCTTAGATAAATAATTTTTTTATTGCCTTTAGTGGCATTAGCAAGCAGCCCATCTCATGGAAGTGGTAACTGCCGCTCACGGATCTTTGGGACACCTGGGGTACAGTCAGATAGCTGTCTTTCTTCAGGTGAGGTTTAGGTCTCTAGATCAGGGATTCCCAAAATGTATTCCGCGGAACCTAGGGGTTTCGTAGAAGTCATCGGGGTTTCGCCAAATATAAGAATAGCTTTTAATTTTAGTAATTCGGCTGTTACAAACATTATTTTAAAATAGCGCAAAATTAGTGATGATGAGAAGTACTCATTACTATTATGTAAGTAGATAGATAGTTAGCAAGAATTTAGCCCGGACTAAGGCACAGCAGTGCACGGTTATTCGGTTGATGTTCCGTTATCTTTAACGTTGAGGAATCCCTACCCTAGATCACTTCCTCACCGCAGAAAGCGCAAAAGCAAATTGTTATCGCGCTGACGTCATATTCTGCGGAGTGCGATATCCTGGACAAGCGACCCATTTATAGTTGCTGCAGTCAGAACACTGTCAGAAGCGCGACTCTTACCATTGCACAAATGCTAAAAGGCTTAAATCTAAACGTATTTAACCCGGCGTGTGTACACTATATTTTTCGGTGCACGGTGTGTATACTGGGTATTTTAGGGAACAGTCAAGTTTACAAGGTTTTGTAGGCTTCAAAAAAATCTGAAAAAGTTCTGGGTTACTTATAAATAAGTTTCTACTACACGACCCAGCAGCTACCGAACTCAAAAGTTAAAAACCGGTGTTAAAAAAAATGAAATAATCGTCTAAAAAGTGGGGAAAACGGAGTTTTGTTACAAAATTCGTAACTCTAACAAACAAATATAAAAAAAACGGTCCTAGGGTTTTGTAGCTTAGACTATGAGCGTTCAAAAGAATATACTGTTTATTATATTTATACTTCGATTATATTTATACTACTGTGTATTATACTTCGAAAATACTGACGCGGTGTGTACACTGACCCCTTCAGGGAACGGCAACGACTTTCACTCACTGGCGTTCCTGGGGAACTGTCGAAACCGGCGGTCCCTTAGCCATTCAGTCCCTACTACTACCTAGATTTTTTAGGGAGGGGAACCGGAGCCTGCCATCTATCGGCAAGAAAGAATTTTGACTTCGAAATTTCGACTGTTCCTTTAAAGTCCCAGTGTACACACGCCGGACCTATTATTTTGCCTAAAATCCAGTTCTTAATTTTTCCGGGTGACTTATTATCAATAGGTCTCTGTATAAGGAGTAATTAAAATATTTTATCTTTGTATTGCCACAGGAACAGCCACTACGCAGGTGAAACCGCGAGCATTTGCTAATTGTATTTTATATATCAAAGACTAGTATTATATAGTCGTATGAAACTAGTAGTATAAAGTATTTTTAGAGTCTTTTCGATCGAATTTTGCCCACACTGGTCACGATCAAGAAAAGAAGTTCCGTGACAAGTTTGTGTGATTTCTACGTACTGTAATAATACTATGGCAGTACCTAGAAATCACAGGTGTGAAACCTAACTTTCTACCCCCTTATTCTCATAATCCAATGGAAGCACAATCCATTACACTCAGATTTTATTTCTTTGGCAAGAAAAGAATAGGTAATGACGCGTGTCTGAGGTTAAAATTTAAAAGACCACAGATTGAACTCTATACACTATACAATCAGTTGCAATCTTCGGCATTACATCAACACATAATGACAAACGAAAAATCTCAAAACTATTTAAATTTGCTTACTGCAAGCGGAAATTACAAACTATGCAATTTCAAATTCAATCTTGGCTAGATATTAGGCAAGATAATATTAAAATTGATACATAATGCCTCCTGATTACCATAATAAAACAACGACAGGTAATTTTGTTTAATTAGACAATAGCACTTATAAATTCGAGATACAAGATAACAAGAAAACCTGAAGTAAATCTTACAAGAGTACGTTTTAATACTAGTTTCATTATCCCAAAAATTAACACATATGATATGATCCATATGGTGGACAGGCCATATCGCTCGACGAACCGATAACTGCTGGGGCAGAAAAGTTCTCGAGTGGCGACCACGTATCGAATGACGCAAAGTAGGCCGCCCAACTCCGTCACTAGGTGGACCTGGTGAAAGTTGCTGGGCGTCGTTGGTTGAAAGCGGCACAAAACCGTACTCTATGACGAAACATGAGAGAGAGGCCTACGTCCAGCAGTAGAAGGTAATATGCTAAATGATGATGATGATATGATCCTTAAAAATGCTGCTGTTTTGTGACGACTACAAATACTACCTTACATTACGCGTGAGTGTCATAAAATATGTCTAAGAGCGATGGATATACGATGGAAGTAATGTGCATACAGCGTCGACCTCAAGTAATTGAGGATAAAGGCAATGGGATAATGATGAAGATCCTTCATCGTCGTCATCATCATCATCGCAACCCACATGCATCCCACTGTTAGGCTCGGGCCTTTTCCACAATGGAAGGAAATTTGACCTACTAGACCGTGCTGGTCAGACATGTTGGTATAGGGTTTAATTTCGAGTTTGCCTTCTCTTGCACAGATGTTATATGCATATTATATCCCTTATTCGTCTTTTACGACATCCACAGGAAAGATAGGGAGTGGTGAATTATATTCTTCTATCCTTAAAAATAGTTTATCACATTTTACATGTGGTTATGGAGAAATAAAAGTCCAAGAGAGTGATCTTTCAGCCTTACAAAACCGACGGAACTGGGATGGTGACACATGGTATTTTATCGTCCTCACACAGGCATTATCCACTGCTCCATGATTACACTGACGATTCTATACATCCATTTGGTAATAAAACAGTATTATCCTTATGATTAATGTTTATTCTCAAACCTCTTTGGTGATTTTATAACGATTTCTGAACTATACGCGAAAATACAACAATTTATACGGATTTTATGGCGTTTGTATTTGATTTTTAATTTCTCGAAAGTTTTGAACGTAAATAATCGATGAATTGTTGGACGTCAGACATCTTAGCCCTCCCGTGACCCGTGATAGGGTTTTCTTTCGAGTCTTCGTTCTCTCGGATACATCTGCATATTATTATCGTATGCCTTAGTTGTCTAGAATTAAGGTGGTGATAATATTAAGAATATTATCCGTCCGTCCACCACACAGATTATTTTTCTCATATTTGTGATGATTTGTATTATAAACGAATCTATTTTGCGAACCAATTGTACGAGCATCAATCCTAATAATATTACAAACGCGAAAGTTTGTGAGTATATGGATGTTTTTTGCTCTTTCACGCAAAACTACTGAATGGATTTTCATTATACTTCACAATAATATAGCTTACACATCAGAATAACACACAGGCTATAATTTATCCCGATATTCCCACGGGAAAGGGAACTATGCATGTAAAACTGCAGGGCGCTCCTAATCTATACCAATAAATAAAATTGGAGTGTCTGTTTGTAATGTCAAAATAATAGGCTTTTTTCATGCTCACACGGTTATTTGCACGACACCTATGCCTAAAATAGCAATTAAAAAATTTTTGTCTGTCTGTTTGTTCCGGGTAATCTTCAAACCGGCTGGACCGATTTCAAAAATTCTTTCACCAATGGAAAGCTATAACATCAGGGCGTAAACTAGGCTATATTTTATCCCGGTATTCCCACGGGAACGGGAACTACGCGGGTAAAACGACTATAACCTATAACCGAAGCGAGGGCGGATTGCTAGTAGAAAATAAAGAGGCCATTTCATGAACCAGCAGTGTATTAGTGACTCTTCGAAATAACGTATAAATATACGTAATGATTATCAATTATTTGATGGTAAACGAAAACACCGTAAGTAAACCTGCACATGTAAAAAAAGGTTCTCTAAACTGACATATAATGCATATGGTCGATATGGTGACGGATTAACAATATACACCACTCCCTCTCTTACCCGTGGGCGTCGTAAAAGACGACTAAGCGATATGATATGCAGAAAACAGCATTGCAAGAGAAAGAAAACTCAACATAAAACCCTATACCAACCCATCTGACCAGCATGTTATAGGAGGTCAATTTCCCAGCCGTTGTAGAGGCTCTACCCCAATAGTGGGACGTATATGAGCCGAAATGCAGACGAGATCTAAAATTCAGGTGCACTCTTTCAACTGCTAGTTATCGTTCTTCATAGACGAACAAGATATGAAGAATATCTCGAGTTATTTTCTTTAAGATTTTATTACAAATGATAATTGATAATATGGTCAAATGTGATTTAAATGCTAACTAATCCTTACTAATATTATAAATGCGAAAGTAAGTTTGGTTGTTTATTTGTAACGCTTTCACGCTTAAACCACCGAATCGATTTCAAAAATTATTTCACCAATGGAAAGCTATAATGTCAGGGAGTAACATAGGCTATATTTTATCCCGATATTCCCACGGGAACGGGAACTACGCGGGTAAGGCCACTGAAACCGAAGCGAGGGCGGGTTGCTAATATTATATATGTGATGCTGAATTTCTTTGTTTGTTACGTTTTCACGCCTTAATTGCTCAACCGATTGACTTAAAATTTTGTACACACTTTGTCATGGGTACATATAGGGTTATAGGACACCTTTTACGCAAGTAAAAAAAATGGTTTACGCAAGTATAACACATTGTAAATAAAACGAATACTTTACAGCAGTCACCATGAACGCTGTAAAGTGTTCGAAACGTCGGGCAATCAAAAATCTAATATAAACAATATAATCCGTAAAATAGTTTTATTTACGTTTTTTTTTTATTGCAAACGGTGGCAAACGAGCAAACGGTACACCTGATGGTAAGTGTTGCTGCCGCTCATGGACCTTTACAAGGCCGCTCCTACCGCGAAGAAAGTGAAGGGAGTGCGAATGCATGCATTGAGACTCGGTGATACCAAGGGCACCACCAAAACCCTCCACACGCAAACACCCTCAGAAAGTTGGACTTCCGGCTCTCTCGCTCACCGAATGAAGCGCAGTAACAAATCGCTACTACTCAGACGTCGATTTTCTGCGAGAGTGTGGTATTGCCCCGGACGGACCGGCCCGCGGCTGTAGACAGATAACTGTCGACAGTGTGGTCCTACCACTCTTTACACCCGTAACAATTGTTTGATGAATCTTAAATTAATGCGATCGAAGCCGCCTGCGTAGTAAGGCTAACAGAGACTTACGGAACACTTACGAAAATATTTGTTAATCCGTTATTATATTAATTTCATACATTCCTTAAAACTAACTACACATAATTAAGCGAGGCCCTAAATATTTTACATCAAGCGTAACAAACAGTTTCATTCAACGCGTTTAAATATAGGTACCTATACAAAATAAGTACATAGTTGTAGCTCCAACTGCGTGGAATACATGTACTTATTTTTAAATACTTAATACTTACTATAAGTAATAAGTACACGATGATTATCGTTTCAGCGGGATGCCTTTATTTATTAACTAGCAACCCGCCCTTGCTTCGCTTCGGTTTCAATCTTACCCGCGTAGTTCCTGTTCCCGTGGGGATACCGAGATAAAATATAGCCTATGTTACTCCCTGATATTATAACTTTCCATCGGTGAAAGAATTTTTGAAATCGGTTCGGTGCTTTAAGCGTGAAAACGTAACAAACAAACTTACTTTCGCATTTATAATATTAGTAAGGAAAAATAAATGTAAGTATTTTTGTAAAACAAATGGACCCGCTAGTGGGCAAGAGCATCTTCTTTACTCCAAGAATGGAGAAAACTTTATCTCTTTGCCGTCATTTCACGCGATTTATTTTAAACTAGCAACCCGCCCTCGCTTCGCTTCGGTTATAGGTTATAGTCATTTTACTCGCGTAGTTCCCGTGGGAATACCGGGATAAAATATAGCCTAGTTTACGCCCTGATATTATAACTTTCCATTGGTGTAAGAATTTTTGAAATCGGTCCAGCCGTTTTGAAGATTACCCGGAACAAACAGACAGACAGACAAAAAATTTTTAATTGCTATTTTAGGCATAGGTGTCGTGCAAATAACCGTGTGAGCATGAAAAAAGCCTATTATTTTGACATTACAAACAGGCACTCCAATTTAATTTATTGGTATAGACTAGCAATCCGCCCTCGCTTCGCTTCGGTTATAGGTTATAGTCGTTTTACCCGCGTAGTTCCCCTTCCCGTGGGAATACCGGGATAAAATATAGCCTAGTTTACGCCCTGATATTATAGCTTTCCATTGGTGAAAGAATTTTTGAAATCGGTCCATCCGTTTTGCAGATTACCCGGAACAAACAGACAAACAAAAAAATTTTAATTGCTATTTTAGGCATAGGTGTCGTGCAAATAACCGTGAGCATGAAAAAAGCCTATTATTTTGACATTACAAACAGACACTCCAATTTTATTTATTGGTATAGATTGTATTTATATTTTACACGTCTTAAAGTATTTCATTCTGTAATTTATATAATTGTCTTAAGTAAGAAAAAATATGTCAAGCGCTAAAACCTAACTACGAACAAATCGTCTGTAAAAAGTATAAAATAAGTAATATTAAACTACAAATAGAACATAGCTATGCTCATATCATAAAGATATTTTAAAATGTTATATTTAAAACTATTAATTTGATCTCCAAAGTATTAATTAAAAATACATATTTAAAAATGTTACTTTTTAATCAGGATTTATAGAGGGCGCCATATTGAGTTTTATTTAACCAGGAGACAATCAAAACGTTAATAACACCTCATTTGTCACATTAGCATCAATGTATTAGAAGTTACAGAAGGTTACAGGTAACAGATGAACTTACACATATTGATGTACATATCGGTTATATTCAGAACTCCCTTTTCGATTTCGCCGTGATTGGATTAAAAGGTATAAGTATACTTAGTAGTGTTAGTCTGTTACTCCTTGAAAATATAATGTCCCACTAGCAACCCCTCGCTTCGCTTTGGTTTCAGGTCACGCATTTTGAATCTCCAATATCTCGGGTGCAATCCCAGACTGGGCCAAATTTCTGTAGAGTTTTTGAGAGGAAAATTGCCTAAGTTCCTAATTTACACAGGTAGTAAAATATTATCAAAATTGGTCCAGCCGTTTTGGATATTACCCGGAACTACAGATAGATAGACAAACAAAATATGTTTAAACTGATTTTTAAGCATAGGCATCGTGCAATAACCGTGTAAGCATGAAAAATCCTATTATTTTGACATTACAGACAGACACTTCAATTTTATTTTTTCGTATAATAATATTCTTTTTTATGTTATTTAAGTGCTAAGTTATTTATTATTACTGGTACTTTAGTATTAATAATAAAATAGGTACAGTCCAAAACTCAAATACGTTAATGTGTTCTGGCTCTACGTACACAGAATCATTAGCAGCACTCGGTCGTTTGTGGGAGCCATTTCGCGGTCCAGAGACGGGTTTTTGTCTCAGCGCCAAATTGCATCCGCACAATACGTGTTGTCAGTAAATTGATTTAGAATTAATTGCGCTAAGAACATACAAGTATTAGTTGTACCACCGTAATTACGATGAAAAAGATTTTTTATTCATGAAATCCAAGTGGGTAAGTAAATTTAGCTTAGTGGGTATACTAGAACACAGCAATATAAAGGTCTTTGATAAAAGTCCACCTTAGACTTTTTGTTGTTTAAAAAATATTAAATCTTATTTAAAAGGGTTAAATACTTGTATTCTTTTGCGTGTGGTGACGGAGTAGGTAGTAGAATTCACCATATTGCCCGCGGTTGTTGTAGAAGGCGACATTATGCAAGAACTCGAACTTAAACCCTATGCCAGCCCGTCCGATCAGCGTGGTATGGTAGGATAAATTCTCTGCCACAATGGAGGAGGCGCGAACCCAACAGTTGGACGTATATGGGCTGTGGCTAATACAATAATAATCTAAACTCATGAACATTCTATATAGTACATAAACATTTTAATTTTTACTTGATTTGCCTGTATTCAAGTGGTCCCAAACTGTTGACCGGCAATGTCTAGTTACGGCACTGCAGCAGTGGAACAGACGGTATTTTTTATATAAGTTATTGTATATAATAATATAAATTATAAAAAGCAGACGAACGTAACGTCTTCTAATTTATATATCTTATACCTACAAAATATTTATTAACATATTACAATTATTGACATGGCAATTTATATTACAGTAATTGCTTATTGCAATGTATTTAATGAGGATTATCTACATGCAAATAAAAGAAATACATTATGCAGCGCATATAGGTGCAAAAAATACCTTATGTATGTTAAAATATTAATTCGCGTAAATTATTAAATTTTAACGTTGTATGATTTGCTTTCAAGTACGTAAGAATTACATTCCATCCTTCGGCGCGTATAGGTTCACTGTTGGACAAAGGCCGCCCCACGCGAATGCCACTCCGAAGCCATTATGCCACTTACAACCAACGGTTCCCTGCGATTTTCAAGTTTTCGTCAGTCCACTTAGTAGGGGTGTCGTCCTAAGCGGCATCATCCGATTCGTGGTAGCCACTCGAGAACATTTCTTCCAACGGGTTGCATCCAACGGTTATCGATTTGAGGAGCGACATGGCTGCTCATTGTCATTTCAACGTGCTAATTCTACGGGCTATGTCGGTTACACTACAATTACATTCACCAAACATAAATCTCAACGAACCGACAACCGCTGGGGAAGAAAGATTCTCGAATGGCGACCACGTATCGGACGACGCAGTATAGGATGCCCCATCACTAGGTGGGCCGACGACCTGGTGAAAGTTGCTGTGCGTCGTTGGATACAGGCAGCAGCGGACCGCACTTTGTGGAGAAACATGAGACAGGCCTACGTCCAACAGTGGACAGTGATACGCTGCTGATGAGGAAACAGCGTGAAGTGACATCATCATTTTCCTGCTCCTATCCCAATTACTTGGAGTCGACGCAATATGTACTCCTCTTCCATCGTACAAATTGCATAAAATATTGGCAATAGTTATATGACTGGCCGCGCATGCCTGACTTCAACTCTCCTTGAACGCTGAAAAATGTTCGAAACGTTAGCAAGTCAAAATTTTTTTTTTTTTTTATTAAAGGGTGGCAAACGAGCAAACAGTACACCTGATGGTAAGTGTTGCTGCCGCTCATGGACCTCTACAAGGCCGCTGCCTACCGCGAAGAAATTGAAGGGAGTGTGAATGCGTGCATTGAGGCTCGGTGATACCACGGGCACCACCAAAACCCTCCACATGCAAACACCCTCAGAAAATTGGGCTTCCGGCTCTCTCGCTCACCGAACGAAGCGTAGTAACAAATCGCTACTACTCAGACGTCGATTTTCTGCGAGAGTGTGGTACTGCCCCGGACGGACCGGCCCGCGGCTGTAGACAGATAACTGTCGACAGTGTGGTCCTACCACTCCAAAGTCCAAACTCCAAAGTCCTCCCACTCAAAAACAAACGCGATAAAAGCCGTAAAAACAGTTCTAATTTGTGATACTTTTTACAAGACCCTATTTTGGGTGGGCTACGGTCACTACACACGCAATCAATTTCGTCCAGAGCGACGAAAGGGTCCTAGCCGAGGTCGCGGGTGACTGGATTTAGTCCGTCACCCGCCGAGACGCCGACCGCGTGAGGAAAGACCGACGTCCTCCCCCAGGGGGGGACGTCGGTCGATGGAAGGGTACTCCTCAAGGAATATTCCGTCGGGCCGACCACTGACGTCAAGTCACCCTGCTCCGGTGGTCGGCCCAACGACGAAAGCGACGTGTCACGAGTGGGTTACGGGTGTGCCTGCTTACACCCCTCTGTCGCACCGGACGAAGTGGTGCGAGGAGTGCCCCGACCGTAACCCACCCACAAAAAAAGAAAAAGAAAGGACGACGAAAGAGCAGCACGCGGCCCCATAATCCACCGTATGACCTCAGCTTCGCCACTGGGCCGGCCACCGGTCAAGGAACCGGTCCTTATCGTCCCTGGCCAGTCCGGTGGGATACCCTTTCGGATACCGCCCCTTTTAACGCCCCTCTCGGGACGTTGGTTGTTCTCACGCGGTCAGTCTATGTGGGTGACGGATTATTCCCCGATTCAGTCAACCGCGGTCGGCTAAGACGGCATCGGGTGCAGGTAATACTCAAGTAAACCCAGACAGTTAATAGAATATCTATAAATAAATATACATTTGTGATAACTAAAGATAAGTCTGCTATTGTATTCAATTAACTAACGGATATGGAATAATCACAGTGTTATATCGTAGTTCGATATAATGATGAGTTAATGAATTTCCTATAGACTTAATGTATGTAATCATTATTACGAGAGCTTTTTCAACTTCAATGCTCTTAACCATTATAATGCATTTTACCTTGTATCTATAGTACTAATTTAGCTAATTATTTATAGATAAGATTCACCAAGGTAAGTAGCAAGTAAGCGGTTAAATTATATACGTACTAGTTCCATTTATATTAACACGGAAGTTCATATTGATGTTCAAATGTTGTAATTAAATGGTGTACATTTGTAGCAATGATTCATTTATTACGATATAAGGCGAGTTTTTTCTGTGTGATGACGGATTGGGACTACACCAAGTGATACCACGCTTGCCGTAAGACGAGAGGTATTTAACCGTATATCCTTACTGCGCAATAAGTAAAAATTTAAAATCAAATGGTCTGGCCAGTCTAGTATAGACCATTTGGTTTTGGAACAAGGACAAGTGCCTAGTAAGACAGCCTGGGCTGTATAGAAGAAAGGTAATCGAACTATTCAATATTTGAAATGCTTATATATTACAATGATCTCCATAAATTACACCGAAGTTTGACCCTCGGGCAGTCCCGGGAAATGATTTTAATTGTTTTGGGACAGGCAACAAATTTAATTAGAAAAGTTAAACAGGAGGAGTTGGAAAAGATCGATTCCACTTCCCTCCTATACAGTGTGGGAGACATGGAGCAAAATTGACTAGTTAGTCAATAAATGGATGTGCAGCTACCTGGAACTCCTGTAAGCCAGAATCCATAATGAACGCCATAGATAACACCGCTTGACCCTCAGGAAGGCCGGGCAATGTTTTAGTGGTCTCGGGACCCGCAACAAATTTAATTATAAAAATCGAAGAAGAAGAATTGGAAAGGAATGATTCCACTTCAGGGGACAGGAACACTTGCCTAGTCAAGACGTTTTTCTTAGTTTTGGTTAAAGAGTGGCGATGGTGGTGTGGGTGTATTAATCAAATACCAAAGTTCGTACTCTTACTGTTTATTTATCTCATCTCAGAAATAATATAACATAACTATAAAATATCAATGCGTAAAAACATTGCGTCAAACCATAAAATATTAGGTATATTTTATAGATATTCTATCTTAAAAACCGTGATAACCCGAACACCAAACAGAGTCAAGGTTTTAGTTGATAATTCAAACCATAAACTGCCTTATGGTTGAGAGATTTTCTCTTATGTTCGAGAATAGACCTCTAAAGAAAACTGTGATAACCCAAAGATCAAATAGAGTCAAGGCCTTCAATGATAATTCAAACCGTAAATTGTCTTATGTTTGAAAGATTTTCTCATATGTTCGAGAAAAGATCTATAACAGATTAAGAACTACCAAGAGATACTAAGATTGTCGTATGAGGCATCCTTCTTAAAATATACAAATACATATACTATGACAAATAAGTGGAAACAAAATCATATGTAAATTGACTTAGCAAATTTGGCCCCTTGCCGCTACGTTTAGAAGGAAACAAATGCCTACGCGTAAGTTATCTCTATAGACTTTACAGAAGAAAGGTAATCGAGCCATTTACGATTGTAGTAATTTCTAATCGTAAATGGCCACTCATTTATATCAAGTGATTCGATATAATGCTAGAACTTGGGTCTTTCGGATATTGATACGACATACAAACGTGTATATGTTTCAAAAATCATATATTACATAACTTTTCAAAAATAATTCAAAGCTTCAAACGCAATTTTGACTTAAGGTTTTGTATAGAAACAATGGATGGTGGTATATTAATTAGTTCCAATCCATTAAGTTTAATGAAAATTTCAAAGTCGAAAATAACAGTGGTTTTAAAGTCATATAGATAGGACGGAAATATTATAGCCCGCACTTCTAATAAACCTACAATGTCCCAGCGGATTTTGCTCAATGGCAATGGCTCTTCTAGCTCAATGGCCCTCTCGTCAGTCCTGGATGTCCGAATGTTGTGCTACCAGGTTCAAAGGTCGTTTTGATTGGTAGCTGGATCGCTGTCCGAGATTCTTCGCAAACCCCTCCGCTCCACCCCTACTGGGCCCGCCTCAGTACGAGCCCTTAAGGTACCGGAGCTGTCGTAACTGGAGGCTGTTAGATTATTTGAATCTATACTTTATAGGGTTGAACAAGGACAGAATCGTCACGCTTCGCAGGCGAGTTTTCGATAGCAGTAGGTTAAGTCTTTCTTTACGACACCCACGGGCAAGATATGGGGATGGTGAATAGTAGTCTTACTCCGTCACTACACGGAATAAATATGGTATACGCATATCACTTAGTCGTGTTTTACAACACCCACGGGCAAGATATCGGGTTGTAAATTGTATTGTTACTCCGTTCACTATACGAAAACGAAGGGTGTGTAAATCAAATTACAAATGAAATAAATTTAATTATACTTTTCTATCTTAAATCAGTAATAGGTATACTATCTCTTATCTATCGCACGTTATTCATCTTCATACAGGAGCTGTGTGGAACGTGTCAGAGCCGAAATCCTCAATAACCGAGCATGCCTAATTAGCGGGAGAGCGATCGTCTATCTCGTTCAAATACAAATACTTCACAGACGGCTTTTTTAATCTTCCTCTCGACTACTAAAGCTTTTAATTGTCCTTTGGTCGAAATCCTTTCATTATGTGTAAATCGCTATCGGTAAAACGACTTTGATTTGCAAAGTGAAATGGAAATCATTAACTATTTGTTTTTTTATACCCGAAGGTAAAAGTATATACATAATACACATATAATCCTATATAGCATGTATCCTAATATCCAACGGCAGCTAATCTATTGCCATTTCATTGGCCTTTCACTCGAAAATGAATATCTAATTTAGTCAAAAATGGCAAATGTTTATGATTACGAAATGGCACGACTTTATCTCTGTATAATATAAAGCGTGAGTGCCTGTCAATTGAAGCATTACAATTAAATCAAAGTATTACAACTACTTTTTTTGTGTATGGTGACGATGTAAGATAACAAATTACCATCATATTCCCCGTGGGTACGTAAAACCACTAAGGGATTTAATATGCAAATAAGATATATGCAAGAGAAGGAATACTCGAAATAAAACACTACACCAATCTGTTTCATCGACGTGGTAGGTCAATTGCCCTTCTAGTAGGAGGCGGCGTCTAGCAGTGGGACATATATGATCTGAGATAATGATGATTATAAGTACGTACTTGGTGTTCTATAATGACAGTCAATAATATACCCAGATAGAGTAAAAAATTAACATTGGATTAATACAATAGCATAGACGGTACTAGTCACAGATAGCTTATAATGGTCCGCGGTACTAATAAAGTCCATTCTCTAGGCGTCATTGATCGTCTTCATGGGCGCACTGTTGTCTGTCCGATCTAACCTTATTCGTTCCGAAAGTGTTCGCTTTGTTTCATGTAATTAAACGTAAAAACATTGAGATTAAACTAAGATAAATTATATCGCCTTGAATTTGTACTCATCGTATCTATTTCAATGTTTGAAAGTCGACGCGATGTTCATAGTCAATGCTGTATGTTTTATTATTTATACATCTACTTACATTAATAGCTTTTAGAGTTTTGGCGGGAACGTGGTCGTGTCATATGGCGTGTTTAAATGAAATTCAATATTTATTGTTGTGTTTGTTGTTATATTCAATTATTTGCTTAGCATTACATAAAATACGTAGGTAAGGTAATGCGGGTTTATTCATGTTCTGCCAAAATACCTAAAGAAACCTTTCAATTTTCTGGCCGGCGGGCGCCCAATTAAAGGCAACCACTTGACTTACCGACGGGCAATGATTTTAAACGATCTCACGATAAAAACTTGGCAAAAAAAAATAGTTAGTATTTGATTTGAAGTCTAAACTTCTTTACTTAAACAATTTTAGTTAAAATATCAACAGGCGGCAGGAGATTATTTAAATACCGACAATTATAAAAACAACATAAATCTAGATTATTTTACTCGTAATAGCGTTATTTCCCAAAATTAAAACTATTTTTAAGTACTGTTTCATTCGTTGTATAGTCAGATTTGTTAATAGTACCGCCCACAAATATGTTCAAATCGCTTGAAGCGTATTTAGGTAATTATATCGGGTAGAGGAGACGGACCGTGTCAAATCCTGAGGTATGATCAAAACACGCTCGAAGCGTTTCTACGTTTCAACACTTAAAGTATAACTCAGTACCTATCTAACAAAGGAAATAAATAGCTTACCAAAGACTATTGTCCAAATATTTTGTTTTAGCTATTTTTCTTTCGTGAACTTGCTCCTTACAAATAATACTTTAACAAAATAGTTACCCGTGTGGTACTGGGTTAATTATAAATATGTCACCACCCTTTACTGTCACGAAGGTTTTTTTTTATGAAACCGGCTCAAACATCGCCAGAAAAATGGGTTATAACATTTACAACTCCCATTGCGATCGCCTACACGCTTGCCAAGATTATGGACGGAATAAATAGGAAGAGTTATAACCATAATGTCTCTCTTAAATGTCTCTCTTAAATGTCTCTCTTAAGGATCTCTCTTAAAGGCACCAACCTCAACCAAGATTTTTTAGCTCTCTTATTGTTACAACGTTCCAGCTACTTAAGTCACCACACATTGACATTCTGTTTAGAAATCAAAAAACTACAATTCTTAAAGTGACTAGGTATGAAAAAGTAAAAGAATTATGTATCTAGCGTACCTACATAAGAAATAAGTATGTAAGAATTAATATTGTGTCGATTAATCACTTCAATATTATTTTAAACTAGGTAGGTATATAAGAACATAATTATTCCTTCGCGTCGCGTCGTTATGGCCATATATGCGAGTGAAGCCGAGATGCAGTTGCCTTTCAAGTGCATCTCTAAGTACTCATAAAAAGCTATGCCGTGAATTTCAACGCCTAAATTGCTTGGATATATTCTATAACTTGCTGTTACACGAAAATATAATTGTTTTCGTAATATTCAATAAAACTATTCTTACGAATTTTATCGCGTTAGTTCTTGATTTTAAATTTACCGATGTTTCAAATAATTTTCAGCATTCATGGTCAAAAGAGGACTAAGGTTTGTCACTTTCAATACGTCATCCTTTTTAAGTAAATTTATATTAGGTGGATATAAATTTTACAATATTAGTTATTGAATTTTGATACACAAATAATTTTGACACAAATTCATTGCCAATACAAAAACATTATTTTAATAACTATTTACTAAGCAAGTACTTAAATAAATTATATTATTTATTTATTTATTATTTAAGCAAGTACTTAGATATGCCATATTTACTATTTATATGTTACTGTGAAATTTCATATTGTAATTAATAAATCAGTATATAGTTAAAGAAATATCATGTCTACATTATTTGGCAATAGCTTACTTTAAAGTTTGTATAAGTACCTTACAGTAACCAGAGTAACTACTAAATAAATAATGTTGCCAGTTGCCATTATTAATATAAGCATAATAATAGCAGTATTAAGGTGAAAATATAAATGTACATTTTAATTGTGTGGTTATAAGTATTATATTATTTTATCGAGTGATAAATATAAAATCCATCAAAACTACTTTAAGAACTATGCAGTAGCTGCAAAATGATTTTACTGACTAATATGCCTATTTTTTGCTTTTTTTTCTACTTTTTAAGTTAATTCAATCAATGAATGAATAATTAAGAGATTATTTATTTTAAAAGCAATAAAGATGGTGATAATTCTCAATATTCTATTTACTAAGGTTTACATCATAAAGAATAATTTAATGTTGCTTTTATTTTAAATTAATCTTTTGATTGATAAGTAAATAACTGAAGACACACTTGAAACAAAAATGTGACTATTTTTTTGTTCTATTATCGTAGCTTTGGATCAACATACAAAAATATCTGTATGGAATAATATGCTTAAATGTATAGTAGGTACTTACCTAACAAACAATTGTTCTTGATTATTTACCCTCCATGATACAACTGTAGCACCTACAAAAGAATTATTACTTGTAAAAAACATGTTAAAAAAGTTTACAATCATTGTGAACAGTGACTAACTTTATTTAATGTGACAATTATACAATAAAAAAATAGATTATGTAAATTATGTTATATATAGAGGGAATTACATATATGTATAAACTACCACAGTAATAAAAAATGCAATGCAAATATTTGAACGGTAAGTTTGTCTAAATGAATTTACATATAATTCCAAATACCAACAAGATGGCTTCAATACTGAATTTACATACTTCTTCTTTATCCCTAGGGTAGTAAACATAATTACTAACTAAGTTTCTATATCTAAAGCAGCTTTAAAGTTTTTAGAGAAGAGTATTTTCATTTCTTTGAAGTTTTAGCCAAATTATTGCTAACTTATGATTATTTTTTGTGAGTACATCAAATATCAACCTACAATTTAAAAGTAAGTATCTACAATTTACTTCCTACAATCCAATAGCCAAGGTCAGAGCCGTGGCAGACAACTACATACTATTCACTGTAAAAAAACTAGTTACCTCTCAACTAAACAACACAAACTACTACACACTTGTAATAAGATTAATTTAGACTTAGTCAACGCTTTAAGTGTATGAGTAAATAAAATTATTATTACATTTAAAAATAAAACATTATTTCTATAAGTTGCGCGCGTCCAAATTCAAAATTAAATAGAGAAGGATATGAAGCGGTTGTCTAAGCCGCTTCATAACTAATCTCGTATAAAACTAATGTACATAAATATCGAACAATATAAATACGTACTTAAGTTAGAAAAATTAAAATACATTACTTACCGAAAAGATTTACGGTACAAGTTGTATTGTTGCCTCTGTCGAGAACGACAACACTCGTCGCTGCCATTTTCCGTTTGACAGCGAAGCCAACTGAAAACTGACAAAAAGCGCCAGTCAACAAGCGATAGCGTTTATGCTACCACTCTACCATTAGCAAAATAATTTCTACCATGTGAGCCGTCAAACTGAAGAAAACACATTTTTATTATTACCCAATTAAAATATTATATACATAACTTAATTATAAGAATACTGAAGGAATTATTATTCTTTTTTTATAGTTATCTTACAAACCTCAGAATGTATATCAGTAATTACTTTAATTACCATAGGCGCTCATGTCAATGCATAAAATATAAGTTTTGGAATAATATCTAGGGATGTAAATAAAACATCGATGTTTTCAAACATCGATGTTTTAACATCGATGTTGAAACCAAAACATCGACGATACGTCGTTGTTGAAGAACGATGTTTTATCGTACATAGATCGTTCGTGTGGTGACGGAATAAGAATACAATTCACCGCTGTCTATCTTGACTGTAGATATCCTAAAAAAAAAAAGCTCATCAAAATTTGCCCAGAGGATTTTATTTCTTCGTCGTAACATCGATGTCATAAGTCCCACTGTATGTTAAAACATTCGACAAATTTCCTAAAAAAAAAGCTCATCAAAATTTGTCCGGAGAATTTTATTTCTTAATAACGAACTTCGATCATCTCTAATCGATATATCCTTCATAAACATCGATATATCGTTCATAAACATCGATATTTTTAACATCGATGTTTCACTTTTGAAAACATCGATATCCTAACATCGATGTTTTTTATGAGCGATGTTTCATCCCTAATAATATATATATATATAAATATATGAAAATTCATTTGCAAAAGAAAATTTATTAACCGCTCAACCTAAACGAATAGATACAATATTGTAAATTCATTTCAAACTTTTTGGCATTACCTGTATTATAGTCCATAAAATATAGCTTGATCTCTGTGACAGTTGTACCTAGTGCTGTCACGTTTACGATGAAGTCCGTAGTTTTTTTATTGATAAAACTCTTTATTTTTATAATTGTAATTTTCTATTATAATTGAAATACAATCAAAGAAAATCTTTTTGAATTTAAATCAAACAAAAACAGGTCAACATCACTATTGTTATCATCACTGAAGCGTTCCTGCTAGAACATTTATCATTTTTTGTCATAATAGGGACAGTCGTTATATCAATCGATCATTGAGACTCTTTTATTAGTAAACATGTTTAGTTTATTGACAATAATGCGTACATAAAATATTGTCATTTACTCTGAGACAAAAAGTAGTTTTTTAATGTTTAATTAATTCAATTTATGTACTTTATAATGTAACTGTCTGTTGTAATTTTAAAAATATGTTGAAAGTTTTATATAGGTACTATTTTGGGTTTATTTCTTTTATAAATAATTTAATAAAGACCGGTTATCGATTTACGTATATCGACTGTCCCATCTCTTTTTTATTTACAGTCCAACATAACCTTATATGTGAGTTAGCGTCATTTTGCTATAAAATGTTTACTAGGTATTTCAATACTTACGAGGTGCATTTTAGGCATGAATATTAATATTTTTATATGTATAATATATTGCACTTCAGTTGCAATAAAACTGGCACGAAAAGACTGAAAGTATATCTGATACAAAATAAAATTGTAAACATGTCGCTCGTTCAAACTTACTTCGTCGGTTTCGTTGACATATTTCATGATATGTCACAGAGATCAAGCTATATGTTATGGACTATAGATCAGCATTTAAAATTACTTTCATAAATGAAAATAACTTATAACATTGTTTAATTAATTCAATAAATAGATATATGTAATTGTTCATAATCAGTTATATTGTAGAAGATTATTAATATAGATAAAATAATATTAAATGTTGGGTTATCATACTTTAATAATTAATTTTATTATAATATTAATGGTTAATAATACTTAATTAAAGTTAAATACTTTTTTAAATATACATATAAGAAATTCGAGGTATTTATTTCGAATATGCTATATTTTATGAACTAAACCACTTTGATTTAATTAATATGAATACATGTCAAATATTATATGAGGTTTTTGAACGAGTTTACAATGAACCAATCAGAATTAGCCAACGCTGTGCCGGCAAGTGTCATCAACAGCATCATACGTGTATTTTTCCGGTTCTTGCCCTTTCTCTAAACTTTTTTCAGCTTCACTTAGACGGCGCGGACTTGTGGACGGTTTACGAGAGGACTGACTAAAACTAGAAAATGTTAGGCTCACTAAAACTTGTATTCTTACTAGGTGTAATTTATCTATGTAAAGCGGCCGAAGAGGATGTATTAGATCTTACCGATTCGGACTTTTCTACAGTGATAGCTCAACATGAAACCGCTCTAGTCATGTTTTATGCACCATGGTAAGTCATTATCATTTCAATTTAGGTATACAAGTCATTAATATCCTTTACTGAGTGTATTAATTGATCGTTGGTGATTATTCATCAGGTGCGGACATTGTAAGAGATTGAAACCAGAGTACGCCGTTGCGGCCGGCATTCTTAAAGACGATGAAGAACCTGTCGCACTGGCGAAAGTAGATTGTACAGAAGGTGGCAAGAGCACGTGTGAAAAATTCTCGGTATCTGGTTACCCCACACTGAAGATATTCAGGAATGGAGAAGTCTCACAAGAGTACAATGGCCCCAGAGAATCAAGTAAGTTCTAAAACTAGGTTACTTGTTAATATGTTACTCTAAAGAAATTATAATTGCAATTTCCACTTATAATGCTGAACTGTTTTAATTTGTAGGTAGTTTATACTCATCACCGAAACATCAACCATATATTTTTAACAATATCAGAACATTTCAAAGTCATAAGGCTTAGGTGCTAAATCACATAGATCTTGTTACATTTTAATTTAATTTTAATGACGATAATAAATAATACATTTACAATAATAGGGGATTAATTATATTATACATGCAAAAATTTAAAATATTATTTTGAAATACTGCATTGTATTTCATTATTGCATACATAAACGTCAAACATAAATACCCTGTTAACATATTAAGTTTTCTTATAGTTATTGAGTAGAAGCCACATATAAAGGATAGTATATAAATAACATACTAGTGATAGCACTAAATGTTGCTATAATTAACTAATAATATTTAGTGTTATCATTAGTTCCTGGCTGCTGATAACTCCAAAACCTAATGTGTTAGCAAGCTCAAGGATTATAAATAAACATTCAGTTTATACTAAAAAAGAAGCTTTCACTGGAAATAACAATTGTTACGAGTTCTGCCATCCACCTCCCGACTCACATCATCAGATCAAGTTAAATAGTCATCAAGAATATTATATTCTCGCAAAGTTTTATATCAATGTACCTATTGCAATTAGGATAAAATCAACTGGCAAGATTTTATTATATTTTTAGTTAGAACATTCTTAATATTAAATTTATCCAAGATAAATTATGAAACATAAGTTATCTTTTTATTAGACATTCAACTATTTAGCTCAATTAATTATACTAGCTATACAATATATTACTTTGTGAGTATTTTTATTTGTATCATCTAACTTTGGTATTTATAATTAAATTTATCAACCAATATCTTGTTACAAAAAAAGGTGGTTGTAAAATATTGCCGGTTGTAAAATGCAAAAGAAACAAAGAATACATTGTGTCACCATCTCTTAGGTATATCTCCTCCCATAATATATGAAGATTTGGTTTTCTTGATGAATTTAAGAAAATTGTTACAGAGTATGGATATTATAATAAAATTTTGGTCACAATAAGAAGCAAACCCCGACATAGTTCATGCATTCAATATCCACTCATTATCATTCTTTGTGAAATTAACAAATAATCACGGTGTTTCTAATTAGCGTCCATTAGTAATATTTAGAAAGATCTCTCCTATACAAATAATTATTTCTTAGGTGGGGTTGTTATTCCAAAAAATTGCTTGTAAGAATAAGGCCATAAACATCACTCTTGAAAGGATGCTATTACCTTATTATTTTATTATTATCATTGCCGACTTTTACGACCGCCATAAGTAACAGGGTGATGAACACATTATATTTTAAACCACATAACAAACAGTAAAAAAATAGATTAAACTTTCCCCACAGATGGTATTGTCAAGTATATGCGTGCGCAAGTGGGTCCTAGCTCCAGGGAAATCAAGAACGTAGCTGAATATGAAGCATTCCTGTCTAAGGATGATGTTGTAGTGATTGGCTTCTTTGAAAAGGAAACCGACCTTAAGGGTGAATTTGATAAGGCAGCCAATAAAATGCGTGAAGAAGTAGTCTTTGGCCACACAACATATGAGGAAGTTCTTAAAAAGGCTGGATACAAGTAAGTGTTATTCTTTCTAAATAAAATTAAGATTTGTCTAACGTAAGGATTTCTGATATTTACATGAATATTACATATTTGAAATAAAACTATTTTACAGCAGTCCTACTGTGAGCAAGAATGCTCATAAGTGTTAGAAACATTGGTAAATTAAAAATCAAATATGATCCCGATGCGTGATACAGGCTAACACTTAGTCTGAGCAAGTAAGAGAGCCGTTATGGGTTATAACATTACTCAGAATTAAAATATTCTAGAAATTTCTCATATACATCTAAGTTATAAATGTTTATAATATTAGCATAGATAAATACTCTGGCAATCTATTATGAGAAATATATTTCATTTTGTTTGATTTGTCCATAAATATAGCAAGCAGGAAAATTATGTATCTGTATGTAATTTTTCATGATTATACTCGTTAAGCAGTTAGATGGGACGCTAAGAACTTCAGAGATTAATTTATTGGGTTTATACACAAGACTTAATCAAAAGCTCGTTAGTACAAAATTTGATACTTAAAAGTGAATTGTGTCATGCAAAGAAACGGACACTTTCAAGTAATGCGAGCAGTCTCTTTTACATAAGAATTTCATATTACCAATCAAACAAATATTTATTTTATGTTAAAAATACCTATTTACATTTATATCAAAAAATAAAGAGGCAGAAGAGAAAGAATAGTAATTTAGTGAACTATAAACATGCCAAATATAAATCTTTAAAACAATTCTGCATTAAGGAATGAATTATCGTCTTCTGCGTAATGATACAAAAAAAATATATGGAAAGTGTGTTATGTCATGACACTTCACGTTTCCGCTAAAAACCTAAGAAGTTTCACGTAAAGGGGTGATGACATATTGTATTCTCAAGTTACCATGTAAAGGTAATTAAGTCTGCTAATTATTCGTTACAACTCTATAATGAAACATGCTCATTAACTCATTTGATATTGGATCGAAAGCAGCAATGCATATATGGTTACAATGTTTGAACAATTGGTTTTGTTTGCTTTCAATTATTATCCAATACTTAAAGTATGTAAGTATACAATTAACATATTGGCTGTGTTGTGTAACTTGTAACATTTTTTTTTTAATTTCTAGCATCGATAATATTGAATGTGTAAAATTTATATTAGTTTAGATAAGGGCAATACTGATAGTATTATCAGTAATATAGAATTTGAAGAAATATTGGCAAAGTTACTGCATTTTCGTTTGTGATATTGGCATTCTATTTTCTATATAAATATATAAACTAAATATTCTATAGAACTATATATATATATACTCAATATATATATAAACGCAACTATATATACTCAATATCTAAAAACATAAATATTTCATATATAATATTTGTCAGTTGTAAAATTTTTCGAGCATTTTGATAATACCTACTACATATTTACATATCCACACTGCGGTTAGAAAACATTATGATTTCAGAATTAATTATGTACAAAGTTTCATAATAACCGAATGAATAGTTGCGGACAGTTTTGTTATTTACATAAATAGGTATATGATTACACTAGCAATCCGCCCTCGCTTCGCTTCGGTTATAGGTTATAGTCGTTTTACCCGCGTAGTGCCCGTTCCCGTGGGAATACCGGGATAAAATATAGCCTAGTTTACGCCCTGATATTATAGCTTTCCATTGGTGAAAGAATTTTTGAAATCGGTCCAGCCGTTTTGAAGATTACCCGGAACAAACAGACAGACAGACAGACAAAAATTTTTTAATTGCTATTTTAGGCATAGGTGTCGTGCAAATAACCGTGTGAGCATGAAAAAAGTCTATTATTTTGACATTACAAACAGACACTCCAATTTTATTTATTGGTATAGATTTATCGCCATCCTTTTAGGCTACGGAAATCAGATAAGTCGTTCGAGGAAGAAATATTCTAACCAATCTAGTTAGATTAGGAAAGAAACGCTAACACATTTGGAAATAATAAACTACATTGTATTTCACTGATGCACTTAGGACTCGGACCCAAAACAAGTAATGCACGAGGCAATCATCAATAGATAACTTGTGTTTATTGAGTATGAAAAAGCGACAAATTGCATTTTCAGTGTGAAAGTATTACTAAATGACCCACATCTTTACAATGCATAACTTGACCGTACGTCCCGTTTTGAGATTGTTTTTCATTGTCTGTCTCGTTGTCCTGTTTTTGCAAACAGAGCATTGTTATACTAATAGGGACGGGTTTCCATTTAGCCTTTAATTACATAATTTTACCTATTTCTCCCAGTTACCCGTACTTGCACAAAAAGTCGACAGTTACCTAAGTGTCCCGTTTTGAGGAAAAAATTTGGTTACTTGGGTAGCCAACTAGCCATGCACTAATACAATATCGTCATGGATTATTAATTCGACTCGAACGATAAATGGTACAATCTAGAAACTAGTCTATTAGCAATTCTATAGTTTTAAATGGTATAGATTCTTCAGGACATTTTGATGAGATATATGTGTATAGAGACCTTCTGGGACTTCGAAATAGTGGCATGGAATCCCATAGTATGTCGTTGTATGAACCGGAACCCATTCTTTGTTTTCGGTGGGTTACACTTCAGACCTAGTACATTCAATTGTAGCGATTTTATCTTTCCCTGTGTCGCATTTACTTTTCCACCACTTGGTCTCTTGCCCGTAAGTAGCATGCAACTTATATGCGAAATTTTTAATCCACGCAACTAAATTATATACCAAACGTAAAAGTAATTTAATGATAATCCCGCACTTTACATGCAATAGGTACATTAAAAAACAAAGATCTGCGTTTTTTCTAGCTTGTTGCGCCTCCGTCCGTATAGGAATCGTTATAATTTTTGATAACAAGTTTGTCCTGTCAACATTTTCAGACAAGTTATTAGAATCATTATGCTATTTAAGAACCTCAAAGTAAGTGGAACAAACAACACGTACCTTAAGATCATAAACTTTAAAGCCAAACAAAATTTCGACATAAAAACCAACGAATGTTAATTTAGTTGTCTCCTTAATTTCACTTGTCCAACATAATTCTAACAATTTGCCACAAAAACGTTAAAGCAAACGTTATCGCTTCCTTGTTGAAATGTTCTTTCATATATTATGGTTTTATTAAAACTATAGGTATCTCGTTTATTAATTGCAAATACATATATACATTTGTTTACACTAACACTTTTCAGCTGTGAACATAGCCTGAATTTGAGATATGAACACAGTTGCAAAGGAGGGTGTAGACATCAAATAAATGCGTTGGCAATAATTATCAGGCCATGAGCGCTCCTCTAAGCAAATTCTGACAACTGCAATTGCAAAAAAAAACTGCGATCGCTAAACAAGCGTGGTTATAAGTAGTAGCCATATATCAAACATATACATAAGTAGTAGGTATATATCAAACACCAGTCGATGGGATAATAAATTAGGTATTACAACTGTTTGCCGCCAATAAGAGGGAATTCAATATGCCACCAATACCATAAATATGAAAATGGAAGTGAATGTATTATGATAATTATAATGTGTCGTCGACTGCACTGACAAAAGACTTTTTTTTCTTTATTTACCATAAGGTAGGGTTTGATCATAAAGTGATCATATCACCCTAATAAATTAACATGCAATAATAAGTATAACTAAGTAATTATGAGCTAAATATTTCTATGTTTTAAACCTATGTTTACCATATTGTATAATAATTTTGCTTCCTCAGACAAACCAACAAAAGGCTCGAGTTCTAAATGAGTGCCAAGTTCTGTAGGTAATCTTCAAATGTATTTAATTAAAAAACCTGCAAGTCTTAAGCATGTTTTAAACACGAATTATTGTTTTATTACCTTTTACAAAAATGTTTACTATTTATACAAATGACTTTTGAAATCGCCATAGTCTGATTTTTTACATAAAATAAATAACTTGTAATCTATATAATAAATTTTTACTATCCGCGTGTTGATAAATATTTGGTTAAACAAAATATCTACTTTAAGTACAGGTTTTTACTATGCCGACGTTTTGGATATGTTATCATGTGAGGTCTTTTTTATTACTTTTGGTGACAAACAAGCAAATAACTGATTCTGACGGTCATAGATCTTTGTTAGGCCGCTACCTACCATTAAGAAAGTGAAAAGATTGTGCATGCTATTTAGATTCGGTGATACTAAAGGCATCGTTAAAATACGCGAACATATTTAGAAAGTAGAGCTGCTGCCTCTCTTGCTCACCGAACGGATTGCAGTCATAAATGGCTACTACTCGGACGTCGATTTTCTGCGAAATGCACGCAGTAGTCCCCGGCGTACCGCCCTGCGGCCGTAGACAGACGACTGTCGAAAATGTGGTCCTACCACTTAGTCTAAAGTATATAAAGGACTAATAAAGCTAAACTAGATAAAAAATATTAGAAATTTATCGTATTTAAAAGATACTCATGTAAATATCAGACATCCTTATGTAAAATACCTAGGGAGAGGTGAATATATCTAACCCCACAGATCAATCAACCACTCCTCAAAGATTCCTAAGTTGTGTTTGCATAATCTAGATAAGTTAGTCTATGTAAAGGTCTATTTTATTAAAACTGGATGTATTGTAAACAGGAATGACATAGTATTGTTCCGTCCCAAGCGCTTGCAGAACAAGTTTGAAGACTCGTTCGTCGTTTACAAAGGTGACGGCGATTCCATCAAGGCCTTCATCAAGGAAAACTAGTAAGTATTATTTTAATTCATTAGAATTTCTCGAGATACCACAGTTAATATTCTAATAGAACTAAAAGTCATTCATCAAGACATTTTATGATTTTTGAAGTAATACTTTTTTTGCGCGTTAGGGAAAAATACTGCGATGTTGAACCGATACCCTAAAGTTAGCTAATTCACGATGCGTGTGGACATCGTCGCAAATATCAACCAGATAATGCGTTATATGAATCTTTTGTATTAAATACTTTTTCTATTATTAGTGTATTTTTTTCTACAAACGTAGGTAGTATTCGCGCGTTATTACGCGAAAAATAAAATTTTTGAAGGATTTTTAACTTGTTACGGCAAAGAAATATAACTCCTTACGTGCGGTTTTTTCTACAAACGTAGAATAGCACGAAAGACATTGTTTTAGAAAAAAGTATATTGTTACGCCAAAGAAGAGGTGCGTATGTAAATACATACAACTTTTTTTTTAATGTAGTGGCTGCGGCAGCATCTTTTCCTGCGTGGATAACTTATCTACAGATATAATCTCATTGTTTTGTTTCAACATTTACGTCATCCTATGCCTTTAGTTATAATAACTATAATATATCAATCACAATTTTATTATCTCAGCAGTTGCCACGACAACGGTGATTAAGTAGAACCCTTGAGATGCCCTATTATTATTAACATGTTGACGGACAGTACCGCCTGTGGCCGTTATAATATACATTGATTCGTATTAATTTTGGCTATATTATAGCCAAAATTAATACGACAGTTCATCCATCGACGTCCAAGTTTCAACTCACATAAAATCAGTACATCTCAAAACGTACAATTTTTGAGACAATTATATGGAATAGCAGGTTGTACTGTACCAACTATTTACTTATTACTGTCACTACATAATGATCAAAAATCCGTTCAAAAAAATATCTCAACACACATTCACACGTAGATGGCCCCTTTTCGCACACTACGCCCGTAGACGTCGTATTTTAATACAAACTGTGCAGTACTGCGCCCCTGTGACGCGCCGACAATGTATGAAAAAAAGTACTGTCAAAGCATCCACAACCTGTGACACGTGTTAAAATTGACCGAATTTACTACTTGATGTAGCTTTATGTATATATAACTTTAAATTGATAAATATACTACCTGATTCAATAAGATTTTCTTTGGAATCCAACTGGTAGTTCCTGAAATTAGCACATTCAAAAAGCTTCAGATTTAGTTTTATAATCTATCATCATCATTATAACAGCTCATGCACGCCTTATAGCTTAGTTCGAGCCTTCTTCACAATGGGTGGGTAATTAATCTACTATATACCACGCTGGTCAGCTGTCTTGGTACAGGGTTCGAGTTTCCATGCAAAGATTTTGTATGTACATATATTATAATCCCTTACTCGTCTGTTATGACAGCCACGGGTAAGAAAGGGTTGTGAATCGTATTCTTACTCAAACACCACACTGAAATAATATATACTTTTAAATTATTATTGTACTATGTTATACTAATATTGCAATTTAGCGCTTGATTTTTTAACATCTATCCGTGTGGTGACGGAACAATACGAAAGAATACAATATACCACTCCATCTTGCCCATGGATATCGTAAAAGACTACTAAGGGATGTAATACGCATATGACACGTATACAAAAGAAAGAAAACTCGAAATAAAACCGGTCTGACCAGCATGGTGTAGTAAGGACAAATTTCTCTCCTATTGTGGAGGAGGCTCGAGCCCAGCAATGGGATGTATATGAGCCGAGATGATTCTAACATCTGGTTAGTGACGAAGCATATAAGGTATCACGACCCCCCTTTTTTTCTCGTGAATAACCTTAGAGACAACTAAGAGACTTAAGTAGTTAAGAGAATGTCAGTAAGTATAGTTTTAATTATTGTCATGTTACAGTCATGGCCTGGTTGGTATCCGTCAGAAGGACAACATGCAAGACTTCAGCAACCCCCTGGTCGTCGTGTACTATGATGTCGATTACGTTAAGAACCCCAAGGGCACAAACTACTGGAGGAACCGTGTACTTAAGGCAAGTGACCCATAGTTGTTTTAATAATAAATTTAGACTCTGAAGCCATATACGGTACTGGTTCCAGAAGTATGATGTATCACCTCTAACTTTCCAGTGGGACTCTCTAAAACTTTCTAATCGCCAGAATAATGAGCAACAGCATTCTCTTATGAAGTTTATAACATGAACCGCGATCGTCAACCTGATGGCTGTTAAGCGTTTAGGCATGTACGACATTGGGGAGGACTATGTCTAATGGTGACCGTCGAAGGGATAGATAAAATACAGTCCAGTTGGTCGTTAACACGTTCCCGGGCAGTAAGTCACCCTACTTTAGCAGTATTTTTTTGTATGAGATTTTTGCGATTGCTCTAGCATTTCCGTCACGATGCGTACCAACTAATATCATCAACTGCGACGCGAATGTTATAGCAGACGACTGCTTAACTGATGATGATATAACTAATGCGGATAGTAAAGCAACATCTTGACGATTGTTCAGATTCTTCAATACTGGGTGGGAGCCGAAGAATCGTCTGAAACTTCTTCAAACAACCTCAGGATTTGCTCTCATTCTGTAATTTTGAAAGCTCGAGGATATTTTTTGGGTGCCATCTGTGAATGAAAATAATGCGGTTTGGGTATTTTTTTCAACTTGTCTAACGTTATTACCTAGTCTAGTCTAGTCTGGTCTAACGTCAAACTACTGAAATACATTGTAAATAGCATCATAGTAACAAAAAAACAAAAGAAATCATGAAAATATTTGTACTTACGATATTTGTAATATGTTGGCGCGGAACGAAAATACATAACACACTCACTACCACTACGTACGGCAGTAACCACTACATTGACAGGATTTCAATACATTTGACGCATGCTATAGCATACGTTACCACGAGGGGTAGACCGAGCGAGGAGTAGGGAAGGGATAAACGCTGTTTTATCTTTGTGTGCAGAAAAGCTCTCATATGACAGTAAGCGATCTGTGGTTGTGTCAGCACTGACAGTAAGAAATGAACTACCTATATTTTATAGGTAAAAAGCAACCGCTCAAGCATAACTGACAAAATAACTCGACAAACTTGGAATGCTATAGCATCCGCGACATAATTAAACTGTCAAATACGAATGCTGTATCATGCTCGTCCGGGAACGTGTTAAGCTGGTCATTAATAATATTTTTCTTTTAGTCTCACCAAAAAAAAGTAGAAAAGTTGCATGAAAAATCGTAGAAAATAAAATTACTGTGTATGGGAATTGAAACCATAAAACTGCACGTGAGGTCGCTACTTAGATTAATACACCATCTTTTTTCAAATGCCTTTGGAGGCAGACAAATTCCACTGAGGAACTACAGAGGTCAAATCATTATCTATTGTAGCCGCTAGCTCAGGGGATAGAGGGGAGAGGGTTGTTCCTCAAACTCTTAGTGAATATAATGCAGTAGTAAACTGCTACAAACGTTGATTCCTACGAGCGTAATACTATCCCTGACAAGCCGAGCCATACTAATATGGCTTCAAGCAGAAAACCTATTTTAGATGAACTGTGCAGTGAACTAGATATTATATTGTGTACAGGTAGCCAAGGAGCAAACGGAATTGACATTCGCAGTAAGCGACAAGGATGATTTCACCAATGAACTGAACGAGTTCGGAATTGACTACGCCAAGGGTGACAAGCCCGTTGTCGCCGGACGCGATGCTGACGGCAACAAATTCGTTATGAGCGGCGAGTTCAGGTACAATTTTTTTTTTATTTTTGTAACTATAGTAACACCTGCTATATTCTATCATCATTACTGCTCATATAAGTCCCACTGCTGCGCGCGAACTTTCTCCACTATGGGAGGGAAATTGACTTACCTATACCACACTGTTCAGATCCTATCCTTCTCTTATATAGATGTTATATGCGTATTATATCAATTAGTTGTTTTTTACGACACCTACGGGTAGAGAAGAGAATTTACCGGTAAAATACACATTTTACTTATTTTACCAACGTGCAGTCGGTAATTTACCGGATAATTAACCAAAGTACTTTTTTTGCCTCATGGTGGGGTTGATACGAGATTGAGAATATGTATAGTACAGGCTAATAAGAATTTACCTTATATACACTATAAATATATTAATTAACAAATAAAAATTATAAATTATATATAATTATTAAAAATTAATTAATATTGATAATAATTAATTATGAAGCTCTTCAAATACCCAGCTTATGTGTATAATTCTGTCAATATTCCTAATACTTACTTTAGCAACATCAATAAATCAGGAGTTTCGTAACTCCAATTTCCGAGATCGAATTTTTTGCATTATTTGGCTATTTAACCGGCAAAATATATTTTACCGGTTAAATAGCCAAATATTTAACTAGCCAATAATTGGATATTTGTCCGCTCGAAACACTGCCTACGGGCAAGAAAGCTGGTGAATTGTTTTTGCTCCGTCACCACACGGAAAGTCATATTCTAGTTAACATAATAATCAATGTAGGTAATATTGATATTATGTGTCTTTTAGTACTTAACAAATTCATCATCATATCAGCCCGTAAATGTCACTGCTGGGCTCAGACTGGGACTCCATTATGGTCAGATGTGTTGGTATAGGCTTTCTTTTCGAGTTTGCCTTCTCTTCCATAGGTGTTATATGCGTATTATATCCCAATGGGCTAATGGGCAAAATAGGGGTTGGTGAATTAAGTTCTTACTCTATCACCAGACGGAAACATTCACATCACGAAAAAGTAATCAACATCCTGATTACAGACTTAATTCACAAATAATTAGTTTTAACGCTAATATTTTCCGTTCTTATCGTCGCTGTATAGAACAATGTATAGATCCTTTTCGCTCCATATATTTCTTTGTTAAATTAGTTTTAGTGATAAGCAAACTAAATGCACTTTTCAAGTTACAGTGTTACATGTACAAAGAATTCTTCAAATTGAGTTGTTAGACAAGTTCGTTAGACAAAGAAAAAGATATAATAAAGAAATAAAAATAACAAACTTCTAATACATTTTTAAAAGTTAAACGATTTTTCGAAATTATTCATCCTGAAAATCACCATCATTATCTGAAGCATTCCTCCAGACATTATTCTTGCAACTTAGAATTCTGTAAAACTCCATAAGCGCTCTCACAAATAAAGCATATTATAATATAATTTTCTGTTAAAATAGGAATTTTAGTGATGGGCTTTCAGTTTGCCGTGTGATGATTGAGTGAGAATACAATTCACCACCTCCTATCTTACTCGTGGGTGTCGTAAGAGATGATTGTGTGTAGTACTTAAATCAATTTCTCTCCTATTATGGAGGTGCCTGGAACCCAGCAGCGGGACATATGTGGGCCGAGATGGAGGCTTTCAATATTGTATTCAGTGTTTTAAATAAAACTACGGATTTTATCGCGTTTGTATTTGATTTTTGATTGCCCGACGTTTCGAACACTTTGCAGCGTTCATGGTCACGGGCGGACTAACATGTCTCACGTCCAATAAGTCATCGTTATTGCAGAAAATTTATAATTATCTACCTGATACAGAAAATAGTTATTAAACTAGCAACCCGCCCTCGCTTCGCTTCGGTTTTAGTCGCTTTACCCGCGTAGTTCCCGTTCAATACCGGGATATTTTTTATTTTTTTTGGGACTAATCCCACCACTGTAACTCCTGTAAGCCAGGATCCACAATGGTCTCCGTATAAGACACTGAGGTTTGACCTCAATACCGGGATAAAATATAGCCTAGTTTACGCCCTGATATTATAGCTTTCCATTGGTGAAAGAATTTTTGAAATCGGTCCAGCCGTTTTGAAGATTACCCGAAACAAACAGACAAAAATTTTTTAATCTGTATTTTAGGCATAGGTGTCGTGCAAATAACCGTGTGAGCATGAAAAAAGCCTATTATTTTGAAATTACAAACAGACACTCCAATTTTATTAATTGGTATAGATATTGACCCACATTTTGACAAATTACTTGCCAGTGTAAGAAGAAAATGATTCTATATGAAAAAATTAAATTATTTATGCTTAGTAATCATTTAACATTAGCATGAACGCTGCAAAGTGTTCGAAACGTCGGGCAATCAAAAATCAAATACAAACGCGATAAAATCCGTAAAGTAGTTTTATTTAAAATGTGTAATACTCGCGTAAACATCAGAAATCATTATTGTATTCAGTGTCACCATATAGTGAGATAGGGAGAGCTTTTCCAACTATCTGGCCATATATTCATTCTACTTGAATCCGTTTTTGTGAGAAATAGTTTTTAAAGTAAAAACAGATTGAACATCACACCACAAGCATTTTATAACCTGTATGGCTTTTTTCCTAAGAGGAACTAATTTTTTTGAAAAATCGTTGGCCGACTATAAAGTCAGTTTACGGGCGATTTTACGTGATAACGTACATCAAATGTTATGACCATTACATCTTTGAATGACTATGCCAATTTTTATCTTTTTCTTCATATGCTTATGTACAAACTTTTTGATGCTAGAGTATTTTTGTCAAATTGAGATGTCATTGTTTTGACATATATAATTTAAAAACTTTATTATCTAACAGCATATTTCGATAAGTAATGATGTTAGTTTCCTTTAGAAATTATTTTTAGTTTTCTCTTTAGGAACATCTTATCAAAGCAGTATACACTTCATTATAAATGATTTTCTTTTAACTGGATCCATTTGTCATTTCATCAATTGATGTAAAAAGTTGTCTTGTTACTAAATAAGTCTACTTTTAACCCTTTCCACTCCAAGGCTGTTTTTGTTTTTATTCCACCAGCTCCACGCTAAAATTACGTTTTTTTACTTTTAGTGTTTTTTGTGTTTTTTGTAAAAAAAACGAATTTTTCATCACTACTTTCAAAACGCGTTACTTGTTGCACCATCAATCCGTGTCCGTGCGCCACAGTGAATTGATTCAGTGACAGTCGTATCCGCCAGGAAAATTCACACCATACATGACATTACAGGTCTTTGCATGAAAACAAACACGATGATGCACAGAGATAAGTTGTTTACGACGCGAACATATAACTGTGCGATAACAACTAGTTTTATTATGTAGCATCGATAAAATTTAATTGAATTATAGTATCTTACGATTCTAGAATATGTTTCATTCATTCGTGATTCAAACATATTAGTAACAAAAATCCCTCCTGTTTTAAAATTTTCCGCAAAAAGAGATATTACACCATGTTGAGTATCACTCGACAGTGGAGCTAGTGGAACAAAATCAGTGTCGAGTGACACTCGACATTGGAGTGGAAAGGGTTAATATACATATATGAGGATAATGTTAAAACAAATGTTGCCGACAATGCATTCTGCACATTGTTTTGTGTGCAACTAATACAGTTTAGAAATTTAATTTACTTGTTAATTATAGGGAATGTAATATGATAAGCTCTATCTATTACATACTATAGGTACTTCAATAGGTAAACACTAACTGCCGCTCTTGAATTGAATTATTTATATGCCAACTTATAATAACCAACGGATTGCCACTTGCAGCCAATCCACCTGCCAAGCATGGTGATTATAACATTGTTTCCCATTGCAAAGACCTATGGTCTATAGTGGATGGGTTGAAGGATGCATGGAGCATAATACGAAATCTTCTCATTTTATTACAGCATTGAAGCTCTATTAGCATTCTCAAAGGATCTGTTGGAGGCCAAACTAGAGCCTTTCATCAAGTCTGAGGCTGTTCCTGAGAACAATGACGGACCAGTCAAGGTAGCTGTTGGCAAGAATTTCAAGGAGCTAGTAACTGACAGCGGTCGCGATGCCCTCATTGAGTTCTACGCGCCATGGTGTGGACATTGTCAGAAACTCGCACCTGTGTGGGAGGAACTTGGTGACAAGGTAATAATCAGATATAAAATAAATTACAGCTTCAGAATATGCATAATTATCACTCGATACATAAATTTTTTTGATGAGATGTCGATACACAAATTTTCCATGTGGTGACGGAGTAAGAATACAATTCACCATTCCCTTTCTTACCCGTGGATGTCATAAAAGACGAGTAAGGGATATAATTTGCATATAACGTTTATGTAAGAGAAGGAAACCTCGAAATAAAACCCTATACCAACCCGTCTGACCAGCGTGGTATAGCAGGGCCATATCCCTCCTATTATGGAGAAGGCTTGAGCCCAGCAGTGGGACATATATGAGCCAAAATGATGATGATGAATGATACATCAACTCTCCTTTATAAGTTTCATGACCTGGATTTTTGAACCATATGGTCAATAATTACATTTTCAAAGATGCCTGGCTGAAATCAACTTTAGTTGGGAATTCAACTTGACCATAGAAAACAAAATCCACAAGTTTGTCTGGACCTGCAGTAATAAATCCTTGTTAAATTAAATGAAACATTTATTTACATTTTCCATGTGGTGACAAAGTATAAATACGATTCAACATCCACTTTCTTCTCTATTGGTAGCATTATAGACCACTAAGTGATTTGTTATGCAAATAATATTTAATGCAAGTGGAAGGAATCCTAGGTCAATTTCCCTTCTATTGTGGAGGGAGCCCTTGCCCAACAGTGATATGAATGTGAGCTAGGAATAAGAAATTAACATACAAAAAGATATTATGTTTAGTATACTATGTTAACTCCCTTTGGGAATAGAGACAGCGTGGTAAAACTATCATCACAGCTCATGTCATGGGTAATTGACTAGCTATACCATGCTGGTCAGGCGGGTTAGTATTTTGAGGTTTCCTTCTTTTAAAACTAGGAAAACTAGAAATACATACTTCTGTTAAGTCTCAATATATTTTGTTGACAGTTGAAGAATGAACCTGTAGATATTGTGAAGATTGACGCAACTGCCAATGATTGGCCCAAATCTCAATATGATGTGTCTGGATTCCCAACAATCTACTGGAAGTTTGCTGATAACACTAAGAAACCCGTCAGATATAATGTGAGTTATATTCAATATTTATTATGTCTCTTATCTTTAGTTGAAAAGATCTTTACTTAATGCTTTCAAATTATTAATTTGATGTTGGAGTCGAGTGAATAATTACAATGCACCACTGGCATGGGGCCATTTAAAGACTCTGTAATAAGAGAAATAACAATAGTTACCAGTTCTTAGAAAAGTCGTTTTTAGGGTTTCATACCTAAAGTTTAAAAATGGAACCTATATAACTAAGACTTCGCTGTCTGTCCGTTTGCCTGTCTGTCACCAGGCTGTATCTCAAGAACCGCGCTAGCTAGATAGTTGAAATTTTTACAAATTATGTATTTCTGTTGCCACTATAACAATAAATACTAAAAACAAAACAAAATTAATATTTAAGGAGGGTTCCCATGCAACAAACGCGATTTTATTGATAATATGAAACCCTTTGTGTGCGACTCCGACTGCTGGTTTTTTAGCTATTTTAGTTTTGTGTGAATAAATTTAAACTTACATAAAGAATTTTTAAAAAGACATTGTTATTATTTTCATACAATTTCTTAGAATAACATGCATATGGCTGTCTAAATTTAATGAACTCTCTAATTTTCTAAAATAAATTTAGTTGCATACCTAATTATAATTTAATTATTTATTTTCTTAATATAATTTTGTAAAACTGAACTTTTTATTTATAACTCGAATAATGAATATTTCATCTTTTTCATAAAAGATCAAATAGTATAATACATATTTATGTTATATAATTTTCTAGGGAGGTCGGGCTCTTGAAGATTTCATTAAGTATGTGTCGGAGCAGGCATCCAGTGAGCTCAGCGGCTGGGACAGGAAGGGCAAGCCGAAGAAGGAAGAGTTGTAAACATTATGTGATGTAAAACTTTCCATGAAAGATCTGTGTGTGAGTGGAGCGCGAATGTGTGCGTGCCTGTAACACTGGCGCGACTCAAACTTGTATGTGTGTACTGTGTACTGCACAATATTTTTGCACAGCAGCAAGTTTGACGTGCTAGTCTTAAATATTCTTTAGGTTTATCAAAATACAGTAATTTTGAATACATTTCTTTAGTGTCTGTGGATTAACAAATAAATTAGGTTGTATTTATAATAATGTGGCTTTTTCTTAAATCCTTACTAGTGTTTTTTAAATTCTTACTAAGGTAGGTGTTTATCAGTGTGGTGTAAGAATACAATCGGGGCATGATAGCTTCGCCAAATGCCTGCACACGACTGTGAAATGTACGACTGTAAAAAAAGAGAGCACACCGTCCTGCCATCATTGCGATTGCGACGAGGACACGGTACAGTACACGCTCGAGGTGTGTGCCGCGTGGACAGAGCAGCGCCTTGAACTCGTCGCAATCATCGGTGCAGACTTCAAGCTGTCGAGTATCGCTAGAGCGATCGATGGCGTCAGGAACTGGGACGCAGTCGCCGTCTTCCATACGGAAGACCATACGGTAGTTATATTACATAAAGAGAGGGCGGCTCGTGCACAGGCGAAACTCCTCTGCCAAACTATCCGCCGCTGGTGACTTGGGCGGTGCAGGCCTCTTGGTACTTACGAGCGTGTCGTGGCGCGTAATTCAAAGAAACAAAATGACAGCATGTTAACAAACGACTATAGTCCATAAAATATAGGATGATCTCTGTGACAGTTATCCCTAGTTCTATCACGCTTACGATAAAGTCCGTAGTTTTTTATCGGCAAAACTTTATTTTTATAATTGTGATTTTCTATTATTATTAAGATACAACCAATGAAAATCTTTTTTTGAGTTTATTTCAAACAAAACTGTTTTAATTATTCAAAAGGTCAAGACAATCAAGGTCTAGGTCACTATTATCGTCATCTGCTAGAACATTTATCATTTTTTGCCAAAATAGGGACAGTCGTTAGATCAATCAATCAATTTATTTTATTTATAAAACAGTCGTATGTTTTATAAATAAATATGTCTAGTTCTTCTTCTACTAGACAACAATGCATACATTATATTATCATTTACTCTGAGATAAAAAGTAGTTTTTTAATGTTTAATTAATTCAATTATGTATTTTATAATGTAACTGTCTGTTTTAATGGTAAAAAGTATGTTGAAAGTTTTATATAGGTACTATATTGGGTTTATTCCTTTTATGAATAATTTTAATAAAGATCGGTTATCGATTTACGTATATCGACTGCCCCATCTCTTTTTTATTTTCAGTCCAGTATGACCTTTTACGTGCGTAAGCGTCATTTATGTATAAAATGTTTACTAGGTATTTCAGTACTTACGAGGTACACTTTAGGCATGAATATTAATATTTTTATATTTATAATATATTGCAATAAAACTGGCACGAAAAGAATGAAAATATATTTGATACAAAATGAAATTGTAAACATGTCGCTCATTCAAACTTACTTCGTTGATTACGTTGACATCTGTCACAGAGATCAAGCTATATTTTATGGACTATAATGTAACAGACTAAAATTAACGGAAGTTAACAAGAGCGTTAACATTTGTTTGTCTTGAAGTTATTCCGTTGAGCAGGTTGTTAACGAGTTAATGCCCACCTTTGGTGATGGAGCCTACCCCATCTACCCCTACTAGCTATTTAGGAATGCTGTAGACTTATACTTGGACCTAATAAAGGGTACATTCAAGTTGTAGGAATATCATTACTTTTGTACAGAACAATGTCTGCTTACAAATAATAGAAATATAAGGCAAAAGCTATATATTTTCCTCTTTCCACCTCTCTATCCATTCAACAATAGTGTCAACATTATTGTACAAATGTTCTTCGACATCATTTTGCACCTCTATTACAATTTCAGGCTTGTATGATGATTCTGCTTCTTCTAGTAATGTCTCAAATATTTCACACTGGATGTTGTCCTCTAGTTTCTTGCCTGTATATCCTCTGGAAAAGTGAATGAAATTATAAATCTTAGTTTAATATTACTATTATAAGTACCGTTGCACCGTGTGGTGAGGGAGTAACAATACAATTCACCACTCCCTATCTTGCCCGTGGATGTCGTAAAAGACGACTAAGGGATATAATATGCATATAACATCTATGCAAGAGAAGGAAAACTCGAAATTAAACCCTATACCAACCTGTCTGACCAGCATGGTATAGTAAGGTCAATTTCCCTACTATGGTGGAGCAGGCTCCAGCCCAGCAGTGGGACGTATATGAGCTGAAATGATTATAAGCTTGAAGTTTTTTGAAACTAGGTACTTTCATAATTTTCATTCAAATCTCCAGCAGACTATAGATACACAATGTTCAACATGGTCATGTTCAAAAAGGTTATACAGGGTAATAAAATTAAGTAAGGATTGGCTTTAAAAAAAAAAGAACCCTCATAATCAGTTCATCCTGTCAAAAGTTCTGAGGTAACTAAAAACAGTTGAATTGAGAACTTCCTCCTTTTTTGAAGTTGGTTAAAAACTAATATGACTATGTATTATATTGCTTAACCAAATAAGTATATATATAAAGCAAAATCACCTGGCAGTTAATCTATCATATAGAACAGTATTGTTAGTTCTAATAACAAATACTCCATCAAACCATCTTTCTGGGAAAAAGTCACTTCCATGGTAGTCCACTATATTGCCACCTTTTGCCATCATACCTTCCATTATGTCTAAGAGCTGAAACATTAAGTTCAAATGATTAGAATAAGTAACAAACACAAATTAGCCTAGCAACTTAATGAACGCCTTCATCATGACATCTATACTCGTTCCAACTAGTAGTGGGTCGTCAACGATTTTACAGTCGACGCAACGAGACCGTTTATCGTCGATGGTAAACTAGTTGAATAAACAGTTAGTTTATTCAACTAGTTTACCATCGACGATTTTTGACTAGTTTACGTCGTAGACGCTTAGACAAGACGAGACGTTTAGTTTATATTATGACGTACGTTGATCGTCCATTGGTAAAGGACAACGAAACTTCAACGAATTTTATTAGACAACAGTTTCATTGTACAATATACATTGACGCTTCAATATGTAATGATAGTCCCATCACATGATAGCAGAGTTCAATGAATTGCAATCAATCTATCTATACGTTATGATTTCGGCTCGACTCACGCCTACGGGCGGTGAGGTTTGCGGGGCGGGTAAAAAGCGTAGCGAGCCGTGCGAGCGCGCGCGCATCTCGTCTTCCAAGTTCGGGCCGATTCGGGCGCTTTCGAATAACCGCAAGTCGTCGCGTTCGTGTCATTCGTTGATACGACGACCGTTTCGCGAAGCCGTTCATACGTAAACATGTTTATCAGTCAACTATAAACTGGTTTATTAGTTCACGGCAAAGAAACAGTCGAAAAAAACTGTTCGTTTATTCAACGACCACCACTAGTTCCAACCATTTATTTTACTTTTGACACATGCTTTAGGACGTAACTGTTTCATTATACGCAATTATTAACTTTGAAACGAATGAACAGAGAAATATACACTCATTTGCAAAAAAAACGGGCACCTAAGCAATGAACCATTTCAAATGTTAATATTTCTTTGTTTGATAATTATAGGTAGTTTTATCCACACAATTTGCTAAATTAATAAGAAAATAATCGTTTTCATCAGTATTTCATAAAATTTAGATACAATTTATGGGAAATAATGCTAAACCTCGCTAGTAGTGTATATTCGCTAGTAGTGCATATGCTCATGAAGCAGTAATGGGTCGTCGACGATTTTACAGTCGACGCAACGAGACCGTTTATCGTCGATGGTAAACTAGTTGAAAAAACAGTCTAATTTTCGACTGGTTTACGTCGTAGACGCTTAGACAAGACGAGACGTTTAGTTTATATTATGACGTACGTTAATCGTCCATTGGTAAAGGACAACGAAACTTCAACGAATTTTATTAGACAACAGTTTCATTGTACAATATACATTGACGCTTCAATATGTAATGATAGTCCCATCACACGATAGCAGAGTTCAATGAATTGCAATCAATCTATCTATGCGTTATGATTTCGGCTCAACTCACGCCTACGGGCGGTGAGGTGTGCGGGGCGGGTAAAAAGCGTAGCGAGCCGTGCGAGCGCGCGCGCATCTCGTCTTCCAAGTTCGGGCCGATTCGGGCGCTTTCGAATAGTCGCAAGTCGTCGTGTTCGTGTCATTCGTTGATACGACGACCGTTTCGCGAAGCCGTTCATACGTAAACATGTTTATCAGTCAACTATAAACTGGTTTATTAGTTCACGGCAAAGAAACAGTCGAAAAAAACTGTTCGTTTATTCAACGACCACCACTATCATGAAGTAAAAATAAAAAAGTTTTTTTGTTTGTTTTTCTTTAATAAAGTAAAAGCAGATAAATGTTTAGTATCGAGTGTGACCCCCTCTAGCTAAAATCACAGCTTGAATTCGTCTGGGCATGCTAGCGAGTATATCCCGGATACTTGCTTGCGGAATACGTTCCCACTCCGCAGTAATCACATTCTTCAGCTCTCTGATGGTCTGCGGAGCCGGGTGTACTGATCTCACACGCCGTTTCAGAACGTCCCAGACATGCTCTATGGGATTGAGGTCGGGACTTCGAGCTGGCCAATCCAAACGACGAATGCCGACCTCTTGCACATACGCATTAACATCGCGGGATCGGTGGGCGCGAGCATTGTCGTCCATAAAAATCGAGTCTTCACCTAGAGCGGCCAATGCGGGTTGTGCATGAGAAATTAGAACTTCCGTTATGTATCGATGCCCAGTCAGTGAGCCGTTTTCAATGAAGACTAACTCTGTACGATCCATTGAATTTATTCCTGCCCAAAACATAACAGAGCCCCCACCATAAGGTGTGATTTCTTCGAAACATGCCTCTGCAAAGCGTTCTCCTTGTCTTCTTAGCACTCGCCGACGTCGATCTTCACCGAACAGAGATATCCTGGCTTCATCAGAGAACAAAACGCTATTCCAATCGTCTTGAGTCCATGATTCACAATTTCTAGCGAACCTAAGCCTGTGAACTCTGTGCTCACGGAGTAATTTGGGGCCGCGGGCCGGGCGGTGACTGCGTATATTGGCAGCGAGAAGCCTCCTCCTGACCGTCCATAGACTAATATGCACATTTCTTACTTCTTGGAGGTTGTTCTTAAGATCCACATACGAAGATTTGCGATTTCTCAATGCGCGACTCACAAGAAAACGATCATCCCGTGGTTGGGTACATGGTTTTCTTCCAGAACCAGGCCTTCTCTCGACGGAACCAGTCTCCTGATATCGCTGCCAGGTCCTTTGGACTGTCGAGCGACTAACATTTAGCCTCCTAGCCACGACACATTGGCTGCAACCCTCTTCAAGCAGCGCGATAATTTTGGTAGCTTTTACCACTTTATCTACCATTTTTGATACAGCCAAACAGCATTAAATAAAGCTTTGACAGTCAAGGATATGAAATTAATCGATAAAAATTGAATAAAAGTTATGAAAGTCGATGTTAACTTCTGGAACTTCGCGCCAAAAATGTAGGATAAAAAGGGGTTTTCTGTAAAAATGAACATCAAATGAAAAATTGAATTTAGAACGTACTTTTTTAAATACCACAGCATTTTTAAAACCGGCCAGTAACGTGTACAAACGATTGAAACCTTTTTGGTATTGTATCTTTTTAAATATGAATGAAAATCAAAACCGCCCGTTTTTTTTGCAAATGAGTTTATAAACTGCCCAATAATATTTATATATCTTAATTATTACCCACTAAATACATTAATATGCCGTAAATAGCTCTATTCATAAAATTTAAGTGATAATTCATTTCCGTTATAAAAAAAGTGACGTTCTATCGCATCTAGTGACAGGATCAAAAGTATTCGGTGCAAACTAATGAATCACAAATAATCGATTACACTTATTTGCAGTTAAGTCAGCTGACAACTGAGTTTTGAATTGTTGTGATAGACAACACGTTAAAATTGTATCAGGGAGATATAAAAATCTTCTCATCATACCTATAACATGAAATAAAACAACCAAAATATTTTAATATTATTTTATTATAACGAATCGTCGGATTCTTCATACGAACTCGAATCGTCGCTTGAATCATCTGCAGTGTTTATTATTAACTCTTGTGTAGGTATGTTGTCAAATTCAATTTCCCGATCCCAATCAGAGAATATTATATTTTTTGTCTTGTTGACGACACTCGCCCAGTTTTCAGGCGTCACACTAGCACATGCGTTTTTTAAAAGTTCAAGCATTTTATTTGCTGTGAAAGGAGGAGTTGTATTGTTTCTTGCGGCGTGTCCTTTGACTTGTGCCCAGATCATTTTAATTGGATTATATTGACAGTGGTACGGAGGAATTCTGATTACAACATGCCCATATTCTGAAATGACAGCAGAATATGGGCACATATTCTGCTGCCATTTCGTCGATGACATATCGTTTTGGCTGCTTTTTACTTTTTAATATTTTAAGTAATTCTACTTTTAGTAGGGATTCGTCCACATCTTCCCCATTATCACGAAGCCAGTTTATAATCTCGTGTCTTTTGTTGGCCTGTTGGCATTTTATTAATTTGGCGAGAGTGATAGGGTGCATTATCAATAAATATTGTTGATGGCTCTTCAAGTGATGTAAGCATTTCTCTGAACCACTTTTCATACACGTCCGCATTCATCTCCTCATGATAGTCTCCTGTTTTTTTTTATTTGAACGCTAACAGAGCGTCTGGTACAAATCCTTTTGTAGTTCCCGCATGGCAAATGATGAGGCGTTCACCTTTCCCCATTGGCACTGCAGAAGTATAAGCAGCAGTATCGTCAATCCAACCTTTTGGTATGGAATGATTGGCATTGAGCCAAGTTTCATCTGTGAAAACGACATTCGACCAGTCTTCTATTTTCTTCGCTGGTCTTAAAAATTCACAGCGAGACAAGGCTATATCACGACGTTCCATTAAAATTTTTCTTTTGTCGGATTTCTTATACAAGAACCCGATTTGGTGCAGCGCCTTTGACAAAGAAGATTTTTGACCACGAAACAAGCCACAATTTCGTAGAGACGCTACTAATTTTTTCAAAGTAGGAATCTCTTTGCTTGTGTAATAATTGTATATATGACGACGAATAGCATCAGTATCAAAACTGTCAATTGCTGTCACTTTACGGGGCTGACGTTTTTCTTAGGCGTAGATAGCTTGTTCTGTTCAATACCACAGGTATACTAATACCAATACAATAGGTATTAGTATACCTAATGCTGCTGCAACACGGTCTCTAACTTGGGTTACTGGTATAAGGAATCCGCCATTGCGGCTTTCCTTTTCAAAAAATTCACGAAGCCGCAGCACTAACTCTCTGGATTGTCCTTTAAGCACCATACCTTTCGGCATTTTGCAAGTAAAATCTTACTGGGAGGAACGATACGCTCAACTCAATCAAAGTAAGAACAATGAAATCAATACGGTGGAATATAAATACTCAACACAGCGTATGAAAAATATGAAAGAGCACTCAGCAAACAGAAATGTGACTAGCACGGGAGTCTTGTTGCGAGTGACAGACAACACAACAAAATGGCGTCGCCGGCGCGCCGTTCAGTGTTGCCAATTCGGCTTAAAAAAAAAAGGGTAGGCTGGATGAGAAAATTAGTGATTTACTACCGCAGACGAGGGCGCCATTGTCTCTAAGTTTGGAGCAGCGGACCCCGCTTAATGGAAAAATGCTTCATAAAGTAGTTATTTTTTATTTTGCAAAGTACAAAGTAAAATATTTTGGGAGGACTGAATTAGTGGGTATGCAAAAATTAATGTGCCCAAATAACAAATATATTTACAGAAGTGAAGTTTTTAAATAATATGAAATATGTATTTAAGCAAAAATAAAATATCCGTGTTAAATCGATTAAAAGTTCTTCCTGACTAAAATCGATTATTACAAAACATAGTATCTGTAATACATTGGTACAACATTAATTGATCAGAATTCGACCTGCCAAAAGTAAAATAAATGGTTGGAATGAGTATAAGTTATAATTGGTGAGTTATAGAAAAAGGCCTAGTGGTGACAGGTAAAAGATAGTATGTCACAATTCCTTGCTTTCTCTAGGAATCTGTAAAAACTGGTTACAGGATTGCTAGGAAAACGGCAACAAACTATTGGTAAACTACCAAGGATAGCTATTACAGTGTTTCTTTGGAAAACTGCCTATTACAATACCTCTTTGGAAAAAGTTATGTCCATAAATAAGTATTGATACATCAATGAGTATATAAAAATGCTATGATAGATATTGGGATTAAAAATATATATATTTTAATTGCATTGTGTCAGAGATAAATTGGGAAGAAATATGCTTTTAAAATGTATAAATATGTTCATAATTATAGAATATATTTGTGTTTTATTAATTTTATATACAATTAAGAGTTGGACACAACTGAATCTGCACCACTTGTTAAAATATCTTATAAACAAGGCACAAACTTTCTTATTTTCATGCATATTGAACTAGATTTTGTATATAAAAAGTATTTATAATTCACTTATATTAACGATCGCACTTCTGTTACCTTATCTTCATTCAGAGTAGGACATTGGTACTCTGGATCATATTCATCTAAACAACTGTGTTCTTCAGCGAGTTTTGACACTTCTCTCCATGCAAATTTTGTTCGCTCCGCAAGCAATCGACAAATCGATGACTTACCGACTCCTGGTGTACCTAGACATGAAGACATGTAGCAACATAAATTTCATTATTACATAGAACCACGTGCATCAATATAGTATATATTAAGTACTCGTATTTACCTGTTATTAATATATTTGGAATCGATCTTTTTAAACTAGCCATTCTGATAGAAGTTTATCAGTTATAGTCTGTAACACAATTTTATAAATTGATTTTATTTATACATGATCAATATGTTTACAATGTTAGTGTTTTTCTATTACCAGTTTACTACTACGCCAGTGGCAGGGTTGCCAACTTTATTTTTTAGAAGATCGTACCACGGACTAAAAAAGATATTTTGCCAAAAATTCAAGAAATTTAATAGTATGTAATGGCATTTCATTAAAATTGCCGTAATTCAATTAAAAACGGCATGTAATTATAATTTTCAATTAATATTTATCTTGTATTAACATATCGCATTAAGATGTAATTATTAATTGATATTTTTTAGGTTAAAAAAATATTAGGTACATTCTGAACCTTGATTAAAAACAACTTCAACTGAGATGAAACTGTTATGGTTTGGCTGAGTTGTCTGTAGGTGTCTTTTCCATAGAGATATATTAAATATACGGTTTATATATGCAGTTGAAAGTTGTTCTGGTTTCATATTATTTCTACAACATTAAAAAAAATCTAAATTATTTACTAAAAATAACACATATAAGATTTCATTCAAAAGGTCGTATATTTTGCGTACGATTTTGATTACTCGATCGTACATCGTACAAGAACCAAAAAGGTCGTATAAATACGATTTAAATCGTATGGTTGGCAACACTGGCCAGTGGTCTCGAAAGTCAAAGTGCGAAATCGGTAGAGTTACCCTCAAAAATCAGTATATTTGTACTAAAAATCGGTAAATTAAAAAAAACAAAATAGAATCAAATTCGTCTATTTATTTTTACCTTATATTATTACAAACAATTTTTTTATTATATATTATCTTACAGGGCTAAATATATTTGTCAGACCGACCACTGACGTCAAGACACCCTGTTCCGGTGGTCGGTTCAAACGACGAAGGCGACGTGTCACGGGTGGGTTACGGGTATGCATGCTTACGGGCTAAATATATTTATTTTTTTAATTATACCATATCTAAACCACATACTTATCTAACTTATAGAAAAACATTTAATGTATAGAAGACATCGATATACTTTTTGATATATCGATATTACATCGATGCCACTATCCGATGCATTAAAAGAAAAAATATTTGTAAAATATTATGATTTTTTTTCCAGAAAATGATACTTTTATTCAATAAACATTTATTTTTATTAGTATACAACTATAGACTATAAGTATGCCAGTTCAGTGCGGTGAAAGAGATAGCGCACAACATCATATTGCTCCGTCTCACTCACACACTACTACATATTATATAGACTACGTACGTACATATTTATGTATTTACATTAATGGTGTAAAAGTAACGAAAGAAAGCGTACCCGTATGTATTCGTTACTAGAAGAATGAGTACTTGTTACTTTCGTATCGTTACGTTACTCGTTACTTTTGATACCTGTATCTTAGGACACCGAATCGAGTCGTATTCCGTATCCTTACAGTATAACGTCACGGCATATTAGCAACATTCGTTATTTGTAGAATACATTTGTATACCAAGCTACGTAAGGTGCATTTTTCACTTTACCGTATGTTGAACCCGATTTGTGTTAAAGTTATTCTAAATTTAGATTCATTTAATAGGTAACGTGTAAAACTAAAAATGAACTATTAACAGAATCTACAAAATTTGCAATGGATTTATTATTTTAAAAATGTTGATAATGAACTCATGTTATTTCTAATCTTAAACTTTGTTTACAAACGCAATACATTCAACAAACAGTAAAAAATTTAACCACGAATTGCCAGATTATATATTACTTATCAAACAAACATCGTTCTTTGTAACGTACATCTTTAAATACACAGAATAAGCGCGCGAATGCATAATATATACGATCAGCAAACGTTATAGGCATCAACGTTACTTGTGTGAACTAAAACAGTGTAGGTACCCATAATACGAAACATGCGAGTAACGAAATGGATTCGTGAGTAACGTTTCGTTACTTCGTACTAAATGCCGCACCCGTTACTTAGTACCGAATACATACGGTTTGCTACAGTTCTAAAATACATATATTGTTATAGCGTGGCGTCATAGAGCGTGACTTCGTAACGCCACGAGCTGTTTACGCCACGCCAACGATCAGGTTTACCCTCACTGTATGTAACTGTACCGGTTTCGTACTTTGACTTTCGAGACGACTGGAAAAGTTACTTTTTACGCGGGCGGAAGTAGTACCATAGCAAGCATGAGAAATATATGTCAACATTCAACAATACGATCATAATTTTTGCCAAATTAAAAAAAAAAATCAAGGCTACCTATAGGCTAAGTTCCTTTTGCCTACCAGAATATATAAAAAAACATAAAAGTGATGTAACAACATAACCTATAAACGTAAAAACAATGAAACGATATCAAATTTAGCTCTTTTATTTCAGTCGAAAATGCGCATACGTAGGCCTAAATCAATTACTAAAGGTCAGATCGTATTAGTGACTGTTTTAGGTGTTTTTGGCGGCATATATATTTGGAGGCCGTTTTTTGACGAATATTTAAAAAAAGATAAGGTTGTGCGTCCGGTAACTGCAATCCCTACAGAATCAAAATAATGGAGCGCCTTTCACGATGGTATCATACTTCTACACCTTTAATGAAAATGCTAATGGTTGTCGCAATAACCTCTGCAGGAGTGGTTTCGTATAAATATTATTATGCACCATACGCTAGGAGACAAAGATACAAACGTGCAGAGGAATGGGCGAATATGATAGTTGAGCAGGAAGAACGAGGAGAAGGTGGTTCAAATAATATCTCATATTAATAATTCTTGTTTATTTGTAAATATGTTAGAAAATAAAATGTAGTAACACTGTCTAAACAATTTTGTTTTTAACTATAATTGGTTTTTTTAGTTTGCTTTATATAAGAATACCTACCGTATTTTAAAACCTATACTCTTTATAGGCTTAGGTGTTTTCCTTAAAAATATATTTGAATGTTCACTTATAATTACTAGGTCAAAGAAAATATCTTGAAAAGACTAAAGATCTTACACAACACTAGAAAAATAATCTAATGTTAAATCTGTGTTGTATCGTTATATATATTTCTTGTGTATGACACTGAACTCCCCCTAAACGGCCGGACCGATGTTGATGAAATTTTTTGTGTGTGTTTAAGGGGATTCCAGAATGGTTTAAATTCACAATTGGACCCGGTATGTGGCACTGATGTCGATTTGAAGGAGAATTACTTTTACTATTTTTTTAGATTTAAACAGAACAACATCTGTTGGGTCAGCTAGTATACATATAAATTTCTTAATATGCTGGAGGGGAATGGTGTGCTGTGTGGTAGCGGCTTCGAATACTACCAATCCTTGCTTTGCTCGTGGGTGTCGTAAAAGACGACTAAGAGCCCTAGATTGACCCGGGCCAACTCCATCTGGTACCATTTGGGTCAACGATTACATTCCCAAGGAGGGTTGACGTCAGGCAGGCGGCAGGTCATAAAAGTCATTGCCGAAACTTGCAATATGTCGAAACAGATGACATATTGCGTCGACCCCAAGTAATTGGGATAAGAGCAAGATGATGATGATGCTGGAGGGGAATGGTATATCATTAAACTATCAGAATAAGTTTCCAAATCTCCTTAAGCTTTGTGGCCATGTGGTTAGGCTGACAAATAATCATTTACATTTGTATATATGTAACAATGATTATTTCAGCGGTCATATATGATATGACCAACTCCCGGGCTCCAATTTTCTCAATTGCGATTTTATTGACCATATATTATGCTAGTCAGATGGATTAGGGTTTAATTTCGAGTTTACCTTCTCTCACATTGATGTTATCTGCATATTATATCTTTAACTACGTGGCCTAGATAGGGGGTGGTGAATTATATTCTTACTGTCACCATGCAGAGACTAAAATTTTAAGACAATTTTAGTTTTCACATATCTAGTTGCTGTATGAACTTATTTAAACATGTTACTACTACCTATGCAAATACTTTAGGATTATCATTCATCAGCCCATTGACCACTGTTGGACATGGGCCTGACCCAGAGAGGAGCTAATACTATAATCGCTGCTCCTGGCAGGGCAGGTGACCATTGCAGATAGTATCTTAGCTGATTCTTACAACTCCCATAGCAAAATAAGCGTAACAAATTGTGTTCTTAACCCGTCAACACATACCTACATAGAAGATCGATAAATATGAATATTAGCAACCCGCTCACGCTTCGCTTTGCTTTTAGTCGCCTTACTCGGGTAGTTCCCGTGGGACTATCGGGATTAAATATAGCCTAAGTTACCCCTTATATAGACAGCTACCTGGTAGTAAAATATTTTCAAAATCGGTGCAGCCGTTTTGAAGAGTACCTCGAACAGACACAAAAAATTTTTAAGCTTTGTTTTCGGCATAGGTGTCGTGCAAATAACCGTATCAGCATGAAAAAACCGGCTAAGTGCGAGTCGGAGTTGCGCACGAAGAGTTTCGTACCATTAGCTAAAAAAATCGCGTTTGTTGTATGGGAGCCCTTCATTATTTATATTCTTTTTAGTATTTGCTGTTATAGCGCCAAGAGAAAAACATAATTTGTAAAAATTTCAACTATCTAAATATCGCGGTTCTTGAGATACAGCCTGTTGACAGTGCCGGATTAGCTATATAGCAAGAGTAGCAAATGCTACAGGCCCCGCGAATTGGGGGGCCCCGCGCTCCAACGCCCGTCTGACTGTAATTAAAAAAATATCAATCTAGATAGGAGCGTAAAATATCTTGCATGTCTGAACAGTTTTCAATTCAATTTAATACCCTAAACTTGAGAAACTTTTTTTTTGGGGGTGGGCTACGGTCGGCGCACTCCTCGCTCCGCTCCATCCGGGGCGACAGAGGGGCGTAAGCACGAGTGATACGTCGCCTTCGTCGTTGGACCGACCACCGGAGCAGGGTGACTTGTCGTCAGTGGTTGACCCGATGGAATATCCCCTGAAGAGTACCCTCTCCTCGAGCGACGTCCTCCTCCTTGGGGAGGATAAACTTAAGAACCTGAAGTAAACGAAGGGCCTTTCGTCAGAATTTGCTACAGGCCCCGCGCAGTGGCGTAGCAAGGGGGCGGCGGAGGGGCGGACCGCCCCGGGCGCCACTATTAGAAGGGCGGCAAAATTGGAAGAAACATATTTTGTGCGAACACTGACGGTGAGTCGGACAATTAATTTTTCAAGAAGTTAGCTTTGGTTAGGGCGGCATGAGGCGCAGGTAGTCGCGTCTACGCCGCCTCAGTCGCCGGTTCGCGTCTACGACTGCGTCCCAGTTCGTCGGCGTCGATGATTGCGACGCAGGCCCGCCGTAAGCGGGCGTGCAAGGCGTGCACCGCACGCGGGCGGCACGTCCAGGGGGGCGGCAAATCGAGCGACGCATCACGTAATTCATGTCATAACCATTCACCCTACCATAAGTATAATAAATTTCATGGCATGGAAAAACCCAACCGTTGTTAACGCCAATGCGTTAACACCGCCATCAGTTAGCATTCGTTAAACCTTAGATGCAATAGCAAACGTTCGTCTGTCAGCAGGTTGAGCCACCCGCACCGCTTGCTGGCACCCCAAGTAAGCTTCTTTTTCAGTGAGTAGGTTAGGTACCTAGGTACTTGTACACACTCGAAGAGCATTAATTTGGTGGATAAACAATAACGATGGCACATTGAATTGCAATTATTTTGTTAATAATTATTTTGATAATTAATAGTTTCGGCAAAATTATTGATATGTAAACTTGTGTCAATATACTTTAATCATCAGTCAGTGTAAAACAAAACGCGCTACGTGGAGACAAGCGGCGGAACGACGGGCACTAGAGGCTGCTGTCGTTCCTCCCAGCGAAGAAGGCGGCAACGTTTCTACCACAGAGCCGTCGCAGGACGGGGACGGCAGCACTGCCGGGCTGTCATAGGACGAGGGTGGCGGTGCCGCAGGGCCTTCGGAGAGGTCAGGGACTGACATGGCCTCGGAAATGTCAACAGACGAGGGTGGCAGTGGCGCAGAACCGTCCGACGACGAGGGGCCGCGGAACGGCCGGAGAAGGGCCGAGGGCGGCAAATTCATGCCGCCCTAGCCGAGGCCGCGGGTGACGTGACCGGGGATTAGTCCGTAGACTGTACAACGCTTGTTTGAGAGGAGGCTGGTGCTCCTGCCGAAGTCGGGACGGTCTATAGACTCGCCCGCGGCCTATAGGCCCATCGTGCTGCTGGACGATGCGGGCAAGCTGTTGGAGAGAATCCTAGCTGCCGCATCGGCCAGCACCTACGTAGGATCGGTCCCGATTTGTCGGACGCTCAGTTCGGTTTTCGGAAGGGGCGTTTTACGATAGCGGCTGTGCTGCGCCTAAAGGGCATGGTCACAAAGGTAGTCACGGAGGGGTGCTTTTGGCGGTCTCTTTGGACATCGCCAACGCATTTAATAGTCTGCATTTCAGCTGCGTCGGGAAAGTGCTCCAGTATCACTGACTGTCTTGTCGGGGCATCGTTGTTTCGGCAAGTACCTGCACAAGGTCGCGAGGAGGGAGAGGACGCCGTCCTGTCACCATTGTGATTGCGACGAGGACACGGCGCAGCACACGCTCGAGGTCTGCGTGACTTTGGCAAAGCAGCACCGTGAACTCGTCGCAATCATCGGAGTCGACCTGACGCTGTCGACCATAGCTAGAATGATGCTCGACAACGTCAGGAACTGGAATGCGGGTGCCGCCTTCTGTAAGATAGTTGTCTCGCAGAGGGAGGCGGTGGAGCGGAGGAATTCCTCTACCACGACACGCTCCGCCACCAGCAGGTTGGGCGACGCATGCGCAAATACCTGCGACTGATACCGTCCTAGCTGAGATTGCGCGTGGACGGACCGGGGATTAGTCCGTCACCACCAGAGAAGGGCGACTCTCCAGCCGGCAACACTGCAATATTACCGGAGCATCAAATGGGACGGTACCCGAAAGGGTAACCCGCCGAGCCGGCTACGGATATCAAGGAATCGTTACCACTGGGGTTGGTCCACTAGCAATAGGGAGGGGTTAGGATATGGGGTCGCACGACGATCATAGTCACCCCGGACGGATTGGGCAGGATGTGTCCAGACCATAGCCTACCAAAAAAGGGGCGGCATAATCGTTATTGCACGCGGGCGATGAAACAGCTGCGGCGTCGGCCCTGTTGCGACGAGTTCACGACGCTGCTCTGACCAGGCGGCACAAATCTCGAGCGTATGCTGCGCCGTGTCCTCGTCGCAATCGCAGTGGTGATAGGACGGTATACTCTCCCTTCTAACGACCGTGTACAAGTATTTGGCGAAGCATCCATGCCCCGTCAAAACCTGCACCAGTCGGAAGGAGAGCAACCCGTGCCGCCGTTTTCACCACTGCATCAGCACCGGCCGGAAAGGCTTCCACGGTCCGCACACCGTACCGAGGCCTGTAGCGTCCCACCGCAGGCTGTGACGAGCTTGTCGTCGGCGTAACAAATCACGCCCAGCCCGGACGGAAGACTCCCCCTCAACGCCTAGTCGTAGCCGATGTTCCACAGGGTGGGTCCGAGGACCGAATAAATGATTTCACTGCGCGTTAGATTGATTAATTAATTTATGTAAGCCGAGTTAAATTTATTTATTTTTATTTTATTTACCCTGCACTAAGGAAATAATCCTTGTATTGCGGAGGACTTTACAAACATATAATTAACGGACACAAATTACATCCAGACTCAGAACAACAATTTGTGGTTCGCACAAAGTGTTGTCCCGCGTGGGATTCGAACCTCCGACACTGGCGCTGTAGGTCGCTATCTTAACCACTACGCCATATGTGCAGTCAAAGTTAGTCGCGAAAAGTATAATTTTAGACTGTTTAGACTTTATTAAACATTATTTTTATAGTGTAAATTATTAATGTTTTAACAGTCATGTTACTTACACATGTACATGGTTTTGAAAAAACATTTTTCACTCAATTCTCTCATTTTGTTACGTTTTTTCTTACCAACACCAACAATTATTATTTTTACGACGTTAAAAGGGCGGCAAATTATGACTCCGCCCCGGGCGACAGTGACTCACGCTACGCCACTGGCCCCGCGCTGCCTTAATCCAACACTGCCTGTTGATAGACAGACGGACAGACAGTGAAGTCTTAGTAACAGGGTTCTGTTTTTACCCTTTCGGTACGGAACACTAAAAAGTTCATTATTTTGACATTACAAATAAATACATAAATTTTATTTATTTGTATAGATTATCGATCATGTGGTGACGGAATATGAATAAAATTCACCACTCCTTATCTTGTGGATTTCGTAAAAAACGACTAAGGGATATATAAACATATAAAATCTACTCAAGAGAAGAAAAAACTCGAAACAGAACCTGTCTGATGGGCATGGTATAGTAAAGTCAACTTCCCTCCAATTATGGACGAGGCACGAGCCCAGCAGTGGGACGTATACCTATATATTATGGCGATGATGATAATAATAGAGTAATAACATACAAATGTATCTTAATTTCCGTGTGGTGACGGAGTAAGAATACAATTCACCACTCACTATCTTGCCTGTGGATGTTGTAAAAGACGACTATGGGATATAATATGCACACAACATCTGTGCAAGAGAAGGAAAACTTGAAATGAAAGTTTGTACCAACATGTCTGAGCAGCATGTTAGAGTAGGTCAAGGGCCCTCCCATTGTGTAGGAAGCCCGAGCCCAACAGTGGGACGTATACGGGCTGCGATGATGTATCTTAATTATCAATGGTATTTTTATTCAATTTTATAAACATACATATGAAATAATATACACGCTAGCATCAGATTTTTAAATGTAAACGTTAATTTGGAGGTATTTACTTATTTTTCATCAATAAGGACAAAATAAATCTTTAAAATGGCAAACCTGTTAAATATTTCGATATAGAAAATATTTCATATAAAAAACTACTAGACTGGGTAGATGGCATAGTGGTTAAGATACTAACCTACCATGCCAGTCACGGGTTCGATTCCCACGAAAGACAATACTATGCAATCCACAAATTGTTGTCTGAGTCTGGATGTAATTTGTGTCCTTTAAATTACATATATGTTTATGTGCAAGTATTAAAAAATCTACCCTTCAAAATGAAATCCATTGATTTAATGTTTTAGTGTTCTACCTAGAGTATTAGTATACTTCAGATAATAAATACAAAGAAATCAAAGTATATGGATAATACTATCACTATGATTGATAAAATAAAAAAAATAATATGAGCTGTCACGAGACGCTTGACGGATCGAACTTATTTGGTTTGCTATAAAAATGAGCATACATTCAGTATTTATTAAGAAAAAGAAATTCTTTATTAAAAAAGCACATATTTTAAGCACATAGTTGATCACGCGCCGCCACGAAAGCAGCCTGAATTGCCGCATTAAAAGTTTCACATCAATAACGATAATTATCCCTTAAATAGAGTGAGTCATTAACTTTGTATTGCTTATAGATTCTGCAATAAGTAACAAAGACAAACTATCTATACGTTTCAATTAGGTACATTGAATTGATTGATTGATTTTTGAAAAGGATAGTTGAATTAATAGGCGGACCTAAATCTTAATGTTTGGCACGTCCTGAGTTTGTATAGGGTTTTATTAAATTTTCATTTTCTTATTCTGAAATTATTAACTTACATCACAGAAGCAATGCTTAAGATACCCACGGGAAAGAACAGGTTGGGATAACAAGCAGACTGCTAAATACTAAAAATGTATGAGTGACGATCGGGTTCACCCTCGCCTATAGATGTTTCACATCAATATGCACATATCATCTGTGCATGAGAAGGAAAACTCGAAATGAAACCCTATACCAACGTATCTGATCAGCATGGTATAAGTAGGTCAAATTCCCTCCAATTGTGGAGGAGGCCCGAGCCCAACAGTGGGATGTCTGAGGGCTGCGATGATGATGATGATTTTTGACCAATTAACCATATTGTCTTGTTATAGCGTATCTACTTCTCTAGATAAGCGTAGAAAATATTCGACAGTACCATTTTTTTATAAATTGTCTACTTATATAGAAATTACGGGAGTAGTCGTTAGTAGACTACAAGCCCATGGAAAAAAGTAAGCCGTCGCTCAGAACGCCTGGCAGATGTGAAACTTCGAAATTATTTTCTTCAAGTATATATGATTTATTCATATATACTTGAAGAAAATAGATTACGACAGGAACTAATATGTAAAGTATTGAATAAAATAATACGATTTCTACTATTATTTAAAATATTACAATTACAAAGAAATGATATTAGTTCACCGCTCAATCGCTTACGACCTAACATAGCGTCGCTACGTCTCCCTCACACACTTCTACGTACCTAGTTCAAATCAAAAGGATCGGTTAAGAAAGTAAAGAAAGAAAGAAAGAAAGAAAAACATTTATTTCGGTTTCCAAAAAAAAAAATAAGGTAATCAAAATTCTTACAAATTTATACACAAGCTACCGAAAAAGGTTCCACCTCAGCATAAGCTGCACCACAAACGTGTTACAGCGCTGATTTTCAGGTAAAACCTTTAGAATGAGTACGGTTAATTATAACGTATAGCATAGAATAGAATGTTGCATGCAGACTGTACTACGATATGTATTGTGTATGTATAGTCTACATACAATATGCCTCCAGACTTAAATATACTAAGTACAATTTTTATTTTATTTACTTATTATTTCTAATTATTTGTAACATGCCCAAATAGCGTTCATATATAGGTATATACATCGAAAACACTCACTCACACACACATATACACATAGACAAACGCATGCACACCAATATGCGCGCAAAACATATATACATAGGTACATACAAACTCATTCACAATTTATTAGTATTTGGATTTAATAGGTAAGAGTCATTGAAAGAGGGAAACAATATTAATGAATTGTGGTAGACAAATTATAATTAACTTCATAAAGCCATTGATAAAGTACTTGGGATCACGCCATACATATACATGCACATACATACACACATACACATAAATACACGTACACACAGACACACATATACATCAAGTGTAGGCACATTATACAAGATGCATATTATTGAGCCTTGTGTTGTTCTTCAAGCAAATGTTTTTTATATTTAATTTTAAAACAATGAACTGACTTTAACAGGCGTAAAGGAGGTGGTAAATCATTCCAGCATCGTGAAGCAGCAAATTTAAAGCTTCCACGAAATGCTGCCGTTCTATGTCTAGGTGTTAATAATAGATAGGAAGATGCCCTTGTTTTTATTGTGTTGTGATTCTTCGACCATGATAACTTGCGAAATAAATATTCAGGTGTTTTTGATAGCACGACATCAAATAATAGCGTTGCTAAGTGAAGCTTTCTACGTGCCGCCATTTTCATTAAATTACCCTTATTTAAGAAAGGGGTGATATGAGATCGAGGAGGGATGTTATAGCAATATCGCGCATAGGCGTTCTGAACCCGTTGTAAAAGTTTTTCCGTTTTGCCCAGAATACAAGTGCCATAAACTGTGTCCGCATAATTAAGCTTAGACAAAATCAGTGTCTCGCACAGCATAACACGAATGTCAACAGATATATAGGGACGAATATTATACAGTAGCTTAAGCCTATAGAAGCAATTACGTACTGCTTCAGTGACGTGTGTTTCAAAATGTAACTGCCCATCAAATATGACTCCTAGATTACGTGCTTCCTGCACCTGTGTAATCGGAAAACCTTTTATGCATATATTAAAAGCAGTACACTTTTTTAGCATGTGCCTAGAGCCCAGTACAATAAATTTTGACTTCCCAGGATTCAGCTCTAAGGAGTTTCTTACCGACCAGTCCGAAATCCTCTCAAGGTCTTCATTTAACTGTTTTATAGCTTGATCAGCATAATGCTGATGAAACGAGATATACAACTGAAGGTCATCAGCATAAAGGTGATATTTGCAGTTAAGTAGGCAGTTAGAGATGTCAGCAGTATATAGTATGAAAAGGAGCGGCCCCAGGATAGAGCCCTGAGGCACACCCCTGCTCACCTCTTTTGTGGAAGATATGACATTATTCCCATTCTTAGCTTTGATTGAGACATACTAAGAGCGGCAGGACAAATAGCTATGGAACCATTTTATAGTTTCAGAACTACAACCATAATATGACAGCTTGGACAGGAGAAGTGAAACATTAATAGCATCAAACGCTCGTGAATAATCAAGGAGGACTAGTAAAGTTGTCATACTCTGGTCTCTACCCTCTAGTATATTATCGACTACATCAAGTAGTGCTGTAGTGGTGCTATGCTTCTGACGAAATCCCGATTGGGTAACAGGTAACAACTTAGACTGTTCCAAATAATTCCTCAATTGATTGAAAACAGCCCTTTCTAGTATCTTGGAGATACAAGGAAGCAAACTAATAGGACGTACGTCTTTTATGCTGTTAGGATTTACTACTTTAGGAATTGGCTGCACAACTGCCATTTTCCATAAATTGGGGAATGTAGAAGTTGAGATTGACCTATTAATTATAGATGTTATTATACCGAGAGTACGAGGCAACGTCATCAGTAACATATCTAAAGAAATGTTATCTGACCCTAGAGCATTGGACTTGAGACCACGAAGAAAATTAAGGACGTTTATTTCAGATACTGTTTGAAGCTGGAAATTATTTGCAGATCGAAAGAATTCGAAGTAAGTCAAATCAGATATTGCAGCTAGTTTATTGCCAGGTATGTCTAAAAAATGTGTGTTCATTGCTTCAGGGTCGTTACAGAAATGTGGTAGATCACTGTCTCGTTTTTTTGCAATGTTTATAGTGGACTTTAATTGCTTCCATAATTTCTTTGGCTGTCTAATATTTCTACTAATGTGAAAGTTGAAATAGGCACGTTTTTCACTATCGATCGCGGCACGGACTATATACTTGAGCTCTTTATAATACTTGAGATCACGGTCACATTTTGTTGTCTTATATTTGGTATGAGAATTGTCACGCAGCTTCATCATTAATTTTATGGTATCAGTGATCCATGGGAGTGACTTATTTCTGATAAGAACAGTTTTCTGAGGAGCATGTAAATCGAATAATCCCAATATGTACGCATTAAATACAGCAACAAAGTATGATCTAGTAAACAGAAATAACGACATCAATCGAGCTAAGACTAAATCTCAGCTACAAAATATATTTTATAAAGAAATCTCTAATCCTGTAATGATGATGATGATAATGAGACAAGCTATTTAAATTATTTTATCGTCATTGGTCCTTGTTAAATTAACAAATTTTAAATGAAATCCGACTGTTGAACGTGGGTCAAGAGCCAATTCCTAGGAGTCTGTAATACAAACAAATAAATATACATCTGAAACTAATAAAACACCTATAAAAAGCGATTGTCCAGTTTTCGTACGTGAAAGTACTGTAAGTAGGTATGGTATATTTATGTTGGAAAGTTTGAGAATTATACATTATTTTATAGAACATACATTATTTTATAGAAGTATATATGCATAAAAGAACAGATTACGACAGGAACCAAAATAGCACATTATTAAAAATAATGTTACGATTTTTTTTCCAAGAAAATGATGATTTTTATTCAATAAACATTTATTTTCATTATAGATAACAATTTACTTTAAGCACACTAGATGGCGTTGTACAAATTTTAAATCGCACTATGGTTTCGTTACAAAAATGTACACATATGTATCCGGATTTTTATTTGTAGTTAATTAAAATGGTGCCCCACAGTGTGGCGTTAACGCCACGCGACAATCGGGATCACCCTCGCCTATAGATGTTTCACATCAAAATTAACCTGTGAAATGAACCAACGTGAATAACGCTTAGAAGGCTGTTACTATATCATATAATAACTCTGAGCGATATGCAGTCATTTCTGAGTGGTACAGGTGAGTACGTGGGTAAATGGAATTTCTCAGGTACAAGTAAGGAATTACGACTAATTATTAATTAATGTACGGCTTTTTTATAGCTTATAGATGATTAAAATAAATGTCCAAAAACCTAGAGCCGTACTAAAGTGGTGGTGCCGGAAGTTAGTGCAAATTTTTAATTCGCCGGTAATTGTAGAAGCAATATAGGTCATTTATTACTGTACGGCATTTGTGTAATTCGCGGGTGGGCACAGCTTATTCTTGAGCGCCTGCCCATAAACGCGACGTGTTAGGTGGACGACTTGTGCTTATTATCTTACCACAAGATGGTGCTTAGACATGAATAACCGTTAGCTAATGTTAACTATAAAAATATATATACCTAATGAACACACAACTAAGGGTATATAAATAACTGTTCTCTTATTTTTTGTGTCAGAAGGGGACACCTGCAGAAATAGGTAAGAATATGAAATTAAAAGCTAATAAACAAGACTACTTCAAATCTTATAGGAATAGGTAACCCTATGGATGTAAAAAAGAAATAAAAACATGTTTCTATCAGTATAACAAATGATCATTTAGGCAGTTTGTAAAAACGGGACGTATGGACCCCTTATATATACACCAAAGTATAGTATAATCAGTTTGTTAAAAACACGACTGTTCCTAATATTTACCGTATTACATATTTGATTTTGTAGTTTAGCCTTCACTTCACCGACAGGCGCGTTCACCATAAAATTTAATATCATGTGATCACAAATAGCTAGACTCTAGAGAGAATTGTATAGAAGGATAAGTACCTACCTGTCTATCGAGAGATGATTTATCCCATTGCTCATTTTCATTTAATCAATTTTGATAAGATGGATAACGCGAGTAGACATATGTATGTATTCATGCTTGGAATGTGACGCACGTCACACTCTGAATGACATGCTACGCTGTTGTCGTTCCTATTAAAGGTGATTCAACTTTTAGCTGGAACTCGTTTAGGTTAAAGCCTGAATTCTATATTCTTAGACAAAGCTAAGTATAAAGTAGATGTTTTTTTAGAAACGAGTAGATAGGCAATCTGTCATGGGTTTTAATTAGTATGTACATTTAAATCTACCTACGTCGTTATTCCTTTGGGTTGCGGCGGCCAAATGAACTGCCATCTTCGCATCGTGCATAGATTCAATCAAGCTATCGAAGCCTATTTGATCTGTTCAATGCTCTCCTCAAGGGTGATAATGCCCTTAATCGCCACAGCAGGCATTTTAGGTTACCCAGAAATGCTGTTGACCATTGGTGATCACTCACACGGTTTTTATGGGGAACGCAAGGGGTGATGTGGTGACATTATCTGTTCTTAACTTGCCTATTCAGAGGGAAAATTATAATTGAAAGTCTAGCACCGAATTCTGAAACTATCTATTCTACCGATTCGTGTTAGGCCGAGGCGACCTCAATAATAAAATCGGGAATAATGCTCAAGTACCTAATTAAAAGCTTCCCTACGGCCCATGAATATTTGAAGATTATGTTAATTACTTAATTAGGTTAAGTATTGCATTACACTAGCAACCTGCACCGGAAGCTGATCAGGAAAACCATTACTAACCAAACATTGGTGGCAGTAATTTTAAGTCGATGAGGTGTACGCAATAACGCATGAGCAAGGAGGATTGAAGTCGGGATGGATCGTCAAACTTAATCAAAACACTATGCAGCAAAGCTTGCTCTTCGCCCACTTGCTTTGAAAGAGCACGTGGAACATGGACTACCTATGAAGAAATATGGACGATTATTTTCAAATATGCCCAAATTATTTGTCACTTATCAAATTATAGTAAACTAACATTATCATTTAACCTAATCTGAAACAGATATCAAGATGTTCTACATATTATGTGTAGTTATCTAGCATTAATGAAAATTGATTAGTTGGCATCACAATTTAAATATAATTTAGAAAGGTCAGTATATATATATGAAAGCAAAACTTTCTTTGATAGTACATACAAATACAGTTCATTCACCTGCAATTTAAATAGGTCTGAAATGTTCGATAGAACTAAGATTGTTTATGAAATCTAATCAAGTGAATGAAAATCTGGAATGTTATATACTGAACCATTATACCTCCCAGGTCCCTTTCACCAACAGACAAAAGTATATCAATAAAGTTTGGATGTTATATATTAGACTTAAGAAAGATTGGAACCAAAAAATGACAATATCGATTGCTTTACTGGTTATGAAAATAAAAATACAATATTAAATTTTCATGGAGGCTACCTTTATTCTATGAATTTACACATTTAGTTTGCAGTTATAACAAAATATTTCAGATATAACCTTATATAAATTATAAAATAATGTTACAGTATAAGCCTTGTAAAAAATATAGAAAAGGAATGAGTCGTAGCCTTTCTTTCCTTCTGAACACCTTTCGGTGAATGAAGTATCGCAGTTGGATGAAAAATTGTGCAGTTATTAGCGCTAGCTACTTTTTGCCTTTGGAGGCCTTTTCGGCGGCTTTGGTTGTCTTGCCACCAGAGGCATCCTTGAAGTTTACAGCCTTGATGACACCTACAGCAACTGTCTGCCTCATGTCACGCACAGCGAATCGACCGAGGGGTGGGAACTCTTGGAAGGATTCCACACACAGAGGCTTGGATGGAACTAGGATAACAATGGCAGCATCTCCAGATTTGATGGATTTGGGGTTCTCCTCAGTGGATTTACCAGTACGACGGTCGACCTTCTCTTTGATTTCGGCGAATTTGCAAGCAATGTGAGCCGTGTGGCAATCCAATACAGGTGTGTAACCGTTTGAGATTTGGCCGGGGTGGTTGAGCACAATGACCTGTGCTGTGAAATCGGCGGCACCCTTGGGTGGGTTGTTTTTGGAGTCACCAGCTACGTAACCACGACGCAACTCCTTGACAGATACGTTCTTTACGTTGAAACCTACATTGTCACCAGGTACAGCTTCTTGTAGAGCTTCGTGGTGCATTTCAACAGACTTAACTTCAGTGGTAATGTTAGCGGGTGCGAATACGACAATGGTACCAGGCTTGAGGATACCGGTTTCAACACGGCCTACGGGCACTGTACCAATACCGCCGATTTTGTATACGTCCTGGAGGGGAAGACGGAGGGGCTTGTCTGTAGGGCGAGCAGGGGGCAAGATAGCGTCGAGAGCTTCAATGAGGCATTTACCTTCAGCTTTGCCTTCCTTGCGCTCAACATTCCATCCCTTGAACCAAGGCATTTTGGTTGAGGGCTCCAACATATTGTCTCCGTGCCAGCCAGAAATGGGTACGAAAGCGACTGCAGCTGGGTTATAACCGATCTTCTTAATGTATGAGGCGACTTCCTTTTTGATTTCCTCGAAACGGGATTCGCTGTATGGTGGTTCAGTGGAATCCATTTTATTGACACCCACGATCAGCTGCTTTACACCGAGTGTGAAAGCGAGCAGGGCATGCTCACGTGTTTGACCGTTCTTAGAGATACCAGCTTCGAACTCACCGGTACCAGCGGCGACTATAAGCACGGCACAATCAGCTTGTGATGTGCCAGTGATCATGTTCTTGATGAAATCTCTGTGTCCAGGGGCGTCGATGATGGTGACATAGTATTTGCTAGTTTCGAACTTCCACAGAGCGATATCAATAGTGATACCACGCTCACGCTCAGCCTTAAGTTTGTCCAATACCCAGGCATATTTGAAGGAACCTTTACCCATTTCCTGGGCCTCCTTCTCGAACTTCTCGATGGTACGTTTGTCGATACCACCACATTTGTAGATCAAGTGACCGGTGGTTGTGGACTTGCCGGAGTCGACGTGTCCTATGACGACAATGTTAATATGAATCTTTTCCTTGCCCATTTTTGGTTAGTCTAGAACAATAGAAAAATAAAATTAATAAATGCTGTAAAAAAACAAATTACAATGGTTAAAAGACGCCAGCCGGCATCCGCAAGGTCGCAACCTCATGTATCGCGTATCGCGCGGCCGGGTCACCGGCAATATGGCGGCCGCATGGCCGCCTCGCCCTATCTTGACATTTCACAATGGATGTCAGCCATTATAGAAAATACATAATAAGAATTAGGTTTTTACTAAACCGTTACACCTCGGAGTACAATAATATTTATGAATACAACTTTACACAGGCTGTAAATATGCACGTTAAAATGCACAACCACGTGGTAACTAGCCGGTCTTCCGAAAGTGTGACGCGTAAGCAAACTAGAACGTGCTATTGTTCGTAATTTGAATAATCAATAACACATTTTAGAATAAACAAAAGACTACATATTGCTAGGACCGTACGATAACGTAACAATATGGTGAAAATTATACCTTTGATAAGTAGTAAATTGATAATCAAGATTAAATTAACCTAACGAAAATAATATTTGTACGGCAAGTAGACTACATAGACACAATCGTTAATGCTTACAGGTAATATATTTCACTTTAACACTGCACTAAACTATTTCTTCTGACACTCACCACGGATTACAATCCACGTGTAATATCCGAGATAGACTCCAACAGAATGGACGAGAAATGGTTGTTCTTTCAGCTGGCTGGAACAAGAAGAGTCATTTCCGGTCCTAGTGTGGCTATAATATAATTTTTAACTCCCTTTTTTAAGTTGTACAGAGGTAAATTAGCAGACTTAATAAATAAAATCTTATTTATTTCTTAGTTTATCTACAGCAAAATTATTACAAATACACATAAAAATACAATTTATGTATAAAGGCTTTGTTGCTAATTACGAATAGATCAGCATGAATAATTTAAAAGTTTTAATGGATAATATTATTTATAAGTTAATAGTGAATATTCAATTCTCGAAATTTCTGCAGCTGTTCACCTAGTGAAGAAATCAATATATGCCACAATTCCCTTTCCTTGCATATTATGTCCATCTGTATTTATACACGTTTACTTACATAAATGATAATCATATTAATTAGCCTTGATATATTCATGCTAAATTATTTGGTAAAATGTTATTTGTTCATTTTTTTTTCTTAAGCATTTCCTTATTAGGAACCAATTTTTTTCATAGATTCCTACCACCATTGCCTAGCTCCCTTTTGACCAGTTGCTCCATAACCTGGTACACCCTGTATAGAATAGAATAATATATAGAAAAAATAAGTTCGTCAAAAATATTATTTACGAAAAAAAAATTATACCGAGCAAAGCTCGGTCAACCAAATGTTGTAATATTATATCTAATAGTAGCATTTTCATTAAGAGTTCTAAACTTTTAAAGTGAGGAATTAATAATTTAGTAACCTTGTCAATAGTAAATGTTTTATATTTTTTAAATTGTTTGGGATTAATTAAGGTAACGTTAGATTTGAAAAAATATTTACATAGTCAAAAGTGTGGTCATCTATTGATTCAAATATTCCATGATTTTCTAGTAATTGACTAAGGTGGTGGCGAATCCTACATAACCTTTGATAAAATTGTCTGTTATGCAGAATAAAATATATTAAAGCCAAAATTGATTAAAAATGAAGTAGTTTTATTTACTTTTGCAATAACTTATTTTTGTTTAGTAGTTGACCACTTCTATTGTAAGGTAGTTTTAGTAGGTAGGTTTAGTTCCTTAAAACTATTTTCCACCTTGTAGATATCTTTGGCGTCTACTGCTGGATGTAGACCTCCCTTGTGTTTCGCCACAAAGTGCGGTCATGTGCTGCTCGCATCCGGTGATGCCCAGTAACTTTCACCAGGTTGTTGGTCCACTTAATGGGGAGGGGTAGGTCGTCCTACACTGCAATAGGTGCGACCGATACGGGGTTGCCACTGAAAAACCTTCTTCCCTAGTGGTTATCGGTTCATCTAGGGAAGTGGTCTTCCATCTCGCAGAGTAATTCACAGCATATTCCGCTCTATAGCACGTTGAGTGACTTTGAATTTAGTTGTGAAAGCTACATTTAAGGATCCGTTTTTGTATGATAAGTCATCACTGGTAACACATATTGGTCGTAAATCTGTGCTTTCAGATAATAAAGTGTGTTGGATGTGAAGATTCTGTTAAGTTTCCTGGACGCTGCCCTGAGTTAGATTCTTCGCCTGACCACTTTCTTGAAATTGAATCAACCAAACTGGACTGTTTGTCCTAGGTAAACATAATCATTGAAATCTTTCAGAATAACATTGCCAACTAGAGCTAGAACAGGAATGATAAGTGACAGGAATGATAATTTAAGTAACATTTGATATGACTTCGTCTTTTTCATTCATAACCCACTGGTTAAAAGATCGTAAATGAATTCTGCCATAACGCCAATATCGCCTGCAAATCGTAAGTGAGTGATGTATTCGTCATTGGTATTGGTGCTTAGTGCGATCCGGTGTGGACGTAGTCTACAGCACGACATCCTTGCTCTATACCTTTTCGGCAGCTGGTTTGTTCGGCGGCTGGTAGTCTAGTAAGTACTTTCGATAATAATATGTAGATGTGCTTCAAGTGTGAGATGAGACTATATATAGTTCTTATTCTCTCGAAGAAGAACAATTGCACCACCCTGCTACTCGTCCTCGACTCTGGAACTTCGCTCTCGAGATTAACGGCAATAAATATCTTCTGATAGGGCTTTTAAGATCGGTTTTCCACCTGCCTTCAGAAAGTATGCCGTAATTCCATCAGATGATGGAATTTGTGCCCGGTGCCTTACATGGTTTATTTGTTTGCGATCTATGCTGGTATCATGCAACTAATGTCCGGGCTTTCTTTGGTATGCTTTGGTGTCGAATTGGCTCGGGTTAGGAGTAAGTGTGAAAAAGTTAGATAATCACACTAACCTAAATCTAATACTGTGAGTTTGAAACCACCCTTAAGAGAAAACGGGGAATTTGTTATAACTAAGTAAAAAAAAATATGCTAGTCAAATAAAGCAGGGAAAAAACAAAATAGCCAGAATCTCTTCCATGAAAGCAAATGGTAGATTGAGGAAATGACTATCCTTGGAATGCAGTAATTTCTCACATTAAGGAGCCTAAAAGACCAGTACAATCAGAAATGTTTTTGATGTGCCAGACATACATTCCTTTATATAGCTTTATTTTTATTCTATTATTATTTTATTTAATTCTTAATTAGCTGTGCTTAATCTTCCTATTAAGTCCTTTATGATATTTCAAATAAAACACTAAGTGATTGTAATTTGTTTCTTACTTAAAATGACCTCAAAAATTAGGGTGTTGCAAAATATGATCAACTACTAGATTTTCATATTTGCAAAATGGTCAACTACTGTTGAATAAAGTCTACTATTGTCACCAATAGTAGTCTTTTTTTTTTATTCCATCATTGTACAAGCAAAACCACTAGTATAATGTCGTTGGAAAACATCCGAAGAGTTCAGAAAAAAAAAAGACACTAATTGAATTCGAGTGAAAAGTAAGATTTAGCAATAAAAAAGGAAATTGCCCTTAAATGGACAACTATGGATGCTCTTACCTTATGTCAAGTTACGATTAAATCAAATGCACATGCTAGATATAGATTTATAATCGCCAAGATTGACTGGTGCAAAAGTTTTCCATGAGAATGTTGTTAACTATTCTCCTGGCGATCCCTCAGCGGGCATCGACCACTCTCTCGGTGTAGGTTGGTAACACATTGTATTCATAATTCACACCACAGGGGTAATACTGACTTTTAAGTTTATCATCACATTATTTCAGGGAAATCTCATGATTAATGTTGGCAATATGACAAGCAGAAGGGATATGACGTATAGGACGTAAGAGAGAGAGAGATTCTATTTGTTCGGAAATTAATTTCATTGTGAAATTCTTTTGAAATAATATTTTTTTGAATAGTGATTAAAATTTATTACATAGTAAACTAATTAGTTAATTTTTTTAAATGCTTAATTGAATTTAACGATTATAGAATGTACTTGGATCTTATCTACTTTTTGTTATGTCTCACGGTCCTATAATGGCTTGCTTGAGTGATTTAAAATAATTACATGCATCTACTGTAACTGTAATTGTAGTATATGTGTTAGAAATGCAAATTACAATATAATTTGATGGTGATGATTTTTGAACGTATAATGCCAAAAAGTCATCCCCGCACTACGCTTTCCGCACCCCTTTCTGCCCATCCCATGCCCCATTCGCTAAATCCGGAATACGTACCTACTAAACTATTCTCTAATCGAAATTTGACAGAGAAACAAATGAACATTTTAATTAATGCATGTTATGATGAGATTAATTTTGTGTGATATGAGTCTTGATTAATCACGATGCTTTATTAGTAAATATATCACATGAAGTTGTGATGAAGATAAATTAACCAAGTATGTTCAAAAGTCGAGGAGATATTGTTTATAAATGCACTGTTAGACTTTTAGAGGATACTGAGATATTAGAATGTGAATTTCACGTAAGTGTCTAAAAGCAGAGCCTATAAATATGAATAGATTTATTTTACTAACATTATATACGTTTTCAGCCAAGCTATAAAGGAAAATTTTTGTTAGACCATGTATGTCAACAGTTAAATCTCACCGAAACTGATTATTTCGGACTGCGATATGTAGACGGCAGTGGTCAAAGGGTAAGAAATCATAAACACAAATACTAAATAATAAAATTAGCACACGAAATCATTGAAGTATCAACATATCTATGCATAATGTATTTGTTTATCAATTATGAGTGACTAGGTTCGGTGCAGATTTAGTGAGTACACTTACAATATCATTATCATCACAGCTCACATACAGCAGCCCAGTAGGGCTGCATTGGGCTACTGTTGGGCTCAAGCCTCCTCTACAATGGGAGGGAAATTAACCAATTGGACTATGTTGGTCAGATGTGTGGGTTGGGTTTTATTTTGAGTTTTCGGTCTCTTGCAAAGATGTTATCTGTATATTGGAATCCTTTTTATGACACCCACAGGCAAGTTTTATTCAGGCAAATATAGATTAAAGGTTTTTGTGTATGAAACACATACATAGGCTTGTATGTTTATACATATGTTTTTGTAATTCTTATCTATGGGGGTTTTAAATTAATTCTATAGAAATAATTTTATAAATTAGAATGTCATCTGGTGTTAATGAATTTTTAAATCATGTACTTCACGCTGTTTTATGTTAATGGTAACAATGGAATAAATTTAACAAGTTTTGTTTTTCTATATAATGTATGTATAGCTACTATCAAACTACCTGCCTGCGTGTGTGTTTATTATACACAATGATCTAATAAATATTTATTCTCAATTTTATACTATGTAGAAGATTTTTTTCAACATACCAAAGAGATCATTAGTATAATTTTTTGTAAATTGATGTAATCATTTAGTAGATTGAATTAACATCATAGATGGCATAACAATAAGTAATGACTTCCCATGCAGAATATATTGGGTTTTAATAAATTCTCTGAGGATGAGTATACGTAATTTATGCTTTTTAATTGGTTACTAAAATCAAATATTGACTTATTAATGGGGAATGTCGACTTTATAAAATTGGCATAATTGACTACATTTTGCTTTTCTTTCAGCATTGGCTGCATATGGCAAAATTAATATTAAAACAAGTGAAAGGTAATTTATTATAAGCACATTAATAATAGTACCTAACTACCTACCTACATATCTGTTCTGTTATTATAATATTTTACTGTTTTTATTAGACGTATGTATGCTTAACCATGTATATTGTGACATGTGGCTCAGCATCGAATAAATATGTTTTCTTTCTTATTTTATGTTTATATAAAACAAGCAAGAAGTTTAAACTATAAAGAACAAATAACCTAATAGTCTTTTTTTTGTGTGTGACTTATTTATTTATTTTTTATTTATTTATTTACTATAAAACTTACATCTATCATTACAGGCAACAAGCCCAATGCGACAGAGTAGTGAACTATCTTAATCTATATTATACCTAGTGTTATGTTCTCACTATCTAAAAGAAAAAAAATTTAATAAAATAATAAACAAGTCACTCTAAACAACAGAGGAAGTAAGCGGCCTTTGTGAATACGTTCAGTGAACACGAGAATAAATCTATTTGGTGGGAGAGTGTGTTAAGCACACGCAGCGCTTTAGTTGTTAGCCTCAGATGGCTATGACAACTTTACCCGGACTGTTGGGTGAGCGCTGAAGGCTCTCAACCCGATATCCTAATAGTTAGAAAATTGGTTTATATCTACTTAAATTTTATTCAACACTGTGCTTTGGCTGCGGGCTCAATAACAGTCACCTAGTTAGTCACTACAGTAAATAATGGGTGTCCTGATTTTTAAATTAGACCAAAAAAATTAAATGAAGCTACGGATTCTATTGTATTTGTATTTGATTGCCCAACATTTCGAACACTTTTGCAGCGTTCATGGTCACAGGCGAGTCCGCTAAATCCGTAAAATAGTTTTATTTACAATGTGTAATACTTGCGTAAACATCAGAAGTCATTACAAAAAATTTAAGCTAAATACTTTACTACCTTAGACTTAGACCTCTATTGTCATTTATGACAGGTGGAATTTTGCCAAGGTTTGACTTGACTTCTTGATAAAAGGCTTCTGTTGGCGTTTCACAGCAACCTCGCCAATGTCTCGTTAGACTCGTACGTAGACCGCCGAACGAAGGCGATTGTACGGTACGAAATAATAGTAAATGGGCCGATGAATAAGATTTTAAAATTACATGAGAAATAATTTGTCAAGATTTAGAACATAGAATATCCATACTTCAGAACTGTAGATTTAAGATTAGATTATAATGCATTCATCATCATCATTTCAGTTCATATTAGTCCCACTGTTAAACTTGAGCCTCCTCCATAATAGGAGGCAAATTGATCTACTATACCATACTGGTCGGACATGTTGGTATACGTTTTTATTTTAAGTTTTCCTTGCACAGATGTTATAAGCATATTTTATCCCTTAGCCCTCTTTTACAGCACTCATGGGAAGAGAGGGGTGGTGAATTGTATTCTTATTCTGTCACCACAAGGGCATTGAAATGATGTGATTATTTTATTGACAAATAGAAGGCAAAACTTCTTTTTTTTACACTTTATGCATTCACTTCTACAAGATTAGGTTTTGACCTCAACACCTAATCCTGTATAGGACCAAACCAAAAATTATTGCCTAATTGTCTTTCTTTAAAAGTCTAAATAGTGGGTTGTTTGTCATTCCTAAAATGTAGTTTGTCAAGTATTTTGCTATAGATTGTATACTTTAAGCTTGCAAGTGGTGATCACAGGAGTTAGTTTTTTTTCTAATTCCTTTTTCACATAGGAATAAGTTTATTTCAGATCTTTATGTAGGTAAGCTAAAGGTTTCATTTCATACTTCCCATCTCTGGCAGTGTTAGTCCACTAGTACCATTAAATATTAAGGAAAGAGTAAGGCATTTATAAATTGTCATTATCGCATCATCATCATTTCAACTCATACATCCCACTGTTGGGTTCGAGCCTCCTTCATAATAGAACAGAAATTGACCTTACTGTATAGGACTTTGTTTCGAGTTTTCCTTCTCTTTCTTAGATGTTATATGTGTAATATATCCCTTAGTTTACGACATCCATGGGCAGGATAGGGAGTGGTGATTAGTATTCTTACTCTGTCATATTGTTTAAGTTTTTTATTTTAGTTATAAAACCTAATTGTCAACAGATGCAACGCCAATACTGTTCAGTTTCCGAGCGAAGTTCTATCCACCAAATCCATTATTATTAAAGGAGGATGTCACAAGATTTCAGATATATTTACAGCTCAAGCGAGATCTATTGCATGGAAGGTTATACTGCACATCTAATGAAGCAGCTATGCTGGGAGCACTTATTATACAAAGTATGTGTTAAACTGTATTATTTAGGTGTCTTAGAAAAAAGATACACACTATGCAAGGCATACACATTTTTTTTCGTTTTTTTTTAAGGAATTCTGCTTATCCTTGTGTTGCGGGGATTTTACAAACATATAATTAATGGACACAAATTACATCCAGATTCAGAACAACAATGTGTGGATTGCACAAATTGTTGTCCTGCGTGGGATTCGAACCCCCGACACTGGCACGGTAGCTTGTTTCCTGTAGTTTTCATACGATTTATATGGATTCGCCGCAAACGGTTAACGCTGATGGTCGCGTTACAAATCGTCGCTGTTTGCTTCTTGTGGCCTGCTGCCGTAAAATTGGATGTATCCAATAACTAGTGTTTCGTTTTCTACGCCGACATTTTTCTATTAGAAGCAGCGCCATTAAACCTTGGTCAAGTTTCATGTATAGTTTGTGCATGTTAAAAACGGTAGTAGCCACTGACTGCAAGTGTCCACCAGACTCAAGTGGCTATCGGGTGCTTAGGCTACTTTTCTGGCCGTTTCTAGCTTCTCGTGGTAGCGTTTGAGGCTGTGGCGAACCTTAGTAGCCTTTCTATTATGCTGTTCTTTTTACATTTTGATAATATGTTTATAGTTTTTTAAGTAGGATTAGGGATCTTGCAGGGTCAAAGTTTGGGCATAGATATGAAGTCGTTTTCAAATTATACTTCTTTAGGCGCGTTAGAGCAAAATGACGAGAGTAAATTTTTACAATGCCCGCGTGCACCCTCCTCGAAAAACCGACACCCTGAAGTTAGCTAGTCAACATTTTTTACCATGCGCGTCACAAATGTCAACTAGATACCTAGTGTGTTTTAATAAAACTTGGAATAGGTATGCTTGGAATACTAATAATAGAATTCTTAATAATAGAAAAACGATATTTAATATATCTTTTTTCTATGATTCGTGTCGTTTTTTTCTACAATCGTAACGCATTTTAGATTTTTTTTATCTTGTTACGTCAAAGAAGTACCTATAACTTTTTACGTGCGTAAAAATACACACACTTTTTAATGCAAAAGCTATTCATTGTGCGTTATCGTATAGAAATATTCATTGATACAAAAATGGTTTTATTTCATAAAGCAAATTAGTTATTAAAAACTGTAAAGCATAAAGCAAATTAGTTATTAAAACAACCGTGTTAGATGTTGATTCCAAGAAATATCAGTCATGAATACCGTTAACATCGTGTCTGGTTATAATTAGCACATCTAAGACGTGATAATTTTTAGAGTATATTACTTTGTTATTTATAATGTAATTGATCTTTTAATAATAGATAAAAAACCTAAGATAAAAACTTAGCAGCATTGTTTGTTTTGAAGATAAAACTATAATTGTGTCCGAGTATCTGAACGATTTTTTGTTATATTTTTATTCAAACTTTATCTGCTCAATTTTTATTATCATCACAGATCATTTACGTTCCACTGCTGGGTTCGAGCCTACTGCACAATAGGAGTAAAATTAACCTACTATACCACGCTGGACAGCCGTGTTGGTATAGGATTTCATTTCGAGTCTTCCATCTCTTGCATAGATGTTATACTATGCGAATTGTATCCCTTAGTCATCTTTTACGACACCCATGAATAAGAAATCGTAATGGGGGGTCGTGAATTGTATACTTACTCCGTCACTATATGGAATTTCTTCTCAATTATTATGGATGAGTTTTAATGTAATAAGATTACATACTTAATGGGACGGGTCATATAAATCCTACATTCTGAGTGATCGATTTTATTTTTTCTCTATGTGGTATTGTGCCCACAAACAGGTGTTGCCAGATTAACCAGAGACAGAGACCTAGCATACTCTAAAAGGGCCGCGCGCGCACAAAATTAGTTAATAAAGATATGTATTTGTTATTTTCTTCCAGTTGAACTTGGTGATTATGATCCAAGTATTCACGTCGGGAATTACGTGACAGAAATGAGATTGTTACTTAGACAAACGGACATAATCGAGGCTAGGATACAGGTAAGATATATTTATAGATTAATATTTCAATTTGTCGGCGGCTGCTTTTTCAGATGGAGCTAGATGAAATATCCTATAACATCAGAAATAGACAGGAGTGTCGAGAAAAGGAAGAAGACTATGAGACCTCGGATACAAATTCATTCATCACAGCGTCCCATTATTGGGCGCGAGCCTCCTCCATATTTGGAGGGTAATTCCCATATTATACCACGCTGGTTAATAGAGGTTGATTTCGAGATTTCCATGCATAGTTGTTATGTGCACAAGATATTCTTGAGTGGCCTTTTACGGGCAAGAGTAGTCAAATGTATTCTTACTTCGTCACCACACGGAAAGCAAATCCATGGTCGGGCAATATTTTTTTTTAAAGACAACCTGCACTAAGTAAATAATCCTTTACAAATATGTAATTAACAGACACAAAATTATATCTAGACGCAGAACAACAATTTGTGGATCGCACAAAGTCTTGTCCTGCCTGGGATTCGAACCCGCGACACTGGCATAGTAGATCGGTATCTTAACCAGTCCGCCGTCTGTGCATTCAATTATTGGCGTTTTCTCTATCGACCCCAATGAAAAAAATGTACATTGGATGAAAATATTCGCACCTATATTCGCGAAGGAGTAGCTAGTACATCCCTGCCCCCGCACCTCGCCTATGGAGTCATATTTTTACAAATTCCCCTTAATAGGGCCGAGTACATTTAATAAAATGTACTCAAAAACAACTAATAAGTTGTTTTTTTTTTTATATAAAAGCCCATAATATTCATTTGAATTACATAAGTACCTAGTATTTTCATATCCATACTAATATTATAAATGCGAAACTAAGGATGTTTGTTTGTTTATTTGTTTGTTTGTTTGTAACGCTTTCACGCTTAAACCACCGAACCGATTTCAAAAATTCTTTCACTAATGGAAAGCTATAATATCAGGGAGTAACATAGGCTATATTTTATCCCGGTATTCCCACAGGAACGGGAACTACGCCGCGGGTAAAGCGACTGAAACCGAAGCGAAGCGAGGGCGGGTTGCTAGTATAATAATAACTGTCCTATGTATGTCACATCGAGAAATAATATCTTCAATATCTAAACCATTTCTACAAAATATTTATCAGTTGGTTAACTGAATTCACCAATTTCAGTGTATTACGTAACAATTTTAATATTGTGAAATAATTCACATTGCCTCTCGAGCAAAACTTCTTACTATATGATTGCACCATATTATAAATTTCCTTTCATGATGAAATTATATTTACAAAAAAATATTACGTACATGTTATATAATAATAATCGTATTATTTAAAAATAATATTTTATTTATCTGTACAAAATGATTTAAAATTACAATTTTTTTTACCATTCTAAATAATATGATTCATGATTCCGTGTTGTGACGGAGTAAGAATACAATTCACCACTCCCTATCTTGCCCGTGGATGTCGTAAAAGATGACTAAGGGATACAATACGCATATAACATCTATACAAGAGAAGAAAAACTCGAAACAAAACCCTATACCAACCTGTCTGACCGGCATGGTATAGTAAGGTCATTATCCCTACTGTGGAGGAGGTTCGAGCCCAACAGTGGGACGTATATGAGCTGAAATGATGAAATAATATGATAAATACCAAAGTGTGTTTTTTGTATTTTCACGGTGTTGTTGTATTTAATCGGTTAACCGATCATCGTGTAATTTTGCATACATTTATAGAAGGTTCTGGTTCACGAGTATAGAGAAAATATAGAGAAACTTCCATTTTAAAAAAGACACACACACAACTTTTTCTGCTCTTTCGTCATAAAAACTCAATTTATTGTCGTGAATAAATTGAATCTATATCGTCTTGTGTTGGAGTAGACCCCCCTTTGAAATAGAGTATCGTAAGAGTCGATTCGTCGATAAGAGACGTACACACTTCTTGTTTTCATAATTTTAAGCAAATAACTTAATGATCCCCTTTCTTAGATACCCGTGGGTTTCGTAAAAGACGGCTAAGGAATGTAATATGCAGATAACATCAATGCAATAGAAGGAAAACTCGAAATAAAACCATATGCCAACACACCATCATAATATAGTAGGTCAAATTTACTCTGATAAAGAAGGAGGCCCGAGCCCAACAGTATGTAAATACCTCTAAATACCTGTTATTATTGGCTTTACATGCGTAAAAGGTTTATACCTAGATCTATATTATTTTAAGCAATAGAAGTAAAACTTGAAATAAGACCCCGCCTGATCAACGTGGTTATGTGGTAAGTTAATTCGAAGAATTTTTATTTGGTATACAAGACAATATTTGGCGGAGGTTCGACATTTCACGGTCCGCAAACACTGCCGTCCGCCTGCTGCCGACTGTGGTCCGCCTGTTGGCGACCGTTAATCCATACTACTCAATGAATAACTAAAATGTTTAATTGTAATACAAATTTTCTTTCTATCCTGCGTATTAATGACGCATGAATTTTTTCAAACTTCTACAAACATTTTCATTAATAAATATTTCTGACGATAATCATCAAATATGTTATCGCCATATTATTATCACACTGAAAAAGTTAAATCGAAACATTTGCATCACGTGGGTCGATACTTAATTGAAATGGATGAATTATTCTCTTTATTATTATGACACTCGTAGATTATATTTTTGTAAAGAGTACCTACTCATTTCATTACTGCATCATCATTGCAGCCCACATAAGTCCCACTGTTGGGCTCTGTGAGGGATATTGACCTACTACCACGCTGGTCAGATGTGTTGGTATATGTCGAGTTTGCCTTCTATGCATAGATGTAATCTACATATCATATCCCTTAGTAGTCTTTTACGACACCCACAGGCAAAAGAGGGGTGGTGAATTCTATTATTCCGTCACCACATGGAGAGGGGGTCTCATTTAGTTTATCTAACAATTACAGGAGCTGCACAGAGAACCAGTGGAAGGTACTCCTGGGGGCAGTGGCGGCGTTAAGGGTATGTCCACACAGGAAGCAGAGCGCACCTTTCTCAAGATTGCCTGTCAACTTGACACCTATGGAGTTGATCCTCATCCTGTTAAGGTATTCACCTTATTATTTTTTATTATATCTAATAATATACTTTCCCATGTGGCAACGAATACACTCCTTGCTTGCCTGTGAAAGTCGTAAAAATCGGCTAAGAGTCTCACCGGGCGATCGCCAATCCACCTGCCAAGCATGGCCATTACGGAACTATCTCTTAATTTATGGGGGGAGGTTCACATCTAGCAGTGGCCGGCGAAATGCTAGATGATGAAGTGTATTGCTTAATATTATTTCCTCGCAAGTTGACTTAAAAATCAAATGTAACCCTTTAAGTTATTCTAGCTATGATACATAATACATGACATCTCTTATTGATTAGTATGATTGTTAATGAAAGACCCCATGTGTTGATTAGAAATACATAAAATCTCACTTCCTCTGGGAGTTGTAAATTTAACTAAGGGCACCAGGGAAGTGGGCAGCAAAGTTCTACTAGGAAAAATAGATTGTGGTATTATTGTGCCTTTGTGGAGAATTAAGGGTTATCTAACTAATAGAATGATGGATAATGATAATTGTAGCTAAAGATCATTTCGTGTTCTTTCCGTGTGGTAGTAGAATAAGAATACAATTCATCACTCCCTATCTTGCCCATGAATGTCTTAAAAGACGACTAAGGGATTAGAGACGCATATAACATCTACGCAAAAGAAAGAAAACTCGAAATTATATCCTATACAAACACGTCTGACCAGCGTGGTTTAGTAGGTCAATATCTTTTCTATTGTGGAGCAGGTTCATGCCCAGCAAGAGTATGTATATGAGCCGAGATGATAGATAATGGTTAGGCTGTTGACGGTAGAGTAGAAGAGAATTTTGAGTGTTCAGAATTTTATGGTTATTTTTCTTCATGATTAAGCAGGACCATCGAGGCAACCAGCTGTATTTGGGCATCAACCACAGCGGCATCCTAACGTTCCAGGGTAGTAGGAAGACGCATCATTTTAAATGGTCCGAGGTGCACAAGATCAACTTTGAGGGAAGGATGTTCATTGTGCATTTGAATTATCCGGAGGTAATCCTAGTGGCTGCTTTTTCTTGAAATTATATACAATGTTGGCAGTGGCGTGTCTTGCCTAGGTATCAAAATGTATTGAGGGACCCAAAAGAGAAAACGGTGAGGATGAGGAGTAATAATACAATTCATCACCCCCTCTCTTGCCCGTGGATGTCGTAAAAACCGACTAACGGATATATGCCGATAATATGTATGCAAGAGAAGGAAAACTCGACATAAAACCCTATGCCAACCCGTCTGACCAGCGTGGTATAGTAGGACAATTATCCTCCCATGGAGGAGGCCCGACCCCAACAGTAGGATTTATGTGGGCTGAGATGATGATGAGACTATTTTTTTATAGCAAGCACATTATTTTCATAGGAAGGAAGAAACCAAGTGTGTGAATCCACGTTTGAAAGTTAGCTATTAATGTTTACTGTACATTGTGCTAAGTTTAACAAAATGGTATTTTTTTTAATTATGTAGGGTTTCAGTGAAAACTATGCAGAGAATTGTGATTACATTACGTAACTTGACGTCAAATATTTTGTGATAAGTTTTCTTGATTCACCTAATTACTAAATACTTTACTAATCACTTAACTAATATTATAAATGCAAATGTGAGTTTGTTTGTTACGATTTCACGACTAAATTATTAAACCGATTTAAATGTTCAAACACTTTCCGTGTGGTGCTTGAGTAAGAATACAATTCACCATCTTGCCTATTGGCGTCGTAAAAGACAATTAAGAGATATAATATGCATATAACATCAAATAAAACCCTATACCGGTGTGGTATAGTGAGGCAATTTCTCCATTGTGAAGGAGGCTCGAGCTCGAGCAGTGGGATATATATGAACTGACACGATGAAGATGACAACATCTTTTCACTGATAGAATGCTATATTATTATCGAGGCCACACTTTGTAACTGTATTCCCACGAGAACGGGCACCACGCCACTGAAATTTGCCACGGTAATTTGCGGCTGATATTTTTTTTTTATTTATTTATTTATTAAGGAAAACATACAGCTTTTAAAAATACAGGTAAAATAAAAACAAATGCACGTAACAATAGCTAAAGTTTCCACTTATGTATAACACAATGTGAAGACAAATAAAAAACATCATAATTGTGGCAAAACTATAGAAACTGAATTATAGATTATAGAGGAAGGAATATATATTTGAAAGGGATTTTGTTTATTACTCTTTTACGCTTTAACTACTTAATAGATTAACTTGAATTTTTAACATGCATGTCGTCAGGAATACAGAAAAGGTACCTAGCACATATTGCCCAGGACTCTGTACTAGTAATTAGAGCAAATGGCTACAATACGACGTTGAGGCAACTCGCCGTCGTTTTTGTCTTTACCCGGGATAACCTGTGAAAACCAGTTTAGCCGTAAAACTAGTTTACCAGGGAAAATTGTTTGTCGAAATCTTACTTTAAGGCGAACAAAGTTGCGGGCAATAGCTTGTATTTTTATAATAAATTTTGTTTGTATATTTACGTAACACTGGTAACCAATAGTCTAATCTACTAGTAGTAATAGTACGCAACGTTTTCTGTGATTATTTGGGTCCAAAATGATTATAAAATTTTTAGTTTGTTTAATGGACAACTGTGTAGTGACGTAAGAACACAATTGACTATGCCTTATCTTGTCCATATTACCATGAATGATTAGTATTTTTTTTTTCACAGAAAAAACATACGGTTGGATTCAAATGTCCGAGCGGGGCTGCCTGCAGACATGTTTGGTGTTGTGCCATAGAGCAAATGTTGTTTTTCACGTAAGTAAAATAAAATAAAAATACAATAAAATTTTCGCCTGGTGACGGATTAAGAATACAATTCACCACTCTCTATCTTGGCCGTGGATGTCGTAAAATACGACTAAGGGTTATAATATGCAAGGGAAAGAAAACCCGAAACAAAACCCTATACCAACCTGTCTGACCAGCATGGTATACCAATTTCCCTCCTATTGTGGAGGAGGCTCGTGCCCACCAGTGGGAGATATATGAACTGAAATGAGATATATCGTAAAAAAGGATTGAATTGTAAAAATTCTTTATTAGTGCTCTCTTGTCTCAAAAAAGTCAACTGTGTACAAAAGTTACGTACGTCAAATAGTTTTGGGCTATACGCTTTTCATCCCCTTGAGGGTTGTGTTCTCAATCATTATTTCTTAATGTTCACTTACCTCAAAAAAGAAGACTATAGAAAATTTCACGTCCCCAGGTCCAGTAAAGTCGGCACGCATTTCACCACTTTAGGGATTGAATTTCCAAAAATTCTTTAGGGACGTTTACCCTGTATATGGGAACTGTACAGAATTTAAAGTTCCTAAGCGAAGTGGTTTCGGTTATACGCTTCTCACACCCTTAGGGGTTGAATTTACAAACAATCTTCCTTAGAGCGTGCTCGCCCCGAAAAGACAACCTTATAGAAAATTTCATGTTCCTGCTCCTAGTGGTTACGGCTATACGATTTTTACTCTTTTAAGGGTTGAATTTCATCCCCTTGTACCGGGTCAAATTTCAAAAATTCTTTTTTTTTTGGGACGGCTATTGTCAACGCACACCGTCCAGTCCGTCTGGGGCGACGAAAGGATGACGCGCGGCCCCATAACCCATCGTAATCCCTCCCTTTCGCCATTGGACCGACCACCGGTATCGAGTGCCTTGTCCTCCGTGGCTAGCCCGTCGGGATACCCTTTCGGGTACTCTCCCTTTTACAGCGTCCCTCCCGGGACGTTGGTCGCCCTCGCGCGGTCAGCCTCTGCGGGTGGGGGACTAATGGACCGGAGGTCCAGTTACCCGCGGCGTCTGCTACAAATTTCAAAAACCCTAGAATTAAATATTTATTTATTATTAAGTGCTTTAGTACAAACTTTCATCCTTGTCCTTTCTCAAGCTTTATTCTAGCTTTATGCCAAATTGATGATGATGATGAATGCGGAGAAAGTTCTGAAGTGTAATGAATAAGAATATATAATGGTGAAATACGTGCATTTTCGTGTTCTTCCAAAATTCCCAATGCAATCATGATATGGTTCTCAGCACCAAATTATGGTAACGACTTGACTTACTGATAGACTATTTTTGTGAATTGTAAAACTAACGATGAATTCGACTAAAGGACTTTGTATCCATGGTCATGAATAAATTTTAACAACAACAATATCTCATCGTTAAAGTTGGTAAACTATGTTAAAAGTCTTCATTATTTATGTATTCGCAGATTGCCATCGTCATCAGACGCGTGCGTGTACTCCGGCGGTGGACTATTCTCTTGGGGGACCAAGTTCAAATACGTGGGGCGAACTGAACGGGAAATATTGGAGAGGGACGGTTTACTTGCGCCTAGAGATTCACAGGTGTGTATTATTGCGGTAACGTTCTAAATATTTCTATATTTGCTTTTCTATAACAATTTTATATTATTACAAGCTTTTATTTAACTTGCAATTTATGTATGTATGTACATATATGTTTGCTCGGGTGGAATCTTGCAACTCAATTTTGAAGCAGGTTTCCTCAACCGATTAAGCTGAAATTTTGTATAGGTACACATTCGATTTGGATGACAATATATGGTTAACTGCGTGACGTCATTCTAAATCCAACATGGCGGCACATACAAAATGGTGGACTAAAAAGTAAATACGAGTATTTAAATCTCGTGACAAGCTTTTAACCTTACTAATATTATAAATGCGAAAGTAAGGATGTTTGTTTGTTTGTTACGCTTTCACGCTTAAACCACCGAATCGATTTCAAAAATTCTTTCACCGATGGAAAGCTATAATATCAGGGAGTAACATAGGCTATATTTTATCTCGGGATTCCCACAGGAGCTACGCGGTAAAGCGACAACCCGAAGCGAAGCGAGGGCGGGTAGCTAGTAATATATAAATTGTGTAAATGATGTTATAAGTTGACAGTAACAGTTTTAAACTTTATTTTTGTCTTTTTAGCGTATTTAAATAAAAGCTTGTTTTTAAAAATATTTTTTAATTTCATTTAAAATGTTGCTATGGCTTTGCTTGGTACACACATTCGCTCACATACACGCACGCGTACGATAACATGCACACAGTCACACAGACTCGGATAAAGTCATACCCAACTCAGTTCTATACACACAACATATCCTGGTGTTTGGTGTCAATGTTTTTTATTCTTTTCTTTTTTTTAAGTTTTCTGGCAATGGACAAATACCGTGCATGATTTAATATCTAATACGATAGATGGCTGCTAATCTCTATGAAAGGGCAATCTAGTTCAGATACCAGTCTCTCACAATGGATAAATTTATCGTCAATGTGTTAACACCCTTGTGGAAGATAACAGTAAATTGTTGTTATTATTATTTTGTGTACAATTTATTGAAGTGATAACTTCTTATGGGCGGGTTCGTCCACTTCGTTGCACAACGCGTTACGGCGCCAGTCTATTGTAAAATTTCGCTGCTTATAATAAAGGGTTTTTCAACAAGAACTTTGTTTGTTGACCACGAGTATGAACAATCAGCACATCACATTCTCTGGGAGTGCGATCTCTGGCGAAACGAGCGTAACCTTATGTTAAACAGTTTGCAAGTCACCTGTGGGGTAGTATACTATACCGATCTTGTAGCACAACTCAAGAAAATTTCCGTGCGTTCATGCGTTTCTGCCATACCTACTGTAGCAATCAATCTTTACGCTCACATATAGGCCCCGTTAACCTCTTCCGTATCCGTGGTGCCGTACTGCTGCGCTATCGTAGCTGTACACCTTTTTACTTATTGGCTGAGTAGTCATTTTGTTTTCCTGTCTCCCGCTTTGCCTAGGAGGGAAGTGGAATTTCTCTTTCCAACTCCTCCTCTTTAATCTTTTCTAATTAAATTTGTTGCGGGTCCCAAGACAATTAAAATCATATCCCGGGACTGCCTGAGGGTCAAACCTCGGTGTCATTTATGGAGACCATTGTGGATCCTGGCTTACAGGAGTTACAATGGTGGGAATGTGTGGTGGGATTAGTCCCAAACAAAAAAAAAAGAACTTTGTTTTGGCCAGCCAGATCGTGTGATTTAACACCACTGGATTATTTTTTGTGGGGCTATGTTAAGGACAGAGTCTATACGGAGCCAATCGAATCGATTGCAGCCTTAAAACTCAAAATCCGTGATGTGATTAACGAAATAGACCCGCCATTTTGCCAAAAATTGATTAAAAACTTTGATGAAAGAATCGACATCTCTCAGCGTGGTCGTGGTGGACATTTGCCAGATATCATTTTTCATTCATAATTGTCGAACTTTTCTCTTCGTAATACAATAAAAATTTGAATCATCTTCATCTAAATTTCTTGTTTTATTTTGTTTTAGAAAACAAAGTTCTTATTGAAAAACCCTTTACCATAAGCCAATTGTTACTTTTATAGGATTAACTAATGATACTAATAATGTACATACACACAATTCTAATGTACATATTCAAGAATTGTACTAACAATAAAATGTATTTTATAATCAATAAAATATTTTATTAACAACTAACCTTTCCTTACATTATCATATTAATATACATAAAATTTCAGTAATAACCTAGGCTTTTTTCACATTCATCGTCATCATCAGCTCATATACGTCCCACTGTTGGGTTCGAGTCTCCTCTACAATAGTAGGGCCAATTGACCTTACTATACCATGCTGGTGAGACAGGTTGGCATAGGGTTTTATTTCGAATTTTCCTCCTCTTGCATAGATGATACATGGGTTTTATATCCCTTAGTCGTCTTTTACGACATCTACGGACTCTTGCCGGCTCTCTCGCTCTTGCGGGGTGGGTGGTGAATTGTATTATTACTCAGTCACCACACAGATTGACTTTTCACATTAAACAATTTCAATATTAAATAGTTCAAATTAGATTAGTTTAACTTTCAAGTTTTACTTCTCTTGCATCTTATATCTTTAAACAAGCAAGTTTTGTATATTTCTCTGTTTCTATATATGTACATATATATTGGCATCTTGGCACCATGCTCAATGATCTCAATAGGGCATCCCAACTAGTAGGTTAACTAATGAACATGGACAAGACGAAAGTCATGTCAAATGCCCATGTCATTCCTGTACCGATCCTAGTAGGCAATGCGATTCTCGAAGTTGTCGATCATTATGTTTACCTAGGACAAACAGTCCAGTTAGGTAGATCCAATTTCGAGAAAGAGATCAGCCGACGAATCCAACTCGGTTGGGCAGCTTTCGGGCAACTTAAGAGGATCTTCTCGTCCAACATACCTCAGTGTCTGAAAACACAGGTCTACGACCAGTGTGTGTTACCAGTGATGACTTACGGCACGGAAACGTGGTCAGTAAATAAAGGCCTCATAACAACGCTCAAAGTCGCACAGCGTGCTATGGAACGGGCTATGCTCGGGATTTCTCTGCGAGATAGAATCCGAAATACGGAAATCCACAGAAGAACGGGTGTAACCGACATACACCGGCACGAAGAATTAGCACGCTGAAGTGGCAATGGGCAGGCCACATCGCTCGACGAACCGACAACCGCTGGGGAAGAAAGGTTCTCGAGTGGCGACCACGTATCGGACGATGCAGTGTAGGACGTCCCCCTAGTTGGAACGACCACCTGGTGAAAGTTGCTGGGCATCGTTGGATGTAGGCGGCACAGGACCGCACTTTGTGGCGTAACATGAGGGAGGCCTACGTCCAGCAGTGGACGACGATAGGCTGAAATGATATACATATATTTCTATATTTTCAGAATCTCGGAATTTCATGAAAATCATTGCTGTCATGTCATACCAATGATTTTCATGTAATTTGCCAGACACCCTTAATGTTCATGATATTATAATTTTACTTATGTTATAGTATAAAAGCTAATTTTTATATATAATACTTGGGTAATGAGTAGATGATGTTTCCTCAGTAGCCAGACATTTTTCAAGTTCCAACCAACCCCTTGCCAGACAAGCATGTAGAGTAGCTGTAAGCGAGCGCGAGACAGTATAAACAAGGGTGGGTGCGAGTGAGATGCGCTTGTATTGTTTAGTATTTAATTTAGTACATGCTTATAGCAGCTACTGCCGACCATCGCCAGCCGCGGGCCGGTCCGTCCGGGGCAGTACCACGCTCTCGCAGAAAATCGACGTCTGAGTAGTAGCAATTTGTTACTGCACTTCGTTCGGTGAGCGAGAGAGCCGGAAGCCCAACTTTCTGTTGTTTGCGTGTGGAGGGTTTTGAAGGTGCCTTTAGTATCACCGAGCCTCAACGCACGCATTCACACTCCCTTCACTTTCTTCGCGGTAGGCAGCGGCCTTGTAAAGGTCCATGAGCGGCAGCAACACTTATCATCAGGTGTACTGTTTGCTCGTTTGCCACTGCTTGCAATAAAAAAAAAAAAAAAAGTTAGATGCTCAACAGCGTCTGGAACTGGGACGCGGTCGCCGCCTTCTGTGAGGCTGTAATCTCACGGAAGGAGGCGGCGGATCGTGCGCGACAGGAGCTCCTCTTCGGCGACACGTTCCGCCGCCGGCGACCCGGGCGGTGCAGGCGCGAGTACCTGCGCCTGATGCCGTAGCCGAGGCCGCGGGTGACCGCACTGGGGATTTTAGTCCGTAACCCGCAGAGAGGCTTACCGCGCGACGGCGACTGACGTCCCGGGACAGGGACGTCGAGAGGTGAGGGTACCTGAAAGGGTATTCCGTCGGGCCGACCACTGACGACAAGTCACCCTGCTCCGGTGGTCGGCCCAACGACGAAGGCGACGTGGGTACGGGTGGGCTATGGGCCCGCGCGCCGTCCTTTCGTCGCCCTGGACGGAGTGGATCGCGCGTGCGCTTACCATAGCCCATCCAGAAAAAAAAATGCTTATAGCAACTAAAATAAAAAAGCTGAAAGTTTCAGCTTTTGTAAAATAACGAAGGTCTCGGGTAAGAGCCCGTGAACCCTATTCTATCTATTATTATTAGCTGTCTATATTATTATTTACTGTCTATTATTATTATTATTCTATTTTTTTAATTTTTGATATGGTTTTTATTATTTCATCATGTTTTTAATTAATATCATCATCATCTTGCTCTTATCCCAATTACTTGGGGTCGACGCAATATGTCATCTGTTTTGACATATTGCAAAAAGTTTTGGCAATGACTTTTATGACCGGCCGCCTTCCTGACGTCAACCCTCCTTGGGAATGTAATCGTTGACCCAAATGGTACCAGATGGAGTTGGTCCGGGTCAATCTAGGGCTCTTAGTCGTCTTTTACGACACCCACGAGCAAAGCAAGGGTTGGTAGTATTCGAGGCCGCTACCACACAGCAATGTTTTTAATTAATATATTAGATATATATTATATACTAGCAACTCACCCCCGTTTTGCTTCGGTTTTAGTCGCCTTACTCGCGCAGTTCCCGTGGGAATACCGGGCTAAAATAAGTTCCTCCGTATATAAACAGCTACTTGGTAGCAAAATATTATCAAAATTGGTCCAGCCATTTTGAAGATGACTCAAAACCAACAGACAGAAATTTTTTAAACCGGTTTTATGCATAGTTATCGAGCAAATAACCGCGTGAGCACGAAAAAAGCTTATTATTTTGACATTACAAACAGGCACTTCAATTTTATTTATTTGTATATATATAATATATTCGTCGAACATACAATTTACAAAAGAAAAAAATGTGTCCACCAGATATATATGCATATTGATCCCTTAGTCGTCTTTTACGACACCCACGGCAAGAAAGGGTATGATGAATGGGTATTCTTACTTCGTCACCACACAGAAAACTTCCTCACGACACGGAAATAAAATGTGGCATAAAGATTTGCACTGTGTGAGAATTAAAACTAATACATTCGTCTTTTAAGTCATTATACTTAAGTTATCTGTGCGGTTAATTACTTTAAAAGTAAAACCTCATTAGCTGAGACTTGGAGTAACTCAGATAATTTTTCGGACCGAAGTAACAGTTTTCGGGCGAAATTGACGTACAGTAAAATAGTGTATTAAGTTCCCTCATAGTAGTAGTATGACTATAATGTGAGCACACGGGTTCATCAATTCAGCTCATATACGTCCCACTAGGGATGTGCGATATTTATCGATATTGTTGAAATATCAATAGCCGCCGAAATATCGATATTTCAATATCGATATTTATAACTTTGAAATATCGCCATATCGATATTATCAACACGATATCGATATCGCTTTTGCAATGAAATGAAAAATTATTAATAACATAATTTTGATAAAAAGTGTGATTCCTAGGCATCCGGACAAATTTCGTAAAAAAAAAAGCTCATCAAAATTTGTCCGGAGGATTTTATTTCGTCGTAAGTCCCGCTGTATCTTAATACATCCAGACAAATGTCCCAAAAAAAAAAAACATGAAAATTTGTCCGGAGGATTTTATTTCGTCGTAAGTCCCGTTGTATCTATACATCCAGACAAATTTCAAAAAAAAAAAAGATCAAAATTTGTCCGGAGAATTTTGTTTCCATTAGTTTCAATATTATAAAATATCGATATTACAAAATATCGATATTTTGTGTCCGATAATATTGACTTATCGATATTTGACTATCGATATCAATATCGATTTCAATATCGATATTTTACTAATATCGCTCATCCCTACGTCCCACTGCTGGGCTCGAGCTCCTCCACAATAGGAAGGAAATTGACCTTTCTATATGATGCTGGTCAGATAGATAGGTATAGGGTTTTATTTTGAATTTTTTTCACTTCTATAGATGTTATATTGTCTATTATACCCCTTAGTCGTCTTTTACGACATCCACGGGCGATATAGCGGGTGGTGAATTGTATTCTTACTTTGTCACCACACGGAAATTTGTATATTAATACTTACATAATTTTTAATCAAACACATACTGTTTCAACACATTAATGTTGTAATAATAATAATAATTGAGTTAGTTTAGTTAGTTTTTTAGTTAGTTTCTGTGTGGTGACTAGAGTAAAAATACAGTTCACCATCTCTTTTACCCGAAAATTATAAATGCGAAAGTGTTTGTTTGTTACGCTTTCACGCTTAAACCACCGAAACGATTTCAAAAATTCTTTCACCAATGGAAAGCTATAATGTCAGGGAGTAACATAGGCTATATTTTATCCCGGTATTCCCACGGGAACGGGAACTACGCGCGAACTGGGTAGGGCGCCTGAAACCGAAGCAAAACGAGGGCGGGTTGCTACTAATTTAATATAATAAGAACTATGCCAGAAGTTTTATTCAACCTTAATTAATCTTCGTTTTCTGGTGAAAAAAAAAGCATGTTGTCAATAACATCACGTCTTTGATATATTCAATTTGGAAGCATACCTATTGCTGCTGTTGTTTTTTTTTGTATATATAATTTGATCAAGTAACATTCAAATATCGATTGTGAAGTCCCGGATTTGTAACCTGTTAGTTAACACAATGACAGAACGCATTTTATATTTCGTATATTTAAGCGTTTGCATGTCTTTTCTTCAGGAGGAAGGCTCGACTACCGGTGGTAAGAGAAAAGCATCCAGCGTGCCTGCTACCCCATCGACACCTATGACTGGAGACTTTGGTATGAGTATTTTTAATTTGGCACAGATGGTAGGGGTGAACTAATATTGGGGTGAAAACTGACCTCTTTTGTCGAGTATTATGGGTCCGACTTTCACTCGGGACAATTCTTTTTGCGATTTACAAATTTTTGTTCTAAGTATGTGTGTAATATGTCCTCGTTAATTGTATGTGAAGTTCCACACGCCATAAGGAATTATTCTTAGTGCGAAGACACGTAATGGAGTACTCTTAAAAAATCTAAAAAGCTGGTGTTGCGTAAAATTCCATTTCATTTGCCAATGCCGTTCTAGATGCACAGTCTGCCATGTAATGAATCACGTGATGCTATGCCTGCAAATCACGAAGCAATAAGAATGACATACGCCACGAACCTGTCATACCCTCCCGCTAGGTCTGTGGGATCGTGCAGCCAGATTTATTATAGTCCACTTATGAAGTTCATAGCACCACAAAACATTATAGTATAATAGGTTCTGAATATTCTGTTAAATAATACATTTGACTACAACACTTAATAATTTTGGAAGTTTAAAAGGTGCGCCAATTTTTTTATTAAAAGTATTTCCTATAAAAAAAGTGAACTTTGTGACTACATCAAATGTGATGACACATTGACGCACAGAAAAAGAGGTCGTTACAAATATTTGTTCACATCATTCAATGGTGTGAAAAATTTGCAAGTGAGGATGGAGTAAGATTACAACTCACAAATCCCTTACTTGGTCGTGGCTGGGTGGCGACGAATGATATGAAAATAACATCTTTGCAAGAGAAGGAAAACTCCAAATAAGATCCTATACCAACCAGTTTGACCAGTGTGGTATAACAGGTCAATTATCCTCACGTTATGTGGAAGACTCAGGCCTAGCAATGGGATGTATTTCAACTGAGATGGTGATGATGATGATCATGTTCTTTTTTTACAGTGGGATACAGTAGCTTGCCGCGTTCAACGCATAGTGCACCTTTAGAAGAGAGCGCGGGTGATGCAGAGTGCAATGGCGCTTGTCTGCTGAGCGGGCCAGCCGTCGATATAGCACTCGCCTGCTGCGACCATCTACGACCCGCTGACGAGCCAAAACCTCCCCGTAACTATACATATATGCTATATAATCTACATTAACACTCTGGATTCTGATTTTTAATATCATTTTGCGGGACTGCCTGAAGATCAAAGCTCGGTGTCATCTAAGGTGACCATTATGTATCCTGGACTTCTGTAGAGTCCTCCTGTAGAGAGTGGGAACTTATGGTGGGAGTAGGCCCAATAAAAAAATCTATATTTATAATAAGAAAGTACTCGTTTATGGGATCTACAGAATTTCACAATAATTCCAATAATGCTCTAAGCGCTCCTACGCACTAGCGGTTAACCGCAGGGGCGGCAAACCGCGCGGCTAGCCGCTTTTCCAGTTTAATATGCAACCGCCTGTGATTGTACGCACTTAACCGCCACTAAATTTCAACCGCGGCGGTTGCAAGGAGAGCTGCAGCCCGCTTCGCGGCTGACCGCCATTTTATTTATACGACTGGCGATTCATGTGCGGTTTAGTTTGCGGCGAGCCGCCGATGAGTTTGTACGTGAGTTGCCATGAACTTCTTCGACACAGAGAAATTCATTGTTGAAATTCAACAACGAGAAGCTATTTGGAATTGTGAAGGAGCAGCATAGCTGTTAATAATTCTTCAAATGACGAAACACTCTTTCTAACATAGCCGAAAAATTTATCTTGGTGCCTCTTCAGTTCTTGAAAACAACTTGCGAACTGCCCAAATTTGTTGTGTGTTTCTAGTAAAGGATGAATCCAGTATCTTTTTTATTTTTCTGCCGTTATTTTCAGGAGTTAAAATAAATAACACAAGTTATCTCAACGGCGTCCATTTTGTTAATGGGCATATGGGCCACGCGTATTCGAGTGGTCCAACAGCTTAACGCGGTTTCATCGCGCTGACCACTATGGCGGCCAATCGCGAAGAAACCGCGTCAAGCGGTTGCACCGCTCAAACGATCCGCCTAGGCGGCCAACTGCTAGTGCGTAACGTGCCTTAGCTACAGGCGTTATAAGACCGGTTAAAAAAACGGTCATATTTTTTTCAAATGTACCCCTATAGCTTCAGGGCATTACGAAAAGATGCCTTTGAAAATTAGAAGTCTAAATTTTAATATTTAGAGGTCGCTTGTCGTGATTTCATTTAAATATAAATAAAATGAAATAGTATTTGCAAAATTTTCTAACACTCATAAAATTAAATGCATCGAAAAGCCTATAGGTGCATAGATTTTCTGGAAAATTAAACTATCTACAAAAAATGGTTTTCTCTTTGTTAGAAATATTAACTCCTATTTTTTAACGATTTATTATTAGAAATTATAAAATTTTATAAAAAAAGATTTAGATTTAGTAATTCTCTAACTAACCCCTCAGTAATTCGACTTAGTAATTGTCTTACTAAGTCAATTTTTATACTAAGTTACTAAGCGGTAAATGTTACCAGACTCGCTCATTCGTCTGACACCAAAAGCATTAAAAAAAATGTGAACATAAAGTTTTGATTGAAATTATCTGTGAACGAAAAATTATTTATGGAATTTAGTGTAATGTTTATTTTTAAAGTCGTACGAAATTTAATTAATTACTATATTTTTAATTTACAGCAATTCCAAGTGAATACAGACTGAGGGAGTCCTTCGAACAATCCTCATCAGAATCTGGAGGGACATCAGCTGTGGTAGGCACCGAGCTGGCAACCGGATTGCCTGTCGTCCCCGGCGGGCCGGGCGTCCCTGTTCTGGCTCCTAGGCCTTTCAGCCTATTGCGAGCATTCGTCCCATCGTTCGCACTAGCATGGTTAGCGTTAGCACTCCTAGCTTTATTATTATTTGAAACCGAATGGGCGCCATTAAGAGCTTTAAGACGCAAACCGGAGTTACTTGCACTCCGTACGCATTATTATACACCACTTAAGGACTATTTGAAGCGCAAATTGTTGGAGTTGTTTTGATTTCGGCTGCGGCGATATGGCCCGTGCAGGAAGCTGTGACGTCACGGCCCCGCCAGACGAACGTTGACTCGGTTGTTCCCTATGTGCTAAATCACCTTTAGAATGTCCAGCGTATGTCAGAAGTTTTGTTAGAAAACTTTCCATGGTATTTCCATATTTTATGGTTTAGCTTGTAAGTTTGAGGGCTTGCCTTTTGTAGGAATTGCCTGCAATAAATACTTGCGTGATCTATTTAAAGGTGCTTCGAGTTGATACATGTGAAGTTCCGGGTTAATTCGCATTTTAGTCCAGAGGTCTGCAAACAGTGACATTTTGGTAATATTATGGCACAAATATATCTATTTCATAGAGTCTGGAATTGTGATGTTTACTTTTTAAATTGGATTTGAATAATTTATTCACTTGGATTCAATAAATACTTCAATTCTACAACTTTACATGACGTAAGACTTTCATAAGATTAACTCAAAGAAATTCATTATAAAAAATTAAGTAGACCTTCTTATCATCATCCGCTCCGCTCTTATACGTTCCACTACTGGGCTCGAGTCTTATCCATAATAGGAGGGAAATTGACCTTACTATATAACGCTGATCAGATGGGTTGGTGTAGAGTTTCCTTCTCTTCAGAGTAGATATGTGAGCCTAATAATATTAGATCAGTTTTTTCGTTTGATCAAATTCAGCAAAATATCATTTGCCAAAAAGTATAACGATATTTTAGACTAAACTTGATGTTATATTTGAGATTGTTGACAACCTTATGAGTTGCTACAGTTCTTCTATGAAAGAGATGTGGTTTGCAGACTTTTGGCCTAGTCTGAGACTTTTGAATAAGTTATCCATAAATCTATTCATCATCAGCACAGCTCACATAAGTCCCACTGCTGGACTCGAGCTCCGTAATAGGAGGGAAATTGACTTACTATACCACACTGGTCAATCGTGTTGGTATGGTCTTATTTTGAGTTTTCCATCTCCTGCATAGATGTTATATCCATATTTAACCCCTTAGTCGTCTTTTACTACATCCACAGGCAAGAAAAGGGGTGGTGAATTGTATTCTTACTCCATCATCACACGGAAAATAAAAGATAATCTAATGGTGGCTAATGTATTCCGACATTCGCTGGACAGTTTAAAAGCTTATATTTGTAAATAAAATGAAATTGTAATATTTGATACAATAGGACGCAGTATAGATGTTTTATTTAGTTATAACTTCATTAATTAATATTGCCTATAGTTATAAATAAGCATTTTTTTTCTGGTGGGGACAAATTGAGTCGTAGGAATTAATTTAATAACTAGCGGATAGTCGCCACTAGTCTGCCATTTGCCACTAAATAAGCCTTGTTATTATTCGTCCAGATTTGTTTATCGAACATCGAAATTAGTATTTAACTTTTATCTTGACTTGAGAGATATCTTCTATTTTATTTATTTGAATAATTTGTACGTTATTTTTTTATGTCTATATAATGTCTGTCCCAAGACATAAGCATTTCCCGGGACTGCCTGAGGGTTAAAACACGGTGTCATTTATAAAACCATTGTGGATCCTGGCTTACAGGAGTTACAATGGTGAGTATTTGTGGTGAGATTATTCCCAAAAAAAATGTATATTTGTCGTAATAATATTCTTATTTGTATAAATGTCAATGGCTCAAAACGATTAGAAATTTTACGAGTATTCGCCTAGAAATCTTTTATAGCTATACATATATGATTAGGATATTTATTATATTTATTCTGTGATAATACGTTTATTTTACCAAATTAAATAAATAATAATGAGATATAAGAATATTTTAACGAAAATAAACAAATAAAAAAAAATGTAAACCGATTTTAAAGCACACAAAAATATGAATTTAATACAAAAGACTATTATTGGTTTGATGTCGGGCCAAATAAAATATCGGTTAGATGGAAAATCTTTTTCGTCTTGAGAAAAAAATGAGCCGAGATCAGAGACGTTTAAAAATTGCTTTTTAAGGCCTTCGCGAGTTGTACATCCCTTAATTTATTAATTTACTAGTTATTTTTGTTGCCTGTCTCTCTTCCAACTCCTCCTCTATTTTTTTAATTAAATTTGTTGCGGGTCCCAAGACAACCAAGAGCACTGCCCGGGCTCCTCCACAGTAGGAGGGAAATTAACCTACTATACCAGGCTGGTTATACATGTTGGTATAGAGTTTCATTTCGAGTTTGCCATCTCTGACCTTAATTTTATATTTCTTTAATAGATATCAGTGATTTAAGGTTATGATTAAAGTTGATATTAATTTCGATTATTAGACAGCTTATGGTATGACTATGCGCTAGATACGAACTATTTATTTCCTATACATAAAGCAAAAAACCTCTTAATATTAGCATAAGGACACACTATACGCTTTCTTATAGTACAATTAATTTTTAAGCTTTACACTATAATTTATATGCACAGCACAAGGAATTTGTGAACTTCATACGTTCCTATTTATATAAAAAAAAATATGTAATCTCAAAATATCTGCTCAAATTTTCTATTTATATTTACAAGCTTTTTGCCGCCTAATTGTATGTTTAAAAATCGTCTGCAAGAATTTATTACTTAGCAAAGTTATCTGCACTACAGGAATTTTTTACTTAGTGAAAAACGTTACTTTTATTTTGAATAACTACAGTCTGTGTTTAACACTTACTTAACCAATAACTTGAACTTGGTTCAACTCCTATATTAGGCATGAATTAAAACAACTGTCATTAATTAAAAAATGTGATTGTAATGCAAGAACCTGAAAAAATAATACACACTTTCGCCTTTTAAAGTCCTTCATTTTGATAACTCGTTCGAAGGTCTTGAATAGTTTTATTTTGACTTCACATTAAAGTGCAGGAAACCTTACAGAGATTTATAGTCATACCATCACGACTATGAAGTGATTATGATTTATTAAAATTAGTCGAGACCTTTAATAGTAACGACGTTGAAACGGACACACATACAAGTGAAACACATAACTCATCTTATGGGCTTATGCCGCAATTAGGTAAAAATATTTGTAAAGTATTTGATCTTACATCCATTTCCACTTTTAGTTGCCTATTAATTAGTAATGGCTATTTATAAGATAATGATAGTGTTCTCCTTTTTAGCCCAATGTCTTAATGTTGGGCATGGACCTTCTCGGCAATGGAAGTAAACTTATCTACCTTAAACATTGATTTAATGTGTTGTTTTATTTCATGTTTCTCTACTTATGCTGTAGTTATCTGTTTAAATACCGTAGTATATTGTTAGGATGAGTCGGTTGAATAGTGTTCTTGCATTATATACAGAAAACTTGTGAAAAGTAGACATGTAAAATACATTCTTTTTAAATCTGACTTAATCCTTCTATATAGTTTAAAATGTGAGCAGGTATTTTGCGAAATTTACTACGGAATGCTTTTAGTTTGTGTATTTCTCTTTCTAAGGATGTTTTTTATACTTATTTTCTATATTTTCATCATAAATATTGTAAGAATAATATAGTTTATTCATAACCTACATACATTTGTATATAGTTCTTCATTGTATCACCTCAATTAGGTTATATTTCAGGAGATAATTAATGATACTGATGAAAATGTTCTTTTGCCGCCGTATTTCTTTATTATCCACAAATTTTTTATTCTTAAGACAAAAGATAAATACCTACTTTATATATTTGTATTAAGAATAAAAATTTGCATTTTTATTCACAGTTCCGCCCCTGGTATTCTCTTTTATAATCCAAAAGAGAATATCACGAGCGGAACTCTTCCATCTCTTTTTCATGTTCATGCTCATGTGACCGAAGAGAAATACACAGCTATTATTGAACCTGTACATTAAGTTCACATAACAGGCCTACAATATCGAATGGCCTTAAAGCACTAAATATTTTATAACTATACTTACTTTATTAACATTCCACTTAATAATTTAGTCTTCCAATGATATTTTTATAGTTTAATAATATTTATTTGTATAGATTAAGAATCTCGCACAAAAATTTATTTACATTTTTTTTATTATTGTTTTAAATGTGCCATATATTTTATTACACTAGTCATAGAATGTTGCTCTTTATATATTTACTGCACATTTTTTTGAATATATTAAGATACCGAACGATGACTAAGCAGTAAAGATAACGTATTTACATTATTTAAGGTAGTAGTCCGGTGTGACGGCCGAAATTTTGACTTTTTTTCGTGACCTTTTTTAATAAGTAAATAATATACGATCGTTTTGTAACTTTTACATATTTATTTAAGTACTTTAAATGATACAAAAAAAAAATTATTTAATTTTCCTTTTATTTATTTACAATATGTAATGTCAAAGTGGAGTCCTCTAAAAATGATGAGCTGTTTCGGGGAAGCACACAGCCTTCCGTAGTCATCTGAAATGAAAAAATCAAAAAGATTATTATTGTGTAGACCTTATTCTAATGAACTAACTAATAATATACATAAAAAAAAAATAGCGGACTTGTGAAAAAAAAGGTCTCAAAATGTAATTTTTTTTGATGATAAAATGTTTAAAAAAATAATTTATTATTAAAACATCAAATGTTTTAAAGGTTAAGTATTTAGATATGTGCATGTAGAATAACTGGTTAAATTTTGAGCCAAATCGGTTGAATAGTTTTGAGTCAGTGCTTCCCCGAAATTTCAAAAACATGGTTTCGAGAAAAACGCGTTCAAAGTTTTGGCAACAAATAATACTTACATTATTTAATCAGCTATGCCCGGCGCATACAGCAATCCTTCTGTTTCCTCAAAATATTTCTTGTATACGGTACGAAATTCTTATATTTCGTGTTTGTCAGTTGAAAAGGTTAGCTTAAATATGTAGACCTGGGTATCTTTAAATAATAAAGGTTGGAAGGACAATAAAAGAGGGAACGGTCAGAGCAGCTGCCGCTGGCGTGTCAACACACTTTCATACACTACGGCGCTCTCTCTTGTTTTGCCTATAACTTAGAAAATATTCTAAATTTCGGTCTGAAAATTTATAAGCATATTTTTAAAATGTGGTTCTTCCGAAAAATGTAAAAAAAAAATCGATATTTTGACCCATCACATCGGACTAAACCTTAAAAAAAATGATTGTTTACAGATCTGATTAGTGTTTCGGGTACAAACTTGACACTTATTTATAAAATATATTTTATTACTGTTTTGTGGTCATATTTTAGTAGCTGGTACATATTTTGTTTTGGATAATTTGTCTATGGTACATAATCTCAGTGTGTGAAAGTTTTAATTTTTTTTTTTTAAATTACTACATAGTGTAATAATATCACTCTGTCGTATAGTCTATACTGCTACTCGTGCCTCTTAACTTTCCTAGTGGCCAGTATAGTCTTATACGGGGTACTAGTTTGATCCTTTACACGTATCAAACGATGAAGTAGCCAAGTAATATTTCTATACTGACGATGTAGTGTTTATATGTTGTTCTACCATGCCAGTGGTGTGGGTTCGATTTCCACGAAGGATAGTACTTTATGCGATCCACATATTTATGGATCTGGGTGTAATTTATCTGCGCTAAATTATCGCTCGCTATATTAGTCTTTTATAAGAGAGAAAAATATTGTCAATTTTTATTGAAAGTTTTTTTGTTGAAAATTTATTTCTACCAGCCAACCATGTAATGGTCTATGTGTCCGATTCTCATCAGAGTATCGTGAAATCGAGCCCACACAGGACAACCACATCATTTCAACAAATGTTTGTTGCCGAGTCTAAGTGTATTTTTTACGCGTTAATTCTACGTTTTTTACAAGGGTTTTACTTACTCCTTAGTGCCTTTTGCAAGAATAACTAAATATGTATTTTTTATTATAATCTCAAGTTTTATTAGGATTACTCTAAAGGGGCATACTCCGATAAGATTGACTTGTACTTTTACTTCTTAAATTGTCTTTTAGTTTAGATATGTGTAAGTAACCGTTTGATTTTTCTCATATATTTATTTTTATTTGGCTATTTCGGCATTTAATACGTAAAATCGAGTTGTGTTAATAGTTCAACTGCTACACAAGAAATACTTGGACGAACCGACTCTATTAAATTTGTATATGATGTATTTTGTATATTTAATGCCTGCTTTCATAAACATTACTCAAATTTTCGGTAACACCTAAGGCATTCCATATGCTCCAATTTAATTCAATGATTGATTGATATTATGTGATATTTAATAAGTAAGTCTTAGATGTTTCTTAAAATTTCGGCATTTTTAGTGTAAAAGAGCATTTAATATTCAATTGCCACTGATATGTTTGGTCGACAGTTTTCAAGGACTAGTATTATGTATGTGGTGTTTTGTTCTAAATTTAGTACTTAAATATTACTAACACATTCAATTGCTTCAACAAATGTTTGCTCAAACGTTTTTGCAGAGTGTTATGGTCTAAATTTTTTCAGCACATAAATTTGTGATGGTAACACATTCAATTGATCCAGCAAATATTGGGTTACACGTTTCTATGGAGTATTTTGTTCTAAATTTATTAAGCACATAAGTTCGTGTGATTAATATATTCAATTGCTTCAACAAATATTTGGTAAAAGGATTTCTGTGGAGTATTTTGTTCTAAATTTATCAAGCACATAAATAAATAAAGCACATAAATTTGTTGTTAACATATTCATATATTATTCAAATTACTTCAGCAAATATTTGGTCAAATGTTTTTACGGGGTATTTTGTTCTAAATTTATTAAGCACATAAGTTTGTGTGATTAATACATTCAATTGCTTCAACAAATATTTGGTCAAAGGTTTTTGTGGAGTATTTTGTTCTAAATTTATTAAGTACATAAATTTGTGTTATTATGACATTTAATTGCTTCAACAAGTATTAGGTCAAATGTGTTTCTGGAGTATTTTGTACTAAGTTAAGATTTATAATTACCAAACTATAAATATTTCGTCAAACATTTTTGTCTAAAAATTTATGTGTAATAATTATATAGTTTATGTACTTATATTGTGTTATTCACACGTTATTTATTATTATTGACACATAAATGTTGTTCATGCCTTAATTAAGAGTGAGCGCGTTAGTTTTAAGTAAAATTATTGATATAGATGCTTCATTTTGTCTAGTCACTATATAGTAAAATTATCTTAAAACATTATAGCACTAATATATAAGATAAAAAAATTGCAATTTGAATATTATTTACATGAAATTGTCGTAAAATTTTCTCGGTGCCCATATTTCAGTATATGTAATGTAAATTTAAATCTATTCAATGGCTTATTAGGTAAATGCAAAAGAAGGTAATAAAATCTTATGCCGATATGTCTGGAGCGTGGTACAGACAGTGTGCTAATTAATCTCCCATTGCAGAAGAATGAGTTACAGAACTCATCTATAATATCTATAAAGCTAATGGTTTTTTTTTTGGTTGGAAACGGTAATCTCAAAAACGATTGGTTCGATTGAAAAGCAGGTTTATTCAGGAAGGCTATATAATATCACGCTATGACCAATAGGAGCGGGGCATCAATGGAAAATGTTGTAAAATCGAGAAAAATTTGTTGCGCCTTATAAGCCTACGAAACACCCACTAAACTTTTCTTCCTCCTATGCGACGCAAAGTTGAGTAGGTCAGCATTCAAACTTTTTTAAATACATTTTCTTTTTCCTAAATGTCTATATTGCCAATTTTTTGGCATATATTTAAACAAAATGCACTCAATCCCTTAAACGTCTGTTATGTGGGTGTCGTATGGGAAAGACAGGGAATTGTATTCACACATCATCACCCAGGCAAGTCAACTCATCACCATATCTATGATGCCAATTTTTTTCTCAAACACGATGGTTTAATACCTACCATTAATCCACTAAACAAACTTCATAAGTAGATACTGTTAACAAAACATCTCTTAAAGTTGCAAGTTTTCTTATCTTAAAATCTGGCTATATCCTTGGCTTTGCATGTGTAATATAGATTTTATCAATAGAATTCTCTATCCGTCGTGTACAATACTTTTTCCTAGATGAAAAACTATCCTTAGCTTTTTCTATACGTTGAAAGGTGGGCATAGCTCTGACAATATTTTTGCGAAATTTGAAGCAGTTTGGTTGAATATTTAAGGCGTAAAAATATGACCAATAAGCTCGCATTTATAATATTAATTACGAATTCATGAGAATCTAATTGTAATAAGCTATTGTTTAGATTTAAATGTTAGCCTTCACGCCGTATGAATGATATACTTTATTAAAAACATTTGATATTACATACCTACTATTAGTTATGCAAAAATTAGCTTCGATTCTCATTGCTTGATCATAATTTAAATTAAAATGTCAATTATATTACTAAATAATTTCTAATTAAGCAATGAATTGCATTTAGCCGAAGCAAATGCGGTCTGTGTGCGTGCGTGTCTGATTTCTTTTTTTGTAAGCTATTAATAGTTTTGTACCTAATTCTTCTTAATCTTTAATTTTCCTTGTGGACCAACAAGCTATAAATATTAAGTTTGTAACTAAATACTTATTTTTATACCGTTATTGCTTTCTTGTTACGCTTAGAAACGATGTGTATATATAATATGAACAAATATGAGGAAGGTACGATTGTTTTTTATAGAAATTTAGTTCCACGCATGTCGCTCTTGAGCGAATTAATAACATTCTGCGACATCAACTAGTTGGATATACAAGATTATGTACCTAAATGTAATACGGAAATAGATTTTAGTTAACATTTCTCGAAAATCCATAGTGTTTTAATAAAACATCCTGCCGAAATCAGTTTCAATGTTTTATTATTAAAAATACTTCCAAAATAAGCAACAAACAAATAACAATGTAAAAAGAACATTCATGACGCTATATATAGACCTGCTAGTTAAAAAATTAACACTGTAATGATTATACTGATAGAACATTTTCACTATTCAACAAATATTACACAAATTATACTCCATTCATATTCTTAAACATTATGGCACTTGCAAGTTGTATGACGTAACCCATTTCTATACCATAAATATGGCCGAAGTGCCCAGGACCCGCGCGACATAATCGCATGCCAGTTTATTCGGGGGTCGTGTCAATATTTCACACGAGAAATTCACAAAAATGTATGTCCAATCGATTACAGTGTTGAAAGCAGAAAATTGACACGGTAAAATCACAAAAAAATACTTTATAAATTCAGATTCACCCTATAATCATTATGTAAAATTACATTTGAGCTACGCGACGATACTTTTCGTACAGGGTCTGGAACGGGATAATATGAAGGTTAATTATATTGATCACCAGGTGCTTAGTCACTACAGTCATAAGCTGCCGATGCACAAAACTGACCGTCGCGTATACGATAAAACTAATATAATTTCCATATCCACCCATAAAATACGTAGGAGGTATCAAGCATAAGTTGTGGTTGTATGGGGCTCAGTCTACGATAGAGATCTGCGCGAAGCCCAACAGGCTCTGCTCGTCGAGTGGATCAGGTGGCGCCGAATCCAGGCGGAAGGTAAGCGAGCGTGGTGCAACTTGACCCGCAATCGCAAATAGGTTATCGTCGACGAGCCGTTGCAGCTGGCGTGCAGTGACGCCCGCGTCGGCGCCGTCCAGCAGCCCCGCGCCCACCAGCTCCGTAGCGATACCATCTGCGGAATCCTTGCCTGCTGCGAACTCGAAGCGGATATCATTGAGCTCCTTGTTTGAGTTGCGCATGCGAAGCACCAAGTTAAGCACGGGCGATTCGTCGGCTCGCAATGAGCCTATAGTGAAACCGGCGCCGGTACGAGGTGCATCCTCGCTGTCGCTATCCGAGCTGTCAGCGCGCGCTAAGGTATTCATGGGGCGGTCGCGGGCAGCGTCATCCTCATCGTCATCATCCTCCTCGCTTTCCCACACCCACTCGCCTGTCTCCATGCGATGTAGGCGCCCAGACGCGCCTGGCTGTCGTCGACTAGCTTTGTGCACACGCGTTTCCATACTCGGTCCAATTGTCACAAGGGTAGACACCAAATACTTGCGATCTCGCGCCTTCTTGAAGAAGGAGTGCTTTAATAGTTCTGTAGCCGTAGGCCGTTTTGCTGGATCCTTCTGCAGGCATTCAGATATCATCTTTCTAAAAGTTTTACCGTATGCCTTGTATTGGTCTTTCTCTTCAGCGCCGGTGTCTAGCGTCGGCGGGTCGTTTTGTAAGGTTAGCATCAGCACTTTCATAGGTGGATATTTGTGATAGGGTGCAGTGCCTGTCGCCATTTCGATGGCTGTGATACCGAAGGACCAGATGTCGGCTTTGAAGTCGTACCCGTGGTTTTGCTCCATAACTTCAGGCGCCATCCAGCATGGTGTACCAACAAACGTATGTCGTACCTTCTGCCGAGAAAGATCACGGCCGGTAGCCAGCCAAGCTGACACGCCGAAGTCAGCAATCTGCACTGTTCCATCATCTCCAAGTAGAATATTACCTGCCTTAATATCCCTGTGTATTTGGCCATTCTGATGGAAGTACTCAAGTCCTTTTAATACTTCTTTTAGGACTGTAGCAATAGTAGCTTCGTCAAACACACCGTGTTTACAATTTGATATTCTCATTTTGTGTTTGATAATGTCTAACAAGCTGCCGCCCTCAAGGAGTCTTAAAACGAGCCATAGTTCTTCTTTGACCACGAAGCTGGTGTAATATGTGACGACATTTTCGTGATTGCAACTGGACATAGCCTGAATCTCTTTAAGTAATTCATCCATTGAGGTGTTCCACTTCTCAAGGTTGATTCTCTTGATGGCGCACTTTTCATTGCGGGGACGACAGTAGGCTGCGTGTACAACAGCTGTGGCACCCACACCGATCACATCGTGTAACTCGTAATCATCTTGGCTGTTCGGCCAAGTATGCCCCGAACTCGCCATTTTTCTCCCACAAAATTTTGTTAATTATCTGTATCTAATATGTTCTTATATGTCTCTAATAAGGCCAATGTTTAAGGCATGAAATGAAAATGTAAAACATTAGACTGTAATGTTAGCCGGTATGATTTGATCGGGCATTTTGAGGTGATGTTCTGGCTTATAGTTTTTTACAACAAAGCGCTTGTTCTCCTTAGTACTTTCAAATCTATGAATAGTCTGACAGTTTTCTCTTAATTCTAATATAGCTTTATCTATATATTGTTTAGTATTGTCGTTGTAGTCTATATTTATTGGGTATAAGTCATCACCTGTAAAAAAAGCATTATTAGTGATTTTGTTTTTTTATACACATGGCAAATATGATTTGGTAAGCAATCACAATAGATAGGAAATTAAATTGAAAATATTGTAAATATTTATTTGTAGTATTTTTATCTATTAGTGTTCTGAAGCAGACAAAAATAAAATAAAGTCTCGGTCGTAAAGCTTTGACTCAGGTGGTGATACTATTGCCATATATATAGCCGACATATTAAGTGTATATATACTTAAAATTCACGAAGAAATGTGGGTATTTATGTCAAACCATGATTACGCCACTCCCTTAAGTGATGAGATTGCAAATAAAAACTTTGTAGATACAAAAATGTAAATACAGTCTAAATTTTGCATGTTTAAATGGCTACAAATTACTTTTATTTTAATCTTAGGACACTGCAAATCAAAGGACGAACTGCGATTGTCAATGCATTTGCCAAGCGTGGCAAATAATAGCATTATTCCTTGGAGAAGACTATGTGCAATAGTGAATATTAAAGCCAGAAGGGCATGGGCTATGGGGGTCGGCGCACTCGTCGCCCGGCTCCGTCCAGGGCGATAGAGGGGGCGAAAGCACGCACACCCCTAACCCACCCATATAGCACGTCGCCTTCGTTGTTGGGCCGACCACCGGTGCAGAGTTCCTTAATTTCAGTGGTATAATAAATAAATTAGTGGATATATGGAATCTATTCAAATTTTTGACTACATCCTGAAGTATTAATAGAGTAAAATAATAATAAATTACCCGGTAATAATGATATTTGGCCATCCTTAGTTTTCACAAAGACAGGATATGACACAGCATTAACATATTTACTTCTAAAACTTGCAAACTCAACCAGTTCAGCAATGTCCTTCACATGAGACAGACGATTTAGCTCATACAACTGTGGTGGATACAGGATCTTGTCGCTGTTCAATACAGCGTCAGGAGGTAACCACTGTGAATAAAAAAATTTCACAAATAAATTATTATCATCTGTGTGTTGATAGAATAAGAATATACTTTGTCACCCGTACTTCGCAGGACACTTATAATATCAACTGAGATCCCTAACCCTCCTGTTAAGAGTGGTGGTGGATCAAAGGTGGTGAATATGGCATTATTCTCTCTTAGGGGAGACCTATGTTAACAGTGTATTGATTGATTGATGTAAATATCTAAAAATTGTCAATTTCTCTATAAAACAGTGGCAAATACCTAAATCATATATATCGGCAATTCTATGATGTCTACCACCCATTTTAAAAAGATCTACGTTATTTCTAGAGCCTCCTAAAGGAATTTTGCAAAATTCCTTTTTAGTGGTAGAGCTACCCTGCTGATACTTTTCTGTCTGATGCCATAAATGGTTATTTTACCTGGGATAGAACGCAATCTCACAGAATCTCAACATATGCAGTAATAGCAATTTACTGCTGCACTTCGTTTGGTGAGCGAGAGGGCAAGGGGTTTGAACATTTACAGTAAGCACCTAACTGTGTCCCTGGTATTATAGAGCTCCATGAGGGGCAGTTACTATATCAGGTTAGCTGCTTGTCTGTTACGAAAGGTAATAAAACAAAAAAACTCAATTCTACTCATTTTGTCAATCACTTCTACAGCAGGAAAGTCTGAAACGCTCTCAAGGAGGTTTTATTGTTCACCTTGAGATCTATGATCTCACGATGGTGAAACAACCCCAGCACACAGACAATATTCTTTTATTCTTTGTAATTTTGCCGTAGTTACAGTAAGGTAGACAACCCAAAAACCCATTTATAAATACTAGCCATTGTATGTATAAAAAGAACGACTTGCAGCTTTGTTTCTTTTTTGTACCCTTGACAAAGTGTACGCAAAATTGGATGGCGATTCGTTGAGCGCTTGAGGACTTATAGCGTAACAAACAACCAAATTCACATTCGCTTTTATAATTCTAATTAAGATTAATGTTGCTCGCGTAAAAACTGAGCTTAATTAGCAGATGAATTAGAACATAATAAATCAACATAATTATCATGTTACTGCAGTTATTAGATAATTTGTTAATTATTGCTCTCAGCCATTCGTCTAACCCTATTCAAGTGCTTTAATTAATAACTTAAGACTACAAAAAAGTTACATTTGATATTATAAATAGCTAAGAAACGCATATTTCATCAGCGATTTTGCGATTATATTAATGTTGCTCACATTTTTGTACGTCAAAACGGGACGATTGCAAAATGTGACATTATTTTTTTTTGGTTGGAACGGGACACTTGCAGAATTAGACAAAAATATGAACTTTAAACTTTTCCGTGTGGTGACGGAATAAGAATACAATTCACCACTCCCTATTTTACCCATGGAATTCGTAAAAGACGACTAAGGGATATGATATTTATATAACATCTATGTAAGAGAAGGAAAATTCGAAATAAATGCTTATGTAATTATAACTATACAGCACGGTATAGTAAGATCGATTTCTCTACTATTAATCGATTGCCCTAAAACAAGGACACAAAGTCCTGAAAGAATATAAAAAATATAAACCTAAACGTCACGCTAGATTATATTGATATTGTTTGATCTTTGACACGAAACATTTGTCGTGCTATCGATAAATTTATCGAATTGTGCTGCAGATTGCACGTCTTGTGACTAACTATAATCTATTTATCTTTCTCTTGCAGAAATGTTATCTCTATATCTCTTAATCGATTCTTAAAGGGAAAGAGTCCGATCTGTAAGCATCTAGTGCCGTATAGCGAGTGATAACGTTTTGAAAAAGTGATGACCGTCAGGCAGACGGTCGGTCGATAAGTTAAAATTAAATGTGTTAAACGTAGAATACACACGGTTTCAACTACCTAAATTGCTTTTGTCACTATTTGTGACTGCTACCTTACTTCAATCTAATGCAATGTTTATCTATACTAATATATAATCTATACTAATATATAATCTATACTAATATATGTATAAAGCTGAAGAGCTTGTTCGTTTAAACGCGCTAAATCTCAGGAACTACTGGTCCGATTTGAAAAAATTTCCAGTGTTAGATAGGCCATTGATCGAAGAAGGCATTACGCTTAGACCAACAGGAGCGGAGCACCAATGAAGAATTTATCAAACTTAGAATAATAACATATAGAAGGTAAGTCCACGCACAAAAAGTGAGGCATTTCAATTGGAGCCTACGCCGGAACAGTCCCGTGATGTACAAGTCATTGCACTGCACGAACGTACGCAACTCTTAAAAAATAAATAGGTAATTATGACGGTTTGTGCATTCAAATGGTGCCACAACACATTTGAAAAACATAAAAAGGTTTTAAACATTACTTTTAAAAGTATTTCGACGATTTATGTTAATAAAAACAAAATTTGATTTTATAATTTGTATAGTGGTTTCCGTGTGTAATCGTCTGCCCGCCATTAGTATTTTTAGATTCAAATTTTTAAAGTTCGAAATACTGACACTATCCTTCTATACGTTATTATTCTAAGGTTTCAAAATTGTTTTTTTTTTTATTTTGAGAGCTTCCGCTGCGTAAACGGCGAAATTCTCGCAACAATGTAATGTGTAACGGAATCGTATTATTAAAAAATATTTTCACCTTCTACGTAAATAAAATCTGAGGTTAAAGTTAGCGTTAGCCCAAAGTATCTATCTATACCACGCGGACAAAGTCGCGAGCAGAAGCTAGTAATCTATACAAATAAACAAGTGTCCTGTTTGTTATGCCAAGTCTGTGACAAAAAAAATCAAATTAATACCTACGTTTTTTGTCATGTTCTCACGATTATTTACACGATACATGTCTAAAAACCAGTTTAAGAAATTTTTATCTGTTTGTTTCTTCCTGGTAATTTTCAAAACGGTTAGACCGATTTTGATAATATTTTGCTACTAGATGTCTGTCTATATAAGGAGTAACTAAGGCTATACTTTATCCCGGTATTGCTGCGGGTTCGGCAATTACGCGGTCGAAACGCGGGAATTTGCTGGTAAAAGAATTTAACACTTACCTCAGCATCAACCACTTCAGAGTTATTTTCAATATTAATTGGCTTATCATTCAGAGCAGCTATAAAGAATGCAGCATTAAACCTCTTTGGCAAAAAAGCTGGGGTAAGCCAGTTACTCCAGTAATATAAAGACCATATGTCTGGATAACACTTGTGTTCCTCGCACAATACTAACCAGTCATCAGGGTTTTTACTTATCTGAAATCATTAAAACAATATTTAGATTTATACAACTATCTTCTTTTTATCAGCGTTTTACTTTCTAGAAGGGAACAGGAAGTAAAACAGGTTCACATATCATTCCAGAGACAGGTTGGCAAAGAACAGTATTTGGAGCTTAGAATAATAACGTATAGAAGTCCGCACACAAAAAATTAAGCATTTAAATTGGAGCCTAATGGAGCTTACGGCGGACCGTTCCGTAATGTACAAGGTACTGGACCTACGCGAGAGTTGCGTAACTCTTAAAAAATAAATAGGTAATTATGACGGTTTGTGCATTCAAACAGTGTCACAACACATTTGAAAAAGATAAAAAAGTTTTTAACATTACTTTTAAAAGTATTTCGACGATTTATGTTAACAAAAACAAAACTTGATTTCATAATTTGTATAGTGGTGTGCATGGGTACGTGTATAATCGCCTGCGCCCATGTAGTATTTCGGCCTTCATGTTTTTGATCGCTCGAAGTACCGACATTATCCTTCTATACGTTATTATTCTAAGATTTGGAGTTTTATTTTTCTTGCAGCATTGTTGTAACTTGCTTAATTGCATTGACATAAATCAAGTGCATTGGATGCCATCCACTTAACAATTACAATCCAGTCAGCTGAACAGTCATTCATAACACTATGTACTTCGAGTGGTGACAGAGTAAGAATACAATTCATCATCCCCTCTCTTGCCCATGGGTGTCATAAAAGATGACTTGGGGATGTAAACAGATAACATCAATGCAAGGAAAGGAAAACTAGAAATAAAACCCTATACCAAGATGTCTGACCAGTAGGGTATTCGATCTCGGTTGTAACGACTTTTTGGTTATAGCGACGTCGAACCTGCGTCCCTAGAATTTAAAGCATACTTTCGTAGGAAATTCATTCGGTAATAGCAACGCCGGATATAACGTCTAATTCGGGTATACCGACTTGTTTTTATGAACAATTTGGGACTGATTCCTAGAAATTCCTTGCGGATGTTGCGACTGAGTCGGTAAAGGCACAAAGTCTTATTCATAAGCTTTAACTATTTAGCTTTCTTATCCTTTGTTAATATTCACAGATGGTCTAATGCTTTGTTTGTGTGTAGCGTTACTTAGCATGTGCGCGAAGTTAAAATTATGAATCAGTTACGTAGCTATTTCCAGTGAGTGAACAGTGTTTCTTAAAATTGTGAAAATGGCTCCTAGACGTACATTTACTGTTAAAGGAAAACTGATTTCGGATACAGAGACCTCTGGATATAGCGACGACATTAAAGTGGCCCCTCCGCCGTCGTTATAACCGAAATACACTGTATATTTAAATAATTGGATTACATTTTTACTTTATATAATAAATGTCTGTAGTGATAGAGGAAGAATACAAATTTCCTTTCCCATGGGTGATCATATAAACTGATTAAGGGGTGAAAACATATAACTTCACTGCAAGGGAAGGATACCTGGAAATAATACCTTATATCAACCATCTAACCAGCATGATAAATTTACCTCACATCTTTACCAATAAATTAAATTGGAGTCTCTGTTTGTAATATTTAAATAATAGGCTTTTTTCATGCTCACACGGTTATTTGCACTATACATAATTATGCCTAAAATACACTTTATATTTTTTGTCTGTCTATTTATTCTGGGTAATCTTCAAAATGGCTGGACCGATTGCAAAAATTCCTTCACCAATGGAAAGCTATAATATCAGGGAGTAACATAGGCTATATTTTATCCCGGTATTCCCACGGCAACGGGAACTACGCAGAAAAAACGACTGAAAGCGAAGCGAAGGTGGGTTGCTAGTTACAAATAAAACTAATTTTACGTATTTTATTGCGTTTGTACAAATACGATAAATGTCGTAAAATTAGGTTTATTTATAATATGTAATAATTATAAAGAGGAAATATTTGTTTGTTTGTATTGAATAGGCTCTAAAACTACTGGGCCAATTTAAAAAATTCTTACACAAACGGAAATCTATAATATCAGGGTATAATATAGGCTATATTTTATCCCGGTATTCCCAGAGGAACTACACGGGTAAGACGACTGAAAGCGAAGCGAAGGCAGGTTGCTATCAGAAATAATTTCCTCCCATTGTCGAAGAGAATTGTATCTAGTGATGTATATAACCCAAGATGATAATTATATTTCATAAAATCTTACCCGATTTTGCCAATAAGCAGTATCAATATCTTCAATAATGCTAGCAAACTTTCCTACTCTCTCCTCTTTATGTTGCCTACTGCATATGAGTAATCCTAACTCTTCAAATGTCTCTCTTAAAGCGGTTATTCTTAGTTGAATGTGCCTATAAATAGAAACAGGATCTATTATTGTTGCAAATTGTGGGAGGGAAACTTGAGATCTTTTATGCAAATTAGTTAATTTGTACAGTTACTATGTTGTAGAATTCAATGTATGTAACAGTGAATTTAGACTGAGAATGTGTCTTCATGAAACTAAAGTTTTCATAAAATATAAATGTATTCTTTTCAATGTTAACATATTTCTTTGGGTAATATATATGCCCAATAAAACCACACTGGCTTGATAAACTTTGCCTAACGGATATTATGCATTGAAAGTGAAATAATTATTTTATATTGATAATCCAGTCTTTAGTGCTATGGTTCCCCATGTGGCGACGGAGTGTGAATACAATTCGTCACTCCCTATCATACCTGTGGATGTTGTATAAGACAATTAAGAGATATAATATGTATATAATACCTGTGCAAGAGGGAAACCATGAAATAAAACCCTATGTCAACATTTATAAAGACAGACATTTATAAATAAATGTCTGTAATAACGATTACTTGTTGGACGTGAGACACCTTAGTCCGCCCGTGACCATGAATGCTGCAAAGTGTTCGAAACGTCGGGCAATCATAAATCAAATACAAACGCGATATAATCCGTAAAAGTAGTTTTATTTACAATGTGTAGTGCTCGCGTAAACATCAGATATCATCCTATGTCAACATGTTTGACTAGCACAGTTTAGTAGGTCAAGATCCTTCCTACTGGGGAGGAGGCTCGAGCCCAGCAGCGGAACGTGTATGAGCTGCAACAATTTTGGTTAAATAACAGAAAGTTTATTAGTAATTTCTTAGAATCGTAATGATACACATCTCAAGAATAACATTTAAATTTCTTAAAAATATTCACTTTGAAACATTTTCTATTTGGAATTAATATTTTTATTTAATAATAGCAAGTAATATATAAAAAATTCATAACAAAATTGTTGATCTGTCAGTTGAATCATTAATTATTCAATGCAAAACAGTTTCATGGCTTTAAAAAGTATACACTGTAATCACAAAATTATATTCACCATAATTGTTTATAGATAATGCCCATATCTGATGCCCCAGGACATATTTTCTGCTGGATAAAAGCAATGGATGGTTATGTCATCATCATCATCACAGCTCATATACGTCCCACTGCTAGGCTCCAGCCTCCTCCACAGTGAGAGGGAAATTGACCCACTACACCACATTGGTCAGACGTGTTGGTATAGTGTTTTATTTCAAGTTTTTCTTCTCTTGACTAGATGTCATATGCATATTATATCGTTTAGTCATCTTTTACTACACCCACGGGCAAAAAAGGGGGTGGTGAATGGTATTCTTACTCTGTCAATATTATGAATGAATGTTATGAAATTGTACATAATAATACTACATATAATAATAATAATTGTACATAAAATACAAAAAAAGACCCCTAATACCTCACCACAATCTATTTCTTTTGACACTGAATATATAAGTTTAGTTAAATAGTAGGGCAGACAAGGAGGTTAAGGAATCGGTATTAGTGGCCAGTACAATGGTTATAAGGAAGGGATACAGTAAATTATGGGGCTGTGCGTCTCTCTTCTGTTGCCACAGATAGAATGAGCATAGTGTGTCCAGCCTATAGCTTACTAGAAAAAAAAGGTGGAGAACCTAGGATAGGCAAAAATTATTATTGATGATCAAGATAGGCTCAAGAAACATAGTCTGATATTGTGCTTGGTAGGAATCAGCTCACTTATTATTATAGGATTGGCAGTTACAAGGTTGGACTGTAGATCTGAACCTGTATAGCTCATCAGCCCACAGAAGTCCTACCATTGGGCTTGGGCCTCGACAGTGCGAAGGAAATTGACCTACTAAATCGCACTGGTCATATGTGTTGGTATTTTATATGAAGTGTTTTTGCTCTTGCGCTGCGGGTTGAGAGCCCTCAGCGCTCACCCACCAGTCCGGGTAAAGTCGTCACAGCCATCTGAGGCTAACAACTAAGTCACACACAAAAAAAAAAAAAAAGCTCTTGCGCATACTATATCTCTTAGTGGTCTCTTACAATACCAAAGGGCAAGAGAGGGGGTGACGAATTGTATTCTTACTCCATCACCACACCGAATAAGGGTAAGTTAACTGTTTTATTCAAAACATGATAAGTGAATGTAAACTATAAAGGTGTTGTATCAAAACAAATATGTGAACATACAAATGTAAACATTTTTTTTACAGGCGTTTGATAAATATTATAAAAAGATTGTGAAATTAGTATATCTATTTGTCTATGATTGCTCGCCTAGATTCCATTAACACAAAATTTAAAAACTTATCTAATAAGAGTGTATGTAATTAATTAGCATGAATATGATAATATAATAATTAGCTTCTCTGACTTATATAAATGGCTTAGATGACAAAAATATTGGTGAATAATCTATTATTTATAGTTTATTAATGAGTATTTATCAAAATGCCTTATAGTATATTATGGGCCAGCCACGGAGGACAAGGAACTCGATACTAATGGTCGGCTCAACAACGAAGGAAAGGAGTTATGGGGCTGCCCCTTTGTCGTCCCGAATGAAGTTGGACGGCAGGTAAACTGACCATATGACACCCAAAAAAAAAGTTTTTTGTGTAGTGGTAGTGTACAAAATGCCATTAGATAGAGTTTTAAAACAACGACAGTAACACATACGATCATAAAATAAATTTGATTAAGTTCAGTGTTATATAAAATACCCCCTATAATTATTATAACAGCATCAGCACAATATAAATTATTTACACAACTATGTAAGCACGTTCATGTTTACTGTCGTTATCATTAGTGTGTTACCGACAAAAACGTCAGATGCGATGTCAAGGTCCACTTATATTACCTTTGAATAGGATTCTCTTGAAATATCGGCGTAATAATACTGGCGGGATGGTGAAACGCTTGGAAATCCTGATTCGTATATCCAAAGCTGCTGATTAGTTTCAGCCAGCGCTGGGAGCCGTCAGCAGGCTCGCTGACTCCGCCGGGAAACACCACGCCGTTAGCAAACGAAGCGGTACGCGTTCGAGTCTGCAACAATATGTCGTAATTAACACTGCCACGATTCTCTATTCGCGATAACAGTTCACTATTCTGTTTTGCCATCACTATTAACGTAGCAGAGTCACGCCAACTTTTTCCAATATTTTTCATGATTGATGTTAAACTACAGGTATGAACGAACAGGTAACAATACAGATATTCGAGGTCGACTTACACTTTCTACGCAAACAATTCGACATTAGATAATGAAGTTCCTTCTTATTTCTTATCGGTAGCAATAAATATTTTTGGGCGAGCAAAAAATGGTACGTAATACAAAAATAGCACAAAATTGACATTCACCGAATACACTCACATTTTTTTCTGTGTCAACTTAAGCTACAGTGTTGCTCGATGAAGAAATAAATCGAGATTCAACCAAATAATCGCCTAAATTAAAAAAGAAGTAGGAGAAAACCAACGATGACAAGGTAAATGTGCAGTTTTTTTTTTTTCAGAATTTTGGTGGGAATATGAAACTATTGTGTGGTAGTCTTATATTATATTCAATAACTCATTGTTTTAACTTGTTTTATTAAATAGTTTTGATGGCATTTAACGTAATGTTATGCGGGGAAACTGCTGGGGTGTAGGGATAATGATATAAAAGTACTTTACAATTGTATTATTTTTCATGACTATGCCTAGAAAATAGCATTAACAGTGTAGCCATAGCACGGTTGAAAGCAATAATTTGACTTACAGACAGACAATAATTAATATGAAGAAACTAAAGGCGTGACGAAACTTGAAATTTGTAACATGTCATTGGCAAAAACGGGCTCATATTAATAACTTATTGCCTTAATACAAACAAAGAAGAAGAAGAATTTGCTCATATTAGTAGCTGAGTACCAAAAGTATAAAAGAGGAACAATTTATTTCTGGCAACACTCATTTACTGGTAAAACTCATAGCTTAATTTTACTTTGCTAGAAGTACATAATAATATAGAGATAAAATGTAGAGTAGACATGGTTCGTGTGGGTTAAGAATGTAATGTGTCATACTCATCACCACTTACTTCCCCTTGGGAGTCGAAAAAATTGGTGCCTGGCTTCAGAAGAAGAGGCAGAAGTAAAACTTCAGAAGGAAAAGTTATTACACCAATTGTTATCGCCAAATCACCTACAAAACATAGGGATGATGGTATAATCCCCTTTTCCTGAATGCTGTTGTTAAATATATAACAGTGAACGTTGAAAGTTGATGATGGCACTAGTGGTCATGTTGGTTGGTGCATACTATCATGAGACATTCGTGTGCCTTTTAGGTCACTCTGCGCCATAAATGTAAAATAAATGATTGAGATCGTTTTAAACCACAATCCGCCGTTGAAAACCTCAAAATAACCGTTTTAAACGGTTAAATAGTCGACTACAACTTCTAAATACTTCACTTCTAGCCCTATTTCAGTTGTATCAAGAAAATCTAGTTCATGATCAAAATCAGTTAAAAATACAGATCAATAATAATTTTCAATCCTTGAAATCCTTTAAGATGGTTAAGGCAACAGTTTTACTTTTAAATCATTTTATTTTAATCGTTTAAAACCCTTTTACACGTATACCTATGTGATACTTATATGCTGGACAATGGATCCTAGACCACAAAAAAGTTGCATTCTTAAGCCGAAAAACCGTTATTCAAATATCGATAATATTCATTTTTTATTCATTTCAGCTCATATAGGTACGTGCCCATAGTTGGGCTCGAGCCTACTCCAAAATGAGAATGATGTTGACCTACAAACACTACGCTGGGCAGACGGCTTGTTATAGGGAGGTATTTTGAGTTTTCCTTCTTTATCATAGGTGTTATATGCACATTAAATCTAGTTGTCTTTTGCGACACCTACAGGTAAGGTAAGGTAATTAAGGGGAATTGTATTCCTATTCCACCTCCACACGGAATGACATCGATAATATGATTGATGTAATTTTTCTATTGTGCAAAGAAGAATTCGTATGTACAACAATTAAAAGAGGTTATTGATTAACATACGATAAATATACCTATATTATATTTTATGTTATATACAACTACGGGTAAGATCAGTCATGTTTTGTTGACTTAAAATATGGATAAATTTAGACTTATATTAATTGCATTAGACATACAATAATTACATGTAATAATTACAATTAACATAATTTTAATACAAGCACACTATCAATTCCAAATAAATTGAACTAGACACGTGGCTGTATTTCAAGCCAAGAGCGCACCAAATGTTATTTTACGTATATATACACCAATTACGCGAACCATTTCGTACCACTTTTAATTCCTTCATAATTCAAAAAACTGTTCAACTCACCAATTTAGCGTATATATTAAGCCTTACTAGATATGCTAGCGTTTGAAATTTTATAAATACATCTAAACAATTATTTAGCTATTAATAGTATTACTATTACTAATAATAATCATTCTTATGACTGACTCACATATTGATAATAAAACTTCCAAATGAGCTAGAAAGTTCAACTTTGGCATGCAGCTAGATAATTGTACATAAGTATAATCTAAAAGCAGTCATCCTAAAAATTTAAAAAAAGAAACACACTTATTTTATCTTTATCTTTATAATAGGTTTTAACCTATGTAATTGCCGTTCTGCAGTACTGGCCATTACAAATCAAAATAATTTTTGTTTGGCTAAGAATTCTAATTTCAAATTAATTTTATTTTAAACATGGAATTCATTTTCTAAAAGTAGTCATTTGTTTATTGATTAGTGTTACGTTTTCATCGCATTTCAATCTTTTTCGTCATCATAGATACGTTATAAATTCGAGTAATTATGGAATATGAGTATTGTCGTGGCAGCAACGCGGCACAAGCGGCACGCAACATCAACGACGTTTACGGAGCTAACACTACAAATCAACGCACCGCCTGTTATTGGTTTGCTCGCTTCCGTTCTGGAAATTTCGACCTGAAAAATGAACCTCGCGGTCGTCCGAAGACTTTGGTCGACAATGACGAATTAAAGGCGATTGTGGAAGCCGATAATACACAATCTACGGCTGAATTAGCAGCAGCTTTCGACGTTAGCGTCAAAACAATATTGGTCCATTTGCATCAAATTGGCAAGGTAAGAAAGCTTGACAAATGGGAGCCCCACGAACTCAATGATCGCCAGCGCGAAGTACGCATCGAGACATGCCTTGAATTGCTCAACAGACACACAAATGAAGAAATTTTGAAACGCATTGTTACTTGCGATGAAAAATGGATTCTGTTTGATAACCGCAAGTGCTCAGCAAGTTGGTTGGATCCTGGTTCAGCACCTAAACAATGCCCTAAACGAAAACTTACCCCTAGAAAAGTGATGGTCACTGTTTGGTGCTCTAGCGCCGGTGTGATTCATCACAGCTTCTTACCAAACGGGGTGAGCATTACTGCAGATGTGTACTGTGAAGAACTGAACACAATGATGGAGAAGCTGGCACATCTCCAACCAGCATTGGTCAATCACTCGTCTCCGCTGCTCCTGCATGACAATGCGCGACCTCATACTGCACAGCAGACGGTCTCCAAGTTGCAAGAACTGGGGTTGGAAGCTCGCCGGCATCCGCCATACTCACCAGACCTTACGCCTACAGGTTACTTCTTTTGCCAGAATTTGGATAACTTTTTGGCGGGAAAGAAATTCAATACCCGAGAGGCAGTACGAAATGCCTTTGAAGAATTTGTTGCCTCCCGTCCAGCTGATTTCTTTAAGAAGGGCATCAATAAACTGCCGCTGCGTTGGCAAAGATGCATTGATTGCATGGGTAATTACTTCGATTAATACAAATAAAAAATACATGAAAAAAAATCGTTTAATTTTTTTCATACATTCATAGGTAAAGACCTAATATATAAATTTCTTGTGTATGTGTGTATGTCACTGAACTCCTCCTAAACGGCTGGATCGATGTTGATGAATTTTTTTGTGCATGTTCAAGGGGATTCGAGAATGGTTTAGATTTACAATTGGACCCAGTAGGTGATGTCGATTTCAAGGAGAATTCCTTTTATTTTATTTGAACAAAACTACGTCTATTGGGTCAGCTAGTTAGGTATAAAACTCGGCGGTTTGCATAATAGGCGTGACGACAGTATGAAAGAATCGATGCATTATAATGATTTTAAGGGAAAATACATATAAAAAAAAATTAATACGCTACTTTAGATTTATCTAAATAATTGAGATTGTTAAGATTGATTGTAATTTTGTTTATAGTTAAGTATGGTTTAAAATTTGAAAATTATAATTTTCTCAGAAATCAATCATCAGTAATTTGTATTCTCTTTGAATCATCATTAACAATGGCGAGACCAAGACGATCGAATCTTTCCCGACAAAGCCGTGATGGTTCCTCCATTAGAGAATATATATTCGTAAATTTAGAAAATGTATTTACGAAAAAAAAAATTATGGCGTTACGAAGTTCGCCGGGTCAGCTAGTTTTGATATAAAAGCGGAAGTGGCGAATATAGAAATTTTGAGTATTTGCCGCGAAATAAACAATAACTGTAGATAATTTTGTTATTGTTCAGTTTTGGCGCTCTAAAGTGACACTGACTACGTCACAGGCGGCAGTATAGAAACCTCCCGCGCACGCATGTGAGTTCATCTCTCTCGCACGCATATAAGTTCGCCTCTCGACGTCTCTTTTGCGGGTACTCTTTAGCAGTGCAGCGTAGACGCAGAACGGTTCTTCAGCACGTACAATGTCGTCGTAACTAGGGATGATCGATGTTAGAAAAACATCGATGTTAACATCGATGTTGTTCATTGAACACTGAATATCGATGTTAGGAAATCATCGATGTTACAGAAATATCGATACTCCTTAAGAGTTGTCCTGTGATCTGTTACGACTCGTAACAGATCACAGGACAACTCTTAAGGAGTCGAATGTTGAAATTACAACTATGACAGCATTTAATTAACATTAATATCATGTTTCTGCCGAAAATATACTTTATTTTATTAGTATAGATAGTTGCGAAACTTTATCATTAAAAAAATAAATGCGTATTTCTTTTTTTTTTATTTGCAAAAATTCCGTAGCTCTAATTATAACCCTGAGTCGTCTATTACATCCACTGGTAAGATAGTGATGAGGGGTCCGTGGAAGGAAGAGACTAATTTTTCATTTACAGTATAACAACATATTAAGTTAACAGATAGGGAGTAGTAAATTGTATTCTTATTCCGTCACCACACTGATATTAAAATGTGATAAAATTATTTTGATAATGATTTCTGATGTTTACGGGAGTATTACAATATAATATCTATAACGGCAAAAACACTCACGTGCCGAGATCGATTACGTCGACCCGGGTTTCGAGCATATCCGATGCTCATCATCAGGGCGAGTGCGCAGCGGGGTCTACGAGGACCCGGCGCGTCCACTGAGTATTACACATTATAAATTATACTATTTTTACAGCGTTTAAAACTTTTTTTTCACGGGCGGACCTTGTCCACGTTGACCATGACCATGAAAGCGTTCGAAACGTTTTGCAATCAAAAATCAAATACAAACGGTACAAAATTGGTAAAAATAGTTTTATTTTATAAAATTCTTTTGAATTTTGAAGTTCTAAAATAGGAAAATATGCTTATAGATATCGCGTAAGTAAAATAGTTTGCAACGTTATTTGAAGTTCAGTAACATCCTTCTGCGTCATATTCCAGCGCCCCGATAAATGCAGTTTTGGCTTACATTATGCAGAGCGAAATTGAAAAAGAATTTCAAAGGAAGTTCTGAAACTTAAAATAAAACTTCGTTTAAATTTAAGATGAAACCATTTATGATGTAGACTTGGTTAGTGTCTTTTGTAGCTTCATTTATGAGGTTTTTTAACACGAAGTGGTTTTTTATAAGGTATAACCCACGACTTTGCCTGCGTTAACTTAGATTTGGAGAATCGCTTTTTCTAATCCTAAAGCCAGTATTTTTCTATATTACAGGTAACAGGTATTCCTGACAACGTGTATGCGAAATTTCAAGACGACCGGTTGAGTAGTTAAGAAGTTAAGGCGTTAAAGCGTAACAATCAAACAATATCTTTTTTTTAATTTTATTTTATTTTTGAAATGTTTACAATCCTTTTTAATCTTCAAGTTAAATATTTGATTTAATTTGATATTGGCTTGTATTAATTTATTACATGGTTAACGACCTTTAACATTTTTTAACAGACTTTAAAAAAGTAGGTATTTAATTCGTTGGAATTCTTTGTTTTTTTATGTATTTCCATCGATTACTGGAGGTCCACGTCAATGAGACCCATTTAGAAAATTCTTTTATCGATCAACAGTGTATATTTTTCAGGGGATCACATATTTATGAGATCAGGTACTGATGATGAGATCCTAGGAGAAATCGAGGGTATCATTCGAAAATTTAATTGCATACTTGAAGCGATTCGGGTATAATTTTATAGTGTGGTCTTAGAATAATAACGTATAGAAGGTAAGTTCGCGTACAAAAAGTGAAGCATTTCAATTGGAGCCTAATGGAGCTTACGCCGGAACCGTTCCGTAATGTACAAGTCATTGTACTGCACGTACGTACGCAACTCTTAAAAATAAATAGGTAATTATGACGGTTTGTACATTCAAATGGTGTCAAAACACATTTGAAAAACTTAAAAAGGTTTTTAACATTACTTTTAAAAGTATTTCGACGATTTATGTTAATAAAAATAAAATTTGATTTCATAATTTGTATAGTGGTGTGCGTGTGTACGTGTGTAATCGTCTGCCCGCCATTAGTATTTTTAGATTCATGTTTCGAACTTTCGAAGTATTGATACTATCCTTCTATACGTTATCATTCTAAGAGTGTGGTGTAAACCATTAAAAAGCCAACCTTAATTTATTTAAAAAAAGTGAGCCGTCGCTCAGTAAGCCTGACAGATGTGAAACATCGTAATTATTTTGTACAAGTATATATAAAAGAACAGATTACAACAGGAACTAATATGGCATAATGTATAAATAAAAATATTACGATTTTTCTAGAAAATGATGATTTTTATTCAATTAACATTTATATTAATTAAATACAAGAATTAAAAATTCAAACATATTTCAAATTGTGACAGCCACACGTAGCTTTACGCTACGCGTAGCTTTGCGCCACGCGTAGCTTTAAGCCACGCCAACAATCAGGTTTACCCTCGCCAATAGATGTAAAAAAAACGCTTTTATAAACATCGAGGGACTGAAAAGTAACGAGTGCCTTAGGTAGAAATTCGTATAGGTTTGGTAGAGGTTTGTATAGGTTATGTAGAGGTTCGTATAGGTTATGTAGAGGTTTGTATAGGTTATGTAGAGGTACGTATAGGTTATGTAGAGGTTTGTATAGGTTATGTAGAGGTTCGTATAGGTTATGTAGAGGTTTGTATAGGTTATGTAGAGGTACGTATAGGTTATGTAGAGGTTTGTATAGGTTATGTAGAGGTTCGTATAGGTTATGTAGAGGTTTGTATAGGTTATGTAGAGGTACGTATAGGTTATGTAGAGGTTTGTATAGGTTAGGTAGAGGTTCGTATAGGTTATGTTGAGGTTCGTATAGGTTAGGTAGAGGTTTGTATAGGTTATGTAGAGGTTTTATAGGTTATGTAGAGGTTCGTATAGGTTAGGTAGAGGTTTGTATGGGTTATGTAGAAGTTCGTATAGGTTAGGTAGTAGATTATAGGAGATACCGACTTCAAAAGAGTTTTTTTTTGTTTTTGAGCTCTTCGGTGTTTTTTAAAGGTGGTACTTTTTTACATAAACATAGTTTATTGTTAGTATCTATGTTTATCTACACTACACAAGTAAGTCTGTATTACTATTATAAAGCTTTACTTTTGTTTTTTTAAGACTTGATTTAAGACTTGCGATTATTTCCTAAGTGCAGGGTGTACCAAGGAAATATGCCTTGTATGGAGGAAGATTATCATCATCATCTTGGTTCATATACGTCCCACTGCTGGGCTCGAGCCTCCTCCATAATAGAAAGGAAATTGACCTTAGTATACCATGCTGGCCAGACTGGTTGGTATAGGGTTTTGTTTCGAGTTTTCCTTCTCTTACATAGATGTTATATACGTATTAATAATAATAATAATATAATCTTCATTTATTAAAGTAACCAAGACTCACTATTGTTAGTAATACTTAATCTGTAGTTGTTAGTTAATTAAAATTACAAAAAATAAATGAGAATTAAAATAAAATAAAATAACGTCTGCTAATATCATTACTGCCTCACACCATGAGAGACCGCACAGCAGTGATTCATATATATGCAGTCCAGTCTACTTGCAACCATGGCTAAGATGCTGTTTGATTATATCCTTTAATGGTCTTTTACGATATCCACGGGCAAGATAAAGAGAGGTGAATTATATACTTATTCCGTCACCACACGAGGGATCATACAAACATAATTCACCGACATTTTTTTTTTTTTTTTTTTTTTTTTGTGTGTACAGCTGTTGGCCGCAGATGGCCTTGACAGCTTTACGCGGACTATGGGTGAGCGCTGAGGGCTCTCAACCCGGTGAAAAGTATGCTAAGCGACATCGCCCAAGGGCTCCCCCTGTGGGGAACGGACCTCGGCTTGGGGCGTCGCTGGAGGCAAAGTGGGCGTGCCCACGTTTTTAGTAGTGACTTTTGCGCGGCGCGGTTTCGCACCTCGACGGCGAGGGCGGAACCGCGGATATTTATTTGTTAAGGCCTCGCGGGCCGTGTAGGCTCTTTGTTGAGCGAGTGTGATATTGTCGTCCTCTTCGTCGAGGACGTGACGAGGACGTCGGATGGAAATTCACCGACACAAATTACACGCATACTTATAATAACTAGTGGTCGGCGTGTGGTCGAAATTCGCCCATAATTCATTATAATTAATTTACCTGCTACACAATTTTCTTTAATTTTGTTTATGTATAATTGTAAATTGAGCAAGCTGTATTTCACTAATAACTAATATATAAGTACAAATCTTTAGTAGACATTATCATCATAATTATGATTGTTTGACATTCAGTTCGACTAGAGATTTTAACCGTAAATAAGCGTTGCTACCCAACACACTCACACGAACGTGTGTGTGTGTGTGTGTGTAGCGATTGCGTTGTAGTGTGCGTAATGCCTTTTTAATGAATTTAATGTATTTCTAATCCATTATTATATGAAATTTCAGTTGTATGCACTTCTCCTCATTATATACTTCAAGTGTGCCAAATTTCATACATGTCCATCCACGTAATTTTCGTAAAAAGGGGTATAAAGTTTATGCTTCACGTATTAATATATGGATAATTTGGGAATCGTGATCATCGTTACAATTCATACACTTCTCATTGTTGTTCTCGGGCCTCGTCTACAACGGATATTCCTTAGTTGTCTTTTACGACAACCACGGGCAAGATAGGGAGAGGTGAATTGTATTCTTATTCCGTCACCACACGAATTAATTTGGGAGTAGCATAGAGTAATGTCCTGAAGAATCGTACCCAGCACATTGGCATGGTAAGTACTTAAGTAGATATTTACCACTACTACAGACAGCGATCTGTGCAGTCAAAGCTGGGGGTTGCCCAGGGAGAGCAATTTAGTTTTTTGAACTCGATCATCTTGAGAAAATCGATTTCGATTCCAAAAATCTTTTGCCAGATAATCTGTATATAGAGAAATGTTATGAAAAATATAACGCAGCAATAAATAGCAGCAAAGTTAGTGTCTGTAAATATTTGCAAATCGGGCAAAATTAAATTGCGTATCAAGGGTTCAGCGCAATTGGGGTTGTCAAGGTAACTAACTGCGGAGATAACGATTGTGATTGATCTGTGATTGACGCCCGCGGGATGACATGGTTGTTCAAATAACCTAACGGCGTACATTTTGTTCAAAGAAACAAACAATATTATGAGCTAATTTACAAGGAAAATAAAATTATTAAATGATGAGCTGATTTTTTTTAATTTATAAAGAGAAAAATAGAAAAGAAATACATAAAAGTACAAATTATGGCATTATTTTTAAAAGTTTAGATAATATCTAAACTTTAAAAATTTTGTTAAAATTTGTTATCTATACAAATAAATAAAATTGAAGTGTCTGTTGATAATGTCAAAGTAATGGGCCTTTTAATGGTGATACGGTTATTTGCGCGATACCTATGCCTAAAGACCGGTTTACAAAATTCCCCGTCTGTCTGTTTGTTTTGGGTAATCTTCAAAACGACTGGACGGATTTTGTAAATACTTTACTAGCAGCTAGCTGTCTATATAAGGAGTAATTTAGGCTATGTTTTATCCCGGTATTCCCACAGGCATGGGAACTACGTGGTTAAGGCGACTGAAACCGAAGCGAAGCGAGGGCGGGTTGCTAGTACTTAGTATTGTAATTGCTACAAGCTTTTCTTATAAATCTATCTTGTCCATACGTTGGTTTTTTAACCGACTTCAAAAAAGGAGAAGGTTCCTGAATTCGACCGTATATATGCTTTTAGAGGTATGTAATACTAGCTGACCCAACAAACGTTGTTCTGTTCAGATAAAATAAAAAGGAATTCTCCTTAAAATCGACAGCAGCGCCACCTACCGGGTCTAATTGTTTCCAATTCTAAGCCAAATATAGGGCGATCAAAATTAAGAGATATTTTGGCAATATAATATCATCGCCACTCTGTTCCATTATACCACGCTGGTCAGGTATTTGTTTGCGTCCGTTAGCCGACGTACACCTGCAGGCAAGGAAGGCTGTCGCTACACGGAAAAATTTAAATTCTTAAAAAAATCAAAAGCTTTATTCTATTGACAGCATGTCTATTGACAGTAATGGCGACAATAGTCTGATTTAAAACACACGAGACATTTTTTAAATTGTCAATTTGTTATGTTTTACTAGAATAGTTTTTCAAACGGAGTTTCTGGCAGCGTTATCTTGCGATACATTAACTTACATAACACCCACTGCAGTCGCCCACCCAGTTTGAAAAGCGTAGTCATGACATTTTAGATAAGCGTAATTATGACATTATACCCTCTTTATTGATTGATTGATACACATAAACATTTTTAAAGCTTTTACCTCTTAACTACTCAATCGATGGCAGATACAGTCGTTCTGCTAAAAGTTTCATAGCAGGAAAAAAGGAAGAAGAATGGTGATATGTACCCAGATAAAGAATGGATGCTAATAAATGTATTCTTAATTTTATTATTTACCTACCTGTAATTAACCAACCGATAACTAGAATTCTCGTCTAATGTTGATCTCTGCTTATCTCTTTGAGAAAAAGGAAAAAGGTTATGCTACCAAAGAATACCAAAACTAGGGACACGAAAAAAGTATCGATACTTTTAGGTATCAGGTACTTTTCTTGCGATACCAATACGTTTGTACTCGATACTTTGGATTCGATACTTTTATTCAATGAGTACTTTATGGCAGGTATCGTATCGAATAAATTGTAGAAATTATTCATGTTAAACATGACCTTACGACCCATGTTTATGGTAACGCCATCCAGTTCAAATGTAATGAACCTTCTAAAACGTGGCTCAAAATATTCACAGACGGTCAAATTTCTAAAAAAAAAGCTCATCTTGACATAGATTCTAGGAAAAGGATTCAATACTCGATACTTTGAAGTATCGATACTTTTGTTTTGATACTTTATTGAGTACGATACTTTTGTTTCGATACTTTATTGAGTACGATATTTTTTCTTCGATACTACCCATGAGTACAGTATCGATACTTTCTGTTCGATAGCGTGTCCCTGTCTGTACTAATATTATAAAGCTGAAGGGTTGAGAGTTTTTGGCGGGAAGCTGAAGTGTCATGTGGTGTTCTTGTATTATATTCAATATCTTAGTGTTTTAACGTGTTATGTTAAATAATCTTGATGGCATTTTATGTAATATATAGCGACAGAACTGCTGAGGTGTAGTGAATATGACATAAAACTGCTATACATGCCTTTTTGTTTCCACCAAAATTCTCAGTAGATACCCCTAACAGTGGCCATTACACTGTTGGAGGCGACACTTTGACTTACTGACGGACCATTACTGACATGAAGAAATTGATAATTTGAAAAGAAAATTATAACTCGACACTGGCAAAAATGGCTTGTATTAATAGCTGATTGCCAATAACAAAAAAGAAGAAAAAGAAAGCTGAAGGGTTTGTTTGTTTCGAGCGCGGTGAGCACGGGAACTTCTGGTTCGATTTGAAAATATCTTTGTGTTCATCATCATTTTAGACCATATACGGGCCACTATTAAGCTTGAATCTCCTCCATTGTAGGAGGGAAATTAACCCATTATACCATGATGGTCAGACGTGTTAGTACAGGGCTTTCTTCAAGTTTACCTTCTCTTGTATATCCACGGGCAAGATAGGGGGGATAGGTGTATCAATCTAAAACCAAAAAATGAGTGTATCAATCTATAACTATTAAAATCAAAGTCATAAAACTCGATCGCAGCGCTATATAGCGCGTAATTTTGTATCCATCCATGAACCCAATACATTTTTTTTTATCAAAATATCCTAAATGTTTGGACAGGTTTTGATGAAATTTTTTTGAAGATTGCCTATCCAATATAATAATTCAATGAAATATCATAAGGGCTATAAAAATAAAACCATAGATATATGTATTTCAATATGTTGAGCTTTTTAAGCAATCAATTATTTTTTCATTTAAAAAGCTACGCCGTAGTTAATGTAGATTACAGCAAGAAAAGATGGAAAATAAAAAAAAAGGCTCATTGTCTAAACCTAAGTTGGAACAGGCAAAACATATGTGTATAACTTGTACTCAAGAAATGCAATTCCTTTAATTTTTAGATTTTGAGTCTCATATCATTTCTTATTCTCCGCGCGGTGACGGAGTAAGAACATCTCTCTTGCCCGTGGGTGTCGTAAAAGGCGAATAAGGGATATCATATACATATACATATAATACCTATACAAAAGAAGGAAAACTCGACATAAAATCCTAACACCAGTCTGACCAGTGCTGTATAATAGGTAAATTTTCCTGCCATTCTGGGGAGACCTAAGGCCAACAGTGGGTCTTATGTGGGGCTGAGAACATGAACATAAGAACAAGTCTTATATTATTTATTTGTAGTACTAGTAATGCGCCATGATCAATGGGGATGACGTGTCAATGTAGACAAAAACTCCTCATAAATTATTGAGATTTAAAAAACAATTTCATTTTTCCATCTGTTTTTTATTCAGACCATATACTTGCCAATAATACAATAAAGTTATGTTCTACCAGTCGGTAGACTAGTCGAGCAGTCAAGAGTCAATGGTTTAGTTTCTGTGACAATGAAAGTGTCCAAGTCCATCTCTATATAATTACTAGGGGCGGAGATATAGTAAGTCTATTGAACCGCTGATTGAAGCTAGACTTTCATAGCTGAGAAGTTACAATTAAATAATAATAGATTGATACAAAACTGACCATTCTGGTAGAGAGTTTGTAGTTTATTCGGATTTATACACATTGTGAGCGATATGAATAGCATTACTTTTTATTTTGTTTCTTAACCTCCGACGCAAAAATTGGGGTATTATAAGATTGACGTCGATGTCTGTCTATCTGTCTATGCGTGTGTCTGTGGTATCATAGCTCTCAATGCGGTGGTTCTTAGATATGTTTGGTTAATGTCGGTGATAAATATATGATTCGAATCTATATATACTAGCTTTTGCCCGCGGTATCGTAAGTGAAGTTGAGCTATTGTCCCAAGGAAATATATTACCGGGGTAAAAAATATTCTGTGTTAATCTAGGAGCGTGACGGCGACCGACGTCCCGGGACGGGGATGTCAAGAGGTGAGGGTACCCGAAAGGGTATTCCGTCGGACCGACGACTGACGACAAGTCACCCTGCTCCGGTGGTCAGCCCAACGACGAAGGCAACGTGGGTACGGGTGGGTTATTGGTCCACGCGCCGTCCTTTCGTCACCCCGGACGGAATGGACTGCGTGTGCGTTTACCATAGCCCACCCATAAAAAAAATCAAATGTGTTATACTCTATCGATGAGCCAATTTTTAACTAAATGTGGCAAAAACCCGTGTGAACACCGGGATAAAGTATAGCTTTTGTTACTCGGTGAATGTAGCTTTCCCTTGAGGTTTTTTTTTTAATTTTTAATCGCCCACGATTTCCCCTGCATAGACCCCGTTCCCTTGGAAAATCTATATATATATAACTTGCTCTTAATGTTGCCGCTGATGTTTCCATTGGTGAAAGTAATTTTAAATTGGTCAAACTCCCAGTGTTTCACTGGCGTAGTTTCCATTCGTGTTTTTTAAGACTGTGGTACACGCCGGATATCTAATATATCTAACAAATAGAGCGAGATTAGTTTTTAAATAACTTTTTAAGGACACTCAATAACAAGAGGCAATGCAAAGTAATATTAGTAAGGATTTTATTATTTACTAGCAGCCCGCCCTCGCTTCGCTTCGGTTTTAGTCGTTTTACTCGCGTAGTTCCCGTTCTCATGGGAATATCAGGATAAAATATAGCCTAGTTTACGCGCTGATATTATAGCTTTCCATTGGTGAAAGAATTTTTGAAATAGGTCCAGTCGTTTTGAAGATTATCCGGAACTGTTTGTTCCGGGTAATCTTCAAAGACAGACAGATAGACAAAAAAAATATAAAGTGTATTTTAGGCATACGTATAGTGCAAATAACCGTGTGGGCATGAAAAAAGTCTATTATATTGACTTTACAAACAGACTGTAATTTTATTTATTGGTATAGATAAAAAAATAAATACGAGAATTGTCTTTGATTGGTAAGTCAAGTTATTTATCCAATCAAGTTACGTATAAACCTGAAGTTATTCATAAGCTTTAGCGATCAAGAAGCATGATATGACATTCTGTAACGTGACTTCAGGCCACATGCTCCTCGGGCTAAAATACACATAATATTTCATGTTAAGTAAACTGGAACCCTTATCGGTGTTATATATTTTAAGAGAAAAGGGTACGCCCACATAGCGAGTTACTAATAATTTTAAATTCTGATACACGCCGAAGACATTGTAATTTGCAATATGTTTACTTAATATCGTGTATCTAAATCAGTTTGAGTTTCAAAGTATGTTTTGATAATAATAAATTTGCTGTTTCTAGAGCGCTATGACATGTCCTTTTTTAAACGAGGTTTAAGAAGAGTAGGCCTCTTCAGGGCTTGGGGTGTCGGGGATAGAATGTTATCAGACGATCTCTCCGGCACCCCGTAAAAGCGCGGAAGGGGCCGCTGTGGTTTTAGTGGGTATTTCGGTCACTTCAGTGGCCGGCGAGTCCCACACACACTCCCCTGTCTGTAACCGGCGGGGGTACGGTGCGCAAATGCATTTCCACAGCGTGAAAAAAAAAAAAAAGGCCTCTTCAGAGTAGGCAAACGGCCTGGCTGTGCCCCTGGTATTGCAAAGGATGGACCTTTGCATGCGGCAGTATCACTTACCCTCAGATATACTTCTTGGTCGTATGCCACCATCAGCAATAATAATAAAATTGATAGTAATCTTGTACATCAGAGTTGGTCTTTGGACTTGGTCTGTTAATGGTTTTTCTGGGAATTTTGCTGCAAAATGAAAACATTTGTAAAGCACTTTTATATCATACTAGCAGTGCCCGCGACTTCGTCCGTGTGGAAAAGTGACTTTGGGGGGTAAAGTGACTTTCAAGATTTATTTATTTATTTTAAGACTTCTGTGGCCAAACGTTGAGAACGTTCAGCACTTGATTCCCGCTGTCGATTTTATGAAGTTCGAGTTGTTTGTGAAGCCAAACGTTGTTAGTTCAACGCTTGTTTCTCTAACGCGGTTTCGTTCTGCAATTTCTCGTTGAGTAGCCAACTTCTGCCTATTTTCATCTTCTGTCTCAGTGCTGTGCATAAGTCGCAGTTGTTTTACAGTGGCAGACTGTCGAGAAAGTTGAGGTTTCTTTCTAGGCATTTCGCAGAAGCCACCGCCCCCTCGCCCCTCATACATGCAGCCATATCATACATACGCGCGCAATACTTAATACTTATTTGGCTACAACACTAATACTTACATTTTTAATATCGCGATATCTTTTGAATGAAATGTCCGAATATGATGATTCAAAAAGTTCTAGAAAGGTATTGAATCCATCTTGAATATGAAGTAATTTATTTTGATAAGGATTAATACCAAGGTACAAAATAAAGCGTTTTTAAAGCGATGTCATTTTAATTATTTAAAAGCATAGATAATAACACCTATTGTGAGATAACTATAATAGTTAGACATATGGTGTCGCAAAATTTTTTATATGTTCTGCAAAGTTGTAGTACATTGTTTTGCTCTATTATCAATTGTTTTCGTAGCACACTCGATGTAAGGATTTTTTCAGGTAATTTTTTTACACCTTGAGTTACATTATTGGACTTTTAGTACGGATCTCTAATTTTTTTGAAAATATAATACAGCCTTCCTCGTTAAATGGAATATCCAATACTGAAATAATTTTTCAAATCGGATCAGCGGTTCCTGAGATTAGCGCGTTTAAACAAACAAACAAACAAACTCTTTAGCTTTATAATATTAGTATAGATTCATTATAGCCTAGCAGGTCCTTTGCATTATATTATATAAAATGACATCAAAATTCTTTAATGTAATACTTTAAAATACTAAGATATTGAATATAATAGAAAGAAAGAGAGAAGAAAATATAAAAATATTTTATTTTGTAAACCCCACACATTAATTTAGATCACGGATAAAAAAGCATTATATAAAAAACACATGAATCAAAAATGGGCGAGGCCTATTGGCCTCATATTCATGGTGCCTATTTCAGTTTATGATGAAGACACAATTCATCAGTATTGTGACACAGACACAATTCTAGAGCGTCAATAAATTTGATAAGCCCGTATAATGAAAAAAGAAGAATATATAAAAACACCACATGACCCTTTTACATTCCCGTCAAAAGTCAGGTGTTTTCGTAGTCGTATCTTGTCTATGATCGTCCTCTCGTTGTCATCTATTTCTAATTTAAAATTAAAAGTAGTGGATATTGTCTTTGAAGGCCGTCATTGTCCAAAGAGTCTTAATTTATAGGTCGTACAAAGAGGCTGGATGCAGCCGCTTGTGTGTGTTTTTCCTCGGTGACGGAAGTAATAATACAATTTAATACCGCCTCTCTAGCCCATGGGTGTCGTAAAAGGCAACTAAGGAATATTTAGAGCATATGACAACTATGTAAGAGAAGGAAACCCCATAATAAAACTTTATACCAACCCACCTGACCAGTGTGGCAATTTCCATAATAGGTCCATTTCCCTTCCAATGTAGAGCCTAATACTATGGCGCAAGTCGCATTATAAGCTCGGTACGCGTTACCATAACATGTAAAGCCTGAATGGCGCGTAAACTAAATACTAAAATTGATAAGCATTCGCATTGTTTAGTCAGGCAAAGACCTACTATTTCGTTTACTCGAGCCTGACTACGATTTGCACCTCATTTTGCATTATGTGTTAGCTTTGCAGTTAAAGGATAATACCTAAAATCAGGCCCTTTTTATTTGGTAATGGGTCTAAACCAAATACTATCCAAAATTCACATATTATTTTTATACTTTCACGGAATTAATTTTAGAATAACTTTAAAGTTATCCTAAAATTAATGCTACCTTGGCATTAAAAATAATAATTAATAGTGATACAAATGAACTTAAATCACAAAGATTTGAGTACATTTGAGTGACTGCCACGTGTTTTCTAGTCGAGCCAAAATATTTTGTCAAAAAATATTGATAATTTTTTATCGGTATTTACATGAAGGTAAAAATAACCCTCAGAAATCATTAGACGACTATTATTATTACTAATTACCAAACTAGAATAATCTAGTAGAAAAGACATCAACAACTCTCGAACAAAATCAGCACTCTCCTTTGATGACTTGGTCAAAATTGTAGAAAACGTTAGATGCAGGCTTCAGAGAACTGCTTTTCGCAGTGATCTGTAAAGGACTACTTTTGACGGTACAGCTAATTTATCAATCAGTTTAATGTTGTAAATCCCTAATTTATCAATCAGTTTAATGTTGTAACCCAGTAACTTCATACGAGAATATTTACATCAATAAAATCTTTCCTCGTGATTCCCAATTGCAGATAATCCGTTGCAAATGTTTTCGCTTCAGGTGGATTACCAAGATATTTGAGAAAGTCTGTTACCAATTTTCTTCCCAAACTAGCACGATTGCTTTCTCGAATTCCATTCTCCTTCGCATCTTAGATTACGCCAATGCTATTTATCCATATTTCACCGAAGAATAAGTAAATGTAAGTACTCGATCTTCTCGAATATTTTTGTAAAAGAATTATATTTGGGTTACATAAATGTTATCTACATGTTTGAACTTCGAACTAAGTTTAAATCCACTACACTGGACTGCAATAAATTTGTCTTATATTCAACTAGCTTATGCTCGCGACTTCATCCGCGTGGAACAGTTACTTTGGGCTAATGTTAACTTTAACCGGTGACTTTGTTTACGTAGAAGGTGAAAATATTTTTAAATAATATAATTCTGTCACACATGTTTTTTAGGAAACCTAACCGTGTATGTAGTGCACGCAGCGGAAGCTCTCAAAAGGAAAAAAAAAACGCTTCTGAAACATTTTTCATTGTTGCTTCGCTTCTATTGGTCTTAGCGTGATGATATAAAGCTTTAGCCTTCCTCGATAAATAGCCCAACTAACACTGAAGGAATTTTTCAAATCGGACCAGTAGTTAATGAGATTAGCGCGTTCAAACAAACAAACTCTGCCGCTTTATATATTAGTATAGCTAAACTGTATGTAATTATTTTTATGCTTGTTCTTATTATTTTATTACATGCGTTTATTCATCTGTGCGGCATTGGTCTTATCAAAGTTTTCAAAATTTTGTTTTACATATAATAGGTTTTCGAATATGAATTGTGATAGGTGCAACAGTCCAAATATTTATTTTCTTGAAATTCATTTGAAATAAAGCTCTTGGGCCTAGATTAAAAACAGCGCGGACAGCCCATTAACCGTCCCGTCAACAGAGATGCGATTCAAAGCCGCGGAGCATCCCAGAAGAAATAAGACGTAAGATTGAAAATAAGCGAAATAAACTATTCTAGTCGTTCAATGTCAGTTAACGTTTGAGTCTTCGTTACAGCGTAAGCCACTGAGCTAAGTCTACTTGAAAATTTCTCAATATGAGGGCCCCACTAGAGTTTCAAATCTGTGGTTAACCTAAAACGCTGTGGACCCCACACGGTCTACGTGATAATGATAATAAAATACCGTTATTTTAACATTACTTATTTTAAATTCTTGATAGATAGTACTAATGTTACGAGTAAGAATTTGAGTTTATTCGTTTCTTATAGCCCGTACAGACGTTGGCCGAGCCTAGGCCAACGCGAGCGTCGGCAAATAGGTACAAGGCGAGTGCTAGCGTCTACACGTTGGCCGAGTGCGGCGAATGCCAACGCGAGTGGCCAACGTAGACGAGCGTTTGTAGAAGTGTCTACACGTTGGCCGATGTCAGTGTTCATTGTGCACTGAAACACTACGGACGTTGACATTAACGTTGCTGCAGCTTCGACTATTTATGAGCGTATATAACTATTATCTCTGTGTATACCGCAGTAAAGTGGGAAAAAAAGAAGGTGGTTGATACTGAGTATTCACAGAAATAGAACAGTGTAAGATATATCCGTGTGGTGACGGAGTAAGAAAAAAATTCACCAGTCCCTATCTTGTCTGTGAATGTCGTAAAAGACGATTAAGGGATATAATACATAATAAGCATATAACATATATCCAAGAGAAGGAAACCTCGAAATAAAACCCTATACCAACCTGTCTGACTAGCATGGAATACCAAGGTCAGTTGCCCGCCTATTGTGGAGGAGGCTCGAGCCCAACAGTAGAACGTATATTAGCTAAAATGATGATGAATGATGAAGATACATTTTGATACTATAGGTAACATATAGGGTGACTTGAATCTAATTATTTACGTCGCATATCTAGAAGTAGTGATGAAATTTGAAAATATAATCATTTATATTGAGCGACAATATCACATTAAACACGTCTAACCGCGATGGATGTCAACCGTGTAATGACGACTCGGCCAACGTGTAGACGGCATTGGCCGAGCGTAGACGAGTGCCAACTAAGGCAAATCGGGTGTACACACGTTGGCGTTCGCCATCACTCGCCTGCACTCGGCCAACATGTAGACGCCCTATTACACTTACACACCTTTTTTTTGGGTAGGCTATGATCAGCGCAAACGCTGTCCATTTCGTCTGGTGCGACGAAAGGACGGCGCGTAGTCTCATAACCCACTGCAATCCCTCTCCTTCACCATTGGGCCGACCACCTGTACCGAATTACTTGTAGTCCGTGGCCAGCTCGGAGGGATACACTTTCAGGTACCCTCCCTTTCTAACGTCCCTCCCTGGTCGGCGGCCAGCCTCTCTGCGGGTGACGGACTATGCCCCGGTTCAGTCACCCGCACACTTACATCTCTAAATAACTTAACTAATCATTGTCAAGTTTAGAGATCAAGAAGAAGCAGACGTGGATACAAAAGAGTTTACAAAAGAGGATACAAAATTTAGAAAAAGAAAAGCGATGTGTCTGAGGCATACAATAATCATTTTAAACGCTCTATTGTTGCGAGTTTAGGTAAAAAATATATAAAAATTATATCATGTTTTAATATGATATAATTTTTCAGCATAATTTATAGGATCACGGTCGATTAAACCGCTTTTCAAATATTTTGGGTTACGTGATTTATAACATCTTGTATCAATGATGCTAGCCAGAAAGGAATGTATCCTTTAATTTTTTTCAGTATATCGGTATTTCAAATTATTGGCAAATAATCTTTCGTTCTATATTTAATTTTCGTGCGCTGACGGAGTAAGAAAACAAAACATTGGTCCTTATCGTGTCTATGGATGTTGTAATAGTGGTAGGAGAGTTTCGGGGCGAATTTGGAAATGTCATGTTAAGCTCTTGTATTATATTCATTTTTTTAGTGTTTTATAGTGTTATATTGAATAATTTTGCTGATATTTTATGTAATATAATATAATTAAGGTGCTGAAGTGTGGTGAATGTGATATAAGAGTGGTTTACGTGTCTTTTCATATTCAACCGGAATTCCCAGAGAAATCATCTAATTAAGTTTTCAGCGCCTAATTAATGATAACGACTTGACTAACTGACGGACAATGACTATAAATAAGTTATACAATATGAAGAAGTAAATAATTTGAGAACTTATAATTAATTTTGTAATTTGGTTTAAGCTGATGGCTTCGTTGCCAAAGCTTCATTAAATAAAAAAAAAAATAGTGGTAGGATCACACTGTTGATAGTTGTCTGTCTACAGCCATGGGCCAGTGTGCCCGGGGTAGTACCACACTCTCGCATAAAATCGACATGCGAGTAGCAATTTGTTACTGCGCCCCGTTCGGTGAGCGAGAGTGTTGGAAGCCCAACTTTCTGAGGGTGTTTGCGTATGGTGGGTTTTAGTGATGCCTTTAGCATCACCGAACTTCATTGCACGCATTCACACTCCCTTGACTTCGCGGTAGGCAGCGGCTGGCAAAGGTCCATGAGTGGCAGCAACACTTACCATCAGGTGTACTGCTTACTCGTTTGCCATCGTTAGAATTGTTGTTGTAAAAACAAATGGCATATGAATTCATTACACATGTATAGAATCCGAATCCCTATACCAACCTATCTGACCAGCATGGTATAGTAAGGTCAATTTCCCTCCTATTTTGCAGTTCGAGCCCAGCAGTGGAACGTATATGAGCTAAAATGAAGTTGATACAGAATCCGAAAGAGTTCCAAAATCGAAAATTAAATAAAATTTCTACTTATTTCTTAATGACATATTGTAAAATCTTGTAGTACGTATTTAATATTCATGTGAGGACGAAGTAAGAATACAAATCACCATTCTAACAAATCTCCACAATTCTTGCACAATAGTTAGATATCGTAAAAGATGACTAAGGCTTATAGGTACTCGTAATATGTAGATATGTTTAGATAACATCTACGCGAAGTCAACTCGAAATCACACCCTATACCAACCCGTCTGACCAGCGTGGTTTAGGATCGAGTCCCTTTTTTATAGAGGAAGTCCAGCAGTGGGATGTGGGGCGGCGACGTATTCAATAATTTTGTCGACATTTTATCTAATATAATACAAAAAAAGTGATAGTGTCATGAATATGATGAAACGGTGCATTACGTGAGTTTTCATCTACAGTATTGTTAAATCATATTCAAAATACAGTCAAAGCGCCTAGATAAACTTTTAATTGGTTGGTCATCTCCAATTAAAGGCAATGACGTCACGGACAGTGAATTTAAACAAGTTATGCTATATGAAGACAGTTTCTTCATTACGCTATTTTATGATATATGAAGAAAATTAATAAACTTGACTGAATGAGCTTTGTTGCCTTTGCCTGTCCGAACAAACAAATCGTACTAGAACAAAAATTGTGATGTTAAATTTACAAAGATCTAATTTCAATTAGCAATAGAAATAATCAGGCGGTAGTCTATACCAAAACTATCAACTGACAACCCTGATTTTATCCATGGAGCCATAAATTTGGGTAAGGGCAGGAGATAAAAGACAATTATCACACACACAATACTAATATATAAGAATAGGTAATATTACTAATAAACATAAGTGGGTACAATTAATCCAAAAGTTAACTACGTTAATCGTTAATTCGTTAATTATAATATTAACTTCGATAATCGTTAAGGCGTTAAATTTGCGAAAATTGAACGCAAGTTAAAAAGTTAACCGATAAAAGTTAACCATAAAAACTTATACCGTTTTTAGGCTGAGAGAAATAGATCAATTCTACAGCATGTAGTAGAATTATATTGTCATGCATTTGTCCACACTATCTTGGAATACGCTACTGCCGGTAGCCGCAATACTAAAAGATTCAACAATACTTTAAGACTCTTTTTGACGTAATAGCCAGGTGGATTATTAGTCTCGTTTAGCGAGATGGCCATCTGGCGGGACGACGCCCGGCGTGAAGTCATTGCTCGTTGGGCAGTCCGGTTGGAGAGGCCTCGGTATGGTGTACCGACCGTCAAAGTTTTCCGGCCGGTGCTGATGGAGTGATTGGATCGGCGGCGTGGGGTGGTTTCCTACAGACTGGTGCAGGTATTGACGGGGCATGGTAGCTTCGCCAAGTACCTGCACACCGTCGTAAGGAAGGGCAGCACACGAACTTGCCACCATTGCGACGAGGACACGGCATAGTACACGCTCGAGGTGTTTGCCGTGTGGACACAGCAGCGCCTTGAACTCGTAGCAGTCATCGCTGCTGACTATCGTTAGGGCGATGCTCGACGGTGGAACTGGGACGCGGACACGGTCTGGAAGGCGAAAGAACTCGAACGTGGTCGCCTTTTTCCATGTCGCAGTTATGCCACGGAAAGAGAGGGTGGATCGTGCGCGGGAGGAATTCCTCTTCGACACGATTCGCCGTCGGCGATTTGGGGAGCGCAGCAGTTGTGGAACTTACGAGCGTGGCGTGGCGCGTAATTCAAACAAACAAAATGACAGCATGTCAACAAACGACTAATGTGACGGACTAAAATTAACGGAAGTTCAATTTAACGGAAGTTAACAAGAGCGTTAACATTTCTCGAAGTTAACTTAAAAATTAATCCGTTAAGCAGATTGTTAACTTCGTTAATTAACGATTAAGGAATTAACGAGTTAATGCCCACCTTTGCTAATAAATATACAGAATACTAATATATCAGCACTATTAATATTGTTACAATTATTATTAACTTTTTTAATTAAAAACAAAACCTACGGTTCCGTTTGAAAAGTCTTAATCCAGTTAACGAACAAAAACAAATGATTACAACGGCAAGGGCGGATTTGTCGCATGATTACACTCACAGCTTATATTTCCACTCACAAAGCCTCGGACTCGCTATTGTACCGATTTTACAATTAAATTCATTGGAAAACATTATTTTCATTGAAGTTCAGTGGTAGTGATAATCACTTTGGAATTTAAATGATGTATATTGAAAATCTTGGTGTTTTAAAGCAGATTAAGGACCTATATTGTCTGGTGAAGGGGTAAAAATCTATTTTTATCCACCACCACACGTTCTTTTTTTTTATTGCGCATGGTGACAAACGAGCAAGCAGCACACTTGATGGTTAGTGATACTGCTGCACATGGACCTTTGCAATACCAGGGGCACAGCTAGGCCTGCCTACCGTGGAGAGGGTGTTGGCTGCCCGCATCGAGCGGCACCTCGTCGGGGTCGGGCCCGATCTGTCGGACGCCCAGTTTGGTTTTCGGAGAGGGCGTTCGACGATTGCGGCCCTGCTTCGCCTGAAGGCCGTGGTAGCGGAGGCCGTCACCGGCGGAGGAGTCCTGTTGGCGGTGTCCCTGGACATCGCCAACGCCTTCAACAGTCTGCCATTCAGCTGCATCAGGGAGGGGCTGAGATATCACGGGGTGCCCGTGTACCTCAGGCGGCTGGTGGCAGACTACTTGGAGGGGCGCAGCGTCCTCTACGTTGACCGAGTAGGGGACGTTGTGCGAACGCCCATGACATGCGGTGTCCCACAGGGGTCGGTTCTGGGTCCGACCCTGTGGAACATCGGTTACGACTGGGCGTTGAGAGGAAGCCTCCCACCCGGGCTGGGCGTAATTTGCTACGCCGACGATACACTCGTCACAGCCCGGGGTGGGACGCTAGAGGAGGCGGCACGCCTGGCAACTCATGGCACCGAGGAGATTGTCAGGCGGATCGAAGCGCTGGGGTTGAGGGTAGCCCTGGAAAAGACGGAGGCCCTCTTGTTCCATGGCCTCCGTACCGCCGGGCCTCCCGCCGGCGCTTCGATCACCGTGAAGTCGGTCACCATCAGCATCCAGGCCCACATGAAGTACTTGGGCCTGGTGCTCGACGGGCATTTTTGGTTCCGGGAGCATCTCCATCGACTTGTTCCCCGGCTTGTCGGCGCGGCGTCCGCCCTTTCGCGGCTGATGCCGAATGTGGGCGGACCCAGCGCTACGTGCCGACAGCTGTACGTAGGGGTGATCCGGTCGATGGCCCTGTACGGCGCACCGGTGTGGGCGGGGTCCCTGACCGTTCGTCTTAGGGCCCTCCTGTGGCGACCACAGAGGGTCATGGCGATCAGGGCCATACGGGGTTACCGCACGGTGGCGACGGAGGCAGCGTGCCTCCTGGCTGGAACTCCCCCGTGGGACCTGGAGGCGGAGATGCTTGCCGACATTTATCGGCGGGTGTCGGAGACGCGCGCCCGCGGCGGCATGGTCTCCATCAGAGAGATCACCGCCTGGCGGGTCGACGCCCGCCGAGAAGTCATTGCCCGTTGGGCAGTCCGGCTGGAGAGTCCTCGGTACGGTGTCAGGACCGTCGAGGCCCTCCGGCCGGTGCTGATGGAGTGGTTGGAGCGGACGCACGGGGTGCTTTCTTTCCGACTGGTGCAGGTGCTGACGGGGCACGGTTGCTTCGGGAAGTACCTGCACAAGATTGTCAGGAGGGAGAGCACACCGTCCTGCCACCACTGCAGTTGCGACGAGGACACGGCGCAGCACACGCTCGAGGAGTGTGCTGCATGGGAGGGAGATCGCCGTGAACTCGTCGCAATTATCGGTGCCGACCTGGCGCTGTCGACCATCGCCAGGGAGATGCTCGTCAGCGTCAGGAACTGGGACGCGGTCGCTGCCTTCTGTGAGGCCGTAATCTCACGGAAGGAGGCGGCGGATCGTGTGCGAGTAGAGCTCCTATTCGGCGACACGTTCCGCCGCCGGCGACTCGGGCGGCGCAGGCGCGAGTATCTGCGCCTAATGCCGCCCTAGCCGAGGCCGCGGGTGATCGGACCGGGGAATTGTCCGTCACCCGCGGAGAGGCTAACCGCGCGACGGCGACCGACGTCCCAGGACGTCGAGAGGTGAGGGTACCCGAAAGGGTATTCCGTCGGGCCGACCACTGACGACAAGTCACATCTGCTCCGGTGGTCGGCCCAACAACGAGGTGACGTGGGTACGGGTGGGTTATGGGCCCGCGCGCCGTCCTTTCATCGCCCCGGACGGACTGGACCGCGCGTGCGCTTACCATAGCCCACCCATAAAAAAATAAAAAAAAAAAAAAAAAAGGCCTGCCTACCGTGAAGAAAATGCTCTTCCTAACCCTCTTGTTTAAAGAAGGATATGTCATTATGTAAATTATAGAGAAGGATGAAAATACAATTTTTTTAGGTATAAATATTGACCAAAACTGTAACTGGAAAACGCATATAGATGACATTTGTAAAAAATTTAATAAATTTATCTTTGCGCTTAGAACTTTAAGACGTATCTCGGGACATAGTATTGCACTTACTGCGTATTATGGCTACGTTGACTCAGTCTTGAGATATGGTCTTCTATTGTGGGGTAACTCAACAAATATTAATAGAGCATTTATTGTGCAAAAAAACCTGTACGAGCAATATGTGCTGCTCATCCTCTTGCAAGTTGTGAACCGCTTTTTAAAAAATTTAAGATACTGACTCTTACATGTCTATATAAATTTTTCAGGCAGGTTGTTTTGTTGAGGAACACAGTTCATATTTTAGCACTTTTGAAAAAAAAAAACATAAATCAGTAATAAAAAAATAGGGATCCGACACCTAGTTGTTCAACTACACTGTATCAAATAAACTGCTATTATATGATAATTAAAATCTATAATAATTTATCAAAAATTATGAGAGATCTGCCACTTAAGCCTTTTAAGACAAATCTACGTAAGTGGCTCCTTGAAAAATGTTTTTATTCAATGAATGACTTTTTTAGTATGACATAACCTTATTTATAAACTGATATGATTATACACTTTAATTTTTATGTTTTGTATTAATGTTTTTTTTTTTTTATAATTATGACATGAAATTATTTTTTTTTTGACTGGAAAAATCTAATGAATATAAATAAAATTAGAATTTCAAATGTAAGACTCAGAAGTCTAATATCGAACAAAAAATACATGTAAGTATATGTGTATTATGTTGCATGTCGTAATGAGCGATGAAGTATGCGAGACCACTTTGTGAACCATTAACCACACAATGTAAACCATATTTCTTGCAATAAATTCATTTCATTTCATTTCATAGCGCTAGGGAAGCACAGCAGCAGGTAGTTCATTCCAGAGTCTGCACGTACGTGGGAGAAATGATCGCTGGAAACGTACAATTGAATAACATAACGTTTCCAGGTGAAATGGATGCGCCCTGCTGCGGTGTCGAGTGGTACCTTGGTAAAACGGTGACGGTGGTACCAAGTTAAACAGTTTCTCAGAGCACACCCCATGAAAGAGCCGGTGGAGTACACAGAGTTACCCAAAGTCTCTCCGCCGCTCTAGTGACTCCAATCTCTCCGTAAGATTGGGATCCCCGATGTTCTTACCACGACTAAGTGATATAATACGCAGATAACATCGAGGGAAAAGATGAACTATATTAGGTGTCTTATAATTTAAAGGGCATCGCACTAGAGCTACAGGGCTGGCCACGAACGTCAAGGAACTTGGTATCCGTGGGCGACTCAATAGTGAAGGTGCGTAAATACGGTGCTTTATGGGGCCGCACGCCATGCTTTCGTCATTGTAGAAGAAACTGACGGCGTGTGTCTAGTTCATATCGCGCTCAGAAAAAAAAACATACTAGAGCTTTTAGTTACTAAACATGTGTACGATTTTATATAAAAGAAGTAAGTGGGTTATAAACGATTTTGAATATAAATTGGTGTATTCGAAATAAAACCCTATAACCGTACGCCTGACCAGCGTGGTATAGTAGATCAATTTCCATTCTATTATGAAGTTCTTATATGAACTAAGACGATTATTGCCGGGGTGGTAACGGATTAATAGAATAAATTGGCAATAATTTCTTCGTGGAAACCGTAAACGCTATTTAAGGGAATGGGCAGCGATCCTCTACTGACTCATTTCTGACAACAATTACGAACGCCAAACTGTCTGTGTCAAATCATAAATAAAACGGACCATGTCCGCCCGTGATCATGAATGCCATAAAGTGTTCGAAACGTTGAGCAATCAAAAATCAAATACAAACGCGAAACATCGGTTATAAGAGTTTTATTTATGTTATAATACTCGCGTTAACATCAGAAATCACTGTCTATCAAACTTGGCAACTATGGCACTATTTCTTTGTGTATATCCAACAAGAGCCGTTGATAGTCTTCGGTTATAACGACGGCGGAGGGACAACTTAAATGTCGTCGCTATATACGGAAGTCTCTATATCCGAAATTAGTTTTTCTTTAACAGTAAATGTACGTCTAGGAGCCATTTTCATAAGTTTAAGAAACACTGTTCATTCACTGGAAATAGCTACGTAACTGATTCATAATTTTAACTTCGCGCACATGCTAAGTAACACTATACACAAACAAAGCATTTGACCATCAGCGAATATAAACAAAGGATAAGAAAGCTTAATAGTTAAAGCTTATGAATGAGACTTTGTGCCTTTGCCGACTCAGTCGCAACATCAGGAATCAGTCCCAAATAGTTCATAAAAACAAGTCGGTATACCAGAATTAGGCGTTATATCCGGAGACGCTATTACCGAATGAATTTCCTACGAAAGTATGCTTTAAATTCTAGGGACGCAAGTTCGACGTCGCTATAACCGAAAAGTCGTTACAACCGAGGTCGTTATTAATGAAATCCACTGTATATTATATTGGTTTATATCATAGTTGTGTTCTTATTCCCATTACATTAGATGGTTGCAATATGTACTCTTCTTTCATTTTACATTTTTTTTATATGGGAATAATCCCACCACACATTCCCACTGTAACTCCTGTAAGCCAGGATACACAATGGTCTCCGTATAAGACACTGAGGTTTGATTGCCAGGAAGTCCCAGGAAACGCTTTTAATTGTCTTGGAAGCCGTAACGAATTTAATTAGAATTTAAAGAAAAAACAGGAGTGTGAAAGATTCCACTTCCTATAATGTAAAGCGGGTAATATGAAGCAAAGTAGGCTAATGAGCCAGTAAATAAGGGTATGTAAAATTACGTGAAGCTCAGCAGTATAGCACCACGGATTTACCATAGCTTAAGGGACCTATGTGTGAGTTCATTGTACATATTGCAAATGTTGTGGCAATAGTTTTATCGCTGACGTCAACTTTTTTTGGAAATCTAATTGTTGACTAGACGGCATAATGCCGTATCAAGTTAACCTAGGTCAATGTAAAATTCATAATCATTTTTGGCTGCCCTGAACAGTTTTTTTTTCTGTTTGAGAGACCATGCCCTGCACTAAGAAAATAATCTTTGTATTATAGGGGACTTTACAAATATTAACGGACTCAAATTACATCAAGACGCAGAACAACGGCTCACACAAGGTGTCTTGCGTGGGATTTGAACCCGCGACACTGGCACGGTAGGTCGGTATCTTAACTACTATGCCATCTGTGCAGCAGTAAAGGTTAATGGTATCCGTAGCCGCAAGCAAAAGTATACAATATAAAGTATGTTATATTAAAATTTATTTAAAAGGATTATCACAAGGGTCTTTTTTTGGGGATGGGCCATGGTCAGCTCACTCGCCGCCCGGCTCTGACGGGGCGACAGAGGGACGTCGCGCGGTCCCATGACCCACCCGTAGCGCGTCGCCTTCGTTGTTGTGTCGACCATTGGTGTAGAGTTCCTTGTCTTCAGTGGTCGGCCCGACGGAATACCCCTGCGGAGTACACCGTCCTCTCGACGTTCCTCCTCGGGGACGTCAGTCAACGTCGCGCGGTCAACCTCTTCGCGGGTGATGGGATAAATCCCCGATCCAGTCATTTGCATCACAAGGGTTAAGGGTACATTCTATGCAAAACGTAATTAATCAGTGTATCCAATCTCAACTATAAGAACCCCAATTAAGTAGAATCACCAATTTAACCCTGTTATAGGGATAGAATATTTTGACATTATTATGTTTTGTGACGGATATATCAGTAACATCAAAAGGCACAAAAGCAAACAAAAGGTAGTTTTATAGAGGGTCATCATCGTATCTTTATTACTACACATTTATGAAGACAGGCCGGCGTTGTCCGAGCTACTTCTGACCCTTTACGGAGGCGTGCAGTCTTAGTAATACGAGTAGCTAATACATTGACTAGAGTACACTTAAGGAGACAATGCAATGTAAAGTACGCGCTCATTATAGTACTTTTGTGTAGGTAATAAAGTGGAAAATGGTGTGAGGCTCTCTTGGTAAAGGCTTGCATTTGTTTGGGTCGTGCGCGCAACAAGTGCGGCGCAGGTAGATTGAAGAGGGGACTGTGATGCGGGGGATGCTCATTGATCAGCCGCCGCCTGTTGCTCGACCTGATACCCCGCACCCCCCACTGACCTGCCTTCCCTCCGATGAGCTCCACGTGTGTAATCAAACTGACATGTGGGAATAAGGGTACGCGTAGATAGTTCGTCTTTGTAATTCAAAACAAAATACAATTTTAGACCGTCTAGAAATTTGATTCACGCCTCAAAAGTCCTTTTGTCACTATTATAGAACAAAGGAAAAGTTGTTATATTTTAAGCGGGAATGGTTAATGAAATAATTAATGAATCGATTAAATTTGATAATGGAATATATGTATGTCATCCGTAACTGGAACGTTATTAGACACGTTTAAATATCGAATATGGCAATGTTATATGTGTAAACATGTTTAATCATTTACAATATAACTGTTAATTATGAAATAGATGTGTGATTTGATTGCTTGTTGATATATAAATTAAACAATGTTTATATTCCAAGGTATTCTGTTGGTTAAGTGCTTGGCATTTGTAACGTTGTTTGCGTATACGGCATGAATTTTCCCGCTTTATTTTTCTATGGTAATTCTGTGGGGAGAAACTGGAGGGTGTTGTTGGCTGTATATTTTCGCGGGCATTGTACGGTCGATAAAGGAGGCAAACTTTTTTAAAGTTATATTATTCCAACGGAACATTTTCAATGTGGTAGAAAACTTTTTGCAACGAAAACTATAAGTACCTACACGTTATATTAGTCTTTAACAGAGAAATTGAAAAAAATCACATCTAAGTTTAAATTTGTGATTGTCACAAATTTGGGCTAAAGACGATATTGAAGCCTTGGTCGGACACTATTTATAATGATTTCAAAGGCCTTTAGGTACATACACACACACTATGTAATGTTGGCTCTAAATGAATAACTTATACAGATAAATTAAATTAAGATTTGTTAAACTGAAATTTAAAAAAATATATCATTTAGGTATACTAAGAGAATTGAATATCACAATTAATGAAATCAATAAGAGTTCGGCCAAGATTACATTTAGTTTAGCTTATTTTCACCGAAGTCGAGAGCGAAGATCAAACTTCGCTTGGACGCTACTGTTATTGTAGATAAATGTAGGTACTGCTGAGAGTTATGCCGGGAAAGTGTCATCTTAAAGTATACTTAATATTTTTGTATTTAAACGTATTACCATCTCTATATATGTTATTTTTCTGTACGTGTGCTTGTCACGTAACACCTGCTAAACGATTGTGTGATTGAATGAGTTTCTGGTGATTTGAAAATAATTATATTAGAATCGATAGGTGGCGCTGCTATTAGTATGCCTTCAAATTAGATTTGCTTTACACTAAAATTAAAAACATGATGTTAAGCGGTACTTTTTATTGCATTTCTATAAAGAATAGAAAAATTATTATTAACGTATTTCTTATTTTCATTTTCCAATAAATAGTAGACAGTGAGATATCCAAAAATTTTGAGTCAACTGTAAATACGTTAAAAGCCGTTTGATAGTGGTAGGACCATATTTTTGACAGTTACGGACAGACTGGTCCGGATGGACTGACCAGTCCGTCGGGCGTAGTACCACACTCTCACAGAAATTCGTCCGAGTAGTAGCAATTTGTGACTGCGCTTCGCTCGGTGAGCGAGGGACCCGGCAGCCCGACTTTCTGAGGGTGTGTGTGGTGGGTTTTAGTGATACCTTTAGTGTCACCGAACCTCATTGCTCGCATTCATACTCCCTTTACTTTCTTTATGGTAGACAGCGGCCTTGCAAAGGTTCATGCGCGGCTACAACACTTACTATCAGGTGTACTGTTTGTTCGTTTGCCACCGTTTGCAATAGAAAAAAAAGCCAAAGTCAATAGTGAACCGGATTGAATTTAGATTTAATTTCGAATTTATCTCGTCTTGCCATAGATGTTTTAAGCATATTTTATCGTTTAGTCGTTTTTTTTTACAACACCCACAGGCAAGAGGAGGAGGATCGCAAGAGGGACGATAAAGGTGATATATTAATTTTATAACTTGTTGACAGTCAGGTCAACTAGGAAGTTCATCGTTATCGGCACTATCACAGCTTGTCCTACTGCTGAACTCGAACCTCCTCTACAACGAAAGAGAAATTAACCTACATGCTGGACAGATGGGTTGATATAGGGCTTTACGTCATTTTTTTTGGTAGGTTATAGCCACACTCCATCCGCCCCTCAGGAGTGACGAGAGGACGACGCGTAACCGACCGTATTCCCTCCCCTTCGCCATTGGGCCGACCACTGGTACCGGATCGTTGACGTCCGTGGCTAGCCCGGCGGGCTTTAAGTCTAGTTTCCTTTCTCTTGCGATGCTGTACCACACATCATATCCTTTAGTCATTTTTACGACATCCACAGGTAAGAGAGGGGGTGGTGAATTGTATTCTTACTTCATCACCACATGGAAAATTAACTTTAGGGTACCTACTCTTGTTACTGATTCTTACTGACATGGACCTTTTACGTCATACTGCGAAGAATTTCCCCAACGTTCCATCAAATCAAATAATTTATTGTGCGTAAGGTATAACCTTACCTATATGTTGCCAATTTTATATCTTATTTGACATTATCCTAATAGAGATGAGATAACGTTGCCGATGACGCAGCGTGGACTAACAACATATTAAAAGTCACAGGACGCTGCTGGATGTAAGTGGCCCAGAATCATCTCGAAAGGCATTCGGGAGAGGCCTAGGCCTAAAAGTGGGCAATAATGATTGGCTAGAACAATTTTTACCATAAGTATTTATGTTTTAGTCAGGTCACATAAAGCTAAAAGCCACAAAAATGTTCTGAAACTAAGTTGAGGATTTGATTACTGAAGTACAGATAACGTTAATGTGATTTTCTGTAACCAAATACGATCAGGGTACAGAGAAATCATGTAGCATGAGGGCAATGCGACTGTCTCTATCTCGTAACAATTCAAAGAAGTTTCATAACGTAATGGTGGTGAATACCCAATCATTATTTTGCCAACTAATTTAAAAATTCAAAAGTGTCTATATAAATAAAATCAGTTAAAACCGCTACCAAATTGCCATACATCCATCAGCTTGTAGATGTCAAAAGAGGGAAGAATGCTCGGCGGGTAGTTTTTACTCTCACATACATATTCTAATCATTATTCCGTAGTGTAGCAGCAAGCTGGGCGTCTTGAATAGAGCCAGGGGGTATTTCAGGCTTTTTTTTGGGTTGGGTTGCGGTTTGCGCACTCCTCGCACCATTCTGTCCGGGGCGACAGAGGGGCGTAAGCACACACACCCACAACCCACCCGAACACCACGTCGCCTTCGTCGTTGGACCGACCACCGGAGCAGGGTTACTTGTCGTCAGTGGTCGGCCCGACGGAATACCTCCTATTTGGGGTACCCTCCCATCGACCGACGTCCCCCCCTCGGGGAAGACGTTGGTCTTTCCTCACGCGGTTGGCCTCTCAGCGGGTGACGGACTAATTCCTCGGTCACGTCACGTCGGAGGGTATATCAGGCTAAGGCTGTATCAAAACATAAATTCGATTTCATGTGGAGTGCTGTTCACATTACTAAGCAGCCTCAACTAAATATCAAATTGACTCAATTGACTCCCTGCAAAGCTGTGGAAATTGCTATGAAGAACTGTTTGACTTGGTACTATCATGATCTTTCAACCACCGTACCATTCGGACACGGTAGCAGCGTTCATCCATTTCACCAGGAAATGTTACAATCTCCAACTGTACGTTTTTAGCGCTTGTTTCTCTCGAGTACATACGAGTATATGCAAGATCTAGAATGAACTATCTGCTGCTATACTTAACAAAACATTACTTACCAAAACATTATAACATTTCTTTCTTTAAACAAGGTTTAAAGAAATGCAATTTTTTATGGTTGACAGCGTCTAGCTGTGTCTCTAGTGTTGAAAAGGCCCATGTTCAGCAATATCATTTACCATCAGATGTGATTATTGTTTGCTTATGTTAGCTAACAAGTAAGCATACTTGTTAGCTAACATAAGCAAACAATAATAAATATAATCATGGTGTATAACTCTTCGTGTGGTAACGGAGTAAGAATACAATTCACCACCCCTTATCTTGCCAGTGGGTGTCGTAAAAGACGACTAAGGGATATAATATGCATATAACATCTAAGAAAAATAAGGAACACTCGAAAGAAAACCCATTCCGTATACCAACCCGTCCGACCAGTGTGGCAGTATGTCCCGAAGGGAGGTTATCCGGCGGTGGAGGGCAGACCTGGAGTCCCCCGTAGCAGGGCGGGGGGGGGACTGTGGAAGCGGTTGCGCCACATCTCCACCGCTGGCTCACAAGGAAGCACGGCAACGTAACATTTAGGATGGTGCAGGTGCTTACCGGACACGGGGTCTTCGGTAAGTACCTGCATATGATTAGAAGGGAAGAGACCCCCGGATGTCATGAGTGTGGCGCGCCAACTGATGATACGCGTCACACATTGGAGATATGCCCCGCCTGGGGCTCAGCGCCACGACCTGTCGGCGGTACTTGGAGCGGACCTGTCGCTGCCGACCGTTATCGCAAAGATGCTTGGCAGCGACAGGTGCTGGTCGTCGATGGCCTCATTTTGTGAGGCCGTCATATCAAAGAAGGAAGTGACGGAGCGGGAACGCGAGGCGCTTGCGTCTGCTGACTCGCTTCGTCGCCGGCGACCCGGGAGGAGGAGGCGACAATATGCCCACCTACTCCCACCGCCCTGAACAGTAATGACAGGACGTGGCCAGACGACCATGCGTTGGGGTGTCGGGGATTGAATGTCATCAGACGACCTCTCCGGCACCCCGTAAAAGCGCGGAAGGGGCCGCTGTGGTTTTAGTGGGTATTCCGGCCGCGGATGTGGTCGGTGAGTCCCACACGGCCCCCCCCCGTCCGTCACTGGCGGGGGACAGTGCGTAAATGCATTTCCACAGCGTGAACAAAAAAAAAAAAAGTGTGGCAGTAAGTCAAATTTACCTTCTATTATGGAGGAGGCTCAAGCTCAACAGTTGGACGTATATGAGTTGAGATGATGATAATGGTATAACCGTCTCATTATGAAGATAACTTCGTGTTTGATCAGTGAGATATATACGGGAATATCTTTTATAAATTTCTTGTGTACGTGTGTATAACACTGAACTCCTCCTAAACGGCCAGACCGATGTTTACGAAATTTTATGTGTGTTCAAGGGGATTCGAGAATGATTTAGATTCACAATTAGACCCGGTAGGTGGCGCTGCTGTCTGTTTCAAGGAGAATTCCTTTTACTTTATTTGAACAAAACAATGTCTGATGGGTCAGCTCGTATAATATAAAATAATATTTTGTTATTTCATCATTCATGTATCAACCACTACATATACTATTATTAATGGTTAATCTTTTAGTTTGCAGAGAAATTGTATAATTTTATTCCAGAATATACTAGTGCCAGCGCTGCGAAACTGAGATTAAGCTAATTGCTTTTATGTAAAGAGAAAGTAAACTGCATATTGTATAGAAGCTTCATGCTTGGCGCGCTCTCGCTACTTCCACTATGAAGCTTATAAACTATTTAAATATTATAATATTAATTAAAAGTTTATTTTTTTAATGATATTGTTTATACAATGTAATAATGGCCACGTATTTTAAAAGAAGGAAACATTGAAATAAAACCCAATGCTAATACGTTTGAACACTCCGAGGGAGTACCCTCTCCCATCGACGTCCCCTTCCCGGGACGTCGGTCGCCGTCGCGAGGTCATTGAAATAAAACCCAATGCTAATACGTTTGAACACCCCGAGGGAGTACCCTCTCCCATCGACGTCCCCTTTCCGGGACGTCGGTCGCCGTCGCGAGGTCAGCCTCTCCGTGGGTGATGGACTAAAATCCCCGGTCCGGTCACCCGTAGCCTCTGCTAGGGCCGCATCAGACGCAGACGGCATCAGGCGCATAGGGGCCCAGGTCTACGAAAAGCTCTTAGTCGTCTTTTACGTTACTCACGAGCAGTGTAAGGGCGGTAAGTATTCGTAGCCGCTACCACACAGCATGAAGTCCATCATACAATGACAAATTAATTTTGACTTATGGACTGTGATACTGCTTTACACTTAGACAAAATGAAGTCAAATCAAATTAAAATGCAGACAAATTTTTTTTTTTTTTGCAAACGGTGGCAAACGAGCAAACAGTATACCTGATGGTAAGTGTTGCTGCCGCTCATGGACCTCTGCAAGGCCGCTGCCTACCGCGAAGAAATTGAAGGGAGTGTGAATGCGTGCATTGAGGCTCGGTGATACCCAGGCCACCACCAAAACCCTCCACACGCAAACACCCTCAGAAAATTGGGCTTCCGGCTCTCTCGCTCACCGAATGAAACGCAGTAACAAATCGCTACTACTCGGACGTCGATTTTCTGCGAGAGTGTGGTACTGCCCCGGACGGACCGGCCCGCAGCTGTAGGCAGATAACTGTCGACAGTGTGGTCCTACCACTGCAAAATGAATTAAAATCAAAACATTTGTACTGCGAAATCCCTTTTTAGGGCATTTAGAGCAATGTAAAGGTTAATAGTATTCGTAGCCGCTACCATACAAACTAATAATACGTTTAATAATAATTTTAAGGTGGAAACATCATTATCCGCGTTGGGCACTTTTTGGTAGGGGAAAATCTTATGGATTCGCGTCACCGACATGATCATGAATAACGACTAATTCTTCGTGCGTTGTCGGTTACATCCGTTCTTCTGCGGATTTCCGTATTTCCGATTCTATCTCGCAGAGAACTCCCGAGCATAGGCCGCTCCATAGCACGCGGAGCAACTTTGGTTATGAGGCCTACATTTACGGACCACGTTTCCGTGCCGTAAGTCATCACTGGTAACACACACTGGTCGTAGATCTGTGTTTTCAGACACTGAGGTATGTTGGACAAGAAGATCCTTTTAAGTTTCCCAAACGCTGCCCAACCGAGTTGGATTCGTTGGTTGACCTCTTTCTCGAAATTGGATCTACCTAACTGGACTGTTTATCCTAGGTAAACATAATGATAGACAGCTTCGAGTATCACATTGCCAACTAGGACTTGTCCATATTCATTTGTAAACCCACTAGTTGGGATACCCTGCTGAGATCATTGAGCATAGTACCTAGATTCTCCATGGATTCTGTTATAACGACGATTCGTTTGCAAATCGAAGGTCAGTGGGTGTGGGAGGTGAGTGAGTTGTATTATTTATTTTCTAATATCAAACCTCTGCAATGCATTACGCAGTCCGGATTAGTATTCCACAGTGGCTTAGGCGTTTTTTTACGACCGTGGTAAAACAGACTTCTAGACATTATGACGTTTCAAATTTTAATATTAAAAGTGCAGTTTTCACTTCTATCGGCAGTCTCTATAACTGCCAAATTTTTTTAGAGATAACGTTATACGTTAAGGAAATTATACTTGTATTGAAAGAAAGAAGGAAAGAAATTTTATTTTGTAAACCTCACACAATGTAGACACCAACGAAAGAAATAAGAACTACTAACTAAAAACAAGGAGTCGAATATGTGAGGCCAAAATATGGTGCCCATCTCAGCTTATGGTACAGTAAATATGATACTACACCGCTGATATTCTGATGGACCCGTACAATCAAGTCGCGGAAGCAACAATATATCTAAAACAAATATATTTAAAAAAAGTTAAACAGTAATATTTGAAATAGTAACATTAAATTAAGAATGAAATAAATTAATACTATACTATATCATATTCTAGTTTGTAAAAAATATCATAATTATCACATAAATCAATCATTATCATTCAATCATCGTATTGCTATTAATTGTATATTTTTAAAGACCTCCAGTATATAAACATACAATTAGTTGACAAAAAAAAAACTCGCAGACTGGGGATAATAATCTTTGGCTCTTGTATAGGGTCATCATCGGAGCTGACATATGTTCCACGGTTGGGCTCAAACCCACGATATCGACACTAGAGGTTTGTCTACTCCGCGATCTGTGCAGTGCATCTGTCATTTCAAGGTTCTTTTTTCACATCGACGCTGCCATATTTTAGTTAATTCTTGTGATAGCTATTGTAAAAAATTATTCATCACTATGGATACAAAGTATTTTAGTTAAATACATTGTTGCTTAACAATTCACAAAAATAGTCCCTCAGTAACTCAAGCATTGATTGGGTGCTGACAACCATATTATGATTAATCCAATGTAAATTTTGGCAGAATACACGTCATTCACCATTATATAATATTCTACATATATACAATTCAAAAGATTCTCGTGCATTATATTACATAAAGTACCAGCGAATTAAAATCATGAAAAAGATATAAGAGCGTCACATGACATATTGACCATCCCGCCAAAACTCCTTTATGATAGCAACACGAACGAGAGGCGTGTTGACCATCAAACATTACGATTGCCTAATATTTATTTGTATTCTGATGGAGTAAGTATACAATTCACCACTCCCTATCTTGCCCGTGGCTACAAAACGACTAAGGGATGTGATATGGATATAACATCTATCTAAGAGAGGGAAAACTCGTAATAAATCCTTTACAAAACAGTTCCGACCAGCGTGGTATAATAGAATTTCCTTTCTATTGTATAGGAGGCTCGAAGCAATCAGTAGCACGTATATGAGCTGAAATGAATGAGTAAACGAATGTTACGAAGTTTCCCGTGTGATGACGGAGTAAGAATACAATTTATTATTTTGCCGTGGGTGTCGTAAAATTCGATTAAAGGATATGATATGCATATTTTTTTTGGACTAATCCCACCACACATTCCCACCACTGTAACTCCTGTGAGCCAGGATCCACAATGGTCTCCGTATAAGACACCGAGGTTTGACCCTCAGGAAGTCCCGGGAAACGCTTTTAATTGTCTTGAAACCCGCTACAAATTTAATTAGAAAAGAAAAAAACAGGAGGAGTTGGAAAGATTCCAATCCCTCTGCATTGCGGGACATGAAGCAAAGTAGGCTAATAAGCCAGTAAAGGGATGTCCAATTACGTGAAGCGCAGTAGTATAGCACCACGGTTTTAACATAGCTTAAGAGACCTCTAAGTGTGAGCTTTACGATTGGTTGCAATAGAATGATATGCATATAACACCTATGCAAAGGAAAGGAAACTCGAAATAAAGCCCTATACCAACCCGTCTTGGCACCGCCGAGGCGTCGCTTCAGACGACACCCAAAAGGGTAACCATCCTGGACGGGCCACTGATGACAAGGTGGGGTACCAGTGGCTAGCGCACTTGGCGCTTGAAGGTACGCACCCAGCCCGCTATAGGCTGGCTAGCTGCCCCTTCGTCGCCCCGGACGGATACGAACCCGTAACGAATATACGAATACCAACCCATCTGAAAAGCGTGACATAGTAGGTCAATTTCTGTCATAACGTGGAGGAAAGTAGAGCCTAACAGTAGGACAATGAATTACATAAGTATTTATATATCGAGAATAAAACTATCAGTACAAGAGATATCCGTCTCGTCAGTTTCATCATTATCATTGAGCTAAATATAATGTTAGGAGATATATAACAGCTTTGACCGTTACTGAAGCGCGTCCATTTAATTGGACTGTCTACGCTAATGAGAAAGTGCAGACGAACACCTAATTGTTGGTTTGTTTTATTAAGAGACTCCTAATGAACTAGAATGATTGAAGTAATAAAGAAGAAGAAATTCATGTAGTGATAAATTGATAATGTAAAAATATAAATCAACACTATCTTGTCAGTGGGTAGTAAAAGATAATTAAGGGATATAATATGCAGATTACTGCTAACAAATAACAACAAACCTTGAAATAAAACCCTACTAACACGTTTTAACTTGTAGTTTCATTTTACCATTTATGCATCAATACTATCGATTTTAAGTTTTTTTTTAGGGGGGTGGTTACGTTCGACGCACTCCTCGTTCCACTCCGTCCGGGGTGATAGAGGGGCGTAAGCACGCACACCCGTAACCCACCCGTGACACGTCGCCTTCGTCTTTGGACCGACCATCGGAGTAGGGTGACTTGTCGTTAGTGGTCAGCAACGATTTTAAGTCTTGCATTAGTCTTCAGTGTTCTTCAGTGTGGTGACAAAGTAAGAATATAATTCACCACTCCTTATCTTGCCCGTGGATGCCGTAAACGACGACTAAGGGATATAATATGCATATAACATTTTTATGCAAGAGAAGAAAACCATGAAATAAAACCCTACTAACCTGTCTAAACAGTATGGTTTGTGGGTGAATTTCTCTTCTATTCTGGAGAAGCCTAGAGCCTAGTAGTGGGTCGTATATGAGCTGAAAAGATGATAAAAATAACAATAGAGACGTAATGTGAATATAAGGCTCTAAAAAGGGTATAAAATTTGTATTTGTTCGTATTAAATGTACCAGTTTTACAGCGTAAGTTTTATATAACATGGCCTTATTATTGTGAGAGTTGCACGGAAGCATGCCCTCGAGAACGTGTATTGACATGCCTGATTTGAATTCTTCTTTTATTGTAATGGTAGGAAATGCCCAGTTTTGTAGTTACGGTTCTCGTGTGAATATGAGGGGAAGATATAGCCTATGTTACTCGCTGGTAATATAGCTTTACATTGGTGGAAGAATTTTTAAAATTGGTTAAGTAGTTTAGGCGTGAAAGCGTAATCAACAAATCAACTCATTCACATTTATAATATAAACTAGCAACCCGCTTCGTTTCGGTTTCAATCGCCTTACCCGCGTAGTTCCCGTTGCCGTGGGAATACCGGGATAAAATATAGCAAATTCAAATCATTTATTATGTATAATTTTTTTTACAATTTTCTTAAAGTTATAATTACCGCCGGATCGGAATGCGACCGCACTGAGAAGATCCGGCAAGAAACTCAGCGGGATTGCCTATTTTTTTTTTTTTTTAATTTCTTTTAAATAAAATTACATCTTACAACATGCTTATTAATAGTTCCAGTGTAATGCCATTCGAAATATTACATAATATAGTTCACAAATATAATAATAATCACAAATGTAATAAAAAAATTATGGTTGGACCAGATCCCGCAAGCGGCACCCGATCACGAGTTAACTACTAGAGCAGCCATCACTCCCCTCAACCATAATGGAGGGAAGGGAGTGACCCGCTCCTCATAGCTACCGCTAGCAGACCCTTCAGTGAGCATGACCAATACCATTTGCCACAAACATAAAACACAGATCCAATAAAAAAATCGTTTGGCAAAACACGCTACACTTTACAATTATAGTAGCAACATTAAAAAAATAATAATAATAAACATGTGCGTAATTTCCATCATTGTAATAATGAGGAAATTCCTGTATGAGGAGCTGCTCATTGCCAGTCCGAGTTATCATCAAGATAATCTGAGATTTTATAATAACCTTTTAGATAAAATCTACTCTTGATTGCTTTTTTGAACTTATTCACTGGCATATCTCGGATATTATTCGGTAATTTGTTGTAAAAGCGTATACTTTGCCCCATGAAAGACCTGTTAATTCGCTGAAGATGAGTACTATGTACAACTAATTTGTGCTTATTCCTGGTATTTACATGATGAATGTCACTATATTTTTCAAATTTACCTGTATTTTTTTTTACATATAAAACATTTTCGTATATATATTGGGATATAACAGTCAGAATATTTACTTCTTTAAATTTCTCTTTTAGTGATACTCAGTGGCGTAGCGTGTGTCACTGTCGCCCGGGGCGGAGTTATAATTTGCCGCCCTTTTGACATCGTAAAAATAATAATTGTTGGTGTTGGTAAGAAAAAACGTAACGAAATGAAAGAATTGAGTAAAAAATATTTATTTCAAAACTATGTAAGTACGTGTGTAAGTAACATGACTGTGTGAACTTTAATAATTTACACTATTTTATTTATTTATTTTTTTTCGGGTGGGTTGCGGTCGGCGCGCTCCTCGCACCACTCCGTCCGGGGCGACAGAGGGGCGTAAGCACGCACACCCGCAACCCACCCACGTGCACGTCGCCTTCGTTGTTGGGCCGACCACAATAATTTACACTATAAAATTAATGTTTAATAAAGTCTAAACAGTCTAAAACTCTACTTTTCGCGACTTACGCGCAACGAAATCATTTATTCGGTCCTTGGACCCACCCTGTGTAATATCGGGTACGACTGGGCGTTGGAGGGGGAGCCTCCCGCCCGGGTTGGGCGTGATTTGGCGGGCTCGTCACAGCCCGCGGTGGGACGCTAGAGGAGGCGGCAAGCCTGGCGACTCTAGGCACCAAAGAGATCGTCAGGCGGCTCGGGCGTTGGGGTTGAGGGTAGCCCTGGACAAGATGGAGGCCATCCTGTTCCAAAGGCCCCGCATGGGCCCTCCCATCGACGTCTTGATCACCGCCAATTCGGTTGATATCAGCATCCGGGCGCATATGAAGTATTTGGGCCTGGTGTTCGACGGGCATTGGTGGTTCTGAGAGCATTTACGCAGGCATGCTCTATGGCTTATCGGCGCGGCGTCCGCCCTATCATGGCATATGCCGAACGTGGGCGGACCGAGCACTACGTGTCGACGGCTGTACGCGAGGGTCATCTGGTCGATGGCCCTGTATGGCGCGCCGGTGTGGGCGGGGTAGCTGATCGTCCGACTCAGGACTCTACTGTAGCGACCACAAAGGGCCATGGCGGCTAGGGCCATACGTGGATACCGCACGGTGTCGACGGAGGCAGCGTGCCTGTTGGCCGGGACTCCGCCGTGGGACCTGGAGGCGAAAATGCTCGCCGGTTTGTATCGGCGGGTGTCGGGGGTGCGAGTGGAGGGCGGTGTGATCTCTTTGAGGGAGCTTAGCGCCTGGCGCGTCGACACCCGCTGTGACGTCATTACCCGTCGGGTAGTCCGGCTGGAGAGGCCTCGGTTCGGTGTGTGGACAATGGAGGCCTTCCAGCCGGTGTTGATGCAGTGGTTAAAACGGCGACACGGGGTGCTCTCCTTCCGACTGGTGCAGGTTTTGACGGGGCAGGGATGCATCGCCAAATACCTGTACACGGTCGTTAGGAGGGAGAGTACACCGTCCTGCCACCCCTGCGATTGCGTCGAGGACACGGCGCAGCATACGCTCGAGGTTGGTGAGTTTGTGTTCAGTGCTGGGTGAACTGAGACGCGGTCTCAGTCTTTGCGAGGCAGTAGTCTCGCGGAAGGGGGCGGCGGAGTGCGTGCGCGAGGAGCGTCTCCTCGACGACGCGAACCGCCGCCGGTGACTGGGGCGGCGTAGGCGCGACTACCTGCGCCTCATGTCGCCCCAGTCGAGGCCGCGGGTGACTGGACCGTGGATTTAGTCCGTCACAGTCATGTGTTACGGGTGTGCGTGCTTATGCCCCTATGGCGTCCTGGACGGAGTGGTGCGAGGAGAGCGCCGACCGTAAAAAAATAAAAAAGTGTCCGCACAAAATATTTTTCTTCCAATTTTGCCGCCCTTCTAATAGTGGCGCCCGGGGCGGTCCGCCCCTCCGCCTCCCCCTTGCTACGCCACTGGTGATACTCTTGGGCCTAAATTATAAATCGCGTGGACAGCCCTTTTTTGTAAAACAAAGATTCTATTCAATTCTACGGAGCAACCCCACAGTAATATGCCGTATGACATAAGACTATGAAAGTAAGCGAAATAAACTATTCTGGCTGTTTCAATATCGGTTAACAAGCGAATGTTTTTACCGCATAAGCTGCAGAGCTGAGCCTACCTGACAGTTTCTCAATTTGAGGTCCCCATTGGAGTTTAGCATCTATAGTGACGCCTAAAAATGTGGTTGATTCCACAAGGTCCAGAGCCACACCATTGATTGCAACATTAGTACCCACTTGTCTCACATTGGGTGTAGTGGATTTAATACATTTGGTTTTTGTCTCATTAAGAACTAAATTGTTAGAATTAAACAAATGAACAACTTTAGACAGTGCATTGTTCACATCGTCATAATTAAGCATTTGTCTTTTAATTTAAGGCTATATTACTCCCTGATATTAAACTTTCCATTGGTGAAAGTATTTTTGAAATCGGTTCGGTAGTTTAAGCGTGAAAGCGTAACAACCTCTTCAGCTTTATATATAAGTATAGATTTATATAAATTTATAAATAGATTCAAACCGAATAAAACAAGCTCGTTAAAATATAATACGTATATAAATACTCTTATATATATACGTATATAAGCACTCTTAACATAAATATAATACGTATAACTATAAGCACTCTTTCTGTAGGAACAGAGGAAGAATACAATTCACCATCGCTTCCTTTACCATGGGTATTAGTATAATTCCTTGGCGATTTAAGTAAATTACATTACCGGCAAGGAAAACTCTAATTACAATTTTAAGCAAAATAGGGTGATCAGCGAGGTAAGTAGGTTCATTAGTAGGTTCATTTCAATTTTTCTTTCAATTTGGGTGAACAATATCGTTATTTATTGTGGAAAATCTTTTTATGATTGCATCTGTCACGATATCCTTATGGTGATGGATTAAAAATAGAATTCACCACCCATTACTCACCCACTCTTGTCCGTGGGATCGTAAAATACCACTAAAAGACAATCATCATCATCTCAGCCCATATACGTCCCACTGTTGGGCTCGGGCCTCCTCCATAATGGAAGGGTAATGACCTACTATACCACGCTGGTCAGACGTGTTGGTTAGGATTTTATTTCGAGTTTTCCTTCTCTTGCATAGATGTTATATGCGTTTTATATCCTTTAGTCGTCTCGTACGATCACCCACGGTTAAGATAGGGGGTGGTGAATTGTATTCTTACTCCGTCACCACACGGACAATAGAGGACGGACAAAAGACAATATTCATATAAAATCTATGCAAAAAAAAACAACTTGAAACAAAACCCTACAACAAAACCAACACGTCTGACCATCGTGGGGTAAATTTGCTGGGGTCATCGTGTAGGTCAATTCCCCTGCTGTAATAGAGGAGGAGAAACCCGTTTGTCGACCATATGCCATCCAACGCATCCTTTCCTATCTCGGACACACAGTGCGAAGAGGCGATGAGAGTCTGGCAACGCTGATTGTCGTCAGATCACGTGGTCGTTCACTAACCAGATGGACCGATTAAGTGAAAGACTCCTTGTCCTCAAAATTCTATGCGGTTGTGAGAGACGCGCTGGATCGAAACCAGTGGAAGCAGATCATCCGCTTCAGATGTAACCCCGATGCTAACCACGATCCTCAGACATGAGGGACCGACTATGGAGAGAGAGAGAGAGAGAGTGGAGGAGGTCCAAGCCCAACGATGGGATGTATGTAGGCTGTAATAATGATAATATGTCATAATGGCTTATATATGTTCTGAATATCGATACATTTCAATCGAAAAACGGTTTTGCGATATTTAGTTGACTTTCAATCGAGAGCCAAAAATCTAATACGACAGTTCGTGATTAATAGCTTTTGGGTTGTAAACAAAGATTAAAAAGCACTCCTGCGTATACAAGGGAAATCACTTTTTAGATTATTTTTAACATCAAAAAGGTAGGTCATCAATTTGGATTTTCATATATCTTTTATATATGTTCGGGCATAATTTCACAATATATAAATATAGGAATATGAATTCCTTTTATTTTGTTTGAAAAGGAAAAAAATATCGAATATAAATAAGCAATGGTCTCACATAAATTATTAATGATCCGATGAACTCGGTTTATTTTTTGTTATATATTTTTTTCTATTGCTTCTGTTATTGCCGGACCAATTTTATTTATGTATCTATATCTATGTAAACATCTTTGAGAATTTTATGTGTCCGTCACAATATCTAAGTAAGATACGGTAGGTATTTGCCGTGTGACGGACTATGAATACAAAGTGTCACCAATCATCCTCTTTCTGCGGGACTACCACTCGTTTTCATTAACGATTTTCCCCGTAATGCCGTCTCGCCATTTAGGCTGAATACTGGTACCGATTCTTTGCTATCGGTGGGCATCAACGAGCTCTAAATAGTTAATACCTATTGCCTTAGAATAATAACGTATACCTAGAAGGATAGTGTCAATACTTCGACCTTTCAAAATTTGAATCTAAAAATACTAATGGCGCGCAGACGATTACACACGTACACACGCAAACTACTATACAAATTATGAAATCAAATTTTGTTTTTATTAACATAAATCGTAGAAATAATTTTAAAAGTAATGTTAAAAACCTTTTTAAGTTTTTCAAATGTGTTGTGACACCATTTGAATGCACAAACCGTCATAATTATTAATTTATTTTTTAAGAGTTGCGTACGTACGTGCAGTACATTGACTTATACATTACGGAATGGTTCCGGCGTAAGCTCCATCAGGCTCCAATTGAAATGCCTCACTTTTTGAGCGTGAACTTACCTTCTATACGTTATTATTCTAAGCCTATTGCATTATAAATATTTAATAACAATGTTTTGTCTCGTTAATTACGCCTAAGGTAATACTTAAAATTAAGGTGGCGTTAGTGAAAACAAACTTAAGAGCTACAGCAGCAGTGGTATGTTTTGGTAGCACCTACAAGAACGGTGAAGAAGAAAATTGTAACTACTATCCTATTCCTTAGAATAATAACGTATTGAAGGATAGTGTCAATACTTCGAACTTTCAAAATTTGAATCTAAAAATGCTAATGGCGCGCAGACGATTACACACGTACACACGCACACCACTATACAAATTATGAAATGAAATTTTGTTTTTATTAACATAAATCGTCGAATTACCTTTAAAAGTAATGTTAATAATCTTTTTATATTTTTCAAATGTGTTGTGACACCATTTGAATGCACAAACCGTCATAATTACCTATTTATTTTTTAAGAGTTGCGTACGTTCGTGCAGTACAATGACTTATACATTACGGAACGGTTCCGGTGTAAGCTCCATTAGGCTCCAATTGAAATGCCTCACTTTTTGTGCCTGAACTTACCTTCTATACGTTATTATTCTAAGATCCTATTCATTAAATGGTTTCCAGATTGTTACAAACCGAAAACGAATTGAAGTATTTTATGTGATTTATTTCGTTATGTTGAATTTGATGAAACCCCAGCCTACATTTGTATGTACGTATATTTATGTGTACCTCTATATTTTGAGTCCACAAAAATCTGGTAAGTTAATTATAACTTTTTGAGGTTCTACGACAATAAATGGAGCCCATCTCGTGCCGCCACACCAACCAAATTACGGACGAAATATTGAATTGAAATGTCTGCTCTCGTTAAATTTCAAGTACCTAATCTGTATTTTTTTTATATTTATTAAAAAGGAATTTTCAAAGCATTATGTGCTGGTATTGTTTATGGCATTTTATGTAATGAGATGCGGAGGAAGTGCTACACTGTAGTAAATATGATGTTATATAGTGTTTTAGATATGTATTCGTTTTCCATCAAAAATTCTCTGTCTGAAGAATCTAAAGATATCGTTAACAGTGTGGCTAAAGTACTGTTGAAGGCAAATTTTAATTTATTGATAGACAATGAGTTTAAATTAAGCGATGATTTATGCATGAAGTCTCAGCATAAAGGTCTTAGTAACCATGGCATAAAATGCCTTAAAAACATATTTATTAAAAAAAGAAAATAATAACGTTCGTTAAGAATCAGTGCCAATTTCTTTCTAGATAATTAGCGAATTGTCTCTATTCGTTTTAATTTAATTGTTGCAAATTAATGGAGGTTTGGATAGTCATTGAGTAAGGCAAATAAAGTCAACATGTCACGTAATTTATGGTTTAGTTTATAATTAAAATAGCTTCAAAATAGGCTGTTTATATGTAAAGTTAGTTATTGATCTTTGTTGTTAGTTTTAGCTTATTAATAATGTATTTTCTAACTTTATAGTAATACAGAATGTATGTACTATGTACCCTAGGGAGTGATCTACAGATAAACTCATTTAACTCACGTATTCATTTACGATTTATTTATTCTTGGTATTTTCCATTTATTACTTAAATCCCTGTGGTTTAGTTTTATGTAAATACTAGATCTAGGTATATTGTTTAGTATTGAATCGATTCTTATTCTTCTTTTCAGCCTATTGCTGGGCTTCGGCATTCTTCATAAAGGGAGGAATATTATCTTACTATACCTCACTGGTAAGACGGATTGGCATAGTTTTATCCAGAGTTTACCTTCTCTTGCATATATGTTATCTTTACATTATCTAACTTAGCCGTTTTAGAACACCCATGGCTTAGAAAGGAGTTGAATTGTGTTTGGAGACACGGGGACTAAGTGCTTGAATCGATAGCTTTTACGACGATTAATTCATGTTAATGGAAGCTTTCTGTGTGATGACGCGAGTAATCACCACATCTCACCACCCCATTTCTTGCCTGTGGGTATCATAACAAACGACTCGGGCCTCCTCTACAATGGAAGGGTTATTAATATATTACGCTATACCGCGCTGGTCAAACGTGATGGGTACTGTTTTATGTCAAGTTTTCCTTTTTTTGCATAAATGATATTTGTATATCCCTTAGTCGTCTTTTACGATCCCACGGATAAGAGGGGGGTGGTGAACTTTATTCTTACTTCGTCACCACACGGAAACTCGAAGCTAGGGAAGCCAAAAAACTCGAGCCCGGGGAAGTGTGTGAGCGGAGTCAAATGTAAATTCATGATCATGGAGGCTTTACATGTAGTGACAAAGTAAGAAAATTCAACATTCATTAATTCAACATCCTCCTCTCTTGCCCATGAGTGACGTAAAAGACGATACAGGGATATAATATACAAATAACATCTATCTAAGAGAATTATAACTCGATATAAAAAACTATATCAATTCTTATGACTAGCTTTATATAGGTCAATTTCCTTTCTATTGTGAAATATATATAATTTTTCTTAGAATAATAACGTATAGAAGGATAGTGTTGGTACTTCGAGCGGTCAAAAACGTGAAGCCAAAAATACTACATGCGCGCACACGCACACCACTATACAAATTATAAAATAAAATTTTCTTTTTATTTAAATAAATCGTCGAAATACTTTTAAAAGTAATGTTCAAAACCTTTTTATGTTTTTCAAATGTGTTGTGACACCATTTGAATGCACAAACTGTCATAATTACCAATTTATTTTTAAAGACGTGCGTGCAGTACAGTGACCTTGTATATTACGGAACGGTTCCGGCGTAAGCTCCATTAGGCTCCAATTAAAATGCTTAATTATTTGTGCGCAAAATTACCTTCTATACGTTATTATTCCGAGTCTTTTTTATTTGTTGATGGTTCATTTACTTAATTTTAATACGATCTTCTCTTTTATTTTGTTATTATTATTATACGTTTTTAGGTTAGATTATTGTTATATTTGTTATTATTGCAATATATTATTTGCAAAGAGATACTTATGTTTTGATAGTATCTTTTATAATTTGCTACCTGTACATCGCTGACGAGCATTGTGATATGATAGCGACGCTGTAGAATAACAGCATTGTGATATCCACTGTACCGAGTTAGATACCTCAACATTATGCTGAGTAGCTATCCTTTTCCTCTTTTGCGAAGGGGACGCTAATCTTAATGTAATTTTTGTTATTTTCGTTGTGTTTTTCTTTTCTTATTATTTATGATTTTTATGTTATTACACTTTTATTTTATATTCTTGTACCTACGTGTTCCTCCCGTAAAGGAGTAATAAATTATTTTTCTTTTCTTTCTTTTTTCTTTCTAAATAGGCTCAAACCCAGCAGTGGAACGTACATATATGCGCTGTGATGATAACGTATAAATGTTTAATGTTTATACATGTATTCTTTTTTTTGGCGACAGGCTATGGTGCAGTCACACCCTGTCCAATACGTCTTCCTGAGTGAAATCTTTCCAACTCCGTTTTTTTTTCTAATTAAATTTGTGACGGTTTCTGAGACAATTATTGAATTATAAGTGTTGCCGGGGACTTCCCGAGTGTCAAATCTCTGTAAATTACACGAAGGCCATTATGGATCCTCGCTTGCAGGGATAGCGGTGGAAATGTCTGGTGAGATTAGTCCCAAAAAAAGGGAGCCGTCGCTCATGACGCCTAGCAGATGTGAAACATCGAAATGATTTTGTACGAGTATATATGCATAAAAGAAAAGATTACGACAGGAACTAATATGGCATAAAGTATTAAAAAAAATAATTGTTTTTTTTCTAGAAAATGATTATTTTAATTCAATAAACATTTATTTTCATTTCTATACAATATAGGTATGTGTGTAGGTTAATAATTTATTTTGAGCTCACTAGATGGCGTTGTACAAAATTCTAAAATAGGTTATGGTTTCGTTACACAAATGTACAAATCAAAGCGTGGCGTTAACGCCAACGATCAGGTTTACCCTCGCCTATAGATGTTTCACATCAGAAGTTGTTATAATTTACTCAAATCTGCTTAACCAACGGCACATAGTATATAGTAGCCTATACCTACCTACTATTGGTAGGTAGGTATCATAACCAACACGCCGTTTATTCAGTCAATAATTGGCAATGCATTTTATTTACATTGTCTAAGAATAAAAATATACAATAGTCTAGTTCGAAGCGTATTTTGAAACTGAAATTGCATACCATTTTTCTAAAGTATTATACATTTTTATTCAAGTTGTATGTGAGAAGTTCATAACTATGGATTTGTGGGTAACATACCCACCCGTTTACATATGCATGACTGTCATTTTGCATAGTGGTGTTTTGTTTATATTCATGCATAGTTTTATGAAATAGCTACATCGACACCCCTTTACTAACCGACTTTAAAAAAAGTGAAACTTATGTGAGTTGAGATGATATGTTTCTGAATTTTAAGTTAAGAAAGTACATATTCCTTTTGAATACATGTAAAAGTATGCATATTAAAATAGTAGTATCCTATAAGGATTTTATCATAAAGACGTATCTATCTGGGTTTTTTCTGGTAATACTTTGAAACGCCGGAATCTATTCTGATAAGATTCATCATCATCATTTTAGCCTATCACCGTCCACTGCTGAACGTAGGCTTCCCTCATGTTACGCCACAAAGTGCGGTCCTGTGCCGCCTGCATCCAACGACGCCCAGGAACTTTTATCAGGTTGTCGGTCCACCTAGTTGCAACCTGCGTCGTCCAATACGTGGGCGCCACTCGAGTACTTTTCTTCTCCAGCGGTTGTCGGTTCGTCGAGCGATGTGGCCTGCCCATTGCCACTTCAGCATGCTATTTCTTCGTGCTATGTCAGTTACATCCGTTCTTATGCGGATTACCCTATTTTGGATTCTATCTCGCAGAGAAAGCCCCAGCATAGCTCGCTCCATGTGGTTGGAGCGGACGCACGGGGTGCTTTCCTTCCGACTGGTGCAGGTGCTTACGGGGCACGGTTGCTTCGCGAAGTACCTGCACAAGATTGTCAGGAGTGAGAGCACACCGTCCTGCCACCACTGCAATTGCGACGAGGACACGGCGCAGCACACGCTCGAGGTGTGTGCTGCGTGGGAGGGGGAGCGCCGTGAACTCGTCGCGATTATCGGTGCCAACCTGACGCTGCCGACCATCGCCAGGGTGATGCTCGACAGCGTCAGGAACTGGGACGCGGTCGCCGCCTTCTGTGAGGCCGTAATCTCACGGAAGGAGGCGGCGGATCGTGTGCGAGTAGAGCTCCTATTCGGCGACACGTACCGCCGCCGGCGACTTGGGCGGCGCAGGCGCGAGTATCTGCGCCTAATGCCGCCCTAGCCGAGGCCGCGGGTGATCGGACCGGGGAATTGTCCGTCACCCGCAGAGAGGCTGACCGCGCGACGGCGACCGACGTCCCAGGACGTCGAGAGGTGAGGGTACCTGAAAGGGTATTCCGTCGGGCCGACCACTGACGACAAGTCACATCTGCTCCGGTGGTCGGCCCAACAATGAGGTGACGTACCCGCGCGCCGTCCTTTCATCGTCCCGGACGGATTGGACCGCGCGTGCGCTTACCGTAGCCCACCCATAAAAAAAAAAAGCATAGCTCGCTCCATAGCACGCTGAGCGACTTTGAGCTTGGTTATGAGGCCTACATTTAGGGACTACGTTTCCGTGCCATAAGTCATCACTGGTAACACACACTGGTCGTAGATCTGTGTTTTCAGACACTGAGGTATATTGGACGAGAAGATACTCTTAAAATTGCCGAACGCTGCTGATAAGATTATCCATCATTATTCCCTTTTTGATATTTTTCGTTTAGTTCGATTTCGTTCAGTCATATTACAAAAATAAAAAATAGGACGTCTCTACATAAATTGGAATATAACAACGCCGTGAACGAAGCTGCGGATAAGTATTAGTTATAATAGAAGTGTAACAATTCGCAATGCGGTCCCATCTTGAGTAACATTTCAATTTTACTTCATAGTTGTAATTGCTAAAGTTACCTTAAGTACAGGTTAAGAATCCGTGATTAAACCAACTTTAACAATTACACTATTGTTTGTTGTTGTGTTCTTTGAATAAAATAATTTAATAACATGAAGGCGTTCGTTATATAACTAGCAATATAAGAGGCTTGTGAACCCTCTCTACGACCGCTTAAACCCTTAAGTAGGCCTTAAAACGTAATACTTTTGTATTCGCGTTCAGATCGAATGCCTTAAGTATTCTTCTCCCGAAGCTTTAACGAGGTTATTAAAAAAAGAATAGGAATGTATGGCCATATTAAAAGGGACTGGGTTTTACTTTATAACATTTTTAGGGTGGTAACATCTCATATAACATCAGGATTTATTACTACTGTGAAGATACTCACTTTTTCCTTAAATATTTTTTGCAAATATAAGCTTTAAGATTTTGACGGGCACGTGGAAGTGTCATATGGTTGTTTGGTATTATATTCAATATCTTAGTATTAAATTAATTAATTTTTACGATGGCGTTATATTTGATGTAATGCAGAAGAATTGCTGGGGTGTAGAGAATATGTAAAAGTGCTTTACAAATGTTTCCGTTTTCCTTCTAAATTACCTGAAGATAACGTCAACAGCGAGGCCATAGTACTGTTGAAGGCGATTATTTGACTTTCTGACAGACAATAACTAATGTGAAGAAATTAATAATTTGTAAATAAAATTGTGATTCAATATTGTCAATAATGGACGCATATTAGTTGCTGATTACCAAAACAAGAAAAGAAGAAGCTTCGTTTATATTGGATTCCGGTGTGTCACCCGTTTGGGTTCTTTCTATGGTATGGCTAGGGTAGGTAAGTGTCGCCCTTCGCTTACTTCTAATAGTGGACTTTAATAATCTGACGTATGAATACCTACTGAAGTATGCTAAATGAATGCATCTAGCTCGAAGATATTCTACAAAAAGTTCTAAATATTCTTATTCATTTGGTAACATCAGTCTCTTGTCTATACTCCAATTTCATTACCAGTTCCTCGTGAAAAGAATTTATTAATTAACCAAATAAAAGGAAAGATATTGAGGAAGGAAGCTAAATTTCTAAAGTAGAAGCAAGACTAACTTAAGAAAGATTTATTTCTGCACTAAATAAAATAGTAGCCGAAGGCTGAAAGTATTCACCTGTGGAGAGACATTGTTGTTCTGAAACACCAAGTGATAGAAATAAATCAAGGCCTTTGTAGTATCTCTGTGGGCGACACGTTCATTTCCTATCGTTACACTACTTGAATATGTATGAGTCGACCCACGTCTATTGTATATTGTTAGCTATAAGAAGATTAATACGAGTCAATGAAGACCTAATAGATGAACCATAAAATGACTCAATCTGATATTTTTTTTTTTAATTTTATGGCTTTTTTTCTGAAGGTGTAACACTTCTTCTTCTTTTTTGTCTTGGCAATCAGCTACAAATACGAGCCATTTTTGCCAGTGTCGAGTTATAATTATCTTTTCAAGTTCTCAGTTTCTTCATGTCAGTAATGGTCTGTCAGTAAGTCAAAGTGTCGCCCTCAACAGTGTAATGGCCACTGTTAATGGTATCTTCTGAGAATTTTGGTGGAAACAAAAAGGTATGTATAGCAATTTTATATCATATTCACTACACCTCAGCAGTTTTGCCACTATATATTACATAAAATGCCATCAAAATTATTTAATATAACACGTTAAAACACTAAGATATTGAATATAATACAAGAACACCACTTCAGATTCCCGCTAAAAACTCCGGTGTAACACTTGTCTGATCCAGTTGTGTACGTGAGTTTTGGCGCGAATGTCAAAATGTCATGTGGCGCTCTTATATTTTATTCATTATTTTAGTGTTTTACAATGTTATATTGAATAATTTAGCTGACATTTTATACACTACTAGTGGTCGCCGTGGCACAATGCTCAATGATCTCAGCAGGGTATCCCAACTAGTGGGTTTACGAATGAACATGGACCAGACGAAAGTCATGTGAAATGCCCATGTCATTCCTGTACCGGTCCTAGTTGGCAATACAATTCTAGAAGTTGTCGACCTACCTAGTTACCTAGGACAAACAGTCCAGTTAGGTAGATCCAATTTCGAGAAAGAGATCAGCCGACGAATCCAACTCGGTTGGGCAGCGTTCGGGAAACTTAAGAGGATCTTCTCGTCCAACATACCTCAGTGTCTGAAAGCACAGGTCTACGACCAGTGTGTGTTACCAGTGATGACATTTTTTTTTTTTATATTTTTTTTTATGGGTGGACTATGGTAAGCGCACGCGCGGTCCTGTCCGTCCGGGGCGATGAGAGGACGGCGCGCGGGCCCATAACCCACCCGTACCCACGTCACCTCGTTGTTGGGCCGACCACCGGAGCAGATGTGACTTGTCATCAGTGGAACCAGTGATGACTTATGGCACGGGAACGTGGTCCCTAAATGTAGGCCTCATATCAAGGCTCATACTCAATCAGCGTGCTATGGAACGGGCTGTGCTCGGGATTTCTCTGCGATATAGAATCCGGAATACGGCAATTCGCAGAAGAACGGGTGTAACCGACATAGCACGAAGAATAGGCGTGACGACAGTATAAAAGAATCGATGCATTAATGATTTTAGGGGAAAATACATATCAAAAAATTTTAATACGCTACTTTAGATTTATCTAAATAATTGAGATTATTAAGATTTTCAAAAAATTATATCATTAAAATACTGCATTCGGCCATTTTGGCTGAAACACCAATTACAGTGTATTACATCACGTTAAGGTAAACTACTCGGTTTGTTGTTCTCAGTACTACTGATTACGCATTTGGATTGATTTTTTATTTGTTTACGTGTGATTTACCGACTCTACTCTATTATTACAATGGAACCAAGCTTTGTTAAAGCAAACAGCTCAAATTTGTCCAGGATTGATGTATTGATGTTGGATGATTTCCTCGCTACAAATAAAGAATTTTGCTCGCCTGAGTTTAAAAACGTAAAAACTTCTTTGTAAGTAATTTTTTGTTTATCTTTACTACCATGTTTCTAGTAACCTAATCTCTAGTACCAACTTAGATATAATCTAACTCGTTTTGAACTGATGTGAGTTTATTTTATTTTTACATTAAACTTGTCATTGTTTATTCTTGAGGTTAGCTCCCTCACAGCTTTGCGAGCTTTAACCATTTAACTCTTATTATTTCCTTGTTAGGAACATGTACAAATACTTTGTTGGGGGTTTTTATTGATGTATTTTTGCACTGAGGTACTGCACACCACTTATAAACTTTGGAATTCATTTTTATCACAAGAATTAATTTAATGTTTTGCTTACTTTCTTCGCTACACATAGACACAAGGACGTGTTTACCTTAACGTGACGTAACAGCCGACGCCATGACACCGGCAAGTACTTGGGCTAGCCCCCCACCCGACAACATAGCAGTAGAACGATTCAGCTTGGAAGTTTTTCTTCCTGACACGCTCCGCCGAGTTCTTACCTGAGATAACTGCCAAGCAGAAGATGGCGACCTCATACCAGTTCCTAATCTGTGGACTATGGTCTAAGTGATGGTCGGCAGCTTTGGCAGTGATACTTGCGATGAATTCACGGCGCTGCTCTACCCCGGCCACACAGATCTTTTCTTTTTTTATTGCAAACGGTGGCAAACGAGCAAATAGTACACCTGATGGTAAGTGTTGCTGCCGCTCATGGACCTTTGCTAGGCCGCGGCCTGTAGTGAAGAAAGTTAAGGGAGTGTGAATGCGTACAATAAGGTTTGGTGATACTAAAGGTATCACTAAAACCCATCACACGCAAACACCCTTAGAAAGTTGGACTGCCGGCTCTTTCGCTCACCGAACGAAACGCAGTAACAAAATGCTACTACTCGGACGTAGATTTTTTGCAAAAGTATGATAATACCTCAACAACAACAACCTCAACTTATTTAAATTAAACCCAGCCCAAAGTGAGTCCAGTCTCAGCTAATATATGGTATATTACAATAACCCGCACGAACTACCTCAGCTGGGAGCAGAACAAAATAGGCGTTAGCACAAAGTCCTCTGCGCGCTTCACGAAGAGACCACTGCGCCGATTCGGATAATCTATAATCAGCCGCTTAAATATAGAAGCACCCCTGTTAACAGCACCTCCCTATACCAGACTGGCAAACTATTAAATGACTTGACGACATCTAAATACACCGCCAACAGCACCTCTCCGCCAGTGAGCGCCTTAATGACAACGGGCCACAAGCATAGAGAGACTGCGATCTTCTGCCAAAAAGAGTTCGTCTGATCTCGACAACCTCGCTGAGGTGCTGGCTGATGCGGGCAATCAAGATTCTCTACATTAGCTTGCCATCCAGAGCAACACGGTGGGTCTGTAGAACCCTGAATTCACTACACAGTTATCTGTGATTGCCCCCTGCCACATATAATATCTACGCGGATGAAGTCGCGGGAAAAAGCTAGTCATAATTATGATTGTTTGACATTCAATTCGACCATAGATTTTAACCGTAAACAAAAGTGTCTAAGCGTTGGTGTGTCTGTGTAGCGATTGCATGGTAGTGTGCGTAATGCCTTTTTTTAATGAATTGAATGTATTTATAATCCATTATTATATAAAATTTCAGTTTTACGCACTTTTCCTCATTATCTACTTCAACTGTGCCAATTTTCATACTTGTCCATCCACGTAATTTTCGTAAAAAGGTGTACAAAGTTTTTTCTTCACGTATTAATATATAGATAATTCCATAAAAATTTTATCGAAATCGGACAAGCGGTTTTTGAAAAATCAACAAAAATCGAAAAAATTATCTACATTGTCTACATTATTGAAGTCGGATTTGTTTTTGCAAAAAATAATTAAATTATAGTTCATAAAATATAGGGTGATCTCTATGACAGTTGTCCCTAGTGCTGTCACGCTTACGATAAAGACCGTATTTTTTTATCGACAAAACTCTTTATTTTTATAATTGTGATTTTCTATTATACCTAATTAAAATATAATCAATGAAAAGCTTTTTGAATTTATTTCAAACAAAACTATTATTTGACTGTTTTAATTATTCAAAAGGTCAAGACAATCAAGGTCTAGGTCACTATTATCGTCATCACTGGAGCGTTCCTGATATAACATTTATCATTTTTTGCTAAAGAGGAACAGTCGTTAGATCAATCGATCAATTACGACTGTTTTATAAATAAATACATCTAGTTTATTGACAATAATGTTTATTGACAATATGTTTAATTAATTCAATTTTTGTATTTTATTACGTAGCTGTCTGATTTAATTGTAAAAAATATGTTTAATATATATGTATGTAATATATGTATGTAAAGTTTTATATAGGTAATGTATTGGGTTTATTTCTTTTACGAATAATTTAATAAAGATCGGTTATCGATTTAAGTATATCGACTTGCCCATCTATTTTTTATTTTCAGTCCAGTAAGACCTTGTACATGCGTAAGCGTCATTTATGTATAAAATGTTTACTAGGTATTTCAGCACTTACTAGGTACATTTTAGGCAAGAATATTAGGGGGCGCGGCCGGAGCACCTCCTCGTGGTGCTCCCTGGTAACGTCCATTTGGACGTCATGCGTCCATTTGGACGACCAAGATTCCGGCAGGTGGGGGGGTCTCCGCGTGCGGCTCTGGTGGCAGAGCGCACGGCTGTGCGGGACGGTTGCGTCACGGCCCGGGGGCGTGACGGGTCGGTCGCTCGTGAGCGGCCAGACCCGGAAGGCCCAAACCGTAATCCTGAGCAGGGGGGTCAGGACCGGGGGTCTTCGGACCGCGGGGAAGAAAACCCCTATAAAAAATTACCCCTAATCCTAAGTTTGGCCACTCGGCGAGGGGATGAATGGTTGGTGGGTTAAAAAGCGCGCGAGCGTCCAGCCGTTAGAGTGGTAGTCGAGGCAAGACTTAAAAACGTCCAACAATATGGCAGAAGTGAATACCAGTATGACTTCACCAGAGGGTCCCGGCCAAGCCGGGGAATCCCTTGCTGTGCCGGTGCTTGCGCGCGACGTCCACGTGGAGTCGCGCCCAAGTCCCGGCACAGTCAGTCCCCAGTCGTATGGGTGGGGGACAACTACTGCCCTTACTGCTGAGAGCCCGGCACAACATCCTGAGGCTCACCGGGGGGAGGGGAAAGAGGAGGTGAAAGGGAGAGAGGAGATGGAGAAGAAAAAGGTAAAGCAGAAAAAGGGGAAGAGGAAGCAGAAGCGTACCGTCCAGGCGCGAGCCCGCATTGAGGCTGCAAGGTCGAAGGCGTGGCGGGAGCGGCAGAAGACGGCCGGTATGGCTGAGTGCGACGAGGGTGGCAGCACTGCTGCTGCAGAGCCGTCGCAGGACGAGGGCGGCGAGGCCGCAGGACCGTCCACGATGAGACAAGGCGGAGGGAGCGACTCCGAAGAGTGGAGCGACTCCGACCGGTACAGCTCGGAATTGAAGCTGTTGAGCGACGAGGGTAGCACTGCTGCAGAGTCGTCGCGAGACGAGGGCGGCAGTGCCGCAGGGCCGTCGGAGGAGGAGGCGTTCATGGCCTCGGAGATGTCGGCGGACGAGGGCGGCAATGCCACAGAGCCGTCCGCCGACGAAAGTTGCACCGACCGGATGCAGGTCGGCCAGAGCAGGGACGAGGGCGGGGGATGCGCCGCAGGTCCGTCCGCTAGGAGTAGGATAGGGACGATAGGCGGGCCGTCAGTTGAGGAGCTCGTGGGTAGGCCGTCGTTGTCGAGGAAGGTGATGCAGGCTGCCGAGAGGACCACCACACCGGTAAGTGCCAGGAAGGAGAGGAAGGAGAGGGAGGAGGCCCTCCCCCCGAGCGTCCGGAAGCGCCCCCTCAAGGGGGGCAGCTCGAACACCGACTCGGAGGGGAGTACCACCATGCCTCCTCCCAAGGTCCCGACCATGCCCCGTGGGCGCAGAGGTCGTGGATCGGCGAGGCCGGGGACCCCGGTTCCGGCTGACTATAGTGGCGCGGTGGCGGCCCTACAGGCCGCGAACGCCCGCCTTAGTGAGGAGGTCTCCGGCTTGCGGGAACGCAACCACAAGCTGGAGACGGAGCTATCGGCGGTGCGACGGGAGAACCGCGGGTTGGCCAAGGAGATGGCCGACCTGCGGGCCCAGTTCGCGCGCCTGGCGCCGGCCGCGCCGTCGGTGCCGGCCTCGCCATCGAAACGGGCTGCGCCGGGGAGGGCGGGCCCGTCGTCTACGTCCGTGGCGCCGGCTGCGCCCGTCGCGGCTGCTGCGCCGGCTGCGCCCGTCGCGGCTGCTGCGCCGGCTGCGCCCGTCGCGGCCTCGGCGATTCCTCCCCTCGTCGTGGTCCCTCCGCCGCCTCGTGGCCGCGGGAGACCGCGGAAGGGGGAGGAGCCGCCGCCCGACGAGGTGCACGGCGTGTCGGAGTCGGCGGTACGCGTCATCTTAGCCCGAGTAGGGGTGATGGTGGATGCGCGTATCGCCGCCGTAGCGGCCAGGCTCCCGCCTGAGCCACCCCTCCGACCGCCGCTCGCCGCGGACGGGGCGAGGCGGCCGCAAGCGTCAGCTCCCACCCCGCTGCCCTGTCAGGGTGGCCGCGTGGTGAGCTACGCAGCGGCCGCGGCTGGGCCCAAGGGGGCCAAGAAGGCCGGCAAGGTGCCGGCTCCCGCCAAGGCCGGGCCGCGGCCGCTCCTGCTGCGCTCAGCGCTGCTGCCAGGCTCGAACAGGGCTGGCAGGTGGCTGAGCGGAGCAGGAAGGCACGCGGCCAGAAGCGGAGAGCAGCGGCCAAGAGTGCCGCCGTGGCTGCCGCTCCCCAGGTGGGAGCCGGCAGAAAGGGGAAAAGGTCGCGCAGGGGCCTCAAGTCGCCGAAGACGGCCGCGGTGGTCATCACCGTGCTGCCTGAGGCGGCTGAGAGGGGCCTCAACTATGAGGCCGTCCTAAAACGCGCCCGGCGGGAGCTGGACGTCTCCGACATCGGGGGCGTCGAGGCAAGGACCCGCAAGGCCCGGACAGGGACTCGAATACTCGAGCTCCCTGGGGCCGAGGGCGGGAAGACGGCTGATAGTTTGGCCACGATGTTGAGGGGGCTGTTCGGGCCGGAGGATGGTGTCCGAATCGCCAGGCCTGTCAAGTGCGCAGAGATGCGCCTGACGGGCTTGGACGATTCCGTGACGGTGGAGGACGTCCGGGAGGCCATTATGGCGCGTACCGGATGTGCCTCGGACACCGTCCGGATTGGCACCATCCGCACTGGTCCGGGCGGCGTCGGTGCAGCCTGGGTGCAGTGTCCGATGGAGTCGGTCAAGCAATTGGCCGACTCAGGCAGGCTCCTCGTGGGCTGGAGCTCGGCGCGGGTAACCGTGCCAGAGCCCCGGCCCGCGAGGTGTTACAAATGCATGGCGGTCGGGCATACCCGACCGACATGCAAAAACTGCTTTGACTGCAGCGGGCTATGTTTCCGTTGCGGTCAGACCGGACACCAGGCGGCATCGTGCTCTGCGGTGCCCCACTGCCCCGCGTGTGCGGCAGGCAATAGGCCTGCCAAACACCGCATGGGCTCTGGGGACTGCAGACTCCCAGCATCGGCCCCGAAGGGGCGGGACGGCCCATCGACCGGGCCAGTCCCCGCTCCGAGCGCAGCCCGATCGCCCGTCAGTGCGGAGGAGGTGACGATGATACGGACCGTTAATGGACCCCGTATCCATTCGTCTCCTCCAGGCCAACCTCAACCACACCGCCGGTGCGCAGGACGTGTTCCTGCAAGCCATGGCGGAGTGGTTGATAGGAGTAGCCGTAGCCACGGAGCCGTACATGGTGCCCGACCGGCCTAACTGGTTGAGTAGCACCGATGGCACCGTGGCAATTGTCGCCTCCACGTCGTGGCCTTCGTCGCCTCTGACCCTTAGGGACAGGGGCGTCGGATACGTCGCGGCGGACTGGGGGGAGATTACGCTCCTCGGAATCTATCTCTCCCCTAACTGGAGTGTGACCGATTTCGAGGCCTCCCTCACCATCATGGAGGCCTCGTTACGGCGAATGGCATCGCGCCAGGTCTTCGTCTTGGGGGACTTCAACGCCAAGTCCGTGGCGTGGGGGTCTCCCCGGACGAACGACCGAGGACGGGCGATCGAGGAGTGGGCGGCGGCACTGGGCCTCTGTTTGCTGAACAGGGGCTCGGTGCATACGTGCGTGCGACAACGGGGCGGGTCGATAGTGGACCTTTCGTTCGCTAGCCCCGAGGTCGCCGCACGCGTGGGGAGCTGGCGCGTCATGGAGGAGGTGGAGACCTTGTCGGACCACCGGTATATCCGATGAAGGTCTCCCCGGCAATCCCGACGCCCAGCAGGGGTCACGGGGCGGATGGACGTCCTGCGTTCCCGCGATGGGCTGTGGATCACTTAGACCGGGACCAGCTGGCGGAGACAGCCAACGTTTACTCGTGGCTGTCCTCGGCCAACCAGTCGGACGGGGTGGACGCCGAAGCTGGCCGCATCCGCAGTGCGTTGACGCAGATCTGCGATGCGGCCACGCCCCGGGTACGGCGTCCGCCCCCGAGGGCGGTCCACTGGTGGTCCCGGGAGCTGGCGGATCTCCGGGCCGCGTGCATTCGCGCCCGGAGGGCCTACACCCGAGGCCGGCGGCGCCAACGCGACGCGGAGCGGGAGGCCTTGCTGTATGAGGGCTACCGCAATGCGCGGTCGGCCTTCAGGCTGGCCGTCCGCTCCGCCAAGGATGTCAGTCGGCAGGAGATGCTGGACGGTCACGACCGTGACCCCTGGGGACGCCCCTATCGCGCGGTGAATAAGCTCCGCACGCGGGGCCTTCCCCTCACCGAGACTCTCCAGCCCAGCCTTTTCACCCGGGTCGTCGAGGACCTGTTCCCGCGGCGGGCGGAACACACGCCCCCGGTCATGGCTCTGCCAGACACTGACCGGGAGGCCGATGACGACAGTGTTCCGCCCATCACGGAACCCGAGATGGGAGTGGCGGTGGCGTGCATGTGCGCAAAGTCCACCGCCCCCGGGCCCGACGGTGTTTCTAACCGCCCGCATGTTGGGCCTGGTCCTAGACCACCTGGGTCCCCGCCTCAGGGAGCTGTTCGACGCGTGTTTAGCATCCGGACGGTTCCCTGGGTGCTGGAAGGAGGGAAGGCTGGTGCTCCTGCCGAAGCCGGGACGGTCTCCGGGGTCGCCTTCGGCCTACAGGCCTATCGTGCTGCTTGATGACACGGGCAAGCTACTGGAGAGGGTGGTAGCTGCCCGCATCGAACGGCACCTCGTCGGCACGGGGCCCGATCTGTCGGACGCCCAGTTTGGGTTTAGGAGGGGTCGTTCGACGATCGCGGCTCTGTTGCGCCTGAGGGCCGTGGCGACTGAGGCCGTCACCGGTGGGGGAGTGCTGTTGGCGGTGTCCCTGGACATCGCCAACGCATTCAATAGTCTGCCATTCAGCTGCATCAGGGAGGCGCTCCGGTATCACGGAGTGCCAGCTTACCTGAGGCGGCTGGTGGCAGACTATTTGGAGGGGCGCAGCGTCTTCTACGCCAACCGAGTAGGGGACGTTGTGCGAACGCCCATGACGTGCGGTGTTCTACAGGGGTCGGTCCTCGGACCCACCCTGTGGAACATCGGCTACGACTGGGCGTTGCGGGGGAGCCTCCCGCCCGGACTGGGCGTGATTTCTTACGCCGACGACACGCTCGTCACAGCCCGCGGTGGGACGCTAGAAGAGGCGGTAAGGCTGGCGACCTATGGCACCGAAGAGGTCGTCAGGTGGATCGAGGCGCTGGGGTTGAGGGTCGCCCTGGACAAGACGGAGGCCCTCTTGTTCCATGGGCGCCTTATGAGCCTTCCCATCGGCGTCTCGATCACCGTCCGATCGGTTGACATCAGCATCCGGGCCCATATGAGGTACTTGGGCCTGGTGCTCGACGGGCAATGGTGGTTCCGGGAGCATTTCCGCAGGCTCGCTCCGCGGCTCGTCGGCGCGGCGTCCGCCCTATCGTGGCTTATGCCGAACGTGGGCGGACCGAGCGCTACGTGCCGACGGCTGTACACGGGGGTCATCCGGTCGATGGCCCTGTACGGCGCACCGGTGTGGGCGGGGTCCTTGACCGTCCGACTTAGGGCCCTTCTGTGGCGACCACAGAGGGTCATGGCGGTCAGGGCCATCCGCGGATACCGCACGGTGGCGACGGAGGCAACGTGCCATTGGCCGGGACTCCCCCGTGGGACCTGGAGGCGGAGATGCTCGCCGGATTGTATCGGCGGGTGACGGGGGTGCGAGCGGAGGGCGGTGAGATCTCGTTAAGGGAGCTCACCGCCTGGCGCGTCGACGCCCGCCGAGACGTCATTGCCCGTTGGGCAGTTCGGCTGGAGAGGCCTCGGTTCGGGGTGCGAACCGTGGAGGCCTTCCGGCCGGTGCTGATGCAGTGGTTGGAAAGGCGGCACGGGGTGCTCTCCTTCCGACTAGTGCAGGTGTTGATGGGGCACGGGAGCTTCGCCAAATACCTGCACAGGGTCGTAAGGAGGGAGAGCACACCGTCCTGCCACCACTGCGATTGCGACGAGGACACGGCGCGCCACACGCTCGAGGCCTGCGCGGCTTGGGCAGTGCAGCGCCGTGAACTCGTCGCAATCATCGGTGCCGACCTGACGCTGCCGGCCATCGCTAGGGCGTCGACAGCGTCGGGAATTGGGACGCGGTCGCAGCCTCGAGTCAGTGATCTCGCAGAAGGAGGCGGCGGATCGTCTACGCGTGGAGCGCAGCCTCGATGAGGAGATCCGCCGCCGGCGACTGGGGCGGCGCAGGCGCAACTACCTGCGCCTCATGCCGCCCTAGCCGAGGCCGCGGGTGACGTGACCGGGGATTTGTCCGTCACCCGCCGAGAGGCCGACCGCGTGAGGAAAGACCGACGTCCTCCCCGAGGGGGGGACGTCGGTCGATGGGAGGGTACCCCGCGTAGGGGGTATTCCGTCGGGCCGACCACTGACGACAAGTAAACCTGCTCCGGTGGTCGGCCCAATGACGAAGGCGAGGTGGTGTTCGGGTGGGTTGCGGGCGTTGCGTGCTTAAGCCCCTTTTGTCGCCCCAGACGGAGTGGTGCGGCGGCGCGCCGACCGCAGCCCACCCACAAAAAAAAAAAAAAGGCAAGAATATTAATATTTTTATATTAATAATATATTACAATTCAGTTGCAATAAACCTGGCATGAAAAGAATGAAAATATGTTTGATACAAAATGAAATTGTAAACCTGTCGCTCGTTCAAACTTACTTCGTAGGTTTCGTTGACATCTGTCACAAAGAACAAGCTATATTTTATGGACTATAGTAGTGAATGTCTTCTTCTTCTTCTTCTTATTTAATGGCAATGAGCTACAATAATATGAGCTATTGGTGCCAGTGTCGAGTATATTGATTATTATCAAAATGCACGCAATTCACTATTATATCATTTTCACTACATTTCAGAATTTTATCTGCATTATATTACATAAAATATCAGCAAAATTATTCAATATAACACTTTAAAACACTAAAATAATGAAAAGAATATAAAAGCGCTACATGTCAAGTCAGTCAACTAACTTCTTTATATATATATATATATATGTATATATATGTATATTGTATACAGACGAACGTGAAGAAAAATTTTAGAATTTTACATTAATAGAACGATTTCATTACAATTTATAAATAATGTTAATATTACACAGATTACTTTCATTTTGTAACGAGTGGTACTTAGCGGACATTTCAATTTCATATTTTGTCTGTAATTTTGTTGATGTAGTGTCGCCACGAGACGAGATCCAATTATTCTCAGGCGCCTAAAATATAATTAAATTAATATTGTGGTGTTGCTAAAATGTAAGAAAGTTTATACGCGGAAGTAGCGCCAAGTAATTACGAGATGAGTTTTAAAATACACAACGGCATGGCACATGTTTAAAAGTTTTGGATAAAAAATGACACAAACAAGCCCGTGCTCTAAAAGAAATTCCTCTGATGTATTAGAAAAATATATTTGGTAATTATTTGGAAAGTATATGTATTGTAAATACTTATTATTACTTTACTTACAGCTGACTGGCTGATATGTCACGGGTAGACTGACGATGACCGTCTATGACCATGAACGCTGCAAAGTCTTCGAAATGTCGGGCAATTAAAAATCAAATCCAAACGCGATAAAATGAGTAAAGTAGATTTATTTAAAACGTGTAATACTTGCGTAAAAATCAGAAATCATTATTTTCTCTTTTTTTTCACAGATGTCTAATGCATATTACATCCCTTAGACTGCTTTTCAACACCGACGAGCAAGATTAGAAGTGATGAATTTTATTTTTATTTCGTCACCATATGAAAAGAATTTGCTCATTTTTATATTTACAGATGAATTATGTCCCATTGTTATATTTTACTTGTATCGTACAAAATTTCATCTTCTTTTACACTCCAAATTGAATTTGTAGATTATAAAACAAGCATTTTCTAATTCCTTACTAAATTGCTAAATATTAAATTATAACCTTGTCTAAAATACGTCACTTACTTTAAAAGTGACGTATTTTATACAAGGTTTTATGTACTTTTTCAGTCCTGTAGAAATTTAATTTTTAAAAATACTATTTTATTGCTCACCTACAAGGTAAAAGTCATGCGTATGTAAATTTTTACGATTCTAGTTTGAAGATTTTCAGATGCGGGTTGATATGTTAGGCAGACAGTATATCTTATATTCATGTAGCTATATTTACACAAAAATATAAAAATAAAGATATAAAAAAAGCGCTTTGAATTATAATTAACACAATACAAAGAATTATGTAGGTTAAAGAAAATATTTTTTATATGATGTAAACGAGGTTTGGGATTGAAATAGAGCGGCCCAGTATATGAGTTTTCAATTTACCGTGGGCTACGCGCCCACGTTTAAAATTTTAGAAACAAAATCATAACAAAAAAACTTCTTGAGCTATTTGAATGGGGTAAATTTAATTAAAATTCAATTACAAACATCGAATTCTTGATGCTAATACTAAATAAAATGTACCCTTAGTTACAAAGATAAATGTCGCTTAATACAAATTGCCTTAAGCCCTTATTTTTCAGCGTATGGAAAGTGTAAAAGAGTTCAGCGTATGAAAAAAAAAGTGCTCTGATTCTAATAAATCTGGTATCATTCGACGGAGAATAATTCGCTGATTCCAAATATGTATATAACTTATTGTTAGGTATACTAGCAACCCGCCCTCGCTTCGCTACGGTTTTAGTCGTTTTACCCGCGTAGTTCCCGTTCCCGTGGGAATACCGGGATAAAATATAGCCTAGTTTACGCCCTGATATTATAGCTTTCCATTGGTGAAAGAATTTTTGAAATTAGTCCAGCCGCTTTGGAGATTACCCGGAACAAACAGACAGACAGACAAACATTTTTTAATCTGTATTTTAGGCATAGGTGTCGTGCAAATAACCGTGTGAGCATGAAAAAAGCCTATTATTTTGACATTACAAACAGACACTCCAATTTTATTTATTGGTATAGATATAGATGTATGCAAAATATTCAAAATTAATTACATCCTTACACAGTCACACATACTAAACACACACGCATATACACACATGCACATTCATTCACCCTAGTTAAGTTTTAATAATTATTTTTAACATGTAGGTATACCAGTAGGTGTTGGCAGAATATCAGCACTATTGCCTTAAATAGAAGTAGCACGAGCTCAAATAGTCATTTTGGTCCTTGTTAAAAGTGAATTATCTATACCAATAAATAAAATTGGAGTGTCTGTTTGTAATGTCAAAATAATAGGCTTTTTTCATGCTCACCCGGTTATTTGCACGACACCTATGCCTAAAATACAGATTAAAAAATTTTTGTCTGTCTGTCTGTCTGTTTGTTCCGGGTAATCTTCAAAACGGATGGACCGATTTCAAAAATTCTTTCACCAATGGAAAGCTATAATATCAGGGAGTAACCTAGGCTATATTTTATCCCGGTATTCCCACGGGAACGGGAATTACGCAGGAAAGACTGAAACCGAAGCGAAGCGAGGGCGGGTTGCTAGTTTTATATAAGAAGCTCTTTTGTTTAGTTATTTGTGTTTTTTATTAGATTTAACGAGAACAGAAAAAAATTAAACCCTATAGCAACCCATCTGGTCAATCCGGTGTAGTAGGTTAATTAAAAGCTATTATTTAACTTGCCCTGTTAGTATGGGACAAGTCTTGCGAGTTAATTTAGGAGTGGTAGGACCACACAGAAAATCGACGTCTGAGTAGTAGCAATTTGTTACTGCGTTTCGTTCGGTGAGCGAGAGAGCCGGCAGCCCAACTTTCTGAGGGTGATTGCGTGTGGAGGGTTTTGGTGGTGTCCTTGGTATCACCGAGCCTCAATGCACGCATTCACACTCCCTTCGCTTTCTTCGCGGTAGGCAACGGCCTTGTAAAGGTCCATGAGCGGCAACAACACTTACCATCAGGTGTACTGTTTGCTCGTTTGCAATAAAAAAAAAAAAAAATCATTTCGTCTTTAGATTAGGTTGAAATTTGGTTTACTTACGTAAGTTCGGTGACAATGCAATATCATGGTAATGAATCTGGTCTCTAGGAAGGTGGCTATAAGAATTCCTAAACTAAATAAGATAAAACATGTAATGTCGTCGAGTTTGGATTCGTTTGAATAGTCTTGACAAGCACTCTTCTTCGTTTTAAAGCATTTAAATAAAAGCTGGTTTATAAAAATCTTTTTAATTAATATTTTCTTTCTATTACAGAGTAGGCTCGAACCTAGTTGTGGACCGAATATATGAGTTTGTTAAAAAGTTGTCATTTGTATGAAGCTCTGAATAAATATGAGAGTTTTATATGTCGAGAGCGTACCTGCTAAAAGTTTTGAATTCACAATTGCTTGGGTCAGCGCAAATCGATCGCAGTGTTTACTTACAGATTGAAAGCTTCTGATTACTTTCAGTTGTTTCAGTTTATTTCCACCTAAACAATGATCGTTTGCAGATGTAGGGGGGGCTGTTTACCGTTAAATTGATGAAGAGTATTGATTAAATTGTCGAGGGAAATAATATTAACGTCTTTTATTGTATCACCTCAAATTATCCAAAACATCAATTTAGTATTAAATAAATTCATTTTCCGTGTGGTGACGGAGTAAGAATACAATTCGCCATCCCCTCTATTGCTCGTGGGTGTAGTAAAAGGCGATTAAGAGATAAAATATGCATATAACATCTATGCAAGAGAAGGAAATTTTAAATGAAATTCTCCTATTCTGGGCTGAAATGATGATGAATGATGATTTTAACTTAATACTTTTGATCATTTTCGAAAGATTTATTAAATGTATTTTCTCAACAATTATACAAACTATTCATGAATCTTATATCTTTAAACGAGCAATTCTTGTATATATATATATATATATATATACATATATTCAGGATTTCGGCAACGGCTCCAACGATTTTGTTGAAACTTGGCCTACTAGAGGATTCGGGTCCAAAAAATCGATCTAGCTAGGTTTTATGTATAGAAAATGTTGTTTTGTCAGTGTTTTTGGCAGACAATATAATGACATTAAATTTTAAAAGAATATGAATTCAAATTTTGCCGTCAATGTCATGAGTTACGATAGCTCAGTTGGGGAGACGGGCGGTTTTAATTTTGGATTATGTGACATTTAAACAGCGTCGGTTCGAATCTCGATGTTATTATTATTCTCTTTTTGTAGTTTTTTATATAATTTTCATTATTTATTTTTTATTAATATACAGGGTGACTGGTAAAAGATTGTACATATTGAAGGAGACTACTCAGTACTCGATTCTGATACCGAATATATAAAAAAAAATAGTACTTAAATTTTGAACTATTTTTTATCTTATAAAAATATTTAGTCCTGGACACAGATGATAATATATAGGTATAAGATATCTATGTACAGGTTAATGCACTTGTACTAAAAATTTACGTAACAGCGATATTGAACTAGTTATTGGGTGATATGCCGACAAGGCCGTCTCGGCCAATCAGACCGCAGGACGGCTATTCCTACCTATCGCTCGCGTCATACGGGAATCCTTCAAAAAATTCTTCAGTTATCCGCGGACCGCGATGGCCTAATCGTATTAGTGTGTTTCTAATCCTTGCGCAGCTCCGTTCGTCGGATTGTCTTTTATGCACGTTTATTATTTTTTGATATTATGTAAATAACAATTTTCGATGTAGTGGTTGATGGCATCTTGTGCTGATAATGCTATAATACTGCAGGCGGTTGCTTAACTATGGCCCATTTCATATTCTGCTTCACCCTCAAGGACGTGGCTGAAACCGCTTTTCCAGTAAGCCTTGAAGGACATATCTTGAAGTACTTCCAAGAGGAACTGCAAGCTAGCACAGGAGAAGCCACTCGAAGTTTTAACGTACATATCTACGTCACAAAACTATTTGGAACATTTCAAAACGTGGCATGAAACATGCACGTCAATTTCAACGTGTTCTAGACTTTAGTGAATCGACTATGTCCCGCGAGTTTTGTCAGTGATTACTGTTTAACGTAAAAGCATCAAGAGAGTGTTAACGTAAAAGCATCAAGTGAGTGTTAGTGTTGTCGGTCGGTCGAACGATCCCAAGTATAAAAAGAAAGGTATGTTGTATGTATTGTTTTAGACAGGCGCTCTCGCCACGCTGGACGTCGTACAAACAACCAACATAACATACGGTTGTTTGTAGATTAATAACATTATCCCTATACCTACTTTTAATAATTCTAGCAGTAAAATCGGCATTAAAAAAGAAATTAGGCGATTGCGTGACCTTGACAAGTGCTAATAAAACTAGTACGCCTACTCCCGCACGTGTCCCCCACGCGGTGACAGTTCGTCTGTACTCAGTCAAAGCGCGCGCGCCGATTTGGCCATTTTGCATTTCCGTATTTATTAACTTACAGTTACGAGTCATTTGATTGCCCGCGCTTTTTTTAACCGTATTTGTAAAAAAGTGATAGAATAGTGATATGAATTTTTAATTTCATATTCACTAAATCGTTGTGAATTAACAATATTAGTAACTAAAATTGATCATTTACGTACGCGAAGAGGTAAGCAATTATTTTTTTAATTTTGATTGCTGGGATTAGCGTAATTGTAATTTGTAAATAGATTTATTATTTAATCACTGTACATAGGTATGATTCCACTTTTTAAATACGCCAGAAACACCAAGGTGTCTCCTAATTTATACCAACTGCCTCTAATCTAAGTACATTAGAAATAAAGAATTTATTTTAAAAAATTCAGTTACGAACGTTTATTATTATCTAGGTATTTTTTCCTGTCCCAGGCCAGGATCAAAAAGTATGAAGGAAAAGTGACTGATGCCTGTCAATGACTATAATAATTTATAATAATAATTTTAAGACAACACCATGCACTAAGAAAATAATCCTTGTATTGCTGGGAACTTTACAATCAATAATAATTAACGGACACAAATTACATCCAGACTCAGAACAACAAGTTGTGGATCACACAAAGTGTTGTCCCGCGTGGGGGATTCGAACCGCCGATACCGGCGTTGCAAGTCGCTATCTTAACCACTACGTCATCTGTGCACTAAGCTCGAATACGATCCGATACCTCTAGTCTATAGGGTGACCATATTTTTGGGAGTCTTGCGACACTAATATTGTTGATGTTTACTATGTTGTTAATTAATATTTTTCTCTTTTTACATTTTTATTGGTTATCTGTGACCATTATCTATCGTTTCCTTAATATGTACAATCTTTTACCAGTCACCCTGTATATCTAAATAAATTGGACAAAAATATTCCGAGCGAAGCTCGGTCAACCAGATATTTACCTATAAAGTTTGAACATACATTCAATATTTTAAAAATGTCGGAACGGGAAATAAATTTCAGCCATTCACACTTCTGCATTGCCTAAACGGTCACATTACTCCCATACCTTATTCACACCTCACACATATTAACCGTATAGATGGAACCTTTTCAAAATATGACAAGAAGATACATTTTGTTATATTTTTCTGGAGAATATTTTGTAACGTAGTATATTCCATCATCGATCACAGCTCATATACATCCCACTGTTGGGCTTGAGCCTCCTCTACAATGGTAGGCAATTAATTACTATACCACGCTGGTCAGATGTGTTGGTATAGGGTTTTGTTTCGAATTTTCCTTTTCTGGCATAGATGTTATATGCATATTATATCCCTTAGTCATTTACGACACCCACGGACAAGAGAGGGGGTGGTGAATTGTATTCTATCTCCGTCCCCACAAGTTTAACCACTACGTAGTATATTGCGTATTTAAAATAGGTACTGTTATGAATTTTACCAAAGTACTATGTCTAGACGAATTTGAAACAACAATATTAATCGTCCAGATCGCTTACACTTATTGGATAAAGAAATGTGCACGAATACAAACACAGCAAAATAACAGCAATTGCAAGAAATGCACCAACTCAAGAAGTGCGAATAAAATGTTATCACTTTGATAGCATACCTAATTGACCTACTATTCCACGCCGCCAAGTCAGATTACGTATTAGTACCTATAGCTGTTTTATTTCAAGTTTGCTCGCGGCAAAAAAATGTGATAGTAAAGATATGGCAATATCATACTTATTTAATTGTCTAATCCATACTAATATTATAAATGCGAAAGTAAGGATGTTTGTTTGTTACGCTTTCACGCTAAAACCACTGAACCGATTTCAAAAATTCTTTCACCAATGGAAAACTATAATATTAGGGAGTAACATAGGCTATATTTTATCTCGGTATTCCCAGGGGAACGGGAACTATGCAGGCAAGACGACTGAAACCGAAGCGAAGCGAGGACGGGTTGCTAGTAGGTAAATATTTCTTTTATCGCGAAAATATCATAGCATTAAGACATGTAGGACGTCAAATACCTTCCGTGACCGTGAAGGCTGTAAAGTAATTAAAACGTCCGGCGGCTGGAAATAAAATCGAAATATATATATATATATATATTTTACTAGCAACCCGCCCTCGCTTCGCTTCGGTTAAAAGTTATAGTCGTTTTACCCGCGTAGTTCCCATTCCCGTGGGAATACAGGGATAAAATATAGCCTAGTTTACGCCCTGATATTATAGCTTTCCAATGGTGAAAGAATTTGTGAAATCGGTCCAGCCATTTTGAAGATTTATTTATTTATTTATTTAAGACAACACCCTGCACTAAGGAAATAATCCTTGTATTGCGGGGGACTTTACAAACATATAATTAACGGACACAAATTACATCCAGACTCAGAACAACAATTTGTGGATCGCACAAAGTGTTGTCCCGCGTGGGATTCGAACCCCCGACACTGGCGCTGTAGGTCGCTATCTTGACCACTACGCCATCTGTGCAGTTACCCGGAACAAACAAACAGACAGACAGACAGACAAACATTTTTTAATTGCTATTTTAGGCATAGGTGTCGTGCAAATAACCGTGTGAGCATGAAAAAAGTCTATTATTTTGACATTACAAACAGACACTCCAATTTTATTTATTGGTATAGATAAATATTTTAATTTACACCTATTCACCAGTGGCGTGTTACGACAGAATAACATTTTACATTTAGCATAAAAATTAGCTAACGGTTTCACCAGAAGAGTGAACAGCATCTCTTTCCTATGAAAGGAGACACTTCACCCACGTGTTAAGAGATCATGGTACTATCCCCTAATTTATTAGGGAGGCTTACGTCCAGCAATGGACGACGACAGGTTGAATTATTATACCTATTCAAGTATTCTATGTATTACGTGTTTATTTTGCGCACTATTTCTGAACGAGTCTCATTGTACTATAACTGTTTATTAGCGTTCAATGGTAGAATTACTCAGTAACAAAGCGAGAGCACGCACGCATGGGTATTGCATGGCAAATGGATTAATCGTAGAAAAGTTCTGCGCGATGTCTTTTTTTAAGGAATGACTATGACTATATGTGATTATCGAACGCTAATTATACCCAGACTCAGAACAATAATTGTGGGAATAGAACCGATAACACAAGAGGTAACTTCTTAGATCACTATGCAGTTAAAGAAGAGTATTTTTTATGGTAAGTAGGGATTTTGCTATACCTATGCTACTGGAAAAGTCCATGAGCGGCAGTATTATTTACCCTCAGGTGTGCTGCTTCTTTTCTACTAGCGGAGGCTACTATCGTGCAGACATGGTTGTTCTCACCACCCTCGGTCGGCGGAGTCACCGCGATGTCCTACGGAAGGGTCAGCTGTAGGAAGCTTACTGCAGTGCGCGGTCTACCTTTAGGTTGGTAATTTATCACACCAAGAACGTGAATCAGCAGGAAATGCTGGACAATCCTGAATGTGCATCTTTTTTTTTAGGCGTGGGCTACGGTCGGTGCAACCGCCGTCGGGCTCCGTCCGAGGCGACAGAGGGGCGTAAGCGCGCGGCCCCGTAACCCACCCGTGACACGTCGCCTTCGTCGTTGGGCCGCCTACCGGTGCAGGGTGACTAGTTGTCAGAGTGTGATCCCTGGAGTCGCCTTTATCGTATGGCGCTGAGTATGCTCAGCGCTATTTACTGTTAGATCATGGGTAAAATTACCATGATGGACAAGTATTATTCGGATTTTTAGTAAGTAAAATTTCAGTAGTAACGTGGAGTTTTAAATGATGTGTGGTAGTTTCTTTATTTGAAATCTTAAGAACTACTGAGGCTTGGATTTGAAAAAATCTTGTAACCGCTAACATTTTTTTCGAGAAAGGTTTTAAATTATAATGTACCTACTAGCAATCCGTCCTCGCTTCGCTTCGGTTATAGGTTATAGTCGTATTACCGGCGTAGTTCCCGTTCCCGTGGGAATACCGGGATAAAATATAGCCTAGTTTACGTCCTGATATTATAGCTTTCCATTGGTGAAAGAATTTTTGAAATCGGTCCAGCCGTTTTGAAGATTACCCGGAACAAACAGACAGACAAAAATTTTTTAATTGCTATTTTAGGCATAGGTGTCGTGCAAATAACTGTGTGAGCATGAAAAAAGCCCATTATTTTGACATTACAAACAGACACTCCAATTTTATTTATTGGTATAGATTACGATACAATACTATTTACTGTGGTGGAGCGGAACAAAATGATTTCTGATGTTTATGCGAGTATTACACATTATAAATTAAACATAGTTTAATTTTATCAAGTTTGTATTTATTTTTATTGATTTCTAGGACTATAGTCCTCCATGAACGCTAAAAACTTCAGGTAATCAAAAATCATATAAAAACACGATAACATCCGTAAAAATAGTTTTATTGGCAAGAAGTGGAACAGTGTCTATAAAATTTTTAACACGTGCAAAGTTTAGTAACAATAGTCGTTAAGCGTTCGCGCGCATTCGCCGTTTTCATAATACCTGATGATATAATGAAATATTGTGATTGAAACCCTATTACTCAAATGAAAATGAATCAGCAATATTTCCAGTTTGTGTTTTTTCTGCTGGTTTTGACAATAAATTATTAAAATATATAAGCTAAACTTAAAAAGTTTCCTCTACAAGTACTGTTTCTGGGGGCACGGAACCTACCTCCGTCGAGTAAGAAATGTTCTCGAATTAATTCAGGCCATTTTCGACCCCCTCTAATTTCGTTGTGAATAAAACTAGAAGAATTAATCTTCAGTAAGCAAGCAGACATTTTAAAACACGAAATATTTTAAATTTCATTTCATTTAAACTAATAGTATAAGAATTACAGCGGCGCTTCTAGCAGACATAGACGCTTCAAATTTAAACAATTAGTCTTTAGTGTACAAATGAAGGCAAATCAAAAATATATTGCTAGAGAGACTCGAGATGAACAGTGCAACTGTTCTATTTGAGCTGAAATGATGATAAATTTTTATGACGTTTCTACGACAGGTTCTTTAGTGTGACTTACGAGTAGTGCGGTTTAGCAGAAATCGTCACGTAACGAAATGCTGTATGCTGTGTGTATGAGTGTGTGTACGAGTGTGTGTATGAGTGTGCGTATGAGTGTGCGTATGAGTGTGCGTATGAGTGTGCGTATGAGTGTGCGTATGAGTGTGCGTATGAGTGTGCGTATGAGTGTGCGTATGAGTGTGCGTATGAGTGTGCGTATGAGTGTGCGTATGAGTGTGCGTATGAGTGTGCGTATGAGTGTGCGTATGAGTGTGCGTATGAGTGTGCGTATGAGTGTGCGTATGAGTGTGCGTATGAGTGTGCGTATGAGTGTGCGTATGAGTGTGCGTATGAGTGTGCGTATGAGTGTGCGTATGAGTGTGCGTATGAGTGTGCGTATGAGTGTGCGTATGAGTGTGCGTATGAGTGTGCGTATGAGTGTGCGTATGAGTGTGCGTATGAGTGTGCGTATGAGTGTGCGTATGAGTGTGCGTATGAGTGTGCGTATGAGTGTGCGTATGAGTGTGCGTATGAGTGTGCGTATGAGTGTGCGTATGAGTGTGCGTATGAGTGTGCGTATGAGTGTGCGTATGAGTGTGCGTATGAGTGTGCGTATGAGTGTGCGTATGAGTGTGCGTATGAGTGTGCGTATGAGTGTGCGTATGAGTGTGCGTATGAGTGTGCGTATGAGTGTGCGTATGAGTGTGCGTATGAGTGTGTGTATGAGTGTGTGTATCAAGCCCACTAGACGCGAGTCCGTAGCCGGGTGCCTCTCTGATCTCTCTCTATTCTCTCTCTGTCCCTTTTTATCACATAACCTCAAGACACTGTTGTACAGACACGTGTAAATTTCGTTAAAACGTTTTTATAATTTGTGTTATTGTGTTAGATAGATCATATATGAGTATTTAATTGCAATTACGAGTACGTACGTACGAAATATGAAAACTGCAGTAAATGCGGTTAATAGAGATTACTTGATACAATAATTTACTCTTTACATTTGTTTATTGTATTTACATGTGATTTGGCCGTTAGGAACTTCGTTTCTGCACAACGTACAAATTTTTTTAGAGTTATATTCTTCCTTAAGTAATAATAAGTAGGCGCTGAAACGAATTCATACTGATATAAGCGAATGTTTTATTGGCTTGTCTGTCATAATAAATACTAACAAAGCACTTCATAGATGGCGTAATGGACTAATTGTAAATCTCACATTTCGAATATCCTGAACTTAATTTTCGTCCGGGCAAATGTCACCGGAAGGAGGCAGCGGATCGTGTGCGCGAGGGACGCCTCCACGACGACGTTCCGCCGACGGTGACTCGGGCGGCGCCGGCGCGAGTACCTGCGCCTGATGCCGCCCTAGCGGAGGTCTCGGGTGACATGACCGGGGATTAGTCCGTCACCCGCGGAGAGGTTGAACGCGGGGCGGCGACCGAAGACGTCCCGAGAAGGGGACGTCGAGAAGAAGGGTATTCTGTCGGGCCGACCACTGAAGACAAGAAACTCGGCTCCGGTGGTCGGCCCAACGACGAAGGCGACTTGCTATGGGTGGGTTACAGGGTTGCGCACCGCCCCTCTGTCGCCACAGACGGAGCCGGGCGGCGGGTCCGCTGACCGTAGCCCACCCAAAAAAAGGGCAATATCACACGATTTATAAAGCTTTATTCCGAGTTTAGATGAAATTTGTGCCCGCCAATTACGTACATGTTACGCAACTTATGTTGTGTGGTGTCCGTGTAAAAATACTATTCATGATCCTTATCTTACTTGCGCGTGTTGTAAAAGGCGACAAAGGATATAAAATGAATATCACATTTATTCAGTTATACTACCAACCCTTAAATTATTTGTGTGTGTCGTAAAAGGCTAGGAGCTTCACGTGGACTTGGGCTAATTTCAACTGATGCCGCCTGGTTAATAATAAACTTTCTAAGGAGACTTAATATCACTTTTGTAATAGGATAGGATGAGTATAAATTGCGTCGACCCTAAGTAATTGGGATAAGAGCAAGATGACGATGATGATAAAATCTATTCAGGAAAGGGAAATTCGAATCCCCTATACCAACACGTCTGACCAGCGTGCCGTAGTTCGAATTTCTTCCTATTGCGGAGGGGGCTCGAGGCTCGACTGCTGGAGTCGAACGTATTTAATTCTTGTATTTATTTAACTGGGGTGAAATAAATACAAGAATTAAATCCTTATATTGTTTACTGCATGGCGTTATCTTTATAATATAAATATATTTATATATAGAAGTAAATATTCGGTTATATTCAAGTACCCTTAGACTACTTACAAGTGGTCGCACTGTTGCCTGTATTTAATAATCTCACTGAAGTAACATCACAAGAGTACTTAAGATTTCGATTGTAGGTAAAGAGGGATCTCTCTCGTAGCTAAGGGCAGTGTAGGGTTAAGGGTTCAAGCAATTATATAGGGTTGACGTGTAAGCGGAACGATATATGAATAGATAATTTTGCAAGACCGAACGGACCCGACACTAGGGTTGACAATCATATCGTTATGTTTTACACTTGTGAACTTAAACAAAATGTAATATTTAACTTTTTTAATAGGCAACAATCCGCACTAAGGAATAATTTTTTTGGGACGCGGTCGCAGCCTTCTGCGAGACAGTAATCTCGCGGAAGGAGGCGGCGGATCGCCTGCGTGAGGAGCGCAGGCTCAATGAGGCGATCCGCCGCCGGCGACTGGGGCGGCGTAGGCGCGACTACTTGCGCCTCATGCTGCCCTAGCCGAGGTCGCTGGTGACGTGACCGGGGAATTAGTCCGTCACCCGCCGAGAGGCCAACCGCGTGAGGAAAGACCGACGTCCTCCCCGAGGGGGGGACGTCAGTCGATAGGAGGGTACCCCACGTAGGGGGTATTCCGTCGGGCCGACCACTGATGTCAAGTAACCCTGCTCCGGTGGTCGGTCGGTCCGATGGTCGGCATATAATTCACCACTCCCTATATTGCCCGTGGATGTCGTAAAAGAAAACTTGTTGAAAATATGCCCAAAAGTGTTTTATGTTTGGCTTAGGATTTTAATTCAAGAGGTTACAATCGCAGTAGAATTTTATAGTACTAATGTATATAAAACGAGGAGATATAAAATATTAATGATATATATTAGAAATATTTCATTCATTAGCCTAAAGATGCTTACTGTTAGACGCAGGCTTGTCTAAGAGGTATTTTTTTTATTGTTGCTAGTGGCAAACGAGCAAGGAGCACACTTGATGGTAAGTGATACTGCCGCTGTTAGACCTTTGCTAGACCGCTGTCTACCTTCAAGAAAGTGAAGGGAATATGAATGCCTGCAATGAGGTTCGGTGATGCTAAAGGTAATCACCTAAACCCACCATACGCAAACACTCAGAAAGTTGAGCTTCCGGTTCTGTCGCTCACCGTACGAAGAGCAGTAACAAATTGCTACAACACAAACGTTGATTTTCTGCATGAGTTTAGTAGTACCTTGGACAGACTAGCCAGCATCTGTAGACGGAAGACTGTTGACAATGTGGTCTTACCACATATAGCTAAACATCTTATAAAAATAACCACTAACCACAATGCACTAAATGAGATTGCTACAAATTAGAGTAGAACTCTTAGCTGGCTTTTACAAGATCCACGAATAATTTTAAGTTTATTAGTGTTCGTGGTTATATTTCACTCCAACAAATTAGGAAATGCTTAGCTTAGCAACCCTATTATAGACGGAGGCGAAGGATGTGTTTTAAATAAATAGTTTAGCTACACGTGAAACTGTAAATGAGTTTAATTTATCTACTTGTAGTTTCATTTTGCCATTCATGCACCAATTCTATCGATTTTAAGTATTGCAGCAGTCCTTCTACAAGCCTAACGAGATTCATTGTTGTTTATAGGCCTACTAATGGAATAATGTCATAATTGTAGTACTTCATTGGGAAGTTTCTAATCATAACTGTTTGCAACTAGAAGTTGTAGATTTTGTAATAAGGTCGTATCAGGACCTTATTATAAATCTATCTAGAACTATTTTTGAATCATATAATTCAATATTTCCTTATCCTTACTAATATTATAAATGCGAAAGTGAGTTTGTTTGTTTGTTACAATTTCACGCTTAAACCATTGAACCGATTTCAAAAATTCTTTCACCAATGGAAAGCTATAATATCAGGGAGTAACATAGGCTATATTTAAGCCAATAAGGCGGGGTAAGGCGACGGAAATCGATGCGAAGCGAGGGCGGGTTGCTAGTACTTAATAATTTCCTATATAGTGATGACGTAAGAATACAATTTATCACTATTTTGATCGTGGGTATCGTAAAAACTGACTGATGTTGTTCATAACAGCAAGGAAAAGAAAACACGAACTAAGATCCCAAACCAACCCGCCAGCGTGATATAGTAGTTCAATTGCCCTTCCATTGTGGAGGAGGGAGGAGGAGAGCCCAACAGTGGGATGTATATGAGCTGTGACGATGACAAATATTAACTATATTTAGTCCTTATAATGCACCTTTTACTCTGTAGTCAGGGCCGGATTAACTCTATCAGTGCCCTTAGGCAATGGGAATCCCTGTCAGGGGGCCTAGGCATAGCAATCGTCAGGTACTTTTTAAAATACATATTTTCTATTATCAAAGTCCAGTCGATCAGCTCGAATCTTTAGGTATTCTGTTACTTCAATCGCTTATTGCAACAACATACCTTGTTACCTTGACGGGACGCTACTGTATCACCTCATATGCCTGCCATGCCTGACTCATGTCTTACCATCTTCATTAAAATTATCACAATGAATAGGTTATAACTAAGTGATAATCCAGGTCTCATGATCGAGTAGGCAAGAGAAATAAGATGTGATACGGTTATTTTAAATTTAATCTTGTTAAACGCAACAAAATACAATTCATGAAAAAAAAACATTACTTTTTTGCATGGGGCCCCTAGGCAGTTGCCTAATCTGCCTTATGGATAATCCGGCCCTGTCTGTGGTGAGTGAGTAAGAAAACAATTTATCACTAGCCCCTTGGCAGGGCCCGCGATTATTGTAAAAGATGACTAAGGAACTAAATTGTATGAGTATACATATATGCATAATATATATGCATAATATGTATGCAAGAAGGAAGACTTAAAATAAATACCTACACCAAACCCGTCTGACCAACGCGGTGTAGAGGGTCAATGTCTTTCAATAGGAATGAAGGAGGCTGGTGCCCAGCAGTGGGCATATATGAGCTGAGATGATGAAGCCGCCTTACACAATGATTAACTATTTTTGGCAACGTAGGCAGTTATAGCTGGCAACATTATTGCATTTACGGCAGTAAAAAATATTTTAAATAATTCTATTTTTAACCGACTTTAAAAAAGGAGATTTCTCAATTAGACCGTATATATGCTTTTTTTATGTTTGTTCACGGATAACTTCGTCGTTTATGAACCGATTTTGATGATTCTTTTTTTGTTGGAAAGGGTATACTTCCCAAATGGTCACATCAAAATTCTATCGAAATCGGACAAGCGGTTTTTGAAAAATCAATAAATATCTAAAAATTTATCTACATTGTCTACATTATTGAAGGCGGTATCTTTTTTTTTACAAAAAAATAATTATTACGGATTTATCAGCGTTCATAGTCACGGGTGGACTGTCTTATCGTAACAAGAACACCGAAGTGTTTGAAACGGGCAAAAAGTAAAAAAAAATGTGATAAAATCCGTAAAACAATCTTTATTTAAATTATTATGTCGGTTAAACGACCCTTTCCTTTTCCATAATCTATACTGTCTACAAGTTTTATAATTATTTAAAAATTGATTTGCATCAAGAGGCTTTCAAAAAATCCAGCAATACACAATCTTAGTAAATAATCAATATTATTTTGCTCAAAATTACAATTAGCGTTATTCCGTAGCAAATAATAAGTTGACCACTGAAGTCAAGGAACTCTGCACCGGTGGTCGACCCAACGACGAAGGCGATGTGCTATACGGGTGACTTACGAGTGTGAGTGCTTACGCCCCTCTGTCGCCCCGGACGGAGTGGTGCGAGGAGTGCGCCGACCGTAACTCACCCCCCAAAAAAAGAAGCAAATAATAAATTTCTCAAGAGAGTACTGCTATTTTGTTGATGATCATTCAGGCGGTTTTTACAAATATTAAGACCATACGGCAAATAATCAAGCTCAGCACAAGCAATAACTAGCTTGATATAGTAGGCCAATTTATCTCACACTATAAAAAAGGACCGTAATCAACTATGAAAGTAAATAGACTAAAAAGAATAAAGGATATTTCTTTATGAGAAATGAAAGTAATTCCAAAAACATACGAGGCGAGTTGGAAGGCTATGAATTATTTATCAACATAACAAAGTCGGAAATTCAAACAAAGTGAAATGATATTACGGAGCTCATGTGGCGTAAAAATGCACCACTAGACGCACGTTTTAGTTCAAGAGGATGATTTATTACGACCGCCATCCTTATCTTTTATGTACATATATAAAAATCAATTCGTTAAAAAAAGTTAAAAATTAAAAAACCGCCAAGATCGATTTGAATAATTATTTTTCTTTGGTTTGCTAAAATATAGAGTTGATTTGAAAACTACCATGACGTTACTACGTTTTTCTTTGCTTTTGGGCCACTCGGTCTGAGTATTTGCCAATTACAAGTTTTACATAGTAAAAAAGGAAGCAAATCCTAAGAGAACATCTAAAAATTGCCTAATTTAATTTTTGTATAGTGGCGTATTTTGTTTAATTATTTTAATTTTTTCACGTTGCATCTAAAGTTATTTATTGACTTCAAAATCTAAATTATAATCAAATAAATTATTGGTGATACAAATTTCACAGGCTCATCTAGTTATTAATATTATAAAGCGTGTTACGCTTTTATTCGTTAAATTATACAATCGATTATCTTGAAATTTTATGTATACGTCCTCCCCGACGAGTGGGGGGACGTCAGTCGATGGGAGGGTACCCCAAATAGGGGGTATACCGTCGGGCCGACCACTGACGTCAAGTCACCCTGCTCCGGTGGTCGGCCCAACGATGAAGGCGACGTGCATCGTGGGTGGGTTGAGGGTGTGCGTGCTTACGCCCCTCTGTCGCCCCGGACGGAGTGGTGCGAGGAGCGCGCCGACCGCAACCCACCCAAAAAAAAAAAGTATATATTATGCTCACACACTTATTTAAGAATTAATTTAATGCTGATATGAAACCATAATGAATTTTAAAGTGCAATAAATATATAGAAGATAATAATCATTATTTTAGGATGTTTTAATATTATTTTTGTAATATATTTTTTTATTATTATTATGTGTATTTGATTTATTATGAATGAGTTAATTATTTTTAGTGTGAATAAATTACTATTGTTTTAAAGTACATTAATATAAATGATTTTTCCGTGTGGTAATGGAGTACTACTATTCGTCAATACCACTATTCATCAGACTCCCATGGATGTCGTAAAAGACGACTAGGGGATATATTGAGCATATAACAAAAATTGACCTATTATACCACACTGGTCAGACGAGTTTATATAAGGTTTTAATTCCAGTTTTTCATCTCTTGCATAGATGTTAGCTGCATATTATACTCCCTAATTTAACTTTTACGACAACTACGGGAAACAAAGAGGGCGGAAATTGTATTCTTACTCCGTCACCACATGAAAAGCTGTAGTATATGCAAACAGATATAAGCACTGACCTGGGACTCATTTCGAATCATGTTCGAAATGAGTCCCAGGTCAGTGCTTAATACAAATGATACATCTCGGCTCATATATGTCCCACTGCTGGGCCCGGGCCTCCTCCACAATAGGAGGGAATTTGACCCTACTATGCTATGATGGTCAGACAGGCTGGTATAGGGTTTTTTCCCTTTTCTAGCATAGATGTTATATGCATATTATATCCCTTAGTCGTCTTTTCTGACATCCACGGGTAAGATAGGGAGTGGTGAATTGTATTCTTATTTCGACACCACACGGACAAATGATACCCCATCATTTAATTACAGTGGCGTGGGACAAGTTTTCTATTATGATCTTGTTTCGGCAATATAGTCGTTCTTATCGAAAATTAACGAGCTTGTACACGATCAAGATTCTGGAATAAAAATAGCAAATAAAAGTGCGGTAATGGATTTCGCGCAAAGTATCGTATCTCTTGGCACCGATATCATCGAGCAACGATGTAGAACGAACGTAAATGATGTGGTAGCAAAATAAATTAACGACCATTCCATCATTCGCACACCATATGAGACTACTTCTCTGTATGCTTCTTGATTTTTCATTAGGTTATCTTGCTTTCATTAGATAATATTCATAGATTCAAGGGATATATATGGGATTTAATTAGATTTCATATACGTATATTCATCATCTCAGCCCATATACGTCCCACTGTTGGGCTCGGGCCTCCTCCATAGTGGAAGGGTCATTGACCTACTATACCACGCTGGTCAGACGTGTTGGTATAGGGTTTTTTATCGAGTTTTCCTTCTCTCGCATAGATGTTATATGCGTTTTATATCCCTTAGTCGTCTCGTACGATCACCCACGGGTAAGTTAGGGGGTGGTGAATTGTACTCTTACTCCGTCACCACACGGCAGTTTGCTCGAAAAATTAAATGAAAATATTTTTTTTTCAAAAACTGTACTTTGACGACTCCTACTGGTGAACCAGTGCGAGTTACACAAAAAAACACTATTTTGAAGAGCGTGAAATTCCCCACAAGTTCCATTAAACCGATTTGCAATATTGTAAAAGCCAGGATTAGAAATTTGGAAAAAAAAAAGATTTTTTTACATGAATTTTGAATAGTAAAACTTTAAATTGAAATTGTAAGTACTTAAAATTAATGTTAAGAGCTCAAACTTGGTGAGAATTTTATTTTCTATATGTACATTAATATTTTGCATGAGCAACGAAAAAAAAAAATTTTTGCGGAAATGAATCACCCTAATACACAATTTTTTCGACAGCCAATGGTCTAGCTGCACGCCGTTCCATCCGCTATGACGAAAAGGCGGCGCGCGGCTCCTTAACCCACTGTATTTCTTCTCCTTTGAACCTTTGGGCTGACCAATGGTTCCGAGTTCCATAACGTCCATGGCCAGCCCGGTAGGTATACATACAAGAACATAAGAAAATCAAAAGAATACAAGAATAATATTATTATCAGGCTTTTCTTATGGTATGCTACGGTTTAGACACACCCCGCTTAAGCCATCTGAGTGCGACCTTATAGGTTGCCTTATTTTTTCCCCATCGCCATCTAAAGGTTGAGCACTAGTTCCAATTCTTTGTATGAGGTGGCCAGTTCGGTAGGTTATCCTTTCCGACCTTCAGGATGACGCAGGTACTTACCGGACACGGGGTCTTCGGTAAGTACCTGCATAGAATTGGTCGAGAAGAGGCCCCCGGATGTAACGAGTGTGACGCGCCAAATGACGATGCGCGTCACACACTGGAAGTATGTCCCGCCTGGGGGCCTCAGCGCCGCGACCTGTCGGCGGTTATAGGAATAGACCTGTCGTTGTCGACCATCATTTCAAAGATGCTCGACAGCGTCGGGTGCTGGACGTCGATGGCCTCTTTTTGCGAAGAGGTCATCTCAAGGAAGGAGGACGCGGAGCGGGAACGCGAGGCACTCGCGTCCGCGAACTCGCTTCGCAGGCGGCGGCCAGGGAGGGGGAGGCGGCGATACGCGCATCTCCTCCCACCGCCTTAAATCACGACAGGTCGTGGCCAGATAGCCTAGCGTAGGGGTGTCGGGGATCGAATGTCAAAAGACGATCTCTCTGGCACCCCGTAAAAGCGCGGAAGGGACCGCTGTGGTTTTAGTGGGTATTCCGGCAGCATAGGCAGCCGGCGAGTCCCACACTCCCCGCCATCAGACGCTGGCGGGGGTTAGTGCGTAAACTGCATTTCCACAGCGTCAAAAGAAAAAAAAAAAAAAGGTTATCCTTTCCGGTACTCTCCCTCGTCGACTCTTCGGCAATAAATAACAGTATTTGTTGCCCTCGCATCTGCGTGATGATACATCAGCGGCAAAATGTGTCAGCATGGAGGAGTACCGTCCTGACTCGATCCGCCGTCTCCTTTTGTGAAATAACTACGTTGCAACGATAACTCAGAGACAGCATCACAGTTCTACCGTTAGATCGACACCGATGACCCTGACGAATCCCAGGTGTGGATTAGCTTAGGTCATGCCCACCTTGAACGTATGCTGGGTCGTGTCCTCGTCATAATGGCAATGGTAGCAGGATGGTGACCTTTCCCTTCTAGCACCTAGTACACTACATGCTGAAGCAACCACGCTCTGACTAGACTTACTCTAGCCCGAATGAGTTGTCGCTTCACTTATGCCACCAGCGACGGCCGGAATGCATTAACCAACCGAATATCGAACCGAGGCCTTTCTAGCCGGACAGCACAATAGGCAATGACATTGCGGTGGGCATCGCCAGCAAAGTTCATTGAGTATGTTGGCTTCCTCATGAACAGCGTAAAATTACTTTTAACTCGGTCACTACATGGAAAAATGATTTCTATAGCTGATCAAAAATATAGATGTTACTAAAATTCGAGTCAGTTCTTATGAATAAACTCTGCAAGGCTTTTTTCGTGTTATCTATTGTATATTAAGTTTAATTGTGATTGTTCGGTAATGCTTTAATATTTCGGGTGACTGGACCGGGGATTTAGTACGTCACCCGCCGAGAGGCCAACCGACCGACGTCTCCGAGGGGGGACGTCGAGAGGAGAGGGTACTCCGTAGGGGTATTCTGTCGGACCGACCACTGCAGACAAGGCACTTTGCATTGGTGGCCGGCCCATCGACGAAGGCGCCTCTCTATCGCTTCGGACAAAGCCGGGCGGCGAGCGAGCTGACCATGATCCACCACCCAAAAAAAATGCTTTAATATTTCAGTTAATGATTTGTTCAATAAAGATCTCCCAGCCGTGTATGCCGCCCTAGCCGAGGCCGCGGGTGATTGGACCGGGGAATTGTCCGTCACCCGCAGAGAGGCTGACCGCGCGACGGTGACCGACATCCCAGGACGTCGGGAGGTGAGGTTACCCGAAAGGGTATTCCGTCCGGCCGACCACTGACGACAAGTCACATCTGCTCCGGTGGTCGGCCCAACAACGAGGTGACGTGGGTACGGGTGGATTATGGGCCTGCGCGCCGTCCTTTCATCGCCCCGGACGAACTAGACCGCGCGTGCGCTTACCATAGCCCACCCATAAAAAAAAGCCGTGTATGCCCCTCGTGTTGGACGTTGAATGTGTCAGTTTTACAAGTTGCTATGTATAATTATTTTCCGTGTTGCGACCGATTGTGATGGTAATAGCCAATTAATTTCTATGTTTTGGTCGAGTAAGAATACAATAGTCACGTAAAAGACGACTAAGATTATCTGTTTATATGCAGGTAACGATAAGATTCTCCGTGTGGTAACGGAGTAAGAATATAATTCACCACTTTATTTCTTGCCCGTGGGTGTCGTAAGAGACAACTAAGGGATATGATATGCATATAAAATATAAGCAAGACATGGAAAACTCGAAACTAAACTCTTACCAACACGTCCGACGAGCGTCGTATAGTAGGTCAATTTCGCTTCTATTGTGAAGGAGGCTCCCAACAGTGGAACGTATATGAGCTGTGTTGATGATGATGATGCGGATAACATCGCTGCAAGTGAAGGAAATTTTGAAATAAAAACATGTACCAATCCGTTTACTAGCATGGTATAGTAGATTTGTATTCTATTATGGAGGATGCTAGAGCCTAACAGTCGAACGAATAGCTGTGTTGATGATACAATTGCTTAAATCCTCATTAAACTATACCTGTGTAATTTTTTTTCTAAATATTATTAAAGAATTTATCTACGTCAGTATTCATCATCATCCCAGCCTATATATGTCCCACTGTTGGGCTCAGGCCTCCCCTATAATGAGAGTGGAATTGATCTACTATTCCACGCTGGTCAGACGTGTCGGAATAGGGTTTTGTTTCGAATTTTCCGTCTCTTGCACGGATTTTATATGCTTATTATATCCCTTAGTTGTCTTTTACGACATCCACGGGCAAGACAGGGAGTGGTAAATTGTATTCATACTCTGTCACCACAGGGATAATCACATGTAAGTATTAGTAAACCCAAAAGGCTTTCTAAAGAAAAACCTACATCTGAACTAAATCTATAAGACTATGGTTCCCAAGCAACCACCTCCTTTATTTAGCATTGTGTGTATTTATAGTCATCATCGCAGCCCACATACGTCCCACTGTTGGGCTCGGGCCTCCTCCACAATGGGAGGGAATTTGACCTACTATACCATGCTGGTCAGACATGTTGGTATAGGGTTTCATTTCGAGTTTTCCTTCTCTTGCACAGATGTTATGTGCCTATTATATCCCATAGTCGTCTTGTACGACATCCACGGGCAAGATAGGGAGTGGTGAATTGTATTCTTACTCCGTCACCACACGGAAAATTTATAGTAAGTATTTATAGTAAGTAACATTTAATTAAACGTCATAAAGTGTTTGTGTAAAGCATCTACATGGTGTTAATGAAATAGTTGCTCAACTCTAACGCTGTAATATTTTGAACTGATAAAATATACTGTTAAACAATACTTCTAACCTAATATATAGAGGATACAGCGTGTGTAATGTGAAATAAAACAATTTTTACGAATTTTACGTTTCAAATACCTTTCAGCGTTTATGGTTAGGGGACGACCGGCCTCCCGTGTTAAATAAATACTTAAAATATCATATTTAGTTGCAGATATAAATAATCTATCTATCATAATAATATTTTATACTAGCAACCTGTCCTCGCTTCGCTTCGGTTTCAGTCGCTTTACCCGCGGCGTAGTTCCCGTTCCTGTAGGAATACCAGGATAAAATATAGCCTATGTTACTCCCTGATATTATAGCTTTCCAACGGTGAAAGAATTTTTGAAATCGGTTCGGTGGTTTAAGCGTGAAAGCGTTACAAACAAACAAACAAACATCCTTACTTTCGCATTTATAATATTAGTATGGATAATGCATTTGTTTGTAGTAGTATGGAGACTAACGCCATTGTTTGGAATCCCAATACATTACAATTAACTCTAAAAGTCCAGAGAATACAAAAAATGTTTATTCGTTACTTGTACAAAAGGATTTATTTTTATTATCCCTATCTCTATCCTACATTATATGTAATAGGAATGGTAGACCATCAAATGCTGGCGACGCGTCGTAATATAGCATTGATTAAATATTTCTTCAGACTGATACGTGGATATGTATACAATCCGTTACTACTAGCACAAATTAACTTCAATGTGCCTCGCCAGGTCGTAGGAAAGTTGCGCGAGCGACAGAGACCTCTACTGGCATCACACACGGCGCGCACTAGAATAGGCCAATTCGCACCGCTTCCTCGCGCATTACAGTTTATAAATGAGATCGTAGCCTCTGAGCCTTCATTCGACTTATTTTCATGTACAGAGAGTAATTTCATGTGTATAGCTGAGAGATATGTGGAGTCACTGACCATTGGCAGCAATATTTGTTGATCTAAATTTGTTATATTACTAATAATCTTTTTTTTTTCTTTTTTTATGTTTAATCTTTACGTTTATGTCTAATTAATATTTCTGTAATATTTTTTTTTCTAATCCTTATTTTGTATTATTACTTCTATTATTGCGTATACGCTGTTAGCAATAAGAAATCAATTGAATCAAATAAATAAATAAAAATAAATTTTTACCAACAAATGTTTTGTTACTATAGTATAATAAAAATAAAATATGCTCGTCTGTAAATATTCTACAAAAAACTCCATGATTGCACTGTTGCAACAACACTCTACTTTTAATATTTGGTATTTCAGTTACAAACTTCAAGCTATAAGTATCTATCTTTTTATTCCATATTCAGCCTGCTGTACGTAGAAAAATTAGCCTCAGCTATGTACTTTGGTTTTCCTTTGGTGTCTTGTACATACGTGAACGGAAAGGCGTATTCTGGTTTCAATACATTTTATTGTATCTACTATTGATACATGAATGTTTAGAATTAAATCTATATCTATACATATAATAAAACTGTAGAGGTCGAAATTTTGTACACTGAAAAAAAAAAAAGCTAAAACCCGAGTCAGGGGGGTGTTAGAAGTGAAATAGAACACATCCAGATTGTTTTCAATTTTTTTGTTTCTCTGTATGTTTGTCTGTTTGTCTGTTTATCTGTTTATCTGTTTATCTGTTTGTCTGTTTATCTGTTTGTACGGGCTAATCTCGGCAGTTATTGGACCGATTTAAATGAAATTTTGCATGGTGGTACCTTACATCCCCGGTCAACATTTAGGATATTTTGAATCCCGGGAAATTAAAGAGTTCCCGTGGGATAGGTAAAAAACTATAGTAACTTATATAGCTCAGTACACAATCTACTTAATTGGAAATAGATATAAAAAGATTAATTATAAATGGAAACTATTCTGAAAATCCACCCCTCAGAGGATATATTCTTTTTTAAGGGTGTAAAATAGGGAAGGAATTGCTTTGATATTATTCACTCTCACACACAGGTAATAAATTCATACAACCTCAATGATTAATTAACTGCACTGATAGCATAGTGGTTAAAATAGCAACTTACCATGTCAGTGTCACGGGTTCAATTTCAACGCTGGACAATTATTTGTGTGATCAACAAATTGTTGCTGGTTAGAGTAGAGTAGATAGTAGTAAATTGAGTCTAATTTGTGTCTGTCACTTATATTTTTGTGAGGTTCCTTAGTAGAGGGTGTAGCGGGCGAAATTCATAGTTTGTAGAATAACCAATAAAAATCGGCCAAGTGCGAGTCAGACTCGCGCACGAAGGGTTCCGTACCATTAACTAGGTAAACAACAGTGGATACACAAATTTCATATTGTAACCAAATTTCATATGGTAACTGTTACCGTTTACTGATATCAAGCAAAAATAGGCAAAAAGTGGCGCGATTGCGTTTGTTGTTATAGCGTATATAATTTGTAAAAAATTCAACTGTATAGCTATCGTGGTTCCTGAGATACAGCCTGGTGATAGATAGATGGACGGACAGACAGTGATGTCTTAGTAATAAGGTCCCGTTTTCATCCCTTGGGTACAAACTCTAAAAAAGAGGGCTGTGCAGGGTCACTCAAATACCCTTTTTTGACCCCAGGCTGCAAATTCTGTTATAGTGGTATCACCGGTGCGCAGTCATTGTTGACAAACGCGCAAACAGCACACCTAATGGTAAGTGATACTGTGCATGAACTTTTGCCAGGTCGCTGTCTATCGCGAAGAAAGTGAAGGAAGTGTAAACGCGTGCAATGAGGTTTGGTAATATTAAAGGTAAGGTATTACCAAAACCCACCACATGCAAACACGGTCAGAAAGTTTGGGTGCCGGCTCTCTCGCTCCGGACGAACAGGCTCGCGACGTGAGATGGACGACTGTGGAGAGTGTGATTCTATCACGTAAAGATAGTAAAGCGCAAGTAGGTAGTTAGGTTAGCCCCCCACTCGACACGACAGCTTGGAAGTTTTTCTTCCTGACTGGCTCCGCCGAGTTCTTACGCGAGATAATTGCCAAGCAGAAGATGGCGACTTTATATGTTCTATGGTCTAAGTAATGGTCGGTAGATTTGGCAATGATGCTTGCGATGAATTCACGACTCTGCTCTACTCCGGCCACACAGATCTTTTCTTTTTTCATTGCAAACGGTGGCAAACGAACAAAGAGTACACATGATGGTAAGTGTTGCTGCCACTCATGAACCTTTGCAAGACCAGGTGCACAGCTAGACCGCTGCCAACCATGAAGAAAGTAAAAGGATTTTGAATATTTTTTATTGCAAACGGTGGCAAACGAGCAAACAGTACACCTGATGGTAAGTGTTGCTGCCGCTTATGGACGTTTGCTAAGCCGCTGCCTGCAGTGAAGAAACATAAGGCAGTGTGAATGCATACCACACGCAACCGCCCTCAGAAAGTTGGGCTGCCGCCTCTTTCACTTACCGAACGAAGCGCTGTAACAAATTGCTATTACTCGGACGTAGATTTTTTGCGAGAGTATGGTAATACCCCGGACGGCCCTACCTGCGGCTGTAGACACACAACTGTCAACAGTGTGGTCCTACCACTATTTAATAAAAAAAAGATCTCGAAAGTATGCCTGCTGTATCTTAGCTGGAACCACGATTGTGGGAGGGCTCCGTGTATTTCCACATATAAGTCTCACGGGAGGGTTCCGCCCAAAGCGCACGCTGCCTGGGTCGACATGGTACGGTATCTACGTGTAGCATAAGCATCATGCCTTTCTGCGAATGCTAGAAGAAAGTTTTAAGACAAGTGCTCAGAACTCATCCGCACTGATGCACCGTACAGAGCCATTGATCAAACCAGCCTCGCGTACAGCCGTCAACATGTAACACCGCTCAACGAGCCGGGGAGTAATTTGATAAATATGCTAGACGTGAGCGTTATTTAACGTAATCTGTTTGAGTAACTAGTTACGAGGTTAATAATCGTGTACGTAGTTTCGTAGACACAAATATAACGATTATTTTACGTACGCAGTTGACACTCACACAATGACCGCCGCACGCGTAAGCGTTTCGTTCAACAGATTATTATTAAAACGATTATAGGTTACACATATGCGTTATACTCGTTCCAACCATTTATTTTACTTTTGGCAGGTCGAATTCTGATCAATTAGTGTTGTACCAATGTATTACGGATACTATGTTTTGTAATAATCGATTTTAGTCAGGAAGAACTTTTAATCGATTTAACACGGATATTTTATTTTTGCTTAAATACATATTTCATATTATTTAAAAACTTCACTTCTGTAAATATATTTGTTATTTGGGCACATTAATTTTTGCATACGTGGGTATGGGTAATTCAGTCCTCCCAAAATATTTTACTTTGTACTTTGCAAAATAAAAAATAACTACTTTATGAAGCATTTTTCCATTAAGCGGGGTCCGCTGCTCCAAACTTTACTTAGAGACAATGGCGCCCTCGTCTGCGGTAGTAAATCACTAATTTTCTCATCCAGCCTACCCCTTTTTTTTTAAGCCGAATTGGCAACACTGAACGGCGCGCCGGCAACGCCATTTTGTTGTGTTGTCTGTCACTCGCAACAAGACTCCCGTGCTAGTCACATTTCTGTTCGCTGAGTGCTCTTTCATATTTTTCATACGCTGTGTTGAGTATTTATATTCCACCGTATTGATTTCATTGTTCTTACTTTGATTGAGTTGAGCGTATCGTTCTTCCCAGTAAGATTTTACTTGCAAAATGCCGAAAGGTATGGTGCTTAAAGGACAATCCAGAGAGTTAGTGCTGCGGCTTCGTGAATTTTTTGAAAAGGAAAGCCGCAATGGCGGATTCCTTATACCAGTAACCCAAGTTAGAGACCGTGTTGCAGCAGCATTAGGTATTAGTGCTCCAACGGTGGCGAAAATCACTAAAGAAGCCTATGGTAGTAGTGGTATTGAACAGAACAAGCTATCTACGCCTAAGAAAAAACGTCAGCCCCGTAAAGTGACAGCAATTGACAGTTTTGATACTGATGCTATTCGTCGTCGTATATACAATTATTACACAAGCAAAGAGATTCCTACTTTGAAAAAATTAGTAGCGTCTCTACGAAATTGTGGCTTGTTTCGTGGTCAAAAATCTTCTTTGTCAAAGGCGCTGCACCAAATCGGGTTCTTGTATAAGAAATCCGACAAAAGAAAAATTTTAATGGAACGTCGTGATATAGCCTTGTCTCGCTGTGAATTTTTAAGACAAGCGAAGAAAATAGAAGACTGGTCGAATGTCGTTTTCACAGATGAAACTTGGCTCAATGCCAATCATTCCATACCAAAAGGTTGGACTGACGATACTGCTGCTTCTACTTCTGCAGTGCCAATGGGGAAAGGTGAACGCCTCATCATTTGCCATGTGGGAACTACAAAGGGATTCCGTACCACTGTCAATATAATCCAATTGAAATGATCTGGGCACAAGTCAAAGGACACGCCGCAAGAAACAATACAACTCCTCCTTTCACAGCAAATAAAATGCTTGAACTTTTAAAAAACGCATGTGCTAGTGTGACGCCTGAAAACTGGGCGAGTGTCGTCAACAAGACAAAAAATATAATATTCTCTGATTGGGATCGGGAAATTGAATTTGACAACATACCTACACAAGAGTTAATAATAAACACTGCAGATGATTCAAGCGACGATTCGAGTTCGTATGAAGAATCCGACGATTCGTTATAATAAAATAATATTAAAATATTTTGGTTGTTTTATTTCATGTTATAGGTATGATGAGAAGATTTTTATATCTCCCTGATACAATTTTAACGTGTTGTCTATTACAACAATTCAAAACTCAGTTGTCAGCTGACTTAACTGCAAATAAGTGTAATCGATTATTTGCGATTCATTAGTTTGCACCGAATACTTTTGATCCTGTCACTAGATGCGATAGAACGTAACTTTTTTTATAACGGAAATGAATTATCACTTAAATTTTATGAATAGAGCTATTTAATATGCCAATATTAATGTATTTAGTGGGTAATAATTAAGATATATAAATATTATTGGGCAGTTTATATATTTCTCTGTTCACTCGTTTCAAAGTTAATAATTGCCTATAATGAAACAGTTACGTCCTAAAGCATGTGTCAAAAGTAAAATAAATGGTTGGAACGAGTATAGACGACTCGCACAATGAGAGTAAAGGATAGGTATGGCTTATACGCAAGATAAAAAGAGAACGCAATATAATAATCGTTGCGCCTTTTTTTAAATTTCTCTTGTCCATGCTAATTTATGTGCAATTGGAAAGAGTTTAAGTTCATTATGGTACTATTATATATTTTGAAGAAATTACGACCTTGTACGTTTTTCTATTCATAAATAGAATTTTATAACAAGTGCAAAGAATGATTGATGTGGACGATGTGATGAAGGACAAAGGTTATTTGTCTCGAGTTTATGAACTATGTTCCTAAACTATTTGCATTTCTTTTAATATTATATTACTTTTTATATTTAGATATTATTTTGATTGTTAATATAAATTTCAGTAGTGGAAATAAATAAATGATGAGATTAGGTTGATTTTTTGTGGATTATAAAATTAATTATGGCAATAATACTTAGGTACTTACATATTTTGTGACTGTAAAATTATGTACTCATCATCATCTTGCTCTTATCCCAATTACTTGGGGTCGACGCAATATGTCATCTGTTTTGACATATTGCAAAATGTTTCGGCAATGACTTTTATGACCGGCCGCCTTCCTGACGTCAACCCTCCTTGGGAATGTAATCGTTGACCCAAATGGTACCAGATGGAGTTGGTCCGGGTCAATCTAGGGCTCTTAGTCGTCTTTTACGACACCCACGAGCAAAGCAAGGGTTGGTAGTATTCGAAGCCGCTACCACACAGCAGTAAAATTATGTACTAATATTGATAATGTCGCACGCTAATTCATGTGTTTTGTGGAAGCTTAATTAACAGTGTAAATAAACATTAAGTGTACATAAATATGTAGGAATTGCAGTAGGGTAAATAAATAATTTGATAAAGTATAGATTATTAGGCATTTCAGGTATTAACTATTACATATTCGTAATCATAACACAAAAGTAAAACTAATATTGTAATATCCATATAACCTGTAACATTTTCGTAATCATAACATATTACAAACGCAAAACTAACCAACACTACTGAGATACAGATTACAGAAGTAACTAGATACAAAAATAAGCGTTTTTGAAACTAGTTACGCATGTCTACGAAACTACGTATAACCGATTACGCCCAAAAGATGTTACGACTCATGACTAAAATATGCTCCTAAAAGCACCGTCGCCCGTCGAGTACTAATCCCAAATATTTTATCTAATCCTCGATTAAGTGCAACCGAATTAACAGTGATTGCTGTGCTGATCGGTGTATAGTTACAAAGTCTATGAAACAGCAAATAATTCGTTTTATATAGAGCTACTCATTGAATCATCCTCTAGATACTAATTATGGCCAAATGTATAGCTTATTTAAATTAAGTTAGCCCGAAGTGAGTGCAATCTCAGCCCGAAGTCTTAAGTCAGCCCGAAGTGAGTGCAATCTCAGCTAATAAATAAACCATACTGTCACCCGCACGAACTACCTCAACTGGGAGCAGAACAAAATAGGCGTTAGCTCAAAGTCCTCTGCGCGCTGAGACAATGACCTGACGACATCTAAATACACCGCCAATAGCACCTCTCCACCAGTGAGCGCCTTAATGACAACAAGCCACAAACATAGAAAGGCTGCAATCGTTTACCAGAAAGAGTTGGTCTGATTGAGACAACCTCGCTAACGTGCTGGCTGATGCGGGCAATCAAGATTCTCTACACTAGCTTGCCATCCAGAGCAACACGGTGGGCGTGTAAAACCCTGAACACACTACATAGTTATCTGTGATTGCCCCTGCCACATATGATTTCTACGCGAACGAAGTCGCGGGCAAAAGCTAGTCAATAAATAAAATTGGAGTGTCTGTTTGTAATGTCAAAATAATAAGCATTTTTCATGCTCACACGGTTATTTGCACGACACCTATGCCTAAAATACAGATTAAAAATTTTTGTCTGTCTGTCTGTTTGTTCCGGGTAATCTTCAAAACGGCTGGACCGATTTCAAAAATTCTTTCACCAATGGAAAGCTATAATATCAGGGAGTAACCTAGGCTATATTTTATCCCGGTATTATCACTGGAACGGGAACTACCCGGGTAAAATGACTAAAACCGAAGCGAAGCGAGGGCGGGTTGCTAGTAATACATATAAGACATACGTAAATATGTATAATATTATTTATCTATCGCACGATTTAAACAAATCATCATCATCACTACAGCCCACATACGCTCCACTGGCTCGGGCCTCCTCCATAATGGGAGGGCATTTGACCTACCATACCACGCTTTTTTTTTTTTTTTTTATGGGAGGGCTATGGTAAGCACACGCGCGGTCCAGTCCGTCCGGGGCGATGAAAGGACGGCGCGCGGGCCCACAACCCACCCGCACCCACGTCACCTCGTTGTTGGGCCGACCACCGGAACAGATGTGACTTGTCGTCAGTGGTCGGCCTGACGGAATACCCTTTCGGGTAACCTCACCTCTCGACGTCCTGGAACGTCGGTCGCCGTCGCGCGGTCAGCCTCTCTGCGGGTGACGGACAATTCCCCGGTCCGATCACACGCGGCCTCGGCTAGGGCGGCATTAGGCGCAGATACTCGCGCCTGCGCCGCCCGAGTCGCCGGCGGCGGAACGTGTCGCCGAATAGGAGCTCTACTCGCACACGATCCGCCGCCTCCTTCCGTGAGATTACGGCCTCACAGAAGGCGGCGACCGTGTCCCAATTCCTGACGCTGACGAGCATCTCCCTGGCGATGGTCGGCAGCGCCAGGTCGGCACCGATAATTGCGACGAGTTCACGGCGATCACCCTCCCATGCAGCACACTCCTCGAGCGTGTGCTGCGCCGTGTCCTCGTCGCAACTGCAGTGGTGGCAGGACGGTGTGCTCTCCCTCCTGACAATCTTGTGCAGGTACTTCCCGAAGCAACCGTGCCCCGTCAGCACCTGCACCAGTCGGAAGGAAAGCACCCCATGCGTCCGCTCCAACCACTCCATCAGCACCGGCCGGAGGGCCTCGACGGTCCTGACACCATACCGAGGACTCTCCAGCCGGACTGCCCAACGGGCAATGACTTCTCGGCGGGCGTCGACCCGCCAGGCGGTGATCTCTTTGATGGAGACCATGCCGCCGCGGGCGCGCGTCTCCGACACCCGCCGATAAATGTCGGCGAGCATCTCCGCCTCCAGGTCCCACGGGGGAGTTCGGGCCAGGAGGCACGCTGCCTCCGTCGCTCCGTCGTCTGCCGTGCGGTAACCCCGTATGGCCCTGATCGCCATGACCCTCTGTGGTCGCCACAGGAGGGCCCTAAGACGGACGGTCAGGGACCCCGCCCACACCGGTGCTATCGGCCATCGACCGGATCACCCCCACGTACAGCTGTCGGCACGTAGCACTGGGTCCGCCCACATTCGGCATCAGCCGCGAAAGGGCGGACGCCGCGCCGACAAGCCTGGGAACAAGTCGATGGAGATGCTCCCGGAACCAAAAATGCCCGTCGAGCACCAGGCCCAAGTACTTCATGTGGGCCTGGATGCTGATGGTGACCGACTTCACGGTGATCGAAGCGCCGGCGAGAGGCCCGGCGGTACGGAGGCCATGGAACAAAAGGGCCTCCGTCTTTTCCAGGGCTACCCTCAACGCTTCGATCCGCCTGACAATCTCCTCGGTGCCGAGAGTTGCCAGGCGTGCCGCCTCCTCTAGCGTCCCACCCCGGGCTGTGACGAGTGTATCGTCGGCGTAGCAAATTACGCCCAGCCCGGGTGGGAGGCTTCCTCTCAACGCCCAGTCGTAGCCGATGTTCCACAGGGTCGGACCCAGAACCGACCCCTGCGGGACACCGCACATCATGGGCGTTCGCACAACGTCCCCTACTCGATCAACGTAGAGGACGCTGCGCCCCTCCAAGTAGTCTGCCACCAGCCGCCTGAGGTACACGGGCACCCCGTGATACCTCAGCCCCTCCCTGATGCAGCTGAATGGCAGACTGTTGAAGGCGTTGGCGATGTCCAGGGACACCGCCAACAGGACTCCTCCGCTGGTGACGGCCTCCGCTACCACGGCCCTCAGGCGCAGCAGGGCCGCGAACCATACCACGCTGGTCAAACATTATTTTTTCTAAATCTCCTTCTCTTGCATGTATGTTATATGCGTATTAGTCGTCTTTTACGACATCCGCGGGCAAGATAGGGAGTGGTGAATTGTAATCTTACTCCGTCACTACACGGAAAATTTAAAGAAATAAAAAATTAATTTTAAATAAGGGCAACAGCAATTAAAATAAATTGTTTATCGCAAAAATAATTAGCAATTAATAAATGGATTTTCGTTTCCAGGAAGATTTCGTTCAAAGTAATAATATTATTGGATGTAAACACGGAGTTAAATGAGAAACACGTGACTCAACTTTTTGGCAAATTGTTACGGTAAGTTTATTACAAGCTTGTTGGATCCATGTAATTGTGCGTGAATGTGACCCTTCTGTGTGATTCCATTTAATTAATCTTGTAACACGTCTTTCATTTAAGACTATGACAACATGTTTTGGGAGCCAAATATTTCGTGGCTCAATAGAGAATCTAGTTTTGCTTTCTACAAACAATGAAACTTGCTTTTTTATAATCATCGTTCTATCTATACCAATAAATAAAATTGGAGTGTCTGTTTGTAATGTCAAAATTATAGGCTTTTTTCATGCTCACACGGTTATTTGCACGACACCTATGCCTAAAATAGCAATTAAAAAATTTTTGTCTGTCTGTCTGTCTGTCTGTTTGTTCCAGGTAATCTTCAAAACGGCTGGACCGATTTCAAAAATTCTTTCACCAATGGAAAGCTATAATATCAGGGCGTAAACTAGGCTATATTTTATCCCGGTATTCCCTCGGGAACGGGAACTACGCGGGTAAAACGACTATAACCTATAACCGAAGCGAAGCGAGGGCGGGTTGCTAGTCTATAAATAAATTTGATTATACACGTGAACTTTTTGGCAGATTGGTGGATTATCTCAACCCATACAAGTTCCGCTCTTGGGCTCGGGGCTTCTTCACTATGGAAGAGAAATTGACCTACTATACCACGCTGGTCAGACGTGTTGGTATAGGGTTTAGTAGGTCATTCTTCCTTCCAATACGGAGGAGGTTCGAGTTCAGTAGTATGACGTATATGAGCTGTGATGATGATGATTGCGTTATAGTTTTTTTTTTCATTGACTCATTGTAAGGCCTGAACCTCCTCCATACCTAGAGGGAAATTGACCTACTATGCCATGCTAGTCAGACTGATTGACAAAAAGTTTTATGTCGAGTTTACCTTTTCTTATATTCCGTACTAGCAACCCGCCCTCGCTTCGCTTCGGTTTTAGTCGTTTTATCCGCATAGTTTCCGTGGGATATAATCCCGGGATAAAATATAGCCTAGGTTACTCCCTGATATTATAGCTTTCCATTGGTGAAAGAATTTTTTAAATCGGTCCAGCCGTTTTGAAGATTACCCGGAACAAACAGAGAGAAAAAAAAATGTAACGTGATTTTTAGGCATGTGTATACTGCAAATAACCGTGTGAGCATGAAAAAAGCCTATTATTTTGACATTACAAAAAGACACTCCAATTTTATTTATTGGTATAGATAAGAGTAAGAATACAATTCACCACACCATCTCTTGCCCGTGGGTGTCGTACAAGACGACTAAGAGATTATAATATGTATAAAACAAGAGAAGGAATACTCGAAATAAAACCCTATACGTAATCAATTTCTTTCCCAGTTGTGGAGGAGGCTCGAGCCCAACAGTGAGACGTATCATCATCATCATCATCTCAGCCCCTATACGTCCCACTGCTGGGCTCGGGCCTCCTCCATAATGGAAGGGTAATTGACCTACTATACCACGCTGGTCAGACGTGTTGGTATAGGGTTTTATTTCGAGTTTTCCTTCTCTCGCATAGATGTTATATGCGTTTTATATCCCTTAGTCGTCTCGTACGATCACCCACGGGTAAGATAGGGGGTGGTGAATTGTATTCTTACTCCGTCACCACACGGAAAAAAGTGAGACGTATATTATGGTGATATTGTATTATCGGTTGTTGACTTGAAAAACAACAAACCTAAAACAGAATACATGATCTGCGATTTCTGCAGTTTCTCTCATCTTTCATTCATGTCCCTAAATGTATTATCTATACCAGTATGCAAGAACTTTCGGTACTTCGATTCTCTTATACTAAGAAATGGCGACCTAAATGTTACGGTAAAGTTCAGTATTGATGTAGGATGCACGCAATGGCGCGGGCGGTAAGCCACGGTTACAATGTGCGACTCACGAGTACCCCTTACATTAAAACCTTAATAAGGTCTGCTGTACTGTTCAGTTCAGGATGTTGGTTTGCAAATTTGATGGATGAGAAACGAGAAATAATGGATGCATGATGTGCAGTTGCGAATATTATATTGGATGTGTTCTGGGATGAGAATGGATAAAATAAGTGGAGGCGAGGCAATTTGAAACAGTGACGGCAAAGTTAAAGAGTAAACGCTTGACTGGTATAGATATGTAGAAAGTGAAAGTACTGTTGTGAGGAAAATTTAGATATGAATGTTGAAGGCTAGGGATAAGGGAAGACCAATGAAAAGATAGATGGATTGCGTGTAGCATGACTTAGATAGACAGGGAATGATCACCGAGATGACGTCTGATAGGATTGTATAGGAGGGGAAGACGTATTGTGTCGACCTCAAGTAATTGGTATAAGTTATATTTAGTCTTCTATACCAATAAATAAAACTGGAGTGTCTGTTTGTAATGTCAAAATAATAGGCTTTTTTCATGCTCACAAGGTTATTTGCACGACACCTATGCCTAAAATAGCGATTAAACATTTTTTGTCTGTCTGTCTGTCTGTTTGTTCCGGGTAATCTTCAAAACGGCTGGACCGATTTCAAAAATTCTTTCACCAATGGAAAGCTATAATATCAGGGCGTAAACTAGGCTATATTTTATCCCGGTATTCCTACGGGAACGGGAACTACGCGGGTAAAACGACTATAACCGAAGCGAAGCGAGGGCGGGTTGCTAGTTACATAATAAAAGAAAGATGGCGTACAGTATTTATTTGTGAATGTTTTATTCAAGAAGTCAAGGAAAAGAAGCACGAGTAGAGGATATAAATTTACAAAGGCTAAAATACGCCTTTATTTAGTGAATTAAAAATTAACTAATTTAAAAATAATGATGAATTTTCTGATGTTTACGCGAGTATTACACATTATAAATAAAACTATTTTGTTTGTTTTTGATTTTTGATTTTATCCGTGTGGTGATCGAGTAAAAATACAATTCACCACTCCCTATCTTGCCCGTGGATGTCGTAAAACGCGACTAAGGGATATAATATGCACATAACATCTGCGCAAGAGAAGGAAACCTCGAAATGAAACCATATACCAACATGTCTGAACAGCATGGTATAAGTAGGCCAAGTAAACTTCAATTGTGGAGGAGGTCCGAGCCCAACAGTGGGACGTATGTGGGCTGCGAAGATGATAATAATGATTTGATTTTTGATTGCCCGACGTTACGAACACTTTAAAGCGTTCATGGTCACGGGTGGACTAAGATCCAACAAGTCATCGTTATTATAGATATTTATAATTATTTACCCGCTACAGAAATTAGTCATAAAATCTAGACCCACATTTTGGTACAAATTTATTGCCAGTAGAAGAAAATGAAGAAAATGACTCTATGTTTAAACCTAACAAATCTAATATACTACCATAGGATCGGAACGCGGCCTCACTGCGAAAGATCCAGCAAGAAAATTCGGGAGGGCATGATGCTAAATTATTATTAATATTTAAAGGCGGCTTACTTTATGTTACTAAAATGTTTTGGATTATACTCGTATTACAATCTTCAACTAGCCGCGTCATGGTTATTATAGAATCAACCATTTACTTTTATTCTATTTTCATATTTATGAGGAGCTAAGTTCTACATAGCGAAACTGCAATTTACGTAGAATATTTGCACTTTAAAAACGGCGATAACCGAGTCGCATACCAATAGATTCGGACTCGATTATCCAGACTTGCTATAACGTTGAAAGAAAATATAGCGAAGAAACCGCATGTCTAAAACCTTTACAAAAAGAATAATGCTAAATGACTACAACACTAGAATATGAAACTTGTGCCTTGTAATATACGTTATTTAATGTGACAGATCCAAATGTCGTGATAGTTTATGCCAATCAATATATCTATGTTAATCTATCCGCGTGGTGACGGAGTAAGAATCCAATTCACCAACCCATATCTTGACTGTGTTCGTAAAAGACGACTAAGGGATATAATATACATTTTATATTACTGCAAGGGATGTAAAACTCCACACAAAATGCTATAACAACACGTCTGACCAGTGTGGTATAGTAAAATTGACCTCCTATTGCTCGAGCCCAATAGAACGTAAATGAGCTGATGATGATAATGAATCAATATATAGAATCAATACCCTCAAATATTATGAAATCAGATCTCATTTCATCTCATTCTATACAGAGGAAAATGACCTATTGTACCACGCTGGTCAGACGTGTTGGTTTTTTTTTTGTGGGTGGGCTATGGTAAGCGCACGCGCGGTCCAGTCCGTCCGGGGCGATGAAAGGACGGCGCGCGGGCCCATAATCCACCCGTACCCACCTCACCTCGTTGTTGGGCCGACCACCGGAGCAGAGGTGATTTGTCATCAGTGGTCGGCCCGACGGAATACCCTTTCGGGTACCCTCACCTCTCGACATCCTGGGACGTCGGTCGCCGTCGCGCGGTCAGCCTCTCCGCGGGTGACGGACGATTCCCCGGTCCGATCACCCGCGGCCTCGGCTAGGGCGGCGCAGGCACAGATACTCGCGCCTGTGCCGCCCGAGTCGCCAGCGGCGGAATGTTTCGCCGAATAGGAGCTCTACTCGCACACGATCCGCCGCCTCCTTCCGTGAGATTACGGCCTCCAGACGTGTTGGTCTAAGGTTTTGTTTCGTATTTTCCTTCTCACACATATAAAATATATGCATATTATATCCCTTAGTCGTCCTTTACAACACCCACGGGCAAGAGAGGGAGTGGTGAATTGTATTCTTACCCCATCACCACACGTATATAATCTGATTTAATCCTAGAATATTATAGTGCTTTAGCTTATAGGTATAAGATGGCCCTCATTCCGTTGGAAAATGTTTCTACCGAAGCTGATTAGACTATAAAGACTAAAATAAATGGGCAGTATAAAGGCTCATACGAATATTATTTTATGACTGACATTGTCTTATCCCTCCTAAGTAGATGTCAAGCAGATAATTACTTTTCCATCTTGTAGCTTTTTGTTTTTTTTTCTGATGGAAATCTCGGTCAAGATGTGAGATACAGTCTTCGCTGAATTAACTGATCCGACCTCGTTAAATATGATTTTTATTATTTACGTTGTAGAATGAAAAAAATAAAAGAAATACTCTTATCTATCTATACCCCTTAGGGAGAAATGTATTGCGGGTGAATGGGCCGGGGATTAGTTCGCCACCCGCAGAGAGGCCGACCACGCAGTTTCATCCCATTGGACGCCCCGGCAATACTGTCTTGTTGCTGGGGCGTCGAATGGAACGAAACCCAAAAGGGTAACCCGCCGGACTGGCCGTATATCAAGGAATCGGTACCAGTGGTCGGCCCAATGGCGAAATGGCGATTGGGGAGGGAATCTGGTAGATTATGGAGTCGCAAGCTGCCCATCCGTCGCCCCCGGAGGATTGGGCGGGGTGTATCCAGAACATAGCTTACCAAAAAAAGGAAGAAATGTATTTTCTAAGGGGTTGTTTATCAGAATATTTTATTTTTGAGTGAGTTTTGTGTTAATTTTTATTAATTAAATAAGTATATCACTAAAATGTAGGACATAAACTGAATGAAGGATGAAAACTGACGAACGCTGAAGCGCTTATCTACTTATTTTCCCTGAAGAGTATTGGTGGTTAATATGAAGTGTGAAGTTTTAGATTTTTTTCTCTCTATACATATAAACCTTGCATTTCACCCTTTTTGGGATTGAATTTTGTGTAAAAACCTTTCATACTAGGTTCATACATCATATATGCATATCAGGTTAGTCAATAGGGTCTTATAATATGATTATAATCTATGGATGTAAATTAGAAAGTTTTTTTATATTCTTTTCAGTCTTTCCTCATGATTTCCTTTTTACCTTACAATAAATTAAGTTACTAAGGCCCGTATTAATAAACCAAATTCAATTTTGAGTACTCTCCTAAGTAAACAGAAAATATGAGTGCCGAGTGGCAAGTAATAGATTTAGAACATTTTAGGTCTCTTGAGTGAGTTAACTAGTGTTTGTTACTGAGATCTCCACGAACTGAAACAATACACCGCAATCACGCTTCACAGCTCACTGTAGCTTTATTAAATTTTAGATATTGACAGTGTGATATTGATATTGTAGTTCTGACAAGTCTTGTAACCATTTTGAAGGCGAATTGGTTATTTGATAAGGCGACATACAGGTAAATAAATGTAATGTTTTAATATATTTTTGAAGTGAGAACTTCTTTAGCCGCTTTGGCGTTGGTTCGGGCACTTTGTGGTAGGGGAAAATCTTACGGGTTCGCGTCACCGACATGCTTATAGCTGTATATGCTGTGTTTAGTGCTGTGTATATCTTACAAGTGAAATTGAATGGCTTTAGTGAAGTGTTCAATGTGTATATACTGTGCTTTGTTGAAATACTGTTTTTTATTGTAATTTAAATAATTAAATTGAAGAATCATTGTGCAGTATAATAGTGAGTACTAAAGAAAGCTTAAGAGTTAAGCTTTCATATGAAAAAAAAAAACAATATCGTAGTCTAGTAGTTTTCCTAGAACATTTGAAATAAAATTCATCAATTATGTCAATTACGTCTTAATTATGTCCCACTGCGGGGCTCGAGCCTCCTCCACAAAAAGAGGGATATTGACCTATTATACCACGTTGGTCAGAGGGGTTGGCATGGGGTTGCCTTTCAAGTTTTCCTTCTCTTGCACAGATGTTATACGTATATCATATCCTTTAGTCATCTTTTACGACATACACGGGTAAGAAAGGGAGTGGTGAATTGTATTCTTACTCCACACGGAATGAAAAAAAAATATTTAGGATATTTTATTTATGTGATTTTTATTTACCCGAGATTTCGAATACTAATTAGCAATTAGCTTTAATTGACACGGTACCTTCTCTAGTGACCACATAAGAAAACAGATTATTCCAAAAGATTATGATTCAATCTGATATTGATAAACTATAACTTAAATAGTACATAATGTTTTACTACAACCTCAAGCAATAGAAAAATATACATATTTCTGTTGACAACAAACCTTTCAGTTTTATTAGATGTATTTCTGTATAATACTTGTAATAAGCTTTGCGAAGAATAAAGATGGATTGTACATGAATAATTCAGTGTGTTTAGTGGTAGGTATTCGTTGATGTATCTGTTTACTTAATTTTGATAAATATGTATATGCTTATATAAATATATATACTCGCCAAATTCTGTCTTTATATTCAGTAGTTAAAGAAAAAAGACCGAGTTTTCACTTTATTTTTTTTTAACGTATACATATTATTTAATGCCTATCGTTTTTACTATAGAACTAGGATATACTCCAAGTAGAGTAGAGAAGAGAAAGTACATTCATCATCTTCACCAGCCTGCTCTTTTCCAATTGCTTGGAGTCGACTCATAATGTATCCTTATTTCATAGTACAAAAGTTTTACGATCGGTCGCCTATCTGACGTCAACCCTCCTTGGGAATGTAATTGTTAATTTGACGGAATCAGATGGAGTTTGCCCAGTTCGATGAAAAACTATTAGTCTTCCTTTACGAGATCTACGAGCATTCTTAGCTGTCACCACACAGCTTTGTTATTGTTGAACTAGTTGAAATACTACTCTACTACAGACGATTCGCTACCAAGGGTTTTCTAGTGGTCTCAACTTAGTATGTTAGGCTGGCAGTAGTCGTAGCTGTATCTCTGATAAGTACCTAAGGCAAGAACCGACATAGGGATCATTCATCATCATCATTTCAACTCATATACGTTCCACTGTTGGGCTCGAGGCTCCTCCATAATAGGAGGGAAATTTGACCTACTGTACCATGCTGGTCAGACATGTTGGTATAGGGTTTCATTTCGAGTTTTCCTTCTCCTACACAGATCTTATGTGCATATTATATCCCATAGTCGTCTTTTACGACATCCACGGGCAAGATAGGGAGTGGTGAATTGTATTCTTAATCCGACACCACACGGAAAACACGGATATTGGGATGAATGTAGTGATTCCACTCATTATTTTTGAACCGATGGCTTAAATCCAGAATGCAGATTATTAGATAATTTTCAAATGTTGGACAAAATGTAAGTGGCCTTTAAAACAGAATAAATAATTTCATTTGATTAGATTTAAAAGCAGTTGGGTATTATTTACTAACTAGTTTGTGCAAGAATTTTTACTCGAAAAAATCTTTCATAAACTAGACAGTTCCAGGATTATGATATGCGGTACTTATTAATAATATTTAAAGCTACTGGTTACTGTTTGTTTGTTTTGTTTTTTGTTGTCATCATCATCAATAATATAAAGTTTTATTACTTTACTCCGTATCTTGCCCCTGGATGTCGTAAAAGACGATTAAGTGATATAATGCGCATATAATATCTATGCAAGAAAAAGAAAACTCGAAATAAAACCCTATACCAACCTGTCTGACCAGCGTGGTAAAGTAAGGTTCAACAGTGGGACGTATATGAGCTGAAATGATGATTATGATTACTTAACTAAATTTTATATAGAAAATTAATATCATCATCATCATCTCAGCTGATATACGATGATAGAAGACTGTCGACAGTGTAGTCCCAATTTTCTACTTAAATATTAGGTCCTTACATATGAAATTGGCGTATTGTACGGGACGAGCATAAAATCATTTTTTTTTGTAAAATATATTTAATTAATAAAAGTATGCACCGTTGTTATCTATGCACTTTTGCCATCTCATAGATAGTTCATTGATCCGTTTACTAAAAAAACCATGGGGGCGAGAATCAATAAACTCTTTGAAGGCGGTTTGGACTATCGCATCGGCTTTGAATTTTTTTCCTTGTAAAAAGTTGCCCAAATTCCGGCAAAATGGTAACCTGTTGGAGCAAGGTCCGGGGAGCACGTTGGATGTCGCAGACATTCCAATTGTAGCTCATCTAACTTAGTGGGTGTGTGTTGTGCCGTGTGTGGTCTTGCGTTGTCGTGAAGCAGCAGTGGCCTAGAGCGATTGACCAATTTCGGTTGTTTAGCAGCTAGTTCTTCTTTCATGGTTTGCAGTTACTAAAAGATATCTGCCGTAATTGTTTGGCCAGATTTTAGAAAGCTGTAGTGAACGACATCAGCGCCAGTCCACCAAACACTCACAAATAACTTTTCTGAGTCATCTTTCGTTTAGGGCAGGATTTGGCTGAGTCTCCAGGGTTTAGCCATTGCGACGAGTGCTTCTGATTATTGTACAGTATCCACTTTTCATCACAAGTAATGATTCGATTAAAAACCCCTTCATTATTGTGTCGGTTGGGCAAAGTAACACAGCAGTCGACGCGTGTTTGCAAGTTCGATTCACTCAATTCATGAGGGTACCTCCTACCTCATCGTTCAAGTTTTTTTTACTTGCCCGATTTGCTTGAAGTGGATGAATACAGTTTTGTCACTTATCTCGAAGCCCGCAGCTATCTCTGAAGTGCTTTGTGATGGATCCGCTTCCACAATAGCCTTTAATTCTTCATTTTCCACTTTGGTCTCCGACCGTCCACGGGGTTGGTTCTGAAGGTCGAAATTTCCAGAACAAAAACGTTGAAACCAAAAACGAACCGTGCTTTCTTTTGCGACACCAGCACCGTACACATCATTAATCCTTCGAGCTGTTTCTGTAGCACTGGTGCCACGGTAGAACTCGTACTCGTAAATATACCGATATTTCATATTTTCCATTGTGCGGTAATAAGTGACGCCAAAGAAAAAAATAATGAGGAAAAACAAATGAATGGCTGTTTTCAAAACTCTTCGTGAGGAGAGGGTACTCCGCGAGTGTATTCCGTCGGGCCGACTACTGACGACAAGGAACTCTGTACCTACCGGTGGTCGGCCCAACGACGAAGGTGACATGCTACGGGTGGGTCATGGGGCCGTGCGGCGCCCCTCTGTCGCTCCGGATGGAGCCGGCGCGGCGGCGAGTGCGCTGACCACGGCCCACCCCAAAAAAAGGTAGCTTATTATTTTCGACAAAGTGCTAGGATTTGGTTATGCTCACTTGGACGTAACTATTATCTATCGGACTCGGACTCGGGACTATCGTTAATGGTGGTTACATTGATTGATAGTATATAATAATATAATGCAAGTCGTTGTACTTAAAAGTTTAGCACATAATGCTGAAATATTGTATTTTTTTTTGCTGTCTGGCAATATTAGGTACGCGTATAAAAATTAGCGCCTGGATCCGGTAATGCGCCTTTTGGATATCAAATATATACAAAATGACATCGTTATGAAAATGAGTGCGAAATTCGAGACGCCTCATTAAATGTATGAAACGTAGTATAAATATAATATTTGAACGTGATAAAATCCTTAACAATACTTTTATTTCATAATACTGCCCGTGTTTTCATACGCAGTAATGTTATGTTATTCCTGAAATATTTCGTAATTAAAATGGTACTCTATATTAAAACAGATTATAGCTATCATTATATACATGATTTGAGATTCACGAAAAGATAGATAGATACATTGAAGAGAATGAAAAATCTCAATATCATCGGATTGTGTGTTATGACGATGTAGATCAGCAGAAAATCGATGTAGATTTTTTTTCTCCTTATACAAACTTTGTTACTGTGGTTTACCCCCTAGGGGTTAAATTTCAAAAAACCCTTGCTTAGAGGGTTTCTACGTCACGCAAAGAAACTACTCTCAAAATTTCATGTTTCTGGCTTCAGTAGTTTCGGCTCTGTGATAAGTCAGTAAACTGACATCTTTCTACCTATTTTACACCCTTAGAGGATGAAAATGGACAAATTATTTTTATTAAAGAGTATTATTTTTAATTTGAAGACAGTAGCTAAAGATTTTTTTTCTTTTCATACAGACTTTACAGTTGCATTTCATCCCCTTAGGGGTGGAATTTCAAAAAAATCTTTTCTTAGTGGGTGGCTACGTCACGAAATGAAATTACGATACAAATTTAATTTTTCTAGCTTCAGTAACTTCGGCTCACTCTGTTCCTTTATATATATATTATTGTTAACGCCCCCGCAACACCCCTTGCAGGTGGAATTTCGTAAAATCCGTTCTTAGCTGACCTCTACTCGACGAAAGAAATATTTCTGCTAAATTTTAAATCTGTACGCCTTATGGTTCCAGAGAAATGTTGATGAGTTAATATATCGCTCGCAAAACCCTACACTCCTATAAAACGGTAGAAGCAAAATTTATATATATATATATAGATTTTGTTTCTACCGTTTTATTATAATAGTCCGGTCACGTTAGACATAAAAATAGTGGTCAAATAACAAAAATTTCGACAGAGCCTAATTTTTGTGGGAAGGTTGGATTCGCCGTCAGAAAAAAACTTCAAAAGTCCTCATTAATCCCACGTATGCTACCAAATACAATAAAAGGGGTCAAAGGTCAAGGTCTGAGGTTTTTTTGGATTTTTCTCGAAAACGGTAAGTTTTATCGAAAAATTACTTCAAAGTAATGTTGTAAATCTGAACATTCTCTACAAAAATGCTCTTTATGATTTTTACTCTAAGAGTCACCAGTTCCGAGATATCGGGGTTGTAAGAATAACGTTATACATGATATGCACATATGTGCCACGTATGCATGTACAATGTCAGGTACTCAATATACGTAAAAATACCCTATTTGTGTCCCTTTTATGTATACACTACAAATAGTATTTTATACATAAAAGGGACACAAATAAGGTATTTTGTATACATAAAAGATATATATATGTATGCATAAAAAGGACACAAATAGGGTATTTATAATTAATAAACTATACAATGCCGAAAACATTGTCTCAAAAGATAGTCAGTCCCTTTTTTAATCCCCTCTAAGTGTATAGCATCCCCTTGAATAACATCTGGCTATTGACTATGTTGCGTTGTTCATACACATACTTCTTTTAGTGTTGATCATTTAGTTTGAGTGAATATACTTATTTATTACAAGCGCCTACATTTTAGGTTATCTATGTTACTCAATATTTTAAAAAATGGCACAAATTTGCTTTATTTGCAATAAATATTTGACTGAAGGTGATACAGTTGTAGATGGTCGTGGAATGCCAACATTAATCGATGCAAGTGTCGCGAGAGGTGACGAGTTCATTGATCATATAAAAAGTCAGAAGTCCGTAACCATTCTCGTGGATTGCAGAAAATTTTATACCCGGAAATCAATTTTACATCATAACAGTTCGTGGCGTAGGCCTACTGGGGAAACCACCTTAAAAAAACGTGTCGAGTACACTACCTCACAGGTGGCGTGGAAATGTGTGCATATCATGTAAAACGTTACTCTTACAATCGCGATATCTCGGCATAATTTTTCTCTAATAGTTCCCCTATTAGAGAAAAATTATAAGAAACATTTTTGTACAAAATTTTCAGATCATTAGTTTGAAGTCATTTTTCGGTAAAACTTACTATTTTCGAGAAAATTCCAATAAACCTCAAACCTTGACCTTTGACCCCAAATAACTTTGGTAGCACACATGGGATCGATGGGGACTTTTGAAATTTTCTTTCTGATGGTGAACCCAAGCTTCCCACAAAAATTTGGCTCTGTCGGAATTTTTATTATTTCAAATGCTTAAAATGACCGGACTATAGTAAAGATGTGTAATACTCACTCATATACGTCAGAAGTCAGAGGATTCCTATATCTATCATATCTGAATATAATCAAGTCTTGTAATATTTTCTTCATAGCTATAGAATAATATTCAATTTCTTCATATTGAGTAACTTATAATAATTGCCCGTCATAAGCCTTGACTTGTCATTGCCATTGACTTGGCACTGATAACCAAAATAATCCACTGGGAATTTTGGCAAAATATTAAAATACACGTAAAACGTTGTTACATCCATATTCACTATGTTTCAGCCCTTTCTCTGTATTACATTACATTAAATACTAGCAAAATAATTCAAAATTATATTTTTATAGTTATTTTGAATTAGTTTGCTGGTATTTTATCACTATAGTATTAAATATATTCAATAATACACTGACGGACTCATAAACTGCATCAAAGTAAAAAACAACTTTGAAATAAATATTTTAACCAAGTATGCAAACTTTCTACACAGATTTTAATTGAAACGTCTAGATTGGTTCGTTAACTTTAAAACAGCGTAGGGTCATATCCTTAAGTTTAAGTTTGTGTACTGGAAAGGACCTTAAAACTTTTTTGAAGAAAAAACATAAATTTAAAGAAAATTGGTTTAATTAAAAAATTGGTTTTAACAATAGACAAAAACTTTATGCAAGGGTTTTTTTATGTTTTAATAAGGTGTATTACCTCCACGTGCCCTTATCATGGATTCTAATCGGTTCCGCATAGATTTGATTAGGGTTATTAAAAGATCTTGCGGAATATTGTCCCATTCTTCTGAAAGTGCTGTTCTTAGTTGTGCCACTGTCGTAGTCACAGGATTTCTCGCATATACAGCTCTTTTTAAATTGTCCCAAAGATGCTCAATGGGATTAAGATCCGGGCTGCGTGCTGGCCAATTCATTGTACGTATCCCAACCTCTTCGCAATATTGTCGAACTTGTGCAGCAGCGTGCGGCCGGGCATTATCCTGCATTAAAGTAAAATTTTCGCCTATAAATCCCATGTAAGGTACCACGTGATCTTCTAAGATCTCTGTTATGTAGCGATGTGCAGTTAAACCCCTTCTACTACCGTTTTGACGGACCATGTCTATGAACACAAGTTCTGTTCGCTCATTCATCGATATGCCACCCCAGACCATGCACGAAGCGCCTCCAAAAGGAACACGCTCCTCAATGCAACTTTGAGTATATCGCTCCCCACGTCGACGATAGCCTCTTCTGCGACCATCTGCACCATATAAACATGTCCTACACTCATCTGTGAACAAGACGGAGGCCCATTGCTCATCTGTCCAATTTAGGTGATCACGCGCAAATCTTAAGCGAGCTTGTCTGTGAGCTACAGGTAACTTTGGACCATTTGCTGGTCTAAAAGGGGTGATATCCGCTTCCTTTAACCTTCTTCTTATTGTTCGTGCACTAACGTTTACTCCACGCACTTCATTAAGCTCTGTTTTGATGTTAACTGATGTGAGGAAACGATTTCGCAGAGAAGTTGTAACAATAAATTGGTCATCATGACCGGTGGTTGCTCGAGTTCTGCCTGTACCATATCTCCTTTTGTAAGAACCTGTCTCCACAAACCTTCTGTATATTCTAGAAACCGTAGACTGGTTTAAATTTAAATTTCTACCAATCGTTCGTTGATCCAAGCCCTCCCGCACCAATGCTACAATTTGAGCAGCTTGTTCGGACGAAGTATCCATATTATGGTTCAGAAACTCTCGATGAGTTAAAAAGCTAACCCAACAATTCTGCTGGTAACAATAATTCAATTGACAAAAGAATAAAAAATCAATAAGAATCAATTTAAAAACTTTGCTATAAATAACACGCAAATCTGATACTACGAGTAAATTTTCTTTTCCTGGCTATATTCATTTGTTTTACTGCAGTTCTATTTTTAATTATTGTTTCTTTTTTTAAGATTAAGGGCCAGTCTCTCCATATTTATATAATTTAATCTAAAAAGTTTCCATACTTATTAAAAAAATCATTTCAAAGTAATCCTGAAGTTTGATGCAGTTTATGAGTCCGTCAGTATATTATTATATTCACAATATTTTATCCTACTCTGTAGCAGCATACGTCATATTTTTAAAGTTGCCGTCAAAACTCGCGCTTATTTCCTAGTTAAAGAGTGTTAATGGACTTTTGACGCGAATGTTAAAATGTCATGTAGCGCTTTTATATTTTTTTCATTATTTTAGTGTTTTACGGTGTTATATTGAATAATTTTCTGGTATTTTATGTAATATAATGCAGATAAAATTCTGAAATGTAGTGAATATGATATAACAGTGAATTGCGTGCATTTTGACATTTTGCCAAAATTCCCAGAGAAGGCATGACTTGGTTATCAGTATCAAATCATGCTAACGACTGACTGAAAGACGAATACTTAGAGACGTGAATAACACAGGTCAACAAAAAAAATATATTGTTTGGGTTTCTGTTCTAATGATTGAATTCTGATTCCAAACGTAGAAAAAAACTCGGATATCTATTTTTAACTCTTAAAGTTTGCTTTTGTCTGATATATGTTGATAAGTACATTTTGAAGATTTTAATTGATTTTTATGAGCAATAGGTGGTAGCACTTTGATTATCTTAATTGCAAATTGTGCATTCTTTCTGAAGGGCACTAGTGAGTGTTTACTTTTATATTACTAATACAAAAACGTCCAATACAGTTGTAACATCTGACTTTTATGTCGTATTTAGTTAGAAAATGTCAACAGGACTGGAAAAGTCAAAATATACAGAATACACTTAATAGGCCAGTAATAGGTGATTTCAAAATTCTACAAAAGCAAACTTTGATCGGAACAGATATTTTTTAATTTATTTGTAACATAAGAGAAACCAAAATTTTACATTCAGGAGCCAAACCCAGAAATCGTGTTGACCGGTGTAATTAATATAATACTCGACACTGGCACCAATAGCTCATATTATTGTAGCTCATTGCCATTAAATAAGAAGAAAAAAAATGTTGATAATTCTGTATATAATCGGAATAAATATACATTTATACTTTATATAAATATATTTTTTCGTATGGTTATTATTTGCGTATAGGCTTAAAAACTTTCTTTGCTTTTAATACAAATATTATTGAAATACCCCGACATTTTGAGTCGTTATATTTTACGGACTTGCTTTTTAGGACTGCTCTTAATTATTAAGCTTTTGGAATGAATGAGGCATCTTTTATTACTCACTCTTGAGAATAGCCGAAGGAATAAACGTTCCAAGCGAAATAAAATTTCGTATATATAGAATATTTTATGTTTATTTAGTCCATGCGGTGACAAATTAACTTACATTGGGTCACCATCCCTTATCTTTCCGCGAGTGTCTAATAAACCAGCTGAAGGATCACCAGAAGACTAGGCAGAAGCACTATTGTTGAACTTCTGTTGTGTGTACAGCTTTTAAATTATATTAAAGATGACTTTAGATAGATCGCAAAGCGAGTATGTAAGGATCCATTCATATATTATATAAGATATTTATATAAGATTTTAGCAATTTTTAAAATCCAAATCGATAATGAAGTAGAACATAAGATCGTTTGGATTTTTCTGACGACTTCTTATGCAATATTTTGCTTATAGTTGCCTTTCATAATAGTGAAATTAAAATATTGATAGAAAAGGATCATTGAACTTGAAATCCAAGATTTTTCTTAAAAAAAATACTTAAGTCCTGGAATATCCCTGTTATAAATTTAATGTGCTATTTTGTTTCGCCGACATAGGTATGTCAGACAAATAATATCTAACAAGCACATACGAACCGTTAAAGTATTATGGAGGAATAACTTCTTAGGCCGAAAAAAGATAATATGGAGATTTTTCAAACCCACATGAGAAACTATTTTTTAGGGTTCCGTACTCAAAGAGTAAAAACGGGACCCTATTACTAAGACTGCAGTCAGTCCGTCCGTCTATCTGTCACCAAGCTGTAACTCAAGAACCGTGATAGCTAGACAGTTAAAATTCTCACAAATTATGTATTTCTGTTGCCGCTATAATAACAAATACTAAAAATAAAATAAAATACATATTTAAGGGGGCTCCCATACAAATACGCAATTTTTTGCCTATTTTTTATAGATAATGGTATGGAACCCTTTGTGCGCGACTCCGACTCGCACTTAGCCGGTTTTTTTTTATTTCTCGCCCAATCTGTTCGGGGCGACGGATGGGCGAGGTGCTGCCCATAACATATTCCCTCCCTATCGCCATTGGGCCGCCCACTGGTACTGATTTCTTAACATCCATGGCCGACCTGGCGGATTACCCTTTTTCTTCGGCGTTGCACGGGCGTCCGCCTCTCTGCGGATAGCGGTCCACTCTTGAAATCCTAACGTATACGGACGAATGACCCGTAAAATACTAATAAGTACAAAGTGAATATGAAGAAAGCTATAAATATAACTACTATTTTCTTAGAATTATGATAATTGACCTATTGACACCCGCGATAACATTTTGTTATTCGCTTCAATACGAATAAAAAATATTGTTTATCTGTCTTCCCTCTTGTTATCATGCCATTATTCATAAATCCTTTAACTTACAATCCTGAAAATAAAAACATAAATCATTGTTAACGCGATGGCAATCTATACAAAAAAAGTACGTTGAAAAACAAAAAGCTTAGGCGGGGATTACGTGGAAATTACTTGGATTCTATGAGTACATTGAAAAATAAATTATTGTGTTAACAATGAGGGCAACAACGAAATTGATTTTGATATAAATAAGGGAGAGCTCGAACGGAGACGTTAAACGTGCCGACATGTTCTGTGGAAATCGTTCAGATGCCTGTCTCTCATACGAGTATAACGCTGCGGGCCTTCTTGGATATATTACTGAAATACCTACTAAGCAATTTATAGATCAAGCCTATTGCTTAGGATTTTACGATATTTAATGTAAGTTATAGTAGACTGTTTTCTTTATATAGTAATGTATTCTATTACTCTTGCTTTGTCGATCGTAAAGTCCTATGTTCGAATCTTTTGTTGGTCAGGAAATGTTAATGAGTTTTCTCAAGCAATTAGTAACCTTACGTTTGGAACTGTTCCCAGTTAACGTAAATACGTTCGTTTCCTATTCATTACGACTATAATTATATTGCGAAATTTATGTCTTTTCTCAGCAAATTTACTCGCCATGTTTTTATAATATTTGACGCAATTTTTTTTGGAGGATTAAAATGGGATTAAGTCCGTCAACTCGTAAAGTATTTCTGTTTCGTAAAATATAAAGAAATATCTATTATTAATGTAAGGGACTACGTCTTCCAAAATGTATATTTCTCTGTTTTTACATAGGCAACGTATAAAATACCGTGTAAAAATTAAATATATACCAGTACAGCCAGTATTCTCGGTAACGCAAAATAGTAAGATATTTAATGATTTCTGATATTTACGCAAGTGTAATACTTATTTGAAATGCAACTATTTTTACGTATTTTATGGCTTTTGTATTTAATTTTTAGACATTTTAAACATTTTTCGGTCCAGTCCGGTCGCATTCCCTTGTGACGATTATTCTAAATACATAAATCAGATGTCACAAAAAAATAAATAAAACGAAATTAATTTAATCTCGATCTTACGGCATATTTTCGCTTTATTTTTGCTATATTGTTAGGATACCTTATAGCTTTATTATGGCGGTAAATTAGTTTGCTACGTTGAAGGCAAATAAATGTTTTTGGTAAAAGGAAAAGGAAAAAGATAAAATCACGCTTATCAAGATATTTATACCTGATCCTTATATGGAGAGCGGTTGCTTGAGTCTCAAGTGCGCGTAAGTAATTTATTTGCGTGTAATTTATAAACTGGGAACTCGAGGTTGTGTGTTGTAAAAACATTCGATATAATTAATATCCTCGTGTGGGTTAGGTGTGTGTTATCGCCCATTATTTTCCTGTGGTAGTACAAACCGTTGGTGATTACGGGGCGAACTTTGTATTATGATGCATGGTAGGGTGGGTAATTGTTCTATTGATTGTTAATTACAAGATAGTATTACTATTTCCCTGTGGGGATGGAGTAACAATACAATTCAACCACCCCCTTAGGCGTAGATTTCGTAAAGGACGATAAAGGAATATGCCGAAAATAACATTGCAGTAGAATGAAATCTTGTCATAAAATCCTATACCAAATCGTTGGACCAGCGTATAGTGGCTCAATTTCCTCTTCCTTGTGAAGGAGGCTCAAGTTCAGAGTGAGATGTGTATGGGCTGTGGCGTTGATGATAATTACGATGACGATTACATTGTTATCTCCTTATCTTTTAGTGCAGCATGTAAGTTTTTTTAAACTATACACAACTGCTGCCGAAATGTTTGGTGTATCGTAGTTATCTTATAGAAAGAGTTCTTAATTTGTAAAGAGTTTTTGAAGTTATGAATTTAAGACAAGTTAGTGGTTGTATGATTCGAGAAAGTAATAAGTAAAATTATTTTTCTTCCTATATATATTTTCCTAAGTATATTCCGTAGAAAATAATGAGGAATCTACGTCTGTATACAGGGCTTAGTCGAGATTTCTAAGTTCATTTCATTCATTCATTTCTGCCTATCGCCGTCCACTGCTGGACGTGAGGACGTAACATGAGGGAGGCCTCCCTCATGTCGTCTAAACCTAGCCGGATCGCTGCCGGAGATTCTTAACACCCCATGCTCCATCGCTTTCAGACCCGCTACTAAAATGAGCGCTTGGGGTAAAGGAGCTACCGTGACTAAGGGCCATTTCTGTTTTGCTCGTCATGAGAAGATAATGCCGTAATCGCCACGCTTGGCAGGCGAATTGGCGATCGCAGTAAGATGGTATACATTTCTCAGGAGAGAGCTGCTGCCCACTCGCACTCGCCTGGTGAACCTTTAGCAATTTTTACAACTCCCACGGACAAATAAGGCGTGGCGACAAATGTATTTTAACTCGTCGCGAAACGGGCGATCACTAATTAATAAGAATTAATATAATTCAGTGTGAATAGATATCATTTGGCAGTACCAATAAACTATTTTTATTTATAAAGGTAACATCCCTCACTAAAGAATTAATCCACGTTCATCGAGCGACTTTTTTGACATGCAAATCACAGTAGTGAATTGCTTCAAGAGCCAGAATAACAACAAAAAGTCAATCCTGCGTTGGAATTGAAATTGCAAAGCACAATGGGCGCCAATATTACTTACTATCAACTATGTTACTTGCTCGTTTGCCACTGTCAACATTAAAAAGAATTTATAATATCTGTTATAGATTTATTTTTTATAGAGACAAGCACTTCGGTAACTAATCCTTGTATTACGGTGGACTTTGATGCTGGACTCTCCATTTCTTATGTCTAAGCGAGTCCATGAGATGATATTATTTTTTACGAATTTTAACTTTTCTCAATTTTATGAACGTTTTTCATAGTCACAGAAGGAGTTATTGAACGTAAAATACCTTATTTCACGCCCAACAAGTCATTAATATTAATCTAATGATATCTTGTTCACAGGGTCGTCGGTCCACCTAGTAGAAAAAAAATGGTTTATTATAAAATAGTTTTATTATTTCATATTTATTTAATACTAGCAACCCGCCCTCGCTTCGCTTCGGTTTCAGTGGCTTTACCCGCGCCGTAGTTGCCGTTCCTGCGGGAATACCGGGATAAAATATAGCCTATGTTTCTCCCTGATATTATAGCTTTCCATTGATGAAAGAATTTTTGAAATCGGTTCGGTGGTTTAAGCGTGAAAGCATTACAAACAAACAAACAAACAAACAAACAAACATCCTTACTTTCGCATTTATAATATTAGTATGGATGAATTATTTCAACGGCTGTGACTTATCTGACACCGTCGCTATTACAAAATATGACTATTAATTAAAAACCACTTCTATTTGATGAAATGAAATTCGTGATACATTACTCGTATTACAGGTAATAGCATAGCAGCAAGGCAATAAACATGTGCAATTACATACATCTTGTTGGTCTCGGTACAAAAGTAAGTACTTTACGACCGACTTGAATTACTTTAATGGTATCGTTTGTTACACCACGAAATAATGTAATGTTGCAAATTTGCCATTCAACTTCGTGTTTATGTTGATAATAATATATTTTTTGCAAATACTGGTTTGTTTGGTGCTAGTGTTTTGGCCGTCGCTTCGATCATGTCATATTTCAGTTGTTCCCATTATATTTATGTCTCTGTTATTTGAAATAACACCGAACCAAACTTAGGGCGTAAGAATAATAAAAAACCGGCGAGTCGAAGTTGCGCACGAAAGGTTCAGTAAGGTCCGTAAAAGGACAAAAAAATCGCGTTTTTTGTATGGTAACCCACCTTAAATATTTATTTTATTTTGTTTTTAGTATTTGTTGTTATAGCGGCAACAGAAATACATAATTTGTAAAAAATTCAACTTTCTAGCTGTCGCGGTTCTTGTGATACAGCCTGATGACAGACAGACGGACGGACAGACAGCGAAGTCTTAGTAATAGGGTCCCGTTTTTACCCTTTGGGTAAGGAACCCTAAAAAGGTAAGAAGACATTGTATTGTGTATACCTCAATAGGCATAAGGAAATTTATATTTGTTCAAAATGTTTTACGAAATGTAAAATCCTATTATTCACAATATAAAAACACGACGGTATGAAAGTGTATAAAATTAAATTTCTTTTTTTTATGGCAAACGGTGGCAAACGAGCAAACACTACACCTGATGGTAAGTGATACTGCCGCTCATGGACCTTTGCTAGGTCACTGTCTACCGTGAAGAAGGTGAAGGGAGTGTAAATGCATGCAATGACATCGGTGATACTAAAGGCATCACCAAAACCCCACGCAAACACTCTCAGAAAGTTGGGCTACCCGCTCTCATGTCCAAAAAGACCGACGTCCTCCCCCCTCGGGGAGGACGTCGGTCTTTCCTCACGCGGTCGGCCTCTCGGCGGGTGATGGACTAGTTCCCCGGTCACGTCATCCGCAGCCTCGGCTAGGGCGGCATGAGGCGCAGGTATTCGCTCCTACGCCGCCCCAGTCGCTGGCGGCGGATCGCCTCATCGAGGCTGCGCTCCTCGCGCAGGCGATCCGCCGCCTCCTTCTGCGAGATCACTGCCTTGCAGAAGGCTGCCACCGCGTCCCAATTCCTGACGCTGCCGACCATCGCCCTGGCGATAGTCAGCAGCGTCAGGTCGGCACCGATGATTGCGACGAGTTCACGGCGCTGCACAGACCTCGAGCGTATGCTGCGCCGTGTCCTTGTCGCAATCGCAGTAGTGGCAGGGCGGTGTACTCTCCCTCCTAACGACCTTGTGCAGTTATTGGGTGAAGCACTCATGCCCCGTCAACACCTGCACTAGGCGGAAGGAGAGCACCCCGTGCCGCCATTTTAGCCACTGCATCAGCACCAGCCGGAAGGCCTCCACGATTCGCACTCCAGCCGGACTGCCCAACGGGCAATGACGTCTCGGCGGACGTCGACGCGCCAGGCGCTGAGCTTCCTCAACGAGACCACACCGCCCTCCGCTCGCACCCCCGTCACCCGCAGATACAATCCGGTGAACATTTCCGCTTCCAGGTCCCACGGGGGAGTCCCGGCCAACAGGCACGCTGCCTCCGTCGCCACTGTGCGGTATCCGCGTATGGCCCTGACCGCCATGGCCCTCTATTAGCGGCATTGACCCATTTGCACCAAATCGGTAAAATAAAAAAAAAACTTGACAAATGGGTGCGTCATGATTTGACTGATCTGCAGAGAGCAGCGTGCGTTAAAACTTGCCTTATCCTGTCAAACCGGTATAGAAATCAAGAGATTTTGGACCGAATTGTGACGTGTGATGAAAAGTGGATTCTTTATGATAATTGCAAGCGAACAACGCAATAGCTGACCCCAGGGCAAACGCCACATCAATGCCCTAAAGCGAAGCTTATCTATAAAAAGGTGATGGTAACTGTTTGGACCACCAAACAGTTACCATCATCTATCTATGGGTAAGCTGAGCTTAGAAGTGACCACACTTCATGGTGTAATTCACTACAGCTTTCTCGGATCTAGTCAAGCAATAAACGCAGATGTCTACTGTGCAGAACTCCAAACAACGATGGCGAAACTCTCAGTAAAACAGCACCGACTCGTCAATCAATCTTCACCATTATTGCTCCATTATAACACCAGACCTCACACTGCTCGAGAAATTGTTTTAACACTACAAGATCTGCAGTTAAAAACTATACGTCATCCTCCGTACTCGTCAGACCTCGCCCCAACCGACTACCAATTTTGCCGCGATTTGAATAATTTTTTGCACGGAAAAATTTCCTTCCGAGGAAGCAGTACAAAATACCTTCACACAGTTTGTGGAGTCCAGGACCTCCAGAGTTTTATAGCAAAGGTTTAAATGATCTTCCAATTAGATGGCAGAAATGTATAGGTAACGAGGGTAGAAACTTTGATTAAAGTTTATGAACAAAACAAAATGGTTTCAATTTATCAGTACGAAACGGCAATTTCATACTTTAACCCCTAATATTTGACCACTGACGTCAACTCACCCTGCTCCGGTGGTCGGCCCAACGACGAAGGCGACGTGCATCGTGGGTGGGTTGCGGGTGTGCGTGCTTACGCCCCTCTGTCGCCCCGGACGGAGTGGTGCGAAGAGCGCGCCGACCGCTACCCACCCCCAAATAAAAAAAAAAACTCCTAATATTTGTATGTAAATACGGATATCATTTTGAATTGTTTAGTAAAATATAAATCTCCATATGGTAACGGAGTAAGAATACAATTCACCGTCTCCTTTCTTGCCCGTGGTTGTCGTAAAAGACGACTAAGAGATATAATATGTATATGTTACGGCTAATACCCGCAGTGCGGCTACACCTAGTTTTAGCCGGATAAAACTAGGTGTAGCTGCACTTCGGTGTTTAAACCTAGGTGTAACAGATTTGTTTACGGCTAATATTAGGTGTAGCCCATTTCATTTGGTTAAAACTAGGTATAGCCTTCTTTTTGGTGGCTACAACTAAATGTAGCCAATCCTACGTGGTTAAAACTAGATCTAAAGTTATATGAGCGTCAGTCATCAGATTTCTAGAAATCAATTTACTGTATGTGAGTCAACATTTTAGAACGTTAGTTTAGTCTCTCCTGAGAAAAAATCATTACGCCAAATAGCTAATACTCAATCAACATTAGAAGGACAAGGATATAAAAGATGCCACTGCAAAACTAAATATGGTAATAAAAAGTGTCTCTGCAAAGCTGGTATATTATGTAACTCTAAATGCCATTCAAGTTTATCTTGTTCGAAAAAATAATAATTGTTTTTGAATTCTGTTAATTAGGAAAAAACTTTAAGTTTATAATGGTAAAGATATAAATCGTTCAAAGAGTTATACGCCAAAGATGCCATTTTAGTTTATCTTTTTTGAATAAATAACTAAAGTAATTTGATTGTTGATTCTTGCGTAGAGTGTTTAAGTTTATAAAGATTATTAAAATTTTAATTATGTTATTCTAAAAATTTCTATTATGTTTACTTTTTCAAATAAATAGTAACGTTTCTTGATTGTAGCTTGTTTTATTGTAGGTTGAACCAATACGAAGAATAGAACCTAGTTTTACCCAGGTAGGATTGGCTACATCTAGTTGTAGCCAGCATAAAGAAGGCTATACCTAGTTTTAACCAAATGAAATCGGCTACACCTAATATTAGCCGTAAACAAATCTGTTACACCTAGGTTTAAACATCGAAGTGTGGCTGCACCTAGTTTTAGCCAGCTAGAACTAGATGTAGCCGCATTTCGGGTATTAGCCGTAACATATAAAACAATTAGATAGAGCAAAAGAAGGAAAAATCGATATAAAGCCCTATACTACACTGTCTGTCTGACAAGCGTGATATAATAGGTCAATTTTCCTCCCATTGTGTAGCAGGCTCGAGCGCAGCAGTCAAATCAAATCAAATCATTTATTCTGTATAGGCCCCTTAAGGGCACTTACATATTGTCAAATTACAGTTTTGAATACAATACAATAATCTACCACCGGATCGGAACGCGGCCACAAACTGAGAAGATCCGGCAAGAAACTCAGCGGGCAGTCATTTTTTTTCTTAATCTTTTAAATATGTATACATAATATTATGCTTAAGTACAACGTATATGGCATTAGCTCCAGTGTGATGCCCTTCGAAATTAAATATATGTATAAATTTTCAAGATTTAATGCAAGACAAAAAAAAAATTAAAGCATAAAGAAAGGAAGAAAATATGGCTGGACCAGATCCCACAAGCAGTACCCGATCACGAGTTAACTACTAGAGCAGCCATCACTCTCCTCAACCAAATTAGAGGGAAGGGAGCGACCCGCCCCACATAGCTACCGCAAGCAGAACCTTATTCAGTGAGCATGACCAAATCAAAATACCAAATAAAAAAACAAAACGAACTACAACTACTACTATACTTACTATAAAAAAAAACCACTAAGTAAAATAAACTATGAACTATAGCAGGTATGCAAAAGGAGATCAAAACCAAAATTCGACAGGCAAAACACGCTACGCTGTACAATCACAAGAGTAAGAGAAAAAAATAATTAAAATAAAAAACCTGTGAATTCATACAAGTTAGGAGTACCTTAAAGCTGTAACAATTACAATAACATTAATTGCTTAATGAGGAGCTGCTCATAACCACTCTGTATTATCATCTAAATAATCCGAAATTTTGTAATAGCCTTTGCTACAAAGTCTACTCTTAATAGCTTTTTTAAACATGTTAATTGGCATGTCTCGGACATTTTTAGGTAGTTTATTGTAAAAACGTATACATTGCCCCATGAAAGACCTACTAATTCTTTGTAGACGAGTAGTATAAATTACTAGATTATCCTTATTCAGTGGGACGTATATGAGCTGTGATGATGATAATAATTTATTGTGTATTATTGTGATTATCTTTTTCGTGCGATGACGGAGTAAGAATAAAATTCACCGAACCATACATTAGAATACGGTATATAATATTTACGGTATGCAAGAGAAGGAAAATTTGAAGTAAAATCCAATACTAACTGCTGTCCATTCTCCTCGGTAACCCGTAGGCGATATTTACGACTCCTACGGGCAAGTGATTGGTGACGACAATTGTATTCTTACCTCTTCGCCAAAGGGGTCTACATGCGATTATTTTAATATCAAGCACAATAAAGTATATTATATTCTATTCTAAAACGATTCCACCACGAGCATTCAACAGCTCTCTTCGAATTTCACAATATCGCCAAACCATCTAGTGAAAGACTATCCCTAAGGACGTTGTCCATTTATTATTTAACTTTATAAGTTTTTAATAATAATTAATGTGAAGTATTTTAGAAGCCAGACGTCTAAAAATATCGTATACCCTCTAGCGTACTTGAATTTAGAAAAGTTTTTAAATAATTATTCTAAGAATTCATGTTATTTTTCTAAATTGAAGTTTTTAGTTTAAAAATACGTTTTTAGGGTTCTGTACCCAAAGGGTAAAAACGGGACCCTATTACTGAGACTTCGCTGTCCGTCCGTCTGTCACCAGGCTATATCTCAAGAACGCTGATAGCTAGACAGATGAAATATTCACAGATGACGTATTTCTATTGACGCTACAACAACAAATACTAAAAATAAAATAAATATTTAAGGGGGCTCCCATACAACAAACTTGATTTTTTTGCTCAATATCGATATAATGGCAATAGGGAGGCACTTGTTTACCTAGTCAATGGTACGGAACCCTTCGTGCGCGAGTCCGACTCGCACTTGGCCGATTTTTCTTGTGAATGATACATTAGAAATTTTACTTTATCGTAACGATTACCGTTACTAAAGTATTATTTTATTAATCCGACCCTGCACCTATACCATGAAGCTATAACAAAATAGTACATGAATACAATAATGATTATTAAAAGTATTAGCTAGTTTAATATTTGCGTAACCCTATAACGAGGTAGAAATTGTCCTATTTCATTGTTTCAGGGTTGATTTCATCGTCAGTTCTAAAGAGAAGAGATCATTCACTTTAGTTTGTATTCATCCAATTGCTGATAATGAGTTTGCTTATAAGTATGAGGAAAGTTGATCTATCATACTTTAATTATGTCTGCCTATTTCCTTCAATCTGATTACTTCTATTTATTTGGCAAATTGTGTTGTTGGTAGAGATAAAAATCTAAAGTATTCACTTAGTTAACTCAATCTTAAGTAAAGCTAAAGTCGGCCTTTTCAATAATAAATTACAAACTTTCGGTAACAGGTGGCACTTGAAATGAAATTGTCAACAGACAATTTGTAATGCTAAAACATCTTTATCTAAAATCGTAGTACCTAACATATATAATTAAAATTGTGGACAATGTTATTAAAAATTATCGATACTTTTGTATACGCTGGAATAAGATGCATTATACATATATACAGCCTAACTTTTAGCGGATTCCGTAAGTGACCATTTACTCTTTGAGCAGATTATGATGATTTTCACTTAACTGGAAAGTGACTTAGGGGAAATATCTACAGAAACATCATCGCCTATGACCTACCCTTGAAATTTTCTATGAAAATTAAAAGTGAATATTTCAGATCGAAGCAAATACTCTACGTATGTCGTCTAAAAATCAGGCTATGCATCCAGTTTACGGACAGGGGCTCGGATTCTAGAGTTCCCTGGGGCCGAGGGCGCCAAGACGGCCGATAGCATGGCGGCCAAGTTGAGGGGTCTGTTCGCAGAGGAGGATGGCGTCAAAATCGCCAGACCCGTAAAGTGCGCAGAACTACGCGTCGCGGGTCTGGACGACTCCGTGACGGTGGATGACATCCGGGAGGCCATTGTCTCGAAAACCGGGTGTCCCGTGGACACCGTCCGAATTGGCGCCATCCGCCCTGGTCCGGGCGGCGTCGGTGCTGCCTGGGTGCAGTGCCCGGTTGAGTCGGCCAAGCAATTGGCCGGCTCAGGCAGGCTCCTCGTGGGCTGGAGCTCGGCGCGGGTGACCGTGCTGGAGTCCCGGCCTGCGAGGTGCTACAAGTGCATGGCGGTCGGACACACTCGGCCGACATGCACTAACAGCTTTGACTGCAGCGACCTTTGTTTCCGCTGCGGTCAACCCGGGCATAAGGCGGCATCGTGCGCCGCCACTCCCCACTGCCCCGCGTGTGCGGCGGGCAATAGGCCCGCCAAGCACCGCATGGGGGGCAGGGAGTGCAGACCCCCGGCTTCGGCCCCAAAGGGGCGGAGCGGCCCGATGACCCCGGCCACTCCTGCCCCTAGCGCGACCCGATCGCCCGCCAGCGTGGAGGAGGTAATGGATACGGCCCACTAATGGCGGCCGAATCTTACCACCTCCTGCAGGCCAACCTCAACCACGCCGCCGAGGCACAGGACGTTTTCCTGCAAGCCATGGTGGAGTGGTTGATCGGTGCAGCCGTAGCCGCGGAGCCGTACGTGGTGCCTGACCGGCCCAATTGGCTGGGCAGCAGTGACGGCTCTGTGGCAATCGTCGCCTCCACGTCGTGGCATTTCCCGCCCTTGCTGCTCAAGGACAGGGGCGATGGGTATGTCGCGGCGGAATGGGGAGAGGTTACGCTATTTGGTGTTTACTTCTCCCCTAACAGGAGCGCGACGGATTTCGGGGCCTTCCTCACCATCCTGGGGGCCTCGATACGGCGACTGGCACCGCGCCAGGTCTTCGTCATGGGGGACTACAACGCCAAGTCGGCGTGGGGGTCCCCCAGGACGAATGACCGCGGGCGGGCGGTCGAAGAGTGGGCGGCGGCACTGGGCCTCTGTTTGCTGAACAGGGGCTCGGTGCAAACGTGCGTGCGGCAGCAGGGCGGGTCGATAGTGGACTTGTCGTTCGCTAGCCCTAATGTCGCAGCACGTGTGAGGAGCTGGTGCGTCCAGGAGGAGGTTGAGACCCTATCCGACCACCGATACATCCGGATAGAGGTCTCCCGGACCCTCCTGGGGCCCAGCAGGGGTCACATGGCGGACGGAGCTCCCGCGTTTCCGCGGTGGGCTGTGGGTCGATTGGATCGGGACCTGTTGGCGGAGGCAGCCATCGTTCAGACGTGGCTGTCCTCACCGCCCCAGGCGGACGGGGTGGATGCCGAGGCTGGCCGCATCCGCTGTGCGTTAACGCAGATCTGCGATGCGGCCATGCCCCGTGTGCGGCGTCTGCCCCCGAAGAGTGCGGTCCCCTGGTGGTCCCGAGAATTGGCGGACCTTCGGGCCGCGTGCATACGTGCCCGGAGGGCCTACACCCGCAGCCGAGCGCGTCACCGCGACGCTGAGCGGGAGGGCCAGCTGTACGAGGCTTACCGCAGTGCGCGGTCTGCCTTCAGGCTGGCCGTCCGTACCGCCAAGGACGTTAGTCGGCGGGAGATGCTGGACAGTCTCGAGCGTGACCCCTGGGGTCGCCCCTACCTCGCGGCGCTGAACAAGCTCCGCGGGCGGGGCCCCCCCCTCACCGAGACTCTCCAGCCCAGCCTCCTCACCAGAGTTGTCGAGGACCTCTTTCCACGGCGGGTGGAGCACACGCCCCCGGTCATGGCTTCGCCGGACAGCGACCGGGAGGCCGACGATGAAAGTGCTCCGCCCATCACGGAGCCGGAAATGGGGGCGGCGGTGGCGCGTATGCGAGTCAAATCCACCGCCCCAGGGCCCGACGGTATTCCGAACCGTGTGCTGGCCCTGGTCCTCGAGCATCTGGGACCACGCCTCAGGGGACTGTTCGACGCCTGTTTGACGTCCGGGCAGTTTCCTGGGTGCTGGAAAGAGGGGAGGCTGGTTCTCCTGCCGAAGCCGGGACGGTCTCCCGAGTCGGCCTCGGCCTACAGGCCCATCGTGCTGCTCGATGATGCGGGCAAGCTGCTGGAGAGGGTGTTGGCTGCCCGCATCGAGCGGCACCTTGTCGGGGTTGGGCCCGATCTGTCCGACGCCCAGTTTGGTTTTCGGAGGGGGCGTTCGACGATCGCGGCCCTGCTGCGCCTGAAGGCCGTGGTAGCGGAGGCCGTCACCGGCGGAGGAGTCCTATTGGCGGTGTCCCTGGACATCGCCAACGCCTTCAACAGTCTGCCATTCAGCTGCATCAGGGAGGGGCTAAGGTACCACGGGGTGCCCGTGTACCTCAGGCGGCTGGTGGCAGACTACTTGGAGGGGCGCAGCGTCCTCTACGTTGACCGAATAGGGGACGTTGTGCGAACGCCCATGACGTGCGGTGTCCCACAGGGGTCGGTTCTGGGTCCGACCCTGTGGAACATCGGCTACGACTGGGCGTTGAGAGGAAGCCTCCCACCCGGGCTGGGCGTAATTTGCTACGCCGACGATACACTCGTCACAGCCCGGGGTGGGACGCTCGAGGAGGCGGCACGCCTGGCAACTCTCGGCACCGAGGAGATTGTCAGGCGGATCGAAGCGCTGGGGTTGAGGGTAGCCCTGGAAAAGACGGAGGCCCTTTTGTTCCATGGCCTCCGTACCGCCGGGCCTCCCGCCGGCGCTTCGATCACCGTGAATTCGGTCACCATCAGCATCCAGGCCCACATGAAGTACTTGGGCCTGGTGCTCGACGGGCATTTTTGGTTCCGGGAGCATCTCCATCGACTTGTTCCTCGGCTTGTCGGCGCGGCGTCCGCCCTTTCGCGGCTGATGCCGAATGTGGGCGGACCCAGTGCTACGTGCCGACAGCTGTACGTGGGGGTGATCCGGTCGATGGCCCTGTACGGCGCACCGGTGTGGGCGGGGTCCCTGACCGTCCGTCTTAGGGCCCTCCTGTGGCGACCACAGAGGGTCATGGCGATCAGGGCCATACGGGGTTACCGCACGGTGGCGACGGAGGCAGCGTGCCTCCTGGCCGGAACCCCCCCGTGGGACCTGGAGGCGGAGATGCTCGCCGACATTTATCGGCGGGTGTCGGAGACGCGCGCCCGCGGCAGCATGGTCTCCATCAATGAGATCACCGCCTGGCGGGTCGACGCCCGCCGAGAAGTAATTGCCCGTTGAGCAGTCCGGCTGGAGAGTCCTCGGTACGGTGTCAGGACTGTCGAGGCCCTCCGGCCGGTGCTGATGGAGTGGTTGGAGCGGACGCACGGGGTGCTTTCCTTCCGACTGGTGCAGGTGCTGACGGGGCACGGTTGCTTCGGGAAGTACCTGCACAAGATTGTCAGGAGGGAGAGCACACCGTCCTGCCACCACTGCAGTTGCGACGAGGACACGGCGCAGCACACGCTCGAGGAGTGTGCTGCATGGGAGGGGGATCGCCGTGAACTCGTCGCAATTATCGGTGCCGACCTGGCGCTGCCGACCATCGCCAGGGAGATGCTCGTCAGCGTCAGGAACTGGGACGCGGTCGCCGCCTTCTGTGAGGCCGTAATCTCACGGAAGGAGGCGGCGGATCGTGTGCGAGTAGAGCTCCTATTCGGCGACACGTTCCGCCGCCGGCGACTCGGGCGGCGCAGGCGCGAGTATCTGCGCCTAATGCCGCCCTAGCCGAGGCCGCGGGTGATCGGACCGGGGAATTGTCCGTCACCCGCGGAGAGGCTGACCGCGCGACGGCGACCGACGTCCCAGTACGTCGAGAGGTGAGGATACCCGAAAGGGTATTCCGTCGGGCCGACCACTGACGACAAGTCACATCTGCTCCGGTGGTCGGCCCAACAACGAGGTGACGTGGGTACGGGTGGGTTATGGGCCCGCGCGCCGTCCTTTCATCGCCCCGGACGGATTGGAGCGCGCGTGCGCTTACCATAGCCCACCCATAAAAAAAAAAAAAAAAAAAAAAAAAAAAAAAAAATGCATCCAGTTTAAGTTTTTATTACTGTGCCTTTTTCTTGGGCGGTTGTTATCCAGCATTATAGTTTAGTAGTCTCTGCGCCTCTAGGATCTATTCTCTATGTCTGGGCACTACTCTATTTACGGCTCTGTCTGCAATACATATTAATCGTATAGATCTAATAAGATAATGTCAAATTTCAAGTATTTCAGGTTCAATTAGTCAAATATGTGAGACGCTTACTAATTAGTCGCTAATCTATGTAACTACAAATTCCTATGGTAGGTACACAATAAGATTAAAATCCATCACAGCCTATCCCTATGGGAAAGAGGCGTAAGTATATGAGGATAGGTATGTAGCTTTGTGTCTTTCTTTAGCGAAAAGATCCTGTACCAAAAAAGTAATCCATTTATTGCGGTTGACGTTACAAATTTATAATTTAACGGTCACAATTTACAGCCAGACTGAGAACAAAAATTGTGGATCGCACAAAGTATTGTCCTGTGCAGAGATCGAATTTGTGACATTAGGCAAGGCAGGTCGGTACGTTAAACACTACGCCATCGGTGCAGTGTTATCACTGCAGATTCAGCATTATAACACATTTCATGAATTTGTTTATTGTTTCTTTGTTAAAAATAATATATCATCATCACCAGGGTGATGGATCCGTCCGTGCCAATGAACGCTGCAAAGTGAACGCTGCAAACGTTGGGCAATAATAAATCAAATACAAACGCCATAAAAGCCGTAAAGTAGTTTTATTTACAATGTGTAATACTCGCGTAAATATCAAAAATAATGTTTTTGTTACCCAACAATCGCAAAAAGAATTTTTCTGTGTTTTTTAACGTCAAGTCTATTTAGTAGTTAGCTGTAGTACGCAGTAAAAACTTCTTTAAGCACGCTTTGGGTATTGAGTAAATCAGCCATTACACTTGGCTGTGTAATGCTTGTTCGAGTAAAGACGGGCGAATACACTACTGTATTTGCGATATTTCAAATTCTAAGAATAAAGAGCTCCCCTTAAAAGAATCGTTCAAACAATACTTTAAAGATATATTCATACAGAACTGTAGAAGGAACACAAAAATAGTCCTTCATTTTTATTCTTTTCACTGAAATATTTGGAATGGTTCAATTCGATAAGTTTCAATTCATAACTTTTGTGGAGTAAATAGAAACGCTTTTATTGCATTGAAGGATTTCGCTTTCAAGATTGCGACGTCATTTTCAGAAGTAGGTATCTATCAGACTAAGTGGTTTGATTGGCCGCTGTTTAATACTTTAGAGCGCAATACGATATAGTATTAATCGCAATATCAATCCATTGTTGAATGTTGATACATTTAATAGAACTAGTGATCGCCGAGTGGTCGAATTTCAACCATAATTGATTTAAATTTATTTTACTGCTACATAACTTTCTTTTAATTATATTTATGTATAACTAGCAACCCGCCCTCGCTTCGCTTCGGTTATAGGTTATAGTCGTTTTACCCGCGTAGTTCCCGTTCCCGTGGGAATACCGGGATAAAATATAGCCTAGTTTACGCCTTGATATTATAGCTTTCCATTGGTGAAAGAATTTTTGAAATCGGTCCAGTCGTTTTGAAGATTACCCGGAACAAACAGACAGACAGACAGACAAAAAAAATTTAATCTGTATTTTAGGCATAGGTATCCATTATTATATGAAATTTCAGTTTTATGCACTCACCTCATTATATACTTCAACTGTGCCAAATTTCATACTTGTCCATCCTAGTGTTGCCTAAATGCAAGACCAAGACGAGACTTGGACCAGTCTTGGTCTTGGTCTTGCAACAGCACACCTGGTCTCGTCTTGGTCTTGGTCTTGGTATTGCTGCAAGAGTCTCGCAAAGTCTTGCAAGTCTTGCAGTTGGAATAACGTAACAGTCATTTATCATGGCAATGAAAAATCCAACTAAATTAATCAAATATCATCCTATCCTATCTATCCATCTGCTAGCCTATAGTCCACTATTGAATATAACTCTTACCACTGGAGAAAATTACTCTCCTATTCCCCTTGTGTTACATTAGACAGAGTTACTATTCCTATGACAAAGGAAGGAATTTCGACCCTGTTTTCTTAAGACGTCACTACACGGGGCAGTTGATACAATAAATTTTATGTCATTTAACATTCCCCCTTTCCAACAAAAAAGATTTTTTCTATTTGATTGGCAAGCGACGTAGTTATTTGACCACTGACGACAACTCACCCTGCTCAACAACGAGGCCAACCCTGCACGGCCCAACAACGAGGCGTCGTGGGTACGGGTGGGTTATGGGCCCGCGCGCCGTCCTTTCATCGCCCCGGATGGAATGGACCGCGCGTGTGCTTACCATAGCCCACCCATAAAAAAAAAATTGCTTCCTAACACCATTGCCTCGGTCCGATTTGATACGACATCCACGGGTAAGAGAATGGTGAATCGTATTCGTACTCTGTCCCTACACGGACATTTATGTAGATTAATTGTAGGCATATTTCTATGTCCAACAGTGAAAGTCGTTGAGTTAATGAAGAAACGGATATATAAATATGTATAATGGGCAAGAGCACTCTCGTGATTACGGTATTTTTGGCCTTAAGCCTTTCCGAAGAGCAATTCTGAAAAGCCAACATCAACATTGGGAATCGATTGGCCAATAGATGGATATCTCAAGACTGATTTGACTTGCCTTGTAGTGACGGAGTAAGAATACAATTCATCACCCCCTATTTTACCCGCGAGTGCGAACCCACGACTAAGGGCTATAATATATAATATCGGTGCAAGAGAAGGAAAACTTGACATGAAACCCTGTAACAACACGGCCGATCACCATAGCGATTCCTCTCCGGCCACGGCCGATTTCCCTCCTATTATGTAAAAGACACGAGCTCCACCGTATATAAGCTGGAATGGTGATTTGAATTAAATGCAAGACCGCGAGACTCTTGCAGGCTCAGTCTTGGTCTTGTTCAAGTCTTGCAGGGCCAGTCTTAGTCTTGGTCTTGCAAAAATTAAACGGTCTTGGTCTTGGTCTCGGTCTCGCATTTCTCGCAAGACCAAGATTTTTTTGGGCAACACTAGACCATCTACGTAATTTTCGTGTGAAGGGGTGCAAAGTTTTGCTTCACGTATTAATATACACTCATTTGCAAAAAAAACGGGCACCTAAGCAATGAACCATTTCAAATGTTAATATTTCTTTGTTTGATAATTATAGGTAGTTTTATCCACACAATTTGCTAAATTAATAAGAAAATAATCGTTTTCATCAGTATTTCATAAAATTTAGATACAATTTATGGGAAATAATGCTAAACCTCGCTAGTAGTGTATATTCGCTAGTAGTGCATATGCACGTGAAGTAAAAATAAAAAAGTTTTTTTGTTTGTTTTTCTTTAATAAAGTAAAAGCAGATAAATGTTTACTATCGAGTGTGACCCCCTCTAGCTAAAATCACAGCTTGAATTCGTCTGGGCATGCTAGCGAGTATATCCCGGATACTTGCTTGCGGAATACGTTCCCACTCCGCAGTAATCACATTCTTCAGCTCTCTGATGGTCTGCGGAGCCGGGTGTACTGATCTCACACGCCGTTTCAGAACGTCCCAGACATGCTCTATGGGATTGAGGTCGGGACTTCGAGCTGGCCAATCCAAACGACGAATGCCGACCTCTTGCACATACGCATTAACATCGCGGGATCGGTGGGCGCGAGCATTGTCGTCCATAAAAATCGAGTCTTCACCTAGAGCGGCCAATGCGGGTTGTGCATGAGAAATTAGAACTTCCGTTATGTATCGATGCCCAGTCAGTGAGCCGTTTTCAATGAAGACTAACTCTGTACGATCCATTGAATTTATTCCTGCCCAAAACATAACAGAGCCCCCACCATAAGGTGTGATTTCTTCGAAACATGCCTCTGCAAAGCGTTCTCCTTGTCTTCTTAGCACTCGCCGACGTCGATCTTCACCGAACAGAGATATCCTGGCTTCATCAGAGAACAAAACCCTATTCCAATCGTCTTGAGTCCATGATTCACAATTTCTAGCGAACCTAAGCCTGTGAACTCTGTGCTCACGGAGTAATTTGGGGCCGCGGGCCGGGCGGTGACTGCGTATATTGGCAGCGAGAAGCCTCCTCCTGACCGTCCATAGACTAATATGCACATTTCTTACTTCTTGGAGGTTGTTCTTAAGATCCACATACGAAGATTTGCGATTTCTCAATGCGCGACTCACAAGAAAACGATCATCCCGTGGTTGGGTACATGGTTTTCTTCCAGAACCAGGCCTTCTCTCGACGGAACCAGTCTCCTGATATCGCTGCCAGGTCCTTTGGACTGTCGAGCGACTAACATTTAGCCTCCTAGCCACGAAACATTGGCTGCAACCCTCTTCAAGCAGCGCGATAATTTTGGTAGCTTTTACCACTTTATCTACCATTTTTGATACAGCCAAACAGCATTAAATAAAGCTTTGACAGTCAAGGATATGAAATTAATCGATAAAAATTGAATAAAAGTTATGAAAGTCGATGTTAACTTCTGGAACTTCGCGCCAAAAATGTAGGATAAAAAGGGGTTTTCTGTAAAAATGAACATCAAATGAAAAATTGAATTTAGAACGTACTTTTTTAAATACCACAGCATTTTTAAAACCGGCCAGTAACGTGTACAAACGATTGAAACCTTTTTGGTATTGTATCTTTTTAAATATGAATGAAAATCAAAACCGCCCGTTTTTTTTGCAAATGAGTTTATATTATTTATGATATAATATGGTATTGATATAGGAGTTTTTGATAAATGTATGCTCGTAAATGGAGTATAGAACACGTAGTAGAATGGAAGAGTCGAGCGCTTCTCGTAGTTTTCTGCCTGTAGTCATAAGTAGAACTCTGGGGCAGTTACATTTTCACAGAAAATTTACATGTGAGTAGTATTATACTAAGCAAGAGCGAGTTGGCTGTACGTTAGTCAAAAGCCAAAAATGCTGCTGCCCATTCTCATGATATTTTGAGAAGCTTAAAACGCTAAAAAGGCTAAAGAGACTAAAGGAGCTGAAGGGGTTCAAGGGGCTGAGGGGGCTGAAGGGGCTGAAGGGGCTGCAGGGGCTGAAGGTGTTCAAGGGGCTAAAGGGGCTAAAGAGGCTAAAAAGGCTCAAGGGGCTAAAAGGGCTGAAGGGGCTAAAGGGGCTAGAGGGGTTAAAGGGTCTAAAGGGGCTAAAGGAGCTAAAGGGGCTACAGGGGCTAAAGGGGCTAAAGTGGCTTAAGGGGCTAAGAGGGTTAAAGGGGCTAATGGGGCTAAAAGGGCTAAAGGGCTAAAGAGGCTAAGGGGTTAAAGACTGATAAGGCTAAAACAAAGAATTAACGGACACAAATTAAACTAACGGAACAACAATTTCTGGATAAATTAGTAAGTTACGTAAAGTTACGAAATATTATGCTGCGTGGAAATTGAACCCGTAACACCTGTCACAGTAGGTCTGTATCTTAACCAATACTTCATATATGCAGTCATACATTCAAAGTGTATATGTTAACTGTGTTTAGAAGGACATTGCTATAAAAGTATCCATTCGTTAGCGGAAAATATTGTCACAATAAAAATCCATTGTGTCTTAAAATTGCCACAATAGTGGACTATTAAAACTCTAGAGAGCCACAAAATATATTGCCGCTCAGCGATGTGAGAATTCATTTATTTACAGACGATCAAATCCGTGTGTAATTCAAGAAAAGTAATGCCCCAAACGACTGAGGTACTCAGAGCTGTTATATTTATGTAGCGTATGTTACTCGCGAGGATACAATACCTTATTATGTGATATACAAATCCTTTATACAAATTCAGTAATTTTATTTAAAGTTTTGTTAAATTAAAAAAATATCTTATGGCATATGTAGGTATATCATTATCGTCAACCATACAGCCCCACTGCCGATAGGGATGCAAACGATACACTGATGTTTCTGAAATATCGATGTTTCAATAAAAAACATCGTATCGATGTTATTTTATACGATATTTTGACTGCATGATTTAAAATGTAAGGTACTTTTAGCAGAGCTTGCGTGACCGGTTAGTTACTCTATTTCTACATAACTTAAAAAAACCTCATTACGCAATGTTGGTACTTCATATAAAAAACATGCTTGCATGAAATTCATTATAAGTTATTACTCATAGAATTTAACTAAGAAAGCTCATCGCAATCCCGCAAGTGTCTGATACATTATGAATCTATACCAATAAATAAAATTGGAGTGTCTGTTTGTAATGTCAAAATAATAGGCTTTTTTCATGCTCACACGGTTATTTGCACGACACCTATGCCTAAAATAGCAATTAAAAAATTTTTGTCTGTCTGTCTGTCTGTCTGTTTGTTCCGGGTAATCTTCAAAACGGCTGGACCGATTTCAAAAATTCTTTCACCAATGGAAAGCTATAATATCAACGCGTAAACTAGGCTATATTTTATCCCGGTATTCCCACGGGAACGGGAACTACTCGGGTAAAACGACTATAACCTATAACCGAAGCGAAGCGAGGGCGGGTTGCTAGTCTTTAATAAAACCATCGATGTTTTGATAGATCGATGTTTTTAGGGCGATGTTTCTTGTACATCGATGTTTGTTCTGAAACATCGATGTATCGATACATAGATGTTCTTGGTTTCTATATTTGCATACCTAACTGCCGGGCTCGAGGCTCTTCTATAATAAGAGAGAAATTGACCAATTATATCACGTTATCAGATATGTCGGTATAGAGTTTCATTTTCAGTTTTTCATCTTTTGGAAGAGAGGTCAATACTGTGTGCGAACCATAACTTGTTGTTCTGAATTTAGATGTAATTGGTGTCCGTGAGTTATATGTTTGTAAAATCCTGCGCAATAACATAATTATTTCCTTAGTACAGGGTTGTCTATAAAATAAAAGTTTAGTCATTTTTTAATCATCTCATAACTTAGTCATATTTTACGATGCTTACGGGCAAGATGGGGTTTTTTTTAGTCCACTTTATTTTTACTCTGCCACAACACGGAAATAAGTATATACGGGTGAAAAATCCCAGTTTTATACCCTATGTCGTATATTAGTTTTAGCTTGAACGTAAAAATGCCATGTTGTGATCTTAAATCGCATTCAATATATTACTAGTAGCGTGTTATATTAAAAAAATTACGGTATTTTATGTAATATAATACAAGCATAGCGCTAAAGTATATTGAATATAAAATAATAGCACCTTATTTGTGCTTAAACGATTTGGTAAAATTGCGAGACAAATATTTCAGTAAGGCGTTATCGTTTTACTAAAGTCGACTTTGATTTTTAAAAACTATTAATGCCTTACTGATAGTTGAATACATTGACCTCAGGCAATGATAGTTGTATCACAAATAATCTGACTGTCGAAAAGCATGTGCATCAAGAAATATTACAGCGTATATTTATTTATTGTGTCCAAAGAAATATTGAGTGTTAATACTCTGTGTTACTAATTACAAGAAAAAAAATAGTACTGTCACCAATTAAGTTTTTAGTGTAGATTAACCAATATGATGTTACATAAAAAATTACTACAAATAGAATAATTATTATATTTTAGACATGGATAATATCGTAATAAAAAATAATGTTGACATAGAAATTGACAAGTTAACAGCTCGGTTATTCTATTAGGGATATTGGTAACTGTGACGGCCCCAGCCCCGGCAACACTACTTTGTACTCGAAAGGAGAATCTGCAGGCCCGGGGAGGGAATACGATGGGTTATGCGGCCGCACGTCATCCATCCGTCGCCTAGGACAGATTGGGCCAGACCATAGACCTACCACAAAAAAAGGTATATTGATAATGTCAATATTATCACCAATATCACGAAATGACGTGTGTGTTGAAACAAAGTCATTAAATATGTAAAACATATTTTATTACTATTATGAAAAAAAAATGTGCTGACGGATTAAGAATACAATTCACCACTCTTGCCCGTGGATGTCGTAAAAGACGATTAAGGGATATAATATGCACATAAGATCTATGCAAGAGAAGGCAAACTCGAAATGAAACTATATACTAACATGTCTGACCAGCACGGTATAATAGGTTAAATTCCCTTCCATTATGGAGGAGGCCCGAGCCCAGCAGTGGGACGTATGACGATGATGGTGATGATGAAAGAAAATGCAATGTGGTAGTCGCTACGAATACTGCCCACTCTTAAATTGCTCGTATGAATTGTAAAAGACGAGTAAGATCTTTAGAAAGACCTGGGCCAACTCCTTTTGATGCCGTCTGGCCAACACTGCATGCTCAAGAAGGGTTAACAAGAACGGTTATAAAACTATTGCCAATATCTTTTCCAATATGTATCAAACAAGAATAGATATTGGAGTTGACCCCATATTGGGATAAGATCAAGATGACGAAGATAATAAAGAAAGAAACATATATTAAGACTTTTTTCTTTTTATAACGTAGAATTGTAATGGATGCTCCTTAAAAATAAAACTCGCATTTTCGTTTGACCTTTATTATATAGAATTTACCTTAACTTACGCGGGTGTAATAAATCATCTCGGCTTTCGGATTACTAAGCTGTTTGAGGAAGGCTTTGTAGCGTTGTTTGGTCTCGTTATCTAAATGAACTGGACTTCAGACATGCTTAATGAAATTCTCTTAGAATACAACAAATAATAAATATGCTCTACGCAACATTTGTCAAAAATAAATAAAGAAATCGCAAAGTTTTGTAATACGTCACGATTCCTTATCTTCTCGTAGCAAAATTGATTGCAGCACTTCTCTGAGAAACTTATAACATCAATGCCAAGTGGCGATTATGGCGTTATCTATCCAACAATGGAAATAAATGGGCTGATGGATAAATTAAGTGAAAAATGTTTGAAATCGCATCAGTAGGTTTAGCGATTGTCCATTACAGTTAAACTTGCAAACTCGATCTGTATTTAATAAGCTAAATTGCCTATTTAGTGTTGAGGTTCGTTTACTAGTAATTTTCTGCTACACATTTTCGTATATATTACTTAGTATGAAGAAACTATTTTAGTTGATAATTATTACTACTACTCTACTATATTATTACTCTTTAAAATGTATTAAGTAGAACGACAAAAAATTATGAAATAATATTTTACATTTTATAATTAAGAAAACAGTTTGATTAAATTTTATAAAATTGATTTGAATATATGAATTACTAGCAACCCGCCCTCGCTTCGCTTCGGTTTTAGTCGCCTTACCGCGTGGTTCCCGTTCCTGTCGGTATACCGGGATAGCCTATGTTACTCCCTGATATTACAGCTTTCCATTAGTGAAAGAATTTTTGAAATCGGTTTGGTAGTTTAAGCATGAAAGCGTAAAAAACAAACAAACAAACTTACTTTCGCATTTATAATATTAGTAATCCTTACTATTATATCTGTATTATTTAAATAATAGTTATTGCTTCTCGTGTAAAACAATGCAAGAAAATTTCCGTATGATAATATGTTGATATTAATGTATTAGATTACAAAGGCATTAACAAATCTTTTCGTGTAAGAATACAATACACCAGCTCTTGGCGCTGGATATCTTATAAGACGACTAAGGCAAACTAATAATATGAAAATAACATCTATGCAAGAGAAGGAAAATTCAAAATCCTATGCCAACACGTCTGACCAGGTATAGTTGCTCAAATTCCCTCCCGTAGTGAAGGAGGATGAAGCTTAACAGTGGGATGTAAATGGGCTGAGATGATGATGATGACAGTACATATCTTAAAAAAGGAGTTTTTTTGAAATATGTTCTTTTAAAAGTTATAGTTTATATGGTTTATATTTAAATTAACCCCGGCGGTATTATATTATCATGATTTTTATAGCCAAGCAGAGGTAAATAACACAATTAAAACAAAACGACTTGTTTTTTATGACAATTTCATATTTGTACGTGGAATCATTGCGGTCGCTGGTTTGTGATTTAAATACATATTTCAGATTTTATGTGCTGGAAAAGTATATTCTTAGTTAGACTTTTAGAGTCGACTTCTAAAGTAAAATATTCAAAGAACTTGAAAAATAAGGGATGAAAAATAAAATATATTCCTTGAAAATTATTTTCATCTCTATTATTTCTAAGAGACGAGGGAAAATATAATGATGCCTGATTCTTACAAACGCTTTTAAAATTAAGAATGGAGGTTAAAAGAAATAAAAAATAAAGTCAATGTAATGGAGTCTCATTTTTTTATACAAAAAAATAGAGTGTGTTTGGCATCCAACTTTATTCCCTTATGAGTTATCACAACTCGGCATAATTATCAAATTACAAGGGTTTATTAATTATACTAAGTTGCACATTAATAGTTAAATTAATTTGGTTCATGTTAAATGCTTAAATGTATTGTAATATAAACCGGGTGGTTACGGAGTGAGATTACGAATAACTACTCCCCTCTCCTGCCCATGGTCGACATTCTTGAGATATCGCTGCATATATAATATAGTAATACCCCGGACTTACGTGATAGGTGGGACCGAGTGATAATCGCGTAAGTCGAATTCGCAGAAGTCGGGATTTAATTTTGCTTATATTAAATATACAAACAATTGGTTATTTGAAACTAGTTCAAAGAAGACAATGATTTTAAAGAATATGGTCAAAATACTATATAAAAAATAATTAAAATTTTATGAATAAAAAAGTAAATCTAAGATTTGAGCGCTCGAATAGAAAACCGCGTATCTTTGAATTCGCGTAAAACGGGGTAGCGTAAGTCGGGGTATTACTGTATAGACATAATGTAGATACAAGAGAAGGAAAACTCGATGTAAAATCCAACATCAGCGTGGAATAGTAGGTCAATTCCCCTCACATTCTGAAGGAGGCCTGAGCCTAAACGTGGGACTTATGTAGGCTGAGATGAATGAATAATGTATTATTATGTTTTTCTTTTATTTCGCAGCAGCCCACATACATCCCACTATTGGGCTATGGCCTCATCTACAATAGGAGGGCATTTGACCTACTATATTTATGCTGGTCAGACATGTTGGTATAGGGTTTCATTTCGAGGTTTCCTTCTTTTGCACAGATGCTATGTGCATATTATATCCCTTAGTCATCTTTTACGACATCCACGGGCACGATAAGGAATGGTGAATTGTATTCTTACTCCGTCACCACACGGAAAATATCATCTTTCATTTCATTTTAAATTAATTTTATTCAGCAAATTTCTATTACCCAGCCGTCATAGGTTAAGTCAATGTCACTATGGCGTTGACTTAACTATAGATAATATAGATATATTTTAGTGTTAACACGTCACGTGCCAATGGCGAAGACGACTTCCATGCAATTACTCACCATCCAAACCTTCTTATAGAAGCTTTCACTTCGAAATAACAAATATTAGTTCCTTTAACATTGAAACATGAAAGGAAAGTAATAAAAAAATAAATATTGATTCAACAATCGTTTTATTTATACAGAAAGAGTTTAAATAAATATTTAGAAATTTTCTTTGTTCGCACCTGATATAACAAAATTTCTGTACACTTACACTTTTTGTTGTATTATTCATAAAATAAATGTATAAACTGAGAAGGTTATTTTTAAAAATAGTTATTTATTTATAACATCGTAAAAGGGTTGAGTAATATTTCCACATGAGAAGCCGCCTAGAATGCACGATGTGTAACACCGTATGATAAATCATATATCATTTTATAAAAATAGCTTTTGCAATGAATTGGAACATATCTGTCTCAATATAAAATGAAAGAAACTATTTCAAATGAAAGAGTATTAGAATATCATCATAATTATTATTACTAGCCTATTTCTTTCTTATTGGATATAGATTCGTGTGGTGATGGAGTAAGAATAGAATTCATCCCTCCCTGTCTTGTTCGTGGATGCCGTAAATGACGACTCAGGGATATAATATCTATGCAAGAAGCTATACGTCTATGCAAGAGAAATCGTCTGATCAGCGCGTTATATAGGTTAAATTCTTTTTTATTATGGAGGAGAGTCTAGCCCAGCAGTGGGATATTTATGAGTTTGAATTTATGACTCGGGAGAGGCACGTCAACGCAGACCGAGCTGCTCTGTGCGGCAAATGTTTTACGAGACTGCTTGCTGTTTGTGGACTCGCGTAATAATGTAAATAATATGATTCAAAAATTTGGAAGGCTGTTTTCAAAACCTTTCATTGTTCGAAATATTTGTTGCTAAACGAAATGAAACACAAACTTTTCAAGCTTATTTTGAACGAGGGCCAAAAAATATTTGGTGCGAATTGCTTGAAGATTACTCCCACAGAAAATAAGGGAGATCTCTCAGCCATTTTTACGACTTCCATGGGAATGTAAGTAATAGTGACATATCCATAACTGGTCTCTACACGCAGACCTTACTACAAGAGAAAGAAAACTCTTAATTACGCCAATTCATCTCACTAGCATTTTACAGTAAGTAGATGGTGTATAGTGATATATGGTATAGAGAAATTATCATACATGATATTGTCACGTAGCAATTGCGACTACGAAGAAGAAAGAAAAGTGATGGTGCAGATATTTTTTAATAAACGAGGCTATACTTTTTGTATCCTCGCCCAATCCCCGGGGCGACAGATGGACGGTGTGTGGCCTCATAACCTACCGCCTCCCCATAGCCATTAGGCTGACCACTGGTACCGATGACACCCGTGGTCGGCTGCAATAAGGAACTGTTTCTTGTATTGTCATATTTTACAAATGTAGTTAGCAAACATAGTCGGACTCGAAACAACGATTTGTGGATCGCACAAAGCGTTCTTCTCTCTTCTTCTCCTCTCAACGTTCCCCCTCGGGGACGTCGGTCGCCGTCGCGCGGTCAACCTCTCTGCGGGTGACGGACTAAATCCCCAGTCCAGTCCTCCGCGGCCTCAGCTAGGGCGGCATCAGGCGCAACGTCGAACCGCTGACACTCAGCACAGTATTTTAACCCTTAGGTACATCGAATATGAAGTAATTTTCGAGTCACTTTTATGACCGTTCGCCTACCTGATATCAACCCTCCTTGAGAGTGCAATGGCTGACCAGACGCCATTAGATGGATTAGACCCAAGTTGATGTACAACTGTTAATCATGGTTTAGTTCACATATAAGTAATGTAAGCATTTCTAGTGATAATAACCGTCACCACACAGGAGATAAATTATAATTTCCATAATAGTTGTTTAAGGTCTACGCGTTCACGGGTAACTGGACTAGGAAATAGCCCGTCACCTGCAGAGCGGCTTACCGCGAGCATGATAACCCGGACGGGGTGAATGGAACATTATCAGAAACGGTTTCCAGCCGGGCTAACCACGGCCGACAAAGAAATCGATACCAGTGGTCCGCCCAAAGGCAAAGTGGTGGGATTATGGTGGGTTATGGGGCCAGGCGCCATTAATGCGTCCCCCCGAACGGAATGGACGACGTGTGTTGACCATATTCCCTCTTAAAGAAGAATTAAGAGTCTACGCGTAACTGAGTTCAGCCTGTAGCATGCTTTAAGCTCAAATATTTTTTCATTCTACAGATGTGACATCAATCTTATTATCTTAATCTTAGTAGTATTAAGAGTAAGTAACATCTGCTCGTAATTCTTTAATAACCGAACATAAAATATAATGGATGGAGTGATCATAAAAACGCAAAATTTGCTACTTTCATTTGACGGCAATAACTAGAGTTTAAGTACTTAGTTGCGCATAATAAATCATTCATCTTAAGTTGAAGTTAAGCTAAGCTATTTAAGAGAAGGCTTTGTGGTGTCGTCTAGCAACGTCATCTAAATGGTCTCGACTGTAGACGTACTTAATGAAATATAAACAATGACGTTAAAGTTCATGATATAAAATATGATTTAGTTTCATATTAACTTAGTCTTGAAATTTATAATGAACTAGCTGATTCAAAAGACGCTGCGCGCGTTCTGTTCAAATTTAAAAGAATAAAAGGATTCTAATTATCGAAACCATTCTAGAATGCACTAAAACACATACAAAAACCCTTAAAATTCGTGCAGCTCTTTAGGAGGATTTCAGTTACATACGCACGGACAGAAAAAATAAAGATATGGAATTTAAAACGCCGTCCCTTTCTTGCCTGCGAGTATTGTAAAAGCAAAGAACATGAAATGTTAACTTTACTGCGAGGTAAAGAAACCTTGTAATATAACCCTATATCATCTAACTAGCAGTTCTTTTTGTTCATTTTTATTTCAGCTTACACACGTCCCACTGCTGGGCTCGAGCCTCCTTCTTAGTCGGAGTGAAATTGGCATAATATATAACGCTAGTTAGACGTGGATTAGTATAGAGTTTTCTTTCGAGTTTTCCTTCTCTTGCATAGATATTATATGCGTGTTATATCCCTTAGTCGTCTTTTACGACACCCACGAGCAAGGAAGGGGGTGGTGAATAATATTCTTACTCTGTTACCACGCGGAAAACATTGTGGGTCGATTACCTTTTCACTATGTATGAAAGCCATGCCTACGAAATACATATGTCTTGAAAAGAAGAAAAAATAAATAGTACCAAGTAATCAAATTTTTGTATTTTGAAAAGTATTTAAACGTATAGTTGTCACAAAATAAGAGGCCCGTTTTGACACTTGGTCTTACCGATGTATTTAGTGATGGACCATACGATTCAGTACTCGATACTCACGATAAATCGAATCAAGTTTATATGAGTATATAATCGATTTGAATATGTATTGTAAAGTGCATTGGATTAAAATTCTGATTTGAAAATTTTACTTAAACTGTGATATTGTAGATATTCTGAAATGATACAATGTTACGAATGGTAATTTTTCTATCATTTAATATTTTTCGGATACAATAACATTCACTCAATCACAAAAATATCGAGAAAAAGGGAATCTTCAATCAATAATTTTCTTAAGATGATGAGCCAAAATTGTCAGTTGAGTTATCGTTACCCATATATATATATATATATATATATATATATATATATATATATATATATAATTTCATTTTCATATTGTCGAATTTTCAGTAAAAATCACTACACAGCTGGTGAAATTCTGTAAATGGTTGGTCTAAATACTAGTATTCAAATTAACAAGTAAGGCAATTACGAGTCCGCCTTAAAAAATATATCATGATCGATTTATTTTTCCTTAACCGATTATTAATAGTCTGTGGACGATATCGACGATATAAAATCGTTATGCCACAGCACTATAACGATATAAAATCGTTATGCTACAGCACTTAGCCCAGTGGGCGGTACCCGTCAATGAAAAATGTAATTACCTTTAAAACAGTTTGATCGGTAAAAAATAGAAAACTTCTTGGGCGTGAACTGTCAAAACGGGCGTTTTATTTTGTGATTACTATAATCTTCTATTCATCTCAGCTCATATACGTCCTATTGCTAGGCTTCGAGCCTTCTCCACAATAGGAGGGAATTGATCTATATCGGGCTTGTGAGTCGAGATGTTATAAGGTTTTATTTCGAGTTTTCCAAGTCTCGTATAAATGTTATTTGTATATTATATTTCTTAGTTATCTTTTATGATACGGGGAAAATAGGTGTTGATTTGTATTTTTACTCCGTCACCACATAGAAAAATTTTATAAACTCTTTTATTATAAAGTCTTTTATAGAATAGTTTTATAAACTTACTTTTACATTTAACCTTTTGTTAAAAGTACAATTGATGCTCTATATTTACTCAACAGTATTATCGTCAAATACCACATAAGGAACGTTTGTGTAGCAAGAAATCCTTTCGGATCTTTTTATCTTATATCTTTGCTAGAAATAGTTTCCAAGCCTATTTCTACACCTGAATTTTATATGGTAAATCAATAATACATAAAACAGCAATTGTATAAATATACGTAACATCCTTACTAATATTATAAATGAGAAAGTAAGTTTGTTTGTTTATTTGTAACGCTTTCACGCTTAACACCATTGGAATACTATAATATCAGGAAGTAACATAGGCTATATTTTGTTGCGATATTCCCACGGGAACTACGCGGGTAGTGCAACTGAAACCGAAGCGAAGCGAGGGCGGGTTGCTAGTTATTCATATAAATGTGGTTTAAGTACTGTCGATAAATATTGCACATTCGGGTATTCCCTATACCTTGGGTAATAGGGCCGCACACCGATCTTTGTCACTCTGGACTGAACGGACGGCGTGCGTCCACCCTATGACTCGCCTAAAAAAAGACAGTACTTTGTACAATCCAACAAATGATTGTTCTTAATCTTATTCTTGCTCCTTAATTGTATTTTTGTAAAGCCCCTGCGAGAGAAGAACTTATTAATTAGTATTTTATAAAAAAATTAATGTCCTTTTCTCCGTCTTCTGAACATCAAAATTCAGACCTCATTTATAATTTTTCAGGTATCACTCTGTAATCAAGAATGGATACCCTGATACCTTTGAGAGATCTCAATATCAGGTATGCACCACCGGTTAACTCTTTTACATTTTTGAGTGGAAAAAACTCGAATAAAAGCTAATTGTTTACGTAAAATACTAAGCTTGAATTAAAGCCAATTTAAATAACTTTACCATTGTTGTGACAGGATTATAAGAGTATAAGAGTGTTCGACATAGGCCATCCTAAGACAGCAATCACAGTTGGTGCTGAGTTTCCTAGGACAGTACTGCTGAACACCGCTCTGGGATTCCTGTAACCTATTTTTATGATTTCCACAAAAAATTAAGAATTACAAAACGAAGAGAAGAGTATAAGATGGTTTCTTCATCAAGCACATAAAGATTAATCATCATCTCAGCTCACATAGGTTAGCTCACTGCTGGATTTGAACCTCTTCCGTAATAGGAGGGAAAATGACCTACTATACCATGCAGGTTGGATGGTTTAGCGTATGAGTTTTTTTTCTCTTTTATAACTTTTGTGTTCATAATATATCCTTTAATTATCTTTTACGAAACCTTCCAGTAGGATAGATGGTGGTGAATTGTATTCTTACACCGTCACCACTCAGAAAATAAAATATAAAGGTCAAATATAAATAAATACGTACATTGAGAGATTGTTTGAAGTATAGATTTAAACGGCTTTTGTATTTTTAGGTACAGAATTCTAAATAGCTAGCGAGGTAAATTTTATATTGTTTGGATTATTAATTTTTCATAGAAAACAATTTTATCAAGTTCAAATATATATCTAACCATAAACTTTCTCTTGCACAAACTACACTCAAGGGTCTTGAACTTATATTATCCGATTTTCTCCGAGGTTGCCAGGATTAAAAACGTCCGGTAAACGTCGAAGTCGTAAAGTCAAACTTTCGGCTCAATTTAACAACTCCCTATCTAAGATAATATATAAAAACCCTTACATGTAAATTTGAAGGTATTTAGGACTAGTTTTATTTGCCCATGGCTTTACTAATGACTTCGATAATTTATATTTTTGTTAATAATTTTTTGTATCCCCCAATAACACTATTAATTTCCTGTGTGCAAGGTATTTAAGCCTTTTCCATATCCCCGACTGTGATGTGTATGCGAAATTTGAAGACAGTCAGTTGATTAGTCCAGGTGTGAAATTGTAACAAACAAATAAAATTATTCACATTTATATTTATGACTAGCAACCCGCCCTCGCTTCGCTTCGGTTTTAGTCGTTTTACCCGCGTAGTTCCTGTTCCCGTGGCAATACCGGGATAAAATATAGCCTGGTTTATGCGCTGATATTATAGCTTTCCATGGGTGAAAGAATTTTTGAAATCGGTCTAGCCGTTTCGAAGATTACCCGGAACAAACAGACAGACAGACAGACAAAAATTTTTTAATTGCTATTTTAGGCATAGGTGTCGTGCAAATAACCGTGTGAGCATGAAAAAAGCCTATTATTTTGACATTACAAACAAACACTCCAATTCTATTTATTGGTATAGACCAGCAACCCGGCCTCGTTTCGCTTCGGTTACAGTCGCCTTACTCGTGTAGTGTCTGTTCCCGTGGGAATACCGAGCTAGAATATTACTCAGGGGTAATGTAGTTTTCCAATGGTGAAAGATTTTTGAAATCGGCATAGTAGTTTTTGATTACAAACATACACACACACAAATACAATTTTTTCCTCTTTATAAGATTAGTGTAGATATTAGTTAAAATATTGTTGTTATTGGTAAATACCGATTTTCATAGATTTATCTTCAAAACCACTTTATTACTGGTTGATATTAGAAATTAGCGTACAAAGAAATTTATATATAACTTATAGTATATAAGAAACTTGTATGCAAACTTTCTCATAGTAATGTTTTTTTCTTTTTTTTTATGACTTAAAATTCATTCAGATTGTACGTAAGTGAAGAAATAACAATACAATTCACCACTGACCGGTCTGGCAAACGACCAAGGGATATAATATGCAGCTAACATCAATGCCAGAGAAGGAAATCTCGTAATAAAACTCTATGCCAACATCTCTGACCAACGTAAGTTAAATTCCCTCTTCTAAAAGAAACATGATAATGACGCCTGACTAGCGTGGTATGCCAGGTCAATTTGCCTTCTAGAAGAGACTCGAATCCATAAGCGAGACCTATATGAGCTAAAATGATGATCATTTACGAAAACTAAAGGTAATACTTATATTATAAATGCGAAAGTAAGTTTGTTTGTTTGTTTGTTACGCTTTCACACTTAAACCACGGAACTGATTTCAAAAATTCACCAATGGAAAGCTATAATATCAGGGAGTAACATAGGCTTTATTTTATCCCGGTATGCCCACGGGAACAGGAACTACGCGGGTAAAGCGACTAAAACCGAAGCGAAGCGAGGGCGGGTTGCTAGTCTATACCAATAAATAAAATTGGAGTGTCTGTTTGTAATGTCAAAATAATAGGCTTTTTTCATGCTCACACGGTTATTTGCACGACACTTATGCCTAAAATAGCAATTAAAAAATTTTTGTCTGTCTGTCTGTCTGTTTGTTCCGGGTAATCTTCAAAACGGCTGGATCGATTCAAAAAATTCTTTCACCAATGAAAAGCTATAATATCAGGGCGTAAACTAGGCTATATTTTATCCCGGTATTCTCCCACGGGAACGGGAACTACGCGGGTAAAACGACTATAACCTATAACCGAAGCGAAGCAAGGGCGGGTTGCTAGTCTATACCAATAAATAAAATTGGAGTGTCTGTTTGTAATGTCAAAATAATAGGCTTTTTTCATGCTCACACGGTTATTTGCACGACACCTATGCCTAAAATAGCAATTAAAAAATTTTTGTCTGTCTGTCTGTCTGTCCGTCTGTCTGTCTGTCTGTTTGTTCCGGGTAATCTTCAAAACGGCTAAGCCGATTTCAAAAATTCTTTCACCAATGGAAAGTTATAATATCAGGGCATAAACTAGGCTATATTTTATCCCGGTATTCCCACGGGAACGGGAACTACGCGGGTAAAACGACTATAACCTATAACCGAAGCGAAGCGAGGGCGGGTTGCTAGTATATTATAAATTCGAAAGTAAGTTTGTTTGTTTGTTTGTTTGTTACGCTTTCACGTTTAAACCACTAAACCGATTTCAAAAATTCTTTCACCAATGGAAAGCTATAGTATCAGGGAGTAACATAGGCTATATTTTATCCCGGTATTCCCGCGGCAACAGTAACTACGCGGGTAAAACCACTGAAACCGAAGCGAAGCGAGGCCGGGTTGCTAGTCTATACCAATAAATAAAATTGGAGTGTCTGTTTGTAATGTCAAAATAATAGGTTTTTTTCATACTCACACGGTTATTTGCACGACACCTATGCCTAAAATACAGATTAAAAAATTTCGGCTGTCTGTCTGTTTGTTCCGGGTAATCTTCAAAAATTCTTTCACCAATTGGAAGCTATAATATCAGGGCGTAAACTAGGCTATATTTTATCCTGGTATTCCCACGGGAACGGTAACTACGCGGGTAAAACGACTATAACCTATAACCGAAGCGAAGCGAGGGCGGGTTGCTAGTTTTAAAATAAATATACTTCCAAAAGAGTTCTTTACTTGTAGAGTTTTGTTTGAACTTATAAGAAGTAATGGAATATTTTGATAACTTCAAAGGGTCTCATATTCAGAGTCAGTCAACTGTTACTAACTCTAGACAAACCAAGGCTTAGATTGGACGATGAGGACCCTTATATGTTTAGGATAGATCTTCTATTTACGAGTACCTTCGTTAGGCTTACAGTGCCGGACGAACATGTATGATGACCCTTGAATAGTACATTGCAGACTTGGAAATTAAATGTTCGGACTGAATATGTTGCTAAATGAAGATTTCTGATGTTTACGCGAGTATTACACATTTTAAATAAAACTATTTTACGGATTTTATTGCGTTTGTATTTGATTTTTGATTACCCGACGTTTCGAACACTTTGCAGCGTTCATGGTCACGGGCAGAATCATTTTCTTCTTACACTGGCAATAAATTTGTATTAAAATGTGGGTCAATATTCAATAACTAATTTCTGTATCGGATAGATAATTATAAATTTTCTGCAGTAACTATGACTTGTTGGACGTGAGACATCTTAGTCTGCCCGTGACCATGAACGCTGCAAAGTGTTCGAAACGTCGGGTAATCAAAAATCAAATACAAACGCGATAAAATCCGTAAAGTAGTTTTATTTAAAATGCTAAATGAATTTTGTATTATGTATGTTTTTATTTTATTTTAAATAATAGCATGTATTATTTATAGCCAAATAGGTGATCTTCTGCATCCTATTTATGAGCAAATAAAAAATTAATTTGGTTCATTATATCTTCCGTGTTGTGACCGAATAAGAATACTGTTCACCATTTCTTACCTGTGAGTGTCATCACTACCATCGTCTGTGAATGAATGATGAATTAAGAATACAATTCACCACTCCCTATCTTGCCCGTGGATGTCGTAAAAGACGACGAGGTATAATGTGCACATAAGATCTGTGCAAGGGAAGGAAAACTCGAAATAAAACCCTATGCCAACATATCTTACCAGCACGGTATAGCAGGACTTTTTTTTTTATTGCCAACGGTGGCAAACGAGCAAGCAGCACACCTGATGGTAAGTGAAACTGCTGCACATGGACCTTTGCAATACCAGGGGCACAGCTAGGCCGCTGCCTACCGTGAAGGAAATACTCTTCTTAAACCTCGTTTAAAGAAGGACATGTCATAGCGTTCGGAAAACACAGCAGCAGGTAGTTCATTCCAGAGCTTGGACGTACATGGGAGAAATGATCGCTGGAAACGTACAGTTGAAGACCATAACGTTTCCAGGTTAAATTCCCTCACATTGTGGAGGAGGCCCGAGCCCGACAGTGGGACGTATGTGGGCTGCGATGATGCGATGATGAGTGTCATCAAAGAAGGCAAATGGATTAAATATGAATATAACATTTATGCAAGAGAAGGCAAACTTATGACAAGACGCTATACCAACACGTCTGACCAGGGTGGTGTAGTAGGTTATTTTCGCACCTATAGTGGAGAAGTGGTACATATTTGAGCTATAGCTAGCTAATATTATAAAGGCGGAAGTTGGTGAGTGTATATGTATTTTTGTTACCATCCATCCATCCATCCATCAGCCAATAGACGTCCACTGCTGGACATAGGCCCCCCCACGAGAATGCCACTCGGAGCGGTCCTGCGCCACTTGCATCCAACGGTTCCCTGCGACTTTGAGGATGTCGTCAGTCCACCTGGTGGGGGGTCGTCCTACGCTGCGCCGTCCAATTTGTGGTCGCCACTCAAGAACCTTTCTTCCCCAACGGTTGTCGGTTCGACGAGCGATGTGGCCTGCCCATTGCCATTTCAACGTGCTAATTCTGTTGTTACCATATTACACTCTAAAGGCTTTTTTGGCAGGCTATGATGCGGATGCACGTTATTCGCCCCGTCCAGGGTGACGAAAGGGCAACACATCACTCCATAACCCGCCATAATCCCTCCCGTTTGCTGGGTCGACCATTAGTACCGAATCCTGGACGTCCGTGGTCAGTCCGGTTTCGGGTAACCACCCGTACGTTACAGACACTAACTTACCCACCAACAGCTGGACTAATTTTGATAAAATCCGACATGGAAGTAGGTGACACTCTGAACTAGCACACAGAATATATATTATCCAGGTAATGTGGAGCACATTACCTGGATATTGCACATTACTTGGGATAACAGTTCAACTTTATTAACTTTTTTGTATCAAATATAATCCGTTGTTAGAGATTTAGATAAAAGCTCATTTTCATCATTACGGCTTATATCCCACTCTGGGGATCCAGCCTCCTCCATAATAGAAGGGATATTGATCTACTATACCATGGTGGTCAAACGTGTTGATATAGGATTTTGCTTCGAGTTCTCTTGCATAGACGTTATTTGCATATTATATCCCTCAGTCGTCTTTTACGACATCCAAGGTCAAGATAGGTGACGAATTGTATTCTTACTCCGTCACCACACGGATTAAAATAAAAACGTCATCTTAGACAGGAGACATTTTACGCGGGCCATTATGTATTCCAGAAAGTAACTTTGAAATTTGACTAAATATTAATACATATCTATATATTTAAATGTGTTATTTGTTTATTCTGTTTACGGTTAGATGTTTTACGTTTATTATACTCCCAGCGGACCTTATCGATATTAAACGTGTTTCGCGAAATTTGTCATTCGATAGATGAAGTTATCAATACTAGCGTGAGTTTATCAATACATTTCGGTTGACATGTTATTCGGTATATCGAATGGAATAAATAACTTCTGATACGTATTTATATATGTATTAAAATTTGGTGTTATTAACCAGGTTTGCGTTGATTATTTATATTTTCGTCTAGCTTCTACCCGCGGCTTCGTCTGCGTATAAAGTAGTAACTTACACAAGTAGAATTTTTATTCGATTTCCTTCAATGGATTGTTGAAGAGAGATTCAACAAACTCTTCCTTCCTCTTGGATATCATTATAATATACAGATAACATAAATGTTACCTGGTTTTAGCCAGATCTAGCGAGCTCAGCAGTGGGACGTATATGGGCTGAGATGATAATGAAAAGACTTTTTGCATATAAACTTTGAATGAGGTTAAAAGAGACTTACTCTTTGACTGTAATAGTTGTATCTTACTATCTATACCAATAAATAAAATTGGAGTGTCTGTTTGTAATGTCAAAATAATAGGCTTTTTTCATGCTCACACGGTTATTTGCACGACACCTATGCCTAAAATAGCAATTAAAAAATTTTTGTCTGTCTGTCTGTCTGTTTGTTCCGGGTAATCTTCAAAACGCCTGGACCGATTTCAAAAATTCTTTCACCAATGGAAAGCTATAATATCAGGGCGTAAACTAGGCTATATTATATCCCGGTATGCCCACGGGAACGGGAATTACGCGGATAAAACGACTATAACCTATAACCGAAGCGAAGCGAGGGCGGGTTGCTAGTTTTTAATAATCATACCAATTTAGTTAAATGTAATTTTTCATTGTATGTGGTATGTATTATACAAGATATATTTGGTATATATGCCATCATCATCATCATTTCAGCCTATAGCCGTCCACTGCTGGACGTAGGGCTCTCTCATGTTACGCCACAGAGTGCGGTCCTGTGCCGCCTGCATCCAACGACGCCCAGTAACTTTCACCAGGTCGTCGGTCCACCTAGTAAGAGGGCGTCTTACATTGCGTCGTCCGATACGTGGTCGCTACTCGAGAGGCTTTCTTCCCCAGCGGTTGTCGGTTCGTCGAGCGATGTGGCCTGTCCATCGCTATATGTAAATATGTCAAATATATTCTACCGCGAGTAAAGGTTACATGCACTCATTTTCTTTTTTTATTTATTAAATAGCCTGTTATAAAGAAAGAAAAGAAATTAATTTTAAAAGAAAAAAAATTAAAACCTTTGTTATAAACTACTAAATCGACAAACAAAATAGAATAGAAGTATGTAGTTATCGACGTTCAGTTTTGTTAAAAATATCACCAATAGCCATTACGTTTGCCCTACATACCTACGCATTTGTCAAAGGACAAATTAATGTCAAAAGTTTGAAATTTATTATAACTGGGGTCAGTGCGGAGACTGTTAAACTTGAGATTCTAATTATGCAGTATTGCTTTAGTTCGTCGAAATCTAATCATCGAGTACATTACGAAATTTTTAATTACATATGGTTATTTCTTGATTACTTCTTTTTTATTTTTTCATAATTAATAGAGAATTGTATCTTTTTAGGAATCTGTACTCAAAGGGTAAAAACGGGACCCTATTACTGAGACTTCGCTGTCTGTCCGTCCGTCTGTCACCAGGCTGTATCTCAAGAACGGTGATAGCTAGACAGTTGAAATTTTCACAGATGATGTATTTCTATTGCCCCTATAACAACAAATACTAAAAATAAAATAAAATAAATATTTAAGTGGGGCTCCTATACAACAAACTTGATTTTTTTGCTGAATATCGATAATGGCAATAGGGAGGCACTTGTTTACCTAGTCAATGGTATGGAATCCTTCATGCGCGAGTTTGACTCGCACTTGGCTGATTTTTAACTTGTGATAGTGTAAGAATAAAACTCACCACCCCCTCTCTTGCCTAAATAAAAGATGATTAAGGGATTAAAAATGAATATAATATCTATATCAGAAGGAAAACTTTGAAATTCAATCTTATACTAACACTTAATCAGCGTGTGGTTCTCCTCAATCTCCTACTCTATAAGAGGCGAGGGCTCAATAATGGGTCGTATATAGATAAGCTGAAATGATGATGATGATAATATCTTGGAATGACTTTCGCCCAGATCAATGTCAATATCGTTTAAAAGATATCACGCTAGTAAAACTGGTAGGTTAGGTTAGCTCACATTCGACTTTTATGATACCCACGGGCAAAGTAGGGGGTAGTGAATTGTGGTCTTACTCACGCGGATCTTCATCATCATCTAGCTCTTATCCCAATTACTTAGGGTGGACGCAGTATGTCACCTTCTTCCATACGGTTCTATCAGACATCATCTCTGCAGTCACTCCTAGACGACGCGTGTCATGCCTCACGCAGTCCATTCATCTTTGCCTCGGTCTTTACATGGAAGTAGATATAAATCATATTTCAAAGCCATCCCCTCTCCTGCCCGTGGGGGTCGTAAGAAACGACTAAATGATATAATATGCAGAAATCTATACAAGAGAAGGAATATCAGACATAAAACCCTATGCTAATACGTCTGACCAGCGCGGTATAGTGGGTTAATTACCAATTCCTTTGTAGTGGAGGCCTAAACCCAACTAGGGCTATCACTTTTTTGCGTAAATAAAGTACATTGCTTCAAAAATGAGGAAAAATAAAGTACATTGCGTCCAAATAAAGTACGTTTTGCTCCGTGGTATTACTTTAAAAGATATTTTTGATTATATTTAGATAATTTCAATAAATCATTATTATTGCTAAACAGCACAGTTGTATATGTACATATACCGTATATATACGCAGGACATTTTTTTTTTTTTTGGGGTTGGCTGCGGTCGGCGCGCTCCTCGCACCACTCCGTCCGGGGCGACAGAGGGGCGTAAGCATGCAACACCCGCAACCCACCCGAACACCACGTCGCCTTCGTCGTTGGGCCGACCACCGGAGCAGGGTTACTTGTCATCAGTGGTCGGCCCGACGGAATATCCCCTACTTGGGGTACCCTCCCATCAACCGACGTTCCCCCCTCGGGGAGGACGTCGGTCTTTCCTCACGCGGTCGGCCTCTCGGCGGGTGACGGACTAATTCCTCGGTCACGTCACCCGCGGCCTCGGCTAGTGTGGCATGAGGCGCAGGTATTCGCGCCTACGCCGCCCCAGTCGCCGGCGGCGGATCGCCTCATCGAGGCTGCGCTCCTCGCGCAGGCGATCCGCCACCTCCTTCTGCGAGATCACTGCCTTGCAGAAGGCTGCGACCGCGTCTCAGTTCCCGACGCTGCCTACCATCGCCCTAGCGATAGCGTCAGGTCGGCACCGATGATTGCGACGAATTCACGGCGCTGCGTGGCCTAAGCGGCGCAGGCCTCGAGCGTATGCCTCGCCGTGTCCTCGTCGCAATCGCAGTGGTGGTAGGACGGTGTACTCTCCCTCCTTACGACCTTGTGCAGGTATTTGGCGAAGCACCCATGCCCCGTCAAAACCTGCACTAGTTGGAAGGAGAGCACCCCGTGCCGCCTTTCCAACCACTGCATCAGCACCGGCCGGAAGGCCTCCACGGTATGCACCCCGAATCGAGGCCTCTCCAGCCGGACTGTCCAACGGGCAATGACGTCTCGGCGGGTGTCGACGCGCCAGGCGGTGAGCTCCCTTAACGAGATCACACCGCCCTCCGCTCGCATCTCCGTCACCCGCCGATACAATCCGGCGAGCATTGCCGCCTCCAGGTCCCACGGCGGAGTCCCGGCCAACAGGCACGCTGCCTCCGTCGCCACCGTGCGGTATCCGCGGATGGCCCTGACCGCCATGGACGTAACCTTATATTTTCCATAACCTGAGAAACCCTGTATTTTAAAGTAAATAAATATATTTTTATGGGATTGAAAGATACTAAGTTTAATTTTAAAATTAATCCGACCCAAATCAACCCACGCAAATAAAGTATTTTCGCATACTTTTATATTCTCATAAAGTATAAAGTACAATTACCCGAAATAACGTACAATAATTTATACGGTATAAAGTACAATTACCCGAAATAACGTACAGTAATATATAATAAAGTACGGGTGGCAACCCTAAACCCAACAGTGGGACTTATGTGGGCTGAGATGATAATGATGATATTTCAATTAAAATTAAATTTTATATCAATGTACTTTGTGAATTTTTTGACACGATAATAAAACATCGAAGTTACTATAATCTAAAAACGTAGGTAGCGATTACATCTATACCAATAAATAAAATTGGAGTGTCTGTTTGTAATGTCAAAATAATAGGCTTTTTTCATGCTCACATGGTTATTTGCACGACACCTATTCCTAAAATAGCAATTAAAAAATTTTTGTCTGTCTTTCTGTTTGTTCCGGGTAATCTTCAAAACGGCTGGACCGATTTCAAAAATTCTTTCACCAATGGAAAGCTATAATATCAGGGCGTAAACTAGGCTATATTTTATCCCTGTATTCCCACGGGAAAGGGAACTACGCCGGTAAAACGACTATAACCTATAACCGAAGCGAAGCGAGGGCGGATTGCTAGTTCTACATAAAGGTAGAAAGAGCAAAAAAATTGGAGTTAAATTATGAAGCCCCTTTGAAGAAAAGTCACCGGGCGCGAAATGAATTTCGGACTATCCAATATTCATCCCTTGGCTGATATCTTGGATGTATAAAATACTGTGATATAATTTGTACATAGTAGATTAACTTGGTTGAACGATGATGAACTTAGGATTCGTAACTAAGTGGCGATTAACATAAACTACTCTTCTTTCAACAAGAAGTTATTATGACACCTTCAACAACAACATATTATGCTGACCTTATTTATATAGGGACTAGTGTTTTGTCCGTTCCTCCGGTTTTGTCATATTTGCAATATAGAGTTTGAATATCAATTTTATATTCCTCAGGGACAGTAGCTTTTTAAAAACAAACATACCCAACATCATCATCTTCATCAAAGACGTCCTACTGCTAGATTCTAGCCTCTTCCATAATGGGAGGGAAATAGGCTACGCTGGTCAAACGGGCTCTTCTTCTTTTTTATTGTTTTGTTTCGAGTTTTTCATTTCTTGTATAGTTTTCATATGCATAAAATATCCCTCAGTCGTCTTTCACAACAACACCCCCGGGTAGAATTTGACTACAGTTCATCGAAAAAAGAAGTGTCTCATAAGGCTATTTTTCATAATTTTTATACAACTTTTCAAGCAGCATATTTAATAGTCACGTGTACATAAAATATGTGTATGTATTTATGTATATATTATACCGATAAGCCCTCCGTTTGTAAACAAACCGATGTAAACGTAAAAATGTAAATATAAAGAAGTGTTGTATCGTGAATTTCACGAAATTATACACATGGGTTATATTTGTTTTAATCTTACGACCTGAACCATATAATAATCGAATATCTACTAAAATATAATTTTAATCAGGTTTTTTTTTCTGTGTAGTGACAAAATAATAATACAATTCACAACCCCGTCTTGGCCTTTTGTGTGTCGTAATGTTTTTTCTAAGGGATATACCATACATCTATTCAAGTGATGAAAAACCTGAAATAAAATCTTATACCCTTTTTTTTGGGGTGTGTTAAGGTCGGCACACTCCTCGCACCACTCCGTCCGGGGCAACAGAGGGGCGTAAGCATGCACACCAGCTAACCCACCCGTGACACGTCGCCTTCGTTGTTGGGGCGACCACCGGAGCAAGGTGACTTGACGTCAGTGGTCGGCCCGACGGAATACCCCCTTGAGGGGTACCCTTCCATCGACCGACCTCCCCCTCTCGGGGAGGACGTCGGTTTTTCTTCACGCGGTCAGCCTTTCGGTGGGTGACGGACTAACTCCCCAGTCCAGTCACCTGCGAAATAAAATCTTATACCTATCTCTTTCTCCAGTGTCGTATCATCATAATCATCATCTCAGCCTCTAAATATTCCACTATTGGGCTCAGGCCTCCTCCATAAAGAGTGAGGAATTGATCTATTCCACGCTGCTCAGAGGTGTTGGAATAGGGTTTTGTTTCAAGTTTTCCTTCTCTTGCACAGATCTTATATGCTTATGATATCTCTTATAGTCTTGGTATAGTAGGTATACTTTCTTCGTGGTATATTACGTAAATTTTCATCCTATTTTAGGGGAGGTTCGAGGGTTATGAACTGACTGAAGACTGAAAATGAAGGTATTGATAAATATAAGTAACTGTGTTTGTAATATTTTAGTTTATTTGTGGGAAATAATACAATTGGTCCTCTCTTATTTTTCCGACGAGTAACGGACGTATTTGGTTAACATTATAGATACTACTAGCAACCCGCCTTCGCTTCGCTTCGGTTTCAGTCGTCTTTCCTACGTAGTGCCCGTTCCCGTGGGAATACCGGGATAAAATTTAGCCTATGTTACTGCCTGATATTATAGCTTTCCATTGGTGAAAGAATATTTGAAATCGGTCCAGTCGTTTTGAAGATTACCCGGAACAAACAGACAGACAAAAAAAATATAAAGTGTATTTTAGGCATATGTATAGTGTAAATAACCGTGTGAGCATGAAAAAAGCCTATTATTTTGACATTACAAACAGACACTCCAATTTTATTTATTGGTATTGATAAGAGAAAAGAAAATTGGAAATATAATCTTATGACATTCCGGCTTGCAATAGATCAATTTCCTCATAGATTCATTCTTATACTTTCGTCTTTCATTAGTTTGTTAGCTTTACGGTCACTGCTCCACTCTTATTTGATAATTGTGGTGTTATAAAAATCGGCCAAATGAGAGTCAGACTAGCACACGAAGGGTTCCGTATCATTGAGCAAAAGAGGACAAAAATCGTGTTTGTTGTATGGACCCCTTAAATGTTTATTTTATTTTGTTTTTGGTATCTGCTATCCTTGAAGAACACAAGAACAAAGTGTATTTTATTATTATTAGAGACAATAAGAAAAGTACCAATGGGCACATTCTTTACTCTGTAAGTCTTAGCATATTAAGTTAGATTTAAATTACTTATTAGCTTCATAGCTAGATTGTAATTATTATGAGGTAACTGTTAAGTTATATCATAATTAGAAAAAAAAAAATGTTTTTAGTGTTTGTTGTTATAGCGGCAACAGAAATACATAATGTGTAAAAATTTCAACTGTCTAGCTATCGCGGTTCTTGAGATACAGCCTGGTGACAGACAGACGGACGGACAGACAGCGAAGTCTTAGTAATAGGGTCTCATTTTTACCCTTTGGGTACGAAATCCTATAAATGAATGAAAAAAAATTCTGTTACATATGGTGATCTAGGAATGAAATGACCATCAACATTATCACAGCCAAATACATCTCACTGCTGCGCTAGGCTACTCCTATGAGGAGGAATTAGATTTAGGATTTTGTTTCGAGTTCTCCCTCTCTTGCTTAAATGTCATCTGGATATTATAATCCCTCAGTCTTCTTTTACAACACCCACGGGCATTAAATGGGGTCGCGAATATTATTTTTACACCGTCACCCCTCGGCAAATCAAAGTGAAATGATTACTTCACCCCTTTCTTAACCTCTGATATCTATACCAATAAATAAAATTGGAGTGTCTGTTTGTAATGTCAAAATAATAGGCTTTTTTCATGCTCACACGGTTATTTGCACGACACCTATGCCTAAAATAGCAATTAAATTTTTTTTGTCTGTCTGTCTGTTTGTTCCGGGTAATCTTCAAAACGGCTGGACTGAGTTCAAAAATTCTTTCACCAATGGAAAGCTATAATATCAGGGCGTAAACCAGGCTATATTTTATCCAAGTATTCCCACGGGAACGGGAACTACGTGGGTAAAACAACTATAACCTATAACCGAAGCGAAGCGGGGGCGGGTTGCTAGTTAGTAATATAGCAGTTGGTAGTATTGTTAATATTTCCAGAAAGGAAATTTAGTCAAATACATGGTCCTTTCCGTATTGCGATTGGGTAAGAATATAATGGTTGCCATTGATTACCTACCCAAGGGTGACATAAAATACGGCTGCTCTCACTGGAGAAAGTATAATACCTCACTGTGATCGCCAATCCACTTGTTAAGGATGGCGATTAGTTTTTATGGGGAAGGTCTACTTTGCCGTGGAGGTCTATGTCCAGTGACCAACGAATTGTTAAATGATGATGATAACCTCCTTTTTGCCCGTGGATGTCGTAAAAGCCGACTAAGGGATATAATATAACACCTGTGTAAGAGAAGGAAACCTTGAAATGAAACCTTATACGAACATGTCTGACCAGTATAGTAGAGTAGGTCATATTTCCTCCCATTGTGTAGGACGCCCAAGGCCAACAGTGAGGCATATGTAGGCTGCGAGATGATTATGATGATAATCTTTTTAAAGATAATATTTCGCACTACGGAAATAATGTATGTATTGCGAGGGACCTGACAAATATACAATTAAAAGGCCCAGAACAGCAACCTGTGGATTGAAAAAAAAAATGTTTTGTGGGAATCGAACTTAAAATATTGGCAGTATATCGGTAGTCCAAGTTACTAACACCATGAGCATAGTCGCATATAATATTTCTTGTTATATAATATATTATTTGTGCTCGCGGCAACGACCTCATTTGCATCGTAATAACTATTTTGTTAATCTACCTCGATCGGGGTGTGCATAATAAAGTGATATTATGTATCCAAAACACAAAATTAACGTGCGATATATTATTCAGTTGACAATATAAAACACAGTCTATGCAAAACATTATAATAGAACTGTTCTAATAATATTTAGGAGACATGTTTTGCTTCAAACTTTTTTCAAATAGTCTTTTTATGGTCTGTATAAACTTTCAAATAAAATCTGTTAGGCTGTACTAGTTGTCTCTGGCTGGGTTTAGTATCATTAAAAAGTTTCATTAAAAAAAAACGATTTAGTAAAATGTTGTTTCCAGCCATTTTTTATTTGTTTTTCTTTCTGTCAAAATGAGTAAATCTAATGAAGAAATTCGATACATTTTGAAAACATATTACAAAAAAGAAAAAAAGAAGCAACCCAGGCCTCGAAAAAGATTTATGACGTTTATGAACCTAATGCAGTGTCAGTAAAAGTAGCACAAAGTCGGTTTTAACATTTTCAATCCGGGCATTTTGATGTCAAAAATGCACCTCGCTCTGGTCGCCCGGCCACAGACAAAATACGACGCCATTTTTTAAAAAGTGGGGGCAAGATTTCGACATATTTCGGCTACGATGTAGCTGGAAATCTAGGAATTGATCATAAAACCATTTTGACTCATTTGAAAAAATCTGGGTAGGTATACAAAAAAGCTAGATATTTGGGTGCCACACGAGCTCACTGAAAAAAACCTAATGAAACGTGTACTTATTTGGGATTATTTATTGAAACGTAATAAAATCCATTATGATCCGACTAGTTTTTGAAGAGATCCGACTAGGTGATGAAAAGTGGCTTATAGTAACTAAGCCACAAGATCATGAGAAAAAGTCATATCAAAAGTCATTGGTCAGGCTTCATAAACTGTGGGCTTGGGCTAATTCGAATTGGGCTAATTCGCAATAACATGATGCTGTGTTTGGTGGGATTAGAATCGTATTGTTCATTATGATCTTTTACTGCCGGGCAGAATCATCGATTCGGATCTCTACTGCCAACAACTGATGAGAATAAAGCAAGAAATTGAGAGAAAGCGGCCAATTTTTAGTCACTTAGCAAAAATTAAGAGAGTTTGGTTGGGAGGTGTTAATGCATCCACTATGGGTTAGGATGTTAATGCATCCACTAGGGCTATACCCTGACCTTCAGATTTCCATCTATTTCGGACTTTTTAGAATTCTTTAGAAAATATGAGGTTAATATCAACAGAGGCCCTTTTTTGGGTTGGGTTACGGTCGGCACACTCTTCGCACCACTCCATCCGGGGCGACAGAGGGGCGTAAGCATGCATATCCGTAACCCACCCGTGACACGTCGCCTTCGTCGTTGGGCCGACCACTGGAGCAGGGTGATTTGACGTCAGTGGTCGGCCTGACGGAATACCACTTGAGGAGTACCCTCCCTCAAGAGAGGCCTGTAAAAAAAAAACTTATTGCGTTTTTTTGATCGGATGTTCCAAAATTTCTACAGCAATGGGATCATCATGGCAGACAGTCATCGAACAAAATGGCACATATATATTGTAATTCAATGTAAATAAACTTGGAAAAAAATGTCTTCAATTTTTGTACAGAATGTGAAGAAACTTTTTCCTGGGCCTTATATTATCATTTATCACATCAGATTATACACGTCTAATTGCTAGGCTTATGCTTCCTATACAGTAAGAGGAAAATTAACTTTTTTTCTTGGATATCACATGTAAAGGCCAACTAGTGACTGCACAGATGCGTAGTGGATATCTTATTGTTCCAATAATTGAAGATTCAATTCCTACGTAGACCAACATTTTGACAATATTTTACGTCTGTAGTTAAAGTCTGAAGTGGGCAGGTCACATCGCTCGACGAACCGACAACCGCTGGGAAGAAAGGTTCTCGAGTTACCACGTATCGGATGACGCAGTGTAGGACGCTCCAGTCCAGTTGCTGGGCTTTGTTGGATGCAGGCGGCACAGGACCGCACTCTGTGAAGTAAGATGAGGTAGGTCTACGTCTAGTAGGGGAATTTAACTGAGATGAAATGATGATGATAATATAGGCAATTTTTTTTTTGGGGTGCGTTACTGTTGGCTTGTTCGTTGCACCACTCCGTTCGGGGCGACAGAGGGGCATAAGCACGCATACCCGTAACCCACCCGTGACACGTCGCCTTCATCGTTGGGCCGACCATCGGAGTAGGGTGACTTGACGTCAGTGGTCGGCCTGACGGAATACCCCCCTGAGGAGTACCCTCCCATCGACCGACGTCCCTCTCTCGTGGATGAAATCTAAGAAAGCAATGTTAAAACATATTACCTTATTTTGTACTAGCAACCCGCCCTCGCTTCGCTTCGGTTATAGGTTATAGTCGTTTTACCCGCGTAGTTCCCGTTCCCGTGGGAATACCGGGATAAAATATAGCCTAGTTTACGCCCTGATATTATAGATTTCCATTGGTGAAAGAATTTTTGAAAACGGTCCAGCCGTTGTGAAGATTACCCGGAACAAACAGACAGACAGATAGACAGACAGACAGACAAATTTTTTTTAATTGCTATTTTAGGCATAGGTGTCGTGCAAATAACCGTGTGAGCATGAAAAAAGCCTATTATTTTGACATTACAAACAGACACTCCAATTTTATTTATTGGTATAGATAGTTGAGCAAAACTAACGCCTTGGTAGTCGTAACTACGTGTTATGTATTATCGACCAATTCTTGAGAGTCCCTTAGGGCTACGGCGTTTCTTAGAGGTCTTAAATTAAATTGGGTATACACCTATATTTATTTATAAGGGTACAACAGATATTTCCGATATAAACCTTCTTGGTCAGTAGATATCTCTAGTAAAATAGAAGGTGATTTTTGAATCGAAAAGTAATTAATTACACAGATATCGTAGTTAAGATACCGACCTATCGTGGCAGTATCACGAGTTTGAATCCCATGCAGGACAAAACTTTGTGCGATTCACAAATTTTTGTCCTGAGTCTGGATGTAATTTGTGTCCGTTAATTAAGTTTGTAAAGTCTCCTGGAGTACAAGGATTATGTCCTTAATGCAGGGCGTAGTCTCTCTAAAAAAAAAAAAAAGAATTCGCCGTGGAAGCTGAAATTTTAAATAATTGTTTTTATTTAAATTAAAAATATTTTATTTTTAAATTATTGGTATTTTTCTTTTTTGGGGTGGGTTGCGGCCGGCGCGCTCCTCGAACCACTCCGTCCGGGGCGACAGAGGGGCATAAGCACGCACACCCACAACCCACCCACGATGCACGTCGCCTTCGTCGTTGGGCCGACCACCGGAGCAGGGTTACTTGTCATCAGTGGTCGGCCCGACGGAATACCTCCTATTTGGGGTACCCTCCCGTCGACCGACGTCCCTCCCTCGGGGAGGACGTCGGTCTTTCCTCACGCCGTCGGCCTCTCGGCGGGTGACGGACTAATCCCGGTCACGTCACCCGCGGCCTCGGCTAGGGAAATTATTAGGATAAAGGGGATATTCTTATATACCTTATGGATGAAATGCCGGGGTTTGCTTAGCAGTATATCTCTCTCCTATCTATCTACTTTTAATATGAGTGTGTAGTAATCTAAACTTGAAGCAAAATTTTTTACACCTTTTAACGAAAATTACGTGGATGGACAAGTATGAAATTTGGCACCATGTAAGTATATAATGAGGAGAAGTGCAAGTGAAATTTTATATAATAATCCATTAGAAATACATTAAATTCATTAAAAAGGCATTACGTACACTGCCATGCAATCGATACACACACACACACACACACACACACACACACAGACACGCTTATATACTTTTGTTTACGGTTAAAATAGTGAGATACAGATTGCTCAATATATAATTATACATAAATATAAATAAAAGAAATATAATTATAATAACATAAATATAATTAATTTTCGTGTGGTGACGGAGTAAGAATACAATTCACCATTCCTTATCTTACCCGTCGATGTCGTATAAGACGACTATGGGATATAACGTGCACATAACATCTGTGCAAGAGAAGGAAAACTCGAAATGGAACCCTATACCAACATGTTTGACCAGCATGGTATAGTAGGTCAAATTTCCTCCCATTGTGGAGGAGGCCCGAGCCCAACAGTGGGGCGTATGTGGGCTGCGATGATGATGATGATAATTAAAAGAAAATTGTGTAGCAGAAAAATTAGTTTAAATAAATTTTGGCCGAATTTCGACCACTCGGCGACCACTAGTCGCAATAAAATAATAAATTTTTAGATATAAAAGGTACTTTTTTCTAACTTGTCGATATTCCAGTACATTAAACGCATTCGTGGGTTACCTGAAATGTTGTAGAATAATCTCAAATACTTAAAAATATTACGGACTATTTTACAAGATTTTTAGAAAGTGAAATTTCAGGGAGCCTCTTTCTTGGAAAAGGGTACAGTCTACTACATCATATAACGCCCTTGATCGCACCGGGACACGTTCCTAAGTTTTGGCGGCACGCACATTACACATTTTTATAATATATAGTGATTAATGTAACGGAATTTTTCAACGTCATTCATAATCATAAGAAAACTCACACACAAAATTGCACTCATAAAAAGCATTGGTTATAAAATAATGCTTTTATTATAAATGCGAAAGTAAATTTGTTTGCGTTTTGATCATCATGAAGTTTTGTACATATATTATTAGTTATATAGAAAAGGATAAAAAAATACCTTTCAACTAGAAAAAAAGGATTATCCCGAGGGACAGAAAATAGCTTTTACGCGGTCGACTACCGTAAAAACTTGATATACTGAAATATAAATTGTTTCTATATTCGGCTGCAGTTAAAAAAAACTTAAATAAACTGAACAAAATTGACAAACAGAAAATACGCGGTCATCTAGTAATTTAATAAGTTAGAATTAAATATCCTATTACTTGTGTGGTAACAGATTTTGTATACTATTTACCGCTCCCTCTCTTGCCTCTGATTGTCGTAAAGGACGTCTAACAGTGCAGATAAAACCGCGTTGATAAAGCTTATTGTGGAGGAGGCTCTAGTGAAGCAGTAGGATATATGTGAGTGGAGACGATGATGATGATGAAATAGCTTGTCGACAGCGATATTATATTATTACAATGGAAATGGTAAAGAACCTTAAAATAATAACGTATAGAAGGTAAGTTCGCGCACAAAAAGTGAAGCAATTCAATTGGAGCCTAATGGAGCTTACGCCGGAACCGTTCCGTAATATACAAGTCATTGTACTACACATACGTACGCAACTCTTAAAAAATAAATAGGTAATTATGACGGTTTGTGCATTCAAATGGTGTCATAACACATTTGAAAAACTTAAAAAGGTTTTTAACATTACTTTTAAAAGTATTTCGACGATTTATGTTAATAAAAACAAAATTTCATTTCATAATTTGTATAGTGGTGTGCGTGTGTACGTGTGTAATCGTCTGCGCGCCATTAGTATTTTTAGATTCAAGTTTCGAACGTTCGAAGTATTGACACTATCCTTCTATACGTTATTATTCTAAGTAAAGAACTATATTGTTACTTCGCCACTATGCGAAGATTTAAAAAAATACTAGTATTTATTGTACTGTTACTTATTATAGTATGTCCGCATCCGGGATAAGGACACGAAACCGATCCAGTTGCAAAGAGGTGTGTGTGCTCGGTATTTCTCTATGTGATAACATCGGTAATACAAAAATCAGTAGAAGAATGCGTGCAACCGACATAGCCATAAGAATTAGCACGTTGAAATGGTAATAGGCGGGGCCACATCGAACCGACAAGTTGGAAAAGAAAGGTTCTTGAATAGTAACCACGAATCGAATGACGCAGCGTTGGACGAACCCCAACTACGTGGAGTGACAACATCTTGAAAGTCGCAGGGAACAGTTGAATGCAAGTGCCACAAGATCGTCCCGAGTGGCACTCTCGTGGGGAAGTCATATCCATCAGTGGTCGTCTATTAACTGATAGATGGTTGAACGTATAATGTATATAAGTATCATAATATGTAAGTATCATTAAAGAGAAATAGAGAGAAATAATTAATATATACATACATATAGGTTTATATAACAGAATTTTGTTTCTCCTATGATCGTTATATACATTGAAATCATCCAATCAATGTGTCTCAAACCGGTTTATCAGAAACAATAAATTCAAAGATGATTTTAGACCATTAAAACATTGCATTACAGTATTAGGTACATCATAAAGTTGATTTTGATCTATTCATAAAGTTGATTTTTGAGTTTTCCATTTCTTACTGCAGCTTAAAAATCTCACCCCAAATTGAAAATAAGCGAGGTCGGTTCGCTAGTTATAGTTAATTCCGATTGTTGATTTTATTAGTTGATATAATACAACAATTCCAAAATACGAGATGGGGTAGGTAATGCTATCCGTTGATAAAATCTGATTATATAATTGCATGGAGATAAAGTCAGTTTCCTCAATAAAAACATATTTTTTATTTAATTTCTCACGGAAATTGGCAATTTGAGGACAGCTATAGGAATAATAATACGCTCAATACGCCATAAGGCTGGGCCTATATAGCCGGAATACTTTGCCGGATCCGGACATAATATTGATAATTAGAATTCCTGTACAATCACTCACGCCGATCTGTTAAATATTCTCATGGATCAATCATTTCATTCATCATCATTTTAGTTTCTATACATCGCACTGTTGGGTTCGAGCCTCCTCCAAAATAAGAGGGCAATTCACTATAGTAGGTCAAATTCCCTTCCATTGTGGAGGAGGCCTGAGCCCAACAGTGGGACGTATGTGGGCTGCGATGATGACGATGATGATGATTACTATTATATGTTTATTATATCTCTTAGTTGTTTTTAAGACACCCACAGACAAGAGAGAGGGTGATGAATTGTATTTTTAATCCATAACCACACGGAAATAGATCAATAGTGTTGATCAACCGAGTTCACGTGGATGACTTTTATGAATAAGCATAATAGTGTACGAATACTATTGTAAAGTATAAATCTATTAAATAGGGACTATAAATGTTATTTCGAGACTACCGGTACAGAAAACTTGTCTTTAAGTCTTGTCAGTCTTGTTTTCACCAGCAATACTTAAGTTTTAAGTAACACTTAATGCAGTTTTGACAATCAAATAGATTCCCTTAGGCGTTATTTAAAATGATGGTGGATCGACTACCTGGTGAAAGTTGCTGAGCGTAGTTGGATACAGGCGTCAGATGAAATTTTATGGCGAAACAAGAGGGAGGTCTACGTTCAGCAGATACGGTGATAAGGTGGTTGATGAATTATGATGAAACTATCGTTGACGAAAACGGCCATCAGTTCCCTTAAGTGACTGTTGGGATCTGAAAAATGTGTGGTATGGTGTAATTTTTTAATTTTTTTTTTCATTTATTTAAGCCAACACCCTGCACTAAGGAAATAATCCTTGTATTGCGGGGGACTTTACAAACATATAATTAACGTACACAAATTACATCCAGACTCAGAACAACAATTTGTGGATCGCACAAAGTGTTGTCCCGCGTGGGATTCGAACCCTCGACACTAGCGCTGTAAGTCGCTATCTTAACCACTACGCCGTCTGTGCAATTGTATGCCATTATGATCTTTAAGGACCTCGATTAATTTAATCTCCAATTTCAGTATATCATCACCATCTAGGCTCATATTGATCCTACTGCTGGGCTCAAGCCTCCTTCATAATAGGAAGGATATTGCCCACTATATCATGCTGACCAGACGGGTTGGTATAGGGTTTTATTTCAAATTTGCCTTCTCTTGCATAAGCATTATATCTTTATATATATTTTTCTTATGTACCTGTGTACTTCACTGAACTCCTCCTAAACGGCTGGACCGATGTTGATGAAATTTTTTGTGTCTTAGAGGGGCTTCGAGAATGGTTTAGATCCATAGTTGGACCCGATAGGCGGCGTTATTTTATTTGAACAGAACAACATTTGTTGGGTCAGCTAGTATTTATTTATTTATTTATTAAACCAATTACAGCTATTATGACAGGTTTCCACAATGCAATAGTGTAAGTCAACATAAACCATTAATAACATTATCTGTTAATGTCAACATAATAATTACATATACAATTAATTAATTTATACATTTTATATCGTACGTAAGTTAAAAAATATTATAATCTACAATTCTAAAATCTATGCTAAAATAGGATATTATTAAATTATCAACTAGTCATTGTATAAAATTATACATTATTATAGCATATTTCAAATAACATTGCTCTTTTGAATTCTACAATTGAACAAACGAATAGATCAATTTTGTCGGCCAGCCGATTCAATGTTCGTAGCGTTCGCGTCAAGGGTGCCATAGTCAAAAGGTTGGTTCTAGCTTTTGGCACTTTGAATAACTGCGGTCGACGACGCCATGCAAGGTATTCATCTGGTACACAAAGTCCCATCAACCACAGTATATTCGGATTAGAGATCCTGCCCCGGAATACTCTCATCATATAAGAGCCAAATCCCTTCTTGTTTCCAATTTGTTGTATCCAACCGTGCCTAGTACGAACAGGGTATATTAACGTATTATATATATATATATATCAGTCATGTTTTACAACATTTACAGGTAAGATAGGGAGTAGTGAATTGTATTCTCATTCCGTCACCATACGGATATTCAAATTCAGGTAGATAAGATATTTCAACTGTGTAAGTCCGTCTTAAATTTACTCGCATAAGAATTCCGAGCCAATACACCACTTCATAAGGAATAATTGAAGTGCGAAAATGGATTCCTAATTCAGTCGACTTAATTACCTGCTCCAGGTGTTTCGTCCAATGGACGTTAAATTTATTACTAATAAAAGCTTTTATGTATAAATAGAAATATAAAAATATTTATAACGATCAACTAAAGGTGGTATAATCGGGCGACGCAGTGTAGGACGCTCCCCCATTAGGTGGCCGGACGACCTGGTGAAAGTTGCTGGCCTGTGCCGCCTGCATCGTTGGATACAGGCGGCACAGGACCGCACTTTGTGACATGAGGGAGGTCTACGTCCAGCAGTGGACGGCGATAGGCTGAAATGATGATGAAAGGTGGTATAATAAGGTAAAATAGAATAGAAATATACAAAAAATATATTACGGGCGAGAAATGGTTGCGACACGTGGATCTTAAGTTATGTATTTTATATATATTGGTACACGTGAAGCACTTAATCGAGTAATCATACGGCATTACATCATTTTAGAAGAGCTGATACTCTTACATTGCTTCACCGATATTAACCAAATAAGGAACCACCGCCAGGTTTACTGGTTTTCAAAAGAAAAAGGCATCGAAATCGGTCCATCCATTAGAGAGCTACAATGCTACAGACAGACATACATCAACGTCAAACTTCACCCCCCCGCTTTTTCCGTCGGGGGTTAAAAATTAATTGTCGTGTGTTAGTCTCACAAAAACTTGAGAAAGATTGAATAGAGTTGCTTAATTTTGGTTTTGAAATATTTCTAGAAGTTAAAGGAATGTGTAAAAGGTGGGCGAATATAATGATATTGCTAGGAAAGTAGAAAACAAATGTTTTATTTTTCTATACAAACTGTTCTTACCTCTCAAACATTCGTACAGAATTTTATTTCGTGAGTAAATTTGAGATAGAGATAGAAATTTCTTGTCTAATTAAACATCTTCTCAGCTCATAAATACCTCACTGTTAGGCTCGGGCCTCCTCCATTATTGGAGAGATATTAACCTACTATACCAGGCTGGTCAGACGTGTTGCCACAGGGTTTAGTTTTGAGTTTGCCTTACCTTGCATGTTTGTAGATGTTATGTATATTATATCCCTTAGTTGCCTCTTATGATACTCCAGGGCAAGAGAGGGGGTGCTGAATTGTATTCTTACTCTGGCACCACACGGCAAAATTATGAATATGATTAAACTTAAATCTACATATTCAAATATTAAAGCTCGAAAACTTTCTTTCTCTGTGCCAAGTTTCGTGACTTCGATTGATTCTCACGCAATACTTTGAGCGATCCACAACTTCTTTTTCTTAGAATCGGTGTAATTTTTGTCCGTTTATTGAGCAATCAATAAAATATTAAGCCCATGAGCTTGTAATTCGTCGTCTTCTTAAATATTTAGAACGACAAGATTCGCTCTGTTTTTAATACAACAAAATAATGAAAATCGTGCACAAATAAAGAACAATGTTATTTCAGAAGAAAGCCATTGCTAGTAATATGAGTGAAAGCTTTCCCTTAAAGATATCTAAAGCTGTCGGTGTATATGACAGCTGATATGAGGATTCAATACACTTAAATATCTTTATAGTCCAACCTTATAATCAATATTACCGAGTTACAGCTGTTAAGTTAGGCAAGAATATTTGTATTACTCTAATAAATATTGTATTTTTTTTGCTTTGCTTATTGTAGACTAGCTTTTGCCCGCGACTTCGTCCGCGTAGACTACAGAATAAATCACCCTATGCACCATATCTTCTGTTTTTTTATCGAAATTAAATGATACGTGGCTTAGATTTTAAGATGGACCCCCAAACTACCAAAATTGTGAAAATTGTATCGAAATCCATTCAGTGGTTTTTGTGTTATGCCATAACATACAGATTGAAAGACACCAAAATTCTAAAACCATTGTAAAGGGGTAAGGCTATTTTTTGAGCTTATACCAAACTTATAGTACCTCTTTATAAACTACATTAGCGGTTCTGCCCTCAGGTGCTAAGATGACCAGACTGCTAGGAGAGCTCACTCTCGAGCAAGCCACGTAAAACTGACCGTGCGAGAAGCAGTCTACCCTAAGATCAATTCCTGCTGTTTTTAGTGACTGACCCTGAGACTTATTAATCGTCATTGCGAAACAGACCTTAAGAGGGAACTGCAGCCTTTTAAACTCGAATGGGTACTCCGATGGTATAAGTGGTATCCGTGGTATATACACCGATTCACCTCGAGCACAGCCAGTAATTACAATGGCCTCTACTAAGTTTTTATGTAAGGCTTTCACACGCAACCTGGTCCCATTGCACAACTTAGGCGGATTGAGGTTTCGGAGTAGCATTACTGGAGCACCCACTTTGAGGATAAGTGTGTGAACCGGTAGACCAGGTGGGTTGAGTGCATTTAAGAACTCCACAGGATAGTGTATAGCATCATCCGTATGCACTACAGTGTCCACAGACTTGTACTTGTATTCTACACCTTCGAATGACTTTAACAAAGTGTCATTATTAACTGAAGCCTGATCGTTCTTAGGTGTCAAAATCGCACGTTCACACAGCCACTCCATGGATTTGTTGTGTAGGTTGTGAACATCTGGATATATTCGGGCTATTAGGTCATCAACGGTCGGTACAAGTGAGGCAAGATCTGATGGAATTGTAATCTTGCCATCAGTTTCTGGATATTCTCCATTTCCTATTTTAAGAAGAAGATCGGAGAATTGTCCAGCGCAAACATCACTCTTCAGGTGCACCCGCATATTTTTTTAAGGTGAAGCTTTTTGATTAGGGGCCAAAGACTTGATGCCTTAATGCAAGCCTTAACTTCGTCAGCTCGAGTTCCCCTCGGCACTACCGGCAGAGTCTGACGGAATTCTCCAGCTAACAACACGGTGACTCCACCCATCATGTCATCGTTCCCTCTAATATCTTTTAGTGTTCTGTTTAGCGCTTCAAAACCCCCCTTATGCGCCATTGTGCTCTCGTCCCAAACTATGAGTTTACAATCACGCAGCACTTGGGCCGCATTACTCTGTTTTGAGATATTGCACAGTGGAGTTTCCACATGGATAAAGTTTAGTGGCAGCTTGAAAGCAGCGTGAGCTGTCTTGCCTCCCTCCAACAGTGTTGCTGCGATTCCTGACGATACGACAGCTAAGGCAATGCTACGATTACTCCTAACTTTTGCCAATAGCAAATTGATAAGGAATGTTTTACCAGTGCCACCAGGAGCATCCAGGAAAAAAATTTGCCCTATTCCTTTTTCAATATTGCCAAGGATCTTCTAGTAAACGTAAAGCTGTTCATCCGTCAGTAACTCCTCATTGCATGACACCACCTCTCCTAGGGCGCATAGATCATAATTGGTCTCCCTCAGATATTCTCTATTGTCCAAAGTTGCTGCAGATCTTTTTGGCTGAGGTAATCCGTACTGTGCCAAGTTTTGTCCTGCTTGAGCTAATACTGCATCCTCAATCAAAATCAAACATCTGTTGTACACCTCGTCAGTGAGGTGTACAACAGATACACAATCTTGCAACTCTCTTTCCAGTTGCCGTTTAATGTCTTCTGAGAGACTCTCTTTGTATTTCTCCCAAAGGCTTAAAGGATCAGAGAGTTGACAGAAAACTAACATTATTGTAAATAGCTCTCGCAATTTGAGAGGAGAATCGCATAATGCAGCTTCCTCTAAAGTGGTGTCCCAATGCTTGTCGTCTTCCAGCAGACCAAGTGCCTTACACGCAGATTGAAATGTTGGATGGAGGATACCATTCACAGTCTTTAAGTCCTCAAAGGATGTCGGTCCTCTAACCTCATGGAGCAAAAGGCGTACGTGGTAGCACTCGGTGTTGTTTGGATGAATCGTATAGACCCTGCCCAGAGCGTGCACTTTTTTCACTCCGGGCCAGCCCTCAACATCTTTCCCTTTTTTCCTCCTTGAAAATTTTTTGCTGTTCCAGACATAGTAAGAAGGGACTTCGGAGTACTGCAGAGTTTTAGCGAAATTGTCTGTTTTGCAGATTTCAAAAAAGCCTAGGAGCGTTGTCTGTGGTGGATTATTTATCTTTTCTGACAAATTATTTGAGGTGAAGTATATTCGCTGACCGTTTTCAAGATGAACAGCGAGGTGTACAACAGGGGGGAACCTTTCATGAATGGGGAAGCTTAAGATCCTCCAAACTGCTTCGGAACTGCTTATGTACCGGCCGCTTTCGTAGATTTTTACCTCATCTTTCTCATTCTCTAGAGTAAAGGCCGCTTGATCACTGCCCTTGTTCACGTACTTACAAATATATTTGATAGATTTAACAGAATTGCAGTACTCCACATTAATATGAGCATTGAAAGTACGTGACAGGACAGGATTGTAAGGCTCCACCCAGCGGTTGTCCAACTCTATTTCATTAATTTTTATTGTGTTACCACCGTCAGCTGGAGACCTCCTCCTATATTGCGGATATCCATCGTCTCCTGTCTGGGTGTCCTTGAGAAACGGTCAAGGGTACCTCTTACTGCAACTGCCATCTTTCATGCAGGGCGAGTTGTAATTTAAACTTCCGCAAGGACCATGTATCATACTGGCCTTCACAATATCGTAGAGGAGAGGGTCTTGCTCAGGGTCAGGTATTTCTGCACTAATAACATTGTCGATCTTATCTGGGGTGATACGCTGCTCTAGCCATAGCAAGATGTGAATGTGAGGAAGACCCCGTTTTTGCCATTCTACCGAGTATATAAAACAACGCATCCCCCCAAATAGATTGCCTTTGGTAAGAACAGCCATCATCTTTTTCACCTTTAGGTGGAATACCCTAGCTATAATATCGTGGCGATCGTGTGACTTTTGGGCAGGTAAAAGTATATCTGTGATGTCTTTCCATCGGGGGTTACACGTAAATGTGATAAAAAGATCAGAACGACCGTACTGACGCACGTATGTCATAGCGTCTTGTGTACGCTCGTGCATATAGCGTGGTCCCCCGGTAAAAGATGACGGGAGCACCACCTTCTGACCTAGCTGCTGAACATCAACATCCTGCCTTCCTATGGCATCCCGCAAGTGTATATAACTATCAGCCCTCAGCTGCGCCTGGTTGTTCCTGATATAGGTCAACCTTTCCGTCTCTATTTTGGCGTACATGTCCACTAAAAACTGACTAAAAAGGGAACGGAAATACACCAAGTGATTATCTTCTCCTTGTCTAATCATTATACGAAAAGAATAGAACCTTGCAGCTGAAATTGTATTTTTAAGTATTAATTTGGTCTCAGGATCACGCTGAGGTAAAGAAATGGAGTACCCATCCTCGCCACGGCAAAACAAAAGCGGATACTGCAGGGCGTCATACGAACGGTGAATCTCGCTAATGCGCTGCAATGAATTATCGTGGCTCTCAAGGATAATGTCTCGTTTCTCAAATTGCTGACCAACTATTACTAATGCCACCTCATTTGACGTAGGAGCATTAAAACGACCCCTGTGACTCTCCGGCGGTTTCTTCTCAGCATTAATGACTACTTTAAATGGTTTAGACGTTTCAGGCACCTTGTCCAGGGCGATCTTCAAGTCTCTTACATAAGTATTAAACGTATGTAGCATTCTCTGCAGTTGCTTGACTAAGCCGGGTTTTACTTCGGGAAAGATACTGCACCTCAATTGTACTTCCCTGTCATCTTCGCCAACAAAATATATTTGTAAAAATTATGGTTCCTTTTGAGGAGCTGGCAGCAAGCTTCCCACCAAATGGTATACCTGGCCCTGAACTTTAAAAGTTGGCATAAAACCGTCTTTTATTATCTGTTTCGCTCCGAAAGAAGTCATTTGAAAACAACTATTATATTTACGAATACGGTTCATGAAATGGTCGTGTTCTGGATGTATATCCATTATCAAACTGTAGAGAGACTCAGGTAGCTGTTCAAAAGGCGGGAGCTGCACCTTACCAGCACTGCAGCACATGCCGGGTGGCTCCTCCTTCCACTTGAGAGCATTACACCAATGGCACTTGTTGTTCATGGCACTCAAGGATACAGTACTGTCCGTCTTATACTCTATATCAAGATCATAGGCTATGCCGGAGTGAGCCTTGGTTTTCCAGGAGCGTCCTTTCCTTTGTACTCGTCTTCCAGGATTATTTTGCTCATAAAGAGACTGTGCCGCCCTGTGTACCTCAGGGTGAGTTTTCTGGTATCTGGCCACGGCAGCACGGTGAACTGGGTTTGTTTGCGCATATTTTTTTGAAGCGTTTTGAATTTGTTTTTTCCGAGTAGCGTCGGTGCATCTGGCACGACATTTCTTGGAGCATTTAGTAGGAAAGATAAGAGATTGATACTGAGATACGTCATGATCTGGTTCTAATATGGGCGGTGAATTAGTAGGCACTTCATTTCTTCTCGTAGTAATCTTCTTTGCAACGACGGGGAGAAGTGAAGAAGGGGAGGCGGTCTCGGCCATTGTCGCAGTCACTTCACTACGGACGTAAACATCGAAATGGCCACGTGACACATCATGTGTAAAGCGTAGTCGTCCCACAGGGTTACCTGTAGTACCAAAACTCATATACAGTTCACCGTTTCGGTAAACTTCAAAGACCCATGGAAAGAGTTGCCCTGCCGCTTCCAGCTCACATAAACTACCATAAGTAAAATGGCGTGACATGTCAATGCGGTATTCAGCGGCACTGAAGTAATTGTCCCCGTTACTGTCATGTGACATAATGGCAAACGATTCCCAGTTGTCCACCACATAGTCTACGATTTGCTCGCGCACCTCCCTGGCCATCACCTGTGTATCATACAATATATAGGAGATGGCCCGAAACAGACAGGCTCCGTCTCCAATTATAGGAACTACGGTGTGAGGGATCATAGCCCCATCAATTTGCAATGTTTCAACAGTCATTGTGATAGATAATAAACAAAATCTACGCAAATAACGAACAAAAACTATGTACTTAAGTTATGCACTTACAAATTTAAGCTAATTAAATAGTATTATAAACAAAATGAAAGTAAAAAAAAATCAAAAAATATATTGTAAAATGATTAGAAAAGAAAAGCAATTGGAAAATTTTTTTTTTAAAGATTAACAAAGAACTTTGTGAAAAATAAGAATACTTTGAAAATTAATTTGAAAAAAAAATTAAACATATAGTATTATAAAGTTAATGAAAGAAAAAAAAATAGAAAAATAAATAGAAAAATATTCGAAAATGATTAAGAAAAAACAATTTGAAAAAGAATAGTTTTTTTTTAAATATTAGCAAAACAATTTGCAAAAGATAAGAATATTTTGAAAAGCAAAGTTATGCACTAAGGAATCAAGGCAATTAAAATAGTAGTATCATAAACTTAATAAAAGTAAAAAAAAATGGGAAACAATATTTGGAAATGATTAGAAAAGCAATTTGGAAAAGATTAGCAAAACAATTTTTAAAAGATAAGAAAGAATATTTTGAAAAGCAAAGAATTGTACTGAAAAGCACAGTTTTTAAAAGATAGTGTTGCACTGAAAAGTACAGTTTACTTGTATGGTATAATCTATCGCAGCGTTTGCGCTGGACGTGTTATTAAGACCAAGGTTGCAATTATAATGTGTGGGGCCGTGCTTTTTTTTTTTTTTTTTTTGTGTGACTTAGTTGTTAGCCTCAGATGGCTGTGACAACTTTACCCGGACTGGTGGGTGAGCGCTGAGGGCTCTCAACCCGCTTAAGTTAAGCGACCCATCCCGAGGGCACCCCCTGTGGGGTACGGACCTCGGCTCGGGCGGTCGCTGGCAAAGTGGGCACTCCCACGTTTATGATTTTAACGCGACACGTCTTCCGATGAGTCAGTCAGGACTTTGAATTTTATATATTAAGATAACGAGTTATTAAAACTTTTGCTTATTATTCACATTATTTGAAACGGACCGAACATACAAGAATAAATAATTATCTATGACAACAATTTTAGGACAATAATTCCTTTATCCTTTAGTCGTCTTTTAAGACACCCACGGACGAGGTGAATTGTATACTTACTCCGTCACCACACGGCATTTATTAATGTGTATTTTAATGTAATATGATGTCGGCATATTTTTTAAAAGGTTTTATTTAGTTTCACTTTTTTACATGCTGAAACGGTTCACAATTTTTTTAAGGGCGACGTCCGGGGCGACGCAACGCGGCGCTCGCTCCGTAACCAGCCGTATTCCCTTCCCTTTGCCACTGGGCCAACCACTGGTATCGAATTCCTTGTCGTCCATGGCCAGCCTGAATGGTTCACTACTTGACCAGCAGTTACTAAGTCGAGTCGTAAAAAGGCTCGAATTTTTTCAAAGCCATTAAAGATTAAATATAGGAGGATACATTGATATGTTTTACTTCGAGATCACTTAAAAGGAAGTAGTTTTCAATAAAGCTGTCATTCGAGCAGCTTAGCAAAAGATAAGGCGATTTACTTTGAAGCTAACTGAAGCAAACGCTGATAGATAATTAAGAAATAGATATACTACTTGAAACTACTAATATACTTTTATTGGTAGCTTATCTGTCAAAAATAAGGCTATATGCTTAGAATAATAACGTATAGCAGGATAGTGTCGGTACTTAGGCGATCAAAAACATGAAGCCAAAAATATTAAATGCGCGCAGGCGATTACACACGTACACACGCACACACTATACAAATTATGAAATCATATTTTGTTTTTATTAACATAAATCGTCCAAATACTTTTAAAAGTAATGTTAATACATTTTTTATATTTTTCCAATGTGTTGTGACACTATTTGAATGCATAAACCCGTCATAATTAACTATTTATTTTTTACGAGTTGCGTACGTATGTGCAGTACAGTGACCTTATACATTACGGAACGCCCCGAGTATGCTCCATTAGGCTCCAATTTAAATGCTTCATTTTTTGTGCGCGGACCTACCTTCTATACGTTATTATTCTAAGGCATCTTCTTGTTTGAGCTTTAATAAATATGTAAATATTTAAACCACGTTGATTAGACTAGTTGAGGTTCTTGCTTTGAGTTTGGCTTCTCTTAGAGACATTTTATCTGTTCGTGTCCCTCAGTCATCTTAATTCGTACTTCGCCATCACATGAAAAAAGAAATATTTAAATATTATGACCGAAAAATAAATACATTTTTAATTTAGAGAAATATTTCTGTAAATCTTGTTAGGTTCTTGATCAAATCTTTTTCAACCTTTGGAGCGAATCATTATTGTTATTATGAAAGCTAATATAAATTTATAAATATACATTTTATATAGAAAATAGAAAAGAGGTCACTAAGGGTCACTAAAGTAACAAGCGCAATGTAAGTTGCTGTTATAAAAACGCAAATTTTATGACGATTATATGTTTTTAATAAGAAATAGGAATATTATTACGAACAATTTGATGGTAATCATATGTTTATCAGATTTGTGTCCGCTAATTATTAATAATGACTAACATTTATATTTTTGAATATATGTTTCATTTAAGGTAAAATTATATCCCTAGCCGAGGCCGCGGGTGACGTGACCGGGGATTAGTCCGTCACCCGCCGAGAGGCCGACCGCGTGAGGAAAGACCGACGTCCTCCCCGAGGGGGAGGACGTCGGTCGATGGGAGGGTACCCCAATAGGGGGTATTCCGTCGGGCCGACCACTGACGACAAGTTAACGTTGCTCCAGTGGTCGGCCCAACGACGAAGGCGACGTGGTTTTTGGGTGGGTCGCGGGAGTTGCGTGCTTAAGCCCCTCTGTCGCCCCGGACGGAGTGGTGCGGAGGCGCGCCGACCGCGACCCACCCACAAAAAAAAAAAAGGTAAAATTATATTTTAGGTAACCTCGAGTATTTTTATATGACAAAAATAATATGCGTTGTTATTTGGTATGAAAATTTTGCTTGCCTGCCCACGCTGTCAAGACGGGTTGGCGTGGGCTTTGATTTCTAGATTCCTTCACCTATAGGTACTAATGTAATTTAGCTTGTTTGCCATCCTTGTCAAGACAGGAAATAATGAAATGTCATCATCATCGCAGCCCACATAGGTCCAGTCCTGTTGGGATTGGGTCTCCTTCATAATGGAAGGAAGTTTGATCAACTATACCAATCTGGTCAGACATGTTGATATAGGGATTCATTCCGAGTTTCCCTTCCACGGGCAAGATAGGGAGTGGTGAATTGTATTTTTATTTGTAATTGTATTCTTAATTGTATTCTTTATACACGGAAAATGAAATATAGAGAGCAAATAATAAATATATAATTAAAATACCGATGTCAGGGAAATTGAATAGTCGAAATAGTAAATCATCCATTACTACAGGACTTTACCTATTTCACTATTTCACCCATCGATCAATCTGCCTACCGACGCCCATTGTTAGAAATAGGTTTTCCCATGAAGAGGGATTCCTTCATAATGCTACGCCTGGCAACCGTATTAGTGATGGCGGTTGGGTTTATATGTTTCCCAAGAGAACACTTACCTGCCTTCTTCCCTAATGATCCCTTAGGGCTTTAAAGATTTGCATGAAACGTTAGACGTATTGACAAATGTCTTTTTGACTCGTCAAGACACAGTTTTTGAAAATTCATTAAAATTTCAGAAAATAACAATAATTTTAATCAGCGTGTGGTTGCGGAGTAAGAATACATTTCACTACTCTGTGCAAAAGACGGAAAACTTGAAATAGAACCCTAACCCTGTGTTAACACATATGATCAGCGGGTATCATCGTCACAGCTCATATACGTCCCACTGCTTGGGTCTCTCCCACAATGGGCAATTGACCTACTATGCCACACTGGTCAGACGTGCTAAAATAGGGTTTTATTTCGAGTTTTGCTTCTCTTTCATAGATGTTATATGCATATTATAGTATAAGGGGTATCCTTTAGTCGTCTTTTACGACACCCACAGGCAAGAAAGGGGATGGTGAATTGTATTCTTACTTCGTCACCACACGGAGATCAGCAAGTATAGTCGGCAAATTTCCCGCCTATTTTATGCGAGACTCGAGCCCAGCAGTGAGACATATAGAAACTGAGATGATGATAATAGGCTCAGATTATTAAAAAATAAACAAAATAACTTTTTATGCTGTTTTTATTTGATTCATTAGGAAAATGATATTTCCGCCATATAACTTCTTAGATACACAATGTCACTTGTCACGCACATACATTAGTCTTACGTAAATAGGCAAATTGCCTTCAAGAAAGCGACTGGGGGCGCAGCCGTTCACACAGATAGTTTGTCATACGAATCATAATAACTGACACACCATATTATATACGTACATTCATTTTTTAGCAGTATTTTCCATTCTAATGCAAACTATTATGTTTAGATATTAACTTTAGTTTCCATATGATGTTGGAGTAAGAATACCATTTAGCACCCCTTATCTTACGGGTGGGTATCCTAGAAGACGACTTAAGGATACATTATGCATGTATATGTTTATGTATGTGTATGTTTATTTACATGAATGTATATAAGAGTGGTAGGACCACACTGTCGACAGTTATCTGTCTACAGCCGCGGGCCGGTCCGTCCAGGGTAGTACCACACTGAGCAGAAAATCGACGTCTGATTAGTAGCAATTTGTTACTGCGCTTCGTTCGGTGAGCGAGAGAGCCGGATCCCAACTTTCTGAGGGTGTTTGTGTGTGGAGGGTTTTGGTGGTGTCCTTGGAATCACCGAGCCTTAATGCACGCATTCACACTCCCTTCACTTTCTTCGCGGTAGGCAGCGACCCTGTAAAGGTCCATGAGTGGCAGCAACACTTACCACCAGGTATACTGTTTGCTAGTTTGCCACCGTTCGCAATTAAAAAAAAAACTTAAGATATAAATACTATTATCTACTATTTATTAATTTATATTGTTTTATTTTTACATTATTAGGGTTACAGATATTAACACATAATATTTATTAGGTATAATGTTATTTAGACTTGATTTTCAGTACCACCAGCAACAAAATACCTACCATCGCTCTTTTCTGTTATATCCATCCTAAGGTTGCCTGGAAGAGATCGCTTATAGCGATAAGGCCGCCCTTTGTACATTCTGAGTTATAACTATTATTTTAATTTTCTTGTAATTGGTGTACAAATAAAGAATTATCTATCTATTTATGCATATAATCATCATCATTTGCCTGCATTTCACGCTAAGTGGGGTCGGCACAACATGTTTTTACCTTTCGTCACAGCCGTCATATTTGCTTTCACTGCTTTTATACGCATATCCTCATTCACACAATCCATTCATCTCTTTTTGGATCTCCCATGATTTTTACGTCTATCCACAATCATAATGACAACCTTCTCAATATGCATATAACATCTATACATAACTAATATTTAACAAAAAAAACCCGACTTCAAACAGTAAACTAAAAAGTAAAAAACTTTACGAAGTATAAGAAAAACGTTAAAAATGCCTATAAAATTTTAAGAATTCCACCAATTTCTCAAGGATACCATCATCAGATCTTGACCTGATGACTATGGGACCACTTGGAAAGTATACTCTATCAAACAAAAAAAGATTTTTGCAAATCGGTCCAGCGTCTTTGAGTAATCGGTGAACATACATAAAAAAAAATATTTCGACGAATTGAGAACCTCCTCCTTTTTTTGAAGTCGGTTAAAAAGAAGGTTAAATCGAAATAAAGCCGTATCTCAACCCGTCTAACCAGCGTGGTAGATCGATTCCCCTCCTATTACGGAGGAGGCTCGAGCCCAGTGGGACGTTAATGAGCTTAGATGACAATAAAATGGTACATTTTTCTTGATTGTATTGTAAAACATGGTAGTTTTCCATATGACTAGTTTGACTAGCGTTCTAAAATAGCTCAATTTTCTTTTTATCCGACTACGGAGGGTTATGATTTTGACAGGCTATGTATGTATGTTCATCTGTTCCGTCATAGCTCCTCAACTACTTATTAGAACAGGACACATGAGGTATCATTAGAAGCGTCTTGCTCGTCCACTGGTTATAGGCTATATGATGTATCACTGAATCTAATATGGCACCCTCTAGAGGTCTTAAAGTACTGTGTTAAAAAATAAATTTGAAGTAAATATGTCGTGTTTTATATCATTGGAAAGGGCGTTACTTGTACATTTCAAAAATATATATAATATTAGCATTTGCTCGTGACTTTATCTGTATTTGTAAGATAATTCGTTTTTATTGTAGTTGGGTTTTAGTTTTTACTTTTATCTTGTTGTTATTGAGAGTTTATTATTGTGGAGACCTTTACCGAATAAAATACGGGTTGAGGAAAAGAAGATAGAGTCAGGATGCCCCAAAACCTCTAATTTCAATGCTGGGGTATTAATTTAAATGAATGTCAGCATGAACTTTTAAATATGACACGGGCAAGCTACTGGAGAGGGTGGTAGCTGCCCGCACCGAGCGGCACCTCGTCGGCACGGGGCCCGATCTGTCGGACGCCCAGTTTGGGTTTAGGAGGGGTCGTTCGACGATCGCGGCTCTGTTACGCCTGAGGGCCGTGGCGACTGAGGCCGTCACCGGTGGGGGAGTGCTGTTGGCGGTGTCCCTAGACATCACCAACGCATTCAATAGTCTGCCATTCAGCTGCATCAGGGAGGCGCTCCGGTATCACGGAGTGCCAGCTTACCTGAGGCGGCTAGTGGCAGACTATTTGGTGGGGCGCAGCGTCCTCTGTACCAACCGAGCAGGGGACGTTGTGCGAACGCCCATGACGTGCGGTGTCCCACAGGGGTCGGTCCTCGGACCCACCCTGTGGAACATCGGCTACGACTGGGCGTTGCGGGGGAACCTCCCGCCCGGGCTGGGCGTGATTTGTTACGCCGACGACACGCTCGTCACAGCCCGCGGTGGGACGCTAGAAGAGGCGGTAAGCCTGGCGACCTATGGCACCGAAGAGGTTGTCAGGCGGATCGAGGCGCTGGGGTTGAGGGTCGCCCTGGACAAGACGGAGGCCCTCTTGTTCCATGGGCGCCTTATGAGCCCTCCCATCGGCGTCTCGATCACCATTCGATCGGTTGACATCAGCATCCGGGCCCATATGAGGTACTTGGGCCTGGTGCTCGACGGGCAATGGTGGTTCCGGGAGCATTTCCGCAGGCTAGCTCCGCGGCTCGTCGGCGCGGCGTCCGCCTTATCGTGGCTTATGCCGAACGTGGGCGGACCGAGCGCTACGTGCCGACGGCTGTACACGGGGGTCATCCGGTCGATGGCCCTGTACGGCGCACCGGTGTGGGCGGGGTCCTTGACCGTCCGACTTAGGGCCCTTCTGTGGCGACCACAGAGGGTCATGGCGGTCAGGGCCATCCGCGGATACCGCACGGTGGCGACGGAGGCAGCGTGCCTATTGGCCGGGACTCCCCCGTGGGACCTGGAGGCGGAAATGCTCGCCGAGTTGTATCGGCGGGTGTCGGGGGTGCGCGGGGAGGGCGGTGTGATCTCGTTAAGGGATCTCACCGCCTGGCGCGTCGACGCCCGCCGAGACGTCATTGCCCGTTGGGCAGTCCGGCTGGAGAGGCCTCGGTTCGGGGTGCGAACCGTGGAGGCCTTCCGGTCGGTGCTAATGCAGTGGTTGGAAAGGCGGCACGGGTTGCTCTCCTTCCGACTAGTGCAGGTGTTGACGGGGCACGGGAGCTTCGCCAAATACCTGCACAGGGTCGTAAGGAGGGAGAGTACACCGTCCTGCCACCACTGCGATTGCGACGAGGACACGGCGCGCCACACGCTCGAGGCCTGCGCGGCTTGGGCAGTGCAGCGCCGTGAACTCATCGCAATCATCGGTGCCGACCTGACGCTGCCGGCCATCGCTAGGGCGATGGTCGACAGCGTCGGGAACTGGGACGCGGTCGCAGCCTTCTGCGAGACAGTGATCTCGCAGAAGGAGGCGGCGGATCGTCTGCGCGTGAAGCGCAGCCTCTATGAGGAGATCCGCCGCCGGCGACTGGGGCGGCGCAGGCGCAACTATCTGCGCCTCATGCCGCCCTAGCCGAGGCCGCGGGTGACGTGACCGGGGATTAGTCCGTCACCCGCCGAGAGGCCGACCGCGTGTGGAAAGACCGACGTCCTCCCCGAGGGGGGGACGTCGGTCGATGGGAGGGTACCCAGCGTAGGGGGTATTCCGTCGGGCCGACCACTGACGACAAGTAAACCTGCTCCGATGGTCGGCCCAATGACGAAGGCGAGGTGGTTTTCGGGTGGGTTGCGGGAGTTGCGTGCTTAAGCCCCTCTGTCGCCCCGGACGGAGTGGTGCGGAGGCGCGCCGACCGCGACCCACCCAAAAAAAAAAAAAAAAGCATGAACTTTTAAATGGTTTGGTATTTGCAAAAAATTTAAAAGATTTGGAATAGGGATTATTAGCAAACCGCCCTCGCTTCGCTTCGGTTTCAGTCGCCTTACCCTACCCTATATATATATATAGTATATATATATATATATATATATATATATATATATAAATATAATAAATATATAATATATATATATCTACTAGCTAGCCCAACAGACGTTGTTCTGTTCAAATAAAATAAAAGGGATTTGCCTTGAAATCGACAGAATCGACATCTCCCGGGTTCAATTGTGAATCTAAACCGTTTTCGAATCCCCTTGAATACAAAAATATCATCAACATCGTTTCAGCCGTTTAGGAGGAGTTCAGTGCCATTCACAAATAATTTATATAGTTATAAAGATTATGTGAAGAGTAGAAAAAAAAAACCGTTGATATTGTAGATATTGTCACAAAATAGTAGACATATATAAGCAGACAAATAAAACTTTTAGTCAGAAACTGCAACGAAAATTGGTGAGATTTTATCGTAAAATTGGAAAGGAACTACTCGACTTAAAAGGAAACGAGGTACCTAAATAAAATTGCGTTACCTGTAAAAAAGTAATTTGTCGAAATAGTGAGGAGAGAAATTCTCGAAATTAAAGTCAAAATATAAAGCTAAATTTAGAGAATACGTTTCATCAGCACAGCTTATATATGTCCCACCGTTGGGCTCAAGCCTCGCCACAGTGAGGGGAGTTGACTGCCTATACCACGGTGGTCAGACGTGTTACGTGTGTGTATAGGGTTTAATTTTTATTATACCATGCTGGACAGAGAGGCTGGCAGAAACCCATATGGGGTTTATTTCGAGTTTTTCCTCTCTTGCATAGATGTTATATGTTGTCTTTTACGATACCCGTAGGTAAAAAGGCGGTGAGAATACGTTTAAAATATAAATATCTAGCGGACTCGATGAACGTCTTTTTTTTCGTATTTATTTTGTTTTAGTATTATCCGTACGGTGTCGGAGTAAGAATAGAATTCACCACTCTTCTCTTCTCTTGCCAGTCGGTCTCGTAAAAGACGACTGAGGGATATAATATGCCTATGATATCTATGCAAGAGAAGGAAAACTCGAAACAAAACCCTTTATCAACACGTTTGACCATAGTGGTATTCCCGAATTCCCTTCCATAGTGGAGGAGGCTCGAGCCCCACAGTGTGACATATTTGACCAGAGATATTGATCTTCGGGTTTTATTTCGAGTTTTGCACAGATGTTATATGCGTATTATATCCTTTAGTCGTCGTTTACGATTCACGAGTGAGATAGAGATAGAGTGTATTAAATTAAATATTCTTATTCCATCACCACATTGATAATAATAATAATCCGTATATAGTAAAAATAAATAATAACATTATTTAGAGAAAAATGACGAATACATATTTTTTTTTGCACTGGTAATGGAAAATCCACTGTTGATATTTCACGGGCAATTTAAGGCGGCAGCAGCTGCAACCTTTCACCTCGTTTCACCTTCGGCCATGTTAGCGCTATTTACGTAAAATGGTTTTTGTTTCAACGAATTTTATTTGGTATAGACCAAACCTTTTGGTTAATATGAAAATCAATATTAATAAAGAAAATATTGTAATAGGTACGGACAACCAGTGTCGATTAAAATTACGTATTTTAACTTTTAAATCCGTATATACATCCGTCTGCTTCTCTTCACCTAATCGAAGAGTTTTGTTTGAACGCGCTAATCTCACGAACTAATAGTCCAATATGAAAAATTCTTTCAGTATTAGATAGCCCATTTATTGAAGAAGCCTATAGGTTAAGCCCAACAAGAGCAGAGCACGCAAGAATGTTTCAAAATCGTTTTTCTTCCCTGTGAGAGCTTCCTCTGCGGAAACAGCTAAATTTTCTCAAAAATCATGTGTGACAGAATCGTATTATTAAAAAAACTAGCAACCCGTCCTCGCTTCGCTTCGGTTTCAGTCGTCTTTCCTGCGTAGTTTCCGTTCCCGTGGGAATACCGGGATAAAATATAGCCTAGGTTACGCCCTGATATTAGAGCTATCTATTGGTGAAAGAATTTTTGAAATCGGTCCAGCCGTTTTGAAGATTACCCGGAACAAATAGACAGACAGACAAAAAAAATATAAAGTGTATTTTAGGCATATGTATAGTGCAAATAACCGTGTGAGCATGAAACAAGCCTATTATTTTGACATTACAAATAGACACTCCAATTTTATTTATTGGTATAGATATTTTCACATTCTACGTAAACAAAGTCTTAGGTTAAGTAATGATTTCTGATGTTTACGCGAGTATTATACAATTTAAATAAAACTATGGATTTTATCGCATTTGTATTTGATTTTTGATTGCCCGACGTTTCGAACACTTTGCAGCATTCATGGTTACGGGCGGACTAAGATGACTCACGTCCAAGAAGTCATCGTTATTAGGCTGTCATAGTCTTAGGTCAAAGTTAGCGTTAGCCCAAAGTATCTTTACCACGCGGACGAAGTCGCGAGCAGAAGCTAGTGCTGAATATAGCGTTATACTATAATTACCACGCTTAGGTGATGGATTGGCAATGTTGGTATGAAAATCTCAGTGATCCGTCAACCGGTTTGAAGTAGGGAGTGCTGTCCAATTGATTCTTTAACGCGTCATGACACGGGAAAATTTCCTGTTTATTTTTCTTTTACTCTTTTAAAGCGCTTCGCTTTTGTAGGTATACAACATCAAATGAAAAGGCTGCGTTTTCTTTAGCAAAAAGGGAAATATAACGGTTAACATTAGGATTTCTGATGTTTACGCCAGTATTACACGTCTATACTAATTATAAAGAGGAAAAATTTGTTTGTTTATTTGTATTGAATAGACTCCGAAACTACTAAACCGATTTCAAAAATTCTTTCACCAATGGAAAGCTATAATATCAGGGAGTAACATAGGCTATATTTTATACCGATATTCCTACGGGAACGGGAACTACGCGGGTTAGACGACTGAAACCGAAACTGCTAGTTATAAATAAAACTAATTTTACGGCTTATACCGCGTTTGCATTTAATTTGGCGGTTCATGGCCAGACCGTGACCATGAACCCTTTTTTTTTGGGCGTGGGTTGCGGTCTACGTGCTCCTCACACCACTCCGTCCGGGGCGACAGAGGGGCGTAAGCACGCACACCCGCAACCCACCCGAACACCACGTCGTCTTCGTCGTTGGACCGACCATCGGAGCAGGGTTACTTGCCGTCAGTGATGTGACCATGAACGCTAAAAAGTGTTCGAAACATCGGGCATCAAAAATCAAATACGAATGCAAATAATTCCGTAAAAATGGTTTTGTATAATGGTTATGTATTATCATTTAACATTTTAAAATATTTTCTTACTTTTGGTATTCTTTATCATGAACTTTATACGAGCAAAATAGATTTATACAACGATCATGAAACTATTATAAAATAAAGCAATACTGATAGTTTCAATAAAAAAACTGTATTTTTTGATCTCAACTCTCGATTGAAAAATACGGCATAATTTACGGAATACTTTTATGTATTTCTTCTGTTCTTTTTTATATAACATCTGTTCCTTTGAACACAGTATATAAATAAATGCCGATATAAAACTCTATTAGTTTTATATCGGCATTTATGTTATATAAAATTTATGTTATATAAAAAGTTATTGTTTTATTTTTTTACTTTTCCTCTGCAAATATTTGTTATTAATAAAGACTGTCTCTATACGAATACTTATGAGTTTCCTTTGATCTAAAAAGGTGTACTGACATTTGCGAATTTGAATATTAAAGAATAATTTATGAGCACGCGTAAAGATACAATACTGCCAATACTGTCGCACAAAATTCGCTTAATGGAAATAAAATTACTAACTTTTTCATGAACTTTGATTCTAGTCAAATAAAGTACCTTCTATTGAAACTCATTGTGATTCATCATCAACATCCATCGCAGCCCATATACATCGCATTGTTGGGCTCGGGCCTCCTCCACTATGAGAGGGAATTTGACCTACTATACCATACTGGTTAGACGTGTTGGTATAGGGTTTCATTTCGAGGTTTTTTTCTCTTGCATAGATGTTATGTGCATATTATATCCTTTAGTGGTCTTTTACGACATTCACAGGCAAGAGGCGGTGGCCTCGACTAGGGTGGCATGAGGCACAGGTAGCCGCGCCTACGCCGCCGGCCCAGTCGCCGGCGGCGGGTCTCCTCGTCGAGGCTGCGTTCCTCGCGCGTGCAACCCGCCGCCTCCTCCCACGAGGCTACTGCCTTGCAGAAGGCTGCGACCGCGTTCCAGTTCCTGACGCTGTTGAACATCGCCCTGGCGATGGTCGGCAGCCGTCAGGTCAGCACCGATGATTGCGACGAGTTCACGACGCTGCTCTGCCCAGGCGGCACAAACCTCGAGCGTATGCTGCGCCGTGTCCTCGTCGCAATCGCAGTGGTGGCAGGAAGATGTACTCTTCCTCCTAGCGACGATGTACAGGTATTTGGCGAAGCATCCATGCCCCGTCAAAACCCGGACCAGTCGGAAGGAAAGCACCCCGTGCCGCAGTTTTAGCCACTGCATCAGCACCGTTCGGAAGGCCCCTACGGTCCAGACACCGTACCGAGGCCTTTCCAGCCGGACTGCCCAACGGGCAATGACGTCTCGGCGGGCGGCGTTGCGCCAGGTGGTGAGCTCCCTCAAAGAGACCACACCGCCCTTCGCTCGCACACCTGACACCCACTGATACAAATCGACGAGTATTTCCGCCTCCAGGTCCCATTGGGGAGTCCCGGTCAACAGGCACGCCGCCTCCATCGCCACGCATATTAACCCCTTAGGCATCTTTTACGAAACCTAGAGGTCTTAATCCGCCTTAAGAAACTTACCCGTTACCACACGGACAAGCCGAGACCAGCAGCGGAACGTATGTTTATGAGGTGACATAATGTATTTCGCAAATAGACAGACAAATTATTATCACCTCAGTCTATATATGTCCCACTGTAGGGCTTAGGCCTCCTCCATAGTGGGAGGGTCATTAACCTACTATTACATGCTGGTCACACGTGTTGGAATAGGGTTTTGTTTCGAGTTTTCCTTCTCTTGCACAGATGTTATACGCTTATTATATCCCTAAGTCGTGTTTTACGACATCGACGGGTAAGATGGGGAGTGCTGAATTGAATTCTTACTGTGTCACACAGAAGACAGACAAATATTTTCAAATATTAGATATGAAATGCATATTGGTCATGCCAATGTCCATTTTATATCTCAATCAAATATTATCGAACCAGATACTGGTGTTACTTAAACCATATATTTTTACAGTACGTTCAGGGTTTGGTTATAGCTGTATATGTTTAAAGCACCTTGCTATATAAACTCATCTTCTTTTTACTTCTTAATGCGGATTATTATCAGTTTCAAATAGAAACAGCCACAAAAATGGAAAATCTAATAGTTTTCTATAGGAGAATAAAGTACAGAAAATGGAGAAAATGTTTTAGAAAACACACAGTATAGCCGTCTCGAGTGTCGTAACAAAGACAAAAGTAGAAAATATTGCACGAGAAAAATACTTTTTACAATTCTGTTAACAGTATTTTTTTTGTTAGAGTAGTGAATTGCCATGACAGACATGGTAATACACTCGAGGGACCTGTTTGCGTATTATAGATAAATATAGATTACGATGTTAATTATATATAAAATATTACATTGATTGATGAGGTAATATTGTATATTTATAAAGCAAGCTGCTTTGGATATTTTTATAAGTTAACTACATATTTCAAAATGTTTTTATTTTTGATTGTCTATTTCTCCATAAAATAATGGAGTAAAAATACGATTTTCCACCCCCTCTCTTAACCGTGGGTGTCATAAAAGACGAGTGAAGGATATAATATCCATTTAACATCTATGCAAGAGAAGGAAATTTCGAAATAAAACCCTATACCAACACGTTTGACCAGCGTGGTATAATAGGTCAATTTCCCTCCCATTATGGAAGAGGCTCGAGCCCAATAGTGGGACGTCTATGCAGTATGATGACGATGATGATGACAACAGATATGCAAGAGATGGAAACCTGGAACCTTATGGCAACTATCTCACCAGCGTGTTATGGTCAATGTCTGTCCCATTGTGCAGAAGGCTTAAGCCCAACAGTGAGACGTTGTGCGCTGTGATGATGATGATGATTTAGGTGAGGGAATAAGAGTAATTCTTCGAGAGTTTTGTCGGGAACGTGAAAACGATATGTGATGTTTAGGTATTGCATTCAATATCTTAGTGTTTAGTTAATCTATGTATATAAAATAAAGTCGTGTTAGTTACACTATTTATAACTCAACAACAACTGTACCGATTAGGCTGAAAATTGGCGGGGAGGTAGCTTAGAACCAGGAAACGGACATAGGATATTTTTATCCCGTTCGATCGCGTTCCCGTGGGACGTGACATAAAACGTCAAAGAGAATACAAGTCAATATGAAACGTGGTTTATACCACGTTACCACAAAAACATATTTGATATGTAATAACAAAACGCAAACGATAGCTAGACATAATTTTGTCTATGATTAAGTATCGTTCAAAACTTTGATAATTATAATTTTGTCTGAAATTAATAATCAGGCATTTGTGTTCTCTTTAAAATATCATTAACAATGCCGCGACCAAGACGATTGAATCTTTCCCGACAAAGCCGTAATGGTTCTTCTATTAGAGACTATATTTTCGGCAATTGAGAAAACATATAAGTATTTACGAAAAAAATCATGGCGGTACGAAGTTCGCCGGGTCAGCTAGTCTATATATATAAAAGAAAGTCGTGTTAGTTACACTATTTATAATTCAAGAACGACTATACCGATTTACCTGAAAATTGGCGGGGAGGTAGCTTAGAACCAGGAGACGGACATAGGATACTTTTTTCGCATTCGACCGGGTTCCCGTGGGACTTGACATAAAACGTCAAAGAGAATACAAGTCAATATGAAACGTGGTATAACAAAAACGCATCTATCACGTAATAACAAAACGCAAATGACAGTTATAGACAGACTATATTTTCGGCAATTTAGAAAATATATTTATGAAAAATATTATGGCGGTACGAAGTTCGCCGGGTCGGCTAGTATGATATAAAAGTGCATTTTTTTTTGTTTTCGGTTTCCATCAAATTGCTCAGAAGATACCTTTAATAGTATTGCTATAGTACTGTTGTGTGTGAATGGTGACGATCTGACATAGTGACAGATAATAACTCTCAGCTCATCTCAGCCTATATAAGTTGCATTGAATTATTTTTGAATAATTACCAGGTAGATATCCTCTGCGTTACTGAACACTGGCTCAAAGATAATCAATTAGGGGAGAGCAGGTAGGATTCGTATAGAGGGAGCATTCGTACAGGAGTCATATCTATACTATTCTACATGTTGACGCGTTTTTATTTGTGTGCATGTAAGGCCCACATATGCACAAAGGCTCCTAGGTAAACCAGGTAGCACTGCCGCACTGTACTTCTTTGAGACAAGTCGATACATGTTTTTAGACAGTGTAAGTAATTTTTTGATTCATCTTTGAAAAGATTTATTATCAATAAGTTATGCTAAAATTGTTAAAGTAATTTATAATATTTTTTGAATAAGTACCTTAGATTAATATGTAAACATAAATTTTGTAGTAACTTCAATTGTTATTTTTATTTTGAAATTATATTATGAATATTTCGTTTGAGGTACCTTCGTACAGCGTAAATGGGGTGGATTCGTACTGTACGAATGCACCCTGCGTTAGTTCAGAAAATTCGTTAAGTTAAAATATTATCATTTTAGGATCATGTCAGGATATATACAGATACTCCTGAGAAAAATAGACTGATAGAAATAAAAAAATCAAAAACGATGAAGAAACAGGAGCAAGAGAGAAAAGCTAATGCTAAGAAAATGAAACGAGCGCTGTATTTGCTATTGGATAATAAAGAAACCAAACCAGAGAAGCATAAAAAACTATAGAAAATGACAGTGAAGACCAGACAGATATAAGTTTGAGAGAATGTTAGTGTTATTTCTTCGAAGAAATGTCTGAAGGTTTTGATATTGAGAACGAAAAGCCAGTTATGACGGTAAATATTAAAGAAAAAGCTTTGTTTTGGGTAAATTCGAGAAGAAAAAGACTGTTTTACATTATATAGGACAGGTTCTAATGAAATACAGTTCCATGGAATATAAAGTTTCATTTTTGAGAAAGAAGTGTGCTAGGAAATTTGTTTTTCCTGATACCAAGACGACAGCACAGTATACTTATCAGACGTGGTCTATGTATTGCCGCTGCCAAAATCTGCTGCTACAGCAAAAACAGCTAATACTTATGTATTTAAAAAGATCTTACTATGTTGTACAATGTGCATTAGATTTGTTATGTGATTGTAATATTACCCTAATCGTTAATTTAAATATTGATTTTATGACGTACATTTTGAAAAGCTGTTTGTTAAAGAATATAGTAACTTATACTTATTGATATATTATCACGACGTTTAAGGTGTATTCTGTCGTAATTTGGATCTTAATAAAAGTTTAATTTCATACAAATAGCGTTCTCAATTTCTGTGTACGGAAGCTCCCCACTATGTACGAATGTACCCTCTTCACTGTACGAAGCTACCCCGCGTGTGGGGTGCTTTCGTACGATTTCCATTTTTCGCAATTTTTTTCATAGCTTTGTCATGTTACTTTATATCAAATCTGAACTACATTACTGTTAAAGCCAGATAGGTAGACAATTAAATTTATCTGGAAATAGCGATTAGTTTTGCTTTTATATGACCTAATGTAAAAAGTGTACGAATCCTACCTGCTCTCCCCTATTGTTCAATTTTCCTAATCACCAGGTTGTAAGCTCGTTCAATAGAGTCAGTATGATACGAGGTGGCTCGTTAATAATTTTAAACAAAATGATGAAATTTAAGGAAAGAAATGATATTGTGAGGCTCTCTATTGAACGTGTTATTGAAATTGCCTGTATTGAGTCTGAGCAGTTCATAGTTGTGTGCGTATACAAACCTCCATGTTCACCATATGATGATTTTGAGAGACAGTTGGAGGATATTGTGTTCAAAATTTCTGCCAGTAATAAATCTCTTGTGATCTGTGGTGATTTTAATATAAACTTATTGGAAAAAAATAATATTACACAAAAATTTATAACTTTGATGAAATCTTATAATTTGTATAATGCTTTCTTGGAACCTACTAGGATAACTGCTGGGAGTGCAACTTGTATAGATAATGTCTTTATAAATGCTAAGCCAATTAGTAAATACATCTTAAACACACTGGATTCAGATCACTGTGGACAACTTGTTGTACTGCCTCGAACTAATAGGATTCAACGAGAAAGTGTTACCTTTATTCCTATGAATGTCAGCCGTTTAGAAAACTTTAGAGACAACCTGAGTATGAGAGTGCCGCTGTTGCCTATTTATGACAACCCAGATGAGTTATATACATCTCTATCTCACATAATCAATACTGAATTTAATAAAATATTCAAACCCAAAATATTGACTTTTGGGGTTCCTGCTGGTTTTAGTGAATGGGCTACTCCTGGTATTTACAAAAGCAGAAAAAGGTTATATGATCTTTATCATGAAAAATCTTATAACCATTATCCAATATTTTTGGAATATGTAAAGAACTATTCCAAAATATTTAAAAGTGCCTGTTCCTGTGCAAAATCTATTTATCCGAGAAATAAAATTAAAAAATCAGGTGATATAATTAAAATGACTTGGAATGTGATAAATAGTGAAACTGGTAGGAATACTGCACGCAAGAAAGACTTTAGTTTAAAGATAGGTGATAAGAATGTGAAAGTAGATAAAGAAGTGGCGGCTGAATTTGAAACCCATTTCACAAATGTGCCTGTACTGATTACAAAATCATTAGTGTCATTTCCTATTATAGCTGAATCGCTCCTTAAGCAATGTATTGTAAAATGCGACACAACCTTTGAATTTTCAGATGTCACTGTGAAAGATATTTTACGCTCTTTTAAATCCCTTAATATTAAAAAAACAGTTGATCTGTGGGGTTTATCAGTAAAGACAGTTAATTATATAATTAATATTATTGCCCCCCACTTGACTTCTGTGTTTAATGGTTGTGTTGCTCGAGGTGTGTTTCCTGAGCTCATGAAAATGAGTAGAGTAATTCCTTTGTTTAAATCGGGTAGTATGTCAGATGTTAATAATTTTCGACCGATATCCATACTACCTACACTTAGTAAAGTATTTGAGAAAATTATACTTGTTCAGATGTTGAGTTATTTTAACAACCATGGTATTTTTCATAAAAATCAATTTGGTTTTACTAAGAATTGCTCTACTATTGATGCGGGTGTAGAATTATTAAAAAACATTTTCTCAGCCTGGGAGGAATCGCACGAGGCTTTGGGCATCTTTTGCGATTTATCTAAGGCATTTGATTGCGTAAACCACGAAACTCTCATCAAGAAATTACACCACTATGCGATCAGGAAAAACGCTCTGGAACTTATAATTTCCTACCTAAGCAACAGAATTCAGAGAGTCGATGTTAACGGTGCACGATCATCTGGTTCTGTTATCAAAATGGGCGTTCCGCAAGGGTCAATACTGGGATCATTTCTGTTCCTTGTATATATCAATGACTTACCCTATTATGTAGGGGACAATCAAAACATTGTGTTGTTCGCAGATGATACCTCTTTACTGTTTAAGATTAAGCGACAAATGCTCAACTATGACGATGTGAACAATGCACTGTCTAACGTTGTTCATTGGTTTCATTCTAATAATTTAGTTCTAAATGAGACAAAAACTAAATGTATTAAATTTACTACTCCCAATGTGAGACAAGTGGAAACCAATGTTCAAATGAATGGGGTGGCTCTGGACCTTGTGGAATCAACCACCTTTTTAGGCATCACTATAGATAATAGACTCCAATGGGGGCCTCATATTGAGAAACTGTCAAATAGGCTCAGCTCAGCGGCTTATGCGGTAAAAAAATTCGTGCGTTAACCGATGTTGAAACAGCCAGAATAGTTTATTTCGCATACTTTCATAGTCTCATGTCATACGGCATATTACTTTGGGGCTGCTCCGCGGAATTGAATAGAATTTTTATTCTACAAAAAAGGGCGGTCCGCGCGATATATAATTTAGGCCCAAGAGTGTCACTAAGAGAGAAATTTAAAGAGATAAATATTCTGACTATTATATCTCAATATATATACGAGAATGTATTTTATGTAAAGAAAAATATCGGTAACTTTGAAAAATATAGTGACATTCATCATGTAAATACTCGGAATAAGGATAAATTAGTTGTACACAGTACTCGTCTTCAACGAGTTAACAGATCCTTCATGGGGCAATGTATACGCTTCTACAACAAATTACCTATTAATATTCGAGATATGCCAGTTAATAAGTTTAAAAAAGCAATCAAGAGTAGATTTTGTAGAAAAGGTTATTATAAAATCTCGGATTATCTTGATGATAATACAGACTGGTTCATAACCAGTCTGTATTATCATATAATCATATATCAGATAATACAGACTGGTTATGAGCAGCTCCTCATTCAGGCATTTTCTCATTATTTCAAAAGGTGTTACATACATGTTTATTCTGTTGCTGTTAATATAATTGTAAAGCGTAGCGTGTTTTGCCAAACGAATTTGTTATTTAATCTGTGTTTTGTGGCCCATGGTATTGGTCATGCTCACTGAAGGGTCTGCTTGCGGTAGCTACGAGGAGCGGGTCACTCCCTTCCCTCCATTGTGGTTGAGGGGAGTGATGGCTGCTCTAGTGGTTAACTCGTGATCGGATGCCGCTTGCGGGATCTGGTCCAGCCATGGTACTTTTTCGTTATATTTAATAACTGTATTGTATGATGGTTCGAAAAGCATCACACTGGAGCTATTAATAGACATGTTGTTGTATATTATCTTATTAAAAAAAAAAAATAGTAAATGAATAAAAAAGAAGACAAGCCCACTGAGTTTCTTGCCGGATCTTCTCAGTGCGGTCGCGTTCCGATCCGGTAGTAGTGTAAGGTAAAATGTAAAAAAGTGACCATATGTAAGTGCCCCCGCGGGGTTTATGCATAATAAAGTATTTGAATTTGAATTGAATTGTTGGACTTGGGCCTAGTTCACTGTGGGAGGGACATTGACCTACTAAATTAGCTGGTCTCACGTGTTGGCATAGGTTTTTGTTTCAAGCTTTCCTTCTCTTGCATAGATGTTATATGCATATTATATCCCTCACTCGTCTTTTAAGACACCCACGGCTAAGAGAAGGGGTGGGGAATCGTATTTTTACTCCATCACTTTACGGAGTTAGAAATAGTGTTACATGCATATTGTATTCCTTAGTCGTCTTTTACGACACCCATGGGCAAGAGAGGGAGTGTTGAATTGTTTTCTTATTCCGACACCTCACGAAAACATGTACATTACATACCGACTTAGATGAATATTATATATAGGATAATGACTAATATTAAAATACCAAAACTGTGAAAAACAACTGATAAATTTGTGATGAAATGTAACGTAACTGATAACAATGGACTCTTACTAGTAGCTGATTGCCAATACTAAAAAAAAGAGAAAAAGAAGAGTAATTCATTATAAGTCCTTCTTTCCCCTGGATATTATTTCAGACGACAGAGACATGGAAGAAACTTTACCACAGGAGAAGAAAAATTTTGAAATTAAAACCAAGCATTAGCATTATTATTATGAGGCGGAGATGCTCGCCGGATTGCATCGGCGGGTGACGGGGGTGCGAGCGGAGGGCGGTGAGATCTCGTTAAGGGAGCTCACCGCCTGGCGCGTCGACGCCCGCCGAGACGTCATTGTCCGTTGGGCAGTCCGGCTGGAGAGGCCTCGGTTCGGGGTGCGAACCGTGGAGGCCTTCCGGCCGGTGCTGATGCAGTGGTTGGAAAGGCGGCACGGGGTGCTCTCCTTCCGACTAGTGCAGGTGTTGACGGGGCACGGGAGCTTCGCTAAATACCTGCACAAGGTCGTAAGGAGGGAGAGTACACCGTCCTGCCACCACTGCGATTGCGACGAGGACACGGCGCGCCACACGCCTTCTGTGAGACAGTGATCTCGCAGAAGGAGGCGGCGGATCATCTGCGCGTGGAGCGCAGCCTCGATGAGGAGATCCGCCGCCGGCGACTGGGGCGGCGTAGGCGCAACTACCTGCGCCTCATGCCGCCCTAGCCGAGGCCGCGGGTGACGTGACCGGGGATTAGTCCGTCACCCGCCGAGAGGCCGACCGCGTGAGGAAAGACCGACGTCCTCCCCGAGGGGGGGACGTCGGTCGATGGGAGGGTACCCCACGTAGGGGGTGTTCCGTCGGGCCGACCACTGACGACAAGTAAACCTGCTCCGGTGGTCGGCCCAATGACGAAGGCGAGGTAGGTTTCGGGTGGGTTGCGGGAGTTGCGTGCTTAAGCCCCTCTGTCGCCCCGGACGGAGTGGTGGGGAGGCGCGCCGACCGCAGCCCACCCACAAAAAAAAAAAAAAAAAGCATTATTATTATGTAATTTTCTTTTGTATTCTGAGGGAGGCCCATGGCTAATAATGGCTTATGAAGGGAAAACCTGTATATCGGTAAGTGTAATTAATTGATAAGTAATGTACCATTTTAATTTAAACGGCATACTTCCACGATGCATAGGCATAGAACAGTAACCAAAATATTAATGAGAACCGAGGAAATTTCTAGAGACATTCGGTGATTCGGCGTCCCCTAGAGTACTAAGGAAAGGGCCATTGAGAAATTTAACGCATGTTAAATTGCAAGCGCAGTTAGTATATTACAAAACTTCCACGAACTTTCGTACTCTCACTTCTAATTATTGCTATACTTGAAATGAAATGGACGCTTTGAATATTCGTCTTACCCATGCATATACCTCATTGAATATTTCTAAATTTTAAATCTATGTATTAAGTATATTATCTGTGTGGTGACGGAGTAAGAATATAATTCACCACTCACTTTCTTGCCCGTGAGTATCGTAAAAGACGAGTAATATGCATATAACATTTATGCAAGTGAAAGAAAACTCGAAATAAAATTCTATACCATCACGTCTCACCAGCGTGGTATAGTGGGTCAATTTTCTCCCATTGTGGAAGAGGCTCGAGCTCAACAGTGGCACATAGATGAGTTGTGATGATAATGATGATATAATATATAAAACACAAAAAAAAATGTTTCTTTGTAACTATCCAACTGATTTGGGGTACCTCGATTTGGAATTAAAAAAGCAAAATAATGTGACAATGCCGATGGTCTTAGACTATTAAAACAATTCATTAGGACCCAACAGGTGGCTCTAAGATCGATTTCAAGGACAAGATGTTTGGATCAGTAAGTATTATTATAAAAGATAGATATTGAGATACGTAGATTTTGGCTGACTTTGGATTGAATGTTGACGGAATGAGAATACTGTATGTCCTCATGCACTTTTCCTAACTTTTATGCAGATATCAAATGGAAAAAAAGAGGAAAACTAATAAGAATTTATGAAATCAACTGCGATATCATCGAGCCGATTGATAATGGGCGTTGATGGACTCATAATAGAAGGTGGGAATTCCGTTTCCATATTAATTGCTTTTAAACTTGCATCTAATAAGATTTGTAATTTATTTAATATGGCCGTAATTTAACAGAGTAATACTTTTTATTTCTTATCTTACGACACCAAAAATTCAAGCGTTGGCAAATGTAAGGTTGTGAATTATCTGCCTTATTTGAATATGCCCGTTCATGCTTACTTCAAGGATAGCGATTAAAGTAGGCCGAGACGTCTAGAAAAATAAGTCTGTCTTTCCATTTATGCTAATAACAGGAGGCCGTAAAACAAACCATATGCCGCATAAGTACCGAGGAGAGTCTCCCTTATGTTCCATAAACGTAAAATTATAGTTCACTTGAATGAAACTGAGGCAAGTTTTTTTTCCTTCCAGTGCTAGTATCGTTTGCACACTACTATGTTTGAAAAGTTTGTGAAAGGGCGCAAGTGAGGGCGTCAGATCCGGCAGCATGGCTCGTTCATCCGGCACGGGCCCGTGTCTTCCGGCATTTCCCCACTCCACCATCTTTATCCCCTGCTTTATTATTCGGCACCCGGGTCGGAGGGGTGCGGGCGGATTATGTTGCCAACGTATTAATCAACAAATTTTCCCTATATTTTTAGGAAATTGTTACCTTCTATGATTGTATTTCTTTACTTAAATGATTTTTGACATAACTCTAAATTTAAGTTATAAAAATCTTATCTATATTTGGTAATAACTTTAGTAAAATTGAGACTAACTTTTAAAATCAGCAATGTAGAGTGATAAAATAGACATTAATTTTATTGAAGTATGCTTTTATTTACTGATATAGTTGAATTGTTTTGTTATTATATTTTGAGGGTAATTTCATTTTAGAGTAGACAACACAGCTTGCCGCACGGCGTACGGGTGGCATGGCTGGCTCGTGAGGGTGCGTTAGTCCGCGAGAAGCGGCGCGGTGGCTAGGCTCTGCGGAGTCTTTGGAGCGATTTCTCCCCGCACCCGGCGCCCGCCCTCAGGTACGCTCGCATGCATGTACGCTGCGTCTGCCGACCCTCTTGACGTTCGCACCGCGCCAATCTGTTGCGCTCTGCACACTATGTTTACCTTAAAGCACTTCACTTCTTTCTGCAAAATTGGCGGGATCTTTCTTTTTTTCTAGCCTCTCACTTATAAACTTCAAAACAACTAATTAATTAAGAGTGTGAGTGAAAATATCTTTCAATAAGATATTTTAGCTCGCAATTTCAATGATTTTAGTTCGATTTGCTATTACTGATCTATATTTATACAAAGATAAATTATATATGCTTTAGGACGGTGAATAACGGGCTAATCTTACGGAAGCTTGCACAGTATAATGGGTTAATTAGTGTTTGGGTACTACTAATTCACTTTGTTCTGAAAATAAATGGGTCCAATCGAGGAAAAGATGTTTTTATTGTTTAATCGGTACGAAGCTGTGACCTTTTCCCGCCTAATTTTATGACACACGGAAACGACCCAAGCGGCACAAACGTAAACAGAACGAATTATTGTAATATTTTTTTTAAAACACTTTCTTAAATGAATGATAATAAATTATAAGGTTGAATTTTCGTAAATTGTTTTCAACGATAAATTAGAATTATTCTAACCTTGTATAAACAAAATTGATTGTAGATTAAAATTTGTTTGGAACATAATAATTGGACTTATAGGTCGTAATATTTTAATATAAATCGATATTCCATATGTTAGTAAAGTTATTTGTCCATTAAGCATTTAATGGGTTTGTTTTTGGAATTTCATTGTAATGTTTTGTGATAGTTAATTATTTTGTAGATAATGCTTTATTTGTGGTAAATACGAAATAAAAGATCTATAAATACATTACAGAGAATATAATAATTGTAAACTTTGCCTAATGGTGGCAAAACAATGGTAAGCGTGTTGTTGATAGCACGCAAGGAATTGATTCGATTACTCATTAAGAACTATAAAAGCTCTATATAGTAAACTGTTACTACTATTAGTACTGACTTTATATAATATTCATCATTATTATTATTTTTTGTGTGGCAATAATTGTTAGGGGCTGTGACAACTTTACCCGGACTTTTGGGTAAGCGCTGAGGGTTTTCAACCCGAAATCATCATTATTCCATATATTTATATATATCTTATATATATCTCACTGTTAGGCTTGAACCTTCTCCGCAATGGAAGGGAAATTGACCTACACCATGCTGATCAGATGGTTGGTTTTCTGTCGAATTTTTCTTCTTTAGCTTTATGGAATTTAATTGTAATTATGTATGTTCTTCGTTCGCTATATAGTTAGTCATTAAGAATAAAAAGCGTCGCAACTCCTAAGTCCCAAAAATCGGCTCGGATATCTCTGGGAGTGTGGGCCATAGCACTGCTTTGGGAGACTTGCGACTTCATTTACGACCCACCAATAACAAGTGCGGCAATTATTATCGGAATAAATGCGGAAGTAGATAGGCTGCAGCAGATGTTCTTGACGTTTTCTTTTTGTTCTGTCAATAAATTTGTATCAAAATTTAATAACTAATTCCGGACTTTTTGGACGCCAGACATCTTAGTCCGCCTGTGCCCATGAACACTGAAAGTATTCGAAGCGTCGGGCAATCAAAAATCACATATAAATGTGTTAAAACCCCTAAAAATAGTTTTGTTTACAATGTGTAATATTCGCGTAAACACCAGAAGTCGTTTTGGTCAGTTTTAAATATGTTTTGGGTTTAAAAGAATTGATAACGCGTCTCGCGGCAATCTGTTGTTCATTTGAATAGATGTTCAGATAAGAAGTTTATATACGTTCCACTATTGGGCTCTTCTACAATTAGAGAAAAATTGATCTACTATATCAAGCTGGTCAGATGTATTGCTACAGGGTCTTATTTCGAGTTTTCTGTTGCATAGATATTATATGAATATTATAATCCTTTAGTTGTCTTTTACACCACTGGTATGATTGTGGATATTGAATTATATTCTTACTCCGTCACAACATGGTAAGAGCTTACATTTGGAATATTCAGCAGAAAAATACAAATTATCTATTACATTTATTGTCAGGCCGTTCAGCTACTTGCTTCGCTTGAATGAAAGAGTAATAACAATGACTCTCGTCTTTGTCTATAATGTTAGTAATGAATGGCTGTTATTTTTAAAGACTTTTAATACTTAAGACTTGTCCGTGTGGTGAAGGAGTAATAATACTACAATTCACCACCCCCTACTTTGCTCGTCGGTATCGTAAATACTACTAAGGAGTATATATAATATGTAACACTTATGCAAGAGTTAGAAATGTAGAAATAAAACCTTTACTAATACGTCTGACCAGTGTTGTAGAGTAGGTTAATTTTACACCTGTTATGAATATTAGGTATGCAAGAAAAAACTCGAAATGAAATCCTATACCAACACGACTGACCAGCGTCGTATAGTAGGTTAATATTATGAAGTAGCCTTGAGCCTAGCAGTGGGAATAATGAGCTGTGATAATAATAATGACTCATTTAAGAGTAGTAGCTTGGATTTATATTTCAAACTAGCAACCCGCCCTCGCTTCGCTTCGGTTTCTGTCGTCTTATCCCCGTAGTTCCCGTTCCCGTGGGAATACCAGGATAAAATATAGCCCAGTTTACGCCCTGATATTACAGCTTTCCATTGGTGAAAGAATTTTTGAAATCGGTCCAGCCGTTTTGAAGATTACCCGGAACAAACAGACAGACAAAAAAAATATAAAGTGATTTTTAGGCATATGTACAGTGCAAATAACCGTGTGAGCATGAAAAAGGCCTATTATTTTGACATTACAAACACTCAATTTGATTTATTGGTATAGACGTTTAATTGCCTAAAACTTTTACACTGCACTTTTGCTTTTTCATTTGTAGGTCAATAGTAGCTTGTTTTTTCGGGTGTAGTGGGTTTTGAGTGTAAGATTGTCTTTGTATAATATTTAATTATTTTAAAACCTCTGCACAAACAAAGGTACAAGGCGGACTTAATAACTTGGGCATTCTCTACCAGTTGACCTAGGTTGGAGCAGAAATAATTCAAGGCAGGTGCAATACAGATAGTTGAAGATAACTAGAATATACAAGTTAATGTGTTGAGTCTTGGTGTAATTTATGTACACAGAATTATTGTGTGTATTTATTACGTATATCCATTGTGATTGATTGATAATCATAATCATCATCTTAGCCCATACAAGTCTTAACATTGGGCACGAACCTCCTTTATAATGGAAAGAAATGTGACCTACTATACTACGCTGGTCAGACGTGTTGGCAAAAGTTTTTACACACATATCCCTTAGTCGTCTTTTACGACACCCACGGGTAATAGAGGGGGTGGTGAATTGTATTCCTCCTCCGTCACCATATAGAATTGATAATTTTACATAAAACTACTTTACGGATTTTATCGCGTTTGTATTTGATTTTTGATTGCCCGGCGTTTCGAACACTTTGAAGCGTTCATGGTCACGGGTGGACAAAGATGTCTCACGTCCAATAAATCATCGTTATTGCAGAAAATTTATAATTATCAACCCGATACAGAAATTAGAATTAAATATTGACCCACATTTTGAATCAAAAATCAAATACAAACGCGATAAAACCCGTAAAGTAATTTTATTTAAAACTAGCAACCCGCCCTCGCTTCGCTTCGGTTATAGGTTATAGTCGTTTTACCTGCGTAGTTCCCCGTTCCCGTGGGAATACTGGGATAAAATATAGCCTAGTTTACGCCCTGATATTATAGCTTCCCATTGGTGAAAGAATTTTTGAATTCGGTCCAGCCGTTTTGAAGATTACCCGGAACAAACAGACAGACAAAAAAAATATGAAGTGATTTCTAGGCATGTGTATAGTGTAAATAACCGCGTGAGCATGAAAAAAAGCCTATTATTTTGACATTACAAACAGACACTCCAATTTTATTTATTGGTATAGATGTGTAACACCCGCGTAAACATTAGAAATCAGAATTGATAATGATTTATATTTAAATTAATGGTCTGTTCAATAAAGTTCGCCCAGTCGTATGTCCTTCGGGTAGAACGTTGAGTGTGCCAGCTTTACAAGTTGCTATGTATACATACTTTATGTGTGGTGACGGAGTAAAAATATATTTCACCACCCCTTATACTACCATGGGTATAAAGACGACTAAGGGACTACGTATAAAATCTATACAGAAGCAAAATTCGTAATAAAATTTTTAAACCAACGCGCGTTATAGTAAGGCAATTTGCCTACTCTTGTGGAGGAGGATAGAGCCCAGCAATGGGACGTATATTAGTTGTAATGATAATAATATAGATTAAATTGTGTGTTCGTAAAAGTTCTTATTTATTTCTTAATTCGTACTGTTTTGTTTTAGAGTAATATGTTTTAATAGCTAATAGGTGAATGCCTATTCCCGATAGACTGTTATAGAGTTATGATCTATTATTCTTCAAATCATTTACGTCCAGTTGTAGCCCACATGCCTTCAAAAAGGAAATTGACCACTCGGGAATTGATTGAGTTCGGATAGGTATACTATTTTATTTCTAGTTATCTTTCTCTTTTCTCTCCTGCCCTATTATGAGAACCTAAAATATAAATTATAATCTGTTCCACTTTAATGATTTCTGATGTTTACGCGAGTATTACACATTTTAAATAAAACTACTTTACGGTTTTTATCGCGTTTATATTTGATTTTTGAAGCCGCCTTAAAAATTAATATTAATTTAATTTAGCATCATGCTCCCTGAGTTTTCTTGCCGGATCTCTCTCAGTGTGGCCGTGTTCTGATCCGGTGGTAGTATACTAGATTGGTAGGTTTTAAATACAATTACTATTAATTTTAACGTTAAATAATTACTATCCATAAACAATATAATTTTTTCATATAGAATCATTTTCTTCTTACACTGGCAATAAATTTGTATCTAAATGTGGATCAATATTTAATAACTAATATTTAATAAATAATAACCTATTTATGGATAATTGCTTGACTGATTTAAAAGAGAATGAATACGGACTGAGAATGAATGGGTTACTTGTCAAATGTCTTCTCTATGCTGACGATCAAGTCCTGCTTGCTTCGTCGGTGGATGACTTGCAAGAGATGGTAATAGTAATGCATGACGCTTTTGAAAGAAAGGGAATAAAAATTAACGTAAAGAAGACGAAAGTTATGGTATTTGAAAGGAGAGAGTGTATGACGGAGTGCAAGATACGTATAGAAGAGGAAATATTAGAACAAGTACAAGAGTTTGTATATCTGGGATCTACTGTTGTGAGAGATGGTAAATGTGAAAATGATATTGAAAGAAGAGTGTGTAAGGGAAATATGGTGAATGGTGCTTTGCGTACCTTTATGGGCAGCCAGAGCCTGTCTAAGAAGGCTCGCTTGGCTGTGCATAAGGGAGTCCTTGTACCAACCCTAACGTATGAAAGTGAGAGCTGGGTATGGCAGAAGAAACACGAAAGTAGAATAAATGCTGTGGAAATGAGAGCGCTGAGGAGCATGATTGGTGTGAAACTGAGTGGTAAAATTAAGAACAGTGTAATCAGGGAACGTTGTGGTATGAATGTTGATGTAGTGACAAGGATTGAGAAAGGTATGTCAAGTTGGTTTGGTCATGTAGAGAGAATGAATGAAAGGAGATTAACAAGAAGAATTTATAAGGTGAATCTGAGCGGAAGTGTTGGAAGGAGAAAACCAAGGCGGACGTTCCACGATCAAATCGGGGACGTTCTTAAGAAAGGCTAGGTTAGAAGTACCCTAAACCGAAGAATATGCATGAAGAGATTAATGAATGTGAAGGAGGCGAAAGTGGTATGTCAAGATCGTACGTAGCAAGTGGAGGGAAGTGGTCTCTGCCTACCCCTATAGGAAAAAGGTGTGAATATATGTATGTATCATCATCATCTTGCTCTTATCCCAATTACTTGGGGTCGACGCAATATGTCATCTGTTTTGACATATTGCAAAAAGTTTCGGCAATGACTTTTATGACCGGCCGCCTGCCTGACGTCAACCCTCCATGGGAATGTAATCGTTGACCCAAATGGTACCAGATGGAGTTGGTACGGGTCAATCTAGGGCTCTTAGTCATCTTTTACGACACCCACGAGCAAAGCAAGGGTTGGTAGTATTCGAAGCCGCTACCACACAGCAATATAATATATGTATGTATGTATGTATTTAATAACTAATTTTCTGTATCGGGTAGATAATTACAAATTTTCTGTAATAACGATGTCTTGATGGACGTGAGACACCTTAGTCCGCCCGTGACCATGAACGCTACAGTGTTCGAAACGTCGGGCAATCAAAAATCAAATACAACCGCGATAAAATCAGTAAAGTAGTATTACACTTTGTTTAAACTTATAGGTGTATAACGTGAAAAATCTGCTCATTTCGGATGATATTATTATGAAATGACGTACTTGAGAGATATAACGAGAACGTAGGCGGTAGTTATTACTAACAAAACATTAATAAGTAAGGATGGTTGGCGTTAGACGCGTGCCTACAATGTTTAAAATACATTTATCTATACTGTATTGCCGCTACATTTATTTATATTGTTTAATGATTTTTGATGTCTACACGAGTATTACAAATATAAAATGAATCTATATTTAGTAATATTAAAGCGTCTGTAATTGATTTTCACTTTACGGCCTTTCGAACATTTTACTTTTTTTCTCTTCTAATCATTCATCATCATCATTTCAGCTCATAAACGTCCCACTGTTGGGCACGAGCCTCCTCCACAATAGGAGAGAAATTAACCTTACTATAACATGTTGATCAGACAGGTTGGCATGGGACTATATTCCGAGTTTTCTTTCTCTTCATAGATGGAAAACTCGAAATAAAACTTTATACCACCCTGCCTGACCAGCATGGTCAGGTAGCCCAATGGTAGGATATATATCAGCTGAAATGAATGAATGAATACCACGCTGGTCAGAGATGTGATGTCATCGATGATATCTTTATACTATATCCCTTAGTCGCCTTTTAAGACACCCACGGAGCGGAGAGGCGTAATGAAGATAGAGAAGTCCGCCATGACACAGATGATTAGTTACTATGCCAGTTTAGCATTATTTGGAATAATTAATGGACTAATAAGACTAACTTATGGGTACTAATTCGTATATTACGATTGGCAATTTCTGGGTTAATTTTCTGCGTTTGACATTTTGTTTTTGGTGTGACTTGCGGTCGGCGCACTCCTCGCACCACTCCGACAGGGGGCGATAAAGGGGCGTAAGCACGCACACCCGCAACCCACCCGAACACCACGTCGCCTTCGTCGTTGAACCGACCACCGGAGCAGGGTTACTTGTCGTCAGTGGTCGGTCCCACGGAATACCCCCTGAGGAGTACCCTCCCATCGACTGACGTCCCCCCCTCGGGGAGGACGTCGGTCTTTCTGCGTTTGACATAAGAGTATAGTTAAAGTTTTCGCAAATTCCATCGCTTTTGAGGATTTTTCTTAACATTTTAAACAGTAACTTCGAAGTTCTAATCTGTAACTAGTCAGTGTCGTTACGTTTGGGTAGCGAAACTATACCTTTTTTTTACTATTAATCAATTGGTCAAGCTTTAAACGACATATTGCAAACGCACATGGATTTTAAGAAAAGGTTTTTCGTGCTCCGTGTCGGGCGTTTACCGGTAGTGAAAACAAAGGAATGGCCAATTACTGTCAAAGGGTCGGGGCACCAGTCGATAGCAATGTAACCTAGTCGAAAGATTAAGTGCGACTAAAGATTTCCTCTACGATATACTATGAGTAATTCTTATTTTATTTATTCATTTTAGACGTGTATGAGGAAATAAATGTAGATTGTAATAAAGTTTGAATGTATAGGTGGATATAAAAGGAAAATAAAAAGACTTGAAAAATAAAAATATTTACGTATATAAGGAAATTACTGTCCAATCTATATATAAAAATAAATACATTTCGATATGCATGTAATTTCGATGTATGCATGCAATTTTGATAATTTTTTTTCGTTGTGTTTCTTATTGTCCTCCATGGTTCGTATGAAAGAAAATAGAGTCATGCACGAAGGGTTCCGTACCGTATAAAAATTGGGTTTGTTGTATCGGAGCTTCCCTTAAATGTTTATTTTATTTTGTTTTCAGTATTTACTGTTATAGCAGCAACAGATATATATAAATTGTGAAAGTATCAACTGTTTAGATATCGCGGTTCCTGAGATACAACCTGGTGACAGACAAACGGACGGACAGACGGACGGACAGACAGGGAAGTCTTAGTAATAGGGTTCCGTTTATACCCTTTGGGCATGGAAGCCTAAAACTAAGAAAGTTGAGCAGAACATTCGAAAATATAAGAAAACTTAACTACAATATTAATTTTACATGATTGTTAGTTGTTTGACATAATGGCCAGTCGTTTGAAATAAATGGCAGAATACTATTAACTGAATGCGCTATGCAAATATTGTTTAACATAGATGGATCGGTTAATTTATCAGTTCGTGTAATTTAATATCAAAGTAAGTTTTTAAAAAATGTTTATTCATCACGCTTATTTTGAAAGTTGAATTTAATATAGAGATTTTAATACAGTGGTTTTAATACAGTGTTTTCATTGATTTGATATAAAAAAAGAATATAATATAATATTTTTTTAATTTTAGTAGATTGTTTTTAAAAATGCCAGCAATCAAACGTAAAAACATAATACACAGAACTCACAATGCTGCTATTTAAAGACATACAAGAGCGCGTCAAACGCGAAATGAAGTTAAAAGGAATCGATGGAATTGTAATCAACAGCATTGAAACGTTGCTTTTAACCCTTACCGTGTTGCATTTAATTATAACGTGGCAATCTATTAGATTTGGAATTTTCTTGTTGAGTCTTAACTGAGACGTTTTAATGTAATGTAGTAACATTGTAAATAAAACTACTTTTACGGATTATATCGCGTTTGTGATCCGCGTTTGATTTATGATTGCCCGACGTTTCAAACACTGCAGCATTCATGGTCATAATGGCGGACTAAGGTGTCCCACGTCCAACAAGTAATCGTTATTACAGACATTTATAATTATCTACCCGATACAGAAATTTATTGACACCTTAGTCCGCCCGTACCAAGAATGCTGCAAAGTGTTCGAAACGTCGGGCAATCATAAATCAAATAAAAACGCGATATAATCCGTAAAAGTAGTTTTATTTACAATGTGTAATGCTCGCGTAAACATCAGATATCATAATGTAGTAACGTTTTGATGAAAAAATTAGGTCCGTGATTTGTTTAAATTAATAATTTGTCATATTAGTACAATTATCACACATTTAAATTATTAGTATTTCCGTGTGGTGGCGGAGTAAGAATACAATTTACCATCCCCTCTCTTGCATGTTGGGTGTCGTAAATGACAATTAAGAGATTAAATATGTATATAATATTTATGCAAGAGAAGGAAAACTCGAAACAAAAACCTATGCTAACATGTCTGATCACCGTGTTTCCCTCCTACAGTGAGGCGGCCCGAGCCCAACACTGGGATGTATATGGTCTAAGATGATGATGAACACGTAATAGGGCAAAAATATCACGTTATCAGTTTAGAATCTTTTTTACATTGCTTGAAATTTATTTCATTTAAACTATTTATATAAATTATGTAATTCTTTGTGAATATATTAGACATGGCCGTTATCGGCTATTTCTGGCCACGACTACTAACCGTTTATTTGGTGCCTATACCAATACCGATAACCGTTGCCGAATATCGGTATAATACCCGTAAAGTAAGCGCGACCTTATTTCTATTAATGCACGGTTTTACCATTTTAAATTCTTATAGATCAAACTATAATGAACACTTTTCGTAGCATAAGATAGCAACACGAAACAAAGCCACTTTACCATTACAGTTTAATTCACCAGAGTTTGTGACACTAAGTTTTACTGTAATAAAAATAAGAGTTTCTTTCGCTTCGCTATCAATATTCGTGAAATATTGTTTGTTATTAGACCGCTAGCCAATAACCGACCCCTCTCTGTTTTGCACGTCAGAAATCACGTAGAAAGAGAGATGGCGTCATTATTTTGGTTATTGGAAATATTATCGTTCGGTTACCCACGTAGCGAAACAAGAATTACGGTAAGTAACCCGTTATTGTTGTGATATTGTTAGTTGACAACGAAGCGTCATCGTCAGTTGTTTGTAGCTAGATAACTGATAGCCGTTATTAGTTATATCAATACCGATACGATACGTTAGAAGCATGTCAACCGTTTTCAGTTACGTTTTGCTATAGTGGACACATGTCTAGAATATATAAATTCTTTTTCTATGTGGTGACGGAGTAAGAATTCACTAGCCCCGATCTCACCCTTATAATACGTATATAAAATCTATGCAAGTGAAGGCAAACTCGATATGAAACCCATTAAAGCCTATAACTTGATATGAATGAAGCCTGACCAGTGGGATATAGTAGGTCAATTTTATATGGTCTATTGTGGAGGAGACTCGAGCCTAGCAGCGGGACATAATTATGTTAACTGACATGAAAATAGATTCTTTTTTTATACTGCTTTTTATTTACTTCGTCTGTATGTTACAATCTATTACAATAAATAAAATTGGAGTGTCTGTTTGTAATGTCAAAATAATAAGCTTTTTTCATGCTCACACGGTTATTTGCACTATACATATGCCTAAAATGCACTTTATATTTTTTTTGTCTGTCTGTCTGTTTGTTCCGGGTAATCTTCAAAACGGCTGGATCGATTTCAAAACTTCTTTCACCAATGGAAAGCTATAATATCAGGGAGTAAACTAGGCTATATTTTATCCTGGCATTCCTACGGGAACGGGAACTCCGCAGGAAAGACTGAAACCGAAGCGCAGCGAGGGCGGGTTGCTAGTAAAGAATATAATTCACCACACTGTCGTAAATGACAACTAATGGATTAACTATGCATATAACATCTACGCAAGAGAAGAAAAAGCTTGAAATAAAATCCTATATCCACACGTCTGACCAGCGTGGTACAGAAGGTCATTTGCCCTCCTATTATGGAGGAGGCTCGAGTCCAACAGCGGGACGTATATGAGCTGAGATGATGTTAAATTAATACCTAAAACGCGTAACATAACTACAAAAAATGTTCTGTATTAACCGACATATTGAATTTCAAATATTCCTCCCATAATCGCCAATGTTTAAAACTATTTACTATTGTACAATATTAATATTTCTCAATTCATATAAGAGTAAGTAAGGGTACATCCTATTACATATCTTCGTTATGAGTGGGAAACTGGTATATTATCTCGTACTGATCAAGCGAATTAACATATTATTCGAGTTTTCATCTTCTTGCATCTGAGATCTGCTTATATGCTCAGTTGTCTTTTACAACGCCCAGAGAAAAAGAAAGATTTCTTTCTGCCATCTTTTACTGTCATCATATGGTAAATATTAACTAAAGTAAGATAGATAGATAAGACTGCACAAATGGCGTAGTGGTTGAGGTACCGACTTACAGTGCCAGTGTCGCGGGTTCGAATTCCAAGCAGGATAACACTTTATGCGATCCACAAGTTGTTGTTCTGAGTCTGGATGTGATTTGTGTCCGTTAATTATATGTTTGTAAAGTCCCTCGCAATACAAGGATTAATTTCCTTAGTTCAGTTAGTTGTCTTTAAAAAAAAAAAAGTAAAATTTGTAAAATTATTTTTACTGCCACTTAGTAACGGAAAGATTTCATTGCATTCCAATAAAAATAATATCCCGCAATTCCATAGCGGCGTGAGTTATTGTATATCTAAACGTATATTAGAATAAATTGTCTATATAATAAAATGGGTTTGCAAATGGCAAATTTTACGCACGTTAAGTATTTGTGTAAGATAAATTGGTGAATATATTTTATCAAGTGATAATATTCAACTAACTGGGTATATAATGTACATTTCTCCGTGTGATGACGGAGTAAGAATACAATTCACCACTCCTCATCTTGCCCGTGGATGTCGTAAAAGACGACTAAGTTATGTAATATACTTATAATATCTATGCAAAAGAAGGGAACCTCGAAAAAAAAACTATTTCAACCCGCCTGACCAGCGTGGTATAATAGGTAATTTTCCTCCCATAGCGGAGAAGATTCGAGCCCAGCAGTGGGACGTGTATGAGCGATGAGAATGAGAGTACTAACAATAAAAATAGTTTATAAGGACTGAAAAGAGGCAAAATAGTTCAAATAAACTTAGTATGTAGTATTCAGAAGTAACTAACTACATTGTTCAAATTATTTTAATAATAAATAATTCAAATATAAGTTTTAAAAAAACCGGCTAAGTGCGAGTCGGAGTCGCTCACGAAGGGTTCCGTACCATTATCTATAAAAAAATCGCGTGTTGTATGGGAACCCCCCCCCTTAAATATTTATTTTATTTTGTTTTTAGTATTTGTTGTTATAGCGGCGACAGAAATTCATAAATTATGAAAGTTTCAACAGTCTAGCTATCGCGGTACTTGGGATACAGCCTGGTGACAGACAGACGGGCGGACAGACAGCGAAGTCTTACTAATAGGGTCCCGTTTTTACCCTTTGGGCACGGAACCCTAAAAAAATTAATTTAAAACGTGGACTGCGATATTTTATAATGATCCCTATCTATATAATAAGCGGACAATGAACTATTGATATAAGATTTGATGTCACGCACGCCACGTAATGTTATTTTTTTAAACTATAATGTATTTTTTAGTTCCAATAAAGTGTGGCTTTTTAATTTATGAAGTTATACTTCTTTAGGCGCGTTATGAAAAAATGATGAGAGTGAAATTTTAATTATGTGACACAAAATTAACAGTATGAAGTTGTCTGCTTAACCGCTCATTAAGTCTCGAAAAAAAAGCTACCAACAAAATAGAAATTGAACCTCGATATTAGTCGCGCATGTTGGTACACTCGTCACCTCTGATCAGTTTTTTTTTTATTTTTTTTTTTCTTTCTTTTTCTTTTTTTTATTTTTTTTACAATATTTTTTTTTTCTTTTTTTTTAATTTTTTTTTTTTTTAATTTTTTTTTATTTAGATTATTCTCTAAATTTGGTCTTTAATAATTATATATATATATATATATATATATATATTTTAATGATGCTTCTCACGCGCGTACATAAGTACACGCACCCATTTTTTTATTTTTTTTTCTTTTTTATTCTTTTTTTTATTTTTTTATTTTTTTTTTTTTTTTTCTTTTTTTTTTATTTTGTTTTTTTTTTTTTGTATATTTTTTTTTATTTAGATTATTCTCTAAATTTGGTTTTTAATAATTATATATATATATATTTTAATGATGCCAAAGAAGTATAACTTCTCACGCGCGTACATAAGTACACGCACCCATTTTTTTTTTAAGTATTACTTATACTACATTTGTGTGCCAGTAATGCAAATCATCATCAACATCTCAGCCCATATACGTCCCCAATTTTGGGCTGGAGCCTCCTCCACAACAGGAGGAAAACGTACCTACTATAACACGCCGGTTAGACGTGTTGGTACAGGGTTTAATTTCAAGTTTACCTTCACTTGCATAGATGTTATATGCATATTGTAATCCCTTAGTCATCTTTTATGACACCAACAGTCAAGAGGGGTGTGGTGATTTGTATTTTTATTCCGTCATCACACCGCAAGTAAACCGAATATATAACGTTAGTATATAAGGAGTTTGCCGACATCTGTATTCGTAATATACAACTGCAATAAAATAAAGTTACATAAATTTGTATTAGCGTAGGTAAATATGTGTGCTTTTAAGTTATTTCTATGAGAATTTATATGTTGTTTTATAATACACTCATTTGCAAAAAAAACGGGCACCTAAGCAATGAACCATTTCAAATGTTAATATTTCTTTGTTTGATAATTATAGGTAGTTTTATCCACACAATTTGCTAAATTAATAAGAAAATAATCGTTTTCATCAGTATTTCATAAAATTTAGATACAATTTATGGGAAATAATGCTAAACCTCGCTAGTAGTGTATATTCGCTAGTAGTGCATATGCTCATGAAGTAAAAATAAAAAAGTTTTTTTGTTTGTTTTTCTTTAATAAAGTAAAAGCAGATAAATGTTTAGTATCGAGTGTGACCCCCTCTAGCTAAAATCACAGCTTGAATTCGTCTGGGCATGCTAGCGAGTATATCCCGGATACTTGCTTGCGGAATACGTTCCCACTCCGCAGTAATCACATTCTTCAGCTCTCTGATGGTCTGCGGAGCCGGGTGTACTGATCTCACACGCCGTTTCAGAACGTCCCAGACATGCTCTATGGGATTGAGGTCGGGACTTCGAGCTGGCCAATCCAAACGACGAATGCCGACCTTTTGCACATACGCATTAACATCGCGGGATCGGTGGGCGCGAGCATTGTCGTCCATAAAAATCGAGTCTTCACCTAGAGCGGCCAATGCGGGTTGTGCATGAGAAATTGTTCTAATTTTCAATGAAGCCGTTTTCAATGAAGACTAACTCTGTACGATCCATTGAATTTATTCCTGCCCAAAACATAACAGAGCCCCCACCATAAGGTGTGATTTCTTCGAAACATGCCTCTGCAAAGCGTTTTCCTTGTCTTCTTAGCACTCGCCGACGTCGATCTTCACCGAACAGAGATATCCTGGCTTCATCAGAGAACAAAACCCTATTCCAATCGTCTTGAGTCCATGATTCACAATTTCTAGCGAACCTAAGCCTGTGAACTCTGTGCTCACGGAGTAATTTGGGGCCGCGGGCCGGGCGGTGACTGCGTATATTGGCAGCGAGAAGCCTCCTCCTGACCGTCCATAGACTAATATGCACATTTCTTACTTCTTGGAGGTTGTTCTTAAGATCCACATACGAAGATTTGCGATTTCTCAATGCGCGACTCACAAGAAAACGATCATCCCGTGGTTGGGTACATGGTTTTCTTCCAGAACCAGGCCTTCTCTCGACGGAACCAGTCTCCTGATATCGCTGCCAGGTCCTTTGGACTGTCGAGCGACTAACATTTAGCCTCCTAGCCACGAAACATTGGCTGCAACCCTCTTCAAGCAGCGCGATAATTTTGGTAGCTTTTACCACTTTATCTACCATTTTTGATACAGCCAAACAGCATTAAATAAAGCTTTGACAGTCAAGGATATGAAATTAATCGATAAAAATTGAATAAAAGTTATGAAAGTCGATGTTAACTTCTGGAACTTCGCGCCAAAAATGTAGGATAAAAAGGGGTTTTCTGTAAAAATGAACATCAAATGAAAAATTGAATTTAGAACGTACTTTTTTAAATACCACAGCATTTTTAAAACCGGCCAGTAACGTGTACAAACGATTGAAACCTTTTTGGTATTGTATCTTTTTAAATATGAATGAAAATCAAAACCGCCCGTTTTTTTTGCAAATGAGTTTATTACAGCATCATCATCATCATCTTGCTCTTATCCCAATTACTTGGGGTCGACGCAATATGTCATCTGTTTTGACATATTGCAAAAAGTTTCGGCAATGACTTTTATGACCGGCCGCCTGCCTGACGTCAACCCTCCTTGGGAATGTAATCGTTGACCCAAATGGTACCAGATGGAGTTGGTCCGGGTCAATCTAGGGGCTCTTAGTCGTCTTTTACGACACCCACGAGCAAAGCAAGGGTTGGTAGTATTCGAAGCCGCTACCACACAGCACAGCAGTTGTTTTATAATATTACAGCATATTTTGTTTTTTTTTTTTTGTGGGTGGGCTGCGGTCGGCGCACCTCCGCACCACTCCGTCCGGGGCTTAAGCACGCAACTCCCGCAACCCACCCGAAAACCACGTCGCCTTCGTCGTTGGGCCGACCACCGGAGCAGGGTTACTTGACATCAGTGGTCGGCCCGACGGAATACCCCCTACGTGGGGTACCCTCCCATCGACCGACGTCCCCCCCTCGGGGAGGACGTCGGTCTTTCCTCACGCGGTCGGCCTCTCGACGGGTGACGGACTAATTCCCCGGTATAAAATTACAGCATACAGATATATTGTATTAACTTGTGAACCATTAGAACAGAAAAACTATTAAAATATTCATCGAAACGTCTTGTCAAGTCACAGTAACATACTGCGAGAAAATTCTCTTGGACTCAATTCATTTTATGTATCTACTACTAGCTGACCCGGCGAACTTCGTACCGTCATAACATATTTTTTCGTAAATATGTTTTCCAAATTGCCGAAAATATAGTCTCTGGAAGAACCATTACAGCTTTGTACAGAAAGATTCGATCGTCTTTGTCGCGGCATTGTTAATGATGTTTCAAAGAGAATACAAATGACTGATTATTGATATCTGACAAAATTATAATTATCAAATTTTCTACCATACTTAACTATAGACAAAATTACGTTTAGCTATCATTTGCGTTTTGTTATTGCATATCAAATGCGTTTTTGTTACACTACGTTTCTTTGACATTTTATCGAACGGGAAACAGGAGCACGATCGACCGGGATAAAAATCCTATGTCCGTCTTCTGGTTCTAAGCTACCTCCCCACCAATTATCAGCCAAATCGGTAGAGCCATTCTTGAGTTATAAATAGTGTAACTAACACGACTTTCTTTTATATATATAAGAGATAATAATACATACATCGAACAAAAATCAGACTAGAATAAATATTTCGCTTGCGATTTTTTCTTTCGTTAAAGAGTAATACATAAATATACCATATTAATTGTTTACTTTTATTGCCATTATTAAAATATTGTGACATTGATAAAATCTGTAAAATACATAGTTTAATTTACACTATTAAAATACTTTCATGGAATGTGTCCTTTGTAGCATAGGCCACGAGTACTTCTGACGATAAAACTGTTCTTCATTGTCTTAAAGGCCTTTAAAAACTATTATATTGAATACATCTAATTTCAATTTTCTGCTATAACAGATTAGTATAGCTATAAATTTAATCAGAAGCAACACAAGAAATCACTTTTGTTGTCATCGTTATCATCATGTTAATTAAGATTCAACTCTGAAAAGAATATCTCGTCTCCCATTCCTGTCCAGCAGTGGTACGTATAAGAGCTATTATGATGAATCAATAATGTTAGCGATTATGAAATCAATACAAAGATGTGGAAATTTTTTATAGTACCTATTCTTGCGTGACAGTTTTTACTATTTCAATATTTTAGATACGTGATAACTTATAACCTCCATGGTCTAGGAAAGACGATAAACAAATAGAAAGTTCATTGCAATATCAATTTAAATTTCGATGCCATGAATACCACTGTCTAAAAAAATCAGCATATTATCATTCCTTTCCCTAGGCGAGGCCGCGGGTGACATGACCGGGGATTAGTCCGTCACCCGCCGAGAGGCCGACCACGTGAGGAAAGACCGACGTCCTCCCCGAGGGGGGGGACGTCGGTCGATGGGAGGGTACCCCAATTAGGGGTATTCCGTCGGGCCGACCACTGATGTCAAGTAACCCTGCTCCGGTGGTCGGCCCAACGACGAAGGCGACGTGGTTTTCGGGTGGGTTGCGGGAGTTGCGTGCTTAAGCCCCTCTGTCGCCCCGGACGGAGTGGTGCGGAGGCACGCCGACCGCAGCCCACCCACAAAAAAAAAACATCATTTTAGCTCATTCACGTCCCACTGTTGGGCTCAGCCTCCTCCACAGTAGGAGGGAAATTGTCCCACCATACCACTCTGGTCATAGATGTTAGTATAAGGTTTCATTTCAAGTTTTTCTCATCTTGCATAATATGTTATATGCATATTTAATCGCTTAGTCGTTTTATACGATACCCGGTGGTAAATTATGTTTTTATTTCGTCACGGAACAGAAACTTTGTTATACTTGCTAGACTTTATGCACCAACTTTGCCAAATAATAAATAAATAAAACAAATACTTATTTTAATATAAATAAAATTTATAACAGAATAAATACATAAAAGACTTACTCAATCTTCGCAGGGTTAACAAGTTAAACAACATCTATTCTCAATTTCACTCCCGTCAGGATATTCCATCCGGGTTTCCTTATACCTTTTCTTGACTGGATAGCGTTGTAAAAGGAACTATTCAAAACCCCAATTTCTACCCTAGAGATCTCTAAATTGACTGAATGTTTACGTTCTCTCTAAGGCATACTTTCCAAGCAAGGGTTAAATCTGCCGTTGTTTCAACTGTAATAACAATGTATTTAAACAAAGATTGGTTAAATGTTGTCTGTAGGCTCAAACTGTTATTGATGGTGTTTTTGATTAATGAATAAAGAGGACGAAAATAATATAGCCCTATTTTTATATGTTCGTTAAATAAAAACCAAAGTATATTGACAATATATAAGGTGAAAGGGATCATCATCATCATCAGTGACGTAACTATAGGGTGGCAGGGCCTGGCAAAATGCCACGGGCTCCCAACCCCCAGAGGGCCCCGGCCCTCCGACCTGAGAGGGCCCTGGCCCAAAATGCCTAGGGATGAATCGATATCACCTAGGTATCGATACCATCATCATCATCATCATCTTAGCCCATATACGTCCCACTGTTGGGCTTGGGCCTCTTACATAATGGAAGGGTAATTGACCTACTATACCACGCTGGTCAGATGTGTTGGTATAGGGTTTTATTTCGAGTTTTCCTTCTCTTGCATAGATGTTATATGCGTTTTTATCCCTTAGTCGTCTCGTACGATCACCCACGGGTAAGATAGGGGTGGTGAATTGTATTCTTACTCCGTCACCACACGGACGATATCGATACCATATCGGTACTTAATCAGTACTGATTGAAAAGTACCGATGATACTTACTGGTATCGGTATTAAATCGATTGTGAATAGAGCCTATCGTAAGTTTTTAGCGGGATTGTGTGTAAATGAGGGTTTTTTTTTTTTTTTAGGAATCTATTTGTACCTGACTTATATAACATTTATTTTACCTAAGTCCAACGTGATAGTTCTTACTGATAGGGCCTCATCAAAGAATTTGCTACGGGCCCCAGGTGGTATAGTTATGCCTCTGATCATCATCATCATTTCAACTCATATACGTCTCACTGTTGGGCTCGAACCTTCTCCACAATAGAAGGAATATAGACAATACTTGGAGCTACAGCTTGGAATAGGGCTTTATTTCGAGTTTTTCTTCTCTTGCATAGATATTATATGGGTATTATATCCCTTAGTCGTCTTTTACGACATCCACGGGTAAGATAGGAAGTGGTGATTTGTATTCTTACTCCGCCATCACACGGAAAATTTTATTTACAACTAGCAACCCGCCCTCGCTTCGCTTCGGTTTTAGTCGTTTTACCCGCGTAGTTCCCGTTCCCGTGGGAATACCGGGATAAAATATAGCCTAGTTTACGCCCTGATATTATAGCTTTCCATTGGTGAAAGAATTTTTGAAATCGGTCCAGCTGTTTTGAAGATTACCCGGCACAAATAGACAGAGAGACAAAAATTTTTTAATTGCTATTTTAGGCATAGGTGTCGTGCAGATAAGCGTGGGAGCATGAAAAAAGCCTATTATTTTGACATTACAAACGGACACTCCAATTTTATTTATTAGCATAGATAGTCGCATAAACATCAGTATCTTGCAATGTGTATGTATTGCAATGACGCTAAGTTACAGAATATGAGAAAGATGATGATAATTATCTTTATAATAATTATCTATTTAGTAAATAAAGGTTATTTTTTTAAAAAGCATTAATGAATTATTCTTGTAAATAAAACTACTTTACGGATTTTATCGCATTTGTATTTGATTTTTGATTTTGGTCCCCATGAACTCTGCAAAGTGTTCGAAATGTCGGGCAATCAAAAATCAAATACAAACGCGATAAAAGCCGTAAAGTAGTATTATTTATGTGTAATACTCGCATAAACATTCTTACTAATATTATAAATTCGAAAGTAAGTTTGTTTATTTGTTTATTTGTTTGTTTGTTACGCTTTCACGCTTAAACCATCGAACCGATTTCAAAAATTCTTTCACCAATGTAAAGCTACAATATCGGGGCGTAACATAGGTTATATTTTATCGCGATATTCCCACGGGAACGGGCACTACGCGAGTAAGGCGGGTTGCTAGTCAGAAATAATTATGAATTATCCTTAATTGTACATTAAAAATTACGTTCATAACCTCAATTATAATAAAACAGGTGATATTTTGTTAAAATTAAAAATGTAAAAGCGGCGGCACGTTAGCGATGTTATTAAGCGTTAAGGCTTAGAAAATTTTCAACAAATTAAAACCTCATTTGTGTAGAAGTATATGAATTATAAACGGATTTTATTTTGAACTAGCAACCCGCCCTCGCTTCGCTTCGGTTTCAGTCGCTTTACCCGCGGCGTAGTTCCCGTTCCTGCGGGAATACCGGGATAAAATATAGCCTATGTTACTCCCTGATATTATAGCTTTCCATTGGTGAAATAATTTTTGAAATCGGTTCGGTGGTTTAAGCGTGAAAGCGTTACAAACAAACAAACAAACATCCTTACTTTCGCATTTATAATATTAGTATGGATTATGTTTGCTTCAGTCTTAATATGACTGCGTCCTATATAGGTAACAGTTTAGCCCAAAACTATGGCGTCTTTATCTTCAAAATACCTCATCATTTTGAAGTACCTACTTATCTTGACATATATTAAGTAAAATAGAAGTTATTGCTGTGTTATATGAAAAAATTGGGTTAGATTTTATTTATTGACAATAAATATAGTCTCTTCTTGTAGGAATACTACAGAGTAGGAATACTATCAAATACCCTCTCTGCTATCCATGGTATTTTAAAAAGCGACTAAGGTATCTTTGTAGGTAACATTGACACAAATGAAAGTAAGCTCGATATAAAACTCTATTCCAACATGTCCGACTAGTGAAGAGTAGTGGGTTAATTTCCCTCCTATTCTGAAGGAGGCCCACGTCCAACAGTGGGACTGATACGGGCTGAAAATTGAAAGCATTTCATATGCATTTTATATTACGGAATATTAATATTTGTATAAAATATGGTTACTCAGTAAGAATACAATTCACCATTTCCTATTTTACCCGTGGATGTCGTAAAATACGACTAAGGAATAAAGTAAGCATATAACATTTATGCAAGAGAAGGAAAACTCAAAACAAAACCCTATATCAACCTGTCTGATCAGCATGGTATAGTAGTCAATTTTCCTCCTATTATGCAGGAGGCTCGAGTCCAACAGTGGGACGTTGACGCTGAAATGAATATTGATATATTTTCAAAAGGAAACTTGAAAAACTACCTAAAAGTAAAAAGTAATTTATTGAATTAAAATATGCTTCATACAACCATATTCATTATAATATCTCTGCAGTTTGAAACTAAAATATAATAAAAATTATTGCCAAGACTGCAATAAATGTCGGTCGAAGGTAAGTATGATAACTGAGAGTGCTTATAAATAACATAAAGACAATAATATTGTATTTTATTGATGCCACTCATGCCACTTACGAAGTCTTGAGAGGTATTAAGGAAGTTATACAATCGTTTCAAACTGAAATAACATTAAGAATCGATGGTCAAGTGAATAATTTTTTTCAAATATCAACGAAATGCTATAGTATACCTAATTATGTCGTTGAATCTAATATTTCCTTTCCTTTTGAGTCGTTGCTGATTAAAAAAAAAGGTAATCATTCCTCTATCATCATCTCAGCTCATAGATGTCTCACTGTTGGGCTCGGCTCTCCTCCACTATGGGCAGAAAATCTAGCTTACATCAGATAATAAAGATAATGTTGTGCAATATAATAATTTTGTGCGATTTAATCGTAAAATTTCCGTGTGGTGACGGAGTAAGAATACAATTCACCACTCCCTATCTTGCCCATGAATGTCGTTAAAGATGACTAAGGGATATAATACGCATATAACATCCATGTAAGAGCAGGAAAACTCGAAATAAAATTCTATAGCAATCATCTCGGTCAATAAACGTCCTACTACTGGGCTCGAGCCTCCTCAACAATAGAAGGGAAATGGGCCTTACTGTACCATGCTGGTCAGACAGGTTGGTATAGGGTTTTATTTCGAGTTTTCCTTCTCTTGCATAGATTTTATATGCGTATTATATCCCTTATTCGTCTTTTACGACATCCACGGGTAAAATAGGGAGTGGTGAATTCTATTCTTGCTCCGTCACCACTTGGAAATAATATACTTCATAGTAATTAAGTTTTAATGGATACAAAATGATCTTTTTAAAAATAGATGGCAGGCTTTTCATTTCAGCCTCAAGTAAATTCATGGAGATGTAGGTATGTATAATTAGGATTAAAGCACCCCATTAGGGGTGAGTACTTAACCCTGCTAATTTGTAGAGGCAGAACGATAAAAATTACGGGTTATTTGTTACTCTTGACGTTGCAGTTTTTCTGTAAAGCAACAAAGTTGCTATTTATTTGCATCAACTGAAAGCTTTTACTGAGGTTAAGTTAGTTTTATGTTTGTTCCATATTAATTTATATACGGTTAAACCGGAAATAGGTTTAACAATAACGATTTTTAGTTAAGAATTTGATTTTTTTAGAAGTCTGTGAGTTAATAAATAAAATATTAAAAAACAATTTCGTTGGTCTCGTGGCATGAATATACGCTGATTATGAGGTTCAGGATATTAAATTCTCGGTTAGATGAAAAAAGTATTATCGGGGTATTCTACAGATTTTTCTATAGATTCTAAATAATAAGGTTGAAATTTTATAGATTGATTAAGACTATTGAATTGTTTGACTAAAAATATGAATTAAAGAATTATTTAATTATTATTGTAACCTAATTTCGTGTTGTGGCTAATTAATAACAGCATATTTTATCTCCCATTCCTTCACCAATGTTTTTAAGAATACTAAGAGACAAGCGGATAACATCATTAGAAGAGAACGTAGGCTCGAAAGAAAACCCAATACCAAACTCTTTCTACAAATGTAGGCAAATTGTCATTTGATTGTGGAGGCCTTCAAATAGGGTGTTATATTCTCCTCAGGAGGTATTCCGTCGAGCCGACCACTGACATCAAGTCACCCTGCGCCGGTAGTCGGCCCAACGACTAAGGCGACGTGTCACGGGTGGGTTACGGGTGTGCGTGCTTACGCTCCTATGTCGCCCCGGACGGAGTGGTGCGAGAAGCACGCCGACCGCAACCCAACCCCAAAAAAAAATATTTGGATTAAAGTGTATATAAGAAAAGAAGTAGAAATAAGAGAGCAAAATTTCTATTAATGATATGTTTTTTCTCGTTTTCGTTTTTAAAGGGTAACATCCTGTTGCTGGGGATTATAAAACCCAAACTCAAAAGAATAATTAATTAGTGGATCACACAATAAATATTAAGCGTGAGTGATACCCACGATACTCGGTAAGGGGGTCGCATCTTACACCACTATGCCATCTGTTATTTTTTTTTTTTTTTGTTATGGGTGGGCTATGGTAAGCGCACGCGCGGTCCAGTCCGTCCGGGGCGATGAAAGGACGGCGCGTGGGCCCACAACCCACCCGTACCCACGTCACCTCGTTGTTGGGCCGACCACCGGAGCAGATGTGACTTGTCGTCAGTGGTTGACGGAATACCCTTTCGGGTACCCTTACCTCTCGACATCCTAGGACGTCGGTCGCCATCGCGCGGTTAGCCACACTGCGGGTGACGGATAATTCCTCGGTCCGATTACTCGCGGCCTCGGCTAGGGCCTCATTAGGTGCAGATACTCGCGCCTGCGTCGCCCGAGCCGCCGACGGCGGAACGTGTCACCGAATAGGATCTCTATTCGCACACGATCCGCCGCCTCCTGCCGTGAGATAACGGCCTCACAGAAGGCGGCGACCGCGTCCCAATTCCTGACTATGCCATCTATGGAGACGAATTTACACGTTTTGTTCAGAACTATTGTTAAACATATCTCGTAAATAAGAAAATAGGGGCCATTAGCAAATAGTTGATTTTCAAAAATTTCTCGCCATTGAACCCGCTTAGTTCCAGTTCCTGGGGGAATACGGCAATAAAATATAGACCATATAACTCGCAGGTAGCGTAGCTTTCCATTGGTGAAAGAATTTTTAAAATCATCCAAAAGTTTAGGAGTCCAAAGTTAACAAAAAAACTCACATTCGTTTATAATATTAGGCCCGATGTTTAACAGTGGTCGCTTATGTATCTCTTTTCTAAATTGTATTCAGATCAAGCACTAGAAAAAGTGTAAAGTATTTGTTTCACAATTTCTATTTCCAATCTAAATATTTCTATATCAGATAGTCTGACGAAGTTCGAAAATATGCCACTATTAAAAAACTAGTCTATTGCGAGTCGAGTAACTATTCGTGGCATTCTACAAATTAATTACGTAATTTGAATTACTTTTCGTAAAAGGAATAACGAAACGCTTTTTCAATATATAAAGATTTATATATAATATATTTTTGTAGTTTTAATTAAGTAAATGTCAAAGCCATATTTCTTAAAGAGCACCATTTTTATTTTTATTTCATTTAAGTTTTAATGTTTATATTCTACAGCGGCAGTAAAAATACACATTCTGAAAATTATAAGTAGTTATGACAGGTGTAGGTCGATGATAGACGGGCAAATGTAGTGACGGACGGACTGACAGACTCCCTTTGAGTATAAAGCCCCTAAAGTACCCTATACGGTAACGTATTAAGAATAAATAAAGATTTCCTTAAGAAGGGGGAGTCAAATCCTGTCGAGGGTTCACCATAAAAATGAGCAGCAGCTCGTTCCTAAGAAAGTATAGTGATTATTCCCATTATGGCTCAAGTCCACCAGATTATATGCTCTTTACTAGAACTTCTTCATCACAGTCCTATCATTGTATGTGTATGAGCGTCATCTTAAAAGCCATGAAAATTGATGTACTATACTAAGTTAGCCAGACCGATTGGAATAATTTTCAAATCATTTATTATGCATTTTTTGTTGGGGTTGGATTACGTTCGGCGCTCTCCTCGCTCCACTCCGTCCAGGGCGACAGAGGGGCGTAAGCACGCACACCCGTAACCCACCCGTATAGCACGTCGCCTTCGTCGCTATTCCGACCACCGGTGCAGAATACCTTGACTTCAGTGGTCGGCCCGACGGAATACCCCGAGGGAGTACTCTCACCCGTCAACGCCGATTGTTATCGCGAGGCTAACCTCTCCGCGGGTGTCCGGACTAAATCCCCGGTCCGGTCACCTGCAGTCTTTCCTCCCGCACACGGTCCGCCGCCTCCTGCCACGAAATGATAACCACGGAGATGATGGCAACGGCGTCCCAATTCCTGACTCTGGCGACCATCTCCCTAGCGATGGTCGGTAGCGTCAGGTCGGCACCGATGATCGCGACGAGTTCACGGCGCTCCCCCACCCATGCCGTATATACCTCGAGTGTGTGCTGCGCGGTGTCGTCGTCGCAATCGCAGTGGTGGCAGGACGGTGTGCTCGCCCTCCTCACGACCGTGTGCAGGTACTTGGCGAAGCGTCCATGCCCCGTCAACACCTGCACCAGTCGGAAGGAAAGCATCCCGTGCCGCCACTCTAGCCACTGCATCAGCACCGGCCGGAAGGCCTCGACGGTCCGAACACCGAACCGAGGCCTCTCCAGCCGGACTGCCCAACGGGCAATGACGTCTCGGCGGGTGTTGACGCGCCAAGCGGTAAGCTCCCTTAGCGAGAACGTACTGCCCCCGCTCGCAGCCTTCTCACCCGCCGATACAGTCCGGCGGGCATCTCCGCCTCCAAGTCCCACGGGAGAGTTACGGCCAACAGGCATGCCTCGGCCGCTACCGTGCGTTAACCGCGTATGGCTCTGACCGCCATGACTCTCTGCGGACGCCGCAGAATAGCCCTAAGGTGGACGGTCAGGGACCCCGCCCACACCGGTGTGCTGTACATGGCCATCAACCAGATATTGATTATGCATAGAGCCCACATGTTTATACATTTTACTTTAAATGACAGCAAAATATTATCACTGGACGGGGCCGCGACCATGCTGAAACGATCCGGCCACAGATACAGCTTTATCTTTTTTTTTTAATTGCCTTCTTTATATGAAATTGTGTACAACATGTTAGCTCCTGCATGACGCTCCTCGTATTTCAATATAATATAACTAATTCTCAAATATGATTAAATCACGGCTAGAAATTCTACAAATAGCACCTGAACTATTTGTTGCGTTCTTGATTTTATATTGATGTTATCCGCTTTCATCCTTTAGTTGTCTAGTATGATATTCGGGAGAAAGTAACGGCTACAATGCAATGTATATTTCATCATCATTTTCAACAATCATCATTTTGCTTTTCGCAAACCATCGTTGGTCATAACCCTCATCATACAACGTCACAAAAGATGTGGTACCTCACCCAACGACTCTCCTAGCGACTTCCAACCAGTCAGGCGTTTCACATTGTGTCGTCTGATACGTGGTTGCCACTCGCCAACAGTTATATTTCCTAACAGGTTCAGCTAGAAATTTCGTATGTCTACATATCATTTTAGCACACTAATTCTTCATGTTATGTCAGTTACATAATACTTTCTGTGGATTTCTTGATGGTTATTCTAATTGATGGCTAACACTACTGAAATATATTGATTTTCGCTTTTAATGATTGAAATTATTAGATTACACTTTTTATTATTTCGGTGTATTAGAAATTTTACCCTATAAAACTAAGTTTAATTTTATATTATTTGGAGGAATTCGTATATCGCTGAAAAACTATAAGCGTGTAGGTCCTGTTGCAATAAATCACATGATAATCAGCATATCATTATACTTCTACCATTTACATGTTCCAACTGTGATTTTTTTTTGTAACAACGGAAAAGGGTATCCCGCCGGACTGGCCACGGACGTCAAGGATTCTGTACTAGTGACCGATTTAATGGCGAAGGCGAGAGAATATGGTGGGTCAAGGGGACCCACACCGCCCTTGCAGACGTCGTCCTCCTAGATGGAGTGGACAGTGTGTGTGCTGACCATAACCCGCACAAAATAAAAAAAACACGTGGTTTTTTTGAAAATAAACACAAGTGTAAGAAAACAACTATACACAATAGGTACAGTACGAAACAGCTGGCGCGTATGCCGTGTACCAGCTATGCCTGCGCAGCCGGTGCGAACTTAACTTGGCATAGCCAATAGCATACACGCGTGATGAGAGCAAAATCCTACGATTTTTTTTCGCCTAGTCGCCAGCTGCCAAGCCTGTACAGCTATAAGAAACTTCGTTCCAATAAGTATAGGTCGGTAGTTATTTTTAAAACTTTCATAGCGTGTTGCATGTTAAGATTAAATCAAGTAAGCACTGAAGGAATATTTAGCGCAGCGATATAGTGCATTATATAATATGCATGAACATGAAACACGAATATACTATTTTGCTTTTATAGCTACGTAGTAAACTATAAAATGTATGTATGTACGCTTTCTAACAAAAGTAAATTGAAGAATGCCTGTTTCCATTCTACAGGTGGTTAATATTTAAACGGCATTCAATTCGGTTATTCGAATGCTTGCTTTGAATTATTATTGGATTTTATAATTTTCTTGACAATAGGAGAAATATTTTAATTTAGAATTCATTTATATGTTAATATTGATTTACGTTTACTTTTACGGCTGTTAAATTTTAAATTATCCTTACTAATATTGTAAATGCGAAAGTAAGTTTGTTTGTTTGTTACACTTTCACGCTTAAACCACCGAACCGACTACAAAAATTATTTCACCAATGGAAAGCTATAATATCAGGGAGTAACATAGGCTATATTTTAACCCGATATGCCGACGGGAACGGGAACTACGTGGGTAAAGGGACTGAAACTGAAGCGAAGTGAGGGCGGGTTGCTAGTAATTAATAATTTATAGTGATGGCGGTTAAGATACTGACTTATCAGCATCGTGGGTTCGATTCTTATATTTTGTGCGATCAAGAATTTGTTGCTCTGAATCTGGGTGTAATTTGTAAAGAAATGAAAGAAAAATGTTCCCTTAAATCATGTTTGTAAAGTCCCCCGCAATACAAGGATTATTCCATAGTGCAGGGTGTTGTCTGGTAAAAAATGCGCTATGAGATAAATTTATGAATGGAATTGGATATCATCATCATCCTGATTTTGTCCTAATTACTCAGAGTCAATGCTATTTGCCTTCTTCCATCGTATACTTGTAAAGTTTTGACAATAACTTTACGACCGCCCGCCACCTGATTACGACCAGCCACCTGTTTGATGTCTACTCCTAATGAGAATATAGTTGTTGACTAAACAACATCAGATAAAGTTGATCCAGTTCTATGCAAAACGTCTTTTACATCATAGTCATCTTTTACGCCAATCACGAACAATGATTTTAATTATTAACCAGACGTCATCAGATAGTATTAGCTCAGGTTGAAATAAAGCTCTTAGTGATCTGTTCCGATACCCAAGTAGGGAATTAAGCGGGTCTTCGATACCGATTTCGTAACTTCGGTTCAGACTTTGCAGGTATAAACTGCCCAAGTGTGTTGCTGTCCATTTGCTCGGTATCCTTCAACCAGTTTTTACGACGCCCACGAATGTGATAGATAGTGCTACATTCTACCCATAACTCTTTACCAAACGGTGAAGCAATCGTTCAGAATTATACAGCAGATTGTTATCATCTCAGCTGATATAGGTCCCAGTACTAGGATCGAGATTTCTCCAGAATGGAAGGCAAATTGATCTACCATATCACGCTTGTCAGAAGTATTGCCATAAATCTTTATTTCAAGTTTTCCTTCTTTTATATAGAAGTTTAATCTTGTATCATAATCACTACACCATCTTAGAAATCGTTCTGTTATTAAAAACATTTATGATTAATAATCTAAAAAATATACAGCCAGTTCATTATTATTACAGTACGTTATTACATAAAAAGTATTATAAAAAAGTTGTTTAAAAAAGCGAATAATAATTAACATATTTCAGTAGAGTTCGCAGGCAATCGAAATAATTACGTGACGTCGTTTGGCTGTTCGTTTCATAAGGCTTTCATTGTAATATAATTTAATGTTAAAGTATAATTAGTGTATTATTACAATTGATTGCTTTTGAAACGGAATTGACGAAAAATATATAATGTAATACTGAAAAAAAAGAGAATCACTTAGTACTTTTGTAGTATCACTTGGTAATAATCGTTAATACGTTGAAATATTAATGCAAATTGTCCGTGTGGTGACGGATTAAGAATACAATTCACCACTATCATGTCTGTGGATATCGTAAAAGATGACTAAGGGATACATATTGTATCCCTTAACATTACATCTGTTCATCAGAAGGAAAATTCGAAATGAAACCCTATACCAACATGTCTGACTAGTATGGTATAGTATAGTAGCTCAAATTCCCTCCAATTGTGGAGGAGGCCCGGGCCCAACAGTGGAACGTATGTGGGCTACGATGATGATGATTAATGCAATGATTGTAAATCATCTTATTTCATATATTCCCACTGCTGAGCCTAAAACGTCTCCACAAAATGAAAAAAGTGATAATGTACACACAGGTGTAGTGATTATGATACCGACATGCCGTGCCAATGTCGTGGGTTCGAATCCTAAGCGGGACAACACTTCGTGCGATCCACATATTGTTGTCTTGGTGCATGCTGTAATCTTAAAAAAAAAAGTTGACTTACTACACTAGTTAGATGGGTTTGTATGGGGTTTTACTTTGAGTTTACCCTCTCTTGCAGGGACATTATATGTATATTATGTATAGTAGTGTCTGTTTGTGGACGGAGTAAGAATACAATTCACCACTCCCTATCCTGCCCGTGAATGTCATAATAGATCACTAAGGGATATAATACGCATGCAACTTCTATGCAAGAGAAGGGCAGCTCGAAACAAAACCCTATACCAACTTGTCTGACCAGCATGGTCAGTATGGTGAATTTCTCTCCTATTGTGGAGGAGGTTAGAGCCTAACAGTGGAATATATATGCGCTGAGATAATGATGACGATGACGAGTAGTATATACCTATGACTTAATCGTCTCTTAGAACACCCACGGGCAAGATAGGGGATGATGGAATGTAATGTTATTTAGTCACTACACGACAGTCCTATGCGGTGATAGGTTTCCTTTTTTTGTTTTTTATGGGTGGGCTATGGTCAGTGTATATGCTGTCCATTCCGTCCGGGGCGACAAAAGGACGGTGCACGGGCCCATAAAACACCCGTACCCACGTCGCCTTCGTCGTTGGGCCGACCACCATTGCCGAGTTCTTTGTCCTCAGTGGTCGGCCCGACGGAATACCCTTTCGGGTATGCGGTGACAGATTGAGAATACGTTGTCGCTATCCTTTATTTTTCTGTGGCAGTCGTAAAAAATAGTTAAGAGATTAATTGAAAAAGAAAACCAACAATGAAACTAACTATAAATAATACTAAGGGATTTAATATGCACATAAGATCTGTGCAATTGCGAAATGAAACCCTGTACCAATATGTCTGAGTAGCAAAGTGTAGTAGGTGAAATTGCCCACTCATTGTGGAGGAGGCCCGAGCCCAAGAGTGGGATGTATGTGGGCTGCAATGATGATGATGATAGGTGATAATCCGCCTGTCAAGTATGTACCTTACGGCGTTATCTCATCTTTGGTAGTTCTTCTAATTTCAATAGTATATGTCAATAAGCTAATGTTCGGTTACTAAGACAGTTTTAAATTTTTACAAGATAGAGCCACGCTACTGATAGTTTTCTGGTTGCAGCTGTAAATAGGCGGCTGGCTGCGACTAGAACCACAATTTCGGGCAAATTGATATTAGTTGAATAATAACTAGTTATTGCACTCTATTCGGCGAGCGACAGCTGGTGGTTCAAATCTTACCGTTACAGCGATCTAGGTGGGCCGCTGATATTTCATGAATCCATAAGCGCCAGTTGCCATATAGCAACAGGTAGGCTGCCTGCTCTTCTACCAACATCATTATCATTTCAGTCCACATGCATCCCACCGTTGGGCTCGAGCCTCCTCCACAATAGGAGGGAAATTGACCTTACTATACCATGTCATGTCAGAAAAGTAAGGTATAGGGATTTATCGATAAAGTTTAGAATATTTGCTAATGTTGAGTAAATGTTTATATTATATTATTTCATAAACTGGAATTGATTTTTTTTGTAATCTTTACAGAATATTGTCTAATGATTTCTGAAGTTTACGTGAGTATTATACATTTTAAATAAAACTACGGATTTTATCGAGTTTGTATTTGATTTTTGCTTGCCCGACGTTTCGAACACTTTGCAGCGTTCACAGTCCGCCCGTGACCATGAACGCTGCAAAGTGCTCGAAACGTCATGCAATCAAAAATCAAATACAAAACGCGAGAAAACCATAAAGCAGTTTTATTTAGAATATTGTCTGTATTTTGAACCAGAATAATCATAATACCTATACATGAAAACATAATAAACAATATATTATCAAAAGTAAATAATACAATTATATGAACAAAAGATATTTTAAAAGGTATAATTTAGATTACAAATCATAAAATATGCTCCAAATCAACTCAGCTTTATAAAGCATCGGCTTTTTAAAGGTTTTCAACGGAAAATAATGCAGTGAGGTAAATAAAAAAGTGTTTTATTGCTAATTAGCAGTGAGTTGTAATTTAGTTGATTGCGACGCTTTTTACTGGTAATAAAAATAATTTAAGACCACACTATTCGTAGGCTAGAAGTTGTTGTATAGAAAAATGTTATAGATACATATCGCAAATGCTCTTTCTGTATGGTGGTGGTTATGTTGACGTCAGGCAGGCGGCCGGTCATAAAACTATTGCCAAAAATTTTGCAATCTACCATCGGAGAAAGAGTATATATTGCTTTGACCCCAAGTAACTGGGATAAGAGCAGAAAGATGATTAATGGACGGGCGGACCACTGACGTCAAGTCACCCTGCTACGGTAGTCGGCCCAATGACGAAGGCGAGGTGTCACGGGTGGGGTACGGGTGTGCGTGTTTACGCCCTTCTGTCGCCTCGGACGGAGTGGTGCGAGGAGTGCGCCGACCGTAACCCACCCCCACCCCAAAAAAAAATGAAGATGATTAATTTTGTATTTACTTCTATAGATGAATGAAAATATATCGTAAAAGTTCTAAGTCGTAAAATTTAGCTTACCATTTAAAATATAAAACAAATTAATGTCCAAGCAAAATCTGAAACATTAAACAAAGCTCTTGAGACTCACTTCGTATTTTTAATACAAGATTAAGACAAAATGGACGACATTAAATTATAAGCAGGCTTGCTTTGAAACAAATTAAATACCTTTTTGATACCTTATTTATAAATTACTAGCAACCCGACCTCGCTTCGCTTCGGTTATAGGTTATAATCGTTTTACCCGCGTAGTTCCCGTTCCCGTAGGAATATCGGGATAAAATATAGCCTAGTTTACGCCCTGATATTATAGCTTCCCATTGGTGAAAGAATTTTTGAAATCGGTCCAGCCGTTTTGAAGATTACCCGGAACAAACAGACAGACAGACAGACAAAAATTTTTTAATTGCTATTTTAGGCATAGGTGTCGTGCAAATAACCGTGTGAGCATGAAAAAAGCCTATTATTTTGACATTACAAACAGACACTCCAATTTTATTTATTGGTATAGATATTATTAAACAACAGTGGTTTGCTGATAAATTATTATTTTTTTAATAAGTTTTAAGAATAATTTTATGTAAATAAATAAAAGTTTTCGCGTGGTGATGGATTAAGAATACAATTCACCACTCCTTATCTTGTTCGTGGATGTCGTAAAAGAAGTTTAAGGGATATGATATGCAGATAATATCTATGCAAGAGACGGAAACCTCGAAATAAAACTCTATACCAGCGTGGTAGTGGTATAGTAGATCAATTTTTTTCCTATTATGGAGGAGGCTCGTGCCCAGCAGTGGGACGTGTATAATAATTATAATATATTCCATTATAATATAATCCATTAATTATAATATTTTCCACATTTCAATTATCCTCCAGTTTATGTTGGAAATAGGCCACCCCTTTTTTTGGGGGGGGTGGGATTACGGTCGACGCATTCCTCGCACCACTCCGTCCGGGGCGACAGAGGGGCGTAAGCATGCACACCCGTAACCCACCCGTGACACGTCGCCTTCATCGTTGGACTGCCCACCGGAGCAGGTGACTTGTCGTCAGTGGTCGGTCCGACGGCATACTCCTTGAGGAGTACGCTCCCATCGATCGAATCGACGTCCCCCCGCTCTCTCGGGGAAGACGTCGGTCTTTCCTCACGCGGTCGGCCTCTCGGAATATAGGCCACCCTAAAGAGTCAGAAAAATAGTTTGTATTTTCTAATATTGAGCACGACTCTTCTGTGCAGTGAGAGGAAAATTGAATACCATACTACGCATCCAGTCGGGTAAACATAATGGCTTCGTTTGCGTTAGTCCTCTCTTGCAGTTATTTCATCTGCATTTAAAAGGTGCTAACTGTTGAGGTAAACGACTCTTAGTCTCTAGTCTCTTTATAATATGGTATAAGGGTGTATATTTTGTTTACTAAATTGTGTTTTTTAGATAGTCATATTATATAAAGTGCCAAAAAATAGGTATAATAATCTCATAGCCCATAAACGCTATACATAGAGGCTATACTCGTATACGTCTGGATAATCTACTGAAGCATGTAGATATTGTCTATGGTAGTATAGCCTTTTCGAAAACCGGTTTATTCGGACGGCTGGACGGTCATCGAACTTGGACGTGAGTCTATTTGTAATGGCTCTCGAAATGAGTCTGTAGACATGGCTCAAAAGTGAGATGAGTCTGTAATGGCTTAAGAGCGTTTCTTGAAAAACAGAACCACTGCACTCCTGGTCCACTACTCTGGAACGTCATCCCCGAGGATGACAGAATTAAAGAAATTCTGTAGGGCGTTTGATATTGACTTGCCGCCTGTCCTCAGAAGCTCTGTAGTACTTCCGTCTCCCGGTGCCTTTCCGTTCTTTAGTTGTCTTCAGAGTCACTCTGATTTCGTACAAGCTGATGTCCGCGCTTACTTCAATATAATATCAAGTTGGATTTGCAAAACAACAAATCCAAGTTGGATTTGTTGTTTTGGGCCAAGCCGACAAGAGAATGCCGGGATGATTTATGTAACTGTCCATAGATGCTTTTGGATCTCTCCCAAGATCTCATTTTGAGATAAAATGACAAAGTCGTCATCAGTTTGCATTTCAGTCATTTAATTCTACCCAATAGACAAATCTTGTGCAAGTACTTCAGTGCCACCATTCTGCTCTATAGCTTTAGAAGCTATAGAGCAGAACCTAAGGAAGCTAAGGAGAATATTGATAAATCAGTGAATATCATGTCGTACAGACCCAGAGATCTGCCCATGTTGTTACTCCGCTCTACGAGTTTGAGAATCTGATCAGAAAGTTTTTTAAGTCATCAGCGCGGCGAGATTTGAAAAAAAAGATCGATGACACCGCGTAGACAGTTTCCATCAACCTGTTGTTCATATCGATCGATAATTCGCATTCGTCTCGATATTGGAAGTGATTGTCTAACTCCAGCTAAAAGCTTTAGGTCAGAGGGTAGACCTTATCAAGCTTGACCGCTCGATATTTGTATGGATATTTAAAGTGCCTCATACCATGTGATGAGCATTTCCAGTTTTAGTCCTGCTGATTACTGAAGAAGTCTATCTCATTTTTATTTGAATCATTGAAGCTAATCCGGATCTATTTCTTTTGTGGCTGTTTCTTGAAGAAGGAATTCTTTATAAAGCTGCTTTCCTTATCTTGAAAATAAGGCAGTTTTTGACACGTCTAGGTTTATCATTGGCTGAAAATAGCGACATTTTCTATAAATAAAATCTAGTTAGATCGATTTATCGTCCCCGAAACCTCTTACATACTTTTTATGAAAACATACTAAATATACATAGATAGAAATATACAATAATTGTTTGTTTAAAGATATAAAAGAAATAACCAGTGTGTCGATATACAAATAATGTAAATAATTTATTTTACGAGATTGTTTATCTAAAGAACAAAGCATAGATATTATTATGTGAACATTTAAAATTGGTCGAAAGTATACAGTTACTGGCTGCGAGCATTTTTCATTGGACGCAGTGCTTTGTAGGGGCCGCTTCAAGCTTTTAGGTCAATAGAATATGATAACTTATAAATATTAATAACATTTAAAATCGAAACCGTGGGTGAGTGCCATCACATTAAATTCAGAAAAATATTATAGTATTATTATTAATTAATTAATTTCACATTAAAATACTTGGAAGACTATATTTTTTTATTACAATCTATTTTTATAATCATTCTCAAACCACAAAAGGAGGAAATTAACCTAACAGCGTATAGGTTTTCATTTCAAGTTTTCCTTCTTTTGTATAGATGTTAAATGCAAATTTAATCCATTTGTCGCCTTTTACGACACTTACAGATAAGAGGGAGGTGAATTGTACGCTTTTTTTTGGGGGTGGGTTACGGTCAGCGCACTCCTCGCACCACTTCGTCCGAGGCAACAGAGGGGCGTAAGCACGCACACCCGTAACTCACCCGTGACACGTCGCCTTCGTCGTTGGGCCGATCACCGGAGCAGGGTAACTTGACGTCAGTGGTCGGTCCGAACTGAATTGTACCCTTACTCTGTCAACACACGGATTTTTTTATAAGTATCGACATATTTATAAAAATAGACTGTAAATATCATCAGAATCGTAGCAAGGAACAAACTGAGTCACATACCTAAAGACTCACGTTAACAAAAGGATCCTTTATAAGGCTATATTACTTCATTACCTATTGAATCTTTACCAATCAAAGGCCCGAAATGTTTGGGTATGTTTACACGCTATTGATCTTCGGCATTATATTAACTACCTAGTACAGGATTTGATTTTTTTTTGCGTTTTCAAGTATTTCAGGGCTCTATTGAAATTTTGAGGCAATATATACCCTTCTTTTTAGTCATCATATAAATATATCATTAAAACCGAACATTGAAACCGAAAGCAAGTATCATTGTGATCGGATGCCTGGACCGGGGAGTTAATCCGTCATCCGACGTCGGTCGAGGAAAGGGAATACTCCTCAAGGGGTATTCCGTCGGGTCGTCCACTGACGACAAGTCGCCCTGCACCGGTGGTCAGCCCAACGACGAAGGAGATGTGTCACGGGTGGGTAACGGGGTCACGCGCGCCGCCCCTCTGTCGGCCCAGACGGAGCCGGACAACGGGTGCGCATCGTAGAAAACAAAATTGTCATTGTGATGTGACATTTTTATGAAACGAAAAAACAATACTTCATCATTATCATCATCATTCAGCCTTTCACCGTCGAATGCTGGACGCAGGCCTCCCTCACTTCACTCATATGGGATAATGCCATAACTGCTACACTATATAACTAATTTTCTGCAGCGGGTATTTATGGCGACTAACGATGACTTGTTTGGACCACAGACATCTTAGTCCGCCCGTGACCATGAATGCTGTAAAGTGTTCGAAACTTCGGGCCATCATAAATCAAATTCAAACGCGATAAAATCCTTAAAGTAATTTTATTTCCAATACTCGCGTAAACATCAGATATCACTTCTTTTTTTACGACGTAGATCAACAATTTGTCGGTCGCACAAAGTATTGTCCTGCATGGAATTTGAACCCGCGATACTGCCATGGTAGATCGGTATCTAAATCACTACGCCATCTGTGTAGTCAAAGATCGCAGTGAGATGTTATTTCAAGTCGAGAGCTGCCGCCCAATTTAGTCTTTAGGTATATGACCAAAGGTATAGAGTTTTTATCCTCATTGCACCAGATTAAGATCCTAAAACTGCTTTCGTCTCGAGTACTCGCAGTTTAATTTTCTGAACGTGAACTAGGTACATATAGTCATCATCATCATCTAAGCCCATATACGTCCCACTGTTGGGCTCGGGCCTCCTCCATAATGGAAGGGTAATTGACCTACTATACCACGCTGGTCAGACGTGTTGGTATAGGGTTTTATTTCGAGTTTTCCTTCTCTCGCATAGATGTCATATGCATTTTATATCCCTTAGTCGTCTCGTACGATCACCCAGGGGCAAGATAGGGGGTGGTGAATTGTATTCTTACTCTGTCACATACATACACATACAGGTACATATAGTATTTTTTTTTAATTTCAACCTAAAATAGAGAGAGATACACCGACTTGTATTAAAACATCATCAGATCATTCATCATATCTGATTAATATATCAGAGGTGCAATTACACGTACGTGAGTCTTTAGGAAGTGGGATATGGTCATAAACACCCCGCGTGGTAAGTACCCGAATACGGGTACTTACTTACCCCTATTTACTAACAGAGCACTGCTGCCCATTCTCTGGTGCTAGGTTAATCGGTTTTTACAAATTCCTTAGTAAAGTAAGGGGTCGTGACACATTGAAATTTAATCCGTCGTCAAACAGGCAAATAAATCTTCTTAATTTTATTTTAATTTCACATAAAAAGGTTTCGACTTTATAGAGATTGTCGTTTTAAATAATGTGGTTCCTATTAAGATTTTAGATTTAAAGGATCTCACACCGTATCAAGAAATAAATCTTATAATGGTCAAAATTAACACTGAAATTCGGAACAATAAATTGTGAATCGCACAAAGAATTATCCTGCATGTGGTCGAACCTGCACAAGATTGTCAGGAGGGAGAGCACACCGTCCTGCCACCACTGCAGTTGCGACGAGGACACGGCGCAGCTCACGCTCGAGGAGTGTGCTGCGTGGGAGGGGGAGCGCCGTGAACTTGTCGCGAGTATCGGTGCCGACCTGGCGCTGCCGACCATCGCCAGGGAGATGCTCGACAGCGTTAGGAACTGGGACGCGGTCGCCGCCTTCTGTGAGGCCGTAATCTCACGGAAGGAGGCGGCGGATCGTGTGCGAGTAGAGCTCCTATTCGGCGACACGTTCCGCCGCCGGCGACTGGGGCGGCGCAGGCGCGAGTATCTGCGCCTAATGCCGCTCTAGCCGAGGCCGCGGGTGATCGGACCGGGGAATTGTCCGTCACCCACAGAGAGGCTGACTGCGCGATGGCGACCGACGTCCCAGTACGTCGAGACGTGAGGTTACCCGAAAGGGTATTCCGTCGGGCCGACCACTGATGACAAGTCACATTTGCTCCGGTGGTCGGCCCAACGAACAATGAGGTGACGTGGGTACGGGTGGGTCATGGGCCCGCGCGACGTCCTTTCATCGCCCCGGATGGACAGGACCGCGCGTGCGCTTACCATAGCCCACCCAATAGTGCAAAATAACGCATGCATAGCACTACGGGAAAGAATTTAGTTTATGCAAGTAGCGTGTTGTAGGTCAATTTCGCTCCAAATATGGAGAAGGACCAACAGGGCTGAGCATGAACAGAAGAAGTCACAATCTTATTATTACAGTTCCACAAAAAGACAGTCTCAAATAATTATCTTTATATTTATAATTTTCAATTGTAAATTTCTATATTTTCAGCATTAAAATCTCTAGCTTTGAAACTATTCTTTTTTCATATACCATTGTATTAGTTCAACTGTAATGACTACTATTACTTTTATTCTTTTTTAACAATAGTGAGAATAAGTTTATGGCTAGAAAGTTCTTTTATGTCTTCAGTGAAGCGTAGCAAAACCATTAAGTCGGTAGCTCGCTCATCTGCTAACAAAAGTAATAAAAAAAAATTCTAGAATTGTTCAGGCCTCTGAATATTCATTTCACATTCCATCCGTTTGACTTAAGGCAACCTTTGTTGTATAATTTACAAGTTATTTGCAATTAAATAGAGGATTAAATGTGGTTGATGTACACGTTGAGATTAATGTGGACAGCTTAACGTCCTGTTCGATTTGTATACGGTCCCTACGACGTAGCTTGCCTACGAACAATAAAGCCCTTCTACGTAGTTGAATACAATACACCCGTAATGTTCGAATAGGTATTTGTATACATCCGACATTTATGTTGACGGCCTTAACGTTATCGGTTAGGCTATTGTTAGAATAATAACTATATTGTATGTTACTAGATATTCTGTAATGTTTTTTATAGTTTCATATGATAAAAGAAGGCATCGTGATTTGTATTTTTAATCCGTCATTAAATGGAATGCTAAACACTTACCGTCTGCCCAGTATAGATGCTGCTCATTTACACTCACACAAATACGTTGTTGTGGTATATAGCCTAGATTAAGGCTTATTTGTAATCCTTGAACTAATAATAAAAATAGTTCAAAAAACTAAAAAAATACGCTTTACACACCGGGTCTCAGGAAAACAAACAATCGCTAATTCTGATTATCCTAGTAAAGATAACGGGTCAAACTGTTTAAAATATTGAATTGTCATCGGTTCTTAATAAGTGTGCCAAATTTCGAGTTAATCCGACGTTTTGAAGGGGGTCAAAATCATGTTCAAAGATTCCGTTACATACTAACATAGATACGTTTGAAGCTAATAAAAGTGTATTAAAAAGAGGGGTGTTATAAATTTCACGAGTCTGTCTGCCTTTCTGTATGATTATGGCGTAAAATTGCAGTTCATCATCCCCAGGGGGATATAATAATAGTTATAAAAGAGAAGAAAAATTCTAAATAAAATCCTGTATGGTGTCCCTTTCGTGTGGTGACGGAGTAAGAATACAATTCACCACTCCCTATCTTGCCCGTGGATGTCGTATAAGACGACTATGGGATATAATGTGCACATAACATCTGTGCAAGAGAAGGAAAACTCGAAATGAAATCCTATACCAACATGTCTGACCAGCATGGTATAGTAGGTCAAATTCCCTCCCATTGTGGAGGAGGCCCGAGCCCAACAGTGGGACGTATGTGGGCTGCGATGATGACAATGATGAAAATCCTGTGTCAACATGTCTGGTCAATGGGGTATAGTAGGTCAATTTACCTATCATTTTTTTTTCTTCTTTTTATTGCAAACGGTGGCAAACGAGCAAACAGTACACCTGATGGTAAGTGTTACTGCCGCTCATGGACCTTTACAAGGCCGTTGCCTACCGCGAAGAAAGCGAAGGGATTGTGAATGTGTGCATTGAGGCTCGGTGATACCAAGGGCACCACCAAAACCCTCCACACGCAATCACCCTCAGAAAGTTGGGCTTCCGGCTCTCTCGCTCACCGAACGAAGCGCAGTAACAAATTGCTACTACTCAAACGTCGATTTTCTGCGAGAGCATGGTACTACCCCGGACGGACCGGCCCGCGGCTGTAGACAGATAACTGTCGACAGTGTGGTCCTACCACTCCTTTGAGGGTTTGAGCACAGCAGTAGGACGTTTATCAGCTGATCTGTGTGATTGTCTATAGCATCATAGCGCACAAATGGATGGATTGATTATGATGCCGTTTTTCGTTTGAAAGCTCACGTGATTGAGATGATACTTAGCTAGAATTTGTGAATATTTGTTTCAGACCTCTCAAGTTCATCAGCTCTTTTCACTAGCTACTGTAGGGATCTTAGACGCGTAAAGGGTGTTTACTTACTATTCCGTGAAGTGACGGACTAAGAATATAATTTACCACCCTCTTTCATGTCCATCGATGTCATAAAATACGATTAAGGTATTATAATATTGCAGACTAGCAACCCGCCCTCGCTTCGCTTCGGTTTTAGTCGTTTTACCCGCGTAGTTCCCGTTCCCGTGGGAATACAGAGATAAAATATAGCCTAGTTTACGCCCTGATATTATAGCTTTCCATTGGTGAAAGAATTTTTGAAATCGGTCCAGCCGTTTTGAAGATTACCCGGAACAAACAGACAGACAGACAAAAATTTTTTTATCTGTATTTTAGGCATAGGTGTCGTGCAAATAACCGCGTGAGCATGAAAAAAGCCTATTATTTTGACATTACAAACAGACACTCCAATTTTATTTATTGGTATAGATAACAAGTGGAGGTAGTGGCCGGTGGTTCGCTTTCATGGCGCTAGAGAAAGATACGCACCGGGAACGTTTACGGGGTCACTTACTGATCTTTCCATCGCTCCGGACGAATCGGACGGAATGCGACGACATCTTAGTCTCCCTCCAAAAAAGGAAAATACACCACTCGTTTGTAAAATATGATGTATTTTTGTGTGTGTTAAAATTCAGTTCTCACAATATATACAAATAGCTGACCTGACAGACGTTGTTATGTCTTAACTATGAATAGTAAGTGGTAAAATTAATAAAAAAAAATATCCAATAGCAACAATTTGGCGTCAAATGTAATAGATTTGCACGTTAGAATTAAATGTGGCTTGATAAGGGTTAAAAGCAACATTCCCATGTTGTTAATTACAGTTCCATCGATTCCTTTTAACTTCATTCCGCGTTTAACGTGCTCTTGTATGTCTTTAACTTGCAGCATTGCGAGTTCTGCGACTTACGTTTAGACGTCTGATTGCTGGCATTATTAAAAACAATCTATTAAAATTAAAAAATGTTCTATTACATTCTATTTTATACTAAATCAACATAAACAGTCTATTAAAACCTACAAAAAAGTTTATATTAATGTGAACTTTAAAATATAAGCGTGATGACTAAAAGCTTCTTAAAAACTACATACTTGAAATGAAATTACACGAAATGATAAATAAACTATATATCAACCGATTCATTTATATCAAACGATATTTGCAGCGCGCATTCTGTCAATAGCTGACATTTATTTCAAACGACTGGCCGTTATGTCAAACAACTGATAATCATCTAAAATTAATATTGTTGTTAAGTTTTCTTAAATTTTCTAATGTTTTGCTCAACTTTCTTATTTTTTTCTATCATAAGAACATTCTCCTGACAATAATAAACACAACAAAAAAAAAATTAGCTAAATTGTTCAATCCGTTCACAAGTGATGCGATGACCAAGGGAAATAGAGATTCATTTTTATATATATAGATAATAAAACATTTAAATTTTTCTAATAAATGACAGCATCCATAAAAATGTGATCAAACGTCGAATATTCCTCAGCATCCCCCGCCCATTCTAAGGATGTTTGCGTTTGGTAAGTTTTGGGGGTACCTTTAATATAACTGAACCTTATTGCAAGCATTCACACTCCCTGCACTTCACGGTAGGCAGCGGCCTTGTAAATGTCCATGAGCGGCAGCACACTTACCATTAGCTGTTTGCTCGTTTGCCACCGTCTGCAATAAAAAAAATTATATGCCTTAGTCACCTTTTATGACACCCACGGGTAAGAAGCTGGTGAATTGTATTGTTATTCCGTTACTACAGCGTGGTATAATAGATCAATTTCTCTCCCATTGTGGACAAGTTTTGAGCCCAGGAATGGGATGTAAACTATGAGCTGAGAGCATTGTTATATAAAATTACTAAGAGGCAGTTATTTTGAAATTTAAATTTTATTCCTCTACTAGCAACTCGCTCGCGCTTCACTTCGGTTTTAATTCCATTACCCGCGTAGTTACCGTTCCCGTGGGAATACCAGGATAAAATAACTACTTGGTAGTAAAATTTTATCAAAATCTGTCCAGCCGTTTTAAAGATTACCCAACACAAACAGACAGCTAAAAAAAAATTATACCGGTTTCTAGGCTAGGCTAGACTAGGTATTGTGCAAATAATCGTATCAGCATGAAAAAAACCTATTATTCTGACATTACAAACAAACATTTCCATTTTATTTATGTGTAACTTCATGCAATAGCAAGCAATCTAATTTAGTTCCAACTTCGGGCTGCACATCACTCACGCCATATTGCTACATCTTGCATACGAAGTTTTCAATTAGCTATCTGTCACGAACTGTCGAACATTGAACATGCCAGGTTGTAATCATCACGGTTGACTGACGACGACATTTACCCCAACAACGAGAATGGAGTTCGGTTCATGTTTTATTCATAATAATACCTTATAAAACATGACGTCACCCGTTAGGTGACGGAGTCAAAATACAATTCGCTAACTACCTCTTTGCTTGTTGATGTCGTAAAATACAACTAAGGGATGATATTATATGAAAATAACATCTCTGCAAGAGAAAAAAACTTCGAAATAAAACTATCTTAACTCGTTTCCGTGTGGTGACGGAGTAAGAATACAATTGTGAGAATACATTTGTGAATTCACCACCCTGTCGCTTACCCGTGGGTATAGTAAAAGACGACTAAAGGGTTACATTATACATATAATATTTATGCAGGAGAAGGAAAACTCCAAATAAAATTGTATACCAACACGTCTGACCTGCTTGGTATAGTCGATCAATTTGCCTCCTATTGCGGAGGAGGCTTGAGCCGAGAACAGTGGGACGTATATATATATATAGTGAAGTGTTTAACACTTCTGACAAATCTGGTCTAGTTGTTCAATTTCCCTCCTATTGTGGAGGAGGTCAGCAGTAGGCCGAGGTGAGATAATTGTGATAACATGATGATCATGTGAAGGTCTATCAAGCTCTTGTAGCGATATTTATAGTTTGGTTGTACTATGACTTTTTTTTATTGAATTTATACTTTTTTGGCGCGTTAGAGAAAAATGATGAGTGAAATTTTTCGATGCGCGCGCACACTGTCATAAAAAACCTTAAGATAGCTACTCAACATCTTTTACGATGCGCACGCATATAGAGCTTTCGAGTTCTGCCTAAATCCGTCATTTTTCGATGCCTTACCGTTTTTTTGTTGTTTAAAAATTATTCGGATGTCGTGCAAGCTATTATCCGAGATTTTTTCGGCATAGTGCCAATTTAGCATAGATCTGGGGTCATGGTCCAAGGATAGGTTTTTTTTTTGTTTTTATATAACTGCCCATACAACATTTCAACCTCTCCTAAGATTTCTCTGAGACAAAATGATAGTGCCAATGCTGGCGATGAAAAATGAATAATATATTTTCTTTTTATATTTAGCGTTCGACTACACAGATGGCGTAGTGGTTAAGGCACCGCCCTACAGTGCCAGTGTTGGGGGTTCGAATTCCACGCAGGACAACGCTTTGTGCGATACAAAAATTGTTGTTGTGAATCTGGATGTAATTTGCGACTGTTAGATGTTTGTTAAGTCCTTCGCAATACAAGTATTATTTCCTTAGTGCCGAGGGTTGTTAATTAAAAAAAAAAGGACGCGTTGTAGAAAAAGGTAATGTATGAATAAAAACTTGAATAAATCTATTTATGTCAATTATATTTAAAATCTTGAATAATAATGCTATTACTGTATAAGTCTTGTACTTGAGATTTCATACATTTTAAATTATGTATTAACCTCCGAAAGTTCGTTAAAATACTTGTGGAAATGTGAATGTTTAGGCGTTTCTAACATTTGAATTAGATTTAAATTTAAGTTTTGATTCAGTACGACATAACAGATATAGTAGACTAGCAACCCGCCCTCGCTTCACTTCGGTTATAGGTTATAGTTGTTTTACCCGCGTAGTTCCCGTTCCCGTGGGAATACCGGGATAAAATATAGCCTAGTTTACGCCCTGATATTATAGCTTTCCATTGGTGAAATAATTTTTGAAATCGGTCCAGCCGTTTTGAAGATTACCCGGAACAAACAGACAGACAGACAAAAATTTTTTAATGCTATTTTAGGCATTGGTGTCGTGCAAATAACCGTGTGAGCATGAAAAAAGCCTATTATTTTGACATTACAAACAGACACTCCAATTTTATTTATTGGTATAGATATAGATAAATAGATATTATTCCGTGTGTTGACGGAGTGTGAATACAATTCACCACCTCTTATTGTCCGTGGATATCGTAAAAGACGACTAAGAGATATAATATGCAGTTAACACCTGTGCAAGAGAAGGAAAACTTTTGACCAGCGTGGTATTGCAGATCAACTTCCCTCCCATAGCGGCGGAGGCTCGAGCCCAGCAGTTGGACCTATATGAACTGAAATAAATGAATAAAATAGATAGATATTGTAATTAAAGTTGCACTGAACAGTAACTAACAATAGTGTACCGTATTCAATAATAAAGAATGTTTCTGATGTTTACGCGAGTATTACACATTACACATTATAAATAAAACTATTTTACGCATTTTATCGCCTTTGTATTAGGTCCTTACATATTAAATCGGCGTTTTGTACGGGAGGAATATAAAGGCAATTTTTTCTTTGTAAAATATATTTAATTAATCAAAGTATGCACCGTTGTTATCTATGCACCGTTGTTATCTATGCACTTTTGCCATCTCATAGGTAGTTCATTAATTCTTTTATTAAAACCATGGGGGCGAGAATCAATAAACTCTTTGAAGGCGGTTTGGACTGCCGCATGGTAGTTCAATTTTTTTCCTTGTAAGAAGTTGTCCAAATTTCGGAAAAATGGTAATCTGTTGGAGCAAGGTCCGGAGAGTACGGTGAATGTCGCAGACATTCCAATTGTAGCTCATCTAACTTAGTGGTTGTTTGTTGTGCAGTGTCTGGTCTTGCATTGTCATGAAGCAGCAGTGGCCTAGAACGATTGACCAATCTCGGTTGTTTAGCAGCTAGTTCTTACTTCATGATTTGCAGTTGCTGACAATAGATATCTGCCGTAATCGTTTGGCCAGATTTTAGAGAGCTGTAGTGAACAACACCAGCGCTAGTCCACCAAACATTCACAAGTAACTTTTTCTGAGTAAATTTTTGTTTAGGACAGGATTTGGCTGGATCTCCATGGTTCAGCCATTGCGAGGAGCGCTTCACTCAATTCATGAGGTATCCATCGTTCAAGTTTTTTTACTTTCTCGATTTGCTTCAAGTGGATTAACACAGTTTTGGCACTTACCCCGAAGCTTGCAGCTATCTCTGAAGTGCTTTTTGATGGATCCGTTTCCGCAATAGCATTTAATTCTTCATTTTCCACGTTGGTCTCCGGCCGTCCACGGGGTTGGTTCTGAAGGTCGAAATTTCCAGAACGAAAACGTTGAAACCAAAAACGTACCGTGCTTTATTTTGCGACACCAGCGCTGTACATCATTAAACCTTCGAGCTGTTTCTGCGACGTTGGTGCCACGGTAGAACTAGTACTCGTAAATATACCCATATTTCATGTTTTCCATTATGCGGTAATAAGCGACACCAAAGAAAAAATAATGAGGAAAAATAAATAACTGTTTTCAAAACTGAAATATACCAGCTAAATGAATTTATAAATTTGAATTTGGAATTCTTAACCAAAGAGGAGATATTTCAGATCAATGTGGTCAGTACAACAAAACGCTAATTTTAAATGTAAGGACCTAATATTTGACTTTTGATTGCCATGGTTACGGGTGGATCTCATTCGCTGACGCAGTTAGTCATCAAAATTCAAATATAAACTCGATAAAAAAAAAAGAGCTTTATTTACAATAAAAGAAATACGTAGGTATTTCTATGGGCAACGAACAACTAAGTCCGCCTTAAATGTAATTTGTGTATAATAAAATGTATAAAAGATAATCATCACAATATAAACTAAAGATAAACAATATTTATTTTTGAAGTTATAATATTTATTCATATAGCGAAGTTTTCATATATATTCGAGATTGTCACAAAAACTGGCTAAGCGGCCATTAAGTTATTGGCGGTATTATCTTAGTATTCATAATAGCAAATGCCATCATAAATGCCTGCCAAGCATGGCGTTATGCCCAATCGCATGTAGGCCTTTGTTCAACCGTGGACGTAGATAGGCTGATAAATAGATTACTTACTTCTTACTGTCATCAACATTATCATCCTAATCTTATTACAATTACTTGGTGTTTCAATATATAGTTTTCTTTTAGAGTACATATTGTAAAAGTTTTGGTGATAATTTTAGGGGCCGCCTTTCTGATGTTAACCCTGCTTGGGAATGTTATTGTTGACTAGGTGGCAATCGGATGGAATTGGCGATGTAGAGTTTTAGTCGTATTTTATGACTTCCAAGGGCAATTTGGTAGTATTTATAGCCCCAACACAGCTAAACATTTTATTGTGGAACCTGATCGTTGGCGTGGCGTTAACGCCACGCTTTGATAGGTACATTTGTGTAACGAATCCATAACCTGCTTTAGAATTTTGTACAACGCCATCTAGTAAGCTCAAATAAATTATTAACCTAAACACATACCTGTAATGTATACTAAAGAAAATAATTTTTTATTGAATAAAAATCATAATATTCTGAAAAAAAAATCGTAATATTTTATCAATATTTTATGCCATATTAGTTCCTGTCGTAATCTGTTCTTTTTTGCATATACACTTGTACAAAATAATTTCGATGTTTCACATCTACCAGGCGTCCTGAATGACGGCTCCCATTTTCATTAAAGTCAGCGTGAAAAAGAAGTAACGCACACACATACACAATTATAAAATTTTATATACGTATATGGCACACAAATATGGACATTTCGAGTAAGCGGAAATAAGGTTTAATTTTTCTGTTGTAATTATCGTGGTTACACCTGCGTAACATTAATTTACTAATTTACTAACTTTTTTTTTAATTTAAATCGGGTTCATTAATGGAAACAAAGCAAAGCTTTTTAGCGTGCATTGTGAAGAGTAACTCTGGTTTTATTTGGGACGAAAGTAACGTTCAATAATAATTAATCCATACAGGACACAGAACCGTACTTTGTGGCGAAATATGAAGCAGGCCTACTTCCAGCAGTGACTAGCGATGAGCTGAGTGATGATGATAACAGCATAGGAATCTATTATTAATGGGAAAAATAAAAGCACTTAATTTTGTGATAACATAGAACAGCATATAAAGTCTTCAATACAAACCCTTTAGCTAATATCCGCGATATATTTACGTATTATTATATGATATATGTATTATTATACGACACCCTAAAATTGCGACGTTATCAACGCTTTCTCCCACAGAAAACAACATGCAATAATTTAAAATTACTTAGCAATAAATATCTACTTTTGAGATCGATTACTTGCTCTGGCAATTCACCCGGTGGTATTTAATCTTTTTAATAATACCTGCCAAGTTTATATTTCAATCGTGCATAAAGGATATTATAACCTTTCATTTTTTCTTTTGCAATTTTTTTAAGAACATTCCGCATTAAGAATCGTTGCATCGGGGGTGCTTTTACAAACATACTAATAGTCACAAATAGCATCAAGACTGTACACAATAATTTGTGAATCATATAACTATTCTGATAGGTATCGTTTCTACAAAGAGTTTTTTTTTTCACATAATAAGAGCCTATTATTATCAGAATAAATAAAATAGAATTATATTTGCCGTAATAATATCTTTTCCGTATGGCGATGAAGTAAAAATATAGTTCACCAGCCCTTTTTAGCCAGTGGACGTCATAAAAGTCGAGTAGAGATAAAAAAATTCTAAAACTCTAGATATACGTCTGACTAGCGTGATCCAGACCAGTGTATCAAAATTCCTCACATTATGAAAGAGACCCTTCGCTATGTATTGGCGGCTACGAACACTGCCAACTTCTACATTATTAGTGAGTATCGTAAAAAACGACTATGAGATTTACATCGTACTGCGTCAACAATAAATTCCAAAGCAGAGTTTTGCTATATGTAGTATGAAAGAAGAGTAAATATTGTGTTGACCCTAAGTAATGGGGATAAGAACTAGACGACGCTAAAGAGCTCTGAGATATGATCTAAGTTAAAGAGATGAAGAATTAAAAGGTAACTTTATCATCATCATTTAACCTTTCGCTGTCCGCTTCTGGACGTAGGCCTTCCTCAATTTTCACCACAAAGTTTGGCTCTGTGCCATCACCATCCAACAACCCCTAGTAACTTTCACCAAACCGTTGGTCCACCGCCATCCATCTGGTATAAAAAGTAGCTTATTTTCCTGTTATAAAATTCACGTAGAAAGTTAAGAAAAATGTTATTTGGAACAAGGGATTCAAATTGCTTAAAATAAGCAGGTAATAATAAAAAAGGAGTAGCAACATCAAAGCATATGGTTTTACATAAAAAATACATAATATGAAAATGTCTTTGATGCTCTCTTAATGCGATTCCTCATACCATCTTGTCGGCTGATCCAATATAATCATCTTGGGTACATATGCCACGTCTCAAATTTAAATACATTCATATTTTTAGGCACATCAAAAAGATTGAAATGGATCTATTTAAATAATTTTACATAACCTCCGCAACGTTGAATGGTAATGAGGTGTCGATTTATATATTTTATTCTTATTTGAAGCGCCTGCGGTTTTGAGACAAGCACCGCATAAAAATAAATGTTATTTTTTGTATTTATACCAATTACATTATTAAAATTTGTATAAATATTTTATGCTTTATTGAATGTTTTTTCTGACGATGTTTGATGTTTAGGCGACTATCATATATTGTTCATCGTTCATCATTTATGGTCAACATATACATGAGTATGTGAACAGTCGTGGTGACCATGAACGCTGTAAAGTGTTCGAAATGTTGGGCAATCAAAAATCAAATACAAACGCGATAAAATCTGAAAATATAATTCTATTTACAATGTGTTTTTCTATTTCGCATTTGACATATTTTTAAATTTTATCCAATTTATAAACGATCCACTTTGGAGCCTAATGGAGCTTGCGCCGGACCGTTCTGCAGTGTACAAGCTCACTGTACTGCACGTACGTACGCAAACAACTCTTAAAAAATAAATAGGTAATTATGACGGTTTGTACATTATAATGGTGTCACAACACATTTGAGAATTATAAAGTGTGTGTAAAGTTATTACTTTTAAAAGTATTTCGACTATTTATGTTAATAAAAATAAAATTTGATTTCATAATTAGTATAGTGGTGTGAGTGTGTAATCGCTTGCACGCATGTAGTATTTTTGGCTTCATGTTTTTAATCGCTTAAGTTCCGACACTATCCTTCTATGCGTTATTATTCTAAGTCTATTTATATTGCTTTTTCTACTTCGCATTTGATATCTTTTTAAACTTTTCTCCAGCTTATATATGATCCGCTATTAGAAACAAGCCTCGCCTCCTTTTCAGTGAGAAGGGAAATGAACTATAACTATTCAAACGAGTTGGTATAGATTTTAATTTCGAGTGTTACTTCTCTTGCAAAGATGTTATCTGCTTATATTCCCTAGTCATCTTTCTCCAGCGGATTACTTAAAAGGAAGTGAATTATATTCTTTCTCCGTCTTTAGGTAAATAGCCTCATTGGACAATTTTCCATTCCTTTATATGTTAACTCAGAATTAAAGGGTTACGGGGTGTCCTGGCAACTTATGACTTTTTTAATGGTGATCATACTATTGCCAGCAGTAGACGTCGATGAGTGAATAGCTGAATAGATAATGATGGATGAAAGGCCAAAACTAAAAATTTATTAATTTGTTGTATTTTCAATCTAAGCGCCTAAAATTTTTACGTAGCACCATGTTGTATCAAATTGGATAGTAGATATTTTTTATTAAATTCTATTCATACAATCAATATTAGCCCGACTCTGCACAGTTATGATCATAGCTATTTATGATACATAAAGGGACGTAACGTTATTCATATTTTCGAAATTGGAATTCCGAATTCAAATTAGATTTTATATTCTCCTTTTTATTTTATTAGCACACTAGTGTAAATTGTTGTTGCCAGTAGAGTGAATTTGCTTTTCAAATTAATTTAAGATCTACAATTATGTCAATCGTTTTTTTATATATACTGACGGACTCATAAACTGCATCAAACTTCAGGATTACTTTGAAATGATTTTTTTAATAAGTATGCAAACTTTTTAGATTAAATTATATAAATATGGAGAGACTGGCTCTTAATCTTAAAAAAAGCAATATTTAAAAATAGAACTGCAGTAAAACAAATGAATATAGCCGGGAAAAGGAAATTTACTCGTAGTTTCAGATTTGCGTGTTATTTATAGCAGTTTTAAAATTGATTCTTATTGATTTTTTATTCTTTTGTCAATTGAATTATTGTTACCAGCAGAATTGTTGGGTTAGCTTTTTAACTCATCGAGAGTTTCTGAACCATAATATGGATACTTTGTCCGAACAAGCTGCTCAAATTGTAGCATTGGTGCGGGAGGGCTTGGATCAACGAACGTTTGGTAGAAATTTAAATTTAAACCAGTCTACGGTTTCTAGAATATACAGAAGGTTTGTGGAGATAGGTTCTTACAAAAGGAGACGTGGTACAGGCAGAACTCGAGCAACCACCGGTCGTGATGACCGATTTATTGTTACAACTTCCCTGCGAAATCGTTTCCTCACGTCAGTTAACATCAAAACAGAGCTTAATGAAGTGCGTGGAGTAAACATTAGTGCACGAACAATAAGAAGAAGGTTAAAGGAAGCGGATATCACCCCTTTTAGACCAGCAAATGGTCCAAAGTTGTCTGTAGCTCGCAGACAAGCTCGCTTAAGATTTGCGCGTGATCACCTAAATTGGACAGATGAGCAATGGGCCTCCGTATTGTTCACAGACGAGTGTAGGACATGTTTATATAGTGCAGATGGTCGCAGAAGAGTCTATCGTCGACGTGGGGAGCGATATGCTCAAAGTTGCATTGAGGAGCGTGTTCCTTTTGGAGGCGGTTCGTGCATGGTCTGGGGTGGCATATCGATGAACGGGCGAACAGAACTTGTGTTCATAGACATGGTCCGTCAAAACGGTAGTAGAGGGGGTTTGATTGCACATTGTTACATAACTACTACTACATAACATAAGAGATCTTAGAAGATCACGTGGTGCCTTACATGGGATTTATAGGCGAAAATTTTACTTTAATGCAGGATAATGCCCGGCCGCACGCTGCTGCACTAGTTCGACAATATTGCGAAGAGGTTGGGATACGTACAATGAATTGGCCAGCACGCAACCCGGATCTTAATACCATTGAGCATCTTTGGGACAATTTAAAAAGAGCTGTATATGCGAGAAATCCTGTGCCTACGACAGTGGCACAACTAAGAACAGCACTTTCAGAAGAATGGGACAATATTCCGCAAGATCTTTTAATAACCCTAATCAAATCTATGTGGAACCGATTAGAATCCGTAATAAGGGCACGTGGAGGTAATACACCTTATTAAAACATAAAAAAACCCTTGCATAAAGTTTGTGTCTATTGTTAAAACCAATTTTTTAATTAAACCAATTTTCTTTAAATTTCTGTTTTTGCTTCAAAAAAGTTTTAAGGACCTTTGCAGTACACAAATTTAAACTTAAGGATATGACCCTACGCTGTTTTAAAGTTAACGAACCAATCTAGACGTTTCAATTTAAATCTGTGTAGAAAGTTTGCATACTTGGTTAAAATATTTATTTCAAAGTCGTTTTGACGTGACAACGTCTTATAAATTGGTTTGCCGGGTGACACTTCAAGAAACTGCGTTACGCTCCGCTCACGTTATGCGCTCACAATAAGAGCGAGTGAGAGGCACGCGTCCCTTCCACTCGGGCATGGTAATTCAGTGCGAGATTCTTTGTATAAATTAATGTTTTAAATATAATTCTTTGTATAAATAAATGTTTTAAATTGTTACTATTATTTCATCCTTCTTCCTACTATACGAATGAATATTCACATTAAAATTATTTTACCACTCAAAGTCGTTGTCACGTAAAACTTTCGCCCGTATACCGACTTTACAGGCAACCAATTTTTTTTACTTTGATGCAGTTTATGAGTCCGTCAGTGTATTAACAACAGCTAAAGCTAAACTGCCCTTTTTTTTACTGACTATATACGTCCCACTGCGAGTGCAAATGCACATGAATGACCGAACAGATTGGCACAATTTTCTGTTGGATTTCTTTCGCTTGCATTAATCTAACTTCATAAAAATGGTATTGGAAGTTTAAACTATTTTTTTTCAATGGCAACAACTGAATTTAGAATTGTATACAATACCTACACAGCAATACCTTTTACATGTGAATAAAATATATAGAGAAATGTTTTTATATATATACTCTATTAGTGATTCGTCTTTTGGATATCAAAGTGACTTGAGATAAAGACGTAAATAGATTTAAAAATAAAATAATCTATATAATAAATAAAATAATTTTAGCTAATGGAGTCGAAAGGCCGTGCCGAAGTACTGAAACTAGATATTAGAAATATTGACAGTAATTTTTTTGTGCCATATAGAGACAATTTAGGGAAGGATTTTACGAAATTTAACCCCAAATGGGGTGAAGTACAGTGGCAAAGTTTGTATGGAAAGAAAGTGTGTTTGTACTTATGTACGCACGTAAGAAGTTATAATTCCTTGGCATAACAAAATAAAAATTATTCTAAATATTTTATCCTTCGCGTTATCCGTTACGTTTGTAGATAAAAATGACAGTAATATTGAAGAAAAACGTTTAATACATTAAAAGTTTTGTTAAAACGCATTATCTAGTTTACATTTGTGATAATGTGCGCGCGCATAGTAAAAATGTTGACAAGCTAGTTTCAGGGTGACGATTTTTAGGCCGCGGGTGGCTGGACCGGGGAGTTAGTCCGTCACCCGCCGAGAGGCCGACCGCGCGACGACCACTGACGTTCCTGAACAGCGGGGAAACGTCGGTCCAGGAGAGGGTACTCCCCAAGGGGTATTCCGGTATGGGTATGCGTGCTTACGCGCCTCTGTCGCCCCGGACGGAGCCGGGCGACAGGTGCGCTGACCGTAGCCCACCCCCAAAAAAAGGGAGACGATTTTTCGTGCCGGTGTGGGCGCGCGTCGTAAAAATTTTCTCTCATCATTTTCCTCCAACCGCCCCAAAGAAGTACAACTTCAAAAGCTTTTGCTATTGTATTCTAATATTACCCAATGACTGCTTATTTAGTAAAAAAACATTCTCATCCACCAAAGATGTAAAAAGGTTGATTAAATTTTGAAGTGAAATCGATTAATTAATTTCTTATTCTGAAGCCAAAAAGAAAATAAAAAATAACTTATACATTAAAAAAAATGCATATGCATATAAGTACTAGATAACATCTTACTTTTATGAAGTATCACTAAAATATTTTTTTATAGTATCTACCATTCGTAGGAATATATCTATTTCTCCCTAAGGGTGTAAAATAGAAAAAATGGGTGTAAAATAGAAGCTTAATTTTTCTTAGATCTTTTAATTTAAAAAACAAATAATATTTAAAGGAGACCGTCACACATAATTTCTACGCAGACAAAATCACTGGAAAACTAGCTCTAATAAATCGATGCAACAAGTTAAACCTTACAAAATACAAGGTAAAGATATCAATTCAAATTGTTATGTACTTAATGCTATTACTAATTTATGAACTATATTGGAACAAAGACTTTCTATTCACAAATAAATTATAATGTAATGAACCAATTAAGTAGATTGTACAGTTTGACGTGTAAATGTGACGTCCGGATTACATGATCGCTATGAACTAATAGGGTTGAACTAAGTACTTCGTTATTTTCTTTGATTGATTATTTACCTCGGTCGTTCTTTGGAGTTTGTGAAATGCCATTAAGTTTCATTAGTTGAAGAGTAATTACCTACTTAAGGTTCTGCTTTAAATTAGTAAATAGCTAAAGTATTCGATATTCTTCGTGAAATATAAATTAAAGAAACACTAAATATTAGGTCCTTACATATGAAATTGGTGTTTTGTACGGGAGGAATATAAAGTCACTTTTTTTTTATAAAATATATTTAATTAATCAAAGTATGCACCGTTGTTATCTATGCACTTTTGCCATCTCATAGGTAGTTCATTGATCCCTTTACTAAAAAAAACCATGGGGCCGAGAATCAATAAACTCTTTGAAGGTGGTTTAAACTGTCGCATCGGAGTTGATTTTTTTTCCAAAGTTGTCCAAATCTCGCAAAAATGATAATCTGGTGGAGCAAGGTCCGGGGAGTACGGTGAATATCGCAGACATTCCAATTGTAGCTCATCTAACTTAGTGGTTGTTTGTTGTGCAGTGTGTGGTCTTATGTTGTCATGAAGCAGCAGTGGCCTAGAGCGATTGACCAATCTCGGTTGTTTAGCAGCTAGTTTTCCCTTCATGGTTTGCAGTTACTGACAATAGATATCTGCAGTAATCGTTTGGCCAGATTTTAGAAAGCTGTAGTGAACGACACCAGCGCTAGTCCACCAAACACTCACAAGTAACTTTTTCTGATACAATTTTCATTTAGGGCAGGATTTGGCTGGGTCTCCAGGGTTCAGCCATTGCGACGAGTGCTTCCGATTATTGTACAGTATCCACTTTTCATCACAAGTAATGATTCGATTTTCTTCATTATTGTGTCGGTTGAGCCTACAATAATGAAGAGAATCGAGAGTCGACGTGTGCTCTGAAGTGCTTTGTGATGGATCCGCTTTCAAAATAGCCTTTAATTCTTCATTTTCCACTTTGGTCTCCGGCCGTGCACGGGGTTGGTACTGAAGGTCGAAATTTCCAGACCGAAAACGTTGAAACCAAAAACGTACCGTGCTTTCTTTTGCGACACCAGCGCCGTACACATCATTAATCCTACGAGCTGTTTCTGCAGCACTGGTGCCACGGTAGAACTCGTACTCGTAAATATACCAATATTTCATGTTTTCCATTGTGCGGTAATAAGCGACGCCAAAGAAAAAATAACGAGAAAAAACAAATGAGTGAATGTTTCCAAAACTCAAATGTACCGGCTAAATGAATTTTTAAATTTGAATTTGGAATTCTTAACCAAAGAGGAGATATTTCAGATCAAAGTGGTCAGTACGGCAAAACGCTAATTTAATATGTAAGGACCTAATATTATAATATTCTTTTCATTCCCTTATATTGAATTAGGTGTCGCGGTGGGCACGTGATAACATCTAGAATAATATTACACTCACTATATCATCATCATCATCATCATTTTAGCTCATATACATCCCACTGTTGGGCTCAAGGAGGCTCACACAATAGGAGGGCAATTAACCTTACTATACCATGCTGGTCAGACAGGTTAGTATAGCGTTTTATTTCAAGTTTTCCTTCTCTTGCATATATGTTATATCCCTTAGTCGTCCTTTACGACATCCACGAGTAAGATTGGGAGTGGTGAATGATGTGAGGGAATAATAATACCATTCACCACTCACTATATATTTATATATATTATACTAGCGACCCGCCCTCGCTTCGCTTCGGTTTTAGTTGCTTTACCCGCGTAGTGCCCGTGGGAATACCGGCCTAAAATATAACCTATGTTCTCCCTGATATTATAGCTTTAAATTGATGAAAGAATTTTTGAAATCGGTTTGGAGGTTTAAGTTTGAAAGCGTAACAAACAAACATACTTTCGCATTTATAATATTAGTAAGGCTATAAGAATATAACGCAATGACAATCTACGCGTAAAGTATGTTTATTGGTATCGCTTGTAGAACATTTTTATTATGCCAATTTATGGGCGAGTGATATAGATATGAATTTCATTTATATTTGATATCTACAATGCCTTATTTGCGAAGCCATTTTGGACAATGAAGATAATTCTTACACATAATTTATAGGTATACATTCATATTACATTTACCTCTATTTTCATCTATATATCATCTATATATCTCATTTACATCTATACCAATAAATAAAATTGGAGTGTCTGTTTGTAATGTCAAAATAATAGGCTTATTTCATGCTCACACGGTTATTTGCACGACACCTATGCCTAAAATACAGATTAAAATTTTTGTCTGTCTGTTTGTTCCGGGTAATCTTCAAAATGACTGGACCGATTTCAAAAATTCTTTCGCCAATGGAAAGCTATAATATCAGCGCGTAAACTAGGCTATATTTATCCCGGTATTCCCACGAGAACGGAAACGACGCAGGTAAAACGACTATAACCTATAACCGAAGCGAAGCGAGGGCGGGTTGCTAGTAGGAAATATAAAAGTTAATCTTTTATAAGAAGTTAAGTTCTCCTTTCGTGACGGAGTAATAATACAATTTACTATCACCTTTCTAGCCCGTGGATGTCGTAAAAGACGATTCATCATTATCATCATCATCTCAGCATATATAAGTCCCACTGTTGGGCACAGGCCTCCTCCACAATGGGAGGAAATTTGACCTACTATTCCATTCTGGTCAGACGTGTTGGAATAGTGTTTTGCATCGAGGTTTCCTTCTCTTAAATCAACGTTATCTGTATGTACATCTCTTTTAATTGTATTCTTACTCCGTAACCACCGGATTAAAAGATATAATACGCGTTAACATCTATGCAAGAGAAGAAAAAAAAACTTGAGACGAAATGCAGTACCAACCCATCTAAACCCATCTAACCATTGTAGGTCAATTTCACTCATACTATAGAGGAAGCTAGAACCCAGTACGTCCCTATATAAGCTGAGGTGATGATGACTATGGTGAAGATATAGATCAGTCGGATTACTGAGTCTTCACCAAACTATTGTGGGTCTACACTCCCTCCACCAGGTGGAGAGATACGACCTGATCAAAGTTGCTAGGAGTCGTTGAAGGCGGGTGGCACAGGACTGCACTTTGCAGCGATGTATGAGAAAGGTTTTCGTTGAGTAGAGGACGGCAAAGGGCTGAATGATGATAGGTACACTGAAAAAATTCATAATGTCTATGAGAAAAGCATCGAACATTATTGATCGTAATGATAAGGGATAATTTAATTGCAGTCTAGTAATTGAGATATAGGAATGGAAGATATATTAGAAATTGAAACCATTTTAAGCTGTAAATTTAACGGAATTAGCAGAAATCATGAAAATAGTTCCTACATTGAAAAACTACCTACATATTTTAAAAGACCTACAATGATTGCCGTTTCTATTACATATTGAAATAATTTGCCGTCTTGTGATAAAGTAACAATACAATACACCACCTGCTTCTTCTATTACCATCTTGTTTGTGGGTATCGTACAAGTCGACTACGGCATATAACACGTAGTTAACATCTATGAAAAAAAGGAAAACTCGAACCCTAAATCAACACGTTTGACCACCGTAATATAGTATTTCAATTTCCCTCACCGCACTGGTGGGGCATATATGAGCTGAAATGATGATGATTTAAATAATAATAATCCTAAATAATAATAAACTTTGATTATATACACGTCTAGATGGCTCATTTGCCGTACAAAACGGCCCAAATAATGTCTACTATATTTAGTTGACTCGCTTGTTCCTTACATCAGTGTCATTTGAACTACAACGCGGTAACGTGCTCGTGAAAAAAGTAATAATATGCCGGTGTGTGCTGTCAAACTGTGTCGCAATTATGTGGGCAAATCTTATAACAATATCAAAATCACTTTTCATCGCTAAGTTTTGTTATTTAAATACATTCTTTCAAGATATCATAACTTTTTTAATTCGATATTTATAAATTAATGGAATTAAACAGTGTTGCCAGTTTATTCTCCAGAGATTTGCCCCAATAATGGGAGATAAAGGAAAATCAGTATTGACCATAGCCATAACATATTTGCATACTGATTGTGTTTGATCTTATAATTTTGATATGCAAATCTTGAGTTTTCTAAACAAAAAAAAAATTGATAAAGTTTTTTTTAGTATAGTTTGTTAGTATACATAGTTATTTGGCAGCTAGAAAGTATATATATATATATAATTTTTATATCTTTTACATGTTTTGCGGATTGAATTCATGTCTCAATATGTCAAAATATGGGATTTACCTACAGTGACGTAAAATATATATGTAATAGCAGTAGATAGTAGTAGATTCTGGTAACTGTGTACCGTTAGAAAGCGTCAGTATCCTAACTTGCACTTCTGCAGTAAAATGCATAAATGAAACTACATCTCTAACGCGAGCAGATGATGACAATGAGTGTGATACTAAGCGATGTTCATTTAATAATTTAACATAGGCTGATATTTTTTATTGATTAATCCATCCGAGAGATATTCGGATTATTTTGAACAAGTAGTAGGATACATAGCGGGGTTTGTCGTTCGACGTATTTCTGGGCAGATTAAATGTTCTAGTTGTATTCAGGCAATTAAATCGAATGAACTACTAAATTTCCATAAGTTAGTTAGTGTTCGAGATGAAGGCGGTCTTGTGTATGCCTCGGCAGATGCATTTAAAATCTGTAAGGCAGTGGAGTATGTAATTAGGGATTTCATAAAACAGGGACATATAGTGACGTCGTCTTGTAATTATAAAAAGATATGTCATAAAATAATTTGTCAATTTATCGGTGATAAATATTTTAAAAATTTTAGTCAACACCACGAAACGAGTCTTTTAAAACTTCTAATAGAAAAATATTTGCAAATAAGATGTCACCATATTTGTAATTGGATAACATAATCCATGCCATAAAATCTAAGAGGAAACTATTCCGAAAATAAACCCAAAGAGACGGGTTTTAATTTAAGGTATTTCCTTTGTTTTTGTATTTACAATATTTAAATGAAACACTATTCTATTAATTATATCATTATTTTATTTAACCTCCATCTTATTAAATTTAAAAAAAAATAGAGAAAATTGACAGTTTAATTATAGTAAAAACACAAAGCGTTCTGCATTACTCCATCTAGACGTGTACATAACCAAAGAATCCAAATAATAAAAATGTCTCAAAGTTTGAATTTTGATACCACTTTCTGATTTGGTGAACTGTGTTCAAGTTGCTGTATAAAGATTCCGAGAAACTTCAAGGGCCGCCCTTTACCATAATATATTATACCCATAACGTAATTTGTAGAAAAGTTAACGACTAATTAATAGTTAATAGGTATGGGTTGTTTAGTAGGTATACGGTCAATCGCCGGTTTTAACCTTATTTATTTTTTAGACGTATTTCTCAATTGACCTTGCTTAGCTTTTTAACGGAAGGGCGGCCATATTATTTTATATAAATCGTCCCCACCAATTAAGCGAGCGACCAGAACAGATTCTTTAACTTCGGCGTGTTTTCGGTATACTCCTGTCGACCAAGAACAACAGCAGCAAAAGAACGCCACCCTCTACGGTTGTCTTCTCTGAACGTAGGCGGATAATCGCAGACCCAACCGTAGTGTCGGCCAAGAAGGATTCGATAATGTATCATTTTCTTTGACTAGCATGACTTGGAAACGGCGAACCATCTTGGGGCAGGGAGGCAGAAGAGCGGTATGTTGCTACACAACCTATCGTATTCGCATTAAAGCTGACCATCACGTTGACATCGATGTTATTTTGTTTTCCAAGCAGCATCTTTTGTATTCGATCAAATAAATGTTTGAGACATTAGTTTACGGCGTCCATTTGAACGATGCATTCGGAGGCATTGAAACTGAAATGTAATAGATTTTTGAACGACAATTGTCGATGGTTGCTTCGATCACCAACGTTCATATCTGATTTTCGTAGTAGCTGTGGTTGGTAGATTGATTTATGATCGTTGAGTGATGCTTCGATCAGAAATTTGTATAATTATTTCTGATTTTTACGCGAGTATAAATAGGTAATCTATTACACCTTAGAATAATAACGTATAGAAGGATAGTGTCAATACTTCGAACTTTCAAAATTTGAATCTAAAATTACTAATGGCGCGCAGATGATTACACACGTACACACGCACACCACTATACAAATTATGAAATCAAATTTTGTTTTTATTAACATAAGTCGTCGAATTACCTTTAAAAGTAATGTTAATAATAATTTTATATTTTTCAAATGTGTTGTGACACCATTTGAATGCACAAACCGTCATAATTACCTATTTATTTTTTAAGAGTTGCGTACGTTCGTGCAGTACAATGACTTGTACCTACATTACGGAACGGTTCCGGTGTAAGCTCCATTAGGCTCCAATTGAAATGCCTCACTTTTTGTGCGTGAACTTACCTTCTATACGTTATTATTCTAAGCCATTACACATTATAAATAAAACTACGGATGTTCTTGCGTTTGTGTTTGATTTTTGATTGACGTTCCGAACACTTTACAGCGGTCACGAGCGGAGGTTTATATTCTAATTTCGTAGTAGCTGAAATGTTTTAGGGGTAGATTTTTAGTTAGTAATCGTAGAGTCGCTTTGATCCGAAACGTTCATATTCCAATTTTATAGTACCTACCTGAAACGTTCTTAGTGGTAGATTTTTGATCGATGATTATCGCTTGTTACTTCGATTCTAAACGTACACAAAGGTTAGTACAAATCACTTAATAATTGTATTCAAGATTATAAAGAAAAAAAAAGCTTGTTACGAAAGAAAAAAGTTTTAGAAGTCATTCCAAATTTAGAATGACAAGTAGCAAAATTTATATCCATAGTAATGTACGAAAGAATCTGAAGTTTTAAAAGTTTACCGCCTTAACTAGATTACTTCATAAAAAATGTATACACCATAGAGAGATCGCATACTTTTGATCTGGTATTTCAGACGAAAGCTACCTCAATGGGAATGATCACGTATTACCTGTTAGCAGGAAAAGATATATTATATACTAGGTATCTAAAGAATTTGGCTTGTCTATTGTCATTCTAATTGTAAATATGTCATGTTATAAAATTTGAAGAGTAGAGAAATCGCTCTTTTAATTTCGCAATAGAACGCAGTAGCAATCTACTCTACTTCATCATTCATCCACCCATGAGCCCATAATCGCCCGCTTTTAGATATATGTACGACGGAAGAAGAGTCCGTAATCCGTAGTAATTGATATACGATCAAAAGGATGATGATGATATCTTTTCTATATTTCTTCTATATTTTTTACGTGTACGTGTGTATGTCACTGAATTCCTCTTAAACGGCTGGACTGATGCTAACGAAATTTGTGAACGAAATTTTTTTGAACACACGTTCAAGGGGATTAGAGAATGGTTTAGATTGGCAATTGGACCCGGTAGGTGGCGCTGCTGTGTTATTTGAACAGAACAACGTCTGTTGGGTCAGCTAGTATAATTATATAATTTAACCCATTGAAATAGATTTCAGCGTTGCTTGATAATTCACGTTGCAGTTAATTGCTCCATATAATTCCTCAAATAATCTTTAAAATATTTATGAATGTCTTTAGAATACTAGTTTCTAGTTAATATACAATTCAATAATACAGGAAGAAAATATTCTTAAAACAACCGTGTTAGGTAAATATTGTATTAGTGTGTGTTTGCAGGCACGCGCGCAGGCGGGGCCGGCGGGTCGACTTGCGGCCTGTGGGCGCATGGCTCTGCTGTACCGCGCGACGCGGCTAAAGGACCGCGCCGACACCCACGTCTTCACCTTCGTGGTCACGCGTTCTGCCACGAGAGAACCTGACCGCGATGTCACCTCTAAGGACTTTTGTTGCGCGCATCAACGCTGGGCGGTCGCCTTCAGCCGTACAGACGCATCGCTCGGTTAGTTACTTAACTATTAGTATCTTATATAAACATTTACAAAAAGTATCAATCACCATATATTATTTTTTAAAGTCGTGTTTGGTTATTATGAAATATATAGATTTTCTCCCATAATACAGAATGAATTTGAATGTTTTTTGCGCTAGTTTGAAAATTATTTTCTCTTCTAATGACTAAATAAGTTTTTGAAATCTATGTTTTTGTACAATAAATGCTGTGATTACCTCGTGTTTATCAATGTATAATATGTTTTTTAAAGAGTATGAACATGCGGTTGCTAGTATTGCTAGTAATAGTAACCTTTAGTAATGATGCGAAGTAACCACACGGGTTTTCTCTATCAACCAATAAGATAATTTTTAATTGAGAAATCCAAATCCTTAAGAAATATTTATTTTGTTACAGGTGTGTACTTGGTATGGCGTGGCGCATGCGAAGGCATGCGAGTCTATGTTGATTTCACCTTCACACTTCTTAGCCGTGACCACTTTACAGCAAATGAGGGGTTTTCCGGTAAACAGGTGCGATTCAGCGCCGGTTGCGCGGCACAAGGACGTGGCCGTTGTGTCTCCATTGCTGAACTTAACGCCAAGTTTGCAGACGCTCGTGGTGAATTTCAATTGGAGTTGAATATGTCCCGAGTACGCACTCTATATTCTTGCGAACTTCGAGCTCCTCGTCTCGACACGCCACCTATAGCTTTCGCTGGTTTTGATTGGCAAGTCTCAGCTAGCGGTGGAGGCGGTAAGGAGCCACTAACTCTACGCCTAATAAGATTATCAGGAGAAGGCCAACGCTGTCGTGTGCGATATGCACTCGCACTTGGTGAAGGTGAAAGAAGATTACATTCTGGGCCATTAGAGTGTGTATGTGATGCGGAAGGTCGTACACCACCATGGAATCCTCGACCACCATCTCGGCTATTGCACAAAGGAGTGCGTTTGACAGTAGAACTAGTTTGGGCTCGAGCGCTTGCAGAGCTATCTGTACCAGCAGCAGGTCGCGCAATTACCTGTTATGATCGCGATAAACACGCATGGGCGGTACGTTGTGATATGCACTCAGAAATGGTACGCCTTCACATGTTATATCGAGACGTACACCATGTACCACGCAATCATCTACGATATGTGAGCTGGTCGGCCTGGTTAGTGAGAGCCGGGGCTGCAGCTGGAGAAGCCGACGCTGAAGAACTTCCTGGCGCACCATTCGAGCATTATTATGCACAGGATAGTGCCGATGAAGGACTCATGATGGAGACAGCGCTCCGTGTTGAAGATATGTCCCGACCCGGTTGCGCTTTTTTACATCCGGGTGGTGAATTGCGAGTTCGCTTGGAGTGGGGCGACACCTATTTACTGTTTCAAGCTACATATCATGTTTATGATGATCTTTGTCGTCTACACGCGCATCAGATGAGGTAAATATTGAAATTATTCTAATCACTCATATATTTATATGTTCCATATGTTTATGATGTTTTTTTTTCAGGCGCGAGATTGCTGTACTTCAAGCGGAAAATTATTCACTTGAAAGGCAACTATTTAGTTATCAGAAAAGCCTGGCATATGCGCAAGCCCAGGCTGAAGAGCCGGCTGTAGCGGAGGGCAGTGGTCGGCGCTCACCGGCTGAGCGCTCGCTCTCGACAGACACAGAGTATGCGTGAGACGGGTCAATAGGGACTAACCGTCGTCGTCATCTTTGACGTCGCCCGTTCTCAACTCTTCTATCTTTTCGACTGATTCTGACGTTTTTGAACAATTTATCTATTTTTCTAGACGTTTTATGGCGAGGTGCGCCCTCGTCCGCACCGCTTTCCGCCGGTCGCCTGCACTCTCGCCGCTCGATTCTATTGGTAGCCGATTATTATACTCGACTACTTTTCTATTTATCTGTACATAAATTATATTTAGATATTATGTAATATATATATTTCTTAACTTAAAATCATATACTTACTGCAACAGTCGATTTATGGATAACAAAAGGTCCGAAAAAATAAATATCAATTTTCTCTATTGTATGTTTATTGAATGTACCTACCTAAAACCTGACATTTTTAAATTACATCTAATTAGACGCAAAACTCTTTGCTATTTAATTATTAACGTATTTCAAGCATGTGTTATTATTACATACACAGTACCTTTTTGTTTAATAAAATTTTATTCATGAAGGCATTTGTAGAAATAGAATCAATACCACCTCCATTACTCATATAATTTTATTTTATTCTCATACAATTAAGCTTCATGTCTTTTACTCTTTAGTGATTTTCAAAATTCGCGCTGTAATTTAGAAACATCTAAAACACAAATACTTAACACTACATCCGAACCAGCTAGTTTCACAATGGTTACAGGTGTCAAAGCATGCTTTTCTTTTTTGCGCTCCCGTACCCTTAATAAAACTTTCCATTTATTCTACCCATCTCCTGATAAGGAAAGGATATACACAAATGAATATACTGGATTTTACTAATCTAATGCTCATAGTCTAGCACCTTAGCAAGTTATTAGTTATAAGGTTCATTTTAAACTACATATTGTAGGCATAATACTTTACAATAAGTTAACTGTTTTAAATGCCCAGTATTGCCGTAATTACCAATACAATTTTTATATGCCCCCATGGTTACGCGTATTCCCAGGGTAAAGCCTACTACAAGTTGGGCGTCGCTGGTCTAAGTATATAAATTACATTTATGGTCCAAAGACTATTGATAATGTTAAAAACCACGATATCTGAAAGCTCTGGAACGTAAAATATTCAACTTCACAAGTCTAATCAATGTGACATTCTGACAAGAATGACATATTAGTTGTCAAAATCTGTAAAAATAAACAACGTGCTGTAGAAAGTTAGAAACCACATATTTAAATCTCAGAAATGGCTCAAGGGAAGCTAAAAGTAAAGAGTAAATTACCAGCGGGTGCTAAAAAAAAGAAAGCTAATCAGAAAAATAAAGGCAAAGCAATAACTAAACGGCCAAACGCACCCGCTAAAAGTAAAACTGCGGCGGATCGTAATAAGATGAAATCGAACGTTTCGAAGATGGTGAATGCTGCAGCTGAGCAACAAATACGGGCGTTAGCTTCAAATACACCACAGCTGTCTGCTGCGCAGCAGAGAGTGGCAGCTGCGCCAACAGCCCCAGCGCCCGCTAAATAACCTCACTTTTTGACATGAATATACTACACAAGTACAATATTTATGTCCGTGCCTTGTAAATATTCTTCACTTAAGTTTTACATATAGTGATGATTAATATATTGTTAAGAATCTGAGTAATGAATAATCTGTATTTACATTTTTAAAGAAGTATTAATCTGCCTAATAACATACCTATCTGTTTCTATTTGACTAAGTAAATATCAGCTATACAAATTTATCATACAAAACTATAAACTTTGTGAGTTCCAGCTTATCTTACTTTACATACTAAATAATATAATCATTGATAACTAATGTGAAAGTAGAGCAAACATTGGTAGTTAGAAATTGATTGAATTTACTTTTAACAATATTAAAGTTTTATTTTCCTTGTTATTATTGTAAAAAGGTTTGTCAACATCTAATGATGATGTCTGTGCTTTAATTACCTAATATAAAATTAATATACTGCTATTATATCTCTTAAGGTAAATAACGTGCTGGATCGTGTAGAAAATAATGTGTTATTTCTATAAACTTTTTTAGTAATTTATTCTAGATGAATCCATAGGTAAAGCTTATTTTCTTTTTGACACAAAGACTAAATTATGGAGTTATGTATTATAGTACTTAAATGTGGTTTTTATATTGCATATATTCTGAAATTAAAATGTAATGAAAATGTCATTGAAATTATATTTCCTTAGATATTAATACTAAATTATTTATTTATTTACTAGCAAACTCCAATTATAGTACCAATCCTATCCTAATATAATTTACATTTGTAATGACAAAAACATTTGTTTGAGGTATTTATTTTTTAAAAATGTGCACTTACTGGAATTTTAATTCTTAAATAAAATAGGTAATGGAAACTGTATTCACTTTGTATTGTTAGAAAGAACACATTATATATATTGCACATTTGGGTTATACTTCGTTATATTAGCTTGGTTCTAGTAATCAAACCTAAAAAAATTCTTTCTGCTAACTATTTATGAGTAAAAAGCTTATGGGTAAATTAAATTTAATGCTATGGTCATTTAAAGGCCAGATATGTCCTCTATTTTTAATATAAGTACATATACCTAGATTTTTTTATTGTGTATTTGGAATATAACTGAAAAAATTAATATATAATGAAAGTATTAGTGTACAAGTAGGTACTTAGGTACATAACCTACTTATCAATATATCTATATAATATTGTATCCTTATAAAAAATGTTACAACCTTGCGGATATTGCAATGTATTGATTAATTTTTAACTGACATCAGATTTATATTTCCGATTCTAATAAAACTTGTGAGTATAAGAATTTGAACTTGTTTCTCTTAAGTAAACTAAGGTAAAGAGTATTTATGTGACTTTTTTTTGTATGTTTTTAATGGAGAATTGTTTTAACTATTTAAGTAGTTCAAAATAAGGATTCCACCTGTTGATCTGCATCGGGGCCAGCTCTATAGTGTTGTCAATGAAAACCTAACCTTGGATGTGCTAATGGGTGAATTCTAAGTAATATGTGTGTAACATGTTAGAAATCAAATTCATCATCATCATCATTGCAAATCATATATGTTCCACCCGAACCTAGACAATAGGAGAGAAATTGACCTACTATACAACATTGTTCAGACATGTAACTATAAGGTTTTATTTCTTGTTTTCCTTCTCTTACTAAATATTATATGCATATATAATCCCTTAGTCGTTTTTTACGACACCCACAGGTAAGAAAGGGGTGTGGTGAATTATATTCTTACTCTCTCCAGAGAGTGGCGTTATCGCTCAAAGACAAAATAAAAATTATTGATTCTTTAAAAAAGGAGGAACCGGTCGTAAGATTTCTAACGAGTATGGTATAGATACATCTACGATAAGTGATATTAAGAAGAATACAGATTCCATTTTATTGTACACCTGTAGATTAGATGGTGAAGACATCGGAAAATAATGAAGAAACTGAAAACTGAACTTTTAAAAGAAGTTTTATATTGTTGGTTTTTACAAGCGATCAACTGGGCAATCAATTTCTGGTCCTATTCTCCGTAAAAAAGCATTACAGGTAAATAAAAAATTAGGTGACGATGAATCGTTTGTGGCAAGTAGCGAAAGGTAGTACAGATTTAAGTCTCGTCATGGAATTCATGTAGTATACATATGCACAAAACCAAAGGCTAGGTTTTTCATACATTCGATTATCCGGATGCCTAACGACAACAATTAGTTCATTTAATCGAGTTTCTGCTGTAGTATTTTTTTATATAGGTAGGTAAAATTTTCATTATGTAGAAATTTGTGTACCTAATACTATTAATACATGAAATTGAATTATATTAAATCTTTTATAACGTTTGTGTTAATCTATCGAGCCAGCCGGGGGATGAATTTGAGCAAATAATGAATTGAAATCACCATGTGCCATTCGTTGCCATATTAATCAATCAGCCTTTCACCACCTAAAGCTGCACGTACTTCTCACCTATAGAACGCCACAAGACTTTCAACAAGTCGGCGGACTATCTGATGGCAAGGTTCCTGACACACTAACTCGTCTAAGTATGGTCGGCACTCGAGAACTTTCTTCTTCAGCAGTTATTTGTTTGTCAAGCGATGTGGCCTGCTAATTGTTACTTCAGCATGCTTATTAACAATTCTCTGTCGGCTACACCCATTTTTCTACATCTTTCCATATTTAGGGTCCTTTTTGCAGAGAAATAGCGAGCATAGAAATCTTCGTAGCAAGCCTTTTCTGGGGATGTCTATCACGCCCAAATCCCACAGAGTGGCAGAAATGATGGCGTGTAAACCTATAACCTGTCGTATCTTACCTCTCATAGCCATATGGGTGGGTACCTAGCCTAGCCATCGGTACCTAGCTTTATTTTTCGGTGGATCGATGGTACTTGTCATTAGTCGCCGTTGGTAGTAAACTCTGCCTAGAACTGTGCTTTGAGACTTAGCAATATATAGCAACTCGTTAATTCAAATATTTTTTACTTAAATTAGAGATACGGGTAGATGTGTTACAAGCCGAAAGCTTAGGCCGATCGTGCTCCTCTAAGTCTAAGTCAGGCGGAACGTGACAATGAGTCATGGGTTTTTGTGCGTGCAGCCGGCGTTCATCGATTTATAAGATGTTACCTATCACGTAAAAATGTTTTTTACGTCACATTATAAGTTTTTGAAATTCACTCTTTTGCTCAAATATAATATGTTATTATTGCAATATATTATTTGTAAAGAGATACTTATAATTCGACAATATCTTTTATACTCTGCTACGTGTACATAGCTGACGAACGTCGCAGGACGCTGCAGAATAACAGCGTTGTGGTATTTACTGAGTAGATACCTCAGCATTATGCTGAGCAGCTATCCCTTTGCTCTTTTGCGAAGGAGACGATAATCTTTATGTAATTTTTGTTCTTTTCGTTGTTTCTCTTTTTCTTTTTTTGTTAGTTATAGTTTTTATGTTATTGTACTTTTATTATTATGTTTTTGTACGTGTTCCTCTCGTAAAAGAGTAATAAATTATTTTTCTTTCTTTCATATGCATGCACAGAGTGATTCAAGGGTAAGGTCTATATGTAGGTATACACTCACATCAAACCACAGCATTAAAATTCGTTACATAGTTTAAAAGATCAGTCTAAGCGTACAAAGGACAGGTTTTATCCTACACTAGCAACCCGCCCTCGCTTCGCTTCGGTTGTAGTCGTTTTGCCCGCGTAGTGCCCGTTTCCGTGGGAATACCGGGATAAAATATAGCCCAATTTACGTCCTGATATTATAGCTTTCCATTGGTGAAAGAATTTTTGAAATTGGTTCAGCCGTTTTGAAGATTACCCGGAACAAACAGACAGACAGACAGACAAAAATTTTTTAATCGCTATTTTAGGCATAGGAGTCGTGCAATTTAACCGTTTGAGCATGAAAAAGCCTATTATTTTGATCTATCCTATCATTACAAGCAGACACTCCAATTTTATTTATTGGTATAAAGATCTATATATTTAATTGGTAAGTTGATTATTTGCCAACTATTTATTAACTTAACATACTTCATCTTATACGACTACCATGGTGTAGCCCGCCCCGAAGTGGGCCGTGTACAGCTCTGAGAGTTGGCTGCTTGCCTAGGTGAGCGGACGTTATTACTTATTAGCTAGTGCGGCTGGAGATGCATTGAGTGCAGCCGATGTACGATGTCCTTTGTCCAGGTCTTGAAGGGCTGTAGTTGATGCAATCAACCTGCATATGATCGTAATGAGGTAACCGACCTTGGATTAATCTTTCAGAAGGAGTTCGTTTTTTATAAGTTTGGCGGGGCGTTTTCTACATTATTATCTCTACACTTAGAATAATAATTTATAGAAGGATAAACGTATAGAAGGATAGTGGGATTTTTGGCGGGAATCTGGAAGTATCATGTGGTGTTCTTGTATTATATTCAATATCTTAGTGTTTTAACGTGTTATATTAAATAATTTTGATGGCATTTTATATAATATATAGTGGCAAAACTACTGAGGTGTAGTGAATATGATATAAAACTGCTATACATACCTTTTTGTTTCCACCAAAATTCTCAGAAGATGCCCCTAACAGTGGCCATTACACTATTGGAGACGATACTTTGACTTACTGACGGACCATTACTGACATGAAGAAAATGATAATTTGAAAAGAAAATTATAACTCGACACTGGCAAAAATGGCCTGTATTAATAGCTGATTGCCAAGACAAAAAAAAGAAGAAGAAGGATAGTGTCAATACTTCGAACGTTCGAAACATGAATCTCAAAATATGTACTAATGGCGCGCAGACGATTACACACGCACACCATTATACAAATTATAAAATCAAATTTTGTTTTTATTAACATAAATTGTCGAGGTACATTTAAAAGTAATATTAAAAACCTTTTTAAGTCTTTCAAATGTGTTATGACACCATTTGAATGCACAAACCGTCATAATAACCTATTTATTTTTTAAGAGTTGCGCACGTACGTGCAATACAATGACTTATACATTACGGAACGGTTCCGGCGTAAGCTCCATTAGGCTCCAATTGAAATGCTTCACTTTTTGCGCGCGAACTTACCTTCTATACGTTATTATTCTAAGTCTCTACAATTATTACATTGATTTTTCGTTAAATAAGTCGCAGCGTAATTGATCTAAAAATATATATGTTTTATGTATTGAAATGAGAATCAACCCATACGGTATATAATTACAAAACTGAAAAACAAATTTGGGATTTATAACATAAAAAAGAAAAGCAGGAAACAGCGGCGGATATTTGCGTAATATTTTTAAATTCCGAACTCAAATTTTCGATATAGTCTATGGACATTATATTCAAATATGTTAAAAAATATAAACTTTAATTTCCGAAAATAAATGTTTTTATTAAAAAGTATTTGTTGAAGTGACTGACTATTAAAATTTTAATTAACTTAAACATCAAAATCATATTTAATATTATCGTGAAAAATGTATGATGATGACCACCTGTAAAAACCCTACCGTATAAAATAAAAATATTACGAGCCCAGTTTACGGGTTTTGACTAATAAATACGTTATTAAGTTTATATGTGGGCTACTGCATAAATACTAACAATGTAATTTTATATCATGACACAGGAAATTATAAAACAATGTACATTTAGTAACTTTTATGGCATCCATAATCATGAAGCATTATTTAGTTAGAATATATAAAAAAACCTCAGGAATTTATCCAAGGTTCAAGAAAAGCTGCTTTTTTTTGGGTGGGCTATGGTCAGCGCATACGCTGTCCATTCCGTCTGGGGCGAGGAAAAGACGGCACGCGGCCCCATGAGCCACCGTAATCCTTCTCCTTCGCCATTAGGCTGACCATCGATACCGAGTTAATTGTCATCCGTAGCCAACACGGCGGGATATCCTTTCGGGTACCCTCCCTTTATAACGACCATCCCGGGACGTTAGTCGCCTTCGCGCGGCGGCATCAGGCGTAGTCGCACCTCCACCGCCCGAGTCGCCGACGGCGGGCCGTGTTGCCGTAGAGGAGTTCCTCTCGCGCACGGAAGACTCCAATCTTACGGACAGATTGGAGTCACTGGAGCAGCGGAGAGACTTTGGGTCACTCTGTGTACTCTACCGACTCTTTCATGGGGAGTGCTCCGAGGAACTGTTTGACTTGGTACCACCGTCACCATTCTACCAACGTACCACTCGACATCGTAGCAGGGTTCATCCATTTCACCTGGAAACGTTATGGTCTTCAACTGTACGTTTCCAGCGATCATTTCTCCCACGTACGTGCAAGCTCGTGAACTACCTGCTGTTGTGTTTCCCGAGCGCTATGACATGTCCTTCTTTAAACGAGGTTTGAGAAGAGTATTTCCTTCACGGTAGGCAGCGGCCTGGCTGTGCCCCTGGTATTGTAAAGGTCCATGTGCGGCAGCGTCACTTACCATCAGGTGTGCTGCTTGCTCGTTTGCCACCGTTGGCAATCGAGCAAGCAGTTGACCATAAAAAAAAAAAAGCTCCGCTTCCGTGAGATAACTGCCTCACAGAAGGCGGCGATCGCGTTCAAAAAGGAAAGCTGCTATGCTAGAGGGTTTCTACATTATATTTTTCGTAAGCAGATCTCGCAAACTTTTTTTTTAATGGGCTATGGTCATCACACACGCCGTCCATTCCGTCCGGGGTGACGAAAGGGCGGCATGCGGTCCCATGACTCACCGTATTCCCTCTCCTTCGCCGTTGGGCCGACCACCGACGGACTATCCTCTAGTCCAGTCACCCGTGGACTTGGTTAGGGTGGCATCAGGCGCAAGAGCTCGCAGCCTACCTATTTGTAAGTGACACTGTTGTTTATGATCTATTAATGGCTCCTGGCAGAAAACTGTCAGTAGCGTAATTCTAATACTAGGAAAATATATTAATAATAATAAAAGATATCAATAATGCATTATAATCACTTAATTTTCTGTGTGGTGACAGAGTAAGAATAGAATTTACTACCCTTTCTCTTGCCCGTGGGTGTCGTAAAAGATAACTAAGGGATATAATATGCAGATAATATCTATGCAAGGGAAGAAAACCTAGAAATAAAACCCTATGTTAATTCGTCTGACCAGAGAGATAAGTCAATTCTCCTCTTATTGTGAAGAAGGCCCGAGCTCAGCAGTGGGACTGAGTTAACCGAGATTATAATTTAAAATCGTATAACACTGAAATGTTTCACGATTAGTAACGATATATCAAAAGAAACTAAGAGACAAACATAGATTGCAGCCAGCTTAAGCAAATTTAAAACAAAATCCTTGGTCAACCCGAATAGATTATGCGGGGTGTGTCATTAGTCCGCCACCTGCAGAGAGGCTGACCGCGTTAGGGTGACGTCCCGGTACGCGACTGTTGTTGTCAGGGCGTCGATGGAGATGGTAACTGAAAGGGTAACCCACTGGGCTGACCATCGGGGTTCAAGAATTTGTACCAATGGCTAGTCCTATGGCGATGGGGAGGAGATATAATAGATTAAGGGGCCGTATGCCGCCCTTCCGTGGTCCCAGATGGATTGGATGGAAAGTATCAAGACCATAGCCTCGCAAAAAAAAAAGTGTCGATATGGAGATAAAGATGGCAAATTACAGAGCAATGTGCCGTCCATTTTCTCAACTCTGTTGGTTTGGGCGGGGCGTGACGGGACCATACTATTGAAAAAAAAATGACAACCTGTCTGGACGTGATGATATATTAGGTGAAATTTTCCCTCTTATTGTGATGCCAATCATCGAGACCCGCATTACCTTTAAAGGAGATAAGTACTTAATAAGTACTTATAGAATAAAAAATATATATTTAACTCTGGTGTCGCTTTTGGCAGTACAAACTTATTCGTCGAAACAAAGAGGTACATAAAAACCTTGACATATACATAAGTATAAAAATATAAATACATAATATATGTATGTATAAATTCAACTGGATGTCGCACGGTAAGTGTACGGACGTGCCGGACACTGAGGGGGCCATGTAATATGCTTTTTAAGGACGATACAAGCATCTTAATATCATGCCTCTTTGTTTAAATTCGACAAATGTATTGATAGAACTTCAGATATATTAATATAAATTTCTGTGTGGTGTCGGAGTATAAAGATACCATTCATCACCCTCTCCCTTGTTCATGGGTGTTGTAAAAGATAACTAAGGGATTAAATATGCATAGGTTTTATTTATGCACACTTTTGCAAGAGCAGTGAAACTCGAATTTAAACCCTATGTCCAGGGCCGGATTATCCATAAGGCGGATTATACAACTGCCTAGGGGCTCCGCACTGACTAGGAAGCCCGGAGTATGCATCAAGAAAAATATAAATTTCATTGAATGATTTTTTTGAAAATTTGTATACTTATTCTATAGTATTCCTTTTTTTATTGTTGTTGGTGGCAAAAGAAAAAACGGTACACCTGATGGTAAGTGATGCCTACTAATCATAGACCTTGGACCTTGGATCCGAGAAGCGCATTGCCTAGAGGCCCTGATAGTGTTAATTCGGCCCTGCCTATGTCAATACCTTTGACCGAGGTAGTTATAGTAAGTCAGTTTCCCTCCTATTGTGGAGAAGGCTTGAGCCCAACAATGTATGACGTATATGATCTGAATTTGAATGAATAAATTAATTATTTAATATAACTTTGTTCCCACCGTTTTTCTATAAATGGTGTTAGCGACAAGTAGACGTTGAGCATATTTATGTATATTATCGCCAATTTACAATACTTTTTTGTATCTTGTGAACATAACCTGATAGTAGGTACAAGTAGTGATTTATGTTTATTTTATATAGTTATTCTCGAATAAAAATCTCAAGTTATGAGCCGAATCCTTTATCATTCCCGGGAAGTGATTTAATATTAAAAAATTGGCGACTAAGACTTACCGAAAGCTCTCAGATGCAAGGCTGCTACGATTGAAAGAATGTATTATAAGTGGTTTCAAAGTTTTAAAAGGGGTGATTTTGACGTCAAAAACAGAAATTTTTGCACAGCATTGCGCCTGGTGACGAGAAATGGCTTTTACGATAATCCCAAGCATTGATAATTATGGGGATAGGAATAGAGCTCTATTCTCCGTGTGGTGACGGAATAAGAATACAACTCACCACTCCCTATCTTATGTTGTAGACTAGTGGTGATGATAGTGGATCGTGCCGGGACACTGGCAATTGTCACCTGCAACATTCCGGGCATTAACGTGGTCGACCACTACATTTACCTTGGCTCCCAAATCTGCAACGATGGCAGCTGTGCCCCCGAGATAAAAAGACGCATCGGAATGGCTAAAGATGCTATGACCCGTTTGAGCGTCATTTGGAGGAAGAGAGGAATAGGTATTATAACCAAGATGCGGTTGATCCGAGCTCTGGTATTCCCTATTTTCCTCTATGGCGTAGAAACGTGGACAATCTTAGCCCGAGAACGACAAAGGATTGATGCATTCGAGATGTGGTGCTGGAGGCGATTACTCCGAATACCTTGGAAAAAACGCGCAAAACGCACCAATGTATCTATCTTGAGTCAGCTCAGAATAAAAACCCGTTTGTCGACAATATGCCAACAACGCATACTTTCCTATTTCGGACACACAGTGCGCAGAGGCGATGAGAGTCTGGAAAAGCTGATTGTCGTTGGGAACACCGAAGGCAAGAGATCGCGTGGTCATTCACCAACTAGATGGACTGATCAAGTGAAAGACTCGTCATCCTCCAAATTCTATGCGGTCGTGAGAGACGCGCTGGATCGAGACCGGTGGAGGCAGATCATCCGCTCCAGATGTAGCTCCGATGCTAACCACGATCCTCAGATATGAGGGACCGACTTTAGAGAGAGAGATCTTATGTTGTATAAGACGACTATGGGATATAAGATACATATAACATCTGTGCAAGAGAAGGAAACGCGAAATGAAGCCCTATACCAACATGTCTGACCAGCATGGTATAGTAGGTCAAATTCGCTCCCATTCTGGAGGAGGCCCGAGCCCAACAGTGGGACGTATGTGAGCTGCGATGATGATGATGAAGAATAGCCCTATTACCTTCAAACATAAATGTACCTATGGTCGGTTTTTACAAAAAAGGAACCTTTGGATCATGAAAAAAACAACACTGAGGGAGGAAAATTGTAGAACTAAATATTAGTTACGGTAGTTTCATAATACAATATTTTAATATTGGCACTAATAATAAAAGAATATAACTATCCGTGTGGTCTTTTAAGACACTTACGAGCAAGAAAGGGTGAGGGCAGGGAAGGGGAGTAGTAGAATATATGTGAGTTGAGAAGATGAGAAGATAATGACGATAAATAAATTAATGAAATAAATAACCAGCTGCGACGCCGAATACTTTATTGTAGAAGTGATAGGTAAATAAGAGACAGAATTGAATCTGTTTGGTTTAGGAGACTGAATTGCTATAGCTCTACACTTTCTGAGTGAAGGTGCAGGAGGTGTGAATCTTTAGCTGAGGCTGTGGCTGACTGAACCAGGGAGTTGATCCGTCACCCGCCGAGAGGCCGACCGCGTGAGGAAAAACCAAAGTCCTCCCCGAGTGGGGGACGTTGGTCTTTCCTCGGGTGTGTAAGTTTATGAACTCCTGCAACCTCAAACTTGACTGTGGTCTCTCTTATATTGGGCAAACAAAGAGATCCATAAGAACTCGGATCAAAGAGCACACATCTGATGTGAAGCACCGCCATCACACTAAGTCTGCAGTCTGTGAACATAGTCTGCTGACCGCGCCCACCATAACATCAGGTTTGATAATCCACAAATTCTCGCAAAAGAACACCGATACCTGCCTAGAATGATACACAAGGCTATTGAGATCAAAAAACACAAAAATTTCAATAGAGTGATGGCTGGATGATGATGGCTGTTACTATCAAGCTGGGATCCTGTTATTAACATAATTAAAAATAAATCCAAAAAGACCACCACAAGACTGCATGACACCGTGAGCACTTATTGTATAGATTTGACCCACAATAATAATAGTTAAAGATAATTTTTAAATCAGAAATAGTAGGATAAAGTAAGCCGCCTTAAAATTTGATATTAATTTAACATCATGTCCCCTGAGTTTTCTTGCTGGATCTTTCTCAGTGTGGCTGTGTTCTGATCCGGTGGTAGTATACAAGGTTGTTAAATTTTAAATACAATTACTATTATTTTAATGTTAAATAATTACTAACCATAAACAATATACTTTTTCATATAGAATAATTTTCTTTTTAACTGGCAACAAAATTTGTATCTAAATGTGGGTCAATATTTAATAACTAATTTTCTGTTCAGGTAGATATTTATAAATTTTCTGTATTATTTTTTTTTGTGGGTGGGCTGTGGTCGGCGCGCCTCCGCACCACTCCGTCCGGGGCGACAGAGGGGCTTAAGCACGCAACTAATGCAACTCACCCGAAAACCACCTCGCCTTCGTCGTTGGGCTGACCACCGGAGCAGGTTTACTTGTCGTCAGTGGTCGGCCCGACGGAATACCCCCTACGTGGGGTACCCTCCTATCGACCGACGTCCTCCCCTCGAGGAGGACGTCGGTCTTTCTCACGCGGTCGGCCTTTCGGCGGGTGACGGACTAATCCCCGGTCACGTCACCCGCGGCCTCGGCTAGGGCGGCATGAGGCGCAGGTAGTTGCGCCTACGCCGCCTCAGTCGCCGGCGGCGGATCTCCTCATCGAGGCTGCGCTCCTCAAGCAGGCGATCCGCCGCCTCCTTCTGCGAGTTTTGTTTTGTTTCACTTTGCAGTGTAAGAATGACAACACAAAATTTCATATATTGGCAATAAATTTGTATCAAAATGTGGGTCAATATTTAATAACTAGTTTTCTGTATCGGGTAGATATTTATAAATTTTCTGTAATAACGATGACTTGTTGGACGTGAGGCTTCTTGGTCCACCCGTGTCCATGAATGCTGCAGAGTGTTCGAAACGTCGGGCAATCAAAAATCAAATAAAAACACGATAAAATCCGTAAAGTAGTTTTATTTAAAATGTTTAATACTCGTGTAAACATCAGAAATCATTAATATAATCTATCTATATCAGCTCATGCACCTCCCATTGACATGCCTACATGAGCTACACTACTACACTGGTCAGACGTGTTGTCACACGGTTTTATTATTTTGACATCAGCATCCGAGTCAACATGAAATACTTGGGTTCGACGGGCATTGGTGGTTGCAGGAGTATTTCCGCCGACTTGCACCGCGGCTAGTTGGTGCGGCATCCGCGGTCTTCTGCCTTATGCCGAACGTGGGCGGACCCAGCGCTGCGTATCGACGGTTGTACGCGAGGGTCATCCGGTCGATGGCTTTGTACACTGATATGAGCGGGATCCCCTTTTTTTTTTTCTTTTTTTTTTATGGGTGGGCTATGGTTACCATAGCCGCGCACGCGCGGTCCTGTCCGTCCGGGGCGATGAAAGAACGGCGCGCGGGCCCATAACCCACCCGTACTCACGTCACCTCGTTGTCGGGCCGACCACCAGAGCAGATGTGACTTGTCATCAGTGGCCGGCCCGACGGAATACCCTTTCGGGTAACCTCTCACCTCTCGACGTACTGGGACGTCGGTCGCCGTCGCGCGGTCAGCCTCTCTGCGGGTGACGGACAATTCCCCGGTCCGATCACCCGCGGCCTCGGCTAGGGCGGCATTAGGCGCAGATACTCGCGCCTGCGCCGTCCGAGTCGCCGGCGGCGGAACGTGTCGCCGAATAGGAGCTCTACTCGCACACGATCCGCCGCCTCCTTCCGTGAGATTACGGCCTCACAGAAGGCGGCGACCGCGTCCCAGTTCCTGACGCTGACGATCATCTCCCTGGCGATGGTCGGCAGCGCCAGGTCTGCACCGATAATTGCGACGAGTTCACGGCGATCCCCCTCCCATGCAGCACACTCCTCGAGCGTGTGCTGCGCCGTGTCCTCGTCGCAACTGCAGTGGTGGCAGGACGGTGTGCTCTCCCTCCTGACAATCTTGTGCAGGTACTTCCCGAAGCAACCGTGCCCCGTCAGCACCTGCACCAGTCGGAAGGAAAGCACTCCGTGCGTCCGCTCCAACCACTCCATCAGCAGCGGCCGGAGGGCCTCGACGGTCCTGACACCGTACCGAGGACTCTCCAGCCGGACTGCCCAACGGGCAATGACTTCTCGGCGGGCGTCGACCCGCCAGACGGTGATCTCTTTGATGGAGACCATGCCGCCGCGGGCGCGCGTCTCCGACACCCGCCGATAAATGCCGGCGAGCATCTCCGCCTCCAGGTCCCACGGGGGACATCCGGCCAGGAGGCACGCTGCCTCCGTCGCCACCGTGCGGTAACCCCGTATGGCCCTGATCGCCATGACCCTCTGTGGTCGCCACAGGAGGGCCCTAAGACGGACGGTCAGGGACCCCGCCCACACCGGTGCGCCGTACAGAGCCATCGACCGGATCACCCCCACGTACAACTGTCGGCACGTAGCGCTGGGTCCGCCCACATTCGACATCAGCCGCGAAAGGGCGGACGCCGCGCCGACAAGCCGCGGAACAAGTCGATGGAGATGCTCCCGGAACCAAAAATGCCCGTCGAGCACCAGGCTCAAGTACTTCATGTGGGCCTGGATGCTGATGGTGACCGACTTCACGGTGATCGAAGCGCCGGCGGGAGGCCCGGCGGTACGGAGGCCATGGAACAAACGGGCCTCCGTCTTTTCCAGGGCTACCCTCAACCCCAGCGCTTCGATCCGCCTGACAATCTCCTCGGTGCCGAGAGTTGCCAGGCGTGCCGCCTCCTCTAGCGTCTCGCCCCGGGCTGTGACGAGTGTATCGTCGGCGTAGCAAATTACGCCCAGCCCGGGTGGGAGGCTTCCTCTCAACGCCCAGTCGTAGCCGATGTTCCACAGGGTCGGACCCAGAACCGACCCCTGCGGGACACCGCACGTCATGGGCGTTCGCACAACGTCCCCTACTCGGTCAACGTAGAGGACGCTGCGCCCCTCCAAGTAGTCTGCCACCAGCCGCCTGAGGTACACGGGCACCCCGTGATACCTCAGCCCCTCCCTGATGCAGCTGAATGGCAGACTGTTGAAGGCGTTGGCGATGTCCAGGGACACCGCCAACAGGACTCCTCCGCCGGTGACGGCCTCCGCTACCACGGCCTTCAGGCGCAGTAAGGCCGCGATCGTCGAACGTCCTCTCCGAAAACCAAACTGGGCGTCCGACAGATCGGGCCCGACCCCGACGAGGTGCCGCTCGATGCGGGCAGCCAACACCCTCTCGAGCAACTTGCCCTCATCATCGAGCAGCACGATGGGCCTGTAGGCCGAGGCCGACTCGGGAGACCGTCCCGGCTTCGGCAGGAGAACCAGCCTCCCCTCTTTCCAACACCCAGGGAACTGCCCGGACGTCAAACCAAACAAGCGTCGAACAGTTCCCTGAGGCGTGGTCCCAGGTGCTCGAGGACGAGGGCCAGCACACGGTTCGGAATACCGTCGGGCCCGGGGGCGGTGGATTTGACTCGCATACGCGCCACCGCCACCTCTATTTCCGGCTCCGTGATGGGCGGAGCACTTTCATCGTCGGCCTCCCGGTCGCTGTCCGGCGAAGCCATGACCGGGGGCGTGTGCTCCGCCCGCCGTGGAAAGAGGTCCTCGACAACTCTGGTGAGGAGGCTGGGCTGGAGAGTCTCGGTGAGGGGGGGGCCCCGCCCGTGGAGCTTATTCAGCACCGCGAGGTAGGGGCGACCCCAGGGGTCACGCTCGAGACTGTCCAGCATCTCCCGCCGTCTAACGTCCTTTGCGGTACGGACAGCCAGCCTGAAGGCAGACCGCGCACTGCGGTAAGCCTCGTACAGCTGGCCCTCCCGCTCAGCGTCGCGGTGGCGCGCTCGGCTGTGGGTGTAGGCCCTCCGGGCACGTATGCACGCGGCCCGAAGGTCCGCCAATTCTCGGGACCACCAGGGGACCGCACTCTTCGGGGGCAGACGCCGCACACGGGGCATGGCCGCATCGCAGATCTGCGTTAACGCACAGCGGATGCGGCCAGCCTCGGCATCCACCCCGTCCACCTGGGGCGGTGAGGACAGCCACGACTGAACGATGGCTGCCTCCGCCAACAGGTCCCGATCCAATCGACCCACAGCCCACCGCGGAAACGCGGGAGCTCCGTCCGCCATGTGACCCCTGCTGGGCTGCAGGAGGGTCCGGGAGACCTCTATCCGGATGTATCGGTGGTCGGATAGGGTCTCAACCTCCTCCTGGACGCACCAGCTCCTCACACGTGCTGCGACATTAGGGCTAGCGAACGACAAGTCCACTATCGACCCGCCCTGCTGCCGCACGCACGTTTGCACCGAGCCCCTGTTCAGCAAACAGAGGCCCAGTGCCGCCGCCCACTCTTCGACCGCCCGCCCGCGGTCATTCGTCCTGGAGGACCCCCACGCCGTGGACTTGGCGTTGTAGTCCCCCAGAACGAAGACTTGGCGCGGTGCCAGTCGCCGTATCGAGGCCCCCAGGATGGTGAGGAAGGCCCCAAAATCCGTCGCGCTCCTGTTAGGGGAGAAGTAAACACCAAATAGCGTAACCTCTCCCCATTCCGCCGCGACATACCCATCGTCCCTGTCCTTGAGCAACAAGGGCGGGGAATGCCACAACGTGGAGGCGATGATTGCCACAGAGCCGTCACTGCTGCCCAGCCAATTGGGCCGGTCAGGCACCACGTACGGCTCCGCGGCTACGGCTGCACCGATCAACCACTCCGCTATGGCTTGCAGGAAAACGTCCTGTGCCTCGGCGGCGTGGTTGAGGTTGGCCTGCAGGAGGTGGTAAGATTCGGCCGCCATTAGTGGGCCGTATCCATTACCTCCTTCACGCTGGCGGGCGATTGGGTCGCGCTAGGGGCGGGAGAGGCCGGGGTCGTCGGGCCGCTCCGCCCCTTTGGGGCCGAAGCCGGGGGTTTGCACTCCTTGCTCCCCATGCGGTGCTTGGCGGGCCTATTGCCCGCCGCACACGCGGGGCAGTGGGGAGTGGCGGCGCACGATGCCGCCTTATGCCCGGGTTGACCGCAGCGGAAACAAAGGTCGCTGCAGTCAAAGCAGTTAGTGCATGTCAGCCGAGTGTGTCCGACCGCCATGCACTTGTAGCACCTCGCAGGCCGGGACTCCAGCACGGTCACCCGCGCTGAGCTCCAGCCCACGAGGAGCCTGCCTGAGCCGGCCAATTGCTTGGCTGACTCCACCGGGCACTGCACCCAGGCAGCACCGACGCCGCCCGGACCAGGGCGGATAGCGCCAATTCGGACGGTGTCCACGGGACATCCGGTTTTCGAGACGATGGCCTCCCGGATGTCATCCACCGTCACGGAGTCGTCCAGACCCGTGACCCGCAGTTCCGCACACTTGACGGGTCTGGCGATCTTGACGCCATCCTCCGCAGCAAACAAACCCCTCAGCTTCGCGGCCATGCTATCGGCCGTCTTGGCGCCCTCGGCCCCAGGGAACTCTAAAATCCGAGCCCCTGTCCGGGCCTTGCGGGTCCTGGCTTCAACGCCTCCTAAATCGGAGACGTCAAGCTCCCGCCGGGCGCGACGTAAGACGGCCTCATAGCTGAGGCCGTTCTCGGTCGCCTCAGGCAGGACGGTGATCACCACCGCGGCTGACTTTGGCGGCCGGAGCCTCCTGCGCGACCTTTTGTTACCGGCTCCTGCCTTGGGAGCGGAGGCTTTGGCGGCGCTTTTGGCCTCCGCTCTCCTCTTCTGGCCGCGACTTTTTCGGCTGCGCTCGGCCGTCTGCCAACCCTCTTCAGACGCGGCAGGGGTGCCGGGCACAGCAGTCACGGCCGCGGCTGCGTTGGCCGCCACCGACGGTGCATTTGCCGGCAGCGGCTGGAGTCCGGCCTGAGCAGGAGCCGGTGCCACCTTTTTTTTCGCAGCGGGTCCCTTGGGCTTCGGCCCAGCAACGGCCGCAGTGTAGTTTCCTACGCACCCGCCCTGGCAGGGTAGCGCGGCAGGGGTTGACGCCACGGCTTTCGGCCTGTCCGCAGCAAGCGGCGGCCGGAGTCGGGGCTCCGGGGGCAGTCTCGCCTCCAGAGCTGCCATGCGCGCGAACAAGCATCTTGCCGAAAACATCCACTATGGCGCGCATGGTCTGGTCCGGCACGCCGTCCACTGCGGGCAGTGGGACCGCTTCGGCCAGCTGGGCCCTCTGGGGACTCGCCGCAGCGCAAGTTGCCGCAACGGGGACGACGGGGGCGGCGACAGGGCCGGGCCTTGTCGGCGGCGCGGTTCTCGCCAGCTGCGCGACCTGGCTCCGCAAGTCGGCCATTTGCTTGGCCAACTCGCGGTTCGCCTTCTGCACCGCCGACAGCTCCTTTTGCAGGGCCTTATTCTTCTCCTGCAGGCCTGAAACCTCGCCACTAAGGCGGGCATTTTCGGCCTGCAGGGTTGCCACATCGGTAGGTGGGGGGTCGACACCTACAGCGGGCTCTGTGGCTGCCGCGCTGGTGGGAGGGATGTCCGCTAACACCCTCATCATCCTCGCGACAGCCGCCTCATTCGCCCGCTTTTGGGCATCAGTCCCCCGCACATGGCTGATCGACGCCGAAGTTGCTGACCTCGCCGCCTCCACTGCAGCCCCTCGTCCCCTACGAGAGGCCGGAACCTTGGGAGGAGGCATGATAGCGCCACTCCCCTCGGAGGCGGACTCTGAGCTGCCACCCATATTCAGGGGGCGCTTCCGCACCGTCGCGGGGAGAGCCTCCTCCCCAACCTCTAGGGCTGCCGTCAGGGCCGATGCCGGAGACCGGGATGACCCGCCGACGGTTTCAGCAGCCGACATGTCGGCGTCCGACGGCTCTGCGACAGTACTGCCGCCCTCGTCAGCAGTCGGAGTGGCTGCAGCGGCCTCCCTAGCCAGCCGCTCCTGCCTGGCCAACTCGCGCCTTTTGACGCTGGTGGCCTTCCCCGTCCCCATGTTCTTTCTTTTCTTCCTCTTTTTAGGGGCTTCTATTTTCGGCGGGCCCTCGGCTAATCTTGGAGCCTCAAGTGCCAGACTAGCAGCAGAGCTGCAGTCGGACGAGGCATCTCCCTCCTCTGTACCAGTTTTGCTGTAGCATGGCAAGGCTTTAATGTGGGAACTAGAATTCCCGTTCCTGTGGATGGTATTGGGCGTCTCACCCCTCCTATCTGCAACGTCGTTTGAGAAACAAGTATCCATAACAGTTCCCACGAGTATGGGAGAAAAGAGGTCGACCCGGGCAGAGATCCCGATACCCGGGCAAGCGTACATTTGTATCCCAACACAGGGAGTCCGCAGGTACCCTGGCTGGGGGCGCGCTAACGACTGAACAACCCATCAGCCATGCATCCCCTCGCCGCGCGCCAGAACTTAGGATTCTGGGTGATTGTTTTATAGAGGTTTTCTTCCTCGCGGTCCAGGCGGTTAAGCCAAGACCCTCGCTCCTGAATCTAGGCCTCAAGACAAATGTCCCGAAGCAAGAATCAGGTCTACGATTTGTCGCGGTTGGCAAATGCCTGCCCAGTCCTCAAACGAATGAGTGACTGGACCCGTCGAATTTTCGCGTCCAATACCCTCTACAATTAGAGGGCATGGAGCGACTTTGGGGCATCCCACAAACTGGACCCCCCCTCGGGCCAGATATTTGCCACGAGCGACAATTCCAGAGAGCAGTCCAAGGAATTGTCGCTCGTGCCCAGGGTACACCACGCGGAGGTTTCTGGCGTAGCACCCCATGAGCGGGGTCCCTGACCATCCGTCTTAGGGCTATTCTGTGGCGTCCGCAGAGAACCATGGCGGTCAGGGCTATATGCGGATACCACATGGTGGTGACGGAGGCAGCGTGCCTGTTGGCCGGGACTCCCCGTGGGACCTAGAGACGGAGTTGCTTGCCGGTTTTTACCGGCGGGAATCGGATAACAAAGACATACAATCATCCAATTTCACGTGATGTTTTACTTTCATCAGAGAGTAGGTTCTCTACCGTTCACTTAGTTTTTTTCGCAAGTACTATATATGTACATACGTTAGACTGTGAAACTTACACATTCTCTACAGTAGGATAGAAATTGATCTCTCATATCATAGCGCTTAAGTATAAGCGCCTATTTTCTTCTTTTAATTTATATTTCCCATATTTTTTTTATTGCAAACGAGCAAACAGTATAGCTGATGGTAACTGTTGCTGCTGCTCATGGACCTTTGTAAGGCCGCTGCCTACTATGTAGAAAGTGAAGGGAGTTTGAATGCGTGCAATGAGCTTCGGTGATACTAAAGGCATCACTAAAACCCCCCACACGCAAACACCTTCAGAAGGTTGGGCTTCTATCTCTCTCACTCACCGAACGAAGCGCAGTAACAATTGCTACTACTCGGACGTCGATTTTCTGCGAAAATGTGGTACTACCCCGGACGGACCGGCCTGCGGCCGTAGACAGACTACTGTCAACAGTTTTTTTTTTGTGTGTGTGTACAGCTGTTGGCCGCAGATGGTCTTGACAGCTTGACGCGGACTATGGGTGAGCGCTGAGGGCTCTCAACCCGGAGAAAAGTATGCTAAGCGACATCGCCCAAGGGCTCCCCCTGTGGGGAACGGACCTCGGCTTGGGGCGTCGCTGGAGGCAAAGTGGGCGTGCCCACGTTTTTAGTCGTGACTTTTGCGCGGCGCGGTTTCGCACCTCGACGGCGAGGGCGGAACCGCGGATATTTATTTGTTAAGGCCTCGCGGGCTGTGTAGGCTCTTTGTTGAGCGAGTGTGATATTGTCGTCCTCTTCGTTGAGGACGTGACGAGGACGTCGGATGGAACTGTCAACAGAGTGATCCTACCACTATTTAACGCAAGTGAAATCAGCGTCGAATATAAATATTTTCTTTTTTTCTTTTATAATAGTCACACATTTTCGAATGGCGTTTAAAGCCTAATTTTTTTGTGTCTTGCATTGGTGTTATTCGTTATTTTTCAATATTATATTACGTAGTTCCATTTTACGACCCACGGATAATAGAGATAGTGTTGAATTATATTCTAACTCCGTCACAACACTAATATTTCAGATTTAAATTTGAATCTAGATAATTTGTTGAAAGCTTGGTCACTGTAAGCTAAGACTGCGGGGCGAGTCAGACCGGGTGATGCGTCGATTTCTCCGAATAAGATTAATAAATGCAGGCGTGGGCAACGGGGGGTCGGACAGTGCAGCGGGAGAGGGGTGACATCGGCTAATGACACGCGCCGCTGCACATATTTTTTATCGCGAATTTAAACTGGTTACGGCAGTAGCCAGTTCGCGTAGACGATCACTCCTTTGTGTCCTGCGCGTTACAGCTTTAATTTCTGCCACCGTTTACTGCTCTGAATGGTTCATCGTCCTAACTCCTTCTTTGTTCCATTTTCATCTTTTTCTTTTCAGATTACATATTTATTAATTAACATCGTGTGCTGATAGATTAAAAATATGAGTGAAGCCAAAAAATTTCCCCGACAAAAACTAAAATAATAAAAAAAAGTATTACGTTCTCTTCAATAGGCATTATCAATTAAATAACATTGTAATCATACGCCATTACATCATTTTAGAAAAGAACTAATACTCTTACACTGATAAATCGATAGATATTAACCAAACATAGCTAAGAATCACCGTAAGGAAACTGGCTTTAAAATGAAAAAAACCGCATCAAAATGGGTCTATCCGTTTGAGAGATACGAGGGCAAAGACAGACATACGCACACACAGGCAGACATATACGTTATACTTATGACACCCCTCTTTTTGCGATGGGGGTTAAAATATGTCTAACATCGCTAATTATTACCACAGCATCTTTCACTTATGTATAAACTTAAAAACGAAGCGCAGTATCAAATTGATATTAATTAGACCTTGATTTTCTTCGTAAGTGTGGTATTATACCATATGAACTCATACATTTATGTGTGCAGGCAGAAAACAGGCCACAGCATGATAGAATGATATTCTTAATCATTATCTTATTCTTATTACCTTATTATGTTTTTTTGTAGGACACGAGTGGAGTAATTCGATAAGAATAGATTTTTTCTTAATTAATTAATTCAGAGTAAGAATATTATCATTTTACGTTTAGTGATGGAGAAGAATACAATTCACCTACCCCTTTTTAGCCGCGAGTGTCGTAAAAGCCGACTAAGGGATATGACATGTATACATCATCTATGCAAAAGAGCGATAACTCAAAATAAAACTTTTTACCAATCCAAGATGGGTTGGTAGTTTTAGTTTTTCGGGCAGCGCAGGCGCGAGTATCTGCGCCTAATGCCGCCCTAGCCGAGGCCGCGGGTGATCGGACCGGGGAATTGTCCGTCACCCGCGGAGAGGCTGACTGCGCGATGGCGACCGACGTCCCAGTACGTCGAGAGGTGAGGTTACCCGAAAGGGTATTCCGTCGGGCCGACCACTGATGACAAGTCACATCTGCTCCGGTGGTCGGCCCAACAACGAGGTGACGTGAGTATGGGTGGGTTATGGGCTCGCGCGCTGTCCTTTCATCGCCCCGGACGGACAGGACTACGCGTGCGCTTACCATAGCCCACCCATAAAAAAAAAAAGTTTTAGTTTTGACCAGCGTAAGCTCAGCGTGAGTAGATCAATTTCCCTTCTATTGTGTAGGAGGCTCGAGCCCAATAATGAGACGTATATGAGCTGAAATGATGCTGACAGGGTAACTTACTCTAAAATACTGAATCTGTATTTACGGTGATATGTGAATTTATTCGGCAATAATTTCGAGAATAAAGATATTTTCTGTGTGAGTATAATATTTCACAAACTCCACTCGTGTCCTACAAAATAATAAATTTAAGTAAGATAAAAACACAGCAGCAGGGAGCGCTACGACATATCATTCTTTAAATGAGGTTTAATGAGAGCCCTTTCTTCACGATAGACAGCGGCTTAACTATGCCCCTGGTATTGCAAATGTTGATTGACGGTAGTATCACTTACCAGCTGCTTGTTTGTTGGACGACTAAGGAATATAGTAAACATTTGTGCAAAAGAAGGAAAACTCGAAACAAAATGTATGTGTGTATATTGTATTGTAAAGAAAAAATACATATAATAAGAGATTTGACACATTTTGGATGTTTCAGTAATAATATATTGAAATTGGTTTAGATAACGGGCTACCGGAGATAATGATTCGGTGCGGATGGCCCGGTCACATGACATTTATGAGGTGGTGTACAGCAGGTTATAGGCAAGGTGTGACTGGATCATGGCTTGATTTAAAAAGAAGATTAGTTTGGTTACGATTATGAAGATGTTGATGTCTCTATCATAGTCGAGGTCTTTAGGAAAATCTGAGACTAGCTATGCTCTTTATCACGAATGATGCACATAGACATATTTGTATAATCTTCTTCTTCTCAATCCATAGACTGATGTCCTCTAGAAAAGGTAGGAAACTAACCCGCTACTCCGTTGTGATCAGATGGAATACAACTTTATCTTTAATAGCAACCTGCCCTCGCTTCGCTTCGGTTTCAGTCATCGTACCCGCGTAGTTTCATTCCAGAGAGAATACTAATATTATAGATAAAATATAGCCTTACTCCCTGATATTATAGCTTTTCATTGGTAAAAGAATTTTTGAAATCGGTCTAGTAGTTTCGGAGCCTATTCAAAACAAACAAACAAATCTTTTCTCTTTATAATATTAGTGTAGATTTTCAGTTTTTTCTTGAATAGATGTTATCTGGACCTGTATATCCTTTCGTCTTTTATGATACCCACGGGTAAGAACGTGAGTAACGAATTATATTCTTACTTCGCCCATATACGGAAAATCATCATCATCATCACGCTGCTCTTACTCTAATTACGGTGAACTCCATATGTGCTCTTCTTTCATAGTACATTTTGCAGAAGTTCGGGCAATAGTTTTATGACCGGCTGCCTGTCTGACGTTAAACCTCCTTTTTTATGGGTAGACTATAGTCAGCACATGCCGCCTATTACGTACAGGGTGAGGAAAGGACGGCATATGGGCCCATAACCCACCCGAAGCCACGTCGCCTTCGTTGTTGGTCTGATCATCAGTGCCGAGTTTTTTGTCCTCAGTGTTTGGCCCCACTGAATACCGTTTCGGGTCACCGTCGTGCAGTCAGCCTCCCTGCGGGTTCGTTAAATCTCCTTGGGAATGTAATTATTGACTAGATGGACCTTATATTGAGTTGGCCTAGATCAATTAAAAGCTCTGACTCGTCTTATACGACACCCACGAGCAATGTAGGTGTTGGTAGTATTCGTAGCCGCTACCACGCAACAGATATTGTAGATATTGAATGTCATCATCATCATTTTAGCTTATATATGTCCCACTGTTGGGCTTGAGCCTTCTCCACAATTACTATATCATGCTGGTCAGACAGATTGGTATAGGGTTTTGTTTCGAATTTTCCTTCTCTTGCGTAGATGTTATATGCGCATAGTATCCCTTAGTCATACGACATCCACGGGCAAGTTGGTGAATTGTATTTTTACTCCGTCACCACGCGGAGAATTTCTGAACATAAAATTGTGTAAATTAAAATGCACTAAACACGAAAAATATACTAATCTGTAGTATATTTTTCACATGTTTTGTATAAATACATTTGTATATATTTTGCTAATTTCTTTCTTTATTTAAAGAAATACAAGTGCTGTGTGGTAGCGGCTTCGAATACTACCAACCCTTGCTTTGCTCGTAGGTGTAGTAAAAAACGACTGAGAGCCCTAGATTGACCCGGACCAACTCCATCTGGTACCATTTGGGTCAACGATTACATTCCCAAGGAGGGTTGACGTCAGGCAGGCGGCCGGTCATAAAAGTCATTGCCGAAACATTTTGCAATATGTCAAAACAGATGACATATTGCGTCGACCCCAAGTAATTGGGATAAGAGCAAGATGATGATGATTTAAAGAAATACAACCAGATCCATTTATCTATCCGTTATTAACATTTTCTTTCCCAGTTTCCAAGTTGAGTTCAAATTAATACATTATTTTTATGAATGTCTTCATAAACGGCTACTAATAAAACAGCGCGCGTCGATGTCTTTATATAAGTACAATGATGTCTACAGATGTCACTCACGCGCAGATTGCCATACTCGACATACCTAGCATCGTACATCGCATTACCGACACTTAGAGCATACTTACACCCGTCAATAACAGTTGTGCAGTCCGTCAGCAGTTGATCACAGCCTAACACCTAGTAGTAACCGGTTGTGCGAGCACAGTGCGCTGGATTTCTCTGTTTTCCCATCAACGTCGGAATGATATCGACCGAGGAGACAATAAATCCGGTTCTGCTTGCAGCGGGCTTGCAATTACACTAGTGTCGCGACGAGGTTCGCGGACCGTGCGAAAGTGAAGCATGAGGTGAAAGGGGTACGAGGGGGGTATCGTCTGGGCATTCACAGTGTAATAAAACTCAGTAGGACAATACTTATTAGAAATTAAATTAATTTTTCCTTAAAGAAATTGATTAAAAATTCAGTGATCTTTAGTTTTATTTAGAAGTTGCAAGAATTGAATTAGAGACGTAACATCATTTCAAAAGAAGGAAATCTCAAAATGAACATCTATCAATTCGTCTATTCAGACTGATGCCGTAGCCTAATGTCGCAATATAGAGTTCTTATATCCAAACTTGTGTGGTGACGGAGTAAGAATACAATGCATCTCCCTTCTCTCTTGCTCGTGTTTATCGTAAAAACTAAAGAAGAAATAAAACCCTGTACCGACCCGTCTGACCAGCGTGGTATTGTAGGTCAATTTACCTCTTATCGTGGAGGCAGTTCGAGCCCAGCAGTGGGATGAGCGAGTTGTAATAATAATGATACACAAGCTATAGATACTGAAAGAACGAATTTTACAATGTTCTATAGAACACAATCGATACAAAATTATTTGTGCTGTTTATTGGGTAATTAAAATGCCTATGTAATTGAATGCTTGATTGCTCGCTGCAAATGTTTAACGATGCGAGTTCATATAACACTAAATGGTGTCGATCTGGGCGCTTTCCGATAGACATTTAGAGTTCAGATGTGGTTCACATCAAAATGTTTGTGAAAAGAATTGAGATGTTTGTGAGAGTGTGATCGTAACCAGTATTCGCATACTGGTTTCGCGTGATGTGTAGGTGCGAGGGAGTGCGCGGGAGTGCCAGCCGAGGTTCAGTCCGCGCGCGGCGGCCGGCGCAGACGCACGTCTTACACGCGAGGTGTGCCATGTCACGCTAGCGGCGCGCCCCCATGGTGTACCCCGAGGCGTCCCGCTGGGGCGCGCCCGACGCCGCGCTCGCGCCCCTCTACGATGACGTCTACAGAGGTCAGCTGACACTTGCAACCTCCGCTATGCGAATCTCTAAAGCTCTTTGTTTCTGTTACTCTTACGTCCGTTGTTTCTCTGCGAACCTGTCGCTCTTATACGGCTGCACACGATCCCATTTTACGATCCCTCCGCGTTTATAGTACAGACTTGTATTATATTAATTTGAAAACCGGTGTTTAACGAGTCTTAGGTATAATTCTTTGTTTGTAACCGTATTTAGCATGTCCAGGATTTGACTTAAATCATTTAATTCATAGAACGAATGCTTTTTGATTGATTTAATAAACATATATTTATAAGTTGAACTAAGTCGCCTATGACTCACTCGGCAAACATTAGTTACTGAACTATTAGATTTATATTTCAATAGCATTCGCTTAGGTCGATGTTTATTATATATTTGCGCCGGTGTGAACGTTGTAAGTGAAGGGTGTGTTGCGATCCAGTCCAGTAAGTCTTATATCCGAAACAATATTTATATACATATTAAAATACATGAATGCAGTGCAGTATCTAGAAAGATTTCTACAATAATCAATCTTTTTTTTTTTCATCAAAATAATCATAACTAAAACACAAATGCACCAAATTTTGATACTCCATGTTGATTGCTTTTACCAGCTGATAAAGTAGAACTTAAATTTAAACTAAGTTTAATAATTTATTAGCAGTATAACTAAAAGCAAGATTAACAGACACACAGCGTTATTGGTAGTATAATGGTTATTTAATATATCCTCATCTATTAGCAAATAGAACCTTATTATGTTGTATGCAGGATCAGAAATCGCAAACATGGACACCTTCTGCGCAATTTCATTTGATGTAGAACATTTTATAATGACATTACATACAGTAATTCTCTACACAATAGCGTAGGAGTGGAATTATCTTTATAATGTTTTAAAGTGGCTGTTGGGCCGTGTGGAATGGTTGTTTTATTGATAATTGGGACATACAGCTTATGTCGGTGCTTTAAAGATCAATTAAACTTTGAAAATTGAACTGTCTTAAGGAGATTCAAATTGTGATTTTATAGTAGGTATTTTGTTTACGATCGTCTATAAAGTTTCCATATTTAGAATAATATTGGTCGCTTAGCCATGGTTTACTATAACTTATATAATTGCGACGTTCAATTATTATTATTCTCAGTACAAATCGGCCTACATCGCATGTCGTAAATTGAGATAATAACGAGTCGCGATTTCACGAGCATTTATCGAGCTATCACTGATGTCTTATATATCTCTATGCTGTTTATTGAATTTAATTGATTGTTAATGAATTCTTTAATTAATTCGTTCCATTTCATATATAACTGTGATTCTGTTAATTCCGTGTCCGTGTTTTATTGCTGCCTTTCGAGTTTTATAAATATTTTTGGAAAGGTTATGCCGCATATTAATTCATACATTAGGTGAACCGCTTTTATTCTTTATAATATATCGTAAGGATGTAATGCAAATAGTTGTTAAAGATAATAAACTAAAAAAGTATTACTATTCTAAAAATGGGTAATAAAAATACAAAAAATTAATAATCGAAAAAAAAAATTTAAAATAGAATTTGTGTCGACAAAGTTATTATATATTCAATCAATTATTGTATCAATTATATCAATCCAATTGCAAGATCCGGGACTGTTACGTTCCGTTGCACGGTGGACTGTTTGCGACAATGTGAGCAAGTGTGTATAGGCATCGTGTCTCGCTCGCATGTGGGGGATTTTCACAATTTGCAACGTGCATCGGGAGAGATGCGATCGGCTTATTCTAGAAACCGTAGCTCAAACTATAACTGCACATTGTATATATTATAGTTAAAGTCAGCGCAGGTTATGGATCAGAGTGCATATCACTTACCGCAAATACGAATACGTGAGTCTTCAATAATCATTAATACAATTATTATTTTTTAGTTGTTTTTTATCGAAATATTTCTACATAGCCATGTTTACTATTAATTCATAAGTTTATTTTTTATATTTCTTAATAATTAAAACTAGCAGATATTGACAATTTATGATTAAAAATGGTCCATATTGAATACCTATTGATTATTTTCCATTATTTCACTAACATTCTAACGGTTTACGACATATTTTATTGATACCGATATACTTTTTTGAATCCAGTTGTCTTAATTACAAATCTTACAACATTTCATTTCGCTCGCTGATATATTATGACTAGTACTAGTTTATAGTATGGTGTATCAAATCGTATGTTAAAGTTAATATTTCATTTAAAAAAATTTTGACTTCTATCGCCGATGTCAATGAATAATGATCAGGAACAACATAAACTACGCTAATAAACATCCAATGTGTCGTAAATTGATTGGAAGTGTTCCGTTATTAAATTATATCCTAACGTTTTGTCTAACGGAGATATCAGGACAGAAAGCCAGCTTATATAAAGCCTTGCCAGTATACTAACGAGTAAGATATGATTTTATATCGCCAATTAAATACAGCGATTCGTTATTTGATTTCCAGGTAGAGCAAAACTCTCTTCGCAGAAATAAATCTGAGAACCTGTTTAGAATTAACAATAAATTGATGCATAAAATTTAGTATCATATGTATACATATATATATATATATATATATATATATATATATATATATATATATATATATATATATATATATATAACTTAAATATACTATTTTTCGACGAATGACTGACAGATTATTAGGTACCAATTGTGGCTACAATTTGGGCTATTATTTTCTGGTCACCAACTAAAGGATATAATTCACCGATCCATCTTTTCCTGGGAATGTTGTGCCTACCTAATTAACTAATATAAAAGACGGAATACTCGAACTAAAATAGTAGGACCTGTACTGAAAATAAAAATATTTAGTCTTCCTCTTCCCAAGCATATGATAGATCCCGGTTTTGGGCACGGGATTCATCCAAATGCTGGCAATCAGCCTAATAACGTTGGCCATAGAGTTGGTATGGTATTTCGAGTATGCGCTTTTTCGTAGTGACATTTCTATTTATATTATTATATTACTGAGGGATTTTTATCAATTTTTAAGATAAATAAGAAAGTAATGGTGATAATTGTATTCTTTCCTCATCACCACACGGAATTTATTAATGATAATAAGTGCCCGTGAATTATATCCTAATAATTCCTTTTATTAGATAATCATTTCAGTACGCAGGCTCGCTGTCGGGCTCAGGACTTTACGGCAATGTGAGGGAAATTAGCGTACTATAACCTCGTAAGTCAAATCTGTTGGTATTATGTAGTTTTCCTCCTCTTATATAGATCTTGTATGCATATTTAAATCCCTAGTCGTGTTTTACGATGTCCACGTGTAAGATAGGGGTAGATGGAAAAAATGTCTTTATTTTATTTTAACACAACACTTACACTAAGAAATATATATCTTTATATCATCTAAATATCGTAAATATTTTCTGCATATCATATTTCTTAGTCAGTGTTTCGTGTGTGTGACATAGTAAGAATACAATCCACCACCCACTCTCTTCCTGTGGGTATCGAAAAAGACGACTAAGGGATATGATATGTATATAAAACCTATGCAAGTGAAGGAAAACTCGTCATAAAAACCTATGCCAATATTATGTCTGACCAGTGCGGTATAATAGATTCATTTTCCTTCAATTATGAAGGAGCCCCGAGCCCAACATTGGGACTTATATGGGCTGAGATAATGACAATATTCCTTAGACAACTTTTACGAATTATACGAAACATTTTATTATATATTATCTACTAGCAACCCGTCCACGTTTTGCTTCGGTTTCAGTCGCCTTATGTCCCGTTCCCGTAGGAATACCGAGATTAAATATAACCTACGTTACTCCCTGATATTTTAGCTTTCCATTGGTGAAAGAATTTTTGAAATCGGTTCGGTGGTTTAAGCATGAAAGCGTAAAAAACAAACATACTTTCGCATTTATAATATTAGTAAGGGTACTCAAAACTCTTTAATTAAACAAGACTTTAGATTATCCTTTATCAATCAAAATCATAAATTAACAATAAGCTATTATAAGTATCCTCATTCATATCACAGTATACAATAATGTAGATATTTAAGCTCTTACCTTCGTCCCCTAATAGTTTAGATAAACAACAGTTTCTCATCTATGTACACATCAAATACTCGTTAAGGCTGCCTACACTGGGACTTGGTATCTTCAACTTTATATCTTTCCTGTTATCCGACATAGCTATAGCCGTATTTTTTTTATGCTATATTTATATTTGCTTGCCGAAAATATCTTTGGGATAAATAATGATTTTTGACATTTACTCGAGTATTACACATCTTTACTAATATTATAAATGCGAAAGTAAGGATGTTTGTTTGTTTGTTACGCTTTCACGCTTAAACTACAGAACTGATTTCAAAAATTCTTTCACCATTGGAAAATTATAATATCAGGGAGTAACATAGGCTATATTTTATCCTGGTATTCCCATGGGAATGGGAACTACGTGGGTAAGGCGACTGAAACCGATGCGAAGCGAAGCCGGGCTGCTAGTTGTAAATAAAACTATTGTTACGGATTTTTTTGCGTTTGTATTTCATTATTTATTGTTCTAACATTTCGAACGCTTCGAACCCGACGTTTCAAATACTTTACAATGTTCACGGGTGGACTCCGCCCATGACTATATCAATGCAAACACGATAAAATCCGTATAATAGTGTCAAATTAAATTCAAACGCGATAAAATCCGTAAAAATGGTTTTATTTGGGATAAATTTGTGTCTGTGTATTATATGTTTGTAAAGTCCTCCCGCAATACAAAGCTTATTCCCTTAGTTCAGGGTATTGTATTTAAAAAAAATATATATAATATATGTATGTCTTGTATAACATTATGTACAGTGATATAGAATTATGTTGCTTAATTATTATGCCCTTTACCGTAATTTGTTAGACAACTCATATAAATCTTATTCGTAATTAATTCACCCATATTGTCTTTTGAAATATGGCTGTTTTCACGCACTGTAAGCTATTTTAAGGGAGTAAAATGAAAACAAGGTTGGCGGCGTTTTGATTAAATGGGTTATTTATGATTATAATATTATGATTAAACGTAGTAAATTAAGCACCTATTGTAATTATCGTGTATTAAATATTTTCTTTAAATTGCTTGTATTTGTGAAATTACTTTTAAAGTAGTTTAGATCTATGATTATTTAATTGGTGAATCAATCGCGTACAAGCTAGTTATTTTTTACACTGCGTACATTTGAACAAAAAAATATAGTATAGGTTTTTTTTTTAATAAATAGTTATGTTAACCATCTTCTTTATACCATGGATAGTACGCCAGCGTTATAACAACAAGATATTTGTGATGACGAAGTTTTGATTTAAGGTCCGTTTAAGATGAAATTTATTGGACAGCTATAAAAACTGTTTGAATGCCCGTAAAATAAAAGAGCTTTCAGTTGTTTTTAATCCGTTGAATAATAGGAATCTGTTAATGTAAACAAATCCATCCATATCGACGTCCATTCTTAAACTCCCTACAAAGGGGGATATTATCAAATCACAGATTCTTTCCCAGAAATGTGTTGTTAATGTATTTTTTATTTATTTATTTATTCCACAATGGTTTCTTATTGACTACTACATCTTATTCTCACCAAACGTAATTTTTAACTGCGAGATACGCTCTTATTTATATACGACATTATTTATTACGCGTTTATTTAAATTTAAAAATTCGCTTTAACTCAAACTATATTAAGTATATAGATTAAATAGTTTATAAATACTATATGGTAGTATTAAGCTATATAAAAAGCTATAAATTCTTTATTATATAAGGTTATAAATATTTGCTTGATATTTATATTACTTGCTAAAACAAGATTGTAAAACATTTTAAATATGCAAATATCTAATTAAAATATCTTTCATCTGCCGCAAAAACATCATTTAAAATAGCCTTTTACTAATTAAATTAATTGAACGTAGAAACTTTCTTGAACTTTCTCTTAGATATTAATACTAATAAACGAAATTTTCTCCACATAAAAATTATGAATAAATAAGGAGAACTAGAGTGAAATATTGTTGTTATGTTCTTGCCATAATTATTGGACGTCTACGAATTATTTACTCTTCATCAATTGTACAAATTGCAAAAGTTTTGGCAATAATTCTATAATCGACCAGTTGACGTTATCTTCCTTGGGCATTCTTATTTCACTAATTATCCAAATAGCATCAGATGGATGGTCCAGTCTAATAGATTTTTTATGGTTTTTTACAATATCCACGTAAATATAGGTATAAAGATTGGTAGTATTTGTAACGGCCGCCATACGGCGTGGAGGAAGAAAATTAAACTCGAAATAAATAGTAGCCATAAATAAAATAGTTGCCGTGTGGTGACGGATTAAAAATACAATTCACCACTCCATATCTTGCCTGTGGATGTCGTAAAAGACGAGTTAGGGCTTTATTATGCACATAAGATCTGTGCAAGAGAAGGCAAACTTTAAATGAAACCCTATACCAACATGTCTGACCAGCACGGTATAGTAGGTTAAATTCCCTCCCATTGTGGAGGAGGCCCGAGCCCAACAGTGGGACGTTTGGATGCTGCAATGATGTTGATGATGAAATAAAATTGAAGCGTCTGTTTGTAAGGTCAATTTAGTAGCTTTTTGAATCTCACACGGTTATTTGCACAATACCTACGCCTAGAAGGTAATTATTTTTTTTTTATCTGTCTGTCTGTTTGTTCCGGGTAATCTTTAAAACGGCTGGACTATTTTAATAATATATTGCTAACAGATAGGTTTCTATATAAGGAGTAATTTAGGCTACATTTTATCCCAGTATTTCCACGGGAACTACGCAGGTGAAATCGCGCGAATTTGCTAATCTTTATATTTGAAATTCTTGTGTACATGTGTATGTCACTGAACTCCTCCTAAACGGTTGGACCGACGTTGATGAAATTTTTTGTGTGTGTTCAACGGGATTCGAGAATAGTTTAGATTCACAATTGGACTCGGTAGGTGGCGTTGCTGTCGATTTCAGGGAGACATTTTCTTTTATTTGAACAGAACAACGTTTGTCGGGTCAGCTAGTTTAATATAAACTATAATGAAATACTAAAATGACACAGTGACTCACATATTATTATAAATGGCAACGTGACCGGCATGCTGATCAGCCTCTACAAATAATAATGTAATCTTCAAATATAGACAAAGTTCAAATGTTATTATTCCGTTCACGTTCGTATACTAGAAATGATTTCGTGTACATTGTGACAAAACTAAAGTTAAAATTAATGTTGCCACGTAACTTTATCAATGTTTTGATTACTGATGTTTACGCGAGTAATAATCATGCTTTTTTTTTGGGGGTGGGTTGCGGTCGGCGCACTCCTTGCACCACTCCGTCCGGGGCGACAGAAGGGCATAAGCACGCACACCCACAACCCACCCACGATGCACGTGGCCTTCGTCGTTTGGGCCGACCACCGGAGCAGGGTGACTTGACGTCAGTGGTCGGCCCGACGGAATACCCCCTATTTGTGAATAATCATCCTTACTAATAATTATGCTAAGTTTGTTTGCTTGTTACGCTTTCACGCTTAAACCACTGTACCGATTTGAAAAATTCTTTCATCAATGGAAAGCTATGATATCAGGGAGTAACATAGGCTATATTTTCCCGGTATTCCCACGGGAACAGGAACTACACGGGTAAGACGACTGAAACCGAAGCAAAGCGAGGGCGGGTTACTAGTAAGATATAAAGCTTATTTCTATGAATTTTATTACGTTTTTAATTAGAAAAAAAAAGAAAGAAAGAAAGAAAAACATTTATTATGTTCTCGTTAAATCCAATAAAAACATAAACATAACTAAATAGAAGAGCTTCTTCATCATTTCAGCTCATATACGTCCCACTGCTAGGCTCGAACCTCCTCCACAAAAAGAGGGAAACTGACTATACTATACAATGCTGGTCAGACAGGTTGGTATAGGGGTTTTGTTTCGAGTTTGCCTAGGGATATATATCCCTAAGTCGTCTTTTACTACATCCACGGGCAAGATCGAAGTGGTGAATTGTATTCTTACTCCGTCACCACACGGTAAAGAGGAGATTCTTACATTTTTTTTTTTATTGCAAACGGTGGCAAACGAGCAAACAGTACACCCGATGGCAAGTGTTGCTGCCGCTCATGGACCTTTACAAGGCTGCTGCCTACCGCGAAGAAAGCGAAGGGAGTGTGAATGCGTGCATTGAGGCTCGGTGATACTAAGGACACCACCAAAGCCCTCCACACGCAATCACCCTCAGAAAGTTGAGCTTCCGGCTCTCTCGCTCACCGAACGAAGCGCGGTAACAAATTGCTACTACTCAGACGTCGATTTCCTGCGAGAGCATGGTACTGCCCCGGACGGACCGGCCCGCGGCTGTAGACAGATAACTGTCGACAGTGTGGTCCTACCACTCCTAAATAATAAAATGAAATAATTAAAAAAACATGAAATAATTTATTTTTAACGCGGAACAAAAAAGGCTATTGGCTCAGCTCGTGCTATTACTAAAAAAAAATATTTTTTTCGCAAAAACGAAACCTCCTTCAATAATGTAGACAATGTAGATAAAGTTTGGATTTTTGTTGATTTTTCTAAAACAGCCTGTCCGATTTTGATAAAATTTTCATGGGACCATTTGAAAAGTACATCCTTTCCAACAAAAAAACAACGGTTTATAAACAACGAAGTTATCCGCGAACAAACATAAAAAAGCGTATATACGGTCGAATTGAGAAACCTCTTTTTTTGAAGTCGGTTAATAAATAGCGCTGGTATTCTACCAACAACCGATATATATATGTTAAAAATAATTACCAAAACTTAACTAGTATGTGAATGTGCATGTGCGTATGTGGATTTCTTTTAGTGTGTGTATAGCTGTTAGCCGCAGATGGTTTTCACAGCTTAGCCCGGACTATGGGTAAGCGCTGACGGCTGCGGGTGACGTGACCGGGGAATTAGCCCGTCGCCCACCGAGAGGCCAACCGCGTGAGGAAAGACTGACGTCCTACCCGAGGGGCGACGTCAGTCGATAGGAGGGTACCCCACTAGGGGGTATTCCGTCGGGCCGACCACTGAGGGCAAGTAACCCTACTCCGGTGGTCGGTCCAACGACGAAGGTGACGTGGTGTTCGGGTGGGTCGCGGGTGTGCGTGCTTACGCCCCTCTATCGCCCCGAATGGAGGAATGCAGTGGTGCGAGATGAGCGCCGACCGCGACCCTAAAAAAAAAAAAAAAAAAGCGCTCACGGCTCTCAACCCGTGGGTACGTGTGTGTAGATCTGTGTATATAACTAATATTGAATATTTTGCATATATATGCCATAGATAAAATAATACTTTCCGTGTAATGACGAAGTAATAAAACAATTTACCACCCCCTATCGTCCCTACGAGTGTCGTAAAAGACGACTAAGGGATTATAATATAGCTATTAAAATATTAAGTATTGATATTATTAAAGAAAGCTTTTAATATTTTGAGATCTAAACTTTTAAAAATAACGGCGTTACTTGTACTTTTATGTATTGCTTTTATATTGTTCAGTTTTATATGTATAATATCCTCTTAAAAATAAACTCGTTTTTTTTAAATTTCTTAATGTATATTAGAAACTTAATTGGTGATAGCGTTATCCATTTTATTTTCCTTGTAAGATAGATAACTCGATAAAACCCCATACGAACCCGTCTGACTCTACTACTACTCTACTAGAGTGCCGGAGCCCAGCACTGGGACGTATTTGAGCTGAGATAGTAATGATGATGAAATTTAATAATTCTCGTTTTTGTATTAGTTGTAGACGAAACTTTAAATGATTTGAATAAATTGCCGATCACAGAACTTTGGAATATTAAAGGCCAAGTCCTGCCTACAATACAGTGGGTTTGAACCTCCGTTTCTGCCGCTCACCGAATGAAGCGCTGTAGCCAATTTCACGCGAGTGTGGTGCTACTCCAGAAGAGCCGGCCCATTTATGGCTGTACAATCCGTCAGCAGCGAGCCTTGGTGGAAATATCATAATGTGGGCAATATCAAATATCAAGGGCTAGTTAGGAACTTTTGGTTCATAGTATCATATGTATATGTATATATATATATATATATATATATATATATATATATATATATATATATACATTTTCCATGTGGTGACGGAGTAAGATTATAATTTTATCATCCCCACAGCCCATATACGCCATATACGCATCTTAGCCCATAATTAGGCTCGGGTCTCCTCTACTGTGTGAGGGAAATTGACCTACTATACCACACTGGTCAAACATGTTAGTATACAGTTTCATATCGAATTTTCCTTCATTTGCATCGATGCATACAACATATTATAATTGTACATTATAATTTACCACCTATCCTGCATCATTTAGATTCATAAATATTACAGACTAGCAACCCACCCTCGCTTCGCTTCGGTTCCAATCGCTTTACCCGTGGCGTAGTGCCCGTTCCTGTGGGAATACCGGGATAAAATATAGCCTATGTTACTCCCTGATATTATAGCTTTCCATTGGTGAAGGAATTTTTGAAATCGGTTCGGTGGTTTAAGCGTGAAAGCGTTACACACAAACAAACATCCTTACTTTCGCATTTATAATATTAGTATGGATGTTATTATTATACATAAACCGAGGTTTTCTTTATCTTTTGATATTTTTGTTTATTTTATCATTCACCATCATCATAGCTCACATAAGTTCCACTGCTGGGCTCGAATCTTCACTAGAATAAAAGCAAAATTGATCTATTAAAAATTATAGTCTTACTCCATCAACGTACGGTATTTTATCCTTAATATAAGTAAAATAGTTAAGAATCGTTAGTATCTATCTAGCTCTAGAACATTAAGTTATCTTAACAAAACATTATTTCATAACATATAAATAATTCTTGAAATATTATACAACATAATATTTAGTCGTTTTCCACGACCTTATTTTTTATGAACATAAAAAATGATATCGCGCCGTCTAGAAGTCCAGTTAAACAATAAAAACCGCGATGTCGGCCATGATTGGATGAATATAATTATTTATTATAGTCGTAAAGTGATCAATACAGAGTTAAACGTGCATAATTAACGGTCGACTAATGCTCCCAAATGATTGGCGTCCGTAGCTGTGTCTGAAGTTGTGTTCAACTGGTTTTTAGAGCGCTGTTCGCGGTTCATACACATTTTTATGTGTACATGTTAATTTTCTATTTGTTTGATAGATGAATATGAAATTTTTGTGGGAAAATATTCTTATTGAGTGGATAATTCATTATAGTTAATTGCCAAACTGGATCAAAAATAATTCCGTACAAAAATATACCCAATTATAAAAATAAATGCCCAGTAATTTCGATTATTACGTCTATTAGTGACAATTTTGGGGCAAAATATTGTTGTTAATTATCAATAAATATTTAATTGTAATTAATGACAGCAATGGATCAAAAAGAGTTCCGTAAAAATACACCCAGTTACTAAAAATATCCTCCTTATAATTTCGATTATCACCTTATTTAAATACCTACTTTAAAATAATCGTTACTACCATTCTCTTTCCCACGGGTACTACATTGCGTAAAAGCAGATATCAATAATGATGGCAAACTTAAAATAATTGTATGAATGTTTAGCTAATGCGAGACTAAAAAATAGATCTTTTTTTTTGGGGTGGGTTACGCTCGGCGCACTCCTCGCACCACTCCGTCCGGGGCGACAGAGGGGCGTAAGCACGCACACCCGTAACCCACCCGTGGCACTTCGCCTTCGTCGTTGGGCCGACCACCGGAGCAGGGTGACTTGACGTCAGTGATCGGCCTGACGGAATACCCCAAGGGATTACCCTATCCCTGCCGTCGCGAGGCTAACCTCTCCGCGGGTGCCCGGACTAAATCCCCGGGAAAAAAAAGAATAGATCATGTAAGAGTTGTAAAGAAGAAAAATGAAGAAATAATCACATCTCTCATCTTTCTACGACTTGAGGCATCTTCTTAATTACTTATTAGAAATCGATTTGTATAAATTCGAAAAATTAATCCATTGATCATTGTTTCAAATTTTTGAAATCGTCATCATCACAGTTCATATACGCCGCACTGCTGGGGCTTCTCCATAATAGTAGGGGAAATTGAATATCACGCTAATCAGAGGGTATATGGTTTTATTTCGAGTCATTTTTCTCTTGCATAGAAGTTATATATATATAAGTTAGTGATGTTTTGTTTTTTCCCACCACCCCCTATCTTAACCACGGATAGAATAGGGGATGGTGAATTGTATTCTCACTCTGTCACCATATATATGAATTAAAATCATCGAAAAAACTATATATAAAAAATCTGATATCTCTAAAGCCTATTTTACCGTATGATGACGGAGTAAGAATACAATTCCCTATCTTCCAATCCATCTGACCAGCGTGATATGGTAGATGAATTACCATCTGGGAGTAGGCTCGAGCCTAGCAGTGAGGCGCATATGAGCTGAGATGAGATGATACAAAGCTATTTACAAAAAAATCGATCATATTTACATCTACAGAAGACTTAGTTAACTATTAATTAACAAAATGATTCCTGATGTTTACGCGAATATTATAAATACCATTATTTTTATGGATTTTATCGCGTGTGTATTCGATTTTTGATTGCCCGACGTTTTGAGCACTATTCAGCGATCATGGTCACTGGCGGACAGTCCGCTGTAAAAAAAATATTAACTATCATTTTATTTAAAGAAAACATTCTGAAACCAGAATCATTGTATCACGGGAATCTTCATTAAGATATAAGTTACATACATAAATAACATTTAGACTTCAAACAATTATTTGTTGGTTGCACAAAGGACCCTCGTCTATCGGCATCGAAGGTCGCTCCTTAGACTACTACGCTATCTATACCAATAAATAAAATTGGAGTGTCTGTTTGTAATGTCAAAATAATAGGCCTTTTTCATGCTCACATGGTTATTTGCACTATATATATATGCCTGAAAATCACTTTTAATTTTTTTTTGTCTGTCTGTCAGTCTGTCTGTTTGTTCCGGGTAATCTTCAAAACGGCTGAACCGATTTAAAAAATTCTTTCACCAATGGAAAGCTATAATATCAGGGAGTAAACTAGGCTATATTTTATCCTGGTATTCTCACGGGAACGGGAACTACGGGGATAAGGCGACAGAAACCGAAGTGAAGCGAGGGCGGGTTGCTAGTCTATATCTATACCAATAAATAAAATTGGAGTGTCTGTTTGTAATGTCAAAATAATAGGCTTTTTTCATGCTCACACGGTTATTTGCACGACACCTATGCCTAAAATAGCAATTAAAATTTTTTTGTATGTCCTGTAATTGTTCCGGGTAATCTTCAAAACGGCTGGACCGATTTCAAAAATTCTTTCACCAATGGAAAGCTATAATATCAGGGCGTAAACTAGGCTATATTTTATCCCAGTATTCCCACGGGAACGGGAACTACGCGGGTAAAACGACTATAACCTATAACCGAAGCGAAGCGAGGGCGGATTGCTAGTCTATAATATGTACGCACACCAGTATATATTGTAATCTGTATACTACAATTAATCTTTCAAATTTAGTACAGAACTATTCAAAGCTTAGTACCAGTTTCAAGCAAAGCAAAATTTACATGACCCTACGCATACTTGAGATTCCTTTGCGAGGGCAAATCTCACAACAACAACTTTTTGATTAACAAAATAACATCGTAATTTCTGAATACAAGCGGTAGTGTAAAATAATAGGTCGTGAAATAAAATAGCAATGTTCCTCCAACTAGGAAATGCTATTTGCCGGATTTGGAAGATATCAAAGACATTATGTATTATATCTACGACTAGCAACCCGCCCTCGCTTCGCTTCGGTTATAGGTTATAGTCATTTTACCCGCGTAGTTCCCGTTCCCGTGGGAATACTGGGATAAAATATAGCCTAGTTTACGCCCTGATATTAGAGCTTTCCATTGGTGAAAGAATTTTTGAAATCGGTCCAGCCGTTTTGAAGATTACCCGGCACAGACAGACAAAAATTTTTTAATTGCTAGATGAAGATATAGATAACATTGGATAACATGTAGACTTGCAATATCAATTTGCGTGGATTTAGTAGTAACTAAATATTCGTCCGGGTGGTGATGGAGTAAAAATACAACTCACTATCATGCCTATGGGTGTCGTAAAAGACGACTAAGGGATATGCGGGTGACGTGACCGGGGAATTAGTCCGTCACCCGCCGAGAGGCTGACCACGTGAGGAAAGACCAACGTCCTCCTTGACGAGGGGACGTCGGTCGATGGGAGGGTGCCCCACTAGGGGGTATTCCGTCGGGCCGACCACTGATGACAAGTAACCCTACTCCGGTGGTCGGTCCAACGACGAAGGCGACGTGGTGTTCGGGTGGGTTGCGGGTGTGCGTGCTTACACCCCTCTGTCGCCCCGGACGGAGTTGTGCAAAGAGTGCGTCGACCGCAACGCACCCAAAAAAAAAACGGGATATAATATGCTTATAACATCTATGCAAGAGAAGGAAATTCACAATAAAACCCATGTCTGACTAGTGGGGTAGGTAAATTTCTCACCCATATTGGAGGAGATCCAAGCCCAACAGTACTATAGGACGTATATGGGTTGAGATGATGATGATGACTAGTGAATATAATTTTTTTTCAATGCTCTTATCAGCTCCCACAATTAGTTCTCTTAGGGTGTGGTCTCCTCCTTTAGATGACTTAGCCATTTATACCACTCTAGTCTGATGGGTTGGTATAGGGCAGGGGTGGCGAACCTTTATGTATCAACGTGCCATTTTTATAAAGTCTAAGGTCATGCTTAATCATAGATGTGCCGCAAGAAAAAATAGTTTTCGTATTTGTCGGCAAAATACTATTTTTTCGAAACTTTTATATACAAAATAATGGCAACGTCTCAGTAAACGCGTAGGTTAAAATTAATGTGACTTTTGTTGTTAAATATTAGACTAGATTCTAAATAGAAATTTTTATTATAATGCAACTTTGTGATGAGAGGTGTGCCCAAAACATTGTGTTACGTGCCATAAATGGCACTCGTGCCATCCCTGGTATAGGGTTACATTTCGAGTATTTTTTCAACATTCTCTAATAAGTTTTTATGTTATTCACAGAAATAAATGGGTGGGGGACTTTATACATACTTGTGGCGTTACTACGTAGGTTTAAATCTCTGGTAGGATAAATAAGTACTGATGTAATTTTCTGTACACTTCAGGGATTTCTGAAGATTTCTACGAAAATTCTTGGCAGCAAGTTAAGGCTTTAGTACTACGTTAGCGGCAATAGACCCACCTATTAAGTGAAACTGGGCATTGCGTGGCGAAATGTGGCTGTATTACTTTTAGTATAAAGTCTTGACGCTATAAAAATATTAGTTTATTTTTTAAATTATGTTTTAAACTCGGTCACTATAAATAGAATTCGTAAACAAGCATGTTCATTAAACATTATCTTATATATAAATTTCTAGCGTACGTGTGTATGTCACTGAACTCCTCCTAAACAGCTGGACTGATGTTGACGAAATTTTTTATGTATGTTCAAGAGAATTTGAGGATGGTTTTGATTTACAATTGGAGCCGGTAGATGGCGCTGTTCGGGCAGGACAATAACATAACTTGAGAACGACTTTACCGATTTCGTCCATCTTTTTTTTTTTAAGTTTTCTAATACTTTGAAAATGACCATTACGGAAAAAAATTAAAAAAGATGCTCAGAAAATTAGAAAATTCAAGTAAACTTAACGACTATATAAACTTATCTAAGGTAATCTTTTTTTCGACTATATAAACTTTTCAATCTTTATATATATAAAATATATAAATCTTCTGTTCGTATGTTTGTAAATGAACTCCTTCTAAGCGGCTGGACCGATTGTGATGTTTTTTTTAGCTATTCCGATGGATATGAGAATGGTTTAGATTAATAATTGAAACCACTTTTTTTAGATTTAACAGAACAACCTCTGTTGGGTCAGCTAGTAGCATTTAAAATGTTATGTTACGAAATAAAAGAACGTAGCATTATTATAAATATTAGCAAATAAAACTTATTACTAAGAGGATATATAATACGTTAGGCTAAATATGTACTAAAATAGCATATCCCTTGGTCTCAGCCGTGTAGTTACTGTTCCCGTGGGAATATCAGGATCAAATATAGCCTAAGTTATTCCTTATATAAACAGCTACTTGGCATTATCATTATCAAAATTAACATTAACAAAACATTATTATTGACATCTTCTATATTCACGGGTATCTTCCATGGAAAGATACCCGGTCCTTTGAAAGGCTTATTGACATTGTTATTAACATTATCAAAATCGCTCCAGCCGTTATTTTTTTTCTTTAAGTGTTCATTCGCTATTGTGAATATGCCACTCTGTAAATTAAATACATAAAATAGCTACTTCTATCCAAATGAATAACAACAAGTTTACGTTTTTTCAGGGCAGTCTTAACCATTTTTAATATGTAGGATATCATCTCGGATAAAGGCTCAGATAAATTTATATTATGAATTCCTATTAATTTTCTCATGTTATCTTTGCGTGTCTCAACCGTTATTTTGACATTAGGCACAAAGATACATTTAAATTTTATTTATTTGTATTATAGATAATCACTGTTGTCACTACAATTAAAATAGATAATTCGTAAATAATTTTCATTTAAATAATATGAAGAGATTTTTTTAAAAGAAGAGACACAGTAATTATTTCTTATATTTACGCAAGTATTACATAATTTAAATAAAACTACTTTATGTATTTTATCGCGTTCGTATTTGATTTTTGATTGCCCGCGGTTCATAGCATTCATATAGTTCAGTACAGTTCATACAGTCCGCCCGTGACCATGAACGCTGCAAAGTGTTCGAAACGGCGGGCAATCAAAAATCAAATACAAACGCGATAAAGACCGTAAAGTAATTTTATTTAAAACTAGCAACCCGCCCTCGCTTCGCTTCGGTTTCTGTCGCCCTATCCCCGTTGTTCCTATGGGAATACCGGGATAAAATATAGCCTAGTTTACTCCCTAATATTATAGCTATCCATTGGTGAAAGAATTTTTAAAATCGGTCCAGCCGTTTTGAATATTACCCGGCACAAACAGACAGACAGACAGACAAAAAAATACAATGTAATTTTAGGCATATGTATAATGCAAATAACCGTGTGAGCATGAAAAAAGTCTATTATTTTGACATTACAAACAGACACTCCAATTTTATTTATTGGTATAGATATGCACATGATATTCCTTAGTTGTCTTTTACAATACCTACAAGCTAGAGAGGAGGTGATGAATTGTATTCTTACTCACACATCAATATACTTATACATTAACGAAAGTTTTGACATATCATCATGGATTATCCCTGTGGTGACGGAGTTAGAATATAATTCACCATTCCCTATCTTGTCCATGAATGTCGTAAAAGATGAGAAAGGGATATGGTAAGCATATAACATTTGTGCAAGAGAAGGAAAACTCTAAACAAAAGTCGATTCCAAACACGTCTGACCAACGGGGAATAGAAGGTCAATTCCTCTTTCATTATGAAGGAGGCCTGAGCCCAACAGGGATATTTATAGGCTGAGATGATGAAGATGATGATGGCTATCATGGACATAGAATTATGCATTAATTGCAATATAAATTTGATTGGGCAGAGCAGCGTCGTGAACTTGTCGCAATCATCGGTGCCGACCTGATGCTGCCGACCATCGCCCTGGCCATGGTCGGCAGTCGGTGGAACTGGGACGCGGTCGCAGCCTTCTGCGAGGCGGTAGTCTCGTGGAAGGAGGCGGCGGATCGCTTGCGCGAGGAGCGCAGCCTCGATGAGGCGATCCGCCGCCGGCGACTGGGGCGGCGTAGGAGCGAATACCTGCGCCTCATGCCGCCCTAGCCGAGGCCGCGGGTGACGTGACCGGGGAATTAGTCCACCACCCGCCGAGAGGCCAACCGCGTGAGGCAAGACCGACGTCCTCCGCGAGGGGGGACGTCGGTCGATGAGAGGGTCCCCCAAGGGTATTCCGTCGGGCCGACCACTGACGTCAAGTCACCCTGCTCCGGTAGTCGGCCCAAAGACGAAGGCGACGTGCATCGCGGGTGGGTTGCGGGTGTGCGTGCTTACGCCCCTCTGTCGCCCCGGACGGAGTGATGCGAGGAGCACGCCAACGGCAACCCACTCCAAAAAAAAACTTTGATAATATTATAATTATTCTCGTAGCTGCGAACAGATAACTAATGTTCTTAGATAGTGAACATTAAATTTGTCGATTAATGCAAATTGCTTTTAAAATTTACTATACAGCTATAAAATTATACTTTGAAGCGTGTATTTATGATCTATTTATATAAGTAGGTACGGAAGGTGTAATATAGATAGACATGTTAAATTTATCGCAAACTGCTTGTAAGTATTTCGCGATAAAAATAACAGGTTATTATTTTAAAGATCCGCACTAGAGGATATTTCCCAGAAACGCGACGGAGTTTAAAATCTTAGTCTTTTTATTTTTATTTTTATAAGGAACGTAGTTCATGTCAGTAAATTAAAATATATTCTAGAATTTTAAATGTTAACTAAACTGTAAATGCTTTTAGCATTGCTAATAACAGTGTGGAGGGAATACTGTAGGTTATGGGCCGCCCATCCGTTGCCCCGGATAGATTGGGTGTGTCAAACTACCACAAAAAAAAATAAGATTTAAATTGACAAACTTCGTCACAGAGTACAAATCATAATTTTAAAATTTTTATCTATTAATATCTATGATTTATCTAAATAAATAGCTCATATATGGCCCACTGTTGGACTTGAGCCTCCTCCATAATAGGAAGGCAATTGACCTACTATACCACGCTATTCAAACTTATTGGTATAGGGTTTAATTTCAAGTTTTCCATCTCCAAGATGTTATATGCATATTAAATAATAATATTATCCCTCCATCCATCCGTCAGCCTACAGATGCCCACTGTTGGACATAGGCCTCCCCATGAGAACGTAATTCGGAACAGTCCTGTACCACTTGCATCCAACGGTTCACTGCGACTTTGAAAATGTCGTCGGTCCACCTTGTAGGGGGTCGTCGCTGCGTCGTCCGTCGTCCGTAGTCGCCACTCAAGAACCTTTCTTCCTCAACAGTTGTCGGTTCGACGAGCGATGTGGCCTGTGTTATATATGTTCATATTTGGACTACTGTAAATAATAATTATAATTGAATTTATTCCCATAATAAATTATCATCTCATTAAATAATTTTCAGACGGTAATATTTTTTTAAAAAGGCAAATTATGATAAGTCGAATAGATAAACATGAATTATTGAGCGCTCCTCTTTAATTATAAATATATGTGTCTATTGTGCGTCTTAATGATTATTTACATCCGTGAGAAAAGAACAAGAAATCATTTTATATGTCATTGATAGAGATACATTTGATTTTAACATTCTGGCTTAGTCGTATTTGCAAATTATACGGCAGTAAAAAAATATAAGTATGCGTTACTTACTCTGTGAGGTTACTTTGTGGCTTACTCTGTGTGGTGACGGAGTAAGAATACAATTCACTACATGCCCGTGGATATCGTAAAAGACGACTAATGGATGTAATACGCATATGACATCTATGCAAGAAAAGGAAAACTTGAAATAAAATCCTATATGACCACCTTCCAATCCAACCTGTCTGACCAGTATGCTATGAGGTCAATTTCCTTCTTATTGTGGAGGAGGCTCGAACCTAAGAGTGGGACGTATATGAGCTGAAATGAGTGATGAATGAATGTTACTTAGGGCAATTTTTATTCCCTGCTCCGGTGGTCGGCCCAACGACGAAGGCGACGCGACTTCTTGCCCATTTACGTGGGAGAGTATTAGGCCTACTATACTACGCTGGTCAAACGGGTATATCTGGTATAGGGTTTTATATCGAGTTTTCCTTCTCTTGCATGGATGTTATGTGTATGTTATATTCCTTAGTTATCTTTTACTACATCCACGGGCAAGAGAGGGAGTGGTGAATTGTATTCTTACTGCGTCATCACACGGATTAACAAGATGTAGTAAAAACTTTATATATAAATTTCTTGTGTACGTGTGTGTCATTTAACTCCTCTTAAACGGCTGGACCGATTTTGTGTGTGGCTTTGAGAATGGTTTAGATTCACAATTGGACCCGGTAGGTGGCGCTGCTGTAGATTTCAAGTAGAATTCCTTTTATTTTATTTGAACACAACAACGTCTGTTGGGTTAACGATTATCTATACCAATAAATAAAATTGGAGTGTCTGTTTGTAATGTCAAAATAATAGGCTTTTTTCATGCTCACACGGTTATTTGAACGCCACCTATGCCTAAAATAGCAATTAAAATATTTTTGTGTCTGTCTGTCTGTCTGTTTGTTCCGGGTAATCTTCAAAACGGCTGGACCGATTTCAAAAATTCTTTCACCAATGGAAAGCTATAATATCAGGGCGTAAACTAGGCTATATTTTATCCCGGTATTCCCACGGGAACGGGAACTACGCGGGTAAAACGACTATAACCTATGACCGAAGCGAAGCGAGGGCGGGTTACTAGTTATATATATATTTCTTGTGTATGTATGCATATCACTGAACTACTTCTAAACGGCTGGACCGATGTTGATGAAATTTTTTGGGTGTGTTCAAGGGGATGCGAAAATGGTTAAGATTGACAATTGAATCTGGTAGGTGGCGCTGCTATCGATTTCAAGGAGAATTCCTTTTATTTTATTTGAACAGAACAACATCTGTTGGGTTAGCTAGTATATATATATATTTTATACTAGCGACCCGCCCTCGCTTCGCTTCGGTTTCAGTCGCCTTACCCGCGGCGTAGTTACCGTTCCCGTGGAAATACCGGGATAAAATATAGCCTATGTTACTCCCTGATATTATAGCTTTCCATTGATGAAATTTTTGAAATCGGTTCGGTGGTTTAAGCGTGAAAGCGTAACAAACAAACAAACATCCTTACTTTCGTATTTATAATATTAGTAAGGATATATTTTTCCACGGCACGACTGCCATTTCACTTCCATCATCAAAAGAGATAGATGCTATATAAAAATACATAAATAATAAAAACAATAAGAACAAAGAAATAAATAGAGTGTTTAATAGAATTAGTACAATATATAGTTTTACTTTCTCTAGTACCGTTCCGTTTTCACAAACATTTTAAGTAGTTAGTTCGATATTGATTATTTCTTTGACACTTTTATGTCGGTCATTGGTCAATTTCCCGATAAGATACGAGTGTGTAGTATCGTCGACTTTTACTTTTAGGTTTCAGACGTAACAGTTTTATGTTCGTCTCCTTATTGCCATTTCAACATATGCTGTTAGTTGAAAACTCGCACGCGTCTCCTTGTAAACTTGAGGCTATTCCCCAATAGGAGGCAAATTTACCTACCATGCTGGTCAGACATGTTGGTATAGGGTTTTATTTCAAGTTTTCAAGTTTTCCTTCTTTTACACAGATATTATATACATATTTTATCCCTCAGATGTCTTTAACGACATCCATGGGTAAGGGTATTTTTACTTTCGGGCCGACCACTGACGTCAAATCACCCTGCTCCGGTGGTCGGCCCAACGACGAAGACGAAAGCGACGTGCATCGCGGGTGGGTTGCGGGAGTGCGTGCTTACGCCCTTCTGTCGCCCCAGACGAAGTGGTGCGAGGAGTGCGCCGACCGCAACCCACCCCCCCCAAAAAAAGGCTATATTTACTTAGAAATTGATCTTAAGAATATTTTGCTGTATCAACACTTGAAATTCTTTCGATAGTAGCAATCATAGGTCTTTATTTTAGGGATATTAAATCTCACAAGATAGACATGCTTTCGATTATAGATAACTTATAATTTAATTTTAATTGTAGTCTAAAATTTGGACTTCAAACCATTCGTATTTCCATGTGAACCGGTTAAAAATTAATTATTATTAAAATATTAATCCTAATATTATAAATGCGTAAGTAAGTTTGTTTATTTGTTACGCTTTCACGCTTAAACCACAGAACGGATTTCAAAAATTCTTTCAGTAATAGAAAGCTATAATATCAGGGAGTAACATAGGCTATATCTTATCCCGGTATTCCCACAGTAACGGGCACTACGCGGGTAAGGCGACTGAAGCGAAGCGAGGGTAGGTTGCTAATATAATATAATATTTCAATTAAACGGATTTAGAATAAATATTAATATTAGGTATATATCCCTTGTTTTCCCGTTGAAGTCATAAAAACTAGCCGAGGAATCATCAGAACCCGCAATATCATTCCCCTATTTATTTTGCCACTAACCTCTTTAGGAAGGCCCTATCCAACAATTTACTTCGATAGGTTAATAGATGAATGTATAAAACTTTTGTACATTGTAGACAAACGAACCCGTGCCTAGTTTATACTAGGCACGGGTTCGTTTGTTAAGAAATATTGCCTTCCTTTTGGATTCAGTATGTTAAAAGATAAATCAGTGATCTTATTAAGCTTGTAACTAATTCATCATCATCATCATCATCTCAGCCCATATAAATCCCACTGTTGGGCTTGGGCTTGTAACTAATTATTGATATCGAAAGCATAGACGTACCAATTTCGGGATTTAATGCACTTTAGAAAGTATTTTATTCTCTTACCTATATGTACAAAAGCATGCCGGGTTTCTATTCACTTGCTGTAAACATGCTAATTATATTTTATATATCACCGCCGTAATAAGACCCACTGTTGGTCTTGAGCCTTCTCTACAATGGTAGGGAAGTTGAACTACGATACCATGCCGGTCACAAATGTTTGTATAGAGTTTTATGTCCAGTTTTCCTTCTCTTATATAGATATTATTCGCATACTACGTCCCTTACAATTCACCACCCTCTTAGTGGCGAATTCTATTCTTACTCTGTCACCACATATGTGCTAGTTATTCGAAGTAAATTAAGCAAATGAGATCAACCTCACAGAAAAAAAGCTAACATTTCAGCTCATACATATTTCAGTACTGAGTTTGAGCCTCCTCTGCAGTGGGAGTGTTATTAACCCACAGTACTATACTGGCCAGATGGATCGGTGAAGAGAGCTCAATATATTTAAATAAAATACTATTTTAAACTAATATGGAGCACGAAACAAGCTTTTATAATGCGAAACTAACGAAAATTTAAAACGAAAACTCGCCGTACCGAATGTTTCTGAACACTAAATATTGCAAAATTAAATTATCATGCTACAAAATTGCTTGACTATTATAAATTAATTGCAAAACTAAGTTCAAAGCGAATGTTGCTCTCTTAACACGATTATAGTGCTGTGTTAGATAGAAAAGAAATAGTGACTTGCAGAATTGTATTCCTCATTACTATATAATAATAAAGTACATAGAGGAACATTATATTTTTTATATACAATTTCACATGCACTTTCTCGAAGCTATTAAATTGTCATACAAAGCTTTCTCGTGTGAATTGAATCACGTGTTTAGTGTACATTTGTGTTATTTTAAGTAAAATGCAGCAAAGCAATTAAAAAGCAATGAAACGCAAACCTTGACGTAAAAATTTACCGGTGTTTTACGTTTAAATAAAAAAAGTTATAGGTTTTATGCAAATTAGGAACCTTTGCGGCGACCACCCCTATATTTTTTAATGTAGTCATTTGCCTTCTAATTTTAGTAAATTCTTATTTGTTTAAGGAAATAGACTAATTGTTATTTATATTTAAATATTGAGGAGAATAAATCGTTTTAATCTAATCTAATTAATTTATAATAGAGATTAAGGAGTATCGTATAAACTACCGCTATATTGTTAATACAAAGCACGTTAAAAGTCACAGGGAACTTTCTTTAGAGGGTAGCTTTCAATAGAATCCTTTTGAACGTCTCCCACAAAGCAAAATTGCGCTATTAACAAAACCACTGTTTCCCGTCTTTTTGTTTTACCCTTTTGAACTAAAAAGGATTTTGTATTTAATACTGTTTTATGTTAAGTATTCCATCCACCCATTCTAGCCTATTGACGTCCACTGTATTACGAAAATCGCTATTAAAATCGGCAAGCGGATTTGCCATCACAGTTGGTGTCATGACTCTCCCATTCGAATACTGCGGTCTCCTGCTTTTTCTCAGCTTACATACGTTCCACTGCTGGCCTTGGCTCTCCACAAAATAAGAGAAATTGACCTACTATATCACGTTGGTCAGATGGATTATGGATGGATGGCAGAATATAAAAATGCACGCAATTTACTAAGTATTATATCCTATTCACTATATTTCAACATTTTGTCAGCATTACATAAAATATCAGCAAAATTATTTAATATGACACAGTAAAAAATATAAAAGCGCTAAATGACATTTCGACATTCGTGTCAAAAGAAACCATATTTAACTATATACGAAACAGTGTTTCCACTATCACGTTGTAGTTTTACCCTAAATATTTTCATTAATTTGCCCTAAATACCCTAGTCAGTCTCCGAAAATCCTTGATTTAGGACGCAAAATTTAAATGAGTTCGAAATAAAACAAAACTTGATGGTTTGATTTTTATTTTAATTCTCATCTATTAATCAGAGTTAGTAAATTATAAATTTTATGTTGAATTTGCCTTCTTTTGTGTGTATGGTGGTGTCTACTTATTATGATGGTTTAGAAATAATATATTCGATAGTTCAATATTATGTTATTATAATTTCGTAAAAGCGACAACAATATACGCTTATCTATAGTAATTTTGCATATTCAAAACACAACACATTAGTTCAAGCGTACATGTTTTAACGAGTTCAAACACGTAGCTTGAACATTGAACGACATTAACGGAAGTAAACTTCATTAATTATTATTTTAACTAGCTGACCCGTGACCAGCGTGACCCAGCTAGCGTACTTCTGTCCTAATTTCAATCAATCTGTTTGATTTGATTTTTTAAATTAGTGCAAATGTGCCGTGCTTTCTTTAAAATTACATTAACATATTTTATTAAATATCTGTGTGGTGACTGAGTAAGAACACAATTCACCACTTACTATATTGCCTGTGGATGTCGCAAAAGACGATAAAGGGATATAATAAACAAAACATCGGTGCACGAGAAGAAAAATTTGAAACAAAACCCTATTCTAATACGTCTAACCAGCGTGGAATAGTAGGTCAATTTCGCTCCCATTATGAGTCCAACAATGAGACATATATAGGCTTATATGATAATAATGATGTTGATTTTATTAAATTGTATTATATATTCATGATAAATACTATACACGTGAAATTAAAAATATTTACCGTATGGTGACGGAGTAAGAATACAATTTATCATTCCATATTTTGCCTCTGAGTGTCGTAAAAGACGACTAAGGGATATGCAAGTAACATCAGTGCAAGAGAAAGAAAACTCGAAATGAAACCCTATACCGATACGTCTGACCAGCGTTGTATAGTAGGTCCCTCTCATAAAGGATGATACCTGAACCTAACAATGGGACATAATATGGGCTGAGATGATGATGATGAATTAAAACTAGAATTATTTCTAACCATGTGTAATGAAAGTAACTTAATCGGTTTCGAATTGGAGTCGAATTGACGTTGTTCTGTTTAAAAGTTTTACGATTAAGTTCGAAAATGATGTTCTTTTATATTTTATTTCTCAGCCCATATAAGTCCACTATTGGGTGCGAGCATTCTCCACAATAGGAAGGAAATTGACGTATTCCACGCTGGTTAGGCGTGTTGGAATAGAATTTGTTTTCTTTCTCTTGCATCTATGTTAAATACGTATAAATCCCCTTAGACGTTCTTTACGAGGTCGCTAGGAGGGAGAGAACTCCGTCCTGCCACCACTGCGATTGCGACGAGGACACGGCGCAGCATACGCTCGAGATCTGTGCCGCTGGGGCAGAGCAGCGTCGTGAGCTCGTCGCAATCATCGGTGCCGACCTGACGCTGCCGACCACCGTTAGGGAGATGCTCGGCAGCATCAGGAATTGGGACGCGGTTGCAGCCTTCTGCGAGGCAGTTATCTCGCAGAAGGAGGCGGCGGGTCGCGAGCGCGACTACCTGGGTACCCCGGGTAGGAGGTATTCCGTCGGGCCGACCACCGATGACAAGTAACCCTGCTCCAGTGCTCGGCCCAACGACGGAGGCGACGTGGTGTTGGGGTGGGTTGCGGGTGTCACGTGCTAAAGCCCCTCTGTCGCCCCGGGCGGAGTGGTGCGGAGGCGCGCCGACCACAGCCCAACCCAAAAAAAAAAAAAGACGTCCTTTACGACAAGTCATCATTCGTTTTTTTTTAATAATTTATAATTATTTAGGCATTTAAATCATTCTTGAATTCATCTCAACGCATACTAATAAAATTAAAATCCATTTAGGCGGTCTTCAGTCACACAAGTACAGAAAAATTATGTAATAAAAATGAATACTATCAATTTTCAATGTCAAATCAATGTTTGCTAAACTTATTACATTTTGATTTTCATGGACACATTATTCAATATTAAAAAAAAATCAATCAATTTAATTATATGTTTAATCGTCCTTCTCTTAGTATAATAATCAACAGTTCAGATTTATTTCAGAATTAGCAATTTGCGGCGGCTCGTCTCACGTGACATTTCAGTTATGTGTCATTGTATGTATTTATTTTCAACTTTTTAATAGAATATTATAAAAATACCCGGCAAAGTGCGATTCGAAATCACGCACGAAGAGTTCTGTAGCATTATCTATAAAAAAGGGCAAAAAATCGCGTTTGTTTTGTGGGAGCCCCTCTTAAATATTTATTTCATTATGTTTTTAGTGTTTGTTGTTATAGCGGCAACAGAAATACATAATTTATATAAATTTCAACTGTCTAACTATTGCGGTTCTTGAGATACAGCCTGGTGACAGGCAGACGGACGGACAAACAGCGAAGTTTTAGTAATAGGGTTCCGTTTTTACGCTTTAGGTACGGAATCCTAAAAATCATTACTATTCATCCATTTCTACGAAAAGAAGAAATTGTTTCTCTGTATATGAATTACACAGGATCTAAATTTTTTACACAAATATTTTATTTTAAATAAAAATAGGTTATTTCTTATAGCATTAGCTACAAATAAAACAAACTTAAACAAACAAACTCTGCAGGTTTATAAAGAAAAATATCCTTCAATTTCAACTTTTTAATAACTCAAGTAATGTTCTCCATCCACGTTTCCTGCAACAGTTTTCCTCACTTTTTTCTCAATGTTAAAACACGATATGGCAATGACTTCGCTAACGTTGGACGTTCAGGAACTGACGACTCATTGTTGGATAATAATAGCTACACAGGAAAAGGCGCCCGCTATAGACAGTGCTCGCCCCTAAGTGCATACATTTTTCAGCGATTAGTACCGTTATTACGACATGATGTCTTCCATTTTAAATACCTGTGTAATATTTTTTCTTATTTTCTCTTGCCCGTGGGTGTCGTAAAAGACGACTAAGGGATATAATATGCATATAACGTCTATGTAAGAGAATATAAACTTGTAATAAAACCCTATACAAATACATCTGACCAGTGTAGTAGGTCAATTTCTTTCCTATTGTGGAGAAAGCTTGGTCCCAACAGTGGGCCGTACATGGGCTGAAATTATAATGAATGATAATAATATTTTCACTACCCATATATTAGTACTTTGCATTAAGGTTTAGTAGTTGCTTCACTTGTACTTTATATAGGGATAGGGATATTGCACAGATTGATTAGTTTCACGTGATTAGAAGGATGCGTTATTTACACTTCACACGTAGGGTTGCCAGGTAGTCAAACCTAATAACCGGACAGACCAGCCAATTTGGCCGGACATTTGGTAGAAAAGCCGGATACCCTACGTTATTGAGGATTTTATGTATTAGTATTATTAGATACGACAAAAAAATGCATGTAAAATTAAGCTTTTTGGATTATTATGACAACAATCGACTCGCCTGCGCTCGGCCACGCTCGGCGCTAGCTCGTTTGCGAAATGTAAAAAGCCTAATAAAAGCCGGACACCGATTATTTTGGCCGGACACACAATTTAAAAGCCTACCTATGTCCGGCTTTACCCGGACAACTGGCAACGCTATTCACACGGATACGCAAAAGTGTACCTAGTTTCAATGGTCCACTCGAAGAATATAGGGCTTCTTGCCGCCTTTCTATCACCTTAGATGGCTTAAAATATTTTTAGATAATAGTAAAAAAAAATGTTTAAACCACAAAAAAATAAAAAAATACGCAGAAGGGGCTGCTAAACATTGCTATCATAATCGCCGAGGCGACAGTAACCCCATTTTCTACTCCACAATAAATTCGTGAATATTTTCAAAGTAAATTTACAACACGAATCCATAAATTATAATAATATTACTACTATAAAGGTCTTGTTTTCTTACACTTTACATATTCCCACAGCAACAATGAAAGTATAAAAACATTACTAATTAAATTATACTAACAATATGGACTTTATATAATAATAGAAAACGTACTCTCGCTAATTTGAGATGAAAAATCTGGCACACTTCGAGTATAAAAGTAAGTTCTCATCTGTTCATATCCTATTTGGTTAAAGAAGCTTATTATAATGGGTGTTTCAGATTCATTTATTATTTTCTTGACAAGATCTTGTCGCCTTATCTCAGACGTTATTAAAGTCATAACCATTAGCTTCAATGCGAGCGGAAATATGAATAAAATACGGCTTTTACAAATAAATTGCTTGCAAACGATTGCAGAGAAATGGCAAAATAAATTGGGTGTTTTATTTAAACGAAGAACGCTTTATTGTTATACTTTAAATGTACAACTCAGACTAAGTGTACTTGATATTTGTATTTTTAATGTTAACATCTTGCCTTTCCTTATTTTTCGAAATAAAAAAGACTATAATGTTTAATAGAGCTGCTGTTTAAAATTGTTATCATTCTTTTTTTTTGTGAGCTAATTATGGTTCCTACCGCACTCAGGTGCAAGTATGATTTCATGAGGCATAACCCGCCGTGTGGTTACTTCTTATCTCTTAGTGAACCATCGGCACAGTCCAAATTTAACTTTAGCGGCTCGCTAGACGCGACGGGTTCCTCTTTGTTCATTGCTGTTGCCAATATTAAAAATACAGAGTTTATACATTAAAATAATTTTTAAAGATTCGTGTTATAGTTTTATCCCGGCGTTTTTATTATTTTACAGCATTCATGGTCAGGGAAGTCTATGAAAATTATTTACAGAAATTTTCTATCGATGAAATCTGTAAAAATATTATGTATATGTAATACTAGCGTAAAGATAAATAACATAGTAGAAGAACCGATCTGTTGTTGTTCAAAAGTCTTAACTTCGAATCCACGGCGTTAAACTTATACTTATCGAAGTTATAGGAGCATTCAATTCTAAATTGCTAGTTATTGCCTATTTTAATGACAAACAAAATTTATCATATCTTAAAAAATATCTAAAATATGTACGAATTCCTACAGTAATTAAACACTGAAGTCGTGAATAGCTCTGGGTTAATATAGAAATTAATTATCCTTAAGTATACCTGGGACGAGCTGGCCGGGCTAACCACGGACGATAATAAACTCAATACCAGTGGTAGGTCCAATGGCGAAGGGATTGGAATACGCTGGGTTATAGGGACTCTCTCTCTCGAATATCTCTGAAGTGGCAATGGGCAGGCCACATCGCTCGACGAACCGTCAACCGCTGGGGAAGAAAGGTTCTCGAGTGGCGACCACGTATCGGACAATGCAGTGTATGACGCGCCCCCACCAGGTAGACCAACGACCTGGTGAAAGTTGCTGGGCGTCGTTGGATGCAAGCGGCACAGGATCACACTTTGTGGCGTAACATGAGGTAGGCCTATGTGCAGCAGTGGACGGCGATACGCTGAAATGATGATGATGATGATAGGGCCTTTCCTCGGACAGTAAAGACGGCGTGTTTGTTGACCATAGCCTGCCCCAAAAAAAAACATTCTGACACTTGCTGTCCTATAAGTAGAATACATTATCTGTATTCTTTGAGTTGCCGAAATATAATGGCAGTCGCTCCGTAGTAGAATCATATTCTGTCGAATCTGGTTAAACTAGAAACTCGACCGATTTTAATATCTCATACATTAATTAAATATCAGAAGTCATTTACTTTTTAAAACTCACGGTACTGTTGTATATAGCACCTTAAGAAGCATCTACTTTTTAGTGGGCATCTATTCATCTACTTTTTAGTAATATTATGATTTACATTTAATATGGAGCGGATCTCTGACTTCTCGCTAAGATAGTTGAGGAGGGTGATAGCTGCTCGAATAGTTCAATCGTAATCAATATGTAAGTGTCACCGCGTGGTGTATATCTTAATCATCATCGTATTTCAGATTTATAATTTTACATAGGAAATCAATAAATCATTTTGAATTGGAATTTAACTATTCTTTTGAGTCATTATTAATTACGAGAATAAACTCATTCTCATCCCTACCCTTGTCTTTATTTTACGAATATATAAACAGAAACAAAGAGATAAAGAGATTTTTTGTATAATAACTAAAATTAACAGTCCTTATAGTATAGATGTAGATAGTAAATAACTTATTACTAACACTGCTTAGGTCTATAGCTTTAGATAGTAGATAGATGGTATAGTAATATCCGTTACTTGAAAATCTCATTCTAAGCATATAAAGTTTAATAATAGAGCAGGTCAATTATTTGAAACATTTATAAGAATTTATTTTTTATTACCTGATATAGTTTTAAATTGCCTTTGGTGGTTTATAGCTCACCTGATTGTAAAAGGTATATGCCACACATGGATATATGCAATAACAGGGGCAAAATCAAGTCACTGCCATTCAAAAAACTTTGGACTTGCAACCTTGTTCGGAGCAAATTGCTATTACTTTAGTATCTATTTTCTCCGAAAGGCTAGTACTTTTCCGGATGAATGACCTTATTTATGGCTGCAGATTAAATTTTGTAAGCAACACGGCACTATTACTAAAAGAAAAAATTAAGAGAATAGAAGTACGAGAGTACTCGTATTAGAATGATTGTACCTATCAGCTTATTGTCCTCCACTGTAGGAAATAGACCTCCACACGGCAATTCGCCATTCTTGGCAGGTGTTTTGCTAATCGCAGATAGTGTAATTGGTGTCCCAGGAGAATGCTGCTGACTGATTTTTACGATTCCCACAAAAATTGAAGGAGTGGTTACCTATTGTATTCTTAATCTGCCGCAGTTACAATGATGGTGTATTTTGTGATATTTGAAGAAATTAATTTTGTGTAGCTGATGGAGTTCTCTCAACGGTGAACGTGGTGGAGGCACTGCAGGAATTTTGGCAGGTGAAGGCAGCACGCGGAGGTGGTGCGGCGGGGGGTGCCCTCGTCATCTACGAGTCAGTACCGGCTGCGCATCCCCCCTATGTCTGTTATGTCACGTTGCCCGGAGGCGCATGTTTTGGCAGTTTTCAAGTAAGTTTTTCAACGCATTTTCAATTACAAAATACCATCAACATAGTATTAAATCTATTATGTTCTTCTTATTATTTTTATTTCGTATTACGTCATATAGTTAGCTAAAAATGTCATACAAATGCAAAACCAGGAACACTCTGGGCGTTGGCTTCGGCACTTTTTTTTTTGCAGAGGCTGATACATTTAATTGTGATTATCAACTGGCCTCTAAGCCTGATTATGATTTGGTGCGTTTCACAAATTATTGTTCTGAGTCTGGGTATAAATGTGTGCGTTAATAATATGTTTGTAAAACTCTGGGGGTGTTCAGTTCACTTTATTGTGCCTTCAATATGCCAGAGGAAAGAATAAGTTCTGTATAAATTTAATAGTTTTGGATGTATAAATAGACATACTTTTAGATTATTTGTCCATTACGAATACTCTCATGATTGTCATACTGTGCTACTTTTAAGAAGAATGTTTTTTTTTTGGGGACAATTAGTGACACCCCGATAAAACTGCGCAAGGTAGGGGAAGGTATGCCGCGTATCCCTATAATTCGCTGTTCACGTACCTATCTATCGCCACATGAGTGGTCCACGGCGCTACATAGATCTTATCTTCAGGGACCATTCTGGGGAGTTACCCTTTTGGATACCATTTCCAGTTGACGCCCCGGCAACACTTGGAACACTTGTCAGGGCATCGCCGTTACATGATGGCCCTCTCTACGCGTAGCGGATTAATTCCCAGTGCATTCTAAGGTGAATGCTGGACATTCTCCAAATGCTTCTTCAACCGAATTTTAGGACGGCTACGACATTTTTTTTAATACACACTGAATATAAATAATCTTTGTATTGCGAGGGATTTTACAAACATATAACTAAAGGACACAGATTACATCCAATCTCAAAACAACCAATTTGTGGATCGCACAAAGGGTTGTTCTGCTTGGGATTCGAACTCACGACATTGGCATGGTAGGTCGGTATCCTAACCACTAAGTCATCTATTTATCAGTTGAGTCAAATTAAGGAGTTATCACACATTGTATTCTTAACCCGTCCATCTGATTCTGTATATTTTAATTAGTCTCCTCTATTATTAAATGCAATTATATGAGCTATTGCATTAAGGTGTTATTAACTTAACTGGTCTCATGTTTGTGAGTAATCAAATACTACTCAACCAACCGGTGGTTCCTTTATGTTGTTAAAAGGCACGTGTTTTGACTTTATAACTAGGTATTATATGTTTTCGGAAACCTTACTATCGCAAACAAATGTAAAGTTCTGTCAACAATTCCATTCGTTTTTGGTCAGTCAATTATAGAATAAATAACTTTGTCTAATTATAAAAATGGTTTTTTTTTCTTAACTCATAGCTCCAAGGGCAGGCATTAGTCTACTGTATCACGTTGATTGGATAGATAGTGTCCTATTTTAAGCTTGCTTCTGTAGCAGTGACGTATTACTATCTACATATGATACTTAGTTGTCTTTTGCTATATTCGTGGCAATGGAGTCTGATCGTGTGAGTGAGATTGCCGTGTGATAACAGAGAAAGAGTAGAATTCACTACTCTTTGTGTTACCTGTGGATATCATGAAGAACTACGCGATATATGCATTAACTTTTTAGATGATTTAATTTTCCATCTCCCATTTGTCTTGTAGACCTCAAAGGTCCTTACTGAAATTGTATGCGGTAAAACAGTCTAATTGTATCAACGTGAAATATTTTTTTCATTTCTATGATTATAAATGGTGTGCAACAGAGTTAGTATTTTTATTTTATAATGCTAAAGATTTGGCATTATGGCAGACGGCATTAAATGGAGATGACTCAGGTCGATATAAGCTTAAGAGATTTATATTATCGTTGTAAGAACCTTATAGTCGTCTTTTATGACAGCTACGAGCAGACTTTGTAATATTCATACCCGCAACCACCCAGCAAATAAACGTTTAACTGTCGTCTCAACTCAAATATGTCCTACTGTTGTGCTCAAGCCCCTTCCCCTACGACATCCAAGATAGGGTGTGGTGAAATGTATTCTTACTCCGTCACCATGTCTGGTCTTAATTACTATGTCATTTCTGTCCGTTATGTGTGTTATTTATGTCCGTTAATTATTTGTTTGTAAAATCCCTCGCAATACAAATCTTACTTTCTTAGTGCTTTTTAAAAAAGAAATAAAAACATAAATATTCTACAACATAAAACTATTTTACGGCGCCCGAGAGTTCGGGTTGAGAGTCTCGGCGCTCATCCAACAGTCCAGCTAAAGTTGTCACAACCATTTGCTATCAATTATAGTCATACAAAAAAAAACCCAGGAGTAATGTAAAAGTAGGTAACATTCGTAGCGGCCACCAAACAGTAATCATATAAGGTATATATACCTTTTTATTTTATAATTAACAAATAAAGCCTAAATAACTTGTCTACCAGGCAATGCGGCTAAACAAAGAGCTGTTACAGAAATCTTTATTAATTATTACACAAAGGTAATCAAGCTTATAAAGGTTAAAAGTTTAAATAGGTACTTTGTTTGTTTGTACAATGTTCGACAGCCAACTTCATCGGAATAGGTGAACAGTTTTCATGTTTGTATATTATATAGCAGAGTTTATATTATAGAATATTTGACTACTAATATTAATTTATTATTAGTATTTTCCCTGGGGTGGCGCAGAGTAATAATACATTCAACGCCTTCTATCTTTTCTGTGGGGCTCGTAAAATACAATGAAAAAATATAATATGCAAATAACATCAATGCAAACTCGAAATAAAACCTTTACCAACTTATCTTGTCACCATGGTATCATCATCATCATCATCGCAGCCCACTGCTGCCCATACGTCCCACTATTGGGCTCGGGCCTCCTTCACAATGAGAGGGAATTTAATCTACTATACCATGCTGGTCAGACATGTTTGTATAGGGTTTCATTACGAGTTCTCCTTCTCTTGCACAGATGTTATGTGCATATTACATCCCCTAGTGGTCTTTTACGACATCCACGGGCAAGATAGGGAATGGTGAATTGTATTCTTACTCCGTCACCATACGGAATAGGTATAGTATATCAAAGGTCAGAAGGTCAATAATAAGTCGTAAAAGACGGTTAAGAGTTCACCATAAATTAAAAATAAAAAAAAAATCACCATAAAACCTGTACCAATTCCATTTGATGTCGTCTGGTCAACAAATACATTCCCAAGGACCATAATACTATTGCCATACCTCTTCAAATGTATACGATGCAAGAAGAATAGATTTGGATAATAACAGTGGGCTTACCCTTGAAATCATTTCTAATTTCAAATTCAATTCTAATATCACCAAACTTATATTTGGTACTCTTTAACAAAATTGAGACTGAATTTTTCGCGTTTGCCGTTGATATTTTCACCAAATCTGCCGTATTTTATTACTTTAAAATAAAAATAATAACGTTACTGAACCTGGTCACCATAAAGACGCTTTTTTGAAATTCTGCAACGTTAATGATTTTAAACTCGAATGTATACGACAAAATCACGACAGGAGTATGAAATATTTGACTTAATCGACAAGAGTCGAATTCATTTAGTTTAAAAAAATTCCACCGAATTCAATTCCAATCGTGCGCTAGTGTCGCTTTCAAGAATACCAAATTGTTCAAATTCGAGCTGCGATTGGATTTAGGTTTGGAATTGAGATTCAAGAGTAAGCATACTGGATGGTGATGATGATAATGATAATGAATAATATTACCTTCCTGCCTTCTTATAATATGGTGTGTGGTTTAAATTAAATTTCCTGATGACAGAATTGTCCGACAAAGGCGGAGGCTCGTCGCAGTGCTGCGAAGATAGCGCTAATGAACAGTGTGTTCAATGAGCATGAGTCGAGGCGCATCTCGGAGCACTTTATTGAGAAGGCGGTCGCTGAGGCACGAGCTTCATTCGCCGGTGACGCAGCCGCGCATCATCAGGATCCGAGTGCTGGGATAGCTGCCTTCAGGTATTTATTCTTGTGCAATTCTTATAATACTTATTTCATAAGCAGGAATCCTATAATATTACCGTATGCTGATGAAGTAAGAATATATAATTATTAATTAATAATTCAACACCCTCTATCCCCTCCGTGGGTGTCGTAGTAGGCAACTAAGATATATAATATACATATAACATCTATTCAAGAGTAGCATACGTTGAAATAAAACCAACTCGCCTGACCGTGTAGAACAATTTCTTTCTTATTCTAACGGAAGCTCGAGACCAGTAGTGGGACGTATATGAGCTGAGACCATGATGATATTTTAAATTAATTTTTTTATTGTCTTTGAGTCGATTTTCTGTGAGAGTGTGGTACTACCCCGGATGGACCGGCCCGCGGCTGTAGACAGACAACTTCCAAAAGCGTGGTCCTACCACTACGAAACCATTACCCATTTTCATTTTCACTTATTCTTAAACCTATATATATAACTTTCCCAAATCTAAATTACAATTAATATCACAGCGACTCTTGATGGGGACAAAATTTAATTAATCCGAACTGAACGCAGTCGACAATAGCGAAAACCTTCTCATCATGATAAAATAAATGAATAATGTTTTATTTTAGCTAGTCACCTCACGGTTGAAGTGAATTAACAAAAATGTTCGCTCGGCAATTGAAAATGATCATTAATCCCTCTTAACTTTTCTCGAGTTTTAAAGTTGGTATTTATTTTTTGTTAAACAGGTTTATGCTGGAAGCAAACAAAGGCAGGACTATGCTGGAGTTTCAGGAATTGATGACGGTGTTCCAGTTGTTGCACTGGAATGGGTCGCTGCGAGCGATGCGAGAACGTCAATGTTCTAGACAAGAAGTAGTCGCTCATTACTCCGCACGCGCGTTAGACGATGCTATGCGCGAGCAAATGGCAAGGGAATGGGCAGCGAAGGAAAGAGATGCGGCTAGCACAGGTGGAGGTATACTCAGAGCGGAGTTGGCTCGAGCTGAGCGGGAGCTTCGCGCCGCTCGTTTGGCCGCGCGGGAACTCCGCTTCCCAAAGGAGAAGCGTGATATCCTGCAGCTGGCGGCCAGGCTAGCACCGCCCCCGCAGCAACAGTGATCTCATCACAGCGACACGCGTCCTCGCCACATACGCACTTTGTTATTTAAGTATAGTTATATAGTATAAGTGTATATGAGTTTTATTTCACAAACCTTACTAGATTTTTTTCTTCACATGAGAAAATACACACCTAACACATTCTCATTTTTTAGGAGAGCCGAGAGAGTATTTTAGATTTAGCACATTCCATCCGTGTGGTAACAGAGTTACAATTTAGAACCATCTGCTTGCCCGTCGGCGCTGTAAAAGACTACTAAGAGATTATAATATGCATTATAACTGCTATGCAAGGCAGAAAAAACTTGAAATAAAACCTGACCAGCGTGGTATAGTAGGTCAATTTTCCTCTCATTAGTGGAGGAGGTTCGAGCCCAGCAGTGGGACTTTTATGAGCAATAATGATGATGATGGCAGACTATATATCAGTTTCTGTCTGATAAAAATTGCAGAGAAGAGAAGAGGTTCGTCACCTCCTGGTCATAGCAAAATCACGGATTGTACGCACTCTGCTAGACTGCAACCTTACTAGATGCCATACAGTACAAATATGGATTTCCTTATTGATCAAAATTAATTGATTCACTCGCATATAAATTGTTAAGAACGTATATTGTACTAAGTATGTATTTAGGATACAATTCTATACGTAATATATAGAAAAATCTAAATAATCACTATATTCACAAAAAATGCGTAGTAATAACCCTATATCCAAATTTACGTTTATATTTGCGTTACATACGTTATGTAAATGTTGCTATTACCATTTTCCCTATGGGTTTCGATTATCTTTATTTTACAATTCGAATAAAACTACAAGTTAATATGGAACTAAGGTTAAACTTTAGTTGCATATCAATAGCAATTTTATCAAACTTTATCCCTCAAAGCGTGAACTTTTCGACAAAGAACGCGATATTTCCTTGTATGTTAAAAGGAATTTATAACGGCAAAAGACTTTTGAGATAAAACAAGTATTTTTTTATAAGAACATAGGTCAATAAAGCCAAGTGTTTTAATGTATTTAAAAAAGTTAAATATGTTTCTTTCTAAAAACAATCGGCGTAAGCAATAATGTTAAAATATTAAAAACTTTAATATAGATTTAAAACCTAAAATTGCCTATTATTAAATGTATATTTAATTTTTGTATGGTGGTCGAGTAATAATTCTATTCGTCATCCCCAATCTTGCTTGTGGGTATCATAAAAACGACTAAATGCAAAGACTTATTCAAAAGAGGGACAACTTGAAACAAAACTCTATACCAGCCTGTCTGACCAGTATTATATAATAGTAGTAGGTTAATTTCTCTTGTCGCTTTTAATGACAAAAGAAAAATATTGAACAGAAAACTATATGACCTTGACAAGGAATTAAAGATTTAAACCCTCTTCATAATAAAATTTCCATCTTTAATCATTTCTGGTGGCTTGCCGTGTGGGGACAGAATACGTATACTATAAATAGCATTATAGATAGCAAGATAGAGAGTGGTTCACTACACTCTATCTTGCCCGTTGATTTCATAAAAGACGACTATGGCATAAAATATGCACATAGCATCTATCTAAGGAAAGCAAAACTCGAAACAAAATCTGACGCTGCGGGTGGATGGACTGGAGACTAGTCTGTCACCCGTAGAGAGGTCGACCGCGTGAAGGCGATGCCCAGGCAACATTATTTTTTTAATTTTGGTAATCCACCGAGCATATCACTAACGTCTAGGAATACCAATTCCTGGTACCAACACTGGTACCAACCAGTGTTCGGTACAATGGAGGGAACACGCTAGGTTATATGGTCGCACGCATCCGTCGCCCCGGGCAGATTGGGTGTGGTGTGACCAGACTACTATAAAAAGGCCAAAATATAGGCATCAAACTATATTAAAGTTTAAATAAAATGCCGTTTCATTCGTAAATAAATGAATTGTATATATAAACGATTATTGATCCCACGCACACGAGCACCATTACCGCTGGAGTATCGACGCCGCGATTGTGGCAACTCGCTATGGCCACGCGGCGCATCATCGCAATTAAGCCATAATCGGTTTAGACGCATGAATGCATTGATGAATTATTCACTGTAATTACCACAATTCGAAATACTAGTATCATTATTTAATTAATCGAACTAACTGCAATGACGTCATTGAATACCTAATTTAATGATGAAAATAAATGATAATTGCAATAAAATTACAATATTATTGATATTAATTACGGATATAAGGTTTATGTCGTTCATTGTAAATACATTCATTCCGAAAAGACAAATTATGTCAGACAAATGGTGGAATATTGCCGTGCGGAGATCGTATGGAAACATAATATCACCGCATCCTTTCTCATTTATCGTACAAGACTACTAAGGGATAGAAATGGATACCATCATCTTGATTTTTTTTTCATTGCAAACGGTGGCAAACAAGCAAACAGTACACCTGATGGTAAGTGTTGTTGCCGCTCATGGACTTTTGCAAGGCTGCTGTTTACCGCGAAGAAAGTGAAGGGAGTGTGAATGCGTACAATAAGGTTCTGTGATACTAAAGGGATCACTAAAACCCACCACAAACACCCTCACGAAATTGGGCTTGCGGCTCTGTTGCTCACCGAACGAAGTGCAGTAACAAATTGTTACTACTCGGACGTCGATTTTCTGCGAGAGTGTGACGTGTGCGGCCCCGGGGGAACCGGCCTGCGGCTGTAGACAGATAACTGTCAACAGCATACTGGTCCTACCACTATAATCTAGGAATCTAGGAGTCTAATATTTTATCTTATATAAAAACTGCATTGTTATTGTTATAATACTGGTTTTGTCATACAATTGAGGACTGGTCTGATTGTTAACAATAATTGGAAAATTATTATAAAACCATTAAAACTAATAATAAATTAGGTATGTATTCCATTAATTTTTATTATTGGAACAATATTATCCGCGTAGTGACGAAGTAAGTACCAGGTCTTTCTGTTGCAGTCAAAACTGCGACAGTTGTAAGAGATGATGGGTGTAAGCAAACGTCGTTATTCTGTGAGAACGTAAATGTGAACATATAACCTATACAAAGTTATTTAGTCCAATTTCTGTACAATTATGGAGTATGTTTATATTAAACAGTGACGGCGTTGCTGATTTAATTTCTTTTGTGTAATTAGCAATTTCACATCAAAACATCCTATAGTTCGAAATCTTACACTTAATTTATTTTTTTTTGCTTTGTACTGAAGGATATAATTAAATATAAAAAAATGGTAATATTATGAACAAAAAACACTAGACTCCAGTGATAGTTCAAGTGACATCCATTGGAAAATTCTCGAAGCAAAAATAAAATATAAATTTTAATTTTATTATCATTTATACATTTAAATAATAAGATAATGTATAAAAAGTCAGTAACAAATAAAACAACCCCAGAAAAATTTTCTTATCACAGTCGGGATTTCGAACAAAACTAAAAGTGCGTAGACTTAGTTTTGAAGATTCACGATTGCACAACTTAACTATAGCAATGTTATCGATGGTACCTTTCCATTTTTATATGTAGAATCGTTATTATGCCAGCAAAAAAAAACGAGAAAATGAGATTTATCTAGTAAAAATAAATAAAATGTAACTAGGACTATTTCACGCTCTCGAATCATTTTATGTTTCAAAGTTTATGAAAATCTCTAAAGACGTTTTTGCAATTCCTATTAAATATACCTATGTATCATTTACAAAGAAAAAATTAAAAAAAAAGACGGATGAGAGAAGATTGCATGCCACAGAGATGCGTATGCTAAGATGAATGTGTGGGGTCACAAGGTTAGATAAGATAAGAAATGAGTATATTAGGGGAAGCCTAAAAGTAGCACCAGTGATAGAGAAGATTAGGAGCGCGAGGTTGTCTTGGTATGGACATGTGATGAGGAGAGATGAAAGCCATGTGATAAGGCGGGTTATCGATATGAATGTGGATGGACGAAAGAAGCGTGGGTGACCCAAAAAGAGATGGATAGACTGTGTGAATGAGGACATGCGTATGAAAAGGGTGAGTGCAGATATGACGGCCGATAGGAGGTTATGGAAGGTAAGTACATGTTGTGCCGACCCCACTTAGCGTGGGATAAGGGCAGGCAAATGATGATGTATGTATCATTGTATCACATATGTATCATTTACAAAAAATCTCGTATAAAATTATTAAATATAAAAATGTGAAGAACGGATATTTCTAAAAATCTTATTTTATTGTGACCATTACAAGAATTTAAAGAAATATATAATGGTCTTTATAATGCTCAAAGTTACGATAATCTTATTTTGAACATGTTAAAAACAAAGTCATGCTTTTACTTTCGTACTACGATATTCTGTGAAACGAATGCCGTAATATACGACACCGAATAGGGCAGATGCCGCTGGTAGCAATGTCTTAATTTCCCCCAAGTGCAATGTGAATGTGTAAACTTTGTCACTTCATTACTTGGCTGCGAGAGGAAATTCTAACCTATATCTGTAAAAGCTAATTAGAAAGTAATCAAAGTATATGAGAGAAATCTTGCCTTTCTCTGTATGTTATAATTCTTATTATTATAATTCTTATTTCTTATTATAATCGTATATATACGGTTATTGGTTAACATAATAATTTATATTTAAGTTAAAAGCAAGTATTATATATGTTAAATGTATAACTTTCTTTAATATTTAAAAGTGTTTTGCATACATAAATTGCACATGATTATTTTAGTTTTTTTTTTATTGCTGTTGATACTTAAGGCAGCAACAAAACCAACCATACGCAAATAGTAGGTTAGGTTGCCGGCTCTCTCGCTCACCGAACGTAGTGCAGTAACAAATCGCTACTATTCGGATGTCGATTTTCAGCAAGCGTATTGTACTACTCCGCACTGAATGGCTCGCGGTGGTAAACAGGCGACTGTCGACAGTGTGGTCCTACCTCATAAAGAAGTACTCACGTCACTAGATCTATAAAAGAAAAAAGTGTAATTAGATTTTAAAATAAAGGTTTCATTTAGAATTGTCACGCTGTAAAATGTTGTTACCGATGGAAGACCGCATTGCGATACGATAATAGTAACTTTAATTGTTTTGTAATGAATAATGTCTTCTCATTACAATTTTCTTCAATTGAGGCCCTTATGGGTAATGGGCCTTCTACCTACGAATGAAAGCTTATTAGAATTTTTCGACTCTCGCAATAAATAAATTTGGTTACATATGCTTAAATATTATAATAATTGCCATATCTTGTTGTTCAAAATAAATGGATTATGGATAAATAGCATTATAAGCATTGAAAGTTGGCCTGGTATCACCCTTCTGAAGTAATTTTCGCAAAAATAAGGTCCAAATTTTTTTCAACTATTAATGGTATTCTTTTATCAATCCAGTTTTAAAATGTTATAAAAAATAATGTTTCCCTATTCTCATAAATTTAAAAAATATTTCTGGGCATATTTTTTTTATTGCCAACGGTGGCAAACGAGCAGGCAGAACACCTGATAGTAAGTGATTCTGCCGCACATGGACCTTTGCAATACCAGGGGCACAGCCTGGCTGTTGCCTACCGTGAAGAAAATACTCTTCTTAAACCTCGTTTGAAGAAGGACATGTCATAGCGCTCGGGAAATACAGCAGCAGGTAGTTCATTCCAGAGCTTGCACGTACGTGGGAGAAATGATCGCTGGAAACGTACAGTTGAAGACCATAACGCTTCCAGGTGAAATGGATGAAATTTGCTACGGTGTCGAGTGGTATGTTGGTAAAATGCTGACGTTGGTACCAAGTCAAACAAGTTCCTCGGAGCACTCCCCGTGAAAGAGTCGGTAGAGTACACAGAGTGACCCAAAGTCTCTCCGCTGCTCCAGCGACTCCAATCCGTCCATAAGATTGGGATCCCCGACGATTCGAATATTAAGATACATTTTTTTTGTCTAAAGAACTTCAACCAGAGACAACAAAAACATCTGCTAAACTTCAAACAGAGCAATATTATAAATTAATGCTGTGTGGTAGCGGCTATAATTACTACCAATTCTTGCATTTCCAGCTCCATATGATGCCGTCTGGTCAACAAATGCATTTCCAAAGAGAGTTGAAGTTAGGTAGGCTGCCGGTCATAAAACTATGCCAATGACTTTGAAACGTATACAGAGTGTCTCAGATTATGTCATAATTATTCGAGTGTGTTTCTGTTCAATGGCCATGGATCGTTATTAGAATGTATATTACACAAAAAACAATAAAACATAACAGTTATAGTGATTTCAAAAATATGCGTCTAAGATTCCTTAAATGCTGCATATTATGAACAGGATACGTGTAGGCATGTAAGTCGCGTTGACGGTATAAATAGATGCGAAACGCGCAAACGTGTCGACGGTATAAGTAGGTAAGAAGGCGCGCTGTCAACGGTCATCGGCCAATCAGCTGATATTAAGGCGACGTTCGTCTTGCTTATGCGAACATAATCATTGATTTATTCAATTTCTAATGAAGATTTATAAAAGTACCAATATGTTGCACAATAAGTATCACTGACTTTATACATTTCAATTTGATTCACACGAAAAAGCGATGACATAATTGAAAACTTTGCACGTCTCTAACTCATTAACGAATCGATAGTTTAACTTTAAATTTTTCAGACTCCCATTTGACCAGTTGTTCCATAACCTGAGACATCCTGTAAAAGAAACTACCTATGCTTATAATTCGTTATCATATATAGTACAACCCCGATTATCTAGAAATCCATTATCTGAACACGTTTTCTTCATTCACACATCCCTCTCTGATTGCTAAATTTGATTTCATTGCTGATTTTAAATTGGCAAAAAAATAAAAGTCTTTGCATGTCGACATGTCTTTGCTACTTCTAATTTAAACGTTATTTTAATATCTTGATAACGTTTATGTTATACTTTTGTATAGTGACGGTTTTCTGTGAGTTGACGTACTAAGAGCACAATTAATTTAGCATCCCTCTTTCGTGCCCGCGGGTGTCGAAGAGACGCCTAAGAGATATAACATGCGCACAAGTGAATCTTGCAAGCGATTATAAACTCGAAATAAAGCCCTATATCAACCCGTCTAATCACATCAATTTCCCTTCTATTGTGGAAAAGGCTCATGTCAAACAGTGGAATATGTATGAACTGAGATGATGTTGATGAATAAATATTTTTACGGATTGTATGGCTTTTGGATTGGATTTTTGATTGTCAAACATTTCGAACATTTTACACCGATCATGGTCACGGGCGGAATGAATTACAAACGCGATAAAATCCGTAAAAAAAATTATTTACAATGTACTTATTATTCGCTAAACATCAGAAATAATGATGAATACAAAGTCCATGGTGATAAAATAAAATAATAATAATATAAAATCTATTAACCAAATATTTAGTTTTCTGGATTACCCATAATTTAAATTGACCAGGATGATCGCCATACTCCGCATAGAGTACGAGGCATGCCTTTTAAGTTTTGTCGTTTGAAGAAAAAAACACAACTAGAACCTTATATTACTTTTTATTGTTTTTCAAAGTATTCACCACGTAGCTTAATACACTTTTCCATTCGCTCAAACCAGTTATTATAACATTTATTCTACTCTAAATTGGGGGTGTTCAAAATGGCTGACTTGAAAGCGTCGACTGCTTCTTCACCGGACTGGAACCTTTGACCACGAAGACTTTTCTTAATTTTAGGAAATGTAAAGAAATCGTTAGGGCTTAGGTCAGGACTGTATATGGAGGATGGTCAAGAATTTATACTTTTTCCTGCTTCATTTGAAGCAGGAAAAAGTATAAATGAGTTTTCTTACATCATCTGACGCGGGCCGCCTTCGCCGTGCCGGAAAGCAAATGCAGTATCCAACGGCAAACTAGCTTTCTCGCACCAAGCGCTTCATGCAAGATCTTCTGAATGGTTGTCCCTGAGATGCCTAATAGAGCTATATAGAGATCTCTCGATACGTCACATGACGATCTTCGAGAATTAGTTGTCTCACAGCACTGATGTTATCTTCAGTGAAGGCGGATTTTGGGCGTCCTTCGCGAGATTTGTCACTAACACTAGTACGCCCATGCTGGGATTATAAATGCCAGCATTCGACAGTCCGCAGACATGGGGCTTCATCACTGAACACAGATATTAGCTCTTCAAAACACTGAAGCCGTGTCAGGTCTTTTCTAAAGTTGTAAAAAATTATTGCATGAACATTTTCCTTAGAAAGATTCATTTTCGTACGTAACCTGACAGATTCCAATCGACGCTGTGACTAAACAATAGCATTAATCCTAATACTTTCAACTGTTTTGAGATTCAAAATTTAAATACATTCAAATATAGAACAATTCCAAATTCAAAATTGCCGGGCAATATGGAAACGACAGAACTTAAAAGGCATGCCTAGTATACTCTATATAGAAAATATTTAACTACACATAAATATACTTCAGATCCTCAGACTGTAATTTGCGGTGTAGTTTTAAATGTGCTTTGTTTCTCATTAGCTAATTGTATGTCTGTTAAGGTCTGCTTCATGCTATTTAGATTAGGTGAGGTCACTTTAAAAAGTTAAAGACAAATGTTATGTTCTTTTACATTTGTGTAGTTTATTTAGACTATCCGTGTGGTGACGGAATAAGAATACAATTCACCACCCCCATATCTTTGCCGTGAGTGTCGCAAAAGACGACTATGGAAAATGATATGCAAGAGAAGGCAAACTCATAGTGCAGCTTAGAGAGGTAGGACCACGCTGTTGACCGTTGTCTGTCTACAGCCGCGGACCGGTCCGTCCAGTGTAGTACCACACTTTCATAGAAAATCGACGTCGAAGTAGTAGCGATTTGTTACAGCGCTTCATTCGGTGATCGAGAGTGTCGGCAGCCCAACTTTCTGGAGGTGTTTGCACGGGGTTGATTTTTGGTAATACCTTTAGTATCACTGAAGCTCATAACACACATTCACACTTCCTTCTTTTTCGTCACGGTAGGCAGCGGCCCAGCAAAAGGCCATGAGCGGCAGCGTCACTTACCATCAGGTGTACTGTTTTCTCGTTTGCCACCGTAAGCTTTTTTTTGTGTGTGTATAGCTGTTAGCCTCAGATCGCTTTCACAGCTTAGTCCGGACTATGGGTGAGCACTGATGGCTCTCAACCCTGCCACCGTAAGCAATAAAAAAAACTCGTAACAAAACACTATAACATCCATGCCCCCAATCCATCTGACCAGCGTGGTATAATAGGTCAGTTTCCCTCCCATTGTGAAGGAGGCTCAAACCGAGCTGTGGAACGTATATGAGCTGAGATGATGACGATGATGATGATGATTTATTCTAATTGAACTTTTTTACAACTACTAAAAATAAGTCTTTTCAAATTTGGGAGATAGTCTTTTCTAAAGATTTCTATTTTTCGTATCAAGTATTATTGGTTGAATTCTCATGCAGGGATATTTTTCCTTCTCTTGCTACTGCATATTATAATGTGTTATCTACTTATAAGCCACAGGCGACAGGATAGCGAATCGTATTCATATAGACAGCACTAGTATTATTCTAATAATTCACTCATTAATTTATCGACTTTTGACGTATAGAGGACGTCGACCTTGACGACCATTGTTCACTAGACTTCGTCAAAATTTCATACACAAACAACGTTCTAACTAAAAGTTATTTTTCGTCATGTGGTACCTTTAATGTAAACAAACAAGGTACTTTTAATGTAAACAAACAAGTCGACTGCCTCATTATTCGAGTAACATGACCAAAAACAGCGACTGTTGACTGTGGAGACTTAAATATATTTCTCACAAATGTTTCCTGAATTTTTCGAATTTCATTTCCTAATAGTAGCAGAGATTATAGCGGTTACCATAAATATCTGTATAGATTTGTTACTTATTCTGTGAATGAAGGCGTAAAAATATAATTACATTATATTTTTTTCATTCACAGAATAATAATAAAATATAATTACATTATATTTTTACGCCTTAAGTCCCATTTTCCTTTCCGATAAAAAGATAATATGATTGCAATAAAAGAAGAACTCAAAATGAAAAACTATATTATTTTGTTTGGACATTAGTATTATCGCAGCAATACCATCAGCTCTCGTCGCTATGGAATTGACTGTTGAGTAAGAGTAGAAACATGAGGAGTTGTAAAGAAAGAATAATAACACTAAAGGAAATGTGTGTCATCATCATCATCTCAGCCCATACACGCCCCATTGCTGGGCCCGGGCCACCTCCACAATGGAAGGCCAACTGACCTACCATACCACGCTGGTCAGACGTGTTGGTATAGGGTTTTATTTCGAGTTTACCTTCTCTCGCATAGATGTTATATGCGTTTTATATCCCTTAGTCGTCTCGTACGATCACCCACGGGTAAGATAGGGGGTGGTGAATTGTATTCTTACTCCGTCACCACACGGAAGAAATGTGTGTACGAAAGGAAATCTGTGTACTTGCCTATAACATCACAAAAATACAATCCTAACTACTATTTGCAAATATGAATTAACATAATGATTGTGTGACATGTCGCCTTCGTCGTTGGGCCGATCACCAGTGCAGGGTGACTTGTCGTCTGTAGTCGGCCCGATGGAATACCCCTGAGGAGAACTCTCTCCTCGACCCCCGCTGTTCGGAGTTGTCGGTCGTCTTCACGCGATTGGCCTCTCGGCGAGTGACGGACTAACTACCCGGTCCAGTCACCCGCGGCCTCGACTAGGGCGGCATGAGGCGCAGGTAATCGCGCATGCGCCGCCCCAGTCGCCAGCGACAGGTCGCATTGTCGTGGAGGCGTTCCTCCTGCGCGTGCTTCTCCGTCTCCTTCCGCGAGACTACTGCCTTGCAGAAACTGTAAAGGTCCTGTAAGAAACTCATACAAAACCTGTCATTATGTCAACTTAACATCGCCTGTCATATTTTTTTTCCATTCTGATGTTTCCGCGAGTATTACATATTATAAATAAAACAATTTTTATGGATCATATCGCGTAAGTATATGATTTTTGACTGCCCGACGTTTCGAACTTTTCAGCGTTCATAGTAACGGCCAGACAGACCACCATGTGATAAAATCCGTAAAAATAATTTTATTTAAAACAAGCAACCCGCCCTCGCTTCGCTTCGGTTTCAGTCATTTTACCCGCGTAGTTCCCGTTGCCGTGGGAATACCGGGATAAATTAATATAGCCTAGTTTATGCCCTGATATTATAGCTTTCCATTGGTGAAAGAATTTTTGAAATCGGTCCAGCCGTTTTGAAGATTACTCGGAACAAACAGACAGACAGACAGGCAGACAGACAAAAATTATTTAATCTGTATTTTAGGCATAGGTGTCATGCAAATAACAGTGTGAGCATGAAAAAAGCCCATTATTTTGACATTACAAACAGACACTCCAATTTTATTTATTGGTATAGATGTGATTTTTTTTTTCTTACTCTTTTACGTTTCAAATACTCATCCGGTCTTTTTCAAATTTTGTATACACACTGATAAAGGCACAGAGAAATAAATTTAAATTTCATACAGGAGTAAACAATTGTTCTTAAGGGTTAGAAAATTGGATTGACATAATCTACGTTAAAGGAAACCAATTCGCGGGCAGCATAATAAGAGGGCGTTTCTCAGGGCAGCTTATTGTGGTAAATCTATACCAATAAATAAAATTGGAGTGTCTGTTTGTAATGTCAAAATAATAGGCTTTTTTCATGCTTACACGGTTATTTGCACGACACCTATGCCTAAAATAGCAATTAAAAATTTTTTGTCTGTCTGTCTGTCTGTTTGTTCCGGGTAATCTTCAAAACGGCTGGACCGATTTCAAAAATTCTTTCACCAATGGAAAGCTATAATATCAGGGCGTAAACTAGGCTATATTTTATCCCGGTATTCCCACGGGAACGGGAACTACGCGGGTAAAACGACTATAACCTATAACCGAAGCGAAGCGAGGGCGGGTTGCTAGTTAGTAATAATAAAGATAAATACTTGACGAGACTTGTAGGTATATTTAATGCGATGTCTAGTTCTACCAGCTTATTCTTTTATCTTTGACATTATAATCGCAGCTCATATACGTCTTCCTGCTAAGGTTCAAGTTGCCTTCACCATAGGAAGGGAATTATAAAATATGTAACTTAGATGATAGATTACGAGGGAAGGTGACGGCATTCGTGACACAGGGTACCCTAGTACGAATGCCAAAGCACTCCTTGGTTTCTCATATGTTTAATATAAGGAGATTACTGTAACATTACTTTTTTAACTAATAAAGATTATTATTATTATTATTAAGTCACCTACTTTACCACGCTGATCAGATGTATTAGTATCGGGTACTAGTATTTTTTATTGCTGTTGGTGGCAAACGAGGTAATAGCACATCTGATCGTAAGTAATACGTACTGCCGCTCGTGGACCTTTGCAAGACTTTTCCCTACCGTGAAGAAAGTGAAGGGACTGTGAATGAGTGCATTGAAATTCAATAATACTAAAGGTATCATCAAAACCCACCACATGAAAATACCCTCAGAAAGTTGGGCTGCCGGCTCGCTCTCACACTGAATATAGCAGTAACAAAATTTTATTACTCAGACGTCGATTTTATCCGAGAGTATGGTTCTACTTTGGACGGATCGACTCGTGGTTGTGGATAAAAGACTGTGGACACTGTGGTCCTACCACTATCATAAAGTATAGGAATTTACCGAGTTTTTCATCTATTGTATTGATACGATCTTCACTTTATACATTCAATCGATCAATCAAATAATTTCTTTGCTTTTAATATTTAATATATAGTAGGTACATACGTATTGTTAGCATTTTACAAAAAAAGAAAAACAGTTCATCCATACAAATTCTGTCCATTGGGCATGCAATAATCAAGATGACATCGCTAAAAAGTTATTAAAACCTACATAATATTAAAAAAAAAAAGATTAAGTAAATGTCATATTACACAATAATTAATTTACAATATAAATACTTCTAGTTATAAAATAAATTCAAAATACACCATTTAAAAGTTATTTTACTGAACATTCGTATTATAATTTATATATATATATATATATATGATATATATATTTACTCTTACAACGCCCAAGGGCAGAAAAAGGGGGTGGTAAATTGTATTATTACACTATCACTACACATGAAGAGAATAAAGTGAGTAATAAATATACGCTTTATAATGAATGCTGATGTTTACGCTAGTATTACAAATATAAAATAAAACAATTTTAGACGTGGTGTACATGAATTACAAACGTGATACAATCCATAAAAGAAGTCTTCGGCATTTTTATTAATAACAGCACCCTTTTTTGTGGCTAGTGTTAGCGCACCCGCCGGCCGGCTCCGTCCGGGGCGACAGAGGGGCTGCGCGTAGCTCCGTAACCCACCCACAACACGTCGTCGTCATCGTTGGGGCGACCACCGGTGTCGAGTTCCTTGTCTTTAATGGCAATATCCTGAGGGGATACCCTCTCCTCTCGACGTCCCTTTCCCGGGACGTTGGTGGCCTCACGTGGTCAACCTTTCTGCGGGTAACGGACGAAGCTGCCTGGTCCGATCACCCGCGGTCTCGACTAGGGCAGCATCAGGTTTTTTTTTTCTTTTTTTTTTATGGGTGGGCTATGGTAAGTGCACACGCGGTCCATTTCGTCGACGAAGGGATGGCGCGCGGGCCCATAACCCACCCGTACCGGCCGACCACCGGAGCAGGGTGACTTGTCGTCAGTGGTCGGCCCGACGGAATACCCTTTCGGGTGCCCTCACCTCTCGATGTCCCCGTCCTGGGACGTCGGTCGCCGTCGCGCGGTCAGCCTCTCTGCGGGTGTCGGACTAAATTCCCCGGTCCGATTACCCGCGGCCTCGGCTAGGGCAGCATCAGGTGCAGGTACTCGCGCCTGCGCCGCCCGAGTCGCCAGCGGCGGATCGTGTTGTCGTGGAGAAAAACAGCACCCTGCACTAAGCAAGAAAGTACTTTTTGAATTATGAGGAACTTTTCAAATATACAATTCTCATCACAATTCATATCGGTTCCACTACTGGGCTCGAGCCTCCCCAAAAAAAAAAACCCAAAACGCTACTACACCCGCTGGTCAGACGGATTGAAATAAGATTTTATTTGAAGATTTCCTTCTCTTGCACAGATATTATTTTCAAATTATATCCCTTAGTCGTCTTTTACGATATCCACGGGCACCATAGGGGTTGATGAATTGTATTCTAACTACGTCATCACACGGAGAAAACATACAATTAATAGATACCCATTCGGAAAAACAAATTATTGATCACACAAAATATTGTGCTAGGTTGAAATCGAACCGCGACCTTGGCATTGAAGGAACGGTACCTTAACTACTACACTATCTGCACATTATCTATGCGCCTTTATATTATCATGGCAGACTATTTTAGTACAACTACAATGTAAGTACAAGAGTCGGTGTGTATGATCAGGTGTATTTCTACCATCGCACGTGCACCCGTTGAGGTTAAATATTGACACAAGCTCAGTCCCCACGCCCCCTTCTCCCACTTCCCCTTAAATACACTTACATAAGTGCTGCAGCCCCGACGGCGTCTCCATTATAAACACGTATTTTTTTTAAACCTTAAGCTGTTAAGTATTGTAGAATTACACCTTATTTAAATGTTCCGTTTTTCAATTTTTGGTATAAATGTAAGTTTACAGAGTAAAGTACTATGAAGAGTGATTGTAAACATTGTTGTATTGTGCAATTGGTTAAACTACCTTTTTGGGTTATTAAAATGTTGAGTACTACTGAGAATATTTATTTATCGTTTAAATGCTAGATACGCCTTGCGCATGCCCCCTAGAAGTGGAGAATTTGAAAGTGCTATTGAATATTTACACCTAACTTGTCTATATTTAAGTGGTTCCAGTTCCAGCAACTGTTCTTAGGCTATAGAGAATTGCATACTTATCTGTATATAAATATATGTATAAAAAGGGGCTGGGCGACTGACTTATTAAGGCAGAGCCAAAGCTAATGAAGGCAGAAACGTGAAATTTGGACCGTAGTTTCTTTTTGTGAAGTAGAGACCTACTCATAAAAGATATTATACACTTCAATCCCGAAGAAGGAGCAACGCAATGGAAAAGTTTCTGTGGAGAAAAAAAATCTTTATCAATTGTCTCCAAATTAAGCACAAATACTCTTCAGTAAAAACAAATAAACACGTGTTTTAGCGTTTGTCAATTTTCACCCTGCCAAGGCTTTTCTTCTTATATTTTTCACATTACGAGGCTTATAAAGAATTGACACAACAGCAATAATCGACTGCACAGATGGCATAGTGGTTATCGACCTATTATGTCAATGTCAAGAGTTCAATACCTACGAAGAAAAACATTTTTCATATCTCGTTTCTAGTTCGAGTGTAATTGTATTTAATGGTTTCTGATATTTACGCGAGTATTTCACATTGTAAACAAAACTTCTTTACGGATTTCATCGCGTTTGTTTTTGACGTGAGATATCTTAGTTCATCCGTGACCATGAACGCTGCAAAGTAATCGAAAAGTCGAGCAATCAAAAATCAAATACAAACGTGATAAAATCCGTAAAGTAGTAAATGTGTCTGTTACTTGTGTATTTGTGAAGTCCCCCACAATATTAGGATTATTTTCTTAGTGCACGGTGTCTTTAAAAAACAACAGGAGAATGAAAACCCTATTTAATTGAGACGCGTAGTCGTGCGAGTTAAAGAGAGAACTATTTCTTACGTGGATATAGAACTCTGTGGTCTATAATGATTTCTAGAGTTGTTGACTTTACAGAGTTGATTATCTACCCGCAGAGATGATTATCTACCCGCCACAGAAATTAATGATTAAATTTTGATCCACATTTTGGTACAAATTTTTTGCCAATTAAGCCAAAGGCGGACTCGATTAGGGCGGTAGCAATTGCAAGCACTTTAGCTAGCTACGCGCCAGTGACGGGCACAAGGTGGACAATTTCCCCCTTGACTCACTCTGTCGCTTCCTTACGCGATATAACTGTCTAGCAAAAGATAACGATATCCTGACGATGTCAACTATAACCTTAGCATGGTTGGCAGCGTCAGTAGCGATGTTTGCGAAAACTTAAGTGTGCTACTTTGCCTAGGCCACACAGACCTCATACATGTTTTGACGTGTCCTCGCTGCAAGCACAATGGTGGCAGAACGACAGTTTCTCTCTTTTCGACTGAATATAGCCATTTGCTAAAACAATTATGCCCCGACAAAATTTTTACCAGTGGAAATAGAAGGCTTCGACTATTTGCACCCACAGATTCTACAGAATTTAAGTCGATACGCACGCTACTTCAGTCGATACTGGACGGTAACCGCGTACGTCTCTACCCTCTATTGCTTTCTGTGCACGTCACATAAAAGCCCTAAGGCGAGTGGTCGGGATCTTGCCCACATAAGCGCACCATACAGGGGTATTCATCAGATCACCCCTGCGTATAGCCATCGACATGCAACACTAGGGCCATCCTTGTTCAGCATAAGACAAGACAATGCGGACACCGCTGCAACGAGCCGAAGAGTAGTGTGATAAAAATACTCCCAAAACCGACATCGCTATTAGCTATACTTGACATGGAGGAGATGATCATGTAGATTATACTGCAGCTTAGAGTAGCTATAAATAAAATATCGTACGTCGTAAGAGACGAAAGAGGGATTATAATATGCAGATAACATCTATGCAAGAGAAGGAAAACTTGAAATAAAACCCTACACCAACCCGTCTGATTAGAGTAGTAGAATAGGTCAATTTCCCTCCTATTGTGGAGGAGGTTGAATCCCAGCAGTGAGCTTTAAATAAGTTATGTTGAGGATAACGATGAGATTTAAAGTGCAAGCAATACTGAAACACTATTAACCACCATTACATAAACCCTATATTAATGTTAAGTCTTACAAGTTTGTTAAGTGTATGAAGTTTATCGGCTCATTTAACATCAATGTACTACGTTAGATTTTTGAGAAAATCTTTCAATGAGATAAAGGTCGTGTAACTGGTTTATATATAACAAATGGTAGCTTTTGCTAGTGGCATTTCCTAGCGGATTTTCTAGTGATAGCGGAGTTTTTTGTGTGGTGATTGAGTAAAAATACAATTCACCACACTCTCTCTGTCTCTCTCTCTCTCTTCGTTCGGTGACAGAAAAGCAAGTAAGCTACCGAGTAGTAAATAGTAACTGCTGTCTTATGTATAGAGCTCTGTTATACCAGGTTTAGACAGGTTTTGTGTCTGCTGACTCGCTTCCTCGCCGCCGATCAGGAGGTAACAATATGCGCACCTACTCCCCCTGCCTTGAATGATGGCAGGGCGTGGCTAGATGGCCATGCGTTGGGTGTTGGGGATTGAATGTCATTAGACGATCTTTCCAGCACATGGTAAAAGTGAGGAAGGTGCCGCTGTAGTTTTAGTGGGTATTTCGGGCGCGAATTTGGCTGGCGAGTCCCACACGCAACCTGATAACACCCACCGACACATCAATGCTCTGCGACAATATACTACTACGCCAGACATGTCTACTTATGGTTGCAGGCATTAAACTATCAGCAGCGTAAACCTTAATCTCAGCTCATATATGACCCACAACTACTAGGCTCGAACTTCCTCCGTAACTCCGTAATGGCAAGGCAATTTTTTTATTTATTTATATATATTATATATTATTTATTTGGCTTTAGTTGCCTTAGTATAGTTATAGCTGCGGTATAGTTACCGCGTTAGTAAGACGGGTTGGTACAGGATTTTATTTCGAATTTACCTTCTCCTGTATAGATTGAGTGCATATTATATCTTTTTGTCATCTTTTTTCTACTCACGGTTAAGAACGTGGTTTTCTTACTCCGTCACCACACGAAAAAACCCATAACCCTACCACTAAAAAAAACACTACGAATAACACTTCCAATGGGAAACATACATGAATATAAAAAGAATAGTAGAGAATTTTCTGGTTAAATTAAAATTTACAACTCGTAAAGTATCTACGTAAGATCATCCGACCTGTCGATCGATATAAAACCTCTGAGCCTCTGAACCTCTCTTCGCAGGTAACCAAGCCGTAAACATTAACAAGTTTAGCGGACATACAACGTCAGGGTTTCTTAAACTTATATTGCTACTAGCCTTTGTACGCGGCTCTCAATAATTATTGGAATCTTCTTTCACGTGGGAATAACCTATTTTTATAGCGATAAAATATTCTATTATCTGAGTAGTTACGACGTATGAATACAGTTAATTACCCCTCTCTTATCTGTGGATGTCGTAAAAGACGACTAAGGGTTATATGCAGAGAAGGAAAACTCGCTACAAGAGAAAAAAAAATTGTTACAAACCCCTATTCCAATACGTCTGACCAGCGTGGAATAGTAGGCCAATTTTCCTCCCATTATGTCGGAGGCCTGAGCCCATCAGTGCGACTTATATGGGCTGAGATGAATAAAATGAATGAAAATATTGTAAATGGTCATGAATAATGTAGCTTCTTATATATACAACTATTATAAATCTGAAAATTTTGTTTTTTGAACGCGATAACCTTAATTTTTACACTTTTGTACTTTTAAAATACGTCCTGTTAGAACATTGCTTAAATTTGACTCATTGTAACTTAAGTAACATCTACTTGTAACTTAAGTAACCATGCATCACTTTCAGACCCTTTGAATAGTTATCACATTTGATCTTTAAGATCGGTCAATCCGTTAGGTTATACAAAAACTCTACAGTCTTAGCATAAACGAAATGAGTTTAAATTTCTCAAATTAAACGATTTTATAATTAACCTATATTATTTCGTTGTTGTATCTATAAACCAAACTAGATTCATTAAACACTAATGAAATTAGTTTTAACCAACTTTGGTGAAAAATTTTCCAATTAAATTTAATCCATTTTAGATAAGTTTGATTTACCAAAACTCTGAACAAATTGAGTTTTCTAAACATTTTTATATATTTTTTTTTTATTTATTATCGTCCTGCTTTTGTCCATATTAGGGTCGACTAAATGTACTCTTCTTTCATAGTGCATATTATAAAAGTTTTGGCTCCTTGGGAATGTAATTTATGACCAAACGGCATCAAATGGAGTTAATTCAGGTGAATCTAATATGTAAGGTCTAATAATGCAAGGGTTTGTAGGATTCGTAGCTGCCACCAAACAGCCTTTTATTCATTTTAATTGTAAAATCAAAAATCCTATTATTGAAGTTATAATATTTTTTCCGTGTGGTAACAGAGTAGGAATACAATTAATGACCTCTTACGCGTGGGTGTTGTAAAAGACGACTAAAAGATAAATATGCACTAGTGGTCGCCGAGTGGTCGAAATTCGCCCCTAATTCATTTAGATTCATTTTTCAGCTACACAAAAGATGACAAAAGAAAATTTTCTTTTAATAATATGTATGTATAATTGTATATTGAGCAAGCTGTATTTCACTAATAACTAATATAAAAGTACACATATTTATTAGACGTCATCATAGTTATTATTGATTGATTCAGCGGATTGTTTAATTCAGCGGATTGTTTGATTCAGCTCGACCAAAGATTTTAACCGTAAACAAAAGTGAATAAGCGTTGTGTGTATGTCTGTGTAGCGATTGCATGAAATGGTAGTGTGCATAATGCCTTTTTTAATTAATTTAATGTATTTCTAATCCACTGCTATATGAAATTTCAGTTTTATGCACTTCTCCTCATTATATACTTCAACTGTGCCAAATTTCATACTTGTCAATCCACGTAATTTTCGTAAAAAGGGGTACAAAGTTTTTGCTTTACGTATTAATATATAAATATAACATCTATACAAGAGAATTTCTGATGTTTACGCGAGTATTATACATTTTAAATAAAACTACTTTACGGATTTTATCGCGTTTGTATTTGATTTTTGATTACCCGACGTTTCGAACACTTTACAGCGTTCATGGTCACGGGTGAACTAAGATGTCTCACGTCCAACAAGTCATCGTTACTGCAGAAAAAGTTGTACTTTACTGCGTTTTTCTGCAGTAACGATGACTCACGTCCAACAAGTCATCGTTACTGCAGAAAAAGTTTTGCTTTACTGCGTTTTTCTGCAGTAACGATGACTTGTTGGACGTAAGACATCTTAGTCCACCCGTGACCATGAACGCTGTAAAGTGTTCGAAACGTCGGGTAATCAAAAATCAAATACAAACGCGATAAAATCCGTAAAGTAGTTTTATTTAAAATATACAAGAGAAGGAAAACTTTAAATTCAACCCTATACCAATACGTCTGACCAGCGTGGTATTGTAGGTCAATTTCCCTCTTATTGTGTTGGCTTAAGACCAACATGGACATAGCTGAAATGATGATGATGAGGATGAATAATTTTTTCTTGCGACATAAAGTTACAGCAATAAAGTAGTTACTTGCATTAGGTTTTACAGGTAACACATAAAACCAAATACAATCGCCAACCGACCTGCCAAGTATACAATTGTTGGGGCGGCGCAGGCGCGACTACCTGCGCGCCATGCCGCCCTAGCCCACGCCGCGGGTGACGTGACCGGGGAGTTAGTCCGTCACCCACTGAGAGGCCGACCGCGTGAGGAAAGACCGACGTCCTCCCCGAGGGAGGGACGTCGGTCGATGAGAGGGTACCCCAAATAGAGGATATTCCGTCGGGCCGACCACTGATGACAAGTAACCCTGCTCCGGTGGTCGGTCCAACGACGAAGGCGACGTGGTGTTCGGGTGGGTTGCGGGTGTGCGTGTTTACGCCCCTCTGTCGCCCTGGACGGAGTGGTGCGAGGAGCGCGCCGACCACGTCAACCCAAAAAGAAAAAAAGTATACAATTGTAGTATTATCCGTCTTTAAGACGACATATATCCAACATTGAATATTGATAGACTGATCTATGAATATTACTGCATTTTTGTACAATTTTAATGGAATATTTTTTATAGGCTTAGTTACCTTATGATGCACGGCATCATTCTACTGCCAGGCGCAAGTTTCTTCGATAACAGGAGAGAAATTGTTCTATTATAACCATACCCTGATCAGACGGATAGGGCTTTCTTTATCGGGCTGACCACTGAAGAGTCGGGCTGACCACTGAGACAAAGAACTCTGCACCGGTGCTCGGCCGAACGACGAAGGCGACGTGCTATCAGGTGGGTTGCGAAGCCGCGCGCTGCCCCTCTATCACCCCGGATAGAGCCGGGCGGCGGGTGAGCTGAACTTAGATCATCCAAAAAAAAAATAGGGGTTTCTTTCGAGTTTACTCCTTCTTATACATATTATATATATCTTGATTGTCTCTTAAAGAAACCCTATACAGCACGTTTACACCAGAGACACCTATATTTTAGATGGCAAATACATTCGTTAAAAATTAATGTTACATTTAACAATTAACATCAATTATGATTATCTCAGCTTAAATCTGATTTCTTCTCTGTGTGGTGACGGAGTAAGAATACAATTCACCACTCCCTATCTTGGCTGTGGATGTGGTAGAAGACAACTAAGGGATATAATATGCAAATAACATTTGTGCAAGAGAAGGTAAACTCGAAATTAAACACTATACCAATACGTCTGATCAACAGGTCAGACGTATTGGGTTTTATTTCAAGTTTTTTTTTCTATTGGAAAGGAGGTTCGAGCCCAGCAGCGGGACGGTTATGAGCTGAGATGAATTTTGGTTTCATAAAATCTTGTTAAACCCTTCTTAAACTCATAAACGCGTATGTATGGCTCTCTAATTCACCATGCGAAGCGCAATAGCAAATTGCTGCTACTCAGACGTCGATTTTCTACGAGAGTATGTCACTACTTCGAACGAGCTAGCACATTTATGGCTGCAGGTAAAAAGTTATCAAGAGATTGACTTTAAAATTTTAGAATACTAACTTTGAGAAACTCAGTATTGTATAAACAATGTCAGGCTTATAATGAAAAGACCGACCGACCTAAGTGTTCGTTAAGTTAACTACTGCAATTTAGTTGCACAAGTAATCTTTTTGAAGTGTGCACAGCTTACAGACTTTTACACACAGCAAGGTTCGTCATAAACTAAAACTAAATGAGTTGCAGGTGAACAACGCTGAATAGGATTTACTTAACTAAGCATGCAAGTAAGCTTTACATGCGAGGTGCAAGTTTAAATATAATCACTAGCATATTACAGCGGTTTCACTCGTGTAGTTTCCGTTCCTGTCGTAATAACGGGATAAAATATAGCTTAATTTACTCTTTATACATACAGCTACCTGGTAGTAAAATATTATGAAAATCGGTCCAGCCATTTTGTAGAGTACCCGGAACAAATAAACAACAATTTAGACAAAAATATTTAAACTAATTTCTAGGCAATAAATAACCATGATAAAAACCGGCTAAATGCGAGTTGGAGTCCCGTACGAAGGGTTCCGTACCATTATCTATAAAAAAATCACGTTTGTTGTATGGGATAAAATAAATATTTAAGGGGGGCCCTTAAATATTTATTTTATTTTGTTTTTAGTATTTGTTGTTGTTAACTGTCTAGCTATCGCGGTTCTTGAGGTACAGGCTGGTGACAGACAGACGGACGGACAGACAGCGAAGTCTTAGTAATAGGGTCTCGTTTTTACTCTTTGGATACGGAACCTTAAAACGGTTTTATTTTGACATTGCGAACAAAAACTTCAATTTTATTTATTTAAACCATATATCATTCATGGTTAAAGTATAATATTGTAAATATTATACTTTAACCGAGCAATTCTTGTATATATATTCAGTATCTCGACAACGGCTCCAACGATTTTGATGAAACATGGCATACTAGAGGTTTCGGGTCCAAAAAATCGATCTAGCTAGGTTTTAGTTATAGAAAATGTTGTTTTGTCGGTGTTTTTAGCAATACAATACAATGACATTAAATTTGAAAAGAATTTGAATTCCAATTTCGGTGTTAATGTCATGAGTTACGATAGTTCAGGTGGGAAGTTGACCGGTTCTAATTTTGGTTTTTTTGGCATTCAAACAGCGTCGGTTCGAATCTCGGTGTTATTATTATTCTCTTTTTGTAATTCTTTTTATATATTTTTCATTATTTATTTTTTATTAATATATATCTAAATAAATTCGACAAAAATATTCCGAGCGAAGCTCGGTCAACCAGATATTTGTAATTATTGGTAAAAATGCATTCATCATTTTCAACATTTCAACTCATACACGTTTCACTGCTGGGCCTGAGCCTCCTTCTGGATAGGAGTGAAATTGACCTACGATTCCACGCTGGTCTACACCAAACCATCTGGCTTTTATTTCGATTTTGCATAGATATTATATACGTGTTATATCCCTTAGTCAGGCTTACGATACCCACGGGCAAGATGGTGGGCAAGGGAGTGGTGAATAGTATTCTTACTCTGTTACTACATGAAATTTTGTTAAACTTTTATTAATTGTTTAAAATTACATTCTCGTACTCTTTTACGATATCCGCACGTGGGCATCGGGATGGTAAATCGCTAAATTCTTACTCCGTCACCATTAAAAACACACTTATATTTCTATAAAACATTTTCAAATTTATTCTTTTATTTATTTATTTTATTTATTTATTTAAATCTTCTGCACACAAAAAAGGTACATGGCGGACTTAATGCCTTAGGCATTTTCTACCAGTCGACCTGGGGTGGAGCAGAAATAAGTTAGGTAGGTGCAATTTAGCGAGAGTAATGAATAGGGATTAGGTAGAAAATAAATTATGTTGTTGAAAATGTAATGTATAATTACACATTTCTCTCCTGTCTACTAAAGAGCTCATAAAAAGAAAAACAAATGGAAGAAGAAATACTTAAATAAACGTAGGTACATAAAGGCCAAAGCTTTAGTACTACTGCCCCATTGCAACATTGTACATGTAGGCTCCGACAAACTGCAATTCACCACTCTTTCCTTTCTCACAAATATCATAAGAGAGCACTACAGATATAAGCAAAATCGCATTCAAGATATCGGTACCAGTGGCGGTGAGAGATAATACTGCAGGTTATGGGACCGCATATCACTTTTCTATCGCCTGAGCTGTTTAGACGGGGCGTGATCAGACCCTAGCCTGTCTGAATTAGGGATGTAAGCCTTATATTATCGCCAGAGAAGTATAATTTGCGGCGTAGGCGCAACTACCTGCGCCTCATGCCGCCCTAGCCGAGGCCGCGGGTGACGTGACCGGGGATTAGTCCGTCACCCGCCGAGAGGCCGACCGCGTGAGGAAAGACCGACGTCCTCCCCGAGGGGTGGACGTCGGTCGATGGGAGTGTACCCCAATAGGGGGTAATCCGTCGGGCCGGCCACTGATGTCAAGTAACCTTGCTCCGGTGGTCGGCCCAACGACGAAGGCGACGTGGCTTTCGGGTGGGTTGCGGGAGTTGCGTGCTTAAGCCCCTCTGTCGTCCCGGACGGAGTGGTGCGGAGGCGCGCCGACCGCAGCCCACCCACAAAAAAAAAAAAAGAGAAGTATAATTTGAAATTATATTTATTTCCCGGTTTAGTTTAGTTTTCACGGTTGGCTATAGTAATTCAACTTTCTCTTATGTTGAAGGTGACTTATTCCTCTCGTGGGAGATACATTTATTTTCTGAGGAGTGGGCTATAGTCAACGCACACGCCGTCCCCTCTCTCTGGGGTGACGAAAGGACAAAGCGCGGCCCCGTAACCCACCAAACCCCTTCCGCCCCCCCCCCCCCCTCCGTCATTGGGTCAGCCACCGGTACCGAGTTCCTTGTCGTCCATGGCCATCTCGGCAGGATACCCTTTTGGGGTTTTCTCTTTCATAGACGTTAAATGCATATCATATCCCTCATTCGTCTTTTAAGATATCCACGAGCGGCGAATTGTATTCTTACTCCATCACCACACGAGTAACTCTTTCAACAAATATAACGGTTTATCATTTTCTAGTATTAGGTATTATTGAATAGAATAATTTTGTATGACGGAGTAAGAATACAATTCACCTCTTCCTCTCTTCCCGTGGGTATCGTAAAGGACGAGTAAAGGATTAAATATGCATATCACATTTGTGCAGAAGAGGGCAAACTTGAAATGAAACCCTATAGTAAAAAGTTCGACCAGCGTGGTGTAATGGGTCAATTTCCCTACTCTATGGAGGAGTTTCGAGCCTAAAAGTGGGATGTGTATTAGCTGAAATGACGAAAGATGATTATTTAATTCTCAAACATATTCAAAATTTCAAATCTCTAACTCATCAACAAGTTAGTTTTAAATCTTAATATATATAAATTACGTGTCACCTTGTTTGTCCGTGATGGACTCCTAAACTACTTAACCGATTTTAATCAAATTTGCACACCGTGTGTAGTTTGATCTAACTTGAAAGATAGGATAGCTTACATCTTAATTTATAGTCGCAATATTATTATATTGCAAATTATTTGTCTATTATTTGACATTCACAATTATCTGTTAACTCCAAACGATTTTAACAAATGGCGATATCTGTTGACTGGATTGAGTAATTAATTAATAGATGGCGCTGCTATGTCAAACCGTGTCATATACGATTATAACTTGCTTTTTTACATAGATGCCATTTGTAAAAAAAATATGACGATCTCCATGACAGATGTTCTCCTACAGTTCCATTTAAATAGTTTTATAAAATGTAATTTAACAAAAACATTAGCCACAGCAACGCGTGGCCGGGTCTGCTAGTCGATTATAAATTCCACCTAGACAGTCATATATAAAGCAAGGTAATAAAAAAATAGTTTTATCTAATATCTGTTTCAGGTTTGAGTTCATAATCAGCAGTTTCCATTATCATTAGGTGAGTTAGCTCGAATGTTATTGCAAACTATAAAAAAGAACCTAGCTTGATTGGAAGTGATCTACTTTTATTATCATCCGGTACTAAACATAACGTTTATTTAATGGCAAATAGATAGCAATAAATGTATCCAGATTGTTCGTGTCTAATTATTATATTAAATATCTTTATATATATATGTATATATTTCGCTTCACCTGCATCAGATGAAGCCAGGATCCTCATGGATATTTATTTAGATATCTTAGGTTAAGTTAGTATAATAGGATAATTTTAATATTGGAGTGGCATGGTCAGTTACCGCCAAAACTCCTAATTAATAAAATGGAATTTCAAATAGAAAAAAAATGTATATATTTTTTTTCTGTACGTGTGTTTTCCCGTGTGGTGATGGAGTAAGAATACAGTTCACCATCCCCTCTTTTACTCGTGGGTGTTGTAAAAGTGGACTAAGGGACATTGCATGCAGGTAATATCAAGAGAGGGAAAACTCGGCATAAAACCCTATGCCAACACGTCTGACCAGTATGGTATAGTGACCACTGAAGTCAAGGCACTCTGCACCGGTGGTCGGCTCAAAAACGAAGGTGACGTGCTATCGGATGGGTTACGAGGCCGCGCGCCGCCCCTCTGTCGCCCCGAACGGGGTGAGGCGGCGAGTGCACTGACTGTAGCCTACCCCAAAAAAAAGCGTGGTAAAGTAAACCAATTTCCCTTCCATTGCGTTAGAGGCCCAAGCCCAACAAATTATATGGGCTCAGACGATGACGTGTGTTTGTCACCTAACTCTTCTTAACTGACTATACGAATTTGGATGAAATTTAGTTTGTATATTTGAGGTGTCAGGATAGTTTTAAAATACTTTTATTAGATTCGGTAGGTGGCGCTGCTATTGGTATGTCTCTAAATTTGCAAGTTGACAACATAATTATTGCTGTACTTTTTATTGCCTAGCTAGATAGAATAGAAAATTTTACATTGTTTTTTTCACTTGCAATATCTAGTTAACGGTGAGATATCAAAAAAATACGACTCAACTGTGAATACGTTAGATGTTATAATTTAAATGCGAAATTCATCATCACCATCTCGGCTGATATACGTGAACTGTATTCTTACTACATCACCACACGGATATGATAAAGAAGATGAAGAATAAAGCGACAAGAAATTTTAATGATTTCGACACCTCAAAAATTCTGATAATTAATGAAAAATTTCAAACCTGTTTTAACAAATATTAATTACATTTTCACACAACAGTAATTGGAACAGAATTAAATAAAGCATATTCAAATTAAAAAGAAAATTGATTTTAAGGCTCGTAATATCGTTAAAGATACCTACATAAAAATATGCGACGCATTAGCAAATAAAATTAATAATAATAAGTACTGTCAATAGTAGTCACCTATACACAACGGACTAACTTGAGCCCAATTTAGCAATTCTTTACAAACTAAAAGTTTTAGCCAGATTAGACTTGCGGTTCTTGTGAAAAGTTTTAATTGGGTGACCTTATAATTTTTTCACCTAACCTTTTAAGAAATAATTAAAAGTTCTCTGTTTGTTTTGTTTATTATTTTAGAAACTCCGGACACTGCAAGGATTAAAAAAAAAGTGGACTTACAAAAACTTAAAATTTTTTTAATAAAAGATGTGCAAGGACTTAAAAAAACATGTATGCATGAAATTAAAACGATAATATGCCTTTTTAGGGTTCCGTACCCAAAGGATAAAAACGGGACCCTATTACTAAGACTTCGCTGTCTGACCGTCCGTCTGTCTGTCACCAGGCTGTATCTCAACAACCGCGATAGCTAGATAGTTGAAATTTTCACAACTTATGTATTTTTGAGGCGGCGGATCGCGTGCGGGAGGAGCGCAGCCTCGATGAGGCGATCCGCCGCCGGCGACTGGGGCGGCGTAGGTGCGACTACCTGCGCCTCATGCCGCCCTAGCTGAGGCTGCGGGTGACGTGACCGGGGATTAGTCCGTCACCCGCCGAGAGGCCGACCGCGTGAGGAAAGACCGACGTCCTCCCCGAGGGGGGGACGTCGGTCGATGGGAGGGTACCCCACGTAGGGAGTATTCCGTCGGGCCGACCACTGATGACAAGTAACCCTGCTCCGGTGATCGGCCCAACGACGAAGGCGACGTGGTTTTCGGGTGGGTTGCGGGTGTTGCGTGCTTACGCCCCTCTGTCGCCCCGGACGGAGTGGTGCGAGGAGCGCGCCGACCGCAGCCCACCCCAAAAAAAAAAAACTTATGTATTTCTATTGCCACTATAACAACAGATACTAAAAACAAAATAAAATAACTATTTAAAGGGTTCCCATACAACAACCGTGATTTTTTATAGATAATAAATAGTACGGAAACCTTCGTGCGCGACTCCGACTCGCACTTAGCCGGTTTTTTTCTTATTGCTGTTGGTGACAAACGAGCAGACGGCGCACCTTGCTAAGTGATACTGCTGCTCATGGACCTCTGCTATGCTGCCTACCGTGAAGAAAGTGAAGGGAGTGTGAATGGGTGAAAATGAGGGAATGAATGAAGATTCAATTAGGTTCGATGATACTAAAATGATACGAAACCACACACGCAAATATACTCAGAATGTTGGGCTTCCAGCTTTTTCACTAATCGAACAAAATTTAGTCGCAAATTGCTACTATAAAAAAATCTACTTTTACAAACTCAGACGTCGATTTTTTCGCGAGAATGTGGTACTACCCCAGCCAGACCAGCCTACAACTATAGACTAATGACTGTTGACTGCCACATAATCAACGTAATTATAATAAAATAGCTTAGTAAGTTCTAAGTTTAACATTAAGAAATATATGATTAGAAACCATTGTGCACACTTCTGTTTTTTCGAATTTCAATTTTCTAATCTAAAAGTAAATATATTTATAGTATATTTTAATAATGAAGGCAAACATCATGACGTAACTTGTATATCTAGGCGTAAAACAATTATAATTCCGAAGATGAAGTTTATTCTTCATAATGGATACTAAGCTATCGTATGAACAATTATAATCTGCAGTAGATATTATAAAGAATTAAACTCTTTAAGTTTGAATGAAGATAATAGACTCTGAAAAATAATATTTTTGTCATTGATTACATTTTTTGGCTTACAAAAATTCATACTATCGTTAAATTCTAGGAAAAAAATTTAAGGGAAGACAAAATCTAATAGTATATATAAACAAATACATAGGTACATATTTTCCATGTGATGACGAAGTAAGAGTTACAATTCACCACTCCTCCTATCTTACCTGTAGATGTCGTGATGAGTTGGAAAGATTCTACTTCCCTCCTATGCAAAGCGGGAGACATGAAGCAAAGTTGGCTGATAAGCGAGTAAATAAGAGTTTGTACAACTACGTGAAACGCAGCGGTACAGCACCACGGATTGGACAGAGCTTAATGGACCTATTTGTGAGCTTTAGGTTTGATTACAGTAATAGGTTTGCACATAACATCTGTGCAAGAGATGGAAAACTCGTATCAAATCCTTATACCATGTCTGACCAGCATGCTACTAGGTCAAATTCCCTCCCATGGGGGCACGAGCCCAACAGTGGGATGTATGTGGGCTGCGATGATGATGATGATGATGATGGTGACGGAGTAAGAGTTACAATTCATCATCTTACTCGTGAGTGATATAAAAGACGACTAAGGGAATAATATGCTTATAACATCTTTTCAATAGAAGGAAACACCCAAATAAAATCCTATAGCACCCATATGACCAGCGTGATATATAGGTCAATTTCCCACCTATTGTGAAGGAGTCTCGAGCCCAACAGTGGGACGTATATGAGCTGTAGTAATGATGATGATAGCTACATAACGCTTATGTACTAAAAGAGTAAAAATCTCAACTAGCACAATTAAAAATTTAACGCGAAATCAGCCTCTTGCCGTTATAGACTACAATGTAAATTTTATTTGCAGTAGTTACGAGGTAGTTAAAGCAGATGTGTACTTAAGGGGTTATATAGCGCTATTCTAACGAAACCTCGAGTCGCTAGTCACGACGTCTCTTTACTCTTCCCAATCATTTTAGGGTCAACCTTAAAGACTAACGTTACAGTAGAATATCGTTTTTTTTTTTGAGTGAGTACTCCGCAGTGGTATTTCTTCGGGCTGACCACTGAAGACAAAGAACTCTACACCTGTGGTCGGCCTAACAACGAAGGCGACGTACCACGGGTGAGTCATGGGGCCGCGTGGCGCCCCTCTGTCGCCCCGAATGGAGCCGGGCGGCGAGCGAGCTGACCATGGCCCACCCGCCAAATAATAAGAATATTATTTTTATACGGAACAAATACTACCTGACCTTTATCATCCAAATAATTGATATTAATGTTCTAGGATTAGCTTAGATGCCAGGATATATATTGACTGTCAAAGATATTTTTGATAGCCAAAACCAACGCATTAATGTATTCTTCGAACATAAGTCATATCTATTGGAATGTATTGTGTATTTGTGGTGACTGGTAAAGAAAATAATATGTCCTTACCTTTTCGCGAGTTTCCACGAGCTTCCCTACCCTTAAGTCGCTGCCGCGAGTCCCAATGATAATTTTGGAATGACCGACAGTATGTCCAATCGAGGAGGTTTATATACAGCGGATACCAATAGACTAATGAATGTGTTAAATAATCTTTTTTTTTTTAACTCAGAAATCACTTGAGAACGATCGTCTTTACCATTGTTATCAGTCAAGAAGACGGTTTAATGCAATTTAGAAGATTTGTGTTTTTTGATTAAAAATACAGATTAAGGAAGCATGCTAAATTAATATACCATAACCAATGTTTCTAAAATATCTAATTTCGCGATTTGGTATAAACTTTAATTTCATTAACTAAATAAAAATGTAATTCTAAATAATATATCTATACTATATACAACGGCAACACAATCTGCTCAGACATAACTACGGCAGTTTACTAATACTTTATATAAATTTTCCTTTCTTTCCTATTTTTATAAGCCATAATAATTGAAATTAACCTATTTTGTGGCTTTTATCGCGTTTGTATTTCATTTTTGATTTTCTGTCGTTTTGAACACGTTTTAGTGTTCATGGTGACGGGAGGACTGCAAGATGTGTCATGATGTCTTTGTACCCATAGATAATGAAAAGTATTCGAAATGGCGATAAATCAAAAATCAAACACAAACGCGATAAAATCTATAAAATATGTTTTATTTCAAATGTGTAATACTCGCGTAAACATCAGAACTCACTAGAAATCATAATCAGTATATAAAAATGCATAGTTCTTTAAACCTATGTATAAGAAAAAAACAATTGTAAATTCTATGATATATAATTACGTTAGCCGTAAAATTTACTTTACGGTGTCTAACGCTTGTTATAATTGCATATTATTCCTAAATCCGTTTCAGACTACTACTGTCGTGAAGTATTTTAGATAAAATCTGACTGTTAAGCTTGATTTAATAGAATGAGTGATTGAACGTACTTATCTGTAAGTGAAGTTATACGAAAATTATTCTAAAGGCTTTGTTCTTAAGCACGTTGACTTGTAAAAGACAATCTAAATCCTAAAATGTCAGATTTCAAGAACTGTTTATAGGTACTTATTTCGTATGATAAAAATCAAAAGATAAACTTGTGATTTTTCGCGATAGTATCAAAGGAGGCTCGAGCTCAGCAATGAGACGTTTATGAACTAAGATGATGATGAGATGATTTATTACAGTAAATATAATGATTATTTCTATTATCACGTACATATATGCGAATCTTGATGATATGATATGACGTATAATATGCAAAGCTATCCTGTAGAAGACATGTTAGAATAACTGCAGTGGGATAGGTTAGTTAAGTAAAAATTATTTTTTACATGACACATGCTTCATCCTTTTTTTTTCTTTAGTTCAAATTATGGTACAGTCACCTGCCGCTCGCGAAAAACATGATTCGCGATACCAAAATCTGCCGTAAACATAACCCTCTTCTGTCATGTGGAGGGGCATCCTTTCGTTCATCCTTTTCGTCAATAGCCTGCCCAGCGAATTGCCCTTTCGGGTATCTTCTTACTTCATCGCCCTAGTAGAGTGTCACACTCACGCCAACGGCTACTCCATGGATGAACTATTCTCCAGTCCAATCACCTGCTACCTCACCTTCAGCTTTATCCTGCATTTAAAATGAAAATAGAAATAAATTAAAAAGATGTGACTTTAAGTAGATTGCAAGTCTTGTCCGTGTTAATTCTATTTTATACTATTTGAATTTTTTTTATTCCATTTCTTCTTTTGTGTAACTCTATTTGAGTCTCTATAAGACCTACTATTATGATAGGTATGAACCTTTTTTAAATTTGAAAGAAGCTGGATCACTATCACCGAAGCCAAACGAATTAACTTATTGTTTTATATCGAGCTGTTCTACATTCACTCTAAAAGTATCTGCTGACGTCTGAAAGTAGGTATTGGAACCACTCTGGCAAATTGTTAAGGCATTTGAAATAGATTTTCAAAAAATGTTAAGGTTCATTTCGTAGCCACCTCGTACCATCATTATGCTATAGTTTTACACCTACCATTAGCAGTCCACGAATGTTATGCGCAGGCGTGGAGTGTCCTCGATAGACGTCTCATCCTATTTTTAAATTAAATTTCTCCAAAGGCCTCTGCGTGCTGGATCCATATCCCCAAGTAAGCCTTTTAAAGGACCAGGTATCTTCCCTAGAAAGTTCCCGTGAATCTCTTGCTCAAGTTATGTCACTATGAGACTAACACAAACCTCGCTACCTTCTACATTATATGGCTCTCTGAGTTCTTTTGATATAAAAGAAGGAATGTATCATAAGATTTATAGGCAAACTAATAAACCGCAGGGCTTGTGGCGTGCTGAATGGGAGTGGCGGCACTGCGGTCCTGAGTGCCCGAGAAAGTCGGCCAGGGCCTGGTATCCAGATTGCCTTTACTAGCTGGTTGGAGTGGAAACCAAAGAGTACCCGCAGGATTTTCAACTATAGTTTGCCTTAAACGGCTGGTCAGAGAGGGGTCGTCGGGAAGTGTCATTTTCAAGGGCATAACTACGGGAATACCACTACGGGTCTCCGTTTATCGATGACTTGCGATGGTGATACTGGTACTGCACCGCTTGACACCCAAGCCACTTGCACCAATACTTCCCCCTCTGTTGTCCGTCTCTGTGGAGACCTTGGGTCCATCCAAAGTTCAAGACATAATGGTATTGAAGGCAGATGACAGTTTTTAAATCAATAGTCTTAACCAGTCCATCGAATCTTCAACAGCATAATCAGCTCTTAGATACCATCATCACTCTTTAGTTTTACACCTGCCGTTGGCATTCCACGAGTGTTATATGCAGATATCTCATTTTAACATTAAATTTCTCAAAAGGTCTCTGCATGTTGGATTCATATGTACATGTAAGCCTACCAAAGGACTAGGGACCTTTCCTTGGAATGATCTAATAATGGAATTTTAAAGAATAAGAACAAACAATACATTTTCTGTTCCAGATTTTACCCTCCACCTCACACTTTACTTAAGTACATTTTATTCACATATCTCTTATCTTCGCTCGAGGCCTGCGCCGCTTGGGCCACGCAGCGCCAAGAACTCGTCGCAACCATCGGTGCCGACCTGACGCTCCCGACTATCATTAGGGCGATGGTCGGCAGCGTCAGGAATTGGGACGCGGTCGCAGCCTTCTGCGAGGCAGTGATCTCGCGGAAGGAGGCGACGGATCGCCTGCGAGAGGAGCGCAGCCTCGATGAGGCGATCCGCCGCCGGCGACTGGGGCGGCGTAGGCGCGAATACCTGTGCCTCATGCCGCACTAGCGCAGGCCGCGGGTGACGTGACCGGGGAATTAGTCCGTCACTCGCCGAGAGGCCGACCGCGTGAGGAAAGACCGACGTCCTGGGAGGGTACCCCCAAGGGGGTGTATTCCGTCGTGCCGACCACTGATGTCAAGTAACCCTGCTCCGGTGGTCGGCCCAACGAAGAAGGCGACATGCAGGTGGGTGGGTTGCGGGAGTTGCGTGCTTACGCCCCTTTGTCGCCCCGGACGGAGTGGTGCGAGGAGCGGGCCGACCGCAAACCACCCCAAAAATAAAAAAAAAATCGTTGACAATAAGCATTTAATAGTAGGCATTACTTTGTAATATAATGTTCTATTAAGGAGAGTTCTGTACACTTTGCGATATAACTTATTTTATCGCAAGTATTTACGAGTCGGACCTTCGTCTGATTAAGTCGTTATATCGAATGCGGACTTACGAGAATCTGCGATGGTATTTCCAGTTTACTTTTCAACTAAAAGTATTTAATTGAAAGATAATCTTGTACTACAAGACTTTATTTGTTTATTATGACACTAGCTTCTGCTCGCGACTTCGTCCGCGTGGTATAGATACTTTGGCTAACGCTAACTTTAACCTAAAGTTTTGGTAAGAAAGGAAGAATATTTTTTAAAAATACGATTCTGTCACACATGACTTTTGCGATAATTTAGCCGTTTACGCAGCGGAAACTCTCACACGGAAAACAAAACCCCGATTTTGAAACATTCTTCATTGGTGCTCTCCTCCTATTGGTCTTAGCGTGATTATATATATCCTATAGCCTTCCTCGATAAATGGGCTATCTAATACTGAAAAGAATTTTCAAATCGGACCATTAGTTTCTGTTATTAGCGCGTTCAAACAAATAAACTCTTCAGCTTCACATATTAGTGTAGATATAGATTGGATTCTAGTTTTTAAATTCTAAGTATATTATAACTACTACATCATTGCAGCTCATATATGCGTATCCCACCACTGGACTTGAGCTTCCACAGTGAGAGAAATATTGACCCACTATACCACGCTGGTTAAAAAGACTGGTATAAGGTTTCATAGAGCATCTATCATCGTTATCACCATAGCTTAGTTACGTCCCACTACTGGGCTCAAGCGCACTCCACAATAGGAATGAAATTGACCTACTATACCACGCTGGTCACACGTTTCAATTATGAGTTTTTCCTCTCTTGCATTGATATTATATGCATATATGAGTTGTATCCTTAGACGTATTTTACGACACCCGCGGGTGGCGAATGGTATTACTACGTCACTACATGAAAAGCAATTTTACCAACTATATATAAAATGGCAATTATATTTCAAGAAATATAGATAACTAATGCAAGTAAATCTTCATAACGCCGCTGATCCAGATAAAAATGGCTCTGCCATCACTCCGAATAGATTCGATAGACAAATAAAAAAAATGAGAATGATGAAATGTGCCAATGAATGTCTGTCTCGCATTAAGGATACAATGTTTCACAATTTCTTATTTGCCGATGTAAGTCTAAAAAAACAATAGAGGGAGTAAATCTAGCTCGAAGCTGAAGGATCCTCATAAGTTTATATGCAACAGATTTAATCTACTATACCACGCTAATTAGACGGGTTGGTATAGTGTTTTATTTTGAGTTTGCCTTCTCTTGCAAAGAACATCTTTGCATATACTTATTTATTCCCTTAGTCGTCTTTAATGAAAACTACGGGCAAGATAGGGAGTGGTGAATATACACTAAACATTTATATTCTTACTCTGTCATCACAAGGATTTTTAGACATTATACACAAAACTATATCCTGCTTGGGAATCAAACCGTATCGTGTAGTTGGCAGGTTAGACTGGTACCTTAACTGTTATGCTATATTTACAGTCAAATTGCTTATTAATGTATTTTTTTTTATAAACAAATTTTATGTGTTGTAAATAAAACTACTTTTAAGGATTTTATCGCATTTGTATTTGATTTACGATTGCCCGACGTTTCGAACACTTTACAGCATTCATGGTCACGGGCGGACTAAGATGTCTAACGTCCAAACAAGTCAACGTTGTTACAGATTTTTATAATCCACCCGCTATAGAAAATTAGTACATAACTTAATAACTAATTTAATAACCTGACTGACCTAACTAATTTAATAACTAATTTAGTTAATAACTTAATGGTACGCCCGTGACCATGAACGCTGTAAAATGTTCGAAACGTCGGGCAATCGTAAATCAAATACAAACGCGATAAAATCCGTAAAAGTAGTTTTATTTACAATGTCTAGTACTCGCGTAAACATCAGAAATCGTTAAATTTTATGTTTTAATTAAATTTCATTAAATACAAACATTAAATACCCACTGCTAAAAAAAATATATTACGATGTGTAAAGTCAACGCTATTATTTTTTAAACGAATGGAATGAAAATACGAATTATAACATAAATTCACAGAGAATACTACAGATATAAACTCAGATATTGATATCTTGCTACCTAACAAGACCTACGTATATAAATTTGCACTTAATTACTTACCTGCAACAGGAAAAATACTGGCAGACCAGTCTACACAAGTTATCATTGCGGTTGGATTCTAATATAGATAAAAATCTTTAATTAAATCACTTGCACTGAACTAATTAGATATGGATCGGGGTTCATACATAGATTAATTATATACGATAGGGTTGCATTCATTCATCATTCATATGTGATAGGGAGTGGTGAATTGTATTCTTACTCCGTCACCACACGGAAAATATGGCTACCCGATAATCTAGGCACAATCTTGAATTTCCGGCAAGTAATACCGCAAAAGATCTCATAAAAAAACCAATTATAGGATTCTCTTTGAAGCTGAAATTCAAAGCTGGAAATAAAAAAAAAGAATTTTAAATTTCTAATAATTTATTATTTAGATTGAATCTTGAAGACAATATAGAGCAGTATTTATTACTAATGGGTGTTATTGTCATACCTTTTAAAGTCCAAAGATCAAAGATGTCAAAATCAGTATTTATAAGAGTGGCCATTGAATTGGTAGCAAATTTTGTAGAGCAACATACTCTAGGGATAAGATTTTGTCATCAGGTGGGATATTTGGGATTTAGATTTATGTACGAAGCTGTTTAGGCAAATAAATGTATATCAAAAACAAGTTTTTAGAGGCCGCTGTTTTGATATTCGCCATCTTATTATTGATTTATAAATTTCATTCATTTTATCTTAAAATACGCAGACCTATGTCATCTTATTCAGATCTTTTTTTATTTTTAATGTAGGCACATGGAAACTATTGAAATGTTATTTTTTTTTCTTTCGATGTATTGTCTCGAATAAGCATGCAAAATTGAATGTTGTAAGGTTATAAGAGATTCTATTGTAATTTAAAAGATTTACCTACGCAAATAAATAATTCAAATATTTTTTATTGGGCGTGTGAATTGCGCGCAGCACAATGCATGCAGCGCATGGTTGTTGAAAAGCCCGAATTTTCCAACATGAAAAGATGAAAGAAAAGCATGTAAGAAGTTATAACCAGATAATAATCTTTCTAAAAATATTATCCTTTGCGTTATCCTACGTTTTTAGAAAAACGACACTAATAATAGAAAAAAGTATTGAATACATTAAAAGTTTTATTGTAACGCATTAACATTCGTGATGGTGTGCGCGAGGTATCGCTCATAAAAAATTATCCCTTATCGCTCATAAATAATTACTCTCATATTTTTTTCCTAACAAGCCAAAAGAAGTATAACTATAAGAAATAGTTGTTTTTTCGTTACCTTTGCGTCTAAATTGACAATAGAAATCAATTGAAGATATTTGTAAAAAGCAATAAATTTTCTTTCTATTCATAGTTAAAATCTTTTCACCATTCTTCTCATATCCGCAATAAAATAACTTTTCCACTTGAAGTATTTTCTCAATTTTGTGTTTATTAAGGATGTATTTTATAATACGTGTGTGCAAAGTGTTCACTCCATGTATAGCCGCCACAGAACTTAGCATTTGGGATTATAGATTATAAAAATGAAGTTGAACTGCAATGCAATGCGGGTCAAAGGACTTGTTGTAGAGTTTTATTTCGAGTTGTCCTTTTCTTGCAGAGAACATCTGCTAATTTCACTTTCCATGTAGTGACGGAGTAAGAATACTATTCACCACCCCCTCTCTAGTCCGTGGATGTCGTAAGAAATGACTAAGGGATTAAATATGCATATAACATCTATGTAAGAGAAGGAAAACTCGAAATAAAACCCTATACCAACACGACTGACCAGCGTGTTATAGTAGGTCAATTTTCTCCTATTGTGGAGGAGGCTCGAGCCCAACAGTGGGACGTGTATGAGCTGAAATGATGATCATGATTTTATATTTTATTAAATCTCTATCTTTGAGACAATCGTAATTACTATATTCATCTACCTGTTACAATAAATTAATAATCGTTTATGTTAATATCTATGATTCGAAGAATAAAGAAGAAAACCTCGAGTTTGGTGAAAGAAAGGTATGGGATTATGGATATACAATATGCTAAAGTTTTTCTCTAAAATTTTATTACAGGTATCGTACAAGTTGACTATAGAAAAATTTTTGTTTTGGCGGCAGGCCATGGTGCACACCCGGAGCGATAGAGGGGGTGGCGAGCGAGCCTATAATTCACTAGATGCGAAAAGGGGGGCCTTTCTTTTGCGCCAAGTGGGGTCATCTACACCGGACGTTATCATCAAGCGACCCATCCAGGCAGGTTATATTTTCGGATACTGCCTTAAACTAGATAATAACCTAGAAAATAGTTTACATATATAAAGTCTGAGTAATGGGAGCATGAGCAAAACCAATATACATTAAAAGTAGCGTCCGTGTGATGACGGAGTAAGAATATAATTCACCACCCCCTATCTTGCTCGTGTTTGTCCTAAAAGACGACTAAGGGATATAATATGCATATAAGATCTATAAGCAAGAAAAGGAAAACTCGAAATAAAATCCTACACCAACTCGTTTGACCAGCGTGGTATAGTAGGTCAATTTCCCTCCCATTGTGAAGGAGGCTCAAGCCCAACAGTGGCATGTCTATGAGCTGTGATGATGTTGATGATGATGAAGCTTTCATTACCACTAATCAAGTCAAGTATAATAATCTAATGTTATCGAACAATTGTTTTTGACGTGATAACATCTTATAAATTAATGAACGCTGGCTGCACGCACGAAATAGCATGACTCATTGTCATGTTCCGTCTGAGACGAGCGTGCAAATAAGAGCGCAAAACAAGCGATAGAGAGGCATAATCACCCTAAGCGCTCGTCTTGTGACACCTCTATCTCTAATTCAAGTAAAAAAATAGTTGAATTAACGAGTGCGAATTATTGTTAATTTCTAAAAAAAAAAAGTAATTTTTAATTAACTCCTTATTTGTGTTATATAAAACTAGCTGACCCAACAGACGTTGTTCTGTTCATATAAATCGATAGCAGCGCCACCTACGGGGTTCAATTGTGAATCTAAATCATCCTCGAATCCCATTGAACACAGAAAATTTCATCAACGTCGGTCCATATACTAGCTGACCCAATAGATGTTGTTCTTTTCAAATAAAATCAAAGGAATTCTCCTTGAAATTGATAACAGTGCCACCTACCGGCTTCAATTGTAAATCTAAACCATTATCAAATCCCTTGAACACACACAAAAAATTTCATCAACATCGTTCCAGCCGTTTAGGAGGAGTTCATACACACGCACACAAAATAAAATATATAAAGATAACTGGTGACCCGCCCTCGCTTCCCTTCGGTTTCACTCACGTAGTTGCCGTTCCCGTGGGAATACCGGGATAAAATATAGCTTATATTACTCCCTGATGTTATAGCTTTCCATTGATGAAAGAAGTTTTGAAATCGGTTCGGTGGTTTAAGCGTGAAAGCGTAACAAACAAACAAATAAACAAACAAACTTACTTTCGCAGTTATAATATTAGTAAGGATGATAATTCAGTGATAATAAATCAATTCAATTTATAAAAGTATGAAAATTTTAATCTTAACTTATATACTTTACTGGGAACCATTTTTTTCTAGATTAAACAGAGAATCTTATCTATGAAGGAAGTAGTATAAGTCAGGTGGAAATAATGGATGGTATCTAGTCCACATAAGGAACAAGGCGCTACGCTTTACGGCAATGCATTACTCGAGCCACACGTCTACTGATAACAGATAAAACTGTTTGATTTGCGAGGTAAAGAATGCGAAGATACGAGAATGGATTTTGTTAAAGACATTTTTATTTGAAACTTGCAATCCGCCCGCATTTTAAATCTTTAATAATTTCCAAAATATTACGAGACGCGATTGCAGTCCATAAGGTCTGGGATTCGATTTCCGTACCGAGTAAAATTTTATTGGAGTTTCTTGAGGGGAAAAATAGTCTAAGTTCCTTTTTATATAGACAGGTAACTGTTGGTAAAATATTATTTGAATCGGTTCAGACGTTTCGAAGATTCCTCGAAACAAAAAGACCGACAGACAAAAATTTTTTGAAGGGGCTTCAGGCATAGGTACCGTGTAAATAGAGCATGAAAAAAATCCGTATTATTTTGACATTACAAATAGACATTTGAATTTTATTTGTATAGACTAAACTGCATAGACTAAAATAGGTTAAGTGCTTGCTTGGTGTTTGACAATAATTAATAAGAAAATGTTTATAACACTAATGCGTCTAAAACAAAGTATTAAATGATTGCACAGACTTAGTGGTTAAGACACCTATCTACCGTATCAAGGGTTTAATTCTCAAGCAGGACTAAACTTAGAGTGATCCACAAATTGTTGCGCTGGGTCTGAGTACAATTTGTATTCATCAATTGGTTGTTTGTAAATATGTTCGCAAATAAAAGATTTTTTTCTTAATGGAAGGTGTGGTCTTTAAAGAAAAGCAAAGGTTATCGTAAGCAAGCTCATTTTCTAGCATAAGAGATTTTCAATTCGACTGTATATCATCATAAATACTCATATACGTCCCATTACTGGCCTCGAGCCACCTCGATAATAGGAAGTTAACCTATTATAAAAAAAGAAAAGGTTGTAAAAGACGATTAAGATATAAATGCAGGTATCATTGATGCAAAGGAAATTTGATATAACGACGGTCTCTACGTACATAAAGACATGTCAAAAATGGCATTTTTTATAGTATTCTTTAGGCTTTTTTCATTGTATTCTTTAGGCTTTTTTAATGTATTCTTTAGGCTTTAGATTTTCAACACATATGCAGTATAAAATGTGTTTATTGGAAATCTAAAGCCTAAAGAATACATTAAAAAAGCCTAAAGAATACAATGAAAAAAACCTAAAGAATACTATAAAAAAATGCCATTTTTGACATGTCTTTATGTACGTAGGGACCGTCGATAATATCCTTTTCCAATACGTCTAACCAGCTGAGAATATTAGGTCAATTTCCCTCTCGTGATGATGATCTTGCCATCTTCATCTCAGCTCATACAGCCACAGCTAGGCTCAGGCCTCCTCCACAATCTAGACTGTATGTATGTGTAGACAGAATGTAGAATGTGAGAGATAAAGCGAGCGACTCCGCGTTCATTGCTATTAAATGTGTAAATACAAATAATAGTAAATTGCCAAGGGCAGGTGAACTAGGCTGACAGCGCGAGGGTGACCAACATCCCCAGAGGAGCGTTGGAGATAAGAAAGGTACCTCCTAAACCCACCCCAGCTCATTGATGCACAATATGCTACGCGGGAGCAATTGTGAAGTCTCAGCTCATCTGTTTGAAGCTCAATGATATCTGCGTCCAGAGTTCTCTCGAAAGTCTCTGAAAGGGGTATCCCGCCGGGTGAGCCATGAACGACAAAGAACTCGGTGCCGGTGATCGGCATAATGGCGAAGGAGAGGCATTACGGTGGGTTAGCGCGCCGTCCTTTCATCGAAATGGACGGCGAGTGTGCTAACCATAGCCCACCAAAAATAAAAAAGCCCGTGGCAACTGCGTAATTCCCGTTCTCGCAGGAATACCGCGTTAAAATATAGCCTAAGTTATTCCTCATACAAACAGTTACCTAATCGGCTAATGTAGGTATGCATTTGGTATATTTAATAGTAGCAAATGCCCGTGGTTTCACACGCGTAATTCCCATCCCCATAGAAATACTAGGATAAAAAATCCTAACTTACTATTACAGCTATTTGGTAGTAAAATATTACCAAAATCGGTCCAGCCGTTTTGAAGATTACCCGAAATAAACAGGCAGACAGTCAGACAAAAATATTTAAACTTGTTCTAGGCTATGCCTCCTTTAAATAACCGTGTAAGCACGAAAAAAGCTTTTCATTTCGACATTACAAACAGACAATTCAATTATATTTATTAGTATAGATATAGACTTGTTTTTCTAACACAGCTGAACTAATTTTGTATGTATATTTAAGTATATATATAATAGGAAATATTAGTAGGTATAATAAGTATGTAGTGAGACATATAGGATACAAAAAAAAGTCAAAATTGAACATTTAATATAATTATATAGGTATATATAATTACATCCATTCAAATATTATATATAACGAATAGTTACATCCTGCGATTTTACCCGTATGAGTTTTGATTCCGTGGGAATATCGAGATAAGAGTCATTTTTATCTTAGTCGGTACAAGCCCCACTATTAGGCTCAAGCTTCCTCCATAATAGGAGGGAACTTGACTTACTATATCACTCTGATCAGACGTATTGGTATAGTGTTTTATTTCGACTTTTCCTTCTATTACATATATGTTATATGAATTTTTAATCGCTTAGTCATATTTTACGACACCGATGGAAAAGAGTTGGGTGGTGAATTGTATTCTCACCACATGAAAACATTTGCATTTTTCTTAAGAATATCTATTTTCCTTAAAGAAATTGTATTACTTCTATATTACTTAATAATTTAGTGTATTAGTGAAAAAATGTTACAATCGGTTCAGTAGTTTCGAAGAAGTTTACAAACAAACAAACATAAACAAAAAAGCTGTCCTCTTAATAACATTGAGTATAGATAATAATAGTATGTAGTCCGTGCACTCAAATAAAATGTATTAAAGTCCATAAAATATAGCTTGATCTCTATGACAGATGTCAACGAAACCAACGAAGTAAGTTTGAACGAGCGACATGTTTACAATTTCATTTTGTATTAAATATATTTTCATTCTTTTCTTGCCAGTTTTATTGCAACTGAATTGCAATATACTATAAATATTAATATTCATGCCTAAAATGTACCTCGTAAGTATTGAAATACCTAGTAAACATTTTATATATAAATGACGCTTACGCACGTACAAGGTCATACTGGACTGAAAATAAAAAAGAGATGGGACAGTCGATATACGTAAATCGATAACCGATCTTTATTAAATTATTCATAAAAGAAATAAACTCAATATAGTGTCTATATAAAACTTACAATATATTTTTTACATTTAAAATAGACAGTTACATTATAAAATACATAAATTGAATTAATTAAACATTATAAAACTACTTTTCGTCTCAGAGTAAATGATAATATTATGTACGCATTATTGTCAATAAACTAGACATATTTATTTATAAAACAGTCGTAATTGATCGATTGATCTAACGACTGTCCCCTATTTTGGCAAAAAATGATAAATGTTCTTGCGCTCCAGTGATGACGATAATAGTGACCATTTTTTTTTTTTTGTGGGTGGGCTGCGGTCGGCGCGCCTCCGCACCACTTCGTCCGGGGCGACAGAAGGGCTTAAACACGCAACCCCCGCAACCCACCCGAAAACCACCTCGCCTTCCTCAATGGGCCGACCACCGGAGCAGGTTTACTTGTCGTCAGTGGTCGGCCCGACGGAATACCCCCTACGCGGGGTACCCTCCCATCGACCGACGTCCCCCCCTCAGGGAGGACGTCGGTCTTTCCTCACGCGGTCGGCCTCTCGGCGGGTGACGGACTAATCCCCGGTCACGTCACCCGCGGCCTCGGCTAGGGCGGCATGAGGCGCAGATAGTTGCGCCTACGCCGCCCCAGTCGCCGGCGGCGGATCTCCTCATCGAGGCTGCGCTCCACGCGCAGACGATCCACCGCCTCCTTCTGCGAGATCACTGTCTCGCAGAAGGCTGCGACCGCGTCCCAATTCCCGACGCTGTCGACCATCGCCCTAGCGATGGCCGGCAGCGTCAGGTCGGCACCGATGATTGCGACGAGTTCACGGCGCTGCACTGCCCAAGCCGCGCAGGCCTCGAGCGTGTGGCGCGCCGTGTCCTCGTCGCAATCGCAGTGGTGGCAGGACGGTGTACTCTCCCTCCTTACGACCTTGTGCAGGTATTTGGCGAAGCTCCCATGCCCCGTCAACACCTGCACTAGTCGGAAGGAGAGCACCCCGTGCCGCCTTTCCAACCACTGCATCAGCACCGGCCGGAAGGCCTCCACGATTCGCACCCCGAACCGAGGCCTCTCCAGCCGGACTGCCCAACGGGCAATGACGTCTCGGCGGGCGTCGACGCGCCAGGCGGTGAGCTCCCTTAACGAGATCTCACCGCCCTCCGCTCGCATCCTCGTCACCCGCCGATACAATCCGGCAAGCATCTCCGCCTCCAGGTCCCACGGGGGAGTCCCGGCCAATAGGCACGCTGCCTCCGTCGCCACCGTGCGGTATCCGCGGATGGTCCTGACCGCCATGACCCTCTGTGGTCGCCACAGAAGGGCCCTAAGTCGGACGGTCAAGGACCCCGCCCACACCGGTGCGCCGTACAGGGCCATCGACCGGATGACCCCCGTGTACAGCCGTCGGCACGTAGCGCTCGGTCCGCCCACATTCGGCATAAGCCACGATAGGGCGGACGCCACGCCGACGAGCCGTGGAGCGAGCCTGCGGAAATGCTCCCGGAACCACCATTGCCCGTCGAGCACGAGGCCCAAGTACCTCATATGGGCCCGGATGCTGATGTCAACCGAGTGGACGGTGATCGAGACGCCGATGGGAGGGCTCATACGGCGCCCATGGAACAAGAGGGCCTCCGTCTTGTCCAGGGCGACCCTCAACTCCAGCGCCTCGATCCGCCTGACGACCTCTTCGGTGCCATAGGTCGCCAGGCTTACCGCCTCTTCTAGCGTCCCACCGCGGGCTGTGACGAGCGTGTCGTCGGCGTAACAAATCACGCCCAGCCCGGGCGGGAGGCTCCCCCGCAACGCCCAGTCGTAGCCGATGTTCCACAGGGTGGGTCGGAGGACCGACCCCTGTGGGACACCGCACGTCATGGGCGTTCGCACAACGTCCCCTGCTCGGATGGTACAGAGGACGCTGCGCCCCACCAAATAGTCTGCCACTAGCCGCCTCAGGTAAGCTGGCACTCCGTGATACCGGAGCGCCTCTCTGATGCAGCTGAATGGCAGACTATTGAATGCGTTGGCGATGTCTAGGGACACCGCCAACAGCACTCCCCCACCGGTGACGGCCTCAGTCGCCACGGCCCTCAGGCGCAACAGAGCCGCGATCGTCGAACGACCCCTCCTAAACCCAAACTGGGCGTCCGACAGATCGGGCCCCGTGCCGACGAGGTGCCGCTCGATGCGGGCAGCTACCACCCTCTCCAGTAGCTTGCCCGTATCATCGAGCAGCACGATAGGCCTGTAGGCCGAAGGCGACCCCGGAGACCGTCCCGGCTTCGGCAGGAGCACCAGCCTTCCCTCCTTCCAGCACCCAGGGAACCGTCCGGACGCTAAACACGCGTCGAACAGCTCCCTGAGGCGGGGACCCAGGTGGTCGAGGACCAGGCCCAACACGCGGTTTGGAACACCGTCGGGCCCGGGGGCGGTGGACTTTGCGCACATGCGCGCCACCGCCACTCCCATCTCGGGTTCCGTGATGGGCGGAACACTGTCGTCGTCAGCCTCCTGGTCAGTGTATGGCGGAGCCATGACCGGGGGCGTGTGTTCCGCCCGCCGTGGGAACAGGTCCTCGACGACCCGGGTGAGAAGGCTGGGCTGGAGAGTCTCGGTGAGGGGAAGGCCCCGCGCGCGGAGCTTATTCAGCACCGCGCGATAGGGGCGTCCCCAGGGGTCACGGTCGAGACCGTCCAGTATCTCCTGCCGACTGACGTCCTTGGCGGAGCGGACGGCATGCCTGAAGGCCGACCGCGCATTGCGGTAGTCCTCATACAGCAAGGCCTCCCGCTTCGCGTCGCGTTGGCGCCGCTGGCTGCGGGTGTAGGCCCTCCGGGCGCGAATGCACGCGGCCCGGAGATCCGCCAGCTCCCGGGACCACCAGTGGACCGCCCTCCTCGGGGGGCGGACGCCGTACCCGGGGCATGGCCGCATCGCAGATCTGCGTCAACGCACTGCGGATGCGGCCAGCCTCGGCGTCCACCCCGTCCGACTGGTTGGCAGAGGACAGCCACGAGTAAACGATGGCTGTCTCCGCCAGTTGGTCCCGGTCTAAGCGACCCACAGCCCATCGCGGGAACGCAGGACGTCCATCCGCCCCGTGACCCCTGCTGGGCGTCGAGATTGCACGATAATAGTGACCTAGACCTTGGTTGTACTCCTTTTGAATAATTAAAACAGTCAAAAAACAGTTTTTGTTTGAAATAAATTCAATAATATTTTCATTGATTGTATTTTTATTATAATAGAAAATCGCAATTATAAAAATAAAGAGGATTATCGATAAAAAATTACGGACTTTATCGTAAACGTGACAGCACTAGGAACAACTGCCACAGAGATCATCCCATATTTTATGGACTATAGGTACTAGTAGCTGAATTTCTTATGTGGCCACTTGATCAAATAAGCTATCTCTAAAGACATATCAAAATCATTCTAACCATAACCTGACATAAGCCTAAGAGGCTTGGACAGTGCATATAAAATAAAATTACCTTCATATTATCAGCTATCTGCTATTGTTAACACTATAAAAATTGGTCTAGCAAGATTAGCCGAATCAATAGTCATATTGAAAAATATATTAAAAACTTGCCTTAGGTACCTATATTATAAATAATTAGATACAAGCAATTAAGAAAAGGCTTTTCCGTGTGGTGACTGAGTAAGAATACAATTTACCATTCTTACCCGTGGATGTCGTAAATGACGACTTAGAGATACAATATGCATATAACATCTATGCAGGAGAAGGAATACTCGAAACGAAACCCTATGCCAACACGTCTGACCAGCGTGGTATAGTAGGCCAATTTCCCTTCCATAATGGAGGACACCTGACACCAACAGTCAGACATATATAGGTTGAAATCGTAATGGTAACGAAAAGGCTATTTAAATAAATCAAGCAACTTATACGGATTATATCGCGTAATGGAAGGAAAATTCGACATAGAACTCTATACCAATACATCTGATCAGCGTGGTATAGTAGGTCAATTTGGAGGCAGCGTGCCTGTTGGCCGACTCCCCCGTGGGACCTGGAGGCGGAAATGCTCGCCCGTTTATATCGGCGGGTGTCGGGGGTGCGAGCGGAGGGCGGTGTGGCCTCTTTGAGGGAGCTCACCGCCCGACGTTATTGCCCGTTGGGCGATTCGGCTGGAGAGGCCTCGGTTCAGGGTGCGGATCGTGGAGGCCTTCCGGCCGGTGCTGATGCAGTGGTTGAAACGGCGGCACAGGGTGCTCTCCTTTCGACTGGTGCATGTGTTGACGGGGCATGGATACTTCGCCAAATACCTGCACAAGGTCGTTAGGAGGGAGAGTACACCGTCCTGCCACCACTGCGATTGCGACGAGGACACGGCGCAGCATACGCTCGAGGTCTGTGACGCTTGGGCAGAGCAGCGTCGTGAACTCGTCGCAATCATCAGTGCCGACCTGACGCTGCTGGAGGCGGCGGATCGCCTGCGCGAGGAGCGCAGCCTCGATGAGGCGATCCGCCGCCGAGGGGAGGACGTCGGTCGATAGGAGGGTACCCCAAATAGGGGGTATTCCGTCGGGCCGACCACTGACGTCAAGTCACCCTACTCCGGTGGTCGGCCCAACAACGAAGGCGACGTGCATCGCGGGTGGGTTGCGGGAGTGCGTGCTTACGCCCCTCTGTCACCCCGGACGGAGTGGTGCGAGGAGCGCGCCGACTGCAAACCATCCCAAAAAAAAAATTCCCTCTCATTATGGATGAATCCCGAGCCTAACAGTGGAGACCTATGTGTGCTGAGATGATGATGATAATGAACAAAGGGACAAGATTGTAAATTATAATTTTGCTCTATGATCCCACTGAAAATACATAAAATTATATATTCAAAGTTGAGTGCTATCGCATCTTTAATAAACATACCGAAGACATGACAGCACTCTCAATATCAAGAGCTTTTAATTTATTACTATTATAAATTTCTCAGTTAGAATATTCTTGAAGCAAACCGCGAACAGGAAGGGAAAAATAATACGGAATTATTTTGAAAAGAACATTTCCTTGCCTGAGATGTTAAGCCACAAAACAGGGGTGCATTTCATCTTCATTTTATTTAGCAGATTCCATTTCGTTATGTATAAACCAAACAGGTATTTGTCAGGAATAAAGAATTACTTGTAAGAAAATATAGATATACGAATAAAAATATACACGACTAGCAGCGCCCTGCGGTTTCACCCGCAGTTCCTCTTTCCATGGGAATATCGGGATAAATTATAGCCTATGTGTTATTCTGATATGTAAGCTATATTATTGTGAAGTTTCATCATATTCCTTTCAGTAGTTTTTGCGTGAAAGGGCACCAAACATCTTCACATCCTCACAAACTTTCGCGTTTATAATATTAGTAAAAAATAAAAGTAAAAGTAAGGAATTAAGGATATTGTATTGTTTTTGAATGTTAAATCTTCTTTATCTTTCAAAATTAGTACATTGAAATGGCATTGGGCAAGCCATAGCTAGTCTAACCGGTAAACGTTGGGGAAGAAAGGTTCTCGAGTGGCGACTACGAAACAGACGACGCCGAGTAGGACAACCCCCTGTTAGGTGGACTGACGACACCTTGAAAGTTGCAGGAAACTGTTGGATGGATGTAAAATCTTTAGTCGTCTTTTACGAGACCCACAAGCAATGTAAGGATTGATAATATTCGTAGCTGCTACCTCACACATACTTCTGAATTGTGAAATAAACTATATTTATTCGATAATTATTGCCGACTACAAGAATATTGTGGTGACGGAGTAAGAATACAATTCATCACCCCCTTTCTTGCCCGTGGGTGTTGTAAAAGACGACTAAGGGATTAAACGTGCATATAACAGCCATGCAAGAGAAGGAAAACTTGAAATGAAACCCTATAACAACATGTCTGACCAGCGTGGTATAGCAGGTCATTGCCCCTCTAATGGGGAGAAGGCTTGAACCCAACAATGAACTGAAATGATGAAATAATGATGATGACACGAATATTAAGATACAATAGCAGTATATTGCTTAAAACTTCTAGAGTCAAAATTATTAAAGAATACTATAATAGGAGATAAAATCCCCATAATAGCTATGCCATGTTGGATATAAAGTGAAGATATAAGTTAGTCCCTCCATGATCATAAATACTCTTAACTATTCGAAATTTCGGGATAACGAAACCAAATTTAATTTCAAATTTATTAGGATTCTTATGGTTACTGCTTTATCTCTACAAACGTGATGCTAATTAATTGTATTGTGAAACTATAAAAATCGCGCATATTATGGAGTGGTTTACGTACCGATGAACCGCCTAAGTTTCTAGATTCGATCCAGATGCAAAACAATAGATATTTTGAACCATCTACAAATAATTGTTCAATTTTCTTTTAGTGCGAGGTGTATTAATTTTATCAAAAATCAAAACGTGTGTGTATGTGTGTGTGTGTGTGTGTGTGTGTGTGTGTGTGTGGGTGCGTGCGTGCGTGCGTGTGTGCGTGCGTGCGTGCGTGCGCGTGCGCGTGCGCGTGCGCGTGCATGTGCGCGTGCGTGTGTGTGTGTGTGTGTGTGTGTGTGTGTTTGTGTGTGTGTATTTGTGTGTGTGTGTACTTATGTACGCACGTAAGAAGCTATACTTCTTTGACGTAACAGTGTAATAAATTAACAAAATAAAAATCTTTCTAAACATTTTATACTTCGCATTATCCTACGCTTGTAGAAAAAATAACCTTAATAATAGAAAAAATGGTATTTAATACATTGAAAGTTGTATTGTTTTGTGAGAGTGTGCGCACGCATCGTAAAATATGTTGACTTGCTAACTTCAGGGTGTTAATTTTTCGTGACAGTACAGCGCATCGTAAAAAATTACTCTCATAATTTTTCCCTAACGTGCCTAAAGACGCCTAACATCAAAAAAAAAACAAAAGTAAATTTATCATCATAAAAATTAAACCTCTATAAATATTATAAATAGCATTCATATAATATAACCAATTAATTTTCTTAGCCTATTCTCATATGCCATTAAGAGGCCCCTTTTCTTAAAATAGAAGTCGCACCGCCTCCCGTGTTCATTTACATGAAAAAGAGACAGTCCTTGTGCCAGTTTCTCCAATGATAATAGACAGAACAAGGTATTGGTAATAATTATACAGCAATTGTAAGCGAGATAATTAATTTTGAAGCTTATTTGTCTGAAAGCTAAGAAGAATGAAATTTTCTTGTCATGGGCAAAGGAATTGATATGACCATTATATTCTTACCCCCATCACCCCATAGGGGGACTTAAGCTTGAGATGTTAAGGGTTGTATTTACCATCAATTCTTAAATTTTATACATAAAGTAACATAAATGACCCTAAAAAAACGAGAACATCGCTAATTAACCGACTTCTAATGTAGACAATGACGATATTTTTTTAGATTTTTGTTGATTTTTCAAAAACTGCTTGTCAGTTTACGATAAAATTTTCATGAGACCGTTTGGAAAGTATAACCTTTCCAACAAAAAAATAATTTTCAAATCCGTTAGCAAGCGAAGGAGTTATGCGCGAACAAACATAAAAAAAATACAAACAGCCGAATTGAGAATCTCCTTCTTCTTTAGAAGTCGGTTATAAATTGATATTAATATCATTATCATCATCATTACAACTCATATACGTCCCATTACTAGATTCGAGCCTCTTTCATATTGGGAGGGCAATTAACTTACTACACCACGCTGATCAGTCGGGTTGGTATTTTTTTTATTGGTGGGCTATGGTAAGCCCACACATCATCCATTTCGTTCGGAGCTCGGGCCCATAACCCCCGTACCCACGTCACTTTCGTCGTTGAGCCGACCACCAGTGCTGGGTTCCTTGTCCTCAGTGGTCGGCCCGACGAATAATACCCTTTCGGGTACCCTCACCTTTCGACGTCCCTGTCCCGGGACGTCGGTCGCCGTCGCGCGGTCAGCCTCTCTGCGGATGCCGGACTAAAGTCCCCGGTCCGATCACCCATGGCCTCAGCTAGGGCGGCATCAGGTGCAGGTACTCGCGCCTGCGCCGCCCGGGTCACCGACGGCGGAATGTTTCACCAAAGAGGAGTTCCTCTCGCACACGATCCGCCTCCTTCCGTGAGATGACGGCCTCACAGAAGGTGGCGACCGCGTCCCAGTTTTTGACGCAGCCGAGCATCTTTCATGGTGGCAGGACGGTGTGCTCTCCCTCCTAACGATCTTGTGCAGGTAGGTGTTGGGTCAGCTAGTTTATTTATAACTAGCAGCGCCTTGCTGTTTTACCCGCATAATTCCCCTTCCCGTAGGAATATCGAGATAAATTATTACCTATGTGTTATTCTGATATGTAAGCTGTATTATTGTGAAATTTCATTAAAATTCATTTAGTAGTTTTTGCTTGAATGAGCAACAAACATACTCACTTACATACTCCCAAACTTTCGCGTTTATAATATTAGTAGGATACTTTAGAAATTCGTAATGACCTAATTCGTATTAAATAAACTCTAACGTAAAACGACAAGTGAATTATGATACAATACACAACTAAGTAACTAAACAAATAACATTATACTTTAAGTGACAGCCTTTCATGCAGCATGTTCTGGGTTTGATTACTATAAAAAACAATTCTTTGCACTATCCATTTACTCAAATGTTATGCAAATGCAGGACACAATTATTTATTTCTTAATACCTATTCTTTGTTATTATATTTTTGTTCAAAAAATAAACCCTTTTTTTAAATTCACATCACGTACTGCACAGATTCGTATAAATATATCAGATATATTCAAGGTACGCTTGTCTGCACCAAAGTGGTTTGTCATGTTGTGCGAGATGCAATTACAAAGACAGCTCCCACTCGCCGGCCGCCGCCGCCGTACTGACCGCCACAAAAACTGAACGCACAAACCAAAAATTGCAACTGCCATCTTCAAAGCAATTACCACTTTTTATCCGTAATACATTCACTGCATTTTTGGAGACGAAAAAATTGTTTCAACAAACCATATATTAGGATCTTGTATAGTGGATTTGGTATTATTAGTTTTTTTGTTTCTGATTATTGTTAGGTACTAGCTAACCGGCCCCATTTCGCTTCGATTCCAGCCACATTGTCCCCGTATTTTAAATCTGCAATATCTTCTAAGATAAGTTTTTTGTTTGAATATTTTATGTCAATTATTATTATGTACTAGCTAAACGTTGCTCATTCCAGCCGCTTTATCCCCTCACTTTAAATCTACTATATCTCCTAAAATATAGTTTCGGGTTCGAGTCCCGGATCTGCAAAAATTTTACAGACTTTTCCTGAGAGTAAAAATAGCCTAGTAGTATTATATTATTAAAAATTGGTCCAGCCGCTTTAAAAATTATCCGGAATAAAGAGACAGACAAAAAACTTTTATACTGGTTTTTAGGGATAGGTATCGTGCAAATAACCGTATGAGCATGAAAAAGTACTACTTTAACATTACAAACAGACGCTTTGAGTTTATTTATCTGTATAGATTGCAATTTCAAAGGTTAAGTACGATTTTGAACAAATAGGTCACCACGTTTTCTAGGAGTGCACTTGTGTAACGAGCGCAATGTAATGCTAGACAGTTTGCAAGTCACGTCTGTAATACTATACTTCACGGATATTGTAGTAACTCGCAACAAAAATCCGTGCGTTCAGACGTCTCTGGCATATTGCAATGAATGTTTTGTCTCGCATATAAGTCCTTTAATCCGGGTCTATATGAGGTATTTAGTTCTAGTGCTCGACGGGCATTGGTGGTTCCGGGAGCATTTCCGCCAACTTGCTCCGTAGCTTGTCGCCGCGGCTGCCGCCTTCTCTTGGCTCACGCTAAACGTGGGCAGACCCACCGCAGCATGTCAACGGCTGTACACGGGAGTCATCCGGTCGATGCCCCTGTACGGCGGACCGGTGTGGGCAGGGTTCCTGACCGTTCATGTTAGGGCTGTTCTGTGGCATCCGTAGAGAGCCATGGCGGTAAAGGCCATACGCGGCTACCGTACGGTGGCAACGGAGGCAGCGTGCCTGTTGCCCGGGATTCGCCCGTGGGACGAGGAGGCGGATATGGTCACTGGTTTGTACCGGCGGGTGTCGGAAACGTGAGCCGGAGGCGGCTTCGTCTTGATTTTCGCTGCCGACCTGTCGCTGCCAACCTGACGCTGCACTATAGTAAAGCCCCATACAAAGCCGTCTCAAAACCGTTTCATGTGAAAGTCGTTGTAATGGAATTAAATTAATAAATTAATATTTAAGTAGTCTAATAAATAAGCTTTCTTTTTCCAATTGTTTTTGCGCTTATGGTAGGTAGTTGCAATTCTTATTTTTTGGCCTATTAGTGAATATTGCTCTATTGGAGGAAGAAGAGGAGAGGACGCTTTGCATTGGAGGAAAATGGAGTTCTCCTAACCCCCACGTTTTTTCTTTTCTGATTAATTCTTTTACGGATTTTTAAGACAACTAAAAGTGTTTCACAGGACCTTTTGAGAACTAAATCTCTATATCATTTATGGAGACCGTTGTGGATCATGGTTTATAGGATTCATAGTTGTGTTATTCTGTGATAGGATTAGACCCAAAAATGAACTCTTAAATGAACTCTTCGTATATAGCGATACAAATTACACAAGCATTTACCCATGCCACCTATTTGTAGGAGGTATTTACTCCCTGATACAATGCTTCCATGTGGTTACGAAGTAAGAATACAATCCACGACCCCCTATCTGACTTATGTACCTACAAACATAATAGTCACCTAAGGACTACAATTTGCATATATATAACATCTATGTAAGAGAATGATAACTTGTAATAAAATCCTATACCATTCCGTAAGAACAGCGTGGTTTGGAGGGCAATTTCACTTCTACTGTGAAGGAGGCCGAGCTCTGCATTGAGGCATATATTAGCTGAGATGATGACGATGATGATAATGATATAAGTCAGAATTACTGTTAAACAACACATAAAGCCACAGTTTTGTCGCTTTGGCATACGACTTCACTTCTTGTACCGTACTTCTGAATCTGATAGTTTTACCTATGATTTTTTATTAAGTTAACACCATGCACTAACTAAATAATCCTTGTATGGAGACTTCTTCTTCTTCTTTATCGGTATCACTTTTGACAGAGTGGTCGTGGTCATCATTTTAGGTGCTTATGGCAAGCTTCACAACACGCCGCCACTCCTCTCTGATGGCCACTTTCCTCGTGCATTCATGTAGCGATAATGAACCATATACTGCAGCTTCTTTCTGGTCAGTCCATCTCATAGCCAATTTTCTCTTGGCCGGATACCCTCAACCCTTCCCTGGATCACAAGTCGCTTAATAGCCACCTCACCTCGGGGCAAACGTGACCAAAAAATGTAAGGATACGGGACTATACCAAAGACGTTAAGCGCTGCTTAATGCCAAGTTCTCGAAGTATAGAATACGTAGTACGGAATTCAGTCCACGATACTCCAAGCATTCTCCTCCAGCACCACATCTCTAGAGCGTCTATCTTCTTCTCTATGGAGCGGCTATCTCTTCATCGTATGGAGACTAAAAACATATAACTAATGAACACAAATAACATCCACACTCAGGAAAACAATTTGTGGATCGCACAAAGTATTGTCCTTCATGGGATTTGAACCCGTGACGATAGATCGATGTTTCAATCACTACGCCATCTGTGCAGTAATATATTTAACAGTTATTATAACCCTATATTTTAAATCTTCAATGATATTCGCGTACTTATTGCAGCTAATTTGAAAGCTTTGTACTGTAACTTACATATTTGAGAGTTCTATCAAGTTCTTGAACAGGAATCAAGTCCGCGTGTCGGCGAACTCGTTAAGCTGTCAGTCTCAGCTGTCATGAACATGTACGACTAACTTATATGAAGGTACAATACCCACATATACCCTGATATCTAGTCTAAACTTAGAAAGTCTTTGTAACTTTGAGTAGAACATATGGTCTCTATCGAAAAATTAAATTCCATAGTAAGGGTGTGCTAATTCCATAGTTATATTAAAACGCCTATCTTCATATAGTTGACAATATTATAAAATATACTAATTGACCTATACAACGCTTTTCAAAAATTATGAAAATCAATCCAGCTGGTTAAGAGGACTTCATTCACACGCAGACAGAACATCTAAGCAAAAAAAAAGTCAAAATAGGACCAGGAGGAGTTCAGTCATAATCATATAGAACACCTTAACTCCTATTCGGATTATTCCTAAGCGGTTGCAGTGATTTGTCAACCGTTCAGTTTAAAAATAATCAAAATTAGTCCAACCGTTTAGGAATTTTTCAGTCACATACATACAGAACTCTTCAAGATAAAAAATTTCAAAATCATTAAGAGGCAGTAACATGCGAACCTACAGCATACCATAATAAAAAAAGATCTAAATCAGTACAGACGTTTATTAGTGGTAGGACCACACTGTTGACAGTTGTCTGTCTACAACCGCAGGCCGGTCCATACGGGGTAGTATCACTCTCTCGCAGAAAAGCGACATCCGAGTAGTAGCAATTTGTTACTGCGCTTCGTTCGGTGAGCGAGAGAGCCGGCAGCCCAACTTTCTGAGGGTGTTTGCGTGTGGTGGGTTTTGGTGATGATTGATGAGGTTCATTGAACCTCATTGCACGCATTCACACTCCCGTCACTTTCTTCACGGTAGGCCTAGCAAAGGTCCACGACCGGCAGCAACACTTACCATCAGGTGTACTGTTTCCTCGTTTGCCATAAAAAAAAATGGAAGAGTTCAGATACATGCGTATAGAATGCCTAAACACAAAAAAAAAGGTTAAAATGTTTAATATGATTATTATATAAAAAGATGACTACAGTTAGTGCGTTTAGTGACGAGCTAAGAATACAAGTATCACTTTGCTTATATTTCGCATTGACATCTCAAAAATAGGCTAAAGTATCATTAGTAGAACGCACGGCATCCATTTCCTAAGATCATAACACCAAGGTCTAGGTCCTACAGTGGATGTAGAGAGCCTGTTGAACCAATTACTTATGTTTGCAAAATAACAATAAAATGCGATCATTATCATCTCTCATATATGTTCCACTACAGTGCTCGAGCCTCTGCCACAATATGAGGGTAATCGACCTACTGTACCATGCTAATAGGGAATATGCACGAAACTCCAAAATGAACAAATTATTTTTATTTGTAATCTTTATTGCTTAAAGAACTTACCATATTATATATACAATTTTTTTTTCGTTTTATCATTATTTAATAATGAAATTTAATTATGAAAGAGTGCCTTTTTTGAGATCCGCTCTTAAATTTCTAAAACGCGATGCGATTGGTTGTCCAAAACGTGATAACGTCGTACGCTCGAATCTTCTGATTAGGGCTGTTGATATTTTTTTAAATATAGCTTTTTTGATAGATTAAAAAAAAATAAAAAAAAAATCATGTATATTCTCTATGGATAGTATATAGTATAGTGGATTAGTAAAAGGTTTTATATTGAGTTTGCCCTTTGATTTATAATAATAATAGTAGTAATTCCATTTATTTTTACATATGTTCATATAAAAACTTATTATTTTTCTGGTGCAAATTATAAAACAAAATTTAAAAGTTAATTGTTCACTGTTAAAGCAGATTGTTACATGAAAATTACAAAAATAAATAAGATTATAATAAGATGTCAGAGTGTAAAATGAATAAAAAAAAAACGAAATTACAATAATTATTAATATTAATGTCAATAATGTAATGTCAATATTTCAAATTAAATAAAATGAATAAATAAATCAACCTTGAAAATAAAAAACCTTTGAAAATAAATAAATAATCCTTGAAAACAGCCTTTGTTATATGCGTATTATATCAGTATTATTTTACTATACCCACAGGCAAAAAGGTTGGTGACTACCTACTTACTCTGTCAGCGCCCGGAATAAATGCAATAACAGCGATAAAATCGATTATAGCGATAACAGCACGCTGTCTTGTTAATACCTTTATTTTATCTTCCTCACATTAACTTTTCCGCTGTCATTGCTCTATGTTTTATGAAGATGCAACCACACAGGACTTTTACTTTGTGACCACGGTTAGTTAATCCGGGTCTAGGTATACTTCGACTTCCTTAATTATGTATCTATGTTTGTAAAGTCAACCGCAAAACCGAGGATTTATTTCTCTTTGCAACATTGTTGCTTGTAGATCCTTATATTGTAACTAACCATTGGTCATGTTCCTACTTTAGAGGATTTTCTTATTGGTTTTTTTTAAGACTATACCAAGTACTAAGGAATGAAACCTTATGTCGTGGTCAACTTTTTAAATTTATAGTTAAAGGACACAGAACAATGAGACTCGGCATAATCATTTGTAGATCACATAAAGATTCGCAGGTGAACTCATCAAACTTGGTATGTGAGGTCGATAATTAGACTGCTACGTCATTCATGTACTCATTATCATTGTCTCAGCTCGTATACGTCCCACTGCTAGGTTCGAGCCTCCTTCATAATAGTATTAATCCGGTGGTCGGCCCAACGACGAAGGCGACGTGCACGTGGGTGGGTTGCAGGTGTGCGTGCTTGCGGGTGTACGCCCTTCTGTCGCCCCGGACGAAGTGGTGCGAGGAGCGCGCCGATCGCAACGCAACCCCAAAAAAAAAATAATATTATAAATATTTTTACACAGTAATTATCTTGAAACGTATAGTGTTAAAAGGTTATATTAGATTAATAATTCAAATATAAATATTCGGTATAAGCTTAGAATAATAACGTATAGAAGGTAAGTTCGCGCACAAAAAGTGAGGCATTTCAATTGGAGCCTAATGGAGCTTACGCCGGAACCGTTCCGTAATGTACAAGTCATTGTACTGCACGTAGGTACTTACGCAACTCTTAAAAAATAAATAGGTAATTATGACGGTTTGTGCATTTAAATGGTGTCACAACACATTTGAAAAACTTAAAAAGGTTTTTAACATTACTTTTAAAAGTATTTCGACGATTTATGTTAATAAAAACAAAATTTGATTTCATAATTTGTATGGTGGTGTGCGCGTGTATGTGTGTAATCATCTGCGCGCCATTAGTATTTTTAGATTCAAGTTTCGAACGTTCGTAGTATTGACACTATCCTTTTATACGTTATTATTCTAAGGGAATAAGATTAATAATGCAAATATAAATATGCTATTATACGGAATATTATATATATCCCGAATATATAAATAATTGAATTATTGTGTGTAATAGTGCAATGACTTCTACAGAATCACTGATTAATTCAACATAATTATCATCGTCAATCCTGCTCTTATCCTTGGGATCTTATACTTTTTACTTTTAGGGTTGGGTTGCGGTCGGCGCACTCCTCACACCACTCCGTCGGGGGCGACAAAGGGGCGTAAGCACGCACACACGCAACCCACCCGAACACCACGTCGCCTTCGTCGTTGGACCGACCACCGGAGCAGGGTTATCTGTCGTCAGTGGTCGGCCCGATGGAATACCCCCTGAGGAGTACCCTCCTCGTGGACGTCGGTCTTTCCTCACGCAATGATGGGATCTTATACTTGGGGTAGATTCAGTACTCTGTACTTTTCTTTCATGGTACGTACATATTGCAAAAGTTTTGGCAATAGTCTTATAACCGACGGCCTGCATGACTTCAACTCTCTTTAGGAATGTAATTTTCGAACGGACGGTATTAGATCCAGGTCTATGTCAAGATCTTACTTCCAAGAGCAATACTAAGTTAGGAAATATTCGTAGCTGGCACCAGACAAGATTACTGAATAATTCAAGCAAATTAATTAATTCAACATTCCTACAGTAAATAGTATTTATATATCGAATAAGAGAGGAGAGATAAGAGAGGCTTAAAGGAAAGGGAGCACACGATTGTTTTAAGGATTTCACACTTTTACGGTAGACGTAAAATAATTCTCATATTACCTGTAGATCATTACTAGAAGTGCTCCAACAGTTATGGCATACGTGAAACAGCAAGCTTGTTGAAATATTCTTAGTAATACATCACACGTAGATAGCTCTATTAGACTGCAAATAAAAAATATATTACATGTATATTTAAGTTTATATTCTCTTTTTAAAATAAAGACACGTAACTCTATAAGATTTGATTTGGATTTGTATTGATGACGTAAGAATACAATTCGCCACCTCCTCTCTTGCCCATGGGTATCGTAAAAGGACTGAAGGATGCAATATCCATATAACATCTATGCAAAAAAAATACTAGAAATTAAACGCTATATCTGTATTTGACCAGTGCGGTATAGTAGGTCAAAATCCCTTCTATTATGGATCAGGTTCGGGCCCAACAATGAGACGTATATGATCTCAAATGATGAAGAAATAATGACTATATAATATTGCAGTCAAAAGATAAATTACGTGTGTATTTTCGAAACAAAATTGAGATTTCCATTCTACCTAATATTTAGTTATATATTTCTTCGGATATTAATGTATAGCGTCCAATCTGTGATTTAAAAATGGTTCAAAGCGCCTCGGAATCCGAAATATGAATATAAACATGTATATTTTCGACCTTACCCATTAGATTAATGGAATTTGTATTTTATGGATGATAACCAATGAAGTGTAAACGATTTGATTTACCCACGTAAATCTTTTATAATAAATTGTATGAAATATTGAACTTCACAAATGAAATGCTGACGTGAAACACACACGACACTATGTGGATCTGGGCGGTAATAGATCTCGGAGAATTAAATAGCGGGTGAAATAATTTGCGAGAAAGTTTGGATATAGAGTAAATTCATGTAAATCGACATCGAAATAGTCATTTTTTTTTTTTTTTTTTGGGTGGGCTGCGGTCGGCGCGCCTCCGCACCACTCCGTCCGGGGCGACAGAGGGGCTTAAGCACGCAACTCCCGCAACCCACCCGAACACCACGTCGCCTTCGTCGTTGGGCCGACCACTGGAGCAGGGTTACTTGTCATCAGTGGTGATGTGTTGACGCTAACACTATTACTGTAGCTATTTCAATGTCAAAGTATCCGTTCCGATGGATGTGAAATCCAGATTGTAAAAGTTTTAATTTACAAATTTTTATGTAAGATCAAATATATTATTGTTCATAGCTTTAAGTTTTCACTTCTGTCGGCAACAATCAAGACTGCTTTGGGTTTTTTCTATAAGTGATGATATGAAGTACAAAAATTTTGTCTTTGCCATTATGGTAACGTGAACGGTTACATACCTATGTGTTTTGACAGTAGGTGTAGGATTTGGTCTATGTGCTAGTTTTCTTTTCTCTTTTCTCTTCTACTTTTTAAATGCTGATAACCTACAAACCCTTTCCGTGTGGTCACGGAGTAAGGACAAAATTTACTAACCCATTTCTTATCCAATAAGATGATCAAAGAATATGATAAAAAAAAAAGAAATTTACAATCATAGTATAATAAAATTTACGCTAGTATAAAGTTTATTCATTCGACTATAACAAAACAATTTAAGTGCTGGACAAGTTAAGGACCACCTGTGTGGAGAATGTAATGGTTGACCTTTAGGCACTAGGCGTTATTAGTCAGCTTTTACGACACCCACTAACAATGTTAGCCTTGTTAATATTCTAGCTAGACTTGTTTTACAGTGATTTATCGCTTATAAATTGATTTACGTTATTTTAAGATGCACATTTAATTACCTACACCGTATTTGAATTAAATATTTTCTTTGTCTTGAACAATAATAATCTATACCAATAAATAAAATTGGAGTGTCTGTTTGTAATGTCAAAATAATAGGCTTTTTTTCATGCTCACGCGGTTATTTGCACACCTATGCCTAAAATAGCAATTAAAAAATTTTTGTCTGTCTGTCTGTCTGTTTGTTATGGGTAATCTTCAAAACGGCTGGACCGATTTCAAAAATTCTTTCAGCAATGGAAAGCTATAATATCAGGGCATAAACTAGGCTATATTTTATCCCGGTATTCCCACAGGAACGGGAACTACGCGGGTAAAATGACTATAACCTATAACCGAAGCGAAGCGAGGGCGGGTTGCTAGTTTTATAATAAAAAGTTACTCGTTACCTATGTACCTACTTGTCGCCTAGTTTATTTTTGACGATAAGTATCAAAAAAAGTATGTAATAAGATACCAATAGAAGAGTTTCCAATCTGACGAACGGATTTTAGTCGTTAGAGTAGCAGCGATTTTGGGCCTCTTATGTGCTCTAATTAATGGGGAGTGCTCTGAGGAACTGTTTGTCATGGTACTGATATATCTATTCTATCATTATACTCTATAATAGAGTATGATTCACCCATACCACGTAGTATATCATCTTCGATTGCACGTCTCAGTTCAGCTCATTTCTTGTACTCGCGTGCGGTCTGAAAAAACTATGTACTGCAGTATTGCCGCAGTGTAATAATATCATGTCCATCTTATAACGAGGTTTAAGAAAAGCTCTTCTGTTATAGTAGGGCGTGAGTTGGCTGTGTCCCTGGTAGTCCTGAAGTCCGTGAGCGATAATTAATATTTACCATTAAGTGAGCTGCTTGCTCGTCTGTTACCGAAAGTGAATATTTTTTGAAGTGAAACTTCTTTAGAATCGTTGTGATTTCAAACTCGATGAAACGAAAAAGCAAGTTCATAGAGACATAAATACGTAAATGTATAGGATTCAACCGGCGAGAGAATGAGCTAAACGATAGCGGATGGAGGATAAAGGATAAAGGATGAAACATGACGGATGAAGCATGACGGATGAAGGATGAAGGATGAAGGATGATGGATGTAGGATGAAGGATGAAGGATGAAGGATGAAGGATGAAGGATGAAGGATGTAGGACGAAGGATGAAGGATATAGGATGAAGGATGACGGATGTAGGATGACGGATGAAGGATGAAGGATGACCGATGAAGGATAAAGGATAAGGGATAAAGCATTTTCACTTGCACAAATGCCTACTTTGTACACACACCTTTTTTATTATAAAGAAACGGGTTGGCATAGGGCATTATGTCGTGTTTTCCTTCTCTTGCATGTATTTTACCTGCATATTAAAAGTTAAAACTTCACCAAATGAACAATTCATACATTCAACCATCAGCATATCGACGTTGTGGGACATAGGAATATAAATGCCATTATCACCATAATTAGCATTCGCATTAGCGCTGCTATACTTCCGCTTAGTGCTCGCTTAACCACTTTTTATGACCTCTAGGATAATAAGAGCAAATGACACATTATATCCTCCAATTTTTTTCTTGATGGAGGTATTGTCAGCGCCACGCCGTTCGTTCCATCCGGGGTGACGAAAGGGCTGCCTCATAATCCACCATATTCCCTCTCCTTCACCATAGGGCTAGCCACTAATACCGAATTCCTTATTGTCCGTGGCCAGCCTTACATCCTCGACCCTTACCGATACGTAAAAATACACAATTGATCAATACATACCATTATTATATTACATATATATAATGAGGATTATATAAAAAAGTAGGTAAGTCAACAGTAGTTCTTGAGCAAGTTAGCTAGTTACTGAGATGTTTGAACTGCAGCGTTAAGTTTGCTTTACGGCCCGCTGCCTGACTTAAAAGGGCCCCAAATGAAAACATTTAGGCGCCTAAGTAAATAAAAGTGAAAACGGCTTCATACGTGTGTAGGTATTATAAAACGAGACCTTAGTCCAATCTTTTATTACTTTGGACCGTCCAATTTAGATGTAAGCGAAAAATAACATCGGTATACGCTTTTTAATTTATTTATGTACGTAATTATATAGGTATGTATATATATTTAGACGTGTGTTTTTTTTTTGTTTAGATAAACATATCGGGGGAGGGGGGGGATGGTTGAAAGGCTATTTGATTTAAGCGACATTTTTGTAACTTATAGGAGAGCTATTTAAAATTTACAATTTTAGGAAAAAAATCTTAACAAAAAAACTTCTTGAGCTATTTGAATGGGGTAAATTTAATTAAAATTCAATTAAAAACATGAACACTTAGTTACAAAGATAAATGGTGCTTAATAATACAAATTGCATTAAGCCCTCGTTTTTCAGCGTATGGAAAGTGTAAGAGTTCAGCGTATGAAAAAAAAGTGCTCTAATTTTAATGAATCCGTATCATTCGACGGAGAAAAATTCGTTGATTCCGAATATGTATATAACTCAATATCACCCTAGAGGTTGCTTAAGCCAAATAGCCTCTCACCCCTCGATATTATTTTTGATTAATTAATCCGTGTGGTTATGGAGTAAGAATTCAATTCTTGCCTGTGGGTTTCATAAAAGACGACTAAGGGATATAATATACACATAATTATCTATTCAAGAGGGAAACTTGTCCTAAAACCTTATACCAACACGTCTGACCAGCAGCATAGTAGGTGAATTGCCCGACCATTGCAAAGGATACTATTGTTATTTTGTGTATTTCTTTCCCTTCCATTACGGAGGAGGCCCGAGCCAAATAGTGGGGCTTTTGTGGGCTGAGATAAGAACGAATTAATCTGTTATCATAGGCATATATATATCTATGCTAACGGAATGACGACTGTCCAAAAAAAAAATATAAAATTTAGGGTAGATTTTTTTGGTTTTCTGGTTGTAATATGGAAACGTGCCCGTAAACGGATATAAACTCGCTGTATTATGAATTATATATGACGTTATGTAGATGTCGTGTATCTTTTAGATAATGCCATGGTAAAAAAAAATCATTTAAATAGGTATTTTGAAACATATTCCGTGTGATAACAGAGTAAGAATACACTTCACCATCCCCTCTCTTGCCTGTGGGTGTCGTAAAAGACGACTAAGTGATTAAATATTACAAGCATATTTGCACCTCTGACCAGTGTGGTATAGTAGGTCAATTACCCTCCTATTATAGAGGCTCAAACCCAGGAGTGGGTGATTATGAGTCGAAATGAATGGATGATGAATGAATAAAAAACCATTTAACACCATTATTTTGTTACTTCTTTATTGACTTGAATTCGAGTTGTGCGCTAGGTCAATCGATAAGTTGTATATAAAAAGTAGGCATTGCAAAAGTCGACGAAGGCATCAGGTTTGTGCTTTACATGAGCAAGCTATGTTATTTATTTGTAGATCATAAGACTTGCTGATTTTTCACAGGCCACAAAAAGTGATCAAAAATCCGTAGAGTTAGATTAATTAACAAAATATAGAGTTATATTCTAAGCACCATATTATGGTTTCTTTTATATTATTTATAGTTGCTTTTATTACGTATTATAAAAAAAATGTTTGGTATTTATTGCCAATTCTAAATTACTCGAGAGCTTCGTAAAAAAGGCGTTGCCAATTTGCAAATTGCGTTTCCTTATCGGTTATCGTTACGTATATAAGAAATGAAACAGACATCATTTCTATTTCTATTAACTATCTATACTATTATTATAAAGAGGGAAAATTTGTATGTAAGTATGTTTGTAACGAATTGGCTCAAAAAGTATACCGATTTCAAAAATTCTTTCACCAATGGAAAGCTATATTATCAGGGAGTAACATAGCCTATATTTTGTCCCGTTATTCCCACGGGAACGGGAACTACGCGGGTAAGGCGACCGAAACCGAAACGAAGCGAGGGCGAGTTGCTGGTTATTTATAAACCGGTTAAAAAGTACAAAGATTTTTTTCTATCGGATACAATAAGATTTTAAGATTGTCCGTGTGGTAAGGAAAAAACAATAATACATTCACCTCTTATCTTACCTGTAGGTATCATAAAAGACGATTAAGGGATATAATATGTGTATAATATCTATGCAAAAGATGGAAAACTCGAAATGAAACCCTATACAACACATCTGACCAGCGCGGTATTGTAGATCAATTTCACTTCTATAGTGAAATAGGTTCGAGCCCAGTAGTGGGACGTAAATGAGATGTTATGGTGCATAATGCGATAAGATAATTGATATTATTTTTTTAGTATCGAACTGTGAGTTCAGTTGCAGCTTTATCATCATCATCATCATCATCATCATCATCATCGCAGCCCACATACTTCCCACTGTTGAGCTCGGGCCACCTCCACAATGGGAGGGAATTTGCCCTGCTATAACATGCTGGTATAGGGTTTCATTTCGAGTTTTCCTTCTCTTGCACAAATGTTATGTGCATATTATGTCGCATACTCGTCTTTTACGACATCCACGGGCAAGGGAGTGATGAATTGTATTTTTACTCCGTCACCACACGGAAAATAGCAGGTATTATAATAGTAGGTAATAATAATATAATAAGTATCCATATTAATCCTTGTTCTTGATTGACAACAAACCCTAAATTTTAGGTTATATCTAAAGCAATATAAATGATACAATAACATTGATATTAAATGTCATTCACATTACCTTAAATGCTATATTTAGAGATCATTGGTAAAGCAGCCATTAATATCTTAAGCTACAGTCTGTATGTGGTATCTGTCACCACCAGCAAGAATACAATAGTCAGCATTACTTCCTTTGGCCCGTGCTCTATAGTGAAACGTCCATAAACAGAGAAAATTCCTTTTGTTGTTGAAAAAAATTATTATTACATGACAGGCAACAAGTATTGACTGTACGTGCTTTACAATTCATCAGCAAGATTGAAAAATGTTGAATACAACACAGTTGCCAAAGATGCAAATAAAAGCCCAAAAATATTTAATACGTAGGTATCGATAAAATACAAATACCGAGTATCGATTAATCGTTGATCGGAATTCGCGTAGAGACGTCGGGGAGCATCGTTATCACACATGGTTAATATTCGTCAAATTAGCATCGATGCAAGGCGGCGAGGTCGTCAACCCTGTTCGGTGAGCGTGGGAGCAATGTGCGGACGCAGTTTTTGCAACTACCCGCCGCCCGACGGACAGGTAGTCCGCATCCGAATCTTAAATATTCAACTCGGCTCCTGTTTCGGGAATATTTTGTTGGTACTTCAGTTTAATCGAGCTTCAGACAAGTTTTACAACCTGTTTACGTTTTCGCAGATAATGCGAATTAAGTTTGAATACATTTACATTGAAGCTGTTTTTTTACTAAGCGGAGACGATTTTTACATTTTGGAGTTTTTATATTATTTTATATCAGATTAGAGGTAGACTGAGAGATGCTCGATTCAATAAACTTAAGTGTAAAGATAACGATGGGTGACTGTTGATTTAAAAATCCTCATCTAGTCGTCTAATTATCAGCCTTTCGTTTTGAATGTCGTGGATTCGATTCCCACGACAACTCTTTGTGCGATCCACAAACGATTGAATGTAATTTGTGTCTGTTAATTTTATGTTTTTAGATCTGGAAGAGAAGAAGAGAATACGTACGTGGGTGTCATAAAAACGGCTAAGGACACCATATCATATGTATGCATGTGAAGAAAAGTCTATACCAATAAATAAAATTGGAGTGTCTGTTTGTAATGTCAAAATAATAGGCTTTTTGATGTGAAACATCTATAGGCGAGGGTGACCGTGATCGTCGCGTGGCGTTTAACGCCACGCCTCGCGGTCCCCTATTAATCAATTTTTTTTTTTTCTTGTGTGATTTAGTTGTTAGCCTCAGATGGCTGTGACAACTTTACCCGGACTGGTGGGTGAGCGCTGAGGGCTCTCAACCCGTAAAAGATCCTCAAATATTAAATATTTTTTTTTTTTTTTTTTTTTTTTTGTGTGACTTAGTTGTTAGCCTCAGATGGCTGTGACAACTTTACCCGGACTGGTGGGTGAGCGCTGAGGGCTCTCAACCCGCTTAAAGTTAAGCGACCAATCCCGAGAGCACCCCCTGTGGGGTACGGACCTCGGCTCGGGCGGTCGCTGGCAAAGTGGGCACTCCCACGTTTATGACTTTAACGCGACACGTTTTCCTTCCCCGTCGGCGGGGGCGGTAACGTGGATATTTTTTATTACTATTTGTCAAGGCCGCGCGGGCTGTGTATGCCTCAGTCTGGGCGAGCGTAATAATGTCGTCGGGCTCTTCGAGTATTAGTCGCGGTTGTTTGATCGCGGACATTTTAGAGGGAATGTAAGAAGCCGCCCTTACCACTAATGGGTTCGGGTGTGTCACGGCAGAGTCGAAGTAAAATATTAAATAAATATTTGGATGCATATACCTACATTTTTGTAACGAAACCATAGTGCGATTTAAAATTTTGTACAACGCCATCTAGTGAACTCAAAGTAAATTGTTACTTATAATGTATGTTAATGAAAATAAATGTTTATTGAATAAAAATCATCATTTTTTGGAAAAAAATCGCGATATTTTATTAATAAGCTATTTTATATAAGATAATAAGATATTTTATTAATAATTTTATTTATAAGCTTTAAAATGTATTACTAACAAAAAAAAAAATGGGCAATTGGCCTGAAATAAATACATATTATTATTATTATTAATACTTTATGCCTTAGTTTTATCGTATTAGTTCCTGTCGTAATCTAATGTTCTTTTATGCATATATACCTGTTTTATAAATTAATGTCAAATTCTCTAACTTAGTAATATAAATATACCAGTAGGTATGGTATTTAGTTTACTTTCAGCTACGAAACCCGTTTTTTTATAGGCTTTTATTAGTTTCAGGTGTATATATATTTATTTCTTTGTATATTACCGACTTCATAGGAATTGGATTTTGACTCACTTTAAACAGTCAAATTTCATTTAAAAGTTGAAAATTTAAGGAGGACCATGACGTTAAAATTATTTAGATAGCTTGTCTTATTATCATTACAGGATTAAAAATTTCTTTATTAAATATATTGAAGCTGAGAGTTGGTCGTTAGCTCGATAAATGCCGCCATTTCTGTTTCCTAAATCACACTCTTGGTGCGGAAAGAATGTCTGTGAACGGATGAAAGCATTTCATTTTTTATAGGCTTTTATTAGTTTCAGCTGTATATTTATTTGTTTGTATGTCACCAACTCCTTAAGAATTGGATTTTGACTCACTTTAAACAGCTTGTCTTATTATCATTACAGGATTAGAGAGTTCAGTTCAAACAGCACATAAGGATTGAATGAAAAACAATGGCAATTCCTAACGTCCTTCGGCCTATAGGTATTCATTCTGCAATTGGCATTAGCTCACTCCACAAAAGCAGGGATATTTTTTTACATATAGGCATATTTTTTTCTATTCCTTCATCTTTTGCATAATTATGCAAAATACATATAATTATATAGAATAATATAATTATATATATATCTATAATTATATATATATAATTATATAGAGGTAGGTACGTCGTACGTTTCTTGGTGAATGACAAGGCATAATCGGTAACTTATTGTTATAATTTAATTTAACATTACAGAGTTGGTAGTAGGATTGACTTTTATATTAGATTATTCTTCTATTTAACTGGAATTTAAATTCATTTTGCCTGAAAAAGCAGCGCCATGTTAAAAATGATATTTTCTAATATTGACATTCCAACAGCAACCAGACCGGGTGCAATTGTTTCTTCAAACCATTCAAGAACCCATTGTAATATATACACAAAATGTGATTTAAATCCGTTTAAATCGTTTATTAGTTAGGTAATAAACAGAAGAATTTTATATATCAAGATAGGAAATATATAGGCAATGTACCAATAAATAGTTACGAATGAAATTATAATATTAAAAATGCAAAAGTAACTTTTACGACACCCACGGCCATGGGTATGAGAGGGGGTGCTGAATTGTATTCTTACTCCGTCACCACACGGGCTTAATTTTAAGACAGCTTAAAATTCGAAATAAAACTCTATACCAATCACTCTGACCAGCGTGACATAATACGTAAATTTAACTTCTATAGTGACCAGTTAGTTCCCAATAGTGGAACTTATACGAGTTGAAATAATCATTTGTTTTTATTAATGTCTCCTTGTCTTGTTATCGGTTGTCCACACTACAAATTACTTAGTTTTTACAGAAGTTAATTAAATCAAAGGCATAAAAAATTTTATGGTAGCATTTTAACTTCCGTTGTAGTTCTGGTTCTTATAAAAACCTTGACAGTATATAATGAGGCATAAGTTCATTGCAAAATCGTGATTAAGACTATTTAATAGTATGCTAATAATGATATTTCTTTTCCAAATAATAGAATACAAGACGATTACGTATTTAAGCAAAGAGCGACGCAGGCGGATGTTGCTGCTCCTGATTATGTCCGTACTCCGTTAACAAGGTCTACAGTTTGCAATCCAATGATTCAATTACCTCGTAGGTATACTTACACTTCGTGCGTTGAAACGTCGTACGGGAGCTTGGTATCCGAAAAGTAAGCCGGCAAAATGACTATCAGAGACTATTACTCTAATCCTCAGGATGTATTTATTCCATTTAAGAGGCAAGTCGACAAAGGAAATTACAGCGTACCTAAATAGGAAATAAGTTACGAAATGGAAAATAAAGTAAGAAAGAAATGTAGCTATTGGGCGAAATAAAATGACACAGCTGTTGACCGATGCCGATACCGTCATTTTATTCCCGAGATGAATTCTTAGGATGGATCGAAAGGTTCTATGGACAGTTATATAAGTCAGGGTGTAGGAGTGCAAAACCGATCTGATTGCAAAAAGGTGTGAGACATCATCTCACCGAAACTGCACCACTGCATTACAAGATGTCTTCAAACTCTTCGACTGGACAGGGAATCGGTACCAACGTTAACGGCAAACATATTACTCACTTTGTGGCAAAGAATGAGGGAGGGGTTTATCCACCAGTGGACGACGAAACGCTGAATGGCATGAAGAATACATGAAGTTCAGACTCGCTACACTTGACATAAGTATGTTTATATTGTTTATACTTAAACCATTCTGCCATATGTGCATTTTACCTACTGTATTGTTATACATTATGATTTCTGACTTTTACGCGAGTAGTACACATTTAACATTACGGCTTTTATCGCATTTGTATTTGATTTTTGATTGCCCAACGTTTCGAACACTTTACAGCGTTCTTAGTCACGGGTGCACCCGTAAATTAGATTTATTTATAACACATTATTTTATATTATGTTAACACCATTATTAATTTTTAAATATGACCCAAACGCATTTTGGCTCCTACATGTCTTTTACTTAACTAACACAATAATTTATGTTGGTGAAAGATATTAATTTCTTTCTTTATTTTTTTTTTCAATAACTTTGATGCGTGCTTAAAACATAAGTGAGGCAATTAAAAAATGTTTTAAATGTGTTATATGACTTATTTTTAGTCCCTTGTAATATAATTGATTAAATTAGGCGATACATTGCGGCAGTGCATTATTATTTTAAAATGGAATTAAGGAATGGAGGCCCGTCACTTCTCCACAGTTAATCAATATACCGCACACCACAATAAAATGGAAATACGGGATAGGATCAAGTTGGACTATGAGATAAGGAAATCTTAATCTCACGTGATGAGCACCCTCCAGAACATCAATTTGCAATTTTGGAGGATACTAGGATCACTGTGCTGGTCCTGGTAGACTTCTCTAACGCCTTTAACGCCGTCAGTCACGAGATTCTACTATCTATTCTGTCTTATCTTAGAATCTCGTCGGATGCTTTGGAATGGTTTTCATCTTATCTTCCTATCGACCCTGAGGTCGTCAGCAGTCCATCCGTATCGACGACACTATGTCCGATTGGTGCGATTTGGGCTCTGGCGTTCCTCAAGGCGGTATACTTTCTCCTCTACTCTTCTCTCTCTTTATTAATCTTTTAATCCCTGAACTTCAGTGCGCGTACCATTTGTATGCCGATGATCTACAACTATACTCTCACGCCAAGCTGGATAATGTACAGTCAGCAATCGCTAGAATCAACTCCAATCTTTTAACTATAAGCGTTTGGGCTGCCAGGTTTGGCTTGGCAGTGAATGTAGACAAATGCCAATCCATTATACTCGGTAGTCCTCGAATAATCGGCCGATTTTACCCTCTTGCTCTACCATCCATTGTGTACAATGGGACAGTGATGCCTTACAGTCAACATGTCAAGAATCTCGACCTATTTCTAGACTCGACGATGGAGTGACAAACGCAGATCACTACCATATCAAATAAGGTCACAAGTACACTTCGCTCGCTATATCGCTTGAAGAAATTTCCTCCAATAAATACCAAGACAGCGCTGGTTCAAACCTTAATCCTTCCTATCATCGATTATGCTGATGTGTGCTACCTCGACCCGAATGCAGATCTACTCAATAAACTGGACTGTCTTCTCAATAATTGCATTCGATTCGTTTTTAACCTTCGTAAATTCGACCGTGTCTCCACATTTCGCTCTCAGCTCAATTGGTTACCTATTAGGCAAAGACGAAGCTTGCGAGCTCTTTCTTTACTATACTCTATTTTAAACTCTCCTAATGCCCCCCCCACTTAAAACTTCACTTTCAATTTCTATGTACCACTCACGACCGTAATCTTCGTTTCTCTAAAAATCTTATTCTTCGCTGTCCTTCTCATTCCTCTAATCTGGTACACTCTTCGTTTTATATCCAAGCTATTCTTCTCTGGAATGCGTTACCATTAAAGATCCGAATGGCCGCTAGCCGTGACGGTTTTAAAGCTATGGTAAAACGTTTATACCTAGATTTTCTGACGGAGTCAACTCACCAATTATGATCTCCCCTACTTTTAATAAAATTTGTATGTAGGTATATGTATGTTTATGTATGTATATATGTATTTCTATGTGTATATATATATGTATCTATATATGTGTATTGTTTGTGTGTATTGTGTATAAGAATATATTTGCTATACTTGGATAACCAAATTTTTACAAACTACCCCTTACAATTTATTGCACCTGCCTAAATGATTTCTGCTCCACCCGAGGTTGACTGGTAGAAAATGCCTAAGGTATTAAGTCCGCCATGTACCTTATTTTTGTGTGCTAAAGTTTAAATAAATAAATAAATAAATTTTCCGCAGAACTTCGAATATTTATTTGACATGTATTTCGCTTCTAAAAGTTCATTTCCGTGCATCACGGCCGATCGCGGCGGCGCGCGACAGTCGTAAGCGATCGGCCACGCGCGACCGATGCGACAATAGTCAATGTATGAAGATGTATAGCGCTGTCCTGTCGTTAGCCGCACGCGACTGTCGCGTACCTCGGATCCGGCGCCATACATTTTCATATTGTTGCATCGGCCGTGCGCGGCCGATCGCTTACGACTGACGCGCGCCGCCGCGATCGCCCGCGATGCACGGAAATGAACCTTAAACGAGACATCCTCAGGACGGTTTGACTTAAAGCCTAGTTCGGCTTAAAATCCCTTGTAGTAATTTTTACAATTTTTTATTATAATAATTAGATAACATCACCGCTGCACAACATTTTTATGTTTCTATGACACCACACACCTATTAATTGTAGTAAAATAGAGAGGTCGATTTGCAAACGTAGCTATAAAACGTGTTATGTGAGATATCAACATGTATTTCTCTAATTTTGGCAATCAAATTTATTTAAAATATTTTATGCTAATAATTCAAACAAGCAAATTGTAACCATTAGCATAACTATACAAACAAAAAGCTAAAATAACACCATTAATTAAGCGCTTAAAATCGAGACTGTTCTTTGTAAATCGTAAAGTATCTTGTTTAATATTATGAATGTCATATTGATTTTTAAAATCCTAGTTTAAATTTTTAATACAAATATTTTGTGTAGACACTAAAAGCAAAGCAAATAAATTAATAAATAAAGATAAATATTTTGAATATAAATCGAGGATTAAATGTAGGTAGATTATGTTTGATTACATTATGAATATTTGAATATAAAATTAATAAATTAAGATCGGAGACTACCAAGTTCACGAGTTCAAAGAGAATCGTTGAAATCAGACTACATGGTAACAACACGATTGTTTATGGTTCCTAGACTTCCTAGTATTTATTTATGGCGTGTGTGTTATAATATACTGTAACATTACTCCTTACGCATCTATGGGAGTCGTAAAAACCAGCTAAGAGACAACAGCGGCACAGCATTGGAAAATTAATGATACCAATTTTGATCTTCAAGCGTCCTGATTGTGGCATTATTCTCTGTGAATAGGCCTATACGCTGTAAGTTAATAGACTGATTAATTAAAAGATTATAGCTGAATGCACCCTAATCAGGCGTTCGAGTCGATAATAAGACATTTTATTTGCACTATTGAAAATGCATTTATATATAAACTTTGCTTATGACGGCAAGGCGATATGTAACGCTGACGCGGTATGCCTTAACTACGTCAGAATACCTACTAAAACCACAGCGGCCCGGCGTCCTCACCTTTTGTGGGGCATCAGAGGTTCGCCCTTTAGGCATACGACTAACGTCCCGGTAGTTGACCTAATAGCTATATCCTGGCTCATGGTCTTCTTCTCCTCCCTAGACATCGCCTACGTGGTGAATCAACATAGACATCTGCCTCACGTGCTCGACCCGCGTGACAATGAGACATGTGGGCTCAGCATAAATATTTGCATCAATGTATTCGTATCGTCATCGATACCAATTTATATGCGATTTGGAATCTATATAAATTAACCTCGATAATTTATGAATACTTTAACGCAAATATTCGTGCTAAGCTCAATGATATAAGTCGCTGACTTCAGTAAACTAAAACATTCGGATACCCTCCCACTAACCAACGCATCGGCGTATTTTGGAACTTCACACCTACATGGTAAACCTTATCGCTCATGGTTCCAATCATTCATCCATCCAGGAAGATAAACTACTATAGTTTATCTAATACGTAATATAAATAGACGCCTAAATAACTCCATATTAGCCTAACCAAATCGCCTTTGTCGCGCCCCTGTAGAAAATTAAACACGAAAATACATCTTTGCTCAGTAATTTGTAATAATTAGACTGCTTTCGTGTTTTGGTAGCTTACTTGTAATTAAATGCGACATTTGTCTTTTGTTCTGAATAAACAAGCTTCTATAAATTAACGACATACCCTTACAGAATCTCACAGACTCGACACTGCCCTCGCACTGTTGACTAGCCTTGATGATATATAAAACCTGCGTCTTCGTAATAGATCCTAAGCTTGTGTAATCTTATATATAAATTTCTAGCGTACGTGTGTATGCCACTGAACTCCTCCTAAACGGCTGGTCCGATATTGACGAAATTTTTTGTGTGTGTTCAAGGGGATTTGAGGATAGTTTAGATTTACAATTAGACTCGGTAGGTGGCGCTGTTCGCGAAGGACAATAACATAACTTGAGAACGACTTCACCGATTCCGTCCATCATTCTTTTTAATTTTTCAAATACTTTGAAAAAGGATTTTACGGGAAAACAAAATTAAGAAGTTGCGCGAAAATCAGAGAATTTAAGAAAACTTAACAACTGGTGTATGTGAACTTTCTATCATTTGCCCAGATTTATCCACACTAAATTCCATGAAAAATTTCATGAACCACCTATTTGATGGTTAGTATAGTAATACAGATTGATCCACCAGCTGCCACAAACATTCACTGACTAAAATTTATGTTTGTGATTTGGGAATTTAACACTAATCTTCATCTATACTAATATTATAAAGAGGAAAGATTTGTATGTATGTTTGTAACGAATTAGCTCTGAAACTACTGGACCTATTTCAAAAATTCTTTCACCAATAGAAAGCTGCAATATTAGAGAGTAACATAGGGTATATTTTATCCCGGTATTACCACGGAAACAGGTACTACGCGGGTAAGGTGACTGAAACCGAAGCGACGCGAGGGCGAGTTGCTAGTTTACTTATAATTTATTAACATTCATAAAAAATAATCACTAAATATATTTACGTAAATAAATTGTTTACTTAACTAATATGTCTGCTGAATTATTAACTCGTCAAAAGAAATTCCGTAAATTAATTTACTAACGAATATATTAAATAGGTGTTATTAAGTATCATGTTCTTCTGAGCAAAATGTATTCCAGACACATAAATAAAATTATGAGTCAATCTCATAAAGGCATAATCATCTTATCAAATTACTAATTTAAATTTCCAATAGAAATATCTAGCTATGTAATTTATTTAATATTTATTCAATACTTTTAAATTTTCTGTGAACCTATTTTGATAACATTCTTCTTTCCATATTATTAGCACTTGGAGAAGCAGTCAGGTTTGCACAGCAGCAGCTTGCTCTGCGGTACAAACTTGGAACAGCTTACCATATTAGATGTAACAGAGGCAGTTCTTGAAAATGATTATGCCACGTTGTAAACGTACCGATCTATTATCACTGATAGGATTATTGTAGCTAACAAGCTTGATTTCTAGGTGACCGCATCCCTAACGACGAAAACCTCTTGAAAATAAAAAACAAACAGGAAAACTAGATCCAGGCCATTTTACATATGTAGGATGTGGATTTGGCGATCATTGGGCCAATATTTGTTTCAGTCAATGGATTAATGACCAAAACCTTGACCAAGATCTCACGAGGATCGCCTTAGGTGCTTGAATGAAGGATTGACAATACACGCATCGTAACGAGATTTCTGCCTGGATCCCTTGCAGAATGGCTTCTTACCAGGTGTACTTACAAAAATGTAGAGGATTCGAAGGTGATACGTAGGTGACACAGGAAATCCCTATAGGAGGTATATATCCCACAAGGAATATGAACTGTCTGATGGATAGATGATTAGAAGTATGCTTAAAAACATTTTAAGATTTGTATTATTTTTCAAGCACTATTACGCAATGAGGCTAAAATGACCATTTGAAAAAAATCCTATTTTAAAACAGGAAATATTAGTAATACCGTCGATAAATGACAAACTAACACCAACAAAGCGGCTACCGTGTATTTTAAAATATTTCCTAATTATGTTTAATTATAATTAATTACAAAAAAAAAACTGCATCCTGTTCCGGCATATGATATTTAGTTATGAATTGATATTTAAACACAATCATACTTGCAGCTTAGGTGTGACCTTGTAGAAGATATCTATTTTTAGGTGTAGTTAGCGTTCAGTATCTTTTTTATATCTTTAAAAATATATTTCCTGTGTACGTGTGTATGTTACTGAACTCCTCCTAAACGGCTGGCCTGATGTTGATGAAATTTGTGTGTTTTCAAGAAGATTCAAGAATGGTTTAGATTCACGATTGGACGCGGTAGGTGGCGCTGCGATCGATTTCAAGGAGAATTCCTTTTACTACTTTTTTAGAATTACAAAGAACAACGTCTCTTGGATCAGCTAGTATAATATGTAATTCTTCTGTGCCTGTATATGTGACTATACTACTAAACGGCTGAACCGAATTTGATGGTTTTTTAATAGACTTCAAAAAAGAGATGGTACCCAATTCGGTTGTATTTTTTTATATGTTTGTTACCTCATAACGATCGACTGGGTGAACCGAATTTGAGAATTCTTTTTCGGCTTTTATTAGGTTCAACTGTATGTATGTATGTGCGTGTATGTATGTATGTGTGTACTTATGCATGTATGTATGTAACGGAATCTTTGAACGTCATTTTGCCCATATTTGAACGAATAGATTTTAATTAAACTTTGCACACTCGTCAAAGGCCCATGACAATGCAATAATTCGATCAAAATAGCCAAACATCCTGATTAGATTCGCATGGATTTAGAAATTTCTAATCGCATACTTTGCATAAGAACAAGAGAGATAGATCTAGTGTGCGAACTATGTATGCGTAACATTCGAAACTTTTATGATTCGGGCTTGTCAGCTTAGCACAATGCAGCAAAGACTATCTCAAGGTACTTCAAAACTTGTAAGATGAAAGTAAACTACTAGTAACTGCATGACTTGTAAGCGTGATTTTTTTTTTTTAACTAGGTGTTATTTATTTTTATTTGTTAAGAATAATTAGTGTATTTAAATCGATTCAAGAGCGGTTTAAATTAATAATTGAACCCGATAGATAACCGGATTTAGATTTAAATGATTTTTTTTTAGTTTTGTACAGAACAGCGTCTGTTTTGTTGGTTTAAATAGTAACTGCCGGACTATTGAAACACGACCCGAGCAAAGACATTCAAATATTCAATATATATAACAATCACCGTAACACTAATGCCAAATATAAAAAGCTTCAGCCTAATTTGTGAGCAAGGATAGAAGAATGGGATTATATAACATATTTTTCAAGTCCTTCGCAACACAAGTATTTATTTTTTAATGGACTCAGTACAATGGTAGAGGATTAGTGAGTTAATAATTACCAAGAATTCATACAAACAATTAATGCAATTGTGATTAGTCTTAAAACAGTATTAGGGAAAGTATCCATACTACGTCGCCTGTTTAGGGATCAAATGGGCCACCACTAATATTACATTTAGTCAAGATTAGGTCTTGCCTTGTACTAAGGATCATCACCGAAGAAGAGGCGAGGGGGTTGCAATTATCTATTATCTGTACATATATAGTCTACTAGCAGACCCGGCCACGCGTTGTTGTGCTTGCTGTGCTCATGTTTTTGTTATATTACATTTTATTAAACTATTTAAGTGGAACTGTAGGAGAATATCTGTCATGGAGGTCTTCATATTTTTTTATAAATGGCATCTATGTAAAAAAGCAAGTTATAATCGTATATGACACGTTTGTAGGTTTGACATAGCAGCGCCATCTATTAATTAATTACTCAATCCAGTCAACAAATATCACCATCTGTTAAAATCGTTTGGAGTTAACAGATAATTGTGAATGTCAAATAATAGGTATATATAGGTAATACAAATAATTTGCAATAAAATAATATTGCGACTATAAATTAAGATGTAAGCTATCCTATCTTTCAAGTTGGATCAAAATGCACACGGTGTGCAAATTTGATTAAAATCGGTTAAGTAGTTTAAGTAAGAGTCCATCGCGGACAAACAACATGACACGTAATTTATATATATACTAGCAATCCGCCCACGCTTCGCTTCGGTTATAGGTTATAGTCGTTTTACCCGCGTAGTTCCCGTTCCCGTGGGAATACCGGGATAAAATATAGCCTAGTTTACGCCCTGACATTATAGCTTTCCATTGGTGAAAGAATTTTTGAAATCGGTCCAGCCGTTTTGAAGATTACCCGGAACAAACAGACAGACAGATACCAGACAGACACCAGACAGACAGACAGATAGACAGACAAAAATTTTTTAATTGCTATTTTAGGCATAGGTGTCGTGCAAATAACCGTGTGAGCATGAAAAAAGTCTATTATTTTGACATTACAAACAGACACTCCAATTTTATTTATTGGTATAGATTAAGATTACGATTGCTTCCATTGATATGTCAATATCTAACAGTAAACTTCAATGGGCCAATATATAGATGTGTTAAAGAATTTAAATACTGTTCACCACCATCATCATTTCAGACTATATACGTCCCACTGTTGGACTCGGGCCTCCTCAACTACAAAAGGGATTATAACCTACAATACCTCGCCGTTCAGACGTGTTGGACTGACGGCTGACAGGTCACGGTTTCATGTCGAGTTTTCCTTCTCTTGTCTGCATATCTTATCCCATAATCATTTTTTAAGATATCAACGAGCAAGAAAAAGGGTGGTGAATTGTATTCCTACTCCGTTAGTCCATTACCACAGGGAAATACTGTAAATGTGTATAAAAATTATTATTTAGTTTAATAAGCAACCTTAATATATTTAAATCGTACCAAAAAATGGCAACCTTATCTATAATAAAAATGGTGTCCATGGATGATATCCTTAACCTACTAGTTGCTTTAAACAATCATTTTTATCCACCACTACCACTGATGATATAATAGAAATTCCTGTTCAGCAGAGTCATCGTTTGCTCAGAAACATAACGAATATGTACAAGTTTCAACATGTACGGACTTGTTCTCTCTATATCAATAACTAGCAACCCGCCCTCGCTTCGCTTCGGTTATAGGTTATAGTCGTTTTACCCGCGTAGTTCCCGTTCCCGTGGAAATACCGGGATAAAATATAACCTAGTTTACGCCCTGATATTATAGCTTTCCATTGGTGAAAGAATTTTTGAAATCGGTCCAGCCGTTTTGAAGATTACCCGGAACAAACAGACAGACAGACAGACAGACAAAAATTTTTTAATTGCTATTTTAGGCATAGGTGTCGTGCAAATAACCGTGTGAGCATGAAAAAAGCCTATTATTTTGACATTACAAACAGACACTCCAATTTTATTTATTGGTATAGATTAAAGTTAAGTCTGTTAGATAATTTCAAAATGATAGATTTTTACTGAATGCATATGTTTATCCATTTCTTTTTTGCCGCGTGATGGCGGGGTTTTTTTTTAAGGGGTGGGTTGCGGTCAGCGCACTCCTCGCACCACTCCGCCCGGGACGACAGAGGGGCGTGAGCACGCACACCCGCAACCCACCCGCGATGCACGTCGCCTTCGTCGTTGGGCCGACCACTGGAGCAGGGTGACTTGACGTCAGTGGTCGGCCCGACGGAATACCCCCTATTTGGGGTACCCTCCCATCGGAAAGACCGACGTCCTCCCCGAGGGGGGTGACGGACTAATTCCCCGGTCACGTCACCCGAAGGCGGGGTAAAAATATAATTCAACGCTGATTAAAGAAGTTGGGTAAAAACAGTATGTTAAGACGCGTTTTCCTTCTCTTCTTTGTTCCATACATATTATAACCCTTTATAATATTTTATGGTACCCACCATTAAGAAAGAGGGCCAGAATTGTAATCTGAATTTTCCATTCATCATATGACTTCCACTGTTGGGCTCGGACCTCCTCCACAACTGAAGGGAAATTAGCCTACTGTACTGCGCTGGTCGGACGTTTTGACATAGGGTTTTATGTCGAGTTTTACGGATTTTATCGCGTTTGTATTTGACATGTTAGTCCGCCCGACAACCATGAATGCTATACGGTGTTCGAAACGTCGGGCAATCATAAATCAAATACAAACGCGATAAAATCTGTAAAAGTAGTTTTATTTACAATGTGTGCTCGCGTAAACATTAGAAATCATTATATAATATCTGCATATCGTATCTCTTAAGCGTCTCTTATGATATCCACGGGTAAGCGAGAGGGGGAGTTGAAATGTAATCTTACTCCGTCACCACACGGAAAATTGGAATATACATGTTATTTATAGTACAAAAGTCAGTTACTTTTATTTTAATTTTGCAGGTGAAATACTTATAATTTGGTTTTTCATTATATAAGTATGTAATATATTTAGAGCACAACTGTTATTTGAACATTACAAAAACAGACAAATTTGATGCAGCTATATATCTACTAGTATAGATACCAATATAAGTTTTGGCAGCCAGAGGCCGTTTATTTTCCTCAATTTAGTCACGAACAGTTTTATCATAGAGTGGAGGGTTCTATGGGCATCCGTGTGACTACATAAGTATTTAATGTTTTAAATCAATCATCAAAACCATCACATATATATATATATATAGTGAAAACTGTCGCACGATTTATCTCGAGACAACGCTATAACCACAAAAATTTGTCGCGCAACATTAGCCTACTGTAGCTTTACAGAAATATTGTCATGTAACTGCTGTAATTTAATAACCAAAACAATATGGCTTTCAAGATGAGCAAAATTTAAGTGCTAAATTAAACTTAAAATTTATCAAAACCTTATCAGCAAAATCTAAATCGTTAACGAACCTTACTTTCTTAAAATTAAAAAATCAACTCGTTGAGTCATAATAACGAAACATAAACAAAAAAAGGATCTAAATTGCGAATTGCAGTTTCACGGGAATCATGCGCCGCGACACACTTTGAAACGATCGTCCACACTAAAACCAGTTACACACAAACACACATATACACACACACGTGTAAAACTGTGCATGTGTACGCGTACTTTTGTCGTTCGTTCCTAAATCAAACTGCATTCGAACAACGTTTAAAACTAAAACATTTGAATAAGTCAAGAAACCGATTACGGTGCGTTCCAACATTCGCGTTAAATGTGGATTCGTTTCGTGCTCTTATACTTTCTAACTGTTATCCAACATGTATATTATTTAAGCGTAAAAACATATTTATTATATATCGAAAAACCGTGAACAAAATAATAAATTGTTCGTGAGAACCTATCATCTTAAGATTGCTGATTGATAGTGATTTCATAAAAAAGTTTATTACAGTGATGTCATTCTACCTACTCCGACGATTCAATCGATGTGACCTATTCTATTTTTAAACGATATTTTTATCTATGGTAAAGTCTAAGCGTAATAATTCCTAAAATAAATCGTATATTATGTATCGTTATATATATGTTGGTTAATAATGAGTACAATAGCTTAGTTTCCCATTGTTCCAGTAAAAGCCTATATGTAGCGACCGTTTCAAGTACAACAGAAAAGTATAAGAATTTCCATCAGAGATGAAACAATGGAATAATAAATCAATTACTCTTTTTCTCTCGACATTTACCTACATAGTTATCTTTAAAATAAATATAACGTTCATAAGATCTTTCACATGATATACTGCATAAGTATATTTATTAAAGTACCTTACAACGCTACCTTGCATTGTAAAATAAAATAATTATACAATTATGTAAATAAAACCTATTTTTATTAAATTTATAGAAGACAATAAGCCAACCAATTATAAATATGGTAATTTTCCCATGTGGTGACGGAGAAAGAATGAGATCACTAATTAATTTGTAGCCAGAGTCGTAAATGACGTCATTTTCCATTCCATTATCGAGGGGGCCTGGGACTATTATATGGACTAAAAAAAGAAAGAATGAAAAAATTGCGTGCGTACAAAGTACGCATTTCAGAAGTGAAACTTCTATGGTGCCACGTGTTTTTTGTCAATTTAAAAAAAAAACAATTTGTGTATTGAAGTGTTGTCCCGCGTAGGATTCGAACCCACGAAACTGGCACGGTAGGTCGGTATCTTAATCACTACGCCATCTGTGCAGTCAGGTAAAATGAAATTATATCCGAAACCGTTAAACGTTAAGCGTTTAACGCAACATTGTCGGCAGTCGCATTAGAAGTTTCACTTCAAAAACTTGTAAGCTTTTATAAATTCTGAAAGGGTAGCGACATATCAGAGGGCAACTTTCTATCAGTAGGTTTTGAACATAACGTAGCACTTGTTATTTCATGATTATTTATGTCAACGGCCGTAATTTTTTGGTTAAAATAGGTTAGACTATATTCTAATATTTAAACTAGCAGATTGCTACGTATAGATCTCAGTTTCGAAGCTTCTTGATCTGAGTGTCGTGTTTACTATAGGTACGCTTTTTTCGTGTGGTGGCGGAGTAAGAATACAATTCACCACTCCCTATCTTTCCCGTTGATGTCATAAAATACGAGTAAGGGATATAATACGCATATAACATCTATGTAAGTGGAGGAAATCTCGATATAAAACCCTATACCAACCCGCCTGACTAGCGTGGTGTAAGTCAATTTCTTTCCCAATATGGAGGAGGCTCGAGCCCAACAGTGAGATGTATATGAGCTGAAATGATGATGATATTACGTACAATAAAGAAGAAATGGTTTTCGTACCTTGCTTTAATTTTGTTTTATTTATGAACTCTATAACAATCTCTAAAAAACAACGAGCCACTGAAGACGGAATATCAAGGTTCTGATAAATTAATTTCCATACAAATATATTCGATAGATAAATACATATAAGTGTTATTCTAGATTGTCAATGGTTTTGCCGCCATTAATTTACGCCACAGATAATCTTTGCCAATTATAACGGCTTTGCTACATGGCTCGGTCGATACATGTCGGATCGTTTTGCCGTCTGTATTCGCGGTATTTACATAAATGCCAATTCTCTAAATGATTTTATCTAACAGCTATACGATTCTGTAAACGCTACAATACTGATGATGTGAAGTAAATTTTTGCTTTTAGTCTCTTCATTGATAATCTTGGTATAGTATAAAACAAGGTCGCTGTACGTATTTGTCTATGTCTATTTCTAAGTCACGCGATGGTTTTTAATGTGGTTCAAAGGTAAGGTTTGTACATGCAATTTCAAACTTATTAACAAATTGATGAAATTTACGCTATTTAAAAAAACATCAAAGGCAATAATACGCCAAGTTTAATCTGATTCTAATGGCATTCTAAAAGTATTAGAAAATATTATACAGTACCATGATTAGACGAGTTTTATTGGGAGTTTTCTATCTCTTACGTGTCTTATCCTTTTACGTCCCTTCAAATCTAAAAGCAAAGAATAATTACTATAATATTCTTACAGATGCTTTAAATTTTTTTTTTAAATAACTAGTTAGTTCATTTAATTATGTTTCCGTAGTACGTTCCTTTTTGCTTGCCTTTGCAAATATTATTTTTCATTTTCTAATTTTAAACTTTTTTTTTTAATATACACCTAGATAACGCATATGGTGATGGTCAAGAATACAGTGTATCAGTGTCCCTTACTTCACCTCGAGAATCGTAAACATCATTCTAGAGAACATCGTGGGAGTATGCAGCAGCGCTTCCTGGGGAACTAAAGCAACTATAATTCCTAATTCAATTGCAAAGCTTATCGATGAACGACATTATTACTTCATAAGGATCTATATTCAACAGTGGACATCAACTGACTGACTGATAGATGGATGGAAACATTCAATAATTTGTTGTTAATTTATAGAAATTCCTATTTTCTGCTAACTAAAATGTTAAATACAAATCAGTGTTGCGGTTAAATTATAGTAATACGGCTAAATTATAGAATACTATAATTTAGTAGAGCTAGTCTGAATCCGAAATAATATTACAAATGCGATAGTTAGTTGATTTGTTTGTTTGTTACGCTTTCGCCTAAACTACTGAACAAAACATTTTTTACCAACGGACAGCTACATTATCAGCAAGTAACATATGTCTTATTTTATCCCCGTATTCCCACTAGAACGGTAACTACGCGGTAATTTACTAGTAATCTTATAGAAAAAAAGAAAATATTATATTAATATTTCCTTAACTCAATATTATTAGTATATAAAAAATAGCATAAACCGATTTTAAACATGTAAATATGCTAAAATAACATTGCTATAAATCTATTATGAGTTCGTTAAGCATTTTACTATAACGAGAATAACGTAAGAAGTATAATAATATGAATATTGAATATATTTATAGTGTTATGGAAACCAAGTCTAGCTTTGTATTATGAAGTTTCTGAATTGATTTGAATATCATTATAACTTATAAAGGTTATGTTTAATGATAAAACAGAGTTATAATATGGCGGAATAACTTACAACCTGGGGAGTTTAATATTAATTTTAATAGTGCTAAGAATCATCTACGTATATTAGTTAAATATCAACTTATAAGCAACCCGCTCTCGCTTCGCTTCGGTTTCAGTCGCCTTACCCGCGTTCCCAATCTCGCGGGAGATCGGGATAAAATATAGCTTAAGTTACTCCCTGATATTATAGCTTTCCATTGGTGAAACAACTTTTTAAATCGGTCTAGCTGTTTTGAAGATTACCCGGAACAAACAGATAGACAGACAGACAAAAAATATAAAGTGATTTTTATGCAAATGTATAGTACAAATAACCGTGTGAGCATGAAAAAGGCCTATTATTTTGACATAACAAACAGACACTCCAATTTTATTTATTGGTATAGATTGGGTGTGGTGACAGATTAAGAATACAATTCACAAGCACGGGCAAGAAGAGTGTTCTTGCCCGTGCTTGTCGTAAAAAACGAAACTAAGGGACATAATATGCATATAACATCTAGGCAAGAGAAGGAAATTTCGAAATAAAAACCTATACCAACCTGTCTGACCAGGTATAGTAAGATCAATTTCCCTCCTATTGTGGAGAAGGTTCGAGCTGAACAGTTGAACGTGTATGAGCGGACGTGTATGGCTAATTGATTATCAGGTGATGTATCTTCTTTTCAACTTATATACAATTCTGTGTAGTGACGGAGTAAGAATAGAATTCGCCACCCCCTTTCTGGCCCGTGGGTTTCGTAAAAGACGACTAAAGGATTATTGCAGATGACATCTATGCAAAAGAGCAAAACTCGAAATTATACGGCGGGCGTGACGTAATAAGTCAATTTCCTCTCCATTGTATAGGAGGCTCAATACCAATCCATACGTATATGTCGTCACACGTCTGACCGGCGTTGTATAGCAGGTCAATTTCCCTCCCATTGTGGAGGAGACTCGAGCCTAGCAGTGGGCTGTATGTGAGCTGTGATAATGATGATAATAAACAATCCGCTGTTAAAGGCCTCATCATCTCAATTCATATACGCCCCACATTTGTGTTCGAGCCTCTTCCACAATAAGACGTTTCGAAGATTTTATTTCACCAAAAACGCCTACATATACGTTACATACATATCTCTTATAGGGATGTGACTTGGAGGGAAAATAATCGATTTTTTAAATAATTGATTTTTTGTTCTTTAAAATAAATCGATTATAAGGCCTCATCATCTCAATTCATATACGCCCCACAATTGCGTTCGAGCCTCTTCCACAATAAGACGTTTCGAAGATTTTATTTCACCAAAAACGCCTACATCTACGTTACATACATATCTCTTATAGGGATGTGACTTGGAGGGAAAATAATCGATTTTTTAAATAATTGATTTTTTGTTCTTTAAAATAAATCGATTATAAAATAATCGATTAATTCAAAATAAATAATCGATCATAAAATAATCGATTTTTCTCCCAACAGGATTATGACGACCTTTTTTAAACCTTTGTTAAAATAATAGGCTTTTATCATGCTCACACGGTTATTTGCACGACACCTATGCCTAAAATATAGATTAAAAAAATTTTGTCTGTCTGTCCGTTTGTTCCGGGTAATCTTCAAAACGGCTGGACCGATTTCAAAAATTCTTTCACCTAGCTATAATATCAGGCCGTCAAACTAGGCTTAATTTTATCCCGGTATTCCCACGGGAACGGGCACTACGCGGGTAAAACGACTAAAACCGAAGCGAAGCGAGGGTGGGTTGCTAGTTATCAAATAAATTTGGAAATATCTTCACATTACATCATAGACTAAAATTATATACAACATTACATTCTACGGCTTACTAAAACTATTTAAGATAATTGAACCGCCTTCTGCGAGTATCTCATTTATCAAATGTTTTACGAAAAAGGAAAAAATGAGCGAAAGGAATCCCGAAAAAAAAGTAATACACTGAAACACAGTTAACCTTTTCAGATGAAAAATGTTGGACGTATTACCATTGGTATGTGTGCATTCTTAGGATATATGTTTTCACTCTCGTCATGACGACACGTCCACACCTGAACCTACATTTTCACATTTTTATCTATCCAGGCTGACAGCGGTCTCGGCGATGCGACGTTTACATGTGGATTACTTAACGTAATCCCCTAAGACTTCAATCCACTGAGAAAATACATAGATTTCTCTCTATTTTTTAATAGTAGGTATTAGTTACAACTGCTATTTTTATAATACAAATGCTTTCCTTTATTTCTGTGTCGAATAAGAAAAGTGTTGTTGGGGTTTTCAACATAATACTTTGATGATTTTAGAGGATTTTCTTCGGTCCTTCTAAATGAGAAATTCCTAATTTTGATGTTCATCAGATTACTGGGTCACATGGGAATGGCGGAATATGCATATATTACTTAACCTATAGATATATGGTGTAGTAGGACCACGCTGTCGATAGTCTTCTGTCCACAACCGCGGGCCAATCCGTCCGGGATACCACACTCTTCAGAAAAATCATCAAGAAAATCAACATCTGAGTAGAAGCGATTTGTTACTGCCCTTCGGGAGAGCTGGCAGGCCAACTTTCTAAAAGATGGTTGTGTGTGGTGGGTTTTGATAATACCTTTAGTACCACAAAACCTCATTGCACGCATTCATACTTCTTTCAGTTTCTTCACGGTAGGCAGTGGCCTAACAAATGTTCATGAGCAACAGTATCACATACCATCAGGTATCCTGCTTGCTTTTTTGCCACCAACAATGATAAAAAAAAAGAAACACATGCACGATATTAAAAATTCATTTACAGAATACTTAAATTTTCCTTTTATTTTTGTTTAAATTGCTATATTTTACAACTGATTGTCTCTTCACCTACATGTTGTTGAAAATAATCACTGTAGTAGTACAGTATTCAAGTTTGATAGTATAGAGCGAGTCATAACATTTAAGTGTCATTAAAGCCGCATTAAAACTGCCGTAAAGAAAACGGCGATAAATGATTCTTAAGAAATGTAGTGACTCTTAAAGCTCTAGAGTCAGCTCTAGCAGTTTTATTATACGTACTGTTTAAATGACACATCATCATTTGCCTACCCGCCCCCATCGAGCGCTAAGTACGGTGGGCACAACTTGTTTTTAGCTTCCATAGCCTCCTAGCAGTTACTGCTTTCATATGCATATCCTTATTTATAGAATCCATCCATCTCTTTTTAGGTATCTCACGCTTCTTGCGTCCATCCACAATCATCTTTATACTGTTTAAATGACTAAAAAGTTTAAAATTTTAGGCTGATTCTGTGGTAATATACATTAGTCAAACCATCAGACTATGATCGTATTACTGTTAGACTTGAATCAAAAGAGCGGATTAACTATGTCACGGGTGCAAAAGAGGATAGGAACCATTAATCTAGAAATCCTTTTCTAAATGAAAGGTGAAAAAGCGTCCGAAAATTATCTTTTAGATGGTCGTTCGTCATAATATCTCTAGTGAAATTAACAAATTGTATTCATATCATGTTGTGTAAGAAAAAAGGTAGCTATAATAGCTACCTTTAAATAAAATCTAATATTTCGAATTCCGCAAGCGAAAAGCCAAAGCTATTTTCAATTAAGGCGTAGAGGCTGCAAACACAGAGTAATAATTTAAGCTCATTATAAAGCCAAGTAATAGTTAATGTGTCATAATATCTATTAATTACATCGAAGTAAAAGCCATAGACTATAGAGTCGATGAGATACGCGGCACATAAAGATGTTTTATTGTGCTCGTGTGTGACAAGTGCAGCCAACGACTGCTTAAAGTACAGTACCGGTAATAAGAGCAAGCGGAGTAGACGTATTTGCTTTAATCACTTTTTCTATTCTACTTGGTTCCGTGTGGTGCCGGAGTAAGAATACAATTTACCATCTTGCCCATGGGTATTGTAAAAGATGACTAAAGGATATGCATATAACAACTATGCAAGCGAAGGAAATATTAAACTCAATACCAACCTGGCTAACCAACTTGGTATAGTAGGTCAGAATCACTTCTAAGGTGAGGGAGGCTCGAGCCCAGCAGTAGTATGTATTGAGCTGTGATGGTTACAATAATGACTCACTATACGGTAATCTAAGAAGATCTAATAATTAAAATTAAAATACAATTTAAATGAAAACATTTAATTTAAATAAAAAAATATAATTAAAAAAAAATACCCGTGAATACTCTCGCAGAATAATTCTTTGTATGATCTAAAAATGATTGTTGAGAGTGTGTAGTTCGTATCCGTTAATTTCGTATTTTTAAAGTAAGCGATACCAAGATTCATTTCTTAACCATAGGTAAGTTATGTCGCATAACAGCTTAGCTTGCTTAATTTACGGTGAGGGATATATTATAAGCCCCATCGCCTCCTTTTCTTTGCCTTGCATGGTTTAGGCGGGGTGTGTCTTGCACTCTCCAAGAAAAAGGTGGTTTCGTTGATATTTTTAAAAACATCTCCTTTTTTATCTATAATCTAAATATGCCTTGAACCTTAAAATGCTAAGCTAGATCGAATTTAACCTTATTGACTACTTAATTTTTATCCTATAGAAGGTAAGTCGATTTCTACTGCACATCTTCTGGGAGCATTTCCAAACTTTATTATTATTGAGCATTTCTTGGTGAAAAAATGATTATTACTTTTGCCCCATCGGAATCGTGATCGGAAAACGCAAGTTTGCTATGAGTTAATAAAGCAGTCTATAAATTGGAAAGTATTCTAGCTGAAAGTGTTCTTTATACCAAAATACTTTTAAAGATATAATGAAATAATTGAAGGCATATAAAAAATATTTATAAATAGTTATCACTACTGCATAGTTTTGTAACTTTAATCGAATGAATTTGACTATTTCGATGATAATAGTTGTATTTCCTAAAAAAAAAACCTCGTTCAAAATACGTTAGTAATTACATATATAAATTAAATTTCATTCGCAAGAAAATGTTTGAATGGAAAAATGTAAATCTGAAATAAATTCATCGACACAGTCTAGTAAATGTTAGATAATTCGAAACCAAATCAAACTGTCATTTGGTTTACTTTAGACATAATTTTTGCTATATTCCCTATAGTATAACGACCGGAAATTGCCTTCTATTTGTACTCAAGACATGAAAGGAACACGAAGCTTGACATTAACGTGTTGAGACAAAGCTGGACTTAGAAAAAATATTGAACAAATACTTCGTTCTTTTTTTCTTTGAAGTTCTCGATGTATAAATACATTTTCATTACTATTACATTCTTCGATCTTCTTGCCTGATCTTGTAATATATTTATAGCAAAAAATTTTATTAAACTCTAAAGTTCTGAGCACCTCCCGCCGGGCTGGCCATGGACGGTTGCAGTCACTGGAACAGCGGAAGGATTTTTGGTTACTCTGAGTACTCTACCAACTCTTTCATGGGGAGTGCTCCGAGGAGACTGCTGACTTGGTACCACCGTCACCATTTTACCAACGTACCACTCGACACCGTAGCAGAGTTCATCCATTTTATCTGGTCAAACGTTATGGTCTTAATCTGTACGTTTCTAACGATCATTTCTCCCACGTACGTGCAAGCTATGGAATGGAATACCTTCTGCTGTATTTTCCGAGCGCTATGATATGTCCTTCTTTAAACGAGGTTTAAGAAGAGCATTTTCTTCACAGTAAGCAATAGCCTGGCTGTGCCCTTGGCGTTGCAAAGGTCCATATGCGGCAGTATTACTTACCATCAGGTGTGCTGCTTGCTCGTTTGACACCATTGCCAATAAAAAAAAATTCTAAGTACAAAACATTCCATTTTTTTTAACACACAGGCAATAAAAACAGACAAATCTGATAGTGTAATGGTCTTGGTAGCAAGATCCTATGCGAAGGAAGTTCGATCTTATTATTTAATTTTAAAATCAATTAAAATTATTTATTTCCTATTATACGGTTTTGTCTTTTTGGAACCCTTAGGAACGTTGCTATAAGCGATAAACAGTAGGACTTACTAACACTTGTTTTGCAATCGATCTTCGAATTACATTATTTTAAACATTTTGTGAATATATTTCAACATAATAAATTTCGATTGAATAGAACAGTACATTAATTTTAGTTCGGATGATATTTTCAACAAAGAACTTTTATAACAACAATTAATAACAGCCAAATAAATAAATATGATATATTTTCAAAATCTTTTACTGTGTAATTAAATATTGTTAGGAATAATGATAATTTAAAGAAATAAATAATAAATATCAAGAAAAATATCAAGTCCATCGTTTTGATTGCAAATTTACATTTTATGACGTTCGTACAATACAGTTAATATGTGTAAAAATGTTATCAAAATCCAGTGTATTGCAAGACACAATTTCATTTTAATATTTGAGAAAATCTTATGGAATCTTGCAAAGGTTCCCTTTTACATTGTACCCGGTTTTATAATGAGCTTCATTAAAATACGGGTATCAAAAGCTGAGAAACATCTCATAAAACTTCTTTATACAATCCGTAGGAAATTTATTTTGGCGTCAGAGAATTAGTACCGAAGGAATGCGATTTATAAAAGGCATATTTGTGAGGAATATTTTTTTAAATACCTATGCGATAAATGTAAAAGATTTATTCAATTTATTTATGACGTTCACGTGTATATAATTTTTTCAAATAAAAATATATTTACTGTGTAGTAACGGAATTATAAAACAGTTTAGTACCCTATCCTGGCCATAGGTATTCCAATTTCGATTAAAGGATATAATGTGCAGATAACTTCTACGCAAAAGAACCAACCCATCTGACGGATATGGATACACACATATATATCAAAGTCAATTGCCTCTCCATTATGTAGCAGGCTCGAGCTCAACAGTGGGACATATAATGAGCTAAAATGTTGACTATACCATGCTAGTCAGACATGTCGGTAGGGTTTTATTTTAAATATTCCATCACTTGCATAGATGTTATATGCATATTGTATCTCTTAGTCATGTTTTACGACTCCCACGGGCGAGATGGGGCTCTTCGTAACTACACAAAAAAAAAATTAAATAAAACTACTTTACGGATTTTATCGCGTCTGTGTTTGATTTTTGATTGCCCGACGTTTCGAACACTTTGCAGCGTTCATGGTCACGAGCATGGTCATGGTCAAATCCGTAAAGTAGTTTTATTTAAAATGTAGTTTTATTTAGTGTTTTATATAGTGTAGTTTTATTTAATAATACTCGCGTAAACATCAGAATTCATTAAAATAATAATTATTGAAAATTATCCGATAAATAACCTTACATAGAGCGTTCTTAGAACTACCAAACTGTATTAGTAAGATAGCTGGCATGAATCAGATCAAATAATAATTAAACGATGAAATATGTACTATAAGGTGTCATCCTAGTGTGGCAGAAAACAATAAATTATTATTATTATTATCCTAATACGAAAGAACTCTTAAGGGATAATGTCGTTTAACTAAGTTTAATACAATTTCGATTCCTTCAGACTGAATTATAAACTAATGACCGAGAGAAAAAATAATTTCGCGAATAAATGAAGCCGACACAGATTATATTTTATGGCAGGAAGATTATTAGTATAATTTGACTTGGTTTTTTTACGCTCTGTCATTTTGTTTAATGTTTCCGTTACCAACCGACTTTGGTCACTTCTTTTTTTTTAAACAAGTTTGATAAGCACGTTGCTAACTCAAAATTAACTAAGATATCGCTTATTTAGAAATGAAATATTTCGAATAAGTCCTCCTACTTATCATTTAGGTCATGGACATCGACTTCTGTATATATGTCACTGTACGTAGGGAAAAGGGTATAACCGCCACGCTTGGCTGGCGGGTTAACAATTGCAATTGAAATTATAAGTTTCCCAAGAAAGTACTGTTATTCAAGTTATGCAAGTTGACCTTCTAGAGGGTGCTCATCACGTGAAAGTAAGAGATTTCCTTATCTTCTATTTCATTGTGGTGTGCGTTATATTGATTACCCGTGGGATATTGGTGGGTCTGCCTTCCTTGTATTTTGAAATAATACTGTTGTTTATTATCCTGATGAACCTTTGCTGGGCAACAACCGCTGGGGAAGAAAGGTTCTCGAGTGGCAACCACCTATTGGACGACACAGTGTAGGACGCCCCACCGGCGCTGCTGTTGGGCTCAGGCAAGAGAAAATATGTAACAAATAAAATACAATAGATGAAAACTGAAATAAACCTCTATACAAACTAATCTAACCAGTCTTTCTTTTTGGATGAGATATGGTCAGCGCAAACGCGTTCCGCTCCGTCCGGGGTGACAAAAGGGGTAAGCGCGACCCCATAACCCACCGTATTCCCTCCCCTTCGCCATTGGGCCGACCACCGGTACTGAGTTCCTTGTCGTCCGTGGCCAGCCCGGCGGGTTACTCTATCGGTTACCCTTGCTGCCTAACGCCCCTCCTGGGACGTCGGTCGCCCTCACGCGGTCAGCCTCTCCACGGGTTCCGGACTATTCTCCGGTCCAATCACCCGCGGCTTCGGCTTCCGTGAGATAACTGCCTCACGGAAGACGGCGATCATGTCCCAGAATCTAACTGGACTAAAATAATTCACTAGTGGCTCTTCCATTGTCACAGTTCCTTTTTTTGTTATTACTACAATTGTGCAATTTAGCGTGTTCCTTGCATTATATTTACACAGTCCTGCTTCGAAAGGTCTCACTGGAGTTAATACTCATTAAGCATGTTTATACAATTTAATTTAAAAGAAGTAACTAACAAAATGACAAGTCCGCCGAGTTTATTAACGAATCTTCTCAGCTTGTAGTCGCGTTCTGAATCAGTGGTAGATTATGGGATTAATCGTTATATATATAAATATTCTGTTCGTGTGTTTGTAATAGAACTCCTTCTAAACGGCTGGGTCGATGGATATGAGAATGGTTTAGATTAATAATTGGAACCAGTAGGTGGCGCAGCGATGATTTTAAGGAGAATACCTATTACTATTTCTTTAGATTTGAACAGAAACGTCTATTGGATCAGCTAGTTACAAATAAAATTTAAAATTGCAAATACGTAACTTGCCTCGAAGGGCTTATAAATAATCATCATCATCACCTCATTTGTCCCACAGTTGGGCTCAGACCGCCTCTATAATGAAAAGGAAATTGTTCTTGTTGTTGAATTTTATTATTACTTCCTCATCATATGGAAGTACACATAATAAATTATTTAAATTTGACGAGCAGACTTCACACACGGCGTCTAAGTTATGATACCGACCTGCTGTGCTAGTTTTGTGAATTCGATTCCCATGCAGGATACAGACAATACTTTGTGTGATCTATAAATTATTGTTCTGAGTGTAATTTGTGTCCATCAAACTATATATTTGCAAAGTAAAATACAATGATTATTTCCTTAGTGCCGAGTTTTTAATTTATTTAAAAAGAAAACCTTCAATTACATTTTTAAATAACTAATATGTGTATACGCGTGAGCTTGTATTTTGTGTCTGTATGAATGTATGCGCAAGCGCAGCGGAGACAACAATGGCGGAGTCGGGAGGTCGCGACATCGCGTCACGCGGCCGCGTTCATATTTGCTCGACAAACTCCACTGCGCGCCGCTAGCTGCTCAAACAAACCCGCTACTTGGACTCTCACATACTACCACTGGTTTTTTTTTATCTCTTTTGACCTTAAAACATGGGTGGTATTAGATGTTAGTAATATCTAAAATTATAAATTTTTGTTTGAGTTTATTTGTTTTTCACGCATTAGATACTCAATTGATCATCATGAAATTTGACATATACCTACGTTTTCATAAATACAGATAGATAGAATAGAATATCTTTCATCCAAAAAAAGTAGTTATCGAGATTTTTTTTTCCAGTTGTTTATTATACCATAATCATTCAGCCTATCGCTGTCCACTCCTGGATGTAGGCCTCCCTCATGGTGCGCCACATATGCGATATTGTGCCGCCTACATTCAACGAGCTTAGCAACTTTCGCCAGGTCCACCTAATTGGGAAGCGTCCCACACTGCATCGTCCAACACGTGGTTGCCACTCGAGAATCTTTCTTCTTCTACGGTTATCAGTTCGTCAAGCGATGTAGCCTACCCATTTCCTGTTATTGTTATAACCACAAAATTATTCCGTTATTTTAATCAAATATATCCTATAACAACCCATATAGCATAGCTATGAATTAAAAATATACAAATCAAATAGATTACAACAAATTATTTTCCTGTTCTGAGAGTCGAACCAGCAACGCTTGACATTGTATGTCGGTATCTTGTACGACTACCCTATCTATCAAGCATCAAGCAGTCAAGATTACGAAATTTCTCTCCCTTTGGGTACCCACGGGGTACCCGAAAGGAGTGAACATTTTTTAATTACTACGTAACGACACGCATAGGGTGCCCCTATACAGTTATTAAGCAAAATTTACAAAAACCCTTTAAATTTAATCTTTCCTGTGGTGACGCGATTTTTTTTTCTATTGCAAACGGTGGCAAACGAGCAAACAGTACACCTGATGATAAATGTTGCTGCCGCTCATGCACCTTTACTAGGGCGCTGCCTACCCTGAAGAAAGTGAAAGGAGTGTGAATGCGTGCAATGAGGTTCAGTGAAACTAAAGGCATCACCAAAAACCTCCACCCTCAGAAAGTTGGGCTTGCGGCTCTGTCGCTCACCGCACGAAACGCAGTTACAAATTGCTACTACTCAGATGTCGATTTTCTGCGAGAGTGTGGTACTACCCAGGACGGACCGGCCCGCGGCTGTAGACAGAAAACTGTCAACTGTGTGGTCCTACCACTATAAAACTGTGTGGTCCTACCACTTATAATAAGAATACATTACACACAATAAGAATACATTTATTTCATCACCCGTTTCTTTGCCTACGGGCGACTATGACTATTATCCTTCCGAGTGGTGATGGAGTAAGATACAAATCAACAACACCCTTTTTTGCCCGTGAGTGTTGTAAAAGTCGACTACGGGATTTTTTGCAGATAACATCCATGCAAGAGAAAGAAAACTCGAAATGACGCCTTATACTAATACGTCTGACCAGCGTGGTATAGTAGATCGTTATAGTAGATAGATTTCCCTCCCATTTCGGAGGAAGCTTGTGCCAAACTTTTGGACGAATATGAGCTGTGATGACTATAAAAACGACTAAGGACTAAACGACTAAGGACTATAACTATGAAAACGACTAAAAAAACAGCGGACGCACGCAGATATCACTACAAGAGAAGTTAAACTCGAAATAAAGACCTATACCAATTTTTTTCACCAGCATGATAGGTCAACAAGATCAATTTTCTTTTTTTGCGCAGCAAATGCGAGATAAACAGTGCAATTTGTATAGAATTGATGAATATTTAGTCCACTCTGCTATTTAAGATATAGTCGAAGAGTAATACTAATTTGATTCTAAATTTATTAATAAAACTCATTAGAATAACCAGCTAACTTTTTTATAATTAGCATCATGACAGTGCCACTTTGTCGAGAGTATTTCACTGTCAAAATACCTTTGAACGTTTATAGAAGTTAAATACACCACGTAATTATAAATACCCCATAGAATATAGCACGTCTTTGTCACAATTTAGATTAGCGAGATCCGAAGCGATGTAATTAATATTATCGAGCGTTAGAAGGATTAAAATTGGATAAAGTACTTTCGATTAGCTCATTGCTCAAATTCCGTAAGTATAGGGTAATTATTATAAGAATTTTGGTTTCAATACTAAATTAGCTACGAAATTTTACGCATTCTTTCGTGTTGTTGGTGGTAATAGAGTAAGAATACAATTTACCACCTCCACTCTTGTTCGTGGATGTCGTAAAAGACTTCTAAGGGCTTAAATATGCATATAACATCTATGCAAGAAGAAATAAAACCCTATACCATATACCAAGACGTCAGACAAACGTGGCCAATTAGGTCAAATGTGCTCCTATTGTGCAGGAGTCTCACGCCCGAGAGTGGAACCTATATGAGGTGAAATGAGGTGAATGAGGTGAAAAGTGGTGATTCTTTAATGAGCCCTGTTGTTTCGGCTTCATCCTCTATATTTTTTATTGCGAATTAACTACTAATAAGAGCCTATTGATGCCCGTGTCTAGTTTTCGTGTACAATTTTCTACAAAATGTATAAGTTTCCTCATACGAGTCATACGTCATTATTCCCTCAGTACGTCAAATCATCGCTTTTAACATGGCTATGGCCACAGTGCTAATTGTATAATCTGGGCGAGTATCTATTGATGGAAAACGAAAACATTTGTAAAGCATTTTTATATCATATTCATAAAGTGCTATCAAAATTATTTAATATAACACATTAAAACTCTTATATATTGAATATATTACAAGACCATCGCATTATGTTTCACGTTGTTTAAAAAAATACTTGTATTACTTACTTCCATTTCTGAAAAGAGTTCTAAAATTAAAAACCTTAATCATCAAACTATAACCAGCTACTGTAATACACGGGGAAAGTTCTGAAACAAAAAATAACATGAATTTATCTTTAAACTATCCATTGAACTGCAATGCACAGCATTTTTCTTATAACAATTTTGAACTAAATTTAGCTTTGATTTCATACAGATAAAATTACTTCAAAGAGCGCGTAGAATATTCTAGTAATATAACATTTATCTGTTAAATTTATATCACTAATTCAAGTTTAGTAATGGCTTAATAACCAAAATCTTAAGTAATGTTTAATTTAAGACTATCATCATCATCCTGCTCTTATCCCAATTACTTGGAGTCGACGCAATATGTCATCTGTTTTGACATATTGCAAAAAGTTTCGGCAATGACTTTTATGGCCGGCCGCCTGCCTGACGTCAACCCTCTTTGGGAATGTAATCGTTGACCCAAACGGTACCAGATGGAGTTGGTCCGGGTCAATCTAGGGCTCTTAGTCGTCTTTTACGACACCCACGAGCAAAGCAAGGGTTGGTAGTATTCGAAGCCGCTACCACACAGCATGTTAATGTTTAATTTAAGAGCGTATTCATTAATTTATAAAATACTGACACTGTTCAATTATTATTCCAATATTGACAGGTTAAAAATACAATGCACCCAACTATCTTTTAGCGAAAAACAAGCGTTCTTCCCATTCGTACTTCAACCCGTAAAGGTCTAGTGTCTAATAGACTTCCCCACGAGAATGACACCCAGAATGGTTCTATGCCAATTGCATCCAACTATTTCCTGCGATTTATAAAATGTCGTCATTGCATCTAGTTTTTTTAGGGAACTATAGTGGTATCTCAAAGTCCGTGCGACGCGACGTTCGCCGATTCAATACGCAGCATATTGAAGAGGCAATAGAGCGGAACCGTGGCTCTAAAGTGCTCGCACGTGATTTGTCTATCGGGCACAGCCAAATGACCAAGTTGAAGACCGATGACGGCACTGTTATTTCATCCCAGGGTGAGATCTTGGGAGAGGTCCAAAGGTTCTATGGGCAGTTGTATAGATCATCCCAGAACCCTGTTACCGGCTTGGCAAGATCCCAGATCCAAGCTAACTCGGCACTACACCGAAGAAATCCCGGACGTCAGCTTGTACGAGATCAAAATGGCTCTGAAACAATTAAAGAACGGGAAGGCACCGGGAGATGACGGAATTACCACAGAACCCCTGAGGGCAGGCGGCAAGCTAGTTCTAAAAGCCCTACAGAAGTTGTTTAATTCTGTCATTCTCGGGGGCGACGTTCCAGAGTCGTGGACCAGGAGTGTGGTAGTGCTGTTTTTCAAGAAGGGCGATAAAACGTTCTTAAGGAATTACAGACCCATCTCACTCTTGAGCCATGTCTACAAATTGTTCTCAAGAGTCATTACGAACCGACTCGCGTGCAAGCTCGACGACTTCCAGCCGCCCGAACAAGCTGGCTTCCGAAGAGGTTATAGTACCATAGACCACCTCCACACGCTACGTCAGATTATACAGAAGACCGAGGAGTATAATCGACCTCTGTGTCTAGCGTTTGTGGACTATGAGAAAGCCTTTGATTCTGTCGAAACTTGGGCAGTGCTGCAGTCCCTTCAGCGGTGCCAAATTGACTATCGATACATCGAAGTGCTGAAGTGTTTGTATAGAAACGTCACTATGTCAGTTCGCATCCAGAATGAGAGTACGAAACCGATCCAGTTGCAGAGAGGTGTGAGACAGGGAGACGTCATCTCTCCGAAACTGTTCACCACTGCGCTGGAAGATGTCTTCAAGCTCTTAGACTGGACCTGACTCGGCATCAATATTGACGATGAGATGAATACATCACTCATCTTCGATTTGCTGACGATATCGTAGTCATGGCAGAATCCATGGAGGACCTTGGCACTATGCTCAATGACCTCAGCAGGGTATCTCAACTAGTGGGTCTACAAATGAACATGGACAAGACGAAAATCATGTCTAATGCCCATGTCATTCCTGTACCGGTCCTAGTTGGGAATGCGATTCTCGAAGTTGTGGATCATTATGTTTACCTAGGACAAGCAGTCCAATTAGGTAGATCCAATTTCGAGAAAGAGGTCAGGCGACGAATCCAACTCGGCTGGGTAGCGTTCGGGAAACTTAAGAGGATCTTCTCGTCCAATATTCCGCAGTGTCTGAAAACAAAGGTTTATAACCAGTGTATGTTACCAGCGATGACTTACGGCACTAAAACATGGTCTCTAAATGTCGGCCTCATAAAAAAGCTCAAAGTCGCTCAGCGTGCTATGGAGATATGGGCTATGTTCGGTATTTCTCTACGTGATAAAATCCAGAACACGGAAATCCGTAGAAGAACGAGTGTAACCGACATAGCCCGCAGAATTAGCACATTGAAATGGCAATGGGCAGGCCACATCGCTCATCGAACCGACAACCGTCGGGGAAGAAAGGTTCTTGAGTGGCGACCACGAATCGGACGGCGCAGCGTAGTACGATCCCCCACTAGGTAGACTGACGACATTCTCAAAGTCGCAGGGAACCGTTGGATGCAAGTGGCGCAGGACCGTTCCGAGAGGCATTCTCGTGGGGAGGCCTATGTCCAGCAGTGGACGTCTTTAGGCTGATGGATGGATGGATAGTGGTACTGAAAAAGGAGTTGCAGCACTCTTGAGGATATTATTTTGAAGGATATATTATTATATATCCTTCAAAATAATATATCCTTTAAAGCATATGATAGCATTATCTTCTCTTCGTGGAAGGGTTATTCGTCAACGCAACCCACATACGTCAGCCCAGTGTTGGGCTCGGGCCTCCTCCACAAGGAGAGTGACTTTGACCTACTATACCATGCTGGTCAAACAAGTTGGTGTAGAGTTTCATTTCGAGTGTCCCTTCTCTTGCATAGATGTTACGTGCATAAGAAGGGTTATTACTAACAGTGAATATCGACAGTCTGGAATATAGCTGACTTAGTAATATATATATATATATATATATTTGGAGGTTGGAGTAAGTCACGCTTTCTATTCCCACAGTTATAACAGAAGACGACTAAAGGTGACAAATAATATCGCTGCAAGTTTATCTTTTTTTTAGCCTTACTGGCAAAGAAAATAATTCACTTAACTAGTTAAATGGTAACTGTAGCTTATAAACTTCAGAAATACTAGTGGCACTGATTGCTGACTACCTTAAAGAGTTGGTAGCCTCCGGCTCGGTCGCTCATGAAGCGCAGTAGTGAATTGTTATTAGGAAAACGTCGATTTTCTGCAACAGTATGGTACTAACCCATCGCATTCATAAATTCAATAAGAATACCATGAACAGCGTGGCCCTATCTCTGTAAAATAGAAATGAATACTTTAACTTTAACCAGCGTGGTATAGTGGGACAAATTATCTTGGCTTGTAGAAGAGTGATGCTTGATAAGACACCCATATTACCTGCGAAGAAGGCGCTTCGGCTACAATTACTACCAACCTTACATTACTCGTGGATGTCAGCTCTTACATTATGGTGAAGGCTCGAGACCAGGAGTGGGACGAATATGAGCTTTGATGATGATGATGGATGTCTTAAAAGATGACTAAGAGCCATTCTATCTGATGCCTGGTCAACAATTACATTCCCAATTAATGTTGACGTATGCACTATGGAAGAGGAGTACTTTGCGTCGATCCTAAGTAACTGGGATGATGATTAGCTTAGAAGAAGAAAAATATTTCAAGGGATAATCCTTATTTATGTAACTAAAGTAATTCTATTAATATCTATATATCGTTCCATTACCTCAGCGTTAGGTTTGCATAAGTAGTTATAGTTGGAAATCGTAGCGTTGTGTGTGGCCTGACTTCACACTTACCGAGATGGGCGGTTGAACAAATGTTCCAGGGGCTTTTAAGGCTATCCATTAATGTACACGCACCTTCCTGGCTTAAGGCGTTGGATACACGGTAGTTTGTTCTCGTTTACACAATATGCGCTGCATATGTATAAACAAAGATATATATTGTTATGGAATTGTTGACATTTGGTTTTTTAGTCTGTTCTTATACCCTATTAGATGTGCTAGAAGCTTCACTTGCGTGGATTAAGTTCTTAATATCGATCTTGTGGTATTACTAATCATATCGATTATTTATTTTTTTTGATCATATCGATTATAATAATAATATCACAATATCAACTCCTCGTTTTAAGCACACTTTTGTATGGATCTATGTATGTAACGGAATCTTTGAATGTTGCCCCACTGTGAACGAACAGATTTTATTCAAACTGCACACTCATGAAAGACCCGTGACAGTGCAATAATTGGATCAAAATAGGCGAATATCCTGATTAGATTTGTTAGGATTTAGAAATTTCTAATCGTATCCTTTGCATAAGAGCAAGAGAGAGCTAGAGTGCGAACTACGCATGCGCGAAATTCGACACTTTTATAATTCGAGCTGTCGCCTTGTAAGCATGTTTTTTAGTTATTTTAAACTATAATTTTACTTTATTATTTATTTCAGTATATCTCATATGGTTATTTCCACGATACCTACCTATGCCTAAAAATCAATTAAATAATTTTTAACTGTCTTTTTGTTCCAGATAATCTTCTAAACGACTGGTCCGATTTTAATAATATTTTACTACCGCCAAGGTATTTTTTTTAAGATATAAAGGCGTGGTGATTGAAACTGAAACCAAATGATGCTGGATTGCTTATAGTATAAAAATCATTTATATTTCTAGAGTATGAATGAATAACAAGGCTATCTTTCTAGCTTTTATCACTAGATGTAAATGTTTTTCGAGTAGCTTGATTCCACAGTACCTGGAAGGTTAACCCGCTGGTCCGGCCACGAATATCAAGGAATCGGTACCAGTGGGCCCACCTGCAATGGCGATGAGGAGGGAATACGGTAAGTTATGAGGCCACACGCGGCTTATCCATCGCCCGGCTGGCCACAGAAGACAAGTTACTCGGTACCGGTGGTCGGCCCAATATCGAAGGAGAGGCGATACTGTGGCTTATGGGGCCGTGCGCCGCCCTTTTGTCACCCCGGACGGAGGGGATGGAGTATGCGCTAACCATAGCTTACCCCAATAAAAAAGACCATAGCCTTAGAATAATAACGTATAGAAGGATAGTGTCAATGCTTCGACGGTTCGAAATTTGAATCTAAAAACACTAATAGCGCGCAGACGATTACACACGTATACACGCACACCACTATACAAATTATGAAATCAAATTTTGTTTTTATTAACATAAATCGTCGAAATACTTTTAAAAGTGACGTTAAAAACCTTTTTAAGTTTTACAAATGTGTTATGGACACCATTTGAATGCACAAACCGTCATAATTATCTATTTATTTTTTAAGAGTTGCGTACGTACGTGCAGTACAATGACTTGTACATTACGGAACGGTTCCGGCGTAAGCTCCATTAGGCTCCAATTGAAATACTTCACTTTTTATGCGCAAACTTACCTTCTATATGTTATTATTCTAAGGCCTACCACAAAAAGTGCTTCCACAAAATATCCTTTTTTTATTCGACTACGGCGAAAAGTAGCTTATGAGTTTAACTGCAATGTATATGGGTTTGGTATGTATATATGCATGTGCGTGTGCGAGTACATGTGCCTGTGCGTTTGAAGGTGTGTATGCGTATGCGTGTGTGCGTGCGTTTATAACTTCTACCCTATCCATCCTTGATTTGGTTAGAAGTATTTTGATAATTTACTGCTTAAATAGTCTATGTCGCATTACATTACATTAAATTGAGTTTGTAGCTGAGACTTCTGTTGGTAACTTACCAATTAGCTATAGTGTTGCCCAAATGCAAGACCAAGACGTGACTTGGACCAGTCTTGGTCTTGGTCTTGCAACATCACACCTGGTCTCGTCTTGGTCTTGGTCTTGCGCACCCGAGTCTTGGTCTCGGTCTTGGTATTGCAGCAAGAGTCTCGCAAAGTCTTGCAAGTCTTGCAGTTGGAATAACGTAACAGTCATTTATCATGGCAATGAAAAATCCAACTAAATTAATCAAATAGCATCCTATCCTATCTATCCATCTGCTAGCCTACAGTTCACTATTGAATACAATACTTACCACTGGGGAAAATTACTCTCCTATACCCCTGTTGTTCCATTAGACAGCGTTACTACTCTTGTGACAGGACTTTCGACCCTATTTTCTTAAGACGTCACCATACGAGGCAGTTGATACAATAAATTTTATGTCATTTTATAATCAATGCGATATTTTTACAATTAATGCGATTGTTTATATTCCCCTTCAAGTTAAGTGGTATGTATCTATTGTATTTCCAGTTTAGTTACTGATACTCTGGATACTTGAAAAAACCTGTTGCTCTATTGCCTATATATACACTTTGGCCGCTGGATCCATGTAGCTCTTAATATATTATTTATTCAAGAACATATAAAACTGATTTAAAATTTTATGGTTTTAATACTTGTAAAATGTATGATATTCGTCGTCATCGTCACAGCTCATAAAAGTGCCACTGCTGCGCTTAAGCTTCCTTCCAGTAAGAGGAAAATTGATCTACTATACCACGCTGGTCAGATATGTTGTTATAGGGTTTTATTTCAAGTTTCACTTCTCTTGCACATATGTTATATACACAGGTGTATCAGGTTATGGGGCAACTGTTCGTGTATGTTGTAGTTCAGCGGTCATAGATCATAATTAGAATGTATATTACACAAAAACAATATAACGTAAAAGTTATAGTGATTACAAAAATGTGTGTCTAAGAGTTTATGACTTAAATTTTATGCATTATGTCGGTATGTACAGACAGGATATATGCAAGCATGTAAAATTTCGCCAGTATAAATAGGTATTAGATTTGCGCGAACCTTTCAATGGTTACATAGGTACAAAGGCGGCTCATCAACAGTCATCGGCCGATCAGCTGATTTATGTTAAAGCGAAGTTTGTCTTACTTATGCAAACGTAATCATTGATTTATTCAAATTCTAATGAACATTTAACAAAATACGAATATGTTGTAGATTAAGTATCATTGCTTTATACATTTTAATCATTTACACGAAAAAGCGATGACAATATTGAGAACTTACATGTCTCTCAATTCATTAAGGAATAGATATTTTTATTTCAATTTTTTTTCATGGGTTCCTAACACCATTGCCCGATCCGATTTGATACGACATCCACGGGTAAGAGAGTGGTGAATTATATTCGTACTCTGTCCCTACATGGACATTTATGTAAATTAATTGTAGGCATATTTCTATGTCCAACAGTGAACGTCTTTGGGCTAATGAATAAACGGATATATAAACATGTATAATGGGCAAGAGCACTCTCGTGATTACGGTATTTTTGTCTTTAAGCCTTTCCGAAGAGTAATTCTGAAAAGCCAACACCAACATTGGGAATCGATTCAAATTCAAATCTTTTATTATGTATAAACCTCGCGGGGGCACTTAAATATTGTCATTTTTTTTACATTTTTCTTAAAGTTATAATTACCGCCGGATCGGAACGCGACCGCACTGAGAAGATTCGGCAAGAAACTCAGCAGGATTGTCTATTTTTTATTTATTTTTCTAATTTCTTTTAAATAAAATTACATCTTACAACATGCTTATTAATAGTTCCAGTGTAATGCCATTCGAAATATTATATAATATAGTTCACAAATATAATAATAATCACAAATGTAATGAAAAAATTATGGTTGGACCAGGTCCCGCAAGCGCCACCCGATCACGAGTTAACTACTAGAGCAGCCATCACTCCCCTCAACCATAATGGAGGGAAGGGAGTGACCCACTCCTCATAGCTACCGCTAGAAGACCCTTCAATGAGCATGACCAATACCTTTGGTCAATAGATGGATATCTCAAGACTGATTTGACTTGCCGTGTAGTGACGGAGTAAGAATATAATTCATCACCCCCTATTTTACCCGCGACTGCGAACCCACGACTAAAGGCACATATATAACACCGGTGCAAGAGAAGGAAAACTTGACATGTATGACCTGTAACAACACGACCGATCACCGTGGCGATTCCCATCCGCCCACGCCCGATTTCCCTCCTGTTATGTAGAAGACACGAGCTCAACCGTATATAAGTTGAAATGGTGACTTGAATTAAATGCAAGACCGCGAGACTCTTGCAGGCCCAGTCTTGGTCTTGCTCAAGTCTTGCAGGGCCAGTCTTGGTCTTGGTCTTGCAAAAATTAAGCGGTCTTGGTCTTGGTCTCGGTCTCGCATTTCTCGCAAGACCAAGACCAAGACCCCAAGACCAAGACTTTTTTGGGCAACAATAATTAGCTATGCTACTACTGAATAGAATAACTAGATAAATAAACTGTTCCGTGTGGTGACAGAGTATGAATACAATTCACCACTCCCTATCTTGTTCGTGAATGTCGTAAAAGACGATTAAGGGATATAATATGCAGATAACATCTATGCGAGAGAAGGGAAACTTGAAATAAAACCCTATACCAACATGTCTAGCATGACGTAGTAAATTAATTTCACTCTCATTGGAGAGGAGGCTCGAGCGCAGCAGTGGGACATATATAAGCTTAGACGAGTATATTAACTATTACAAGTATAATGTGTTTACAATTTTAATGAAAATAAATATTTTAAAGCATCTGTTCATTATAAATAAAGAATCGGGCTTAGAATAGATAAAAACTGATTATAAAAGACCTGTTCCAGGATTGGATCTAGCGAACAACTCGAAGACAGATCCGTTATCTATAAATTTTATATTTAACTTATAATTCTAACTAATATTATTAAATGCGAAAGTAAAATTGTTTGTTTGTTACGCTTTCACGCTTAAACCACCGAAACGATTTCAAAAATTCTTTCATCATTATATATTTTATCCCGCTATTCCCACGGGCATGGGAACTACGCGAGTGAAACCGCTGGAAGTTGTTCTCTCGCGGTCGAAGCCGTGAGTAAAGCTAATCTATACCAATAAATAAAATTGGAGTGTCTGTTTGTAATGTCAAAATAATAGGCTTTTTTCATGCTCACACGGTTATTTGCTCGACACCTATGCCTAAAATACTAATTTTTTGTCTGTCTGTCTATCTGTTTGTGCCGGGTAATCTTCAAAACGGCTGGACCGATTTCAAAAATTTTTTCACCAATGGAAATCTATAATATCAGGGAGTAACCTAGACAATATTTTATCCCGGTATTCCCACGGGAACGAGAACTACGCGGGTAAAACGACTAAAACCGAAGCGCAGCGAGGGCGGGTTGTTTTAATAAAAGCATTATTAAGACAGATAAGTGTCGATATATTTTAAATGATAAAATTTTCGAAAACGAGTAAGATAAAAAACATTTGATTATTTAAAAGATATATAGACAGTTTTTTTTTTGGGTGGCGACGGGCAGCACACATGTCGTCCATTTCGTCCAGGTTGACGAAAGGATGATGTGCGCCTCATAACCCACCGTATTCATTCCTCTACGTCATTGGTCCGGGGAAGGCTGCCCAAATCTTTATACATTCTGTGTCCGTTAATATGATAAAACCTCTTCTTCTATGTAAAAATGACAAAAAAAATGGTTTTTAATTACTAGCTCATTTCAGCTCATATACGTCTTGCTGCTGGACTAGAAACTCCTCCACAATAAGAGAGAAAATTTACCAACAACCTACCTACTACACACGCTGGTTCGACATGTTGTGTTTTATTGCCAGTTTTCCTTCTCTTGCATAGATATAGTTCCTCAGTCGATTTTTACGACACCCAATGGCAAGATAGGGGCTGGCGAATTGTATTCTTACTCCATCACAACACGGAAAATTCCAATACTTATTTAATTTTATCAGTTTTGTTTAAACGTTCTTATCGTTAGGTGACATTGATAATAATACCAATATGAACTGCGTCCACATTCTAACAATTACTATTTTTGTTATGACAGCATTTGTTATAACAACGGCATCGCGCAGAACCCTTGATGCGTGCTTTCATATTTTTTTCAAAGTCTCCACGCTCCTAATTGTCGCAGCGTCGTTTTGTAATATGTAACTTTTCTCTATAAATTTCATATTTTATAAATATTTTTTGACTATGGTAGATTCTGAGATTAGCACGTTTAAACAAGCAAACTCATTCGCTTTATAATAATAATAGTAGTAACCTCTGGGCCAGTCGTTATCTCACCATGAGACTAACGCAAACCTCGGAGGAACATTATATGGCTCTCGAAATTCTTTTGATATAAAAGAAAAAATGTATCACAAGATTTATAGGAAAGCCAATAAACCGCAGGGCAGCTTGTGGCGTGCTGAATGTGAGTGGCGACACTGCGGTCCTGAGTGCCTTAGAGAGTCGGCCAGGGCCTCGTATCCAGCTGGCCTTTATTGGCTGGCTGGAGTGGAAACCGAAGAGTGCCCGCAGGAATCTCAACTCTGGCTTGCCTTAAACGGCTGGTCAGAGAGAGATCGCCAGAGCTATATGCTCGGGGGTGGAAGTGTCATTTTCAAGGGCATAACTACGGGGAAACCACTGCGATGGTGAAACCGGCGCCGCACCGCTCGACACCCCAAGCCACTTGCACCAATGTTGCCCCCCTGTTGCCCGTATGGCCTGAGTGTCTGTGGCGACCGTTTGGGAGGGCCCATTCAGTGAGTTGGCGAGTCACCGTCTGCCAAAGTTCAAGACGATAAAGGTATTGAAGGCAGACGACAGTTTTTAATCAATAGTTTTTAGTTACTCAGTACATCAAACCTCCAACCCCATAAACAGTTATTAGATACCATCATCACACAATAGTTTTACACCTACCGTTGGCAGTCCACGTGTGTTATGTGCAGGCGTGGAGTGTCATCGGTAGACGTCCCATCCCATTTTTACATTAAATTTCTCCAAAGGCCTCTGCGTGTTGGATCCATATCCCCATGTAAGCCTTTCAAAGGACCGGATATCTTCCCTTGGGAGATAGCCGTGAATCGGAGATAGTAATAATATAAATAAACAATGAAAAGGAGGACGCTAGAATAAAAAATATATCTTGAAAATGTTTAATCATCATAAGCAAATGATTTTAATATTAATAAAATATCGCATACACTGAAGTGGGCAGGGCACATCGCTCAACAAACCGATAACCGCTAGGTAAGAAAGGCTCTCAAGTGGTGACCACGTATCGGACGACGCAGGACGCTCCCTCACTAGATGGACCTACGACCTGATAAGTTGTTGGGCGTCGTTGGATACAGGCGGCACAAAACCGCACTTTATGGCAAAACATGAGGGAGGCCTACGACCAGCAATGGACGGCGATAGGTTGAATAATAATAATAATAATGATGATGATGAAAATATCAAATATCCCATTTCTCTTTTAATCGAAATAATTTTCAACTCCAGAGCCAAGGATTGAGTTTTTCAAATTCTTAAAGAATGGACACCGATCACCTGAAACCACTATTTTCCCTGATTTCATGCGCAATAAAACATAACACGATTATATGAATTACTGAAACATCAAAATGTAATAATTCCCTATGTGAAATATTCATCTGTATAGAACCTATATTTGCATTGAATATTGTACAAAGGCATCGGAATATTGTAGGTATGTTTGCACATATGTTACAAAGGTTCCATAGAAGCGTCTATTATAATGGGTGTACTGTCGCGTCACGGTTATTGTACGCCCATATCTATCGGGAAGTAACAAGACATTCAACGCTTACAATAGCAAATATTCGCTTGAAATTCAAAATAATATTCACCAATATCAAATCGATGTTAGAAATCAATCAGTTGTTAAATAAAAAAGCTTTATCGAGTCTAGATGACGTTAATGAACCGAACAGACTCGTTTTATCTCACGAACTGACGTTGAAATCTTGACCGTATCAATCATAATTGGTCGCTTTTTGCGATTTCGAGAATGGTGCGTGCACGCATGGAGACGGCGGGAGATGCAAGCGGTGGGGGGAAGAGGGGTGTCACTGTGCAAATGCACTCGTAAAGCTGGCCCTGAGGTCAACGCACACCCGTCCCGCGCCCGTATACTTCGTCCCGCACACCCCCGGGCCTATAAAACGTTTACCGCTACAATATATTTTATTTTATTATAGACGTAGCAGGTCTACGGCTACGGGTGGGTCGCCCGCAAACCGCATGCACTCCTGTCCACTTTATGCATTCGTCTTGACTTGTAATTGGCAACAAATAAACTCGCACTAACACTTAAAATACTTTTATCTTCATTTACATTCCAACTGTTTGAATTATTTTAAATACAATAAATAGTCAACACTGAATATTTATAATGCAAATTTTGTGATTTAGTGGCGTGTTTACAACGAACTTTGACATTATGACATTTATATATTTTAATCAGATATTCTGAAGAGAATATTAATACGTAAGTGATTTTAGATTGCTCATTTTGATGCTTCGTTTAAACATTAGTGAATTGAAATATTTGACGTGATCACAGTCTTGATTATTTTAAATGCACAATATTAAAAATGTATTATTCTTGAATTCATTCATATCACATCGTCAATCTTCTCTGTGTGGTGAAGCAGTAAAAATACAATTCACCACCACCTTTCTTGCCCGTGGGTGTCATAAAGGATGACTAAGGTATATAATAAGCATCTGTGCAAGAGAAAGAGAACTCGAATTAAAACCCTAGACCAACACGTTTGACCAGCGTGATATAGTAGATCGATTTCCCTCCCATTGTGGAAGAGACTCGACCCAACAGTGGATCTTATGTTGGCTAAGATGATGATGATAATGAAGTTATAATCTGGGGGTACGGCAACCATTTTAGAGCCCCTATAACTTCGTTGTGAATAAAACTAGAAGCCTGAATTTTTAGTAACCCTGCAGGCATTGTATAGATATTGTGTATTTCAAATTTCATTCAATTTGAACCAATAGTTTAAGAATTATAACTAGTCGAAATTTCATAATTTTGTCACTCACTGACTGACTGACCGATCATCAATATTAAAGAGGCACTTCTAGCAGACATAGAAGCTTCAAATTTAGAATACAATTAGTGTTTAGTGTATAAATGAAGGAAAAATTATGAAACATTGTAATTTTCATCCAGTTTCCGAGATACACTAACTGCATAAATAATTTTGTAAACCCATGTAAATATATAGGATTACAAAGTTACATTTGTCGCCATCATTGCTTCTCTGCAGGAATCGAAAAAACCGGCTAAAGACTGCGCAGATGGCGTAGTGATTAAGATACTAACGTACCGTGCCAGTATCGCGGGTTCGAATCCCATGCAAGACAACACCTTGTACGAGCCACAAATTGTTGTTCTGAGTCTGAATGTAATTTATGTCGGTTAATTATATGTTCTTTCCGTGTGGTGACGAAGTAAGAATACAATTCACCGCTCTCTATCTTGCCCGTGGATGTCGTATAAGACAACTATAGGATATAATATGCACATACCATCTGTGCAAGAGAAGGAAAACTCGAAATGAAACTCTATATCAACATGTCTGACCAGCATGGTATAGTGGGTGAAATTCCCTCCCATTGTGGAGGAGGCCTGAGCCCAACAGTAGGACGTATGAGGGCTACGATGATGATGCGATGATCAATTATATGTTTGTAAAGTGCCCCACAATATAAGGATTATTATTCCCTTAGGCATTGTCATTTAAAAAAACAAGGCATTGTCATTTAAAAAAATAAGACTAAACAGGAGAGTGGGCAACAGCTCTTGCCGGGGAAATGTATGATATCTCACTGCGAAACCAACCCGCCTACCAAACGTGGCGATTACGGTATTATTCCTCATTTGGCGAAGAAAAATGAGCCCTAGTCATGGCAACTCTGCTACCCTTGAGCGTCGTTGGATGCAGGTGCCACAGTACCGCACTTTGTGGTGAAGCATGAGGGGGGTCTATGTTCTGCAGTGGATGGCGATAGGCTGAATGATGATTGGCATAATAGGTGTAGAAAGATACCTAGATATAATGTTCAAAGACAACTTGTAAAATGGTCAATCAACGGAATGAAAAAGCAAGAGTGGGACATGTCTTATGAAATTGTACCAAAATCTCCCAAAGTATTAAGCAAACTAAATTTCCTGAAATTTATCTGAAAGAAAGAACGCCATCATTAGGCTCGACTGCCATCAAAGGGAAGAGGAGACTAGAGGAGATGTGTTTCAAAACACCAATCAAATTTCTTTATTTCCACATCTCTCCGCTTAGTTTAGGTAGAAATGACTCAAGCGGAAAAGAGAGATGTCTCATTTTTCAGAGAGTGGGCTCTAAGAAAATCCGTTATTGGTATTCAAGAAGTAGAAGGTACCGGAAAAGAAAATAAGTATCTCTTCAAAAAGTAACGAAATACAATCAAAAACAAAACTTGTAAAAAAAGCCAAGCCTCGCAACTGAGTTCTTCTACCATAAAGAGTTGTGAGATCCATTTTATACCAAGTCGGTTAATTCATTCAGTCCCTGCTTAAAGGACCTTTCTTCTTGGTGGCGACGGAGTCAGCGTGCCTATTGGCCGGGACTCCCCGTGGGACCTGGAGGCGGAAATGCTCGCCGAGTTGTATCGGCGGGTGTCGGGGGTGCGCGGGGAGGGCGGTGCTGTTTCCTTGAGGGAGCTCACCGCCTGGCGTGTCGACGCCCGCTGAGACGTCATTGCCCGTTGGGCAGTCCGGCTGGAGAGGCCTCGGTTCGGGGTGCGAATCGTGGAGGCCTTCCGGCCGGTGCTGATGCAGTGGTTGGAGAGGCGGCACGGGGTGCTCTCCTTCCGACTAGTGCAGGTGTTGACGGGGCATGGGAGCTTCACCAAATACCTGCATAAGGTCGTAAGGAGGAAGAGTACACCATCCTGCCACCACTGCGATTGCGACGAGGACACGGCGCAGCATACGCTCGAGGCCTGCGCCGCTTGGGCCACGCTGCGCCGTGAACTCGTCGCAATCATCGGTGCCGACCTGACGCTGCCGGCCATCGCTAGGGCGATGGTCGACAGCGTCGGGGATTGGGACGCGGTCGCAGCCTTCTGCGAGACAGTGATCTCGCAGAAGGAGGCGGCGGATCGTCTGCGCGAGGAGCGCAGCCTCGATGAGGAGATCCGTCGCCGGCGAATGGGGCGGCGCAGGCGCAACTACCTGCGCCTCATGCCGCCCTAGCCGAGGCCGCGGGTGACGTGACCGGGAATTAGTCCGTCATCCGCCGAGAGGCCGACCGCGAGACGAAAGACCGACGTCCTCCCCGAGGGGGGGACGTCGGTCGATGGGAGGGTACCCCAAGTAGGGAGTATTCCGTCGGGCCGACCACTGACGACAAGTTAACTCTGCTCCGGTGGTCGGCCCAACGACGAAGGCGAGGTGGTTTTCGGGTGGGTTGCGGGAGTTGCGTGCTTAAACCCCTCTGTCGCCCCGGACGGAGTGGTGCGGAGGCGCGCCGACCGCAGCCCACCCACAAAAAAAAAAAAGAGGACCTTTCTTCTTAAGTTATTACGTAAATAGTTAACCTAACAACTTCTTATAGTGACTATATCAATATTAAAGATCTTTTATGTTTTAAATAAATAGATTGACTTGGCAATCGCACTATATTTAGTACAATTTAATATAATATGTATTACTTGTGAGGTACATTGTGTTTTCGTGCGATTGCCAAGTCATTCTGTTATAGTATGCATGCATAGTTCACTATTCTACATAACTCGTACCATACCTAAGATCGCCAAATCTACTGTCAACCTTGGCGATAATATTAAAAATATTATTAACAATATCCCTCTTATAGATTAACTGTGGACATCGATTACTTAATAGGTTCATAAATGTTAATTAAGACATGGCTTAAATGCCCAGCTCCTAAACTATTGACTAAATCTTTGTTAACGAAAAAAAGTTCGAGGCAATGGAAAAATAATTTTAAACCGCAGTGTAATTTTTAAATTGTATCACAAAGGAGGCGGGCAGTCTTTGCATATTCATCTGTCTGCGGTAGACCGATGTGGGTCTATTGTTAGCGAATTTTGACAGAAGCGCGTTATGTACAAATACAGACTAGCTGAGCCCGTGCATCCGTTCACATCGAATTTTATTACGTTTATTATGCGTCGATATCTTCTGTAGGATTATCTTTTCCCACTATCAGCATGACTGTTGGCAAAAGCCCCCTTTAAAAGCCATATCAGATAATCTATACATCTTCTCAGTTCATATATATCTCTTCTATGTTAAAGATTTGCCTACAATGGAAGTGATGATGTAATGACCTAATATAACCCCTTTGTAAGAGAAATTCGGATTAAAATCCTGCCAACCACGTTTGGCTAACATGGGATAGTAGTACCTTCCCACAGTGAAAGAGATCTGTGATGAAATTACCTCTTTTGACAAATTCACACAATTCAACTAAATAAATAATAATACAAAAAAGTAGTATGATGCCACGCATTATGGCAACTCGAATTATCTCCTCGCACGAATTCCATCCAACATTGACAAAAATGCCTTAGGCAAATCTGGAAGGAGAAACTTAATTTTAGGATAATGCATTCCAACCAACTCTCGCCTCATTGAAGCATATGGCAAAGATTACCTCGTATTCCGATTCTTATCAGTCTCTCTTTTTATCAGAATCTGATCCTTGTCAAGATGAATAGCGAAAACTCATCTTATTGGTTTCAGTATTAAACTAGACACATTTATCTTCTTTGGACTTTCGCGTTTAAAATATTTAATTATTTCCTCAGACTGAAAAAGAAATTACTTTTCCAAATCAATAACAAATGCCAGTTGTTTTTTTTAAAGACAGCACCCTGCACTATGGTAATCTTTACAGGTGCTCTATACCTAATTTAAAGCATTCATAACAATGAAACAATATCTCAAGCATTTAACATAAATAATCCCATTATTATAATAAGCATGAACTCAATAATGCTAAGTTTAATAGTTTTACATCTTTCGGGCTTTATCGCGTATATTTTCCTATAACCTTCAGTGGCAGATGAAAAAGCCTGCCTGATAAGCGGTAACTGTTATGGAATATTGGAGTCACAACCAGCTTGCTAAACCCAACACTGAAATTATTTGATGGGAGTGAAGTAAGAATAGGGAAAGGAGAAGATTTTGACTTCTACCGAGAGCTCAACAAACGAAGCTCAGAGAGAAAATTGTTATTACTAAATATCTATTTTTTGCGAGGCTGCAACTTCACTGAACAAGCCTGTCTATAAGGGTCTGTTCTAGGGCCTCTTCTATGGAACATTGATTATGTAATGATTTCTGATGTTTACGCGAGTATTACACATTTTAAATAAAACTACGGATTTTATCGAGTTTGTATTTAATTTTTGATTTCCCGACGTTGCGAACACTTTGCAGCGTTCATGGCCACGGGCGGACTAAGATGTCTCACGTCCAACAAGTCATCGTTATTACACAAAATTTATAAATATCTACCCGATACAGAAAACTAGTTATTAAATATTGACCCATATTTTGATACAAATTTATTGCCAATGTATGAAATTTTGTGTTCTCATTCTTACACTGCAAAGTGTTTGAATCATCGGGCGTCAAAACGTCAAATACAAACGCGATAAAATCCGTAGTTTTATTTAAAACATTGACTATGATTGCGTGCTGCGTGGTATCGCTATAACGTGTTATGTGGGCGACACATTAGTTAGAGCAAGAGGGATGTCATATGCGCAGGTTACCGATCTCGCATCGGCTGGGATCGCACAAGTGGTTCAAAGAATCTACTGGCTTTTTTTTGGGGTGGGTTGCGGTCGGCGCGCTTCTCGCACCACTCCGTCCGGGGCGACAGAGGGGCGTATAGCACGCAACACCCGCAACCCACCCGAACACCACGTCGCCTTCGTCGTTGGGCCGACCAGCGGAGCAGAGTTACTTGTCATCAGTGGTCGGCCCAACGGAATACTGTGTGTGAGTCCCCCCCTCGAGGGGGACGTCAGTCTTTCCTCACGCGGTCGGCCTCTCGGCGGGTGACGGACTAATCCCCGGTCACGTCACCCGCGGCCTCGGCTAGGGCGGCATGAGGCGCAGGTATTCACGCCTACGCCACCCCAGTCAAAGAATCTACTGGCTGGGCCTGGCTTTACACAAAACCGAGACTCTTTGTTGCCACATGTCTCGAAACAAATCACCTTCAGGGTTCAGTATAATAGTGGCAGATTTCACATTGGTGTTGAAATAACGATGAAATACTTAGGGCTAGTTCTTAACTGTCGCAGGGCCTTTGGACCTCATCTTCGAAGGTTGCTTCCCAAACCCCAGATTGATGCGTATAGAGTGCGCACTTTCAAGATTGCTGCGTAATATTCGGGGACCCGAACGCTCCTATAGGAGAATCATAGGAATCATACGGTTCATGAATTTATACAGAGCCCCATTTAGGCAGATACCTTATGGTTCGTAATACCGCAGCCTGAACGGTTTATGTGCATAGAGTCATCAGAGGACATCGATTACCCGTATGACTTTTTAAGAGGCAAAGAGTCTTCTTATAGCAACTCTACCGTGTGATCTGGAAGCGAGCACCTACGCGTCCCTTTATAGTTGGTGCGCGCAGGCGCTGAATTGGGGTATGCAATCGGCGCCTTGGGACATCAACTCTGCTGGATCACGTCGCGTCCGGAAATGTTACAATATTGGGCAAGAGCGGATAGGACGTTGTCGCCTCATTCTGCGAGGTGGTAATGTACGCAAAGGAGGCGGCAGCGAGCGAGCGGGTGGGAACGGGCGCCGAAAGGCACTGAATGATCTTTGGTCTCCATAAGCTAGCCTGAGGGCAGCGCAACATGATCAGTCTTCAAAACACTGTAAATGATTATAACACGATGAAACATAATCCACTGGATTTTATGATCGTGATACAGGTACCACTCCAGGGCGAGTATTCGAATTTTATTGTTCAGATCAATTGACATAGAAATTGGTGATACATATTATATGTTAAAAAAATATGCACAATTACCTAAATACGCGATCATGTTTTCTTCTTGAAATCGCTTAAATATAAAACAAAATTTGTTTTAAATCAGTAACGTTTAATAATTAGTACTAAATATTCTGAAAATATATAATTGATATTCTGATCAGACGATATATTTGAATTGAATTTGAAACTGAACACGTTCCTTATGGAAATAAACGGAAAAGTTAAATTGGATAGCAGAGAAATGTATTGGTTTGGCTTAACATTCTCCATCTTTTAAACATTAGTATTTACCCATACTTCTATTCTTAACATCGTATTTTAACTTACTGTAATACCTGTACATTATTCAAGGAATATTAAGGATTTGGGCCTGCCAAAATCTGCCATCTAATGTCAATGTCAAATATTGTAGTAGCAAAATAACAAAAAATAGTATTAGTTTTTTGTATAAATACCTATAATTTTTCTTTTCAAGCAGTAAAATTGTACTTGAAATATACCGCGAATATAAATATTTAAACTAGCGATAAGCTAGTTTAGTTCCGGGATTTTATTAAGCAAATATTGGACTTTATGAGTTGTTCATTGAAACGAGTTGAGCAATAACAATATAGAAACCAACATCGTTTGAACAATCTAGGTTTAGTAATTAAATATTTTTCATCGTCTAAATACCACTCCTATCTTTCCCGTGGATGATCATTTAAGATAACTAAGAGTCGCAAGCACACTAAAGCTTACTAGAAGGAAAACTTGATTAAAAACTTTATATTAACCCGTTTGACCAGCACGGTATAGTACGTCAATTTCCCTCCCACTGGGAAAGAGTAAGCTCAGCAGTGAAACATATGAGTTAATTTTTTTTTTATTGCCAACGGTGGTAAACGAGCAAGCAGCACACCTGATGGTAAGTGAAACTGCTGCACATGGACCATTGCAATACCAGGGGCACAGCCAGGCCTCTGCCTACCGTGAAGAAAATACTCTTCTTAAACCTCGTTTAAAGAAGGACATGTCATAGCGCTCAGGAAACAGCAGCAGTTCATTCCAGAGCTTTCACGTACGTGGGAGAAATGAGCGCTGGAAACGTACAGTTGAAGACCATAACGTTTCCAGGTGAAATGGATGAATCCTGCTACGATGTTGAGTGGTACGTTGGTAGAATGGTGACGGTGGTACCAAATCAAACAGTCCCTCGGAGCACTCCCCGTGAAAGAGTCGGTAGAGTACACAGAGTGACCCAAAGTCTCTCCGCCGCTTCAGCGACTCCAATCCGTCCGTAAGATTAATTGAAGCGATGATGCTAGTATACAGAAACTTATATGTCTCATCATTCATCATCATCATTTCAGCCTATCGCCGTCCACTGCTGGACGTAGGCCTCCCTCATGTTGCGCCACAATGAGCGGTCCTGTGCCGCCTGCATCCAACGACGCCCAGCTACTTTCACTAGGTCATCGGTCCGCCTAGTGGGGAGGCGTCCTACACTGCGTCGTCCGATACGTGGTCGCCACTCGAGAACCTTTCTTCCCCAGCGGTTGTCGGTTCGTCGAGCGATGTGGCCTGCCCATTGCCACTTCAGCGTGCTAATTCTTCGTGCTATGTCGATTACACCCGTTCTTCTGCAGATTTCCGTATTCCGGATTCTATCTCGCAGAGAAATCCCGAGCATAGCCCGCTCCATAGCACGCTGAGCGAGTTTGAGCCTTGATATGAGGCCTATATTTAAGGACCACGTTTCCGTGCCGTAAGTCATCACTGGTAACACACACTGGTCAAAGACCTATGTTTTCAGACACTGAGGTATGTTGGACGAGAAGATCCTCTTAAGTTTCCCGAACGCTGCCCAACCGAGTTGGATTCGTCGGCTGATCTCTTTCTCGAAATTGGATCTACCTAATTGGACTGTTTGTCCTAGGTAAACATAATGATCGACAACTTCAAGAATCGCATTGCCAACTAGGACCGGTACAGGAATGACATGGGCATTTGACATGACTTTCGTCTTGTCCATGTTCATTCGTAAACCCACTAGTTGGGATACCCTGCTGAGATCATTGAGCATTGTGCCAAGGTCCTCCATGGATCCTGCCATAACGACTATATCGTCCGCAAATCGAAGGTGAGTAATGTATTCGCCGTTAATGTGGATGCCGAGTCCAGTCCAGTCTAAGAGCTTGAAGACATCTTCCAGTGCAGTGATGAACAGTTTCAGAGAAATGACATCTCCCTGTTTCACGCCTTTCTGCAACTGGATCGGTTTCGTACTCTTATCCCGGATACGGACTGACATTGTGGCGTTCCTATACAAACACTTCAGCACTTCGATATAGCGATAGTCGATTTGGCACCGCTGAAGGGACTGCAGCACCGCCTAAGTTTCGACTGAATCAAAGGCTTTCTCAGGGGCCGATTATACTCCTCGGTCTTTTATATAATCTGCCGAAGCGTGAGGATATGGTCTATGGTGCTATAGCCTTTTCGAAAGCCGGCTTGTTCGGGCGGCTGGAAGTCATCGAGCTTGCGCGAGAGTCGATTGGTAATGACCCTCGAAAACAACTTATAAACGTGGTTCAGGAGTGAGATGGGTCTGTAGTTCTTCAAGAGAGCTTTGTCACCCTTCTTGAAGAACAGCACCACCACACTCCTGGTCCACGACTCTGGAACGTCGCCCCCGACGATTAAATAGTTTCTGAAGGGCTATTAAGACCGGCTTGCCGCCCGCCTTCAGAAGCCCTGCCGTAATTCCGTCATCTCCCGGTGCCTTACCGTTACGTAGTTGTTTGAGAGCCATTCTGATCTCGTACAAGCTGATGTCCGGGATTTCTTCGGTATAGTGCCGAGTTAGCTTGGATCTGGGATCTTGGACCAAACCGAGAACAGGATTTCGGGATGATTTGTATAACTGTCCATAGAACCTTTCGACCTCTCCCAAGATCTCACTTTGGGATAAAATGACAGTGCCATCGTCGGTCTTCAGCTTAGTCATTTGGCTTTGCCCAATAGACAGATCTTGTGCGAACACTTTTGAGCCACGATTCCGCTCTATCGCTTCTTTAATACGGAGCGTATTAAATTGGCGAATATCGCGACGCACAGACCTGGAGATCTGCCTCTTTAGCTGCCTATGTTTGGACCAATCGGCTGAAGACTGCACCGTCATTTCTTTTCTCCACCCCATGAGCTCGAGAGTCTGGTCAGAAAGTTTTTTAGGTCTATTAACGCGGTGAGCCTTGAAAAATTTCGACCCAACTGCGTGGACAGTTTCCACGATCCTGTTGTTCATATTGTTCGGAAATTCGCATTCGTCCAGACATTGGAAGCGATTGTGTAGTTCGAGTTGAAAGCCTTCGAGGTTCTGGTATTGGACAGATGTAGGTCGGAGTGTAGACTTCATCAAGTGTGACCGCTCAACTTTTGTGTGGATATTCAATGTGGCTCGTACCATCCCGTGATCGCTCCCAGTTTTAATCCTGCTGATCACTGAGACATCATTGAATATCTGTCGTTTGTCTGACAAGATGAAGTCTATCTCGTTTTTTGTTGAACCATCGGGGCTAATCCAGGTCCATTTCCTTTGTGGCTGCTTCCTGAAGAAGGAATTCATCATAAAGAAGCTTTCCTTCTCCAGAAAATCAGCCAGTTTCTGGCCCCTCTGGTTTCTCTGTCCATATCCATGTTTCCTCACTCTCAACTCATCATCACTCCCTTTGCCTATTTTCGCGTTAAAGTCTCCCATGACTACCGTGAAGTGGGTTTTGGACGTGTGTATGGCTTTCGAGATGTCCTCGTAAAATGCCTCCACCTCGTCGTCGGAGTATGTCGAGGTCGGTGCGTATACCTCTATAACCTTCAGCGAATACCTCTTGGTAATTCTGAGTATAAGGTACGCTACCCTTGTAGACACACTCTCGATCCTCTCCACGTTGTCTACGAGAGACCTACGAACGATAAACTCTATACCACCTTGGGACGGGTGATCGCCCTCCCGGTAGAAGAGCAAGTTTCCAGACTGGAGGATTATCGTGCCCTCGCCCTCTCTTCGCACTTCTGATAATCCTACAATGTCCTAGCGGATTTTGCTCAATTCCTCTTCCAGCTCGATGACCCTCTCGTCAGTCCTGAGTGTCCGAATGTTGTTTGTTACCAGGGCCAAGGGTCGTTTTTGTTGGTAGCCGGATCGCTGCCGGAGATTCTTCGCACCCCCCGCTCCACCCCTACTGGGCCCGCCACCAAAATGAGCCCGTAGAGTACCGGAGCCGCCGTGACTGGGGGCCATTTTTTTATTGTACGGCATTTCTAGAAAAAGGGGATATTGCCGTAATCGCCACGCTTGGCAGGCGGGTTGGCGATCACAGTATAGGTGTTTTACGTTTCCCAGGAGAGAGCTGCTGCCCTGCTCTCCTGGTGAACCCTCAGCCGATTTTTACGACTCCCACGGGCAAGTAAGGGGTGGCGACATATGTATTCTCAGCCCGTCGCCACACGGGCTATGTTATATGTCTAATAGCACTAAACTAAACTGCCTAAAACCTTTGAATTCAGTACCTCAATAGCATATTAAGCTTTCATGCCTTTAGTTCACCCTCATAGCGCAAGCCGCAGGGCCGTCGACTTGAGATAAGGTGATAGATGACTAGTTCAGGTACTAGTGGCACATATGGCACTAAAGATTTATACACCCGACAGATTATGGGCTTAACCGCCGCCCCCTCCATCGCCGTGACTGGACCAGACGGTATGTGCCTGCCGTCGAAAGCAATAGCTTTTTTGTATGCGCTTTTCTTCAATACCTATAATAGTCGATATGGAAATTACTATACTCAAATATCCCGACGACTATTCTAATCTTTTTTTTTTTTTTTGGGTGGGTTGCAGTCGGCGCACTCCTCGCACCACTCCGTCCGGGGCGACAAAGGGGCGTAAGCACGCACACCCGCAACCCACCCGAACACCACGTCGCCTTCGTCGTTGGACCGACCACCGGAGCAGGGTTACTTGTTATCAGTGGTCGGCCTGACGGAATACTCCCTAGTGGCGTACCTTCCCATTGACCGACGTCTCCCCCTCGGGGAGGTAGTTGGTCTTTCCTCACGCGGTAGGCCTCTCGACGAGTGACGGACTAATTCCCCGGACACGTCACTCGCGGCCTCGGCTAGGGTGGCATGAGGCGCAGGTAGTCGCGCCTACACCGCCCCAGTCGCCGGCGGCAGGTTGCTTCGTCGAGGCTGCGCTCCTCGCGCGCGCGACCCGCCAACTATTCTAATCTAGAATATCGTCATTCTCCTTATAGAGAACTAGCAACCCGCCCTCGCTTCGCTTCGGTTTCAGTCGCCTTACCCGCGTAGTTCCTGTTCCTATGGGAAAACAGGAATAAAATAAAGCCTATATTACTCAGGATAAATGTAGCTCTCCAATGATGAAAGAATTTTTGAAATCGGCGCAGTAGTTATTGAGTTTATTCATTACAAACATACATTTTTTATACATACACACAAAAATACATTTTTTTTTTCTCTTTATAATATTAGTGTAGATGAACTTTCAATATACAAGATTAAATATTTTTGTATAAAGCATAACAAGATTTGATAAGACGTGTGAAAAAAATAAAATAAAAAAAATGTATTTTTAATAATTAATAAAAATTGTGAAATTGCCTCTTTTATTTTATTTTTTTTAAATCTGTAGTTTTTTGCTATATATTTCGAAGTATTGTCGCCGTCTCAGCTTATATCCGGGTTGTGTACTGGCATCGACCCTAAAGGGCAATTTACCTACTATACCATGCTGGTCAGACCCGTTGTATGGTTTTATTTCGAGTTTTCCTTCTCTTGCACAGATGTTATATGCATATTATATCCTTCAGTAGTCTTTTACGATATCTACCGGCAAGAGAGGGAGTGGTGAATTGTATTCTTACGCCGTCACCACAAAAAAAAATGTTTAGGTATAAGTTAAATCAAATCGCTTTATTTTAAAAGAATGTAAATAATGTACAAACTTCAATACGTACCTCAGCTAAAGTAAAACATATACTCTCATTTTGGGTGCGATATATCGCAGAAAAAGATTAGGTAGCACATCTAAATTCTAACTCGTACAACTCGTGCCTGAATTGGAACATATTGACGATAATGTCGATTTGACATAAAATAAATCAAATAAACAAACTTAGCACAGTTCTAGCAATATATTCGATATTACTGAAGTAAATACTAGAAAGATTCCATAAAAGTTTCTATTTCACGATACATTTATACTTAATATTTACGGAATAACGAAGTAACAATATAATTAAACTACAAAGATTGGAAATGTATAAAGAAAAATCAAATATTACAAGTAAAACCATTTCTATACTATCTCCAAACCTATAAACGAAATATCACGTCTATACCCAAGTGAAACAACTACAGAATTTTGATCACATACAGTAGCAACGAAATCTTACAAATATTTCGAATTCGTAAGGCTGACGTTGTAAAAGTTTCCCATTTAAGGCGGCAATATTAATACGGAATACGAAATATCAATATTTCTATTTTCTACTAGCAACCCGCCCTCGCTTCGCTTCGGTTTTAGGTTATAGTCGTTTTACCCGCGTAGTTCCCGTTCCCGTGGGAATACCGGGATAAAATATAGCCTAGTTTACGCCCTGATATTATAGCTTTCCATTGGTGAAAGAATTTTTGAAATCGGTCCAGCGGTTTTGAAGATTACCCGGAACAAACAGACAGACAGACAGACAGACAGCCGACAAAAATTTTTTAATTGCTATTTTAGGCATAGGTGTCGTGCAAATAACCGTGTGAGCATGAAAAAAGCCTATTGTTTTGACATTACAAACAGACAATCCAATTTTATTTATTGGTATAGATCAAATGACGAATTTTACAGTGACTAAGTCAAATTTGGTGAATCTATGCAACTAATTAAATGTCCTGTGTAACATGTGTGTGTGTATATCCTAGATTCTATTGATTCGGATATTAGTGAGCTGTTCGCCGAGAGACAAAGAGAACTATTCAGAACAAAGGCATAATCGAATATTTGGAAACAAAATTGACGGGTCTGATTATACGCTAGCTTGTCTCCGTTTAATTAACACTTCTAATGAAATATTTTACTGCATATTGGAGTAAAGACGAATGAAAGGAAATTTTAAATATTTTTTTGTCTCAGTCTTTCCTTGCGACTAAGAATACAATTCACCACCCCTGTCTTACCTGTGGGTGACGTAAAAAGATGCAAATAACATAGATACATACATACATATATTCACGCCTTTTTCCCAAAGGGGTAGGCAGAGACCACTTCCCTCCACTTGCTACGATCTTGACATACTAATTTCGCTTCCTCTACATTCATTAATCTCTTCATGCATATTCTTCGGTTTAGGGTACTTCTAACCTGCCCTTTCTTAAGGACGTCCCCGATTTGATCGTGAAACGTCCGCCTTGGTCTTCCCCTTCCAACACTTCCACTCAGATTCGCCTTATAAATTCTTCTTGTTAATCTCCTTTCATTCATTCTCTCTACATGTCCAAACCAACTTAACATACCTTTCTCAATCCTTGTCACTACATCAACATTCATACCACAACGTTCCCTGATTACATTATTCTTAATTTTGTCACTCAGTTTTACACCAATCATGCTCCTCAGCGCTCTCATTTCCACAGCATTTATTCTACTTTCATGTTTCTTCTGCCATACCCAGCTCTCACTTCCATACGTTAGGGTTGGTACAAGGACTGCCCTATGCACAGCTAGGCGAGCCTTCTTAGAGAGGCTCTGGCTACCCATAAAGGTGTGTAAAGCACCATTCACCATATTGCCCTTACATACTCTTCTTTCAATATCATTTTCACATTTACCATCTCTCGCAAAAGTAGATCCCAAATATACAAACTCTTGTACTTGTTCTAATATTTCCTCTCCTATGCGTATCTTGCACTCCGTCATACACTCTCCCCTTTCAAATACCATAACTTTCGTCTTCTTTACGTTAATTTTCATTCCCTTTCTTTCAAATAACTTGCAAATATCATCTGTGCAAGAAAAGGAAAATTCGACATATAATCCTATACCAACACATCTGACCAATGAAGTATTAGTAGGTCAATTTCCCTCCCATTGCGGAGGAGGCCCGAGCTTAACCGTGGGACTTATGTACGCCGAGATGATGATAATTTCGCCTCCGTCTATATTGTTTATAGATCTCCTCCACAGTGTAAGAAAAATAAGAATGCTATACTTAAAATAATTACCAGATAAGTTGGCATAATTTTTAGTTTCGAATTTGCCTTTTTTTTTCAATAACGTTAACTGCTTTATTACCTTAATTTGATATATCATATTCTCACTATGTACGTCATTAAAGAGAAAATTTCCTATTATTCTAAAAATTATTACAAAGTTATATTTGATTTTTTAAATGTTAAAGAAAGAAGTCATACATTTACACCAATTGAAAACAGCTCTCTATAGGTAACATTTGTATTTCAGAGAACCGCCAATTGATTTTCTTTTCTCTAATTATATTTTTAAAATATCCTTACTTCCATACTAATATTATAAATGCGAAAGTAAGGATGTTTGTTTGTTTGTTTGTTTGTAACGCTTTCACGCTTAAACCACTGAACCGATTTCAAAAATTCTTTCACCAATGGAAAGCTATAATATCAGGGAGTAACATAGGCTACATTTTATCCCGGTATTCCCACGGGAACAGGAACTACGCGGGTTTAAGTGACTGAAACCGAAGCGAAGCGAGGGCGGGTTGCTAGTAATATTATAAATGCGAAAATAAGTTTGTTTGTTACGTTTTCACGCTTAAACTACTAAACCGATTTCAAAAATTCTTTCACCAATGGAAAGCTATAATATCAGGGAGTAACATAGGCTATATTTTATCCCAGTATTCCTATGGTAACGGAAACTACACAGGAAAGGCAACTGAAACCGAAGCGAAGCGAGTCTACATATATAAAAATCAATTGCTGTTCGTTAGTATCGCTAAAACTCGAGAACGGCTGGGCCGATTTGGCTAATTTTAGTCTTGAATTATTTGTGGAAGTCCAGGAAAGGTTTAAACTGTGAGAAAATATAGAAATTTTGTGAGTAAAATACTAAAAAAATAAATTTAAAAAACAATAAATTTGCCCATACAAATTGTTCTTACCTATAAAACATTTGATGTTCGTTCCGTCACTTCGTTATTTTTGCCATAATTATAATGTAGATCTAGATAAAAAAAATGGAAAAGTTTGGAATCGATATATTAAGTAGTACGCCCTTAACTTCCGATCGACTGCATCAAATTGGATATTTTTTTATTATGTTTTTCATTGCTAGGAAAAGGTTTGTATAGAAGAAAATTAATAGAAAAGATATTTCTTATTAAAACTAGATGACCCGACAAACTTCGCAGTTTGTACCTTTTTTTCATAATTATTTTGTTTTAGTATTAGTCTGGTTTTAGTATCCGTGCGGTGATGAAGTAAGAATACAATTCACCACCCATGAGTGTCGTAAAAGACGACTAAGGGATATAATATGCATATAATATATATGCAAGAGAAGGGAAACTTGAAATAAAACTCTATATTAACACACCTGAACAGCGTGGTATTTGTAGGTCGATTTCAGCGCCAGCACTCATCATTATGGTAAATCGTCTGGCTGGGAAGTGATGGTTTAGTACGTATACGTGCCACTGTCGCCCCCTCTCCGTGTCCTTGCCGGGTTCAACCGGGTTAAACCTTTCGGTTCCCGGTCACTGTATAGCAGAGCAATAACTAAAGTCGTTTTCCGCCGTGGGAACAGGTCCTCAACAACCCTCATGAAGAGGCCGGTTTGGAAAGTCTCGGAGAGTGGAGAAGAGCGTAGTTTTCTCAACGCCGCGCGATAGGGGCGTCCCCATGGGTGACGTTCAAGGCTGTTCAGCGTCTCCTACCGATCGACGTGAAGAAGAAGTGAAATCCCCCAGCTAAAGTCGATAGTATGAGTTCATCCGAATCCGTGGTATATCTCGCTTGAGAAATTCTCATTTTATTTGCCTCCAAACGCTGCGTTAGCTTTTCTTCAGTCTCAGGAAAGATTGTGAACTCGACTTGCATTACACGTATGCCGACCGATATTTTGAATCATTACATGTGGAATTTTTTCTAATCAATAACAATATCGACGCTTGAAAGGTACACCTAACTAAGCGACATTAGGCTAACTTTAACTAGAGAGAATCTAAAGTTAAAATATTTAAAAAAAAAATCATATAAACGAAACTATCACATTGAAATAATTTTAATAGAGATTGGAATAGTTTATTTTTGTCTATCCAAGTTATTGAAATAGAGTGTCTATCACTATTACTACTACTATATTATATCACGCAGTTTATGTCGCATCGATAAAATTTACATCATTTGATAAACATGTAAAATTATCTATTTATATAAAAATGAATTGCCGTTTGTTAGTCTCACTAAAACTCGAGAACGGCTGGACTGATTTTACCAATTTTGGTCTTGAATTATTTGTGGAAGTCCAGGGAAGGTTTATACGGTGAGAAAATATGGCAAAATTGCAAGTAGAATACTAAAAAGAACAATTTTGTTTTACCATACAAACTGTTCTTACCTGTCAAAAATTTGATGTACGTTCCGTCGCGACGGTTCGGTATTTTTGGCATAATTACATGTAGATCTAGATTAAAAGAGGTTTTGGAATCGATAAGAAAAGGCAGTATATTAAATAGCTAGAATACAATTCACGACCCGTGGGTGTCGTAAAAGACGACTAAGGGATATAATATGCATATAATATCTATGCAAGAGAAGGAAAACTCGAAACAAAACCATATATTGACACGTCTGACCAGCGTGGTATGGTAGGTCGATTTCCCTCCCATAGTGGAGGAGGTGCGAGCCCAACACTTGAACGTGTATGGGCTGAGATGCTGATGATGATTTATCACCCTCCCACAAATAGTGTAAAGTTGCGAACTAAGGAAATATTACACTTGCTGTTAATTCAATTCAGTTTGATTATCCATTAATGCCATTATATTGATACGTTTGAGGCCGAGTCCGGAGACCACCGCAGCTTCAGCAGGAGCACCAGCCTCCCCTTCTTTCAACATTCAGGGAATTGGCCAAACGCTATTCAAGCGTTGTACAGTCAAGCTACCAGGAGGTCAAAGACTAGCGCCAGCACCCATCAAGAGATGCTGGAGAGTGTCAAACGTGATCCTTTTTTTTTGTCGAACGTGACCCTGGGGACGTCCCTATTGTGCGGCACTAAGTAGAGATTTCACTTCTTCTTCAGATCAATCAGTAGGAAATTCTGGACAGTCTTGAATGTGACCCCTGGGGTTGCCTCTATCGCGCAGCGCTGATTAAGCTATCCTCCTCCTCTTACCGAAATTTTCCACCCTAACCTCCCCATTAGGGTCGTCGAGGACCTTTTCCCACCGCGGCAAGCCTCCACAATTATTTCTTTGCTGGACAATAACCGGAAACCACCCCGCTACGAAGACGGAGATGGAGCGGCAGTGACGCATATACGTGTTAAATCTATCACTCTCCGGCCAGACAGTTAACCCTAATGGGTGCTGGCACTAGTCCTTGAGCACCTGGTAACGGGTCTGTATAACGCTTGAATAGCGTTCGGCCAGTTCCCTGGATGTTGGAAGGAAGAGAGGCTGGTGCTCCTGCCGAAGGTGGGACGGTCTCCGGCCTCGGACATGTCGATATAATTCAAATTCAAATTATTTTATTATGCATAAACCCTGAGAGGGCACTTACATATTGTCAGGTTTACAATTTCCAAAAAAAATATACTACCACCGGATCGGAACGCGACCGCTACTGAGAAGATCCGGCAAGAAACTCAGCGGGCTTGTCATTATTTTTAATTTTTTTTTTCTTCTTACTAGTTATACAATTGTGTACATGTTTTGTAAGAACAAGCTCCAGTGTGATGCCCTTCGAACCGCAAGACACTTAATATAATTTAAACGATTATGGCTGGACCAGATCCCACAAGCGGCACCCGATCACGAGTTAACTACTAGAGCAGCCATCACTCCCCTCAACCACTATGGAGGGAAGGGAGAGACCCGCTCCACGCAGCTACCGCAAGTAGATCCCTATGTGAGCATGACCAACACCACAATATGTTACAAACCCTGAAAATACAAAAATTCGTTAGGCAAAACACGCTACACTTTACAATAAAAGTTAAAAGTACATTTACAAACAGTATATTTAAAATAACAAGGAAATTGCTGAATGAGGAGCTGCTCACAACCAATCTGTATTATCATCTACATAATCCGAGATTTTATAATAAGCTTTTTTACAAAGTCTATTCTTGATGGCTTTTTTAAACTTTTTCATAGGCTGGTCTCGGATATCTTTAGGTAATCTATTGTAAAAGCGTATACAATGCCCCATGAATGATTTGTTAACTTTTTGGAGACGAGTAGTGTGTACAACTAATCTGTCCTTATTACGAGTATTCATTTCATGAATGTCACAATATCTCTTAAAGTTAGCGATATTTTTTTTGACATATAGTATATTTTCGTATATATATTGTGATACAGCAGTTAGAATATTTATTTCTTTGAATTTCTCCCGAAGTGAGATTCTTGGGCCTAGATTATAAATTGCACGGACAGCCCTTTTTTGGAGAACAAAGATTCTATTAAAGTCCGCGGAGCATCCCCACAGTAATATACCGTAAGACATAAGACTATGGAAATAAGCGAAATAAACCATTCTAGCTGTTTCAGTATCTGTTAACATTCTTATTTTTTTTACTGCATAAGCCGCTGAGCTAAGCCTACTCGACAACTTTTCAATATGAGGTCCCCACTGAAGTTTAGCATCTATGGTGATACCTAAAAAGACTGTTGACTCCACAAGGTCTAGAGCCACACCATTCATTTGGACATTGGTTTCCACTTGCCTCACATTAGGAGTAGTAAATTTGATACATTTAGTTTAGTTTTAATGGTATTATTGATAATCTAACTGGATTGAATTTACGGCAAGTGTTATATTTCCTTAATCCGCAACCTTACGCTATTTGTTGGAGGCAGATAAATCGTCATCATCGTCTCAACCCATGCACGTCCCACTGTTGGGCTCGGGCCTCCTCCACTATGGGAGGCAAATCGACTTACTATACCACGATGCTCAGACATGTTGGTATAGGGTTTCGTTCCGAGTTTTCCCTTTCTTGCATAGATATTATAATTATGCATACTATTTATCACTTAGTCGTCTTTTACGACACACACGGGTGGTGAATTGTATTCTTACTCTGTCACCGCACGGATAATATTAAAACTAAACTGATAAATACTAAAACAAAATGATTACGAAGAAAAGGCGGTACGAAGTTCGCCGGTTCAGCTAGTATGATATAAATATGTACAATAAAATAAATTCATTATTTTCTTTTTAGTGAAATTAATTTAAAAGTATTAATGTAGTACTTAAAAATATATCCGTAAAGTAACAAGTTGTTCATATAATGAAACATCAACCTTTATACCTTGAGAAGATCAAAGAATCACTAGGAAAATTGCCACTGCACCAAATGCGATAAAGTATTTCATAGATTAACCCATAGAATCCTTTTTATCACGATAACATGTTTCCCAGGAATAATAGTAAAACTTTGAGAAATTTAGATTTCAAGCGGCCGAAGCCACGACCAGAAGCTTGTTACTTTATAAAAGAGAAATTGTGTACTACAATTTCTAGAAAGTGATGTAATTCAAATTGGATTGATGCAAGCGAGGCTTCCGCCTTCGGTTTATTGCTGATGAAATTCAGTAAACGACTTTATAGGCATTTCCACTTCAATTCGCTAGATATTGAAACATGGCACATCGTGGTTTTTGAGTTCCATCATAATTTATGGCCTTATTATTTCTTCGTGTGGTGATGGAGTAAGAATACAATTCACCACTGTCTATTTTGTCCGTGGATATCGTAAAAGACGACTTAGGGATGTAATTTGCACATAACATCTATCCAATATAAGGAAAACTAGAAGTAAAACCCTGTACTAACCCGCCTGACCAGCATGATGTAGTAGGTCAATTTCTCTACCATTGCGGAAGAGGCTCGAGTTCAGCAGTGGGACGTAATACGTAAAATAAGCTGTGATGTATGAATGAATGCTTTTTTGTTCTTCAAGTAGTAATGATTTAAAAATACAATATGTCATCACCCCTCCCTTGCAAATTTGCTGAGGAATCACCAAAAATCTATACATCAGCACTCCTAAAACATTTACAACACCAACTGTGATTGCCAAGCCCCGCTTACGATATTGGCGATTATAGTTAATTCCGTGGGTGATCGGACCGGGCAATTTAGTCCGCCACCCGCAGAGAGGCTGACCGCGCGACGGCGACCGACGTCCCAGGACGTCGAGAGGTGAGGGTACCCGAAAGGGTATTCCGTCGGGCCGACCACTGACGACAAGTCACCCTGCTCCGGTGGTCGGCCCAACGACGAGTGCGACGTGGGTACGGGTGGGTTATGGGCCCGCGCGCCGTCCTTTCATCGCCCCGGATGGAATGGACCCCGCGTGCACTTACCATAGCCCACCCATAAAAAAAAAATAAATAAAATAGTTAATTCCATATCCTCATTCATGCGGACTATCGGACATCGTACATCTACAACTGTAGAGGTCCTTCTGCTGGTAAGAAAGTGAAGGACTGAAGAGTTTTTTTATTTATGCTTTCATATTCCTTCTTCTCCATTATATATATATTCCACTTCTGACCATGAACCTAATTGCGAGTAATATAATTTGCCACTTTTTATTAATTGTAAGTCGCTACCCAGACGAACTAATAGAGACTTTTTCTTTTCTACCAGTATTATCAGCACATTTATTTATTTTAAATAAAACTACTTTACGCATTTTATCGCGTTTGTATTTGATTTTTGATTGCCCAACGTTTCGAACACTTTGCAGCGTTCATGGTCACGGGCAGACTAAGATGTCTCACGTCCAACAAGTCATCGTTATTGCAGAAAATTTATAATTATCTACCCGATACATAAATTAGTTATTGACTATTGGCCCACATTTTGATACAAATTGATTGCTAGTGTAAGAAGAAAATGATTCTACATATATGAAAAAATTAAATCCGGTGGTAGTATACTAGATTGTTAGTTTTTTAAATATAATTACTATTAATTTTAATGTTAAATAATTACTAACCATAAACAATTTAATTTAAACGCTGCAAAGTGCGAACACTTTTCGAACACTGCGAACACGTTTCGAAAAACGTCGGGCAATCAAAAATCAAATACAAACGCGATAAAATCCGTAAAGTAGTTTTATTTAAAATGTGAAATACTCCCGTAAACATCAGAAATCACATTTATTTAGTTCACCTGTGAAAAAAGAGGATGGAGATACATTGTTTTCATTCTCCATTCTCACCAACGACCCCTAAAATTTGGATTAATACGTAAATATTGAAAGATACATAACATTAATGTGATGACGGAGTAAGAATACAAGGCACTACCCACCCTTGCCCGTGGATATTGTAAAAGTTAACAGAAGGATATGATACGTACATGACATCTATGGAAGCGAATGAAAACTCAAAATAAAATCCTATACATCTGACCAATGTGGTACATTAGGGCAATTCCCCTTTTATTGGGGAGGCTCGAATCCAGCAGTGGAACGTATATGTGCTGAAATAAACATAATATTATGTACCTTCTAAATGGCTTTAGGTTCTCGAGTGGCGACCACGTATCGGACGACGCAGTGTAGGACGCCCCCCCACTAGGTGGACCGATGACCTAGTGAAAGTTGCTGGGCGTCGTTGGATGCAGGCGGCACAGGACCGCACATTGTGGCGCAACATGAGGGAGGCCTACGTCCAGCAGTGGACGGCTGTAGGCTGAAATGATGAATGAAATGATGAAATGGCTTTAGGTATTACCTAAAATCCTGGACTCTGGTATCATTGGTGAAAACGACTATAAATTATCTCAACATATGGATATTTTTTATTATTTATTATAAAATGAAGAAATTGTTTTTTTAAATACCACGCCATTCGTTTGCAAAATTAAACAAACAAAAAATTTAGACATTCTCTAACATTTGTAAAATTGCACAAGTTTAAGCTGAAATGGATATTGACACTGTACCATTGAGCTGACCAAAGCTTTTCTATACTATGGGGGTTTTAAGAGTCTACCCACTACAGCGCTCCATATGTTACAATAGAATAGAATACAATAGAATATTTTTGTATTGTAAACTATTACGCCTAAGAATGCAATTCACTGCCCGTGGGTGTCGTAAAAACCGAATAAGGGATATAATATGCATATAACATTTATGCAAGAGAAGGAAATCTCGAAACAAAACTCTATGCCAACACGACTGACTAGCGTGGTATGATATTTACGTAATCAACTTCACTCTTACCTAGGAAGAGGCTTGTGCCCAGCATTGGGACACCAATCAAAGGCGTCGGATACCATGCACGTAACCGTTAATAAATCTACAAGTGAATATTATCTATGCAACTGCACTCCATTCCAGTTGCCCGTATACGGCAGTATAGCCCGTGTCTTGTTTCTTTTAACGTTCCTAATACGGTCATAGTACAGTCATCATGATCATGTTAGCCCATATTCCTCCCACTGTTGGGCTTAGGCCTCCTATATTATGGGAGGGAAATTGACCTACTATACTACGCTGGCCAGACGTGATAGCATAACGTTTTGTTTTGAGTTTTTTTTCTCTTTCAAAGATGTTATACGCATATTATATCCCATACACCCGTGCGCAAAAGACGAGCTAGTGAATTGCATTCTTACTACGTTGCCCCACGGGATGCATGGCACAGTGTAGTGAGCAATTACCTTTAGACCTTAACATACGCATATAATTTGTAGTCAGGTCAAAGTGTGGTAGAAATAATAAAAGTATGGCATTGTTTATGGTGAGTGCGTTCCCCCCGTCGCGCATGGCTGAACGCCGTGCGACCAGGGTAGAACGAACCATAGAAATGGTTGTGTGCTATTGTCGCATACGAAAATACTATTATTTTTATGGTAATTGGATACTTCTGAGAAAAGTTCCGCAGTCGGCATTCATTGCTCAGAATACTTAGTATTTCATAATATTGGTACGCATGTTTGCTGCTGTTTAACAATACCTTCAGTAGGATTATTGTATTATGAGCGGTGCATATTTCTTTGTTCACTGAATGTAAACGAACAACCTTAACCAATTTGTACGATCAAGAATAGCCCGCCTGTCATCATGAACGCTGAAAAGTGTTCAAAATGTCGGCCAATCAAAAATAAAATACAAACGCAATAAAATCCGTAAAAATAGTTTTATTTATAATATACTAGCAACCCGCCCTCGCTTTGCTTCGGTTTGAGACGCCTTAACCGCATAGTTCCCGTTCCCGTGGGAATACCGAGATAAAATATAGCTTATATTACTCCCTGATATTATAACTTTCCATTGGTGAAAGAATTTTTGAAATCAGTTCGTTAGTTTAAGCGTGAAAGCGTAACAAACCTACTTTTGCATTTATAATATTAAGTGAGGATTATACTCGCGTAATCATCGGATATCACTAAGTATGGTAAATGTTCTGATTTGTATGGAGGTGGTTCTTAGACACTTATAATTCTCGTGGTTAACTGGCATTGAGTTAAATTTCGATAATATAATCTAAGATTACATATCCTAATCGCACAAATTAGTGCAAAATGTTTATAAAAATATAATAAGATAATAGATATATTTATTGTCATATTTTATGACACCTACGAACAATGTTAAGATTGGCAGTATTCGTAGTCGCCACCACACAGCATTACTTAGGTACTTCTTTTCGTTACTTCATATTACTTTTCGCATTTAATATTTATTTACATTGCATGCCACAGAGATGCGTATGCTAAGATAGATTTGTGGGGTCACAAGGTTAGATAAAATAAGAAATGAGTATATTAGGGGAAGCCTGAAAGTGGCACCAGTGATAGAGAAGATTAGGAGCGCAAGATTGTCTTAGTATGGACATGTGATGAGGAGGGGTAAAAGGCATGTGACAAGGTGGGTTATCGATATGATTGTGGGCGGACGTAAGGAGCGTAGGAGACCCAAAAAGAGATGGATGGACTGTGTGAATGAGGATATATGTATAAAAAGACTTAGTGCAGATATGACGGCTGATAGGGGGTTATGGAAGATAAGTACATGTTGTGCCGACCCCACTTAGCGTGGGACGAGGGCAGGCAAAAAAAGAATAATATTTATTTACATTGACGCTCCTTAATTTGATTCCATTATCTCTAATTGGTTCTATAATGAGATCTTCTATCTAAAACACAAAACTAATTCCGATAATCGAATATTAACGATGATGATGATGATGAATCGATTAATGTCATTGTCAAGTATCACTTACCATCAGGTGTGCTGCCTGCTCGTTTGCCACCATCGGCAATAAAAAAAAATTCAAAATGACTTCAGTTGCAAAAGTAAAACTTATTACGATCTGTATGATTTTGAATTCAATTTCCCGTGTAGTGACGGAGTACTAATACTAGTCACCACTCCTAATCTTGCCCGTGGGTGTAGTAAAAGACGACTAAGGGTTATAATATAACCCACATATAATATGAATCCAAAAAAACTCAAAATAAAACCCTATAGCGATCCTGAACAGCGTAGTACAATAGGTCAATTTAACTCCTGTCCAGGAAACGCCTTAAGCCCAGCAGTGGGACGTGTTCATATACGTTAATGATGATGAGTTTTCAATAATATTATATATTTCAGTAAGTCCGTCTACATCATGGGACCATCTGTGTACAACAGACTGCCTGCGGATATCGTCGATGCAACTACAATATATAGCTTTCAACGTAAACTAAAGGCCTGGTTATTAGAGCATAGTTTCTATAGTACTGTCTAATTTGACATCTTGCCTGAAATATAATATGCCTACTATGTACGACGTTTTCAATAATGACATAATATGAAGTATTACAAAATGCAAATTATTCTAATTGATACACAAATAATATATTTTTATATTGTCGTAAAGGTATTATTGAATTATTTTAAAATGTTTTTATGTTTTTTCTATTATTTATTATTATTACTATTACTATTACTATTAATACTATTATTACTGTTTATTATTACTACTAACTCAGCACCGACTTGTAACTCTGTCATCAATAAAGAACACTATACTACTATGTCCATTGCTTTTTATAAAAGACAACACTCTGCACTAAAAAATATCCTTGAATCGCGGGGCTTACACAAACATATAATGAACGGTTACAAATTACATTCAGCCCCAGAAAAACAATTTGTGGGTCACACAAAGTATTGTCCTGTGTGAGATTCGAACACGCGATACTGACACGGTAACACGGCTTAAACACTACGCCACCTATGCAGTCAAATGTGCGCATTAAAGAGAAATGTCGCCAATAACATTATTAGAAGTAAAACTCGAAACAAAACCTAACCAAACTAGTTAACCCGTTGAACAAGTAAAGCAAAGTAGGCCAATTTGCTTTCCATTACGGAGGTTGTTTGTGACTCACACTGGGATGCATATCAAATAAAAATAACAACAAAATAAGCATGAATTCGCACATTCACAAGGCTAAAATATAAAACTCATAGCTTATTTACTCATTGCTTGGTTCTTCTGTGTGGTGACGGAGTAAGAATACAATTCACCAATCCGTCTCTTGCCCGTGGATGTTGTAAAAGACGACTAAGGGATTAAATATGCACAAAACATCTATACAAGGGAAGGAAAATTCGAAATGAAATCCTATACCACCACGTCTGACTAGCGTGGTATAGTAGACGAATTTCCCTCCTATTGCGGAGGAGGCTTGAGCCCAGTAGTGGGCTTATATGAACTGAAAAATCTCTTCTATTTATTTTAATTAATCGCGCCAGTTAACAGTGAAGTAGACATTTTTAATACCTTTTACAGAATTAAGTTACGTAAAAAGGTACTTAGCAGGTTTCTTGTCGCCCTATGGCAATTTATCATAACGGACTTGACTAGTTGATCAGGATTAATTTTTATTAACAGACAACTCCACATTAAGAAACAAAGCCTTTTTGTAGCAAGGGTTTTTTTATAAAGATTGAACAAAATTAAGATTGTTTAAAATAAGATTAATTTCAAAGGACATTTAATTCACATTCTGATGTGCACACAGAAATTCCAAATGTCAAAAATTTAAATAAATTCAATTAAAAAAAATTAGAAACAGTCAAAAAAGATCTTGTTTCTTTATTTGCATACTTTTTCTTGAGACTCCACATGGGTGGGAAAAACTTGCAATCTCCTGTTTTTTTAATTGATTTTCATATATTAACATTATTTAGATTAGTTATTTAGTTTAGTAGGACCAGGGACTCGGTACCAGTGGTCGGTCCAACAACGAAGGAGAGGAAACGGTGGGATATGGGGCCGCACGCCACCCCTTCGTCGCCGTCGGAGCTGGATGGCATGTGTGCTGATTATAGCCCATCCACCAAAAATATAATCGAGCCTACTGCTGTTAACGCTCCTGCTTAAGTTTATCTCTATTTAAGCCTAAAAGAATACATAGAAAGCGAGTAATTCTGAAAAGATACTCCAAAAAATTTATTTAGCCGAACCATTTGAACTCTTACCATCGGGAGTCGCATATTTATGGCACTGTGCCAAAGAAGCGTTAGTTTTTCATTTTTAATAGCTATTTGGCTAATGATTTCTGATGTTTACGCGAGTATTATACATTTTAAATAAAACTACTTTACGGATTTTATCGCGTTTGTATTTGATTTTTGATTACCCGACGTTTCGAACACTTTACAGCGTTCATGATCACGGGTGGACTAAGATGTCTCACGTCCAACAAGTCATCGTTACTGCAGAAAATTTTATAATTATCTACCCGATACAGAAATTAGTTATTAAATATTGACCCACATTTTGATACAAAATTTATTGCCAGTGTAAGAAGAAAATGATTCTATATGAAAAAATTATATTGTTTATGGTTAGTAATAATTAAACATTAAAATTAATAGTAATTATATTTAAAAACTAACTAATAATCTAGTATACTACCACCGGATCGGAACACGGTTACACTGAGAAAGATCCGGCAAGAAAACTCAGGTAACATGATGCTAAATTAAAGTTAATTTTGAAGGCGGCTTACTTTATGTTACTAAAAAGGTTTTAATTTATAAAATTATCTTTAGTTATTATTATTGTGGGTCAAATCTATACAATATGAGCTCACGGTGTCTTGCAGTCTTGTGGTGGTCTTTTTGGATTTCTTTTTAATAATGTTTATAACAGGATCCCAGCTTGATGGTAACACCCAGCCATCCTCTCTATTGAAATTTTTGTGTTTTTTAATCTCAATAGCCTCGCGTACCATTCTAGGCAGGTATCGGTGTTCTTTTGCGAGGATTTGTGGTTTATCAAACCTGATGTTATGGTGGGCGCGGTCCTGGCTATGTTCACAGACTGCAGACCTAGTGTCCCGGCGGTGCTTCACATCGGCTATGTGTTCTTTGATCCGAGTTCTTATGGATCTCTTTGTTTGTCCAATGTAAGAGAGACCACAGTCACAGTCAAGTTTATATACTCCTGCATCTTGTAAAGGGATCTGGCACTTGACAGGTGGTAAGAATTGGCTAATCCTCTTCAGTGGCTTAAAATAAGTTTTAATGGAAGAGCGTTTCAGGATGTAGCCAATCTTGTCAGTGACTCCTTTGACATAAGGTAGTATTGCAGGAAGGCGCTCAACTGTGGGTGGTTTCACTCGGTCTCTGCGACGGGGGCGAGGAACTGGCAGCTTGTTTGCACGTAGCACCTGCTTGACATGCTGCAGCTCCCCAGCCAGGTGTTCATCGTCACAGATTCCTCGTGCTCTCTGCAACAAAGATTTACACACGGTAGCTAATGGTAATGTCTAAGAAGGCTAAAGACTTTAGCCTTCTTAGACATTTTGGTTATACGTAACCCTAACAACACCTTGAGTCATACAGTGTATCGTAAAGCAACACATACAGACAGATACTTGAACGGTGATTCTCATCATCCCCCTTCACAGTTAGCTACCGTGTGTAAATCTTTGTTGCAGAGAGCACGAGGAATCTGTGACGATGAACACCTGGCTGGGGAGCTGCAGCATGTCAAGCAGGTGCTACGTGCAAACAAGCTGCCAGTTCCTCGCCCCCGTCGCAGAGACCGAGTGAAACTACCCACAGTTGAGCGCCTTCCTGCAATACTACCTTATGTCAAAGGAGTCACTGACAAGATTGGCTACATCCTGAAACGCTCTTCCATTAAAACTTATTTTAAGCCACTGAAGAGGATTAGCCAATTCTTACCACCTGTCAAGTGCCAGATCCCTTTACAAGATGCAGGAGTATATAAACTTGACTGTGACTGTGGTCTCTCTTACATTGGACAAACAAAGAGATCCATAAGAACTCGGATCAAAGAACACATAGCCGATGTGAAGCACCGCCGGGACACTAGGTCTGCAGTCTGTGAACATAGCCAGGACCGCGCCCACCATAACATCAGGTTTGATAAACCACAAATCCTCGCAAAAGAACACCGATACCTGCCTAGAATGGTACGCGAGGCTATTGAGATTAAAAAACACAAAAATTTCAATAGAGAGGATGGCTGGGTGTTACCATCAAGCTGGGATCCTGTTATAAACATTATTAAAAAGAAATCCAAAAAGACCACCACAAGACTGCAAGACACCGTGAGCTCATATTGTATAGATTTGACCCACAATAATAATAACTAAAGATAATTTTATAAATTAAAACCTTTTTAGTAACATAAAGTAAGCCGCCTTCAAAATTAACTTTAATTTAGCATCATGTTACCTGAGTTTTCTTGCCGGATCTTTCTCAGTGTAACCGTGTTCCGATCCGGTGGTAGTATACTAGATTATTAGTTAGTTTTTAAATATAATTACTATTAATTTTAATGTTTAATTATTACTAACCATAAACAATATAATTTTTTCATATAGAATCATTTTCTTCTTACACTGGCAATAAATTTTGTATCAAAATGTGGGTCAATATTTAATAACTAATTTCTGTATCGGGTAGATAATTATAAAATTTTCTGCAGTAACGATGACTTGTTGGACGTGAGACATCTTAGTCCACCCGTGATCATGAACGCTGTAAAGTGTTCGAAACGTCGGGTAATCAAAAATCAAATACAAACGCGATAAAATCCGTAAAGTAGTTTTATTTAAAAAGCTATTTGGCTGTTTAAAAACCTCATTAGGTATATATAATTCGCCGTATTTTCATATTCCGAATTTACCTTACGTACTGTTACATAAAAGATGATTAAGGGATATAATATTCATATAACCACTGTGCAAAAGAAGGGAAGCTCGAAATAAAACCCTGTAACAACCTGTCTGACCAGTAGTAGGTCAATCGTCCTCCTAATATGGAGAGGCTGGAACCCAGCATTTAGATTTATATGAGCTGGGATGATGATGATGAATTATTATTTTTCCTTGTAGTGATGGAATAAGAATATAATTCAATCTCTGACATACCTGTGGGTGTCGTAAAAGTTGACTGAGAGATACAAACGTATCCCTACATACAATATTCATGAATGTGATGGAATCTGCGTAATTTTGTCAATTTCCCTCTTCATGTGAAGGCGATTCGAGCCCGGCAGTGGCACGTATATGACCTAAGATTATGATTATTAATCATAATCTTAGGATAACTGTCAATAATGACACATATGTATCTAATTGTAATGTCAAAATAGATATTCATCATCATTATCATTTTAGCTCGGATTTTTTACGGAATGTTAAAATGTCATGTAGCGCTTTTAAATTTTATTTATTACTTTGGTCTTTTACAGTGTTATCTATACTGAATATTATAAAGAGGAAAGATTTGTATGCAAGTATGTTTGTAACGAATTTGCTCCGAAACTACTGGACCGATTTCAAAAATTATTTCACCAATGGAAAGCTATAATATCAAGAAGTAAGATAGGCTACATTTTATCTCGGTATTCCCACGGGAACGAGATCTACGCGGGTAAGGCGACTGAAACCGAAGCGAGGGCGAGTTGCTAGTATTGTATAATTTTGCTGGTATTTTATGTAATATAAAGCAGAGAAATTTCTGAAGTGTAGTGAATATGATTTAATTGTGAATTGCGTACATTTTCATGTTCTGCAAAATTTCCAGAAAAATCATTGATTTGGCTATCAGCTCCCGATCAATGACAACGACTAAGACTAATATGACTATTATATTTTTTTTTATTGCAAACGGTGGCGAACGAGCAAACAGTACACCTGGTGGTAAGTGTTGCTGCCGCTCATGGACCTTTACAGGGTCGCTGCCTACCGCGAAGAAAGTGAAGGGAGTGTGAATGCGTGCATTAAGGCTCGGTGATACCAAGAGCACCACCAAAACTCTCCACACACAAACACCCTCAGAAAGTTGGGCTGCCGGCTCTCTCGCTCACCGAACGAATCGCAATAACAAATTGCTACTACTCAGACGTCGATTTTCTGCAAGAGTGTGGTACTACCCCGGACGGACCGGCCCGCGACTGTAGACAGATAACTGTCGACAGTGTGGTCCTACCACTCTTGAATATATATAAAGACGTATTAATTTGTTTTTAACTTGACACGGGCACTAATAGCTCATATTATTGTAGCTTATTGCTAATAAAAAAGAAGAAGAAGAATCATTTTAGCTGAAGTCCCACTGCTGGGCTAGAGCTTTATCCATCATAGGAGGGAAATAGAACTACTATAACACGCTTGCTCAAAGGTTTGATATAGAATTCCTTTTCAAGTAGGTATTCCTTCTTTTGCATAGATGTTATATGCATATTATATCCCATAGCCGTATTTTGCGACACCCACGGGTAGGATAATAAGTAGTGAATTATACTCTTACTCCGGCACGATACCGAAACATTTTTTTTACTGAACGTATTTAATAGTATATACATACTATATCGTGTTGGAAGTAAAATAACAGATTTCGATTTATGAATCCAATATATATATAAATTCGCTCATGAAAAAACCTATTAGATTCTAAAAATATTTTATTTCTTTCATTAAATAATAAATTGATTCCAAAAATTTGTTGTAAAACGTATTATTTTGAATATATAAATATTTAAGGTATATAATTTATGTGGTCCACACTGTCAATAGTTGACTGTCTACAGTCACGGACCGGACTCAGTATTGCCAACTTTATTTTTTCGAAGATCGTACCACGGACTAAAAAGGATAGTATTTTGCCAAGAATTGAAGAAATATAATAGTACGCAATGAAAATTGCAAAAAATTACCGAAATTCTCTGGACAAATTTTGATAAGCTTTTTTTTTTAGGACATTTGCGTATCGTCGATGTTTAATAAAGGATACATCGATGTAATACTGAGTAATAAAAATCCTCCAAGCAAATTCTGATGAGCTTTTTTTTTAGGAAATTTGTGTATCGTCGATGTTTTGATGTCAACATCGATGTTCATGACTCCAAGCAATTTCTAGTGAGCTTTTTTTTTGTGGTCAGTTTGTCGCATATTTTACATTTTAATTACAGCAGGATGGATATCTAAATTATTTACTAAAAATAACACATATAAGATTTCATTCAAAAGATCGTATGTTTTGCGTACGGTTTCTATCACTGTACATCGTACAAGAACCAAAAAGATCGTATAAATACGATTTAAATCGTATGGTTGGCAACTCTGACCGGACTGTCTGGGGTAGTAGTAACACTCTCGCAGAAAGTCAACGTCTGAATAGTATCAATTTGTTACTGTACCTCGTTCGGCGAGCGAGAAAGTGGTAGTGCGTGTAGTGGATTTTGGTGATATTTTTATTATCACCGAAGCTTATTGTACGCAATCGCATTGCCTTCACTTTCGTCACGGCACGGTATGCAGCGGCCTGGCAGAGACCCATGAGCGACAGCATCAATTACCATCAGGTATTTTGTTTGCTAGTGGCAAACGAGCGTAGACAACTACAATTTTAATATGCATGATTTTATATGTATACTAGCTGACCCAACAGACGTTGTTCTGTTCAAATAAGCGCCACCTATCGCGTCCAATTGTAAATCTAAACCATTCTTGAATCCCCTTGAACGCAAAATTTAGTTAACATCGGTCCAGCCGTTTAGGAGAAGTGAGTTCAGTGACATACACACGTACACAAGAAATTTATATATGAAGATATATACTAAAAATATACATCATTCTGCTTTTATCACAATTGCAGATTGTCAATGCAATAATTAAGTACTCTTCTACTATCGTACAAATTGCAGAAGTTTTGCATTATTTTTATGATCGGCCGCCTGTTTAACCTTAACCCTCGGTACATATTTTTTGACAATTTGACATTAAAATCCAATGAGATGAAGTTGGCCCAGGTCAATGTAAAGCTGTTATACTCGTTCCAACCATTTATTTTACTTTTGACACATGCTTTAGGACGTAACCGTTTCATTATACGCAATTATTAACTTTGAAACGAGTGAACAGAGAAATATATAAACTGCCCAATAATATTTATATATCTTAATTATTACCCACTAAATACATACATTAATATGCCGTAAATAGCTCTATTCATAAAATTTAAGTGATAATTCATTTCCGTTATAAAAAAAGTTACGTTCTATCGCATCTAGTGACAGGATCAAAAGTATTCGGTGCAAACTAATGAATCGCAAATAATCGATTACACTTATTTGCTGTTAAGTCAGCTGACAACTGAGTTTTAAATTGTTGTAATAGACAACACGTTAAAATTGTATCAGGGAGATATAAAAATCTTCTCATCATACCTATAACATGTGTTATCAGGCAACACTTCCGGCCTCAATGTGTGAGGCGAGCACATAGTAATTAATATATGGTTAATCATTTTATAAATTGATTGTAATAATAAGTAAATAATTGATTCATATCTCTGTAAAACAAAATAGTTGATTCATATATCATACGCGGCTTCCGCTTATTAGCTTCCGGCGCGACTGCTAAATATTGCATACCTATTATTATAAACGCCTGTACTCCCTTACATAAATATATAATTGTTAATTAATCAATCCTAAGATCATTTTAATTTGTTATGTATAATATAATGATTAAGTGATTAGATTCTTATTCCACTGAATTATGATTTCATCATACTGATTTCTGCATGTCAACTTCCTGCGTAATAAATCTTTAATGTTACATAAACCGGTATAATATTTACATGTAAATAATTGTTAGAATAATTAAGATATTTTACATTTAATATTATCTATTAAGTTCGTGTATTTAATATTAGCTCACGCCGCGTGTATCTATAAATACCGCCATCTTGAATATTTCGGGGCATTCGTATTGTAACTACTCTATGGTGAATTACAACATCCAAAGTAAAACGTGTCGTTATTGTTGCCGCCGCCACCCTCAGCATCCTCACAATTCAGAACTGGGATAATGTCAGGCCCATACATCGAGGGATTCCGCTCGAAGAAAAGCAGACGTTGCATGAATGCTACGCTCGACGGCGACGAAACATCAAGTTTTTTTTCTTCCTCCGATGATCACGAAGAGGACGTGGAGAAGCGCAGACGATGCAAAAAACGTCGTGTCACCCAAATCGACGCGGAGCTTATTCCAACATTTCAGCCAGATGAAAAATCAAGCAACGTCAGGGGATGGCTCCACAAAATTGACCAATTGGGCGACGTATATGGATGGGACAATAAAGACCGGCAGTTTATCATGCAGATACGTCTTCGAGGGTCTGCTAGAGATTGGTACGATGATCTGGACGACTACGATCTCACGTGGGAGGGCTGGAAAGACTCCTTAGAGACCGCGTTTCCGCGTTCTACTGACTTTGTGGATCTACTAGAGACCATGCTTGCGAGGAAAAAAAGCAATTCGGAAACCATGACCAAATATTTCCACGACAAGGTTTCCTTGCTGAAAAAATGCGGTATCCTTGGTGAGCCTGCAATCTCTTGCATAATTCGCGGTTTGCCCATGGAAATAAGAGCCAACGCTAAGGCTTACCAATGTGATACACCACAACAACTATATTACGGGTATTTGTCATCACTCGAAAACTTCAAACAAGTTGAAGCCACCTACCCGCGACAGACTACCACATGGCGAAGAGGGGACGCCGTTCCTGTAATAACAAGAGTAACCGGTCCTCAACTGAAGAAATGTTACGCCTGTCGAAGGGAAGGTCACGAAGCAAAGGACTGCAAGGTGCCGCGCTGCGAGGTTTGCCATCGCCCGGGCCACACATCTACCAGCTGCTGGTATGCGGCGAGCTCTTCGCATCAAAAGGTTGGTAAAGTTTTTTTTACAACCTACAATATATTCGTAGATATGTATAAGAAGGCCGTAGTAATTAATGGTTGTAGTCTCATCGCGTATATAGATACTGGCAGCAGGTTAAATATTCTTACTGTGGCATATGCTGTAAAATTAAATTTAAAGATTGAACCTTCAATAGTCACAATGAGAGGTTTTGGAGGTGCATATTCAAACTCTTTAGGAACGTCCTACGTAAATGTTCACGTAGACAATATTGTTTTAAATGGATTTGTAGAATTAACCAATTACGATATAGGTGATATAGATTTAATAATTGGACAATCAATGATAAATCAACCTAACATTAGTTTAATTATATCGCAAAACTATGTTAAATTTGTCAATAGTAATGATACTTTTAATAGTGCTCTTAATGATATAAAATTACATGACACGGACTTTATAACGAAATATTCAGTGTATTTGAGACACGGCTGCATAATTCCACAGCAAACTGTTGCCTTAGTGCAAGTTTACCTAGATATTAATAGTAATCAAACGTTCCTTGTCAATTCTGTATTTTTTGAGTTAGGTTATATGTCCTATGTAATTTTAGGGGGACTTATAAGGTCGAAAAATTGCTTTTTAAAAATAATTAATATTGGAGACGAAAATCTCGAGTGGGAACCGAATAGGCTAATAGCGCGCGCGGAAATCATCCCTAAAAAAAATTATAGTTTACAAAGTAGCACGAATATTATGACGGTCGACAAATATACTCACGAGGATTTGCAATTGTCCGATATAGATATAGGAAGTTTAGAGAAGGACGATTGCTATCGATTGTTGCGGTTATTGAATAAATACAGACATTTGTTTGCAAAAGATACTAAAGATTTAGGATGTACGGACATACTGGAAATGCATATTCAGACTAAAAGCGAGCAGCCGGTTTATTGTAAGCCTTATAGACTCTCTCATAAGGAAAGTGAAATAGTAAATGAAAAGGTGCAAGATCTTATTGATGCGGGTATAGTAAGGAACTCTATGTCTGATTATGCGAGTCCAGTGGTTCTTGTGAAGAAAAAGGGTGGCGATTATAGGTTATGTATAGACTACAGAGCTCTTAATGCGCGCACTGTTAGGGATCGATATCCCCTGCCTCATATAGACGATCAGCTGTCCCGCCTCTCTGGTAAATCCTTCTTCACAACTTTAGATCTAGCACAAGGCTACTACCAAATTAGATTAAGTGAGGAATCAATTCATAAAACTGCATTTGTTACGCCTTCTGGGCAATATGAATTTTTAAAAATGCCTTTCGGCTTAGCGAACGCACCAGCTGTATTTTCTCGTCTTATTAAAATCGTTCTAGGTAGTTTAGGTAATGACGTAGCTACTTATATCGATGACGTCATGCTACCTACAACCTGTATTGATGATGGACTTAAGTTGCTAAATGATGTATTAAAACTCCTGTCAGAAGCGAATTTAAAATTAAATCTTGGTAAATGTTCGTTTTTAAAAAAAGTGTTAATTACTTAGGCCATGAAATTACGGCAGGCACCGTACGACCAGGCCAGGCTAAGATAAGTTGTGTAGCCGAATATAAAAGACCCCGAAACGTGCATGAAGTAAGACAATTTATTGGTCTGTCGTCATATTTTAGGAAATTTATTCGCAGTTTTGCTGAAATAGCTAGGCCCCTCACACAGTTAACAAAAAAGGATGTTGAATGGACATGGGATTCCGCACAAGAAACCGCATTTCGTACATTAAAAGAGCGTCTAGTCGACGGACCAGTACTAGGTATATACAATAGGAATGCTCGCACGGAACTTCACACCGATGCCAGTAAGCTAGGTTTAGGAGGTATCCTTTTGCAGTACCAAAATGATGGAGTTTTAAAACCTATTGCTTATTTCAGTAGAGTTACAAGTAAAGACGAGCAGTTTTATCATAGTTATGAGCTGGAGACCTTGGCAGTTGTAGACTCCCTAAAGCGCTTTAGAGTTTACCTCGTAGGGATTCCCGTTACTGTAGTAACAGATTGCGCTGCATTGCGCACAACTCTGGTCAAAAAGGATCTAATTCCCCGCATAGCCCGCTGGTGGCTTTCAATCCAAGATTATGATTTACAAATCGAGTACCGAGCTGGTGATCGAATGCGACACGTGGATGCCTTAAGTAGGAACCCAGTGCAGAATCATGTCCTATTAATTGATAACTCCGATTGGCTAGTGACATTACAATTACAAGATGAAAGTATTCAGTCTCTTTTAACTCAGCTACGGAGTGGTACAGACAATCAAAACATTATTGCTAACTATACTATTAAGGATGACATTCTCTATAGGAAAACAATCAACGGGGATCGCTTCGTTATACCTAAACTCGCTAAATGGGGATTATATACAAAAATATCATGATCAAATAGGACACGTTGGTTTCGAGAAATGCGAAAAAACTATTAAGGCACAGTTTTGGTTCGAGGGCATGACTAGATTTATTCGGAAATATGTGAAGTCGTGTCTTCAATGCGCTTACGGCAAAGGGGAGCACGGTAAATTGCAGGGAGAACTACATCCAATAGAAAAGATTGCTATCCCGATGCACACACTACACGTTGACCATTTAGGCCCATTTGTAAAAACACGTAGAGGATACACATACGTATTAGTTGTCATAGATTCATTCACGAAGTTTGTATTTGCAAAACCTGTTAAAAACTGTAGCTCTATAGAAACTATAAAGCAATTGAAAGATATTATTTCACAGTTTGGAAATCCTAACAGAATTATTACAGATAGAGGCAAAGCTTTTACTAGTCGGTATTTTAGTCAATTTTCAGAAGAAATGCAATTTAAACATATTTTGAATGCCATTGCCAGTCCGAGGTCGAACGGCCAAGTAGAACGAGTGAATCGAACTTTGATTAACGGATTGAACGCTATGTCTAATAGTGAATGCACCTGGGATGATCACCTAATTGATGTAGTCTGGGGCATTAACAACACTCCTCATGCAATTACTGGTTTTGCTCCTTTTAAATTACTATTTGGACATCCCAATTCACGCTTACCAGCTTATCCTTCCGGAGAAACCAGTGACTTCGAAAGTCGAGCAAAAGCATTAGAGGACAGGCGAAACACAGCTAAATTGCGTATCGATAAACATATGACACTTATGAAGGATAGGTTTGATCGATCCCATAAAAGATGCACCAAGTATTCAGTAGGACAGTTGGTACTTTGGAAAGGGGGTATAACTAGAGTAAACGCTAATGTAACCAGAAAACTTAACGGGCTGTATACAGGACCCTATAAAGTATGCAAAGCGGAGCACTCGTTAGATCGCTACACGATATGTAGTATTAAAGGAATGAAAGGGTATCGGAAATTTTCTGCTGTTGTTCGCGGTGAAGTTCTTCGACCTTATAATTCTTCTATTGCCGATGATAGTAGCGGCAGTGACCATGAGATTGATAAAGATGATTTAATTGATTTATTAGAGAGTTAAATGTGTTAGAGTTAAATGTGTTAGAGTTAAATGTGTTAGTTAATAATAACGATGTTAAGTAAATAATGAATTACCATATATTTATGAAGTATAGCATTAGATCAAAAGTGTTTGTTTTCTCTATCAAGTACCTAATAAAATTGAAACCAGATATATTAGGATAGAGGCTATATAGGACGACAATTAAAGCTGTGTGACGTCAATTAAAGCTGTGTGACGTCAATTAAAGCTGTGTGACGTCAATTAAAGCTGTGTGACGTCAATTAAAGCTGTGTGACGACAATTAAAGCTGTGTGACGACAATTAAAGCTGTGTGACGACAATTAAAGCTGTGTGACGACAATTAAAGCTGTGTGACGACAATTAAAGCTGTGTGACGACAATTAAAGCTGTGTGACGACAATTAAAGCTGTGTGAGATTACATATATAGTGTGTGGACGAGGACAGCAATTTGTATAAATTAAGTGATAAAAGACTTAAATACTGCTTTGATGTATTAATTCCAGGTACCGTTCATCACTGGCAAACCAGACACCGCCAGTAATGTTGATCGCCATGGGACACGGCAGCTGCAGGATGGCCGAATGTTATCAGGCAACACTTCCGGCCTCAATGTGTGAGGCGAGCACATAGTAATTAATATATGGTTAATCATTTTATAAATTGATTGTAATAATAAGTAAATAATTGATTCATATCTCTGTAAAACAAAATAGTTGATTCATATATCATACGCGCCTTCCGCTTATTAGCTTCCGGCGCGACTGCTAAATATTGCATACCTATTATTATAAACGCCTGTACTCCCTTACATAAATATATAATTGTTAATTAATCAATCCTAAGATCATTTTAATTTGTTATGTATAATATAATGATTAAGTGATTAGATTCTTATTCCACTGAATTATGATTTCATCATACTGATTTCTGCATGTCAACTTCCTGCGTAATAAATCTTTAATGTTACATAAACCGGTATAATATTTACATGTAAATAATTGTTAGAATAATTAAGATATTTTACATTTAATATTATCTATTAAGTTCGTGTATTTAATATTAGCTCACGCCGCGTGTATCTATAAATACCGCCATCTTGAATATTTCGGGGCATTCGTATTGTAACTACTCTATGGTGAATTACAACATCCAAAGTAAAACGTGTCGTTATTGTTGCCGCCGCCACCCTCGGCATCCTCACACATGAAATAAAACAATATTAAAATATTTTGGTTATTTTATTATAACGAATCGTCGGATTCTTCATACGAACTCGAATCGTCGCTTGAATCATCTGCAGTGTTTATTATTAACTCTTGTGTAGGTATGTTGTCAAATTCAATTTCCCGATCCCAATCGGAGAATATTATATTTTTTGTCTTGTTGACGACACTCGCCCAGTTTTCAGGCGTCACACTAGCACATGCGTTTTTTAAAAGTTCAAGCATTTTATTTGCTGTGAAAGGAGGAGTTGTATTGTTTCTTGCGGCGTGTCCTTTGACTTGTGCCCAGATCATTTCAATTGGATTATATTGACAGTGGTACGGAGGAATTCTGATTACAACATGCCCATATTCTGCTGCCATTTCGTCAATGACATATCGTTTTGGCTGCTTTTTACTTTTTAATATTTTAAGTAATTCTACTTTTAGAAGGGATTCGTCCACATCTTCCCCATTATCACGAAGCCAGTTTATAATCTCGTGTTTTTTGTTGGCCTGTGTTGGCATTTTATTAATTTGACGAGAGTGATAGGGTGCATTATCAATAAATATTGTTGATGGCTCTTCAAGTGATGTAAGCATTTCTCTGAACCACTTTTCATACACGTCCGCATTCATCTCCTCATGATAGTCTCCTGTTTTTTTTTATTTGAACGCTAACAGAGCGTCTGGTACAAATCCCTTTGTAGTTCCCGCATGGCAAATGATGAGGCGTTCACCTTTCCCCATTGGCAATGCAGAAGTAGAAGCAGCAGTATCGTCAGTCCAACCTTTTGATATGGAATGATTGGCATTGAGCCAAGTTTCATCTGTAAAAACGACATTCGACCAGTCTTCTATTTTCTTCGCTTGTCTTAAAAATTCACAGCGAGACAAGGCTATATCACGACGTTCCATTAAAATTTTTCTTTTGTCGAATTTCTTATACAAGAACCCGATTTGGTGCAGCACCTTTGACAAAGAAGATTTTTGACCACGAAACAAGCCACAATTTCGTAGAGACGCTACTAATTTTTTCAAAGTAGGAATCTCTTTGCTTGTGTAATAATTGTATATATGACGACGAATAGCATCAGTATCAAAACTGTCAATTGCTGTCACTTTACGGGGCTGACGTTTTTTCTTAGGCGTAGATAGCTTGTTCTGTTCAATACCACTACTACCATAGGCTTCTTTAGTGATTTTCGCCACCGTTGGAGCACTAATACCTAATGCTGCTGCAACACGGTCTCTAACTTGGGTTACTGGTATAAGGAATCCGCCATTGCGGCTTTCCTTTTCAAAAAATTCACGAAGCCGCAGCACTAACTCTCTGGATTGTCCTTTAAGCACCATACCTTTCGGCATTTTGCAAGTAAAATCTTACTGGGAGGAACGATACGCTCAACTCAATCAAAGTAAGAACAATGAAATCAATACGGTGGAATATAAATACTCAACACGGCGTATGAAAAATATGAAAGAGCACTCAGCGAACAGAAATGTGACCAGCACGGGAGTCTTATTGCGAGTGACAGACAACACAACAAAATGGCGTCGCCGGCGCGCCGTTCAGTGTTGCCAATTCGGCTTAAAAAAAAAGGGGTAGGCTGGATGAGAAAATTAGTGATTTACTACCGCAGACGAGGGCGCCATTGTCTCTAAGTAAAGTTTGGAGCAGCGGACCCCGCTTAATGGAAAAATGCTTCATAAAGTAGTTATTTTTTATTTTGCAAAGTACAAAGTAAAATATTTTGGGAGGACTGAATTAGTGGGTATGCAAAAATTAATGTGCCCAAATAACAAATATATTTACAGAAGTGAAGTTTTTAAATAATATGAAATATGTATTTAAGCAAAAATAAAATATCCGTGTTAAATCGATTAAAAGTTCTTCCTGACTAAAATCAATTATTACAAAACATAGTATCCGTAATACATTGGTACAACACTAATTGATCAGAATTCGACCTGCCAAAAGTAAAATAAATGGTTGGAACGAGTATAGTTGTAATTTGAGATTACTAATGAGGTTTTAATATTAAAATATTAATTAACTATAGTCCATAAAATATAGGATGATCTCTGTGACAGTTGTCCCTAGTGCTGTCACGCTCACGATAAAGTCCGTAGTTTTTTATCGATAAACTCTTTATTTTTATAATTGTGATTTTCTATTTAAATTAAAATACAATCGATGAAAATCTTTTTGAATTTATTTCAAACAAATAGTGTTTTTTGACTCTTTTAATTATTTAAAAGGAGTACAGTTAAGGTCTAGGTCACTATTATCGTCATCACTGGAGCGTTCCTGCTAGAACATTTATCATTTTTTGCCAAATAGGGACAGTTGTTAGATCAATCGATCAATTACGACTGTTTTATAAATAAATATGTCTAGTTTATTGACAATAATGCGTACATAATGTTATCATCTACTCAGAGATGAAAAGTAGTTTTTTAATGTTTAATTAATTCAATTTATGTATTTTATAATATGTCTGTTTTAATTCTGAAAAATATGTTGAAAGTTTTATATAGATACTATATTGAGTTTTTCTTTTATGAATAATTTAATAAAGATCGGTTATCAATTTACGTATATCGACTGTCCCATCTCTTTTTTATTTTCAGTCCAGTATGACTTTGTACGTGTGTAACCATCATTTATGTATAAAACGTTTACTAGGTATTTCAGTACTCACGAGGTACATTTTAGGCATGAATATTAATATTTTTATATTTATAATATATTGCAATTCAGTTGCAATAAAACTGACACGAAAAAAATGAAAATATATTTGATACAAAATGAAATTGTAAACATGTCACTCGTTCAAACTTACTTCGTTGGTTTCGTTGACATCTGTCACAGAGATCAAACTATATTTTATGGACTATATATAGTATTGCGTAGTTACGATTTACTAGTACAAAAAGTAAGAAATAAGATTTGCAAAAAAATATTGTTTGATTATTTTATGCTTGGTTACACATTATAGTAAAAGCTCATATCTATACCAATAAATAAAATTGGAGTGTCTGTTTGTAATGTCAAAATAATAGGCTTTTTTCATGCTCATACAGTTATTTGGAAGATACCTATGCCTCAAAATCACTTTATATTTTTTTTGTCTGTCTGTTTGTTCCCGGTAATCTTCGAAACGGCTGGACCGATTTCAAAAATTCTTTCACCAATGGAAAGCTATAATATCAGGGAGTAAACTAGGCTATATTTTATCCCGGTATTCCCACGGGAACGGGAACTACGGGGATAAGGCGACAGAAACCGAAGCGAAGCGAGGGCGGGTTGCTAGTCTCATATAAATCATAATATTTACCGACGTGTGCTAGTAAATAGCAGATGATTTTACCATCAGAGTTAGATTACATTCTGTCTGTTGCTGAAATAAGAATACAACTAACCACCCCCTATCTTACCCATGGGTGTCATAAAATACGTCTAAAGGATATATGCAGATAACATCTATGCAAGAGATGGAAAACTCGAAATGAGACCCAACACATCTGACCAGCGTGTTATATTAGGTGAAATTCCCTTCCACAATGGTGCAGAGACCAAGCCCAATAGTGGGACGTATATGGGCTAAAATAAGATAAAAAATATTTTACATATTATCTTATTTAATTTTTGATTTACATTAATTATTATGATAAGAAATCCTAACCTAAAATAGCTTAACCTAAAATAGGCTTGTCATCTCTCCACCACCCAACAGTGCGCTGGGGGTGGCGCCGAGATGGCCGCAAGAGTGAAATACTCCAAATACGCTTGCCTGGAGTCGGCGTATGATTTTGTCCCTTTTGCTGTGGAGACGGCTGGACCGTGGGGCTCTGAAGCTAAGACACTGGTGCAGGAGCTTGGGAGGCGCCTGCGGGGAAAGGGGCGGGATCCGCGCTCTGGGTGGTTTATTGTCCAACAGGTCTCGCTGGCAATCCAGCGCGGTAACGCAGCCAGTTTAATGGGTACTTTTGGGGCAGGGTCCGTACGTGGGATCATTTAGTTTTTAAGTTTGACTCGTGGCTTCCTTGTCATTTAATATTAATTGACTTGTAACATTTATTATATACTATTATATAGTTTATAGTATTTATAGTATAAATATAATAATTTTACATAACAGAATATTAAATCCAAGAAATAGGAAATAAATTTCTATGAAAATGTGTATTTACAAATATTTTTAAATTAAAAACCTAAAATATACTATTAATATTAGGTAAATATCTTATCCACCACGTCCCTGTCGAGGGCGTTGATTATCTCCCTTAGCTATTTGACTGTCATCACAGACGTTCTCCTAGACAATTGAAGTCCATTTAGTAATAATTGGATTGGATAATTCTCTTGGGACGAGATCTTTGGACCAAGCTTTGTCTATTTGATGTTTAAAATCAAAAGCTATGTCAACTAAGAGAAATCTATTATCTAAATATGAATAGTGTTTGTCGGCGCTTAACGAAATGAAATGTTCAAATATATTATATTCGATGCCTTAGAACCAGTGGTATGAGAATGAGATTGTAAATTGAAATGTCTGGCACGCCGAATCTATCTAAAAGTTATAGGTACAGGTATGCCGCTGGACGACAAAAAGCTTATAATCTGTTATTACTAATTTGGTAGCGCATAATTGGTATGTTATATTCCCTATTTCTTACGTAATAAATACGTGGAAGGTGCAAAGAAAATAGCATCCACCTGGATAGCTATAAATCTATTAGACTTAGGTCTTACAGTAGATTTCGATTGGCCGATGAATGGATGAACTAATAGTTTAGTTGTCGCAAGTCGTGTTCAATCGCCTTACCCTCATAGTTCCCGTTCTCGTAGGAATACCGTGACAAAATGTAGCCTATGTTACTCCCTGTTATTACAGATTTCCATTGGTAAAAGAATTTTTGTAATCGGTTCTATGGTTTAAGCTTGAAAACGTAACAAACAAACTTACTTTGGCATTTATAATATTAGTAAGGATGTATTCCACCACAGCCGGTGAAAGATATTTGAGATGATAACATTGCAGCGATAGAGTTGCCCAAATTGTACTACTAAATGGTACCATTATTCTATGCCAATGTTGGCATCGAGTCATCATCATCATCATCATCTTACTCCTTTCGTACAGGCCTATCTGACATCATCTCTGTGGTCACGCCCTGTCTATACATATTTTCTTTGGTCTTCCTTTACCATTAAAGTCTTCTACATTTTGTAAATTTTGGTCTTTAATTTGATTGTAACTCGGGAATCGTATGTTTTACTCGTGACCTGCCACCATTTCATTTAACCTACATTAATTCTGTGCTTCTCTGCACAATCTAAATGACCATCATTTTGAATAAAAAAAACGAGCTATCGAAAGCCTGACAATACTAGTAAGGAATTAAAATAGTATCATCATTTCATCATGATTCCAACTTCTATACGTCCCGTTGGGCTCGGTCCTCCTCTACGATAATAGACTTTGACTTTGAAATGACGTAATAAAGACTTAACCTACTATACAACGCTGGAAAGATGTATTGATATAGGGTTTCATTTAATTTCTTTTCTCTTGCCTAGATGTTTTATGCATATTAGTCGTCTTTTCGACACCTACAAGTAAGAGACCCCTCTCTGGTGGTAAATTGTATTCTTACTCTTTCACCATAGGCAAAAATAATATCATTATTCATCATCATCATCATCATATCAGTCCATGTACGTCCCAGTGTTGGCCTCGGGCCTTCTCTACAACAGGAGAAAAATTGTCCTAATATTTTACTTCTCTTGCATCACATATCTTTTTCATTCATTCTTTTGATAACATCTAATGTTATCTGCATATTGTAATCTGTTAGTTGTCTTTTACGATGACGACGGGCGAGAGAGGGGATGGTGAATTGTATTCTTACTCTGTCACCACACGGTATACAATATTATTATTCCATATTAATTTCCACAAAATGGCGAAGGTTGGTTGAAATGAAGTTATAACAAATAATGCCTTAACATAATCCTCTCATCTTGTGGAATCTATTAGCTCTTTTGCGCTGTATACGCTTACCAACTCAAATTTGATTACTGTAATAGATCCGTTGTACAAATTTACACTGACAAAATTAATTTCGGACGACAAACAAGGCCTTTTGTTGCCACAGAATATAAAGAAATACAACCTTTTATTTAGGTGTCGGAAGATGATTAAAACAAAAAATCAACGATGAATTTGTACTAAGAATTACTCGTTACTTAAAGACCTTGTTATTTCTGTTATTATTTTTTTATGCAACGTAAACTTCGCATATTAATACTGCTATGCCATTTGAGACGTTAACGATATTTTTTTATTATATTTTTGGTTATTAAAAGCCGGGGTTATTGATTTTATCACCATCATAACCCACATACGTCTCAACGTTGGGCTCAAGCCTCCTCTACAATGGGAGGGAAATTGACCCACTACACTACGCCGGCGCCGGTCACGCGAGTTGGTATAGGGTTTTGTTTCGAGTTTTCTCTCTTACACAATTGTTATCACCACACAGAATTATTGATTTACTGATTTACATTTTAATCATTCTTATAGTAGTATTATAAGTGAAGGCAATTATTATAAGTAGATAAAAGGTAAACCGTTTACTAATTGAAACATATATTTCTCTGCCGAATTTGTCAGATAATATCAGCTCTACAGATAGCGTAATTGTCAAGACCTACCGCACCAGTGTCATTGATTTGGCTACCACAGAAAAATACTTTCGCGCCTGATGCTGCCGTGACCGTGGCAGTAGGTGGCCAGACCGGAAATTTATAATCATCACCCAAGACGACGCTAACCGCGTGAAGCTGAGTGCACAAGCCACCGGGGTGTCAACTCAAGACGATACCCGAACACTCCGGTAACCCTTCTAGACGGGACATTGTTGACAAGGTCGGCTAACAGTGGCCCGTCCATATGGTGCTTGAGTCTCGTGGATGGATGACGGCGCGCGACATACCACAGCTTGACGCCAAAAAAAAGAAAAGTAAAATAGTTTCTAGATATTTTCCATCGTCCTATAGATTTTAATTGTCTTGGGACCCGCACCAAATTTAAAGAGTGGTAGGACCACACTGTCGACAGTTATCTGTCTACAGCCGCGGTCCGGTCCGTCCGGGGTAGTACCACACTATCGCAGAAAATCGACGTCTGAGTAGTAGCAATTTGTTACTGCCCTCCGTTCGGTGAGCGAGAGAGCCGGAAGCCCAACTTTCTGAGGGTGTTTGTGTGTGGAGGGTTTTGGTGGTGCCCTTGGTATCACCGAGCCTCAATGCACGCATTCACACTCCCTTCACTTTCTTCGCGGTAGGCAGCGACCCTGTAAAGGTCCATGGGCGGCAGCAACACTTACCATCAGGTGTACTGTTTGCTCGTTTGCCACCGTCTGCTACAACAAAAAAAAAAATAGAAAAAGTTAAACAGGAGGAGTTGGAAGAGATTGATTTCACTTCCCTCCTACGGAATGCGGGAGACATGAAGCAAAATTAACTAGTTAATCAATAAATAAGAAGACGTGCAGTTACGATAAGCGCAGCCGCACAGCACCAGGGATATGGGAGAACTAACAGGGCCTATATGTGAGCCTTCAGATTGATTACTATAGTAGGTATGGCAGAAACGCCTGAACGCACGGAAATTTTCTCGAGTTGCTACAAGTTCCATACAGTATACTACTCCAGAGGTCACTTGCACATATGGTCGCGCTCGTTACGCCAGATATCGCACTCCCAGAGAATGTGGTGTGCTAATTGTTCATACTGATGATCAAATGTGGAACATTGACATAATGGTGAGGATACGAGATTAAAAGAAAATAACTTACTCTTGAAATTGCCATGGCCAGTTGGGAATTGGGCCACACAATAGTCAATCTCGAGCCACACTTTCTCCATGCGCTTGCGTGCTACATGGGAAAAATAGATAGAGATGACGGCCTTTTGGTGATGAATTCCATCTCTTCTGCCATTCAGTTCGTTCTTCGTAAACAACGGATTGCGGCGCAAATAATCTAGCGATTAATTTAATTAGGTTTATATTTTTAAACTTATCTTGTAATACAAGGATAAGTTCCTTATTTAAAAAAAGTTTTGGTATAAATCACTAGGACAGATATAACTCCTAACACGATGCATCCGTCCTAGAATTATCAAGTACAATTGAAAATTTCGTCTTAATACAGAGCAGGAACGATAAAGAGCTCTTTATCGTTCCTGCTCTGTATAGTACCTAGTAGTACCTCTCAGTGTTCCTACGATTTATTTCATAACGTAAAAGTACACCTTAACACTAAAGCAATGAGGCAACAATACTTAAAATAAAATTTCTCAAAAATTAAATTCACAATCTTAATATATTTGAACTCGTGACGCGTATGTATATTCAACCAACACTACTTCGATTTAAAAGATGCCGCCAGCTATTTTCAAATGAATGAGTCACGTATGTCCACCATCGCATCGTATAGGTACAACCTGTTAGCTTCTACACAATAATTTGTATCGCCTGTCTTAGTAAATAGTTATAACATTCGTAGCAAGCATACATCTTGTAAAGCTGTCTCACTTATGTCATTATTCTAACATTACAAGAAGTATTTCGCAAAAAAACATTTCGATGTTATATGAACATAATTTGAATAGGCTTCTTGTTAATAGTGACTCACTCGCTCCGACTCGTATTTCAAAAGCTAGTTTGAACAAATTGTAGACAGGAATCTTTGCAGTACTACCTAATTAAATAAACCCGTTATATGAAATGACGCATCTAAAACGATTATTAGCAGTACATAACTGTTAATTGACAACTTGCCGAGCTTTATGTGGATATTAGAACTATCATATAAATATATTTTTATCAGTGAATTTATAATGTTTTGGATGAAGATAAGACAGTGGAACAATTATATTATTTAGGCATAAACCAATATACATCATAATCCTATATTGTCTACTAGCATTCGTTAGTTTCTTCTATATACTGGTTTTCTACTAACGCTTATAGTAAAAGTTATTCAGGTATAAGTAGGTAGGTATCTCTAAAACATACAATATAATAAAATATTTAGCGCCACCTGTTACCATTTACGTGTAATTTTTAGTGCCATTCTTCATTTGATTTGCTTACTTTACGCCATCTCTTGTCGATATACTGAACTACTTACGAATGGCTCCTACAATAAATTACACTCTTATTGTTCGACGTAGTGATTTGACAGAATAAACATGGCGCTAGTAACACTAAATGAGATGTTGCCAGACTCTAATAATACTTCAATATTGTATATCTTTACTATAATCTCATAATAATTTATTATTCTCCAAGCGGTTCTAATCAGATAACACAACAGATAGTGTTTAATATATTTTTGACAGGCGATTTTCATTATTGGAAGGCATGTAATTAAATATTGTACTACCAAAAAAGAAATAAATTAATTAAAAGTAAAGCTGTCTTCGCTGATTCAAGAGTTTGGAATCATCATGTGGAACGGCTGAAATGGTATTGTGGTCATTGTGGACGCTAAGTAGAATGTAGGGATGATACTTAACAAAAATGTATACTAGCAACCCATATTTTAATGTCAAAGTGACAGCATGCCAAAGCTATCATATCTGTCACTCACATCGTCTACATTGTCAAGTTTTCGAATCAGTTGTTTGTCAAACGTTTTTCGGGCGGAATGGCCGTGAATAACGAACAGCGTGGTATCACAATTACAGTTTTAATTGGATACGATTAATTATAACACATTTACAAGCTACGCATAGCAAAATTGCGTTGGCGAATAATGAATATAAGCTACAATAGCCAAAAAACTTTACAAAAACGAAAATTTGAGCATTAAAAATCGGTAAATCTTATTACAATGGTGAAAGATGGACATAAACATCGGTCGTTGTCGATCTAGTCCGTTGTTTTGATATTGACGCTATATGGAATGTGAGCAAGTGTATTGGCAATAAAACAAATTATAACCGCAGTGAGTATTATTATGTATTTATTAGAGAGTCATAGCTAGATTATAGCGTGCGACTTTATTGACTTTCGCCGAATATTTCAGTTGCCGAGTTTTATGAAACTTATTAAGCAAAAATACTGCTATTTACTATAGACAAGAAAAAGCAGTAAATATAAAAAATACACGCTTACGCATTTAAAAATATGTCAATATCTACTATTACCACGATAATATAATACGTAATAATTATCTTATTTTTTTATCTTTTAAGGTCATTTGTAAACATATAAATTGTTATTGTAAATATTTGTTAAGAATAGTCATTATGTTTCGTAATAATGTCTTATAATGCTTTCTAAATACCTGCCTTTTTCTTCTTTCACATATCAATAGTTGAAGATTATCAAGTTGTAAAATTATGATAAGATCAAATGTAATACTTGGTAATTTATCATTGAATTTTTTAATATATACCAACAGTATTCATTTTGTTTTCATTTAGAATCAATCTACATACCTTAAATCTATGATTCATTATTATTTATTGTGGAATAATTGTACTTTTTTACATAATACTGTCCTGTAACTTTATATTACTACTATTTGTTCAGACTTTAAATTAGTTTCAAGTCATAAATATTGAATTGATGCACTTAACTCACATTAAATGATTTTTTTTATTAATGTCTTTATTTTGTAAGAAATATAAAATATTATGGAGTTAAAAATTCTTTACCCATAAATATTAACTAAGATTGTCATCACCAACAGCATCATCTCAGCCTATATACATCCCACTGTTGGGCAGGGCCTCCACCATTATGGCAGAGAATTTATCCTACTATACCACACTGGTCAAACATTGACATAGGATTTCATTTTGAGTTTTCCTTCTGTTATATTGGTGTTATCAGCATATTATATCCCTTAGTCGTTTTTTACGTCACCCATGGGCAATAGAGGGAGTAGTGAATTGTATTCTTACTCTGTCACCACACTGAGAAATTAAGATTGTAGTTGGTATTTTTTTTTACTAATCAATTATGTTCTTGTAGAGGTGGGAATTTCAGATGGAGAATCTGATAACACTTCTACCTACCCTGTTATTGAACTTTCACTATGCATTCAACACTTTCATCTTTATGTCGCTAGATATATGTATTCAATTATGTCTCCATCAGTCATCTATAGAAATGTTGGACATAAACCTCCTTATAAAGGCGATGATGACTTCCCAAGAGAGTATTAGCATTCTTGTGACAATCTTCAACTAATTTTTATGACTAACATCAGGGGTGATGACATCTTAACCCCTCACCAATAAACCACTAAACGAAACAATTAAATATTTTGAATGGTATAGAAAAACACAAATTGTTATAATTTGTCTTATCTTTTCATCATTTAAAAATACTAGTAAATTCATAGGTTTCACCCGTATTTTATTTTTTGCTATGAGAATACAGAGATAAAATGTAGCCCATTTAACTCGCTGATAATGTAGCTATCCATTGATTTTTGGCTTTTAACACCTAAACCATCAAGCCAAATGGAATTGACGATTATATTTTATTTAAAGGAAATTAAATGCTCTACAAAAACCACTGATTGAAATTTTTTGTCTGATAAACGGTTTTCTAATAACCATGCCTTGAACATTGATAAGATTTTTCATTTACATTGTTAAACTTTGGAATTTTGCTTCATATAAGAATTAGCATATGAACAAAAGTCAATAAAAATATTTTTAATGGAATTAAATAAATAAATATTATTTGTGGGTATTGTATCAAAATTTAATATATATATATCTTGAAACAATTATAATAATAGAAAGAATACCTACTGGATCCAATCACCACAAGCAACCCAACGTTAAAAGACTTTCCATAAAAAAAATCTAGCTAGAATCTACTAAAAGATATTTATTATATTTTATAGACTTTTATATATAAGCAACAGCCTGTACTAAGACATACCCCTAGCCTTGTGTTGCTAAGGACTACAGAAATACATTTAATGGAAACAAAATAGTCCCAAACTCAGAATAATAATTTATAAACCTCACACAGAATATGACCTTCATGAAAGTGGAGCCCATGACATCCACGGAAGTTAGTTATTTAAACTGTTACAACATTTATATAGTAGTTTATTTTGTATGTGTGGAGATGCTTAAGACAGTCTTCCACTGGTAAGGTCAAAGTCGTCGCAAAATTGCGTAGCTTAATTCTCGATATACCAGTAAAAGAAGTGGATATAAGACACGCAAAAAAAAGAATATGTTTCTATATTACCGTGAACAAAGATGCTTTCCAGTAAAGTTTGCACACAGTGCGCAGAGACGCGACAGGCTAGAGTAAATGAAATGACCGTTCTTTGTAGCACTACCGTAGCATAAAGCGCGAGTGACTGTGACCGTCTTAGATTAACAGACACACATTTCGTAGGTAGCGTGATAAAGAGGTTTCACTAAGTTACATTTACTCTCCTCTAGCTTGTCGCTTATAATTTTGCGTGTCAGCTTTGCATGAGATAGACCGAGGCCATGTTCGGACTTAGGTATAGTCCGATTCCCGTTGTCTATTTTACCGAGTTCGTGTGTGAGATTGTACCGAAGTCAATGTCGCCGTATATGTGGTCTAATGGAAAAACAAATATACAGCGAGAGAGCGACAGAAGAGCATTATGGATTATAATATAATCCATAATGCTCTTCTGTCGCTCTAGATAATTGAACATGTGCTAGACTAGAGCCATTCCAAAAAAACCACAGGTGCTACGTTCGTGCAAAATGTTATTTGTATGACAACGTAAATATTCTCATTATATGTATATTATAAAGATATATACTTAATTAATATAAATATTAGAGAAACGAGGCAAATGTAATTATCAAATCAGTAAGTACATTAAATTTAGTATCAGACGAATCGCGAGAATTTGATGCAGTCCAGAGTCAAATTGCAACGTGAATCTTTCTATGGACCTGGCCTGCACATTATTTTCTGCATTTACAAGACGACTAAGAAATTATGGCCTTGGCATCTTGGCCCTCATTCACTATGTCGCTAGAGAATTTACGAACATAACAAGGTCAGAATTCAAAATTATAAATAAATTTATGCAAATTTTGTCATAGCGTATACTAATTCTACGTTGTCTTAATGAAACCGCTTACATGTTTTTGTACTCAAAGTATACGCCTGATTCGCTATCCCACCAAAGATAACACGGCTAAAATATACGAGGTCATAAAACTCGTTCTTAAATCAATTACAAAAGGAAATGTTGTCATTTGTCAAACCTCCTTGCGAATGTAATTGGTGATAGCATCAGATCGGTTTGGCTCAAGTCGATCTAAAACTGAGTCGTCTTTTACAACACCTACGAGCAGTGTAACTGTTGATAGATATAAAGTATAGGTTAAAATTATCTAAAAAAACAACAACATACAATGCTTTATGAAAAAGTGAGGGGGCTAATCCTAATAGCATGTGTAGAAAATTCCTAATGCTGATTAATGTGTTTTTGTGACAGGTGCGCAAGCGCAGCCATGACCGCCGACGAGTCCAGTGTGCGCGTTGCAGTCAGGTATCTCCTCCTGCTTTTTATTACATTATTTGTATACATAACATTACCATACGGCTCTTCCTGGGCGGGACCGCTTTCAAGCTATCGTCTCGTTGCAGCTAAAGCATATACATCGCGTTTTTGATGACGAACTTAACGATAATTTATATCACAAAGATTTCTTAAGAGTGGCCAAAATATGGACGTTTTCATTAATTTACATTGAGAGCAATTTGGATTACCAAATATCAACAAATCAGTAATATCTTCCATATTGCTTGAGAACTAAACCCAAAATTTTGAAATTGATATGCGCTGCCGACAAAATTAAAACAAATGCGTCCGAATCGATTATCTAAAGTAGATTCTTTCAAATTATGTAATTATTATAATTAATGCATAATTCACATGACCTTGTTTTTTAATTAATGTAAGTTTTTTTTACATAGTTCTGCAAGCGTTAAACTCGTACAAAAAATAAATGGTCACATTATGGACGTATACGATTTTAGTAGGACCAATTTTAACATTGTTATTGTAGAATAAAATTACGTAAGTAAGAAATAAAAAAATATAGAATCATAGTGCATGACATACACAAACAAGACTAAATAAATAAAAACATCATAAATTGCGACTTTGTAAAAAAATGAGTTATTATCAGTATCAGTATACGTACATTTAGTAAGTAATATTTACCGTCCATATTATCGGTAAAGTCATTTATGGTGGTCGGACCACACTATCAATAGTCTTCTGTTTACAATTGCGAGCCGTCTGTACGGAGTAGTATCACACTCTCGCAGAAAATCGATGTCTGAGTAGCAATTTGTTACTGTACTTCGTTCGGTGAGTGAGGGAGCCGGTAGTCCAATTTTCTGAAGGTGTTTGCGTGTGATGGGTGTTGGTGATACCTTTAGTGTCACCGAACCTCTTTGCACATATTCACATTTCCTTTACTTTCTTCGCGGCATGCAGCAGCCTCACAAAAGTTCTTGTGCAGCAATCAACTCCATTTATAGGCATTGTAATGAACCATGTCCAAGAAGTATTGACTTATAAAGTATTTAATAAGAATATGATCTATGTAACATAATATAGTGTTGATATACTGGGTGTGTCGTAAATAGTGGTCCACCGTTAAGGATTCGATAAACCAGATAATTTACTATAACAAATTCCATTTTTAACCATTTTTAGCCGAGGGTTCCGTAAATATTAATTTTTAGTTATTTATTTACCAAATTTCTACCTCTTGTAACAAATTTGGTTGTAGTTTTATCAAAAACCATTATATTTTCATTTTGATTACTGTTAATTACTGCTGAATACAAGAGCTATCGTTTATTAACATGTTATTTAATGTAGATTTAGATCTTCTGCAAAAAAAAATGATTGTACTCGAATTTTAACGGATTTTTTTAACATATCATGCTAATTCAAAAGCGATTTATGTAAAAAAAATGTACTACATTGTCAGTGCCCATTAATTTAATAATATGCCTATTTAATACCAATTTCAAAATGGTATCATAATACCAGATCCCTATAAAAAACAGCAAGATATCTAATTTTAATTGAAGAAAGTAAGATTTTCATTAAAATTAATTTTAAAATTTATTGCTATAATACTTACGATTTTTGTAAAAAAAAAAACTTTACTATCAGTGCCTACTTATTTAATTATATTCCTACTTAATACCGATTCTAAAAGGTTTACTATCCCATTAATAAAACAAGTAATGAAATTTTAGTTAAAAACGACTATAAAAGACAACTTTTTACTATTGTTGCAAAGTGATCTAGACCTAACTTGTAAATTACAACAAGGTATTGAAAAAAAACAAGTCATACATCATCATACATCATTTATTGTTATTCTTTAACATTTAAATTACACCAAGTGCTCGAAATGGCTCCCATTTGCAGCTATGCATGCTCTGCAACGTCGAATAAACGACCGTTTAAGTCGCCGAGCAAACCCCCTCTCGTTTATTTTTCTAGCTGCTGTGTGTATGCTAGTCCTCAAGTGATCAATGGACGTTATTTCTTCTTTGTACACATGTTCTTTCAGGCAACCCCAGTAAAAAAAATCCAGGAGATTTAAGTCTGGCGAGCGCGGTGGCCATAGTATTGGACCTAAGCGTCCTATCCACCTATTTGGATACGCTGTGTGTAGGTGCTCTCGTACTCTAACAGCATAGTGAGCGGGACAGCCATCGTTCTGGAGCCACATATCTTCTTGGACTTCAGGAGCGACGTTTTGAAGAAGCATTGGCAAGTCAGTCCGCAAAAAACTTAAATATCTGTCTGCATTTAAAGTTTCTGGCAGCTCGTGTGGACCGATTATCTGTCCGTTAATAATTCCGGTCCAAAGGTTTATTTTAACTTGATACTGTGATCTATCTTGTCTTATGAGATGTGGGTTTTCTCGCTGCCAGCTATGCAGATTATGTAGATTTAAATATCCATCTTTTTTGCATGATGATTCGTCGCTCCATAATATTTTATTAAAAAATTGCGGGTCTTCTCTTATTCTGCGTAATATTTCTCTACAAAATCGTACTCTGAATGCGTAATCTCTAGGTAGTAATGACTGTACCCTTTGATAGTGGTATGGGTACATATCATTTCTTTTAAGTACGCGATGTACCGATTTAAAAGGTATGCCAGTTCTGCGACTTAAGACACGCACCGATGTTGAAGGATCTTCAGCAACTAAATTCATTACCGCTTCATCGTTGTGTGCTCGCGGTCTTCCTTCACTTGCACCACCTACTCCTGTGCCAGGTATCCTCCCCTCGGTGTACGCGTTATGCACTCTCCCAAAGACGCGATGATCAGGATGTCTTCGATTGGGATATCTCTCCCGGTAAAGACGAGCTGCTTCTCTAGCGACACCTCTGCATTCCCCGTAAATAAAATGCATGTCGGCATATTCACGCGGTGTGTACCGAGACATGTTTATCACTGTACCTACTGTACGGTAGTCCAAAACGTTGAGCAAGCCACAAGTTACTATTACACGTAGCCAAAGATCACCAAAACAACAAATCCAATCATTAGGCAAATTAAACAGAGTCCGGGGTCAGGCATACAAAAACAACGAAGGTAAACACACAAAACGCATACGACGCACGGGTGACGAGATCGTACTAAGTTAAATCGTTTCGATATTTATTTTCAACGTTACGAGCGAAAGGAATAGCTTACATTAACCATGTCCTTTCCTTATCACTCGTATTGTGCGATTCTCGATTGGCGAGAGCTCCAACAGATCTTTTGTTAACAACATGTCACAGGTAAAAAAAGGGTCGGGCCTTTTTTTACCTGAATTTAATTGTTAGTGCGCTCTTAAAACCAGTTTTGTCACACTCAAATTATATTTCAAAGTTTTATTACCATATTATCCGTTTTGTTGTAAAATTAATGCAACAAAATGTTTAAATTAATTTTAATGAAAATCTTACTTTCTTCAATTAAAATTAGATATCTTGCTGTTTTTTATAGGGATCTGGTATTATGATACCATTTTGAAATTGGTATTAAATAGGCATATTATTAAATTAATGGGCACTGACAGTGTAGTACATTTTTTTTACATAAATCGCTTTTGAATTAGCATGATATGTTAAAAAAATCCGTTAAAATTCGAGTACAATCATTTTTTTTGCAGAAGATCTAAATCTTCATTAAATAACATGTTAATAAACGATAGTTCTTGTATTCAGCAGTAATTAACAGTAATCAAAATGAAAATATAATGGTTTTTGATAAAACTACAACCAAATTTGTTACAAGAGGTAGAAATTTGGTAAATAAATAACTAAAAATTAATATTTACGGAACCCTCGGCTAAAAATGGTTAAAAATGGAATTTGTTATAGTAAATTATCTGGTTTATCGAATCCTTAACGGTGGACCACTATTTACGACACACCCTGTATAAACATATGCGATATTTAAATGAGTGCAAATGAGCTACTATGATTATAAATACAACAATAAAGACAGGGTCTTAAAGACACACGATGGAAGTGAAACTTTTGTATAAGAGGATTTTTTTTTCAATTTTTTACTTATTACTTTTGAATATTTTGTTGATCATTTCATCGTCTCGTCTCAGATCATACACGTCCCACTGCTGGGCTCGAATCTCCACCCCCCAATAGGAGGGCAATTGACCTACTAATCTTACTGGTCTGACCTGTTGGCATAGGGTTTTATTTCGAGTATTTCTTCTCTTGCACAGATATTGTATCTGTGTATATCCCTAAGTCCATTTTTACAACATCCACGGGCAAGGTGGGGAATTGTGAATTGTATACTTACTACGTCACCACACGGAAATAATTCATTTATGTTCATAAAATTATGTAAGCGAGAAGAGCGTATGTGTCACTTTTCTTCCATACACGAAGGCAATCGAAACTCTGCGCTCCATCTACCCGAGATAATGTTTGACCCAATCCCTTTTTCTCCCAAAAAGGTTGCTGATCAGAATTTCTAAAGTCTCTCACAAAAAGTTTCGGTTCAAAAAGCACGTTTTTGTCAATTATCTTTCCTAATCGCGTTAATGCCGCTGTCCTAATGGACATTAATCATTACTTGGTGACGTCACCATCATTATTAACAGGACTATCGCTTAGTACAAGTTCATTAATCATGTCATTGTATGAAATGTTGTGTATATTATATAATAATGTGTAATTATTAGGTTAATTTAATCGTACTATTTAAATCATTATTGCTCGGTTATTTTTTTATCCAATGAGTCCGTTTTTAACTTATTTAGCGACAATAAAAGTACATACCTTATATATTTTTAAAATTAAAAAGAACAATTTTCTTTTTTAAAATGGAAGGAAGGAAGGGAGACCCACCACTTGTCCACTATTTTAGAAGATAAGGAAATCTTACTCTCACGTGATGAGCATCTTCCAGAACATCAACTTGTAATTTGCCGCAAAATTTCGAATATTTATTCGACACGTGTTTCGCCTCTAAACGAGGAATCCTCAGGAGGATTCGGCTTCAAATGCATCTCATAGTCCACCTTATCCTTCCCTTGTGATGTGCGATACATTGATTAACCGCAGGAAAGTGGTGGGTCTCCCTTTCTTCCTACCATTTTAAAATAAAAATGGATTGTCGCAATGTATCGCCTAATTCAATCAACAATTATCTTATTACCACAAGAAACCTAAAAATATAAACCTAGGCGACTTTAAAAATATTATCCACTAGGTAAGTTTATAATCTTAAAAAGCTAAAACTTATTTTAATATAGAATTTGATGAGAACTATTGGATTTTATGGTTTACGTTGTTAACGCCCTGAGATTTAGGGGTTTTTGGATTCATATTGTTATTACAGCCACTACGGTCCACTCCCATTGTGGGGGTGTGGGATATAACTTAACGTTTCTTAGTCATCACTTAAGACATCAGTGAGAAAAAAGTAAGAATGAATACGTTAGTGGAGATCGATGTCTAAAATTACATTGCCATCCTTACTATCATTATAAATGCGAAAGCAAGTTTGTTTGTTACGCTTCACGCTTAAACAACTAAACCGATGTCAAAAATACTTTCATCAATGGAGAGCTATAATATCAGGGAGTAACATAGGTTATATTTTATCCCGGTATTCCCACGGGAACGGGTGTGTACACTACACGGGTAAGGCGACTGAAACCGATGCGAAGCGAGGGCGGGCTGCTAGTATTCTAAAAAGTAGGAAGCAGTCAAGCACTAACTTGTTTAAATTCTTCTTCTCAACTCATATACGTCCCGCAACGGAAGACATATTTCACTTCTTATATCACGTTGACATGATTGGTTGGAATAGTGTTCTAATTCGAATAATCACTCTCTGGGGTTCATAGTGTCTGCTTCCTTCTTTTACGATCCCAAAGGGAGAGTAAAATATGATGAAATATATTCTTAATCCACTACCCGGAAAATTATACAATGTTTAACCAATATTGTTAGTTTTGTGAGTGTGATCTAGATAAGTTGCCGGTGAAATCCCCGCCACGCCACTAAACAAAGGGTTGTTAATAGTAACTTAATACAAATATAAGCATTATTCAATCAAAAATGTTATCGCATTTCTCACAGGCAAGAATATTTTGCAGTAATAATAGTTATGCAAAATACTTACAAATAAAGCGTGTCTTATTTGCCAATATCATTGTACAATAGGTGCCAATAGCTCAATAACGCAAACATTTTCAAATACTCGTTGAAAATTTTAACGGACACGAGTTTGCAATTATGTAGTAACTATGTTACTGAGATGCATAATAATGTATATTGCATAATTATTAGATGCCAGGTGACATTTTATACATTTATTTTTGATGTACTTCATAAAAAGTGGATTGTTTCAATTAGGAGTTTGACCGAAATGGTTTCATAATTATGTTCCCTAGGAAGGTTGTTGTTCTATAGAGGAAGAGTACATATTGCTTCGACTCCAATTGATTGGCATAAGAACAGGATGATTATTATGACGGTTCTATATAAATTTCGTGAAGAACCGATAATGAGTTTCAGAATCAAACTACGAAACTTTTCAAAAGAAGCCAGCAAATCAAACTCGGCTACTGCCATTGCATTCTTTTAGCACAGACTACGGTCCAATCATATCTTACCCAACGTCCAGAAGTAGTGGAAGGGACGACGTTTAACTCCATAATCTACTGTACTGTACCTCTAGCGCCATTTGAGCCGATCACAGTTAGCGCCGCTTGGGCAGAGCAGCGTCGTGAACTCGTCGCAATCATCGGTGCCGATCTGACGCTGCCGACTATCGCCAGGGCGATGGTCGGCAGCGTCAGAAACTGGGACGCGGTCGCAGCCTTCTGCGAGGTAGTGATCTTGCGGAAAGAGGCGGCGGATCGCCTGCGCGAGGAGCGCAGCCTCGATGAGGCAATCCGCCGCCGGCGACTGGGGCGGCGTAGGCGCGAGTACTTGTGCCTCATGCCGCCCTAGCCGAGGCCGCAGGTGACGGACGAGGACGTCGGTCGATGGGAGGGTACCCCACGTAGGGGGTATTCCGTCGGGCCGACCACTGGTGACAAGTAACCCTGCTCCGGTGATCGGCCCAACGACGAAGGCGACGTGCATAGTGGGTGGGTTGCGGGAGTTGCGTGCTTACGCCCCTCTGTCGCCCCGGACGGAGTGGTGCGAGGAGCGCGCCGACCGCAACACACCCCAGAAAAAAAGGGCATAATTGCTACTTCTCGTCAGAGAAGGTACAGGCTATGATGATATACAGGCTATGATATGTCAGGTTATTAAATTGTCACAACAATGCAATATATTATGACAGCTCTTTTTCCTGTTCTTTGGTGGCTACGATTACTAACCCTTAAATTTGCTCGTATGTGTCAATAAAAAATCGACTTAGTTACTTACACCTTACATCGACCTGGACCAACTCCATCTGATATCTACTCTACTATTACATTTCCAAAGAGGACTGACGTGTGGCAGGCGGCCGGTTACAAAACTATTACCAAAAGTTTTGCAATATGTACGTTAGAAAAAGAGTATGTTTTGTCAAGTAATTGGAATAGGAGTAAGATGATCATGATGACAGCCTTGTTTCGCGGAAACCAGATATTTGAAATGCCGTGAGCTCGCATTTTGTCATTCCAGATAAGAGGATCATGTGTACATGTGTCAGCCATCGCTTTTTTAGGCTGGCTATAGTATTGCAGTCGTCAAGCAGTCAAGAGCAACAGAGCATTGGCCTTCAAACCCTATACTATTTTCTTTAAAACCTCGACTTCGGCGTCATGATGAGCACTGCCATAAGAAAACACTCGAATTGTTTGCCTGTACCTGTAACAAAGTCACAGTATAATTTAATGTTATGTAACGACATTAATATTCTTACGGTAGGTTATGTGTTCTTGCGTGAAACAAAAGTTGACTGTGTTACGCTGTTTAATATTTGTATGTATCTCAGCTATATCTACTTTGAGATCTTCTTAAGGAAACTGGGACAGGCTTGTTTAGACTCTTAATTTTTATTTTCTTTATACGAAGTTGATGTCGCACACGCCATTTATAAAGTTAGTAAGTTACAAATGTGTATCCAAAATTATTTGTAAAAAATAACATAGAAACGTAATCGTATTCTTATTTCCTGACCGCTTGTCTTTATGCTTTAAAAAGAACACTTTTTTTCACGATAGGAGCGGCTTATCTGTGAGCCTGGTATTGCTAATATCCATGAGCAGAAATATCATTTACCAACAGGTGTTCTGTTTACCATCGTAAAAGAAAAGACGACGTATGAGTTGAAATGATGATTAACAAAACTACGCGGTTGGGAGTAATATAACTTGTAGAATGATGATTAATTTTCATCATCATCATAGCTAATATACGTCCCACTGTTGGGCTCGAGCCTCCTTCACAATGGGAGGGTAATTGACCTATTAAAACACGCTGGTCAGACGTGTTTGTATAGAGTTTTATTTCTGGTTTTAGTTCTTTTGCATAGATGTTATAAGCATGTTATACCTCTTAGTTGACTTTTACGATACCCACGGGCAAGAAAGGAGGAGGTGAATTGTATTCTTACTCCGTCATCACACGGATAAATAAATTAAACTAAAACAAATTTAACCGTTCTAATAGTTATTTTAAATCAAACTTTGAATATTGAAGTAAACTTTAACTACTATATATGAAGCGAACAGTTGTAATGACATACGTAATTTGATTCATTGCCACAACTAAACAACATAAAAGGCCAATTCCATTCCCTACATTTCCCTTTCAAACAGTTTCCAGTTTCTACCGTTAGAAGCGGTAAACATTTACGTTTATTTTAGTCTCATTTTTGTACATTAGAGGAGATTAGGAATGACGTCAATGTCGGTCGACAGTAATCATAAAATTTTCATAGCGTCCTTTTCGAAATGAGATATGTTACGCTATTTCAAGAGACTCCTTATTTTTATACACATTATTATTATCAGCTCGGGCTTGTAATAAACTAATTTAGTTGTTTTCGTCTCTATAATTTTACAGTAATTAAGATATTAGATCTTTAAATGAGCAATTCTTGTATAATTTTATGTATTTAGAATTTTTAAAGCTGCTCTAACGTTATCTATGAAATTTAGAAAGCAGGCGGTTTGGGTTCGATAAATTGATCTAACTAGGTTTTGTTTGTAATCTCGCTTTTTCAGTATTTTCGGACAGTGAAAGTGAAATGATATTCTTATATTATAAAGGTAAGTATATCATTTGCCATAAAAATCCTGTAGAGTGATCGAACGGTTGCCGAATGGAGGCAACCTCCGGTTCAATCTTTAGTTTCTTTTCCTTTTTTACTATTCTTTTTAGACTTTTTCATTATGATTTCTGATGTTTACGCGAGCATTACATATTGTAAATAAAATAACTTTACCGACTTTATGGTGTTTGTATTTGATTTTTGATTGCCCGACGTTACGAACATTTTGCAGCGTGGGTAGATAATTATAATTTTTTGTAATAACGATTGCTTGTTGGACGTGAGAGAACGGTCGGGCAATCAAAAATCAAATACAAACGCGATAAAATCCGTAAAGTAGACTTTTTCATTATTACAATTATTTTTTTGTAAACATATCAAGCTAAATGCAGGCATTCAGGTTTATAAATAATACAGATTTTTCTGATATATTTGGAATAGCTTACTTAGACAGATATTGACTTCGATAGACAGACAGTAACGGACAGGGCCTCGGGACTAACGGGAACGCATGGCCTGTCGCCGAAAAAAAAAGCGAATCGGTATAAGATTTTATTTTGAGTCCTCTTGCATAGATCTGGGTATCATATCCCTTAGTCGTCTTTTACGACATTCACGGGCAAAATAGCCGATAGTGAATTATGTTCTTACTCCGTCACCACACGGCAAACCTACAGTTACAGTAAATATAATAATGTATTCGTTTACGACACGACGTCCATCGTGCTATGATATCACGACCTTGTGATATTTAAGGCGGCCGTCATCACCATATTTGCACAATCACAAAATCTTTAAAGTGTCGTGCTCGTGTTACTTATTTTGTCCACTTCATGATAATGTAGCTATATCTACACACTATTTTCCGTGATGCGAAGAAAGATCAATATTTTCACAACGAATTAACGCATCTAGAGTGATTTATGGGTTTCTGTAAGACCGGTTACCTTATATAAATATGTATCTATAGTGATCATTGCATTTGAGACATTTAAATTCTGATTTCACGGATGGCGAAGTGGTCTAGCTGTCAATTTACCCTGTCCTGTATTCGATATCCATGCAGGCGAAGTCTTTATGCAATCCACAAATGTTTGATTCGAGTCTAATTATAATTTGTGTCTATATTTGTTTGTGAAGTCCCTTTCGACAAGAAAATATATTATTTGTTTTAAAACTTCATAGTGCGTCTACTTAGTGCTATTGCTACAGCAAATAACTGAGGTTCGTAGTCTTGCTTGAAGTACGAATTCGAAGTAGCGTGCTACTTGAAATACATGTTGTACAATACAAAACCAATAAACCGACGTATAAAATAAGATGTAAATCTATACCAATAAATGAAATTGGAGTGTCTGTTTGTAATGTCTAAATAATAGGCTTTTTTCATGCTCACACGGTTATTTGCACGACACCTATGCCTAAAAAAATACAGATTAAAAAATTTTTGTGTCTGTCTGTTTGTTCCGGGTAATCTTCAAAACGGCTGGACCGATTTCAAAAATTCTTTCACCAATGGAAAGCTATAATATCAGGGCGTAAACTAGGCTATATTTTTATCCCGGTATTCCCACGGGAACGGGAACTACGCGGGTAAAACGACTAAAAGCGAAGCGAGGGCGGGTTGCTAGTTGTAAATATAATTACAACTAGGTTCAAATAGATGCATATAACATCTATGCAAGAGATGGAAAACTCGAAATAAAACCCTACACCAAACCGTCTGACCAACGCCTAGTAGTGGAAAGGAAAGAAATAGCGGATAAGCCTTGATGAGATAGCATTTACTTATTGAAGTTTCAATACCGAAACATCAGACAAAATACCCATCACATTTATATAGCAACCGACTCAAAGCAAAAAACTGATATCTAAATTTCATCAACCTCCATCATTCACGGTGTCTAATTTGAGCACTTTTAATATTATTGTCATGATTATTATAAAAACATCGAACATGAAAACTGTCACGCGAAACAGCAATCTATTGCCAAGTTCTGTTGCTAGTTAAACTTGAAACGGTTATTAAAAACTGATTTATCATGTTGCTTACGGTCTTGATGCCCATAGTGACTATAAAATTGTGATGAATTGCATACAAGTTATAGTAGATTTCATGCTTTGAATATAATCTCAAAACGTGTTGCCGTTGACGAAAAAACAACTCGTCTTTTTTCTATTGCTGTCGGTGGCAAACGAGCAAACAGCACACCTGATGGTAAGTGACGCTACAGCTCATGGACCTTTACTAGGCCGCTGCTTACTGTGAAGAAAGTGAAGGGAGTGTGAATATGTGCAATGACATTCGGTGACATTTAAGGCATCACCAAAACCCACCATACGGAAACACCCTCAGAAAATTGGGCTTCCGGCTCCCTTGCTCACCGAACGAAGCGCAGTAATTAATTGCTACTAATCAAACGTCAATCTTCTGCGAGAGTATGATACTACCCTGGACGGACCGGCCCGCGACTGTAGAGAGACTACTGTCAACAGTGTGGTCCTACCACTGTTAATGGCAACCTATAAAATTGGTAATATCTAAGTCCAACTATGTATTAAATCCACTAATTATGTGATATTTATGGTTCCTTAGATACTGTGAGTAGGAGTTACGAATACTATCAACCCTTAAATTGTTCGCGAGTGTCGTAAAAGACTACTAACAGCTATACATCGACCTAGACCAACTGATCTCTATGCAACTAACTCTTATGCAAGACAAGGGATACCCAAAATAAACCCCTTTACCATCCTTTCTAACCAGCGTGGTATATTAATTCAACTTCTCTCGCGCTGTGGAGGAGGCTTTAGCCCAGCAGTGGGACATATACGAGCTGAGGTGATGAAACATTATGAAATTCCTTTAATTTGTCATTCGTTATATTCTCTACAATAAAACTTATTGACACGAAACTCTTGACAATTTTGGTTAAGTGTTTACACTGTTTTGTAACGCTCGAAGCATACGTAATGTATCGATATAAGTACCTATGATATTTTCCATAAATTACCGGTTCTCATCCTGCTAGTTATGACTGATGAGATGTTGTTATTTGATCTTGTAGTTTTTGTTCTGATATTAATAAAAATAATTTTTGTATAGTTTTATAAGTATTAAATTATGTTTACAAAAGTGAACTCGTTAAATTTATGACCGGCATTTTATATTAGATTAACATTTTTACTGTTATTGGCATTCATATAATCATCATTATCATTTTAGCTTATATACATCTCGCTAATGAACTCGAGCCTCCTCCGCAATAGAAGGGAAATTAACCTACTAAACGATGCTGGTCGGATTAGTTGCTATAGGGTTTTATTTTAAGTTTTCTTCTTTGACGTAGATGTTATAATGTTTATTATATTTTCTAGTCATCTTTTGCGATACCCACGGACATGAGATTGAGTATAGAATTGTACACGGATAGATAATATTGGTTTTTTGTTACTTCTCAAAGATAATTTTAATAAACTGAACCCAAATGTTAATTCACTAGAAAAAATTGCAAAACCGTTGCAGTCTCCTTGAACTGTGCCATGTCAAATCTGAAACAATCGTCTAAGAGGACAAGCCACGACCTATCCTCGTTTTGATTCAAGATACCTATCACACCGAAGCGTTTCTTTCGCTTGCGATTTAAAATATACCCCGCTCTGATGTAAGGGGATATTATTGTGTCTCACAATTGTTTAAATTATACTATTAAGTAATCTACTTTAAAAAAACATTATAATACAATATTTTGAAATGTCTGCTTTTTTGAGTTGGCAGTGGTAATTAAAAAGTACTAATTTGAACTTTTACCGTGTGGTAACGGAGTAAGAATGCAATTCACCAGGCCAATTAAAAGAGAAATAAACATTGAATTTATAGAACTTGATCGCAATGCAGTTTGCATTGCGATCAAGTTCGATTCGATTCGATCAGATCCGATTTTAATCAAGGACACAGAACAAGTTAAGCACACACAAAATTGTTCATCAAAATCTTTACGGCCGTTCATAAACCCATATACTATGCCACAAATTACTTAGAGATTTAGCCGTAATCAGAGTATGAGAGCAAAAGAAAGAGCCATGGTGTACATAAAATTCACTCCCAAAATATGTTCTCCTCTCTTTCACAGATTATGCATATTATATATCTTTGTCGTCTTTTACTGTACCCACGGGCAAGATAATGTGGTGAATTATTCTCCCCCGTCACCACACAAAAATACCACACTTTTTATATTTAGTTGAATAAAATAAAATAAAAAACTATAAAAATAGGTTTCTAAATAAAATCGGGTCATTTTGTAAACTAGGTAGTTTTAAACGCAATTCTTCGAAAAGTGCTCGCAACTTGCACCTGTTATTATTATTACTTTATAGATTTTTAGGCAATTATATCGTTTTAAAGGGTGAGGGTTGGCAGCTACAAGGGTGGGTTGTGTTCTTGGTAATACGTATCGATTTTACTTGGACACACATGTCGTTATTTTTTGCATGAAATACGATTTTATAACAGTATATTCGTGTTTATATTTTCGTATTGATGTGAAAGGAGAAATATGTACACTAGAGAATAGCTATATTATTCTAATTTTATCTTAATGATTTGCATTCAATTGCGTTTCACATAATATCGTTAAGTTTATAGCTATCACTGTGTTGATTTATCCGTGTGGTGGCGGAGTAAGAACCACTGCCTATCTTACCCGTAGGTATCGTAAAAGTCGACTGAGGGATATAATATGCATATCATATCTATGCTAGAGAAGGAAAACTCGAAATAAAACTATAACCAACCTATCTGATTAGGGTAGTATAGTAAGTCAATTTCTCTCCTTTCATGGAGAAGGCTGGAGCCTAACAGTGCAACATATAACGGCTGAGATCATGTGTTGGCTTCGGACAGTGAATAATATTTGTAATGCCAATATTTTTTTATAGCTACTAACTTATGACATTCGTCGTTTCCCATGGGCATGATGGATTTGCCCATTGCTTTTGATATAGCATATGATAGGTATAATGGGAATTAAACGGTATTATTGTAGATCCCCTCCATAATAATTACTTCTCTATAAACGACAAGAGAAGGAAAACTGGAAATAAAACCCCGTATCAACTCGTCTGACCAGTGTGGAACAGTAAGTCAATTTCTCTCCGAGCCTATTATGATGATGAAATGACAATAAAAAATGAAGTTTACAATGCGGATATTTTTTTTTTAATTATCACATGAATTATTTATGCAATTGAAAATCAAATTCAACTTTTTCTATTATTAACAGATTCATGTTTAAACAAATAAAAATCTTTATATTGTTGTTTATGAAAGAATGTATTAATTAACACTAATCGAGTCCCTCAAGGATCCATAAAGGTAAATATATAACCGGATAACACGTGGCATACATCCTGTATCAATATTAAATTATTTAAAATTATACGAGACAAGACACAAAAATTTTGTACGTTACAATATTTGAATATATTATATCTACTATATTGTTATTATTTTTTACCTTTGGTGGCGAGTAAGTGATACTGTCGCTCATGAACCTTTGCTAGGCTGCTGCTTACCGTGAAGAAAGTGAAAAGAGTGTGAATACTTGTAATGAAGTCACCACGTATGACACGCAATCACCCTCAAAAAGATGGGCTTTCGGCTTTCATGCTCACCGAACGACGTACAGTAACAACGTAACAGTAGACAGAAGACTGTCGATAGTTTGGTCTTACCACTATATTAGGTCCGTTCAGCAGCGATGTATTTGTTGGGAGACTAACGGAGTGCTACTAGAGGCTTTTCCTTAGGGTCATGTAATGAAGTGCTATGTGTCCATCCATTTATATCTCTATTAAAGTTTACTGTTGAAAGATAGACAAACCTTAAAGATAATATTGACAAAAACTCTTAAAATAAATGTCTTCATAGTAATCGATATAGGTAGCCAGTATTCTTAAATATTAATTTATTTGGTCGAATCTTACATTAACGTTATTGCCTTGGACTACGAAGGTCAGATGTCAGTCGCTTCGTAAAGAAAAATGTATAATAACAAAATTAATGGAAATTGAAATTTTATGATATTATTTGGAGAATGAGGTCTCTTGTCAACACCAACTAAATGTTTTTACTATTAAACTCAAATGCAAACGCAATAAAATCCATAAAAATATCGTCATTTCATACTAGCAAATTCTTTGCGGTTTTACCCCGTAGTTGTCAATTCCGTGGGAATACGATGATAAAATATAGTGTACTAGCAACCCGCCCTCGCTTCGCTTCGGTTTCGGTTGCTTTACCCGCGGCGTAGTTCCCGTTTCTGTGGGAATACCGGAATAAAATATAGCCTATGTTACTCCCTGATATTATAGCTTTCCATTGGTGAAAGAATTTTTGAAATCAGTTCGGTGGTTTAAGCGTGAAAGCGTTATAAACAAACAAACATCCTTACTTTCGCATTTATAATATTAGTATGGATATTACTCGTTGATAATGGAGCTTTCTATTGGTGAAAGAATTTTAAAAATCGATTTAGTGGTTAGGCGAGATAGCGTAAAAAACAAACAAACTCACATTCGCATTTTTAATATTAAAGTAAGATGTGTAATATTCGCTTAAAACTCGGCAATCATTAAGTACCTACTTAAGTTCAAATTTTAGTGCACTAAAGTCACTTTTCAATACGGTGTGAGTGCCGGCCAGAGCTAATCAGTTTATAGTCATTAAATTGTCCCCGACATAGAGCCTGTTACTGTAATAGCATTTATCTATTGTCATTTTTTATTTCGTATTCATATGCTGTTGACCTGATTCTCGACGCAATGAAATCTTTGTGCGTTTATTCGCTAAGTGTTAAAAAGGTCAGAGAAGTGTGACGGTTGCGTCATCCAATAAATAGTATGTATATTAAATTTTAAAGGAAGTTATACTTTTTAGTGTACCCACGTTGTGACGGGTTAAAACAGAATTCTCCATTGAAACTTATATCCATACGCAATCGCTTAGAGTGGCGATTATAATATTAGCCCATATTTTTTTTTGGGGTAGGTTACGGTCGGCGCGCTCCTCGCTCCACTCCGTCCGGGACGACAGAGGAGCGTAAGCACGCACACCCGTAACCCACCTGTGACACATCGCCTTCGTCGTTGGACAGACCATCGGAGAAGGGTGACTTGACGTCAGTAGTCGGTCCGACGGAATACCCCTTGAGGAGTACCCTCTCCTAGACCGACATCCCCCTCTCGAGGAGGACGTCGGTCTTTCCTCACGCGGTCGGCCTCTCGGCGAGTGACGGACTAATTCCCCGGTCCAGTCACTCGCGGCCTCGGCTAGGGCGGCATTAGGCTGATGGTTAATGATGATACTTATTAAGGTGCGTTGTTTTTTTCAATTCTGGGTTCGATTTTTACCGAATAAATACTGCTATTAACTTAGCTGGAAACAATTTTTTATTATAAATACTTGTGTGTCTTGTGTCGCATGTTATCATAAAAAATATTATATTATTGTGTTTTGCCATGAATAATTTAACCACTTATACATCAAACATTTCAAATTTCCTAAATTAAAAGATAGACTTTATTGGCACTTAATAAACAGTGCCCAGATGTACTTGCTTCTTAAATCTAACTACATAAAACTTAAAAAAATCAATATAACTTTTAATCCGACCTAAGCATAGGATGGCGACGATATCAGCAGCAGCATACCAATAAGTCAAAGAGAGAGCCATATGAATTTACTTAAGTAATCCTACTAACTTAAAATAATCTCACCATCTCAACTCAAATACGGTCCAATGCGGCTTGAGCCTCCTTCATAATAGGAAGGTAATTAACCTGGTTAGATGTGTTGCTATAGAGTGTAATTTCGAGTTTTTCTTCTCTTGCTTAGTTGCGACGCCGAAGGCAGACATATGAGTAGGTCTACCTTTGTCGTCTTTTACAATATCACGGGCAAGAGTAGTGGTAAATTCTTTTCTTACTCCGTCATCACACTGAAAATAAGGAATTAATATAAACTTGAATCTCCCTATACATCATCATCATCGCAGCCCACATACGTTCCACTGTTGGGCTCGGGCCTCTTCCACAATGGGAGAGAATTTAACCTACTATACCATGCTGGTCAGACATGTTGGTATATCCTATACATACATTGCTATGTATGTATAAGATATACCAACCTGCTGGGAATCATTGATTTTTTTTGAGCTACTCATGATATTTTGTAGTAAAAAAAACGAGCTCTTTAACAATTATGTGTAATCTTTTTATCATCTCTGGTACAGTTCAGTTTCGTGATGGAACTTATAAAGCCTTATTGAGAGTAGCAACTGTTAACGGGACCAAGCCGTACTACGGTACTCTTACGCTGTCCGGCTTTGCTTTAATACTTGTTTTTCTATGCACCTCTTTATAGAAATGATATACGTTATACTGTCTATTAGGTAACATTATTTTTTCACTCCTTCATTTAATTAATGTTCGGTGCGGTTTAAATTGTTATAAATTAAAGTTTTAGCTACATATAACCATAAAATATAAATCATAATCATCTCAGCTCATATACGTCCTACTGCTGTTTTCTTTATTATTTCTCTATTTGCATATCAGAATCCCTTAGTCGTCGTTCTAACGACATCCACGGACGAGAAAGGAATGAATTGTATTCTTACCCTGTTACTTTTACGAGTAGATAAAAATACTACGTTTGTACAAAATTGAACCCCCGGCAAGGAAGTTGAAAATTGTAAAAAATGGGTCTGGCTGACCCAAAGGTACGTTCCCTTATCTGCATTTTATATAATATGTAGATAAGGGATTCCTTAATCGTTTTCCACGACTCCTAAGGACGAGAAAAGGGCGATGAATTGTATCCTTACTCCATCACGACACGGATAAGCATTGGTTTTTAAATAACGGTGTATTTCGTCTACGATACGGAGATTACAAGCAATTTAATTGGAGTGTGTTGTGTGTGTTCGAATTTAAGGCAAAGTACTTTAAAACTGCTAAGTTATCTTCAAATTTCATGCACTAACGCAATGGTCTTTGTATTGTGAGGGATTTCATAAACATACAATTAATAGGCAGAATTACACCCAGACTCAACACAGCAATTTTTGGATATGTAAAAGTATTGTCCTGCATAAGAAGTAATCTTATGACATAGGCACTATAAGTCAGTATCTTAACGACTACGCCATCTGTGCTGTCAAGGCAGGTTTTATTGGTGAAAAAATGTAGGTAATGTTGCCACCTAACAATATTTTCCATGATCAAAGACCAAAGTTGTTAAACCCATAATAAAACTACTCCAAAATGAAATCATCTAGTTTCAGATTCTATGAATATTTAACGAACTATAAAAGAGTGTCCGATATAATTGCACGGTTCCGTGGTCTTCACCAAAACCAATTGGTTTTTCTTTTGTGTAGAATCGCCTGTACTGTTCCATTCGTATATTATAATCATTATAGTTGTTACTATCAACCGTCGCTATTCTTAAAACAGCTTTAAATTAGTCATAACTTTTTGTAGAGTTTCTTACTGCCGTAATTATTCTCTCTAGTTATTATTCGTTTATACTAAAAGGTGTTTGGGCTGTCGGTGCAATATTTAATTAATTTAACACGGCTTTATTAGTTTAATTTATTATTTTTTTAATTTTCATTTTAGTATTACACTATAATAAAATAGGTGTAAGGCTAGAGGGACCACCGTACGATTCAGTACGGATGGTATATCCACATGGCGATGAAAATGTACATGTTCGCTAGGTTATAGGGTTGCATACTGCCCATACCGGTACTTTGGCCGGAATGTGACTGAACCATCATCATCATCTCAGCCCATACACGTCCCACTGTTGGACTGGGGCCTCCTCCACTAAGGGAGGGAAATTGATCTACTATGGTCAGACGTGTTGGTATAGGGTTTTGTGTCGAATTTTCTTTCTCTTGCATAGATATTATACGCAAATTATATCCCTTATTCGTCTTTTACGGCACCCACGGACAAGAGAGGGTGTGGTAAATTGTATTCTTACTCCGTCACCGTACGGAACCATACTAGCAAAAAAAAAGGCTTACGTGGAATGCGACCACTCTTAACATCGTTAGATTTATTAAAGTAAAATGTATGTTCATTTAAGTTTCGTAATCTGTCGAACATCCTCATGGGGGTGATAATCCTTCTCGGAAGTCAAGGAATCAGTATCAGTGGTTGGTCGATTGGCATGGGGAGCTAATAAGGTAGGGTTATGAGGCCGCACACCGCCTACGGATCGAACAGGGTGTGTCCAGACCGTAGCCTACCATGAAAATGAGGGCAACATTTTCTACATAAGAAATATAATAACGTGTATTTAAAAACGAAAGAGATTAAATAAAGATTTATTTTGCCTTTTTTAGAGCGTGATTTTGTCTTAATATTTAGTTGTAATTGTTCCTCGTAGTTGACTTTTTAAGGAAAAGCAACTCAAACTAACGAAACTACTAACAAACCGCGCTCTAAAAATGTGTGTCATCAAGACTTGCTATGACCAGCGACGATGTGACGATATGTCTTAGGTATCTCAAGTTACGACAAGGGGGCGTTCATAAAATACGTGAGATGTTTAAGGTGGGGAGGGGGTCGAGTCAAATCTCATCTAATCTTACGTTGGTGGGAGGGGGGTCTCGGCAAATATCACGCAATTTTTTTTCTGATTGAAACAAAAAAATTATACTATTTTGGTCCATTTAATCCAGATTGTACATGCTTAAGATTTAATCTTAAGCATTATTACATTTCACAGCCTTATTACACTTGTAATTAAACTCTCAGCAATATTGATTACTAGTCTTAACTAGTCGTAAATAAAAGCACGAAGCAATTTTTTTTTTCTTTTTACAATAACAATCCAACGCGTTTACGTAAGAAACCCACATTTTGAAAAATCTCACGTGAGATTGGGGGATGGGGGAGGGGGTTGAATAAAATCTCACGACATCTCACCGGGGGGGAGGGAGCATCAGAAATTTTTAAAAAACACCTCACGTAATTTATGGACGCCCCCCAAGTAATCTAGGAGTTATGGCGAAGCATACTTTACGTGTGATGACGGAGTAAGTGTACAATTCCAAACCATCCCCCCCCCCCTCGCTTTTTCCGTGAGTGTCGTAAAAAACGACTAAGGGATATAACATGCATATAATATCTATGCAAGAGAAGGAAAACTCGAAACGAAACTCTATACCAAAGGTATAGCAGAGCAATTACCGTCCCATGTGTGGCCCGAGATCTAATCCTACTTTCGCTTTCGGCTAAATTATATTATATATTTAAACCTACTTACTGCCTTTATTTCGCAAAACCTATAGGTTAGGCTTGTTTAATATTGTTGAGAAACTTGTCTAAACATATATTACAGCATGCGATCCGAATCTTTTATCTAACAACGAATTCAACCTATTTGATATTTAAGTTGATATAATGCATTCCCAGTGACCGCAATATTCAGTGAGATAAAGAGATACGCTCGGCCAAACTAAATATTAATTACACGCGTTACATTTACTTATGATTCATTCACGATAAAGAATCGGGTATTGTTTCACACATTCGAAAGATCGTGGTCCGTAATAAGGAATAATTATTGTCAACGGAAAAAATATAAAAAAATCGTCACCATCGTTTCGGCCTATCGCCGTCCACTGCTGGCATAGGCCTCCCTCGTGTTACGCCACAAAGTGCGGTCCTGTGCCGCCTGCATCCAACGTCGCTCAGCAACTTTCACCAGGTCTTCGGTCCACCTAGTGGGGGAGCGTCCTACACTGCGTCGTCCGATAAGTGGTCGCCACGCAAGAACTTTCTTTCCCAGCGGTTCTCGATTCGTCGAGCGATGTGGCCTGCCCATTGCCACTTCAGCGTGCTAATTCTTCATGCTATGTCGGTTGTCGGTTACACCCGTTCTTCTGGGGATTTTCGTATTCCGGATTCTATCTCGCAGAGAAATACAATCTCCTTAAAATACATAATTTCATTTCAATATGTCGTGCTCGCATGAACATCACAAATATTAAAAAAAGTTGAAATAAAACTATTTTACGGATTTTATCGCGTTTCTATTTGATTTTTAATTGCCCGACATTTCGAATGCTTTACAGCATTCATATTCACGGGGGGAAAGAGAGTGTCCGTGATCATATGTAGTTTTATTTCAAATGTGTAATACACGCGTAAATTCAGATAAACTGTTGCTATGCTAGTTTTTAATTTATAAATGAGGCGCTATTTCAATAGACTACTTAATAATAGGGAGTACATGTCAAGAGGAAGGCAACGATGTTGAAACACTACTACCTATTATTAGTTATTTTTAAACTGCACAAGTTTTTAAAATAAATATATGTTATTATTAATCTCGAAACTCTGCTTACAATAAACCGGGTCCTCTCACTAAAGTAAACATTCATTATTAATGTTTACTTTAGTGACAGGAACCGGCTTTTTTGCCAGGATAAAAAAAATATATGCAGGATAAATAAAGAACCCTTAATATTATAATATTAATAATATATTATAATATATTATAATATATTATAATATCTCTTCGCGATATCTCATCAATCAAAATCTATTATACTTAACAGCGCTAAAAATTAGCCTGTTTCGAGATGTTATTCGAAAACTGACCTAAAGACCGCTGTAAGAAAAGACTAAGGGATCTTATGAAATAACACTTTATTGTAGGAGAAAGATAGCTCAATATAATATATGTATATATCAATAAATTACTGTACCATGCTGATCAGACGAATTAGTATAAGGTATTTATAGTTCATAGTAATTTTTTACGACTTCCATGGTCAAGATAAAGAGGATATCTTGTTTTATATACTTTTTATTACTCTGCCATTACACAAAAAAAGCCGGCAAATACAACAGCAACTGCTGTTTCAGGCCTTAAAAAACAGTTACGCTAGGGACACTGACCTCAATCAAGGGCCTAATTTATAAACAGCTATTAGATCTCTTCCGCTATCGGTCGGAAGTACCAATCGGAATACATTAAGTGTTTTATTATACGACAAATTTACATTTCCCCGTGCAGCTTGTTTATCAATGATTTATGTAACCGGACGTTTTAAATTTCGTCGGATATTTCAAAGAAAATCTATGAATTCTACACTTCGTAAAAGTTGAAGATATCCTTCATCATCTTAGCTCCTATATGCTCCTCTGCTAGACCCCAGTCATCTCTACAATAGGAGGAAAAATTACCATATTATACCATGCTGGTCAGGCAGATTTGTATAGGTTGTATCGAGATTACTTTCTCTTTTATAGATGTTATATGCATATTATATTATCCCTTAGTCGTCTTTTACGGCATCCACGGGCAAGATAGGGTGTATTGTATTCTTATTCCGCAAACTCACGGGTAATAATATCTCGATGATATCCTTACTGGAACTATTCAAAGAACAAAAACCAGACTGTGTATAAATTTGCAACACCCGCAACTTTGATAGCATAACACTATTTTATTTATTGTTGATTATATCGAGCATTTAAATGCTGTGTGAACTGTGATGACGGTTACGAATACTACCAAGCCTAACATTGCTCGTGGGCGTCGTAAAAGACAAGTATGAACTTTATATTGAGCTGAGCCAAGTATATCTGATTGATCATTTTATCATGTACAGTTGGGCCACTGTTGGGCTCGAGCCTCCTCCACAAAAGGAGAGATATTAATCTACCATACCACACTAGTCAGACGGACTGGTGTAGGATTTTTTTATTGCTAACAGTGGCAAACGAGTTAACAGTACACCCGATGGTAAGTGTTGCTGCCGCTAATGAACCTTTGTAAGTCATTAAGAAAGTAAAGGGAGTGTGAATACGTGCAATGAGGTTCAGTGATACTAAAGGCATCACTAAAACCCACCATACGCAAACACCCTCAGAAAGTTGGGCTGCCAGCTCTCTCGCTCACCGAACGAAGCGCAGTAACCAATTGCTACTACTCGGACGTCGATTTTCTGCGAAAGTGTGGTACTACCCCGGATGTAGACAGACCGGCTCGCGGCTGTAGACAGACAACTTTCAACCGTGTGGTCCTACCACATCTTAAAATTTTTATGAAGACTCTCATTTACACCTATATTATATATTCATTACAATAATAAAAGATCGCGAACTTACTATTTTTGTTAACACTAAAATATCCTCGAAACTAATTTAGGGTTAACAAAAAGAAACCGTAAAAAATCGCCCCACGCTTCCGCCTCGCCTCAGCCAAAGCGGTTGAAAAATAGAAGAAAAACAAAACCAGCAGAGAAACCATTAATGTCGCACGTGTAGTGTTGTGTAAATTTATTGTCTCTATGCCGATATATTCAAAGGTAGTCATCGAGTTACTCTCTTTACGAATATTAAAGGCGTATTATATCAAACCTTGTTCTTTGTCCAAGCCGCTTTGAGCTACATAATGGTTGACACGTTCTGGTTATTAATACTTCAACATCAATCAAACTTTCATTTAACAAATTAAATTGATGTATGCGCTTTGTCATGTGGCAACGAATTAAGAGTACAATCGCTATTCTACTCAATTTTTGGGAATCATCCATCCATACATTAGCTCATAGACGTCCACTGTTGGACAAAGGTCCGCAAGAGAATGGCGCTCGGAACTGTCCTGCTCTATCTTTTTTTTTTTTGTTAACACTGTGGAAATACATTTACGCGTCGTCCCTCGCCAGTGATGGCCATTAGGGGTGTGTGGGACTCGCCGGTACACTTGCAACCGGAATACCCACTACACCCAACAGCGGTCCCTTCCGCGGTTTTACGGAGCGCCGGAGAGATCGTCTGTTGACATTCGATCCCCGACACCCCTACGCAAGGCCGTCTGGCCACGTCCTGTCGTCTTTCAAGGCGGTGGGAGGAGATGCACAAAGTTTCATATATGTGACAAGCTTTGCCAAACAAAAAATGGTTCCAACTTTCGCCAACTCATGAAAATATATAAAAAGTTTCCTTTGTACCAAAGTTTATAATAAGCATGCTGAATAAAGGGTGTCCTAGTCGATCAATTTTACTTTTGTATCATTCAGATAATATGGGAAGTAAAATAGATCGACTGTCAAAGTTGCAAAGGCTTTTCGAAGAATTTTTCTTAATCTATTACTGAGGTGACAAATATTCTAGAAAAGATAGCATCAATATACAATGTCATGATTGATAACGGCCTAATAATGGTATTAGAATTCTACGTGAATTATTTTAACGCTGTTTCATACGTCTCGGTTGACTTATTGAGTTTGATAGTAATAACATTGTGACTATAAGGCTATCATAAGCTTAATTAAAGCCACTGTTTTCTTGGAGATAAAAGATTCGTGTGTTGACAGAGTAAGAATACAATTCACACTCCGTACCTTATTCGTAGATGTCTTAAAAAACTATTAAAGAATATGATATTATATCTGTGCAAAAGAAAGGAAATTCGAAACAAAACCCTCTACTAACACGTCTGACCAGCGTGGTATACCTAATAGGGTAATTGCCCTCCCATTTTAGAAGAGGCTCGAACCCATCAATAGGACGTATATGAGCTGATTATGATGATGAAAATATTGCGTCGTTTTCAAGTTGCACGCCGCCCGTTCTATGACGCTCTTTGACTGAAGTCCAATTTTTAGCTTATTTTCTATTTCTTATCAGACCAAGACTAACCCACAATGTAACAAAATTTGTGTGGCTTATTGAAACGTAATTATACTTCTGTTACACCAAACTACTGTAATCAAAGGAATTTCGATCGATGAGTGTACACATTGAGGTCAGCATTGAAATTAGGTATTCAGCTATTTTAAATATTTCATATCGTCTGTCCACACGTAGACGATGAGTGAAGGATCGATACATACCTAAATGTTATATCGATTAGTACAAATTACTATTACATTATAGATTGTTAACTTTATTACAAGCGGCTTGAGGGCCAAGCCAAGCTTCGCGCGGGAAAGCGTTTATCAAACATTTTACTACCAAGGTACGCCTTGAGTTAAATTACGTAAGTTTTCGTAAGAATCCTTAATTTCGTGCGCGGACGTCAAGGTTTCGGTACCAGAGGCCAGTCCAATGGTGAAGGGAGGGTAATACGGTGGGTTGCGCGTCGCCCTTGCGTCGGCCTGGATGGAGTGGACGGCGTATATGCTGAACTTGTCCCGTCCCAAAAAAATAAGTTGTCCTTAATTTTGTTAAATTAAGGATTTTTCTGAACAATACTTAGTAATTTGGTAATGTCGAGTCCCCGCATGGTGTACTGACGATATTTTAAAGTCACAGGAAGCCGTTGGATGTAAATGCCGCAGGATCGTTCTCAGTGGCATTCTTCTAGGGAAGGCGATGTCCAACGGTGGACATCTTCGTGCTAATAGATGGATGTTTGAATGTAGCATTCTATTATTGAAAGAATTTCTAAAGTTGGTCCAGTAATTGAGCTTATTCATTGAAACAAAAATATTTTTATATAATATTAGTGTACGTAGATAGGGAATTTATTTTGAACGGGCTGGACAACATTGCTTATATCTTTTAGTCGAAATCAAAAGACTTTATGAACATATAATTAACAGACGTAAATTACATCCAAAGTAAAAATTATCATTTATTTTTATTCGTTTATTTCCTTGGAAACAAAGGCAGGTATTAAAATAAATGCAACTCATGATAATTTCCAGCCAAATTTATAATATTTTAGCTTTATACAGCTAATCGTGAGACTTAGCCATTGTGTATAAATTCTGTATTGTATACGCTGGTCTTCACGCCAGGCTGACCCACTTGCAGGGAACAGCTTAATGGCGACAGGATGATAAACATCCGATACTTATCTATTTATTGTTTACTTCCTTCGTTGAAATAAAGGATTAACTGTTAAAGTAATATACTTTAAATAAATTTTTGTTAGCATATAATGATTTTTTCCGTGTGGTCACGGCTTAAGATCTTGCCCGTGGATGTCGTAAAAGACGACTAAGGAATATAATATGCACATAAGACTTGTTCAAGAGAAGGAAAACTCGAAATGAAACCCTATACCAACATGTCTGACCAGCACGGTATAGTAGGTTAAATTCCCTCCCATTGTGGAGGAGGCCCGAGTCCCAACAGTGGGACGTATTTGGGCTGCGATGATGACGATATAATGATTTTCCGTGTGGTGACGGAGTAAAAATACAATACACGACCACCTCTCATACCCGTGGGTGTTGTAAAAGATGACTAAGGGATATATTACGCATATGACATACATATATGCAAGAGATGGAAAACTGGCAACACCATAACAAAACCTAAACCCTAAACCAGCCTGTCTGACCAACATGGTATGGTCAATTTCCCTCCTGTTATGGAGGAACCTAGCAGTGGGACGTTTATGTGCAGAAGAATAAAATAACTATTATAATTGTTGGCAATAGAAACCAGGTATGTCTTTATGTCCTTTTTATTCTTCCGTGGAAGTCGTGAAAATCGGCTATAGGTGTTATAAGGAGTGGGCGGCACCACTCTCTCAGTATCTCGTGATGTAACTCATAACACCACCTACCATAATCAACTTGTCTGCCAAGTATGGGCATTATAGAATTATCTTTCCCTCAGGGATAGACCTATATTTAGCACTGAACATTGGTTGGCTGATAAATAAACCGAAAACTGAAAAGCGGAGAAAAATCTAGAACTTAAATAAATAGAACGAAGGATATATGTATATAAAAATTGAGTACAGCTGTTAGTCATTACGTCTGCTGAAAATCTCAGTAAGCAATCTGTGCGTTCTGTCTTACTGTATTAATATTATGACCAACATTTATTTATGAGGATGTGGCAGCAGTGTTTCATTGCATTAACCCAGTGTCGACCTCATCCTATTCCTGATTTAATTTTAGACACTGACTGAAGTAACGCTACTATTGACAGCTATACGATATTATATAACCCGTTTACATTAATGAAATTACAACGAAAGATGCCTTCTCCATAATAGTAGAAACACAAGTTTTATTTTGAATATTTTGCTTATTAGACAATGGTGTTATTTGCGTATCTTCTCTTAAAATACTTTTACAAAATAAAGGAAGGTTGAAAACTATATTCTTAATACTCATGGTTTAGCGTAACGTGGGTCTATATACTTATAAAGATTTGTAATAGTCATTTGCGAATAAGCGACGAATTATTTTTTTTAATAACGGATACCACGGCCGACCTCATGCAGCGCCCTCGGTCCCCAGTGGGCGTAACTTGTCATTTTATTTCCGAGTATTATAGGCATAAAAACGCTATCATTTTGAATCATCTTCAATATTCGGTATTTACATACAAACACTCACTGGAAATCCACTTAAAATTTAGTATTACTAATCTATCACTTAGTATTACTAGTAGTATATGTAGTATTACTAGTATATTACTATTAGTAAATTCATTAAAAGTACCTAACTTCCGCCGTTAAGCATAGATGGAATTATTTTAATTATCCTTAATTTTTGTAGTGTGGATGCCATTGCCGTCATTAGTGTGTTCTTTGCTGACGTCCTTGTTCTTCTCCTTCTACTTTTAAAGTTTCCACTATTAGGCACGAGTCATATAGCTAACGGAAAAAGAAGTCTATGCCAATACGCTAAACAGTTGATTTATCATAATCGCAGTGATGCTAGGATCCCTAAATCTTTTCAAGTGAAACATTTGAAAAGTAATGTTGGTTACTTATTCTTAGTTCGTCAAAATTCCACAAAAACCTTGTCCTCTACCGGTAGCAATTTAAAAAGTCACAAAAGTTCATTGAAGCATTATGGTAACGCGGAAATCGTTACGTATTTGTATTACTCTTATCATGGCGCACCTACTTTATTATGCGGGCAAGTGAACTTGATAATTATGTATAAACTAGTGTGAATAAACATAATTTACTTTACGAGTCACGGTTTATTTTTCTGATATAATATTGTTTGCGTAGAACTAAAAAAACACCCGTATAGTGACGGACTAAGATTAGAATATTTCAACATGTGAATGGTTTATGGGGATACCACTTAGGTAATACAAGTCTATAGCAATAGATCTATAGAATCCTGTCCATAGAAATTGGCTATGGGAATGAATTCCATTCTATAACGTCTCCATAGTTCGCAATTAAAGACTTAAATTACTTACATATGAAGCTAAATGACACAAGTCGTAGTCTGCTGTTATATCTAAATGAACCTCGACTTAAAAGCTATGTCACCAAAATCACGGACACGGACAGATTCTAAGAAAACATTTCCGTGTAGTGACAGAGCAAGAATACAATTCACCACTCCCTATTTAGCCCGTGGATGTCGTAAAAGACGACTAAGGGATATAATATGCACATAAGATCTAAGCAAGAGAAGGAAAACTTGAAATGAGACCAGCATGGTATAATAGATCAAATTTCCGCCCAATGTGGAGGAGGCCCGAGCCCAACAGTGGGACGTATGTGGGCTGCGATGGTGATGATGATAAGAAAACATGCCCCCCCTACCCTCCGGATGTTTTGGGCGTAGAATGACCAATAATTTGATACCCTATTTAACTTTTTTTTTGTATATTTATTTTCTGAGCGCTCGATAAGAGTATTAATAGATGCTTCAAAAATATCCATTCTTTATGGCACAGAATATTTATATCTGTGGCCTTTTATTGTTTCAAAGCACCTATTGTTAAAGAAAAATCCGTATATTCGGTCACAAGTAATGCATCATATCTAAATAAGTATTTGTGATTTCAAAATCTAGCACTGTACAGCTTTCTACATAATGCTAATTAACTATGTGGGCATAGATAATATAAAACACACAAGATCCATTATTTAGTTTTACCTAGCATTGAAACCCCACCTGTGTATACGGGTATCAGGATCCCCTACGATATGAATTCACCATCCCTTACTTACTTTCGTTTACAATAAATATACTAAGGATCGTAAGCAAATGATCTCTTAGATCATCTCTGCTAGAGAACGACAACTAAATAAAACCAACACCAACTTATAAAAGAATATTTCTCTCCTACTGTGAAGAACGCTCGTACCCAACTGTGGAATTTAACTAAACTGATGTTGTGCAAAGAATTCGAATAGCAAACTGGAGTAATTTTTTCTCTTACATCTCTTATTTATGTTGAATTAAATGACTTAGACATCTGAGCTAAAAGCATCTACCAACTTTACTGACCTCTTTTTCATTTGTCGTACATACAAATCGAATCTGAAACCGCGTGTGGGCAGTACTTAAATGTGCCCAAATACTTTATTATGCATTCATGATAGAATTTTAATAACAGTTATAGTAACCCGTTCCTTATACAAGGCAATACGTTATATATTTTCGATGCAAATTTTCAATATAAAGCTATTGTACATGTCCCGTTGCATCTAGTTCGCGTTTGATTGCAAATGAATCGGCCCACCTTCGCACTGCCGAAACAGAATGTGGATCAATCATTGTACCAATTATAGCTGAGTTATTCGGCAATTCGTGTTACTCGACTCTGATAGTAACACCTAAATGAATTTTTAGCACCTAAAATAATTTTTGTGTTCGTCTATTTTTTTTTCAAACATTCATTGACGTTTTCTATTAGATATAGCCGTGTTTTCGTGTGGTGTGAGAATTCACCACCAAGACTACTAAGGGGTATAACCACCGCAGTATAGTAGGTGGCCCAACAGTGGGAATTATATGGGCTAAAATGATGATGAAATATAAAATCTCACACATCAATTTTTGAACATAATCCGTAAATGCTAGCGTGAAAGTTCTACCTTAATAGCTCTTTATTAATTATGAGTATTTATAATCGTTATTAGTTTGTCCAAAAGTCAATGCGCTGTCATTTATTTCACATTTTTCGGTATTATTATAAGCATTGCTTTATCACCTTAGCTTATCACCCTGGCGACATCTAGGGAAGGCGTATCTTCCCCAGATATCGCCAGGGAACAATATCAAACAGTACGTTCTCAGCGTTCATGTCTTCCAAGCACGTGTAGACTCTGGAACAAACTACCTGCCTGAGCACTATGATACGTCCTTAACTTTCTTAAACGAAAAAAACCTCTCAAGGTAACGATAATCCTCCTTCGAAGTCAAGGAATCAGTAGCCAGTGTTAGTCCCAATAAGGATTGGGAGGAAAATACCGTAGGTTATGAGGCCGCACACGTCCCATCCGTCGCCCCAGACAGATTGGGCGGGATGTGTCCAGATAATAGCCTACCACAGAAAAAGGATAACGACCTAGCTGCGAATGCCCTTAGGTTAGTATTTCTCGGGTCTATGAACTGTACTTTCCACTCAACATTTTGTAGGCTATTTGTCTGTCACGATATGCGATAAAAAAACGTTCTTACTAGTACTTAAGTCATTCAAACACTAAGGAAGACAATTCGCTCAACTCATACACAAGAGATATTTATTAGTGCTTTCTCTTTCATGCCACGGTATAAATTTATAAGTTTGTTGTTTTTACATGTCGTCATGCGATCCAGATTCCCGTACTTACCAATTACAACATACTGACTAACAACTTTATCCCAATTTAATCCCTTAAGGGTTGCTTTTTTCTTACCGAAACCTTTATTGATTTTCAAGCTTATAATACGTACGAAGATCAACTTCGTGCGTATAATTTATATCGGGTCAACTTGGATTCTCACCTATAAGTTAAAATGATGTTAATATATTTATTACATACTACCAAATGCCCGCGGTTTCTAACGCGCAGCCCCTGTGAGAATAATGGTATAAAATATAAACACTATATATAAATACTAGCATATGCCCGCGACTTCGCATGGAACAGTTACTTTGGGCTAATGGTAACTTTAACCCGCGACTTTGTTTACGTAAAAGGTGAAAATATTTTTAAATAATACGATTCTGTCACACATGATTTTTGCAAAACCTAGTCGTGCATATAAAGAAGTCTAAATAAGTTATATTTTTTATTGCCTTTGGTGGCAGAAAAGTAGACAACCCAAGTGCGGCAAGTATGCGGTAACATCCGCTTATTGTTATAACTGTAGACAGAAAATTATGAGCAGCGTGGCTCTACCACTAGAGAGACATTATTTTAGTTCTAAAAAAGTCAAAATTTCTACAACAGGGTTTACCAAAGTATGGTTCGAGACTCACTAGTGAGTCGCAAACGGATATCGGATGGGCCCCGAAATCATCAAATATCAAAAAAAGGTATTTTGAAATAAACTCTCATTTTGTCCACGTCGTGAGGCCTCGCGTCGGCGAATATTTTCTGACCACAGAGACTAGGGAATCTTAGTATTACCAATATTTTGGGTTCCCTTTTAAGACAGTCAAGAGGTGAATCCCACATTTGGCAGTTAGTTGGGTCGGAGCCCAACAAGTTTGGGAACCACTGCTCAAAAATATATTTTACGCTTTTATTTTGATGGTGATCTAGCTATAGCTTATATGCTGCAAACAAATGTCCTAAAAAGGTGTCGCTTATCGCAGAACTATAATTTTACGAAACTATTGCAACTGTACATTACATTATTAATAATATTTTAATATATTCAAAGGTTATAGATTTTTGTCTACCCACAGATGGTGGAATGACTCGTGGGCGAACTTCGCAGAATATTTCGGTTCATAATCGGCCCACGAATGTTCTAATTTACCTTGTGCACCTTACAAATATACTATCTCAATATGGACATATGTTTTTACGTCCAAGTCTGTTATAGTGTTAATGATCGTATTTTGATTGATCTTTAAAGAAGTTTAAAGAAGTGTCGTATTTCGTAATGTCTTATATTTGTATTTTTTAATCTCGCCTTCTCGCCATCTTTTATATAGTAAACAGAAGTATAGAACACCTATAATTCATTCTGCAAATTTTAATCTCTTCGACTTAAGTCTTCTCGTCTCTCCTTCACAATGCATATGTACTCTTCCCTATGTAGAGCTCGGATTTATCCAGATGAGAGAAAATTAGTGTAGTATAACCAGACTTTTTTTTTTTTCACGCTGTGGAAATGCATTTACGCACTATCCCCCGCCAGTTACAGACAGGGGAGTGTATGTGGGACTCGCCGGCCACAGAAGTGCCCGAAATACCCACTAAAACCACAGCGGCCCCTTCCGCGCTTTTACGAGGTGCCGGAGAGATCGTCTGACAACATTCTATCCCCGACACCTCAACGCTTGGCCGTCTGGTCACGTCCTGTCATCATTCAGAGCGGTGGGTGGAAGAGCGCTTAGCGGCGTCTCCCCTCCCTGGTCGTCGCCGGCGGAGCGAGTTAGCTGACGCAAGCGCCTCGCGTGCCCGCTCCGCGGCCTCTTTCCTTGTTATGACAGCCTCACAGAAGGAGGCCATCGACGACCAACAGCTGTTGCTGCCGAGCATCTTGGAGATGATGGTCGGCAGCGACAGGTCTGTTATTCCCAGTTCCGTTGACAGGACGTGACGCTGAGGCCCCCAGGCGGGGCATACTTCCAGTGTGTGGATCGTCGATTAGCGCGCCACACTCATGACATCCTGGGGCCTCTTCTCTTCCAATTCTGTGCAGGTACTTACCAAAGACCCCATGTCCGGTAAACACCTGCACCATCCTAAATGTAAGGCTGTCGTGCCTTCTCCTGAGCCAGCGGTGGAGATGCGGCGCAACCGCCTCCACAGTCCCCCGCCCTGCTACGGGGGACTCTAGATCTTCACTCCACCGCCAGATTACTTCCGTTCGAGCCACTTCTCGGGCTCTGCCCAGTCCTCCTGCGGAGACCCGCTCGCCGTTGAATCGTGCTGTGGCGCGGAACCGGTATACATCCGTCAGCGCTTCTGCCACCAGCGGCCAAGGCGGATCGCCTGCCAGCAGTGTCGCCGCAGTCCAGGACACAGTACGGTAGCCCCTAATAGCCCTTACCGCCATGAACCTCTGCGGTCGTCGCAGAAGGGCTCTGTTGCGGGCGGTGAGGGACTCCGACCAGATAGGAGCACCATACAGTGCCATGGACCGCAGAATGCCGGCGTAGAGTCGCCGGCATGACGACCCAGGATCGCCAGTGTTCGGCAGAAGCCTTCCTAGTGCCGCGGCTGACTTGACGAGCCTCGGGACGAGCTGGGCAAAGTGTGGCCCGAAATTCCAATTTGTATCGAGGTGCAGACCCAAATATTTTATCTGGGCCTGCACCGGCACGGCAACCCCAGACACACTGATGTGTGCTCCTCGGGGGGGACCTCGGCGTGGGCCATGGAAAAGGAGGGCCTCGGTTTTAGGCTGTTTGATATAGGATTTTATTACGAGTTCTCATCTTCGTCCAAAAATGGTAATGAAATATTCATTTTTGTTTTATTTTCTTCTCCTGATCACTTTGTCTTAAATAATAAATAATCTGGCATAAGCTGCTGCTAATATCGATACCGATGAATCAGAAAAATAATCGCGTGAGATCGAGTTTCACAATACACATACGAGGGGTGATCCAAAAGTAATGATAATCAATAATAAACACAATGAATAAAATAAAAAAATATATTTATTTCTCAACATAGTCTCCTAGCAAGTCTATACATTTAGTCCATCTCTTTTCTAAACCTAAAATTCCCTTACAAAAAAAATCTTTATCTTGACTCTCAAAAAAGTCCTCAACCGCGGCCATCACGTCGCTATCATCATCAAATTTCTTGCCTCGGAGGTGTTCCTTGAGTCGTGGAAAGAGATAGAAGTCACTGGGGGCTAGATCTGGTGAATAGGGGGGGTGTTCCACCAACTCAAAGCCCGCTTCCTGAATGCCAGCCATGGCAATTGCAGCTTTGTGAACAGGTGCGTTGTCTTGATGGAACAACACTCCAGCCCGCAGTTTGCCTCGCCTTTTCTCCTTAATAGCCTCCCGCAATCTTCTTATTTGTTCTGCATAGTAGGAGCCTGTAATAGTGGCCCCCTTTTCCAAGTAGTCCACCATGATTATTCCTTCAGCGTCCCAAAAAACAGACGCCATAACCTTCCCTGCTGAGCTTGACACTTTGAATTTCTTCGGCGTCGGTTCATCGGATCGTTTCCATGTCATCGATTGTTGTTTTGTTTCAGGATCAAAATGGTGGATCCAGGTCTCGTCCATGGTCACAAAACGTGACAAAAAATTGTCCTTGTCTGCCTGGAACTTTTCGAGATTTGCTCTTGACATGTCGACTCGTTTCTTCTTTTGCTCGTCGTTTAACATTTTCGGTACCCAACGCGCGGAGACCTTTCTCATATGCAATTCGTTCGCAAGGATTCTTTGAATGCTGCCATATGAGATCCCTGTGACCTCAGCTACATGCCTGATAGTCACTCTTCGATCTTCCAATACAACTTCTTCAACTTTTTTCACATTTTCTTCAGTGAGGGACGTCGATGGGCGTCCTTCGCGGTGTTCGTCTTCCGTCGATGTTCTTCCCAGCTTAAACTCCTTAGCCCAGCGTGCAACTGTGGAATATGGAGGAGAAGAGTCCCCTAATGTTTCCACCAAGTCGCTGTGTATGTCTTTGGTAGACATTTTTTTCAAGCAGAGGTATTTAATGACAGCTCTGATTTCGTGTTTTTCCATTTTGATGTTCACTCCTTGACAGTCCGTATTCAAATGAATGTAGCTCCCGGGAATTGTGGCCTATTTATATGATTTTTTTTTCCTGAACTAGTGGGTAACTGAGCAAGTGACTGAAATTTTTTTGTATTTTTGTGTGCACTAGAAATAACTGATTATCATTACTTTTGGATCACCCCTCGTAATTCAACGCAATAAAGGCGACGTGACAACTCAGTGTGAAGTCAACTTTAGTTCCAGTCATTATTTTAATTGCAATACAACTTTAATTAGTACTGTTTTATTGTTCAATAAACATTTATTATAATTTATTTTTACGCAAACTTATCATGTTATATGACGCAATTTAAATTAGATAAATTCTGCGGCTTTCTTCTTTCGTGTTTTATTTTCTAGTGATAAAATTCTGCGACATTACTGAATAGAGTTTATTGACTTGTAACTTAGAGTGTTACAAGTGTCTACATAATAACAAATTTTTTAACAGTGGACTGAGCTCGAATATTTGGGTCAAAGTATTCGTAACGTTATCGAGATCAATTTTTATGGATTTAGAGTAGTGTCCATATCGTCCGATGGAGGCGCTGCTCCAAATGCCGTACAAATTGATCTCGATAACGATACAAATACTTTGACGCAAATATTCTTACTAAGGCCATTGCTGTCTTTTTTGTTGGATTTCCAGGAGATGTATTTCATGTTATGATTTAGTCATAAGAACGCTGGGGCCCGTTCCTTTTTACTGATTTTTTAATTCGCTAATATGATAGGTACAGGTTGCCTGGACTATTATTATTATAAGTTTCTACTTTTGTATTTAATGTGGTATGGGGCCGTTCATAAAATACGTCACGCTATAATCAACTTTTTTTCACCCCCTCCCCCCTATTGTCACGCTGTGTCACACTTTCTGTGACCCCCATGTAAATATTTCGTCACAAAAACTAAGACCCCCCCCCTGAATATAATATGTTTCAATGGATAATACACAAATTTTGAGAATTAGAAATATTTATATTTACGGTTTTGGTAAGCGCCGTCTGCCTAGGGGGGTCGTTTGCGTCCGGAACGAAAATCAATCGCTTCTTACAGCAGCTGGAGAAAGACTGGAATAGCGCCGCTTCTCAGCTCGGTCCTAGAGGGGCCTAACTTTTTTTACATAAGCCTAGCAGCGCCTTCTGTGAGCGGATTTAGGAGTTACATCTACATTTGATTTTCGCTCGGACGCAAACGACCCCCCTAGGCAGACGAAGGGTTAAGTATTGAAAAAACAAAGAAACCAATTGTGACGGATTGAACGGCGCTATAGCCGAGTCAAAACGCTAGAGCCGCGCCACAGAGCTCATGTCGAAAAATAAACATAAGTAAATATATCGAGTTACAATATATTGTAATAAAACTATATACGTTTCTTATCACGACTTTGTATCATGATCAAAATTGAGAAAAATATTTATTGAAAAAATAATTTAAAATCTTTTAATGAACGGCGAACATCACGTTGCCGTAGACCAACAACACTAAAAATTTAAATCATCATCAACATCTATTTTCATTTTGAGCCTGTTACAAACATTTCAATTTTATTCATTGAACAGAGAAAGAAATACAAACAAAATGACGTCAACGTCGTGATTACTCTTCTAATCCACATCTGCCCTAAATAAACATCGTTGTGTGAGAAAGTTTTAGAATATATGCCCCTCCTAATAACTTTAAAAACTAAACTAAAAACTATATATGTAAAGATTAAAATCTTTATATTTCTTGTGTACGTGCTGGACTGATTGTTGATGAAATTTATTGTGTGTGTTCAAAGGGATTCGAGAATGGTTTCGATTCACAATTGGACACGGTTGGTGGCGTTGCTGTCAATTTCAAGGAGAATTCCTTTTGTTTTATTTGAACAGAACAACGTCTGTTGGGCCAGCTAGTTATAATATAGTTTAGTAACCTTATTAAATATTACTTTTAATAGTTTGACAGTAGTCAAATAATCCAATTGGACTGTACATGCCATTTTAATAAAAAATATATATTTAAACTAGGAAAGTTTAAAGTAATCTACAAATTTCGAGACGTAAAGTTTAAGAAACTCAGCCATTTTACATACTAGCTCGTACTACATACGAGTAGAAATGCGAAGCTTGACGCCTATTGTGTCCTATCACAATAGACCTCAGAAATGACTACTCAGCATATTACAACAGTAGCAAATCGGATATTGAGCTTACATTATATGTATTATAATGTTTAATACTATTTTTGTTCGACAATTTGTCGCTTAAGTAATTTTATATGACTCAGCCGATATTTATAATAGCGGTAACAGTTATTCAGTGAAACGGGAAATTGAGTAAATTGAGACGTCACTTCCCACGAGTTCGTTTACATAAAGTGTTTGATCCTTTGTTGTTAAATTAAGGACAATTTCTGTATGACTATATTATCTCGGCTCATATAATACCCACTGCTGGGCTTGATCCTCCTCCATATAAGATCATCATTTCAGCTTATAGGTCGTCCTATTGGACTCGAGCCTCCTCCACTGTCGAAGGGAGATTAACCTACTACACCATGTTGATCAGACGTGTTGCTATAGGGATTTTGTCGAGTTTTACTTCTCTTTCATAGATGTTACGTGCAAGATAGGTGGTGGTGAATTGTATTCTTACTCAATCACCTCACGGCAATAATCTAAGTTATACCTTATTGTGACAGCTACTTGGCAGTAAAATATTATCAATGCCAGCACAGCTGATTTGAAGATTGCCCGGGACAAGCAGAGAGCCAAAGTATTTGAACTGGATAGGTATGATGCAAATAAACCGTCTGCACATGAAAAATAACTTATTTGACATTACAAACAGACACTTCAGTCTTATATCTTTAAACGAGCAATTCTTGTAAATATATATATTTTCAGGATCTCGGAAACGGCTCCAACGATTTTGTTGAAACTTGGCATACTAGAGGATTCGGGCTCAAATAATCGATCTAGCTAGGTTTTATGTATAGAAAATGTTGTTTTGTCAGTGTTTTTGGCAGACAATATAATGACATTGAATTTTAAAAGAATATGAATTCAAATTTTGCCATCAATGTCATGAGTTACGATAGCTTAGTGGCGAAGTAGTCAGGTTTCGTTTTATTTTTGACATCGGCGACAAACGGCGTCGGATCGAATCTCGGTGTTATTATTATTCTCTTTTTGTAATTTTTTATATAATTTTCATTATTTTTTTTTTTTTTTTATTAATATATATCTAAATAAATGCTACAAAAATACTCCGAGCGAAGCTCGGTCAACCTGATATTGTTATTTGTTTGTATAAATTACAATAAGTTAATTTGTCACAAAGATGAAGAAAAAATATGTTGTAACGTTAGGGTATTCATACCATATTACACATTAAGCATGTTCGCTACGCTTGTTCACAATTGTGCCATGGCCATGCTGAACTAGTGTTACTACACACACTTGTTAAATCCCTTATCAGTATATTATTGAGCATATACCATTTCTATTTTTTTTCAGTCTAATTATATGATTATTACTAGCAACCCGCCTTCGCTTCGGTTTCAGTCATCTTTCCTGCGTAGTTCCCGTTCCCGTGGGAATACCGGAATAAAATATAGCCTAGGTTACTCCCTGACGTTATAGCTTTACATTGGTGAAAGAATTTTTGAAATCGGTCCAGCCGTTTTGAAGATTACCCGGAACAAACAGACAGACAGACAAACAAAAAAAAAATATTAAGTGTATTTTAGGCATATGTATAGTGCAAATAACCGTGTGAGCATGAAAAGAGCCTATTATTTTGACATTACAAAGAGACGCTCCAATTTTATTTCATCATCATCATCATCATCATTTCAGCCTATTGCCGTCCACTGCTGGACGTAGGCCTCCCTCATATTGCGCCACAATGTGCGGTCCTGCGGTCAGAGAAATCCCGAGCATAGCCCGTTCCATAGCACGCTGAGCGACTTTGAGCCTTGATATGAGGCCTACATTTAGGGACCACGTTTCCGTGCCGTAAGTCATCACTGGTAACACACACTGGTCGTAGACCTGTGTTTTCAGACACTGAGGTATGTTGGACGAGAAGATCCTCTTAAGTTTCCCGAACGCTGCCCAACCGAGTTGGATTCGTCGGCTGATCTCTTTCTCGAAATTGGATCTACCTAACTGGACTGATTACTAATTATTACTAATTTATTATTATTTATTACTAATTTTATTTATTGGTATATATATGATACTAAAGTAGATTAATTTGAAGTTTGTTGACTAAATAAGAATGCAATTTACCCCCTTTCTTGCCGAGCGTCGTAAAAGATGACTAAGGGATTATAATATGCATACAACATCTATGCAAAAGAAGGTAAACTCGAAATAAAACTATACCAACCCGTCTGACAAGCGTGGTATAGTGCGTCAATTTCCCTCCCATAGAGGAGGAGGCCTGAGCCCAATAGTGGGACGTGTATGGGCTGAGATAATGATACAATTATCATGTAAGAGAAGGAATATGAATCGGAAAGAATCTGCCTTATCGACCCGTTAAATGTATAGTAGATCAATTTCTCTCCCGTTGTGGAAAAGGCTCGAGGCCCACAGGGCAACATATGAACTGTGACGACGATGATGATGATAAAAACGTATTTGTTCATTGCATTCTTAGACTATTATATGTAAGTCTAAAGTCTAATAACGAGCAATCTACAGTTTATTCGCCAGTGATATTTATTACACCTTAGATCGGTATCTAAAATATACATTTATAAGTGCCTCTTCCCGTGGCAATATCGGGATAAATTATAGCCTATGCGTTATTCTGATATGTAAGCTGTATTATTGTGAAGTTTCATTCCATTCAGTAGTTTTTGCGTGAAAGAGCAGCAAACATCTTCACATACTCATAAACTTTCGCATTTGTAATATTAGTAAGGAAATAGAATAATATAAACATTTTTAATTATAAATAGAATTAAATATACATTTGTAAAAATAAATAGTTACACATCGAATATGCAACGATACGTTTAACGTGATAAAATAAAATTTATTGCCGTTCATAACTCTAAATTGAAGCGAAATAAACGAAAGCAAACTAATCTTCAAGAAAGTGCAATTTAGTGAATGTAAGACCAGACATCAGGTCCACTCTTAGATCATTGACCCTAAAGGTTGCGTGATTGGTTTTCTATTCTTGTATATAAATACAGCAAATTACCTTTCTGTCTCACGGTACATAATTGAACTTCATACTATTACCTGTGCTGTGTGGTAGCGGCTTCGAATACTACCAACCCTTGCTTTGCTCGTGGGTGTCGTAGAAGACGACTAAGAGCCCTAGATTGACCCGGACCAACTCCATCTGGTACCATTTGGGTCAAGGATTACATTCCCAAGGAGGGTTGACGTCAGGCAGGCGGCCGGTCATAAAAGTCATTGCCGAAACTTTTTGCAATATGTCAAAACAGATGACATATTGCGTCGACCCCAAGTAATTGGGATAAGAGCAAGATGATGATGATGATGACTATAAACATTTCACTAATAATTTGTCACAAAAACGCCTGAAGACAAGATTCACAAGAAGACACTAATTCACTATACTGTTCTACCGTATCTATACCAATAAATAAAAGTGGAGTGTCTGTTTGTAATGTCAAAATAAAAGGCTTTTTTCATGCTCACAGGGTTATTTTCACGACACCTATGCCTAAAATACAGATTAAAAAATTTTGTCTGTCTGTTTGTGCCGGGTAATCTTCAAAACGGCTGGACCGATTTCAAAAATTCTTTCACCAATGGAAAGCTATAATATTAGGGCGTAAACTAGGCTATATTTTTTCTCGGTATTCCCACGGGAACGGGAACTACGCAGGAAAGACGACTGAAATCGAAGCGAAGCGAGGGCGGGTTGCTAGTATAAAAATATACCAATATCAATGATCAAAATAATTGAGTAACTGTAATTCCTATAAACTTTATTTACGAACCTAGATCTACCTCTAATACGAAAACTAATATGTTCTAATAATACTCATGTAGAAAATTTGTATCCAAAATATATGTCATAAACCGTTATGGTTTTTACAAGAAAGAAAGGGAATCTGGTGAAGGGTCCAATCAAAATTGCAGACAATCGAAATATTATCACCTAAGAAATGAAAAACTGAAATTCATTAGGCAATAAATTTTCACACCGCAGGATTCACACAAACTAGCCAATAAAAATTCGCTGCAAAGTTATAAGAATTATATACGCTCCAATTAATATCCTTTGATTGTAACCAATTTATTAAAAAAGAAACGTTTATATTTAATAAATTTCCTTATGTCGAAAACCTACTTGGGTCAAGTGTTTGTGGATGGCGTGTACAGTATTTCTACACGGACGCTTGCATGTCCCCTATTGTGTAACTAAATCAGTACAATGGCCTCACAACGACTAAATATAAATACAATGCAGTCACTGGGTGATACAAGAAGTATTCATAACAAATTTGCTGAAATAAATCTAGAATCATCTCTATTCTCAGCTTACATACACTCCTTTCTACGTCTTTTACGAGTGGTGAATTCTATTCTTCCTCCGTGATCATCATCGTCTCAGCCTATATATATCCCACTGTTGGGCTCAGGTTTTCTTCATAATGGAACAGGAATTGACCTACAATCCCATGCTAGTCAGATGTGTTGGAATAGGGTTTTGCTTCAACTTTTCCTTCTCTTGCATAGATGTTATATGCTTATTATATCCCTTGGTAGACTTTTACGTCATCCACGAGCAAGATAAGGAGTGGTGAATTGTATTCTTTCTGCGTCACCACGTGTAATATAATTTTCCTATAATAAGAGATTATATTAAAAAAAAAAAAGAAGAAGTTGTAAACTCATATACGATTCACTGCTGGAAACGAGAGACTACACTACAGGAGGGAAATTAACCTACGATAACATATTGGTCAGGCAACTGCCTGACTAACTAGTTTGCCACTTAAGACAAGGTACCGGTAGTTTGGCCACATAGCAATAGAAATGTCGTGTGCGGCAGGTTATGGGCTTGCACGCCCTCCCTTCCTCAGTGCCAGGCGGTTTGGATGGGATGTGAGTGGGACTGTTATAAGAGGAGGACCACGCTATACGTTTCTGTATCAAATTGCAGATGTGCTTCTGAAAGGTCATGTCAAGACTACACGTAACCATAAAGCATGCATGAAGACTGCGATGAGTGTGATTGAAGCGATGGAAGTATATCAGAATCGGGGCTTGAGGCAATCCGTAGTCTCTACCTACTACTCTGGGAAGGCTGGCAAGCGTGAGGCTATGTGTGTTTGGTACTAGTTCATATCCCGTTCCCAAAAAAGTGAAGAAAAGAAAAAGTTTAACGTAAAATTTCGAGTTGTACTTCTCTTACCGTGGTGCTATCTACTTATCTACTTTAATCGTCTTTCGTTACTTACGACTAAGAAAGGAATGGTAAAAAACCCGTGACTGGTAAAACTGCAGTCTTACGCCATCATTTCAAAGTATAAAGTTATAGGATATTTAAAATGTTAAAACTCTACAATAAAATCGCTAAATGTTTGCGCCTATTCCACATTTATGATACTCGTCATTCGACCTAAATATGAATATAGGAAATGATTCTGCGAACAAGAAAATACAGTATGACAAATATCCTAATTGCATATCTTTCTTTTTGATCTTCGCAAATAAAGATCGGGTGACTTCAAAAGAGTTAAAAGAGGTGCTTCATGAAAGAATAATGTACTTAATAACAGATAATTCATTCAAAATTATAGTGTATGAAACATTTCCCTTCGCTGCGGTCATTATGGTACTTACTCAACAATATTTCAAAAGCCATGTGGATGAATTAAGAATACGATGTGTAATCATCTTAATTTCTTGTGGAAAACTGAGAAACCAGTTAAAAATGCAAAATAAAGTAGGCAGAAGCGCTCTTAGAAAACTCATAATGTTAATTTCAATCACCAATTCCGCTTGCCAAGGGGGATCAATGGCACTATCAGGTCTTCATAGAAAGGTCTTTTTCTATTAATGGATACCTATCCACAGGATGATGAATGGATGAATAAATTCAAAGTGAACACTATCCTGAACATAATTACTGTAATGAATTCTAATGTTTACTCGAGTATTAAAATAAAACTATTTTTACGATTTCTATCGCGTTTGTATTAAGATTTCGCAATAACCGGGTAAAACTTTACATTGAAAAGAAGTGAATAAAACTAAAATTTAATCTAATAAAACATTAGAAATATATTCAAATAATAAAAAAAAAACATTACACACACTGCCATGCACTCTACTACTCTTCTAATATCATAACGTGGTTTATTAGGTTTATAATTGACCTTAGTTTATTTATGGATTTGTTATAATATGCTTTCATCAGACACAGATATTTACAATAAGCAATAGTGCTTATTTTACCAAAGACGATATATCAAGTCGTAATAATACATTCTGAATGCACCATGCGTCCACAGAGAACAGCAGTTCACTTTCACTACGAATAACTAATAATATTATTGTTAATATGAAACTGTAAAATGTAACCCAAAAGGCCCAGTTAGCCAAATACGAAACAAGTTCATTCTCATTTCCTAAACCGTCGATTTTCTTAAAACACGTTTACGTTTAGGCAACAAACATGGTTTTATCTTACGTTGATCAGCTGGGCGTTGCACAAATTACAGTGACCTTGAGATATAACTACCGTTATTACCTTCGCAAGATCTTGTTTTTTTTTATCTTAACTGTGCTGAAAAGACGTCAAGAAACGCACCCAGCATGTACTGGATTTAATTTAGTTTGTGGTAGATTGCAGTGTAAATATATTTTATTTTGTGTTAATTAGTTGCCATTTGTAACCCGAGCAATAAGAAGGTTTAAAAATAAAACATGCCGTATATTTACTACCGTATATGTAAAAATTGGATCACCAGCAGAACGACCTGCATCATTCTTCTGGGAAACTTAGAACGATAGTTGCTATCTTCTATCAGGCTTTGAATCATTTCGATTTTGGTATTATTCCTCTTACGAAGACCTATTATCACCAAGGCTGAGGATTCGGTAGCGGTGGTCTGCCCTAATGTTGATAAAGGAGTAATGTATAGCAGGCTATGGGGTAGCATGCTGTCCCTTTCAACGGCGCGTAGCGATTTGTGGCGCCTGCCCCCCGAAAAAAAAGGGAGACCAATGGCCAGTGGTTAACCTCGCGTATCTCATAGAAATGGAGGACGTATTGCCAGAACGACTGCAAGTAATTGGGATAAGAACAGAATGATGATGATATTGATAATGATGACATATGGGTAATTTTCAAAATATTTTGCCCTTTTTTTTTTGTGGGTGGCTCGCGGTCGGCGCGCCTCCGCACCACTCCGTCCGGGGCGACAGAGGGGCTTAAGCACGCAACTCCCGCGACCCACCCAAAACCCACGTCGCCTTCGTCGTTGGGCCGACCACTGGAGCAGCGTTAACTTGTCGTCAGTGGTCGGCCCGACGGAATACCCCTAATTGGGGTACCCTCCCATCGGCCGACGTCCCCCCCTCAAAATATTTTGCCTTTGTCTGAAGATAGCATCTTCAGACAAGGGCAAAATATTTAATAATTTAGTATATATAACTAAGATAGTATTTTAAAACTGTGAGACTAGAGTGGCAAAAATTTAACAAAGCTCGTAAATTAGTACTAAATTAGTGTAGTAGTAGTATAATATCTTAGTCCTCTTTTACTATACCACGGGCAATAAAATAATTGGTGGTTCATATTCTTACACCGTCACCATACGGACTACATTCATCATTTATCGGAATATATTCAAGGATAATACATATTTGTATATATTAATTATGCAACCTTTAAACGATAAATATACAAACTTTTTATTTAAACAGCTGCTAAAATATATTGTTGCCAATACAAATACAAAAGAACAAATACTAAATTATGTTATTACCTTTAAAAGTTATTTACATATTCGAGATACTGTAACTGACACATTCGTATGTCTGTCGATGTTAGAAATAATACGTGATTCTTTTAACTGAGTGACTGAATGAATTATCTAGTAATAGATCTACTGAATACTATAGATGGTTTGAATCAAAACTATTATTATAAATTTACGTTCCAATCTTTCACACTCGGTTTTATAAGAGTGTTTGATTTGTAATATCCTGAAGTTTCGTAAACATAACAGCGTTTGTGGTCGTGGGATGTCGACGACCAGTCATCATACAAACGCGATAAAATTCGCAAATATAGTTTTATTGTAAATGTGTAATACTCGCGTAAACATCAGAGATAGTTACATCATCATTAACCTGTGCTTATCCCACGCTAAGTGGGGGGTTGCCACAATATATATTTTTTGAAGTTATACTTCTTTAGGCGCGTTATGAAAAAATGATGAGAGTGAAATTTTAATTATGTGACACAAAATTAACAGTATGAAGTTGTCTGCTTAACCGCTCATTAAGTCTCGAAAAAAAGCTACCAACAAAATAGAAATTGAACCTCGATATTAGTCGCGCATGTTGGTACGCTCGTCACCTCTGATCACTGTTTTTTTTTTCTTTTTTTTTTTATTATTTTATTTGCTTTGTTTTTCTTTTTTTTATTTTTTTTATATTATTTTTTATTTTTTTTCTTTTTTTTATTTTTTTATTTTTTTTTCTTTTTTTTTTTTTTATTTTTTTTTTCTTTTTTTTTATTTTTTTTTTCTTTTTTTTTATTTAGATTATTCTCTAAATTTGGTTTTTAATAATTATATATATATATATATTTTAATGATGCCAAAGAAGTATAACTTCTCACGCGCGTACATAAGTACACGCACCCATTTTTTTTTTCATATATCCCTCTATGGAAAACTCGAAATAAAACCCTATACACATCTGACCAGCGTGGTATAGTAGATCAATTTCCCTCCTATTGTGGAGGAAACTCGAGCTCAATAGTGGGACGTATTATGAGCCGGAATGATATCCGTATCAGTCGTTATATCTGCACACACTCCTTCATACGGACACAAGTCTTGCGACCGTCCACATTCATATTGATAACCTTCCTTATCACATGCCTTGCATCCTTCCTCATCACATATCCATACCAAGATAATCTTGCACTCTTAAACTGTTTTCTTACTGGTGCCACTTTTAGACTTTTCCTATCACCAAAACCACTTAACCGATTTTAATAATATTGTGTTAAAGTGTGTTGTACGAGTATGTGATACCAAAAAGACAAGTGTTTGGTGATTCAATTTTGAGAAATAGCTTTTTATTTTTACTATAAGTAACCGTTAAATGTATTGGTTCTTTTTGACGGGCTATGGTCGGGTCACGCCCTGCTCAATCTCTTTAGGACGACGAAGGGGTGACAAGTGGCTCCATATCTCGGTGTATTTACCACTCTATCTATTAAGGCGACTGCTGGAAACAATTCTTTGACTTTGATGGACCAGTGTAACCTCTAAATAGAAATATGATAAAGAAAGCGTTATATAGCTTTTCAAATTTAACAATCTTGCAATGCTGGACTGGCTATTTAGTTATAATGTAATTATTAACTAACCGTGCTCGCCTTTTATTTTCAAGTTAACTGCTTAATTCTTAGATTATTTTACGTAGAAAATGTCCTACAATGCGGCCAATATCAAGTCTCATAATTGAGTTCTCGTGCGATAAAAAATATAAGTTAAAGGGGAGACAAGGAGACGAAGTTTTATAATCGGTATAATACGTATACATAAGCGAATGCCATCTTGAGGTCGATCGTTCGCTACATGTGAGAGTTATTTACATAATGCGGCGCCACTGTGTCTATGCAGTAGCGACTACCGTTCAACTCGCAAACAGCGTAAGAGATCGACTATCGTAGTTACTATATATATCGTAATACTTACATCACATCGCATACCAAAAAGAAAGTCGATTTCAAAGTATTATTTCGAGACTACGGTGTTCTTGTTCGAGTCCTGTTCGAAGTTCGACTGTACAGATGTCGTAATGGTGAAGATACTGACCTACCATGCCAGTATCGCGGGTGCGAATCCCACGCAGGACAACATTTTGTGCGATCCACAAATTGTTGTTCTGAGTCTAGATGTAATTTGTGTCCATTAATTATTTGTTTGTAAAATCCCCGCAGTACAAGGATTACTCTTTTAGCGTAGGCTATCACCTTATTATAAGAAAAATATAAAAGTTCAAAAGTATTCCTGATAACAAAGCGTAGCCTATAACCATGCTCCGCAGAAAGTTATATAAACTCAAAAAATTATACGAATAAACTTAGGTGTTACACACCCTTTGCAGGTAAAACTGTGAGCCTTAAAGGTATACTGTACACTTTTTAAAGTAAGGTAGCCTGTTCATGGCTTGTTCTATCGGGCCAGATTTTATGTTTACTGTTTCAAGCTGAAAAATTGCGTAACCACTTTTGCTCAATGTAGAATTTGAACTGAAACCTCACAATCAGGCAACTGTATAATTACACTCCTGAGCCGACGAAACAGTTTCGATATGCTAAATTAAATTTCAATTATCATCGTCATCGTGTGTAAAGGCTGCTAATTAATACTATTATTTAGCGTTTGCAATTGTAATTTTAATTTTTATATTTTACACCTTTTTACGTAACCATCTTCGTAATATTCGCGTACTGTTTATGTCGCTATTAACATATACATGCATTTTAGCGTCTATCATCGTGCGCTAAAAACTAACCCAGTGTTGATTTTTCCATGGCGGAGTGGTTGATAGGAGTAGCCGTAGTCGCGGAGCCGTACGTGGTGCCCGACTGGATTAACTGGTTGGGTAGCACCGATGGCACCGTGGCAACGGTCGCCTCCACGTCGTGGCCTTCGTCGTCTCTGACCCTTAGGGACAGGGGCGTCGGATAAGTCGCGGCGGACTGGGGGGAGATTACGCTCTTCGGAGTTTATCTCTCCCCTAACTGGAGTGTGACCGATTTCGAGGCCTTCCTCACCATCATGGAGGCCTCGTTACGGCGACTGGCATCGCGCCAGGTCTTCGTCCTGGGGGACTTTAACGCCAAGTCCGTGGCGTGGGGGTCCCCTAGGACGGATGACCGAGGACGGGCGATCGAGGAGTGGGCGGCGGCACTGGGCCTCTGTTTGCTGAACAGGGGCTCGGTGCATACGTGCGTGCGACAACGGGGCGGGTCGATAGTGGACCTTTCGTTCGCTAGCCCCGAGGTCGCCGCACGCATGGGGAGCTGGCGCGTCGTGGAGGAGGTGGAGACCTTGTCGGACGACCGGTATATCCGGATGGAGGTCTCCCCGGCAATCCCGACGTCCAGCAGGCGTCACGGGGCGGATGGACGTCCTGCGTTCCCGCGATGGGCTGTGGGTCGCTTAGACCGGGACCAGCTGGCGGAGACAGCCATCGTTTACTCGTGGCTATCCTCTGCCAACCAGTCGGACGGGGTGGACGCCGAGGGTGGACGCCGAGGCTGGCCGCATCCGCAGTGCGTTGACGCAGATCTGCGATACGGCCATGCCCCGGGTACGGCGTCTGCCCCCGAGGAGGGGGGGTCCACTGGTGGTCCCGGGAGCTGGCGGATCTCCGGGCCGCGTGTATCCGCGCCCGGAGGGCCTACACCCGCAGCCGGCGGCGCCATCGCGATGCGGAGCGGGAGGCCGTGCTTTATGAGGGCTACCGCAATGCGCGGTCGGCCTTCAGGCTGGCCGTCCGCTCCGCCAAGGACGTCAGTCGGCAGGAGATGCTGGACGGTCTCGACCGTGACCCCTGGGGACGCTCCTATCGCGCGGTGCTGAATAGGCTACGCGCGCGGGGCCCTCCCCTCACCGAGACTCTCCAGCCCGGCCTTCTCACCCGGGTCATCGAGGACCTGTTCCCGCGGCGGTTGGAACACACGCCCCCGGTCATGGCTCCGCCAGACACTGACCGGGAGGCCGACGACGACAGTGTTCCGCCCATCACGGAACCCGAGATGGGGGTGGCGGTGACGCGCATGCGCGCAAAGTCTACCGCCCCCGGGCCCGACGGTATTCCTAACCGTGTGCTGGCCCTGGTCCTCGAACACCTGGGACCCCGCCTCAGGGGGCTGTTCGACGCGTGTTTAACGTCCGGACGGTTCCCTGGGTGCTGGAGGGAGGGAAGGCTGGTGCTCCTGCCGAAACCGGGACGGTCTCCGGAATCGCCTTCGGCCTACAGGCCTATCGTGCTGCTCGATGACACGGGCAAGCTACTGGAGAGGGTGGTAGCTGCCCGCATCGAGCGGCACCTCGTCGGCACGGGGCCCGATCTGTCGGACGCCCAGTTTGGGTTTAGGAGGGGTCGTTCGACGATCGCGGCTCTGTTGCGCCTGAGGGCCGTGGCGACTGAGGCCGTCACCGGCGGGGGAGTGCTGTTGGTGGTGTCCCTAGACATCGCCAACGCATTCAATAGTCTGCCATTCAGCTGCATCAGGGAGGCGCTCCGGTATCACGGGGTGCCAGTTTACCTGAGGCGGCTAGTGGCAGACTATTTGGAGGGGCGCAGCGTCCTCTGCACCGACCGAGCAGGGGACGTCGTGCGAACGCCCATGACGTGCGGTGTCCCACAGGGGTCGGTCCTCGGACCCACCCTGTGGAACATCGGCTACGACCGGGCGTTGAGGGGGCGCCTCCCGCCCGGGCTGGGCGTGATTTGTTACGCCGACGACACGCTCGTCACAGCCCGCGGTGGGACGCTAGAAGAGGCGGTAAGCCTGGCGACCTCGGGTACCGAGGAGGTCGTCAGACGGATCGAGGCGCTGGGGTTGAGGGTCGCCCTGGACAAGACGGAGGCCCTCTTGTTCCATGGGCGCACTATGAGCCCTCCCATCGGCGTCTCGATCACCGTCCACTCGGTCGACATCAGCATCCGGGCCCGTATGAGGTACTTGGGCCTGGTGCTCGACGGGCGATGGTGGTTTCGGGAGCATTTCCGCAGGCTCGCTCCGCGGCTCGTCGACGCGGCGTCCGCCCTATCGTGGCTTATGCCGAACGTGGGCAGACCGAGCGCTGCGTGCCGACGGCTGTACGCGAGGGTCATCCGGTCGATGGCCCTGTACGGCGCACCGGTGTGGGCGGGGTCCATGACCGCCCGACTTAGGGCCCTTCTGTGGCGACCACAGAGGGTCACGGCTGTCAGGGCCATCCGCGGATACCGCACGGTGGCGACGGAGGCAGCGTGCCTATTGGCCGGGACTCCTCCGTGGGACCTGGAGGCGGAGATGCTCGCCGGACTATATCGGCGGGTGACGGGGGTGCGAGCGGAGGGCGGTGTGGTCTCGTTAAGGGATCTCACCGCCTGGCGCGTCGACGCCCGCCGAGACGTCATCGCCCGTTGGGCAGTCCGGCTGGAGAGGCCTCGGTTCGGGGTGGGAACCGTGGAGGCCTTCCGGCCGGTGCTGATGCAGTGGTTGGAGAGGCGGCACGGGGTGCTCTCCTTCCGACTGGTGCAGGTTTTGACGGGGCATGGGTGCTTCGCCAAATACCTGCAGGTCGTTAGGAGGGAGAGTACACCGTCCTGCCACCACTGCGATTGCGACGAGGACACGGCGCGCCATACGCTCGAGGCCTGCGGGGCTTGGGCAGTGCAGCGCTGTGAACTCGTCGCAATCATCGGTACGGACCTGACGCTGCCGGCTATCGCTAGGGCGATGGTCGACAGCGTCGGGAATTAGGACGCGGTCGCAGCCTTCTGCGAGACAGTGATCTCGCGGAAGGAGGCGGCGGATCGCCTGCGTGAGGAGCGCAGCCTCGATGAGATCCGCCGCCGGCGACTGGGGCGGCGCAGGCGCAGCTATCTGCGCCTCATGCCGCCCTAGCCGAGGCCGCGGGTGACGTGACCGGGGATTAGTCCGTCACCCGCCGAGAGGCCGACCGCGTGAGGAAAGACCGACGTCCTCCCCGAGGGGGGGACGTCGGTCGATGGGAGGGTACCCCAATAAGGGGTATTCCGTCGGGCCGACCACTGACGACAAGTTAACGCTGCTCCAGTGGTCGGCCCAATGACGAAGGCGACGTGGTTTTTGGGTGGGTCGCGGGAGTTGCGTGCTTAAGCCCCTCTGTCGCCCCGGACGGAGTGGTGCGGAGGCGCGCCGACCGCGGCCCACCCATAAAAAAAAAAAGTGTTGATTTTTTATTGATGTCGGCTTGTTGAAAAACTTAGTCAAAGCTTTATGAAACATGTTTTGTCTTTCCATTTGTTGCTATAGAAAGATATGTTGTGCAAATCTTAAACCGAAATAAATTGTAGTGTAGTGTTAACTAAAATCCTTCTGCCCCAGAAGGATTTTAGTTAACACTTATCTGTTCAATTGAGAAATTACGTGAAAGGTGTCACTTGATGATGTCGTAAGAGCCTCTTAGCAATTCCATGTAGTTCCGTGCAATAAATGCATTCTATTCGAATTATTTGGTTGACCTCACGCAAACAGACAATTAACTCAAAATCATTGCGGAATGTCCAGACTTTAAATGTACTTTTCGTCTACGGCAGAATATATACAAGAAATGTCTCTTAAATCTTTTTTTTAGTTTTTCGATTTATTTCAGCTGAAATACGCCCCACTGCTGGGTTTCAGACTCCTCCTATAGGAGAGAAATTAATTGAGAATTTAAATAGTAATACCACGCTGGTCAGACGTGTTGCTATAGGGTTTTATTTCGAGTTTGCCTTCTCTTGCATAGATGTTATATGCATATTATATCCCTCAGTCGATTTCTACGATACCCACAGGCAAGAAGAAGAGAAGGGAATGGTGAATTGTATTATTACTCCGTCACCACACGGGTTTTTTTTAGTTAGGTTTTATAATAAAAGAAATACAGCATATTTTATATTATTAATTTACACCAAGTACCAACTGAACGGTATATAAATACTTTGTCGAACGGAATTTACTGCACCTTTTCTCTGCTTAAAATCTTACATATTCCATTTAATTGTTCCAGGATTCGACCACAAACCCCGGCAGAAGTCCTCGAAGGATGCGGCATCTGTGCCCGGGCTGGAGGTCCAGCAGGGGAGGGCGGCGTAGCTCTCGGTTCCGAACGCGCTTTTACCTTCAACTTCGCGTTTGAACCGTCGTGTTGTCAGCAAAATGTGTACGACACCTGTGTCAGTAAACTGGTGGAATCTGCCCTGGATGGATATAATGCGACGGTGCTTGCATATGGACAGGTTAGTTTGAGAAAAGATATTAAATAACACTGTTTATAAATATATATATAGTCTATATACATCCTTACTAATATTATAAATGCGAAAGTAAGTTTCTTTGTTTATTACGATTTCACGTCTAAACCGACGAACCGATTTTAAAAATTCTTTAACCAATAGAAAGCTATAATATCAGGGAATAAAATAGGCTATATTTTATCCCGGTACTCCCACGGGAACGGAAACCACGGGGGTAAGACGACTGAAACCGAAGCGAAGCGAGGGTGGATTGTTATTATTACATATTTTCTCCGTGTGGTGATAGGGTAAGACTTCTTCTTCTTCTTGCATAGATATTTTCTGCATATTATATCCATTAGTCGTCTTTTACGACACCCGCGGACAAGAAAGGGAATGGTGAACTGTATTCTTACACCGTCACCACACGGAAAACTATGCATTCACATAGCAAAAACACATTCGTTTCCATACTTTGAATTTAAATATTACTCATATTTGGACCACGATAATTCATACTATAACATTTTATTCGCTGTCATAAGTAGTCATAACTAAGAAAGCAAGCGTAAATTTTATGTAATTATGTAATTTAATGCGATTATATTACGCGGACATTGTAGAATATGTATACATGTTTTATATATTTTTCTTAAGTCATATTTTTAAAAGAATACATTAACGTATCAAAAAATTGTATACAACTTTCAACAAAAATTTACATTTTATATTTAAAGTACAACGACCTGCAGTTTAATAGTAAAGAAAGTTTCAGTAACACTATTCCTTTACTTCAGTATTCATTAGTCATCATCATCATCGCAGCCCACATACGTCCCACTGTTGGGCTCGGGCCTCCTCCACAATGGGAGGGAATTTAACCTATATACTATACCGTGCTGGTCAGTCGTGTTGGTATAGGGTTTCATTTCGAGTTTTCCTTGTCTTGTACCGATCTTATGTGCATATTATATCCCTTCGTCGTTTTTTACGACCCCCACGGGTAAGATAGGAAATGGTGAATTGTATTCTTAATCCGTCATCACACGGAACTTCAGTTTTATTGTTGTCATGCAAACTTATAGTCTTCGTAAGCTTGTTGTGTTTTCAAAGTGAAAAACGTCGCGAGCTACTTTTGACCTAGTTGGATGTCGTGCTAAAAATATGGTGTGAATAACAGCATGCAATTGTCGCTGCCAAGATGTTGACGGATGTCGACGTTCTCTTCAACAGGGCATTGTCTGCTCTACCTCGACACAGGTTAAGGTTACTTAGTTTAATTTAACTTTGTATGAGTCATTTAAAAGTGATTATTAAATAAAGCTACATTGTAGAGATTATGGCATAAACCAGTGGTGGGCAAACTTTTTTTATGGTGGGCCACAAAATTTAAGAAATTGATTATTTTTTACTCTGTCACCACATGAACTACTACTGCCATTTGCTCCTACCCAAACGTTCACCGGACGAGCTGATGCATTTATGGTTGCAGACATTGAACTGTCACGTGATAACTTACATATCTTTTAATATCAAAATTACTATTTTTGTGTAGTCGTTTATTAATACTGTACTGTGAAATAAAATATTAAATCTATCAATTAGGAATCGTGTTTGACTTATCATAACATTGTGAATTATTATTTGCAGCTGAATGGTTGCCTTTCAAATTCTTTTGCAGTACCAACAGTTGAACTCGGAAATGAGCTTCCTCTTGGTGTTAATAATATTTGAATTTTCATGTTAAATGTTAAATGCCGCGATGTACACCTTATAAATTATATCGTTAATCATAAATATAAATAAATTTAAAAGTATCTTCAAAGTAAAAGTAAAGTTTTAAATTTAAAAAACCGGCTTTTGCGGGTCGGCGTCGCGCACGTAGGGTTCCGTACCATTATCTATAAAAATCGTGGATTGTACGGGAGCCCCCCTTAAATATTTGTTTTATTTTGTTTTTAGAATTTGTTCTTTTAGCGGCAACAGAAATATATACTTTATAAAAATTTCAACTGTCTAGCTATCGTAGTTCTTGAGATACAGCCTAGTGACAGACAGACAGACGGACGGACAGACAACGAAGTCTTAGTAATAGGGTCCCGTTTTCACCCTTTGGGTACGGAACCCCTTAAGGAGTGTTATCTGTGAAGTCGGTTTACGGACAATAATTTTACGTCATAACGTCATAGAAAACATTGATAAAAATTGCGTACTTTTATGAATTGAATTATTATCACTGAATGATCTTTATTTTGTCTAATACAAAGGGTTACAATTTTTTCGATAAAATATTTATTTCCACTCGTTAATTCAACTAATTTTTGACCTATATGAGATAAAGATGCGTCACAAGCCGAACGATTATTCCGATCGTGCCTCTATCGCTTGTTTCGCGTTATACTTTTCTTTCTTCCTTTCTTTTTTAAATAGACAATACCCCGCTCTAAAGAAATAATCGTTGTGTTGCGGGGGACTTTACAAACATGATTTAACGGACACAAACGACACCCAGACTCAAACCAATAATTTGTTGATCACACAAAGTATTGTTCTGCGTGGGATCGAACCTGCGACACTGCTATGGTAGACAACTATCTCAACCGCTACGCTATGTATGCAGTCGTTACTATATCGTTTGTTGTGATTTACAACAAACGCGAGCAAGAAAGGTAAGGCCAATTGTATTCTTTACTCCGGGGCCACACGGGAAATAGAAAATACGATAATCTAATCATGGTGTGCCGGGCATTATAAAAATGTACTTTATGTGCATGTTGGTACTAATTCCAATGCGTTAATCCCGTGAATCACTCTGGTCGTTTGTAACACGTTGACCTTAGAATAATAACGTATAGAAGGATAGTGTCCGTACTTCGCACTTTAAAAATTTGAATCTAAAAATACTAATGGCGGGCAGACGATTACACACGTACACACGCACACCACTATACAAATTATGAAATCAAATTTTGTTTTTATTAACATAAATCGTCGAAATACTTTTAAAAGTAATGTTAAAAACCTTTTTATGTTTTTCAAATGTGTTGTGGCACCATTTGAATGCACAAGCCGTCATAATTACCTATTTATTTTTTAAGAGTTGCGTACTTTCGTGCAGTGCAATGACTTGTACATTACGAGACTGTTCCGGCGTAGGCTCCATTAGGCTCCAATTGAAATGCCTCACTTTTTGTGCTTGGACTTACCTTCTATATGTTATTATTCTAAGACGTTGACTATATTTCACTCTACTGCTATAAAGTTATACAGAATTATATTCCTATTTAGAAAAGCATCGCACTGGAGCTAATAATTATATGTTATACTAGCAACCCGCCCTCGCTTCGCTTCGGTTATAGGTTATAGTCGTTTTACCCGCGTAGTTCCCGTTTCCGTGGGAATACCGGGATAAAATATAGCCTAGTTTATGCCCTGATATTATAGCTTTCCATTGGTGAATGAATTTTTGTAATCGGTCCAGCCGTTTTGAAGATTACTCGGAACAAACAGACAGACAGACAGACAAAAATTTTTTAATTGCTATTTTAGGCATAGCTATCGTGCAAATAACCGTGTGAGCATGAAAAAAGCCTATTATTTTGACATTACAAACAGACACTCCAATTTTATTTATTGGTATAGACTAGCAACCCGCCCTCGCTTCGCTTCGGTTATAGGTTATAGTCGTTTTACCCGCGTAGTTCCCGTTTCCGTGGGAATACCGCAATAAAATATAGCCTAGTTTACGCCCTGATATTATAGCTTTCCATTGGTGAAAGAATTTTTGAAATCGGTCCAGTCGTTTTGAAGATTACCCGGAACAAACAGACAGACAGACAAACAAAAAAAAAATATTAAGTGTATTTTAGGCATATGTATAGTGCAAATAACCGTGTGAGCATGAAAAGAGCCTATTATTTTGACATTACAAACAGACACTCCAATTTTATTTATTGGTGTAGATACAATTTCATTTAAAAGAAATTATTTAAAACATAACAGCCCGTTAAGTTTCTTGGTTGATATTTTCATACGTTGAACGCCGAGGGCGCAAAATACTATTCAAATGTCACCCAACGTGTGTTCCCCATTGGCGTTCAACGTGTTAAGCTTGTGGCTGCATTGCGATCCGGTTAGATTGTTTCAAACGTTTTGTAAATTTGACTGTATGTAAGTCCTTAAGGGGCTTATGCAGAATAAATCATTTGATTTGGTTAATAAAGTCGGCTCTCTATTTTTCGGATTTGCCGGCGCTACGTTTCTCATTAAAATTTTAGATATAGACGCATAAGGTTTTTCACGAGGTTAAAATGTTATATGTATTTATTTTCCACAATTTATATTATTTTGAAGATAATTTTCTACGTGATGTTATGATAATGACTTGAAACTTTTGAGCGCCCGCGCAACGCCCAGTTGAGTAGTAGCGTATCATCATCATCATCTTGCTCTTATCCCAATTACTTGGGGTCGACGCAATATATCATCTGTTTTGACATATTGCAAAAAGTTTCGGCAATGACTTTTATGACCGGCCGCCTGCCTGACGTCAACCCTCCTTGGGAATGTAATCGTTGACCCAAATGGTACCAAATGGAGTTGGTCCGGGTCAATCTAGGGCTCGAGATAGGTGTTTGCACTCGTACAGGTCGGACGTGTGCATTGGGATGAATTGTTGGTGTTCATTACCGTTCCCTACTGACCTAGGATGCGCAGTGGAAGGGAACACCAGGCCAGTGAGGGATACCAAATGGGTAATAACATTGGCTTGCGATTACGCAAGGCTATTTTAAGTTCTCCTAAATGATAGTACAAGAACAGATTTTAACACTTACGAGTAGATACCGCGGAGGTAGCTATAACGTAACCTAACTCAGCGTTCGGTCTGGCCAGACAAATAGAAACTAACTGAGGGGTTACTTAGCTTGTATCCAAAAGCGCGGTGATGACAACGGCCTCGTACACTTCAAGGACTCAGGCTTGCTACTCGTACACACAATTTAATGTTCACAAATATATACTTAATTCTAATTAACTCGCGTACATAAACGGCACACAAAACAAAGGGTGGCGCGCAATATTACAAATACCACGATTTCACGGCTTTAGTCCACAAAAGACATAGCAATTACAAAATATGTGCGTACGCGACCGTTACTTCCAATCCGCGAACCAAAAGCGAAAGTGAAAGTGCAGTAACCAAAAGGGCGGAAACAAAACGACCCCGGGGCCGGCCGACGCGACGGCCCCGTGCCATCCGCGAACCAAAAGTCCAGCTTTAGTCCCAAAAAGGGCGGAAACAAAACGACCCCGGGGCCGGCCGACGCGCCGGCCCCGTGCCATCCGCGCACCAAAGTGAAAGTGAAAGTTGAAAGTGGCGGCCGGCTCCGAGCCAACCGCGAACCACAAAAAACAGAACTACCCTACATGGATTTAATTATTAAACTAATATAAAAATGTTTGGTACCGAACATCTACCCGCCTCGGACAGGTCTACCTGGCCGCTAATCAATTGGTAAACGGGACAATGTTGCTACCGCTCTCTTCAGTACCGAACCGTCCACCTGAACCTCAGCAAAACGAGGCACATTATCTGCGCCATATACTAAATTTAAAATTCGGCCGCGACGCCAGCACAGTGGCGGCAAATTGGTATCTTTTATCAAAACGAGGTCACCAACTCGAGGTGGATTAGTCTTGTCAGTCCACTTAACGCGCTGCTGGAGAACATGAAGATATTCTAAGCTCCAACGCTTCCAAAAGCTTTGAGTAAGCTGTTGGACCAACTCAAACCGCGAGAGACGACTTGGTCTCACATCAACAAAGGGGTACTCAGGCAAAGCATTAAGTGGCTGACCAATCAAAAAATGACCCGGTGTGAGAACCTCCAAGTCACTCGGGTCTGAAGAGATCGGACACAACGGTCGCGAGTTCATTACGGCCTCTATCTTACAAAACACAGTTGCGAGTTCTTCAAATGTGAGTACAGACTCACCAATAACTCGTCGCAAATGTGCTTTAGCAACCTTAACTGCGGCTTCGAAAATACCACCCCAATGTGGGCATGCTGCCGGACTAAATTTCCAGGTTATACTACGACTGGTTAGTTTATTACCAATATTTGTGTGATTGCTGGCTAAAAAATCATGTACATCTTTCAAATAATTATTGGTTCCCTTAAAATTTGTGCCACAGTCCGAACGTATCAAAGAAGGCAGTCCTCTCCTTGAAACAAATCTATCAAGTGTCGCAACAAATGCCTCGGTGGAGAGGGATGACACTAATTCAAGGTGCGCCGCTTTAGTTGACAGACATACGAAGACACACAAATAGGCCTTGACTGTTTTACTGTTTCGTAGAGTTGAAGTCTTAACCAAAAAAGGACCTGCAAAGTCGGTGCCTACACCGGCGAACGGCCTCGATTCTCTGACACGATCAGAAGGGAGGTCACCCATCAAAGGTTGCATGGTACTAGCCTTCAGCCTGTAACAAGGCATGCAACGAAATACCACACTGCGAATCGTTCTTCGAGCAGACAAAATCCAAAATTCTCGCTGCAATATGGCTAATAAGGCGTTACAGCCAGCGTGAGAATTTCTAATGTGACGGTCCGTCACCAACAATTGCACAAAATGACCTTGCTTGGGTAACAATATAGGGTGCCGACTACCGTAGGGTAGACTAGAGTTTCTGAGGCGACCTCCAACACGTAAGACACCCGTGTTGTCCAAAAAGGGGCTCAACATACGCAAGGTTCCTGTTAGTTTAGCCTTACCAGCTTTCAAAATTTCAATCTCCCTTTCAAAATATGTATCCTGTACCACACGTATCCAATGGCAAAAAGCCTCCTGTCGTTCTTGTGGTGATAGAAAAGCCTCTAATTTTTTGTTCCGTAAGTGCTTACAGTTGTAATAGAAGCGCTTAATCCAAGCTGTTACACTTACTAATTTATCGAGGGAGCTATACCGATTCAATAAGACATTTGGATCGAATACGCAAGCACGCCTCTCAACAGCGAGCAGTCGCAATCCAGGCAACGGACCTACGTCCAAAACCGGCGTCAGTGGCCATTCAGACTCTGAGCGTAATAACCATTCCGGTCCCCACCAAAGGGAGTGCGTTACCAAGGCGGGGGATGTACAACCCCGAGATGCACAATCAGCTGGGTTAAGCTCACCAGGCACATGCCTCCAAATCAAGGGAGTCTCAGATTTCTGAATTTGGGAGACTCGGTTCGCTACAAATACCTCTAAGGTGTGAACTGAAGCCTTTAACCAGCACAAAACAATTTGGCTGTCAGTCCACGCGTAAGTGGTGCTAATGTTCACAGTATGACGCAACAAATTCGACACGTGATTAAGAAGACGCACAAGCAGAGTAGCCCCTGCCAATTCAAGTTTAGGGATTGTCAAAGCAGTCCGTAGGGGTGCCACCTTGCTCTTCGCCATGACCAGTGAGATCTTTACTTGGCTGTCAGAACCCACCGTACGCAAATATACACAAGTGGCGTAACCCCGTTCAGAGGCGTCCGAGAAACCATGCAGAGTTGCCTGGTACTTTCCTGGAGGAAGCATAGAACGAGGGATCGATACCTCATTGATCGCAGGAAGTGAGGATACAAATTTGGTCCAGTCTTCCATCAAAGCTCCCCGAAGAGGTTCGTCCCAGCCTAGTCCTGCCATCCAAAGCCTTTGTAAAAAGCATTTAGCCCAAAATATGACGGGACATATCCAACCATTTGGATCAAATGTTCTTGCAACCGTGGAAAGCACCAAACGCTTAGTCCAAATGCGCGGCAACTCTAAGTCAACATTGTAAGTGAATATGTCTGGGGCTGGTTTATACTGAATGCCGAGAACAGTCATCATAGCAGGGTTCTCGATATTCTCGAACAAATGCGGATCTTGCTGATGTTCATCCGGAAGTCCCTTCAAAAGCGCAGGTGAGTTGGATATCCACTTCCGTAACTCATAGCCCGCGGTGGCTAAGATGCCTATCAATTCATCCCGTAGAAGGATGGCCTCTTTCTCAGAGGGTCCACCAGTACAAATGTCATCGACATACAAATCCTCTTTCAAAATCGCGGCTGCGCGAGGAAACTTTAAGCGCTCCAGGTCCGCGAGCTCCCACAGAGACCGTATAGCCAAATAGGGGCTTGACTTTAACCCGTACGTGTTTGTATTGAGCTCATAAACAACCATGGGATCCTGGGGGCTTTCACGCCATAGAATCAACTGATACCGACGGTCATCCGGGTGAATAATCGTCTGTCTGAACATCATCCTTATGTCAGCCACAAATACAACCTGATGTCGACGAAACCGAGTGATGACGTCACAGAGATCCTTGATCAATTTAGGACCAGCATACAAACAATTGTTCAACGATACACGCGTTGAAGTTTGCGCAGAACCATCGAATACTGTACGCAATTTGCCATTTGATGCCTTAATTACAGCATGATGCGGTAGAAAGAAGTGATCCACTGTTTGCCAATCTAATTTCGACACAGACATGTGTCCCAACTCCTCATATTCACGCATAAAATCAATGTATTTCTCCTTTAGGAGAGCATCTCGAGCCATTCGGCGCTCCATAGCCAATAGTCGTTTCTCAGCAGCAGGCCGCGAGATGCCAAGTGGTGGCCGTACGGCGAGAAACGGCAATCGAGTCATAATCTGACCAGTACGTAGGCGACTCGTATTGTTTTGGTAAAACAATTCGCACTCCTCATGCTCCGGATCAGTGCGCGGTGCCTGTGGTGGTTCCTCCACTTCCCAAAACCTCTGAACCGCATCAGAGAGAGCAGAGCCTACCATCAAGCCAATGTCAAGACGGGTATCCGTGAGGACTGGTCCCATCAGTGCAGAGCCAAATATGGTCGGGATGGCTACCATGCCTCCTGGTTGCATGACCTGAATGCTACCCAAGAATATGTTTCCCAGAACATCGGCGCCTAGCAACAAATCGACCGATCCAGGTATACCAAATTTGGGGTCTGCCAAGTTCAAACCCGACGCTAAACCAATAGCATACGGAGACAACTGCTTCTCCGGATGGGTGCCCAAAATATTGTTCATAACAATGGCTGAACACTCAAACAATGGGCTTGACGAGTTTATAGGAGAGAACGCACATAATACTTGGCCTTCAACATTGGCCACAACTGCGTTGCCAACACCTCTAGTGACATGAGGAAAATCACGCATACTTAGGCGTACCTGCCCCACCAACCAAGAAGACGCTATACACCCCTGAGAGCCTGTGTCCAGAATTGCCCGGACCACAACAGAGGCACCTGTCCGTCCCCAGACCCTTACAGAAGCAGTGGGTAGGAGTACGGTTTCAAACGGGGGTGGTGCATGACGGGGGGAGGCGCCGTGTTCCTAATGTCGTCTAGGCAGCGGGTGATTCTCATGTTCACGGGAAGCGTCATCAAAGGTAGGTACCCGCCCGTGACGATACGGGCGCGAATCGTGGTTATCACTCTTGCCACGGGCTTCCGATGACGGCGAGCATTGACCTTGTGGGCGCCTCGCTGCGGCAGAATCTACGACGCGCGGGGGTGAGCGACTAGGTCTCGAACTGCGGTTTTCATACCGGTGCCTTCGCTCATAACTACCCGTAGGTGAGCCTTGACGTTCATGTTCACGACCAATCCCATTATTATTCGCACAAAGAAGTTTCAAATGCTGGCCTCCGCAGTATGTACATGGGCGAGGATTAGGGCAATCGCGCTGGAAATGGTTTCCCAAGCAAGAAAAGCACCAACCTCGAGCCTTAGCCAAACGCCTACGCGAGGCCACGTGCAGCGCAGTAAAATCTGAGCAACTGGCAACTTTATGACTCGGGGACTTGCAATAGGTGCACTCAGGTCGCGACTGTACAGCAGCAAAACGTGGTGGGTGACGAACCTCTGGCCTTCTAAAGGCGTGATTGCGGGTCGGAGCCGATGACCGCGGCAACTGTTGACCAAATGACCTGTCAACGACCGTCATGTCTACCATCCTACACTCGTCTTCCAAAAACTTCTTAAGGTCATCAAAAGCAGGCAAGTGAGTTGCATCATCACCTCCATATTTTTGCTCGAAACGAGCCCTAAGTTCCGCAGGAAGCTTTTTCAAAACAATATGCACCAGCATATATGACCAAGTGCTCACCGGAAGGTCTAACCTTTCCAGTGCGTTGATCGCAATCATCAATGGGTTCAATAAGTCGGACCTTAAAGCCGAGACCCTAGATACCACTGGCAGACCCAAGAGCTGACCAATGTGTGTATCTGCCAGGCAACGCTTATTTTGGTAACGCTTTATGAGAAGGTTACGTGCCACTAGGTAGTTTCCATCATTGATCTCCAGGTGCTGAACTAAACCTCTCGCCTCACCTTCCAACACGGAGAACAGGTAGGCCAATTTTTGAGCGGAACCTAAGTCAGAACGCGCGTGGACTAAGCTCTCAAACAAGTTTATGAAACCTAGCCATTGGTCCAAACGACCATCAAAACGCGGCAGGTCCAAAGTGGGCAGTTTACTCAATAAGCCCGACGTAGAAGGTTTCACATCCCTAGACGCGGGAGACTCACCCCTTTTCGACGCGGAAATTTCCCTAGCACGCTGTGAGATTCGATCTGCATAATCCATGATCTGGTCATAATCCGCGTGTACCAAGTCACGATACGTTTGTGGGTAATCTTCATCAGAAATATCTAAAATTTTTGTGTTGAAGTTACGGTACACATCATCAACAAATTGTAAGCGCGTATCCAATTTGCTGTACCTATCCAGGAGAGACTCATTTCGATCAGACCTATCAACCAAGGCGGTTGCAGTCGAGAACCATCTCAACTCAGAGCGCAGCTTACCTGCCGAGTCCTTAGCGCTAGCAAAAGCAGCCATAATAATCGAATAAAATAATTAAATTCCAACAAAAAAATATATATATATAATCAACTAAATAAATCAACCAATTGAAACAACAATCAAAAAATACAAATTACAAAATTGAACAATATTTAAATTATTGCGCAAAGGGAAACGTTAATATTTTACTGTATAAGTACCATAAACAAAACGCAAAATTAATATTAAACTAATTGTCTATACAGTTCAATTCATTCGTTCATTCAATCACGAGACTGCACTACTCTGTGGCACAATGTACTACGCAAATTATATTATTACTCTGTGGCACATTAAGTAAACAATGATATTCAAAATTTCGAATGTTGCAGTGAACTTATTTATAAGATATTTTTAATAACTAATAACAATAAGTACACAAATGATCAATCACACAAATATTTAATGTGTATCTTTATACACCAGACTATTTATTAAACTGGGCCGTAATACGTAAAATTCAAGTAATTATATATCGATTTATTTTTCAACACGGGCACTTGTAGATATCAATACCAAACAAAATTACTAGATTCACTAGAACCACGCTCTGCTACCAGAAAGTATGTTCATTACCGTTCCCTACTGACCTAGGATGCGCAGTGGAAGGGAACACCAGGCCAGTGAGGGATACCAAATGGGTAATAACATTGGCTTGCGATTACGCAAGGCTATTTTAAGTTCTCCTAAATGATAGTACAAGAACAGATTTTAACACTTACGAGTAGATACCGCGGAGGTAGCTATAACGTAACCTAACTCAGCGTTCGGTCTGGCCAGACAAATAGAAACTAACTGAGGGGTTACTTAGCTTGTATCCAAAAGCGCGGTGATGACAACGGCCTCGTACACTTCAAGGACTCAGGCTTGCTACTCGTACACACAATTTAATGTTCACAAATATATACTTAATTCTAATTAACTCGCGTACATAAACGGCACACAAAACAAAGGGTGGCGCGCAATATTACAAATACCACGATTTCACGGCTTTAGTCCACAAAAGACATAGCAATTACAAAATATGTGCGTACGCGACCGTTACTTCCAATCCGCGAACCAAAAGCGAAAGTGAAAGTGCAGTAACCAAAAGGGCGGAAACAAAACGACCCCGGGGCCGGCCGACGCGACGGCCCCGTGCCATCCGCGAACCAAAAGTCCAGCTTTAGTCCCAAAAAGGGCGGAAACAAAACGACCCCGGGGCCGGCCGACGCGCCGGCCCCGTGCCATCCGCGCACCAAAGTGAAAGTGAAAGTTGAAAGTGGCGGCCGGCTCCGAGCCAACCGCGAACCACAAAAAACAGAACTACCCTACATGGATTTAATTATTAAACTAATATAAAAATGTTTGGTACCGAACAGTTGGTTTAGGTCGGTCTTTAGCATCGGATTTCATTGGCGGGTTGTTGTCGTTTGTCTTGTCGTGTTCGTTTGTCTTGTCGTGTCGTGTCGTGTCTGGGGAAGGGAGAGGAGGGGTCGCTTAGGTACCGGGATTGCCACCACATTGTGGAGGCGCTCAACCGGTGTTAAAAAATTTTGCGACCAGCCTGCTGGTCGTGGCCGGCTTGTATATATAAAATCTAAAAATAACTTTAATATCGCGATTCAGCCGTACTAACATTGTTAACAAAACTTAATATCGCGATTTAGCCGTTCTCTTAGGTTAGTGAATCAACACTTTTAGTATCTGACTTAGCTACTAAATGGAGGACGACTCGGAATTAGAGTCGGATACAGCATCAGCTGTTGAATGTGACACATGTGAAACGGATGTCACCCCCACTGGGAGGAAGAGGCACTTTTTAAAAATCACCAACATTGAACGGAAGGATTTGGGCTCCGATACTGAAGCGGAACCCATATCAAAGGTGAATACCTCACGGCGGGGTAAGGCAATGCAGAGAGGCCATAACGTAGGGCTCACACGTGCCAAGGCAGATCTCAAACGCAGAGACGCCGAAGCCGAAGAAGTTGAGTATGAGCGTGTACTTAGATCTCGTGCTTTCCGTAAAGAAGTCGTAGCATCACAAATGGATTCAGCGGAAACTTCAGCATCAGAGTGCCCTATAACAGAGAACCTCTCCAGCATAGGGCCTGAGGAGATACGCGCCCGCGGGGGCCGCAACGCGGCAGTAATCATGGAGGTAACCCGAAAATCTGGCCATCTTCAGGGTCCTTTTATAAAAAAATTAAGGGATGCAGCAGCGGATATGCAAGCCCTGATCGAAGCTTTGTGTACCTCTAAATCGGAGGGAGAGGAAACCCGCCGACTGAGAGCGGAAAACAAAAGGCAGCGCCAGGAAGTAGAAGCCCTCAGGGCGGAACTCAAAGCATACCGCCGAGAGTTCTCAGAAATGAGGGCCTCTTCGTCCTCAATAGGGACAGACACAATAGAGGAAATAAAATCCTCTATCGTTAGGTCAGTTGGGGAGATGATGAACGCCCGGTTTGCGGGATTAGAGGATCGTCTTCTTCCCGCTAAGATGAACCGTCCACCTTTAGCTGCAGATAAAAAAAGAAATGCAGCAGCTGCCGTGGCCAAAGCCGCCGTTCGTACGACTGCATCGGTGCCTGCATCTGTTCAGGCAGTCCCCAGTACCTCAGCAGTTATTCCTACAGCAGACGTTCCTTCCGTAGTCATTCCTCCGGCAGTCGCCCCTTCGGTCCAGCCCACGATTGCGGATACCTGGGCAACCGTTGTTAGGAAGGGTAAGAAAAAACCTTCCCCCTCTGCACCACCCTCTGCGGCTGTTGCGCTCCCCACGCCTCCCAACCCAGCTGTTCTGGCGCAGAGGAAATTGAAGGCGGCGCTTGCAGCCCCACGCTCCCCGGCTGTAATCCTGAAATTGCAGCCGGAGGCTGAAAAAAATGGGGTCACATACGCCGATGCAATGCTTCGCGCCGAGCAGGAAGTTAATCTCCAAGAGATGGGGATTAAGGAGGGTCTTAAAGTTAGGCGCTCCGTGACTGGGGCTAGGGTCCTACAATTGCCCAAGTCTCAGTCAATGGAAGTTGCTGATCAGCTGGCGCTCAATTTGCGTACGGCATTGACGGGTATGGCGGATGTCATCCGACCTGTCAAACGTGCTGATATTCGGGTAACCGGGATGGATGACTCCGCTACCGAAGAGAAAGTGCGAGCGGCTGTAGTCCGTACATGTAGCTGTGACGCCGCGGATGTTCAAGTTGGACAAATCCAACGCGGACCGCGTGGTATGGGCATGGTGAAGGTGCGTTGCCCCGTCGCCGCCGCTAAAATGCTCGCTGATGCAGGAAGGCTTCTGGTTGGCTGGAGCTCGGCTGGCATTCAGGTGCTGGAGAACCTTCCACTGAGGTGCTACCGGTGCCTGGAACTAGGGCATACGGCTCCGCTATGCCCGTCTACTGTAGACCGCTCCGAACTTTGTTTTCGGTGAGGCAGCAGTGGACACAAGTCGGCTACATGTATGGCCATGCCGCACTGTGCGGTTTGCGCCGCTGCTGGCCGCCCAGCAGAGCACACAATGGGGGGTAGGCTTTGCAAAGCCCCCTCATCGAAAGGCAAGGTGGCCCAAGGACCTCAGGCCACTACATTAAGCAGTAGCCGCAGAGCCCAGGAGGAGCTCGAAATGTCCACCTAATGGGAGACACATTTCGCATCCTCCAGGCGAATTTGAACCACTCCGCCGGGGCTCAGGACCTGCTGCTGCAGTCCATGGCGGAGTGGAATACCGATGTTGCTGTGGCCAGCGAGCCCTACTTTATTCCCCAATCATCCAATTGGGTGGGGGATCTTAGGGAAGACGTAGCTGTCCTGACAAGAGGATGTGCCGGCCCTCCCCTCTCTTCTCTCGAGAGGGGCAATGGATATGTTGTGGTGGGGTGGCGTGATTTCGCCATTATTGGCGTTTATTTCTCTCCCAACCGCGGCCTGGCAGAGTTTAAATTATTTTTGGACTCTGTCAGTGCTGCGGTTCGTCGTCAGTCGCCGAGAAGAATTGTAGTTCTCGGCGACTTTAATGCGAAGTCTCGCGCTTGGGGGAACCCTACCACAAACGCCAGGGGTACGGCTGTTGAGCAGTGGTCCTTGCTCTCCGGTCTGTCCCTTCTTAATAAAGGGAGGGTCCACACTTGCGTGCGACATCGGGGTGGGTCCGTGGTGGACCTATCGTTTGCCAGCCCCGGTGTCGCCCGTGAGGTGAATGGCTGGAGAGTTGAAGAAGGAGTGGAGACTCTTTCGGACCACCGATATATACGGTTCGAGATCTCCACCCCTCGAGGACCACTAGGGCCCCGGCGCGGAAGAAGAGGTGGACTTCCGAAATGGGCCATTGGCCAACTTGATCTGGAAATGGTCCGGGAGTCCGCCATAGTACAGCGCTGGGGTATAGCAGGACAGCTACCCACAGATGTGGAGGGGCTCGCAGGTCGAATAAGGAACGCCCTTGAGGCAGTATGTGATGCGGCGATGCCCAGAGCTCGGCGGATGCCGCCGCGTCGCCAGGTGTACTGGTGGTCACCCGAGATTGCTAATCTGCGGGTGGCCTCCAACAGGTCGCGGCGTGCCTACGTCCGATGCCGTCAGAGGATCAACCGGGATGACGTCCTTGAGGGTCAGCTGCGAACAGAATACAAGACAAGGAAGAAGATACTGCAGCTGGCCATCAGCCAGGCGAAGGAGAGGGCCCGTGAAGAACTCCTTGCGGGCCTTGACAGGGATCCGTGGGGGCGCCCATACCAACGGGCGCGGAACAAGCTCCGTGCCTGTGGCGCCCCCATCATTGAATCAATGGACCCGGGTCTCCTGTCGAGGCTAATGGGGGAACTGTTTCCGCGTTCTGTAGGGCACGTACCCCCCAGCATGGCTTCTTGGTCGGCGGTGGAGGTGGAAACCCCTATTTCACCCATTACCGACCAAGAAATGGAAGTGGCTCTCTCCCGACTTCGTGGTAAAAGGAAGGCGCCTGGTCCGGACGGGGTCCCGGGACTCGTACTCGGCATCGCCGCGGAATACCTCAAGGGTGAACTCCGGGAACTGCTCAATACGTGTTTGAGGTCCGGGCAGTTTCCGGAGCAATGGAAGTGTGGACGGTTGTGTCTACTGCGGAAGGAGGGTCGCCCAGCTGACTCCTCTTCCGCATATAGACCACTGGTGCTGCTGGATGAGATGGCTAAATCATTCGAGAAGGTGCTCGCAGACCGTCTCGTCCAGCACCTCGAGGAAATTGGGCCGGGACTGTCAGAGAGACAATACGGATTCAGGAGCGGTCGGTCAACAATTGACGCGCTGGCCGCTCTGAAGTCCCTGGCCACCGAAGCAGTGGCCAAAAAGGAAGTCCTCCTGGCAGTCTCGCTCGATATTAAAAACGCTTTCAACAGTCTCCCTCACGAGACGTTAAAAGAGGCGCTCCGGTACCATGGAGTGCCTCCGTATCTTGGCAGGCTGTTGGAAGCGTACCTCGAGGAAAGGCACGTGCTCTGGGAGGGGGGCGACGGGCGTATACATCGCCATCGGGTGGAGTGCGGCGTCCCACAGGGCTCGGTTCTCGGTCCGATGCTGTGGAACGTCGGGTTCGACTGGCTCCTACGGGGTCAGCTCCTTCCTGGGATGGGGATCATCTGCTACGCGGATGACACCCTCGTCACGGTGAAGAGGGCGGACTTCCGGGGGGCTGTCCGATTGGCAGAAGAAGGAGTAGCGCTCGTCGTAGACCGGATTGGGATGTTGGGTCTGAGGGTCTCGCTGGACAAAACCGAGGCCCTCCTTTTTCATGGCCCACGTCGAGGTCCCCCCCGAGGAGCACACATCAGTGTGTCTGGGGTTGCCGTGCCGGTGCAGGCCCATATAAAATATTTGGGTCTGCACCTAGATTCAAACTGGAATTTCGGGCCACACTTTGCCCAGCTCGTCCCTAGGCTCGTCAAGTCGGCCGCGGCGCTGGGAAGACTTCTGCCAAACACTGGCGGTCCCGGGTCGACATGCCGACGTCTCTACGTCGGCATCCTGCGTTCCATGGCACTGTATGGTGCTCCTATCTGGTCGGAGTCCCTCACCGTCCGCAACAGAGCCCTTTTGCGACGACCGCAGAGGGCTATGGCGGTGAGGGCCACTAGGGGCTACCGTACTGTGTCATGGACTGCAGCGACACTGCTGGCAGGCGACCCGCCTTGGCCACTGGTGGCGGAGGCGTTGGCGGAAGTGTACCGGTTCCGCGCCACAGCACGAGCCAACGGAGAGCAAGTGTCCATAAGGGGACTGGGCAGAGCCCAGGAAGTGGCCCGAAGGGAAGTAGTCCGGCGGTGGAGGGAAGAGCTGGAGTCCCCCGTAGCAGGGCGGGGGACTGTGGAGGCGGTCGCGCCACATCTCCACCGCTGGCTCAGGAGAAGGCACGGCAGCCTTACATTTAGAATGGTGCAGGTGCTTACCGGACATGGGGTCTTCGGTAAGTACCTGCACAAAATTGGAAGAGAAGAGGCCCCAGGATGTCATGAGTGTGGCGCGGCAATTGACGATGCGCGCCACACACTAGAAGTATGCCCCGCCTGGGGGCCTCAGCGCCACGTCCTGTCAACGGACATGGCAACAACAGACCTGTCGTTGCCGACCATCATCTCCAAGATGCTCGGCAGCGACAGCTGTTGGTCGTCGATGGCCTCCTTCTGTGAGGCTGTCATGATAAGGAAGGAGGCCGCGGAGCGGGCACGCGAGGCGCTTGCGTCCGCTGACTCGCTCCGCCGGCGACGACCAGGGAGGAGGAGACGCCGCTATGCGCTCCTCCACCCACCACTCTGAATGACGACAGGACGTGGCCAGACGGCCAAGCGTTGGGGTGTCGGGGATAGAATGTTATCAGACGATCTCTCCGGCACCCCGTAAAAGCGCGGAAGGGGCCGCTGTGGTTTTAGTGGGTATTTCGGTCACTTCTGTGGCCGGCGAGTCCCACACACACTCCCCTGTCTGTAACCGGCGGGGGAATAGTGCGCAAATGCATTTCCACAGCGTGAAAAAAAAAAAAAAAAAAAAAAAAAAAAAAAAGGGCTCGCGTCTTTTACGACACCCACGAGCAAAGCAAGGGTTGGTAGTATTCGAAGCCGCTACCACACAGCACGTAGTAGTAGCGTATATAAGTAAGCAAACCCTGTAGGTAAATATGTAGATACATAAGGTATACAATTACTACAAGAATGCTAGTAAAACACCGTGAAGGCCGACCCCCTGACATTAATTATATTGTATGTGCGTATGTTTTATAAAATGATACCTTCAAATTACACCATAACATTATTACACTTTAGAAACGTTATTTAGTTTCAATAGTTTATTTTAATACTAGTAAGCCACCCTGGATGTGCTTTGATTTCAGCCGCTTTGGCCCCGCATTTTAAATTTACAACATCTAAAATACGGCTTCGGGTTCGACTCCCTAACCGAGCAAAATTTTATAGGGCTTTTCTGAGAGGTAAAATAGTCTAAGTTACTCTTTATATAGACAGTTACTACAGGTAACTGTCTATATAAAGAAAAGTAAAATGTTGTCAAAATCCAGTCCAGCCGTTTTGAAGATTACACGGAACAAACAGACAGACATACAAAAAAATTAAACTGGTTTCTTGGCATAGTTATCGTGTAAACAACTGTGTGAGCATGAAAAAACCTATTTTAACATTACAAACAGACACTTTAATTTTTTTCTTTTATATAGATATGCATCTTTTTCTGATAGGCTGTGGCCTAGTCACACTGACTCATCCGGAGCGACAGAAGAGCGTGTGTCCTTATATTCTACCATATTACCCATCAACGTTAGTTTAGAGAGTCACCGCACTAATTCCTAGGTTTCGGCGTCTCGCGCGTGTTACCCTTTCCGATACCAATTCCCATCGATGAACCAGCAATAAAACCCTCCGGCGTCACCTTCACCTGGTTGGCAGTTTGCAGTAGTATCTTAATCGATTATTACTATACCTACGTGAAATGTGGAGATAGCGGCCATTGTATTTCATCCTGCCATATGGATATATACATACATATAGAACTACTATTTTAAGTCAGTTAAAAAAGTTACAAATCTTATTAAGTTTAAGGATTGCTCGAAATTCAATAGTTGAAAATGTATATTGAAATAAATCCCATGGGAAGCCATATGTGCTATAAGCTCCATTTGTATGGCCTTCTTTATTATTTCTATTATTTATACTAATATTATGCTGTTATTTTCACTGCAATGTATTATTTTCATGTGATATAAATGACCTAACTTGATATCTAACATAGTCGTAGTGGAAAGACGACCTATTTTTCTTATAAACTTCTTATACTTCAGTCTATGTCCCATTCAATCATGATCATTTTGTCCTTATCCCTATTCGTTGGGGTAGGTGAAATGTAATATAAATATAACAACCCTGTCAACTCATGTCCTGTTTTACTCAGTCCATCCATCTTTCCCTTTCCTCTAATACCTTCAACATCATACTTTCAACTTTCTTTACAACATTGCTCTCGTCTCATCTCATCACTTGTCTATACCACGTCTCATAATTGATTGCGATGATCATTCGTATTCGATTTTGTTTAGAGTTTTCTCCACTTCCAGTAATGTCATCTGTTTAAATTCCTAACTCATATTTTTCATTTATAAAATTCGCAAAAGGAATATACGATTGCTAGCAAACATTTTTGCTACCTTATTCGTGTACTTCAAGAAAATCCCACAACCTGCACGTGTATATGACAGGTCAAAGAACTAATGAACCGCTCCCTAACTTTTCATGTAGCGTGCCCGACCTCAGTATACCCCATATAAATTACACAGTTAAAACTTCCATAATACTTTTGTTATCGATAGACTATATCTGGAGTTTGTTGCCAAGAAAGTCTTAATAAAAATAAACGCCTTACCATTCTTAATTACAGTGCTAATGAGGTTTTTACCTTGCCTATTATTTTTACGGTTTGTTTTAAGTCGCAATGACGTTAAAGGCACGAGTATTAAACCTTGAGGTACGCCATTGATTTCTGATTTTAATAATCCATTACTCGTAATTGTATCACTCTATATGTACATGCAAAGAATTGATTTCATAATCACTGCCCTTGTCCACATCAAGAATTTATCATAATGAATGGCATCAAATGGTTTATTGGCTGCATCATGGTCAATTTGTAATCGTTCCGACCTGTTTCATGTGTACACTGTTTGTTTTGAACTGAAGATGTGGCTGTGTGACTGTGTGAATTTAATTATGTGTGTTTGTGATAATATTTACAATGGATGTAATATTTTTACATTTATTTATTTTTCTGCCTTTCCTATTTATTTTTCATTTTTAAAAACTAACAATCTACACTAAGGAATCTACGATCCATATATCGTAGAGCAGTTTATAAACATTCATGAATACAAATTGCAACCAGAATCGTTACATTTGCGGAACGCACAAATAATAATTGTCCTGAGTGGGGTTCAAACCCATGATATTCTAATGTCGTCATAGACCACACCATAATATCAAAAATTTCGAAGACTTTTTGTGCACCTAAGAAAAATTGTTCAGAGTCTAGCATAAGACTCAGAGCTACAAATCTGTTTCATTACTTACACTTATTTTGCTTCGTTTTCTTATCTCACCAGAAATGCATCCAATTTAGGCAGAGCATTTTTTCTTATTTGCGTCGCATAAGGCGGACCGTGTCGCCGTAGAGGAGTTCCTCTCGCGCACGCTCCGCCGCCTATTTCCGTGAGGTGACTGCCTCACAGAAGGCGGCTATCGCGTCTCAGTTCCTGACGCTATCGAGCATCTGCTTAGCGATGGTCGGCAGCGTAAGATCGACATCGATGATTGCGATGAGCTCACGGCGCTGCCCTGCCCACGCGGGACACACCTCGAGCGTGTGCTTTATTTTTATTGATTATTTTTCATTATTAACATTATGTTTCCTTGGAGCAACTTTTCAAATTTTCAATCAAAGAATCGGTCACTATGGTCCTCAAATACGGCAACTTATGAAGCCATATAGCGCCATGCGTTGCCCTGAATGGAGCGTTCGAGTTATGTCTAGACCAAAACCTGTCAAAATGCAAAAGCATTACTAATTCCCCATATAAATTTTCATACTTGTACATGATGAGCCAGAACTAAGGGTTAATTATGCTCATTTATGATTTCGCATATTTTCAAGAACTTTTTTGGTTTGGTTGAACGTAAATTCTATTCATATTTTTAGTTTCTTGGTAAAATTCTCGTAGTATGTGATTTATTCAGCAATGCAAGTATTGTATAAAATAATATTCTAATTGACATAGTATTGTTACGTAATTTAAATCCCCATACCATAATTTAGATGTTTATCCTTTCAAAATAACATGCTGCGCTTTATTTATGGACTTAATTGACAGGAAGCGTCGACAGCTCACAGGGGGAAAAATAGTGCTTCTGTTATTACTTCAAACATTTTGTGAAACACTCGCAGCCATTTTGACTTTGTACTTGTTAATTTATGTGGCATAAGTAGATACTAGAAGTGCGTTAATGTGGCAATAAAGCAAATATTAGTTTGTCCTATATTGATTTGTACATAGTTGCAGGTTTGCGAAGAATTTAAATGTCAGTCCTCGTCCCAGTTCATATTATTTCGCTTTATTGTTGCCACGTAACCGCCTTTTAGATAAGGACTCCTCTCATACCAAGACAAAGATTTCTCAATTATGCTGATTCTTTTTATCCTATTCTAATTTTTTTTTTGTCAATGATGGCAAAAAAAGCAGCCAGCTCACCTGATGGTAAGTGAGGCAGTAGCCTCACATGGGCCTTTGCAATAACAAAGGCACAACTAGGCTGCCAATTGTGAAGAAAGTGCTCTTCTTAAACCTCGTTTAAAGAAAGACGTATCATAGCGCTCGGAAAACACAGCAGCAGGTAGTTCATTCCAAATCCGGCACATACGTGGGGGAAAAGATCGCTGGAAATATGGAGTTGAACACGAGAAGAACGTTTCTAACTGAAATGGATTAACCCTATTACGGTGTCGAATAGTACGTTGGTAAAACGGTGACGGTGATACCAAGTGAAACACTTCCTCAAAGTACACTCCGCTAAAACATATTACATATAATGTCCTATAGGTGACGTAGTTCCTCACGCGAGTATCGTCTCAAACATAATACTAATCGGCATAAAAAGTGAGTAAGCATTGCAAAAGAATAAACTCGAAATAAAATTCTATGCCAATTCATCTATCCGGTGTCTTGCGGTATGCCAATGTCTTTCCCATTGTGGAGGACATTCTCCTCAATCCTCAGTTCTACATTGCAATATAAATACTGAGATAAATGGTATAAAAGTCCTAGATACGTTATTTGAAGTATTATCCATTACTACTGTAAAGCCGTTGGAATGCGATAATCTCAGAAACTACTGGTTCGATTTGAAAAATCTGATTAGATAAATATTTATTGAGAAAGATTTTTATCTTTAGTACTATATAGTATTACTCAATAACAAATTATTATATACGACTACTTGTAGAAAATATAAATTTCATGCTACTGCTTTCCTATACGTGGGTGTCGTAAAAGACACCTAAAGGATGTAATATACCGATAACATCTATGCAAGAGAAAAAACTTCAAAGAAAACCCTATACTAATGCGTCTAAACAGCGTATTATGCTATAGATCAAACCCTCGTATTACGGAGGAGGCTCAAGCTCAGTAGCGAAGTATATGAGATGAAATGATTTTAGCCCATATGCGTCCCCCATATGGACACAGACTCCACTCTAAGGGGTTACTGACTTTACTGTTATCATTGCAGCTCTTATATGTCCCACTGTTGGGCTCGAGCCTCCTCCACAATAGGGGGGAGATTAACCTTACTATACCATGCTGGTCAGACAGGTTGGTTGGTTTTATTTCGAGTTTTCCTTCTCTTGCATAGATTAGTCGTCTTAGCCACCTTAGTCGTCTTATACGGCAAGATAGGAGGTGGTGAATTGTATTCTTACTTCATCACCACACGGATACTAGGTTAACTATACTAAGTTGTAAACAGAGTTATTTTCTTCTTCTTTTGCTGTCATATTACCTCATAAGGTAGATAACCTTGGTTATCTTTATGTTATCTTTTATGATACTCATGATTAAGAAAGGGGTGATTATTTGTATTCTTACATCATCACCACACGGCAAAATTGTAATTCGTTAAGACAACGATACAGCGACCACTTGAAACCATTGCACTATACGTACATAATGATTTTTATATTCATTAGGTATATAAAGTGGTCTCGCCTTATCTGTTTATAGTAACTCGCTGACTGCCCACGTGTTAGCACTAATTATGTTACGTTATAAAAACTCAATGACAGAATGTATTATGCTTAGCGCTCGGTGTCATAATAACAATAAAAGTTGAACGGAACACTTGATGTGCGCGGGCGTCGGTCCTTGCCGCGGCGCCCGCCCACGTAGTCCCTGTTGCGATACCACTTTTTATATTACACGACTTATTGTAGATTCTGGCGACGGGGTTCATTTTGAATTTTGCTTGATTGTGTTTGGTTGGGACACGATAGAGGCTAGTTTACAAATAATCACTGACAGTCAACTTGAAAAGTGAAACGTTCTTACAATTCATTACTCTGTGAACAGTCGCAGCGGTCGGTCACAATTAACCCCACTACATTCCATGTGATTATTCTGTACAGTATTAGTCCTAAAATATTGTTTCTTTAGTGATTTGAAAATCAAAGTTAAGTTTGTTAATAAAGATTTAGTGTACTGGATGTTAACCTTTTTTTTTGTGGATGGGTTACGGACGGCGCACTCCTCACACCACTCGTCCGGGGCGACAGAGGGGCGTAAGTACGCACACCCGTGACACGTCGCCTTCGTCGTTGGGCTGACCACCGGAGCAGGGTGATTTGACGTCAGTGGTCGGCCCGACGGAATACCCCCTTGAGGGGTACCCTCCAATCGACCGACGTCCCCCCCTCGCGGAGGACGTCGGTCTTTTCTCAAGCAGTCGGCCTCTCGGCGGGTGAAGGACTAATTCTCTTGTCACGTCACCCGCGGACTGGACGTTAACCTAGTGTTAGTTCCACAATACGTCCATGTCTGAACAACACATGACCTCCATAGTAACAAATATAATCTGTTATACCATTATATCGCTCGGTAACTGTTATCTCAGTCATGTTATAGGAATTAGTACTAGCAGAATTGCATTCTTTGTGCAATATATGGTCGAACTATATAAAAATGAAACATTAAAAAATAAACTACATATAACTATAGTCCATAAAATATAGCTTGATCTCTGTGACAGATGTCAACGAAAAACCAATGAAGTAAGTTTGAACGAGCCACATGTTTACAATTTCGTTTTGTATCAAATATATTTTCATTCTTTTCGTGTCAGTTTTATTGCAACTGAATTGCAATATATTATAAATATAAAAATATTAATATTCATGCCTAAAATGTACCTCGTAAGTACTGAAATACCTAGTAAACATTTTATACATAAATGACGCTTACGCACGTACAAAGTCTTACTGGACTGAAAATAAAAAAGAGATGGGACAGTCGATATACGTAAATCGATAACCGATGTTTATTAAATTATTTATAAAAGAAATAAACCCAATACAGTACCTATATAAAACTTTCAACATATTTTTTACAATTATAACAGACAGTTACATTATAAAATACATAAATTGAATTAATTAATCATTAAATAACTACTTTACGTCTCAAAATAAATGATAATATTATGTACGCATTATTGTCAATAAACTAGACATATTTATTAATAAAACAGTCGTAATTGATCGATTGATCTAACGACTGTCCCTGTTTGACAAAAAATGATAAATGTTCTAGCAGGAACGCTCCAGTGATGACGATAATAGTGACCTAGACCTTAATTGTACTCCTTTTGAATAATTACAACAGTCGAAAAACAGTTTTTGTTTGAAATAAATTCAAAAAGATTTTCATTGATTGTATTTTAATTATAACAGAAAATTACAATTATAAAAATAGAGAGTTTTATCGATAAAAAACTACGGACTTTATCTTAAGCGTGACAGCACTAGGGACAACTGTCACAGAGATCATCCTATATTTTATGGACTATAACAGGCATATAATACACATTCCTATAATTAACAGTGTATCGTATTATAAAAGATTATGAACTATTGACGTACATATATGTTCACAGCTCTGTTTTTTTGAGTCGCAAGGATGTTCAGAAAATATATAATTTAACGCACGTGATGTACCGGTAGCGATTTATGTAGTTTTTAAAATCGATGTAGGCAGTTCTTAAAATCAACGTATATAGTTCTTGATTAAGATACAAATCTGACGGAACAACACGACTTTTAATCCCAGTCCACTAAAATCATAGACTAATAACGAGTCCTGAAAGTGTTTATTTGTTAACTAGCAATCCGCCCTCGCTTCGGTTATAGGTTATAGTCGTTTTACCCGCGTAGTTCCCGTTCCCGTGGGAATACCGAGATAAAATATAGCCTAGTTTACGCCCTGATATTTCCATTGGTGAAAGAATTTTTGAAATCGGTCCAGCCGTTTTGAAGATTACCCGGAACAAACAGACAGACAGACAAAAAATTTTTAATTGCTATTTTAGGCATAGGTGTCGTGCAAATAACCGTGTGAGCATGAAAAAAGCCTATTATTTTGACATTACAAACAGACACTCCAATTTTATTTATTGGTATAGATAAAATAATTAATTTACCTGAAATCGTTTACCTCACGTCGGCATCGTGTCGTCGATCATAAAAGAACTAATTACGTTGTATGCCTACCACGTTATTAATTATGCACCCGGTCAAACATGATTGCTTTATATTAAGTGTTTAATCTGTAGTATTAAATTTATAATAAAAAAGTGCATTTCTTAATAAGGTGAGTTTTAAGCTGACAGGGTCGTTAAATCGATGTAGCACTATTTATTACATTTATAGCAGCAACGAAAAACAGTGCAGAGCAATGTCAGTAAATGTGCGCAAATTAGATAAAAAATTATTGGCAATGAGTCATCACGCAAAAAACGCGCATTTGCGCGTATTATGAATGCGAATGCAGTCTATAAAACCTCAGATTCAATTGCCGGACCGGGCAAAATATAATAGGAATTTTCTCGAGACGAAAATTAGCCTAAGTTACTCCTTATATAGACAGCTCCCTGATAGTAAAATATTATTAACATCGGTCCAGCCGTCTCAAGGTTTACTCGGAACAAATAGACAATAAAAAATTTAAGTAGGTTTTTAAACAGAGGTATCGTGCAAATAATCATGTGAGCATGAAAAAAACGTACTATTTTGACATTACAGACACTGCAATTTTGTTTCATCTCAACCCATATATCTCCGACTGCTGGGCTCGAGCCTCCTCCACAATAGAAAGAAAATTGACCTACTATACCACGCTGGTTAGACAGATTGGTATAGAGTTTTATTTTGTGTCTCTTTTCTTGCATTGGTGTTATCTACATATTGTAATCCCTTAGTCGTATTCTACGACACCCACGGGCAAGAAAAGGGGTGAATTGTGTTCTTACTCCGTCACCATACGGATAAGCTATCTATCCAATAATCCAAGTTAATTTCATATGTCATCATCATTTGCCTGCCCTCATCCCACGTTAAGTGGGGTCGGCACAACATCTACTTAACTTCTATAGCCGACATATCTGTTAGTCCAACTAATATTATAAACGCGAAAGTTTGTGAGTATTTCTTGCTCTTTCACGCGAAAACTACTGAATTGATTTTGATGAAATTTCACAATAATACATCTTATATATCAGAATAACACATAGGCTATAATTTATCTCGATATTCCCACGGGAAGGGGAACTGTGCGGGTAAAACCGCAGGGCGCTGCTAGTTTCATATGTATCTATATATTTGTATCCAAAACTTCATATTTGCGACATCCCTGCTTTATATTTTTATCAATCTCCATATAATATCAATTGTTTAATTAAACTGCGAGATAGTTTATACGCTTCTTTAATCTTCTACAGTACTACCGACCCGGTAATTAAAGCAAATATTTACACTTTCAAGGCTATCTTTGGGGATCGTTTCTCTTTACGGTCATACCACCCAGAGTTTGATTTACAATCACGGTATTCTTAACTTTTATTTTATAGCTGTACTCGCGCCCCGCCCTGCCTTCAATATCTTCTGAAAAAATACCGAATTTTTATAGGATTTTTCTTCGAAGAATTATAGCCAAAGTTACTCCTTATCTAAGGAGTAACAGCTACCTGGTTCCAAAATTTTATCAAAATTGAAAGACTACTCGGAGCAAACAGACAGACAGACGAAAAATGGTTTTTAAGCATAGATATCGTGCAAATAACCATGTGAGCAAGAAAAAAAAACCTGCTATTTTGAGATTACGAACAGACACTTTTATTTAGTTGTATAGATGTATAACCGGCTCTACTTATGCTAACTATTAAAAACCGGATAATATAGCTTTAGAATTTTAATTCTTATAATAAATTATAACTTTTATATTATTACTAGCAACCTGCCCTCGCTTCGGTTTCAGTCGCTTAAACCCGCGTAGTTCCCGTTCCTGTGGGAATATCGGGATAAAATATAGCCTATGTTACTCCCTGATATTATAGCTTTCCATTGGTGAAAGAATTTTTGAAATCGGTTCGGCGGTTTAAGCGTGAAAGCGTTACAAACAAACAAACATCCTTACTTTCGCATTTATAATATTAATATGGATTAATTATTATTTTGTATGGTAACAGAGTAAGATTGCAATTCACCACTCTTTATCTTGCTCGTGGATATTGTAAAAGACGACAAAGACCTAAAACCCTATGGCCTATACCAACATGTCTGACCAGCATGGTATAGTAGGTCAATTTCCCTCCTATTGAGGAAGAAGCTTGAGCCCAACAGTGGAACATTTATGAGCTGAGACGAATTATAAATTATACAATTTTTGCTTATTGTTTATTTGCCGCGTAGAGACGGAATAGGAATACAATTCACCCTCTACTTTTAACCCTTGGGTGTCGTTAAATACGAGTACGAATGAAGTGTGAGTAAGATGAACTCGAAATAAAACCCTATATCAACCCGTCTTCCCAATGTAGTATAGTAGGTCAATTTCCCTCCCATTGTGGGGGAGGCTCGAGCATAATACTAGTATGTATTCATATACAATCTCATGGCTGAAATGTTGATATTTTTTTCACTTAAGATTCATCGAATGAATCGTGTTTTGTTTTGTAACGGAGCAAATATAGATTACTAGCAACCCGACTTTGCTTCGCGTCGGTTTCAGTCGCATTACCCGCATAGTTTCTGTTCCCGTGGGTTTACCGGGATAAAATATAGCTTATGTTACTGCCTGCCTGATATTGTAGCTTTCCATTGATAAAAGAATTTTTGAATTCGGTTCTGTGGTTTTAGCGTGAAAGCGCAACAAACAAACAAATAAACAAACAAACTTATTTTCGCATTTATAATATTAATAAAGACTAGCAACCAGCCCTCGCTTCGCTTCGGTTTCAGTCGCTTTACCCGCGTAGTTCCCGTGACAATACCGGGATAAGTTATAGCCTAAGTTACTCCCTGATATCATAGCTTTCCATTGGTGAAAGAATTTTTGAAATCGGTTCGGTGGTTTAAGCGTGAAAGCGTAACAAACAAACTTACTTTCGCATTTATAATATTAAAATAAGGATATCACAAACCCCTTTCTTTCCTTATGACGCTTGCTGACTACTGTATTGGGTCCTTGACCTTTCTGCGTCCTCATCTGCACAGCACCTGCTGTGGAGCTTCGGTCGCGAGTTATTTATCATTCTTCCGCGTCGTCAAATGATATGACGCGAGTCGTGTTCCTATGTGATATTTAGATGAAACTCACAACTCAAATCTATAGTACTTTATCTCATAAAACCGCTTTACCAATAAATGGTCGTTGAAATATTCTTAAACAACCCGCGTTTTATTATTAAAAAAAAAACTATAACGTATGCGAGAAAGAAAATTTAAATAACCAATAATACTTTCGTAATAAAATAGAGTCACTAGTGCAATAGACTCATTTTCAGCAAAATTCTGGTGCTCTTAAAAAACTGGGAAACGTGGATCCGCCGTTGACTTTTTTTTGAGTATGCGTTGCTGTGAAAAGGGAAAAGATAAAATAATTTATTTTCTGTAGCATAAAAAAATTACTAAAGTCTAAAGATCGGGCTACATGCACGAAAAATACTCATCTACTTCGTAAAAATCAGCTGTTTGAAAAGCGCAACATTTCTATTATAACTAACTTCAATATGTCCTTAGTTGTCGTAAAAGACGACTTAGAGATATAATATGCAGATAACATCACTGCAAGGGAAGAAAATCTTTAAATAAAACCAATACGTCTGACCAGCGTGGTATAGTAGGTCAAAATCCCTCTCATAAAGGAGAAGGCCCGAGCCGAACAGAGGAACATAAATGGTCTAAAATGATGATGGTAAAACTATTATTCGAATCAAACATTTGTTGACATACCGGCATGTACTTGGAAAAGTTATCAATATTCACTTATCCACATCAATAATAAAGATAGTCATAATTTAAATGCATATATTATTCTTACATTGATATCTCCGTCTGGCTTGTTGTTAATTTAAAGGATAGTTTAACATATTACTGTCTATCCTCATAAAATGATATACTTTAACAATGTAAGAACACCCACTGGCAGTGACGACGCTTTATTATTAGCTGAGGCCAAACGTTCTTTTACAAAGCGTAAAACAATTTGTTTTATGGATCACAATATACTATTATATTGTAGGACTGTTGATAAAATATCGATGTTATTATTTAAAAATATCGATACTTATTACTAATATTTTTTTTTGGACGATTTATCGATAATTCGATACTAAAAAGTAAATATCACCGTAAACTTAATCTAACTGTAAGGTGCTGGCATGAAATTGATGACAAGTTATTACTTCTAGAATTTAGCTTAAAAAAGTCGCAATAAACGAAGGTAAAAATGGTGGTTATGGAGAAAACTATCTATATATCGAAATAACGATATCTTATTTCGATATATCGAACTCTGTATTTAAAAGAATCGATATCTAGAAAAAAGGATATTTTAAAAAATATCAACAGCCTTATTGTATTGCCTACAATCCACGTAACTGTTGATTATATCTACAAATGCAACTCGATAATAAATATACCTACTTTAAATAATTTTTAAAGCATGCGCTACACGGTTTCAAACAGTGGTTTGAAACAAATGTTTCAAACAGTGTAGATAGATGTTTTATGCCAAATTTCGTATGACCTTTAAACGCCCTTGGTAGCGAGGCTTGTGTTTCAAACCACTGGACAAGCGGTGGTTTTTATCTTGTTTGATACCATCCAGCCGCTTGTTTGAAACCAAACTTTGGGACTTAAATTATGAAGGGTATAAAAATAAAACACAGAAAAGAAATGCATGGGATATTTTAATTTTATCCTTCAATTGCACACAAAAGTGCAAGACTTACTCCAACTTTTTGTTGTTTTGATATGTAAGGCGTCATGACGTCGTTGTAGTGATTATACGGTACGCGAGCGTAAAGACGTCCTATCCGCGCCACGTTCTCTAAACACTGTTGGTTTCAAACAAGCTTAAAAACCATGTAGCCAGGAAAGTGCTTTTCTGCCTTTTCTGTTTCAAACCACGGTTTGAAACCGTGTAGCACATGCTGTAGCCAGCCAAGTGCTTTTCTGCTTTTTTGTTTCAAACCACTGTTTGAAACCGTGTAGCGCATATTTAACAGCCAAATACTCGCAGTCAAAATACTTTGATAACGTAATTTTTATTACCTTTTAATTTATGAAACGTTATTAATTTTATAGCTGCATTTCATTTTTACTTTACGTATTTAATTTTACTGCTATTTTTGAACATTCGTAATTTTACTATATATATATATATATATATATATATAATCAAATTAATATTATACTATATACAGGTTGTATCAGGTTATGGGGCTTTTCGAGTATGTTGTAGTTTAGATCGTAATTGGAATGTACATTACACAAAAAACAATATAACATAAAAGTTTCACAAAATTTGTCTAAGAGTATACGCCTTAAATGTTACGTATTATGTAGGCATGAACAGACAGAATACATGTAGGCATGTAAAGCTTCGACAGTATAATTTTATTCATTTATACCTAGAATTGCGCAAACGTTTCGACGACATCGTAGGTACAACGGCGAGCGGTCAACGGTCATAGGTCGATCAGCTGTTTTAAAGCGAAGTTTGTCTTGCTTATGTGAATATTATCATTGATTTATTCAATTTCTAATGAACATTTAACAAAGTATGAGTATGTTGCGTATTAAGTATCATTGACTTCATACATTTCAATCAGATTTACACGAAAAAGCGATGGCAAAATTGAAAACTTTACATGTCTCTAATTCCTTAACGAATCGATATTTTTCGTTAAAATTTTTTCATGGGGTCCTACTACCACCATTGCCTAGCTCGCTTTTGACCAGTTGCCCCATAACCTGATTATATATACCCTGTATATAATCAAATTAATATTATACTATATATATATAATCAAATTAATATTAAGAATATTACTTTAGTACATATGGACCAACTCCATCTGGTACCATTTGGGTCAACGATTACATTCCCAAGGAGGGTTGACGTCAGGCAGGCGGCCGGTCATAAAAGTCATTGCCGAAACTTTTTGCAATATGTCAAAACAGATGACATATTGCGTCGACCTCAAGTAATTGGGATAAGAGCAAGATGATGATGATGACTAGTATATATTGTGTGGTGACGGAGTAAGAATACAATTCACGCCAGAGCCCAACAGTGGGACCTATGTGGACTGAGATGATGTTTAGAAATGCGTAGACTTATAGGCACTTAATAGTATACAGACTTTACATTTAAGAAGGATAATATTAAGTTTTAAAATAATAGTTATGTTTTATATTTTGCATAGATATTATCGGCATATTGCTATCATTTGCATAATCGCTTAGTCATTTTTTATGACACCCTTGAGTAAGAGAGAATGTGGTGAATTGTGTTTTTACTCCGTCACCACACTAGGACAAAACTAGGAGTTAGGACATACATATATGCTTTTAATGTTTAATGACTTCCAAGGTTTACCCGAGTAATAATATGAAATAAAACTATTTTTATAGCTTTTACCGTTTTTGTAATTGATTTTTTTTTGTTGACTGTTTTAAAACTGATCTCGATCCAAACCGCCCGCAATGGCTCAAGCCATACGACCCCATAATTGACCATATTTTACCTGCTGACATTTGGGCGGGCCACCGCTACCGAGCCCTTGCCTTAACTGGCCTACTCAATTTTCTGGGGTTGCAGCAAACTACCAAACCTAACGTTTGCTTTCTGTCTTTTAAACGATTCACAAACATCGGTTTCCCCTGCAGAAATATAAAATATCTACTATCTTTTTATCACCTAAGTTCTTTATTACTAAATAAGTTATTACCTTGCAAAATTCTAATGCAATCTTGCTACCGAGTCCATTCGTGATTCGACGCGGTCAAATGTGATCCTCAATTAAGCAGATTAGCAGATCGCTGACCTCGTACGTGAACTTGAAGACGTTACACTTTGAAACTGGGTTATCTTATCGCCGCACGATTTATAATTGTTTGCTTTTTTTACTTATTATTACTTTTAAATCGACGTTTATCTAGGATGACGTTTACGTCCCGCCGAGCTGGCAACGAACGACATCATAAAATCGATAAAGTTTTTAAAAACTAATTATATCACTGCAAAGGCAAACCTGACATAACACCCGTTTAGGTTTGACAAGCTAATTTCTCTCATATGGAGTGTGAGTTTTAGCCAGCATTTGGACGTATATTGTCTAAAAAACGTTGGTATAGATTTTAAGTTCGAATTAACATTCCCTTGCAACGATGTTATGTGCTTGTGCCGTTAGTCATCTATCATTATCATCTATGGGAAAGAACTTATGGTGAATTATATTCGTAACCCATCACCACACGGAGAAATAACACTGTACTTGTACTAATAAAGACATCAGCAAAGATCATCATCTCAGCCCATATATGTCCCACTGTTGGGCTCGGGCGTCCTCTACTATGGAAGGGAAATTAACCTACTCTACCACGCTGGTCAGAGGTGTTGGCATATGGTTTTGTTTCGAGATTTTCTTGTCTTTTATAGATGTTATATGTATATTATATCTCTTAGTCGTCTTTTACGACACCCACGGGTAAGAGGGAGGGTGGTGAATTGTATTCTTACTCCGTCACCACACGAAACACTACCACCATCACCAAAGACAAGGGGTTAAAATTGAAAATACCTTGTCCTTTATCAACGTAACAAAAGATGTCACCATAGTACCGGATATCCGCCGATAATATTCATAGACAAAGACACAAATGAATATTCATTGAAAATAACATTCTTCAAACATGATTATGTCAGTTTCAATTGTGTCTACTAAAATTAATACAGAACAATGGTTAAACTTATACATTAATAATAAGGGACCATTATATTACGTAAGCTATTTAGGGGGACAGGGTTTCTTTAAAAATGTTGTACTCGACCAAATTGTGTCTTAGTTTGTACTACGGCGGTGTCCGAAGGGGGGAGGGGATTGGAAATTGTAAAAAGGGTGGATGCGTGTACATTTCCTAAACCATGTAACGTCTTATGCATCTATGGATTAAAAATACGATGTGTCACCAACCTTTTCTCTCCTGTGAGAGTTATATTAACCGACTGAGGAATCCCTGTTGATTTGATGGTGAGGGGTAATAGGTATGGAAATTTATGGAACCGCAAGCTACCCTTCAGTCGCCTCGGCCGGTTCACATTCCACGTGAGTCTAGATCACATCCTGTTCAAAAAAAGGGAAAACCAGAAGAATTGGCAGCCCTCGACAGCACTCTTCTATACAATTCATAACACCTACTGCGGTCGCCAACAACCAACCTTAACATCGCGCGTGGGTTTCTTATACTTAGCCTTTAATTACTACCATTACTGTGTGGACAACTATTACATTCTCAAGGAAGCTTGACATGATAGGCTAGTCGTAAAGTTTAACAAAAACGCTATGCAACTCTACTGTTCTTCCACCTATGTTACATGAAGAAGATATATTGGAGTGACCCCATATAAATAGATGTTAAAGAGAAGGACCATGACATTTTAATATTTTTCTTACCGATAAGAGTGGTGGCCAAGAAAGTTTTTCCGGTATCCTGGTACAGATCACCGTATACCTGCAAATTAGTAACCTATTCGGTCTACTTATCGCCAGAAGCACAGATCGATTACATCGCATTCATTCTCTGCCTCAAGGCCAATTCAAGTTCCTTCCTTTGATCGAACAGTCTTTAAACCGTTCAAATTGAACTCGAGAAGTTCACGGACATAGTACTTCTATAAATATAAATTATATAGAAATAATATACACAATTGGCTAAAAAACAAGTCTGGACAATGATATCAAAGCTACTTATACAAATAAAAAGAGTCGTTACAAAAGGTCGATCACACACGATCAAATATATAAATTACGCTGTGTTATTGACCCATGGCATTATGCGTGTCATAATTGGTCGAATATCATAAATGACGGATCCCAACCAGTTACCATGCCTACGCAATAAATTTAAATAAACGATGTCCGCGACATATGAGAATTCTTTTGCAGCACATGGCCTTAAAAAAAATTGGCATTATTTTGAAGTATTCATGCATTACGGTGTGGTGGCAACTACGAATACTACCAACCTTAACATCGTTTGTGGTTGTCGTAAAAGACGATTAAAACATTTACGTCTACCTGGGCCAACTCCGTCTAATGTCGACGGGTCAATAATTACATTTCCATGGAAGGTTGAGATCAGACAGCCAGCCGGTCATGAAGCTATGGTCAAACCATTTGCAGTATATGGAATATATATATAATATGAAAGATGGGAGAGTACATATTTCGTAGACTCCAAGTAATTCAAGTAATTAGGCTGTAAAAGTAGGCTGATTATGTATGATACGATGATGCTAGGTAAATATTCTTTAGCCAGAATTTGGTCAGGACTCTTAACTGGATGGACCGCTTAGAAAAATTAAGCCTCCTTGGACGATAATTCGGTTGTACAGATTCTCTTTCATATATGATACTTTCCCTAGCTAAGGTCATGCGTAGACTAATTAGGAATTATACCCAGACTCCAGCGTTGCATGCAATTTAGGATACAACGCACCGCCTTCAGTGGCTATCTACCAGGTTCTGATTAGCGTTGATGGCCCTTCACGCCATCGTAACGTACACGTAATGCTCGTGGCGCTCTTAATAGTATTGCAACTCGTACCATAGCACATATATATTGCTGTAGCATACTCAATACAATTACGTACGTCTGATTTCTTTTCGCGGTAGCGAAAGACTAATAGCAGTCTCTAAACAATAGAGAGAGAGCTCCCGTGCTTTCTACCGTAATATTTATCTAACGTATAACCTTACCCTCAAGAGTTGGATAACCCTTGAGGGTAATATACCCAAAAGGTTAGAATCACAGCGAATTATGATGCCCCAAACTACCCACTCCGCGTCATAGACAATTGGGCAAGATGCAGACAAATGTGACAGGCTGCCAAATGAAATCGTGCATGTATAATAAACCTAAATAATGGAGTTCATTAAAGTTTCTTACTCAAAAATTGCAATAAGTATGCTTTTTCGCGATTGCATATTAATGAGCAGAAAACAAATATTGATCTATGATTTCCGTTTGTGAATGTTTTTATTATCACCTACTTTTTGTCTGCATTTGGAAATGACTTGATGGTAAATTACGTAGGCGTTATATCTCTATAGCAAAATTTGCTTATAAAGCTTAATATTTCTGCAAGTCTTTATATATAGTAATAAATATTATGTAATCTATAAATAACGTTAAGAAACGCATTTATTACCTAAATTTATCCGTAGATTACACAACTTGTGTCAGTTGAAAAACAAAACAAAACGAAACCGAGAGTTATAAGTCGATGTCAATATTTTTATTTTAAAGGCATCAGGATACCTCCACATTACGTAATAAGGCTTTGTGGCTAAGGGACATAACAAACATACAATTAATGAACACAAACTCCGACAAAGAATAACCATTTGCAAATAGTACAAAGAATAGTTCTGCATATGCCTTGGAGCCTCGATTTCGAAATTTGCTACTTAAATCAGCATTTACTTTTGTTTTTCAAATATATTTTACTATAGCAAACTTTACGTGAAGGGAAGACAACCGGTGACGGCATTAGCGCCTATGCCGTAAATGGTCGAGCGGCGCGCGCCTCTGATCTATATCAGTTGCGTTTGCGCATACCGTTTCGTTTCCTATATGCTTTAATAGGTGTATGCAAGAACGCAGTCCATTCAACCAAGAATGGTAAAGTAGTTCACCATTTGCAATCAGCCATGCATGCAACTGCTTAAGTGCGAGTGATTTTTAACCGATGATTAGATTATGCCGGGCGATGAGCAGCATACATAACACTATTCCCTTTCTTGTCCGTTGTTGTTGTAAAAGACGGCTAATTAATATAATATGCAGGTTATAACGTATCATCTATGTAAGGGAAGACAACTCCGAAATCAAACCCTATACCAGCCCCGTCCGACCAGCGTGGTATAGTAAGTCAATTTCTCTCTTATTATAGATGAAGCTCGAGACCAGCATACATTTGAGCTGCCGGTGACGTGACCGGGGATTATTCCGTCACCCGCCGAGAGGCCGACCACGTGAGGAAAGACCGACGTCCTCCCCGAGGAGGGACGGCGGTCGATGGGAGGGTACCCCAAATATTCCGTCGGGCCGACCACTGACGTCAAGTCACCCTGCTCCGGTGGTCGCCCAACGACGAAGGCGACGTGCATCGTGGGTGTGCGTGCTTACGCCCCTCTGTCGCCCCGGACGGAGTGGTGCGAGAAGCGCGCCGACCGCAACCCACCCCCAAAAAAAAAGGGATACATATAAGCTGTGATGATGATGATTTTCTGACTTAACACCCATGATTTCTTTCTTTCAATGCGAATAAAAATTTATGTGCTCCAGTTAAAAAGTAACCTTTAATAAAAATGTGTCTTCATATTATTAGAATATTATCAGTAATTCCAGTAGCTAATGGGTGGAGCGAAAGTGTAAAACACTCCTATCGTGATGTCTTGAATTAAGAACTCCTTTTTCTGTCTATGCCTGGAACTGTCCATACTTCTTTCTTACGATTGATAATATCATCATCATCTTGCTCTTATCCCAATTCCTTGGGGTCGACGCAATATGTCATCTGCTTTGACATATTGCAAAAAGTTTCGGCAATGACTTTTATGACCGGCCGCCTGTCTGACGTCAACCCTCCTTGGGAATGTAATCGTTGACCCAAATGGTACCAGATGGAGTTGGTCCGGGTCAATCTAGGGCTCTTAGTCGTCTTTTACGACACCCACGAGCAAATCAAGGGTTGGTAGTATTCGATGCCGCTACCACACAGCATTACGATTGATAATATATAAATAGAAAATATGATAATAACCTTTTTTGTCGGATTGAGCAGTCAAATTTGGGCGTCACGATGCAATATTTTTGATCTCCTGTTTTGATCAATAGTATACAGGTTCAATGAAGCATGTAATGTCTAAGCACTATATATTTTAACGTAACATTAAACTATACGTAGTAGTTTTAGTATGGATATTTTTAGTCGTGACATGTCGATTTTATGCCGTTTATGTATCCTTGGGTTTTATTATGTGATAGTCATCGTCTACGCTGCAAATCGAATCCGTGATCACTATTATAAAACGTTTTTTGAACGTTTCTGTCTCAATAATCGTCAAATATATCGTAACGTTATCGACCCAGTCATGGTCACTTGTTAATTGTTTGGTTATTACTAACTCATTGGCTCGACATTATGTTCAAATGATTTGAAGACCGCCCGGACTTATCCTTCGAAATTCCAATCAAAATTAAAATATTTAAAATGGGCAGTTGCCTGTCACTACTGCTGAGGTTCATAAGCGATAGTTACTGCTTGCTTTCAAACAGGCTCCTTGCTTGTCTGCCACAGCTATAAAAAAAGTCAAGACTCGATGATAGATTATTTATTTTCCTAGCACTGAAATCACCAGAAATATTCAACGACTGCAGAAGCAGAATATTTTCAATGCCATTGTACCAATCCTTATTATAAGAAACGTGACATTGATCCGTATGGTGACGGAGTAATAATTCAATTTACCTCTCTTGCTTGTGGGTGTCGTAAAAGACGACTAAGAGATATAATATGCATATAACATCTATGCAAGAGAAGGAAAACTCGCAATAAAACTCTATACCAACACATCTCACCAGCGTGGCATAGTAGGTCAATTTCCTTCCTATTGTGGAGGAGGCTCGAGCCCAGCAGTGGGACATATATGAGCCGACATGACGACATGGTGATGATGGCATTGTAAAAATATACACAAATTTTACTTAAAGTTAGGTCACTTGCCACAGAAGTCAAAGATTCAGCTTCGATGGCCTGCTCTTTAAATCTAGAAGAGAAATACATACGGTTATTTATGAGGAACCCACCACACCCTTCGGTGGCCACTGATGCTTCGGCCAGTGTATGCTTGTCAAATAATAAAGGTCAAATACACACTTACTTGCACCTTTAGTCTCAGTACATTCTAATAACAGCGCGTAATAAAATCTATTACATAAATTATTGTGAGCAGTGTGCTACAAACCTTATTGTTTGTGTTAATTCATTCTCTTAATATGTAAATGGCATGGTCCCATTTCATGCCTTTTAAAGTGTTGCTCTTTGTCAAGTTACTCACGTAATAGGTAGAAAAATGTACGGCCAATTAGATTGTTTATGGTTATTTTGCTATTACTTGAATACTTTATAGAGTGATTTATAGTTTTATGAAAACCTTCCGTAAAAGCCTTTGTAGGGTCTACGTTCACTCGACCATCGAGGGCAAGGAATTAATACCGTGAGTCAGCTGAATGACGATAAGGCAGATTACAGCGCGGCACACTTTCTTTGCTCCAGATGACTCGGCCAGGATCTGTCCAAATCATGGCCTGCCACGAAAGAAAGTTTCTACGTTCAAACGTCGGGATGTCGTTCAAAAGGAAAAAAAGATTGGGTCCAGAAGCCCGTTCAAGTTGATCAGCTCTTATTCCTGGCTTTCTCTACTGCCATCGAAGATATCACAGCAGGGAGCAGTCGAACCATAATTCTAGAATTGAAATTATTGAGAGATTGATACGTATTTATTATATCTGTAACGGCAGAACTATAATTAGCCAAAAATAAAATTAATTCAATTCAGAAATGCTACCTATATATGACTGTATGTAAAAAAAAAAACTGTAAACCAAATTATTTATGGCAAACAGAATCACGGAATAACATATTTGTACAGGATGCTAGTGATTTTTCAGGTCATACTTCTGTGAGAAAACAGATCTGGCTGTGTTTTTGGCCAACGCAAACAAAGTACATAAAACTTTTTTATTTTTCCAAATAATATAGCCTTGGTATGAAGTGAAAGGATAAGTCATGAAGAATCTTAGATAATACAAATCTTTTCTGTCGCTGAAAGTTTGTTGCGCAATCTTATCGCGATGTGGCAGACATTAACTGTTTATTACGGATATATAAAAATATAGAGAATTGGTTAAGTCTGGTTTCAAATATTAAACTAAAAATTTTGCTGTCATATCTGTCACAAAAAAAGTAAAAAAGAAACAAGCCATTTATAATAGTGGTTTAATATTATACTAGTATTCTCAAAAATCGGGATAATTGTGATCATAGACTAAAATATCATTAGCCCTTTATTCTTATATAAAGCATATGGTTGTTGATGTGAAAAACTTGATATCATTTTGAAGAAAAATTAAAAGTATCTTCCATTACAATGATTACACAGATAGGTAAGTAATGACCCTATTTTTGTGGCTATTGTCCGACCATGCCAAGTCCAGCCGCTGCAATAGAGAACCTCGGGGGTTCTTACAATCCACCGTATGCGTACCACCCGTTACGATGAACTACTGGCAACACTGCCTTGTTTTCAGCGTCCAAATAGCAACCACAAGAACTTATTAGAAACTAACATTCCAATATCTCTGGCATTATATTTAGAACAATGCAACATAATCGTCTTACCCATTAGTACCGTAGCTAAGGTACTAATGGTTCAGAAGAAGTCCCACTGTTAGAGTCGGGCCTCCTCCGCAATAGGTAAAAAATCGACAAACTAAACACTGCACGCTGGTTAAACAACTAGGCATAAAAATTTATGTAGGGTCTATTTCACTTGTATTTATGTTATCTGCATGTTATATACATACCTTATTAGTCTTTTGAGTGATGAGATGTGACTATTGATGCATTGTATTCTTACTTTGTCACTTCCCGGAAAAATATACAATATAAATGACAGAAACTATATTATTTCTCTTTGATTTCTCTCGTGTAATTGGTTTTGGTAACTGAACTATTGCATTCAAAATTGATTGTTTATGCTATTAATATCCAAAACGAAATAAATATAATGAAGTAAAACTAATTTTATGCCTTTTGTATAGTTTAAATCGGTTTCAATTATTGCTATGTTATTAATATTTCATGGCGTCTACGGTCATGGGAGGCGTTGGCGAAAACGGCATTAGGCGTTCAAAGATTCTTTTATGAATATCTGTGATTTTATATGTGGGCACATGCACATGTCCTCTACTCTTAACAAAGGTTGGTAAAATATGCTGAATAAAAGCTGAGATATACGACCAGCGACCTGTTTGACGTAAACCGCTTTTGGAAGTGCAGTCGCTTTGGATTTTAGGAAACCTAAGACCTGTCATACTAATCTGACTGATCCTTAGTAGTATCCGGCTATTCACACATAAAAATGTGTTGTTTAGTCCACTTTTTTGCGGATGGATTACAGTCAGCTCGCAGCCCGCTGTCCTCAAAGTTAACCTGGGGATTCGAAATTACTAAGTATTAAGACATACAAAATTCGTAAGCGAAAACTTTTTAGGGTTCAGATACAAGGTCGTCTAAATCTATACATAAACAAACTCACTATCATCATGTACACAGGCCTCATAATCTCACATCATAACATTTGAGTCATTGTTAGGCGCCAAACAATAGATAACATCAAACTTCACCTACTCAACGCCGTCTTTAATCCTTATACAAGATAAATATTGCAAATATACACAGATAGCACATGTTAACACAATTATATGCCTTGTCATGGTGTTGATAAGGTATATATTTGAACGGTGCAGTTATGTTGAATCCACCATGGTCATCGAAGACCTGTTACCGGAAGAATTGTGGAACACTTAAGCAAATATTTACTCTGTAGTAACTAATGTGATCGTCATACATGTTCCACTGTTGGGCTCCAGCCTCCTTCATAATAGGAGGGGATTGACCTACTATGTATACATCGCTGGTCAAACGGGTTGGTTTAGTTTTATTTCGAATGTTCCTTCTCTTGTTTGATGTTAAATGTCCCTCGAGCTACCTTGCTACCATTCTTCCCTAGTGGTTGTCGTTTCATCAGGCAACATGGCCTTCGGCCCAACGACGAAGGCGACGTGTCACGGATGGGTTACGGGTGTGCGTGCTTACGCCCCTCTGTCGCCCCGGACGGAGTGGTCCGAAAAGTGCGCCGACCGTAACCCACGCCACTTCAACGTGCTAATTCTTCGTGATATGTTGGTTACACCATTCTTCTACGGAATTCCGTATTCCTAATTCTATCTTTTTTTTTTGTACACGATAATGATTTATTAAAATAAATAACACAAATCTATTATAATATTCAGAAAGAATCTGATATAAATGATAAAGTTATTAATGATGATACTTATCCATATCGGCGAACAAGCTTAAGTTTGCGGACGGCGTAATTTTATTACCTAATTGCTGACTACACAATTAGAGGGTCACTGTTTGATCAGATCAAATATTTGTACAATTCTCAGTTGGTCAAACAATGAATCCTTTTACGACATGATATTGCACACTGCAAAGAATGGAGTTGCATGCAACCGGATTATTTTGATAACAAGCTAAGCGCGTGTGAAAAGCTACTCGACGTATCAAATGCCTTACAAAATGTTAGTCACAATAGAAAGTTTTTTTTTGTTTCGGAGATAATCTTCACTTAGCGGCAATGCCGTTATATTGCAAATGATTACATAATTCATTTTAAATTAGTCTTGCAATTTTATTATTAAATTATTGCGAGAAATTTGTCGTTAACTCAAGCTTAATATAATTGGTTCTGATGTTTACGCGAGTATTGCACATAACCTACTGTTTTTTTTTTTTGGGGGGTGGATTGCGGTCGGCGCGCTCCTCGCACCACTCCGTCCGGGGCGACAGAGGGGCGTAAGCACGCAACTCCCGCAACCCACCCACGATGCACGTCGCCTTCGTCGTTGGGCCGACCACCGGAGCAGGGTTACTTGACATCAGTGGTCGGCCCGACGGAATACCCCCTACGTGGGGTACCCTCCCATCGACCGACGTCCCCCCCTCGGGGAGGACGTCGGTACATAACCTACTGTTACGGATTTTATCGGGTTTGTATTGGTTTATGATTTCCCGACATTTCGAACACTTTTCATCTTGATGTTACATGATATACCTTAGTCCCCCCGCGACTATGAACGCTGAAGTGTTCGAAACGTCAAGTAATCAAAATCAAATACTAACGCGATAAAATTCGTTAAAATAGTTTTATTCAGGGCTGTGTGGTAACAGATTAAGAATACAATTCGCCACTCCCTATATTGCCTGTGGATGTCGTAAAAATTGACTAAGTGATATCGTACGCATATAACATCTATGCTAGAGAAGGAACGCTCGAAATACAACCCTATCCCTATTGATTTTAATTTACCTGTCTGACCAGCATGGTAAATTAAAATCAATTGCCCTTCTATTGTGGAGGAGGCTTGAGCCTATCAGTGGGACGTATATAAGCTGAAATGATGATAATATCTACCTATATTCCCTAAGTTCCTTAGCTATAGTCCCTTAGTCGTCTTTCGACATGTAAGATAGAGATATTGAATTGTATTTTTATTCACCATACGAAACTAGATCAATACAAGTTGTGAATGTTATCTATACAATCCCACACAGTAAACGTTTATCGCAATTTCACATCTCTTATCAATTGACACCTATATTTGCTTAGATATGATTAGCAGGATATTCAATACGCATCGTTTATTTAAATTCATAGTGATAAATAATAATAATAAATGTATGTAACATTTACAATTTAATTATCTTGATCCTTATCGGTTTTATAATTCAAGGTGGTTTGGTATGTGTCTAGTTTATGGGGTTTTTATTTAATATGATATGTCAGCTTTTGGGTAATAAAATCGCTTATGATAGCCTCATAATTCCTACGATGCTTTAATTCATTCAATTTCATATTTTTATGCTTTTCTGGACGTGAAATAAACTCTAATGAAAATTGTTATGTTGATTAATGGTTTCTTAAGACAGATTTTAACGATTTCTGATGTTTATGCAAATATAATACTTATAAAATAAAACTACTTCGAATTTTATCGCATCTGTATTTGATTTTTACTTTTCCGACTTTTCGAACACTTTTCAATGTTCATGATTACGGGAGAATAGCCCTACCGTGACCGTAGTAAAAGTAATTTTGATATGTTTAATTCGATTTTGCTTATTTCTTTTTCTTATTATTATCTTTTCATAATTCAGAAATAGTAGAATCGTTATAAAAGCTAGAATTTATTAATCATAAGAGACTCAATGCAATTAATTTCACTTTTTACGCGGTAGATTCATGCATATTTATTTGTATAGAATGATATAACGTTATTATTTTATGTTCTTAACTTCATCCAAGACTTCTCCGTGACTTGGAATATAAATAAACTTTGATCATTATCACGTACGATGTATTGTTTCAAGTCATGTCTTACATAAACTTATATTTTATTATTCAATTTTATTCTCTAGAATAGACCAAGTTGCCTATTTATAGGGAAATACACCACCCATCCTACTACTATAGAGGGAAACGAGTTGACAATGAAACTCCTATTAGATAATATTGTCAGGTTGGTTATATCACCACGTCAGGGCGACACCCCTGTAGCACTGTTGTTATTGCCGAGACATTGACGGGGACAGTTGCCGAAAGAATAAACCGCTGCTTTGGCCACTGCGGTCAAGGAATCGGTATTCGTAGCCAGTCTAATGGCGATAGTGAGGAAATACGGTGGGTTATATACACAACCCTTTCATTGCTCCAGACGGAACGAGGCTGGTCTAGACCATACCTACCATAAAAGAACAATAAAGGTTGATTATTCCATTGATATCATTAATGGACTTTAAAAAAATAAAGTCCGTTCAATATTTCTCATATTTATTAATAACTAATTAACTAACTAAAAAAACTATTAATAACTGCACAGATGGCGTAGTGGTTAATGCTAGTGACCTACAGCGCCAGTGTCGGGGGTTCGAATCCCACGCAGGACAACACTTTGTGCGATCCACAAATTGTTGTTCTGAGTCTGGATGTAATTTGTGTCCGTTAATTATATGTGTATGTATTTCTCGCGGAAACGCAATGAGTTTCAAAAATTAAAAAAAAAAAAAAAAAAAAACTGTACGAATGGCGGCGATGTGGTTCGCGACACGTCACGTCTCGTTTCCGTCGGGGGCGAAAAGTGGCCCACAGAGAACCGCTTTGCTACGCTGAATATGTCAAAGATCGTAGCAGGTGGAGGGCAGTGGACTCTGCCTACCCCTATGGGAAAAAGGCGTGAATATATAAAAAAAAAAAAAAAAAAAAAAAAAATAAAAAATAACTAGCAACCCGCCCTCGCTTCGCTTCGGTTATAGGTTATAGATGTTTTACCCGCGTAGTTCCCGTTCCCGTGGGAATACCGGGATAAAATATAGCCTAGTTTACGCCCTGATATTACACCTTTCCATTGGTGAAAGAATTTTTGAATTCGGTCCAGCCGTTTTGAAGATTACCCGGAACAAACAGACAGACAGACAGACAAAAATTTTTTAATCGCTATTTTAGGCATAGGTGTCGTGCAAATAACCGTGTGAGCATGAAAAAAGTCTATTATTTTGACATTACAAACAGACACTCCAATTTTATTTATTGGTATAGACTAGCAACTCGCCCTCGCTTCGCTTTCAGTCGCCTTACCCGCGTAGTGCCCATTCCCGTAGGAATACCGGGATAAAATATAACCTATGTTACTCCCTGATATTACATTGGTTTTTTTGCTTTCCATTGGTGAAAGATTTTTGAAATCGGTTCAGTGGTTTCAGCGTGTAAGCGTAACAAACTTTCGCATTTATAATATTAGTAAGGATTTAAATGATTTATTGCATACTTCAAATTGAAAGGAATTCAGAAAAAGTATAGACAATATGAGAAAGAAACACGTTTATTTCATTCTATACGTGATTTGCTTCTGAATAAAGCAAGCCCTGGATACTGTGGCTCTTTTTTAATCATTGATGGTAGATGGGCAGGCACTTAATGGTAAGTGGCAGTTGCATTACCAGGTCGCTGGTCGAAACCTAAAAAAAATAATAAGCAACGATTTTACATTTTTCTAGTTTGGAGAGCCGTCCCATATCTCGTTTCATGAAATGTGCCATTAATTAAAATGATCCTTGCTTTTAATTAATTGCTATGTACAATAAATGTTTAAATATGGTACGTTAATTATTTGTGTTTCCGCCTCATGTCTGCCCGTTTCGCGCAGGTGACATCAGTGTAAATAAATACTCGTACGCGCACCATTGAGCTCTTTTGGTTGTACTTTTTAAAACATAAGCGACAAGCGTTTTTGTTAAATAATGTTCATCGTCCCCCTGCTCGTATTGTAATTACTGGGGGTCTACTTATGATGTATTCTTCAATCATAGTATATATTGTAAACGTTTCACCAATTGTTTTATGACTCGCCGCCTGACTAACGTCACCCTTCCTTGGGAATGTAATTCTTGACCTGTGGTTATCAGATGAAGTTAGCCCACGTCGTCTTTTATGACACCCATGAGCAATGTTAGGGTTTATAGCATTCGTAGCCGCTATCACACAGCAAGTAATTATTTTCAATTAATTATTATAGTGTAGTGATGGGCCTACGCCTTAGAGTGATAGTAAAACGTATAACATCAAATGCGATTGCCAACCATGGTGATTTAAGCATTATTTGATCCTGAGGAGTTACACCTAACGGTGGCCATCAATAAACTAATAAATAAATGGATTAGACAAATTCAAATTTAAAGAAAATGAATAATTGTTCCTTGTGGTGATGGTGTAACAATACAATTCACCATCCCTTGTTTTACCCGTAGGTGTCGTAAAAGACGACTAAAGGAATAAATTTGCATAAAGACCTATGCAAAAAAGGAAAACTCGAAATAAAACCCTATACCAACACGTCTGACTAGAGTAGGTCAATTTCCTTCCCATGGTGGAGGAGGCTCGAGCGCAACAGTGGAACGTATATAGGGTTGCCACCCGTACTTTATTATAAAGTATTATACGTTATTTCGGGTAACTGTACTTTATATGAATAATAAAGTACGCAAAAATACTTTATTTCCCGCCGAGTTAATTTGCCTAGGGTTAATTTTCAAATTAAACATAGTGTCTTTGAATCTAATAAATAATATATTTATTTACTTTAAAATATTTATAACGTACAACGATTTTGTTTAGCAGTGATAAGTATTTATTCAAATTCTCTAAATATAATCAACAATATCTTTAAAAGTAAAACATATAGCAAACCGTACGCTATTTGGACACAAAGTACTTTTTTTTTCTTCATCCATTAAGCAATGTACTTTATTTACACAAATAAAAGGTGGCAACCCTAAACGTATATGAGCTGAAATGATGATAATGATGAAATTTTAATACAGTTCAAGCACCAAACCCACTTTTTGGGATTCGTCGCAGTTGGTTAAGAAGTAAATAAGTTATTTAATCGACGAACGTGTACTGTGACCACTTCTACTAACAAAATATCACACCTGTTCATCTCTTATAACTTGTAACATAATCAAATTAGACAACTATTGATAAAGGAGCAGCGTATAACAGGTTTTAAAAAATGTTGTTTATACCTTGAACATTCATAGAGTCTCCTAATTGATTACGCACCTGCCAATTTAGATACACACGTTAATCTCCATATAAATAATGGATTACACATTATACGGGTACGATTAGTTTTATATAAATTAATGAAATTTTTATTTTAATATTCAGCAAAGTATTACTCGCGGCTTGGTGACGGAGTAAGAATACAAATCACCACTCCCTATCCTGCCCGTGGATGTCGTAAAAGACGACTAAGGGATATAATATGCATATACTATCTATGCAAGAGATGAAAAAACTCGAAATAAAACCCTACCCGTCTGACCAGCGTGGTGTAATTGGTCAATTTCCCTCTCAATGTGGAGGAGGCTTGAGGCCAATAGTGATGATTGTACATACTATTCATACGTCGATCTTCTGCGAGAGAGTGGTACTACCCCGAACGGACCGAACCGCAGTGGACAATCGACTGAATAATAAAGTTGCTATTCACTTTGAATAAAGTTTTTATTCACGTGTTCGTATTTCCTTTTTTCGCAAGTATAAGTAAACGAGCAAACAGTACACCTGATAATGAGTGAACCTGCCGCTCATAGAGGACTAAAGATGCTCTTCTTAAACATCGTTTAAAAAAGGACCTATCATAATATGAATGGAATTATATGCAGCATTGCTGAACACGGATCTCCATCTATAATTATAAATAGTTAATTAGCTGTAATTGTCATATTTTATAGGATACTGACTCTAGACGCGTTGTTCTGTTCAAATCTAAAAAAGAAATAATAAAAGGAAATCTCCTTGAAATCGATCGCAGCGCCACCTACTGGTTCTAATTATTAATCTAAACTATTCTCATATCCATCGATGCCTCAAAAAAAATTATCAAAATCGGTCCAGCCGTTCAGAAGAAGTTCAATTACAAACACACGAACAGAAGATTTCTATATACAAACTAGCTGACCCAACAGACGTTGTTCTGTTCAAATAAAATAAAAAGAAGAACACAAGAAATATATATATAAAGATATTGCCATTTGCGGATTAAAATTAAATACCATGAAATTAATGTATGCAAGTTATTTAATATATTCACCTTGTTGTAACCTCGATGTAGTGACATACAGAGGCGTTTGCCTATTATAAAAGGAAACGCTACCTATGTGTCGGCACCTTTATTAACGAATTATAATTCCTTCCGATCATAAAACTACTCTTGTTTCCTTTTTTTTTAGTCCATACACGTCTTATTATTGAGCAGGCTTCACCTCCGCAACAGGTGTTGAAGGTAGAAGTTGACCTCACATATCAAGCTGGTCAGACGGGTGGTAATGGGGGTTTTATTTTCTTCATTTGTCACAATAAATGCTTTTTTTTTATGGTTGGGCTATGGTAAGCGCACGCGCGGTCCAGTCCGTCCGGGGCGATGAAAGGACGGCGCGCGTGCCCATAACCCACCCGTACCTACGTCACCTCGTTGTTGGGCCGACCACCGGAGCAGATGTGACTTGTCGTCAGTGGTCGGCCCGACGGAATACCCTTTCGAGTACCCTCACCTCTCGACGTCCTGGGACGTCGGTCGCCGTCGCGCGGTTAGCCACACTGCGGGTGACGGACAATTCCCCGGTCCTATCACCCGCGGCCTCGGCTAGGGCGGCATTAGGCGCAATAAATGCTGAAAAGTATTCGAAAAGTTTAAAATCATCATCATCTTACTCTTATCCCAATTACTTGGGGTCGACGCAATATGTCATCTGTTTTGACATATTGCAAAAAGTTTCGGCAATGACTTTTATGACCGGCCGCCTACCCGACGTCAACCCTCCTTGGGAATGTAATCGTTGACCCAAATGGTACCAGATGGAGTTGGTCCGGGTCAATCTAGGGCTCTTAGTCGTCTTTTACGGCACCCACGAGCAAAGCAAGGGTTGGTAGTATTCGAAGCCGCTACCACACAGCACATTCGAAAAGTTTTAAATATTAAAAATAAATACAAATGTATGCGACAAATAGTTTTATTTCATATACATATATGTGTATCAGGTTATGGAGCAACTGTTCAAGTATATTGCATTTTAATAGTTATAGATCGTAATTAGAATGTATATTACACAAAAAACAATATAACATAAAAGTTAGTGATTTAAAAAATGTGAAATATATAAATAGGTATAAATTGCGCAACGTAGGTACAAAGGCGCCTCGTCAACCGTCATCCCCCCCGATCAGCTGATTTAAAGCGAAGTTTGTCTTGCTTATGCGAACGTAATCATTGATTTATTCAATTTCTAATGAACATTTAATAAAGTACGAATATGTTGCAGACTAAGTATACTTTACACATTTCAGTCAGATTTACCCGTGTAAATCTGATTGAAAATTTAAAACTTTACATGTCTCTAACTCATTAACGGATCGATATTTTTCCTTAAATTTTTTTTCATGAGTTCCTACCACTATTGCCTAACGCCCGTTTGACCAGTTGCCCCATAACCTGATACATTCTGTATATAATACTCGCGTTAACATCCGAAATTATTATATTTTGTATCGAGCTTTTCATTTCTTTTTTCCGTGCAAAACATTTAATGACAGTAATAATTGCATTTTATAGGGTAAAATGCAATTAACAAGCAGTGAATAGCTGGCCATCTTCTATAACAAGCGATATTTATGTTGGCTCAGGACCACTACCATTCCGAAAAATAATAAATACTACGTAAATAAAATTATTAACACATGACCTGTAACGGTACATATGCACGTAGGAGTATCATAAATAAAACAAGCTAGTAAATTAATACCATAAGTGAATAGAATTTAGTATACAAAATGTTTTTATATCCGAAGAATCGCCCGCCCACAAATACAAGTGCTTGTTTTATTAATACGCTTTTATTAACTTGTATGCATGTATCTATTAAAATGTATCATTGTGTCTATAAATGTTATCAAGTTACAATAGATATGGAACTAGTAAATCCATACTGGTCGTGGCTTATTTTTTATTAAAACCAATTCTCACACATACACTGAAGTAAATGTAAAGTAAATAAACATCATGCCGCGTCTTTCTGACGAAGGTGACAGAGCGCGAATAAAAACCCACGAGTGTCTAGTTCTGCAAGAGACTGATCACCAAATGGAGCTAGACTTAGTACAGTCCACCGCTTTAACAGAAGCGAGCTCGAAACAAACGGTTGGGGCTGCCAGAAACTGCAGCCATTACAATACTCACTGGGTGTAAAGACATAAGAAATGTACAGAAAAATCACTTTGGTATATGAAAAATAACCACGCAAATCTAGAGAGTTCGTTATTTTTTTATATCACCGTCATTATCAATTACTTGGGATATAATTTTTAACAAGATGGCACTAAATGCTATTGACCCGGGTCAATGTAAAGCTCTTTGTCGTCTTTTACGATACCCATGAGCGATGTAAGTATTGGTAGTATTCGTAACCGCCTTCCCGTAGCAATTTTCATTCAAACTTTTTGATGTGAAACATGTGTAGGCGAGGGTAAACCTGATCGTTGGTGTGGCGTAAACAGGTTGCGGCGACCCAACGACACGCTATATGACGGAATATGCGAGGATATAAACCTGATCGTTAGCGTGGTGTAAACAGGCCGGCGACGTAACGCCACCCGTGGAATATATGTAGTAGTAGTAGGGTAAGCGACTGTGCGGTGAATTAATTATGATTGTTCTGTAATATTTTATTTATACATTATGCCATATTAGTTCCTGTCGTAATCTGTCCTTTTATGTATGCATATATACTTGTACAAAATAATGTCGATGTTTCACATCTGCCAGGCGTCCTGAGGGATGGCTCACTTTTTTATATATTACTTAAATTTAATTATCTCTTATGTTTACGCGAGTATTACACATTATAAATAAAATTATTTTTACGGATTTTATCGCATTTGTATTTGATTTTTGATTGCCTGACGTTGGAACACTTTTCAGCGTTCATCGCCACAGATGGACCCGGTCGTGACCAAAAATAGTTTTATTTATAATTAGTTAAACTTATTTAGATTTAGAATCTCTCTGTTACACAACGTATTATATAACAGTGACACGTATTTTTCTCGAGAAGATGTCTGCATTAACTTCTAAGCTAGTTTCGCTAATAGTAGAAACCTGTATATAAGGTCGAGGGCATGCCCTTATTCTTGCACGATACCCGCTTAAGGGCTCTCTGTTGAGCGTAGACGGCTCTGAAACCTCACTTGACTGTTGTAATGGCCGTCTGCAGACCTGGCACGTAAAATAAAACCGACTTGATTAATTGCAACATAATTTCATTCTCGCTTTTGGCTCTTTGCATAGTTAGCACATACCCACGCAATTTATTTTCACACAGCCTGGCTATAAGGCAGCAAAACCGCCTCCATTCTAACATCCTTCCTTTCCCATCGGTCGTCAATAAGGAGATAATTTTCGTATCGACCGCTCCATGAGGCTATCGACGTTCGCTATTATCAACTACGTGTCGCTATAGGATGGACTAGGCCATAATGGCTATGCTTGGTAAATTGGATCTGTGATTCGAGTCGGACTGCGAACGATTTTTTGATGTTCTGAATTTTGCAGGCGAACCCTGCTGCCCACTGCTCTGGTGCTCCGTTAGCTGCTTTCCTTACGATTGCCACGGAGAAAAGGCGTACCGACACTTTGTATTTTTAAATCACAAACTAACTCCCAGCTGTGGCTAACAATGATAAAAGAAACGAAAACGTGATATACTTTATTCTTAAACCGCAATCACTCGGTAAATATTGCAATTCGGTTGTGCCATACGTGCAATTTAGTTATAAAACCAATAGGTTACCTCAATGAGTTGTGTTTGCAATTGAAGCAACGTCTTAGCTTCCAATGGCCTTCTAACCAATGTTTATTCAATATGTATTCGCAATGAATTGATAATTATTTTGCAAACAACCACATATACTATTATTTACTCAAGACATTAAACAATTTAGGGTTGTCAGTTTTTTATTGTGAATATTCGTGAACACATCGCAATATCCAAATTTTGTCAGATATTTAGCCTAAAATTAGACGGAACTAAATAAAGTAATACGGTTTTAAAAGGTTTATTTCTGTTTTCACCATCTTCGTGATTGATAATGTCTGTAGTCACGGCAATGCTAACTTTTTCAAGTTAAATCTTCCTAAATCATATCCTCTTTCTTGTTGTATTTATTGGGTACGACGTATACATGTAAGTAAACCTTCATTGCAGAATTTCGTAGGAATATATACATATATACAGGTACGAAAAGTGAGATATGTTTTTGTCGTTCCTGTGTAAAAAGCGTTGCAAATATTCCACAATGTTACCAAGACCGATTTTTTTACTTCTTACCAAAGTGCAGTTAAATTATATTTATTATAAAATTTTATTCTAGATATTTTTTATATAAATATTTTTCTCTACAGACGCTACGACCGAATACTTATACTATGTGTATACCTACTGTGGAAAAGGCCCAGCACAACATCTATCGGGCCATGTTAATTATTTCTTTGATCACAGCCAATACGAACCTTGTTATTAAAATCGGAAGGTTTACAAATAAGTTTCTAAACAACTTCTTAGTGCCAACCCTAAGCGCTGTAGATCACAAGACTAATTTAACTCTATTGTATAGTCCGAATATCACGCATTTCATGCTGTATATGAGCAAAAAACGATCGACCTTAATTTTGTAAAAATTATAGAACAGCATTTAATTAAATTTAATTATGTTACGCCTTCCGCGTGGTGACGGCGTAAAAATATAATTCACCATCCCTTCTCTTGTCCGTGGGTGTCGTAAAGGCATCTAAAGAATATCTTGTGCATATAACAAATATGCAAAGGAAAACTTGAAATAAAACCCTATACCAATCCACCTGACCAGAGTGCTATAGCAGGTCAATTTCCCTCCCAATGTAGAGGTGGCTCGAGCCCAGTAGTGGGACGCATAAAGCTGTAATGACGATGTCATGCCTAAAGTTCAATTTCATATTCGTTTACAGTTCGATAACCTTAACAGGCTCAGGTCAAGTATGGCTGTCAGTACCGCGCTGTGCCTCCCATCAGATTGATTTGATGGGAATAGGGGACATCTCTTCCCATGTATGCACCTGCTTTTCGTCGCCCCGGGCGAAGTGGACCGCGTGTGCGCTTACCATAGACCACCCAAAAAAAAAAAAAAAAATATGCACCTGTTTGCGTATCATAATATCTAAGCAAAAAGGTTCTTGAAATTGTAAAAGAAGTACCGTATACCGTTCATTGGAAGAATCATAATATAACAAACATTTGAGAATTGTTGCTAATACCTGCAACGCCTAGGCTGTTCGGCATTACGTGCCAAACAATGCCTAACCTAACCTGGTATTGTGACGTCATAGCATTTAGACCTAAATTCGAAGAACAATGTGAGTGTTGATACTGCATACTCGTGTTTCCTAATAAGCGAAACGAATGCCTCCGAAGTGCGTCAGATAAAACTCTCAGGTTTTACATCAAGCTATTAACTGAGCCAGGGTTGATACCCGATAGGGTAACGCGCCAGATGAACACTCGGTCTCAAGTAGTCGATACCATTGATTAGCGTCGCCCTGGACGTTTCGGGTCTATTGACATGAAACTCTGATTTAGAATAAAACTTATAGTGACATCCACCCTCTTTGTACAAAGACACACGATCTAGAAACCAAGACTCATTGGATAACGACGACAGACTCTTTAGACCATGATACAGTTATGAAGTATAGAAAAGGCAATCAACGACGAGGAGACGGTCGCTGACAGTCACCAACAAGACACGACAGAATAACGCTGACAATTTTTTTTATTTAAAAGACATTTATACTGGTTTTTGATTTCCACCACCAACCCCGACCGTAAAAATACTATTTTTATGGATCTCTTAGTTATCATTATCATAACTCATATACGTCCCACTGTTGGACTCGAGCCTATACCACGATAGGAGGGAAATTAACCTAATACACCAAGCTGGTCAGGCGGGTTGGTATAGGGTTTTATTTCAAGTTTTCCTTCCCTTGGACAGTGGTTATATGCAAAACATATCTCTTAGTTATCTTTTACGACACCCGCAGATAAGATAAGGGCTGGTGAATTGTATTCTTACTCCGTCACCACACACAGTTTCTTAGTCACGGGATGATAAATGAATAAAGAAATATATTCAAAACGTCTAAAAAGTAAGAAAAAATTAAAACGCTATAAATATGATCCGTAAAAAAATAGATTCGTTTCATAGGTATAATAGTCAAGTAAACATCGATAATCATTCTGAAAGGGTATTCACAGCAGAGATATCGCATGCTTATTACGCTACTAATTATATAATGAGGCACTCTTATGACAATTACCCGTCTAATGCGAAACGTAAGAATCAAGCGATTTATTCTAAAGCTTCCTGATAATCTTTGATCTCCACTATATTCAAATAGTTTTATTATAAACCATTATTATGACAACTAAATAACAGGCATTTCTTATCTCGATTTTAAACTTACTATTGTCTCAACAATATCTTTCAAATATCTGTCTAGAAATCGTCCCACCCCTCGTTTGTCCATTCTATCTCACAATTATGAAGATATATCACAAGTGACGCATCACTGCTCTGTACTTTCTCTCTTTGTTACGTTCATTATCAAGATATCATGTAGCGGTCTCTATATAATACTAAATATACAAGTGGCTTAGTTCGTAATGTAGATAGATGTAACAAATTATTCTAGGCCCCGGGAACGGTTTCTTTTTGTCCTGGACTAGAGGGGACTCTCCTTGACAAAATGTATACGAAATTTGAAGGTTTTCAGATAAAGTGCCGACTAGTAATACTAGTAGTATTAATAGTAGTTAGTATACTATAAGACATCATCATCTTCATCATCACAGTTCTTTTACGTCCCATTCCTCGACTCGGACCGCAATGAGAGAGAAATTCACCTATTATACCATGCTGGTCAGATATAGGATTGGTACAGATATTGGTATAGGATTTTGTTTCGAGTTTTCCTTCTCTTGTATGGATACCGTATGCAGACCCGTAGTCGTTTTTACGACACCCACGGGCGAGAGAGAGAGGGTATTGAATTATATTCTTACTCCGTCACCACACGCTACTAGGTAATTAATACAAAATTATATGTGTTTTATATAAAAGACTCAGTCGAAAATGATTTGTTTGGCCATATATTGCCCATGAAAAACTTCTTAATAAAATGTGTAGTATATATTACACGTTTTAAATAAAGATACATCTAAAATTACAATACATGAGATCTGAAGTGTACGTATCGTGAAATCGAGATTTAAATTCATCTATTACATCAACCTGTAAACATCCACTGCTGAACATAGGCTTCTCCACAAGAATGCTATGCAGAACGGTCCTGAGCGACTTAGATTCAACGGTTCCCTCGGACTTTTAGAATAGGTTAGTTCACCTAGTAGGGTAAGACAGGCGTAAATCAAATACAAACGCAATAAAATCCATAAAAATATTTCATAACGTTAATGTTCTTTAATGTGCCATCGCAAATGGACATACAGAAAATAAACCTCAGAGAAGAACTATATGAGTGAAATGGTAAAAACAGTAATTGAAAGGACAGTATATAAAATCTTTTTCAGTCATAAGACCTGACGGATTAAGATCAGGAAATGTCATCATTCCTTTCTATTCCCACGGATTACCTTTCGCCCGTCTTTATAACAATGTCGAATCTTAGAGTACATTTTTGTGTTTTTAGTATACTGTTGTACTATGTATATGACAAGTTTAATTTGGACATTAAACATCTCCTAATTATGTTAATTAATAATTATATTGAGAGTTAACATTTGGAACAAGTAAGTATACTTCTTCTTCTTATTTAATGGCAATGAGCTACAATAATATGAACTATTGGTGCCAGTGTCGACTTATTATATTCATTATTCATGTCTTTAGTCTTAAGTCTTTCAGTCAGTCGTTAGCATGATTTGGTGTTGATATCCAAGTCATGCCTTCTCTGGGAATTTGGGCAGAATATCTAAATGCACGTAATTCACTGTAATATCTAAGTATACTTCTCACAATGTTTAAAGTTGCACATATTTTGAAGACAGTTTTATGAGTGACAGATTCGAAATGTTGTTTATTATTCATTAAGGTCTTATTTTATATCTTTTACAAACTGGCTGATTTGGCCATTATCATAAGCATGCAAATTCTGATCATGGAAGCCTGTATTAGCATCAGGCGAATAGTAATTACCGCTCTACCAAGAATATCTAATTTTGACCTAAAAGTAATCTATTTATCCTATCTATTTATCTTTATTTCTAATGAACTCGTATGTTTTAAGACTGATAATTTTCAAACTTATGAAGTCCATTCATCGCTATACCGGAATTCACTCTTATTTACTCTTAGACACGTAATCGCCACGCTTTTTAAGTATATTTGCGATCGCAGTTGCTATAAACGCTATATGGATCATCATAATATTTTTTATTTTATTTATTTATTTAAGACAACACCCTGCACTAAGGAAATAATCCTTGTATTGCGGGGGACTTCACAAACATATAATTAACGGACACAAATTACATCCAGACTCAGAACAACAATTTGTGGATCGCACAAAGTGTTGTCCCGCGTGGGATTCGAACCCTCGACACTGGCAATGTAGGTCGCTATCTTAACCACTACGCCATCTGTGCGGTTATAATAATAGCCACTCTTTTCAGGCTGATTGACGATCGCAGTTGATATTATAAACACCATATGGAGTATTTATAATAGGTTTAACCGGTGATCTTCGTATCACTGTTAATTTATATGATGACTTTGTTTCGCGATTATTAAACCCAATCAAGCTTGTAACCTAAATTTATGGAGATCAATAATGGTTTGAACGTGGATAAAATTAAATAATTAAAATAATTAATAACAGTTGTCAATTTTGACTTTCACGATTTTTAACTGTTATTTTCGGGTTTTCTTTTTTGTTTTAATACCACAATTGCATCTTAGCAAATAAAAAAGAGAATATACTATCAGTCCAACGGTATGTGATGTTTTGATTTTGATATATACATATGTATAGAGATAAACATATTTGGTAAGTATAATAGCAAAACTTGATATGTATCACAATCACGCACTCCGCGATCATAGCAGACAGACTGTCGCCCAATGCACGAACGATTTAACAATAGCTATTAGTGTCGTATGTACATATAAGTGTTAAGCTTGATCGTTATCTTCATTAAATGGAACTGTGGCCAACACGTTCGGTGGTCGATAACCATATGCGAAAACATGGACCTTCTTTTTTGAAACCTGTTTTTTATTTCATCACCTGGCGAACTTTTGATTTAAGCTGCGATGTCCCGAATATCCGAATTAAGTTGGTCAAGAAGAAATACTTATAATACTTTCGTTGAATGAGTTAATGATGTGCGACTTATCAGTGTTTTCGACACATACATGTCAATGATTTTTTTTATATATACTTTTACTAGCTTTCGCCCGCGACTTGGTATTTGTTGAAATCATGTATGACGTCCCCGTTAAATATTATTTGCATTATTCGTGTTGTAGAATGAAAACAAAGTGACAACCCAGCAACACTTTTGTTGCCAGGGCGTCGAAGCGTACGGTACCCGAAAGGATTACCCTTTGGTGTCAAAGTTTTGGTACCGGTGTTCGATATCGCGTGTGTACAGACAATAGCTTACCCCAGAAATAGAATGAAAAATTGAAAATCCACTGCACTTGCATTGCGTTTCATCTTATTTGACGGTGAATTTAGTAAAATCTTTCTTAATCAATCACTACGATTTAAAATAAAAGCAGCTGTCAAACAGCAAAGCTATTGTGCCACGCTATTACATCTTCCATCTCTTTATTATTCACAATCAATACGAATGGGAATAATAAAGAGATTGAGAGATCACTTTATAGCCTAAACAGTTTCGATTAAAGATTATTTATCCTCAGACTACTACCATTTAGCCTCCGTAATCCAAAACTTTAATGATATATACTGTTCCTGTCAACTTTATCCTTTTAAAATTAAATAGAAATGTAACATCCTGAATCGGTTTCGGTTGCCCGCTCCATAGTTTGAGATAGACAATACGGCAGCAATATCAAAAATTCTGGGGACAAATGTAATCGTGTTTTAAACTCTGGTAAAGCGGTTTGAGTGTGGTGATGGAGTAAGAATAGAATTTACCACCCCTTATCTTGCTCGTGGCTACCGTAAAAGACGACTAAGGGATTAAATATGCATATAATATTTATGCAAAAGAAGTAAAACTCGAAATAAAACACAATCAACCCGTCTGACCAATTTGTTGTAGGTCAATTTCGCTACTGTTATAGAGCAGGTTTGAGCTCGTATATGGATCTGATATGAAGATGACAAAAGTGTTTTGAAATGAAAGCATCAGACTTACAAAGTAATAAACTCCATAGTATGTAAGTGACGCATATAGAAAGCGAGTATGGTGTTTACACACCGTGGCTATGAGAACCTAGTCTAGTCACGCCCATACGTATATATATTAAGTAATTAACGCAACAGTTCAGTGAATGCCACCGATGTACAGTTGCTATCCGTGTGTTGTTATTTGAACAAACCACGGCTTGATTGTATAGCGATTGATTCTCACGCTTTCGCGTATTAACTTGCCATTTAAATAAAATTTTACGCTGCATTTCGTTAGCTTTACGGTTTTAATAACTAATTTAACTAAAGAAACGTGTAAAATCTATACATATTACTATCGGTACAACACTGATTTGGCTACTGAGAGGTGGAGAGTATGGGCACGATGACCACAATTTTAGGGTGATACTCGATCGTAAATTGTTGTGTTCGTATAACAATCCTTACTAATATTATAAATGCGAAAGTAAATTTGTTTCTTTGTTTGTTACGCTTTCAGGCTTAAACCACCGAAGCGATTTCAAAAATTTTTTCACCAATGGAAAGCTATAATATCAGGGAGTAACATAGGCTATATTTTATCCCGGTATTCCCACGGGAACGGGAACTACGCGGGTAAGGTGACTGAAACCGAAGCGAAGCGAGGGCAGGTTGCTAGGTCAATATAAATGAGAAATAATGTATGTAGAAAATACTATTATAATACTAGCTGACCCGACGAACTTCGCACCGCTTTTTCCCTAATTATTCTGTTTTAGTTTTTATCAGTTTGGTTTTAGTATTATCCGTGCGGTGACGGAGTAAGAATACCATTCACCACCCGTAAGTGTCGTAAAAGACGACTAAGGGATATAACCGCATTTTCTTATCGATTCCAAAACCTTTTTAATCTAGGTCTACATGTAATTATGCTAAAAATGTCGAACCGACGGGACGAACGTCAAATGTTTGACAGATAAGAACGATTGGTATGGGCAAATAAAATTATATTATTAGTGTTTTACTCGCAATTTTCCATATTTTCTCTCCGTATAAACCTTCCCTGGACTTCCACAAATAATTCAAGACCAAAATTAGACAAATCGGTCCAACCGTTCTCGAGTTTTAGCGAGACTAACGAACAGCAATTCATTTTTATATATATAGATAGATTAATAGTAAAAAATAGTTATGAAAGAATGTTAGTCATGTCGTTGGATACAGGCAGCACAGGACTGCCCTTTGTGGTGAAACATGAGAGAGGCCAACATCCAGTAGTGGACGGCGGTAGGCTGAATGGTGGTGATAATGATGATTACCACATCTATATTTTTTTTTTTCAAGTTTTTTTTTAATTGAGATTGTAATCTCTACCAAAAGTAGCCAGTTACGCCACTGACCCGGTATGCGTTGCAAGCCTACCATTATTTGGTCATATCCAAAATTATTCTATTTTAAACTGGAACTGAACATATACACAATATCTATACCAATAAATAAAATTGGAGTGTCTGTTTGTAATGTCAAAATAATAGGCTTTTTTCATGCTCACACGGTTATTTGCACGACACCTATGCCTAAAATAGCAATTAAAAAATTTTTGTCTGTCTGTCTGTCTGTTTGTTCCGGGTAATCTTCAAAACGGCTGGACCGATTTCAAAAATTTTTTCACCAATGGAAAGCTATAATATCAGGGCGTAAACTAGGCTATATTTTATCCCGGTATTTCCACGGGAACGGGAACTACGCGGGTAAAACGACTATAACCTATAACCGAAGCGAAGCGAGGGCGGATTGTTAGTATACTAATATTTATAACATATTCATAACATTTTATTGACATCGGCTGAGCAATTTTGGAGATAAGCGTGGGCTAACACGTGAAGTTTATATATAAAGATAAGATAAAACTCAATGTCTGTCTCTTAGCTTATCATATTTATGTACTTAAGAGAATAAGTCTCTTAAATCACATCTATTTATTATCTCACATGTTTTAGACTATATTCTGATACTCAAAGCAATACAGGTTAATAATAAACAAATTTAAGAATGCGCTTCGAATACATAATTATATTATAACATATTTGTGTGTGGTAACGGAGTAAGAATACAATTTGCTATTCCCTCTTTTACCCGTGGGTGTCGTAAAAGATGACTGAGGTATATGATATCTATGCAAGAGAAGGAAAACTCAATAAAAATCCCTATGCCAACACCAGTAGATCAGTTGCCGTTCCATCGTGGAGGATGCCTACTGCACGGAATTTTCTTTACGTTGTTACGATGGTTAATTAAAAATTAGGGTTGATTTTGTATTCTTAATCCGCATCACAAGGGAATGGTATCCATCTTTCATATCGAGATCTTCGGTCAAGTTATGGCTCTCGAGTTCAAGGCACTCATCTGACTTTTAAGTGATTATATGTCATGAATGAGCATCGTAAATGATCTCTTACTATAAACGGTGATTGTAACACCGAGGAAACCTGTATGCTTCATCAAATTTATCCGACTTTATGCAATGTAATTAAGTCTAAAAAAGCACTTCTTTTTTTAATCACTAAAAATAAATAATTTCTTAGTATTAACGGGCCTCGCTGACCAACATATAAATTAATAATAAATAATTTACATACACCTTCAGAATACTGCACAGACTTCCTACTGGTTAAAAGACCATATATCAATAACCATACTTTTTGTGATACACAAATAGTTGTTCCGAGTCTGGGTGTAACTTGTGTAAATTATATCTTTGTAAAGTCCCCCGCAATACAAAGGTTAGTTCAGAGTACAGAGTGTGGCCTAAATAAAAAAAAACATACCGCAATCATCATCAGCCTGCTCTTATCCAAATTACTTGGGATCGATTCAAAATCTTCTCTTCTACCACCGTAAATATTGCAAATAATTTTAGCAATAGTTTTATAGCCAAAGAATGTTGATATCAGACAGGCGGCCTGCCAATCATACAGCTTTGACTAAAAGAAAACCTGTAAATTATAATAATAAAATCAAAATTAACCTATTTTTTTATCTTCACAGACTGGCTCCGGGAAGACTTATACAATGGGCAGCGGTTGGGAGGGAGAAGGAGAAGGCGACGAGGAGAGAAGAGGTATCATTCCCCGCGCTATCCGCGACCTGTTCGCCGGCGCAGAAGCCAGAGCTGAAGAAGCACGTGCACAGGGCCAACTCCCACCAGAATTCTCTGTCCAAGCACAGTTTATAGAACTTTACAACGAAGACATCGTAGACCTGCTTGATCCTGCTAAAGATCCTTTTGCCAAGGTTTGTATACGTAAATCGTCATTAGCCTGCTGAAGATAAGAATTATTTCTAATCATCATCATGTATACATCCCAATGCTGGGTTCACACCACCGCTACAATTGGAGGGAAATTGAACTTACTCTACCTTGCTAGTCAGACAGGTTGATATAGGTTTTTATCAGTTTACCCCTTAGTCGTCTTTTACGACATCCATGGGCAAGGTAGAGAGTGGTGAATTCTATTCTTTTTTCGTCACCACAGGGATTTCTCGGTACGTACTATAATATTAACCACCTCAATAACTCAATAAATATATATCTATATCCCTTCAAATATTTTCGTTTTTATTGTTATAAAAAAGAATGACAAAATGTTAACAATTTATACGAACAATTGCCATACAGTTTTGTATCATATAGCATCGCTAGAACGACTAACCGAATGTAAAGAATTGCCTGAAAGCAATGAACTTCCAGAAAGAACTGTAAAGCTACACTAAAATCTCATATAATCTCCATAATAGGAGAGATATATGTATATAGGTATACAACGTCAGTGGGGCAGGTTGGTATAGGGTCTTACCTCGATATTTCCTTCTTCTGTATAGATGTAATACATATAACTCTTAAAACTTTTTACGACAATCACTGGCAAGATATCTTTTAACCATCGTAGCAGCTATGAATGTATCATATCACCTGAAAACGCTACGGTCTTCAAAACAAGGTTTAAAGAAGCACCCTTTCTCACAGCAGCCTAGCCCTGGCCATCCTAGGCCCTAGTATTGCAAAGGTCCATGTGCGACTATATCACTTTCGTCAGGTATGCTGCTTACTCGTTTGCCATTATAAGCAATAAAAAATGTGTAACAAAGAAACCTTGGATCATCAGTATCCTATTAAAACTAATAAATGTGAGCACGTTTCCTTAAGAATCAATTGAACGGGTTTATCTCCACGAGTTTGTAAATATATGGGGCATGTGGTCAGCGATGCTAAGTACTCTGTTGATTACAGGATATGAAATGTTAATGACATCACAAACGGATCGTTAAATATAACATTATAACTGTTTTTTACAGTTATTTATACTTTTTTATATTATTTTCGTTCGTGGTAACTGTATGGTGGTGATTATATGGTCTACATGAAGACACGTGCGTTCTTTGATGCTAAAAAATGTAACTTTTGAATTTTGTAACTAAAACTCTTTTCGATTTTAAATAAAGCTATTTTACGGATTTTATAGCATTTGTATTTTATTTTTGACTGCCCGATGATGCTTCGAACACTTTAGAGCGTTCATGGTCACGGGCGGACTGTCCTCGACAACGCGAATCCGTAAAATCGTTTCATTTACAAAGTGTAATGCTCGCGTAAGCATCAGAATACCTTTAACTTCCATTCTCTTAAGTATGAAAGTTTGTAATGGATTCTTTTTACTTAATCACCCGAGAACAAATGGATTTGTATTAACTTTTGCACAAAAGTAGGTTATAGTCTAGGACAGCCAATAGATCGGCCTTTATCCCCAAAAATATACAGATCTCATAGCATAGATTTATATTTACATATTCTATATAAACATCTGCGAATTTATGCACATAAGTTAGTTTATTATAATAAATAAAACATAACTTTTTAGGAACATTAAATTTAATGAAATCTTCCCATAACTATATTTTCTATAATCTTCTTCATAACTGGTTCGTAGAGATAATGAAGTGGATCTTATTAATAATAATTACAAGATTAAATAGTCGCTTTCAAATTCCTAATTTAATCACATTTGAATATTTAGATTATATCATTAGCAAATTAATTCGACTGTCTTACACTGTCGTTCATATCGATTATTGGTATATTATATCAAATCGCTGTGTGATGGCGTCTCTCACTCCCTAGGAATGCTGATGTCGGCGAGCGGTCATTTCTTAAACTATTGTCAAAATTTTTGCCATATTTACGTTGAAGCGTGAGAATATATTGCGTCGTAAGTAATTGTGATATGAGCAAAGTGACGAAATTTTTTTTACTTTTTATTGCCATTGGTGGCTAACGAGCAAACAGCACACCAGTTGGTAAGTGTTGCTAAATGTTACTGCCGCTCATGGACCTTTGCTTAGCCGCTGCCTACCATTAAGAAAGTGAAGGAAGTGTGAATACGTTTTGAGATTCAGTGATAACGGCACCACCAAAACCCACTTCACGCAAACACCCACAGAAAGTTGAGCTTCTGACTCTCTCGCTCAATGAACGAAGTACAATAACAAATTGCTACTACTCAGACGTTGATTTTCTGCTAGTGTAGTACTACGCCGGACGAACGACCCCGTGGCTGTAGTCAGACGACTCTCAACAGTGTAGTCCAGTGTCAGACGACTCTCAACAGTGTAGTCCAGTCACTTATGAAGAATTATAATAGGAACGTTTTCATTACAGGGTGCCTTGAGAATAACAGAAGACGGATGCGGTGGGGTACGTATAGTTGGTGCTTCGATGCGACCAGTCCGCGGTGCTAGGGAAGCGTTAGGAGCTCTGAGAGCGGGAGCCTTAGCAAGAACGACGGCAGCAACTAATATGAACTCATCATCTTCTAGATCTCATGCTGTATTCACTTTATTATTAAGACAAAGGAGGTTAGCACCGGACCAAGAAGTCGCTGATAAGGAATCTGAAACAGAAGCACCTGAGCAATACGAGACGTTGACTGCTAAGTTTCATTTTGTTGATCTCGCTGGCTCGGAAAGATTAAAACGTACAGGTAATTTTATTTCTTTTTCTTTCCTTACCGTCCATATAGGTTTTACCTGATTTGAACCCGAAATGTCACAATCGCATTCCCACGTTCAAGCCAGTGATAACTCTCCATAAATAAAGTAAATATAAACTTATAACATTTAATAAAATATTCATATCATCTTTATAATTTGAACACGGATGTTCCGAATAATACTAATGAGAATTTTAATTTTAATGCTGATCGAAAGAGTTTTATTTTTGGACAAAACAAGAATATAAACTGCACGTCTCTAAATAGAACATATACTAAAATTAGTCTTTTTGTCTGTGCATATTGTCTGTATGCATGATTAATAAATTATTTCTTTTCTTTGAACTCATATATTTCCCACTTATTCGTGATACGCTAAGAATTGTGTCACCAACACTTTTCTTCCGGAGGGTGTCATACCAGGAGAAAAGGTTCTCCTTGGAATCTTATAACCAATTGGATTTGTCAACCAGTCTGGCATGCATGGCGATTTTGGTATTAGCACCCTTTCAGGGAGACTATTATTATTTTGATAATACTATTATTATAGATTATTTCCTTTAGTGATTGTCGATAGGCAGATGGATACTATGTCATTCGAGTTTTTTACCAAGTTTTCCTTCGAGTTTTGCTTTTTCTCTTGCAAGTATCAATATCATTGCAAAAGAAGGAAGGGTAAGCTCTACTTACATCTCCCTGCCGTCTTTTGTGACACCCATAGGAAAGAAATGGCAGGAGCAAGGAAATTTATATTGATTTAAAATTGAAGTGTTTCTGCTAAATGCCGCCAACTGACCCTAGTTATATTATTTTACCACCTGAGCTACCATTTAAGGTTAGATAAAAAAATTTAATGAAAATCTTTATTTAAATTCTATAATAAAATTATAACTTTTACTACAGGTGCGACAGGCGAGCGTGCTAAGGAAGGCATATCGATTAATTGCGGCCTGTTAGCGTTAGGCAACGTTATATCAGCTCTTGGAGACAAATCTCGCAAAGTCCTGCACGTCCCGTACAGGGACTCGAAACTGACTCGATTACTCCAAGACTCGTTAGGAGGGAACAGCAACACGGTCATGATAGCATGTGTCTCGCCTAGCGATAGGGACTTCATGGAGACTCTCAACACGCTGAAATACGCCAATAGGGCGCGAAATATCAAGAATAGATGTGTCGTTAACCAAGATCTGACTTCGAGGACTATTCATCAATTAAGACAAGAGGTGGCGAGGTTACAATTAGAATTAGCTGAATACAAACAGGTAAAAAACTTTTCTATAATGAAATTTAATTAAGCCAACTAAAATATAAAATACTACCTGAGCCAACAGACGTTGTTCTGTTCAAATGACCGCAGCGCTACCTATCGGGTCCAATTGTAAAACTAAACCATTCTCGAATCCCCTTGAACACACACAAAAAATTTCATCAACATCGGTTCAGTCGTTTAGGAGTTCAGTGACATACACACGTACACGAGAAATATATATATATATAAAGATTAAGAATAATATCTTGCTTTTCTGCTGCCTTAATACGAAAATGTTTTCGAGAATATATATTTAAATCAAAATAAGGGAAACTTGAAATGAAGCCCTATTTTTTTATTTTGGGGGTGGGTTGCGGTCGGCGCACTCCTCGCACCACTCCGTCCGGGGCGACAGAAGGGCGTAAGCACGAACACCCGCAACCCACCCGAACACCACGTCGCCTTCGTCGTTGGACCGACCACCGGAGCAAGATGACTTGATGTCAGTGGTCGGCCCGACGGAATACCCCCTGAGGAGTACCCTCCCATCGACCGACGTCCCTCCCCTCGGATAGGAGGTCGGTCTTTCCTCACGCGGTCGGCCTCTCGGCGGGTGACGGACTAATTCCCCGATCCAGTCACCCACGGCCTCGGCTAGGGCGGCATCAGGTGCAGAAATGAAACCCTATACCAACACGTTCGAACGGCGTATAATCGGTCAATTTTCCTCGTATTATGGAGGAGGTTCGAGCCCACGTGGACGTGTACAAACTAAAATAAAAATGATGACAAAATGATATTCAAATCACCAACAAATTTAGCAATAGTTTCTCAGTCGAATTATATTTATTTCCAGAATAAAAGATACGTACATAGTAATTACCAAATCAGCTCTGCTCTTATCCCAATCACTTGGAGTCGACTCAATATGTGCTCTTCTATCATAGCATCACATTGCAAATATTTCTTGGTTTTATGGTCTGCCTGACGTCAACCTTCCTTGGGCATAATTACCACAAATTAATGTTAATAATAAGTGACCAAAAGCCAACTGTATATAGTGTTTTTCTTTCTTCTAGCAATTATATTGTTTTAAAGATGAGTATCAAAAATGACAACTAATATTGATGGGGTTAAGTGCATAATTAATCTTCGTAATGACTGTGATGTATTAGACGACAAACACATCTCCGCTTGAGAACCCTCATCTATAACCCCAGGCAAACCTGCCTATCAACAAACAAACGACAAAAGTATTAAACTTGTTAGTTGTTCTGTGACTATACACGCTTAAAAATATTCATAGCATAAACAAAATTAAAACAAGGCATAAAAACTTTCCCTGTGGTGACGGATTAAGAATACAATTCACCACTCCCTATCCTGCCCGTGGATGTCGTAAAAGACAACTAAGGGATATAATATGCATATAACATCTGTGCAAGAGAAGGAAAACTCGAAATGAAAGCTTATACCAACATGTCTGACCAGCACGGTATAGTAGGTTAAATTCCCTCCCATTGTGGAGGAGGCCGGCACCCAACAGTGGAACGTTTGTGGGCTGCGATGATGATGATGATAAAAATTATTTAATAGCTATTATAAACTTTCAGGGTAAACGCATTGTATCAGAAAACGGTGAGGAGGGTTGGAGTGACGTTGTCCAAGAGAATGCCATTCTAACAGGGGAGGTGGAATCTCTACGTCGCAGAGTGAAAGCTATGCAAGGCACTATTGAGCAGCTATCAGCTAGGAACAGTGAACTTGTGGCGGAGAAGGCATTAGGGAACTGGGCACCTAAGGATGGCAGTCCAGATACAAATGACTGTTCACTGACGTCACTTGTACAGGTAATTCATTATCTCTTTGTCTATAGTCCATATATTCGATCGTGATGGATAATCGATTATCCGAACATACCCCACAATAAACATCATCATCATTTAGCCTATCGCCGTCTACTGCTTGACGTAGGCCTCCTTCATGTTTCGGCGCAAAATGCGGTCCTGCTGCCCTCGCATCCGACGACGCCCAGCAACTTTTACCAGGTTGTCGGTTCACTTAGTGGGAGGGACGTCCAACACTGAGTTGTCCGATTCATAGCTGCCGCTCAATAACCTTTCTTCCCCAGCGGTTCATCGAGCTATGTGGCCTGCCCATTGCCACTTCAGCGTGCTAATGCGTCGTGCTATGTCGGTTACAGCCGTTTTTCTACGGATCTCCGTATTTCGGACTCTATCTCGCAGATAAATCCCGAGCATAGCTCGCTCCATAGCACGATGCACGGCACTGAGCGACCTTGCCCACATTTAGGGACCACGTTTAGCCTACTATACAGCTTTTTTTTTGGACGGAATGTGGTCTGACCCCATGGCGTCCGTTCCATCCGGGGTGACGAAATGGCGACAAGCGGCCCCATAACCCACCGTATGCCCTCCCTTTCGCCACTAGGTCGACCACTGTTACCAAGTTCCTTGACGTCCGTGGCTAGCCCAGCAAACTATTATACTACTGGACGGTTTTCTTGTTCATACAGTACTTTTTCTGATTACTTCTTTAGTTTTCTTAAATATTCGCGAGTAAAAAATGGACACATAGATTATTACCGACTTCAAAAGAGGAGAAGATTCTCAATTCGTCCGCTTTTTTAGTGTTACCTTTGAATTTTCATCTAGTTGAACTAATTTTGATGATATTTTTTTTATTTGGAAGCTATAACTTCCAATGTGGTCCTATGTAAATTGAATCGAGATCTGTCTAGATATTCTTTGAATTATCTTTAATAGTGCGTATTTGGTTCATATATGCACTTCAAGTCTCTTCTTTTTGTTAAAATTTAGTATTATTGATATTCATTGTTATCTTACATGAAGGTTATAATTTCTTCAAAATAAAATATTCCATTTTTATAAATAAACCTATTTTTACGGATTTTACCGCGTTTATATTTGATTTTTTATTTAGCCGACGTTGCGATCTGAGTCTGACCATGAACGTTGTAAAATGTTCGGATCGGGATCGGATCGAAATCCGTTAAAATAGCTTTATTTATAATGTGTACACGTAAACATCAGAAATCTTTATGTATAATTTTTCCTTACAGGGTTATGTAAGTGAAATAGAAGATTTGAGAGCTCAGTTGATGGAATCAAATGCTATGTATGAAGCGAGCAGACGGCGGGAAGCAACCGTAGCAAGAACACGGAACGACTCTGTACATGACCCTTCTGCCGTCATAGATGACGCTAAGCGGGAATTGTATAAGGTAACTACAATTGTTTTATAATTAGAAAGTGATAATTCTGACAAATATTGCAAGTCGGTAATTATGGGCGGATCGAGGCGCTGGGGTTGAGGGTCGCCCATGGTCGGTCCATGGGCGCCATATGAGCCCTCCCATCGGCGTCTCGATCACCGTCCACTCAGTCGACATCAGCATCCGGGCCCATATGAGGTACTTGGGCCTGGTGCTCGACGGGCGATGGTGGTTCCGGGAGCATTTCCGCAGGCTCGCTCCACGGCTCGTCGGCGCGGCGTCCGCCCTATCGTGGCTTATGCCGAACGTGGGCGGACCGAGCGCTGCGTGCCGACGGCTGTACGCGGGGGTCATCCGGTCGATGGCCCTGTACGGCGCACCGGTGTGGACGGGGTCCATGACCGTCCGACTTAGGGCCCTTCTGTGGCCACCACAGAGAGTCATGGCGGTCAGGACCATCCGCGGATACCGCACGGTGGCGACGGAGGCAGCGTGCCTATTGGCCGGGACTCCCCCGTGAGACCTGGAGGCGGAGATGCTCGACGGACTATATCGGCGGGTGACGGGGGTGCGAGCGGAGGGCGGTGTGGTCTCGTTAAGGGATCTCACCGCCTGGCGCGTCGACGCCCGCCGAGACGTCATCGCCCGTTGGGCAGTCCGGCTGGAGAGGCCTCGGTTCGGGGTGCGAACCGTGGAGGCCTTCCGGCCGGTGCTGATGCAGTGGTTGGAAAGGCGGCACGGGGTGCTCTCCTTCCGACTGGTGTAGGTTTTGACGGGGCATGGGTGCTTCGCCAAATACCTGCACAAGGTCGTTAGGAGGGAGAGTACACCGTCCTGCCACCACTGCAATTGCGACGAGGACACGGCGCGCCATACGCTCGAAGCCTGCGGGGCTTGGGCAGTGCAGCGCTGTGAACTCGTCGCAATCATCGGTACGGACCTGACGCTGCCGGCTATCGCTAGGGCGATGGTCGACAGCGTCGGGAATTGGGACGCGGTCGCAGCCTTCTGCGAGACAGTGATCTCGCGGAAGGAGGCGGCGGATCGCCTGCGCGAAGAGCGCAGCCTCGGTGAGGAGATCCGCCGCCGGCGACTGGGGCGGCGTAGGCGCAACTATCTGCGCCTCATGCCACCGTGACGTGACCGGGGATTAGTCCGTCACCCGCCGAGAGGCCGACCGCGTGAGGAAAGACCGACGTCCTCCCCGAGGGGGGGACATCGGTCGATGGGAGGGTACCCCAATAGGGGGTATTCCGTCGGGCCGACCACTGACGACAAGTTAACGCTGCTCCAGTGGTCGGCCCAACGACGAAGGCGACGTGGTTTTCGGGTGGGTCGCGGGAGTTGCGTGCTTAAGCCTCTCTGTCGCCCCGGACGGAGTGGTGCGGAGGCGCGCCGACCGCGACCCACCCACAAAAAAAAAAAAAAAGTCGGTAATTATCAGCCAGCCTATATACGTTCCACTGTTAGGCTCGGGCCTTGTTTCTAGTTTTCCTTCTCTTGTATAGATATTTATCATCGTCACAACTCATATACTCGGGCTCGAGTCTTCTCCCTTATGAAAGGGAAATTGACCTTTTGTACCATGCTGGTCAGACGGGTTGGTACAGGGTCTTATATCGAGATTTCCTTCTCTTATGAAAATTATATTTTGTTGTAACAACGGCTATGCAAACACTATTGTTAATAAAAAAATCGGTAATACCCCGTAGTTACACTAGCGCCATTAAGCCTGATAGATGGCAACTTCTAGAACTTTATTACTTATATTTCGATGGATTTATTTTCGATTAGATGACGTATGTATTCTTATTATTACACTTCTTATTATTACACTATACCTACTACAATGAAAAAGTTTGAATTTTGATCTTCAATCTAAAGCGCTATTATATTCAATTTAATACAGTGTCACCCATACATTATTCAGGATACGTAGGCCCATCTCTTCGATGCATCAGGCTCTTCCACGTCATTATCATAACTAATATACGTCCCACTGTTGGACTGGAGCCTCCTCCACAATTGAGGGCAATTGACCTACTACACCACGCTGGTCAGACATACATATTGGTATAGGGTTTTATTTCCAGTTTTCCTTTTGTTGTATGCATATTATACCCCATAGTCGTCTTTTACGACATCCACGGACAAGAAGTCGTGGTTGAAGTGAATTGTATACTTACTCCGTCACTCCACAGAGAGCCACGGCCCATCTACAATAGGAGAGAGATTAACCTTTGCTATTGTTGGCCAAATGCACTAGTTTATACAGCGTTATCGAGTAGACTTTGTCTTACAGTAATATAGCCTATAGAAATACAGTAATATGGCATATAGAAACGTGGTCCCTAAATGTAGGCCTCATAACAAGGCTCAAAGTCGCTCAGCGGGCTATGGAACGAGCTATGCTCGGGATTTCTCTGCGAGATATAATCCGAAATACGGAAATCCGCAGAAGAACGGGTGTAACCGACATAGCATGCTGAAGTGGCAATGGGCAGGCCACATCGCTCGACGAACCGACAGCCGCTGGGGAAGAAAGGTTCTCGAGTGGCGACCACGTATTGGACGACGCAGTGTAGGACGCCCCCCACTAGGTGGACCGATGACCTGGTGAAAGTTGCTGGGCGTCGTCGGATGCAGGCGGCACAGGACCGCGCTTTGTGGCGTAATATGAGGGAGGCCTACGTCCAGCAGTGGACGGCGATAGGCTGAAAGGATGATGATGATGAATATAGCCTATCGTATTTTAGAGGTCTATTACGACAGGAATGAAGGCGATGATGTATTTGTATTCTTACATTACCATAAATATTTATCTGTGTGATGACGGAGTAAGAATACAAGTCACCACTCTCTATCTTGGCCGTGGATGTCGTAAAAGACGACTAAGGGATATAATACGCATTTAACGTCTATGCGAAGAGATATAAAAGAAGAAAAACTCGGAATGAAACCCTATACCAACCGGTCTAACCAGCGTGATATAGTAAGGTCAATTGCCCTCCTATTGTGGAAGAGGCTCAAGCCCAACAGTGGGACGTATATGAGCTAAAATGATGATGATGATTACCATAAATACTTTTTGACAGGCAGAGCAACACTCTGCGATCCACAAATTGTTGTTTCGAATCTGGCTATAATTATATGTTTATAAAGTCCCCCGCAATACAAAGATCATTTGTCAAATGTTATTTTTCAAAAAAAAATACAGGAAAAGGAACTATTAGCACGTAGCATGGGCGAACTAGAGTTCCAACGCAAATTGAACATGAGCGAGAGCATGACCAGTGCGGTCGATGAACGACCTATAGGAGAAAGGGAAAGGGCTGAGGGAGAGAGTGCTGAAGATTCTGAGCCTTCCGATGCTGAGGGAGACCAGAGTGACTCGGAAGATGAAGATTCAGAGACTAAAGGTAATGTGTCACGTATTGCAATTACCTATAGGTACATAGCAAAAGTGAAAATACAAAAGGTGTTAATAACACTTAGGGAAAGTGTATTGTGTTACTGCCGACCTACATTATATCTTAAAACATTAAGATCTTGATTCAAATCAGATTCTGGACAAAATAGGTTTGAACAGACATTACAAAATGAACCCAATCGACAAATGGGACCATTACTGTATACCTATATAATCGGTCTATTTATCACTTATTTAATAATGTTTTTGTTAAGGAGTGATGCTTTAGAAGAGCAGGTTTCAGAATTCCTTTACTTATTTTGGTAAACCATCCCAAAGGCATTGTTTTTCATATTCTTTATATACTTATAAATTATCATGGAAGTATAATTTAATGTGATAGGACCACACTGTAGACAATCTTCTATCTACAGACGAGGGCTGGTCCGTCCAGGGTAGTACCACATTGGCAGAAAATGGACGTCTGAGCGGTAGCAATTTGTTACTGCACTTCGTTCGGTAGGCGAGAGAGTCAGAAGCCCAATTTTCTGAGGGTGTTTGCGTATGGTGGATTTTGATGATGCCCTTAGTATCACTATTGAGTCATGCAACTCAACACGACTGGACCACAGCGGGGACCGCGGTGAGGGGGCGCCGACAGCTGTTCGCCGGGCGCCGCGTCGGCCGATGACATTAAGCTTACATACATTGTAACGCGCGCGCACTTCACTTATTTACCTTACTTTATACATTTTTAAATACTTGCCATAGTTACTGTTAGTTTTTCAATAGATTCTTTAAATTATATTTATATATAAATTCCACGGCTTTTATTCCGTCTACCAACCAAGGAATCACCCCAATAATCACCAAACCTTATTGCACGCATTCACATTCCCTTCATTTTCTTCACTATAGGTATATATACTTCCTAGCAAAGATCAATGAGCGGCATTATCATTTACCATCAGTTGCCATGTTTTGCTCGTTTGCCACAAACAAAAATAAAAACGATCAAATTTAATCGATATTAAAACGTCACTTTTCCGCCAAAATTCTTCTTGCAAGTGAATCTTCCATTATTAATTATATCACTTAGATGGTAAATTAAGTTGCAGACCCCATAATCAAACAGGTCCATAGGAAATCTAGATACGTCCTTGCCAGGTATACGCTACATTTTTATAATATTTACTTAACAGGTCAACGTGTACTGACAGCTCAACTGGCGGCTCTAAGTGAAGATATTGACACAAAGGCTCGTCTCATAGAACAGTTGGAGTTGTCACAGCGACGCCTCGCCGCACTGAGAACACATTACGAGCAAAGACTGGACACATTACATCATCAGATTAAAGCTACCAACGATGAGAGGGACAAAGTACTCGCCTCGTTAAGTTAGTATTTATTTATAACTAGCTGACCCAACAGTTGTTGTTCTGTTCAAATCTAAAGAAATAGTAAAAGAAATTCTCTTTAAAATCGATCGCAGCTCCACCTATCGGTTTTAATTATTAATCTAAACCATTCTCATGTCCATCGCAACAGCTAAAGAAACGTCATCAAGTTCGGTCCAGCCGTTTAGAAAGAGTTGAATTACAATCACAAGAACTTATAATAAATACGAAAGATTTATATATATATATATATAAAGATTCATTCGGCAATTCTATTCCTATCGATTGAAGGACTACTTCTTCGGTGTAGTGACTGAGTAAGAACACAATTCACCACCTCATTTCTTGCCTGTGGATATCATAAAAGACAACTAAGGGCTTAGAATAATAACGTATATAAGGTACGTTCGCGCACAAAAAGTGAAGCATTTCAATTGGAGCCTAATGGAGTTTACGCCGGAACCGTTCCGTAATGTACAAGTCATTGTACTGCACGTACATACGCAACTCAAAATATAATTAGGTAATTATGACGGTTTGTGCATTCAAATGATGTCATAACACATTTGAAAAATTTAAAAAGGTATTTAATATTACTTATAAAAGTATTTCGACGATTTATGTTAATAAAAACTAAATTTGATTTCATAATTTGTATAGTGGTGTGCGTGTGTACGTGTGTAATCGTCTGCGTGCGTGTAGTATTTTTAGATTCATGTTTCGAACGTTGGAAGCAGCGACACTATCCTTCTATACGTTATTATTCTAAGACTAAGGGATTATAATATGAATTCAACATCTATGCACGAGAAGGAAAACTAGAAATAAAACCCCGTGCCAACCCGTCTGACTAGCGAGGTATAGTAGACCTACATTACCACGCTAGTCAGACGGTAAAAATAAATACCTATACTTACCCGTCTGACCAGTGTAGTAGGTCAATGCTGGGCTAGGCTCGAGCCTCCCCTACGATGAGAATTCTCTCTCTAGCTGTTGTTGGTTATGGATGTTTATGAGTTGTGATGGTGAAGAAAGATTACTTTCCCGTATGGTGACGGAGTACGAAAAAAAAAAAGATAAGCAATTTATTACACGCTGGCGCCTGTTGTGGGAATTCTAATTAAATGTATTACAAGTCCGTAGGTCTCTACTCGGACAATTTTGATATCATATTTTATTTGAATATTATAAATGCGAAAGTGACTTTATTTGTTACGGTTTTACGCCTAAACCACTAAACCGAGTTTATGAATTCTTTCACTAATTGCAAGCTATATTGTCAATTTCCCAGACATTAAGGACTCGGTACCTGTGGTTCGAGGACCGGCCCAATGACAAAGGAAGGTAATACAGTAGATTATGGAGCCCCTCTTCGTCGTGCGTCCAGACCATAGATCACTCAAAAAAACTTACTATCATCGATTAACATAAGCTATATTTTATACCCATATTCCCACGGGCACAGGAACTATGCGGCTAAAACCGCGGGTATTTGCTATTACGATATAATTCATAAAATAAATATTTGGTACAATGGTTTAAATAGCGGCTCAACCGTCTCCTCCGAGTGAGAAGTTGAAGCGTGTGAAGGACGAGTACGAGCGTAGAGTGGCCGGCATGTCTCGTGAACTCAAGCGGCTGCAGGCAGCGCAAAGGGAGCACACACGCTTGCAGCGCTCACAGCAGCATACCGCAGCGCAAATAACAACACTACGAAATGAACTGCAGAATATGAAGCGCGACAAGGTTAGTTGGGCGCATCCAATTTGCGTTTTTAAAGTAAAACTTCTTATGGGTTTTGAAATTCTGATCCGCAATCTCTGCGTAATTACACGTATTAGTCATACGCTTTTAAAAGAAAAGTTTATCAAGAATACACGTAAGTACACGGTATAGCAGTAGCTTAAGTTCTTTTTAGAGACATACGCTCTTTAGAAGCTTTCATAATTTCAGGTAAATAAATGAATGATAAACTCTATTGTGTGATGAATATAAATCACCATTCCCTTTTTTGTTCGTGTCGTAAAGGACGACTAAAGGCTTATAATATTTATATTCAGTCCCCAAATGATTGGGATAAAAGAAGAATAGTAATGATGACTCCGCTCAATAAAGTATTGTATATAGTAGTGTAGGATGCTTTAAAAGCATACAATTTCTCCACATAGATGGTGAAATGGTTAAAATAACATTTGGCACGTCAGCTCTAGTCTCTCGGATTCAGTTCCCACGCAAGACACTGTGCAATCCACAATTTTTTGTTCTACATTTGGGTGCAATTTGTGTCCGTCAAATTATATGTTTGTAAAGTTTCTAGTAATACAAAGATTATTTCCTTCGAGCGGGATATTGTCTTTTAAAGATAAAATGTGATACAAGAGTATTATATTGTAGCCACGATAGTCACGTAATTATAAATTTTTGTAACTTTTTTCACAGGTTAAACTGGTACAACGAATGCGAGAGGAAGCCAAACGTCACGCACAAGCAGAGGCAGCCAGAGCTAAAGAGGTATTTAAATTACGATATTTTTCTGTTCCTATTAAATCCACGTCGAATCGAAGGTTGCATTATTAAGTTTTACAATCGATTATCAAAACAATAAAAATCGATTATTAATCGATTATTTACTATTCGAAATAAATCGATTATTCACGGCCAGATTTCCTAAAAAAAAAGGTCATCACGGTTGTTTCATACTACATATATTAGGAAATTAGAAAAAGGAAAATCGATTATTTTATAATCGATTTATTTTAAAGAAGCAAAAATCGATTATTTTCCCTCCAAGTCACATCCCTACAAGAAAGGGGGTGGTGTATTGCATTCCTACTCCGTCAACAAAAGACAAAAAATAAGTACATTATTTATTAATAGACTTTGTTGGCTACTTCATACGCAGTACTCTCAATTTATGTTGAAATTATCATATTTTAACATGGTAATAGTCAGTGTGCGACCCAGTAATACAACTTAATTCCTTAACATCATAATATTTTTTTTCCTTTCTAGGTGGCACAGCTTCGCAAAGAGTCCCGTAAGAACGCCAACTTGATAAGATCGTTAGAAGCCGAAACGAAAATGAAGGAGGCTGTGAGTTTACTTTTACTAATCCAACCTTACATTCATTAATATCCACTATCCACATGGGTCTTTCCAAGAAGTAATGCCAAAGCACCCGCTTGAGGATCACTATTAGTCAACCCGTTTATACAATATGCATAGAAAAGTTTTAGGATTGAAACACATTAGGTATATTCGTAAAAAGCCTTTTTTATGGGTGGGCTATGGTAAGCGCTCACGCGGTCCATTCCGTCCGGGGCGACGAAAGGACGACGCGCGGGCCCATAACCCACCCGTACCCACGTCATATTCGTCGTTGGGCCGACCACCGGAGCAGGTTGACTTGTCGTCAGTGGTCGGCCCGACGGAATACCCTTTCGGGTACCCTCACCTCTCGACGTCCCCGCCTTGGGACGTCGGTCGCCGTTATGCGGTCAGCCTCTCTGCGGGTGACGGACCAAATTCCCCGGTCCGGTCACCCGCGGCCTCGGCTAGGGCGGCATCAGGCGCAGGTACTCGCGCCTGATGCCGCCCGAGTCGCCGGCGGCGGAACGTGTCGCCGAAGAGGAGCTCCTCTCCGCACGATCCGCCGCCTCCTTCCGTGTGATTACGGCCTCACAGAAGGCGGCGACCGCGTCCCAGTTCCTGACGCTCTCGAGCATCTCCCTGGCAATGGTCGGCAGCGTCAGGTCGGCACCGATAATCACGACGAGTTCACGGCGCTCTTCCGCCCACGCGGCACACTCCTCGAGCGTGTGCTACGCCGTGTCCTCGTCGCAATTGCAATGGTGGCAGAATAGTGTGCTCTCCCTCCTGACAATCTTGTGCAGGTACTTGGCGAAGCAACCGTGCCCCGACAGCACCTGCACCAGTCGGAAGGAAAGCACCCCGTGCGTCCGCTCCAACCACTCCATCAGCACCGGCCGGAAGTCCTCGACGGTCCTGACACCGTACCGAGGCCTCTCCAGCCGGACTGCCCAACGGGCAATGACATCTCGGCGGATTCGTAGAAGGCCTACGTTCAGTTGATAGTGATACGCTACTCGATAAAATGTTAAAATTATTATAAAAATATGGCTATATAGTAAATTATTTTTGATAAAAAATCAACTTCATCTTAACATATATACCTCCCAGTGTGGACGGGCCTTTATAATAGAAGTTACAAATGTTTATTTTAGTGTTAATTTCTTGATCGTTTCTTTAGTCGTCTTTTAATACAACCTCATGAAAGAAAAGGAGTCTTTATATGATTATTATGTTACTTTCAGGTTTTAAAACGCAAACAGGAGGAGGTATCATTACTAAGGCGAGGACATCGCGATAAGCTCAGCAGTAAAGCTGCGGGCAGACTGCGTGGTGAGTGCACTTTTAATCATTTCACTAATCCTGGCAATACATTTCTATATTATACAAAGATACAAATAACAACGAAAAAGGGTATAACCACCTCGGAACAAGGCAATTATTCATTCTTTTTTATTAATCAACTCGGTGAACAAAATTGTGGAGCAAGAAAGAACAAAATATACCGTGTGATGACGAATTAGAATAAAATTCACTACTCCCTATCTTGTCCGTAGATGTCGTAAAAAACGACGGATATAATCTACATATTGGTAATATCTGTGCGAGAAAAGGAAAAATGGAAATAAAACCCTATACCAACGTGTCTGACCAGCACGGTAGGTGATGTCTTTCTCCCATTGGGGAGGAGCCGCCAAACCCAGCAGTGGGACGTGTATGCGCTGAGATGATGATGATTTTTGCATTTTATCATCATCATCATGAGAGATCATTTCTTACATTTTTACTACATTGTTGTCATCATAATACGTCATGACTATACGATATAGTTACAGTATACCTTATACCAAATGATACAATGTCATCATCATCACCATCTCAGCACATATATGTCCCACCTCTGGGATCGATCTTCCTCTGCAACGGCAGGGAAATAGACTTGCTATACCACGCTGGTCAGACGGGTTAGTATAGGGTTTTGTTTTCAGTTTTCCTTCTCTTGCATAGTCATTATTTAAGGCGTCTTTTACGACGCCCATGGGCAAGATATAGGGTGGTTAATTGTATTCTTACTCCGTTACTACACGGAGAATCGTACAGTGTAAGGTAAACTTACCTATACTGTTATAACATTGTTTTACATTTATTATTATTTACATAGTAGTAGATCCTCTTTTCCGTGTGGTGACGGAGTAAGAATACAATTCACCCTCTCTTGCCCGTGGGTGTCGTGAAAGACGACTCAGGGATAAAATATACATAATATCTATGTAAGAGATGTAAAACTCGGCAAACCCTATACCAACACATCTGACCAGTGTCTAGTAGGTCAATTTCTCTCCCCATTGTGATGAAGGATCATGCCCAACAGTGGGACGTATATGAGCTATGATAATGATGATGAAATTCTCTAATTGTAGATGGTTTACGCGGACGTAAACGCGGTGCGTATCGTGAGGCGTGGTCGCGCCTAGACTGCTGGGTGTCGAGGGCTTGCGCCGCGCGTTGTACACTAGCTGAACTGGAAGCGGCCTTGGAGCGACTGCTGAGACAGCGTGAACGTGCCTCACAGCCAAACGCGGAGCCCGACTCACAACATCTCCTCGCGTACTTGCGCGACGCAATTGCTGATACACAGGCCCAGATCATGCAGATTGAGGTAGTCACATTACAATATCTCTTTACTGCTAATAATTATTTAACTATATACCTATCAATGCCCACACAAGGACAACACTTTGTGCGGTCCACAAATTGTAGTTCTTACGTGACAGTGCAAATGCACAAGCATGAGCTCATGTAATAATATACAATACATAAAAATATTGGTCAAAAAGACATATACTTTTGTCAAGTCATCTATTACGCTACTAAGAGATAAAGTGTTAATCATCTTCTTCTCGATCCATATACCTCCAGATGAAAGAAATTGAGAGGGTACTCCTCAAGGGGTATTCCATCGGGCCGACCACTGACGACAAGTCACGCTGCTCCGGTGGTCGGCTCTACGACGAAGGCGACGTGTCACGGGTGTGCTCTGTCGCCTCAGACGGAGCCGAGCGACGGGTGCGCTGACTGTAGCCCAAAAAAAAAGATGAACGAAATTAACCTTCTACACCACACTGGCTAGATTCTGTAATAACATAATGACAATTTCCGTATGGTGACGGAGGACGAATACAATTCACCACCCCCTCTCATGCCAATGGGTGTCCTAAAAGACGACTAAGGGATTAAATATGCATATAAAACCTGTGCAAGAGAAGAAAAACTAAAATGAAACCCTATAGCAACACGTCTTACTAGCGTGGTATTGTCGGCCAATTTCCCTCCTATTGTGGAGGAGGCTCGAGGCCCGCTTTGGGACGTGTATGAGCTAAACTGAAAGAATAATTGAAATAATGATGATTATTACTTGTAGGAGGAGAACGACGAGAACGAATTACCCCGGTTATTGGACAACATCGAAGCGGCGGCCGCGGGAAGATACGCGCTAGAGCGTCTCGCCGCCCTCGCATTACAACACGCACAGGACGCAGCGAGACATCTCAAAGTACTTGATGATACTCGTGCACAACTCAAAGAGGTCATATCTTGTTTTTTACCACAAATTCATCTAACAACCTGCTACACAACCTCATCATCCATCCATCTATGCCATCTTTATCAATATGCTATATGGTGATTGCTACGGTTATTACCAATCGTTACTGTGTGTGGCCTAAAAGACGAGCCAACAACATCTGATACCGTTTAGTACAATAATAGTCCACAAAGGGGGTTGATCTCAATCATCCCTCTCCATCCATATATAAATGTCATCTTTGTATCATATATGTATAGTCTCAGCAAGGGAATAATAAATTGTACTCTTACTCCGTCACTACACAGGAGGAGTTAATATGTATGTTAGAATTCAAGATCGAGGGAAGATAGATCCAGGGAATGATAGTCATGATTATCGCTGAGTCTTGTTGAAATATTTTGTACTTAATTTATTTACAACCTCTTTCTTCTAACCCCATATTTAGATTCACCCTTACTTCTATTATCTATATACACTACCATATAGACACATATGTTATATTTATTAAAGGTAAAGCTTAAATAAACTGTTACAGTTGGAGGAGACTAGTGCTCGCACGGCGAGTGCATTGCGTGCCGCCGGAGAACAGAACTTGAATACTTGGGGTGGTACGGGTATCCCCACAGCCGCGCCCCTCCCACCTCATGCGCTGCAGGCTCTACTCGCGCACATATCGTCTGGCACGTCTACACGCTCCGTATCACCGGTCGATCCAACGCTGCATCACAAGTTTGTATTCGTACCGGCCATACCACGAGGCATAAATAATAAACTATGTTCGCTGTCAAAATGCGAAACCGTATCGCGTAATAATAGTTACTAATAATGTGGAAATTCCTATATTGCACTCCGTTACTACCCATAGCCGAGATACCTAACTCATAGGGGATGGGGATGCCTCTGGGCCCCATTATTTGTCCGTTTGTAGATAATTTTAGGTATGTATAATTAAAATTCTCCGTGTGGTGACGGAGTCAGAATTCAATTCACCACTCCCTATCTTGCCTGTGGATATCGTAAAAGACTACTAAGGGATATAATACGCATATAACGTCTATGCAAGAGAAGGCAAACTCGAAATAAAACCCAATACCAACCTGTCTGACCAGCATGGTATAGTAAGGTCAATTTCCCTCCTATTGTGGACGAGACTCGAGCCCAACAGTGGGACAATGAGTTGAAATGATGATGATGATAATTGAAATCAAAAACATTCGCTAATTTATTGATTCATTCGTGCGAGATCTTTAAAACAACCACCTCTGAGTTGTCCAAATATGATAATGTGAGTAATTGAAAGTATTTAGATAACTAAATACATCATAACTGTATCATAAGATACAGTTTACTTTATTATATGTTTTTTACAGTACAACACTGGACACGCGACCACCAAATGGTATGCGGGAAGTCAATACAGCCCCTACCTCACCGCCTGATGACAATTTCAATTCACCATTCCAAAGAAATATGTAAGTAACTCTAACATCTTCAGCCTACTACTCCTCTTATCCTTCCCCTCTTCTTCTTCTCTATGAATGAGTAAAAAAGTTGTCCGAGTGATGAAAAAGCCAAAAATGGTCAACATTTTTCCTTTTCTTTCCCAAAAAAAATCGATCTAGCTAGGTTTTATTTATAGAAAATGCTGTTTTGTCGGTGTTTTTAGCTAATCAATAAAATTACCATAGAATATGGATTTGAATTTAGCTGTCGCCGCCGTCAAGAGTGACGATAGCTCAGTTGGGAAGTCGCATTTAAACAGCGTGGGATCGAATCTCGGTGGTTCTGTTTTTTAATTTTAGATATTTTTTGATATTTTTTTCATTATTTCATCTTTTTGCAGTTTTTTATTATTATATATCTTAAGTTCGTTAAAAATACCATTTACTTACAAAAAAAAATGTACCAGATATTGTTATTAATGTGAGGTATCTTTCTGGGCGCAGTGTTCGTCGCGGCTCGGTACGTCTCCGGGACCTAGGCGTTATCGCTCGCGAAGAGAATCACGACCCAATGACACAGTCCATGATAGAACCAACGTCCCCGCGTCCGATACCACTCAGCCGAGTACCTAGCGCACCAGGCAGCTTAAGGTAACATATCAATTATATATTTTTATTGACCCTTATTGCCTATAATAGAATTTAAGACAGCCACCCATACACAGCAAAGTGATGCTTACCGCCTTGAGAAAAGCCACAGGTTCTCAAATTCTATATTCACTGAAAAAATGATCTTCATAAAAAATATAATGCATTATGCCACAGTAAACTAGAAACACCCCAACGCATACAATTCTTACAAACCTACATGTATATAGAAAAATTATCATTGAATTTTACATGAATAATCTCCAGCTGATAGAAGTAAATCCTACAGCGTTCCTACGTAATTTACGGACACAGATTACACTTAGACTACAAGAATTTGTGATTACACAAATATATTTACTCCCAAATAGTAATAGCATTGATACTGTCTGGGAGTAAATCTATTTATTTGCATTTCAAAAAACCGTAGAAATTTTAGAGTAATCTTCAAGAATCTTTGTAGGTGCGAAAATTTAAAGGTTTTATACAAAATTGAAATCTCTAACATCAGTCCAACTGCGTAGCGACAATTCAAATTGATATATCACAGCTAGTATGTCTCTCTAATAATATAGACTTAAGCATATTTGTTATTATTCTATTTATATCCGTTCATAACAATCTATTTAGTGTATTATTATGTTGTGCCAAATAACATTCAATTTCAGCAAAGGAGGCGAATAAAACATAAAATTTATTATTGATATGATTTTATCTTAGATTTTAACCACTGTGCTTAATGCTTAAAATATCAATGCTTAATCTGTGCGCGCATAGCACTTGTATATATACTTCTGCTTAAAATGACTATTCTGGCTTATTCAGGGGGCTTCAACCATTAAACGCAACAGGCGGTTTGCTTTCGTCCCCTGTGGCTGCTAGGCGACCGCCTCAACCGCCAGAGAGCCCTCGTCTGCCTCGTCGACACCACAACCTCGCCAAACCTGCCTCATTGTACGTAAACATAGTATTACATAAACATTACTTTGATAAAGGCTGCGAAATATCGAAAGAGTAATTGAATTACAATATGAAAATGCCTCAATTTCGTTGTTGAGTTTATTTGCGTATAATTAATGAATGTCCAAACAAATTTTTATTTAATTTTCTTCGCGTTCGCGAATGGATCAATTTGTAATGGATATCTTTAAAGACAATAATATCCTTATTGCCTTTAAAGGAGGATTTAACTTCGAATATTAGTCATATGGCTGATTACCATCGAGTGGTTTAGACAAGTGCTTGTTTATTTCTATAATACATAAAACTTAATTGGTTCAATTTTCTAAATTATAACTTTATCTGGTTTACGCTTCCTTCGTTGAAACAAGACGCTTGTCAGCAAGCAGGTGTGTGGAAGCCAAAGGCCTGTCAGAACAATGACTTTATATATATTTATTATTAAATGTTTCATACTGCATTGACTATACCCTAGCTAATGGTAAGAAATCTTCACGATTGTTATTCTACTTTCTGAGAAGAATTATAATCTTGTAAAGTAACTACTAGTTTTAGATCAGCCAACATGCTATTTGCCTGCATTTATAGATGCGATTTAAGGAAAATAAAACTATGTAACTCTTTAAAATCTATCGAAAGATAAGCAGAATTTTCTGTCTAGGATCGCGTTTTATGAAGGGGAGTAAAGTAATCTCTTCAAATCCGCCATACCTTAAAAATTTGATTATTTTACGGATTTTATCGTTCATGGTCACGGGCCATGTACGCTGTTAAGTTTTTGAAAATTATTGCAATCAAAAATCAAATACAAACGCGATAAAATCGACAAAAATAGTTTTATTAATAATGTGTAATACTCCCGTAAACACCAGTAGTCATTTGAAGAAATTGACTTTCGAAATGTGCTCTAGCTAAGCTTTATTTCATAGATTTTTTTACCATCAAGTAGGATGTAGTCGAGCAGCGACTTTTTTCTTGCTCTACCAAAGAATACGTCACTGAAATTGTACACTTTCGGTTTTTTCAGCCATTATTTCTATATATTTTTTAAAAGCTAACGCTGTTCCAAATATGTATATGTAAACATTTTATTTATTTTAAATTAATATAATCTTAATATTTATTCAGTTTTAATATTTTCATCAAATTATATACATATATTTGGAACAGATAATCTGTTCTGTGTATTTATTATTTTACTTATTACACCTTATATATAGATTGTTTTTAGATATTTGCCACTGCTATTTTGATTTCACTACTCTAAATATTACGAGGGGTACTTGAGTAGTTATTGCCTATCTCTTTCACTCTCGTTTACTGTCCAATATCGCCGTTCCTTTCTGCATGGTACGCTGCTTGGGTATATGTGCTACACTGAGTAGAGGTGTGGAGGGAGTAGTAAGTAGCGGGACTTGTGTTTATTATTTTATATGTTTATAGAATTAAGTATTTAGTTATATCGTGTTATTGCATGTGCAAATTATATATTTTCTATAAATAATATTAAATTATTTTGATCGATTCCTATCAATCACATTTATTGAGGTATTTTTTCGAAAATTGTGGGAGAAAAATTTCTTAGTATTTTACGAGACACATAAGTTGTAATGTGTGTTTGTGTAAAAATTGGGACACCAAAAAAATAATCAACCATAAGGTCAACCCATACAAAGTTGGTGTAACCAATGCGCGTGAAATACATACGCTGGCCCACTAAAGCCTAACATGCTTGGCAGAAAGAGTACCTTCTACTTGTCTAACTGTGATATTGAGAAGCCTGAATCTATTCTCAACAGTAATAATAATAAATTGCATATTTGAATTCCTGACATGATTTTCTGTTTAAAATACCTCTATTCATTCTGCCATCTTCTTGTCTTCTATAATTATTAATTCGGGTAATATCAATGAGTATAGCACATACAATAACACATCGTTTGCTATCCGGGTGGGTTGGGTTAGCGGGCTGACGCTAATGTTGTTCCAGCCTGCTGACTGAGCTCAACATAGTGGAGGACTGACGTCACAACAAGATGGCCGCCACAAACTGTCACTATCGCTAACAACACGACGCCGATGCATGCCTCTATTTATTGCTTTTTACGTATAATAACCGTATACTTGTACATTTATAACGTCTCAATCTCAAAATACTTGATCTTTTACAATATATTTAAAGGCTTTGTCTCCAGTTAATAACAATCTAAGAAAAAAAAACACTTTTATATCTTTGCTTTCATATACATATTTATATAAACGAATTGTATATAAATTTCAATCTTCTTAGTAATCTATAAACAGATATTGTTAAATATATTATGAGGAATATTAATACAGATATATTTATGAATATTAATATTTTTACTGAATAAATAATTATTACTATCGAAGCCCATACGCATCTTGGCAGGGTTTATGTCGAGTTTTCCTTCTCTCGCAACGATGTTATCCGCATATCACATCCCTTATTCGTCTTTTACGACACCCGCGGGCAAGAGTAGGACGTAGTGAATTGTATTCCTACTTCGTCATCACACAGAAATAGTAATATATTAATAATGAAATACGATCATTTTAATGATTATATTCAATGTATTGTGAAAATAAATTAAAAGCAAGTATTTTGTGAAAACTATTTATTAAGTAATTGTATAATACGCTTGAAGTACGTAATATGAATACAAACTGCCTATGCATGATGTGACCATAAGCCTCGCTATTGACGGGACAGTCCCCTTTTCAAGCTGTCTGTGCCCCGATTTTTCCAGCCAAAACAAAAATGTCCCACTTTTGCAAACAGACCAAATGATCATGTGTAACCAGCCAGCAAACAGACCAAATAATAATTTCTTCTATTACACGAAACCTCTTAGCAATGGCCAAAATATGGACGTGTATACATCATCATCATATCAGCCCATACACGCCCCACTGTTGGGCTTGGGCCCCCTCCACTATGGAAGGCAAATTGACCTACTATACCACGCAAGTCCGACTTGTTGGTATAGAGTTTCGTTTCCAGTTTACTTTCTCTTGCATAGATATTATATGCATATTATATCCCTTAGTCGTCTTTTGCAACACCCACGAGAGATATTTGTACTTTATTTCTGCAAGTGCGGCGTTATGACGAAAGAAAATAGTGGTTACATTATGCAATGCAGTTTTCAAGTAAAATATATGGTCACGTTTCGTATGCATGAATATTTGTAATATATGCAATATTATTGTAATTAACATCATAGTATAGAGTTATAATTGTATTTTTTTATTTAATGTACGGGTATCAAACCAAATGGATTCCAAAGACACTGGATACCGCAAAGAAATGATTTGACAATTTTATTGTGATATTTCTATTCTGGTAGTTAATAATTTGTGAAGGGAACATGCATTTTTGTATAGAATATTAATAATACTAATCTTACGCTGAGCTAGGTTTTCGTCCACTGAGCATGACTCAAAAATAGGGCATTGAATTTTCTTATCTTTTATTTTATTGAAGATGAGGCAAAATGTTAAACTAACATTTTCTTATTTATTCTTCTTCATACTATGTACCTCTATTAGGCATGTATCTTCTCCACAAGAAAAGAGAACTTGGACTATTATACTCTAGTGGTTTGTAGGGTTGGTGTAGGGATTTATCGCCACTTTCCCATTTATTGCAGTAATATTATCTGCTTAATTTCCTAACGATTTATCTTTTAAGATATCCACAGGTAAAAAAGGAGTGAATTGTATTGTTAGTCCGTTATCACACTAAAAAAGAATCCTATATATATAATCTTTTATCTTTATTTGGACTAATCTTACCATTGCTCTTATAAGCAAGATTCCACAATAGTCTTCATAAATGATACCCAGATTCGATCTTTAGGAAATATCGGGTAACTCTTTTGTTTTGAGATCCGCAACAAAACTATAGTGAGGATGAATCCGACCCACTTTCCTGTTTTGCCAAGCCGGAAACATGATATATATAAATAATGTTATGATTTCAACGTAATAACTAACAAATTTTAAATCCGGTTCGAGCCTGTTGCCGTCTACCGCCCAACGAGTTCAGTAATAAAAATTTCAATTATGCCTTACGGTTCCCGTGTAGTGAGGATTAAGAATACAATCTACCACCACCCTTACTTGCCTGTAAGAGACGTAAAAACCAGCTAATGGATCACAAGAACATGTAATAGCATTCTACTAAAAAATATAATACCATTTATAACATCAATTTGCAATTGCCAAACCCTCCCAATGAAGAGATCTATATCCAACAATAGCCAAATAAAACCCTATACCAATCCTTCAGACCAGCGTGGTATAGTAGGTCTATTTCCCTCTTTTGCAGAGGAGGCTCGAGTCCAGCAGTGGGACGTATATGAGCTGTGATGAATGAATGAATAATCACAGCTTTATAATTTTTATTTTATCTGGAAATTCAATTCCTCTATTAGAATATATACACCTTGTATAATAAACGAGAAAATAGTTAAGTAATGATCACAAATGTAAGCTTTAACTTGAACTAAACATGTATGTATTAAGTTTTTGTATATCTGTAGGTACAATAAATAAATGCAATACGGCTTGTTGTTTGTTATATACCAGCATGACGCACCCAAGCTATATACAATACGACGTATATCAATACTTTAAATTAGCCAACATAATTCATATAAATCAATATTAAATTGTCATTAATTTTCAATTGGTTGGTAACTTGTAAGAGTAATGAAGAAGAAAAAAAAACTAAATGGAGTTTGAATCTATAAAAAAATGGTTTTTCGATATAAACCTATTTGATTTGGAAAGTAATTTCATAAAAAATAAGAATATGAAATATTTTCAATTTTAAATAATTGATGACATCTAAGTATTACATATATAATATATATGTATATGGTTAACAGGGTTGAGAGCCCTCAGCGCTCACCCATAGTCCGAGCAAAGCTGTGAAAGCCATCTGCGTGCGGCTAACAGTTATACATAAAAAAAAATATTACACATATAAAATAAAATTGTATTTAAGGATTTTATCTTTGCTTACCCGACATTTCGAACATTTCAACATTAATGGTGACGGGGCAACGCTTACAGTATTATTGACTTCAGACAAATTTCTGAAAATAGTCTATTATTGCTAATTTTAAACGTTTTTTTTTTTATAAACGTAATTGATTTTCATTTATTTTAGCATAAATTATGAACTCCAATCTATGTCACATAGACTAGAATGAAATATTTTTATATCCGTTGAGTTGTATATAGCAATAACAAATGCATGAACACTATATTAAATATTATGCTAGTAAAAGCAACTTATATATATGTAAGTGTAAATTGTTTGTATATAATTTGGTAGTTGTCAGCTTGCTAGTGTTAAACTTTATATTCTTTTACCTATTTTTGTTATATAAAAAATAAAGATGATGAAGGCGTATTCGCTTCTTGTTTTTAGTAATTTTATAATGTAACTAAAAACATCGCAGAAAATTTAATACCAATTAAAATATATACGAAATTGGACTTTTCATCTCCGCAATTTGATGGAGCAAAATAAATGTGGTCATATAATTAGGTGTATCAAGTTGTAATGCATTGTAGCTAAGTGCTTGACAAACATGTGTGAGTTTTGTATTAAAATTTTGTCTTACTATTATGTCTTATTAACACCTAATAGTTATTATTGTATCTCATAATTAAACAATTTACTAAACAATGAAAAATGATAGTGAAACAATTCAAGATATAAAGTTAGAGATATGAACTATGAATAGCGGAACATTGTAAGTATATAATTTATATTTTGTGCTCATCACGTCATTAAACAATCATGACATTGAATGAGCTACCATTGTGTTCCATTAAAAACATTTTGTCTGTCGCGAAACATTGGTATCTGGCTGCTAAAATACATTCATATACAAATATTCATCACATTTATAACAGTTAAAATTATTAGTCAAAAATATATTATATTAGATAGAAACTTTAATTAAATTTAAAAATTAAATTTAATTAAATTAACTCTAGCCCTATAGCCCAGCCCATTCACACATACGCATCCATTTTTATTCTTTCGTTATTGATGACAAAGAGAAATAAATATACGTGCCATTTGGCTGAATAGTGTTTAATAAATGAACAATAAATATATTAAAATTTAATTGTAATTCAATATGGATATGTAGAATTTCTTACACATTCTGGCATGCGTCCACATCTTTCGATTACGATGTAACTTTTTATTTTAATTTATATATTTCACCCACGACTTTTCAACTTTATGAGCATGTGATTCTATACAATATGTAAAAAAACATTCTAAAGTCTCTTTTGAATTTTAAAATATATGTAGTTTTATATAACGAATTATATTATGATAAATCGACGGGCGTTTAAGACTGAAAAAACTCAACGTATCACATCATATTACTTTTTTTTATTAATATTAATGTATTTCACACAACACTAATGTATTCAAACAAGCTGTGTGCCTTGTTAGCTTTAATCCCACAAATCACATGTGCCTTCCAAGTGCTCTATAGCTTACCTACTAACAGAACACTGCGGGCTATACAGGCACTATCACGCTGTCTAACACACATTGTGTGATGTACCCAAGTATATATCAAGCGATTGCCGTGTTAACGCTAGTACTATCGCAGAGAGACGTCGGGCTCAAACACTCCGCCCGCGTCACCGGGTGCGACCCGACGGGCCCGTGACGATGACGTGTTCCTACGGCTGGCTGGCGCTGGTCACGATAACACGCCTCAAGGAACTGTCAAAGAGATTGCACTTAAGGTAATTACATCTTACACTATACTATTTTGAACTTCGTTCAATGGTATTCATCGTCATCCTCTCAAGTCATATACATCTCACTGCTGGATTTAAGCCACCTCCATAATGAAATTGACCTACTGGAATGATCAGACTTGTTTGTATAGGGTTTTATTTCGATTTTTTGCATTCGATGTTATCTGCATTTCGTAACCCATAGTCGTCTTTTACGACGCCCACAGTCATGATAGGCAGTGGTAAATTGTATTCTCACTTCGTAATCATGTGGTAAATGACTATATTGTAATATATATAGTGTGTAGGATGTGGCTAGACGACGTTTCGGGGATTAAATGTCATCAAATACTGTCTCCGGCACTCCTTAAAAGCGCAAAAGGAACCGCTGTGGTTTTAGTGGGCACGCTGGTTGCACGATGGCCGGTTAGTCCCACACACTCCTCCGTCTGTCACATTTGTACACAATGTAAGCGCGGGAAGCTAAATTTGACAATTAACCACCTGCTTGACATCAATGTTCCTTGGAAATGTATTCTTTGATCAAGTGGCTTTTTTTTGTGGCCTATAGTCAGCGCACTCCCCGTCCATTTCGTCCGGAGCGACGAAAAGATGGCGCGCGGTCCCATAACCCATCGTAATTCCTCTCCTTCGCCATTGGGCCGACCATGTGTACTGAGTGCCTTGTCGTCCGTGGTCGGCCTGGCGGGATAGCTTTTCGGGTACCCTCCCTAAATGACCATGTAGCATGGGATAGGATTGACCAAAGTCGACAAATTCAATCAATGTAAGGGTTGAAGACTTCCAATACTTACATTGCTTTTTTGCCTTAACCACACGACAATATCTTGCATTGTATAATTATTATTGTTATTATTTACAGCGTGTGAGTGGTAGCGGTGGCAATAACACAGGCGTATGGCTGCAATGTACCCATGTGGCGGAGGGCCATGCGGGCGCCGCACTCGCCTTGGCAGCAACCAACGACATGCTTTACAGCGGCGGAGTTGGTTAGTACAACTTTGTTATTATCAACAATATCGAATAGAACACTTTGTAGAGTTATCGTATATCCAACAAGCTATCGTAACGTACACTCTTGAATATAGAATTCCCAAAAGGGATAGTCGCTATGCTTGGCAGGCGGTTTGCTGGTCACAATTGGTGTAAGGAATATTTTTTAATTAATTAGAAATTTACAACCTCTATTTTTTTATTGCTGTTGGTGGCAAACAAGCATACCTGATGGTAAGCAATACCGCCCCTCAATAGACCTTTACTAGGTCACTGCCTTCCGTGAAGAAAGTGTGAATGCGTGCAGCATGAGGTTTGGTGATTCTAAAGGCATCACCAATACTCACCACACATAAACACCCACAATTGGGCTTCCAGCCCTCTCGCTCACCAAACGAAGTGCAATAACAGATTGCTATTACTCAGACGTCGACTTTCTCTGAGAGTGTGATGCTACCCAGAAGACTGTTGGCAGTGTGGTTCTACCATTAATCGTTATTGTATAACAGACCGTACGGTACGAGGGTGGGACTTCACTGTGGGGGCGGAGGCATGGCGCGGTTGGTGCGGAGGGGGCGTCAGTGCACTCGCAGCCGGCCACGCAGATGGACGTGTTGTCCTCGCCGCCGCTGGTGCTGCAGTCAGACTCTTCGATACACGTTCCAGGACACCGCTCACCACGCTCTGGTAAAATGCTCAAAACAATTTATCTATATTTTAAGATGGACACTTGGATTGCAAGCTGTGCCTGGCTGTCAAAAACATGAAAATCAATACTGCTAAATCATAACCCGGATAGAAATAAAAAGGGAATGTCTGATACTTAATAACAATTATATAACCAAAGAGGATTGCGGTTAGATGGTCAGTGTCTAAAATTTGGTCAAAATCATTATTACCGACAATATCGAATATTAAGGCTATTGCCACCATCATAATTTTTAACATACTATCAATCAACCTGTTACATTTTACCAATTCAACCTGTACAATTTACTCCATATATTACCTGTAAATGTCGTAAAAATCGACTTAGAGATATGATATGCAGATCACATATATCCAAGAGAACTCGAAAAAAAACTATGGTGACACGTCTGACCAGTGTATAGTAGGTCAATTTCCCTCTTATTTGGAGGAGGCTCGAGCCCAGTAGTGGGATGTGTATGAGCTGAGAAGATAATGATGATGTGCAACTAACCTAGTACTTCTCTCTCTTCTATTGTTTTCAGGCCAGGTCATCGTTACTCCTTTGCCTTTTGCATGCTCGGTCTACGTTGTCTAAAGACAAAGAAGTTGAATACACAACATATGACTGGTTAAAACCAGTCATATGTTGTGTATTCAACTTCATGGATTTAGCCAGGAATACTCTGCTAGGTCTTATTTAAATTGAATACAGATCCTTTTTTTCACATTACTTTTCTCTTTTGGAGTTCTTGCCGTCTTAATTGGTGTTATTCGTAGGTCTTCGGGCGCTACAGGGCCTTGCCCCACAAGTCGCGGTACAGGCGGTGAGGTAGCTGTCACAGCGCTGGCATTGGCGCAAGCACACCGACTATACACCGCTGCCGGAGACAAGCTGCGACTGTGGGATCTACGCATGTAAGATTGCTTGGAAATCTTGAATTATATATTATTTACTTCGTACCAGAGGGCATATTACAACTGTTTTTATTATTATTAAAACTTAAGCAATTAAGCCATCAGTTTGAATAATAGGTACAGCCCTTGTGAATTTTGTAATTTGATTCAAACTTTATAACACCTTCAAACACTAAAATATTGAATAAGCACTAAATGACATTTTCACAATGCCGCTAAAACTATCGCATGAATTGTTTTAATTTCAGGCATAAAAACCTTAAAACCCATCATAAAATCTAATCTTTTGATGTTTTAGTTATTTTCTATTAACTTATCGCCTTATCTTTTGAAACATATTATGAGACTTTAATCCATATAATTTTATATCTCAGGATGGAATGCGTGTCCAAGTTATGGACAGGTCACGCAGCAGCCGTTATGTGCCTTGCGCTAGGCCGCGCGCCACATGGGGACTTAGTGGCCACCGGCTCGAAGGACCACTACGTGAGAACACTTGACATGCAATCTCAGGATACCGGTTAGTTGTTTTGTTGTGGTTGATTTTATTAATATTCTACTACTTTCCACTTTTGTATTGGTATTCTACTATCATAAGGAAGTAGGTACACATATAAATAATATGTCTTATTTGAGATTCATTACAACGGCTTTTCAATAAATGTGAGTTCAAGATCCATCTTAACATTTTAAATGCATGCAATCATATTGATCTCAGAAATTTAAAATATGGTCAATATAACCTGTGTCTATGTCCAAGAGTTGATGTAATTAAGATGTATGGTCCTATGCACCGATCTATCATGCTGAATAACTTGGGCTTACTTCTGCTTGCAATCTACAAATTATTGTTTCAAGTCTGGACATGATTTGTAACAAAATTAACATTGCAGGTAGCTGGGAGGCAAGCAATCGCTGGTTGTTAGAACCACCACATTACGATGGCGTGCAAGCGTTGGCACTGGCAGACGACGATACAGCGCTTTACAGCGCTTCGAGAGATACTAGTTTAAAGCGATGGAGTCTTACAGATCATACACTTACACATGTGAGTATTATATGTTACACATTAACTTTAACAACAATTATATTTATATTTTATTAAACAATTATATTTTACTATGTATCCCCGGTTATGGTCGCATATTTTATAGGTGGCGAAAGAGATTGTGCGTAAATGAAGTATAAATTTGTTGTAGTTTTAATTATGACTTCTACAATTATTTAACAAGTATGATATAAGCTAATGATTATTAAAAAAGCGACGACTATATGCTACGCGGTGATTTAGAGCACTATTGATAAAACTAAAATGTTGGTCCAATTGTGAAAAATATAAAGGCGCTGCTAGGGTGGTCCTTAATAAGGTTATTTTCAAATTTCTTTGCTTCCAGGGGCTCAAATGCTTCCAAATTGATAAAAAAAAATCCCTGAAAATTTGAGCTCTTAATATTAACTCTAAGATAGTGCGCATTCCAATCTAAGTTTCCTATGGAAATAACATAGGAAAAATTACTTTTGTTGTTTATAATTTTATAACTTGGGAACGAATGAATTAAAAATTATAAATCATACATACTTTTATAGAGAATTTAACGCTCTACAAAAAAGGTCTCTTATAATTTTTCTATTAGTCTATTGGTTTAAAAGTTATTCAACGTCAAAGTTTAATTTTCATATTATTATTAATATTATCAAGGCTTTTTATTAATATTATCGAGTAAATTATTATATTATTATATATTTATTGTTAAAATATTTTATTTATGATTAAAATAAGCGAATATAATGTTTTCTTTAGGATTGTGATTGTTATGTGTGATTTTTAAATCAATAAAACAAATATTTTTCTAATTTTCAAGTTAATAAAATGAAAGGACAGATGAAATATGAAACCGCTCGGATACTTAGCCTTAATATGAAAATTAAACTGACGTTGAATAACTTTTAAACCAATAGACTAATGGAAAAATTATAAGAGACCTTTTTTGTAGAGCGTTAAATCTTAATATATATAAATTACGTGTCACGTTGTTTGTCCGCGATGGACTCCTAAACTACTTAACCGATTTTAATCAAATTTGCACACCGTGTGCGGTTTGATCCAACTTGAAAGATAGGATAGCTTACATCTTAATTTATAGTCGCAATATTATTTTATTGCAAATTATTTGTCTATTATTTGACATTCACAATTATCTGTTAACTCCAAACGATTGTAACAGATGGCGATATCTGTTGACTGGATTGAGTAAGTAATCAATAGATGGCGCTACTATTTCAAACCTACAAACGTATCATATAAGCTACAATTTACGGTAGAAAATCTGTCATGGAGGTCGCCATATTTTTTTACAAATGGCATCTATGTAAAAAAGCATGGTGGTCCCCGTGACTGATATTCTCCTACCGTTCCACTTAAATAGTTTACTAAAATGTTATATAACAAAAACCTTAGCCACAGCAACGCGTGGCCGGGTCTGCTAGTTCTCTATAAAAATATGTATGATTTTTAATTCATTCGTTCCCAAGTTATAAAATTATAAACAACAAAAGTAATTTTTCCTATGTTATTTCCATAGAAAACTTAGATTGGAATGCGCACTATCTTAAAGTTAATATTAAGAGCTCAAATTTTCAGGGAATTTTTTTTTATCAATTTGGAAGCATTTGAGCCCCTGGGAGCAAAGAAATTTGAAAATAACCTTATTAAGGACCACCCTACGCTGCATGGACAAATCGGCGTTCGGTTTGCCTTACTTTCCTGTGGGAATTCTAAAAATATTCTAAGAGGTCTTCAGGAAAATGAACACCAATATTGAAAATTTTATATCATCATCATCATGATGGCGGCGTGGCGCCGTGTCCCGTTAAGGAGCTCTATAGCCAACAATAGAGTGATATATATAAATAAATACGAATCAATAGTTGTATATCAGAATATAAGCATACGATTTATGTGTTATAGGGTGTAATAAACGCGCACAAGGGGTGGGTGACGGGTGTCTGCGTAATTGGTTCTGGTGCCGGCTCTGAGACGCTGGTCGCTAGTTGCGGCAGGGATGCATCATTGCGTGTGTGGAGCTCATCATTGCGTCCGGCCGCTGCGCCCGCACACCTGCCCGATCTGCCACATGCACTGCGGGCACACCCTCAACAACATCTCCGCGCTATGTACACCGCCGGCAAGTAAGTAAAAAACCATTTAGGCAACATCTAAACGTGAAAATACCAGTTTTTAATGTTTGGGGAGTGGCAGCTGAACGCCACGCCCCTGTATGTATTGTAAACTGACTAATGAGTAGTGTACGCCCACTTGTTCTTTAGCGATATTGCTTATTGCCGGGTTGAAAGCCATCAGCGCTCCCTCATAACCCAGATCAAGTTGTCAAAGCCAGCTGTAGCTAACAACTGTTCACACTCAATAAAGAAAGGAGTAAGTAATGTTATTACAACCCACTTTCCTGTCGGTTAATCTAATAGGCATCAAAACTATCATCATCATCTTGCTCTTATCCCAATTACTTGGGGTCGACGCAATATGTCATCTGTTTTGACATATTGCGAAAAGTTTCGGCAATGACTTTTATGACCGGCCGCCGGCCTGACGTCAACCCTCCTTGGGAATGTAATCGTTGACCCAAATGGTACCAGATGGAGTTGGTCCGGGTCAATCTAGGGCTCTTAGTCGTCTTTTACGACACCCACGAGCAAAGCAAGGGTTGGTAGTATTCGAAGCCGCTACCACACAGCACTATCAATTGACGTATAAAATTACTTTAATCTACCATTATTTAAATATATGTATATCAATAATATGGTACATATGGTTTTTTATGTGTTATGTTCTATATGGATTCCCTCTGCCTGTATAGAGATGTAATGCCTAAGAATACAATTCTTATCTTTACTACATCCACGAGCAAAATATAGGGTGGTATACTTCCACCATTCCACCACAGTGTTTAGATATGCTATTTCTAAGTTCTTGATATATTTTTGATTTGTCGTTTAACAAATAATACTCATCTTGGCAAAGGAAAAATATAATATTACGGTAGGTAAATCTGGAAACCGCATCTGTTGAAAATCCGTTTCAACTCTAGGTACTATTTACATAAAATAGTCTTTTTTTTTTTTTTTAAGACGACTGTGCACTGACAAATATATCCAAAGGTATACAATATATGTTCCAACGCTACTACTAGGATACTGTTTATTTCAAAAATTTGTCATCTTTATTTTAAGACTACCCTACACTATACTCGTTCCAACCATTTATTTTACTTTTGGCAGGTCGAATTCTGATCAATTAGTGTTGTACCAATGTATTACGGATACTATGTTTTGTAATAATCGATTTTAGTCAGGAAGAACTTTTAATCGATTTAACACGGATATTTTATTTTTGCTTAAATACATATTTCATATTATTTAAAAACTTCACTTCTGTAAATATATTTGTTATTTGGGCACATTAATTTTTGCATACCCACTAATTCAGTCCTCCCAAAATATTTTACTTTGTACTTTGCAAAATAAAAAATAACTACTTTATGAAGCATTTTTCCATTAAGCGGGGTCCGCTGCTCCAAACTTTACTTAGAGACAATGGCGCCCTCGTCTGCGGTAGTAAAACACTAATTTTCTCATCCAGCCTACCCCTTTTTTTTAAGCCGAATTGGCAACACTGAACGGCGCGCCGGCGACGCCATTTTGTTGTGTTGTCTGTCACTCGCAACAAGACTCCCGTGCTAGTCACATTTCTGTTCGCTGAGTGCTCTTTCATATTTTTCATACGCTGTGTTGAGTATTTATATTCCACCGTATTGATTTCATTGTTCTTACTTTGATTGAGTTGAGCGTATCGTTCCTCCCAGTAAGATTTTACTTGCAAAATGCCGAAAGGTATGGTGCTTAAAGGACAATCCAGAGAGTTAGTGCTGCGGCTTCGTGAATTTTTTGAAAAGGAAAGCCGCAATGGCGGATTCCTTATACCAGTAACCCAAGTTAGAGACCGTGTTGCAGCAGCATTAGGTATTAGTGCTCCAACGGTGGCGAAAATCACTAAAGAAGCTTATGGTAGTAGTGGTATTGAACAGAACAAGCTATCTACGCCTAAGAAAAAACGTCAGCCCCGTAAAGTGACAGCAATTGACAGTTTTGATACTGATGCTATTCGTCGTCATATATACAATTATTACACAAGCAAAGAGATTCCTACTTTGAAAAAATTAGTAGCGTCTCTACGAAATTGTGGCTTGTTTCGTGGTCAAAAATCTTCTTTGTCAAAGGTGCTGCACCAAATCGGGTTCTTGTATAAGAAATCCGACAAAAGAAAAATTTTAATGGAACGTCGTGATATAGCCTTGTCTCGCTGTGAATTTTTAAGACAAGCGAAGAAAATAGAAGACTGGTCGAATGTCGTTTTCACAGATGAAACTTGGCTCAATGCCAATCATTCCATACCAAAAGGTTAGACTGACGATACTGCTGCTTCTACTTCTGCAGTGCCAATGGGGAAAGGTGAACGCCTCATCATTTGCCATGCGGGAACTACAAAGGGATTTGTACCAGACGCTCTGTTAGCGTTCAAATAAAAAAAAAACAGGAGACTATCATGAGGAGATAAATGCGGACGTGTATGAAAAGTGGTTCAGAGAAATGCTTACATCACTTGAAGAGCCATCAACAATATTTATTGATAATGCACCCTATCACTCTCGCCAAATTAATAAAATGCCAACACAGGCCAACAAAAAACACGAGATTATAAACTGGCTTCGTGATAATGGGGAAGATGTGGACGAATCCCTACTAAAAGTAGAATTACTTAAAATATTAAAAAGTAAAAAGCAGCCAAAACGATATGTCATCGACGAAATGGCAGCAGAATATGGGCATGTTGTAATCAGAATTCCTCCGTACCACTGTCAATATAATCCAATTGAATTGATCTGGGCACAAGTCAAAGGACACGCCGCAAGAAACAATACAACTCCTCCTTTCACAGCAAATAAAATGCTTGAACTTTTAAAAAACGCATGTGCTAGTGTGACGCCTGAAAACTGGGCGAGTGTCGTCAACAAGACAAAAAATATAATATTCTCTGATTGGGATCGGGAAATTGAATTTGACAACATACCTACACAAGAGTTAATAATAAACACTGCAGATGATTCAAGCGACGATTCGAGTTCGTATGAAGAATCCGACGATTCGTTATAATAAAATAATATTAAAATATTTTGGTTGTTTTATTTCATGTTATAGGTATGATGAGAAGATTTTTATATCTCCCTGATACAATTTTAACGTGTTGTCTATTACAACAATTCAAAACTCAGTTGTCAGCTGACTTAACTGCAAATAAGTGTAATCGATTATTTGCGATTCATTAGTTTGCACCGAATACTTTTGATCCTGTCACTAGATGCGATAGAACGTAACTTTTTTTATAACGGAAATGAATTATCACTTAAATTTTATGAATAGAGCTATTTACGGCATATTAATGTATTTAGTGGGTAATAATTAAGATATATAAATATTATTGGGCAATTTATATATTTCTCTGTTCACTCGTTTCAAAGTTAATAATTGCGTATAATGAAACAGTTACGTCCTAAAGCATGTGTCAAAAGTAAAATAAATGGTTGGAACGAGTATAACAAATATATTTTTATATTGATTGTAATTTTATAAACATTCAATTAACTGACACCAATTATAAACTATATATAAAACAACTGATTGTGGTTTAAACGCAGAACGTATGAGTCACTGAAAATCGCACGATATTAGGCGGGCAGGCAACTTACTTAGACCATACAATCTGTAAATGATTTTGACTCTTCCATCTGTCATCATCATAATAGTCTTAAGTGTAGGATAGGAACTGGTTCTTCTACGATGTCTGCCTTTCCTTTCCTCTTTACAGCCCATGTACCACATCTGCTAGTCATTTTTGCATTAAAATTTCTTTTGACTTTTCTTCTTACAATTATTTTATTTGTTGCTTCCTATAATTACCCAAAAAAAGACATGGAAGAAAGTCTTGAAAGATATCTTGTATTTTGTTCCTATGAAATGGAAAATGATGATTATTTATATGTGTATTTTCGTTCAATCTTTTGATAGTTAAAAAAAATAAAAAAATATATATTAATATTTATATGGCATATAAGTTATATGCTATTGTTCTATAGAAGATTAAAATTTCTCGGGAAATTAACTGTCAATTTGACGAAAAATTGTAGGGACAATTCTTAAGAGATCTCAGATCCAATTAAATGAGTGACGGTCCTGTTTTTTGAAATTGCAGCATACAGCTGCTTCAAGATTAAAACACCTAGAAACTAGAGTATTCTCTTACCAATAAATTATACAATTTAATATCGAATGAAGTAGTACAAATATGAAATGGTGCTAATTTGCTCGTCCTGAAACTTGCATATTTATATTTTAAAATGAAAAAAGTCTTTTTCTTATAAGTTTTAATGATAAATTATGTTTTATTGGCTAAGTATATAACTTGGATGTTACAAGACATGTGAATATGAGTGTGTTGCAGCGGCGGTGAAGTGCGATCGTGGCGGATCACCGTGGAACAGTGAGCGCTCCGAGCGTTCCAAGCGCTCCGAGCGAAGCGCACGCATCGCTCGCCCGCGTCATACAGGTGCCCACATACGCGTATAACCCAAGACACGTGCATCGTGCCCACTATAGCATAGCTTTATATGTCGCTCATATTAACCAAACTGTAATACGCATTTATCATATAACCATTCAGGATCGTGAATACCTGAGGACCTGATTTATTTAGTCCAATTAAATCGAAAATGTATGTCCAATAATTACATCTGCAAAGTACTAACAGCAGCTCGTTGACCTTATGGTATAATGAAAAAAAGAGGATACTATTTTACTGGGAACTATGATTCTGCTTTGTAACACTGTTATGGTTTTCCCCTATTGCCGCATAGGCTTATTCCTTTAGCTGCTTCATATTTACATTTTATTAAGGATTAGTAGTAGTACTTATATATTCTAAATTCATCGCTACTAATCCCAAACTATTTACCCTATTTTTGACAAGCTATGATTTGGACACACTCTGTCTTTTCCGTCCGGGGCGACGGAAGGACGGCGTTCAGCCCCATAACCAGATGATTCCTTGATATCTGTGGCTGGCCTGGAATCCAGGCTGTGACACCTTAGTATCATGCCATCGTATTAAATTTCAATTGAGATAGAGGCATCTATTGTATTTTGGTAGTATTTTATGTCGTATATTTTTAATGTGATAATTTTTAGCGTAACAATAATATTTAGAACATTGATTAGACACTTTTGACATATGAATATTGTGTTACCAGCATTCAGTGTAATTATAGGCTTGAATATGCCAAAATGATCTAATTACCCTATGGGAATATTTTAATAATGCCTGTATATTGATAATATTATGAATAGTCATAAAGTTCTACTTGAATCATTCTCCTCAGTCTATGTACGTAAAAGGTAAGAGAATTTGACCTATACATTACTAGTCAGAAAGATTGGCATAGGGCAATTATTTTGAAATGCCCTTAAGTAATGATCTGCATTTAATATCATATCATTATATGTGTTAGGCATCTTTTAAAATATCCACGTAAAGGGTAGTAGTATAATGTATTGTTACTTTTACTATAGTATTTTTCCATCACGGTAATTATTTTAAGGAAATACCCGTCAATATAGAGATGGCGGCTGTCTCGCTTGCACACGCCGTCGCCGCTTCACCTGTCTCACTCACACAGCCAATACTACGCTTAGTCTATCTTCTTTTCACTTTAACACATCTGCTCTTCTCTTATAAACGCTATTATTATTTTATCAATGTTGTGACAGCTTTCTTAATTAAAAAAAAACAACGCACTGGTTTAATAAGTGTGATCGCACTGGTGTGTCTATTTCATTAAATTAATTGTATATTAACAAAAATTTCATAGACTTATGTTCTTGGTAAAAAAGAAACATAACAGGGTATGTCGTAATAATATACGACAGAAGGAAATTTTTGTATTACAGATATTTCCATTATTATTTTTTGTGTGCTGACGGAATAAAAATAGTGGGGAGTTACCACTCCCTATCTTGCCCGTAAGTTTCGTAAAAATAATATGCATATACAATTTATTCAAGAGAAAAAAACTTTAAGTAAAACCGTATATAAACTCGTCTGACCAGCGTGATAAAATAGTACAATTTCTCCCACATTGTGGAGGAGGCTCGAGCCCAGCAGTAGGTGCTACGAGTTGAGATAATGAAGACAATGATTTCCATTATTCATCAATTACTTTACGTGGTTTTTAAAAAATATGATGAATATGTAACACAACAGTCGCTTATACTCGTTTACTCGCGAAGTGTTCCTTATTTTAAAAGTTTGAGTCGTATACGCGTAATTATGCAATATAGCAATCGTTGAAACTCTGTACTAGCGAACTTTTCGGCACACAAAAGAAAATATTATAGGAATTTCAAAGCCCTCCCATAAAAAAAATCATTTCAAAACCCTTATATCTTAAATACTTCTAAATTTGAGTTGTTCAAAATCCCTACACTTTTCGATGCATCCTTGAAAAAAAGGCGTAAATATTTTTAATTTTTTTTTAGTAGACAAATCTAGTAATCTAAGAAGTCGACCCTCTCCATAGACAATAATTCATTACATATCTACCTGTACATACAGAAAATATTATATTATAAATAAACTGTAAATATGTGCTATCTATTTGAGTATGTTTTCTAACTAAAATTATTACTTATTTAGAGATCATTTTTAGTAACAAATCCTCTTGAATAATCGAATGGGTTCTTAACTAAATTAGTGCTAAGCAAAGTCATCCACTAATCTGCTTTAATTGTTGTATTTTGTACATGTTTAAGATTACGTCAAATTATTATATCACTATAAACAAATTGAGTAATTTAATTCTATTAGCCTGCGACACATTTCATCTACCCATCCATCAAATAATTTTAAATTTGTTATCATAAATTTCCAACCCATTACAATCTCTTCCAAATGCAAATTAAAATTGTAAGCTACCATTAAAACCCGATATTATTATTCCTAATTATATTGGAATCACTTTTTTAGACTAAGTTATTACTTACTTACTCGGGCTAAGAAGTTGATGTAAACTTTCGAACAAAGTGTGACAAGCGTGAGTGAAACATGTGTGGCTGTCAAATTTTGTACTTCAATTGACAGCAACTCGTGTTTTACGCGTAACTGGGACTGACAGAACACTTTTGCAGACACCATTGCCACCTGGCATCTGTAAATCAAATGGCGTACTGACATTTTAAGGTTGAATTGCCGCGTGTTTAAGATTATTTGACTAACCATATCTACGTCGCACATTTTAAAATGTAATTTGTTAAAGTTAGTTAATTGTTGTTTTCTTTCACTGTTAAAGCAAGTTAGTGACAATTAAAAATATAATATGTTGATAAATAATTTTCTTCGAACCTTAACTACTTATAACTTCAAACACGAAACTTCTACATAGGTGGTGATTGCCCTATTACGCGATATCTTAAATCAATAATTATTTATTGTAGTAGTACCTTTATGAATATATTATTACTTATATAATTTTCTAACTATTCTATCCTTCGGTAATAATAGTATTTTTCTGGGTGAAAGGAAGTCAGATATGTTACAGCTTTTTCTATGTCCCTAACAAAGTGAACGCGTAATTTTGCCCTTTGGATAGTTAAAGAAAATATAATATCTTCAATAAAATATTAATGAAAAATGTAAAACTATGTATTAACTAAAAACTATATACTCCACAGTGACGGTCGAATACGCTGCTTCCGCTTGCGCAAGACGAGGTGACAGTCGAGCGCGTGCTCCGCCCCGAGCACGCCTTCCTCGCCGCGTCAGCCCCGGCTGACCCTCGCCCCCAGCGTGACACCTTCACGACGCGCCTGGCGGTGATTGAGTGGCCACGTATAAATTCTATGGTTCATCACAAAATTACAGCTACGAACTTGAAGTATTTTTTTTTAATTTAGTAGACATAACCATTGATAGTAAATGGTAAATATGTTTTAAGTGATAGCGTACGAAGACAATCATTACAACACTTTATGACGTAAATGTTAAAACACCGCGTAAATTAAAATATCTAAGTTTTCTAGTAGTTTTTTAATGTTACCGTTATAATTAAAGCACCCAAGTATTTGTCAAACCGATGCTGTTACGCTATTTCTGAGGGCTGCGACAGGGGTTGCCACCTTTTTTGTGGTAAATAAATTACATCCGTTAAATAATAAAGAAAAAGTACTGTGTGTCCAAATAAAGTACGATTTACTATATTATTTTGTATTAAAACCTTCTTTTGATCAATTATAGCAAATGTCAATAAATAATTATTTATTTATCAGATTCAAAGACACAAAATTAATACTGGAGATATCATCTCATGCGATATAAAAGGAATCGTACAATACTTTATAATAAGCTACGGATGGCAACCCTAGCGACAGTCGCAAGCGACGATTGACGTAAGCTGCGCCAAATACATTTCCATAACTATTGCATTAGCGCTGTTGCGATCGGCCGCTATTTACGGCAATGACCCTTAAAGTTAACATGCATTCGTTATTAGTAGGATATCTTCAAAGACTTAAACGTGGCTAGATTACCACCAATCATTTTTTTTTTTCAATTCGTTTGCGCGGTTTTGCAGTTTAGCATGAACAAATGTCGCCTGATTGCCTGACGAATGACTCGCGTATGGCGTAATAATCGATTATTATATATACCCGATTATATATAAATTTGCTTTTGGAAAGCATTCCAAATGATTCATGGAAATCGATCGAGCTGAATGATTTAGTTGTAAGGTTAAGACCAAGTGTTATGTAGTTGAAACGTAGGACTTCATAGTAGAAAGGATTGTTCCTTGGCCTGAGGACTTAACATGAATCTTTGCATCAAAGTATTCGTAACGTAATCGGGACCAATTTGTTTGAGATTTGTAGCAGCGCCTCTATCGGACGATAAGGGCACTTCTCCAAATCCATACAAATTGGTATCGATAACCTTACGAATACTTTGACGCATATATTCGTGCTAAACCCACTGTTCCGTAGTTTGTTCGTAGCGATTGTTATTAATTATAAATTGCCTTGAATGTCATTTTAAGCATTCGCGATCAAAAATGACTATGGCGTCATGAATATTTAATACGTCGAAAAATATTATGCACTGATCTCGTTAATGACGTAATAATATGAATAAATTTAGGGCTAAACTAATTAATATGTTATCAGCATTCTACTGAAAATATGACGTTAGCATTAATATTCATAACCAGTAACGAAATAGCTTTAAATTAATGTATTATTTAAATTACTAAGATTTAGCATGCATTATTTATAAAAACTGAATTACAGGTGAAAATGTTTGTAACACGCGGGATACGAATCCACACTTATTGGAATATCGTTCTAATCGTCCTATCATTCATTATTAACGGGTTTTCCGTGTGGTGACAGAGTAATAATACAATCCTCCACCCCCGTCCTACCCATTGGTATCGTAAAAGACGTCTAGAGATATCATTTGCAAGGGAGAAGGAAAACTCGACATAAAAACCTATGCCAACACATCTGACCAATGATCAGATCAGTTTCTCTCCCATTGTGGAGGAGGCCCGAGCCCGACAGAGGACTAAAATGATGATCAAAAAACAGGTTTTTATAAATAACCTATCATGTAAAATGCTAAATCTTAATAATTTAAATAATGAGTTAGTGTCATTGTTTAATACAATTCCAACTGAAAAGTTAGAGTATTTGATCGGAACAATGTTTACACGCTGGCCGATAGATGGCACACAGCTCCCTTGCTAGTGACAATTTGTTTTATGTACTTGGACGGCTAACGCCAAATAAATAACAATATCGAAGACAATAGGCATTCCAATAAATTAGAACATTTTTAACAAATATAAGTATTAAACAAAATAAGTAAGTCGGAATTTTAGCTCCAGCTGCAGATTACAGGTGGGTATTTTATTTAGGTATTTTATGTTACCCATTCAATAATAACTAAGGTCGTTATAATAAATAAAAGCAGCTTAGATTATCATTTAAGAAGTTTTAATGTCACTAGGGTTAATTTTCCTTTTTTGGGCGGACTATGGTCTGGACGCCATTCATTCTGCCCAGGGTGACGAAAGGGCGGCGTGCGGGCCCATAACCCACCGAATTTCCTCCCCTTCGCCCTTGGGCAGATCATTGACACTTATTTCAATAATTAAAAGATTTTAATTATGTAACCAAGGATTAGTATTTTTTTAATGTAAGGATTAATATTTCTTTTAAAGCCCATATAGCAGTTGTTGCGTAAATCAACATTACTATTTTCACATATTGATTTCATTTTCTATAATATTCCTACGCTGCTCTCATAGGTACTAATTTATTTATCAAAATGTGGTATAAATTTGATATTATCGAAGTTATGGTTACTGTAGCGGGCATCGTTGCTGAGCCTCGGGGCAAGGTTAACTAGCCGGGCGGACCACTTAAGTCATGGAATCAATTCCGATGGCCTACTCAGTGATAATATGGCAGCTTATGGTGATTCGTGTTGCCCTACTAGCTCCCCGGATTAGTTTGGCGGTATTTAGCCCGGCCATAGTCTATCAAAATAAAGGTTAAGGTTATCAATTATTCCGTGACTTACAAATTCACTTGTCTCATATAAGTGTGTACTCTAAATATTTTTCTGGATTATAAGTTATATTAATTATGATAAAACTGTAATTAGTTGAGAATTATTGAATCTGTATTAATAAATTAAAGACAAGCATTAGTGACTACGAGTGAGAACATTCACAATACGTCGTTATTGTTAGGAAAAAATCTAGATGTGTATAGAAAATTACTTTAAAATTAAAATAATCCTAAATAGGAAATTGCTCGGTATGTATAAAAATACCCATTTCAACTATCATTTTCTATTCACTAATTTTTCAATTTCTAAATATCTTTCGACTGAGAAGTAGAATGTAAATTCTATTTGTTATCTGACATTAAAAGATAACATTTTGTTCTCAAGTCATACTTATTCCTAGTCTCTACTACTCCATACTTAATAACCCTAGCCATTCTCTTTTACTATACATTAATAAAGAATCGGAGAAGACTCTATAATAATCGAAATATAAGACCGACTCAAGCGAATAATTGCATTCTCTTTCTGTACGTATTAAGAGCGATGACTCAATGTCGTAAGACAGAAGTATGTCTGAAATATACGAGTAAAAATCCATTCTACATCTAGTTATCCGAACATTAAAATAATTATGTAAAACTTGTTTGAATATGTTCAAATTTAAATAAAATGGTATTATGTAATGTTTATTGAAATAGTAGGAAAACCTTATTGTATACTAATCAATTATAATTATTAATGGCCTTAGCTTAGCTAGACTCCTGTGATTATTTAATTATATAGTATATGTAGATATTAATATTGTAAATATGCACTAATAATTCGTAGATCATTTAGAAGCCAATGCGTCATGCCAAATTGTACGCACAATACCTGATCAATATATCGATAGCCAATTTTATTTAAACAGGTAAATATATGAGCTTTTTTAGAAAACTAAACGCTGTATTTAGGTCTACAGAAAATATTACAACGATGTTGACATAATTTAATTTTAATATTCTACAATGCATCTTTGTTTTTGTCGCATTTTAACTTGAATACATAAAACTTTATGACGATTGATTGCTTTTAAACTTTATATATTAAAAAAAACTTATATAAAACGACTAATTGAACTTTACTGATGCGATTTTTACATCATAAATAAATTGCGAATAAATATTCTTAGTATTTGAACAGGTATTCTGGGTAAATATCGCAAATATCCAGACATTTAATTTGCAGTCTAAGAAACACAATTGATGTGGAAAATCATGTAATAACATTTAACAGAATATATAAGTATTATCTGTGTAACTTAAAATTAATAGTTCTAGTACTGAACCTTTATACCAATTGAAATAGTGTACCTATTAGTGATAAAGACAATAAGACTAATTCCACCATAGGTTTCCATTTTGCAACCCTTATTATAGGTACTTTACAATATTGGTGTGTTATTTTAACAATTTATTCACAAATACTGCGTCTAGTCTAAATCAGCAATTCGCTAGCAATAACTTCTTCACTACTGAAAACTAGTACCGATACATCAATTATGATATGTCTGTGATTAATCGAATAGTTAATTATATTTTTGTACATTCCTGTGCTACGGGTAGTTATAGTGACGTATACATAATAATATAATCACATTATTTAGTCGATTAGTTAACGGTCAAATTATTGAGAATTAAATTTATACGACCATATTAATGACTAACATTAGCGTAAGCACACGACGGGCTATGATGTTTAATCAAATATCAGTTTTATTTGTATTGTTTGAAAGTTTATTTTGTGTTGTCCTATCCCCATATATTTCAGTATTAATATTTTAAAGGTTTTTTTTTCTATTTTAAGTAAGAGTAGTATGTATTTAGATGAAATCACAAATCAATGTAACAATTGAAATTTTTGTATGTATACTGAGGTGTGTCGAATGCAGGTTTTTAATGGATGCTTACGAGGCTATGATAAATGCTAGAAGCTTTATAATAAATATAAAAATATATCTCTATGTTATAACGTATATTGCCTTAATAAAATGTTCAAAGATTGCAATAATTACTTTCAATATTATATGTTATGATGATGCTTGTAACTATCAAATAATTGGTTTACAAATTATTGAAAACGATTTCTGAAATCGATCCGTAGTAAAAAAAATATAGTCTAACATCTTAATTTTACAAAGTTCACTTGACTAAATTGCTATATGGATACAATGTGTATATAATTTTAACAATTATGCGCAAAAGCCTCAGCTAGTCATGTAGAGTAACGCGCGTCTCAATGTGGTTATGTCAATGATATTCATTTTATTTATAAATACTGTAAAATTATAAGTTATGTTCGATAGAGAAAATTTAATAAGTTGCTATTTATAAAATTAAATTTTAATTAACTAAACTTTATGTGGTGCTCAAATAGGGATATAATTTAATCAGCTTTAGTATCTTTTCATTGCCCATTGGACTAGCTATTCAAAATTTGTCTTTTGTTTTTGAAACTATTATAAAACTATGTATATACATATATTTATATCATATACAGGCAATTTCGTCGAGATCCAACTCCACACAAACAAATTTTAGTCAATTGATAAGTGACATTTCTTAAGATAATTGCTGAATTGATAAAGCGTAGCTTCGTTGGGTACGATGGAGTTCACATATATTATGATAAACTTTTTTAGATAAAAGAATTCCCCATTCTGATGTTGAAGCGAGTATTACACATTTTAAATAAAAGTATTTTAACGTATTTTATCGTGTTTCTATTGGATATTTGGTTTCGCGAGTTTCGAACACTTTTCAACGTTTATGATCACGGGGACATATTTCCTCCTCCTTTCCAGCTTTCATTGTCATTTTCATTGAGGATACGCTCCCGTGACTATGAACGCTCAAAAGTGGTTGAATCTCGAGAAATCAAAAATCAAATATAAATGCGATATAATCCGTAAATATATTTTCGAACTTTTCGCAAGTTATCAATCATGAATAACCATTTTGTTACCATTGATTTATTTCATATCTAAAGTCTGACTTTAGTCTGCAAATAATGGTATTATTTGCAGACTTATTGTCGACTTTTTCGATTTCGTTCGCAATATAATTCAGTGTCCAACCTCATATTTTTCTTTATTTCATAGACATTTAATATATTTTTAAATTTAAATTGATTAGCAAATAAATTTCAGTATTATAAATAAAATGAAAAATATTGACATTGTAACAAATATTATTTAGTGTTACTAATATGTCTGGGAATTAATGATGAATTTTATATGAAATATTACAATTTGTGTTCTCATTTGTTTGTATTATTGTGTATTATTTAGTAATGATAATAGTGTTTTATGAATTTTATTATGATCAATATGAATGAGTTGTTTAATAAATAAATTTATACAATATGTATATCAGCCTTTTTTTACATTATACATTTCCTCTTAAATGCTACAGCATTTGTAGTTAAGCTACTGTAAGTAAAGCTACATTACTTCGGTCTGAGCCAACTTCATCTGGTCACAGTTAATTTTTTTTCACAATCCATTCATTTCATCTAGTCTACAATTATATTCACAAGGAAAGTTGACGTCAGGCAGGCGACCAGTCGTAAAACTGTTACCTTACGTCCATTGACTCAAATATCTGCGATTTGAGGTATATTGGTCTCCTTTGCTACGCAGGCGGTGTGCCAGAAGGTAGAATAAGATTACACGCAAATGTACGCTATTTTTGAAGAGAAAAGATCGGCATATCAGTTGTTACGACGTAGCTTGAAGATCTGGGAATTGGTCACAAAACGATTTTAAAAATGCTGGGTATACAAAAAACTTTGATATTTGGGATTTGATTTGTATGGTGGAATTGTTCATTATAAGCTTTTACCGCCGGGCAGAACTATCGATTCGGATCTCTACTGCCAACAACTGATGAGATTAAAGCAAGAAATTAAGAGAAAACGGCCAGAATTAATCAACAGAAAGCGTGTGGTCTCTCATCACAATAACGATAGCCCACACACATCTTTAGTCACTTAGCAAAAATTAAGAGTTAGCTGGGAGGTGTTAATATATCCGCCATATAGCCCTGACCTTGCACCTTCAGATTTGCACCTGTTTCGCTCTCTTTAGAATTCTTTATATAATATCATATTCAACGTCAATAGAAGACTGCCAAAACAATTTGTCGCTTGTCCACACAATTTCTAGAAATTGTGGGAAAAAATCAGATCAAAAAGTGTGACAAATTAAATGTAAATCAAATTTGAAAAAAAAAAATGTCTTGAAGTTTTATATAGAATGCAAAAAAACTTTATCCGACCTTAGACGTCTTTTACGACACTCACGGGCAGGTTAGGGGTGGTGAACTGTATTCTTACCCCACATCACCACCAGGGTTGTTTTTACGTAACTATAGTAAAATAAATAAGACACTTTGTAAATATATATTTATTTGCTAAAATAAAAATTCACAATGATGTTCAGTCACACAAGATCAATACTTGTACTTTGCATGTTTGCTGTGTTTGCGGTGATGATGGCTGGGGGGCGTGACCGGTGAGCGGCGCCTCCTCTCCCTGTCTCTGTCCCTATCCCTGTCACGTTCTCTGTCTCTATCTCGTTCCCTCTCACGAGAACGATCCCGCTCTCTTTCGCGGTCGCGCGAACGTGAACGGGATCTCGACTTACGATCACTGCATATGAAATTACATTATTATTAAGTCATACATTGCATATTGGCGCTAGTATCCTAGGGGAGAGGAATTGAAAGAATGGGTATTTGACTGAAATTATACATCAAATACAATACATATATAGGTATATCATCATCGCCGCCCACATACGTTCCACTGTTAAGCTCGGGCCTCCTCCACAATGGGAGGAAATTTGCCCTACTGTACCATGCTGGTCAGATATGTTGGTCTAGGGTATCATTTCGAGTTTTCCTTGTCTTGCACAGATGTTATGTGCATATTATATCCCATAGTCGTCTTTTATGACATCCACGGGCAAGATAGGGAATGATGAAATGTATTGTTACTCCGTCACCACTATAATATACCTAGTGTGTTCATATATCATATGAACACACTAGGTATATTATATACCGACATTCGCGTGGCAAGTTATTAGTTATATATTTTAAACATAACATAGTTTATAGAGTATTATATATACCTGTATCGAGATCTTTTTGGTGGTGGCGATAATGACGGCTCTTTGGACTTTTTCGACTTCTTAGACGTCCTGCAAATAAACAACATTAATATAATTTTGCATGCATTTTATCAAGTAACACAATCAACAGCGTCAACGAAATTGACAAATATTATTTATAGAATAGATCCTTCAAGCCGGATCATGTGTGAGAAATGAATAAACAGCTGAATTCATGAAAATTACTTCTACTTAATTACTTATTCCTACTAGATTACTGTAAGAAATGACCCAAGGGGCATTCCATAGTAGCAACATTTCATAGTTTTCAATACCATGAACATTACAGTAACTAATAAATTGATGGACATGTAATTATATATACAGGCTAGGTATCAGGTTATGGGGCAACTGGTCAAAAGGGAGCTAGGCAATGGTGGTAGGAACCCATGAAAAAAATTTGAACGAAAAATATCGATTCGTTAAGGAATTAGAGACATGTAAAATTTTCAATTTTGTCATCGCTTTTTCGTGTAAATCCGATTGAATATACTTAATACGCAACATATTCATACATTGTTAAATCTTCATTAGAAATTGAATAAATCAATGATTACATTCACATAAGCAAGACAAACTTCGCTTTAAAACAGCTGATCGGCTTATGGCCGTTGACCGCTCGCCGTTGTACCTACGATGTCATTGAAACGTTTGCGCAATAGGCATGATGACTAATTTTGAAAAACTGTTTTATAATATTCTTAAATAACTACTATTATCAAAAAAAATATTATTTTTGCAATAAGTACGGTTTCTTTAGAAATAAATACTATTTTAATTAAATGCATTTAAATTAGCGCCAAAACGGTGCCTAGTGTCATGGCGTCTGCTTGTGACGTCACGTCTATTCACTTGAGTTGTACACGTAAGGGAGTTAAAGCAAAAAAACTGATATATTTTATTTAGACATGAATTCGAAAGTCTATAAGTGGTGTGCGGATCCTCAATGTGTTAATACATAAATAAAAACAGTTAACAAACTGTTTGTTTATGTGCCACACAATAAAACAATAAGATATGAGTGCCTTAATCTCGCACGGCGAGATCCAAAAGCCATAAATTTAAATAAATAATTATAAAATATAAATAGGAGACTATTTATTTCTGTGAAGATCATTTTGACGTAAGTAATTACTTTATAATTATATATATAATTAATTAATATATATATTTACTTTCCACGTGGTGACGGAGTAAGAATACAATTCACACCCCCTAATCTTAGCCGTGGGTGATCGTACGAGATGACTAAGGGATATAAAACGCATATAACACCTATGCGAGAGAAGGAAAACTCGAAATAAAACCCTATACCAACACGTCTGACCAGCGTGGTATAGTAGGTCAATTACCCTTCTCTTATGGAGGAGGCCCGAGCCTAACAGTGGGACGTGTATGGGCTGAGATGATGATGATGAATTACTTTATATCGTATATTTTATTTGGTGTGTAACTTTATTTAACTGCAGTTTAATCCCAAGTTTACAAAAGCATTATTTAAATAATATAACTTCTAACATCTCAAGCAGTATTATTTTAAATAGATTTTAAATTATTGGTGTTAGAAAATTATTAAATCAATATTTTACTTACGTCGTAGTTTTAATATTTCTAAATTCTGCTGAACAGAAGTCTTTGTTTGATGCTAGTTACTCTCTCAGCATTAACAAATCAACTCTAGGCAAATTAGAGCTGTTTGCCTTGGTGAATCCTTCTTCCATGACTTACATTTTTAGTAAGAACACAAAAGCAAGCAAGAGATCGATAAAAATCACGAAATACTCTTTAAATGCGAGTTAAAACAATTAATAAGTGTAACGATCGTAGAGTTTCGTACAGAATTTGCGATGATAATGACATGTGTACATAGGAGTGACGTAACTCAATTTGATTGGTGTTTAGCTGAGCATGGCGGACTTGTGTATTTTGTAGTTTTATTTTATTAAATAAATTAATAATCTCACCTTATAAAAGAAAATAAATATTTATTTCAAGATATATTCTTTGAGTTACAGTAGATAAACACATTATTTTAGTGATTTTTAGTTACTGTCATCATGCCCATTCTAGGTATGAATGAATAAAATTATACTGTCGAAGCTTTACATGCCTACATGTATTCTGTCTGTACATACCTACATAATACGTAACATTTAAGGCATAGCCTCTTAGACACATTTTTTGAAATCACTAACTTTTATGTTATATTGTTTTTTGTGTAATGTACATTCTAATTACGATATAAACTACAACATACTCGAACAGTTGCCCCATAACCTGATACACCCTGTATTTGACTACACAGGTGGGGTAGTGGTTAAGATACCGACCTACCGTGCCAGTGTCGCGGGTTTGAATTACACGCAGGATAATCCTTTGTGCGATCCACAATTTGTTGTTTTGTGTTTGAATGTAATTGTGACCGTTAAATATGTTTGTAAAGTTCCACGCAATACAAGGATTATTCCCTTAGTGCTGGGTGTTGTCGTTTAATAAAGAGTGTACAGAGTACGCATATCAGAAGTAAAACTCTTTTATCCTTTACCTCCATCCTTTATCTCATTCTCTCGCCGGCTAATTCTATACATTTACGTGTTTTTGTCTATATGGACTCACTTTTTCGTTTAATCGAGTTTGAAATCACAACGATTCTAATGAAGTTTCACTTCACAGTTAATAACAAAGGGTAGTTAACATACGATGAATACGTGTCGTCTTCAAGCGGTGATCTCCTCCGGACGTCGGGCGATTCACGTATCTCTTCACTGGCCTCTTTTGCTTCCTTTAATGCCTAGCACAAGGTAATGAACAAAGATTATTATTAAAGTTGATTACAACAGTTCTTAATGCTTCTTTTTATTTGGATAGAATCAAAGGAGATTATGGTGTAGTTATTGTAATTTCTATCAAGGAACTCTATAGAAGACTAATTTGGGATCACCAGCCTTATCATCTCAGCTCATATGCGTCCCTACTATACCAACACTATTAACCTACCAGTATAGCACTATATACGTATTATACTGTCTGAGTCTTTTGTAGTACAGTATAACCTTCGTCATCTTTTACCACGCCCACGGGCAGTATAGTGTGTCTGTGGGAGTATAGAATAGTGTGTGTGGAGTTATAGTACAGGGTGTGGGGAGCTGAATTCTTATTCCGCCACCACATGGAAAAAGTGGGTTATTCTTTGCGAAAATTATTATGTGTAAAATTTTCTGTTTGTTCTATAAGAGCTAAAAGTATAAAAAAATTAACGTGTGTACAAAGTACGCATAGCAGAAGTGAAACTTTTTTATCCTTTGTCCCTTTGTCCCGTTGTTCCTTTGTCTCTTTTTCCCTTTATCCCCTTATCCCTTTATCACTTTATCCCTTTATACCTTTATGTCCCCTTAAACGACATGCTATCCCTACTACACTGGAGAAAGTACTCTTTATTCGAATCGACCGTGGTGGGGACGAGAAAAAGATGGCGCGTAACGAAAAAATGTGACGCGTAACCGAAAAATGTGACGGTAAATTTTTTTCCAACGCCGATAAAGAAGTTTCACTTCAATGATTTCTGATGTTTAATACTCCGTCAATCTGTAAAATGAACTATTTTTACAGATTGACGGAGCTTCCGTACACTATTCGGCGTTCATGGTTGCAGAAAGACCTTCCACTCCACTTTCGAAACGTCGGCAAATTAAGAATAAAATACAAACGCTATAAAATCCGTAGAAATAATTTTATTTAAAATGTGTAATACTTGCGTAAACATCAAAATCCAGTATATAAATCACGGACTGTATGTTGTAAATAAAATACGCTGGTTAGTGTTTTTTATTACTGATAGTGGCAAACGAGTAAGCAGCACACCTGATGGTACGTGATAGTGTCGCGCATGGACCTTTACACTAATGCCAGGAGCACAGCTACGCCACTGCCTACATTGACGAAAGTACTCTTCTTGAAATATATGCTATCACTAAAGTTCTTGAAGAGATGTCGGACCATGATCTCATTCTTAGGTGTATTGTTACCATAATAACAAAAAAAAAAATCGACCGACGTGTGTATTTTGTACTACGATTCTCTTTTTTGGTGTACAGCTATTATTCGCAAATGGCGTTGACAACTTGTACCGAACTATGGGTGAATGCCGAGGACTCTCAACCTGGATTTGTAAATTGTACGTCATAAAGAGAGACTATCAATTTATGTGGATACGCTAATCTCAGGAGTTACTAATCTCATTTGAGAACTCCTTTATTCGCCATTTTTGGATACGTGTCGTGGCGGAGTAAGAATACAATTCACTACACCATCCCCTGTGAGCATCATAAAGGCTGCTAAAAAACATAATATGCATACATAACATAAATAACTTTTATGCACGAGAACAAAACCTCGAAATGAAAGCATTATACCTATACGTTTGCCCAGCGTAGTATAGTAAGTCAAGCAGAACAGTGGGACTAAAATGGACTAAAAATTAATTTATTTATTGACAGAGCTTACGTATAACTTGCATACAATATAGATCATACCTTCTTGATAAGTTTTCTGCGGTAGTGTTGGATCTGTTGGGCGTGCGTAAGACCGGCACGTCGCGCGCGCGCACCGGCCTCCAACTCGTCCGCATATTTCAGAACACGTACTTCTATGTCGCGCAACGTCTCACGCTTCAGTGATTGCTCCTCGCTACACACAAAACACGTTCATATTTTTTGTTAGTATACTAAATATAACCGTCCACCTGTTACGTCCACTATGCTATGGCCACTCCCCTGTTGTGACTGTATAAGAATACAAATATCGCCGCCCCTTACCCGTGTGAGTCGTAAAAATTTGGCTAAAAAATTATTGAGGGAATTGATAGCAACGATCTCTTGGGAAATCACATTAAAGCTCAGAGTTCCTTGCAAACTATTCAATAATATTATAGCAGCGCCTTTCATGAGCAATATTTCCAATAAAGCATGAATACAGTTTACAATAGGTTAACTTTTTTGAAAAAAAAAACATATTAAGCAAGGAACTTGTGCACAGTGAACAATAGTAAGCTCACCGCTATTATATAGGGCGTAGAACTCAAATAGACATGGCTCTTTTTATAAAAGCGAAAGGCGAATCAATGTACAATGCTAAAAATGTAAGAAATAAAATTAACGGTGCCTATCTAAAGTAACGAATAACACATAAATACTTGTAATTTTTATTTAAGACCCCTGCACACGATTCCCATCAATGTATTATTGCCATCTTGTAAGACAGGAAGTCTCGGAGAACGATTTTAATTGTCTAGGGCCCCGCAATAAATTTAATCAAAAAAGAAAACAGGAGGAGGTCGAAAGTTTTATTACCCTTCTATGTAAAGCAGGCGACATGAAGCAAAATTCACTTATAAGCCAATTATAGTGTTTGTACCTATCATGATGATGCGTGGACGTCGACAGTGGCGTAGTATTGGCGGGTACATCATCATCACTTGTGGGGCGGGGCCACGACGAGGAAGCTCCGCCCAATGTGGGCGTTGTACAATTGTCGCTATCCCCGCCTACCGCGTCCGGTTCCACAGTCTCCCAGCGGGAAGGCACGAACGTGCCCGCCACACGAAGGTTGTTGGCTTCTGATTCCGCTTCTAATGGTATGCCGTCGATATCTTCATCCACTAAAATATGAAATATTTTATGATTATAATTTTTAATTAAATACTTTATAAAAATATCCAGCATTTAAATACAGAAACTATATAACTCCAGTAGATCGATATCTTGACCACTACGACATCTGTGCAGTCTTCATGTGGGAATACTACTAACCCTTACATTGCTCGTGGGTGTCGTAAAAGACGAATAAGAAGAGCTTTTACATAGACCTGAGCCTCCTTCATCAGATACCCAGTGGTCAACAATTACAATCCGAGGAAGATTTGACGTCAGATAGGCGACCGGTTATAAAACCATTACAAAAACGTTTGCCACATGTTCAAGGGTAGGAGAGTAAGCATTGCATCAACCCTAAGCATTCGGGATAAGAGCAGGGTAATGATGATACTTTGTATGTATACTAAAAAAGATGTGTACCTATATGTATATTACATCATTGTCATCATAGCTCGTATACAACTCAAAGCTGGACAATAAAAGGAAAATTGATCTATTATACCACGCTATTGACGGGTTGGTATAACGTTTTATTTAGTTTTCTTTTTTCTTGCATATACGTTATATGCAATTACAATCGTTTAGCCGTCTTTTACAATACCCACGGGAAGATAAGGAGCAGTAAATTGTATTATTACTCAAATTAGCACAAGAATATCTAAACAAATACCAGGGGTTTCTAAACATATACTGGGGATTCTAAACAAATACCGGAGATTTTTAAACAAATACTGTCACAAAGTGATTATATGTACCGGGCACTCCATCGATATCGTCCGGTAGGACGTCCGGTTGTTGCACGTGAGCATGTGTATGCTGGGCGGCAAGGCGACGCAGCGCCGCCCCGTCCAGTGCTCCACCCGCCCACGACTCCTCCGAGGCAGACGAACGGGCCGGCGAACCAGCTTCCGACCCTCCGCCACCACCATCGCTAGGAGCTGCGGCTACAGCTGACGCTTCCGACGACGGCAGCTGTCCACCTTCAACTTCCTGTATATAAAAAAAAATTAAAAATAAACAAAAAAAAACTAATTTCAACATCGACAGGTGAATTTGATACTTGGACCACTGCTCCGACCATTCATCCCATCCCAGCTAGTACATGTCCCAATGCTTGGGCAAGCCTCCGCCAAATTAAGAGAAAAATTGACCCACTGTAACACGCTGGTGAAGGGTTTTATTTTCAGCTTGCCTACTCCTGCATGGAAGTTATATGCAAATTCTAACCCTTAGTCAGTTTTTACGACACCCAAAGGCAAATTAGTGAATTGTATTCTTACTCCAACACCACACAACAAAACTGATGGTCATTCGACTATCAATCATGTATCTCCGTGTGGTGACAGAGTAAGAATACAATTCGCCAACCCCCATTCTTCCCCGTGGGTGTCCTAAAAAACGATTAAGGGATATAATATGCATATAACATCTATGCAAGAGAAGAAAAACTCGATGAAAAACCCTATGACAACACGTCTGACCAGCGGGCTATATTAGGTCAATTTCCCTCCCATTGTGGAGGAGGTACGAGCCTTACAGTGGGACGTACATGAGCCGTGATGATAATAATACAGATACTCACTTTATCCTGTCCAAGGAATACGTCGTTAATGTGCAGTAGGAAGTCGGTGGGATACACCGCCCAGTCAGCCCACGCTTGCAAGATACGAGTGACGCGTGCACGGAATCCTTCAGCCTGCAGTCGTGACGTCATCCGTGTTAGAGCCAAGTGGGAGTTACGCATTATTTCCGTGAGCCGTTGCTGGAAACTGGAGACGTAAATTATTGATAAATAATTTATTAATATTTATATACAACTAGCAACCCGTCCCCGCTTCGCTTCGGTTTCAGTTGCCTTAGCCGCGTAGTTCCCGTTCCCATGGGAATACCGGGATATAATATAGCCTATGTTACCCCCTGATATTATAGCTATCTGTTGGTGAAAGAATTTTTAAAATCGGTTCGGTGGTTTAAGCGTGAAAGCGTAACAAACAAACAAATAAACAAACATACAAACTTACTTTTGCATTTATAATATTAGTAAGGATACTTGATCATTAATAAATCATATGCCGTGTGGTGACGACTAAGGGATTAAGTATGCATATAACATCTATGTAAGAGAAGGAAAACTCAAAATAAAACCCTATATCAACACGGCTGACCAGCATGGTATAGTAGGTCAATCTCCCTCCTATTGTGGAGGAGGCTCGAGCCCAACAGTGGGACGTATTATGAGCTGAAACGATGACTTGATCATCATCATTTCAGCTCATATACATCCCACTGCTGGGCTCGAGCCTCCATATCAAAAGAACGTGACCTACTATACCATGCTAGGCAAACGTGTTGGTGTAGAGTTTAATTTCGAGTTTTCCCTCTCTTGCATAGGGGTTATCTGTATCCCTTATTCGTCTATTACGACACCCTCTCTTAAAAGGGGGTGATGAATTGTGTTCTTACTCTGTCACCACATATGCATGCATATAAAATGTGGCATATAAAATGGCATAGGATTTTACTTCAAGTTTTCCTTCTCTTGCATAGATATTATATGCATACTTTATCCCTTAGTCGTCTTTTACAACAACCACAGGCAAAAGAGGGGGCGGCGAATAGTATTCTTACTCCATCACCACACGGATTTTTTAATTGCTTTAATTAATTGTGGTGAATCACATTGTAAACACCGAACAAAGTAATGTGTGACTTTATTTTGCTTAAAGTCGCCTCTGGTTCGCGGTCACATGGAGTCTCTCACGGCTGCAACGGAACAACTGTATGTCGACTACATGGTGCCCCATGGTCCACATGGAAAACTGAAAAATCAAGCCGGCGTTTAGCGTATTAAACATATAAAATACTAACGCATTCCTATAAGCGCTAGCGTTGGTGAGTTTGGCACCAGCGTTATGCAAAATGTCGGAGACGAGGTAGAGGCGCGCCACGCGTTTGGCCGGTCCCGTTGTCTCCCCGGACAATGCTTCGGCCACGCACTGAGCCACTTCACCGGCGGCCTCCGCATGTTCCAAGCACCATGCCATAGCAGCCCCGACGCTCGCACGAGATGGAGTTAATCCACGGATCAATTCCTCTAACCGGTCACGTTGACTGGAAATAATCATTATATTATAAATATATTACGCTTGCGTTGTGTCTAGGGTTCAACACTAAATGTCACTGGAACCAACTAATCAAGTCGTCCAACCTTCCAGACGTCCCAAATGGGGCAATATTACAAAAGAGACCTCAACAAAAAAGATTTATGTTAAATTAAAAAGTTTCATTACAGCCGATATTTACGCGAGTGTTACATATGTGTAATAAAACTATTTTTATTAATTTAATAGATTTATGCGTGCCCGACATTTGCAACACATTTCAGCGTTCATGGTTACAGGAGAACTCCGTCTTCTGTCCTATAAATCAAATACAACCGCGATGATTAAATACAAAATTCGTAAAAATGATTTTATTTCACAAGTTATTTATAATAAATAATATTATTCTGACACGAATAGAAATCATTTATTTATTTTAAAGAACAAGAAATAAACTCCTTTTTTTTTTGGGGTGGGTTGCGGTCGGCGCGCTCCTCGCACCACTCCGTCCGGGGCGACAGAGGGGTGTAAGCACGCAACTCCCGCAACCCACCCAAGATGCACGTCGCCTTCGTCGTTGGGCCGACCACCGGAGCAGGGTTACTTGTCATCAGTGGTCGGCCCGACGGAATACCCCCTACAAGAAATAAACTCCTAAAAACAATTAAAAATTTATTCAATGCCCTTGGTGGGAAATGAGCGCGCAGCCCACTTGACAGTATGTGTGGTAAATCATCACTCATGGACTTCTGCCATACATACCAGGCACACAGTCAAGCCACTGGCTAGCCTGATCTAGCATTTACAATGTTACATCAGACCATACAAATAAATTGACAATTTCATCATCATCTCAGCCCAAATTAATCTCAGTTGTGTCATTTTTATGGCAAATTTTTCTTCTCTTGCAGATATTATCTACATATTGTATCCCTTAATGGTCTTTTACGACACCCGCGAGCAAAAGAAGGAGTGGTGAATTGTATACTTACTTCGTCACCACATGAAGGGAAAATTTAAAAGTGCTTTTTATTACAAGAAACCATTAGTTTTTAGAATGTGGAATAAATAGTACGTAAATAATATAAAGACATAAATATTTTTTGTACTGTTATATATCAGTTTCAATTATTTATAATACTAGGTGCAGGATAGATTATTTTATTAGACTACCAAGCCACCTAATATAGCGAAGATAGCGACAGTCTTTAAATATGATCAGAGATTTTACTGTGTACATAATCATCATCATCATATCAGCCCATAAACACCCTGCTACTGGGCTCCAGCCACCTCCACTATGGGAGAGAAATTGACCTACTATACCACGATGGTCAAACGGGTTAGTAGAGGGTTCTTCTCTTGCATAGATGTGTGAGGAAACTACAGAGTAAACTGTCTAGTGAAATCTAACTTAATCAGTTAAATTATCTTTCTAGTGCACGTGTGTATGCCACTGAACTCCTCCTAAACGGCTGGACCTATGTTGACGAAATTTTTTGTGTGTATTCAAGGGGATTCGAGGATGGTTTAGATTCACAATTGGATCCGGTAGGTGGCGCTGTTCGGGCAGGACAATAACATAACTTGAGCACGTGTTTACCGATTTCGTCAATCTTTTTTAAGTTTTATAATACTTTGAAAATGACTATTACGGAAAAAAAATTAAGAAAGTTGCGCAGAAAATTAGAAAACTTAAGAAAAACTTAACGACTATATAAACTTTTCTAATGTAACCTTTTTTTCGACTATATAAACTTTTCAGAAGGGTTTAGAGTCACAATAGGACCCGGTAGGTGGCACTACTATCGATTTCAAGGAGAATTCCTTTTATTTTATTTGAACAGAACAGCGTCTGTTGGGTCAGCTAGTACTGTTATAGATATTTATATACATATGTCTTTAAATAATAATACCACTTTATGGTGTTGATGGTGTAAAAATACAATATGTGTACACAATCTATGCAACAGATGAAAAACTCGAAATAAAACCCTATACCGACCGACACATCTGACCAGGATGACATACTAGATCATTTACCCTCTCATTGTGGAAGAGGCTTAAGCCCAGCAGTGGGAAATGTATGAGCTGAGATGCTAGATTAAAAGAATTTCATAGGTTATTCTATTTTCTTTTTTTTAAGTTTCTCATGTAACTGAAACCTCTAAAGACCTTATGAGAAAAACATAAACACCTATTTTAAACTGTTATTTGAGAGATCGTTAGAAAACCCATTAGCTTTAAACTAAGAAGACAGTTTAATATCAATGGCTAAGGATATTTATTATATCCAAATATTGTATACATACTTGTTAGATAATGTTCCCCTGATATTCTCTTTGGCATCTTCCTCCTCGACAAGTTCGTCAGGCATGCCGGCAGTGTACAGGTTCATGACCGGCGGACGCCATACAGAACCACCTGAAAACATTATAATCACCATTATCCGCCTGTGTTTATTTCTATATATGTACAAGGTGTATCAGGTTATGGGGCAACTGGTCAAATGGGAGTTAATGGTGGTAGGAACCCATGAAAAATATTTGAAGGAAAAATATTGATTCGTTAACGAATTAGAGACATATAAAGTTTTCAATTTTGTCATCGCTTTTTGGTGTAAATCTGATTGAAATGTATAAAGTCAGTGATACTTAATCTGCAGCATATTCGTACTTTGTTAAATGTTCATTAGAAATTGAATAAATCAATGATTACGTTCGCACAGGCAAGACAAATTTTGCTTTAAATCAGCTGATCAGCCGATGACCGTTGACAAGGCGCCTTTGTACCTACGTTACCATTGAAGCGTTTGCGCAATTCATACCTATTTATGCTGTCGAAGCTTTACATGCCTGCATGTATCCTGTCTGTACATGTCTGTACTGCCTACATAATACGTAACATTTAAGGCATAGACTCTTAGACATACATATTTGAAATCACTGTAACTTTTATGTTATATTGTTTTTTGTGTAATATACATTCTAATTGCGATCTATGACCATTAAACTACAACATACTCGAACAGTTGTCCCATAACCTGATACACCCTGTATATATGGCAGCGACCACTTCTTGCTGAGTCCCATGAACTCACGACAAAGTGAGCTGTTTTCTCGTTTGCCTTTATGGCCATATAAAAAAAAAATTGCAGAACAGGTTTCATTTCTATAGAATCAGAGAACACTCGAAGATTATGTTCCTCTTAATCCTGAGTGAGAATGGAGGTCGAAAGGCTTGGGTGGCAAGGCAACATTGCAATTCCATAGTACGCCATGCGATCTCTATCCGCTTTTGGTGTGGATCGCAGGTAGTTAACAGGCTGATTAAACTCTAAAACTATTTAAAAGATTATATATTGGGACTTACGCCTCATTGCATCTCGTAAGACGTTCCAAAGTAAAATGTACAAAAACATAATTCGCACATTCCAAAAGACTATAAATATTCATTAAGCCAATGCCCGTATTAACCGACAACCACTAAAGATTAGGTAACACCTAAGGAAATATGAATGATACAACATTGATATGAATAAATTTTTTTGTTGTTAAAGTTAAATAATTACTTAAATTTAAGGTAATATCTAAGCAATATTTGGCACGTGACATTGATTTCATATGTTATTTATATAATCATAGGTGTTACCTAAAATATAGCGGTCGATGATGAAACAGACATAAATCTTTATTGTTTTTATCACATGTAATATTTTTACCGTTGACTAAATATAAATGAAGGCTATATACCTAATACAGATTCATTTAAAATATCCCGGAAATATCAATGATTATCTATATTACAAATACACAAATGGCCGGATATACCTGACAGCATTATAATAACATTGAAAAACACTATTTATGAGTGTAGCTTTACTTGTATCGTTAATTTACGTATCTCCATTAGACATGTGTCCGCTATAGCAAAACATAACTAAAAACAGTTGATATGCCTCTTACGTATCATATCGGTACAAACAACCGACAATGACCCGACGTTGTCAACTAACAATAGGACAACAATTATTGGTTAGGTGCCATGATTCTTGTTTCGCTACGTTGGTAACCGAACGACCACTTATAAATCTAATAACGAAAATAATTATGCTATATCTCTCTTTGTACTTGATACCTGACGTGCAAAACAGAAAGGGGGCGGTTATTGGCTAGTGGCAACATTTCACGAATATTGATATAAGCGAAAGACGCCCTTATTTCTACTTACATAAGACTTAACTGCCACAAACTCTGGTAAATCAACCTGTAATGGTTAAGTAATTTTGTTTCTCGTTGCTACCGTATGCTACGAAAAGTGTTTACTATAGTTTGACCTATAAAAGGTTACAATGGTTAAACCGTGTATTAATAGAAATAAGGTTGCGATTATTTTTCGCTATATACCGATATTTGGCAACGATTCTCCATATCGATATTGATATCAAATAAACGGTTAGTAACCGTTGCCAGAAATAGCCGGTAAGGTCCATGTCCAATCTCTATACATCCATTAGCGTATCGGTGTCCACCGCGGAACATTGTCGTCCCAAAAGGGTTGTGATATTATAATCATCACGCTTGGTAGATGAATTGAGTATCGTGAGTGATGTTTATCGGGAGAATGCGCCACTCTTCTATTAATTCCTCAGTCGTTTTTAGGACGCCTAGAGGCAAGTGAGTGGTAAAACATTAATATTCTTAACTTATCACCACACGTTTATGTATCTATTACTATTATTTTGAGCACCTACTTTGCTCGACGACATTCAAATAATATCTGTACACAATACATACGAATTTGCTATTACTGTATTTGTTATGACAGCGGTGTTTGCCTAGAATAATAAATCAACCAACTTTCACTTGTATTAAATTTTGTAACACATTTATGGTCACTACGCCGTCACTATTTATCGCAGTATTGTTTTGTAGTCACATATTTTCAATACTAACACAAACAGTACATAACCATTTTAAATGTTGAACTAAAACCATGTTGAACTATGAAGTAGATGCTGCTTAAACTGCAGTTGGACTTGGTCCGCCTCCTCAAGAAGTAATACATTGTGTACCTTTAAACATACGGAAGTCTTCGAGGGACCATTGCTTAGGTGAGTCGCCCTGCAGCATAGAGAACAGTTTCCACCTATAGTAGACGTGCGCCGGTGACTGGTTCTCGAACAGAAAGCGGAAGAACGGGTTGTGGATTTCCTTGTTCATGATGATCGCTTCAAACATTGGACCTTCGCGGATCACAAACTCGACCATACGATGGATCAGCATTAGAATGTTCCTAAAATAAAATCACTGTGTTAGATTTTTAAACTAATTATTGATTGATCGACTATTTTGAACACTTAGCAGCGTTCATGGTCACGGGCGGACCTGTAGTAGTCCACCTGTAGTAAGTAATTTTATTTACAATATGTAATACTCACGTAAACATCAGACATCATTTAGTAATTATGCGTGTAACGACGAAATAAAACTACTATAAGCTACCACCTATTTTTTGGGAGACGTCACAAAGGGCTAATGCACGTGCAAAGACGCCAGGAGAAGGTACGATAGCTCTCTCCTAGGAATATATAACGCCAACTGTAATCGCCAAGCAGTGTGGCAATTAAGACATGATTCCCTATCGAGAAGTAAGAAGAATGAATAGGCTTCTATGTATCCTTATACCAATAGCTTTGAGGCGGCGGACCGTGTGCGGGAGGAACGACTCCACGCAAACACGGTCCTCCGCCGGCTATCGGCGACGACGATCGGCGTCCCGGGGAGACGTCGATGGGAGAGGGTATTTCTTCGGGCCGACCACTGAAGTCAAGGAACTTTGCACCGGTGCTCGGCCCTACGACAAAGGCAACGTGTTACATGGGTGGGTTATGGGACCGCGCGCCGCCCCTCTGTCGCCCCGTATGAAGCCGAGCGGCGAGTGCGCTGACTGTACTGCCCACCCAAAAAAAAAAATACCAATAGCTTCAACTAATAGCGATACTTTACAAACTATAACGCTGAAGTGCCCATTCCAAAACAATAGTTTTACATAAATAAAAGTGAATAACGTCTAAGGCATAAATCAATATCCTTGTCGTGGCGGACTAAGAATACAATTCGTCAGCCCACGTCCGTGGGTATCGTAAAAGACAACTAAGGGATTAAATATGCATACAACATCTAAGCAAGCGAAGGAAAGAAAACCTTACCAACCCATCTGACCAGCGTATAGTAGACCATATTTACCTCCTATTATGGAGGACGCTTGACCTCAACAATGGGACGTATATGAGCTGAGATAAAGGCATGTATCAATGAGTCCCAGGCCATTTCGAGTTTTCCTTCTCTTGCATAGTTGTTATAGGCATATTATATCCCTTAGTCGTCTTTTATGACATCCACGGCCAAGAAAGCGGATGGTGAATTGTATTCACATACCGTCACCACACAGGGAATTCAGAACTAACACATACCTTTCTGTAGGAATCACAACCCTTATAATTGATTGAGACAGTATCTGCAAATAAAGAATTTCATAAAAATTATGTGTAATAAATTATTAATATTTTAATACATGATTTGTTTTCTCAGCCCACATACATCTTAATATTGGGCAAGAATCTCCTTGACTTTATGGCGCTGCCCATACCACTTGGCATTCATCATCTCAATTTATATACGTCTAACTGCTGAGCCCAAACCTGAACCACAATAGGAAGGAATTTGAACCTACTATACCACGCTAGTCAGACGTGTTGGCATAGGGTTTCATTTCGAGATTTCCTTCTCTTGCACAGATATTATATCCTTCAGTCTCTTACGACACCCACGAGTTCTTACTTATAGGGAAGTGGTGATTTGTATTCTTAATCCATACCCACACGAAATTGGCATTAGAGTGGAAGTTTCTCTTCTTTTGGATTAGTGTTATCTGCTTACGTCCGATTAAGAAGTCGGTCCTCACAATATCTGCAGGAAAAGGTTGGCTCGTTTCTGTTATATCATACGAATAAAATTTTGCTATATATTAAAATAAATGTTTTTACCTGTTCATAGAGATTTTTGTCATCCGGATCGCTTGGATAATACTCATCGGGGCGTATCCGAGGTATCTGAACCAATCAAAAACGTATAAAGTTTGAATATTCACAAATATCTATGCATACATAAAAATACTCCACCTCCTCTTTTACCTATGGGTGTCGTAAAAGATCACAATGGATTATAATATGCAGCATTCAAACCACTGTAACTTCTGTAAGCCAGGATCCACAATGGTCACTCTACAAGTCACCGATGTTTGACCCCCAAGCAGTTCCAGGAAACGCTTTTAACTGTCTTGCGACCGTTACTGGTGTAATAAATTTAATTTAAAAAATAAACAGCAGATTCCGCTTGCCTACTATGCAAATTGGGAGACATGAAACCAAATTGGCTAATAAGCCAATAGATAAAAGAATGTACAGGTACGTTCTGCAGCAGTATAACACCAGGGATATGAGAGACTTTAATGCCTATATGTGAATTTTAAGATTGAATGCAATAATAGGTATGGCACAAACGCCTGAACGCACGGCAATTTTCTCGAGTTGCTATAAGGTCCGTATAGCATACTATCCCAGACATGACTTGCAAACTAACATGAGATCGCGCTCGTTACACCAGAGACTGCACTTCCAGAGGATGTGATGAGCTGTTTGTTCAAAATCGCAGTTGGGAGATGGAAGATTGACAAAATGGTGAATCTACTAGTTCTAAATAGAATAATTTATTTCTAAAATACCCCTAGTTTAAGAGTTGTGGTCGGCAAATTTAATATACAAGCACACTACACCCACATTATTCAAGGTAATACAGCATTTGAGGCCCAAAAAGGTAATTTAGTCTGTAAGAGTAACACTTATAGTAATTAAAAGTAGTCTTACTTTATTAACTAGATGCTTTGGTGGCTGCGCGTTGAATGGCAAACCGGATGGAGGAGGCGGTTTGCTGGGCATTTGCAATGCAGGTGGAATGTAAATAGGAACAGGTGGTATAACAACCGCCTTACCCCAACCTAGCTTCATTTCATATGTCATTATTTCTTTACCTAAAATATAAAAATTCGTTATAAAATGTTATCATATTATTGCTGTACTTAGGTTTTTTTAAAGCGAATACAATTTAACAAACAATGCTTCTATTGCAAATATCTATTAAGAATTGTCCTTTGCTACTTGGTGTTCGCTACGAATACCACCCTTGCACTAGTCGTGACTATCGTCAAAGGCCTGATTCAACTACATCTCATGTCGTAAGGTTAAGAATTACATTCCCAAAGAGGGTTAACGTAACGCGGGCGGTCGGTCTAAAATAAAACTATTGGCAAAATATCAGTAATATGTATGAATCCGTATGGTGACAAATAAGAATACAATTCACCACACCATTTTTTGCCCGTGGATGTCGTAAAAAATGACTAAGAGATATATTATACATACATAACAACTGTGTAAGAGAAGGAAAACTTGAAATAAAAGCCTATACCACCAGCGTGGAGCCAATTTCAAGAGTAATTTGCATCCTACTATGGCTCCTATATGAGCTGTGATAATAATGATGATGATAAAATTATTTTTAATGTTTACGTGAGTATCACATTGTAAATAAAACTACTTTACGAATTTTATTGCGTTTGTATTTAATTTTTGATTGCCCGACGTTTCGAACACTTTACAGCATTCATGGTTTCTCAGTGAGGCCGCGTTCCGATCCGGTGGTAGTACATTAGATTTGTTAGGTTTAAATTAATAAACTGTCATAATAATTACTACAAATTTAATGTTTAACAATAATTACTAACCATAAAGAATATAATTTTCTCATATAGAATTATTTTCTTCTTGTACTGGCAATAAATTTGTTACAAAATGTGGGTCAAAATTTAGTAACTAATTTCTATAGCGGGTAGATAATTATAAATATCTGCAATAACGATTGGACGTCAGACGACTTACCACGACGACCGTGACCATGAACGCTGTAAAGTGTTCGAAACGTTGGACAATCAAAAATCTAATACAAACGCGATAAAATCCGTAGTTTTATTTACAATGATGATGATGTATGATAGTAGTAATACGTAGATTCCAAAGAATAGGATAAGCGCAGGGTGGCAATCAAAATTTTTTCTGTGAAGAGATCGAACGATCAGTTGGTGCTATACATTCTACTGTGGAACACAAACCTGCCCCAGATGAGAATTATTACTCTATCAAACAAGGCTGATGTTAGCATAGTGTGTTTTTTCGGTTTTTTCTTTCTCATACAGTGGTGTTAAGTCTTTATATCCTACAAATGATTTTAAAATACTCACGGGAGAACAAGTTTTGGTAACTATTCTATTCCTACTCGATATTTTAACTCACCACACTTAAAATGTTGCAAGTTAATTAAATGTTATGTTCATACCATTTATACATCTAAGTGCTCTCTCTCCATCCTTCCTGGACATGAACGCGACGAAACCGCAATTGCGACCACGCGCCTTCTCCTCGTCAGAGCGCGGCCACATGATCTTGATACTAGCCAGGGGACCGTAGCGACCGAATATCTCCATCAACTGTTGTTCTGTTATCTAAACAAAAACATAATTCATTGACAATCTAATTTTGTAAATACTACATTATAAATATTGTAATTTTTACGATATTCCGTGTGGTGGCAGAGTATGAATACAATTCAACACTCCCTATCTTGCCCGTGGATGTCGTAAAAGACGACTATGGGATATAGTATGCACAAAACATCTGTGTAAGAGAAGGCAAACTCGAAATGGAACCCTATACCAACATGTCTGACGAGCATGATATAGTAGGTCAAATTCCCCCCCATAGTGGAGGAGACCAGAGCTCGACAGTGGGGCGTACGTGGGCTGCGATAATGATGATAATGAAATATTGTAATAGAATTATTTATATTGCTGTTGGTGGCAAATGAGCAAACAGCACACCTGATGGTAAGTGATACTGCCGCTCGTGAACCTTTGCTAGGCCGCTGCCTACCCTGAAGAAAGTAAAAAGTAAAGGAAGTGTGAATGCGTAATGAGGTTAACAAATGACAGCCAGACTCGAATCAATAATTGTCGCACAAAGTGTTGTCCTACTTGTGAAGCAAATACGGAACACTGGTATGGTAGGTCGGTATCTTAACAACTACGCCATCTTTGCAGTCAAATATAACGTGCCACAAAAGCACAAGAACCAGCTAAAAGAGCACCAGGAAAAGGGCCTGCAGGGGTCTTCATCATCTCAGCTTATATTCACTGCTGGTGTCGAGTCCTTCACCAAAATAGAAGCGACCTCTTATATCACGCTATTTTTCCTTATCTAACATAAATGGTATCTCCACCTATAAGGTCTTATTAGTCATTTACTAGCTATGGACAAGAAAAGAGATGGTGATTTGCATTCTAACTCTGTCTCAGCACACGCACAACCCCTCTTATATAAAAGCCTATACTCAACACTACACCGCCATGGTTAGTTGAATGGATAAAACAGATTTTAACAAAAATGATTATACAGTGTGTATCAGGTTATGGAGCAACTGTTCGAGTATGTTGTAGTTTAACGGTCATAGATCGTAATTAGAATGTACATTACACAAAAAACAATATAACATAAAAGTTATAATAATTTCAAAAAAATGTGTCTAAGAGTCTATGCCTTAAATGTTACGTATTATGTAGGCATGTACAGACAGAATACATGTAGGCATGTAAAGCTTCAACAGTATAATTTCATTCATTCATACCTAGAATTGCGCAAACGCTTCAATGAGCGTAGGTAACAACGGCGAGCCGTCAACGGTCATCAGCCGATCAGCTGTTTTAAAGAGAAGTTTGTCTTATGCGAACGTAATCATTGACTTATTCAATTTCTAATGAACATTTAACAAAGTATGAATATGTTGCGTATTAAGAATCATTGACTTTATACATTTTAATCGGATTTACACGAAAAAGCGATGACAAAATTGAAAACTTTACATGTCTCTAATTCCTTAACGAATCGATATTTTTCGTTCAAATTTTTTTCATGGGTTCCTACCACTATTACCTAGCTCCCTTTTGACCAGTGGCCCCATAACCTGATACACCTATATATAATTTTGGTAATAATGATTTTAAAAAATCTGTAAGGTGATAATGTAAGAATATAATTCACCACCTTGACAAAGGGCTTGCGCGCGGACTAGGGGAAGCCCTTCCCGCGTGGGACCTCATACCGCACCACAGTTGAGACCCAAAATATTGCTACTGCGCATCTAACGTCATTGTGTAACTTATGCGCCGGTAGTTATGGCAATTTGTTTCGTTCGTTGAGCGAGAGAGCTGGAAGCGCAACTTTCTGAGGGTGTTTGCGTGTGGTGGATTTTCGCAATGCCTTTAATATCACCGAATCCCATTACACGCATTAACAATACCTTCACTTTCTAAAATAGTAAGCAGCCTAGCAAAGGTCTCTGTGTGGCAGTATCATTAACCATCTGGTATAGGTGTAGGGTTTGCTTGTTTGCCACCAATAGCAAAAAAGAAAGGTAATAGTTATAAGTTATTTTCTCTCCTTATGAAGGAGACTCAAATCCAGTAGTACAATGTCTATGAGCTGAGGTAATAATTATGAACTTAAATAAAACTGATTAAAAATACTCGATGACTATTTTGAACATACCTTCGGATTCAAATTGCCCAAATATAAATTGGTAGTGTTAGGATCACCAGTGTCATAGGATCCAACATCTGGTATGACATCTAATGTAGGTTCAACACCAACAACCCCTCGCTCTCTTAACACATTCTTGTATTTATGACGCTCTGATCTCTCTTCTTGAATTCTGTTAAATAAAAAAAAGTTTGTAACAATTAAGTGCTCTTCTAGGTAAAACAACAGCAACTGCGATCGATAATTTCAAAAATAGTGACTATTATAGTCTCATAGTCACTATGTTTGAAATTATCGAGCGCAGTTGCTGTACGCATACGTTTTCACAAGAAGATCTGCTACAGAACATGTAGGAATGTTATAAATCTCCGTAACCTAAATAAAAATATAAGGAACACCGTAAGCCAATCCAATATAAGTTTCGAATAATTTAGATTATAGAGTTGTTGTATCTATGAAACATGTTACGACAGTTTTACTATCAAACTACAATTCACATCCTAAATGTAAGTTGCCCCAAAGGGAAATGATAACCATCCTACATCTCGGCTCATATATGTGCTCTAGTCCCAGCTGTCCAGGAGGCTTGGGCACTGCTTGAGCAGTGCAAGCCCACTGCTGTGCTCAAGCCTCCTCCACAAAAGGAGGGCAATTGACATTACTGTACCATGCTGGTCAGATAGGTTGATATAGGTCTTTATATCGAATTCTCCTTCCTTTGCATAGATATTATATGCATATTATATCCCTTAGCAGTCTTTTACGATATCCACGGGCATGATAGGTAGTGGTGAATTGTATTTTTATACTGTCACCATAAGAAAATCACAGCCACCCTTAGTATTTCCTTTTTACTAAATCTAAAAATCTAATATCTGTAACTGAAACTATCCCAAACTGTCCAATAATCTGAAATAATTTCATATCCATAGCCATATCTGAAACCAGTATAATATTATACTAATATCTGTATCCAGTTTCGAAATTTTACATCCATAACATTGCTAGTTGATAGACTGATTGATGCATAAAATACTACTCACTGCCTAAGTTCCTCTTTAAATAGTTCCAAGTTACTCTTCTTCTTGTCCTGTCCTTTCTTCTTTGGATGTGGTCGACCAGATAGTTCAGATCTTTGGACTAGATTTCGCACCACTTCAGCTTCAGATGAACTCCGTTTCTCATCAAGTCGAGATACTGGTTTGTACAGTTTACCTCGCTCTGAGGTGTCTTCCTCTGTTAATAAACGTCAACAGATTAAATATCACATTCAGTATTCATTCATTTCAGCTCATATATCGACACTTTTTTTTATGACATAAAAGAAACCATATTTTAAACTATTTGGCATAAAAACGATTTTCCTTAAAATTTGAGTTAGCGTAATATAAATTGCTGATGTCGATTTGTCTTATTGCTGGGCTCGAGCTTCCTCTACAATAGGGGAGTAATTGACCTACTATACCGTGATAACAGGACGTGTTGATGTAGGGTTTAATTTGGGATTTGCCTTCTTTTTTTTTATTGCCAACGGTGGCAAACGAGCAAGCAGCACACCTGATGGTAAGTGAAACTGCTACACATGGACCTTTGCAATACCAGGGGCACAGCCAGGCCGTTGCCTACCGTGAAGAAAATACTCTTCTTAAACCTCGTTTAAAGACGGACATGTCATAGCGCTCGGGGAAACACAGCAGCAGGTAGTTCATTCCAGAGCTTGCACGTACATAGGAAAAATGATCGCTGGAAATTGATCGTTGAAAAATGATCGTTGAAGACCATAACGTTTCCAGGTGAAATGGATGATGCGAGAGTGTGATACTGCCCTGGACGGACTGGCCTGCGACTGCAGACAAAAGACTGTCGACAGTGTGGTCCTACCACCAATAAGTGAATTCTTGTGCGTGTTTCTTTTGCATAGATGTTATATGTATATATAAAATCTTAGTCGTCTTTTACGACACCTACGGGCTGTATTTTTACTCCGTCACCACACGGAAAAATATCACATAATAAAAGATATTCCATGTGTTGAGATAAGTCAAGAATACTATGTGACACCACCCATTATTTTGCCATAGGAGTCTGAAAAGGCTATGAGGAGGGTCAGTAGTGTCATAATAGAAGGATACTCATAACACCAGCTGTGATCGTTCAAGCGTCGACTTTATGATATAGAAAAATATATCAGCTCGATTTTTTTTCATGCTCATGTGGTTATTTATGCCTAAAAACCAGTTTATATTTTTTTTGTCTATCTGTTGCCAGTAATTTTCCAAATGGCTGGACTGATTATACCTGTCTATATAAGGAGTAGGCTATTATAATAACTTAGGCTGTACATAATTTCGAGAAACACCTATAAAATTTTGTCCAGTCTGGGAATCAAATTCAAGTCCTCATGGACTGCGGTCTCGTATCATAATATATTTAGAACATATTGGAGATTTAGAATGCGGGGCAAGGCTGATACTGAAGCAAAGCGAGGGTGGTTTGTTAGTATATATACATATATAAAATAGACTTAAAAACTGTAACATTTTAGGCAAATAACATTTATTTTCCCATTAGACAGAGACAGAGAGACAGCGACAGATATAACAATTTGATCAAGTATATCAATCTGGTCAATGTTGCAAGATAGGAATAAATGTAGTATTCTCTATGCAAAGTTGTCTTAGCAATTATAGTTGTCTTAGCAATTATAGTTGTTACAAAATAAAAGGCCCGTTTTGACAGTTCACGCCCAAGAAGTTTTCTATTTTTTACCGATCTAAATGTTTTGAAGGTAATTATATTTTTCATTGACAGGTACCGCCCACTGGCCTAAGTCCTGTGGCATAACAATTTTTTCATATTGTTTACAGACTATTAATAATCGGTTAAGAAAAAATAAATCAATCAAGATATATTTTTTTAGGCGGACTCATACTTGGCCGGTGTTATTAATTTTAGTACTAGTATTTAGACCAACTAATTACAGAATTACACCAGATGTGTAGTGATTTTTACTGAAAATTCGAGACGTCAATATTGACAATATGAAAATGAAATAATATATATATGTATGTGTAACGATAGCTCAACTGACAATTTTGGCTCATCATCTTAAGAAAATGATTAACTGAAGATTCACTTTTTCTCGATATTTTTGTGATTGAGTAAATGTTATTGTAACAAAAACATTAAATGATAGAAAAATTACCATGCATAACTTTGTATCATTTCAAAATACCTACAATATCACAGTTTAAGTAAAATTTTCAAATCAAAACTTTAATCCAATGCACTTTACAATACAAATTCAAATCAATTATATACTCATGCAAACTTGAATCGATTTATCGTATCGAGTTGTATGGTTCATCACTAATTACATCGGTAAGACCAAATGTCAAAACGGGCCTCTTATTTTGTGACAACTATAATATACACAAAAGCGGTAAAATAAACTGTTGCAATATCACTTTAGACATTTTCTTTTTATAAGTCATTTTATTAACCTTATTTTTTTATAGTAATAGACTATAAAGTAGTGAAAAGTGATTAAAATAATGTAATACTAACTCCTTGCTCCTGCATCATATGTACCGGCCTTCACCCAAACCTTGCTGGTGGAACTAGGAACCTCCTGGAAGGTCTCCACAAACTCTTTGAAAACCTGTAATGAAAATATTACGAAATATGAAATCATCATCATCGCAGCCCACTTACGTCCCACTGTTGGACTCGGACCTTCTCCTTAATGGGAGGGAATTTGACCTACTATACCATGTTGGTCAGATATGTTGGTTTAAGGTTTTGTTTTGAGTCTTCCTTCTCTTGCACAGATGTTATGTGCATATTATATCCCTTAGTCGTCTCTTATGACATCCACGGGCAAGATAGGTAGTGGTGAATTGTATTCTTACACCGTCACCACACGGAATAGTCATATCATTCATTCAATTTAATTTATCACACACCCAATACAAGCTTGGTAAAGTGGGTAATTTCTAAGTTGAGCTTGCAACTGAATGTTATTAGTTAATGCATTACTTTATGTCACCTATTATTTCACACCATATTCCTATATATATTTCTTCATGTTTTAAACAACATACTAAGTTTTATAATGATAATTCTCTTAATTATTTACTATTATGCTCTTATTTCTGTTAGATGCGGCCTCAGTGATTAGCTATATTTTACGCTTAAACAGTAATAAAATTATGATGTATTTACATGAGCAGCTGCTTCTTCCTCTTCTTTCTTCCTCAGCTCTTCGAGTTCCCTTTTTGTAAGTCCTCGCGAGCTCATCTTCACACAAAATATTTAGTACCCATAAATAAGCTTACTGTTCGTTAAAGGAACGTTCCTTACAACATTAAAAACGTTAATTGTAATCACACTTCATTATATAAAATGTATTTTACTCCGTTGCTATAAATTTATTTATTGTATTTATTAAAAACAATGTAACCTATCCAACACCGTTGTAGGGATGGCGATCTGAGACCGATTAATAGAGGAATCGATTTTTCAGGGCCCAATAAATCGATTTTATTAATCGATACGGAGCACTGAATCAATTGGGTGAATCGATCGACCCTAGAAAATCGTCACTTGATTTTTTCTGCAACAACACTTTCAGATTTCCTTAAAAAAGGCTCATCGCAATCCTACCACGAGAATAGTATACCATTTCCAATCGATTCATGTCTATATTGTTTTAAGACAATACACGCCAGGTTTTCTAAAAAAAAAATCACAATCCCGCCAGACAAAAGATGATAGATCGATTAATTGGAAATCGATCCTGCAGACCTCAATTTTCTTTTGAATCGATTCTTTGGACAATTGAAATCGATTCAAGAATCAATCTTATTCAGGAAGATCGCCCACCCCTACACCGTTGCTTTTACTTTTTAGGAATTTTGTTACATGGTTACAAAGAACTTTACGCCATGTCATGACCACGCCGTTTAAAGCCATTGTCCGACAGTAAGTAAAATATTACAATCATTAAGGTTTTCACCTTGTTACCAAGCTAATAAGCTGTTAATTCATATACACCTTTATTTTGACATTTATTTGATTTGCGCTGCAAATTATTTAGGATCAAGTCAGAAAAATCAGTTTATTAGGATTAGCTCGGTTTTAATAGCTCGAATGATGTTAACGTTACTATAAATTGTAGAGCGTAAAATTAGGTACTCTTAAACAGGTATTTTTTAAGTTTTAAGAAAGCTACTATATGACGGCTTTATACGTCTATACTCAAACATGACGGACTTTCAAACTTTCGCTCCTCTTTTTACTACCTTAGGGGATAAATTGCCAAGAATCCTTTCTTAGTGCTAGCCTACAGTGTAAAAATAATCAGCATGCAAATTTTCATGGTTCTAGTTTCGGCTGTGCGTTGATACGTCAGTCAGTCAGCTTTTCCTTTTTTATAAAGATTTCTGATATTTACGCGAGTATACACATTGTAAATAAAACTACTTTACGGATTTTATCGTTTGTATTTGATTGCCCGACGTTTCGGATACTAGGTGTTCAGTACGTATATTATTTAAAATATTTTTACGCTACTGTATTAATAAAATTTTAAAATAAAACAAGAAATTAACTTTATTAAAACCAAGAAAATAAGCTTTTTTTTAAGCAGAAGATATAGAAAAATATCAATTTAACAATGAATTTTGAAAGAACTGTTTCAGACCGATTCATTATTTCAGCTCATATACGTCCCACTATTGGCCTCGAGCCTCCTCCACAATAGAAAGGCAATTGACCTTATTATACCTTGCTGGTCACTTGGTCACACAGGTTGGTATAGGGTTTTGTTTTGAGTTTTCCTTCTCTTACATAGATGTTATATGCCTATCTCTCTTAATCGTCTTTTATGACATTCACGGGAGTGGTGAATTGTATTCTTACTACGTCACCACACGGTGCCAGACTGATTAATCGGATTATTTGTTTATATACTGTGTGGACATGTGTGAGTAAAGACAGACAAAACGTGCGAGGGAGAGGGAATGATTAGGGCCACCATTTATGATTCGTTGAGCGCTGAATAACCAATTGAACTCTCTCTCTTGTTAATTTTGACAAACACTCAAAACATACGTGGAACATTGTTAAATCATTTAACACAGCACATCACTGCTTTATATTACATGAAAACTAAATAAAATTATTTTATGTGAATTTAAAATGAGAAGAAGTATGAGTCCAACACACTTTATTAAATTTTTCTTCAGGAAGGTAACGAAGCGATGACAAAACGCTATGAAATGTCTGTCAATCGACTTTGTTCAGGAATGTAACGGCCTGGTCACGACTTTGGTCTTAGCGTGCCGAGCAGCGCACCCTGGTAAAGCCTCATACAAAGCCATCTCAAAACCGTTTCATGTGAAAGTCGTTGTAATGGTATAAAATTAATATACACTCATTTGCAAAAAAAACGGGCACCTAAGCAATGAACCATTTAAAATGTTAATATTTCTTTGTTTGATAATTATAGGTAGTTTTATCCACACAATTTGCTAAATTAATAAGAAAATAATCGTTTTCATCAGTATTTCATAAAATTTAGATACAATTTATGGGAAATAATGCTAAACCTCGCTAGTAGTGTATATTCGCTAGTAGTGCATATGCTCATGAAGTAAAAATAAAAAATTTTTTTTGTTTGTTTTTCTTTAATAAAGTAAAAGCAGATAAATGTTTAGTATCGAGTGTGACCCCCTCTAGCTAAAATCACAGCTTGAATTCGTCTGGGCATGCTAGCGAGTATATCCCGGATACTTGCTTGTGGAATACGTTCCCACTCCGCAGTAATCACATTCTTCAGCTCTCTGATGGTCTGCGGAGCCGGGTGTACTGATCTCACACGCCGTTTCAGAACGTCCCAGACATGCTCTATGGGATTGAGGTCGGGACTTCGAGCTGGCCAATCCAAACGACGAATGCCGACCTCTTGCACATACGCATTAACATCGCGGGATCGGTGGGCGCGAGCATTGTCGTCCATAAAAATCGAGTCTTCACCTAGAGCGGCCAATGCGGGTTGTGCATGAGAAATTAGAACTTCCGTTATGTATCGATGCCCAGTCAGTGAGCCGTTTTCAATGAAGACTAACTCTGTACGATCCATTGAATTTATTCCTGCCCAAAACATAACAGAGCCCCCACCATAAGGTGTGATTTCTTCGAAACATGCCTCTGCAAAGCGTTCTCCTTGTCTTCTTAGCACTCGCCGACGTCGATCTTCACCGAACAGAGATATCCTGGCTTCATCAGAGAACAAAACCCTATTCCAATCGTCTTGAGTCCATGATTCACAATTTCTAGCGAACCTAAGCCTGTGAACTCTGTGCTCACGGAGTAATTTGGGGCCGCGGGCCGGGCGGTGACTGCGTATATTGGCAGCGAGAAGCCTCCTCCTGACCGTCCATAGACTAATATGCACATTTCTTACTTCTTGGAGGTTGTTCTTAAGATCCACATACGAAGATTTGCGATTTCTCAATGCGCGACTCACAAGAAAACGATCATCCCGTGGTTGGGTACATGGTTTTCTTCCAGAACCAGGCCTTCTCTCGACGGAACCAGTCTCCTGATATCGCTGCCAGGTCCTTTGGACTGTGGAGCGACTAACATTTAGCCTCCTAGCCACGAAACATTGGCTGCAACCCTCTTCAAGCAGCGCGATAATTTTGGTAGCTTTTACCACTTTATCTACCATTTTTGATACAGCCAAACAGCATTAAATAAAGCTTTGACAGTCAAGGATATGAAATTAATCGATAAAAATTGAATAAAAGTTATGAAAGTCGATGTTAACTTCTGGAACTTCGCGCCAAAAATGTAGGATAAAAAGGGGTTTTCTGTAAAAATGAACATCAAATGAAAAATTGAATTTAGAACGTACTTTTTTAAATACCACAGCATTTTTAAAACCGGCCAGTAACGTGTACAAACGATTGAAACCTTTTTGGTATTGTATCTTTTTAAATATGAATGAAAATCAAAACCGCCCGTTTTTTTTGCAAATGAGTTTATAATACATATATAAATAATTAATACAAACGCGATATAATCCGTAAAAGTAGTTTTATTTACTTTTTTTTCTAGTTTGGTCTGCCATTTTAGTATATATAGTATGTAGTAGTAGTGTAGTATACGTTTATAATATGTTATTACTATGTGTAGAACATTTATGTAAATTAAGCATATTTTGTATTTTTTTCTTATATAATTCATGTATTTTTAATTTATAAACAGATTTTGAAAATCAAAGTTGTTTCATTTAAACTTTAAACATTCAAGTAAAGGGTTTTTCAACAAGAACTTTGTTTTCTAAAACAAAATAAAACAAGAAATTTAGATGAAGATGATTCAAATTTATATGGTATTACGAAGAGAAAAGTTCGGCAATTATGAATGAAAAATGATATCTGGCAAATGTCCACCACGACCACGCTGACAGATGTCGATTCTTTCATCAAAGTTTTTAATTACTTTTTGGCACAATGGCGGGTCTATTTCGTTAATCACATCACGGATTTTGAGTTTTAAGGCTGCAATCGATTCGATTGGCTCCGTATAGACTCTGTCCTTAACATAGCCCCACAAAAAATAAGCCAGTGGTGTCAAATCACACGATCTGGCTGGCCACATAACAGCTGATTTTCGTGAAATTATGCGATCGGGAAATTTGGTTTGCAATAAATTGATCGTTTCATTGGATGTGTGACATGTGGCACCGTCCTGTTGAAACCACATGTCAGTGATATCCACGTCATCAATAATAGGCCAAAATTGAGCTGTTAACATCTCGCGATAGCGTGATCCATTGACGTTAGCGCATTTCCAGCCTCATCTTCGAAAAAAAAACTGCCCAATCACGCCTCCAGGCCACATAGCGCACCATACAGTGACACGTTGAGCATGTAAAGGCTTCTCAATAATCGCTCTAGGATTTTCAAAGCCCAAATGCGGCAATTTTGCTTATTGACGTACCCTGACAAGTGAAAATGGGTTTCGTCTGAAAACATGATTTTTTCAGAAAAACCAGCGGGTTGTTCCTGAATGAATTGAGCGAATCTACGGCGATGTGAATGGTCGGTCGGCTTCAATTCCTGCACCAGTTGAACCTTGTAAGGCTTCAAAACCAAATCCTTAGGCAAAATTCACCATGTGGTGGTTTTGGATAACCCCAATTGTTGGGAACGTCGAGAAATTGACAAATTTGGATCTTCTTCAACACTGTGCTCACGGCTGCGATGTTTTCAGTTGAACGACCCGGTCGAACACACGTTGGTGTTGGCACATTTCGTATCGAGCCTGTCGACTCAAATTTAACGACCAAATTCTTAATAGCGGTCTCAGGACGATTATGTTGTCAGAAAATATCACGAATTTCACGAAATGTAACTTTAACAGAACCACTATTTTCATAGAGGATTTTAATTATTTTGATGCGATTTTCGAGCGAAATTAAATTCATTGTAACAATTGCCAATGCATCTACTACGAATACGTCAAAAAACTAAATGCCAAAACAATCATGTGGTTGGTGTTGCTACAATTGAAAAACAAAGTTCTTGTTGAAAAACCCTTTATATGTGTGCAAAATTACTGCTCATTTAGTTTTGAAATAACTGGGATAAGGAGTTTTGAGATGAAACATACGAGATTTTCCCACTGTGCGCCGCTCCGCGCTTAGCTGCCGCTCACAGCGGCAAGGTCGTGAACGGGCCGTAATGGGGGGTCTGTGACCGCCGCGTAACAGCCAATAACCTACACGTAGACATGCCCACATTACCATCCGCGACACCCCAAAACGAGGTCCGTTCCTCACTAAAGTAGCCTTTGGTCGCTTAAAGCTTTTGCCGAGTTGAGAGATCTCAGCGCTCAACCACGGTCCGAGTTAGGCTGTTAAAGCCAACTACAGCTAACAGCTATAGACACACAAAAAAGAATTTATTATACATACATACATATTTACAAAAGAAGATTATCACAATATTAATTTGTCCAGAAGTCAATAATAAAAGTCATTTTGGTTACATATTATTTATTGAAAAAAGTATACATCAAAAAGTTTTCGATGTAAAATTAAAAAAAGAAGGTGTGCAATTTGCCATTTGTTGAACGAAGTCACCACAGGATTACAATACCAGCCAGGTTTGAAACAGTATATTTTTAATATTACATTAGCAAAATAAACCATATTAATAAAGACGTGTATTCAACCTAGCCGATATATGTAACTCGTTATTTGAACCTTGAAAAATATTTGCTAAGTTACCAAAGTTATCTTTACAGCCAAGTGGTAGATAGAAGAAAATGTTTGTCTTAAGTATAAATTAATTTGTGCAAAGCCTCCTGTACGTGATAACATGTATCTTATAATTGGCTAATTGTACTTATGAGTATTTATGCCACCATAGGCCTGATATAACTACCCATTGGCTGTAAATGCCACCATTTCGTCTTTTCATACTTTGTTCCTACTATAGAATATTACAAACTGTTACTGTTTTTAATTAATACTTACATTTAAAAATACATACATAAATAATACAATTCATAGAAATATAAACACTGAAATATTTAATGCATTGTTCAACTTTATTTAATTCGAAAAAATATTGATTATGTGAAATTTTCCTCTCAGGGCATTCAAGGACGTTGAAAATCAAATGAATGCCGGAATAAAAACTATTAATTCAGACAGATAAGCCGCAAAACATCTCATAAAAAATATCACATCATAATATTTGCGTTCAATGTTAAAAGGGCCGGTTTAATTAATATACCGCGCAAAGTGTACATATGTAATACAATACTAAAGCTTATCATACATTAAAACATGCCACATAATATACACATCTATTATACACAGCAAAAAATAATGTACATGGTCACAGAATGAATATCATAAGACAATTTGTGTGTACTCGACATATAATTGGCCAAAGTTAGTCGCCGTGTCAGTACACAGACGGATCAAGCTATAACGCATAACCTAAAAATACAGTAAGTAGTTTTTTTTTTGTTACCGTGCTTACACATATTGGTGGTAATCGGAGTTGCATTATACGATATAAAGTTTAACAATAAAAAACAGCAATGATGATATTATAATTACTTTTTTTCTGCTGGCAATATTTCACGCAGCCTAGTAAGACATTCAACATTCAGCACATAAAACAGAAGTTTTAAACAGCGTTATGTATAAAAAATATTCCTTTGACGTAATTAAAAATTAAATGTTTATATTTGTTGTGATTAAAATCGCAAAAGTATAATAATGAAGTCGATATGTATAAAAGCTTACGAGCAATCGATAAATTGTAAAATCTTGCGTAGAGCCCATGATATATTAGTCTCACCCGCAAGAATAAACAGACCGATAACAAATAGTAAAATTTGTAATGAATTATAAATATAAGTATAATTGATCTAAATGTCGTTAAATTCTGTTAGGAAGGCCACGTGCGGGGTGTATGGATGCCGCGGGCTCGTCGCCGCTATCCCTAACACTTATATAATGTTATAGATCAATATATGTACTTGTTTTGCAGATAAGGATGGTGCTCATCAATATGCCACCAACTCCAGAGCTAGCAGGTAGCGTAAAATAACTAGCGAGAGTCTTGTGTGATAAGACAGCGCGAGTGGTTATCATATTTAGTATTAAGATTGACAATCACTCGCACTTTATATGCTACGGTAATGCTAATCGCATATCATTTTACACTACGTAGCCCTGCTGACAAAGCGAAGTATCCGACATTGTATACATATATTTATATATGAATATTTTTGTCAAAACGGTCGCTATAATAGTTAAAAATCTCCAACATCAACAACAAGAAAACACTGCCACCGAATCAAACATTAGGGATATTATGAAAACATTTATATTTTATACTATTAAATGCATTTCGTCGAACATTGTACTACACTCCTAAAAATTAATGATCAATGATATAAAATAATAATAATAATGAAAAATAAACTTGTACTCGATTATTTGATCAATAGACAACTATTAAAATAATTTTTCACATACAATATACATCGAATATAATATAAAATTCTTTATAATAGTACGCTAGGGATTCGTGTGCGTCTGTCGGAGACATTCGGGGTTATATTTCGACTGGTTGAGTTTGAGGCAGAACACTAAATACAGTCCATTAGGAGATTAATCAATTAATCATATGCAGCAATGCTAATTAATCAATCCATGTGAAAAAAAGTTATTCAACATATTAAATCTTTCAGCGGTCTCATAATTATTTACTTGCACAGCTACATATGTTTAGCCATTCATATATTGCCATAGACAAGGGCTGTATAATCCTTACATCTCTTTGGAATGAGAACTTTATCTCAACGTTAAGCCTTATCGGTATTGAGAAGGGTTAAGAATAATGTATCACCGGTTGAGGTTGCTGCAGAAAATAGGCAGTAGAATTCTCCTTAGAAAATTAATATAATAACAATTGCCATCATCAACCCACGTTTTTATAATATTACGTCCACGAACTGAAGGATGGTTGGATTCATTAAGCTCTCATGCGAATAAGTTCTTAAGATAAAACGAAACCCATTGTCCCCGACACACGCTCACGTAATATTGTGAATAGTCAAATCCTCTCAAAACATTTTACACTGTACAGGGGATTGTGAGTGTTTACGGACAGATTGTGTTTTTTTTTTGCATTCGTTTACAATTTTCACACAACAATCTATGACATATTTAATAATTACATTTTATCAACACCATCGACTTACGAAAGCTATAATTTCAATAGTATTCTAGACCGTAAATTGGGTAATCTCCATATAATATAGCACGAATCGATATTATTCGATACTATAACTGAGGCGCGGGATATCTGCTATGACGTCATATGTAAAGGCGCCAAATTATATTGAAATAGGTCACTACCAGGATAGTTCAGTTAGTTAAGAGAACATTTATACATTTATTACCAAAATATCGTAAATTCAAATCACACGTTAATTTGTTAAAAGTCTTATAGTTTAATTTAAATATTTAAAACTAATTAAACATTTAATCGACATATTATCATGCCATAGTTATATAATTAGAAAAGCCGGTGTCATTTTTTTTTTGGAACTTCGGCAACGGAACCATTAACTTAAATGACACAAAATTCCCTATGTAAGGAATAATTTATATATATAACCATAAATTATAGGTGGTAGTTAATAAATGAGTGTCGTTGATACTTATTGGGTCACGTTGGCTTATTCTTTGTTACATGCCAGAGTATGAACCCGTTCGTATATAAGAAAATTATCATAAAGCCATATCTTTGTAAAGTGTTAAGGATGATCTTAGCACATTATATATTATATAAAATACTTTGACATATCCTGACATATTGCAGAAGTCGATTACTGTTATTTGAACTATTATGTTGGTACGTTACCTATTGTCAATATAATTTCGTATTTATGCAACATGTAAATAGTGGTTGAATATCCAAAGCCGACCTCAGATACAGTAGCTGTGGTGCATGTGATAGTTTGTGATGTCTCAAGCTTCCGCATCGGCACCCTTGAGCCGCAAACGAGCGAAATCTTCGAAAATAATGTCGTCGTCCTGCTCTTGGCCATTCTCGTCTCTGAAGGAAAAAAATAGACTTTTAATAGTAGCAAAACTTGATGAAGGATAGTTGGCGGAGACTTGTCGCTGCTAGCTGGCATTAATGCTGTGATTAGATGACGAGACGAGAGATGACCTGGCAATTAAAAAGGCTATCGCTTCGCTCCCGCAGATGTCGCCAAGGGAAGAGGCAAAAACACTACGCGGGTCTCCTTTCTTGACCGTGATATTTCGGCATCGATGCGTCATTAGAAGTCAAAGGGGGGCATACCAGAGTCGCAAGGCGAACTCCTGAATCCTACAGTCTGGGTCAGCGAGTCCCCACATACCCCTCACACCTACCAGGGAGCTACCAAAATACGTATTTCACAACGTTAAAAAAAAGTATACATGGTATTGGCCATGTTCACTGAAAGGTCTGCTTGAAGTAGCTACTAGCTACGTGAAGAGGAGATTTCTCTCTTGCCTGCAAGGTAGTCAAGAAGAGTGATGGCTGCTCTAGTAGTTTCTTTGTCGGGTGCCGCCTATAGGATCTGGTTCAGCCCTAATCTTTTGTATTCTATTTGAGAATTTTATTTAATCATAGTTTGTTAATCTCACTAGAGTTAACACTTACTTAATTTTGTATAACTGAAGTCAGTAAAAAATTAAAAAGACTGATAAGAGGAGTGACTTTCACGCCGGATCTTCTCAGTGGCGGTCGTATTCTGATCCGGTGGTAATTTTTTTTGGATTAAATAGATTAAATAGATTAGTATAGACTAATATTATAAAGAGGAAAGATTTGTTTGTATCGAATAGGTTCCAAAAGTACAGGACCGATTTCAAAAATTCTTTTCTTTACCAATGGAAAGCTATAATATTAGGTAGCAACATAGGCTATATTTTATCCCGGTATTCCCACGCGAACTAGGCGGGTAAGACGACTGAAACCGAAGCGAAGCGAGGGCAGGTTGCTAGTTTCAATTAAAATGTTAAAATTGCCAATTGCCCTGCACGTTTTATGCGTGATAGATGATTTTAAATTTGTACTTATGCAGTAAAATACTATATATTAATATAGTTACGGATGCGGGTCGAGTTGTATGAGGTCGTGGTCGCTAGCACGCGGCGGCACATCTGGTGCAGCGCGTGGCTCGTCCTCTGGCTTGGGATGCATCAGGATGAACGGGAGCTCCGCGCTCAGGTCACTAGAAAAGGATTATATTCCTGTATAACTGATATCTGTAGCCACGAATTAGCATATCAACACCCTTGTATATTCTCTCTCAAATGTGTTATTTGGTCATATGATATTATGAAATTATTGCATAAATCATCATCATCATCGTCATCTCAGTCTATATATGTCCCACTGCTGGGCTAAGGCCTCCTCCATAATGGGAGGGTTATTGACCTACTATTCCACGCTGGTCAGACGTGTTGGAATAGGATTTTGTGCCAAGTTTTCCTTCTCTTGCTTAGATGTTATATGCTTACATACCCCTTAGTCGTCTCTTACGACATCCACAGGCAAGATAGGGAGTGGTGACTTGTATTCTTACTCCGTCACCACACAGAAATTGCATAAATATTGCTTGAATATTCAGTATAATAATAATATTCATATATTGCCGTGTGATGACGGAGTAAGAATACCACCCCCTCTTTTGTCGTGGTTGTCGTAAAAGACGACTAAAGAATATAATATGTATATAACATCTATGCAAGAGAAGGAAAACGCGAAACAAAACCCTATACCAACACGTCTGACCAGCGTGGTATAGTAGGTTAATTTCCCTGCCATAGTGAAAGAGCCCAACAGTGGGACGTGTATGGGCCGAGATGATGACTGCTTGAATATTAATGTTTGACACGCCATTTTCCAGATATTTGGCCCTTTTACCTAATGGTGAACAATAAGCAAATATTAATTAATCTTAATTGGGAATACCATCTTAAGTACGCTAAATGTTTACCTAAGATCGTACTCAAGATTGACATCGGTTTATTATCACGGGCCCTAAATTGCTCAGAAAAACGTAGCTAATTATTATTATTATAGGTACTCACCCGCCAAGAGGTCCGAGGCATAGTTTCACTTTCACCTTGTATTGCACTATGATACCTAGATTCTCTCGTTGCGAAGGATCAGCAATTCTGAAACACCATTACAATATACACTCATTTGCAAAAAAAACGGGCACCTAAGCAATGAACCATTTAAAATGTTAATATTTCTTTGTTTGATAATTATAGGTAGTTTTATCCACACAATTTGCTAAATTAATAAGAAAATAATCGTTTTCATCAGTATTTCATAAAATTTAGATACAATTTATGGGAAATAATGCTAAACCTCGCTAGTAGTGTATATTCGCTAGTAGTGCATATGCTCATGAAGTAAAAATAAAAAAGTTTTTTTGTTTGTTTTTCTTTAATAAAGTAAAAGCAGATAAATGTTTAGTATCGAGTGTGACCCCCTCTAGCTAAAATCACAGCTTGAATTCGTCTGGGCATGCTAGCGAGTATATCCCGGATACTTGCTTGCGGAATACGTTCCCACTCCGCAGTAATCACATTCTTCAGCTCTCTGATGGTCTGCGGAGCCGGGTGTACTGATCTCACACGCCGTTTCAGAACGTCCCAGACATGCTCTATGGGATTGAGGTCGGGACTTCGAGCTGGCCAATCCAAACGACGAATGCCGACCTCTTGCACATACGCATTAACATCGCGGGATCGGTGGGCGCGAGCATTGTCGTCCATAAAAATCGAGTCTTCACCTAGAGCGGCCAATGCGGGTTGTGCATGAGAAATTAGAACTTCCGTTATGTATCGATGCCCAGTCAGTGAGCCGTTTTCAATGAAGACTAACTCTGTACGATCCATTGAATTTATTCCTGCCCAAAGCATAACAGAGCCCCCACCATAAGGTGTGATTTCTTCGAAACATGCCTCTGCAAAGCGTTCTCCTTGTCTTCTTAGCACTCGCCGACGTCGATCTTCACCGAACAGAGATATCCTGGCTTCATCAGAGAACAAAACCCTATTCCAATCGTCTTGAGTCCATGATTCACAATTTCTAGCGAACCTAAGCCTGTGAACTCTGTGCTCACGGAGTAATTTGGGGCCGCGGGCCGGGCGGTGACTGCGTATATTGGCAGCGAGAAGCCTCCTCCTGACCGTCCATAGACTAATATGCACATTTCTTACTTCTTGGAGGTTGTTCTTAAGATCCACATACGAAGATTTGCGATTTCTCAATGCGCGACTCACAAGAAAACGATCATCCCGTGGTTGGGTACATGGTTTTCTTCCAGAACCAGGCCTTCTCTCGACGGAACCAGTCTCCTGATATCGCTGCCAGGTCCTTTGGACTGTGGAGCGACTAACATTTAGCCTCCTAGCCACGAAACATTGGCTGCAACCCTCTTCAAGCAGCGCGATAATTTTGGTAGCTTTTACCACTTTATCTACCATTTTTGATACAGCCAAACAGCATTAAATAAAGCTTTGACAGTCAAGGATATGAAATTAATCGATAAAAATTGAATAAAAGTTATGAAAGTCGATGTTAACTTCTGGAACTTCGCGCCAAAAATGTAGGATAAAAAGGGGTTTTCTGTAAAAATGAACATCAAATGAAAAATTGAATTTAGAACGTACTTTTTTAAATACCACAGCATTTTTAAAACCGGCCAGTAACGTGTACAAACGATTGAAACCTTTTTGGTATTGTATCTTTTTAAATATGAATGAAAATCAAAACCGCCCGTTTTTTTTGCAAATGAGTTTATATCATACTCCTGAGCTCGAGCCTCCCTCACAATACGAAGGAAATTGATTTACTATAACGTACTGGGCAGATAGGTCTCTATAGGATTTTAATTCGAGTTTTACTTCTTGCATGGATCATCATTTCAGCCCATATACGTCCCACTGTTGGGCTCGGGCCTCCTCTATAAGGGAAGGGTAATTGACCTACTATACCACGCTGGTCAGACGTGTTGGTATACGACGGTTGGGTTTTATTTCGAGTTTTCCTTCTCTCGCATAGATGTTAAATGCGTTTTTTAACCCTTAGTCGTCTCGTACGATCACCCACGGGTAAGATAGGGCGTGGTGAATTGTATTCTTACTCTGTCACCACACTTGCATGGATGTTGTATCTATATTATACCCGATAGTTATTTTTAAAGACATCCACGGGCAGTAGGGAGGATGAAATGTATTCTTACTTGATTACCATACTAAAACAAAAACCACATCGTAATAAAATATTATTAAGTGAAATTGGTACATAATTAATCGACTTCAATAAAAAGAGAACGGTGTGCAGGACGGAAGCGAAAAATGTTGTACTCTTTTGTGCAATTGTAGATAAAATGGAAAGCCTGCTTTCATTCTGCCTAAAAATGGTCTGCCTTCATTCCATTCATCATCATAGATCTGGCAAGAACCGTCATTAGATGCATATTACCACCGAGTTTTCAAATGGCGCACTTATTTTAAGGTGGGCGAATCAAAGTTTGAAAAGTCAGCTTATTCTTAACAATTAAAACTACAACATTGACGTGTAGAAGGCGCCCAGTCATGCCACTATTTCCAAAATATTTTGCAATACGTACCAGGCCGCTCAGAAAGTACTGCGAATTACATTTTTAATATGTGTAAGACTGGCCAGTTATTATCTATTTTGAAAATATAATCATTTATAAGTAAAAAATAGGTACGTTCCAATTTCAAAATATCCTTTCATATTTTTTGCGGGCTAATTCAAATTATCGTGTCTCATTGGAAAATGAATTTGCGTCGGGTACATTTTCGCGCTATTATTTTTTACGATTTCAAGTGTCGCTTCAAACCTAATGAATCGTACAATAGACTGCAATGGTTTCTGTATCCTACGTATGATGAAAGTAGCAAAAAACAGTTCGTGCTTCAACAATCTGTCATTGATTGCGGTGGGTAAGTAAATTGATGACAAACTCTCATTATCATCCTTCGCTTATCCCAATTATTTGTGGTTAAGTCGTTCCTATATTGTAAAAGTAATTGGCAATAGTTTTATGACTGGCCGTCTGCCTGACGTCAACTCTCCTAGGTAATGTAACTGTTGACCAGATGACGTCAGGTGAAATCAAACTTAGATTAATTTATATAGCAATTTCTTTCATAACCCTATTTCCAACAAATTTTAAAATGTTGTTTTTGTACGAGAGCAAAATATTTGATTTTCTTATTTTCGTCCTTTGCTTTCCTTTTTTCATTTTATCTTTTCTTATTTTCTTTCTTGATACAAACGGGCAAGAAATTTGTCTGATTGAGGAATATAGGCGATGCTGGTCAGAAGGGTTATTTTGGACTTTTTCAAATTTACCTTCGCTTTCAATAATGTTTATAGTCTCGAATATATTCTTTAGGTACAAAAAAAATACTCACAAGGTGCTAGATGCGAGATTGGTGTCTTCATGTTTAAGTTGTCCATCAAGTGCGAGACCCCATTTATCTTTGTTGTTAGCGAGCAGCGGCGTAACCGTGAACACCTTGCTTAGCGTGAAACCTGGCCCCACTGGGCATCCCTCTCTGAAAATACATAATACAGATTTTAATATCTATATATAAATACGTGAAGCGAAAACTTTGTAAACCTTTTTACGAAAATTACGTGGATGGACATGTGTGAAAGGCACGGTTGAAGTATATAATGAGGAGAAGTGCATAAAACTGAAATTTCATGTAATAATGGATTAGAAATACATTAAATTCATTAAAAAAGGCATTACGCACACTACAACGCAATAGCTACACACACACACGTTTGTTGAGTGTGTTGCGTAGCAACGCTTATACACTTTTGTTTACGGTTAAAATCTCTGGTCGAACTGAATGTCAAACAATCATAATTATGATGAAAATGTCTAATAGAGATTTGTGCTTATATATTAGTTACTAGCAACCCACCCTCGCTTCGCTTCAGTTTTAGTCGTTTTACCCGCGTAGTTCCCGTTCCCGTGGGAATACCGGGATAAAATATAGCCTAGTTTACGCCCTGATATTATAGCTTTCCATTGGTGAAAGAATTTTTGAAATCAGTCCAGCCGTTTTGAAGATTACCCGGAACAAACAGACAGACAGACAAACATTTTTTAATCTGCATTTTAGGCATAGGTGTCGTGCAAATAACCGTGTGAGCATGAAAAAAGCCTATTATTTTGACATTACAAACAAACACTCCAATTTTATTTATTGGTCTAGATTAGTGAAATACCGCTTGCTCAATTTACAATTATACATAAATAAAATTAAAGAAAGTTGTGTAGCAGAAAAATTAATTAAAATGAATTATGGCCGAATTTCGACCACACGGCGACCACTAGTCTATATATTAATACGTGAAGCGAAAATTTTGTACCCCTTTTTACGAAAATTACGTGGATGGAATGTATGAAATTTGGCACGGTTGAAGTATATAATGAGGAGAAGTGCATAAAACTGAAATTTCATACAATAATGGACTAGAAATACATTAAATTCATTAAAAAAGGCATTACGCACACTACAACACACTACAACGGAATTGCTACACACACGCACACACACACAAACACGTGTTTGGGTGAGTGTGTTGCGTAGCAACGCTTATACACTTTTGTTTACGGTTAAAATCTTTGGTCGAACTGAATGTCAAACAATCATAATTATGATGACAATGTCTAATAGAGATTTGTGCTTATAAATTAGTTATTAGTGAAATACAGCTTGCTCAATTTACAATTAATTATACATAAATAAATTTAAAGAAAATTGTGTAGCAGAAAAATTAATTAAAATGAATTATGGCCGAATTTCGACCACACGGCGACCACTAGTTTTTATAAACTCGGCAAGCAGTTTTAGTCTATATCTAAAATAGCATAAATACCAGCAGATTCTTTATTGACAGAGTTATGATTAGGAGGCACCCCGCCCTACCCGTCCGGGTGATTGGAACTGGGACGTCACGGGGATTATAACGTGTCTTAATTCTCCGGATTGGAATTGATTCGTTAACTTGAGTAGCATACAAGCTGTCCTACGCATACATAGAATAGAATAGCATTTATTGTCACATAATAACTAATAATTAAAATACACGTTTTTAATTTATTTTGACAATAGGGGAATGCTCAGCATTGTGCTGCATAGAAATTATGCAGGGCTGGTTTTCAGAAAACCCCTTTCCTCAAATATATAAGAAAGAAAAATAACAAAAAAAAGAGAAAAGAAAAAAAAAGAAAAAGGAATAAAATAACTTACAATAAGAATGATAACAATATAAATAACATTAATGAATTGAATTATGAAGGATGTGCTTTTGTATGATGAGTTCGCTTTTTCATTTTTGTGTGTATGAGTGTTTGTTTGCGTGTGTGAATGTGTGTATGTGTGTGCATATGCGTGTATGTGAGCAGCGATTATATGTATTTATTACAAATTTGTAGCTTATGTCATATATATATACATATCTCGCGTAATATCGTGATTAAACACTGAATAGCAACATAGTACGAGGATTTTGATATCAATAACTAAATCACTAAAACATTGAATTTAATTATATTTGAACTATTGTTTTTGAGAGTTATTGCCTGGGCAGGTAAAATACATTAGAGAAATAATATACAGTATGACTGGTAAAAGATTGTACATATTGAAGGAAACGATAGATAATGGTCATAGGTAACCAATACAAATGTAGAAAGAAGACAATATTAATTAACAACATATGTAGTAAATATCAACAATATTAGTGTCGCAAGACTCCCAAAAATATGGTCACCCTATAGACTAGAGGTATCGGATCGTATTCGAGCTTAGTGCACAGATGGCGTAGTGGTTAAGATAGCGACTTACAACGCCAGTATCTGGGGTTCGAATCCCACGCGGGACAACACTTTGTGTGATCCACAACTTGTTGTTCTGAGTCTGGATGTAATTTGTGTCCGTTAATTATTATTGTTTGTAAAGTTCCCAGCAATACAAGGAATATTTTGTTAGTGCATGGTGTTGTCTTAAAATTATTATTATAAATTATTATGGTCATTGATAAAGGTATCAGTCACTTTTCCTTCATACTTTGATCCTGGCTTAGGACAGGCAAAAATACCTAGATAATAATAAACGTTCGTAATTGAATTTTTAAAAATAAATTACTAATTTCTAATGTACTTAAATTGTATTAGAGGCAGTTGGTATAAATAAGGAGGCACCTTGGTGTTTCTGGCGTATTATATCACTATTCTATCACTTTTTACAAATACGGTTAAAAATCAATCAAATCAAATCAGATCAAATGACTCGTAAGTTAACAAATACGGAAATGCAAACTGGTGAAATCGGCGCACGCTAGTTTTATTAGCACTTGTCACGCACTCGCCTTAATTTCTTTTTAATGCCGATTTTACTGCTAGAATTATTAAAAGTAGGTGTAGGGATAATGTCATTAATCTACAAACAACCGTATGTTTTATTGGTTGTTTGTACGACGTCCAGCGTGGCGAGAGCGCCTGTCTAAAAACAATACATACAACATACTTTTCTTTTTATACTTGGGATCCTTACGACCGACAACACAATAACACATTTACGCTGACTCTCACTTGATGCTAGTCTTTTCTAGTTTTATGTGGATTAACATGTGCCCACCGTTATACATTTTGAACCTTGTACAATCCGACACGGGTAAATAGACGTTTGTCTGTCCATTAAATATTTTTTTTTTTACGTTAAACACTAATCACTGGCAAAACTCGCGGGACATAGTCCATTCACCAAAGTCTTGAACACGTTCAAAATGACATACATGTTTCATACCATGTTTTGAAATGTTCCAAATAGTTTTATGACGTGGATATGTACGTTAAAACTTCGAGCGGCTTCTCTTGTGCTAGCTTGCAGTTCCTCTTGGAAGTACTGCAAGATATGCCCTTCAAGGCTTACTGGAAAGCGGTTTCAGCCACGTCCTTGAGGGTGACGCAGAATATGAAATGGGCCATAGTTAAGCAACCGCCTGCAGTATTATAGCATTATCAGCACAAGATGCCATCAACCACTACATCGAAAATTGATATTTACATAATATCAAAAAATAATAAACGTGCATAAAGACAATCCAGCGAACGGAGCTACGTAAGGATTAGAAACACACTAGTACGATTAGGCAATCGCGGTCGGACAACTAATTTTTTATTTTACAATTTTTTGAAGGATTTGCGTATGACGCGAGGGATAAGTGGGGAGTGCAGTCTCATTGGCCCGAGACGGCCTTGTCAGCATATCACCCAATAACTAGTGCAATATCGCTGTTAAGTAAATTTTTAGTACAAGTGCGTTGACCTATACATAGATATATATTATAGGTAGGTATATTATCATCTGTGTCCACGACTAAATATTTTTATAAGATAAATAGTTCAAAATTTAAGTACTTTTTTTTTATATATTCGGTATCAGAATCGAGTACCGAGTAGCCTCCTTCAATATGTACAATCTTTTACCAGTCACCCTGTATAGTTATATTAGATCAGACAAAATGTACCTTGAAACATTTTGTTTGAAATTAAGTCGATAATATGATATGAACAATATTATAAACCAAAATAAAAGTATATTTGAAATCAGGGATGTTATGGAACTCCGAAACCGAAACTATCGGATATCCGAAATAAAAATGTGTCCGACTATTCATAACATTCATAACCATACTCGAAATAAAAATTTCAAATAATTTCGGATAGAATATGAAATCGAGACGTTAACTTGCAGTATATGTATGTAAAAATAAAGCGAGAGCGTCATTCCTTTTACAAATTTCCATTGTGGAGGAGGCCAGAGCCCAACAGTGGGACATATATGGCCTGAGATGATGATGATGAGCTGATATGCTTTATACCCTAGAATAATAACGTATACAAGGATAGTGTCGGTATTTAAGCGATCAAAAACGTGAAGCCAAAATTTCTACATGCGTGCAACCGATTACACACATGCGTACACACGCACACCACTATACAATAGTTGCCTTTGTACGCAGTGACCTTGTACACTACGAAAGGGGTCCGATGTAAGGCTCCAATCAGCTCCAATTCAAATGCTTCATTTTTGTGGGCGGAGTTACCTTCTATGAATTATTATTCTAAGCTTTATACTTTGTTATCAGAACTCGTATGCGAAATAGTATCAGTAATCGTATAATGTTATTCCAATATCCGTTAACCAGATTTGAAGCTTCATATCCGAAATATCTCTATTCGAAATCTGATACACACGGTAAGGCATGCACAAATAACGTTGCCCTGGTTTGTGGACAATATTTGTGCCAAAAGTTTACATTCATATTAGTGTCAATAGAGGCTCTATGAATAGGCCAATAGTTAGATGTTCATTGAATAAACATTTGGGCCAAGAAATGGGTCAACAATATAAATTAAGTTGAGCCCATGTTGGATTAACATTTGAGTCAACAGAACATATAAATATTTAGTTTCAATGTTGACCTAAAAGAAAATCAACGTAAGTAATCAAGTAGCATACCGCCAGGCAATTAAGTATATAGTACATCAAATGTGACCATATTTTTTAATTAAAAACTGAACGCTTGCGTAACATGACCATTATTTTGTGACAAAAGGGGAGAAACAGAACAGGGCAGAAATAGTTGAAAATATAAACTTAAAAATAAAAACAAAGACACGCGAAAAGAGTCTCGAAACTGTCCGTAACAATTGCAGAAATAGGTAAAAATAAAAAGCAAGGACAAAAAGAAGGTAGGTAGTATAACAAATGACCATATGTGGTCTGTTTTCAAAAACAGGACATTTTTATTACGGCTCTGGGGCAACCGCCTGAAAACGGGTATGTCACTTTAAAATAGGGTCATATTAACTATGTCGTAAACCCTTACTTTGTAATGGGAGTCGTCAATTTTATCTGATACCCTCTGGTCAACAATTACATTTCAAGGAATGCTGATCGGCAGTCGGCTCATTCATAAAGCTATTGTCAAAATACGGCCTATATGAGTAGACAAATAATTGTGTCACGAGCAGGCTGATGATGCAAAAAAATATAGTTCTATAAAAACCAAAAAATCAACATCAAAAAACTCGGTAATCATTAGTGACACTCAATCAACACATTCACATCAAAATGTAAAAACGTTCAATCAACATTAGATATAAAGTAATTTATTTAATTTTTCTATGTATGTTATATGCGGTGTTTATATATATTAAGATAGGCTGACAACTGAGTGATTACGTAAAATAAATTTACGAAATGAGACGCTGACGGTCGGTGTATTTACTAGAATGATGTAGGTACTAGGATGCAACAGCGTTTTCGGTCATCCTAATACAACGAATGCCAGGGCATTGTATAAACTTGCCCAATTTAGTACCCTATACTTATGTACGTGCTACGTCTCAGCGAATAAGTTAGGTTTTTAATTTAATAATATTAATAGAAGGCGTAATATTCAGATTATGTAGTAGCATTAACGGCCTGGCCACGACTTTGGTCTTAGCGGCGAGCGGCGCGGCGTACCGAGCGGCGCACGCTGGTAGAGCCCCATAAAAAGCCGTCTCAAAACCGTTTCATGTGAAAGTCATATATATATGTCATATATAACATATATAAATAATTAATATCAACGCGATATAATCCGAAAAAGTAGTTTTATTTACAATTTTTTTTCTAGTTTGGTCTGCCATTTTAGTATATATAGTATGTAGTATATAGTAGTAGTGTAGTATACGTTTATAATATGTTATTACTATATTCTACCATTTTATGTAAATTAAACAAGCATATTTTGTATTTTTATTATATAATTCATGTATTTTTTTTATAATAGCAATAAAGCCTAGTATTCTGCAATATTAGGCCCAGGCTTCCATAATATGAAATAAGTCAACTGACACGACACTAGTCAAAGGGTTGTGTGTAATATCGACTTTGCTCACTTTTGCAGATCTTTTTACATAGCTTACTCCTTTTTACGATAAAAATAAAGAGTGAATATCCTTATTACGTGATTCCACGAAAAATAGACAATATTAGATATAAAGCCTCATGTGTGACAAGGTACGTGTTACTGCACCTTATTCTCATTCGCTAAGTGCCCGACACGAAAATTAGTAGTACTCTTAAGCCCCCACTGCACGTCGGCAGATGCGTCCGCAGATGTCATCGGCGGACGCGTCGGCGGACGTGTAGAGGGGGTGATTTGCTCGTCTGTGGTAGGTATTTGACGTCCGCAGATGCATCTGGCACTCATCCGTTAGTTGTCGGTTTTTGTAGCACGGATCAAAGGGTTTCAACGCCAACGCTGTGTGTTGCGTCCACACGTCTGAAGACGCATCAGTGTTCATCGAAAAGCGAATGAGAGTGCACGCGTGATTTCTGCAGTATTTTTTCGTTCTTTCTTTTTTACTTGCTCGTTAAAATTGTGTTAGCCACACGAGCACTGACAAAACATTCAAATTCCTGGAGCTGTATCAAGCAGAAATTCGAACAAAATTATCAAATTCTCGGGATGGCTCTGCATATATGTAGTTCTAAAAGCTAGTTATCAAGGCTATTCCTGCGAAAAAAAATGGCGTCCAGAAGAATGTGTTAAAAAAAATTGCAATAAATCATCATCTCAGCCCATATACGTCCCACTGTTGGGCTCGGGCCTCCTCCATAATGGAAGGGTATTTGACCTACTATACCACGCTGGTCAGACGTGTCGGTATAGGGTTTCATTTCGAGTTTTCCTTCGCATAGATGTTATATGCGTTTTATATCCCTTAGTCGTCTCGTACGATCACCCACGGGTAAGAATGAATGTGTGGGGGATGGTGGTGAATTTTATTCTTACTCTGTCATTACACGGAAGGCAAAAAATACATTATGGAAATGATTTTTTTTCCACATTAGTCGGTTTCTATGTATGCTGATTACAGCGTCCACCACGTTGCTCTTCTCCATTTTTTTTTAATAACTACTGCGATGGACAAATGGATGTGTTAATGGATGGATTAAATAGTACTTAAAGGTCCTAAATAAATAAATAGCTGCCACAGCTACGGTCTCAATATCCATTTCGCGTGCGTACGCACGTACGTGTTGCGTCCGTCAAGAATCAATACAGATTGATCGGCCTGCAGACGTGTGGACGGTGCACAGAGATCCATCCGCGGATGCATCTGACAACGTCTGCGGACGTATCTGCCGACGTGTAGTGGGGGCTTTAGACAATTGCCGATATCAACGATGTTGCATATCTCAGAATGGAAGCGCATATTCTATTGAACGTCGATGAGCTGGTAGATGGATATAATTAATTGTTCCATCAAATGTTATTCGCAGTGAGTTTTGTATTTTAAAGGTTTTTGTAAAGCGGCATACAAATTAGAGTATGACTACTAGTAATGCGGCAATATTTGTGTACTATACATTATATCTTTTAATTCCTCTGTCTGTGTATATGACAGAACTCCTCCTAAATGGCTGGGCCCATTTTGATGTAGTTTTTTTTGTGCGTATTCAGGTAGATTCGGCAATGACTTAAACTAATAATCGGTCCCAGTATTTATTGCGATCAATTTCACGGAGAATCCTTTTTCTTATTGGAACAGAACAATTTCTGATAAGTCAGCTAGCATCTTTATATAACTCCTTAGTAAGCGTGTATGTGACTCCTCAACTCCTAAACGCATGTTTTCTTCGTGTGTTCAGGTAGATTTCGAGAATGGTTCAGATTTACAATTTAAGCAAGTAGGTGATCGATTTAAATGAATTTTATTTTTATATTTTTTAGATTTTATAAAACAATGTCTGTAGGGTCAGTTATATATATGTATGTATTTGTGTGACTGAGTATTTCAAAGAAAACATACAAAAATTTATATGTGGGTTCACATTCCAGTAAATCCATGCTTCGTAGGCACACTTTACTTACGCGGGCTGCATACAATATTTCTTATTCAATATTCCAATGAATGGTATACTAAAAAATCTCGTCGCCATAGAATTTGGTTTCCTAAACAGAAACATACATGTATATAAAAGACTTGTCAAATATCGAATTACTATGTAGTATTTTGTTGGATTTGATTATATGTATATATATATATATTATATATATACGGTCACTGTTCCGCTCTTATAAATTGCAGCGACAAGTATATAATATATAATTTTACTAGTTAACAAGCCGTTTCATAATTATTTTTTTATAATTAATAATCTATCGAATCTAACTGGCAGCAAGGTAATGGTTAAATGTAAGGTGGTAAAAGACTAAGCTATGTAACGTTCTTTAAAAATGTCTGCATTTAGTAGTAAGTTATGAAGGGCTCGTGTTAGATAGATACATAGATAAAAATATTGTGAGTTCGTAAGAAACAAACTGTTCAACTCTATACTAATATTTTAATAATTAGTATTATAAAACTATTAATATAAAACTCAACAGTGAAGTATTATTAAAAAGAGTACAGTAGTATTATTTTTAAACAGAAAACACCCCACGCTAAGCAAAAAAAAAGTCCTCTTTTTTCTGATGTTTACGTGTAATATTACATATTTGAAATAAAACTAATTTTACATTCATGGTCACGGGGGACCACATAGTGTTCGAAACTTCGGGTAATTAAATATCAAATACAAACCTGATAAAATTTTTAATATTAGTTTTACATATTTTCGAACGAGCATAAATTACATCCAAAATCATTACAATCGTTAGTCTACGTGGAAAAAGTCACATCACTAGCAGCTCAGAATAATTTGGAGTACTGTTCAAATAGGTCATCATAATCACGACTCATATACGTCCCACTGCTGGGCTTGCGCCTCCTTCACAATGGAAAGGAGATTAACCCACTAAAATATGGTGGTCAGTCGGCAAGCAACCTTCCCTTGGATAGATATTATATACACATCATATTACTTAATCGTCTTTTACGACACCCACGGGCAAGAGAGAGATTGGTAATTCATATTCTTACTTCGTCACCATTTTTTTTTTGAGCGGGATCTGAATGCTCGCTGTCCGTTCCATCTGGGGCGAAGAAGGGCCCCCAATACTCACTGTATTCCCTCCCCGTCATCAATGAGCCGGCTACAGGTACCTAGTTCCTTGTCTTCTATGGCAAGCTTGGCGTTATACCATCCCAACCCGAAGCTCCTCTCGATTCAGAAAGTTCAGTTAAGCAAACTAGTAAAAATTGTACTTACTCGCTCTCAGTCTCGGCGACTGTGCATTTGTATTGAGCCGTGGAGAAGAGACATATGTCGGCGAACTGACGCACGGACACCTTGATACGTTTCACCGATCTGTTAGAGTTGTTCGCTATGTGTACATTCACCGCTATATTCTCGCCATGATGATACAGCTCCTAATAGCCAATATTCATATAATGTCGTATTTCTTCTCAGTCAATGTACGTACAGACATAGATGAGGGAAATGGCCATTATCACTCCTTTAAATTTTAGGTAACACAGGCATTATTAATGACAAATACTATTGATTTTATTTTATTATAAAAAAGAGCACAAATTGCGTCGACACCAAGTAATTGAACTAAGAGCAGGATCATTATAATAATGATTTTATTGGTGTTCAATCTACGGGCATTTATTTTATTTAAGTAACGCACGATAAATGCAAAGAACGAATATATATTTTTATATGATACTTTATGTTGCAAGTCATAATAAAGCGGTAAAGGTGTCACTTTGAATTACAGCTATACCACTAAGATCGAAATATATACCCGTTTTATACTGACGACAATAAACGAGCGTATCCCTGTAATGAAAACATAAGTGTACCTTATCTAAGGACGCCTCGAGGTACAATTTGTTTGGACTCATCATAAACTCCTTGGAGACTTCCACTGATGGCTGCTCGCCCTGCTTGCTCGGCGCGTACATTATCTTCCTGATTGCTAGCCGTACGGAATTCCTACAAAACATAATAAAATCTATACCAATAAATAAAATTGGAGTGTCTGTTTGTAATGTTAGAATAATAGGCTTTTTTCATGCTCACACGGTTATTTGCACGACACCTATGCCTAAAATAGCAATTAAAAAAATTTTGTCTGTCTGTCTGTTTGTTCCGGGTAATCTTCAAAACGGCTGGACCGATTTCAAAAATTCTTTCACCAATGGAAAGCTATAATATCAGGGCGTAAACTAGGCTATATTTTATCTCGGTATGCCCACGGGAACGGGAACTGCGCGGGTAAAGCGACTATAACCTATAACCGAAGCGAAGCGAGGGCGGGTTGCTAGTAATATAAGTGTAAAACAAAACAATATTATTTGTTTGAATCACAGACACATAGGATGCCTCCACCTGACTTAATATTATATCATAGCATATGCATTCCATAATATTAATCAGAATGCCGAAATAATCTACATAGCATACTAGCAACCCGCCCTCGCTTCGCTTCGGTTATAGTCGTTTTACCCGCGTAGTTCCTGTTTCCGTGCTATAGCTTTCCATTGGTGAAAGAATTTTTGAAATCGGTTCAGCCGTTTTGAAGATTACCCGGAACAAACAGACAGACAGACAAAAATTTTTTAATCGCTATTTTAGGCATAGGTGTCGTGCAAATAACCGTGTGAGCACGAAAAAAGCCTATTATTTTGACATTACAAACAGACACTCCAATTTTATTTATTGGTATAGATGTGATGATTTCTGATGTTTACGCGAGTATTACACATTGTTAATAAAACTATTTTACGGATTTTATCGTGTTTGTATTTGATTTTTGATTGCCCGACTTTTCGAAACACTTTACAGTGTTCATAGTCACGGTCGAACAAAAATCAAATACAAACGTGATAAAATCCGTAAAATAGCGTATGATATTATAATGCGATTTTTTTTAATTAATTTAAATGAAGAGTTTTATAAATAACTAGCAACCCGCCCTCGCTTCGCTTCGGTTTCAGTCGCTTTACCCGCGGCGTAGTTCCCGTTCCTGTGGGAATACCGTGATAAAATATAGCCTATGTTACTCCCTGATGTTATAGCTTTCCATTGGTGAAAGAATTTTTGAAATCGGTTTGGTGGTTTAAGCGTGAAAGCGTTACAAACAAACATCCTTACTTTCGCATTTATAATATTAATATGGATTCTTGAAACAATGTATATAATGTTTGTTTGTCTTACTAAACTGATTAGATCCCAAGAATATCGTCAATCTGTATAAAAGAGGTAACCCTCTTTTATTCTCAGTGTGAAGTTTTTACTATAATGTATGTAAATGCGAATTAATTACCTATAAGACCGAAATGCTAAACTACTTTACGAATAGACGGCACAAAATTTCGCCCTATATATAATATTATTAAAATCTATTTAGAAACAAGCAACAAGTAATTACGATAAAAGGTTGAGGCAGCCCCAAAGAGCCTCGAGTAATTATTTTTAATTGTTATTTAGATGTCCCTGATTTTCCATCGTCGCTAAATATAGTTTAGCAACATAAATCACTCAAATTAACTTTGCTTCATATAATTACAAAGCTTAGGAAACTCGATGATAAGTCAAAAGGTTTAAAGAATCTGCCCACACAATGGACGTAAATTGCGATTTAATTTGGCATTTGGAGTGTTTATCATTTATATATAAGAGTAAAATGAGAGCACTAAGTTGTAAAATTTTAAGTTTGTCACGCTTTCACCACCGAACCGATTTCAAAAATTCTTTCACCAATCGTAAGCTATAATATCAGGGAGTAATATAGGCTTTATTTTATCCCGGTATTCCTACAGGAATGGGAACTACGAGGGTAAGGCGACTCAAAGCGAAGCGAGGGCGGCTTGCTAGTTAATGATAAAACTGGATTTTTGACGCGAATTTCAAAATGTCATGTAGCGCTTTTAAATTTTATTCTTTAACTAGCAACACGCCCTCGCTTCGCTTCGGTTATAGGTTATAGTCGTTTTACCCGCGTAGTTCCCGTTCCCGTGGGAATACCGGGATAAAATATAGCCTAGTTTACGCCCTGATATTATAGCTTTCCATTGGTGAAAGAATTTTTGAAATCGGTCCAGCCGTTTTGAAGATTACCCGGAACAAACAGACAGACAGACAGACAAAAATTTTTTAATTGCTATTTTAGGCATAGGTGTCGTGCAAATAACCGTGTGAGCATGAAAAAAGCCTATTATTTTGACATTACAAACAGACACTCCAATTTTATTTATTGGTATAGATTTCGTGTTTTACACACTTTACCGACACAATTTACCGATATTTTATATAATATAATGCAGAGAAAATTCTAAAGTGTAATGAAGATGATTCAACAGTAAATCGTTTATATATATATATATATATATATATATATATTTTCAGCATCTAATCCATCTAATCAATGGTAACGACTATAACTAATATACTGTGACTAAACAAGTGAAGAATATTCTAATTCGACTCTGGCACCAATAGACGAAACGAAACTTCTCTATATGTTAGTAATAAATAAAGAAGACCTCACGCCAGAAGATGAATCTCGATTTACCACATTCCTATCACCAGAAGAGAGTACTCTTCTTTCATATTGACATTTTTTATACATATTTATTTAGCAACTAGCAAACCGCCCTCGCTTCGCTTCGGTTATAGGTTATAGTCGTTTTACCCGCGTAGTTCCCGTTCCCGTGGGAATACCGGGATAAAATATAGCCTAGTTTACGCCCTGATATTATAGCTTTCCATTGGTGAAAGAATTTTTGAAATCGGTCCAGCCGTTTTGAAGATTACCCGGAACAAACAGACAGACAGACAAAAATATTTTAATTGTTATTTTAGGCATAGGTGTCGGGCAAATAACCGTGTGAGCATGAAAAAAGCCTATTATTTTGACATTACAAACAGACACTCCAATTTTATTTATTGGTATAGATATATATTTTATTTCGAAAACGACTTTCCTTCGCAATGGTTCTATTATTTATTTACATTCTTTTTGTGCCAGTTTTATTGCAACTGAAATGCAATATATTATAAATATAAAAATATTAATAGTCATGCCCAAATTGGACCTCGTGAGTACTGAAATACCTAGTAAACATTTTATAAAAATAATGGCGCTTACGCACATAAATATATAATAAATTATTTTTCTTTCTTCTTCCTTTCTTTACATACAAGGTCATACTGGACTGAAAATAAAAAAGAGATGGGGCAGTCGATATACGTAAATCGATAACCGATCTTTATTAAATTATTCATAAAAGAAATAAACCCAATACGGTATGTATATAAAACTTTCAACATATTTTTTAGAAGTACAACAGACAGTTATATTATAAAATACATAAATTGAATTAATTAAGCAACAAAAACTACTTTTTGTCTCAGAGTAAATGATAATATTATGTACGTATTATTGTCAATAAACTAAACATTTTGATTCATGAAACAGTCGCAAATGATCGATTGATTTAATGACTATCCCTATTTTGGCAAAATTTATAAAATATTCTAGCAGGAACGCTTCAGTGGTAACGATAATAGTGACGTTGACCTTGATTGTACTCCTATCGAATTTAATTAACACAGTCAAAAAACAGTGTTTGTTTGAAATTAATTCAAAAAGATTTTCATTGATTGTATTTAAATTATAATAGAAAATCACAATTATAAAAACAAAGCTTTTTATCGATAAAAAACTACGGACTTCATCGTAAGCGTGAGCACTAAGGACAACTGTCACAGAGATCAAGCTATATTTTATGGACTATAATTTTATTAATTGAATTATATTGATAGGTGCATATATACTCATTTTAATGACGTCTCATGACCACTCTCTAATAAGTTACACATCTCTTCTTCTTCTTGATTAATGGCTGGCAATGAGCTGCAATGATATGAGCTATTGGTGCCAATGTCGAGTTATAATATTAATTATTCACGTCTTTAGACTTAGAAGTAGTCAGTCGTTAGCATTGATTTGGTGTTGATAGCGAAATCAAGCTTCCTCTGGGAATTTTGGCAGAATGTGAAAATGCACGCAATTCGCTATTATATCATATTCACTATATTTCAGCATTTTATCGACATTATATTACATAAAATATCAACAAAATTATTCAATATAACACTGTAAAACACTAAAATAATGAGAAAAATATAAAAGCGCTACATGTCATTTTGACATTCGCGTCAAAAGTCCCGTTACACATCTCAAGCATGTCATGAGTCTATATTGACAATGATTGGACAATTGTCATCAAACGCCAACAATAACGGCCCAACGCGAGCATAGGCACTCCTTAGTGCCAGGCAGCGTTAATCTATACCAATAAATAAAATTGGAGTGTCTGTTTGTAATGTCAAAATAATAAGCTTTTTTCGTGCTCACACAGTTATTTGCACGACACCTATGCCTAAAATAGCAATTAAAAAATTTTTGTCTGTCTGTCTGTCTGTTTGTTCCGGGTAATCTTCAAAACGGCTGGACCGATTTCAAAAATTCTTTCCCCAATGGAAAGCTATAATATCAGGGCGTAAACTAGGCTATATTTTATCCCGGTATTCCCACGGGAACGGGAACTACGCGGCTAAAACGACTATAACCTATAACCGAAGCGAAGCGAGGGCGGGTTGCTAGTATAGTATATGTTTGATAACCCCGACAACACCCAGGACAAAATTTTAATACAATCCATAAACAGTTGTTTCATTACATATTGAAATTCCGTGTGGTGACGGAGTAAGAATGCAATTCATCACCTCATCTCTTGCCCGTAGGTGTCGTAAAAAACGACTAAGGGATATATTATGCGTATATCTATGCAAGAGAAGGAAAACTCGAAATAAAACACATCTGACCGGCGTGATATGTTAGGTCAATTTCCATCCCATAGTGGAGGAGGCCCGAGCCTAATAGTGGGACGTGTATGGGCTGAGATGATGATGATGATGACATATTCATAGTGTTCCCGGTACCGATTCCTTTAAGGATCATCTTAAATGTATGTATACAGTCAGGTTAGTCAAAACCTATGGTTTATTTAACGTGTCATTCATGGATTTTACACAATTACGAAAACGTATATTTTTGTTACTCATACATATGCGAGTTACCTCGCGCTATTTTCCTTCACCGCTAAAGCAGGGCAAGAATAACAATTTATGATTTGTATACACACACAACTGAATAAAGTCATATGCGTGTCCTGGTGATCGAATTTGGGACCTCAAACGTTGGGAATCTAAATCTCATTTCTTTTCGGTTATTGCTGCTTTCATTACTATGGTAAACTACGCGAAATTAGTTATTATAAGGTTGAATACAAAGCTCGGGATAAGCGTTAATAGTTCAGTTCAGTTGTTCTTAATGGCGATCCTGTTAACTCCGCCAATGATCAATATCTTGAAGAAAAGCGTTAATAGTATCATCATCATCATTTCAGTTCATATACGACGTCCCACCGTTAAGCTCGAGCGTCTTCTACAATAGGAGGGAAACAGACTTTACTATACCATGCTGATCCGACAGGTTGCTATAGGGTTTTGTTACGAGTTTCCCTTCTCTTGCATAGATGTTATATGCTAATTATATCCCCTAGTCGTCTTTTACGACATCCACGGGCAAGATAGGGAGTGGTGAATTGTAGTATTTCTCCGTCACCACACAGACAATTAATAGTTAATAGTATGCTCCGAGTAAATCTATATACACAACATGCCCCAAAATTCAACGATAAGCGGGCACCAACAGATGGGCCTACTTATGACTGCTCGAGAAAAAAAAAAGACAAATTCTACCCTTATTTTTTTTATTAGGAAAAAAAAGTGACATCTTTAAAAAATAGACATCCTTTATTATATATTTAAGTGCCATTGCTACAATTTTACAAATAATTCAGTGAATTTTTGTATTAGCAACGTAAGTAGCACTGCTATCGATCACAACCATTAAAAATCCCAGAATGTCTATAGTTTCTACACAAAAATTAACCAAAACTGTGTTTTATCCATAAATTTTGTAAAAAGCATTTTGGATACATAGTAAAAGTGATTACTATCAACACTAACAATTTGCGAAACATGGTTGTTGATCTGAAATAGTACCTATGCATATTTTTTGGCTAGTTTGCCTAGAATATTATATCATTTTAGAATTGTAGTTAGTTGCGCCAATTTTTAAAACTATTTTGCCATAGTAGTGTCAATACTTTTTTTTCAACACGATGAGTGAAAGTGAGCTGAAAGTCAAAATCTGACAAAATTAATGGAAAAACACAGTTTTGGTTAATTTTTGTGTAGAAACTATAGACATTCTGGGATTTTTAATGGTTGTGATCGATAGCAGTGCTACTTACGTTGCTCATACAAAAAAAAATCACTGAATTATTTGTAAAATTGTAGCAATGGCACTTAAAAATATAATAAAGGATGTCCATTTTTTAAAGATTTCACTTTTTTTTCGTAATGGAAAAAAAAAATAAGGGTAGAATTTTTTTCTTTTTTTCTCGAACTCTTATGAGTGCTACGACTTATGACTTACGACTTATGTCGGCCCACCTGTTGGTGCCCGCTTCTCGTTGTATTTTGGAACACGTTGTATATATAAAAATGAATGTCTGTATGTCTTTTATAGAATCGTAAACTATGCATTTGATCATGTGATGATCTTCAGCAAAGTATTGTGCATGAACCCACGAAGGTTTCTGAGTTGGTACGACCCGACGTGGTGGACGACCGGTGGCGTGATGACCAATTTCAAGGAGAATTCTTTTTACTATTTTTTTTAGATTTTCGCAGAACAACGTCTGTTGGATCAGTTAGTCCTATATACATATAATCATATCCTCTTCCTTGTGCTGTCGTAAGCAACAAAGTAAAATTATGATATTAATGAAATCACCTCTTATGCGGTTTGTCATCTTGCGTATCGGCAACGAATGCTTTCAGCTCGTAATCAACCCCACATGGTTTGCCAGTCTCCCCGGGCGCAGGTTGTAAAGTGACTGAGGCGGGGCAGTGCGGCGGTAGCTCGAAGTAGAAGGGATGCGCGGCGGCACCCAGTTTGCGTACCAAACGCTCTTGCAACCGTGTCAGCGGTCGCTTTGTGGTGTTCGTAGCTGGGTATATCTGTATCAAGGAAATCACAATTATTAAGTAAATCAACTATTAAATAATGCCATCCATCCATTATCCCGCAAATGTTCACTATTAGACATAGGCTTTCGGAAATCTTGGAAAGGGTTGGCTTCTGTATGGAATACATTCCACGTTTGTAAGACTAAAACTGTAGTTCAATTATTATTTAAAATTAATAAGGAGTAGCGATAAAATAGTGAAACACAAAATTAATTTTAAAGAAATCAAGAATCTGTAGATAACTAAATAAAAGCATAAATAACAGTTTTTACGCATTAAAATATATTGTATAATATATTTATATACTGCCAATGTATTAATCGATTACATTAATGCGTGCGTGAATAGGTGTGAAAAAAGAACTGAAAACGGAACCAATTGAGTAATTGGCAACACATTATATCTGGTGCTTTGGGAAACGAGCAACAGCTATTGTGTGGGAAAACAGAAAATTGTATTTTACGATTGTAATGGAATAACCGAATACATTTTAGTCACATAAAAGCTCTTGGTTACAATTTAGCTACACAAAGGCAGACCGTATAAAAGACGACGCGAATAACTTTGGTATCTCAGGGTCTTGGCCTTTGCCAAGGTAACCGAAATAATTTTGGCTACAAAATATTAATATTGCTATACGAAAATCATCAATTCGTTATAGTCGAACTATTTAGTGAAGGTCTCTTATATGAGTAAAGGATTGAAGCGACAGTTTAAAATATAGAATCCAACTCATGTTTTGGTTAACATCATACATATAATTAAGCGTACGAGAAAGTTTTTTAATTATATCGCCCCGTGTTTTCCGTCATTGTTTTAATACATGTGATTGTTTGTGATTAAATATTCAACATTGTGTACCATAGTCTTGTTATTTGCAATTGTATTATGGCCTGGTAAAATTAAGCTGCAGTGTAAGCGCTGAACAACAAATTTACACTTATTAAGAAGATTCTGGTTGCCTAAACAGAGCCCAAAACTATAAAAAGAACCTTTCTTCTTAGCCCACATAGTCCCACGGTTGAGTTCGAACTTCCTCCATAGCGAGAGTTTACTTACGCTAATCAGACGGGTTGACATAGTTTTTTATGTTAAGGTCCGTCTCTTGTATGCACGTCATATCCTTTAGTCGTCTTTTACGACATCCACGGGCATGAAAAGGGTGGTGAATGGTATACTTACTCCGTCACCACGCAGAACAAAAATCTGCAAAGACATTTTTGATCGTTACCATGATCATAATTACCTGCTCGGCAGCCAGATAGAGGTCCTTTCGAAAGGTAAGTCCTAATACGTCGAGGTCCTCTCGGCCGTACCTGAACGCGGCCAACACATGGCCGAAAACTTTTCTATCCTTCACATATTCCGGATCAATTAATACTACGCCATCTGTAATTGTAAACAATTTAAAATAGTTATTCATAGACTATTTGTAATTAAACCAAGTATATTTGATATTTTAAATCGACTGAATTTTGCTGCGAGATAGTGGGTACAAATAGATACTACCAACCCTTACCTTACCCAAGGGCATCGATCCAAACATTATATCGATCTGGGCCCACTCTATCTGATGTCGTCTGGTCAACAATTAGATTCTTAAGAAAGGTCGACTTCAGACAAGCGCCCGGTCATAAATATATTGCCAATATATACTATGAAAGAGGAGTACATAATATTGAGTAGACCCTAAGCAATTGGAATAAGAGCAGATGATAAGGATGATGATGTTTAAATCGGCTGAATTTTAAAACGTAATATCACGATTATCGCGTTATCATTCATTGAGAGGTTTATATTTAAAAGTGAACCTATCGAAATGACCGATTCAGTGGACCTAGTAGCCTATCGGCTTGGCGGATAGATGGTCAATAAAGTATCTGTGCATTTCCAACTTACATATTTTTACTTACAACAGAACGATAATAAATGCTAGTAATTATTGAAAAGTACACTGCAAAAACGATTAGGTCTAGCGAAAACCAATACGGCATTAAAATTAACGCATTGTCTATACTAGTAAATGGCGAGCCGGTTTTTTGTTCGGTTATACTGCTAAAACTACTGAACCGATTAGAATAATACTTATACCATAAGATGCAGCGGGTTTCGGAGACGGGTTTTAGTGGATGCTATATTGGTGTTTACTTATCCGGAACCTATATATAATAGTTTGTTAATAACTAGACATCGAATTATATTCATTTGTATATGCAATTGGCCGCGTGGCGACGGTTTGAGAATACATGTGTCGCCACCCCTTACTTGCCCGTGGGAGTCGTAAAAATCGGCTGAGGGTTCACCAGGAGAGTGGGCAGCAGCTCTCTCCTGGGAAACGTAAAACATCCATACTGCGATCGCCAACCCGCCTGCCAAGCGTGGCGATTACGGCAATATCCCGTTTTTAAAAATGGCGTACAATAAAAAAATGGCCCCCAGTCACGGCGGCTCCGGTACCCTACGGGCTCATTTTGGTGGCGGGCCCAGTAGTGGTGGAGCGGGGGGTGCGAGGAATCTCCGGCAGCGATCCGGCTACCAACAAAAACGACCCTTGGCCCTGGTAACACACAACATTCGGACACTCAGGACTGACGAGAGGGTCATCGAGCTGGAAGAGGAATTGAGCAAAATCCGCTGGGACATTGTAGGATTATCAGAAGTGCGAAGAGAGGGCGAGGGCACGATAATCCTCCAGTCTGGAAACTTGCTCTTCTACCGGGAGGGCGATCACCCGTCCCAAGGTGGTATAGGGTTTATCGTTCGTAAGTCTCTCATAGACAACGTGGAGAGGATCGAGAGTGTGTCGACAAGGGTAGCGTACCTTATACTCAGAATTACCAAGAGGTATTCGCTGAAGGTTATACAGGTATACGCACCGACCTCGACATACTCCGACGACGAGGTGGAGGCATTTTACGAGGACATCTCGAAAGCCATACACGCGTCCAAAACCCACTTCACGGTGGTTATGGGAGACTTCAACGCGAAACTAGGCAAAGGGAGTGATGATGAGTTGAGAGTGGGGAAACATGGATATGGACAGAGAAACCAGAGGGGCCAGAAACTGGCTGATTTTCAGGAGAAGGAAAGCCTCTTTATGATGAATTCCTTCTTCAGGAAGCAGCCACAAAGGAAATGGACCTGGATTAGCCCCGATGGTTCAACAAAAAACGAGATAGACTTCATCTTGTCAGACAAACGACAGATATTCAATGATGTCTCAGTGATCAGCAGAATTAAAACTGGGAGCGATCACCGGATGGTACGAGGCACATTGAATATCCATACAAAAGTCGAGCGGTCACGCTTGATGAAGTCTACACTCCGACCTACATCTGTCCAATACCAGAACCTCGAAAACTTTCAACTCGAACTACATAATCGCTTCCAATGTCTGGACGAGTGCGAATCTCCGAACGATATGAACAACAGGTTCGTGGAAACTGTCCACGCGGTTGGGTCGAAATTTTTCAAGGCTCACCGCGTTAATAGACCTAAAAAACTTTCTGACCAGACTCTCGAGCTCATGGAGCGGAGAAAAGAGATGACGATGCAGTCTGCAGCCGATTGGTCCAAACATAGGCAGCTAAATAGGCAGATCTCCAGGTCTGTGCGTCGCGATATTCGCCGATTTAATACGTTCCGTATTAAAGAAGCGATAGAGCGGAATCGTGGCTCGAAAGTGTTCGCACAAGATCTGTCTATTGGGAAAAGCCAAATGACTAAGCTGAAGACCGATGACGGCACTGTCATTTCATCCCAAAGTGTGATCTTGGGAGAGGTCGAAAGGTTCTATGGACAGTTATAAAAATCATCCCGAAATCCTGTTGTCGGCTTGGTCCAAGATCCCAGATCCAAGCTAACTCGGCACTATACCGAAGAAATCCCGGACATCAGCTTGTACGAGATCAGAATGGCTCTCAAACAACTACGTAACGGTAAGGCACCGGGAGATGACGGAATTACGGCAGAGCTTTTGAAGGCGGGCGGCAAGCCGGTATTAATAGCCCTTCAGAAGCTATTTAATTCCGTTATCCTCGGGGGCGACGTTCCAGAGTCGTGGACCAGGAGTGTGGTGGTGCTGTTCTTCAAGAAGGGTGACAAAGCTCTTTTAAAGAACTACAGACCCATCTCACTCCTGAGCCATGTTTATAAGTTGTTTTCGAGGGTCATTACCAATCGACTCACGCGCAAGCTCGATGACTTCCAGCCGCCCGAACAAGCCGGCTTCCGAAAAGGCTATAGCACCATAGACCATATCCTCACGCTTCGGCAGATTATACAAAAGACCGAGGAGTATAATCGGCCCCTGTGCTTAGCGTTTGTGGACTATGAGAAAGCCTTTGATTCAGTCGAAACTTGGGCGGTGCTGCAGTCCCTTCAGCGGTGCCAAATCGACCATCGCTATATCGAAGTGCTGAAGTGTTTGTATAGGAACGCCACAATGTCAGTCCGTATCCGGGATAAGAGTACGAAACCGATCTAGTTGCAGAAAGGCGTGAGACAGGGAGATGTCATCTCTCCGAAACTGTTCACCACTGCACTGGAAGATGTCTTCAAGCTCTTAGACTGGACTGGACTCGGCATCAACATTAACGGCGAATACATCACTCACCTTCGATTCGCAGACGATATCGTCGTTATGGCAGAATCCATGGAGGACCTTGGCACTATGCTCAATGATCTCAGCAGGGTATCCCAACTAGTGGGTCTACGAATGAACATGGACAAGACGAAAGTCATGTCAAATACCCATGTCATTCCTGTACCGGTCCTAGTTGGCAATGCGATTCTCGAAGTTGTCAATCACTATGTTTACCTAGGACAAACAGTCCAGTTAGGTAGATCCAATTTCGAGAAAGAGATCAGCCGACGAATCCAACTCGGTTGGGCAGCGTTCGGGAAACTTAAGAGGATCTTCTCGTCCAACATACCTCAGTGTCTGAAAACACAGGTCTACGACCAGTGTGTGTTACCAGTGATGACTTACGGCACGGAAACGTGGTCCCTAAATGTAGGCCTCATATCAAGGCTCAAAGTCGCTCAGCGTGCTATGGAACGGGCTATGCTCGGGATTTCTCTGCGAGATAGAATCCGGAATACAGAAATCCGCAGAAGAACGGGTGTAACCGACATAGCACGAAGAATTAGCACGCTGAAGTGGCAATGGGCAGGCCACATCGCTCGACGAACCGACAACCGCTGGGGAAGAAAGGTTCTCGAGTGGCGACCACGCATCGGACAACGCAGTGTAGGACGCCCCCCCACTAGGTGGACCGACGACCTAGTGAAAGTTGCTGGGCGTCGTTGGATGCAGGCGGCACAGGACCGCACATTGTGGCACAATATGAGGGAGGCCTACGTCCAGCAGTGGACGGCAATAGGCTGAAATGATGATGATGATGATGATGATGTATATGCAAATGCATATAATTCTACTTTTATAGCGTTATTGCATATTTCGGTACATTTTCACTGATAGTGCTTATTTCAATAGTTAGAAATACATGTTTGGCACATTGTATTATGTAGTCCACACGTCCGTCGGCATTTCCGCCTGGCATTTGAGGAGACTAATAAAAAAAAATATTGCTATTATTGCAACAGATTTTAGCAATATACCCGATGCAATTGAGAAATTAGAAACTAAAAACTTTCCTCTGTGCCAGTCCTTGAAAATAATAGAAAAAAATATTGGACAGAGCAACGCCCTTCCGAGTTCACTATGGCAAAAGTTCGTGGTAAATTAGTGCAGCTTTGTGTAAATAACCCCGGTTTTGAGAGCATAAAGAAAATTGACGCGATTATCAATGGCACCAGATAGAATCTGCCTGAAGAGGTCACTGCAGAAATGGCGCCAAATTTTAGGTTCAGTCTGGTAACGTCAGTTGATGTTGAAAGGTCATTTGCAGTCTATGAATTAATATTAAGTGACAAACGTCACAAGTTTGTTGCAGAAGACCTGAAAACTATATTATTGTTTACTCTCAAAGCTTTATTATTTACGTTATAATAATTTATAGTTTATTAAATATTACAGTATACTAATAACTATAAGTAATAAATTTGAATAATTTTTAATTATGTGTTAACAATAAATGCAAATTCTAATTGTAAATGTTTTTTGATTGTGCATATTTTATGCATATTTCGCGCTTTTTTCGTGCATATTTGCATGCATATTTTGGCATTTTGACAGTGCATATAATACGATGTCTATTAATAACTAAATTTAAATTTTAAAGCAGACCGAGGCGGGCAGTAAACAAGAAGACTATACAAATAAATGAAATTGAAGTGTCTGTTTGTAATGTCAAAATAATTGGGGTTTTTCATGCTCACGCGATTATTTGCGATTTAAAGCAGTTTTTTTGTACCGATCATTTTTTATCTGTTTGTTTGAGGTAATCTTCGAAACGGTTACACCGATTTTGATGATATTTTACTACCAGGTAGCTGTCTATATAAGGAGTAACTTGGGATATATTTTATCCCGGTATTCCCACGGGAGCGGAAACTATGCAGGTTGATGACTGTATACTGAAATGATGACTATATGTAGACTGAAATCGAAGCAAAGCGAAGGCGGGTTGCAAGTATAATGTAAGTTCTATAAATTTAAATACGTGCACATTAAAATTATAATTATCTACACTAATGAGGATTTAATCAGTGTGGTCACGGAGTACGGCACTCACCCAGACCGAGGCATACTCAGCCGGCGTGGCCTTAACAAGTAATTATCCACGATTTCGTCCCCGCCGTCGAGGACGGAAATCGTGTCGCGGTAAAATCATAAACGTGGGAATGTCCACTTCGACCCCCCGAGCCGAGGTCCGCACCCCACAGGGAGGTGCGGACCTCGGCTCGGGGGGTCCTCGGGACCGGTCGCTTAGCATTAAACGGGTTGAGAGCCCTCAGCGCTCACCCAACAGTCCGGGTAAAGTTGTCACAGCCATCTGCGCCTAAAAACTAAGTCACACACAAAAAAAAAAACGGAGTACGAATACAATTAACCGAATGAAAGGTATTTGTATTTGCTGTGTGCTGACGGAGCAACAATATAATACCCCACCCTCTGGCCCTTGCCCGTGCGTGTCGTAAAAGACGACTAAGGGATATATTCGTAAGTAGGCAACATCACTGCAAGAGAAATAATGTCCAAAACGTCTGACCAGTGTGGAATAGTAGGTCTATACCTCTCTAACTGTGGAGGAAGTCTGAGCCTAATAGTGGGACTTGTGTAGGTTTATAGTATTTGTGATATATTTTGATTTGTATCTATTGCACCTTTATTTTTAATACAATAAATTTACGGAAGAAACAATAGAACTTTCCACAATTTCCTCTAAAACTCAAATACGAAGTTTTCATAAGTTTTGGGTAACCTTGAAAATATATTGTTTTAGAATGTAAGAGAGAGAATTTAGAATGTAAGTTTAGAATGTTTTAGAATGTAAATATATTGTTTTACCTTTCTTATTCGAATATCTAAAGGTTTTTGTAAAATTAAATGTATTAAAAAAATGTAATTTATAAAAATTAGAGCTAAATTAATATACATAATTAACACCAAAATATATCTAATTACAATAGGTTTTGTATACCTGGATAACAAGATTTAACTTAGCTAAACTTATTGTTACGGAAATAGATAATTCACTTCTTCCTAAAAGATATGCTAATGTACTAAATTTAAGAAACATTTGTAATGATTATCTACACAAACAATACCCATTACACTATAAGCTGTTCACGGACGCGTCTATAGGTGTGGGGGGCTCTGGTGCAGCATTTGTAGATCCACAAACAGGATTGAATGCAAAATTTAAGCTCCAAGAAAATATGTCAATAATGCACGGTGAGCTTATAGCGATATTGGAATCTTTAGCTTACATTAGTTCCATAGACAGTAACAGATTCGTTATACTGACTGATTCAAAAAGTGCGCTTTTACATCTGGCTAAGATAACCTCGACTTTTCGAGGATACTCTGTAGCCTATAGCATTCTGAATTCCATTCGCAATCTCACAAAGCAAAATAAAACAGTGCTGCAGTGGATTCCTTCGCATATCGGTATCATGGGGAACGAGGAGACTTATCAAATGGCAAAAGAAGCGATAACTGATGGGATTTTGTGTCATCATCGCCAGATACACAGTGAATTGTTGGGCCAAGTCAAAATTAAATGTCAACAGCTATGGCGAGAATAATTTGATGAACGATCACGATTTAAGGGAATATGGTACAGAACAACAGTGTGTGAGCCTCCTCGTCACCCATGGTTCGAAAAGATACCCATGAACAGAAAGCAGGTAGTTGCCATGATGAGGGTCCGCTCTGGTCACATTCCGTCTAATGTGTTTAATGGGCAAGGTGGATTCACCAAATTGTGAGTATTGTAATTCGGTTGAAGACGCACAACATCTGCTGATAGAATGTGCCCGGGGCGATGCCCTACGTAACAATAGTTTTCTACATGACAGCAATATTGAGATGAATGTGGGTCAGTGTAATAGCATTCTGGCTTCACCTGCATCAGATGAAGCCAGGATCCTCATGAGTATTTCTTTAGATATCTTAGGTTAAGTTAGCATAATAAGATAATTTTAATATGGGAGTGGCATGGTCGGTTACCGACAAAACTCCTAATTAATAAAATAGAAATAAAAAAAAAATAGGTTTTGTATATTTAATTACGATAACAAATCAGTTTCAAACGCTTCCAACAATTTCACCACGGGAAAGCCGTGAAATTTGAAAAATTATAAATTTAATGATTTCTGATGTTTACCCGAGTATTACACATCTATACCAATAAATAAAATTGGATGTTATATACTGTTTGTAATGTCAAAATAATAGGCTTTTTTCATGCTCACACGGTTATTTGCACGACACCTATGCCTAAAAGAGTAATTAAAAATTTTTTGTCTGTCTGTTTGTTCCGGGTAATCTTCAAAACGGCTGGACCGATTTCAAAAATTCTTTCACCAATGGAAAGCTATAATATCAGGGCGTAAACTAGACTATATTTTATCCCGGTATTTCCACGGGAACGGGAACTTCGCGGGTAAAACGACTATAACCTATAACCGAAGCGAAGCGAGGGCGGGTTGCTAGTTGTAAATATAACTACGGATTCTATCGCGTTTGGATTTGATTTTTGATTGCCCCCCGTTTCGAACACTTAACAACGTTTATGGTCACGGGCGGACTCCGCCCTTGACAAGAACGCTGTAAAGTAGTTTTATTAAGTAATGGAATCTGTAGTTGCATTTACAACTAGCAACTCGCCCTTGCTTCGCTTCGGTTTCTGTGGCCTTATCTCCGTTGTTCCCGTTCCCGTAGGAATACCGGTATAAAATATAACCTAGTTTACTCCCTGATATTATAGCTTTCCATTGGTGAAAGAATTTTTGAAATCGGTCCAGCCATTTTGAAGATTACCCGGAACAAACAGACAGACAAAAAGATATAAAGTATATTTTAGGCATATTTATTGCACTACACGCAAATAACCGTATGAGCATGACAAAAGGCTTTTATTTTAACATTACAAACAGACACTCCAATTTAATTTATTGGTATAGATATAGATATAACTTTATTTTGTTTTACTTTTCATTACTACAAAATATTTTTACATACCGTTTTACACAGTTACGATATTGAAATAACAAAAAGTTTCCATGTAATAAATTAATAAATCTTTTTTACCTTAGAATAATAACGTATAGAAGGATAGTGCCCATACTTCGAATTTTCAAAATTTGAATCTAAAAATACTAATGCCGCGCAGACGATTACACACGTACACCACTATACAAATTATGAAATCAAATTTTGTTTTTATTAACATAAATCGTCGAAATACTTTTAAAAGTAATGTTAAAAACCTTTTTAAGTTTTTCAAATGTGTTGTGACACTATTTGAATGCACAAACCGTCATAATTACCTATTTATTTTTTAAGAGTTGCGTACGTTCGTGCAGTACAATGACTTGTACATTACGGAACGGTTCCGGCGTAAGCTCCATTAGGCTCCAATTGAAATGCCTCACTTTTTGTGCGTGAACTTACCTTCTATAGGTTATTATTCTGAGCTTTTTTACCAATTTTGTTCAAAATTATAAATCCCATAACATGCCATACATGTACCCAGCTCTCATGATCACGGGACAACTAAGATATCTCACATCCTACAAGTCATCGTTATTACAAACTACCAACTATATTTACCCACATTTTGATACAAATTTATTTCCAATACAAGATTGAATGACATATAAAAATTACATTGTGTTTGGTCAATTATTATTAAATATTAAACTTAAGATAATTATTATTTTATAACAATGTATTAATTAAAGCCAAAAAATTCAATATGCTATCACTGGATACAGTTTTATTTCAAACTAGCAACCCGCCCTCGCTTCGCTTCGGTTATAGTCGTTTTACCTGCGTAGTTCCCGTGGGAATACCGGGATAAAATATATCCTAAGTTACTCCTTATATAGACAGCTACCTGGTAGTAAAATATCATCAAAATCGGTGTAACCGTTTCGAAGATTACCTCAAACAAACAGATAAAAAATGATCGGTACAAAAAACTGGTTTTTAGGAAAAGATATCGTGCAAATAATCGTGTGACTTGTGAACATGAAAAAAGCCTATTATTTTGACATTACAAACAGACACTCCAATTTTATTTATTGGTATAGATATAGATGTGTAATACGTAAACATCAGAAGTCGTTAGGCGATAATACCTTAAAATAGACGAGGATGTAGGACCGCTGTAGTCTTTTAGTTAGTACTCCGACGCTATTTGCGAGCGATTTGTATCTGCGAGTCCTACATACCCTTTTGCTGTGATAAACAGGGAGATGCATAAATACATTTTCCAGAGTGTGAAAAGAAAAAAACCAATAAAGCTTTTGCTAGATTTGTCATCATGTAGGTACTGAAACAAAGCCGGCCATGGATGTCAAGGAATCGGTACCAGTAGTCGGCCCAAAGGCGATGGACAGAAAATACGGTAGGTTATGGGGCCGCACACCGCTCATCTGTCGCCCTGGACATATTGAGCGGCGTGTGCCCAGATTACCTAGCCTACCCAAAAAAAAAGGGTAATTTGCTGGTTTTCAACTAAAATGGTGGTAAGCGATTATACGTTTTAGGAAAGGTGTGATGAGACCACAGGCTATCAAAAAAGGGATTGTCATCAAATGAAATCGCTCCAACATAGCTACTACTTAATTTTTATAAAGGAGTTCACAATATCAAGACACTTTAAAAGGATGCGTGGATGTATGTATATAAATTTGAGAGCCCCAGCTCTAATGAACACTTGAATTCTGTGCCTCCTAGCTCTGAATAAATAAAAATGTTCGTGAAGAAAAATCATAGGACTTTTTATAACATGTAAGGTATGAATAACGTGTTCACACGTTCCATTCTCAATGGGACTGTCCCGTTTTTCAGGCTCTCGGTCCCAATGTCCCCAGAGCCATACAAAAATATCCCGTTTGTTGCAAAAAGACGTTTTCCTGCATTTTTTAGGATTATATTTTTACCCACTTCTACAGGAATTCATGTTGTCCTTGATTTTTTAGCTATTCAGTTTATATTTTTGTCTATTTCTGCAAATGTTTTATTCATAAAAAAAAAATGGTCCATTTATGCAAACGTCCCGTTTTGACGTAAAAATTAAGGTCATATTAGGCATGACGTACTTCACAAGGGGCAGGGATGGCAAACCATTGGCACGTAACACAATGCTTTAGGCACCTCAGCGCTCACAAAGTTCATTATGCACTTAGTAAAAAAATGCTTCTTTTTAGAATGGAACCATATTTGCAATTAGTATTCAAATTAATTTAAACTTTCGCGTATAATTGAGACATTGCATTATTTTTGTCGATATAGTTGTGTTTTGATAATATTTTGATAATTACAAAATCAAAATTATTTGCGGCACATCTATGACTTTAAGCATGGCTATAATAACATTTCTTTATAAAAAAATGGCACTTTGACACATAAAGGTTCACTACCCCTGACATAAAGTAACCGCATATACAGTAAATTCTAAGGTACGGTTGCTTCGAGGAACTTGTACGATAAATATTCATTCAAGTTCATAATATTTGTTATGTTTATAAACTCATTTGCAAAAAAAACGGGCGGTTTTGATTTTCATTCATATTTAAAAAGATACAATACCAAAAAGGTTTCAATCGTTTGTACACGTTACTGGCCGGTTTTAAAAATGCTGTGGTATTTAAAAAAGTACGTTCTAAATTCAATTTTTCATTTGATGTTCATTTTTACAGAAAACCCCTTTTTATCCTACATTTTTGGCGCGAAGTTCCAGAAGTTAACATCGACTTTCATAACTTTTATTCAATTTTTATCGATTAATTTCATATCCTTGACTGTCAAAGCTTTATTTAATGCTGTTTGGCTGTATTAAAAATGGTAGATAAAGTGGTAAAAGCTACCAAAATTATCGCGCTGCTTGAAGAGGGTTGCAGCCAATGTTTCGTGGCTAGGAGGCTAAATGTTAGTCGCTCGACAGTCCAAAGGACCTGGCAGCGATATCAGGAGACTGGTTCCGTCGAGAGAAGGCCTGGTTCTGGAAGAAAACCATGTACCCAACCACGGGATGATCGTTTTCTTGTGAGTCGCGCATTGAGAAATCGCAAATCTTCGTATGTGGATCTTAAGAACAACCTCCAAGAAGTAAGAAATGTGCATATTAGTCTATGGACGGTCAGGAGGAGGCTTCTCGCTGCCAATATACGCAGTCACCGCCCGGCCCGCGGCCCCAAATTACTCCGTGAGCACAGAGTTCACAGGCTTAGGTTCGCTAGAAATTGTGAATCATGGACTCAAGACGATTGGAATAGGGTTTTGTTCTCTGATGAAGCCAGGATATCTCTGTTCGGTGAAGATCGACGTCGGCGAGTGCTAAGAAGACAAGGAGAACGCTTTGCAGAGGCATGTTTCGAAGAAATCACACCTTATGGTGGGGGCTCTGTTATGTTTTGGGCAGGAATAAATTCAATGGATCGTACAGAGTTAGTCTTCATTGAAAACGGCTCACTGACTGGGCATCGATACATAACGGAAGTTCTAATTTCTCATGCACAACCCGCATTGGCCGCTCTAGGTGAAGACTCGATTTTTATGGACGACAATGCTCGCGCCCACCGATCCCGCGATGTTAATGCGTATGTGCAAGAGGTCGGCATTCGTCGTTTGGATTGGCCAGCTCGAAGTCCCGACCTCAATCCCATAGAGCATGTCTGGGACGTTCTGAAACGGCGTGTGAGATCAGTACACCCGGCTCCGCAGACCATCAGAGAGCTGAAGAATGTGATTACTGCGGAGTGGGAACGTATTCCGCAAGCAAGTATCCGGGATATACTCGCTAGCATGCCCAGACGAATTCAAGCTGTGATTTTAGCTAGAGGGGGTCACACTCGATACTAAACATTTATCTGCTTTTACTTTATTAAAGAAAAACAAACAAAAAAACTTTTTTATTTTTACTTCATGAGCATATGCACTACTAGCGAATATACACTACTAGCGAGGTTTAGCATTATTTCCCATAAATTGTATCTAAATTTTATGAAATACTGATGAAAACGATTATTTTCTTATTAATTTAGCAAATTGTGTGGATAAAACTACCTATAATTATCAAACAAAGAAATATTAACATTTGAAATGGTTCATTGCTTAGGTGCCCGTTTTTTTTGCAAATGAGTGTATTAATGTCATTCAGCAGATCGCCTTTGCGTCATAATGAGTCACAGATCATAACATAGCACGTAAATCAAACCGGTTTATCGCAGACACATACATTCAGAGTTATTTGAAAGTATTTAGCTAGCGATGTGGTAAAGATTACCCGAATAAATATATTTCCCGAATTGGGAGTAAGAGTAAAATATATGAACCATGGAAGTCGTAAAAAGGGATTATTAGGATGTACACTGATGACAAGGACCGTGTCTGGTGGTCCGCCCCCATGGAAATAATGAGGTACGTGGACGAGGCCATGGGGTTGCACGCCCTCTTTGCCGTTGCCCCGTATAAATCGGGCGGGATATGAACATGCCTTAGTCTGTTCTTAAAAAAATCGAAACTCGCCTGCCAATTCCTCCTTGGTCTATTGGCCCATGATTATACTAATATTATAAATGCACAGATGCCGTAATCATTTAGGTAGGAACCTGCTGGTTGCTACAGGTAGGTTAGGTGACAAAATAAGTGGAGTGCAATTCATTAATTACTAGGAGTTTTTTCATCATCATCATAGCTTATTATCGTCCCACTACTGGGTCTGAGCCTCCTCCACAATGTGAGGGAAATTGACCTACGATGATCAGACGGGTTGGTACGGACGGGTTGGTATTTATTTCGAGTTTTTCGTCTCTTGCACAGATATTGTATGCATATTATAATCCCTTAGTCGTCTTTTACGACACCCACAGATAAGGGTGGTGAATTATATTCTTACTCCGTAACCACACTAGGTGTTCAGTTGCACTGAATACAATTGCATTATAAATAAACAATTGCACGGATGGCGTATTGGTCTAAATGTTAACGTCCCGTACCGAGTATTATAGATGCCACGAGGAAGGGCCATGGCTCACACAACAATTCTTTATATGATCCACAAATCGTTTCTCAGAGTTGGAGTCTATTATTTGTATGCTCGTAAAATCCCTCACGTTTTCGTGTGATTACTGAATAAGAATACAATTCACCACACCACCGCCATTAGGTGTCATATAAGATGACTAAAGGCTATGCAACTAACATTACTGCAAGAGAAGGTAATCTTGAAATTAAACCTTATAACAACCCGCCTAACCAATGTGGTTTGATAGAGGAATTTTGCTGCTATAGTGAAGAAGGCTCGAGCCCAATAGTAGGACGGATAGCTGAAATGATGACAGTCCTCCACGAATCACGTTACGTACCAAGAAAAATATTATCGTTACTCTCTTATCCTATATGGGCACTGTTATCTTTATTCGTTACTCTATATAGGACGGAAATTGACCTTACTATACCATGCTGCTCAGAGGTTGGTATAGCGTTTTGTTTCGAGTTTTCTTTCTCTTGCATAGATGTTATATGCGTACTATATTCCTTAGCCGTCTCTTACGACATACACGGGCAAGATAGGAAGTGGTGAATTGTATTCTTACCCCGTCGTCACACGGACAATGCAATGTTATGTTTCCTTTAAATTCCAATAAACATAATTTATTAGACAGATTGTTATATATATATTGTGTGTGATTTTAGAGGCCTAGACCTATTCTTTTTTAATAATCGAGGCTGTTAATTATTATTTCAACCAAAGCTTAATAATAGTTTACTTAATTTGCGAGATATTTTCTTGGAAAGCAAATTTCCAAACACAATAACAAGCCCGCCCATCATTTGCGTTCTTTTTAATGAATAAAAAGGAAAGCCTTTATAACCTTAATAAACAATTATAATATCTGTACCTAAACTTGTAAAATACTAGCCGACCCACGCAACTTTGTCTGCATCACATAAGAGGAAGAACGAATTAGAAAGAGTGGGCGGTTGGCACCTGTAACACATTTCCTCCCGTTTTCAACATTTTTCCTTGATGCTGCAAACCTATTGTTAGTAGCGTAGTTTTCTGTAGCCTATATAGCCTTCCTCGATAAATGGCGTATTCAACACTAAAATATTTCTTAATTCGAATCAGTAGTGCCTGAGATTAGCGCGTTCAACCAAACAAACTTTTCAGCTTTATAATGCTAGTATAAAAGTATATATCTTATATTGTCCTGGTGGCGTTTTATTTTGTTATATAACGAAACGAGATAATAAACGTTTTCGTTATATAAATTTAACGTTTTTATTTTTCTGATGAAATTCTGATGAACAAACTTCTTATACATATCATCATCATTCAGCTTATCGCCGACCACGATGCTCTTATTTCTAATAGCGTAAAACTTAACTGTCATAAACTCTGGTAAATCAGACTGTAATGGTAGAGTGGTTTTGTTTCTCGTTCCTATCGTATGCTACGAAAAGTGTTCACTATAGTTTGACTAGGTAAGGTTATAATGGTTAAACCGTGCATTAATAAAAATAACGTCGCGATTATTTTACGTGTATTATACCGGTATTCAGCAAAGGTTATCCATATCGATATTGACACTAAATAAACGGTTAGTAGCTGTTGCCAGAAATAGCCGGTAACGCCCATGACTACCTCTTATAGTCAATTTCAGGCGGACAATTAGCTAGTGGAAGCAATAAGTTATATTACCCTGTGTAGATCATGAAGTAATAATAATAGAATTTACTTACCAATCGGGTCTACGTGCGTGATGTGATCTACGAAATCTCTTTTCCCTAGGTATACTGTGATCTGTAAACAAAATGTTATATTATCAATTCTGTGGAAACCGAGCGATAAAGAAATATACATATATTAATTTTTGTTTAATATGACTACACTGTCGACAATCGTCTGTCTAAAGCTGCGGGCCGGTCCGTCCGGGCGTGGTACTAGCCACTTTCGTAGAAAATTGACATCCGAGTAGTAGCAATTTGTTGTTGCACTTTGTTTGGTGAGCGAGAGCTGAAAGTCCAACTTTCTGAGAGTGTTTCCGTGTGGTGTGGTTTAGGTGATGTCATTAATGCCATCGAACCTCATTGCACAAATTCACATTTTTAAAGGTAGGCAGCGGCCTAGAAAAGCTCCTCGAGCGGCACTATCACTCAGCGTCAGGTGTACTGTTTGCTATCAACAGCAATAAAAAAAGACAAAATAAAAATGAAACGACAGACATACACAGAGAACAGTCCTACCTAGAAGTGTATGATGTATGAATTATAAATTTTGTCAAATTAATCTAGGGACAGTTTGTATACGATTGGCATATTAAAAAATTCACGCTGTTTGTGACAAGCAAGTCCTTGTTAAAAATTAACATATTCTGAAAACGTGGCAAAGGTTAAATATATTTAATTAACGTTGGTGTATTAAAATAAAATTCTATTATTTTATTCGAATCTATTTAAATATTGATACCATACAGTGATAAATATTATTTGGATACGGGATCCAAATGGTATTTATCACTGTTGGGCTCCGGTGTTCTCCGCTCGACCTACTAGACCATGTTGATCATACGGTGGCATAAGATAGGGGTATCATTTCAAATTCTCTTATTCATCATATTCGTCTTTTACGAAACCCATAAGAAAGGAAGGAGTGGTATATATCTACTTCGTCACTAAAAGGAATTTATTGTCTTCCATTTACAGTATTAGCTCACTATTCAGAGTTCCTAAGACAAACATTAAATAAAACGAGCTGTCCAATTAGAGATTTAACTCGGGACTCTTACAATAAGCATGTAGCGACAATACAGTCAAAGATAATTACTAAGCCTGAAGCATTATTTGCAGACATCAGCAGAATCTGCCAGTAAAAGTCAACATAACCGATTTAGTCACTGCTTCTAGTTTGAAGGATTCTATAGCTTTAATCCCTGTTTTGTTTTGGATAACAGTAGCCAAGTTGGCCGTAACATTACCATTAAGATCAATCTAGCCAAGACTCATAATCACGTACAGTCAGCAAACAGTTCGTTGTTTTTTTTTTCATCACAAATACTATAATTTCATTCTACCTTTATTAATTACATAGAAATGGTATTTATGTTAGTTTAGTTACAAACTCACAAATTAAAAATATAATTAAACAAAAAGCTGAAGCCCTTAAGGTTAAAAAAGAACGAGAGCGGAATGATTAAAAACAGCTATTTGATTAAAATGGTCGAAAAGAAAGTTGTTTAAAAATAATGAATATTCTAAAGAATTAATTTTGTACAAGTTTAGATATTTTATTTTACTAGGAATTTACATGGAATGTTAGGTAAAGTATCGTATACTATGTTGGCATATTTGAAAATTCATGAAACGTTCGTAATATGAATAATTAACTTGTTAAGGTATTCATGAAATCTTTAACAGAATAAGTATCTATAGTTTAGACTTTTAAACGTAGCAGTTCTTAATATTCAAACTAATGGACTTTAGTAAAGTTACATATTATGATAATAACAGATAAGAATTCATTTTAACCCAAAGTTTAGAAGTTAGTTTATAATCATTGTCATTTAGTATACGTAGGTATTTCGATAAACGTAATTTTGATTCATAAGTTTTAAATAAAACTACTTTACGGATTTTATCACGTTTGTATTTGATTTTTGATTACCCGACGTTTCGAACACTTTACAGCGTTCATGATCACGGGTGGACTAAGATGACTCACGTCCAACAAGTCATCGTTACTGCAGAAAATTTATAATTATCTACCCGATACAGAAATTAGTTATTAAATATTGACCCACATTTTGATACAAAATTTATTGCCAGTGTAAGAAGAAAATGATTCTATATGAAAAAATAATACTGTTTATGGTTAGTAATAATTAAACATTAAAATTAATAGTAATTATATTTAAAAACTAACTAATAATCTAGTATACTACCACCGGATCGGAACACGGTCACACTGAGAAAGATCCGGCAAGAAAACTCAGGTAACATGATGCTAAATTAATGTTAATTTTGAAGGCGGCTTACTAAAGTAAGCATGACCATGAACGCTGTAAAGTGTTCGAAATGTCGGGTAATCAAAAATCAAATACAAACGCGATAAAATCCGTAAAGTAGTTTTATTTGATTCATAAGGTTATAATTTTATTCCGTGTGGTGACGGAGTAAGAATACAGTTTTCACACCCCCCCTCTCACCCGTGGGTGTTGTAAAATATGAATAAGGGATGCAATATGCATATAAAATCTATGCAAGTTATGCAAGAGCGGTTAGGAGGGAGCTGCGGCTTTTAGACGTCCATAAGTCGAGTGGGCCGGATGGCATCCCTGCAGTGGTACTAAAGACATGCGCCCCTGAATTGACTCCCATCTTCACGCGCCTATACCGACTTTCCTACGCTACTAATAGGGTTCCGTCTTCGTGGAAGGTAGCCCATGTCCACTCGATCCCTAAAAGGGGCGACCGGTATGACCCATCGAATTACAGGCCAATTGCGATAACATCCTTGCTCTCTAAGATAATGGAGAAGGTTATAAACCGCCAGCTTCTGCAGTACCTTTAGGATCACCAGCTGATCAGTGATCGCCAATACGGCTTTCGTCATGGTCGGTCGGCTGGTGATCTTCTTGTGTACCTCACTCACCGTTGGGCAGAGACCTTGGAGGGCAAGGGTGAGGCCCAGCGCCTCACCCTTGCCCGCGTTGCGTTCAGTCTAGATATCGCAAAGGCGTTCGATAGGGTCTGGCACAGGGCACTTCTATCGAAGCTACCATCATACGGAATCCCCGAGGGACTCTGTAATTGGATCGCCAGCTTTTTGGATGGTCGGAGTATAAAAGTCGTCATAGACGGCTCCTGCTCCGATACCATGACCATTAATGCTGGTGTACCACAAGGCTCGGTGCTCTCCCCGACGTTGTTTATCCTGCATATCAATGACATGCTCTCTATCGAAGTACACAGGAAAGAAGGGTTCAACTTGTATCTGAAGTCGAGCGCTCTCTCTCTCTCGAGGGGTGAACGGAACTTAGTCCAGTTCAATCCCACTAAGACACAAGTTTGCGCATTCACTGCAAAGATGGACCCCTTTGTCATGGCGCCATAGTTCCAAGGAGTAACTCTCCCACTTTCTGAGAGTATTGGGCTTCTCGGCGTCGAAATATCGAGCAAAGTCCAGTTTGGGAGTCATTTGGAGGACAAAGCCAAATTGGCCAGCAAAAAGTTGGGCATCCTGAACAGAGACAGGCGGTACTTCACACCGAGACAGCGTCTTGTGCTATACAAAACACAAGTTCGTCCTCATGTGGTGTATTGCTCGCATCTCTGGGCAGGTGCGCCCAAATATCAGCTAGACCCACTCGACTCCCCTGCAAAGACGGGCTGTTCGAATCGTCGGGGATCCCAATCTTACGGACAGATTGGAGTCGCTGGAGCAGAGGAGAGACTTTGGGTCACTCTGTGTACTCTACCGAATTTTTCACGGGGAGAGCTCCGAGGAACTGTTTGACTTGGTACCACCGTCACCATTCTACCAACGTACCACTCGACATCGTAGCAGGGTTCATCCATTTCACCTGGAAACGTTATGGTCTTCAACTGTACGTTTCCAGCGATCATTTCTCCCACGTACGTGCAAGCTCTGGAATGAACTACCTGCTGCTGTGTTTCCCGAGCGCTATGACATGTCCTTCTTTAAACGAGGTTTAAGAAGAGTATTTCCTTCACGGTAGGCAGCGGCCTGGCTGTGCCCCTGGTATTGCAAAGGTCCATGTGCAGCAGTTTCACTTACCATCAGGTGTGCTGCTTGCTCGTTTGCCACCGTTGGCAATAAAAAAAAATGCAAGAGAAGGACAACTCGAAATAAAACCTATAGGGTCAGATGTGTTCAGTTTTCGTTGAAATATTGTGTCGCGTAAAGCATTTCACTGCGTCATTGTATTTCATTGGATCGAACACATTCCTTATAAGAAAAAAACTTGAGAGGTGTCAAGGGACACCCGGATGGAACGAAGTTCCTTTCGATTAATTAGTGAAGGAATTGTAATAAAATTTTATTTTTTTTAAGTTATAATAATACTAAAATAACATATTATTATCTGTATATAATCTCTACTTACCTAACCCTAATCCCCTCGCGGATATGACCCCCGCGAGTGCAGCCGCAGTAGACCTCGAAGTCTACAACCTCATGGACAAACTCTCTAGGCCGATAGCTCCTGAAGAAAACCCCGTGATAGTGACACCTTCACTGGTCCGTGTGACCATAAAATCACTGAAGCCAAGAAAGGCCCCGGGCGCGGATGGCATCACAAACGCCGCTCTCAGGCAACTGCCTAAAAAGACCATCGCCTCGCTGACTCGCCTTTTTAACGGCATACTGCGCACCGGGATCTTCCCCTCAAGCTGGAAGGAGGGGAGGATAATAATGCTCCCCAAACCAGGGAAGAACATCTTACTACCAGGTAGCTATCGTCCTATAACACTATTATCAGCAATCTCGAAGACGTTCGAGAAGATCCTACTGCGGCATCTTACTACCCATATTACACCAAGACCGGAACAATTCGGATTTAGGCCTGAGCACAGCACGACGCTCCAACTGTCGAGGGTACTGCACCGGATCACGGCTGCCTGCAACAAACGCGAAAAGGCCGTTGCAGTATTCCTCGACATGGAAAAAGCCTTTGATAAAGTCTGGCACTCCGGTCTGCTGCTCAAGCTGTCAACAACATCGACACCCCGTCGCATCTTGAGGGTGGTCTCCTCCTTCCTCCACGGACGAACATTTCGAGTGGTGGTGGCAGGGGAACTTTCCACCCTTCGACCCATCTCAGCCGGGGTCCCCCAGGGCAGTTGCCTTTCACCTGCCTTGTACGCCCACTTCACTGACGACATCCCCACTATCCCAGAGGCCGAGCTCGCCCTCTTTGCGAACGATGTGGCGCTCACCACCGTCAGCCTAAACGCCCATCATGCAGCCACCAAAATGCAACGCGCCCTCGACCTACTCCCGCCATGGCTTGAAAAGTGGCGGCTGTCAGTGAACGTGGGCAAAACCCAAGCTATAGTCCTGGGGAGCCACAACTACAAAGAACAGCCTCCACCACTCACACTCCAAGGTCAGCCCCTCCCTTGGAAGAACCAAGTTAAATACCTCGGGGTGACCATCGATCGTTTACTTTCCATGGGGCACCACGTCAAAACAATTACCAACAGATCCAAGGTATCTCGTGCCCTTTTAAGACCTATTTTCTCTTCCAAACTTCCCCTTCGCACTAAGCTGGGGTTATACAAACTGTATATCAGATCCGCTTTCACTTATGCAGCTCCCGCGTGGTATGGCCTGACCAGTACCACCAACAGAAAACGCCTTCAAGCGCAACAATCCCAAACCCTCCGTACCTTAACGAGGGGCCCCTAGGTACGTCAGAAACCTCACCATCTCGCGCGACCTCCGGATAGAGGATCTTTCCGACTTCGTGCGGCGGCTATCTTCAAATATGTTCTCCCGTGCAGATGCTTCGCAGTGGGACCACATTCGTGGTATTGCCCCACTCCACGGCCGTCCTCCCGACCTCTATCCGAAGGACAGGCCATACCCGCGAGATTTCGCAGGACCTATCGCACCATTACCACCATCGTGATCCCTTCCCTCTGGTACGCCAGAGTCACCACTTGCCCTACCCATCCCAACAATCTTTCCCTTCTATCCCCGCCCCGTTCTCTAAACGGGGCCCCGGGGGAGACTCAAAATCCCCCCCATTCTGTACCAGGAAGTTACCCCCACCGGGATCCGCTGCCCCCAAGGCATTTACTCGTACTCCGGTGAAGTACGAGTATTATGCTGGGTGGCACTGGTCCCTCGGTGGGTGGGTTCGACTACAAGAAACACCACATCAAACCACAATCTCATATCAAGATACCATGTGGCCCAGTCCCCCCACGCGACCAGTCCCTCGGTAGTCGCTGGTCGTCTTAAGCTGGACCTCCCCCGGGGTAACCGGGGGTCTCATCCGGCTGAGACTGACCGCCTCCGAGGGTGAAGAGCGGAGGGGACCCGGCCATTAAAAATCCAAGGATGCGGCGCTCTTCAGCGCCGAAGAAGCAGCCACGGACAGAGGGCTATGCCCTGAAACCGTCACTCCCACTCCAGCCGGGGTGGAGAGAATAGTCGAGTCCATCAGCAATATCCGGAACTTGTGCAGAAACACTGTCAGGATTCATTATTATTATTATTTTTTATTATTTATTATTTACAAAAAACCTGTATACACTCAACAAAAATAATCGTCGCGACACCACACTGTTCAATGCGAAATAGAAATGAAAATATCTGGCTTGCTTTCTATAAGAGAGAGAGAGACAGACAGAGAAACATGCGACGCCGCACAGCTTACAATAGCTTACTATAGCAAAAAGTGTCGTGACAACTTTTCGTAAGAATTTTTTCCGTCTAGCCCCCTTTCACAACGCGCGATAAGGAACTTCGTTCCAAAAATCTACTTTCGCATTTATAATACTAGCAACCCGCCCTCGCTTCGCTTCGGTTATAGGTTATAGTCGTTTTACCCGCGTAGTTCCCGTTCCCGTGGGAATACCGGGATAAAATATAGCCTAGTTTACGCCCTGATATTATAGCTTTCTATTGGTGAAAGAATTTTTGAAATCGGTCCAGTCGCCAATTTTATTTATTGGTATAGATATAGATTAGTAATGATAAATTAACACCTCTCTTTAATGCGGTAATTTTAGTTGTTAAATTAGTAAAGGTCAATCCCCACATGGCGACAGAGAGTACACAGCAAGTTATGGGTCGCACGTTATTCCTTGTGTCGTCTCACACAGATAGGGCAGGACATGGCAGCACCATATCCTGCCCAATAAAAAATTATAATTCTAAAGTAGTATAAGGCAAATTATGATAATGTCAGGATATGATTGTAGCTCAAATAGCCTCGAGGCTGTAAGCTCCTACATAAATAAAGATTACAAAAATAAATCTAAGTTAAATAATTTTACCTTGCCATTTGGCGAGCTCTTCTTGAATACTCGCGTTGCCTGACGTTGTTTGTTGCTGCCGGCGTCGTCCATTTTGCCGCCGCGCCCTCCTCGCCACTATACAAAATAATAATGTTTACATTCATTACACACAATATTTAATTAATATTTTATTTCTTGATAACATTTAAATAATCAATTCGGCAAATATAAGATCCATTGCTGGGTTCGAAACTTCCATAATATAAGAAAAACTATTACGCCATGTTGGTCAGACGGGTGTGTATCATCTTATAACAAACCATATACGTTCCACTGTTGGGCTCGGGCCATCTCCTTTATGGTAGAGATTTTGAACTACTTTACTTCGCTGGTCAGATGTGTTGGTATAAGGTGTTGTAAAAGATGACTAAGGGCTGTAATATGAATATAACATCGACGTAAAAGAAAGAAAGTTCGAAATAAACCACCCGACTGTCTAGTGTGATATAATAGATCAATTTCCCTCCTATTGTGGAGGAGACTCGAGCTCCATAGTAGGACGTAGGGGAATAATGATGAAAATATATAATCATTATCATCTCAGCCTATATATGTCCCATTGTTGCGCTCGAGCCTCCTTCATAACGGGAGGGGAATTGGTCTATACCACGCTGGTCAGACACGTTGGAATAGGGTTTTGTTTCGAGCTTTCCTTCTCTTGCACAGATGGTATATGATTATTATATCCCTTAGTCGACTTATAAATACGACATCCACGGGCATGATAAGGAGTGGTGAATTGCATTCTTACTCCATCACCACACGGACGGTAATCAAAATACATACATATATAATATCTATTAATAATGAATTAACATAATTTAAAAAATACTAAAACGTAAAACGGTCTTACTGAATGTCAAATATAAATCGTTTGTTAAAGTCAGCATTATATGTGAAATAAAATATATGATATTTACAATGTGCCTACATTTTATGTAATAGTTATTTGTGATTTATATGCCTCTATTAATGATTTACAACTTGCTCAAAATACATATCGGTATTGTAAAAATAAATTTGCGTAGTTGTAATGAATTGAACTCCTATAGTCATTCATGGCTATTTGATATTTGCTGTGTGTTGACCGAGTAAGAATACTATTCACGACTGCCTTTCTTGCCTATGGGTGTCGTAAAAGACGATTAAAAGATTGTAATAGGAAGACAAGATCTATGCAAGAGAGGGCAAACTCGAAATAAAACCTTATAGTAACTTGTTTGAACAGCATGGATTTTTTTCCCACAATTTCTTTCCCATTGTGCTGGAACCCAGCAGTTGAACGTACATGAGCTGTGATTATTGAAAATGTGTGCACATTTTATTAAATAATTATAAACTATCTTATTTAGATTAGTAGTTACGTGGGTTTTTTACTATTTAAATTAAGAAAAACAAGTATTGGAATTCACACAACAGAAGACTAAATGCTATATTACTATTTTAATTTCAGCGTTCATGACCAAAGCGTCAAGAAATTCAAAATCAAATATATACGTGATGAAATTCGTAAATCTATTTTTTGAGATTCCGTTTTTTTTTTGTGTAATTTAGTTGTTAGCCGCAGAAGGCTGTGACAACTTTACCCGGACTTGTGGGTGAGCGCTGTTGAGTCCGCTGCATGTTATATTAGGTCTTTACCTATGAAATTGCCGTTATGTATGAAAAAAATTAAACGGTTTTTTTTCATGTATTTTTTATTTGTATTAATCGAAGTAATCACCCATGCAATCAATGCATCTTTGCCAACGCAGCGGCAGTTTATTGATGCCCTTCTTAAAGAAATCAGCTGGACGGGAGACAACAAATTCTTCAAAGGCATTTTGTACTGCCTCTCGTGTATTGAATTTCGTTCCCGCCAAAAAATTATCCAAATTCTGGAAAAAGAAGTAGTCTGTAGGCGCAAGGTCTGGTGAGTATGGCGGATGACGGAGAGCTTCCAACCCCAGTTCTTGCAACTTGGAGACCGTCTGCTGTGCAGTATGAGTTCGCGCATTGTCGTGCAGGAGCAGCGGAGACGAGCGATTGACCAATGCTGGTTGAAGATGTGCCAGCTTCTCCATCATTGTGTTCAGTTCTTCACAGTACACATCTGCAGTAATGCTCACCCCGTTTGGTAAGAAGCTGTGGTGAATCACACCGGCGCTAGACCATCAAACAGTGACCATCACTTTTCTAGGGGTAAGTTTTCGTTTGGGGCATTGTTTAGGTGCTGAACCAGGATCCAACCAACTTGCTGAGCGCTTGCGGTTATCAAACAGAATCCATTTTTCATCGCAAGTAAAAATGCGTTTCAAAATTTCTTCATTTGTGTGTCTGTTGAGCAATGCAAGGCATGTTTCAACGCGTACTTCGCGCTGGCGATCATTGAGTTCATGGGGCACCCATTTGTCAAGCTTTTTTACCTTGCCAATTTGACGCAAATGGACCAATATTGTTTTGACGCTAACGTCGAAAGCTGCTGCTAATTCAGCGGTAGATTGTGTATCATCGGCTTCCACAATCGCCTTTAATTCGTCATTGTCGACCAAAGTCTTCGGACGACCGCGAGGTTCATTTTTCAGGTCGAAATTTCCAGAACGGAAGCGAGCAAACCAATAACAGACGGTGCGTTGGTTTGTAGTGTTAGCTCCGTAAGCGTCGTTGATGTTGCGTGCCGCTTGTACCGCGTTGCTGCCACGACTATATTCATATTCCATAATTACTCAAATTTTTTACGTATCCATTATGACGAAAAAGATTAAAATGCGATGAAAACGTAACACTAATCAATAAACAAATGACTACTTTTGGAAAATGAATTCCATGTTTTAAAATAAAATTAATTTGAAATTAGAATTCTTAGACAAACAAAAATTATTTTGATTTGAAATGGCCAGTACTGCAGAACGGCAATTACATAGGTAAAGACCTATTATGTACTTATGACACATTTTATTTAACCCTTTCTCGCTCCTGTCTCTCTCCTAACTCTCTCTCGCTCTCTTATGTGTCGCAGACAAAGTTATCCCTGTAGTTTCCCCTAGGAGTTGTAATTCGTGGATCGATGGACCACGTTTTACAATGATTATGGATATTAATTATAAGACGATCGCTAGTTTTTTTTTTTATAATGTATAACCAATAGCTTCTGTCACGGTCGCAATGTTCCGTCATACTATGTAATTTTTTCCATCCCAAATATCGATATTAATCAAAAACAATCAAAGAACTTCAGACTTTCATTAACAATGAAATGATCAAAAATCACTGTGATAAAACAGAACTGGAACGATACCCAATACCGAGGCAAAAAAAATATTCGGTGATTTTACTCAATCATTCTACGTAGCTCTGCATTATTATAGGGTATTATTTGAGATGACAACAGGACCCCCGAGGGGAATACGAGGCTGACGTATTTAATAATAACTCTCGCATATTTCCCCTTCGCGTACTTTCAATGTTGTGAATATAAAATCTACTAAGGATTATATTTACGTTGTATTGTGTTAATCGTTATAATGCACTATTAAGATGTTTAATTACCGATTTTAATAATCTTTTCATCATTCCCTTTATCATCATCATCATCGCAGCCCACATATGTCCCACTGTTGGACTCGGGCCTCCTCCACAATGTGAGGGCAATTGAGTTACTATACCATGTTGGTATAGGGTTTCATTTCGAGTTTTCATTCTCTAGCACAGATATTATGTGCATATTATATCCCATAGTCATCTTTTACGACATCCACGGTCAAGATAGGGAGTGGTGAATTGTATTTTTACTCCGTCACCACACGGAAAATATATTTATACGGATAATATTGAATATAGTCCAATTTAATTATTTGTCATAATTTGCCTTGCAATAACTTGTGGATGATTTTTCCTTTAATATAATAAACGGGGGGATCATGATTCATCATCATCGCAGCCCACATAAGTCCCACTATTGAGCTAGGGCTTTGTCTTTGCTTTGTGATCTAATATACCGGGCTAGTCCGGCGTGTTGGCATAGGGTTTTATGTCGAGTTTTCCTTCTCTTGCATAGATATGATATTCTTTTGTACAGATATTTCGTATAGATATAGAGTGGTAGGACTACACTATTGACAATTGTCCGGCGAAGTACCACACTTTCGCAGAAAATTGACGTCCGAGTAGTAGCAATTTGTTACTGCGCTTCGTTCGGTGAGCGAGAGAGCCGGCAGCCCAACTTTCTGATGGTGTAGTGTGTGGTAGGTTTTGATGATGCCTTTAGTATCGCCGAACCTCATTGTACGCATTCACACTCCCTTCACTTTTCTCACGGAAGGCAAGTCCATGAGCAGCAGCATCACTTACCATCGGGTGTACTGTTTGCTCGTTTGTCACCGTTAGCAATAAAAAAATGTTAACTGCATATCATATCGTCTTTTACTATAACCACGGGCAACTACCAATCGCCACACGGCTTACGATACATAATGCCAACTATTGTTACATTATTTCTTCTTAATGATATTCGAGAATCTATCCTATCTCATATAGGACAACAGCTTTTGGATTATATTAGAAACTCTTAGATCACGGCTTTGTTGTTAATAACCAAGTCTAGTATTTGTATATTACCATACAAAGATATCACGTTTTGCATCCCTTAAATGAAACTTCTTCGTGAGTATACAGTGTCAAGCTTAGTCCTCTGTCTACAACCGCGGCAAGTCTGTCCAGGGTAGTACCACACTCTTGCAGAAAATCAACGTCTGAGTGGTAGCAGTTCATTACTGCACTTCGTTCGGTGAGCAAGAGCCAGCTTTCTGAGTGTGTTTGCATGTGCTAGGTTATGATGATGCCTTTAGTATCACCGAGCCTCATGCACGTATTCAAATACCCTTCACGATAGGCAGCGGCCTAGCAAAGATCGATGAGTGGCAATATCAATTACTAATTAGCAGTGCCGTTTGCTCGTTTGTCACTTACAGCAATAAAAAAAAATCACAAGATGTAATTGCGTACCCAACTAATTTATAATTAAAGCAATCAAAGTGTGCAATAATTTCAATATCCCTACATAAAGTTACACAAGACGGAATTCATTTAGCAGATAGAGCACAGATAGGGAGTACTTCCTGTATTTCCCGCTAGTAGCGGAAGTTCGTGTTCCGATTTAGTGTAATCCATACGCCCGAGTATTGCCATAAACATTCCGGCTGCACAAGTCTATTATTTTAACACGATACGTGTGCGAAACATCAATATGTTGTACTTCATTACAGTATTATTGTTATGATTGGGAATATGTTTAGAACTAATTGCAGGTAATACAACTTATCTTTATTAAATATATTTCTTGTGTACGTCTCTATGTCACTGAACTCTTCCTAAACGGCTAGACGGATGTTGATGAAATTTTTTGTGTGTGTTCAAGGGGATTCGAAAATGATTTAGATTCACAATTGAAGCCAGTAGGTGGCGCTGCTGTCGATTTCAAGGAGAATTCCTTTTATTTTATTTGAACAGAACAACGTCTGTTGGGTCAGCTAGTTTATTATAAGTTATAATTATTTATTTATGGACCTTTTCATGAACGACTTGTAAATTTTTGGTGATACTTAAAGCAAATTGGACATGAATATTACATATTGCATTACACATAACTTTATCCAATCATTAATGTTACATTTCATATAGATTAGAGATGTTATGGAACTCCATAACTGTAACCGAAACTACCGGCTATCCGAAATGAAAATGTATTTGATGCCGTAACTGAAGCTCAGATAAATATTTCATATACCTTTGGTCTGTATGAGACACGTTACGTTAGATTTTCTTTCAACCGTTCAAACTTAAAGCCTTTAACCGTAATTACCCATCCACGAATTCAGGCCTAAACAGCGGTACAGCACGTACTTTTAACGCGTCTAAGTAGCGTGAACGTATTTAAATATTGCGTTATCCTGAGTGACTGCTTATGCTGCCTCGAAATAAATGCACATTTTAAGTTATTTTGAAGTTTAATTTTCTCAAGAAACTCTTATTCCTTCCAAAACGGTTTTCCCCCGGGCTGGAGGACGAAATACGGAGGATTACGTAGTCGCGTGCGGCGTAAGTCCAGACCGTATACCACAAAAAAGCAAATATTTTCCTCATGTGGCGATGGGATGAGAATCGCCACATCTACTGCAGACTCATAGGAGTCGTATAAATTGGTTGACGAATCATTAGGAGAATATGCAGCAGTCCTCTCCTGGATAACACATAACCACACATATTCGTAAACCCGCCAAGCATGGCGATTAATGTAACCTCACCAAAGAATAATCATGATTCATGGCATGTTGCATACTGTAGGCCTGCGTCTAACAGTGAATTTTAAAAAGCTACATGATGACGTATAGTGGGTTTATTTCCCTCTCATGGTAGAGGAGATTCGGGCCGAACATTAAGTATATAAGTGTCCAGTATGGGTGAGGATATTGGTTCTTGAAGAGCATACAAATCAAGTAAAAAATATAATCTTTTTGGTGTGCCTCAAGGTAGTATATTAGGGCCACTATTGTTCCTTTTATACATTAACGATCTACCTTCCATCACCAAACATAAATGCGTCCTCTTTGCCGATGATATATCTATTATAATAGAAAATGAAATAAAGTCTGTCAATTATGAGCATATAGTCAATAACGAGATAGCTTCTATTGTCCAGTGGCTGAATAGATTTTTAATCTCCAAGTAAATCCGTCTAAAACTAAATATATGCAATTCTGTAATTACAATAAAAATGATAATAATTTGAATCTTAATTTGACATGTTGTAATGAAATTATAGAGAAGGTTGACAATACAATTTTTTTAGGTATAAATATTGACCAAAACTGTAACTGGAAAACGCATATAGATGACATTTGTAAAAAATTAAATAAATTTATTTTTGCGCTTAGAACTTTAAGGCGTATCTCGGGACATAATATTGCACTTACTGCGTATTATGGCTACGTTGACTCAGTCTTGAGATATGGTCTTTTATTGTGGGGTAACTCAACAAATATTGAGAGGGATTCATTGTGCAAAAAAAATCTGTACGAGCAATATGTGCTGCTCATCCTCTTGCAAGTTGTGAACCACTTTTAAAAAAATTAAAGGTACTGACTCTTACATGTCTATATATTTTTCAGGCAGGTTGTTTTGTTAAGGAACACGGTTCATATTTTAGCACTTTTGAAAAAAAAAACATAAATCAGTAATAAAAAAATAGGTATCCGACAAGACTAATTACACCTAGTTGTTCAACTACACTGTATCAAAGAAACTGCTATTATATGATAATTAAAATCTATAATAATTTATTAAAACTTATGAGAGATCTGCCACTTAAGCCTTTTAAGACAAATCTACGTAAGTGGCTCTTTGAGAAATGTTTTTATTCAATGAATGACTTTTTTAGTATGACGTAACCTTATTTATAAACTGATATGATTATACACTTTAATTTTTATGTTTTGTATTAATGTTTTTTTTTTTTATAATTATGACATGAAATATTTTTTTTTGACTGGAAAAATCTAATGAATATAAATAAAATTAGAATTTCAAATGTAAGACTCAGAAGTCTAATATCGAACAAAAAATACATGTAAATATATGTGTATTATGTTGCATGTCGTAATGAGCGACGAAGTATGTGAGACCTCTTTGTGAACCATTAACCACACAATGTAAACCATATTTCTTGCAATAAATTCATTTCATTTTCATTTCATTTCATAACTATGCTAGTTTAGGGGCCAGCAAAATGGTCTATCTTATGTATAATTTTCAATAAATTATTATTATATATTATTAGACGGGCAACAGTATTACAATGTAATTATTCACAAATTCCATGCACGCAAAAAGCCCGTACAAAATCTAGTTAAGTTATAATTAACGTTGTTCTCCGTTAAGTAACGCTAAGGGAATTTTGACCCCTCAAGTTGAATAAAGTTAAATGAATTAACGAACATTATGAATACTTAATTAAAATACGAGTATATTAATAGAATTTATAATGAATACGTAGCGAACCGTGTTATCTATTACCGGTTGCAATAATACAGGTTTTTATTGTTTAAATAACATGAACGGCGTCTATACTTCCTGGCGTAAAAGCTATTTATATAAAGAAGTCGGTGCTTTTAAACATATCACCGTGTAGTGATCAGGTAAGACTATTATTGTGTCACTACGCCTTATATTGCCAGGGGAGTCATAAAAACCGGCTGAGATATTATATATACCAGGAGACAGAGTAATTACGTACTCCTGGGAAACGTATTACAAAGTGTACACTCTGTATGTCGATCGAGTTCTCAGGGGAGAGTAAGTCCGGTATACATCCAGTAGTGGACGGCGAAAATCCAAATGTTGATGTTTTAAAGCCTACGGCTTTAAAAATCGAATATGCGAAAATCCAAATGTTGATGTTTTAAAGCCGTAGGCTTTAAAATATCAACGTCAAAAAGGTAGCACGGCGAGTGCGGTAAAAACGAGAGAATCTAACAGAATGTATACTTACATGGACCCCTGTGCGGCTCCAGGGTGTGCGTTCCCGCTACAATTTAAGACTGCGCTGCCACCCCGCCCTGCAACATAAAATAGAAATAAAATAAATAATAATCCTTACATTAATCGATATCTATACCAATATTATAAATTGATTACCTATAATATTATAAATTACTAATATTGAATCAAATCATATATTTTGCATAAGCCCTTTGAACGCCCTTACATACATCTCGTTTGAAATGGTCCAATAATCTACCACCAGATCGGAACGCGACCACAAGTTGAGAACATCCGGCAAGAAAGTTAGCGGGGTGTATTTTTTTTTTAAATTACATATACTAAATAAAATTAATTCTATATATACAACACATAGTATCAGTTCCAGTGTGATGCCCTTAGTAGTAGATTTTTGTATCGTTTTATTTATTCAAAATTTAGTACAAATAAAAAGAAAGTTAACATAAATAACTAAATCTGTATTTGTTGAAATCTTCATGGAGACAAGGTCCATGAACAAAATTCTTGAATTCCACTTACACCAATACAGACACAAGTCTATTCGTTTAAAATAGTAACAAACCATTTAACTAACAAGGTTGTGAGAATAGCGATGACGCAAAAACTTCAAATCAACACATCCCTATTTTATGTTGCTACGAACTAATGCAGACGCAAGAGCTATAGAACAGGGCGGCCGCTTAATGGAGTTTGCTGCCAAACATCAACACATAGACCCATCAAACTGTTATTGGTCCCAACATAAACACATATAGAATCTTTCATTTATACATAAACATCAGATATAAAATATAACTAAGGCATCAAAAGAGATTATACCCGTAATTTAGAAGCGATAAATTTTCATAAAATATCTTTTGGATTACACAATGATGAAACTGTAAACAGCATGTTAATAGTAAAATACCTGCAGATTCAGTTAGCTTTGTTTTCGCTTTGTTAAGACAAATCTCGCTAACAGCATCTTCAAAAATAATTTAAAGTATATTTTACTCCGATTTTTTGAAGTGTAATCATCTTTAGACGCATTGTGATAGGGTAAAGTATAAGGAAAAGCTATGAAGAGTATCGTGTCTTCTATTACTACGTTGAACTACTGTTAGATATTGCCGAATCTGGGTGTATAGTTTATGTTCATTAATTGTATGTTTATAAAACGCCCTGCGGCACAGACAGTTATTACTTGACGCAGCGTTTATTATCTTGAAAATGAAAAAATATCCTTTGCCAGCATTAGAATTAACAATAATCCTTGTCAAGAGTATTTGGAGCCTTGAATAACTTCACTAACGATTATCATCATTTCAGCTCATATATGGTCCACTGTTAGAGACCAGGCTCCTCCACAATAAGAGGATAATTGACTTACTATAACGCGCTGGTCAGACGGTTTGGTATAGAGATTTTGCCTTCTCCTGCATGGTTTTTATATCTCTTAGTCGAGCCTCCGTGTTGTATCTCTTAGTAGTCTTTCACGACACCCACGTGCAAGAAAGGGGATGATGAATTGTATTTTTACTCCGTCAATAAAGATATAAATAAATAAAAAAATCAAGATTTAATCATATTCCCAATGATCATCAATGAAGACACCATTAATTGGTCATACTTAAAGAGGGGTATTGTTATAAATTCCAAGTATAATTAAGCAACAAGTAAAGTCAAGTAAAAACATTTAAACAGAAGCGAAACAAGACGTGACAGTTTCGCTCGCCCGTTGTGAATAAAACACAAGACATATTGTTTCGGAGTGTTTCAACACCTCACCGTAATGAGGCCGTAACACACAATTGTCTCTATTTCCTTTGAACATCTTCACTGCTCACTAATTAATAATACACAAAGCTAGACTAGAAAATATTAGAGGTAACTTGTGTTTATCTAAATAACACATATTAGGTACTAATTTTGTTGATTACTGAACGAAAACTGAAGTTAAATTATCCATCAAATATATATACAGTTAGATATAGGGCTTGCCACTTGGGTAATTTTAACAAAAAAACGACTTCAGCTGGACCTTTTGAAATGGAACCACACGAGACCAGCCTTTAAATAAAAAATAATCATCAAAATCGGTTCACCCAATCGAAGGTTTTGATGGAACAAACATATTGAAAACCTTCTTCTTTTTTGAAGTCGGTTAAAAAGAGGCTGTGCCGCCTGTAATAAAACGTTCCCTGTCCATTTTACAATGAGTCGGTCCTCGTGATGGGCGTTTCTTGATCAACGGTAGTCAGTTCACCGAGCAATGTTATCGGATCATTGCCACTTAAGCGTATTAATCTTTCGGCTATGTTAGTTTCACATTACCAAATCTGCTATCTAACAATGAAACTAAATTAAAATTGTCATTGTATTATCATTATGTCATTATATTTACAAAAATCGGAAGTGCGAGTCTGAGTCGCACACGACGGGTTCCGTACTATTATCTATAAAAAATCGCGTTTGTTGTATGGGAGCCCCCTTAATTATTTATTTTATATTGTTTTTAGTATTTGTTGTTATAGCAGCAACAGAAATACCTATATATTTTGTAAAAATTTCAACTGTCTAGCTATCGCGTTTCTTGAGATACAGTCTGGTGACAGATAGACGGGTGGACAGACAGCGAAGTCTTAGTAATAGGGTTCCGTTTTTGTCCTTTGGTTACGGAACCCTAGAAAGCGTAAAAATTAATTAAGCGACGAAATTAGGTCGAGCTGATTAAGACTATTTAAAATATTGTACACAATAAAATAAAACGAATAAAGTAGCCCGAACTTAATTGGGGCTAATTTTATTAGTTTTATTTTTAATTGCAATTATCTGTGTGATGATGGAATGAGAATACAATTCACCACCCCCCTTTCTTGTCTTTGGTTATCGTAAAAGACGACTAAGGGATATGATATGCAGATAACATCTATGCAAGAGAAGGAAAACTCGACATAAAACTCTATGTCAACATATCAGACTAGCGAGGTATACAGTAGGTCAGTTACCCTCCCAATGTAGAGGAGGTACGAGCCTAATAGTGGGACTTATGTGGGCTGTTATGATAATGATATTAATTGCGATTGATTGCAAAAGCTTTTTTTATTAAAAAAAGCCGATCGTTAGCATCCTTGTCTAGTACTTTCGTAACGTCACTTTACGTAAAGTTTATCAGACATCATGAAAATACACGTAAATCACTGTTATTTAACACAAGCGAGGCAATTTTACTTTCACTTCAGTTTAGTGCGAATTTTAAACTGAAGTAAAACGTGGAGAATTTGAATATCAACTTCACGAATGGACAGTACGTGCCTAATGCTTTGTTTTAGTGGTTTAAAAGGATCTTTGCATTATTGCCAGGTTTTGGGTAAATCTGTTGGACGGTTTTAAAATCTAATAGCAAACATATGTAGAAACAATTTTTGTATTTTATATATACAATATACAATACATATCCATAACACGTTAGCATTTTTCCTGCTTTATACGCGATAACACGTTAAAACACTAAAATTTTGAATATAAGTGAGGTACGCATATCATCATGTTCCCGCTAAAAAATCTCATATCGTTAGTTCTTAACTCATGAGTAAAACACTCAATTCTTTCTCCAAGTAGATAAAGAGCTCAATGAGGTGTCATAAATCGACAGGCGAAATATTTGCCGAGTCGATAAATACGCAAAAATGTTCAACAAAATCAACACCAGTTCATACGCGCGTATAGCGTGGGTTTGTCCTCTAGAGACACCTCACGTCGCATTATCTACATGAAATGACAGTTGTAGAAATTCGTAACGTAAAATTGTCCAGGGATTTAATTCCACAATCATATTAGTTTTCATATTACTTCGTGATGAGAAAAGCGTATATCCAACTATTTATTTTCACGCAATCAACTGTGTAAATAATGATATCGCACTGAATTTCCCTGCGGGTAGTGTTTCAAATATTCGACATGTAATTACTAGTTATGATGTAGAACTTAATAAATAATCACACGATTAATTTAAGTATATTATAAAATTTAATTAGAAGCCCTAAGAATTTGTTAATATGTTGGTTTTTGTATTGTTGAACAAATTATAACTAACCGACCCTTACGGAATTCTGTAGGGCGCTCCCAAGGAACATATTAATGGATTTTAAATCTCAAATTTAAAAGAAGCAATATAAATATAGTAGTTCGGTTTTTGTCATTAGTTGGCATGATAATCTTTAAAAAGTGGAGTAAATCAAATCATCAAATTAAGGGCACTTATATATTATCAAATTATATAATACACATCGTTTGAAGTAATCTAATAATCAACCATCGGATCGGCACGGAACGCGGCCACAAGCTGAGAAGATCCAGCAAGAAACTCAGCGCGCTGTCATTTTAAAATCAAAATCTTAAATAAAATTGTAGGTATACAACATATTGTATAAACTCCAGTTCGAAAAGAAGATATGGCTCGAGCAGATCAACAAACATTGGAGGTAAAGGAGCGACCCGCCCTATGTAGCTACCGCAAGTAGAGTCTTATTCAGTGAGCATGACCAAACAACAAACTGCGAACTATAGTAAGAAAAAGTAAGTAGTAGATCATAGAATATGATAAAAAAATAAGAAAGAACTCGCGTACCGACGGCAAATATGATAGAGAAAGAATATATAAGATAGATGGTCTGGTTACACCTCGTTCAACATAACTGGGGCGGCGTGCAGCCCCATAAACCAACCGTATTACACCTCGCTATCATTTAGGCAGACTACGGGTCTATTCTTCTTTTGGGCGAGCTATGGTCTGCACAAACACCGTTCATACCATCCGGGGCGATACAGGAGCAGCGCGCGGTTCCATTTCATCCGTATTCCCACCCCTTCGCCATTGGCTTCCCTGTCGCCCTTGGCCAGCCCGGCGGGATACTCTCTCAGGTCTGAATTTTTATTTTCAATGGACTTTGTGATGGCTGTAATGAATTAAGAATACAATGTATCACCAAGCTCGTCTTATACCTTGCGGAACACGTAAAATCTAAACGACTTCAATTTTGGACATTGGTCTCTTTACGTAGATGGAAAAATGCCGTAAACGCAAAGTTGAGGCTGTCGTTGTGGATCATAACTAGTATCCATACTTTCATGAGAACGCTGCTACCTACCCATTTAGTCATTTACTACAATGGTAAAATAAGGACCATAAATCATATACTTAAACCAGCCACTACAAATAATTACATTAACACTAAAATATTCATCAAAAATAATCATAGAGTAACTTTAAATAACCTTAATCAACTGTATCATTTATCGAGGTGTAAGAGATAGCCGCAGCCGCGTATATCAAGTAACGTAAGAACTTGAAACCGACACAGAACACCTAGTACAGTCTAGCTATAGTACACACAAAATATATTCGCGCAACAAGTGACCGTTTAGTATGTCAACCGCAACCATATTATAAAGTGCTCTGTAACGTTGTTCCAGTTTCCATGATCGAAGTATAATACTGCGGTCACTCCTTTTGCACTCATATTTCACGTGATGCATCTTTTGTTCGATAGTCCATTACTCCTAAAGCCTTCTACATTTATTGTTAAAACTTTCTTAACATTATTACTTTTAACCCATGTCCATACTATATCAGTCGTTCACTTTTTACCTTTTCCGTCACTGGCAAATTTTTTAAATTTTCTCTTATACATTAGTTGATCCTTATTTCATTCATCCTCGTCACGCAACAACAATGTAACACTATTATGAAAATTCTTCTCCCTCATAACAAATGTAGTTCCTAACAATAGACTCCAGCCGCTACAAAGGGAAGGATTTTAGCCTAATATACAATACTAACGAGAAAGACTATAATAAACATTACGGACTATAATTATGATACTCACAGGAAAAAGATAATCATCATTATCTTGCGTTATTATTTTATCGCAATTATTTGGTATCGACGCAATATGTACTACGCTTCCATTGTACATATTGCGTAAGTTATTGGCAGTAGTTTTATGACCGGCCCGCCTTTTTTTAGGGGTGGACCATGGTCAGCGCACCCGCCGCCCGCATCCGTCCGGGGCGACAGAGAGGCGGCGGGCGGCCCCGTAACCCACCCGTGACACGTCGCCTTCGTCGTTGGGCCGACCACCGGTGCAGGGTGACTTGTCGTCAGTGGTCGGCCCGACGGAATACCCCTAAGGAGTACCCTCTCCCCGACCGACGTCCCCCCGCTGTTCGGGGACGTCGGTCATCGTCGCGCGGTCGGTCTCTCGGCGGCCCGACCGGCCCGTGTGCCGTACATCAACACTCCTTGGGAATGTAATTGTTGACCAGACGGCATCACGGAGTTGACCCAGGTCGAAACTCTTCGTCGTCTTTTACCCACGAACAATACAAGGGTTGATAGTATTCGTACCACACAACAAAAAAGGAAAGATAATATCTTTGCTTTTTTGAAAACTTTTTTGAAAAAATTATAACGAATAGATGATATTATCATCTATTCGTTATAATTTTTTAACAATCTGCGATAATGAATAAATCCTTAAATTGAGGAGGAACTCACAAGCAATTATCAGACACAAAATACCTCAGACTAAACAGTATATGTACTTTGAGGCTCGTATAAAGAATTGTCCTGCGTGGGACTGTACGGGAGGTTCATATTTAGACCACTGTGTCTTCTTGGCAGTCATTTCGTACATTAAACTATTTATTTTACGACACGCCCATCGTGACATAAAACTGTACAAGTACTACATTATAAAGTTTCTAGCATTTTATATTCAAACACATTTATATTTGATATTTATATTTTCCGTTCTTTTAAACATTGATCGTAAAAACTTCCTTTGCGATTTGATTGTAAAAATTTAACGAGATTTAATTGAAATCCTAAACAGTTGAAGAGATCTCCTTGTTTTTCTTGTGTTTGAGTTGGTAAATAGACGGTTTATATTAAGATAAAACTCTGCACTAAGGAAATAATCACTGTAATGCAGGAAAGTTACGAACAATTAAGAGGCATAAATTACACCCACACTCAGAACAATAATTTGTGGATCGCACATTGTTATCTTGTATGAATTTGAACTCACATTTTAGTAGATAAAATTTAAATCCATAATTACTAGAGATGCAACGAATATTCGCTGTTACCATTTTCGACATCCAACGTGCAGACTTTTCTCATAAGCTATTCGTTTGCCAAGGTTCTTTAAATACCGCCATATCAGATCGCTGTGACGTCAGCAACACGCCCGATGGTCACTCTTCTATCTGCTGACACGACTTCGTCGATTTTTTGACATTATCTTCAGTGAGGGACGCGGTCTTCACTAATGAAAAGCTACATTATCAGCGAGTAACATATGCTATATTTTATCCCAGGATTCCCACGGGAACGGACATTACGTGGGTGAAACCGCAAGAATTTGCTAGCTGTTTTATATACTATTATTCTCAGTGGCGTAGCGTGAGTCACTGTCGCCCGGGGCGGAGTCATAATTTGCCGCCCTTTTGAGGTCGTAAAACTAATTGTTGATGATGATAAGAAAAAACGTAACGAAATTAAAGAATTGAGTGAAAAATATTTATTGCCAAACCATGTACATGTGTAAGTAACATGACTGTGTTAACATTAATAATTTACACTACTTTTTTTTTTGGGGAGTGGGTTGCGGTCGGCGCGCTCCTCGCACCACTCCGTCCGGGGCGACAGAGGGGCGTAAGCACGCACTCCCACAACCCACCCGCGATGCACGTCGCCTTCGTCATTGAGCCGACCACCGGAGCAGGGTGACTTGACGTCAGTGGTCGGCGCGACGGAATACCCCCTATTTGGGGTGCCCTCCCATCGACCGACGTTCCCCCCTCGGGGAGGACGGAGGAGGAAGAGTACGGACGGAGGTCTATGGTGCTATAGCCTTTTCGGAAGCCGGCTGGGTCGGGCGGCTGGAAGTCATCAAGCTTGCACATGAGTCGATTGGTAATCGACCCTCGAGAACAACTTGTAAACGTGGTTCAGGAGTGAGATGGGTCTGTAGTTCTTTAGAAGAGCCTTGTTACCCTTCTTGAAGAACAGCACCACCACACTCCTGGTCAAGGACTCTGCAACGTCGCCCCGGAGGATAACGAAATTAAACAGCTACTGAAGGGCTTTTAAGACCGGCTTACCGCCTGCCTTCAGAAGCTCTGCCGTAATTCCGTCATCTCCCGGTGCCTTACCGTTACGTAGCTGTTTGAGAGCCATTCTGATCTCGTACAAGCTGATGTCCGGGATTTCTTCGGTATAGTGCCGAGTTAGCTTAGATCTGGGATCTTGGACCAAGCCGACAACAGGATTTCGGGATGATTTATATAACTGTCCATAGAACCTTTCGACCTCTCCCAAGATCTCACTTTGGGATGAAATGACAGTGCCGTCATCGGTCTTCAGCTTAGTCATTTGGCTTTGCCCAATAGACAGATCTTGTGCGAATACTTTTGAGCAACGATTCCGCTCTATCGCTTCTTTAATACGACGCGTATGAAATCGGCGAATATTGCGACGCACAGACCTGGAGATCTGCCTATTCAGCTGCCTATGTTCGGACCAATCGGCTGAAGACTGCACCGTCATTTCTTTTCTCCGCTTCATGAGCTCGAGAGTCTGGTCGGAAAGTTTTTTAGGTCTATTAACGCGGTTAGCCTTGAAAAATTTCTACCCAACCGCGTGGAAAGTTTCCACGAACCTGTTATTCATATCGTTCGGGGATTAGCACTCGTCCAGACATTGGAAATGATTGTGTAGTTCGAGTTGAAAGCTTTCGAGGTTCTGGTATTGGACAGATGTAGGTCGGAGTGTAGACTTAGGTAGTAGACTAGGTTCATCAAGCGTGACCGCTCGACTTTCGTATGGATTTTCAATATGCCTCGTGCCATCCGGTGATCGCTCCCAGTTTTAATCCTGCTGATCACATCATTGAATATTTATCCTGAGACATCATTGAATATTTGTCGTTTGTCTGACAAGATGAAGTCTATTTCGTTTTTTGTTGAACCATCGGGGCTAACCCAGGTCCACTTCCTTTGTGGCTGCTTCCTGAAGAAGGAATTCATCATAAAGAGGAGAAGGGAAGCCTCCTTCTCCAGAAAATCAGCCAGTTTCTGGCCCCTCTGGTTTCTCTGTCCATATCCATGTTTCTCCACATTCAACTCGTCGTCGCTCCCTTTGCCCAATTTCGCGTTAAAGTCTCCCATAACCACCGTGAAGTGAGTTTTGGACGCGTGTATGGCTTTCGAGATGTCCTCTTAAAATGCCTCCGCCTCGTCGTCGGAGTATACTGTGGTCGGTGCGTATACCTGAATGACCTTCAACGAATACCTCTTGGTAATTCGGAGTATAAGGTACGCTAGCCTTGTCGACACACTCGATCCTCTCCACGTTGTCTACGAGAGACTTGTGATCTATAAACCCTATACCGCCTTGGGACGGATGATCGCGCCTTCCCGGTAGGAGAACAAGTTGCCGGACCGGAGGATTATGGTGCCCTCACCCTCTTTTCGCACTTATAGCCGCCATCGCCAGTTTTGCCGCCCTTCTCATAGTGGCGCCCGGGGCGGTCCGCCCCTCCGGCCCCCCCTTGGTACGCCACTGATTATTCTCTTGATTACGCTATCATAGAATATTATAAAACGTATTTTTAAAGCACTAAAGTTATAGTCTCTTTAAAACATGAACCGAATACATGCGTATAATCCTATCTGTAAGCATTTTCGCGATTACAGCTATGCAAAATGTATAGAGATAACAAGGCGATCTTTTTAAAGGCCTCAACAATGTAATCCCCTTGGGAGAGACCGTACGTAATCACGTGGGCGTCGATTTGCACACACAATAGTATCCGTTGGTAAATCAGTTCCTTTTAATCGAGGATTATATATATGAAAGGGCTATTTGATTTCTTTGATACATGGAGATTCACTATACAATGCTATTTGCGAATAAAAGGTTTCTTGGATTTGTATTTTCGAATTCTATTTTATTTATACACTGATGGTAGAGATATCTATAGATTTCTTTACGATTGTCTATAATTAACGTGACCGTATGTTTTACATCAAAATGAAGCACTTGCAGAAATAAGTAAAAATATGAACTTAAAACCTTTTATTTATTGGTAGGCTATGGTTTGGATACACCCATCGCCTCGTCTATCCGGGCGACGGATGGGCGGCGTGCGCTCCTGTAATTTAATGTATTCCATCACCATTGGGCCGTCCACTGGTGCAGATTCCTGGAGATCCGTGGCCGGCCCTGAGGACTACTCTTTCGAATATCTTCCCTTTCGACACCCCGGCGATAAAGAAGTCTCGCTCACGAGATCAGCCTCTCTGCGGGTGGCAGACTAATATTCGGTCAATGAGCTTAAAACCCAAACAAAAAATAAGGTAATATAAAAAGTGTATAGAACACGTCCGTATCAGCATAACAAATGATCATTCAGTCTGTTTGCAAAACGGTATATTTTGTTATGTCTGAGGATACAGACAGCCTGACAACGGGACTATCCCGTCAAGAACAGGACCTATGAACACATTAGGTCATCATTATCACCACCCAGCTCTTATCCCAATTAATTGGGGTCGACTCAATCTTACTCTGCTTTCATCTATACCAATAAATAAAATTGGAGTGTCTGTTTGTAATGTCAAAATAATAGGCTTTTTTCATGCTCACACGGTTATTTGCACTATACATATGCCTAAAAATCACTTTAAATTTTTTTTGTCTGTCTGTTTGTTTCGGGTAATCTCCAAAACGGCTGGACCGATTTCAAAAATTCTTTCACCAATGGAAAGCTATAATATCAGGGCGTAAACTAGGCTATATTTTATTCCGGTATTCCCACGGGAACAGGTACTACGCGGGTAAAACGACTAAAACCGAAGCGAAGCGAGGGCGGGTTGCTAGTAACTAATAAATAACAAGAAAAATAAATAAATTCTTTCACCGAAAATATATTCTTTATTCATGCAAAATACATAAAGACATTCAATGAGCTCTTCGACACATTTTGTAGTTAGTTACACGAAAATAGTGGTATTTGAGTGACATAAGAATGCAAATGCTGATCGCGTAACTAACTGTTCGAATTCTGATTCAGGATAAAGTGTTATTGAGTTTTCCTTAAGAAATTGTTATTATCCAATACGATATTTAACTCTCTTATAGACGTGCGACAAAATTAGGGTGCGTCATACCTCTGCTCACCTATTCAGGGACAGTTAACATGAGATAATAAATAACCACTATTATCATCGTCATCACCATTATTACAGTTCATATATTTACGTTTCACTCGTGGACTTATCATCACGTCGAGGGATCTCCTATTATTCCACGCTTGGATCGGTTTGGCTAAATTTGTGTCATGACGGAGTAAAAATACAATTCACCACCCCCTTACCCATGGGTGTCGTAAAAGTCGACTAAGTGATATAATATGCACATAACATCTATGCAAGAGAAGGAAAACTCGAAATAAAACCCTATACCATCACGTCTGACCAGTATAGTAGGTCAATTACTTTCCCTCTGTGGCTCGAAACTGGCAGTGAGACGTAGGTATATGAACTGAAAATAAATATTATATACTTAAACAAATATGTTAAGCAAAGAAAAAGAAATTACACAACTTAACATAAAAACACAGAAGACTACCAAAAAAACTTTATCATAAAACATTATTACAATATATTGTATAAAGTATTTTTAAAGCATATTTATATCAACAATAGTTCGTATAATGAAAATATAATATTCGGTATCAATTTACGAAATCTGTTCGTATCCTGTCTTTCTTATCATATCTTTACTATACGTCGACATAGATAATAAGTATTTGATAGGAATTGACACTGCCATGATTACCGAGATTCGGTCCATTCGACGACAGGGCTCGCGTAATCGGATTGTCAACCAGCCGTCCTGGCAACCGGAGGTCGCCATCCGCCCGGAAAATGCGGGACTTCTTGAAATACTATCCCATTGAATTTTATTTACATTGATGAAGGTAATTTTCGATATTGATTTTGGTGCAAAAGGGAACACTTCAAGGATTTAGTTAATCAACTTGGAAAAAGAAATAATTGAAATAAAGTGAATGTTTGATTTTATTACCTTACCGGTGACGGATTAAGAAGACTGTCACTACCTTGCATTTTCGCGAGACGGTATAAATCATGGGAAATCCGATCCCACTACCAACCCACACCAGTCTTGCATAGCACGCTAATATGTAAATGCTGATATGTACATGGGCAGAAAAATTTGAAATAAAAGCCTGTGCCAACCAGTCTGACCAGCGTATATTAGGTAAATTTTCCTCCCATCGTGGAGGAGGCCCGAGCCCTGCAGTGGGATGTATATCAGCTGTGATGATAATAATAATGTATATTGCAGAAGAGAATCGTGTCTTAGTAGAACACATGATTTCATAAGAAAGAAAATTTAGCTCACATTGACCAAGAGAAACAACTTTTTAGAGACGAGATTTATATTTTACTAGCAGACCCGGCCACACGTTGCCGTAGCTAATGTTTTTGTTATATTACATTTTATTAAACTACTAGCAATCTGCCCTCGCTTCGCTTCGGTTTCAGTCGTCTTGCCTGCGTAGTTCCCGTTCCCGTGGGAATACCGGGATAAAATATAGCCTAAGTTACTCCCTGATATTATAGCTTTCCATTGGTGAAAGAATTTTTGAAATCGGTCCAGCCGTTTTGAAGATTACCCGGAACAAATAGACAGACAGACAAAAAAAATATAAAGTGTATTTTAGGCATAATTATGTAGCCTGGCGACCTCGGGTACCGAGGAGGTCGTCAGGCGGATCGTGCGCTGGGGTTGAGGGTCGCCCTGGACAAGACGGAGGCCCTCTTGTTCCATGGGCGCACTATGAGCCCTCCCATCGGCGTCTCGATCACCGTCCACTCGGTCGACATCAGCATCCGGGCCCATATGAGGTACTTGGGCCTGGTGCTCGACGGGCGATGGTGGTTCCGGGAGCATTTCCGCAGGCTCGCTCCGCGGCTCGTCGGCGCGGCGTCCGCCCTATCGTGGCTCATGCCGAACGTGGGCGGACCGAGCGCTGCGTGCCGACGGCTGTACGCGGGGGTCATCCGGTCGATGGCCCTGTACGGCGCACCGGTGTGGGCGGGGTCCATGACCGCCCGACTTAGGGCCCTTCTGTGGCGAACACAGAGGGTCACGGCGGTCAGGGCCATCCGCGGATACCGCACGGTGGCGACGGAGGCAGCGTGCCTATTGGCCGGGACTCCCCCGTGGGACCTGGAGGCGGAGATGCTCGCCGGACTATATTGGCGGGTGACGGGGGTGCGAGCGGAGGGCGGTGTGGTCTCGTTAAGGGATCTCACCGCCTGGCGCGTCGACGCCCGCCGAGACGTCATCGCCCGTTGGGCAGTCCGGCTGGAGGCCTCGGTTCGGGGTGCGAACCGTGGAGGCCTTCCGGCCGGTGCTGATGCAGTGGTTGGAGAGGCGGCACGGGGTGCTCTCCTTCCGACTGGTGCAGGTTTTGACGGGGCATGGGTGCTTCGCCAAATACCTGCACAAGGTCGTGAGGAGGGAGAGTACACCGTCCTGCCACCACTGCGATTGCGACGAGGACACGGCGCGCCATACGCTCGAGGCCTGCGGGGCTTGGGCAGTGCAGCGCTGTGAACTCGTCGCAATCATCGGTACGGACCTGACGCTGCCGGCTATCGCTAGGGCGATGGTCGACAGCGTCGGGAATTGGGACGCGGTCGCAGCCTTCTGCGAGACAGTGATCTCGCGGAAGGAGGCGGCGGATCGCCTGCGTGAGGAGCGCAGCCTCGATGAGGAGATCCGCCGCCGGCGACTGGGGCGGCGCAGGTGCAACTATCTGCGCCTCATGCCGCCCTAGCCGAGGCCGCGGGTGACGTGACCGGGGATTAGTCCGTCACCCGCCGAGAGGCCGACCGCGTGAGGAAAGACCGACGTCCTCCCCGAGGGGGGGACGTCGTTCGATGGGAGGGTACCCCAATAGGGGGTATTCCGTCGGGCCGACCACTGACGACAAGTTAACGCTGCTCCAGTGGTCGGCCCAACGACGAAGGCGACGTGGTTTTCGGGTGGGTCGCGGGAGTTGCGTGCTTAAGCCCCTCTGTCGCCCCGGACGGAGTGGTGCGGAGGCGCGCCGACCGCAGCCCACCCACAAAAAAAAAAAGGCATAATTATGTATAGTGCAACTAACCGTGTGAGCATGAAAAAAGCCTATTATTTTGACATTACAAACAGACACTCCAATTTTATTTATTGGTATAGATTTGAGTGGAACTGTAGGAGAACATCTGTCATGGAGGTCGTCATATTTTTTTACAAATGATAGAATGATAGATGCCTATGTAAAAAAGCAAGTTAAAATCGTATATACACGTTTGTAGGCTTAACATAGCAGCGCCATCTATTAATTAATTACTCAATCCAGTCAACAGATATCGCCATCTGTTAAAATCGTTTGGAGTTAACAGATAATTGTGAATGTCAAATAATAGGTATATATAGGTAATACAAATAATTTACAATAAAATAATATTGCGACTATAAATTAAGATGTAAGCTATCCTATCTTTCAAGTTGGATCAAACTGCACACGGTGTGCAAATTTGATTAAAATCGGTTAAGTAGTTTAGTTGTCCATGGCGGACAAATAACGTGACACGTGATTTATATATATTAAGAAGATAAGATATGTACTTCAACCTTGGGGTGACAATTTAAGAATAATGTATTGCTCTCCTTACTTTCCTTTGGCAGTCGTCAAATCCAGCTGAGGAGTAATAAGCGAGTGGGCAGCAGCGTTCTTCTTGGCATCTTATAGCAACAGCGATCGCCAAGATGCCTGTCGAGCGTGGGAATTGTGGCATAATCTTCCCCTTTGCGGGAGTGCTATATCTAAAAGCGGATGTCGGACGTCGATAATTCCATCGAAAAAAGAATTATCATCAAGAAGTTATCACTACTGATCCGTGTGGTGACGGAGTAGGAATACATTTCAGTACGCCGTCTCTTGCCCGAGCTCAATAGGGGGGACTGGGACTGATTTGGGCTGAAATGGTGATGAGTATCACCCATATTACAGATTGAACGTGCAAATAAAGGAAATATGAAATCCTTTAACACTGGATTCGCTTTTCTATATGAATAAAAATTGAAGAATTCAAAGTCCCTTGGATATTTTATGAATTATTATTTTCTTCGTACAATGACAGATCCACCGGATAAGGAAACGCGTTAAATGTAAAAATATTAAATTTATATCGAGAACGTATGATTTTATTCCGTCGACATACAAAATAAAAATTTGAGTCCATAAGAAAACTCAGCTATCGCAGGATGTGAAACATCAAAATCAAATCGCGAAAAGAGTATAAATTATAAATAGGTATTTAGTCAAATAAAAATAAAACCAAATCTCGTTAATAAAATAATTTACTTTCGACGTCTGATTAGTAGCAATTAGTGGAGTGGTAGGACCACACTGTCGACAGTTATCTGTCTACAGCCGCGGGCCGGTCCGTCCGGGGTAGTACCACGCTCTCGCAGAAAATCGACGTCTGAATAGTAGCAATTTGTTACTGCGCTTCGTTCGGTGAGTGAGAGAGCCGGAAGCCCAACTTTCTGAGGGTTTTTGCGTGTGGAGGATTTTGGTATCACCGAGCCTCAATGCACGCATTCACACTCCCTTCACTTTGTAGGCAGCCTTGTAAAGGTCTATGAGCGGCAGCAACACTTACCATCAGGTGTACTGTCTGCTCGTTTGCCACCGTTTACAAAAAAAAAAAAAATCTGTTACTGCACTACGTTTCCTTTTTGAGGTTTTTTGCGTGTGGTGGGTTTTAGTGATGCCTCTAGTATCACCGAAATTCATTGCACGCATTCACACTCCCTTCACTTTCCTCACGGTAGACAGCGATCTAGCAAAGATACATGAACATTAATATTACTTGCTATCAGCTGTGCTGTTTGCTCATTTCCCACCAACAAAAAAAAATTACATCATCATTTATCATTTCAGCTCATATACGTCCCACTGTCGGGCTCGAGCCTCCTCCACAATGGGAGGGAAATTGACCTTATTTATATCATGCTGGGCAGACAGGTTGGTGTAGGGTTTTATTTCGAGTTTTCCATTTCTTGGATAAATGTTATATGCATATTATATCCCTTAGTCGTCTTATACGATATCCACGGGCAAGATAGGGATAGGTGATTTGAATTTACTTACTCCGTCACCACACGGACTATACTAAAAAAATATTCGAAGTATGTGAATTTTTGTTAAAAATCGTCATACCGTTTATTGTTATAGCATAACAATCAAGCTAATTGAATACGCGTCAGTAAATGTTTAAAATCAAAAATGACATAATGCGTAAGCATCACTTATCAAATGTTTATTCAGCTATTTATAACTGCTGTCTGAGAGCAGACTTTCACGCCACAAGCGTGGTCACCGCAGACGGGATCGACGTTGACCGTCATCGCCTTGTTTACTTTTCCATTTATATCTCATTCCCTTGGATTGCACGTCACCCTACCGACATTGCCTTGATTGAAGTTTTGCCAGTTTTTCTGGACCAATCGTCGTATAATTTCGCGGGTAGTGCTGACTGATAACAACTATGATTGCCTCTCTGAAACGTTATTTATGATTGACAAGATATAATATCTTTCGATTTAGATTAATGTTTTATTAATGTTTAGTGTTTTTATTTGAAGTCCAGTTATAGATTTATGCTACATAGTTTTATTCAAACTCGATAAGAAATTTATTTATTTTAATACGCTTTTATGTACTTGACCTATTTACATAATACATATGTATAGATAGATATATATAGTATTAATATAACAGAATAATTCAAGGTGAGTAATATTTACAGATTTCAACTCGTTTAATCATTTTCTACCATCATAAAATTATTGTTGATAAAATAATCTAGTTTTTACATTCTTAGACATGGTATTCTGAGTAGGATATGATGCTATGCCGAACACTTGCCATAACTTTGCATGACTGAGCATCATACGGTCACACCTTAGCAAGGCAACAAAAATAAAAATGACATTCATAGACACGACGGGTATCATTATACTTCATTTCGCGACAAAACTAATGTTTACTTAGTAAATTCTTATCAAGTCACATAGCCAATTCACATATTAAATATACAGGTAAAAACATTTTCAAAAGCAGACCAGTATCCGACGTACAAACGACATACAAATAAATCAAACTTCAAATCCATCCAATATATTTATCAAAACACACCCAGTAATGCGTAATACTATTCCGATTAATTCATAAATTCCGTGTATAAACGATCAATTCGTATATTAAACTCGTATAAAAACCAATTCAGTACATTTATAATCATGAGGTGTCTAATAAATATTGAAGGCGACCTTTACCTGATATTTTCAGTATATTTGATCTAGATACTTAAAATACATTTAGAACAAATACATGACATTTTTTTTTGGATGGGCTATGGTCAGCGCATCAGCCGCCCGGCTCCGTCCTGGGCGACAGAGGGGCGGCGCGCGGCCTTATGACCCACCCATAGCACGTCGCCTTCGTCGTTGGGCCGACCACCGGTGGGGCATTCTTTGTCTTCAGTGATCGGTCCGACGGAACACCCTAAGGGAGCAACCTCTCCTCTCGACGTCCAGGACGTCGGTCGCCGTCACGCGATCAGCCTCTCTGCGGGTGACGGATTAAAATCCCCGGTCCGATCACCCCCGGGCTCTGCTAGGGCGGCATCAGGCGCAACATACATGGCATATGAACACTTTATTATCTTATATCAAATATTTATTAACAAACGTACATATATAGAATGCTACAAATTTAAATTAATATTATAGGGGGGAAGTTTATGTGTTGTTTTTCTCCCACTATGAAAGAGCCTTGGTTTTTGACGATAGGGCGTATGTTGGATTTGTTGACGTAGGCCTGCCTCTTGTAACTGTAAAATCCTAAAGTTCCATTTTCGAGTATACAACCGACTGCCGCATTCGACCTACCGCTACTCTCCGCCTATCGGGACGATTTCTTGATTTCAGTAGCCCACCTATCATGGTTACTATTTCGGATATATATCTGCCCAATTCAGAGAAGGCAGCTTAAAATATTATTTGAAGCAAGGATATCAGACATCGCTGAAATATATATCATCATCATCATCATCCCACCGCTAGACTCATCCATAATAGGAGTGACATTCATCTACGCTGGTACATATATTAGCTAGTAGCTCATCCATACTAATATTATAAATGCGAAAGTAAGGATGTTTGTTTGTTTGTTTGTTTGTTTGTAACGCTTTCACGCTTAAACCACCGAACCGATTTCAAAAATTCTTTCACCGATGGAAAGCTATAATATCAGGGAGTAACATAGGCTATATTTTATCCCGGTATTCCCACAGGAACGGGAACTACGTGGGTTTAAGCAACTGAAACCGAAGCGAAGCGAGGGCGGGTTGCTAGTATATTATACGTTTGGGTACACTTGCCCTTATTGTCAAAATAAGCTACAATGTGTTATAATTTTATTAATCAGCCTTTTGATGCCACTCAGAACAGTCATCTGCATTTAACCATTCCCTGCAACTTTTACTATGTCATCATTTCATTTGGTTTTACGTTTTAAGATAACTATTTAACTAACTTAAAAAAGGCAGGTGCGTATGCTGCATAGGATGTCAAAATATTTTGGTCCTACGCTGCGTTATCCAACGCGTAGTCGCCACTCAAGAATCTTTCACCTCCAACAGTCGTCGGGTTGACGAGTGATGTGACCTGCCCATTGCCACTTCAGCGTGCTAATTCTTCAGCCTATGTCGTGTCGGTTACACCCGTTCGTATTCTTTATTTTATAAGGTAGAGAAATACCGAACATAGACCTTTCCAGAGCATGCCGAGTGACTTTGAGTGATGTCTTTTAGAGGCCAACATTTAGAGACCACGTTTCAGTATCCGGTAATTATTATATATCTCTCCATTACACTCTGAAAGATCTATCTAAATTCAACACAAACATATTCATTATTAATCACAATTGCTTACCATTCGTGATGTGGCAATTACAGCATCGTCATACAACCCTAACCAATTAACGAGAAAAAATTGTGGGCAGGTTGAAGCATTCATCCCATTGTGTCTGTGACTCGCTTTTAATATACTACAGAAGCGGGCGTCATCCGTCAGAGGTCAGTGTGGGTGTACCCCAGTTGAGGGGAGTCTAAAATCGTAGTAGGGGTAAATCCTTCGTGTTTTCAATAAACAACACTTCCCCTCACTCAACAAATGCAAAATAAAATATCATGGTAGCGTAATTATGTCGATATTCGAGACGTGACGGATCACCATTTTTTGGTACAAAATTTTATTATATTTTTCATATAGTATCAATTTTGTTGTTTGCTAATAAGAAACGAAATATGTACTGAAACAATGGCGGGAGCCTTCAAATATTTATCCGCCAAGTCGAGCAAAAAAAAAGTCGGGCAAAACGCAACACACTTTTCTCGAAGCCATTTAGGCCATTTTCGACCCCCTATAACTTCGTTGTTAATAAAGCTAGAAAGCTGAATTTTTAGTAACCTAGCAGGCATTGTATGCACATTGTGTATTTCAAATTTTATTCAATTTGAACCAATAGTTTAAGAATTATAACTAGTCAAAATTTCGTAATTTTGTCACTCACTGACTGACTGACCGATCATCAATATTAAAGTGGCACTTCTAGTAGACATAGAAGCTTCAAATTTAGAATGCAATTAGTGTTTAGTATATAATTGAAGGAAAAATTATGAAACATTATAATTTTCATCCAGTTGCCGAGGTACCCTAACTGCATAAATAATTTTGTAAACCCATATAAATATATAGGATTACAAAGTAACATTTGCAGTTAATGAAATGTAACTTTGTAAAAAATAAGAATACATTTGTCGCCATCATTGCTTCTCTATGGGAATCATAACAACCGGCTAAAGACTGCGCAGATGACGCAGTGGTTAAGATACCAACGTGCCGTGCTAACCTGCACATGGGATTCGAACCTGCGACAGGTTCGAATCCCATGCAAGACAACACCTTGTACGATCCACAAATTGTTGTTCTGAGTTTGAATGTAATTTGTGTCGGTTAATTATATGTTCTTTACGTATGGTGACGAAGTAAGAATACAATTCATCACTCTCTATCTTGCCCGTGGATATCGTATAAGACGACTATGGGATATAATATGCACATACCATCTATGCAAGAGAAGGACAACTCGAAATGAAACCCTATATCAACATGTCTGACCAGCATGGTATAGTGGGTCAAATTCCCTCCCATTGTGGAGGAGGCCCGAGCCCAACAGTGGGACATATGAGGTCTGCGATGATGATGCGATGTTGAATTATATGTTTGTAAAGTCCCCCACAATATAAGGATTATTATTCCCTTAGTGCAAGGCGTTGTCATTTAAAAAAAAGATTCAACACGAAGAAGAGTGGGCAGCAGCTCTCGTCGGGGAAATGTATGATATCTCACTGCGAAACCAACCCGCCTACCAAACGTGGCGACTACGTCATTATTCCTCATAAGGCAAAGAAAAATAAGCTCTAGTCATGGCAACTCTGTTACCCTTGAGCGTCGTTGGATGCAGGTGCCACAGTACTGCACTTTATGGTGAAGCATGAGGGGGGTCTATGTTCTACAGTGGACGGCGACAGGCTGCATGATGATTGGCATAATAGGTGTAGACAGATACGTAGATATAATTATGTTCAAAGATTACTTGTAAAATGGTCAATCAATTTAATGAAAAAGCAAGAGTGGGACGTGTCTTATGAAATTGTACCAAAATCTCCCAAAGTATTAAACAAACTAAATTGCCTGAAATTTATCTGAAAGAAAGAACGCCATCATTAGGCTCGATTGCCATCAAAGCGGAGAGGAGACTAGAGGAGATGTGTTTCGAAAAACCAATCAAATTTCTTTATTTCCACATCTCTCCGCTTAGTTTAGGTAGAATTGATTCAAGCTGAAAGGAGAGATGTCTCATTTTTCAGAGAGTGTCCTCTAAGAAAATCCTTTGTTGGTATTCAAGAAGTAGAAGGTACCGGAAAGGCAAATAAGTAGGTCTATCTACAAAAAGAAATGAGATACCATCAAAAACAAGTCTTGTAAAAAAAAATGGGTGCGTGTACTTATGTACGCGCGTGAGAAGTTATACTTCTTTGGCATCATTAAAAAATAGTTTTTAATTGCATGCAAATAATTAATTACAATAAAATAATAGAAGGATTGGAAAAGGATAATCAACAAAGTTCAGTTTAATAGTCATCAAATTTAAACTAAAAGAATCTTAGATTGATCTTAGATATCAATAATTAATATTAAAAATTGAAAATTAATATATTTATATAATAATATATTTAATATATATATTTAATATAAATTTATATAATATATAATTAATATATATATATATATATAATTATTAAAAACAAAATTTAGAGAATAATAAATATATAAGACATAATTTGTATTAAATATTTAAGATTCTTAATTTTAAATGTTTATTATTGATTATTTAATATTTTAAAAATAAATTCAAAAATTGAATTTAAGGTTAAGCAGACAGCTTCATACTGTTAATTTTGTGTCACAGATGCGCGCGCATCTTATAATTTCACTCAATGAGCGGTTAAGCAGACAGCTTCATACTGTTAATTTTGTGTCACAGATGCGCGCGCATCTTAAAATTTCACTCTCATCATTTTTTCATAACGCGCCTAAAGAAGTATAACTTCAAAAAGCCAAGCCTCGCAACTGAGTTCTTCTACCATAAAAATTTGTGAGTCCATGTTATACCAAGTCGGTTAACTCATTCGGTCCCTGCTTAAGGGACCTTTCTTCTTAAGTTATTACATAAATAGCTAACCTAACAACTTCTTATAGTGACTATATCAATATTAAAGTTCTTTTATGTTTTAAATAAATAGATTGACTTGGCAATCGTAGTTGTAATTAGTACAATTTAATATAATATGTATTACTTGTGTGGTGTGTTTTCATGCGACTGTCAAGTCATTCTGTTTATTTAAAACATAAAAGAATTTTAATATTTATATAGTCACTATAAGAAGTTGTTAGGTTAGCTATTTATATAATAACTTAAGAAGAAAGGTCCCTTAAGCAGGGACCGAATGAGTTAACCGACTTGGTATAACATGGATCTCACAAATTTTTATGGTAGAAGAACTCAGTTGCGAGGCTTGGCTTTCTTTTTTACAAGACTTGTTTTTGATGGTATTATGTTTACTTCGAGTTTATAACAGAAACCACTCTATTAATTAAATTAACATTTGAAATCACATGGTATTAATGTATTCATCATTTCAGTCTATCGCCGTCCACTGCTGGACGTAGACCTCCCTCATGTTACGACACAAAGTGCGGTCTTGTGTCGACAATATGTCACCAGCCTATCTTCTCACGAAACTAGGTATCGTATGAGAAACATTATGCCCAATACTGGGTGCACGTCATAAAGCATTTTGTGCCTGTCTTATCTTCTTTACTCTGCCACAACCAAAGTAGATAATATAAAATGTCCTACAGCAGTACATTCATCTTTGAATATTTGATTAAATATATATTATATAAGTCTCTTGCTGTTCCAACGTGTAAAGGCATAACATGAGCACGTTTTCGCAACCTCACCAACCACGTGCGCCACCTGACATCATGCAACTTTAAAACACATAAATAAATATTGCAATGAATCCTGTTACAGCCATAGAGGCAAATTTAAATAGTACCTACTTGCGTTTTCAATTTCGTTTTAACACTCCCACGTAATAATTGGCGATACATTATAATATTAATCTGTCACACCACTGGGTAATATGTAGTAGTTGTTAGATATAAGCAATTTGTATCGAGGTTATTTGTAGTAATTAAGTAAATATGCCGGCAGCGGAACGCGGTAATACCGTTATGATAAGAGAGGAGAAGTCAACAATTAATTATTTCAATATTATTTTATCGCATTCATAATTACATCTTTATTTTTATTAACTTTAGTGACAGCTGTATAAACAGTAACTGCTGCTCTGTCTTCAGGAATGTAATTGGTGTTACTAAGCTGCCTGTCATAAAAAAAAAGAATCTTAAATCTAAAGCTTAGTCATAGGGACGAAAACGTTAGGCGGTAGTCCGTCTTAAAATCTCAAATAATCTAAGGAACCTTTAGGAGGATTTTAAAGTTCTTTAACACACGAACTGATTTAATTTAACACACGATATTTGACATACTTAAATAGAATGGTTTATATGGAAAAGAATATTTAATAACTGTGCCTTTTATCAAATACACTAAGTGTAACGTAAGTCTTTTCTCTTTGTTTCTAACTATAATAGGGTCACACCGATTCGTATAGGGTGGCGGAGGAGATGGCGGGCGACCCCTATAGCCAACCATGCGTGTACCTCTCTAACCAACATAGGGCAGGCCACCGGTACCTAGTCTTTGTCTTCGTCCAGGCGAGTTACCCTTCCACGTACCGTCTCAAATTGACGCCCCGGCGACTTTAGCATGAAAGTGTAACGTAAGTCTATCCCATGAAAATACATATAACGCGCGAATTTGGATATCAATGTCTATGGCCAGAAAATGACGTATGCACAAACTTCTACCTAATACTTAAATCAGGTCAAAGTAATAATTATCTTCAAGGGCTTCAAGGCACACTTAACATTTTCAAGCACAATATTGCGAAAGCCTTGCAAATTTTAAAAGAAGCCCTTTTTTGAAAGGATCCTTCAGATGTAAGAGGTGCTTGCTGCTAATAAATTTTATTACAAATGAGATCATTCTGTAGTCAAAAGTGAAATCGAGAGCACGTTCTAGAGTTTTCTATAGTTATTCATTATATTATAGCAAGCATAAATCCTCGTGGATAGAATTATAATAGCCCTATAACATCCCAACCGTACTAAGAATTTAATACCCTTTTCTTTGCACCGTAATAATAACGTTATGGGCACATAAAACGTGCAAAAATATCAAAAGAGTGACTTTTATAACGAATGTGTTTCTGGTTTCTATCAGCCATGTGCCTCCTCACATTGGATGTTATTATTAGATTTAAGAGGTATGGGCTCGAGCGTAGGCGGTCGACCATTCCTCTAATACATTTTCCCTTACTAGATCTAACATAATAAAATAATATAATAGTGCTAAATTCGCCAGTACCGCCCTCGCAGTAGTTTCATCTTTATAGGTCCATAGTATAAATGTGAACTGAATGTTTTTTTTAATTTGTAGTTTCTCTTCTTAATTTCTGAAAAGCCGCCCAGCTCCGTCCGGGGCGACGCGCGGCCTTATGACCCAACCGTGGCACGTCGCCTTCGTCGTTGGGCCGACCACCGGTGTAGAGTTCCTTGTCTTCAGTGGTCGGCCCGACGGAATACCCCGGTCGCGGGGTACTCTCTCCTCTCGAAGTTTTCCCTCGGGAGATGTCGGTCGCTGTCACGCGGTCGGCCTCTCTGCGGGTGACGGACTGAATCCCCGGTCCAGTCACCCGCGGCCTCGGCTAGAGTAGCATCAGGCGCGTCGTAAAAGACTCCTAAGGGTTTATAATATGCATATAATATCTATGCAAGAGAAGGAAAACTCAAAATAAAACTCTGTACTAATACGTCTGACCAGCGTAGTATTAGGTTTATTTTCCTCCCATTGTATAAGAGGTTCAAAGCAGCAGTGGAACCTATATATGCTGCGATGATGATGATGCTGGAAGTTCCCGTTAATACAAAGATTTCTTCCTCTAAGCAGGGAAAAATAAAAAAACACTGATCAACATCACTTTTTTGTCCGAATTAAGATACAAACTCCCAACCTTGCAATTAGCGGTCGTATTGTTCACTTCTGAACTAACGAGAGAAACATTTTTTTATATAAGTATATTTTTTTTGCCCGCCTTCCTCTCAAACTCAATAAGGCTAATTTGTGAACGGAAACAAGAATACCTAATTAATTTAAAGTGTATTTAAATAATTAGTGCACACGGGAATACGTTCATTAATTTAGCGTGGTTGATGTAATTAACTAGAACATAGAATCGCATTGATCGCGATGTTGAAAATCCAAAATAATTTATTATGTATAAACTCAACCCTCGCTTACATAATGTCAATTATTCATGTTATTTTGACTACACAGACACAGTGGTTAAGACTTTCAATGCCAAGAGTCGATTCCAAGGTTCAATTACAAGGCAGGACAATATTTTGTGCCATCCACATACTGTTGTTCAAAGTCCGAGTGTAATTTGTATCCGTTAATGATTTGGATTGTAAAGTCGCCTGCAGGCTTAGTAGTGCATTTAAAAAAATATCATGAGTGAAAACACATTCGAATGTTTTAAAGGCAGATCGCCATGCGATCACCACCTATAACATACGGGAAGAAATTCGACTTTTTATTGACTTATTTTGAACCTCCGACTCAAAAAAAGTGATTATATAAAGTAAATACTTAGTATGCCTCTAATTTCCCACAAGAAGTAAGAAAAATAGCTGATCATCTCGAAACGCCTGAAGAGACATATATAGTAGCAAAGAACCATCTCGATCACGGCAGGTTTTTAAACAAAAGAAACCGAATCATAATAGTTTGATTCGTTTAGGAGCTACGATGCCACAGACTGACCAACAGATACACCGACATGTAAAACTTATAACGCCTCTTTTTGGGTTGGTAGTTTCAGTGAACTTGCTTCGTTAATGTTTAAAATATCAACGGCCATTTAAGTTTAGGACTGTTGAAAATTTTAGTATCCAATATAGCTAAACGGATTTTAATTACTTATCGATCCGCCTGTTCAAAGTGAAAAGAGAAAATTGGAACAAACAGAAACCCTTCGAGGCTTAATAGCCACGACTAACGGCAAACCGAAATTTAAACAGCGGCAAACTGCGACCTAAATTAAATATTTCAATTTATAGTTGTTACCGAAGGAGGCTTTATTCCAGGACCTTAGTAGATGAGTATCTGAAACTCATTTAAATGTCAAGCGGTTACTGAGTCAAATAAAACAATATCCTGCCTAGTTGCTAAATTTTATTAGATTCCTATGTAACAAAATACGTTGCTGTCATTTTAGGTAGGACATGCGATATTAAACTATATTCACAATGATTAAAATTTTATATTTTGACTAGCTGACCCAACACACGCTGTTCTCTTCAAATCTAAATAAATAATAGTTCTTCTTGATATCGATCGCAGCGCCCCCTACCGGGTGCGACTATTAATAAACTCTCCTCGAATCCACACACAAAAAAAAAAACATAAAAATCGGTCCAGGCGTTTAGAAGGAGTCACATACACATGGACAGAGGCATTATATAAGTATGTATATAAATATGTATAGTAAAACTTAATAGTATTACTCACTTATTAATTTTTTAAAGAATTGATACGAGTTTTCTAAAACTATCAGTTTTTTACGACCTTTTATTTACTAAATACGATATAGGGTAGCAAACAAAAACAAAGTAGAGCAATTCACCCACCCTTTCTGTACATGGCGGAGTAATAGAAAGACGACCAGGGCTTATAATGGGCAGATAACATCAATGCAAGAGAAGGAAAACTTAAATTAAAACCCTATGCCAACCCGTTTGATATGATATAGCATGACAAAGTCTTTCCTACTGTGGATAACCCAACAGCGGACGAATATGGCCTATGGGCTGAAAAGGTGAATAAGCTTTTCAGAGAAAAATAACCAAGATACCGCATAACATGTGAGCGAAACCACGAGTATAGCTAGTAATTTATATTGGATAATTTAATGTCAGTATATGTAACATATTAGGAAAAACACATGCCTATTTCCAAGGTTGAAAAAAATACCGTATCAGTTATTTCCACAGAGCATGTAAATGCTAGTTATCTATTACATTCATAGTTGTTATGTATTCATATAACGTATGCCTATAAATATGTAGTTATGTCATTTCGTAATAGTTTATGCGCCTATGAATATCATTTTTATGGTTATTGTTGGCAAACGAGCAAACAGCACACATGATAATAAGTAGTACTCTGCCGCTCATCGACCTATGTTAGACTGCTGCCTAATGTGAAGAAAGTGAAGGGAGTGTGAATGCGAAATGAGCCATCACACGCAAACATACATACATACATTCCTTTTCCGTAGGGGTAGGCAGAGACCACTTCCCTCACTGCTACGATCATACATTTTCGCCTCCTCCACATTCATTAATCTTCTCATGCACTCAAACACCCACAGAAAGTTGGTTTTTCCGTAATCTCGCTCACCGAACGAAATGCATTAACAAATTGCTAATACTCAAATGTTGATTTTCTGCAAAAATGTGACTTCCCGGACAGACCATCCCACAGCTGCCGACTATAGACACTGTACTAAATATGTAATTTTATAAAAACTAAAATTCCACACATTTCTATCGCCATTGCCAGACAGACTTAAACTATGTCTGTAACTAAGCGCGAAGGTTTGTCGGCTCTACGCCTTTTAATAGGACCTTTCTGCAATAACTCGCTTGATAGGCTACTCTGATGAATACCAAATACGCATTACACTTTATGGTTTAAAAGTAGGTTCCTTTTTTATCCAACTTTGTTACCTGAGAGCTACCAACGCCACGATGGACCAAGTTTCATTATCGGGCACCGTTCCCATCTGTGTTGCGGTTATGCGCTGACAAACTTTCAGAGTTTATAAAATGACGAAGGTCTGACTAATTTCAGATCCTTTTTCTATATGTACATATAGCGAAAACAGAATGCGGTAGTACACCATGTTTGCGTTAGATATCTTTATTTCGTTGCCGTGAAATATCTTTTTTTATGCCGTGTAAATTTATCTATGCTCATCGAGAAAGTTATATGTAGGAACAATCGCTTTTCAAACGTCATAAAAACTTGTGATATCTAAAAACGAAAACAAAATCTTTACACTATACCTACTAATCGACGGCGACAGACGTCCCGGGACAGGGACGTCGAGAGGAGAGAGTACTCCCTCGGGTCGACCACTGAAGACAGGAACTCGGCTCCGGTGGTCGGCCCAACGACGAAGGCGATGTGCTATGGGTGGGTTACGGGGCCGCGTGTCGCTGTACTAATTTTAGGTTGAATTTGTACCCATTAATCAATCAACTCTTTATCCTTCACTGTTGGAAGTAAATCTCCCAAAGTGGAGATTGTTTTGTAAGAGGAGAGGCTATGAGGCTGAAAAGGACGTGGTGGAATCTCATAATCTGCCATACGCTAACTAGCTATAGCCATATGAGCACCGGTACCGAAGTCCTTGACATCAGTGGCTTCCCCAGACCATGTGCTATTCGTAACACATCATTACACAATGAAGTTAGTGAGTGTAGGGCTTTATGAAACATAAAACGCATATATGCATACCACACACAATGACATGAAAATCACTTTAAGGTTGATTCAATATTGTATCGCAAAACGACAGCCCATTAACCACATCAATAAATTAGTTTAGTTGGTTGCCAATTTGTTTTATTTTAACATTAATAATTTTAACCTTCTTGATATAATTGTCTAGATAGTTGATATTGATATTATAGCCCATAAAATATAGCTTGATCTCTGTGACAGATGTCAACGAAACCGACGAAGTAAGTTTGAACGAGCGACATGTTTACAATTTTATTTTGTATCACATATATTTTCATTCTTTACGTGCCAGTGTTATTGCAACTGAAGTGCAATGTATTATAAATATAACAATATTAAAATTAATACCTAAAATGTACCTCATAAGTCCTGAAATACTAGGTATATTGCATATATAACATTTTATAGAAAAGCTACGCTTACGCATGCACAAGATCATACTGGACTGAAAAGTGATGCGACAGTCGATATACGTAAATCAATAACCGATCGTTATTAAATTATTCATAAAAGAAATAAACCCAATACAGTACCTATATAAAACTTTCAACATTCTTTTACAATTACAAGTTACACTATAAAATACATAAATTGAATTAATTTAGCATCCTAAACTACTTTTTGTCTCAGAGTAAGTGATATAATGATTATTTATAAAATAGTATTATGGCTGTATGTATGTACTATTGTGGCAAAAGATGGTAAATGTTCTAGCACGAACGCTCCAGTGGTGATGACAATAGTGACATTGAACTTGATTGTACTCCTTTCGAATAATTAAAATAGTCAAAAAAAAAAACCAGTTTTTGTTTGATTTAAAATCAAAAGTTTTTCATTGATTGTATTTCAATTATAATGAAAAATCATAATTATAATAAAGAATTTTGTCGATAAAATAATATGAAGAACATCGTAAGCGTGAAAGCACTAGTGACAACTGTCACAGCTTGATCTCAAGCTATATTTTAAGGACTACATAATATAGTTTCTATTTGTCAAAAATGACCGCATAGATTAAAATAATGAGGTTAGCCTCGCGACGGTGATCGGCGTCTCGGTAGGGGACGTCGTTGGTAGAGGGTACTTCCTCGGGGTATTCCATCGGGTCGAACACTGAAGTCGAGGAATTCTGCACCGGTGGTCGGCCCAACGACGAGGGCGACGTGCTATACGGGTGGGTTACGGATGTGCGTGTTTACGCACCTCTGTCGCCCCGGACGGAGTCGGGCGAGGAGTGCGCCGACCGTAACTTACCACCAAAAAAAAAAAGGTTAAAATAAGTTCGACTTAGTCAATATATCGTTTAACATATCAAAATAAAAACGTATCTACTGATGGTCAACGATACGTTCGTTGTTGTTGTACATTGTCAAATTAGTGGATATATGGTCCTTTTATATGTATAATCTCCAACTATATCTTTCTAAATAATTAAAATTTCGTTATTACTTTGTGACCACCAAAAACATGTTAGTTTTTTATTAACGTTATTATGTTTTAACGTTTTATAAGTATTAGATAATTTTGATGGCATTTTATGTAAAGTGATGCGGAGACACTGCTGGGGTATAATGAATAAAAGTGCTTTACAAATGTTTTGTTTGACAATAAAATTCCAAGGATTACCATTAGCATTATCAGTAATAGTTAATAGGAATAGTGTAACTTATGCACTGTTAAAGGCAACAGTTTGACTTACCGGTGGATAATGACTAATAGGAAAAAACAAAAGATGTGAAGAAATTGATAATTTGTGAAGAAAATTGTAACTCAAAACCGGCGACAATGGGTTCATATTAGTAGTTGATTGGCAATACAAGAAAGAAGAAGAAGAAGAGACCTATATTAGATCTGGTTTTAATAGCATATAAAGATGGATATAGTGTACTACGGAACAAGCGGATACAACTCACAAAAACTTTATTGCTTCAGATCATTACATGTATTCAGTGCGGCATAAAATAGTGGAACGACTGTCTAATTCAGTCTACAACGAATGTTGTAGTGTTGTAACGAGAATAGGTAAATAATAACACGGGATTGTTTAGTAACACCAGTTATTTTCTAAATATAGCAGTAGCAACATAACGCTTGAATAAATACAATAATATATTCTGATGCCAAAAATAATACGAGCAATCAATCTTTATGATTTTGAGAGGTTTAAAAACATTCTGTATAATAAAATAGAATATATTCTATTTCTCAGAAACTACAGACATGAACAATTTTGTGTTTATTTCAGATGAAGTAATCTAAGGAAGGTTAGAAGTACCAACATACATTACAAAAGTGCGAGTACCTGGATATTATCCGGATTTCCTCCGAATTTTTTGCTTAAAAGATTTGTGGGTTTGTAATGTTTCGTTTTGTTCTCAGAATATATTATCTTCCACATAAATATGTCTGAAATATTGTGTTTTAAATCAGACAATAAACAGATGGTTTGGATAAGAATTCATACATACCCACATAAAATCACGCCCGTTGCTCAGAGATTAAACAAAGTTTACGGATTGCTAAAATGCTACATGCTTGACAAACTTTTTTCTTAGTTCAGATTCTCACACTCAAGTTTATATTTTTTTTTTATTGAAATGTCACCAATCGTACCAGAAGAGCCTCGGCTACGTTTATTCCTTGCTCCTCTCTCCCCCAAACCGTCATGTAAACATACTTTATAAATTTGGAGCGGAACTCTCCATTCCCCAAGGTAATTGAGAACAGTGACGAATACTTTACTAGTTACTCGTTATCAGGTGCCGCTTGTTGGATATTCTTATTTTGTTTTTTAGGTATACAGAAAATTATGTACATTGTTTAACTATGCTTTCCAAAAAACGCAGCAAATTTACTAATGCTGGATAGAGGAGTTAATTTTTTCTTCTCCCTCTCCAATCATCGAACATCACTATTATTATATTTAAACAATTAAACCTATTTACATGTCTTAACCATCTTTTGCAATACCCGTGTAACTACACGTTACCCAGAAATGTATATTTTCTCTGCGATATGCAAATTTCACTGCCAACATAAAAGTTCACCTTTCAATTAGTTTTTTCAATATTGAAAAAGTAATAAATAGATACTGTAATCGCCATCTGCAGAGAAGTAAAGCGCTTGGTACGACGGGAATTAGTACCCAAAAAGGCAACTGGCCGAACGATTCACCGAAATCAATGAATGGATACCCACTCAAATAGCGATGAGGAATAACACCGCCGCCGCCGGTTATGGAGTTGCACGCTGCTCATCCGTCGCCCTGGACCGAGTATGACCAGACCATTTTCTGCTTAAAAAAGTATTGTACAAATACTGTAAACTATTTGCTACACTTATTTTTATTCAATCTAATTACAATCCCCAAAAAAAATTCTATCAACAGTGAAAAACATGGCTTCAAAAATCAGACGTATCAAGTACACGTGATAATTCGGCGCAGGCGCATATAAGGACGTCACCATCCCAGATACCGGACCACATGTTCTAAACATAGTAGATTACAAGTGAACGAGGTCAGTTTATAAAAGACGATGTTTGTTATGTTTGGAGTCAAACACGAGTATTCTCACGATCTACGTTAATGCCCAACTGTACTATATCTTATGAGAGCGTAAGATGGATTTAGTATTGGCGTTTATGTTCTTATGGCGAAACTATTATGTATATTACAAACAGATTTTCTTGGAATAATATTACAAGCTATTTCTGCCACGCTCATTCTGATAAAATAAAAACTATCGTGTGTGGCATTGATTCAGTATCTTAATTAGTTGAATCACGGCTTCAATCTAAAATTCTGAATTATACCTAATTTATAAAATGAATACGAACAATTGTATGCCATATGTTAATGGCAGGTCTCTTCTCTGAGCGGGGCCTTAAAGAAAATTTCCAAGAAGCCCCTTGTTTGATTAAAGACAAATTAAATGTTACCTAAAGGAATTCTGAAACAGTTACTTAAAATAAACAGTTTTTAATTAATTTAAAGAATAACTTATTGCAAGGTAATATATAGTTTAATAACCTATATCTATCAGCCTATCGATGCCTACTGTTGGACGAAGGCCACCATAAAGAATGCCGCAGCAAACTTAGTTTGTTGTAATATAGTTGTAATATAGTTGTAATATAGTTGTTGTAGTATAGTTGCAATAGTGCGTTCATATCCGGTGATAGATTATGAATTAATTTATGATATAACTAGCCCCTCGCCCTCGCTTCGATGATTAAATTTGATGAAGCGAAGCGAGGGCAGGTTGCTAGTTTTTAAATAAAAGCCTATACCCAATAACCCGTCTGACCTACATGGCAGAGTACGTCAATTTCCCCCTCCTATTGTTGAAGGGACTCCAGACCAGCAGTGGAACGTATATGGTGCTGTGCTGATGATGATAGTACATATGTAAGTATCACCCGCATAATTTATCTACATACATAAAACATAAAACGTTTCAGTGTCAGTTTTAGACAACTAAAATAATTAGTATTCGGTATGCAGCACTACGAATTCAAAATTTTTTTACAACTTTGTACAAGTTGTAAATAAAAAGTAAGCCGTCGCTCAGGACGCCTGGCAGATGTGAAACTTCGAAATTATTTTCTACAAGTATATATGATTTATTCATATATACTGGTAGAAAATAGATTACGACAGGAACTAATATGTAAAATATTGAATAAAATAATACGATTTCTATTATTATTTAAAATATTACAAAAAAATGATATTAGTTCACACCGTTCAGTCGCTTACGACCTAACATAGCGGCGCTACGTCTCCCTCATACATTTCTACGTAGTTCAAATCAAAAGGATCGGTTATCGGAAAGTATGATCTAGCAAACACAAATAACGACATCTATCGAGCTAAGACTAAATCTCAGCTACAAAATATATTTTATAAAGAAATCTCTAATCCTGTAATGATGATGATGATAATGAGACAAGCTATTTAAATTATTTTATCGTCATTGGTCCTTGTTAAATTAACAAATTTCAAATGAAATCTGACTGTTGAAAGTGGGTCAAGATGTAATTCCTAGGAGTCTGTAACACAAACAAATAAATATATATCTGAAACTAATATAACACCTATAAAAAGCGATTGTCCAGTTTTCGTACATGAAAGTACTGTAAGTATGGTATACTTATGTTGGAAAGTTAGAGAATTATACATTATTTTATAGAACATACATTATTTTATAGAAGTATATATGCATAAAAGAACAGATTACGACAGGAACTAAAATAGCACATTAATAAAAATAATATTACAATTATTTTTCCAAGAAAATGATGATTTTTATTCAATAAACATTTATTTTCATTATAGGTAACAATTTACTTTAAGCGCACTAGATGGCGTTGTACAAATATTAAATCGCACTATGGTTTCGTTACAAAAATGTACACATATGTATCCGGATTTTTATTTGTAGTTAATTAAAATGGTGTCCCGAAGCGTGGCGTTAACGCCACGCGATAATCGGGGTCACCCTCGCCTATAGATGTTTCACATCAAAAATTCTGCGAGTGTCTGTTGATGCCGCTAATACATGATAATTTTAATATTTTAAGTTTTCATAACTGCGTATTCTAAACGAACAAATCTGTGTGATCAACTAATCGTACATATCAAAACGCTCCGCACGTGATGCCACAAACAACTGTACATAAGTATATCAAGGCGAGGTGTCGACTTGACGTACACACGTCAGACAAAACACGTGTACCCATCGGCCTCAGTCCGTGCATCTGCTAAGCCGTCTGTCATCTCGCTAAATGCTATCTAAATATTTATATTTACGGTAACAAGTCTAGTGTAATACATATTTGCTTTGAGGAAATATAATGGCAGATAATAGCATGGTAAATAGCTATTTAGATTGTATGCGCGATGTATCCGCTTGAGGCGCTATGTGGACATTTTATTTGGAGTAGATTCAGGGACGTTCTCCACCCCAAATTGTTGTACCATCGCCACGGTAGTTTTGGGCGTAGTATTGCTAGACTATAACCAGCCAAGTTCAAGACTATATTAAGTGCATCCAAAGGGCCCATTCGTGCGGTGATCTAGAAAGAATACAATTCACCATCCAATTTCTTGCCTGTGGGTGTCCTAAAAAACGACTAAGGATTAACATCCGTTATACACCTATGGAAGAGAAGGGAAACTCGAAGTGACGGGGTTTCATTTCGAGTTCCCTTCTAACCAACACATCTGTCGAGCATGGTGTAGTAGGTAGAATTCCCTCCCATTGTGGAGGAGGCTCGAGCCCAACAGTGGGACGTATATGAGCTGTGATGATGATGATGAAAGACACCATGAAACTCGAAATCTTTTTGTGAATACAGATTTTCCAGTTTAAATTACTCATTCCTTCGTTAACCACTGACAGGTGAACTGGGTGTAAGTAACCACTTACATCAACACATGCATTGGATCGGCCCTTGATTTCGTTGGAGAAAGCAACTTGCAGATGGTAATTTGTTTCATTAGATAAACCTTACACACTGTCCTATCATTTGTCAATCTTTTGTTGCTTTGATATTATAAAAAAATAGGTCATAAATATACACAATAGAAGATAAAACCTACACGGATTAGGAGTAAAGCAAAAGCAATAAATATATAACATAATAAAACAACGAAATATGTTGAAAAGTGTATTTCAGAGATTATCTCTACATCGTGTTAAGTACGCCAGGTTACATGATCTAGGTCGGCGTATTGGATTACAGAGCCCTCAACACCCGAACGTAATGATATCATAATAATTTTTATACATTGCGATTTTATACACAAAAGGTTAATTAATAATAACAATACACTGAATAATTTAATTACGGCCTAGTCACTGTCTCATTAGTGTAATGACCGGGATGTCTAAGCTTTCTAACTATATCGAGCAAAGCGTTATTAGGTTATCCATTGTAAATGAAATGGCTTAATAGCAAGAGTCTGTAAATAGCCTGGCTAGGTTTACCCTAAAAATATCATGAATGCTTTTTTACTTGTATATACATTATTTTAAATATCAAACAAATAAATACTAATTTTCTGAGGGTATTTGCGTGTGGTGGATTTTGAGGATGCCTTTAGTTTCACGGAACCTCATTGCACGCATTCACACACCCTTCACAGTAGACAGCGAAGGTCCATGAGCGGCAGCAACACTTACCATCACTGTTTGTTTGTGTACTGTTTGCTCGTTTGCCACCGATTGCAATAAAAAAGAAACCTATTGTACCATACCAGTCATATGTGTTTGTAGGTTTTTTTATCGAGTCTTTTCTTGCGTCTATATTCTATGCCAATCTTATCGGTTCTACGCCCGTCTTTTACGACGTCCACGGCCAAGAAATCGGATTATTACTCATACGGCAAAAACTACGTCAGACAATTTAATAAATTTATACTTATAAAACTAGAAATATATCCATATAGATACATGTCCGTTATGACAAGGATTAACAGAAATTGAACATTTACCTACGAGTATATACATGTACGGCATACAACCCAAGAGTTTATTAGCAAATTGTTATATTACATTAAGGGTTATGGGTTACCTTGTTGGCTTAAACGACGTGCCTAAGGAACGTTCGTTAAATTATACGAATAATTTAGGGATTCAGACGAAGTCATTGCTTGCGAAACGTGTTTTTGCATTTAATTATCATCTTAAATGATATAGCTTTTAAACTATATTGGAGGATAATAATTCTATATATATTTTAATCTGTATTATTAGCTTAAGCGCATTAGATTTTCAACTACTTTACAAAGTTTCACTTTTAATTCTATGTAACCTGACGATGGCAGACTATTTTAAGGAAGGAGCCATTTTTAACTTTAGATTGTCATTATATATTACTAGAAACTCGCCCTCGCTTCGCTTCGGTTTCAGTCGCCTTACCCGGGTAGTTCCCGTTCCCGTGGGAATACCGGGATAAAATATAGCCTATGTTACTCAGGGATAATGTAGCATTCTAATGGTGAAAGAATTTTTAAAATCGGTCTAGTACTTTTTGAGCCAATTCCTTACAAACCTTTCCTCTTTATAATATTAGTATAGATTGCATGCTCAGTGCAATGCGTGTATAATGTACTGACATATAAAATATATACTTACATTTTATTACATTAAATGCACACACAGTAGGCAGTTCGAACCAAATATTTTATTTACTAACCCAGCAACAAAGTCAATGTTATTAACCACAAGTACATAAGTGTATGAAGATTCCTATTCTTATGGTCATTACTTACATAATTGTTTTTCTTCATTCACACTCTTCATCGCGGTAATTCTCTAGATAATTGTCAAAAGTATATAAATTTTTTAATAAAGTTTTAACAATTATCTGAAAAAATAAAAACATTATGATTTCTGATGTTTACGCGCATATTACACATTATAAATAAAACCATTTTTATAGATTACTAGCAACCCGCCTTCGCTTCGCTTCGGTTATAATCGTTTTACCCGCGTAGTTCCCGTTCCCGTGGGAATACCGGGATAAAATATAGCCTATCTTACGCACTGATATTATAGCTTTCCATTGGTGAAAGAATTTTTGAAATCGGTCCAGCCGTTTTGAAGATTACCCGGAACAAACAGACAGACAGACAGAGAGACAAAAATTTTTTAATTTCTATTTTAGGCATAGGTGTCGTGCAAATAACCGTGTGAGCATGAAAAAAGCCTATTATTTTGACATTACAAACAGACACTCCAATTTTATTTATTGGTATAGATATAGAGTTGTATTTGATTTTTGATCGATAGTCCGCTTGTGAACATGAACGCTGAAATGTTCAAAGCGTCGGGCAATCAATACAAATAATACAATACAAACGCGATAAAACCCGTAAAAAAAAGAGTGTTATTTATACAGTCTATATTACTATTACAGTTCCGTGTGGCGACTGTGACAATACATTTGACTACCCCTCTCTCTTGCCTGTGGGTAACGAGGGGAAGTCTACATATTACTATTATAGCTCCGTGTGGTGACGGTGAGAATACAATTCACCACCACCGTCTCTTGCCTGTGGGTAACGAAGGGGAAGGAAAACTCGACATAAAACCCTATATCAACGTCTGACCAGCGTAGTACAGTAAGTCAATTTCCCTTCGGTTGTGAAGGAGGCTCTAGCCCAACAGCAGGATTTTCTGGCCTGATGATGATAATATTACTATCATTAAGGAAAGTTTGATGTTGTTAGTTATATTCAAAATTAACCTTATTGTATCGACTAACCTGTTCGTCGAGTAAAATTACAATAGATAATGTGCGTGTGAAGAATAGACAAATAGAAGCGGAACTCTGTCTATAAATGTTTGCTAAGCGGACATAAAAGTATTGACAATGCTCGTCAAGATTTCTCATATCGTTTTCATAGCAACTGATAGATAACTACAGTTGTGAATGTATATGGGCATATCTTTTTTTAAATTTTTTTTTACATTTGGGTGTCGAGTGTACTTACTAGTGTGAAAGTTCTGAGTGACATTTTCGTTGGGAGCCCTATGTACAACAGTGGCCGATAGATATGCTAACAAAATAATAAGAGTAAACATCTAAGTAAAAGAAACTGATGGCGCAGCAGCGGGTTGAAATATAAAAAAGTTTCGTCGACAGCGACCGACGTCCCGGAACAGGAACGTCGAGAGGTGAGGGTACCCCAAAAAGGTATTCCGTCGGGCCGACCACTGAGAACAGGGAACTCGGTACTGGTGGTCGGCCCAACGACGATGGTACCCACGTCGCCTTCGTATGGGTGGTCGGTGCATTATGGGCCCGCGCGTCGTCCTTTCGTCGCCCCGGACGGATTGGACGGCGCGTGCGCTGACCACAGCCCACCCATAAAAAAAAAACAATATAATGAAAAATAGAGAAAAAATGCCAATACGGGAGGGATAAAAAATGTTAAAAGGGAATTGGCCATACCACGATCAGAATCAGTGTGGTATGTCCAATTCCCTCCCACAATGGGGGAGAATTGTGCCCAATGCAAGACGTACACTATATGGGTGGAGATGATGAATAGTATTTTTAAGAGGTTATTACAGTAAATATTGAAAGTATTTTTTTATCTATATCTATACCAATAAATAAAATTGGAGTGTCCGTTTGTAATGTCAAAATAATAGGCTTTTTTCATGCTCACACGGTTATTTGCACGACACCTATGCCTAAAATAGCAATTAAAAATTTTTTGTCTGTCTGTGTCTGTCTGTCTGTTTGTTCCGGGTAATCTTCAAAACGGCTGGACCGATTTCAAAAAGTTCTTTCACCAATGGAAAGCTATAATATTAGGGCGTAAACTAGGCTATATTCTATCCTGGTATTCCCACGGGAACGGGAACTACGCGGGTAAAACGACTATAACCTATAACCGAAGCGACGGCGGGTTGCTAGTTTTATAATATAAACAAACCGTGAATAACAATCTTCAGCATTGCCTCTGGCTATCCTTAACTTATTAAACTAATAACTACAGATTTAGCAAGTAGTTGGTGGTACTTAAACTTGTGTTATTTTATTTTAAATTATGTTTAAATTAAATTTAAATTGTGTTAGTTATCTTAAAGAAAAATTAAAAACTTTGTGTGTTCATTGAGTAAGAATATAATTCATCCAACCCTTCTTTCGTAAAAACGACTAAGGGATATAATATGTAAATCTATGGAAGAGAAGGAAAACTCGATAAAAAACCCTATACGTTGACCAGTGGGGTATTATAAAGTCTAACTTTTTATTAGCTGCAGTAAAATGACGTTTCTAAATGTCATTCCGTAAAATAATGTTGACAGCCTAATCTCAATAGGGATGTGATTCAGTTCACATCCCTATTGATCAAAGTTTACAGAATATCTAATCGTTCCATAGCTGACTCATAATGATCATACTAAATTCTATTTAATATTAATGTAAATAAAAGGCTGTATAAACGTTGATCCTTTTAGACATATACAAGGTAACACTCAAGAAAACGCTCTCTCAAGTTGGTAGTACTGGTTTTTGGTTACGGTGCTACGATGACGCTTGACCGCCATTTTGTTTCGGTTGTCATTCGCTCATTCGGCTTCATACTTCTGTTTTGAGTGCATGAATAACTTTGATTTGCCCACTGCGCGTTGTTTTTGTTATCATTATTGTTAAACTTATGTTACGTTGTGTTTGTTTTTCATTACCTGTTTTCGTTAATCGTGTTAGTTTTTTTTTTGTTTGATACATTGAAGACATGGATGCTCTGCCGAGCACATCGCAAGATGGAGACTCATTTTTATCTCCTAAGAAAAAAAGGCCACGTGTAGCTCTAAGTGCAACTGAAAAACTTTGGGTCCAAAACGTTTACAAATATGTGTTTGAAGTGAAATCTTCAGAATCAAACATTGAAGTTCCAAAAACAAGTGAATGCGTTAACAAGGTGGCTGAAGTCTTGGGAATATCCGTCCGCACAGTTTATTCCGTTTTAAAGGAGCACAAGGAGAACAACAGCGAATCACCAAAACCTCCCGAAAAAACGGGCCCAAAACTTACATTTAAAGATAAACTTGATGATTTCACATTCACTGCTGTTAGAGGAATTGTACATCAGTTCTTTCATAGAAATGAAATACCCACCATCGCAAAAGTTAGTTTACACATGTCGTCACTCATCTCTTTATTATACGTTATGTATGTTTTCTCCCATCCCACGTGTAATCTTAACCACTTAAGTAATAACTTTAATCATTTTTAGGTGCTGCAAGTTGTAAATGATGACCCAGGATTGCCCAACTTCTCGAAAGAGACATTGAGAAAAATTATGAAGCATCTTAATTTCGAATTCGCTACTCGATCACGCAAGAGTGTGCTTATTGATAGACAAGATATCATATCATGGCGCCAGCGCTACCTGCGTTTAATTAAACAATATCGTAGGGAGGGAAAATACATATATTATCAAGACGAGACCTGGGTCAACGCTGGTACGTGTCAACTCTTAGTTTCTTCTATTTGTTCCCTTTTTGTTTTGATGTCGAAACTTATGATTCTTTTTTATTCTTTTCAGGTCATACTACAAAAAAACCTGGATTTTCTAGATTTTTAGATTTAATACTTCCGTCAGGAAATATTAAATCTTCTCGACAGGCATTTTTAGACGGCCTGACTACGGGATTAAAAATCCCACAGGAAAGGGCAAACGACTCATAATTAGTCACATAGGCGGAGAAGAAGGCTTCCTGGTCGACGGACTTCTTATGTTTGAAGCAAAGAAAGGTACAGAAGACTACCATGATGAAATGAACGCGGAGTGTTTCGAGGATTGGTTCGGCGGTATTCTACCTAAACTCAAGCCGAATGCAGTAGTCGTAATGGACAATGCGCCCTATCACTCTCGGAAGATCGAAAGAATCACGAAGATGTCGTGGACGAAAGCACGAATTCAAGAGTGGCTGACTACTAAAAATATTGCGTTTGAACCAAATATGGTCAAGGCCACTCTCATAGATATTGTGAAACAACAAAATCATACTGAGAAATATACCGTAGACGAGATGGCTGCACAAAAAGGTATCACACTTTTAAGACTGCCCCCTTATCACTGTGAATTGAACCCCATTGAGTTGGTATGGGCGCAGGTAAAGAGTCACGTCGCAAACAATAATAAGACGTATAAAATGCAAGAAGTGAAAACTTTATTCCAAGAAGGAATCAAGAAAGTGACACCGGCTAAGTGGAGTGACTGTGTGTCTCACACTATTAAAGAGGAAGATAAAATGTGCCACCTCGATCATATTATAGATGAAGTGACAGATAGATTTGTTATTAGTGTGACCGAAAGCGACAGCGACAGTGATTTCGAAAAAGATAAATTAAATAACATTATTATGACGTTTTTGTTTCATTTTGAATGTACCTCCCTATACTTCCACTAAAAAAGATCAATCCTCTAGTATAGTAATAATAATAGGTTAAAAAAATACATTACAACTTAATATTAAATCTCAAAAAAAAAAACCAAACTGATTATTCATTTATGATTCACTCATTTAGCTACATCCCTATTTATTTTTCTTCAAAAACCGGCAACCCACAAAACGTCATTTTACTGCAGCTAATAAAAAGTTAGACTTTAGGTCAATTTCCCTTAAATGTGGAGGAGCTCCAAGCCCAACAGTGAGACCTATACGGTCTGAGATGATGAAAATTTAAAATATATACATCCTAGGTGGTAGGATCACACTGTCGACAATCGTCTGTCTATAGCCGCGAAGCCCAACTTTCTGAGGGTGATTGCGTGTGGAGGGTTTTGGTGGTGCCCTTGGTATCACCGAGCCTCAATGCACGCATTCACACTCCCTTCGCTTTCTTCGCAGTAGGCAACGGCCTTGTAAAGGTCCATGAGCGGCAGCAACACTTACCATCAGGTGTACTGTTTGCTCGTTTGCCACCGTTTGCAATAAAAAAAAAAGTGGGTCGGAGGCCCTAAGTACCACCACACTCTCGCAGAAAATCGACATCCGAGTTATAGCAATTTCTTACCGCACTTTGTTCTGTTAGCGAGAAAGCCGGCAGACAAATTTTCTAAGGGTGTTTCTGTGTGGTGTATTTTGGTGATACCTTTAGTATATTATCACTTATCATCAGATGTGTTTGCTCATTTGCCACCAACAGCAGTAAAAAGATATATATAACTAGCAACCCGCCCTCGCTTCGCTTCGGTTATAGGTTATAGTCGTTTTACCCGCTTAGTTCCCGTTCCCGTGGGCATACCGGGATAAAATATAGCCTAGTTTACGCCCTGATATTATAGCTTTCCATTGGTGAAAGAATTTTTGAAATCGGTCAAGCCGTTTTGAAGATTACCCGGAACAAACAGACAGACAGACAGACAAAAATTTTTTAATTGCTATTTTTAGGCATAGGTGTCGTGCAAATAACCGTATGAGCATGAAAAAAGCCTATTATTTTGACATTACAAACAGACACTCCAATTTTATTTATTGGTAGATAAATGACAATAATTGACAACCGTTGAGGAAGAAAGGTTCTCGAGTGGCGACCACGTATGGGACAACGCAGTGTAGGACGAATTAGGTGGACCGATGACCTGATGACAGTTGCTGGGCGTCGTTGGATGTAGGCCGTACAGGACCGCACTTTGTGGCGTAACATGAGGGAGGCCTACGTCCAGCAGTGGACGGCGATAGGCTGAAATTATGAAATGATGATGATGAAAGTAACAATAACACCAGATGGACTGACAACAATGTTAAAGTCGGAGGTAACTGTCTCGTGCATGCGACATAAGACAAAAGTACAATGGTATATGGTATTCTCGAGAAAACTTTTAATTAACAGTAAACATCAATTGACTAATGAATGCATGAAACGCACTATATATCGCAGTAGTTAATGAGTTTAACAGATTATTGACGAATTAAAACATTATGCTAATGTGACTTTAATTAATCATTTATAACTGACTATATATAAACAAATAATTGGTTTATTCCCTGTGATGGCGGAGTAAGAATACATTTATCACCCCCTCTTACCCGTGGGTGTCGTAAAAGACGACTAATACTATGCAAATAACATCTACGCAAGGCCAGGCAAACTCGAAACAAAACTCTATGCCACACGTCTGACCAGCGTGGTATAGTAGGTCGATTTCCTCCCATAGTGGAGGAAGCCTGAGCCCAACAGTGGGACGTGTATGGGCTGTGATGATGATGAAACGAATTGATAGTTAGAAGCAGCTATCTTCTTTTATACTTTTCTATTCATTTGTAAACAAAATAATTTTGAACGTTATGGAAGATGAAATACGCGTGAAAACACACTTGACTATACTTCAAATAGAATGGTTGATATTTAAACGAATACAGCAACTAATTAAAAATAATAAAGCATTCTCGACGTTCATTATTATATTAACCTTAATTCTAAATTGTCTACGCGTCTACGCTCGTAGCGCTACGTAATAACACTACGGACGTAGTTAACTAAACGATATGAGAATTACGTTACATACCTAATACCCAAGTTTTTCAAAAATTAAAGTATGAGAACGATTGAAGTGGAAAGATAGAAGACCAGACCAATTTGAGTCTAGTATAAGAATTACAAATGAAGTAAGAATGGTTGTCTAGAGCAGAAGATACTATGAAGAGTAGTATGAAGATATCGGTATGAACGTTGGAAAGTTTGAGATATTGTGTTGATCCCACTTAGCGTGGGATTAGGGCAGGCTAATGATGATGAATAACTAGATACATTAACTATTTATTACAGTTGCAGTTGGTAGCTACGTGACTAATAAGTCATACTCTATTTGTCAACCTAAATAGATATATTGTTTACGCACGTCCATTCCACGTTTATTTAAATATAATATACACGCATAATTTAAATATAACTCAGCGACTAGTAAGTTCGAACCAAATCATGAGCCTGAGACTGGGGTCATTGATTCAATTGTTGCCATTTAAACACTTTCAAAACTAGTTTCAGGGAGCAGGGATGGCCTGCTAACATTTAACCATTTTCGGTGGTTTATTTTATTTTTTTTCCTAATTTTATGAACGAACTATTTGATATAGTTTCAAATTAGGTCGCAACAACTGGGATCCAGGCTGCGCGGGCCCCTATCCTGCAAACGTCACCTCCACTATATGACCAGTCTAACGCAGGAGCATACCTCTCAAGCAAGCCCCGAGTACTATATATAATATTCCACAACTTTATATGTAGATCATATTTACTGAAATAATATATCGTGATGGTTTCAAAAAAGAAAATGTATTGGCAATAGTAAATTAATGTAATATATTAAATTAGATAAAATGTGGAATACAATAACGTTTTCAGCGTTTCTTTTCATGTAATACAATACAATAATGGTTCATTCAATTACTTCAAATTATATACAACATTTTAGGTAGATTAAAATATATATAATTACATTTCATGTACAGGTTCTGCTAAATTTTCGTTAAATAACTTATTCAATATTAGGCAAGTATTGAAAATGTCGTTTTGATAATTTATTCTAATGATAATTATTGATAATTTAGTCTAATAAATTAAAAGGTTTAGAGCAAAAAATAAAAAAAAATTGAAGCTATATAAACTCATTTGCAAAAAAAACGGGCGGTTTTGATTTTCATTCATATTTAAAAAGATACAATACCAAAAAGGTTTCAATCGTTTGTACACGTTACTGGCCGGTTTTAAAAATGCTGTGGTATTTAAAAAAGTACGTTCTAAATTCAATTTTTCATTTGATGTTCATTTTTACAGAAAACCCCTTTTTATCCTACATTTTTGGCGCGAAGTTCCAGAAGTTAACATCGACTTTCATAACTTTTATTCAATTTTTATCGATTAATTTCATATCCTTGACTGTCAAAGCTTTATTTAATGCTGTTTGGCTGTATCAAAAATGGTAGATAAAGTGGTAAAAGCTACCAAAATTATCGCGCTGCTTGAAGAGGGTTGCAGCCAATGTTTCGTGGCTAGGAGGCTAAATGTTAGTCGCTCGACAGTCCAAAGGACCTGGCAGCGATATCAGGAGACTGGTTCCGTCGAGAGAAGGCCTGGTTCTGGAAGAAAACCATGTACCCAACCACGGGATGATCGTTTTCTTGTGAGTCGCGCATTGAGAAATCGCAAATCTTCGTATGTGGATCTTAAGAACAACCTCCAAGAAGTAAGAAATGTGCATATTAGTCTATGGACGGTCAGGAGGAGGCTTCTCGCTGCCAATATACGCAGTCACCGCCCGGCCCGCGGCCCCAAATTACTCCGTGAGCACAGAGTTCACAGGCTTAGGTTCGCTAGAAATTGTGAATCATGGACTCAAGACGATTGGAATAGGGTTTTGTTCTCTGATGAAGCCAGGATATCTCTGTTCGGTGAAGATCGACGTCGGCGAGTGCTAAGAAGACAAGGAGAACGCTTTGCAGAGGCATGTTTCGAAGAAATCACACCTTATGGTGGGGGCTCTGTTATGTTTTGGGCAGGAATAAATTCAATGGATCGTACAGAGTTAGTCTTCATTGAAAACGGCTCACTGACTGGGCATCGATACATAACGGAAGTTCTAATTTCTCATGCACAACCCGCATTGGCCGCTCTAGGTGAAGACTCGATTTTTATGGACGACAATGCTCGCGCCCACCGATCCCGCGATGTTAATGCGTATGTGCAAGAGGTCGGCATTCGTCGTTTGGATTAGCCAGCTCGAAGTCCCGACCTCAATCCCATAGAGCATGTCTGGGACGTTCTGAAACGGCGTGTGAGATCAGTACACCCGGCTCCGCAGACCATCAGAGAGCTGAAGAATGTGATTACTGCGGAGTGGGAACGTATTCCGCAAGCAAGTATCCGGGATATACTCGCTAGCATGCCCAGACGAATTCAAGCTGTGATTTTAGCTAGAGGGGGTCACACTCGATACTAAACATTTATCTGCTTTTACTTTATTAAAGAAAAACAAACAAAAAAACTTTTTTATTTTTACTTCATGAGCATATGCACTACTAGCGAATATACACTACTAGCGAGGTTTAGCATTATTTCCCATAAATTGTATCTAAATTTTATGAAATACTGATGAAAACGATTATTTTCTTATTAATTTAGCAAATTGTGTGGATAAAACTACCTATAATTATCAAACAAAGAAATATTAACATTTGAAATGGTTCATTGCTTAGGTGCCCGTTTTTTTTGCAAATGAGTGTATATAAAATGTAGGAAAATTATTCACTTTATGAAAAAATGCACGCCGTGTTGTGTATTCTGTGACCATGGATACATCTTCTTAACGACCGTTCGCGCGCTATTGTCTTTTGAGCAGACCAGTGTCACTGTGTACTGCAGTAGATTCCATACTCCGCTGGTTTACTTTTTCGGTACTCTATGGGATCCTAACGGCCGATCCTAGTTAATATAGTTATACTGCTAATAACTTTGACATAAGCTTTATGTGCTCTTTCATTTTGATAATGTAAATGAACTGTAATATCATACGGCTACAAAACACTAATAAAATTCAAATAGTCCGTCATATAATGGTAGTTGTCGCAGTACTTCAAATACATTAGATGATGATGCTCTATGAAATATCGTAAGATAAGTATCTTGCAAACGTTATGATGTTAATTTATAGACTACCGTCACACGCCAACAGCATTATCTTTCGAACATCTACATTTATATATTCAATCAATAACAGCTGAAGCACCCTTTCAATCTACTCCATCTTAGCTTTTATTGCTTCACGAATACGTCTGTTATTGGTGTGAAAGCTGCAGCAACTTAGTGTATTTTATATGCTTATAAAATTTAATTAATTTTTAATGGTAACTCGCCGCAATTATATCGAGTGCCGATGGTAAACGAGAGGGTTGATAATATTATTAAGATTTTTCATTAGTGAATTTCATATTCATAGAATTTTAGTGTAGGTGTTTTATGAGCGAGGTTATTACTTATTATTAATTATTCTAGTTATTAACAGTCAAATAATAAACAAGTGTAGATAGCAAGTATTAATAGATTATTAAAATTTTCATAATATAAAATATCATAGTTTAGGAAAAATATTCAAAAACGATTAAAAAATATACATAAGCTGCATGCATCATACAAGCTTTCAAAGTTACCAGAACGGCATATTGTTTGTACTCCTTTCTTTCAAAACAAAGTTTATTACCACAGGCAAACACAAATCCGTATAGAGATTACGAAATTGACGTCGTCTTATTGTTTGGTTCCAACTGTCTAGTTTTTAAATTACTTGTAAATCATTATGCATATTAATAATGATGACCTAAATCAATACTGCTATAGTTTTTATTCTATGATATAATAAAAAACAAATATAAATACACATAAAAGTAATTGTCAACGTTCCAACTACCCAAATTATGCACCCATTTTGATTGACATCTTTTATAGGTAAGATATATAGAAAAAAACAACAGCTATAATGAGCCTTTTGTTGTCCGAGCAAAAAACGACTGTAAAATAATTTTATAGTATAGACAATTAAAATTAAGGCATAACATTAAAAGGTAAAAGACAAAGCTTCGGCGACAGAATTAACTTAGAAAATATTAGACGATGTAAAGGCGTTGTATAGACACAGCAAGCCCTATTAGTTAATAGTCTTGCTACCTCTCGATAATTACTAAATAGTAACAACTCAAATAAAAATATTAATTTCATAAATTACACCGATGTATTCAATAAACAGCAATATTCTAAAAAAAATCGGATACTGATGTATTACACACGTGAAATAAATCTCCGAGGGCTTGCTCATCAGATCCACTCGTGACCATGAACGCTGAAACGTGTTTGAAATAATGATTTCTGTTGTTTACGCGAGCATTACACACTGTGAATAAAACTATTTTACGGATTTTATCGCGTTTGTATTTGATTTTTGGTTGCCTGACGTTTACAACAGTTTACAGTATTCACGGTCGCGGGCGGACTAAGTCACGTCCAACAAGTCATTGTTATTACAGTGATTTATATCTACCCGATAAAAGAGTTTTATTTACAACGTCTTCGAAATGTTAGGAAACTAAAAATCAAATACAAACGCGAATAAATCCTTATTAATAGTCTTATTTCACATATTCGACAAATGTTAGCACGTAATGCGAAATGACACGTGCGTGACACGCTTGAGTATGCGAGCGTACGAAATGGCTCTTCTTCGTAATGCCAACATAGCATACGAAGTGTGAATAGTTGTAATTGTGTTTATGCAGTAGGACCACGCTGTTGACAGTCGTCTGTCTACAGTCGTGCGCCAGTCTGTCCGGGTAGTACCACACTCTCGTAGAAAATTGACGTCTGAGTAGTAGCAATTTGTTACAGTACTTCGTTCAGGAAGCGAGGGAGCTGGAAGCCCAACTTTCTGAGGGTGTTTGCGTGTGGTGGATTTTGGTAATGCATTTAGTATCACCGAACTTATTGCGCGCGTTCACACTCCCTTCACTTTCTTCAGGATAAGCAGGGGCCTAGCAAAGTTCTATGGAGAATGCTGTGAAATTGCCTTCAGGGTCAGTTTCGGAGGGTACTATAAGGTGATAGCAATGATGGCAACATTTCAGAACAAAAATCTCTCAAATAAAAAATAATTGAAAATCATTGGTCTATTTATGTATGATAAATTAATGCTCAAACATGGACGAACAAAACATTTAAACATCCAAATTTAGAACCTTATTTTTGAAGTCGGCAGAGATTATATATTAAAGCACAAATAATACATTTAATTTCATTTCAATACACTATATATCAATACAATTATTGTATGCATAAACGAATAAATTCATTCACGTACGATATTGTAAAATGTCTAGCTGATCCACGAGATGCGGTGTACAAATCTATAAAAAAATGAAAAGGAACACAAAGCAGCCACGAGGACCGCAGCCAGGCGTGAAAACTTAAAACCATGAACAAACAATGGTTATTGGTGGACATTCAAATAAATTGATTGATCTTAAATTAAAATTTACATTTATCTGGTCGATGTCGGTGTCTGAAAACAAAGGTTTTATAACCAGTGTGTGCTACCAGCAATGACATCCGGAACTGAAACGTGGCCTCGAAATGTCGGTCTCATAAAAAGTTTTCAAGTCGTTCAACCTGCCCCGAAGAGGACTATGCTTGGTATTTCTCTATGATAGAATCCAGAATACGGAAGCCTATAGAAGAAAGGGCGTAAGAGACATAGCCTTTAATAGACATAGAATTAGCATGTTGAAATGGCAATGGGCAGGCAACATCGCTTGTCGTACTGATAACCGTTGAGGAAGAAAGGAACACACTCAAAAAATTGTGACAGCCATTTAGAAGGACACAAACACATACAGAAGAATTATATAATATGCAGTATATAATAAAAATATAAAACAGGATCAAATTATTTGTATCGATCACTTGGAACGGTATCATCAACTTGCCCGGGATGTAAGTTGGCGCATCGACATCCTAGTTAGGTATATAGCTCCATAAACTTTATGAACTCTACGTACGTATATAAGAGGAAACTGGGACATCGAACAATTTCAATATCAGACAGTTTACCCTCAATATACATAAACACGTAGGTATTATAGGTACATACATTTATTGCGTATATCGTGGTCGATAAATATTTCTCTATACTTACATAAATATAATTCTGTACGGGTAGAAAATGCCATGTGGCGCTTAAATAATTATTCAATACTTTACTGTTTTATAATGTTATATTAAGTAATTTAAATGATATTTGACATACTGTAATGCAAAGAAAATGCAATAGCATAGTAAATATGATATAATAGTAGTATATGAGTATTCCATATTCTGATAAAATACCTGAAGGAATCGAATTTGGTTGTCACTGTCCAATTAATGGTAACGACCAATGACAATGAATAAGCTACTCAATATGAAGAAGTTTATTTTCTAAAAGTTATTAAGAAAATATAGTAAAAAGACTTGTGAATTTGTGACACACATTGCTAGAGTTTCAAAAAAAAGAAAAAGAATTACAATTGTTTATGGTTCCATATCTATCTAGTAGTCATGTTGGGCTACAAAAGGAATGGATATGCAACGGCTGCGTGCAGATGGGAATTTTGAAAGGGGTGTGTGGTGTGACGAGAATTGAAATAAGGAATTAGCATATTAAAGAAAGTTTGGTTGAAGAATGAGCATCTGTCGTGGTATGGACTTATAATGCGAAGGGTACGGAGTAAGTTTAAAATTATAAAGCCAAAGATTTTAAGATTTTAACTTTAAGTTTGCAGCATGGCATAGATAAAGTGAGCATAAAATAACATTTGATAAGATTGTGTGGACGAAAAGACTGCGTGGACCTCAAATAATTGCATTAAAGCAAGCTAGTGCAAAACTCACCGAGCCACCAGAACAGGTAGCAAATAACTGGTGTCGAAGCAATGAATGCGTAGGACGTAGCTATCGCGCCTAATAATAGGTAACTAGAGAGAACAACGGGGCTTCAGCAATGGACGATGGCTTACATCTTAATTTCAGCATAAACTCTCAGCTTGTCCGGTGATGGGGAACCTATAAAGGGTTTCCTCGGACAAAAGGTAGTATGATGATACTTCTTCTTCTGCTCCTCAACGCATAATATATCTATATAATAATATAGGGCGTGAGTCTCGCCAAAAAGACAACAGAAGTTACTAAAGGTTTTTGTTCAGATTTATCCTTCTTTTGCATCCTATTTTCTTATTATATGCCATCCATGTGAAAGGAAGGGGTAGTGACATAATCATCATATCAGCTTATATACGTCCCACTGCTAACCACCAGCCTCCTACACAATAAGAGGGCAATTAAACTACTATAACACAGTGGTCAGACCGTTGGTATAGAAATTTGTATCGAGTTTTCCTTAACTTCCATGGATGCAGAAAAGCATATTATACACCCAAGTTGTCTTTTACGACACCTATGGAAAAGAGTGGTAAAGTGTGTTCTTACTCTGAAATCACACAGAAAAGTGACACGATATTGTATTTTTAATTCTTTACGACGCGGAATCTACAGTGCCTATATATCGACGACTGAATTAGCTAAATCCAAATCAACATAAATTATAAATTTAGAAGTGATACGAAAATATTTCTGCTATTGATCGGTTCATCGGTGACCTCAGGAATGTGGAGTAAATAATCGATCGAACCAATACAATCAAATATTAATAGCCACTGTATCAGAATTAATTTCATTCATTCTACGTATTTAATAGTTTTATGAAATGTGTTAAGCGGAGAGTCCTTTCTAGGATCCATGATCCATAACTGAGGGTAAATACTATGAGGTTGCTATAAACATATTTTTTAACAATAAGGATAAAAGAGTAACAGCTAAATCTCATTAAGTCTGTAGTTTTGAACATTTTCGTAGGTTCCTATAGGGGAAATCCTCAAAAAAAGACCAATAGCAAGGTCAAACCCACGATTTGAACCTTGAACCTCACAAGCATGGCATTGAAATTAATAAGCGAATAATTTAACCATATTTATTACTTAACTAGCAACCCGCCCTCGCTTCGCTTCGGTTTTAGTCGTTTTACTCGCGTAGTTCCCGTCCCCGTGGAAATACCGGGATAAAATATAGCCTAGTTTACTCCCTGATATTATAGCTTTCCATTGGTGAAAGAATTTTTGAAATCGGTCCAGCAGTTTTGAAGATTACCCGGAACAAACAGACAGACAGACAAAAAATTTTTAAATCTGTATTTTAGGCATAAGTGTCGTGCAAATAACCGTGTGAGCATGAAAAAAGCCTATTATTTTGACATTACAAACAGACACTCCAATTTTATTTATTGGTATAGATACCTACTGGGGTCCTTAGCGTATAAGCTATGAACTTGACATTAAATTCTCAAGCGACCCATGAAATCTGCTTTAATCGGCTATATTCTATGTAAATACAGACGTAATTTATAGACTATTTATAGACTATAGATATATGGACGCGTATTTATATAAATAATGGAAATATTTAATAGATTAAACAATTTCGTGGCCCATTTGACAGATCGTACCGAAAATTTTCTCTCAATCAGTAAGGGAACTGCTTTAAATATCGTTGCGTGCAGGTAGCACGAGATAGTCTATGGGAGACATGTCCAATGGACGTGGACGTGGACGTCCAATAGGCGGACATGTCTAAAAGTCTATAGGCGTGTGGATATACGGATGGCGTATAATTATAAATGTGAATTTGTTTGTTACACTTTAAGCCCTAAAACGCTTAACCGCTTTTAAAAATTCTTTCAACAGTGGAACGTTAGATTATCAGTGAATAACATAGGCTATTTTACCCCCGTATTCCTAAGGGAACGCGCTGAAACCGCGGGCATTTGCTAGTAAGTACCTAAATAAAAGTAATAACGTATTAAACATGACATAATATATGCGCTATTTTTCTAGCGCCACGAACACGAACATAATTTTATTTTCAGTAAGAAATACAAAGAGTTTCGTCCGACTTTGCCGAGTAGAGGTTTAATTGGTGTCATCATCATCATCATCATCGCAACCCACATACGTCCCACTGTTGGACTCAGGCCTCCTATACAATGGAAGGAAAATTGACATACTATGCTGGTCAGACATGTTGGTGAATTAATCCCTATTCATTTCGAGTTTTCCTTCTCTTGCACAGATGTTATGTGCATATTATATCCCCTAGTAGCCTTTTACGACATCCACGGGAAAGATAGGGAGTGGTGAATTGTATTCCTACTCCGTCACCACACGGTGATTCGGTGTATTAGTTCACAATTTACTTTTCTGTTTTTCTGAAATTAAATTACTTCTTATAACATCAGTTATCTGTCATTGAAAGTCCCGTCACAGTTGATCCAACTATTTTAGACATTATCCGCGACAATTCAGACAAACCGACAAACATTATTATTTTAACTGCCGTATATTCTTTCGTATATCTTTTACGTGTGGTGACGGAGTAAGAATATAATTCACCACTCCCTATCTTACTCTTGGATGTCATAAAAGACAACCAAGGGATATAGTAAGCATGTAACATCTACGCAAGAGAAGGAAAACACGAAACAAAACTCTATATCAACCTCTATCAATCAATTTCCCTCCTATTGTAGAGGAGGCTCGAATCCAACAGTGGGATATTTATGAGCCGAGATGGTGATGATGATGATGATTCTTTCATATCCTTTAATTAATAAAAAAATTGTAGTTCCATCATTACAAATAGACCCTTCAATCTTATTTATTTACTAGCAATCCGCCCTCGCTTCGCTTCCGTTATAGGTTATAGTCGTTTTACCCGCGTAGTTGCCGTTCCCGTGGGAATACCGGGATAAAATATAGCCTAGTTTACGCCCTGATATTATAGCTTTCCATTGGTGAAAGAATTTTTGAAATCGGTCCAGCCGTTTTGAAGATTACCCGGAACAAACAGACAGACAGACAAAAATTTTTAATTGCTATTTTAGGCATAGGTGTCGTGCAGATAACCGTGTGAGCATGAAAAAAGCCTATTATTTTGACATTACAAACAGACACTCCAATTTTATTTATTGGTATAGATATAAATGTCAATGACATTATAGGCCTCTGTAAAAATACGTGCAGTCCCGCCGATGTCTGGCGCCGACATTCCAATATACTACTACAGTAGCTATACTAGGAATTAGTGCAAATACTCGGCACGTTCATTAACTAATCGGATTACTTTATGAGAGCAACTTGAATATTTTGAATTGGATTAAAGTGGTATCGATTGTGACCTAGAACAGCTTTATGTTGAAATATCCTGTCTATACTTAGAACAATAAAATCTTTGGGATCGTACATCCCCAGCCGAGGCCGTGGGTGACTGGATCGGGGATTTAGTCCGTCACCCGCCGAGGAGCCGACCGCGTGAGGAAAGTCGATGGCAGGGTACTCCTCAAGGAGTATTCCATCGGACCGACCACTGACGTCAAGTCACCCTGCTCCGGTGGTCGGTCCAACGACGAAGGCGACGTGTCACGGGCGGGGTTACGAGTGGTGCGAGGAGCGCGCCGACCGTAAAAAAAAAGGGATCGATCATAGAGTTTAAATGTAATATGCATTATTTTGAAATGGGTTGGACGTGAAATCTACAACTTTCCCAAGATTTAAATAATTAACCACACACCAGGAAAAGGAAAGAAATAGGGGATAGAATAAAATGCATTTGAAGTCGAACTAATAATAAACCATTAAACTAATGACGTAAAAAATAACCTATATTTTCCGTGTAGTGACGAAATAAAACTATAACTCAAGGGGTGTTCAGTTATCTTGCTTGATAATATGTGCATATAATATATGTAACAGAAGGTAAATTCGAAATAAATCCATATACTTTGCAAACTTGATTATCCGACCCTAGGTTATACGCGATACGGATTCGCGATTATCCGGACTACCAACCGCGACCTTATTGTACCTACAAATCAAATTTATGCAAGCATGAACGTGTCTATAATGGCCTGGCCGTACACCACGGAATCGCTGCCCCACGCGTTGTCATTATTTTTTAGTTACTAATTGTTACGCCGCTCTGAGGTGCATGCTCTGCGGGATATGTATTCGACTTTTAATAAATGCATACAATTATGTACATACTACATATGCATAAAACCGAAGGCTTTTCATACATTCAATTATCCGAATTTTCGATTATCCGAATGCCTACATAGTTTGGTTAATCGAGTTTCTACTGTATACCAATTCGTCGGACCAGCATTTTGACGTAGAGAATTTTTATTGCTATTGTGATAGATGCTCGAGCTCAGCAGTGGAACGTATACTTATAAGCTCTGATGATGATAATGTTGAAACTAATAACAAATTAACATCATATGTCAGATTTATATTAAAAATAATACTAACTTGGCAATCACCGTACTTTGCAATACAATACACGCAAATTGATTGCTCTCAATATAAATTACCAGTATTATATCACCAAAGAGAATTATTGAGCAATGTGTATTGGGAGTTGTACAACAAATCAAGCGAGCTCTATCTTTCAAATTACAACGATTATTCAATTGGCAATGTGCCTAAATCTGCTAAGTGTAGAAACTTGTGAGTTTTTATTATTGTGGATACAAAACGTCTCAATTTTGTGCAGTGGAATGCTAACTCAAACATTATCTATAGTAATATAAAGTATTCATTTCAATAAAATAACAATGGTTATCTGAAACATCAATGAGAACGATAAGATTATAAATTGTTTCTCAATGTAATGTGTTGATTATCTCTTATAAATCTAAATACATATCTGGTTGATAGGGCTTCGCTAGGAATATTTTTGTTGTATTTTTGTCGAATTTATTTAGATATATATTAATAAAAAACAAAAATTAAATAATGGAAAAATATCAAAAATTACAAAGGGGAAAAATAATAATACAATAAAATTATTATAATTGTTTTTAAATATTTTTGTTTCACCCTAAGGGAGTTATTTTTACAGTCTCATGCCGACCTTAGTCAAACACAAGAACGATAAGTCACCATAGATAGGAATTTTCTGACAATTCAGCAAGTGTTTAGAATAGCTGCTTTTTGTAGTGTCATTCATGTAAGTGAATGGATGAATGTGTAAGAGTTGAAGCCTTGTATGTAGAGTGCACGCACGGATTTTCATGGGGATTTCACCAATAGATAAAGCGTAGTAAGTACATAGATATAAAATTTGTTAAGATTTTGCGTAAATTGGCTAAATTACAATTATGTTTGTTGGATGGAGGTGTCGGAAAAAAAATTAAACCCTCTGGGAGCTTTCAACCAAAACGCTGCCCTGTGAGGTATAAAAAAAGTGCATAAAGGGATGTTCTTCTTTTAGATGTTTACAAAATAGTCATCGTGTCAGCGTTAATGGCATATATCCATCTTTGAAGGACAACTCACTATACACATTATGACTTTTTAATAATTGGTCACGTATAAGGCGGTAATTGCAAAACTAATTAGACCTTTACAGTTATATGCCTTATCATTTTAAATATGTTAGAGGCCTTACGCATTTTATGCAATTTATACTCTTTTACATCATATAGTTTAAATAAATATCTTAGGAGTTATCGCAAAAATTATGGGCGCGAAGATAAAATTATTTTCCATACAGAACCTGGGCGAACCCTGGACCTGTTACTATTATTACTATAACAATTAAACTGCAATATCGATATTACAATATTTTTTAATAATATTTATTCATGACCATGGATACAGTCCTTCAATGAAATACATTGTTAGCTTACCAATCTTAATATAACAAGGTCCTATAAAATGTTCTTTACAACTCATATAATAATATTCCACTTCTTCATATTGAGTAGCTTGCTTATATAACAGTGTACCAGTAAGTCCTAGTCAACATTAATTTAGCACTAACAACCAAATTACCGAGTCCTCTGATAATTTTAGCAGAACATAAAGATACACATAAACCATTATTATATCATATTCACTATACTCTATTGCTCTTTCACAGTATTACATAAAATATCAGAAAAATATAACACGATAAAACACCCAAGCACCGAATATAATTTGAGATCGCCACATGACAGTTTCACATTCCTGCCAGAGTTACGATACTATGATAAAACCTAATTTATCAAAGCAACACAATCCGACAATGTGTGAATTCGTAGAAGTAAAGATAAATTAGATTCACGTGTTAGGACACGTATCCATTATGAACCGTTGTTGTAGAAAACTCGCTTAATGGAGAAAGGACGCTAAATGGAGGAAGTACCTGCACAAGATTGTCAGGAAGGAGAGCACACCGTCCTGCCACCACTGCAGTTGCGACGAGGACACGGCGCAGCACACGCTCAAGGAGTGTGCTGCATGGGAGGGGGATCGCCGTGAACTCGTCGCAATTATCGGTGCCGACCTGGCGCTGCCGACCATCGCCAGGGAGATGCTCGTCAGCGTCAGGAACTGGGACGCGGTCGCCGCCTTCTGTGAGGCCGTAATCTCACGGAAGGAGGCGGCGGATCGTGTGCGAGTAGAGCTCCTATTCGGCGACACGTGCCGCCGCCGGCGACTCGGGCGGCGCAGGCGCGAGTATCTGCGCCTAATGCCGCCCTAGCCGAAGCCGCGGGTGATCGGACCGGGGAATTGTCCGTCAGCCGCGGAGAGGCTGACCGCGCGACGGCGACCGACGTCCCAGTACGTCGAGAGGTGAGGATACCCGAAAGGGTATTCCGTCGGGCCGACCACTGACGACAAGTCACATCTGCTCCGGTGGTCAGCCCAACAACGAGGTGACGTGGGTACGGGTGGGTTATGGTCCCGCGCGCCGTCCTTTCATCGCCCCGGACGGATTGGACCGCGCGTGCGCTTACCATAGCCCACCCACAAAAAAAAAATGGAGAAAGGACAGCAAAATCAAATTGAGTAGCCACAAACATTATCTTCCATAATATGTCATCTAAAGTTTACAAGATAAATGATCAACAAAAGAGAACTAATTTCGTTTCAGACCATTTACGTCCCGCTGTGGAGCACAGGTATGATGGACGGGCAGGATGGTTTAGAGTTTACAAAAGGTTTTCTTTCAAATTTTACTTTTTTGTAGTGATTCGTTGTGCGTATATCTGTTAATCAAGTTTTAATATGTCCACCAAAAGACCCTACCACCAAGTCCAAGTCAAGACCAAGTCACTATGCAGGGATAAACTAATTTACTACTGGGATATGGATTAAATGGAATAAGATTTACGAACTAGAGACGTTTTGGAGCTCCGTAAGCGTAACCGAAGCCATCGGATAGATTGGAGTCATTGGAGTGGTGGCAAATTTGTCACTATGCTGGCTCTGTCATGGGAAGTGCCCTGAGGAACTGTTTGACTTGGTACCACCGTCACTGTTTTACCAAAGTACCACTCGACACCTCAGCAGGGTTCATCCAATACACCTGGAAACGTTATGGTCGCGACGACGCTCCTTCGTAGTTACTTATACTGTCGACGCGTTTGCGTGTTTCATACCTACTTATACCGTCGACGCGACTTACATGCCTACATGTATCCTGTTCATAATATGTAACATTTAAGGCATAGACTCTTAGACACACATTTTTGAAACCACTATAACTTGAAACCACTATTTTATTGTTTTTTGAGTAATATACGTTCTAATTAGCATCTTAGGCCATTAAACTACAATATACTCAAACAGCTGTTACATAACCTGAGACACCTTGTAGTTTAAAAGAATTCTCTCCATTCATTCATTTATTTTTATTACATTGTATTCTGTAATACTATTTCTTCTTTTCCTTCTATTCTCTTCAATTTCATATAAGTTTTATTCAACAATATTACTAAGTCAGTGACTTTCACAAGTGCTGTAGATGTTCGTGTTAGCGTAGCAAGCGATATAATAACATGTCTAAAACAATAATACCAGTTCGTAATTTCGCTTCAAGTAACAGAATATCGCATAACATCGAGATTAAACTGGAACGGTACAAAGTTCGTTGAGAGTGCATGTTGGGATTGAATACGAGTATATCCTCAACTTTACAAACTTTGATCATTATTAATATGTTATATTATACAAGCCGTAACTTGAAAATATAATTCTGTAGAAAAATAACGTATAAAGTAATGGTTATAAAGTTTCCTTTATTATAACTCCTAACATACATACGAATTCGACATAACTTATTGTCACTTATATTTTTCATTGTTGAAGAAACCTTATATTAAAATTATGCATCTAATAAACAATTATTATCTCTACTATTACCAATTAAATTATTCTATACCAATAAATAAAATTGAAGTATCTGTCTTTTTTTTATGCTCGCACAGTTATTTGCACGATAGCCATGGCGAAAGACCAGATTTTTTTTACTGGTTGTCTGTTTTTTGTGAGTATTCTTCGAAATATGGACCGTTATTGATAATATTTCCCTATCAGATAGCTGTCTATATACCGAATAATTGGTATATTTGATCCCGATAATCCAATGGAAACTAGAATAAGTACCGATTTAGGACCGATTTTGTTAAAACATATTTTATTACCCGGTCTGTACAAAAAATGATTTAGGCTATATTCTACCTCTTTATTTCCACGGGAACTACGAGGGTAAAAACGCAGATATTTGCTAGTCTAGTAATAAAATATCAACCAACATACGTAATTCACATACACCTTTTATAACAAATTAAATGAAAACATGTCAATACAAAAAGTAAATATTCACAGGTAAATAAAAATACGAAACCATAGTTATGAACATTATTGTTGCGAACATTTTATTAATAATTTAATTGAGAACGAGTTTTTTTATAAATACTTGTAGTGTTTCGTGTATTTATTGAATAGTATTATGTATTTGATGAATAAATATTAACGATAGGGTAAAGGTTCATTCGAAAATTTCTAGACGAGTAAGCATATAAAACAAAACGTATCCAAAAGATGCTTCATTACAGCTCATAAATGTCCCACTGTTGGCTGCTGAGTTGAGCTGCTTCCGCAACGGGAGGGCAATTGACCTACTATACCCCGCTGGTCAGACGGAGTGGCTCGGGGTTTGAATTCAAGGTTTTCTTCTCTTGCATAGATGTTATAAGTATGTTAATTGTCTTTTCCAACACTCATGAAAATGTAGGGGGTGTTAAAGGGGGCAGTGAATTATATTCTTACCCCATCACAGCACGGAAAATATAAGCATATTTTATTAGTATTTGTCCGTGTAGTGCTGGATTAAGAATACAATTCACCAATCCCTACTTTGCCCGTGGATGTCGTAAAATACACTTAAGAGATATAATATGCACATAAGATCTGTCTAAGAGAATGAAAACTCGAAATGGAACCCTATACCAACATGTCTGACCAGCATAGTCAAATACCCCCCATTTTAGAGGTCCGAGCCCAACAGCAGGATGTATGTGGGCTGCGATGAAATAGAATAAACACATAAACGTAGGCTTTTTTTTTGTGGGTGGGCTGCGGTCGGTGCGCCTCCGCACCACTCCGTCCGGGGCGACAGAGGGGCTTAAGCACGCAACTCTCGCAACCCACACGAAAACCACCTCGCCTTCGTCGTTGGGCCGACCACCGGAACAGGTTTACTTGTCGTCAGTGGTCGGCCCGACGGAATACCTCCTACGTGGGGTACCCTCCCATCCGTCTAACGTTATCGATCGACGTCCCCCCCTCGGGGAGGACGTCGATCTTTCCTCACGCGGTCGGCCTCTCGGCGGGTGACGGACTAATCCTCGGTCACGTCACCCGCGGCCTCGGCTAGGGCGGCATGAGGCGCAGGTAGTTGCGCCTGCGCCGCCCCATTCCCCGGCGGCGGATCTCCTCATCGAGGCTGCGCTCCTCGCGCAGGCGATCCGCCGCCTCCTTCTGCGAAATCACTGTCTCGCAGAAGACTGCGACCGCGTCCCAATTCCCGACGCTGTCGACCATCGCCCTAGCGATGGCCGGCAGCGTCAGGTCGGCACCGATGATTGCGACGAGTTCACGGCGCTTCGTGGCCCAAGCGGCGCAGGCCTCGAGCGTATGCGTCGTCGTGTCCTCGTCGCAATCGCAGTGGTGGCAGGACGGTGTACTCTCCCTCCTTACGACCTTGTACAGGTATTTCGCCAAGCTCCCATGCCCCGTCAACACCTGCATTAGTCGGAAGGAGAGCACCCCGTGCCGCCTTTCCAACCACTGCATCAGCACCGGCCGGAAGGCCTCCACGGTTCGCAACCCGGTCCGAGGCCTCTCAAGCCGGACTGCCCAACGGGCAATGACGTCTCGGCGGGCGTCGACGCGCCAGGCGGTGAGCTCCCTCAAGGAAACAACACCGCCCTCCCCGCGGACCTCCGACACCCGCCAGTACAACTCGGCGAGCATTTCCGCCTCCAAGTCCCACGGGGGAGTCCCGGCCAATAGGCACGCTGCCTCCGTCGCCACCGTGCGGTATCCGCGGATGGTCCTGACCGTCGTGACCCTCTGTGGTCGCCACAGAAGGGCCCTAAGTCGGAGGGTCAAGGACCCCGCCCACACCGGTGCGCCGTAAACGTAAGCTTAAACAATCTTTGTATATTATGTGATATTTATAATATAATACAATATATAGGAGTTACATAATATACCGATAATATTACGATAATTTCCGTGTGGTGATGGAATAAGAATACAATTCACCACTCCCTATCTTGCACGTGGATGTCGTAAAGGACGACTAAGCGATGTAATACGTGTGTAACATCTATACAAAAGAAGGAAAAATTTAAAGAAAAGCCTTTACCAACCTGTCTGGTAGAGTAGGCTCGTAACCAGCAGTGGGCCGTACATGAGCCGATATGCTAAATATTACGGTAAAATATTAAAAAATCACATCGTGCACAATAAAGTAATATCCATTAATGTTCCCCCTTGTGTTAGCCATAGCAACTCGTTTAAATTAAATAAATGAGCACTTATGAATTTTAAAAGGCACTTAAACTTATGATCTTTACAAATATAATTTATAACACTGTATAGTATAATCCTTACTAATATTATAAATGCGAAAGTAAGTTTGTTACGATTTCACGCTTAAACCACTGAATCGATTTCAAAAATTCTTTCACCAATGAGAAGCTATAATATCAGGGAGTAACATAGCCTATATTTTGTCCCGGTATTCCTACGGGAACGGGCACTACGCTGGTAAGGCGACTGAAAACGAAGCGAAGCGAGGGCGGGTTGCTAGTCTATACCAATAAATAAAATTGGAGTGTCTGTTTGTAAGGTCAAAATAATAGGCTTTTTTCATGCTCACACGGTTATTTGCACGACACTTATGCCTAAAATAGCAATTAAAAAATTTTTGCCTGTCTGTCTGTCTGTATGTCTGTCTGTCTGTATGTCTGTCTGTCTGTATGTCTGTCTGTCTGTCTGTTTGTTCCAGGTAATCTTCAAAACGGCTGAACCGATTTCAAAACAACCGTACAACCGACAACATATTCATTCACAAACCTGCATCTATATATGTACATACATATATATATCTATACCAATAAATAAAATTAGAGTGTCTGTTTGTAATGTCAAAATAATAGGCTTTTTTCATGCTCACACGGTTATTTGCACGACACCTATGCCTAAAATAGCAATTAAAAAATTTTTGTCTGTCTGTTTGTTCCGGGTATTCTTCAAAACGGCTGGACCGATTTCAAAAATTCTTTCACCAATGGAAAGCTATAATATCAGGGCGTAAACTAGGCTATATTTTATCCCGTTATTTCCACGGAAACGGGAACTACGCGGGTAAAACGACTATAACCTATAACCGAAGCGAAGCGAGGGCGGGTTGCTAGTATTAAATATAGCTACCATAAAATATTATAATTCTAAAGCATTTTTTTCTCATGTAATTCTCATTTTTTTCCCACAGTTGGGCTGGAACCTCCTCCACAATAGGAGGGAGATTGACCTTCAATACCACGCTGGTCAGACGTGTCGCTGTAGAGTTTAATTTTAAGTTTTCCCTTTGCATAAACTTTCTACGCATATTTAATCCCTTTGTCGTATTTTACGACACCCACGACCAAGAGAGTGAATTCTATTTTTATTCGGAAGGAGGATATAATATGCATATAATACAAGAGAAAGAAAATTCGAAATAAAACTATGCCAACACGTTTGAACAGCGTGGTATAGTAGGTCAATGACCAATCTATTATGGAGGAGGCTCGAGCGCAGCTGTAGGACCTATATGTGCTGAAATTATGATATAAATGTAAATTTGTGCAAAGAAGTTTGTGTGTTCTATAGATATGACATCTTACCTGTGAAGAGAGAGCACTTTTCATAATGTTTCGGCCTAGACGACCATTTTATAGGTTGGTAAACTCTTTACATATACAGGGTGTATCAGGTTATGGGGCAACTGTTCGAATACGTTGTAGTTTAACGGTCATAGATCATAATTAGAATGTACATTACACAAAAAACAATACAACATAAAAGTTATAGTGATTTCAAAAAAATGTGTCTAAGAGTCTATGCCTTAAATGTTACGTATTATGGAGGCATGTAAAGCTTCGACAGTATAATTTCATTCATTAATACCTAGAATTGCGCAAACGTTTCAATGACATCGTAGGTAACACGGTGAGCGGTCAACGGTTATAGGCCGATCAGCTGTTAAAGCGAAGTTTGTCTTGCTTATGTGAATGTAATCATTGATTTATTCAATTTCTAATGAACATTTAACAAAGTATGAATATGTTGCGTATTAAGTATCATCGACTTTATACATTTCAATCAGATTTACACGAAAAAGCGATGACAAAATTGAAAACTTTACATGTCTCTAATTCCTTAACAAATCGATATTTTTCGTTCAAATTTTTTTCATGGGTTCCTACCACCATTGCCTAGCTCCCTTTTGACCAGTTGCCCCATAACCTGATACATCCTGTATACACAAGTATACATATCTGTAGGTCTGTGTCTGCCTCATGGGTGGGATAAGGGTAAGATGATGTAATAGGCTAACTATGTATTCATCTTTTTTCTTTGGGGTGGGCTACGGTCAGCGCACCCGCCGCCCGTCTCCGTCCGGGGCGACAGAGAGGCAGCGCGCGGCCCCGTAACACACTCGATAGCACGTCGCCTTCGTCGTTGGGCCGACCAATGGTGCAGAGTTCCTTGACTCCAGTGGTCGGACCGATGGAGTACCCTCTCGCATCGACGTCCCCTTCCTGGGACGCCGGTCGGCGTGGCGAGGTGAGCCTCTTCGTGGGTGATGGACTAAATCCCCGGTCCGGTCAACCGCAGCCTATGCTAAGCCGGCATCAGGCGCAAACTAAATACTCATCTGGAGGAATCATCATCATCATACCCATAAGAGTTGCATATCAGCTGAAAAGAAGAATACTTCCAATATTGTCAACAATAGGTAATCCACAAATGAGCTGCCTTCCCTCACTTAGAAGTGAATGTGCTTCAATCAATTATCTAAATGTTTATCCTTACACGACGATCGATTAAGAAATATGATACAAGAAACAATTAATGACTTACGGTTAAATGGCGGCTAGGCGGCGCGGGTGGACAGCAAAATACGCTTAGTAAAGGCCTGCATCAATCTGTAACAATTCAAATAAAAAAAATAAGATCACATGAAAATAAAATATATTAATACTAGTTGACCCAACAGACTTTGTTCTGTTCAAATAAAATAATAATAATAGATATTCATTTCTCTTCACAAATGTTCAGATTTATAGCATTAGGTAATATACATTCGGAAATATACAACTTTACGAGCCTTTGTGAGGGGCTGGTGTCCGTACTAGGGTAAACCTGTGTGACGGATCACCAGGCTCTCACTAGCTTACAAACAAAAGGTTTAAACAGAATGATTAGTAGATCTTACTAGTCATTAAGAGGATAGCGATTATGCTATTGAAGAGAAAAACAAGGGATAATAATACAAACTGTGTAGTATGCGTAATATGTGCCCAATGTAGAAAGTGTGTGTGCTTGACCATGTCAGTGTGTGTGTGTGTGTGTGTCGCAAGTGTGTGTATATGTGTGTATGAATGTGTGTGTATGTATGTGTGTGTTTGTAGGCATGCAAGAGTGCTTGAACGCATGCGAGGATGTGTGAGCAGGTTTTGCGTGGGTGGGTGCGTGAGTGCGTATGAATTACTGTATTCAGATTAGCGTTATGAGGGAATCAGCAGTAATTGTTCAGTTGAATCATAGTCAAATCTTTGGAGCCATTCGAGCAACCTCTTTTTACACACTGCTTTTGATAGAGCGTAGATTGAAATTTTTTCGTTTAACTTATTACATAAGAAGCTGCTGAGAAATCTAAAATGGCGTTGAGCAAAAGTTGTACGACAAGGTAAAATTGGACAGACTACGTGCTTGTGCGTCGTATATTTTCGAGTGCCTTGGGGTTATAAGTTAGTAGTGAATGCTGCCGCATAACCGTTCTTAGGATGAAAAGTTGTCGTACTGTTAAGACTTTTGTCATCTCATAAAGATCGTTGGTTGGATACAGAAAAGGTAGAAAGTTGATGACCTATAGGACAGCTCTTTGAACCCGTTCAATTTTCAACATATTAGTTTTGGTTGAGCCTCCCCATACAGTGATACAGTATGAAATTTCAAATTTATTGATTAACCTAAGACTTTTTTCAATAAGTCTGGGACAGCTACGTGACGAAGGTTCTTAAATATGAAAATTAATTTTCGAGTTCTCACCGCTAGGTGATCAATATGTGGGTGAAAAGTTTAATGTACTGTCTAATGTAATGCCAAGGTACTTAATTGTATTTACGTGTTGCAGATTAAAAGGAATTCATTCATAAAAGGATTGCAGAAATAAAAGGAATTCTCCTTAAAATCGACAGCAGCGCCACCTACCGAGTCCAATTGTGAATCTAAACCATTCTCGAATCCCCGTTTGTGTGTTCATACATACAAAATTTCATCAACATCGGTCCAGCCGTTTAGGAGGAGTTCAGTGGCATACACACATACACAAGATAAATCATATACTCTATGTGTGGGAGAGTAAGGATACTATACAACACCCCCAATCTTGTTTGTTGGCGTCGTAAAAGACGACTATAACACGTATATAATATCAATACAAGAGAAGGAAAAGTCGAAATAAAGACCATTTTTTGTGGGTGGGCTATGGTAAGCACACACGCTGTTCATTCCGTCCGGGGCGACGAAAGGATGGCGCGCGGGCCCATAACCCACCCGTACTCGCGTCGCCCTCGTCGTTGGGCCGGCCACCGGAGCAGGGTGACTTGTCGTCAGTGGTCGGCCCAACGGAATACCCCTTCGGGTACCCTCACGAAATAAAGACCTATACCAACCTATCTCGACCAGCGTGAAGATTATTGAAGAGTACGAACGATCTCGGCAGTAGAACGTATGTATATGAGCTGAAATGAATGAATGAAGAAAATGTGCTGACGGGTTATATATTATATAATATCTGGTTGACCGAGCTTCGCTCGGAATATTTTTGTCGTATTTATTTAGATATATATTAATAAAAAATAAATAATGAAAATTATATAAAAAATTACAAAAATAGAATAATAATAACACCGAGATTCGAACTGACGCTGTTTAAATGTCACATAATCCAAAATTAAAACCGGCCGTCTCCCCAACTGAGCTATCGTAACTCGTGACGTTGACAACGAAATTTGAATTCATATTCTTATAAAATTTAATGTCATTATATTGTTTTACTAAAAACACGGACAAAACAACATTTTCTATAAATAAAACCTAGCTAGATCGATGTTTTGGACCCGAAACCTCTAGTATGCCAAGTTTCAACAAAATCGTTGGAGCCGTTTCCGAGATCCTCAATATATATATATATATATATATATATAGGTATATATATACAAGAATTGCTCGTTTAAAGATATAAGATAGTGTTTACTTTCCAGTGAGAGTCCTAAAAACCAGCTAATTACTAACCGGCTTGGTAAGAATAGCGATTATGGCGTAAAGGTTCGTTTCCTTGCGTTGCGACCAATCGCAGCCGCACGTGATCGATCACGTGCGACAGACGCACGAGGCTTCTGCGGAAACAGTTAGAGTATCAAAATATATTGCGCTGCTTTCTTCAGTCGTGGCATACGTTTGTCACAGTCCTCGGAAAGGCGCTATAAATTTTCTTACACTGATTATTGATATGATAGTGGACGTAAATAGGCTTAGGCGATATTACTTCTATAAACTAACGGAGTCAGCAGGAAACACTGAAGGCGAATGTCATTTACAAGCGGTGGATATACATACACGTATAGTTATAAGTACAAACAAGAGTTGATTCTGTATTATTCATTTAAGGCTGACTTCTGATAATCATAAGATGACATTTAGGCAGCTTTTTTTTAAATATAGAATATCAACAGTTTTTTTAAGTGCTGAAGAAAGGGGATATGATTTTAAGCTTGAAATCGCTGACATTACGCGCGGGCATTCAATAGTTGTTCAATAAAATATATATTGTATACATTTTTTTTGGGTGGGCTACGGTTAGCGCACCCGCCACCCGGCTCCGTCCGGGGCGACAGAGGGGCGGCGCGCGGCCCCGTAACCCACCCATAAAGCAAGTCGCGTTCGTCGTTGGGCCGACCACCGATGCAGAGTTCCTTGACTTCAGTGGTCGATCCGACGGCATACCCCGAGGTAGCCTCTCCTATCGACGTCCCCCAGCGATCGCCGTCGCGAGGCTAACCTCATATATTGTATACATGAGGAATACTTGACTATGATTAAGTATTACTACATAACATTTTGAGCTACATAAAATAGATTTGCTCAAAAAAATGTTCCATTTAATAAAGAAAACCCTGTAATAATTTTCGACGCTTCAATTTCCTATATCCGCGTCAAAAGTTATCCACAGATTTAAAAACGTCTAAACATACTATGTATTCTTCGAGATTTAATAAACGAAAAAAAGAAATAACATGAAGCTTAATTCTAACGTTTATTAGACGTTTATGGTAATTTACTGAGGCTTAAGTCCATAATGACGTAAATCACCCGTTTTTAAAAACATCAAAGTAAATTTAGCGTAAAAACATAAAACGAATAGATAAAAACCTGTCTTTACAGTGTTCTAATCGCAACATTTTATCGAACAAACTACGTCAAGAAAAACAACATTTACGTAATAAGACTCGCTTTTAGTACACAGAGATATGTAAAAAGTCTCTTAAAGGCAGAACTTGAATACTTGTTTGACGTTAATAAGCGTTATTAGAAGTTTAATGGGTTAGTTAAAATATTAGTTCAACTACAACTAGTTTTTATCGTTCATCAGTAATTCATTTATATATTAAATGGTATTAGACAGTAATTCCAATTCATTACGAGTGATTGTATAACAGTATTCGTCTACAGAATACAAGAGTATCTATAATTATTTTAAATAAAATTAAATTGTTATGGCTGGGTACAGCACGAGGATTGTAATATATGGTATTTTGTATTATAGATTGTACCACACAATGGGTGGGTACCATATTCGTCATTCTGTTTTAATTCATTGCGGAACGCTTTGTAATTCTCGACGAGATCTTTGTCTATTTATAAATTGAGAATACATATCACCATCGCAATCCCATGGATGTCTTAAAAGACGAACAAGAGAGTAAAGTAAACAACATCCTGTCATGAGAAGGTAAACTTTCAACGAACGAACAATATCTAACCTATTTGCCCCCACCTAATTTAATATAGTAGATCACTTACCCTTTTATTATAACCCATGCGCGTGCCCAATTTTTTTCTCGTAAGTACCATAAAAATCTACAGATGATATCACTACGAGGTATAATAGAATAATTACCATCGTCTGTTAAAAAATATGTACCCAATAATGGGATGTAGGCCGAGAAATACTAGAATTTATCACTACGTGCGTACATTTTATCCTTTATCCTTCCTATCAAAAGTAAAAAACTAACCGTATAGAAACGAGTAATTACACTTGGAGTTTGCCAATAAATATTAAAGGTTTTCAAAATGTTACGATCCCGTATACGCATCAGAGATCTAAGAATCATGTTCACATTCACAATAATAGCAATGTATATCACATACGTACGTCATCTCCGTTCTTGTTATTAGATTTCCTTACATCAATGCCAAGCGAGGCATTTACCGGAGAAAACCAATAACCGACCTTTCCCTTAGGTTAGGGCTGCCATAAATGTTACTATGTCAACATTTATGACACTATTTTGAAAGTTAACCTGCTCTTTACTATGGTATTACAGGTTATATAACAATGTTAGTTAGCATTTGACCTTTTTGTAAGCCATTATATCAAAATATTACTTCTTTCATCCATCCCTCATCTCACGCTAAGTGGAGTCGGCACAAAATGTTCTTACCTTCCATAGACTCCTGTCAGCCATCATATCATATACTGCTTTCCTACGCATATCCTCTGTCACACAATCCATCCATCACTTTTTGGGTCTCCCACGATTCTTACGTCTATCCACAATTATATTGATAACCCTCTTTGTCATATCATATGCCTTTCATCCCTCCTCGTCACATACCCGTACCAAGATAATCTCGCGCTCCTAATCTTCTCTATCACTGGTGCCACTTTCAAGCTTCCCCTAATAAACAGACTTCTTTCTATACGGGCCATAAAGTGCAGAATCCTAAATTTTGCACATGAACTTCTCATTAATCAGCTTGAATTTGACCTATTATACCACGCTGGCCAGAGAAGATGGCAAAGAATCCACGGGCTATTTGCCCGCAAGCAGGAAAAGGAAATGGGAATAATAAATCATTATGAAGTTACTGCCTCCATGTTACGCCCTAGTCTCCGCTCGAAAAAGCTTTAAGTCATGCTTAACTATGCCGATCCAATGTTCATCCTTACTAATATTATAAAAATTTATTTGTTTGTTACGCTTTCACGCTTAAACCACCAAACCGATTTCAAAAATTCATTCACCAATGGAAAGCTATAATATCAGGGAGTAACATAGGCTATATTTTATCCCGGTATTCACACGGGAACGGTAACTACGCAAGTAAGGCGATTGAAACCGAAGCGAAGCGAGGGCGGGTTGCTAGTACGTAATAAGTTCAAAACGACATCGAGGCAATTTGTAATGAAATGTCTCTTCGTCGTTAAAAGAGTATTAAGGATTACGCGAATAAACTTAGACTTTGAATTGAGTTATGGTTTAACCTTTAACAGTTCCTAACAAAAGAAGATTCAGTCTTATTAATATGTATGCTAATCTTCAGTTTTTGGTCAAAGAAAACACATGCATTTTCGCTACTCCTAATAAACAACAGAGTGTAAGCCAACATGTATATTCTGTGGTCCTACGAGACAAATGGCAACCCTAGTCAACCCTCGACATGTTACCTTTATTCGTACCAGAGGACTTTATTTTCTTTTCCCCGGAGGCAACATAATCGTGCCCTCTATTTTTTAAACATATATAAACAGTATTGGGTTCTAGCTATAATTTCGGTATTGCCCAATTTGAGCATTAGAATATTAGCTGCTATTTAGGTATATTTATGTCTTGTGGCGACCATATATAATATTAGATAGATATATTAGTGTCTTAGGGAGGATATTAAAATTGAATGGCATTTTATCTATACCAATAAATAAAATTGGAGTGTCTGTTTGTAATGTCAAAATAATAGGCTTTTTTATGCTCACACAGTTATTTGCACTATACATATGCCTAAAATACACTTTATTTTTTTTTGTCTGTCTGTTTGTTTGTTCCGGGTAATCTTCAAAACGGCTAGACCGATTTCAAAAATTCTTTCACCAATGGAAAGCTATAATATTAGTGAGTAAACTAGGCTATATTTTATCCAGGTATTCCCACAGGAACGGGAACTACGCAGGCAAGACTGAAACCGAAGCGAAGCGAGGGCGGGTTGCTAGTGTAATATAAAATAGTAATATGTAGTGGGAAAGATTATACATGTTGGTTGGAAAGAAGTAATACTTTTTCATAACATGTGAAGAAAGTAAAAAAGTCTCGGCTGGATAGGCTCGGCTCCCTTTGCTTATCCAGACGGATAAATCAAAGCAAAAAATACTTATGTAAAATAACATTATTTTTATAGATATGCATCGCGTTTATACTTGATTCTTATTTTCCCAATGTTTCAAACATTTTTCAACGTTCATGGTAGCTGGAAAGTTTAGTTTAAAGTACTCGCATCATCATCGGAAATAGTGTTGCCCAAAAAAGTCTTGGTCTTGCGGTCTTGGTCTTGCGAGAAATGCGAGACCGAGACCAAGACCAAGACCGCTTAATTTTTGCAAGACCAAGACCAAGACTGGCCCTGCAAGACTTGAGCAAGACCAAGACTGGGCCTGCAAGAGTCTCGCGGTCTTGCATTTAATTCAAATCACCATTTCAGCTTATATACGGTTGAGCTCGTGTCTTCTACATAACAGGAGGAGAATCGGCCGTGGCCGGAGGGGAATCGCCACGGTGATCGGCCGTGTTGTTACAGCTCATACATGTCAAGTTTTCCTTCTCTTGCACCGATGTTATATATTATAGCCCTTAGTCGTGGGTTCGCAGTCACGGGTAAAATAGGGGGTGATGAATTATATTCTTACTCCGTCACTACACGGCAAGTCAAATCAGTCTTGAGATATCCATCTATTGGCCAATCGATTCCCAATGTTGGTGTTGGCTTTTCAGATTTACTCTTCGGAAAGGCTTAAGGACAAAAATACCGTAATCACGAGAGTGCTCTTGCCCATTATACATATTTATATATCCGTTTATTAATTAGCCCAACGACGTTTACTGTTGGACATAGAAATATGCCTACAATTAATCTATATAAATGTCCATGTAGGGACAGAGTACGATCACCATCAGGCAGTACATGAAGCGTTGCTCCCAGCGCTATTTTGCCTCTGCCACGACTCACCCCAATCCACTAGTGGTTGGGGCGGTAAACTACGTCCCCTCAAAAATATCCGCGGTCCGACGTCCTCGTCATCTTCTTGAAGAAGAAGATGACGCTATTATGATCGCCCAAGAAGGACCTACACAGCTCGCGCAGCGATAACAGATAAAACTCCGCGGTATCGGCCTCGCCGTCGAGGTCGAAAACCGCGCCGCGTAAAAGTCATTAACCTAAACTTGGCCATGCCCACTTTGCTCTCAGCAACGCCCCGAGCCGAGGTCCGTTCCCCACAGGGGGGAGCCCTCGGGCGATGTTCGCTTAACTTACTTATCGGGTTGAGAGCCATCAGCGCTCACCCATTGACCGCGTTAAGCTGTCAAGGTCATCTGCGACCAACAGCTACACACACACAAAAAAAAAGACAGAGTACGAATATAATTCACCACTCTCTTACCCGTGGATGTCGTATCAAATCGGATCGGGCAATGGTGTTAGGAACCCATGAAAAAAAATTGAAATAAAAATATCGATTCGTTAATGAATTGAGAGACATGTAAGTTCTCAATTTTGTCATCGTTTTTTCGTGTAAATTGATTAAAATGTATAAAGGAATGATACTTAATCTACAACATATTCGTATTTTGTTAAATGTTCATTAGAATTTGAATAAATCAATGATTACGTTTGCATAAGCAAGACAAACTTCGCTTTAACATAAATCAGCTGATCGGCCGATGACCGTTGATGAGTCGCCTTTGTACCTACGTAACCATTGAAAGGTTCGCGCAAATCTAATACCTATTTATACTGTCGAAATTTTACATGCTTACATATATCCTGTCTGTACATACCTACATAATGCATAAAATTTAAGGCATAAACTCTTAGACACACATTTTTGTAATCACTATAACTTTTACGTTATATTGTTTTTGTGTAATATACATTCTAATTATGATCTATGACTGTTGAACTACAACATACATGAACAGTTGTCCCATAACCTGATACACCCTGTGTATATAACATATGTGCAAGAGAAGTGAAACTAGAAAGAAAACCCTGTACCAACATGTCTGACCAGCGTGGTATAGTAGATCAATTTTCCTCTTACTGGAAGGAAGCTTAAGCCCAGCAGTGGCACTTTTATGAGCTGTGACGATGACGACGAATATCATACATTTTACAAGTATTAAAACCATAAAATTTTAAATCAGTTTTATATGTTCTTGAATAAATAGTATATTAAGAGCTACATGGATCCAGCGGCCAAAGTATTTATATAGGCAATAGAGCAACAGGTTTTTTCAAGTATCCAGAGTATCAGTAACTAAACTGGAAATACAATAGATACATACCACTTAACTTGAAGGGGAATATAAACAATCGCATTAATTGTAAAATATCGCATTGATTATAAAATGACATAAAATTTATTGTATCAACTGCCTCGTGTGGTGACGTCTTAAGAAAATAGGGTCGAAAGTCCTGTCATAAGAGTAGTAACGCTGTCTAATGGAACACCAGGGGAATAGAAGAGTAATTTTCTCCAGTGGTAAGTATTGTATTCAATAGTGAACTATAGGCTAACAGATGGATAGATAGGATAGGATATTTGATGAATTTAGTTAATGATAAATTACTGTTACGTTATTCTAATTGCAAAACTTTGCGAGACTCTTGTTGCAATACCAAGACTCGGGTGCGCAAGACCAAGACCCGGGTGCGCAAGACCAAGACCAAGACGAGACCAGGTGTGATGTTGCAAGACCAAGACCGGTCCAAGTCTCGTCTTGGTCTTGCATTTGGGCAACACTAATCGGAAATCATTATAATACCCATTACCTCGCAAGTTGGAAAAGTTTTTTGTCGAATAGGCTGATTTTCAACTTCGAATAATATCTATATTTATATTGTTTATATAAGATGTCCGTAGGAGATTTCTGATACGGATAAGCGTCAAATTGATTAACGACATTGTTTAATCAATTTTATTATATTTCAGTTCAATTATATTTATGAAGAATATATTGCTGCTTCGATAATTTTTTTTATAAATTTTCAGTCATTTAAATGTTAAAATTTCTTGACGATTTTCTTGAAACGAGAAATTTTGGTATTTTTATACTATCCGTAAAAAGTTATTCAAGATAACCCTAGCGGATATGTTTATCTACTAAGCATAACTCACAGTACTTGCACGTGCGTAGTCGTACCCTGCACGAGTTTCGAAAAGTCTAAGGATAAAAATAGACTACAACACAAATTGCGACATAAACATTAGATATTTATTTCTATATATGAATCATATAGAAGCAAATATAGCAATATCCAAATTTTTTCTCATATCGACCTGTTGATAGCGCCACCATCAACGTAAAAACAAAAACTTTATTTTTAAGTAATAGTACTACTAAAACAGCAATATCCCTTATAAAAAGTAATTCAACTTTTAATATTCGGTACAAAAATAGCAAAATCCAAGCCCGTCAAAGCCAAATGCAGCAATGTCCTAATTAGCCAATCACATAGCGTTATTCAGTATGGCGAAAATCGTTGCACGAAGTAAATACGTGCTCTAATTTCTACGATTATTGTAAGTTATATTGTGTTTTGAAGTGATCAACTTATTAAATAATCAAGACGGATTGTTTTCCTGTCCCTGTAATAAATAATAATTCTACAAGAAAACGTCAGCAAAACCCGGCAAACTGGCAACGCAATATCGCTAAAGTTCAGAGGTTAGTGCCCATATTTTTATAGGGATACATATAACTTGATACTTTTTTGGTAACCGATTTTGTTCATATTAATTTTATTGGTGTCCCACAGGGGTCGGTCCTCGGACCCACCCTGTGGAACATCGGCTACGACTGGGCGTTGCGGGGGAGCCTACCACCCGGGCTGGGCGTGATCTGTTACGCCGACAACACGCTCGTCACAGCCCGCGGAGGGACGCTAGAAGAGGCGGCAAGCCTGGCGACTCTAGGCACCGAAGAGATCATCAGGCGGATCGAGGCGCTGGGGATGAGGGTCGCCCTGGACAAGACGGAGGCCCTCTTGTTCCATGGGCGCCGCATGAGCCCTCCCATTGGCGTCTCGATCACCGTCCACTCGGTTGACATCAGCATCCGGGCCCATATGAGGTATTTGGGCTTGGTGCTCGAAAAAATGATATATCATTTTTTTTTATTCACTTGGTTAATGCGACACTAATAATCGTGTCAGTAGACACTTGCGTTCATACAGCAACACTTAGTGTATATACTATGTACAGTGTCTTCATTCAAGCCAGACATCGTAGTTTAAAAAAAAATTGTTATAAATGATAGCAAGGTCGTAAAATAGAAAATCATCTAGATAAGTATATTAATATTTATACATTTTCTTCCCCTTCAGACGATACTGACGAACAGATGTATCACATTTTCAATGTTAGAAGTCTGTCCATCCATCAGCCCGTAGACTTCCACAGATCTCCTGTGGGATACAGACCTCCCCACAAGCATGGTACTCAGAACATTCGTAGGCCATCTACATGTATCAATTGCGACTGCGACTTTTAAGATATCGTGGGTCCACTTAGTCATACTAGAACTTTAGCTTAGCAAGGCAATTAATAGGAACATAGAAACATTAGATTTATATTCAATATTGCAACATGCAACCATAATTCATTCATTGCCGTGTGGTGGCTAAGAAATTACAAAACATTGCAAAATGCGTCCATACATAATTATATTCTGCATGAACTGATACAAAGCTGAACCTAAACAATAACGAGAACTAACAACGTATTTATTAGGTACTGTGTGCTGAGTGTGAGTTTTGTCGTTAACATGACTCGCTCTACCGCGAGCGCGTAAATTTGTCATTTGTATGAAGAAAAGTACAGCGCCACTAGCGGACCGTATTTGAAACATTTTGTGCTAGTGCGAGTTTTAATTGTAAACGTTCACCATCGCGTATTGTAAAGTTAACGTCAATTTCGGCCGTTTACTCTGTGGTTTTTCTATTTTTGCGAGTGTGAGCGCTACTTTTGACAGTTCTCGACGCGTATTATTGTTAATTTACGTTAACGCGGTAACCGAGTCTTTCACGAGTGTTTTAGTTGGTGAGAAGATAACATTATGGATGGATTTTTAAGATCAAGGAATTATTTTGCAAGGAGATTGCTTGCTGCAGCTCAAGATGAGCGCAATGAACTACGAAGAATGCGCACTGAAGGTCGTGAATTGCTTGATTCTTTGGAAGATCTCACAGAAAATGAATTAGTGAATATTTATCGTTTAACGAAAGGAGCTGCAATTCATTTATGCGATGAACTTCGAGAGTTGACAAATTTAAGGCCTACCCAAAGAATAAGCTTAGAAACTAAGGTAAGCACAATGTGTCCATTTGCTAAACCTACTGGAGAGTAGACCTTCGGACTCTGTGACCTATTATTACACATCTATCTAACGCAACTATATTTATATATTGTATCCTCAGGTTCTCACTGCATTATTTTTCTATGCCAGTGGAAGTTACCAACAGCCGGTGGGTGCAGCCCAAAACTTGTCACAAAAAATGTGCAGTGTTTATATTGAGGAAGTCACACAAGCGCTGAATCACACCAACATGATTAAAAATATATTAAATTTCCCCAGACAATTGCTGAAAGACAATTTGCAAGTCAACGGTGGGTGTCATTTGTTATTGTATCAAAAATATAAATATTAATCTCAACACTTTCTAAAATATTTCTTTACTTTTATTTTCAGCTTTATACACAAAATATGGAATACCATCTGTGATAGGAGCAATAGACTGCAGCCACTTTCATATATTTGGTCCACCAAGAGAGATTGAACATTTATACTTTTGTCGGAAACAGTTTAACTCTCTGAATGTGTAAATGGTAATAAGTGTTATTTATATGATATGATCAAATGATTAGAAGCTTTATGGAAGTATGTGTACTTTGTAATAATATTAATATTGTGTTAGTAGTGCAAGTTAAGTGTTAGCCAACTTCATAACACTGTTACTTCATAACAATGTCAGTTAGTATTTCATTATTTACTGTACTGAGCGTTCCACATCTCATTATAATATTATATATCTAGTCCAACAAAAAGTATTGCCATTTGTTTCTAATTGATTTTGAATACAAATGCCACCAGCGTGACAGGTCAGCACTCTATCACATAGTAGAAACCTAGATTATTATATTAGACTATTAAGGTATGCGATAAGGAAGTTGTATAATCACTACAACTTTCCGTGTGGTGATGAGTAAGAATACAATTCACCAGCCCCTATCTTACCCGTGGGTGATCGTACGAGACGACTAAGGGATATAAAACACATATAACATCTATGCGAGAGAAGGAAAACTTGAAATAAAACCCTATATCAACACGTCTGACCAGCGTGATATAGTAGGTCAATTATCCTTCAATTATTATGGAGGAGGCCCGAGCCCAACAGTAGGATGTATATGGACTGAGATGATGATGATGATAATTACTAAAGCCTATGTTATCTTTCCAGATATGTGATAGTAATTACATGATAACTAATGTAAATGCAAAATTTGGAGGAGCTAACCATGACTCATTTATTTGGGAAAACAGTCAAGCAGTACATGCAGAGCCGTCATAGGAACGGTGAAACTGTGTGAAATAATGAAGAAACACAATGACTTTGTAAAGAAATTAAAGGTGTTTTTACTAAGAAAATGTTACTACAGTGTCAATGATTATTTAAATGATATCATCTAACTAGGTGTAGGTATAAAAACATCCACATGTAAATTAATAATTAATTTTAATAATAACAATAATCAAATAATAATATTTCTATTAAATTGCATATATGTAAAAGTATCATAAAAATATAACAATTTATAAAAATGTTCCTCTCTTCTACTGTTGCCCTGCCCTACAGGGTCCATAATTGTTACATGATTTAGTTGTTAAGACTTTTTATACATTATGGAGTGCAATAAAGTTTGAAATTGAAAATTGAAATCAAATCATTTATTCTGCATAGGCCCCTTGAGGGCACTTCATCTCATCATCTCAGCCCATATACGTCCCAATGTTGGGCTCGGGCCTCCTCTATAATGGAAGGGTAATTGACCTACTATACCACGCTGGTCAGACATGTTGGTATAGGGTTTTATTTCGAGTTTGCCTTCTCTCGCATAGATGTTATATGCGTTTTATATCCCTTAGTCGTCTCGTACGATCACCCACGGGTAAGATAAGGGGTGGTGAATTGTATTCTTACTCCGTCACCACACGGATAAGGGCACTTACATATTGTCAAATTTATACATTGTTTGAATATAATACAATATCTACCACCGGATCGGAACGCAGCCACAAGCTGAGAAGATCCGGCAAGAAATTCAGCGGTCTGTCATTTTTTACCATCTTTTGAATACAGTTACATATACAACATATAGTCTTAGCTCCAGTGTGATGCCCTTCGAGGTGGGATATAACTATTTTTATTTTAAATTTAGTTTTACAAATAAAAAAGGAAAGGAAACCATGGTTGGACCAGATCCCACAAGCAGCACCCGATCACAAATTAACTACTAGAGCAGCCATCACTCCCCTCAACCACATTGGAGGGAAGGGAGTGTTATAACGGGGTTTATTTTAATTTTTTTTCTAATATCGAGTGCTTTTTGGCTATTTCCTGCCATTACTCCTGCACCCGGAGCTCTATAGCCCTCAGTCGTAAGTGCTCCCTCTCATTTTCTTGTTCCTGCCTGTGTTTTTCATACAGGAATTTACGCCAATCTTCATCAGACTGCTGAAATGCCTGATGAGCCATTTCAACTGTTAGAGCGTTTAGATTTTGTAAACGCTTGCAGAAACAGTGTAGAAATAAATCAATTAAAAATATAGAATAAAGTTTAATACGTTATTGTACAAAGGTAATAATAATTTGCATTGACTTGACACACCGACAGAATTTTTATACAATATTCAAAAATATTCCTTTTTCTTATTTTCCTTTCTTTACTGCCAGCTTTACTTATAGGCAACGACCTACAAAGAGGTTGCACCTCAACATCAACAGCCGTTTTCGGTCTTAGATGTTGCCGTGGGCACCTGCAAATCCGCCGCGGTGCCATGCGCCGACGTTGAGGAGTGGTTTGCCCGACGGAAGCAGGTCTTGATGGATATGAAGAGACAGGGAGTCTAACAGTTGATGGTCCTGGCTCATTCCTTTCTGCTATAACAATATTTGAAAGAGATTAGATCTACATTTTTTAAGTAAATTACTAAGTCCTTGTGTTGAGAGTGATGAGATTATTAGGAGATTTAATAATATACACAAAAATACAGTTAAATTGATAATATCTTACTCTTTCACTGCATGCACTTCAGCCGACCAATTTTAAGTAACAAAGTTAGATAAATATTAACAAGGAGTCATCATCATCTTGCTCTTATCCCAATTACTTGGGGTCGACGCAATATGTCATCTGTTTTGACTTATTGCAAAAAGTTTCGGCAATGACTTTTATGACCGGCCGCCTGCCTGACGTCAACCCTCCATGGGAATGTAATCGTTGACCCAAATGGTACCACATGGAGTTGGTCCGGGTCAATCTAGGGCTCTTAGTCGTCTTTTACGACACCCACGAGCAAAGCAAGGGTTGGTAGTATTCGAAGCCGCTACCACACAGCACCAAGCCAAGCACACAGATAAATATTAACAAGGAGTAGACTTATATATATACTTACTGCTCCATGAAAGTCACCATCATATCAAATTGAGTGGTGCTGGTTCTTCTCATTATGTATATTCTTTATTTCACTTCTTCGCCATAAGGCCATAGCCATAAGGCTATGCGACTGATTTGCGCAATTTCGCCAATGTATGTTATGGTAGTGTCGTAAACATAACAGAGTATAGCAGTAAGGAAAATTTAGTCGGTTTATACTGCTGATAAAATTAAATAACCGGCGTGATTAATTTAAACTTAAAGATAGAGAGTCGTTTGAGACAATATTTTGTTGACTTCTTTGACAAGACACAGATTACATCAGCCGTCCAAATTAAATACACACCCAAAAAAGGTTTAACATATAACAGTTACTGGTTTTGCAACTTGGTCGTATAATCAAGCAACGTCAGCGCAATAGACAATAATCGCCATAGTACGTAACGAAACGTAAAAAATTAACCACAAATCTTGTGAGTAAACGTTGTCGAGAGAGTTTAATATCTAGGTGACTCGCACTCAGGCGTTTCGTCTATACTTGCGTAAAGACGTTTACTCAACGGACGCGGTCGTCGAGTTAACGTGTTTTTATTGTGTAACTCACACTCGGCATACTGCTGTAGCTCCTAGACTAACGGGTTCTCAAAGGACTATTTAATCAAGACTGAGAAGAAATAAGCATTTAAATCTTATTAAAACTAAATAACCACCATAATTTAGGTAAATAATCAGCTAAAATTAAGTATTTTAAGGTATGGTTACAAAGACCTGGAATGTCATTTAGAAACTATAACTTTATTTAAAGAATTTTAAGCCGATAAGCCAAATCGTCACATATATCAGTGTTATGGCCTGTTAATAGTATCTTGTCACAGTTTCAGTGAAAGACGAAATCATAGGTAAAACACTGTTATATTATATTTACTTTAGTACTGTATTACATAAAATGCCTTAGAATTATTTAATATTATCCGCAAAAATACTAATATATTGTATATAACACAAGATAACTACATGATACTATCATTTGCCTGCAAAGCCCATAAAAGATTTCTTTCGGCAGCAGGAAACAAAAAATAACACCATCACTTCTCATGTATTGCTCATTTGTTAATTCACTGGCGGCAAACGCATAAATAGTCATAAGGCATCGAAGGACAAAACAGTGATGACGCAGTTCTTGCAGTGGGTACCTAGATTTAAATTGCACGATGCACACGAGTGTAGCTGCAAAAGAATGCAAAACGCGTGCAGGACGTATTGCACAATCGTTATTCATTAAAGAGTCGCAAAAGGTCTGATTTGCATGTCTATTGTATACACCTCAACTAATTTTAAAACTATATACCAACGATTAAGGTGACCGACAGACTAAAATTAAACTACATTTTTTTTTATTGCTATTGGTGGCAAACGAGCAAACAGCACACCTGGTGGTAAGTGATACTGCCGCTGATGGACTTTTACTGAGCCGCTGCCTACCGTGAAGTGAGTGATAGGAGTGTGAATGCGTGCAATACGGTTCGGTGATACTAAAGTCATCACGAAAACCTACCACACACCCTCAAAAATAGGGCTTTCGGTTCTCTCGCTCACCGAAGGAAATGGAGTAACAAATTGTTACTACTCGGATGTCTATTTTCGGCGACAGTGTGGTAATACCCCGGACGAACCAGCCAGCGGCTGACGATAGACGACTGCCGGTCCTACTACATAATCATCATCATCATCCTCATCATTTCAGCTCATATACATCTCACTGCTGGACTCTGAGGCATATTCATTATAGTGGGAAAATTGACCTACCATACCGCGCTGGTCAGACGTGTTGAAATATTAATTTAGCAGGCTACGGCATGGATTCACACCGTCCTGTCCGTCCGAGGCAACGAAATTGCGGCTCGTGGCGCCCTAACCTGGCGTATTTTCCCCCAATCGCCATTCGATTGAATCCTTGACGTCTGTCGCCCGGTAAACGTGTTGATACAGGATCTTATTTCGAATTTTCGATCTCTAACATGTTATATCTGTTTTATATCTCTTAGTCATCTTTTACGACACCCACAGGCCAGATAGGGAACGGCGAATTGTATTCCTAATTCGTCATCACTAATACATTATCATTTAATTCACTTCAAATTAGATAAGCGTTATCGAATCTTGAGCTATTATATGCAAACGTTCTGAAATATATCAGCAATGCGAAACTTCAATTTGCCTACCTTATACATTATTTAATAAACGATTCATTACTTTACAAATGAATGTTTCATAATTTAATACGTTTAGACGTTATTAATTTTGAAAGTATTTAGGAAACCACGGCGCATGGAAATAATTTGTAGACAAGGGTTTGACAAACTTGAATCAACCTCTGAAGAGGCTTGAACGAATCGATTTTCTCGATGGAGTGAGGGAAACTGATTTTGAACTTTGAAGTAGGTACTACAATATATCTATAACAGCTATTAGAGTATAGCTTTCCCAAAGAATAGGCAAACGACTAAAATATACGTGTAATTATTATTTTTACATTTTTTGTACGGAAAATATCTGTTACGTAGGTAAATGTACTATAATACATTGTAAAAATCTGTCCAAATAATACAAAACATCATGTGTCTTCAATTTTTGTATATATCCCACAACTGAATAGAGATCTTTTTCAGGTGAAGGTGCTTACTGATGCAGTGTAATAATAGTGTAGTACGATAACTGTCGCTAGTCAAACGGATGGCGTTTCATTTCGAGCTTTCTTAACATACACATATCGTGCTTCTATTCATTTATTAATCGACTTCAAAATAGAGGAGGTTCTCAATTCGACTGTATTTAATTGTTACGTCAGAACTTTCAACTAGGTGAACCGATATTTGATGATTCTTTTTTTATTCGAAAGCTGGTGCTTTACGTCTGGTCCCATTTCAATTTGGTCCAGTTCTGACAATGGCATGACAATGAGAAAACTATTCGGTTTATTTTTATTCAGAATTATGTAAATTTTCTAAATATCCCCACATGATATCCAAAAGGCGTGTCACTGATGACATAATCACAGTGCCTGTAGTCCGCTATAAGCTGACAGTACTGCTACGTAAGGTTTCGTAGTTTTGTACGACCCTGACGTCAATCCGTATGTTCGAACCATCCACAATCAGAGTCATAGCGAAGCAGCGACAAAGGTTTTTCTACTTGCTTCGTAATGCTTAGTTTTGGGTGCCTTACTTATTTAGGTGCCTTACGTATTTTTCTTACGCCAGGAAACCTTTTATAAAGATAGTTATACCGAATTGCCGGTGCAAACAACGTATTGCTGGGGTGAGGGCTTCAATTTTAGGTAAACGTTATATTGAAATTCTTAATATACGAAAATTCCGTGTGGTAACGGAGTAATAATACAAATCACCACTCTATCTTGCTCGTGGATGTCGTAATAGACGACCTAGGGATATAATACGCATGCATCTATGCAAGAGAAGGAAAATTCGAAATAAAACCCTATACCAAACCTGTGTGACCAGCAAGGTATAGTAAGATCAATTTCACTCCTATTGCGGAGGAGGCTCGAGCCCAATAGTGGGACGTAGGTATATGAGCCGAAATGATGATGATGAAATGATGAGAAATTTTAAAGTTTAATACTTCTAATAAACGAACTGCAGGCAATCGTTTAAATAAAATTACTGTCAATATACAACTTACGTAAAATCACTATCAGATAATCAAAGTTCTGTAATTTCCAATTGATTTTGCAATATGCGCCAATGTTTATCAGTCGGCAACTAGGCATAGCAAAGCGCAGATAACACTCAATTATATGTTCTATGAATATGTTCTATGAATATGTTTTATCGTTAAACTGTACCTATATTTAAACATTTATATTTTTATTAAAATCTGTAATAGTATTTTTATAAAATGTATGGTTAAGAATACAATTTGCTACCAGACGGATAAGCAACCCGTAGAATCTGTAAAAACCGACTGAAACGTTACCAGGAGAGTTGGCAGCAACATTCCTACGATCTTCAGTGGTAAGACCAAAAGGTGAATGGGTTGCATGAAGCAAAACATGCCTAGTCAACATAAAGTAGACCTCTTTGATAAAAAAATATATTGCATCGACCCCCCAAGTAATTGAAATATGAGCAGGTTCATAATAATGATTCGGTTAGGCAGAGTTTATTCATTTATTTTTGGCACCGATCTAAACATGTGTATATACATAGGTATAGAACAAACCTTCTCTCACCGTAATTAAATGATTCCTGCATAATTATTCGTTATAATTAACAATACTTTATTTCAAAATACGAAAGATATTCGAATAATAAATCTAAAATTAACTAGCCTTTGACCGTGACTTCGTCGGCGTAGAAGTCGAACATGGTTCTAACGGGATTATCAAGTTATTAATTTTGATAGAACATATAAATTATTATGTTTAACAATTTAACAATATTTGTAATAGTCTAAGGAATTTTACTTTAGTAATCAAAAATCAACTCAAATCCAACTCGGCTGGGCAGCGTTCGGGAAACTTAAGAGGATCTTCTCGTCCAATATTCCGCAGTGCCTGAAAACAAAGATTTATAACCAGTGTGTGTTACCAGCGATGACTTACGGCACTGAAACGTGGTCTCTAAATGTCGGCCTCATAAAAAAACTCAAAGTTGCTCAACGAGCTATGGAGAGGGCTATGCTCGGTATTTCTCTACGTAATAAAATCCGGAACACGGAAATCCGTAGAAGAACGGGTGTAACCGACATAGCCCGCAGGATTAGCACGTTGAAATGGCAATGAGCAGGCCACATCGCTCGTAGAACTGACAACCGTTTGGGAAGAAAGGTTCTTGAGTGGCGACCACGAATCGGACGGCGCAGTGTAGGACGAAACCCTAGGTGAACTGACGACATTCTCAAAGTCGCAGTGAACCGTTGGATGCAAGTGGCGCAGGACCGTTCCTAGTGGCATTCTCGTGGGGAGGCCAATGTCCAGCAGTGGACGTCTGTAGGCTGATGGATGGAAACAAAAATAAAAAATAATTTTGTTGTATTTTTAAAATTTATTTCAAAAAAATACGAAATACGTCTTAAATTCTAGACCAAGAAATGTCTCTCTCCCGTAAACATTTTCAACCTTATCACACCCTTAGAATAGAATAGGGGTACTTAGGGTAGAATGTCGAAAAATCCTTTTATATTTGATACCTATGCCATACAAAGAGTACACTCTCCAAGTTTCAGGTCTCTACGATCAGCTATTTAGGCTATGAGTTAATTTATCAGTCAGTTACTAAGGACAAAGAATTTTCTATGTAAAGATTAGCAATGAATAAACGTTAAAGTCTACAATGTATAATCCATTTACTCAGTATCAATTTCAATAATGTATTCATAGGAGAAAAGGGGCGGATCACATCTAAAATATTGAAATTCGTAATTTTGATATAGACCTGTATTGGAAGATTTTTCTCTTAGTTTTGTCTATCAGCTCATACTGATACTAGGCCTTATTGACAGTGTCTTTAGTTAAGCTAAGTTAAAGCTATAAAAAACCTTACTAGTATTGGGAGTTTTGACTGAGCATTAAACTTTCACGTATTTAGTTTTAAATAACGCCCTGAACTAAGGAGATAATCCTTTTATTGTGGAGGACCTTACAAACATAATGGACTGGACACAAATTACACCTAAACTCTGAACATAAAATTTGTGAATACACAAAATATTTTCCTGCATTGTAGGTCGGTATCATAATCACTACGCTATTTGTGCAGTGCAGATTTTTTTCAGATTATTTTTAATTTCTCTAATTCATCATCATCATCATCTCATCCATCATCCATATACGTCCCACTGTTGGGCTCGGGCCTCCTCCATAATGGAAGGGTAATTGACCTACTATACCGCGCTGGTCAGACGTGTTGGTATAGGGTTTTATTTCGAGTTTTCCTTCTCTCGCATAGATGTTATATGCTTTTTATATCCCTTAGTCGTCTCGTACGATCACCCACGGGTAAGAAGAGGGGGTGGTGAATTGTATTCTTACTCCGTCACACACGGAAATTTCTCTAATTATCTTAATTTATTTATTTCTTTCTGTCTTTTCGGTGGTAACGGAGTATGAATACAATTCACCGACACTTATCTTGCCTGTAGGAGTCATAAAAGACGACTAAGCGGTTTAATATATATATAAATATATATAATATATATATATATATATATATATATATATATGTCGTAGCGTCATTCGTAACACTTAAGAAACACTTGTAATAGGGAACCATGTCTCACACAATTCAATTTTACATACATTCACGCCTATTTTTCATAGGAGTAGGCAGAGACCACTTCCCTCTATTTGCCGTGATCTTGGCATACCACTTTCCCCTCCTCCATATACATTAATCTCCTCATGTATGTCCTTCGGTTTAGGGTACATCTAACCTGGCCTTTCTTAAGAACGTACATGCTTATTGTCATAATCGCCCCGCTTTGCAAGCTAATTGGTGATCGTAGTAAAGTGTTATATGTTTACCAGCAGAGCGTTACTGTCTATTAACCTGGTGATACCTTAGCCGATTTTTGACGACGATTGTATTTTAACCCCTTATCACTAGGAAAAAATATCATCATTTATATATACATAATTAATATAGTACTCTAAAATATCGAAATATTGGTTATAATTTAATATATATAACATAGGATTTTCATGTGCCTGTCAAATTTCTGAAGTTGGATTTACTTAAAATCAGACGGGAAAAACGAGGTTCATAGTAAGTAGCTCCAGACGACATCACAGATGATTGAAATTTTACTTTAAATGGTAATTTTATACAATTTTGTATATCTATATAAACAAATACTTCCTTTGAACTTCATATTTCATTATATTACTGGATCTTATTATTACTACTGGATTCCAAATGATGTTATATTTTATTACATTACTGAATTTATTTAGATAACAGAAATAGAAAATAATTTTCAGTTAATGTTAGCAGCTTTGCTATTTAAAATCCATGTTATCATGATTTTCTCATTTAAAAGGTAGTATTTTGACAACATTCAAAATACTAGCTACCACTCAATTTTTTTTTTATAAAAAGTATCGTCTTTTTATGAAATAGAAAACACGTGGATTAAATCCTTAATTCGCGGAGGATTTTTACAAAGAAAAAAATACAATTAACACAATTTACGCTTAGAATCAGCATTGTTTGTGAGTAGCAACAAAGTCGTTCACAATTATAAAATAACAGAATGAACAAACCACGGATAAATGAACATAAAATGGTATAAGATTCGCGATTAAAACATAATACGTCTAATAAATAAAAGATAAATAAAATTAAATGAGATTCGGACTTCTTCCCAGCCGATATAAGACGCAACTGTTGGATACGGTGTTTGTTTAAATGAGAGAATTTAGCCTACTACACGATGATTAGGCGGGTTGTTATAGTTTTAGTTCAAATTTTCATTCTTTTATATATAATTTCGTATACGTGGTACTAAGATACCTAATTTCAGAGTGTATCTATATGCAGAAAGGAAAGGAATAGTGCATAATAGCAGTATATTAATTTGCGTTTTCATAAAATAGAGATCAAAATAAAACCCAATGCCAATCCATCTGCCCTAAAACTAATAAATCGTATGTCGATAGTAAAAATAATAATGAAAAGATCCGAGCATGAGAACTCAGCATATGGATTGAGAAAATATTGTCATGTATTCAGTACCTAGAATATGATTGCTATCACTGTAACTGTTGTAAATTGTCTGTATATATTAAGCATGTATATACATTATATGCAATTCAGATTTCTTTATTTATATTTTAAAAATGCGGATATTAATATAAATATGAATATTTCAATGCCAGTCCAATGATGTGATAATAATGAATACAGGAAACATACAAGGTCTAGTGGAAAAGAATTGTTAGGTAAACGTTAATAAAAATAAATCAGTGCGAACGAAGTGATGATATTTATGTAAGCCATCGTATTGCCCGATCTAATTAAATGGCCAGAGCCAAGAAAGCATAAGTATTTTGTTACAATGAGTGAGCGCTTGAACCGCACTTACCTCGCTGCAGGGAAATAAATCCGCTTTTGTTATAATAATACTAAATTCTGCATTCTACTAAATTCAGTGGACAGCGAGAAGCTGAATAATGATGATGAAGATTCCCACAGTAAAGTAACAAGTCGTGATGCAGAGGGTAGAAAGCTCGAATCGAAACTCATAATTGCCATTTGAGAAATACATATGTTCAAGAAGTTTGCGTCGTAGCAGATATCCCATTGTTAAGACTAATATAATACTTATCAGCGAGATAAAACATATTCAACACTATGGGTTCAACACTACCTACATTTTTATATGTGCCTATTTACCACTACTTAATTCATCATCATTATTACAGCTCATATATGTCCCACTGTTGGGCTCGAGCCTCTTCCACAATTAGTGGGTAATTGACCTATCATAGCCAAGCTAGTGAGACAGGGTGGTGGGGTTTTATTTCGAGATTGTCGTCTCTTGCATAGATATTGTATTGTAATCTTGTATTATAATCCCTTAGTCGTCTTTTACGAGACCCAAGGGCAAGAAAGGAGGTTGGTACCTATTTATCACCTGCTTATTTATATTTACCTTTTTATTACCTACCAACTTATCTTCTACCTATTTATTACCTATCTTAAACACGTACGGTCTCCAGTGAACCGATTAAAAGATGATTAACAAACCACAGTGCCATCAGGATGTGGTGCAGGAAACCATATCATCATAATCATTATTCTGCGCTTATCCCAGTTACTTAGGATCGACGCAATATGTAGAAAGAAAGTTTGACTATATTCATGACAGAGCGCTTGGCTGACGTCAACCCTTCTTGGTAAGATTATTGACTAGACGACAACAGATTTATTTGGTCTAGGTTGATTTTATGCCCTTAATCGTCTCTTACCGACAGCCACGAACAATATAAGGATTAATAATATTTGTAGCTGCCACCATACAACAAGTGCTTGTAATTACACTTAGCTGCTCTTTATGTCTAAAGTCAGTCGCGTTAAATACGCAATATTTCCTCTAAAGTATTGCCTCGAGTTCTTTCTTTCTTTTTCTGAAAGGAAAAATAGCCTAAACTACCTTATAATAAAATATTATCAAAGTAGGTCCAGCAGTTTTGAAGATTACCAGGCACAAATAGACATAGAAAAGAAATAAAACTACTTTTTAAGCATAGATCAATACCTAAAAAGCTGAGCCTAAGCAAATGAGTGAAACGTAAAAGTAACATGAGCTTGAAAAAAAACCTCCTATTTCGACATTACAAACAGACCCTTAAATTTTATTTATTTTTATAGCTAGACTGAGCATAAACACTGGGACGAGAAAATAATAAAAGCGTCGACCCCTAATTCTAATTATGTTTTTTATATAAACACAATTATAATAGTTAGACGGGCAAGCGTTAAACTTGGGCAAGTGTATACATTACATTTAGAAGCGGACGGCGTCGGAATAAGTTTCAACAGATCTGAGTATGTAATATCGGCTTCCACTGTTCATTAATTCCCTGCATAAATGGCATAAGTAAGTAAGTAAGCTAAGTAGCGCCTCTCTATATATTTATGAATTCTAATCTCAGGCAAAAGAATTCTTTATACGAATCCAAATTACTTGCGCTCGACGCCATATGTACTCCTATCTCATAAAAATTATTCAAATTCAAATTCAAATACTTTATTATGCATAAACCCCGCGGGGGCACTTACATATGGTCACTTTTTTACATTTTTACCTTACACTACTACCGGATCGGAACGCGACCGTACTGAGAAGATCCGGCAAGAAACTCAGTGGGCTTGTCTTCTTTTTTATTCATTTACTATTTTTTTATAATAAGATAATATACAACAACATATCTATTAATAGCTCCAGTGTGATGCCTTTCGAATCATCATACAATACAGTTATTAAATATAACGAAAAAGTACCATGGCTGGACCAGATCCCGCAAGCGGCACCCGATCACGAGTTAACCACTAGAGCAGCCATCACTCCCCTCAACCACAATGGAGGGAAGGGAGTGACCCGCTCCTCGTAGCTACCGCAAGCAGACCCTTCAGTGAGCATGACCAATACCATGGGCCACAAACATAAAACACAGATTAAATAACAAATTCGTTTGGCAAAACACGCTACGCTTTACAATTATATTAACAGCAACAGAATAAACATGTATGTAACACCTTTTGAAATAATGAGAAAATGCCTGAATAAGGAGCTGCTCATAACCAGTCTGTATTATCATCAAGATAATCCGAGATTTTATAATAACCTTTTCTACAAAATCTACTCTTGATTGCTTTTTTAAACTTTTTAACTGGCATATCTCGAATATTAATAGGTAATTTGTTGTAGAAGCGTATACATTGCCCCATGAAGGATCTGTTAACTCGTTGAAGACGAGTACTGTGTACAACTAATTTATCCTTATTCCGAGTATTTACATGATGAATGTCACTATATTTTTCAAAGTTACCGATATTTTTCTTTACATAAAATACATTTTCGTATATATATTGAGATATAACAGTCAGAAAATTTATCTCTTTAAATTTCTCTCTTAGTGACACTCTTGGGCCTAAATTATATATCGCGCGGACCGCCCTTTTTTGTAGAATAAAAATTCTATTCAATTCCGCGGAGCAGCCCCAAAGTAATATGCCGTATGACATGAGACTATGAAAGTATGCGAAATAAACTATTCTGGCTGTTTCAACATCGGTTAATGCGCGAATTTTTTTTACCGCATAAGCCGCTGAGCTGAGCCTATTTGACAGTTTCTCAATATGAGGCCCCCATTGGAGTCTATTATCTATAGTGATGCCTAAAAAGGTGGTTGATTCCACAAGGTCCAGAGCCACCCCATTCATTTGAACATTGGTTTCCACTTGTCTCACATTGGGAGTAGTAAATTTAATACATTTAGTTTTTGTCTCATTTAGAACTAAATTATTAGAATGAAACCAATGAACAACGTTAGACAGTGCATTGTTCACATCGTCATAGTTGAGCATTTGTCGCTTAATCTTAAACAGTAAAGAGGTATCATCTGCGAACAACACAATGTTTTAATTGTCCCCTACATAATAGGGTAAGTCATTGATATATACAAGGAACAGAAATGGCCCCAGTATTGACCCTTGCGGAACGCCCATTTTGATAACAGAACCAGATGATCGTGCACCGTTAACATCGACTCTCTGAATTCTGTTGCTTAGGTAGGAAATTATAAGTTCCAGAGCGTTTTTCCTGATCCCATAGTGGTGTAATTTCTTGATGAGAGTTTCGTGGTTTACGCAATCAAATGCCTTATAGGCAATAGTTCTATTTCCATCAAATTCTTTTTTTTTTTATGGTTAGGTTATGGTAAGCGCACACGACGTCCATTCCGTCCGGGGTGACGAAAGGACGGCGCGCAGGTCCATAACCCACCCGTACCCAGTGCAGAGTTCCTTGTCCTCAGTGGTCGACCCGACGGAATACCCTTTCGAGTACCCTCACCCCTCACGGCGACCGACGTTCCTGTCCCGGGACGTCGGTCGCCGTCACGCGGTCAGCCTCTCTGCGGGTGATGGACTAAAGACCCCGTTCCGGTCACCCGCGGCATCGGCGCCTCCATCAAATTCTTAGACTAATATACTACCTATCAGCATGCTCAACATATAATATTTAATGTAATACGGGTTCAATCATCGTCATCATTCAGCCTATCGCCGTTCCCTGCTGGACGTTGGCCTTCCTCATATTTCGCCACTAAGTGCGGTTCTGTGCTGCCTGCGTCCAGCGACGCCCAGCAACTTTCATCAGATCGTCGGTTCACCTAGTTGAGAGTTGCATCCGATATGTGGTCGCCACTAAAGGAAATTTTCCCAGCTGTTGTCGTTTTGCCAAACGATCTATCGTGCCCAGTGCCAACCATTTTAATAAGGTCTAATACTACCCACCTATTTAGACATACCTTTTTGTCCTCCACTCCTCCCCCACAATTCCTCAAAATTTTAGGCAATATGTAATTTAATATCTGGCCGCTTTGCCTGACGTCAACTCTCCTTAGGAATGTAATTATTGACTAGCTAGCATCAGATGGGGTTGGCCCAGGTCACCTTTTACGACACCCACGAGCTTTGTGAAGTTTGGTAGTATTCGTAGCCGCCACCACACAGAACTCATTTGTACGATCTTGTACGTGTATATGATAATTGTAAAGTCATTCGCGTCAATAAATTTTCTTCCTTATTGCGGGGTGCTATTGTTAAGAAGAATATTTAAAATAAAACTCATTATAATCTCTGAATATTATCCAACTAAATCGCTGCGAGCATCTGTCTGTATCTCAGCTTACTTCCCAACCAACCACACGACGGATTTTGATACAGTTTTCATTGTTTATTATTTTATCACAGAAAGTTTCTATGAATAATAAATACGCTCTAATTAAACTTTTGTATAAACAGAAAATATTAGTATTCTTTTTTTATCAAATAGGCAAAAAAGCAATTTTCACTACGTTCTAAGAAAATAACCTACGTCCGAGCGGGTACTTTAGCTATGGCAAAAAACAGCACATTTATTTTCATACTAGCAAATTCTTGTGATTTCACCCACGTAGTTCCCGTTTCCGTGGGAATACCGAGACAAAATCCAAAGTTTATCTTTATACAGACAGCTATCGAGTAGTAAAATATTAGTAAAATCGGTGCAGCCGTTTTAAAGATTACCCGGAACAGACAGTGAGACAAGAGACAAAATATTTTTAAACTGGTTTTTAGACATAGGTATCGTGTAAATAACCATGTGCGCGTGAAAAACGTATTATTTTGACATTACAAACATACACTTTAACATTATTTATTTGTATAGATTGAACTAGTTACAATCATGATCATCATCAACATGTCAGCCCATATACATCCTACTGTTGGTTGTCCGTTGTGGGAGGGAAACTGACCTGCTATACCACGACGACGGTCAGACGTGTTAACCCTATGGACTTGTTTCGAATTTTCCTTCTCCTGCAACGATGTTATCTGAATATTAATCCCTTAGTCGTCTTTTAGGACACCCGCGGGTAAGAGCGGGGTTGGTGAATAATATTTCACATTTTCATTTCAATTTAATTGCAATGAGAGAGATGAATAACTAATACAAACTTAGTAACTTAGTAAGCAGACAAATCATTTTGGATGTGACCATTAAAACCCAAAACTCGAAGTTTCGTCGTCTAGCATTGGCATTTATATGCGAACTGGATCAAATATTTTTAGATAAAATTTAATATCCCTAATTAATATTATAAAATGCGAATGGTCTTATTTGACATGCTTTCAAGTTTCACGCCTAAAGTGATCGTCTTGAAATTTCTCATACACGTAGAGAAAAGACTAGACACGTAAAGATAAGATAATCTTTGATCCAGGAATAAGTATTGTACAGAAAAATTATTCCTAAAATCTACGTTAACGAGAGCTAAACCATCGGCATAGCTAGTTACTTTCATAAAAGAATATTTGCATGCAAATCTAATAAGCTCGTTGGATAAAAAATCCTTTCAATTTTGTTTACACATTAAATAACGTAATAAACATTATTATGTATGATATCATCTCCAAATTTTAAAAGGACTAGGCATATTACCATTTACAATATAACAAAATAAACATAAAAGCAATACACAATCAAGATAATAAGATGAATAAATAAAATGGTACTGAAATTAATACGCTAGATCAGCGTTTCTTATTAAAACATTTTTGCTATAAAGAGTAAACAAAGTTGCAACACTCATTTTATCTCATATACGTCCTACTGCTGGGTTCGAGCCTCCTCCTGGATAGGAGTGATATTGACCTACAATACCACGCTGGTCAAACGGGTTGGTATAGGGTTTATTCCGAGTTTTCTATCTCTTGCATAGATATTATATGCGTAACCCTTGGTCGTCTTTTACGTCACCCATTGCCGAAGTAGGGGTGGTGAATAGTATTCTTATCCCATCTGGTGATGGGATTTCTGTGTGGTCACAGAAAACACGTGTGTAAGATTTAAATTCCGCCAATTAATATCCATTTCCACGCGACTAGGTGACAAGCATATTATCGTTAACCGGTCAGTATAACTTCGAGCTTGTTATTGAGAATTACTCTAAAGAATTAAAGGAAAAGAAAATTTATTTGCAGGAACCCCGTTTTATTATGATCCAGAATTCGAACATAGGACCCCAAGAGAGATAATAGCATGCCAGCGCTCTAACGAAACAGTTAATGTTAATTTATACTATTAAATAAAATTTATGTATCTTTTTCTAATTTCAAAATATGTATACGTTTTTAGGGTTCCGTACCCAAAGGGTAAAAACGGGACCCTATTACTGAGACTTCGCTGTCCGTCCGTCCGCCTGTCACTAGGCTGTATCTCAAGAACGGTAATAACTAGACAGTTGAAATTTTCCCAGATGATGTATTTCTATTGCCGCTATAACAACAAATACTAAAAATAAAATAAATATTTAAGGGGGGTTCCCATACAACAAACTTGAATTTTTGCTCAATATCGATAATGGCAATAGGGAGGCACTTGCTTATCTAGTCAATGGTACGGAACCCTAAACCCTTCGTGCGTGAGGTGACTCGCATTTGTTTTCATACTCACGTGGTTATTTGCACGATACCTATGCTGATTCCTTGACCTGTATGGCCGTTGTACAACATTTAATAAGGCAGTAGGGCAATGTTTTTAATACCTGTGTGACAGACGAGCAAAGCCAATCCGATAGCACATCATAGCTGATGCACATGTGTGAGGTTTTAAAGATTTAAAGGAATGAAATGAGATCAGCACGAAGTTAATTACTTCTAGGACTCCATGAACACCTGCACATTTATCTTTCTACGCAGCTAGCAAGTAGCCCCGCACCGTCATTTTTCACAGGCTTCAGGTAGGTACTTAAAATGACAAATCTTATCGCGCCAAATTAGCAAGTCGTCCGTGAACTTCTGAGATCTCTTATCTGTCTATACACAAATATTTCACAGGAGGAACCATTAACTGGTATAACCACCGTGAAGTTTTTTTAAAGACAACACCTTCCACTAAGGTATTAATTAATCTTTGTAATGCGGGGGACTTTACAAACATATATCTAACGGACACAAATTACATCCGGACTCGAGAACAACAATTTGTGGATCGCACAAAGTGTTGTCCTGATTGTGATTCGAACCTTCGATACTGACATTCTAGATCTTTCGATATCTTAACTATTGCACAATCTGGGCAGTGTATTAAAAAACAATAAAAAAGAACACTGGGTTTGTGTTTAGGTCCCTTAGCTTTGCCTTTTAATTTAAGAAGTTGAGGTTTGCGTTGTCAAAAGATACGGAAAAATTATTGCTCAAAGGTTAACTAGTAGGTGTCGGAAGTTCAGTGACCAAGTCGAGTTCAACTAGCTTGCTAATCCAAAGATTGCGTTCAGTACCTTAGAAATGTAGATTTAATCTTCGTGAATGTGTTGTATGGTGTTGCGTGGTACTTCAAAGCAAGGAATGTAATAGCAAGGAAGGAGCGATATTAAATAAAAAAATTAAAACGCTGCAATTTTAAGTGTTACCTAGATGTGTTACCTAAGATGTTTGCTATTACTTTAATAGAAAACCGTCTCGATTCAAGAACGCAAATTTTCTCGTCAACTCAAAACAATGATAATGTATTTGTATAGAAAAGCGCTGTGTTAAAATATTCTAGATATTTGTTGGATTCTATGTCGATATCGTTAATTGAAGATTAATATCACTAGAATATAGTATATTCTTAAAATTAGTTTGTCTAGCCATAAGACTGGTCATATCACCGTTTCGATGATGCATGATGACTGATGAATTGCGCATTCTATAAAGGATACCCTTATACCGCTTATAATTAGTATTATGAATGAGCTTCCCAGACAAATAAATCAATCAACACGTCCGACAAAAGGAGACGTTTCAAATAAAATAAAAATATTGCGTAATATTTATTACAAGACATCAAAGACTTTCGTTATTGTGTGTATAATATTATGACGTATATTCTACGATATTTTCTGATGAATCGCGCACATGAATTATGTATACCAGGGTGTAATCAGCCAGCAGCGACGACAAATTACTTCACGTACCTATATCAGGACAATAGTGCTAATGTATAATGTAGGCGATGCCCGGTTTCATAACAATGGGAGAGCATTGTTGATTTTGTCCCGATACAACGGACGTACCGAGCTGTGTTTTTGTAATTAGAATTATTAATATGTTATATTTATAGTGGTGCAGCCGCGTTGATGACAGTTTTTTTCCCTGCAGTAATAAATAGACCGGTTCGCCCGCGGTAATACCATAATTTCGCAGAGAAACCACTCATCATTATCTCATCATCTTGGTTCATATACGTGCCACTGCTGGACTCGAGCTTATTTCACAATAGGAAGAAAATTAATCTAATATCCTATGCTCGTCAGAAGTGTTGATATAGGGGGTTTATTTCGAGAGTTCCTTCTCTTGTATAGTTGTTACTTGCAAAGTATCTTTAGTCGTCTCTTACGACATCCACGGATATGATAGGGCCACTCCCTATTGAATTGAATTGTATTCTCACTCCGTCACCACACGGTAGGATTCAAGCAGTAAGGAGCAATATGCCTGTGCCAGAGCATGTTGCTGCTTACAGCAAGGTGGAGACCTTCCATGCCAAAGTATAGCTAAGATTTAGAGATTTATAGGTCAAGCCTTGTGTTATTCATCATCATAACCAGCCTATCAATGTCAATGTCACCAGGGAATCTGTGAGCACAGATTTCCTTCTACCGCACGACCGTAATAAAATCGCTAGATTGTTAGCGGCACAATCCGTTGTTTACGAAGGCCTTCTAACTGAATGGCAGAAGAAATGAGATTCATCACCGAAAGGCTGGCGGCTGTCTTCTTTATTAATTTTTTCCTATATAAGCAAGCGCATCGAGAAAATGTGGCTTATGATTGCCCATTGTGTGACCCAATACTTTTGGTCATGGCAATTGCAAAAGTTATTTTATTTTAATCTCATATCCTCACCATTATGTCAATGTTTCACAATTGACCACCAGTATAAACAATCAGCCTTACTTATTGGTTAACTAGTCAATTTTGCTTCATGTCTCCCGCATTGCATAGGAGGGGAATGGAATCAATCTCTTCCAACATCTCTTGTTTACCTATTTCTAATTAAATTTGTTGCGGGATCCAAGACAATTAAAAATTTACCTGGATTGCCTGAGAGTCAAACCTCGGTGTGATCTATGGACACCATTGTGGATCCTGGTTTACAGGAGTTACAATGATGGGAATGTTTGGTGGGATTAGTCTAGGGATGATCGATGATCATCGATGTTGAAAGGAAAAACATCGATGTTTTAACATCGATGTTGCTATAGGCAAAACATCGTAACATCGATGTTAACTGTTTTTAACATCGATGTTGAAAGGAAAACATCGATGTTACTAGGAGCAGAACGAAATTTTTCTATCGATGTCAAGAATAATCGACAGATGTCCTAAAAAAAAAAAGCTCATCAAAAATTGCCTATAAGATTTCATCGATGTCAAAAATATTCGACAGTATTAAAAAAAAAAAACTGCCTGGACGATTTCCGTAACATCGATGTCAAAAATATTCGACAGATGTCCTAAAAAAAAAAAAAGCTCATCAAAATTTGCCACAACATCGATGTTCGATATTTTTGTAACATCGATGATTTCCCTAACATCGATGTTGGGCTTTCGATGTCACCATCGATGTTTTTCTAACATCGATCATCCCTAGATTAGTCCCAATCAAAATCTATAAGATATATCAAATAAAGCTTTGTTCATAAAAAAAATAAATTCATAATCGTTACAATTGACCAACTAATAGTTTACAGTTAGTGATATAAGTTTCTCAGGATCGATTTTTTACGACTCCTGCAAAAGAGTAAAGGATGGCAACGTATTATATTGTAAGCCGTCACTACACTGATATTATAAAATTGCTATGGTATATCTGAATGTTTAAACTTCAACCAAGATATGAGTAAAACCACAGGTAACTTAAAACTTGGACAAAGTAAGCACTTACATCATTTAGAAAACGTGTATGTGTTCACCCAGAGCCACTATGAGACAGTTGATTGTTTTAATATAATTTTGTCTGACGATAATAAAATACCGCAAATCAACATGAACAAAAAAATGTAGAGTTATTTTCTTAGGCTGTTTAGTTTAGAACAAGGAATATGCCGAGCCTTCTTCTGTAATATACGGCACGTTTTGTATGAAGACAAATAAACTGACCCAAATTTATTTGAGAAATTCAAATAAGCTTTGATCTATTATTTAATGAATTTCACTTGAAAGGATTTATTTCTTTTGTTTGGGATGATTTAATACAACCCGAATTTGATGGGTCAAAATTAGGTCGGTTTATTTGAATATGGAAATCATTTTAATATGATAATATCCCTATTATTCCCGTTTAAAAGAAAACAACATTTGTTTTTTGCCTGGCTATTAGCCAAAGGTTACAAGTATTCGTTACAAAGTTCTAGCAACAGTAGTATTATATATAGAACTAGCAACCCGCCCTCGCTTCGCTTCGGTTTCAGTCGTCTTTCCTGCGTAGTTCCCGTTCCCGTGGGAATACCGGGATAAAGTATAGCCTATGTTACGACCTGATATTATAGCTTTCCATTGGTGAAGGAATTTTTGAAATCGGTCCAGTCGTTTTGAAGATTACCCGGAACAAACAGCCAGACAGACAGACAAATAAATTTAAAGTGTATTTTAGGCATATGTATAGTGCAAATAACCGTGTGAGCTTGATAAAAGCCTATTATATTAACATTATTTATATTAACATAAAAGTGTATAAGCGGTGTTGTTTGTTTGTGTGTGTGTGTGTGTGTGTGTGTGTGTGTGTGTGTGTGTGTGTGTGTGTGTGTGTGTGTGTGTGTGTGTGTGTGTGTGTGTGTGTGTGTGTGTGTGTGTGTGTGTGTGTGTGTGTGCGCGCGCGCGCGCGTGCGTGCGTGCGTGTGTGCGTGCGTGTGTGATCGTGTGTGTAACGATTGCATGGTAGTGTGCGTAATACCTTTTTTAATTAATTTAATGTATTTCTAATCCATTATTATGTGAAATTTCAGTTTTAGGCACTTCTCATTACATACTTAATCTCTTTACAGTTTATCAAATAAATAATAGAAAATAATAGTTTAAAAAACTAAAAAACACGCTTACAAGCTGACAGCCCGTATCATAGTTTCGAATTTCAGGCATGTGTAGTTCGCATACTGCTCTCCCTCTCTCTCTTGCTCTTATGCAAAGGATACGATTAGAAATTTCTAAATCCTAGCAAATCTAATCAGGATATTCGCCTATTTTGATCGAATTATTGCATTGTCATGGGCCTTTGACGAGTGTGCAAAGTTTAAATAAAATCTATTCGTTCAAAGTGGGGCAAAATGAAGTTCAAAGATTCCGTTACATACATACATACAGGTAAAACTAATAAAAGTGTATTAAAAACATTTAGAATTTTACATACTCATGAATTTCGTATTCACTTGAAACCTTTATAATCCAGGGATTCTAACGTTGCTCACGTTTCTCACTGAGCTGTTTAATCCGACAGGCCATTATCAACCAATGTTTGCATTTAAACAAATGTAGCTACCATATGAATACCGATGTTACAATAGAGCAAAATTAATGTTTTCAACTTTCAATATCATCGAGAAGTACTCTGAATTCTATATTCATCATCATCGCAGCCCACATACGTCCCACTGTTGGGCTCGGACCTCCTCTGTAATGGGAGGACACTTGACCTACTATACTATGCTGGTCAGACATGTTGATATAGCTTTTATTTCCAGTTTTCCTTCTGTTGCACAGATGTTATGTGCATATTATATCCCATAGTCGTCTTTTACGACATCCACGGGCGAGATAAGGAGTGGTGAATTGTAATTGTGTTACTCCGTCACAACACGGAAAATTCTATATTGCATATATTTTAGACAACGGAGTAAGTGACGGAGTAAGCATACAATTCATTACTACCTCTCTAGCGCGTGGATGTTCAGGTGCTTACCGGACATGGGGTCTTCGGTAAGTACCTGCACAGAATTGGAAGAGAAGAGGCCCCAGGATCTCATGAGTGTGGCGCGCTAATCGACGATGCGCGCCACACACTGGAAGTATGCCCCGCCTGGGGGCTTCAGCGTCACGTCCTGTCAACGGAACTGGGAATAACAGACCTGTCGCTGCCGACCATCATCTCCAAGATGCTCGGCAGCGACAGCTGTTGGTCGTCGATGGCCTCCTTCTGTGAGGCTGTCATGACAAGGAAGGAGGCCGCGGAGCGGGCACGCGAGGCGCTTGCGTCAGCTGACTCGCTCCGCCGGCGACGACCAGGGAGGAGGAGACGCCGCTATGCGCTTCCACCGCTCTGAATGATGACAGGACGTGGCCAGACGACCAAGCGTTGGGGTGTCAGGGATAGAATGTTATCAGACGATCTCTCCGGCACCTCGTAAAAGCGCGGAAGGAGCTGCTGTGGTTTTAGTGGGTATTTCGGTCACTTCTGTGGCCGGCGAGTCCCACACACACTCTCCTGTCTGTAACCGGCAGGGGATAGTGCGTAAATGCATTTCCACAGCGTGAAAAAAAAAAAAAAAGTCCGTGGATGTCGTAAGAGACGACTGAGGGATATAATATGCATATACCAACTATGCAAGGGAAGGAAAACTCAATATAAAAACCTACACCAACCTGTTTGACCAGCGTGGTATAATAGGTAAATGTTCCTCAATTTGTGAAGGAGGTTCAAGCCCACCGGTGGGCAGTATATAAGCTGAGGTGACGATGAATGTTTATTTGAAAAGTTTCTGCAATCACATGAAAAAATTACGTCAAACTTTGAACATAAGCGGCATTGAAAACGGTATTAGCAGAGGCGTAACTAAAATTCGAGAAGAACCTGCTTGCCACCACTTATTTGCCTGTGAGTTATATAATAATAATAATAGTTTTATTTCTCACCATAACATTTCATAGTATACAAATAACACTTATTTTAAAGTTACAAAATTTATTATGGATCGCTGGTGCCTGTGGTAGGTAGAAAATCTACCTGTAATACAGGTCACCAGGAAATCCACGGGGACCTTATACAATTAGACTGAGTGCAAATAGGACATGTGTTGGCGCTTGTATGGTGGATGTAAGAATAGACTGTGTACGTGTGTTTGTGTTGGGAGTGTGTGTGTGTGTGTGTGTGTGTGTATGTTGTATGTAAGTGTGTGTGCGAACCTTACCGTGCATATGCATTTCGTGCTTCTACATATTAACGCGTGCCTAGATTCACACAATAACCTCAAGTAAATTTTCAGTATTATCATAATTTTGCTGAAGAAGCCATTCCTGCAAAATTACTTTACACTTATATCTAGTTAAAGTGCAAAGATAAAAATAGATGTAGCTTATTGTAGAGATAAGGTCCGAGAAAAACGAAAAATCTGCGGCTAAATGACGTTTTGATAGGAACCGAAGGGACAATGAGATGGTTACGGCGAGTCGAATCACGAACAAAAGGTGCAAGAGAATGTTGTTTTAAGGTTGTATCTAGGATGAATAGTTGCCTGACCGTCAGAAATTGGTAATGTCCATAAAGCTTGGCAGTAGGATACAAACGAGGATTAAAAAAGCTAACCTTTAGAAGAGCTCTTTGAGCCCGTTCAATTTGTATGAAGTGTGATTTCGCAGCACCACCCCAGGTAGTTATGCAATACTTCAAAATAGATTGGCAGAGTGATAAATAAACCATCTTTATAATATGTGCATCAGCCAAATGACGTAAATCCTTAAAAATATATATAAGTTTACGAACTTTAGCAGATAAATAGTCTATATGATCTTTAAAAGTGAGTTTATGATCAATTAGTACTCCAAGATATTTAATAGATTTCATTTTCTCTATACAATAGCCATTATCAGTGGAGCTGCCTACAGGTTTGGCTATTATTTCATAGCAATTGTCGGATCTATTTTCAAAATTACGGATGGTAAAACTAATTAATTTCGTTTTAGAAAGATTTAGAGTAAGAACATTATCATGCAGCCATTTATTGCCGGCATCAAATCCTCTTTGAGCAAGAGAGTATGTATCAGACCAAGTGTTTGAAGAAAAGATAAGTGCAGTATCATCTGCATATGTGAAAATAGCTCCATGGTCTAAAGGAAGCGTACATAGGTCGTTTATGTACACCAAGAATAAACTTGGGCCGAGGATGCTTCCCTGAGGCACGCCGTAAAAATAGGCAATTCAGAGCTAACGTTAGAACCAATCTTAACTATCTGTGATCTATCACACAGATAACTTCGAAATAAAGCCAGCTGTTTGCCCCTTATACCCAGAGATTCAAGCTTGGATAATAAAGTAGGAATGGAAACAGTATCAAATGCCTTCATGATATCCAAAAAAAGAGCAATACATTTTTGTCGTCCATCCAGCTTTCTCACTATATGATCAACCAAGCCATGAACGGCGTCAGCAGAAGAGAATTTCTTGCTAAACCCATACTGATTTGCAGATATTAAAGAGTTTGATTCCAGATAACTAACAAGTCTAGAGTTTAATAATTTTTCTAGTATCTTTGACATCATAGGAAGAACAGAGATAGGACGATAATTGCCAACTTGAGTGCGATCGCCTGATTTATAAACAGGGTAAAGTATAACCTTCTTAAAATGCTTAGGAAAGACACCAGTGCGCATACTTAAATTGCAAATATGAGTAAGCGGGGGAATAATTATATCCTTGTGTTCTTTTAAGAACTCAGAGGAGATACCATCCCAACCAGATGAACAGTTATCTTTTAAAGACATAATTAGACCGTCCACTTCTGACTCATCTGTATCAATTAAAACAAAAGAAGACGATACGGAATTTTTGTCTCGGTATAAATTAACCCTTAGCCGATAGCTAAGGGTTAATGAGAGAAATTAACAGGAGCGTTCTTCTGAGAAACATATCGCCAAACTGCTTGGTAAGGTAACCGTGACGATTATAGCAATAGAAAGCAAGTCTATTGTTGTCTGAACGATACTCATTTCATAATTATTATTGGCATATTTTTTATATTTCGTTGGATAGCCCTAATGTTGCTTAGTGTAATTAAGATTCCATTTTCGACTTATTCTGGCGTACTTGCATTGTCAGGGAACCAACGATGCAATCCGCCATTAATAATAATTAAAACCAAATAGAGGGCCAGGATACTATAGACTTAAAAATTAAAACAAGAACATGTCTTCTAAATCTTTAATATACAAGTTCATTAGCAAACGCATGAAATTATGTCAAAACCAATATTTATTTATTGTGTTCAAAGAAACAAACAATATTATGAGCTAATTTACAAGGTAGGTAAAATTAATAACGCTGTCACCAATTAAGTTTCTAATAAATATACATTAAGAAATTAATAAATAATGAGTATTTTTTTGCATTATGTATAATTGAACAGTAGAAAAGAAATACATAAAACTACAAGTTATGCCGCTATTTTTAAAAGTTTAGATTTAAAAGTATTAAATATTTCGTTCAAAATATCAATACCTTTATGTTAAAAATATCAAATACTTATTTAATGGCTACAAGTTCGTCTTATAAATCTATTTTGTCCATACGAAGTTCTCGAATAAGTAATATCAAAAAGAGACAATAAACGTGAAGTTGACCTTTTACAACGTAGGTAATCCTATTCGATTAATTATTTTAATTTTAATTAATAATTTTATATAAAAACATTAAATCTTCTAAATGTGTTAATTTATTTGAAGAAAAGTTAAGTACCCCTTTATAACGTTGTAACATATGACATATTCTCTATATTTTTTTCCACAAGATAACAAGCCCACACGTAACCTATTTGGCGACAGCGTTACAAAAATAGCTTAGTCATTAAAAATAAATAAAAATGTGTTTACTTATAAATAGTATCAACTATCAACAGTTGGCGTCAAGCGAGCAGGTGCGCCCGACAGTGTCAAGGCGCATCTTTTTATGGTCAAGGTTGTAACCATAGATGTTATTATAAAAGCTAAATTGACCCAATTAGTACTTATATGAGCTGTTGTCCGTTTTAATTATGATTTCAACTGATGTAACTACGCACATTGTTCATTATTTGATAATTAAATTAATCATAAACAGCAAATATCACCCTATTTAAATTTATATTTTCCCTTTAATCAATATATGGAGATACATCAAGTACTGTATTAAATGGTATTTTAAATAGTATTTTTACCGTCAACCATAATATTGTTGTTTATAATATACTAGCTGACCCAACAGACGTTGTTCTGTTCAAATAAAGCGCCACCAACCAGGTCCAATTGTGAATCTAAACCATTCTCGAATCTCATTGAGCACACACAAATTACTTAAATTACTTAAATCCAGTCAACAGATATCGCCATCTGTTAGAATCTTTTGGAGTTAACAGAAAATTGTGACTGTCAATTAATTATAGACAAATAATTTGTAATAAAATAATATTACGACTATAAATTAAGATGTAAGTTATCCTATGTTTCAAGTTGGAGCAAACTGCACACGGTGTGCAAATTTGATTAAAATCGGTTAGGAGTCCATCGCGGACAAACATCGTGACAGGAGATTTATATATATTAAGATGTAAGTGCTGTTTAAAATTAAATAAAACTACTATATTAGAATTATAACACATAGTTCAATCCACGCACAAAATTTGAGGCATTTAAATTGGAGCCAGACCTGGCTGGCTACCTACGTCGGATCGTGACATATTGTACAAGGTAGATATAGTAATGTGCGTGTGTATGATGTATGTAATCGCTTGCACGCCTGTAGTATTTTTGGATTCACGTTTTTGATTGCTTAAGTATCGACGCTATCCTTCTATACGTTATTATTCTAAGATTAACCGACGCGAATACTTCACACCAATCGTAGAGCATTTTATTACGTACATAAATCATCTCTCTGCTTTTATCCCAACTACTTACGCCCTACGTTTAGCCGAGGACGGTGGAAGGCTGAATTGATACTAATGAAAGTTACCCTTAATTTTAAATTACGAACTTGCTTTTTATAAAATACTCTTCATAAAAACATAAAATTTATCTAAGATTAATATTGAACCATTCCGTGTGGTGACGGAGTAAGAATACAATTCACCACTCTCTATCTTGCCCGTGGATGTCGTAAAAGACGATTAAGGTATATAATATACATATAACATCTATGCAAGAGAAGGAAAACTAGAAACAAAACCCCTATACCAACCTGTCTGACCAGCATGTTATAGTAAGGTCAATTTCCATCCTATTGTGGAGGAGGCTCGAGCCCAGCAGTGGAAGCTGAAATGATGATGATGAATATTGAACCGGTATTATAAGAGATATTTTATAATAACAGAAAAACTTATTTGAAAAATAACACGTACGTAAGCTAAATGTACATAACACTTGAAAACAAACAAATTATGAACGCATAAGTCGTTGGGTAGACATATTTCTCGTAACATGCTCATTACTTTTTGTTATGATTATCGTTGTTAACCGCAGATAACTATGACAGCTTTATCCGGACTGCTCGGTTCTCTCAACTGAGTGCTCTCAACCCGAATAATTTATATATTACTAGCAACCCGCCCTCGCATCGCGTCGGTTTTAGTCGTTTTACCCGCGTAATTCCCGTTCCCGTGGGAATACCGGGATAAAATATACCCTATGTTACTCCCTGATATTATAGCTTTCCATTGGTGAAAGAATTTTTGAAATCGGTTCGGTGGTTTAAGCGTGAAAGCGTTACAAACAAACAAACAAACATCCTTACTTTCGCATTTATAATATTAGTATGGATTTGACATGCGACACATTCTATTGGTCACACTATTACGACAAGGGATTAGAAATTTAAAATATAAACCATCATCATCATTTCAGCTCGTATATGTCCCACTTTTGGGCTCGAGTCGCCTCCACAATAGGAGGGTAATTGGCCTACTATATAAGGCTGGTCGTATGAGTTGTGAGGGTTTTCATTTCAAGATTTCTTTCTTTTGCATAGGTGTTATATCCCTTAGTCGTCTTTCACGCTACCCACAGGCAAATGTGTGGTGAATTGTATGCTTATTCCGACACCACAAAACCAGGTCATAATGTACATAAATGCAGAGTTTATTTGTTTGCTGTTTTGGCACACAGCTACTGAAGCAATCGTTGTAAATTTCGTCGCCTTGTTACCTATATTAATTCGTCTATACGTTCATCCGAAAAGAAACATCATCATCATGGCTCACATACATCCCATAACTGGGTTCGAGCCTCCACCATAAAAGGAGGGATATTGACCTACTATACCACACTGGTCAGACGGGTTGGTATAGGGTTTTATTTCGAATTTTCCTTCTCTTGCATAGACGGTATATGCATGCTACATCCCTCAGTCATCTGTTACGTCATCCACGGACAAGAGAGAAAGTGTTGAATTGCATTCTTACACCGTCACCAAACTGAAAAAATACTAGATACAAAATTAATTTGACACATGTTATCTGCTTATGGTCCTTTGTTGACTTGTGGACACGATAGCCATAAAAAAGAAAGAGCGGTGATACATTCCATTCTTGATTAATTTCCAAAACTGCTTATTCATCTTCTTCAGAAAGAGTTAGGAAAGTAATTTTAAATGTTTTGTTGTAAATTTTATCAAAGGATTGTTTCTGCTAACGAGTTATACTTTGGTACATTTCCGTTTCACGTACATTACGTTTTAAATGGAGACGACAATTTAAGTATGCCGTAAATAAATACGGCACAGTGAAATTTCATTGTGGCTCTGTAATCGTTGTTCACAAGCGATACGCTTTAAAAGCTTACTGGACAGAGCTGACTTCGCAATCAGTTTTGTTTTAAGTTACGCATAAAATGAAAATATACGTTCAAATTATTTAAAGTAAATTATTAAACAACTAAAATGTATTTTACATAAGAACAGACAAAGTAAACACAAACTGTATTTTTTGCTAATTTTTCAAGATAAGTTTTCAAGGCAAGTACAATTACCAATGCTCACTACAAAAAATCCTTTCCTTGTCCGACTATTAATTGCACAAACCTCGCCAAACCTTCCAAGGGATAGTGCGAGTCGCCATAACCCAATCGTTTAAGTGGACGGAATGGACGACGTGCATCCAGAGTATAGCCCGTCCGAAAAAAAAAAGCTTTAAATCGACCTGGACCTATCTCGATGGTTAACTTCCTAAAAGAATTAACACTTACGGCAAATTATTTCCTTCACGTCCTTACTAATATTATAATTGCAAAAGTAAATTTGTTTGTTGGTTTGTTACGCTTTCACGCTTAAACCACCGCTCGGTTTCAAAAATGTATTCACCAATGGAAAGCTATAATATCAGGGAGTAACATAGGCTATATTTTATGCCGGTATTCCTACGGGAACTACACGAGTAAGGTGACTGAAACCGAAGCGAAGCGAGGGCGGGTTGCCAGTATGTATATAGGACGAAGTCATATTCTGTCAATGCTATATAAATTGGGATATGGCCAAGAATATGAATGATAAGAATGATCACAGACCAACGCTGTCAATTTATAATTTATTCAACAATTGATTGATATATTGGAAAGGGAATAAATACTGTGTAATTATAAAAATTTCTAGCGTACGTGTGTATGTCACTGAATTCCTCCTAAACGACTTGACCAATATTGACGAATTTTTTTGTGTGTGTTCAAGGGAATTCCAGGATGGTTTAGATTCACAATTGGACCCGGTAGGTGGCGCTGTTCGAGCAGAACAATAACATAACTTGAGAATGACTTTACCGATTTCGTCCATCTATGTTTTTAGTTTTCTAATATTTCAAAAAGTTCTTTATGAAAAAAAAAATAAGAAAGTTGCGCAGAAAATCAGAAAATTTAAGAAAACCTAACGTTTATACCTATATGCTTTTCTAATGTAACCTTTTTTGGACTATATAAACTTTTCTATATATAAATATAATATAAATCTTCTGTTCGTGTGTTTGTAATTGAACTCCTTCTAAACGGCTGGACCGATTTTGATGATATTTTTGAGGCCATTCCGATGGATATTTTAATTCTCATATCCATCGGAATAGCCATTCGGAACATCCAAACCATTCGGTTTAGATTAATAATTGGAACCGGTAGGTGCCGCTGCGATCGATTTTAAGGAGAATTCTATTTTCTATTTTTTTACAGATTTGAACAGAACACCGTCTGTTGGGTCAGCTAGTGCAATTATATTTTGTGAAGCAAAAGTAAGATAGCTGTAGCTATACAGCTACAGTTAAGATTTTCTAATATTAGTAACAAAACTAATAAATTCACGTAGAACATTGTGATGATTGAAGTTGTTATAGTATTTTGTTTGTCCAAACTTTGTATGTCGTAAAAATAAAATTATCAATAACGATAATCCGCCAATAATTGGATGGCAAATACGTGTTTATCTTGATGTTTTCCTTGTAAGGGCATATGACGTACATGTAAAAGGAAAATTCATATTTGTTACATTAAATTTTAACAATAAAGCCATGTTATAATTAAAATAATCAACCATTTTCGTTATATTAAAATATCAAGTGGCATGTACATATGTTAGAATTAGCTGGCGGTTCCGCACGTTGTAATTGCTCTATTTCCATAAGAACAACATATTTCGCCGGTATAAGAGATGGTGGGTGGTTTGTCTATACTAATATTATAAATTGTACTGAATAGGCTCCGAAACTACTGGACCGATTCCAAAAATTCTTTCACCAATGGAAAGCTATAATATCAGGAAATACAAAAATAATAAATATACTCTCCTATTGTGTAGGAGGCTCGAGCCTTGAGCTCGTGCTCAGCAATAGGACATATATGAGCCTATAATTAATTTAACTGATGATGCAACGCGTCATATAAGTTTTTGAACTAATGGAATTCTGTTAAAACATAAAATCAAGCTTTCAACCCATTACTGCAGCGCGTATACAGAGCAAAACATCAAAAGAAAGAAAGAAAGTATAGAAAGGAAGAGCATAGCAAACACATACTATAAAATAATATCTATGGGATAATAGCATGTCGGGCTGGCCACGGACCTCAAGAATTCGGTACTAGTGGTCGGTCATATGGTAAAGGGGAGGGAATACAGTGGGTTATGAAGACGCACGCGCCGTCCAGACTATCGCCCGTTCAAAAAAGAAAAAGAAATGTTATAATAACATAATAATAATCACAAATAAAAAAACTACGATAACTATGAAAACATTTGAAGCTGATATCTAATTGAAAGAATAAAAATACGAATCATAAATATATAAAAACTAGAAAATAAGTACAAATACATCACTCCGGTAGCTTTTTTTTTAGAATTTGCCAAAAGATGACGACGTCTACCTTTTGATTATAATGTAACATTAGGTAAAAAAATATTCTAGTATTTATCTGCAACAGTTAATTATTAATATAATAATTGCTAGCATGTTTCTGTGTGGTGACTGAGAAGAATACAATTCACCACCGCCTATCTTGACCAGTGTGGTATAGCAGATCAATCTCCCTCCTATAGTAGAGGAGACTCAAGCCCAGCAGTGAGACGTTTATGGGTTGATATAATGATGACGATGATAATGTATAAAGATTTTTTTTTTCAAATAAACATTCATTTTAATATAAAAACCTTTTTTTAGTAAAGAGTATACTAATCTTCTAAATGGTAAATCAAACAATAATGCTGATGCCGTATTATGGATAAATTTTCAGAAATAATATATAAGTATATAAAAGATATGACCTTGAGCTATACGTTTGCTACTTCAAACAAAGTTCATAATACAGCGGTTTTCTTTATAGCTCTCCTTATAGACCAGTAAATTTAAGGTAAGTAGCGGCTAAGCTATTGTCTACGTAACAGCTGGTACAAGCCGTTAGCCAAATACTGCCAAAAGGCTATAAAAAACCTATAAACAAACATCTGTTATAAAAATGTAGTCTTCTCTGACAATCTGTGTCGAGTTGAGAGAAACGAAATTAGCTTTAAGTAATAAACAATTTACAGCGATCGAAAGTGCCATAATTTCCACGATTTATGAACAAGAACATACACAAAATAATGTCGTCACTCATTCCCAAATGATTTGAACGAAAAGGAAGTTACTACTCCATGTTAATTCAGATACTGTCATAAATAATGGATGAATATATGAAAGAGAAGTGAAATATAAAAACATAATAATTTAAATAAGGTTTGCTTGTTTAAAGATTAAATATTATTAATAAAACGGTCGGCTATAAACTTCGAGGGTCTATTCCAACAAAAATTCATTTTACTTTATTATGTATATGACATTTTGTGGAAGATTCCGTAATAGCGAGGGGCCGTTTTTAACGGTTCGCAGGAGATCGAAACACGTACAACAAATAATACAACACAAAATGATAAATGTTTCAAAGGATTTTATAAAGTTTTATGTCTCTTTGGCCACTCGTCTGACACGGTTGATGTACTTTTAAATAGCGGAAGAAACCACTTTCTTTGTATTTAAATGATAAAGAATTCAATGAACAATTTTCTTGCAGGAAGTTAAGTTTAAAAGGTGTTTTCAAGGTGCTTTTTTTTATTATTAAATAACTTTGATGAGATGTGTAATATGCCCTTTGGAATATTATCTGGCCCTCAAATGACGAAGTCTCAGAAATAATTTATTCATTGAAAATAACATTTTAATATGTCATCTTGGGACAAGTAGCTTGTAGTAGTTGAGTATTGTTGTTGTTTACAAAAAATTCTAACAACCATTACTTTATATTTTCGTTTAATAAAGAGCTCTTAGTAATAGTGTATCTCACAAAAGAAGAATCTTAGTGTTGCGAAAAAGAAGCTTAGGAAAAAAGGGTAACCAAGAATCGAACTAGTGTTGCCTAGATAAGGAAGTGCTCGATTTCTCATTAGCTATTTTACTATTGATCTCAATAGCAAAACTTATCTTTATATTCTGCGGGCATGGATGTATTTGTGCGTCCGTGGGTAAGTGCGTGCGCGCATGCGTGCATGTGGTTTTTTTTTTCATATGAATAGTATTTTGATAAAATATTGATGCATCTACATCTAGAAGCCATGATCGTATATTGACAGAGTAAGAATGCAATACACTAGTTATTTTCACATGGGTGTCGTTGAATACGACAAAGGGCTATAAGCGGACATCACTTCGTAGCATAGCGTTTTTGTAGTATTTTAACGAACAAACATAGCTCTTCATATAATCTAATTGAAAATGAAAAATCGATTCTACTCTTACCACATTATTTTGAAGTTTGTATAACAAATTGATGTCATACACGAACACGAGCACAAAATTATAGATGACTTACATGGAACACGAGGAACAAGAAATGAGACAACTCAATACTTATAGTAATTTAAATAAAATAACAACAACAATAATAGTCCGTGTGGTGATGGAGTAAGAATACAATTCACCCCTATCTTACCCGTGGGTGATCGTACGAGACGACTAAGGGATATAAAACGCATATAACATCTATGCGAGAGAAGGAAAACTCGAAATAAAACCCTATACCAACACATCTGACCAGCGTGGTATAGTAGGTCAATTACCCTTCCATTATGGAGGAGGCCCGAGCCCAACAGTGGGACGTATATGGGCTGAGATGATGATGATGATGAACAACAATAATTATTATTTTCCGTGTAGTGACGGGGTAACAATTCACCACCCCTTCTATCCTGCTTATGGGTGTCGTAAAAAAAAACGACTAAATAATATTATATGCAGATAACATTACTGAAAGACATAGATATCTCGAAATAAAATATTACACATCTGACGAGCGTGGTATAGTAGGACAACTTCACTACTCTTATGGAGAAGACTCGAGTCCAATAGCAAATGTCGCACATTTATATGAGCTGAGATAAATTATTTTCATCATTATCATCTCGGCTTATACATAAATAGGGGGTATTCCGTCGGGCCGACCACTGATGACAAGTAACCCTGCTCCGGTGGTCGGCCCAACGACGAAGGCGACGTGCACGTGGGTGGGTTGCGGGTGTGCGTGCTTACGTACCTCTGTCGCCCCGGACGGAGTGGAGCGAGGAGCGTGGCGACCGTAACCCAACCCAAAAAAAAAAAAAAAAAAATCTCGGCTTATACATATACAATCCACTGCTGGGCTCGAGCCTCCTCTATAATAGGAGGGAAATTGACCTTACTATATCATGCTGGTCAGACATGTTGGTATAGGGTTTTGTATCGAGTTTTCCTCCTCTTGCATAGATTTTAAATGCTTACTATAATCCCACCCCCGGCAAGATAGGGAGTGTTGAATTGTATTCTTATTCCGTCACCACATGGATATTATCATCTTCTTATAATTCTTGACTAAATAATATAAAAATATATGTATGTATGTATGTACATACATGTATGTGTAGGTACATATATTTACTTAATAGTACTTGCTTACTGAAATAGATATTACTGTTATCGCCAGAATAGTTGAACCACTGATAGTGCTATAACGGAGTGTATAAAACATTGGTGTTATCTGCTAGTTATTATCGTAGGAAGGATACAGATAAATTTGGTGCTAACAAACAGTTGAATAGATACACAGCTTTAATGGTTCACATTTATAATGTTTATGAGTAAAACATGAAAAAAGTCTACGAGAATCTAGAGAGATATGATCACTATAAAAGAAATCTATATAGGTATATTACAAAGTAGAGGACTTTGGTTTTCTAGACGCGCTACTCTCAGCACAACCTACCACTTCGATCCCAAAAAATTCTTATTAAGTTATAAACTATAATGTATATCTAATGCTGTGATGAATTTAAGAGTATTAACGTACATAGCTATTAGTAAATCGGAAAATGTAGTATCAATTGCCGTCAAGCATGCTGCGCGTTATAAAACCCTATAACGGCTAAGAAGAATTGGCATCAACGCTAAGGAGAATTGGCACCAGCGGGATTGCCATCAGCGCTCTTTTCGGAAACGCCGTACCTGGATCACCAACACGATTGCCAAGCGTGGCGAATTATAACCCTTTCAACGAATTGCCGAGTTATATAAAAGCGTCCCGTTTACACGTAAAAACGAATATGGTCAATGGTAATATATAATACCTACTCTATGAGAGAAGCCTCAGTCCATCAGAAGACGTCAAAAAGCTGAACGATGATGATAATATTTAATTATCCATTAATATGGATTTTATTACTAATATTGCCAAGAAGACATAGGTTTTTAAATATAATAATACTATTAAATATGTAAATCCATGGAAGCGAAACTGGTCATGTACATTATTTACATTGAATGGACTAAAGTGACTGTTAATCACTGTCAAAATCGTGATAAGAAATTATCACTAATATTTACATATCCAATGGATATTGGTGCAAACATATAGTGTTGATGTTACGTATAACGCGGAAGAGGATAAAGCAATCTTTAGTCATATTATAAATTAATGTAAAAAATCTTTATGCTTAAAACATGTCCCAATTGCTAGGTTCGAGCCTTCTTCATGAGAGGAGGGAGAGTGACCTTTTTTTGTAGCAAACTATGGTCTGCGCCGAAAGAACGGCGCGGCCCACCATAGCTACACCCTACCGAATTCCAATTTTGTCACTGGGTTAGTTGTACTGTTGTGATAACAAATCCTGAACTTTCGTGGAGGGAAATGGAAATGTAGGACATTTCCGATACCACGCTGATCAGGTGGGTTAGCATAACTTTAAATGCGAGCATTTTTCTTGCATAGATAATCTACATTTTATATACCTTAGTCAGTTTAGTCGACATACGAGCAAGAAAGTGGTGATGAATTGTGTTATTATTCACAACATGGCAAATTTAAGCAAATGACTGGAAACATTCACTCTATTTCAAAAGTATTTCACTAAGGAAGCTACTTTATCTAGAAAAGTTATAGACCTATGATTTATTACGGGACATATGTTATTGCTACGGAAAAGGAGGGAACTATGCAACCGGAGTGACAAATAAGTATTCAATAAATTTTCTTTTTATATAAGACAGCAAATCGGTATAATTATTGCCTTTAGCAATGTCTCTATGCAGCTTGAAATAAACGAACAATTTAAGATGTCACGCAGACGTCACGATTTCGAATTGAAGGCGCGCGCGATTCGAACATATTCAAATGGTATGTATATTAATTATTAGCGACTCGCCCTCGCTGTGCTTCGCATCTAGCCGCTTTGGCCCCGTATCTTAAATTTGCAATATCTCCTAAGATATAGAAACCTCGAACTCGAGTTCCGGACCGAGCACGATTTTGTAGAACTTCTAAGAGGAAAAATAGCCAAGTTACTCTTTATATAGACAGCTACCTGGTAGTAAAATATTATAAAAATTGGTCCAGCCGTTTTGAAGGTTACCAGAAACAAACAGACAGACAAAAAAAATAAGCATAATTAGGTATAGTGTAAATAACCGTGCGAGCATGAAAAATATTATTTTGACATTAAAAACGCCTGTTTCTTCTATTTTGACATTACAAATAGACACTTCAATTTTATTTATTTGTATAGATTAATTTATTATTAGCCATAGAAGAACGTGTTTAATCGACATAGTACGAAGAATAAGCACGCTGAAGTGGTAAAAGGCAGGCGACAGTAGGTACACTACGAAACTATAACCACTGGGCACAAAATTTTCGAGTGACGCCCAAATATCTCTAGATGACAACATATTCATTCACAAACCTGCATCTATATATGTACATACATATATATATATATATATATATACATATATATGTATAAATAAATAAAATTTAAGTGTCTGTTTGTAATGTCAAAATAATGGCCTTTTTGCATGCTGATACGGTTATTTGCACGATACCTATGCTTAAAAACCGGTTTAAAAAATATTTTGTCTGTCTGTCTGTCTGTTTGTAGTAATCTTCAAAACGGCTGGATCGATTTTGTTAATAATAATATTTTACTACCAGGTAGCTCTATATAAGGAGTAACTTAGGCTATATTTTCTCGGTATTCTAATGAGAACGGGAACTGCGCGGGTAAGACGACTGAAACCGAAGCGAAGCATGGGCGGGTTGTTAGTAACAAATAAAACCTTGTTTAGTTTATTTTTCATGAATCGTATACAACGAGTGAATACGCTTTTTTTTTTTTTGGGTGGGCTGCGGTCGGCGCGCCTCCGCACCACTCCGTCCGGGGCGACAGAGGGGCTTAAGCACGCAACACCCGCAACCCACCCGAACACCACGTCGCCTTCGTCGTTGGGCCAACCACTGGAGCAGGGTTACTTGTCATCAGTGGTCGGCCCGACGGAATACCCCCTACCCGGGGCACCCTCCCATCGACCGACGTCCCCCCCTCGGGAAGGACGTCGGTCTTTCCTCACGCGGTCGGCCTCTCGGCGGGTATCGGACTAATCCCCGGTCACGTCACCCTCGGCCGCGGCATGGCACGCAGGTAATCCTGCCTGCGCCGCCCCAGTCGCCGGCGACGGGTCGCATCATCGAGGCTGTTCTCCTCGCGCTCGCGACCCGCCGCCTCCTTCTGCGAGATAACTGCCTCGCAGAAGGCTGCGACCGCGTCCCAATTCCTGATGCTGCCGAGCATCTCCCTAGCGATGGTCGGCAGCGTCAGGTCTGCACCGATGATTGCTACGAGTTCACGATGCGGCTCTGCCCAAGCGCCACAGACCTCGAGCGTATGCTGCGCCGTGTCCTCGTCGCAATCGCAGTGGTGGCAGGACGGAGTTCTCTCCCTCCTAGCGACCCTGTACAGGTATTTGCCGAAGTATCCATGCCCCATCAAGACCTGTACGAGTCGGAAGGAGAGCACCCCGTGCCGCCTTTCCAACCACAGCATCAGCACCGGCCGGAAGGCCTCCACGGTCCAAACACCGTATCGAGGCCTCTCCAGCCGGTCTGCCCAACGGGCGATGACTTCTCGGCGGGCATCGACGCGCCAGGCGGTGAGCTCCCTCAGGGAAACAACGTGAGGAAGCTGGGGTCTCGGTGAGGGGCGGGCCCCGTGCGCGGAGCTTAGCTCAGCGCCGCGCCATAGGGGCGACCCCAGGGGTCACGGTCGAGACTTTCCAGCATCTCCCGCCGACTGGCGTCCTTGGCGGAACGGACGGCCAGCCTGAAGGCCGACCGCGCATTGCGGTAGCCCTCGTAAAGCTGGCCCTCTAGTTCCGCGCTGCGATGGCGCCGCCGGCTGCGGGTGTAGGCCCTCCGGGGGCGAATACACGCGGCCCGGAGATCCGCCAGCTCCCGGGACCACCAGTGGACAGCCCTCCTCGGGGGCAGACGCCGTACCCGGGGCATGGCCGCATCGCAGATCTGCGTCAACGCACTGCGGATGCGGCCAGCCTCGGCGTCCACCCCGTCCAACTGGTTGGCAGAGGACAGCCACGAGTGAACGATGGCTGCCTCCGCCAGCAGGTCCCGGTCTAAGCGACCCACAGCCCATCGCGGGAACGCAGGATGCCAAACCGCCCCGTGACCCCTGCCGGGCGGCGGGATTGTCAGGGAGACCTCCATCCGGATATACCGGTGGTCCGACAAGGTCTCAACCTCCTTCTCGACGCACCAGCTCCCCACGCGTGCGGCGACATCAGGGCTAGCGAACGAAAGGTCCACTATCGACCCGCCCTGATGTCGCACGCACGTATGCACCGAGCCTCTGTTCAGCAAACAGAGGCCCAGTGCCGCCGCCCAGTCCTCGACCGCCCGTCCTCGGTCGTCCGTATAGGAAGACCCCCACGCCACGGACTTGGCGTTGAAGTCCCCCAGTACGAACACCTGGCGCGGTGCCAGTCGCCGTAACGAGGCTCCCAAGATGGTAAGGGAGACCCCGAAATCAGCCGCTCTCCAGGCAGGGGAGAGATATACTCCAAGGAGCGTAATCTCTCCCCAGTCCGCCGCGACGTATCCGACGCCCCTGTCCCTAAGGATCAGAGACGACGAAGGCCACGACGTGGAGGCGACGATTGCCAAGGTACCGTCAGTGCTGCCCAGCCAATTTGGCCGGTCGGGCACCGCGTACGGCTACTCCTATCAACCACTCCGCCATAGCTTGCAGGAAAACGTCCTGCGCACCGGCGGAGTGGTTGAGATTGGCTTGGAGGAGACGGATGGATACGGGGTCCATTAACGGTCCGTATCCATCGTCACCTCCTCCGCGCTAACGGGCGATCGGGTCGCGCTCGGAGCGGGGGCTGGCCCGGTCGAAGGGCCGCCCCGCCCCTTTGGGGCCGATGCCGGGGGTCTGCAGTCCCCAAAGCCCATGCGGTGTTTGGCAGGCCTATTGCCTGCCGCACACGCGGGGCAGTGGGGCACCGCAGAGCACGATGCCGCCTGGTGTCCAGTTTGACCGCAACGGAAACATAGCCCGCTGCAGTCAAAGCAGTTTTTGCATGTCGGTCGGGTAGGCCCGACCGCCATGCATTTGTAACACCTCGCGGGCCGGGGCTCCAGCACGGTTACCCGCGCTGAACTCCAGCCCACGAGGAGCCTGCCTGAGTCGGCCAATTGCTTGACCAACTCCACTGGGCACTGCACCCAGACAGCACCGACGCCGCCCGGACCAGGGCGGATGGTTCCAATCCGGACGGCGTCCGAGGAACATCCGGTACGCGCCATAATAGCCTCCCGGACGTCCTCCACCGTCACGGAATCGTCCAAGCCCGTCAGGCGCATCTCTGCGCACTTGACAGGCCTGGCGATTCGGACACCATCCTCTGGCCCGAACAGCCCCCGCAGCTTCGAAGCCACACTATCGGCCGTCTTCGCGCCCTCGGCCCCAGGGAACTCGAGAATTCGAGCCCCTGTCCGGGCCTTGCGGGTCCTAGCCTCGACGCCTCCGATGTCGGAGACGTCCAGCTCCTGCCGGGCGCGTTTTAGGACGGCCTCATAGTTGAGGCCCCTCTCAGCCACCTCAGGTAGCACGGTGATGACCACCGCGGCCGTCTTCGGCGACTTGAGGCCCCTGCCCGACCTTTTCCCCTTTCTGCCGGCTCCCGCCTGGAGAGCGGCGGCCACGGCGGCACTCTTGGCCGCCACTCTCCGCTTCTGGCCGCGTGCCTTCCTGCTCCACTCAGCCACCTGCCAGCCCTGTTCGAGCCTGGCAGCAGCGCTGAGCGCAGCAGGAGCGGTCACGGGTGCGCTGGCCGGCGCCTGCGGTGCAGCCGTGCTGGCGCCGGCCGCGGCCCGGCCTTGGCGGGAGCTGGCACCTTACCGGCCTTCTTAGCCCCCTTGGGCCCAGCGGCGGCCGCAGCGTAGCTCACCACGCTGCCACCCTGACAGGGCAGCGGGGTGGGAGCTGACACTTGTGGCCGCCTCGCCTTGTCCGCGGCGAGCGGCGGCCGGAGGGGTGGCTCAGGTGGAAGACGATCCGCCACGGCCTTGATGCGCGCATCCATCATCAGCTCCAGCCTGGCGAAGATGACGCGCATCGCTCCCTCCGGTATGCCGTGCACCGCGGGCAACGGCTCTGCCGCCTTTTGGGGTCCACCGCGCTTCTTGGTGGTGCCCACGGCCGGCGCAGGCACCACTGGCGCAGGCAGCGCCACGGGCGCAGTCGACGGGCCCGCCCTCTCCGGCGCGGCCCGTTTCGGCGGCGAGGCCGGCGTCGGCGGTGCGGCTGGCACTAAAAGTGCGAATTGAGACCGCAGGTCAGCCACGTCTTTGGCCAACCCGCGGTTCTCCTTTCCCACCGCCGACAACTCCGACTCGAGCTTCCGGTTGCGCTCCCGCAGACCGGAAACCTCCTTACTGAGGCGGGCATTCGCGGCCTGCAGGTCCGCAACCTCCCCGCTCTGGCCGGCCGGCCCCAGGGTCCCCGGCCTCGCCGCCACCGCTGGTCCAGGACCACTACGCCCACGGCGCATGGTCGGGACCTTGGGAGGAGGCATGATGGAATTCCCCTCCGAGTCGGAGATCGAGCTGCCACCCTTTTGCAGGCGGCGCTTCCGGATACTCGAGGAGACAGTCTCCTCCCACTACCTCCTAACGCATGGGGTCGCCGTCGAAGCGCCGGCGGCCCCCCTAACCACTACCTCCCTATCCTTATCCACCGTCCCAGACGCACCACCTACCAGCATCCCGGACGGCCCTACCTCGCCGGACGGCTCTGTGGCCCTGCCACCCTCGTCCGCCGACATCTCCGACATAGATGGCCTTGCGGCACTGCCGCCCTCAGCAGTCGACAGCGCGTACACCACGTCGCTCTCGGATCCATCGGATAGCCCCGTCGAGCTGCTTCTCCGGCGCATTGGTTTGGACGGCCCTGCGGCACCGCCGCCCTCGTCCTGCGACGGCTCTGCGGCGGTGCCACCCACGTCGCTCGACAGCCCCGTCGAGCTGTCGCCTCCTCCGCGCCTCTTTGGGGACGGCCCTGCGGCTTTCCCGCCCTCGTCCCGCGACGGTCCTGCGGCTGATCCGCCCTCGTCGCTCTCTGAGCTGCTTGACAGCCGTGCAGCACCGGCGTCCCTGTTCTGCGACGGCTCTGCGGTGGCTGCGGCCACACCGCCCTCGTCGCTCGCGGCCGCGGCGGCACCTAGTTGCGCCTGCCGTGCCGCCTCCTTCTTCGTCGCCTCCTTTCGCGCACGCACCCTGTTGGAGTATACGGTGGTGGCGAGCAGCTTCCTCCTCTTCCTCTTCTTCCTCACCTTTGAAGCCTCTGGGTGTTTTGCCAGGCTCTCGGCAACTTCAGCAGCGATTGTCTCCCTCCCATACGATCGAAGACTGACCGTGCCGGTGTTTGTGCGCATCTCGCTCTCAGACACCGGCACAGTGAGGGATTCCCCGGCGTGGCCGGGACCCTCTGGAGTAGGTACGTATGTTTTAACCTCTGTCATTCTTGGAACATTTTTAAGTCTTGCCTTGACTACCACTCTAACGGCTGGACGCTCGCGCGCTTTTTAACCCACCAACCATTCATCCCCTCGCCGAGTGGCCAAACTTAGGATTAGGGGTAATTTTTTATAGGGGTTTTCTTCCCCGCGGTCCGAAGACCCCCGGCCCTGAGCTTCAGCCGCAGTCACACTCAGGGTTACGGTTTGGGTCTTCCGGGTCTGTCCGCTCGCGAGCAACCGACCCGTCACGCCCCCGCGCCGTGACGCCACCGTCTCTGGCGACGGAGTGCCACGAGGCACATCCGCCCCATTGGCCCCGGGTCAGATCCGCCATGCGCTCTGCCATCAGAGTCGCACGCGGAGACCCCCTCCTGCCGAAATCTTGGCCGCCCAAATGGACGTTTCCAGGGAGCACCACGTGGAGGTGTTCCGGCCCCGCCCCCCACGAGTATACGCTTATGTAAATGTTATCTAATCTATACATTACGGAAGTATAACATATAAAAATACGACATAATAATATATTAGGTACTTTGGGACGTCTTATTTCTTTCGACGCCATTGTATAACGCAATGGCGTATCCTATTCCTATCCCACTAATATTATAAACGTAAAATTTCGTGAAAATGTTTAGATCTTTGGATATTTGTTTACCCAGCACTACACTGCCGACAGTCGTCTGTCTACAGCCGCGAGCCGGTCCGTCCGAGGTAGTACCATCCTCTCGCAAAATATTGAGGACTGAGTATCAGCAATTTGTTACTACATTTCATTTCGACCTCTGAGGCCGTATGTGAATTATGCTATGAGCAGCAGTTACCACTAGAGAAATATCGTACAAATATAAAATATCATAATCTTACTCTTATCCATCTTAATCCGCCCGTGACCATGAACGCTGTAGTGTTCGAAACGTCAGGCAATCAAATACAATCGCGATTGAATCTGTAAAATAGTTTTATTTATAATTTGTAATACTCGCGTAAACATCAGAAGTCGTTAAGTAAATCTATCTTTCACGAATCCCTCCTAGCTTCTCTCTCCACTGATCTACCAAAGTGCTAGGAATCTTTATTGCACTATTGCTTTGTAGAGGCTCTTTAGGGTTCCGTACCCAAAGGCTAAAAACGGGACCCTATTACTAAGTTCGCTGTCTGTCCGTCCGTCTGTCAGGATGTATCCCAAGAACCGCGATGGTTAGACAGTTGAAATTTTTACAAATTATGTATTTCTATATTTCTTTATTTATTTTTTTCTATTTCCTTGATAAATGGGCTATCCAACACTGAAAGAATGATTGAAATCTGACCAGTAGTTTGTGAGATTAGCGCGTTCAAACAAACAAACTCTTCAGCTTTATACTATACTAGCAACCCGCCCTCGCTTCGCTTCGGTTTTAGTCGTTTATATTATAGCTTTCCATTGGTGAAAGAATGTTTGAAATCGGTCCAGCCGTTTTGAAGATTACCCGGAACAAACAGACAGACAGACAAAAATTTTTTTAATCTATATTTTAGGCATAGGTGTCGTGAAAATAACCGTGTGAGCATAAAAAAGCCTATTATTTTGATATTACAAACAGACACTCCTATTTTATTCATTGGTATAGACTCATTATAATAAGTTGCCCGTGTGCTGATGCACTGGGAAATATTTCAGTAGTCCTTCCTTCCTTCCTCATAAACTACTGAAGTACCTACGTGAGCAGATAAAATTACTGCACCATAAGGAAAACTAAAAATAAAGTATTGCAACCAATCTACAGCCAGTACCTCATCATCATCATCATCATTTCAGCCTATCGCCGTCCACTGCTGGACGTAGGCCTCCCTCATGTTGCGCCACAATGAGCGGTCCTGTGCCGCCTGCATCCAACGACGCCCAGCTACTTTCACTAGGTCATCGGTCCACCTAGTGGAGGGGGCGTCCTACACTGCGTCGTCTGATACGTGGTCGCCACTCGAGAACCTTTCTTCCCCAGCGGTTGTCGGTTCGTCGAGCGATGTGGCCTGCCCATTGCCACTTCAGCGTGCTAATTCTTCGTGCTATGTCGGTTACACCCATTCTTCTGCGGATTTCGGTATTCCGGATTCTATCTCGCAGAGAAATCCCGAGCATAGCCCGCTCCATAGCACGCTGAGCCACTTTCAGCCTTGATATGAGGCCTACATTTAGGGACCACGTTTCCGTGCCGTAAGTCATCACTTGTAACACACACTGGTCAAAGACCTGTGTTTTGAGACACTGAGGTATGTTGGACGAGAAGATCCTCTTAAGTTTCCCGAACGCTGCCCAACCGAGTTGGATTCGTCGACTGATCTCTTTCTCGAAATTGGATCTACCTAACTGGGCTGTTTGTCCTAGGTAAACATAGTGATCGACAACTTCAAGAATCGCATTGCCAACTAGGACCGGTACAGGAATGACATGGCATTTGACATGACTTTCGTCTTGTCCATGTTCATTCGTAAACCCACTAGTTGGGATACCCTGCTGAGATCATTGAGAATAGTGCCAAGGTCCTCCATGGATTCTGCCATAACGACTATATCGTCCGCAAATCGAAGGTGACTGATGTATTCGCCGTTAATGTTGATGCCGAGTCCAGTCCAGTCTAACAGCTTGAAGACATCTTCCAGTGCAGTGGTGAATAGTTTCGGAGAGATGACATCTCCCTGTCTCACGCCTTTCTGCAACTGGATCGGTTTCGTACTCTTTTCCCGGATACGGACTGACATTGTGGCGTTCCTATACAAACACTTCAGCACTTCGATATAGCGATGGTCGATTTGGCACCGCTGAAGGGACTGCAGCACCGCCCAAGTTTCGACTGAATCAAAGGCTTTCTCATAGTCCACAAACGCTAAGCACAGGGGCCGATTATACTCCTCGGTCTTTTGTATAATCTGCCAAAGCGTGAGTATATGGTCTATGGTGCTATAGCCTTTTCGGAAGTACCTACCAGCGTACAATAGGTGAATTTCTTTCCTGGCAGAAAAACAGTACTGTAGTCCCTAACGTCGATTAAACAACATTAAATAATGTATGCCCTAAAACTGTTATGCGTCTCGTCTCTCTTTGGATGGGCCACCGTTACCGTGTTGGCTTTGATAGACAGCCCAGTGAACTACTTATTACTAACTGTGAAGATGATGATGATACAACATATTAGAAAGAACTACTGTGATGCTCTCCGAATCAAGATATGTATATTTTTTATTTTTAAATAGAATACCTAAAAAATATACCTGGACCACACTCACAAAACCACACGCGATTCCCGATAACAATGAATATTTTATCGTCGTTAATATGGCGAATATCAAACACGAAATTAGATTTCAACATTAATACAGTGGATTTCATTAATAACGACCTCGGTTGTAACGACTTTTCGGTTCTAGCGACGTCGAACTTGCGTCCCTAGAATTTAAAGCATACTTTCGTAGGAAATTCATTCGGTAATAGCGACTCCGGATATAACGCCTAATTCGGATATACCGACTTGTTTTTATGAACTATTTGGGACAAATTCTTAGAATTTCCTTGCGGATGTTGCGACCGAGTCGGCAAAGACATAAAGTCTCATTCATAAGCTTTGCCTATTAAGCTTTCTTATTCTTTGTTTATATTTGCAGATGGTCAAATGCTTTGTTTGTGTGTAGCGTTACTTAGCATGTGCGCGAAGTTAAAATTATGAATCAGTTACGTAGCTATTTCCAGTGAGTGAACAGTGTGTCTTAAACTTGTGAAAATGGCTCCTAAACGTACATTTACTGTTAAAGAAAAACTGATTTCGGATATAGAGACCTCCGGATTAAAGAGCGACGACATTAAAGAGGTCCCTTCGCCGTCGTTATAACCGAAATATACTGTATTTTATCAAAAGTACCTTGATTCAAACTAACATTACTCGATCGAGCACATTTGAATGCGAAAACTTTAAGGTTTCTTACAACAAGAAAAAGTTCTTTGAAACAATATTCTCAAAGCAATCGAACACCAAAGTAATTTCATAACTTCAGGTAGAACACGTGTCTCGGTGAACTTAGATGGGATTGTATTATAGTTCTAAGAAACCGTCCCTACCAATAGGGTAACGTAAGTTAAAAAAATGTGACCGATCCATGTGAAGCATATACCGTGGCCGGTTGTAGCTATAAACTAGTAAAAGGACTTTACGATGGCTGTCATAGCCAATATCTTTTCATATTTCGCATATCTTTTTGACATAACGTGTTAACAACGCCTTTCTCTTCCATTGAAATAACGGATTAGGGCACATTTTGTTTCACATAATTATGTCATCAAACGAAATCGAATAACTATACTGATTAAATTTAAATAAATTTGTATAACATTATAAGCTAATAACTGAATATTTTTCAGTTTGTCGTGTGTATTGTATTATGTCAGAGAGAAAAAAATACCTATTATGAATCACACATTAATTACGAGAAACTCGAAAGAATTTCTTTGAAAAAATCGCATCGAAATTGGTCCAACCGTTTAAAAGCTACGATGATCCACAAACATTGCCATCAAACTCCCTTTTTTACATTGGTGGTTCAAAAATCACTAAATAACGTAATTAAGGCACCGTATCACGTTTTTTTTCTATTTTTTCGCTAACCTCGCTATTTCTAAACCGAAAAGCTCATCTTAAATTTTAACACAGATCTCTATTCTCCGAAATTAAATAAGATTGTACCTGTATTAGAAGATAATGTTTTTTTTAAGATACTTTAAACTAAATAGGATTTTTTTTATTTAAAATCTTAAAAGCCTCATGACGTATAAATTGGGAAAGGGGAGTTAAAAAGTTACTTAAAAGCATCACATGATTAATATAATAGTCCAAATGATGTGTACTTAGATATAACATAAGTCCCTGTCGTGACATGAAGATCTGCACTTGGTGATAATAGGACCACCTAAGGAGTATACTCTTTGGAATGAAAGAAGAATTTTTAAGATCGGTCTACAATTGCCAAAGGAATCGATGAACATACATATGCATATTATAAAAATACATATAACATAGAACCTTCTCTTTTTTTGAAGGCGGTTAATTTTAAATTGTAAATAAAACTACTTTTACGGATTATATCGCGTTTGTATTTGATTTAGGATTGCCCGACGTTTCGAACACTTTGCAGCATTCATGGTCACGGGCGGGCTAAGGTGTCTCACGTCCAACAAGTAATTGTTATTACAGACATTTATAATTATCTACCCGATACAGAAAATTAGTTATAAATTTATTAAGTTGTGTTCTATATTTTAGTACAAATTTATTGCCAGTGTAAGAAGAAAATGATTCTATATGAAAAAATTATATTGTTTATGGTTAGTAATTATTAATTATTAGTTTTGTTAGTTTTAAATCAACAAATTGTAACAATAATTGCTACAAATTTAATAATTAATAATTACTAACCATAAACAATATATTTTTTTCATATAGGATCATTTTCTTCTTACACTGGCAATAAATTTGTACTAAAATGTGGGTCACAATTTAATAAATTTATAAGTAATTTTCTGTATCGGGTAGATAATTATAAATGTCTGTAATAACGATTACTTGTTGGACATGAGACACCTTAGTCCGCCCGTGACCATGAATGCTGCAAAGTGTTCGAAACGTCGGGCAATCATAAATCAAATACAAACGCGATATAATACGTAAAAGTAGTTTTATTTACAATGTGTAGTGCTCGCGTAAACATCAGATATCATAATTTTAAATTGTTTACTAATAGCGCTATTAGTAAACAAATCGATTGTAATTTTAACGATAATATTAACACCGTGGCTTAACGCTATTAATGTATCAAATCAGTTTAAAAATGGAAACAAAAACAATTGTGGTCTTAGGAGTAAAGAAACATACGGCAGTGGTTGAAATACATATACATATATTCATTCAACACAGTTCCTTCTGTGTATGACGTATGACGACAAGCACTCCGTACTCGATTGCGTATGACGTCAACAGTCGTATCGAGTGTCCATGGAGCAATGTAACCGGTTCTCAGTTCGCGCGCACGCATTCTTCAAAGACAATATTTTTTACACTACTACTCGGTGGGAATGTTAATTTTTAGTAGTAAAAAGCTGTCATGTTTCGGTCTTCCTGTCATCTCATCGTCTGTACAATGCCATATTGGTAAACCGTCAACCGCGAACACGTATCAAAGGATCGAATGTCAGAGGAAAGGTCAATAATGTCCAGTCATATTACGTATTTGCTACGACGAAATAAAAACTAAATGCACTCCGGCGATATATTAAATTAGAGTTGGCTATGACAACATTTTGACAGATTTCAGTACGCAGAAAGTTGAATGTTGTAAATTTGACGTGTCTGTGCTTGTCTGTGGCATCATATCTTAAAGGAATGGACCGATTATAATGCGTTTTTTTTTGTATGAAGGCTGACGTGATTCTCGTTTAAAGGTGAACTCTTTTTGTTAGCTGCCATAAGAAGCTTAAATGCATAACAAGTAATTAATTTACCTTCAAACATTTGTAACCTGGCATTTGAAACACACAGGTAAAGTGATGCTACTGAGCTACTGATGATGGAGCTGGAAGGTGGGAGACGAAACCCTATAAATTACCTATGTAAAAAAAAAACAATAAATGTGCTATCGAGCCTAATACATTAATAACAATGTAATAATACTATTATTTGTCAAGCATAAAAATCCTACAGTAACACAACAAATTCCGTTTATAGAAAAACCTAGGGTTCTCTAAATTAAATATACCTACTGTAAACGGATGCTATTGTATGTCTAGTTCGTAGAAATAAAAACCTATAACTTAAACAATGGACTCTTTTGAAATAACGACAGTCTGAATCCCCAGAGAGGGGCCACGCATAAACTAACCGCGACGAAAAATTAGAGACCTCTCAGTGACCTTGTCCCTCGACTAGCACAGCAGGGGTAGTCCTATAAAAACCAGAATATATCATTATACTGGGCTATCTACCGTGTATGGCGACGAATTAAGAATGCAATATATGTCACCAACATTTTACTTTTGTTGGACATCATAAAAAAAGGACACCAAGATAAGTCCTCATCTAAGATAATTATAACAGCAGCTGTTACCTCCAACAGGCTCAGTTAGGGTGACGATTAAGCCATTATTCACTCATGAAAATCGTATGTCAACCAGTGAATGTCGACAGAATGAATGGATGGGCTTGTTCTGCCTATTGCTTTATATTTTTTCCACAACTGAAAAATATATATAGACCTATCTACGTGCTTAAGCAGTGCATCTTGGATTATAACTACTTCTTCATTGGATTCCTAAACCCTTTCTTAGCAAATATAGCAAAAGCAATTAAAACACGATCAAAATGACGGCAATAATGAAGTTTTACTCGTACAAAAGAAATACCTCAACGTGATAGATTACGAAGGTATTTTTATCAATTCGGGTGTGGCCCCGACGCGGATACCATCGTTCATGAATACTTGATGACTGTGCCCGACATTGAGTCCCCTTTATCCGACTAACTTACGGTTTGGCTATTCACCTGGGACCAATTGCAGCTCGCTTCAAATGCTCTCATGTCCTTTCCAATGTTTATTCCAATTACGAGGTTATTAATTACGGTTCGGATTCTAACCAATATATGAAGTATATGAGTACTTTTAGTCATCCTTCATCATCATCATTTCAGCTCATAAACGTCCCACTGTTGGGCTCGAGCCTCCTACACAATAGGAGAGAAATTGACCTTACTATACCATGCTGGTCAGACAGGTTGGTATAGGGTTTTATTTCGAGTTTTCCTTCTCTTGCCAGCCTCTAGCCATCCTTACTATATAGTATATTACAAATATAAAAAAATATGTCTTGCCTCTCGGACGCGCTTCCGCTAGAAACATCTGAACGAACCTCTGAAGTGGGCATAGATGACCTGAATCAATACAAAGTATAAAAATATACTATTCAATATCCAGGGATATGATATTCAAAAATCGTGTAGAATAGTTAAAATAGATTCAATGTTACTCCTGGTTCAAAGCGAGAAGCGCACCTTCCCTAATCTTTATGCCCTCGAACTTTGTCAGCTACGGCAGGACGTAAGGCCGCTACGTGAGACGAATTCTTATGCACAGCTTTTATAAAGTACCAACTTTTCTTGAAGTAGCGACAGCTCGTAAACTTCGTCTGGCACCTTAACGAGTCACCGAAGTGGGTCTAAATTAGATTTGCTTATAGATTGTTAATATTCGATATTTACATAGTTTCGATTATATATTTCATCAATAACGTAATTCTAACAAGGGAAATCTAATGACTCCGACATGGACTTCGCTAATAGGTGAAATCCAATTTGATACTAAATACTTTCAAAATTCTTCAAATAACAATTCCTATCCTATCGAAAAACATATAAACGTTCTCCAATTACTTGAAATAAAAGTAGTTATTCATTTTTCTGTCAACCATTAGAGGGGCACTAAACATAGAAATTATCGTTGAAAATTGGCCGAAGTTGCTTTCTGTTGTCATTGCAGCTCATATACGTCCCACTGTTGGGCTAGAGTCTCCTCCACAAAAGGAGGAAAATTTACCTTATGATACCATGCTGGTTGGTATAGAGGGTTTTATTTCGAGTTTTCTTTCTCTTACATAGATGTTATATGCGTATGATATCCCTTAGTCGTCTTTTACGACATCCACGGGCAAGATAGTGGTAATTTGTATTCTTACTTCGTCACCCCACGGACCGAAGTTGCCTTCTGTTGTACAATTTTATCTACTTCTCTTAGTAATATTTTAATACTTCCACAGGATAAGAAGAGGTTGTACTATACCTGTATTCTTAGTCCGTCACCACACGAATGCAATTACCTAATGTGTTTGAATAACAAATACACAAGTACTTATAGTGCGAATATACATATACTGTATATGTCATATACTACATATTATGTCATAAGTGTGGCAGAGATGTGTACATTGGCAAATAAAGCGGAACAAATTATCGTGGCCGCCTGTACTGTCGCCAGCGTAGGGAGCGGCGCAAAGCAATCACATACCAATCACATCTTTAATCCTTGGTGAGAAGGGATAAATTAGTTTGTATCACTCGTGGGAAATATCCGCCTCAGTATAGGATGACGCAGCAGACGGAATAGTTTTAATACTTGGCTTCTACAAACGCGGTGTTATAACTGGACACAAGGCGTAAACCTTTAAATTGTTCCAGCGTAGGAAGGCGAAATATTATAATGCGTTAGGGCCATAGCATACACGATACTTTTAGCGTCATTGATCGGCGATTTTGCATCTGTACCGATTTTGCATCGCATATACATAGATCCCCCGAAGGTCAGACTTTTTGTCAATGGATAATATGGTCGAGTTGAGGTGCTAGTACGTACTAGATCGATGATTCACATAAAATAGTTCACCAACAGCTCAGTTCAAAGGCAATAAGGTTTAAAGGCCTATCTAAATTTTTTATCGACACGTAAGAGTCGTTATAATATGCACACATGCCTACATCTTCGTTTTTATTTTAAAACCCACCAAACTATCTACCAATAGAGAGACTGTACTCTGCAGACGTTCTTAATCGACAGTCTTTTTTCTTTTACTAGTGTAGATATATCATTGCCTTCAAGTCGTATTCTCACTGTATCTCGCCAGTTTCGACAGTAGGTCAGTAGAATTGCAATGGAGTTTTACAACCTGATATATTTTTCAGCTCTCAATAGTATCACTGCCACTTTTGGCACCCGCTATATAGCTTATCCCTTCTACCGCCTAATCAGGTTACGTTACATTTCGCACCGGACAATATGTTGAGTAGTCATCTCGGGTCTATGTATGCGTCTAGTGACTAAATAAGTTTTAGTCACTAGTCAAAGTCAGTAATCAAATACTGAACTAAATACATGTAGTATGCACATTCGCGTTGATCCATGCCATCGAGTTCTTAAAAAATAAATCGCCAATATAACAGCAGCGTGTGTGCTATGGTCCTTACAGAGTTTATTATCTTTATCTATTTTAAACACATTCCTAGGCCTGTGTGAACTGCCGACGCAGCTGTGACTAATCACTTAGCGATGAAATCTCGCACGAAAACCAAATAGGACCAATGAGTCAGATCAGATAAAAAGCGGACTACACTGACCAGACTGATTCATGGCGTTAAGTGGAGTCTTAATGGTGCGTAAGTAAATTTCTTAGAAGTCACGCTAAGTTAATATCTAAGAAATTTATTTATTCAAGTCGCATCATACTAAAAAACAAGAATAACAAGATTTTACTTAGCTAAATATAATAACCAGATGATCACTATCTTCAAAAAAATATATGACCTGTATAAATTATTATCCTCGGCGTCGAAATATCGAACAAAGTCCAATTTGGGAGTCATTTGGAGGACAAAGCCAAATTGGCTAGCAAAAAGTTGGGCGTCCTGGACAGAGCCAGGCGGTACTTCACACCGAGACAGCGCCTTGTACTATACAAAGCGCAAGTTCGTCCTCATGTGGAGTACTGCTCACATCTCTGGGCAGGCGTGCCTAAATATCAGCTAGACCCACTTGACTCCCTCCAAAGGCGTGCTGTTCGAATCGTCGGGAATCCCAATCTTACGGACAGATTGGAGTCACTGGAACGGCGGAGAGACTTTGGGTCACTCTGTGTACTCTATCGGCTCTTTCATGGGAAGTGCTCTGAGGAACTGTTTGACTTGGTACCATCGTCACCGTTTTACCAACGTACCACTCGACACCGCAGCAAGGTTCATCCATTTCACCTGGAAACGATATGGTCTTCAACTGTACGTTTCCAGCGATCATTTCTCCCACGTACGTGCAGGCTCTGGAATGAACTCCCTGCTGCTGTGTTTCCCGAGCGCTATGACATGTCCTTCTTTAAACGAGGTTTAAGAAGAGTATTTTCTTCACGGTAGGCAACGGCCTAGCTGTGCCCCTGGTATTGCAAAGGTCCATATGCGGCAGCATCACTTACAATCAGGTGTGCTGCCTGCTCGTTTACCACCATCGGCAATAAATAATAAAAAAAAAAAAAAAAAAAAATACATGTCATACGACTGGGCTCGCTTCTCTTCCACAGTGGGAAGAAAATTGATCTACTATACTACTAAGAGCTGGCATAGAAATCTGCAAAGCATATCAAACATTTAAATGTTAAAAATAAAATTCAATGCAACCGAAAAAGGATAAATGTAATCCTACTTTGCTTTCAGACAGATATAGTCTCAGATGCTTACCAGATATGGAGTCTTTGGTAAGTAGCTGCACAAAAATGGAAAAGGGCCATGTCATGAGTATGGCGCGCCAATTGACGATATGTGCCACATATTGGAAGTATACCCCGCCTGGGGGTTCCTAGCGCCACCTCCTGTCAGCGGACAATGGAACGGACCTGTCGTTGCCGACCATCATCTCCAGGAAGCTCGGCAGCGATAGGTGCTGGTCGTCGATGGCTTACTTTTGTGAAGTTGTCATGACAAGGAAGGAAGACGCAAAGTGGGCACTCGATGCACTTGTGTACGCTAACACGCTCCGCCGGTAGCGACCAGGCAGGAGGAGACGACGCTATGCGCTCCTCCTCCCACCGCCCTGAATTATGACAGGACGTGACCAAACAGCCAAGCGTTGAGGTGTGGGAGGATAGGGCGTAAATGAAAATTCACAGCGTGAACAAAAAAAAGTTAGATATAGTCTAAATGCCTTAAGTAGGTAATGCCACTGCAAAAAGAAATATTGCATTCAAAGTCGTATGCTCATCTCCATCGCAACGTGCTCAATAGTGAAATCTCTATAAACGAACAAAAAAAAATAAGCTGCTCAAATACTATAAGAGAATAAATAGATTGGCGAAAACAATTACGTAATTCTACTACCAAATTAAGCGAGAGGGGATGTTAACTAACCCACTTGTTATCCTATTTGATACAGAAGTTACTTTAACTATAGGAGGCTTGTTTCATATTAAGAGATATACAAAATTGATGACATAGATATGAGGAGAATAGAATCAAAGTTCACAAAAAAAAAACAAGATAAATAGATCTAATAGGACTAAGTAATTGGTTACTTAAAAGAAATGTATATGTGTATTGTGTGTATATCTTTAAAGATTTCTAATGTTTATGCGAGTATTACACATTGTATATAAAACTATCTTACGGATTTAATCGCCTTAGTATTTGTTGCGCGAGCAACGTTTCGAACACTCTATAGCGTTCATGGTCACGGGCGAACTGACTATCAAAAATCAAATACAAACGCGATAAAATCCGTAAAATAGTTTTATATACAATCCATATCTTTATTTGATCAGTTAGTGTAATAGTAGTTTTAAGTGAGGTATTTTGTAAAAACTTTTATGAGGTATTTTCAAAATAATTTGGATAATCTAAATTAGTGTGAACATTTTGGATAATCCAAATTATTTTGAATTTATTTAGGTAATTTGCCGTAGGGTGACGGAGTAAGAATACAATTCACCATTCCCTATCTTCCCGTGGATGTCGTAAAAGACGACTAAGGGTTATAATATGCATATAATATCTATGCAAGAGAAGGAAAACTCGAAATAAATCCCTATACCAAACTGTCTGACCAGCATGATATAGTACGGTCAATTTCCCTCCTATTGTGGAGGAAGCTCGAGCCCAACAGTGGGACGTATATGAGATGAAATAATAATAATAAAAAAATTGAGGCATCCAAATTATGTTGAAATATTTCTTTTTGCATCCAACGAGCGAACAGTGGCGATTTTGCTTTTAAACCGCTCACATACTCCAGCAATACTATACAATAGATAACTGGTGGTGTAGTAAAGTTACTAGGTGAATTAGAAAGATCCTTTCGTCAAATATGCCTCTGTTATAGCAAAGGCCTAAACTAGCGTGTTACCAGCGATGACTTATAGCTCAAAAGTATAGTCTGGCAGGCTCAAAATAAGACTGAATATCGCTCATCGTGCTAAAGACAGGGCTATGCTCGCAATTCCTTGACGAAAATATGGAAGGTACAAATAAAAACACAAGTTATCAACATGCCCAGAAGAAATGGTACGCTGAAAGGACAATGCGCAGACTACGTAGCTTATAGAACCTTTGGAAGAAAAAGTTCTCGAACGACGACAACATAAAGGTAGCTGGAAGCCGTTAGATATAAGTGGCCCGGGCCAGTTCTGAATGGCATTCCCTCTATAAGCTGATGGATTGAAGACATAGCAAATGTTATCAAAGGAAATAATACAAAAGGCAGCAAATCCGTATTTAAATTTGAACGTTTAATGTTATATAGAATATAAGAGCTTCGTAAATACTTCGGCGCCATTAAGTGAAGTAATATTCTGTACGTAATTTGAAAGATAATGAAAGTAGCTAAGGATTTCTGAGATACGGAACTTGAAAGCAGCGTTTAGATGTAGAGAAACGCATAAATGAAGTTTTAGATAGGCGGGGCAATTTATGTCGGTGTTCCCTAATAAGACGATTTATTTTGACGCTACGTAAATATCGAAATATCTACTTCTTAATGAAGAAAGTTTTTAAATAGTTCCTAATACTTTAGTAGTCATGTCGCGTTGGTTACATTCTCAGGGAGGACAAGTCTTTGCCGGTGTATTTTAATTCTGTTAACTGTGAGTTTATATAGTCGATAACAAGGGCGTATTTCTTTAAAGCTACCTTAAGTATCGATCAACTAATCGGTACCGATGGTCAACCCAATAGCGACGGGTAGATGATACGGTAGGTTATGGGGCCGTACGTCGCTCTTCCATAATCGGAGACGTATCGGACGAGCTGTGTTCAGAGCATAGGTAGATATATATAACCTGCCATAACAACATGCAACAACAAGTATTACTATCTATATTTGTATAATATTTATATTCGCACATTACCGCTGTTGCGTTTTAAAAGTATCTAATTGTCCATTTTCGAAATCACCGTATAATTGCCATAACAACGTAGAATGCAAGTTCATGATGAAAATATATTTAGGTAACATTATGTCGTGTTTTCAAACATAACAAACATTTTAAAAGAGCTGTCAATTGAATGCGTAAAATGTTCAACAGGCATTTTAACATTACAGAAGTTATGGATAATAATGAACATGTAAGCCCTACGTGCCATGGTAATCATAACATTAAATAACATTTGCACATAGACTTAAGCATGCTCCTTGGTACGTACCTGGCCGTTTGTATAATGCAACACGCCGGTATGCGATATAAATAATAATTACCCGTATACTGTTGACTTGACGCCGGCTCTTAGCTAGTGTTCGCACGAACGAGCGTGAAATAATTAATTAAAACATTAGTTTACCTTTACATAAAAGAGCTTTAGTTCAGGTATTGTAGGAGTGGGTATTTCATATTTATATACAACTATTATTTATTATCCAGGCCACTATATGGTCTATCCAAAATTTGAGCATGTGATGCACTTATTCTTGCTACCACATTAGTAGAAGAATAGTTGTCTCTTATTATCCTGTACTCACCACCGAGCCCCGATAGTGACTGAACCAAAAAAAGTATTGCACAAACTGCATGCACATCTGAATCAGTCAGAGCATTCCTATGATCCCAATACCGAATCAAGTTGTTAAAAAACAAACAAGATACAAAAAAACATTGATCAATGAAATATAGGCTACATACACACATCATTTAATCAACATATAGCATACAAAATCAGTCAAATATGCAAGAAAATGTATCAATTCCAAGAAAACAACTGCCTCACCATTTAAAAATTGTTTCTCAATACAGTTATTACTGTTTTTAAAGACGATTTATTAAGGAATAAAATGCTACAAGTTAGATATAACAAGTAGTGACAGAATAAGAATATAATTCATCACCCCCTATCTTGCCCATGGGTGTTTTAAAAGATGTCTAAGGAATATAACATGCCCAGAGTGGTATAGTAACTCAACTTCCCTCGCACGGGGAAAAAGCGAGGAGATTATTATGATGATAATATAATCCTTAATCAATTATGCTCCTTTCACATAGAAAATGGTCATGATGAAATAGCTAAGCTCCAATAGGCCATAAAGTTAATTTAGTAGTTGTAAAATCTCCAATAATAAATACTAAACGATAAATATGCCCTTTATTACCTTTAAATATGCCCTTTAAGTAGACTTTTTTAAAAGACAACACCCATCACTAAGGAAATAATCCTTGTGTTGCAAGGAACTTTACAGAGGGCAAAAAGTATTGTCCTGTGTGGGAATCGAGCCCACAAAAAACACAAATAATTATTACGGTATCCGTGAGGTCTATATTGTTTCAAATCATACATTTGCATTGTAGATATTGTTTCAATATTGTCTAATAGTAATGTCCTATATAGATGGTTCTGCTATTAGTAATTTTGTAGAAAATACAGCGCTTAAAAATGTATCAAAACTACAATTTTAAATGTTTAAGGGTCAATTCCATTTCTATGAAAATGTAATAAATCTGTCATCAGAATTGAAAGCATAAGAATTTATATAAAAATAACTCTTTGGAGTTAGTAATTGGTGGGCTCAGTTTGGCTGCGAAAAATACCAAGTACCCACAATTTATGAAAATAATTATTTTATACATTCTCAGTTGTATTTTTTATCATTATAAAGTGAAGGTATTATGAAACTTTCACTATTTGTTTAAAATCCTCTAAATATTAATTATCTACAACTGTCTAACCTTGTCACAGCAATCGCAAGAAAGGCATGTAGCATTTCTCGCAACTGAGATGTAAAGTACATAGTAAAGTAAAATACCTAAGTATTTTGCTAAAATTATCACACGATCTCAAAAACTCCAACTGGTAATACATTGATAATGTGATAAAGCGTCAAGAAATTATAAAAAAGCAACCTAAATAAACCGGAAAACAGCCTTTACAAAGGGGTTAAATAAAAAAAAAACAAATACTTACATTCGAAGTACAGGTTGAAATATCACGCCGAGATTTCTTTATAATTTCACAGGTCCATCACAGAGCACTTAGCATTACTACAAGCAAAATACTTTTTACAAATTACCTTTAGTCTACAGCTGACTCTTAACAACGTTTCAGTGCAAAATACTACACGACACCCGAAAGTAATATTGTCACCGTAGCGGCAAATACTATCAAATAAGAATCAACTACGAAACAAAAACGATACTCTATGATTCGAAACCACTCAATTCACTTATCCATTATTTGCACATGCATTAAAAGTCGCTTAACGTCCACAATGTTCTAACCATGTACTGGCAAACCAGCCATTCGCCAAACGAACCGTACGTCACAAACGACTAAGTACAGATCACGATTACGCAGAATAAAATTTATGCAATGTTGCCATATGATTTAACCAAACTGGATTTTTTTCCTTGTAAAATTCTCCACGTTAGTTAGAATAAAATAATATATTCGAAAATATATGATCACCATTCTAATAGATTATCTTTGTCCCAGAACCATAAACTATACCCATATTGCTTGAATTATTTTTAAATGTGTCTGGTGGTTAGCTTGAGAAGGTAATAATTGTACAACGAATTAGCGAAGAGGTCTTGCACCTTGCTAACAATTTTGTCGTAATTTCTTAATAAAATAACGTCTGTTTAAAATAATGTCGGCGTAACCCTTCGACGCTTACCTTTATTGGTATAAACTCAGAAAAGAAATTCCTAAATAATATCCGAGACCAGTTGCAGTCGTCCATGGTTTAGAAAAATCTGGGCGGCTACACGTCAGAAGTAGTCTGCGTACCAAAGCAGGAATAAGGCCAGGAGAAGTAAGAATAAGCTGATCTTCTGGCCCAAATTTTAACCTCCAATACAGCACTAGACGCTGAATCCATCAAACAATCCCGCGATAAGAAAGCCTTGAATTCGCATTACTTAACAATCAGTCAAGCGGGCACTGCATCTTCTAGATATTTGAGACCGGATGGCATACCTGCAACGGTCGTACTGTAAAAGGTCGAACAGCATTTAGTTCAAGGCCCTTCTATCGAAGCTACTATTATATAAAATCCCCGAGAGACCTCTTAAATGGGTTGTTAGCTTTCTGGATGGTCGGAGCATAAAAATTGGCTGGGATGATTGGATGGATTTTGCTCAGAGACTTTAACTGATAATGCTGCGCACTACAGGGCTCGGTTCTTGCCTAATCCTATCTATTTTCCGTATTAATGATATGCTCTCTATAAAGAATGTAAAGAACACGTGTGACGAGCGATACTCCTGGAGCAGAATGTCCTTTGAAGCATGTTAGAAGTAAGACAGCCTCAACTTGAGTTTGAAGTCGAGGCCTCTCTGGGAACGGACCTTGGAGTGCGATTAACGGAACTTAGTATAGTTCAATCCCAAGTTATGATACAAGTTTGAGCACTCCCTCCAAAGAAAGATCATTTTATCGTAGTACCTTAGTCTCTGAGAGTCTCTAAGAGTATTGTAATCCTCGTCGACGAAATATAAATAAATATAAAGACTAATTGGTGAGCATTGGGCTGGGCATCCTGAATAGACCCTAGCGATATTTCACGTCAAGACAACGACTTCTCTTTTACGAAGCACAAGTTCGTCCACACCTGGAGTACTACTCCAATCAATGAGCGTGTGAACCCAAATGTCAGCTTGACCTACTTGACTCTATACAACGAGATGTTGTTCGAACCAACACACACAACGTCTCCTTTACAACATTGTACAACTCGACACCACACTATGATTCACCATATCCTTTGGCAAGTATGTCAACCTTGAGTGTATGTTTTTAGAGTTCATTTCTCCCACACATGTGTAGGTTCTTCAATAAACTATGGTTTTTCTCAAGCACCATCTCCATCTGCAAATGAGTTTTGAGAAGAACTCTTGTTTCATACTAAGCACGGATTTGGCTGTACTCCTAGCATTGCTGAGGTCCATGAGCGGCAGTTACAACTTACCATCAAATTGGTTACTAAACTCGTCTGCCACCAAAAAGCAATAGAAAAAAATGTAGTACAATGACAATGAATTCCTCTAAGTAAAAAAAATACTCATTGTGAATTATATAAAATTAATTCGGTAATTTAGCACGAGAATCAATGGACACTTACAATAATCTACTCTATCTTTATAAGATAATAAGTTTCGTCAAAATTGATGACCCTACACAAGTTTTAAATGATATTATTTAATTTTAAATAAAACTACTTTACGGATTTTATCACGTTTGTATTTGATTTTTGATTACCCGACGTTTCGAACACTTTACAGCGTTCATGATCACGGGTGGACTAAGATGTCTCACGTCCAACAAGTTATTGTTACTGCAGAAAATTTTATAATTATCTACCCGATACAGAAATTAGTTATTAAATATTGACCCACATTTTGATACAAAATTTATTGCCAGTGCAAGAAGAAAATGATTCATTTTCTTCTACTTCAAAATTTATTGCCAGTGCAAGAAGAAAATGATTCATTTTCTTCTACACTGGCAATAAATTTTGTATCAAAATGTGGGTCAATATTTAATAACTAATTTCTGTATCGGGTAGATAATTATAAAATTTTCTGCAGTAACAATAACTTGTTGGACGTGAGACATCTTAGTCCACCCGTGATCATGAACGCTGTAAAGTGTTCGAAACGTCGGGTAATCAAAAATCAAATACAAACGCGATAAAATCCGTAAAGTAGTTTTATTTAAAATGTATAATACTCGCGTAAACATCAGAAATCATTATGATATTATTTAATATTTTTAATAAAATTCTGTACTGTGAAGTAAACAATGAATGTTGTTTGTTTCTTGTGTTGTGTATTAAAAGAGATATAAGGGTATCATCATTACTATAGTCGGTAACTTTATTTTCCCTTTTCTGTTGCTGTAATTTATTGGCACTGATAACTAATAGGACTGTATAATTTAGTCGGTTAAGGCGGCAAACCAATAGGCTTGGCTAGTTTAAACAGGTAATTAAATTTACTCGCTCAATTAGTAGACGGCTTAATAATTCAATTACTTAATTTAAGTTCTAAGAAATATATTTAAAAAAAGCTTGTTGAATATACTCCCATATTCTAGGATTCTATTTGCTTACTAGCATCACTAACAGAAAGCTCGCTATTATAAACTATAAAGTACTCTGTGCTATTCTGGCTATACACGTTCCAATCTACGGGCGCACGGAGTGTATATATACTCCGTGTACGGGCGTATCGCGATGTTACTAGTTCAGTTGAGAATAAACTTATAGCAGTGTTGCAATTTAGCGACTTTGTCGCTAGAAATGACGACTTTTGTTCAAGTGTTAGCGACAAAAAAAAAGTTTTGTCACTAAAAATTGTTTAGCGACAAAACTGGCGAATTGTGGAATCAGCTCTAAAGTCAAAAGTTGATACGGATATTAGTTTTCCGTGGTAGTATGTTATGCTACTAGCACTCTTTGGAATCCTCGAACTATTCCCTAAAAAAAAAAGCTCATCAAAATTTGTCCATGGGATTTTATGTCGTAAATAAGGTTACGTGTGTCCTGATATTACTTAGTACATCCCGACATGTCCAAAAAAAGCTCATCAAAAATTGACCGGACAATACCCGTCGGAATTTTCGACACAAAGTACTTGTTTTAGCGACTTTCTAGCAACTTTTGAATTTCAGTCTAGCGACTCGAACTTCTAGGAGTTGGCAACACTGATTTATAGTAAATTTTTATTGTTGATAACTTGTACAAGTTACTTCGTCTATGAGGACATTCCTTGCCCTGAATAAAACTAATACAATTATTTTCACATTAGTTTGTAGTAAACAAATCAAACGTCCTTATCAAAGAATAACTATATGTAGCACACCATACTATCGGTTTACTGATAGTCCTCATCTTAGTTTAAATAAACTCAAGTGTTGGGCTTGAACCTCCTCCACAATAGGAGACAATTTGACCTACTGTACCACACTGGTCAAACGGATCAAAATACTAAATAGTAAAAGAATACCATTCCATTCACAAAGTTTGAAAACAACTAGTAGTTTTTAGGCTTCCGTGCTCAAAGAGTAAAAACGGGACCCTATTACTAAGACTTCGCTGTCCATGTGTCCGTCCGTCTGTCAGTCACCAGGCTGTATCTCAAAAACCGCCATAGCTAGAGAGCTGAAATTTTTACAAATTATGTATTTCTGTTTACGCGAAACTAGGCAAAGGGAGTGATGATGAGTTGAGAGTGGGGTAACATGGATATGGACAGAGAAACGAGAGGAGCCAGAAACTGGCTGATTTTCTGGAGAAGGAAAGCCTCTTTATGATGAATTCCTTCTTCAGGAAGCAGCCACAAAGGAAATGGACCTGGGTTAGCCCCGATGGTTCAACAAAAAACGAAACCTCGAAAGCTTTCAACTCGAACTACACAATCGCTTCCAATATCTGGACGAGTGCGAATCCCCAAACGATATGAACAGGTTCGTGGAAACTGTCCACGCGGTTGGGTCGCAATTTTTCAAGGCTCACCGCGTTAATAGACCTAAAAAACTTTCCGACCAGACTCTCGAGCTCATGAAGCGGAGAAAAGAAATGACGGTGCAGTCTTCAGCCATTGGTCAGAACATAGGCAGCTGAATAGGCAGATCACCAGGTCTGTGCGTCGCGATATTCGCCGATTTAATACGTTTACGTATTAAAAGAGCGATAGAGCGGCATCGTGGCTCACAAGTGTTTCCACAAGATCTGTCTATTGGGAAAAGCCAAATGACTACGCTGAAGATCGATGACGGTACTGTCACTTCATCCCAAAGTGAGATCTTGGGAGAGCTCGAAAGGTTCTATGGACAGTTATATAAATCATCCCGAAATTCTGTTGTCGGCTTGGTCCAAGATCCCAGATCCAAGCTAACTCGGCACTATACCGAAGAAATCCCGGATATCAGCTTGTACGAGATCAGAATGGCTCCCAAAGAGCTACGTAATGGCACCGGGAGATGACCGAAGTACGGCAGACCTTCTGAAGGAAGGCGGTAAGCCGGTCTTAAAAGCCCTTCAGAAACTATTTAATTCCGTTATCCTCGGGAGCGACGTTTCAGAGTCGTGGACCAGGAGTGTGGTGGTGCTGTTCTACAAGAAGGGTGACAAAGCTCTTCTAAGGAACTACAAGACCCATATCACTCCTGAGCCACGTTTACAAGTTGTTTTCGAGGGTCATTACTAATCGACTCACGTGCAAGCTCAATGACTTCCAGCCGCCTGAATAAACCGGCTTTCGAAAAGGCTATAGCACCATAGAACGTATTCTCACGCTTCGACAGATTATACAAAAGACCGAGGAGTATAATCGGCCTCTGTGTATAGCATTTGTGGACTATGAGAAAGCCTTTGATTCAGTCAAAACTTGGGCGGTGCTGCAGTCCCTTCAGCGGTGCCAAATCGACCATCGCTATATCGAAGTGTTGAAGTGTTTGTATAGGAACGCCACAATGTCAGTCCGTATCCGGGATAAGAGTACGAAGCCGATCCAGTTGCAGAAAGACGAGAGACAGGGAGATGTCATCTCTCCGAAACTGTTCACCGCTGCACTGGAAGATGTCCTCAAGCTCTTAGACTGGACCGGACTCAATATCAACGGCGAATACATCACTCACCTTCGATTTGCAGACGACATCGTCGTTATTGCAGAATCCATGGCGGACCTTGGCACCATGCTCAACGATCTCAGCAGGGTATCCCAACTAGTGGGTTTACGAATGAACATGGACAAGACGAAAGTCATGTCAAATGCCTATGTCATTCCTGTACCGGTCCTAGTTGGCAATGCGATTCTCGAAGTTGTCGATCATTATGTTTACCTAAGACAAACAGTCCAGTTAGGTAGATCCAATTTTGAGAAAGAGATCAGCCGACGAATCCAACTCGGTTGGGCAGCGTTCGGGCAACTTAAGAGGATCTTCTCGTCCAACATACCTCAGTGCCTGAAAACACAGGTCTGAAAACCAGTGTGTGTAACCAGTGATGACTTACGACACGGCAACGTGGTCCCTAAATGTAGGCCACATAACAAGGCTCAAAGTCGCTCATCTTGCTATGCAGCAGGCTATGTTCGAGATTTCTCTGCGAGATAGAATCCGGAATACGGTAATCCGCAGAGGAACGGGTGTAATCGACATAGCACGAAGAATTCGCACGCTGAAGTGGCAATGGGCAGGCCACATCGCTCGACCGCCAGGCCCACCGGCCTGGGCTTAATACAGTTTTACGAAGCCTACAGCTATCTCTGAAGTGCTTTGTAATAGATCCACTTCCACAATAGCTTCTTCATTTTCCACTTTGGTTTCCGGCCGTTCACAGGGTTTGTTCTGAAGGTCGAAATTTCCAGAACAAAAACGTTGCAACCAAAAACGTACTGTGCTTTCTTTGGCGACACCAGCGCTGTACACATTATTAATCCTTCGAGCTTTTTCTGTAGCACTGGTGCCACGGTAGAACTCGTACTCGTAAATATACCGATATTTCATGTTTGCCATTGTGCGGTCATAAGCGACGCCAAAGAAAAAAATAAGGAAAAAAACAAATGAATGTTTTTAAAACTCAAATATACCAGCTAAATGAATTTATAAATTTGAATTTGGAATTCATAAGTAAAGAGGAGATTTTTCAGATCAAAGTGGTCAGTACGACAAAACGCTAATTTCATATGTAAGGACCTATTATACAGAGTGGAGATAACAATGCGACAATAAATGAAAACACTGGCAATACTAGTGTATAAGAGTATTTTGAAATTAACAAAAAAGTCCTTACAAATTAAAAAAAAATAAAAAAGAAATAATTTCGAAACAAACTTTTTATCTATCTATATTCTATGTATTATATTTTATATTATATATATATATATATATATATTCATTTATAGAGATTCATTTATATATATTTGTAATGAAAGTATACTTTCATTAGTTTTGAATTTGCCGCGCTGCTCATGTTCCGCGCGCCTCCATTTTAATTACCTCCAAATATAAAATCTGACAGATGTCATGTTGTAGAACTTTCGTGTGAAGTACAAATAATAAAATAGAAAACTAAATGTTTAAATAAGATTATAGAAGGAATTGTGTTAATTAAGAAGTGATAATAGTAAACTTAAATTGTCGTTTCTTTGTTTACAGGTAAGATTGTTGTTTAATAGTTTCTTAATGTAAAATAGTTATAGTGAAATAAGAAATACAGAAAATTCTTTGTTTACAGAGAAACATATTTCGTTTATTTTATTATCCTTGATTAAATTGTCTTACAAAACGACAATTCTTGTTTATAATGACGAAAAAACTGCAATTTGCATTTAAATATGTGGCCTCACCAAATGACAAGAAGACAAGTGTAATTGCCATAACTTCTATTACAACAGAGGACAATATAAAGTATATATTGCCAGAAACTGAAAAGTTTGTAAATAACCATCATGAACTGATAAAAACCGAGAATTATAAGAGATTGAAAAAATGCTTCAATCAAAGAGGCCAAGAGAGGGTAATATGGATTACTTGTACGGAAGAAATGCTAAAGATATATTTCGATAACGATGGTAATGTTATATTTAATGATTTGTATTTAGAACAAATAGTGGAAGCATCTATAATAGAATCCACACAGAAAAAAGAATATCATTTAAATTTAAAAAACATAACAGAGAGATTTATAATTGAAACATTTGCATGTAAACATTCAAACGCAAAACAGTGGCTAGAGTTATTTGAAAAGGAATGTACAAGATTCGAAATTAATGAAGATAATACTAAAATTGAGATACTAAGATTATTCCTGGACAGGTCATGTTTAGACTGGTACTCGGCCACACTAACAACGTTGAAAATAGAAGCTGGTTGGTCTGAATGGAGAAAGAAATTCTTGGAGTCATTTGCAGACAAAGGATGGAATACAGGCATGTATGCTATATCCTACAGATATAAAGAAGGTTCCTTGATGGAATATGCTATGAGGAAAGAAAAACTATTGATAAATATGGATAATGATATTGGTACAAAGACGTTAGTGATGCTTATAGCGGCAGGTTTACCCGAGTTTATTAGAAATAAAATAGATAGAGAAAATTGTGAAAGTTCAACTGAACTGTTACATGAAATTAGAAAATGTGATAATGTAATGAATAAAAATAATTTTATAAAAAAGAAAGTAGAAAGACAAGATAATAAGAAGAAATTTGAAGAAAAGAAGCCATGTAAGAATTGCGAAAATTTGGACAAAGGTGTTAGATATCATTCAGAGAATTCTTGCTGGTTTAAAAAGAAAAATGAAAATGAGGCTAGAGTAATTAGTAGCAACTCGGTGATAGAAGTAGATTTAAATACAGAACAAAAAAACGAGTTATCACACCATTGATTAAGGTAAAATATTATTAGAAGGAAAGCTAGAGATAAATGGAACATATGATCCAGGTTCCCAAGTCTCGCTTATAAATTCAAAATTAGTAAAGATAAAAGAAAAAACAGAAGATGTAAATAAAATACTTTTAAAAACAGTCAATGGTGTGACACAAACAAAAGGTTTAGTAACCATTAAAGTAAAAATTTTTGAAAAAGAAGAATACATTGATGTATTTGTTATAGAAAGGGATGATTTTGAAGATTTTCTCATAGGTTTAGACATAATAAAGAAATTTAAACTAATTCAAGATGAAAATTTACAAATATCTCATAAAAAAGAGAACCAGACAAAGAAAACAGTACCACAGACAGAGAAATCAATAAACACATTAAATAAGAATGAAGAAGTAGAAATTAAAATAAATTTTAATGAACATATGAATGAAGATGAGTTTAAAACAAATTTGGATCACTTGAACAGTATAGAAAAATTAGGGATTGAATATCTTATTGAAAAGTATAACACAGTATTTGCAAAAAATAAATATGATGTAGGTACTGTTACTAACTATGAAGCTCGAATAGACTTACTAGTTGATAAATTTTGTAATAAGAGGCCATATAGATGTACTATAGAGGATAAAATGGAAATAGAAAAACAAGTGGCAAAATTACTAGAAAATAAGTTAATTGAAGAGTCCTACAGTCCGTTTGCAGCACCAGTAACTCTAGCATTCAAGAGAGATGAAAACAAACGAACAAGATTGTGCATAGACTTCCGTGAATTGAACAAAATAATTATACCACAAGCTCAACCATTCCCATTAATAAACGATTTAATAATAAAAACAAGGAACTGTAAATACTTCACTACGCTAGATATTAATTCTGCATTTTGGTCAATTCCGCTATGCATTGAAGATAAACAAAAAACTGCATTTGTTACGCAAGAGGGGCACTTCCAATGGACGTGCCTACCATTTGGATTAAAAACAGCACCAGCTATTTTCCAAAGAATCTTATCCAATATCTTAAGAAAACACAATTTGAAAGATTTTTCAGAAAATTACATAGATGACATATTAATCTTTTCAAAATCATTCAATGAACATATAGAACATATAGAAAAGGTAATAAAAGCAATAATAAATGAGGGCTTCAGATTAAAAATTAAAAAATGTACATTTGCAACAGAGTCAGTGAAATACCTAGGACACATAATTGAACACAATACAGTAAGACCTGTGAAAGATAACTTAATCTCAATACAAAATTTTCCCACTCCGAAATCTCAGAAGAACATTAGACAATTTCTCGGTAAAATAAACTTTTACCATGAGTATATACCAAACAGCTCAATACTGCTAGACCCTTTGCACAAATTGTTAAGGAAAAATCAAAAATTTATATGGTCTGAAGAGTGTCAAAAATCTTTTACAGTTATAAAAGAGTTACTTTGTTCACAACCAGTGTTGGAAATATTTGATAAGAATTTACCAATTAAAATTTATACAGATGCATCACTAGAAGGCATTGGTGCAATATTTAAACAGACACAGAATAATGGTGAAGAAAAGCCAGTGGCATACTTTTCTAAAAAGTTAAATGATTCACAGAAAAGAAGATCAGCAATTTATTTAGAATGCCTGGCGATCAAGGAAGCGGTAAAGTATTGGCAGTACTGGTTAATTGGAAGAAAGTTTACAGTGTTGACAGATCATAAACCATTACAGAATATGAATATAAAAGCTAGAACGGATGAAGAACTTGGTGAGATGACTTATTATTTGTCACAATATGATTTTGAAATTAAATATATTCCAGGCAAAGATAATAATGAAGCAGATAGTTTGAGCAGAAATCCTGTACTAGAACCATTTGAAAATAGTGAAGAAATGCTAAAAATAGTAAATTTAATAACAATGAAAGAGATAAGAATAGATCAAAAAGAAAATAAAACACTGGAGAAAAACAAAACAAATTTGATAGAAAAGGATGGAGTGTTCTATAAAACAATTAGAAATAAAAAAAAGATTGTTTTATCAGAAAAATTAAGTATAGAATTAATTAAAGAAATACACTCTGAATGGTGTCATATAGGGGTTAAGCAAATGATGAATCGTATATGCCCTTTTTATACAGCTAAGAATATCATTGAAAATATTAAAAAAGTGTGTAAAAATTGTGGAATATGTATTAAAAACAAATCCAGAGGACAAGGAAAATATGGACTGATGTCATTTTTGGGGCCTGCAAAACAACCATATGAAATAATGTCAATAGACACTATAGGGGGCTTCGGAGGACAACGATCAACAAAAAAGTATCTTCACCTTCTTGTGGACCATTTTACAAGATATGCATTTATAGCCACATCTAAAAATCAGAGTGCCAATGACTTCATTAAATTAGTAAATGTGGTATTAGAAACAGAAAAAATTGGAACAATACTTACAGATCAATACCCAGGGATAAATTCTAGAGAATTTAAGGAACATCTGGCTGAAAATAATGTTAAACTAATTTTCACAGCCGTAAACTCGCCATTTTCCAACGGTCTAAATGAAAGATTAAATCAAACACTTGTCAACAAAATAAGATGTAAGATAAATGAAAAGGAAGAAAAAAGAGCTTGGACAACCATCGCCAGAGAATGTGTTGATAAATACAATAAAACAGAACATACAGTAACTGGTTTTACACCTGAATATTTATTAAATGGCACAGAGTATTTTACCTCAAGAAATAAAAAGAAATGATAAAGAAAATTGGATAATAGATAAAGAACTTGCTTTAGAAAAAACAAGACAATCACATGAATATAACAAAAATATATTTAACAAAAATAGAAAGAATCACTGGTTTAACGAAGGAGATTTAGTATATATAGAAAATGGAAACAGGTTAAACAGAAAGAAATTAGACGAATTGAGAATTGGACCTTTCGAGATAATAGAAAAGATACGAGGGGTGATCCAAAAGTAATGATAATCAGTTATTTCTAGTGCACACAAAAATACAAAAAAATTTCAGTCACTTGCTCAGTTACCCACTAGTTCAGGAAAAAAAAATCATATAAATAGGCCACAATTCCCGGGAGCTACATTCATTTGAATACGGACTGTCAAGGAGTGAACATCAAAATGGAAAAACACGAAATCAGAGCTGTCATTAAATACCTCTGCTTGAAAAAAATGTCTACCAAAGACATACACAGCGACTTGGTGGAAACATTAGGGGACTCTTCTCCTCCATATTCCACAGTTGCACGCTGGGCTAAGGAGTTTAAGCTGGGAAGAACATCGACGGAAGACGAACACCGCGAAGGACGCCCATCGACGTCCCTCACTGAAGAAAATGTGAAAAAAGTTGAAGAAGTTGTATTGGAAGATCGAAGAGTGACTATCAGGCATGTAGCTGAGGTCACAGGGATCTCATATGGCAGCATTCAAAGAATCCTTGCGAACGAATTGCATATGAGAAAGGTCTCCGCGCGTTGGGTACCGAAAATGTTAAACGACGAGCAAAAGAAGAAACGAGTCGACATGTCAAGAGCAAATCTCGAAAAGTTCCAGGCAGACAAGGACAATTTTTTGTCACGTTTTGTGACCATGGACGAGACCTGGATCCACCATTTTGATCCTGAAACAAAACAACAATCGATGACATGGAAACGATCCGATGAACCGACGCCGAAGAAATTCAAAGTGTCAAGCTCAGCAGGGAAGGTTATGGCGTCTGTTTTTTGGGACGCTGAAGGAATAATCATGGTGGACTACTTGGAAAAGGGGGCCACTATTACAGGCTCCTACTATGCAGAACAAATAAGAAGATTGCGGGAGGCTATTAAGGAGAAAAGGCGAGGCAAACTGCGGGCTGGAGTGTTGTTCCATCAAGACAACGCACCTGTTCACAAAGCTGCAATTGCCATGGCTGGCATTCAGGAAGCGGGCTTTGAGTTGGTGGAACACCCCCCCTATTCACCAGATCTAGCCCCCAGTGACTTCTATCTCTTTCCACGACTCAAGGAACACCTCCGAGGCAAGAAATTTGATGATGATAGCGACGTGATGGCCGCGGTTGAGGACTTTTTTGAGAGTCAAGATAAAGATTTTTTTTGTAAGGGAATTTTAGGTTTAGAAAAGAGATGGACTAAATGTATAGACTTGCTAGGAGACTATGTTGAGAAATAAATATATTTTTTTATTTTATTCATTGTGTTTATTATTGATTATCATTACTTTTGGATCACCCCTCGTATCAGATTCATTATATAAAATAAAAACAGGAAAACGAAAACAAGAAGCTGGGTTCTTCCATGTAACTAAATTACTTCCAATATCAGAATATGAAGATTGAAAGTTGTGAATTTTTTACCCTGGGAGGGGGAGATGTAATGAAAGTATACTTTCATTAGTTTTGAATTTGCCGCGCTGCTCATGTTCCGCGCGCCTCCATTTTAATTACCTCCAAATATAAAATCTGACAGATGTCATGTTGTAGAACTTTCGTGTGAAGTACAAATAATAAAATAGAAAACTAAATGTTTAAATAAGATTATAGAAGGAATTGTGTTAATTAAGAAGTGATAATAGTAAACTTAAATTGTCGTTTCTTTGTTTACAGGTAAGATTGTTGTTTAATAGTTTCTTAATGTAAAATAGTTATAGTGAAATAAGAAATACAGAAAATTCTTTGTTTACAGAGAAACATATTTCGTTTATTTTATTATCCTTGATTAAATTGTCTTACATATTCATTTATATATATATATTATTTATTATTTCCCTTGGTCATCGCATCACGTGTGAACGGATTGAACAATTTAGCTAATTCCTTTTTCGTTGTGTTTATTCAATAATAAACACAAACTCCTGACAATTCAGGAGAATGTTCTTATGATAGAAAAAAATAAGAAAGTTGAGCAAAACATTAGAAAATTTAAGAAAACTTAACAACAATATTATTAATTTTACATGATTATCAGTTGTTTGACATAACGGCCAGTCGTTTGAAATAAATGTCAGCTATTGACAGAATGCGCGCTGCAAATATCGTTTGACATAGATGAATCGGTTGATATATAGTTTATTTATCATTTCGTGTAATTTCATTTCAATTATGTAGTTTTTAAGAAGTTTTTAGTCATCACGCTTATATTTAAAGTTCACATTAATATAAACTTTTTTGTAGATTTTAATAGACTGTGTTGATTTGGTATAAAAAAAGAATGTAATAGAATATTTTTTAATTTTAGTAGATTGTTTTTAATAATGCCAGCAATCAGACGTATAAACGTAAGTCGCAGAACTCGCAATGCTGCAAGTTAAAGACATACAAGAGCAAGTAAAACGCGGAATGAAGTTAAAAGGAATCGATGGAATTGTAATTAACAACATTGAAATGTTGCTTTTAACCCTTATCAAGCCACATTTAATTCTAACGTGGAAATCTATTACATTTGACACCAAATTGTTGCTATTGGATATTTTTTTTTATTAATTTCACCACTTATTATTCATAGTTAAGACATAACGTCTGTCGGGTCAGCTAGTTTTATCATAAATATGGAAACAAAATAGAACACCATTTGTAAATATTATGTCTTTACCTATGAAATTGACGTTATGTATGAAAAAATAAAAGATTTTTTTCATGTATTTTTTATTTGTATTAATCGAAGTAATCACCCATGCAATCAATGCATCTTTGCCAACGCAGCGGCAGTTTATTGATGCCCTTCTTAAAGAAATCAGCTGGACGGGAGGCAACAAATTCTTCAAAGGTATTTTGTACTGCCTCTCGGGTATTGAATTTCTTGCCCGCCAAAAAGTTATCCAAATTCTGGAAAAAGAAGTAATCTGTAGGAGTAAGGTCTGGTGAGTATGGCGGATGACGGAGAGCTTCCAACCCCAATTCTTGCAACTTGGAGACCGTCTGCTGTGCAGTATGAGGTCGCGCATTGTCGTGCAGGAGCAGCGGAGACGAGCGATTGACCAATGCTGGTTGGAGATGTGCCAGCTTCTCCATCATTGTGTTCAGTTTTTCACAGTACACATCTGCAGCAATGCTCACCCCGTTTGGTAAGAAGCTGTGATGAATCACACCGGCGCTAGACCACCAAACAGTGACCACCACTTTTCTAGGAGTAACTTTTCGTTTGAGGCATTGTTTAGGTGCTGAACCAGGATCCAACCAACTTGCTGAGCGCTTGCGGTTATCAAACAGAATCCATTTTTCATCGCAAGTAACAATTCGTTTGAAAATTCCTTCATTTGTGTGTCTGTTGAGCAATGTAAGGCATGTCTCGACGCGTACTTCGCGCTGGCGATCATTGAGTTCGTGGGGCACCCATTTGTCAAGCTTTCTTACCTTGCCAATTTGACGCAAATGGACCAATATTGTTTTGACGCTAACGTCGAAAGCTGCTGCTAATTCAGCCGTAGATTGTGTATCAACGTCTTCCACAATCGCCTTTAATTCGTCATTGTCGACCAAAGTCTTCGGACGACCGCGAGGTTTATTTTTCAGGTCGAAATTTTCAGAACGCAAGCGAGCAAACCAATAACAGGCGGTGCGTTGGTTTGTAGTGTTAACTCCGTAAACGTCGTTGATGTCGCGTGCTGCTTGTGCCGCGTTGCTGCCACGACGATACTTATATTCCATAATTACTCGAATTTTTAACGTATCCATGATGACGAAAAAGATTGAAATGCGATGAAAACGTAACACTAATCAATAAACTAATGACTACTTTTGGAAAATGAATTTCATGTTTTAAAATAAAATTAATTTGAAATTAGAATTCTTAGCCATACAAAAGTTATTTTGATTTGAAATGGCCAGCACTGCAGAACGGCAATTACACAGGTAAAGACCTATTATGTCTATAATCAGTCTAGATAGATCAGTGTGCCTACTCTTGAATCTCGATTCTAATCCTAAATCCAATCGCAGCTCGAATTTGAGCAAATTTGGTACTCTTGAAAGCGACACTAGCGCCCGATTGGAATCAAATTAGGTGGAACGTTTCTAAACTAAATGAATTCGACTCTCGTCGATTAAGTCAAATATTTGCTACTCCCGACGGGATTTTGACGTAGTTTAAAATCGTTAATGTTACACATTTTCAAGAAAGCGTCTTTGTGGTGATCGAGTTCGATAACGTTATTAATTTAAAGTAAGAAATCATGGCACATTTGGTGAAAATAACAACGACGAACGCGTAAAATTCATTCTCGATTTTGTTGAAGAGTACCAAATATAAGTTTGGTGAGATTGGAATCGAATCGGATTCGAAATTAGAATTGATTTCAAGAGTAGGCCTTTTTTTTTTTTTTGGGTGGGCTATGGTAAGCGCACGCGCGGTTCAGTCCGTCCGAGGCGATGAACGGTTGGCGCGTGGGCCCATAACCCACCCGTACCCACGTCTCCTCATTGTTGGGCCGACCACCGGAGCAGATGTGACTTGTCGTCAGTGGTCGGCCCAACGGAATACCCTTTCGGGTAATCTCACCTCTCGACGTCCTGGGACGTCGGTCGCCGTCGCGCGGTCAACCTCTCTGCGGATGACGGACAATTCCCCAGTCCGATAACCCGCAGCCTCGGCTAGGTAAGAGTAGGCCTACTGATATTTCTAAATTCATTGTTAAATTGTTTTTTATTTCTTTTTATTTTGTGTTAAGCGAATTGATGTTGCTATTTACTGTTAATATATTTGTTGGTTTTCATAAAGTAAATTTCTTTATTTATTTATAAACTGTAATAATGCATATCTTTTCATATTTTAGTTTTTAGATTTTTAAGTTTTTAATTAATGCAATCATTGTTTCTCCGTTTTATAGTCTGTTGAACCACGTTAAAATAACTGCGGGTATAGATAATACAGCTGTAGCCAATACCTAGTTTCCATTTTCCAGCAGTCCAGTCTTGCCAGTGTCGAGTTTTTCAGCGCGAATATGGAAATGTCATGTTAAGCTCTTTTATTATATTAGTTTTTTTAGTGTTTTATAGTGTTATATTGAATAATTTTGCTGATGTTTTACGTAATATAATACAATTAAGGTGCTGAAGTTTGGTGAATGTGATATAAGAGTGGTTTACGTGTATTTTCATATTCTACCGAAATTCCCCGAGAAATTATTTAATTAGGTTTTCAGCGCCTAATTAATGATAACGACTTGAGTTGCTGACGGACAATGACTATTAATTAGTTATACAATATGAAGAAAATTATTTGTATGTAAAGAAAATTATTTGTAAGAAAAATTTTTGTAAATTATTTGTAAAAAATTATTTGTAATTTGAAGAAAATTATTTGTATGTAAAGAAAAATATTTGTAAGCTACGTAAGACAATGCAGAATAGTCGAAAAGACTTTAGCCTACCCGTGAGGACAATCCAAACAATCTTGCCAGTGTCATTTTCTTTTGTAAACAACCTGACGTGTACTTCATAAAAATACTCACTATCAGTTAGTGTTGAAGATATAAATACAAAATTTTTAATATTATAACATTCAATCAACAATGTCTGAATCAGAAAGACTTATAAGGAACGAAGAACCATCTTCTGCAGATACTTTTGACGGAAGAGGCGATAACGACGCTAACACAGCGACGTCCGAGAGAGATGCGTATTTTCAGGCTCTTCGATTATGGATTCAACAAGCCCAGATGTATCAGAACTTATCCACCTGTTTTCCGTATTACATGATGACATTTCAAGGATTACAGAGCAATCAGACGAATGTTCCATTATTGAATAATAACTATCAGTTCCAAGGACAACATTTTCCTTTCCAGGTGCCAAATGCACCTCGAAATGTTCAAGAAACTCAGCCTCAGGCCGAACCTATTGTACCCGCTGAAGGTAGTAAGCTAATAAATTTTGTATATTAATGCTCAATACTGCTTTCTGCAAAAGTTGCACTTCTCTTTTTTATCAAATTGAATTTGATAGTAATGTCATACCTCTGTGTTAATAATCAGGACGTTGTTGATTTAAAGTTTTATTGTTGCAGTGATTGCACGTCATGGTGGATATGAATATGTGATACCACCACTACATAAGAGGCTTTTTGCTGAGTTTATTGATTTTATATTACTATTTATTCTTAAATTAATTGTCACTTTTATTGCCGTTGACATGTTTGAATTAATGTAAGTATGTTTTAACAATGTTTTTATATTTTATTGTATAAACTTAATATTGCCTGTTATGATTATATTCAATTAATTGGAATAAAAGTCGACACATGTTATATTTACTATAAGGTTTTGCTCTATTGATGCTTATCCAATTTTGCATATGACCAGATTTCTAAACTAACAATAATTATTTAATTATGATGAGGCCCACTATGGTATGTATGCTAAAGACCTATAGTCATATAACATTTATTATGAGTAATCCTTAGTAAATAAAGAACCCCTTTGTAGACTTTTCACAGCTTGCATCACTGAATTATATAATAGTTTATTTTCATGTATTTATTGCCATTAAATGGACATTATTTCACAATTTGCTGAAAGATAAAAATATCTTTATATTATTTTCACCTTTTTGCCTTGTATACAGGGTGTATCAGGTTATGGGACAACTGTTCGAGTATGTTGTAGTTTAACGGTCATAGATCGTAATTAGAATGTACATTACACAAAAAACAATATAACATAAAAATTATAGTGATTTAAAAAAAATGTGTCAAAGAGTCTATGCCTTAAATGTTACGTATTATGTAGGCATGTACAGACAGAATACATTTAGGCATGTAAAGCTTCGACAGTATAATTTCATTCATTTATACTTAGAATTGTGCAAACGCTTCAATGACATGTAGGTACAACGGCAAGCGGTCAACGCTCATAGGCCGATCAGCTGTTTTAAAGCGAAGTTAGTTTTGCTTATGTGAACGTAATAATTAATTTCTTCAATTTCTAATGAATATTTAACAAAGTATGAATATGTTGCGTATTAAGTATCATTGACTTTATACATTTCAATTAGATTTAAACAAAAAAACAATGACAAAATTGAAAACTTTACATGTCTCGAATTCATTAACGAATCCATATTTTTCCTTCAAATTTTTTTTATTGGTTCTTACCACCATTGCCTACCCCCCGTTTGATCAGTTGTCTCATAACCTGATACACCCTGTATATATTTCACTCTTGGGCACCTTTACCTACCCACCTACCTATGTAATATATCACTGGTTAAATGAGTAGGTGTGTATATGCCTACTCATCTGTATACATATCATAAGACCCTTCCCCTTTATTTTCCCTATCTTGCTTATAATGCTTTCAAGCCTTCCTTTTTTGTTGCATGCTATTGTCTGGGGCGATGGATGAGCATTGTGCGACCCCATAAGCTACCGTATTTCCAGTCCATCGCCATTGGGCCGACCACTAGTAACAATTCCTTGACATCCATGGCTGGCTCCAGCACTTTCATGTCAAAGACATGTTTTGGGTCTCTGTGAAATAATCTTAAAAAGGTTTTATTGTAGTTTTGTTTCAAGTTTCCATTCTCTTATAGTCACCTCTGTTCAGGTTGTGATACTACCTCATAGTTATGTTTTACAACATCCAAGACTCTACTGTTCTCTTACTGCGTCACCAGATGGATGATGTTGATGATTTTTTTTTTCCTTAACCTTTAAGAGAAAATATCTCACTTATTGTGAATCACAATAATTAAGAAATCCAATGGGCACTTGTAATGAGCTTTTCTATGGCTTTATAACAAATTATAGAATAGAAGTCTTTATTTGCTTTAAATGAGGTACATTTATGGGTGTAGGTGATCAAAGATATAAAATTACAAGCCCATCTAGTCATTACAAATGACATGCAAATATAAAATATATACTTACAAACTATTTATAAAATTAAAATTATTTAACGATTATATAAAATGAATGCAACAATTTAAATAAACACATTAGGTATCTACAACTAATTATGAATCAATTCTGTAGACCAATTTATTAAATAGATATATAACATATAGATTTTACATATTATTTTCTATACAATATATAGATTTTATTGTTATTTCTAATAAATCTTTGAGGTTAGCGTTGCCAGGCGTCCGAATAAAGCCGGACATAGGTAGGCTTTTTAATTGCGTGTCCGGTTAAAATAATCGGTGTCCGGCTTTTATTAGGCTTTTTACATTTCGCAAACGAGCTAGCGCCGAGCGTGGCTGAACGCAGGCGAGTCGACTGTTGTCATAATAATCAAAAAAGCTTAATTTTACATACATTTTTTATCGTACCTAATAATACTAAATCACAGAATCCTCAGTAGGGTGTCCGGCTTATCTACCCAAATGTCCGGCCAAACTGGCTGGTCTGTCCGGCTATTAGGTTTGACGACCTGGCAACCCTATTTGAGGTCATAAAAGTTTTTCTGCATCAGCCACCAACGCAGTTTTGCTATAAAGGGCATAGCAGGATTAATATAGGAATTCTGCCCCATCGCTTTCTTGAGTTATACTCAGGGGGTCGATTTGGCGTCGAATGAAAATAATTCACCTCAATTTTTAGCTCTTTAACTCAAATGGTACCCGAGAAATAAAAAAAAAACTGTTTTTCGAAATTATTTTTCTTTTTATAGTAAAATTCAGAATTAATTTATGATGATTTTTTTTCTGATTCTTACAAGTCCAAAACATATGATTACGATTTTCCAACTGAACGTCATTCCACCACTATTAACATTAAACATTATTCCACCACTTCAAAAAATTCTGATGTACAGAGGGATATAAAAGACATTTTCTGACAAATTTTGGTGAGTGACATATTTCAAAAAGGTTAAAAAAAAAGATTATAATTTTCTTTTTTTCGTTAAAAATCGACTTTCCGTTGGAAAATCATAATCATATGAATTTTTCGTGTGTTGGACTTGTAAGAATCAGAAAAAAAATCATCATAAATTAATTCTGAATTTTACTATAAAATAATTTCGAAAAAACAGTTTTTTTTTTTCATTTCTCGGCTACCGTTTGAGTTAAAGAGCTAAAAATTGAGATGAATTATTTTCATTTGACACCAAATCGACCGCCTAAGTATAACTCAAGAAAGCGATGGGGGCAGAATTCCCATATTAAACCGGCTATGGCCTTTATTTAGCGGAAATATTTTAATTATGTTCGGTATATCAACATCTTGCTCTTATCCCAATTACTTGGGGTCGACGCAATATGTCATCTGTTTTGACGTATTGCAAAAAGTTTCGGCAATGACTTTTATGACCGGCCGCCTGCCTGACGTCAACCCTCCTTGGGAATGTAATCGTTGACCCAAATGGTACCAGATGGAGTTGGTCCGGGTCAATCTAGGGCTCTTAGTCGTCTTTTACGACACCCACGAGCAAAGCAAGGGTTGGTAGTATTCGAAGCCGCTACCACACAGCACCAATTATGTTCGGTATATGATATAAATTTTTACACACATAGTATATTAATTATTTTGCATGCGATTACTTTTTGGTACCATATTAAGTACAAGCCTGTCAGGATTTCTTATATTTACCCGCTTAGTAATATCTTTAGCTCGTCTAAATACTTCAGGGTGTTGTTTTACAAATTTACCCACTTCTAATATATAAAGACAGACCAGGGGGTAGTATTTTTAATTCTATAAAATACAGAGGACATGATACATCTGGTGCAATATCATATATAGAACTTATGCATCTTTTTTGAGCAATAAAAACTTTCTTTATCTCTGAGCTAGTGCCCCAAATCAATAATCCATACCGAAGAATAAAGAATGTTTTGTGCCCTTACACAAGTTTTAAATAATATTTTATGATATTTAGTTGCTTTTGCAATAAAGTACTATATGGAAAGCTGCTTATCCGAGATACCAAATGACATTCTAAATTTTTTGTTAGACTGGAAAACTGACTTTAGTACATTTGGAAATAATGAAATTATTTAACCTATTTACTTTTTTTAGAGACTTAGAAAAGTTTGACTTTTATAAATTCAGTGAGCATTACGACGATTATAAATATGCAATGGAATTGACATCTGAGATATTATTTCTAGAAATAATTTACAGAATACTTGTCTGCATATTTGAGGTAAGATTTATAAATATTTATATGAATCACTTACAGATTATCAACATCATATCAACTTATATACTTCCCACTTCTGAGAGCATTCTCTACAATAGGTGAGAAATTTCACCTGCTATTGGTTGATACAGTGTTTTATTTTGAGTTTTTCTTCTTTAGCGATGATTAAAACGACTTAGGGATATAGTGTTCATAACATCTATATTATATAAACATTATAGCCCATAGACGTCTTTTACAATACCCAAGGCTAGGGGGTGGTGAACTGTATTTTTTTAAGGCTATTTTTAAAGGCCTTATAAATAATACACACTTAAAAAAATCTACTTTAACTAGACCAAATTGATATGGGACCATAGGGTAAGAATTGGGAATGCCCACCTTTTTGGATTTTTTTAAAAAGGAAGTTAAATAATAATATTGCAGCAGATTTTACAACCATATAATTTAACGAACACAAATTACACCAGCCAACAGCAATTGTGTGGTTGTGCTATGTGGTTTACACAAAGTTTGTCCTGCATGAGCATGGCATATGACACTGGTGTGGTAGTATCTTAACCGCCATGTCATTTGTGCAGTCAAATCTGTCTTACTGATTCACATCATAGAAAATTTTTAAATAGTTATATTCAAATATAATCATCACAGCCCACATAAGTCCCACTGTTGGGCTCGGGCCCCATTCAAAATGAGAAGGAATTTCACCTACTATACCATGCTGGTCAGACATGTTGATATATGGTTTCATTTCGAGTTTTCCTTCTCTTGCACAGATGTTATGTGTAAAGGAGTCGTCTTTTACGACATCCATCACATCATCGCACAGAAATAAATATAAAAATGTGATGAAACAATAATAACTATATATGAATTCAATTTGTTTAAAAAACTTTGTCATTACTAAGAACTTGCTTTGAAATTTAATTTATATTTGCAGGCTTTCTGCTTGTCCGGCAGTGTTGGACGTACAGGCGGCGCAACCCCTGGCAAAGCATTGCTTGGTCTTCGTGTTGTTACTGCTTCTGCCGTTATCCCTGTTGAAGGAAGACCAAGAGAAACAGTGTTGCTGTACCCCGGCAGACCTCTTTCCTTTAATATTGCACTATTTAGATCTCTAATGAAAAACTTTCTTATATCCTTATTGTTTCCACTTTGCGTTATATTGTTCGTTTTTCGACATAACCGTACAGGTTACGATCTACTTTGTGGTGTTATAGTTGTTGAAGAAAATATGTTCCCACCTAGAAGGCATGCGCCTTGAATGATCCTATATAAATTCAAGATACTTGAATGTGTTTCTAAAATTTTTAAATTTAAGACGTTGTAAATAAAATTTAAAGATTTTATCGCGTTTGTATAGCATTCATGATCACCTATGACCATAGCCATTCCATGGTCACGACCACGAACGCTGCAAAGTGTTTGAAACGTAGAGCAATCAAAAACCATATGTAAATACTAACGCGATAAAATCCGTAAACTAGTTTTATTTAGAATGTGTAATACTCGCTTAAACATCAGAAATCATTAATTTAAGACGTGTTTTGGTTGGAATTATTTATTTATTAAATTTTTACATGACTCGTAAACAAACTTTTAGTTTGATTTATGGATTTTATTTTGTTCATTTAGCGTAGAAAAACTCACTGAAACATTAAAACTTGTAAAAAAATATTAAAATGAAGAGGAAATTTTAAATGAGGTACAATTCCTAAATTAAGTTTTTAATGGTGTCTATGTACCAGATGTGCTGGTTTGCAAGTAATGTACTCTGTTAATGTCATATTCTGTTAATATATATATATATATATATATAATAGGAAAAATTAAAAAAAAGATATGTATGCATCCTATCTAGATGATAAAATTGCTAACCAAAGACTTTTGGAAATAAGAGAAAAACAGGAATAGTACAAATTGGAATAATTGTATAAAAACTGTATATCTCTTCTGTTCTCGAGAAGTAGAAAATGTATAAACCTAACTTCATTAATGTTTATATTTATATATTGTGTAATTTTTAGACTATGCTTATTGTTTTTTAAGTCTTTAAAAATTATATTACAGAATCTTTTATTTGAAGCGTATTTTATATTTAAAATACGCGGGTATTTGACTGTATAAATATTAACATATATTTTGGTGTAACTCGAATGCAAAAAAGTTTATCTTTCATCAACGTTTTTGTGGAAAATTGCAAGTTCTAGAAACATCCATCATAAAGGAGCTACTACTCAATCAGCAGTACTCATCATAGCAAAAGTTAAGAAATTTCGCAACTCGCTTAAAGTTTATTCCTTCCTTCCCTTATATGTATTTCCTTCTGTTTGGAGGTATGCGATGTTTTCAGAATATTCAAAATAATAATGAATTTCTTGAGTGTCATGTAAAATTTGCAAAGCCCCTATAAAATGTGTAGTTTTAGATTTCAGATCTATAATTTCTTTAATGCCTTGTTTGTTCAGTGGGATAGCATACTGCCACTGAACAAACAAGGCATTAAAGAAATTGGAAGTGGAATAGCATACTGAACTTGTGGCAGTAGCATACTGCCACAAGTTCGGATTCTGGGTTGGGCAAAAAAGTGTTAATGTATTTTCCTTCTATGAAATACTTTATAACATTTTTATTCAGCATCAGACTCGCTGCCTTTTAAACGAAATGTGATATTCACCTGGAAGAGGTAGGTAAACCTATCTCCTTCCAAGTAATGAGACTATATAAAAAATATAAACGATTGATATACATCTATAATTTATTTGGATTCTAAAAACCAACTGTGAGTTGTGATGTTTAGATATGTGTCTATAAAATTAAAGTCAAGACGGAAATGGATGACATCTAGTGTTTATAAAAATAAATATCTAGATAATCTATGCGAATAGTTTACGTAATGGTAGGACCACACTGTTGATAGTTGTCTGTCTCTACAGCTGTGGGCCGGTCTTGCAGGGGTAGTACCACACTCTCGCAGAAAATCGACGTCCGTGTAGTAGCAATTTGTTAATGCGCTTCGTTCGGTGAGCGAGAGAGCTGGAAGCTCAACTTCTGAGGGTGTTTGCGTGTGGTGGGTTTTAGTGATGCCTTTAGTATCACCGAACCTCATTGCGCGCATTCACACTTTCTTCGCGGTAGGCAGCGGCCCCTGGTATTAAAAAGGTCCGTGAGCGGCAGCAACACTTACCATCAAGTGTACTGTTTGCCACCGTTTATAATAAAAAAACGCTCTATTATAAGGCTTTTGCGTTTTTACACCGTTTGCAATTGTTACTCAAAGTTTTCTAATCGTGGCGTTTACTAGGATTAACCAACGATAACGGTTTTTAATCTTCTGAATATTAATTTTGAGGTGATTACGTCTTACAAATCGATAAATGCCGGTTGCAGGCACGAACGACAAAAGAAGGACTCATTGTCACGTTCCGCCTGAGCTAAGCATGCGAGCGAGAGCGCTGAACAAACAACACGATCGGCCTAAGCGTTCGGTTTGTGACGCATATATCACACATGTATATAAGCTGTAAATAAATTGTTAATACCACATTGTTACTTCTAATTATGTTGTATAATGTAAGTAAAAAATATTCGAATTAACGAGTGCAAATAAATGTTAATATATCGAAAAAATGTTATGTATTTTCATTTAACTCCATCTTGTACTATACAAAATAATGATAATTCAGTGATAATAATTCAATTCGTAGAAGTATGCAATTTTTCATCAATATATATATATATATATATTCTTATGACGTTATCACGTAAATTTAACGGCCGTTACAAACAACCAATATAAATATTTTTGTAGTGGTTATTTGACCATCAATATTTACGTGTTTTCCTTCCGTAACTGTTGCCTCCGCTGATGATAATATTGTAATAGACTAAGGTCCGGCTGCAAAGTCACTACGTTCATTGCGTAGTTAATCAAACTCAGATTCTTACATACATTTATGATAAGGAGAATACATTGATAACAGGGTGCCAGTCAATAAGTGGCCGCAAGTAATTTCAATTAAATTACTGTTAATAAATTTTCGGAAAAAAATTTCGTTCACTAGTTTTTTAAATAAAATATCATCCATATCATAGCAATGTATGTAAAGAATTCGAAAATCGATGGGTGCCGTTGCACACTTGGCCGCAACTACTTCGCAGCCAGGTGTAAACAGGTAATATTTTGGTGTATTTATACGTTCATGACATACACACTTGGTTTTTATATCAAATTAAAGCTAATTTTTTTTAAATATGATGATATATCGCTGCTTGTAAACAAATGACCGCAAATTAGGGCTGCTAGCTGTTAAACATTGCAGGTATTCGAGATAAAGTGAAAGAGTGTTATCAATGTATTCTCCTTATCATAAATGTATGTAAGAATCTGAGTTTGATTAACTACGCGATGAACGTAGTGATTTTGCAGCCGGATCTGGTACTACGAGCTGTGCCAATGGAAAAATATCCAAGTCATCACCAGAATATCTATCTTTTTGCATTAAATAATCGAAAATCCACTAAACCCAAAATGTATAAAATTATTTATTAATCATGTCTGGGTGTACGTCTAGAAGCTATATTCTCAAAATTTACGACGTACTGTTTACACAGTGGAAATTGCGGTATTTTTTTTTTTTTTTTTTGGGTGGGTCGCGGTCGGCGCGCCTCCGCACCACTCCGTCCGGGGCGACAGAGGGGCTTAAGCACGCAACTCCCGTAACCCACCCGAAAACCACCTCGCCTTCGTCATTGGGCCGACCACCGGAGCAGGTTTACTTGTCGTCAGTGGTCGGCCCGACGGAATACCCCCTACGCGGGGTACCCTTCCATCGACCGACGTCCCCCCCCTCGGGGAGGACGTCGGTCTTTCCTCACGCGGTCGGCCTCTCGGCGGGTGACGGACTAATCCCCGGTCACGTCACCCGCGGCCTCGGCTAGGGCGGCATGAGGCGCAGATAGTTGCGCCTGCGCCGCCCCAGTCGCCGGCGGCGGATCTCCTCATCGAGGCTGCGCTCCACGCGCAGACGATCCGCCGCCTCCTTCTGCGAGATCACTGTCTCGCAGAAGGCTGCGACCGCGTCCCAGTTCCCGACGCTGTCGACCATCGCCCTAGCGATGGCCGGCAGCGTCAGGTCGGCACCGATGATTGCGACGAGTTCACGACGCTGCACTGCCCAAGCCGCGCAGGCCTCGAGCGTGTGGCGCGCCGTGTCCTCATCGCAATCGCAGTGGTGGCAGGACGGTGTACTCTCCCTCCTTACGACCCTGTGCAGGTATTTGGCGAAGCTCCCGTGCTCAACACCTGCACTAGTCGGAAGGAGAGCACCCCGTGCCGCCTTTCCAACCACTGCATCAGCACCGTCCGGAAGGCCTCCACGGTTCGCACCCAGAACCGAGGCCTCTCCAGCCGGACTGCCCAACGGGCAATGACGTCTCGGCGGGCGTCGACGCGCCAGGCGGTGAGATCCCTTAACGAGATCACACCGCCCTCCCCGCGCACCCCCGACACCCGCCGATACAACTCGGCGAGCATTTCCGCCTCCAGGTCCCACGGGGGAGTCCCGGCCAATAGGCACGCTGCCTCCGTCGCCACCGTGCGGTATCCGCGGATGGCCCTGACCGCCATGACCCTCTGTGGTCGCCACAGAAGGGCCCTAAGTCGGACGGTCAAGGACCCCGCCCACACCGGTGCGCCGTACAGGGCCATCGACCGGATGACCCCCGTGTACAGCCGTCGGCACGTAGCGCTCGGTCCGCCCACGTTCGGCATTAGCCACGATAGGGCGGACGCCGCGCCGACGAGCCGCGGAGCGAGCCTGCGGAAATGCTCCCGGAACCACCATTGCCCGTCGAGCACCAGGCCCAAGTACCTCATATGGGCCCGGATGCTGATGTCAACCGATCGGACGGTGATCGAGACGCCGATGGGAGGGCTCATAAGGCGCCCATGGAACAAGAGGGCCTCCGTCTTGTCCAGGGTGACCCTCAACCCCAGCGCCTCGATCCGCCTGACGACCTCTTCGGTGCCATAGGTCGCCAGGCTTACCGCCTCTTCTAGCGTCCCACCGCGGGCTGTGACGAGCGTGTCGTCGGCGTAACAAATCACGCCCCGCCCGGGCGGGAGGCTCCCCCGCAACGCCCAGTCGTAGCCGATGTTCCACAGGGTGGGTCCGAGGACCGACCCCTGTGGGACACCGCACGTCATGGGCGTTCGCACAATGTCCCCTGCTCGGTTGGTACAGAGGACGCTGCGCCCCACCAAATAGTCTGCCACTAGCCGCCTCAGGTAAGCTGGCACTCCGTGATACCGGAGCGCCTCCCTGATGCAGCTGAATGGCAGACTATTGAATGCGTTGGCGATGTCTAGGGACACCGCCAACAGCACTCCCCCACCGGTGACGGCCTCAGTCGCCACGGCCCTCAGGCGCAACAGAGCCGCGATCGTCGAACGACCCCTCCTAAACCCAAACTGGGCGTTCGACAGATCGGGCCCCGTGCCGACGAGGTGCCGCTCGATGCGGGCAGCTACCACCCTCTCCAGTAGCTTGCCCGTGTCATCGAGCAGCACGATAGGCCTGTAGGCCGAAGGCGACCCCGGAGACCGTCCCGGCTTCGGCAGGAGCGCCAGCCTTCCCTCCTTCCAGCACCCAGGGAACCGTCCGGACGCTAAACACGCGTCGAACAGCTCCCTGAAGCGGGGACCCAGGTGGTCGAGGACCAGGCCCAACACGCGGTTTGGAACACCGTCGGGCCCGGGGGCGGTGGACTTTGCGCACATGCGCGCCACCGCCACTCCCATCTCGGGTTCCGTGATGGGCGGAACACTGTCGTCGTCGGCCTCCCGGTCAGTGTCTGGCGGAGCCATGACCGGGGGCGTGTGTTCCGCCCGCCGCGGGAACAGGTCCTCGACGACCCGGGTGAGAAGGCTGGGCTGGAGAGTCTCGGTGAGGGGAAGGCCCCGCGCGCGGAGCTTATTCAGCACCGCGCGATAGGGGCGTCCCCAGGGGTCACGATCGAGACCGTCCAGCATCTCCTGCCGACTGACGTCCTTGGCGGAGCGGACGGCCAGCCTGAAGGCCGACCGCGCATTGCGGTAGCCCTCATTCAGCAAGGCCTCCCGCTCCGCGTCGCGTTGCCGCCGCCGGCTGCGGGTGTAGGCCCTCCGGGCGCGAATGCACGCGGCCCGGAGATCCGCCAGCTCCCGGGACCACCAGTGGACCGCCCTCCTCGGGGGCGGACGCCGTACCCGGGGCATGGCCGCTTCGCAGATCTGCGTCAACGCACTGCGGATGCGGCCAGCCTCGGCGTCCACCCCGTCCGACTGGTTGGCAGAGGACAGCCACGAGTAAACGATGGCTGTCTCCGCCAGCTGGTCCCGGTCTAAGCGACCCACAGCCCATCGCGGGAACGCAGGACGTCCATCCGCCCCGTGACCCCTGCTGGGCGTCGGGATTACCGGGGAGACCTCCATCCGGATATACCGGTGGTCCGACAAGGTCTCCACCTCCTCCACGACGCGCCAGCTCCCCACGCGTGCGGCGACCTCGGGGCTAGCGAACGAAAGGTCCACTATCGACCCGCCCCGTTGTCGCACGCACGTATGCACCGAGCCTCTGTTCAGCAAACAGAGGCCCAGTGCCGCCGCCCACTCCTCGATCGCCCGTCCTCGGGCGTTCGTCCGGGGAGACCCCCACGCCACGGACTTGGCGTTGAAGTCCCCCAAGACGAAGACCTGGCGCGATGCCATTCGCCGTAACGAGGCCTCCATGATGGTGAGGGAGGCCTCGAAATCGGTCACACTCCAGTTAGGGGAGAGATAGACTCCGAGGAGCGTTATCTCCCCCCAGTCCGCCGCGACGTATCCGACGCCCCTGTCCCTAAGGGTCAGAGGCGACGAAGGCCACGACGTGGAGGCGACGATTGCCACGGTGCCATCGGTGCTACCCAACCAGTTAGGCCGGTCGGGCACCACGTACGGCTCCGCGGCTACGGCTACTCCTATCAACCACTCCGCCATGGCTTGCAGGAACACGTCCTGCGCACCGGCGGTGTGGTTGAGGTTGGCCTGGAGGAGACGAATGGATACGGGGTCCATTAACGGTCCGTATCCATCGTCACCTCCTCCGCGCTGACGGGCGATCGGGCCGCGCTCGGAGCGGGGACTGGCCCGGTCGATGGGCCGTCCCGCCCCTTCGGGGCCGATGCCGGGGGTCTACAGTCCCCAGAGCCCATGCGGTGTTTGGCAGGCCTATTGCCTGCCGCACACGCGGGGCAGTGGGGCACCGTAGAGCACGATGCCGCCTGGTGTCCGGTCTGACCGCAACGGAAACATAGCCCGCTGCAGTCAAAGCAGTTTTTGCATGTCGGTCGGGTATGCCCGACCGTCATGCATTTGTAACACCTCGCGGGCCGGGGCTCTAGCACGGTTACCCGCGCCGAGCTCCAGCCCACGAGGAGCCTGCCTGAGTCGGCCAATTGCTTGACCGACGCCACCGGACACTGCACGGACCAGTGCGGATGGTGCCAATCCGGACGGTGTCCGAGGCACATCCGGTACGCGCCATAATGGCCTCCCGGACGTCCTCCACCGTCACGGAATCGTCCAAGCCCGTCAGGCGCATCTCTGCGCACTTGACAGGCCTGGCGATTCGGACACCATCCTCCGGCCCGAACAGCCCCCTCAACATCGTGGCCAAACTATCGGCCGTCTTCGCGCCCTCGGCCCCAGGGAACTCGAGTATTCGAGCCCCTGTCCGGGCCTTGCGGGTCCTCGCCTCGACGCCCCCGATACCGGAGACGTCCAGCTCCCGCCGGGCGCGTTTTAGGACGGCCTCATAGTTGAGGCCCCTCTCAGCCGCCTCAGGCAGCACGGTGATGACCACCGCGGCCGTCTTCGGCGACTTGAGGCCCCTGCGCGACCTTTTCTTCCCCTTTCTGCCGGCTCCCGCCTGGGGAGCGGCGGCCACAGCGGCACTCTTGGCCGCTGCTCTCCGCTTCTGGCCGCGTGCCTTCCTGCTCCGCTCAGCCACCTGCCAGCCCTGTTCGAGCCTGGCAGCAGCGCTGAGCGCAGCAGGAGCGGTCGCGGGTGCGCTGGCCGGCGCCTGCGGTGCAGCCGCTGGCGCCGGCCGCGGCCCGGCCTTGGCGGGAGCCGGCCTTCTTGGGCCCCTTGGGCCCGGCCGCGGCCGCAGCGTAGCTCTCCACGCGGCCACCCTGACAGGGCAACGGGGTGGGAGCTGACGCTTGCGGCCGCCTCGCCTTGTCCGCGGCGAGCGGCGGTCGGAGGGGCGGCTCAGGCGGGAGCCTGGCCGCTACGGCGGCGATACGCGCATCCACCATCACCCCTACTCGGGCTAGGATCACGCGTACCGCCGACTCCGACACGCCGTGCACCTCGTCGGGCAGCTGGCGCAGCAGCCGCGACGGGCGCAGTCGGCGCCACGGGCGCAGACGACGGGCCCGCCCTCCCCGGCGCAGCCCGTTTCGGTGGCGAGGCTGGCACAGGCGGCGCGGCCGGCGCCAGGCGCGCGAACTGGGCCCGCAGGTCGGCCATCTCCTTGGCCAACCCGCGGTTCTCCCGTCGCACCGCCGATAGCTCCGTCTCCAGCTTGCGGTTGCGTTCCCGCAAGCCGGAGACCTCCTCACTAAGGCGGGCGTTCGCGGCCTGGAGGGCCGCCACCTCGCCACCGTGGCCGGCCGGACCCGGTGTCCCAGGCCACGCCGCCACCACCGATCCTCGGCCTCTGCGCCCCCGGCGCATGGTCGGGACCTTGGGAGGAGGCATGATGATGGAACTCCCCTCCGAGTCGGTGTTGGAGCGGCCACCCTCTTGCAGGGGGCGCTTCCAGGGTCTCGGGGGGAGGGCCTCCTCCCTCTTCCTCGCACTTGGGGCTGGAGCTGGCGCCTTTGCAGCCCTCTCCGTCCTCTTCCTCGGCGACGACGACGACGACGGCGACGACGCCAACGACGACGGCCTAATTGAACCCTCAACCGATGGCGCGCCTAATATCTGCCTACCTGCGGCGCATCCACCGCCCTCGTCCCTACTCCGGCCGACTTGCACCCAAGGGGTGCTGATCTCATCGGCGGACGGCTCTGCGGCACTTCCGCCCACGTCCGTCAGCTCCATCTCCGATGCCTCGGATGGCCCTGCGGCACTACCGCCCTCATCCTGCGACGGCTCTGCGGCAGTGCCGCCCTCATCGCTCGGCAGCTCAGAGCTTTCGCCTGCTACCCTTATGCACGGCTCTGCGGCAAAGCCGCCCTCGTGCTCGGACCCGCTGCTGCTGCCGCTCTCCTCACGCGGCGGCCCTGCTGTGGTCTCCATCCTCTCTTCCGACGGCTGGGCAGCAACGCCACCCCCGTCCCGCGACGGCCCTGCAGCAGCAATGCTGCCGCCCTCGTCGCGTGCGGCAATGGCTTCAGCCTTTAACCGCGCCCGCCGCGCCTTAGATGCAGTGGCGCTAATGCGGGCTCGTGCAGCGGCGGAACGCCTCGGCTTCGTCCTCCGGGTCTTCTTCCGCACCTGCACCTCCTCCTCGTTCCCCCTCCCCCCCTGAGCCACTTGGTGTTGAGCCGGGCTCTCGGCTTCTGAGGCAGTAGTTGTCCCCCACCCATACGATTGGGGACTGACTGTGCCGGGACTTGGGCGCGACTCCAAATGGACGTCGCGCGCAAGCACCGGCACAGCAAGGGACTCCCCGGCCTGGCCGGGACCCTCTGGTGAAGTTATACTCTGTCTTACTAATGTCATTTTTTGGGACGTTTTTGAGTCTTGCCTTGACTACCACTCTAACGACTGGACGCTCACGCGCTTCTTAACCCACCAGTCATACATCTCCTCGCCGAGTGGCCAAACTTAAGATTGGGGTAATTTTTTATAGGGGTTTTCTTCCCCGCGGTCCGAAGACCCCCGGTCCTGACCCCCCTGCTCAGGATTACGGTTTGGGCCTTCCGGGTCTGGCCGCTCGCGAGCGACCGACCCGTCACGCCCCGGGCCGTGACGCAACCGTCCCTGGCGACGGAGTGCCATGAGGCACATCCGCCCCATTGGCCCCGGGTCAGATCCGCCGTGCGCTCTGCCACCAGAGCCGCACGCGGAGACCCCCCCTGCCGGAATCTTGGCCGTCCAAATGGACGCATGACGTCCAAATGGACGTTACCAGGGAGCACCACGAGGAGGTGCTCCGGCCGCGCCCCCCAAATTGCGGTATAACAGATTCTTAAGTCCAGCTTTGTACACGTGCTAAGAAGTCACCCCTTCAATACACCTTCACCCACCCTGACAATTTTATTGCACATGCTTGCTATTCAGAATTTTATATTGAATCTGGTTATTCTTGTTATTTCGCTAGAATATTTAATACTTTCGTATTATTGTAAACTATATATATATTTCGAAGTGGTGTCGTATTGCATCACCATCGGATGGGTCATACATCGCGATGAAATCGAAATAATACTTCGGATGGCCTTTAAACTGTATTCAACAATTAGCGTTAACAATGTTCTATTATAACCAGTAATTACGCGGATGCCGGCGGATAAATCACAAGTTAAGGAAACGCGGTGATTTCGATGCAACATGGCAACAACTACAACCGATTGCCCTGAAGTCTCATTCCCATCTAAATATTCATGGGACCGCTTTAAAACAAACTCTCATAATAACATTCCAAATGTAAACGGCATGTCAAGTGAACTCAAGTGGTCATAAATTATTGCCAATCGCTGTATCGACTCCACCAAAGTGTAGCACTTTCGTTTCCATAATCAAGTGTTTTCTTAAGTGTTACGAATGACGCTGCGACACATATATATATATATATATATATATATATATATATATATATATATATATATATACATCCCCGAAATGATCCTGCTGGCGGTTTTTACCGATGATGCTGCGTCCAACTGACTTGTTGCGCCAATTATATGGACGCAACAGTGCCCACCACTCAAATTTTGCCAGAAGCCACTAAAAGGGTGATACAATGCATGGGCGAAATATTGGTATGGACTCTATTTTGTCACCAGAGTGCTTTTTGCCGTATTTTTTAGTTCCACACTATTCCGCGCAAATGTGGGAGGCCGCCCCGCATCGCGTATATTTTTGGCGTATATTCACTAATTTGGTTACAGACATCATGTCGATAATGTTGCTTCTGTATATAAATAATTAAGTTTTTATCGATTTTAATTAATAGTTTAATTGCGTCACAAAAATTGGCACCGTGTAAAGGGAAGCGGGGCGATTACAGGAGTGAGGGGCGGGGTTGCGCTGCTGCGTGATTCTTGTTATTTGCTATTTTAATATTTTTTATGTCCTATATTAGTATATGTGTATATCGATATTTCTTTATATGTATCATGTTGCTTCTGTGTATAAAATAACAAGTTTTGATCAATTCTAATTAGTGATTTAATGGCGTCACATAGGTAAAATGTCATTGTGCAATAGGCAAGAGATATATGCTCGTCAGCAATTATAGGTAGAAATAGGTTATAACTAATATTAAATTTTTCGTGTGTTGACGGTAAGAATATAATTCACTACTCCTCTCTTACCCGTGGATGATAAAAGACGACTGAGGGATATAATATGCATGTAACGCAAGGATAGTATAACTCAAAATAAAACTATAGCAACCTTCTGACCTCTATCTGACCAGCGGGGTTATAGTAGATCAATTTCCCTCCTATGATAGAGTTATGAGTTATAGGAGGCTCTGGCCCAGCAGTGGGACTTTTATGAGCTGAGATGACAACTAATGTACACACAATTTTTCATAGTGGTAGGTCACGGCCCCGTCCGACAGGGGTAGTACCACACTCTCGCAGAAAATCGACGTCTGAGTAGAAGTAATTTATTGCTGCGCTTTGTTCGGTAAGTGAGACAGCCGGATGTCCAACTTTCTGGGTGTGTTTTTGTCTGGTGGGTTTTTGGTGATGCCTGAAACTTGGGATGGTGAGGTCTTGGTCGGAACATTGAGTGTGAGGGGCTGATATGTGGTACAGGGAGACTGGAATGGTCACTTGCGCCCACCTGCCGGTCAGCAGGGTCCCCCTAACCCAGGATTGGCGCTCCCAACATTGGTTCTTCCAAAGTCCTAAAATTCCGTTGGGTGATCATCGTGCCGGTGTGGGAAAGTGGAGTGGACCCCGGCGGCTAAATATGGGGAGCATCGGGAGCCCTCCCGTGCTTCGTATCAGCTCCACACAAAACTCACTTCTCAACCATGCACTATGCCCGCCCTTTTTCTCTTTTGCTATCACCGAACCCCGTTATACACATTCACAATTTCACATTCCCTTTCACTTATATATAACCTAATGGTAAAGAACAATAAAAAGAGAAGATTTTACACAGCGGTCCCCTTATTCACATTTAATGTGGAATTTTGCAATATCGGTCTGCCGTGCTCTTTTTAACGAAAACACCCCAGATAACATTTTGTACCTAAATTACCCCGGCTACGAGTTGATGCACATCTTCCGTCGTGAAGCCATCATGATCATTCGGAGCGAGATCTGTTGTTGCCGCCTTTGGGTACACGAGCACAGTGAACTATCGATCTTATTATGGTTGCGCTTAGATTATCAGCTTACCCGCATCTACGCGTGTGCCTCTACTGGTCCCATGGCAGTGATCCGGGGTCAATTAATTTCTTGGAAAACGTTCAATGGGGGATTGACGAAATATTGGAGCAGTGTCTATCCGCGGAGATTGTATTCTTGGAGACTTCAACGCTCATCATAAAGAATGGTTGGGATCCCGAACCATTGAGCACCGCGTTCGAAATCTTTTCAATATGGCTACGCCCTATGGTCTCTCACAACTGGTGACACAGCCCACCCGTGTCCCAGATATTGAAATACTGAGTCTTCTTTACTGGGTCTCCTTTTTTTTCTTCTGACGACTACTTGGTTCATAGCAGAGGCCCTGTTGTATGGCCTAGTCCCTCTACGGCGACTGAGACATGCAGAATCTGGCAAAGTAAGTCAGAAGATTGGATGGAGTTTGACGCATCCTACCTATGGAAGCGGCTTTGCTTTGCTTCTGAGGTCTCTGACGACTGTGCGGATTGCATTAGCGCTGCGGTTATTATGGGGATATAATATTTATTCCCAACACGGGAACACTAAAATATCCATCGGTGGCTGCAACCGACCTTTGGTTAACAAAACCTGCAATAAGACTGCACGCCATAAGCAATCTGCATATTAGGCCTGGAATAGGGCCCAAATCTTTCAGGACCCGAACGCCAAAGAGGTCTCTCAGTGGACCATACTGTTGACAGTTATCTGTCTACAGTCGCGGGTCGGGCCGTCCGGGGTAGTACCACACTCTCGCAGAAAATCGACATCCGATTAGTAGCAATTTGTTACTGCGCTTCGTTCGGTGAGCGAGAGAGCCGGAAGCCCAACTTTCTGAGGGTGTTTGCGTGTGGAGGATTTTGGTGGTACCTTTGGTATCACCGAGCCTCAATGCACGCATTCACACTCCCTTCACTTTCTTCGCGGTAGGCAGCGGCCTGGTAAAGGTCCATGAGCGGCAGCAACACTTACCATCAGGTGTACTGTTTGCTCGTTTGCCACCGTTTGCAATAAAAAATAGGTGAAACGATAATTTAATGTTGTTTCTATATTTAGTAAGAAAGTTATTACTAGAGGCAAGGCGGAATATGTTGCAAGAATTGGCGAGCGATTGGAGAGCTATCCCGCTAAGAGTCGTGCATTCTAGTCATTCACCAAGGCTGCACAAGGCAAATTCTGTCTGCCCAACCTCCCTTCACTACAGAAGCACGATGGCTGCCTAGCCCACAGCGCAAAGGAGAAGGCCGATCTTCTAGATCAATTCTTTGTCTGTAACTATTTTGGACGCTGGAGCTGCCCCACCACCTACCATACCTCGGTATGAGAGCTCGATCCCTAAACACCGCATCACGCATCGAACGGTCAGGCAAGAACTGCGGCTTTTAGATGGCCCTAAGTCGTGTGCACCGGATAGCATCAATGCAATGATTCTACAGACGTGCGCCCATGAATTGACTCGCATCTTCACGCGCATATATCGACTTGCCTACGTTACTAAAAGGGTTCCGTCTTCATGGAAGGCAGCCCATGTTCACCCGATTCATAAAAGAGGAGACCGGTCTGACTCATCGAATTACAGGCCAATTGCCATAACATCCATGCTCTCCTCGATAATGGAGAAAATTATAAAACATCAACTTCGGCAGTACCTTGAGGATCACCAGCTGCTCAGCGATCGTCAATACGGCTTACGTCGTGGCCAATCGGCTGGTGATCTTCTTGTGTATCTTACACACCGTTGGGTAGAGGGCTTGGAGGGCAAGGGTGAGGGGCTAGCATTCAGTATAGATATCGCAAAGGCGTTCGATAGGATCTGGCACAGGTCACTTCTTTCGAAGCAACGATCATATGGAATTCCCAAGGGACTCTGTACTTGGATCGCCAGTTTTCTGAATAGTAGAAGTATAAAATTCGTCGTAGTTGGCTCCTGCTCCGATACCATGATCATTAATGAGCCGAGCGCCGTCGGTTTTCTACAAGAAAGCCGGCGGCGCTTTTCTACAAGATTTCTGAAATTTTCTACAAGAGCTTTTGAGTGGAATTATGGAAAAATTTTTGAAGTCCGTAGACCATTTTTTAGACGAGAAAAATTTGGAAAATTTTTTTTTCGTTGTTTCCTTGGAATTTTGCCAGACTCAAACATGAAAAATTTTTTATAAAAACTAGATACTTGGAGCTACAATTTGCTTTTTTTATTTGCTGTACGATTATTTTCCTTGGAGTTACAGCTCATTGAATTATACCCAAAATTTTAATTTTTTTTTATGTCCCTTAATTTTTGTTCATAATAATTTTTATATAGGGATAAATTTGTTGTCATGTCTGTTCCCAAGTTTATATAATTATTTTATTTTAATCGACTTCAAAAAAAGGAGGGGTTTCTCAATATGTCGAGATATTTATTTTCTATTTATACTTGAAGACGGCTGGCATAAAATAAAGTATACGTCATCGATCTACCTATAAGTTTAGGAGGAAGCGACAAACTCGAAATAAGTATAGAGTACATACAGAAAAATATTCGGTATCAATATAGTCTCAAACGTAGTAGGAAGTAATATAATTAATGAAATGTATTGAATAAATACAGGATAATATACATAATAATATACGGACGCGATATACCCATATATTTATACGGATTTAGGAAAATCGGAGAAATGTATTAAAAATTAAGAAATATACAGAGTGCCACATGATTACCATCGCGAACGGACGCGACAAACCAGCGAGAATTATTCCAAATTGAATATCTTCTTTTCGTGTTGAAATAAAATTTCTCGTTGATATTGGAATTCACATGACAGCAATGAAACAATATTCGCACGATTAACTATTGAAATAACATTGACAATGGTGGACGCTACAGGATTCGACTTTGAAAAGACGCCACAACACTTCAGCGATTTATATATATATATATATATATATATATATATATATATATATATATATATATATATATATATATATATATATATATATATATATATATATATTTATGTATATATCTGATTAACCAGTAGCCAAGCTCATACTGTCATGAGGCACTTAATTTAAAGAAAATTTATGTAGTCCACAGCCACACAGCTAATGGATCCTCGTTAGATTTATACCTATTTGCTCAACGTTTCTCCAGTTTCTGTAAATTGTTAACAACGTTATTTGTGGTGCCGAAGGACAAACAGGTAGATTCTATAAAATTATCACTACAATACAATGGAAATGCTATTTCGTGAACAATATTGTCATGATTAGTTCAAATAGAATCACGAGCACGGATTTAATGTCCTAAGTCCGTGACACGCGATACCGTATTTTTGAGTTTTTTTGAGTTCTTTTGACTTCATTTTTCAGATGTAATTAGCATAGATTTTGTTTCTTTGTATTAAGGGTGTAAAAGTGGCTCTCCGTAACCATTCTATTATAATTACCGGCGCATAAGTTGAACAGTGACGTTATATCATATATGCGCAGTAACAATATTTTGGGTATCAACTGAAGTGCGGTATGCGGGGAGGGCGTCCCCGAGCTCGCGCGCCAGTGCTGCCAACTTAGAGGTTTTCCCCCAAATTTAGGGGGTAAATAAGTGGGATGGGGTTTTTTAGGGGCATTTTTAGGGATTTTTTGAACAAAAAAATAATAATACCAGCGTAGCGACATCTAGTATCCATCAGCACGATCAGGCTTATTCGCAAGTATAGTCTTGTCCGTGGTGATAGTCGTGATAGACCAGCCCCAGCAGAGCTTGGAGCTTACCTAATTATTATTATTATTATTTATTAAGTAACTATGTCTCATAAATGTCTCATATATGAGGCATATTTCTTTTTTGCCCGAATATATATTTATTTTCAGTACGGGTATTAATTTATTATTTATTCTTATTTTGATTAAATAATTTTTAGGGGGATTTTCATGTAATTGTGGCAATTTTAGGGGTTTTAACTATGATTTAGGGATAAATATTTTATGGGGAGTTGGTAACACTGCCGCGCGCAAGCCCTTATAGTCCATAAAATATAGGCTGATCTCTGTGACAGTTGTTCCTAGTGCTGTCACGCTTACGATAAAGTCCGTAGTTTTTTATCGATAAATCTCTTTATATTTATAATTATGATTTTTTATTATAATTAAAATACAATCAATGAAAATCTTTTTGAATTTATTTCAAACAAAAACTGTTTTTTGACTGTTTTAATTATATTATAGGAGTACAATCAAGGTCTAGGTCACTATTATTGTCATCACTGGAGCGTTCCTGTTAGAACATTTATTATTTTTTGCCAAATAGGGATAGTCGTTAGATCAATCAATCAATTATGGCTTTTTTATAAATAAATATGTCTAGTTTATTGACACTAATGCGTACATAATATTATGATTTACTCTGAGACGAAAAGTAGTTTTTTAATGTTTAATTAATTTAATTTATGTATTTTATAATGTAACTGTCTGTTTTAATTGTAAAAAATATTTTGATAGTTTTATATTGGATTTATTTCTTTTAAGAATCGTTTAATAAAGATCGGTTATCAATTTACGTATATCGACTGTCCCATCTCTTTTTTATTTTTAGTCCATTATGATCTTGTACGTGCGTAAGCGTCATTTATGTATAAAATGTTTACTAGGTATTTCAGTACTTACGAGGTACATTTTAGGCATGAATATTAATATTTTTATATTTATATTATATTGCAACGAAAAGAATGAAAATATATTTGATATAAAATGAAATTGTAAATATGTCGCTCGTTCAAACTTACTTCGTTGGTTTGGTTGACATCTGCCACAGAGATCAAGCTATATTTTATGGACTATAGTCGCTTTTCGTCCCCCGACGCTCGCGCACACGCTTCTTACGCTCGGCAATACAGTCGCGTACGAAAGTTCTATTTCTAATTTGTTTTTTAAACGAATATAAAATGCCACGACAATCAACTTTAAGGAGACAAGAGAGAAAAATGGTCTTCGATGTATTTACATATTTTTCAAAAGAAAGTAATATAACCGAAGCACAAAAAAGAACTGCAGAAGCTACAAAAAATCTGTATCTACGGTCAAACGAATCATAAAAGAAAGCAAGAATTCAGAATTCATTATAACCTTCAGGACACCAGGCAAAAAGAGACAACGACAAAAACCAGTCACAGGTATTGACGATTTCGATAAAGTCGTGATAAAAGGTGTATTCACAATTTTCACAAAACTGAAAATGAGTTGCCGACCCTTAATAAACTTCTTGCAAAATTACGGTCTGACATAAATTTTCAAGGTTCAGAAAAAAGTCTCCGCTGCATCATCACGGAACTGGGATTCAAATGGAAACCTACCGACAATTATCGAAAACTGTTGATAGAAACATCTGCTATCAGATTGCTTCGCATTGATTACTTGCATAAAATAAGACAATATCGACAAGAAGGTAGGCCAATTATTTATACAGATGAGACATATATTCACTCATCCCACTCAACTCCGAAAGCATGGACTGATGGCTCTACTGAGGGTTTAAAAAAACCCATTTCAAAAGGGCAGAGGGTTCATATTGTACACGCTGGTTCCGAATTTATTGTACACGTTGAATAAAAGAAAATGTAAAGTTTTATTTGTTTTTCATTCACCAACCTATGATAGCCCACTGCTGGGCATTGGTCTCCCTTTGAGTATATCATTCACGTCTGTCTCTTGCGCGTCCATTTAGATTCTACCGGCCTTATAATGTCATCAGACCATTTCACTCTCGGTCGGCCCGGATTCCGCTAACCTAGTCTGGGCCACCACTCTATTATAGCTGTTGCCTACCTAGCATCACCAATCTAGTATTACCAATTGATTCAGAAGTACTTTTTAAATTTTGCGGACTACCACAACCTTTCACTGCTATTGTACCTGCGCAGATGTCAGCCATTTTTGTTCAACTTACGTGCCGGGGATTATACAGCCTTTGTTATTAATAATGAACTACCCTTATAAAACAATTACTTAAGAATCGATTGTGCATAACTTTATATGCAACTAGATGATTCAACTTACTACACTTCCATGAATTATAGTTTTTTATTGATTTGCTGAAAAATCCACTTGTTACCGTGATATTATAATATCGATAACATAAGTGCTTATATATAATCCGTGTGGTGATGGAGTAAGACTACAATTCCCCACTCCCCATCATGCCCGTATGTGTCGTAAAAGGCGACTAAGGGATATTTTTAATATGCGTATAACATCTGTGCAAGAGAAAGAAACCATCATGTCTGACCAGCATGGTATAGTGGGTCAATTCTCCTCCTATATGGAAGGAGGCTCGAGCCCAAGCCCATTAGGTCGTCAATGAGCTGAAACGACGAAGACGATTTACTTATATTAATAATATCCACTTCTATCTCAACAACTGTCTAATATATGGGAACCCAACCCAGGACTGTCTGAAACTCAGGCTGTTATTGATACTATGTTTTGCCCTGTATATTGTGTCCTATATATGTAATATTTAAAGATATTGCATCGGTCCTATTACAAATAGGCTATCTGATACAACAACATTTTTTGGAACGTTACTGGTGGCTTCCAAGATACAGCGTGCAAAAATCCCTTTTGTCACAATAGTAAAAAGAAAATACATAAATGTAGATTAAATAATCACAGCATCACATTATAATTACTACCGTAGACGACGTATTGAATTTTATATAAGGGCAGCCCCGACAATACGTTCGGAAACTTGCAGTTCTTGTATTATATTTAAAAAATATAATTTGTTAATTGTAATAATTATTCTATAGTGAGTAATAAAAATAAAAATGTTAGAACAATACATTTCTTTGTTATTCCTATAAATATGGTCTCAAATTCTTTTTAAATACAATATTTGCTTTGTAATATTTTTACTTCTGACTCATTTTGCTGAGTTGGCTTGCGCGTCGTACCGTCAGTCTGCCGTAACGTGGCGGCGCTGCGCTCGTGTGTGTGCTGCAGGAGTGGCTCAGTGGCTCGAGCTGTCATTGTTCATGTAGTTTTCTGTGATAAGAATTACTGTGAAATTATAGTTTAGCGAACTAATTTACACAATCACGATGTCCGCCTCGGGTGAATTCGGTAACCCCTTACGCAAGTTCAAGCTCGTTTTCCTAGGGGAACAAAGTGGTAAGTCTTGGGCGAGTTCTAGCCTCTGTTGTACATTAATAATACATATTTCTGAATTTACGATGTATAAGTATAGATTCGTCTAGACTTTATCGAATTACTGACCTATTTACATCGGGTGAGGCGCAAGGTATAGGTTTTTTCTGTATGTAATGTACTAATACTCTGCAGTCGTAACTACGTCTGCCGCGTCTATGTGCCGAATTACGAACTTAGATGTAGGTTACACTCTCTGAATACAATGTGAACGCTAACTGCTTCTATACTATGTTCTCACGCGGATTTGTCGTTATTAATAAGTAATATTATTTCATTAAAGTAGTCTTTAGGTAATTTTATATTACTGATATGAATATTTGTATTTTTCAGTGGGAAAGACGTCGCTCATCACTAGGTTCATGTATGATAGCTTTGACAACACTTATCAGGTGAGTCATCGTTTTTCTATGACAGTTAAGAGAGACTGAGACAAATCTAATTGAAATCTTATAGCAATAATGTCTGGTTTGTGTCCAGTTATGAATTACATCACTGGCTAGTCATTTAACCTCATGAATATGTATGTGGAATACTGTGTTGTATCAGCATAACACCTGAGCAAGATTATAGTCATAATTTTTGCTCTAAATGAGAATTGTAATGAAAGTGACTGAGCTCAAAACTGAAAGTATTTTTTTTTCTAGACAAAATCAAAAATGTTCACAATTGTTTACTGAAGAACATCAAAATATTTAGTAATATTGTGCATAACAGCTATTTATTTTTGCCTTGATATCTTTTAATTTTATATCATATATTATAAATTAATTATATTCATATACAATTTTTATATGCACCAAAATTTAAAGCAATTAGTTGAGGTATTGAGGAGTGAAAGCTAATTCATTATATATATAAGTATTTCAGTAAAATTTGTATGAATCTTTTGAGATAATGTCTTTTAAGATCTGATTTTAAGAGTATGTCCCTACTGCGCATTGAATGCTGTAATAAAATGCTGTGGAATTTTTAAACACTAGCTATTTGGAACATTCTAATATATAATAAACATAAATAAGTGAAAATAATTAAAATTGAAGTACCTTAAGTAATAAAATTAGTAAGGGTAGTAGAATGAGATTTATTTTCCTATACGATAACCTATTATTCTAATAAAAATATGTTTCTTACTATTGATGAAATAACAGGATCGGTTCATACTTTAATTCCAAGTACTGGCATGGGATACTGCCAAAATAAAACCATAGTTACAAATCCTATAAATGAAGGAAGTTTATTATAATTATTATTTTTACAAATTTGAAATGGCAATGGTCACATTTTGATATATTCTGAAATGTACAAGTTAGTTAAATATTTCTCCTTTGTGCATGTAGCTATTCATTTTCATTTATTATTAAAAGAAACAACAATGTGTGCTGCCTAGTTAGAATAGTGATGGCCTTACAGTTAAATGCTTGCCACATTTGGTCACTCTTGAGGTTATAGGTTGGCTAGACGTGCATTATTGGAGGGAGGATACCCGAAAGATTATCCCGCCGGGCTGGCCATGGATAACAAGGAATTAAGTACTGGTGATAGGCCGAATGGCGAATGGGAGCATATATGGTGGGCTATGAGGACGCGCTACGCCCTTTCGTCATAAAAAAAAGATGTCCATTATTATTCCTTAGCTACAAAATTCTCGACACCGCGATGAAGTCTTTTGACTGTTTAGGGTAGAAGAGAATAAATTTGCATTCTATTATGTAGCACTATAAAACACCTTTGCAAAAGTAAAGTATTAGGCTCTGGAGAATAATTGATATGTGTACTTACATCAAAGTGAATTACTCATGTCGGTATACATGTATTTGAAGGTTACACTAAGTCGAACAAAGTCAAACATTATTCAACATTCTATCCTCAGATTATAAACGTACCACTACTAGGCATTCTCATTATGAGAGAAATTGACCTACTACATCATGGTAGTCAGACGGTTTCCTACATGTGTTTTATTTCAAGTTTTCCTTCTCTTTTTCCTCTAATAGACAGGGCAGAAGATCAGAATCGGTTGCATGAGCCTTGCATGATAGGCTACTTGCCTGACATCAAAGCTGTGAACACAATCTTTGACCACAATCTATGATATTGTGAAACGTGAGAGCCGTGATAGTATTGTTAGTTTTATGGCTACTACCACATATAAGACCAACCAATGATAATTTATTCAATAAAATTTGATTACGTTTATGACTAATGACAGTTGTTTATGGCTAAACAAAGCTTGTCTTCTTATCCTACATTATATAATCTAGTTTCAAATGATCCTTTTATTGATGGGTTAAATGTATATAAAAAAATTACTGATAAAATATATATATATATTTTTTTAATGTTTGGAACCATTAAACTAATTGTGTTCAGATGACATATTTTATTTGTTCATATGGTGGCTTTAATGGCTTGATTGCTTATTAATGGTATTCGTAATGACCTTTACAATATTGTTATATAAGATTTTTATTGATAAGTTTATAGTTTGGAATTTAAGTATTGTGTTTTGGGTCCCATTTGAAGCTTATGTTTTACCATTTTACTCATTCAAACTTTTAGTACTTTACTTTAAAGTAGAAGACCAGATCAGTTCTATTGGGCATTAACTGGGCTTTCTTTCAATCTTAAATTTTTCTATCTAGTTTCTTCACGAAATCTTCGAATTTTAATTAAATCATCAAAAATATACTCCAATAAGGGCAAAAAATGCCCTTCCTATTAGGAAGGACTTGGGTACTTGGCACATATTTGTATAGGTACTACTGGTCTAACAAGACAATTGAGATGACTTATTTAGGTATTAAAAAAGAGTTATGTGAATATTTCGTACCATTAGATGAATGATTATGTGAACATTTCGTACCACAAGATTTATTACGTCAACGTCTGTAAATTAGCAACAGAAAGTTTATACACTTCGATACTCACATAAGTATACTTGTAGACACACTATGCGAGAAGATCAATTGAACATTAATTCTAATACGTTACTTATATTTCGTCGTAAATGGAGAAAATATTCTTCATAATGGCGTATATGGGCGATATTTTATAATGATTACATTTTGCAAAAAAAAAAACCGACTTCAAAACGCAATGCAGAGTAAACGAAAAGATCGTTAATGTAAATAACATAGACTTTTAGATTTATGTTGACTTTTCAAAAACCGCTTGTCCGATTTCGATAAAATTTTCATGGGACCATTTTAGGGATGGCGATCTGAGATCCATTTATCGAAGAATCGATTTTCAGCCCAAAAAATCGATTTCATAAATCGATACGAAGCACTGAATAGATTCGGTGAATCGATACTTTATCTTAGAAAATTGTCGTTCTATTTTGTTCTGCCCATAGATACTAAGTATGTTAATGTTTTATTCAGATTCCCTAAAACAAAAGCTCATCACATATTTACTCCAAATTTCCAAAAAAAGAAAAAGGTCATCACATGCCCGTCCAAAAGAAAAAGATTGATAGATCGATTAATCGGGAAACCTTCAGACCTCAATTTTCTTGTGGATCGATTCTTTGGACGACAATTCGAATCCTCCTTTTCAACAAAAAGCGGTTGGCAAGCGACGGCGTTATGCACGAACAACCATAAAAAAATACATACATCCGAATTGAGAACCTCCTTCTTTTTTAGAAACCGGGTAAATAAAAATATAACATTTGAGAATTAATATATTTATATACATACATTAATTTAGGTATAAAATACAGGAATTTATATGATAGCTTTTAAATTCAACACTCAAAGATAAAGTATCTATAAAATCTATTATTGTCAACTTACTTCCTACAAGCACATATAATGCCTAAAACAAACTAGTGATATTTTGTTTAAATAAAAACAATGTTATCTTTATCTGATTTGGTAATGGTTGGATTGTAAAGTTTGATACCGCTATCAGCTGTTCACTATCACAAATGCACATGTACTATTAAATGACAGTTAATGCTGTTGTTTAAATTATACCTGTGTCGAATTTTCGTAACAATACTTTGATTTTTAATATCCTTTATATTCTCTAACGTGTTAGGAAGACAGATAAGCTCGAGATTTGTTAACAAGGTAAATACTGTGAAGTATGATATTACGTAGAAAACCGCATGCAATCGGCATAACCCAAATACTAAACACGCCGACGACGTGGTAATTGTTAGACCACACCGCTCTAGGAACGCGTAATCACTGGGATGCAAGGTCCTCAAGTGACGTATCGGATGGTTGTTCTTTAGGTGGACTGACGGTTTGGTCTAAGCAACTATGAAGGCCTTACATATAGGTTGTATAAATTCACTATGTGGCAATTTATAGCAAGCAAGTAGTGGACGGCAAAACACAGATAGATAGGTCGATCGTTGCCGATAAGTGAAACGCAAAAATTGTTTCTGCCTATTTCACCGAAGTGTCCCAAACCAGTTTCATTGTAAAGGCAAAGATACGATGATGTTTTTAGACCAGTAAATGCACTGTGCATTGACCCGGTAGGTGCTCTTGTGTGGGTTTCAAGGAATTCTGTTTGTATTTTACTTTTTAGGGGTTCGTACCCAAAGGTAAAAACGGGATCGTATTACTAAAACTTCGCTGTCTGTCCGTCTGTGTGTCTGTCACCAGGCTGGATCTCAAGAACCGCGCTAGCTAGACAGTTGAAATTTTTACAAATGATGTATTTCTGTTGCCGCTATAACAACAAATACGGAAAACAAAATAGAATAAATATTTAAAGGGGGCTCCCATACAACAAGCGCGATTTATATAGATAATGGTACGGAACCCTATGTGCGCGACTCCCACTCGCACTTCGCCGGATTTTTAAATTTGTACAGATCAGCGTCTGTTGGATTAGCTAGTTAACTATAAAATAAAAAATTGTAGAAAGGATTTTTCATTAGAAAATTATTTTATTCGACAGATACATATACGACACATATATTCAGTTCACTTCAATTCATATGGTTACATGTGGCAACTATTAATTTCAAGATCATGCAGCTTTTTAGGCGAAAGTTCTGTAGGTGCCATAGCGCATTAATGAATCAGGCGAAAGCTGAAATGTCTGAACTGGCTGTTGAAAGGAAAGAGTAAGCGAATCGTTTCTATTTAATCTCTGGTTATGTATGTGGGTCTATGTATATTTTATTTAGTTATAATACTTAATATCAGATAGCCTGACTGATACAAAAAATAGCCTATCTTTAATTATAAAAAAACATGTTTTTAATATCTTAGAAATCTTACTTTTGGCATTGATTTCACTTACATTTTTTTGTCGCATAGAATAGCTAAGTCCACAAGACGATATTATTTCGTCACTTTAAATCAACTTTCCATCAGTGTAGTCGTGTCATACATAATATGTGTATTTTTATTCGTTTTAAACTGGGAATGCTCTCAAGAACAGTACTTTTTTTGAAGGAAGTTGCCTTGTACATAATTCATTCATGATGGTTTTTCTATTTAAAACTGTAACACAAACGCACGTTCGTATTTATAATATTATTTACGATTAATACAATATTCCTTATTCTATGCTATATGGCGACAGCTACGAATACTACCAATCTTTACCTTGCTCGTAAAGGCTACTAAGAGATTTACATTGACTTGGGTTAGCTCTGTGTGGTTTGCCGTGTAATAATGAATATTATTCACCACACTCTATCTTGCCCGTGGGTGTCGTAAAAGACGACAAAGGGGTTTAATAATCATATAACATTTTGCAAGAGAAGGAAAACTCTAAATAAAATTCTATACCAACCTGCCTGACCAGGATGGTATAGTAGATTAATTGCACTCCTTGTATGGTCGCCGCTCGAGCCCAGCACATAAATGAGTTGAGAAAGAAATAACTCTCTCATGCTGTCTAGTCAATCAATTACATTCCCAAAAAGGCTTGACGTCAGGCGGTCGGCCGGTCATAAAACTATTGCCAATAACTTTTGCAATATAATATGTACGATGGAAAAAGAGAACATATTAGAGTAGAGTAGGGTGATGAGTAGACAGACTATATGCTGCAAAAGGTATGTCTTCAGAATATTCCACAGAAAACTATGTAGAGGTGTGCTTATGTTATTAGATAAACAAGGTAACCAATAGTAATTATCCTTCCTCGTTATGTCCATACTGTTTCGATTTAGGTTACCATTGCTTTGACAAAAATAACTTCGAGTCTCAATTCCTGTTACTCATCCTTAATACCTATTATATTATAGAGCATGGATTTTCCCCGCAATGGGTAGACAAGATACTTCTGCCCAAATAGGTTCGCATTTAGTTTTACTTTGACTTTTCTTCTCTCGTATTTTGATATCCGCATTCAACCCTTAGCAGGCTTGACAATGGTAAAGGTGATGAATTAGAAGAAGCAGTATCTAGAGACTCCGTGTCAAGCCAAGTTCAAGCGATGAGAACCGGCGAGCAGCACCGTGTGTACACGAACCATTTCGAGCCACTTTTGACGTCATCATAACTCAAAAATTAACATAATCACATCAAATTTGGTCTATATATTTAGACGACCTAGATAAACTTGTATCGAATTTTAAAACGGGTTTAAAAGATTATTCAAGTATTAAGGTCCCGCCATTTTTGTGCTGGACGCGCATTTAGATCAAAACCTAGTTTTTACCAACGAATCCAATATTTGCAAGAAGAAACGATGACTTGCGTCTTAGAATAATAAATCATAGAAGCTCACAATTCGCGCACAAAAGTTGAGGCATTTAAATTGGAGCCAGAATGGCCTTCTACGCCGGATCGTGACGTAGTGTCACTGCGTACAAGGCAACTCTATTGTATAGTGGTGTGCGTGTGTCCGTGTGTAATCGCTTGCACGCATGTAGCATTTTTGGCTTCACGTTTTTGATTGCTAAGTACTGACACTATCATTCTATACGTTATTATTCTAAGTACTTGTGTATAACATAAAGATGATTAGCTAGTTAGCTAAATATTAAAGAACTAAGTATGTGAAAATTTTCTGAGTCGAATGTTAAGGGTTAATCCTACTTCCTACTAATATTATAAACGCGAAAGTTTGTGAGTATGTGAGGATGTGAAGATGTTTGTTGCTCTTTCACGCAAAAACTATTGAATGGATTTTGATGAAACTTCACAATAATGTAGTTTACATATCAGAATAACACATAGACTATAATTTATCCCGATATTCCCTCGAGAAGAGGAGCTGCGGGTGAAACCGCAGGGCGCTGCTAGTATAAGTTATTTTCATATGTTATCCTTCATTGTAAATAATTCGACTATTGGAAATTAAAGTCATATTTATAAACAACAATGCATATTTATAAATAGCAAGAAATTGTGTTTTACATTAAACTGGGAATGAACTTCTAATAAATAAATTTCAGAATTGTTAACAGAACTTGGCACCCATTTACATATCAAGTCTTGTGTTGAAGTCGATACCACTATAATTATCATAATATTGAACTTAGCTTCCATTTTCACATTTATGGTTTTGCTGCTGAATTATGTATTTATACTCCGTCACCAAGTGAAATGAATTCTAATATGTAATTTCAAAATATTAACAAAAGCTAATTTATTTCAAGGTATTCCTGTATTATATTATTATGTAATTAATTAAGAAAATGCTTATGGAGTAAAGTTGTTCCTGCCTACATTTATTTATTATATTATTTATAATTATAATTTGTAACTATGCGATATATATGTCGTTAAAGATAATTTTATTTATACATTACGTTTGCGGTTATAGGAAGAATTATTATTAGGTGGTCTGTCTGATATAGGGCAGGATAGAGTATAGCCATTTATTTAGTTTTCCTTCTTTTAAACAGGCATATCGTATCCCTTACTCATCTTTTACGACACCCACTGACAAAATAGGGGATGGTGAATTGTTTTCTGACTCCGTCACTACACAGAATGCAGATTTGTTCGTCAAAAATAAAGTTGAAACAAAAGCACAAATGAACACTAATAATAGACACTATAATATATTGATATCTGTAGTTATAAACATTCCACTTATCACCTTTATTCTATTTTTTTCGATCAATTTTGAAGTAAAAGTTGTCTCGAATCACCCATGCGTTGAACGTTCACTTTTGCTTAATTCGAGCCGTTAAATAAAAATCATAATAATGTAATTGCTTAGTTCTGTTGTAAATTGTAGTCATCATAGGTTCAAATGAACACTACCATTAGCAAAAAATAACTAGGTATTCCATTGATAGAAATCTGTTTGATTGTAGACTTTATACTATTGAATATAGGTGTAGATCAGATTAAATTCATTTTTATTTAGTCTTATAGTTCCATAGATTCTTCCAGCAGAAAATAGTAATATGTGTCAGAAATATGTTCTCATAAAATTTCAAAGATCCTGCAGTTAATAAAAAACCTAATTAATAGCCATCGTAGGTATATAGTTATAATATCATTCTACATACTGTTTGATTTGGTACCACCGTCACCATTCTACCAACGTACCACTCGACATCGTAGCAGGGTTCATCCATTTCACCTGGAAACGTTATGGTCTTCAACTGTACGTTTCCAGCGATCATTTCTCCCACGTACGTGCAAGCTCTGGAATGAACTACCTGCTGCTGTGTTTCCCGAGCGTTATCACATGTCCTTCTTTAAACGAGGTTTAAGAAGAGTACTTTCTTCACGGTAGGCAACGGCCTGGCTGTGCCCCTGGTATTGCAAAGGTCCATGTGCGGCAGATCACTTACCATCAGGTGTATTGCTTGCTCGTTTGCCACCGTTGGCAATAAAAAAAAACATACATACTTCTATTTGCAGTGAAACTCGTATCTCTTAATTAGTTACTTCATTGATTATCATCATCTCATATACGTCCGTGCCGAGCTCGGGCCTCCTCCACAATGAGAGGGAAATTGACCTACTACACTACACTGATCTGGGATTGGTATTGGTAGGGCTTTATTTCGATTTTGCCTTTTCTTGCACAGTTGTTACATGCATAGTATATGATATATCCCTCGGTCTTCCTTTACGACGTCCACGGGTAAGATAGGGGATTGGCCATTGCAATCTTACACCGTCACCACACGACACTTCATTTAAAGAAACGTTCATTATATCTGATTTGTAGCGAGCAGCGTTTGTGCAGTACCAAATACTATTGTCATGGATTTCATGCCTATGTATTTATTTTAAATTTTTCGACGTTTCGAGCACTCCAGCATTCGTGGTCACAAGACGAGTGTTTCACGTCCAGCAAATCATTGTTGAAAAGCCGTAAAAATAGTTTTTATTTCATAAAACAATTTATTTGCACTCTATGGAAAATACGTTTACACAATTGCATGCAGAGGAATGCAACGAGACTTGTAGGACGCGCCGACGCAAATTGGAATCTGGATCGAAAGGCTTATTAAAACCAATAGTGGTCCTTCGTCTACGTGTATTGCGAGATACTATGTTGACTTTTTGGAAATACGGTTCCTACATACTGATACTTAGTTTAGACTATCGTATATAAGGCGCGCGTAACGTTATTATTTCCTGTCTGCTGCTTGCTCGTCTGCCGCCTGTTGAACAAATCACTATGGGTTTCTGCGTACCCGCTCCACCGCATAATTCAACGTCCTTACGACCTCACATAAGGAGACCATGCTAGATCAGCAGTAATTGAAAACGACTTTTTTATTGCCTGTGATGCCGAGTAAGCAGTAAAGGACAATGGGCAAAAATGTATGGCGCTTGTCCCATCGGCGGCCACATCTGTCCTATATATTTTTTAGTCGACAATTATGTATATATTAAGACTGCAAAAAATTATTTCGGCAACTTGTTTAGATAAAAAGTTATAAAGCGTTGATCATATAAAAAATCGAATTAATTAAACCGAAAGTACGTAAATGATAAAACGTAATGCATGTCTAAGTATAAGATAATGATGGATTAAATAAAACTAAAGGTTAATTGGTTATTAAATACATCGATTTATTGACAGACACATATACAATGCTCGTATATAATGCTAGTATTCCTTTAAAAAAAGAAAATGATGGGATTCAATTGTCGTCTACAATAATATCGTTTAAAAAATGAGCTGGTAAACGGATATCTTCCTCTTGGTTTCTCGCCCACCCTAAATACCACACTACACACATAATGTGGGCACAGCAACCAAGAGTGCGCTTACCGCTTAGACAACTGCAATAGTAGTTTTCTATGGCTTCTCTGCCGCTTTTCTCTCTATCTACTATAATGTACGAATAATATATTTTTGACCTAGTATGTCTAGATTGTATTCGACATCTTAGCAGCCAAACATTTGTTGCTGTGATGCCGCACCTGCCTAGGCCTGTAACATCGGGGTCCCTATACGTTTCTATATTATAGAGACCTTGTCGCACATGCTCCGCATAATAGCTGCGGGCTAGCTTCACTTGGTATGTACCAAGTGCAAAAATGGTTAAATCGTCCTCAGTCAGCAAAGGAAAATCACTTATGTTAGGTTGGTTTCCTGTAATGCTATCGAAACTAGCCCGTCTACGATTAAGGTTGTTGGCTAGGACATACTCTGCTAGGTTATTTGGTTGGTTCACTCTTTGGTTTATAACTTCTATAAATGTTTCAGCGTGAACGTTATCTGACAATGGTTCTCTGCAAGCATTCAATAATGCAGCACCTATTCTAAAATCTGTCATCATATGAGGCAAAGCACGATTGAAAAAGTCTTGTCGGAATAGTTTAAAATCGAGTTTGAACCAACCATTTATAACTTCAACAACCCAGCGGCACATAGTAACCAACCTAGACTTATTCGCTTGTTCTGTCGTCAATTGATCTTCGTCTCGATTTTTTGTTTTCGGTAAGTGAGCTTCATAACCATAGGCATGTAAGTCGTCGATTACGTCGCGAAACCCACGGTCTAAGATGAACACATCTCCATGTTCAAAAAACCAATGGAAAGGATTTCCTTCGTCGTCAATCATATTTTTCATTATTTGTGCATCTGATTCTATGGCTGAATATGGCCCAAAGGCATCTAAAATGTGGCCATCGCAGCACACTATTAAAAACGGTTTCAACAAATTCGTGTATTTGTGTAGACTATATGATCGCTTTTGGAATAAATAGTTTGCGGACTTTTGTATATATATATATATATATATATATATATATATATATATATATATATATATATATATATATATATATATATATATATATATATATATATATATAAGTGGCGTCTGCTATCACAATTGCCTTTCTGTTTAAGGCATTTGCATTTCCAAAAATTGCATTTGGAACTTGTAGGTTTCGGTTAGCTACATCAATTCTATTGAGATGATCATAACCAAGATGCCGGGGAACGAAGTCCAGTAAAAGAGAGTCTCTGGCGAACGTTAAATGTCGTTCTAGGGTTCTACGGCTCATATTAAAAAGCGTCGCCAGCCTTTCATTTGCTTCACCGCTTCGCAGTTTCATTAAGTAGCATGCCAAAGATGTTTTCGGGCGTGTTGATACGTTCGACAATGAAGGAGTTTGTTCCAAAATATTCATAAATTGGTCTCGACTAACGCCTAATCGGATGTATACTTCATTTGGGTCCATGTCATCTATATTATCAAAATCTAGTATAGATCCTCGAAGCACCGCGATTTTCATGAGGCTCATGATATGCACAAAATGTGTGGCATTGAAGTCGTGGAGCAAGTTAGGGCTGTCAATTATTTGATCCCAATCATTGGATACCAAATGATGATCGCAAACTCTTGCACTATTTGGAATATAAAAATTAAAATGAATCAAGAATGTCACTTTAATGTTATCCGGAATCCTTCAGAGATCCGTTCGTCTGCAGTTTTCATACATACAACGCGTTGCTGTATTAGGGAGTCTTGAATATTCTTCAATATGTAATACACATTCGTGTGGACGGTCTTCTCTTGGCTGCGCAGCTCTTTCTGCCCGTTGCCAGCATGGTCGACAAATGTACTCCTGACCATTGTATTGTATCTGAAAATGAGAGTATTACAATTAGTTAAAACGCTTAGTTATTTTCATTGAACGCTGTTCAAACAAAGCGAAATATAAAGAAAAATATTTTACTCGATTGCCTAAGCAGTATTAATTATCTCGCTTACTCATACGTAAATACCGATACTTCTATCCCGTTCTCGCCCCGTGGATCAAACGGAACGACAACGTCGCCGCGTCGGTAACAGTTTACTTACTACTTACAGCGAAATGTAATCTCAATGCGCGAGAGTTAAAACACTGTGACCACCTCAAGTTAAACAGTACTATATTGTTGACGTGACAACTAAGAAATAATGATTTCGTTTGATGTACTTACCTGATGTTCAGAGGTAAGAGCTTCAAAGATATATTGGCCTACAGCGGGATGTTCTTCAAACCGAGCACGGGTTATTTCGTATCTTCTTCTGTTTATCACGGATCGATTACATAAAATACACACTTGGCGATTATCTGCCATTGTTATAGGAATCTGCTTAAAAAAAGTCCAAAAAAACGAGCACAAGTCACCAAGATAGATATTAACAAGTCCGATATGCAAGCCAGAGTCAAAAGAAATTGTCAAACAATAATAATCGCACAGTACTCAACGAAACAAATGTCAACGATGGACTGCGCTGTGCGCTCGAGCATAACGGTAATCGCCGAGTCGCCGAGTGCGAGCGGCGCTCGTCGCTGATTGGTTGACGCATGAAACATGGCGAGACCGATTTTAACAAAGGTTCTTAGACCTCTAATAGAAAAAGTATTGAATATTAGGATACATAAATAATAATGAAAAAAAAATAGTATTTTAATAATAGTATTTTAACTATATTTTTTTCCCAAACGGTATTTCATAGTACTCCTTGAACAATATTTGTTGTCAAAGATCTCCCCTTTCAAATGACACTAGTTTCATTGATGGCCGCTCATGGGCCGCAATGCCCATTGTCCTTTGATGTTAAGTGATAATTGATGCTCTTAGCAATATCATGGGTTAATCCTGGTTGCCGCTTACTACCTAAACGGTATGGAATAAAATTTTGTTGTAGTTCACTTGGTGAAGGCATGTAATAATTTTAAAGTTGATAAATTGAATACAGCGTTCGTCCTTCAAAGTCGATAGAGTGAATAAAGATCTTAGCTATGTGATGAATGTATTGTGAAATCCACTCAATCGAAGCTGCAGTATTTAATAATCATAAACAAGGGTCACGTACCGAATTCTTTCAAAAAATACATTCAGCGTGTGTGTTGTTTAATAAATAAAATCGTTGGAGGTAAAAACTTTTTAGTATTTGGCAGCGGCCGTTAAATGTCAATATATTCGCGCTTAATCCATGTTCTTCTAATAAACATGTGTTTACCTGAATAAGATACGTTAGCGCAAAATTTCAGAGGACACTGTGCTAACTTGTTCCGAAAGCTTCTAAATTAAATATTAAGTCCCCCTTTCTTTACGTTAAAATAGTGGATGTATAAACCCTGTATTTTTTTTCGAATTGTAAATTTTTAATATTCGCAGCAACGGCTAAACATTTTTTTTACGTTATTTTGTAACCTTTTTTATTTCGATACTGCTAATAATTTCCGTGTGATGACAAAGTAAAAATACATTTCACCATCTTTCTTACCTATGGGTGTCGTAAAATACGACTAAGTGTAATCTAGCAGACTGGTATATGTAGATAATATCTATGCAAGACAAGGAAAACTTGACATAAAACCCTATGCCAACACTTCTGACCAGCGCATAGTATGTCAATTTGCCTCCCATTGTAGAGGAGGCCCGAGCCCAACAGTGGTACTTATATGGGCTGAGATGATGATGATTACTTATAATAAATAATAGCATTATCATTAGGTATTTATCAAGTTCATCATCATAATGCACATTCTTTCAGTTCATAGACCACTCTTGGCTAAGAGCCTCATAGACAATGGGAAGGTAATTGGACTGCTAATAATTCTGGTGAAACGGGCGAGTCACTGCTTTTAGTTCAAGTTTGCCTTGTCTCGCTTGTTATCTGTTTATGACTTTTAGACACCTGTGAATACACACGTGAAAGGAAGTTTTGTTTTCTTAGCGTTGTATGTGTGCGACTCGTACGCTCTGTTTTGTCCGACTCTGTTTCTGTGTCTGTTTGTTGATTTGTCATCAGAAAATATATTAGCGCATAACTGATACAAAAATTTATTTATTAAGTTAGCGAATAACTGTTTTATACTATTAAAGTGAAAACTTCTATAGGTAGGTTTGGATGGGGTCCTCATTGATATCTGTGCTGATAGATGGCAAAGTTAGATAAATGTGAAAAGTTATAATTTACAATTTTTAATTTAAGATCAAACAGTTAATGTGAATATCCAAAAATAACAACCGTTTCTTTATAGTTTTAAGTTTTCACTTCTGTCAGCAGTCCTCATGACTGTTCTTGTTTCTTATTCGGTGATGTAAACGGCGCGGATGAGTGCAGATTTTAGCCCACGTCAATCTTTAGATTTGTATGCTTAACCTGCTAATGTTTATAATTCGTATTCGGCCAGAGTTCTAGTGTTAACAACATTTGAGATATCTAACTAATATCACTTTGTTACATATAGTTTTTGTTGGGGTTTGGGCCGCGGGTAACTGGACCGGGGAATAGTCAGTCACCCGCAGAAAGGCTGACTGCGTGAAGGCTACGCCCCGCAATGGCGTGGAGGAGGGACGGTACCCGAAAGGATACCCCGCCGGGCTGGTAGCGCACTTCAAGGATTCGGTACTAATGGCCGGCCCAATGGTGAAGGGGAGGGAATACGGTGGGTTATGGGGCCGCGCGCTGCCCTTTTGTCACCCCAGACGGAGTGGATGGCGCGAGTGCTGACCATAATATTAGCCATGTATGGCTACAGGCAGAAAACTGTTAACTGTGTGGCCTTAACACTTTATACATTGGATAAATGTCGATTTAATTTATAGTGTTAAAAATAATAGGAGCAGAGATTGAATTTAGTTACCAATTAGGCTGTTTGCTTGAACAGTGTTTAAGTAAAAAAAATTACGTATAATTTACGTTCTTAATGTAGATATTTATCAGATGTATAATCTCTATAGCGTGACCAAAAGGCGTTAACTGGCCAGTAGACATTTAACATTAACTAGCATGTTATAATGTGTGGTAATGTAGTTTTATACGGTTATCATGTAGGGAATATCAAGAGGTTCGCAATACATTGAATATTAATGCTACGGACTGCCCAATTTATATTTTTTATCTTGTTTTAATAATTCTGCAACCGTAAGCTATTTCTGCCTTTGGTGACGTAGTAAGATTACAATCCACCACCACTTATTTCACAAATACAATGATAATTACGGGATATAATATGCAGATAACATCTACACAAGAAAAGCAAAAACCGATACCGATTCGTTTCCTTACTGTTTTGAAAGAGGCTAAACGTAACTCTACGATTACCTGAATGGATGTCACACGTGATTGAAACAAGCTTACTTTAATATCACAAGGCCTAAACAATAGATTCATATCATTAGAAATATTTAATTCTTGAAAGAACACGACAGCTATAAATGTGATATGAATTTATAACTTGGTCATGATGATAGTAATATTAATGTTGAGACAAAATGTTATTGAAATATGATTGTTTTGTAAACGGTAGTTATGCTCCTTTTGCTCACCGAAACCAAGGAACTGGTACCGGTGGCGCGCTCCTTTGACGGTAAAGGGTAAAGGCCAGCTTATGAGGCGGCACGCCATCCTAAAAGGTCCCATACCTGCCTTTAATCCAGGTCTGCATTATGTTCGTTTTTTTATTGGTTTTGGCAGTCGACTACGGGTACGAACCTCCCTGTGTTGAGCGACTTGTTTTTTGTCCAAAGGTTCGAATTAATTGGTCATCGGTATATTACGAGTATAATTTTATCTTTAGATAAGCGCTATAAAAAGATACTTTGTAAAATTTGGCAGAACATGAAAATAGACACAAAGCAGTGCTATTTTATATACACTAACACTTTCTTGACGTTGTGATATATAGGTACATAAAAGATCGTGAAAATTATGACATCCTAAAACATAAACAAGGCAATATGACCCCCACATGATACAATGTATTGTCGCCAATATTTCCTACATTCTACTTTTTTCCATTTGTGTAACCTTACTATGTTGATTCTCTAGAATACCATTTTCGAAACTTGTTTAAAATCCGTATCTGATTATCGAAATCACTAGAATTTGATCTTAGGATTAAGGAAAGATTGATTAGAACAGGGACATAATTCTTTCTCCTCCCACCACCTTGAATGACAATAGGACGTGGTCAGAAGGCCATGCGTTGGGGTGTCGGGGATTGAATGTGACCAGATAATCTCTCCGATACCTCGTAAAAGCGCGGCAGGCGCCGCTGTTGTTTTAATGTGTACTAGCTGACCCGGCGAACTTCGTACCGCCATATTTTTTTTTCGTTTTCTAAATTTCCTAAGATATATTCTCTAATAGAAGAACCATTACGGCTTTGTTAGGAAAGATTCCATCGTCTTGGTCGCGGCATTGTTAATGATAATTCAAAGAACATACAAATTACTGATTATTGATTTCTGGCAAAATTATAATTCTCAAATTTTCAACCGTAGTTAATCATAGATAAAATTAAGCTTAGCTGTCATTTGCGTTTGATTATTATGTCCCGTACATATGTTGGCCGAAACTTTTTTTTTTTTTTTGACGCTGTGGAAATGCAGTTTACGCACTAACCCCCGCCAGCGTCTGATGGCGGGGAGTGTGGGACTCGCCGGCTGCCTATGCTGCCGGAATACCCACTAAAACCACAGCGGTCCCTTCCGCGCTTTTACGGGGTGCCAGAGAGATCGTCTTTTGACATTCGATCCCCGACATCCCTACGCTAGGCTATCTGGCTACGACCTGTCGTGATTTAAGGCGGTGGGAGAAGATGCGCGTATCGCCGCCTCCCCCTCCCTGGCCACCGCCTGCAAAGCGAGTTCGCGGACGCGAGTGCCTCGCGTTGCCGCTCCGCGGCCTCCTTCCTTGAGATGACCTCTTCGCAAAAAGAGGCCATCGACGTCCAGCACCCGTCGCTATCGAGCATCTTTGAAATGATGGTCGACAACGACAGGTCTATTCCTATAACCGCCGACAGGTCGCGGCGCTGAGGCTCCCAGGCGGGACATACTTCCAGTGTGTGACGCGCATCGTCATTTGGCGCGTCACACTCGTTACATCCGGGGGCCTCTTCTCGACCAATTCTATGCAGGTACTTACCGAAGACCCCGTGTCCGGTAAGTACCTGCGTCATCCTGAAGGTCAGGTTGCCGTGCCTTCGATTCATCCAGCGGTGGAGGTGCGGCGCAATCGCCGCGACAGTCTCCCGCCCTGCTACGGGAGACTCCAACTCCTCTCTCCACCGCCGGATTACTGCCCTTCGGGCCGTTTCCTTTGCCCTATTTAGTCCCCTCGTTGCGATGGATTCGCCATTATTCCGCGACATAGCGCGAAATTGGTAGACTTCTGCGAGCGCCCTAGCCTGAAGTGGCCAGGGTGGATCACCTGCTGCCGGCGGTGAGTGACTCCGTCCAGATTGGTGCACCATACAGTGCCATAGACCGCAGAATGCCGGCATATAGACGCCGACAAGATGATCCAGGACCTGCAGTATTGGGCAAAAGCCTATCTAAAGCCGCGGCTGCTTTGGCGAGCCGGGGAACAAGCTGGGCAAAGTGCGGCCCGAAACTCCATTTATTATCTAGGTGCAGACCCAGGTACTTCATCTGAGTCTGCACCGGCACGGCAACCCCAGACACACTGATTTGTGCTCTGCGGGGGAGATCTCGGCGTGGGCCGTGAAATAGGAGGGCCTCTGTCTTTTCCAGTGAGACCCTCAGGCCCAGCATACCTATCCGGTTAACGACGAGCGCTACACCAACCCTTGCTAGACGGGCGGCTGCCTGGAAGTCAGCCCTCTTCACCGTGATGAGGGTGTCATCTGCGTAACAAATAACCTCCATCCCGGGAAGGAGCTGACCCCGTAACACCCAGTCAAATCTCACGTTCCACCCAGTCAAATCCCACGTTCCACAGCGTCGGACCGAGCCCTGCGGAACACCACATTCCACCCGGTGGTAGTGTATGCGCCCGTCGTCCCCCGTCCAGAGCACGTGCCTCCCCTCGAGGTAGGCCTCCAACAGCCTCCGGAGATACGAAGGCACCCCGTGATATCGGAGCGCCTCCTTCAATGTCTCATGTGGGAGACTGTTGAAGGCATTTTTGATATCGAGTGAGACTGCCAGTATTACTTCCTTGTTGGCCACCGCTTCGGTGGCCAGGTTTTTCAGGGCGGCCAGCGCGTCAATAGTTGACCGGCCGCGCCTGAACCCATACTGTTTATCCGACAGCCCCGGCCCGATACCCTCGAGGTGCTGGACGAGACGGTCCACAAGCACCTTTTCAAATAATTTTGCTGTCTCGTCCAGCAGCACCAGTGGCCTGTAGGTGGAAGGAGAGTCAACTGGGCGACCCTCCTTCCGCAGCAAACAGAGTATTCCACTCTTCCAGAGCATGTTGGCCGAACCTAGGCCAACGCGAGCGTCGGCAAATCGGTACAAGGCGAAAAAAAAAAAAAGGTACAAGGCGAGTGCTAGCGTCCACACGTTGGTCAAGTGCGGCGAACGCCAACGCGAGTGGCCAACGTAAACGAGTATTTGTAGAGCTGTCCACACGTTGGCCTCGGTCAGTGTTCATTGTGCATGTGCACTGAAACACTACGGACGTTGAAATAGACGTCGCTACAGCTTCGACTAATTATTTAATAAACGTATATAGTTATATAATGAGTAGTAGTAAATAGTATATAGATGTATAATAGTGTATAAATAATAGTTATTATCTCAGTGTATACCGCTGTAAAGTGGGAAAAAAAGAAGGTGGTTGATACTGAGTATTCACAGAAATAGAACAATGCAAGACATATCCGTGTGGTGACGGAGTAAGAAAAAAATTCACCAGTCCCTATCTTGTCCGTGAATGTCGTAAAAGACGACTAAGGGATATAATACATAATTCGCATATAATATTTATGCAAGAGTAGAAAACCTCGAAATAAAACCCTATATCAACCTGTCTGACTAGCATGGAATACTAAGGTCAGTTTCCCTCCTATTGTGGAGGAGGCTCGAGCCCAACAGTAGGACGTATATGAGCTGAAATGATGATGAATGATGAAGAGACTTTTTGATACTATAGGTAACATATAGAGTGACTTGGATCTAATTATTTATGTCGCATATCTAGAAGTAGTGGTACAAATTTGAAAATATAATCATTTATGTTGAGCGACATTATCACATTAAACGCGTCTAACAGCGATGGATGTCGACCGTGTAATGGCGAGCAGGCCAACGTGTGGACGGCATTGGCCGAGCACAGACGAGTGCCTTTGATTTGTGCTCAAAAACCGACACTGAGGCGAAGTGAGGCAAGTGATCACGAGCGACGGCGAGTGAAGACAAATCAGCTGTCCACACGTTGGCGCTTGTATTCACTCGGCCAACTAGGCGAGCGACGGCGAGCGTTGGCCAACTAAGGCAAATCGGGTGTACACACGTTGGCGTTCGCCATCGCTCGCCTACGCTCGGCCAACATGTGGACGGGCTATTACATGTCAAATGCGTTTTTGTTATACCACGTTTCATAGTGACTTGTATTCTCTTGACGTCTTATGTCACTTCCCACGGGAACGCAATCGAACGGGCTAAAAAGATGCGCATGCGTATCTTATGTCCTTCTCCTGGTTCTAACCTCCCCACCAATTTTCAGTCAAATCGGTCTAGCAGTTCTTGAGTTATAAATAGTGTAAATAACACGACTTTCTTTTATACTATAATAAGTGCCCGACGTCCTCCCCGAGGGGGGGACGTCGGTCGATGGGAGGGTACCCCAATAGGGGGTATTCCGTCGGGCCGACCACTGACGACAAGTTAACGCTGCTCCAGTGGTCGGCCCAACGACGAAGGCGACGTGGTTTTCGGGTGGGTCGCGGGAGTTGCGTGCTTAAGCCCCTCTGTCGCCCCGGACGGAGTGGTGCGGAGGCGCGCCGACCGCGGCCCACCCACAAAAAAAAAAAATACTATAATAAGTGCATTTCCAAATCGTGACTAAAAAGGGAGATAATTCTATTATCGGTATTTCCTTTTTCATTCCGTATATTTATCTCTTTAAAACCAAAGTCACTGGGGAAACCACAGAAAAATTAATAAGATAGAACGGCCATGTGGGCGGGGCAAGCGTGCCACAATTGCGATCAAACGGTCTTAATATTGACGAAATTCGTTTTACCGGCACTTAGTTGCGCTCATATAGTGACCTTGAACGAAGCTCCGACAAAAAAGAGAAATATGCCGTCTTGCGCTGTTACAACGTGTCGAAAACGAAATCAGTTGCGTAGTTATAGTCTAAGAAGGCATTTCTTTTCATCATTAAGTCCATAAACTTACTAATTCAGTGATATTTCGTAATTTTATGAGAGTATTATGTCGTTTGTAACAAACTATTATGAGATCGTAAAAAGAGCCAAACATTATACATCGTCTGCCACACATGGATATCACCTTTTATTAGTCCAGCAACCGCGCAATGTACTACGTTCAATGCGATATCACTGAGAACCGCCTTAGCATACGTTTTCATTCAAAACATTGACGTTGATCCACGCGTATCGATAGTGTTGTCCAGCATACTATAAGTTATCGATTTCAATAATTAGCTATGTGTTAACTTTATCATATTAATAAATATTTTAACACTTTTAATTTAGTAATCATTTTATATAGTTATATTAACAATATTTAAATAGGTATTTAAAAATCAATTATTCTGATATACATTATCTACTTAATTTATCTTGTATATCTATAGTACATTCTTGTATATTTTCCGTGTGGTGAAGGAGTAAGAATATAATTCACCACTCCCTATCTTGCCCGTGGATGTCGTAAAAGACGACTATGGGATATAATAAGCGCATAACATCTGTGCAAGAGAGGGAAAACTTGAAATGAAACCCTATACCAACATGTCTGACCAGCATGGTATAGTAGGTCAAATTACCTCTCATTGTGGGGGAGACCCGAGCTCAACAGTGGGATGGATGTGCGATGATGATGATGATGATGATCTATAGTACAAACTTCATAGTGCTCATTAGCACTCTTTAGTAATTAATAAAATAGAAATAACAAAATAATAGTAATAAAATATCTATGTTCGGGACCAATCACTAAATATATATACATATATATTTATATTTATATATATATATACATATATACATATATACATATATACATATATATATATATATATATATATATATATATGAATTTTACACGTAATGTTTAATTAAGTAGGTATTTAGTTGTCGTACAAAATAATTGTTCTATTCTTCCTTAAGATGGAATAATTTATGATAAGAATTAATTTCTTGAGACTGGTTATTCATTACTAGTTATTATATATGTGTTGATTTCTAACTTTTCATAAGTGTTGAATTTTTATTCCAAGAAATGTTGACATAATAGTCATCATCTTGGCTCATATATGTTCCATTGCTGGGCTCGAGCCTCCTCCGCAAAAATAGGCAAATTTACCTTACTATACTATAGTAGTCAGACAGTTTAGTATAGAGTTTTCTTTTGAGTTTTTCTTCTCTTGCATAGATGTTATATGCTTACTATATCTCTCAGTCGTCTCAATATATTAGGATGGGACATCCGCGGGTAAGATACGGAGTGGTGATTGGTATTCTTATTCCGTCACAATACGGATAATGTTAATACATTTTTGTTTACAATAAACAAAAATGTACTAACAAGTAGCAGTAGCAGTGTATAAAAAAAATTAAATAACTGTTTTGTTTTTTAAGTTAAATAATAGCACTAATAAAAATAAACCGAATTTCAATAAACAATATTTTAACATATTTTAAGAATGATATCTGATGCTCACGCGAGCACTTCACATCTATACCAATAAATAAAATTGGAGTGTCTGTTTGTAATGTCAAAATAATAGGCTTTTTTCATGCTCACACGGTTATTTGCACGACACCTATGCCTAAAATAGCGATTAAAAATTTTTTGTCTGTCTGTCTGTCTGTCTGTTTGTTCCGGGTAATCTTCAAAACGGCTGGACCGATTTCAAAAATTCTTTCACCAATGGAAAGCTATAATATCAGGGCGTAAACTAGGCTATATAGGAACTACGCGGGTAAAACGACTATAAACTATAACCGAAGCGAAGCGAGGGCGGGTTGCTACTTGTAAATAAAACTACTTATACGGATTATATCGCGTTTGTATTTGATTTATGATTGCCCGACTTCATCCTGAAACGGGCAATCTGAAATGGGAACAATATAATATAGAAATCGCTACTCGCTTACGTAATTTATTATAGCACTTAAATTTTCTGTCACCTATACAGAGTATAGTGAGGAGTATTTCATTTGCATGATTTTACTGTTAAATTACTGACTTGCATTACAAATAACTTCAACACATCACACAAGTAAGTGCTTAATTTAAAGGCATTAATATTTTTGTTTCGATAAAACAGGCTAAATAAATATCGTGTAGTATATCGACCATGGCAAGCACTAGCGTACATGTGCTTTTTATATGTGAGCATACGTTGCCTACAGAACTTAGTTATAGTTTGTGTACCAACTGCAGCTTCGAAATTGATGTGTGTGTGTTATGTTAGTGTGTGAAATTATTGTAAGCATAGACCCTGCATATGTGTTAACATCAGCGGGAGGGAGTAATTATGCCACGCTGGTTTTCGAACAAAATCAGCCGAATGGCCTTTCTAAAGTATTAATATTTCTGTGGGGGAAACTGACTACCTTTTAGGAATCGTTGGGTGCATGTGGCGCTGGACCGATCTCAGTAGCATTCTCGTGGGGAAGAGTTTGTCTACATCATCACAAGCTAATGTATAGATGGTACCTATCGTATTATTTAGGTGGTTAGTTGCATATTATCAAGTCGCATCCGGGCAATAGAATAATTATATCCTAAAGGTTTGCATAAGGTCAACACAACGTCTTGTGTCTTCCAATATATGTATTAATTTGCATATTTTTCAAATTAACGCCAAAATATATAGGGAATGATTAAAAAATATGTCTAGATTTAGAATAACTATCAAGTACTAGACATGATTCATGTCTAGTTCTTGATAATTATCCAATAAAATCTACCCTCATTTCTCTTGGCTCGCCAAACTGCTGACTAATTGCATGGATGGTAATAAAATTACGGGCCCCTAATTGAATTTGAATCGATGTGATCGATTTCGCAGGTAGACTGCCAGTCCGATTAAATTAAGCAAAACATTGCTGCATTAGCTTACTAATAAATTTATTTACTTTTTTCGATTAGAAGATCAAGGTGGGCTAGTATATAAGAAAACTTCGGACTATTTTTATCTGCATGTTGTTGGTTTGTAATGAATAGGCTGCAAAACTACGGAATCTCTTTTAACCATTTTTTTTTTCAATAATCTAGCTTAATTATCAAGAAGCAACATAGGCTAAAATTTCTTTTATAAACATTTAGATATTGTTAAGAAAATTGCAATATTGTAACCCAAGGTATGACTAAAATTTTTATAGGCGTGCGTTTCTAATTCTAAAACTATTGATGTTAGAATGTTTATAGCTTTTATTAATATCTACAAAAAACTCTGCCACGGAATAAATCTATTGTTAAGTCAGAATAGCAGCTGTTATTTTCTAAAACCCAAGGTATACAAACGAATATTTTATAGCCTTGCGCTTCAAAAATTATTTATGACGAGCAACTCGGCCTCGCTTCACTTCGGTTTCAGTCGTCTCATCCGCGTAGTTCTCGTAGGAATACCGGGATAAAATATAGCCTATGTTACTCACTGATATCATAGCTTTCCATTGGTAAAAGAATTTTTGAAATCGGTCCAGTAGTTTCGGAGCCAATTCGTTACAAACATACAGACAAATCTTTCCTCTTTATAATATTAGTATAGATAGAACAAAGTGACATCTGATGATCTGCAAGGGATATATGTATATCTGCATTATAATACATTTGTATCCCGGTCTTAATTCTTCCTAACTAATATTATAAAGGCGAAAGTAAATTGGTTTGTTACGCTTTCACGCTTAAACCACCGAACCGATTTCAAAAATTCTTTCACCAATGAAAAGTTATAATATCAGGGACTAATATAGGCTATATTTTATCCTGGTATTCCCACGGGAACGGGAACTACACGGATAAGGCGACTGAAACCGAAGCGAAGCGAGGGCGGGTTGCTAGTATTCAAATAAATATTTTTAACATCAAGTGTATTTATGTAATTCGAATCAGGACTTCCATTTAGAAATATCGAGTATCAAAATGTTACAGGTAATGAGCTTAATACTATCCGTTTCAAGATAATAATTGATACCTGTATTGCATCGCCTAATTTTTCTTATTTTAGCTGACATTTTTTGAATTCAAACACAATTTAACCGTGTTCTTTAAATTATCTGTTTGCAGTTCCACGGAATTAAGGATTTTTCCTTAGTGGTCCTATGCTGAAGGTTTTAAATTGACTTAATTCAGAAGTCATATTTATTGACCTTTATGCTAAGTAACGTTTTTGTCGATCCAAGCATAGAAGCCCGGCAATCCCGGAATATATGATTGCCCCCTAAACCAACGACACAGTAATAAATAAACATTGAGTAATATAATTATTAAAATATTATTTATATAACAAATACATTAAATCAGGCCAAGAATTATTATTAACTAGTATTACTTTATTCTAAATTAAGTTAAATATTATTTGTCGAGGTTAAATTTAATACAATAAACTACTCTAGTTGTTAAAAATACTTGAGTAAATAATTTTTCGTTTTCATTAAATTAGTAAAATATAATTTTTAGCGAATATAACATTCTTAAATTACATATAATTAGTACTATTTTCAAACGCTTTCATTTATGAACCATATTTCTTTTTTTTTTTTTACCGACTTCAGAAACGAGAAGGTTTTATGTTCTACTGCATGTATTTTTTTATCTTATTTTTTTATTTATAAATGTCAATTGTGGACTGATATTTAAAATTCTTTTTTCATTCTAAAGAGACCTATAAATAATATTTAATTTTTCAATTCCTTTCTTATCTATATACAGGATGTCCCTAAATTAAACGTCCAACTGAAAGTGGGTGGTAGATGACTTTATGACAGCTATGAAAAAAAAAAACATGCCACTTTTTTTTTGATTTGAGCATATTACTAAAAACAATGAAAAATCAGACCTTGTACGATATTTTCAAGTACTATAATGACAAATAGGCTAGTTTTGGCATCGGATATTTCTTGTTGGAAGCGCAGATAACTGCACTATCGACCACAAGTACAAATAAAACTAGACATGTTATAATGACATAAAAAAATATATATTTGTTATGGCTATTCCATAATTTTTTCGAAGAAAACGTTAATTATTTGACTTTAACACACCACGCTGTAAAAAAATGTACCGTAACTATAGTCTATAGTGGCAAGTAATTTCAAAAGTTGGCCAAATTATTCATTATTCCAAAATGGTATAATACCTTCTAGATGTTATCGTAACTTTTAGAAAAAAAAAAAATGTTTTTGTGACAGACAACGAAGCTTATAAAAAATGATTAGGTATATTTTTTTGTTCTATTTTATTAGACCTCATATAAAAATCTTATTGCGTGTGTGAAAGAGAGACAGAGAGTGACGCCTATTATATTTTATTGGGTAAATGTCCCTCCGAATATGCTTGAGGAACATGAATGAACACTCGATGGTCTGGATAGCGTTCAGTATTCGGATATCGCTCATCTTCATTTTATCTTACTAATTAAAGCTAACATAACCTATCCCTGATCAGACGAAGCAATACCCTCCCCTTGCCCCGCTATCCCCGCGTATTCACTGGTATCGCAAATGTTTTACATTTCCGATTGCTATTTAAGAAATGTATAGATTTCCTAGGAAATGTGTCTAATATAATTTATTCTACACATTTCCGTGCGATTTTAGGAATTACACACATTTCCTAGGAATTGTATACAATGACGGATTACATACATTTCCGGTAACAAATATGTATACTAGCAACCCGCCCTCGCTTCGCTTCGGTTTCAGTCGCTTTACCCGCGGCGTAGTTCCCGTTCCTGTGGGAATACCGGGATAAAATATAGCCTATGTTACTCCCTGATATTATAGCTTTCCATTGGTGAAAGAATTTTTGAAATCGGTTCGGTGGTTTAAGCGTGAAAGCGTTACAAACAAACAAACAAACATCCTTACTTTCGCATTTATATTTATAATATTAGTATGGATATGGGCGGCCCGGCGGGTTACCCTTTCGGGTACCGTCCCATTCTTGTTCAACACTGTCTTGACACAACCCTACATCTATACCAATAAATATAATTGGAGTGTCTGTTTGTAATGTCAAAATAATAGGCTTTTTTCATGCTCACTCGGTTATTTGCACGACACCTATGCCTAAAATACAGATTAAAAAATTTTTGTCTGTCTGTCTGTTTGTTCTGGGTAATCTTCAAAACAGCTGGACCGATTTCAAAAATTCTTTCACCAATGGAAAGCTATAATATCAGGGCGTAAACTAGGCTATATTTTATCCCGGTATTCCCACGGGAACGGGAACTACGCAGGGAAGACGACTGAAACCGAAGCGAAGCGAGGACGGGTTGCTAGTAGTAAATTATAATTCTTTATCAACAATATCATTGCTTAAGTATCGGTTTCAAGCATGTTTTGTCTGCAAATTGAAGTTGCATTTACTGATTGAGAAACTGTAACAAGTTTAGCAATGCCTTCTAGTATCATGTGGTGATGGAATGTCTTCGTTTTCTGAAGGTTCGTCAAATTTTCTCCAGTAAACTGGATTATATATTACAAGGTATTATAGTTTCCATGTGATGATTACGCATTACAGTATTACGGCAAATCCGCTATGATATGTCCTTCTTGCATGTCTTCATGTAACTGGCGCAGAACCGTTCCGAGCGGCATTCTCGTGGGGAGGCCTATGTCCAGCAGTGAACGTCTGTAGGCTGATGGATGGATGGATGTCCTTCTTTAAACGAGGTTTAAGACGATCGGCAAGGGCCTACCTGTGCCCCTGGTATTGCAAAGGTCCATGTGAGGCAGTATCACTTATCATCAGGTGTGCTGCTTGTTCGTTTGCCGCTTTCAGCGATAAAAAATGCAACAGAAGAGTAATTCGTAATAAAACTTGTCACTCGTCTCATCAGTGTGATATGATTAGCCAATTGCCCTCCTATTTTGCAAGAGGCTCGAGCCCAGCAGTACGTACCTAAGGTGTGATGATGATGTCGATAATGATCAATCGCTAACGTGAATGAATAGTCCAAATTTTCTTCCATTAAGGAGTAGGCATTTTACTAACAGTGGTAGCTTACAAAGAAATAAAATTGAAGTGTTTTTGTACTGTCAAAATTATACGTTTTTTTACGCTCACACGATTATTTACATGATACATAGGCCTAAAACCAGTTTAAAATTTTGTCTGTTTGTGCCGGGTAATCTTCAAACCCGCTGGACCGATGTTGATAACCATTTTATCTCGCTATTCCTACGGAAACGGCAGCTCCGCGGGTGGTGAAACTGCAGGAACACGCTATTTGAAATAAGAATAAATATACATCCATCCATCCATCAGCCTACGGACGTCCACTGCTGGACATAGGCCTCCCCACAAGAATGCCACTCGGAACGGTCCTGCGCCACTTGCATCCAACGGTTCCCTGCGACTTTGAGAATGTCGTGAGTCTACCTAGTGGGGGGTCGTCCTACGCTGCGCCGTCCGATTCGTGGTCGCCACTCAGGAACCTTAAAATACATAAATGGTAATAGAAATATACCTAAATGGTATAAATTGATTACCACGTATGAGTGGTTTCCTGAAATAATATTATGATGTGTGAAATCGCTGTATTGTTTGAAAGTATTATCGAGCGTTAGACTGCATTGCCCTTGGTATTTTATTGCAGTCTAAATAAAATTAAAATTATTGAAGGCCTTCATATTCGTTCTCATTATGTTGTTCATAACAGCTTTACGTATATTTTGCTTCCTTAAATATAAGTAATGTTGATTAAAATATTTTTTATAGTCTCACGTTTTTATCTAGGAAAGAGTAAGCAATGGTGTATATGATACATTTAAACGTTCAGGAAACTGGGCAATAAACATTAATTTTTACAATTATGATGTTAAAAAATGTTCCTTGTGGTATAAGAAAGACCCGGAGTAAGAATACAGGGGGAGGTGAGTTCTATTCTTACTCCATGACCACACGAACAAAATATAATAGTATTGATTCGTTATTCTGACGAGTGTGGTGAGGTAGTAAGAATACAGTTTTCCACCCCCTTTCTTGCCCGAGGGTTTCGTAAAAGAAAAGGGATTATAATACGCAGATAGCATTTAAATAAAACCCTATATCAACCCTTTTAACCAGCGTGATGTAGTAAGTCAATTTTACTTCCATTATGGAAAAGGCTGAGCCCATTAGTTGGGCATATAACGAGCTGTATTGATGATTCAGACAAGTGTGATTTTCGGACTCCCTAGATCAAAGAGACATGTGATTGAAATTATTATCACAATCTTCTTGCCTTTATCCCAATTTATACTTGGTCACCATAACATGGTGATTTTTCCTGATCTACATGGCTATTATAAAAGTTAGCCTGATTCTCAGCATGTTTTGCAGTGCGAGTATTCTAGTACCGTATTTTATCTAGAAAATATATTTCTTGTAGCTGGCGGCATTAATTACAAGCGATCCGAGTAAAAGCAATAACTTATGAATATTCAATGTCCTTCGATTTCAGAACAGAAATGTTTCGGCCTATGAATGTTTAGTTTATTTAATAACTGCCGGCGACTTCGTTTTCATGGATCAAGTATTTAATGTTATTATTTTGTTTGAAGATCCACGACGAAACAACAATAATAATATTGATAATATTTAAAATCCTCATAATATTCACATTAGTTTAACTCGGTAGTTGCTATGCAACGACGCCTGCGGAGAACCTTTAATGTAGGACAAAATTATGTCCAATTTACTTTTAAACATAGATGCCCATTTAAACATAGATACTGTTTCGCTTTTATTTGTCGCACTGCTATGTACTTTAGCTTATAACTTTTCTCGATAAATAGGTATATTATGCGCTTGCCGGACTTTAACGATTTCCAGGCAGCGGAGCCGAGCAGAATTTGCGGAGGGCCCAAGCAGTAGCCATAGAGCGGTTATTTTTCAAAATTGCATGCGGTGGTCACGGGCGGACTGATGAACGCCGTAAAGTGTTCGAAACGTCGGGCAATTAAAAATCAAATACAAACGTGATAAAACCCGTAAAATAGTTTTATTTACAACGTGTAATAGTCGTGTAAACATCAGAAACCATTGAATGATTTTTTTTATAATGTAAACTAATATATTGCTTTCTTTTACCAGGCAACAATCGGTATCGACTTTCTGTCGAAAACCATGTACCTAGAAGACCGAACGGTGCGACTTCAGTTGTGGGACACCGCGGGTCAAGAGCGATTCCGATCTCTCATACCTTCCTACATCAGGGATTCCACTGTTGCAGTCGTGGTTTATGATATTACTAGTGAGTATTTCATGTTTCTGTACATTATGGTCAATATAGTTTTTAAATGTACTCTTCGTATAGTTCGTATACATAAAATTAAGTCTTTTCTAAAGTATTCGTCTGAGGAACGATTCGGTTGATGAAAACTGTAACGCGACTGCAATATCTAGATACTGGTTACGATCAATATGACTCGAGGAAAGTTTAATTTTCTACGACTATATTTTTATAATACATAACGTTACAATGCTGAGAAAAAATGTGCCCTAAAACATTTAAAATTGTTATCGCCGTAAATTGTAACACTTCCCTATGGGATATAATATCTCGCCCAGTTTGGCAAACCGGTTGGTAATTGTAGTTGTAAAAGATTCCCAGGAGAATTCTCGTTCACCTGGTGTTTGCCTAGTCACTCGTTGAATGACCATTTAACTCATGGGAGAGTTGATGGTGTTAGGACGATTTTTTTCTCATTCTTAGTGAGTATTACTAACATTTTCCTTGGGAAACCTATAGCACTAATTGCGATTGCCATACCACTTGCCAAGTGTGAGGTTTCGCCTTTTTTGCCTTGTTTGGTCTATTTCCAAGCGTTGACGTCGAGGACTTGATGGAATATCGAAAAATATATTCGTGTGAATTGTTAGACCATCGCTTACACTAATCCAGCCTTCTACCCATTCTTCATATGGAACAATTTAATTATAATAACTATGTTTACTTACGAGTACGTACCTACTTTTTTTATGATTCATGATAACAAAAAAGCGACTATTGAACAAATTACGGACACACCCATGCTATGTGAGTAATTTTTTACAATTTTCAAACCCTTTCGCCTCCTTCGGCGACTATCCTAGTACAAGACCCAATTATGTTCAATCGTAGTATTTTTGAAGACTTAAACAGGTAACATAATGTGGTTACGTTTCCTTATAGTATAGAGGAAATTTTGAAAGTGATGAAAGACGCACCATTCATCTTGATTTGCATGTCTTATAAAGAATAGGGACTAAGATAATACTTCTATATGTGAGATATGAATTTGTAATGCTAAAAGTGTTGCCACATTTTTCCGTGAAAATGACGAGAGAAGCTTTCAAAAGATTAACCCGATGGACGGGACACTAAAGACCTGACAGCGGTACCGGTTTGCTCAATAGACATAGGAGTTGTATGTCTTAGAGGATTCCACTCTGCCCTGCCATCCTTAAAATATATAAGGGGAAAGCTTAGAGATGGCGTCTAACAAATGTGTGAAAAGAATTGAAACACCAATGAAACGCATGATGAAATTATCATAATTTTATAATTAACATTTAATACGAAGTAACTGCGTCCTTATATTAAACAACTTCAAAAGCCTGCGTTCTTGTTATTTGTTCGTGCTAACTTAAAGTATATAAAATATCGTTCTCGTCCAGCTGTATTACGAGAATTTAATCTCGAGGTAACGATATTTTAGAATTTCAGACCCGCGGGTTTCGCTCACATCTGGAGAAAAGTAATGTTATTAGATTTTTATGTGTTGTACATTCATATAGGGCTGTCTTATACGTTCAGTGGGGCGTAACATCTAGCTGCACTCATGGGCCGTTAAACAGCATCGTAAATTTAATGCTAAGTATACTTGGTCGCGTACTTATTTTTTTTTAATAGGTGACCTCTTTCAGCTTTTTATAACAATATTTGTGAAATTACAGATACACCCGTAAATGGAAATTTGTTGTGTTAATGTACATATTATATACCTGAAACTCGTCAATTCGGTAGGATGTGGCTACACCGTAGTCGCCTCAAAAAAATAAAACAAATTAGCATTCGAACTTTCGTAGTCGAACCGTTTCAGAGGTGTCGGGATCAGTGGTCTCAGTCCGAATATTTGCTTCGAAGTATCCGTATCGTTATCGAGACCAGTTTGTATAAGATTTGGGGCAGCGCCTGTATCAGACGACAGGACGTGAAATACCTGTGCGTAATTAATATTTATAATGCAGCGGTAAAATTCGTAGCCTATTAAGTTCCTATTTAGCTATTGCTGCGTCGACAGTATTACCCTACTGAAAATATTAATTACCGTACTTCAGTTTTACATTCCATGGTTTTTTAGACGTTTTGTCACTCAAGTTTATTAATAAAGTCAATAAGCTTTAACGAAGCTTATTCTTTTCTATTTTATTTCCATTCGTAGCTCTGTCATCCTTTGTAGAGTTATGATAATTGAAGTGATATTATAAATGCGCATTGATCAAACTTTGAATATTTAGCACTGTAACAACAATTTTCAAGTGTTTCCTTTTTTTTGTAGGCAATTTAATACGAATTTTAGTGAAGGAAACTGAGATTAAAAAAGGAGATTTTGTTATGCCGCTCCACTTTTTTTATACTAAAATGTAATTCTAGTTTTTGTAATGTTGTGTAAATGTGATTTGCCTTGCCAATCGTGCAATGATAAAGCTCGTCAATATTTTATAGGACACATAGATGTAACCCTTCAGAGTTAACTCAAATTATCCTTTTGATTATACCATTATATTATCATACCCATAGACTTAAAACTTAGTGTTGTTGTTGTACTTGCCCAAAGTGATTTATGAAGAAATATTCCAAACGATGAAAATGTTGAGAGTATCGCTATGATTATAAATGTGGAATACGAATACTGCCAACCCTTGCGTTGTTCATGGGTGTCGTAATAGACGACTAAGTGCTTTATATCGTGGTGAGCCACTCCATCTGATGCTTTCAACAAAAACATTATCAAGGAAGGCCGGTCATAGAATTATCATAGGTCAATAACTTTTTAATATGTACTATGAAAGAAGAATACATATTGAGTCGATCCCAAGTAATTGGAAATGAGAACAAGATGATGGTGTTGATTATAAAACCGGCAATTTAGATGGATTTTTATTATTTAATCAAATCTTGAAAGCCGCACCGTTGAATGCAAGTCGCCTAGGAAAGTTCTAAGTCGCATTTTCGTGAGGCGGTCTATGTCCAGCAGTGAACATCAACAGGCTGATGGATGGATATAAGAACATTATTGAAGTATAATTAGTGTCCACATTTTATTGTATTAAGTAGCTATTTTTAGTTTTTAATATAAATAGCTTTTCAAACACGCTATGAAATAACCTCGTCTGGTCTTCGAAGATCAGGGAAGGTCGTCTTAAAGACTATTCACGGTGGGTTATGAGGTCTCAAAAAGAGACACTTTGTTCGTATGTTGAGGGACGGGTGAAATACAATGTACACCACCCTATCTTATCCTGTGAGCATCACGATTAAGGGATATAAAAGATAACATTTCTGGAAGAGTAGGAAAATTTAATTGAAATCCTATGCCTGACTAGTGTTGTCGGCTGTATGTTTCTCATCTGAAAGAAGTCAAGTGAGACATATGTGGACTGAGAAGAAGAAGAAGAACCAATCCACCAACAATTTGTGAACACGATAGTTCCCTAGTAGTAGTTAATGAGTACAACATACTCTTGACATTGACATTTCGCATATATTTCAAACCGCAAGCAAGATTTACATCATACAATACCTTAAAGCGGTTCTAATCAGAGCCTAAACGTAACCGCCTGCCAATTTAAATAAACTTCATATGTTGGTCAAAGAGAAGCGTTTTTTTTTTCTTTATTTCATAGTTGGTCTTGCATCCATCCATCAGCCTATAGCTGTCCACTCCTGGATATAAGCCTTCCTGATGGGAGATTGATGCAGTAATCGCCACTTTTTGCAGGCGGTTTGGAGAATACAGTTAGTGTTCTAAGTGGCCCGGGCAAATCTTGCTTCCCACTCTCTTGGTGTACTCTCAGTCGGTTTTCACGACTATGCTGGAACAGCAAGGGGTGATGACACATTGTGTTTGCTCAGTCAGCACCCACTTGTTGCAATGTATTAAATTGTTATCAATTTAACTAGAATGAGAAGTTTTTCGTTAAGAGACAAAATACTATACCAATTTCCGCGAAAGAATGACATTAAACCCACATAAAAATGGTTAACAGTGTATGAAGTAGTGAATATTTAAGATGGGTATCGTTTTGGCCCTGGCATTGCTAAATCCGTAAGCGGCGGATGACATTTACTATTAGGTGGGCGACAAGGTTGTTGAGTGGCTACCATGTGTCGAACGCCGTAGTATGGGATCAAGGCAACATAAACATCATGAAATTCGCAGGGAAACGATGAACGCAGGCGGTACCAAACGTTCTCATGAGCAAGTTTATGTTTAACAGTGGAAAATTTACTCAAGGTGGTGGGTGGATGGATCGTGTAGACTCCTTCTATTGCTATAGGTGTGAAAAGTACCTTGTTGGTCTAATCAATAAGTATGAATGCCAACCGTCATATCATGGCGTCTAATCTTGGGTCACTTAAAAGTGATCTTGCGTGTTTTTGAGGCAATCTGTAAAGAGAATGTGGACGGTAAATTATTACACGTCGCTACTACAGTAGATTAAATAGTGTAACAATTTAAAACTGATTTCTAATAAATATGGTCTTCAGTCTAATACAAATAAGTTTCATAAATTACATATTGAAATGTATGCATATCTACTTACCTAGGTAGGTAACAACGGCTATAATATTACACAACAAGGATAAAGGCGTGTGAATGCAATAAAATAAAAGTAGCATAGTTACAATAAAATAGTTTTCAGTTACAGTAGACAGTACTACGTTTAATAAGTTTCATGAAATAAAATATTGTGCAAGTTGGAAATAAAGACTGATTACAGCAGTTTCACGTGGCGTGTACTTCGCCGCCTGAAAGTGTGCCAATTGCGAATGTTCGCGGTCGACGTTGAGGTTACTGTAAAAAATTGATTTTGTACCTCGGCGATTTTCGTCTACACTCGGCTATAAAAAAAATTGGATTTGTGATAGCAGCGAATCTGCTTAATTGTTCTAACAGATTCCGTTCCCTTTTCCAGGAAAATTTTATTGGCATTACCCGTTAGGATGTATCTGGAATACTCAGTAGTAGCACGGATTGTGTAAGAATCCTTATTGAATGGCAGTTACAAGATAAATATTACCTTGTTAATAATCAATTGCTATAGGCATGCGACTTCTGAGCAATCCTTTTTGACCCATAACATCTGGACGCAAGTTCTCGATTGCCTTAGAGCTGAGGATTTCAAGATTGATAGCATTGCCGTGTATCTCAAAGTATGATGACGAGATGCATGAATCACACCGAGAGGAGGAAATCTAGAAAGAACTACCACGCTTATACTATAGGTTACCATCGCGTTTAAGTTTTTGAGGCCTAATTGCGGGCAATATATAGAATGTAAAGAAAACGAAACAATTATTAAACTAATTATGAATTAATCTATATTACTATTAAAGCTGATGAGTTTCTTTGTTTAAACGCACTATTTTCGAGAACTTCCCGATGAAGCCCAAAAAAAAAAAATTACAGAATTTAATAGTCTATTTATATATAAAAAAAGAGTATACGCTTATACATAACACTGCGGCAAATAGGAATAGACAGCATCTATAAATTTTGCTAAATCGCGTATAGTAATTCACATATAGTAGTTATGCGAAGTCGCCGTTCATATCATAGCTACTGTTGTCATAACAAAAATTGTAATGGATGTGTTATGAATGTTTTTAACGTTGCCATTATTGTTAATATCGCGAGACGACCTGGATGTCAAACAAAATAATAACAGCATTAAAAAAGTCATACACTCAAGCCAGCTGCTGGCACAGCTAGTTTTATATAATGTTTTGATTATCCAATGATAAACTCGAATTTATTATAAGGAGAGTTTATTACAGGGAGAGTTGTAAAAATGTCTAGTTGGTAATACGTGCTGTTAGAATATTTATTATGTTGTTCGCACTGATCGTAAAATATTTTAACTATTCTGTCACAGCGGGCGAATATGTCCAACATTCGACCAATACAAACACTGTCACAATTGAAAATGCGTTACATCTAGACTAACATAACGGTAATGAATACGATTTGAAATGTTTAATTAAATCAATTGAGAATGTACATGCAAATATAGACTGTATGTCGGAGGGGTGGAAGTCAATATAGGAGGTAGAGGCTGTGGTCTGTTGGTAACAAATATTTGTTCCAGGCGGGATGGGCGTTTGACCTTGGCTGAGGCTGGTTATACACGATATACGTATTCAAGCAACTCGCACAGTAATACTATTTTATTTTATTACGACACGTAATAAAGGATTTGTCTATTGTATTATTGGATAGATAGAAACGTTACTTTGGAAATCTATGCTTATTTGTTTGCTTTACGTTATCATCATCTTAGTTTTTTTACGTCACACTACTGGTCTCCAGCCTCTTCTACAATAAGGGGAATATTTACTATACCCCGCTAGTGAGACGGCTTGATATAGTGTTTGTTTTCATGTCTTACACAAATGTTATATTCATATTATATCTCTTAGTTGTCACGACATCCACGGCCAAGAAATAGGTGGTGAATAGGTTTTACTTTATCACTGCACAGAATCTTATTTATTATTTATCGCCATTTATTTTAACGTACGACAGAGAACGTATAAAGACAATAGACGTGTAGAGGGGTATGGGCCATTCCTACCACATTGGCCATATTGGAATACAATATAGTCTATGGCTCAGCTCAGGATGTTAGGTTGCCGATTTGAAATTCTACTCTGGACATCTAGAAACTTCATATAAAAATTATTGAAATCAAATAATTATATGTACGTAATTAGTTTTTATACAGTCAATAAAAGCCGTAAGTACATGTTAAAAGCTTTTTAGTTGTTAGGCACAGATGGCTATAATAATTTTAGTCTGACGCTGGGTGAGGCGAGGGCTCTGAAACCCGAATATAAAATTTGGTGAAATAATTGAATGTTTCTTGAAAAATTATATTATTGTTGTATATGTATTCAATTCGATATACATAAAGATTCCGGGTAATCGTAGTGGCGACTATGCCGAGTGTTGTGTGTTCTATTCCCAGGTACAACTCAATTCTTTGTGGGATCCCCATATTATTGTAGTGAGTCTAATTAGTGTCTGCTAATAGTACATTTGTAAAGTCCCTCATCATGCAAGGATTTATTCGATAAGGATTTTTTTAATTTATATAGAATTAAAAAAAATGAAGCTAGTATACTATTACCGTATACATAAAGATTATAATCAGAGATCTAAATGAGTATGATTAAAAAAAAAACAAACGTGAATGACCTTGAGGGTCTTGTAGCAAGGTGAATGTATCATATTGATTGACGTGTTTGTTACTCACTTGATAGCGCTGAAAAGTAATGTTAGCAAAGTTTAGGACAGGTAAGGTAGGGTATCTTTGATAGCAAATAAACCTTAGGAGTAGTAGTGTACCCTAGTCGAGGCCGCGGATGACTGGACCGGGGAGTTAGTCCGTCATCCGCTGAGAGGCCGAGCGCGTGCGGAAGACCGACGTCCTTCCCGCGGGGGGGGGGGGGGACGTAAGTCAAGGAGAGGGTACTCCTCAAAGGGGTATTCCGTCGGGCTGACCACTGACGACAAGTCACCCTGCACCGGTGGTCGGCTCAACGACGAAGGCCATGTGTTACGGTTGGGTTACGGGTGTGCGTGCTTATGCCCCTAGCCGACCGTAGAAAAAAAAAGTAGTAGTAGTGTAGTAAATCTTAGGGGTGCTTAGTAATGGGGAACGTCGAGAGGAGAGGGTACCCCGCGACCGGGGTATTCCGTCGGGCCGACCACTGAAGACAAGTTACCCTGCACCGGTGGTAGGCCCAACGACGAAGGCGACGTGTCACGGGTGGGTCTTGGGGCCGCGCGCCACCCCCCCTGTCGCCCCGGACGGATCCAGGCGGCAGGTGCGCTGACCATAGCTCACCCTTAAAAAAAATTAAAAAGGGTGCCTAGTACAGGGATGAAAATCTCTGATAGAGAACAAATGCAATAATTTTAATAATTGAAGCGCACCTCTGATAATTCCGTATCATTTTCGTTTCGCAATAGTCTTATAAAATGTCTGAGAAGGCAAGTGTTTTGTAAATAAAAATTAAAAAGATTATTTAAAATATTCGATCACGATTTTGTTTAGTATGATTTAGAATCATTATAATCCAACGCATTTACTGGTAGGTATGATTAGGGTTGGCACCCGTACTTTATTATAAAGTATTTTACGTTGTTTTCATTAATTGTACTTTATACTTTATTTAGCATGAACTGATTTGTCAAGATGAAGTCTAAAGATATTTTTTTCAAATTTGTATAAATTAATCACACGTTTAATGGCGATTCCTGCCACGGCAGCATTCATAGGTAAAGATTTGCGTGTGATGTAAAATACAAATTGATTACGATAACGAATAGAACACAGATGCTTTGTATTTTTTTTTTGATAATTATGCGAAAAAACTTGCTAAAATTATATTTTCGTCCAAAATTATGAAGTAAAGTAAATCGTACTTTATTTTGACACAGTGTACTTTTTTGTTCTAACTTCATTAACCAATGTACTTTATTTACACTAAAAAAAGGTGGCAATCCTAGGTATGATGTACAATGTACAAATATACCCTATAGCGACATGTGTGCCTACACACGTCGCTATCGTATTGTAATGATGTGTATGTAAAGAGCCTAAAATAATGAAATTGCTAATGAAATGCGTTACAGTTAATAACACTCCTTATGGTGAAGAAGTAATGACTTCTGACAAGAATTTGGAAGAAGAAATGAATATGGTAATGAAAGATAAATATTGGCAAAACTTTGATATCTCTGTAACTGTGAATTGCACATGGGGTACCAACGTTTATTTAGGGTACGTTTACTTTTATTATTTCTGCTCATATACGTCACACTGTTAATCATGAGCCTCGTCCACAATAGAAGAGAAATTAACCTACTATACCAGACAGACGTGTTGCTATAAGGGTTTATTTCGAGCTTTGCTTCTTTTGCTATTGCGGTTAAATGGATATTATATGCCTTATTCATCTTTAACGACACCCATAGGTAAGATAGGTAGTGAATTGTAGTTTTATTCCGACACCAAACGCTAATATTGCATTGCAAGTTACGTTTACATTAACTACCTGCTGTTTTGTTTCCCGAGCGCTATTTCATGTTCTTCTTTAAATGAGGCTTAAGAAGAGCACTTTCTTGCGTAAGCAGTTGCCTAGCTGTGCCTCTGGGATTGCAAAGGTCAATGTGCGGCAGTATTACTTACCATCAGCTGTGCTGCTTGCTCGTTTGCCGCTATCGGCAATAAAAAAAATCTATTTGTAGTTTGTAGCGTTAACATGCAGATACCGGTGGCCGGCCCAGTGGCGAATTGGAGGAATACGGTGGGCTATAGGGCCGCGCGCTGTCCTCTCGAAAGCACGGTCGGCGCGTATACTGACCATAGCCCACCAAAAAAAAAGCGTCGTCATGTCCAAATATTTGTGCCTGTTGTCTAGATTTCTAGACTCAATTGAGTTATTACTACATCATAATCGCAGTAACAATGAAATCCAATTGTACTTCATTTAGAAAATGATACATGACATGTTTCGAGTTGCTAGTAATATCGATTGAATATACAAACGATTCACACAGTATTACTGCTAAAGTTTCTATTGCTCAAGGTAATACACTTATTGCACATATATTTATATCGTAAACCTTTAATCGTAATACTGAAATGGTATTTCTTAATTGTGAAATTTTTTTTTAAATAAATTATGTATCGTCTTGCTTTCTTATAAATGATGAACAAACGTGATTTTCTGTACTTAAACTAAAAATATTTATTAAGAAGTAGTTATAATAATAATAGGTTACAATAAAAATAAAGATAATTTTATAAATTAATAAACCTTTTAGTAAATCAAAGTAAGCCGCCTTTAAAAATAAAAATCAATATTAATTTAGCATTATGTCCTCTGAATTTTCTTGCCGGATCTTTCTCAGTGTGGCCGTGTTCCCATCCGGTGGTAGTACGATTTGTTAGGTTTAAATTAACGGTAATAATAATTACTACAAATTTTAATGTTGAATAATTACTAATCATAAACAATATAATTTTTTCATATAGAATCATTTTGTTCTTGTACTGGCAATAAATTTGTACCATAAATGTGGGTCAAAACTTAATAACAAATTTTCTGTAGCGGGTAGATAATTATAAAAATCTGTAATAATGTTGACTTGTTTGGACGTTAGGCATCGCCCGTTTCGTTTGCGTTCGCCCATGACCATGAATGCTGTAAAGTGTTCGAAACATCGGGTAATCAAATCAAATACAAACGTGACAAAAACCGTAAAAGTAGTTTTACTTATAATGTGTAGTGCTCGCGTTAACATCAGAAATCATTAAGATTTAGCTTTAGCCTGCCTTCTGATTTTCTTTATGAAATGATGAAATCGCCAAAATAGTTGTATTAACATCTACACACATTCGCGTAAACGTGAGACATCTATAAAACTTTTTAAATACTACAAGCGTATTTATTACTTTAATGATATCATATCACTATACATGATTGTATGATTGTAATCTTACTAACGATTACTCGAATTTAACAATTTTAGGCATTCAAATATTAGCGACATTTAGGTGTATTTTTATCCGCAATAAAAGGATTATTTTTTTTAGCATCGGATGTAAACTTTAAAAAATATAGATTCGCTTCGATACGTGCTATTAACCTGAATGTCAAATTTAGACGTATTAATGTGCACTATTAATTCTCTAATTCATTACGCAAAAGCATATATGGATTTTCACGGGACGACTAACAAAACGAATAGATATGACATTTGTTATATTTTTTGAAGTAACTATTTTCTGTCAAAAATAAAGGATTATTGTTTATGAACGAATTTCAATACTTTATAAGTTTTCAATTTAGATAAACATTTTAGATACCTAATTTAAGCAAATTTTAACATTTTTAACTTGGCGGCAATGAATCATGCCTTCGCGGGCCATTCAAAATGTGTCCGCGGACCATTCAAAAAAGGGGCCGCGGGCCAATGTGTGGTCCGCGGGCCTTTGGTTGAGCAGCCTTGATATGTACATTAATTTGATAATATATATTAACCGGACGGCGTTATATCCCATCCCCTACTATACTCCCATATTCCACTTCCCCTTCATACGCGTTTTTTCAATTCATGAATGCCGCAGAGTCCGCGTGGTGGCGGAATGAGAATACTATTCACCGCTTCCTTTTGTTCCCTGTGGGTGTCGTGAATTAATTATAAGAGATATTAAATGTAGATAATATATTTGCCTTGTGCCAGAAATGGAGAACTTGAAATAAAATTTTATGTCAACTCGCCACTGTGGTATAGTAGGTCAATTTCCTTGCCATCTTAGAGGAGCCTTGAGCCCAGCAGTGGGACGTGTAAACGCTAAGAAGATGATTCGTAATTTTATAAAACAATCCAAATCAAATGTCACCCAGTTATATCCAATACAATTTTAAATGACAAAGAAACGTTTACTGAATCCGTTATAAGCAATCAAGTTTACGTTTGTATAGGCCCAACTTCTATTAAGTTCGCTTGCAATGTATACAGAAGTGTCTGTTTGTAATATTAAAATAACAGGTTATTGCCCGTATGCATGTGAACAATACGGTATTAATAATAAGATTTAAATAATATTGATTGTTTCATTACCGCCTGTCGGTCTGTTTCTTTCTGGCTAATCTATGAAACAGTTAGACCGATGTTGATGGGGCTTACACTATTACAGTAAGTGGAGTAATTTAGGCTACTTATTTAGAAAAATAATTAAGGTTCTGCGCAAAAGATATAAGTTCATGGAATTGTTCATAATTGTATTTAAATAGCGTCCAATATGATCCATCCTTTTCAGGTTTTGGTGATCCAATAAAAATTCCGCATAAATATATACAGTGGAAGATAACCACGGTACGAGCGAAGGCGCGGGCAATGTGGTAGATTTTTTTTTTAATTTTCTGTCTATATAGGGTCCCCTGTTGAGCTCGATCCTCCTCCAAAATGGGAGTGAATTTGATCTGCTTTACGACACTGGTCAGAGGATTTCGTATATGGTATTATGACGAGATTTCCTTCTCGTGTTATGTCTCTTAGTGGTCTTTTGTGACATCCAAGGACAAGAAAGGCGGTTCCGAATTGTATTTTTACTTCATCTACGCACGGAAGAGTAGCAACATATTTCTGTAATTAGTCGGCAAAGCTTCAATGTCCAAATCACGTGCCTAAAAACATGAAACAAATCTGATAGTCTGTCAGAAGTTTTAACGAGAGCTAAAGTCTAGATAAAGCGATAAAGCCGACTAATTGCTCGTAAAGTCACTGGACACGAACGATAAAGCGTAAGGAAACTGCGTTTGCGTAGATTTTCGCATGTTTGTATAAGCGTTGTAAATGATATTGTGTCGATGTGACGGTGTTAAGGTCAGTGGCCAGGTGAGACCTTCAACCATTGTGTAGTGTGAAATTTACTACTAGATTGGACGAGATGTTGGTTGTATGAAGTGCGTGTGAAACTTGAGCTCGAAGGATGATTTAAATTTTTTAATGTTACAGTTATTATTACTCTATTATCATTTTATTATCTACTTATTTAATATAGTAAGTGCTATTATAGATACATACTATTATATTTTGATTTCTTTATAAAATGTCACAGTAAAAAGATTTTCTCTAGCCAATATTGCATATCCGTCTCCTCTACACGTAGAGGGAAATCCATCTATTTCTCTAAGTATCATCACTTAGGAATCCGCGAAAAGAAATTCGTACGTTGGGCCAGCCGAGCTGGTGGTTCGCCCAAAAAGATAGGGCGCCCGACAGCTTATAGGCTCTACGCGGTCTTTCGGTCTTTGAACTTGTAGTTCGAATGATGATTAAATCTATGTATATGTACTCATTCGACTATCTTAGCCCATATACGTCACATTGCTGGGCTTCGGCCTCCTCCATTGTGGGTGGAAATTTTATCTACTATACCACGCTGGTCACACATGTTGGCATAGGTTTACATTTTGAGTTTTCCTTCTCTTGCATCGATGTTTTCTGCATATTAAATTCCTTAATCGTCTTTTACGATACCCACGGGCAAGGAGAGGGTGGTGAATTTATTCTTATTCCGTCACCACATGGAAAACTCATTCGCCGACGCGCCGTTATTTAATAACGTATGGAATCAAATATCACGACCTGTTTGTGTGTTAATCTCTATTTTAGACGTTACTTATAGGGCTGCATAAGAATTTCGTATACCTGACTAATCAAATTAAAAAAAGCCCTTTTTTATAAGAGTATTGTTTTGCTATGAAAAGATAAAAAAAAACTTATTTTTGCAATGTTTATAACTATTTAATCAGTATACAATAGTAATTTTACAGGAAAATTTGATCTGTTATTACAATATTTTCCTAAAGATGCTTTAAGAATTTCTCAGCTTATATAAGTACCGCTGTTGGGCAAGAGCCTCTTCACCTGGCTCTGACATCTTGGTCTATAGGGTTACGCTTTAAGTGTTTTTTTTTGCACAGCAATGGAATATATTATATCCGCAATTGGCTTCCTACGATACCCACGGAAAAGAAAAAGGTAGTGATTATTGTATTCAGAATTGGACACCACATGGACTAGAATGAAAACGATTTTTTTTTGTGGGTGGGCTGCGGTCGGCGCGCCTCCGCGCCACTCCGTCCGGGGCGACAGAGGGGCTTAAGCACGCAACTCCCGCAACCCACCCGAAAACCACGTCGCCTTCGTCGTTGGGCCGACCACCGGAGCAGAGTTAACTTGTCGTCAGTGGTCGGCCCAACGGAATATCCCCTACTTGGGGTACCCTCCCACCCTTTTCTCACGCGGTCGGCCTCTCGGCTGAAATGAAAACGATATAATTTTTCTGTTTAATATATTTCTTTACTGGGAACGAAGGGGAGCCCACGTCGTACGTTTCTGGGCCAATTTAGAAACATGCTGGCGAAAGGTCATAGTAATAATTTCTGTAACCATAAAGCATTCATGAAGACTGTGATGAGTGTCAATGAAGCGATGTAGGTATGTCTGGATGGTCGCTTATGGTAATTCGTAGTCCCTGCCCACACCTCTTCGAAACGGGGGTGAATTTTTGTGTGTATATTATGTATTTCTTTTTCTGAAGATAGCTTCAGCAAATCAATATGGGCTTACTTACAATCCTGTCTACAGTTTTATCCTACAAATAAACATCGTTGCCCATATTTTCAATAGAAAATCCACACATAAATTATACAGTGATATCTTTTGCCTTCTTTAGTTCAAACACTTCTAGGATAGCAGAGGCTAGCTATAAGACTACACAATATTATAAGGTATTTTGACCGGCTATGCGACACCGTACTATCTAGGCACCAGGTTAATTTCGTAGGTTTCGAGGTGCATTGTAGCTAGTTATGCTGTCTGTTTTCGTTTCTCAGTCTTAGTCACAAAGTGGGGTGTTATATGATTGACGCCAATGCCTGTCTGTGGCATGGTAGCTCTTGGAACAGATAGACCACTCTTGTTGCGATTTTTTGACGTGAAAGCGAGTTTCATTGTCGTGGTGGTATGTTACGTATAATCGATCTAACAGTTTAAAGAGTATCAGCTCATTTCAAAAATGATGTAATGCATTTTTGCCTTTTGTCGGAGGTTATTCAAAATATTCATTTAAATACAAAGGCAGGCTTTCAAAATTGAAGGATTTAAAGGATTATATAGAGATTTTAATAAATTTATATGAACCAGTACATTTTTTCTAACTTTTAATTAAATTTGCTAAAATTTTGGACAAGATTTTGATAAATTATGATATTATATGAGGTTGGCTTCATCATCTTGATCTCAGCTTATACACGTCCTAATGCTCGGCTCGAGCCTTCTTCTGACTATGACCTACTATACCATTCTACTAAGGCGTGTTGCTATAGGGTTTAATTTCGAGTTTTCCTTCTCATGCATAGATCTTATATAGATATTATTTTCCTTAGTCGTTTTTACGACATCCATGGGCAAAATAAGGGGTAGTGAATTGTATTTTTACCTAGTCACTATATGAAAAGTTTTGCTGTGATATTTATCTATACTAATATTATAAAGAGGAAAGATTTGTATGTAAGTATGTTTGTAACGAATTGGCTCTGAAACTATTGAACCGATTTCAAAAATTCTTTCACCAATGAAAAGCTATAATGTCAGGGAGTAATATAGGTGATACTTTATCCCCGTATTCCCACGGGAACGGGAACTACGCGGGTAAGGCGACTGAAACCGAAGCAAAGCGAGGGCGAGTTGCTAGTATGTAATAATAGGGATTCCTTTGCACATGTTCATATACAGCGCTGCAACAGCTCAAAAGTAGAGCCGGTAGATGGGTTGCCTGACTCTAAGCATAGGATTTGTATAATTAGGAACACTGACGTTTCATAACCAGGTATTTGCACCATAAACAGACACCATAGGTATTTTAAACACATATATTTATCTATATTAATGATATGATGGAACGAGGCACGAAATTGTTGCGTGCATCCAGAGTGCACGCGGCAAACGCCCGAGACACCTTTGAGCAATCCTAAAACCCCACTTGGTGGCTCAGCCGCTCGCCCGAATCAAGCGCGCAAATGCCTCGCGAGGCTTTTCGCTGAGTGTGGATCCCTCTATTAGCTTGCAGTAGTGAATAAACTGTTGTGTAGCGGGCTCTACAAATATACAACTAACCGACAGAAATTACGTCCGTACTCTTAACAAACATTTGTAGATGGCATAATGAATGTTTCAGCAATGCTAGATGTTAGACCACTCCATATATGCAGTTGTGTAGTAACTAAATGGAAGTAATCTTTAAATTTCTTACAAATGAATATGTATTTTTCAGATGCCAATTCATTCCACCAAACGTCTAAATGGATCGATGATGTACGCACGGAGCGTGGCTCCGATGTGATTATTATGCTGGTGGGTAACAAGACGGATCTCTCTGACAAGCGCCAGGTGTCCACCGAGGATGGTGACCGCAAAGCCAAGGAGCTGAACGTGATGTTCATAGAGACCAGTGCTAAAGCCGGATACAATGTTAAACAGGTAATTCTAATATTCTATTATAAACAGGTAATAGGGACACGCTGACAGTTTTCTGTCTACAGCCATAAATAAGCCAGCCCGTCCGGAGTACGACGCTCTCGCAAAAAAAAAATGTCGGGATAGTTACAATTTGCTACTGTACTTCATTTGATCGGAGGGCCAAACCTCATATAATGGCAGGCGACCCAGCTATGGCTCTAGTATGTCGGAGATTCTTAGGTAGTAGTTACTGCTTATGGTGGATTTATTATGAATATATCAACTTGAAAGTACATTATTCGATGCGTGGATTACTCAACTGTCACTTATTTTATCTTATCTATTACTCATTAATTGAAATCGTGATGCCGATATCCTATCCATGTTTTAGTCCTTTTAGTATTTAAACTACTCTAAAACTTGATATGTATATTATTACATATTCGTAAGGCAATGTCTTGAATTTCGACCTGCCCACAATCCGACATGATTGAATGGCTTTAACTAATCTATAATATTTTACGATTTGGGACTATCTATCATTAATAACTATCAGTTGATAATATATCACTTTTAATCTGGTTGTACAAATAATGATATGCATCATCACCATATCATATTTAACTCTTTAAAGTTAGCGAAAATCATTCACTGAGAGTTCAGCTTTTCTATATCGATTTGCTTGCTTCCAATATGTGTATATAACATCGACCCAACCAACTTAATTAATCGTTTAATTAACGAACTTGCTTGTTAACTGTAAGGTGTTGCAGTGTTGGTTTACATAAGCCTACGTCAGTTATGATGTGACACGATCCTGATTTAGCAAAAATTTATTATTATTGTAAATTTCATAATATTGCCAATAATATTTTCATTAATTAATTTGTACAACGTATTTAGCAAACAACGTATTATATATAACGACCATTTAAAAGGAAGTAAAACGATATTGGCATTTTTAATAAAATATCCGTCAATGTTTAAATTTAATTTTTGATTTGATGTTTTTCCCCAAAAAAATATGAAGTAAATCGGGAGATTCGGGTATTATTCATTTAAATAGATAACATAAGACTAGATTAAAATTTATTATAAATAATGTCCCATTTCTTAAATTATTATATGGGGCATTTCACGTCAAGCGGACAACCAAAAAAAAGTGAGGTCGTGATATTGTTTATACTCTGGTCAGTTATACGTCTAGTAGACGTGGATGTGTACACACAATTTTTTTTTCGTATGATCCTTTATTGCTGAGTTATGAGCTTTTGAATTCACGACCTCACTTTTTTTTGGTTGTCCGCTTGACGTGAAATGCCCTATATGAGAGTTGTTTTGAATCCTTAGCAATGAGTAAATAAGTGTTTCTATACTCATTTAACGTTACTTAAAAGATGTTACAAGGTATTTTGAACTATTTGCCATTACAATAAATATAAAATTAGACTCGCGACTGTGTAATATACATTTGCCTACCCCTTTAGGGATAATTAAGCGCTAGAAGAGATTAACATAAAAAAACGGTGAAAATAAAAATTATTCGAGCTCTAGTATTGAAGCATTTCTACTGACGCACGTTCTCCTGTTTTTATATTAACTTTAATTAGAATATATTACTTTAATCTACATATAAATTTTGTATGCAATTGTTACTAATTATCGTACCAACATTGAAACGAGTTTAATACGTCAGATTATTACACAGAAAAATGTTACTTTAAAAATAAGTTTTGAAATTTAGATTTCAAAAAATATCTTCTATCCATCCATCAGCTTAGTGACGTCCACTGTTGAACATGGGTCTCCGCTGAGATATTGTCGTAATTGCTACGCTTGGCAGTTGGGATGGTGGTCGCAATTGTTGCTCTGTTTCTCAGGAAAGACTGTATACTCCTTACTTCTATAGAATTTCCTTTGAGGTTTTTCCCACCACACGAGGAAAAATAACTCAAGGTGATCTATTACTGCATATGCAATTATTATTACTGCTGCAATTTAACACATAAATTGGTCGCAATAAGATTCACCTCGACTGATGACTGCCGATTCAAGATCAGGTCTTAAACACTTTGTTTCGCCAATCGATTGAATTAGGCGATACCTACATCGCGGCAATCCATTATTATTTTAAAATGGAAAGAAGGAAGGGAGACCTACCACTTTTCCCACCGTTAATCAATATACCGCACACCACAATGGAATGGAAAGAATACGTGATAGATGTGACTTTGTTTCGTGTAAAGGCTATTTACAATAATCTAGTAACTGCCCGCGACTCAATCTGATGCAATTTTTTTGGTGCAACATTTTATAAATTAATTTATAATTATTATTTATTCATTCAAACTATAATTATTCTATTATCTTACAAGAAATTTCGCATAGTAACTGTTTTCGTGATTCGCGAGCAAGAACATACACAAAAATTCCAAAAATCATTGCAGTGTACAATTATTGCAATATATAAATTACTTTTTTTTGGAGTCGGTTACGGTCGGCGTACTCCTCGCCCGACTCCGTCCGAGGCAACAGAGGGGCGCAAGCACACACACCTGTAACCTACCAGTATAGCACGTCGCCTTCGTCGTTGGGCCGACCACCGGTGCAGAGGTCCTTGAATTCAGTGGTCGGCCTGACGGCATACCCTCTCCTGTCGACGTCCCCTAACGTGACGCCGATCGCTGTCGCGAGGCTAACCTCTCCGCGAGTGCCCGGACTAAATCGCCAGTCCGGTCTCCCGCAGCCTCTGCTAGGGCGGCATCAGGCGCAATATATAACATACTAGCAGCGCCCTGCGGTTTTACCCGCATAGTTCCCCTTCCCGTAAGAACATCGGGATAAATTATAGCCTATGTGTTATTCTGATATATAAGCTATATTATTGTGAAGTTTCATCAAAATCCATTCTGTAGTTTTTGCGTGAAAGAGCAACAAATATACGCACATACTTTCACGTTTATAATATTAGTAAGACTCTGTTTTCTGAAACATCTGTGTGGATTTTGTTATGAAGATATTGTCATTGCATAGCAATGCAGTATATATGTTCATGAAGGACATGCTTGCTCCCTCATTACGTAGGATAAGGAAAGTATTTGTTGAAATGCGGCTGCGATACACGCACTTTGAGGATGAATACGAGAGATAATTCAAAATTATAAAAAAACCTTATTTTCAACTTATTTACGTTATATGTAACTGAAAAAATACACTGCATTATTGACGATCTCACCGTAATTGGGTATACCTTACAGGTAACTGACAATATTCAAACAAACGAGTATTATAAATTCATCTTATTGCTTTACAGTTGTTCCGACGAGTAGCAGCCGCGCTGCCTGGTATGGACTCCGCGGAGAACAAGCCACCGGAAGACAGTATCCTTTACACATACCACATAAGTACAAAGCATGCCTCGGAGTGGGTCATGTCGCGAGTGACGTCAGCGGTGACGTCACTTAATGGAACGTTGCAACTTGCATGGAATGGGGAGCCTGTGGTCTTAGTGTTTATTGTTGAACGCAAGCCTTCTAATGCTTATTTGTAACAGGATCAATATACTCTTATCGCATTTATCTCGAGACGAATTATTAATTTGGCAGGATTGATGATGATATAGCATGGTATTAACAGATTGAAGGGTGCCTAATATGATTTGATTTCGTGCCGATATATATTTAAATAGAATACCATAGTAGATTCGAACGTAGTTATATCAAATTTATGGTTTAATATGTTGACATATTTTAATTATTTGACTCAATGGAGCATTATTATGATTGACAAATTATGCAATCTATGTATTTCACGTTGCGTACTTTTGTGATTCAATACCAAGAATGTGATTCTCAATTGTAATAAATCCACATTTTATATTGCAATAATTAAAATTTATCTTGCAATTGGACGTTGCTATGGACTGAACATTCTGGATGCAAGAACTATTTTTGTTAGGGTTAACATTTAATATCTATGTGAAATATACTTTTGTTATGAACTACATAAAACTTAGGTGAATAAATTATAATATAAATACTTATCAGTAGAAAACCAAAAACAACTAGGGAAAACCTACAGTAATACCCCAACTTAAGCTATCCCGTTTTACGCGAATTCAATAATACTTACACGGTGTTTTATAAAATATCAATATTTTTACCTAATATTTTATTAATACTCTTATAATCTCCATACTCTTTAAAATTTTTTTTATAAACCAGAAGATTAAACATTTTTGTTTTGTACAATAAATAAAATTGAAGTGAAAAAAAAATAGGATTTGTTTATGCTCACACGGTTATTTGCAAGCTACGTTTGCATATACTACTTTAAAAATGTTTTGTCTATCTGTTTGTTTCGGATAATCTTCCTACGCGATAATCGCTCGGTACCCTTTTTGGCATAAGCCTGGGATATTGTATTTGGCAAATAGTCTTATTCTCCTAGTCTGGATTTTAAAGGACTATTCAAAGATTCGGATGTTTTGTAAATTGCTAAAAAACAACACAATAATTAGCTTTATTGCAGAAATTTATTTCAAAATAGAATTGCACTACAATTAACTTTATTTTTATTCAGTCAAAAATTTTAGTGTTATCCTTTAATGTAAATCTAAACTTATTTTTAGGAGTAACGTTTTGCAAGCGCAGCGTTTGGTCGCGATCTTCTCGTCCAATGACGCATTTCTCCAAGATTAAACTTATTAACTAATAGTACTCGGTAATATTGAAGCTAGTTATTGGTAAAAGATTTCTTAAATCGACACATCTATAGATTAGCTTTTACATTCAAATTTACCAACTTTCTACCCTATGTAATTATAATATAGATTTTAGATTTGTTTACTATTATTTGAAGGATACAAACAATTCAATTGCAATGAGATTCTATTGGGATCCTTGTCTGTTATAAGCATATAATACTTTTATGAAAATTAAAAAATATTGAATATTGAAGGTTTTGCGTTCACCAATCAATGCTACAAAAATTAATATTGAATAATTTATGTCTGCTCCGAAGGTATTGCCAACCTTGCGATGTTTTAAACAGTTACTACCAACGTTTTAAAACTCACAAACACACACATAGACACGTATATGCGCCACGCTCGTCGTTCACACGCGCACATAATGACATATATAAGTAAATATATTATTTAGTGTTTACACAGATCATAATCGCTAGAATGTGTTGTTTTCAACGGATTTTTCGAGGCATTGTCGTCTTATTATGTTTTTTTATTTGTGTTCTGTGGAATTAGCTACGGTTCAGTTTTTTGATAGGAAATCAATTATTATTTTAAGAAAGAAATAAAGAAATGCCATTCTTTAGTAAATAGTATTATAGTTGATTAAGTTATGGGTGAATGACATATGCACTACACCTCTCCGAGCTTCTTTGAAGTCGAACCCGAATTGTCAGAATTATTATCTTTAGTCATGACAACTAGAAGTTAGCCTAACTTTTAATTGTCATGATATAAATAGGTAATCATTTTATTGATAATTTCGTCTTTTAACAGAGTGCTATGAGTGTAACTAGAATAAAAAAATGAATTTAGTTAAACAGCGGCTTAGCTGTATTACTGATGTTGCTAAATTCCATGAGTGGTAGATACCACATACCGTCAGTTCTATTAGCACGTCTACTAATATACACAATAAAAAAGCAATTGTGTGTAATGTTATTATAATTCCCACGTTTATAAACCAAGGCTTTTTATATGACGCAATAGACCCTAACGCCTTATGGTGTATGACCTGCCATACGGGTCAATGACCTCGTCCTTGATTTAGCGTGAGAGGTCAGTATAATATTATACAGCCTTCCGCTGAAAGAATTATAGAATGAATTGCAATACAAAAACATATAGTACTTTAAAGAATAAAATGGGACCAGTAATGTTTAGCAATATATTTATGGCGGTGTTCTTAAAAATATATAATTAACATACACAAATGACATATTTCTATGGATCAGTGGACGTAAACTGATGAATTCATGTAAACAAATTAAATATCTTAGTAATATTTTACATTCAAATAATTATTTTTTTAATTATATTCAAAATTGTGCAACTAAAATATGGATATTTTAGGATTTATACAAATGTAGCCTGTCAGATATCTATATTCCTGTGGTTCTATAAAATATACCTTCATTTTGGCATATCTATGTTTCACTGTTGGGCCTAAGCCAATCCGGAGGAGGAAGGAAATTAATCCTCTCTAGAACACTGGTCAAACGTGTTGGTATAACTTTCAAGTTTTTTCTCTCATGCATAGACATTATATGCATATCACATCCCTTAGTTGTGTTTTACGACGCTCACGAGCACTTGCACGCACCATCTCTCTTTAGGGGATGGTGGATTGTATTCTTACTACGTCACCACATGAAAAAATAGGCCTTAATCAGTTGATTTGTTCTATGTTATATAAACTAGAATTTGAATCCGGATGGAGGATTTTGCACGAAGATGTGGTAAAAAAACTACTAGATCTTAACATCTATGTAAGAAAAGGAAAACTTTAAATAATACCCGTCTGACCAGCCTGGTGTTACTATACCACGCTGGACCTACTGGTCAATATCATTCCTATTGTGGAGGAGGCTCGAGTCCCACAGTGGGACATAGTGATGAATATTATCCACAAGATTTGTAAAATCTTTGTTTGATCCAGAAATAATTGCCCCGAGTTTGAATGTAATTTGTCTCTGTTAATTATAAGTTTATTAAAGAATGTTACAAGTATTTATTGCTTAATGCGGGTTGTTTTTTATATAAAAAAAATTAGGCAATATTACATCTTTTAAATTATTTAAATTTTCATATTTAAATTTCTACTATTATTTTTGAAATTGAAGATTCTAAATTCTTAAATATTTATCGAGTTGCTATACTCCTAACTTCCGAGTACTTCACTCCAATGTAAAATGTCTATTATGTGATCCTGTAGCTAATTTCACACTGTTTCGTTGTTCGTTTGATGGTTAATAGTGAGTGTCCTGGAGATGGTGGTGGTTATAATAACGTCTAACGTCTGTTTTGTAAGTAAATTTAACGATACTAATCTTCTATCTATATTGTACACATACCATTCTAAATGTCACTGATCATGACTCAAACATACTTAAGGTTCATATAGAATAGATTTTTTTATGATGTATGTGTTGATCAGTTTCATTTGGAACAGGATATATTTCATCTCCATGTATTGCTTACATATGGTGTTAGTATTATTATCCGTTTTGCAAATTTTTGGTTAAAATATAACAAGTACAATAACAATGGGTATATGAATTTCCATTTTAACATTTCTTATAACAATAATAAAAAGAAACCAGTACAATGTTTTTACAAATAGCAAAGTATTATCATATTACTAGCAACGCCCTGCGGTTTTACCTACATAGTTCCTCTTCCCGTGGGAATATCGAGATAAATTATAGCCTATGTATTATTCTGATATGTAAGCTATATTATTATAAAGTTTCATCAAAATCCATTCAGTAGTTTTTTTTGTGAAAGAGCAGCAAATGTCCTCACATACAAACTCTCGCGTTTATAATATTAGCAGGATAAAGGGAATTAGTTTATTTTTTATGTGCTTATTCCTTATCTTTTGAATTTCTTTTAAATGTCAGTATATTCCTGACGTTTATAAGAAATTGTTATAGAGTTAAAGTTATAGAGTACCATTAGTCTTTATAAGTCTATTTCTGAGGGATAGAAAAGTGGTTGCCAATCCCTACATAAACGCTAGTGACCTCGCGGAGCATATAGTTCTAAATAAATATAGAATGGGTCTAACAATAAGAATAATAATACCTACATTTTGTCCAACTTATTTTTTATCTTTATTAAAGTTAATAGGTCTACGTATTATCTACACTGTCAACCAATAGCTTCCATTCAATCGCTGGACGCCCTTTGCCTAATTTTCGTACGACATCTCCTTCGCCATCCGTAGCTTTCAAACGCCTTTTGACTTGTTTTGTTCTTCTCATTATATAATAAATAATTATTAGAACACTAGTGGTGGTAGGCCCACACTGGTGATTTTCTTGCTTGCACCTATAAGTGGAGTGATTTTTTTGCCTGCACCTATAAGTGGACCAGCTGGTCCAGGGTAGTACTCAGAAAGGTAGTTGCAGAAAATTCAATGTCGTACGTAGTAGTAATCTACTCTTGCAATTTTTTCGGTGAGGTAGAACCTATGGCCCTAACTTCCCTAAACGCCGCTTTGACGATAAGTAGCGATTTGACTGTGTATTGCGACAGTTCACGAACGTTACATGTTACCACTTACCATCAGGTAGGCTACTTGCTAGTCTAGAAATAAAGGCAATAAAAACATCAACAGTTTAATTTTGGCCTAATTATAGTTCTCACTCACAGTATTGCCAATATCAGTAGAAAATCAGGGTCTATGATGGAAACAGTAACCCTTTAGAAATTTTCTTTTCATGAGTTATCAATTTATACTTTGTGGCTCTTTGTCATACAGTTATTATAATAATTATATCTTTGATTATTATTGTAAATACTGGATAAAATTTAGAAATAACAAATTTTGAGCAATGTTTTCGTTTCAAGCTATAACAGGTTCATTTACATTCGGTTTTCGTCTAAAATTCCTTTATATTTATTCATCAGTTACATTTTAATTGATCATTACAGTTTGTTTTTTATCCTCCCGAGTTCTAACAATAAGGAAACTATTGAGGTCGTTTCATACAGTATTTATTGCTTAATAACCATATGTCATTATTAAAAATGTACAGTCAGCATATATACGTATTTGAATACTGTGAAATATAAAAAAGAGTAAATTATTACTCTAAATTTATACTTCAAATAATTCAATCAAGTTGTCATTCAGTTGGTTACCGGCTACTTCGGCTACTATTTGAAAATCTGCCCAATTTCAGAACAATAAAATAAATTTAATCGTAGACCGTTTTTTTTTGTAGAAGGCTATGATCTGGATACAACTCGCCCAATCTGTCCGGGGTGACGGATGGGTGGCGTGCGGCCCCCTTAACCTACCGTATTCCCTATTGGGTCGACCAATGGTACCGATCCCTTGACATCCGTGGCCGACCCGGCTATTTACCTTTTCGTGCGTCGTCCCCTTCGATAGATTGAAAAGTAGAACGCTAATATGTTTCTGTATTATGTTATTAAATCCAACATATATTATTTTATAAGTCAAGTTCTTGCTGACTGTACATTGTATTTGATCCAATCATCTGCCTGCTAAAATCTTGTGCTAAATAAAATATATACGTATTTTTTTTTACTTTATATCATTACTATTTGTGCGCTTTTTGAGTACATTTTCATAAATTACACTGTTCTACTGATTAAAGCATGTTGGTAACTGAATGCACGGCAATTTAATGACAACCGTTATATCAAAAAATTTCTAAATTACCTGTCTTGTCAGCAATGCGATTACTTTGTGAAGGTGTCAGTAAACTAAATATAATTTATGTATTTATACTAATAGTTGAATAATTCAGCCTTATTTAGATCATTTCCTTTAGTTTCAAAATATTTAGAGATTCGTTTCGTTCCCTTTGTGTTTGCACATACCTGAGAATATTTAAATTTTTAATAATTTCAAATTTTCCTCTAATAGTGTTAAAATTAAGATAATATAGTATATAGTTGCTCTTCCATTGTTATGGAGGCTCGAGCCCAGCAGTGGGACGTACATGAGCTGTGATGATGATAAGTTACACCAAATTCGTCTTAATTCTCTGACGATAAAACAAATGATATTAAAGAAAGCTTTAAAGTATTTTAGCCTATTTGTCTTTGTGTCACAATGTAAAGATGTTTTTATAATTTTTTGATAGTCTGAATTACGTGTTAATCATATTTATATAAATTTAAATAATCCCCACCAACGAATTATTAGAAAGTATAAATAAAATAAACAGTTTACTGACACCTGTTCACTATTGTTATGTAACTCGATTAGTAATCGGCTTCATTACAACTAATTAGCTGTCGTACGCATTGCGTAACGTTTACCTTGAGTACGTCTCCAATTAATAAAAATTACCAATTACCAAGAGACTTTAGCGTTAATACGCGTTGCCACTATTTATTTACCAGTAGGAGTCATAAAAACCAACTGAAGGACCAACACCTCTCGACAACTCGTAAAACCAACTATGATTGTCAAACTGCACAGATGACGGGTTTGACTCCCACGCAGGACAACACTTTGTGTGATCCACAAATTGTTGTTCTGAGCCTGGATGTAATTTGTGTCCGTTATTTATTTTATACGTTTGTGAAGTCCCCAGCAACACAAGGATTATTTCCTTAGTGCAGGTGTTGTCTTAAAAAAAAGCCGCCTGTCACCGTGGCGATTATGTCGTTATCCCTTCTTGGAAAGGTCTATATCCCACAGTAAACCTCTATAGGTTAATGGGTGAAGGGATATACTATGTTTTTGTTTTTCACTTGAAAGTAATTATTTCCTTTCGCTCTAGTACTCTTATGATTAGGATGTTGTGGCTTTGCATATATTTGTTGCTTCATCATGGTGATATCTTTTTAAAGGTCCAAATCAGTTGCTTATCTGATGTGGCTTATGTTTCATTAAAATCTTAATAGCCTATGAAGCCGTTTGCATATTATCGAGTTCTGTATATTTAAAGTCCATTGCTTCTAAAGCCAACGTTATTGTAGTGGTTTTATTTTCCTTAATGCGATATGTGTACAGTGCACGAGGTGATTCTGCGACAGGCGCCCGGCGACAGCAAGGAGCCTGACAGTGGCTGCGCGTGTTAAGTTTGACCTCACGCCCCGGAGCCCGCGCGAATCCGCCCCCGCACCGGTTGGCGACGAGATCTGTGTGCGCGCTGTCATCATTCTGTCACGCATACAAGCTATGTATGTTACAGTTTATACATCAATAATCGTATATTAACATTTAAACACTTTTACCATTGTCCTGTCTTAAATTCAATGATAAATCAATAGTCTTTGAGGACTTGTAAAAAATCCAAACGTAATTACGAAATTGAATAACTTATAGTTACTTTGACATTACGAAGTTTAAGTCTTTTAATATCTTTTTTTATTGTGTTTATAATATTGATTAAAAAGTGATATTTTTTTAATTATAGTTTTTTTATTATATTATAGTCTTAAGTGATGACAGTGAATAATTAAATTGATGATGACAGCGCGCGCGCACGTTCTGATGATAACGATGATGTGCTATCGTGCTTTTGTGTGTGTGTCTACAGTGATATTAGATTTTAATGTATCTGTAGTTATACTGAAACAAATAAGGCATAATATATATATGACTGATGCTGTTTTATTTAGGCCTTTATTAGCGTTTATATCTCGGACAATGCCATATCTGTGTACTTTAAGTAAAATTGATACTACGAATTATACTAGTTTTTAATGGGCGGTTGTGAGGACTTAGGTAAAAATGTGAAGGTCTATATAAAACAGCGATGTGTTTATTTTTGACTATGCATTTACACAAAAGCACTAAAAATATTAGGCGCACTAGGAATACGCGTATTGATGTGGGATTTTTTTTTATCACAGCGCTAAATTAGTGATTTGTGTGAATCACAAGTATTTTACCTTTACCCTCTCGCGAGTATTAAAACCTCGTGAGTTCTTCATTACCCGAGATTATTAGTGCTGCTGCTTTTTTAAGCTATAGAAAAAAATATGGCAAAGTGTAAAATAAATTCCTTCATTTTTTTTTTTATCAATTTGATCATGGAATATGTATGTATATTGTATTTTGAACAAGGTCTTTTATATTTTAAGTTCGTGTGAGACTGAAAATGCGAAACTTCATTTCACCGAATATTTTAAATTATGTGAAGTGAAACAGTGTTTCTTATACGAAATGACGAGTATGTTGTTAGATACTGGAAGAGAATTAATATTGTTATGTCGATAGGTGTAGTCGGAACATTAATACATACTATACTTATTTGTATACATACGTTGAGGTGTAACGTTGGCTGCTAAGAAATTAACGAGGAGCTTAGTGTGCCTGTCAGAGCGAGTTTCCTAAAATTGGTAATGACTAACATCTTTTTGTTTCATATAAAGCCTACTGATATGCCAATTTTATAACTTAAACAAATTCGGTAGATTTATAAGGCTAGATCAAATGTAGATATTTCAGGGTACGAATATAACCATGTCGACTATCTATAGTCATGATTCAAGAACGAATGGATTGTCATTATGTCGTAGACATTAATATGCCTTCAACGTACAACTTCTTAGTTGGAGAGCATTCACGTTAGCTCTTGATCCCTCTGCGCGACAATTTATTAACCTCTCCATTAAATAGTCACAAAGAAAATATATTGATTCATGCGATAAAAATTCCACCTGTTTCATAAATTCTAAAGAAGTCTTTTTAATGACTAATAATGTATTCATATTCTTATAAATATGTGGCTAAGTAAAAATGCATATTGCATCTTCTATGCGTTACAGATGTTATGAATTTCGCTTGCCATCAAGTTAGTAACATCGAACTCTGCTCAAGTCACGTCGAATGATCAAGCACTGGATAATATTTTTATTACTTAAAGGGGCATTCTCATTTAAAAAGGCATCTTGCAGGATGTCGTTTGGCTCAATATCTCAGAAATTCTCTGATGCCATAAGCTCATTGTAATCTGTGTATTAATGTTTCGACTGTACTTCTATTTTATTTTATTTAAAAAAATGAGAGCTGCTCTTTATTTTGTACATAGTATATTGCTGCGTGGTTTTAATATACATTTTGTTGCTAAAGCAGGTTTATTTATATAAATTTTTTCATACATTTATTTCAGTCTACTGCTGTCGATAGAATTTTTCTTTACGTCTATAGGACGTGTTCTTATGTATATTGGTATTCGCCAATAAAATCACGCGGTCTTTGTACATTAGTATTATTTATTTACTTAGTGCTTAAGTGCAAAAAAATTAATTCTTATATTATTATTAGTGAAATTTTTCACAGCTAGCTTTCACGTGCCTATTTGGGTACGACCTATAGATATAAATAGTGACACTACTTTTTTATAAATACATCATTCCAATATGCTTTGTTAATGACTTAATATATCAATTATAGAAAATAAATTTGGCCACTTAACAGTAACTTTAGATGCTTATTTAAAAAAAATTGGGTGCAATACATTTTATAAAGATTTTATGCAGCTTATAGGAATATCATTAATATGTAAGTATCTAAATATTACAACGAAATTATTATCAAGTCGACTGTTGTTTGTTTATTCATTCAATATATTGGGTAAGGCAGGCTTACAGGCCTGTCAGCCGTACACTGTCAGCCGTCAAAACTAATGTGAGTTTCATAATTTGTAAAATGTTTCGCGTATATTAAATTTCGTTTATCGTAAATTATCTTAATCGCTGTAATATTTAGTTATTGACAATAGGCAAGTTTCTTGTCAACCAGAGACCATGCAATATATATTAGAATCCTCATTATATAATTTAAAAATAATAACACTGTATTTCATTTTTGTGTTATTTTCATTTATTACGATTCTTTCTATGTATTGATAAATTATATAACTGTTTATCACACATTTGATTATTGTTAATTATATTGTCTTTATGAATTTTAATAACTAAATTTATCTTGAAAAGGTATGAAATACGAAATGATATCAAGACACGAAATCCAAAATTCTTAAAAGTATGTTTAAAAAAGTTGGAAATAACAAATTAAATGAAATATTCGAGTGTTATTTATATTTTGTTCTTCTGTATTGAAATTGTAAATATCCGTATCACGCTGATTTATTTTTAATAAAATATTTAAAACACTACGTTAACTTATTATTTATACAAAGTCTCATAAGTTAATTTAAATTAAATTTACTATTTGTACAATTACATCAGTTATATTGCCTTGTGAATCATTAGAAAAAAAAAATACATATTTGTCAGATAACGACAAAGATTTTTTTTTATTGCTAACGGCAAACGAGCAAACAGTACACCTGATGGTAAGTGTTGCTGCCGCTCACGAACATCTGCAAGGCCGCTGCCTATCGTGAAGAGAGTGAAGAGAGTGTGAATGCGTGCATTGAGGTTCGGTGATACTAAATGCATCACTAAAACACACCACACCCTTAGGAAGTTGGGCTGCCGGCTCTTTCGCTCACCGAACGAAGTACAGCAACAAATTGCTACTACACGGACGTCGATTTTCTGCGAGTGTGGTACTACCCCGGACGGACCGACCCGCGGTTGTAGACAGATAACTGTTAACATGTGGTCCTACCACTATTAATTATTTCTATGTACGTAGTTTGAAATAGAGTTAGTAGTAATATTTTTACCGTTTTCTTTTATAATATTTACTTATATTGCCATTGCACTGGTCGACATATTCACAAATTGAATACCTTATCCCTTAGAATAATAACGTATAGAAGGATAGTGTCCCTACTTCGAACATTCGAAACTTGAATTTAAAAATACTACATGCGCGCAGACGATTACACACGTACACCACTATACAAACTATGAAATCAAATTTTGTTTTTATTAACATAAATCGTCGAAATAATTTTAAAAGTAATGTTAAAAACCTTTCTAAGTTTTTCAAATGTGTTGTGACACCATTTGAATGCACAAACCGTCATAATTGCCTATTTATTATTTAAGAGTTGCGTACGTACGTGCAGTACAGTGATCTTGTACATTACGGAACGGTTCCGGCGTAAGCTCCATTAGGCTCCAATTGAAATGCTTCACTTTTTGTGCGCGAACTTACCTTCTATACGTTATTATTCTAAGACCTTATCCCTTAGTCGCCAACAATGCCAATTGTACTTTAAGAAAATATAGTTGTGTATTTAAAACATGTGTTATCAGAATCGTTGGTAATAATCACAATAAATAATCATTGGAATAACTCGCAAGTGGACAATTCCACTCTATTACAAAATATGACTGTGTAGTTGCCCTTATTTTTTAAATTCTCATAGTCTATGGATGACCACATGGGAAAATAGATGAAAATTCAATATTATTCGTAATTATTTACTACAGTCTCGTACATAAATTTAATATTCTGTAGACTGTGCCATTTCTGGAATAATCTTTTATTTGTATGATATAATAAATATGAACAATGGTCAATTAACACGTTACCGACACCAAATCCTTAACTCTATGTAATAGCTGTGGATTTGCAGACGCAGTCGCCAATGGGATCGGAGCAAGAGGGCAACGAGAGTGGATGCGTGTGCTGAGCGCGGGGCGTTCTCACCCCGGCTACACTTGCCCTCACACCCCTGCTGTCCCCAGCACCGCTTCAAACGCACATTGTGTATTGATACATCGTCAAAACATCATTACTTTTATCGCTCCAAAATTTATGTTTAATCGTTTGTCTCTGAAAAATGATAACAGTTTACTACAAAACGCAATTTTCACTTCAAATGACAAAAACTAAACATGCATTATAATGCTTACAACTGACAATTCAATTCTAAATTATTCATAAATTTTATTTGTAAAGATTTGAAATATTGTATTTTTTTCGAACTAACAATTTTGTGATTTTTCATAACAGGTTGCATTTGTTTCGAATGCAAAACATTCATGACTAACTGCTAACATATAAGTGATCTGACATTCCACAGAATTGAATCGCCTTACAATTATTTTAGGTCGGGTCTCAAGCTGCTATTTGCAACTGTATTATTGTGGTGCATTGTCAAAAATTATCAATTCATAAGTCATTTCTTATATATAAAGGAAGCCCGGCGAAGGCCACTTACACATATTAAATTATATGTATTACATTCTGTCTGTATTTAACTTAATAATATACCACAAAATTGGAACGCGGCTGCAAATTGAAAAGCTCTGCTATGAAATGCAGCGAGCTCATCATTAAATGATTTCGTTGGTATAAAACGATATCTAACATGTTTTAAAGTATTAGTTTCAATTTGATCCTCTTCGAACCACGATATATTTCCGTTTTTTTTTTAATATGATGAAAATAATAATGTCTTTTTTTTGGGGGGTGGGTTGCGCGCTCCTCGCACCACTCCGTCCGGGGCGACAGAGGGGCGTAAGCACGCACACCCGCAACCCACCCATGTGCACGTCGCCTTCGTCGTTGGGCCGACCACCGGAGCAGGGTTACTTAAAATAATAATGGCTGACCAATTCCTAAAAGCGGCACCCGATCACGAGTTAATAGTAGTTAACTGTTAGTAGAACAGCCACCAATATTGTTTTTAGATTATGATCGTCATTCTAATATCAAGTGCCACCGATAGCAGACTTGGGTCCCAACAATATATTTTGTTAGTATTCTATATGTGTATAATATGTTATTATCGAAAAACTAATTTCGAGTTTTATTATGGTATCTATTTTATGTTAAACATTAATTATTTTTTATGTTTACGCAAGTATTGCACGATAAAACTATTTTTATGGATTTTATCGCGTTTCGTGAATGAATACATGTACGAAAACTTGAGAAAGTGAAAACAAATGTAATAAAATCCGTAAAAATAGTTTTGTTTTATATTATAAATAAATATTTATGGAAATTTGTGGGCATCGAGACAGATGTGAATGGAGCATAATTTTTATTTTATGTACATCTTATAAAGAGTCAAGTTGTAGCATTATTAGGTTTATTATAAAGCTTTTCAGTTATTTGGAACGGGGTTTGTGACGGGCAGTGTTAGGATCTACGTACGTTATAACACTTCTCTTCGAGTAATATTGAAATGTGAACTTTAATAGAGGTAACTATAGTATTTAAATACAGCCAAACTAAGTACTAGTTACTAACAGTGTTGCTTCAGAAATTTTTGCGTCTGTAAGTATTTCAACACGGCGCGGCGGCGTTAACATTGAATAAAATTCACATTGCATATTAGTGGAGAAAATTGTTATAATGTTGGAAGGTATTTATAGAAGCGATCTGTGTAAAGTATGTGATGGCGGGCTTTACTTATGTTCTTGTATGTATTAGCCTTACGTCTTTTGAATTTGACGCAATTCTCATAAGTTATCTGGATGTAATAAATGTTTGACTTCGCAATTGTATTAATAAGTATATTTTGTAATTGTTAGATATTATTACGAATTTAAATAAAACATTGTTTTTTGAATCATTAAGTTCAATTTTGGCGGGATGGACAAGAACAGTTATACGTCACTGTCATCATCGTAAACCGGAGGCGAAACTTATCAAAATTTCTAGATAACGTTTGAAGAGCAATATATGTTGAATGTAACAAGAAATACGAAATACAATAGAGATTTTATCCAGCAAAATAGTTAAGTAGAGCGATTTAATAATATTGCAAAAGTTTCTATATTCATTATTTAAAAGATGTTGGCCACTTTTGGGTGGATTTAACTTTGGCTGTTGGCATCCCTACGTCATTCACTGTTAATTGTGTCTTGCTTTATGTATTTCCATACGTTTAGTCCATCTTGGCTTATTATACAGCCACTGCTGGGCTCAAGATTCCTCTACAATAGGAGGGAACATGATCTTGGGCTGGTATAGGGTTTTATTTCAAATTTTCCTTCTCTTATAGTCTCGCTCGCTTGCTTATCGCTCGCAATCGCGGTATTATATTTTACTGTCCGCACCACCCTAATTTTATCTTTAAGAAAGAGCTATTACCAAGGCACATGCGATCTTTGTTTTAAATAATAACCGACTTTATTATGATGAGTAGTGACTGCTTTTGGTCTTTAAACAAAAGTCTTCGACAATGCATAGTGTCATAGAATTTAATGATAAAAGTTTAAAAATATTTTACCAAACAAAATTTTAATTGTACTCATTAAACATTTTATTTTCTATTAATTGAATAATTGTGAAGATTGCGTCAGATCCAATTATAATGTCTAATGTACATAGTTTATTGTATTTGTTTAATTATAATATATGTTTTAAATATTTCTCGGCATTTTCACGATCTCGCCTTATTGCCGTGTTTTGATACCAAATCAATTAACATTTTTTTTTTATAACGTATTGTAATTCAAGCTACTGGCAATATGCAATATGTACATTGTCATAGGGCATCTATTGTCGACTTATGTAGGTAGGATACCCAGCGAGCAATAATCCATTGGTTGCTTTAAAATAGTAATAGTTATGTAAACACCTTATTCGCTTACACAATAATATTTTTGACGCATAAAAAACCACATAACACTTATAAAATTTTATTCTTTTATGAAAAATGCATACATAGTCACTGAATTTGCTTGATATAATCATATAATTATTTCGAATAATAAAAAATATTGTTTTATTTATTGTCATTTTATGATAATGTAAATTATGTATACCTTAGGTGTGTAATATTTTTTTTTTAAGTTTCGTAATACTTCGCAATAACATTTGTCGCCCCGAGTATTGATTTTATGAAATACCAGTGATTAAAATTGTACACGATTAGTTACATAATAAAATATATCAAAATTGTCTTTATAATGCCCAGTAACTATATACTCTCTGAAACTATCATCTAAACGGTACAAACTTCAAAGGTTTTTATTTCCTTTCACTTAAAATATCTAAGATTTACAAGTTATGGGAAATAATATACTTATTACCATTCCTCAACCATTACTCCTAATGGTTGAGGAGTCCTTCGGGTCGGGTTCGGAGTGTTAGGATTCTGTTAATATGTTCCTTTTTAATCTTGACAGTATGATGTTATTAGATCTGAAACTGCATTGAACATTAATTTTTCATCTTTGATTTTTGTTTGCGACATTTTCTTTTTCATTGATCTGTAGATGTTTAAGTAATTTAGTTTGTTTTGTTTAGGTATCATTTTCATGAAATACCAACGTATCTAAGTCCGCTAGAGGCAATGCATGTATACAATACATTATAATAATTACATTCCGCGTCAGGTGCACATTATAGCAATTTCAATAAAAAATATGGATATTTCATTTGTTACAAATTAACTTCTGACCATAAAACTGACATTTTGATTCAGTAATGCAAACCTTATTTTACCTAAACCATTTTTTAAACTAATGATAAGAGTTATGTAAATAACTTTTTTATTAACAGCTTTCACCAATAGTAGCAGCAACAGAATTCATAAGACTACGTGCAGTTTCGACAATTTAGCGAAACAGTCCAAGCTTCATACATGCCTTCAATCAAGCTTCAATACAAGTTCATATGAGTGATATTCACCGCTAATTAATCGAAAAGAGAAATTACAGATTTACAGTTTAGTAACATATAGTTCATGTATAATTAATTGTAATTTCTAGATCGACAAAATAAGACTTGAACGTGAATTTTGAAATATGATTAGGTAAGAATAATTGTGTTATGCAATAGCAATGTAACTAAAGGAAACTTTTAGGGACTTATTACTACTGCCTTTTGTGTGTCATAATTGTTGATTTATAGTCAGCAGAAGAACCTATCCGTTACTGCATTCAGAACTAAGTGGATTAAATCTTATTATGAACTAATATTGTGTGAAAGCAACGTTTACAATGTCTATTTACAGGATACAGGAAAATACTACAATTGATTGTTAGGCGCAATAGACTTGATATAATTACGATTTTAATGTTAGCAAGCTCAATTTTAACATTCCGTAAAGGGGTGTCGGGTGCTTAATTATAGTATTAACTATTACATAGCCGATTCTGCGAAAAAATAGCAGTTGAAAACTAATGAAATGACTTATTAAATGTAACGGATTATAATCCGTTGCCATGTTCTTCATTCTCGATAATGTCAAAGAGAATACTCAAAATTTAATATCAAACATTTTTTTTTTATAAAAACTAAGTAGTAATATACCTAGTATGACTCTTAAAAGTGCTAGAAGAATTTATAGTTCCTTTTAACGGAGAAGAAAAAAGAACATTGAACTGAAAATAGATATGCCTGTCACACACGCATATTAATAAGATGCGGTTAGTAAATGGGAATAACCGGGGTCATTTATACAGAGGCATAATCTCTTTGTCATTACATTAAACAACTTGATGGTTTAGTCACAAAATGACTTTACCGCAAAATTTATCAAATAAATGTAAACCAATTTAATTGTTAATTAAAATAATGGTGAAACGCATATTCTACATTAATAAAGGTCATTTTGTGATCAAACCACGTTGTCAAATACATATTTTTATCTTGTACTGATTAGACACCGCATTCATAAGGGTTTATAATAATAATATTTTACATAAGTATTTTGGGCTTATGCTGGTTATAACAAATTTGTACTTTTATTAGACTTCATATCGCGATGTGGTTTAATGCTTTATTGCCGTTTAGAGAAACTTTTGTTTTGTAAAAAAAAAACTAAAATTAGCATGATGTTCTAAATAATAAATGCGTTTTGATTACAACAAGATTTTGTTTGTTTTAAGATTAAATCTATAACAACGTACATCTCCTAGTTATTTATCAACTATTTGTGTTAGTTTACTATCTTCATTTATTAACTAGGAGGATTCTTATTAAGTATATCGAATCGAAATACGGCAATCCGTAAAAAGTTTAACGAATGTGACATTATTTACGTCCAAACGGGACACTTAAGTAACTGTCTCGTTTTTTTTTCGTTATAACGTAACACTTGCACTAGATAAAAATAAGAAATTAAAAGTTAGAAAGAAAACAAAAACATGTTCCTATCAGTATGACAATAATTTATGTTCTTTGCAACAACGGAACAGATAACTTGAAAGCAGGACAGATAAGCTGAAAGCGGGACTATCCCGTTCAACACGGGACATGTGGTCATTTAACGTGTATAATAGATATAGCGTGCTGAATTGGTATTGGGCAGATTATATCGTTGGACGAATAGATAACTGTTGGTAAGACCACCGACCGTGAGAACTTCTCATGTAGCGATAGTGTAGTGTCAGGTTGCCAGGAATCGTTGGATATAGACGGCACACGACCGCAGTTTGCGGCGTTCTATAGCGAAGGTGACGTCCAGCACTCGATGGCGAAACACTGAATGATGATAATCATGACAAGGATTATTGTGACCGTAGTTTGAGTTTCAGAATAATAGACTTCTTCTATCTAATTCGGTAAGTAATCAAGTCGAAGTCTTCTAAGCCTATAGACGCCTCACTGTTGTGCGCTGGACTGTTCCAGATGAGGGAAACGAAACTTTGGCCAGAAGGTAGATAACCCGGGGATAACGGAGGAGTGGTTCAAATAGTTTATTATTAATGAAATAGAAATTAGAGAATTATTGCGCAACTATTTCTAATATTTAACAAGGGTTACAGATGAGGGTACAGGGAGGGAGATGGCCATAAACGTGACTCATTTTTTTACAATTTTTATATATTTAATAAATATCGATTACTATTTTATTAATTAACAGTGATCGATGTTAATAAAGGTATTCGTAATATACTGCCAAGACTGAACTTGGACCTAGCGTCGTATTTATAACCACTCCATATGTATGATCAGATCTCAAAGTACAGCTGGGTTCCCTAAATATTAATAAATAAAATTAAAATTACATGATTACTCCTTTTTAAATTTTTTTGTGTTAAGTGTAGGAATGCAATTCAACACCCCATCTTTCTAGTGCACAATATGCTTTAAAACCCTATGCAAGAGAAGGTAATCTCGAAATACAATGCCTTGAGACTAGCGTAGTATAGTAGATCAATCCTACTAAACCAATAGGGTGTAAGGGGTAGAGTAGAGAGGACGATGATAAACATGTTACAACAGAAAATGCGGTGTTGGTGAGTAATTGCACAACTATGCATGATTAAAAATTCACTTTAATTGTACAACATAATAACATTGTTATAAATCTTTTATTACATAACCATTGCATACTGTGTAGTTCTTGGAGATAAACTTCAAAGAAGACAATTTCTGGTCATAATTAATTCATTTAACAGTCACAGAAATAGTAATTTCTCTGCTAACGACACCAAAAAAAAAGACCCAACAATTATGACGGCAGTTAGGTACTTGATATATTTACTTAGCTCCAAATACTTTTTTACTTGCAGATTATTAATTTTATGAGAGGGTGTCGTAAGAGATGTCTAAGGGATATGATACGTAATAAATAACAAGTGCAAAAGAAGAAAAACTACATACATCACTGTCTACCCTTCTGATTAGTAGTAGTACCTATAGTAGGTCATTTCCTTTTTGCTGGAGGAGGCCTAAGACTAATGGACTATGTGAACTGTAAAGAAGAATGAAACATTTTCCTATCATACTATCCGAATCCTTACTCCCTTTTTATTATAAACACACTAAACTTATTTTTAATAGTAAAGGACTATTTATTCAGATTAATGGTTATTTTATTATATTATTTGTTTTGATTTAGGTAATATGGGTTTCAATTTTAGTGAGGCGGCGCCTTCGAAATCTCACCCAGGACACTGCTAGGATTAAAACCGGCACTGCTGTACTTAATGTTGCTTAAATTCCTGTAGAGTTTGACGGTTTGCATTTGTGAGTCTCGCTGTATTGTATTTGTTGTGAGCTACAAATATTTACAATACTTTAAAGGTACCTAGTGTCATTGAAAATTAGCAACAAAACACGCTTAGTTCTAAACGTTACATCGATTTACATATGTACTAACTATGGTTTGTACATAATATTTTTGCAAATCGTTACTCGAGATGATGTCACTTTTTATAGTTTGTCTTTGTATTCGGTCTCTAAAGACGGGGAACAACCGCAATCAGTGATGTGTTGTCATACCAAAATTTTAGGATCTACTATTTGTAAGAAAATATTTAGATGTGAATTTTCTACATATTATCTATGTGCTATTTTTTGTGTATTTCACACATTAGTTACAAACCTTTATTATTTAAATTTTACTATGAATTATCATTTCTGTAAATAGTTGTTATACGTTGTAAATGAACATGTAAGCATAAAAACGAACGTACGTGGTGAATAAATTAACTTCTTTTAAATAAAATTATAGTAATTCGAATAAAAAACAAACTTAAGTGTAAATTAAAACAAGGCTTTCCGTGTGGTGATGGAAAAAAATAACATTCCGCACCGCCTTTCTTGCCCGTGGGTATCGTAAAAGACGACTAAAGGGATATGCATATAACATCTATGCAAAAGAACGAAAACTAGAAATAAAATCCCATAGGAACCCGTCTGGCTAGCGTGGTATAGTTGGTCAATTTTCCACCCTTTGTGAAGGAGGCTCGAGCCCAACAGTGGGACGTATTTGAGTTGTGATGATGAAATTAAAACAAATGATGGCTGAGTTTAAAGCCGCATTTTTTATGGGAGCAAAAACTCATGTTGAAAACACTAGGTATAAACTGTTTCACCGCCAAAGTCAGGCAGTAGTGGCTTTCCTCCAGTTTTCCATGCGATTTTTTTACTCGCGATCTTTTTTTTGTGTCAAGTCCCTTTTCCTATTTTGTCCTCCATCATCATCATTATTTCATTTCATATTTGTCCCAATGCTGGACTTGAGCTTCCTCGTTAAAAATTGACGTATTAATCGACCTTAGTCGAATGGATAGGGTTTTATTTGCAGTTTTCCTTCTCTTGCATAGTTGTTATCTGCATACAACATCACTTAGTCGTCTTCTACGACACCCAGGGCCAATATAAGTGGTGGTGAATTGTATTCTTAATGCGTCATCAACCAAATATCATACTACAATTTATTCACGCCCCCTTAGTAACAGTAGTTTTCTGACGGTAACCCCGACAAGGCGTATACGAAATATTTATATGTTGCATATTTGAAGCGTGTAAACGCAATAAACTCATTCGCAGTTATTACATTAGGTGCGATGTTACTAATTCAGTATTAAAATAATTACGTGGCTACATTAGTTTTAGCCTGCGAATAGTCTGCTTTATTGTAGCTATTTATATCGCGGACCTTCTTAGGACTGAACTGTACTAAGAACTATATGATGATTTTGCAATGTGTACTTTATATATGAAGGAATTTGGTTGTTTATAGAAATACTCATTTTTGGTTTTTACGATAATTTAATGTATTTAGGAATTTAAAGTTGATACTGACGCGTGGATCGTCACGAAACAGTTCGCAAATTTAATTTTTGATCAAGCTTAGTTATTAGGCGGTAGTGTCTTATCGAAATACAATTTAAATTTATTTTAATTGGACATTTAAAATTAAAAGTTGAATGTGAATCTGTGTCAGGGGTTTCATACCAACTGCCACTGCAAAATGTAAGTACATAGGTAAACGACATAGATTCAGCCATAACATTCTTTTGTGTAACTTTTCAAAACTTTTATGTTACTTAAATTAAGATTTAATGAGAAATCACAGAATTTGTAGAACAAGTAAACATCTAATATTACCTGCTTAGAATAATAACGTATAGAAGGATAGTGTCGGTACAACGAGCGATCAAAAACATGAAGCCAAAAATATTACATGCGCGCAGACGATTACACACGCACACCACTATACAAATTATGAAATCAAAATTTGTTTTTATTAACATAAATCGTCGAAATACTTTTAAAAATAATGTTAAAAACTTTATGTTTTCAAATGTTTTAAATAAAACTACTTTACGGATTTTATCGCGTTTGTATTTGATTTTTGATTACCCGACGTTTCGAACACTTTACAGCGTTCATGGTCACGGGTGGACTAAGATGTCTCACGTCCAACAAGTCATCGTTACTGCAGAAAATTTATAATTATCTATCCGATACAGAAATTAGTTATTAAATATTGACATATATTTACACATATTATTAAATATTGAAAAAGTTAGTTAGTTTTTTAAATATCATTACTATTAATTTTAATGTTTAATTATTACTAACCATAAACGATATAATTTTTTCATATAGAATCATTTTCTTCTTACACTGGCAATAAATTTTGTATCAAAATGTGGGTCAATATTTAATAACTAATTTCTGTATCGGGTAGATAATTATAAATTTTCTGCAGTAACGATGACTTGTTGGACGTGAAACATCTTAGTCCACCTGTGACCATGAACGCTGTAAAGTGTTCGAAACGTCGGGTAATCAAAAATCAAATACAAACGCGATAAAATCCGTGAAGTAGTTTTATTTAAAATGTATAATACTCGCGTAAACATCAGAAATTTTTCAAATGTGTTGTGACGCCATTTGAATGCACAAACCGTCATAATTACTTATTTATTTTTTAAGTGAACGTATGTGCAGTACAGTGACCTTGTACACACCGGCGCACAGTGGGTCGAAAGCAAGACTTAGGGACCAACTTTGGTTTTTTATTTTTCTTTGTGCGGATGGATAGAGCTCGTTAACGTCAATAATAATTGCCTTTAGAAGATTTTCCCTAAAAGTGATAGTTTAGGCAGAAAAATATATTTTGTTTTTTTTTTTGTATGGAGCTGATCAAATAAAGTTAAATTTCTGGTAAATATCGTTAGATCCCGCTTTTAAACCTTTTGTTCCTTAAACCTTGTCTAGTCTACTATCATTTTATGCTATGAACATGTGCATAAAGTTTCAATTCACCGAAATAATTGGATCAAAAAAAAAAAATTATAAAATATATTAATATAAAAAGCTTTATTTTTATTTTCTCAAGTTATTTTAAGTTAAATTTAATATGGATTAGTAAGTGCAAGCACACAATAATACGCTTAATTACTTAACAACTAATAACAATACATTTAAAAGGTACCTAATTAGCTTTTAAAACAGTGTAAATATTTATCTATAAATGTCTAATTGTCCATTTAATGACTGTAATTAGATTATAAAATGTTCTTTTAAATTAGATTTAATACTGAATAGTAAGTACATGTACATAATAATAATACAAATATATAATTAACAAATTAATAAAGGGAAACGTAACTTATTACTAACAAAAGTAAACTTAAAACTAACAATATACCAGTACAACACAAACTAAAATAAAAAAACTTAGAATCCTTATTCACTATTGCTATTATTATCTTGTAAATTATCTACATGAATAAAATCTATATCGGCTTCTGTGGGAAAACTCAGCAGAAGCTCTTTAACTTTTGGAGAGAAAACCATTCTATGTTGTTTTACCATTCGAGGTCTTAGACTTGTGATCTTTGGATCAGACGACAAAAGAAGATTGTTTAAAATATCCTCACTTGTCGCCGTTCTACTTACCTTTCTAGAATGGCTCTTTCTATATTTACGGAAATTTTTATTGTGAGCTTCCGCTGCCTCTTCCGACAGTTTACCTATAGGTATGGCACTAAACTCCTTAATTATATCCGTCCCATGTACTAACAATTTATGTACACTGGAAGGCATATAATACCAGGGATATAACTGTACATACAATTTTGCAGTATCTTTACAAAAATCAGAAAACTTACTTAGGTTTACGTTCTCTCCAGATCAAACAGTCTGAAGAATCACGTGAAACCTTTCAATTAAATCTTTACTAATTCCTGTTATACGCGCTGTTGTTTCTGCATCTCTAAAAAATCTTCTGGCAGTATTGCCATCATTGGTTGTGCCTACTCCTTGTTTAACTATATCAATAAGTAAGCTGCAGTCCTTCTTAAATGCCTGCTGTATAGCGCTCTTTCTGAGCGATATTTTTTCTTTGTAATCCCTCCTGCAACTCCATTTTTTAAACTCCAAACGATAAGCTGCAATTAAAAAAAAAATGTCACTTAAAAAGATAATGTCACAGGATGCATAAAATAACAAGATAATAAAGTATGAAGTAAGAAATATTTACCGATGTAAAGTAAGCATTCCATGCATCTTATCCAGGCATGTAAAGATGAAATTCCGTACTGGAACATTTCTTCGTTCCTTTCTCTATGAGCAAGTGATTCCAGATTGTTCATCTCTGTCGGTTTTGCTTTGCAAATATCACAGACAGCTGAGGATGTGTCTGACAAATACGAGGTTATTTTGCCGTCTATCATTGTCATGAGCAATTGATGCTTAACTTCAACTTGACTGATTCTTGATGGCTGAAGTATTTCTATTTCTATAGTTGCCACTGTTGACTGCGTTTCTTTGGTAAATTTAAACATAATCGGATGGCAATAGAATGTCGATGAAGGTCGGTCGTTTTCCCAAAAAATTGTTTCATCACAGTGTTGAAGCCTAATAGGAACTAGACTGGCCATAAAAATAGATGAATCATCAAACTCTGTTTCAGTCTTTTGTTTGTAATTATTTTGACCCGAGGCTCCATCAAAGCCCCATTTGCTTATAAGCAGAAAATCTGTTGCCGAGTTTAAATCCAAAGCAATTACATCTAAAAGTCTTGAGACTGTCAAGTTGAGTAAAGCTTGCAGTTTAATAGCAGCTCCTTCTTCAGTTATAATTATATCTTCTTTCCCTGGATAATATCTTGACTTCGCTTGTTTAATTTTATAATAAGAAGGATATAAGTCAGACCCATTTTCATTTGCTGCCTCTCTTATGTTATATATCTCTTAGGTTATATACTGCCACCTACTTAATTTAACTGAAACTAATAAAGACAGGGCCTTATCGGTGAATATGTATTACTTTTAGCTTTACTTGTACTTAAACACTCCTTAACTTTTTCCAGATCTTCTAGGTGATTTAACAAATGGTTAATTATTTTTCCTACATCCTCATTGCCGGTGTTTCTTAAACTAGCAATTATAGCTTTCACTTCATCGGGGGATAACGAAAGCGATTTTTAATTTCTTCTACGCGTCTTCGTTTTTGCCTGGAGCCTAATTCTTCGAAAGGTTTTCGAGATGTAAATGTAGATGTCGAAGCTTCTGTTGTAGATGGTGGTAAATTTTCAACATTAGCAGTATCACAAATCTCGACCCCTTTCTGTTCAGTGTTCACAGCTTCAGGTATCACTCCTTCGGGCCAGATTACGTTCTAACCAATCACCATTTTTTCTTATAAATTGTGATAATGTGCGACTACTTCGTTCCCATCTTGCACTTATATTTGAACAATATCATAGCATCAAATGATAGTAGACTAGACAACGTTTAAGGAACAAAAGGTTTAAAAGCGGGATCTAACGATACTTAGCAGGAATTTAACTTTATCTGATCAGCTCTATACAAAAAAATCAAAATATTTTTTTCTGTCCTATGAAGTTTAGGAAAAATCTTCTAAGGGCAATTATTATTGACGAGTTCTATCCATCCGCACTAAGAATAAAATAAAAAACCAAAGTTGGTCCCTAAGTCACTAAAATCTTGCTTTAATAGCTACACACACAAAAAAAAATCCATTAGGCTCCAATTTAAATGCTTCATTTTTTTGTGCGCGGACTTACATTCTAGGCATACGTTATTATTCTAAGATTACCTGCCTATTTACTTAAATCATCATAACAATCCTGCTCTTATCCCAATCAACAGAGATTCACGCAATACTACAATATAGGTCGGTAGAATATGTACTCTGTTTCCATTAATAAGTACTCCGCTGCCATTGTATACATATATTGCAAAAGAATTTGTAATAGTTATGGGACCGGAAAGCTTGTCTCGCTCGAGATTTAAGTACTCGTATTTACTTAGTTTAAACAATTATTGTTATAGCTAATTAAAATGAATCACATGAAGTTATTTAATTGACCTCTTTATCTACACAAGAAAATCTCTCATAAGGTTTAAAGTTTACTTTTTCTTTTAGTAGTAGGTACCTAGGGTAAAAGCCGGATTGTCTCGGACGGACACATTCCCCCTTTATTTATGACACTGTTAGGAATATAAGCTGTGTTGGTGCTTTACTACAATAAGTAGTGACCTCCCGTAGGCCTCATTGTCGCGGAAGCCATAATTGGCGTATGTATGTATATATGTCTCGTCGGTGTGAGCAAAAATCTTTCGCGACTAAACTTTGACAGGCGTTATAATTGTATTGGTAACTCATTTCTATTAAATATTTTTTTTCAATTGAGCGTGGTTTTAGTCAATTTTTTATTTCTTTGCATACATTAGAGGTTAAATTACATTGTTTATTATGTTTTATTACTAAATATTTTTTATTTATTTACTAAATAGAAAGGGCAAGTATCCGTATCAAAAAGGATACCTACTTACTTTCGCGGATAGTTGCCCCCAGAGTGACTAAAATTTTTTAACATACAAAGATGGATTTTATTCTATTGTTGTTTTTTCGAGTTTACTGGGAATCTAACTCGTAAATAAAATAAATATATACTTATTTAACTGTTTTATATATTTATTCTAGATAAGCAAAATACCTCGCAAATATAAGCGAAAACCAGATGGTGCCACGCAATAGGAAATACAATTACGTATGGTTACGTTGACCATACGTTCCGTTCCGTTCTTGACAGAACAGTCCGTTTTCAGTCTGTCTGTGCCGTTGTTCCTAGCTGAAACAACGTTTTATGTTTGCAAACAAACCAAACGCTCATTTGTGATAAGCAAGTGTAACACTTGCTTATCTACCTACCTAGGTACTCTAAAAAAATCTTTTAGCAGTGGCCAAGATAAGAACGCGTTCGATGCATTTATTTCACATTGAAAGCCATTTTGATTACCTAAAGCAATAAAAACAAATCTTACTGAATAACAAAGGATAAAAATATTTCTAATAATAATTACGGCGATAGTTTTAATATAAAATATGATAATCGGTATCTCAATATTTTAGTTTATGTTGTAGATTAGATACTGTAATGCTTTAATTTATATTCTACTAAGTCGTTCACACTGTCTTGTTTAAGATAAATATTTTCTGTATCTAGGGGCACGATACTGCCCCCGTTAAGACGAGTCAAGCAAAGCGCAAAGACAACACCCTCACTAAGGCAATCACTAATCCTTGTATTGCGGGGGACTTTACAAAACTTTGCTAAACTAGCAACCCGCCCTCGCTTCGCTTCGGTTTCAGTCGCCTTACCCGCGTAGTGCCCGTTCCCGTGGGAATACCGGGATGAAATATAGCCTATGATACTCCCTGATATTATAACTTCCATTCCAGCTGGATTAGAAATAATAAAATACATATTTTAGGATCCTAAGTAAATCATCCCCAACTCTTCAAACTAGGGGATGAAAATAGGCGCGCAAAACGTCGTAATGTATGCCATAAGGTACACGTAATGTGTACTTGCTGTAAGAGAGTGGGTTATGAAAAAAGTATCTCTGATGTGCAAGAAGTAGGTACACCTCAAAAAAGAAAGAATAATTGAATAAAATTAAACAATGTTGTCATAAGCAAATTAAAAAAAAGAAGTGAAATCCCACCAAAAACATTTTCATATCAATTGTTGTCGAGACCATATAGCTCCACTGTCAAAAAGATATCAGATCTTATGTAGAGTCAAGTTCCCAACTCTCCACGCTCTAAACCAGCGGTCGTCACGCTTTACTAGCCAAGAGCCACACATGACAATGTGAGAGCCAGGGCCGGGCCGCAGAGTATGTGAAGGCGCCCCAAAAGCTTTTACACACATAAATGTATTCAGTTCAGGTCACTTTGTTATTTACTTCGCACTATCTGTGCCCGCGATGCGACGTCGTTCGCGTGGGAGTTGGTATCGAAAAAAATACTCATACATATTGGTCATTATTTATTAGACAAAGTTTTATTTTATAAACATAGGTAGGTAAGAAATGATAAAAAAGTTCAACATCGTAATCTAAATACCTATGTTTTATAATTAAGAGTTATGGTTTTGAACTTTTTTAATTATTTCTTGTATATTGGTATCTTTTGGACTACATGCAATCCTCATGGTGTCTTCTAAATGAGTGGACAGACGATTACGGTATTTAATTTTTAAGAAGCTCATTTTCGAAAATGAAGCATCTCAGAGTGATGAAGAAAATATGGTTAAAATAAATTGTGCGCTGTCTTGTAAAGATTTATACTTGCTAGGGGCATTTTTTCGAAAATTTATTGTACTCCTGCTTTTCACGCGGGGAGCGCGGGTTAACGACCCGTTTACGACCTTGCCGCTGTGAGCGGCGGCTAAGCGCGCGTGCGGAGCGGCGCAGTGGGAAAATCGCATGTTTCGTCTCAAACTCAAACTCCGTATCTCAGTTGTTTCAAAACTAAATGAGCTGTAATTTTGCACACATATACTTGAATGTTTAAATGAAACAACTTTGATTTTAAAAAATCTGTTTATAAATTAATTAAAAAAATAAAATTAAAAATACATGAATTATACAGGATGACTGGTAAAAGATTGTACATATTGAAGGAGGCTACTCAGTACTCGATTTTGATACCGAATATATAAAAAAAAATAGTACTTGAATTTTGAACTATTTATCTATCTATAAAAATATTTAGTCCTGGACACAGATGATAATATACCTACCTATAGATATATCTATCTATGTATTAGGTTAACGCACTTGCACTAAAACTTTACGTAACAACTACATTGAACTAGTTAGTGGGTGATATGCCAACAAGGCCGTCTCGGGCCAATGAAACCGCAGAGCGGCTATCCCTACTCATCCCTCATACGCGAATCCTTCAAAAAATTCTAAAATTCATTTAGTTCTCCGCGGACCGCGATGGCCTAATCGTACTAGTGTGTTTCTATTCCTTGCGTAGCTCCGTTCGTCGGATTGTCTTTTATGCACGTTTATTATTTTTTGATATTATGTAAATATCAATTTTCGATGTAGTGGTTGATGGCATCTTGTGCTGATAATGCTATAATACTGCAGGCGGTTGCTTAACTATGGCCCATTTCATATTCTGCGTCACCCACAAGGACGTGGCTGAAACCGCTTTTCCAGTAAGCCTTGAAGGACATATCTTGCAGTACTTCCAAGAGGAACTGCAAGCTAGCACAAGAGAAGCCACTCGAAGTTTTAACGTACATATCTACGTCACAAAACTATTCGGAACATTTCAAAACGTGGCAGGAAACATGGATGTCAATTTCAACGTGTTCTAGACTTTAGCGAATGGAATATGTCCCGCGAGTTTTGCTAGTGATTACTGTTTAACGTAAAAGCATCAAGTGAGAGTTAACGTAAATGTGTTATCGGTCTATAGGATCCCAAGTATAAAAAGAAAGGTATGTTGTATGTATTGTTTTAGACAGGCGCTCTCGCCACGCTGGACGTCGTACAAACAACCAACATAACATACGGTTGTTTGTAGATTAATAACATTATCCCTATACCTACTTTTAATAATTCTAGCAGTAAAATCGGCATGCGAGTGCGTGACCTTGACAAGTGCTAATAAAACTAGTACCCCTACTCCCGCACGTGTCCCCCTCGTTCGTTTGTACTTTGTCAAAGCGCGCGCGCCGATTTGGCCATTTTGAATTTCCGTATTTATTAACTGACAGTTACGAGTTATTTGATTGCCCGCGCTTTTTTTAACCGTATTTGTAAAAAGTGATAGAATAGTGATATGAATTTTTAATTTCATATTCACTAAATCGTCGTGAATTTACAATGTTAGTAACTAAAGTTGATCATTTACGTACGCGAAGAGGTAAGCAATTATTTTGTTAATTTTGATTGCTGGGATTAGCGTAATTGTAATTTGTAAATAGATTTATTATTTAATCACTGTACATAGGTATGATTCCACTTTTTAAATACGCCAGAAACACCAAGGTGCCTCCTTATTTATATCAACTGCCTCTAATCTAAGTACATTAGAAATTAAGAATTTATTTTGAAAAATTCAGTTACGAACGTTTATTATTATCTAGGTATTTTTGCCTGTCCTAAGCCAGGATCAAAGTATGGAGGAAAAGTGACTGATACCTTTATTAATGACTATAATAATTTATAATTATAATTTTAAGACAACACCATGCACTAAGGAAATAATCCTTGTATTGCTGGGAACTTTACAAACAATAATAATTAACGGACACAAATTACATCCAGACTCAGAACAACAAGATGTGGATCACACAAAATGTTGTCCCGCGTGGGGGATTCGAACCGCCGATACCGGCGTTGCAAGTCGCTATCTTAACCACTACGCCATCTGTGCACTAAGCTCGAATACGATCCGATACCTCTAGTCTATAGGGTGAGCATATTTTTGGGAGTCTTGCGACACTAACATTGTTGATGTTTACTGTGTTTTTAATTAATATTCTTTTCTTTTTACATTTTTATTGGTTACCTGTGACCATTATCTATCGTTTCCTTCAATATGTACAATATTTTACCAGTCACCCTGTATAAGAAAAAATACAAAATATGCTTGTTTAATTTACATAAAATGGTAGAACATAGTAATAACATATTATAAACGTATACTACACTACTACTACATACTATATATACTAAAATGGCAGACCAAACTAGAAAAAAAAATGTAAATAAAACTACTTTTACGGATTATATCGCGTTTGTATTAATTATTTATATATGTATTATATATTAATTTTATTCCATTACAACTTTCACATGAAACGGTTTTGAGACGGCTTTGTATGGGGCTTTACCAGCGTGCGCCGTTTGGCACGCCGCGCCGCTCGCCGCTAAGACCAAAGTCGTGGCCAGGCCGTAACGCTCCCCGCTCGCCGCCCGCGGAAGCTATCGTTTCGTAAGTTCGTCACTCGTAACTCAGTCACCGTTGCCAGATCCGAACACAAAGTCCGTTATTGGTTTTTTATGATTATTACATGTAATGTTGACTATTAAAACCATTTACTTTGCCGCGGGCCGCACAAATAACGCCCACGGGCCGCATGCGTCCCGCGGGCCGCAATTTGACGACCACGGCTCTAAACTCTACAGGCCAACTTCACAAACTCTACAGGCCAACTTCACAAACTCTACATACACCTTTGCAAAATATATGACTTGGCTAATTCGTTACTATAAGAGCTATTGTATGACAGAAAAGTAATGAACAGTGAATAAAATATTTATTACCTTACCTATTTGAAAGTAGCGAACAGCCAAACCACATGTTTTGACAAAGGTGTAAATTTTGTGAAATTAGGATTTGTAGGGCATGTAAAGTTAGAAGATTAGTTTGTCCTGAGATTTGATGTCTTTTCGACAGTTCGAGAGATATGATCTCGTCTTGGGAATATTTAACATGAAAATGTTTTTGGTGGGATAGGTACCTTTCTCTCTGATCATTGCGACCAATCTATATTGCTATTATAAAGGTGAAGATTTTGTTTGTTTGAACACAGTAATCTAAGGAACTAGACCAGGCGAATTCGAAAATTCTTTAATGTGTCAGGTAGCTTGTTTATCAAAAATATACGCTATAATAAGAGCAGAGCAGTGCCTGTAAATATTATCAAATTTTACAAAAAGAGAGTCAAGTGATTCGGGCTGTCGATGATGTCATTACAACTGCTTAGATAACAACATTGTGATTATTATACCATAATATTGTGATGATGTTGTATGGTAGCGGCTACGAATACTACCAACTCTTACATTGCGCGTAGGTGTCGTAAAAGACAACTAACAGGATTACGGAGTCCTTTTTCTTGGGGTGGGCTACGGTCAGCACACCCGCCGCCCGGCTCCGTCCGGGGCGACAGAGGGGCGGCGCGCGGCCCCGTATCCCACCCGTGGCACGTCGCCTGCGTCGTTGGACCGACCACCGGTGCAGGGTGACTTGTCGTCAGTGGTCGGGCCAACGGAATACCCCTGAGGAGTACCGTCTCCTCGACCGACCTTCCCCTCGCTGTTCGGGGACTATTACCAATAACTTTTGGTACTATGAAAGAAGAGTAGGTACATATTGAGTCGACCCTAAAAAATTGGAATAAGAGCAGGGTTATGAGAATTATATTATTACTAATACCTGGGGACGACGCGACGTGGGAATTAAATAATAGCATTATAAAGATAAATTATTCACCCAAGCGCAGTAGCTTCGTTTGCTTGCACAGTCAATGCAGAATAGGATTTGAATAAGTTGGACAAACTAATAATTGATTACAGCAAACATGAGTGGAAGTAGTGTTGAAAAACCGACCGGGTTACAAGTGGTGAAGCTATCGCAGAACCCGGAGCAGCGGTATGAACTAGATGTCGAAGCTTTGTCCAGCGTATTGCTGCGTCCCGACGTACGTCATCTGCCTGTAGTCGTTGTCAGTGTGGCGGGTGAATACCGTGGTGGCAAATCATTCATCCTTGATTTTTTTCTACGATATCTCCAGGCACCGGTAACAATTAAGCATAAATGTTTAATATTTATAACAGTATTATTCCGTGTAGTGAGGTAATAAGAATACAATTCATCACTCCTTATCTCGCCCGTGGATGTCGTAAAAGACGACTAAGGGATATAATAAGGGGTATTTAGAAGTGTCCAAGAACCCAGATCCAAGCTAACTCGGCACTATACTATACCGAAGAAATCCCGGACATCAGCTTGTACGAGATCAGAATGGCTCTCAAACAACTACGTAACCACTGATTTTGATGAAATTTTTTGTGTTTTCAATTGTTCAAGGGGATTCGAGAATGGTTTAGATTTACAATTGCACCCAGTAGGTGGCGCTGTTGTCGATTTATTTGAACAGAACAACGTCTGTTCGGTTAGCTAGTGTATATATATATATATATATATATATATATATATAATGTTTACATTTATTTATCACTCGTGGTCAATGGTTATCAAGATCAGCAACTGGGTCAAATAAAACATGTAATTAAACTATTTTTAATGATGAGCCGAATTAAAGATCTGATTATACTCATATTATCATCATCATCGTATCAGCCCATATTCGTCCAACTGCTGGGGTCGGGGCTCCTCCAGAATAGGAGGGAAATTAGTATACTATACCATGCTGTTCAGATGTTGGCATAGGGTTTTGTTTCGAATGTTTCTTCTCTTTATAAACATAATATATCCCTTGGTCCCCTTTTTCGACACCCACAGGCAAGATAAGGGGGGTGGAGTATTATATTCTTACTTCGTAAGGCACCGGGAGATGACGGAATTACGGCAGAGCTTTTGAAGGCGGGCGGCAAGCCGGTCTTAATAGCCCTTCAGAAGCTATTTAATTCCGTTATCCTCGGGGGCGACGTTCCAGAGTCGTGGACCAGGAGTGTGGTGGTGCTGTTCTTCAAGAAGGGTGACAAAGCCCTTTTAAAGAACTACAGACCCATCTCACTCCTGAGCCACGTTTATAAGTTGTTTTCGAGGGTCATTACCAATCGACTCACGCGCGCAAGCTCGATGACCAGCCGACCGAACAAGCCGGCTTCCGAAAAGGCTATAGCACCATAGACCATATCCTCACGCTTCGGCAAATTGTACAAAAGACCGAGGAGTACAATCGGCCCCTTTACTTAGCGTTTGTGGACTATGAGAAAGCCTTTGATTCAGTCGAAACTTGGGCGGTGCTGCAGTCCCTTCAGCGGTGCCAAATCGACATCGTTATATCGAAGTGCTGAAGTGTTTGAATAGGAACGCCACAATGTCAGTCCGTATCCGGGATAAGAGTACGAAACCGATCCAGTTGCAGAAAGGCGTGAGACAGGGAGATGTCATCTCTTCGAAACTGTTTACCACTGCACTGGAAGATGTCTTCAAGCTCTTAGACTGGACTGGACTAGGCATCAACATTAACGGCGAATACATCACTCACCTTCGATTTGCAGACGATATTGTCATTATGGCAGAATCCATGGAGGACCTTGGCACAATGCTCAATGATTTCAGCAGGATATCCCAACTAGTGGGTTTACGAATGAACATGGACAAGACGAAAGTCATGTCAAACGCCCATGTCATTCCTGTACCGGTCCTAGTTGGCAATGCGATTCTCGAAGTTGTCGATCATTATGTTTACCTAGCACAAACAGTCCAGTTAGGTAGATCCAATTTCGAGAAAGAGATCAGCCGACGAATCCAACTCGGTTGGGCAGCGTTCGGGAATCTTAAGAGGATCTTCTCGTCCAACATACCTCAGTGTCTGAAAACACAGGTCTACGACCAGTGTGTGTTACCAGTGATGACTTACGGCACGGAAACGTGGTCTCTAAATGTAGGCCTCATATCAAGGCTCAAAGTCGCTTAGCGTGCTATGGAGCGGGCTATGCTCGGGATTTCTCTGCGAGATAGAATCCGGAATACGGAAATCCGCAGAAGAACGGGTGTAACCGACATAGCACGAAGAATTAGCACGCTGAAGTGGCAATGGGCAGGCCACATCGCTCGACGAACCGACAACCGGTGGGGAAAAAAGGTTCTCGAGTGGCGACCACGTATCGGACGACACAGTGTAGGACGCTGCCCCACTAGGTGGACCGATGACCTAGTGAAAGTTGCTGGGCGTCGTTGGATGCAGGCGGCACAGGACCGCACATTGTGGCGCAACATGAGGGAGGCCTACGTCCAGCAGTGGACGGCAATAGGCTGAAATGATGATGATGATGATTTAGAAGTGTTACTAGTACTTTAGTATTCTTGTTGAATGTCGAGACTGTGATAATAAAAGCATTTTCTTTTTTCAATATGCACATAAGCTCTGTGCAAGAGAAGGAAAACTCGTAATGAAACTTTATACCAATATGTCTGACCAGCTTGGATATTGTAGGTCAATTTCCTTCAAGTAGACATTTTACAATAAACTAGCCAACTAGTGTATTTTTAAACTGCGATATTGTCTAAGATATTTATTTAAATTTTATGCCAATTTTGATCTAAATTAGACACTAGAATTATGAGTCATTCTTAAAAGATATACGCTGTTGTTGACAGTCTTGAGAGGAATTATTTATAATGGGAACTATATTTTCCTGTAAATTTAACTATGAACGCAGCACTCGCATTTTTAATACTGTTCTAGAATATTTGCCGCATAAACGAATAAACAAATTTCACTCTTTTATAATATTAAATAAAATAATCTTTTATTAGAACGACGAAATCAAGCACGTGAATATCCTGAAAATATTGTCATTTTCATCTCATAGATCGCGCTGACCAGGTTGACCACACACGTGCCCATTGGGACAATAATGTCAATAGACAAATAATTTAATTGGTAATTAACCAAATTGTCTATTTATTTAAACAGCGTGTGAATCAGTTGAATAAGGAATGGTTGGGAGGAGAAGATGAACTATTAGAAGGCTTTGACTGGCGCGGCGGTGGTGAAAGCAATACTAAAGGTATCCACTTGTGGCCTGAACCTATCATCGTCACTATTGAACAAACAGGAGAAAAGGTAGTTATATGATCTTATATATATTGTTTAAATAACTAAGAACTGCGAAACGTGGTATTCTCAAACCCTCGTTCCGTTTTCGTTTTAGAACACAATGATAGTATAATTTCTTTTAATACATCTTAAATCTATTAATTTTAAAAGTGTTATCTAAATATTTTAAATACACAATCATCAAGATCAAATTTTGTACATATTAAGAACGTAAGTTTGATATGTATGTTGCAATTGTTGCATATATAATAAACTGTTTTTATAATACCGCCTTTTCGCATTGGTAGGTAAAATTTAACAAGCCATATATTCATCTCCATATTGGAATATGTGACTTTTGTATTTCGAGTGTATTAATGTTCAACCCTTTTTATAATTTATAGCCGACACTATGCTGTTCTCTTCCAATCTAATAAATAAAAGCATCTAATATATATACATATCATCATCATCTCAGCCCATATACGTCCCACTGTTGGGCTCGGGCCTCCTCCATAATGGAAGGGTAATTGACCTACTATACCGCGCTGGTCAGACGTGTTGGTATAGGGTTTTATTTCGAGTTTTCCTTCTCTCACATAGATGTTATATGCGTTTTATATCCCTTAGTCGTCTCGTACGATAACCCACGTGTAAGATAGGCGGTGGTGAATTGTATTCTTACTCCGTCACCACACGGAAATATATATACATAATAATTTTTAACAAATTGAACAGTAGGTTCAATATTGTTACGTTTCGATACTCAAATTACATGACTTATAGGTGGCGATTCTTTTGATGGACACTCAAGGCACTTTCGACACAGAGAGCGATATGGGTGATAACTCAACTATTTTTGCGCTCTCCACTCTTCTGTCCTCCGTGCAGATCTACAATCTTCGAGCTAATATTGGAGAGGATGACCTTCAGCATTTACAGGTGAGCTCATACTGACTAATAAACTAGGAATACACTTAAAAAACGTTTGTGTTAAACTAATAGGCTTGTTATCGTCTCTAACTTGGTATACAGGGATATTCTTATTACAGGTACTGATGTATTCTTTCTTTCTTCATATATAATATTACTAGCTGCTGCCCGCGACTTCGTTTCGTCGCTTGGAATTCGATTTTAAAACATTCTTCATTGGTGCTCCGCTCTTATTTGTCTTAGCGTAATGATATATATATAGCCTTCCTCGATAAATGGACTATCTAACACCAAAATAATTTTTCATATCGGACCAGTAGTTCCTGAGATTAGCGCGTTCAAACAAACAAACTCTCCAGCTTTATATATTAGTAGTATAGTATAGTATAGAAGTATAGATTAAACTGTTTCTTCAGAGTGAATATAAACAAGATTGATCTGGATTAGCTTCAATGGGTTAACAAGAAGCAAAATAAAGTTTATTTTTTCGTTAAAATTACAAATATATAACACTTGTATATGTAACTTTGTACCTGACTGAATTTTCCATTTCAGAACTTTCTATTGTTGTTCCTGACTGAGAATTATTCAGTACTCTAAATTTGTTCCAGCCACTTTTATCGAGTTCAGAGAACGTTAATTAAATTAAATCTAATTCGGAGACTAAAATAAAATTCCAACTATGTCCCGTTACCAATAATATACTGAGATTAAATTTTTGTGTTCTCTTCAGAGTTTCTATTTCGAAGTCCTTTGCCGAGATAGACTGTGGCCCAGTTAAGACGAGACCTCGTCCTTCTATAGATATAATTGTAATATAGATATAAGTGTAATGTATTTGGTTGTAACAGTTATTTACAGAGTATGGCAGATTGGTTTGCGGTGAAGAACAAAAGGCATTTCAAACGTTGAAGTTCCTGGTCCGGGATTGGATGAGTCCTTACGAACATGCATATGGTTACAGTGGCGGACAGGCGCTACTGAAAAAGAGGCTTCAGGTAAACCGATTCGTTTCGTAAATTTCTGTAGAACGACCATGTCCTTAAATACTTTATACACAAAATCTGCCGCAAATGGGACGTTTGCATCACCTTATTTGCCGGCATGACATTAGATGATTCTTATTTGGAAACGGTGGTGAATAATTTATCATTTTGAACAGCATTGCCATTGACCATTACATGTTGATAAGCAGCAATATTTTTTTCATTATACGCTATTACAACTCGGATTATTAAAAGGTAATGAGTCCACTCTAAAAGATACGTCTTAAACGTATAATACGTTCTTGAAAATTCTTTAAAATATTGATGTCCTGTTTTGTTCACTCTCATTTTTACAAAAATTAATGTTACGTATCCTTGCTCTACGTAATTACGCGTTAGTCGATTGTAGAAATTAATAGGGTACGCAAGAAAATAGCTAATTGTACCGCGTCGTATTTTTATCTCGAGTTTTCATTCTTAAGGCAGTTCACCTGTTTGATTACTTGTTTGCTCATTTGCTTGTCTTTAGTTATTTATTGTGGGTTATTTATTGTGGGTCATCTACCGTCGCCATATTGGTAAAACTTCTTTGAAGGCTAAAAACATATATTTGTCAATCAATTATCAATATTTAATTGATTTCAGACTAAATCTAATCAAAAGAAACAGTTACAAGAGGTGCGCGATCATATTGACTCCTGTTTTGAGAAGCTGGAATGCTTTCTAATGCCTCATCCAGGTCTTGCTGTCGCTGATCCGAACTTTAGAGGACGTTTAAGTGGTGAGTTTTTATTGTCTAAAATAATTGCCTTTTTTCCCTGACGTCATTCAGCATATATAATATATATCCCACTGTTAAGGCTTCCACTGACTCTCAGTTAGATAAACATTCCAGACGCTGACCAAACGGGTTATCATAAGTCTTATATCTCTTATAATGACGTGGATCCAGCCTTCAAAGAAGGTTGGATGACGAGAAACGATAGAACAGTGAAATTTTATACATATTATTTCAGATATCAGAGAAGAATTCAGGATAGCACTGTTGGAGCTGGTGCCATCTTTATTCGACACTAAGAATCTCACCCCAAAGATCATTAACGGTGATAAAGTTCAAGCGCAAGGACTACTTGAGTACTTCAAGCAATACATCGATGTCTTCAACAGTGATGATTTGCCCGAAGCAACCACACTGTTTCAGGTTTTGTGTTTTTTTTTTATATAACACTTGCGTTTTATCTTTAACCTCATATGTAAGCGTCAAATTGTTACTTTAGGTTTTTAGTTAGATTTTTGCAGAGTAATCTGATGACTCTTTCGGACACATGTCTTTATACTCGATTGTTCAGATGCATATATCATCATTCTTCTTCGGAAGCGCAATCTTCTTGAGGAAGCGCAATCTAGTTGAAGACGAGCAATCTTCTTGAGGCAGCACAATGTTCTTGAGGAAGCGCAATCTTCTTGAAGAAGCGCAATTTTCTTAAGGAAGCACAATTAAATCTATCATTAAATGCAGGCTACAGCTGACGCGTGTATGATGGCAGCTCTTCGCGAAGCACGAGGATGCTACGAGAGTAAGATGGAAATTAACATTATTGATGATCAAAGTGTATCCACGGCTATGGTGCAGGAATGGCACAATGAGGCTATTGCTGCAGCCATCGAGTATTTCAAGGGCAAGAAGAAGCTCGGCTCACAGGAGAACGTTGAAAATCATCTAGAGAGTTTTAAAAAGGTAGATGATTTTCTGTGTAAGATTTTTTTTATTGCAAACGGTGGCAAACGAGCAAACAATAAAAAAAAGCAAAGCAGTAAACCATTAGGTGATGGTAAGTGTTACTGCTTTTCATGGACCTTTGCAAGGCCGCTGCTTACCGTGAAGAAAGTGAAGGGAGTGTGAATGCGTGCAATGAGGTTCAGTCATACTAAAGGCATTATCAAAACCCACCACACACAAACACCTTCGGAAAGTTGTACTGCCGGCTCCCTTGCTGACCAAACGAAGCACAAATATAAATTGCTACTACTCAGACATCGTTTTTCTACGAAAGTGCGGTACTACTCCGGACGGACCGGTCCACGGCTGTAGACAGATAACCGTCAACAGTGTAGTCCTACCATTAAAAATACAATTCACCTCTCCTTATCTTGCCCGTGGATGTCGTAAAAGACGAGTAAGGGATGTTATAACATAGTAATACATCATAGTGCAAGAGAAGGTAAACTCGAAATAAACCCTACACCAAAATGGCTGACCAGCATGGTATAGCTGATCAATTTTGCTCCTATAGGGGAGGAGGCTGGTGGCCAGCAGTGGGACGTGTATGATCTGAGTCGATGCTTTTATAAAATATTTTCAGAAGCTGACGAACGCGGCTGTCGTAAACATAATTGATACTCGTTATAAGAAGTTATGACATAAGTGATAGTCGTTATAAGAAGTTATGACATAATCGAGAGTCGTTATAAGAAATTATGACATAATTGATAGTCGTTATAAGAAGTTATGACATAATTGATAGTCGTTATAAGAAGTTTAGACATAATTGAGAGTCGTTATAAGAAGTTATGACATAAGTGATAGTCGTTATAAGAAGTTATGACATAATTGATAGTCGTTATAAGAAGTTTAGACATAATTGATAGTCGTTATAAGAAGTTTAGACATAATTGATAGTCGTTATAAGAAGTTTAGATATAATTGATAGTCGTTATAAGAAGTTATGACATAATTGATAGTCGTTGTAAGAAGTTATGACATAATATTTTATATTGTTTTCTACTCCAGCATAACAAGGATATGCAATGTGCAATCTATGTATACCAAGCAACCTAGATCAACCTAGATTCAAAACCTATGTCCTATGTATGCGTGTATGTACTGGTCCTATACCAATATAGTTTTATCAGTCTGTTAGTTAAGATCTTTCTGTTTAAGCTCAATTCAAATTCAAATTCAAATCCTTTATTATGTATAAACCCCGCGGGGGCACTTACATATGGTCACTTTTTTACACTTTACCTTAAATTACTACCGGATCGGAACGCGACCGCACTGAGAAGATCCGGCAAGAAACTCAGTGGGATTGTCTTTAAGATAACCACTAATAAGAATTAAGATAACCACTAATGGTTATTTGCCGGTAAAGTTCAAAATTACATTATAATTGCAGGAATTGGAGGCCCGTCTATCACTATTTTTGTGGCAGAATGATGCGAAAGTACGAAACACGGTATCGCTTGCTAAGAAGGCATACGAGGACGCAATGGGAGCCGTCAGTGAGGTTCAGGCGAGACTGTGCTTACACGAGCGAGACCTTCAGGCTCTGCATCAGCAGGCCTTGGCAGATGCGCTTCTTGTGTACCAACAGGCTAGGACTCAGGTGCCGCCGGAGGAAGACGAAGAAAGAGCTGGTTTAATTCAGGTATAACGATTCATAATTAATAAACTATTTTTACAGATTCATTTGTGACGAATGTGTATTATATAATTATTTCTGATGTTTATGCGATTCTTACACATTGTAAATAAAACTATTTTACGGATTTGATCGCATTTGTATTTGATTTTTGATTGCCTGAAGTTTTGAACACTTTTACAGCGCTCATGGTCACAGGCAGGATGTGTATTTATATTTCTACCTGCATCTTCACTTCAGGACGGTTCGGCAGAACCAAACCATCCTGAGCATCCTCATCACGTGGGAATAAGAAAACATCCTTACTTCCTATTCCACCTTATATATTCTTCATGATAAAATGCGTAAAAATAGTTTTAGAATTTATTTTGCCATTTCTTTTAAATATATTCGTGTCGATTTTTTAAATGGATTTTATAGAGATGTGCCCACTAGTATACGGTTTCTTACTTTGTATATTTTTCAACAATATGTACGAGTATATAGGAGGAATTAGATTTAATACCATTCCTCTTATCTGTAGTATTTGCTGGTTTTCCACTACGAGAAGTTATCACATCACATTCATATGGATTTTTTTGGCCATTGTCTAATGGCCAAAAAAATCCATACCCAAGACTTTCTTATTGACATGATTTAATTTTGTCTCATCTCTATCAACTTTAATGAACACTGTGCGCGAATCAGCTGTAGGTAAAGGAATCGTCACAGAAAGTTCTAAACATCCTTGGAACCGTGATTGGCTGGGCCGACTAAGATTTTACTACTACTTTTGTTTATATATTTCAGAACTTGGAGCAATATTACCAGCACTTGTGTATAGTAAATGAGCAGAACAACAGAGCTGCAACTTTGGAAGCGCGAGAAATTTACATGTCGCGTATGAAGGGCGAACTAACCCGTACGGGCGTTAGTTCGGACGTGCTCAACGCACAACACGATAAGGCTCTAGCGGAAGCCCTTAATCACTTCCATTCACATCGAAACCGACCCACCGAGGAACCGGAAGACTCTCACCTTGAACATCTAAAGCAAGTACGTTCTATTGTAGATGAGCATTTATCTAAGATGAGTAGAAGTATATCTGAACATGTTCGTAGAATTAAACGATCGTTACGATTTTGAGTTTATTCTTACGTGGATGGCAAACATGTTAGTAAGGTTTATTTAATAAATTTTTCTTCAATTAATTACAGATTATTTTCTTAAAATAAAGACTAGTCGCGATTCAACCACGGAGGTGCTATTTTATATGAAACATGTAGTTGAAACTAGTACTGTAACGAGATTAAAAAAATATTTAATATTGCAGATTTGTATTTTTGGGGAGAAAAATTATAATTTCCGTTCATTTATAATTTGTTTTCATCGTATGATAAATTGAAATTGTTTATTTGGAAGTTACGTTGTTCTTTTCACAACTAATTGGTGACGCTAAGAAAAATTAAATAAACAATATAAATGGATTATTTGTATTATTTAAATTTAAATTACATTTGAAATACTACTTATTTTATAGTAAGTAACAATACGGTTTTAGCTTTCAAATTTTAGCTTCAAAATCTTCATTAGGTACAGCTCATATATGGGGTTGAACCTCCTCCATAACAGGAGGGGAATAGACCTACTTACCACGCTGTTCAGACAGGTTGGTATGTTGTATTTCGAATCTTTCTTTTCTTACATAGATGTCATATGCATAATTGAAACTTTAGTCGTCTTTTACATTACCTACAAGCAAGATAGTTCCGAGTGGCATTTTCGTGGGGAGACCTATGTCAAGCAGTGGACGTCTGTAGGCTGATGGATGGCTGGAAGATAGTGATAAATTGTATTTTTACTTCGCCCCCCATACATTCTAGCTTCACCTACCTAATATATCGGGACATCAGCCTCATTCAGCGATATTCATACCTTAACGCGTGAATGGTAATAAGAATTAAACAAAGTAGACTTTTTTATATTTTTGTTGGTAAACCTAATACAGGTAATTTACATAATTATTTTATACAAATCGGGATTTATATTAATTTTCATTATGATCACTTCTTTAACATGTTGAGCGCCATGGGGGTCACCATGTTCGCTTCACTTATCTAATTTATGGAGAGTTAAAATCGCTGATTTCTAAAATTTTAATACATACATATATTCACGCCTTTTTCGCATGGGGGTAGGCAGAGACTACTAAAATTTTAATAATAATTTCTTTTTCCTTTAGGGGCTTTAAAACGTAGTAAATCACGTAGTAAACACCGATGAAAAGTAATTTGTGACCTTATTTTGCTTAAAGTCGCCCCTGGTTTGCGGTCACATGGTGATTGATGCCCACGGCTCCAACGGAAAAACTGTATGTCGGCTACATGTTTTTGTTCTCCATGGCCCAAATGGAAAAATTGAAAAACCAGGCCGCCGTTTAACGTTGTGTTGATACAAAGAGAATAAGTGATCGCATGTTCCTCGGTGGGCGTGGTCGTTGTATTTGCTATAAAATTTGAGATTTAAAAATATTTGTAACGACATGCGTGAAAACAATCCAAATTATCTATGATATATAAGCCCGCTAAAGGCACTTACATATTATAAATTTAACATTTTGGCTGAAATTAATCTAATAATAAACCATCGGATTCGAACGCGAATGACTATAACTGAGTAGATCAGGTAAGAAACTCGATGTAGTTGCTTTATTTTTAAATAATAGTATTTTCTATGTGGTGATGAAGAAAGAATACAGTTCACTTCTATCTTGACAGGGGGTGTCGTAAAAGATGACTAAGGAATATTATATGAAGATTACACCTATTCAGGAGAACAAAAACTCGAAATAATACCATGATGGCGAGGATGATGATATAATGTTGTAGGTATGTATATAACCTGTTCAATAAGAATTATCTCGAGTGTTTATCCATCCATCCGTCAGTCTATAGTCGTCCACTGTTGGACATAGGCCTATATAATGTCAGCGATAATGCGACCGCCCTTGAAAGTTGTAAGTTGTTTAAAAAATGCTGCTGAGTGATCCTACAAGGCTATTGTGACATATCTAGAGCCCAATTCGATATAAGGACTAAGTAACTTATATTAAGTTAGTTTCAAAGTAGAGTAACAATACTTATTATGCATTTTCTATCTAGGATATCACGGTTTATTACGAGGATTTCAAAAAGTCTAACTTCAATAGCAATATGTGGGCTATCCAAGTGGCTCAGTACACCTATAATAACCACGTATCATCCGCGTGGGGGCCACAGTCTTGCTGCTTCCATCCCAGAGCTTTAGAGAATCTTCATGAGAAGGCCAGAGAACACGCTATTGAGCAATTTCTTACTGACAGGATCGAGAGCGAACAGGATAATTTTAAAGAACAACTTATTGAGGTAAATAAAATATCATTGCTTATTTTTGGAACAAGTTTTGGTTTGGTCTGGACACACCTCGTCCGATTCATCTGGTGCCCCAAAACCTGCCGTATCCCCTCCCCATCGCTATAGGACTGGCTACTGGTACCAATTCCTTGACCTCGGTGCCCAATCTGACGGGTTTACCTTTCGGGTGCAGTAGTCGGTTGACCCCTCGAAAAAAAAAAACAACAGTGTTGCTGTCACCCTCATGGGGGATCAAGCCTCGATCCTTCCGTGACCTCAACCCGGGAACACGATTATGAATTACAAAAATTTTATTTACGAATTTACTGTTGGCAGAAATATTTTAAAGAATACATATTCACAACGTTCAACGGATCAGCCTCATTTGAAGCCTACAAAAAATCTGTGTGCGGTGCACCAAAAGAAGATTTTACTTTAAAAAGTTGTCGTCCCTAAAGAAACTAGTCTTCCAGCATATATTGTTTATTAATATTTTTAAAGTATGTGTATTTCTCCCTGTTAGTCGTTAACAGTTAATATTTTAAATTTATTAGAAACTAGAGACTCGTTTCGAGGAGTTGAAGAAGATCAACACATTCAACAACGAGCAGACCGTAGAGATGTGTTTTGCTGAGTACACACGACGAATGGACAAGCACAGCCAACCAGCACTTGTCTCCTTCTTCATTGCGCCTTTTGTTATTAAGGTACTATTTATTTACAATCATTGTCTCATTGCAAGCTTAACGTGTAGTATATTAAGCTAAGGTATATAAATATAAGTTTATTTGATACGCTTCCACGTGTTTACTATTCGGTCAATCGCTTACACATTGACAAGGATTCAGGAAAGGCTAAAGAGTTACCTTTCATACAAGAAAAAGTACTGTTTCTTAAGGATAGTAAATTGATACACAAAATCTAAATTACGCGAGTGAAACCGTGGGCCTAGCCATATCATTATCATGGTCTAATTTTAATTACTTGGTACCCTTAGCCCTTCGCACATATTGCAAAATAATTTCAGCAATATTGTCAGTGTCCGGACGACTGCCTGACCTTAAGCCATTGTGTGAATATATTTGTTGACCAGATCGCATCAGATGTAACTGTAAACTGATTATGATGGCAATGATGAGGAATCCCTATCTTGCCCGTGAATGTTGTAAAAGTCGACTATAGGATATAATACGCATATAACATGTATGCAAGAGAAGGAAAACTTGAAATAAATTAACCTGTCTGACCAGCATGGTATAGTAAGGTCAATTTCTCATCTATTGTGGAGGAGACTTTGAGAAAGTTGGACGTATATGAGCTGAAATGATAATGATGAGGAAGGAATACAAAAAAAAAAAGAAGAGAGTGATGATGATGACTACAACGATGATGACGATGATTATGACAACGAAGAAAATCAAGTAACGTGTAATTAAATTTAGTGTGTTGCGTACTAACGTAAAAGCGAAAGATTATTCTTTGAAATTTTTCATTCGACTATTTTTGCATGCTAGCTACAGATTAACCGATTGAATCTGATATACCTCATATCGAGTCAATCCTTAGCTTATTGTTAAAGTTATGAATTGGTTCACAGTTATTCCGTTTATTGCCGCGCTATCACGATGGCTCAAAACGCAAAGTATTGAGCATGTTTAGTGAAAGGCGTCGCGGTCGCTCCTATGATGACGACGAATATCTAGAGAATCTCAAGAAGGTAATTATACTTCTGTATTCATAAACCTTAAACTACATATATTGCACTGTTTTGTCAATGGACATATAGTTTTTTTGTTCAATATTTATTTAAAATATTATAGTTGAAATAAACACGTTATAATGCACCAACCCTTCTTTTCCCGTGATCGTCATAAAACTGTAAAGGTTGTGGGTAGATAATATCACAAGAGAAGAAATATTAAAAAATCTTTCTAGCCAAGGGTTCAACCATAATGAACGTCACACTAATTACGTGATTTTTGGAACATATGCGAGACCCTAGTGTGACGTCACATATTTTGCACTTTCACAAAATATAATCCGTGTGGTGACGGAGTAAGAATACAATTCACCATCCCCTATCTTACCAGTTGGTGTCGTAAAGGACGACTAAGGGATATATGCAGATAACATCTATGTAAGAGAAGGAAACTCGAAATAAAGCCCTATTTCAACACGTCTGACCAGCATGGAATAGTAGGTCAATTTCCGTCTTATTGTGGAGGAGGCCCGAGCCCAACAGTGGGACGTATATGGGCTGAGATCTTAGAATAATATCGTATAGAAGGTAAGTTCGCGCACAAAAAATGAAGCATTTCAATTGAAGCCTAATGGAGCTTACGCCGGAACCGTTCCACAATGTACAAGTCATTGTACTGCACGTATGTACGCAACTCTTAAAAAATAAATAGGTAATTATGACGGTTTGTGCATTCAAATGGTGTCATAACACATTTGAAAAAATTAAAAAGGTTTTTAACATTACTTTTAAAAGTATTTCGACGATTTATGTTAATAAAAACAAAATTTGATTTCATAATTTGTATAATGGCGTGCGTGTGTATGTGTGTAATCGTCTGCGCGCCATTAGTATTTTTAGATTCATGTTTCGAACGTTCGAAGTATTGACACTATCCTTCTATACGTTATTATTCTAAGGCTGAGATGATAATAAAAAATATAAGTAATAGATTCACGACGGAACGCGGCGTATATGGCAGGCTTTGTCAGAGCTGATCCTGCTGAAGCAATAAGTTGGGAGATATTTTTAAGTTTTTTATTTAAAACTAAAATAGGTTTTTTAATACATAAGATATAAGCACATAATACATAAGATAATTCTTTGTCACGCAAAGTCACACTTCGTCGACCGCCTTCCTACCCGGCTACCCCTTAACGTGTGACGTACTTTATTGATGATCTTCAACCTGTCTAGCCAGCGTGGGCTAGCAGTTTCATTTTTCTACCATCGTGGTAGCGCCGTACCTAATAGTGAGTATATGAGCTGAAGGTTGAAGAAGAAGAAATTATAAGAATAAATTGTCAATTAGAAATAATATTTTGTCCACAGAAAATTGAGGAAGCTTTTCGTCTGTATAGAGATCCATTACTAGCTCTTATCCGTGAACTAGGCTTGCATCATATTCTGCCAAATGTTGGACCTTAAGAGCAAGAAAAACCGAATGCTGCTGTCAGAAGTCATCTTTGTGATCATTCATTTCTATTCACTACTCCTCAAACCTTCCACGATCGAATCCAAGGCGGGCTTATTATAGGTTTAATAGTGCCTTCCGTTTTCCAAATTTAGCTCTACTTCGCTTTTAAACTCTTCGGATCCAGAGATCCAGACAGACAAACACAACTTCCACAAATTTTTCTTCACTAGTAAACGTACTAGAGCAACGGTAGTTTCAAAGGAAGACCCCAATCGCAATCGTCTACCTAACTGCTGCGCTTAATCGGGGAGAGTTATACCCAACAGTGGATGTCGATAGATTGAACAACAGTGGACGATAAGCGATCCAAACCAAAAAGTGGAGTTTATGGTTAATATAGTCGAGGTGGCATTACTTGTATAGTCCATTTTGGAAGATGGTCGTTAAATTGGACATTGCACAACCTTATTAAACTTGTAATCTGCTGATTTTAAAGGCAATCGACTCCATTTACTTCCAGCATATTTAAATAGATTTGCTGTATTATGTATGTATATTAGATTTGATTTATTCGTTCTAGATTATTGCAGCAAATGTTAACTCTGACAGCTGATTGGTCAAAGTATACTATAGACAAGTGGGCATTTTGATATTATAGATTGCATTATCCATTGTTTTGGCATTAATCTGAAGTAGTCTGAATTTCTTCAAACATTTCTTAAAAATCATCGATCCAGATGTTGACATTCCTTGACAAGTGTTTTTGTGAGCATAGTTAGACGCTAAATAAATAAAATGCAACCTCGCTCTTATCCCAAAAATCATCACCTCGTTCTTATCCCAATTACTTCGGGTCGATTCACAAGTAAATATTGCAAATGTTATTGGCAATAGTTTTATGATCGGCCGTCCTGACGTCGTCTTCCTTAGGATTGCATTGTTAACCAGACGGCATGAAATGGAGTTGACCCAGGTCTATGAAAAGCCATTAGTCGTCTTTTACGACATCCACGAGTAAATGGGTTGGTAGTATTAGTTGCTACTATATAGCATAAATATATGTATTAGATATTAGAATTAATTAATACTATGTTATTTTTCGAAATCTCTTTACAATTAGGATTAGAATAATTTGTAATAAATAGCAATAATGATGTAACCATAAGGTTCGCTATACAAGAATAATAATCCATCAATAATTGGTATCTCGAATCTGTAGTATTTAGTTTAATAATTACGAGGAACAAAATGAAATCTATATATAAATACGTGAAGCAAAAACTTTGTACCCCTTTTTACGAAAATTACGTGGATGGACAAGTATGAAATTTGGCACAATTGATGTATATAATGACGAGAAGTGCATAAAACTGAAATTTCATATAATTATGGATTAGAAATGCATTAAATTAATTAAAAAAGGCATTACGCACACTATAACACAATCATTACACACACACACACACGTTTGTGTGAGTGTGTTGTGTAGCAACGCTTATACACTTTTGTTTACGGTAAAAATCTTTGGTCGAACTGAATGTCTAACAACCCTAATTATGATAACAATGTCTAATAGAGATTTGTGCTTATATATTAGTTATTAGTGAAATACAGCTTGCTCAATTTACAATTATACCACACGGCGACCACTAGTTTGTTAAAATTTACAAAAACTATTAATAAGTTATTAGACGAAATTGTGTTATTTTTTCCGAGAGGTCGTCTTTTCCCGTTCGGCTTTTGGGTAATCGTCGGCACACGCATCGTCGTTTAGACGAATCTTCGAATAGTTGGCTACTATACAACCTCTCAATAAATAAAACGCAAAGATACTGAATTGAATCTATAATATATTTTATAGATCTTGATCTTATCCATATTACTTAGGGTCGACGGAATATGTTCTCTCCTTCTATACAGCTCTATCAGATTTAACCTCTATGGTATAGTGACCACCAGTAGACAGGTAGTACCTGTCTATTCATTTCATGCTTTATGTAGTCCATCCATATTTTCTCTGACCCTTACCCCCCAAAAGCCTTTATAATTCAAACTTAAAATTCTCCTCATAATATTAAAAGCAATAAAATCTCATTTTTTAACATTTTATCATATTTCTTTTAGCATAGAAAAAAAAGGAGCGTGTGTATAAAGTACGCATGGCAGATGTGAAACTTCTTTATCCTTCATCCCTTTATCCTTTATCTCATTCTCTCGTCGACTGAATCCTATACATTTACGTGTTTATGTCTCTATGGATTCGTTTTTTCATCATTTCATCGGGTTTGAAATCACGATTCTAAAGAAGTTTCACTTCAAAAAAGAAAAAAAAAAGCATAATGTAATTATGTTTATGATTTCGTATATTATAAATTACAATTTTTGCATTTTAGTATATTAAATGTAATCTAAGTATTAGTAAGATTATATTTTAATAAAATATTTTTGTTAGTTACATATAGGTATAATATTTTTCTTAATAAAAATACAGTTTTGTATTTCGAAGAATATTTGTTTTCTTTTTTATTTCCACAATCCAATCCCTGCTAGTTCGTTTTGTTTATTCAGTGTCAGTTTAAAATTGATCAATTTCAGTGTTCATCATAGATAATTCACTATAAAAATAAGAGTGTCCATTAGTAGTATGTATATCGGCTAAGTTGATAAAATTTGGCGGACATTTGGGAAGATAATGTTTTGCAATGTTATGTGTTCGGCGGAGCGCGCGCGGGAGTAACGCCTCCACGAGGACGTCGTCCGCCGCCGGCGACTGGGGCTGCGCAGACGCGAGTACCTGCGCCTGATGCCGCCCCAACCGAGGCCGCGGGTGTCGTGACCTGGGATTAATGTTTGCAAATTCTGCTTAATCCTTACTCAAATTATAAATGTGAAAGTAAATTTGTTTGTTTGTTACGCTTTCATGCTTAAACCACCGAACCGATTTCAAAAATTCTTTCACCAACGGAAAGCTATAATATCAGGGAGTAACATAGGCTATATTTTATTCCGATATTCTCACGGAAACGGGAACTACGCGTGTAAGGAGTAAAGCTGAAACCCGAAGCGAAGCGAGGGCGGGTTGCTAGTTTATAATAAAAGCAAACAATGGTTTTAGGAATTTTGTTTCCTAATTTTTTTTGTGGGGGTGTGAAATTTTAATTTCTGATTGAGAGATTTATCACAAGAAGTACACGAAGCTTTAGTAAAGTTCCTATAGCTTTAGGGGTTTACAACAGAATAAGCTTGAAAGGCAAAGTCTCGACTCTGGCAACAATGGTTCCTATTAATAATTGAGTGTCATAACTAAACAACAGTACCGCATTATAACATGTAAGTTTGGGAATGAATATGTGATTTTTTGAAGTAATTCAAAAAATGATCTTTAAATTGGTTAATTTTTTATTGCTGTTGATGACACATGAGCAAACAGCACACTTGATGGTAAGTTATATCGCCGCTCGGATCTTTGCTAGGCCACTGCCTACCGTGAAGAAAGTAAAGGGAGTATGAATGCGTACAAAGAGGTACATTGATACTAAAGGCACCACAAGAAAATACCCTCAGTAAGTTGAGTTTTCGGCTCTCTCGCTCACCAAAGTGCACGAACAAATTTTTACTACTCAGGCGTCGATTTTCTGCGAGTGTGGTATTATTCCAGACAGATTGACCCGCGACTGTAGACAGACGCCTGTCGACAATGTGGTTGGTCCTATCACACATAATATTGGGAATACCACACATATTGGGGTCATCCCAATAGTGGGCCGTAGGTATATAAGCGATATAAGAGTAAGATCTTTTACTAAATTTATCTGCAACATCTCAGGGCCTATTGTCGATGTAGCACAATGATTTGGCGTGACGTATATCATATATGCGCCTGATGCCGCCCTAGTAGAGGCTGCGGGTGACCGGACCGGGGATTTTGTCCGTCACCCGCGGGGAGGCTGATCTCGCGACGCCGTCCCGGGAACGGGACGTTGATGGGAGAGGGTACTCCCTCGGGGTATTCCGTAGGGCTGACCACTGAAGTCAAGGAACTCTGCACCGGTGGTCGGCCTGGACCGCGCAGGGCAGCGACTGCGCTGACCATAACCCTCCCCAAAAAAAAAACTGGGATATAATTTGCATATAAAATTTTTGCAAGTGAATGACGTAGCCAATCTCAAAAAAAACATCGTACATTACATCGATTCACATTACGAGTTAATATATTCGAAGTAAATACACTACCGCACTGGTCAGACGGGTTGATATAGGATTTTATTTCGAGTTTTCGTTATCTTGCATAGATTTCGTATCATATAATAATCCCTTAGTCTTCTTTTACGACACCCACGGGCAAGAAAGGGGGGTGATGAATTGTATTCTTATTCTGTTATCACACGAAAAAATGATTATTTTTTGGGTTTATTAAAATGCTTAGAACTTTAGATGAATTTATTTCAAATCTATTTACAAAATTTAGGTCTACGTATTACAGAGAAATTGGCATACTATAAATGAAAATCATTCGTTTATGACTATTGCGTACTGTTTAATTATATTGTTTTTTACTGCGGAACAAAATAAAATAGGAATTGAGTGGCATATAACTTTTCTAAATCAATTTTAAAACATCTTAATTATTAAACATGCGTCTACCATTGTAAATAAAAATATTTCTACGGATTTTATCACGTTAATCTGGTCAAAATGTTTGAAACATCGGGTAATCAAAAATCATATACAAACCTGATAAAATCCGTAAAAAATAGTCCTAGTTACAATGTATAATACTAGCATACGACAAATACTTCTACTTAATTATAATTAGTTGACACTAGAGAGTGAAAGAGAGAGACAGAGAATTCCTCTTTGATGTTTACAGAATTAAAGCTATGATTATGTTGTATTTAATACGAGAAAGTCCATACAATTTTAATGAGAATAGTATTTGAAAGTGTCTGTCTATACATACATATATTTACAATATTAAATCTAAACTAATAAGTCTTTTATCGTTATCTAGAAAGTGATTAGCTTAAAAGTTTATTTATTTTACATTGGAATGGAAGTAAATCGTTATTTAATATGGCACAATATAATACATTCTATTTTAATTAAAAATTCTTAAACTACATATTTAACGAAGGATTAGGATTAGCTTTTGGCTGTGAATTGGTCCACTGGGCCAGTGATGAGACCCTCGGTATCACTAAATCGTGCGGCGCTTATTTTTAAGTGTCCCAGAGCGACAAATGAATAGTGTTTCTGTTATTTAAATACATAATTTAATCACAGCTGATGTAATTTATATTGTATTTAGATTTTTTTCTTTATTGCAAACGGTGGTAAACGAGCTAATAGTACACTTAATGGTAGGCGACGCTGTCGTTCATGGACCTTTGCAAGGCCGCTGCCTATCGTGAAGAATGTGAAGGGTGGTTCGGTGATGGCCATCAACAAAACTTACCACACGCATTCACCTTCAGATAGTTGGGCTTCCGGCTCTCCTGTTCACCAAACGAAGCGCGGTAACAAATTGCGAGTGTGGTACCACTTTTTTAATTTCCTTTAGTATGTTTGATTTATACTTCGTATTTGTTTTATATTTTCTATTCTAGAAAATTCATTGATTATAACAAAAAAGAATATTATCGCAAAATTTAGTTTATTAACAGTAATGGTCTGAGAGTTCAACCCTCAGGCACTCTTCGGCTCTGTATTATGTACATGATAGTTATATTAATAATGATATCCAAATAAATGATTTGTCTATATAATGTATTGTTTAATTAATATCGTTATAGTCAACTCTTGGTGTTAGTGATAACAATTCAGAATTGTTTTGGCATAAAACGGATCAGAGCCATAATACAACTTTAAATTCTTATTTTATTTACTTATTAATTATTTGAATAATAACGGTTTTATTTTTGATAGGCTTATTTAACTTTATAAAATATTTATAACGACAATAACTTCATACGAAGAAACATTTTCAACGCTCACTTATTATAATTTTCTATAATAATTCTTATTATTATTTTGTTATTTGTCAAATTTATTGTTTATATTTTAAGTATATCGAATAATATAATTTCATTGAAAGTAAACTATTCATAAAGTACAAACATGTTATAAATATTTTCTATAACGTTAATTTTCGACATATGAAATCTATTTTAGGTACTTCTTAGCACGTTACGCCCTTGTTTGCTAATTATTTACATAAGCCTACTAAAAGTAAATTCATATTTATACATTATTGAAGCATAAATATCCATCTGGTATTTCGTTAACGTACCGTTTAACTTTAGTGTTTTCTACATCTAATATTAATCATACAAGATACTAGTGGAGAAAACAATGCTACTTGCAATATCGCTGGAACGGAATACATTGAAGCACTATCCTACAATAATGTATGTTATTAATATAGTGTAACGAACTAAAACAAACATTTGTTTAACTGGGGTTCTGATCATACCAACTTATGAATATTCTGATGAAATGATATTAATCTATCATATAGATTAGTGGTGTTGCTGATTTAGTTTCGGATCCGGATACAGATATTCGAACTGGTTTCAGACAGCGTTACGAATGTGAAATTTTTTGAATTATTTGACAGTTTCGTATTGCTTCACATAGAATTTTTAGGGAATTATAACAGGGAAATGTTAAGAGTGGTGAATATTTTATTTTTCTTCCAGAGGCTTACGTTTAGGCTGTAGTTTCAAATGTTTGAAAGAAAACATTGTCTCATACAAAGCCTTATCCTCACCCCTCATCCAAAATTATTTAGAACTTCTATATCGGATATTCTATATTTTTGTATATTTCTATATTGTATATTCTATATTTTCGGTCACAGCTACGAAAGAAAAAGGATAGGTTAACCAAAGGTGTCACTTCGAGATTTGATTAATAAATCAAAATATAGGGCCAAATATTTCGCAGAGTTAATTGCGTTCATATCATATACTCTTCCGTAGTTATTTTCACTACTAAATGCAATTCCCGCAGTATATTTTTTTCCTCAACATACAACTGGGATAGGAGTAGTATATACTATAAGGGAGTTGGTTATGTTTTTCGATTAGGCTATTATTCGTTCACAGAATAAAGTCCAGTTTAGTTTGCACACACAATAAAAGCTGGTTCAGACGTCGAACAGCAGCGCTATGTTGTGGTGCGAGGCGCGTCGCTAGTAATGTTCGTGCGTGTGCGTCGGTGTGTGCGGTCCACGGTAATGTGGAGCGACACCTCCTTGTGCAGCGCCCCCTGGTGGAGCTCGCCCATAAGTGCCGTAGGTACTCTCTTCTAGAGTGCCCCCTGTCCGCCTCGGGCCGATGCTTCCTGCTACACTCACGCTTGCACCTGTCGTACCCGCTGTACTACCAGAATATACGGAATCACGTCGGCTCTGCGCTGCAGCACCTGGAAAAATATAAGCAAATATTTAGAATGTGGCTGTCACTTATAAATTCAAATTATTATATATTATGTCACACTTAATAAATGTTTAAGTAACCTTTTCAGTTAAGGTTAGAACCCATTAAAAAAAGATATATGAGGCATATTGCATTTTCCTGTATAAGCTACTACATAAGCAATTACCAACATATTTAAATAAGTTAGCTCATTTCAATTTGTATAGCTTGGAAGTCCGTAGAAAATTTTCTGACCTAGGTTTTCTTTTTAAATTATTCCGGCACTACATCGATTGTCCTAAACTTTTACAGTGCTTTAATTTTAATATTCCGCGCAGATTGCTAATTCGGGCAGCTCGCCCCATGAGCTTGCTTCACAAACCCTATAGCAGAACCAATTTAAAACAGTATGCACAAATTTCTAGAATTTCAACAACGTTCAATTCGAAGTGAAGTGGATCTCTTTAATGATTCACTTCATAAATATAAAAGGAGAGTGTTGTCATTACTCAATTCTATTTAACTCTTTTAAATACTTAAATTTATATTAACCATTTCAACATTATTTTTTTTTAATAATGAAGAATTAGGATTTATTTTGTTTGTTTGTTTCTTTCTTTTTTATATTTTGTTTCTTTAATTTGTTACCACTTCTGTGCATGCTGTGATAGTTTAACAATTGAGCATTTAGTTTAATTTTATGTTATATTTATATTTTAATATTTCTAATGTTCCAATTACTAGCTGTCCTTAAATGAATGAATAAATAAACATGTTCCTTTGACCATACAAACTTAACATTCGGCTGTTTTAAAAAAATATCTTATGTACTAGGTATATTCACCTATAATATATTCATCATCATCATGCTGCTCATGTACGTCTTATTGCTGGGCCACAATAAAAGAGAAACTAATCTATAATATGCTGGTCGGACGGGTTGGTACAGGGTTTCATTTCGAGTTCCTTCCTTCTTGCATAGATGTTTTATGCATATTTATATCCCTTAGTCGTCTTTTACGACACCCACGGGCAAGATCGGGGATGATGAATTGCATTCCAGCCTCATGATAAACTATATTTAATTTATAGCATATAAAAAAAAATATGATTGAATAAGAATCGTGATTTATTATGATAAGAAAAGGTCTTTTATTTTTGTATGATGTCGATGTAAGAATACAATGTTCACTATCTCTTTTGCCCGTGGGTATCATTATCTGTTAATGGATGTAAGCAGATAACATCTTTGCAGGACATAGAAAACTAGAAATAAAATAAGGTGATACCTCAAATGATTTTTACGGCTGTCATGTCATCGGTGATGATTTTTACGGGTTTAAGGTCATGATCTTACTTTTGGAGCCATATTATCCACAAGTGCCACACGGATATGGATAATATGAATATTAAAATGGATCATGGATAATTACCGGCGGGTCCAGGTCGTACGCCATTGGCGGTGCCATAAGGTGGATCACGTTGTGCGTTGTGTGCATTTTGATTGTGTGCTAACGAATGGTGTGCGTGTGTATGAGGTGGACGTAGCACCAAAGACTGCGCGCCCACCAGCGGCCCCCCACTCCCCGTAGTTACAGAGCCGGTGCCAACAACACCAGTTGACGTTGCTGAACTGCCTTTACTGTACACTGATTGAGACCTGAATAAAAATACATATACCATCATATTACAATAATCACAGCCATCCGACTGTCCTTCATCATTATCCTACTCTTATCCCAATTGAGCTGCTGAACTGATGAGCTGATGAGCTCGGCGCATTATTTACTTTCTTCTATCATAGGAAGGTTTTTCCGCCTTTTTTTTTGGGGGGTGGGTTACGGTCGGCGCACTCTTCGCACCACTCCGTCCGGGGCGACAGAGGGGAGTAAGCACACCGGTAATCCACCCACAACACGCCGCCTTCGTCGTTGGACCGACCACCGGAGCAGGGTGACTTGACATAAGTGGTCGGTCCGACGGAATACCCCTTGAGGAGTACCCTCTCCTCGACCGACGAGTGTTGGTAGTATTCGTAGCTGCTACCATATGTCATTCTATTTTAAATTATTATATGTAAATCTGTACTTTGGAGAGCACACAGACTTCCTTCATATAACGAGGTGTCACGTAACACTAAGTCGAACATATTTTGTAATGTGTTGTATCATCATCACCTCAGCTCATATACCTCCCACTACTGGACTCGAGTCTCCTCCACAATAAAAGGGAAACTGACCTTAATATACCATGCTGGTCATACAGGTTGGTATAAGGTTTTGTTTCGAGTTTTCCTTTTCTTATATAGATGTTATATGTGTATTATATCCCTTAGTTGACTTATACGATATCCACAGGCAAGATAGGGAGTGGTAAATAGTATTTTTATTCCGTCACCACACCGATAGATGAATGCATTGAATATTGTATATATTGAGATGTGTATGCAAATTTTTTTTTTCGTGACAAGCTAATAATCGCGGGTCATATTCCACCCAAAGCCCAGGATGCGGTGTGTAACCCTATGCCCCTGCCGTAGTGTACTTATCTATGGAGTAATGATAAAATTAGGGACCTAACCCGCCAGTGCAGTATGCTCGATTCCAATACTTTGTGCGATCGACAAAATATTCTTCTGAGCCCAGGTGTTTACGTCAATTATATATTCGTAAAATCAAGCAAATCAAATCCGGCTACAGTTACCGACCCCAATGTAATGTAAAGAAAACGTATACATAAGTTTCATTTGATGAAATTTACATACCTGTGTAAGCCATGTCGTGCTGGCGGTGGAGATCTGCAGTAGAGGGACTTAGTGCCAGAATATAAAGGCTCTGAAGTGTCTGGTCGTGGAGCGGAGGCAGCACAATATGTTGGTGCGTGACGATAGTGCGTATGTGATGGGAACACAGGCTTGTCTAGCTCGTCAAGGTCCCGAGGAGAAGAAGCACGCGATGAGCCTCCACGAGGCCCACGTCGGGATCCCCACTCGTGAAGCAGAGCGCTTGCCACACCGCCGCCAAGACCGCCTACCCAGCATACCCAGTGGCTGTCCCATCGTGACAATACAAATGAGGGTCCCAACGATCTTGCAGGATTTAGTGATGGCATCTAGAATAGATTAAAAAAGTAAAATTAATTTTGTGTTAAGTTTCATTTCGAATCTTCCTTCTTTTAAAGTAAAAAAACAGTTTTTTTTTTAACAAATAGAATTATTTAGGTTAAGTATACTAAAATATAATGGTTTATGAATAAAACTTAAAGCTTTTAGATCACAGTAGCAGGCAACACTCTTTGAAAACAAAATTTTATACATATTAATGAAACTGTCTATCGCTTGAAGCAGATTTGTAAAGAAATATATGAACAGACGATGCGAGATATTGCGTAGGTAGTATTTTTTCATGTACACTTTGTCCGCAGACAGATGTTTACAATGAGGCAGCTGTCCATAAGGATCTGTGCACAAAAGGCAGGTAGTACCTACCTACTATTTAATACTCAATACAAGTGCAGACAATAGCAGGACCTCGAGCCACAATTGAACAGTCTCGTATGTCTACCGCTTAAGATTTATTAAAGTTTTTATAGATGGATCTTTTGATGTATAAATCTATAAACTATATGTATTTTATCTTTTTGGTGTGTTCGCATAAAATACTATTAATTATTTAAATACCTGTACCAGGAGTGGAATGTGTTGAAAATGGCATTCAATTATTCGGCAGTTCCAGCAAAATAATTGCCTACGTCGTCCCCCGACGTAGTAAAAATATCAATATTAATAATATCCGCTATAAATCAATGACAATTTTTGTTATCTCAACTGTTCCTATGACAATTGTGATTACGCAGAGGTTTTGACGGACATTATTACTATATTACTTATATTAGGCCCAATTTACTAAAAAATGCAGACACAGGCCCGCTTTTATTTTCATCCATCCAGCCTATAAACGTCAACTGCTAGACATAAACATCTCCACGAGTTCATACGATGGTTTCACACAACTTTCACGATGTCGTCAGTCCACCTAGTAGGGGGTTGTTCTACGCGGCGTCGTTATTATTGTCGGCTCTTATTTGACGTAGCGTTATGTATTGTAGCATATAACTTTTTTCACATACAGACTATCTAATATAAAAATAATTTTCATTCTTATGAAAACACAGCCAGTCATTATTCATTTCAGCTCATATACGTCCTGCTACTGAGCTCGAGTCTCCTCCGCAATAGGAGAGAAATTGACCTACTATACCATACTGGTCAGATGTGTTGGAATAGGGTTTTATTTCGAATTTTTCTTCCCTTGCATAAACGTTATATGCTTATTATATCCCGTAGTCGTCTTTTACAATATGCACGGGCAAGATGAATTATATTGTGGTGAATTATATTCTTACTGTCATTATACGTAATAATTATTTTTACCAGGAGAGTGGACAACAGCTGGGCAACTTAAGAATTAAACTGGTGAACAGAATTAAATTGCCTGTCAAGTGTGCCGACTGCGAAATTTTTCCCTGCTATGAAACAGAGGATTGGGACGGGTTAAGGGGTACGGGGGGGGGGGGGGGGTGAGGGGTGGATACGGTACGGGGTAAGTTAAGAAAAACTCGAAAAAACAGTTCGGGAAAACTTGAAAAAATCATCAACATCACAGTTCGCTCCTGGTCGTCCCACTGCTGGGCTTGAGCCTCCTCGATCAATGCGATGGAATAATTTGTTCTTTCACCCGAAAGAGGCAGGTGTTTAACAAAAGTACAGTTTGCATTGAAAGAAGACCCTTTAAATTTTAAGAGTTTTCTTTAAAATAAAACTTAGGAATGCTTATGGTTATGTCGCAAGCAATGTAACAAAGACAATTACCGAATCACAGATTATAGCAAGAACCATAATAATTATATACGAATCGCACATACAATTGTCTTGCTTAGCGTATTGAATTTATTTGAATTAGTACGAGAGGTTGGTATTTAAACTACTTCACTATTTATGTAGTGAATTTGATAGACAATAGGTATTTAATTACTCACAGATACAAAACTAGCCGCGCAGTAAGCAGCGCCAAGGAGTGCTGGGGCGGCGCCGGTCCATCGGCGCTCCATGGCTGCGAAGTATGCCGCAGCCACTAGAGCTGACAGCACCAGCTCCGCTCCTAACCGCTCCCAGGCCGCCGCACCACCGCCGGGTAGCGAGGCGGATAAACCACCCGCGTACCCTGGCACACTTACTCTGAAACATAACATTTTTTATAGCAATATAAGATTTATTGATTAAATTAGGTGATACATGAGGGATATCCATTGCATCAACATCACGCCTCATTTACGTCCAACTGGGCCCGACCCTAATCCACAATAGGAGTGAAATAAACCTACAAAAACAAATTTTCCTTTTCTTGCACAGATGTTATATGCAAATTCTCAAATCTTTTTTTTTGGGTGGGCTATGGTTAGCGCACTCGCTGCCCGGCTCCGTCCGGAACGACAGAGGGGCGGCGCGCGGCCCTATAATCCACCGTAGCTTGTCGCCTTCGTCGTTGCCGAACACCGGTACTGAGTTCATTGTCCTCCATGGTCGGCCCGACGGAATACCCTTTTTTTTTTAAATTTTTCCCTGTCGAAATGCAATTTACGCACTATCCCCCGCCGGTGTCAGACGAGGGGGAATGTGGGACTCACCGGCTATGCTTCCCGAATACCCACTAAAACCACAGCGGTCCCTTCCGCGCTTTTACGGGGTGCCGGCAAGGTCGTCTGGTGACATTCTATCCCCGACACCCCAACGCTTGGCCGTCTGGCCACGTCCTGTCATCATTCAGGGCGGTGGGAGGAGGAGCGCATAACGGCGTCACCTCCTCCCTGGTCGCCGCCGGCGGAGCGAGTCAGCGGACGCAAGTGCTTCGCATTCCCGCTCCGCGGCCTCCTTCCTTGTGATGACCTCCTCGCAGAAAGAGGCCATCGACGTCCAGCACCTGTCGCTGTCCAGCATCTCTGAGATGATGGTCGACAGCGACCGACAGAATACCCTGAGGGGTACTCTTTCCTCTCTACGTCTCCTTCCTGGGATGTAGGTCGGCGACGCGCGTTCAGCCTCTCTGCAGGTGACGGACCCCGGTCCCGTCACCCGCGGCCTTGGCTACGGCATCAGGCGCAGATATTATATCACTTAGTCGTCTTTTACGATACCCATGGGCAAGAATAGTGAATTATATTCTTATTCAGTCACTACCCCGAAAAAACGAAAAATATATTTAATAAAGCATTCAAAAACCTTACCCGGTATACGCCTTCCAATAGTAATTAAAACAATAACACAGCTAAGTATATATAATTACGTAGTAGAAATAAATAAAAATACTGTTCTAATTTCTTTGGCTTCATAAACAAGTGGTGGCCGTCCTAGCTCTTTTAATTTTTAATTAAAAACCGCTAAATTGTTCTCCGCCTCGGTTTCTTTCATCGGAGTAATAACGAGACCCCGCTAGGGAATAATGAACCATGTATACCGTTGAATACTAATAAAATAACGCTCACAATGCTATATACAGAATAATTATTTGCGATAAGATCTTTAGTTGGTAGTATCTAATGGACTTCAGGGTGCTTGTACCTTTTCCAAGATCATGTTTTCGCTTATAAATTGACTTGTTTACTTTCAAGTCTCTAATCATCAGTGGTCTAATATTCATGTGGTAACTGAGTAATAATACAATTCACCACTGCTTTGCCCGTGGATGTCGTGAACGTTCACTAAAGAATCCATACTAATATTATAAATGCGAAAGTAAGGATGTTTGTTTGTTTGTTTGTTTGTAACGCTTTCACGCTTAAACCACCGAACCGATTTCAAAAATTCTTTCACTAATGGAAAGCTATAATATCAGGGAGTAACATAGGCTACATTTTATCCCGGTATTCCCACGGGAACAGGAACTTCGCGGGTTTAAGTGACTGAAACCGAAGCGAAGCGAGGGTGGGTTGCTAGTATGTTATATGATATGCATTTAAAACCAATGCAAGAGAAAGAAAACTCGACATTAAACCAGCTCGCTTGACCTTACATGTATGTACACAAAATAAGGAAAACCCGAAATAAACCCCTATACCAGCAAGTGACCAGCTTAGTGTAGTATCCAATGTAGTATGTAGTAAGTCAATCTCTCTCTCATAAAGGAGACGGTCCACGTCCAACAGTGGGACGTGTATGGGCTATAATAATGATGTATATGGGCTAATGATAAAAGTATATAATATTTCAATAAGGTCTAATATTTTGTACATTCTTGACTCCTTTATATCATAAAGCAAATGTTTGCTCCTGTATATGTAGCTATGTTTAATTATAGTTTCAAAAGCTCACTGAATCTTTTGAGGCATTTTCCTTCTAAACTATTAAAAATATTTTCAAGATAGAATTTTTATCTTGAAGATTCTTATTATGTATATATTAATTTTCTTTGTTTATACATATATAAAAATTCTTTCTGCGTGTGTAAGAAATAAGAATACAATTCACGGTTTTCTTACCCGTGGATGACCGTAAGAGACAAGCAGAAAACACTGCAAGAGAAGGAAAACTCAAAAACAAATCCATATATCAAGGCGTCTGACTAACGTAGTATAGTAGGTAATTTCTTCACCCAATGCGGTGAAAAAATTACCTACTTTCTCCGCCGGCGACTGGGGCGGCGCAGGCGTGAGTATCTGCGCCTAATGCCGCTCTAGCAGAGGCTGCGGGTGATCGGACCGGGGATTTAGTCCGGGCACCCGCGGAGACGTTAGCCTTGTGACGGCGATCGGCGTCCCAGTAGGGGATGTCGAAGGGAGAGGGTACTCCCTCGGGATATTCCGTCGGGCTGACCACTGACGTCAAGTCACCCTGCTCCGGTGGTCGGTCCAACGACGAAGGCGACGTGTCGCGGGTGGGTTACGGGTGTGCGTGCTTACGCCCCTCTGTCGCCCCGGACAGAGTGGTGCGAGGAGTACGCCGACGGTAACCCACCCCCGGAAAACAAAAATCAATGCGGTGGAGGCTCGAGCCTACTAGGGGGATGAATATCAGCTAAGGAGATATAAAAAATTAAATTTATATAGTTATGTTCTAAGCAATCGGTCTTACTATAGAGTTAACTTCATACATTTACAGTTATTCGTGTAAAGTATAAACGTGAACGTCTTAAAAAGCATTAATGTCTTTTAGAAAAAATATTCTAAGATATACACATAAATTCTAGAAAAGTCGCTGTCATCCATCCGCCCGCACCACTTTTAATTTACATGTTATATTTTTGTTATAATTCTTGTTTTTTTGGGACTAATACCACCACACATTTTTTGTTACATATTACCGACAATATCAGGTTGACCGAGCTTCGCTCGGAGTATTTTTGTAGATATATAAACTCATTTGCAAAAAAAACGGGCACCTAAGCAATGAACCATTTCAAATGTTAATATTTCTTTGTTTGATAATTATAGGTAGTTTTATCCACACAATTTGCTAAATTAATAAGAAAATAATCGTTTTCATCAGTATTTCATAAAATTTAGATACAATTTATGGGAAATAATGCTAAACCTCGCTAGTAGTGTATATTCGCTAGTAGTGCATATGCTCATGAAGTAAAAATAAAAAAGTTTTTTTGTTTGTTTTTCTTTAATAAAGTAAAAGCAGATAAATGTTTAGTATCGAGTGTGACCCCCTCTAGCTAAAATCACAGCTTGAATTCGTCTGGGCATGCTAGCGAGTATATCCCGGATACTTGCTTGCGGAATACGTTCCCACTCCGCAGTAATCACATTCTTCAGCTCTCTGATGGTCTGCGGAGCCGGGTGTACTGATCTCACACGCCGTTTCAGAACGTCCCAGACATGCTCTATGGGATTGAGGTCGGGACTTCGAGCTGGCCAATCCAAACGACGAATGCCGACCTCTTGCACATACGCATTAACATCGCGGGATCGGTGGGCGCGAGCATTGTCGTCCATAAAAATCGAGTCTTCACCTAGAGCGGCCAATGCGGGTTGTGCATGAGAAATTAGAACTTCCGTTATGTATCGATGCCCAGTCAGTGAGCCGTTTTCAATGAAGACTAACTCTGTACGATCCATTGAATTTATTCCTGCCCAAAACATAACAGAGCCCCCACCATAAGGTGTGATTTCTTCGAAACATGCCTCTGCAAAGCGTTCTCCTTGTCTTCTTAGCACTCGCCGACGTCGATCTTCACCGAACAGAGATATCCTGGCTTCATCAGAGAACAAAACCCTATTCCAATCGTCTTGAGTCCATGATTCACAATTTCTAGCGAACCTAAGCCTGTGAACTCTGTGCTCACGGAGTAATTTGGGGCCGCGGGCCGGGCGGTGACTGCGTATATTGGCAGCGAGAAGCCTCCTCCTGACCGTCCATAGACTAATATGCACATTTCTTACTTCTTGGAGGTTGTTCTTAAGATCCACATACGAAGATTTGCGATTTCTCAATGCGCGACTCACAAGAAAACGATCATCCCGTGGTTGGGTACATGGTTTTCTTCCAGAACCAGGCCTTCTCTCGACGGAACCAGTCTCCTGATATCGCTGCCAGGTCCTTTGGACTGTCGAGCGACTAACATTTAGCCTCCTAGCCACGAAACATTGGCTGCAACCCTCTTCAAGCAGCGCGATAATTTTGGTAGCTTTTACCACTTTATCTACCATTTTTGATACAGCCAAACAGCATTAAATAAAGCTTTGACAGTCAAGGATATGAAATTAATCGATAAAAATTTAATAAAAGTTATGAAAGTCGATGTTAACTTCTGGAACTTCGCGCCAAAAATGTAGGATAAAAAGGGGTTTTCTGTAAAAATGAACATCAAATGAAAAATTGAATTTAGAACGTACTTTTTTAAATACCACAGCATTTTTAAAACCGGCCAGTAACGTGTACAAACGATTGAAACCTTTTTGGTATTGTATCTTTTTAAATATGAATGAAATTCAAAACCGCCCGTTTTTTTTGCAAATGAGTTTATATTAATAAAAAATAAAAAAATAAATAATGAAAATTATATAAAAAATTACAAAAAGAGAATAATAATAACACCAAGATTTGATCCGACGCCGTTTGTCGCCGATGTCAAAAATAAAATGAAACCTGACTACTTCGCCACTGAGCTATCGTAACTCATGACATTGATGGCAAAATTTGAATCCATATTCTTTTAAAATTTAATGTCATTATATTGTCTGCCAAAAACACTGACAAAACAACATTTTCAATACATAAAACCTAGCTACACAATTGTTTGTTATATTTTCCGTGTGGTGACGGAGTAAGAATACAATTTACCACTCCCTATCCTGCCCGTGGATGTCGTACAAGACGACTAAGGGATATAATATGCATTAAGATCTGTGCAACAGAAGGAAAACTTGAAATGAAACCCTATACCAACATGTCTGACCAGCATGGTATAGTAGGTCAAATTCCCTCTCATTGTGGAGGAGACCCGAGCCCAGCAGTGACATGTATGTGGGCTGCCATGATAATGATGATATTACTGAAGGTGTCCTTACTTAATATTATAAATGCGAAAGTAAGTTTGTTTGTTTATTTGTTTGATTGTTTGTTACGCTTTCACGCTTAAACCACCGAACAGATTTCAAAAATTCTTTCACCAATGGGAAGCTATAATATTAGGCAGTAACATAGGCTATATTTTATCCCGGTATTCCCACGGGAACGGGCACTTGTGGGTAAGGCGACTGAAACCGAAGCGAAGCGAGGGTAGGTTGCTAGTATTGAATAAAATACGAAAGGGTCTTTTTTTTTTTTTTTTTTTTTTTTTTTTTTTTTTGGGTGGGCTATGGTAAGCGCACGCGCGGTCCTGTCCGTCCGGGGCGATGAAAGGACGGCGCGTGGGCCCATAACCCACCCGTACCCACGTCACCTCGTTGTTGGGCCGGTCAGGCACCACGTACGGCTCCGCGGCTACGGCTGCACCGATCAACCACTCCGCCATGGCTTGCAGGAAAACGTCCTGTGCCTCGGCGGCGTGGTTGAGGTTGGCCTGCAGGAGGTGGTAAGATTCGGCCGCCATTAGTGGGCCGTATCCATTACCTCCTCCACGCTGGCGGGCGATTGGGTCGCGCTAGGGGCGGGAGCGGCCGGGGTCGTCGGACCGCTCCGCCCCTTTGGGGCCGAAGCCGGGGGTTTGCACTCCTTGCTCCCCATGCGGTGCTTGGCGGGCCTATTGCCCGCCGCACACGCGGGGCAGTGGGGAGTGGCGGCGCACGATGCCGCCTTATGCCCGGGTTGACCGCAGCGGAAACAAAGGTCGCTGCAGTCAAAGCAGTTAGTGCATGTCGGCCGAGTGTGTCCGACCGCCATGCACTTGTAGCACCTCGCAGGCCGGGACTCCAGCACGGTCACCCGCGCTGAGCTCCAGCCCACGAGGAGCCTGCCTGAGCCGGCCAATTGCTTGGCCGACTCCACCGGGCACTGCACCCAGGCAGCACCGACGCCGCCCGGACCAGGGCGGATGGCGCCAATTCGGACGGTGTCCACGGGACATCCGGTTTTCCAGACGATGGCCTCCCGGATGTCATCCACCGTCACGGAGTCGTCCAGACCCGTGACCCGCAGTTCCGCACACTTGACGGGTCTGGCGATCTTGACGCCATCCTCCGCAGCAAACAAACCCCTCAGCTTCGCGGCCATGCTATCGGCCGTCTTGGCGCCCTCGGCCCCAGGGAACTCTAAAATCCGAGCCCCTGTCCGGGCCTTGCGGGTCCTGGCTTCGACGCCTCCTAAATCGGAGACGTCAAGCTCCCGCCGGGCGCGACGTAAGACGGCCTCATAGCTGAGGCCGTTCTCGGCCGCCTCAGGCAGGACGGTGATCACCACCGCGGCTGACTTTGGCGGCCGGAGCCTCCTGCGCGACCTCTTGTTACCGGCTCCTGCCTTGGGAGCGGAGGCTTTGGCGGCGCTTTTGGCCTCCGCTCTCCTCTTCTGGCCGCGACTTTTTCGGCTGCGCTCGGCCGTCTGCCAACCCTCTTCAGACACGGCAGGGGTGCCGAGCACAGCAGTCACGGCCGCGGCTGCGTTGGCCGCCACCGACGGTGCATTTGCCGGCAGCGGCTGGAGTCCGGCCTTAGCAGGAGCCGGTGCCACCTTCTTTTTCGCGGCGGGTCCCTTGGGCTTCGGCCCAGCAACGGCCGCAGCGTAGTTTCCTACGCGCCCACCCTGGCAGGGTAGCGCGGCAGGGGTTGACGCCACGGCTTTCGGCCTATCCGCAGCCAGCGGCGGCCGGAGTCGGGGCTCCGGGGGCAGTCTCGCCTCCAGAGCCGCCATGCGCGCGTCGAGCATCTTGCCGAAAACATCCACCATGGCGCGCATGGTCTGGTCCGGCACGCCGTCCACTGCGGGCAGCGGGACCGCTTCGGCCAGCTGGGCCCTCTGGGGACTTGCCGCAGCGCAAGTTGTCGCAACGGGGACGACGGGGGCGGCGGCAGGGCCGGGACTTGTCGGCGGCGCGGTTCTCGCCAGCTGCGCGACCTGGCTCCGCAAGTCGGCCATTTGCTTGGCCAACTCGCGGTTCGCCTTCTGCACCGCCGACAGCTCCTTTTGCAGGGCCTTATTCTTCTCCTGCAGGCCTGAGACCTCACCACTAAGGCGGGTGTTTTCGGCCTGCAGGGTGGCCATATTGGCAGCTCGGGGGTCGCCACCTATAGCGGGCTCAGCAGCCGCCGTGTCGGTGGGAGGGATGTCTAACAACACCCTCATCATCCTCGCGGCAGCCGCCTCATTTGCCCGCTTCTGGGCCTCAGTCCCCCGTACTGCGCCGGCCGGCGACGGCGTCGCCGACCTTGCCGCCACTACTGCGCCCCCTCGTCCCCTGCGAGAGGCTGGAACTTTGGGAGGAGGCATGTTGATGCCACCCCCCTCGGAGGCAGACTCGGAGCTGCCACCCTGGCTAAGGGGGCGCTTGCGTACCTGCGAGGGGAGGTCCTCCTCCCTGGCCGCTAGGGCCGCCGTCAAGGCCGACGCTGGAGACTGGGATGATCCAGCGACGGTCTCTGCACCTGATGTGCTGCCGCTCTCAATGTCCGACGGCTCTGCGGCAGTACTGCCGCCCTCGTCAGCCTTCTTTGCCGCCCTTTGCTGCTTCGCGGCGCGCCGTCTGGCACGCTCCGTTGCAGGGGTGGGCTTCCCTCCTCTCTTCTTTTTACGGGCCTCTGTTTTCGCCGGGCCCTCGGCTGACCTTGGAGCCTCAAGTGCCAGACTAGCAGCTGAGCTGCTGTCGGACGAGGCATCCCTCTCCTTTGGGCCAGTTTTACAGTAGCTTGGCCGGGCTGTAATGTGGGAACTAGCCTCCCCGTTCCCTGTGGTTTTAATGGGCGTCTCACCCCTCCTATCTGCAGCGTCGTTTAAAGAACAAGTATCCATACAGTTCCCACGAGTATGGGAGAAAAAAGAGGTCGACCCGGGCAGAGATCCCGATACCCGGGCAAGCGTACATTTGTATCCCAACACAGGGGGTCCGCAGGTACCCTGGCTGGGGGCGCGCTAACGACTGAACAACCCATCAGCCATGCATCCTCTCGCCGCGCGCCAGAACTTAGGATTCTGGGTGATTGTTTTATAGAGGTTTTCTTCCTCGCGGTCCAGGCGGTTAAGCCGAGACCCTCGCTCCTGAATCTAGGCCTCAGGACAAATGTCCCGAAGCAAGAATCAGGTCTACGATTTGTCGCGGTTGGCAAATGCCTGCCCAGTCCTCAAACGAATGAGTGACTGGGCCCGTCGAATTTTCGCGTCCAATACCCTCTACAATTAGAGGGCATGGAGCGAATTTGGGGCATCCCACAAACTGGGCCCCCCCTCGGGCCAGATATTTGCCACGAGCGACAATTCCAGAGAGCAGTCCAAGAAATTGTCGCTCGTGCCCAGGGTACACCACGCGGAGGTTTCTGGCGTAGCACCCCAAATACGAAAGGGTCTGAAATAAATTTATTTACTGCATTTAATTGGTGATTTCAAGAAACCAAGTTATGGACAAAATCCTTACAAAGTATACGTAAGTATCAAATCGGAGATAACTTTATTACAAAATAGTATGGCGTCGTGGATGTCGTAAAAGACGATTAAGAGATATAATATGTATATAACAAGCAAGAGGGAAATAAATAAAACCCTATACTAACACGTCTGACCAGCGTTGTGTAGTAGATCAATTTCTCTCCTATTTTGGGAGAGGTTCGAGCCCAACTGTGGGACGTATATGTTATAATGTTGATGATGATAAATATATGGGGTTTTACTAAGTCGCGATACGGAATTATTGTAAGTACATAGAATAGTGGGGCACTATTTTAATTCTTATTTCTACGGTTTATTACAGTTTTATTTTTCTGTTTCTCAACTTAATATGATAAAATCTTAAGTGTTTAAATATCAAATATGTTTTGTCAATTCTTTTAATCTTCTTTATCTTTATATATAAATTTCTTACGAACGTGTGTATGTCACTGAACTCCTCCTAAACGCCTGGACCGATGTTGATGAATTTTTTGGTGTGTGTTTAAGGGAATTCAAGAATGGTTTACATTCACAATTGGACCTGGTAGACGACGCTACTAACGATTTCAAGGAGAATTCCATTTACTATTTTCTTAGATTTGAACAGAACCACGGTTGTTGGGTCAGCTAGTATATATATATATATATATATATATATATATAATACTATAACTTATTGTGTCGAATACTAACAACTTTTTTGACAGGTTATGGTGCGGCCGCACGTCATCCGTCTCCTGTGAGGTGACGAGAGGGCAGGGGCGCGACCCGCATACGGCGGGTTATGACCCGCCGTATGCCCTCCCTTCGTCATTGAGCCGACCACTTGTTCCGAATACCTGATATCCATGGTCAGCCCGGCGGGATGCCAGTTCGGGTACCCTCCGTTTCCGACGACCCCCAGGGGGTCGCCCTCACATAGTCAGCCTCTCTGCTGGTGACAGACTACCAATACTATCAACCCTAAAAGTTCTACATTGACATGAGCCAACTGCATCTGAATGCTATCTAATCAACAACTATATTCATGAGTATTGTTGGCATCAGGCAAGTGGCCGATATTGAAACTATTGTCAAAACTGAATGGCATAAAATATAGCCTATATTACTCGCTGATAATGCAGCTTACCATTGGTGAAAGAATTTTTCAAATCTGTCAATTGCCCGTGGTTTAACTTGTATAGTTCCCTTTCTCGTTGGAATACGGTTCCACTGGTGAAAGAATTTCTGAAACGGCTCATTGGCTTAGGTGTGAAAGCGTAACAAATAAATATACTTACTTTCCCATATTGATTAGGCAGTAATTACCTACATTCAGATTGACAACGTAACTTATGAAACGTAACGTAACCTATGTTACGTTTCTTACGTATTAATACATTATCTTCTGAGTTTTTAGAAGTGATCGAACGATCAGTTGGTAAAGCCTTAACTAGTTCTAGCTTATTAAATTCTTTAGGACGCCACGAAAGCCGAACCACTAAAACCATAGTTTACATTGTGTGTAACTCTATATAGTGTACTAGAGATTTCATCCACTAATATTGACCTTGGTTACAGCCGACGTCGAAGTCAAATAACATTATAACCAAGTTAAATATTAATATGAGTTAGTAAACAAAAAACTTTTCGCCTACAAAGCCAACATACTCACATTCAATTAATTCTAATAATCTATATTAATTTTTTATTACGTTAATATTTCTTCCACAAATATTTTAATTACGGTTAAATGTAACGATTCCGTGCGGTGACGGAGTAAGAATACAATTTACCACTCCCTGTCTTGCCCATGGATGTGGTAAAAGACGACTGAGGGCATAATGTTACATGCGTATTAACGCATGTAACATTATGCAAGAAAAGAAAAACTCGATACGTAACCCTATACCAACTTGTCTGACCAGCATGGTATAGTAAGATCAATTTCCCTCCTATTGCTGAAGAGGCTCGAGCCCAGCAGTGGGACGTCTATGAGCCAAAATGATGATGATGTAACGATTTACATCCGTCCACCCATCCAACCATCTTATCGTAATTCTATTCTTGAACATAGTCCATGAAGGGGTCAATACAATGCTTATAATCGTTATTCTAGCCAAGTGGTTTCGGGATCGCAATTGGTATTATGAGTTTCCCAGGAGAGAGTTGCTGCTCATCTCCTTATGCTCCTTAGTCTATTTTTGGGACTCCCATCGAAAAGTAAGGATTTTTTTTTTTTTGGGTGGGTTACGGTCGGCGCACTCCTCGCACCACTCCGTCCGGGGCGACAACGGGGCGTAAACACGCACACCTGTAACCCACCCGTGACACGTCGCCTTCGTCGTTGGGCCGACCACCGGAGCAGGGTGACTTGACGTCAGTGGTCGGCCCGACGGAATACCCCCTTGTGGGGTACCCTCCCATCGACTGACGTCCCCCCTCGGGGAGGACCTCGGCTAGGGCAGCATGAGGCGCAGATAATCGCGCCTACGCCGCCTCAGTCGCCGGTGGCGGTTCGCACGCGCTCCCACACCTCCTTCCGCGAGACTACTGTCTCGTAGAAGGTTGCGACCGCGTCCCAATTCCTGACGCTGTTGAGCATCGCCCTGGCGATGGTTGGCAGCGTTAGGTCGGCTCCGATGATTGCGACGAGTTCACGACGCTGCTCTGCCCAGGCGGCACAAACCTCGAGCGTATGCTGCGCCGAGTCCTCGTCGCAATCGCAGTGGTGGCAGGACGGTGTACTCTCCCTCCTAACGACCGTGAATAGGTATTTGGCGAAGCATTCATGCCCCGTCAACACCTGCACCACTTGGAAGGGAAGCACCCCGTACCATCGTTTCAACCACTATCGAAAAGTAAGGGTTGGCGATACATCGAACCCTTAACCCGTTGTAATAAGGATACATTTTATATCAGAAACTGGCATACCTTTAGGTACTATTTGATGTATGTTTTTCTGTGTAGTGACGGAGTAAGAATACATGTCACCACCTCCTTATCTTATCCGTGGATCTAGTAAGAGATGACTAAAGGATTGTAATACATAGATAACATTTTTGCAAGAGAAGCAAAACTCGAATAATAACCTTATACTAACCCGTCTGACCAGCGTGGTATATTAGGTCGATTTTCTTTTTATTGTGGAGGAGGCTCGAGTCCACAACTTGGTACTTACGTGAGCCGAAATGAGCTTTGTCCCTCTCAGGGCTTGATAATTTTTTTTTTAAATAAAGGTTCGAGTTTTCTCAGGATCGTGAACAAATCATGTGATGCTCCCTATTTAATATTTTAGTTTTAAGGAGTATTAGTTTAAGGTGTTATATTAAATAATTTTAATGGAATTGAATTTTATGTATTTTTTTTATAGCTGTTGGTAGCAAACGAGTATACACCTATACCGATGGTAAGTGAAACTACCGCTCATGGACCTTTGCTAAGCCGCTGCCTTCAAGAAAGTGAAGAGAGTGTGTGATTCAGTGATACTAAAGGCATCAAGAAAATCTACAACACGTCAACACCCTCAGAAAATTGGGCTGCCCACTCTTCCTCACGGAACGATGCGCAGTAACAGATAGTTGCTACTCAGACGTCGATTTACTGCGAGGATGTGGTACTACCCCGAACGGACCGGCCCGCGGCTGTAGACAGAAGACAAGCGACAGTGTGGTTCTACCACAAAAAATGAAGTGCGGAGGAACTATTAGTAAGTATGACATAAGAATGCTTTAAAAATAATTTCGTTTTCCACCAAAATACCTAGAAGATGTCTAATATGAAGAAACTAAAGATATGAGACAACTGATCATTTGTGAAGAAAATTGTAACTCGACACTGGCAACAGTGGACTCATATTTTTAACACCCTGCTCTAAGGAAATAATCCTTGAATTGCGGGGGACTTTACAAACATATAATTAATGGACACAAATTAAACTTGTGTGTCCTGTGTGAGATTCGAATCCGCGACACTGGTGCTGTTGGTCGGTATCTTAACCACTACGCTATTTGTGCACTCAAATAGTAGTAACTGATTGCTAATACAAAAAAAAAATGGACAAGAAGAGAATGTGTTTAAGAATGTACCACCAATACTGGCTTTCCTGTGGAAGTCGTAAAAAGCAGCTGATTTGACCAAAAGAGAAAGAAAAAGAGAGCAGCAATGTCTTGGGATACTTAAAATACCAATTACTTGTCTGCCAAGGTTGACAATTGTAACAGATGCCTCGGTTATCTATTACGATAACCTTGCGAAAGAAGGAGTAGGCGATGTAGGGTATTATAAGGGTACTGTAACACCATCCCCACTAACTTTACTTAAACAAGACAATACCTACATATCTTCCTCGATCATTAAATTTGTGACGTCTAATTAGAAGTTTGCAACAAATTGTTATTTATTATACTTCACTTAAAACTTTGCTTTACCTTTTCAAAAGACAGATTTTTTATTCTTCAGCTCAAATATTTTCCTTTGATGGGCTCGAGTTTCCCTCACAATAAGAGAGAGATTGACTTACTCATACCATGTTGGTCAAACGGATTGATATTGAGTTTTCCTTTTCTTGCATAGATGTTATCCATATATTATATCCCTTAGTTACCGTTTACGACACTCAAGGGTAATAAAAGGGGTAGTGAGTTCTGTCGTCACACGGAGAACTGTATTCTTGCGCTTGATAAAGTATTAATTTACGGAAGTTATTTACTAAGTTCTTAGTATCAGGGGCGTAGCTACCACCGTATCAGCCGTATCAATGTCATGGTGGCCCTGGGTTACAGGGGCCCCTAATGTTTGTCTGCATACGTGCCTATAAAAGCCAAGAAAAGCAACCCCTTTTTTGACCAAAAATTCCGGGAGCTTTTTTATTTTAGCTAAATCTCTAGGAGGAAGTGATAACTTAATTTGTTTATTTTGTGAGAAATCTTTATCTTTCATTTGGGCCCCCAACTAATTTTGATATAGGGACCCTCCAAGGCACGCTACGCCACTGCTTAGTATGCTAGTCTTTACTTAGAGATTGTGACAGCATCGTGAAATATTACCATAATTAGCATTGGCTCTTAAGTGCAGCTGTTTCAATTGAGTAAATCTTGAGATCGGTATAGAGATGAAACTACTTAGTCAAATTATATAAAACGTATAATTTTGATCACGTTACCGAGCTGCGTAACCGAAACTGTCGAACATCTAAAATGAAATTACAGGTATACAAATCCGATATAAAAGTTTCGAGTAATTTTAGATAGAATTTAAAGTCTATGGACTCTAATTGTATCCTACTCTGTAAGATAAACCACACGATGTAGTATCTACACAAACTAAGTAGTACTAATACTAATACTGAGTATCTACCAAATTTTAGCTAAGAAATTAAGTAGACTTTTTGTATTTTCTTTAAAATTAATTCCCTAAAAACGATTTGTAATGTTTACATGAATTTTCCGAGTTTAAAATTATGTTACTATTATCATGATTGCTAAATAGTACCTGAAACGTCGGGAAATTCAACATACATAATATTAAAACACATAGAAACGTAGTAAAATCAGTGAAAACACTTTTATTTTAAATGCCCTAGCAATTTAATATCCGTAACCGAAACTATCAAGTAATTCGAAATAATTTGATATATATTTGCAAATCCGCAGAAGAACGGGTGTAACCGCCATAGCACGAAGAATTAGCACGTTGAAGTGGCAATGGACAGGTCACATCGCTCGACGAACCTACAACCGCTGGGGAAGAAAGCTTCTCGAGGCGACAATGTATCGGACGACGTAGTGTAGGACGTCCCCTCATTAGGTGGATCGACGACCTGGTGATTGTTGCTGAGCGTCGTTGAATGCAGGCGGCACAGGACAGCACTCTGTAGCGTAACATAAGGGAGGCCTACGTCCAGCAGTGCAGGGCGGTAGGCTGAAATGATAATGAAGATATATATTCACAATCAAAACATTACGGAATCGCCATATTCTTACACCCGTGTCCGTGTTCAGATCCGAAACTTTATATCCAAATCCCTAGTTTTGATATCACCGTACGGTATCCGATGTCCCTGACCGTCATGGCTCTCTGTGATCGCTACAAGAGAGCTCTGAGTGGGACGAGCCACCCATCGTACAGCCATCGGCACAGTATCAGACACCTGTCCGATACTTACATATGTAATATTTTTAAACTTAATGCTGACTAATTTCTGCATCAGAAGAAGCAACACTGAATTTTTCGCTTAAAAATCTGCATATTATTAACGTACGTAGCACTCAAATAAATGTTGGGTCTACGCTTAATCAATTAGGGAAACGTATGTATTTAAATATAAAGCAATTAGCAGCTAATTCCTTTGCTGAAAGTTAAAATATATATTTAAATTGCCGCCGTATATTAAAGCAAATAAGAAATTGTTCTCATACTTTGTCGAAAGTCAAGAATGTCCTTACACTTTGTATTCATTTCTTACAGTCATTTGTCAACATTTTACATAAGAATAGGGTATATTCGGTCTCTTTCTCTCGCTGAAATGTGTTATTTCAACATAAATCCCTTCGCTATAAATGCTCAAGTGAACTTTATTGTATTATTGTAAAGCAGTGTTACTCATTCTTTTTGAATACACGACCCCTTTACAATCTAAAAATCCTTGCGACGCTTTAAACCCTTGAATAAACAAAATTGGTAAACCGTAAATGCTCTAAAAATTAATTAAATAATACATGAATACTTACTTTAATTTATACTTATAACCTATTACTTTTCCGTGTAGTGACGTAGTAAAATAACAATTAATTACCCCCTATTTCATAACCGTGGGTGTCTTAGATGACCAAAGGATTTATGCACATAACATTTATGCAAAAGAAGGAGAATTCGAAATTAAACCCTGTACTAAGGCGTTTGATCAGCTTTGTATAGTAGGTCATTTTCCCTCATATGGAGGAGGGTCGAGGCCCTTAGTAGGAAGTATATCAGCTGTGATGATGATGATGTCTTACTAAAGCACAATAGCCACTGAAAGTTTTTTTTATTGCAATTACCCTAGAAATACGGATTTGCATTTTGCTTTTGCTGGCGATTCGCCGAATTAATCTCAACATGCCACCTAGTGGTGGCAACCTACAGTTTAAAAAACACTGGTTTAAATCCAAATACAGTTTAGTTATAGTTTAGTATGTCGTTAGTAATATCTGGTGAGTCATTAATTCGTATATGTAGGTATTTATTTCTTGACCCAATTCCATTGTTAGAGCCATAACAAAGCCTTATTTAACTGCTTTAGTTTTGTTACAAGTTAATTGACAGGAACTAATGCGATAATATACTGAAAATTATTACGGATCATAATATGTGGTTACATAACAACAACTATAAAAAATAAACAAAACGAAAGAGCAGCATTAAGGATAGTTAAGACATGGTAGATCCAGCATGACACAATGATTATTAAGAAATAATATGAGGAAATGTCAGCAGAAAAATGAATGGAAAGATAGAAAGTCTTCGCTGTAGAGAGGATTGTTATAATCTCTACATCTATATATATTTATTAATAGCATTTATTTTAATTTCCCAATATCTCAAAATCTTACACGTGGACGTCGTAAAAGACGACTAAGGGATATATTATGCATATAACAATTGTGCAAAAGAAGGCAAACTCAAATAAAAGCCTATGCCAACTCGCCTGACCAGTGTGGTTTAGTAGGTAAATTTTTCGCCCATTGTGGTGGAGGCTCGAGCTCAACAGTGGGACATATATGTGCTCATGATGATGATTTATTTTAACGTAAACACTATAATATTTTTTCATATAATAATTAGGTCATCTATAATGATTTATGGGTAATAATACATAGGTGACAAAGAATTTCTTTTTTTTATATAAATACAACTTGCACTAAGGGAATTATCATTATATCGCTAGGGGCTTTACAAATATTCAATTAATGGACAAAAATTATATCCAGACTCAGAAAAGTAATTTGTGGATCACACAAAGTATTGTTCTATGTAAAAATCGAACCTGTCAAAGGTTGGTTAGTTGACTCTAAGGATGTAACGGATGTGATTTTATCGGACCCGAAGTCGGAATCGGAGTTTTAAATTTGACTTTTCGGAATCGGCTTCGGAATCGGAGTTGGAATCGGAGGCAGAGGCAGATGAATGATGTTTTAAGGGTAGGTCTAATAGAATAAAATATTATTACAAGCATTATTCAGTCTCTTTAATTTAAAGAGTCATAAAAAACTTATATAATGAATCAAATGCGAACGCACAAAACATAATACCCATTACCAATCGGAAGTTCCGACTCTTCGGAACCGAAGTCAAAGCTACGTAACGTCCCTAGTTGACACGGTAGATCTTAAGCAGTGAACCATCTGTAAAGTCAGATTCAGAGCAATAGAAAAACAATTTGTGGATCGGACAAAGAATTGTTCTGTGTGAAAATCGAACCCATAACACCGGTGTGATAAGCAATAAAATATACAGGTAAGTGAAAGAAAACTTGATTGTAACGACCTTTCTCTACGGAATATGATTCAGAAAAGGTTTATGGTTGAAATATCTTCTAGAGTGATCATATGAAATGAGTGTCTGAATGGGGAAATATGAGTTAAGTCATTGAATGATTCATTACATGACATCTATCACATCTTATCTTAACTTCATCCTTTTCTTTCATATCCTAAGATTCAGATGATTAAAGTAAATGGGGTGACGAAGCACTAAGCTTCACAGCAAAATAAGTATTACGAAATCTTAAGATAATGAATATTAAAAATAAAAATTAAAGTTACACTTAAAAGCTAAGCGTTACGCTTAAAGCAAAATCAATAATACATTGATAAAAATAAAATTGATATTATTTTTCATTTATATCGCTTTAGGTGTCATTTTTTAAGTGACACCTTCATCACCGTCTCCTAACCGCTTTAGGTGTCACTTTTTAAGTGACACCTAAAGCGGTTAGGAGACGGTGATGAAAATTGACATCATTTCTTTAAATGTATAAATCTAAAATTACGTCGCATGAAATGTGTATTTTATTTATATATGTACCACCACGAACATAGTAAGAAGACTGAAAAAACTCTAAGCTATTTTGAGTTAATATAGTGAAATTAGTGATACGCAGTGCAGTGAGTGCTATCCTTGAAGAACACAACAACAAAGTGTGTTTTATTATTATTAGAGACAATAAGAAAAGTGCCAATGGACACATTCTTTACTCTGTAAGTCTTAGCAAATTGAGTTAAATTTAAATTACTTATTAGCCTCATGGCTAGATTGTAATTATTATTAGGTAACCGTTAAGGTATATCATAATTAGAAAAAAAAATATATATGTTTATCTATATTTATAAATTACATATTATATCGTATATATATTCGACTTTCTACGATTAGAGTTTATTATTCTAATATTGATATTAAATTACATAGCTGAAAAGTTCGTTTGTTGAATCCAATATAATCTCGGATAAAAAAAATGGTTTTCCTCATTTCTATCGAATTTTTCTCTCGCTTTTAAATAAATCACACCTGTGAAAAATGTCGCACTAATAGGGTATTAAACGTGTAACTATTCCGAGCCACGTTGATGGATAGTGGCAATTTCGTTATAGATTATAAAACTAAATGGCTTTTACTTGTGCGAAGTTAAGAACACATTCCCTTTATCGCTTTAGTAGCTATGCCGGTAGCGTGGCTTACATTATTTTTGTCAGTCAGATATTCTCGGCTACAGTACTTCTTCTGAATGAAATATATACTTTTGTTCTAATTATGGTCCGTAACTACAAAAGAGCGGCATAGGGCTCTATAACCTGCATTATTTTCACTCACCTGGCAAAGTGAAACCGCGTGGCTGAAAGGTATATAGGAAATTTCAAAACGATTGGTTGAGCATGAAAGCGTAATACACAATCAAACTCACATTCGCGTTGATAATGTTTAAAAAAAGTCAGGAAAAATTACAATAATTATGCCGTCAAGGGGTTTATATACGATAAATGATTTCAATTTGAATTTGCACTAAGAAATTAATTTTGGAGCCTTTATAAACATGTAATTAATATAAATTACAATCGACTCAGGGTAACAATTTATGAATAATAAATCGGAAAATATTGTTGTGCATGGGAATCGAAACTGCCACAGTTGGCATGCCAGACCGATAGATCTTAATCACTTCAATATCAATGTAAATATTACTTTGAATACGATAGCCATGGTTGAAACAATGACCACGTGTTCTTAATTTTTACCACAAAAACGTTAAAACTGTTTCTGCATCTAGTGTTTTTACTAAAACACCGTCTTGGTGGATCTTTACGAGAGGACTGTAATAAAGTGAAAATACGACCAATTTGCGCCGTTCGCTTAATGGCGTCTGAAAGATTTCATTAAACAAAATGAGATATTTTTGAGTAAGCCAGTTTAATGATCTTTAGAAAAAAATTAAGGAATATTGACTAGATTACTTATTTAAACGAATGAGCCTAATTGGATTAATCCTGAATAATGTTATTAGAAATATTAGGTTTCTCTTCCCCTGTCGAGTTTGAACCTTCTCCACAATAAGAGGGAATTTGACCTACTATACTACCCTGGTCATACGTGTTGGTAAAGGATTTCATTTCAAATTTTCCACCTCATGTAATTTCGTTAAAAATATGTATATATATTATAAAACTAAATGGCTCTTATTCAGTCCCTCATTCCCTTTATCGCTTTATTAGCTATGCTTGTAACTTCACTCGCATTAATGTAGATTTCGCCTGTTAATTATTTTTGATAATACAACAGTACTTTACCTGGATGATAGGAAATAAGTTCCTTTCATCCAGGTAAAGTATTGCCGGTTATGGTCAGGTTTCACACCGTATTCTCATCCGTGGCGACGGAATAGCGGCGAAAGGCCCTGTAACCAGCTTGGTTATACTGTTACGTATATTAAACCACCCTGGTCAGGGTGTAGGTCCCTTGTCCCTTAGTCGCCTTTTACGACTGTCACAGGCAAGGTAGGGGGTGGTATATTTTACTCCTACTCTGTGGCTACCCTGAAAAATATTATAATACGTGAATATGTTGCTAAAAATATCTTAAGTACTTTATGGCTAATACAATAAATGAGTGAAAATATTGGTAAAAATGAAATTTACTTTAAGTACTTTATAATAGTGGTTACAACCGTCGTTATTAAGGGGGTGGACGATGTAGCTGGTGTTATCAGATTTTTAGGACAACGCTGACCCTTCAGCTGGTTTTTACGACTACCACAGTGTAGAAAACCCTCAGTCATTGTAGAACAAAATTATATAACGCAAAGCTATAAAATTAGTTTATTTCATGTGTACCTCCTCATATGTTACCAAAAATTTAATGTATTGTAAGGCAACGGATTCAAAACTTAAATAGGTATTTAGAGAAATTTCTCTAAACTTTTGAACGGATAACATAATTATATTAACAGTTCAAAAGTTTCTAACTCTCACTATAGTGTGCACGCAGTTAACTAAAACTACATTTCTAATAAGCTTTCGGTGAATTTAACACTAAGCTTCCTAACGTATGCAAAGCTGTGCACCTGCGTTAGATATCATCGCCAAAACAAATTCTAACGTTGCTTCTAATGCCCATTAAGTCCTTTTTTTATTCACTGAGCTTTTATTCGGTAAACATTTTTTATTCGGCAAAGAGCTTTTTTCGCGGCATTAGTATTCATGCGTGAGAACAAATTTTGGGGGAAAAACAAGAGATTTTTGGTTTGATAAAGCGATTTGGTATTAGAGGAATCATGTTTATATTATTTGAATTATATGTATTACATTAATTTTAATTTCGTTTTGTGTGATGGCGGCGACGAATACTAAGAACTGTTCTGATGTTTGCGCGAATATTACACATTGTAAATAAAACTAGGTATTTTATCGCGTTTGTATTTGATTTTTAGGCAGTCTCAAATTAGGCAATCTCCTTTCTCAATGTGCCCGGGTTGCGATCCGGTAGTATATAAGATTTAAATGTTTAATAATTACTAACCAAAAATAATATAATTTTTTCATATAGAATCATTTTCTTCTTGTACTGGCAAAAAATTTCTATCAAAATAGGGTTCAAAATATTTAATTACTTATTCTTAGGGGATAGATATAAATCTTTGTAATAACAATGACTTGTTGGACGTGAGACATTTTAGTCCGCTATACAGTGTTTGAAACGTCGGGCAATCAAAAATCAAATACAAACGCGATAAAATCCGTAGTTTTATTTACACAAAGAACTTTATCACTCTTGAGACTCATAAAAGATGATTTTGTTTTTCTTTTTGGGGGTGGGTTACGGTCGGCGGACTCCTCGCACCACTCCGTCCGGGGGACAGAGGGGCGCAAGCACGCACACGCGTAACCCACCCGTGACACGTCGCCTTCGTCGTTGGGCCGACAACCGGAGTAGGGTGTCGTAAAAGATGATTAAGAAATTTACAACATCTTTATCTGATATCGCCTGGTCGAAAATTATATTTCAAATGAGAGTTGACGTCAAACAGGCGGCAGTAATATGTACGATATAAAAAGAGTAAGAGTATTGCGTCGACTCCAAGTAACTGGAATAACACTCAGGTTGGTTATAGGATTTTATTTTGAGATTTTCTTCTCTTGCATACATTTTTTAAGCATATTAAGTCTTTTACGGCAACGAAGGGGAAGATAGGGAGTGGTGAATTGAATTCTTACCCAGTCCCCTCACGAAAAAAATGTACGTGTATTTTTTTTTTAATTTACAAAGTATATGCGATGAATATTATGCATGCATGCAATCGATATTGGTAGATGATTATGCGTAATTTATGCGCGGCTTAGGGTCAAGTGGGCATAAATGGAACGCCCCATTGTATTCTATAAGGGGAGCATCTTTTATACTTGCTCTGTATGGGCACAAATTGTGAACATTCACACCTTATGTCGTTCGTCTGGACTTTTTTGACCATTGTCGGTTTATGCAATATTTGCTTATCACTTTCACACAATAGGCTTATTAGACGGCGATTTTTTCTGTATAAAAAATATCTATTAATATTTTAGGGACATTTGGTTATTATATATATAGTCTTCGATACAATATGCATATAACATCCGTTGAAAAGAAGGAAAACTTGAAATAAAATGCTATATCAACATGACCAATATGGTATAGGGGGTCAATTGCCCTTCTAATGGAGAGGAGGCCAGCAGTGGAACATGTATGAGCTGAACTGCTGAAACGAGTCTTCGATATATTTATATATTCAGATAATCGGCTATTTGCTATATGATAGCGGCTACGTATACTACCAACACTTACATTGGTCGTAGGTGTCACAAAAAAGGATTAACAGCTTTACATATACCTGGCCCAATTAGATATGATGCCGCCTGGTCATCAATTACATTCTCAAGGAGGGTTGATGTCAGCAGGTGGCCGGTCATGAAATTATTGTCAAGAACTTTTGCTATGAAAAAAAATGTATATATTGAATCGACCACAAGTAATTGGAATAAGATCAGGTTGATGATGATGAAGGCGGCACATACGAACAACGTGTCGTGGGGAATTTTACATTTATTTGTATTTTGATTTAACGAAAATACTATGCGACATCTTAATTTTATCTACCATATTAAATGATTGCATGCCTTGATAACCTTTGCCATTGTAAGCGTTGCCATAGTAATCGTTGGTATTGTAAACATTTGACTTTAGATTAATAACGTATAGAAGGATAGTGTCAGTACTTCGAACGTTCGAAACATGAATCTCAAAATACTAATGGCGCGCAGACGATTACACACGTACACACGCACACCACTATACAAATAATGAAATCAAATTTTGTTTTTATTAACATAAATCGTCGAAATAATTTTAAAAGTAATGTTAAAACCCTTTTTAAGTTTTTCAAATGTGTTATGACACCATTTGAATGCACAAACCGTCATAATTACCAATTTATTTTTTAAAAGTTGCGTACGTACATGCAGTACAATGACTTGTATATTACGGAACGGTTCCGGCGTAAGCTCCATTAGGCTCCAATGGAAATGCTTGACTTTTTGTGCGCGAACTTACCTTCTATACCTTATTATTCTAAGCATTTGACATTTTAAATTATTTTATAATCACTGACATTTTAAACGTTGCTATGGTAAACATTGCAATCGTAACTATTATTCATTATTTTATCTCGGGTCATATATGTCACACCGTTGGGCTTGTAGCTTACTCTATAATAGGAGATATATTGACTTACTATGTCACGATAGTCAGACTGGTTGGTTTAGGATTTTATTTTGAGTTTCCTTCTCTTGCGTAGACGTTATATGCACATTATATCTCGCAGTCGACTTTTACGACATCCACAGGCAAGAAAGAGAGTGGCGATTTGTATTCCAACTGCGTCACCCTGTTCAATTGTTGTTGTAAACTATAGTTAAATTTTTAATATTTTCAATTGAATTGTCGTGAAATTTTCTACAATAAAATTAGAATTTTTCGCAATAATGGGGAAAAATTCGTTGCTTTTGAGAGATGCCGTTGGACGCACTGAGAGTTGTAATTACCTATCGACGCACTCATTCTTAACCCTCTCTTTCTCTTATAAACCGTAAACAAAGTTGCGCGTGTCAGCTAGAATATGAACTATATACATTTTGTGACTGTCTACATAGCAGCAATGTCTCTAGTTGATGGATCGTTTTATCACGAGGATACATATTATAAAATAAAATCACCGGACGCTAATATCTACGTTCAGAGTCATGAGCATTATCCCATTGCTACGAGGTCATAGACGGTCATGTAACAAATACAAATTGCCAAATATATACTGCGTCGGATGAACTTCAATAATTCAGTCAACTACATATTTAGTTATTTATAGTATAGGTAACTTAAAAGCTGACTCTCTGGAGCACTCAGGACCGCAGTGTCGCCACTCACATTCAGCACGTCACAAGCTGCCCTGCGGTTTATTGGCTTTCTTATAAATCTTGTGATACATTTTTTATTTTATATCAAAAGAACTTAGAGAGCCATATAATGTTCCTCCGAGGTTTGTGTTAGTCTCATGGTGAGATAACGACTGACCCAGAGGGTAAAATGGGTATGGAACTTTATTTTTTCTATTCCGTGTGGTGACGGATTAATAATACAATTCACCACTCCCTATTGCCCGTGGCTGTCGTAAAAGACGACTAAGAGATATCATACGCATATATGCATATGTGTATTGACGACATGTATAGTTGGCTAGAAGAAACACTAGAAAATAAGTTTTGTTCCATTTTGGCGACTCATAATCGTTTGTATTGATTTCTACTAAATAGGCAATCTCTAATAAGAAATATAAAAAAATAATTGACGGCTTTTCAATAATGTCTTAACGACCTTTCTTGCTTCTACTTTCTGTTAATGTCTGTTCGAAGTCGTAAAATGGAAGATGTAAATGTCAGAATTAATTAATATCTTGAGTAATTTTATAGTAGATTGATTAAACATTCATTATCAATTTATTTATTTTTCCATTAATAACTCTATATAGTATTCTTTTAATTAAAGCTATTTTTTATGTTAAATATAGAAAAAAAAAAAATGTATTATTTAAACATGCAAATAGTGATTGCTTCATTACTTTAGTAGCATGACCAGGCGACTACGACTTTCCAATTTTATTTCTGAGTCAGACGAAAGTATTATTGATGGTTTTTTTAGAGTTTTTTTTCAACACAAAGCACTCGCTCTCCGTTTAGCAATAAAATTGTGTTACCTATGATTATTTTTTTAAGTTACATCTAAGAGAAATTTGAAGGCCTTCGGTATTTCAATAACAAATTCTAAAATAATATTAGATAAAGGTTATCAATCACTAATACTTTTAGATTAGAAAAACGTCACAAAAAAAATTGGTAGCTGTGAGTAGGTACTTATTGAAACTTTCTTTCTTGAATCTCATTTTGTGGTTTAGAGAAAAAAAGTATTACCCGCATGAGATTAGCTACTATAGCTAATCTACTAACTTTCCATAGAGTAAAATATTCTGCCTCATTTTTATTTTTTTACAATTAGAAGTACCTTTTTTACAATTAGTAGTTCTTAGGCATAAGCACCCTCCATATTGAGATTTATTTCAAAACCTCCCTTACTTGCTATCATATTTAACTATTGTATCCAATAAACATACAGTATTATGAAATTTACAGCAAAAATTATATTACTCACGAATAAAGTTATTAATAAATTTTAAGAATTTAATTATCATCATCATCATCATCTTGCTCTTATCCCAATTACTTGGGGTCGACGCAATATGTCATCTGTTTTGACATATTGCAAAAAGTTTCGGCAATAACTTTTATGACCGGCCGCCTGCCTGACGTCAACCCTCCTTGGGAATGTAATCGTTGACCCAAATGGTGCCAGATGGAGTTGGTCCGGGTCAATCTAGGGCTCTTAGTCGTCTTTTACGACACCCACGAGCAAAGCAAGGGTTGGTAGTATTCGAAGTCGCTACCACACAGCACCAGCAAATTTTAAGAATTTAATCAATAACAAATTAATCGTTGAAATGTATATAAAAATAATACAGAGGAAAACATCAAAGTCCAAGATTCAAGACAAGACAAGATCAAAGACCCAATTTTCGAAAGTTGATGTCCACAATCCTTCAATCTTTCTTCTTCTGCATACCAGAAATAAACAGTCATCATCATTATCTCAGCCCATATGTCTCACTGTTGGGCTCGGGCTTCCTCTTTATGAGAGGGAATTTGTTTACTATACTACGCTGGTCAGAAGTGTAGCATTTTTTTTTTTTTTTATGGGTGGGCTATGGTAAGCGCACGCGCGGTCCTGTCCGTCCGGGGCGATGAAAGGACGGCGCGCGGGCCCATAACCCACCCATACTCACTTCACCTCGTTGTTGGGCCGACCACCGGAGCAGATGTGACTTGTCATCAGTGGTCGGCCCGACGGAATACCCTTTCGGATAACCTCACCTCTCGACGTACTGGGACGTCGGTCACCATCGCGCGGTCAGCCTCTCTGCGGGTGACGGACAATTCCCCGGTCCGATCACCCGCGGCCTCGGCTAGGGCGGCATTAGGCGCAGATACTCGCGCCTGCGCCGCCCGAGTCGCCGGCGGCGGAACGTGTCGCCGAATAGGAGCTCTACTCGCACACGATCCGCCGCCTCCTTCCGTGAGATTACGGCCTCACAGAAGGCGGCGACCGCGTCCCAGTTCTTGACGCTGTCGAGCATCTCCCTGGCGATGGTCGGCAGCGCCAGGTCGGCACCGATAATCGCGACGAGTTCACGGCGCTCCCCCTCCCATGCAGCACACTCCTCGAGCGTGTGCTGCGCCGTATCCTCGTCGCAACTGCAGTGGTGGCAGGACGGTGTGCTCTCTCTCCTGACAATCTTGTGCAGGTACTTCCCAAAACACCCGTGCCCCGTAAGCACCTGCACCAGTCGGAAGGAAAGCACCCCGTGCGTCCGCTCCAACCACTCCATCAGCACCGGCCGGAAGGCCTCGACGGTCCTGACACCGTACCGAGGACTCTCCAGCCGTACTGCCTAACGGGCAATGACTCCTTGGCGGGCGTCGACCCACCAGGCGGTGATCTCCTGCAGGGAGACCATGCCGCCGCGGGCGCGCGTCTCCGACACCCGCCGATAAATGTCAGCGAGCATCTCCGCCTCTAGGTCCCACGGGGGAGTTCCGGCCAGGAGGCACGCTGCCTCCGTCGACACCGTGCGGTAACCGCGTATGGCCCTGACCGCCATGACCCTCTGTGGTCGCCTCAAGAGGGCCCTCAGCCGGACGGTCAGGGACCCCGCCCACACCGGTGCGCCGTACAGAGCCATCGACCGGATCACCCCCGTGTACAGCTGTCGGCACGTAGAGCTGGGTCCGCCCACATTCGGCATCAGCCGCGAAAGGGCGGACGCCGCGCCGACAAGCCGGGGAACAAGTCGATGGAGATGCTCCCGGAACCAAAAATGCCCGTTGAGCACCAGGCCCAAGTACTTCATGTGGGCCTGGATGCTGATGGTGACCGACTTCACGGTGATCGAAGCGCCGGCGGGAGGCCCGGCAGTACGGAGGCCATGGAATAAAAGGGCCTCCGTCTTTTCCAGGGCTACCCTCAACCCCAGCGCTTCGATCCGCCTGACAATCTCCTTGGTGCCGAGAGTTGCCAGGCGTGCCGCCTCCTCTAGCGTCCCACCCCGGGCTGTGACGAGTGTATCGTCGGCGTAGCAAATTACGCCCAGCCCGGGTGGGAGGCTTCCTCTCAACGTCCAGTTGTAGCCGATGTTTCACAGGGTCGGACCCAGAACCGACCCCTGCGGGACACCGCACGTCATGGGCGTTCGCACAACGTCCCCTACTCGGTCAACGTAGAGAACGCTGCGCCCCTCCAAGTAGTCTGCCACCAGCCGCCTGAGGTACACGGGCACCCCGTGATATCTCAGCCTCTCCCTGATGCAGCTGAATGGCAGACTGTTGAAGGCGTTGGCGATGTCCAGGGACACCGCCAACAGGACTCCTCCGCCGGTGACGGCCTCCGCTACCACGGCCTTCAGGCGCAGCAGGGCCGCGATCGTCGAACGCCCTCGCCGAAAACCAAACTGGGCGTCCGACAAATCGGGCCCGACCCCGACGAGGTGCCGCTCGATGCGGGCAGCCAACACCCTCTCCAGCAGCTTGCCCGCATCATCAAGCAGCACGATGGGCCTATAGGCCGAGGCCGACTCGGGAGACCGTCCCGGCTTCGGCAGGAGAACCAGCCTCCCCTCTTTCCAGCACCCAGGGAACTGCCCCCTGAGTCCCCTGAGTCAGTCCCCTGAGGCGTGGTCCCAGGTGCTCGAGGACCAGGGCCAGCACACGGTTCGGAATACCGTCGGGCCCGAGAAGTGTAGCATAGGAGTTTATTTTGAGATTTTCTTCTTTTACTTTGATGTTATGTATTTGTATATTACATCCCTTAAACGTCTTTTACGATACCCACGGGCAAGAGAGGGGGTGGTGAATTGTATTCTTACTTCGTCACCACACAGAAAAATATTAGATTTTTACTTAGAATAATAACGTATAGAAGGATAGTGTCCATGCGTAAGCCATCAAAATATGAAGCAAATAATACTACATACAAGCGCGCGGGCGATTACACGTACACACGCACACCACTATACAAATTATGAAATCAAATTTTGTTTTTATTAACATAAATCCTCAGAATACTTTTAAAAGTAATGTTAATATACTTTTTATTTTTTTCAAATGTGTTGCGATATCATTTGAATGCACAAACCGTCTTAATTACCTATTTATTTTATAAGAGTTGCGTACGTACGTGCAGTACCTTGTGCATTACGAAACGGTTCCGGCGTAAGCTCCATTAGGCTCCAATTGAAATGCTTCACTTTTTGTGCGAGAACTTACATTCTATATGTTATTATTCTAAGGATTTTTATTTCAAATCACTTCTACAAAATAATCGGAAACATTTGGTATAAAAAAAAAACATAAATAAATCAAACACAAAGCTGATATCCCCTATCACACAGTTAACAACCGAACAATTACATTTAATTTACAGATGAGTTTTTAAAGTACCCCAATATGGTGCCCCCTTCTGTATTATCACTATCGTGTTGTATTACTTTAATCTGCCACGACATTTGTTAAAAAATATATTCGAGAGGGTATCGGGATACTGTTACTGAAAATTCAATTGTCCTCAAGTACCACTTGTCTGACTATCCGACAATTTGGTTTGAAGAAACGATCGCCGTTGCAATTTATACCTTGCTGTTTTTATTTTAAAGAAAGTTTTTTTTAAATAGTTATTTAGTCAAATGTAAATTAAAATTGATTATAGAAGGTAATGCGCGTAGACACGAACTCTACATTTGCTGAATAGATTACATATTTTGAAAATAGATTTGTATATCTTTATTTTTATATATATACATATTTCTTGTGTAGGTGTGTATGTCACTGAACTCTTCCTGAACGGCTCGACCGATGTTGATGAAAATTTTTGTGTGTGTTCAAGGGGATTCGAGAATGGTTAGGATTCATAATTGAACCTGGTAGGTGGCGTTATTTTATTTTAACAGAACAAAGTCTGTTGGGTCAGCTAGTATATATCCATACTAATATTATAAATGCGAAAGTAAGGATGTTTGTTTGTTTGTAACGCTTTCACGCTTAAACCACCGAACCGATTTCAAAAATTCTTTCACCAATGGAAAGCTATAATATCAGGGAGTAACATAGGCTATATTTTATCCCAGTATTCCCACAGGAACGGGAACTACGCCGCGGGTAAAGCGACTGAAACCAAAGCGTAGCGAGGGCGGGTTGCTAGTAATATATAATTACATATAATTTACTTATACATAATATCTATTCTAGGACAGGTAATAAATACATATGATTGATGGTCTTTGACTAAAGTTCTCAGGTTTTAATAGAAGTAATAAAACATATTTTTACTTTATCTGCTATTCTAGCGTCCTAACTATCCCAAACTATATAAATATCTCAATAATATTTGAAATAAATATATCAAATTTATTTGCCGTAGTTAATCCGTTTTTATCGAAAAAAGCGCATCGCTCAGCGGGCGGTAGGCGCGAACTTGTTACCCTTTGGCCTTTGTTTTGCTAAACCATAAAGAAAACAACAGTATTTTAACCCTTAAGTTAACCCTTCGTAACACATGTCGTCACACCGCGGTCGTGAGAAGCCGCGAAACGTGACCGCCAAAAGGCATCTACTCTATTCGCAATTGGTAATTGTAATTTGAACTTTGTTACTAAGTAATAAAGGTTACATAATGGTTCCTATATTGATAATGAATGGTTGTAGTTATGAATGAAATATGTAGAAATATATTTTAACGTGTATTGTGTTGGAAATGGTTTTTATTGCGAGTGTCTGCGCTCGCATTAGTAGGATTGTTAGCAGAAGATGCGCTTCACAGATGGTGTTTGCGTATGTTATGATTTTTGTGGGTTTGAGGTCTTTATTCTGATATTGTTATGGATTTTATTCATGTCTTTCTTTGACAATGTTTTATTAATTGAAATAAACGAAAAAAATATCATATTTATAAAAGAAAGATATACCTACATATATTTTTTATTATCTTTTTTTTAAATTATATCTGTTAATTTGTTGTCATACTACGTATAAACTGCTGGTCCATATTTTTTTTTAAATTTGGCATGACAGTAATTCATTCTCTGTAATCCTTACTAATATTATAAATGTGAAAGTAAGTTTGTTTGTTACGCTTTCACGCTTAACCCACGGAACCGATTTCAAAAATTCTTTCACCAGTAGAAAGCTTTAATATCAGCGAGTAACATAGGCTATATTTTATCCCGGTATTCCCACGGAAACGGGAACTATGCGGGTAAGGCTTCTGAAACCGAAGCGAAGCAAGAGCGGGTTGCTAGTAAGATATATAGTTAAAATAACTATAAAATATATCATATCACATCCCACTGCTGGGCACGAGCCGTCTCCACAATGAGAAGGCAATCGACTTACTATACCACGCTGTTCAAACGGGTATAGGGTTTTGTTTCGAGCTTTTCTCCTCTTGAATAGATCGCATCTGCATATTATCTCTTATTCGTCTTTTACAACATTCACGGGCAAGAAGAAGAGTGATGAATTATATTCTAACTCCATCACCACACGGAAGATATATATATATGTATATATAACGGTATTAAATGTGTATATTTATTTATTTATTTATTAGGGACAAAAAACAGTTATATATTACAGTAATAAACTTATTATACTGATATAATTAAAATAACGTATATATAACCAGCACCTCTGTCCACGGCTTAACAAAAAATAGTGGTACAAAAAAAAAAAACTACACGGAGCAACACGGACTATTTGCTCCGAAAATGAAACAAAGAAACAAAACTTAAAAAAAACCTTAAAGCTAAGATAAAAAAGGAACAATAAAGAAATATTTAGAAAAAAATAATAAGTTAATTAAAGTTAAAAAAAGATAAATAAGGAAACGAAATTTAATAATTATCCTTCAGTGTAAGATTAACTTTTTTTTTTAAATTGTAGATGGGACTCAGCAAAAATATCAATCAATAGCTGAGAAGTTTGTGTTATAAGTTTCGATTAGACGGCGTAGAGGCGCCCGCACACCGGCATTGGTTCTGCACTTAACGGTATGAAACAAACGCGGTGCTCGCGCAGCCCTACGCTTTGTTCTAGGTACTATATAACAAAGTTTATGTGCATTATTATAGTAGCTAGTATTATATAGTAACTAGTACAGTATTATAGTAGCTATATGTGCATTTGCAACAGAAAATAGGTGCCATGCACAGCGCCATTTTTATTAATTGTAAAATCACTAATAATTAAAATCACCAACAATTTAAAAACTCAACAGAGATCCTTTTATACCTTAGGAAGCTTTAAATAATACAAATTCATAATTAATTAATTACTAACTTAAGATCACGTTGTGATTGAGTCAACGAATAGTTATCATAACAAAGTAATTAGTTTAAGAGTAAGATTATGATGTATAAGTACGCAAGTATTTCGCGGTGTCGACGATCGATTACATTTTAAATAGGATACGACAAAAGCTCGGTGCGATTCAGTGAAGTATAATTTAATTTAATCGCGTTGTGGCTTATACTGAAATCCTCTTCGACGATAACTTGTGCATTAATGAGGATTTAGTGGCGTTAAGTGCTACCTAAGCAATACAGGGTATATATACAGTGTTTGAGTTTCAATAACGATGCTAATAAATTATATCTCGAACTCTAATGGTATTATTGACTGCACAGATGGGGTAGTACTTAAGATACCTACCGAGCCAGGGTCGTGGGTTCGAATCCCACGCAGGACAATACTTTGTGCGATCCATAAACTTTTATTCTAACGGACAAAATTGTATCTAAACTATAGTTTGGATACAATTTTGTCCGTTAATTAATTTGTAAAGTAATACAAGGATTATTTTCTTAGTGCAGTGTTGTCTTTAATAAATAATAATAATAATTTTATAATATTTATTAAAGACACTATACACTCACATATCAAAGAAACCAAAAACAAAACCTTTATCCCAGATTTTTATGGAATAGTGTAAATTTTAGTAATATAATTTTGGTCATAAAACTTGTAGCCCTATCTCACTGATAGACGGCCACCATTTCTTCCTTTTTGTTTTTGGTACAAAAGTTGTGGGCATTTTGTAGTTCATCATCATCTCACCTCATATAAGTCCCACTGTTGGGTTCGGGTCTCCTTTATAATGGGAGTGAAACTACCCTCCTGTATCGCGCTGGTCAGACGTGTTGGCAAAGGATTTTATCTCGAGATTTCCATCTGTTGCATACATTTATCAGCATATTATATCCTTTAGTCTGACGATCCACGGACAAGAAAGGGGGGTTGGTGATATGTATTCTTACTCCGTCATCAGAAAAAAAAATAGTTATAACAACACAATTCTCTATTTCCTTCTTTCCTGTAAATGTCGTTAAAAGCGAAAAACTCAAAGATATAAGTGGCCGAAATCATTGCAAGTAAAGAAAATCTTGAGGCGGCACTCCTGCCAAGTATTAATCCGTCTGAATAGATTGCTGTAGTTTTTATTTCTACTTGGGAGTGTTCAGTAATAGGTCGTGGGTTGATGAAAAATAATAATAATTATCGAAAACACCTTAATTTAAATAATGTAAGTTAAAACAAAGAAACAATTTTTTTATCATAAGTATTTAAAATGTCATTCATCATCATCATCCTCATTTCGTCATCATCATCGAATACAGTTCGCCACTCTTTCTCTTGCCCGTGGTTGTTGCGGCAAAAGATGACTAAATGATATAATATGTATAAGTCTATGAATAAGAAGGTAAACTCGAAATAATACCCTATGCCAATATGTCTGACCAGTGTGGTATAGTAGGTCAATTTCCTTCCCATAGTGTAGTAGACAAATCCATCAGGGGGTACGTATATGGGCTGAGATGACATCAAAACTACTGCTAATTCAGATATTGTTAGGTATACGAAATTGAGGTTTAATTTCGTATCCTCTTGTTAATAGAAGTAAATGTAAAGTGGTATACTTGTAACAATTTGATAGCAAAAGTTACATCTTATATATAAATTACGTGTCACGTTGTTTGTCCGGGATGGGCTCCTAAACTACTTAACCGATTTTAATCAAATTTGTACACCGTGTGCAGTTTGATCCAACTTGAAAGATAGGATAGCTTACATCTTAATTTATAGTCGCAATATTATTTTATTGCAAATTATTTGTCTATTATTTGACATTCACATTTATCTGTCAACTCCAAACGATTTTAACAGATGGCGATATCTGTTGACTGGATTGAGTAATTAATTAATAGATGGCGCTGCTATGTCAAACCTACAAACGTGTCATATACGATTTTACATAGATTCCATTTGTAAAAAAATATGATGACCTCCATGACAGATGTTACCCTAGTTCCATTTAAATAGTTTAATAAAATGTAATATAACAAAAACAGTAGCCACAGCAACGCGTGGCCGGGTCAGCTAGTATTATTATAAAAAAATATGTACATCAATTTACTTCTTAAGATCTTTATGTCGGGTTATAAAGTGTCACTCGTCTGCAAAAGTGTGTAGGCCGGATAATCGGCAGCCATTTTGTGCCTTTTTGGTTAAAAGCAAATGGAGACTACCTAAAATGTTTTAATAGCCATTTCGATTCTCATATATCAATAGAGTTAATTTTCCGTAATATAAATGTGCCAATAATTCTGAATGGCGAATAATAATATGATACATCAATTTATGGATGTCAAAGTAAGAATTGATTGTCTATTGTTATGAGGGAGACCTAACCCTTTCATATTTAAAATGTATTTTAGTGATAATCTAGTCTATATTTCTACCCGAATATTGGTTCAGCCTTTGGACGTTGATATTAAAAGGTAGATTTTTACAACGCCTTGCGATAATGGAAAAAGTAAAGCAAGCCCGTCTAAACTTTATAAGATTTATTGCAATTTTATTTGTCAAGTTGAAGTTTCCTTTGTAAATAATTGCTTTTTGTAATGGTAACATTAAAGCATGTTTTTAAATAATATTTTTTTTTTTTAATTCAGACAACAGATTCGTATTTAAAACTTTTTTTTATTGAAAAATTAATGAACAGTTTAGTAGCTAGGATTGTGAATCAAACGAAGGCAAGGAATCAGTCCTATTAGCCTATTCGATTGGCGATGAAGGGTAATATGCTGCTCGACAGCCTCAGGAACTGGGAGCGGTCGCAGCATTCTGTGAGGCAGTGATCTTGCAGAAGGAGACGGCGGGTCGCGCGCGCGAGGAGCTCAGCCTCGACGAAGCGACCCGCCGCCGGCGACTTTATCGGCACAGGCGCGACTACCTGCGCGTCATGCCGCCCTAGCCGAGGCCGCGGGTGACGTGACCGGGGAGTTAGTCCGTCTGTCGTCTCTGTCGCCCCGGACGGAGTGGTGCGAGGAGTGCGCCGACTGCAGCCCACCCCAAAAAAAAAAGGGTAATATGCTACGACAGGTTATGGTTCTTTTCGCTCCGGGTAGTTTGAACAGTGTGTGACCAGAATTGAACAAGTCTATCAAGAAAGATAGATTACCATAATTATTCGAAATATAATTTTCATTGAATAATACAGAATGAACCACCCCCTCTCTTGCCCGTGGGTGCCGTAAAAGACGACTAAGGGATATATATGCATATATTATCTATGCAAGAGAAGGAAAACTCGAAACAAAACCTTATACCAACACGTCTGACCAGTGTGGTATAGTAGGTCAATTTCCCTTCTATAGTGGAGGAGGCCCGAGCCCAGCAGTGGGACGTACATGGGCTGTGATGATGATGATGATGAATACAGAATGAATTGTTGCTGATTATTTTTATAAAGTAGTGGGCATTACCTTCTCTAAAAATTATTTTATTACCCTATGCAGTTTATATGCTAATGACATTTTTTCAAATCCTTGCGGTAATCTCATCTGATGTCTGCAACCAGCAATATTTCGCTCTTCCCTTCAAGGTTAATAGGAGTGAAGTTGCTTTTTTAGTAACTCCTCAATAGGAGGGATATTAACCTACTGTACTACGCTGGACAAACCGGTTGTTATAGAGTCTTCTCTTGTATAGATGTTATATGCATATTATATCCTCTAATCGGCTTTCACGACACCCATGGACAGGTAAATGAGTGGTGAATTGTATTCTTACAACATTAACACATGGTATGGTTGGTAACCAAATTATCACTCATATTCTAGTTTTCATAGGTGAAGTTTTGCAAACCGTATATCCGATAGGCGTATTAGAAACTACACATTCTTCCGACTTAATACCCACCATTTCAGCTGAGTGACGCAATAATATGGTGTATAGATTTCTTTTCAATTAGCATTTTTTATGCTAGGCTATTTTTAACGATTTATTAAGTGAAAAATCATTACTATACGTGGGACTTTAACCCACATCGATTGGAAAATCGTTCCAGATGCCTTACAAATTAAGCCTGCGTGGGTAGTTCGCAAATAACTCTTTATAAATAGTCCATAGTATCAAGAGCTAAATCTAAATTATTATTAAATAATTAATATAAGTGATCTATTAGCTATAGAAATATAAAATCAATGCTGAATTGACGCAATCTACTTAACTAGTAGGGGAAGTAAATAAAATGACTGGACTTTGTTTCAGTTGCCGTGCAAGTTAAATTTGAACGTGGGCCCGCATGTGAATAAAATGAGATATTGTAGCTTAATTGAAATATCCTGTTGAGCTTGCGGGTCAAACTAATGAACGTACATTTACAATCGACGATAGATTGTTCCTTTGTATTTGTATTAATTAGTTTAACTTTGTTTGCTTATTTTCTGTGCTTTAACGTCAATGTATGTTCTCTCCCTTTTTCTATCTTTCATCCATTGTGGTTGAGGCAAGTAATGGGTTCACTGATAGTTTTTTTTTTCATGATAACCCTGCAGTAGGAGTTCAAGACTACGTACTGAAAGAAAAAGTAAAAAAGATGTTCAAAAAACTAAAACCTAACTATTAAAAAGTATGAAATAAGAAAATATTGTCATTTGGAATTGTTATTTACAAACTGTTCTTGATAAAAAATCTATTAAATACACAGCTTTTTTTTAAAGAGAACTCCGTTCACCTTTGAAATAATTCTTGTTTTGTGGGGGACTTTACAAACAAACATTTATTTTAATTTATTTATGATTCTGAACAACAATTTATGAATTATACAAAGTATGATCCTGATAGGGTATCGAGCCCACGACACTTAGATGTCAGTATTTTAACCACTATACCATTTGTACAGTAGTAGAAGGCCCGCTTGTAGCATCTAGTACAGTCTTTTGCATTATATTTTTAATAAAGAATTATTTACTGATTAGAAGTATAAATATTATATTACACTGGAACTAAGACTTATTACATGTATATTATTTCATACAAAAGAAATAATATAAAAAATAACACAAGCCCGCTGAGTTTTTTGCCGGATCTTCCTAGTTGCGGCCACGTATCCGGTGGTAGATTTATTGGATTAATTTCAGGCAATGCAAAATGGTATGGCCAGTTGATGGTAATTAGAACGGTTAGTCGCTGTCGAGAAATGATGATGCTCGATGATGCTCGGTAGCGACAGACGCTGGTTCTCAATGGTCTCATTTTGTAAGGTCCGAAAAAAGGAAGCCGAGGAGTGGAAACGCGTGGCGCTTGTCTTCGTTGACTCGCTTGAGTCGCTATTCCGGTAGGGACTAGGGAGGAGGCGTCGGCATGCACACCACTTCCCACCACTTTGAATGACTACAGAAAGTGGCCAGGCGAGTCGGGGAAGTGGACGTCGAGTCCCACGCACATTCGCTCTCACCGACGGGGGATAGTACATTAATGTATTTCCACAGCTTTAAAAAATAGTGCTGTTAAAATCCTAATTGGGATTTGAAATCCGTGTGATGACGGATTAAGAATACAAATAACCACTCCCTATCTTGCCAGTGGATGTCGTAAAAGATGACTGGGGGATATAATACGCGTATAACATCTATGCAAGAGAAGGAAAACTCGAATAAAACCCTATACCAACCCGTCTGACCAGCATGATGTAGTAAGGTCAATTGCCCTCCTATTGTGGAGGAGGCTTGAGCTCAGCAGTGGGACGTATATGATGATGATGATGAATATCTCATATCGTTGTTATCTTCCTTAAAGACATTTCCGCTCCGTTATCGTGAGAGTTGTTTTAATATTATATCAATATTATTTTATACTGAAATATACTATGAGTATACTAAGTGTTCTTGTTATTCAGGTTTATATATTTGAATATTATTTTTCTTCAACTAGCGCAAGAGATATTCAAAATGGTGGTATAAGTTTAGTTTATTTTTCATTTAAATTTTAAAAATGTTATTTCTATTTTGTATATGTTTCAATATACAACTTGAAGTGAGTTTTTGGATTGTAACTTCATCATCGTCACAGCTCATATGCGTCCTACGAAGGAAATTTACCCATTACACCACGCTAGTCATACGCGTTTTTTTTTTTTTTTTTTAATTTATTTAGAGGGCTTTGTCGCTGCGCGACCACATCGCCCTGTAAAAGACTACAAAAAACAACACAATATACATTGAACATCATTACAACTGACGCAATTAACGTCTTTGCAGACCTAATTCCGCCAACTTATATAAAATAATAGCCTCGTCAGACTCTGGTTCAGACAGTATGCTGTTACAATAGCCCACATCAAAAATTTTGTTTGTATTGAAATAGTGCCTTCTATATCCTTCGTTCCTCACACACTCCATCAGAATGTGTTAGTCATACGCGTTGGTATAAGGTTTTATCTCGAGTTTTCCTTGTCCTTGTGATTTTGTGAACACACAACTTTTTATTATTGTCATGCTCTTATCCTGAACAGGATAAATATATATAGAAATAAAGAGTATACTCTTCTTCTATTCCTACATAATGCAATTCGTTTTGGCAATAGTTTGATAGCCGGCTGTCTGACGTCAACGATACTTGGGATGGAATTATTGACCAGATAACGTAGATGGACTTGGATGAGCTTAATATGGAGCTTAGTCATCATTTACGGCAGCAACGACAAATTTAAGTGATGGTAACATTCGTAGTCACTACACAGACTAAACACACAATTAGAGAAATTGCAGTTCGAATAGAAAATAACAATTTTCTAAAGGATGTCCAGACAGCTACGTCATCTATTCAGTCTTAAATTTAATAAACCATTCAAATAACATTCTACAACGAAAGCATTCCTTTTATTCTTGTTTGCATTTTATTCACTTAACTTATTATAACAACCATAAATGCTTACAATGAACTCAAATGAAAGTCAAATTACTCTAAAAGCTAAAAGAACAATAGAAATTTATAAGCGCATACAGACTCAAACCATTTTCTTCTATCAAATATAATTTATCTGTTACTGTTTTCATTCATTTAGTAATAATATACCATTATTATAAATAAAAGTATTTTTAAGGGTTTTATCGTGTTTGTATTTGGTTTTTAATTACCCGATGTTTCGAAAGTTTTGCAGCGTTCGTGGTCACGGGCGGACTAAGATTAGTGATGCCAAACGATAGGCTACTATTGATAGCCTTCGGGTCGACCATTGAGGACAAGGAACTCGGCACTGGTGGTCGGCCCAACGACGAAGGCGACGTGGGCACGGATGGGTTATTGGCCCGCGCGCCGTCCTTTTGTCGCCCCGGACGGAATGAACGGTGTGTGTGCTTACCATAGCCCACCCAAAAAAAAAAAAAACTATTGATAGTCTATCGATAGTGCGGCAATAGTGGGCATCTAGATAGGACTATCGATAGTATTGATACTAGTGGCAATAATGGGAATGTAGACAGGACTATCAATAGTATCGATAGTAAAGTTGTCAATGATGAAAATAGTATCGATACTATCGATAGTATGGACACTATCAATAGTAAAGTTATCAGGGATAAAAATACTAGTATCAATACTACTGCAAATCAGCAACAATATTACCACATTTTTTACTATCGATACTATCGATATCATCAATAGTATCAATAGCCCTATCGATCGATTGGTTTTTTGAGTGGGCTATGGTCAGCGCACACGTCGTCCGTTCCGTCCGGCGTGACGAGAGGGCAGCGCGGCCCCATGAACCACTGTATTCTCTTTCCTTCGTCATTGGGCCGACTACCGGTATCGAATTCCTTGAAGTCCGTGTCCAGCTCGATGGAATCCCCTTTCGGGTACTCTCTCTTTCTCCAACGCCCCCTTCGGGACGTTGGTCGCCCTCGCGCCGTCAGCTTCTCTGTGGCTGACGGATTATTCCCCAGACAAGTCACCCGTGGTCTCAGCTATCAGGCACAGCTACTCACCTGTGCCGCCCAAGTCGCCGGCCACGGACCGTGTTGTCGTAGAGGAGTTCCTCTCGCGCACGCTCCGCCGTCTCCTTCCGTGAAATGACTGCCTCACAGAAGGCGGCGACTGTGTCTCAGTTTCTACACTGTTGAGTATCTCTCTGACGATGGTCGGCAGCGTCAGGTCGGCACCGATAACTGCGACGAGTTCACGGCGCCACCTTGCCCCGTCAACATCTGCACCAGTCGGAAGGAGAGCACTCCGTGCCACCGACTCAACTACTCCATCAACACCGTACTGAGACCTCTCCAGCCGGGCTGCCCTACGGGCAATGACGTCGCGGCGGGCGTTGTGCCAGCAGTTATGTCGCTAAGCAACACTGAGCCGCTCCCGGTCCGCGTCTCCGACACCCGCTGGTAAGTTAATTACCCTGTTAATTACTCCATGGTAAGTTAATTAGCCTCCTGTTGTGGAGGAGGCTCGAGCCCAGCAGTGGGACGTATATGAGCTGAAACGACGAGACAAAATACTTAAATAAAATTTGTTTTTTTTTTTCATATCATTTATTATCCATAATTTATCACGCTACGTCCACCACGCTTGACAATCGAGAAGGCGATCGTAGTCGATGCTACGAGTTTTCCTGAAGAGTTTTATTGTCCACTCCCCTAGTGCTCTTTTAGCGGGTTTTTATGAATTACACGGTAAAGTGAGAGATAAGGGAATATTATTGAGGCTGCGGGTGACCGGACCGCGGATTTAGTCCGGCACCCGCGGAGAGGCTAACCTCATGACGGCGATTGGCTTCCCGGGCAGGGGACATCGACGGGAGAGGGTACTGCCTCGGGGTATTCTGTCGGGCTGACCACTGTAGTCAAGGAACTCTGCACCGGCGATGAAAAAGGGGGATATTTTATTCCTAACCCGTGGGATTTTCACTAACATAACATTCATATTAATCACTAAGTGCTGTCACGTTTTTTGGATCATAGATAGAACAGCTTAAAACTATGGGGATACTTTTCAGAAAATACATTTAAAAATTTATTCCTATTTTGTAAATGTATTTCTAATAAGCAAAAAAAGGAATGGGTATCCTTAATAAAACTTCTAATAAATTTCTTATTACAGGCGTAATGTTTCTCAAAATTATGATGTCTTGAACGTGACTGGTGTATTTATCAATTTACTAAAAGCAATTTGTATCATAAGCATTCATATTTCCTTTGAGTAAATACTGTTCACGAATGAATCGGTATACGCTCGTGTTTTAATAGAAATGTTTACTGTTATAATATAATTAATTAATACTAGCAACCCACCCTCGCTTCGCTCCGGTTTCAGTCGTTCCTGTGTAGTTCCCATTCCCGTGGGAATACTGCCATAAAATATAGCCTAGTTTACGCACTGATATTATAGCTTTCCATTGGTGATTGGTGAACAGACAGACAGACAGACAAAAAAAAATATAAAGTGTATTTTAGGCATATGTATAGCGCAAATAACCGTGTGAGCATGAAAAACGTCTATTATTTTGACATTACAAACAGACACTCCAATTTTATTTATTGGCATAGATATGCCGTTTCATGTATCTTATATCTTTAAACGAGCAATTCTTGTAGAAGAATAAGCAATTCTATATAAACTCATTTGCAAAAAAAACGGGCACCTAAGCAATGAACCATTTCAAATGTTAATATTTCTTTGTTTGATAATTATAGGTAGTTTTATCCACACAATTTGCTAAATTAATAAGAAAATAATCGTTTTCATCAGTATTTCATAAAATTTAGATACAATTTATGGGAAATAATGCTAAACCTCGCTAGTAGTGTATATTCGCTAGTAGTGCATATGCTCATGAAGTAAAAATAAGTTTGTTTTTCTTTAATAAAGTAAAAGCAGATAAATGTTTAGTATCGAGTGTGACCCCCTCTAGCTAAAATCACAGCTTGAATTCGTCTGGGCATGCTAGCGAGTATATCCCGGATACTTGCTTGCGGAATACGTTCCCACTCCGCAGTAATCACATTCTTCAGCTCTCTGATGGTCTGCGGAGCCGGGTGTACTGATCTCACACGCCGTTTCAGAACGTCCCAGACATGCTCTATGGGATTGAGGTCGGGACTTCGAGCTGGCCAATCCAAACGACGAATGCCGACCTCTTGCACATACGCATTAACATCGCGGGATCGGTGGGCGCGAGCATTGTCGTCCATAAAAATCGAGTCTTCACCTAGAGCGGCCAATGCGGGTTGTGCATGAGAAATTAGAACTTCCGTTATGTATCGATGCCCAGTCAGTGAGCCGTTTTCAATGAAGACTAACTCTGTACGATCCATTGAATTTATTCCTGCCCAAAACATAACAGAGCCCCCACCATAAGGTGTGATTTCTTCGAAACATGCCTCTGCAAAGCGTTCTCCTTGTCTTCTTAGCACTCGCCGACGTCAATCTTCACCGAACAGAGATATCCTGGCTTCATCAGAGAACAAAACCCTATTCCAATCGTCTTGAGTCCATGATTCACAATTTCTAGCGAACCTAAGCCTGTGAACTCTGTGCTCACGGAGTAATTTGGGGCCGCGGGCCGGGCGGTGACTGCGTATATTGGCAGCGAGAAGCCTCCTCCTGACCGTCCATAGACTAATATGCACATTTCTTACTTCTTGGAGGTTGTTCTTAAGATCCACATACGAAGATTTGCGATTTCTCAATGCGCGACTCACAAGAAAACGATCATCCCGTGGTTGGGTACATGGTTTTCTTCCAGAACCAGGCCTTCTCTCGACGGAACCAGTCTCCTGATATCGCTGCCAGGTCCTTTGGACTGTCGAGCGACTAACATTTAGCCTCCTAGCCACGAAACATTGGCTGCAACCCTCTTCAAGCAGCGCGATAATTTTGGTAGCTTTTACCACTTTATCTACCATTTTTGATACAGCCAAACAGCATTAAATAAAGCTTTGACAGTCAAGGATATGAAATTAATCGATAAAAATTGAATAAAAGTTATGAAAGTCGATGTTAACTTCTGGAACTTCGCGCCAAAAATGTAGGATAAAAAGGGGTTTTCTGTAAAAATGAACATCAAATGAAAAATTGAATTTAGAACGTACTTTTTTAAATACCACAGCATTTTTAAAACCGGCCAGTAACGTGTACAAACGATTGAAACCTTTTTGGTATTGTATCTTTTTAAATATGAATGAAAATCAAAACCGCCCAATTTTTTTTGCAAATGAGTTTATATTGAGGATCTCGGTAACGGCTCCAACGATTTTGATGAAACTTGGTATACTAGAGGTTTCGGGGCCAAAAAATCGATCTAGCTGGGTTTTATTTATAGAAAATGTTGTTTTGTCGGTGTTTTTAGCTAATCAATCAATACAATGACATAAAATATTATTGACATTCTCTGAATAGGGATTCGAATTTCGTCGTCTTTGTCAAGAGTGTCAATAGCTCAGTTGGGAAGTTGTCCAGTCTTATTTTTGTTTTGTTTTGGCATTCAAGCAGCGTCGGATCGAATCTCGGTGTTATTATTATTCTCTTTTTGTAGTTTTTGAAATTTTTTTCACTATTTAATGTTTATTTTTTTATTAATATATCTATATCTATACCAATAAATAAAATTGGAGTGTCTCTTTGTAATGTCAAAATAATAGGCTTTTTTCATGCTCACACGGTTATTTGCACGACACCTATGCCTAAAATACAGATTAAAAAATTTTTGTCTGTCTGTCTGTTTGTTCCGGGTAATCTTCAAAACGGCTGGACCGATTTCAAAAATGCTTTCACCAATGGAAAGCTTATAATATCAGGGCGTAAACTAGGCTATATTTTATCCCGGTATTCCCACGGGAACGGGAACTACGCGGGTAAAACGACTATAACCTATAACCGAAGCGAAACGAGGGCGGGTTGCTAGTATCTAAATAAATTCGACAAAAATACAACAAAAATATGCCGAGCGAAGCTCGGTCAATCAGGTATACGTTTTATACGCGAACAAATGTAGTGGAAACATCTTTTTTTTTTTTTTTTTTATGGGTGGGCTATGTTATGCGCACGCGCGGTCCAATCCATCCGGGGCGATGAAAGGACGGCGCGCGGGCCCGTAACCCACCCGTACCCACGTCACCTCGTTGTTGGGCCGACCACCGGAGCAGATGTGACTTGTCGTCAGTGGTCGGCCCGACGGAATACCCTTTTGGGTAACGTCACCTCTCGACGTCCTGGGACGTCGGTCGCCGTCGCGCGGTCAGCCTCTCTGCGGGTGACGGACAATTCCCCGGTCCGATCACCCGCGGCCTCGGCTAGGGCGGCATTAGGCGCAGATACTCGCGCCTACGCCGCCCGAGTTGCCGGCGGCGGAACGTGTCGCCGAATAGGAGCTCTACTCGCACACGATCCGCCGCCTCCTTCCGTGAGATTACGGCCTCACAGAAGGCGGCGACCGCGTCCCAGTTCCTGACGCTGTCGAGCATCTCCCTGGCGATGGTCGGCAGCGTCAGGTCGGCACCGATAATCGCGACGAGTTCACGGCGCTCCCCCTCCCACGCAGCACACACCTCGAGCGTGTGCTGCGCCGTGTCCTCGTCGCAATTGCAGTGGTGGCAGGACGGTGTGCTCTCCCTCCTGACAATCTTGTGCAGGTACTTCGCGAAGCAACCGTGCCCCGTAAGCACCTGCACCAGTCGGAAGGAAAGCACCCCGTGCGTCCGCTCCAACCACTCCATCAGCACCGGCCGGAAGGCCTCGACGGTCCTGACACCGTACCGAGGACTCTCCAGCCGGACTGCCCAACGGGCAATTACTTCCCGGCGGGTGTCGACCCGCCAGGCGGTGACCTCTTTGATGGAGACCATACCGCCGCGGGCGCGCGTCTCCGATACCCGCCGATAAATGTCGGCGAGCATCTCCGCCTCCAGGTCCCACGGGGGGGTTCCGGCCAGGAGTAGTGGAAACATCTTAGACAAATTTTTCACAGATTTAAGGCTACCCACCCAATGCATACACATGGATGATAGGGGCCATCTATACAAATATTGACGTGTGTAATGTTGAAATAGTAGGTCTTTTTTCATTTTCACATGGTTATTACCTTAAAATCATGTTTTTTTTTATCTATCTGTCGATTTATTTGAGTTATCTTCAAAGTAGCTTGACGGATATTGATATCAATAGGTAGTTATCTAAGAAATAACATTTGAGCAGAGTGCCTATTCCCACGGGAAACAGGATCTACGTGGGTCAAACCGTGAGCATTTGCTAGTTTATAATAATAATGTGCCTGACAAGATCAATCATCAATCGATGAATTTTTAAAACGTTGAACGAAAAATGTTTAATTAACTCACAATCTATATAATACTAATATTATAAAGTAGAAAATTTGTATTTTTGTGTGCGTGTATGTTTGTAATAAATAAACTCAAAACTACTGTACCGATTTCAAAAATTCTTTCACCATTGGAAAGCTACATTATTCCTAAGTAATATAGGCTATATTTTATCCCGGTATTCTCACGGGAACGGGCACTATACGGGTAAGACGACTGTAAGCGGAGCGAAGCGAGGGCGGGTTGCTAGTGTACTATAAGGTGCATAGCTTCATGACTTGTAATCATTATCATATCAGCCCATAGAAGTCCCACTGTTTGGCTCGGGCCCCCTCCACTATGGGAGAGTGGTTAGTTATAGCTAAGGAAGAAAGATTACATTTGTCCCTTTTTCATTTGGTAGTGCATTTTTGGTATTATAAATTAAACTATTTTTAAACAATTCTATCGCGTTTATATTTGACTAGCAACCCGCCCTCGCTTCGCTTCGGTTATAGTCGTTTTACCCGTGTAGTTCCTGTTTCCGTGGGAATACCGGGATAAAATATAGCCTAATTTACGCCCTGATATTATAGGTTTCCATTGGTGAAAGAATTTTTGAAATCGGTCCAGCCATTTTGAAGATTACCCGGAACAGACAGACAGACAGACAGACAAACATTTTTTAATCGCTATTTTAGGCATAGGTGTCGTGCAAATAACCGCATGAGCATGAAAAAAGCCTATTATTTTGAAATTACAAACAGACACTCCAATTTTATTTATCGGTATAGATTTTTAATTGCCCGATATTTCAAACATTTCGTGTTCATAGTCACGTGCGGACTAATATGTCTCACGTCCAACAAGTCATCGTTATTACAAAGATTTATATCTACCCCCTACAGAATTAGATATTAAATATTGACTCACACTTTTAATACAAATTGATGGCCAATACAAAAGAAAATAATTCTATATGAAACAATTATGCAGTTTTTAGTTATTATTGAACGTTAAATTTATGGTAATTATTATATTATGACAATTTATTAATTTAATTTAACAAACCGGATGCTGACACCGGACGGAAACGCGGCCATGCTGACAAAGATCCGGCAAGAAAACTCAGAGGGTGATACAAAATTATTGTTGATTTTTAAAAGGCGGCTTACTTTATCTTCAATTTTATTTTGCTTTGTGAAATAATGTTTAATTATTATTGTGAGTGAAATCTATACAATAAGTGCTTACAGTATCATGCAGCTCCGTGCTCGGCCCCATAACCCACCGTAAACCCTCTTCTTTGCCATGGAGCCGACCACCGTTGCCGAGTTCCTTGTCCTCATTGGTCAACGCGACGAAATACCCCCGCGGGGTAACCTCTCCTCTCGACGTCCAGGACGTCGGTCGACGGCGGTCAGCCTCTCTGCGGGTGATGGACTAAAATTCCCGGTCTGGTCACGCGCGGCCTCAGCTAGGGCGGTATCGGGCGCAGGTACTCGCACCTGCGCCGCCCGAGTCGCCGACGGCGGACCGAGTAGTCGTAGAAGAGTTCCTCTCACGCACGCTCCACCGCCTCCTTAAGTGAGATGACAGCCTCACAGAAGGCGGCGACCGTGTTCAGTTCCTGACGCTGTCGAGCACCTCCCTAGCGATGGTCGGCAGCGTCAGGTCGGCACCAATAATTGCGACGAGTTGACGGCGCTGCTTTGCCCACGCGGCACACATCTCGAGCGTGTGCTGCTCCGTATCAAACATAACCTAAGGAATAATATTTGTATCACACTTCCTTCCTCCACTTCCTTCCTCCACCTCCATCCTTCAAATTAAGGGATACAAATTACACCCGTAGTGGGAATTACAATTCGTGGATTTGATGTCTATAGTCAGAACAGTGCAGACAGTGGTAACCTTAACCGAAATTGAGTAAAGAGTGAAGTGTTACTTTATGATTATTTTTACTGTAGAATAATTTTTTCCGTGTGGTGACGGAGTAAGAACGCAATTTACGATCAAGGGAGATTTTGCCTGGGTGTCGTAAAAACGACTTAGGGATATAGTATGCACATAACATCTATGCAAGAGAAGAAAACTCAAAATATAACCCTATATCAACACGTTTGATCAGCGTGGTATATTAGGTCATTTTCCATCCATTTGCGGGGGAGGCCCGAACCCAGCAGTGGGATATTAGCTGTGATGAATGAATAAATGAATATTATTATATATTCAACATATATTAATATTATAAACACTAATTGACATCACGTATGCGACCCCACTCAACTCGACATATTTAAGTTCAGACCATTATCTTAGCTTTATTGCTCAACTTCCCACCCAACATAATTTACTCGTATGTCATTAATCAATGTTACCATCATAATGGAATGATATACTTAAATGTTTTAATAATTAAATATGTTGATAAATAGGTACGTGTCTAAATTCGATAATAATGTCTTTTCTCGGTGTGGTGACAGAGTAAGAATAAAATTCATCACCTGCCCTTGGATATCATAACAGACGACTGAGGGATATAATATGCATATAACATCTATGCAAGAGTAGGAAATCTCGAAATAAAACCCTATACCAACACGTCTGACCAGCGTGGTATAGTAGGTCTATTTCCCTCATATTGTAGAGGAGGCTCTAGCCCAGCAGTGGGACGTATATGAGCTGTGATGATGATGATAATAGGAAAACTGAGGTTATTTAGAATAAAGCAGACAAAAAATAATTTGACTTTTTCCCTTACAAAGTTGTAAATTGTGTTTGAGAGATAATTTGAAAAAAAAACCGGTTCAGTGCGAGTCTAAGTTGCGCACAAAGTGTTCCATACCATAATCTATAAAAAGGGCAAAATATCGCTTTTGTTGTATGGGAAGGGGGGGCCCCTTAAATATTTATTTTATTTTGTTTTTATATTTGTTGTTATAGCGGCAACAGAAATACATAATTTGTAAAGATCTCAACTGTCTAGTTATCGCGGTTCTTGATATACAGCCTGGTGACAGACAGATAGACGGACAGACAACGAAGTCTTAGCAATAGGGTCTCGTTTTTACCCTTTGGGTACGAAACCTTAAAAACTTAGGATTTTCATTGGAAAATCAGGTTTTATCTACGGAATTTAAAATTTTCCATCTGATAACCTTAGCCGAGTATAACTATAATGACATTATTTCACCTTAGGGAGATCTATATTCAGGAGATTGGTGGACTATATGTACATTATTATGCGATAGGCGTATTTCTTCTATCAAATCTAATCAGCTCTGCAAATTTATTCAAGTTGCAAACATCTCTTCATGACTGTCTCATCATACCTTGAGTTAAACATTTCCTCATGGTACACTGATGACTCTGGAGATAATGCTAACGTTTTTTTTCTGTATTTTTCTGTATTTTAAAATTCCCTACCATCGTGTTGGCTAACAGAGTCGTTGAATAAATGTTACGGTGCGTAACTTTCAGCTTTTGTCTCGGAGTTGCTACTGGCGACGTGCGCATCTACCTTTTAAGACAATTTCCCTTAAAAATTCAAAGGCGCTAGGGTAATTGTAGCCAGGTCAGGGACTCCTCCACAATACATTTTGTTTGGGAATCTTGAATTAATTTGATAAATAAAAAAAAGCGCCTTACTGACGTGTTTTCAGTGAGACGCAGGTAAATGTTGCGTTTTATTTAAAAATTTGTGACTCAGAAATTTAGGCTTGAAATGACAATAAAAAGATAATGATGTTTTTTTTATATTATATTGAGATATTGTCGTAAATTGTGGATAAAGAAGTAAACAAGTGAGATAACTAAATTATTGTACAACAGAAGCCAACTTTTGTACGTTCCTACTTGCACGGCTAATTACTTTGTACTCGCATTTTATGTATTATTCAGTGTAAAAATAACAAAATATAGTCACGTGTGGTTGTAATGAGATGTGTTATGTCAATTTACAAGGGTCTAATTCAGTGGTCGACATTCCTTTGGCAGACAAGGGCCTCTTGCAGAGGATATGAGGTAAATGCGGGCGGATTTTTGTTTGTATTTATAAAGTAGCTGACTAAATGCTCAACTCCGTATCAAAATTACTATAGATTTACTTATATTAGATTTACTTATATGGGAACAGAAACAAAATTTATTCATAGTGTTCAAATTACGAAGAAAATTATTTTCAGAACATATTTCAGTACATATTTGTCATCCTTTAAGTGTGTGAAAGTAGAAAGCTGGGATAAAATTGTTCCATATTAATTTTACTTAATTTTTGATTAAATTAACTGTTAACACAAATAAGTACCAAACAACTTTTTACTTTTGTGACGTAGAGACTCACTATGAAAAAATATAAAAAAATGAGCCCCGCAAAGGAAATATTTCTCCATGAGGTGATGATGAGGATGAATTTTATTCCGTTATCTTTCATACTATAACACAACTAATAAAAATTATATTTAACGGGGGACATCAGGCAGATTTACACGAACGAAGCCGCGGGCAATCGTTAGTACATATAAGATTACTAAATTATAATCATCATTAATATCATCATAGAAACATCAACATCAACCAGACTTTCATTATTAACCATCATAATGCCTGGCGAGCGAGTTCATTATGGCATTATTTCTCCTTTGTAAGAGGATCTTTATCCAACAGCAGACGTCGCTATGATCTAGCTACCTATACATCTATAGTCTATACAAATAAATAAAATTGAAGTATCTGTTTGTAATGTCAAAATACACTCAAGGGTGGTAGGACCACACTGTCGACAGTTATCTGTCTACAGCCGCGGGCCGGTCCGTCCGGGGCAATACCACACTCTCGCAGAAAATCGACGTCTGAGTAGTAGCGATTTGTTACTGCGTTTCGTTCGGTGAGCGAGAGAGCCGGAAGCCCAACTTTCTGAGGGTGTTTGCGTGTGGAGGGTTTTGGTGGTGCCCTTGGTATCACCGAGCCTCAATGGACGCATTCACACTCCCTTCACTTTCTTCACGGTAGGCAGCGGTCTTGTAAAGGTCCATGAGCGGCAGCAACACTTACCATCAGGTGTACTGTTTGCTCGTTTGCCACCGTTTGCAATAAAAAAGAAAAAAAAACGTTTTTTTTAATGCTCAAACGGTTATTTGAACGACACTTGTGCCTAAAATACAGTTTAAAATTTTTGTCTGTCTGTTTGTTTGAGGTAATAATCAAAACGGCTGGACTGATTTTGATAACATTCTACTACCAGGTGCTATCTATATAAGGAGTAACTTTATGCCGGTATACTCACGGGAACGGGAACTATGCGGGTAAGGTGACCGAAACCGAAGCGAAGCGAGGGTGGGTTGCCAGTTCCAAATAAGAAGCTAGCACAAAGTAGTAAGTAATCAATACTAATATGAGTAATCAACTAATAATAATAAGTAATCAAGATACCCACCTACCCAGTGTCGCTGGTTCCAATCCCACGCAGGACAACACTGTGTGATCCACAAATTATTGAATTGACTTTGGATATAATTTGTATCCGTTAATTAGATGTTTGTAAAGTTCAATACATGAATTATTGCTTAGTGCAGGGTACTGTCTTTAAAAAAAAACCAATGAAGCCGAATAATGTAAACCTTATAATCCTTTTTCCCCTGGCAGGAAAGAGTTTAATTAATTGTATGGCCGTCTGTCGCCATATATAAAATTGTACGATCGAATTACCTGGCAATCAACGGAAGTATGATTGAATTTGTCTGAATGCACAAATGTAGTTAACCGGTGTGTTATATCTCCAAGTTATAATTGAATATTAACGTTTATACGTGTACCACTCAGTCGAATACACCTCAGTTGAAAACTAAATTACAAACTAGTACACGAAAATAATAGGGTTATCAAGTTGTTTCTATTCCATGTTTGTTAACTAACTTAGTATCATACATACAACTTTAAGTTTTAATTTTGATCTAATTAATGGCTTAGCTACATAAACAGACTTTAGATGTGCCAACAGAGTTAAGTAGTTAAATACCTTTTTGATGTGAAACATTTATAGGCGAGGGCAAACCTGTGTGCCTACTCTGGAAATCCATTCTAATTTCGAATCCGATTCAATTCCAATCACACCAAACTTATATTTGGTACTCTTGAACAAAATCGAGAATGAATTCTTCGCATTTGGCGTTGTTATTTTCACCAAATGTGTCGTATTTTCTTACTTTAAATTAATAACGTTATCGAACCCGATCACTACAAAGACACTTTTTTGCAATTGTGTAACATTAACGATTTTAAACTGCGTCAAAATCGCGTCGGGAGTAGCAAATATTTGATTCAATCGACGAGAGTCGAATTCATTTAGTTCAAAAATATTATACCAAATTTCATTCCTATCGTGCGCTAGTGTCGCTTTCAAGAGTACTAAATTTGCTCAAATTCGAGCTGCGATTGGATTTAGGATTGGAATCGAGATTCAAGGGTAGGCACACTGATCGAGCACGTAGCGTAAAGATGCCGCGGCGACGCAACGCCACGCTATATTACGGTATATACACGGTATGTACTATACGTCGTAGTGTGTGAGACGTAGTGACACCATGTTGTGCGTAAGCGACTGTAAGGTGAATTAATTATGATTGTTGTGTAATATTTTAAATATTAATATAAATCGTAATATTTTATTTATACATTATGCCATATTTCCTGTCCTAATCTGTTCTTTTATGTTCTATATACACAAAATAATTTCGATGTTTCACATCTGCCAGGCGTCCTGAGCGACGGCTCACTTTTTAATGTTGTAATATTTTGCTTGAAGAGCCAAACAAGGTACTTATTTTGATTTTTCCTTCTCTTGCAATGATATTTTTGCTATTATAGCTGCTGTTCCGCTAGAAAGGCAAAATATATTACAGTATATAATAATCCTGTTCAAAACATCTAAATATCATTTTTAATAAGAATTAGTATAAGATATCCAAAACTTATAGATAATTTATTACAAATGAAATTTTCAACTTGATTGATTTTGGAGAAACCAATTTTTGATAATTATTTTCTGCAGTCAATGAGGCCTCGGGTTCCATTACCTGACGAAGCATAATTTTATAGAGGTTTCTTGAGAGCAAAAATCATCTAAGTTACTAAAGAGTAACTAAGGCGATCGCGCGACATACATAAGGATGTAGATAGCTACCTGGTAGTAAAATATTATTAAAGTCGGTCCAGCCGTTTGGAATATTACCCGGAACAAACAGACAAATAGACATACTTTTTTTAAAGTGGTTTTCAGGCATAGGTATCGTGTAAATAACCGTACGAGCATGAAAAAAACGTATTATTTTGACATTACGGACACTTTAGGAGTGGTAGGACCACACTGTCGACAGTTATCTGTCTACGTCCGTCCGGGGCAGTACCATGCTCTCGCAGAAAATCGACGTCTGAGTAGTAGCAATTTGTTACTGCGCTTCGTTCGGTGAGCGAGAGAGCCGGCAGCCCAACTTTCTGAGGGTGATTGCGTGTGGAGGGTTTTGGTGGTGCTCTCGGTATCACCGAGCCTCAATGCACGCATTCACACTCCCTTCGCTTTCTTCGCGGTAGGCAACGGCCTTGTAAAGGTCCATGAGCGGCAGCAACACTTACCATCAGGCGTACTGTTTACTCGTTTGCCACCGTTTGCAATAAAAAAAATAAAAAAAAAAAAACTTCAATTTTATTTACTTATATAGATAATTTATTTTTAAATAGTTTTAGTTAATCACTATCAAAATCTGTTATTTCATATAGTATGTAGTGATAATATATATGCATAATAAATTTTGTAAGAGTAAAAGCAAAAGAAACCCGTTGACCGTCGTCAATGTCTGCGGCAAGCCGCTCAACCCGGGATCCAAATATATTGTTACAAAAGTAGTTGAATACTGTTATCGCATCAAGTTTATACAGCTGGATAGTATTATACTTAATACAAGTTTAAAAGCACAAAAGAAATATGTGAAAAATGAAATATCAAACAATACGTTCTTTCTGACGATTGTGACGAAAGAACTTTAAAAAGTTTAATGGTTTCTCTGGAAGAAAATCTTAAGAGTAACGGTGAAGGCTGAAATTATATAATTTCAGCCTGTGAAAATGTCTGTTGCCTGTAAAAATATTTAGAGATGCCTCATCGTGGATTGTTATTTCTCATAAAAATATATGTAATATATTTTTTTTCAGAATTTTTAATCTCATATCCTATAGTCCATAAAATATAGGATGATCTCTGTGACAGTTATCCCTAGTGCTGTCACGTTTACGATAAAGTCCGTAGTTTTTTATCGATAAAACTCTTTATTTTTAAAATTGTGATTTTCTATTATAATTGTATTTTACAATCAATGAGAATGTTTTTGAATTTATTTCAAACAAAAACTGTTTTTGATTGTTTTAATTATTTAAAAGGAGTACAATCAAGGTCTATCGATCAATTATGACTGTTTTATAAATAAATATGTCTAGTTTATTGACAATAATGCGTACATAATATTATCATTTACTCTGATACGAAAAGTAATTTTTTTATGTTTAATTAATTCAATTTATGTATTTTATAATGTAACTGTCTGTTTTAATTGTAAAAAATATGTTGTAAGTTTTATATAGGTACTGTATTCGGTTTATTTCTTTTATGAATAATTTAATAATAATCGGTTATCGATTTACGTATATCGACTATCCAATCTCTTTTTTATTTTCAGTCCAGTATGACCTTGTACGTGCGTAATCGTCATCTATGTATAAAATGTTTACTAGGTATTTCAGTACTTACGAGGTACATTTTAGGCATGGATATTAATATTTTTATATTTATAATACATATATTGCAATTCAGTTGTAATAAAAATGACACGAGAAGAATGAAAATATATTTGATACAAAATGAAATTGTAAACATGTCGCTCGTTCAAACTTACTTCGTTGGTTTCGTTGACATCTGTCACAGAGATCAAGCTATATTTTATGAACTATAATAACCGAATCGAATAAGGTTATGTAGGTTATCTGTGCGATGTTAAATGATCTACAAAAAATATTTAAAACAATATTCAGAATCATTCAACGAAGAGTGCCAGGGAAGTATGTAAGATTAGTGAAAGCTATGTATGCAGGAGCGTGCACGAATGTCCGGTCGGAAGCCGGAGTCACTGATGAGTTCAGTGTCACTGTAGGCTTGCACCAGGATTCGGCATTGAGCCCCTACTTATTCCTCCTGGTGATGGATGCGCTGACATCGGAAATACAGGAGGAAGCCCCGTGGTGCATGCTATTTGCAGATGACATTGTCCTCGTCGGGGAAGAGGCAGCTGAGGTACAGAGCAGACTGGGGCAATGGCGTGAGAGGTTGGAAATAGTAGGCCTTAAGATCAGCCGCACCAAGACTGAACATATGTTCTGTAACTTCGGTGGCCCTTCCAAATTCTCTCACATTGCCCTAGATGGGGTATCTCTACCGGTTTGCTCCGATTTCAAGTATCTAGGCTCGCTTCTCCAAGACGATGGCAACATTGACCGAGAGATTAATAGTAGAATGAATGCAGGATGGATGAAGTGGCGGCAGGTCTAGGGGACAATTTGTGACACCCGGTTGCCTCTCAAACTTAAGGGGAAAATATACAAGAGTGTCATCAGACCTGTTGCTATGTATGGATCTGAATGTTGGGCATTGAAAAAGACGGATGAGAGAAGAGTGCATGCTACAGAGATGCGAATGCTAAGATGGATGTGTGGGGTTACAAGGTTAGATAAAGTAAGAAATGAGTATATTAGGGGAAGTCTAAAAGTGGCACCAGTGATAGAGAAGATTAGGAGCGCGAGAATGTCATGGTATGGACATGTGATGAGGAGGGATAAAAGGCATGTGACAAGGAGGGTTGTCAATATGATTGTGGATAGACGAAAGAAGCGTGGGAGACCTAAAAAGAGATGGATTTTTTTTTTTTTTTTGTGGGTGGGTCGCGGTCGGCGCGCCTCCGCACTCGTTGGGCCGACCACTGGAGCAGCGTTAACTTGTCGTCAGTGGTCGGCCCGACGGAATACCCCCTATTGGGGTATCCTCCCATCGACCGACGTCCCCCCCTCGGGGAGGACGTCGGTCTTTCCTCACGCGGTCGGCCTCTCGGCGGGTGACGGACTAATCCCCGGTCACGTCACTCGCAGCCTCGGCTAGGGCGGCATGAGGCGCAGGTAGTTGCGCCTACGCCGCCCCAGTCGCCGGCGGCGGATCTCCTCATCGTGGCTGCGCTCCTCGCGCAGGTGATCCGCCGCCTCCTTCCGCGAGATCACCGTCTTGCAGAAGGCTGCATCGCCCTAGCGATAGCCGGCAGCGTCAGGTCCGTACCGATGATTGCGACGAGTTCACAGCGCTGCACTGCCCAAGCCCCGCAGGCCTCGAGCGTTTGGCGCGCCGTGTCCTCGTCGCAATCGCAGTGGTGGCAGGACGGTGTACTTTCCCTCCTAACGACCTTGTGCAGGTATTTGGCGAAGCACCCATGCCCCGTCAAAACCTGCACCAGTCGGAAGGAGAGCACCGCGTGCCGCCTTTCCAACCACTGCATCAGCACCGGCCGGAAGGCCTCCACGGTTCGCACCCCGAACCGAGGCCTCTCCAGCCGGACTGCCCAACGGGCAATGACGTCTCGGCGGGTGTCGACGCGCCAGGCGGTGAGATCCCTTAACGAGACCACACCGCCCCCCGCTCGCACCCTCGTCTCCCGCCGATATAGTCCGGCGCGCATCGCCGCTTCCAGGTCCCACGGGGGAGTCCCGGCCACTGCCTGCGTGAATGAAGATATGCGTATGAAAGCAGTGAGTGCACATATGACGGCTGATAGGAGGCTATGGAAGGTAAGAACATGTTGTGCCGACCCCCACTTAGCGTGGGATGAGGGCAGGAAAATGATGATGATTCAGAATCATTCAAGTTAAGAATTTAATTCATAGTAAATTTAACTATAGGATTTTTGTTTAGTATTTTAACTATTTTTTACTAAAAATATATATTTAAATTCTTTTGAACTGGATTAAAATATATACTGTAATATAGTATGGCCTTCTAGCGAAAAAGCAGCTATGAAGGCAGAAACATTACTGCAAGAGAACAAAAACTCGAACTTAAGTTTACCAACCCGTCTGACCAGCGTGGTATAGTAGGTAAATTGCCCTCTTATTGTAGTGGAGGCTCAAACCCAAAAGTGGAACGTATTATACGTCATACGTTACATATATGCGCTGAAATGATGATGACAAATAATGATCGACGTATCATATTTTCTTACAATTTTAGTAGAATTCGTTGTCCCTACTACACATATGTAGGTACATATAAAAAAAATATAATATACATACATATTAATATTTTCAATGGTTCATAAAACGCAAAATTTTACTTCAAAACATAAATTCTTTTGTCTATCCGAGCTGACAGATTTATATAGCAATAAATTACACTTAATATAAAGGTGCGCATCGTCTACAACATTTGTTCAATCGATCACGGAACGTCCTGTTTTATCCTGACATAGAGACGGTAGGTAATCATATCGAGAATTATATGTACTTGGACTAAGGAGCCAGCGATATCGTGTCTTTGGTTTTATTTTTACGTCGGTGCTACTGGAGTTCTCTATTTATAATTCCTGAATTAGCTTTTCGACGTTAAGTGCTGGACGAAGATTTCACCTATAAAAAACAAACTATAGCGGTCATTGATTATAAGTTTTATTGCCGTAATCACAACGCTTGGTAGGAGGTTTGGCAAGGGATTACCAGCGCTTGATGCCGCGGGTGTCTGGACCGGGGAATAACCGGTCACCTGCAGAGAAGGTGCTCGCGTAAGGGCGACGCCCCGGCAGCATGCCAGGACGAGGATGAGAGATGGTACCGAAAGGGTAATGGACTAGCCATGTAATTTAAATCCAATACATTATATGTATATTTGCCGTGTGATGTCGGAGTAAGAATATAATTCACCATCACCACAACCCCCCTTTCTTCCTGTGGGTGTTGTAAAACAGGAATAAGGGATATAATATGCATACCTATAACATCTGTGCAAGAGATGGAAAACTTGTAATGAAACCCTAAACTAAAACGTCTAACAAGCGTGGCCAGCCCAACAGCGGGACGTGTATGAGCTGAAATGGTGATGAATGACATTATATATGCAAATTTTCTTGGTTTTAGCTCTAGTATGTACTAAACTCCTACTTAAACATATTTAGCTGAATGATATCTTCACAAATAAGACAGATTGTGATAAAGGTAATATTTCTATGAATATATGATATACGAATAACAGAATATATAAATAACATCATCATCATCATCATCGCAGCCCACATATGTCCCCCTGTTGGGTTCGTACTTCCTCCACAATGGGAGGGAATTTGACCTACTATACCATGCTGGTCAAACATGTTGATATAGGGCTCCATTTCGAGCTTTCCTTCTCTTGCACAGATGTTAGTCATCTTTTACGACATTCACGGGCAAGATAGGGAGTGGTGAATTGTGTTCTTAATCCGTTACCACACGGCAAATAAATAAAAAAACTATACTATATTAAATAAATAAAAGAAAAAAGCTATATAAATATAGCTAAGATTAAAATCTAAAACGTTTTATATCATATATCTTCTTGAACACTTGAGATTTATTATCTCTGAAGTGAATGCTTAGAGCTAGTACAACTAACATATGTATTGCTATACCTATATATTGCTCGGCCACGATACATATATTTTTTTAAATATTTTTTATTGTTGTTGGTTGCAAATGAGCAAACAGCACATCTGATGATAAATGATACTGCCGCTCAAGAATCTTTGTTAGACCGCTGCCTACCGTAAAGAAAGTCTGAAAGCGAGTAATGAGGTTCGGTAACATTAAAGGTATCATCAAAAGCTATCACATACAAACACCCTCAGAAAGTGGCGCTTCCAGTACTCTCGGTCACCGAACTAAGTGCAGTAACAAATCGTTACTGCTTTTGTCCAGGGGGCGTACTACGAAATTTCACAAAACTAAAAAATATCAGGGACGTTTTTTTTATCAAAGTTGAAGCAATATTACTCTGTTTTTTAATCATTGTAAAGTAACGTTGATTTAATATTATATAATAAACATATTGTATTACTGTCAAATGAGAAACCGACATAAAAGAAATAATTTCACATTGTCTTGTTTTCTCATGTGTGAACGATTTCAAGTGATATTTTCAAAATTATTTTACTGTTGTTATCTACACCAATAAATAAAATTGGAGTGTCTGTTTGTAATGTCAAAATAATAGACTTTTTTCATGCTTACACGGTTATTTGCACGACACCTATGCCTAAAATAGCGATTAAAAAATTTTTGTCTGTCTGTCTGTCTGTCTGTTTGTTCCGGGTAATCTTCATAACGGCTGGACCGATTTCAAAAATTCTTTCACCAATGGAAAGCTATAATATCAGGGCGTAAACTAGGCTATATTTTATCCCGGTATTCCCACGGGAACGGGAACTACGCGGGTAAAACGACTAAAACCGAAGGGAAGTGAGGGCGGGTTGCTAGTTCTGGAATAAAAATGCTATAAAAGATGTTAGTAATTCGACTGCGCTTATTACATCAACTTAAGAAATGACACATTGTATGGATGTGCACCGTAAGTTTTAAACTTTATTTTTTAATGTAAGCGTTCGTTTTATTACTTATACTTATTTTTTGTTATTAGTGAGTTAAATACTTTTCAAAATGACGTATCAAACATCAGAACTGATACAATTTTTTTTTTTTTTTTTTTTTTTTTTTTTTTTTTTTTTTTTTTTTTTTTTTTTTTTTTGTGTGTGACTTAGTTGTTAGCCTCAGATGGCTGTGACAACTTTACCCGGACTGGTGGGTGAGCGCTGAGGGCTCTCAACCCGCTTAAAGTTAAGCGACCCATCCCGAGGGCACCCCCTGTGGGGTACGGACCTCGGCTCGGGCGGTCGCTGGCAAAGTGGGCACTCCCACGTTTATGATTTTAACGCGACACGTCTTCCTTCCCCGTCGGCGGGGGCGGTAACGTGGATATTTACTACTATTTGTCAAGGCCGCGCGGGCTGTGTATGCCTCAGTCTGGGCGAGAGTAATAGTGTCGTCGGGTTCGTCGAGTATTAGTCGCGGTTGTTTAATCGCGGACATTTTAGAGGGGATGTAAGAAGCCGCCCTTACCACTAATGGGTTCGGGTGTGTCGCGGCAGAGTCGAAGTAGCGGCGGGAGCACTGTTTCATGTATTGCCTGATGGTCGGCAAGCCAAGATCTATGTGAAGATCCACATTGCGCATGTACCACGGTGCTCCCGTCGCTCGGCGCATGAACCTATTCTGTAATGCCTGTAGCCAATGTAGCCTGCGTGGCTTCGCTTGTGTAAACACTACACTTGCATACGTCATGATAGGACGTATACAAGCGGTGTATAATCTAACTTTATTACGGAGAGATAGCTTAGACTTTGCGTGTACTAAGCTGTGTAACCATCCTAGCACTAGGGCTGCGCGCGCGCGGACTCGCACTATGTGAGGACCGAAGGTCAGTCGTCTGTCCAAGGTCACACCCAGATATTTGACCTCCCTTGTCCAGGGGATGGGTTGGTCGAACATCTTTATCTGTGGATATTCAGCCATTGGGTAGCGGCGATCTATCCCCTTATGAAATATGATCGCCTGGCTTTTGGTGGGGTTTATACCGATTCTCCATTTCCTAGTCCATTTGGCTAGGGCGGTAGCCGCAGTTTGGAGAACGGTTGTCACTGTTGAGGGAGATCGACCTGCATAGAAGATGGCAGTGTCGTCAGCGAATAATGCTGTTTGTATTCTACTATGTTGGGGTATGTCGCTGGTGAACAGCGAGAAGAGAATTGGAGAGAGCACCGATCCCTGGGGGACGCCGGCTTCTAGTTTGTGCGGTGCTGATAAAGTACCTTCCACTCTGTAGCGAAAGCTACGCTCGAGTAGGAAGTCTCTAACTATCATAACTAAATAGTGGGGGATTTTGAGCTTTATTAACTTGAAAATAAGGCCGTTATGCCAGACTTTGTCAAACGCTTTTTCTACATCAAATAGAAGCATACCCGTATATAAACCGCGTTGCAGTTTATAACTTGTATACTCGACTATTCGATGTACTTGCTGAACGCAAGAGTGTTGCGTGCGAAAGCCGAACTGAATCGGCAGGATGAGGTTGTTTTCCTCAGCGTACTTTCTTAGCCTACTAAGTAGTACGCGCTCATATATTTTACCTAAACTGTTGAGTAAACTAATCGGGCGATATGATGACGGTTCGGTACGTCGCTTGCCGGGTTTAGGTATACCTATTACCACGGCTTTTTTCCATTGTTTAGGAAATATGTAATTGACTAATGCGGCGTTAATAATTGCTGTTAATATTAATAATAGTGAATGAGAGAAGAGTTTAATAACTCTATTAGAAATACCGTCCGAACCGGGGGATTTCCTAGGGTGGAGACCTCTAACTATCGACTGAACCTCCTCCACTGTCGCTGTTGGTATAGGCTCTTGTGGCTCAGCGTCTGCGGTACGCGTACGCGATGTACATCGTTCCACTTCGCTGTTAACGGTGTCGGTGTGTCGCGCGTCTGTGTGTTGTGTACTCGACGTACATTGCTGCTCAAGGTCGGCCGCCAGACATTCAGACTTTTCATCGTCATCGAACGCCGGCGGTTGGTTGGGGCGGTTTAAGGGTGGCATGGTGGACACCGTATCCTTTTTGAAAGAACGGGCAAGCCGCCAGTAAGCCTGGTGCGAAGGCTCCAGTTCGCTTAAGGTGGCGTCCCATTCGTTTTGTCTAAACTCATTTATAGCCGTCTTAACCGCCCTCTGCAGTGACCGCATATGATAGCGGTTATCTTCGCAGGGGAAGCGGTCGTAGGCTCTTATGGCTGCGTTCTTACGCCTCAATAGGTCGCGGACGTCAGCGGGTAAGCACCTTCTACGATTGCTCGTGTCGGGCACTCTCCGTGAACAATCGTTAACTAACGATTGTACGTGACCGGTGAGGGCGTCGATCGCGGATTCGATGTCCTCTTTATTGTTCAATGTGTTACATATACTGTCAAGATGAGCCGACGAGGAGGGAGACTGGAGTTTAGCCTTCAGTTGCTCCCAGTCTGTGCACACTTTCTCAGTGGGGGTGAGGCCTGAGGGGCCGTATCGGGGGGCGAAGTCAATGACCACCGGGCGGTGATCCGAGTTAAGCTCGTGTATTACCTCTATTAGACATAAACGGAGGTTTATGTTTTTTAATAGGGCTATATCTAATACGTCGGGCCTGTGCTCGACTGTGTGAGGGAAGTGAGTCGGCTCCATTGGGGCTATGATGTCGAACCCGAGCCGATCTGCGTAAGTCTCGAGGGCCAGTCCCCTGCGGTTGTTGGTGTGGCTATTCCACGACTTACTTTTGGCGTTTAAATCGCCTGCGATAATGACGGCGTCGCCGAGTTTTAAGAGGGCTTGGAGGTCACTCTCAAGCAACTCTTTTGGTGTGTCCCCATTAGGAGGAGAAAGGTATGCTGATGCTATGATCAGTGGCTGGTGACCGGTGAGGGCCAGCCGACAGACCGAGGCTTCAATGTACGTCATGGCGGGCGGATCTAGGGGTGTGCAGTGCAGTGACCTTTTGTAATATATGAGGGTCCCACCTAAGGGAGAGCCGACCCTATCGTTGCGCACTAAATTGTAGTTTGCAATTTTAGGGTCTCTTGAGTAGGGTTTAAGAAAAGTCTCTTGGACTAGTAAAAGGTCAAGCTGCTGGTCTTGTAGGAATGTACCTATTTCGTCTCTCTGGCGAGCGAGACCGTTCGCGTTGAAAAACCCTACGCGGAGTGATCTTGTTTTGACTCTGCCTGGTGTGTACGTATCCATACTTAGGCTCTGAAGGAACCGAGGCTCTCTAGAACGGGTGAGAACCTCATGGCGACGTTGAGTAACGCGAGGCTGTTGCCTTCGTTTTTACGCAGTTCTGCTGCGATTACGCGTATTTCTGATAGATTTATTATTGACGCGAATCTGGCCACTAGGTCTAGATCCGGGTCTAGACCGCTAGCGGCTGGCGCGTGTGTGTTAATAGGTTTGCCTTGAGGAGGCTTAGGGAGGCTTTTGCCCAACGGTTGGCGGTTTATAATTATTATTATTATTAGCGGCCTTTGCCGACGGTGTCGCGTTCGCGGGTGCCGGCGGGGTGGCTAATTTGGTGGGCAGGGGGGGGTATTCCGCCCTGCTTTGGGAATTAACCCACGGGTTGCGTGTGGGTTTAGGTGCCGGAAGGTACCTTTGTGGTGGGGGTGGTGGTGGCCTCCTCATAACCGGCCGTGGTGCGCGTAGGCAGCCACGGTAGTTTGCGGGGTGTCCCACTTGCCCGCATAGTACACACGATGGTGGTGTGGTACTTTTTGTGGGGTCGTTGGCTTTAGGCCTAGCGCAGTCCGCCGTAGCGTGGTCCTCCAGGCACTTTACGCACCTGGGCCGCGCGTGGCAGTTGCGCGCTGAGTGGCCATATAGCTGGCACCGGTGGCATTGCGATAGCATGCCATTCCGGCGCGGGGGTTCAACCACGATGCCGGAGAGGCCGCACACCGTGGTGATGTTGAAAATGTCCTTGCCCTTCTGAGAGAGGTCAAGGACGACCATTATAAAGTCGAACGGTTGTCTTGTGTGTCCGCGGATCATCCGGTGCACCTCGATCACCGGTAGTCCTTGTTGAGATAGGTCCTCCTAGACCAGGTCGGTACCTAACTCGACCGGAACGTTGCGTATAACTACGCGAAGTTTTCGTTCCTCGGGGAGGGTGAAGGTGTGGTACGGGATGTTCTGGCTACGTAACATAGCCGTAAGTTTGCGGTGGTCGTCCGATGTGGACAACTGCACCTTTATACCTTCGGCCGTTGAACGGGCCGTACGGTATAGTACTCGGTTGGTGTTACACCAAGCCGAGACGGGCATCCACTTCTCCTTGTTTCTAATGACAAGGGGAGGCGGGGTGGGGGGTTTGTAAACCTTAGCCGGGGGCTGCTGTACCTGTGGCTTTGGTGTCGGGGTGGGGGGGGGGTGACGTCATTGGCGGCAGAGGTGCTCGCCTCGTCAAGTTTGGCGGCCTTTCGCGCCTTTTTCTGGTTCTTACGCCCCCTTTTACGGGAGCTGACCACTGTGTAGTCGGAGTCCGCCGAGGTGGACTCGGACTCGGAACCGGCGGACGACGACGCCGTATCGGCGTTCTCATCGTCGGTCGTTTCTTCAGTTTCCATTTCGATGGACGGGGTTTGTTCCTCTTCCGGGGAGGCGGGGGAGTCAGAATGCACCGGCCCGGATACGGGCTCGGTGTTCGCGATCGCGGGGCGGTCGGGAATCATATTCCCGAACCGTTTTTTCAGCAGGGTGTAAATTTCCTCGTCGGCGAGGAGCATATCGAAATTAATGGCTGGAAGAGCCATGGTGGGAGGTGGTTTATTCCTGCGCGTTAAAAATAATATTTGCCTACTCCCCAGGGGGAAAACCCGGGGATGTGTATTTGTGTTCCCTCCCAACCGGGTTAGGTCAGGAGGATGTACTTAGAAAACTAGGTGTGCCCTAAGCTGTGATTAACCCTTCGCCGATCTTATTGTGCGAGAGGGGCCCTAGCTGCCCGAGTGGCGGAGAGGTATTCGGCCTGTGAGGGCCGGCACTCCCAAGCTACGCACTCAGGAATAGGAGAAGGAGGTGGAAGGGTGGGAGAGGTGATAGTCGGGGTAGACTAGGGGTCACCCCCAAGGCCTACTGGTCCGACCCCGTTCGAAGAAGCGCCTCGCCCTTAAGGGGGTCGGCAGGCGATTCGGGGCTTCGCCTCACCCGGCTTTGTTGACACCGTTAGGTTTCAACCGGGGACCAAGAGAAACTTGGTTTTTCCCTTAAGGGGTCACTTTGACTTTAATCTACTAGACAGAAACAAATATTACTACCTGACCTTGCTTTGAACGCAGGCAGTTAGCAATATTCGTGAGCAGTCCAATAATTCGCCTCGAAAGAGGCGGTTTTGCACTGCCACTTGGCTCGTCCGTTAAAAAGCGCGCGAACAATCGTCAGCGTACGTGAGCGCACGTGTGACGTAATCGGGAGCGTACGTGAGATCGAGAGAGCGCGGAACGGCACGCGAGCGTACCGAGAGACGGACAAGCGCGGAATGACTGATACAATTTTTTTTTTTTTTTTTTTTTGTGTGTATTTAGCTGTTGGTCGCAGATGACCTTGACAGCTTAACGCGGGCAATGGGCGAGCTGAAGGCTCTCAACCCGGTGTTGACTGATACAATATTATGTGAGATCTTTTATAATGATAAAAACATTATGAAAAATAACATTATTATTCTTGATGCTCAATAAACTGCGAATTTAAAACTGCCCGCCCACTATTATATTACTAATAAAATTCTCAGAAGAAAGCTTCAACTTTGGAATTAAAGCGACAACAAACTCGACGCCTACGATATGGCAAAATGTGAATGTCACACCTCTGCTCAAAACCTTCTATTATAAAAATAACAAGTCAAAGTGCGTACGATTAGAAAAAAATGTATAGATTTTTATAACGACCTCCTACACTGAATGTCGGGTATAGCTCCACACAGAACAAACATGTATGAGATCAACAAATACTAGTTGCGTGTGTGAATGTAATTTGTGTGTGTAAGACAAAAACCACCTGGGCGTACCAGGCGTCTATCAAGTACCATGTGATTGTGGCAAGAGTTATGTGGGAGAAACTGGACGCAACATCGTCACCAGACTAATTGAACACATCAGGAGTATGAAGAGCATGGATACGACACAATCAGCAATAGCAGAGCATGCCAGTCTCGCGAATATAAGGCACTACATTCGGTTCGACAAAGCCTCCGTATTAGCCACAGAGAGACGTTACAGACCGCGGAAAATACGTGAGGCCATAGAGATAAACCGACATCGGACCTTCAACAGAGAGGGTGGATGGAAGCTGTCGTCAGCATGGTTACCAGCTCTTAATACTGCCGTAAGTCGTAAGGTGATGGTGTGCGTGGAGAGTGACGTGACCAGCGTGGTATGTGATGGTGACGACACACGGAGTGACATACCAACAACGCCGCTTAACTCAGGGTGTGAAGTTTCGTCCGACGTTTCCGCCGAGGACTATCAAGAGGCGAACACCTCCCCCGCACCCCTCATGGCTGTGTCGAGGCGCGCTGCTCGATATGCATCGCGCAGTGCACGCCGGGGCCTCGCAGACGCCGCTGCGCACTCGCCCTGATGATGAGCATCGGACATGCTCGAAACCCGGGTCGACGTAATCGATCTCAGCACGTGAGTGTTTTTGCCGTTTTAGATATTGTAATTTGTGTCCGTTAATTGTTGGTTTGTTTGTGACTATAAAACAGTAATTCAGTTCTTAATCAAAGTACTGTATTATCATCTCTGTGTATTTTAGAGCATGGAGAAGAGTGTATAGTAGGAATAAATGTTCACCTCCTTATCCCGTGGGTTTCGTAAAACTTGATAAAGGGACGTAAGCAGATAAATTCACTGCAAGAAAAGGTATTTCGAAAAAAAACCTTATGCTAACGGGTCAGCATCTCTTTTTATTTTTTAGGGTTCATTACAAAACAGGTTGAAAAAAGCAGAATATGTTAGATAGAGCTTTTTCTAAGGTTAAAAGTCAGCCGTCTACTTGACGTGAAACTTCCTTAAGAAATACGGCAATATATGGAATAAATAAAAAATATACGTATTGTAACGGAGAATATAAAGTATCCTATCATTTTCAGCGAGTGTCGTATCAAACCTCAGAGTAAGGGATCTCTGTATATCAAATTGATGTCTAAGAACTTAAATGGATATGTTTTCAAGAGCAAGAAACTCTCTAATACTGTAAGTCAACTCATCCGACGCACTAAATTAAGCCACGTAAATTAAGCTACTTATTTTATTATTATGGAGAAAGTTATAAATGAAAAGAAAATAAGAATTTTGTTAACGAAAGAAGAAATAAATTGAAAAGTTTAATGATTAATTAGAATTTAAAATAATATATGAATAAGTATGCAATTGTTAATATTGTGTAGCGAACGTTTTTTTTAACAATTTGATTCCTACTTAATTGTGTCTCAGTATCCTATGGAATTGAAATTGAATTTCGCTGTACTGTTTCGATTTTTACTGATTAAATTCGAATCCGAGACAAATTCACTGTCTTTCAATAAAGAAGTACATAAACGTTTTTAGATTTTTCAATGCGGAGACGTCGCGTATATACGTTTTTTTTTAAAAGACGTATAAAGTTCAATAGAAAAGATATATTATGCTATCTCAATATTACAGAAAGTGAATATGCGCCATCCAGCTCTACGCAATCTCGCCCCTTTAATCTAATTGAATATATATTCATTTGTAGGTAGATAATACAGACATTTTTATGGGTTGGATTGGATCTCAAATTATCTTGATAGAAACATTGCTTATAAAAGTGCTGATGACTGCATAGATGGTGTAGTCAAAGTATCAACCTCCTACAATCAGAGATATGAGAGGGATTGCTACAAGGGAAATTAATTTTCCGAAGTCTGGACGTAATTTTATTCGTCAACGGATTTCTATTAAATTTTACAATCTGGTAGATATAAATTTTCATTAGAATGGGGAAATTGTGAGCGCGATGCCTCGAGGATCGTTGGGGAGGCACCCGGAATGTTATCCTGCAGGGCTGGCCAAGGATTTCGGTACCAGTGGACGGCCCATTCGCCATTGGGCGAAGAATGGTACCGAAGTACAGAAATACGGTAGGTCATGGGGTCACGCGCTACCCTTTCATCTACTCGGGATGGGACCGACAACGTGGTTCCACTCTATGGAGTGGAGCTTAACAGAAGAAATAGGAAGATTGACTATTCAAATTTTATTTCTCCATCATATGTCATGCAAATGTTCTTCATAGCATTAAAGTCAAAATGCGCGTAGAATCTCATCATCATCATCATTTCAGCCTATTGCCGTCCACTGCTGGACGTAGGCCTCCCTCATGTTGCGCCACAATGTGCGGTCCTGTGCCGCATGCATCCAACGACGCCCCGCAACTTTCACTAGGTCATCGGTCCACCTAGTAGGGGGGCGTCCAACACTGCGTCGTCCGATACGTGGTCGCCACTCGAGAACCTTTCTTCCCCAGCGGTTGTCGGTTCGTCGAGCGATGTGGCCTGCCCATTGCCACTTCAGCGTGCTAATTCTTCGTGCTATGTTGGTTACACCCGTTCTTCTGCGGATTTCCGTATTCCGGATTCTATCTCGCAGAGAAATCCCGAGCATAGCCCGCTCCATAGCACGCTGAGCGACTTTGAGCCTTGATATGAGGCCTACATTTAGGGACCACGTTTCAGTGCCGTAAGTCATCACTAGTAACACACACTGGTCGTAGACCTGTGTTTTCAGACACTGAGGTATGTTGGACGAGAAGATCCTCTTAAGTTTCCCGAACGCTGCCCAACCGAGTTGGATTCGTCGGCTGATCTCTTTCTCGAAATTACATCTACCTAACTAGACGTAGAATCTAAATAGATGAAACCCATAGTGTAAATGGTATAACCAGGAACACACTATTGACTTTTCTTTAGTGGAGTGACGATTCTAAATGGACTAAAGTTACTTAGGTCTGTATTATTTTGTCAAACTCACGTATTTAGGTTACATTAGTTAGTACTTTTGCTCGATACATTTGCGAGGCTCAGACAAAGACTTTAATTATTCTTAATAGAATAATTAAAGTCAAATTAAAATAATAATAATTTATTATATGCCTGCCCTCATCCCACGCTATGTGGGGTCAGCACAACATGAACTTACCTTTCTTAAGTTCATGTTGTCTACAGTTTCGGCTATTTATTTTATGACCGGCCGCACGCCTGACGTCAACACTCCTCAGGAATTTTCGTTAATGGGAAAGGGACGGGAATATGCCGGATGTATATGGTGGAAACTGGGTTAGGGCCCACTACTGCCATTAGATATGGGATAGAAGTATGACAGGAGCAGCTGGAGCAGTGCGGGATCGCGTGCCCATAGCGACACTAATCAGTTAACGGACAGTCAACTGGTAGTGGCACCCTCTGAACATACTTTAATTATTCTATTGTCAAATTAAAATTTAAAAGCGCCACATGATATTTTGACATGCTCGACAATACCCCACTTGATAACCCATCTTATTATTGAAATAATTTAAAAAAATATTGGCAGTCTATGGTGTGATCGATGTGAGTACCCAGTATTATTATCCAACGCGCGTCCTCTCTCTATGAATTTTAAACGGATCAACGTCTCTGTTGCTCTGTCTTCAAATATCATCTTACCATCGCCACGTTTTTTATGTGTTTTATAAGACGACTGAATAAATTGAGAATATATGCAAGCTTAACAAGAATAGCTAATTTCGTATAAAATCATATGCTGTCTCCCTTTGTCAGGATAGCATAACGTTATCTCTTCTGCGAGGCAGTCGTCTCGCAGAAAGAGGCGGTGGAGCGTATCCGGGAGGAACTCCTCTACTATGATATGTTCTGCTAGTACCTGTGCCTGGTGGATGGACCGAGAATGAGTCCGTCAGCCGCAGAGAGGCCGATCATGTAAGGTGACGCCCCGGCAATAGTGTTTTGTTATCGGGCCATCGAAGGGAGCGGTACACGATCCGGCGGTTCGGCCACGAATGTCGAGGAACCTGCATTAGTGATCGGCCCAATGGCGATGGGAAAAGAACAGGCTAGATCAACTATACTCTAAGTGTGTTCCGCGGAACCCTAGGGTTCCGTGATACCTCTGTCGGGGTTCCGCAGGAATTTAGAAATAAAAAAATCAAAACACCTCTCTCTGGTCGCTCCGCGGCTGTGCGGACTCCGCGGCCGCGCGGAGACAAAACGCTATGAATGTTATTTATTTATTTATTTGTATTTGTATAAGCTTGTGTTACATTAGCTAGTACAATATCTCATAAGTTTGGTCTCAACAATTTTATACTTGTACAACGCGTTCGCTCTAAGTTTGCCGGTCTGTGGAATGCGCGTACCCTCCCCCACGTGACAACAAAACTTATAATGTGTCATAGTTTTACCCAAATATCTAACGTACACAATTTTTATTGTTACAATTAAATAAAAAATTTCGAACGTCATACACTCATACCTATCGCCAGCGGCAAACTTAAAACGAGCGGGTAGTATACTTGTAAGCGCTCAGTCTCTTTGATAAAAGCCGCCTCTGAATTAGACGCTATAGTTGTCAACTAGCGACTTTCGTCTCTAACTTCAAAGGATAAAGTCGATATTGTTTACAACGCTATTTTTAAATTTCTGTTTTTATTTTTGCTTTTTGTTTATCAAAGGTGCCGACTCGAGTATTTTCGAGAATATTTGAGATCGAGTCTAGGACTAAGTATAAAAGTGGCGATCGCGCGTTGGCGTCGTCAGTTGATGATTAGCGTTCGGAGCGATAAGTTACTACCTACTTACAAGCTCGCTAGCGAGAAACTAGTGTTCATTGTTTTACTGCCTGCTGTATTCTGTTGTCTCAGTTTTATACATTTCTTCCCTGTAGGTTCTAAATTTAGTCTCTTATACGCAGTAACGATTGTGCATTATTTAAACCCCACTATCCTGACTTGTAACATTATAAATAAAGAAGAATGGAACGTTGGCTTAAAGGTGTTAAACGTGTTCCAACAACATCTTCTAATGACGCTGAATGTTCAAAAGCAATGCGCGCGGAGAATTTAGCAATCACCGATCCAGAAGATGATGCCACGAGTGCCACGACGTCAAGCTCGACGGTTTCAAAGACGAAAAAAAGGAAGTATGATGAATCTTATATCAGTTTCGGATTTGTTGATTCCAACGGCTCACCTCTCTGCATGCTCTGTAGTAAACTGCTTCCTAATAGTTCCATGGCACCTGCCAAATTGCGTCGACATTTAGAAACCGTACACCCCGAGACTAAAGACAAGAATAAAGAATTTTTTGTTCGCAAAAAAGATCAGTTATTAGAAAGTCAAAAAAATATGATGCATGTAACACAAACTACCAACGAAAAGGCCACGGAGGCATCATACTTAGTTAGCTATCGCATTGCACAAGCAGGTGAAGCGCACACTATCGCTGAGAAATTAATAAAACCATCTGTATTAGACATAACAAAATGTATGCTTGATGAAAAATCTGCAAAGCATCTTTCTACTGTTCCGCTATCAAACGATACTGTTTCACGACGAATCCATGATCTGGCAAGCTACGTCAAACAAGAACTAGTTACACGTCTACAAAATACACGATTCGCTTTGCAAATGGACGAGTCGACTGATGTCGCTGGTTTGGCTATCCTGCTGGTTATTGTGAGATATCCATATAAAAGTTCTTTTGAAGAAGACATGCTTATGTGTTCATCGCTGCTTACAAACACTACCGGGGAAGAAATTTTTAATAAAATAAATATATTTTTTGAAGTACATAATCTCAGTTGGAACAATTGCATTGACATTTGTACAGATGGGGCCAAGGCGATGACAGGTAAAACAGCAGGAGCAGTGTCACGAATGAAAAATAAAGCGCCTAATTGTAGTTCCAGTCATTGTATTCTGCATAGACAAGCACTTGCGATGAAGCAAATGCCGTCTAATCTAAAATTAGTTATGGATGAAGCGGTAAAAATAATTAATTTTATCAAATCACGACCACTACAATCCCGATTGTTCTCATTATTGTGTGAAAATTATGGCAGCAAACATAAAACACTGCTGCTCCATACAGAAGTGCGATGGCTGTCTCGGGGAAAAACTTTAACAAGGCTATTTGAACTTAGAGCCGAGTTACAAATGTTTCTTTCAGCAGATACTTCTTTTAATTTGAAGGACCGTTTGTATGATAAAACTTGGTTGTTCCGATTGTCTTTTATGGCGGATATCTTTCAAAAACTTAACGAATTAAATTTATCGTTGCAAGGTAAACAGACAACAGTGTTTCAGGCCTATAATAAAATAACTGCTTTTAAAAGAAAATTAGATTTTTGGATCATTTGCATTGGTAAGAAAGAAATAGAAAGTTTTACGTTACTCAGTGAGTTTGTTAGCGAAAACGACTCAGAAATGTTTGAAGATAATGTGTTTGAAGAATTGGTCCAATATCTCAGTTCGATGCGCGCATCTTTTGAAAAGTATTTTCCCGAAGAACACAATACAAAAATTAAAGTGAACTCCTGGATTCATAATCCTTTTTTACCCAACTTGGAAAAGCCTGAAACATGTCAAATGAGATATATGAATCTCTTTTAGAAATGTCATCAGACACAAGTATGGAGTCATTGTTCAAAACGACGCCTCTTAATGATTTTTGGTGCAGAATCCAAGATGAATATGCAATGCTTGGCCAAATGGCTCTGGATATTCTTCTCCCGTTCCCAACTACATATTTGTGCGAAACAGGATTCTCTACCTACGCAGCCACGAAAACAAAATATCGCAATAGACTGGACGCCGAAGCTGATATGAGACTCCAACTTTCTTCCATCAAACCTGATATCAAGCAATTGATGAAAAATAAAAAACAGTTTCATACCTCCCACTAGTTAGATTTTTTCTTTTTTAATGTTTTCTATTATTGTCCTTACCAAGTGGTGAAGTAAATAATAATTAGTAACTGATACATTGTACTTTTATTATGCTGATTAATATAGAATACACTTATAAAAATAATTGTTTTATTGTAGGGTTCCATCAAGTATTTTGCTTCCCAAAAGGGTTCCGTCATTTAAAAAGTTTGAGAACCACTGGGCTAGATTATGGGGTCGTACGCCACCCGCCGCACCGGCAGATTGGGCATGGTTCGGACACACCGCTACCATAAAAGAAATATAATATTATCTGCCCTTGTTAAGAAACTTACCTTAACTGCCACACGAGTGTAGGTTGTCCATAGAGTAAAATAAAAAATGGCGGACAAAATTATTTTTTGCAAAAAAAGAAACCACCTTCAATAATAGATAAATTTAGACATTTTTTTTTGTTTATGGTTGATTTTTCAAAAATCACTTGTCCGGTTTTGATAAAATTTTCATGGGATCATTTGAAAAGTATACCTTACCAACAAAAAAAGAAATATCAAAATCGGTTCATAAACGAAGAAGTTATCCGCGAACAAACATTAAAAAAGCATATATACGGTCGAATTGAGAAATCTCCTCTTTTTTTGAAGTCGGTTAAAAATAATAAAAATCGAACCAAAAATGGTCCTAATATTGTTCTGAATAAAAAACCTATTTTTACCTCAATTATTTTATTCTGAACATGAACTCTTTTAGTTAGAAATTGACTTACAAATTGATAAAATAATGTAACGCTAACAAAATAAGTACATAGGGCCCCAACAAATTGTGTCTAAATTAGATTTGACAATGATTTCAACTCATGCTAAAAAGGTTAAAGGAACGAGGCTTGAAGGCTGCCTTAGTAATTTATATAAACATGACAAATGCGAGAATTGTAACAACAGGTTTATTTTTAAATCGCGTCTTCGCGTTCTCTTTTCTATTTTGAGTTTGGATACTGCAACTTTAGGATAACGACACTCGAGTATGAACCTATAGACAAGGAAACAATGTTGGTACAATCCGTATAAACAGGTCTACTTCGTCTATGGTGATAACTTTATTTCTAGAAGGACCGTTCATACCACATCTTCCGTAGTTTATATTCACAAGAATAGAACTTCAATAAACTATTTTCCTACGACAGCGGGATACGGAGTAAAACGATAATAAATGTACGAGCTCTTATATCCATTAATACCACTATATTTTGCCCGTGAATATCCTAAATATGACTAAGGTTTGATGTTAGATGCATATTATGTATTAACCAAGACGCGAAAAGTTCAAAATCTCTATATGAATTGTCTGATTAACGTGTTAATGTAGTCAAATTTCTTTGCTATTATGAAAGTGACTCGAGCCCAGCAGTGGGCCTATATGAACTGAGATAATGATTGTGATACATCTAATTTATATTTTATTAATTTTTAAGGAAAATGTTACTACAATTATACTTAATTACTAGCAGAGCCAACAGACGTTGTTCTGTTTAAATCTAAAAAAACGTAAAAGGAATTCTTCTTGAAATCATTCGCAGCACCACCTACTGGTTTCAATGATTAATATAAAACATTTGAATATCCATCGGAACGGCCACAAAAAATCATTAAAATCGGTCCAGCGGTTTAAAAGGAGTTCAATTACAAATACACGAACAGAAGATTTATTTATGTAAAAAAGATACGTACTATTGTATGAGCCCCTTTTAATGTACGTTTGCCTAATGCTAATAATAATAAATAACATACTTTGCAAAAAGTATTATATACTTCAACGTAAAATAATATCCTTTGTAGACAAAAACTTCTGTAGCGTAATTCCAAACTCCAGTAAAGACATAACAATTAAACAATCTTATCGAAGTTCAAATTATGTTCATGTTTATCTCTTTCATTTAGAACTTCATGTTAGCTTATAAATCTTGATTTTAAATATCAAAATTGCAAGATAATAGAAGTGATAGAGTAAATATACAATTCACTGCCCCCGTGGATGTAGTAAAAAGCGGCTAAAGGATAAAATATGCATATAACATTCACGCACGAAAAGGAAAACTTGAAATAAAACCATATACCAAACAGTTTTGACTAACATGGTTTTGTAGGTTCTTTCCCTCTTATTATAGAGGAAACGTATATGAGCCGAGATGATTATGATGAGCAATTTTGCGAAACTTACGCTAAGGCACATGTTTTATTGATGTAAATGTTTTAGTGATATAAATGTTTTAGTGATGTAAATGTTTTAGTGATATAAATGCCTAATTACATCTTTGAATTCCTATATAGTTGCATATTACAATTGATTTACTACTATTTTTGTCAAATAGTCTTCTTTTTATAGATCAACAACGTCGCATTATTAAGCACGGACCATCACAATGGGCGACGTACCACACTGGTCAAATTACGTATAACTACACCGGTCAAAATAGATTGGTATGATTTTATTTCGTTTTCTCTTTATCCTCTAACAATGTTACCTACTATGCCGTCTACTTTTTTTTATTACTCCTGGGTAAGGTAGGAATAGAAATAAATTGAATTACTAAAAATGAATGATCACCCCACTTTCGAGCTTAGGCCTCTCCACTGTGGGAGGGATATTGACCTACTATACCACACTGGTCAAACTTATTGGCATACGTTTTATGTTAAGTTTGCCTTCTCTCGCATCGATATTATCCGCATATATTTATCTGTTCTTATGCGTAGTTTTCAACTATTAATCAAAATTCTAAATTAACCTACAGCGTTTCCAGTTTCTCTAAGGAGGACGCGAAACAATTCAAATGAGTTACTGTTAAATGTTTGTGTGTTTATCTTGAGAAAACCGACAGCGGTTTGTCGTTGTAGGTTTGAAACTGTTTCAAAAGTTTCTGATGTATTGCGCTATTATGGCGTATTGTTCAACAAGCAACCTGCTACAAGTTATAGATCCTTTGTCTTCTCTTTTGGCAGGCATTCACGCTTTTATGTCTTAAGCCAGTTGAGGAATAACCACCCTCTGTCCTCACCTTTACGAGCTGTAAAACCGGTTAAGGACACACCTCAAATTTTCTTCTCCTTTACGAGCTGTAAAAACCAGTTGAGGACACACCACACTTTTTCTTCTCATTTAGGTACGAGCTGTAAAATCCGGTTGAGGAAGCACCACCTTTTTATCTCTCTTTTGGCAGCTGTAAAAATCGGTTCAAGGAACACCGTACCTTTTTCTCTCCTTTGCCAGCTATAAAACCCCTTGTGGAAACACTGGTTGAGGACACGCCACACTGTTTCGTCTCCTTTACCAGCTGTAAAAACCGGTTGAGTAATCACTATCCTTTATTCTGTCCTTTGACAGCCGTAAAAATCGCATTCTGCTATCTTGTTCAACTTTTAGATATTTTCAATATCTTGATTTTATATGCAATGATTACAACTTTTCTTTGTGGTTGTAATAATAGACGACTAAGAGATTTAACACGCTTATAACATCTATTCAAAGGAAGGAAAACTCAACAGCTTGACCAGCCGGATATTATTATTAATTATACATTATTATTAATTACAGTGGTACGTATGCACAGCTCATATTGAATTATTGCTCAATTGAAATATTTTTTTTTATAAAATGTCAACACATAAATATGCGTAAGATACAAAGCTTTAGTCTTGTCGTTGTCATATGACAGTTCTACTTTTAGACATTTTTATTTATCAATGGGAAGCAAAGTAGCCTAATATTTGATGCTGGCTCGGCGGTTTGCCATGGTTTTGAGTATTCCTTCTCTTATATATCATCATCATCATCTCGGCTCAAAAACATCCCACTGCTGGGCCCAGCCTCCTCCAAAATAGGAGGGAAATCGACCTTACCTTACCATGCCAGTCAGACAAGTTGGTATAGGGTTTTATGTCGAGTTTTCTTTTCTTGCATAGGCATTATCTGTAATCTGTATATCATATCCCTTTGTCATCTTTTAGGAAACCCACGGGCGAGGAGGTGATGTATTGTATTTTAACTCCGTCACCACACGGAAGTCTTAAATATTAACTATTACTATTAGTTAGCCTTCTTTTATAGTACCCACGGGGGAGCTAAGGACGAATTATATTTCTAAACCATCACCTCTAGTAAAGACAAATAACAAATGATTGTAGATGGAGATAGGAAAGTAAAATAAAACTTTTCAATCGTCTGCATAGATATTTTATCCTTCCTTATTTTTTATTTTTTTCTCAAGCTCGTTGATGTTGTATCACAAAATTACACAAACAACAATGTTACGTAGGCGACTGTATTACAAAATAACAGAAAATTAACCATCATTTTGCTATCTCTACATTATTACTATATAACTTTATATATAGCTTTATTTCTTATATAAATCTACGATAAGATGCTTATCAGAAATGCTTCTTATTAATTATATATGCGTGGGTTCATAACAGGGTTAAGCTGGAAATCAACGCCGGGATTTTGTCTGGTAAATACTGAGCAAATTCCATACATATTGCGTCGATCCCAAGCAATTGGGATAAGAACAAGATGGTCCCGAGTCTCCTAGGATTGTTACTTCTTTCTCTTAGTAGTCTCCCGGTCAGTTTTTATAACGAGCAAGTTTCTATGAAAATAATTTAGTTGGTGAAATGTTTTCTTAATGCGTCACCGTATGGGAAGATTTTTATAGTTAAAACTTTTTTATTCATAGTTACAGTAACTATAATACGAAATGATATTCGAACAAAAAATAAAACCCATTTCATACGACCCATATCTAACATAATAGGGGTGCATGGTAAATCGCACCGTCGCGTTTTTATTTCTTTTTTTTTTTGCATAGTTACATCGACGTCCCGACCAGCTGATGACCTCTTTTTTCAACATTCCTGAGCGCAGCTAAATGTATAGAAGTCAAAGCAAAAATTATTTAACGAGTTGATTGAAGCTGGCGTATTCCAGCGAAGAAGTCGTGAAATAAAAAAGGCTATGAATTTAATGCATAATTTCGTAGATATTTCTTTGCTTTATTTGTGCTGTGACATAATTACGTGATTACTTTTTCCAATTTCGAATGCAGGATCAAGCAAAAATTCTACCTAGGCTTTCTTGCAGATTTTCTAAAGAAACTCATCATAATGTCCAATAAAGAACCAATGGGCACAAGCTTTAAACATATTCAAAACAATAATTTGTGAATGTCATAAAGATTTCTGATATTTATGCGAGTATTGCATATCATAAACAAAACTACTTTATTAAAAGTTCATTTATTAAAATCATTAGATTTTATGGCGTTTGTATTTGATTGTCCAACTTTTTGAACAATTTTCAGCGTCCATGGTCACGGAGGGACTAAGGAGTCTCACGTCGAACCAGTCATCTTTATTATTGAGATTTATATCTACAATATAATTTTCATTTGGCATCATTTTTGTACGGGCAATAAATTTGTATCAAACTGGGAGTCAATATTTAATAACTAGTTCCGTAGCGGGTAGATTTAAATGTCCTGTAACAACGATGACTTGTTGGACGTGAGACATCGTATTCCGCCCGTGACCATGAACACTGAAAAGTTTTCAAAATATCGGGAAATCAGATAACGTTTCGTGTCAATATCGTCTGAACAATGTATCGCGCCGATACAATGAACCTAATACGTTTGTGGAATTAGTCCTGGGTACTTACGCCTCTACCTACGCTCTCAGGGGTAAGGTCACGTTCATATAAATAAATGTATGCGTATATAGTTATGATTCCATCGCATAGGTTATAACTATCGAATAGGTTTAATCTATACATTTACAGCTAGTTTAGTAAGCGTTGGAGCGAGTTGTTCTTTGAAGTTTCTCTACAGAACAAACTTAGATATAGCTCAGAAACGGATCTACATAATTTATACAATTAAGAAGTTGATATCGCATTAGGCTAGACCTAGCTAACGAGAGCGGGTTAAGACTATAATCGCCAGGGGTGTTAGTGAGCGCAATTGCCCATTTTTTCTTTTCCCTTAAACGGGCTTTACGGTTTCTACGGAAACGTGACGATACTTTGTATTTCTTAACCTCTCATTACACATTCATTGGTAAATTAGGATAGCATTATTGTATATTCTGCTCTGTAATCTTGAGTTATACCAGGTGTTGGCAGAATATCAGTATTATTTTATCAGCGAAATAGCACAAGCTGAAACATTACCCTTATTTTTTCCTCGTTAAAATTAGATTATTTTATGTCAGAAGTTGTTTTCTTTAATTATGTTTGGTTTTTGATTAGCTTTTAACGAAATTAGACTAACATTTTTTGTTTCTTTTTCTTTTCTCTCTAATTGAATTCCCTATATTCGGCACAGAAAAACGTTACTTAACCCTACGTACTTTATACAATCGAGTCACGATCGCGTTCCTTTACATTTACACGGTTATCGTAAAAAACCTCTTATGCAGACATCATCACTGCCAAAGAAGAACTCGAAATAAGACCTTACGCCAACCTTGGCCAAAATTTTTCATTGTGATAGAGGTATATGCTCAACAGTATCACGTTTATGGTGTAATGAGGAAGAAGATATTCTTTTAGAATTATTAATTGTTAACTTGCGATTTGAATTTATGACTTTTAACTTAATAACTTACGTTTTATCCGTAACGCTGGCGCCTCTGTTGTTAATATTACGGTCCTTAAATAATAAAAGGAAATGAGGCCTTAGGATAAGTAGGGTACGTTGTTATTTCAATGCGTTTAAAGCTGCGCATTATTCAAATATTCACGTAAATCATTATAGAATACGATCATCACTCCCGTCCCTGCGAATTACTATTCGTCGTGAAATTAAAGCAATCTAATTTATATATGTATTTACAATCTTACTATTTATCCGCTAAGAGGTTAAATGAATTGTAACATACTCATATTTACTACTGTCGTTAATTTATATCATTATCACCATATAAGTCCCACTGTTGGACTCAAACCTCCACAATGGGAAGGGAAATGACCTATTATTCCACGCTTGTCAGACGTGTAGGAATAGGTTTCGTATCGAGATTGCCTTCTCTTGTACAGATTTTATATGTATATTATATCCCTTAGTCATCTTTAACGACATCCAGGGGCAGGATAGGGAATGGTGAATTGTATTCTTACTCCGTCACCACACGGAAAGCTAATTCATATATTATAAATATCTCTAATCACTTTCAATTTATATCCGAAGAGGTACAATGAAATGTAATATACCTACATTTCATTCCGTATTTTATATTTCAGTAATAGTGCACACGTCTTCGCTCCCATTAAAGTAGATTTTCCAAATAAAAGTTTACTGTGCCCGTGGGAGAGTTTTGGCAGAATAAAAAGACTAAGTTCTATGCTGTGCTATATTCTACCTCTGAAACAATTTCACCTAAAGCGAACGGCTTTGGTGCTTTTTTATGATTGAGTAACAACTATCCATCAATTCAAACTTACGCATTTGTAATTCGTAGGGGCCAAACCCATCATCGTTAACCAGCCACAGTTCCGAACTTTGAGATTGTTATTGAGAATTCCACGAGAAATAAAAAAAAAAAAGAATTAGAAAACGTACAGAAAATTTTCAATGACACTGATTTATGCGTGATATATAGGACATCAGTCACACCAGGCTTTTTTTTTTTTGGGTTTGGCTGCGGTCGGCGCTCTTCCGCACCACTCTGTCCGGGGCGACAGAGGGGCTTAAGCACGCAACACCCGCAACCCACCCGAACACCATGTCGCCTTCGTCGTTGGGCCGACCACCGGAGCAGGGTTACTTGTCATCAGTAGTCGGCCCGACGGAATACCCCCTACTTGGGGCACCGTCCCATCGACCGACGTCCCCCCCTCGGGGAGGACGTCGGTAGTCACACCAGGCTTAAACATTTTCTGCTTTTTCTCCCACGTACGAACAGGTTTTGTAATGAACGATCGTTTCCCGAGTGCTATGCCATGTCCTTCTTTGAACGAGGTTTAAGAAGAGTATTTTTACACGATAGTTAAAGGTCTAGCTGTCACTTACCATCAGGTGTGCCGCTTGCTTGTTTACCACCATAGGCAAAAAGAAAAATACTGCGAGATGACGTACAAACTCATAATCAGCCACGCAATCTGTCTATTGTCATGTAGGTGGGTCACCGGCATGAAATATATATAAATTACACCACTACCAACAACTTAGAGGATATAAGGATGATACTATTAAAATCCTCACAAATCCTTCGGCAGTAAATTGTAGTACAAGTAAGCAAGTTGCCTAATAATTCTTACATGAGCGTGAAGGGAAATCTAATGAATGGCCGTTCGTTTTCATGTGTAGCACGTACGCCAGGGGTAGGACCGTCATGTATCAAACGGGAGCTCGGCCTTAGCTGTGGATAAACGAGCTAAAATATCAGCTAAACCGTCACTCTGTAATTATAATGATATACCGACGACATATCGTGGTTCTGGTTCATTATGCTAAAGAAAATAATATAATAATAACATGTCTCGTTATGACGAGACAAGTTATTATTATATTATTTTCCTTCTGCGTTCTTTTATTATAATTAGATAGTAATTTATTCAAACTTCAAGCATTACATATATTATACTTTTTGTGTGACGGAGCAATATTACAATTTGTGGCGTACTTGCACACAAACACACTTACATTATTTATTTATATAATATATACTTATATACATTACTACTACATACAAAACACAAAACAGTTACATACAACATTATTCACAACATAAAACACATAACACCACTTATTTAAAACAACCGTGGAAACATACTCGTATAGCTGTGGACACGCGCCAGCTAACGGGACCTCGCTCGATCATACGGTGTGCGCGACGGCGGTGCCTGGCACGATTCGACACCGAGCTGTTGTTAAGGGTGCCTGTATCGGTATATCCATGCAACTCGCACGCTCCGAGTAGCGATCGCGCATACTCAAGTCTTATATTTAACTGTCGTCACTATCACTCTTTCACTCCTTCTATATTTCAATTTACTAAGTGCTTATCTATTCTATGTAAAAACTATTCTTATTGTGCCGTGTAATAAACTGTTTCTTCGCATTTCTACTTTTCCTGCCTACATTTGCTAGCCTTGCCGCTACATACGCTTGCCAACCGCTAAAAATTCATCACCCCTTTTCTAACCCGTAGGTGTCGTAAAAGCATTATTATCCGTGCTGTGACCACCACTACCTTGCCCGTAAATGTCGTAAAAGACGATTAAGGGATAACATCTATGCAACAAAAGGAAAACTCGGAACAAAACCCTATACTAATGTCTGACCAGCATGGTATAGTAAGGTCAATTACTCGTCCATTGTGGAGAAGCGCTGTTTCCTCTTAGCTCTTTTATTTGTCGTATTACCTCGTTGGACTGATCAGTGGTACTGATTTCTTAACATCGAAGGTCCAGCTGTTGGCTTACCCTTTGGGGCTGATTACCGGGAATTGTGTCGTGTGGAATATTAGATTCGCATCATTAATTCTAGAGATGGAAAACTCGAAATAAAATCTACACCAACCCGTCTAACCAGTATGGTATTGTAAATGCATTTCAGTCTTATTGTGGAGGAGGCTCGAACCCAGTCTCGTTATGACGAGACATGTTATAAGCGTGCACTCGTAATTCAAATTAATTATTTCGATTTCATATAATTGATGTAGTGGTTAAAATGCTAACGCTTTAAAGACGAATGTCATGTCAAATGCCCATGTCATTCCTGTATCGGTCCTCATCATAGCACATCATTATGTTTATCTAGGACAAATAGTCCAGTGAGGTAGATCCAATTTCGAGAAAGAGATCAGCTGACGAATTCAACTCGTTTGGGCAGCGTTTGGGAAACTTAAGAGGAACTTCTCGTCCTACATACCTCAGTGTCTAAAAACACAGGTCTACGATCAGTGTGTGTTATTAGTGATGACTTACGGCACAGCAAGCAACCGTGGTCCCTAAATGTAGGCCTCATAATCAAAGTTGCTTTTTCTGTGAGGTAGAATCTGAAATATGTAAATCCGCAGAGCAACGGGTGTAACCGACATAGCACGAAGAATTAGCACGCTGAAGTGGCATTGGGCAGGCAACATCGCTCGACAACCGACAACCGTCGGGGAAGAAAGATTCTCGAGTGACGATCACGTATCGGACGACGCAGTGTAGAACGCCCCCACTAGGTGGACCGACGACCTGGTGAAAGTAGCTGAGCATCGTTGGATGCAGGTGACACAGTACCACAGTTTCTGGTGTAACATGAGGGAGGCCTACGTCTAGCAGTGGACGGCGATAGGCTGAAATGATGGTGATGATAATGCTTTATTCATAAGGATGAGTACCCGCGGTATGGTGTTTAAAGAGCTATGTGTATAGTCAGGTTATGGGATCGCAGGCCATCTCATCTGTCGCTTCGCACAGATCGCCCAGGGTGTGGTCATATAGCCTGTTCAGTAACAAAAGAGCTGCAGTGCCAGGTGCCAAGTGTTCGTTTCCACCCAAAAAATACTCTGTGCCATCTACAAATTATTTATATGAGTTTGAGTGTAATTTACATCTATTTATGTTTGTGTAGTCCTTCAATGCAAGGATATTATTTACTTAGTGCAGGATGTCTTTGTAAAAAACTAGTGGTCGTCGTGTGGTCAAAATTCGGCCATAAATTATTTTAATAAATTTTTCTGCTACACAATTTTCTTTTAATTTTATTTATGAATAATTGTAAATTGAGCAAGCTGTATTTCACTAATAACTAATTTATAAAGTACTAAGAACAAATGCTTATTATATTAGACATTGTCATCATTATTATGATTATTCGACATTCTTTTTTTTTTTTTTTTTTTTTTTTTTTTTTTGTTGTGTGTACAGCTGTTGGCCGCAGATGGCCTTGACAGCTTGACGCGGACTATGGGTGAGCGCTGAGGGCTCTCAACCCGGAGAAAAGTATGCTAAGCGACATCGCCCAAGGGCTCCCCCTGTGGGGAACGGACCTCGGCTTGGGGCGTCGCTGGAGGCAAAGTGGGCGTGCCCACGTTTTTGGTAGTGACTTTTGCGCGGCGCGGTTTCGCACCTCGACGGCGAGGGCGGAACCGCGGATATTTATTTGTTAAGGCCTCGCGGGCCGTGTAGGCTCTTTGTTGAGCGAGTGTGATAATGTCGTCCTCTTCGTCGAGGACGTGACGAGGACGTCGGATGGATATTCGACATTCGGTTTGTCCAGAGATTTTAACCGTAAACAAAAGTGTATAGGCGCGCGCATGTGTGCGTGTGTGTGTAGCGATTGCGTTGTAGTGTGCATAATGCCTTTTTTAATGAATTTAATGTATTTCTAATCCATTATTATATGCAATTTCACTTTCACTTTTCGTTTTATGCACTTCTCCTCATTATATACTTCAACTGTGCCAAATTTCATAATTATCCATTCACGTAAATTTCGTAAAAAGGGGTACAAAATTTTTGCTTCACGTATTAATATATAGATATATAGAATTGTTTAAAACTGCTTTGGAATGAACGTAAAATTGACCTACTACCCTGATCAGACATGTTGGTATAGAATTTTATTTCGCATTTTCTTTCTCTCAAGTTCAAATAAAGGCCTAAATTAGACGTACCTCTGGCAGACAGAAAATACAAAGTATCGAATTAAAAATAATAAAAAGCTAATAAAGTCCTAAAAGATATTTATTTTTGATTTAAAAAATCATCTTTCAAATTTACTTACGACGATACAATATAAAAACTACTTTGCCACGTAACATTCTTTCCTTATACAATTAACGTCATTTATTTCCTTTCTTCTCGCTCCCATTTTCGTTTTTATTTGTCTCACATCATTATCCCTGAAGCCGTTAGCACGAACATAATACCGTCCGAAGGCATCAACCGATTTCGTTATATTTCCTCAGAAAATCAACAAAAAAATCTAGCAAATTTTTGCGCAGTCTATAATTCGTACCCCAAAGCTGACAATCTATACTATGCAGATCTATCTAGTAATGATTTTAAAACTAACCCATAGTTGTAATAAAGCTATATGAAATTTCATTAAACATTTTCCCTCCCATTGTGGAGGAGGCACATACCGTATAAATGAACATATATGGGTATTGCGTGTGGACTAAGAATACTTACACACACATTCCGTGTGGTGACGGAGTAAGAATACAATTCACCACCCCCTATCTTACCCGTGGGTGATCGTACGAGACGACTAAGGGATATAAAAGGCATATATCATCTATGCGAGAGAAGGAAAACTCGAAATAAAACCCTATACCAACACGACTGACCAGCGTGGTATAGTAGGTCAAGTACCCTTCCATTATGGAGGAGGCCCGAGCCCAACAGTGGGACATATATGGGCTGAGATGATGATGAGATGATGAAGAATACTTTTCACGACACCTTTTCTCCCGTAGGTATCATAAGAATCAAATAAATGCTATAAGCAGATAATATCATTCTAAGAGAGGCCAACCTAGAAATAAAGCTATACAGTATTTACTAAGAAAGAACTAAAATGAAGACCAAATATAAAACTATGAGCAATAGAAAAAGTTGTTTCGGTTATTCGTTTTATTGGGTAGCAGTCGAAAGGAATGGGATGCTAACATTGCAAGTAATAGTTTCGAATTCATTACAATTATCATCCTACTCTTGTTTTGATTACTTAGGGTCGATACAATATGAACCCATCTTTAAACGTACATATTTGGCCGCGGGTGACTGGAACGAGGATTTAGTTCGTCACCCGCCGAGAGACCGACCGCGCGACGGCGACCGACGTCCACGAGGGGGGACGTAGTGAGGAGAGGGTACCTCGTGACCGAGGTAACCCGTCGGGCCGACCACTGACGACAAGAAACTCTGCATCGGTGGTCAGCCCAACGACGAAGGCGACATGCTACGGGTGGGTCATGGGGCCGCGTGGCGCCTCTCTGTCGGCCCAGACGGAGCCGGGCGGCGAGTGCGCTATATAATTTAAAATAAAATATCATGATATAGTCAACCAAATAAAGCTACTAATTTGACCTACTAGAATTTTCATATTAAATTTAAACTGAGCAGATCAAAGTGGTACTAGTTTCTGGTACCGTAATCAAACGGTGATAAAAAATAAAAGAGGTAAAGTTAGGACAGATGCGGGTTATCGTTGCCCCCGATACAAACGGACGGCTTACACTCAGCATTCAGCTTACAAAGATTAAATCATACGGGAGGGATACACGTAATTTAAATCATACCGGATGAAATTTACGGCTATGAATTTAGAATAAAATATGTGAGAGTTTATTTTGCAGTATTTAATGGCTTAGGTTATCTGTAAATATAAATTTCTTGTGTACGTGTGTATATCACTGAACTCCTCCTAAACGGCTGGACCAATGTTGATGAAATTTTTTGTGTGTGCTTAAAGGGATTCGAGTGTCTGAACACACAGGTCTTTGACCAGTGTGTGTTACCAGTGATGACTTACGGCACGGAAACGTGGTCCCTAAATGTAGGCCTCATATCAAGGCTCAAAGTCGCTCAGCGTGCTATGGAGCGGGCTATGCTCGGGATTTCTCTGCGAGATAGAATCCGGAATACGGAAATCCGCAGAAGAACGGGTGTAACCGACATAGCAAGAAGAATTAGCACGCTGAAGTGGCAATGGGCAGGCCACATCGCTCGACGAACCGACAACCGCTGGGGAAGAAAGGTTCTCGAGTGGCGACCACGTATCGGACGACGCAGTGTAGGACGCCCCCCCACTAGGTGGACCGATGACCTAGTGAAAGTAGCTGGGCGTCGTTGGATGCAGGCGGCACAGGACCGCTCATTGTGGCGCAACATGAGGGAGGCCTACGTCCAGCAGTGGACGGCGATAGGCTGAAATGATGAAATGATGAAAGGGATTCGAGAATGGTTTAGATTCACAATTGGACCCCGTAGGTGGCGGTTTATTTAAACAGAACAACGTCTGTTGGTTCAGCTAGTTTTAGTATAAATATGTGACCACTATTCGTGTAGTCTCCGCCAGCGTAGTCATCAATTTCCCTCCTACTGTGGAGGAGGCTCGAACTTAACAGTTGGATGATGAATGACTTGTTTGTTTAGTAAAAAATCATAGATATTCTTCATGTTGAAATATATAGAATCTATGAAATTTAGTGCATATAGGTGACGCGTCTTCTTCTATAATCACTGCGCTATATGGTAAAAAGACGAAAGTAACTCATATCAAGCACGCCACACGTCAGATTAAAGTCAGGTCTGTCTAGGAAATGTTGGAATACGACCTGTCTAACAATACCCTCGCTGCGGCATCGGAATAAAATATGTAATATATCTGTCAAAAATATTTCTGGTTCATATTTTTCTCAGCTTTTTATTGCGAACGAACACCCAACACAAGAAATAAACCAACAAAGTATTTCTTTTTATTCAAACGAAGACCGTTTATTCTAAATGTTATGAAAGTTATTAAAAGCAAAGTGCGTAGTTATTTGATATATTTACAACCTTATTTTTGATGTATGTCTCTATTAAGCGCGCCATAATTGACCGATATTTCAAATCAAATAACCTTTTATTTCATCGGCCTATTTTCGCTCTTACATTTATTCAACTTCAATTTATTTTCTTTCTAATGTTAATTTTTACAACTCAGTTTATCTATATATAAATACGTGAAGCAAAAACTTTGTACCCCTTTTTACGAAAATTATGTGGACGGACAAGTATGGAATTTGGCACAGTTGAAGTATGTAATGAGGAGAAGTGCATAAAACTGAAATTTCATATAATAATGGATTATAAATGCATTAAATTTATTAAAAAAGGCATTACGCACACTACAATGCAATCGCTATACACACACGCACGCACAGACTCGCGCACTTATACACTTTTGTTTACGGTTAAAATCGTTGGTCAAACCGAATGTCAAATAATCATAATTATGATGACAATATCTAATAGGGATTTGTACTCAGTACTTTATATATTAGTTACTAGCAACCCGTCCTCGCTTCGCTTCGGTTTCAGTCGCCTTACTCGCCTAGTCCCTGTTCCCGTGTGTATACTGGGATAAAATATAGCCTATGTTACTCAGGGATACTGTAACATTCTAACGGTGAAAGAATTATCGAAATCCGTCCAAGAGTTTTTGAGTTTATTCGTAAGGTTCGTTTCCTCTTTATACTACACCCTTGGAGGGTAAAAATTAAAAAATGCTGAAACACGTGTATATTTATTTTTATTAAATAGTAGTTGTGGAGAATTTGATGAAAATCGATGAAGACTATTTTCTCCCCTTACAAACTTTGCTGCTGGGGTTTACCCCTTAGGGGTTGAATTCCAGAAAATACTTTCCTAGTGGGTCCCTACGTCATGCAAAGTAACTAATGTCAAAAGTTCATGTTTCTGGCTTCAGTAGTTTCGGCTCTGTGATAAGTTATTAAACTGACATCTTTCTACCCATTTTACACCCTTAGAGGATAAAAATGGACAAACGCTGAAATACGTGTTTATTTATTTTTATTAAAGAGTATTTGTGCTTAATTTGAAGACAGTAGCTGAAGATTTTTTTTTTTTTCTTTCCATACAAACTTTACCGTAGCGGTTCACCCCCTTAGGGGTAGAATTTCTGGGTTTAGGAGGGGTCGTTCGACGATCGCGGCTCTGTTGCGCCTGAGGGCCGTGGCGACTGAGGCCGTCACCGGTGGGGGAGTACTGTTGGCGGTGTCCCTAGACATCGCCAACGCATTCAATAGTCTGCCATTCAGCTGCATCAGGGAGGCGCTCCGGTATCACGGAGTGCCAGCTTACCTGAGGCGGCTAGTGGCAGACTATTTGGTGGGGCGCAGCGTCCTCTGTACCAACCGAGCAGGGGACGTTGTGCGAACGCCCATGACGTGCGGTGTCCCACAGGGGTCGGTCCTCGGACCCACCCTGTGGAACATCGGCTACGACTGGGCGTTGCGGGGGAGCCTCCCGCCCGGGCTGGGCGTGATTTGTTACGCCGACGACACGCTCGTCACAGCCCGCGGTGGGACGCTAGAAGAGGCGGTAAGCCTGGCGACCTATGGCACCGAAGAGGTCGTCAGGCGGATCGAGGCGCTGGGGTTGAGGGTCGCCCTGGACAAGACGGAGGCCCTCTTGTTCCATGGGCGCCTTATGAGCCCTCCCATCGGCGTCTCGATCACCGTCCGATCGGTTGACATCAGCATCCGGGCCCATATGAGGTACTTGGGCCTGGTGCTCGACGGGCAATGGTGGTTCCGGGAGCATTTCCGCAGGCTCGCTCCGCGGCTCGTCGGCGCGGCGTCCGCCCTATCGTGGCTAATGCCGAACGTGGGCGGACCGAGCGCTACGTGCCGACGGCTGTACACGGGGGTCATCCGGTCGATGGCCCTGTACGGCGCACCGGTGTGGGCGGGGTCCTTGACCGTCCGACTTAGGGCCCTTCTGTGGCGACCACAGAGGGTCATGGCGGTCAGGGCCATCCGCGGATACCGCACGGTTGCGACGGAGGCAGCGTGCCTATTGGCCGGGACTCCCCCGTGGGACCTGGAGGCGGAAATGCTCGCCGAGTTGTATCGGCGGGTGTCGGGGGTGCGCGGGGAGGGCGGTGTGATCTCGTTAAGGGATCTCACCGCCTGGCGCGTCGACGCCCGCCGAGACGTCATTGCCCGTTGGGCAGTCCGGCTGGAGAGGCCTCGGTTCGGGGTGCGAACCGTGGAGGCCTTCCGGCCGGTGCTGATGCAGTGGTTGGAAAGGCGGCACGGGGTGCTCTCCTTCCGACTAGTGCAGGTGTTGACGGGGCACGGGAGCTTCGCCAAATACCTGCACAGGGTCGTGAGGAGGGAGAGTACACCGTCCTGCCACCACTGCGATTGCGACGAGGACACGGCGCGCCACACGCTCGAGGCCTGCGCGGCTTGGGCAGTGCAGCGCCGTGAACTCGTCGCAATCATCGGTGCCGACCTGACGCTGCCGGCCATCGCTAGGGCGATGGTCGACAGCGTCAGGAACTGGGACGCGGTCGCAGCCTTCTGCGAGACAGTGATCTTGCAGAAGGAGGCGGCGGATCGTCTGCGCGTGGAGCGCAGCCTCGATGAGGAGATCCGCCGCCGGCGACTGGGGCGGCGCAGGCGCAACTATCTGCGCCTCATGCCGCCCTAGCCGAGGCCGCGGGTGACGTGACCGGGGATTAGTCCGTCACCCGCCGAGAGGCCGACCGCGTGAGGAAAGACCGACGTCCTCCCCGAGGGGGGGACGTCGGTCGATGGGAGGGTACCCCGCGTAGGGGGTATTCCGTCGGGCCGACCACTGACGACAAGTAAACCTGCTCCGGTGGTCGGCCCAATGACGAAGGCGAGGTGGTTTTCGGGTGGGTTGCGGGAGTTGCGTGCTTAAGCCCCTCTGTCGCCCCGGACGGAGTGGTGCGGAGGCGCGCCGACCGCGACCCACCCAAAAAAAAAAAAAAAAAAAAAAAAAAAGGGGTAGAATTTCAAAAAATCTTTTCTTAGTGAGTGCCTACGTCATGAAATAAAACTAAGGTCCAAATTTCATTTTTCTAGCTTCAGTAGCTTCGGCTCACCCTGTTCCTTTATTTGTATATTATTGTTGACGGCCCCGCAACACCCCTTACAGGTGGAATTTCGTAAAATCCGTTCTTAGCTGACCTACACCCAATTAAAGGAATATTCCTGCCAAATTTCAAGTCCGTATGCCTTATGGTTCCAGAGATATGGTGATGAGTCAATATATCGCTCGTAAAACCCGCCTTTCCTATATATATATAGATTAGTGAAATACAGTTTGCTCAATTTACAATTATACATAAATAAAATTAAAAGAAAATTGTGTAGCAGAAAAATTAATTAAAGTGAACTATGGCCGAATTTCGACCACACGGCGACCACTAGTCTATATCTATATCTATACCAATAAATAAAATCGGAGTGTCTGTTTGTAATGTCAAAATAATAGGCTTTTTTCATGCTCACACGGTTATTTGCACGACACCTATGCCTAAAATAGCAATTAAAAATTTTTGTCTGTCTGTCTGTCTGTCTGTCTATCTGTCTGTCTGTCTGTTTGTTCCGGGTAATCTTCAAAACGGCTGGACCGATTTCAAAAATTCTTTCACCAATGGAAAGCTATAATATCAGGGCGTAAACTAGGCTATATTTTATCCCGGTGTTCTCACGGGAACAGGCACTACGCGGGTAAAACAACTATAACCTATAACCGAAGCGAAGCGAGGGCGGGTTGCTAGTAAATAAATAAAATTGAAACATGTTTGTAATGACAATATAGTAGGATTTTTTCGCACGGTTATTTGCACGACACGCGGTTCATGCTCACATGGTTATATGCACGATAAAGTCCTGCCAGCTACGATCGCCAGACCGACTGCCAAACATGGTGATTATGGCATTATCCCTCCTTCGGCAATTATGCCTTAGGCATTTACTACCAGTCGACCTAGGCAGCAGGTATATACAGCAAACACAACTGTGCTGCCTCATTTAAGGCATACTCTTATTATTTTTTCTGTGGGCATACTAGATATTAGACTGAGACAACTCGATACTTTATCATCAACAATCCTTCATCTTATCAGTGGCTTACAACTAACCGTATAGACGCTAATTCATATTAGTATAAATAATGCCTAATTGGAAAGTTCATAGGCATAACCAAAATAATTTTAAATCTATATCTATACCAATAAATAAAATTGGAGTGTCTGTTTGTAATGTCAAAATAATAGGCTTTTTCATGCTCACACGGTTATTTGTACGACACCTATGCCTAAAATAGCAATTAAAAAATTTTTGTCTGTCTGTCTGTCTGTTTGTTCCGGGTAATCTTCAAAACGGCTGCTCCGATTTCAAAAATTTTTTCACCAATGGAAAGCTATAATATCAGGGCGTAAACTAGGCTATATTTTATCCCGGTATTCCTACGGAAACGGGAACTACGCGGGTAAAACGACTATAACCTATAACCGAAGCGAAGCGAGGGCGGGTTGCTAGTAAGATATAAAAATATATTTACTTTCAATCTAATTCAATCAATAAGTTTCCGTGTGGTGTCGGAGTAAGAATACTATTTACCACCCCGTCTCTTGCTCGTGGGTGTCGTAATAGACGACTAAGAGATTAAATACGCATTTAACATTTTGTCCTTTTCTTTTCTTGCATAGATCTATCCATCCATCCATCAGCCTACAGATGTCCACTGCTGGACATAGGCCTTCCCACGAGAATGCCACTCGGAACGGTCCTGCGCCACTTGCATCCAACGGTTCCCTGCGACTTTTAGAATGTCGTCAGTCCACCTAGTGTGGGGTCGTCCTACACTGCGCCGTCCGACTCATGGTCGCCACCCAAGAGCCTTCCTTCCCCAACGGTTGTCGGTTCGACGAGCGATGTGGCCTGACCATTGCCATTTCAACATGCTTATTCTGCGGGCTATGTCGGTAACACCCGTTCCTCTATGGATTTCCGTGTTTCGGATTTTATCACGTAGAGAAATACCGAGCATAGCCCTCTCCATAGCACGTTGAGCAACTTTGAGTTTTTTTATGAGGCCGACATTTAGAGACCACGTTTCAGTGCCGTAAGTCATCGCTGGTAACACACACTGGTTATAAACATTTGTTTTCAGATTTGTTTCAGCATAGATCTTATGTACTGAAACAATGTGATTACATCCCTTAGTCGTCTTTTACGACATCCACAGGCAAGATAGGGAGTGGTAAATTGTATTCTTACTTCGTCACCACACGGAAAACACGTCATTTTAGAACAAAGTTGATAATCTTCGTCCCATCAAATCATCATTCGTATTTTATAATCACATTTAATATTTTCATGCTATGCATAACTTTTAGCAGCAAGTCGCAATGCGGACTAATTATGTGTCAGTATTCAAGAAGCCTTTTACGATATCACTCGATACGATCTTCATATAAGTTTATGGCTTTGTACGCTAGCGTGGTTGTTAAATCCGCGAGATCCAGCGACTGAAGGATTATTGCACTAAAAAGCCACGATGCTTTCGTCAGAATCGCTGCGAATAATATTTGAGTACCTCTATAAAATTATTTGTGGATAGTTTATTGCGATTATTTTTTTTTTTTTTTTATTGCAAACGGTGGCAAACGAGCAAACAGTACACCTGATGGTAAGTGTTGCTGCCGCTCATGGATCTTTACAAGGCCGTTGCCTACCGCGAAGAAAGTGAAGGGAGTGTGAGTGCGTGCATTGAGGCTCGGTGATACCAAGGGCACCACCAAAACCCTCCACACTCAAACACCCTCAGAAAGTTGGGCTTCCGGCTCTCTCGCTCACCGAACGAAGCGCAGTAACAAATCGCTACTACTCAGACGTCGATTTTCTGCGAGAGTGTGGTACTGCCCCGGACGGACCGGCCCGCGGCTGTAGACCGATAACTCTCGACAGTGTGGTCCTACCACTCTCGATATTTGATACAAACACACGATAGTAATAAAAATATACTACATTTTAATAGAAATCTTCTATGAGATTATGGGGAGCTGACAAAATGGCTGTAGGATAAGGTTAACTTATAGTAGTTCTTTATGGCAAATATGCTGGTTAACATGAACAGTAGGTCAATTCTCTTTTTATCATTATAAAAAGACTAGAGGTCGAACATACATGAGACTGAGAGGCATTTAGTTTTAAAAGTTAAATATTTTAAAAGCATTCTAATCTATTCAATTATTCCGTGTGGTGACGAAGTAAGAATACAATTCGCCACCCCCTCTCTTGCCCGTGGGTGTCGTAAAAGACGACTAAGGAATTTAATATGCATATAGTATTTATGCAAGAGAAGGAAAACTCGAAACAAAACTCTGCGTGATATAGCAGATCAATTTCCCTCCCATGGTGAAGGAGGCCCGAGCCCAAAAGATGGGATGTGTATGGGCTAAGATGATGAATATATTCAACTTTTTTGCTGTGTGGTAGCGACGATATATCATCAAGTTATTAGTAAAAGTTGACTTAGGGCTCTACAACGACCTAGGGCAACTCCATCAGATGCCACCTGGTCAACGATTATATTAATAATCACGGTTTTTTGGGACTAATTCCACCAAAAATTCCTACCACTGTAAGCCAGGATCCACAATGGTCTCCGTATAAGACACCGAGGTTTGACCCTCAGGAAGTGCCGGGAAACGCTATTCATTGTCTTGGGACCCGCAACAAATTTAATTAGAAAAGAAAAACAGGAGGAGTTGGTAAGATTGCACTTCCCTCCTATGCAAAGTGGGAGACATGAAGCAAAGTTGGCTGATAAGCCAGTAAATAAGAGTTTGTACAACTACGTGAAACGCAGCGGTACAACACTAGGGATTGAACAGAGCTTAATGGACCTATATGTGAGCTTTAAGTTTGGTTACAATAGTAGGTATGGCAAAAGCGCCTGAACGCACGGCAATTTTCTGGTGTTGCTACAGGATCCGAATATATTACCCCAGACGTTATCTGCAGATTGTCTAACATGAAGTCCCGATCATTGCGCCAGAGAATCCACTCCCAAAGGATGTGATGAGCTGTTTGTTCTGTCTGTAATAATCACGGTTGCCATCAGGCATGCGCCCGGTCATAACATTATTGCCAAAACTTTTACAAAATGTACTATTAAAGAAGAGTGGATATTGAGTCCACCCCAAATAATTGGAATAAGAGCATGATGATGATATTCAACTTATGATATTTGACTTATGTGTGGTAGGCCCACACTGTCGACAATCGTCTGTCTACACTGCGGGTCCGCCCGTACAGAAGAGTAGTACCACACTCTCGCCGAAAATCGACGTCTGAGTAGTAGCAGTTTTGTTATAACATTTCGTTCAGTGAGCGAGAGAGCCGGTATCCCAACTTTCTGAAGGTAATGCCTTTACAGGGGATTTGGTAATGCCTTTAGAGAACCTCATTGCACGAATTCCTACTACCTATACTTTATTCATAGTGGACAGCGATCTAGCAAATATTCATAACCGGCAGGGCAGTAATCACTTACCATCAGGTGTGCCGTTTGCTTGTTTGCCACCGACAGAAATTAAAAAAAAAGGTAAAATATTTACGCAGTCATGTTTTTTGTATATTCATAATTCTTGTATGATTCAATATTAATTTTTGTAATTATGATTATTATTAAAACAAATCAATTATTAGCACAACAATAAATTTGATTAATAATTAGAGTAATGTATTACTTAATGTACTTTGAAAGCTAAACGTATTAAAGTCCCGTCGTTTAACTACAAAGTACATAGTGACCTATTAAAGCTCCTTTTATATCTTAGAAAGATTAACTCTGAATTCTCATTAAGTAGCAAAATATACAGCATAAACAAAGTGGCTATTTTTGATGTGAAACATCTATAGGCGAGGGTGATCCCGATTGTCGCGTGGCGTTAACGCAAATTAACTACAATTTTTTTTTTGTGTGACTTAGTTGTTAGCCTCAGATGGCTGTGACAACTTTACCCGGACTGGTGGGTGAGCGCTGAGGGCTCTCAACCCGTAAAAATAAGTTAAACTACAATTTTTTTTTTTTTTTTGTGTGTGACTTAGTTGTTAGCCTCAGATGGCTGTGACAACTTTACCCGGACTGGTGGGTGAGCGCTGAGGGCTCTCAACCCGCTTAAAGTTAAGCGACCCATCCCGAGGGCACCCCCTGTGGGGTACGGACCTCGGCTCGGGCGGTCGCTGGCAAAGTGGGCACTCCCACGTTTATGATTTTAACGCGACACGTCTTCCTTCCCCGTCGGCGGGGGCGGTAACGTGGATATTTACTACTATTTGTCAAGGCCGCGCGGGCTGTGTATGCCTCAGTCTGGGCGAGCGTTATAGTGTCGTCGGGTTCGTCGAGTATTAGTCGCGGTTGTTTAATCGCGGACATTTTAGAGGGGATGTAAGAAGCCGCCCTTACCACTAATGGGTTCGGGTGTGTCGCGGCTGAGACGAAGTAGCGGCGGGAGCACTGTTTCATGAATTGCCTGATGGTCGGCAAGCCAAGATCTATGTGAAGATCCACATTGCGCATGTACCACGGTGCTCCCGTCGCTCAGCGCATGAACCTATTCTGTAATGCCTGTAGCCGATGTAGCCTGCGTGGCTTCGCTTGTGTAAACACTACACTTGCATACGTTATGATATGACGTATACTAGCGGTGTATAATCTAACTTTATTACGGAGAGATAGCTTAGACTTTGCGTGTACTAAGCTGTGTAACCATCCTAGCACTAGGGCTGCGCGCGCGCGGACTCGCCCTATGTGAGGACCGAAGGTCAGTCGTCTGTCCAAGGTCACACCCAGATATTTGACCTCCCTTGTCCAGGGGATGGGTTGGTCGAACATCTTTATCTGTGGATATTCAGCCATTGGGTAGCGGCGATCTATCCCCTTATGAATGATCGCCTGACTTTTGGTGGGGTTTATACCGATTCTCCATTTCCTAGTCCATTTGGCTAGGGCGGTAGCCGCAGTTTGGAGAACGGTTGTCACTGTTGAGGGAGATTGACCTGCATAGAAGATGGCAGTGTCATCAGCGAATAATGCTGTTTGTATTCTACTATGTTGGGGTATGTCGCTGGTGAACAGCGAGAAGAGAATTGGAGAGAGCACCGATCCCTGGGGGACGCCGGCTTCTAGTTTGTGCGGTGCTGATAAAGTACCTTCCACTCTGTAGCGAAAGCTACGCTCGAGTAGGAAGTCCCTAACTATCATAACTAAGTAGTGGGGGATTTTGAGCTTTATTAACTTGAAAATAAGGCCGTTATGCCAGACTTTGTCAAACGCTTTTTCTACATCAAATAGAAGCATACCCGTATATAAACCGCGTTGCAGTTTATAACTTGTATACTCGACTATTCGATGTACTTGCTGAACGCAAGAGTGTTGCGTGCGAAAGCCGAACTGAATCGGCGGGATGAGGTTGTTTTCCTCAGCGCACTTTCTTAGCCTACTAAGTAGTACGCGCTCATAAATTTTGCCTAAACTGTTTAATAAGCTAATCGGGCGATATGACGACGGTTCGGTATGTCGCTTGCCGGGTTTAGGTATACCTATTACCACGGCTTTTTTCCATTGTTTAGGAAATATGTAATTAACTAATGCGGCGTTAATAATTGCTTTTAATATTAATAATAATGAATGAGGGAAGAGTTTAATAACTCTATTAGAAATACCGTCCGAACCGGGGGATTTCCTAGGGTGGAGACCTCTAACAATCGACTGAACCTCCTCCACTGTCGCTGTTGGTATAGGCTCTTGTGGCTCAGCGTCTGCGGTACGCGTACGCGATGTACATCGTTCCACTTCGCTGTTAATGGTGTCGGTGTGTCGCGCGTCTGTGTGTTGTGTACTCGACGTACATTGCTGCTCAAGGTCGGCCGCCAGACATTCAGACTTTTCATCATCATCGAACGCCGGCGGTTGATTGGGGCGGTTTAAGGGTGGCATGGTGGACACCGTATCCTTTTTGAAAGAACGGGCTAGCCGCCAGTAAGCCTGGTGCGAAGGCTCCAGTTCGCTTAGGGTGGCGTCCCATTCGTTTTGTCTAAACTCATTTATAGCCGTTTTAACCGCCCTCTGCAGTGACCGCATATGATAGCGGTTATCTTCGCAGGGGAAGCGGTCGTAGGCTCTTATGGCTGCGTTCTTACGCCTCAGTAGGTCGCGGACGTCAGCGGGTAAGCACCTTCTACGATTGCTCGTGTCGGGCACTCTCCGTGAACAATCGTTAACTAACGATTGTACGTGACCGGTGAGGGCGTCGATCGCGGATTCGATGTCCTCTTTGTTGTTTAATGTATTACATACACTGTCAAGATGAGCCGACGAAGAGGGAGACTGGAGTTTAGCCTTCAGTCGCTCCCAGTCTGTGCACACTTTGTCAGTGGGGGGGTGAGGCCTGAGGGGCCGTATCGGGGGGCGAAGTCAATGACCACCGGGCGGTGATCCGAGTTAAGCTCGTGTATTACCTCTATTAGACATAAACGGAGGTTTATGTTCTTTAATAGGGCTATATCTAATACGTCGGGCCTGTGCTCGACTGTGTGAGGGAAGTGAGTCGGCTCCATTGGGGCTATGATGTCGAACCCGAGCCAATCTGCGTAAGTCTCGAGGGCCAGTCCCCTGCGGTTGTTGGTGTGGCTATTCCACGACTTACTTTGGGCGTTTAGATCGCCTGCGATAATGACGGCGTCGCCGAGTTTTAAGAGGGCTTGGAAATCACTCTCAAGCAACTCTTTTGGTGTGTCCCCATTAGGAGGGGAAAGGTATACTGATGCTATGATCAGTGGCTGGTGACCGGTGAGGTCCAGCCGACAGACCGAGGCTTCAATGTACGTCATGGCGGGGGGATCTAGGGGTGTGCAGTGCAGTGACCTTTTGTAATATATGAGGGTCCCACCTAGGGGAGAACCGACCCTATCGTTGCGCACTAAATTGTAGTTTGCAATTTTAAGGTCTCTTGAGTAGGGTTTAAGAAAAGTCTCTTGGACTAGTAAAAGGTCAAGCTGCTGGTCTTGTAGGAATGTACTTATTTCGTCTCTCTGGCGAGCGAGACCGTTCGCGTTGAAAAACCCTACGCGGAGTGATCTTGTTCTGCCTGGTGTGTACGTATCCATACTTAGGCTCTGAAGGAACCGAGGCTCTCTAGAACGGGTGAGAACCTCATGGCGACGTTGAGTAACGCGAGGCTGTTTGCCTTCGTTTTTCCGCAGTTCCGCTGCGATTACGCGTATTTCAGCAATATTTATTATTGACGCGAATCTGGCCACTAGGTCTAGACCGCTAGCGGCTGGCGCGTGTGTGTAGCTAGGTTTGCCTTGAGGAGGCTTAGGAAGGCCCGCGGGTGGCAGTTTTTGCCCAACGGTTGGCGGTTTATATGTATTATTATTAGTTCCGGCCTTTGCCGACGGTGTCGCGATCGTGGGTACCGGCGGGGTGGCTAATTGGGTGGGAAGGGGGTTGTATTCCCGCCCTGCTTTGATTATTTACCCACGGGTTGCGTGTGGGTTTAGGTGCCGGAAGGTACCTTTGTGGTGGGGGTGGTGGTGGCCTCCTCATAACCGGCCGTGGTGCGCGTGGGCAGCCACGGTAGTTTGCGGGGTGCCCCACTTGCCCGCAGAGTACACACGATGGTGGTGTGATACTTTTAGTCGGGTCGTTGGCCTTGGGCCTAGCACAATTAGCCGTTGCGTGGTCCTCCAGGCACTTTACGCACCTGGGCCTCGCGTGGCAGTTGCGCGCTGAGTGGCCATATAGCTGGCATCGGTGGCATTGCGATAGCATGCCATTCCGACGCGGGGGTTCTACCACGATGCCGGAGAGGCCGCACACCGTGGTGATTTTGAAGATGTCCTTGCCCTTCTGAGAGAGGTCAAGGACGACCATTATAAGGTCGAACGGTTGGCGTGTGTGTCCACGGATCATCCGGTGCACCTCGATCACCGGTAGTCCTTGTTGTGATAAACTGCAAATTTTTTTTTTTTTTTTTTTTTTTTTTCTTCTGACAAGGAGTGTTAGCCTCAGATGGCTGTTACACCCTTACGCGGACTAGTGGTGAGCGCTGAGGGCTCTCAACCCAAAAAATTTAAGCAACGGGGCCCAAGGGCACCCCCTGTGGGGTACGAACCTCGGCTCGGGGCGTTGCTGAGGGCAATGTGGGAGGTCCCACTTTAGATTTATTTATTTTTGCGCGGCACGGTTTCGCACCTCGACGGCGAGGACGGAACCGTGGTCTTTTCTTTGTTGCGGCTTCGCGGGCCGTGTATGCTGTATTCTGAGCTATCGTGATCTCGTCGTCGGGCTCGTCGAGAGAAAGTCTCGGTCGAGTGACCTTCGAGATGCGGGACGGGATATAGTTGGTCGCAGCGACCACTAAGGGATTGGGGTGTGTTGTGGCAGAATCAAAATATCTACGGGCACACTGTTTCATATATTGCCTGATGGTCGGCAAGTGCAAGTCGATGTGGAGATCGGCATTGCGTATGAACCACGGTGCGCCCGTAGCCTTACGCATGAACCTATTCTGAAGTGTTTGTAGCCTATGGATCCTGTGTGGCCTAACGTGAGCGAATACTACACTGGCATACAACATGATGGGGCGTATGCAGGCAGTGTAAAGACGGATTTTGCATTTGAGCGACAGCTTACTCTTTGGGTTGAGTAAGTTGTGTAAACGACCCATAACGAACGCTGCACGCGAGCGCACAGTGGTTATGTGTCGAGTGAAGCTGAGACGATTGTCAAGGGTGACGCCTAGGTACTTGGCATTTGACGCCCAGGGGATGGGCTTGTCAAAAATGCGGACTGGAGTGAAGCTATCGGGGGGGTGCAGGTCGGCACGTCTCCTGTGAAACATGACCGCCTGACTCTTTTCTGGGTTAATGTCTATTCTCCATTTCCGGAACCATTTGCCAAGGGCAGTAGCTGCAGTTTGGAGATTACGAGTGACGGCGTCCGGGTTAAGCCCGGATACGAATATAGCTGTGTCGTCAGCGTAGAGGGCTGACTGCACGAGCTTAGACTTGGGGATGTCGCTAGTATATAGCGAGAATAGAAGGGGTGAGAGGACTGAACCTTGCGGTACGCCAGCTCTGATCGGGTGCGGGGAAGAGAGTGTCCCTTCTACTCTGTAGCGGAAGCTACGATTTGTTAAAAAGTCTCGTATGATAATTACGAGGTAGTGGGGAATTCCTAGTTGGAATAACTTGAAGATAAGGCCATTATGCCATACCTTGTCGAAGGCTTTGGCTACATCGAAGAAGAGTATCCCCGTAAAAAGGTTGCGTTGCAGTTTTACGTTGATGCTTTCCACGATACGATGGACTTGATGGACACACGAGTGTTTGGGTCTAAAGCCAAACTGCTCGTGTGGTATGAGGTGGTTTTCCTCGGCGAAGATTCTAAGTCTTTGGTGGATTACGCGCTCGTACATTTTGCTAAGACCGTTAAGAAGACTTATCGGCCTGTAACTACTGGGTTCGGATCGGTTCTTGCCGGGTTTGTGGATTCCTATTACCACGGCTTCTTTCCACTGAGCGGGAAAGATTTTGTTATTGAGCGCTGCGTTGAAAATGCAGGTCAGAAGGACCAGTAGGGACGTGGGAAAAAGTTTAATAACTCTATTGGTTATGCCGTCCGAACCGGGGGCTTTCCTAGGGCGTAGTCCCTTGACGATCGAAACTACTTCATCTATGGTGACTGCTGGGATAGGCTGACTTGGGGCGTCGTCCCTACCTAATTCTGTATCTAGCGGCGGTTGTGGGAGAGAGGCTCGCCACACCACTTCCCTATCGACGTGGGCGTGCTGTTCGGCATCGGGGTATGTGGTACTTGGCGTACATTGTTGCTCTAGGCTGTCGGCCAGGCATTCGGATTTCTCCTCGTCCTCAAAGGCGGGGGGGAGGTTGGGTCTCTTTAGGGGAGGCATAGTGGAAACTATGTCTTTCTTAAGGGATCGGGCGAGTTGCCAGTAGGCTTGGTGGTTAGGTTCTAGTTCGCTAAGAGTGGTGTTCCATCTCTTTTCGCGGACTTCTGCTACTGCGGATTTGACCGTCCTTTGCAGGAAACGCATACGTATGCGGTTTTCCTCGCAAGGGTAACGGTCGTAGGCACGTGTGGCTGCATTCTTCTGTCTCAGAAGGTCGCGGACGTCGTCTGGCAGGCGCCAGCCGTGATCGCTCGCTGCTGGTACTTGCCGCGAACAATCATTAATTAATGATTGTACATGACTTGTGAGACAGTCGATTGCCGTCATTGTGTCCTCCGGGGATTTTATGTCAGCGGGGATCCTATCTAAGTGACTGGTGGATTTAGACTTGAGTCCGGACTCTAGTCTATTCCAATCAGTTACTGTTATGGTGGGGGCCTGCCCAGGTCCTGAGGGGACTGGCAGTCTCGGGGCAAGTTCGAGAATGACCGGACGGTGGTCTGAGTCTAGTTGATGTAGCACTTCTATAGACGTTAACCGAAGGTTAATGTTCTTTAGCAGTGCTATATCTAGAATATCGGGTCTGTGCGCTATGTTCCCTGGGAAATGCGTCGGCTCCATAGGAGCGATGACGTCAAACCCCAGCCGTTCGGCAAGGGATTCGAGGGTTTTTCCTCTTGGGTTGGTGGTGTTACAACTCCATGAGGTGTTTTTGGCGTTAAGGTCGCCGCCTATGATGACGGCTCCGCCTAGGTCGAGGAGTGATTTAAGATCACTCTCGAGGAGTTCGATATTGTTTTCCCTACCGGGGAGGAGATATACTGATATGAGGGTGATGGGTTGGTGCCCCGTGAGGGCTAGCCTGCAGACTGAAGCCTCAATGTACGTCAATTGGGGCGGATCCATAGGTGTGCAGTGCAGTGACCTCTTGTAGTAGATGAGAGTACCTCCCTTAGGCGAGTTAAGCCTGTCGTTGCGAACTATGTTATAGTTCGCAATCTTGGGGTCCCTATTGTACGGTTTAAGGAAGGTCTCCTGAATAAGAAATAGGTCGAGCTGCTCGTCGCTCATTAGAGCGCCTATTTGGTCCCTCTGTTGGGCTAGGCTGTTAGCATTAAAGTACCCTACTCTAATGTGTCTGGGTTTAACTCTGCCTGATGGGTGTCTATCCATTTTAGATTGTAAAAGAGGCGAGGTTCTCGAGGACCGGAGAGAACCTAATGGCTACGTTAAGGAGAGCGTGGCTGTTGCCTACGTTTGCTCTGATTTCAGAGGCGATTTCACGTATCTCATTGAAATTTATTTGAGATGCGAATTTAGCTACTAAGGCGAGATCCGGATCTACGCCTTGTAGGGTTTTAACGGACCTCGGGGCTACATGCGGGTTCGAGTGTGCGCCCTGTTGGGGCTTGGGTTGGCTCGCGGGGGGTGGGCAAGGCGCCGTGTATGGCGTTGCTGCAGTATGGGGGGGTGGTGGGGTGGTGTTAGGCACCACTCGTTTATTAGGTAGCGGTGGGAATTCCGCCTGGGATACCCGCCATGCGTTAACCTGAGGAGGCTTCGGCACTGGGTTTGCAAGAAGAGGTTGAGGGGGCTGGGGTGGGAAGCCCCAGTTTGGGGGGTTGCGAGGGCGTCTGTACTGCCTGCGGGGAGCCTTGGGGCACCCGCGGTAGTTTGCAGGGTGACCTTCCTCGCGGCACAAGACGCACGATGGCGGTGTGTCGCATTGGATGTGGTCGTTTCTTTTCGGCCGTGGACAATCACTCGTGCCATGGTCTTCAAGGCACTTAACGCACCTGGCGGGGGCATGGCAGTTACGGGCCGAGTGCCCGTACATCTGACAGTTGTGACACTGCGAGATGAGCCCTGTTTTGTGCGGTGGCTCTACATGAATGCCGGACAGGCCACAGATCTCACTAATGCGGAAGATCTGTTTGCCTTTTGGAGATAATTCGAGGTGGACTAGAACCATCTCGAAGGGTTTGCGGGTTTTGCCGCGGATCATGCGGTGCACGGCTAGGACAGGGAGGCTTTGTTCCTCTAAGGACTTATGGATCTCATCTTTTGTGAGTTCCGTGGGAACGTTTTTGATGACGACACGTAATATTCTCTCCTCGGGGAGAGTGTACGTGTGGTACGGGAGTTTTTTCACCGTTAATAAGCTCGACAGCTTACGGTGGTCGGCTGAGGCGCACAAGGAGATTTTTATCCCTTGTGGGGTAGATCGGGCCGAGGTGAAATTTATGTGGTGCTCGGTGCACCACCCAGAGACGGTAGTCCATTTGGACTTGTCCTGTAGATAAATAGGAGGTGGGGTCGGTTCCTTGCGCGGAGGCGCGGCGGTTGGCGTCATTGACTCGGGCTTAGAGGGGCCGGCTTGGGTGGCGGGCTGAGTTGAGGTGCGTGCCACGGAGGCAGCGGGGTGGCTTGACGCGGTAGCGGTTGTTTTAAGGGCCTTAGTGGCGACGTTTTTTGCAGTTTTCTTACTGCGTTTTCGCGAGCGAACGGTAGTGAACTCGCCTTCATCGGGAGAAGAGGAGTCGGAGGAGTTATCCTCCTGGTCCGATGAGCTCTCTGAGAGCCGGGCTACCTCGAATTCCATTGCCGTGGGCGACATTGGTTTCGAGGGTGGTGGTATAGCCGATGTTGTAGCGGTTACCGTGGGATACGCGGAAGAGAACACAGGTTGAGGAACGTTTTCCTCCCCGTGTAGGGCGACTAAAATGTCACGGATGGCGGGAATGTTTAATAAGTACTCTAGTGAGTACTGGATTTTATTGTGGCCCTCCATTGCCATGCTGGGAGCTTTACGACTGTTTCCTAGCAGCCCTAACGCCCTGAGTGGGGAAAAAACCCAGGGGTGAGTGGTGTGTGTGCCCCTCCCAACCGGGTGTAGGTCGGGAGGATGAGTACTTAATTAGTGTGCCCTAAGCTTGTAATCCTTCGCCAATCTTAATGTGCGATAGGTTCCTAGCTGCTCGGGCCGTTAGGCCTTCGCAGAAAAATGATGAAAAGCCGTAGATTAGGTCCGACTAGGAGATCCCCCAAGGCCGGATGCTCTAACCCCTTCCGATTGTTAGCTCTGCCCTGAAGGGGCTCGGCAGGCAAATCGGGGCCTTGCCTCACCCGGCTTCGTTTACACCGTGAGGTTTCCGCCGGGGACCAAACAATATGGTTTTCTGCCCTGAGGGGGCCAAAATGGGTTGACTTTTTATCTACCAACGGTAGAAATCTGCACTCGACGTCTTGAAAAAGTCGACTCGTGCAGTTGGGATCCGGCAACACCTGCGTCCAAACAGCGAAACTGCCACAGACAACCGTATACACGGCCACCCGGAGCGGGCCACTGAACGGCCACAGACGTTGAACAAGATGGCGGCTTGACGCGACGCGTGGTTCGCTGCGAGAGCGAGCGAGACGGAGCGAGAACGCACGACCGCAGGGGGCGGGTGCGGGGTGAGCGCGGCGAAATGGAGAGCAGCGAGGCGCACGTCCGTGCGCTACGGGTCTCCGACGCGGAATGTCTAAACTGCAAATAAAAATCCGGATACATATGTGTACATTTTTGTAACGAAACCATAGTGCGATTTAATATTTGTACAACGCCATCTAGTGCGCATAAAATAAATTGTTACCTATAATGAAAATAAATGTTTATTGAATAAAAATCATCATTTTCTTGGAAAAATAATCGTAATATTATTTTTATTAATGTGCTATTTTAGTTCCTGTCGTAATCTGTTCTTTTATGCATATATACTTCTATAAAATAATGTATAATTCTCTAACTTTCCAACATAAGTATACCATACCTACTTACAGTACTTTCATGTACGAAAACTGGACAATCGCTTTTTATAGGTGTTATATTAGTTTCAGATGTATATTTATTTGTTTGTGTTACAGACTCCTAGCAATTACATCTTGACCCACTTTCAACAGTCAGATTTCATTTAAAATTTGTTAATTTAACAAGGACCAATGACGATAAAATAATTTAAATAGCTTGTCTCATTATCAGCATCATCATTACAGGATTAGAAATTTCTTTATAAAATATATTTTGTAGCTGAGATTTAGTCTTAGCTCGATAGATGTCGTTATTTGTGTTTGCTAGATCATACTTTCCGATAACCGATCCTTTTGATTTGAACTACGTAGAAGTGTATGAGGGAGACGTAGCGACGCTATGTTAGGTCGTGAGCGACTGAGCGGTGTGAACTAATATAATTTTTTGTAATATTTTAAATAATAGTAGAAATCGTATTATTTTATTCAATACTTTACATATTAGTTCCTGTCGTAATCTATTTTATACAAGTATATATGAATAAATCATATATACTTGTAGAAAATAATTTCGAAGTTTCACATCTGCCAGGCGTCCTGAGCGACAGCTTACTTTTTTTATATAAACGTAAGTTAGCATACCTCCATGTAGGACGGATTAAGAATACAATTCACCATCCCCCTCTCTTGCCCTTGTAAAAGACGACTAAGGGATATCTTGTGCATATAAGAACTGAGCAAGAAAAGGAATATTTGAAATGAAGCCCTGTACCAACACGTCCGACTAGCGTGGTATCATCATCGTCATTATCACAGCCCATATACGTCCCACTGTTGGGATCGAGCCTCCTTCACAATGGGAGGGTATTTGACCTACTATACCACGTTCTTCAGACCTGTTGGTATAGGGTTTTATTTCGAGTTTTTCTTCTCACGCACAGATGTTATGTGCATATTATTGTATAGTAGGTAAATTTCCCTCCTAATATGGAGGAGGCTAGAGCCCAATAGCGGACGTATATAATGGCGTTAGCATATTGGCACTGGCATAGATTTCTATAAGTGTTTAAACAGCAGTTGTGTCACGTTTGCTAAATAATTAATATTAATTAACAAAGTGATGCAAATGAAGGTACATTCGTCATTCACATTCACTGAATTTCAGTTTAATCATCATTATCTTTATGTTTACAAGCAGTACTCGCGACAAACAAATAAATCGTTGTGCTTTGTGGAGAGCCCAGCTTCCAGGCGGGATAATTCTATCATAAATTATAATGAGAGTCTGAATTAGCTTCAATGACACGTATGTTTATTGTGTAAAATAAATATAATTACGTTTATATGACGTCTATGATATGCTTTGGGTGATAGGGACTAACGGAAATTTATAGGGTTTTGCGATATCGGTATGGTAATCAAACCAACTCTGTGAAATACTACGGTATTTTCTCTGAGTCGTCTACTGAGGCGTAGATTGTCGATCACATAGATTGAGACGCAGCAAGAAAGGAGGGCTAAACTTCTCCTAGACCCTTCAAATGTACGGCGCACTGGTGGCGGTGGGGGCGAGGTCCCTGACCGTCCGTGTGAGGGCTCTCCTGTGGCGACCACAGAGGGTCATAGCGGTAAGGTCATACTCTGATAGCTGACGGTGGTGACGTAGGCAGTGTGCTTGTCAGACACGCGGGCGGGCGATGGCATAGCCTCGCAGAGCGAGATGGTCGCCTGGTAAGATGATGCTCGCTGTGACTTCAATGCCCGTTGGGTAGTCCGGCTGGAGAGGCCACGGTACAGTGTTCGAACCATCGAGGTCATCCGACTTGTGTTGATAGAATGGTTGGGTCGGTAGCACGGGGTGCTTTCGCGCGCTGTTCTTTCGTCACTCCAGACAGAATTGACGTGCAAAATGCCAGTAAAAACTACCGTTTTTCAATCTACATGTAACTCAGATGACTTATAATCTTAACTAACTTATAATCAGCATACTAATATGATATAAATCTTTAGTATTAAAGGCGGCATAATATAGTGGAAAAATAAATGAATTTTCAAAGAAAAGTATAATGGACGATATAATGATCATCTAACGTTAAAAACATTCTACGTAAAGTTACGAATACAAGTAATTTAAAGATAACTTTTAACATCGAATAACAGGCAAATATATTTCTAGGAAAAACGGTCATTAAACCTGACATTTTAGAATTATGTATTCCATTAGATTAATAAAAATAATCCGTAAATGAAATAGAGATGTTGTATAAAAATCTAGCGTGAGTACTAAGTACGCATGTCAGAAGTGAAACTTCTTTGGTTCCATGTGTTTTTTATAAGTATTAAAAAAAATAAGAATTAAAAAAAAAAACAAAAAAAAAAAAATCTAGATCTTTCTCACTCGCTTGCTCCCTACTCTCGCCCCATGTCTGTGCTTCGTGCTATGTTCGCCCTTTCTCACTCTCTCTCAATCTGTCTCAATCGCTCTCACCGTTTTCTTCGACAAAAACGCTGCATATCTTCGTGACGCTAAATTGCGTCTCATTTGTAAAAAATTTACCCTCATACGCGCAAAGAAGTTTCACTTCAAAAAATATGTCTTAAATAAAGCCACGGGTCGGTTCGTCCGGGATAGTACGACACTCTCGCAGAAAATCGACGTCTGAGTAGTAGCAATTTGTTACTGCGCTTCGTTCGGTGAGCGAAAGAGCCGGAATCCCATTTTGCTGAGGGTGTTTGCATGTTTTGGCGATGCCTTTAGTATCACCGAAGCTCGTTGCACAAATTCACACTCTCTTCACTTTCTTCGCGGTAAGCAACGGCTTTGCAAAGGTCCATGAGCGGCAGCAACACTTACCATCAGGTGTACTGTTTGCTCATTTGCCACCGTTCGCAATAAAAAAGAGGACGAACTTCGATTTTCTGCGAGAGTGTGGTACTATCCCGGACGGACAGACCCGCGGCTGTAGACAGACAACTGTCAACAGTGTGGTCTTATTTTTGAATAGCATATATTGTTTATTATTCATTTTGTCATTCATTCATTCATTTTGGCTCTTATACGTCCCACTGCTGGGCTCGCCTCTTCCATAATAGCAGAGATATTGACTATACAATATCTCTTACAAAGGCGTTACATGCATATTGGATCTTTTAGTCGTCTTTTACGACTGGCTGGATCGATATTGATAATACTTTACTACCAGGTAACTGTCTATATAAGGAATAACAGGCTATATTAAGTACGTAGGTGAAACCGCGGTTATTTGCCTGCTCATAATACATAATTTTAAAATTTATTGCATATCTTCTTTCCGTCCGGCGACAGAGTAAGAATACAATTCACCCCCATTACCCACCCCTATCTTGCCCGTGGATGTCGTAAAAGACGACTAAGGGATATAATACATATACAACATCTATGCAAGAGAAGGAAAACTCAAAATGAAATCCTGTACCAACATGTCTAACCAGCGTGGTATATTAGGTCAATTTCCCACCTAATATGAAGGAGGCTCGCGCCCAACAGTTGGACATATGTGGGCTGAAATGATGATGACGATGAACATCTAGTCTTAAACCTCATACATATTCTATTATAACAGGTATATTTAAATGGTATATCAGTAACAAAAAGGATTATTTCGACAAAAAGAAATAAGACCAAGTCACGTTTTCTCTATAACGTACTAACTTTTGAATGGGTCTCGTTAACATGAACTCTGCAAATATAAAAAAAGTTCTTACATCAATTGAATCCATAAAATACTTTTGCAACTATGTCCCAATGTCTATAAATCAAGTGAACCCCGTAGACATTAAAGTCAGCAAATATTGAAACGGAATCATTCAAAGGGGCCATTTAAATTCTTAATTAGAGCAATTTCTAATTTAATTAAAACTTGGTCAGGGTCTCTGTCGTTCAATTAAGTCCGGCCCACTTCACTCGGAATTCTTAGTTTCTAAGCAAACACTTTCGAATTGCAAATCGGTTTCGGTGTATCTAGAAATAGTTAGGATACGGTCGCTGAGAAATTCTGCATTAATCTATTGTATTTAGATGTTACTTAAGATTAAGTCTTTGATAGGAACGAAAAAAACTATAAGGCATTCTAACGAATGTGATTTTATTTATTTGTTTCTTACCCTTTTAAACCTAAACTACGAAATAGATTTTAAAAAAATCCCTTAAATTCCCACGAAAACAAAAACTACATGGGTTGAAGTCTAAATCTCATATCATTTCAGCCTATATATGTCCCACTATTGGGCTCGGGCCTCCTCCACCATGGGAGAGAAATTGACCTACTATACCACGCTGGTGTGACGTGTTGGTATGGGATTTTGTTTCTAGTGTTCCTTCTCTTTCATAGATATTTTATGCATATTATATCCCTTAGTCGTCTTTTACGACACCCATGGCAAACATGGTGGTGAATTGTATTCTTACTCCGTCACCACACGGAAATAAAATAATATAAATGCAATATAAATACTATATCTACCCATCAGATCAGAATGATACATTAGATAAATTTGCACCTGCTGTGAAGGAGTTCGAAGCCCAAAAGACTATGTGGTCTGGGTACACCGCACCCAATCTGTCCGGGGCGACGGATGAGCGGCGTGCGACCCCATAACCTACCATATTCCCTTCCCATCGCTATTGGACCGACCACAGGTAGCGATTCCTTGACATCCGTGGCCGGTCCGTCGGGCTACCTTTTCGACTACCCTCCCCTTTGATGCCCTAGCAACATTGCAGCGTTGCCGGCCGGGGCGTAGCCCTTCCAACTCTAATATAACCTAATCAGTTTTGTATTAGATCGCTTTCTTTGACATTTAATCTGGTGTAATTTTATAGTTGATATGGACCTTAATAAGTATGAAAAATCTTATTATACCATTAGTCCTTCTTAGTCTACGAATAAACAAATTTTCTTTGATAAATTGTCTAATGTTAATTACAGCCAATCGAGTATAAAATGTCTTTGTTCTATCCATTCAACAATTTGACAGCGCTTATCTCCTCACCATTAACGAATGTAAGAGTTGCTAGATCAGCTTTTGTGAAAGGTACTTATAATCCCCTCTGTCATTTTATTGAAGCTGTGTGTGTGTGTGTGTGTGTGTATTTAAATCTATCGTATCTGCTAAAGCTGGTTTATCTCAACGGGCTGTCACGTATATTAAAGGGTGTTCATTCAACGAGTTCAGATTAGGATTTAAGAAAAGACGTACAAAATCAATAATGTTAATTTAGAATCATTCGCAAATGATATAGTCGAGAGATACTTTAATTTAGAAATAATTTTAAACGATAATTCTATTACAATGCTGAAGTTTTCGGTCGGGTGGCGTAGGAGCCAAAATCACCATGTTTCTCCTCTCTGATCATTTAATAGACCATAGGAAATGCTGCATTATCTATAGTGCTTATAGTCTTACAGTTTAAGTCACCGAAAGCGTAAGCAAATGTTTAATATACCCGATTTAATAGATTGAGAAAATATTAATTTCAAAACAAAATTTTATTCTAATGCTAATCTTTCGTGTGAATTAGCTACGGTTATATCGCCTAGTCATGACAGGGTGGTATTTGGGGCAAAAATCAGCGTATTTCTGCTCTATATTCATTGAGTAAACCGTAGGAAACGATGCATTGTCTAAAGTGCTTACTTTTGCAAGTTAGTTTAATAAACCTGATTTGATAAATGTAGAAAATATTCTTATAGAGCGGGCACAGTTCAAGAATTCGCTATTCGTAGCGGTTCACTAATGAGAATATATTCAAAGGAAAATCGAGTTAGAGTACAACTACTTCATAATAAATTTATAAAATATTGTATTTGATTTATAAAACAGATAAGTTCGCCGTAATTATATTTGCTGTGTTGATAATTTAGCTCTGCAACGAGTTCAGATGAATTAACTTAGAAACTAAATGTAATTATACCAAAGATAATACACAGAAGTTAAACTTTGTTACGTCTTTGAAGTAACTGATAATTATATTGTTCTTTGTGTTCTTGACAATGAAGATATAATACATATATTGTTATATCCACTCTCAGAATCTCAACAATGTACGTATATAAAGGTAAAGGTTTTGTTTTGGAAACAAATACAGACACTAATTGCTACAATTTTCGATCCGAAAATTCTCTCGTAAATGTGTATTAAGGTTGAATAATACCTTTAATATGATTTTGTGTAGATCTTACAGAATTGTTTGTTATGTTATTCATGATATATTTAATGCTGTATGCATTGCACTTTGCAAAAGATTTTACATTTATCAAAACTCTACTACGTCTGCTTTCCGTGTGCTGACGAAGTAAGAATACAATTCACCACCCAATCTTATAAGTGGGTGTCGTATACGACGATTAATGGATATGATATACTTGTTGCAAGAAAAGGCAAACTCGACATAAAACCCCATACCAACCGGTTTGATCAGCATTGTATAATAGGACAATAATTGATCTCCTAGTATGAAGGAGCCTCGAGCCCGCTAATGGCACATGTATGAGCTAAAATGATGACACTTATATTTATAATAATGTTATACAGCTGAAGAAGTTTGTTTAGTTTGGATAGCCCATTTATCGAAGACGACTCGAAGACGACGACGACATGCTATATAATTGTCCGCTACGATCAATTGGAGCGTCAATGAAAAATATTGCAAAAAAAGGGAAAATATATTTCTTTTAAGAGCTTCCATTATGTGTACTGCGTGATACATGTGCCATTCTCTCTAATCCTCTCTTTTATAGATGCAGACGAAATTGAATGGGCCAGTAGTTAATAATAAGGTACATATCATAATATTGATTATTTATTTTTGTCCGACTTCTAAAAGACTCGCGCATAACTGTCGCTTGTCAACCGATTTGAAAAATTCTTTTTTTGTTGGAAAGGGTTATACTTACCAAATGGTCCTGTAAAATTTTATCGAAATCAGACAAGCGGTTTTTGAAAAATCAACAAAAATCTAAAAATGTATGAACTGTTTAGTGTTTTTAGGGGTTTCCGTCGTCCGGACGTCATTTTCTTTTGAAAAAATAATTTTCATATAATGTTGACTTTTTTTTTGGGGGTGGCTTACGGTCGGCGCACTCCTCGCACCACTCCGTCCGGGGCGACAGAGGGGCGTAAGCATGCACACCCGTAACCCAACCGTGACACGTCGCCTTCGTCGTTGGGTCGACTACCGGAGCAGCGTGACTTGACGTCAGTGGTCAGCCCGACGGAATACACCTTGAGGAGTACCCTCTCTTCGACCGACGTCCCCTCCTCGGGGAGGACTTCGGTCTTTCCTCACGCGGTCGACCTCTCGGCGGGTGACGGACTAACTCTCCAGTTCAGTCACCCGCGACCTCGGCTAGGGCGCCATCAGGCGCAGGTATTCGCGCCTGCACCGTCCTAGTCGCCGGTGCGCGTCGTCGCGAAGACGTTCCTCGCGTACGCGCTTCGCCGCCTCTTTCCGCAAGACTACTGCCTCGCAGAAGGCTGCGACCGCGTCCCAGTTCCTGACGCTGTCGAGCATCGCCCTGGCGATGATCGGCAGCCTCAGGTCGGTGAACGATGATTGCGACGAGTTCACGACGCTGCTCTGTCCAAGCGGCACAAACCTCGAGCGTATGTTGCGCCGCGTCCTCTTCGCAATCGCAGTGGTGGTAGGACGGTGTACTCTCCCTCCTAACGACCGTGTGCAGGTATTTGGCGAAGCTACTATGCCCCGTCAACACCTGCACCAGTCGGAAGGAGGACACCCCGTGCCGTCGTTTTAGCCACTGCATCAGCACTGGCCGGAAGGCCGTCACGGTCCGCACACCGAATCGAGGCCTCTCCAGCCGGGCTGCCCAACGGGCCCGAATGATGTCTCGGCGGGCGTCAACGCGCCAGGTGGTGAGCTCCCTCAACGAGACCACACCGCCCTCCGCTCGCACTTCCGACACCCGCCGATATAAACCGGCGAGCATTGCCGCCTCCAGGTCCCACGGGGGACTCCCGACCAACAGGCACGCTGTCTCCGTCGATACCATGCGATACCCGCATATGGCCCTGACCGCCATGGCCCTCTGTGGTAGCCACAGAAGAGCCCTGAGTCGGACGGTCAGGGACCCCGCCCACACCGGTGTGCCGTACAGGGCCATCGACCGGATGACCCCCGCGTACAGCCGTCGAAGCGATTCTGCCATACATACTATATCATCAGTTTTATCTTACATAATAGGCCCTGTTAAGCTCTCCCGTGCTCTTGATACGGTGCAGAGGCATTTATGGCAGCTGTAGTGTACATCCTATTATTTATTAGTTAACTAGTTATTTTTGTTTCCTGTCCCGCAGTGCTTAGGAGGGAATTGGAATCAATCTCTTTCAATCCTCCCATTTATGTGATGAATTTTTGTGTGTTACAGTATAGAGAAACTCATTACCACGAACTACTTACATTTATCCTATTTACGAATGCAGCTTTGGAACTTACCTGAAATAAATAAATTGAAAAATTATTATTTTTATTATGACTATGATTTTATATTTTATTTTATTAGTATGTAGTTTGTATACACTCTGCTCTAAGGAAATTTATAAGGATTTATTTCAAGTTATAGCTTTTTTATTGTATAAGATCTTAGTAATATTATTAGTAATAAGTAAATACGAATCCGAAATACGGCAATCCGTAGAAGAACGGGTGTAACCGATATAACACGAAGAATTAGCACGCTGAAGTGGCAATGGGCAAGCCACATCGCTCGACAAACCGACAACCGCTAGGGAAAAAAGTTCTCGAGTGTGTGAGTGTCGAGTGTGCGAGTCACACACTCGAGAACTTTTCGTCGTGACGCAATGTAGGACGCCCTCCCCACTAGGTGGACCGACGACCTGATGAAAGTTGCTAGGGGTCGTTGGATGCAGGCGGCACAGAACCGCACTTTGTGGTGTAATATGAGGGAGGACTACGTTCTACAGTGGACAGCGATAGGCTGGAATGATGATGATGAAAATACATATCATTGTAATATACATATATACTCAAATTCATGCACAGAGGAGCAATCTTCGATATACCTCATAGTAGTTCAAATATCCTCGTAGCTCTTAATAGAGCTGATATCGGCGTAGCTTATGGGTGAGCCCTTTGCATAACGCTATGCCTTATCCGTGTGGTGACGGAGTAAGAATACAATTCACCACTCCCTATCTTGCCCGAGGATGTTTTAAAAAGGGACTAAGGGATATAATATGCATATGACACGGGTGCAAGAGAAGGAAAACTCGATACAAACTGACTGTGCTGATCATCAGTACTTCTTTGATTTCGGTAATCAAAGAAATATAGAAACCTTTTTGAACTGACTTCAAAAAAGAAGCCCACCAATAACTCTTACTCCTTTACTATATTTTTAATAAAAACAACACTGCCTTCAAAAACATCGACGACTGAAAAAGCAATAAATAATGTCTTTTGGAGTCGATGCCTTAGACGAAGTTCATATAGGTAATAGTTTATTATAGACACCGACTTTTAAAAGGTATTATTTTTGCTTTTCAGTTTCTCAGTTTATTTAGGAGGCGGTTTTTTACTCAAAAATAATGTATTATTCCACCAAGAAAACACGTAGTAAAACAAGGAACTTAATAAATAATGACCATATCGTAAATAATAAAAGAATTCTCTTGCCGGAAAAGGTAGCCAGCTCAGCATATCATCATACTCCCCTGGAAGATTTATATAGTATAGTAACCGTCAATAACCTGCAGGATGAATAGATTTGATTTTCACAAACTTTTATTTAACTTGGGACGTATGTTGGGGACAAATCTTGCAACTGAATTTTAAAGTTACCCTCAACCGATGGAACTGAAATTTTACATACATATTTAGATTTGATGACAACGAATATTGAGTTAAGTGACGTCATTCTAAATCCAATATGGCGGGCGGTTTCAGATTGCGGATTAGCTATTTTATGTGCATCCACACTATAAAGGTGAAAGGTCTTGCAAAGTAAATTATGAATATTCAAATTTCTTTTTTTAATCCCCGACGTAAAAAGAGGAATGCTATAAGTTTGTGTGTGTGTCTGTCTGTGACGTCGTAGCTCTCAAACGGATGGACCAATTTCAATACGGGTTTTCTTTTGAAAGCCAGTTTCCTTGCGGTGGTTTCTGTCAATGTTTGGTTAACATCGGTCCAGCAATATAAGAGTATCAGCTCTTTTCCAAAATGATATAATGGCGTATGAATACCCGATTAAGTGCTTCACGCATGCCAATATAATCTTTAAATGACATTATCGCAGCCCACAAGCACCCCGCTGTTTTTTTTTTTTTTTTGTAAATTGTGTCCGGGTGCCTGACCCGGCCCGCGATAAGCCCCTAACATTATCAGGGATTGCAAAACGAATTTATTATCAATTTTAGTTGTAAAAAAGAAAAAGTTTATATATCGTGCCTATGATGTTCATTTTGTCTTAATTCCTCATAGGTGCATCAAGCAATGTGCGCACCGTTTTGTAATTTTATTATTTGCTTTGATTTGTTAAGTTTTATTATATATTCGTTATTATATTATTTATTATATATTCGTTATTATATACTTTGTTCATTATATATTATTCAGTTGTTTAAAGTTTTTACAAATCATTCTTGTGTCACGAACTTAATATTATTAAATTTATTGTTATCTTTGAATTTGCGCTTATACTAATTATGCTCTGAGGTATGTCTTTGTTGATGTTTATGTTGGATAATATTTATGTGGATGTTTATGTTGTTTGTATTGGTCTTGGTTTTGTTGTTTTTTATTATATACGTATGTAATTTGTACTAGTGTGTTTGTTGTAATTGGTGTGTTATTATTGTACGGTGACTGTGTGTATTGTTATGTATTATATTTGTATTTTAGTATATAATTTATGCTAATATGCATCAAATTATATTTATTGTTTGTAATAAGTGATTGTGTATACAGTGTATTATTTTGTGCTTTGTGTTCTTAGTTTTTTTTATTATATATAATATTTATTATATATAATTAATATGCTTTATGCAATTAATTATATTTCTTCGTGTTAGGTGTTAAATGGTTCTTAGTTGTTGTTGTGGATGTATGTCAGTGTAATGTAAATCGTATTGTCTCTGTTGCGTGCAGATAGTTTTGTATGGTATGTTCGTGTTATGACTGTAGTGTGTATTGTTGAAATTGTTTTATGTTGTGATTGTGCAATTGTTGGTATAATTTTTTATTTCCTTTATATAATGTGTTATGTATCAACATAACAGATTATTATTGTGTTATATGTATTATGTGCTTTGTGGTGCTGCTATTACGCGTTTGGTAGGCATGCACGTGTGATACAATATATGTACCAGCGTGCATGTCTCCATATCCGTATTATGTGTGCTTGCATGTTTTAGTAATGTTATGTGGTGCTGTGATGTAGCGTATTATTATAGAGTATATGTAGTGTGACTTATTATTATGTGGGTTATGTCAGTGTTGGTGTAGTTAAGTAATTTACTGATGAGTAAGTTTCGTCCTTGGTGTGATTGTGTATGCCTGTTATTGTGTTATTATGGTAGTTTTGTATTATGTAGCGTTAGTTAGTGTAGTGTATAGTTAATGTATTGATTTGTATTGATGTAGTTGGTGCAATGCGTGTTTTGTGTTGGGGTATATGTTGTGAAGGTGTTGTGTTATTTGTATATAGCGCTTTAGGTTTGTGACAAATTTGTCGGGTGCGCACTTAGCTATAGGCAACTGCCTCCCGTGCGAGTGCGTCTGCCCTGCTTCTAATGGGACACTCCATGCTAAACACGTCGTGTTCGAGGCGCGGTAGTTTAGACTTCGCACAGTTGTGACAGCTGGTGTGTTGGTCACAAGTTTTCCTTTTGTGGCCCGGTTGTCCGCATTTGGTGCAGCGGTCCTGCTCTTCAGCGGTGCAACTTTTCCTACCGTGGCCGTAGCCCAAGCAGCGCATGCACTGTATGAGGGGCGTCTGATCCCGCACCCTCACACACTGCACGTCGACGAAGAGCCTGCCGGCCGCTGTGAGCCTCTGCCAAAGACTTGGCGATACCTGGAGGATGACGTGGGTTTCGTCTGGGTGCCTAGCCCTCCTCCGGTATTTCTCGGCAATGGTGGTCTCCTCAGCCGGCAGTCCCTCCATCAGGTCCGCATTCTGTTGGGCTAGCGCGGTGATTATATCCGCTTCGGTAACGGTCCGACACAAGTTTTTTAAAACAACCAGTGGATTTAGGAATTTGGCTTCTTCTACTACCAGCTTTTTATTTGTGGAGAGTTTCCCTGCTATATTTTCAATTTCATGTTTTGTGGAACAGGAAAGAACAATCTTCGGACCCCTTACGCGTTTCATTTTTTGTATTTTAATGCCACTGTCTTTGGCTTTTAGCGTGCCCTTGATTTCGCCCACCAAAATATCGCTAGCCTCATTGTTGACAGTGGACACCATTAATGCGTGCGTTTTGGCCTTTTCTTGTGGCCTGGGTTGTGCCGCCATTTCGGCGTAGGTTCGCGGTCCCCAGTTGGTTTCGCTTACCCGTTTGCTGAGCTCCTGCGTGGTGCTCTTCAGCTCCTTCATTTCTAGCAGGAGCTCAGCGTCGGTATTAGCTGCGGAGACGGTGGTATTTTCCTTTTGCTTCTCTAGTGTGACCGCGTGATACCTAACTACACCTTCAAGGCACCTCATACTATTCAAAGTTTTTTCCATTTGGGTCTTATATTGCTCCACTCCGTCCAGGAGGGTGGCATGGTTCTTCAAAGCCTCCTCGAGCCGTTCGTTTTGCTCCCTACTAGCGCTTAACATTTCACTGTGCGCCATTAACATTCGTCTCCATCTATCTAACTTCGGTAGCTCGTCCCTATCTTCTTCCCCTTCAGTCTGCTCGGGGTCTTTACCTGGTGTTCTAGTGGTCCCTTTTTGTTTGTATATCAGAAGTTCTTTTTCTCCTTCTTGGATGTGTCTGTATAATTTATCGAGCTTTTCGATGACGCCATTTTTCACATCCGTTCTCAAATTGCGGGACATCCCCAAGAGGTTCTTTGCCGCTACAAGGCTCGCCCTTGCCTCTACAAGTCTAGATTTCGGCCCATCACCCGCACTTCTCTCGTAACGGTGTTATTGAGCGCAGGTGGCGAGCTCACCTTACTTACTCCAGTACTTGTCAGAGGAGGACGATGTTGGGGTGACGTCGTGGGGTCCACCGATGGGCGATCAAACACTGCTCTTTTTGATTCGAAGATCCCCTTTTTTGTAGCTATTGAGGCCGTAGCCTTTGGGGTATTCTCGATGTACATCGCGGTTGAATTTGATGTACATGGCGCAGTTTGTGGTGGTGACCGGTACATTTTAGGGGTTTGCGGGTGTCACAGTTAATGCAAACCGAGTGTATAGTGTTCGGTGCTGTTGATTGGGTGTTTGAAAATATTATCTTATAATTAAATTTGAATTAAATTTGGTCAATAGAATGATTGATTAATATAAGATTAAAATTAGTCGAAAGACAGTTGGTAAAATGTATATGTGTGGTTTTTGGGTGTAAAAGGCCCTGATCTATTGTTCTATTTAAGTTTTGGTAGTATATTATTAATATGTTCCGTGTCTCGCGGATTGGATTCTTCTCGGTGGATCCGCCGGCTGCGGCGCAAAAAATCCGGGAGCGACGCGTCGTATGCCCGCGTGTGGGGTGTCTGAAAATCCGCCTCGTCACGGGCTACGCGGTCAGCTAAAAAACCGGATCTGGTTCGCTACTAAAATCTCCGGAAAACCGCTGATAACTATTGAAATTTTGAAAAAATTCCCGTTTTTTCAAAGGGAAACGCTTAAAATAAGGAAACTATGCGGCCGATCGGGATGCTGTTGGTGGCGTTTGAAAGAGAGATAAATTTCGCACTCTGGATGGATGTCAGCACCGCCGTCAGTTGGGGGTTCACTTCACCAGGTGACTATGAAAACTATTGTAACTACGCGTTTTATTGAATATTAATAATGTTTCTTTTGCTGGTGTTCCTGGCTCGCAGGTCGTCCGGATTTGTCAAAATATTGCGTAAACGAGTTGGCTGTATCGATTCTGATAAAACTCTATTGCAAAAGAGTCAAGATTAGTGAAAATTTTAAAATATTGCGTATAACACCCCGCTGTTGGGCTCGAGCCTCCTCCACAATGGGAGGGAATTTGACCTACTATACCATGCTTGTCAGACATGTTGGTATCTGTCGCTGGGCTAACCACCAGAGCAGGGTGACTTGTCGTCAGTGGTCGGCCCGACGGAATACCCTTTCGGGTACCCTCACCTCTCAACGTTCCTGTCCTCACCCGCAGACATGTTGGTATAAGGTTTCATTTCGAGTTCTCCTTCTATATATAGTTATTTTATCCTGGGTACAATCCGCAGGTATACTAACAAGTATTAAACTTAAATAACTATTTCCTCTATGTGATGTTTGTTTAGGTCTTCATACTCCTCACTTTGTTGAACTATTTAATGGTTTTTGCCGACACACTTATTTAGGGTTGAGAAAATAACCTTAGCCAATTATAGATTTTAATAGACTTCAATAGCGATTGCCCACATAGTGCGGGGCGTACGTGCAGGTATGTAGATTCGATTACTACGCACGACAATATTTTTAAAGCGATCAATGGTGGCCTGTATAAGTCTAAGTGTAATTTGTGCCTGTTAATTGTATGTTTGTAAAGCTCTTATTTCACGTAGTGACGGACTAAGAATTCAATTCACCACTTCTCTATCTCCCCTGTGAGTTTAGTAAAAGAGACTATTAAGGGACTTCAATATGCGTACAACATCTATTTAAGAGAAAGAAAACTCAGAATAAAACCATATATCAACACATTTAACCAGGTGAATTTAATATCCTATTGTGTAGGAGGTTGGAGCTAGGGTCGTTAAAAAATCGATTATTAAGACAATAAAAATCAATTTTAAATAAATAGTTTTTTTTAATATTAAAATAAAATCATTATATTGCTATTTTCTTTTTTATTTTTTGAACTTAAAGTTTTTCCATTGTATTTGTTTATAATACAAGAACACATGAAGCTTCCAAATTGTCACCTAAAGTAAACATTGTTGATTTAGGTATTATCGACTTTTATTTTACTTTATTATTATGTACAAATAATCTAACCTTACAAATAGTTAGAAAATAAAATCGATTATAAAAATAATCGATTATTCTAAAAATTATCGATTTTTTTACAAATCGATTTATTTTAAAGAAATAAAAATCGAATATTTATATACGATTTTTTCCTTCCAAGTCATATCCCTAGCTGAAGCCCCACAATAGAACGTGTGTAAGCCGAAATGAAGGTCATTAGCGATATAAGTCTTTTTAGTCAAATTTGTTCTCATCTACAATATTATTAGAAAATAAAATCAGAAGTGGTATGCTGCCTCTGTTTGCAGTTTCAACCCCGTAGCAATGGACTGGCTCGTCTGGTATAGTACCACCCTACTATTGCAGATTAATTGACGACTTACCTATTTGTAACTGACTGCACAAATGGCGTAGTGCTTAAAATACCGACCCACAGTTCCAGTGTCGTAGGTTTGAATGCCACGCAGGACAACACTTTGTGCGATTCACAAATTGTTGTTCTGAGACTGGATGTAATTTGTGTCCGTTAATTATATGTTTTTCCGTGTGGTAACGGAGTAAGAATACAATTCACTCCCTATCTTGCCCGTGGATGTCGTATAAGACGACTATGGGATATAATATGCACATAATATCTGTGCAAGAGAAGGAAAACTCGAAATGAAACCCTATACCAACATGTCTGACCAGCATGGTATAGTAGGTCAAATTCCCTCCCATTGTGGAGGAGGCCCGAGCCCAACAGTGGGACGTACGTGGGCTGCGATAATGATGATGATGATGAATTATATGTTTGTAAATTCCCCCGCAATATAAGGATTATTTCCTAAGTGCAGGGAAATGTTTAAAAATAATTAATTAGCTAAAAAATGAATATCATCAGCTAGGCTATTTAATGATCTGTCATCAATAGCGATAAAAAATAGCGTTCTAGACTCATTCAGCAAGACTAATGAACACACATATTCAATATGCCTGTATTAACAAAGCTAAAAAAAAATACGTAAAGGGGATTGAAAAAAAAACGTTTAGCTATACACATATTGTTGAAGCGAACAGAAAGTCAAAGCAAAACCGTAATAATTTTCGGCGCAACGATGCAGATAACCGCTCGGTTTTACAACCTGTTTGTATAACATGAAACCAACGTTCTCATAAAACTTCCATTCACGACATATTGTGCAAACAATACCATAGAATAAACATTAAAATTAGTTTTTATTCTTTTTATTTTGTGACGTCTGATAAATCAATAAACGCCGGCTGCACGCACCAAAATGTATGACTCATTGTCACGTTCCGTCTAAGCCGAGCGTGTCAGCAAGAGCGAGAAACAAAAATCTGTAATAACATTGACTTGTTTTGACGTCAGACATCTTAGTCCGCCCGTGACCATGAATGCTGTAAAGTATTCGAAACGTCGGGCAAACATAAATCAAATACAAACGCGATATAATCCGTAAAAGTAGTTTTATTTACAATGTGTAGTGCTCGCGTAAACATCAGATATCATTAGCGAGAAGCAAATTATATAGAGGTACGATCGGCCTAAACGTTCGACTTATGGCGTATTTATCTCTTATCTATATATTAATACGTGAAGTAAAGACTTTGTACCCCTTTATACGAAAATTACGTGGATGGACAAGTATGAAATTTAGCACAGTCAAAGTACATAATGAGGAGACGTGCATAAAACTAAAATTTCATGTAAGTAACAATGGATTATAAATAAATTAAATTAATTAAAAAAGGCATTACGCACACTACCATGCAATCGCTACACACACACATACACCAACGCTTGTACACTTTTGTTTACGGTTACAATCCCTGGTCGAACTGAATGTTAAACAATCATAATTATGATGACAATGTCTAATAGATATTTGTATTTATATATTAGCTTTAGTAAAATACTGCTTGCTCAATATACAATTATCCATACTAATATTATAAATGCGAAAGTAAGGATGTTTGTTTGTTTGTAACGCTTTCACGCTTAAACCACCAAACCGATTTCAAAAATTCTTTCACCAATGGAAAGCTATAATATCAGGGAGTAACATAGGCTATATTTTATCTCGGTATTCCCACAGGAACGGGAACTACGCCGCGGGTAAAGCGACTGAAACCGAAGCAAAGCGAGGGCGGGTTGCTAGTACATAAATAAAATTAAAAGAAAATTATGTTGCAGAAAAATTTATTGTGGCTGAATTTCGACCATTCGGCGACCACTAGTTTTAGTAATGTTAATTTATCGAAAATAATGAATTAACTTCTTGTTGGTATTATATGGAATAAGGATAATCCAGGGATAATATAATTTAATTCAATTCACAAAAGTATGCAATTTTCATCAATGTTTTCTTATGACGTTGTCACGTGGAATTATCGTCTGTAATCCGAATTTCATCATCATCACAGCCAATATATGTCCCACTGTTGGGCTCGGGCCTCTGCCATAATGGGTGGGAATTTGACCTACTATAGTTACTATACCATGCTGGTCTGATATGTTGGTATAGGGTTTCATTTCGAGTTTTCCTTCTTTTGCACAGATTTTATGTGCATATTATATCCCATAGTCGTCTTTTACGACATCCACGGGCAAGATGGGGAGTGGTGAATTGTATTGTTACTCCGTCATTACACGGAAAAAACCGACTTTACAGGTAACTACATAATTTCTTTTTGTAATGCAATGCAATGGGAGTTGAACGAGCGCCTGATGCCAAATAATAACTGCCTTGATAGATCTCAACAATACTGAGGTAAAGATCGAAGTTTCTCAACTTATTAACCTTCGCGTAGTGACGGAGTAAGAATAAATTTAAGCACCCTTTATCATGCCAATGGGTGTCTTAAAAGATAAGGGAAATAATATGCAGATAACATCTATGCAAGAGAAGGAAAACTCGGAATGAAACTCCATACCCACACGTTTGAGCAGCGTGCAGCGGGCAGCGTGATATAGTAGGTCAATTTCCCTCCTGTTGTGGAGGAGGCTAGAACCTGGTAATAAGAAGACAAACATAAACTGTGATGATGAGCGAAGTTTCTGCCTTTTGTAAGGCATAGTTGGGACTTCCAGCTCTCTCGCTTAGCGAATGAAGCATAGTATGAAATTGGTAATACTATCTCGGACGGGGTGGACTGTTTATGGCTGCAGTAAATTGTCAGTATTGTGTTCCTAACACTATTAGCTGACTGCACAGATAGCGCAGTGGTTAAAATACAGACCTACAGTACCCGTGTCATAGGTTCAAATCCCACGCAGGACAACAATATGTTACCACAAATTGTTGTTTTCAGTCTGGATGTAATTTGTATCTGTTAATCACCGGCACACAAAAAAAAAAGAGGAATGTACTTTGGACCGGACCTACCTACCGACATGTATTTCGACCCACTGAATCTGAATTTCAAGTCCGTTTGGCCCGTTCACCCTCCAGTTTTGAGTAAAATGCAAAATACCTCAAAAAAAGGCTAAAAATTGCAAAAAAACTGCAGTCACAGCAATGAAAAAAATTTTGTGGACCCGGATCACGTAAATACAAGTTAAGAAATTAATATTTTATGCTTGAAAAAATACAGGAAAAGTATTTAATTTACAGATTTTTTTTCATAATTTTAATTGCAATTTTCCCGATTTTTTTGCTTTTTTTAGATTTTTTTAAATTTTAAAACGTTAACGGGGCAAGAAAACTTCAGCGGAACAAAATATATGAAAATCATACTCAATCGAGTCCAAAAAAATTTTTATTTCGAAAACTTAAATTTTTCATGATTTATTGCCATTTTCTTTTTGGGGATTTCATTTTTTTTTTTCAAATTTGGACGGCTCACCGGGCTAATTAACTTTTAGATTTAGATTCAGTTATTTGAAATACACAAAAATCATACGTGATCCGGGTCCACAAAAAGTTTTCATTGCTGTGACTGCAATATTTTGCAATTTTTTTATTGAGGTTTTTGCATTTTACTCAAAACTGGAGGGTGACCAGGCCAAATGGACTTGAAATTCAGATTCAGCGGGTCGAAAAACATGTCGGTAGGTAGGTCCGGTCCAAAGTACATTCCACTTTTTTTTTTGTGTGCCGGTGTTATATGTTTGTAGAGGTTCCCGCAATACGTAGATTATTTCCATAGTGTAGAATATTGTCTTATACAATAAGATTAATAAAAGACTAAATGTTTCTTCTGCCAAGTAGAGCTTTAGAGTTCGTGTTTGTTGTATCTTATTTATTGGTGGCAATCGGCCGAAAGAAGGCTTTTCTCTGATAACTTTTATTACTACTACTAAGTAATAATAAGATACCTAGTGAAAGTATGGTCGTAATAAAATACATATATTTATTTAATGTAATATTGAAAGTTTTAAATAATGGTATAGGGTTTTGTCTCGAGTTTTTTGTCTCTTGCATAGTTGTTGTATGCATATTTGATCCCTTAGTAGTTGTTTAAGACACCCACAGGCACGAGAGAGAGTGGTGAGTTGTATTCTTACTCCGTCACCACAAGTCTGACGTTTACTGCATGGTTTGATTCTAAAATAACTGTATTCACATAATAAAAATATTCTTAATTCTGCTTTGATCAATATTACATGTTGGTAGATATTTTTATATTTCTCTACACGATGTTCATTCAACGTGAAAATTCGCTCCATTTCTTACATCTTGAATATTTTTGTTTTATATATTCACGTTTTCTGTGTGGTGACCGAGTAAAAATACAATTCACCGCCCCCTCTCTTACCCGTGGGTATCGTAAAAGACGACTAAGTGATACAATATATGTTTAACATCCATGCAAGAGAAGATATACAAGAAATAAAACCATATAACAATTAGTCTGGCCAGCGCATTATAGTAGGTCCATTTCCCTCGTATTGTGGAGAGGAGGCTTGTGCCCAACAGTGGGACGTATATAACCTGAGATGTCGATATATTCACACTCGTATCCCCAAAAAGCTAAACAGATATAATCAGAGTTCACAGAAAGCGTAGTGACCTAAGTAGCGACCTCCAATGCCGAGAGCCGTGCATTGGATACTCACACAAGGCAATTTTTTGTGTGATTCACAATTTATTGCTCATGTCTGGATGATATCCATCAGTTATATGATTGTAAGGTCTATGGATTTATGTAAAATAAATAATTTTACAATTACACATTCCCAAAGAGGAAATCTATGTCAGGCAGGCGGCCGGATATAAAAAAAAAAACTATGATCAATATTTTTTACAATATATACCATGAAAGCAGAGTATATATTGAATTAACCGCAAGTTATTGGTATATACAGAATGATAATGATGATAAACTGACATTCTACAATCAGTCATAGTTCCTTATCTATACCAATAATTTATTTATTGGATTGGAGTATCTGTTTGTAATGTCAAAATAATAGGCTTTTTTCATGCTCACACGGTTATTTGCACGACACCTATGCATAAAATAGCGATTAAAAAGTTTTGTCTGTCTGTCTGTTTGTTCCGGGTAATCTTCAAAACGGCTGGACCGATTTCAAAAATTCTTTCACCAATGGAAAGCTATAATATCAGGGCGTAAACTAGGCTATATTTTATCCCGGTATTCCCACGGGAACGGGAACTACGCGGGTAAAACGACTATAACCTATAACCGAAACGAAGCGAGGGCGGGTTGCTAGTTCTAAATAAAGAAAAAGAAACAAAAACGCAAGCTAATTTCTGAATCTAAGTAATGACTTTTGATATATGTACATATAAAAGTAGCAGGTGCGGTCTTTGAAGTCGACCTAATAGTTTTGCTTTGATGTTATTTACTTGGATAGTTTGCCCTCGGCCAATTAATGCGGTTTTTCTATCAGGTAAAGGATCAAATTCTGTGGGCAAGAGCAATTTATAAAATTGTGCCCAATCCCCGTAAAGATAATTAAGAACTTGTAAGAGCTGAGAACATTTCGTTAATATTTATTTAAAAAGTAATATTTAAATTTAAGTAGTACTAAGTAATCTTTCCATGTGATGACTGAGTAAGAATACAATTCACCACTCCCTATCTTACCCGCGGGTGTCGAAAAAGATGATTAAGAGATATAATGCGCAGATACCATTTATTCAGATGAGGAACACTTGACATTAAATCAATCCAATCCGTCTGACTCGCGTGGCATTCATAGTAGTTCAATTTCTCTTCTATTGAGGAAGAGGCTCGAGCCCAGCAGTGTGAGGTATATGGGCTAAGACGACAAGATAAAGATGAAGTAATAGAAAGAAATAATCTTTTCTTAATCCCATTTTTGGAAGTAGATCGCACAACAAAAAAGGGATAACGCTAAAAGGATAAGTTGGTAGTATAAGGTTTCTAGGGGAGAGGCTTATCCGGTTGCTTTTTTCAACTCCCACGGCTAAATATTATATTCTTAATTGCATTGATACTAAATTTCTGTTTCTAATATTATTGAATCGTATATACACTTGCACGAATAGATTCGACGCTTTTGGTCAATTTAACAAATTTAAATGCAGTAAATGGTTGCGGCGTCGAATTCAGAAACGGTAACCTAACGACCGTAGATGAATGCCATTTTGGATGTCCGTAGATATACATTTCGTACCCTTTCTAGCTGTTCACGGTCGCTAACGATCATGTGTATAATTTCTACCTTTTTTTGTCAGGCTCTGATTTGAATGTTCAAGGCGACGGAAGGGCGGTTAGCTTCTTGCCGTATTATAGTGCAATAGTAATTGAACGGGTTACCGGTTCCCTATACCTTTACTTTGGTGGCTCACTTTGTACCCCCTCGTATATTTAAGTTAATCATGCGTAAGCTTCTTTCCTTTACAGCTCAGTGACTTTTATATTACCCATTATTAATCATACGAGTTTTCCTATGCATACCGCTCTGTCCCGTGAACAGTTCGCTACAATGTTTTCGTAACAAACTTTCCTGTTGTTCAAACAGGAAAAAAAAGATTGAGGCATAAACTTCCTCCTTCCTTGAGATTATATTTCTTATTATAGTATCTAATAACATTAGCTTCAGTAATTACCTTAGACTTGTAAATATCAAAATTAATTAGAACACAAAAACGCCTTTGGCTTAGTGTAATTACATAACATTATAGTCGAAACATTTTTTGGGAGCCAGTTCAAATATAAGAAAAAATAATCTGGAAAACTCTTGTTGATGTGACAAATTATATCATGTTCTATGTAGTAAAGGAGTAGGAATACACTTTTAAATAGGACTCTTTCCTTCCCCGCATGTGTGTATTACACATTGAAATTTTATTGAAACTATTTTAACGGATTTTATCAAATCATTTATTCTGTAGAAGCCCCTTAAAGTCATTTACATATTGTCAAATTTACATAACGTTTCAAATTAATCAAATAGTCTGCCACCAGATCGGAATACGGCAACAAACTGAGAAGATCAGGCAAGAAATTCAGGGAGCTGACATTTTTAAATAACTTTTTTTTATGATGAAATAAGAAGACAATTCACTCCTTAGCAACTAAGATATATAATACGCAGTTAACATCTATACGAAAGAAGGAAAACTCGCTATCAAACCCTGTACCAACCCGTCTGAAAAGTGTGATATAGTAGATCAATTGTCCTCCTATAGTGAAGGAAGCTCGGGCCCAATATTGGGATACAAATGAGCTGGGATAATGATGATAACACTAGAGGCTTTTTTTTTTTATGGTTGGGCTATGGTAAGCGCACGCGCGGTCCAATCCGTCCGGGGCGATCAAAGGACGGCGCGCGGGCCCATAACCCACCCGTACCCACTTCACCTCGTTGTTGGGCCGACCACCGGAGCAGGTGTGACTTGTCGTCAGTGGTCGGCCCGACAGAATACCCTTTCGGGTAACGTCACCTCTCGACGTCCTGGGACGTCGGTCGCCGTCGCGCGGTCAGCCTCTCTGCGGGTGACGGACAATTTCCCGGTCCGATCACCCGCGGCCTCGGCTAGGGCGGCATTAGGCGCAGATACTCCCGCCTACGCCGCCCGAGTCGCTGGCGGCGGAACGTGTCGCCGAATAGGAGCTTTACTCGCACACGATCCGCCGCCTCCTTCCGTGAGATTACGGCCTCACAGAAGGCGGCGACCGCGTCCCAGTTCCTAGCCGACCATCGCCAGGGAGATGCTCGACAGCGTCAGGTTGGCACCGATAATCGCGACGAGTTCACGGCGCTCCCCCTCCCACGCAGCACACACCTCGAGCGTGTGCTGCGCCGTGTCCTCGTCGCAATTGCAGTGGTGGCAGGACGGTGTGCTCTCGCTCCTGACAATCTTGTGCAGGTACTTCGCGAAGCAACCGTGCCCCGTAAGCACCTGCACCAGTCGGAAGGAAAGCACCCCGTGCGTCCGCTCCAACCACTCCATCAGCACCGGCCGGAGGGCCTCGACGGTCCTGACACCGTACCGAGGACTCTCCAGCGGGACTGCCCAACGGGCAATTACTTCCCGGCGGGCGTCGACCCGCCAGGCGGTGATCTCTTTGATGGAGACCATACCGCCGCGGGCGCGCGTCTCCGACACCCGCCGATAAATGTCGGCGAGCATCTCCGCCTCCAGGTCCCACGGGGGGGTTCCGGCCAGATAACACTAGAGGCTAGTGTAAAATTATATACAAGATTTTTTGGTATCACCGAACTCCGTTATACACATTCACACTCCCTTCCTCCTCTTCTTAAATTAAAAATCATGGCCAAGAAAGTTAAAAAGAGACGATTTTCTACGGCGGTCCCCTTATCCACATTTGATGTGGATTTTTGCAATATCAGGGGTTTACATAGCAATCTCGATGCCGTCCACCATCACCTCGAGACGGCGCGGCCTGCCTTACTCTTTTTAATGGAGACGCAGATAGGTACTCCGGATGACATTTCGTACCTAAATTACCCCGGCTACGAGTTGGAGCATACCTTCCGTCGTAAAGCCGGGGTGTGCGTATTCATTCGAGGTGATATCTGCTGTCGCCGCCTTCGGGCCCTCGAACATGGTGACTTGTCAATCCTGTGGCTACGCGTAGACTATGGAGGGCTCACCCGCATCTACGCATGCCTCTACAGGTCCCATGGCAGTGATCCGGTGTCAATTCAATTATTTGAGAACGTCCAATGGGGGATTGACGAAATATTGGAGCAGTGTCCATCAGCGGAGGTGGTGGTTCTTGGAGACTTCAACGCTCATCATAAAGAGTGGCTGGGGTCCCGAACCACTGACCTCCAGGGTCGACATCTCTTCAATATGGTCTCGGCCTATGGTCTCTCACAACTGGTGACACAGCCCACCCGTATCCCAGATATTGAGAGCCATGAGTCTTCTTTACTGGATCTTCTGCTGACTACACACCAGCATGGATATCAGGTAGTGGTTGAAGCCCCTCTTGGGTCTTCTGACCACTGCTTGGTTCGTAGCAGTGCCCCTGTTGTAAGGCCTAGTCGTTCTAAGGCGACTGAGACTCGCAGAGTCTGGCAATATAAGTCAGCAGATTGGGATGGACTGCGCGAGTTTTACGCATCCTACCCATGGAAGCGGCTTTGCTTCGCCTCTGGGGACCCTGGCGTCTGTGCGGACTGCGTTATCGAAACGGTTATTACGGGGATGGAATTATTCATCCCCAACACCAAAATACCCGTCGGTGGCCGCAGCCGACCCTGGTTTAACAAAACCTGCAGGACGGCTGCATGCCAGTAACAGTCCGCATATCGGGCCTGGAATAGGGCCAAAAAATGCCAGGACCCGAACGCCAAAGAGGTGAAGCGGAAATTTAACGCCGCTTCTAGATCTAGTAAGAAGGCTATTGCCAGCGCCAAGGCGGAACATGTTGCCAGAATTGGCGAGCGATTGCAAAGCTATCCCGCTGGGAGTCGTGCATTCTGGTCGCTCGCCAAGGCTGCCCAAGGCAACTTCTGCCAGCCCAATCTCCCACCACTGCAGAAACACGATGGTAGTCTGGCCCACAGCGCAAAGGAGAAGGCCGATCTTCTAGGTCAATTCTTTGCCTGTAACTCGACTTTGGATGCCGGAGCTGCCACACCACCTACCATTCCACGGTGTGAAAGCTCACTGCCCGAAATCCGCATCACGCAGCGAGCGGTTAGGCGGGAGCTGCGGCTTTTAGACGTCCATAAGTCGAGTGGACCGGATGGCATCCCTGCAGTGGTACTAAAGACGTGCGCCCCTGAATTGACTTCCATCCTCACGCGCCTATACCGACTTTCCTACGCTACTAATAGAGTTCCGTCTTCGTGGAAGGTAGCCCATGTCCACCCGATCCCTAAAAAGGGAGACCGGTCTCACCCATCGAATTACAGGCCAATTGCGATAACATCCTTGCTCTCCAAGATAATGGAGAATGTTATTAACCGCCAGCTTCTGCAGTACCTTGAGGATCGCCAGCTTATCAGTGATCGCCAATACGGCTTTCGTCATGGTCGGTCGGCTGGTGATCTTCTTGTGTACCTCACACACCGTTGGGCAGAGGCCTTGGAGGGCAAGCGTGAGGCGCTGGCGTTCAGCCTAGATATCGCAAAGGCGTTCGATAGGGTCTGGCACAGGGCACTTCTATCGAAGCTACCATCTTACGGAATCCCCGAGGGACTCTGTAATTGGATTGCCAGCTTTTTGGATGGTCGGAGTATAAAAGTCGTCGTAGATGGCTCCTGCTCCGATACCATGACCATTAATGCTGGTGTACCACAAGGCTCAGTGCTCTCCCCGATGTTGTTTATCCTGCATATCAATGACATGCTCTCTATCGAGAGTATGCGTTGCTATGCGGATGACAGTACGAGTGATGAGCGGTACACTGAGCAACGGAATATCCCTCGGAGTACTCAGGAAAGAAGGGTTCAACTTGTGTCTGAAATCGAGCGCTCTCTGGGGCGGGCCTCGGAATGGGGTGAACGGAACCTAGTCCAGTTCAACCCCACAAAGACACAAGTTTGCGCGTTCACTGCAAAGAAGGACCCGTTTGTCATGGCGCCTCAGTTCCAAGGAGTAACTCTCCCAATTTCTGAGAGTATTGAGATTCTCGGCGTCAAAATATCGAGCAAAGTCCAGTTTGGGAGTCATTTGGAGGACAAAGCCAAATTGGCAAGCAAAAAGTTGGGCGTCCTGAACAGAGCCAGGCGGTACTTCACACCGAGACAGCGTCTTGTGCTATACAAAGCACAAGTTCGTCCTCATGTGGAGTACTGCTCACATCTCTGGGCAGGTGCGCCCAAATATCAGCTAGACCCACTTGACTCCCTGCAAAGACGGGCTGTTCGAATCGTCGGGGATCCCAATCTTACGGACAGATTGGAGTCGCTGGAGCAGCGGAGAGACTTTGGGTCACTCTGTGTACTCTACCGACTCTTTCACGGGGAATGCTCCGAGGAACTGTTTGACTTGGTACCACCGTCACCATTCTACCAACGTACCACTCGACATCGCAGCAGGGTTCATCCATTTCACCTGGAAACGTTATGGTCTTCAACTGTATTGCAAAGGTCCATGTGCAGCAGTTTCACTTACCATCAGGTGTGCTGCTTGCTCGTTTGCCACCGTTGGCAATAAAAAAAAAAAGATAGAGTATCTCGGTGCTCTTTGTTCAGTTACGATAGTATAAATAAACTAGTAAACGTTACACATGCACTCTGACTTGTGTAGGTATCAGAGGTATATAAAGGCGCAAGCAGGCACATTCGGGCGCACATCAACCACATGTGTGGCACATGACGTAGAAAAATAATCACAGCGGCCATTGTTTATGATCTTGTAACATGTGAAGAGATTCTTAAAGAGCTTTTTAATTAGACGCCAATGTAAATAACGTGATTTTTAGCTAACAGAAAATATATTTTGTTAATAAAACTATTTCACTGATTTTATCGATAAAAAAATCCAATTCGTTCTAAGCGTCTTCGAGTAATTGGTGAATATACACAAAAAATAAAACCTTGTTTGAAGTCGGTTAATATTTTTTACAGATAATGATTTTTGATATTTACGCGAGCAATTACACATTGTGAATAAAACTACTTTACGGATTTTATCATGTTCGTATTTCGAGTGGGCGACCAGTCCGCCCATGACCATGACGCTGCAAAGTGCTCGAAATGTCGTCTTTATTTCGGTAAAAAGAGGGCTTTAGCTAAATAGATAATGCCGCCCCCATTGCAACGTACATAGGTATTATAACTAACTATTTATTCCTAATAACTAAATTAAACATATTATAAATTTGCTTGGATAGAGGATAGAGGATCCGACAATATGCTAAAGTATTCACAGATGTTAGATGTGTTAAAACTAAGATCTAGTCTTTGCACTTCGCTTCGGGCACATTCTATAATGATATGGTGAATGTCTTCAAGAATATTACATACATTGCAATTCGGCGATACAACACAACACTTAATAATAATAATAAAGCCTTTTATTTTCCATAACCAATCTTATAAACAATAACATCTTAACTTTATATATATGTATATATATATATATATATATATATATATATATATATATATATATATATATATATATATATATATATATATATATATATATATATATATATATATACATAAATACTTATATTTTATTTGTATGTCTGGTTTTGGTTTAAATTATAATAGTGTTAGGTGTAATAGTGTAGGAACCCCTATTGCCGGGTATAGGCCTCCTCCATTTTCTTCCACTTTTTTCTGTCTTGGGCTATTGCAATCCAGTTGTTCCCTGCCAGCTTTTTAATATTATCGGCCCATCGTTTTCGTGGCCTTCCTGCGTTTCTTTTCCCTTGTGGGCCGGGCCATGTGGTGCTTGTAAGTGTCCATCGCTGATCAGTGCATCTTGCCGGCCCATTGCCATTTTAGTTTTAAAGCTTGTTGGAGTGCGTCAGTTAGTTTTGTCCTGCTACGTATTTCTTGGCTTTTTACTTTTTGAATTTTTCGCAGGTTTAATATACTCCTCTCCATGGCCCTTTGACACATTGTTATTTTGTTTTTGATTTTTTTGGTTAGAGTCCATGTTTGAGAGCCATACGTTAGGCAAGGTAGAATACAAGTATCCATTTTTTTTTTTTTTTTTTTTTTTATGGGTGGGCTATGGTAAGCGCACGCGCGGTCCAATCCGTCCGGGGCGATGAAAGGACGGCGCGCGGGCCCATAACCCACCCGTACCCACGTCACCTCGTTGTTGGGCCGACCACCGGAGCAGATGTGACTTGTCGTCAGTGGTCGGCCCGACGGAATACCCTTTCGGGTATCCTCACCTTTCGACGTACTGGGACGTCGGTCGCCGTCGCGCGGTCAGCCTCTCCGCGGGTGACGGACAATTCCCCGGTCCGATCACCCGCGGCCTCGGCTAGGGCGGCATTAGGCGCAGATACTCGCGCCTGCGCCGCCCGAGTCGCCGGCGGCGGAACGTGTCGCCGAATAGGAGCTCTACTCGCACACGATCCGCCGCCTCCTTCCGTGAGATTACGGCCTCACAGAAGGCGGCGACCGCGTCCCAGTTCCTGACGCTGACGAGCATCTCCCTGGCGATGGTCGGCAGCGCCAGGTCGGCACCGATAATTGCGACGAGTTCACGGCGATCCCCCTCCCATGCAGCACACTCCTCGAGCGTGTGCTGCGCCGTGTCCTCGTCGCAACTGCAGTGGTGGCAGGACGGTGTGCTCTCCCTCCTGACAATCTTGTGCAGGTACTTCCCGAAGCAACCGTGCCCCGTCAGCACCTGCACCAGTCGGAAGGAAAGCACCCCGTGCGTCCGCTCCAACCACTCCATCAGCACCGGCCGGAGGGCCTCGACAGTCCTGACACCGTACCGAGGACTCTCCAGCCGGACTGCCCAACGGGCAATTACTTCTCGGCGGGCGTCGACCCGCCAGGCGGTGATCTCATTGATGGAGACCATGCTGCCGCGGGCGCGCGTCTCCGACACCCGCCGATAAATGTCGGCGAGCATCTCCGCCTCCAGGTCCCACGGGGGGGTTCCGGCCAGGAGGCACGCTGCCTCCGTCGCCACCGTGCGGTAACCCCGTATGGCCCTGATCGCCATGACCCTCTGTGGTCGCCACAGGAGAGCCCTAAGACGGACGGTCAGGGACCCCGCCCACACCGGTGCGCCGTACAGGGCCATCGACCGGATCACCCCCACGTACAGCTGTCGGCACGTAGCACTGAGTCCGCCCACATTCGGCATCAGCCGCGAAAGGGCGGACGCCGCGCCGACAAGCCGGGGAACAAGTCGATGGAGATGCTCCCGGAACCAAAAATGCCCGTCGAGCACCAGGCCCAAGTACTTCATGTGGGCCTGGATGCTGATGGTGACCGAATTCACGGTGATCGAAGCGCCGGCGGGAGGCCCGACGGTACGGAGGCCATGGAACAAAAGGGCCTCCGTCTTTTCCAGGGCTACCCTCAACCCCAGCGCTTCGATCCGCCTGACAATCTCCTCGGTGCCGAGAGTTGCCAGGCGTGCCGCCTCCTCGAGCGTCCCACCCCGGGCTGTGACGAGTGTATCGTCGGCGTAGCAAATTACGCCCAGCCCGGGTGGGAGGCTTCCTCTCAACGCCCAGTCGTAGCCGATGTTCCACAGGGTCGGACCCAGAACCGACCCCTGTGGGATACCGCACGTCATGGGCGTTCGCACAACGTCCCCTACTCGGTCAACGTAGAGGACGCTGCGCCCCTCCAAGTAGTCTGCCACCAGCCGCCTGAGGTACACGTGCACCCCGTGGTACCTTAGCCCCTCCCTGATGCAGCTGAATGGCAGACTGTTGAAGGCGTTGGCGATGTCCAGGGACACCGCCAATAGGACTCCTCCGCCGGTGACGGCCTCCGCTACCACGGCCTTCAGGCGCAGCAGGGCCGCGATCGTCGAACGCCCCCTCCGAAAACCAAACTGGGCGTCGGACAGATCGGGCCCAACCCCGACAAGGTGCCGCTCGATGCGGGCAGCCAACACCCTCTCCAGCAGCTTGCCCGCATCATCGAGCAGCACGATGGGCCTGTAGGCCGAGGCCGACTCGGGAGACCGTCCCGGCTTCGGCAGGAATACAAGTATCCATGACAATCTTTTTCAAATGTAAGTCGTAGTTGTTCTTTAATATTTCTTTGCATGCCCAGTATTTGGTCCAGCTTATTGCTATTCGTCTGTTGTCTTCATTTTCATGGTTCATCTTAGAGAATGAAACTTGTTTTCCTGAATAAATGTATTCATCCACATATTTTAGTTCGACTTCGTCCAACATTATTGTCTCTTTTTTATAGATTGTCATTATTTTGTTTTAGTAAGGTTCATGTGTGGACCAGCCTTTCTGCTTTCAAAACACTTACCTATACTTAAGTACCTACAATTTTAAATACATAATACTTTAACTTTGTTTTTTAAATTAACTTTATAAATAAGTAATTAGTTCTCGCAACAGCGAGCGCTTGAATTTTTTATCGAGAATTAGAGAAGTTAAGTTTTGGCATATCACTGACTTTTGCAATGGTAGCGTAGCGGTTGTTACTGAAGAGCCGTGGATATAAAGACTGTAATCTATTCAAGCCATGGTGAAGGAGCACGATGTGTTGTGAGCTTCCTTACTGCACTGCTAGCAGATGGCTAGGTAGAGTGCAGTGAGGAGATAATAGAAATAGAAAATCCAATGAAAAAAGGCTGTTGGATTCTAAGCAAAATTTGATACATATTCTTAAACATAAAATATTCTTTTACTTCGAAAGTAGTAGATAATTTACAAATCGAAATAATGAAAAACATTAGTGTTGTTTAGTGATGCCCGAAAGAAGTGAAACTTTACAATGTAAAGCGTTATCATTATCACAGCTCATATACGTCCCACTGTTGGGCTCGAGCCTCCTCCCTAATGGGACGGTAATTGACCTACTATACCACGCTGCTCAGACAGGTTGGTTGGTACAGGATTTTATTTCGAGTTTTATTTCGGATTTTATTTCGTTTTATACGACACGGGCAAGAAAGGGGGTGGTGAATTGTATTCTTACTCCGTCCGCCCACGAACAAATCGTAGAGCGTAAAAATTAAGTGTATTCAAAAATATATATGGTAGATTTATTTTAAATAACATGTGATACGTTAGAAGCTTGGATTTTATACAAAGATAATCTAAGGTTATAATAATATGCATTCAATTTCCAGCCTGTATATTCAACAATATACAACATCAGTAGCTAAGGTTAAAGTAAAAAAAAAACAAATAAACATAAAATAAAACGGCTTGAACTATTCGAATCGTCGTTTATCACAATTGATCAATGATAACGATCAATTACGGAATTAAAGAACTTTAGTCATCCGTTCCCACGATTTTTAACTTATTTTACTACTACGTATGTACGTACGTACACCGCGTTTAAAGAATTTTTTTGTTTAATTCGCCCGTTTGGACAGGCAAAAGGATCTAAACCTATACAGCCATGTCTTATACAATTTTTCTCTACAAAACAGAAAACAATCTTAATTTTGAATTGATAAGGAAATATAATTAAGACGATTTCGCAAAAAAATCTTACATATTCGGCGCATATACGACAAAATTTCGCTTGGTACTCTATTTAGTTAAAATATATCGTCTTCATCATCCGGCTCTTATCCCAGTTACTTGGAGTAGACTGATTATATACCCTTCTTCTATTGTACCTACATATAGCAATTTTTTTGTGAATATTTATGATTTTATGACCGGCCTGATCTACCCACCCTGAGACTATTATTGCTTTGACAACAAACGAGCAAGTGGCACACCTGATGGTAAGTAATACTGCTGCACATAGACCTTGGCAATACCAGATGCACAGCTAGGTCACTGCCTACTGTGGAGAAAGTGCTCTTCTTAATCCTCGTTTAATGAAGGAACATGTCATAGCGCTCGGCAAACTGAGCAGTTGATATTTCATTTCAGATTCTGTCCATACAGTTGAAGACTATTGTCTTCAACTGTATGGACAGAATCTGAAATGAAATATCAACGTATCCAGGTGAAATGGACGAGCCCTACTACAGTGTTCAGTGGTACGTTGATAAAAACGCCTGATTCTATTTGCCTTGGTCCTTCAAATGAGTCTCAAACTGGACTTACTCGATTTTCGACGCCGAGGATCCCAATACTGTTAGAAATTTAGAACTCCTTGAAACAGAGGTACCATGATAAACGAATTCTTCATTGCAGTGAAAGCGCAAACTTATATCTTTGTGGGATTGTACTGAACTAATATCCGTTCACCTCATTCCGAGGACCACCCTAGGGAGCGCTCGATTTCAGATACCAGTTGAATCCTTCTTTCCTTTAACGTATTCAAAAGAACATTCGGATGCTCGGCATACTGCTCGTGCTGTCATCCGTATAGCAACATATATTCTTTATGGAAAGCATCTCCTTGATATGTAGGATAAAGTACGTGGGGGAAAGCACCGAACCCAAGGGTACATTAGCATTAATAGTCATAGTATCGGAGCAGGAGCAGGCACTACGCTTTTATACTCCGATCATTCAAAAAGCTGACGATTATTACGGAGTCCTTCAAGGATGCCATATGACGGTGGTTTCGACAGAAGAACCAATCAATGAAATCGATAATTTTCAATCAATCTAAAACTTCTGTTTTGATTTATTTCATATCTTTTGAAGTATAAAGTTTACTTGTCTTTAATAGTCAACCTTTTATAAGTTGGCCGTCCCAAGTATTGCGGTTAAGTAATATTATATAACCTAAAATAAAATCTAGAAAAACACACATTGCTATTTAAATATCTTATTCGAGGAGAAATGTGAGCTTGAAATATTGAAACTAAATATTTATGTAACAGAACCCATCATATTGAACTTGAGTTATGGCGGCAAGCTGGTATCGAGAGCCTATTAAATATTTACGAACACAGGCTTCTTGGTAAAGTATCTTAACATATCTCGGGAATATTGTAATGAAATCATCTATACCACTTAAAAAGGCGACTAAAATAGATAAACAGTTGATTAAATCTGTCCCTTTACTTTTATTTACTACGTAGAACCTTTAAGTACGACTAATACGTAGTTCTTTTAAGTAACAAATTAGAAGAATGTAAAAAAAATATTAAGTAATTAAAACTACGTGAAATGAATAAATAAAATGTTAAAAGTTTTTATAGTTTATAATAAAATCTGCTTAATAAAAAAATAGGTTCATAAACTAGTTAGTTTGATAAACAGAATACAAATTTTTCGTAACCACGTGGAAAATATTGTTGGATAAAAACAAATAATATACAAATATCTACAAAGGAAAGACATACCAACAGGCATATCAGTAATAAAAACAGACCATCTACCCGTGAAATAGATAGGAATTTTTCCAATCGTGTAAAACGCGAACACTGTCATCAATATTCTCTGTACCGAAATACTTGTTTTACTAAAAACAATTTTATAAAATCCTTCGGAACAAAGACAGTGGTTAAACAATGTAGTTACTATATATAAAATACATATATGTGTATGTATATAGCTCGTAAAATATGCATGTGTTCTTGGAAAGAGATTGGTGCTTATTCCATTTCCATTTTTTTTACTTATCTATATTAGATGATAGATTCATCAAATCATGCATGATTCAAAAAGTTATAGGCGTGCAAAGCCTATCTTTGTCTTTAAAAACCAAACATTAGTAGAATAAAGTAGAATTCAGTGTTTTGACGAATGGTGATCGTATATTCAATATTTTAATAATTCATATATCCCAGGATTAAATTCAAAATTTCAACTTAGTTCGGTATCATTTCAGAGATAAGTCTCTGAAATACTGCCGAACCAAGTTGAAATTTTGGGTTGGGTAGCATTTCAGAGACTCATTTGATCCAATATGGCGTATTGCCTAGAAACAAAAGGATTCTTTATACAAATTCATTGCAAGTACAAAAAGAAAATGATCTATATATATAAACTAATATTGTTTTTGATCAATTATAAACTTTTAATTTTGTGGTTTAATTAATGTATTTAACAGTTTATTAGTTTAAACCTAACGAATTAAAGCTTATACGTATTAGTCAAATAAATTTTTAAGAACAGTTTCTTCGATTCATTATAAAATAGGTAAATAAATGTTTATTATCTTAAGCTGACTGTTGGGCGCCATTGCGAATGAAAAAATGTAGTCATTTCGTACATCCAAAAGAACGGTGGATTCAACAAATGAAAATGGAGATTATGGAGCATCATATCTTCAATTACTTTTTCACTGATATTGGAAGAAATTTCTTTAAACATGTGTAGAGAAATGAATAGATAATTGAAAATGCCTGATATATCACTTAACAAAACTCATGTAGTGGTAATGGAGATAGAATTTATCACTTTCTTTTTTGATCGTGGGTGCCGTAAAAGTCGAATAAGTGCTATGATATGATATGTATATAACATCAATGCAAGAAAAGTTGACATAAAACCACAAGCCAAACTATGTAAACAGTAAATTTGCCTCCCATTACGGAGGAGATCTGATTGCTAAATTAAGAAGAGAGAATAAAAAAAATGAAAATACTCGATTGAAAAAAGGCATCCTAATAAAACTACCAGCATATTATATACCAATCAATTGATTTTGACATAAGGTTTAATGCAATTTTTCTTTTTAGAATATGCTAAGCCAAACTCATCACTTTGGATTATTTAGACCATGTTGGTCTAAATAAAAATTATTTGATGGCCAGCTATGATCAGAGCCCCATTCCACATGAATATCCAAGGTGAATGAAAAACAGCATGGGGACTCGTAATCCGCAGTCACCTTTTTGATTAATAAGCATGCTACTGCACTCTTTGACTTCGGTAATCCTTATCCTTACTGATCTTATAAATACGAAAGTAAATTTGTTTGTTTGTTACACTTTCACGCTTAAACCACAGAACCGATTTCAAAAAATATTTCACTAATGGAAAGCTATAATGTCAGTGAGTAACATAGGCTATATTTTAGCCCGGTATTCCCACGGGAACGGGAACTACGCGGGTAAGGCGACTGAAACCGAAACGAGGGCGGGTTGCTAGTGTTAAATAAATACATGAATTTCCATCCAGGATGCGATATAAAAATTTATGATGACGATAAAAGCCGTTTGCCATATTACGATTGAAAAAGAAGGTACTGAAACATTCTCTTTCATTTTTATATACGTAATATATAAGTACTTCAAAACTTTGAATTCACCACGACCTCTCGCTACTTATTCACACATGCAATACGTATTATACTTGTATGAATACCACAACCTCTAATTGCTGTAGTTGTGTCAGCTACGGGTAAAGGATTCCGTAATAAATTCCTTAAAGGCTCTGCATTCAAAAGGTAATATAATCGTGCTTTTCGCGAATTTGATAATAAAAAAATATCTTTTAAATAACTGCTTATACAACAGCCATCATAAAAAATTTAAAATATTTTGAGTTTTACGTCATATATTAATAAAATTGTTACAATTCTATCACTCGTGAATAAAAGAATTAAACACTCGGCTGTATAGCCTTTGTTCCTTTGTCAAATCAAACACATTAAGCGATTAAAAAATAACTACATATACGAGTCACATTGACCCATTTCAAATATAAAAGCAAATAATGAATTTTATGAACTTTTTATTTGCATTTATATTATGTATGTATCATATACCATACCATACATGTATCATACCTTCTCCACGTGCAGAATATTTTTAAAAACATACTTAAAGTTGTCTAAAAGCATATTCATTTATAGAATTGCCCTAACTTATTTTTCTTTTATAAAAACTAGTATGTAATACATCAAAAGTCTTTTAGGATCCTATTAAAAAAAAATAGAATTAGTAACTTAAATTTTGAAGACAATTAAAAGTCAGTAGAGAATTTAACTCAGTCGTAAGACTTTGTTTATGTAGAAGGTGAAAATGTTTTTTAATAATACGATTCTGTTGCTCCCAAAAGGAAAAAAACACCCCGATTTTGATACATTCTTTATTGGTGCTCCGCTCCTGTTGGTCTTAATAGTGTATCTAACACTGAAAGATTTTTTCAAATCGGACCAATAGTTCCTGATATTAGCGTGTTCAAACGAACAAACTCTTCAGCTTTATATAAATATTTTACATCAGACTGTAATTTAACTAAAAAAGAGCTTGATTTGTTTTCAAATCACACTGTTAATAACAAAAAGCATCCAAAAATAATATATAAATACTCTACTTATAAATGTTTATCTTATTAAGATTTTTATAACCTGACTCTCCTATCCCAAGGATATCATAAAGTTGATTTAAAGATGTAAGTAGATAGTTACTACGTCATAAAAAAAGCCTAAATTAAAAACCTAAATCAATATCTAGGTAGCGAGGTATATTAGGCTAAAATAAGAAATAAAAGTTAATTAAGCTCCCACGTTGGACTAGTCCGAGTTAGTATAGGGACACAGAGAAAATCTCTCAGGCATTCAAACTTGCCAACTATTTCTCCTCGTCCTTAAAAAACAAGACAAAATTTTAGGAAAATTAACAGTGCGCGCAATGAGCTCGTATTCGAGAACTCCCGATAGCTGGGGACATAATATTTATTTATTTATTTATTACGGCTCACCAACAATGTACAATCATAACACAATTTAACTCATTTCACAACATAATCTAGAATGCACATCAATTATAGGTGCGCTCAACATTCACACAACGTAACATACGTTGACTTAAAACAGTAATCTGACTAATCTAATATAAAAAAAAATAATATCGAACAGAAAGTATCGATACTGTACTCATGAGTAGTCTCGAAGAAAAAGTATCGTACTCAATAAAGTATCGAAACAAAAGTATCGATACTGCAAAGTATCGAGTACTGGGTACTTTTCCTAGAATCTATGTCGTGATGAACTTTTTTTTAGAAAATTGTTCGTTTGTGAATATTTCGAGCCACGTTTTAGACGGTTCATTACGTTTGAACTAGATGGCGTTACCGTAAACATGAGTCGTAAGGTCAAGTTTACCTTGAATAAGTTCAACAATTTATTCGATACGATACCTGTCATAAAGTATTCATTGAGTAAAATTATCGAATCCAAAGTATCGAGTACAAAAGTATCGGTATCGAAAGAAAAGTACTCGATACCTAAAAGTATCGATACATTTTTCGTGTACCTACCGATAGCAGTTTATTTGTCTTTCTGCTAGATTATCTCTATATAATATTATAGTCATTTTACTAATTGGAATGTCACAAGTTCGCGCTATTAAGAACATATATCACACATCCACCTACCTTCCGTTTAGTCCGTGGGTGTCGTAAAAGACGACTAAAGGATATGACCTGCATATATCTCTGCAGGCAAAGGAAAACTCAAAACAAAACCCATATATCTGACCAGCGTGGTATAGTAGTTCAATTGCCCTCTCATAGTGGAGGAGGCCTGAACCCAATAGTGGGACGTGTATGGGCTGAGATGATGATGATGACCTACCTTCCAGTGATATGAAGTAAATACAAGAAATTTCCACTAATAAAGTATGAGTACATATTCGTGTAGTGACGAAATAGGAATACAATTCACCTCTCCCTCTCTTGCCTGTGGGTATCCTAAAACACGTCTAAGGAATATGGATATAACATCTAGGCAAGATAAGCCAAATTTAAAATAAAACTTTATACCAATATCTCTGACCAACGTGATATGGTAGGTTCCCTATGGTATGGTAGGGTAGGGTACCTATGGTAGGTAGTTCCCCTTATTGTGGAGTATATAGGGACACGAAAAAAGTATCGATACTTTTAGGTATCGAGTACTTTTGTTTCGATACCGATACTTTTGAAAAATGTGGCTCGCAATATTTTAATCCTTTCACAGACGATCAAATTTCCTAAAAAATCAAAAGCTCATCACGACAGATTCCGGGAAAAGTACTCAGTACTCGATTCTTTGGGGTATCGATACTTTTGGTTTGATACTTTATTGAGTAGGTACGATACTTTTTCTTCGATACTACTCATGAGTACACTATTGATACTTTCTGTTCGATATCGTGTTCCTAGGAGTATATGTGCAGAGATAGAAATTACATATCAATTACTCGAATAAATACAAAAATATCCTCGCTAATATACATTTCGACACATTCGTAAGGTTAGTGGATTAACTAAATTTGAGAGGTGTAATTTTGTACTCTCGTGGATACATTTTTAACGAACTCTTCCCTCATACACTCGTAAATAATTAACTTTTCTAGGGTTTTCGATGCGTGATTTGCTTAATATTTATTAGTGTAAAAATATCTTAAATAATGAATGATTTTCTAAATATATATTGCTATTATAAAGGATCTGTGTGGAGACGGGATAAGAATACAATCGTCGCCACCTCTTGCTTACTCGTGGGCATCGTAAGAATCGGCTAAGGGTTCACCAGGAGAGCGGGCAGCAGCTCTGGCCTGGGAAATGTATAAAATCTTACTGCAATCGTCAATCCGCCTGCCAAGCGTGGCGATTACGAAATTATCCTCTTAGAGGGAGGCCTACGTCCAGCAGTGGACGATGATAGGCCGATTGGTGATGATGATTATAACGCTCAAGAAGTTTTTATATTTCTCAAAGGGCTAACCTCAGGTACTACCAGTTGAATTTAGCTTATTTAACGAGAAGGGTGTGTATACAGAGAAATGTCTAAAACGATAGAAACTCGGACAAAGTATCGTACTAAAATCCATCAAGCTTTCTGAGTAGACACCGTTATCATGACAACTTTTGCGATAACAAAAATTGTGATCGATATATTACGAGTATTACGTAAAGCCCCTTTATGTTCACGCGAGTATTAAAATACATTGTACATAAAAATATTTTTACGGATTTTATCGCGTTTGTATTTGATTTTTGACTGCCCGACGTTTCGATACCGCATTCATGGTCCGCCCGTGAACATTAACTCAACAATTACCAAGTTGACATCAGGCAGGCGGCTGGTCATGAAACTATTGGCAATAATAACTTTTGCAGTATGTTCTATGAAAGAAGAATACGTATTGAGGTAGGACCAAACTGTCGACATTTGTCTGTCTACAGCCGCGGGCCGGTCCGTCCGGGGTACTACAACACTCTCGCAGAAAATCGACTTTCAAGTAGTAGCAATTTGTTACTGCGCTTCATTCGGTAAGCTGGAGCTCAACTTTTGGTTGGTTTGCTGATGACTTTAGTATCACTGAAACTCATTGCACGTATTCACACTCCCTTTACTTTTGTCACGGTAGGCAGCGACCTGCACAAGTCCATGAGCGATAGCAACACTTACCATCAGGTGTACTGTTTGCTCGTACGCCACCAACCCACCGTAAGCAATATAAAAAACCAGAAAATGACCAGGATGATGATGACTAAGTCAGTGGACAATGACTGCAGTCATAGTCATATGATGGATCATACACGTAATATTATTAGCTCATTTACCTACGTGTTTATCAGCTCATTGTAGCGCTCGTTCCACTGTAGCTATTCTTCCACAAAGGGAGAGAAACTTACCTACTATACCGCGATGATCAAACGTATTAGAATAGGGTTTTATTTAAAGTTTGCCTTCTCTTATATAGATGTTAAATACATTTAGAATCCCTTAGACATCTTTTACGACACCACGCGAATTATACGCACATGTAAAAATATACTTAATAATAATAATATAATATTGCCCATATTACATTATCATGAAAATGTTTCATTTAACAATGGAGCACATGATGGATACAGAAATTTTGTATAAAATAACAAAAAAAATGTATCGTCATAAATCTTCAACAGTGAACAAATATAGCGTAAAAAGTACACGTTACTGAACGCTTCAAGTACAGAAATTAAGTTTTTGTCGTGGAAAATAGATTAAACGTCACTCAGGCTCTGCTGCTGACGGCCAAGAATTTTTTTTTATATTAAAAACTCAATGCTAGTAAAAATGTGAAATCGCTTGTCGCTGTTCGCTAAATATGAACAAAAATAAAGTTCAGTCCGCTTGTTGACAAGGAACGACATTCGCGTAACAAAACCACGCCAGCCCCTCCGGCGTACTCCGCCATTGAAACTCTTGCCAACACAAAAAGTTTTATTTTCCCTTTACATTGAAAACGTATTAAGATCAATTATGAAGTTTGAGTTGACGAATGGAGCACCATTCGTAATATGTTATAGATACATGGAGCTTTTATATTGAGAATCTTCTATACATTTTCGTTGTAAAGTTACCAGCTTATTTCGTAATTTAATTTCAGCAAAATTTTCTTTTCAGAATAAACTATGCATTCTGTGTATCAAAACTTTAACAATATTTAATATTTTATGTTTATTTTTGACATTTAATGATGGCTGCTCTACTAGTTAACTTGTGATTGGGTGCCGCTTGTGGGATACAGTCTAACCACAATCGTTTGAATTATTACGTATCTTATCATTCAAAGGGTATCACACTGGAGCTGGTATTTAATAGAGTATACAATTTTGATATAAAAGAATTTAATAAAAAAGATATTGTTTCTACACGATATTTTCATCTCCGTTAACTTTTCTATTCATCAAAAAATAGACCCCTATTCTTGGAAATAAGCGTCACCATAAAGGGAAATAGTAAGAATTTGATCGCCACGCTTGATGGGCGAGATGGCAGAAGCCGGTTTATCTAATTGACATCCAATTGATTTGCATAAGTCCCACGATAAAATATGCGAAGCAGATGCATAAGTCATCAATAAAGGAGTCATCGTTGAAATAAAAGATGAAAAATAGATGTATATAACTTCAAAGTAACAGAAGTGTATGCTGTAGATTCGAAGTTGAAACCTCTACGTAACAGTATTCTTCTTTGACCATTAATACGGTTTGTATTTAAATAGAATTCTAAATGATACAACGGGTCGATTCCTCTGTTCCCAAGAATATGCACTCACCCACACATACTCCCACGCAAAGTTCAACACTGGCTGCATTCTCATAAATCGCTCTCATAAATAAATTGGTATATGTACTAGTATATGTATAATTTTTTACTAATTTATAGACATACCAGCAACCCGCCCTCGCTTCGCTTCGGTTTCAGTCACTTAAACCCGCGTAGTTCCTGTTCCCGTGAGAATACCGGGATAAAATGTAGCCTATGTTACTCCCTGATATTATAGCTTTCCATTTTTGAAATCGGTTCATTGGTTTAAGCGTGAAAGCGTTACAAACAAACAAACAAACATCCTTACTTTCGCATTTATAATATTAGTATGGATAATGACGTATTTTACATGCTAAATTAATAAAAAACGCTATCAAAACTATATCATTCATCATCATCATCATTTCAGCTTATATGCGTCCCACTGTTGGACTCGAGCCTCCTCCACAATAAGAAGGAAATTGACCTACTATACCACGTTGGTCAGATGTGCTATTATAGGATTTAATTTCGAGTTTTCCTTGTCATGTATACAAGTTATATGCATATTTAATCCCTTAGACGACTGTTACGACACGCACGAGCAAAATAGGGGGCGATATATTGTATTATTACTTCGTCATCATACGGAAGCATATCATTATATGAAATTGAAAGTAATATATCGCATTTGTATTTGATTTTTGCTTTCCCGACGTATCAAAGACCTCTCCAATAACGATGACTTATTGGACGTAAAATATCGTAGTCCTCCCCAGACAATGAACTCGGCAAGGTAATCAAAACGTAGCGTCGGTAAAATAAACGTCAAACACAAACGCGATAAACTACGTAATAATAGTTTTATGTATTTCGTATATGTTATAATCGCTTATATCAGAAAACATAATTTTATTATATATAAAATTGGCCCATCAAGCAACATGCAAGCGACGTTGCCCCTGATATTGCAAAAGTCCTTCAGTTATCACTTACTATTGGCTGAGTTGCTTATTCACTTAAAAATCAAAAAAGGCAAGTAGAACCAATCTGAAGTATATTATATAGATAGAAACTTTCGACAATCTATGGAGTTATCCATAGATTGTCGAAAGTTTTTTAATTAGATACTACAACAGAAATAACAAAAACTTGTGCCAATTTTTTGTAAATGATAATACATCATCATCATCATCATCTTGCTCTTATCCCAATTACTTGGGGTCGACGCAATATGTCATCTGTTTTGACATATTGCAAAAAGTTTCGGCAATGACTTTTATGACCGGCCGCCTGCCTGACGTCAACCCTCCTTGGGAATGTAATCGTTGACCCAAATGGTACCAGATGGAGTTGGTCCGGGTCAATCTAGGGCTCTTAGTCGTCTTTTAGGACACCCACGAGCAAAGCAAGGGTTGGTAGTATTCGAAGCCGCTACCACACAGCACTGTAAATGATAATACATAATAAATAAAAATAAATGTATTACATAAATAAAAAAAAATAGAAAAAAAATTAAAAAGCTAGTTTTTAATTTCTGCCACCTGATGATGGGTATAAATATAGTCCACGAAGGTGACGCATATTAATTTTTTATTTGAACATAATTATGAAGGTGAATAATTACTATTATTTTTCTTTGTATGACTTGGCTCGTTGTATTCTTACTTAATCACTACACGGATATTACTAATAGTCCTCTATACATGTAGCATATTGAGATACTGGAGATTTACACAAGTGGAACAAAGAGATCGTTGCAAGCGAGGCACTTGTTGACATACAATTTTATCGTATTTTGAAATTAGGGCACAGCTTGCAGAGTCTATGTGGCATATAAATATTGCTTAAGTTCTCTTAGCAAATAGGAGCAAACATGTGATATGTTTGCTCCTATTAGCGGGAGGCCAATGTTGACATCGACAAAGAAGTTCTGGATTCCCATCCATAGACTTCCTACTTATTAAGTTGTAAAAGTTATTTTTTATTATGATTTCTAATATTGAATGATGAAATTAAAGTTTTAAAGAAATTTCTCGCGTTTGTATTTGATTAGTACTTTCTCGATGTTTCAAACACATATCAGTTTTTTTTTGAAACCATGAATGTTGAAAAATATTCACTACGTCGCGAAGGTAATCAAATACAAACGCGATAAATTCTTAAAAATATTTTTGGATAAATGTTTCGTTTAAACAAATAACACCCGGATCATGCAATAAATACTTGTACCACGATTGATAGAGTCCATAATACATACAATTAATGGACACAAAATTTGTATGTTCATTGAACATTCATTGAATCATTTGTTGATCAAACAAAGAAATGTCCCGCGTGGGATACGATCCCAGGACCCTCGAAATGAGAGGTCACTAATTAGACCACTGCGGCACTCCATTAATACATATGCTGCGTGAAAGAGTCTCTCCGTGTGGTGACGGATTAAGAATACAATTCACCACTATCTTACCTGTGGATGTCGTAAAAGACGACTAAGGGATATAATACGCATATAGCATCTATGTAAGAGAAGGAAAACTCAAAATAAAACCCTATATCGATCTGTCTGACCAGCATGGTATAGTAAGGTCGATTCCCTCCTATTGTGGAGGAGGCTCGAGCCCAACAGTGAGACGTATATGATCTAAAACGAACAATGAAAGAGTCACAATAAAAGCAACGCGTGAAAGTCATGTTTTAGAGTGAATACCATGCTTGTAATTCCAGCCCATGAAAGTAGTAGGACATATAACAGATAGCAAAACCTTCAAATATCTCTGAATAAAACAATAAACCATGTTGATTGCGCAGATACAATTGCTTCACGGGCTTATTATGTTCATTGTACAGTCATATCTAGTTAGAATAAATATTCGATATATACAATCGTGTTTAATAAACACTAAGGGGTTGATTATCACACCAAATAATATGATCGTAGGATTGCATTACTGTATAACTGTTATTAGAATAGTTATCCGAATACATTACAGAATATCGCGTTCACGTCCGCACGTCTGAGCCGCAAACGTACGTAGACCGTACAATATTATTATGAAATGAGTTGGGTCGCAGCGTAATTTAGATAGTTAATGACGGCATGTCACCATTGTTGCGCTACCAGCCTACGTTAAACTTATTCATTAAAGCTGAAAATGTAAATTTTACTTGAAATTAAGCCTAGAGTAAGCTGCACGCTAAATATATATGCGAAATACCTACATTTGGCCTGAATATACGAGTTCGCTGCTGCTTATATTAAATGCTTATAACAGTAAGAAGTTATAAAATTTTATTCTAATAGCATTTCATAAAGACATAAACTATCAGCTCCATCACTTCAGCCCATATAAGTCCCGAATACTGGTTGACCGAGCTTTGCTCGCTATATTTTTTTGTATTATTGCTGAACTTATTTAGATATATATATATATATATATATATATTAATAAAAAATAATGAAATAATGAAAAAATATTAAAAATTACAAAAAGAGAATAATAATAACACCGAGATTCGATCTCACGCAGTTTGAATGCGGCTGGACAACTTCCCAACTGAGCTATTGTCACTATTGACGGCGACGGCGAAATTTGAATTCCCATTCATATTGACATTTTATGTCATTGTATTGATTAGTTAAAAACACCGACAAAACAACATTTTCTATAAATAAAATCTAGCTAGATCGATTTTTTGGCTATTTCTAGTATGATAAATTTCATGAAAATCGTTGGAGCCGTTTCCTCGATTCTGAATATATATAGGTATATATGTACAAGAATTGCTCGTTTAAAGATACAAGATGTTAGCCCGCCTCCTCCACAGTGGAAGGCAAATCGACCTACTATACCGCGCTGGTCAGATGTGTTGGCATAGGTTTTTATATCGAGTTTTCCTTTTTATGCCTAGATCTTATCGCCCTATTATTATACTTTAGTTGTATTTTACAAAACCCGCAGTCAAGAAAGGGAGTGGTGAATTGTATTCTTAGTCCCACACAAAGAATAGTATAATAGACTAAATGGATCGAAAATATTATCTTGTTTCGTCTTTGTTTTGTTTTACACGTAGTCTGGCAAGTTATTAGCTTTATACGACAATGTATTACAAAAAATCCGAGTTCTACGAAAAAATATTGGTTTTGTCGGTATGGGCCAACGCATCATTGACACATATCTAGCCCAAATATTTACTTATACCAGACAAAGCTGTTACTTCCAATTTCCCACGCCGTACGTTTATGTATTGGAAAATGTCGCTATACGAGATAGCGAGAAAAATATAGACGTTATCTGGATAGAACAGAATTTATTTAGTCGAATTTGATGTTATAGCTTCTATATATATACAAATAAATTATTTCTAGTGAATATTTTGGTAGTTAAATAAATAATAACTAACATATTATAAGGATGTTGGCAGACGATGGCAACATTGACCGAGAGATTAATAGTAGAATGAATGCAGGATGGATGAAGTGGCGGCAGGTCTCGGGGACAATTTGTGACACCCGGTTGCCTCTCAAACTTAAGGGGAAAATATACAAGAGTGTCATCAGACCTGTTGCTATGTATGGATCTGAATGTTGGGCATTGAAAAAGACGGATGAGAGAAGAGTGCATGCTACAGAGATGCGAATGCTAAGATGGATGTGTGGGGTTACAAGGTTAGATAAAGTAAGAAATGAGTATATTAGGGGAAGTCTAAAAGTGGCACCAGTGATAGAGAAGATTAGGAGCGCGAGATTGTCATGGTATGGACATGTGATGAGGAGGGATGAAAGGCATGTGACAAGGAGGGTTGTCAATTTGATTGTGGATGGACGAAAGAAGCATGGGAGACCCAAAAAGAGATGGATGGACTACGTGAATGAAGATATGCGTATGAAAGCAGTGAGTGCACATATGACGGCTGATAGGAGGCTATGGAAGGTAAGAACATGTTGTGCCGACCCCACTTAGCGTGGGATGAGGGCAGGAAAATGATGATGTTATAAGGATGTTGTTTATGTCTGCAGGAGGAATGCAACGCTCTGGATAATGACGGACTATAAAAATAACAAAATACCAACCATGTCCGTTCCAATCATCATATCTATCCCCATCTGTCACCACTCCACCTAGCCATCACCGTTCGTTTGCTGTTGATACCTTTCAATTCAAATCAGTATTAATTGTCACGGCAACATATGATATTCATTGGAAGGATAGTGGCGCCATCTGTCGAAGATTAGTCGTACCAACTCGGAAACTTTTGTGACCTCAGGCACAACACTTTGCTGAAGATCATCAGATAATCAAATGCATAGTTTACGATTCTATAAAGGACATACAGACAAACATTCATTTTTATATATAGATAGATGCTTGTCTCTTCAATGTAATATATAATTAAAGACATTTCTCTTCGCAGCCCATTTGTCAATGTTATTAACAAAGACACCAATTTGTTTCTTCCAAAATATTAGTCTTGTTTTCTCCTTATTGTCATGAGAATCGTGACGGCCATAACAAAATAGTAGAGCCTCGAATTTTATACAATAGGTACATTAAATACCAAACTTCTCTATAAAACATACCTAATAGGTATGTAACTTTGATTGTACAGATAGCGTATTGGTTACCACATCAACCTACTGAGTCGACTATCGCGGATTTAATTCCCACGCTTTTTTTTTCTTTTGGGGGTGGGTTGCGGTCGGCGCACTCCTCGCACCACTACGTCCGGGGCGACAGAGGGGCGTAAGCACGCACACCCGCAACCCACCCACGATGCACGTCGCCTTCATCGTTAGGCCGACCTCCGGAGCAGGGCAACTTGACGTCAGTGGTCGCCCTGACGGGATACCCCCTATTTCGGGTACCCTCCCATCGACCAACGTCCCCCCCTCGGGGAGGAGGGCTCGAATCTCATCTCCTGTATCGTTGAAGGAAAATTGTTTTACTCTAACACACTGATCTGGAGTGTAAAAATCACTGCTAGAGAAAAAATCTTCAAACAGCCAGAAACTGATAATTCAATATTGTTTATTAAGAATGCAGTTGCCCGATATTAAGAATGCAAAAGAGCTGGTCAGTTAAGAGGGCGACACAAAGATAATATGGAACTTCATGAGGGCATATTCTAGAGGATTCTAGTTCTAAACCATGATCTCAGCTCATATACGTTCCACTACTGGGGTCCTGGACCTTCACCAGAATTGGAAGGCAAGGGATCTATTATACTACGCTGATGAGAAGAGTTAGCATAGGCTGCTATTTCGAGATTGCCGCCTCTTGCATGGACGTTATATGCATATTAATATCCCTTTGTCGTCTTTCACAACACCAACAAGCAAGATAAGTTGTAAATTGTATTCTTACTTCGTCACCACACGGATAACCAATTCAAAAACCGGCTAAGTGCTAGTCGGAGTCGCACACGAAAGGTTCCGTACCATTATCTATAAAAAGGGCGAAAAAATCGCGTTTGTTGTATGGGTGCCGCCTTAAATATTTATTTTATTTTGTTTTTAGTATTTTTAGCTATAGCGGCAACAAAAATACATAATTTGTGAAAATTTCAACTGTCTAGCTATCGCGGTTCTTGAGATACAGCCCAGTGACAGACAGACGGATGGACAGACAACGAAGTCTTAGTAATAGGGTCCCGTTTTTACACTTTGGGTACGGAACCCTAAAAAGAATGGGATATAAAATCTTATACCAACTGTTCGGACTACAATCTTTCGTCAGTTTTCGTCTCCTGTGGAGGAGGATTAAACTTCATTAAACACCCAAGGAGGAGTGTTAAGGCATAGCATTGTTTATTCGAATATAGGATGATCAATCATGGATGGTTAGTCTATTGGCGATAGGAAGGTATTAGGGTAAGCTATGAACCGCAATCATCTTTCCGTGGCCCCATACAGGTTAGATAGGGTGTGTCTAAACCAGAGCCTACCACAAAAAAGTTCTGTTGTCACATCATCATCATCATCATTTCAGCCCATATGCGTCCCATTGCAAGAAAGGAAATGACCTATTATAACCACACTGGTCAGACGGGTTGGTATAGGGTTATATTTCGAATTTTCCTTTTCTTGCATAGACGTATTATGAATATTATATCCCTTAGCTGTCTTTTACGACATCCACAGGTAGGAAAGGGAGTGGTGAATTGTATTCTTACTCTGTCACTACACGGAAAGGTACGGAAAATGTATTATAATGAACTAAAACTCCAGTTGCAATACAAATTATTTGGTAAAAATAAAGCTATAGATCGACTATTGGATAATTTACCGATTCGATGACTCCACAGGTCTCTCACAATATTTCATAGAGCGAATAGTGAAATTCAAACAATTCGTGAACAGAACGAGTTGCTGCATCGATCGGTCGCCCACCTCTACATTTGCAACCTTATTTAAATGCACATAGTATAATCTCGCTACGAAATTATTTTATTAATGAATATTATTGAAACAATGGAACTGTGAATATTTTAGCACTGAAACTATTTCATTCATTTTCATTATTCCAGTTTGCATAAGTCCAACAGTTGGGCTCGGACCACTTCCACAATGGAAGGGAAATACCGAATACCGAAATACCTACTATACCACGCTGGTCAGACGTGTTGGCATTGGGTTTTACGTCGAGTTTTTCTTCTCTAATATGGATATAACATCCATGCATCCCTTAACTGTCTTTTACGACAGCCACGGGCGAGAAAGATAATGGTGAATTGTATTTTTACTCCATCACCATACGGAAAAGTATGAAGTTCCAGATCTGGATATTAGAAAAACGCTATATTGGTTTCGGTTACGAATGTAAACGTTTTTCGGGTTGTCCGATAGTTTCGGTTACTGATATTTGAATTTTAAGGATCGTAATAGGGAAATCTTCCGTGTGGTGACGGATTAAGAATACAATTCACCACTCCCTATCGTGGCCGTGGATGTCGTAAAAGACGACTAAGGGATATAATATGCACATAAGATATGTGCAAGAGAAGGAAAAAACATGTCTTCATGTTGGTATAGGGTTTTATTTCGAGCTGGTAAGAACCAGCACGGTATAGTAGGTTAATCCCTTCCATTGTGGAGGAGGCCCGAGCCCAACAGTGGGACGTGTGTGAGCTGTGATGATGATGATGAATAGGGCAATATTAATTGTGATGTTTTTCGTATTATTTCTTTTGAGAAAGGCTTATGATTAGCTGATTGGCTGATCAAATTGGCTCTTTAATAGAGAAGCTGTCGTAACGTGTCACATACATCTGTAAGTCTATCGGTATCCACCGATCCTATAAGAAATTATAGATACTTACATCGGATTCGATTACGCTTTCAGATACATTTTCATTGCAGATATCCGATAGTGCCAGTTATAGTTACAGAGGAAATTAGTCTGAGAGTGATCTCTAAAAAGAATTGGTAGGAAAATGGTAGCTGAACTATCCTGAGTAATTTATTCATTATACCAAGCTTAGCGATTATGACATTATTCTGCTTTGGGTAGTCCTATGTACAAAGATGACTTTATGCGCTGATGAAAAATGTAGTTATGGGGTTATCCACCGCAATTCTGTCACCTCGGATGGTTTGGGCGGGGTGTACCCAAACCACAATAAGACAAAAGAAAAAAGATAAAAGCAATATCAAAAGCCATTCGCTTAAAGGTTGCCTATCAAAAAAAAGACAAGATCTCTTCTTTGTAAATGTTCGTACAAAAATATAAATATATACAATAGACTATAAAGTATCTAATTTACATGAAAATACTTAAATTTTATAAATATTTGTTTGAAGATTTTACCCTCAAAATATCCTTCTGTAAAAGGACAGTATTTTTCCAATGAACGTTTTCAAGCTCTCGCTCGTTCAATAGAGGGTTTATTTAATCGCTAAGAAGTAATAATATAGCTTTACTGAATCTCTGAGAAGTAATTGTAATAGAAAAAGCAACGAACTAAGAATCATTTAATTTGCATATACAAGCTGCATAGTTACTTTAGATGGTTATGCATTGGTATTTTATTTTAAAAAAGGTAATGACGCGCTTGCAAGGAAATGGGGAACTAAGTAATTTTTAATGGCATCTAGAGTCGCTAACTTCGGTTATATAAAATTATTCATATCTGAGGAATCACAAATCACAGCTGAATAACTAATAAAACATCCACTCGGTGAATGGGTGATTTACTAACATAAATGATATGGCCGATTAAAGTTTTATTGCGTCTTCAAATAGAATCGTAACTAACCTTTATCGGTACCTCTGTAATATATAATCAGTCAAAAACATAATCATCTACCATTCTTACTATTGGCTCAATCGACTGCATAATGGCATAATCGTACTTGTAGTGACGTCTCATTCCGAGTCTTAGATTCAATCCCTTATGCATCACAAATTATTTTGCGATTCACAAATTGTTATTGTCTGCTTCTAAAGTAACCCGTAATACAAGCATTTTACTTTAGTGCTGGGCAATGTATTTATGGTAATAGAATAAAAATTCTATACTGTCTTTTGCCATTTACACTGTGTGGTGGCGACTACGAATAATATCAATCCCTACATTGTTCGTGGGTGTCGTAAAAGAGGATTAAAAGCTTTACATAGGCCTAATTCAATTGCAGGTCAACAATTATATTCCCAAGGAGAGTTGATGTTATACAAGCGGTCAGTCAAAAAACTATTGCTAACAACTTTTGTAATGTGTAAAATGGAAGAACAGTACCTATATGTATATTGAGTCAACGTCAAGTAATTAGTATAAGAGCAGGATGATAATGATGTTGTCTCTATACCTTTTTTTAGTGGACAGATCATACCCCGCTTGAATCATCCGGGACGACCATTTTTAGCAGCGGTTATATTTTTGCCACCTTTTGCCCACAATCATTAGGTTGGTGTAACCACAACATGCTAAATGGACCATTGTCAATGATGATTTACAGTTTCAATTAATATTGCACCCTCCTTTTCTTCACTTTCCTTGTGCCTTTATAGTTCTCTACTTTTAAATCTTCGTTTGTTTTCCGAGGTGCTTTTCATCATTCCTCCTCACGTTTTAATAAAAGCAAGGCAATTTCTTCTTATCTTTTTCTAATAAAGACGCTGCTTTTAAAATTGGCTTATATAAATGCACCCCTTCCTTTTGTTAGGGATAGGCCATGGACAGCGCACCCGCCGCCCGACTCCGTCCGGGGCGACAGATGAGCGGCACGCGGCCCCATGACCCATCCGTGACACGTCGCCTTTGTCGTTGGGCCTACCACCGGTGCAGGGTAACTTGTCTTCAGTGGTCGGCGCGACGGAATACCCCGGTTGCGGGGCACCCGTTCCCCCTCGGGAACGTGGGTCGCGGTCGCGCAGTCAGCCTCTCTGCGGGTGACGGACTCAATCCCCGGTCCAGTCACCCGCGGCCTCGGCTAGGGCGGCATTAGGCGCAGATACTCGCCCCTGCGCCATCCGAGTCGCCGGCGGCGGATTGCGTCGTCGTGGAGGCGTTACTCCCGCGCGCGCTCCACCGCCTCCTTCTGCGAGACGACTGCCTCGCAGAAGACGGCGACCGCATCCCAGTTCCTGATGCTGCCGAGCATCTCCCTAGCGATGGTCGACAGCGTCAGGTCGGCACAATATGCAACCCAAACATTTTTACTAGAGTATTGTATACTCTAGTAAAAATGTTTATAATTATACTTTTCCCAAAATCAAATGACTTCAGCAAATAATTAGTCTTTGACCTCATACATATCACCTCATGATCCTTAGGGTTGAAATTTAGATTGGAGCTAGATATTTGATTATTAAAACAATCTAATCTGATAAAGGGGATCTTATTGTTTAAAACATATATATTAATATAACTTTAAAAAATATATGCGTAAGTACGTACTGATTTAAGATGGGTATACATACTACTTTTCACCATAATCATCTTGGCTTTGGTTCGAGCCTCCTCCATAATAGCAGAGAAATTGACCTACCCTTTGAGTTTTTCTTCTCTAGTATCAATGTTATCTTCATACCATACCCTAATCTTTTAAAAGAGGAAGTGTAAGTTAGATGTTGTACGCACATTATATCCCTCAACCGTCTTTTACAACAACTGCGGTAGTGGTGAATTGTATTCTTACTCCGTCATAGATACTTTTAAGATTTGCATATTTAGACTAATTAAAGTACAATATTATTGCACAACTACATAAGCCTTTCCTTTGCTGATGGGCTATGGTAAGATCGCGAAGCACGGGTTATGTAACAAAATTGATGTACGGACGAGATTAATTATGAGTTTTGGATGGATAATATAATTTATTAAAAAAAAAACATATTCTGGGATTCAAAAATAAAAAAAAATATCTCGTAAGTAAAATATCAATTTTTATATATATTTCTTGTGTACGTGTGTATGTCACTGAACTCCTCCGAAACGTCTGGACCAATGTTGATGAAATTTTTGTATGTGTTCAAGGGGATTTGAGAATGAATTTACAATTGAACCCGGTAGGTGGCGCTGCTGTCGATATCAAAGATAATTCCTTTTATTTTATTTGAACAGAACAAAGTCTATTGAGTCAGCTAGTTATATATAAAGGACAATGGGCAAAAATGTATGGCGCTTGTCCCATCGGCGGCCACATCTGTCCTATATATTTTTTAGTCGACAATTATGTATATATTAAGACTGCAAAAAATTATTTCGGCAACTTGTTTAGATAAAAAGTTATAAAGCGTTGATCATATAAAAAAATCGAATTAATTAAACCGAAAGTACGTAAATGATAAAACGTAATGCATGTCTAAGTATAAGATAATGATGGATTAAATAAAACTAAAGGTTAATTGGTTATTAAATACATCGATTTATTGACAGACACATATACAATGCTCGTATATAATGCTAGTATTCCTTTAAAAAAAGAAAATGATGGGATTCAATTGTCGTCTACAATAATATCGTTTAAAAAATGAGCTGGTAAACGGATATCTTCCTCTTGGTTTCTCGCCCACCCTAAATACCACACTACACACATAATGTGGGCACAGCAACCAAGAGTGCGCTTACCGCTTAGACAACTGCAATAGTAGTTTCCTATGGCTTCTCTGCCGCTTTTCTCTCTATCTACTATAATGTACGAATAATATATTTTTGACCTAGTATGTCTAGATTGTATTCGACATCTTAGCAGCCAAACATTTGTTGCTGTGATGCCGCACCTGCCTAGGCCTGTAACATCGGGGTCCCTATACGTTTCTATATTATAGAGACCTTGTCGCACATGCTCCGCATAATAGCTGCGGGCTAGCTTCACTTGGTATGTACCAAGTGCAAAAATGGTTAAATCGTCCTCAGTCAGCAAAGGAAAATCACTTATGTTAGGTTGGTTTCCTGTAATGCTATCGAAACTAGCCCGTCTACGATTAAGGTTGTTGGCTAGGACATACTCTGCTAGGTTATTTGGTTGGTTCACTCTTTGGTTTATAACTTCTATAAATGTTTCAGCGTGAACGTTATCTGACAATGGTTCTCTGCAAGCCTTCAATAATGCAGCACCTATTCTAAAATCTGTCATCATATGAGGCAAAGCACGATTGAAAAAGTCTTGTCGGAATAGTTTAAAATCGCGTTTGAACCAACCATTTATAACTTCAACAACCCAGCGGCACATAGTAACCAACCTAGACTTATTCGCTTGTTCTGTCGTCAATTGATCTTCGTCTCGATTTTTTGTTTTCGGTAAGTGAGCTTCATAACCATAGGCAATAGGCATGTAAGTCGTCGATTACGTCACGAAACCCACGGTCTAAGATGAACACATCTCCATGTTCAAAAAACCAATGGAAAGGATTTCCTTCGTCGTCAATCATATTTTTCATTATTTGTGCATCTGATTCTATGGCTGAATATGGCCCAAAGGCATCTAAAATGTGGCCATCGCAGCACACTATTAAAAACGGTTTCAACAAATTCGTGTATTTGTGTAGACTATATGATCGCTTTTGGAATAAATAGTTTGCGGACTTTTGTATATATATATAAGTGGCGTCTGCTATCACAATTGCCTTTCTGTTTAAGGCATTTGCATTTCCAAAAATTGCATTTGGAACTTGTAGGTTTCGGTTAGCTACATCAATTCTATTGAGATGATCATAACCAAGATGCCGGGGAACGAAGTCCAGTAAAAGAGAGTCTCTGGCGAACGTTAAATGTCGTTCTAGGGTTCTACGGCTCATATTAAAAAGCGTCGCCAGCCTTTCATTTGCTTCACCGCTTCGCAGTTTCATTAAGTAGCATGCCAAATATGTTTTCGGGCGTGTTGATACGTTCGACAATAAAGGAGTTTGTTCCAAAATATTCATAAATTGGTCTCGACTAACGCCTAATCGGATGTATACTTCATTTGGGTCCATGTCATCTATATTATCAAAATCTAGTATAGATCCTCGAAGCACCGCGATTTTCATGAGGCTCATGATATGCACAAAATGTGTGGCATTGAAGTCGTGGAGCAAGTTAGGGCTGTCAATTATTTGATCCCAATCATTGGATACCAAATGATGATCGCAAACTCTTGCACTATTTGGAATATAAAAATTAAAATGAATCAAGAATGTCACTTTAATGTTATCCGGAATCCTTCGGAGATCCGTTCGTCTGCAGTTTTCATACATACAACGCGTTGCTGTATTAGGGAGTCTTGAATATTCTTCAATATGTAATACACATTCGTGTGGACGGTCTTCTCTTGGCTGCGCAGCTCTTTCTGCCCGTTGCCAGCATGGTCGACAAATGTACTCCTGACCATTGTATTGTATCTGAAAATGAGAGTATTACAATTAGTTAAAACGCTTAGTTATTTTCATTGAACGCTGTTCAAACAAAGCGAAATATAAAGAAAAATATTTTACTCGATTGCCTAAGCAGTATTAATTATCTCGCTTACTCATACGTAAATACCGATACTTCTATCCCGTTCTCGCCCCGTGGATCAAACGGAACGACAACGTCGCCGCGTCGGTAACAGTTTACTTACTACTTACAGCGAAATGTAATCTCAATGCGCGAGAATTAAAACACTGTGACCACCTCAAGTTAAACAGTACTATATTGTTGACGTGACAACTAAGAAATAATGATTTCATTTGATGTACGTACCTGATGTTCAGAGGTAAGAGCTTCAAAGATATATTGGCCTACAGCGGGATGTTCTTCAAACCGAGCACGGGTTATTTCGTATCTTCTTCTGTTTATCACGGATCGATTACATAAAATACACACTTGGCGATTATCTGCCATTGTTATAGGAATCTGCTTAAAAAAAGTCCAAAAAAACGAGCGCAAGACACCAAGATAGATATTAACAAGTCCGATATGCAAGCCAGAGTCAAAAGAAATTGTCAAACAATAATAATCGCACAGTACTCAACGAAACAAATGTCAACGATGGACTGCGCTGTGCGCTCGAGCATAACGGTAATCGCCGAGTCGCCGAGTGCGAGCGGCGCTCGTCGCTGATTGGTTGACGCATGAAACATGGCGAGACCGATTTTAACAAAGGTTCTTAGACCTCTAATAGAAAAAGTATTGAATATTAGGATACATAAATAATAATGAAAAAAAAATAGTATTTTAATAATAGTATTTTAACTATATTTTTTTTCCCAAACGGTATTTCATAGTACTCCTTGAACAATATTTGTTGTCAAAGATCTCCCCTTTCAAATGACACTAGTTTCATTGATGGCCGCTCATGGGCCGCAATGCCCATTGTCCTTTCCGTGTGTTGACGGAGTAGCAATACACTTCACCATTCCTTTTCTTGATCGTGGATGTCGTAAAAATAGACTAAGGGATTATAATATGCATAGAACATTTATACAAAAGAAGGAAAACTCAAACTAAAACCCTGTACCATCTGACCAGTGTGGTATAGTAGGTAAATTTGCATGCCATTGCGGAGGAAGTTCGAGCCCAGCAGTGGGGCCGTATATGAGCGGTGATGATGATATAAAATAAAAACAGATATAGGTCGAAGTTCTGAATGGCATTCTCGTAGACCTATGTTCTCCAGTAGACGACTATCAGGCTAATATTTAAACCATTTTTATAGGTTATTTAACTGATCTTACAAGATTAGATTTATTTAGGGCAAAGCTATGGGTTGTTGTTTTAGACACATTTATTTGATAATGGTACTAAGAAAATAATAATAATAAGTGCTGTGTGGTAGCGGCTTCGAATACTACCAACCCTTGCTTTGCTCGTGGGTGTCGTAAAAGACAACTAAGAGCCCTAGATTGACCCGGACCAACTCCATCTGGTACCATTTGGGTCAACGATTACATTCCCAAGGAGGGTTGACGACAGGCAGGCGGCCGGTCATAAAAGTCATTGCCGAAACTTTTTGCAATATGTCAAAACAGATGACATATTGCGTCGACCCCAAGTAATTGGGATAAGAGCAAGATGATGATGATGACTAAGAAAATAAACTTTACTCCATCATTTCAGCCTATCGCCGTCCACTGCTGGACGTAGGCCTCCCTTATATTACGCCACAAAGTGTGGTCCTGTGCCGCCTGCATCCAACGACGCCCAGCATCTTTCACCAGGTCTTCGATTCACCTAGTGGGGGTCGTCCTACACTGCGTCGTCCAATACGTGGTCGCCACTCGAGAACCTTTCTTCCCCAGCGGTTGTCGGTTCGTCGAACGATGTGGCCTGTCCATTGCCACTTCAACGTGCTAATTCTTCGTGCTATGTCGGTTACACCCGTTCCTCTGCGGATTGCCGTATTTGGGATTCTATCTCGCAGAGAAATCCCGAGCATAGCCCGTTCCATAGCACGCTGAGCGTCTTTGAACCTTGTTATGAGGCCCACATTTAGGGACCATGTTTCTTGAAACTTTACTTAGTTGATATTAATAATAAAATACTTATTACGTTAAAATTATAAATGTAAATGTTATAATAATTTTGATGGAATAAAAATTCATTAGGTATGCTTGTAAAAATAGAAATAAGCCTTTGGGAATCTTTCCAATGTTATTAGTTTATTACTCTTAGCGCTCGCAGTTGCAAACGAGATAAACTTTTAAAGTTATCTTGTAGCAATAGTTTCTTGAACGGTACAAATTGAACATTATTAGAACTTTTACACAAACACTTTGATGTTAGAATTATGAACAACATTATAGTTTTAGCAGTATAAATTTATTTTAGATTGAGTAAAAATAAAGAGACTTTATTTTCTCGGGATTAATCGCTAAATCATAATTTACCCTTAATTTACCCTATAATAATTAACATGAATACCCTATTTAATATATCTGCTGTGTGGTAGCGGCTTCGAATACTACCAACCCTTGCTTTGCTCGTGGGTGTCGTAAAAGACGACTAAGAGCCCTAGATTGACCCGGACCAACTCCATCTGGTACCATTTGGGTCAACGATTACATTCCCTAGGAGGGTTGACGTCAGGCAGGCGGCCGGTCGTAAGTCATTGCCGAAACTTTTTGCAATATGTCAAAACAGATGACATATTGCGTCGACCCCAAGTAATTGGGATAAGAGCAAGATGATGAGGATGACCCTATTTAATATATGATAATTTACCCTATTTAAAAATAAATAAAGAAAAAATGAACAAGTAGTTGCAGGCACTAACTTATAAAACTTACTTAGGTTTTCCAAGGCATTCGCGTTTTTCCTTCAAAACTCTGTTGTAAAAAGCTGATTTTAGGTATATTTATATTCAAAGCTTTGAAGATATCTCGATCTCCATTGATTTTCGACGTTTGAAATGATTGTAAAACCTCCACCTTTCGTCACCAGTCACAATGGGCTATAAAAATGCTGTAAATGTCTTCTGGAAGCACTGAAACTACTCAGGATAAGTTCTTACACTTATAGCAGCCTCCTCATAAGGGTATGAAAGTTTTTGATGAACCAACAATCTCAGATTTTTTTATATTAAAACACACACCACTAATGATAAGGATTCGGCTCATAAATTGACATTTTTATCCGAGTATAAATTATATAAACACAAATCAACCACTTGTGTTATGTTCATCATCTCAGCCCACATACGTCCCACTGTTGGGCTCGGGCCTCCTCCACAATTGGAGGGGAATTTGACCTACTATACCATGCTGGTAAGACATGTTGGTATAGGGTTTCATTTCGAGTTTACCTTCTCTTGCATAGATGTTATGTGCATATTATATCCCTTAGTGGTCTCTTACGACATCCACGGGCAAGATATGGAGTGGTAAATTGTATTCTTACTCCGTCACCACACGGAAAATGTGTGTTATGTTACCTTTACAATATACTATATAGGTTATTGTAAATCATCTATAATGTATGTACTCGACGTCAACTCGTCGCTAACATAATCTATAGCAAAACTGCGGGAGCAAAGTTATCTATACCAATAAATAAAATTGGAGTGTCTGTTTGTAATGTCAAAATAATAGGCTTTTTTCATGCTCACACGGTTATTTGCACGACACCTATGCCTAAAATAGCAATTAAAAAATTTTTGTCTGTCTGTCTGTTTGTTCCGGGTAATCTTCAAAAATTCTTTCACCAATAGAAAGCTATAATATCAGGGCGTAAACTAGGCTATATTTTATTCCGGTATTCCCACGGGAACGGGTACTACGCGGGTAAAACGACTATAACCTAAAACCGAAGCGAAGCGAGGGCGGATTGCTAGTATAAGAATATATTTATACAGTTTAAAGATATTTATCATGTATCATCTCGATAATAAGTGGCAATACAACTTTGTTGAATCACGCCAGATACAGTATATACGAGTACATGTAATTCTGCCATATTTATTACCATATAAATGGTATGGGTACCATTTTATTATTAATAGTGGTAGGACCACACTGTTGACAGCTGTCTATATACAGCTACTGGCCGGTACGTCCGGGGTAGTACCGCACTCGCAAAAAATCGACATCCAAGTAGTAGAAATTCGTTACTGCGCTTCGTTCGGTGAGCGAGAGAGCCGGCAGCCGAACTTTCAGAGGGTTTTTGCATGTGGTGGGTTTTAGCGACGCTTTTAGTATCACCAGACCTCATTGCACGCATTCACACTCCCTTCACTTCCTTTGTGGTAAATCATCATCATCATCTCAGCCCATATACGTCCCACTGTTGGGCTAGGGCCTCCTCCATAATGGGAGGGAATTTGACCTACTATACCATGCTGGTCAGACATGTTGGTATAGGGTTTCATTTCGAGTTTTCCTTCTCTTGTACAGATGTTATGTGCCTATTATATCCCATAGTCGTCTTGTACGACATCCACAGGCAAGATAGGGAGTGGTGAATTGTATTCTTACTCCGTCACCACACGGAAGCGGTAAATACCATTTAATATTTAATAATCGGTAGAATTCATTTTATTAGCTTGAGGCTTTTTGCCTTTATTACTATGCTATTTGAATATCAATACTATCTAATAAGGAAGAAATGATATTTGTGAAGTGTTCAAATAATATTATTATTGGATACATTTGCTTGTAATAAGAATCTATTTGAATGTTTCGCTTTTATGTCATATTAATTGCCTGTTACACTAAACAATATACAAGTCACATCAAGTAAAGGCGGATAACTTATTGTAATGTAACACACAAACACCGTCCTTTAAGCTGTAACATGCCCTCTCTATATCCTCGAACAACTAATACTGTTCACAGTTTATAAACATTCAGTGGTGTAATCTATACCAATAAATAAAATTGGAGTGTCTGTTTGTAATGTCAAAATAATAGGCTTTTTTCATGCTCACACGGTTATTTGCACGACACCTATGCCTAAAATAGCAATTAAAAAATTTTTGTCTGTCTGTCTGTCTGTTTGTTCCGGGTAATCTTCAAAACGGCTGGACCGATTTCAAAAATTCTTTCACCAGTGGAAAGCTATAATATCAGGGCGTAAACTAGGCTATATTTTATCCCGGTATTCCCACGGGAACGGGAACTACGCGGGTAAAACGAATATAACCTATAACCGAAGCGAAGCGAGGGCGGATTGCTAGTTCTAATATAAGTACTTCAGTTTACTTATTGTATTTTGATATAATTTTATTCTTGAATGTACCTACTTGGGGGAGTATATGGGAGAGATATGCCGAACTCTCTAATATACTCCAGACTTTAATCTTTATAGGTCTACTAAAGTGTCTTTTTGTATATAAAAGCGAAAATACAGAAATTTATTGATATATTTTATTCAATACGCAAAAGTAACAAATTCAATTTTTGGACAATTTAACTAATATTTGCAAATTAACACTTTGCCTGGGATTTTTTATTTGGAATCGGATCATTTATAACGATGAAAATTTTATTTCTAGAACACAGAGAGTTGTTTTCTTCCATCAAATACGAAATTTTATCAAGGAATTAACTCATTCTTATAAATACTTCTGTTTCCAGGTGAAAGAGACATTGAGTGTAATTGAAATTTGAAGAAGTATTGTATTCTATTTCAAAATGAAAGCAAAAAAAAAAAATAAATTAAGCGCACTATCACTTGACCACTGGTATATTATATACTGTGACTTACATTACTGTTCTATTGGCTTACTGTACGTGATATCGCATCTGCGCTACGCCACGACTACAAATGAACGTTCTACGAGCTACATACCTGGATTACTAGCATTTACATAGCCTCACGTCTGCTTCCCAGAGAGGTAGGCAGAGACTATGGATTGCCACAAGCCACTATCCTGACATACTTTCATCGCTTCACTCACACTTATCAAAGTCTTCATGTATTCTCTACGATTAGTCTTAACATGAGGTCATGTTCACGAGCGTCTCCAATTTGAACCAGAAACGTACAGCGTGGTCTTCCTCTTATAACCGTCCCACTCACACTTGCTTTGTATACTTGCTTCGTCACCCTCTCATCATTCATTCTTTCTATATGTCCAAACTACCTCAACATAACTTTTTTGATCATTATCACTACTTCGTTCACGTCACAATGTTCCCTTATCACACTATTCCTTAACCCTGCTCTGGTGGTCGGCCCAACGACGAAGACGACGTGCATCGTGGGTGGGTTGAGGGTGTGCTTGCTTACGCCCCTCTGTCGCCCTGGACGGAGTGGTGCGAGGAGCGCGCCAACCGCAACCCACCCCCCAAAAAAAATCCTAATTTTATTTTTCAGCCTTACACCACAAATACTATAGTAGAGTTCTCATCTCTGCAGAATTTATTCTACTTTCATGTCTCTATCATTTACAATCCACATCATCTTCATCATCATTTCAGCCTATTGCCGTCCACTGCTGGACGTAGGCCTCCCTCATGTTACGCCAGAATGTACAGTTCTGTATCGCCTGCATCCAACGACGCCCAGCAACTTTCACTAGTTCATCGGTCCACCTAGTGGGGGGCGTCCTACACTGCGTCGTCCGATAGGTACATATAGGTATATCACCATCATTATTCACCATTTTCCCGTCTACTGCTGGACATCGATCTCGCCCAAAGAATGCTACATGGCGCGGTCCTTATTTGGTTTGAACCTTTAGCAGTTGGACCATTTGGCGGTAGGTAGTTAGAATGGGTAGAGACAACAGTATTTTTATCCTATCGCCATTTGAAAAATATGACCGTAAATATGTATGGACTACACAATTAATACAAAATTAATTAGCTTCAGTGGTAGATCTATAGACATTTATAGCTATTAAACAGTAACACCATGCCTTCCTTTTCCACACTTTGAATAAAAAAGGTGGTGAATTGTATTCATACCTCGTCACCACACGGGACCAAAAGATTACTTATGCCAGCAAATAATATCGCTACAGTAAAAGAAATACTCGAAATAAAACTCTGTATCGTTTCTCCTACCCAGCGTGGAGTAATTTAAATACGAAGCTTTGTGCTGGCTACTAGTACTACCAACCCTTAGATTGTTCATGATTGTTGGTTTATACCTAGAAATTATATGACAACTAAAAATTTTACATTGACCTGAGTCAATTTGATACCTTCTAGTCAACAATATCTAGGACGGTTGACATCAAGCAAGCATCTGACCATAAAATTATTGCAAAACTTTTGCAACATATGACGGTAGAAATCAAACAATTGATATAAGAACAAGATTATGATGAATATGAAATTTTGTTTAATATTAAATTCATCATCATCGCAGCTCATATCTGTCCCACTGCTGGGTTCGAGCCTCCTCCACAATGGGCGGGATTTTTTTTAGTAGTGTCGGTGGCAAACGAGCAAACAATACGCCTGATGGTAAGTGTTGCTGCCGCTCATTGACCTTTGCTAGGCTGCTGCCTACTGTGAAGAAAGTGAAATAAAAGTGAATGCGTGCAATGAGGTTCAGTGAAACTAAAGGCATCACAAAAATCCACCATACGCAAACACCCTCAAATTCAAAATTCAAATTCAAATCATTTATTTTGCATAGACCCCGAGAGGGCACTTACATATTGTCAATTTTACAAAATAAAATTAAATTATCCGATAAAAATAAACTACCACCGGATCGGAACGCGACCGCTACTGAGAAGATCAGGCAAGAAACTCAGCGGGCTTGTCTATTATTTTAATTTTTTTTTTCTTCTTACTAGATATAAATTTGTGTACATGTTTTGTAAGACCTAGCTCCAGTGTGATGCCCTTCGAACTGCAAGATACTTAATATAATTCAAATGATTATGGCTGGACCAGATCCCACAAGCGGCACCCGATCACGAGTTAACTACTAGAGCAGCCATCACTCCCCTCAACCACTATGGAGGGAAGGGAGAGACCCGCTCCACGCAGCTACCGCAAGTAGATCCTTCAGTGAGCATGACCAAGACCATATGTTACAAACATGTTACAAACTACGAAAATGCAAAATTTCGTTAGGCAAAACACGCTACGCTTTACAATATTAGAGTTATTAAAAAAGAGTTTATTTAAAATAACAAGGAAATTGCATAATGAAGAGCTGCTCACAACCAATCTGTATTATCATCTACAGAATCCGAGATTTTATAATAAGCTTTCTTACAAAGTCTATTCTTGATAGCTTTTTTAAACTTTTTTGTTGGCAGGTCTCGGATATCTTTAGGTAATCTATTGTAGAAACGTATACATTGTCCCATGAATGATTTGGTAATTTTTTGGAGACGAGTAGTATGTACAACTAGTTTGTCCTTATTCCGAGTATTCATTTCATGAATGTCACAATATCTTTTGAAGTTAGCGATATTTTTTTTGACATATAATATATTTTCGTATATATATTGTGATATAACAGTTAGAATATTTATTTCTTTGAATTTCTCTCGAAGTGAGACTCTTGGGCCCAGATTATAAATTGCACGGACAGCCCTTTTTTGAAGAACAAAGATTCTATTCAAGTCCGCGGAGCATCCCCACAGTAATATGCCGTAAGACATCAGACTATGGAAATAAGTGAAATAAACCATTCTAGCGGTTTCAATATCGGTTAACATTCTTATTTTTTTTACTGCATAAGCCGCTGAGCTAAGCCTACTCGGCAACTTTTCAATATGAGGTTCCCATTGAAGTTTAGCATCTATGGTGATACCTAAAAAAACGGTCGATTCCACAAGATCCAGAGCCACACCATTCATTTGGACATTGGTTTCCACTTGCCTCACATTGGGAGTAGTAAATTTGATACATTTAGTTTTCTTCTCATTGAGAACCAAATTATTAGTGTTAAACCAATGGACAACGTTAGACAGTGCATTGTTCACATCGTCATAATTGAGCATTTGTCTTTTAGTATTGAAATTATCGTGAGACTGATCTATATTATAGACAAAAAGCATATACATATTAAAGACAAAAACCACCTGGGCGTACCAGGCGTCTATCAAGTACCATGTGATTGTGGCAAGAGTTATGTGGGAGAAACTGGACGCAACATCGTCACCAGACTAACTGAACACATCAGGAGTATGAAGAGCATGGATACGACACAATCAGCAATAGCAGAGCATGCCAGTCTCGCGAATACAAGGCACTACATTCGGTTCGACAAAGCCTCCGTATTAGCCACAGAGAGACGTTACAGACCGCGGAAAATACGTGAGGCCATAGAGATATACCGACATCGGACCTTCAACAGAGACGGTGGATGGAAGCTGTCGTCAGCATGGTTACCAGCTCTTAATACTGCCGTGAGTCGTAAGGTGATGGTGTGCGTGGAGAGTGACGTGACCAGCGTGGTATGTGATGGTGACTACACACGGAGTGACATACCAACAACGCCGCTTAACTCCGGGTGTGAAGTTTCGTCCGACGTTTCCGCCGAGGACGATCAAGAGGCGAACACCTCCCCCGCACCCCTCATGACTGTGTCGAGGCGCGCTGCTCGATATGCATCGCGCAGTGCACGCCGGGGCCTCGCAGACGCCGCTGCGCACTCACCCTGATGATGAGCATCGGACATGCTCGAAACCCGGGTCGACGTAATCGATCTCAGCACGTGAGTGTTTTTGCCGTTTTAGATATTATAATTTGTCTTTTAATTTTAAATAACAAAGAAGTGTCATCTGCGAACAACACAATGTTTTGATTGTCTCCTATAAGGTAGGGTAGGTCATTAATATATACAAGAAACAGAAATGGCCCCAGAATGGATCCCTGTGGAACGCCCATTTTTATGACAGAACCAGACGATTGTGCACCATTAACATCAACCCTCTGGATTCTGTTGCTTAAACAGGAAGTTACAAGTTCAAGAGCGTTATTCCTGATCCCATAGTGGTAAAGTTTTCTGATGAGTGTTTCATGTTGTACACAATCAAATGCCTTGGATAAATCACAAAAGACCCCTAAAGCCTCATGTGATTCCTCCCAGGCTGCAAAAATATTTTTCAATAACCCTACACCTGCATCAGTAGTAGAGCAAAGTAGTAGAGCTAAGAAAGTTGGGCCGGCTCTCTCACTCACCTAATGAAGCGCCATAACAAATTATCTACTCAGACGTCGATTTTCTGCGAGAGTGTGGTACTACCCCGGACGGACCGGCCCGCAACTGTAGACAGATAACTATCAACAATGTACCACTTGAGGAAATTGACCTACTATACCACGCTGGTCAGACGGGTTGGTATAGGGTTTTATTTCGAGTTTTCCTTCTCCTGCATAGTTGTTATTTGCATAAATCCCTTAGTCGTCTTTTACGACACCCACGGGCAAGAAAAGGGGGTGGTGAATTGTATTCTATCTCCGTTATCACACGGACAGTAATATAAAATTAAGTAAATCTTTATTTGAATATTCAATTTTAATATTAGGTACTATAATTAAATATTTAATTAAAGACAATGGAATACAAAATAATGTTCCACAACCAGCAGGAGGAATTATTTATAAAAGAAATTTTTTATGCAAAAGTGGTTAGAATTACCTTGTAAATAAAACTACTTTACGGATTTTATCGCGTTTGTATTTGATTTTTGATTGCCCGACGTTTCGAACACTTTGCAGCGTTCATGGTCACGGGCGGACTAAGAAGTCACAAGTCCAACAAGTCATCGTTATTACAGAGATTTCGAAAGGTGTTCGAAATGTCGGGCAATCAAAAATCAAATACAAACGCGATAAAATCCGTAGTTTTATTTACAATGGGTAATACTCGCGTAATCATCAGAAATCTTTATGGTTAGAATTAAACTTAAAATTTTGGAATTTCAACTAAGTAATATTAAAATAAAGTTCATAGGATGTATGAATGTTTATTCTATTTTTATTGAAGAAATCATAAGATACTAATGTGTATAGGCATTTTATAAGTATTTTTCTGCTGCTGACCACGTGATGACGGAATAAAAATATAGTTCGCTGTATATCTGTGGAATGACTAAGGGTTATAATTTAGAATAATAACGTATAGAAGGTAAGTTCGCGCACAAAAAGTGAAGCATTTCAATTGGAGCTTACGCCGGAACCGTTCCGTAATGTACAAGTCATTGTACTGCACGTACGTACGCAACTCTTAAAAAATAAATAGGTAATTATGACGGTTTGTGCATTGAAACGGTGTCGTAACACATTTGAAAAACTTAAAAAGGTTTTTAACATTACTTTTAAAAATATGTCGACGATTTATGTTAATAAAAACAAAATTAGATTTCATAATTTGTATAGTGGTGTGCGTGTGTACGTGTGTAATTGTCTGCTTGCCATTAGTATTTTGAGATTCATGTTTCGAACGTTCGAAGTATTGACACTATCCTTCTATACGTTATTATTCTAAGGGTTATAATATGTTTATAAAATCTATGTAAGAAAAGGAAAAGTGTAAATAAAATCCTTTACCAACCCGTCTGACCAACGTGGTGCAGTAGATCTTTTCCCCTCCTATTGTAAAAAAAGATTCGAGGTCAACAGTGAGACACATGTTAGCTATTATAAGGATTATGTAAGTTTTTTTTCCTACAGTCCACTAAATGGTAAATGGTAACTGCCTTTCATTGAACTATATCAGGGGGGGGCTCTGTGTACGAAATGTGTGACCATTAACTTTTTTCGACCTATAGGCTATTTTACACAATAAGATTTTTTAGAGTCCAAGTTGTATTATTTGAGATTAGCGCGTTCAAACAAACAAATCATTCAACTTTACAATAGTATATAGGATATAGATTTAATTTGCCACTTAATCATTGAAATATGATTTAAAAACATCATTAATCTTTATTACATTCGGCGAATAAAGTCGGGGACAAAATGGGATGGAAACTGGGGAGATAATATATAAAACAGACAAAAAACAAAACCTAAACCTTTTCGCTGTGAATGCTTAACATGAAACTTGTAATCACTTTAGTGTTATTTCATAATAAACTCCCAAAACTTTCCCCCCAAGAGAAATAAGAAATAAAATAAACTGTCGCAGTAGTTAAGGGAATACTGGACCATCAGAGTTTTATCTAATTCAAATAATTTGTACATTTGAACTTTTAAGTTAAAATATATTGTTATTTATATTTCGGAATGGCATTACATTTTCGGCTATTAGATTACCTGTCGGACTCGTAACAGAGTTCAAAGTCGCAAAACTTACTACGGATCTCTCCGTAGTAAGTTTTGCATCCAGAATATGAAAATCCATAAAACTAAATATGACTTATTAAAGAAATTTTATTTCAAAAGCATATGAGGGTGCACAGCTTTTGTTTTCATTAATGTTCTTTTACAATATAATGACGGAGTAAAGAATACAACTCACCACTCCATATCTTATCCGCAAATGTCATAAAAGATAACTAAGGGATGTAATATGCATATAGGGAACATCAGCAAGAGAAGGAACGTTCAAACGGGTTGGTATAAGGTTCTATATATTTAGGATTTCGTACCCAAAGGGTAAAAACGGTTACTAAAAACTATTACTAACTAAAAACTATTACTGAGACTTCGCTGTCCGTCCGTCTGTCATCAGGCTGTATCTCAAGAACGGTGATAGCTAGACAGTTGAAATTTTCACAGATGATGTATTTCTATTACCGCTATAACAACAAATACTAAAAATAAAATAAATATGTAAGGGGGGGCTCCCATACAACAAACTTGATTTTCTTACCGTTTCTTGCTCGTTATAGATAATGGTACGGAACCCTTCGTGCGCGACGCCGACTCGTTCTTAGCCGGTTTTTTCTTCTATTGTATAGATATCATCTGCATATGATATCCATTATAGTTGTCACAAAATAAGAGGCCCGTTTTGACATTTGGTCTTACCGATGTAATTAGTGATGAACCATACGACTCGGTTCTCGATACTCACGATTAATCGATTCAAGTGTGCATGAGTATAAAATCGATTTGAATATGTATTTTAAAGTGCATTGGATTAAAGTTCTGATTTGAAAATTTTCTTAAACTATGATATTATAGGTATTTTGAAATGATACAATGTTACGAGTGGTCATTTTTCTATCATTTAATATTTTTGTTACAATAACATTCACTCAATCACTAAAATATCGAGAAAATGAATCTTCAATCAATCATTTTCTTAAGATGATGAGCCAAATTTGTCAGTTGAGCTATCGTCACCCATATATATATATTATTTCATTTTCATATTGTCAATATTGACTTCTCGAATTTTCAGTATAAATCCACTACACAGCTGGGGAAATTCTATAATTAGTTGGTCTAAATACTAGTATTAAAATTAATAACACCGGCCAAGTACGAGTCCGACTTAAAAAATATATCTTGATCGATTTATTTTCCCTTAACCGATTATTAATAGTCTGTGGACAATATGAAAAAATCGTTACGCCACAGCACTTAGCCCAGTGGGCGGTACCCGTCAATGAAAAATGTAATTATCTTCAAAACATTTCGATCCGTAAAAAAAGAAAAACTTCATGGGCTTGAACTGTCAAAACGGGCCTTTTATTTTGTGACAACTATAGTCATCTTTTACGACATTCACGGGTAAAAGAGGGGGTAGTAAACTATTCTTATTCCGTCCCCAAATTGAAAGAATTATACCTATATAAATTTAGAAACATTAATTTTAAAGATTGTTGCCTATCTATCAATCATATTTTCGTAAATGAAAATCAATTGTTCTATAGTGGCGATACATTACCGCTTCCATCCATCTATCTTATAAGGAAGTATTCATTATTTTACCCACAATCAATTTCATATAATTCCTTTGTCGTAAACATAATAGAATATGAGATAATGAGAATATAAGATATTGTTTACTGTATAAATATAAAACAAAGACTAATGTTTTTTTCAATACCATGTACGTACATATATGTATAACACATAGGGTTTTCTGTCATACATACCAAGTAGGGTGACAAAATCCTACGTATTAGACTTGGACTACTATTAATGTGAATATTTATTTAAATTTAATGCTGTGTGGTAGCGGCTTCGAATACTACCAACCCTTGCTTTGCTCGTGGGTGTCGTAAAAGACGACTAAGAGCCCTAGATTGACCCGGACCAACTCCATCTGGTACCATTTGGGTCAACGATTACATTCACAAGGAGGGTTGACGTCAGGCAGGCGGCCGGTCATAAAAGTCATTGCCGAAACTTTTTGCAATATGTCAAAACAGATGACATATTGCGTCGACCCCAAGTAATTGGGATAAGAGCAAGATGATGATTTATTTAAATTTAATTACGCGTCTAGATGTTATGACCGCTAGGCTAGGTTACTTGGACCGGCCACGGATGTCAAGGAATCGGTACCAGTGATTGGCCCAATGACGTTGGGGAGGGAATACGGTAGGTTAAGGGCCAGCACGCTGCCCATCCGTCCCCCGGGCGGATTCGGCGGGATGTGTCCAGACCAAAGGCACCATCACTGCTAAAACCTACAATCGCTAACCCGCCTACCAAGTCTGACAATTATTGGATTTAGGGCTGTTGATAAAATATCGATATATCGAAATTAATATTTGAAAATATTACCGATATTTTTTCGGACGATATATCGATAGTTCGATAACAAAAAGTAAGTATCGGCGGTCCATATTTATTTGAATAGATTTGTTTTATCGTTTTTTGTAAAGTATTTTAGTCTACAAAATCATCATATAGGTACTTCATCTACTGTAAAAATGTTGGCATGAAATTGATGATAAGTTATTACTAGAATTTAGTTAAGAAAAAGCTCGTCACAGAAACCCTGCAGAGAACAAAGCTAAAAAGTGTTCATGCGGATAAATATCGAAATATCGATATTTTTACCATATATTGAACTCCGACATTGATATAATTAAAAATATCGATACATCGAAATAAAACAATTTTTTTTTAAATATCAACAGCCCTAATTGGATTACCTTTCTAGGAAATACGGCCTGGACATCAACAGTCCAATCATCATCATCTCAGCTCTTATACGAATCACTGCTGTGTTTGAGCATCTCCACAATAGGAGGGCAATTAACCTTCTACACCAAGTTAGTCAAGCGGATTAGCATAAAACTTTATTTCGAGTTTGCCTTCTCTTGCAATATCTATATATTATCTACATATTGTAATCTCTTAGTTGTCTTTTATGACACCCACGGACAAGAAAGGGGGGTGGTGAATTGTATTCTTACTCTGTCACCATGAGAAACATATTTAAGTTAATAATTGAAGTTTTCTTGTTAATAAATAATCACACTGGTAGTATTCCACCCAAAAGTCGGAGAACTATTCCACATTGGGTTTTGCCATCCTATACTATTCTATTATTAGACTTCAGTCCGTCGGCAAGACTGGTAATACCTTGCGTGGGTTATATAGTTAAAATAGCTACGAAACTATATTAGGCTTCCCTCTAAAATGTCCGCGATTAAACAACCGCGACTAATACTCGACGAACCCGACGACATTATTACGCTCGTCCAGACTGAGGCATACACAGCCCGGGCGGCCTTGACAAATAGTAATAAATATCCACGTTACCGCCCCCGCCGACGGGGAAGGAAGACGTGTCGCGTTAAAATCATAAACGTGAGAGTGCCCACTTTGCCAGCGACCGCCCGAGCCGAGGTCCGTACCCCACAGGGGGTGCCCTCGGGATGGGTCGCTTAACTTTAAACGGGTTGAGAGCCATCAGCGCTCACCCACCAGTCCGGGTAAAGTTGTCACAGCCATCTGAGGCTAACAACTAAGTCACACAAAAAAAAAAAATATTAGGCTTAGTTATACAATACCCATTCTAAGATTACAGTATAAAACAAAATTATAGTGTCTACTAGCAATCCGCCCTCGCTTCGCTTCGGTTATAGGTTATAGTCGTTTTACCTGCGTAGTTCCCGTTCCCGTGGGAATACCGGGATAAAATATAGCCTAGTTTACGCCCTGATATTATAGCTTTCCATCGGTGAAAGAATTTTTGAAATCGGTCCAGCCGTTTGGAAGATTACCCGGAACAAACAGACAGACAGACAAAAAATTTTTTATTCCTATTTTAGGCATAGGTGTCGTGCAAATAACCGTGTGAGCATGAAAAAAGCCTATTATTTTGACATTACAAACAGATACTCCAATTTTATTTATTGGTATAGATGATACGTTTATTTACGATAAAGAGGACTAGTCCATAGCTGTGTTTCTAGTCATCATCGTCATCTCAGCCCATATATGTAGGTGCCACTGTGGGGCTCAAGCCTCCTCCACAATAGGAGCGAAATTGACTTACTATACCACGCGTGGTCAGACGCGTGGGTATAGGGTTTTACGTGGAGTGCCGTCTTTTGCATAGATATTATCTGTATATCATATCCCTTAGTCGTCTTTTACGATACCCGCAATATTTTATTCTTATCTCCATTCCCATATAAAAGGGTGTGTTTTTAATATCAATATCATATACTCATGGTATTTCAATAGTAGATATTAAATCTAATAAAAGCTATTTCACACAGCATTTCACAAACTGTACATAAAGGAAATTCTTTAATGCAAGACGTTTAAAAAATCTTTTCACCGTTCACCCTTTTCTTTGAAGAGGGAAGTACAACTTAACCACTTTTAAACTTCGTAAATTCATCTCTTAAGATAGCAGTTGAAGTTCACTGTTAATAATTGCTTGTTACAGGCTCAGTAGAGACGATAAGAGAACCATATTACTGGACTCTCTGTGCTGGTAATGAATTATTTTACTATTAATAAATATTATTATTATTATTATTTTATGTTAATTGAAGCATAAGTTTAAGTTTATAATATAAAAATATCGTGATTTTGACTGCACTGGTATAATGGTGTAGATATGTTGAGACGGAAGAAAGTAATGCTATGAGAAAAGTTTTATATATTATTGTTGAAGAGAAGGTAAGGTAAGGGCAGATTGAAGAAAAGATGCATTGATTGCGTAAACCCTGACATGCATAGAAACTGGGTAATCTCAAAGATGATATCTGATAAGGTTATGTGCAGGAAAAAACCGCATACTGAATTGACTCCAAGTAATTGGGATAACACTAGGGTGATGAAGATGACGTTGACAGAATTGTCAAGATTTCGACCAATTATTTGTGCGATCCACAAACGAATAGTCTGCGTTTAACTGTAATTTGTATACATTAATTGCATGTTTATGAAGTCCCGCTCAATACAATAATTAATTCTTTAATGGTGGACTTTGTCTTCAAAAAAATCATAGTCATCATCTTGTTCTTATTCCAATTACTTAGGGTCGACCAATATTTTTTTTTATTTCAAACGGTGGCAAACGAGCATACAGTACACCTGATGGTAAGTGTTGCTGTCGCTCATGGACCTTTATAAAGCCGCTGCCTACCACGAAGAAAGTGAAGGGAGTGTAAATGCGTGCAATGAGGTTCGATGATACTAAAGGCATCATCACTAAATCCCACTACACGCAATCACCCTCAAAAAGTTGGGCTGCCGGCTCTCTCACTCACTGAATGAGGTGTCGTAACAAATTGCGGACTCGGACGTCGATTTTCTGCGAGTGTGGTACTACCCCGAACGGACCGGCTCGCAGCTGTAGACAGACAACTGTCAACTGTCAACAGTGAGGTCCTACCAATATATAAATATTTTCGCAATAATATTTCCACTTATACCAATTGAATGTAGATTTGATTTGGTAATAATTTGATGTCCGGCTGAATGAAATCTTCCTTGAGAATGAAATTATTGATTCTAGTCAAATCTAGTTGACCCAGATTCATATATAGATTTTAGTCATCATTTGATACACTCACGAGCAATGTAAGGGAAAATAGAAATATTGCTGTGTGGTATGGTGTAAGTAGCACTGAGTTTTGGTATCCTCATCAAGAGGGAGGACGTAGGGCGTGGTCCCCAAGTACATTTATATTTAAGATGAGACTAATCGTATTGTAATACAAGGAAAAGTGTCCATTAACTTAATGGAGCCAATTAATAATAGCTCAAATAATTACCTACTTGCGTACAACTTTTCTTTTGGACTTTTAAGCTAGACTGCGAGTTGGTTCGATGAAAACGTGAGTCCGCCCTTGACCATGAATGCTGTAAAGTGTTCGAAACATCGGGCTATCATAAATCAAATACAAACGCGTTAAAATCCGTAAAAGTAGTTTTATTTACAACTTTAGTATTGTTGACAACTTGCTTCCTATACGAACGGTGGAAAACTACACAATTCTCCACCCTATTTGGGTAATAATTCATTTAATTTTAAATCGTTTTTTTAAGCAGCCGAAGATTCTGAAGACAACACAAAAGGATTTGTAGAAAGCTGCGTATGGTATTTAATTTTGATTCTTATTACAAGAGATATAAAGCTTGTTTGGTTTAATGTCATACATATAATCTGCACGTGCTGTGACGTCATGTTAATGCACGTGTATGCGCTTGCGCATCTGTCGTCTAAAGGTCACTGCACTTATCCCCAAAGGCTTCTCAACTCATCTGAGGTCTGCAGCAATACTGAAGGAAGTTATAATTAACATTTTTAACGCGTCATATCTGCCGGGTGCGTGTTAAATATAGATTTTACTGACAATTATAAATTCAAGTGGGGGTTATAGGTATATGCACCTGCCACTTTTGGGCTTCGAAACAATCTGTTAAATGACTTATGAAATTGCTTTAATATGTCAAAGAGTATTAATTAAATAATTATTTCTTTAAGTGTTTATTATCAGCATCACGTAAGCTTATAATTACTCCACTCCTGGGTTCGAGCCTCCTTCACAATGGAAGGAAAATTGACCTGGGAAGTTGGAATACAGTTTTATTTCAAGTTTTCTTTCTCTTGGATAAATTTTACATGCACATTTAATCCTTTAATCGTCTTTTACTCCATCTCGTTACTCCGTTTACATGATGAATTCTGATGTTTACTCTAGTACTACATTGTAGATAAAAAAAATTACGCGTTTGTTTTGATTATTTTACTCCGTTTGCGTTACGTTACTCCAACATCACATAATATTTCTTTAAATGTTTTATATTTATTTTTCTGTATGGTGACGGAGTACCACCCCCTATCTTGCCCGTGGGTGTCGTATAAAATTACTAAGCGATATGTAGATAACATTTAAGCAAGAGAAGGAAATCCCCAAATAAAACCCTGTACCAACCCGTCCCACCATCGTGATAGAGTAGGTCAATTTCCCTTCTATTATGGAGGAGGCTCGAGGCCAAGTGATGGACGGCTGTAAGCTGTGATGATTGATGACGTTTAAAATTTTATTACGAGCTTTCGTTATTAGAAGCGGTCCGTTGAATACTCACTTTAGAACGAGACTCCAGTGCGACCGGTTGTTGTTGCTGCCAGGTTTTATCAAATTCACCGCGTTTCCCAAACTCTTAATTTATCCGTCGGCATACGTAATCATTAGTTATAATAGAAAATTATGTTAAAGTTAATTATTAAATATTGTTTAATAAGTAGCCACCCGAAGTATTATTTCTATTCCATAAAGATGTCTGTCCGCTTCTGACAGTGATGCGGCACGGCGCCAACCTTCGTTATATCTATCAAAGTCAATGAATCGTTGGTCTACGAATAAAAGAAAATGAGGCAGGTATAGGACACCACGTTATTCTTCCATTGTCCCGAACAGTTTCAGTGAAGCATAACCAGAACGTAGCCTATTAAAAAGTAAAATAATAGTTATCTTTTACAGCTATAAACAAATTTTCGTTCAGATTCGATAACACAAAAGTTTTATTACTTGTTACTCAAAGGGTAATTGATTTTCAGAAAAGGAATCCAATTATAAAATATCGTCCAACGTTCGAATGCCAAGCAGCGCTCCCCTTTGAAGAGTGATCTACATATATATATATATATATATATATATATATATATATATATATATATATATATATATATATATATATACCTATTATACATATATATCTCGGTCCGTATTGTCCGCGACGACGGAAGGACTGCATACGACCCTATAACATTGCGGAGTTCCGGATTCCCATGACCCATGAATATACATTCCTTAGTCACATTTTTGAATAACCACCAAGAAAGTTAATGGATGCTAAATTATTCCCATATTACGTCATCTTGGAAACCTAATTCATTCATTAGAACCCACATAAGTCCGATTGTTGAGGCTCGGGCCTTCGCCATAATTGTGTCAGTCGTAGTCAAACGTGTTAAAATAAGGATTTATTTTGATTATTCTTTCTCTGGCATAGATATTATATGCATGTTATAACCCTTAGTTGTCTTTTACAACATCCACGGGTAAGAAAATAGTATTCTTACTCCATACAAGGGATCCTTACGGAAGGATTGGAGTCACTGGAGCGGCGGAGAGACTTTGGGTCACTCTATGTACTTTACCAACTCTTTCACGAGAGTGCTGCAAGGAACTGTTTGACTTGGTACCACCCTAGTCATTTTACTAACGTACCATTCGACATCGTAGCAGGGTTCATCCATTTCACCTGGAAAAGCTATGGTCTTCAACTGTACGTTTCCAGCGATCATTTCCTCCACGTACGTGCAAGCTCTGGAATAAACTACCTGCTGCTGTGTTTCCCGAGCAGTATGACATGTCCTTCTTTAAACGAGGTTTAAGAAGAGTAATTTCTTCATGGTAGGCAACGGCCTGGCTGTGAATCTGGTATTGCAAAGGTCCATGTGCGGGGAATCACTTACCATCAGGTGTGCTGCTTGCTCGTTTGCCACCGTAGGCAATAAAAAAAAACACGAATTACTAGAAAATTAATTAGTATAGCGATTATAGAATAAATAATAAGCTTACCTTAATGTGTTAAGAATAATGGACGTTATTTAAGTACGTTTTAAACAGATTGAAGTGTATTCAAGTTGGAACATGTACCTTAAATACACGATGATATCAAATACGTACGCGGCCTGTTGTAATGTTATATCCATAAACTTATATTTTATGTTTATATTTCCCAATCGCAATCAAACCAATAGTTCCCAAGAGATAAAGCTTATTGAACTTGTAAAAGTTAAGTATGCTTAAGCGTTTTATAACTTTTACGAACAACACTTCTTATGTATTCAAATTGGCTGACTTGTTTTGATCAATCTCGAAGCAAAACAAACGACGACGGAGTAATAATACAATACACATCTTGCTTGTGGATGTCGTAAAATATGACTAAGGGATACAATATGCATATAAATTCTGTGCAAGAGAACGAAAACTCGAAATAAAATCCTATATATTAACATATCTGACCAGCATATACCAATAGTACTCTAAGTCAATTTCCCTCCCATTGTGGAGGAATGAAGCTCGAGCCCAACAGTGGGACGTGTATACACACAGTAGCAGTACACCTACAGCCCACCCACGATGCACGTAGCCTTCGTCGTTGGGCCGACCACCATAGCAGAGTGACTTGACGTCAGTGGCCGGCCCGACCGCAGGACGTCGGTCTTTCCTCACGCGGTCGGCCTCTCGGCGTGTGACGGACTAATTCCCCGGTCACGTCACCCGCGGCCTCAGCTAGGGTAGCATGAGGCGCAGGTACTCGCGCCTACGCTGCCCCAGTCGCCGGCGGCGGATCGCCTCATCGAGGCTGCACTCCTCGCGCAGGCGATCCGCTGCTTCCTTCCGCGAGATCACTGCCTCGCAGAAGCCTACGACCGCGTCCCAGTTCGTCAGGTCGGCACCGATGATTGCGACGAGTTCACGGCGCTGCTCTGCCGAAGCGTCACAGACCTCGAGCGTATGTTGCGCCGTGTCCTCGTCGCAATCGCAGTGGTGGCAGGACGGTGTACTATCCCTCCTAACGACCTTGTGCAGGTATTTGGCGAAGCATCCATGCCCCGTCAACACCTGCACCAGTCGGAAGGAGAGCACCCCGTGCCGCCGTTCCAACCACTGATAATATTTTACTACCAGGTAGCAGTCTATATAAAGAGTAAATTAAGGTTCAGTTATTATCCCGGTGTTCCCAAGGGAACGGCAACTACGCGAGTGAAATTGCGGGAATGTGCTAGTAATAAATATAAAATTGAGCAATTCCAGCAATTCCGGCTAACCGTAAACAACTTATAAGCGTTGCAGGGAGATTGGAGTATGTATGTAAGATTCCAGAAATGTTATTCATAATGCTCACTGCTTAAGGAGAAAGTTTTGCATGAATCTGTTGTTATAAAGCAATTTTATTATTACACTTCTTACATTGTCAAACCGTAATTTTACTAGGGATGTGAAAAAATAATCGATTATTTTTTTGTAATAATCGATTTTCCAAATAACAAAAATCGATACAAAAGAAATCGATTTTTTTATATTAAAATTAATCTATTATTTTAGTATTTGCTTTTTTGTTTAAATTTAAAATTAAATTTAAAATATAGAAAATAAATATTACTCTCAGATTTCCTAAAAAAAGGTCATCATAATCCTGTCGGGAGTAAAACTTTAAAAAAGAACTACGAATGGTAAAAATAATCGATTAATTAAAAATAATTAATCGATTTTTTTGTAAATAGATTTATTTTAAAGAAAGAACAATCGATTATTTATTAATCCATTATTTTCCCTTCAAGTCACATCCCTAAATTTTACTTGCCCAACAAATACTCATAAATAGGTACTTATGGAACAAAAAAGTTTCAGTTATGTTTATACGTCATCTTTATTATCTCAAATCATATACGTACCGTCACTGTATTTGATCAACTTTATATATAGTATATCAGCAAATTCTCGCGGTTTCACCCGGGTAATTCTCTTTCCCGTGGGCATATCGGGATGAAATATAATCTAAGTTAATATACAGACAGATCATAAAATAAATGCTTTTTTCTTTTTTTTTTTTGTGGGTTGGCTGCGGTCGGCGCGCCTCCGCACCACTCCGTCCGGGGCGACAGAGGGGCTTAAGCACGCAACTCCCGCAACCCACCCGAAAACCACCTCGCCTTCGTCGTTGGGCCGACCACCGGAGCAGGTTTACTTGTCGTCAGTGGTCGGCCCGACGGAATACCCCCTACGTGGGGTACCCTCCCATCGACCGACGTCCCTCCCTCAGGGAGGACGTCGGTCTTTCCTCACGCGGTGGGCCTCTCGGCGGGTGACGGACTAATCCCCGGTCACGTCACCCGCGGCCTCGGCTAGGGCGGCATGAGGCGCAGGTAGTGGCGCCTGCGCCGCCCCATTCGCCGGCGGCGGATCTCCCCATCGAGGCTGCGCTCCTGGCGCAGACTATCCGCCGCCTCCTTCTGCGAGATCACTGTCTCGCAGAAGACTGCGACCGCGTCCCAATTCCCGACGCTGTCGACCATCGCCCTAGCGATGGCCGGCAGCGTCAGGTCGGCACCGATGATTGCGACGAGTTCACGGCGCTGCGTGGCCCAAGCGGCGCAGGCCTCGAGCATATGCTGCGCCGTGTCCTCGTCGCAATCGCAGTGGTGGCAGGACGGTGTACTCTCCCTCCTTACGACCTTGTGCAGGTATTTGGCGAAGCTCCCATGCCCCGTCAACACCTCCACTAGTCGGAAGGAGAGCACCCCGTGCCACCTTTCCAACCACTGCATCAGCACCGGCCGGAAGGCCTCCACGATTCGCACCCCGAACCGAGGCCTCTCCAGCCGGACTGCCCAACGGGCAATGACGTCTCGGCGGGCGTCGATGCGCCAGGCGGTGAGCTCCCTCAAGGAAACAACACCGCCCTCCCCGCGCACCCCCCACACCCGCCGATACAACTCGGCGAGCATTTCCGCCTCCAGGTCCCACGGGGGAGTCCCGGCCAATAGGCACGCTGCCTCCGTTGCCACCGTGCGGTATCCGCGGATGGTCCTGACCGCCATGACCCTCTGTGGTCGCCACAGAAGGGCCTAAAAATGCTATAAAATAAATGCTAGTGGTAAATACTAAGATAAATACTAATTACAAGATAAACAATAGTTAAATATTATTTCATAAAGAATAATTTTCAATACGATTAAATTAGAAATATATTATATACTAGTAATAGTGTTGCCCAAAAAAGTCTTGGTCTTGCGGTCTTGGTCTTGCGAGAAATGCGAGACCGAGACCAAGACCAAGACTGGCCCTGCAAGACTTGAGCAAGACCAAGACTGAGCCTGCAAGAGTCTCACGGTCTTGCATTTGATTCAAATCACCATTCCAGCTTATATACGGTGGAGCTCGTGTCTTCTACATAATAGGAGGCAAATTGGCCGTGGCCGGAGAGAAATCGCCACGGTGATCGGCCGTGTTGTTACAGGGTTTTATGTCAAGTTTTCCTTCTCTTGCACCGATGTTATATATTATAGCCCTTAGTCGTGGGTTCGCACTCGCGGGTAAAATAGGGGCGTGATGAATTGTATTCTTACTCCGTCACTACACGGAAAGTCAAATCAGTCTTGAGATATCCATCTATTGGCCAATCGATCCCCAATGTTGGTGTTGGCTTTTCAGAATTACTCTTCGGAAAGGCTTAAGAACAAAAATACCGTAATCACGAGAGTGCTCTTGCCCATTATACATATTTATATATCCGTTTATTCATTAGCCCAACGACGTTCACTGTTGGATATAGAAATATGCATACAATTAATCTACATAAATGTCCGTGTCGGGACAGAGTACGAATACAATTCACCACTCTCTTACCCGATGTCGTATCAAATCGGACCGAGGCAATGGTAACACCATTGTCTCGGTCCGAAGTCTTTATTTTTTTTATGGGTGGGCTATGGTAAGTACACGCGCGGTCCATTCCATCCGGGGCGATGAAAGGACGGCGCGCGGACCCATATCCCACCCGTACCCACGTCGCCTCGTTGTTGGGCCGACCACCAGAGCAGGGTGACTTGTCGTCTGTGGTCAAATAACTCCGTCGCTTGCTAATCAAATCGAAAAAATCTTTTTTGTTGGAAAGGGGGGAATGTTAAATGACATAAAATTTATTATATCAACTGCCCCGTATGGTGAGGTCTTAAGAAAACAGGGTCGAAATTCCTTCCTTTGTCATAGGAGTAGTAACTCTGTCTAATGTAACACCAGGGGAATAGGAGAGTAATTTTCCGCAGTGGTAAGGGTTATATTCAATAGTGGACTATAGGCTAGCAGATGGATAGATAGGATAGGATGATATTTGATTAATTTAGTTGGATTTTTCATTGCCATGATAAATAACTGTTACGTTATTCCAACTGCAAGACTTGCAAGACTCTTGCTGCAATACCAAGACCAAGACTCGAGTGTGCAATACCAAGACCAAGACGAGACCAGGTGTGCTGTTGCAAGACCAAGACTGGTCCAAGTCTCGTCTTGGTCTTGCATTTGGGCAACACTAACTAGTAACCCGGCCTCGTTTCCCTTCGGTTTCAGTCGCCTTACCCGCGCAGTTCCCGTAGGAATACCGGAATGAAATATAGGCTATGTTACTCCCTGATATTATAGCTTTCCATTAGTGAAGGAATTTTTAAAATCGATTCGGTGGTTTAAGCGTGAAAGTAACAAACAAACTTACTTTCGCATTTATAATATTTGTAAGGATATTATTCCGTGTGGTGACGGAATAAGAATACAATTCACCACTCCCTATCTTGCCCGTGGATGTCGTAAAAGACGACTGAGGAATATAATACGCTTATAACATCTATGCAAGAGAAGGAAACCTGGAAATACAACCCTATACCAACCTGTCTAACCAGCATGGTATAGTAAGGTCAATTTCCCTCTTATTGTGGAGGAGGCTCATGCCCATCAGTAGGACGAATATAAGCTAATACCTTTTAATAAAAACTTGTTTGCGAACGAAAAATGATTACCACTCTAACATAAACGGATATCCATTGAAAATTCGTTTCAACCGCCTCACCAATTAGACCAGGTACGTATGTTAACTAAATTGACACTGGCATTCTCATGTTTACGCCGTTTAAACAAGCTTTCAACCACCTGGTGCAAAGTTGTTCGATTCCCACGAGTCCATACCGAGTTTCTGATGTTGCAATATACGCCGATTGTGACATCAATAAAATCTCTCTTTATGCTACGACAAATAAAATAAACACTGATTTTCATGATCATTTTTGATTTAACGAGAATATTAAATATTTGAATGAAATTATATTTAATTTCTTTTTAATTTGTATTTTGTCGTTTGACGGTGTGTGATGTATATCCGATAGATAGAGATGCTCCATTAATGCTCCAAAAAATCGTAAAATGCTATAAAATTAGTTAAAATAGTTTTGATATCTAATGTTTACGCGAGTATATTGTAAATAAAACTATATTACAGCTTTGTATTTGTTTTTCTGATAAACAACTATTTTACGGCGTTTGTATTTGTTTTTTTTTTTAATACTTTACAGCGTTCATGGTCACGGGCGGATTAAGATGTCCCACATCCAACGAGTCGTCGTTGTTACAGACTCTGTAATTAAGTATTTGAAACGTCGGGAAAACAAAGAATCAAATACAAATGCGTTAAAAACCGTATAACAGTTTTATTTATTAAGATAGTTTTATTTTATAAGTTGGATAAACCTATCAACTTTTGTTTTTAGAGCATATATATTTATGTGGTCTACAGCCGCGGAACGGTCTGTCCGGGGTAGTACTACACTCTCGGAAAAATCAACATCTAAGTAGTAACAATTTGTTTCTGCACTTCGTTCGGTGAGCGAGAGAGCCGACAGCCCAACTTTCTGAAGATGTATGCATGTAGTGAGTTTCGGTGATGCCCTTAGTATCACCAAACTTCATCGCACACATTTACACTTTTTTCACGGTAGACAAAGGTCTATGAGCGACAATATCATATACCATCAGGTGTGGTATTTGCTCGTTTGTCACCAATAGCAATAAAAAAAATATATATCCCAACTAGCAGACCCACCCACGCGTTGCTGTGGCTAATGTTTTTGTTATATTACATTTTATTAAACTATTTAAGTGGAACTGTAGGAGAACATCTGTCATGGAGGTTGTCATATTTTTTTACAAATGGCATCTATGTAAAAAAGCAAGTTAAAATCGTATCTGACACGTTTGTAGGTTTGACATAGCAGCGCCATCTATTACTCAATCATAAATACATACCATAATTACTCAATCCAGTCAACAGATATCGCCATCTGTTAAAATCGTTTGGTAACTCCAAAATAGATAATTGTGAATGTCAAATAATAAGTATATATAGGTAATACAAATAATTTACAATAAAATAATATTGCGACTATAAATTAAGATGTAAGCTATCCTATCTTTCAAGTTGGATCAAACTGCACACGGTGTGCAAATTTGATTAAAATTAGTTAAGTAGTTTAGGAGTCCATCGCGGACAAACAACGTGACACGTAATTTATATATATTAAGATATTAAGCAATGATATATTTCACTAGTGTGTTTAAAATTATTTTTAAAGTAATTTTTTTTTTATTACATCGCCTCAAACTTTTTCGTCCATCCACATTCCATGTCGCGTGACGGTCGGCCACGGAGTAGGGGTAAAGTGAAAAGCTCTCGACAGAGCAGTCGAGACTAATATGGCGGCGCCTATGGTTCGCATCAGCTAACCGTATAGTGTATAAACTATTACTCATTTGTGCCAGTGCTCCACGCTATTTGTGTTTTTATTTATCAGTGTTTAATGTACCTAAATGTTGCTATTTTTTTAATTAAATGTATAAAAGTTTCACTTTTACCGTGGTTTCATAAAACCAGGCAATCAAATTTTTCTTTTTACAGTCATTTATGTACCATACGACCTACGATTGAGTACGAACTCTTTCGCAATGATAGCCGACTATACCACATTGAGATGGATATACTTGTATTAGAAATTTCTATTTATTGTGATGATTTTATTTGCTATTTAAGAATAAAGACGGGTCAAAAGTAAGCGATGTACGCTTAGTCGTTTCTTAAAACACCCGTGAGAAAGGAAAACACGATAAGATATTATTTTCCGAGTCAGTTATCACACGCATGATTTATAAAATGTTGTACTGTAAATTGTTAACTTTACTTTCATTTGTTCTAAGTCCTTTGGGCTTAGCTTCCGAATGACGGAAATCCGCAGAAGAACGGGTGTAACCGACATACTACGAAAAATTATCACGCTGTTATCACGCTGAAGTGGCAATGGGCATGCCACATCGCTCAACGAACCGACAACCGCTGGGGAAGAAAGATTCTCGAGTGGCGACCACGTATTGGACGACGCAGTGTAGGACGTATCACCCAACCATTTGGGTATCTGTGCGATTGGTTTGGGGATTGTACGCCGTTATTTTCGCTGCTCCTAACGGTTTCGCAGCGTGTGATCTAATATGACTGCTTGATCACAAAAAAAATTAAAGCTGGAATTATAATTGGGCATAAAAAAAGGGGAAAACTTTTTCGAAGACTTGAAAATTATAGAAGAGTGGACAACAATCTATGAAAATTAAACACCAATTGTTAATACGCTCACCAAGCGTGGCGGTTCTAATAAATAAAAATAGGTCAACTCTAAATTAGACTGACGTGGTTGTCCGTGTCTTCTTTTTTATTTTTCATTCTCCTAGAAAATCCATATTTAACAGAAATTCAGCAAAAAGTTGGTCATAGAATTTTTGTTTTTCTAACTATTTAACAATATTTTTTCCTCATATATTTCTGTACTGTATTATTTTACGTCTCTTAAATAAACACAGTGGTCTCCGTTAAATATGATTTTCATTATTTCTGTTGTAGGGTGCAAAGCATCAAAGAAAAATTCGCCCACTATTTTACACCCTTTTTTTTTGTGGGTGGGCTGCGGTCGGCGCGCCTCCGCACCACTCCGTCCGGGGCGACAGAGGGGCTTAAAAGCACGCAACTCCCGCAACCCACCCGAAAACCACCTCGCCTTCGTCGTTGGGCCGACCACCGGAGCAGGTTTACTTGTCGTCAGTGGTCGGCCCGACGGAATACCCCCTACGTGGGGTACCCTCCCATCGACCGACGTCCCCCCCTCGGGGAGGACGTCGGTCTTTCCTCACGCGGCCGGCCTCTCGGCGGGTGACGGACCAATCCCCGGTCACGTCACCCGCGGCCTCGGCTAGGGCGGCATGAGGCGCAGGTAGTTGCGCCTGCGCCGCCCCATTCGCCGGCGACGGATCTCCTCATCGAGGCTGCGCTCCTCGCGCAGACGATCCGCCGCCTCCTTCTGCGAGATCACTGTCTCGCAGAAGGCTGCGACCGTGTCCCAATTCCCGACGCTGTCGACCATCGCCTTAGCGATGGCCGGCAGCGTCAGGTCGGCACCGATGATTGCGACGAGTTCACGGCGCTGCACTGCCCAAGCCGCGCAGGCCTCGAGCGTATGGCGCGCCGTGTCCTCGTCGCAATCGCAGTGGTAGCAGGACGGTGTACTCTCCCTCCTTACGACCCTGTGCAGGTATTTGGCGAAGCTCCCATGCCCCGTCAACACCTCCACTAGTCGGAAGGAGAGCACCCCGTGCCGCCTTTCCAACCACTGCATCAGCACCGGCCGGAAGGCCTCCACGGTTTGCATCCCGAACCGAGGCCTCTCCAGCCGGACTGCCCAACGGGCAATGACGTCTCGGCGGGCGTCGACGCGCCAGGCGGTGAGCTCCCTTAACGCGATCACACCGCCCTCCGCTCGCACCCCCGTCACCCGCCGATACAATCCGGCGAGCATTGCCACCTCCAGGTCCCACGGGGGAGTCCCAGCCAATAGGCACGCTGCCTCCGTCGCCACCGTGCGGTATCCGCGGATGGCCCTGACCGCCATGACCCTCTGTGGTCGCCACAGAAGGGCCCTAAGTCGGACGGTCAAGGACCCCGCCCACACCGGTGCGCCGTACAGGGCCATCGACCGGATGACTCCCGTGTACAGCCGTCGGCACGTAGCGCTCGGTCCGCCCACGTACTATTTTACACCCTTGGGGAGTAATATATCCACTGAAGAGTTGATTGTAATGTTTCTGTTTAGTGAGTCTCTACATCATAAAAGTAAAACGCTCTCTGTTATTTATTTCTGTTAGTTTTTCATTCAATAAAAATTCAAGTAAATGTTTTACCGTAAAATTTAATCATCTATTTATACCCTTAGAGTATGAAAATAGAAAAACAAAGAAACACTTGTTTATTTTTTGTTACTGAAGAGTATTTGTACTTAATTTGAAGACATTGAAAAATGTTTTATTTTTCCTATACAAACCTTCCCACTGCGTTTCACACCCTGTAGGATTGAACTTCATAAAATCCTTTCTTAATGGGTATCTTCGTCGAAAAACCATTGCCAAAACTTAATATTTCTAGTCTCACTAGTTTTAGCTCGACATTGATTGGTAAGTCACTTACTTAATATATCTGAATTGTTGAAGCGCTACTATGTATGTATGCTGCTACTATATTTATGTACGTCATCAGAACGCCGCCGAAGCAGTTATTCAAAGTTGGGTAATGTGACGATCTGCTCTTATCCCAATTACTAGGAGTCGACCTAATATGTACTTTTCTTTCATAGTACATATTGCAAAAGTTTTGGCAACAATTTTGTGCCCGGTGGTCTGCCTTATGTCAACCCTTTTGGGAATGCAATTATTGAGTTGACCCAGGTCGATCAGCTCTCTTGGCACGGCACGTGCTTACCGGACACGGGGTCTTCGGTAAGTACTGGTAAGCATAAAATTGGAAGAGATGCCGTGAATGTGGCGCAGCAATCGACGATTCGCGCCACACATTGGAAGTTTGCCCCGCCTGAGGGTCCCAGCGCCACGTCCTATCGATGGAACTCGGAGTAGACCTGTCGTTGTCGACGGTCGTTTCACAGATGCTCGACAGCGACAGGTGCTGGTCGTCGATGGCCTCATTTTGTGAGGCCGTCATTACAAGGAAGGAGGCTGCGGAGCGAGAACGCGAGGCGCTTGCGTCCGCTGACTCGCTACGCCGGCAGCCAGGGAGGAGGAGGCGCCGATATGTGCAACTCCTTCCACCGCCTTGAATGACGATAGGACGTGGCCAAGGGTCATGTGTTGAGGTGTCGGGGATCGAGTGTCATCAGACGATCTCTCCGGCGCCCCGTAAAAGCGCGGAAGGGGCCGCTGTGGTTGTAGTGGGTATTCCCCTCACCAGTCACGCAGTGGCTGGTGAGTCCCACACACTCCTCCGTCTGTCACCGGTGGGGGAGAGTGCGTAAATGCATTTACACAGCGTGAACAAAAAAGAAAAGGTCGGTCAGCTCTCAGCGGTCTTTTGTGGCACCCATGAATAATACTAGTATTGGTAGTATTCGCAGCCAGGAAATTGCATAAAGGAATTCTTCATATTCAAAAATATTTTTTGTATCGTATTTCAGCCGCTAACAATTTATTGAAGCGCACAAATTTGTTTCAGGTAGAGACACATTGCATCAATATGGTCTACTATTTTTTATGTTGTTTCAAACGAGGACGTTAAAACTATTTTGCTACACAATGTCGCACGTAAATCAAGAGGAGCATTTGGATAATAAACAACGCAGTTTTTGAACAAAATTTCATTTGACAAAGAATCAATCGCTTTGTTATATAAATTCCACAGAAAACACCTTTATACATCTGTATCGAGAAGTCTTGGTAACGTTTGTGTTGAAGCGTGAGAATTTTGTTTGTAGAGGAAATATGGTCCCAAGAACCGGTTATTAATAACGATAAATTCTTACAACACCGCATATTTAAATTACACTTATTAAAAAACTAGTTGTTACGTAATCATTTCCTAATTATTTCTATTTTTATTACAATTTTCGCTATAAGAAATCTTGGCAGAAATTCTTTTAATTAACAGATAAAAGTATAAACAGAATTAGATTTATGAGGTTTTTAAATACTGTCTATGGAAATAATAGGTATTTATAGTACAATAAATCAAATTTAGAGTTAATGTGACACAAGAGAGATGAAATGACCGATGATTGATGATGATTAGTTCTAAAAGTCACTCATTGTACCCGACAGGCAGGTGTTGTATAAATATTCTTTACTTCTTGTAGAAAGTTCCTTATATGGTGACGGGTCAAGAATACAATGTGTCACTACCAATCATTTTTGTATGGGAGTAGCAAAGACTGACCACGATATCACCAAGACATAGCCGGCACACTCTCTTGGAAAACTTATAACAAAAAAATGCGACACCCAACTCACTTCCCAATTGCAGTAGCGCGGTTTTGGTACTATATCCATTTAAGAGACAGACTAATCCATTTATCTTTATGACCTACTTATCAATGGCTCATATAGGTGGATTACTCTTGCAGTTACCGTCTCTACTTGACGCCGAGCGAGAGGGAGTGAGACTCTCACGCGGAAGTGACTTGTCTCCGAGAAATTAAAACTAAGCCTAACATTAGGAAGCATATCTAACCCCAGAAGTCACAGCATAAACTCACTGCGTCATCAACACAATCATTATGTGTCGTTTTTAAAGCGACATAACTATTATCTCGCTTTTAATGCGTATGTGTGCATGTGGTAACTGTCGAATAAAATTATCTATGCAAAAGAAAATAGATATGATGTAGCTTAGAAGAAAATTCGAAACAAAGAAAAAAAGCTCAACTTTCTGAGGGTGATTGCGTGTGGAGGTTTTTGGTGGTGCTCTTGGTATCACCGAGCTTCAATGCACGCATTCACACTCCCTTCGCTTTCTTCGCGGTAGGCAACGGCCTTGTAAAGATCCATGAGCGGCAGCAACACTTACCATCAGGTGTACTGTTTGCTCGTTTGCAATAAAAAAAAACAAATCTCTATACTTATCTGTATAGTTTGAAGAAGCCAATTTCTCTCAAATTGTGTAGAAGGCGATAGTGGAATGTAAATATGTAAGCTGTTATAAGTGATTGAAAGGGACTGTTCAGGGTTTGTATATTAATTATCCTTGTAAATTAATTTAAAAGTAATTTGGAAGCACTCTTTTAATAGAATACTACATATACTTGGCAAAACACAGTTTCTAAATCTTAAAATTATCTTAATTATTATCACTATAATATTATAAACGATTTGTCTCAAGTCATTAATACTAGTATTATATATGAAATGAAAGACTTTATTGCATTTTAATATTGTAAATTATTCAATAATCCTCGCGATAATATCCGTAAAAATAGTTTAAGTTCAAATGAAATAACTTGTATCGTTATCGTCGTCGTCTCAGCTCGTGCCCGCTCCACGGCTGGGCTTGAGCCACCGACCTATTAGTTGGGCCTACTATACCATGCTGGACAGACATGTAGGTATAGGGTTTCATTTTGAGTTTTCGTTCTCTTGCACAGATTTTTTGTACATATTATATATCTTAGTCATCTTTTACGACATTCATGGGCAAGATAGGGAGTGTTAAATTGAATTCTTACTGCGTCACCACACGTAAAAATAACTAATGTATACGTAAATAATATTTAATACTAAAATCCTTTTTTCCTTTCGGCTCATATACGTTCCACTGCTATGCTCGAGCCTCCTCCATAATAGGAGGGAAATTAATCTTATTATATCATGCTGGTCAAACAGGTATATAGGGTTTTGTTTCGAGTTTTCCATCTCTTGCATAGATGTCATATGCGTAATATATCCCTTAGTAGTATTTTGCGACACACATGGGTATATGTTGATATATTCTTACTCTGTCACCACGTGGTTACAAAATACATACTATGTAAATTAATAAGAATAAGTAAAAACTCAAAGACAGGGAAAGTGTTCTACAAAATGGTGATATAAAGTATTTATTATATACCTACCAATGTACTGATTATTGCTCCACCAAAATAAAATGTCTTTTAGACCAAAAGGATAGAAATTCCAATAATCTAATTTGAAAAGGTAATCAAACCTTTTTGGTAAATATCAACCTTAATATACACTAACTTAATATTGGGTGTCGCGTGAGCTTACCGATATGTACCTTTGTTCTTCTTTGCTTGTTACAGGTCCTATATGAAAGGCTCAAAATGTAATGAAAGGATTCGTATCGGTTTTTCTACGTATCATTATGAACTCGTGCTGCCATTATTCGGCAGACATCTTCTCTAAGTTTGAGTGGGGTTTGGATGTAATACACAAACGTTAATGCGAATTGATGAACTTTAGAAAACTTCGTGCTTCTTTCTTTATTAATATTGACTTTATATAATGACTTATGAATTCATTAAGTTAGAGCTACTTAAAATTTAAACCTGTAGTTCGAGTGCTTTGCGGAATTTAAGGTAAATTCTTCTTGAAGCTGTCATCGTAGTACTGGATATTGGATTATCTTTTATCCATACTAATATTATAAATGCGAAAGTAAAGTAAATGCGAAAGTTTGTTTGTTTGTTTGTAACGTTTTCACGCTTAAACCACAGAACCGATTTCAAAAATTCTTTCACCAATGGAAAGCTATAACATCAGGGAGTAACATAGGTTATATTTTATCCCGGTATTCCCACAGGAACGGGAACTACGCCGCGGGTAAAGCGACTGAAAGCGAAGCGAGGGCGGGCTGCTAGTAGTATATATCTATCAAAATGACATTAAGCATGCGAATAGTTGAATTATAAAATTATGCAATTTAGTTAAGTAACCATTTTTTTGTCCGTGTGTACTGGAATAAGAATACACTTCATTACCCCCTGTCTTGCCTGTGAGTATCGTAAAAGATGACTAAGGGATATAACACGCATACAATATTTATGCAAGAGAAGAAAAACTCGAAATAAAACCCTATACCAACCGGTCTGACGAACATAGTATAGTAGGTGAATTTCACTCCAATCCAAGAACTAAATAAATTATTTGAATGTCTTCAATTTTCAAGACGTGAAAAAAAATAATGTAGACCCAATAATTTCAAACTATCACTTGTCAACGATATCAATATATCAATTTAAAGTAAACATGTCAAGCCCGTATTACTTTGACCCTCCGCTGATACTACGAATGAGGTTACCATGGATTTTATCTTATTTACAGATCGAAGAAATAAACTATACGTTACACTTGATTTTTTCAATCCTTGCTTTTATATGTTTGAAAGCAACTTATTTATTTTTTGTGGAAACCTACGTACATATTTAAAGAAGATATAGAAGGGTGTTTGGAATTTGAAGCGTGACTCTGTCCCAACTTTTTAAAGTTCTTCTTTTGGCGCGTAGGGATAAATTATGCGAGCATTATGATGCGCGCGCCCTTTCATAAATTTCTACTAGGTAATATATAGCGTTATAGTAAAACCTTCGATGTATTAAATACCTTTTTTCTATTACTAGTGTCGTTTTTTCTAAAAATGTAGTAAGAATAAAATTTTTAGAAAGATATTTTTCTTGTTAAGACAAAGAAAGAAATATAACTCCTTACGTGCGTAGGTACATAAAGTACACACACACTTTTTTATTGAGATAAAATCTCTCTAGTCTATTAAAACTCTATAGTCGGTCCCTCATATCTGAGGATCGTGGTTAACACCGGGGTTACATCTGGAGCGGATGATCTGCCTCCACCGGACTCGATCCAGCGCGTCTTTCACGACCGCATAGAATTTGGAGAACGATGAGTCTTTCACTTGATCGGTCCATCTGGTTGGTGAACGACCAAGCGATCTCTTGCCTTCGGTGTTCCCAACGACAATCAGCTTTTACAGACTCTCATCGCCTCTGCGCACTGTGTGTCCGAAATAGGAAAGAATGTGTTGTTGGCATATAGTCGGGACAAACGGGTCTATATGCTAAGCTGACACTTTTTTATAGTTTAAGGCAAATGCAGACGCTCTTTCATATGAAATTATAGTTTGAATATATCTACTTATTACTTAAGAGTACGGAAAGGTACAAAACTTTCTCATCCGTGATACCAAAATATAAAGATACCGTAGAGTCCATAAAGCTTCTAAGAGACTAATTTACAGAATACCTACTTAATGTACAAAAGCACTTCGTATACACGTATTTACATCCACAAAAATACTTAACTTTCACGTAGGTAGGTAATGTATTCAACAATGAAAGTGCATGCCGGTAACAATATCTTTTCTGTGAACATTCCGTACAAAAGAATAGTATAATAGAAATATTTTACGTGAGTATCAGAAAAAAATGTAAACCATATCGAAAATCGCGATTTTATACACCTTGCTTGAAAGCCAGCTAATAAAATTATGGATTTTTAAGCTGTGATCATTATTTGACTACACATCCTTAATTCCTTAATCATCATCATCTTGCTCTTATCCCAATTACTTGGGGTCGACGCAATATGTCATCTGTTTTGACATATTGCAAAAAGTTTCGGCAATGACTTTTATGACCGGCCGCCTGCCTGACGTCAACCCTTCTTGGGCATGTAATCGTTGACCCAAATGGCACCAGATGGAGTTGGTCTGGGTCAATCTAGGGCTCTTAGTCGTCTTTTACGACACCCACGAGTAAAGCAAGGGTTGGTAGTATTCGAAGCCGCTACCACACAGCACAGCACAGCACAGCTTAATTCCTTAATAATATTATAAATGCGAAAGTAAGTTGGTAATTTTGTTTATTACGCTTTCACGCTTAAACCACTCAACCGATTTCAAAAATTCTTTCACCAATGGAAAGCTATAATATCATGGAGTCACATAGGCTATATTTCATCCCGGTATTCCCACGGGAACGGGAACTACGCGGGTAAGGCGACTGAAACCGAAGCGAAGAAAGGGCGAGTTGCTAGTTGTCGAATAATTACAACTGAACTCGATAAATTGTAGCGTAATCCGCCAATAGTTGTCTTTAGATATAATTTGTGTAATGCTATATTTGAAAGGCAAATTCCTTTTGTATATTAAATAACTCAATTATTATCTTCATAATTGCAGCGATATAATATCATTATGTGTTTATAATTAAACTAATAGCTCATGTAAGGTTTAAGACAACTAATTACATGCCGACCACTGACGACAAGTTAACGCTGCTCCAGTGGTCGGCCCAACGACGAAAGCGACGTGGTTTTTGGGTGGGTCGCGGGAGTTGCGTGCTTAAGCCCCTCTGTCGCCCCGGACGGAGTGGTGCGGAGGCGTGCCGACCGCGACCCACCCACAAAAGAAAAAAAAAAAGACAACTAATTACATACATTCTTCAATTGTACGTCTCATGTAACTGAGATAACTTTCTTCTAGTCTTTTCGTCTGGTTCGTAGCATGTTAAGATTACTTTACAACCGAAACCAAAAAAATTATTGATTTGCTTACAATCCACCACTATCATGCCCGTCGATGTCGTAAAAGACGAATAAGAGATTTAATACGCATATTGCATGCATCTATGCAAGAGAAGATTACGTGCATTTTTGCAAGAGAAGGAAATCTCGAAACAAAATCCTATACCAATCTGTTTGACCACTATAGTATAGTAAGGTCAATTTCCCTCATATTGTGGAGAAGATCTGAGCCCAGCTGTAGGACGTATACGAGTCGAGAATCGAAATGCTGATGATGATGAGGCAATTAAAGAAGTGTATTTGAACGCACTTCATATACGCACTTGCGCGACTTTTTTATCAAATTTGCTAGATATATATAAACAAGTTGTACCTCGATGGCTCCTACGAATAGTGAGTCATCTGAAAAATGCCAATTTTACAGGAGAGCGTGTCAAAGATAAAATGTTTACACTCTTTCCAAATTCTTGTTCTAGGATTTTTAAGTTTTTGTATTGATTACGACGTGATTCATTGGACATTTCATTAGTTAATGGGATCAAACCATTCTTTATATGGGTCAAACATCTTAGGAAACGACAAGGATCTATCCAAATATTTACGATTTGTATCTTTGCGGGTGTAATGAGTTTCCACAGGTGAAACAGCTTCAATGATTTTCTGCAATGATTTTTTTTATTTTTATGACCGAGATTGATAAATAAGTTTATTTTTTATCATTCCATCAAAAAAGTTAAAATACCTAAAAATGTTAGTTGACTCTCTATACTTAGGAGCCATCGATCTGGTCATACACTGTTCTTCCCCTCCGAGCCGTCGTAAAACTCGGACCACTACCGGTATCAAGCCTTGTCTACCATCGATCTCTTACATGTTAAATTTTCTATACATTTTTGATTCCACAAATTCGTTTAATAACAATAAAATGATTAATGAACGAAAGACCAATCTAAAAATTCTCGTACATTTAAAAATTAAGAACGCAATTAGAAAGTCTCAGGGTCAAGACGGCTTGGAACTCAATATTATCCCTGCGTCGAACAAAATGGCCTTTGTTACATCGTTCAACCTAAAGCAGATTCTTTTTGATAAGTTATTGCGGTACTTAATTTGCCTTGACATCAAACAAAATATAGTGAAAGTATTGGATGGTGACAAGAGATTAACAATTTATACGTACTACTTAATATTGTCTTTCCGTGTGGTGACGGAGTAAGATTCAATTCATCACCATCTTGCTCGTGGATGTCGTAAAAGACGACTAAGATATATAATATATAGACAACATTGATACAAGATAAGGAAAATCGAAATGAAACCCTATGCCAACGTCTGGTCGTCCCAACGACGAAGGCGACGTGGGTACGGGTGGGTTATGGGCCCACACGCCGTACTTTCGTCGCCCTGGACGGAATGGACCGCGTGTGTGTGCTTACCATAGCCCACCCATAAAAAAAAAAATAAAAAAAATGCCAACATCTGACGAGCATGATATTAGGTATAGTAAGTATGTCTTATTCCTTTATATAATGGAGGAGGCCCGAGCCCAACAGTGGGATGTACATATATGAGCTGAGGTAATGATAATGATTTTACAACTATATATTATTTATTAGTAATCTTTAGGTATAACTATATTAATATATATCAACGAATACGCCTTCAGTAATAATACAGTAATAATTGTATTGTTGTTTTGAATGACAACATAAGCTTCTGTATTCCCGTAAGCCAACCGCACCTGCCTACTAATCAACAGTTCAATTACGTATTTGTTATACAAAATATTTATTCTTACACAAAACATTTCGCTTTTATCTTTTTTTATTATTTAGTACACTCGAGAAATTATAATTAATGGAATTTATATCATGTATTTTAATATTGGCCTCATAAAAAGCCTCAAAATCGCTCAATGTGCTATGAAAAGAACTATGATTGGTATTTCTCTATATGACAAATCTGTAATACGGAAATCCATAGAAGAACCGACGTTGGCCTAAGAACTAGCACATTGATATGCCAAAGGGCAGACTATATCGCTCGACGAATCGACAACCATTGAGTAAGAGAGATTCTCGAGTGGCGACCAGAAAACGGACGACGCCGCGAAAGACGACTCCCTACTAGGCGGACTGACAACATCTTAAAGTAATAGGAAACCGTTAGATGCATATGGCACAGAAACGTTCTGAATCCCAGTCTCGTGGGGAGGCTATATCCAATAGTGAACAGCTACGGATTGATGGAAGGATGGATTTAATTAACATGAAAAAAATATTACATGGTATAAATCCCTTTAACTTTAGTTTCGGGACTATTTACAAGCATATTAGTGACCATGATAGATTGAAATCGAATCTAGTGTAATATTTTCAATAAAAAATGAGACACAAGGGATATTTTTAAATGGCTAAATAGGCATCCCACCAAATTGTATTAGTGGTTAGCTATAGTTGTGACGGTAAAACAAACTACCTTTATGTAGTAATTAGATAAAAAGCAAAAATCCTGTATTATCATCATCATATCAGCCTATCGCCATCCACTGCTGGACGTAGGCCTCCCTTATGTTACGCCACAAAGTGTGGTCCTGTGAGACCTGCATCCAACCACGCCCAGCAACTTCCACCAGGTTGTCGGTCCACCTAGTGGGGGCGCGTCCTACACTGCGTCATCCGATACGTGGTCGCCACTCGAGAACCTTTCTTCCCCAGTGGTTGTCGGTTCGTCGAGCGATGTGGCCTGCCCATTGCCACTTCAACGTGCTAATTCTTCGTGCTATGTCGGTTACACCCGTTCTTCTGCGGATTTCTGTATTTCGGATTCTATCTCGTAGGGAAATCCCGAGCATAACTCGCTCCATAGCACGCTGAGCGACTTTGAGCCTTGTTATGAGGACCACGTTTCTGTGCTGTAAGTCATCATTGGTAATACATACTGGTCATAGACCTGTATTTTCAGGTCTAGAGCTTTCTTTACAATAGGAGGGCAATTGATTTAATAGATAACGATAGTCAGACGAGTTGGTAAGGGTTCTATTTAAAGTTGCTTAGATATTATTTGTACATACCTTAGTCCTCTTTTACGACACCCACGGACAAGTTATAAGGTGATAATTTGTATTCTTATTACACCAAGTGGTGACATGGCACTTAAAAAAAATAATTAGATATATAATAATATCTATTAATTAAAGCTACGGTTATTATTAAACCTTAAGAACATTTAAAATGTATAGTATAGGTTAGCAAATAATTTAAATATAAAAGTATGCTTTTAATTACTAGCCAAAGAGCTTGAGGTGGATCTTTTTATGGGTTGTTAGCTTTAGAAAATTCGGAAATGAGTAAGGCTTTCATTTCCCGTAAACCTTCTGAAAGGCTACATTTTCAGGGATCATGTAACGCGTTTATTTTAATTTCTAAACGAAAGGTCTGTTATAAATTTTCATGGGAATAACGGGCTTTATACAAACATAGATCATTTTACTTTTTAATTAAATAAATTAATTAAATCTTTTCTAAGAGTTAGTGCCTAATGCCGCCCTAGTCGACGTACGAGCACATCGTATGAGCTTCATGCCATCCTGTTACCACTTCAAGCGACAGGTCAATCTGCGGTCAGACCATAGAGCGTCAAAAAGGAAACACTAATTCGAGTAGAGGGTTTTTATCCGTGACCGCATCAATAACGTGACTACTACTAGTTTAACCTATACAAATTGATTTGTTCAAATTTCCATACTTTTTATTATCATTCTGAATACGGTACGTCAGCACGTCATCCTTTTTTTGCGTGAGAGGGAAATCTCGGAATATAGGGCAAAGTCAAACGGTCTGATCAGTATGTAGTAGAGTAACTGTCCTTACTTTATAAGCGATTTTATGCCTACAGTCCTTAATCTCTCAATTGATGCGTTTACCAACGAATAGGATTTTTATTTATATACTTTGAATACGAAAATAACTTACCCTTTTCTTCCCTTTTTAAATACTGACCCCTGCGAGAGCAGAATAAATATTACGATGGTGAATTTACCCAATTACGAGCATACTCGCACGAATTAGGTATTAATTGGTATATTTATTGTCAAAACAGGATTTTCTAAACTTGTACACGTAAAAGTTGTTTTCACTAATTTAATGTTTTTATTATTAAATGCCGTGACTTCACGAAATAAGAATCTTCATCATCATTTTACCTCATATCGCACACCCACAACCCACCCACGATGCACGTCGCCTTCATCGTTGGACCGACCACCGGAGCAGGGTGACTTGACGTCAGTGATCGGCCCGACGGAATACCCCCTATTTGGGGTACCCTCCCATATATATGTCCCCCTGCTGGGCTCGAGCCTCCTTCTGAATAGGATTGAAATGGACTTACTATACCACAATGGTCAGACGGGTTCGTTTATTTCGAGTTTTTTGTTACTTTTAACAGGGGCAATCTAATAAAATAACATCAACGCGAAAGAAGGAAACTCAAAACAAAAACTTGAGCCAACCCATATAGGGTTGGCTCAGGTCAATTATCCTATTTATTTATCCATATTTCTTTATTACCTCGCTTTTTATGTTAGTCCCCGTGCAATTATGTAAATGATTTTAAACTAACTTGTCTATAAACTATATACTTGAAATTTAGACCATAGCTGGATGACAATTTATTGTCATCAACATCATCAGCACAGTTCATAAATGTCTCACTACCGGGCTCAGGCCTCCTCCACAATGGGAGAGAAAACACTGGTCAGGCGGGTTGATATTTCGAGATTTACACGGTACGTTATTTTTTATTATTTAATAGTTGTATTATTTGGTATATTAGCTGATTTTTTTTTTTTTTTTTTTGTGGGTGGGCTACGGTCGGCGCGCCTCCGCACCACTCCGTCCGGGGCACAGAAGGGCTTAAGCACGCAACTCCCGCAACCCACCCGTAAACCACGTCGCCTTCGTCCTTGGGCCGACCACCGGAGCAGGGTTACTTGACATCAGTGGTCGGCCCGACGGAATACCCCCTATTGGGGTACCCTCCCATCGACCGACGTCCCTCCCTCGGGGAGGACATCGGTCTTTCCTCACGCGGTCGGCCCCTCGGCGGGTGACGGACTAATCCCCGGTCACGTCACCCGCGTATATTAGCTGATAATAGAGATTGCAAACCGGGCCCGGTGCCCTTTTTGGCACCCACCGGGCCCGGCCATTCTTACCGGGCCCGGTCACGAATACTAGCTTTTTAAGATCATTCTTTCAGACTGAAAAATAATTGTTTTGCCTTACATAAAGTATATTCTGACTTGCATAGTTAGAATATACTTTTTGTTTTGTTATAATATACTTATAAAGCCTACGTAACGTAACCAATTTTACGCTACATTTTGTTAGTTAAGACTATACAAGTTTAGTTGTTTACAGTTACAATACAGCCTAGCCTATAAGATTTCGCTATTTGCTCAATTATTTATAGTAACACTCAACACTCACTAGTAACCAAAGTTAAAGAAAAAAAAAAACATGGTACTTTACTTTAAGCAGATAAGAATTTGTTTTGTTTATACCAAAGCTCCCAAAATTTATCTATCTAATCTAAGTTGTTATGAGACGTTTAATACTTTAAGCTGCGTTATTAGTTTCTTATTTTAATACTACGTTTTCAAATAGACACTATAAGGAGTAAAGAGAAAGACCTGCTTGTTTAAACTTATAAAAATTAATAATTAATACTAATGTTACTTTGCCGTCCATAAGTAAAAGTAATCAATTAAGTGTGATTTTGAGACTTGAGTGAGACTGATTATTGTGATAACTGTTTATAAGCTAGTTTGAAATAAATATTAACCTTGAATCATTGTCTTTTTTCATTCATATATAGAAAATATTCATAAAATACTTTAAAGGTTTCATCGCTAATACTGGCCGGGTTGGAGACGAATGCAACCGGGCCCGGCCGGGTTGAGAAACATACCGGATTGCAATCTCTAGCTGATAACAGGGGAAGCCTGAAAGTGGCACCAGTTATAGAGAAGATTAGGAGCGCGAGATTATCTTGGTATGGACATGTGATGAGGAGGGACAAAAGGCATGTGACAACGCGGGTTATCGATGTGAATAGACGTAAGAAGCGGGAGACCCAAAAAGAGATGGATGGACTGTGTGAATGAGGATATGCGAATGAAACGTGTGAGTGCAGATATGACGGCTAACAGGAGGTTAGGTACATGTACTTACCTTTAAGTACAAGTTGTGCGAACCCTACTTAGCGTGGGATGAGGGCAGGCAAATGATGATTAGCTGATAACACACGTATATTTCTCATTTAGAATAAATAACGTACTGAAAAAACACAACACTTCCAAAAATATAAATGGAACTCGTTGATAATAATATTAGTTTATATATGTAAATTACGACACCGTTGCTAACAGTACATGATAATATACTCAAAACAACTGCTTGTCTTACAATTTAAGTAGTACCGTCTTTACAACAATGGTACTCAAGGCCTATGCCCTCACTCTGACAAGGACCCCTAAAATACGTGATTTTCACTTACAGTAGCATTTCTATTTTTCATTTCCAGTAAGTATTAATCATGCTGTAGGGTAACGGTTATAAATACTACCAACATTGCTTGCGAGTGTCGTAAAATACGATTAAGAGATTTACATAGACCTGGGCTGACATCATCTGATGCCTTCTGGTCATATAATTACATTCCCAAAGAGGTTAAACGTCAGACAGACGGCTGGTCATAAAATCATTACCAAAACTTTTGCATTATATACTATGAAAAATATTTTATGTGTGACGACGGATAAGGGGGTGTCCATAAATTACGTGAGGTGTATTTTTAAATTTTCTATACTTCCCTCCCCCCCTGGTGAGATGTCGTGAGATTTTATTCAACCCCCTCCCCCATCCCCCAAACTCAAGTGAGATTTTTCAAAACGTGGGTTTCTTACGTAAACGCGTTGGATTGTTATTGTAAAAAGAAAAAGAAAAAAAAATTACTTCGTGCTTTTATTTACGACTAGTTAAGACTAGTAATCAATATTGCTGAGAGTTTAATTATAAGTGTAATAATAATTTAACAATAGAATACTTAAATCGTAACTACTGTGATTAAAAAAAGAACATCTACTCTAATTCAATCCATGGAGAAGCATGCGATTCAGATTACAAATTTAAAACCTCAGTTGCACATCTATCTTAATTTATAGTGAATTATCTATGGTATAATGTCGAAGTATGAATGAAATTATTTTCTTTCGAACGAATTAGTGAATGATCTTAATCGTATTACGATTACGCTTAAGATTAAATCTTAAGCAACAACAATAACAATCTGGATTAAATGAACCAAAATAGTATTTTTTTTTTGTTTCAATCAGAAAAAAAATTGCGTGATATTTGCCGCGACAATCGTAAGATTAGATGAGATTTGACTCGACCACCTCCCCCCTCCCTTAAACATCTCACGTATTTTATGAACGCCCCCTAAAGAATACAGTTTACCTATCTTACCCGACGTCGTAAATGACAATGTCGGGTAAGATAGGTGAATTGTATTCTTGATGGCTGTCGTAAAAGACGACTAAGGGATACATTATGCACATAACATCTGTGCAAGGGAAGGCAAACTCGAAATGAAACCCTATGCTAACATGTCAGACCAGCATGGTATAGTAGATTAAATTCCCTCGGATTGTGGAGGAGGCCCGAGCCCAACAGTGGGACGTATGCCCACATACGTGCGATAATGATGATGACTATGAAAGAAAAGTACATATTGAGTTAACCTCGAGTGGGATAAGAACGAGATGATGATGATGATGATGAATTTGAACTTGCAACGCAGATGTCTATTTAATATTATTATTTTAGATTCATACTTTAATTGTACGCGAGTATTACATATTTTATCGCCTTTGTATTTGATTGCCCGACGTTTCCCAGATTTTTTGCGTACATTGTCAAAGGCGGACTGAGCTATCTCACGTCCAACAAGTCATCGTCATTACAGACATCTGTAATAGTGAAATGTATTTACGCTGAAAAGTGTTAAAAATCAAACACAAAACACGATAAAATCCGTAAACATAGTTTTGATTATCATGAGAAATATATAGCACTTTTTTTTTATTATTTAACTTATTTTAATTTTTTCACTTGGACCCAACATTGGTGTGTCCATCTTTACTAATATTATAAATGCGAAAGTAAGCTTGTTTATTTGTTACGCTTTCACGCTTAAACCACCCAACCGAACCCAAAAATTCTTTCACCAATGGAAAGCTATAACATCAGGGAGTAACATAGGCTATATTTTATCCTGGTATTCCCACGGGAACAGGAACTACGCGGGTAAGGCGACTGAAACCGAAGCGAAGCGAGGGCGGGTTGCTAGTAAGATTATATATACGTAATATCATATAAGCATTCATAAATAGATTTTCAATTTAACAAGCCTTATTAAAACAGCTAAATACTTACTGTTATAGAGAATATTATACACAATAATTCGCTCTAACACAACAAACATTCAGAACATAACAACAGAATAAAACATGGTAATAACGGAAGATATATATTTCTATGACATTGGGTAACGTTTTTAGATTACTTTACTTACCGCCTGCCAACCATTTTTATGTAGCGAAAGTATTTGAAGCTTAGAAACTTTGTATCTCTGCTTTCAGATGTAATATATTCCTTTATTCGAATTATAGTTTCATGTTTTTAGCGGCGAAAGGAAACACATTTCGTCTTTGTTACTTTTTAAGTCCTAAGTAATAGAAAACAAGATAATTTTCTAGTAATTTGCTGTCAATGGAAAATTTATGAAACATCAATCCGGATTTCGAACTTGAGATTTAGCAGTCCTACTCAATAGCAACTGCTGAAATCATATTTTACCGAATTCAAATCCTGTGTCAACTAAAAAGAGTTATTGGAGTTTTCCTTCAAACAAATTATATAACCAGCACGAAATCTGAAAGAAACTACACTCAGGAAACCGCACTAAACTTGTCACCTAGGGCTAAACTTTGCATGATAAAAGGTAGGTAGGTAACACGTATGGGATATAACACGAATATAACATCTATGCAAGAACAGCAAAACTTGAAATAAAACCCTTTACTAACTTGTCTGACCAGCGTGGTATTTTCAATTCTCCTTCTATTATGGGAAGAGGCCCGAGCCCAACAGCGAGACTTACGTGGACTGAGATGGAATAACAAGACCTTGCTTATACTGAAGATGAAAACAAACATGTTTGGTGATGTTGTTGTTGCGGGTGTGGGGACCGGCGATTAGTACGTCAGGCTAACCGCGCGACGGCAACCGACGTCCCGGGAAAGGAACGTGGAAAGAAGAGAGTACCCCTCAGGGTATTTTTTTTTTATTGCAAACGGTGGCAAACGAGCAAACAGTACACCTGATAGTAAGTGTTGCTGCCGCTCATGGACCTTTACAAGGTCGTTGCCTACCGCAAACAAAGTGAAGGGAGTATGAATGCGTGCATTGAGGCTCGGTGATACCAAAGGCACTACCAAAACCCTCCACACCCAAACACTCTCAGAAAGTTGGGCTTCTGGTTGGGTATGCCGTCGGGTCGACCACGGAGGACAAGGAACTCGGTACCGGTGGTCGGCCCAACAACAAAGGCGACGTGCTAAGGTGGATTATGGGGCATCATCATCATCCTTACATCAAAGCAATAGGTATGTACTATTCTCCATTCGTACATATTTTATAAAGTTTTCACCTGCCCGATATCAACCCTCCTTAGGAATGAAATTGTTGACCAGTTGACATGAGATGGAGTTGACAGGTCACACACACTGGCAAAGCTCGTATTCGTCTTTTGCGACATTCACTGGTAATGTAAGGTAAGATACATGTAGCCATCATCACACAGCAATTTCACTGTGACTAAAGTATTAAACTATTAGGTCATCTAAATAAATAGAGTGTAAGGGATATTGGCCTCGTAACGGCACGCTGACCTTGCACCGAGTGCACGGCTAACGCCTTAATTAAACTGCATCACTGAATATTACGGTCCCAGTTCCCATTTGTAAAATAATATATATGATAGAACAGTTGATGTATATAGGCGGTGGAACATACATATCTATAAAAGCTGCACTGCTATAACTTTTGTATGTATAGATAGATAGGACCACATGGTATAAAGTTTTAAGATATTCATCTGCAGTACAAATGGTTGCAGCTTTAATTCCTACGAGTACGTAGTACAAATACTTAACTTTGCACTTACTTAGGTTTTTTCGTGTGAATGCTTATCTGTCACATACAATTCACCACCCTTACCCATGGGTGTCGTAAGAGACGACTACGGGATACAATTTGCATATAACATCTATGCAAAAAAAAAAAACTCGAAACAGAATCCTATGTCAACCCGTCTGACCAGTGTGTAGTAGATTAATTTTTCTCCCATAGTGATAGACTTTACGACACCCACGAGCAAAAAAAGGCGTTGGTGAATTGTATTCTTACTTCGGCACTCCGTACTCCGCACGGACAACAAAAGATAAAGAAAAAATTAACTATACATATGTAGTTGCGTGGAGCAATTCCGGCCCGTTCTTTCCCTCCAAGATAGATAAGTAGAGTGATAGCTGCTCTAAAAGTTAACTCATGCTCGGGTGCCACTAGTGGGATCGGGTCCAAGCATAATCTTTTGTGTTACATTTGAGAATTAATTATTATTACAGCGTGGTTCGAAGGTATACACTGGAGCTAATACATATTAAACATGTTTTATACAATTTTATAAAACAATAAGTCAGTAACAAAAAAAGACAAGGTCGCTGACTTTCTCGCCAAATCTTCTCAGCGGTGGCCGGGTTCAAATCCGGTGATAGTTTATTGAATTTATTTAAAATAAAATGTAAATTTGACAATTTGTTAATGCTCCCGCGGGGTATGCAGTTATGGACATAACTTATTTTGAGTTTAAATTTGCTTAATTAAATCACCTGGCTTTTTTGACAAGTTTTTTGATTAGTATAGTAATACTATCTGGTAAATTGTTCTATACTCAATAATATCATAAAGATTTTAGCACATCATCTCAGTTCAGATACGTCCTATGCTAAACTGAAGCCTCCTTCACAATATGAAGGAAATTTTCTATACCACGCTGGTCAAAGGGGTTAATAACATATTATACCTCCGAGTTGCCTTGTCAATTCACTGGTCTATTATTGACTGTTCACTGGTCTAAACGGACCAATGGAAACGAAGGACCAATTCCTTCAAGCCGGATGTTCAAGACCTAACAAGACATTCAGAACATAGCAGTTAATAAGCTTATATAAAGTCACTCACCCATATATAGCGGCTGCACCTGCAATGGCACCACCACATTGAGCCGCAACATACAGTGCAGCTCGCAGTGGGGAGACTCGTCTTCTTACGCACAAAGCGGCAGAAACCGCTGGGTTTACGTGAGCACCTGATAAACAAAATATTATTCATTATTATCATTCAGCCTTGCCGCATTGCCAGATAGCACGTTCAATCACGAGAGAGGCTATTGCTATAGTAATACACTGACCACTGACGATAAGTCACCCTGCTCCGGTGGTTGGCCCAACGACGAAGGCGACGTGGGTACGGGTGGGCTATGGGCCCGCGCGCCGTCCTTCCGTCGCCCCGGACGGAATGGACCGCGTATGCGCTTACCATAGCCCACTAATAAAAAAAATATATATATTAATATACTGGACAACCCGCTTGACGCAGTAAGGTATTCTTAAGGTGGCACTCCATTGCGCTTGATTCCGCCCTAGCCGAGGTCACAGGTGGGCGGACCGGGGATTAGTCCGCCACTCGCACAGAGGCCGACCGTGTGAGGCTGACGCCTTGACGTCTTCTCGATTAAGTACATTGCGCGTGCCAGTATAATCGTTAAATGACAATTATTTGTAATTCCCGTTGAAGAGAACGTAATACTTTTTTTTATTATATTAGTTTGTGTCGATGGTTATTCAAAATTTGCAATTTTACATGGGGGCTAAGAGACATATTAAATACAAAATAACTTTAACAAAAAGAAAACCGGCTTCAAACTACACTAAATTGAAATGGGACCGATGCGAGAAGCATCAGCTTTCAATTAAAAAAGGAATTATCAAAATCGGTTGACCCAGTCGAAAGTTCTGAGGTAACAAACATAAAAATATACAATTGAATTGAGAATCTCCTCCTTTTTTTTTTTTTAAGTCGGTTAAAAAGCCAAGTCTTAAAATTGACTGTGGATATGTATACAAAAGGCACTACGCGACATACTCTCAAAATATCGTAGAATAGATAACGTTTAAGAACATTCGGGTCAGCTATGTCATGACTATTCAGAGATTTTAGATTTAGGCCCTTGTTTCCGAATCCTTTATATTACTATATATTTTTTTTTTTTTTTAAGGTTTATGTAACATGACTGCATAGATTACGTAGCGGTTAAGATAACGACCCACTATGACAGTATCGTGGGTTCAATTTCAATGCAGGTACACTAATTTGTGCAATCAACTAATCATTGTTCTGAATCTAGGTGAATTATAATTCTGAACAAAAAAAAACGACTCGAACCGTTATCTCATGGATGTCGTTGTCAAAACAGCTCTAAATTGAAACTACAACACATACATACCTAATAACAAATAGAAAACTAATTTCTTGTACTAAGAATCGAAGCTGGAACCTCACTGTTATGCATTTGTATTACTATACGTCAAGACTTAAAAGAATAAATTCAAATATTAAAAAATCGGCTAAGTGCGAGTCGAACTCGCGCACGAAGGGTTCCGTGGCATTGAGCAAAAAAGGACAAAAATCGCGTTTGTTTTAGGGGAGCCTCCCTTAAATATTGATTTTATTTTGTTTTTAGTATTTGTTGTTATAGCGGCAATAGAAATACATAATTTGTAAAAATTTTAACTGTCTAGGTATGGCGGTTCTTAAGATACAGCCTGGTGATAGACAGACGGACGGACAGACAGCGAAGTCATAGTAATAGGGTCCCGTTTTTACCCATTGGGTACGGAACCGTAAAAAGAAAATATTTCTTAAGTTACTGCATTATCATTATGTTAATAGATTTTGCAAGGGTAAAAATCAGTTGAAAGCTCGAAAATAATTGCATGAAAATCTAATAACTAAAATGACGACGATTTTTAAGACAAAAGAAAATATTCTATCTCTGAAATAAGACCGAGCAAGACATATTAAAAAATTCTATTACATCGCTTAGGTGGCTTCGGAGATCAACGAAAACGAGCATCGTGACATAATTTTTTAGATACAATTTTTTTACATTTCAGATATAAGAATTATTTTCGCGTTCAGCTTCATTCGCATTCATGGTTTTCTTTTTTATTATTAACTAGCAATTCGCCCTCATTTCGCTTAAATTTCAGTTGCCTTGTCATTTCGGTTGCTATCAGCATCCGATTATTGCTAAGGAAGTACTCGATGGCATCAGGAACTGGGACGTGGTCGCCACCTTCTGCGAGGCAGTCATCTCGCTGAAGGAGGTGACGGCACGTGCGTGGAAGGAACTCTTCCAAGACGACTTGGGCGGCGCAGGCGCGAGCACCTGGGCGGCACCAGGCCCAGGGGCTCGCGCCTGCGCCTGGTGCCGCCCTAGCAGAGGCCGCGGGTGACCGGACCGGAGATTAGTCTATCACCTACAGAGAGGCTAACCACGTGACCACGATCAACGTCTCGGGAGGAACGTCGTAAAGAGAGGGTACCCCACAGAGTACCCAGCCGGGCTGGCCACAGAGGACAAGAAACTCGGTACCGGTGGTTGGCTCAATGACGAAGGAGAGGAGGTTATGGCGCCGCGCGCAAAGTCAAAGACGACAAGGAACTTGGTACCGGTGGTCGGCCAGATGACATGGGGGGAATGCGATAGGTTATGGGGCTGCGCTCCGACCTTTCGTCATCCCGTACGAACGGACGACATTTGACTTTAGCCCACCCAAAAAAAAGTATTAGAAGAATTCTTCGACATTTATAACATTCACTATAATCGCCAACATGTACCTGCCAAACATAGAAATGGCTTATGGGATTGTCTGTTATTCATTCATCATTTTTCATTCATCATAGCTCATACACGTCCCAATACTGGGCTCGAGCCATATTGGAAGGAAATTGACATACCATGCTGGACAGGCGGGTTTATAGGGTTTTATTTAGAGTTTGCTTACTTTTGCATTGTTGTTCTATGTACAAGATATCCCTTAGTCGCCTTTTATGATACGCATGAGCAAGAGAGGGTGTGGTGAATTATATTTTTACTCCATCACAACACGGCAATTGTCTGTTATTGTTTAAACTATATTTAACTCTGGGCTGTTAGGCTGATAGAAGGATTGAGTGAAATATACAAACTTAGTGCGCAGAAGAAAATAATAGGTTTTAATATCTGCCCTAAAATAATCATAATCATCATTTCAGCTCATATATATCCCACTGATGGGCTCGAACCTTCTCCATAACAGGAGAAAAATTGACCTTACTATACCACACTGGTCAGACAGGTTGGTATTTCCATAGAAGTTGTATACGTATTATATCCCTTCGTCTTTTACGACATCCACGCCAAGATAGGGAGTGAATTGGTTTCTTATTCCGTTACACGGACAAAATTAATAGATTAATAGATTTTACTTAAATGTAAAACAGTTTTCATGCTAAAGTATTATGAAATATATAGCCATCTTGCAAATCACAAATTTATGTAAGAATTATTTATATGATCAAGATAATGAATAAGGCAATGTTTATTTTGCTTACCTATTACATTATTCAACTGTTTTTCACTTACAGAGTTATCGACTTATTAAAGAAGATATAAAACATGTTTCTCTGTAAATATTTGAGTGCTTATTTTACTTAAAGGAAATGATCACAGTTATTATATTTTTGAGGAGAAAAAAACACTAGGAAAACATGACCATCTACAGCAGAGCTTTCTTTTATCAGAGCCTGAATTCGAACCCAAAACGATTCAAGATCGCATTAAAAAAACTTATGGCACTATACTAATAAGACAGTTAAATACGAGTAAATAAATGTATTCTATTCCATTAATTCTCGAAACCTGCTCCTTTGCCAGGCAGCTGTTACGTAACTAAAGATACTATAATTATTTCCAAAAAAGGACATATCCGTGCTCCATGTTACATGTAGAATAACGGATTTTTAATGCGTCTATAAAATGGTATCGACTTAGTATTCAGTTCAAATATTCGACAAAAAAGATATCAGCACAATAGTTATCCGGCATTCGGATGTTTACCTGCGGTCACGAATTTCATAGAATATCGACGATACAATGACGAACATGGCCTCAAATATTACTCAATAAAAATAGTGTGTGACTATTTTAAGGAGGATTAAAGCTAAAAGAAAAAAATGGACGTCGAAAATTCATCTAAAATTAACTAGAAAACTTAATTAGCCAAACAACAATTTATTAAGCTTAATGGGTTTTCAAATTGATTGATCGCAAGGACGAAATTCTTAGAGAGCGTGGGTTTTCATTAAACATTTTAAGATAGAGAAATTAGATATTTAAGTTTTAAATAATGTCTGACATGTTACAATGGATACTGCGTTGACAATACATTTCAATACAACTCAACCAGTATCTACTTCCTGAGGGAACGCATTGATAAATGAATACAGCATCGAGCATTCAAAAATGAACATGCGTGCTCGTTTTAAAAAGAAAACGTTCGTAAATAGTAGTAAGAACATGAAAAGGATTCTTAACAATAGTGCCTGTTCCTCACAAAACACCAACGCTCTGCCTTTGACATTCTGAATACAAAACGAAGTTCGTAATTTAAAAAAAAAATAGATAACCTCAATGGCGTTTTTTTTTAATTTTATGCAAAGGTGTAAAGTTATCTCTATGCTCAAAATAGATAGGAATCGCCACTTGTCCAGCCATTAGTGAAAATTAGGGCGCTGTGTCGGGGGTGTATTTTAAAAATTGTTCACGGTTATACTTGCGAACATTATAGATCCGAGAATTAGTGCCTGATTGTGAAAGCGAGCTTTCTCCGCTTTATTGTTATTATGATATAATTTAAAATGTCATTGTCCCGACATCATGTGATCGCCATTATAAAGTTATAACAAGGGGACGAAGGGTGAAGGGTGCACGTGTTGTAGGCAGTAGGTTTATTATAATCCCGCCTAATGTTGTGTTTATTGAAAGTGACGTCAAAGTTATATTCATAGATCATTTAAATGCGTATAGTTCAGTAAATAAATGATTCGGGTTCTTGTTATTTATGTGCCTTGTTATTTACATATAATTAAGAATATTTATATAAGAAAATTGCAATGTGGTGACGGAGTAAGAATACAAATCACCACTACCTATCTTACCAGTGAATGAGTATGGATATGTATATTATACGCATATAACATCTATGCAAGAGAAGGAACATTCGAAATAAAACTCTGTACCAACCTGTCTTACCAGCATGGTGTACCACTTTCCCTCCTATTGTGGAGGAGGCTCGAGCCCAATAGTAGGACACATATAAGCTGAAATCATGATAACGATACAAGAAAAAAAATCGGTGTGGTGGACGGAGTGAGAATATAGTTCCCCTCCCCATTTCTTACGAGTGAGCGTCATAAAAGACGGCTAAGGGATAACATTTGCGCAAGGGAAGGAAAACTCGAAATAAATCCTTATACCAAATTGTCTGACCGGCGTGGTGTAATAAGTATATTCTATTGTGGAAGCGGCTCGAGCTATTAGTGGGACGTATATGAGCTGAAATGATGATGATGACAAAATAAGAAAAATAAAAGCCATATGACAGTTTGTATTTCAGTCAATGCCTACTACCACGATAATGGTGGATTGTACTGTATCGTGGGTATACTTTTCACGATAGCAATACATATACACGATACAATAATCCTTCATAACTCTCATCAATAAGACCTTTAGTTACTGCAAAATGCTCAATTGCCAGCCGTGGAGGATCTAACCAAATTTGCCATCTGGTCTCAAAAACTAGTTTGGAAAATTTATTTTTTTACATTTTACTGTAAATCATCAATGTTTCAAAACAGAAATTAAAAACCAACTTGAGTCGTCAAGTTAAAAAACATTAGACTTTCGCTTCGCAGCCGCCGGTCCTTAAAAAAAACAAGCGTATAATTATGAACATCTGCACGTTGAGAGCGCTGGCGGTAACTCATCCGAAGTGTATCTGAACAGCTCGCGAACGGTATAAATTACCCCGATGATATAAGGTCAATTATAACATATGACTATAAAGCAAACTCTTAACCCTAAATAATAAACGACAAATAATTTGAAAGAACTTTTGTGAATTTGTAATATTCACAATTTAAACAAAATCTAATTAAAATTAAAATAGCAACACACTCGAGATATCTAAAAAAGCCATCAACGTTGGGTCATATGTAATCTACTGTTGTCTATCATTCATAAACAAATATTCATTCAAATATAGAACACCTTTTTTTTAAATCATAAAATATATAATCATTATTATTATTTTAAATAAAGAACTCTTATATTAATAATTTGTATAGCCTGTATTCTCATTGATGTATGATGATGATTACGCAATATTATTTGCTCTGTGGTATACAGTGTTGCTAACACGAATTAATATTCATGTGGCTAACACCATCTCTTTACATAATCTTATTGCAGTTTTACAGTACAATTTTGTACCAGGATAATATATGGCATATTCTATGACATCGCTGTAACAATAAAACAACAGAAGTCATTGCGGGAGCAGGCAAGCGTCATGTGGTGGTCTTGTATTATATTCAATATTTTAATGTTTACATATTATATTAAATAATTTTGATACCATTTTATGTTATGTAAGGCGCTGGAAGTACTGGGATGTAATGAATATGATATCACAGTGTTTCAAATAGGTTTTCGGTTTCCACCAAAATTACCAGAAGGTCCCATTAACAGTATAGCTATGGCACTGTTGAAGGCGACTATTTCACTTATATAAACTTTAAATGAATTTATCATCATCATCATCATAGCTCATATATATCCCACTACTGGGCTCGAGCCTCCTCCATATTGGGAGGGAAATTCACCTACTATACCACACTGGTCAGGTGGGTTGTAACAGGGTTTTATTTCGAGTTTTCCCTCTCTTGCATTGTTGTAATATGCACAAGACATTCTGTAGCCGTCTTTTACGACACCTACGGCTAGGAGAGCTAGTGAATTATACTCTTGCTCCGTCCGAAATATTAATTAATAAATAAAAATTTAGCTTAAAGGCACCGAGATATAAACCGAAACAAAAGATAAAAAGAAATTACTTTTTATAGGAAATTTATTTTAACCATGAAGGGACGAAAACTGGGTAGATAATATAATAACAAGTCGTATAGTAAACAAAGCGTTATTTAAACACTATTGAATTATGATAGTTGATTATAGACGTACTGGTACAGGGGTCCCATAAAACATAGGTAATACGTAAAAAACATTCTCATATAAGCTCACGCCAATTCCAATGCCTGTCAGGAGTAGAGGGAAAATTCCCCCAAATGGTGATTAAACTTTATATAATGAATGGAAGAAAAATTATTGTGTAAAAAAAACGGTACTAAGGAGATTTGGTTAAAAGCGTCCACCATTTTTTATTTAGCGACTGTCTATAGACCACCTCCATTTTACCACATTATCATCTTTATATATATATAAATCTTCTGTTTGTAATTGAACTAAATGGCTGGACCGATTTTTTTGGGCTGTTCCGATGGATATGAGAATAGTTTAGATTAATAATTTGAGCCGGTAGGTGGCGATACAATTTCAAGGAGAATTCCTTTTACTATTTTTTAAATCTGAATAGAACAACGTCTGTTGAGTCAGCTAATCATCTCATAAAAATCTTAATGCTGACCTCGAGCCTCCTCCATAATAGGAGAGAAATTGTCCTACTACGCCACGGTCAGGTAGTTTCGTATTTTTTTTTTATGGGTGGTCTATGGTAAGCGCACGCGCGGTCCTGTCCGTCCGGGGCGATGAAAGGACGGCGCGCGGGCCCATAACCCACCCGTACCCACGTCACCTCGTTGTTGGGCCGACCACCAGAGCAGATGTGACTTGTCATCAGTGGTCAGCCCGACGGCATACCCTTTCAGGTAACCTCTCACCTCTCGACGTACTGCGACATCGGTCGCCATCGCGCGGTCAGCCTCTCTGCGGGTGACGGACAATTCCCCGGTCCGATCACCCGCGGCCTCGGCCAGGGCGGCATTAGGCGCAGATACTCGCGCCTGCGCCGCCCGAGTCACCGGCGGCGGAACGTGTCGCCGAATAGGAGCTCTACTCGCACACGATCCGCCGCCGCCGCCTCCTTCCGTGAGATAACGGCCTCACAGAAGGCGGCGACTGCGTCCCAGTTCCTGACGCTGACGAGCATCTCCCTGGCGATGGTCGACACCGATAATTGCGACGAGTTCACGGCGATCCCCCTCCCATGCAGCACACTCCTCGAGCGTGTGCTGCGCCGTGTCCTCGTCGCAACTGCAGTGGTGGCAGGACGGTGTACTCTCCCTCCTGACAATCTTGTGCAGGTACTTCCCGAAGCAACCGTGCCCCGTCAGCACCTATACCAGTCGGAAGGAAAGCACCCCATGCGTCCGCTCCAACCACTCTATCAGCACCGGCCGGAGAGCCTTGACGGTCCTGACACCGTACCGAGGACTCTCCAGCCGGACTGCCCAACGGGCAATGACTTCTCGGCGGGCGTCAACCCGCCAGGCGGTGATCGCTTTGATGGAGACCATGCCGCCGCGGGCGCGCGTCTCCTACACCCGCCGATAAATGTCGGCGAGCATCTCCGCCTCCAGATCCCACGGGGGAGTTCCGGCCAGGAGGCACGCTGCTGCTGTCGCGCGTGCGCCTCCTCTAGCATCCCACCCCGGGCTGTGACGAGTGTATCGTCGGCGTAGCAAATTACGCCCAGCCCGAGTGGGAAGCTTCCTCTCAACATCAGGTAGTTTAGTATAGGGTTTTATTTTGATTTTTATTCTCTCTCATAGATATTATATACATATTACATATCTCAATCGGCTTTCAGGCTCATTATACTTGTAAAACTACAGCAGAATCAGTATATAGAGATAACGTTTTTATATATTTTTTACCCTCACACAATTGTCCCCTAAGAGTCAAGCAAAGGCAGGACTCGCACACATTTCGCCGTGTCATTACACGGCTACAGTAGCTATAGTTCCTTCTTAATAGGGTCAAATAAATTGGTAACGTTAACAGAGGAAGAATACAATAGGTACTACCATTTTCTGTCCCTTAGATATTACTTTAGATATGTAAGGAAATTACCAACATTAAAGAAGGCTCGAAATAAAATTCCAACCCGTCTGGTCATCGTTGTATTGTAGATTAATTAACTCATCTAAAGAAGACCACTGTTTAACAATGACATTCTTTCTGATAAAAATAAGAGGAATTGCCTACTACGATTGAGAATTTCTGGAGAAAACGACGACTTGTTTTTATTAAAAAAAAAAAAAAAGACAGGGCTCCTTGTATTGCGCGGGATTTCACAAACATATAATTAACGGATACAAATTACATCCAGACTCGGAACAACAATTTGTGGATCGCACAGTGTTATCCTGCGTGGGATTAGAACCTACGAGACTAGCACGGTAGATCGGTATCTTAACGACTACGACACATGTGCAGTCGAAAACAATAACCGGCCCAGATTTTGAAACCAGACATAATAATCCGCAGACCTATGCGAAACCACTGGATCAACCATACAATTATCTATAGTCAATATACAAGTAAAACATTCAAACGTGTTTGTTGATACGATACCACTCTAAAAGCCAATTACTCAATAACATAAATAAAAAAATAAAAAATAATAAGAGTTTAGTTTTTTTTTTATATACATAACTATAAAGTTCTCTATGCTCTCATTATTAAAGACTAGTGAAAAGTTTTAATTCGTCTAATACTTGTTTAATCTAAGGATTAACTTTTTGTAGGATTATTCCTATTTCCTTTTTTTTATATAACTAAGATTACTGATAGCAATAACCCTCAAAATTAATGAATAAAAGTGTCCTCCACGACAGTAATTAATTAAATAGTTTTATATCATTGACAGGACTCTTAAAATCCTACTTTTAGTATAATATATTGTGGATAAGGCAACACTTTAATTTTATTTCCTTGTTTTAATCCGATTTTAAACTTTATAGTCGAAATAATAAGACACAAACACGCGCGTGTTTAATTCTTAACAATTGGCTATTTCTCGTAGCTAACTAGTTATACCGAGTTCTCACGGTAATTAGTGGCAAGTACGTATTATTTTCTTTTGATAAATACTCCTTTACGCCTAGCTGCCGGTTTTATTTTACTCTAATTTATTATGTTGTTGCTGGTCATGGCAATTAACAAATAATCCCTTCCCGGTTTAAATCTCAATGTCATCCATAGATATCACTATGAATCTTAGGTAGTTCAATTACAAGAATTAGAAGTATGACATATGTACTTATGACGGAATAATAATAAATAAAACAAATGCAATGAAAGTCTTGGTGTCTTGATCTGTTTTGAAAAACTTACCAGATATATTAGCAAAGCACATAGTCAAGGTTGCGATGGCACAGCCGGAAGCAAGCGCGGTGGAGAGGAGAACAGCTGAAGCGGACGCTCCTACGCCCGCTCCACCTGCCGCTCCACAAACGATGAACACATAAAGAAAAGACGCTGCACACTCCGCTACCACTGCTTTCCACAATGATAATGTCCTTAGTTCCAATCTCGCCGGAACTCTACCTGACAAACCCCCATCACTGTGAGAGTTTGCATCCTTCCGTAAGCACTCCAATTTTTCAAACAAAGTAACTATATGCTGTTCTAAATTCTCATCAGTAATATTGAACGTTTGCTCACCCATTTTAAGAAAAAAATAATTTAAATTTATAGTCTATGCATTTTTTTAAATTTCGAATCACGCGCGAATTATTGCGGCAACGTTGCCGAGTATCACCGCTATAAAAACGACGCGTTACGCGCGGGCGTCAAGCTCGCAATGCCGGCGAGCGGGTGAATGAAGAACGAATGAATGGCAGGGGCGCCGCACATGTCCCGAGCGCCCGACACTTGTTACACCCCGCCCCCGGGATGCGAACCTGTACTTTCACTGAGGGTGTAATCAAATCGCCAACTTGGCACACTACAGTTACAATAGATTCTAATTAGATGAGCGGTTACCATATTAAATTTTTTAACCATACACATAAAATCCCTTGGGACCCTAATGTATAAGTAGATAGGGGAGTAAGCCGTAAAATAACAAAAGTAAATTTTATATCTATTAAGTTTTTATCATCATCATCATCACAGCTCGAGCCTCCTCCACAATGCGAGGGAAGTTGACCTACTATACCACGCTGGTCAGACGTATTGGTATAGAGTTTTATTACGTTTTTTCTCTCGCATAGATCGTATGTGTATATTGTATCCCTAAGTCGTCTTTTACGACACCCATGGGCAAGAAAAGGGATAATGAATTGTATTCTTATTCTGTCATCATACAAAGTTTAAGTTTTTATCATAAAAGTTTAAATAAAAAGGCACAGTTTTGAGAAATTCAATAATTTGTTGTTTAGACCTAATGTGAAACAAATAGGTACAACATAGATTCTAATATAAAGAGAATTACGTAACATTTTTTTTGGTGTTCTTGGCTTACGTAACAATGAAAATAAAGTGACATAGACTAAATAAAAGAGCAAATTGACAACAATCGCACCGGAATGAAAATTGTAACAAAAGAATGAGGGACTGAATACAGCCGAATGATGCAAATCCTTATTCTTCCTTAGACTCTCTAATGAAATAAAAAAAAGACTTGCTAATGCATCTCTGACTAATGGTAAGGTAATAGTCCTCGTAAGAAAACCTACTTAGCCAAATATTCTACATAATGTTTATGAAGCTATCCTAAAAGCACGCTTTGGAAAACATGATAAGCCACCTGATATGAGATGAACGTATAAGTATAGATCTTCTGTATGGTGACTATAATCCATTGGGATTATATTCTTACTCTCTTAGTCGTGGGTGTCGTAAAAGACTACTAAGGGATACAATATGCATATAACATCTATGCAAGAGAAGTATAAAACATAACAAAACCCTATGCAAGTACATGTATAATAGGTCAATTTCCCTCTCCTAAAGGAGGAGGCCCGAGCCCAACAGTGGGACGAAACAAGTAGTACAACACAAGTCCTTGTTATGTGTCAAGACACATACAATCTCAAACTTTCAGTAGATATGACGGAGGGGGAGACATACTTGGAGAGACTAAATCATGAAAGTAAGTAGCTATTTAAATAATACAAACGTGAAACTTTTGACAAAGATATGAGTCGTACATTGAAATAAAAGAATGACTACTGTAGATGAAGTTAACGAAGTGTTTACGATATTTCAAGACTCAATATTCACTATCAACTACAACACACAGTCTGTATTTCGTGGTATAAAAGCGTGACAACGTAAAGGGTGCTTTAGAAAAGTGCTAGCATTACACTTCAGTTAAAGGACCGTAGTTAACGTAAGTTGAAGTCGTTCGCCACAGCCGGCCGCCTATATATCTCTTACTACAAGCGTGTAAAAGAGAACAACTTTGAGGGGGTTACCAGAAAAATATTATTATTTTCAGCCTCACGCTTTTATAACCGAAAGGGTAAGCATAGATTTAACGCTTACACCTTTCGCCTTGTAATTTTCAGGCCACAGTATAAGACAGGCTGTCTAGTGGCTGTTATAAAAACTATCAACCCTTAAAGTTTTTGTTGGTATTGTAAAAGATGAAGAGCTTTAAATTGACTCGGCTCAACTCCATCTGAAGCTGTCTGATTAAGAACTGTATTAAATTCCCAAGGAAAGTTGACATTATGCCATGGCATGACAGACGGCCATCAGGCAAACTTTTATAATTTGAGTCTATACATTGTGTCGACCTCAAGTAATTAGGACAAGAGCAGGATGATGACGTATGTATAACACCTAAAATATCAGGTTGACCGAGCTTCACTCGGAGTATTTTTGTAGCATTTATTTAGATATATATTAATAAAAAATAAAAAAATAAATAATGAAAATTATGTAAAAAATTACAAAAAGAGAATAATAATAACACCGAGATTCGATCCGACGCCGTTTGTCGCCGATGTCAAAAATAAAATGAAACCTGACCACTTCGCCACTGATCTATCGTAACTCATGACATTGATGGCAAAATTTGAATGTCATTATATTGTCTGCCAAAAACACTGACAAAACAACATTTTCTATACATAAAACCTAGCTAGATCGATTTTTTGGGCCCGAATCCTCTAGTATGCCAAGTTTCAACAAAATCGTTGGAGCCGTTTCCGAGATCCTCAATATATATACAAGAATTGCTCGTTTAAAGATATAAGATTTCACAATGTAGACAATTTTCAACCGTGTAGTGAAGAAGTAAGAATACAATTCACCACTGCCTTTCTTGCCCGTGTATGTCGTAAAACACGACTAAAGGATATAATACGCATATATCATCTATGCAAGAGAAGGTAAACTCGAAATATAATCCTATACCAACCTGTCTGACCAGCATGGTGTAGTAAGGTCACTTTTCCTCATTGTGGAGGAGGCTCGAGCCCAATATTGGAACGTATATAAGCTGATAATGATGAGACAATTTTCAGACATATGGAAGTATACATGTAATTAATTTCACCATGTAATTTTCATCCCTACACTAATAAAAGTGTAACACTTGTAAGTCGCCACGTAAATTTCAGCCCCGTGCATGTAGTTTTTAGCCTTGCATTAATGAAGGTGTAACACTGTAATTTACTGTATAATTTTTAGCCTTACGTTAATAGAAGTGTAAATATTACAATTCGCCACGTTATCAGCCCTACGTTAGTATAAATATTAGCTATTTTGTAGGTGGGCTATGTCGTCCATTCCGTCCGGGGCGACAAAAGGGCAGCCCTACGTTAATACGTATGTAAGTACTAGCCATATGTTACATTAGTATTATAACTATTAGAAACTCATTTCGTCACGTAATATTCAGCGATAGGTTAGTTGAAGGTGTAACACTTGCAAGTCGCCCAATTTCAACTCTAGATAAGTGACTACCTACGTATGTAATTAGAGACGTAACACTTGTATTTTGCTCATAAATGTTCAGCTCTACACACGTAGAGGTCTAACAGTTGTACAGTGTAAACTCTATATAACGACACTCAAGGGACTGTGAGTATTTTGACGTTGTAGAGAGTTATCGTTAATTGGAGTGAAAACAAAATTGATATTATTTTACTATTCTAATATTTATTTATCAATATAGTGCAAATTTTACAAACATTAAAACAACTATAACAAGAATAACGTTTAACAACCCAACGATAGCCCAGTGGTCGGGGTAAACATGTGCAAGTTAAACACACAAAAAACAAAAGAGAGATTTTTTTTACAATTTTCGGTACGCCGGTTGAGGTAAACACGTGCTAGATAATAAAATAACAAAACAATAAACGAAAGAACGTATACAGGTGCAGTTATTACTAATTTTGGCATTTATAAATTACTGCTTAATGCTTAACAATGTATTATCGTCGTTATTTCGAGTGAACGTGACGCTATATAGAGTGTATCATAGTATGGATAATTTGGTAAATCAACCAAAATCAAGTCATTTTGACGTTTCAAAGAGTTTGTCGTTAAATTGAGCGCCATTATATAGAGTTTACACTGTATTTGGCAATGTAATTTTCAGAATTACGTAGGGATACTTACATGTAACTGTGTAGTTTTCAACGCCCTGTAATAGAGCGCGTGGTAGTGGCCACGAAAATTACCAATCTATATTTATGGATCTCCGAACATTTGATTTATTTTTTTTTTATTAGATTTCTTTTTGTTTGTGTAAAATATCATTATAATATGAATCTATTGTAAACTTTATTACAATTTAACTACACATAATATCGGTTATATGTGCACAAAATATTAATTATACTTTTTTTTTTTTGGGTGGGCTGCGGTTGGCGCGTTTCCCCACCACTCCGTCCAGGGCGACAGAGGGGCTTACACCCGCAACGCAACACCCGCAACCCACCCGAAGTCCCGAACACCACGTCGCCTTCGTCGCTGGGCCGAAATATTAATTTTACTAGTGTGCTAAGGAGAAAAAATACAGTTCACCATCCTATATCGTGTCCACGGGTATCGTAAAAGACGACTAAGGGATATAGTATACATATAATATCTATGAAGGAGAAGGAAAATTCGAAATAACAACATATTTCAACTCGTTTAATCAGCGTGGTATAGTAGAACAACTTTCCTTCTTTTGTGAAGGAAGCTCGAGCTAAACAGTGAGCTAAGATAAGGTATACTCGAGCTAACGTATACGTGTATGAGCTGGAATGAAATGAAGATGAATAACTATTCATAATTTTTAATATCCCGACTAATGTAGCTCAAGACATAATTCAATAACAGATTAAAGAAGATATCATCGAGATGTTAATGAAAATCAGTGTTATAATGTAGCTTTACACTAAACAGAGGCAATGTTTAGAAAATATTGTAACACTCAATGTGATTTAGTCAAGAATATTTATTTATTGTAATTTCTATTTGATATTCGTAGAATAATGTTGTTATTTTTGCAAGGCTGTCTCTCAAAATAAATAATTTTTTCATACTTTCCTTTTTTGCTCATTGGTCGTCGATATAGTCACAAATGACTAACGGCTCTATGTCACCCTATGCTGATATTTACTTCTTGCTGTACTATCAACGACATTATACTCAAAGAGGCTGGCTGGTGGAGATAAAATTTAGCCAAAATTCATCAGCATGTTTTGCTTTTCTTTCATTTGTATTAGAGGAAGAACCGTGTCGAATCCATTTGAGTTAGAACTAGAGAAAAAGGATATTGATGACGTATTAGAGAGTATGTCGTTCAGAAGAGTTGCGAAAATATATGTCATCCAAAGAGGGTTTTCGGTTTTCCTGCAGATTTTTAGGGTTCCGTACCCAAAGGGTAAAAACTGGACCCTATTACTGAAACTTCGCTGTCCGTTCGTCTGTCACCAGGCTGTATCTTAAGAACGGTGATAGCTAGATAGTTGAAATTTCCACAGATGATGTATTTCTATTGCCGCTATAACAACAAATACTAAAAATGAAATAAATATTTAATGGGGGCTCCCATACAACAAACTTGATTTTTTTGCTCAATATCGATAATGGCAATAGGGAGGCACTTGTTTACCTAGTCAATGGTACGGAACCCTTCGTGCGTGAGTCCGACTCGCATTTGGCCGATTTTTTTTTAAAGTTTTCAATAGTGCTTAAAGCACGATGTCTAGAACTGCATGATCCCTTTCATAATGCATAAACTCATCTCCTATTAGGTGCAAATGAAAATTAATGGCATATGGCTTATAACTATCTCTCCTCAAAAATAAAAGCATGACAAAGGAAGAAAGCACTTGCGATAGATTTTATATGAAACTATAGAAAAAGTTAATATACGAAAACTATAATAGCTTGTGAATGTTGTAAAATCGTTCTAGGACTACATCAAGTTTCAACAATTCAACCCCGTCCGATCAAAGATTACATTCTTAAAAAAGGTAACATAAACCTTTTTTAAGAATGTAATCTTCGGCCATATAACTTAGCCAAATTGTAGATACTTATAGTCGTGATTTAAGGTTTAAATAGGTGTTTATTTTTACCGACATATTAGAAAGTATTAAAATAATACGAGAAATTCTAGACAATCGAAATTTACCAGATTCATTATCATCATCAGCTCATATACGTCTCACAATTAGGCTCAAGCCTCCTCCACAATGGGAGGGCAATTGGCCTACCACGTAGGTCATATGGTTTTATTTCAAGTTGGCATAGGGTTTTATTTCGAGTTTTCTTTCTCTTCCATAGATGTTATATGCATATTATATCAATACTGAGAGCGAGGTGGCACGGAGACAGCTAAATCTTAACTTTTTTAATAATTAATTATCATTGTTTTTCCTTTTTCTGTCATACTCTGTGTTATTGTTCATTAAGATGTTGCAAATTACTATCGGACTTACTGTAGGTGTGTACCATTGCTATCCGTGAAAACCTGTTATTGGCTTTATGTTTCTTACTCTAGTTTTCATTACTATTTTGTACAGCTGTTGGTTTTCCCAAGTACTAGATAAATAAATATCTCTTAGTCGTTTTTCATGACACCCATGGGCAAGAATGGGGGAGATGAATTGTATTCTTAGTCTGTCACCACAGGAAGATTACCAGACTGCTATTCCTATAATAAAGCTAAAATATATATTATATATAAATATTTGAATATGCTAATCTGAGAAAGCAGCATTAGTAATATTGTATTCGATTATTGGTTAGACTTTTTATTGAGACAGGTTAAAAAACATATCACTACATTATAGGGAAACTGGGGAGGTACACTATATTTTATCAAAATGGTAATAAAAATTAATAACACAAGACGTGGTTGCGAGGTAAATAATATTGCCAAAAAAACTGTTGTAATAACGAGTTCATCTTAAATTTTCTTCAAAATATTATGTACAAATATGATTTTAAAAACACTATAGTTAATTTATGAAAGGCATCACGCTTACTCAAAATTTAATCTACACTATCTAAGCTGCGGGGAGTTTTAATATAAAACAAGGCAAAAAGAAAACAAATTTAACAATACTCCTAAACCAAGAATCTCGGATCACAATAATAAACGGGCAATTCGAAATCATTCATACATGCTCGTGAACTGTCCATTAGTCCATGTTTTAAATACCTAAGTAATTTACTACAAGTCCTTTCCATCTAATACAAGGTGCCCCATAAATCAACGTCAAACCGGCAATTGGCGATAGACCAATTGATGGTGGTTATCAGAAAACTAGAAAAATTATTTATAAATGAATGTTGTTGGGCCTTCTGTGGCGGTATAGCGCTTCGGGGATGTTTACAAAAGCGCGTACTGGCTTCCAGGCAAACATGCGCAAAAAAGCATCTACATCGACTACGAAGCAGTGTCAGCAGCATTTTAGAGCGCAATAGGGCATACGCATATATTTTTTTTATTTTTATTACTATTAGTTACTACATTGCATTTTCACTAGTTATGTATTACCATAAATATATATAACACATCCAAAATATAAACAATTAAGCTAAAAATATATTAACTCACTATAGTTTTTGGGCGATTTAAACGCGGCTACTTTAACGCGCTTATTCTGTGGCGTCAGCGTACGTTGATTCCATTAACGGAAATGTTTCATTCACAAGTTACTGAAAATTAAAAAAGGGACTCTAAAATTCACTTATTATAATGGAAAAGCTTATTATTAAAATTGTAATTGTTTCTATGTAACAAAATAATATTAAAACTGAACCTAACAAAGTATAATTATTTCCTTATGGCGAGATGCAAGTATAAGGAAAAATTGGTGTAAGGCGATAAAAAGAGACAATGCATCGTGTTTGAGCAATTTATACTGTGATGAAGATTATTTTCACTTAACACATAGGAAAATTATAAAATTTATAAAAGAAATATTTTTACTCAATTCTTTTTTATTGCTGTTGGTAGCAAATGAGCAAACAGCACACCTAATGGTGATTCTGCCGCTCATGGACGTTTTCTAGGCTGATGCCAACCGTGACGAAAATGAAGAAAGTGTGAATGCTTGCAATGAGGTTCGGTGATATTAAAGGCATCTCCCAAACCCACCACACGTTAACCAAAGGAAGCGCAGTATCAAATTCCTATGACTCAGACGTCCATTTTCTTTCGATTGTCTGCACATACTTCTTTTGTTTACACAGCTCGAACAAAACGTAACCCACTACGAAAAGTTCTTGAAGAATAACTCTCAATATCCATAAAAGTTTGAGTTCAGTAGACATGAAATTTGAATTAGACGCAAAATACGTGGTCATCATAAACGTCTGTTCAGGAAGATTACCTGATTGTGCTTTGATAAAATCGGTTTCAGACATAGTGTAAAGTATTTTATTCACAAGGATTAATACTTGAACACAAAAAAAAATCATAACTTATACTGAAATAACTGTTAAACAATACAAATAACCACTAAAAACCATACAAACAACTTGATGTCAGAAGAATCGAGCATACGTTGATGTCACCTTTTGTTTCACCAATAGTGTTGCGTTTTGGAAATTCGCGAGGGAATTTCAAAATAGTCACTCTTTGATAATCAAATTTGACTATTAAATAATAATAAATTTCAAAAAGAATTATAGGTATGTTTTTAAGCAATAAAGATTGATAACAAAAATAGTTTGTTCATTTTTAAGTCACGTGCATATTCCCTATTGCAGCACGCCTCAACTGCCGATTTTAAAACTGGTAGACGAAGTTGGCCATAGGTTTAGATTAAGCAGAGCCTGTGGTTATTCTCACCCACCGAGAGTGCAGTTTTAAACAGAGTAAACCACTACTATACTAACATACGTAATTTAATTTATTATTAGCCCATATATCCCATATAATGAAAATGTTAATAGCATTTTCATTATATTTATTAATGACTTTCTATTTTTTTTTTGCTTTGAAGTTGAAAATAATATATTACATGTTACATTAGAGAGAAGCAGAAACAGCGAATTCAACACGCCTTTACTTTGGTAATAGATTATTTTTAACGATTTCTTTAACTAAATATAAGCTTGCTTGGATTTTTTTTTTGTTTAAAATAAATATAGTTAACATATGTTTTATATTCAATGTTTTATGTACATAATTTTTATTTCAACTTTTTAGCATTAAGTATGTGCTAGTAAAATAAGTACTTTATATTATTACCAATGTTATATTTTAATTATATTCTCAATAATGAAGTTTTACATAACAGTAATTATGCTTACGTTTCTTCATATAGCTTCTTTGATTTTATCTTTCTTCTGTAAAATTGCAATTTGCCAACTTGAAATACCGCCCTTATAGAATTTAGTGCAGTCACCAACTACATTTTGAGAAAAGATTAATGCCAGCCACCATTTTAAAACGCGGCTATATTAAAGTTATTATGATATTATGCATTGGATATTTGTCATCTGAATTAAAAGTGTACACAAATTTTCAGTTCAATCAGCCTCTGGGAAGTGTCAGAAATTTAGCGTCCATTATTTGATTATAGACAGACAGCAGGATAGGTGAAACTAAATAAAAGCTTATAAAATAGCACCAGGAAAGAATAACTAACATTTTTTTGTTTATGCTATTAAATAACCCATTTCTCTTCCGTATTATAAGTAACGAACTAACAATAATATAACGCGTTATACTCTGAATATTAGATAACTACACATACAAGTAAACAGCAGTGTCGCATCAAGGATCTTACGTGTAGTCGTGTGTAATACTGATAAGCGGCTTTATTGGCAAAAGTATGATTATGTTAAATTTTAACTGTATAGTAAAAAAAAGGATCTGCACTTGCCATTTTTTAGTAATGTTTATTTAAGCTTATAAAGTATTGGATATATTTAATAGAACAATGGTTCCGTGTGGTGACGGAGTTAGAATACAATTCAAAACCCCCCATCTTGCCCGTGGATGTCGTAAAAGACGACTAAGAGATATAATATGAATATAGCATATGTCAAGGAAAATTCTAAATCAAACCCTATAGCAACCTGTCTGATCATTGTGGTATTTATCAACGTTAATTATCCTTCTATTGTGGAGAAGGCTCGAGCCTAATGGAACGTATATGGACTGAAATGAATAACATTTAGCAAGATAACCTTTAAACTGAGGAGTAGGAGTAAAAGAGGAGGAATTTCCCACTGATCTCACCATGATAGTGGTAGGACCACACTGTTGACAGTTGTAGACAGACAGACAGAAGATAGACAGACAGAAGCTGCGGGCCGGTCCGTCCAGGGTAGTATCACAATCACTTAGAAAATGACGTCCGAGTAATAACAATTTCTTACAGCGCTTCATTCGGCGAGCGAGAGAGCCGAAGGCCCAACTTTCTGAGGGTGTTTGCGTGTGGGTTTTAGTGATGTCTGTAGTATCACTGAGCCTCATTGCGCGCATTCACGCTCTCTTCACGCGGTAGACGACGGCCTTGCAAAGGTCCAAGAGCGGTGGTAGCACTTGCCATCGGGTGTGCTGTTTGCTCGTTTGCCACCGTATGCAAAAAAAAATCAGACACTGCTGGTAGATAACAGATAATAAATTTTCACCACTGGTAAACTGGTAAATTATAGGTTTTACAAAAATATAGGTTTTATAAAAAAATATTGTACTATTGTTTTAGTACTTGAAGGCGCCTTTCACGTTTTGGCATTGTTGTGAGATGCATGAGCTGACCGCAGCTAAACGGTACGCACATGGTAAACAAAAGTCCGAAAAAATACTATGCTGAAGTAAAATTGGACAAGCTGTATCGCTCTTTCCGTGGTGACGGAGTAAGAATACAATTCACCACTTCTTATCTTGCCCGCAGATGTCGTAAAAGACGACTATGTACTATGTACATAACATATGTGCAAGAGAAGGCAAACTTGAAATGAAACCCTGTACCAACATGTCTGACCAGCATGGTATAGTAGGTCAAATTCCCTCCCATGTGGAGGAGGCTCGAGCCCAACAGTGGGACGTATGTAAGCCGCGATAATGATGATGATGATTTATTGCTCAATGAAAGGCCTACTGTTGAAGAAGAAAGATTTTCGAGTGGCAAACACGAACCTTCAACACAGCCTTCTAACAAATGGACCAATAATATCTCAAAAGTCGCAAGGACCCATTTAATGCAAATGGCACACAACAGTTCTGATTGTCATTCTCGCGAAGAGACTATTAGTATTAAATGTAAATATTGCTCGTTACTTCATCTTTTCACTAATTTAGTAAGCCTTACGTGTAATCAATTTCTGTACTATTATTAACAGTCTCAAAATTAAGAATAGAAATATGTCTTCAAATAAAATAATTCCCTAACATGCTCCGAATAAACTTATTGTTTATCGTGAAGTGGGATAAAGGGGGTATTTTCGTAAGTCATTACGGTTAAAGATGTCCATTGCGTTGTCAAAAAACGAGGTCAGCGTCCAATCAAGTGTGGTTGGTCTAAGGATCTCAATTTGATTAGATCTACTGTCGTTCTGTCGCTCGTAAATCCATTAATCATTTAGGATATAATACTAAATCTTACTAAAGGTTTACTTCTAAACTAGTTCATTGGAGATTATCACTTTTAGTAGCCATGAAAAGTATGTACTTTGTTCTTAATTCGTATAACACTTTAACCAAAATCTCGATGGTAAGTCTAATCTTAAAGGAATATTAAAAAGTTTGTAATGAAGCTGATAACATCACAATTAAGCATGGCGAAATACCATCGTTCCGAATTTATTAAGAGAACATAGGGATTTAACGACCCTTACCTCTGGTGCCAAGAGTTATGGATTCGGTTCCCATGTAAAGCAGTTCTATATGTGATCCACAAAAAATTGTTCCGAGTCTTATATATCTCCATTAATTATACACATGTTTTCAAAGTTCTCTGAGACACAATAATTTAGTTCTAGGTGTAATTAGGTGTCTTTTTTAAAAAAAAAGCTAACATGAAAACACAAGATTTGAGTGTTAGTATGGTATTTTAGAATCCTACTTTCAGTACTGAAAACTTGTGTTAAAATCTGGGTGATCCAATGAGGTTTGTAGAGCTTTCAACAGATCAATAAGAAAGTTTACTGAACGCTCAAGTAAGGAACTTTATCTAGTAGTAGAGTGACCCTCTTCGCAAGTTAACGGTTTATCTACTGATGGCCCTTTTCAATCATATATTTCAGATTACAGACAGATTGCAATTTCAGTTATCATTAATGACAGGATACGAGATTCGTAAATCACTACACTAAGTTATTATATCATCATCTCAGCTCATATATGTGCCACTACGGGGCTCCAGCCATCTACCTAAATAAAAAGTGGTGACTTATTTAGAATACAATTCACCACCGCCTGTCGCGCCTGTGAGTAACGTAAATCGACTATAGGGCTGTTGATTAAATACCGATATATTGAAATATCGATACTTATCACCGATATTTTTTTGGACGATAGATTGATAGTTCGATACTAAAAAGTAAGTATCGAGGGTCGATATTTATTTGAATAAACTTGTTTTATCGTTTTTTATAAAATATGTATTTTACTAAATCATCGTAAACTTAATCTACTGTAAAAATACCTACATGAAATTGATGATAATTTATCACTTACGCCTAGAATTTTGCTAAAAAAAGGTCATCGTGGAAACCCTGCAAAGAACGAAATTGACGGGTGGTTATGCGGAAAAATATCGATATTTTTTTCGATATATCGAACTGCGATATAGATATATTTAAAAATATCAATATATCGAAGAAACGATATTTTAAAAATTATCAACAGCCATAGTCAGTAGTCGACTAAGGGATATAATATGCAGATGATCTATGCATGAGATTGAACACTCAAAATATCCTTTGTCAATACATCTGATCAGCGTGGTACAATAGATCAATTTTACTCCTATTGTTTAGGAGGAGCGAGATTGTGTTTTATTAGCAAATGAATAATATATATGTATATTCATAGATAAACAATTCCTATTCTTCAGTGTATTGATCAAAACGAAAGTAAATACAAAAAGTTTTACACAGGGTAATATAAAGTTTTCCTTAGTAACCGAAAACATGAAAAATGCCCGTTAGTGATGTACTAAATATAAAAAAGGTCAATGTCCATCCAGTGAACTTATTATTAGCTATCGGGTTTCAGTTCATTATAGAACCTTTTCTTGTAGATTTTAAGTTATAAAAATTATCTTTCATGGAATTACATACTTACTATGATATACTGCAATTATCTATCTTACCCGTGAGTATCGTAAAAGACGACTAGAAGATATAATATGAATTTAAAATCTATGCAAGAGAAGTAAAAACTCGAAATAAAACCCTATACCAACACGTCTACCACTGATGACAAGTCACATCTGCTCCGGTGGTCGGCCCAACAACGAGGTGACGTGGGTACGGGTGGGTTATGGGGCCGCGCGCCGTCCTTTCATCGCCCCGGACGGACAGGACCGCGCATGCGCTTACCATAACCCACCCATAAAAAAAAAAAATACCAACACGTCTGACTAGCGTTGTGTAGTTGGGCAATGTTACTCCTATTATGGAGAAGACTGGAGACTGGAGCCCAGCAGTGGGACATATATAAGCTGGCATAATTAACGAATGATGAATATACTGCAATAGATAAATCATAGATTTGTTAATCTGTGCACATAATGTCCGTTCATATCTTTATATATAAATTTCTTGTGTACTTGTGTATGTCACTGAACTCCTACTAAACGGCTGGATCGATGTTAATGAAATTTTTTGTACCGGCGGTGGTCGGCCCAATGACGAAGGCGACGTGCTACAGGGTGGGTTATGGGGCCGCGCGCCGCCGCTCTGGCACCTCGGACGGAGCCTAGCGGCGGGTGCCCACGCCTAAAAAAGAAAAGAAAAAAAATATGTTATTTATTTTATCGATCAGATCATATACTTATGTATATCCCCTTCATAATAGGAAGAAAATTGATCTGATATACCAAACTATTCATTCTGATACAAGTGAGTATAGGATTTTACTTCTAGTTTTCCTTTGCCTGCACAAATTTTATAAATACATTAGATCCCCTAGTATTTTTTTTACAAAACCAGGAATTGTATTCTTATTTCCTCACTACACAGAATGTTTAGGTAATAATTTAATTTTCTTAAAAAAGTAAAACTTAATGTCTTGCATATTTTTGGAATGAAGTTCCTTATCGCCCAGTACGACTTGGCAGTCGGAGGCTAAACGAAAAATGTGTATAATTTTAGCATCAGAACTGTTTCTATAGTGTAGACCAGGGTTCCTAGACTTTAAAGATAACGGAACACCAACCATATACATTTTATTTTATGGAACCCCATATCAAATGATATCAAGTAATGAACGGTTCTTTGCCATAGTTCAGGTCTAATTCTTGTTATCTGTCTACTTACTTAATGGTAAAGAGTTCTTCTCATCAATAATTTTGCGCTATTTTAAGTTAATATTTGTAACCGTGGTACTATTTTACGGAACCCCTAGATTTCGCTGAACACACTTTGGGAATCCCTGGTGTAGATGGTTATCCACAGTGCTTGTGTTGACTGTGCTCAGTCATGGGTGCACGTTTACTGATTCAAAGCTGCCAATATGTTCGCTGGGAAATGTCTAATAAAGTTTATAATGAATTAGATATATTGAATGATGTACAGTAAATGTTTATTTTTACAACTCGAAAAAATGAATAAATCAATATTAATTACAAAATTGCCTACCATTTCTTCAATTCATTAATTATGTCTGCGTTTCATTTACTCGATCTCAGACACAAGTAATTTATTTATTTATATCTGTTAATCAATAATACGTTTCAATAATCATCATCATCGTCATCGCAGCCCACATACGTCCGGGCTCGGGCCTCCTCCACAATGGATGGAAATTGGAAAAATTGAAAAATTCTCTTGCCACAGATGTTATGTGCATATTATATTCCTTAGTCGTCTTTTACGGCATCTACGGCCAAGATAGGGAGTGGTGAATTTTATTCTTACTCCGTCACCACACGGACAGTTTCAGTAATAATACACTATGTGGGTGACTCACATCTCACCCACCACCTGCACTTACACTTGATACACATTCACATACAACACCTATAAAACATTCACACTCTTAACATCAATAACACGGCAATAAAACATCAGCCTATACATACGACGCGGCGCGAACATAACGGGACTACCAGCCACGATGCGCCCGCGTCTGTGACAGTCGGTGACTACACGCTGTTAAGGCAACCCGCGTTCGCTTGCATAAAAATCTCATTTGCTATCGCTAGTGCGTAATTGCAAATTGTATATTGTTGCTTATTAATTATTAATTCAATTCTATTCACTCCTGTCTACCCTATCTCTCCTTCTTTAATTTATGTGGTACCTGTGTTTGTGATCTACATTTAAAACTGTACAATAAACGAACTTTGTGCCGAGACTGTGTACTCTTTATTTGAGAGCTGAAGAACATTACACTCAGGTAACCCATAACTACAAAAGAAACTTCTATCCAACGGAGTGTTCCACGACACTCACATATTACTTTTTTTATACTTAAGAATATAGAATAGAATAAGCAATTAAAATATTTACATAATAGGAATCAGACTTCAAAAAATTCTCCGGATCATTATCAACCACAATGATGCCCAGAAGACAGGTAGTATTACTAATGTAAAAGATTTTAAATAAAAAATTGAATGTATTTTTATTAATTTCATCGGAATACGGGGTTTTATTTGCACTCTAATTACACATCTTTGTTCACACACCGTTCTGTTATTAGAAAGTGAGGTCGAATTTCCTCAGAGGGACACCCCTTTTGTGCTACAATAACTAGGGCAAACAATTGGGTAAAGGTATAATCAGACACTTTGAACAATGCGTTGGTCGATAAGAACTTTTAAACAATTTCAATCGCATTGAAGATGCCATGAAGAAGTCTCCATGATTGATTATTTTATTGCAGACTTCGGCGCAGTGGTTCAAATTATCACAATTGGCTGCTGTGGATTGGTTCTTTGGAGGAAATGTTTATCAACTACAAATTAGTTTCATGTCTGTTTTTTAATGTAAGTACTGTAAAGAAAATTGCTCAACTTGAACACTTTTTTTTATTTGTTATTTATTTAATAGAGGCTTTCCGTGGGTTGACGGGCTAAGAATACAATTCACAATGCCACTCAGACGCACGCCTAATAAAAAAAATAAAAAAAAACTTACAAGACATGTTGTCTTGTAAGTTTTTTTTTTATTACTATTATCAATAATACAAAAATGACAACTGTTTGCTTACAATCTAAAAATCACTAAGATTTGTCCAGATTGCAATAATATTCTGCTTTATCGAACCAACAACAATCATTTAAAGAAAAACAAACCACTCAATCGTAATTAAATAACCTACCTACATTTAATGTTTAAGATTTGAGCCACTCTGCCAGGCCATTACACTTATTATTACGACAATAAGGGTAAGTGTAGAAAAGCGAGTAAATGTTGTAAAGTGTGTGAGCTACAGGCTGTTTAAAAAGTATGTTTTCAATTTCGGTTTTATATTTCCTTCTGTGATGCTGTTTCTTAAAGTTTGGTCAAGTTGATTTATTATTCTAGGGATTAAGTACGGCATAGTTCTTTTACCATAGTAATTAGAGGCTTTGAGTACTGATGCCCGTCGAACCACAAGAAACGTAATACAATTGACATATATAATTCAAACGATTTTGGATCAGATCCCACAAGCGGCACCCGATAACGAGTTAAGGCTAGAGCAGCCATCACTCCCCTCAACCACTATGGAAGGGTTGATGACTGATGAACTACGAGTACAAAATTAGGGCAAAAGTAATTCATGGATACACTAATATTATCAGGCTACACATATGTTTTGCCTGTTCGGGCTTGGGTTTAGACATAATTGTTTGAACTAAGCCTACATCTTGTATATTTAAGTCAAACCTCTCTATAAATGTTGTTCTTTGTCTACGGTTTTTTGCACATTCCATCAGCAAATGTTGCACGTCTTCTGAGGTATTACAAACTGTACAATTGGGTGTATCACTTTTCCTCATTAGAAATGCAAATTTTGCTGATGGAAAATGACCAGATCGGATTCTTAAGGCCAACTTGACATACTTTCTGCTCAATTTACTATCATCAAACCAAGGAACTCTAGGAGGCTGACGCTGAATAGTTCTGTACCATATGCCTTTTGTTTCAGATTTTACATTAAAATATTTATTCCATTAATCATAACATTTCACTTTCAATTTAGGGATCAAGTCAAGGTAGTCTGGTAATAAATTAATTTCGTTCCCTGATAGTGCTGCTTGCTTAGAAATGCGATCAGCCTCCTCATTTCCACGAAGACCAATATGTCCCGGCACCCATTGCAACCTAAAGTCAATATTGTTTATAGTAAATTTGTAAATAATATCGATGAGAAAAAGGTTAAATTTTAGTACTTATGTCTTAGAATAATAACGTATAGAAGGATAGTGTCAGTACTTCGAAGTTTAAAAATTTGAATCTAAAAATACTAATGGCGGGCAGACGATTACACACGTACACACGGAAACCACTATACAAATTATGAAATCAAATTTTGTTTTTATTAACATAAATCGTCGAAATACTGAAATACTCTGTTCCAGAATTGATGCGTTGGTTCTATGTGCAGTCCAAGGTATATGCAACATTTTCCTCCAGCACCACATCTCAAAAGCATCAATGCGGATTCGGTCAACGCACTAGTTATTCTTTTATTTGAGACCTATGCTGATATCGAAGATCAGCTTGCAGCTGATCTCCGATTTCTTTGGTATAGTGCCGAATTAGCTTTGGTTAGGAGTAAGTGTGAAAAAGTCAGAAAACCACACTGACCTAAGTCTAACACTGTGACTTTGAAACCGCCCCTAAGAGAAAGAGGGGAATTTTTGAATTTTTGTACTATAATAAATTTTATGCTGGTCAAATAAAGCAGTGAAAAAAAAACAGCCAGAATCTCATTCATGAAAGCAAATGGTCGATTGTGGAAATAACTATCCCTGGGACGCAGTAATTCCTCAAGTTAAGGAGCTAAAAAGGTCAGTATAACCATAAATGTTTTTGATGTTCCACAGATACATTCCTTTATATAGCTTTATTTTTATTCTATTACTAGCTGACCCGGCGAACTTCATACCGCCTTTTTTCGAAATCAAAACAGTCTTGAACGTGACTCCTGGAGTCGCCTCTATCGCGCGGCGTTGAGAAAGCTATGTCCTCCTCCGCTCACTGAAATTTTCCAATCCAGCCTCCTCATCAGGGTTGTCGAGGACCTATTCTCACCGCAAAAAAACTCCCCCAATCATTGCTTTGCTGGACAGTAACCGGGAACTGTCGTAAAAGACGACTAAGGGATATAATATGCATATAATATCTATGCAAGAGAAAGAAAACTCGAAACAAAACTCTATATTAACACGTCTTACCAGCATGGTAAAGTAGGTCGATTTCCCTCCCATAGTGGAGGAGGTGCGAGCCCAACAGTTGGAGGTGTATGGGCTGAGATGATGATGAGATGAGATATTGATTTGATTCAAAGTAATAGCGTTTAGTACAGGACGATAATGTTAATCGATTGAGGTATCATCAAGACGTGGTCAGTAGCACTTTTCTGGAAAACTTTAAATGCCACCTGCGATTTTCAATCCATCTGATTGATCAGCCTCACACAAATAGTGTAAACTTGCGGACTGAGGAAATATAACACTTTCCGTAAATTCAATACAGTTGCATTACCAATCATTTCATTATATTGATATGTTTGAGGCCGAGTCCAGAGACCGCCCAGCTTCGACAGGTGCACCAGCCTCTCCTTCTTTCAACATCCAGGATACTGGCCAAACGCTATTCAAGCGTTGTACAGTCAAGGTACCAGGTGCTCAAAGACCAGCGCCAGCACCCATCAGGAGATGCTGGAGAGTGTTGAACGTGACCCATACGATGTCCTTATTGTACAGCACTAAGTAAAGATTTCACTTCTTCTTCAGATCAATCAGTAAGGATATTCTGGACAGTCTTGAATGTAACCGCTGGGTTCGCCTCTATCGCGCAGCGCTGACTAAGCTACGCTCTCCTCCACTCACCAAAATTTTCCAACCCAACCTCCCTTAGTCGCCTTTTACGATACCCACGGGTGGTGAATTGCATTCTTACTCCGTCACCGCACGGATAATACTAAAACCAAACTAACAAATACTAAAACAAAATAATTACGAAAAAAAGGCGGTACGAACTACGAAGTTCGCCGGGTCATCTAGACATCTGGATATCTAATAAAAAATAACTTTTCTATTAATTTTCTTCTATGCCAACCTTGTCCTTACAACAAAAAATACAATAAAAAAATTATCCAATTTGATGCAATCGATCGGCAGTTATGGGCGTACTTAATATACCGCCTTTTCTTATCGATTCCAAAACCTTTTTTTTTTTAATCATGACCTACATATAATTATGCCAAAAATAACGAACTGACGGGACGAACATCACATGTTTGACAGGTAAGAACAATTTGTATGGACAAATTGATTGTTTTTTAAATTTATTTTTTTAGTATTTTACTTGCAAAATTTCCATATTTTCTCACCGTTTAAACCTTCCCTGAGCTTCCACAAATAATTCAAGACCAAAATTAGCCAAATCGGTCCAGCCGTTCTCGAGTTTTAGCGAGACAACAATTAATTTTTATATATATTATTAAATTAAATAATTATGCTGTTATTTTATATAATACTAGCAATCCGCCCTCGCTTCGCTTCGGATTCAGTCGCCTTACGCGCGTAGTTCTCGTTCCCGTGGGAATACCGGGATAAAATATAGCCTATGTTACTCCCTGATATTATAGCTTTCCAATGGTGAAAGAATTTTTAAAATCGGTCCAGGACTTTTTGAGTTTATTCGTTACATACAAAAATACAAATCTTTCCTCTTTATAATATTAGTGTAGATATTGCGAATAAAATTTTGAAATCTGTTGAATAGGATATAATAACGAATTGCATGCATTTTTATATTCGGCCAAAATTCCCGGAGGAACCATGGATTGGCTGTCAGCGCCTAATCAATGGTAACGACTAAGACTAAAATACGAAGACTGAAGACGTGAAGATTATGTATTATTACTCGACACTGGCACCAATACCTCATAATTGTAGCTTATTGCCATTACTCAAGAAGAATACGAATCAAATTTTTGACCATACTTAACCATAGACAAAATTACGTTTAGTTGTCATTTGCGTTTTGTTATTACATGACAGACACGTTTTTGTTATACCACATTTATATTGACCTGTATCCCTTTTGACGTTTAATGTCACGTCACACGGGAACGTGGTCAAACTCAAGAATGATAGGCTAGAAGAAGAATAAGATATTCTATATAAATAAATTTTAAATAATATGAAGAAAATTGTATCAGACTTGGCTGTATGGGCTTTGACTCTACGCCCTTTGCCTCTCCGAATGGACAAACAGAAACAAAAAAATAAAATCTATTTGACATTTTTGTCACGTCACACGAGAACGCGATGGAACGGGATAAATTGCCATTAAGAAGAAAAAGAAGAAGAACGGGATAAAAAAATATCCTATGTCCGTCTCCTGGTTCTAAGCTACTTCCCCACCAATTTTCAGTCACATCCGTACAGCCGTTCTTGAGTTATAAATGTAGTAACTAACACGACTTTCTTTTATATATATAGATTATTTAATTTAATTTTTAATTGGCTGTGTATCTTCCTAGTAAGTACTTTAATATATTTCAAATATGTAAAACGCTAAGTGATTATAATTTATTTCTTATTTAAAAAACCTCGAACATCACGATGATCAACTACTAGATTTTCATGTTTGTTAAGTGGTCAACTACTGATTCACTAATATCAGGTTTTATTTATTTTTTTTTATTTTATTCCAACATTGTATAAGCAAAACCACTAGCTTAATGTCGTTGAAAAACTTCCACAGAATTCATAAAAAGAAACACTAATTGAATTCGAAAGAAAATTAAGATTTAGCAATTAAGAATTTTGTATGCCCTTTTTTTTATGGGTGGGCTATGGTAAGCGCACGTGCGGTCCAGTCCGTCCGGGGCGATGAAAGGACGGCACGCGGGCCCATAACCCACCCGTACCCACGTCATCTCGTTGTTGGGCCGACCACCGGAGCAGATACGTCCGCTACATACGTCTGAAGCTAATAAAAAGCGTATTAAAAAGAATTGAGTCTGATAGTTTCAAAAACAACAATGTCCACTATTGTAAAATTTCCACAATTCGTTATTTTTAGTTTTATACTGTTCTACTACTTATAAATAGGTATGTGATTTTTTGTTCTGTTTATAAAAAGTCTAGGAACAAGAAGATAGTTATTAAAACAATAGTACTAGGTTGAATATAGTTTAAAACAAGAAAGATATCGGACTTTGCTGATTTTGGTACATATATAATGCCGAACTTTGTGCTTTTTGTTAAAAACGTAAATGGAGATTGTTGATTTTGTAACATACAAACTTATCACAGCAATTCTAAAACTGATTTGATACTTTTGATGAGTAATAAGACAAAGCTTAATAAAAAATCATTTTTCATTAATATAATTTAATATAAGTAGACATTATGATTAGGTTAAATTCTATTATTGACTAAATTAAAAGAGAAGGTAATTCCTATTGCTCCTCACAAAGTAGCTCATTACTGTCGTCAAAATCATCGGTTGATATCGATATTTCCTCTATGGTTGGTATTACTCGATTAAAATACTCCATAGTTTCTAAATTGCGCCATTCGGAACCGTAATGTGTACACAATAATTTATTAACATCTCACAGCTTTCTTTGTTTTACAATTACACCAAGAGCGATGACTGTTGAAGCAAGCATTATAGTAGTTTTTTTTTTGCAGATATTGTTATATTCACCGGTGTCCATTCTGTAATGTAACTCTCCTCTTAAACCCGCCATTTGGTTACATCTACGCGACCTTTTTAAATAAAATCGCTTACATTTGGAAAACTGTATATGCCATCTACCAACATCCAACAGTGTATTTTTGGTGGCAGCTTTCTAATCAAGCACTGTACATTCAGATGCAATGTTTACAGTGGTTGAATGACGACTCATTACATCCATATACATTTTTGGATGTGTTATAGCTTCTATATTTCTTAAATCTTTTTCGATGCGAGCAGACACCCTATCAGGAGGAAGAAAAGAAAGAGCCCTACTACGGGGAAAACTATTTCAATTTGATTAATTTGTGCTGGTGCAATTTGTATAAGCCATTTTGGAAGCATTGCTATCTTTTTTTTTATGGATGAGCTATGGTAAGCGCACGCGCGGTCCATTCCGTCCGGGGCAATGAAAGGACGGTGCGCGGGCCCATAACTCACCCGTACCCACGTCACCTCGTTGTTGGGCCGACCACCGGAGCAGATGTGACTTGTCGTCAGTGGTCGGCCCGACGGAATACCCTTTCGGGTAACCTCACCTCTCGACGTCCTGGGACGTCGGTCGCCGTCGCGCGGTCAGCCTCTCTGCGGGTGATGGACAATTCCCCGGTCCGATCACCCGCGGCCTCGGCTAGGGAAGCATTGCTATTATGGTAGTGTTTTTATTTTGACCTTGAAAAATATGTATTCATTAGACGATGATGAACTGCCGATATAATTAAAATTGGCGTGAGTAATAAGTGCTTTGGTCTGGTATCTTTGGAAGTGGCATGTTCTTCTGGTAATCGAATGACATTATTTTTAACGACGGATTTTCGTCTTTCAACATGTCAAAAAAGGCTTTTGCACGACGTCTATTGATTGTTTTACTGGTCAATAAATCTTGTTTCTTGCGTTGAGTCTTCGCTACTTCTCTGTCAATTGAAGACATGTAGAACAAACGTAAACCCGAGGATTGCCAAAGCCTAAATTAAAGCAGGTGTTAAAAATACTCCGGAAATATAACGGTTTAACTTTAAGCTGCTGCACTGCCTGTTGATTATACATCTTGGCCATTTTATTTATACTCAGTTCTGATGGCAAACACAGGCGTTTCGTATTGCCTCGGCAATAATGTGGTTCTGAGCATTTGAATGTCCTGATAAAGGAGATAACATTTTGCTTCTTTTCTACGTACTTGAGCGACTTGTCACCTCCACGATTTTCTTTTGGATACTTTCCATGTAAATAGAAGTCTTTTACTGAACTTTCTATGCGGTTTCTTTTTATATGTAATATTCCTAAAAAAGCTTTTTGACAATCTTGTTTCATTTTGCGTTCTGATCTACAATAGTTATTGTATTGTAATTGGAATTTTCTTTCATTATACTTTTTTGTGGAAGCGGCTCTAGGGCGTTTGCGTTTTGTTTCGATAGCCTTTACATGTTTAATAAGAATGTGTCTTGCTTAACCTTATCCTTAATTAAATAAAACATTTCATGGAAGCTTTGTAAATCACTATGTAAATCACTTTGTAAATCACTATGATATGTGTGTACATTGTAATTGTTAATTTTTATGGACACATCTAGGTTTATCTGGAAAATCTTTCGCAGAATATCTAAAACAAAAAGATAACACATATTTCGACTAATCACAAATTACACATAAACGATAAACTTAGAAAGTGTCAACCGAGTTCAATAAATACAATAATATTCAAGAGTTATTCTCACTTGACCTAGGACCCAATCATCAGATTCTGACTTAGTGACAGTGGGAACACATCAGATGTATACTCATTTAATTAAATAAATAATTTTGGAAATACATGCAATAGATAATTTTTTTTAATTTAAATTACATATGACAAACTATTATTTCATTATTACTCGCCTTATATTAACTAAATAGGATCAATGTGTGTTAGGTGTACTATACTTACAACTCCTGTTTAGCTTTATTTCGTTTCCAGTTTGCGGCATTAGTTCCACTTCCACTTTTCCGGGCCGATTGACTATCAACAACCTCAGGATACCTTTCCATTGTTAATAATTAGCCTTTACTATTGTAAATAATCGACAATGTAGCACTTAAAATGATAAAAAACCGAGAGCACTTACAGACGAAATTTATAAAAACGGCCATACTGCAAGACAAAATGGGGCTTTCTGACTGGCTACTATGGACTATGCTGAAACTGAAATATAAAGTACTGGACATTGTTGATTTTGTAACTTGTATTGGTTTTGTGATGTGATTTTAAACGTGCTTTTGCTGTTTTTGTTACATAATATATTATGGAGTGGTGCATTTTACTGGCCCTATTAGAAAGCATAGACAATTAAATTTTTGCAGATAATGGACTCCAATATACTATGGCAAATGAAGTCGTCACTAGGCTCTAAGAATGATTAAATATATTATATGAATTACAAAGTATTGTAAGTTAATAGGAAAGAGTAAAGTTTATTAACTACAAAGTAACTGCGTGTTATTGGTGACAGAACTCACAAAGTTATTCATTTATTTATAACCTCTAGAATTTTTTTAACATGTATCCGGCCTCTTTTTCTTTGACATTACATTGACAGTCGGTATGCACGTGCGCCCTCTGTCAGTCAAATTTAAAAACTCATCGTAATGGTGGTGATTCTAGTAAACTACCGACTGATAGCTATTATTTTTATTCGTATTTTGTAATTAATAAGCGTTAATAATAGTTTTTAATATAGTGGCCGCGGCCATATCATGCTTTCTTATGTCGGAATTAGCTAAAACGCCAGTTTTGGTAGAGGAGGGTGGAAAAACTCAGAATAGAAAACGTACACTCAACACTAGCGAACAGTGCAATAATAAAAGAACAAAATCGGACGATATGAGTGCCAATGAGAAGAAATCAAACTTTTCTTTATTAACCCCGTACTCTAATGGGACTATAAAGCTGACATCGTCATCAATGAATAAACCTGGAGCTACGACAAAGAAATTAATTATAAAAAATTTTAAAAGTGTGTTTACGCTGCTATCTCAATCGTCATAATTATAACCTATTTGACATTTGGTTTGCAGAGGTAATGAAGGTATATTTTCAGGTAAACCGAACCTGCCAGAAAACTACCAGGAGACGACATGGAGCAAACTACGAGAAGCTGTGATCGCGATTCAAACGTCCAAGGCCATTGCATATTCGCTCGAGGAGCTGTACCAGGCCGTCGAGAATATGTGTAGTCATAAGGTAATCAATATGTACTTGTTGGAAGCCTTACATGTACACACATCTATTAACCATGAAAAAGTTCAAGAAAATAAGCTAATAGTGTTTGCTAATTTCTGAATAGAATTTTTAAAACAATATTAATAAGATACTAATTAGATCATTATCACTGCATAATGTGAGACTATGCACTATAAAAAAATACTCATCTAGTATTAGGCAGTATGAAAAGACAAATAAAATTTAATATGAAACCATTATAATATTGAACTCTATTGATTTATGCCTATGAATATCACTAGTAAGGTTCTGGGGATGCCTAAAGACTGGCAGGCCTATGTTTCACATCTGATAATGGTAGGCTATGACTTCATACCATGGTCAAAAGTTATTCAGTAACATTACAATTTTGTCATTTGTTTTTGGTCATAGAAAGGTGCATTGTAAAGTAAAGAAGATTACCTTGTAATTGGCAATGTTTTTACTATTAAATAGCACTTCTAAATTATACAATAAAATTTTAGATGTTATGTCCATCTCTTTATAAGTAAAGTTATAAATATAGAAAAAACTTAATTATTTTTTCTGAAAGCATATGGATGGTTAAGAAATAAAGATTTTCTATGGACATCTTAACTTTTAAGTAACAACACTATTTGCTGCATAATTCAGTGTTATTCTGTTGTTTTTTATTTTTCTACACTTTGTAAGTTATTTCTGAATGAAGCATAATATAATTTAACCTTTTGAATGTTTTGACACAGTTCTGTGCACCCCTCTTAAACCGTCTTGTCACAGATCTGTGATATCAATCATCAATTCTATTGATATCAGTGGATGTGTATATTATTTGTCAGTGTTATACACATCCACTGATATCAATAGAAGTGAAAGTATAGAACAAATTATACTAAATTCTATTTTGAAAGCGGGCACAGATCTGTGTCAAAACGTTCGAAAGGTTAAATAAAATTCCTTGTAATTGTTGCTTGAACAATTTTTATTCTGCTAATCTAACCTTGTAATATGAGTAAAATCCTATCAATTTTGTCAACTTAAAGGATGTCTATGGACATCTGGCAGAAAATCGCTAAGACTTTATTAGGTGCACAAATAGAAAAATAACACTGTTTTATGTATATTGTATAATATAAGTTTGTTTAAGTTGAAACAAACCTCCTGTAATTAATATAGTACATTAAATGAAAAAAAACCTGTTGTCTATGAACTCTTTAGTTCTTTCTTTGCATTCTGAAAAAGAAACTACTACAGAGTTCAAAGAACACAGGTTCTTTTTTTATTTAATGTACTATACTTATTACAGAAGTGACCTAATTGCTACCATTTTAAACTAACTAATCCCATATAGCTGCTAGTATTATGTATAATACACATGAACTGCACAGATGGTGATTCCTATGAAGAACATTGCTTTCTACGATTCACAAAGTGTTGTTCTGTGGGAGTGTAATTTGTAGCAGTTAATTATATGTATAATTTTCCATATAGTCACTACATAAGAATACAATTCACCACTCCCTATCTTGCCTGTGGATGTCGTAAAAGACGACTAAGGGATATAATATGCATATAACATCTATGCAAGAGAAGGAAAACTTAAAATAAAACCCTATACCAACCTGTCTGACCAGCATGGTAAGGTCAATTTCCCTCCTATCATGGCGAAGGCTCGAGCCTGACAGTGGGACATGTATAAGCTGAAATGATGATGATGAATTCTATGGTGCAACTCAAGGAATTTTTCCTTAATGCAGGGTGTTGTCTTCTAGAATAAACTATAACTATTTTAAATTCCAATATTAAATATTTAAATTTCTCTTTACAGATGGCCTCACAGCTGTATGTAAATCTCACAAACTTAGTAGAGGCTCATGTAAAGGCTAACATTGAGCAGTTCCTCTCGGAGAGTATGGACCGACAGGTATTCCTTAAAAGGATGGATGACTGCTGGCGAGCTCATTGCCGCCAAATGATCATGATCCGTAGCATTTTCTTATATCTAGACCGCACCTATGTTTTACAAAATCCTGGTATACATTCTATATGGTGAGTAAATTATAAATTGTTTGTTTTAAAAGAAACTAAAAGTTATTGCTCAGAAGTCTCAAGTAATCGAGGCAAGAGTAAAATAGGAAAATAGTAGTATTTCTTTAACTCTGATAATCTTTAGTATTTATAAGTTTGCATATAGGACTTGCTAATGTGTTGGACAACTGCTCTGATTTATATCTAAGTTTGCTACTAATTAGAATGTTACATTATCCCTGGTTGTTACAGCATACTGTTTATTCCATCAAAATATATTATTTCTACAAACAAAAAGAAACAATGCCTTCTTTAGGCATTGGTGTTGAACAAAAGTTAGGCATATAATGTAGACATTAACGTTACTGGCTATTTATGGCAACGGCTACTAACTGTTAATTTGGTATCAATACCGATATGGATAATCGTTGCCAAATATCGATATAATATGTGTAAAATAATCGCGATTTTATTTCTATTAATGCACGGTATAACCATTATAACCTTTCATAGGTCAAACTATAGTGAACAGTTTTCATAGCATACCTACGATAGCAACGAGAAACAAAACTACCATTACAGTTTGATTTACCAAAGTTTATGATAGTTAAGTCTTATGGTAACACAAATAAGAGCGTCTTTCGCTTTTATCAATATTCGTGAAATGTGTGCTTGTAAGCTACTAGCTAATACCCGTCCCCTCTCTGTTCTGCACATCAGGGATCGCGTAGAAAGAGAGAGATAACATAATTATTTTGGTTATTAGGCTTATTTGTGATCGTTTGGTTACCAACGTAGCGAAACAAGAATCACGGGCACCTAAACAATAATTGTTGGGCTATTGTTAGTTGACAACGTCGCATCATTGTCAGTTGTTTGTAGCTAGATAACCGATAGCCAGTATTAGTTATTTCAATATCGATACGATAAGTTAGAGGCATATCAACTAGACATGTGTCCGCTATAGCAAAATGTAACGGTTACACACCTCTAACATATATTGATAAAAGCGAAAGACTCTCTTATTTATATTAACGTAAGACTTAACTCTCATAAACTCGGGTAAATTAAACTGTAATGGTAAACTGGTTTTGTTTCTCGTTGCTATCGTAGGTATACTACGCAGTTTTCACTATAGTTTGACCTATGAAAGGTTACAATGGTTAAACCGTGCATTAATAGAAATAAGATCGCGATTATTTTATGTTGCCAAATATCGATATTTGGTAACGATTATCCATATCGATATTGACACCAAATAAACGGTTAGTAGCCGTTGCCATAAATAGCCAGTAACGCCCATGTCTAATATCAGCGGTTTTCAGTTACGTTTTGCTATAGCGGACACATGTCTAATATAATGTATGTTATAGTGTTGTTCCTAGGGTTTCTAATAATTTTATAGTGTTATCCCAAGAATTCTGTTTTTGTATACATTAAAGAATAGTCTAATCTACCCTAAATTCTATAAAATAGGTTCACATTACGGGCCGTGACTGAAAAACAGTGTTGTGATGTTACCACAACATTAACACACATTTTCTTTTCTTCGTTAAAAATCGACTTTCTGTTGGAAAATCGTAATCATATGATTTTTTCATGTTTTGGACTTGTAAGAATCAGAAACAAAATCATCATAATTTAATTCTCAATTTTACTATAAAAATAATTTCGAAAAACCAGTATTTTGTTAAATTCTCGGGTACCGTTTGAGTTAAAGAGCTAAAAATTGAGGTGAATTATTTTCATTCGACACCAAATTGACCCCCCTTTTTTTTTTAGGTGGGCTATGATAAGCGCACGCGCGGTCCTGTCCGTCCGGGGCGATGAAAGGACAGCGCGCGGGCCCATAACCCACCCGTACCCACGTCACCTCGTTGTTGGGCCGACCACCGGAGCAGATGTGACTTGTCATCAGTGGTCGGCCTGACGGAATACCCTTTCGGGTAACCTCTCACCTCTCGACGTACTGGGACGTCGGTCGCCATCGCGCGGTCAGCCTCTCTGCGGGTGACGGACAATTCCCCGGTCCGATCACCCGCGGCCTTGGCTAGGGCGGCATTAGGCGCAGATACTCGCGCCTGCGCCGCCCGAGTCGCCGGCGGCGGAACGTGTCGCCGAATAGCACACGATCCGCCGCCTCCTTCCGTGAGATAACGGCCTCACAGAAGGCGGCGACCGCGTCCCAGTTCCTGACGCTGACGTGCATCTCCCTGGCGATGGTTGGCAGCGCCAGGTCGGCACCGATAACCGCGACGAGTTCATGGCGCTCTCCAAATCGACCCCCTAAGTATAACTCAAAAAAGCCAAGGGGGTAGAATTCCCATGTTAATCCGGCTATGCCCTTTATTAGATTTTTGTTTCGGCTCATGTCCCACTACTGGGCTTGAGACATGCATACAATAGGAAGGTACCTGCTGGTATGGACCTGCTGACCATGCTGGTCAGACTTTAAATATAAAATTTAGAGTTTTTCTTCTTTTGCATAGTTGTTATTAGTATTGTAAATCCCTTAGGTAACAAGAAGATAGGGGCGAATAAGACACACAACAATACAAATTTCATGAAGACAGGAAAGAATTTTGACTATGAAAAGCATGATACAAAACAAGTTTGTTTGATTAAATTGATTACTTGTTTCAGGGATATGGGCCTAGATCTATTCCGTCACCACATAGCAATGAATACGCTAGTACAGACGCGTACTGTCGATGGTTTGTTGTTACTCATCGAACGTGAAAGGGGTGGTGACGCTGTCGACATATCCTTGCTCAAGAGTCTGCTCAGAATGTTGTCAGACTTACAAATATATCAAGACGCTTTTGAACATAAGTATGTATCAACTATAACCTATTGTTTATATATTGTAGTTTCACTTCCTTATTGATACATCTTTATATATACAAATAAGTAAAATTGAAGGTCCAAATAGTAGGTTCTTCCATGCTCACACGGATATTTACAGGATACCTATGCCTTAAAACTGAGAGCACCCCATGCCGCCGTTTCAACCACTATATCAGCACCGGCCGGAAGGCCTCCGCGGTCCGCACCCCGAACCGAGGCCTCTCCAGCCGGTATAAAATTTCATCATGAGAAAACTTTTAACGCGAGCGAAGCCGCAGGTAGAAGCTGATATTAAATAAAATATGAACTTATGTCACAGATTCCTCCAAGCAACTGAGCGACTGTACGCCGCAGAGGGTCAACGCCTGATGCGTGAGCTGGCCGTACCTCAATACTTGGCGCACGTAGAAAAAAGACTGCGTGAAGAAAACGAACGACTGTTACACTACTTAGATCCTTCAACTAAGTAAGTCAACTTCAACTTATGAGTTCAGTGGCGTAGAGTAAAAATGTAAGTCATTGTAATTCATTAATGATAATGAATTACAATGATTAATACCAAATTCAGAGTTCCTGAATTCTTAAATTTCAGTCCAAGACATCGTCCATCATCTCATCTTAGCCCATATATGTCCCACTGTTGGGCTCGGGCCTCCTCCTTTATGAGGGGAAATTTGCCACGCTGACACAGATTACATCCCTTATTGGCCTTTACGGCTCCCACGGGAAAGTGAAGGGGTGGCAAATTGTATTCTTACCACACGGAAATACTTGCCGAGACTATAAAAGTCATTATCATCAGATATCAACTGTAGGACATAAGTGTCTGTAAGGGTGATTAAGTCACGCTCATCACAGTTACCAGGCAAGTTGATGATCACAAGTGTTATTAGTTAACTATTCTCCTGGGACAGTAGCCTGTTTATAGAACTGCTTTGAGGGAAGTAAAGGTTCGTGACACATTGCCTCCTCCTGGGTAGGAGTGAATTAGACTCGCTATACCACGCTAGTCAGACGGGTTGGTATAGGTTTTATATGCGTGTTATATTCCTTAGTCGTCTTTTACAACACCCATGGGCAAGATAGGGTATAGTGAATAGTATTCTTACTCTAGTCACCATATGAAAAATTTATTTGTTGTATTACAATTTTTTTACTTGACGCGCGCCTTATTCTCGCCCTGGAAGTTGGTAATTACTCTATTTTGGATGTAGCTTGGACCAGTACTTAAAACATGTATGGGTATCTTTTGCACTATTTGAAAATGCATTTAGCTTTCCTACGCCTATAATAGTAGGGTTGTATGTGGGACTTACACAACTAAATATCGCAGAATACATACTAAAATAGTGGCATCATATTGCCGTCGATTATAGGATGGCAGATGTTCACCTTTAGGTCATATGATATCCCATAGACAGAAAAGATAAGATTAAGAAAAAAAAGATGTAATCCTCTTGGACTATATAATGATTATATGTTTTCAGATGGCAATTAATTCATACAATAGAACGACAATTGCTCAGCGAGCATCTTACTGGTATACTAGGTAAAGGTTTAGAAGCATTAATGGACGGACCACGGTTGTCAGACCTGACAACACTGTACTGTCTATTTAGCCGCGTCAAAGATGGACTTAGCGAGTTATGCAATCATTTTAATGCATATATAAAAGTGAGTACACATTTTCTATAAAGTTTAGTTAGTATAGTTTTGTGTACATTTCTACCTACGCAAGTCTAGTGGTGGCCATAAATATACCGGCTCGTCTAAGGAAAACTACAGATTTCTAGAAAATCGACATTTGAGTTAGACTAATTGTGGATTTAAATTTCGAATGTGGTTATGTATAGCAAAAAGTATTGTAATGGGTATTGCGTGGGAATCACACCCAGGTCTCTTAGCATTGCAAGTCGGTAACTATGACGCCCATATATATAATTTTAGTTACGCAGCTCCGTAACATCGCTAGTTTCACTAGCAGTAATATTAGACCAGGGTCGATAATATCTGAAACGAAAAAAAAATATAGTAATATGAAACTTTTTGGAAAAAGAAGAGAATATAACAAAAATGAAAGGAAAAATAATTTACAGGCGATCTGAGGTCGGGAAGTGGAAGGGGGGGTGAGTTTTTAAGGGTATAAAAAATTGTTTTCACTTTTGGTGAAAACTTACCTTTTATGCCCTAAACACACTGTAATTTTTTTTTATTTAAAATATTTATTTTTCTCCTTATTTTGACTTAATATCGAAAAACCACCCCAATTTTCAATCAAAAATTCTTGCGTCAAAATATCAGCTTTTAAAAAAGTCGGTGGGTTTTTGTTCATTGAAACCTCTTCTTTCTGATTATGTAAAAAATATATATACATTACTATGGCAAATGTTCTCAGAAAATGCTTTTACAGCTGCTACGAAATATTTCGTTATTTTAATTTTCACATAAATTTTGGGGTTTGTGAAAAAAGTGTAAATACAAAAGTTGTAAATTTACAACTTTGTCATTTAACTTTTTTCCATAGGACTTTAAGCTTTGCCGGAAATCGAGATAAACCGTTTTATACCCTTAAAGCTGATATTTTGACGCAACCCTTCCTCTTCCCGACCTCAGATCGCCCCTAATTTATTTTTCCTTTCATTTTTGTTATATTCTCTTCTTTTTCCAACTAGTTTCATGCTCCTATTTTTTATTTTCACTTTTACCATTTTCAAAGGCTTCCTGGTTTATATGCTTTTGCGTTTCATTCGGGGGGCGGGCGAACTGGAGAGTCTAATCCATTAGGCAGGAAGCCATCTGGCTTACGCCCCTGCTATATACTACTGACGTCTATGAGCGACAGTTGCGGTGTCATAAGAACCGTCTGAGGAGTTATTAAGAAAATGGGTAGCAAAATTCTACGACGATTATAGTACAAACTATCCATACCATTTTTGTGGAAAACTCCGTGTCTTAAAACAGTACAGTACTAACCAAGAATATGCTTCATATTCTCGTAATCAACCCTCAGTCACATTTCACAAGTCCTACATTAAACGAATGTGCATATTGTGTTCATAATCGGTCACCACACGGGAGACAATTAATATTATTAATCGCTACACTAAACCATCTGACCAGCGTGAGTAGTAGATTAATTTCCTTTCCGTTGTGGAGGTACTTCATGGCCAATGAAATCCTATAAAGAATGACAAGTCATTTAAAGTGTAATTGTATTTTTTTTTATTAGAAAAAAGGTCGTACGATAGTAATAGAGCCTGAACGCGACAAGACCATGGTAGCTGAACTATTGGAATTTAAAGAGCAATTGGATCATATAGTAAGCACTTGCTTCCAACGTAATGACAAGTTTTTGTACTCCATGCGTGAGGCGTTTGAATACTTCATCAATCAACGCCAGAACAAACCGGCTGAACTTATTGGTATGTATATTTATAGCTGAACAGGGATACGACCGTTGCCAACATCCATCATTATCCTCATTCTGCTTCCATCCCAATTACTTGAGGTTATAGCAATATGTACTTTTAAGATTATTTTCATTTAATTAAGTCAACACCATGCACTAAGGAAATAATCCTTGTGTTTCGAGGGACTTTACAAACATATAATTAACGGACACCAATTACATCCAGACTGAGAACAACAGTTTGTGGATCGGACAAAGTGTTGTCCTGCTTGTGTGAACGCTTGTTGTAGTATAGTCATGTGTTGAGATGGAATGAAAGTAATGTTGAGAAGTTTTAAGTATGAATATCGATAGCTTTAAGAGAAAGGGAAAACTAAAGAAATGATAGAAAATTGCATGAAACATGACAAAGATAGATAAGGAGTGAACACGTAGACGACATCTGATAGAGTTTTATGTAAAAGGAGTACATATTAATGACTTCTGATATTTACGTGACACAAAAAAAAATTAATAACTAATTCTGTATCAGGTAGATATAAATCTAGGTAATAACGATGACTTGTTGGGCGTGAGACAGCCTAGTCCTTCCCTAACCGTTAACGCTTGTCAGCGGTTCGAAGTGGCGTGAAATCGAAAATCAAATACAAACGCAATAAAATCCGTAAAAATAGTTTTATTTATAATGTGTAATACTCGCGTAAATATCGTAAATAATTAATTGTTCCGAGTCTTGATTAGGTTAGGTTTGTATAGATTAATTTTTTTTTTTTGTGAAATCCACTGCAACATATTTTGTTTCCTTAGCACGGAAATCTTAAAAACAATTACAAAATATTTTCACAGCCAAATTCGTGGATGTGAAACTCCGCGCCGGCAACAAGGAGGCCACAGAGGAAGAATTAGAACGTCTACTTGATAAGATAATGGTCCTGTTCAGATTTATTCATGGCAAGGATGTATTCGAAGCTTTCTATAAAAAGGACTTGGCTAAACGACTTTTAGTCGGCAAATCAGCCTCCGTAGACGCCGAGAAATCTATGCTGAGTAAACTGAAGCAGGAATGCGGAGGTGGCTTTACTTGTAAGTTAGAAGGGATGTTCAAGGATATGGAACTATCGAAGGATATAAATATTACTTATAAGCAAGTAAGTAGCTTACCGTTGGGTATTTCATCTATAAATCTTGTATCAGGTTATGGGGCAACTGGTCAAAAGGGAGCTAGGCAATGGTGGTAGGAACCAATGAAAAAAATTTGAACGAAAAATATCGATTTGTTAAGGAATTAGAGACATGTAAAGTTTTCAATTTTGTCATCGCTTTTTCGTGTAAAACTGATTGAAATGTATAAAGTCAATGATACTTAATACGCAACATATTCATACTTTGTTAAATGTTCATTAGAAATTGAATAAATCAATGATTACATTCACATAAGCAAGACAAACTTTGCTTTAAAACAGCTGATCGGCCTATGACCGCTCGCCGTTGTACCTACGATGTCATTGAAACGTTTGCGCAATTCTAGGTATGAATGAATGAAATTATACTCTCGAAGCTTTACATGCCTACATGTATTCTGTCTGTACACGCCTACATAATACGTAACATTTAAGGCGTAGACACATTTTTTGCAATCACTATAAATTTTATGTTATATTGTTTTTTGTGTAATGTACATTCTAATTACGCTCTATGACCGTTAAACTACAACATACTGGAACAGTTACCCCATAACCTGATACACCTGTATATTTCATCATTGCCTATTTTTCTGCCGCGAGATTTGCCTTATTCCTTTGTCAAATTCCCTGATTTATTCCTCATTTTAAAGGATATCGTGCCTGCTAATGACGAAAAATAGAGCCAAAAGCTAAAAATACCGCTTCTTTTAAAATGTATATCTAAAATCAACTAATAAGAAATCCTTTCTGGTGCCCTATGCGATTCCGCATGAGTCGACTAGTATAGAAAAATTGTAATAGGCCAATGTCTGTTGCATTATAGATATTGAAAAATAAATCAATTTTATAGTAAAACTCTTCCGACTCTAACATTGGTTGTGGAAGTCACAATAGCAGACTAAAAGTGGCAGAAGAATGATTTGTGGTGTTATTTCCATGAACAAATAGATTCTATTAATCATTCTCTTACAATTTTATTTGTACTCCCTGTGTTTATCACTTTTGGTACATTATTTTTATAATAATAAAATTGTTACTTTACAGCATTTAGCAGCATCTTCGGAGGCTGGTGGTTTAGAGTTGTCAGTCTACATATTAACGATGGGTTTCTGGCCGAGTTATCCTCCCGTGGAGGTTCGTCTACCAGTGGCTCTCACACGCCAACAGGACCACTTCACCAAGTTCTACCTCGCAAAGCACTCGGGCCGCAAGCTCCAGTGGCAGGCCACACTCGGCCATTGTGTGCTCAGAGCTCATTTTACACAGGTTCATATACAAAATTTTATTTGCCCCTTGATATTTTTTCGCAGGATTAAAAACCTATCAGCAATTAGGCATAATATAGCTTCCAATGAATTAAAAAAAGTGCTTTCCTCCCACCAAATTACAAAATTATGACATTTTCACTTTTAATAATTAAAAAATATGTTAGATATCTAAATATCTGAAATTCTTTACATAATTGAAATTTTTACTAATATTTTTATGTTTACTTTGTGAGTATTTTAGCCCTTTGTTTTAGGAGGACATGTAATATGTATACGAAAAGCCTTTATGTAATTGAAAGCTGTCTGATAAAATAATATTTAGTGTGTTTGCAACAAATCTCTTTTTTTCTGATATAAATTCCTCTTGTCTTGTACAAAAAAGTCAGCAATAGCAAAAAAGTCAGCAATGGCAAACTATAAAATAAAATATTGATGATCATATAATTGTTTTAGGGTAATAAAGAACTACAGGTATCTCTATTTCAAGCACTAGTGCTGTTGCTTTTCAACGATGGTGATAATCTTTCGTTTGAAGATATTAAAACAGCTACAAATATTGAGGTAAGCAATCCAATCTGTTTTTATCATCTTAGTTTATAAAGGACCTATTTACTAGACTCGAGCCTCCTTGGGACGGAAATGGACCTACTTCACTAGGCTGGTGAGATGGTTATAGGATAAACAAGCAACCCACCCTCGCTTTGCTTCGGTTTCAGTTGCCTTACCCGCGTAGTTTCTGTTCCAATGGGAATACCAGGATAAGATATAGCTTATACTACTCTCTGATATTATAGCTTTCCATTGGTGAAAGAATTTTTAAAATTGGCACAGTAGTTTTTGAGTTTATTCATTACAAACATACACACATACAAACTTTTCCCCTTTATAATATTAGTATAGATGATTTCTGATGTTTACGCGAGTATTGTAAATAAAAGTACGGATTTTATCGCGTTTGTTTTTATGTTATTTTTTATTGTTTGTCCACCTGTGACCATGAATTCTGTAAAGTGTTCGAAACGTCGGGTAATCAAAAATCAAATGCTATAAAATCCGTAAAGTAGTTTAATAACAATGATTATAGGATTTTATTTCGAGTTTTCCTTCTTTAGCATAGATGTTATACGTATATTACATGCCTTAGCTATCTTTTACGACATCCATGGGCGAGATATGAGATGGTGAATGTTATTACTTACTACATCACTACACAGAATTTTTTAATCATAGTATGCATATATCCAACGCGTATTATCCAACTGAGATATAAGATGACATAAAATGATAGGAAAAAGAGAAATTCTATAACTTGAAAATAGAATGCTGCCGTTTTCTTGAACTAATCCAATTGAGTGATCCGTTTACCACTAAAAGAATCCACAGCATATATGGATAGATCTTTGAAACTTTGCCATCAAACTGTTATTCCAGGAAGGTGAACTACGTCGTACGCTACAGTCGCTGGCGTGTGGCAAAGCGCGCGTACTGACCAAGACACCACGTGGCAGGGAGGTCGACGATGCGGACTTCTTTGCGTTCAATGGGGACTTCACCAACAAACTATTCCGCATCAAGATCAACCAGATACAAATGAAAGAGACTGTGAGTTATTATTTTTTGTTTAGATAACACCTTTTTTTCGGCAGACTATAGTCTAGTTTCGCTCGTCGAGCCGACAACCGTTAGGGAAAAAATGGTCTCGAGTGGCGACCAAGAATTGGAAGACGCAGCGTAAGACGATCCCCTACTTGGTAGACTGACGATCTTTCAAAGTCGCAGGGAGCCACAGAAACAGGACCATTCCGCGTGGCGAGAGGAGGCCAATGCCCAACAGCGGTCTATAGGCTGATGGATGAATTGATGGAGACTGCACACTCTCCGTCCATTCCATCTGGGGTGACCGAAGAGTGCATGCAGCCCCATAACTTACCTCGTTTCACCACTACTTCCACTTCTCCTTTCACCCTCCCTATCTCCATTGGACTAACTGACAACTACCAATTACTTGATCGGTCCAGTGGGTTAAAATTCCGAGTACTATACCTTTCGACGCCCTAGTGTTGCTGGAGCGTATTTTTATGACACTCTAAGGCACCAATACTTGTACCTCGTAAGCTTTTACCGGCAAACAACGGACACAAATTAAACGCAGCCTGAAATGGGAGATCGCACAAACTATTGCACAACGTAGGAATCAAATGAAATCATTCTGCATAAGTCCTTACATCTTAGAATAATAACGTATAGAAGGATAGTGTCAGTACTTCCAACGTTCGAAACATGAATCTAAAAATACTAATGGCGCGCAGACGATTACACACATACACCTCACTATAAATTATGAAATCAAATTTTGTTTTTATTAACATAAATCGTCGAAATACTTATAAAAGTAATGTTAAAAACCTTTTTAAGTTTTTCAAATGTGTTATGACACCATTTGAATGCACAAACCGTCATAATTATCTATTTATTTTTTAAGAGTTGCGTACGTACGTGCAGTACAATGACTTGGGCATTACGGAACGGTTCCGGCGTAAGCTCCATTAGGCTCCAATTGAAATGCTTCACTTTTTGTGCGCGAACTTATCTTCTATACGTTATTATTCTAAGCCTTACATATTGTCAAATCTCTACGTCGTGAACACAATCCAATAATCTACCACCGGATCGGAACGCGGTAACAAGCTGAGAAGATCCAGCAAGAAACTCAGCAGACTTTCATTTATTATTTCTCATCTTTTTATACACTTTTTATTAAATTAAGACCAAAAAGAAAGTAAAATATGCTTAGACAAGATTCCACAAGCAGCACATCACAAATTAAGTACTAGTGAAAATGTGAACCTGTGACATACGAGGTGTGTTCAAAAAGTAAGGTGACTTTGTATTTTTAAGAAAAAATATTTATGTTGTCCCCTTCAAAGTAATCCCCCTCAGATACAATACACTTATAACGGTTTTTCCAATCCTCAAAGCACTTCTCATAAGCACTTTTCGGTATAGCCTTGATCTCTTCCAGCGATGCAGTCTTTATCTCTTCAATCGTTGCAAATCTCCGTCCTTTCATAGGTCTCTTTAGTTTTGGGAACAAGAAAAAGTCACATGGGCCCAAATCCGGTGAATATGGTGGCTGAGGCATGATTGTGGTGTTGTTTTTTGCCAAAAAATCTCTCACAAGCAAAGATGAGATGATGATGATCCTCAGCAACTTCTCTGATAGTGATTCGACGATTTTCCAAAACAATTTTCTTCACTGCTTGAACGTTTTCATCAGTTGTTGACGTGCTTGGCCGTCCAGAGCGAGGCACGTCATTGGCATCTTCCCGGCCATCTTGGAAGAGTTTGTACCACTTGTAAACATTTTTTTTACTCAGAACAGTTTCACCGTATGCCACTGTCAACATTTCAAGTGTTTCGGAGCACTTTATTTTATTTTTTACACAAAATTTGATGCAAATCCTGTGATCCATATTTTTCGATAGCAAGAAATCGCCGAGCACGCAAAACACTTAAAACCTTTACACCTCTCACAACCAAACAAAAAATGCTATACACTTGAAACTTGGTACAGATGTTCGGAAAGAGTGTACCAACTTAACAAAACAAAAAAATCGATAATCGAAAGCACGTTGCCCGCGAAATTTGAAAAGTCACCTTACTTTTTGAACACACCTCGTATAGCGCGGTAGATTAGTATCTCAACTATAACACTATATGTGCAGTCAAATTTTGATTCAAGCATATGCGTATTTATTTTTTTCGTAGCCAAAACGAAACCAGGGGATTCTCAGTCATATAAATAAATCACGAAATTGAGAAAATTATTATTGGAACTTCTGGCTTAGTAGCTTTATGTCGAGATTCCCTACCTCTTCAACATTTTCTGCATATTATATCCCTTAGTCATCTCGTTGAGAAGAATAACAAGAATTTATATATTTGTGAGCTCTCTGCGATATAATCCCTTACTGTAGTATTCTATTTAAGCATCAGGACTCTGAACGAGGTACTTCTTCTAACTTCCTGTATAATTATTTTCAGAGCGAGGAACAGAAGGCGACTGAAGAGCGTGTGTTCCAAGACAGACAGTATCAAATCGATGCGGCGATCGTCAGGGTGATGAAGATGCGCAAAGCACTATCACATAACCTGCTAATATCAGAATTATATAACCAGCTCAAGTTTCCCGTTAAGGTATAAGCATCTACTACAGTTCACACAGAATGTTCAATTTCAACTTCTAGTTATGGCTTCAGCGGCATAGGGTTGCCACAAATATGCCAATATCAAGTAAAATCGGGGGTAAAGTAAGATACAACTTGATCAGTATTCGAAGATGTTTGTTATTTGTGCTAAAGTATTATTTTACATGTATTGACACTGATACTATTTCTAAAAACACTAATGGATTGAGGATTTGAGACTAATCTAATATTGTTGATTTTGATAAACTAACCTAGAATATTTATATGTCTATGTTACTCCTTCATCTATTGAGATGGACAAGAACACTAGAAGACCGACTTGAGCATTCCAGTTCAAACAATTTATTCATGTGGTCTCACCTGTCTATTGTCTACATAAATATAATGTTTAATCATCATAAATCAACAAAGAAAAACTTGATTCTCTAGAAAAAGGAAATCTATACAAATAAATAAAATTTAAGTGTCTGTTTGTAATGTCAAAATAATGGACTTTTTCCTGGTAATACGGTTATTCGCACGATACCTATGCCTAAAATTTAGTTTAGAAAATTTTTGTGTCTATTTATTTCGGGTAATATTCAAAGTGGCGGGATCGATTTTGATAATATTTTACTACCAAATAGCTGTCTATATAAGGGGTAACTTAGGCTATATTTTAACCCGGTATTCCCACGGGAACGTGAACTACGCAAGTAAGGCGATTGAAACCGAAGTGGAGCGAGGGCGGGTTGTTCGTTTAAAATAAAACTATACCAACCAAGTCAATAGGTCAATATCCCTCCTATTACGTGGGAGGCTCAAGCCCATCAGTGGGACATACATAAGCCGAGATGATGATGAAAAAAAGCAACACCATGCACTAATACAATAATCCTTGTATTTTGGTGGACTTTACAAACACATAAATATACAAATTTACAACCAGACTCGGAACAATAACCTATGACTTACAGAAATTAGTGTCCAACATAGGAATCGAACCCGCGACAACTAGCACTTTAGCTATGTTAACCACAATGCCAATCATACAGTCATCTAATTATCACAATTAATTTCAGCCGGCCGATTTGAAGAAACGTATTGAATCACTAATCGACCGTGACTACATGGAGCGAGACAAGGACAATCCCAACCAATACAATTACGTGGCGTAATGATGTGCACAACCCCCCATATGAGGCTTTGGACCCGAGAACAGCGACTGTAGCCATCGTACATACTAATCTGATGTAAACATCTAGCATATTCAATTACTAAATATACTGTGGTGTCGAATTTGATAATGAATATAGCTTGTTTCAATGTAATATTAGTAATACTAGCGCTGTAATATCCCGACTTACGCTACCCCGTTTTACTTGAATTCAAAGATACGCGGTTTTCTCTGGCAGTGTTCAGGCCTTAGATTTCCTTTTTTATTCATAAAAATTCATTTTTTTTTTATACAATATTTGACCATATTCTTAAAAAATAATTCCTTGAACTAGTTTCAAATAACCATTTTTTTTGTACATTTAATATAAGCAAAATTAAATCCGACTTACGCTAATTCGACTTACGCGGTTATCGTTCGGTCCCACCTATCGCGTAAGTCCGGGGTATTACTGTATTATAATTATTACCTCATGCAGGATTTGAATTTCTATAGAAAATCCATTTTATGTGTTGTGACAGAGTAAGAATACAATTCTTCTTCATATATTGCCTATGGGTGTAAGAGCAAACAACTAAGGGATATAATAATAAGTAATATCTGAACGCCGAAATAAAACCCTATACCTCTAGATCTGACCAGCATAGTATTGTAGGTCACTTTGCCTCCTATTGGAGGGAAGGCTCGAGACCAGCAGAGGGACATAAGCAGAGATGTGGAGAAAATCCATTTCAATTGCTATACTAATAAGGTACTACCTAACATTATAAGTAGCCTAACCTAACATTATAAGTAGTGACCAATTTTATAGAGATTATACACTTATAATGTATGTGTAGCTAATGAGAGAATGTAACAACATCTCAACTTATATATGTCCCACTGCTGGGCTCGAGCTTACTACACAGTAATCTACACGCCGGTGAGACGGGTTGGTATAACGATTTCTAATGTTTACGCGAGTATTACACAATATAAATAAAACTATTTTACGGCGAAATCTCGGTAATAACGATGACTTGTTAAACGTGAGGCATCTTAGAACGCTGTACAGTGTTTGAAACGTCGGGCAATCGAAAATCATATACCAACGCTATAAAATCCTTAAAATAGTTCTATAAAACCCTTAAAATAGGGTTGTAATGATTTTGTTCCAGTTATCCTTTTCTTGCATAATTGTTATATACATATTATATTCCTTAGGTGTCTTTTGCAACACCCACGGGCAAGACAGAGGATAGTGAATTATATTCTTACTCCATCATCACACAGAAAATGAGAATGTAACAGAATATAGTAACTGTTTTGCTGTTCAACTTTATAGCAGACTTTCCTCCACGCTATTTTATCATAAAATTATTCTATAAGCTGAAGTCCCTACACATATTTACCATAATAGCTTATATAATGAAGCTTTTGAAATATATATGGAGAATTTATGTGTTTTGATGGAATACGAACACAGGCCACCACCCCGTGGCTGTCGAAAAAATAATTGAGGGGTATATAATATACATATAACATCTTGAATGAAAAATCTCGAAATGAAACTGTAAACGAACATGTTTCACCAGCTTGGTATAGTAGGTTAATTTCACTCCTATTGTGGAGTAAGCTGAAGCCCAGCAGTGGTAGATTGACTATGATGATGTTTAAAATTGATTTCCAATAGTTTTCAGCTCAAGTTCTGAGTTTGTCATTCTTCCATTTGCAAAGGAGTTTTCATAAAAAGCTGGCGCCGTGCATGGCTCGCGTCGGCGTCGGTATTAGTCGATGATGGAACGATGTAGTAGACGGACCGTTCGATATCAAGAATATTATTCGCTAGACACGTCTGTGCGGACTGCGTTACCGAAACGGTTATTACGGGGATGTAATTATTCATCCCCAACACCAAAATACCCGTCGGTGGCCGCAGCCGACCCTGGTATAACAAAACCTGTAGGACGGCTGCATGCCAGAAACAGTCCGCATATCAGGTCTGGAATAGGGCCAAAAAAATGCCAGGACCCGAACGCCAAAGAGGTGAAGCGGAAATTTAACGCCGCTTCCAGATTTAGTAAGAAAGCTATTGCCAGAGCCAAGGCGGAACATGTTGCCAGAATTGGCGAGCGATTGCAAAGCTATCCCGCTGGGAGTCGTGCATTCTGGTCGCTCGCCAAGGCTGCCCAAGGCAACTTCTGCCAGCCCAATCTCCCACCACTGCAGAAACATGATGGTAGTCTGGCCCACAGCGCAAAGGCAAAGGCCGATCTTCTAGGTCAATTCTTTGCCTGTAACTCGACTTTGGATGCTGGAGCTGCCACACCACCTACCATCCCACGGTGTGAAAGCTCACTGCCCGAAATCCGCATCACGCAGCGAGCGGTTAGGCGGGAGCTGCGGCTTTTAGACGTCCATAAGTCGAGTGGGCCGGATGGCATCCCTGCAGTGGTACTAAAGACGTGCGCCTCTGAATTGACTCCCATCCTCACGCGCCTATACCAACTTTCCTACGCTACTAATAGAGTTCCGTCTTCGTGGAAGGTAGCCCATGTCCACCCGATCCCTAAAAAGGGAGACCGGTCTGACCCATCGAATTACAGGCCAATTGCGATAACATCCTTGCTCTCCAAGATAATGGAGAAGGTTATAAACCGCCAGCTTCTGCAGTACCTTGAGGATCGCCAGCTTATCAGTGATCGCCAATACGGCTTTCGTCATGGTCGGTCGGCTGGTGATCTTCTTGTGTACCTCGCACGCCGTTGGGCAGAGGCCTTGGAGGGCAAGGGTGAGGCGCTGGCGTTCAGCCTAGATATCGCAAAGGCGTTCGATAGGGTCTGGCACAGGGCACTTCTATCGAAGCTACCATCATACGGAATCCCCGAGGGACTCTGTAATTGGATCACCAGCTTTTTGGATGGTCGGAGTATAAAAGTTGTCGTAGATGGCTTCTGCTCCGATACCATGACCATTAATGCTGGTGTACCACAAGGCTCGGTGCTCTCCCCGACGTTGTTTATCCTGCATATCAATGACATGCTCTCTATCGAGAGTATGCGTTGCTATGCGGATGACAGCACGGGTGATGAAAGGTACACTGAGCAACGGCATATCCCTCGGAGTACTCAGGAAAGAAGGGTTCAACTTGTGTCTGAAGTCGAGCGCTCTCTGGGGCCTCGGAATGAGGTGAACGGAACCTAGTCCAGTTCAACCCCACAAAGACACAAGTTTGCGCGTTCACTGCAAAGAAGGACCCGTTTGTCATGGCGCCACAGTTCCAAGGAGTAATTCTCCCAATTTCTGAGAGTATTGGGATTCTCGGCGTCAAAATATCGAGCAAAGTCTAGTTTGGGAGTCATTTGGAGGACAAAGCCAAATTGGCAAGCAAAAAGTTGGGCGTCCTGAACAGAGCCAGGCGGTACTTCACACCGAGACAGCGTCTTGTGCTATACAAAACACAAGTTCGTCCTCATGTGGAGTACTGCTCACATCTCTGGGCAGGTGCGCCCAAATATCAGCTAGACCCACTTGACTCCCTGCAAAGACGGGCTGTTCGAATCGTCGGGGATCCCAATCTTACGGACAGATTGGAGTCGCTGGAGCAGCGGAGAGACTGGGTCACTCTGTGTACTCTACCGACTCTTTCACGGGGAGTGCTCCGAGGAACTGTTTGACTTGGTACCACCGTCACCATTCTACCAACGTACCACTCGACAACGTAGCAGGGTTCATCTATTTCACCTGGAAACGTTATGGTCTTCAACTGTACGTTTCCAGCGATCATTTCTCCCACGTACGTGCAAGCTCTGAAATGAACTACCTGCTGCTGTGTTTCCCGAGCGCTATAACATGTCCTTCTTTAAACGAGGTTTAAGAAGAGTATTTCCTTCACGGTAGGCAACGGCCTGGCTGTGCCCCTGGTATTGCAAAGGTCCATGTGTAGCAGTTTCACTTACCATCAGGTGTGCTGCTTGCTCGTTTGCCACCGTTGGCAATAAAAAAAAAAAAACGTTTCTAGTACAACAATAATATGGGCGTAATTGGCAGACAAGTTTAAAATTTTTCTTTTAATTGTTGTGAACTGCATGTATACTATAGGAAGTAAGTGTTTTTGTGAAATACAGGTTTAAGATATTCGTGCCTGGGGTACTACGCCAGAAACCTCCGCGTGGTGTACCCTGGGCACGAGCGACAATTTCTTGGACTGCTCTCTGGAATTGTCGCTCGTGGCAAATATCTGGCCCGAGGGGGGGGCCCAGTTTGTGGGATGCCCCAAATTCGCTCCATGCCCTCTAATTGTAGAGGGTATTGGACGCGAAAATTCGACGGGCCCAGTCACTCATTCGTTTGAGGACTGGGCAGGCATTTGCCAACCGCGACAAATCGTAGACCTGATTCTTGCTTCAGGACATTTGTCTTGAGGCCTAGATTCAGGAGCGAGGGTCTTGGCTTAACCGCCTGGACCGCGAGGAAGAAAACCTCTATAAAACAATCACCCAGAATCCTAAGTTCTGGCGCGCGGCGAGAGGATGCATGGCTGATGGGTTGTTCAGTCGTTAGCGCGCCCCCAGCCAGGGTACCTGCGGACCCCCTGTGTTGGGATACAAATGTACGCTTGCCCGGGTATCGGGATCTCTGCCCGGGTGGACCTTTTATTTCTCCCATACTCGTGGGAACCATATGGATTTCTCGTATAATAAAGATGAAGACAGGAGGGGTGAGATGCCCAAAACCACCGCTAACGGGGAGCCTAGTTCCCACGCTATAGCCTTGCCAGGCTACTGCAAAACTGGCACAGACGGGAGGGATGCTTCGACGGACCGCAGTTCCGCACTGGAGGCATCCGAATTAGCCGAGGGCCCGGCGATACAGGAGGCCCGAAAGAAGAAGCGGGGGGGAAAACCCACCCCTGCAACGGAGCGCGCCAGACGGCGTACAGCGAAACAGCGACGGGCGGAACTGAATGCACTGCGTGCTGCCGGCGTTTCGCCCAGTGATGGCAGCGTTTCTGACGCAGGCAGCACCGCGACGGAGCAGTCGATGGACGAGGGCGGCAATGTCGCAGGGCCGTCCATCATAAATGAGAGCCCGGCCGCTCAGGCCGCCGGGGGGCCTGCCGCATCATCTCTGACGGCAGTTAAGACAGCGAGGGAGGAGGCCCTCCCCCCCACAGGTGCGGAAGCGCCCTCTGAACAAGAGTGGCAGCGCCGCATCTGATTCGGAGGGGAGTGGAGACATTATGCCTCCTCCCAAGGTGGCGACCTCACGCAGGGGACGCAGAGGGCGTGGGGCCACGGTGGCGGCGAGGACCGGGACTCCGTCTCCAGTAAGCCAGGTGCGGGAGGCCGAGGCTCGTAAGCAGGCAAATGAGGCGGCGGCTGCAAGGATGTTGAGGGTGTTGGATGATATCCCTCCCACCAGTGCGGCGGCTGCTGAGCCCGCTACGCATAGTGACCCCCCAATATCAGGAGTGGCAGCCCTGCAGGCTGAAAATGCCCGCCTCAGTGGCGAGGTATCAGGCCTGCAGCAGCATAATAAGAAGCTGGAGACGGAGCTGGTGGCGGTGAAGAGGGAGAACCGCAGGTTGGCCAAAGAAATGGCTGACCTGCGTCTCCAGTTCGCGCGGCTGTCGCCGACTGCGCCGATTCCAATAACTGGGCCACCGCCGTCGACTGTGCCTCGGACGCCGCTGACGAGGGCTGACGCTGCCGCTGCCCCTGCTGCGCTGACTCGCGCCACGGGGCGTGCCCCTGCCCCCGCTGCGGACATGCCACTTCCCGTAGTGGACGGCGTGTCGGATGAGGCTATGCGCGCCATTTTCACCAGAGTTGGTCGGATGGTTGAGGCGCGCATCGAGGCCGTGGAGGCGAGACTCCCTCCTGAGGCACCTCTCCGGCCGCCGCTCGCTGCGGACAGGGCGAGGGCCGCGCGGCCGACAGTAGCGTCGAGTCCCACCCCGCTGCCATGCCAGGGAGGCCGCGTGGCCAGCTTTGCGGCGGCCGTGGCTGGGCCTAAGGGTCCCGCCGCCACTAAAAAGGCGAGGGCGGCGCCGGCTCCCGCTGTACCACAGCCGGTGCCCACAACGATACCGCAAGCACCGGCTAACGCGCCCGCGACCGCGCCTGCTACGCTCAGCGCTGCTGCCATGCTGGAACAGGGTTGGCAGGTGGCTGAGCGGAGCAGGAAGGCTCGCGGCCAGAAAAGGAGGGCGGCAGCCAAAAACGCCGCGGAAGCTGCTGCTCCCCAGGCGGGAGCCGGAAAAAAGAAGAGAGGCAAGAGGTCGCGCAAGGGGCTCCGGCCGCCAAAATCAGCCGCAGTTGTCATTACTGTGCTGCCAGATGCGGCTGAGAGGGGCCTAAGCTATGAGGCCGTCTTGAGTCGCGCCCGGCGGGAGCTAGACGTCTCTGACATCGGAGGCGTCGAAGCTAGGACCCGCAAGGCCCAGACAGGGGCTCGGATCCTGGAGTTCCCTGGGGCCGAGGGCGCCAAGGCGGCGGACAGTTTGGCCACGAAGTTGCGGGGTCTGTTCGAGGAGGAGGGTGGCGTCCGAATCGCCAGGCCCGTAAAGTGCGCCGAAATGCGCATTACGGGTCTGGACGATTCCGTGACGGTGGAGGACGTCCGGGAAGCTGTCGTGGCTAGAACCGGATGTGCCTCGGACACCGTTCGAATTGGCGCCATCCGCCCTGGTCCGGGCGGTGTCGGTGCCGCCTGGCTGCGGTGCCCGGTGGAGTCGGCCAAGATATTGGCCGACTCAGGCAGGCTCCTCGTGGGCTGGAGCTCGGCGCGGGTGACCGTGCTGGAATCCCGGCCTGCGAGGTGCTACAAGTGCATGGCGGTCGGACACACTCGGCCGCCATGCACGAACTGTTTTGACTGCAGCGGCCTTTGCTTCCGCTGCGGTCAACCTGGGCACAAGGCGGCATCGTGTGCCGCCACCCCCCACTGCTCCGCGTGTGCGGCGGGCAATAAGCCCGCCAAACACCGCATGGGGGGCAAGGAATGCAGACCCCCGGCTTCGGCCCCAAAGGGGCGGAGTGGCCCAACGACCCCGGCTGCTCCCGCCCCTAGCGCGACCCGATCGCCCGCCAGCGCGGAGGAGGTGATGGATACGGCCCACTAATGGCGACAGAATCCTACCACCTCCTGCAGGCCAACCTCAACCACTCCGCCGAGGCACAGGACGTTTTCCTGCAAGCCATAGCGGAGTGGCTGATTGGTGCAGCCGTAGCCGCGGAGCCGTACGTTGTGCCTGACCGGCCCAATTGGCTGGGCAGCAGTGACGGCTCTGTGGCAATCGTCGCCTCCACGTCGTGGCATTCCCCACCCTTGTTGCTCAAGGACAGGGGCGATGGGTATGTCGCGGCGGAATGGGGAGAGGTTACGCTATTTGGTGTTTACTTCTCCCCTAACAGGAGCACGACGGATTTCGGGGCCTTCCTCACCATCTTGGGGGCCTCGATACGGCGACTGGCACCGCGCCAGGTCTTCGTTCTGGGGGACTACAACGCCAAGTCCATGGCGTGGGGGTCCCCCACGACGAATGAGCGCGGGCGGGCGGTCGAAGAGTGGGCGGCGGCACTGGGCCTCTGTTTGCTGAACAGGGGCTCGGTGCAAACGTGCGTGCGGCAGCAGGGCGGGTCGATAGTGGACTTGTCGTTCGCTAGCCCTAATGTCGCAGCACGTGTGAGGAGCTGGTGCGTCCAGGAGGAGGTCGAGACCCTATCCGACCACAGATACATCCGGATAGAGGTCTCCCGGACCCTCCTGCAGCCCAGCAGGGGTCACACGGCGGACGGAGCTCCCGCATTTCCGCGGTGGGCTGTGGGTCGACTGGATCGGGACCTGTTAGCGGAGGCAGCCATCGTTCAGTCGTGGCTGTCCTCACCGCCCCAGGCGGACGGGGTGGATGCCGAGGCTGGCCGCATCCGCTGTGCGTTAACGCAGATCTGCGATGCGGCCATGCCCCGCGTGCGGCGTCTGCCCCCGAAGAGTGCGGTCCCCTGGTGGTCCCGAGAATTGGCGGATCTCCGGGCCGCGTGCATACGTGCCCGGAGGTCCTACACCCGCAGCCGAGCGCGTCACCGTGACGCTGAGCGGGAGGGCCAGCTGTACGAGGCTTACCGCAGTGCGCGATCTGCCTTCAGGCTGGCCGTCCGTACCGCCAAGGACGTCAGTCGGCGGGAGATGTTGGACAGTCTCGAGCGTGACCCCTGGGGTCGCCCCTACCTCGCGGCGCTGAACAAGCTCCGCGGGCGGGCCCCCCCCCTCACCGAGACTCTCCAGCCCAGCCTCCTCACCAGAGTTGTCGAGGACCTCTTTCCACGGCGGGTGGAGCACACGCCCCCGGTTATGGCTTCGCCGGACAGCGACCGGGAGGCCGACGACGAAAGTGCTCCGCCCATCACGGAGCCAGAAATGGGGGCGGCGGTGGCGCGTATGCGAGCCAAATCCACCGCCCCCGGGCCCGACGGTATTCCGAACCGTGTGCTGGCCCTGGTCCTCGAACACCTGGGACCACGCCTCAGGGGACTGTTCGACGCTTGTTTGGCGTCCGGGCAGTTCCCCGGGTGCTGGAAAGAGGGGAGGCTGGTTCTCCTGCCGAAGCCGGGACGGTCTCCCGAGTTGGCTTCGGCCTACAGGCCCATTGTGCTGCTCGATGATGCGGGCAAGCTGCTGGAGAGGGTGTTGGCTGCCCGCATCGAGCGGCACCTCGTCAGGGTCGGGCCCGATCTGTCGGACGCCCAGTTTGGTTTTCGGAGAGGGCGTTCGACAATCGCGGCCCTGCTGCGCCTGAAGGCCGTGGTGACGGAGGCCGTCACCGGCGGAGGAGTCCTGTTGGCGGTGTCCCTGGACATCGCCAACGCCTTCAACAGTCTGCCATTCAGCTGCATCAGGGAGGGGCTGAGGTATCACGGGGTGCCCGTGTACCTCAGGCAGCTGGTGGCGGACTACTTGGAGGGGCGCAGCGTCCTCTACGTTAACCGAGTAGGGGACGTTGTGCGAACGCCCATGACGTGCGGTGTCCCACAGGGGTCGGTTCTGGGTCCGACGCTGTGGAACATCGGCTACGACTGGGCGTTGAGAGGAAGCCTCCCACCCGGGCTGGGCGTAATTTGCTACGCCGACGATACACTCGTCACAGCCCGGGGTGGGACGCTAGAGGAGGCGGCACGCCTGGCAACTCTCGGCACCGAGGAGATTGTCAGGCGGATCGAAGCGTTGGGGTTGAGGGTGGCCCTGGAAAAGACGGAGGCCCTTTTGTTCCATGGCCTCCGTACCGCCGGGCCACCCGCCGGCGCTTCGATCACCGTGAAGTCGGTTACCATCAGCATCCAGGCCCACATGAAGTACTTGGGCCTGGTGCTCGACGGGCATTTTTGGTTCCGGGAGCATCTCCATCGACTTGTTCCCCGGCTTGTCGGCGCGGCGTCCGCCCTTTCGCGGCTGATGCCGAACGTGGGCGGACCCAGCGCTACGTGCCGACAGCTGTACGTGGGGGTGATCCGGTCGATGGCCCTGTACGGCGCACCGGTGTGGGCGGGGTCCCTGACCGTCCGGCTGAGGACCCTCTTGAGGCGACCACAGAGGGTCATGGCGATCAGGGCCATACGTGGTTACCGCACGGTGGCGACGGAGGCAGCGTGCCTCCTGGCCGGAACCCCCCCGTGGGACCTGGAGGCGGAGATGCTCGCCGACATTTATCGGCGGGCATCGGAGACGCGCGCCCGCGGCGGTATGGTCTCCATCAAAGAGGTCACCGCCTGGCGGGCCGACGCCCGCCGGGAAGTAATTGCCCGTTGGGCAGTCCGGCTGGAGAGTCCTCGGTACGGTGTCAGGACCGTCGAGGCCTTCCGGCCGGTGCTGATGGAGTGGTTGGAGCGGACGCACGGGGTGCTTTCCTTCCGACTGGTGCAGGTGCTTACGGGGCACGGTTGCTTCGCGAAGTACCTGCACAAGATTGTCAGGAGGGAGAGCACACCATCCTGCCACCACTGCAATTGCGACGAGGACACGGCGCAGCACACGCTCGAGGTGTGTGCTGCGTGGGAGGGGGAGCGCCGTGAACTCGTCGCGATTATCGGTGCCGACCTGACGCTGCCGACCATCGCCAGGGAGATGCTCGACAGCGTCAGGAACTGGGACGCGGTCGCCGCCTTCTGTGAGGCCATAATCTCACGGAAGGAGGCGGCGGATCGTGTGCGAGTAGAGCTCCTATTCGGCGACACGTTCCGCCGCCGGCGACTCGGGCGGCGTAGGCGCGAGTATCTGCGCCTAATGCCGCCCTAGCCGAGGCCGCGGGTGATCGGACCGGGGAATTGTCCGTCATCCGCAGAGAGGCTGACCGCGCGACGGCGACCGACGTCCCAGGACGTCGAGAGGTGACGTTACCCGAAAGGGTATTCCGTCGGGCCGACCACTGACGACAAGTCACATCTGCTCCGGTGGTCGGCCCAACAACGAGGTGACGTGGGTACGGGTGGGTTACGGGCCCGCGCGCCGCCCTTTCATCGCCCCGGATGGATTGGACCGCGCGTGCGCATACCATAGCCCACCCATAAAAAAAAAAATAAAGAAAATAAAAAAAAAAAAAAATAAAATAAAAAAAAAAAAAAAAAAAAAGATATTCGTGCCTCCTTCAATTTACATATGGATGTGTATCCGATACTCGAAAGCTTCTACATTGTAAATTAATAAGCCATCAAATTATTCAAAAGAATTAAAGTTATTATTTAACTGATTTGAAATACAATGTGCTTAATTATAATATATTTATTTCAATACATGGCAGCTCTTCCTTTTTTTTCTTTTTATAACCTTATTTCCAAAGAGCTAGCATACACACAAAGCATTTTTGTGAATATAAAGGTTTATCCATGTGAAAGTAAAAAAAATAATTTTGATACTGAACTATGGAACTTGAATAGTCGTACATAAATTTACTGCAATTGACTTACTATCCCTACTTTTACCTACTACCTTTTCTTTTTTAAGATCACACCCATCATAAGGAATAAATCTTGGTGTCAGGGGAGACATCACAAATATACAATGGTATTCGGGTGTTATATATGTGAGGCAATTTCACTTTTCTTGTACATAGCCTGCGAAAATAATGGCATAAATGAGGCCATGAGAATCATACTGGCCTAATTCAATGGACAAGCCTTTTGAGTACCATAGAAAATAAAAGCAGTATAGTAAAAGCCATAACAAGATTATGCTGCCATCTAGTGAATATTCGTTGTATCACTTTTAGGTCACCTTGGTTTTATCAAAATGTTCAATTATATCTGTAAAAAAACAAACTCAATACTGTAAAATAATTAGCTAGGCCACTATGGTTCTCATGGCGTCAAATAATAGTGACATCTTTTAAAAGCTTTAAAAAAGCTGTTGTATCGTTAAGATACGACACCTGAAATTTATATCACAGCGAGACAATTTTAATTATTCCTGTATCATTTTTGAATAGCTTAGGTTGTGTTTGCCATTTGCTGTTTGTGCGAATACTATCAATCTTTATATTTTTAATATTAAAATTATAATGAGATTGATACAAATAAAAATATCTGTAATGAAAAAATACGCATCAAAATATGCATCCAACGACTTCCTGCTACTTTTAAAACATTGTCAGTACACCCATTGTGAGGTCGTTCGATTCGTGGTCATCATTGAAGAACCTTTCATCCTCAACAGTTATAGACTCCATGAATGGTGTAGTATGTCCATTGCCATTTCAACATTTTTATTCTTCGGGCTATGTCGGTAACACTCGTTCTGGGGATTTCCATATTACGAATTTTATAGCATAGAGAAACATCGAGCATAGTCCTCTATAGCACGCTGGGCAAGTTCAAACCTTTTTATGAGGCCGACATTTAGAGAACACGTTTCAGTGTCATAATTTCTCGTTGGCAAGGTATTGGTTAAAGACCTTTGTTTCTAGATATTACAGAATATTGGACGAGAAAAAAATTCCCGAACGTCGCCCGGCCCAGGTTGATTCGTCGGCTGACCTCTTTCTACTACGATATCGTCTGCAAATCGAAGATGAGTGATGTATTCACTATTGATGTTGATACGGTATCCAGTCCAGTGTAAGAACTTGAACACATCTAGCCCAGTGATAAGCAGTTTTGGAATAATAACATCTGTTTCACATCTTTCTGCAACTAAATCGGTTTCGTACTTTTATCCTGGATACGTACCGGAAAAGTAGCGTTTCTATACAAACACTTCGGCACTTCAATGGATCTATAGTCAATTTACGACCGCTAAAGGGACTACAGCACTACTCAAGGTGTATCAAACAAAGGCTTTTTCATAGTCCACAAACGATACACAATAATTAGATTATTTTATTAATGACCTTGTCTGACAGATAGGAACAGGATATTTTTTAAAAAAAGAAAACTATTTTTAAACTCTGCTATATAATCTATTTAACATTAAATTATTAACAAAATACTTATAAAATATTGCTCCACATTTCAGATTCGACAGTATAATACTGGACAAGACTATTTATAGTAAAAAAAAAATAATTTAACATGTAATTCACAATATATACATTTTATTTTAATTAGATCTAAATATTTATTTCAATATGATTCAGATATTGCTTCTATTAAATGCGAGTGTTAATGTAAAGCAGTGTCTGTAATTCTTGTTCTGCAATTATTGAATTATTTTGTATGAATTTTCGCACATTTTAAATCATCTTAATAAAAGTCTGATTCATATGTGTTACGAAAACAGCAAGCAATTATCCTCAGTCACATACTTGAACAAGTCAACGGAGGGTTACCCTCTTGAGTACCAACCCACTACGATGGAGAGGGTACCCTTTTGGGTACCAGTCCATTACGACGTACAGGGTACCCTTTTGGGTACCAGTTCACTACAACGTACAGGGCACCCTTTTGGGTACTAACCCACTACGACGCACAGGGTACGTTTTTGAATAACAACCCACTACAACGTGCAGGGAACACTTTTCGTATCCCTGACAACCTGTATGCGAAATATTAACAAGATCGATTGGTTAAGACGTGAAAGGGTAACACATTCTCATACATATATAGTATTAAGATGTATAAAGCCTCTTCTATTACATTATTTAATATACTAATCTATACCAATAAATAAAATTGGAGTGTCTGTTTGTAATGTCAAAATAATAGGCTTTTTTCATGCTCACACGGTTATTTGCACGACACCTATGCCTAAAATAGCAATTAAAAAATTTTTGTCTGTCTGTTTGTGCCGGGTAATCTTCAAAACGGCTGGACCGATTTCAAAAATTCTTTCACCAATGGAAAGCTATAATATCAGGGCGTAAACTAGGCTATATTTTATCCCGGTATTCCCACGGGAACTACGCGGGTAAAACGACTATAACCGAAGCGAAGCGAGGGCGGGTTGCTAGTTAATTCTAATTTTCGACCTCGTACTCAAAATGGCCCAGCCATAAGGAGCGCTTCGATATCCGAAAAATTGTTCGTTTAGTAATCTGTATAAATTTGAGCTAATTTATTATAATCTTATTTTATACGCATGGTGACAGGGTAAGAATATAATTGAAAATAGGGACAAGTCCCGTAACGCCGGACGGCACCTAGGGCCGGACACTAGTATTATTTCGGCAATTCCGAAGCGAGCAATTCAAGGACAAGTGAAAAGGGGCGAGGGGACATAGCATTAACAAGTGACGGATCGTAGTGAGCCGGTGACGCGCGCGACAACAGTGGGAGAGGTTATTAGCCATTTTGGCGAGAGGATACTGCGTCACGTAATATTCAGGTGAGTATTATGACAAAGTATTTGTGATCAATTGTTGATGCCTATTCTAAATAAATGTAGTGCTCCATTGGTGTTCGTAATCAATCTACGCTTTTGAAGATTTCTAACTTAGTTTTAAAATGCAATGTAACAATTCTGATAATTCTCTGTCTCCTAGTACCGGACACAAAGTAGTCGCTTAACGCCGGACGGTGAACATATTATTTTTTCTTGTCTGTATTTATACTTTTTATTATAATTGTTATACTTTATTTTCAGAGGACAGAAGAATGAAATTAAATCAAAATAGAAGAAAAAGAAAGGTAATTGGAACCAAGCCAGTTTACAAACATTAATTACTAAGGTTACGACTAAAGAGCTTTCTTTGAGAGAAGCTTCATTGCGCTATAACATCCCAAAAGTACTTCGCATGTTAAAACGTCAGCATTGAATCGTGGGGATGAAGTGACGTTGCTACTAAAGATAGGTACATTCAATATCAGATTTACACCCGAGACAACGTTTAGTGGACCACGCTAAAGATTTAGCCTCTAGATGTCTTAGCGGTAGCTGAAAGCAGCGTTCCAATTTGCAATTTGGCCTCAAGAGAATCCACGAGTGCTCTTTTTAAAACGGTAATAGAAGAGGAAGGAAAAGCTAGCCAAAGGAGTAAAAGCCGAAAACAAAGGAAAAAATAATGCTAAGAAAAACAGCCATTAACTGAATAATCGCAATCAGAAAAAAACTACTTGGGTAGTATGCTTAGAGTTTACTGCGCAAGTAGTCCGACGAGGACTGAATACAACGCTCCAGTTGCCATAAGTGGGCGCATGAAGTTTGTGCTGACATTCCAGAATGTTCAGACGCCTATATATGTGATCGGTGTCTGTCCGGTACTAGGTGCCACTTGCAGAGACTGCGTTTATTCTCACCAAAGTTTAATTTATGTTTTTGAATATCTCTATGCAGAAGTCGCAATTTTGTTTATTTTGATTTTAACATTGTTGAGTTAGTTCAAGTTGTCAATAAAGGTACGTTTTTCAGAAAGGTTTTTTAAATTTTGCCTGTAAACCTTAAGTGTCCGGTACTAGGGGAATTCCTCCTACCCTTTTCTTGCCCATGGGTCGCAAAAGACCGCTAAAAGTTGCGATAGATAACATCGACATAAGGGAAGGAGAGCTCAAATAAAAACACTTGTTGTTACAAAATCCAGTGACAAGCCCGAAACCATGAATCTCTGACTAAAAAAGTCGGAGAGGGTTGCTAAACAAACAGACATGGCTGCTCTGCCTATCATTGAAAAGGCCGGCAATCACGAAGGCATGGAAAAGAATAAAATCATCGCTGAAACAATCAGAAAATGTTGCAATGTGATAGGAGAAAACATCAACCTATCGAGGAATTTCAAAGCTGAGTTGAAAGAGGCTATCATAAGGCAACTAGAGGAGCTAAAAGGGGTCGTAGATAGAGTGAAAAAACTGGAAGAATCAGGAGCAACTAACTCACACACTATACGTAAAGAGGATTACACAGGACAGTTAGGCAAAGAGCTCCAAGATCTATTTAAAGGCGAAAGAGAGCAACTAAACAGAATGCTCAAGGAGCACACCAACGCAATAAAGGAGAATACACAGGTAATAAATGCATATAAGTGTGCACTGGAGACGACACCTGTGGCGTCTCAGTGTGGAGGTGACTGCGCTGGAGATAAAACGGTGATCCGAGAGATAGGGCTCATAAAGGAGATCACCCAGAACACTCACAAGATGGTGACTAAAGTCGCGAACACCCTACCGACTTATGCGGAGGTAACCTTAGGAGCAAAAATCACCGAAAGTACAATCCCAAAACCAGCCCACAGTATCATAGTGGCTACCAGTGCAACTACGTCCACATACGATGACACCAGGCAGCAGATTAAGAACACTCTAAAAGCAAAGGAAACGGGACTACAGATCGACGGGATAAGAGGCATCAGGAATGGCAGGATTGTTCTAACGTGTGCAACAAAAGCCGAACTAGAAAAAGCCACGGAAAGGCTTAAGCAAAATACTGGGCTAAAAATCGAAGAAGCCAGACAGAGCAACCCGCTTATTATTCTTAGGAATATAATGTCCTACAATACGGAGGACGACATAATAACGGCTATTAAAACAAAATAAATACTTGGTGGAGGGGCTGACTCCTGAAGACCTCAGAATAGAGGAGCGGTTTCGAAGGAGGGCCCGTAACCCCCACCAGAGCCATGTCGTCCTCCGCGTCTCCCCCAAACTCTGGAAAAGAGCAACAGACAAAGGGAGATTGTATACCGACATTCAACAGGTGGCCGTCGAAGATCAGACGCCCCTGATACAATGTTCACGATGCCTCGAGTACGGCCATGGCAGAAAAAACTGCAAGGAGAGTGATAATCGCTGCCACTACTGCGGTGATCACCACATCCAAGCCCAATGCCCAAACAGACTAGCTGGACTGCCGCAGACTTGCTCGAATTGCAAGAAACGGAACCATTTTAATGCGGACCATGCAGTATTTAGCACGAACTGTACCATCAGGCAAAGAAATGATGAGCTAGCAAGAAAAAACATTCGGTATTGCTAAGGGCACCTTACGCAATAATGGGCATACTACCATTCCCACATCCACAATATTCCAAGCTAACCTACAAAGGAAGGAACTGGCTACCACCGAGCTCATACGAGAAGCCGACAAAAGGAAAGCAATCTTCGCGTTAGTCCAAGAGCCGTATGTTGGGGGAATCAGAAAGATGAAGACGTACGGCACTGCAAGGACGTACCAGAACGAAAACCGTGGTGATGGCACAATAAAGGCGGCGATTGTGGTCTTCGACCAAAATATTACTGTCACGGTTTGCCACAACTTTACCACCAACAATATAGCCACGGTTATAATGAAGACCAACGTCTGGGAAATCCTTGTAGTGTCATACTACTTCGAACCCAACGCAGATATAGATTTATATATAAAACAGCTTATGAAAATCCATGAAGGCTACCAAGGAAAAAACATACTAATGGGTGGTGATGCTAACGCGAAGAGTATCCTCTGGTGTGGCCTGCACACTGACAGCCGAGGCAGTGCAATGATGAGGGCCTTAACAGAAACGGGCCTACAGGTGCTGAACGCTGGCGACGTCCCGACCTTCGACACAATTGGAGGAAATAGGAGATACACGAGCTACGTCGACATAAGCGCCTGCTCTGACGAGATGCTCGACCTGGTGGCTGACTGGAAGGTTGCCGAGGACCTAACTAGCTCCGACCACAACGGTATAATTCTGAAGCTATATCTTTAGAAGGCTAAAGGTATGCAGATCTGCAGGACTACACGCAGATACAAGACCAAAAAAGCTAACTGGTCCCAATTTCATGCGAAATTGGACCAGCTAAAAATAGTGAATAACATTAATTCCAAAACAATACAAGAAATAACAAACAAAAGCGACATAGACAAAATTGTAACACTACTCACAACCCTAATAGTCCAAACCTGCGATGATCTGCTACCAAAGAAAAAAGCAACGGAGAACTTGCGCATTCCGTGGTGGTCAGAGGAGCTTGGGATCCTCAAGCGAGGGGTCGCCACCAGCAAGAGAAGAATTCGCAGTGCATCCTCTAAATTTCGGGACCAAGCCATCGAGCAATACCTGAAGGCAAAAGAAGAGTACGAGAACCGTGCCAAATCAGCCCAAATCAGTAGCTGGAAGGACTTCTGCTCGAAACAAAACAAAGAAGGGATGTGGGAAGGCATTTACAGGGTGATCAGGAACACCAAAAGAAGAGAAGAAGATATGCCATTGGTCGAAAACGGCGGTACAGCTGGGCCCCAAGGAATCAGTCCAGTTGCTAGCAAGACGACCCCAGAGACAAGGAGGAGGAGGATGACGTCTGCCACAGCCGGATCAGGAAAATGGCGAACAGCATAAAGTCTCCGGTAAGTGTTACACACGAACCGGACCTTACTGAAGCTGAACTGAAATCGGTTGTGGCCGATTTCAATCCCAAAAAAGCTCCTGGGGGTGATGGATTAAAGGTGGATATAAGCGAGCAAGCCATCTTACACGACACCAAAACGTTCCTTGCGCTATACAACAAATGCTGGCAACTTGAGTACTTTCCCAAGGACTGGAAAGAAGCCGTCGTGATCGTGCTGCGCAAACCGGGTAAGGACACCTATACACACCCCAAATCTTACAGGCCCATCGGACTCCTGCCCATCATGGGCAAGGTGTTCGAAAAAATGCTTGTAAGAAGGCTGACACATCACCTGGTGCCTAGAATCAGCCCCCGTCAGTTTGGCTTTACGCCCCAACGCTCCACTGAGGACGCCCTCTACAGTCTGGTGACCCATTTGAGAAGCGAACTTCCTAAGAAGAAGCTGATCACAATGGTGTCGCTAGACATTGAGGGCGCCTTCGATAGCGCCTGGTGGCCAGCTATTAAAGTCAGACTGAAGGAGGAGCAGTGCCCAGGTAGACTGCAAGGGACGATGACCAGCTATCTGAACGACAGAATAGTCAAAGTAAGATATGCCGGTCAAGAACACGTCCAGAGCACCAGCATGGGGTGTGTACAGGGATCCATAGGGGGCCCCATTCTTTGGAATCTCCTTCTGGACCCTCTGCTTAAGGACCTCGTGGAGGGTGGGGACTATTGTCACGCCTTCGCTGATGACATAGTCCTCGTCTTCTCGGGGGACACGGCAGGGGAGATAGAAAGACGGGGAAATTCAACCCTCGAGCGTGTTCGGAAGTGGGGCGTCGCTAACAGGCTGAGGTTCGCACCACACAAAACTGTGGCCATGGTGCTGACTGAATAAGCTGAAGTACGACGCTCCACGGCTGAGCATGGGCGGGGTGGGAATTGCCCTATCCAAGGAGATTAAAACCCTGGGGCTGACGATCGACAGCAGATTGACGTTCGGCGCCCACGTCGCAAACGTTTGCGCGAAGGCTCTGGGCGTTTACAAGCAGTTATCACGAGCCGCCAGGGTGAGTTGGGGTCTTCACCCGGAGATCGTCAGCATGATATACAACGCGGTTGTGGAGCCCATCATCACGTACGCCGCAAGCGCCTGGGCCCCAGCTACGAATAAAAAATGCGTTCAGAAGCATATCAACACCGTACAGAGGCTTTTTGCGCAGAGGATGATAGGCTTTAAGCCTATCGCACGGTGTCTCTCAATTCGGTTTTTGCGCAGAGGATGATTAAAGCCTATCGCACGGTGTCTCTCAATTCGGCATTGGTATTGGCGGGAGTGCTCCCTCTTGACATTCGTATTAGAGAAAATGCTTCCCTATACGAGGTCAGGAGGGGCTTGCGACCGCCGATACCGGACAGAGAGGTGGAGACACCGTTGCCATACACTGAAAGGCCCCACCCGGCACAGCATATTGGCCAAGGGTTCCTACTAATCAGCAACCCTCAAGAGATCGAGATTATGGTAAACAGTGCAGTACATATGTATACGGATGGAAGCAAGATTGACGGGAAAGTCGGAGCGGCAATTTCAATATGGAAAGGTGCCACCGAAATCAAGAAGATCAAAATAAACTTGCCAACTTACTGCACTGTTTATCAAGCCGAATTGCTGGCAATATGTGAAGCTGCCAGAGTGGCGGTAAAAGAACTTCACGAGCCCTGCGCAGTGCTCAGTGACTCCAGAGCAGCATTACAGACCATCGCTAACAACAACTCTACTCACAGACTGGCTGTTAAAACCAGACTATACATGAAGAAAGCCCAAGAACACCATAGGGCAATTGAGCTGCTCTGGATAAAGGCCCATAACGGAATAGCTGGAAACGAGCGCGCCGACCAACTGGCAAAGAATGCAGCACTTCGCTCCAAGAGGAGGCCAATTTACGACAGATGTCCCGTTTCCTACGCCAAGAGATTGATCCGCCAAAACTCACTACAAGAATGGAACAAGAGGTACCAGACGTGTACAACGGGGACTGTTACTAAGCTGTTCCTGCCGGACGCCATCGAGGCGTACAAAACTGTGCGGAAATTAAAAGTGAGTCCTACAAGAACACAAATTTTAACAGGACATGGCGGCTGCGCCGCATACCTCAGCAGATTCAAATGTAGAGACAGCCCGTCTTGCGCCTGCGATCCGGCAGTAGAGGAAACGGTATTCCACCTTCTATTTGACTGCCCTATACACAGCAAAAGAAGGTGGAATACCGAAAATATCCTTGGCGCAAAAATCTCGCCTCTTACTGTACACAAAATCATAAAAGATGACGAAAATAGGGAGACATTTTTAGAATACTGCACAATAATAACACAAAAAGCGATAACAAAAAACAAGACATAACACTATACACAACATCACACACAACAACACACACAAGATCATAGCACGCAACAACTATCGATTAACAATTGAAAGGAACGAAACTGGTAGTGTTCCAAATGGAATAAGACAAAGGATGGATCGAAGAAGTAAATATCTCATTGCGCAAATTAGGAAAATTGTAATAGTCTTAAATAAAGTTTAAGTTATTGTCAACTAAATATAAGTATAGCATATAGGATAAGAAATAAAGATAAGTAGCTCCGAACGGAGCTCTGAAAAACTCATTGTCCAATAAATAGAATGATTAGGTAATCTCTAATAATGTTAGAGGCTTGCGGTGCCGGGAACAAACCCGGAAATAAAACACTATACCAACATGTCTGACCAGCGTGGTATAATGATCATTTTCCCTATTGTGGAGGAGGTTCGTGCCCAGCAGTGGGACGTATATGAACTATGGTGATCATTTATCTAATATTTTAAATACTCTATCTAAATGATCCTTGTGATAATCCAGTTCTTCTGCTAACGCGTTGGCTAGTATGTGTGGTGTGATCTCCGTGTCCAAGTAGTCGCGGAGGAGAATCTGAAAATAATAAGCGAATTCGTTAATTTTTTTAAGACTATCTAGTCCGTTCGGGACCATGAATGCTGCAGTGTTCGAAAAGACAGGCAATCAAAAATCAAATACAAACGCGATAAAAGCCGTAGTTTTATGCAATAAAAATGTGTAATACTCGCGTAAACTAAGATATTGTAAATAAAACTATTTTATGAATTGCATTTGTATTTGATTTTTGATTGCCCCATGTTTCGAACACTTTACAGCATTCACGATTCCGGGCGTAGTCGGTGGCGGAATTCGTAAAATATATTTATAAGTAGTCCGCGGGGAACAGTTACTTTAGGCTAATGCTAATTTTAACCCGCGACTTAGTTTACGTAGAAGGTGAAAATATTTTTAAATAATACATTTATGTAACACGTGATTTTTGCGAAACCTAACCGTTAAGTAGTGCACGCAGCGGCAGCTCTCAAAAGAAAAAAAGTACTCGATTCTGAAACATTTTTGATTGTTGCTCCGCTCCTATTGGTCTTAGCGTGATGATATAATATAGTCCAGCCAATAGTCTTCCTCGACAAATGGGCTAACACTGAAAGAATTTTCAACGGACCAATAGTTCCTGAGATTAGCACGTTCAAACAAACTCTTCCGCTTTAAATAGAAAGATAGATGTGCACTATAGTGTATTGCTGAAAATTGAACTAAAACCATGATATCATCTAGAACAACGTACCTTAGTAGTAGCTTATGAGAATATAAAACCTTACCTGTGGTGGCACGGCGCCCCCATGCCTCAGGAGACGATCCCTGAGGGTGTCTCCGGCGGTGCGTGACAGCGGCTCGCGCTCGAAGTGCTTATGCCAAACGCTCCAAGCTATACCGCGCGAGATCAAATACGAGTAATACTTGGCGCCGTAACCTATCAAGTGACTGAATCGGTGCTGCCAAGCCTGCAAATATACATTATCCATCATTATCAAAAAAAGAGCGCATTTGAGATAGATTCATGATTATACAGAAGGGATTATCTCAGCACGAGCCTACTCAAAGATAGTATTGGGAAATTGGCCTACACCACACTGGTCAGACGGGTTAGTATAGTGTTTGAGTTATACAGGATGTATCAGGTTATGGGGCAAAAGGGAGCTAAGCAATGGTAGGAACCCATGAAAAAAATTTGAACGAAAAATATCGATTCCTTAAGGAATTAGAGATATGTAAAGTTTTCAATTTTGTCATCGCCTTTTCGTGTAAATCCGATTGAAATGTATAAAGTCAATGATACTTAATACGGAACATATTCATACTTTGTTAAATGTTCATTAGAAATTGAATAAATCAATGATTACGTTCGCATAAGCAAGACAAACTTCGCTTTAAAACAGCTGATCGGCCGATGACCGTTAACGGCTCGCCGTTGTTACCTACGCTCATTGAAGCGTTTGCGCAATTCTAGGTATGTATGAATGAAATTATACTGTCGACGCTTTACATGCCTACATGTATTCTGTCTGTACATGCCTACATAATACGTAACATTTAAGGCATAGACTCTTAGACACATTTTTTTGAAATCACGATAACTTTTATGTTATATCGTTTTTTGTGTAATGTACATTCTAATTACGATCTATGACTGTTAAACTACAACATACTCGAACAGTTGTCCCATAACCTGATACACCCTGTATATTGCATAAAATGTTATATGCATAGCTTATCCCTTAGTCTTCTTTTACGACACCCACTGGCAAGATACAGGATGGTGAATTGTATTCTTACTCTGTCACCACACGGATAAAGGGGTACATTTGCTTCAATAATAATAATCAACTGATTAGATGTAATACAGCCTATATAGGAATAACTTGGGCTATTTTTCCTCTCAAGAAATTGCTATAAAATTTTGCGCGGTCTGGGAATCGAAACCGAGGCCTCATTAACTTTAATTGTGTATCGTAATATTTAAAATGCGGGGGCAAGGCGATGGCGGTTGCTAGTAAATATATACATACCGTGTTCTCGACATACGGTAGCCCGTAATACTGTTTCTGCGCCTCCTGTAACACTTGTGTAGTACGACCGTCGAACGACGCATTTGGTCCATGGTAATGTTGATCTAACGCCGAGTAGAACACCTAAATAACATCATACCGTTAATAACAAATCACTAATTGAACCCGTGCAGTTCATTTAAAATCAGACTTCTTATTGGGCTATAAAATTCTAATTTGCAACCATTTTGTGTGACGAAAAGTTCGCAAGATAAAATAAATTATTTAAAAGAAAATAACAAATGACCTGACAGCAATAGACTTATTTTCAAAAGTTTAACAATAATAACGATCCATCCACCCGTGACCAGGAATGCTGTAAAGTGTTTGAAATGTCGGACAATCAAAAATCAAATACAAACGCGATAAAATCTGTAAAGTAATTTTATTTACAATGTGTAATACTCGCAAACATCAGATAGGTAATTAAATAATAACGACTTCCCAACAAAGTAGTGAACCAACAAGGCATTACTAACGACAATTCTAGTCAGATTTTGAGCAAATTTAAAGGGGACATCGGAAGAACCGGCTTTGAATCAAAAAAAAAAGTATAATGAAAATCGCACACAAATTCAAATGAAACACTCCTTTTTTATAGTCGGTAAAAAAGAGCATTAGTGGCTGCTACATCGAGTAATTAATTACGCGTATTCGTCACACTGAAGTGGTAGGAAGGATATGAAAGGTAGGTAGGGAAGGGTATATAGGGCGATACCCTGGAGTCAAAATACACACCTGTAACTGCATTTCACTCGCACCAAATAAATATTTAGAAGCACATAATCTATGTAACATATCTTCCGGCATAGGTTCACGTGTCTGAAAGTGACGTGCGAATCTGCTAACTACCTGTAAAGATAATAATACTAATATACTATATATAATAATAATACTAAACTACCGAATCATGTAAATAATATTCACTATTACAAATAGTATTACATGTATAATTCTTCTGTACGTGTGTGTGACTGAACTGCTGTAAAGAATTTCATACAATTTATGTGTATGTTCAAATGGACTCAAAGATATAAAGTAACAATTTGACGGTAGGTGGCGCTACGATAGATTTCAAGCAATGAATAAAACTTCTATAGGCAGCTTTGGATAGAGAGTAAATTCATTCAAGTATTGCTACATGAGAAAAAGCAATATTTGAAGCTGGATTTGACTCTGTCTCCTCTCATGAATTAATAATTTCAATCAATCATTTATTTTAAGGGTAATTTTTAAAATTGGGCAGTTGTTACGTTAATAAAAACCCTCTCTTTAATCACTTCATAGTACAAAATTTGCTTTGTAAGACAAATATAACAATATTTATTTATTTATTCAAAGTTCTGCGCACAAAAAAAGGTACAAAGCGGACTTAACGCAGGCATTTTCTACCAGTCAACCTAGGGAGCTAATACTATTCCACCTGATCGCACGCTATTTTACATGGTCATACCGTGCGGAATTCCTTATTAGCACTATATAAGACGCACTCTTTCAATCTGGATTTTATTCTGAAACTAGTCACCGCACTGAGGAATAGATCCTTGTATTGTGGGGAACTAAATACAAACATACAATTCATCATCATCACAGCTCATATCATTCCAAGGCTGAACTTGAGCGTTCTCCAAATGAAAGGGAAATTGATTTACTATACCACTCTGCTTAGACGGGTTGCTATAGTTTTACTTAGAATTTTCCTTCTCTTGCATATACATTATCTGCAACAATACCTCAGTCGTCTTTTACGACACCTATCTATACCAATAAATAAAATTGAAGTGTCTGTTTGTAATGTCAAAATAATAGGCTTTTTTTCATGCTCACACGGTTATTTGCACGACACCTATGCCTAAAATAGCAATTAAAATTTTTTTGTCTGTCTGTTTGTTCCGGGTAATCTTCAAAACGGCTGGACCGATTTTAAAAATTCTTTCACCAATGGAAAGCTATAATATTAGGGCGTAAACTAGGCTATATTTTATCCCGGTATTCCCACGGGAACGGGAACTACGCGGATAAAACGACTATAACCTATAACCGAAGCGAAGCGAGGGCGGGTTGCTAGTATACAATAAAATGGTGGGTAGTAAATTGTACATGTTTGTAAAATTATCCGCAATACATTAGAGTCCAATCCTTAGAGTATTGTACAAAACCGGGCCCGCCATGGATTTCAAGGAACCGACACCAGTGGTTGGCCAAATGGCGATCAGGAGGGAATGCAGGGTGGGCGGGTTGTGTCCAGACCATAGTCTGCCAAAAAATGAGAGAGTATTGTATAAAAACAATGATGTTACCTGCGGACTACTGGCGAAGTACTCCATGAGTACGCTGGGCACTTCGGCCAGATCGGTGGCGCAGCGGGTGCCGGCCACGTGCTGATGTCTCGCGCGGCCCAACATCGAGTGCAACGCATGACCTATCTCATGGAATAGGTTGTCCAGACCGCCTGGTGACAGCAACGCCGGGCCAGAGCGGTGACCGCCACTCAATGACAGCATTACTACCACGATAGGATTCTGAAATATACAAATCTTATATAATAATTTGTTGCTTTCGCGTCCCTTTTTCGCAACTAATCTAGTCATTACGAACTATCGCAAAAACAATTTTCTGTAACGTTCTTATCAAAATTTTAATAGTAAGAAACTTATTATTTGCAATAGAAGTTAATCCTCACTGAGCATGAATTTTAATTCAATACATGTACAAAAATTAATTGGCGCCGTAAATCATTAATACAAATCTAATATTTTCTTTTCCATATGTAATTTTTATATGTGGCAACTCATAAATGGCTATGTGTTGCTCTTTCCTCAACCACGCCGCCGGTGCGCATGACCTTTTCGGCTCTGTGCTCTGCAATCGTAGCCTCAACGTCGTGGCATTCTTCGTCCTTTTATCTCGAGGACAGGGGCGATGGGTATGTCGCGGCGGACTGGGGGGAGGTCACGTTCTATGGCGTGTACTTCTACCCTAACAAAAGTGTGGCTGATCTCAGGGCCTCCCTCACCATCTTGGAGCTTCGATACGGCGACTGGCACTGTACCAAGTCTACGGCGTGGGTGTCTCCCAGGACGAAGCATCGCGGGTGGGCGATCGAGGAGTGGGCGGCTGCACTGGGTCTCTGCTTGCTGAACAGGAGCTCGGTGCAAATGTGCATGCGGCAGTGTGGCGGGTCGATAGTGGACTTGTCGTTAGCTAGCCGCAATGTCGCAGCACGTGTGAAAAGCTGGCGCGTCCAAGAGGAGGTCGAGATCCTATCCGACCACAGGAACATTTGAACAGCCCAGCAGGGGTCACACTGCGGACCGCATAGGGTCGACTCAATGGGGAGACTGCAGGAGACGGCCATAGCCTCCTCGCTCCTCATGGCTCTCTTCGCCGGCCCCGACGGACGGGTTGGACGCGCAGGCTGACCGCATTCGCTGTGCGTTAATGCAGAATTGCGATGCGGCCATGCCCCGTGCAACGTCTCTATCCCAGAAGAGGGCGATATACTGGCGGTCCCGGGAGTTAGCAGATCGCCGGGTCGCCACCGCGACGCTGAGTGGATAGGTCAGCTGTACAAGGCTTACCGCAGTGCGCGGTCTGCCTTCAGGCTGGACATCCGTCACGCCAAGGACGTGAGTCGGCAGGAGATGCGCAACAGTCTCGATCGTGACCCCTAGGCTCGAACCTATCGCGTGGCGCTGAACAACCATCTCACCGAGTCTCTCTCTTAGAATAAGTAGCTGGTTTTCGAGCATTTCTTTATTAAAAATGCATTTACTTGAAGAACGGTCTGTGTATTTTTCACTTCTAACTTTGTTCAGCATGTTAAAAGTTCACAGAAAAAATAACACAAAAATACCAATCAATCAAACTATAAGGAAGATGGTGACTGAGGTCGTAATTCTACCAAACGTCGACGCTTCATCTTAATATGAACGGTGTATACCTGGTAAGACCCATCGGGCAACAGCTTCCCCCCTTGTATAGTGAAGTGACAATCTTGATGCGGTTTACCGGGACGTTCATACAAATCGCAGTAGATATAACCCAAAAGTCCTTCACTCTCGTGTACAACCGCTAATTTATATACATCTGGTGACCATGATTCACCTGAAATAAAAAATATGGCTGATATAATGACATCATCCGTGCGGTGAACATTCCAGTGCGGTGATGGAGGAAGAATACAATTTACCACCCCTTCTTTTGCCCGTGGCTGTCGTAAAAGACGACCCAGGGATTAAATATGTATATAACATCTATGCAAGAGAAGGTAAAGTCGATACAAAACGCTATACCAACACGTCTGACCAGCGTGATGTGGTAGATTAATTTCCCTCCCACAGTGAATGGTACCCCGGACGGACCTGCCCGCGGCTGTAGACAGATAACTGTCGACATGTGTGATCCTACCACTATTAAAAATAACTACTAATTACGGATATTGAATTTTTAGGAAATTGTAAAAGGGAAAAGCCAGGTGTGGTGATTATCATATTATTCCTTATTGGATAGGCTTACGTCTAGGCTTTCATGTCGATAGGAAACCTCTCGTAACCTGTCTTATACAGACACTGATCCTATTATATCAGACACTTTTTACGATAGATCGGTACCTAAACCACTGCGTCATCTATGCGGTCGAAACATTGTAATGCTTACCTGGCAGCATTTCTTCAGATTTCAAACTAATCCCGTATAACTCTTCACATAACATATTCAAGCCCTCCATACATCCACCTAATGAAAAATACGGGCTGAAGTCCGAATTAGCTACATTAAGAAGTTGTGTCTTTGCTTTATGAGTGAAATACGGCGTATCCCAGCACATGAGCCTGTCTATATAAGGAGTTTCTTGTTTCTTCATCTTAAGCATTGCATTGAAATCAATCTTGGCCCTATCGTGAAGATTGTCCGAAAGTATATCCAAAAACTGTCGGACATTTGCTGCTGTTTCCATTGTACTTGCTTTTATTGCTCTGAAAATATATATTTTTAGTTTAGATTGCTTGAAATCATAATCATCACAGCTCACATACGTCCCACTATTGGGACCGAGCCTCCTCCATAATGGGAGGGAAATTAACCTACTATACCACGCTGGTCAGATGGGTTGGTGTGGGGTTTTATTTCGAGTTTCCCTGCTCTTGCATAGATGTCATCTGCAATAATTCCTTATTCGTCTTTTAGGACACCCAATGGGTGGTGAATCCAATTATGGTATCAAATATGTGCTGCCAGAAATAAATGGTAGTCTTGGAAGTTTAAGACAGACCGCTTTCTAAGCAAGTATCTTCCTACCTATGCCGCATGGCTCGCATAATTCCCTATCAGAATGGGCTCTAAGTGATATTTTGAACAAATAAAAAGAATATTGAAGAGTTCAAGTAATAAGTCCACCGTAAAAAGCTGTAACATAGTGCTAATAGTTCTAAGAATGGAACAAAATTATTATGCCACTCCTTGCCTAAGAAGAGCCTTAAGAAAACCACAATTTTCCAATACTAAGGCATTTCAGAAACCAGCAGTAAATTTGGGGAATACTATTCTTGGGGATCCGAAAAAATCTGGCGTCCGTCAGTTTGACTGGCAAGGGGTTGGTTGGTGGGTTTTGGTGATGCCTTTAGTATCACCGAACCTGATTGCACTCATTCACACTCCCTTCACATTTGTCACGGTAGGCGGCGTCCTAGCAAAGGTCCATGTACCGCAGTATTACTTAACATTGGGGTGCGCTGTTTGCTCGTTTATCATCAATGGCAATATAAAAAAATGCTCTATAGTATTCATAGCGATGGTAGATATGTAACAATCAATATAGCCAGGAAGGGGTTATATCCAACCGTTGCATGTATGTAGGCTGAAAAGGGGAAGATGAAGAAAGAATATGATTTCACCATTACCTGTCAGCATAACTATTAAAGCCACATATAGATGCCATTTCATGTCTCGCGTCGAGTGTGGTAGTTAATAACTGGTGCTGATTCTTATCCGGAGCAAGGTATAGTCTATAAGCGGCCTCCCTAGCGGCAGCGTCGCCACATTCAGCGTAAACACCACTCACTATTATATTATCGCCTTCACTACTGAAACTGAAATAGAACATCGCAAATTTAGTATTAGACTAACAAATTCTCGCGGTTTTACCCGTGTAGTTCCCGTTCGCGTGGGAATACCAGGATAAAATATAAATCGTCCAGTTGTTTTAAAGACGGTGTTTAGGCAAAGGTACTGTGTAAATAACATTGTAAGCGTGAAAAAAATCTATTATTTTGACATAACAAACAGACATTTCAATTTTATTTATTTGTATAGATATTGCCTTTAGTGGCAAACACGCAAGACTCGACTAATGGTAAATAACAACTCATGGACTCAACATTATTAGTCGTACAGCTAAGTTGCATCCTATATTGGCTACAAGATGGAAGGGAATGGAATGGGGACAAGAAGGGAGAGAGAGAATTGGTCCTCAGGCTCTCCCACTCAAAGAACGAAGCGACACAAAACTCAGTCGATATACTATCATATAAATCATGAACAACAAGACTTGCGGACAGTGATTATCATATCAATTAAAATATGATAAAATCCATTAGTGCACGTAAAAAAAAAAAATAGTACAAAGTGCCATCATAAGAGACTGAAAAAACTGACTCAGATGATCACAACGACCAACTGCGACTCTGACATCCCGCTTCGTGAAGAGTGCGCCATAAAAATAAGTTTATTAAACTATGTAAACGAATAATCAAGATGAACTTGTCTCTATAGTAGTAATTTGTACTGCACTTAGTTCCGTGAGCGAGAGAACTGGAAACTGAACTTTCTGGGGGTGTTTGTGTGTGGTGGGTTTTGGTGATGCCTTTAGTATCACCGAACCTCATGGCATGCATTCCATCAGTGTGCTTACTCTCGAATTTCGATTCCAATCCGAAATCCAATCGCAGCTCAAATTTGAGCAATTTGGTACTCTTGAAATCGACACTAGCGCACGATTGGACTCATATTCGGTGGAATTTCTTTAAACTAAATGCATTCGATTCTAGTCGATTAAATCAATTATTTGTAACTCCCGACGTGATTTTGACATATACATTCGAGTTTAAAATCGTGGATTATTCAAGATTTCAAGAAAGCGTATTTGTGGCGATCGAGTTTGGTAACGTTACTAATTGAAAGTAAAAAATACGGCACATTTGGTGAAATTAACACCGGCAAACGAGAAGAATTCATTTTCGATTTTGTTAAGAGTATCAAATATGAGTTTAGTGAGATTGGAATTGAATCGGATTCGAAATTTGATTCCAAGAGTTAAACCGCCTCCGCTGCAATACACAACACCACAACACGACACACCACAGTGGAACTTCAAAAAGGCAGACTTAAACAATCTATATGAGTCCTTTGCTTCGATATCATGGTCCACGGTACTAGATACTAACAACGTTAATAACGCCTCAGATGTTTTTTACTCTCATCTTAAAACTAATCTCAACGCTAACGTGCCCATAAAAAGGCACATCACTGGTTTTGGAAGGTTTTTATATCCAACGTGGTATACTTCTGAAATTATTGAGAATATCAAAAGTAAACATTTTCATTTAAAAAAGTTCAGAAAATTTCAATTAGATTTTAATAAAGAAATGTTCAAATATTATAGGCAACGGACGAAGGAATTAATAAAGATAGCACATGCCAACTTTATACACCGTACTGAGGCAGGTATACGGAGAGACCCAAAGACCATTTGGAACTTCATTAAGACCCAGCGTTCCTCGCGAAACTTTTGTTCTGAATATGAGTACAATGGCAATATAATGTCTGGATTAGATGCTGCGAATGGTTTTGCAACATTTTTCAAATCTATGTTTTTAACAAATGTGCCCACTTTTTCAACAAATGTCCCAAAAAACTATGAAGATAGTAACTTGTGTTCTTCGCGCATTAGTATCGATCACATTAGCAAATCCGATTTATTGCAGGCAGTAAAACGCTTGAAGGTTCGATCTTCTATCGGACCCAATGGTATACCCGCCTATATTATAAAAGATTGTATTGGAGTACTACAAGTGCCTCTACTGCATATTTTGAATTTAGCCGTAAAAACAGCTACCTATCCCACGCTATGGAAAATTTCGCGTGTTACTCCGGTACACAAGGATGGTTTAAGGTCTAAAATAGTTAATTACAGGCCAATTGCCGTACTCTCAGCATTAGCCAAAGTGTTTGAGTACATTTTAAATCGACATATTACCATACAGTTTAAACAACAATTTCATGAGTGTCAGCATGGGTTTAGAACGGGTAAGTCAACTACCACCAATTTAATAAACTTTGTTGACTATTGCGTTACCGAAATGGACCACAATAGGCAAGTGGACGCCGCATACTTTGATTTTAAAAAAGCTTTTGACCGCGTACACAACAATGTCCTATTACAAAAACTAGACGCTGTTGGATTCACTCCTAAACTTACAAAATTATTTGCTAGTTATTATACTAGTCGAATTCAATACGTGCAGCTAGGTAATTATCACTCTGACTCATATTTCACTCGCTCTGGTGTGAGTCAGGGCAGTGTCTTAGGCCCAACCCAGTTTTTAATCATGGTCAATGACTTGCCCAGTGTCATCTCTTCGGCACAATGTCTCATGTTTGCAGATGACCTAAAACTGTTTTTGGGCATAAATTGTACGAAAGACTGCGAAGCGCTTCAGCGGGACATCGATAGTGTTGTTGCTTGGGGTGCGCGCAATCACCTAGAGTTTAATACGGCCAAATGTAAAACCATAACGTTTACTCGTTCACGAGCTCCACGCACATACAATTACAAAATATCTGGTGTACCGCTGGAGCGGGTCACTCAAATCCACGACCTAGGTGTTACACTAGACTCGTGTCTAACTTTTAACACGCATATCGCAAACATATGTAAACAGAGCTATATGTCCCTAGGCTTTGTGATGAGACAATCATCCCTATTTCAAAGTAAGAGTACTATCATTGCGCTTTACTTTTCTTTCGTTCGTAGTATTTTGGAGTATAACTCCATAATCTGGGACCCACATGAGGTCAAGTACAGCGTGATGATTGAACGTGTACAACGTAAATTTTGCAGATTTTTATACAAAAAGTTATACGGTTATTATCCATATTTATATCCGTCCCTATTTGTATCCGGCGCGTTAGGTCTCGATACTCTCACATTAAGACGTAAGTGTGCTATATTATTACATTATTACTTATTATTTAATAATAAAATTGAAAATTCATATATATTATCGCATTGTTCGCTATTAGCACCAAACCAATATACACGGCTTCGTTCACGTCCCCTGTTCGCTCTACCACAGGTGCGTACGTGTACTGCACAATATGCACCTACTAGCCAGGCTATTGCGTTGCTAAACTCACTGATTACTCACTATCCGCAAGTTGATATATTTTTCACCAAATTCGATCTATTCTTAAAATTTTGTTTGTATTTTTTATCTTTTAATTTTACTTTTAAATTATAAAAGTGTAATGGCTCTCTACACGTTTTGGGAGACTGTAAGTGTAGTAAGTAGTTGAATGATTAATAAATAAATAAATAAATAAAGAGTAAGCCCAGAGGTGTACTCTTTGCTCGTTTGCAATAAAAAAAAATCACATTTATTTCTGATGTTTACGCGAATATTATACATTTAAAATAAAACTAATCTTAGATAATTTATCGCGTTTCCATGTCTAGTATCATGATTTTTTTTCAAAACTTCGGGCAAATATAAATTTAATACAAAGGCAATAAAATCCGTAAATAATTTTATCTTAAGATGCACATTACTTACAATTGCCTAACATTCTGTGGTACAGCTGATCTGGGCACTCTCCTAGGTTTAGCAGCTCCAGCCATGAACCTCTGTCCAGTCTGCAATATGAGGTCATTTAATCCAACAACACGACGCCTTCGTTCTTCATCTAGTTGTATACCACTCTGTTCAAAGTCAAACAAGAACAGCTCTGCTAAATGCTGATCACCTGATGTACCTCTACGAACCGAGTCTCGTAGAGCTTCATAGAGGCCCTTGTGAGTGTTTAATCTAAAATTATATATTTATATAGAAAAAAATGGGCGTCTGTAAAGTCTGTTTCATCATCATCTCAGCCCATATACTGTGGGGCTTGGGCCTGCTCCGCTAGTCAGGCGTATTGGTATAAGGTTTTGTTTCGAGTTTCCCTTCCCTTGCATAGATATTATATGCATATTATATCCCATAGTCGTCTTATACGACACCTACGGGCAAGAGAGGAGATAGTGAATTAAATTCCTACTCCATGACCACACAGATAAAAGTCGGTTTACGTGCGATAATTTTATGTGATAGGTAGGTTAGGTCATAAAACGTTGATGAAAAATTGGATTATTTTATGAATTGAATTATTTTCACTGTATTATCATTATTTTGTAATACAAAGGAGTTAAAAGATTTTTTTTTTTTTCGTTTAATTAACATTTATTCAAATACCAGCAACCTGCCCTCGCTTTTGTTTCAGTCGCCTTACCCGCGTAGTTCCCGTTCCTGTGGAAATACCGGGCTAAAATATTGCCTATATTACTCCCTGATATTATAGCTTTTCATTGGTGAAAGAATTTTTGAAATCGGTTCGGTGGTTTAAGCGTGAAAGTGTAACAAACAATAAACTTACTTTCGCATTTATAATATTAGTAAGGCTTTGTTTACTTAAATTAGAGATATATGCGTCACAAGCCAAATGCTTAGGCCGATCATGCCTCTATTACGCTTGTGTTGCGCTCTGCCTTGCACGTTCAGCTCAGACGTAACACGTTAGGACATTGTCACGACAATGAGTCATGTTTTCCGTGCGTGCAGCCGGCGTCCTCTATTTTTTCTTTAAAGACTAAGGAAATAATCCTTGTGTTGCAGGGGATGTTACAAACATACAATTAGCGAACACAAATTACATCCAGACTCAGAACCACAACTTGTGGCTCACACCGCGTAGAATTCGAACCCATGACACTCGCACGGTAGGTCGGTATCTGAACCACTACGCCCTGTGCTTACTACTATAGAAGTAATCTTCTTCACAGCCTATTAAAATCCTGCTGCTGTGATCACACTTTCTCTTAGAGATAGATACTGTTCAATGAGTTGGCATGAGCATTTTTTCTTGCAGTAATCTCCTAAAATTCATTAATTGTCTTATATAAGATGGGGAAACAGTAAATTTAATACATAAACAATAATAATATGACTTACTTTTCCACAACTCCACTAACACTGATACAAGCTTCCTCCGCAGCACTGGCAAAGTGGGACTGTGGGTGAGCAATCCTCACAAACTCAGCAAGGTCGGCAACCTTGCACAATGTGTCCGACAGCTCATCAAAAATCTCCACCATAGGCCTAGTGGGATTTGATGTAGCTTCTTCTATCAATTGATCTGTCGCTGTGATGGCTTGATCTTTTAATGTGTAGAAACCTTCAAAACTTACTAGTTCTGGTTTATTAAATAGTCCCTAGAACCAATATAAAATTATAAGCAATTATCTAAACTATCTTAGAGGTATTTCCCATAGCAATTAATTTGCATACCAATTAATTATGTCTACTATATCTCAGCATACCACTAACTTCCATAAATCACATTCCAAACACACAAGGCATCTATCATGACTAGGCTAACAAGGACTAGCTATACATCAAAATTGTTATTTTACAAAATCAATCAAATTTTAATATTTTATTTGATATTATGTGCTATAATCTATACATCATCATTCATCATTATAATTTTAGCTTATATACACCCCACTGTCAGGCTCGAGCCTCCTCCACAATAGGAGAGAAATTGACCTTCTATACCATGCTAGTAAAACGGGCAACCCGTTTTCGTTGGTGTAGGGTTGTATTTAGTGTTTTCCTTCTCTTACGTAGATATTATATGCATATTTATTATCATTTAATCCCTTAGTAGCCTTTTACAACATCCACGGGACAAGGTGAAGGGTGGTGAATTGTATTCTAACTCCATCACCACATAGAAAATCTATGCAGATAATTTTAATATTATAGATATTAAAATAAAATTGGAGTGTCTGTTTGTAATGTCAAAATAATAGGCTTTTTTCATGCTCACACGGTTATTTGCACGTCACCTATGCCTAAAATACAGATTAAAAAATTTTTGACTGTCTGTTTGTTCCGGGTAATCTTCAAAACAGCTGGACCGATTTCAAAAATTCTTTCACCAATGGTAAGCTATAATATCAGGGCGTAAACTAGGCTATATTTTATCCCAGTATTCTCACGGGAACGGGAACTACGCAGATAAAACCACTAAAACCGAAGCAAAGCGAGGGTGGGTTGCTTGTATAAATATAAATCACAATGGGCATTCAAGAATGAATGCAAGTAATTATAAACAAAAATAACATTCCTGTGTTCCATATAAACAAAAGATATAAGATATTGATTAGATATTAAATATTAACAGTGTTGCACTAACAGTCCTCTCCCTAAGCGAGTCAAAGACTGGTCTTGATGTTGGCCTAGTGTTGAAAGCAGTGGCTAATGGAGACCAAGTGCTGACACAGTGTCCCGGCTTCTTACGGCCATGCTTTAACACCCACAGAGGCTTCAATAGTTTCATGATTTCAATTCTTCTAAAAATATAAAAAAAAAACACTGTTCACTCAATTTCTATTTGAAGAACTCACTATATTAGTTTCATGATCATCATCGCAGCCCGCATACCTCTCACTGTTGGGCTCTGGCCTCCTCCACAGTAGGAGGGAATTTGACCTACCATACTGTGCTGGTCAGACATATTGGTATAGGGTTTCGAGTTTTCCTTCTCTTGCACAGATGTTATGTGTATATTATATCCCTTAGTCGTCTCTTACGACATCTATATTAGTTTATTATGCCATAATTTCTTTTTTCATCTGTTTGTTCCACTATTGGGCTTGATCTTACTACATAGTGAAAGAAAAATTGGCTCCTGTACAATTGATGACCATGCTCATCAAATGACATCTGGTTTTAATTCAAATTTATTTATCTTTCAATGATTCATCCCTTAGTCGTCTTTTATGAGCACCCATGGGAAAGAAAAATTCTTTTATTACTCCCTCACTGCAAAGACAACTGTTCTTAATTTATAATAATAGATTTTAGTGCATACTTAAAAACCTAGTCCTTGAGGTATACAACAGGTAGGCATAACGTTTTTCTTATATTACTATAGAATTCGATGAATAGAGTTTAACTGTTTCTTAGAAGGTCTTCAAGTGAAAGTGAACACATTAAAACTTACTAAGTCAATACTTGTGACAATTGTGAATTAAAAATCCTCAATTTAGTGATTGAAAAAGTATTTAAAAAGTATTAACAGCTATAAAACTAAAACAAATAAATTACTTACAAATTAGTAGACACAAATATACGAGCATTAGCTATCTTCAGTGACTATTCTACAAGCAACTTGAACAAATATGTTAAAAGTACTTTTTTACAAAAATATTGCGCCAGAAGGTCGTAGATTATTGTGCAAGAATTAAATATATGAAATCTCTTTTCGTTTATATTTGTAGAGGTTAATAATATGAAAAGTTATGACAAATGACTCCCTAACTTATCTCATGGAATGCATACTTTTCAATTTTTATAAAGGGGGACTTAAATTAATAGGTGTATAATTCCAACACTTATATAAAATTAAAAATACATACCTATTTCATACAATTCAGTATTATTTTACGTTACGAGTTTATGATTACTGATGACATAAAGGACAAAATTGTGAACATGTCAGATATTTTTTTTTTGTTTGGATCGCCCTTACGGGCAGGCTAAAGTCATTTCGACCATACTGCCTTGTCTTACGTAGCTTACTTCTTTACATATTATTTACTTCTTCATATTGTATAACTTATTATTAGTCATTGTCCGTCAGTAAGTCAAGTCATTATCATTAAATAGGCGCTGAAAACCTAATTAAATAATTTCTCTGGGCATTCCAGTAGAATATGCAAATACACGTAAACCACTCTTATATCACATTCACCACAATTCAGCACCTTAATTGTATTATATTACATAAAACTTCAGCAAAATTATTCAATATAACACCATAAAACACTAAAAAAATTACTATAATACAAGAGCTTCAACATGACATTTCCATATTCGCGCCGAAACTCCTATGGAGACTCTACCCCTCCATAGAAACCAGCGTTACCAACTCCCTAAAATATTTATCCCTAAATCATACTTAAAAACCCCTATAATTGCCACAATTAGATGAAAATCCCCTAAAAATGATTTCATTAAAATAAGAATAAATAATAAATTAGTACCTGTACTGAAAATAAATATATATCCGGGCAAAAAAGAAATATGCCTCATATATGTGACATTTATGTGCTGTGTGGTAGCGGCTTCGAATACTACCAACCCTTACTTTGCTCGTGGGTGTCGTAAAAGACGACTAAGAGCCCTAGATTGACCCGGACCAACTCCATCTGGTACCATTTGGGTCAACGATTACATTCCCAAGGAAGGTTGACGTCAGGCAGGCGGCCGGTCATAAAAGTCATTGCCGAAACTTTTTGCAATATGTCAAAACAGATGACATATTGCGTCGACCCCAAGTAATTGGGATAAGAGCAAGATGATGATGATGATATGTGACATTTATGAGACATAGTTACTTAATAAACAATAATAATAATAATTAGGTAAGCTCCAAACTTTACTGGGACCGGTCTATCACCATGGACAGGACTATTCTTGCGAATAAGCCTGATATCGTGCTGATGGATACTAGATGTCGCTACGCTGTCATTTTTATTTTTTTATTCAAAAAAGCCCTAAAAATGCCTCTAAAAATAGACCGTCCCTAAAAAAACCCCATTCCACTTATTTACCCCCTAAATTTGGGGGGAAAATCCCTAAGTTGGCAACACTGATAGAAACTTCAACAGATGAGAGAGGACAGTTATAATCTTTTTTTATTATTTTATCGCCCTTATAGGCAGGCTAAAGTCCTTTCGAACATACTGCCTTGTCTTGTGTAGCTTACGAATAATTTTCTTCATATATTATTTTATCACTATCGTGCTGTGTGGTAGCGGCTTCGAATACTACCAACCCTTGCTTTGCTCGTGGGTGTCGTAAAAGACGACTAAGAGCCCTAGATTGACCCGGACCAACTCCCATCTGCTACCATTTGGGTCAACGATTACATTCCCAAGGAGGGTTGACGTCAGGCAGGCGGCCGGTCATAAAAGTCATTGCCGAAACTTTTTGCAATATGTCAAAACAGATGACATATTGCGTCGACCCCAAGTAATTGGGATAAGAGCAAGATGATGATGATTATTTTATCACTTCTTTATATTGTATAGCTTATTAATAGACATTGTCCATCAGTAAGTCACGTCGTTACCATTAATTAGGCGCTGAAAATCTAAGTAAATGATTTCTTTGGGAATTTTGGTAGAATAGGAAAATACACGTAAACCACTATTATATTACATTCACCACACTTCAATAAAAGACTAAAAAATGAATATAATACAAGAACTTAACATGACCTTTCCATATTCTTTTCTTTTTCTTTTTTGTCTTGGCAATCAGCTACAAATACGAACCATTTTTGCCAGTGTCGAGTTATAATTTTCCTTACTTTATAAACTATCAGTTTCTTCTAATTAGTTATTGTCCGTCAGTAAGTCAAATCATCGCCTTTAACAGTGTTATGGCCACTATTAACGGTATCTTCTGCGATTTTTGCTGGAAACAAAAAAGTATGTAAAGCACTTTTATATCATATTCACAATACCTCAGCAGTTCCACTACATGACATTTTCATATTCCCGCCAAAAACAGTTATTATCATCTTCTTCTTTTTTGTCTTGGCAATCAGCTACTAATACGAGCCATTTTTGTCCGTGTACAGTTTTAGCTTTCTTTTCAAATTATCAGTTTCTTCATGTCAGTAATGGTCCGTCAGTCAAAGTCAAAGTGTCGCCCTCAGCAGTGTAATAGCCACTGTTAAGGGTATGTTCTGAGAATTTTGGTGGAAACATAAAGGTATGTATAGCAGTTTTATATCATATTCACTACACCTCAACAGTTCTGCCACTATATATTACACAAAATGGCATCAAAATTATTTAATATAACACGTTAAAACACTAAGATATTGAATATAATACAAGAACGCCACATGACACTTCCAGATTCCCGCCAAAAACCCCTAGCTTATGATGAAATACAATTAATGAACACTTTATGAGTTAAAATCAAACAAAAACTATTTTTTTTAATGCTTTGATTATTCGAAAGGAGTACAATCAAATCAAGGACAACGTCACTATTATTATCATTGCTGGAGCGTTCCTGCTAGAATATATATATATATATATATTATATATATATATATTGCCAACGGTGGCAAACAAGCAAGCAGCACACCTGATGGTCAGTAATACTGCCGCACATGGACCTTTGCAATACCAGGGGCACAGCCAGGCCGTTGCCTACCGTGAAGGAAATAGTCTTCTTAAACCTCGTTTAAAGAGGACATGTCATAGCGCTCGGGAAACACAGCAGCAGGTAGTTCATTCCAGAGCTTGCACGTACGTGGGAGAAATGATCGTTGGAAACGTACAGTTGAAGACCAAAACGTTTCCAGGTGAAATGGATGAACCCTGCTACGATTTCGAATGGTACGTTGATAGAATGGTGACGGTGGTACCAAGTCAAATAGTTCCTCAGAGCACTCCCCGTGAAAGAGTCTGTAGAGTACACAGAGTGAGCCAAAGTCTCTCCGCTGCTCCAGCGACTCCAATCCATCCGTAAGATTGGGATCCCCGACGATTCGAACAGCCCGTCTTTGCAGGGAGTCAAGTGGATCTAGCTGATATTTGGGCGCACCTGCCCAGAGATGTGAGCAGTACTCCACATGAGGACGAACTTGTGCAAGGGGTCCTTCTTTGTAGTGAACGCGCAAACTTGTGTCTTTGTAGGATTGAACTGGACTAAGTTCCGATCACTCCATTCCGAGGCCCGCCCCAGAGAGCGCTCAACTTCAGACACAAGTTGAACCCTTCTTTCCTGAGTACTCCGAGGGATATTCCGTTGCTCGGTGTACCGCTCATTACTGTCATCCGCATAGCAACGCATACTCTCGATAGGGAGCATGTCATTGATATGCAGGATAAACAACGTTGGGGAGAGCACCGAGCCTTGTGGTACACCAGCATTAATGGTCATGGTATCGGAGCAGGAGCCATCTACCATCTACGACGACTTTTATACTCCGACCATCCAAAAAGCTGGCGATCCAATTACAGAGTCCCTCGGGGATTCCGTATGATGGTAGCTTCGATAGAAGTGCCCTGTGCCAGACCCTATCGACGCCTTTGCTATATCTAGGCTGAACGCCAGCGCCTCAGCCTTGCCCTCCAAGGGCTCTGCCCAACGGTGTGTGAGGTACACTAGAAGATCACCAGCTGACCGACCGTGACGAAAGCCGTATTGGCAATCACTGATTAGCTGGCGATCCTCAAGGTACTGCAGAAGCATAATATATTTACCATTTTTGCCATAATAGTGACACTCATTAGATCAATTGGTCGATTGCAACCGTCTTATGAATAAACATGTTTATTTTATTAACAAGAATCCATACATTCACTCTGAGGCAAAGAGTAGTTTTTTAATGGTAAATTAATACATGTATTTTATAATGAAACTGTCTTTTGTAATTGTAAAAAAATGTTGAAATTTTTATATAGGTACAGTACTAGGATTATTTCTGTTATGAATAATTTAATAAAGATCGCTTATCGATTTACGTATATCGATTGTCGCATCTCTTTTTTATTTTCAGTCCAATAGGACCTTGTACGTGCGTATGCGTCATTTTTCTATTAATTTAGATTTATTTTATTTAATATCACATTATTTATATTGTCTTACGAGGTACATTTTAGGCATGAATATTGTTATATTTATAATTTTGCACTTCAGTAATTATTATTCACAGAATAAAACTGGCACGTAAAGAATGAAAATACATCTGTTATGAATTAAAATTTATTGTTGTTCTTAATTTTTTTTTATGGGCAATAAGCTACAATAATATACGCTATTGGTACCAGTGTCAAGTTAAAAACAAATTAATACCTACGTCTTTATACATGTAATAGTCATAATAATATTAGTCTTATAATTAGTCGTTGCCACTGATCGGAAGCTAATAGCCAAATTAGCTGATTTCTCTGGAAAATTTGCAGAACATAAAAATGCATGCAATAAATTCACAATTAAATCATATTCATTACACTTCAGAATTTTCTCTGCGTTATATTACATAAAATACTAGCAAGAGTACTCAATATAACACTGTAAAACACCAAAGTAATAAATAAAATTTAAAAGCGCGCGTTAAAAACACCAAAATAAAGTTAGCCAAAATTTATTATTTTTAGAGTATAACGATAGATGGTGCTATAGTTTCCCTAATTTAATCTTTTTATTTTTACCATTGTCATTACTTTAACCGCAATCATCATAGTTGACCGCAGTTGCCCGTAATGTGTTTTGATATATTTTGAATGTTTTGTTTTGTTTATTATATCCTCAAAAATAAACAATGACCACTTAGCACCAAAAACAATCTGTGAATCTGAAAATATATGTGTTTTATTATACCTATGTGATTTAAATATATTATCATGGTAAGGTTAAACTTTTCGTTCTGTTATAAACGTCTTCTTTGGGTGTTAGATGTGTTTTATTGTGAAATGTCTTGAATTTGTGTTTTAGTCTACTCCACTACCTCAGCAGCAGCGTCGCTCAACAGGGGAGAATAAGAAAGCGACTCCCCCACTGTCGTCGAACGTCGTGACGAGAAACGGAGCACGCAAGGCTAAGATTCAAACTCGCGCTATGTCCGCAGGTGTCAAGGTAGCCGTCTATTATGAATACCGCCTACACTACTGTCTTAATCTGTTTAGTACTATTAATAGAAATTATCTATAGTTAAGAAATTATAAGAATATTATTATACATATATATGTCTTTCCAGCCAGCATATAAAATACTAACTATAGTTAAAAATTAATTAAGAGTAATATTACCAAACTCAGTATGTCAATATTACTTAAAATATAATTGAATAAACTAATTTGAAAGTGTATACAATCACTATACTAAATCTTACATTATATAAGACTAAATAGCTATTAATTTTTATCTTGCAAAGAATAAAATATTAATCAAAAATTCAATTATAAACACACATAATAAGTAATTAATTATTAATCTAACTTAATACTTTCAAATATAATTTCTCAGAAAAATCTAATAACATATTTGTCTACCCTTGACGCAAAACTATGTCATGATTAAAGACAATTATCATTCATCATTATTTTCATCATCACTGTTGGGCTCGAGCCTCCTCCACAATAGGAGGGAAATTGTCCTTACTATATCAGTGTGGTATGACAAGTTGGTATAGGGTTTCGAGCTTGCCTGCTCTTGCATAGATGTTACATGCATATTATATCCCTCAGTAGTCATTTACGACATCCACGGGCAAAATAGGGAGTGGTGAATTGTATTCTTACTCTGTCACCACACAGAAAAGACAATATTCAATGGCATTTCTATTCCAATTATCTTGTGTTATATAATATCTCATATATAAAAAATGCTCTATCATCAATGAAGTTGTCTGCAAGTTATCTGGATAATTAAATCTTGATTCAATTGTGACATTATTACTGTCATTTCTTTTGAGTGGTAATTATAATTCTTGATTCATTCTCGTACTTTTATTTTAAATGACTATATTTATCATTTAATTATGAATACACAATTAATGAGTGTTCTTTGTGAAGATAAATTAAAAATACAATGTGTTACAATCTCTTCCTTTAGTTCAAATGTGTGAGATAAATAATTTATCTTTGGCATTACCAATCGAAAAAAAGGCTCATTTCATAAGATAGTCTGTTTACCAAAAAGGATTTTAACTAGATTTTGAAGTATAATGTTGCACCAAAATGCAGCTGAAAGTTTACTATAGATATTACGTATTCTGCAGAATATTGATACTGGCTGGAGTAAGGTATTACTCAGCTAATGATTTCTGATGTTTACGCGAGTATTATACATCTATACCAATAAATAAAATTGGAGTGTCTGTTTGTAATGTCAAAATAATAGGCTTTTTTCATGCTCACACGGTTATTTGCACGACACCTATGCCTAAAATAGCAATTAAAAAATTTTTGTCTGTGTCTGTCTGTTTGTTCCGGGTAATCTTCAAAACGGCTGGACCGATTTCAAAAATTCTTTCACCAATGGAAAGCTATAATATCAACGCGTAAACTAAGCTATATTTTATCCTGGTATTCCTACGGGAACGGGAACTACGCGGGTAAAACGATTATAACCTATAACCGAAGCGAAGCGAGGGCGGGTTGCTAGTTTTAAATAAAACTACTTTACGGATTTTATCGCGTTTGTATTTGATTTTTGATTACCCGACGTTTCGAACACTTTACAGCGTTCATGGTCACGGGTAGACTAAGATGTCTCACGTCCAACAAGTCATCGTTACTGCAGAAAATTTATAATTATAATAAATGTATAAGCAGAAAATTTATAATTATAATAAATGTATAATTATAAATTTTATATAATAATAAATGTATAAGCAGAAAATTTATAATTATAATAAATGTATAATTATAAATTTTCTGCAGTAACGATGACTTGTTGGACGTGAGACATCTTAGTCCACCCGTGACCATGAACGCTGTAAAGTGTTCGAAACGTCGGGTAATCAAAAATCAAATACAAACGCGATAAAATCCGTAAAGTAGTTTTATTTAAAATATTACTCGGCTTTTCTATGTGACAATAGAGTAAAAAAACAATTCACAATCTATCATGCCTATGTTTGTCATAAAAGACAACTAAAGGATAAAATATGTATAATAGATGTCCTTTGCAAGAAATGGTAGACTTGAAATAAAACTCTTTACCCACTCATCTAATTGGCAGTGTATGATAGGTTAATCCCTCCTATTTTAGAGGAGGCTCGAATTCAGAAAATTAGGAAGACAAATATGAGCATACAATTTTCATTGTCATAACAACTATTGTCATAATCTCCTTTTAAATGGTCATTAAAATATTATATACTGTGGTGACAAGCATTGGGGTCTCTTCAGCGCTTTATATTACCTCCTCACAGAATTCACCTCTTAACTTGACTCCCTGCAAAGGCGTGCTGTTCGAATCGTCGGGGATCCCAATCTTACGGACGGATTGGAGTCGCTGGAGTGGCGGAGAGACTTTGGGTCACTTTGTGTACTCTACTAACTCTTTCACGGGGAGTGCTCCGAGGAACTGGTTGACTTGGTGCCACCGTCACCATTCCACCAACGTACCACTCGACACCGTAGCAGAGTTCATGCATTTCACCTGGAAACGTTATGGTCTTCAACTGTACGTTTCCAGCGATCATTTCTCCCACGCACGTGCAAGCTCTGGAATGAACTACCTGCTGCTGCTGCTGTGTTTCCCGAGCGCTATGACATGTCCTTCTTCAAACGAGGTTTAAGAAGAGTATTTTCTTCTCGGTAGGCAGCGGCCCGGCTGTGCCCTTGGTATTGCCAAGGTCCATATGCGGCAGTATCACTTACCATCAGGTGTTCTGCCTGCTCGTTTGCCACCGTTGGCAATAAAAAAAAAACTATGCAGTATGCACTATGCCCTATGAACTGCGACGCGGTCGCCGCCTTCTGTGAGGCCGTAATCTCACGGAAGGAGGCGGCGGATCGTGTGCGAGTAGAGCTCCTATTCGGCGACACGTTCCGCCGCCGGCGACTCGGGCGGCGCAGGCGCGAGTATCTGCGCCTAATGCCGCCCTAGCCGAGGCCGCGGGTGATCGGACCGGGGAATTGTCCGTCACCCGCAGAGAAGCTAACCGCGCGACGGCGACCGACGTCCCAGGACGTCGAGAGGTGAGGGTACCCGAAAGGGTATTCCGTCGGGCCGACCACTGACGACAAGTCACATCTGCTCCGGTGGTCGGCACAACAACGAGGTGACGTGGGTACGGGTGGTTTATGGGCCCGCGCGCCGTCCTTTCATCGCCCCAGACGGACTGGACCGCGCGTGCGCTTACCATAGCCCACCCATAAAAAATAAAAAAAGTATGCACTATGCCCTACCTTTTCTTTTTTGTATCACTGAACCTTATTGAACGTAAGCACACTCTCTTTGTCTACTTCTTAAAAAAAACAACCCTTGAAAGAAAGAATAAACTAAATAAGAGAATATGGCGCTCCGCATGTGGTTTATATGGCAGTGTCCACATTTGATACAGCATTTTGCAATATCAAGGGTAGTTAGTGTTATGGTTAGGTACATTACCTCGACGCCGCTCACCGCCATCTCGAGACGGCGTGGCCTGCTTGGTTCTTTTTAACGAATATGCAGATAAGTGCACCGGTTAATATTTCGTACCTAAATTACCGTAGATACGAGCTGGAGCACTCCTTCCGTCGCAAATTAGGGGTGTGCGTGTTCATTTGGAGTGATATCTGTTGTCGCCACATTCCAGCCCTCAAGCATGGTGACTTGCTGCATGGTGACCATGAATGCGCGTAGCCTATGGAGGGTTTACCCGCATTTACGCCGCATGCCTTTACAGGTCCCATGGCCCTGTAAGGGATCCGGCGTCTTCAGTTATTGGAACGAAGTTCCTTATCGCGCGTTGTGAAAGGGGGCTAGACGGAAAAAATTCTTACGAAAAGTTGTCACGACACTTTTTGCTATAGTAAGCTATTGTAAGCTGTGCGGCGTCGTATGTTTCTCTGTCTGTCTCTCTCTCTCTTATAGAAACCAAGCCAGATATTTTCATTTCTATTTCGCATTGAACAGTGTGGTGTCGCGACGATTATTTTTGTTGAGTGTATACAACAACAAAATATAATACTACCATTGATGCAGTTTTTTCAAGACATTTAAATAAAATAGAATCCCAAACATATGTTTCCTACTTCAGTTACCACAAGCCAATTATTACGAAAATTGAGCCTACTGATTAAGTTTATATAACATTATATTTGTTAATAATAAAAAAAATATTATTATAACTTAAAAAAAATAAAATTTTATTACAATTCCTTCACTAATTAATCGAAAGGAACTTCGTTCCATCCGGGTGTCCCTTGACACCTCTCAAGTTTTTTTTTGAGAACATCGACGGGGATTAATAAAATATTGGCCATCGGTGGAGGTGGTGGTTCTTAGAGACTTCACCGCTTATCATGAAGATTGTTTGGGATACCAGGGATCCCAATCTCCCGGACTAATTGGAGCCGCTAGAGAGACTAGGTTATTTTGTGTAAGAATAGACCAGCTCTTATATGGCGAATACTCTGAGAAACTCTTTGGTTTGGTACCATCGTCACCGTTTTAGCAACGTGCCACTCAACACCGTAGCAGGGTTAATCCATTTCACTTGGAAACATCATAGCCTTCAACTGTACATTTCTCCCACGTATATGCAGGAACTGGAATGAACTACTTGCTACTGTTTCCCGAGTGCTATGACATATCATAGCTGTGCTCCTGGTATTGCAAAGGTCCTTGCACGGCCGTATCCCTTTACATCAAGTGTATTGCTTGTTCGTGTTATCATTAGTAAAAAAGTGTGTGTAGGTTTGAGTATGTTACTTTTAATGATTTTTACAGACTCCCAGCCAATATATGTCCCACCATTACATGTACCTCCTCCATATACGCCATGGAAAATGATCAATTATCCCACAGTCGTCAAACGGATTTATCATCATCGTCATCTCAGCTCAAATATGTCCCACTGCCGGCTCGGCTTCCTTCAAAATAGGATAATTGACCTACGACGCTGGTCAAACGAGTTGTTATAGAGTTTTAGTTCTAGTTTTCATTCTCTTGCATGTTTGTTATATGCATATTCTACCCCTTCGTTGTCTTTTACGATACCCACAGGCAAGATGGTGGTGAATTGTATTTTTACTCAGTCACCACACTGAAAATAGGTTAGCATAGGTTTTTGTTTTGAGTTTGCCTGCTATTTCTATGATGTTATCTGTTTAGATCTCTTAGTCGTCTTGTACAAATGGTAAAAAAGGGGATAGCAAGTGGTATTTTTACCGCCTCATCACACTCAATTGACATAGATTTTTATGCCAAAGTTAGAATATCATCGCCCACATTTGAGAGGCAATTTGACCTTCTGTACCACGCTGGTCAGACGTGTTGGCATAGCGTTAGTCGTCTTCTACGACACCTACGGGCTAGAGAGAGGTTGGTGATTTGTATTCATACTCTGTCACCACACGGAAATAATCATACATTATAGTTTCCAAAGTACCCATTAAAAAAAATTTACTAACTATATCCGATCTACATACACTGTTTGTTGATAAGACGCCGCGTAACGGGGACGATGTCACAGTAGAAAATATCACTTGACACGGGTGTTGGCGATCGTAGTTGGTATTATGAGTTTCCTGTGCTACTACCCTCCTTAATCTTTTCTTAGGACACCCACGGGCAAGTAAATAGTAGTTACACATTATTTGGTTAATCCATCACCACATAACATTGACCACAAACGCTCTATATGGGGATGTTACCCGAAAACAAAGAAAGGAAATAATAGGTCTTTACCTATGTAATTGCCGTTCTGCAGTACTGGCCATTTCAAATCAAAAGAATTTTTGTTTGGCTAAGAATTCTAATTTCAAATTAATTTTATTTTAAAACATGGAATTCATTTTCCAAAAGTAGTCATTTGTTTATTGATTAGTGTTACGTTTTTATCGCATTTCAATCTTTTTCGTCATCATGGATACGTTAAAAATTCGAGTAATTATGGAATATGAGTATCGTCGTGGCAACAACACGGCACAAGCAGAACGCAACATCAACGACGTTTACGGAGCTAACACTACAAACCAACGCACCGCCTGTTATTGGTTTGCTCGCTTCCGTTCTGAAAATTTCGACCTGAAAAATGAACCTCGCGGTCGTCCGAAGACTGGTCGACAATGACGAATTAAAGGCGAATGTGGAAGCCGATGATACACAATCTACGGCTGAATTCGCAGCAGCTTTCGACGTTAGCGTCAAAACAATATGGGTCCATTTGCGTCAAATTGGCAAGGTAAGAAAGCTTGACAAATGGGTGCCCCACGAACTCAATGATCGCCAGCGCGAAATACGCGTCGAGACATGCCTTGCATTGCTCAACAGACACACAAATGTAGGAATTTTGAAACGCATTGTTACTTGCGATGAAAAATGGATTCTGTTTGATAACCGCAAGCGCTCAGCAAGTTGGTTGGATCCTGGTTCAGCACCTAAACAATGCCCTAAACGAAAACTTACCCCTAGAAAAGTGATGGTCACTGTTTGGTGGTCTAGCGCCGGGGTGATTCATCACAGCTTCTTACCAAACGGGGTGAGCATTACTGCAGATGTATACTGTGAAGAACTGAACACAATGATGAAGAAGCTGGCACATCTCCAACCAGCATTGGTCAATCGCTCGTCTCCGCTGCTCCTGTACGACAATGCGCGACCTCATACTGCACAGCAGACGGTCTCCAAGTTGCAAGAACTGGGGTTGGAAGCTCTCCATCTTCCGCCATACTCACCAGACCTTGCGCCTACAGACTACTTCTTTTTCCAGAATTTGGATAACTTTTTGGCGGGAAAGAAATTCAATACTCGAGAGGCAGTACAAAATGCCTTTGAAGAATTTGTTGCCTCCTGTCCAGCTGATTTCTTTAAGAAGAACATCAATAAACTGCCGCTGCGTTGGCAAAGATGCATTGATTGCATGGGTGATTACTTCGATTAATACAAATAAAAAATACATGAATAAAATCGTTTTAACTTTTTTCATACATAACGGCAATTTCATAGGTAAAGACCTAATATATTATCGAAGCTACAAAACACATACTACACAATTTAAAATGAAAAAAAAAATACAGGAATAGCAATGACGATTTCTGATGTTTACGCGAGTTTTACACATTGTAAATAAAACTATTTTACAGCGTTCATGGTCATGTTTACGGACTCGTGACAATGACCATGAAAGAAGTTTTGTCGGAAGTTTAAACATTGTAAAGTGTTGGAAACGTCGCGACGCGTCGGGCAATCAAAATTCAAATACAAACGCGATAAAATTCGTAAAATAATTTTATTTACAATAGCTATGATTTTAGGACAGAAAAAACAAATAAAAAGGTTAAATTAAGAAAAGAAATGCATTAACACATACAAATAACGGTGTTGCCGAGGCGCCTCCCTCCCGTGTTTGTCCTTTTTGCGAGTCATAGACCGGTCCTATCACTCGCGATATCGTCTTGGGAAAATTTAAAAACTGTACCTATGGTCAACGTAATTAGTGAAATAGAGTAACAGTACATCAAGTTGTGGTGTTAAATGGTGTTCCTACTGTCGTCCCGATGAGGTTGGGCACCGCTTATAGCCAGGCTAAAAGAAAGTCGCTAACATAATTCAATCTATTAGTGATGTTTATTACTTACTAAACAAACTCAGACCCCCAAAGAGCAATCTGTGGAACATTATATAGGTAGTTATATATATAGTTATTAAAACCAATTTTTTTTTGGGACAGGCATCAGCATCTGTAGTCGCTGCGAAACGGAAGGCGCAACAAAAAAAGAAGCATAATTTTGACACAGAATTAAGGGATCACTATCAAATCGTAAGTTTATGCACGAATAGTTACTTTTTAATTTATATTCAAAGTCCCATCTAAAAATTCTGACTCTTCTGAATTCGGACTCTGTCGGAGCACATATATGTTGACAGTTCTGTCAAGGCACTCAATCAGAACGCGGTCGCTACTGAGATGATTCGGCCAGAAATGCGTAATTGATTATCTATTAAGTAATTGTTAGTTGTAGACTTAATAATTAAACGGTTTTATTTAGCTTACCCTGTTTGTTGGTTTATTTTTTCTTTGTTGGGTCAAATTTAGTAATTGAAATTTCACCCTCTTCCTGTCAACAGATTGACCTGAAATTTGGTATACGCCTTTGGTTTTGGTGACAATACAATTATGTATAGTCAATATTTTTGTAAATTCAAGATGGCCGCCGTTACAAAATGGCGGATAACCTATTTTTTTTTTCAATCTCATCAATATGGGTATCAAATGAAAGGGCTTGACAAGTAGAATACAATGCACTATACAAATTCAAAATCTAAGATGACCGCCGCTACAAAATGGTGGACAACCTATTTGTTTTTCAATCCCATTAATATGGGTATTAAATGAAAGGGCTTTACAAGTAGAATACAGTGCTCTATACAAAATCAATATAAAAATTAAAGACTAGAAAATAAAAAAAAGGAAAAAAATAAATTTTAAATTAAACGGTTTTATTGTAAAGAAACAGTAAAAATAAAATCGTGGGGCACGTCAAATATCTACAATTGTCGATTAAAAACTGATATCATAGGAAAGTACAAAGGCGGTGTATCTTCATTTTACATGGTCGCATTAGTCCGCGTTAGAGGTATAGAAAAAAAAATATAGTGAAGTAATCATTTTTTTAAAGGCACAACACTAAGGAATAAATCTTTCTTTCCTCCCCTCCGCACTAAGGTCTACATCCTTGTACCGCGGGCGATTTTGTAAACATAGAATCAATAGACACAAATCTCACTCAGACTTTGTGAAAAGGAATTGTCCTACGTCGGGATCGAATTTACGACTCTTGATAGGAGAGGATACTTGGACCACTCTGCCATCGGTGCGTATTTCTAAGTGAATGTTGGTTTTTGGTTTTTGGACGATGAACTTTGGAACGAACCGAAACAAAGTTCACTGTCCAAAAACCTACTACCAAAACATTTTAGTTATCTTGCGTTTTATATGCATAGTTAATCGTTCGAATGGATACCGTAATGTATGTCAAATTACACTCGTTAGATTGGTCGTCGAATTCGAGAGATTTTAGCGCTAGGTAAACAAATATATCATCATTTGAACATTTTTGTTATTTAGGACTCGGAACCAAGCTTAAGTGCTGCGTACAAATATTTTCGTTGCATGTTAGCGATTTTGCTTGAAAAATATGATTATTAAATTGTTGATAGAGTTTTTGTTAACTGTTTTTTTTTTTTTATTAAAACCTAGCAAATTATATTTCGAGTTTTCCTTCTCTTGCATCATTCAATTTATTATTGCGAAATAATACATAAAGTGTTACAAATAATATTAGTCTCAGCATGGTCGACTTTACAATTAACATAATATAATAATCAAAAATACAGTCGACAACATCTTAAAAATTATGAAAATCATTGCAATTAATAATTCGTCATTAAAAATTTCTGCCGACGACCGACCGGTTAAGTGATTGGTGATCGAATCAGGCATTATTCCATCTTTTTGATTCGATCAATCACGACCGACACAGGTGTAATAGTCATGTATATTAGTAATCTCTAATTTCTTTGGGTAGGTGATCATATACCTATACCTTTGGCACCATTGCATAGACGCTTTTTTTGACAAGCATAATCTTTACGCATAATAAATGTAGTTTATCACAACGATATCAGCTTTTGATAAATTAAAATAACTTTGTATTGGTTTTGACACACATACCAACTTCGTATATACATATCGCACTATTCCTGTAAAAAAGACAAATACACTTGCGCCCAAAATGTTTTATTGCGTGAATAAAGCGAGCATCATGGTTTACACCTTATGTCAAAATCTCATTAAGCTATCGACAAAACTAAAGGAATATATGCAAAAATACTATAATTTTGCGATCTTAGAAAACATAAAATGCCAGCATAAAATAGAGGTTTGCATATTTACATTTATACGCTTTACAATTATCCCGTTCATAAAAAGTCATAATTATGTTTACGTAAATTTTAAAGGAAGGTTTACAAGAAAATTTATAACGCAAGTATACTTAAATACTTGTTCGAGCATTGTACAATCTAGGAATTATGTGTAATTCTAATTACTTATTTCTTCTACGAAACTTTTAGATGACAGTTTATGTGTAATTATTGTTACATACAATTCATTTGTTTTATTTTCCGTTAAAGAACAACGGGATTATACTTGCAACGCTAGATTACAACGAAGTTAATGAGAGAATAAAGCCGGAAGTAGATTTAATTAAGTTCATATATTTGAAAATACATGGCGAAAAAGCAATAATTATACTTACCCCTGCAAATATTCTTTGCGTTTTGTGGAATACAGAAGTAACAGACTTTTTAGATTATCTCGAAGTACATTAAGCTGTTCCTAAATTAAAAAACAGGTGTAGTTGTAGGCAACTGTGACCTACGATTTTCTCTTTGAAACATATTTCTAGAACTCGTAATTAAAAATATAGAACATTTTTTCAAGCTCCTGAAAAGTTGGCAAAAATCACTTACTTCTTTCTTCCAGGAATAATGCGAATGATGGCAGTGTCAATAGTTTTAGCTGCCGAAAATGTGTTTTACAAGACTGTGTGCGGTCCAATTTACAGATCGATCTTACACTTTTTTTGAGCAACAAAAACGTCTTGATTGTTTGTGGCATTACCCCAAAATATTATTCTATATCTAAAGGTTGATGTAACATCGACGAGTGTTGGAGACGCGCACCCGCGGCGGTATTGTCTCGTTGCAGGAGATTACCGCCTGGCGGGTCGACGCCCGCCGAGACGTCATTGTCCGTTGGGCAGTCCGGCTGGAGAGGCCTCGGTACGGTGTCAGGACCGTCGAGGCCTTTCGGCCGGTGCTGATGGAGTGGTTGGAGCGGACGCACGGGGTGCTTTCTTTCCGACTGGTACAGGTGCTGACGGGGCATGGTTGCTTCGCCAAGTACCGGCACAAGATCGTCAGGAGGGAGAGCACACCGTCCTGCCACCACTGCGATTGTGACGAGGACACGGCGCAGCACACGCTCGAGGTGTGTGCCGCGTGGGCGGGGGATCGCCGTGAACTCGTCGCGATCATCGGTGCCGACCTGACGCTGCCGACCATCGCCAGGGAAATGCTCGACAGCATCAGGAACTGGGACGCGGTCGCCGCTTTCTGTGAGACAGTCATCTCACGGAAGGAGGCGGCGGATCGTGCGCGAGAGGAGCTCCTCTTCGGCGACACATTCCGTCGCCGGCGAATCGGGCGGCGCAGGCGCGAGTACCTGCGCCTGATGCCGCCCTAGCCGAGGCCGCGGGTGTCTGGACCGGGGAATTTAGTCCGTCACCTGCAGAGAGGCTGACCGCGAGACGGCGACCGACGTCCCGGGACAGGAACGTCGAGAGTGGAGGGTACCCGAAAGGGTATTCCGTCGGGCCAACCACTGACGACAAGTCACCCTGCTCCGGTGGTCGGTCCAACAACGAGGCGACGTGGATACGGGTGGGTTGTGGGCCCGCGCGCCGTCCTTTCGTCGCCTCGGACGAAGTGGACCGCGTGTGCGCTTACCATAGCCGTCACATAAAAAAAAAGGTTGATGCAACGTAATCATGATACGCCGCAAGAGGTGCATTGACGTTGACTATTTTACGTAATTTATACAATGCATATGCAAATTGATATAATTTATTACATACAGATCAATCTGTGTTCTCCATGACATATCTCTATCAATATATTGCACCTTTATTCATAAACTGAATTAACATAAAATTTCAATTTTGTGGGAATTCGCATTTAAAGTTTAACATATTTAGATTGATGACTTCAAAAAATTATAAAAAAATGAATAGAAGGACTAGGTATTTAAAAAAAAAATGACTGTAGCGTAATTAGTCTATTATTGGAATAAGATACAAAATTATACTATCTAAAGGAAGAATACACCTTAGACAGCAGTTTAAAAAAAGTTCCTACTTATTTCTCTTTTCACTAAAATATGTACCTGAATAATTTTTTTTATTTATAGTACAAAACTGAAATAAAACTTAGTTATTAAAGTTCTGCATAAATGTTTTAGTATTAAACTGCATTAATTCAAAATGATGCCATAATTGTACAATATAATTTATAAAAAAACTGAATTAAATCATAATGTGTTAATGTAATTTTCTAATAAAATGAAATAAGTATGAATACATGCAGCTTTTGAATAAAGTAAAGTATCGACATGTACTCAGGAGTTAATGGAAAAGAGAACGACAATCTTTTATCTTTGTCATTTACGTCGTATCGATTTATCTGTTAGATTGTACGTATTCAACTGACACAGTTATTTCGGTTTTTATTGAAAACTAAAAAAACGTAAATTTTGAATTAATTCAGGGTGCGATATGTATACACCTAGAAACTTAGTGACACTTGTTTCTTCTATCATTTATTTGTCCCTTATGAATAATATGTTGCTGTGAAATCTATTTGTGTCTCATTTGAAAATCCGTGATTTTCGTTTTTAGGGTTCCGTACCCAAAGGGTAAAGACGGGACCCTATTACTAAGACTTCGCTGTCTGGCCGCCCGTATGTCTGTCACCAGGCTGTATTTCAAGAACCGCGATAGCTAAACAGTTGGTTTTTTTTTACAAATTATGTATTTCTGTTGTCGCTATAATAACAAATACTAAAAACAAAATAAATATTTAAAGCGGGCTTCCATACAACAAATACGATTTTTTGTCCTTTTTTCTCGATATCGATAATGGCAACAGAGAGGCACTTGAAATATTCACAAAATACTCAGTTGTATTATTACTTTAATAATAAATAATAAAATAAATAAATATTTAAGGGGGCTCCCATACCAAAAACTCCATTTTTTGCCTATTTTTGCTCGATATCAATAAATGGTAACAGGTAGACACTTGTAATATTCACAAATTATAGATAATGGTACGGAACCCTTCGTGTATCAGGTTATGGTGCAACTGTTCGAGTATGTTGTAGTTTCACGGTCATAGATCGTAATTAGAATATTACACAAAAACAATATAACATAAAAGTTATATAGTGATTTCAAAAATATGTTTTTAAGAGTCTATGCCTTAAATGTTACGTATTATGTAGGCGTGTACAGACAGGATACATGTAGGCATATAAAGCTTCGACAGTATTAATAGGTATGAATTGGGCCAACGCTTCAACGGTAACGTAGGTACAAACACGGCTTGTAAACTGTCATCGGCCGATCAGCTGATTTAAAGCGAAGTTTGTCTTGCGAACGTAATCCTTGATTTGTTCCATTTCTAATTAATATTAAATAAAGTACGAATATGTTGCAGATTAAGTATCACTGACTTGACACATTTCAATTATATTTACACGAAAAAGCGATGACAAAATTGTAATCTTTACACGTCTCTAACTCATTAACGAATCGACATTTTCCTTAAAAATAATTTTATGGGTTCCTACCACCATAGCCTAACGCCCGTTAGACCAGTTGCCCCATAACCTGATACACTCTGTATTAATTCTTAGTTTATTTAAAGTTAACCAGTCAAAAATGTAATTCATTTCAGTATTAATATAATTAGTTATTTCATATATTGTATTACCCTTATCAAAAGTCACGACACTACTGCACACTATCATCAGCAAACAAATACATTTGATATTTAGTTGCAGCCGGAAAGTCATTAATATAACAAAGAAATAACATAGATGTTATATGCGTATTATATCCCTTAATCGTGTTTTATGACATCCAAGGGCAAGATAGGTAGTGGTGAATTGTATTCTTACTCCGTCACCACACGGATATATTACAAGAGATAATTTTTTAGTATGTTTAGGTCTTGTAATAGGCAGGTATATACAGGCGGTATCAGGTTATGGGGCAACTAGTTAAACGGTAGCTAAGCAATGGTGAAAAGAACCCATGAAAAAAAAAGAGTGTGCGTACAAAGTACGCATATCAGAAGTGAAACTCCTTTATCCTTCATCATCTATCCTTTATCTTATTCTCTCGCTGTCTAAATCCTATTGTGTCGCCATGGACTCGCTTTTTCGTTTCATCGAATTTGAAATTACAACGATTCTAAAGAAGTTCCACTTCAAAAATGAAATAAAAATATAAATTCGTTAATGAATTAGAGGCATGTGAAGTTTTCAATATTGTCATTGCTCTTGTCGTGTAAATTCGATTGAAATGTATAACGTCAGTGATAGGTACTTAATCTGCAACATATTCGTACTCTGTTAGACACACATTTTTAAATCACTATAACTTTTCTATTACGTCGTTTTTTTGTGTTATATACATTCTAATTACGCTCTATGACCGTTAAACTATAATATATTCCGAGGGGGGGACGTCGGTCGATGGGAGGGTACCCCAATAGGGGGTATTCCGTCGGGCCGACCACTGACGACAAGTTAACGCTGCTCTAGTGGTCGGCCCAACGACGAAGGCGACGTGGTTTTTGGGTGGGTCGCGGGAGTTGCGTGCTTAAGCCCCTCTGTCGCCCCGGACGGAGTGGTGCGGAGGCGCGCCGACCGCGACCCACCCACATAAAAAAAAAACTACAATATATTCGAACAGTTGCCCCATAACCGGATACACCTGTATATACCAAACAAAATGTCAAGTTTTTATTATTGTTTACCAAAGATGTTACCGTACATTATGTTGAATTATATTTTTAGTTTTTATTATTTTATTACGCATTTACTCAACTCGATATGTTATTTATTTTACCGGTTTGAACAGTGTAACAATGGTTTTTTGAGAGTAGAATACATTACGAGCGTTTATATTTTTATATTATGCATAAATATAACAAATAAAAAAAAAATACCTGGCTATTATATTGGACGAAACTATTAGATAAATTACGTATTCTTAAGTAATAGAATTCGTAAGTAATATTTGTTTAAAAAAATGTCACATTCCAAATTCAATAATAATGAAATTTCTTCTCTTAATGTTATATGCATATTATATACCTTAGTCGTCTTTGAGGACACCCACAGGCAAGAATAACAGTATTTTCACTCCGTCACTACAGGTAAGAATGTCGTGTAGTAACAGTTTGATAATTTCACAATATTGTAGGTACATAAATAATTGTGCGATACTTAGCTGTTAATTTTTGCATAAAATTGACAAATAAAAACAAGAAAATATTGTCTGTCCTCTAAAAATTTAACCAAAACATGCATATTATCAAGAACGCCCCTCAAAAATACACGAAATGCCATTACAAATATGTACCAATTTACAAAATTAATTGAAAATATACGGGAAAATCTACAAAAATCTATATGTACGTCTATACACTATACAAATAAATAAAATTGACGTGTCCGTTTGTAATGTCAAAATACTGGGTTGTTTTCATGCTCACACGGTTACTTGCACGACACCTATGCCTAGCGATGAGACGAATTGCTTTTGTTTCAATTCGAATCAATCGAATTAAAATTACTATTGATTCGAATCGCAATTCGAATTGATTCGAATCGTCACATTCGTCAAGTCAGCATTATAGTCAAATTCGTACTCGTATGTCAAGTCATCCGCCTGTGAAGCCGAGTTGGCGAGTTATAATTCGTTTACATTATTATTCGCGCGTTTTTTTTTTGCGGATCTTTTTGCATTACGAATGAGTCGAGATTTCGAGTTACAGCAGTGTGCTTAGTATTTGGTTACGGAAAGGGGACCTATAGGTATATTGACTCTTAAACACGTAGGTAATGACAATACTCTTTTATTATTATGATTAGAATCAGCATACTAAATAACAAAAAGTAATAATAAAATCATATATGTACAAAAAAATACTTTTTTTTTAAATAAAGTCTGATTCTGATTAGTAATTACCCGATAAATCAACTTTAAAAAAAATAAATACGTTTTTATACGTCTTAGGTATATTCATAATTAATAGCTATTATTTTTAATTACGTAAACAAGCAGTCAACAAAAGCATGAAAACATTAAATCGCGTGAGGGACGAATTGTAAATGTAATAGGTATCTACCTCAAACGAATCGAATTGCATCCAATCAACTCGTGATTCATAGAACATTTCGTGTATTTTCGTATTTTCTCACTCGTACAATTCATTCTTACGATACTTCGACTGCGTATTAGAGAGCAAATCAACGAATAGAAAACGAATCAAACCAAGTCAACTGATCGCCGTGCCGCCGCGGCCGCCCGCGCTACGAGTACCTACCTGCCTACGAATAAGACACGAGTTGACGAATTGATTCGGTTTCGGTCAACGGCGAATCGAATGAACGAGTCAATAGTCTTATTCGAGTTATTCGAATTACGCAACGCTACCTATGCCTAAGACTCAGTTTAAAATGTTTTGTCTGTCTGTCTGTTTGTTTGAGGTAATCTTCAAAACGGTTGGACCGATTTTGATAATACATATTTTACTACCAGGTAGAATCTATAGAAGTAGTAAACTTAGGCTATATTTTATCCCGGTATTCCCACGAACGGGAACTACGCGGGTAAGGCGACTGAAACCGAAGCGAAGCGAGGGCCTGCTGCTATTGTTTTATAAAGATACAAAACAATTGTTCAATACGTTAGAATAGATATAAAATATCATTATCTCAACCCACATAAGTCCTATTGTTGGGCTTGAGCCTCTTCCATTGTGGGAGAGAAATTCACATACTATCACGCTGGTCAAACGCATGGACATAGGGTTTTAGGTTGAGTTTCCTTCGCTTGCATTTATGTACATATGTTATCTATATAATCATCACTTATAATAGTCGTCTTTCACGTCATCCAAGGGCAAGATAGAGGGTGGTGAATTGTATTCTTACGCCGTCATCATACGCAATAAAATTTTATTAGAGACTAGCAACCCGCCCTCGCTTCGCTTCGGTTATAGGTTACAGTCGTTTTACCCGCGTAGTTTCCGTTCCCGTGGGAATACCGGGATAAAATATAGCCTAGTTTACGCCCTGATATTATAGCTTTCCATTGGTGAAAGAATTTTTGAAATCGGTCCAGCCGTTTTGAAGATTACCCGGAACAAACAGACAGACAGACAGACAAATTTTTTTTTTAATTTCTATTTTAGGCATAGGTGTCGTGCAAATAATCGTGTGAGCATGAAAAAAGCCTATTATTTTGACATTACAAACAGACACTCCAATTTTATTTATTGGTATAGATATACCTACTTTATTACTATAACATCATTACGATCTTGATCTTATCCCAAATACTTTGTTAGTGGTAGGACCACACTGTTGATAGTTGTCTGTCTACAGCCGAGGGCCGGTCTATCAGGGGTAGTACCACACTCTCGCAGAAAATCGACGTCCGAGTAGTAGCAATATGTTACTGCGCTTTGTTCGGTGAGCAAAAGAGCCGAAAGCCCAACTTTCTGAAGTTGTTTGCGTGTGGTGGGTTTTGGTGATACCTTTAGTTTCACCGAACCCCATTGCACGCATTCACACTCCGTTCACTTTCTTCACGGCCAGCGCGGGCACGGGCAGCGGCCTGGCAGGTATCCATGAGCGGTAGCAACACTTACGTTTGCCACCGTTTGTAATAAAAAAAACTTGGGTTTGACGCAATATATATCTTTTTCCATTGTACATATTGCAAAACTTATTAGCAATAGATTTAACTCTCCTTGGGAATGTAATTACCATTATGTTAATTTATACTAGATCAAAGAAATAACTATTATATTCTTAATTTAAAGTGTGTCAACTATACAGGTTATTTAGTACTTAGTAATAGTATTTAGTAATTTGTATTTACTACTTATTTTTGTACGGAATACCTCAAACACACGATAACCTAGTTTAGATTAATGTATTTTAAGGCAATGTAATTAAGAATTAGTTTTATATTCTAAAAGGCTTTTATATTTTACCTGTATGTTTTATTGTAATTGACGCCTCTGAACTCGATTTTGACTCATTTTAAACGGTTAGATTTCATTTAAATGTGGACTTATGAAGGACCGATGAGAATACAATAATTCGATAAGATAATCTCATTGTCCTTGATTAGGCAAGGATTTACTACTTTTCTCTCAAATTCTTTTGTGTTACAGAGAGAGATAGAACAAGCGCGCGGTCTGCCCATACGTAATTTCGGACCTACTTTCCGAAATAAAAGTGAAAATAGTATAAATAAAATGTGGTTTATAAAACTACGGAATGTATTTTAATGAAAAACAAACAATAGTCAGTCAAAAATAATTCTTAAAATAGGATAAAAAATAATAATGAGAAATATCAGTAATATTGTGAAAATTGCGTGCTCGATAAATTAGTGGGTTTAGCACGAATGTTTGCGTCAAAGTATTCGCATCGTTATCGAGACCATTTTTATAGGATTTGGAGCAACACCTCTATAGGACGATAGGAGCACTGCTCCAAATACATATAATTTGGTATCAATAATCTCACGAATACTTTGACGCAAATTTTCGTGCTTTAACTTGCAGTTCTCGAAAATATTAGATCGGTAGCATTATTCCAAAAAGGTATGAAAGTATAAAACGCCAAACGTTTTTTTTATAATAATACTATTTCTTTTTTCATTATTTTATTCTTATGTTAAGAACTATTTTTAACTCTTTAGTTCGATTTATCATTAAAGCTCGTTTTTTAGTCTTTTTTTTTAACTATATTTTTTTTATTATTGTTACTATTTGTTGCTAAGTTTTCCGTGTGGTGACGTGTGAAAAGACGATTAAGGTATTATAATATGCATACAAAATCTATGCAAGAGTAGGAACACTCGAAATAAAACCCTGTACCAAACCAACTCTTATGACCAGCGTGATATAATAGGTCAATTTCCCTCTCATTGGGGCTCCATCTTAGCATTGGGATGTTTATGACCGATGATGATGATGAAGTTAAGTAAATTAGCCACCCTTGTAACTTGTAAGGATGCACAATGATCTCCATCAATGACATCGAGCTTGGACCCTCGAGCAGATGCAGGCAATATTTTTTAAATTTAATTATTCAAATTCAATTTAAGGAATGAACTTTAGTGATACATTATTTAGATACTTTGAAAAATCGGTATCTTTTATTACAAAAAATCTTTATATGTGATGGGGGTTTAAATATGAAATTGCCGTTTTAACGTACTAGCCACTTTGAATTAAAGTTAAACCTGTATGGTGTCAGATATCAAAGTGAAACTGTTTTCAAGCTAAAACTATAATATTCTAAAAAAAAAATGTATGATATTTGATCGTTCGACGTTCAATTGTTTTTACATTCAGTGGCTGACAATGGCTGACCCTGAGGTCAAACGCCACATCAATGCCCTAAAGCGAAGCTTATCTATAGAAAGGTGATGGTAACTGTTTGGTGGTCACTTCATGGTGTAATACACTACAGCTTCCTCAGATCTGGTCAAGCAATAAACGCAGATGTCTACTGTGCAGTACTCCGAACAATGATGGCGAAACTCGCAGTAAAACAGCCCCGACTTGTCAATCGATCTTCATCATGATTGCTCCATGGTAACACAAGACCTCATACTGCTCGAGAAAATGTTTTAACACTACTAAACCTGCAGTCAGAAACCATACGTCATCCTCCGTACTTGCCAAACCTCGCCCCAACCAACTACCATTTTGCCGCGATTGGGACAATTTTTTGCACGGAAAAAATTTTCTTTCGAGGAAGCAGTACAAAATACCTTCACACAATTTGTGGAGTTCAGGGCCCCAGAGTTCTATCGCAAAGGTTTAAACGATCAGCCAATTAGATGGCAGAAATGTATAGATAACGAGGGTAAATACTTTGATTAAAGAAATCTGTTTTGTGAACAATAAAAGTGGTTTTAATTTATCAGTACGAAACGGCGATTTCATACCTCACTCCTAATATTTACAATTTCTTAGTATGTTTAGCCCTCAGTACTCGCCCATAATCCGGGCAGATATATTAAGTCCCTTACATATGAAATTGGCGTCTTGTACGAGAGGAATATAAAGTCATTTTTTTTGTAAAATATATTTAATTAATCAAAGTATACACTGTTGTTATCTATGCACTTTTGCCATCTCATAGGTTCTCATCTCATTGATTCCTTTACTAGAAAAACCATGAGGGCGAGAATCAATAAACTCTTTGAAGGCGGTTTGGACTGCCGCATCGGAGTTGATTTTTTTTTCCCCTTTAAGAAGTCCAAATTCCGGAAAAAATGGCAATCTGTTGCAGCAAGGTCCGGGGAGTACGGTGGATGTCGCAGACATTCCAATTGTAGCTGATCTAACTTAGTGGTTGTTTGTTGTGCAGTGTGTGGTCTTGCGTTGTCGTGAAGCAGCAGTGGCCTAGAGCGATTGACCAATCTCGGTTGTTTAGTAGCTAGTTCTTCCTTCGTGGTTTGCAGTTTCTGACAATAGATATCTGCTGTAATCGTTTGGCCAGATATTAGAAAGCTTTAGTGAACGACACCAGCACTAGTCCACCAAACACTCACAAGTAACTTTTTCTGAGTCAATTTTCATTTAGGGCAGGATTTGGCTGGGTCGCCAGGGTTCAGCCATTACGACGAGCGCTTCCGATTATCGTACAGTATCCACTTTTCATCACAAGTAATGATTCGATTTAAAATTCCTTCATTATTGTGTCGGTTGAGCAAACTAACACAGCAGTCGACGCGTTTTTGCAAATTCGATTCACTCAATTCATGAGATACTCATCGTTCAAGTTTTTTTACTTTCCCGATTTGCAAGTAGATTAATACAGTTTTGTCACTTACCCCGAAGCCTGCAGCTATCTTTGAAATGCTTTGTAATGGATCCGCTTCCACAATAGCCTTTAATTCTTCATTTTCCACTTTAGTCTCCGGCCATCGACGGGGTTGGTCTGAAGGTCGGCATTTCCAGAACGAAAACGTTGAAACCAAAACCGTACCGTGCTTTCTCTTTGCGACACCAGCGCCGTACACATCATTAATCCTTCGAGCTGTTTCTGCAGCACTGGTGCTACGGTAGAACTCGTGCTCGTAAATATACCGATATTTCATGTTTTCCATTGTGCTGTAATAAGCGACGCCAAAGAAAAAATAATGAGGAAAAAACAAGTGGATGACTGTTTTCAAAATTGAAATGTACCAGCTAAATGAATCTATAAATTTGAATTTGGAATTCTTAACCAAATTGGAGATATTTCAGATCAAAGTGGTCAGTACGACAAAATGCTAATTTCATTTGTAAGGATCTAATATTTAATTCTTAAGTTTCCGATGTTTCGAACCCTTCACGGGAGGACTAAGATTTCTCACATCCAACAAGTCATCGTCATAGATTTTGACCCACAATTTCGACACAAATTCGTTGGCGATGATGACTCATCATTTCAGCTCATATAGCCTCCTCCACAATAGGAGAGAAGGTGAACTTACTATACCATGCTGGTCAGACAGGTTCGTATAGGGTTTTATTTTGAGTTTTCCTTCTCTTGCATAGATGTTATATGCGTATTATATCCCTTAGTAGTCTTTTACGACATCCACGGGTAAGATTGGGAGTGGTGAATGGTATTCTTACTCCGTCACCACACGGAAACACGTCACGCGTAGTACAAAAACAAAATCATTCTATATAAAAAAAATGTTTAGTCGCCTTAATGATGTCTTGAGCTGTAGATATATATAATTGTATTATGTAAATAGGTATATGATAATGTTATATCTACTGACTACATATAAAGGTATTTTGTATTGAGCATAGTTAGTCTTATCGTCTACACAATATTCTGAGTAATTAAACTGTTATCTTTAATAACAGTTTGTAAATAAATTTTAGTAAGTGAAGCATCGACGTATCGTGTCGCACGTCAAATAGGTTAGTCTGCTATATTTATTTAATACTAGTAACCCGTCCTCGCTTCGCTTCGGTTTCAGTCGCTTTACCCGCGGCGTAGCTCCCGTTCTTGTGGGAATACCGGGATAAAATATAGCCTATGTTACTCCCTGATATTATAGCTTTCCATTGGTGAAAGAATTTTTGAAATCGGTTCGGTGGTTTAAGCTTGAAAGCGTTACAAACAAACATCCTTACTTTCGCATTTATAATATTAGTATGGATTTGTCTCGACGTATTATAAATTACGCTTATAAGTTGACGCTTATAATTTTGCCGAAATAAAACACGCAAGTTAACAATGTACTAAGTAGTTCAATTACTGTGATTTAGTATTTGATAGTTTATTTATAAAAACTTATTTGCGAGCGAAAATGTGATTACCAAGTGTGAGACTTGTACTACTCACGTCTTTTGGAAATCCTTTCCATCCGTCTATTAATTAGGCTAGTGTGGGTAGGTACGTATAACTTTTTACGGAAGCAAAGAGAAAAGTGTTATAAACTTTAACGTGTTTGTCTCTAACATTATATCTCCTAAACGAATGGACCGATTATGAGCCAGTTTGTTTCTTTGTGAATGCTGAAGTAATTCTTAACTACAATTCATGAATATCTTCACAGGCCATTCAAGGTCCTCGGCTGCTTTGTTAGGTATGGAACTCGAAGGTATGAGACAAAATACTGGATTGCTTATTAGCAAATCCCATCAAGTTTTGGCTCATCGGATTCGTCGTAACTAGTTCAAATCATTTCTCCTGGTGTGCAGGACGTGAAAACTTTTTTGTTCGTATCGGAGTTACTCAAAATTTTGAATTTTTTTATATACAATAATAATAGTATTCTATATATATACTCATGCTGCTCTGCTGTGCACCCGGTCGAACGGCGAATTGTCAGGCAGCATAGCTTGGCAAATATGTGGGACGCCTACAAGTGTAAAGCGATGGTCGATATCTGTGATATAATTGTCACGCAGAAAGAGGGATGGAGCAGTTGGATAATGCGTATGCTGACCTGCTCCGTCGCCTGGAATTAATCGTACCTGATGCCGGATAACCAAAGCTGCAGGTAGTCAGGCCGGCATATAGTCCGAGAGCGACGTACCGGTGCTTTGTTGCTGGGACGTCAGCGGGGATAGGCACCTGAAACGGTAAGCTTCCAGGCGGACCGTAAAACTCAAGGAATCGGTTTCCGTAACCCGGTCATCGTGTGGATATTATTGGGATCTCACGCTGTTTTGCCGTCACCCCTGACGGTATGAATAACTTGTGGTCATAGCTATCAATGTAAAAAGTATCCAAGCCTTTCATGTTCGCGATTCGTTATGTAGCTTTTAGTCTTACTATAAATTAAGCGAGGCTATTGCCATCGCGAGCCTGAATCATTTAGGCTATTTTTTGTCAAGCAATAACTAACATTCATCATCCATCAGCTCGTAGACGTCCACTGCTGGACATAGGCCTCCTCATAAGAATGCCACCCAGAACGATCCTTTGCCATCTATATTCAACGGTGCCCTGCGATTTTTAAAATATCGTCAGCCCACCTCACTACAACCCACCACTGAGGGCTGTAGCGAACCTTTATTCCTCAATGGTTGTTGGTTCGACGAGACATGTAACCTACCCACTGTCACTTTAACGTGCCAATTCTTCTATTTGGTTACATAAACATAGGTATACCCAGTGTAAAACTATTTTACTAATTTTATCGCGTTTGTATTAGATTTTTGATTGTGGGGCAATCTAATTCAAACACGATAAAAGCCGTAAAATTCTTTTATTTACAATGTGTAATTACTCGCGTATACATCAGATCATTAGGAATATACCTAAGCTTTAAATCGCATGCCTAATTCGGTACATTACTAGTTAGACTTGCGCAGTTGAGACCTAGGCGTTATTGATAGATAAGTCATACGTTTTATTATTCCCTACTAGAAGTTGTACTTTGAAATTTGTCTCTTTAATCGGACACATTAATAAATTATTGCTTATTTATTTTTATAATAATAATCTTGTTATCATCTAATTATAGTGTATAATTAAATAATCGTTATCGTAAACATAATTACTCTCTAATATGATGTTTCGGATGGAGAAATAAAACGTCATACAAGAACATCCCATGGGTCTAGCGAATATTAAAGTTATACTTCGTGTCAATGAACTTTGATCGATTAATTTTGCATAGATGGGGACCACCTGTGTGATGTGATTGATGGTTTAATGTAACTTACGGATATTTGAAGTGTAAAAGTTAGTTGTCTGTTATCGCAAATCACGATTTGTGAAAGATTAAGTTTGTGATATCGTATTCGTTTATTTATCTTGCGTAATTATAATGTTTTCGCCGGTATAGTTTTGACATCTGTTGCTGCGCCGATATTTCAAGCCTAGGTAATACATTTCATACATGTTTCTTTGTATTTTTTTTTTTCACAGCGCCCTGCACTAAGGAATTAATTCTTGTATTGCAGGGGAGTTAAATAAATGGGAAAATGTTCTAGATTAATTTCTTTGTCACTATTTAAGTTTAATATACAAATCATTATTAGATTATTTATACTTTTAATAAAAATTAAATCATATAAAACCCTATACCAACCCGTCTGACCGGCGTGGTATAGTAGGTCAATATCCCTCTTGTTATGGAGGCTCGAGCCCAGCAGTGGGACATATATGAACTACAATAATGAATGAATGTATGTGGTTGTTTTTTTTTTCTTTTCTTTTTTTTTATTGCAAACGAGCAAACAGTACACCTGATGGTAAGTGTTGGTGCCGCTCATGGACCTCTATAAGGCCGCTGCCTACCGCGAAGAAAGTGAAGGGAGTGTGAATGCGTGCATTGAGGCTCGGTGATACCAAGGGCACCACCAAAACCCTCCACACGCAAACACCCTCGGAAAGTTGGGCTTCCGGCTCTCGCTCACCGAACGAAGCGCAGTAACAAATCGCTACTACTCAGACGTCGATTTTTTGCGAGAGTGTGGTGTGATTCTGATTACGGAGCAAGAATACTCCACCCTATACATGTCCGTAGGGTAGGTACGTAAAAGTCGACTAAGGGACTAGATGATCTACACCAACCCGTCATTTCCCATTTATAAACAGCGTGTAATAGTAGGTCAATTTCCTTTCTATTATGTAGGAAGCTCGCGCCCAACTGGGATCTATGTGAGATATGATTATTATAAATTAATTTGTAGAATTCAATATGATATCCCCCCACTCTTGCCTGTGGGTGTCGTAAAAGACGACTAAGGGATATCTTTTGCATTAACAACAATGCAAGAGAAGGAAAACTCGAAATAAAACCCTATACTAACCCGCTCGACCAGCGTGATATAGTAGGTTAATAGCCCTCCCAATATGGAGGAGGCTCGCGGCGAGTGATTTTTTCTCAAATCTCTGCGTCCTATTTTTGCGGGAGCCTCCTTCATAATCAAATGGAAATTGATCTAGTACACCACGCTGTTTATTCGAGCTGGCAGTTTTATTTCTAATGTCTTCTCTTGCAATGATGTCCTCTGCTTGTATTCTTAAGTGGCGTTTTTCACTTGCGAAAGGAAACAAATTGTATTATTTTTACATCACCATACGGATTCGAATGTGAAATATCTAATTTATTGAAAAATATTTTTTTAAATTTTTTATTTTGTTATAGGCAATGGATTCTAAGACTAAGGTAAAGGGTCCTACGGGTCTTGTGACTGAGCCTCGGATGGCGGAGCATCGCTGTTTATGGGACGATAATTATCCAGAATGTCCCGAACGACTTACTAGTGTTATTAAAAGGTATTTTGATGCAATATTGTTCAATTATTGGCCTTACGTAGAGTTGATTTTAATATGATGTGATTTTACTATCTACAATCGAAATTATCACTTATACGTATAATCGAACGCATAACCTCCGAAACCGTAAGTCCTTACCTGCCTCTAGGTTTATTAGGTTGTAATGAGATTGTTATTCTCTGTGTGCCGATGGGGTATGGATACAATTGTCGCCACCCTTTACTGGGTAGCAGTTCTCTGCTTTTATATTTGCCCGCAGACCATGGTGCTTTGCACACCGTCCGATCCGACCGGAGCGTTGAGAGAGGGCGGCGAATCTATAGCCCGCTGGGTGTATACCTCTTTCAAGCGCCAAGTGGGCGGGCCACCGGTACCTGACCTTGTCATCGGTAGCAGCTCTCTCCTGGGAAAAGTATAACGTGCCTGCCCAGCATGGCAATAACACCTCATTCGTGGAGCAAGAGAGACTGAATGATGCTGAAATGATTATCAGTACAGATTAATTTTTTTTTTCATCAGCCCATATACGTGTTGGGCTCGAGCCTTCTCCACTATGGAAGGGAAATTGACCTTATTATATCACGTTGGTTAGACGTGTTGACATGGGGTTTTGTTTCGAGTTTTCCTTCTTTTGTATAAATGTTATAATGCATATTACATCCCTTAGTCGTCTTTTAAGACACCCACGGGCGATAGAGGGGGAGGTGATCTGTATTCTTACTCAAAAATTATTTTATTTTAGGTGCCATGAATTAAATCTAATAGAACAATGCGTACAATTCCCACCGAGGGCGGCGACCAAGGAGGAGTTGTTGACTCTGCACTCGCCTTCCGTATATGACCTGATGGAGACAACACATCAGAATAAGGATGTTAATTATCTTGAGGAGCTCTCCTCTAAATATGACGGCATTTACATACATCCGGTAAGTTTGATACCTATTTAATATTGACCATCGTCATTATGTTGGTCTTATCCCAATTATTTGGACTCGACTCAATGTGTACTTTTCTTTCATCATACATGTACAGGTACTGGTTGCCCATTCTACTGGTGATCCTTCAGCCGACTTGAAAGTAAATGTGCCTATGTGAAAGTAAAATGTGGAATCGTCATACGGAGACTTAGAATTAATATTGATCATAGATTCTGTATAAAGTATCTGAACCGGTCGCATAGCAAAAACCAAATTAATAATGTGAGATTAAACAATTTTTTTTTTTTTTTATTGCGAACGGTGGCAAACGAGCAAACAGTACACCTGATGGTAAGTGTTGCTGCCGCTCATGGACCTTTACAAGGCCGTTGCCTACCGCAAGAAAGCGAAGGGAGTGTGAATGCGTGCATTGAGGCTCGGTGATACCAAGGGCACCACCAAAACCCTCCACACGCAATCACCCTCAGAAAGTTGGGCTTTCGGCTCTCTCGCTCACCGAACGAAGCGCAGTAACAAATTGCTACTGCTCAGACGTCGATTTTCTGCGAGAGCATGGTACTGCCCCGGACGGACCGGCCCGCGGCTGTAGACAGATAACTGTCGACAGTGTGGTCCTACCACTCCTATAAATAAATAAATTGTTTTTATCGTAATAATAATAATAGATACCAGTTGTTAATTTACTTTAGTAATACTTTGAAAAGACGCTGTGTGGTGGCGGCGGCAAGGAATACTACCAACGCTTGCATTGCTTGTGGGTGTTGTAAAAGAAGACGATATGCATCGATCTAGGCCAATTCCATCTGTTACAGTTTGTTCAACAATTACATTGCCAAATATGGGTAACGGCATAGGCAAGCGAGCGGCCATAAAACTTGCCAAAATTTTATGTGGTAGAAAAGTACATATTGCGTCGGTCTTAAATATTGGGATAAAAGCAGGCTGATGGTGACACTGTTAAAAGGCGCGTCATGAATCATTAAGAGATTTCCTAGAATGGATATTTTATATATTTTTCAGAGCACACAAGAGTTGGCTCTCCTAGCTGCAGGGTCTACTATCGATCTAGTCGACAGAGTGATATCAGGCGAGTTCCAGAACGGCGCTGCGCTAGTCCGTCCGCCAGGGCATCATGCCATGTTTGATGAACCCTGCGGTTACTGCTTCTATAACAATGTGGCGCTGGCCGCCAGACATGCCATTGACAAACGAGGACTTAAAAGGTACGCTCTCCTAAAGTTTCATCAGCCTAAGCTAATATTGGATTTAGATCTCCCCATGAAAGGAGTCATTATGATCACTACAGCTAATGGAATATATCCCAATAGGAGGGAACTTGACTTACGCTGGTCAAACGTGTTGGTATAGGGATTTATTTCGAAATTCCCTTCTCTTGCGTGATCTGCATATTATAATCTCTTAGTCGTTTTTTATAACACCCACAGGCAAGAGAGAGGGTGGTGAATAGGATTTTTACTCCGTCACCATATGGCAAAAGACAAACTACGACCACGAAGGGAGTATATTGCTTTTTTCGTCGCGTTTGGCACACAGATTGACAATTGCAGAACAATAAGCAGTGTTCTACCCTGGCGCTACCTTAATGGGTTTTTATGGCTCCCACTAAAAGTGAGGGGGGTGGCGACTCAATTTATTCTTTAACTGCTCATTTTCCGTGTGGTGACGGAGTAAGAATACAATTCACCACCCCCCCTCTCTTGCCCGTAGGTATCGTAAAAGACGTCTGAGGGATATAATACGCATATAACATCTATGCAAGAGAAGGAAAACTCGAAACAAAACTCTATACCAACACGTCTGACCAGCGTGGTATAGTAGGTCAATTTCCCTCCTGTAATGGAGGATGCTCGAGCCCAACAGTGGGACGTGTATGGGCTGAGATGATTATGATAAGATTACTCTGCTCGTCACAAAACGACCCCGACTCAGTATGCTGCAGATTAAAAAGCCTACCAAGGGGTATGCAAAAATTCAAGACTGTCAGTTGAGAGCTTAGAATAATAACGTATAGAAGGATAGTGTCAAACTTCGAACTTTCAAAATTTGAATCTAAAAATACTAATGGCGCGCAGACGATTACACACGTACACCCGTACACCACTATACAAATTATGAAATCAAATTTTGTTTTTATTAACATAAATCGTCGAATTACCTTTAAAAGTAAAGATATATATTATATATATTATCTTTTTATATTTTTCAAATGTGTTGTGACACCATTTGAATGCACAAACCGTCATAATTACCTATTTATTTTTTAAGAGTTGCTTACGTTCGTGCAGTACAATGACTTGTACATTACGGAACGGTGCTGGTGTAAGCTCCATTAGGCTCCAATTGAAATGCCTCACTTTTTGTGCGTTAACTTACCTTCTATACGTTATTATTCTAAGGTTGAGAGATTAATTTACAACATCATAAAGATAATCATAGGAAGACGGAGTTAGAATATTCACCATCACTATCTTGTCAGTGAATGTCTTAAAAGACAAGGATATAATATACATGTAATATCTATGCAAGTGAAGGAAAATTTGAAACCAATACCTATGCCAACCCGTCTAGCGGGTGATCGGATCGGGGAATTGTCCGTTACCCGCAGAGAGGCTGACCGCGCGACGGTGACCGACGTTCCAGGACGTCGAGAGGTGAGGTTACCCGAAAGGGTATTCTGTCGGGCCGACCACTGACGACAAGTCACATCTGCTCCGGTGGTCGGCCCAACAACGAGGTGACGTGGGTACGAGTGGGTTATGGGCCCGCGTGCCGTCCTTTCATCGCCCCGGACGGACTGGACCGCGCGTGCGCTTACCATAGCCCACCCATAAAAAAAAAAAAAAAAATGCCAACCCGTCTGATCAGCCTGATATGGTAAATCAGGCGTTCCTAAACTTTAAAGATAACGGAACTCTAACCGAATACCTTTTATTTTATGAAACCCCATATCAAATGATACCAAGTAATGAACGGTTCTGTGCCAAAATTCAGGCCTAATTCTAGCTATTCGTCAACTTACATAATAGTAATGAGTTCTTCTCATCACTCATTTTGCTCTATTTTCAAATTATATTTGTAACCGTGTTATTATTTCACAGTCAAATTTCTAAAATTAAAAGCTATTCAATTTTGGCGGAACCTTGATGACTATTCTACGGAACACCTACGTACCGCGGAAGACACTTTGGGAATCCCTGTAGTAGATCCTCTCCTATTATGCTCGAAGCTAGTAGTGGGACATGTATGAGATCAAGTTATGATGATATTTACGTCGTAGATAATTTCTATTATTTGTTTGCAGGATATTAATCGTAGATTGGGATGTACATCACGGACAAGCAACACAGCAGATGTTTTACAACGATCCTAGGTAATTATTGATACAGTTCATCCATCTATCCGTCAGTCCATAGACGCCAATGTTTGATATAGGCCTCCCCACGAGAATGCTATTCGGCAACATTCTGTGCCACTTGCATCCAACGGTTCCCTGCTACATTCAAGATGCTCTCAGTCCATCTAGTAGGGGCGGGGCGCCTCCCGCGGCGGCATGGTCTCCCTGCAGGAGATCACCGCCTGGCGGGTCGACGCCTGGCGAGGAGTCATTGCCCGTTGGGCAGTCCGGCTGGACAGTCCTCGGTACGGTGTCAGGACCGTCGAGGCCCTCCGGCCGGTGCTGATGGAGTGGTTGGAGCGGACGCACGGGGTGCTTTCCTTCCGACTGGTGCAGGTGCTGACGGGGCACGGTTGCTTCGGGAAGTACCTGCACAAGATTGTCAGGAGGGAGAGCACACCGTCCTGTCACCACTGCAGTTGCGACGAGGACACGGCGCAGCACACGCTCGAGGAGTGTGCTGCATGGGAGGGGGGATCGCCGTGAACTGGTCGCAATTATCGGTGCCGACCTGGCGCTGCCGACCATCGCCAGGGAGATGCTCGTCAGCGTCAGGAACTGGGGCGCGGTCGCCGCCTTCTGTGAGACCGTAATTTCACGGAAGGAGACAGCGGATCGTGTGCGAGTAGAGCTCCTATTCGGCGACACGTTCCGCCGGCGGCGACTCGGGCGGCGCAGGCGCGAGTATCTGCGCCTAATGGCGCCCTAGCCGAGGCCGCGGGTGATCGGACCGGGGAATTGTCCGTCACCCGCAGAGAGGCTGACCGTGCGACGGCGACCGACGTCCCAGGACGTCGAGAGGTGAGGTTACCCGAAATGGTATTCCGTGAGGCCGACCACTGACGACAAGTCACATCTGCTCCGGTGGTCGGCCCAACAACGAGGTGACGTGGGTACGGGTGGGTTATGGTCCCGCGCGCCGTCCTTTCATCGCCCCGGACGGCCTGGACCGCGCGTGCGCTTACCATAGCCCACCCATATAAAAAAAAAAAAAAAAAGGCGCGCAGCGTCGTCCAATTCGAAGTGGCTACTCGTTAACCTTTCTTCCCCAACAGTTATCGGTTCGACGACCGATGTAACGATTGATACAGTAACTCTTAATAAACATATCGCATATCGATTTTTAAAAAGAGACAATAGACTAAATTCGAGTAGGAATAAAGTTTGCTACCCTTTCTTGTTCATGGGTAGACACCCAAAAGCTTACTAAAGGAAATGATAGACAGATAACATTATATAAGAGAATGAAAACTTGAATTAAAACCTTATACCGAGCCGTCTCACCAGCGTGGTATAGTAAGTCATTTCACTCCTATTATTGAGAAGATTCGAGCCCAGCATTGGGACATATGATGATGAGATGATGATAACAGTAATCAACATTTTCCAGGGTTGTATACTTTTCTATACACCGATACGAGCATGGAGCATTCTGGCCGAATCTGCGTCAATCAAACTTCAACTATATTGGCACCGGGCAAGGCAAAGGTTACAACTTCAACGTACCGCTAAACAAAACAGGGATGAAGGATGCTGATTATCTCGCAATATGGATGCAACTACTATTGCCTATGGCTTTAGAGGTTAGTTATATCTTACCAATTCTTATTCCATTTTAAAGTCTTTTTTATATCTACTTCAAAACAGGTGGAGATTTTCAATTTGTAATTTCAATATACAGGATGTATCAGGTTATGGGGCAACTGGTCAAACTGGAGGTAGGCAATGGTGGGAGGAACCCATGAAAAAAATTTGAAATAAAAATATCGATTCGTTAATGAATTAAAGACGTAAAGTTTTCAATTTTGTCATCGCTTTTTCGTGTAAAACTGATTGAAATGTATAAAGCCAATGATACTTAATCTGCAACATATTCGTACTTTGTTAAATATTTATTACAAAATGAATAAATCAATGATTAAGTTCGCATAAACAAGACAAACTTCGCTTTAAATCAGCTGATCGGCCAATGACCGCTGACGAGTCGCCTTTGTACCTACGTTACCATTGAAGCGTTCGCGCAAATCATACATATTTATACTGTCGAAGCTTCACATGCCTACATGTATCCTGTCTGTACATGCCTACATAATACGTAACAATTAAGGCACAGTCTCTTAGACGCACATTTTTGTAATCACTATAACTTTTATGTTTTATTGTTTTTTGTGTAATATACCTACATTCTAATATCGATCTATGACCGTTAAACTATAACATACTCGAACAGTTGCCCCCATAACCTGATACATCCTGTATATTCAGTGATGTGTCGCTTTTCCGTGCGGTGACAGAGTAACAATACAGATCACCATTCCCTATCTTGCCCGTGGATGTCGTATACGACGACTAAGGGATTATTGCAAATAACATCTATGCAAGTGAAGAAAGTTGTGATGATAATGAAATTGTTTTTTCTTAACTTTTAATTTTATTTAGGTAATAGAAAACTGCCGTGGCTGGTTGCCGTGTGGTGACGGAGTAAGAATATAATTCACCACTCCCTATCTTTCCAGTGGATGTCGTAAAAGATGACTAAGGTATATCATACGCATATAACAACTATGCAAGAGAAGGAATACTCGAAATAAAACCCTATACCAACCTGTCTGACCAGCATGGTATAGTAAGGTCAGTTTCCCTCCTATCGTGAAGGAGGCTCGAGCACAACTGGGGGACGTAAATGAGCTGAAATGATGAATAGGAAACTCCTTATTATCTTTATACACTCACATTTTCTGCTGCAAACATAGTGCTTTTTTTTTCTTTTTATTCAGTCTAAATTCACACAAGTTGCTCTGTACTAGACTAGATACTACTGTATACTCTGATAAATGAGATAAATTATGAAATCAAAGGGTCTGCACTTATTATTCTCCCGTGGAAGTCATACAAATGTAATTAGGAACCCCCAGGGGACTGAGTAGTAGCGCTCTACTGGTCAACTCATAACTCTAAATACGATAGTGAACAAGCGTGGCGATTACGACATCCTTTGTGGTAAGGCCTAGGCCCAGCAGTGGACATTGATATTCTGATGAAGATAATGATAAGTTTCTTTTTAATTCATCATAGATACTAATAGTAGCAAATTTCTGTATTTAATTTATTTTTTAAATAATTACACGCAGTGCTAAGGAAATAATCCTAGTATTGTGGGCGACTTTACACAGACATATTAACGAACACGAATTACACCCAGATTCAGAATAACAATTTATGGATGGTACAAACTATTCTGGAATTAAACCTGGGCTGTGACATTTAGCTCTGTAGGAGGAATCTTGACCGCTATGATGTCGTATTTGCAGTTAAATTATAATTTCTTAGTATTTTCTTCAATGAACTGAACGCTTTTTCACTAAAAGTTTCTGTTCACAACAGTACCAGCCGGAACTCATCATTATATCGGCCGGATATGACGCGGCGTTCGGCTGCCCTGAGGTATATATATTGGTCTATTTCTAACATTAGTGTTTAGTATACATCTGTCTCTTTCAGTTCTCACCTCAACTCGTTGTTGTGTCGGCCGGCTACGATTCCGCATTAGGCGATGAAAAGGTTCGATTTATGCGTGCTGTTGGGTTTTATCATTGTTAATGTTGCTGGCTAATTGATGACGTTATATGTCTTTCAGTATCCATATTTAATAATATCAGAAAAAAAAACTCATATCATTTTCGCTTTATAGTATATCACTGGCTTTTAATCATTTTCGTACGATGATAAAGTAAAAATACAATTCATCACCTCTTTATCGTGCCTATAAGGTACTGCATAAATTGCTGAGATAAGCGTCACCTCCGCCACGTATGATTAGCGTGGTCTTATAGGTAAATTTTAAAAAATTATAAGTAATATGTGGTGACAGAGTAAGAATACAATTCAGCACTCTCTATCTTGACCGTGAATGTCGGGAAAGACTTTTTTTTTTTCACGCTGTGGAAATGCATTTACGCACTATCCCCCGCCGGTTACAGACAGGGAAGTGTGTGTGGGACTCGTCGGCCACAGAGGTGACCGAAATACCCACTAAAATCACAGCGGCCCCTTCCGCGCTTTTACGAGGTGCCGGAGAGATCGTCTGATAACATTCTATCCCCGACACCCCAACGCTTGGCCGTCTGGCCACGTCCTGTCATCATTCAGAGCGGTGGGTGGAGGAGCGCATAGCGGCGTCTCCTTCCTAGTCGTCGCCGGCGGAGCGAGTCAGCTGACGCAAGCGCCTCGCGTGCCCGCTCCGCGGCCTCCTTCCTTGTCATGACAGCCTCACAGAAGGAGGCCATCGACGACCAACAGCTGTCACTGCCGAGCATCTTGGAGATGATGGTCGGCAGCGACAGGTCTGTTATTCCCAGTTCCGTTGACAGGACGTGACGCCGAGGCCCCCAGGCGGGGCATACTTCCAGTGTGTGGCACGCATCGTCGATTAGCGCGCCACACTCATGACATCCTGGGGCCTCTTCTCTTCCAATTCTGTGCAGGTACTTACCGAAGACCCCATGTCCGGTAAGCACCTGCACCATCCTAAATGTAAGGCTGCCGTGCCTTCTGCTGAGCCAGCGGTGGAGATGCGGCGCAACCGCCTCCACAGTCCCCCGCCCTGCCACGGGGGACTCTAGATCTTCACTCCACCGCCGGAACGGAAGTACCGTTCGAGCCACTTCTCGAGCTCTGCCCAGTCCCCCTGCGAAGACCCGCTCGCCGTTGTCTCGTGCTGTGGCGCGGAACCGGTATACATCCGTCAGCGCTTCTGCCACCAGCGGCCAAGGCGGATCGCCTGCCAGCAGTGTCGCCGCAGTCCAGGACACAGTACGGTAGCCCCTAATAGCCCTTACCGCCATGAACCTCTGCGGTCGTCGCAGAAGGGCTCTGTTGCAGGCGGTGAGGGACTCCGACCAGATATGTCGGCAAAAACTGAGGAATATACTATCCATATAACATCTATGCATAAGAAGAAAAACTCGAAATAAAACCCTACCGGCACGTCTGATTAGCGTGGTGTAGTTGGTCAATATCTCCTCTTATGGAGGAGGCTTGAACCCAGCAGTGGGACGTATAGGAGTCGAGATGATGATAGGTAAATTTTATTTACTCAATGAAAGAGGAATGTAGAATAGTGGTACATGCTTTGGAAGTAAAGCTTCATCGTTAAATATAATTAAAAATAAATACTCGTAATTATAATGCATGTTCCATCAATCTAGATCAGGGGTTCCCGAAGCATAAGTCGCGACCCATCAGCGCATATTAGATGGTCCCTGAAATATAAGATAATTCGACAAAATTAAAAGTATTTTGAAACAAACTCTCAGTCGGTCCATGCTGTAAGGCTTCGCGTCGGCGAATATTTTCTGGCCAGAGAGACTAAGTAATCTCGGCGTTACCAATATTTTATACCCTTTTTTTTTTTGAGACCGTCAAGAGGTGGATCCCAAATTTAACAGTTTTCGTTAGGTGGGTTGGAGCTCAACTAGGGATGATCGATGTTAGAAAAACATCGATGTTATAGAAATATCGATATTATCGAACATCGGTGTTACGATATAAATTTTTGTGGCAAATTTTGATGTGCTTTTTTTTTTTAGGAAAATTCGTTCTGCCCATAGCAACATCGATGTGTTTTCCTGTCAACATCGATGTTTCCTTTTCAACATCGATGTATGTTAAAAACAGTTAACATCGATGTTACGATGTTTTGCCTATGGCAACATCGATGTTATAACATCGATGTTCTTCCTTTCAACATCGATGATCATCAAACATCGATATTTTTCCTTTCAACATCGATGATCATCGAACATCGATGTTCATCGATCATCCCTAAGCTCAACAAGTTTGGAAACCACTGATTTAGATTATTATGCATATAGGCTGGGCGGTTCATCTAATTTAATGAATAGATTTCGGTAGCCCGCTTTGGTACACTAAATTAAAGACGACTAAGGGATCTTAGATCATGATAATAATATGCATATACAAGGAGAAGTAAAACTCGAATCAAAACCTTATAGCAACACGTCTGACCAGCGTGGTATAGTAGGTCAATTTTCTTCCCATAGTGGATGAATCCCAAGTCCAGCAGTGGGACATATATGGGCTATGATGATGATAATGATATGCGCCCAAAAAAATATATGACAGCCTATATTAGTAGTAGGTATAATCAGTTATTCATAAATAAATAATTATACGTACCGACAACTAACTTTGACATCAATCAGATTTAATGTCCAAATATTTATGACCTTGCTTTGTAAATAATTATGCTTTTGTAAATAATATATATTTGTAGAGGGGACGATCTGAATGTACGTAGGTATCTCTGAAACTACTAGTGCGATTTATGGACCTATATTATTCCTGAACACCATTTATCGTGGGGAAAATTATCATATTCACGCAATGGGAAGCGCCATGCATGCTACTGTTTTAAAGACTCAACATGGCTTTAACGAATAAATCTTTGAGTCGCGGACGATTTTTCACAAATTTACAAATGAGGTATACAAACTATACTCAGAAAAGTTCATTATTAAAAGGGGTTTAAGAACAGCATTTTCTTCGTGGTAGGCAACGGCCTAGCTGTTCTCCTGATATTGCAAAGGTCTATGTGCGGCAGTGTCACTTACCATCAGCTTGCTGCTGGTTCGTTTGCCAACATCGATAATAAGAATAACAATAGGGAATATGCACGTAACTCCAAAATGAATAACTTATTTTTATTTGTAATATTTATTGCTTAAAAAACGTACCTATACAATTATTTTTTAATTTTATCATTATTTAATAATTAAATTTAATTATCAGAAAGTGCCTTTTTGGAGATTCGCGCGCAAAATTTCTGAAACACACCGCATTGGTTGGAGTACTATGATGTCACGTTTTGAACACGTGACACCCGAGTCTTCTAGTTAGGGCTGTCTATATTAAAAAAATAGTTTTTCGATATATCGATATTTTTAAATATATCAATATCGGAGTTCGATATAACGAAAAAAATATCGATATTTCGATATTTTCCCCATGACCACTCTTTAACTTCGTTCATTGCGGGGTTGCCGTGCCGAGCTTTTTTTTATCAAATTCTAGGAGTGAGTGATAACTGATCATCAGTTTCATGCCAGCGCTTCTACAGTAGATTAAGTTTACGGTGATTTTATAGAATAAATACTTTAGAAGAAAAGATAAAACACCAAATTTATTCAAATAAATATCGACCCTCGATACGTACTTTTTATTATCGTCTAAAAAAAGTTCAGTATTAAGTATCGATATTTTGACATATCGATATTTTATCAACATCCCTCCTTGGATAGAATAAGAACCTTGTGATATCAAGTTGTAGTTTGTATGTTTCTAGTGATTATTTTTAGGGATGTGAAAAATAATCGATTATGAATAATAATCGATTTTTACAAAAAAATAATCGATTAATAATCGATTTTTACAATCGATTTTTAAAATAATAATCGATTAATAATAGATTTTTACAATTGATTATCAAAATAATAAAAGTCTATAATTAATCGATTTTTTATTCGAAATTCGATCAAAATTCATCATACTATGTTAGAAAATAAAGCTCACATTTCCTAGAAAAAAGTCATCATAATCCTGTTGGGAGCAAAATCGATTTTTTTTAATTAATCGATGATTTTATAATCTTTTTTTTTTTAATTAATCGATTATTTTAAAATCGATTTTTTTAAATTAATCGATTATTTTATAATCGATTTTTTTTAAATTAATCGATTATTTTATAATCGATTTATTATAAAGAACAAAAAATTTATTATTACAAAATCGATTTTTTTCCTCCACGAGTCACATTCCTAATTATTTTGTATTATTACCCAGTTATTTCATAATAAGTTATTAGTTTTCTGTGTTCAAGTATTAATCTTGTGAATAAGTCTTATTACAATGACTGAAACCGGTTTCGTCAAAGTATAGTCAGATAATCTTCCTAAAATAGACGTGTATATGATGACAATATATTTTGCGTCTAATTCAGATTTAATGTCTGTTAAACTCGGAGGAATAAAAGCTGCAAGGTAAATAAGATAAAATATATTTAATAATCGTAATAATAATAAAAATATCGATATTTTTAGCGATATAGCGAACCCCGATATTGATACATTGTAAAATATCGATATGTCGAAAAACGATATTTATAAAAATATCAACAGCCCTAGTTGGCAGCCCTAGCAACTTGTACGAGTGTCGAGTACTCTGACGTCACAGAATACGCGCGCCGAAGTAGTCGCGTTTACATCGGCCATAAATAATGGCGATTTTTAAAAATTTCTCTTAGCGTAATGGTTTATATTTTCGATGTGGTATATTTATTTTTAGTAATGTAATAACTAGTAGAAACGTTTAAAAAATAAAAGAATATCATGCATATTCCCTGTTGCACGAAAAAACAGTCCTGTATCGAACTCGTCGTGAGCTCTATTTGGCACAGAAATCGGTACTTAGAAGTCTGAAATATGTGCAGCCTGTAATGTAACAATAATTGTAATGTCCAATGTACTTGTGAACAGCAAGGGCTGGGAGGCTAATGAATTATCCTAAATATATTTGAGTTTTAGATATCGGAGTTTTTTGAGGGTCAAATTGTCTTCCTAAGTATTGTCCTTGGTTCCAGTATATAACAAAGAATATTTCAACAGGGCGAAATGGAACTTACTCCGGCATGTTACGGACATCTGCTTCACATGTTAATGTCCGTATGTCCTCGTGTATGTATGGTACTAGAAGGAGGATACTGCATCCAGTCTTTAGCAGAGGGCGCTGCCGTCACGCTACGTACCCTGCTCGGTCATTCACCGCCCAAACTGGAAAATCTATCAGAACCTAGTGATTCGTAAGTAATAAAAAATTCCAATTATGTTTCTTCATCATCATCATCATCATTTCAGCCTATCGCCGTCCACTGCTGGACCTAGGCCTCCCTCATGTTGCGCCACAATGAGCGGTCCTGTGCCGCCTGCATCCAACGACGCCCAGCTACTTTCACTAGGTCATCGGTCCACCTAGTGGGGGGGCGTCCTACACTGCGTCGTCCGATACGTGGTCGCCACTCGAGAAATTATGTTTCTTATTCTTATAATATTTTAGTCTTTTTTCCATTGAGATTTTTTTAAAGGGAATGTCTATAACCACTCCTGAATCAAAATTGAAAGCAGTTGTCTGAGCGGGATGTCACAGGACCATAGCCTTTCTCCAAAAATATGTTTTGCCTTTTAACTGCAAGGTTTTATTCAAGTAAAGCATTCTCCTGTAGTATGCACAGATGGCGGAGTGTTTAAGATACCGACCTACCGTGCCAGCGTAGCGGGTTCGAATCCCACGCAGGACACCACTTTGAGCGATCCACAAATTGCTATTCTGAGTCTGGATGTAATTTGTGTCCATTAATTATAATGATTTCTGATGTTTACGCGAGTATTATACATTTTAAATAAAACTACTTTACGGATTTTATCGCGTTTGTATTTGATTTTTGATTACCCGACGTTTCGAACACTTTACAGCGTTCATGATCACGGGTGGACTAAGATGTCTCACGTCCAACAAGTCATCGTTACTGCAGAAAGTAGTTTTATTTAAAATCCATTAATTATGTTTGTAAAGTCCCCCGCAATACGAGGATTATTTCATTAGTGCAGGGTGGTCTTTTTAAAAAAAAGTATAATTACAGTTATTAATATGTTAATAATTAACGTTTCCAATTAACAGAATACGGGAATCAATATTAAACTGCATATACGCACAGAGGCCATATTGGAACTGCTACACATTTCAACCTACGTATACTACAACGTCTCCGCCTAACGTGTGCGATGTTAATAAGGTCAAACACACAGTTGCAATTAGATGGGAGGGAGACGAGACCAGGCCAGAGATCAATTTAACGAGAGACTGTTATCCGGTGCAGGATAATGGAGCCCGGAGACTGATAGCGGATAGGCTGGACTATTTACGATCAGGTAATTATATGCATCCTTCTGTGTGGTGAAAAGAGTCCACTTCACCACCCCGTATTAAATAAAATAATAATACAATAGACAATAGCCCGTGGGTGTCGTAACCAACCGATCAACTCACCTGCGCAATTTTGTTTGCTTCCCATACGACAGAAATAGAGGGAGAGAGAAAGAGATTTTTAGAATTAGTGTATTTTATGGCACCTATAATGCGCGGCACAGCAACCACAGCTCTCAAAATTTGATTTATTTTAGTCTGTTTTTGCAATATTTTTTATTGATTCTCCTCCCCTATTGGTCTTAGAGTGATGGTCCTAATATTCTATTCCACACCCTGCCAGCGCGCTATATTAGGTTAAATTTCCTTCCATTGTAGAAAAGGGCCTAGCGCAACAGGGATTTATAAGGACTGAGCTGATGATGATATTGTAATCAACTAAACAAACTCTTCAGCTTGATATTACTATTAGATGTTACTGCTAGCACTCAACTAAACAAGCTCTTCAGCTTAATATTAGTATTAGATGCCACAGTTTGCCGTTGAGGGTTATTAGAATTTTTAATTTTATATTTTGACGAAATGTCTGCATGTCTTTCACAATTAATTCCATGTGTTGAACTGTTGGATGCTCTTGTTACAGCCACGGACTTATTGTTACCGCAGCATGCTGTTGGATACATATATGATCAAGCTATGCTGAAGCATAAGAATATTTGTGAGCCGTAAGTACAAGTTATATTTTTTTTACTTAAAACTTATAATTGCTTTTTATAGATTTTTATCGCGTTTGTATTTGATTTCCCGACGTTCTGAACAGTTCAGATTCATGGTCACGAGAAGACGGTGTCCTCCCAATCTCAAATACGCCAGCAATAAAAATCCCTTAGAAACATTAAGTTTTGACTAGCTGTAGTTAAAAATGATCTAAGCACCTACTATACTTTAGTATCATAGACTTAACCATGAAAGCAGCCCCATGTCTCCTTCAAACGCCAATCGTTGAGACCATGTTGAAAGAGTGATAGTTTGTTCCTATGTAGTGGGTAAGCAATCAAGCAATTACTAGAACGGTAAATTATCGATAATATATCATTCCATGTAGTGATGGAGTAAGATAAGAATACAATTCACCACCCCCCTCTTTTGCTCGTGGGCGTCGTAAAAAACGTCTAAGGCATATATGGTAATAACACCCCATAACCCACCGTATTTCCTCCTATTCACCATTGGGTGGACCACCGGTATCGAGTTCTCCTAGTCGTCCGTGGCCAGCCCGGCGGTAAACCCTGTCGGGTACCCTCCTCAAGGAGGCAGTCTAAGCCCAACAGTAGGACGCATATGGGTTCAGATGATGATATATCGATGATTTCTGAAGCATCTCATGTACTAAGGTCTTGAGTTTCTATTTCTGATTTGTAGTGGCCACGTGGAATGCCCAGAACGAGTGCAGCGTATACACGAACGACATAGGGACTTTGCATTATTGCCGCGACTGTATGAGGTCAGTGCTAGGCGGGCCAGCGACAAGGAGATACTAGCCGTGCATACACAAGAATATCTTGACAGGTAAGGGAGACATTAAAATATTATTCATCATTTCAGCCTATCGCCGGTCGCTACTGGACGTAGGCCTCCTTCATGTTACGACACAGAGCGTGGTCTTGTGCCGCCTGCATCCAATTACGCCGAGCAACATTCACCAGGTCGTCAGTCCACTTAACTGCGTCTTACACTACATCGTCCGATACGTGGTCGCCACTCTAGAACCTTTTTACCCCAGCGGTAGTCGGTTCGCGATGTAGCCTGCCCACTGCCACTTCAGCGTGTTTATTCTTCGTGCTATGTCGGTTACATCCGTTTTTCTGTGGATTTCCGTATTTCGGATTCTATCTCGCAGAGAAATCCCGAGCATAGTCCGCTCCATAGCACGCTGAGCGACTTTGAGCTTGGTTATGAGGACAACATTTAGGGACTATGTTGCCGTGCCCGTAAGTCATCACTGGTAACACACACTGGTCGTAGAGCTGTATTTTTTTATTATAAAAAATATTAGTTAGTAAAAAATAAATTTTCGTGTAACAAATATAATTCACACACCCTACCTTTCTCGTTTCTAAAATTGTTCAAAGCTTAAAACGTAATTGTTCTTTTGAGTCTGATTGTGAGTATAATTTGTGGCCGTTAAAAAAGTTTTACCTTCAATGGGGTGGTTTATCTGGGGCAATTTGCTACTATGCTTCTTTCAAAGAGCATGTGAGCCGGCAACTTAAACCTATAAAGTGTTTCAGCGAACAGATTGTGGGCCTGTTATTGCAGGGATCGATGAGCAGTAGTTACCACTCACTATCAAGTAAGCTACTTGTTCATCTTCCATCAAAGTCTTTAAAACATTTCACCGTAATATTTTCTCTTATTATCCATGTGGTTACGGAGTAAGACTACAATTAACCACCCCCACTCTTGCCCTTGGATGTCATAAAACACGACTAAGGGATATATGCAAGTAAAATCGATGCAAGAGAAGGAAAATTTGATACAATATCATGTTTACCAGCGTGGAATAGTAGATCATTTGCCCTACCATTATGGAGGAGTAATGGAACTTTATAGGCCGAATTGAAAGAATGAGTGAATGATTTTCTCTTATTCTCGAGGAAATCATTTATCAACAGAAATACGGTAATGCATTCATGGTAATTATTTATTTCCAGATTAAAGGAGATAGCATCAACAAAACTCCGAGAATTAAATAATCAGAAGAACCAGTATGACTCAATATATTTTCATCCAGATTCTCTGGAAAGTGCCACCACAGCTACAGGCTGCGTATTACAAGTAAGCTGTTTTATTGCTGTACCATATGTATATACCAACACGTCTGTCCAGCGTAGTATAGTAGGTTAATTTCCCTCCCATTGTAGGGGAGTCTCGAGCCCAACAGTGGGATGTATATGAGCTATGGTGTTGATGATGATGCTTTATCGCTTATGATAGGCCCCAAAGACTAGGGATTCTCGATGATCATCGATGTTGAAAGCAAAAACATCGATGTTGCTATACAAAAAATATCGTAACATCGATGTTAACGGAATTGATCATTGATGTTAACTCACGGTCTCACGCATGACCAATGAAACGAAACAAATTATGTGTCTTTTGTGAAGGCTGTTACGTCCTCTGGCGGGTAGCTATCTCCTTTCACCTTCCATCCGTCACCATCTATCTTCAATAAATCGAGTTAAAACGTAAAGATTTCACTGTATTTTATTCCTTTGTCAAATATTAATGCAAAATTATCGATGTTATCCAACATTGATGTTCGGTTTCGATAAATATCGAACATTGATGTTGAGCTTTCGATTATGGCATTGATGTTTTTCTAATATCGATCGTCCCTACCAAAGACTCCAAGAATATCGTTTAAGTAATGGAAAAATAACAATATCGTCCTCAACCTGCTCTTACCCTATAAGCAAGGGGTCAAAGTAATATGTACTGCTCTTTTATCGCATATATTACAAGTGGAAATAACTTTACAACCGGCCATCGAGCTGACGTCAATCTCCTTGGGAATATAATTGTTGATCAAACGGCATCAGATGAAGTTAGCGATCGTCTTTTGCGACACCCACGAGTGATGTAAAGTATTCGTATCCACCACACATAAAAGCACAAGAAAAAATACAATAGAAGATAATGTATTTTAAATGTTATTCTTGCAGATGATAGACGCAGTCGTATCAAATGTATGTGGTAGTGGAGTATGTGTTATACGACCACCTGGACATCATGCTGACAAGGATACCCCCAGTGGGTTCTGCCTGCTAAACAACGCGGCCGCCGCCGCTAAATATGCCATACAGAATCGTGGACTTTCCAGAGTGCTCATATTGGACTGGGATGTTCACCATGGCAATGGCACGCAGAAGATCACTTATGATGATAATAAAGTAAGGTGTCCACGTATGCAAATTCATTGATTTGATAATCCTTATGTTATAATTACGAATGTTTGTTTAGTTGGTTTGCTTTCACGCCTAAACTGCTAAATCGATTTTATAAATGCAATAATGGGAAGCTATATTAATAGCGAGTAACTTGGGCTATATTGTGAGTTCTGATGTTTACGCGAGTATTACACATTATAAATAAAACTATTTGTAGGGAGTTTGTCGTGTTTGTATTTGATTTTCCGACGTTCCTAACACTTTTCAGTGTTAATGGTCACGGGTGGACTTGGGCTATATTTTATTGTGATATACCTACCGCAGATGGCTTTCATAGCTTAGCCCGGACTATGGGTGAGCGCTGAGGGCCCTCAACCCGGTAAGAAATTTAAGCGAACATCGCCCGAGGGCTCCCCCTATGGGGAACAGACCTCGGCTCAGGGCGTCGCTGAGGGCAAAGTGGGCGTGGCCACGTTTAGGTTATTGACTATTACGCGGCGCGGTTGCCGACCTCGACGGCGACGAGAAGCCTGCAGAGTTTTATTTGTAATTGCTGCGCGAGCGGTGTAGGCCCTTTGTTGGGCGATCGTGATGAAGTCATTCTCTTCGTCGAGAAGATGACCGCGACAAGAATAAGTGATACCGCGTACATTTGACATATTTTACTAACTAGCAACCCGCCCTTTCTTCGCTTTCAAACGTCTTACCCTCGTAATCCCCGTTCCTGTGAGAATACCGGGATAAAACATAGCCGCTCACTGATATTATAGTTTTCCACGGGTGCAAGGATTTTTGAAATCGGTTTAGTGGTATAAGCGTGAAAGCGTAACAAACAAACAAACTTACTTTCATATTTATAATATTAGTAAGGATACTTTCGCTAATGGAAAATTAGATTATCAGAAAGTAGTATGGGCCACATTTTAACCTAATGGACAATATTTATGTAACTGTGGCAATTTGCTAGTGTGAAAATAAATCTAATCTTTTATTTACAGATCTTGTACATTTCAATCCATCGTTATGACAATGGTTCTTTCTTCCCTCACTCGAAGTACGCTGACCACACGGCAGTAGGTGTTGATAAGGGCGAAGGTTTCAATGTTAATATACCCTGGAATAAGGTATGAATACTATATTAAATTACCAGTTGTGAATTTTCTTCCCCTTAGGTCAAATACATACTGTTGGTTATAGGCCTCATCCGGGCGAGGAAAGTTTGTCAGAGATATTGTTGTTTTTATGTGATGGACTAGGACACTCATCATCATTTCAGCTCATATACGTCCCACTGTTAAGCTTGAGCCTTCTCCACAATAAAAGGGAAATTCACGTAATATACCAGGCTGGTCAGACGTGTTGGTATAGTGTTTTATTTCGAGCTCTCCTTCTCTTGCATAAATATTATATGCATATTATATCCCATAGTCGTCTCTTACGACATCCACGCGTAGGATAGGGAGTGGTGAAATCTATCCTTATTCTGTCACCACGCAGAGAACATAATTCCTCGCAATATATGAATTATTTCCTTAATTCAAGGTGTTGTTTTTAAAAAGAAATAGGAAAGGATAGTGACTATCATATCAATATTCTGGCATCATACGAAAAGCGTAAGCAAGCATTTTTATGTTGCTTATATTGTTTTAGCGCGGTATGGGTGATACAGAATACTTAGCAGCGTTCACGCAAGTGGTTCTGCCAATCGCATACGAGTACAATCCTGAACTTGTCATTGTGTCAGCTGGTTTCGACGCTTGTGTTGGCGATCCGCTTGGAGGTAAGAATCATCACTATAATGTCTCATTCATCATCATCATCACAGCTCACATACGTCCCATTGCTGGGTTCAAACCTCCTCGACGATAGGAGGGGAATTGACCTACTATACCACGGGTTGGTATAGGGTTTTATATCGAGTTTTCCTTTTTCTTGCATAAATGTTAATTGCCGTTTTTACGAGATTCACGAGCAAGAAATTTTGCAACATTCAAAAGTAGTTGAACTGATTTTTTTTTCCCGTAACCACACGGAATATCTCATTAACATCCTAAAAACCAACCTACTATTTTGTTTATACATACACAAGGACCATAAGTCTTCTATGTTTTCAGTTTTGGCAAATAGATACTAATACGAATCATTATTCAACGGTATTGAGAGTTTGCTTTTAAGTTAATTTTATTCTCAGTTTTATATTCATTGCCTGTCAGGCAATCAATCTATGACGTCAGTAAAATGATGACACCATACTGAATGTTATGGGTATTTTAGCAAAACACAAAAACATGTGAATTTCTATTTGCTACACTTTAACACATTCCCTGCATTACTTTACATAAAATACTATCAAACTAGAATCCAACACTGCATTTTGAACTTATGTGGTAGGACTACAATGTTGACGATAGTCTGTCTACAGCCGCGAGCCGGTCTGCCGGGGTAGTGTCACACTCTCACAAAAAATCAACGTCTGAGTAGTAGCATTTGCTGCTGCACTTCGTTCGAAGTGCGGGAGAGCCGGAAGCCCAACTCCGAGGGTATTTACGTGTGGTTGGTTTTGTTGATACCGTTAGTATCGCTGAACCTCATTGACTCTCCTTTCCCCGTTGGCCGCTCATGGGCTTTTGTTAGACTACCAACGAAAGTCCATTAGCGGCAGTATCACTTAACATTGATTGTTGAACAGTAATGGAAAAAAAACATAACATTTTCACGATTTCCCCAAAATTGCGATGGACCATAAGTCGACATTTCTTGTTTAATTTTTCAGGTTGCAAAGTAACTCCAGAGTGCTACGGGCGAATGACTCAGTTACTGCGAGGATTGGCCGGTGGTCGTATCATCTTATGCCTGGAAGGAGGTTATAATATCACAAGCATATCTTACGCCATGACTATGTGCACTAAAGCGTTACTAGGCGATCCGATTAATCACCTTTATGACCCCAATGTTGTTTGTCACTGGACAGCTATCGAGAGTATCAATGATGTCATTAGAACCCATCAAAAATATTGGAAAAATCTTAAATTTCAATTGGCATTGCCATTGGAAAATATATTGGGACCGCAATTACCGTCAAGAGGTTTGATCATAGATGAAAAAGATATCGGGAGTGGATTAAATCAATCGACTAAATCTCTCGATTCGGAAGGTTCGAGTGTATTAGAATTATCGCTGGAAGCGGACATGGCTAATCTCAATATTGGCACAAAGTGCGCAGATGGTATTCATTGTGGTACCGATGATGAGGCTGAAAAAAATGACACAAATAAAAAAGAAAATATTAATACCAAAGATAATCCCGAACAGAGTTCAAGTGGTTCTGGTAAAGCAACTTTAGTCGATTATTTGGCAGAGAATATGCAAGCTATTATGGATGGTGAGATGTTTGCAGTGATTCCATTGGAATGGTGTCCGCACTTAGAAACGATTTATGCAATCCCGAGCGATGTCAAGTTTGAACAGGGTGTAAAATGTATTGAATGTGAGCATACTGAAGAAAACTGGATTTGCTTGCATTGCTATGTGGTAAGTAATTCAAATTGTTTTTAAAAATAGTTAAACGGCCTTGATTGGCTCCTTATTACGGACAAAACGGGGCATGTTTTCTTTAATATAGCCTAAACATGGGTTTTTGGTCGATATATCTCTCATATTAATATTTTAAGTTTATTCTATACTAGCAACCCGCCCTCGCTTCGCTTCGGTTTCAGTCGCCTTACCTGCGACGTAGATCCCGTGGGAATACCGGGATAAAATATAGCCTATGTTACTTCCTGATATTATAGCTTTCCATTGGTGAAAGAATTTTTGAAATCGGTTCGGTGGTTTAAGCGTGAAAGCGGAACAAACAAACATCCTTACTTTCGCATATAAACTCATTTGCAAAAAAAACGGGCGGTTTTGATTTTCATTCATATTTAAAAAGATACAATACCAAAAAGGTTTCAATCGTTTGTACACGTTACTGGCCGGTTTTAAAAATGCTGTGGTATTTAAAAAAGTACGTTCTAAATTCAATTTTTCATTTGATGTTCATTTTTACAGAAAACCCCTTTTTATCCTACATTTTTGGCGCGAAGTTCCAGAAGTTAACATCGACTTTCATAACTTTTATTCAATTTTTATCGATTAATTTCATATCCTTGACTGTCAAAGCTTTATTTAATGCTGTTTGGCTGTATCAAAAATGGTAGATAAAGTGGTAAAAGCTACCAAAATTATCGCGCTGCTTGAAGAGGGTTGCAGCCAATGTTTCGTGGCTAGGAGGCTAAATGTTAGTCGCTCGACAGTCCAAAGGACCTGGCAGCGATATCAGGAGACTGGTTCCGTCGAGAGAAGTCCTGGTTCTGGAAGAAAACCATGTACCCAACCACGGGATGATCGTTTTCTTGTGAGTCGCGCATTGAGAAATCGCAAATCTTCGTATGTGGATCTTAAGAACAACCTCCAAGAAGTAAGAAATGTGCATATTAGTCTATGGACGGTCAGGAGGAGGCTTCTCGCTGCCAATATATGCAGTCACCGCCCGGCCCGCGGCCCCAAATTACTCCGTGAGCACAGAGTTCACAGGCTTAGGTTCGCTAGAAATTGTGAATCATGGACTCAAGACGATTGGAATAGGGTTTTGTTCTCTGATGAAGCCAGGATATCTCTGTTCGGTGAAGATCGACGTCGGCGAGTGCTAAGAAGACAAGGAGAACGCTTTGCAGAGGCATGTTTCGAAGAAATCACACCTTATGGTGGGGGCTCTGTTATGTTTTGGGCAGGAATAAATTCAATGGATCGTACAGAGTTAGTCTTCATTGAAAACGGCTCACTGACTGGGCATCGATACATAACGGAAGTTCTAATTTCTCATGCACAACCCGCATTGGCCGCTCTAGGTGAAGACTCGATTTTTATGGACGACAATGCTCGCGCCCACCGATCCCGCGATGTTAATGAGTATGTGCAAGAGGTCGGCATTCGTCGTTTGGATTGGCCAGCTCGAAGTCCCGACCTCAATCCCATAGAGCATGTCTGGGACGTTCTGAAACGGCGTGTGAGATCAGTACACCCGGCTCCGCAGACCATCAGAGAGCTGAAGAATGTGATTACTGCGGAGTGGGAACGTATTCCGCAAGCAAGTATCCGGGATATACTCGCTAGCATGCCCAGACGAATTCAAGCTGTGATTTTAGCTAGAGGGGGTCACACTCGATACTAAACATTTATCTGCTTTTACTTTATTAAAGAAAAACAAACAAAAAAACTTTTTTATTTTTACTTCATGAGCATATGCACTACTAGCGAATATACACTACTAGCGAGGTTTAGCATTATTTCCCATAAATTGTATCTAAATTTTATGAAATACTGATGAAAACGATTATTTTCTTATTAATTTAGCAAATTGTGTGGATAAAACTACCTATAATTATCAAACAAAGAAATATTAACATTTGAAATGGTTCATTGCTTAGGTGCCCGTTTTTTTTGCAAATGAGTGTATAATTATTTATCATTTATATATTTTATGTTTTTTTCTTTTTCCTTCTAAGGATATTAGCATACCATTGTTTGGTTACAATTACATACGTAATAAATTCACAACTGATAGTTTGAAGTATTCTAGAAGTCGACTATACTCTGCATACTATACTATCTGTACAGAGTTGGCGATATTATCTGGTACGATAACACAAAAATTGTATACTATTGGATTAAAGATGATTTTAGTGATAACAGTACATTTTGTTCATATCAATCGGATATAGAATATCTCGCAGTCTCTTGAACATATTGAATCTTCGCTGTGATTTTGTTCTATCCTTTCTTCGTGTAATGAATAATTAAAGTTCATAAATTATGTTGGGCTGCTCATCTATAACGAAATATTTTAAGCGAAGGAATATGTATACGTCATAGTCCTTCTGCTATATTTTCTTTGATTTTCATTTACCTTTATTCCGTTTCACTTTCTGATCTATTGTTGTAGAAATTTTACATAAATATGTTTTAAACTTTTTTTCTAGACTGCATGTTCTCGTAGCATCAACGGGCACATGCAAGCACACCATAAAGCCACAGACCACGCGCTAGTGTTATCCTTAGTAGATTTATCCGTCTGGTGCAACGTTTGCGACGCTTATGTGGATAATGCACTGCTCTATGACGCGAAGAATAACGCACACAAGCACAAATTCGGTGAAGACATGCCATGGTGTTACAAGACTGATATACAGATGCAATAAATGTGAAATATATTTTGGATATGTTGTATTTCCCTTTAGAAATGCATAATGAAGGCAAAATGGCAGCTTAATAACTAGAACTATCGTGTTAGGCGGGACCTTATCTCTACCACGCCCCTTTTTATTTTAAAATAGAGAAACTATAATACAACACATCAATTATTGTCCAATTAAACTTTGTCTAATTAGATAATGTTAGTCTCCTATACTTTAATAATTCTATAAACAATTTTCAAGATTTAATACTTTTTATTACTTAGATTACTTAAAAAGTAGTAGAATGACTACTTTTTATTTTTAGTATTTTGGAGCTAAGATATTTGAAGAAAATTATTTCAAACTACGTTTTTATAAAATTAAATTATTAATGTTAAAAATTTTCTTTAAAACATTAGCATTGATATTATTTTACAATTAGACTAAAGGGAAATACACTATCAAAATCAGTCTATACGTAAATATATTAGTTTGATGTTCATGAAAACTAAGATTTTTAATAATCATTGTAACATTTGTAACACAAACATATTATAACTGAAAGAATAAAACCGGTAACAAAAATGGATGGCCATTTTATGACAAATTTATGTAAAGTGATGATACAGGCAAGTGTAGTATCATCATCATCATCTCGGCTCATAATCTTCCCACTGCTGGGCTGGAGCCGCGAGGGATATTGAACTACTATACTGCACTGGTCAGACGGGTTGGTATAGGGTATATGGTATAGATTTTATTTCGAGTTTTCCTTCTCTTGCATAGACTTTATATGCATAATGTACCCTTAGTTTTCTTTTATCACAATCATGGCCGAGATACTCCCTGTACTGAATTGTATTCTTACTCCATAATCACACAGTTTAACATCATTTATAACTAATTTTGTGATATTTTATTTGCCTTATAATATGTTTCAGAATTTACAAAATGTTGTATTTAATAAAACATCATTAGTATTTTCGTTGAAATATTATTTTTAGTACGATTTTATAAATCTTTAACACGATTTAACCGCCTAAAGCTGCACTGTCCGTAGAGGACAAAATATCGCCATAATTTTAATATTAAATTGAAGAAACAACTATTAGTAGGAACTATGTATTCGAAATTGTTCTCCTAAGTTTAAAGTACACGAAAACGTATGATAATCATCACTATTTTTGACCTATGCTTCTTGAATTAATCTGATTGTCTTGTAAAACTTTGAATATGTTATTCAAATTGAAGAATTTTTTTGTAAAACTTATAACAATTTTGAACATCTTGTATAACATAACATTCATCAACACATTTTACATTAAAAATATATTATTTAAAAGAGATGTTTAACTGAAACATCTCAATATTTCTATAATATTTGACTATTAAATTGGCTAATTTATAAATTTTAATTCATTTTATTTATGTCTAGACTAGAATTTATACATTCCAGTGACTAAAATTATTAACAGTTCATTTCATATGTTTTTATAGTGAATAGTACCTATGTATACTGTAGCTGAGCTTGATTTAAATTATTTAGAAATTAGAGGAATTAAGGTAGGCCCACCACATTCACAAGTTAGAAAGAAAAGAATACAGGATTGCTTCATGGTGGTTTAGGATATAAGGAGATTTTTTTACTCCTATGTCATGAGCAGCCTCCAGAACTTCAACTTGTCATATATCGTGGGATTCCGCAGGACGGTTCGATTTTCGCTCGCCGTAGTCCTCTAGTCGCCCACCGCCCCCTTTATTGCATTGGACAGATCGGGCGCGGCGTAACAACACCATAGCCTGCCTCTAAAAAAAAGGACGTTTCAATTTGAAATGCGAATTTGTGTGGTAAATCAACCCTGGGCATGTACCCTTTCTTCCATCATTTTAGGAATGTATTTACGCCTTTTATCACCTAATTCCCTCAAATATTTGTTTCAAATTATTGAATTTTGTATTAATCTTTTCATAATTATTTTATATTAATTTTCACTAATGTTACATAATTTAATAATCGTTAATTTAAGTGTAATAATTCAAAATCGTGAGTTGCAAATTTGTCAGATTAGATGTATTTTTATACAGCCAGCTTCTTTCGTTAAAATATATAGCTTAATTTTTTGGTTAGCTTCATGTTTTGGTTTGACGGATATCTATTTTGAAATTGTGAGCTTAGAATGAATATTTGCGTCAAAGTATTCGTATCGTTATTGAGACCAATTTGTATAGGATCTGAAGCAGCGCCTCTATCGGACGATACAGGCACTGCTCTAAATCCACAAATTGGTTTCGATAACATTACGCATACTTTGTCGCAAGTATTCGTGCTATCCCTGTGTTTCTATCGGTTTGCCTAGTAACTAATTCGGTTTGCGCATTTTCGGCCTAGTTCTATAAATATACGGTAAACAGGCGTAATTAGTTCTTTAAAAAAATATTTGTAATTGTTATAGATTATAAACGTATGCCCCTTTATAGTATGCCCCTGTGTAGAATAAGTTCTAGCTATTTCAATCTTTATAATCACAAATACACACATCAATGTCTATTTAAAATTAAACTAACTAATTCTACTTTAGACTAATAAAATTTGTCATCCATCTTGTCAATACAAAAACACTGAGCTATTTTGTAGCTAATAGTGTAAATAATTTGAAGAATTTGCTCCCAATTTGGTTATTGTATAATTATTTCAACATCACTGAAGCTAAATTTAGACTGTATTCCGAACATTCGTTGAAGGAGTTGGCCAACTGGTTTTAAGTAGACTGTGAATTCTTCCACTGGGCCTACCATCTAGTTTTATGAAACAATGATGTTTCAAGTACGTTTTGTTTCAATTTTATAGTAATATTGCTCAGTTTTGTAGCGTGGCCTAATAAAAATTATATTGTTATAATATTATATCGATGTTATAAAATAGATCATTCTTGTATTTTTGCTATGAGGAAACGAGACGGTACTTTAATTTCACTATAGAATTTAAAGCTCTGTCTCACAAGAATGAATCATTTCTATTGACATCATGGAAAACTGCTTATCTTTATGATAGTAAAGTAAGCTTACTTTAGTCACGTCATGTTACAATATTGCAATGTAAGAATGAAATAAGATTGTTTTAAAACACGATGGTAGCCCCCAGCATTTACAAAATGCATTTTTGTTTTTTTTAGCGTACAAAATGCCTTCCAAGTGCCACTAGCCTCAAGCTAGGCTTAAAAATATACGCTCAACAGTATTCGTAACCTGTGACTTATTTAGAAATATATTTAAACTTTAATAGTATAAAAATACAATTAATTAGCACAGCGTGCTGAGAATTTTTGTATATTTATGTAAATAATTATGTATACTTCTGTACAATTTTTTTTGTATTTATAGTTAAATGTGGACTTTATATTTGGCCAGTTTTATTTATATACTTGGCGGCGGGAATATCACTTGGCCTTCATATCCGTCATGTGATGATGATGGTGAAAGGATAGGGTATATAATGATGATATAAGGTCACATTTTCAGTGCCCTCTTTTCTACGGGCCATCGTGGCCAGGGACCGCGGTCAATAGGGGCCGCCCTAGTTCCTTCAGATAACTAAATGATAACCGATATTTATTACTGTAGAATATTTATTAAATATTTCGAAAAATTAAATAGTTTTGTGGATTATATTATCTATTAATTCAATATAGCTGTAAAGAAATAAAAATAAATGTAGAATCTCGCTTGTCTATTCTGGTAAAATAGTGATTCTTAAGGTTATAAGGACACCGTTATTCTAATGTGCCCAAGGTCTTCAACAGGTTAAAGACATTTATTATCTTTCAATTAACGGGAGGACATTCCGTGACCATGAACGCTGAAAAGTATTCGAAACGTGAGGCATGTAAGAAATCATAAAAATGTCATAAAATTCGTTAATATTGATTTATTTCATACACTTAATACTCGCGAAAATATAAAAAATCGTTAGACAACATTTTAATAGGCACCAGGTTGACAGTACCAACATCGAAAATAATTTCACATTGTGACCATAGATATTCCTGCTGACAATTTTTTTTTATTTACATTTGTATGTCGAGCAATACTTTTAGGCCTAATATTTTAAACACCTGCCTATTATTGGTTATTAGGGTGATTTTTTCATTACCAATTAAATTGATACCCTATAAAATTCATACTCTAGAAAATAAAAGCTTGTCCGATTTTATAGCGGCAAATGTTTTGTCTAATGAATATGCCGAAAACATGAATAATTCCATATTCATGTAAGTAAAAATGTAACATTAATTTAAAAATCTCATTCAAGGTTATGTAAAGGGCCGTGATGCCTTTTAACCGTGCTTTTACACACATCTATTCAATGGTACATGTTGTAAGTTAGATCATAGAGTTATTACCAAAAGATATCTATCACATTATTGTTCTAAATAAATATGACCTACGAGTTTAAATTTATTAAATTTTACTGGTAGCTATTTTTGTCTCTTAAGATCTAAAAAGAAATTTATATTTCGAACAGGATCTCGGCACCTAATAACTCATTATCGGACAAGCACTTCTTTTGGTAAATATATAGCCCAAGCCTGTGGCTTAAGTATTTGGATAACGTTCATGCGTTTAAAAACTATTTAGATCTGCCATCATATCAATAAAACTCAGCTTATAAATGTGTAATTATAATATTCCTAATATTTAATAATATTACATTTTAAAATAGTTTAAGTATTTAAATAAAATATCCATTTCTGTTTAATCCATTGAATTTAACAATAAAATGTAATCATTGGCACTTGCAGTGCCAAATTAATTTCTCATTGTAATATTTGGTAATGAAACAATAATTAAATCATATCATACATATTACATGTTTTCTTTGAATATTCTCATGAAATAAATGGAGCGCCCTGTGTGGAGTGTATGGTAATTTTAAAAATATAATGCATTTCCAGCCCTTATTTTTCCTTTGTGGTCGTTGAAACCGGCTTAAGGGTCACTGGCAGAATGGGCAGCTGATTTCTCCTGAGAAGTTTATGATATAACTCGATCGCCAAGCGAGGCAATTATGGCGACCCCAGGTAGGATTATTCTGTATGATGACAGAGTAAGAGTAGATGGATAAAAAACTAAAGGAAACGTTATTACTAATCCATGTAGGACCTTGGCTCAATGATCAACGCGATTCTCGAAGCCGTCGATCATTATGTTATGTCTACCTTGGACAAACAGTCCAGTTAAGTAGATCTAATTTCGAGAAAGAAGTCAGCCGACGAATCCAACTTGGTTGGGCAGCAACCGGGAAACTTAAGAGAATCTACTCGTCCAGCATACCTCAGTGTCTGATAACACGGATCTACGACCAGTATGTGTTACAAGTGATGACTAACGGCACGAAAACGTGGTCTCTAAATGTTGGTCTCATAACCAAGCTCAAAGTCGCTCAGCATGCTATGGAATGGGCTATGCCCGGTATTCCTGTGCGAGATAGAATCCGAAATATGGAAATCCGCAGAAGAACGGGTGTAACCGACATAGCACGCTGAAGTGGCAATGGGCAGGCCACATCGCTTGACGTACCAATAACCGCTGGGGAAGAAGAAGGTTCTCCAATGGCGACCACGTATCGGACGACGCAGTGTAGGACGTCCCCACTAGGTGGACCGACGACCTGGTGAAAGTTGCTGAGTGTCGTTGGATCCAGGCGGCACAGGATCGCATTTTGGTGCCCTACATCCAGCAGTGGGCGGCGATAGGTTGAAATGATGATGATAAATTACTATTGAGCATGAGTCGACGAATTACAGTTAAAATATTTATCAGACCACTTTATTATCAACACCTAATCTAATTTCCTGCAGGGCAGGGCATTCTGCAAAATGGTGCGCGCCAGTCCGATTTAAATCGGCGCTGCGTTCACCCTCTCTTGGCTCATGTCAAACGTGGGCGGACCCAGCGCCGCATGTTCAATGCTGTACGCGGAGGTCAGGCGGTCGATGGCCATGTATGGCTCACCGGTGTGGGCGGGGTCCCTAACCGTTCTTCTCAGGGCTCTTCCGCGGCGTCCACAGAGAACCATGGTGGTCAGGGCCATACGTGGTTACCGCACGGTGGCGGCCGAGGCAGCATGCCTGTTGGCCGGGACTCCCCCGTGGGACTTGGAGGCGGAAACTGCTCGCCGGTTTGTATCGGCGGGTGTCGGGGGTACGAGCGGGGGTTGGACAGTCCGGCTGGAGAGGCCTCGGTTCGGTATGAGGACCGTCGCGGCCTTCCCGGTGCTGATGCAGTGGCTGGAGCGGCGGCACGGATCTCTGACCAGCTTGGTGTAGTAGGTCAATTTCACTCCTATTGTGGAGGAGGCTCGAGCCCAACAGTGGGACGTATATAAGATGAAAGGTCTTTAAAAATTAAATCTAATTACTTAAATAACAGCCACTCGCGCTGCATGGTACGCTTAAATATGTCCATTCCTTAACTAGTTTACTAGGACTTCTGGTGCGTAATTTTGGACTACATATTATCACTGCTGCTATTCAGAGCCTACAACTAGTATCTCTACCAACCGCCTCATTCATCATTTTGTAAATTAGGCGGCCTTTATCTTAGCACTGAAATACAGAATTAGAATCTCTCACAGCTTGCACATTCTATCATCATTTCTTGTCGATGAAAGGCAAATAACAATATTCAAAACAGGCCCGAATACTTTAGGGCATTATTGACTAATGGATCGAGATCTTGGATAGTCTAGTTATGAGTGCATTTTATTAGTATAAGCTGGAATATAACAGAAGGATATTATTTTCAATCGCATTACACCTTTGATTGCCTTTAGGCCAAGGATGGATAGGAGACTGAAATAATTTTGAAACCATCGTGACCGAAATTAATACTCGAATCTGTGTGGTTATGGAATAAGAATACTATTAATCTTTTTTTTATGGGTGGGCTATGGTAAGCGCACACCGGGCGAAGCCGGGGACCCCAGGTCCAGCCAGTCAGAGCAGTGAGGTTGCGGCCCTGTAGGCCGCGAATGCCCGCCTCAGTAAGGAGGTGTCCGGCCTGCGGGAGCGCAACCGGAAACTTAAGTCGGAGCTGTCGGCAGTGCGAAAGGAGAACCGTGGGTTGGCCAAAGACGTGGCTGACCTGCGATCTCAATTCGCGCTTTTATAGCCGGCCGCGCCGCCGACGCCGGCCTCGCCGCCGAAAGGGGCTGTGCCAGAGAGAGCGGGCCCGTCGACTGCGCCCGTGACGCAGCCTGCGCCCGTGGTGTCTACCGCGCCGGCTGCGCCCACTGCGCGGACCGCGGTGGGGCCAAAAAGCAGGGAGAGGAGCCACTGCCCGCGGTGCACGGCATACCGGAGGGAGCGATGTGCGTCATCTTCGTCAAGCTGAAGTTCATGATGGATGCGCGCATCAAGGCCGTGGCGGATCGTCTTCCGCCCAAGCCACCCCTCCGGCCGCCGCTCGCCGCGGATAAGGCGAGGCGGCACGCGGCCAAAAGCGGAGAGCGGTGGCTAAGAGCGCCGTTGTGGCCGCCGCTCCCCAGGCGGGAGCCGGCGGAAAGGGGAAAAGGTTGCGCAGGGGCCTCAAGTCGTCGAAGACGGCCGCGGTGGTCATCACCGTGCTGCCTGAGGTGGCCGAGAGGGGCCTCAACTATGAGGACGTCCTAAAACGCGCCCGGCGGGAGCTGGACGTCTCCGACGTCGGGGGCGTCGAAGCTAGGACCCGCAAGGCCCGGACAGGGGCTCGAATTCTCGAGTTCCCTGGGGCCGAGGGCGCCAAGACGGCCGATAGTGTGGCCTCGAAGCTGCGGGGGCTGTTCGGGCCAGAGGATGGAATCCGGATCGCCAGGCCTGTCAAGCGCGCAGAGATGAGCCTGACGGGTCTGGACGATTCCGTGACGGTGGAGGGCGTCCGGGAGGCCATTATGGCACGTACCGGATATACCTCGGACATCGTCCGGATTGGCACCATCCGCCCTGTTCCGGGCGGTGTCGGTGCTGTCTGGGTGCAGTGTCCAGTGGAGTCGGTCAAGCAATTGACTGACTCAGGCAGGCTCCTCGTGGGCTGGAGTTCGACGCGGGTAACCGTGCTGGAGCCCCGGCCCACGAGGTGTTATAAGTGCATGGCGGTCGGGCATACCCGACCAACGTGTCGCAACTGCTTTGACTGCAACGGGCTATGTTTCCGTAGCGGTCAGGCTGGACATCAGGCCGCATCGTGCTCTGCGGTGCCCCACTGCCCCGCGTGTGCGTCGGGCAATAGGCCTGCCAAGCACCGCATGGGCTCTGGTGACTGCAGACTCCCGGCATCGGCCCCAAAAGGGCGGGGCGGCCCATCGACCGGGCCAGTCCCCGCTCTAAGCGCGACCTGATCGCCCATTAGCGCGGAGGAGGTGACGATGGATACGGATCGTCAATGGACCCCGAATCTATTCGTCTCCTCCAGGCCAATCTCAACCACTCCGTCAGTGCTCTACCGATTTCACTCACCACCAGTGGTCTCGAACCTATCGATTTTTCAGTATTTCTACCGATATAGGCAGCGCTCTACTGAAATATCGAAATGCAACGATTTTTCAACGATTTCCGAGAATACATGGAAAATCTCCCGATTTTCTACCGAATGACGATTTGATACTTTTAAATTGGCAATGTTGTTGCCATTGTTCCCGAAAATTATAATTTATTTAAAAACAACTAGAATTTTGAGGACTATTTTTGATTCTTTTTTGAAAAGAGCTCTAACTATAGTTGTCACAAAATAAGAGGCCCGTTTTGACACTTGGTCTTACCGATGTATTTAGTGATGGACCATACGATTCAGTACTCGATACTCACGATAAATCGAATCAAGTTTATATGAGTATATAATCGATTTGAATATGTATTGTAAAGTGCATTGGATTAAAGTTCTGATTTGAAAATTTTACTTAAACTGTGATATTGTAGATATTCTGAAATGATACAATGTTATGAATGGTCATTTTTCTATCATTTAATATTTTACGGATACAATAACATTCACTCAATCACAAAAATATCGAGAAAAAGAGAATCTTCAATCAATCATTTTCTTTAGATGATGAGCCAAAATTGTCAGTTGAGTTATCGTTGCCCATATATATATTATTTCATTTTCATATTGTCGAATTTTCAGTAAAAATCACTACACAGTTGGTGAAATTCTGTAAATGGTTGGTCTAAATACTAGTATTCAAATTAATAAGTAAGGCAAGTACGAGTCCGACTTAAAAAATATATCTTGATCGATTTATTTTTCCTTAACCGATTATTAATAGTCTGTGGACGATATGAAAAAAATCGTTATGCCACAGCACTTAGCCCAGTGGGCGGTACCCGTTAATGAAAAATATAATTACCTTCAAAACAGTTTGATCGGTAAAAAATAGAAAACTTCTTGGGCGTGAACTGTCAAAACGGGCCTTTTATTTTGTGATTACTATAACTCTAATTGAAAAAGGCTAGCTAGCTAACTAACTAGCTAGCTAACTAGCTCTAACTAACTCTAATTGAAAAAGGTGATTTTAAAAATCCTACATTTTTTTTCAATACCGGTGCTATATATACTGTAGTGCTGCTGCGACTAATACATTACTTAATAGTACAGGAGATCTACAAGCAGATCAAGTAAATTTATTTAAATGTATTTGCATAGATTTTTATTTAGAATCTTGTAAACAGATAACGATGCGGTTTCTATTGAAAGATAACCCAATAAAAGGTTTATACAAAATTAATCCAATAAATGTTAAAAATGGTAGAACGGCAACAATTGTTCTTATTACAAGGCTTTTTCCTAAAATTTCTCAGAGCATTAATTTACAGGATATAGACGTAGAGTAGCGCCTTTAGAGAAATTGCGAAATAATCAAACTCAAAATAAATAATCAAAACAAAAAAAGGTAGATCGTTTCGACTGTGCTATTAAACGTCTACTTGAAGAGACTATTAACGTGAGTCTTAATGAGTCGCAATGGTGCCAAGCGAGTTTGCCTATTCGGCACGGTGGTCTGGGTGTCCAGCGGTTGCGGGAAACTGGTCCGGCCGCTTTTTTGGCCTCTTCTTTTGAGTCTGCGGAGCTTAGCACTCAAATACTCTCACCTAACGGTGACGTGATCTGCATACCTTTCCAGTCTGAGGTCTTGAGTAGCTGGTTGGCTCTTTACCCAGGAGTTAACTTGCCAGAGAAGCCAGGATGCCAACGTGGCTGGGACGAAGGTACTTCGAGGTACTTATTCTCTAAAATGCGAGGAAACAGCTCAGGGGTCGAGTTGGCGCGTCTCACTGCCGCCTCGAGGCCGGAGTCAGGGGCCTGGTTGCATGCCTTACCTTCTCCCAATATGGGCACGCTTCTAGATGATGACTCCCTTAGGGTGGCAGTGGGTTTGCGTTTGGGGTGCGGAGTTTGTGAACCCCATGTTTGCATATGCGGTACGCATGTTGATGCGTCCGGTCTGCACGGCTTGAGTTGTGTGCGATGTGCGGGACGAAGGCCCCGTCATCAGGCTATTAACGAGATAATTCGGCGGGATTTCGTTTCCGCCGAGGTTCCATGCGTTTTGGAGCCCCCGGGTCTTTCTCGTTCGGACGGCAAACGGCCGAATGGCCTTACGCTGATTCCGTGGCGGAAGGGTCAGTGTCTCATCTGGGATGCCACATGTGTTAGTACTTTTGTGGCTTTTCATCTCGCCACCACCCAACAGTGCGTTGGGGGTGGCGCCGAGATGGCCGCAAGAGTGAAACACTCCAAATACGCTTGCCTGGAGTCGGCGTATGATTTTGACCCTTTTGCTGTTGAGACGGCTGGACCGTGAGGCTCTGAAGCTAAGACACTGGTGCAGGAGCTTGGGAGGCGCCTGCGGGGAAAGGGGCGGGATCCGCGCTCTGGGTGGTTTATTGTCCAACAGGTCTCGCTGGCAATCCAGCGCGGTAACGCAGCCAGTTTAATGGGTACTTTGGGACGGGGTCCGTATGTGGGGTTATTTAGTTTTTAAGTTTGACTCGTGGCTTCCTTGTTATTTAATATAAAAAAAAAAAAAATTATAATAATCAAACAGCGAAATAGGCTGTCTACAGAGTTAATCTCTGGTTTGTTGCATACAAAACGTTTTTTTACCGTTTCTAATTGTTACGACTTTATAATCAAACCACGCATGACTGCGGTCATGGCCAAAAAACATTGGTATAATTCAAAAAATTAAGTATATTTAGCCTGTAAGATAATATATAATAAAAAAAAATTGTTTGTAATAAACTAAGGTAAAAATAAATTGACTCTATGTTGTTTTTTTTTTATTTACCAATTTTAGTACAAATATACCGATTTTTGAGGGCAGCTCTACTGCTCTACCGATTTCACACTTTGACATTTGAGACTACTGCACTCTGTCGCCCTACTATCGCAGTCTCGAAGCGAACATGGCAGCACATGGCAGGAAGTAAATAGGTAGTTAAAGATACTGTGCAGTAATGGTGTAAAAGTAACGAAAGAAAGCGTACCCGTATGTATTCGTTACTAGAAGAATGAGTACTCGTTACTTTCGTATCGTTACGTTACTCGCTACTTCTGATACCTGTATCTTAGGACACCGAATCGAGTCGTATTCCGTACCCTTACAGTATAACGTCGCGGCATAGCAACATTCGTTATTTGTAGAATACATTTGTATACCAAGCTGCGTAAGGTGCATTTTTCACTTTACCGTATGTTGAACCCGATTTGTGTTAAAGTTATTCTAAGTTTAGATTCATTTAAAAGGTAACGTGTAAAACTACAAATGAACTATTAACAGAATCTACAAATTCTGCAATGGATTTAATATTTTAAAAATGTTGACATAAGCTCATTATATATGTTATTTCCAATCTTAAACTTTGTCTACAAACACAATACATTCAACAAATAGTAAAAAAAAATTAACGACGAATTACCAGATTATATTTTACTTATCAAACAAACATCGTTCTTTGTAACGTATATCTTTAAATTAACAGAATAAGCGCGCGAATGCATAATATAATACGATCAGCAAACGTTACCGGCATCAACGTTACTTGTGTGAACTAAAACATTGCGGGTACCCATCATAAGAAACATGCGAGTAACGAAATGGATTCGTGAGTAACGTTTCATTACTTCGTACTAACTGGCGCACCCGTTACTCAGTACCGAATACATACGGTTTGCTACAGTTCTACTGTGCAGTGCCCGAGTATCCTTTAATCTGTGGCAGTGCCATCCTAATAATGAATAATAAATAATTATCAAACGCCGTTAATGCTCGTAGTGGTACTTGTGCAAAATAAACATGTTTTTAAAGAGGAATATATTTAAAGCTATTTCATTTAGGGAACCGCTCAAGTTACCCTTTTCGTATTGGGTATTAGTCTTTTGCAGATTTGCCCTGACATTATTGCCGCAATCTGGTTATATTCATCCTGATGAGTTCTTCCAAAATATTGAAGTCATCGCAGGTGAGCTCAATATATTTACTATAATGTGTAGTGTTTTTTCGGGCCCTTTCGTTCGCCGGGTGTAAACGTCGCCAAATGTGAAACAAAAAGCGAGCCATGTCTCCAAACGAAGCGAATGACAAAACTGTCAACCGAATAAAAATAGAAAACGTTCAACTATAAAAAAAGAAACAAAAATCTACTTTCTCGCGTTTAGTTCACGACCACAAACTAAATAGTACTAGTTCACGACGTCTGCGACCGGCTAACGCAGTACTTTATTTCAATATACGTTTAATTAAATTACCAGCTGAGTAAGAATGAGAAGGAGTGGTAGGACTACACTGTCGACAGTTATCTGTCTACAGCCGCGGGCCGGTCCGTCCGGGGCAGTAAAAAAAAAAATAAGAATGTGTGGAAGTGATAAGGCAACATTATAAATTCATCTACGTAAAGGTCATCTTTTATCAAGAAAATATATTTAGAGTTTCTTTATAATCCAGTATATTATCATCATCCGTGTCGTGACGGAGTAAGAATACAATTCACCACCCCCTATCTTACCCGTGGGTGATCGTACGAGACGACTAAGGGATATAAAACGCATATAACATCTATGAGAGAGAAGGAAAACTCGAAATAAAACCCTATACCAACGCGTCTGACCAGCGTGGTATAGTAGGTCATTACCCTTCCATTGCGGAGGAGGCCCGAGCCCAACAGTGGGACGTATATGGGCTGAGATGATGATGATGATGATATTATAGTTTGACATCAATCCATGTAGCTCTTATAACCATTGATTGTAATAAGTTCTTAAATAGATTCACTGCACAGATAGTGTAGTGGTTAAGATGTTGACCTACCATGCCAAGTATCTCTAGTTTGATTCCCACTCGGCTCAGGATCATACTTTATGTATTCAGTCTGTGTGTATTTTGTACCTCACAATTAAAATATTATTTCTTCTTAATCTGAGTGTAATTTGTGTTCATCTATATGTTCATCTATACCAATAAATAAAATTGGAGTGTCTGTTTGTAATGTCAAAATAATAGGCTTTTTTCATGCTCACACGGTTATTTGCATGACACCTATGCCTAAAATAGCAATTAAAAAATTTTTGTCTGTCTGTCTGTTTGTTCCGGGTAATCTTCAAAACGGCTGGACCGATTTCAAAAATTCTTTCACCAATGGAAAGCTATAATATCAGGGCGTAAACTAGGCTATATTTTATCCCGGTATTCCCACGGGAACGGGAACTACGCGGGTAAAACGATTATAACCTAACCTATAAGCGAAGCGAGGGCGGATTGCTAGTAGATTATAAATTTCATGGATACACATAATACTCTGATTTCAAGACCCCAAACAAACATTTTCAATGTAGTGATGGAGTCGAATATAGTGTGGAATGGAGTAAAAATATAATTTGCTACTCTATAATAAAATCCTATACCAACCTGGCTGACAACATATACCAGCTGGTATAACTGCCCTCTTGTATGAAGGAAGCTCAAATTCAGCAGTGGGACATATACAGGGTGTCCCAAAATTCAACGATAAGTGGGCACCAACAGGTGGGCCTACTTATGACTGCTCGAGAAAAAAAACCACGATGAGTGAAAGTGAGCTGAAAGTCAAAATCTTACAAAATTTATGAAAAAACAGTTTTGGTTAATTTTTGTGTAGAAACTATTCTGGGATTTTTAATGATTGTGATTGATAGCAGTGCTACTTATATTGCTAATACAAAAAAAAATCACTGAATTATTCGTAAAATTGTAGCAATGGCACTTAAAAATATTATAAAGGTGTCCATTTTTTAAATATTTCTTTTTTTTTTTTCGTAATGAAAAAAAATTAAGGGTGGAATTTTCTTTTTTTTTCTCGAGCAGTCATAAGTAGGCCTACCTGTTGGTGCCCGCTTATCGTTGAATTTTGGGACATCCTGTATAGCCGAGATGATGATGAAACAAAGAAAAACTTAGCCTTATCCAATGTCAATAGCATCTGTATTCTAATAAAACAATGTATTTATTGTATTGTTTCAGGAGATATCCTTACCTTCGACATCTCACGGACATGGGAATTTAATCCAAAGTTTCCAATCAGAAACATATTTATACCTAAAATGGTTTTTGGCCCACCTTTTCATCTCATACGTTTTATGAATCCTTACACAAAATATTATTTAAGTATAGATCTCAAGACTCCATACTACTTATTAATGCTACCACGACTCTTCATATGTTCATTGTCGCTTATAAATGACTATTGTCTTTACAAAATTTGTTTATTATATGGACAGAATTTTCGAAATAGATTAAAAATATTCGCCAGCTCATATGTGGTATTTACTTATTGCTGTAGAAGCTTCTCGAATACATTCGAAATGATATTCTTTTCAATACTTCTTCTCCTAGTTGCCGAATGTATGTTAAAATCTGATAAAGTTATTTATCATAGCGAATTTCTCAATGAGAAGTATGAGCAAGCCAAAACAGTTGTAGAAAAAGTTAAAATATTCAAATTATCTACACATTTGCCTGGTCATAACTTGAACCGTGTAATCTTATTAGCCACAGTAGTAGTTATAGGTATTTTTAATAGGCCTACATTTGTAGGGTTTGCATTTCCTCCAATATTTTTCTGGCTGTATAGAGGACTGGGTTCTAAAGTAGTAGGGTTTAAGGAGTTTCACTATAGAATCCTCTCATTTATTATGTGTGGAATTCCAACTGCATTACTTCTTATATTAATTGATTCTGGATATTATGGATATATAACAATGGCTGATGTAGAATTGTTCCAATTGTCCTGGAACAATTGGGTGGTGACTCCATTGAATTTTTTGAGATACAACTCGGATATGAGAAAATTAACATCACATGGACTACATCCACGTTGGCTTCATTTGGCAGTAAATGTACCATTGCTGTTCAATGTGCTTGGTATATTAGCTTTCGTTATGCTCTCTATTAATATATACAGGTAAGCCTTTTTTATTTCATTTAGACTGTTCTATTGTATTTAAGTCCTGAGGCCAAATTGTAGTATTCCATAAAGACTGCTATGCACTTACAGTTGAAGATGGTAATATCAAATGTTATCTATCTACGGGATCGGCTTCTTCAATAAAGAACATCCATATGTTCTCTAGTAGATATAGGCCCCTCAATGTAGGTGGTAATGCGATGCTATGCCACAATCTACAGGTGGGTATTGTGTGCTACCCCAAAAGAGTGCAAATGCCTCGCTTGGAACTCCTTTACTGCCTCGCAAATTTTGGACTTGTAACTCTAAGGGATCACTGAGGGAATGGGCAGCAGTAACAATACCATTTGCGATCTCCAATTTGCGTACCAAGGGTGACCGATTATGGAGTTATCAATTCGGGTCAAGTGGGGTTCAATATACCTATTTTATCTGCCTTAATGTCAGAAAAAATGTTTGAACCAGTAGTTTAGTTATGAATAATTATTCATAATTAGGTAAACCTACAATAGATAGTGTTAAATTTTTTTATATAAAGTGTAAAATGACCGAATTTTCCAATTTGTCTAACGAGTGTGCCTAATAAAACTGAATTTTACGCAAATGAACTGCTCTCTGTATCGGTCAGTACACAAAAAAAATCAACATAGAAATTATAGCTAAAATAATATCAATCCCTTAGAATAATAACGTATAGGATAGTGTCGGTACTTAAGCGATCAAAAACGTGATGCTAAAAATACTACATGCATGCAAGTGATTACAGTTACACACGCACACCACTATACAATAGAGTTGCCTTGTACACAGTGACCTTCTACACTATGTCACGATCCGGCGTAGGGCGCCATTTCTGGCTCCAATTTATATATAAGTCTGTATTTTTACGACTACCAGAAACCTTTAACCAATCTTTATTTACTTATACATTAATTTTCTTATACATTGTCAGGGATAAAAAAAGGCTATAAGCTTAGAATAATAACGTATAGAAGGATAATGTCAATACTTCGAACGTTCGAAACATGAATCTAAAAATACTAATGGCGCGCAGACGATTACACACATACACACGCACACCACTATACAAATTATAAAATCAAATTTTGTTTTTATTAACATAAATCGTCGAAATACTTTTAAAAGTAATGTTAAAAACCTTTTTAAGAGCGTTTTCGGTAATAAGCGGCCGTAAACCCAAAAATGTGGTTTTTTGAGGACTGGTTACTCGTTCATGATAATAGCTTACTAAAAATTTATATAACCACTACATTAAACACATCTTTATATTGTGTTTGTATAGAATTATAACTCAATATTGTAACTATTTTATTAAAAGGCAAGGGTATTTTGAACTTAAGTTCATGAGATTTTACGAAAACGCTGAGTTTTGAAGTTCAGGTACGAATAAACCATAAGTCATGGCAGCTCGAAAAAAATTGTAGATGTTAGGAAAATTACTGTTCTTGTGTATGTACAAAACGAAATTCAAGATTTCTTCCTTTTAAAACTAAAAAAAAAATATTTCCTTAAGATTAATTTGACGAAAATGGCTCCTGTAAAACATTTAATTTTGTGAATAATACTAACCTTGGAACATTTAAAAAAATATCCACTATTTGTTCGACTATTGTAGAAGCAGTAAAAAAAAAACCAAATTGAAATACGAATAGTCACCCTCGTAATTAAATTTTAAATATTACTATAAATTGAACGGCATAATTGTTCATAAGCCAGTCGCGCATTGGCGCTGAACGGAGCAGGGTCATGTCGCTCTGGTTCTCGCCGGCCAGTGCAAAAACCGACAATACGAACTTGAGCGTATACTGCGACTGATCGGTTTTGATTCGTAAGTATTTATTACTACCTAATTCTGTTAATTACTTTCATGCGATCTCTATTAAGAATAATATAGAATCTTTTTACGTTTTAGGTGATGGGTCGAAAAAGCAGATTGTATCTTGGGAACAAAATCGGTTACAAGGCAAGGAAAAAGAGAACACACGACAAAACTGTAAGGTACTTAAATTTTCAAAAGAGTAAACGAAAAGAAAAATGAGCCGTCACTCAGGACGCCTGGCAGATGTGAAACATCAAAATTATTTTGAAGACGTTACCGCAAAGCATGGCGTTAACGCCGCTTTTAATGCCACGCGACGATCAGGTTCACCCTCGCCTATAGATGTTTCACATCAAAAATCCGAACGGAACATTTATACAGCCTCATCTTCTGAAGATTATCAGCTAACTCAAATTTAATGTTTAATAATTACTAACCATACACAATATAATTTTTTCATAGAGAATCATTTTCTTCTTGTACCTACTAGCAATAAATATGTAGTAAAATGTGGGTCAAAATTTAATAACTAATTTCTGTAATGGGTAGATTTAAATCTCTGACTGGACTTGTTAGACATCCATGGCCATGGCGACTAGGGCCATACTCGACTACTGCACGGCAGCCACGGAGGCAGCGTGCCTCTTGGCTGGAACTCCCTGGTGGGACCTGCAGGCGGAGGTACTCGCCGAGCTTTACCACCGAGTATCAGAGACGCGAGCCACATATAGTCTCAATCAAGGTGATTGCCGCCTGGCGGGTCGACGCCCGCCGAGACGCCATTGCTCGTTGGGCAGTCGGACTGGAGAAGCCTCAGTACGGTATCAGGACCGTCGAGTCCTTCCAGCTGGTGCTGATGGGGTGGTTGGGTCGGCAGCACGGGGTACTTTCCTTCCGACTGGTGCAGGTATTGATGGGTCACGATAGCCAAGTACCTGCGCAAGCTCATTAGGAGGGAGAGCACACCATCCTGCCACCACTGCTATTGCGACGTGAGCACGGCGCAGCACACGCTCGAGGTGTGTGCCTCGTGGGCAGAGCAGCGCCGTGAACTCGTTGCAATCATCGGTGCCGACCGGACGCTGCCGACCATCACTAGGGAGATGCTCAGCAGCGTCAGGAACTGGGACGCGGTCACTGCCTTCTGTGAGGCTGTCATCTCACGAAAGGAGGTGGCGGCTCGTGTGTGATCGATCTTTGGTAACACGTTCCGCCGCCGGCGACTCGGGCGGCGCAGGTGTGAGTATCCGCGCCTGATGCCGCCTTAGGCGAGTCCGCAGGTGACCAGACCGGGGACTTTAGTGCGTCACCCGCATAGAGCCTGACCGCGTGACGGCGACCGACGTCCCGGGATAGGGACGTCGAGAGGTGAGGGAGGGTAATAATTTATAATTCTGCGTAAAATTATAAAAAAAAAACAAATTATTTTTTGAAATTATTACACAATAATGTGATAATTAAAAAAAATAAGTTGTCGAGTCTCGAACCCGGGACCAGAGTTGCCGCCGGCGAGCACGTTACCACGAGACCACCGCTTGTTGGCGATTCGACTGCGAATTTTTCTAGTACATAAATTACCCATCCAAATTTGACCCTTAAAATCTTTTTAACGAGGGCCCAGTTGACCCTAATATCTGGTAGTTGTGATACCCTCGGGCCCCCACTACCACCCCACCAAAAAACATGGAAATTCCCGACCCACACGTCTGAGGGTCTCCTTGTAAGTTATACTCTGTGCCTATATTTTACTATTTCCTATACTTTGCATATTAAAAATACAATTTTAACCGTTTTACTGTTCTGAGTTTTGGTTTTTAATTAAAAATTTACATTATGTTGATTTTTGAAAATCTACTTCTCCGAAGAATATATTACAGATTGATTATAAGCGCCAAGGCTCAAGACTGGTCATTCTATGAACTCTACGCGTTGTTGACAGTAGTCTAAACTAGTGTAGTGCATTAGTGTGCGTCGATATCGGAACGTAGCAAATTGCCTACATGCGAGAAGTGCCGATTACCGATAACCCTCTTAAGTTTTTCAAATGTGTTATGACACCTTTTGAATGCACAAACCGTCATAATTACCTATTTATTTTTTAAGAATTGCGTACGTACGTGCAGTACAATGACTTGTACATTACGGAACGGTTCCGGCGTAAGCTCCATTAGGCTCCAATTGAAATGCTTCACTTTTTGTGCGCGAACTTACCTTCTATACGTTAGTTATTATTCTAAGTTATCTTTCATCCAGGAAAAAGTACTGTTTCTAAGAAATAAAAAAAAAAATTGGCCTATTTTACATTAACGGCAGTGGTGCCACGGGCCGAGTTATTTATTTCAAATGATGCAAATGCTTGCGTCTAATTTATGTAACTTTACGAACACAATAAACGATTACAGGAAATGGACAGTCTACTTCTCATAATGGGCGTGTGTGTAAGCAAATTATCACATTGTATTTGTTAACTTTGGCATACACAATGGATTACATTGAGGCTATGACTTAGTAGGAAATTCATGTGAATTGGTGTAAATTGCTTTTAGAACAATTCGCAGTATAAGCTGAAAATATTAACAGCGTAGAAATGACGAAAACTTATTTCCATACTCTTTTCGAACTTGAATTTACTTTTTAAAATCGTAATTCGAATAAGGGGGCAATTCTTATTCCTTGAAATAGATGACGAAATTCAGAAAAATATCTAATTGGAACTTTTCACAAACGTAAATCAAAATATACCATCTGATTTTCATTAATTTGTATTCGCATATGTGTTAACTCACAAGATCACTTTTTTTTTTTCATTTATAAGTGCCTTTTGGCGCTTTATTTTGTCATGTCATTATTAAACATTAATTTTAAAGGCATAAAAATGTTGTAAAACTATGACTGACTGTTGTAAAAAAACTTTCTGTAATGTAGTCTCTATTCCTTCAAACACTAACCATTTCACCAAGATCTTTTTATTGTCTCATCGTTGAACACTGACTGAGGAAGTTTTAGATGATGTTAAACGTAGTTTGCTAGCTCATTTAAATTCCAGTCTTGAGCATCTGTCTCTTTCATAGGGAGGTAAATTAGCGTTCTCACTTTGGACATACTAGTAAGTTATAGTGATTTATTTCGAAACTTGTAATGGTAAAAAAAAACTGCATAAACGGTCTCTGACAGTCGTAAGAAACGCACGAATAGTGACCCATTGTATTCAGAGTCCATCGTCACCAATGAAGTACCTTTTAAAATAAATAGGATTGAGAAATTCCCACCTTAAATATCAAATGTCTGAAAGATTCTCTATGGGTATAAAATTTATTCATGCAGATTTTCTTATGATAGATTCTTTTAATGTATTCATTTTGTGGTTTACAGATTTATACGTGGCCAGTACAGCAAACTGCCGAGAATACAGAGCATCACAGGCCTTATGCTGTTTTCTCTTGTTTTGCCGATAGTTGGATTATCTCTCTTCCCACATCAAGAAGCGCGCTTCATAATACCCGTCCTTATACCACTAATATATCTTTACGGCAACCATCTTCACCCAAATGAAACCGATGGTCCAAAGACTAGAAGACTCAAAAACATTCTTCGCATTACCTGGTACAGTTTCAACCTGTTTCTGACGATCTTCTTTGGTTTTATCCATCAAGGGGGTATTTATCCCTTTGCTAATAGCCTGTTTCACGAAATTAAAAATAACTACGGCGTCCACACTCATGTTATAACTACCCACAGTTACAGTATACCTACGTTTTTACTTCAATTAGAAAGTACGAATAAAATTTGGAGAGATAAGAAGACTGGTCAGAAGTACAGATTAGCTCCTAGTACATTCATACATAAATATGGATCATTGCCTATGAATGATTTATTCTATAAAGTAGACGAAGTTTTAACCAATGCCGAAATGCTATTACATGATTACAAGAAGAAGTACAGATTTTATATCGCGTCTCCTTGTTCTTTAGAGCAAAAACTTCGTAGCGCAGCAAAGAATTATCGATATTTGCAACTTGTTGAAGAATTTTCGTACTACCCACATTTTTGTACAGAAGCATTTCCACAATTTCCCACAGTACATGACCAATTTTGTCTCAAAAATAATTATTTATTAACAAATGAATCTCATGCTGTAGATCTTACTTTAGTACAAAGAATATCATGCTTCTTACAACAATTTTGTTTAAGAATATATAGAGTTAAACCTGCTGATAAATTTCGTTCATAAGTGTGTAAATCGTCCTAGTCAAATTTACTAAGCTGATTTAATAAGTACCGCCTAGTTATACTTTTTTAATGATGCTCAATTTAAGTTAAATGACAAAATAATTTTACATATATAAGAATTTTAATTCACTGATCATTTTCCCAACGATCTATAATTTTAGATGTAATAACAAAATACAATACATAAGGATTTGTTGTATACATAGTCCTTACAGCCATATTATCTTTAATCTGAAACTTCTCTTTTTTATATTTAATTTTATTGTGAATCGTTCATGTGATCTGCTAAGTCCCTTAGTTGCCTTTTATGCCATTGGGCGGATAGGATATGGCAGAAATATTGCGTTTCTAGTCCATCACCACACAAACTATGACAGATATTGACTATTGGGATCTTATCTCAGCTCCTTCAACTCCCTCCGAGCCTCCTTCACGATAGGAGGCAAACTAACCTACTATACCATGCTGAGTTTAATATCTTTCGCATGTATGTATGTTATCTGTATATTATATCCCTAAGTCGCCTTTTACGACACATACAAGCAAGATAAGGAGATAGTGAATTGTATTCTTACTCTGTCAGTACACGGAAAAGAGTATCTGCCTGCTATTAATTAAAAAATGTGTTGTAATTCTAATGGAATGTATATTTTTTAAGGATATAAACTTTTTAATTTGTCCAAGCAAGATTGTAGGTAGTTTACGGCGTGCGGGCCCATAACCCACCCGTACCCACGTCGCCTTTGTCGTTGGGCCGACCACCAGTGCTGAGTTCCTTGTCCTCAGTGGTCGGCCCGACGGAATACCCTTTCGGGTACCCTTACCTCTCGACGTCCCTGTCCCGGGACGTCGGTCGCCGTCGCGCGGTCAGCCTCTTTGCGGGTGACGGAGTAAAATCCTCGGTCTGGTCATTCGCGGCCTCGGCCACAGGTACTCGCGCCTGCGCTGCCCGAGTCGCCGGCGGCGGAACGTATCGCCGAAGAGGAGTTCCTCTCGTGCATGATCCGCCGCCTCCTTCCGTGAGATAATGGCCTCACAGAAGGCTAGATCTAGTGCAGGTACTTGGCGAAGCTACTGTGCCCCATCAGCACCGGCCGGAAGGCCTCGACGGTCCTGACACCGTACCGAGGCCTCTCCAGCCGGACTGCCCAACGGGCAATGACGTCTCGGCGGGCGTGGTCCCGCCAGGCAGCAATCTCCTTGATGGAGACTATGCCGCCTTCGGCTCGCGTCTCCGACACCCGCCGGTAAAGCGCGGCGAGCATATCTGCCTCTAGGTCCCACGGGGGAGTTCCGGCCAGGAGGCGCGCTGCCTCCGTCGCCACCGTGCGGCAACCGCGTATGGCACTGATCGCCATGACCCTATGTGGTCGCCACAAGAGGGCCCTCAGACGGACTGTCGGGGACCCCGCCCACACTGGTGCGCCATACAGGGCCATCGACCGGATCGCCCCCGCGTACAGCCGTCGGCACGTAGCGCTGGGTCCGCCCACATTCGGCATCAGCCAAGAAATAGTGGACGCCGCGCCGACAAGCCGGGCAACAAGTCGACGGAAATGCTCCCGGAACCACCAATGCCCATCGAGCACCATGCCCAAGTACTTCATATGTGCCTGGATGCTCATGGTAACCGAATTCACGGTGATCGAAGCGCGCGAAGTGGGAAATCCGGCGGTACGGAGCCCATGGAACAAGAGGGTCTCCGTCTTGTCTAGGGCTACTCTCAACCCTAGCGCCTCGATCCGCCTGACAATCTCCTCAGAGCCGAGAGTTGTCAGGCGTGCCGCCTCCTCTAAAGTCCCACCCCGGGCTGTGACAAGCGTATCGTCAGCGTAGCAAATTACGCCCAGCTCGGGTGGAAGGCTTCCTCTCAACGCCCAGTCGTAGCCGATGTTCCACAGGGTCGACCCCAGAACCGACCCCTGTGGGATACCGCACCTCATGGGCGATTCATGTCTAAGCTAAACTACCGTTTAGCTTTTTGTCTTGCCACCGAGCTCAAGAAATCGGTACTGGTGATCAGACCAATGACGATGGGGAAGTGATACGGTAGTTTAGGTTATCAACGCACGGATCGGTGAGAGTGTGTTCACTTCCATAAAAAGAGCCCCTTTTTTACTTTTTTGACATTTCATTAAGATCTAAAATTTTCTACACTCTTTGTTAATTTATTACTAATATCTAAATACATGATAAGCATTTGGAAGACATCTAGTGTATTACTGACGATTAATTTTGTGTGTAATATTTAGTTATTTTTGCTACTGTAAGACGAGGTTAACAGAAACAATTTTAAAATTAGTTTGTCAACCTATATTCGTAGTTGCTTATTTGTGAGAGCATTATCATATTTTAAATAGTGTTTACTGATTTTCAATACTTTATCCTCAATGAAAACGGTTCCTCACAGAAAACACGCTAGCACTCTATATAAAGGCTGTCCCAACTAGAACGCAATTTTTAAATTTTAAATAAAACAGATATTTAAAAAAAAAATCGTGAAACTTTATTATATCGTAAAGTAGACAGAATGAGGTTATGTATGGAACAATATATCGTGCAGATGGCCGCCGCGGCTTTGCTGGCACACACTCGATCTTTTAATGAAATTTTCAATGGCCGTTTTGCATAAATGCTGCGGTATTTCATTAATGCAGCGTCCAATTTCCTCTTTTAAGGCTTGAGTCGTCGTCGGCTTATTCGCGTAAACCATAGACTTCAAAAAACCCCAAAGAAAATAATCTAAAGGTGTTAAATCGCACGATCTAGGCGGCCAATTCTGGTCTCCAAAACGCGAAATGGGCCTCGTCACTGAAGATGATTTTATAGGCAAAATCAGCATTTTCATGTTGTCTCTCCAATACCCAATTAACGAACTCCCTTCGCTGTCCATGGTCAGCTGGCTTCAGTTCCTGAGTCAATTGAACTTTGTATGCATGAAGATGCAAATCTTTCGTCAAAATTCGCTGCATAGTGGATTTGGAGACACCAATTTGCTGAGCTCGGTGTCGAATTGAGGTGGATGGAGTTTGAGCGACACCATTACGTACAGCTGCGACATTTTCGGTCGATCGACCTCGTCGAAGGCGCGTTGTTGTCTTTACATCACTAACAGACCCAGTTTCGGCAAATTTATCCATTAATCTCTTTACAGTTGACTCTTTTGGAGCATTATTGTGACCCCAAATTGATCGCAATTTGCGAACTGTAGCCGCAAAACTTTCACCATTTTGGTAAAACAATTTTACAATGAGAATGCGTTGTTCATTCGTGTAGCGCTCCATTTTTACTAACCTCATACCTTCTACTAGCAAACAATAACAATTGTTCAAATGTCAAACAATGACACTTCGAATGGCGCCAAATTTAAAAATTGCGTTCTAGTTGGGACACCATTTAATAATACATTTTAGCCACTGATGTAACAAAAACTGTTACATCAATGATTTTAGCATTCTTTTTATTGCATTTTATATAAAGTCGGGGGAAGAGTTTCTTCGCATTCTATATGAAATTTCAAGACTTTTTTTTTCAAAGTTTATCTTAAATTATAATATAAATGTGCCCTTTTGTACGATGTCTGCTATCTTGATAGATCGTGATCCCGTTGCTGTTGAAATTTTGATACTTCTGATAAATAAAAACGTGACAAGTCATTTTGGCAGTCCTCTCTTGATGTTAACCTATAGTTGTCACAAAATAATAGGCCCGTTTTGACAGTTCACGCCCAAGAAGTTTTCTATTTTTACCGATCGAAATGTTTTGAAGGTAATTAGATTTTTCATTGACGGGTACCGCCCACTGGGCTAAGTGCTGTGGCATAACGATTTTTTTCATATTGTCCACAAACTATTAATAATCGGTTAAGGAAAAATAAATCGATCAAGATATATTTATTAAGGTGGCCCGTACTTGGCCGGTGATATTAACTTTAATACTAGTATTTATACCAACTAATTACAGAATTTCACCAGCTGTGTAGTGATTTTTACTGAAAATTCGAGACGTCAATATTGACAATATGGAAATGAAATAATATATATATGGGTGACGATAGCTCAACTGGCAATTTTGGCTCATCATCTTAAGAAAATGATTGATTGAAGATTCACTTTTTGCCGATATTTTTGTGATCGAGTGAATGTTATTGTAACAAAAATATTAAATGAAGTAAAATTTTCAAATCAGAATTTTAAGGGTGTAGATTGTTGGCCTGAGTTCTCGATTTCGAGCGACCGCAGCGCCAAAGTTTAATGTAACATCCGACGGGGCGGATGAATGACCTAGAGAGCGCGATTTTCAAAATGTTTTGCAACAAACGTTCCACGTTGAGAAATTGTTATTGAACTTGAATATTTACAGCATAACAATAACGTTGAATTTTTGGAAACTAGCTGTTGATTCTTTTTAATAGATTAATAAGAGTAGTTGAGACACAATTTTTATGTTTTTCTATCATTACATTACATAGTATAAAACAAAGTCGCTATCCGCCGTCTGTCTGTCCCTATGTATGCTTAGCTTTATCTTTAAAACTACGCAACGGATCTTGATGCAGTTTTTTTTTAATAAATAGAATGATTCTTAAGGAAGGTTTATATGTATAATACATGCATAATATAGTAGAGAAACGCTGATTAATTTAGAGGTTTCTAATGTGATGTCGTAAATAAGCACGTTTTTTTGCGCTTATATTGCAAACGTTGGCTGAACCCTACGAGATAGACCAAAATAATGTACTACAGTATTATCCATCTTAAAAAGTTCAACAAAAAAGTCCACGATGGCATATGTCTATCTCTTAGGGATAACCCACCATTACCATTTTTTATCCTCTACTAAAAAATGATTATTTACTAAGTGATTTTATACAATACAGCATTAATCCTTATCCAATTAAGTACCTTAAATAAATTGTGCATTTATTATAGATCAATATGCTTTTTATAGTATGTAATTTAAGTGAATATTGCCGAAGATAGCGAAGATAGCGAGGGCGGGTTACTAGTTTATAATATAATATACAATCGAGAGCAGGTCCGGACTGACATTTTTGTATTCTACTTACCTAAAATTCCAACTATGTATTTATTTGTAATTTCACTACCAAAATTTATTCTAATTCGTAAAATATTCATTCAATAAAATAATTGCAAATTCAGTAGGAAGTGTGTTTATCTCTACGCAAGGAAATGTGCCTATTGCGTAAACTCAAATACTTACTTTTTGTTTACGATCACCTCGTCGATATCTAAAAAAAATCCTAGGGTTTTAAAAAAAATGTCAATAAATGAAATACAAGTATAAAAATGATTTATTTACTACACAATAACAAATATGAGTCGCTATCTCAAAAGCGTGCTAGGGTTGTACCTACAAAAATTAGTAAATAATTCATTTATTTACTAATTTTAACAGAAGTTTGTAAATAAAACTACTTTTACGGATTATATCGCGTTTGTATTTGATTTATGATTGCCCGACGTTTCGAACACTTTGCAGCATTCATGGTCACGGGCGGACTAAGGTGTCTCACGTCCAACAAGTAATCGTTATTACAGACATTTACAATTATCTACCCGATACAGAAAACAGTTATAAATTTATTAAATTGTTACCCACATTTTAGTACAAATTTATTGCCAGTGTAAGAAGAAAATGAATCTATATGAAAAAATTATATTGTTTATGGTTAGTAATTATTAATTATTAAAGTTTGTAAATTATTATTAATATACTAATTAAAAGTATGTAATTAAACAATAACGAAATATGAGTTCAAAATTCTAATGTTTTTTCATTCGATTACGGATCAAGTTCTGATTTCTGCTAATTTGATGATAAAATCAATGGCTATCACAAAACCTATCAGAATGAAAACGTTACCAGCTGCCCGATTCACGTAAGTAATAAAAACCGTAGCGCAGTGACGTCACTTCGTTTTTTGCAAATCTAGCCCTTTTAACCGACTTAAAAAAAGGAGAATTCTCAATTCGCTGTATTTTTGAACCAATTTTTATGATTCTTTACACCAGGTAACTCAGAAATTGTATAGTAATTGAGCTATTGGAAGATTTATGACAATCCAAGACTAGATAAGTAAGTGCGTTTAAAACAGAAAACCAAAAGGCGATTTCTAAGTTCCTAAGTTAAAACGACTTTTGGACTGGCGTGTTTACGTGAATCGACTGGCTGGGTAGTTAAGTTACCTGTATCTTTCAAAATCATTAGGCGTTCTTCCCTTTCATAACACGTAAAGCTCTTTCTTTCCTCTCTTTCATAGCCTCTATGATACTGGGCGCGTCACGAATGGGCATGCTTCGTGACTGCCGAGGATCAACTAATTCTGGAAGTAGGCAATCGTAATAAAACCTAACTAATTTCATCTTTTTTTTTTTTTTTTTTTATTGCCAACGGTGGCAAACGAGCAAGCAGCACACCTGATGGTAAGTGAAACTGCTGCACATGGACCTTTGCAATACCAGGGGCACAGCCAGGCCGCTGCCTACCGTGAAGGAAATACTCTTCTTAAACCTCGTTTAAAGAAGGACATGTCATAGCGCTCGGGAAACACAGCAGCAGGTAGTTCATTCCAGAGCTTGCACGTACGTGGGAGAAATGATCGCTGGAAACGTACAGTTGAAGACCATAACGTTTCCAGGTGAAATGGATGAACCCTGCTGCGATGTCGAGTGGTACGTTGGTAGAATGGTGACGGTGGTACCAGGTCAAACAGTTCCTCGGAGCACTCCCCGTGAAAGAGTCGGTAGAGTACACAGAGTGACCCAAAGTCTCTCCGCTGCTCCAGCGACTCCAATCTGTCCGTCAGATTGGGATCCCCGACGATTCGAACAGCCCGTCTTTGCAGGGAGTCAAGTGGGTCTAGCTGATATTTGGGCGCACCTGCCCAGCGATGTGAGCAGTACTCCACATGAGGACGAACTTGTGCTTTGTATAGCACAAGACGCTGTCTCGGTGTGAAGTACTGCCTGGCTCTGTTCAGGACGCCCAATTTTTTGCTTGCCAATTTGGCTTTGTCCTCCAAATGACTCCCAAACTGGACTTTGCTCGATATTTTGACGTCGAGAATCCCAATACTCTCAGAAATTGGGAGAGTTACTCCTTGGAACTGAGGCGCCATGACAAACGGGTCCTTCTTTGCAGTGAACGCGCAAACTTGTGTCTTTGTGGGGTTGAACTGGACTAGGTTCCGTTCACCCCATTCCGAGGCCCGCCCCAGAGAGCGCTCGACTTCAGACACAAGTTGAACCCTTCTTTCCTGAGTACTCCAAGGGATATTCCGTTGCACAGTGTACCGCTCATCACCCGTACTGTCATCCGCATAGCAACGCATACTCTCGATAGAGAGCATGTCATTGATATGCAGGATAAACAACGTCGGGGAGAGCACCGAGCCTTGTGGTACACCAGCATTAATGGTCATGGTATCGGAGCAGGAGCCATCTACGACGACTTTTATACTCCGACCATCCAAAAAGCTGGCAATCCAATTACAGAGTCCCTCGGGGATTCCGTATGATGGTAGCTTCGATAGAAGTGCCCTGTGCCAGACCCTATCGAACGCCTTTGCGATATCTAGGCTGAACGCCAGCGCCTCCCCCTTGCCCTCCAAGGCCTCTGCCCAACGGTGTGTGAGGTACACAAGAAGATCACCAGCCGACCGACCATGACGAAAGCCGTATTGGCGATCACTGATAAGCTGGCGATCCTCAAGGTACTGCAGAAGCTGGCGGTTTATAACCTTCTCCATTATCTTGGAGAGCAAGGATGTTATCGCAATTGGCCTGTAATTCGATGGGTCAGACCGGTCTCCCTTTTCATCTCCATTTTCTCCTCCTAAAATTTGTCGTCCTTTTCTATAATATAAACTTTCATAGGTACAGTAGCACCAAACCAGATGCCAAGCATGCAAACGTTTCTTTTAGTAATATGCACCTGTCCCTGAATTTGGAAATACCAGTTATGATTTTTATTTATGACATAACCCTTGGAAGCCTTGTCCTTAACCCAAAAGGTATGTTTGGCCATTGCTTCATCAAGAGTCATGCCAGCTAAAGAATGTGGGCACTTAATTTCAATTAAACTGTTTGCATAAATGCCATCTGGTGTAGTACCAAGAAATTCATATTGATCGTCGACGAACAAACCGCAACCTTGTATACTAATATTCTCTTGAATTTCTAACTGTTTAATTGCGGTTTCTTCGTTTTCGATACCGTACCGTACAGCAGGCAAACTGGAGATATTACTACCATAAACGATTTTACGAACAAGAACAGCACAACTTGTGCTTATTACTTCATGAGTTTTACTATGAATCGATCCTGTATTAAAAGACACAACAGCAGCTGCGCATCGGCCCGCACAAGAACCACGGGAAGAATAATTTACACGCTTACCCCCTACTAATTTGGCAATCACTGCGTTAAAACTTTCAACTATATTACTTGTACAATTATGAATTAAACTTCTAGAATGATATGACAGTCTTTTACTTAAAATGTGTACCGCGTCCATTAATCCGCATCCAACAATTGCTGGAAGCAACCCAACAGGTTCTATTCGACGAGTATCAGGTCTACAGAAATACTCCTTGCAATATTGGTGATTACCAAATACGTGTTGTGGACCATTTAGGATATCTTCACTAAGATTTTTTATTTTTTCTTCGAGTGACTGATTTTGATCGCCCCAATATTTAATAGCGCATTTTACACCCGTTCTTAAACGCAATTACTCTTTTAGGAATTTCCGCAATTCGCAAGGATACTTAGTGTCTTTCGACAGTTTCTCCAAGCTATTGCAGTAGTTTCGTAAAAGATGATTTTTGCAATCAATTTTCTCTACTGTTAAATTACCGTACGGTCGCGAATCTAATATTTTTTATAAGTACTGGAATCGCCGTCTGCTACAAATTTATTATAAATTACACCGTGATCAACAATGGAACGTTTAAACCCCTCAACTATTATGGTCGATTCCATACCGGTAGATGATCCCGAATAATTCTTGAAACAACGGTGTTCCGAGGGCTGACTGTCGTTCTTTGCGGCTCGTGCACAAACTACGCAGTATTTATTTTTAACTCCAAAAAACAATACTTTATTAGTTTTAATGCCAATTATCGCAGCTGCGCCGGACAAGGCGGAAAAATTCTTACCATAAGATCTCTTGCTCCAACAACCGTCAACAGCAACAGATATTAATGGTGTACCATTTTTATCAACACTACCTATAGACACTGCGTACTCCGCTTCTTCCTTGACAGCTTCTGCCATGGAATGTGCTGCTGTCTTTTCCCACCAATCGCAAACCGTATTATTAATTTCATTGTATAATGAAGGTGACATGATTGGTAGGGCTACTGCGGCAGTTAATGTTTTTAACTGATAGTAGCTCCCACCAGATGATATGATACCAGGTACAATTTGATGATTCACTTCCATTCTATCTTCTTTCTTTTCAATCAAACACACAGTAAATTTCATACTACACATACTACATTTCATGATGCGTTTTGAGTCCAGACCAACTTTTACTTCACCTATTATACTGAGGTAACTTAACTTACAATCCATTGGACCGTGGTCCCCTATGGCCTGAAGAGCTTTAAAAAAAAAAGAAACGTCTACAACTCTACGCCCAACTTCCATTTCATCCACCTTCCTCTTGGTCGTTTTCAATAACTAGTTCCTGTAAAGAAAGATAATGGCTTGATTTTTTTTATAAAAAATAATTAAAAATTTAAAAAAATACAAAAGAATTAATACAATATTAGGTTTCTGATGAATAGAAATTATAATTTCTTTACGCATTAGGTATTGTTTTTTTATGACGTCACCTATTTGAACGTAAATTTTCTTTTGAGAAAGTAATTGAGAAGTATTTCGGTACTAAGGTGTTTGTCTCTCGATGAAAATAATAAATAATGCAAGAAAAAATCTATAGGTAGGTATTGAGATTTTGTCTTCGCCCATCACTAACTAAGTAGTTTGTTTATTTATGTAACAAGTCTACAAGAATTACGTATAACAACTTACCTCTATACAGCGCGTAGCATTGTTGCTCAGAGTCTCGGCCCCAAGGTTTTCTTTATTTTCAATACTGGAAATATTATTCATCAATATTATCCACTTTTTATTTATTTTGTACAACCCTAAGCCAGACGCTAGGCGTCTCGCGTCTGTTTGGTGGTATAGGTATGTCGACATAGTTGCGCTGTCGTCTACCTACTTCCACAATTTGATATTTAGACAATACTAGCCGACCCGGCGAACTCCGTATCGCCTTTTTTTTTTTTAAATCCTATTATTTTGATATTACATACAGATACTTCAATTTTATTTATCAGTATAGATATAGATAATACAAACCAATATTTACATGTTATTGTAGGTATATGTCTGAATCGGGCGATCTAAATCATATGACATATTGTATTAGCTTTGTAATGTACCCTGTTCAAATGCGATAATAAATAAGTAGGGAGGAACTTACATTTTATTCCGAGATCTTTTGGCTTTCATATTTTTATAATGCGTACAAAACTTTCTTTTCCCTGGCATAACACTCAAATTCAATCAGTCCTGCGAAAAAAAATAGCCTATTATACTACTATATTACTCAGTGATAATGTAGCTTTCGAATGATAAAAGAATTATTAAAATCGGTCCAGTACTTTTTGAGTTTATTCGTTACATACAAAAATCCAAATCTTTCCTCTTTATAATACCTATTAGTGTAGATATTGTATTTTTTACGATTTATATCTAGTTCCATCATGGTTTTCTTTCAGACATTCATTATATCGATACTTTCTACTAACTGAAAATAAATTAATTATAAAAATGTTATACTTACAGTTTTTTACAAAAAACACAAATTCACAATACGTAATTCTGCTGTCTGCAGCCGACAAGCGTGGTGTCGCGTTCACTTACAGAAAGGAACTGCCGACCACCGAGATTGCACGAAACGAACGCGTTATCCCATACATTTGTGTATGAAAAATTTATATCTAGATTTTAGGGCTTTAAAAGAGGAAGTCTTTGTTTGTAAAGGTATAAAAAGAAGTATACAGCTATACTTATTGGTTTCTTCAGTATTCAAAAAGTGTTTCTTTTTATCAATTTGTGTTGATTTATGGGGTTAAATCTGAAAAATACGAAGTCATGTTTTTGCATTTTTACTCAATTTTGTGCGTTTGTTGACGTTTATTATATAACAACTATTAGGTTTAAGAGTTTAATATAAGCATGAACATACTTATTGGTCTTAGATTGTAATATATACAAATTATCATTGATATCAATCATATGTAAATAGGTTAAATATGAAAAATCGTAACACTCTTTTCGGTGATTTTCACGATCTACACCCTTAATCGAATGCACTTTACAATACATATTCAAATTGATTCTATACTCATATAAACTTGATTCGATTTATCGTGAGTATCGAGTACTGAGTCGTATGGTTCATCTCTAAATACATCGGTAAGACCAAGTGTCAAAACGGGCCTCTTATTTTGTGACAACTACAATACTGTGTAAAGAATTCTAAAGAGCCCGAAGCAGTTGGAAATCTGAAGTTTCTAGTCAGGGTATCTGCCGGCAGCATTAACACCTCCCAGCCAAACTCTTAATTTTTAATGAGCGACTAAATATGTGTGTGGTCTTGCATTTTCGTGATGAATGATTATATCCTTTCTGTTAATTAATTCCGGCTGCTTTCTCTTAATTTTTGCTTTAATCTCATTAGCTGTTGGCAGGAGAGATCCGAATCGATGGCTCTGCCCGGCGGTAAAAGCTCATAACGAACAATACTTTACCAATCCCACCATACACAGAGCATTACCTCATTGCCAGTTAGTCCGGATTTTGCCAGTCTGTGAAGCCCGGCCGACTTTTGACCACAACTTTTTTGCACGTTCTTATTGTACATGATCTTATATCGTGAATGTAAACTTTTTAGTGGTATCAAACCCAGCCAGATACGACTAGCCAGAGAGATTTTATTAAAAGTTTATTCAGGCTATATGCAAAAAATCTTTTTCCCCGACCGATTCAATATAACCACCAAAATTATTCTATATAACTGACACTAGTCATTTAAGTATGTAATTCAATTTTAGAGCACCCATGTCAGTTTAATGTTGCCGCCAAAACTCAAACAGTTGACGATCGAAAGTTGCTCGTAGAAAATACAAACATCTGTCTCATCACTCTGTTTTACTGTATTTAGGTACCTAAAATGAGGCTTATATATTTTATCTACTAAGATAAATTATTGAATCTATTATTCAATCTCAAATATTATATCTTATGGTATAGTTTATAGGTTATATAGGTACCAATGTGTTTGGCTACAAAAAAAAATCATTTTTTTATTTGTATCTATATAAATGAAGTGACAATGAAGCCATGAAGTTTCATTTATTTATTTATCATATAAACAGCTACCGTTTTTAGAGTTCATTATATCGGCTCGCGGCGATTATATATGTCCCGCCTGGTGGACTCGAGCCTTCTCCACAATGGAATGAAAATTACTTACTATACCATGCTCGTCAGACGGGTTGGTATAGAGTTTTATATTGAGTTTTCCTTCTCTTGCATGGATGTTATCTATATATTATATCCCATATATGTTCAGTCTTTACCTTGGAGGCTATGTGCGTATTCTTAAACTGTTAATCATTGCTTGTTATATCGGCATAGGGTAACATTGTGAGGAAACCAACATCTCTAAAGCTATATACTTAAACAAAAATAAGCCATTTATCATTATCATCATTTCAGCCTATCGCCATCCACTGCTGGAAGTAGGCCTCGCCCATGTTACACCACTGAGTGCAGTTTTGTGCCGTCTGCATCCCACGACGCCCGGCAATTTTCACCAAGTCGTCGGTCCACCTAGTGGGGGGTCGTCCGATACGTGGTCGCCACTCAAGAACCTTTCTTCTCCCGCGGTTGTCGGTTCGTCAGGCGATGTGGCCTGCTCTCATTGCCACTTCAGCGTATTAACATGCTTAAGAAGAAGAAGAATTAATTCTTCGTGCTATGTCGATTACAACCGTTCTTTTACGGTGCCGTATTTCGGATTCTATTTCGCAGAGACATCCCAATCATAACCCGCTCCATAGCACGCTGAATGACTTTGAGCTTTGTTATGAGGCCTATATTTAGGGACCACGTTTCCGTGCCGTAAGTCATCACTGATAATACTCATAACTCATTTATTGGTAAGGGTTTCTTACATGTCATTATAAATATGGTAAAGATGATTACATTTTAACAATATTAGGTTACCAGCAATTATAATAGGATAAGTAACAATGTCAAAGAAATGTCAAAGAGTAACAATAATAGTAATAAAGAAACGTAAACAATATCCGCGTTGAGTACTGTCTACATTTTCAAAAATTCGTCAAACGTATAGAATGCCTGCCTGACGAGCCACCGCTTTAGTCGGACCTTGAAGGTTTGGAGGCTAGGAGCGGAAGTTATCGGTGTAGGCAGTTTATTGCACACCGCTGGGCCCATAACATGAGTTGTCTTCTCTGACTTAGTGAGTGTCCTTGCTACGGCTGATAAGTTATCACGGTATCTTGTGAAATACGAATGCTTATGGCTTGGTTTGGAAAACTAATATGTTTTTTCTGACATAAATAGCCACCTGGTATATTACCACACTAGGAAGGGTAAGGATGTTTAGTTTAGTGAAAAAAGGTTTCACTGACGCATCGTTTGGTATCCCGATTATTGCTCGTACGGCGCGCTTCTGCATACGAAATATGCGCTCTCGGTCTGCTGCTCGACCCCAGAGTTCTGCACCATACTGGAATCGGGAGTGCACTGTAGTAAAGTAACAGGCTCGCAACTCTTTCTTAGATACTATCCGAGCAATACGGCCCAGAGCGTAACACGCGCTGCCTATTCTCCTACATAGTCTATTAATGTGGTTTGCCCATTTAATACTACTATCTATTTCAATGCCGAGGAAAGATATCGTCTCGACTTGAGTTAATCGTTTTCCGTCCATATACACTGCCAATGTTTTAGTTGGCCGTCCTGATAGATCAAATGAAATAAGATAAGCTTTCGTTAAATTAAGTGCTAGACCGTTCGCACTAAACCACTCGTATAGATCATTAGCAACATTGTTTAGTTTCTGTTCTAGCTGTCCTACTGATGGTGCTACAACAAATGCTGCTACATCGTCTGCGTACATTAGTATGTCAGCGTCGGCTACGGCACCCGGCAGATCGTTTAAAAGCAGTGAGAAGAGTATATTAGAGACTGAGGAGCCCTGAGCAACCCCCATTTCCGATCGTAAAGGATCCGACCTTACTGTTCCACCACAGCCCACTACAATCTGGGACCTCTCTTCCATCAGGTTTACTAATATTGCGTGCGGTGCGCCATTTATACCGTAGTGCCTTAACTTAGCAGCCAGTACTATACGATCAGCCACATCGAAGGCCTTCGAAAGGTCACAACATATAAGTGCAGCATGTTGTTTGTTTTCACGGGCAACCAGCACCTTACGAACCAATTCCCTTATTAAACTTATGGTGGACCTACCCTCACGGTATGCATATTGTTGGTCTGAAAGACAGTTGCAGCTGACAAGTACGACATTAACCGTGCACTTAGACCGTTTTCGAATACCTTGGCTATAGCTGGAATGCTTGACACTGGCCTATAGCTATCCATGCTATCTCGTTTTCTCACTGGTCGTAGACCTGTATTTTCAAACACTGAGGTATATTGGTCGAGAAGATTCTCTTAAATAAAACTACGGATTTTATCGCGTTTGTATTTGATTTTTGATTACCCGACGTTTCGAACACTTTACAGCGTTCATGATCACGGGTGGACTAAGATGTCTCACGTCCAACAAGTCATCGTTACTGCAGAAAATTTTCTGCAGTAACCACGCGTGATCATGAACGCTGTAAAGTGTTCGAAACGTCGGGTAATCAAAAATCAAATACAAACGCGATAAAATCCGTAAAGTAGTTTTATTTAAAATGTATAATACTCGCGTAAACATCAGAAATCATTAGATTCTCTTAAGTTTTCCGAACGCTGTCCAACCGAGTTGGATTCGTCGGCTGACCTCTTTCTCGAAATTAGATCTACCTAACTAGATTGTTTGTCCAAGGTAAACATAATGATCGACAAAGTCGAGAATCACATTGCCAACTAGGACGGTATTGGAATGACATGGGCATTTGACATGACTTTTGTCTTGTCCATGTTTATTCGTAAACCCATTAGTTGAGATACCCTGCTGAGATCATTGAACATAGTGCCTAGGTCCTCCATGGACTCTGCCATAACGACGATATCGTCTGCAAATCGAAGGTGAATGATCTGTTCGCCTTTGATGCTGAGTCCGGTCCAGTCTAAGATCTTGAAGACATCTTCCAGTGCAGTGGTGAACAGTTTAGGAGTGGTAGGACCACACTGTCGACAGTTATCTGTCTACAGCCGCGGGCCGGTGCGTCCGGGGCAGTACCACACTCTCGCAGAAAATTGACGTCTGAGTAGTAGCGATTTGTTACTGCGCTTCGTTCGGTGAGCGAGAGAGCCGGAAGCTAGTGGTGGTCGTTGAATAAACGAACAGTTTTTTTCGACTGTTTCTTTGCCGTGAACTAATAAACTAGTTTATAGTTGACTGATAAACATGTTTATATATGAACGGCTTCGCAAATCGGTCGTCGCATCAACGAATGACACGAACGCGATGACGACTTGCGAGTATTCGAAAGCGCCCGAATCGGCCCGAACTTGGACGACGCGATGCGCGCGCGCTCGCATGGCTCGCTACGCTCTTTACCCGCCCCGCAAACCTCACCGCCCGTGGGCGCGAGTCGAGCCGAAATCATAACGCATAGATAGATTGATTGCAATTCATTGAACTCTGCTATCATGTAATGGGACTATCATTACATATTGAAGTGTCAATGTATATTGTACAATTAAACTGTTGTCTAATAAAATTCGTTGAAGTTTCGTTGTCCTTTACCAATAGACGATCAACGTACGTCATAATATAAACTAAACGTCTCGTCTTGTCTAAGCGTCTACGACGTAAATTAGTTGAAAATTAGACTGTTTTTTCAACTAGTTTATCATCGACGATAAACGGTCTCGTTGCGTCGACTGTAAAATCGTCGACGACTCACTACTACCGGAAGCCCAACTTTCAGAGGGTGTTTGCGTGTGGAGGGTTTTGGTGGTGCCCTTGGTATCACCGAGCCTCAATGCACGCATTCACACTCCCTTCACTTTCTTCGCGGTAGGCAGCGGCCTTGTAGAGGTCCATGAGCGGCAGCAACACTTACCATCAGGTGTACTGTTTGCTCGTTTGCCATCGTTTGCAATAAAAAAAAAGTTTCGGAGAGATGACGTCTCCCTGTCTTACGCCTTTCTCCAACTGGATCGATTTCGTATTCTTATCCCGGATACGGACTGACATTGTGGCGTTCCTATACAAAAACTTCAGCACTTCGATATAACGATAGTTGATTTGGCACCGCTGTAGGACTGCAGCTCCAAGTTGCGACTGAATCAAAGGCTTTCTCATAGTTCACAAACGCTGGGCTGATTATACTTCTTGGTCGGCTGGAAGTCATCGAGCTTGCACATGAGTCAATTGTTAATGACCTTCGAAAATAACTTGTAAACGTGGCTCAGGAGTGAGATGGATCTGTAGTTCTATAGAAGAGCTTTATCACCCTTCTTGAAGAACAGCAGCACCACACTCTTGGTCCATGACTCAGGAACGTCGCCCCCGAGGATAACGGAATTAAATAGCTTCTGAAGGGCTTATAACACCGGCTTGCTGCCTGCCTTCCGCAGCTCTGCCGTAATCGGGCCCATATGAGATACTTGGGCCTAGTGCTCGACGGGCAATGGTGGTTCCGGGAGCATTTCCGCAAGCTCGCTCCACGGCTCGTCGGCGCGGCGTCCGCCCTATCGTGGCTTATGCCGAACGTGGGCGGACCGAGCGCTACGTGCCGACGGCTCTACGCGGGGGTCATCCGGTCGATGGCCCTGTACGGCGCACCGGTGTGAGCGGGGTCCATGACCGTCCGACTCAGGGCTTTTCTGTGGCGACCACAGAGGGCCATGGTGGTCAGGGCCATCCGTGGATACCGCACGGTGGCGACGGAGGCAGCGTGCCTATTAGCCTGGAAGGGGGTTCTGTAATGGGGGTGCGAGTGGAGGGCGGTGTGTTCTCGTTGAGGGAGCTCACAGCCTGGCGCGTCGACGCCCGCCGAGACGTCATTGCCCGTTGGGCAGTCCGGCTGGAGAGGCCTCTGTTCGGGGTGCGAATCGGGCGGAAAGGCGGCACGGGGTGCTCTCCTTCCGACTAGTGCAGGTGTTGACGGGGCATGGGTGCTTCGCCAAATACCTGCACAAGGTCGTTAGGAGGGAGAGTACACCGTCCTGCCACCACTGCGATTGCAACGGGGACACGGCGCAGCACACGCTCGAGGCCTGCGCCGCTTGGGCAGTGCAGCGCCGTGAACTCGTCGCAATCATCGGTGCCGACCTGACACTGCCGACTATCGCCAGGGCGATGGTCGGCAGCGTCGGGAATTGGGACGCGGTCGCAGCCTTCTGCGAGACAGTGATCTCGCATAAGGTGGCGGCGGATCGCCTGCGCGAGGAGTGCAGCCTCGATGAGGCGATTCGCCGCCGGCGACTGGGGCGGCGTCGGTGCGAGTACTTGCGCCTCATGCCGTCCTAGCCGAGGCCTCGGGTGACGTGATCGGGGAATTAGTCCGTCACCCGCCGAGTGGCCGACCGCGTGAGGAAAGACCAACGTCCTCCCCGAGGGGGGGACGTCGGTCGATGGGAGGGTACCCCAAATAGGGGATATTCCGTCGGGCCGACCACTGATGACAAGTAACCCTGCTCCGGTGGTCGGCCCAACGACGAAGGCGACGTGCACGTGGGTGGGTTGCGGGTGTGTGTGCTTACGCCCCTCTGTCGTCCCGCACGGAGTGGTGCGAGGAGCGCGCCGACCGCAACCCACCCCAAAAAACAAAAACAAAAAGCTCTGCCGTAATTCATATACCGATGCCTTACCGTTTCGTAGTTGTTTGAGCGCCGTTCTGATCTCGTACAAGGTGATGTCCGGGATTTTTTCGGTATACTGAGGTCTGCGGAGTTAGCTTGGATCTAGGATGTTGGACCAAGCCGACAACAGGATTTCGGGATGATTTATATAACTGTCCATAGGACCTTTCGATCTCTCCCAAGATCTTACTTTGGTATGAAATAACAATGCCGTCATTTGGTTTTTCCCAACAGACAGATCTTGTGGGAACACTTTCGAGCCACGGTTCCGCTCTCGTATTAAATTGGCAAATATCGCGTCGCATAGACCTGAAGATCTGTCTATGTTCGGACCAATCGGCTGAAGACTGCACCGTCATTTCTTTCCTCCGCTCCATGAGCCTGAGAATGTGGATTAGTGCGACAAGCCTTGAAGTTTTTAACCAACCGCGTGGTCAGTTTCCACGAACCTGTTATTCATATAGTTCAGAAATTCGCATATAGTTCTAGACGAGTAGACTTTCGAAGCTATAGTGTAGTTAGAGTTAGTTGAAAGCTTTCGAGGTTCTGTATTGGTAAGGTGTAGGTCGGAGTGTTGACTTCATCAAGCGTGACTGCTTGACTTTTGTGTGGATATTCAATCCTTTGCTTAGTTTCGCGTTAAAGTTTTCTATAACCACCGTGAAGTGAGTTTTGGACGCGTGTAAGGCTTTCGAGATGTCCTCGTAAAATGCCTCCACTTCGTCTTCCGAGTATGCCAAGGTCTGTGCGTATACCTGTATAACCTTCAACGAATACTTGTAATTCTGAGTATAAGGTACGTTACCCTTGTCGATACACTCTCTATTCTTTCCACGTCATTAAATAAGCCATTACACACAGTAAAACTATTTGAATATAGAATATGAAATACAGATAGTTCATGAAATTAAATAAATATGGCACATATGATCAGAACTGAAATAGGTAGTAATAAGGAAGCAGAGCTAAGAAGTAAGAACGCATACGGCACTAATGCGTCGTCATAGTAACGGTAGTTCTGAGACGGCGTGTTAGACGTTTTATGTCAAATAACCACATTTATAATTATTACAGTATACTACAAAGGTATCTCATGACATAGGTACCATACTTCATATTATCTTCGTAGGTGTGTATAACACATATTATAACAGGCTACCAATGCCCACTATTTTCGGTGTGGTGACGGAGTAAGAATACCCGTTACCAACCGCTATCTTACCTGTGAGTGTCATAAAAAATGAATAAGGGAATTATATGCTTGTAACATATATACCACAGAAGTAAAACTCGAAATAAAACCTTACACCAACTCTCCTGACCAGCGTGGTATATTAGTTCAATTTACCTCATATTGTGGAGGTCGTTTAAGCCTAGCAGTGGTATATACATAAGCTGAGATCATACCATATTACGCCATTTACTCATATGTAAATTCTGCGCATAATGTCATATGTACTAACTTATACGCTGCCACCGCAAGAGCAGCTTTTAGCGCCTTAGATGTATAAACATCAAAAAGATTCTCAAGCATTTTTGAAAATCGTGCCTCGAAAGCCCGTTAATATAATATTCTAGAACAGGAAAATACTGTAGATACCCCGACTACCACGGTCCTCCAGGGAATTCCCCTTGACTATGTCATCAGCTGATGGTGATGTGAAGTCATATTAAACTATTACTTCTTTGTGTGCCACAGTTTTGGCTATAACAGCTTTACCCGGACTGTAGGGGAGCGTTGAGGGCTCTCAACCCGGAAAAAGCTTTAAGTGACACAAAGGGATAAGGATTTTTAGGCTTAAAATAGTCTGAATATTTGAGATTACATGTCAACATTGACTCTCATGACCGCCAGGATTTACGGGTGAAATAATTTAGTGGCTATTTCATATAAATTTTTTTAAATTATTTCATTCGCAACATGTTACCTAAAGATGACGGAGCTCATAGTAGATTAGAAACATTAAAAACAATGTTTTAATGTGTGGCCATAATTCAGAAAACCGTCAAATATGGTCAAACTCCTGTTAGAAAAGCTTTAATAGCCACTGCCAAAAATACCAAAAACAACAAGCGATTAAGACAATGATTTGCTATACCGATAGAAATCAATTTGAAAGAAAATTCATCTGCCACTGTTAATAATGGCTTGCACTTATGCTAGCTGTAGTATTATTATTATTCTACTTATGCTACTAAGAGGATTTAATTTGCTAAAAATATATAAAAAATTCTGAAGACGTAAAAGAAGACTAGATATTTTTTTAATTGGACATTGGCGTAATCGCTCTACGGTGCAGCAGAGACAAAACAAATTACTAGCTGATTAAAAGCTAGCTAGTTAGTTAATAAACTCAGTAAAGGTTATTTATCTTTATTCCATAGTACATTGTTAATTAGTCTTATAAAATTATCTTACATAACTTATAGAACAGTTTTTGCATTTCTATATATTGGCAGTTAAAATCACTAACCGCCAGTAAGCCGAATCATTACCTTTAATTGAGCACTAACGACCTTTTCGAACTAACGATTTTATGTAATATAATATAATGAAGGTGCTGAAATGTGGTGAATGTGATATAAGAGTGGTTTACGCGTATTTCCATATTCAACCGGAATTCCCAGAGAAATCATCTAATTAGGTTTTCAGCGCCTAATTAATGATAACGAACTTGACTTACTGACGGACCATGACAATAAATAAGTTATTCAATATGAAGAAGTAAATAATATGTAAAGAAGTAAGCTACGTAAGACAAGGCAGTATGGTCGAAAAGACTTTAGCCTGCCCGTAAGGGCGAACCAAACAAAAAAAAAATCAAATAAAAATGTCTTATGTCACTGTCACGTCAATATACGGGAGAATGTCAAATTATATGTCAAAATCGAATTTATAAACAATCACAAAACGTGGATGCATTTTTCTTTAAATTTATCATATAATTAATTACATATGCAGTAATGAATAACTCAAGAAAAGACCTAATTCAATCTCATATAGAGATGTCCTTAAAAGTTATACGGATGTACGATTGGTTATTAGATTTGTATGTATTGGTAAGTTAATAAGTTTGGTAATATATTTTCTGTTAAATTTGCTAACATTTCGTTTCTATTTATTTAAATAATTCTAGGATTACTTTGTTGACGATCACTGGGGAAAACTGCCACAGTCATGGCGAGAAAGTTTTAAAAATATGGATCCTCAGCATTTAGCAGTGATACTTGCAAAAAGAACGTCTAAACAGCTGTTACCCCTATCATTTTTAGCATTAATTGAATGCGTAGAGGCGCTTAGTATATCAAGAGAAAATAATTTTGTTAACAATAACAAAAAAGATATGCAAAACTTATATAGTTTGAAGAGTCATCCAAAATTACAGAATTTATTTTTAAAACATGTAAAATTAAAGAAGAGACATGAAATAACTATGATGGCTGAAGTTGTGGTGGATACTGCAATAAGAACAAACTGTGATGCCGTCATAGACTTTGGTTCTGGTCTGGGGCACCTAGTTAGAGTGCTGGCATATAGAGATAACTTCTTTGCAGCAGGCATTGAGTGCCAGAGTCAGCTCACTCAACTGGCTAGGTCTGTACTCTTGGTATGTATGCAGTTAATTAATGCACAAACTTTGGAGATACAGTGGATTTCGGTTATAACGACGGCGAAGGGACCACTTTAATGTCGGCGCTATATCCGGAAGTCTCTATATCCGAAATAATTATATTAACATTTTTCTTTAACAGTAAATGTACGTCTAGGAACCATGTTCATAAGTTTAAGAAACACTGTTTACTCACAATAGAAATTGGCTACGTAACTTACTCATAATTTTAACTTTGTGCACATGCTAAGTAACCCTACACACAAACAAAGCAGCATTCGCAGATGGTCCAATACCATCTGCAAATGTAAACAAAGGATAACCCTACACACTAACAAGACATTTGACCATCTGCGAATGTTAATAAAGGATAAGAAAGCTTAATAGCTTATGAATGAGTCTTTGTGCTTTTGCCGACTCAGTCTCAACATCCGCAAGCAATTTCTAAGAATCTGTTCCAAATAGTTCATAAAAATAAGTCGGTTTACCCGAATTCGGCGTTATATCCGGCGTCGCTTTTGCTGAATGTATTTCCTACAAAAGAATGGTTTAAATTCTAGAGACGTAAGTTTGGCGTCGCTATAACCGAAACGTCGTTACAACTGAGGTTGTTATAAATGAAAGCCACTGTATTTATAAAGTTAGTTATTATGAATATCTTAGCTAGGAAAACTTATGCCCAATACTTTCACTAATCTAACAACTATTTAGATTGCTTGAAGAGTTTTCTTAAATAATTCTAGTTTTTTTTAAAGAATACCATGCAAAATAATCCTTGTATTGTAGGGGCTTTTGCAAACATAACTAACAGACACAAATTACATCCAGACTCGGAACAACAATTTGTGAATTGCACATAGTATTGTCATGCATGGGATTCATCTTAAGCACTATGCCACCTGTGTGGTTTGTATTTGTTTGTGGCGACTTTGTTTTATATCACAATAATACTGACAAGTTCTCTTTATCATTAAAAGTAATCAATGGATCTGTTGACTGTTCTACACTTTTATCAAAATTAGGTTTTAATGTACCAGTTAGAGCTTCGAGATCTCACAATTTTTTTTCAAGCAATACAAGCAATACACTTAACAACCAATACAAAAAACAAATTTGATATATTTAACACTAATAACCACCGATAAAACGGACACTCTCGATTATTTCACAACACATCAATGGGCAAATGTAATGTTTTCCATTTTATTGTTTTATGTGAAGCATAATAGTAAAGACCTGTTATTGGCTTTATGTCTCTTAAATATATTTACTTTGATTTTTATTACTTTTTAAGCTGTTGGTCACCAGGTAATTAAATAAATCAAAACTAAGGTTTTAATCAGTAAATTATTATATTTATGAAAAATCAAAAGAAAAGAATAATAAAAAATTGTCTTCAATATCTGTTTTTATTTTTCAGCAATCTTGACTTGGAATTGGAATATACAGTCGGCAAACACCTTTCAACAGTGACTATGTCTAAGCTCAGGCGACCTTTACATTTTAACATTAAGCTCTCTAACTATAATCAATTACTTGATCTACCTTTACCTAATGATATGAAAAACTATGGTTTAATAGGATTGCACCCTTGCGGTGACTTAGGACCACTACTTTTAAAGCATTTTGTTGAATCTGATCATGTGAGATTTATATGTGTGGTTGGCTGTTGTTATAATAAGTTGACATGTGGACAAGAGGATGGAGGATATCCTATGAGCACATTTACGAAAACTCTAAATAACAAACTTTCTTATCCAAGTAGAGAGATAGCATGTCATGCTATTGAAGTATACTGTGATAGACTGAGAAGAGGCAGCTACAAAGATTTAAAGGTATTTTTAAATTTTTTAGTACTATTTACTACACAGCTAATAAGTAAAGGGTTGTACAGCTATGATAAGCGCAGTAGTAAAGCACCACAGATACAGAAGAGCTTTACAGGGCCTATATATGGAAAGATTACTTGTCTTCTCCTCCATGTGGTGATGGAGTAAGAATACAATTCACCACCCCCCTTTCTTGGCCATAGGTGTCTTAAAAACGGCTTAGGGATATATACATATAACATTTATGCAAGAGAAGGAAAACTGGAAATAAAACCCTATACCAACATGTCTGACCTGGTATACTCCCACTGTGGACGAGGTTCCAGCCCAACAGTGGAATATATATGAGCTGTGATGATGATCATGATGACTTGTCTAAACTATTACATGTTTGTTTTTTTTCTTATAGATTCATGCATTTAGAGCAGCATTGGAAAGGATCCTAGTTGAACACAATCCCAAATTTCGTCATGCGCCGGTTAGAAGTATCAAGCATTCTGATACTATGACTTTTGAAAAGTAAGATGTATTTCTTAAAACTGCAATTTTTTTTTGTAACACGATAAACGGTGTTGTTTCTCATAAAAGTTTCCTTATATGTAGCGGAATCAGCTAGTTCCTTTTGTGAAAAAACTCACCGAGTTTGTGAGTTCATTAGAACAGTTGTTGTTACTCTTCTGAGAAACTTGTAACTGCGATAACTAGTCATTATTGCGTTAGTCGGCTATTAGACGATTATGACATTATCCCTATCTGAGAAGGCTTAACACCTACAGTAGCAACGATAAGCTGATTGATGAATGGAAAGCTTCCTTCAAGATAATATAATATTTGTGTAATAATGATGAAATCATTAACATTGTCAGATTGTAGCTTCTTTCAATTGTTTTTGGAGTTATATTTCAGTCTCGTTTGGCCTGTATTATATGACTGCCGATAGTAGTGTACTTCGTTTTCGCTAAATATATGTATGTATATTATTTCAGTTATTGTGCTTTGGGTCTTGAGCGTCTCAATGTGCCTCTACCAACTTCACCAGCTGTTTGGTCTCGTGGTTGTAAAGACTTGGAGCAATGGCGCCGGGTGGTGGTCATGTACACCCTAAGACTTATGCTTGCACCTCTTGTTGAAACCGTGATACTGCTTGATAGGGTTTTATATGTCTTGGAAAGAGGTAAGAGTGACATTTTATTTATTTATAATCTACTAGCTGACCGAACAGACGCTATTCTGTCCAAATCTAAAAAAATATAATAAAAGGAATTCTCCTTGAAATCAATCGCAGTGCCACCTATCGGTGCCAATTATTAATCGAAACCATTCTCGATTATCCTTGAACACGCACAAAAAATTTCAACAACTTCGGTCCAGCTGTTTAGGAGGAGTTCAGTGGCATACACATGTACACAAGAAATATATATACATATCTATACAAATAAATAAAATTGAAGTGTCTCTTTGTAATGTCAAAATACTGGATTTTTTTCATGCTCACCTGGTTATTTGGACCGATACCTATGCCTAAAATACAGTTTAAACTTTTTTGTCTGTCTGTTTGAGGTAATCTTTAAAACGCCTGGACCGATTTTAATAATATTTTACTACCAGTTAGCTGTATATATAAGGAGTAACTTAGTCTATAATTTATCCCGGTATTCCCATGGGAACAGGCACTACGCGGATAAGGTGAGTGGTATCGAACCGAGCGATGCGAGGGCGGGTTGCTAGTAACTTATACAAAAACACATCGAGCATAGATAATAAAAAAAACATTATTTCAATTCTGAGTTCGTATGTAATTTGTGTCTATTAGTTATATGTTTGTAAAGTCCCCGCAATACAAGGATTAATTTCCTTAGTGCTAGGTGTTATTTAAAAAAAAAAATAAGAAACGAAAGTTTATATAGTTTCCACTGTTGGACTCGGGCCTTTGCTGCTACAGGAGGGAATGGATTTACTATACTACTCTGGGCAGATTGATTGGTAGAGGGATTTATATCTTCTTTGCCTTCTCTTGTATAGATGTTATATGCCTGCTTAATCCCTTGGTCGTGTTTTGTGATATACACAAATAAGATAGGGTGTGGTGAATTGTATTCTTACTGGTCATGGAAAGGATAATATTTGTTAAAAATTAAAAATACAAATACACATTAACATTTATTATATTTTATATTATACATATATATTTATATGTACAGACTGTTTCAGACATACTTAAATTTACTACAATAAAAAAATTATAATGATAATGACTAGTGTAATATTTGGCACATTATAAAATTAATTTTATTTAGAATGATTGGAATACAGAGAATATGTAATACCACATTACCAATATTCTCCTAAGGGACCGCACCCATACTATGTCACCTCATAGCTTGGAGCTAAGTTCTAATTTTGTAAATTTAGTTTTAAAGACTACCCACATGATGGTATTTTACGTAGGTCACTTAGTATGGGTAACTTCCCTTACCATTAAGGCTCTTTTTGAAATTATAATTATAATGGTACTGATGAATTTAATATTTGACATATTATTCGAGAAAAATGGAATGAAATGAAGTGAATTAATAATACATACACAAATGATTGTTCCTAGTTTGGATGTAATTTGTGTCGCTAATTATATGTTTGTGAAGTCGTGACCCAAGGATTTATTCCTTAGGGCGGATTGTTTCCATTGACGACAAGTCACCCTGCTCCGGTGGTCGGCCCAACAACGAGGCGACGTGGGTACGGGGGGTTATGGGCCCGCGCGCCGTTCCTTCGTCGCCCCGCACGAAATGGAGCGCGTGTGCGCTTACCCACCCGCCCATAAAAAAAAGGGCGGGTTGTTTGCGTTTAAAAAATATATGAACACTGAAAATTATAATCAATAATTTATTAATTATTTTAATATTTGGCACGTTATTGACATAATTTAAAGTTAACTAAAGTTTTAACAAAAGCACTGCAAAGTGTTTCTGATGTCTTAAGATTCTGTGTATCATGATCAATCGCAGCCGCACGTAATTAAGGACATGTGCGACTGTTGCGTCTATAGCCAGAGTATGAAAATGTATGGCGCCGTTTCTGTTCGGGTTGAGAGCCCCGGATTAGTTATGGTCAATTCAATGACAAACTTATTAATATACATTAAAAGACATGTTCAAAATCAATAGGCTTTTTAACATTGGTTTACATTATAATCACTTTAAGATTTATTTCATTATTTCAGGAATTTCTTGCGAGATTCGTCCTGTGTTTGACCCGAAGTTATCACCACGAAACCATATAATAATCGCTAGAAGACAATAGAAGCGATAGGACAAAGATCTTTTGAAATATATTAAACATAGAAATTTTATTGTTTTATTTACAGCATAAATATACCTTTTAGGATATTTAATATTTTAAAATAATTATTCTGCTTATATCATTGCTTATTTATACCATTTTCCATTGTAATTTCGTATACGGTTTATTTTTGCTGATACAAAATAGATATCACTACGCATGCAGATAGTTTTTTTTTGTATTGAATCAATTATTTTTATCTAATTTATCTTTACATTTTATCTACATACACAAAACCTGCAAAATAATGAGATCAATATTTATCAATAAGGGTAAAATGGTGATAATAATGAATGAAGGGTATAACCTGCATAGATAGTATGAGGAACAAAGAATGAAACAATTTGTCAACGATTCTTTTCTCATAAATTCACGCCTTTACATCCAAGTAAGTAAGAAAACTTATTTCGCTTGTGTAACATTGTCCCATTAATTGAAAGGATACATATTGGTATCTATTGCATCCAAGTTTTGGGTCAGGTATTTTGAAGAGCAAAGCTATAACCATAACGCCTTGGAACATCTTATCTAGCAGTGTTATTCGAGATTTTCTTCTTATATTTAGACATTTTCAGTAAGGCATTGTAAATAAGAATCCTCCAGTACAGGCTCCTTTAGTAGATGAAGTATTTTACACGGCGAAATGTGGATGTGTTATACACAAAATAAATAATGGAGATGATATTAAAGACTATATATAAAATATTATATGATAACTAATAATGATCAAAAGAAATAAGAAATACATGTATATGCAAAAAACTTAAGAATAGCTCATACAGCAACATTTGAATTAGGTTAAGTAATCTGTATATTAAAAATATATTTAATTTAATTTTGTAGTGCGTATGACACAAATCAATTTAAATTCAATTTAATTTTCTGTTTTTAATTATTGGATGTAAACTCTGATTAACAAAAGTTTAGCTTAAAAAAAGTCCATAAAAATAATATTTAATAATTATGTAGTTAGAAATTTTTAATCAATTCAAATTTGCCTCTTCATACAACAGCAAAAATATGTTTGATGTACATGTTGTAAAAAATAAATTGTTTGAATTTAAACTTAATCTACTTATTTAGTGTTACCAGGTACATTTTTTTTTAATCTTACGGGTGTACTTTTACTAATCAGAATCTATCCAATATTCGCTATCGGGAAAGTATTTGCTTTAGAATCTACAATTATCCGATAGATCCTGTAACATTTTTACATATGACATTCATGGATTACATCATGCGTTAGCAGGCAAAGTTTGTGGTAACATCGGTGCGGGCTCCTCATCCGAGTCATCAGAATGTACACGCGTGAATCTTCGCCTTTCTAATAATCTTCGTAGCTTGAACTCTCCGTGTCCGTATTCCCAGCGGCGACGGGTCCCACCTTTACGACCTAGTAGTATTAGTAATATGATGTTAAAGAACGGGAAATAATCCCCTTATACGTTAGAGGGAACGTTATTATATTCCCATCGTCTTAGATTATATATTGCTTCTTACCAATTATTACATCGTCGAACTATACTTTTCTACATTGTCGGTAAATAGTTGGTATATGAACTCTTTGTGTGGTAACTAAACGGGAATTTATTTAAGCACACCTCTTCCTACAGGTAATATAAAAAACAAGAGATGTAAGCAGTTAGCCACACCGAGAGATACGAAAAACTCGAAATAAAACCCTATACAGGTATTGGTATAGGGTTTACCTCTGACAAACCCGGAGTGATACATCAAATGGACTATGAAATTTCTTATCATCTTAGCCTATACATGTCCCACTGTTAGGTAATGTTATCTACTTATTTAATCTTTTCCACTCCAATGTCGAGTGTCACTCGACACTGATTTTGTTCCACTAGCTCCACTGTCGAGTGATACTTGACATGGTGTATTAACCTCTTTTTGCGGAAAATTTTAAAACAGGAGAGATTTTTGTTACTAAAATGAAAATTAAATTAATTAAATCACGAATGAATGAAACATATTCTAGAATCGTAAGATACTATAATTCAATTAAATTTTATCGATGCTACATAATAAAACTAGTTGTTATCGCACAGTTATATGTTCGCGTCGTAAACAACTTATCTCTGTGCATCATCGTGTTTGTTTTCATGCAAAGACCTGTAATGTCATGTATGGTGTGAATTTTCCTGGCGGATACGACTGTGACTGAATCAATTCACTGTTGCGCACGGACACGGATTGATGGTGCAACAAGTAACGCGTTTTGAAAGTAGTGATGAAAAATTAGTTTTTTTTTTACAAAATACACAAAAAACACTAAAAGTAAAAAAACGTAATTTTAGCGTGGAGCTGGTGGAATAAAAACAAAAACAACCTTGGAGTGGAAAGGGTTAATGGTACAATACCCACAGGCAAGGAAAGAGGATATTCTTACTTCTCGGGGTACTCTCATTGTTACTACAGTTATAATATAGGTTTTATCTACCACTAATAATTTTGTAATTTTGAATGTTAATGATTACCAACTTATAAAAAAAACTGAAAATAATTCTAAATATCTTAGCACGAATATTAGCGCTAAAAATGCGTAAAGTTATTGAGACCCATTTATATGGAGCAAGCAGTACCCCTAGTGTCCGATAGAGGCGCTGCTCCAAATCTCATACAAATTGGTTTCGATAACGATACGTTTTGACGCAAATATTCCTGCTAAGCCCACAGTTTAGGTTACTGTTATTATAATATATATTTTTAAGCGAACCTATTATCAAAACGCCGACAACATATATAGAAAATTCTTTTAATTTTTTTTATTATTCTCTATGTTATTATTTTTTAATCTCGACATAATTAATAGCAACATTGCTTAGTGAACTTTCGTAATAATGGCAATATACTAAAATAGGTACTTCCCATTGAACTAGATTTTTTTGTATGCATCGCTTGGGTCTAATCCATCTTGCCGTCTGGTCAACAGTTAAATTCTCAAGGAGGAAACGTCAAGTAGGCGGCCGGTCATATAACTTTCCACAATTTGTAGTATGGACGAAGGTAAGAGTAAATATTGGATCGAACCCAAGTACATAATTAGGACGAGAGCAGGGTAATAATGACGATATCAAGTATTAATATAGACAACATAAGCCAAACATTTTTCTTTAAGCTGTTTGCAAAAAATGACATAAAACTATATTTATGTAAACTAGACGAGGAGGAGGGCCTTAGCATAGTACTATGTGCAGTGACAAAAAATACAATAGATCACGTTGTATGTTGTACGTTCCCTTATACAGCCTAAAAATGATAGTGCTGTGCAATCACTATTGTAGTGCTCTAGTGTTCAGGTATCTGGTAGATAGGTCTGGTAGGATTCGGGTATCTGGTACTGGAGAAACAAGCGCTAAAATTTTCATTTTAGACTACATTGTCATATGCATCTGATTTTAAGCATATGCCAACGTTTATTGAAAGCATAAAAGAAAAATAAAGGTGCTAAATAAAATACAAAAAAGCTGCTTTCAAATAAATATATTTATTACAAATCACAATTCCTTTGATTACAAAAAATATGAAAGCGCAAATAAAATATAATATTTGGTTAATGAAATATGTAGGAATGTATTCTTAGACCTAGTTGGCACAGTTATCGTCGTCTATAAGTAGAATATGTTACAATTACTTTTGACCTGGTTTTATATGAAAGACAATTTAAACAAACACGTAAGATATAATACAAATTTTTATCTTAGTAACTTATAATGATTGTGTAAATTGTACCAAATTTTCTAATTTATCTGTTTATTAAAACAAGTTAGTGACAAATTTAAACATTTGAAAGTCTGTATATGTCTTCATACATATATTACGATAGTCAGTTCATGCACGCTTTATTCAAAAATAGCTGATGCGTCTATTTGGTGGCATCTACGTGGTTATCTACGATATATTGAACAATGTGTTTTGACAACCTTGCCTTTTAACTTTTGATTTAAGATAGGATCTATAAATCAGCATTACTCAACGTGTTTGCAGTTTGGAAATGTAATTTTAATAGCTTTTAATAATCAATAAATTAGATATTGTTTCATTTCAGTCGCTCGATTTATGTAAAAAGAAATATTAAATATGCGATATCGTTAACATATTTATAGTATATATTGTCAATATTGTGTGATAACTAATATCTGATAGTAAAATATATACAGTACAAATTAAAATAACAATATAAAAATAGTTACAGAACTAATAAAAGTCGCAACACAGAATAAAAGACGGAAAATGATGACCTAATAAAAAACACGATCACTACAGTTTAAGCTACTAAATACTGAAATAACTAGCAAAATAACAATCAGTACTTAGAATATTCATTAGAGACACACAATCGTTCACTAGCAGCACGAATATTTGCGTCAAAGTATTCGTATTGTTGTGTGAGATTTGGAGCAGCGCCTCTATCGGGCGATAGGGGCACTGTTTCGCACTGATAATCGTTCAGATCTGTAAAATATTGTCTTAGTAGCAAAACAACTACTTTAGGTAGTATAATATTCTCAAATATGTTGCATTCATTTGGCACAAAAATGAAGTTATTTTTTTTAATTTTATTGACACTGGCAGCGTGGTTTAAACTAGATTATAAAAATCACAAGTCTTGTATATTATTACACTTTAACATATCGGTTAGCTTATTTATAGTCACTGTCTGTTAGTAAGTCAAGCAATTACATATTGGGCGCTGAAAATTGATTTCCCTGTGAAATATAGGAAAATATTATATAATATTCATTGCAGTTCAGCATTTTCTCTGTATTATATTGTATAATTATTTATTCATAATACTAGCAAAATTATTCAATATAACAACTACGAACTACCAAAGAAATGAATACAATATAAGACCGCGACTTGATATTTCTATGTTACGGGCAAATTTCTTTAAAGTTATTTAACAGCTTCGCTCGGTTTATTATCAAACTAGAATTTAAAAAAAAGGATGACATCGCGCTAAGACGGTTAATTTGTATGTAAATGTATGTATACTAATTGCTTATTTTAAATAAATTCAGTTGCCAATTTATTTACATAAAATACTACATTAAATTGTCTTACAAGTTAAATTATTCTTTAAAAAAAGACATGGACGGTAAAATTTCGTCTTTTAAACAGGCTTGAGATGTACAAATCTAGATTCTTTCTTAAAAGAAAAATTATAGATCTTTATAAATTATAAATAAGTAATTCTAATAATTAAGTAAAAAAATTAAACTATACTAATTACAGTGAACTGAGTTGTAAATGAAAGTACTTAAAATAATAAATAATTACACAACTAATAAAACTTAAAAAAATCGTAACGTATTTAGGCTTTTTTTGATAGTCTATGGTCTGGACACACCCCACTCATACCGACCACCACACCACCGACACAGAACACCATAAAGGCGTTTCGCCCTACCACACCATGCAGGGCGCGTGAAAGTAGCACAGAGGACAGTGAACCCCAGAAGAAGAGGATTCTTTCGCTCTCCACCTCATTCTCCACTAAGAGACCGGTCAACTCAGGCGCTACCTACGTTTGGATCGCCGCCACGACCACGAGCATTACATCGGCCAATGGACAATGTACCTGCCACCGCTGCGCCACCACGTATGGAGAGAAGAGTTGGGTATCCCTCCTATCATCATTGAATTGCTGCCTAACTGAACGCTTCATCTCACACAGAAACCAAAAGCAAGGTTGGGACGAACGCAGACTGATCGCGTCTACGAGATGGGTATACGATTCTCGGTCTACGATATACGATTCTACGAAGATGTAAATGCGTACCGGCTGGTATAGCGGTACTTGACAGATCTGGAGAAAAGCGAACGAATCAGCTGGTTCTCCTATTCCCTTCCTGCAGAGAGGACTGTGAAGGTGGGTATTCACGGGTTACCTTGCAATATCATTCCAAGGGGGCGGGGGAAGAACTTCGAGTATTTGGATATGATGAACATATTAGGACCATCAAAGCCAGGGGAAGACATCGTGGCAATATTCTTAGGACCTCGGCAATATTCTTAAGATACAACTCTAGGTGTATACGAAGTAACTGAATATACCAGGGACCAGAATTAAAACCTGGTGTGAACGGAAGAAACTGGTGTAGTGTCATCGCTGTCAGAAGTTCTGGCACTCAAGTTACCAATGTCACCGGGCTCTGGCATGCGTACGCGATGGCGAAGAACACGTTACAAGCGACTACCCACGCCTGCGGGATGTACTGGCAACATGTGCCCACTGCGGCGGAGAACCCCCGCCAACTACATTAACTGTCCCGTCTTAAAAATGGGGCGAGGAATAAAAAGGCGGGTACAGTCGCCTCTACCGTGGAGACACGTCCACAGAAGTGTCCACTTCGACTTCCACTACAACCACTTCGATGCCATTTTGAACGCAAGGACGCTGTCTCTTCTTAGGCAGAGTCGTAACTGCCCTGACAAGGTCATCAACGACTTTAATCATTCAGGACTTTCAAAGTTTTTATGCCTCACTAATGGATAATACACCACTAAGGGTTCATTAATTAGAATCAGATTCATTAGAACGCTCGTGACCTATAATCTAAGGTTTCCCTTTTTAGGGTCATCCTTCAGGGCCAAGTGAGATACACCTGGCTCCAGAAGATCTATTAAGATTTCTAGATTACTTTATCTATAGGAGGGACGAGGTAATAAACATATCATCAGGAGAATGGAGAGTACCAATACCTCTCTCAAACTTATAACATTAACAGCGATCGCCAAGCTGCATGCTAGTGGTGATATGTCATTATTCCTCTTAAAGGGAATTGTGTCCGACAGTGGTTATGATATCGTCCCCGAGGGGGGGACGTCGGTCGAGGAGAGGGTACTCCTCAGGGGTATTCCGTCAGGCCGACCACTGAAGACAAGTCACCCTGCACCGGTGGTCGGCTTAACGACGAAGGCGACGTGCCACGGGTGGGTTACGGGGCCGCGTGCCGTCCCTCTGTCGCCCGTGACGGACGACGGCGGGTGCGCTGACCGTAGCCCACCCCAAAAAAAAATATGACAACTTTATACATCTCAAATTAAAAAAAAAGAGTTGTGACCACAAAATGCTATGCAGTAAAAATTCAATACTTATTATAAAAAAAATATTATCACAGGCTGCGGCCTAATCCGCTGCATCGTCCTAGCAGCGAGCATAAATAAAAAACTGAAAGCTATGAAGGTACGAATCCTTTATACTTATAATTCTATAAGTGTGATTATATTTAAATGATATTCCTTATAAATGCAATGTTAATTTATTATTATATACTACTAAACAATTCTATTGGATTGGTCTAATTAAAAGTTATAAATTATTAACAAAACTTAGGTTAATATTTCATTAATTCAGATTTCTTTAGCAGCAATGTACCTAGTGTATACACTTCTCAAGAAAATATCTTAAATTAATGATTATTTAATCACTGTCATAAAATATGAGCAGACAAGGTTTTATAAGCCGTTTTCTCGACGAATATTAGACATAATAAAGATATGATCTTTACGAAAGATTCTTTGCTTGACTTAAAGGTCGCGAAATAAGGAGTAATACGATTGAGAATTAAATTAAGCAGAAAACATTGATACAATAAATGCAAATTGGTTATTATAAGTCGCGCCAATTGCTAATACGCCTGGCCGCCATTTTGGTGACGTATTTTTTGACTACTTCGTACCGTCAGCACAACACTGACGACTGAGTACTGGATTGTTGAGTTATGGATTTGCACTAAATGAGTAATACAATACTCCAATCATGCTCGTGAAATTATTATTAAAGTGGAAGATTATTTCGGAAAAAAGAACGACCTACTTCAGACATAACTCAATCCTTAAAATGCAAAACAGAAGCTATAATAGTGATTCAGAGACATCAGACCCAGAAATTCATAATCTGATTTAGATTATATGAGTGAAGTACTAGCTTCGAATTTCTAATGTATATCAAATGTAATGATATCTGATGTTTACGCGAGCACTACACATTGTAAATAAAACTACTTTTACGGATTATATCGCGTTTGTATTTGATTTATGATTGCCCGACGTTTCGAACACTTTGCAGCATTCATGGTCACGGGCGGACTAAAGTGTAATAATAATTGCTACAAATTTAATAATTAATAATTACTAACCATAAACAATATAATTTTTTCATATAGATTCATTTTCTTCTTACACTGGCAATAAATTTGTACTAAAATGTGGGTAACAATTTAATAAATTTATAACTATTTTCTGTATCGGGTAGATAATTGTAAATGTCTGTAATAACGATTACTTGTTGGACGTGAGACACCTTAGTCCGCCCGTGACCATGAATGCTGCAAAGTGTTCGAAACGTCGGGCAATCATAAATCAAATACAAACGCGATATAATCCGTAAAAGTAGTTTTACTTACAATGTATATCAAATGTATTCAAAAACTTGTTATTATTTTGTAAAAATCTTGTGAATAATAATGGAGTAATATTACACTATTGGAGTTTTTTGTAAGCTGTATTTTTAGTAGCGTGTGTTCAGCGCCGGCCCGAAGTAAATTTTAGAATGGAGCGAGATCCAATTATGACGCCTCTTCCGTTTGCTCCTAATAATATATACCAATTATGAGTGTAAAGTATGGAACCATTTAGGCGCCCCCTAGGATTTCACGCCTGGAGCGACTGCTCTGTTCGCCGTATGGGCGGGCCGGCCCTGCGTGTGTTGTCACTTGGGCGTTAATTAGACAAGGTTCCAGCGCATTAGCAATTTCGCGCAGCTTGTACTCTGAAATGGTCTACAGAAAAAGTATTTAAATCAAAATTGACATTACAAATTACCTGAAGATTCTTTTCATCATTCTGTCTAAAAACTTGACCACATATGTAAAGTTTCTTACAATTCTTATTTCATCTTCAATTTGTATATCAGATCTAAGATGATATTTAAAGGTAAAGACAAGCAAAACATAAAAGTAAAAATAATACTGGTAGAATAAGGAATGATTTAGCCATCACACATTTATGTTGCATCTAAAGAGAGTTTTATTTTTGAAGTTATACTTCTTTTAGCGGGCAAAATTCTATGATTAAATTTTTACGATGTGTGCACACATCGTCACGAAAAACCGATACCCTGAAGTTAGCTAGTCAACATTACTTACTATGCGCGCGCACTGTCAGAAATGTCAACTAGATAATGTGTAATAATAAAACTATGAATGTATTAAATACTTACAAACGTAGGAAAAAGCAATATTTTTTTTGGATTTATCTTGTTACCCCAAAGAAGTATAACTTCTAAGGTTAAGGTACATAAGTACATACACACTTTTTTAATTCTAAATGCTTTTAAAATAAATTAACAACATGTCCCACCCCATTCTATGTCCATATGAGAAATATTTTATTATGATATATTCATGGTTGGAATGTTTATGTAGGTGTAGTGTTTAGGGCACAAGAGGTTGTGCCTCGTACCCCTTACCGGTGTTTCTAGCGCGTAGTAGCGCGAGAGCAGCCAGAGCCAAAAGCGCGGCAGCGGCAGCGCCCCCTGCACCCCCTACCGCGCCGCTCCACCATCCCCACGAGCCGCCACCACTTGCGCCACCCACCGCCTCTGCGTACCACACCAAGCAACCACTTACCTCAAATATCGTGAAAACATCAACATTCAGTAAATTTCTCTTAAAATCGTTTTGTATGCAGTGAAGAACGAAACATGTCGAACGAGTAAGGGATATTTGCACAAATGTGCTGGCGATGGGTCAATTAAAAGTACCCGTAATCGTAAAGAAGCCATGAATACTGATGAATGTGAATGAGACGATGGAGGCATGCACAGAAAAATTGATAAGATAGAACGGCCTTGTGGACTGGGAAGGTACCGCAATTATGAGCAATAGGGAATATGCATGATTTTTTTAATTTTTTTAAACGTTTCTACTAGTTATTACATTACTAGAAATAAATATAACACACCCAAAATATAAATCATTACGCTAAAAAAAAATTAAAAAATCACTATACTTTATAGGCGATGTAAGCGCGACTACTTCGGCGCGCATATTTTGTGACGTCAGAGTCCTCGACACTCGTACAAGGGCTGTCAACTAGGGCTGTTGATATTTTTATAAATATTTTTTTTCGACATATCAATATTTTACAATGTATCAATATCGGGGTTCGCTATATCGGAAATAATATATATAGAATTTTTTATTATTATTACGATTATTAAATATATTATATCTTGTTTACTTTTCAGCTTTTATTCCTCCGAGTTTAACAGACATTCAATCTGAATTAGACGCGAAATAGTTGTCATTATATACACGTCTATTTTAGGAAGATTATCTGACTGTACTTTGACGAAACCGGTTTCAGTCATTGTAATAAGACTTTTATTCACAAAGATTAATACTTGAACACAGAAAACTAATAACTTATTATGAAATAACTGGGTAACAATACAAAATAATTACTAGAAACATACAAACAACAACTTGATATCAGAAGGAGAAGGAGGGCTGTTGATAAACTATCGATATGTCAAAATATCGATATTATTTATAATATCGATACTTAATACTGAACTTTTTTTTGGACCATATATCGATAGTAAAAAGTACGTATCGAGGGTCGATATTTATTTGAATAATTTTGGTGTTTTATCTTTTCTTGTAAAGTATTTATTCTATAAAATCACCGTAAACTTAATCTACTGTAAAAGCGCTGGCATGAAATTGATAATCAGTTATCACTTACTCCTAGAATTTGATAAAAAAAAAAAGCTCGGCACGGCAACCCCGCAATGAACGAAGTTAAAGAGTGGTCATGGGGAAAATATCGAAATATCGACATTTTTTTTCGTTATATCGAACTCCGATATTGATATATTTAAAAATATCGATATAACGAAAAACTATTTTTTTTAAATATCGACAGCCCTAACTAGAAGACTCAGGAGGACTACGATATCACGTGTTCAAAACGTGACATCATAGTTCTCCAACCAATGCGGTGCATTTCAGCAATTTTGCGCGCGAATCTCAAAAAAGGCACTTTTTGATAATTAAATTTAATTATTAAATAATGATAAAATTAAAAAATAATTGTATAGGTACGTTTTTTAAGCAATAAAGATTACAAATAAAAATAATTTGTTCATTTTGGAGTTTAGTGCAATTCCCCATTGCTCAGACTTTGACGAAATTCGTTTTACCGCCTAATAGTCGCGCTCATATAGTGACATTGAGCGAAGCTCTGACAAAAAAGAGAAATATGTCGTCTTGCGCCGTTATAACGTGTCGAAAAAGAAGTCATTTGAGTAGTGTAATCCAAGAAAGAATTTGTTTCCATCGGTAAATCCAGAAACTTATTAAATCAGTGATCTTGGTTAATTTTATACTGGTATTATGTCGTTTATAGATAACCATAAAATCACAAAGAGAGAAAAATCATCGTCTGCCATACATTGATTTTATCTTTTATTATTTGAGCAATTGCGCAATGTACTGCGTTCAGTGCCATATCGCTAGCACCGAAATAGTGTCCATTTTTATAATAAACGTGTGTAAGTTGCTTACAGAAGTTGTGTACGAAATGTAGTGTCGAGATTTGTGTGTATGTGTTGTGTTAGTATGCGAAACTGTTATAGGCAAAGTCCTTGCGTATGCATTAACAGTAAACGGAGAAAGAAATGCGGCGACACTGGTTTTAGTACAAAATAAGATCATAGGACGTTCTAAAGTATTAATATTTCTGTGGAGGTATGTCAGGACTAGATGGCTTATGGTAATCTGTAGATTTCGGCTACCCCTCTGGGAAACAGGCGTGTATGTATTAATAAAAATTATAGTTACAGCTATAGAACGCAAATGTGACATTATGTAGAAATAAGTAATAGATAAGGATTTAAGGTGTTGGAGTAAGAATACAGTTCGCCACCCCCTTTCTTGCCCGTTGGTGTCGTAAAAGACGACGAAGAGATTATAATAATGATACAACATCTATGCAAGAGAAGGAATCTCGAAATTAAAATGGTACCAACCCGTTTGACCAGCGTCAATTTCAGGTCAATTTCCCTCTCGTTGTGGAGGAGGTAGGAGCCCAGTAGTGGCACGTATATGAGCTGTGATGAAGGACTTAAGGATATTTCAGTCTGCAGTGGTACAGATTTTGGACTTGCTTGTTATTTTATACGATTATTTAAAAACTCTCACACTCAACTATCGTCATTGTGTCATTGTAACATGTTAGTCCTACTTAAAAATCCTATCAATTTAAGATAAACTTCATGCAAATGCAATATATTGCTAAGCTTCTGTTTAAGTGTTCTTTAAATTTAAAAGCAGATAATCAATCTACATATTAAATGTTAGCTATGTTCGTAATAAAGCTTTTTGTCCTGTAAGGGTTTCTTTGGCACGGTGGTGTGATGAGAATGAATAGAAACTGTAATATAATAGAGGAAGTGTATTGTGCTATGGACATATGATGAGACGACATGGGAGTAATTAAAAACGATTTAAATATGACATGGGCAACAAAAGGAATAGAGATGCTAGAAAAAGATTAATAGAATAAATGAGACATGAAATTGATACGAAACTGAGTATTAACTATATTTTATACAAAACAATAATGTTTAATCAAGTATAAGATCGCCTCCAAGCAATGAGGCGAAGAGCATAGGAATGATGAATCTCTATGCTCATGTTTAATTTTACACTTTAGCAATAGGCATAATGCCATTGTGACCATAGATAATACAAAATAAATTGTAAACAAAGGCCGATACACACGGGTCTACTTACCGATAGTAGCCGTGGGCTTCACATGTATACTTTTCCTTGCTATGCTCTCATTTCTTAACGCTTCGTCAACAAACTTATGTACTTTATACGGGCTCAACTCGGCGACGTATACGTTAGCTCCGTCAGGAGTTACTACTATGTCGTGAGGATTTCGTAGGCCATCGTCGGTGGAAAATGTCTGAATCAGACGTCCAGACTCAAACTCTATAACATAACCTCGAACAGGAACTGGCTCGGATGGACCGTTAACTATGTACAGACGACCACCTAAAAAAATATTTAAAAAAAAATGTAGTTCACTAAAAAAATATAAATTATTATTTTGAGCAGATTAATATTCTGTTTAAAAAAAAAAACGTATATGGTACATGGGCAATAATAATATATGAAACGAGCTCAAATATATTATGACTGTGTGTATGATATTAGGATAGGCCCTGTATTAATCTCCATTATTTGCTTCTGCAATTATGCGCTAATGTTATTTTCATACAATTCTCCACTCCCTATCTTACTCGTGGTGTAAAATCGACTAAAGCATATCTTATATCTTTAAACGAGCAATTCTTGTAAGTATTGTATATATATATATTCAGGATCTCGGAAACGGCACCAACGATTTTGATGAAACTTGTCATACTAGAGGTTTCGGGTCCAAAAAATCGATCTAGCTAGGTTTTATTTATAGAAAATGTTCTTTTGTCGGTGTTTTAGCATAACAATAAATGACATTAAATTTTAAAAGAATATGAATTCAAATTTCGTTGTAAATGTCAAGAGTTACGGTAGCTCAGTTGGGAAGTGATCGAGTTCGCTTTTTGTTTTTGCATCCAAACAGCGTCGGATCGAATCTCGGTGTTATTATTATTCTATTTTTGTAATTTTTATATTTTTTTTTAATTATTTAATATTTATTTTTTATTAATATATATCTAAATAAATTCGACAAAAATATTCCGAGCGGAGCTCGGTCAACCAGATATTAATATCTATATAACATCTATGCAAGAAAAGGAAAACTCGAAACAAAACCCTACACCAATTTGTCTGTCCAATATGGTATAGTAAGGTCAATTTCCCTCCTATGTGGAGGAGGCTCCAGCCCAGCAGTAGGACGTATATGAGCCGAAATGATGATGATTATCTATATATTAATATGTGAAGCAAAAACTATGTACAAGGGGTTTTACAAACATTACGTAGACGGACAAGTATGACATTTGGCACAGTTGAATTATATAATGAGGAGAAGTGCATAAAACTGAAATTTCATATAAGAATGGATTATAAATACATTAAATTCATTAAAAAACGCACACACACCAACGCTTATACACTTTTGTTTACCGTAAAAATCTTTGGTCGAACTGAATGTCAAACAATCATAATTACGATGACAATGTCTAATAGCCATGTGTACTTATATATTAGTTATTAGTGAAATACAGCTTGCTCAATTTACAATTATACATAAATAAAATTAAAAGAAAGTTGTGTAGTCGAAAAAAATATTTAAATGAATTATGGCCGAATTTCGACCACTCGGCGACCACTAGTTACTATAAATACATACATATTATTATCAACTCGCCCACGGTCGACTGGTATTTATTAGCCGACTTCAAAAAAGGAGTAGCTTTACAAGTTGTTTCGTTGTAGTTTCTGTATGTACATTGAAAGCTTGTTTTTCTGATGTGGTCCCGTTAAAATTTGATCAAGATCTAGCCAGGAAGTTTGCAGTTAGCCGCAATAATGCGTCTTTGATTTACTACATTGTCTTGGCACCGGTTTTAATTTTGTTAAAATGTCGTATTATTGGTGTGAAAACTTCTGTAGACGGGTGCATATCTTACATGAATAACAGACAGACATCGTATAAATCAAAAAATTGTAATTCAAAATAATTGGCCAAGTGCGAGTCGGACTCGTGCATTGAGGGTTCCGTACCATTCACTAGGTAAACAAGTGTCAAGTGCCATTATCAATATCGGGCAAAAAGAGTAAAAAATCGCGTTTGTTGTATGGGAGCACCCCTTAAATATTTATTTTATTTTGTTTTTAGTATTTATTTATTTATTTAAGACGACACCCTGCACTAAGGAAATAATCCTTGTATTGCGGGGGACTTTACAAACATATAATTAACGGACACAAATTACATCCAGACTCAGAACAACAATTTGTGGATCCCACAAAGTGTTGTCCCGTGTGGAATTCGAACCCCGACACTGGCGCTGTAGGTCGCTATCTTAACCACTACCCCATCTGTGCAGTTTGTTGTTATAGCGTCAACAGAAATACATAATATGTAAAAATTTCAACTGTCTAGCTATCGCGGTTCTTGAGATACAGCCTGGTGACAGACAGACGGATGGACAGACAGCGAAGTCTTAGTAATAGGGTCCCGTTTTTACCCTTTGGGTACGGAACCCTAAAAGCAGCCACTTTTACGTGAAGATCCAAAAATAGTAATTGTGTGTTCATAGTTTTAAGTTTTCACTACTGTCAGCAGTTCTCTTGACTGCTTTGTATTTTTTTATTTACTTACCATGTACAGGCGCGTATGCGACGCTAAACAGCCTACCGCCGATGAGCCAGTTGCTATAACTGCTAACGTATGACCCATTGTCATGTCGGAAGCACGCCACCCTGCCCCTTTCTCTATCCGCCACGCAAATCAAGCCACGGTCTTCGGCCAACGTTAAAGCATGAGGTACGTTGAATTTGAAGTGTGCTGAACCATGACCTACATAAATAAATACACGCGAATTAAAAATTAAAAAAATAAAGCTGGTCTTGAATCTTATGCAGTTACGAGTTAAAAATCATCATCATATCAGCTTATATTATGTTCTACTGCTGGGCTTCAGCCTCCGCCATAATAAAAGTAATAAAACCGGGTAAGTGCGAGTCGGGGTCGCCCATGAAGGGTTCCGTACCATAATCTATAGAAGGGGCAAAAAATCTCTTTTGTTGTATGGAAGCCTCCCTTAAATATGTATTTTATTTTGTTTTTAGTATTTGTTGTTATAGCGGCAATAAAAATACATAATATGTAAAAATTTCAACTGTCTAGCTATCATGGTTCATGAGATACAGCCTGGTGACAGACAGACGGACGGACAGACAGACAGCGAAGTCTTAGTAATATGGTTTCGTTTTTACCCTTTGAGTACGGAACCCTAAAAAGGGTAATTGACCTATTATAACATGTAGGCCAAACGTGTCAGTAAACGGTTTTATTTCGAATTTTCCTTTTCTTGTTCTTGCATAGATTTTATCTGCATATTACATTCCTTAGTCGTCTTTTGCAACAGCCTTGCATTCTTACTTCCTCACCATACGGAAAATGACACTACTTATCGTCGATTATCTGCGAAAATGTCGTACTTCTCTGAAGAAGTCGACCCAGTTATGATAGCAAGCAAAGCGCGAATAGCTGTCATTTAACATATGTACCACGATTGACACGCCTGCGGTCATGTTATACATATATCTATGACGCCGTTTATCAGTGGCTTTCCACAATGCACTAGACCTGCCTGCAGATGGCGACACCACCGCTGACGATTCGGGCGGCGCAGGCGCGAGTACCTGCGCCTAATGCCGCCCTAGCCGAGGCCGCCGATGACTGGACCGGTGATTAGTCCGTCACCGAAGTCCCGGGAAGGGCATTGGAAAGGGAGGGTACCCGACAGGGTATCCCGTCGGGCTGGCTACGGCCGACAAGGAACTCGGTATCGGCGGTCAGCCCAATGGCGAAGAAGAGGGTTTACGGTGAGTTATAGGCCGCGCGCCATCCTTCCGTCACCCCGGACGGAATGGACGGCATGTGCGCTGAACATAGCCCACCCAAAAAAAAAAGGCATGCAAATATCGTCATTATATATTTTCTTCATCGTTAAATACTCACTATGTTTTTAAAGTAAGAGAAATGTTTTAATTACAATTTTAAAGTCATCATCATAATCCTGCTCTTATCCCAAGGCCTACACAATACTCTTTCATAGTACATATAGAAAAATTTTACCAGTAGTTTTATGGCTGGCGGTCTGCCTGACGTCAATCCACATTGGGAATGTAATTGTTGCCCTAACACAGTGGTTCTCAAACTTTTTAAATGACGGAACCCTTTTGGGAAGCAAAACACTTGATGGAACCCTACAATAAAACAATTATTTTTATAAGTGTATTCTATATTAATCAGCATAATAAAAGTAAAATGTATCAGTTACTAATTATTATTTACTTCACCACTTGGTAAGGACAATAATAGAAAACATTAAAAAAGAAAAAATCTAACTAGTGGGAGGTATGAAACTGTTTTTTATTTTTCATCAATTGCTTGATATCAGGTTTGATGGAAGAAAGTTGGAGTCTCATATCAGCTTCGGCGTCCAGTCTATTGCGATATTTTGTTTTCGTGGCTGCGTAGGTAGAGAATCCTGTTTCGCACAAATATGTAGTTGGGAACGGGAGAAGAATATCCAGAGCCATTTGGCCAAGCATTGCATATTCATCTTGGATTCTGCACCAAAAATCATTAAGAGGCGTCGTTTTGAACAATGACTCCATACTTGTGTCTGATGACATTTCTAAAAGAGATTCATATATCTCATTTGACATGTTTTCAGGCTTTTCCAAGTTGGGTAAAAAAGGATTATGAATCCAGGAGTTCACTTTAATTTTTGTATTGTGTTCTTCGGGAAAATACTTTTCAAAAGATGCGCGCATCGAACTGAGATATTGGACCAATTCTTCAAACACATTATCTTCAAACATTTCTGAGTCGTTTTCGCTAACAAACTCACTGAGTAACGTAAAACTTTCTATTTCTTTCTTACCAATGCAAATGATCCAAAAATCTAATTTTCTTTTAAAAGCAGTTATTTTATTATAGGCCTGAAACACTGTTGTCTGTTTACCTTGCAACGATAAATTTAATTCGTTAAGTTTTTGAAAGATATCCGCCATAAAAGACAATCGGAACAACCAAGTTTTATCATACAAACGGTCCTTCAAATTAAAAGAAGTATCTGCTGAAAGAAACATTTGTAACTCGGCTCTAAGTTCAAATAGCCTTGTTAAAGTTTTTCCCCGAGACAGCCATCGCACTTCTGTATGGAGCAGCAGTGTTTTATGTTTGCTGCCATAATCTTCACACAATAATGAGAACAATCGGGATTGTAGTGGTCGTGATTTGATAAAATTAATTATTTTTACCGCTTCATCCATAATTAATTTTAGATTAGACGGCATTTGCTTCATCGCAAGTGCTTGTCTATGCAGAATACAATGACTGGAACTACAATTAGGCGCTTTATTTTTCATTCGTGACACTGCTCCTGCTGTTTTACCTGTCATCGCCTTGGCCCCATCTGTACAAATGTCAATGCAATTGTTCCAACTGAGATTATGTTCTTCAAAAAATATATTTATTTTATTAAAAATTTCTTCCCCGGTAGTGTTTGTAAGCAGCGATGAACACATAAGCATGTCTTCTTCAAAAGAACTTTTATATGGATATCTCACAATAACCAGCAGGATAGCCAAACCAGCGACATCAGTCGACTCGTCCATTTGCAAAGCGAATCGTGTATTTTGTAGACGTGTAACTAGTTCTTGTTTGACGTAGCTTGCCAGATCATGGATTCGTCGTGAAACAGTATCGTTTGATAGCGGAACAGTAGAAAGATGCTTTGCAGATTTTTCATCAAGCATACATTTTGTTATGTCTAATACACATGGTTTTATTAATTTCTCAGCGATAGTGTGCGCTTCACCTGCTTGTGCAATGCGATAGCTAACTAAGTATGATGCCTCCGTGGCCTTTTCGTTGGTAGTTTGTGTTACATGCATCATATTTTTTTGACTTTCTAATAACTGATCTTTTTTGCGAACAAAAAATTCTTTATTCTTGTCTTTAGTCTCGGGGTGTACGGTTTCTAAATGTCGACGCAATTTGGCAGGTGCCATGGAACTATTAGGAAGCAGTTTACTACAGAGCATGCAGAGAGGTGAGCCGTTGGAATCAACAAATCCGAAACTGATATAAGATTCATCATACTTCCTTTTTTTCGTCTTTGAAACCGTCGAGCTTGACGTCGTGGCACTCGTGGCATCATCTTCTGGATCGGTGATTGCTAAATTCTCCGCGCGCATTGCTTTTGAACATTCAGCGTCATTAGAAGATGTTGTTGGAACACGTTTAACACCTTTAAGCCAACGTTCCATTCTTCTTTATTTATAATGTTACAAGTCAGGATAGTGGGGTTTAAATAATGCACAATCGTTACTGCGTATAAGAGACTAAATTTAGAACCTACAGGGAAGAAATGTATAAAACTGAGACAACAGAATACAGCAGGCAGTAAAACAATGAACACTAGTTTCTCGCTAGCGAGCTTGTAAGTAGGTAGTAACTTATCGCTCCGAACGCTAATCATCAACTGACGACGCCAACGCGCGATCGCCGCTTTTATACTTAGTCCTAGACTCGATCTCAAATATTCTCGAAAATACTCGAGTCGGCACCTTTGATAAACAAAAAGCAAAAATAAAAACAGAAATTTAAAAATAGCGTTGTAAACAATATCGACTTTATCCTTTGAAGTTAGAGACGAAAGTCGCTAGTTGACAACTATAGCGTCTAATTCAGAGGCGGCTTTTATCAAAGAGACTGAGCGCTTACAAGTATACTACCCGCTCGTTTTAAGTTTGCCGCTGGCGATAGGTATGAGTGTATGACGTTCGAAATTTTTTATTTAATTGTAACAATAAAAATTGTGTACGTTAGATATTTGGGTAAAACTATGACACATTATAAGTTTTGTTGTCACGTGGGGGAGGGTACGCGCATTCCACAGACCGGCAAACTTAGAGCGAACGCGTTGTACAAGTATAAAATTGTTGAGACCAAACTTATGAGATATTGTACCAGCTAATGTAACACAAGCTTTCATAGCGTTTTGTCTCCGCGCGGCCGCGGAGTCCGCACAGCCGCGGAGCGACCAGAGAGAGGTGTTTTGATTTTTTTATTTCTAAATTCTTGCGGAACCCCGACAGAGGTATCACGGAACCCTAGGGTTCCGCGGAACACACTTAGAGTATAGCTGCCCTAACAGCATCAGATGGAGTTAGCCTAGGTGGATAAAAACCCTTAGTCGTCTTGACATTATTTGTAGCCCGTATCATACAGTATCAATTTTAAACCAATAATAAATAATACATCTTTTAAAGAAAATCGTTGTTAACATTAAAATTACATAGAAGGCCGAAGTGACAAAAAAACAACTACTCTATAGTCAAGCTCAAGTGCACATTGAATCATTCATTGAATGTATCTAAAATGAAGAGATCTTTCCGTGTGATGAAAGATTAAGAATACGATTCATCGCCGCCCACCATCTTAACCTTGGGTGTCGTAAAGGAGGACTAAGAGGTATAATATAGCGATAACATTTATGCAAGAGAAGGAAAACTCCTAAACTAACCCGTCTAATAAGCATGGTATAGTAGGCAAACGCTTCAATTGTGGTGGAGGCTTGAGCCTAATAGTGAGACTTTTAGATGATCATGATGATGATTCCTCTTAAGAAACCACTATAAAATTTTGCCCGGTCTAGAGATAGAACCTGAGGCCGCCTTCAATCGCGTGTCGTAATATTTTAGATGATATTGGGGATTTAAAATGCGGGGGCAATGCGACTGAAACCGAAGCTAGTTTATAATTATTGTTATTATTATCATCATCATCTCAGCCCATATACGTCCCACTGTTGGGCTCGGGCCTCCTCCATAATGGAAGGGTAATTGACCTACTATACCACGCTGGTCAGACGTGTTGGTATAGGGTTTTATTTCGAGTTTTCCTTCTCTCGCATAGATGTTATATGCGTTTTATATCCCTTAGTCGTCTCGTACGATCACCCACGGGTAAGATAGGGGGTGGTGAATTGTATTCTTACTCCGTCACCACACGGACTATTGTTATTATAATATATATTAATATTGCTAGTTTATATTATATTTAGTAGGAAATAGAATACTATTTAGTGCTACAAATACTAAGCTAATTAACTTACCTTGTTTCTTAGGATCCGGATAGTCTAAACATAGACAATTCTTATTTATATTCTTATGTAAAACAGATAACAAATAAGTTAGAACTAATATATTCAAGTATATAACCGCAACAATAGATAAACTTATTCAGTAAAATATTCATTATATTAAGTAGTTTGTTTTCACAAGGTTAAAATCAGATATTAAATGGCGAGGCCCAATTAGGTAACTTACGTCTGCAGATTATAGAAATAATAATAATAATCAACGCAGCATATTTATGTCCCACTGCTGGGCTCGAGTTTTCGAAATTAACTTACTATACCACGCTGGTCAGACTTTTTAGTATAGGATTACAGTTCGAATTTTCCACCTGTTACATTAATAATATATGTATATTATATATTCCTTAGTCGGTTGTTACAACACTCACGAACAAGACATGGGGGAGAATTGTATTCTTATTCTGTCACCACACGGACAATGCCGGAATTATCATCGGAAGGAACGGAAGTATAATCATATTCATGTGACGTTAACATAAAATTAAAGTGCGATATATTAAATCCTCGAGCAGTAAACTAAAAAAAAATTATACATCAAAGAAGAGAAAATATTGTGTGTACGTTCAGGGCCGGATTAACCCTATCAGGGCCTCTAGGCAATCACTTATCACCAGGTATGCTGTTTTTTCTTTTGCCACACAACAAAAAAAAAAGGAATAATATCTATACCAATAAATAAAATTGGAGTGTCTGTTTGTAATGTCAAAATAATAGGCGTTTTTCATGCTCACACGGTTATTTGCACTATACCTATGCCTAAAATACACTTTATATATTTTTTGTCGGTCTGTCTATTTGTTCCGGGTAATCTTCAAAACGGCTGGACCGATTTCAAAAATTCTTACACCAATGGAAAGCTATAATATCAGGGAGTAAACTAGGCTATATTTCATCCCGGTATTCCCACGGGAACGGGTACTACGCAGGAAAGACTGCAACCGAAGCGAAGCGAGGGCGGGTTGCTACTTGAGGAATAAGTAGCAACCCGATTAGATTTTGAAAAAAATCGTTCGAAGAAATATTTTTTTTTCTTGGTGCATGCTTGGGGCTCCTAGTCAGTGCGGGCCCCTAGGCAGTTGCCTAATCCGACTTATGGATAATCCGGCCCTGTGTACGTTGAGTGAGTGTGTGCGTGTGTATATGTTTTCTATGTGTTGTGTATGATTGTGAGAGCAGTCCGTGTGTTTAAATAACTCTTTAGGAGTGTATTTGCTCTTGTTTGTGTTTGTGTAGTGCAGATTTGTAATATTATGAACTAGCAATCCGCCCTCGCTTCGCTTCGGTTATAGGTTATAGTCGTTTTACCCGCGTAGTTCCCGTTCCCGTAGGAATACCGGGATAAAATATAGCCTAGTTTACGCCCTGATATTATAGCTTTCCATTGGTGAAAGAATTTTTGAAATCAGTCCAGCCGTTTTGAAGATTACCCGGAACAAACAGACAGACAGACAGACAAAAAAATTTTAATTGCTATTTTAGGCATAGGTGTCGTGCAAATAACCGTGTGAGCATGAAAAAAGCCTATTATTTTGACATTACAAATAGACACTCCAATTTTATTTATTTGTATAGATATATACCAATCTTAAATCGGAAGCAATATGTTCTTCAGAATGGCCTATCAAATTAATAAATTTGACCCAATAAATGCTTTCCTTTACAAATTAATAAAATGGCAAATATATAAAATAGAATGTCTTGAAATCGATTTCAGCGCCACCTACCAGTATATGCATTAGTCTAGTGATCTAAAATCATCTTCGCATTTAGGTCTTTCTAACGAAAAAGGTTTTCCGTGTGGTGGCAGAGTAAGACCATAATTCACTAGTCTTTTCTTGCCTGTGGGTCTTGTTAAATACGGCTAAGGGATATAATATAGATATAGCATGTGTTGAAGTGAAGGCAATTACTAAATAAAACCTTTTGACAAACGTTTGACCAGCGTGGTATAGGTCAAACCCAACATTGGAACGTTTATGAGCGGAAATTACGAAACAATTATGAATGCATACGGATTGGGAGACATAAGTTGTATGGTTTCAAAGTCTATAATTGACATAGAAACATTTTATGAGTTTCATATAGGTGTCTATAAATGTATTAATTCTGCCAGGAAAAGTGCTCGATCAAATGTCAGTGTTTCATACTATATTAGAAAATAAATATCACTCTCAGATTTCCTAAAAAAAAGCTTATCACAATGCTGTCGGGAAAGACTTTAAAAAAGAACTACGAATAGTAAAAAAAAATCGATTATAATAATAATTAATCGATTTTTTTGCAAATCGAATTATTTTAAAGAAAGAAAAATCGATTATTTATTAATCGATTTTTTCTCCTCCAAGGCACATCCCTACTCTGAAGTTCATAGCTTACTCGACCTGCCTAACGTGACCATAAGTCCCGTTCTGAATAGGACAGTCCCGTTTTTAGGTCGTCTGTCCCGATGTCCCAAGCCATACAAAAATGTCCCGCTTTTGCAAACAGAGCTTAAATGATCCTTTTTATACTGATAGTTCTTGTTTTTTTTTATTTTAAGTTTCAGTCCATAGCTTTACCTATTCCTGCAAGACTTTTCACGTGTTCTTGTTTTTGTAGTTTCTTATTTTATATTTTTCTGTAAGAGTCCCGTTTTGACATAAAAAAACAGTCACAACAGGGCATACGTCGTGGGTTGTATTAAAGGAGTTACTATTAATTATTTGTGATGTTTAAGCAAGTATTACCTATTATAAATAAAACTATTCTTACGCAGTTACTATTTCATGAAATCAATATTTTTAATAGTGATTAAGTTGAAAATACACAAAAACAGTGTTTCTACTTTTGTGTATTTTGTTTATCAAATAGACACATATCAATAGATACTATTTTTAGGGGTATACTAATTCTCATGTTTTAAACCTTAAACATTTCCTAAAAAAAAAAGGTCATCATACTCCTGTTGCGAGAAAAAATCGATTATTTTATAATCGATTATTTATTTTTAATTAATCGATTATTTTATAATCATTTTATAATCGATTTATTTTAAAAAACAAAAGATCGATTATTATCCCTCCAAGTCACATCCCTAATATCAAGTCTATAAGGTTTTTTTCTAAATTTTCATGGCAACAATTCAGTTTGTAGAATGAAGAAAATAAATGGTATTGAATCACTTACTAGTTCCCCATTGCAAAATGATACTGCCATTTCTGGAGAATTTCACTATCCTGTGGTTGCAGTACCCATCTGCTACAAAGAAGTCTCCGTTAGCTAATACTGCAACTGCACTCGGCTTGCAGAAGTGGGAATCATCCTCGCCAGGAATGAACCTGTGAAATATGGTAATCATTATCTCAAGTTGAGGTTGAGATTCTCAACTCATGTGGGAGTGTGTGAGATTCTCAACCCAGGTCAGCAATGGGACGGCCATTGCTGACCTGGAGCCTGTTCCACAATATGAGGGAAAATGACTATACTAATCAAATAAGTTGGTTTAATGTTTTATTTGGGGTTTCCTTACAGTAAGTAATATTATCTGCTTGCCTTTCTTATTTGTTTGTTACAATCGCCCATGGGAAATCAAAGGAAAAATTAAAAGCACATAATGTTTTTGATCTGTTTCCATGATAATAAACATTACATTTCTCATAAAAATTATTAGAAATATAAGCACTTGGAATCAAAATGTAAATATTTTTCGTTTCAATTACATTCATTTTAACTGTGTGTGTGTGTGTGTGTGTAAAATTTAATATATTGTCCAGAATTGAGAAAAGAAAGGTCTTCTTTTCTCAATTCTGGACAATATATTAAATTTAAACAAATATAATTTAGTATTTTTTTCTCGAGGAATGTAAGACTTAAATGCAACTACAAAATCTAAAATATCAAAATACCAATCTGACAACTTGATATAGAAAACTAACTTAACTCTTACTGTATTAAGGTAAGTCCATGCTTAACATTGGAAAGTATTTTAGTTTGTCAATATGATATTTTCTGTGTGGTGACGGAGTAAGAATGTAATTAACCACCCCCCTTTCTTGCCCGTGGGTGTCGTAAAAGACTACTAAAGGAAATAATAAGCAGACAACATTGATGCAAGAGAAAGAAAACTCGAAATGAAAACCTATACCAACAAGCCTGACCAGTGCGGTATAGTCATATTTCCTCTCATAATAGAGCAGGCACGAGCCCAGGAGTGGGATGGATATGGGCCGAGATGTTGAAATATGATATTACAAGATTGACGAAACTTACTTCTGCCCCAAAACCATAGCCGGTTTCTCTCTATTGTCAGATGTAAATTTAAGGACCTGATGCATTGCCACATCTGTCACCCAAACATTATCCTCTTTATCCACTGTTATACCATGAGGCATGTAAAACCTGAAAAGTAATTTAAGGGTTATATAATTAGATCAACTTTTAATTACCATTATACATTATCACATTCCATGTGCAGACAGAGCTGACAGAGTAAGGATACAACTCACCACCCCCTCTTCCAATGGGTGTCGTAAAATACAAATAAGGGATATGATATGCAGATAACATCTTTACAAGAGAAGGAGGCTGAGGAGGAGAAGGAGGTATGGGCGGGCCCATAGCCCACCCGTACCCACGTCGCCTTCGTCATTGGGCCGACCACCGGAGCAGGGTGACTTGCCGTCAGTGGTTGGCCCAACGGAATATCCTTTCGGGTACCCTTACCTCTCGACGTCCCTGTCCCGGGACGTCGGTCGCTGTCGCACGGACAGCCTCTCTGCAGGTGACGGACTAAATTCCCCATTCTGGTCCCGCAGCCTCGGCTAGGGTGGCATCAGGCACAAACATAAAACCCTAGGCCAACATGTCTGACCAGAGCAGTATAGCAGGTCAATTTCCTTGTATTATTAAGGGGTAACCTAACCTAACCCCACAGCGGGCCTTATATGTGCTGAGATGATGAAGATGAGATGATGATCCATAATGAATGAGTAAAATGAGAATAAGCATTCTTAATATAGTAGAAATTAAAAAAAAAAACAATATTACCAACAAGTTTTAAATATCATGACAAAGCAGTAGGGTTGTCAATCTTAATACATAGATTGACAATTACTCTTGATTTACATGCTACAGTAGTGCTAATCAAGCCTGTAGTGCTATTAACCCCACTACAACATTTTAAAGTAAAAGACACCTGCAGGTGTTTTGTGCAATAATTTAGATATATATACTTACAGATTCTGTCCCCACTCATCTACAAGTTCACCAGTATCGTTTAATACAAGAATTGTAGGGTCTTTTATAGCTGGTGTTGCTATGAAGTTGTACACATCTCGCTCGTTGAATGTTGCTGCATCCCAAACATGGTCAGCTCTATGGAATACCAATAGTCTGCCAGCATTATCTATGGCTAATCCTGAAACCTGACCTAATTTTATATTGGAGTTTGGCCAGTTGTTCACCCATTCTGGAGCTGAATAAAAATTCAGTCATTAAAATCAATAAAATATTATGCAGAGAAAGTTATTCAGTTATTTTTTTTTATAATATACCAAATAATATAAAGGCTTTAATGATCTCAAACTCTTTTGGCCTCATGATATCTGTATCTGTGATCTTAAGAATAAAAAAAACTAAAACATTCAACGTATTTCTGGAACATTATTAATTATTTGAACGCTAATCAAAGAGGCAAACAAAACTATCTTAAGGTTTTTCATAAAAATTTTAATATAATTACATCTTAAAAAAATAAAATTTAAACTTTTTTTATTGTTTAAAAATTATATTAATTTAATTTGAAACTTTGTTCGAAATATTTTATAAAATAGAATAAAAGGATATTATAAATGAAAGGAAACAACAGAGCAGACTAATAAATACTGACCATTCTCCAATTTATTTATCGCAAGTTTAATTGATTGCAACTGTTGAGCTTGCTGATTTTCATATAAGTTGGCAGGATAAAAGTTTTCTGCCCCAAACTGCATACAATAAAAATAAATTAACATCAAATAGATTCTAAATTTAAATATTTATTAATTAATATTTCAAATACTCTCACCATTCGCCCGTAAATCGAGTTTATGATGCATAGTAAAACTAGCAATTTGAAAATAGGCATTTCATTAGTCGAATAAAACTTCATCTTTAAATTTTATTAGCACCAATTTGTAGTTTTGTTTTTAAATTCACCAGAATTATTTTACCAATTCAACAAGTACATATTTACTGAGCTTATCAATTATCACATATGACGTTTAGCTCGTATTTTGATGACGTAGCTAGTAGTGACCATAAAGTTTTTTATTTAATTCATTCGTTCGGTCGCGCAAAGGGAGTTTCGGCGCGAATATGGAAATGTCATGTTAAACTCTTGTATAATATTCATTTCTTTTTGTGTTTATAGTGTGTTATATTAAATAATTTTGCTGATATTTTATGTAATATAATACAGTTAAGGTGCTTCAGTATGGTGAATGTGATATAAGAGTGGTTTATGTATATTTTCATATTCTACCGAAATTTCCAGAGAAATAATTTAATTACGTTTTCAGCGCCTAATTAATGGTAACGACTTGAGTTACTGACGGAAAATGACTATAAATAAGCAATTCTATAAAGAAATATGAAATAATATGAAGAAAACTGTATCAGACTTGGCTGTATGGGCTTCGATCCCTTTGCCTCACCGAATGGAGAAACAGAACAAAAAAAACGGTCACGCAAAGGTTGATAAAGTAATGTGCTGGATAAATGTATCCACGGATATCTGAAGGATAAGTAGTATCCGTCAGGAAGAATTGTTTACCTTATTAACTTCCAATCATCATCGTCATCATCTTAGCTCATATACGTCCCACTGTTGGGTTCAAGCCACGAGCTCGACTTCATAATGGGAGGGCAATTGACCGACTATGCCACGCTAGCCAGACGGGTTGGCATAGAATTTTATTTCTGTTGCATAGATTTTGTATGCATATTGATCTCCTTAATCGTCTTTTACGAGACCCACGGGCAAGATGGTGAAGCAGACCAGCCGCTAGCTGTTTCATTGCCCGCGTGCAATAAATCGCCCATCAAGGACCAAACCCATCCGAGCTCAGATGTTGATGGGGACCGAATTGACGGTGATCCAGACCCCGGCGGGTGGATCGTTGCAAGGCCCATGAACAATAGGGCCTCCGTCTTATTTAGTGCTACCCTTTTTCTTTTTTGGGTGGGCTATGGTCAGCGCACACGCCGTCCAGTCCGTCCGAGGCGACGAAAGGACGGAGCGCGGCCCCATAACCCACCGTAATCCCTCTTCTTTGTCATTGGGCTAATCACCGGTACCGAGTTCCTTGTCGTCCGTGACCAGCCCGGCGGGATACTCATTTGGGTACTCTCCCTTTCCAACGCCCCTCCCAGACGAGCGTGTTGTCGGTGTAGTAAATTACGCCCAGCCCGGGAGGGAGGCTATCTCGCAACGCACAGTCGTAGCCGGTATTCCAAAGAGTCGACCCTAAGGTCAACCCCTACGTAACATTGCATGACATAGGCATCCGCTCAATGTCCCCTATTCGGTCCACGTAGAGGACGCTGCACCGGTGATTGCCTTCATTACCATGGCTCTTATGTACAGCAAGGCCGCGATCGTCGAAAGCCCCTTTCTGAAATCGCATTGAGCGTCCGACAGATCGGGACCACTAACTCTACGTAAGTGCTGGCTTGCTGATAGACGTACATTTTTATTATACTTAAGGTAGGTTGGATATTATGACATGAATTACGTGATGAGTCGTTCGATTTGCCACCCCCCCTGTATGTGCCGCCCGCGTTGCACGCCCGCTCACGGCGGGCCTGGTTTCAAGAATAAATTGAGAAGATTTTAAGTGTTGATAATTGTTTCAAAAAATTGCGCCTTCATAGGAATAGTATCCATCATAAATTTTACAGTTCGTACATTCGTAATTTATGATCAGAAAATATTTCCAGATTAAAATATTAAACTTCTTTTTAAATCATGCGGATTGTTTCTAAAAATGATAGGAAGAGAATAAACGAAAGTTATATTGTTATGAGATCATTAGAAAGATCTCGAAGACCAATAAAGATGGATACACATTAGGAATATTGTATGAAGAATGATAGTAGATAGCATTTAGTTTATCTGTTATGTGTATCTATAACCTCCTAAAAATCATTTTAAAATCACTTGCGGAGCTGAATTTGATAGGATTCTTTAGTGCGGGATACTGCCGAAAAAAAAACTTAAAACAGTTGGCTCTGCAGGTCAATTCTGGTAGTGCCTGCTATAATCAAGATAACGTTTAACGCTCTATAAAATTGTTCTTCGAGCTTACAAATCTAACAATTAATAATTTAATTCTCGATATTTAGATCGTCCGAGTTATTTTGTAAAAACTGTTCTTCTACTTTTCTTTTCAACATCTCACGAACGAATCAACTCATTTTGAATCAGTTTGCAGCAATCGACATCGTTTATTGAGTGGACGAGCTGAATAGATTATAAAAATGATCAATAGAATAGTTTCCGATCTATATATAATCCAAATAAACCTGGCGGTTTACCGGTCTCAGTTGGATAGTTCCAACAACTGGGAACTGAGTCCGTCCATCTGAAACTGAGTTTTCTTAAAATGTAAGTTATGAGAATTTTACGTGTATCCACACATACACGAGATTACGTGCACACGCGCACACATACCTCGCGGAAGTAGAACAGTTTCCTATCCTTTTAACTCCAAACGTCGGCGTCTCTTTTTTTTAGTGGTGGGTTGCGGTCGGCGCACTCCTCGCTCCACTCCGTCCGGGGCGACAGAGGGGCGTAAGCACGCACACCCGTAACCTACCCGTGACACATCGCCTTCGTCGTTGGACCGATCAACGGAGCAGGGTGACTTGTCGTCAGTGGTCGGCCCGAGGGAATACCCTCTCCTCGACCGACGTCCCCTCCTCGGGGAGGACGTCGGTCTTGCCTCGCGCGTTCAGCCTCTCGGCAGGTGACGGGCTAATTCCCCGGTCCAGTCACCCGCGGCCTCGGCTAGGGCGGCATCAGGCGCAGGTATTCGCGCCTGTGCCGCCCCAGTCGTCGGCGGTAGTTTGCGTCATCGAGGAGACGCTGCTCGCGCACGTGCTCTGCCACCTCCTTCCGCGAGACTACTGCCTCGCAGAAGGCTGCGATCGCGTCTCAGTTCCTGACGCTGTCGAGCATCGCCCTGGCGATGGTTGGCAGTGTCAGGTCGGCACCGACGATTGCGACGAGTTCACGACGCTGCTCTGCCCAACCGACACAAACCTCGAGCGTATGCTGCGCCGTGTCCTCTTCGCAATCGCAGTGGTGGTAGGACGGTGTACTCTCCCTCCTAACGACCGTGTGCAGGTATTTGGCGAAGCTACCATGCCCCGTCAATACCTGCACCAGTCGGAAGGAGAGCACCCCGCGCCGCTGTTTTAGCCATTGCATCAGCACCGGCTGGAAGGCCTCCACGGTCCGCACACCGAACTAGCCGGACTGCCCAACGGGCAATGACGTCTCGGCGGGCGTCGACGCGCCAGGCGGTAAACTCCCTTAATGAGACCACACCGCCCCCCGCTCGCACCTCCGACACCCGCCGATACAAACCAGCGAGCATTTCCGCCTCCAGGTCCCACGGGGAAGTCCTGGCCAACAGGCATGCTGCCTCCGTCGACACCGTGCGGTATCCGCGTAAGGCCCTGACTGCCATGGCCCTTTGTGGTCACCATAGACGAGCCCCGAGTCGGATGGTCAGGGACCTGGCCTACACCGGTGCGCCGTACAGGGCTATCGACCGGATGACCCCCGCGTACAGCCATCGACACGTAGCGCTCGGTCCGCCCACATTCGGCATAAGCCAGAATAGGGCGAACGCCGCGTCGACAAGCCGTGGAACGAGCCTGCGGAAATGCTACCGGAACCACCAATGCCCGTCGAGCACCAGGCCCAAATACTTCATATGAGTCCGGATGCTGATATCAATCGAATTGACGGTGATCGAGACGCCGATGGGAGGGCCCATACGGGGCCCGTGAAACAAGAGGGCTTCCGTCTTGTCCAGGGCCACCTTCAACCCCAGCGCCTCAATCCCCCCAAAGGCTTGCCTTCTTCTCCAGCGTCCCACCGCGAGCTGTGACGAGCGTGTCGACGGGGTAACAAATCACGCCCAGCTCGGGCGGGAGGGTCTCTCAACGCCCAGTCGTAGCTGATGTTCCACAGAGTGGGTCCTAGAACCGACCCCTGTGGGACACCGCACGTCATGGGAAACGCCGTCATCTAACAATAACTCGATTTTCGAAAATCGAGATGGCAACAATAATTTTCTGGATTTTTATAAAGATATTGTCTTTATTTTTGACAATTGTCTTTGATTTACCGAAAGCGAAATGTACTTTTTGTGATTAATGAATCTTTTACAAAGTTTTAATAATGTTATAATGATTCAATAAAATTTTAAATTTATTAGGTAAAAATAAAAAACATAAATGCTTTACACTAAGAAGTTTAATAATTCACACGCACGATAAGTGCCATTACACAAAAACGGGCGAGTGATGACGAACAAGAGAGCATGGGATTTCATCCATGCAGTGTTCCCATACGAATTAGGGAACTCCGGTCACGTGCCGGCGAACACCACCTCTGTGCGTCTAACACCACCTCCGTGCGCCTTCGATTGGCGCCAACATAAAATATTTAACTCCTAAATTATATTTTATACATTAGACAAGAACATTTGCGCTTGCTCTTGTGTTTTCCTCATTTTCTTCAATGTTTTAGATGATAATTTCTCTTTTCTAAACATTGAAGCGATGAAAGAGTGTAGTCTTCTCACTAGATCGAGTCGTGTCTTCTTGATGGCGGCGTTCGTAGGCCGCGTACTTAATATCCTTTTATGATAGAATGCCATCTTTTGCATCATATGCGGATTATAATTTGATGCATCTTCCTTACTTACTATATTATATTCCATATCTGTGTTTTGTATTTGCTGTGTTGGAATGCTGTTCACTTTCTTCTGTAATCTGTTTACATTAGGCTTAAGTTTTAAAGCTTTCTTCTTCTTTTTGTTCTTTAACAGTGTAGACTGTTTCGATACTTGATATTTTTTGAGTAAATCCGTGTAATCATTTCTAGGGGCAGCTGTAAATATACCAATATAATGCTGCCCGATCTCTTTTCTTAAATCTATTGGTATGTTTTTTTGTCTAGAGTTCATTAATTTCTCTTGAAATGAATAGAGTTCACTTATATGTTCAGTGCCATCGGCTAGTCCAGCTTGTCCGAGTAACACCATATTAAGCCTCTTTAGCATTTGATTTATATAACCTCTATTATTAGTCACCTGCTTTGGATTGACAACTTTTTGATTTAGAAGTTGTTGTTGTCTGTTCTGTAAATACGTTAACTCTTTATATAGTGTGCTAGGATCTCCTAAGTCTTCCTTCAAAGACTCCAGTGCTTTGCTCAGTTGACGTAATAGATTGTTCCTGTTTTTAGGTATAACACTAACATAATGATCACTTTTATCATCTTGCACATCACCTTCTGTACTCGGTTTTACAGCGTTATTATGCTGTGGAGGTTTCGCCCAGTCACGAAGTTCAGCTTGAAAAGCTTCCTGATCTCCAAGTTTACCTTTAATACTTAAAAAGGAATTGATTTGTATATTCTCAACTTCCACATTATGTTTTTCTGATGTAGTCTTTAACCACTCTTTGCCATCGTCGGCTTTAAGCTTGTCTACAATATCCGGGGTAATGTATATCCTAGCAGAAGTGACGGCATCGCTCGTATCCGAGACTTCACTGTCCTGGATCATATTGCCTTTCTTATCGTGATTGGCCGAGGTTAGTGGAATGAAATTTGCCGCTTTTTCTGTACTACTTTGGGTTTTGGGATCACTAACATTTTTGTTTTGTTCATTTGTTCCCTCATCTTCTTTGCTTACTGAAGATTTTCTCTGCGGTGTTGTGATCGGACTTTTGGAGTTCCGCCGTTCAGTATCTTCAGAATTAGACATTGTATTTCTTTTTTTATTCATATGTGTTTCATGAATGATCGGTGATTTAGACTGCCGTTTGTTGTGGTCGTTTCTTGGAGTGGAATTGGCTGTTGTTATAACTGAATCCTGTCTTTGTTTCTTCTGATTGAAAGACGGCATGTTCGGATTTGGTGGGTGTATTGGTCGGTATATGCAGACATATGGTGAATTGATGGGTAGACCGGAGAATGGTAACGTAATACGACATGTGTGTATGAGATGACCCCGTCGCGTACAACCGCTGCAATACATTTGATAGTGTTTCTTGGTCTGGTTGCATTTTTCTAAAGTAGTATTGTTGTCAATCTGTGAACAATAATAGGTTTTTAGACTTCCCTTAATTAGTTATTATAGTTTCTAGACTCTTATTTCTGATTGTAGAAGTCTCCATCCCCGTGCGGTGATCAACTAAGAATATAATGTGTTAACATTCCTTCTTTTTCGTGGGTATGTCTTACCCAAATAAGGAACTAGGTTAATGGAAAGAAGCGTTAACGTCATCTACGATCGCTAACCTATCAGCCAAGGATGGCGATTATCATTTATCATTTAGGCTCACATCCTTCTACTGGTCTTGAGCTTCCTCCACAAAAACAAGGAAATTGAGGTCAATTTCTCTCCTTTTGTGGTAGGTGAGACTACATCATGGTTTTGATTTCTAGTTTTCCTTCTCTTACATCGATATTATCTGTATATACCTTAGTCGTCTTAAGAGACCCACGGGCAAGATAAGGTGGTGGTAAATTGTATTCTACACACGAAAATTTATATCACTACCCCCTTTCACTGTCACGTCTGTTTCTAATAATGAAATTGTATTCTTACTCTGACACCACACAGAAAAGTCATCTATACAAATAAATAAAATTTAATTGTCTGTCTATAATGTCAAAATAGTGCCTAAAACCAGTTTCAAAATTTTTGTGTCTATTTGTTCCGGATAATCTTCAAAACGGCTAAACCGATATTGGTAATATTATACTACCAGGTCTATACATATAAGGAATAACTTTGACTATATTAGATCCCGGTATTCCAACGGGAATAGATTTCAACAAATTCGAGATATTGGAGAGAGGGCGCTAGTTGCGCAGTTAACAATCGTCTCTGTATTAACACTAATTTAAAATAGAAAATGATACGTATTTAACTTAATTACAGTTTTAAAAGGAAATTTAGTGCGCGAGTGACTAGTGAGAATGTTATCTTACAAAAATATGAAACATACATATTAATAAATGTGAACTGAAATATTCAAGTGACTCGAATGAAACATTTTACTTAACATCTACCCGAAAAATAAACTCATATGTGTAAAGGGTAAAAACTGTAGTAACAAGTGGTTGTAATATAACAACATGGTGAAAAGGAGTGAATTCTAATAAGAAAGGCAAATCATCATTACAAAATAACGATAGCTTGTATTCAAAATTGCCATAATAACACAAAGCCATCTAGCCGATTTTACTGAAACTAACCCAAGACTGGAGCTATAATTTTAGACGGGCACTGTTTTTCAGGACCGCTTGAACAATGGACAACATAGAAGGTTGGTAGACCCTTATTCGTAATTATAAGAAAAGATCTATGAAAAATATTAAACTTTTTAATGTTGTTTAATAATAGCGCCATCTATTATCTATTACATCGATATTCATATTCATACCAAATAGCCCTATATAAATAAATAGCCATCACCCGCTAGAGGACGCTACTGTAGTCAAGAAAAAGAGGAATATGGCGCCAGGACATGCCGAGTGCGAAGGATGTAAACAAAAATTAACGAGCTCAAATTACCTCACCTGTTCACAATGCAGATGCAAATATGACTTAGAATGCGCCAACATATGTAAAAAAGATTTTGATTCTATGAGGACCATTGATAACAAGAAATGGACATGCCAAACTTGTCTTTGTAAATGCCCTAAAATTGGTAATATTGATAAACCCATACGAACTAATCACGGGAATACACCGTCACCATCAGTAAGTAATATTACCCAACGGAAAAGATATACCAACAGTGATATAATTTACGACACAACTGAATTTGATAATTTAAACTATTCCAGTGATACATTATATACAGAAAAGCTCTCTGACAATCTTCAAACAAAATTAACACTGGAAAACTTGAGCGAGATTATTATATTGCGTTTAAAAGAAAATAATAAATCTATTATTGCAGAACTACAAAATACGATTCAACTCGAAATTACCAAAGCTATTTCTAAGGTGAAAGACGATATAAAACAAGATTTTAATAACCTAGTAAAACAAAATGAACACAACAAATCAGATATAGAACGTATAAATATAATAGTAGAAAATTTAAAATTAGAAAATAATAATTTAAAAATAGAAATCGAGAATATGAAGAAAAAAACTTCGGCAGACCATAGCAAGAAATTAGTTGTGTATGGTTTAACTGAATACCATGGAGAACCAGAGTACGATTTATATAATAGATTAATTAGATCTATTCATGAGCATTCAAAATATAAACTTGTCAGGTTATATAGAAAATGTGTACAGAATGGGTAGAAAAAACACGCAAAATCGCCCTCTAGTAATAGAATTAATGAGTAAACGAATGATTAAATACATTATGGAAAACAGCTACTGCTTTAAGGGAACCCATTTGTCCGTGTCTGAATTTCTAGACGAAAATGCTAGAAAACAACGACAAATATTACGCGATGAAATGATTAAAGCTAGGAAAAACGGTCACAATGCGTTAATTAGAAAAAACAAGTTGTTTATAGACGGTAAACTAGAAGTTAAAAGCAACAAACCATACCAAATACACTCGAACAGTCCGGGAGCTAACTACACTATACCATGTAGCCCACAACATCAAACTAATGACACGAATGAGGCCTCAAACTGTAACTTTCGTTCAACATTCCGACCAACCATTTAACATATTATTTCAAAATATCCAAAGTTTATATAGTAAACAAGATGTTTTGGAGGCGTTTATTGAAGAACAACCGATATTTAATGTTATAGGTGTGGTGGAATCTTGGTTGTCACGTGAAAAGTTGGAAATGATACGATTCAGTGGTTATGAAATTGCAACATCCTACTGCCGTAAAAGCCGATTGGGCGGCGGCGTTTGTATCTTATTACGACATTATATTGATTTTGTTGAGAGAAGTGATATCTCTAATATGTCTGTTGATTGTGTTCTTGAGGTTTGTGCTATTGAATTACCTGTGCAAAACTTATTGATTATTGCTATGTATTGGAATAGGAGAGAGGAGGATTTATTTTACAGTAAAATTAGAAACATACTCACTTATATAAATAGAAAATATGTTAGATGTAATGTAATTATAGGAGGTGATTTTAATATAAATATACTAGAGAATAATAATAAAACAAATCAATTTTTAAACCTTATGCTAGAATACAAATTCACGCAACATATAAAAAAACCAACGCGAATAACTTTAACCACGTCAACATGTTTGGATTTAATTTTTTCTAATTTCAATAACAAATCTTTATGTACAACCGTTAAAGATTTCGGTTTTTCAGATCACTGCGGTACCATAATCCAAATGAATATCACGCCACATATATGTCAAAATACATGGTATGTAACGAAAAGGTTAATAAACGACAAAAGTGTACAACGATTCAAAGAGGAGCTACATAAACAAGAATGGCTAGATATAATAAAAACAGATAAAGATATAAATATTAATTATAATTCATTACATCAAATACTAATAAATATCCTTAATAAATGTATACCGTTTCGAAGAGTTAAGTTAAAAAATAGTTTCAAAAAGTATTGGTTAACAAAAGGCATTAAGGTTTCATGCAAAAATAAAAGATTATTAAAGAGAATTACACTGAAAACAATAGACCCGGTTTTTCTAGATTACTACAAAAAATACGAAAAAACATTGAAAAAAACTATTATAGCTTCTAAAAAAATTCATTACATAAATAAGATAAAAACATCTAAAAATAAAGTAAAAACTATGTGGAGTATAATTAACGAACGCACTAATAAAATAAGTAATAATGTAAAATGTAATATAAAACTAAAAATGAATAGTATAGTAACATCAGAACCAAAACTGGTGGCCAATATTTTCAACAGCTATTTCACTTCTGTTGGACATGGAACCAGCCAGCCAGCGGCGAGAGCTTCAGGAGTTATGGACGTGCTTCAACCCACTGAGAATAGCATGTTTCTAAGCCCAGTGGAAACTCGCGAAGTATACTATATTATTGAACATCTAAAAAGTAAGAAGAGTAGCGGTATAGATAATCTCCCACCCTTTTTACTTAAACGATGTGCGAAAGAATTGGCAACACCTTTCTCTTTATTAATTAATCAGTCTTTTGAAGAAGGAGTATTTCCCGAACAATTAAAAAAAGCCATTATTAAACCGATACATAAGAAAAAATCGAAAACGGATCCTAGTAACTACAGACCCATAGCTCTTCTACCAACAGCATCAAAAATATTCGAGAAAGCTATGTGTAATAGAGTATACTCCTTTTGCGAAAAATACAATATATTCCATGATTCACAAAACGGTTTTCGAAAAAATCGATCAACAACTTTAGCAGTATATAAATACATTCAGGAAGCTTTAAACATTATAAATAATAAAGAATATGCTGTAGGCATATTACTGGATATGACAAAAGCTTACGATAGAGTACAATATAGTATACTACTGAACAAATTATATGGAATAGGTATTCGAGGAAAAGCACACGCGTGGTTTAAATCATACTTGCAAAATAGGGAGCACCAAGTAGAAATTGAATTTTTTAACCACAAGAGTATGGAAATACAAAATGTCCGCTCTGATACACAAACTACCAATACATCTATTCCGCAGGGTAGTGTGATTGGGTGTCTATTATTTTTGATATATATAAATGATCTTCCCAAAACCATTCCAGGCCCCTGTGTATTGTTTGCTGATGACATATCTCTTCTAATTTCATGCCAAAACCCCACAGACCTCTACAGCAAATTAGGTAAAATATTAAGTGGTACAATAAACTGGATGACCCAACATAATTTAGAAATAAATTTTTCTAAAACCAAATTAATAACCTTCTATCCTCCCCAGAAAGCACCACTAGATTTAAACTACACTTTTAAAGACACCAAACTAGACATAGTAAATGAATGTACCCTATTAGGACTAAATATAGACACACATCTAAATTGGAAAACACATATACACAAAATTAAAACAAAACTGTCGGGTTTTTCTTATGCTCTCTGGGAAGTAAAAAAGACCACTGATCAGCAAACTGCACTTGTTACATATTATGCTTATGCCTTTGCATGGTTAAATTATGGCATCATCCTATGGGGAAACAGTACAGATGCACCCTCACTCTTCACCATGCAAAAGAGATTAATAAGAATCTTAGTTAACATAGATTACGCAGACAGTTGCAGACCTTAAAAATCCTTACACTCCCCTGTATGTATATTTTTGAAATATGTAAGTTTTTAAAAACACACATGGACTTTTATAAAAAAAGGGTTGATATACAATCACATTACACGCTTAGGCATAAAAATAGATTAAATCTACCCAAGTCTCGATTGAAAATGCATTCTTGTAGCCCCTATGTAATGTCCATAATAATATATAATAAATTGCCTATAACTTTAAAGAATGAAGAAACATATAATGACTTTGTAAAAAAATTAAAGGTGTTTCTACTAAGTAAAAGTTACTACAGTGTCAATGATTACTTAAATGACATCATTTAACTAGGTACCTAAATAGTAGTAGTAGTAAAAACATCCACATATAGATTAATTCTAATAATAAATAACAATAATCTAATAACAATAATCAAATAATAATAATTCAATTATATTAAGTAAATTAATAATTAATTTTAATAATAACAATAATTCAAAAATAATTCTAGTAAATTAATAATTAATTCTAATAATCAAATAATAATAATTCTATTAAATTAAGTAAATTAATAATAAATTTTAATAATAATAAAAATTCTAAAATAATTCTAGTAAATCTTAAAAATAACCATAATTAAAATTTTAATAATAACAAAAATCGCATAATAATAATTCTAGTAAATATATGTAATAATTTTATTCTAGTAAATATATGTAAAAGTATGTATCATAAAATTAGGAAAATTCATAAAAATGTTCCTCTCTCCTACTGTTGCCGTGCCCTACAGGGTCCATAATTGTTGCATGTTTTGTTGTTAAGATCTTTTATACATTATGGAGTGCAATAAAGTTTGAAATTGAAATTGAAATAGGAACTACGCGGGTGATTTGCAAGTTATATGATATAATCGAGTGAAACTTACCGTATTATGATATCTGCGCCAGAGATCTGGGCAGTGCGATGATGGGTGCCCGTTCTGTCCACACTCGGCACAGTTCAGTGAGCCCCAGTTGCAACAGTTACGGCACATTGACGAGTACATGTAGTTCGGTGAGCCACACTATAAAAAATAACATTATTATTATAAGCTATTTCCATCAAATCATCATCAAGTAATCCATTGGGATAAATAGATTGTTTTATTTTTCATTCTATAAAATACAAGTAAGGAAATTATGCTTGTATTACGAGGGACTTGATAAACATACAATTAAACTACACAAATTCCACCTGAACTCAGAATAACAATTTGTGGATTGCAGAACATATTGTCCTGCGTGAAAATCGAAAGCGACACTTCGCCTTGTAGGTCTTAATGTAGGCGAACCCAGCGCTACGTGCCGACTGCTGTACACGGGGTCATTCGGTCCATAGGCCTGTACTGTGCACTAGTGTGGGCCGAGTCCCTAACTGTCCGAGTTAGAATTCTCTTGTAGTAGGGATGTGCGATATTTATCGATATCGTTGAAATATCGATATTAACCGCCGAAATATCGATATTTCAAAATCGATAATTATAACTTTGAAATATCGCTATATCGATATTATGAACACGATATCGCTTTTCCAATGAAATAAAAAAAAGTGTGATGCCCAGGCATCCGGACAAATTTCCTAAAAAAAAGCTCATCAAAATTTGTCCGGAAGATTTTATTTCGTCGCAAGTCCCGTAGTATCTTAAAACATCCGGACTTATGTCCTAAAAAAAAAACTCATCAAAATTTGTCCGCAGAATTATTAGTTTCGATCGATATTATAAAATATTGATATTACAAAATATCGATATTTTGTGGTCGATAATATCGACCTATCAGTATTTGGTTATCGATATTTTACTAATATCGCACATCCCTATCTTGTAGCGACCACAGAGGGCCAGCCATAGAAGTTAGGACCATATGCGGATACCGCACGGTGGCGAAGGAGGCGTGTGTCAGCAACGCTGGCAGAAAGCTACCACGTCTCGCACCCCGAAGGGAAGAGTGATTGGGTTGCAATCATTGCTGCCACCATCGCTAAGATGAGGTTCAACAGCGTTAAGAAGTATGATGCGGTCGCCTCCTTCTGCGAGGCAGGCGTCTTGCAGAAAGAGGTGGCGGAACGTGCCCAGGAGGAATTCCTCTATCGCAACTCGCTTTGTCGTGAATTTTACTGAAATTTTGTGTACATGTTTAAGTAGATTCAAGAATAGTTTAGATTGACAAACGGAACGAACGTTCATCGAATTTATGGAAGGGCAGCTATTATAAATGGACATCATTGATTAAGTACCTACACATATACTCTTTATTCCCTTCCTCGAAAACCCGATGGGACAGAGATGATCGGAATGCATACGTATAACATGGTAATTTTTAACTTTCATTTAATTATATTATATTGTTAACAATCTTTACAATGTATTAAATTGCATCATAATTACACAATGTTAATTAAATTATTATAATATTATATTACATCATTATAAAACTGAATTTAATATACCTATGACTAAGAAATCTATCGCCTATCTGATTAATTTAATGAAATTATCAAAAGACAACAGAAACCAAACATTTTCTTACGCCACCTTGTAAAATAATTGCATAAGAAAATATTTTGTTTGTTTTAAATTGGTTGTTTTTGAAGTTATGAATTTTTGGCGCGTTAGGAAAAGATGTGAGAGTAAATTTTTTGACGCGCCCGCATCAGTTAGTCAAAATTTTTTACGATGAGCGTGCACACCGCACCGTCATAATTGTCAACTAGATAATGCGTTATAATAAAACTTTCAATATATGTATTACTTTTTTTTCTATTATTAGTGTCATTTTTCTACAAACGTAGGATAATGCGAAGCTAATATTTTTAAAGCATCTTGACCGAAACTGCTTTTTACGACCGAAATTACTTTTTACGGCCGAAACCGAATTTCGGCTTCAGTCTCAGTTTCGGCCGAAACCGAAACTTCTGTGTAAATTATAATGTCAATTTTTGTGGCAAGAAAAAATAATAGGCAGTCATCTTTACTACTATAAACATAAAATGTAACTTACAAAATTTCACTATAAGAATAATTTCGATTTATAATGAATTCTTTTATTTGAATTGTTCCTAAAAAAATTGCAAAGACAAAAAATGTTCTAGATAATTTATGAACTACATCATATCACTGGTATATTTTATAGTGAAATAAATTATACCTGTTTTGAAGTGATTACCTCAAACTGCGAAATTCGCGACGCGCGGATACAAAAGAAGGAACTAAAATTGTGAAACGACTATGAGTGCTGTAAAATGACACTTCATCTCTCACACCTCGTGCCCCGAGCATTTCCTAGCGCAGCGCGAAAACTCACGATTTCAGTTACGGTTTCGGCCGTAGTTGCGGCTCGATTGTCAGCTGAAACCCGTTTTTTGGCCGAAACCAAAATTTCGGTCGGACATTACTTGTTACGCCAACGAAGTATAACTTCTTACGTGCGTACTAAGTACACACACACACACACACACTTTTTTTTCAGGCAATACACTAATAATTTTAAAATATAAAATTAGATCTTGTTACTAGGCTGGGTGTCGTAAAAGATGATTAAGAGCTATACATACATTGACACAGATCTTTCTAGGGCAGCGTGGCTCTAGGTGTCCGGTTAGTCCGCACATGTAGCAGACAGGCGGTTTCATGCGGCATGTATCATCACGGTGACCAGGCCGGTTGCAATAGTTACACCTTTAAATAAAAGTTAAGAATGATTACTATAGAATTTTTAATTGAACTGTTTTGCTGGGATTCGTGTTTGTTGATATATAGAGTGTATCAGGTTATGTTGTAACTGTTCGAGTATGTTGTAGTTTAACGGTCAGAGATCATAATTAGAATGTATATTACACAAAAAACAATATAACAAGTTATAGTGATTTCAAAAACGTGTGTTTAAGAGTCTATGCCTTAAATGTTACGTATTATTTAGGCGTGTACAGACAGGATACATGTAGGCATGTAAAGCTTCGACGGTATTAATAGGTATGAATTGCGTGAACGCTTCAATGGTAACGTAGGTACAAAGGCGACTCGTCAACGTCTATCGGCCGATCAGCTGATTTAAAGCGAAGTTTTTCTTGCTTATGCGAACGTAATCATTAATTTATTCAATTTCTAATGAACATTTAACAAAGTGCGAATATGTTGCAGATTAAGTATCACTGATTTTACACATTTCAATCAGATTTACACGAAAAAGCGATGACAAAATTGAAAACTTTACATGTCTCCAATTCATTAACGAATCAATATTTTACTTCAAATTTCTTTCATGGGTTTCTACCACCATTGCCTAACTCCCTTTTGATCAGTTGCCCCATAACCTGATACACTCTGTATATGCAATTATAAAAGGAACATGCGCCAAATCCATAATTGCTCGAGAAAAATATTAACTATGCAACATAAGTTTGCTTTTGATTATAAATTCGGACAGCTATCGATGTAAATTTCAAATATACCATAACTCTATAGCACCGAGTATTTGACACTGAGGATATACGGGATTCCTCATTTATTTTTTTATATACATGTGAGGCGAAGAACAAACCAGAACGATTCTTGTTAATTGTCATTTATTTTAGCAGTTTGACTCGTGCGGTGCCAAAATAAGACCATCAACTAATCAATTTTATTGTATTCACACCTTTAGTGACTAATGGTATTGTGTGGAATTTTAGCGAAATACCAAATTCAACTAAACAGTTTAGTTGATACAAAGGTTGTATATCCGCACTGGGCCTTAGAGGAACTCATCCATTTCTAATTTCAACTAGGGTAATGTACTATCATTTCCTTTGCGTTTATGAAACGTAAGGAAATAATATGACTGCAAGGGAAGGATAAGTCGAAAAGTACTCCCACGTCAACCTGTTTGGCCAGCATGGGACAGTGAGCCAGTCCAATAGAGTTTATAATTTAAATGTTTAATTTAACTAGGCACCAAAATAATTGGACGGGTTTAATTTAATCTGATTCATTGTTACATCAACCACACATTATTTGTTATTTTAGTCATAAGTAAAATATAATCCGATTTCACAAACATTTTATGCAATTTTTTCCATTTATTAGACTACAGAAGTCGACTGCTGGACATAGGCCTTTAAGCAGCAAGATATACTGTGTTTTTTGTGATATTAACACATTGACTGCAATGGGACTTTTTATGAAATTGACCTCACACATTCAGTCATAACACAGTAGTTCATGTAAGTCATCTATTCCTACACTCATTTATCATCACTGATATATTATGGTTTTACTTGTAGCTGTAGAAATATAGCAATTAAAGAAAATATGATGTAACTGATAGTGGACAAGTTCAGAAACTACCAGATCTCTTATTGTGGCCAGTAAATGTGTTAATAAAATATTTTAATTCAAGAAATGACTTGTTATTTTTGTGAAAGATTTACATTATATTCAGTCTAATGAAATATTTTGAACAGTGGTTATAAACAATATTATATCGCATATTTTATCCTTAATTTCTAAAGATGAAACATATTTTTAAAGTAAAACTTGTAAATGGATTCAAAACTTTAGGAAATTTCTTTAGTTTAATTTAGTCTAATCTAATGAATAAAATATAATTATTATAATACTTACATCACTTTCTTTTTGTTTAACGCTGGCATCCTATCTTTAGGATCAATTACCCACAAATTTTTATCACCTAAAAAAAGAAAGTTTAATTACTTTTTATTATTAATTTCTTGATTTCTTGATAACACGTAAGCTTAAAGTGCAATTAGAAATGATTACTAATTTAAATATCGTAAATACTTATATTATAATTAGTAATTAAGACATACTTTTACACTAATGTAATTGCCATTACTATTGTGCATTTCATGAGATTATTTTAACAAAACTAAAGTAATTAGCGATAACAGGCATTTATGAATCAGAGTTCATTAAATTATGCACATATTTAAAATTAAATTTTACTTGTTGAAAGCAGTAATGAAAATCATTTGAGAAAAAGTGCATGCTTCTAAGATATTATATTATTAATACCACAGTCTCATATTCTATAATTTGCTAAATTTATCGATAATTATTAAAAGTGCGAGTTGTGACATAGTATTTTATAGCCTATAATTGTCTATAATAATATATAATATAATTCCGTGTGGCGTACGACATCCAGAGGCAAGATAGGGAGTGGTGAATTGCATTCTTACTCCGACACCACACGGAAACAAAAAAGTTTTAAATTCAATAACTTTAAATTCTATCATATTTTAGATCTATATACTGAGACACATTTGAAGGCAAGTCTATGAAGAATAGTTTATAACAAATAATTCTTATATCCTATTTTCTTTAAGTTTTTTATAAATAATGAAATAGATATACTTACGTGACATATTTTTTTGTATTTCCCTGTGGTTGAAATTCTCTCCACCCCAGCTCTCGTTGTAGAATTTCTCCATTTCAGCCCGTAGAGTTGTCAGAGAGTATCTTCGTCGTTTACAAACCTTGTCTTTGCCTTTCAAATTATCAAAATCAAGGTCCTCATTTAAAATTGCCGGTATTTTCGTCGAACCATATTTGGAAACGTCATTTTCAGATATGCTTTGATCATCATAGTCTTCAGGTTTCGTGAATCCAGATACATTACCCATAACAATATTCTCCGTGATATCGGAATCATCGATGTCACCGCTGGTCATGAATCTATCACTGTCAGTTAAGTCAACAAAAGAAATTGTCGGAAATGTATTGTTAGTTATTTCATTTCCTTTTACAGTTTCTAGACTTTTTTCTTCTGTTGGGTTATGCTCTACAGTTCCGTGTTCATTATCTGATGATATTTTAGGTGTATCTTTCGCACCTTCCGACATGTTAGAGTCCGATTCATATACATCAGTGTTCGGTAAACTTTTCTCTGTAACTTTATATGAATTGCTATTCTTGTTAATATCAATGGACTGGTTGCTATCGGAATCATAAACATCTGCATTTGGAATACTTTTTTCGGTCACTGTATACAATTTAGTTCTCTGTTTTTTATTTTTACTTTTCGGTGTTGCAAAACATTCATCATTAAGACTCTTGTTCGGTGTCACTGCAAGTACTGGTGTAGATGTTACAGCGTCTTTAGACTTCCTCTTTTTCTTTTTTTTCACTGGTGTACTTTGTACCAGCAGATCAGATCCATGTAGACTAAAATCAAAGCTTGGGTTGTCTGGATGCCTGGAGGATATGTTTAATGCTATGCAATCACCACGGATGAATTCGTCAGAAACTGATGAGACAGCTGATGGTGCTGGGCTCCCAGACACGTCTCTACCGTTACCAGACTGTGATTTACTTTCCACATTAGCCTGGTTTGTCGAAGTAGAAATGGGGTTAATAATAGTGAGCTCATCATCATCGGAACTTTCAATAGTTATAGTAGGTTTAGGCGGTAGTGCAACTTCAACAACCTCATCTTCATCACTTGATTCAAGCACAACTTGCTCGCTTTCATTATCTTCAATGATTTCAATGGTCTTTTTAATGTTATGTGGTACGGGAGAATGGAATATAGATAGATCCGCAGATGGTGTTGTTTTTGTAGAGCTACATTTTTCTTCTTTGGGCTTAGGTGTTTGGTTTGTAACAGGTTGTTTGTTGTTGAGTGGAGTGTGTGCGGGTTCCTTTGGCGTGTTCACCTTTTGATATGGATTTGTGGGCTCACTGGTGCGCCAATAGCGACGTACTGTGCTTTTCGGCGCGTTTTCATCAATAAGCAATCCAGCATTCTCATTTTCTTTAGATGTTAAGTCCACTTCCGTCTCGTCCACATGATGTAACATAGCATAAAGCCGTTCCTCCAAATCATGCTCGTTAAGTTCCTAAAAAACCGAACAATTACAAAATAACCACACAATAACTTCACTGTATTATGACACAACAAAAATATGGTAACAATCGTAACCTAACAACCTACCTCTTCCATGTTTCAGCAGCGAATATGAACTAAACAAAACTTTACACGAACTTAACATAATCGTAAATGGTATTTGGAATAACAGTTAAAGTGGTGATAGCATTACAAGTAAATAAAAAGAAAATTTTGTTATTACGGACACGTCCGACACTCCATTGCGAAAGTGACAGCTTCTCGCTTTCAGTGTTGCTAGTATAGAAAATGGTGTAAATTATAATTCATTAAAATGAAAAATATGTACAAAAAAATTTAGATTTAATATTAGACATGCGCAAACCATGTCCTGGAGCGGATTGAACATGGAACGATTCACTTCTCTATCGGAACTATGTCCGGGAATCATGTTCGCGGCACTATCTAGTTCCACAGGTTCAGATCAGATTACTTCAAATGTTTGACTTCTATGGAACTATTTAATTATGTCTAGGAACGGTTAAATTATGTCCAGGAATTGTTTAATTATGTCCACTGATTGTCAGTGTCAGTGGAGATAATTAAATAGTTCCAAACCCTTCTTCGATTTAATTGAAATAAAAAATCTAACAATAAGTAGGCATTATACATTCTTAAAACTAAAACCGTCATCAAATTATACTGTAGATATAAAAAGTTCACATAAATTAAAATTCAAAATAATGAAAATTAACGAAACATTTATTTAAACGAAATGGAGCTCTTATCGGAAGTCAAGGTCATTAGCGAGCGAAAAACTAAAATTAAATATGAATAAATCAATTGTCGTCTTTAACGCAAAGTGTAATATTCGCATTGTGTATCATAATTGCATAACATAAAAAGTATCATAACATTCCAACTATACTCGTCCTTGGTCGGTTCGTGATAACTCGGACGGAGTCGGTCGGCTCCGTAGTCGGTTCGTAACATGTTCGACAATTCGTTCCGGCGCACATGACAGTTCCTCGGACATGTGGAACTGTTTAATTTCACACCGCGGATTGGACCGACATAGTTCCGACGGTGGACATAGTTCCTGGAACTATTACGATCCGGAACTACACACCTCTATTTAATATTTAAGATTAAATTCGCATTATATCTATGTGTTTTAGGACGTTAATTATTTATTAGGTAGATCCAATTTCGAGAAAAAGATCAGCTGACGAATCCAACTCGGTTGGGCAGCGTTTGGGAAACTTTAGAGGATCTTCTCGTCCAAGATACTCAGTGTCTGAAAACACAGGTCTACGACCAGTATGTGTTATCGGTGATGACTTACAGCACAGAAACGTGGTCCCTAAATGTAGTAGGGGTTGTTATGAACAAGGCTCAAAGTCGCTCATCGTGCTATGGAGCAGGCTATGCTTGGAATTTCTCTGCTAGATAGAATCCAAGATACAGAAATCCCCAGAAGAACGGGTGTAACCGAGATATCACGAAGAATTAGCACGCTGAAGTGGCAATGGGCAGGCCATGTGGCCTGGCGCTCAAAGAACCGACAACCGCTGGGGAAGAAAGGTTCTCGAGTGGCGACTACGTATCGGACGACGCAGTGTAGGATGCCCCCCCACTAGGTGGACCGACGACCTGGTGAAAGTTGCTAGGCGTCGTTGGATGCAGGCGGCACAGGACCGCACTTTGTGGCGTAACATGAGGGAGGCCTACGTCTAGCAGTGGACGGTGATAGGCTGAAATGAATGAATGAATTGTCTATTGAAATATCAGTGCCGAATTATTATTAACTTTTAATTTGGTTTCTTTTTATAATTTTTAATGGAAAGTTAGCATTTCATATATTTATAAAAGGATCAACCTCGAAATGAGAGATATAAACTAGAGAGCTATAAACTCGTATACCCTTTCATTTTAATGTTCTAAAAGTTGGCACATATGTCTTATAATCTTGTGTTATATTTCTTTAAAAACTTATTTTAAGCCACTGAAGAGGGTTAGCTATCGCCAAAGATGGGCCTTAACTCGTTAATCTATTAATCACTAATTAACGATGTTAACATTTTGCTTAACGGATTAACTTCAAAATTTAACTTAAAGTTAACTTCAAAAAATGTTAACGCTCTTGTCAACTTCCGTTAAATTGAACTTTCGTTAACTTTATTCCATTACATTAGTCGTTTAGTCCGTTAAATAAATAAATAAATAAACGCCTGTGCCACCCAGGTTGCTGGCGGCGGATCGTGTCGTAGAGGAGTTCCTCCCGCGTACGATCCGCCCTCTCTTTCTGTGACACAACTGCCACACGAAAGGCAGCGACCGCGTCCCAGTTCCTGACGTCGTCGTGTATCGCCCTAGCGACAGTCGGCGACTTCAGGTCGGCATCGATGATTGCGACGAGTTCAAGGCGCTGCTCTGTCCACGTGACACACACCTTGAGCGCGTACTGTGTCGTGTTCTCGTCGCAACCGTAATGGTGGCAGGACCTTCCTCACGATCGTGTGCAGGTCCTTGGCGAAGCTACCATGCCCTGTATCATTCCGAAGGAAAGCACCGCGTACCGCTAACCCAATCACTCCATCAGCATTACCCGGAAAGCCTCGATGGTCCGAACACCGTTCCGAAGCCTCTCCAACCGGACTGTCCAAACGGACAATGAGATATCGGCGGACGTCGTCCCGCCAGAGGGCTAACTAGCTAAACGAGACTAAGCCGATCTCCGCTGCGCCCCGCGAAAAAGGAAACTTACGCCGAGCTTTCTTCAATTGCTGTGAATCCTTCTATTGCAGATTATGATAGTAGTAGAAGTGACCTCTCCACCCCACCTCCACCTGATTATTATATCAAAAAGCGTCGTAAAGTATTGGTAAATCTTTTGGTATCGCGGCTACCGACAGTAGCGTGTGCTAGTGTGGACAGATGATATCTATTTCTCTCAGTCTAAAAGCAGTCGTCGTCGTCGTCTCAGCTCGTACATGCCCTTGAGTTCGAGCCACCTCCCCAATAGGGGGGAAATTGACCTACTATACCATGCTGGTCAGACATGGTATAGGGTTTTATTTCGAGTTTTCCTTCTCTTGCACAGATGCGATATGCATATTATATCCCTTAGTCGTCTTTTACGACATCCAAGGGCAAGATAGGGAGTGGTGAATTCTATTCATATTCCGACACCACACGGGCACGATATCAGTATAAGTTTTAGATGGTTTTTGGACTTTTAACGGTTAAATTTAACTTGTTAAATTTTTGCAAATGTAACGCTTTGACGATTATCGAAGTTAACATTTTAATTAACGAATTAACGAATAATACTTATATAGACTATACACCTATAGGTACCTACAGTGTCACAAAATCGCGGGCGTTATGTGCGTATTCAGTGACGTAGGGCGCTCGGTGACTGACCTCTAGACCATATGATATTATGTTTTGTATACAATACGTTTTTTCTCATCTGAGTAGTGACGTATTTTTTATGAAATTATGGTTACATGGGAGTGTCCTAATACGATGCAGTGTGAAAAAAACTAAAAAACCTTAGTGACAAAAAAAAAATTTCTCGTTCAAATCGATTTTTTTTCTAGCCTATCACCACAAGTAGGACTAGTACTATCACCTATTTTTGTTTTCGGGAGCAGTCCCCTTACACCCTGTATATTTAAACGCATAATAATAGTTAAATAAGTAGTAGTAGTAATAATAATAATAAGGCTAAGTTTGTGGTCGCGTCAAAGTTACTTAATTTTCAAATATCAGTGAGTTTTATATAAAAAAACGATATAAACAACCACTCCACTCTCATTCACATCCACAGAACAAAATACTCAGAGAGGCTCACATCTAAATTAATGCTGTGATCTTACATAATTAATGAGGTCTTTTTAATAACTGTCTATTATTGACAAATTATATCAAGAAGTATTAACATAATGGAAACTTAATCAAAAGAATTAAATAATTATTTTATTTTATAACATACTTTAAATAATTGAAATAGTTCAATAATTGCTTTTAAAATATTTTAACTGCCTGTTAATCTATACCAATAAATAAAATTGGAGTGTCTGTTTGTAATGTCAAAATAATAGACTTTTTTCATGTTCACACGGTTATTTGCGCGACACCTATGCCTAAAATAGCAATTGAAAAAATTTTGTCTGTCTGTCTGTCTGTTTGTTCCGGGTAATCTTCAAAACGGCTGGACCGATTTCAAAAATTCTTTCACCAATGGAAAGCTATAATATCAGGGCGTAAACTAGGCTACATTTTATCCCGGTATTACCACGGGAACGGGAACTACGCGGGTAAAACGACTATAACCTATAACCGAAGCGAAGCGAGGGCGGGTTGCTAGTAAAATAAATAAAAGAGAATAAAGTAACCCAACATTCAATAAACAACAGATTATTCAGAAATATATGAGAAAAAGAATATATCATTACTAATATTATAAATGCGAAAGTAAGTTTGTTTATTTATTACGCTTTCACGCTGAAATCACCGAACCGATTTCAAAAATTCTTTCGCCAATGGAAAGCTATTATATCAGGGAGTAATATACGCTATAAATTATCCCGATATTCTCACGGGAATAGAAACTACGTGAGTAAGACGAATGAAACCGATGCGAAGCGAAGGCGGGTTGCTAGTATACAATATATCAGAAAAAGTTTCAGTTTCGGTCAAACAGTCGTATAACAGATACCAAAATCCTAGTAACATAAAGTAAGCCGCCTTCAAAATTAATATCAATTTACTATTTAGCAGTATGTCACCTGAGTTTTCTTGCCGTATCATTCTCAGTGTGACCGTGTTCCGATCCGGTGGTAGTATACTAGATTGTTAGGTTTTTTTAAATGTTATTACTATTATACTCGTTCCAACCATTTATTTTACTTTTGGCAGGTCGAATTCTGATCAATTAGTGTTGTACCAATGTATTACGGATACTATGTTATGTAATAATCGATTTTAGTCAGGAAGAACTTTTAATCGATTTAACACGGATATTTTATTTTTGCTTAAATACATATTTCATATTATTTAAAAACTTCACTTCTGTAAATATATTTGTTATTTGGGCACATTAATTTTTGCATACCCACTAATTCAGTCCTCCCAAAATATTTTACTTTGTACTTTGCAAAATAAAAAATAACTACTTTATGAAGCATTTTTCCATTAAGCGGGGTCCGCTGCTCCAAACTTTACTTAGAGACAATGGCGCCCTCGTCTGCGGTAGTAAATCACTAATTTTCTCATCCAGCCTACCCCTTTTTTTTAAGCCGAATTGGCAACACTGAACGGCGCGCCGGCGACGCCATTTTGTTGTGTTGTCTGTCACTCGCAATAAGACTCCCGTGCTAGTCACATTTCTGTTCGCTGAGTGCTCTTTCATATTTTTCATACGCTGTGTTGAGTATTTATATTCCACCGTATTGATTTCATTGTTCTTACTTTGATTGAGTTGAGCGTATCGTTCCTCCCAGTAAGATTTTACTTGCAAAATGCCGAAAGGTATGGTGCTTAAAGGACAATCCAGAGAGTTAGTGCTGCGGCTTCGTGAATTTTTTGAAAAGGAAAGCCGCATTGGCGGATTCCTTATACCAGTAACCCAAGTTAGAGACCGTGTTGCAGCAGCATTAGGTATTAGTGCTCCAACGGTGGTGAAAATCACTAAAGAAGCCTATGGTAGTAGTGGTATTGAACAGAACAAGCTATCTACGCCTAAGAAAAAACGTCAGCCCCGTAAAGTGACAGCAATTGACAGTTTTGATACTGATGCTATTCGTCGTTATATATACAATTATTACACAAGCAAAGAGATTCCTACTTTGAAAAAATTAGTAGCGTCTCTACGAAATTGTGGCTTGTTTCGTGGTCAAAAATCTTCTTTGTCAAAGGTTCTGCACCAAATCGGGTTCTTGTATAAGAAATCCAAAAAGAAAAATTTTAATGGAACGTCGTGCTATAGCGTTGTCTCGCTGTGAATTTTTAAGACAAGCGAAGAAAATAGAAGACTGGTCGAATGTCGTTTTCATAGATGAAACTTGGCTCAATGCCAATCATTCCATACCAAAAGGTTGGACTGACGATACTGCTGCTTCTACTTCTGCAGTGCCAATGGGGAAAGGTGAACGCCTCATCATTTGCCATGCGGGAACTACAAAGGGATTTGTACCAGACGCTCTGTTAGCGTTCAAATAAAAAAAAACAGGAGACTATCATGAGGAGATGAATGCGGACGTGTATGAAAAGTGGTTCAGAGAAATGCTTACATCACTTGAAGAGCCATCAACAATATTTATTGATAATGCACCCTATCACTCTCGCCAAATTAATAAAATGCCAACACAGGCCAACAAAAAACACGAGATTATAAACTGGCTTCGTGATAATGGGGAAGATGTGGACGAATCCCTATTAAAAGTAGAATTACTTAAAATATTAAAAAGTAAAAAGCAGCCAAAACGATATGTCATCGACGAAATGGCAGCAGAATATGGGCATGTTGTAATCAGAATTCCTCCGTACCACTGTCAATATAATCCAATTGAAATGATCTGGGCACAAGTCAAAGGACACGCCGCAAGAAACAATACAACTCCTCCTTTCACAGCAAATAAAATGCTTGAACTTTTAAAAAACGCATGTGCTAGTGTGACGCCTGAAAACTGGGCGAGTGTCGTCAACAAGACAAAAAATATAATATTCTCTGATTGGGATCGGGAAATTGAATTTGACAACATACCTACACAAGAGTTAATAATAAACACTGCAGATGATTCAAGCGACGATTCGAGTTCGTATGAAGAATCCGACGATTCGTTATAATAAAATAATATTAAAATATTTTGGTTGTTTTATTTCATGTTATAGGTATGATGAGAAGATTTTTATATCTCCCTGATACAATTTTAACGTGTTGTCTATTACAACAATTCAAAACTCAGTTGTCAGCTGACTTAACTGCAAATAACTGTAATCGATTATTTGCGATTCATTAGTTTGCACCGAATACTTTTGATCCTGTCACTAGATGCGATAGAACATAACTTTTTTTATAACGGAAATGAATTATCACTTTAATTTTATGAATAGAGCTATTTACGGCATATTAATGTATTTAGTGGGTAATAATTAAGATATATAAATATTATTGGGCAGTTTATATATTTCTCTGTTCACTCGTTTCAAAGTTAATAATTGCGTATAATGAAACAGTTACGTCCTAAAGCATGTGTCAAAAGTAAAATAAATGGTTGGAACGAGTATAATTTTAATGTTATATAATTACTAACCATAAACAATATAATTTTTTCATATAGAATCATTTTCTTCTTACACTGGCAATAAAGTATCAAAATGTGGGTCAATATTTAATACCATTTAATACCTATTTTCTGTATCGGGTAGATAATTATAAATTTTCTGCAATAACGATGACTTGTTGGACGTGAGACATCTTAGTCCGCCCGTGACCATGAACGCTGCCAAGTGTTCGAAACGTCAGGCAATCAAAAATCAAATACAAACGCGATAATTTTATAGCGTTTGTATTTTTACCGTAAAATAGTTTTATTTAAAATACCACACAGGTGTTTTCGTTTTCGGTAGAAAATCCTGTTTCGTTCGGTCACAATTTCATTATCGTTATGATTATTTCATCACAATTTCCTTATTAGCATATTAAACTGTTACACTCTCTTACAGTTCATTCCTTGTTTTATTTATTATCATACATACCAGTCTTTATATGTCTCGTTACTGGGTTCGAGCCTCGTCTACATTAGGAGGGAAATTGACCTACTACCAATACCACGCTGGTCAGACAGGTTGGGTTAGATTTCATTGCAAATTTGCCTTCTCTTACAGGATAGGGTGTTGTTGATCAATATTTTTACTCCATCCGCTTTTGGTTTGAAGATACACACTAATCGGTCTCTGCTTCAGACAGCTACGCAGAACAATCTCTCACTATTTACAATTTTTTTTTGAGAGGAGATATGGCTGCTGACAAGGTAATAAAAAATCTGATTTATGTAAAATATATTTTATTAATTATATTACTTAATATACCTAAAGTACTTAGAAATAATATTTATTGCAAAAATATTGCAATCAATTAATATATTTATAGTCATAATATATATAGAGAATTGTTCGATTTCAGGTAAGTAGATAGCATTCAAGTAATAACTTTTAGCCATCTGTCGAGATACTCTCGTAAACGATGAGCTGTGTACCTGGAATTAATAAATATTGCTTGAGATTGGTGGCATTTATAATACAACTCTTTTATATATATTGAATAAACACGGTTTGTATTATTCAAACGTTAAACTGTTCGTCCTTGTTGTCATGAACATCTTCGACAACCGACGTGTAGTCAATAACCTGTGGGTTCAGTTCGAATATTTGCGTCAAAGTATTATATGATTATCGGTTTATCGAGACCAACTTGAGTGGGATTTACAGCAGCGCCCCTATCGGACGATAGGGGATCTACTCCAATCCCATCCAATATTCAAGCAAATATTCGCGCTAAACCCACAAATCTAAATAATTTCGCAACATACTAAATAATTTCGCGTCTACGTTGCTGTCAGGATGTGGCAAGCGTAAACCGACACTAGCGTAATGAATTTTCTAACAGTAAATGTTTAAGAAATTGTGTCAGTTCGTCAGATTAACAATAGATGGCGCAGATTGATTTTAAATTCTAAGCTACCGTTTTATATTCTTATAAGTCTTAATTAAAGTACTGTAATGTAAAGATGAATATAATAAAATTAAACACAAAATATTGGGTATGAATTTGAAACGGATTGATATACTCAAAAGATTGAACTGTCTACGACATCCGAGATAATCAGTACAGGAGGTAAGTAGTGAGACCGCGACGTCACGTGTAGTCATACTAATCTACTATTAGACTTCCCTCTCTCTCTCTCTTAATACCTGACAGAGAACCTGGACTCATAATGAGCTGCGTAGGAGAGTAGTGTAGCAACGGTGCGCTCCGCTGTAAGCTCAGCACTCTCGCATCGACCTACCCAGATCGGTTCGCAGTGCCGACTGAAACCAAACAGTATTTAACCATTTTAATTCATTTATTTCAGCTCTTACACGCACACACGCGCGCACACACACACACACACACACACACTCAAAATTACCAACTATACCACGCTGATCAGTGGGCTTACTCTTGAAATAAATTCTAATTTCGAATCCGATTCGAATCCGATTCAATTCCACTCTGACCAAACTTATATTTGGTACTCTTAAAGAAAATCGAAAATTAATTCTTCGCGTTTGCCGTTGTTATTTTCACCAAATGTGCCGTATTTTCTTACTTTAAATGAATAACGTTACCGAACTCGATCACCATAAAGACGCTTTCTTGAAATCGTGAAACATTCACGATTTTAAATTCGTATACTATAGGTCAAAATCACTTCGGGAGTAGCAAATATTTGACTTAATCGACTAGAGAAGAATTCATTTAGTTTAAAAAAAATCCACTGAATTCACTTGTAATCGTGCGCTAGTGTCGATTTCAAGAGTACGAAATTGCTCAAATTCGAGCTGCGATCGGATTTAGGCTTGCAATTGAGATTCAAGAGTAGGCATATTGGATGGCGTGTTGGTATAGGATTTCATGTCGAGTTTCCTTCTCTTGCATAGATGTTATATGCATATTTAATGCCTTAGTCGCCTTTTATGAAAATCACGGTCAAAAAAGGGATGCTGAATTGAATTGTATACTTATTCCGTCACCACACAGAAAAGCTCTCTAGCTTTCTCTAAAAATATTGTAAAATAATTGCATTACTTGCAATTGCTACCATTTTGTTATCTTTTTAATCATTAATAGTTATGATTTCTGTATGTAATTTCTGTTGTTAAATCATTGTTTCTTTTCTTTCCTTATTTGTGTTACCATTTCTAAACATGCTGATAGCTTAATTAATTTAGCATTTAATTATATTGACATGTTATTATATTAAGGTTTCTATTACATATTGTCTTTTATAAATAAAAAAATAAACATCTATGCAAGAGAAGGAAAATCGTAATAAGATCACGTACATAGATATAGTAGGTCAATTTCCCTCCTATTGTGGAGGAAATTCGAACCCAACAATCGGCTAGTATATGAGCTGAAATGATGATGAAAATGAATAAAAACCTAGCACGGTAAGAGGTCAAAATTATAGTTACATACAGTTTTGCAATATGAAGTACACTCGCCCGGATGACAGTGTCGAAAGCGGCTCCGGCGTCCCTGAAGGAGCCTACTGGTGCGTGGCCGTCGCTAGCGCAGGCCCAAACAATATACCCTCTTTGGTGAACTCGCGCTGACATTGATTCTAGCACCTAAAATATTGAATATAGCACTTTATACAATAAGAAATCGTGTTGTGAAAAATAGTATAAACACAATATAAAGCAATCCAATACAAACTCGTGCCACCCACGTGGTATAGAAGGAAAATTTCTGATATTGTGATAGGATTCTGTGTGGTGACGGAGTATAAATACAATTCGTTACCCCATTCTTACCCGTGAGTGTCGTAAAAGACGATTAAGGGCGAAAGGGACTATAATATGCATAGAACATTTATGTAAGAGATGGACAACTTTAAATAAGACCCTATAGTGTAGGGTTTTGAGGTGAGGGTACCCGAAAGGGTATTCCGCTGGGCCGACCATTGACGACAAGAAACCGGCACTGATGGTCGGCCCAACGACGAAGGCGACGTGGGTACGGGTAGGTTATGGGCCCGCGCGCCGTCCTTTCCTCGCCCCGAACGGAATGGACCGCGTGTGCGCTTATCATAGCCCACCCATAAAAAAAAATAGTGTAGGGTTTTATTTGAAGTTTTATAGGTAACCCTTTAGTATAGGGCCCTTAACCCTTTAGTATAGGGCCCTTAACCCTTTAGTATAGGGCCTATACCAACCCGTCTGATTAACTTGGGGTGAATTTCCTTTAAATTGTGGAGGAGATTAGAGTCCAACTGTGTGACGTATATGAGTTGAGATGAAGTTAAACAAATTATGTCTAATTTAATCTCGTTGCAATATCCTTACTTTAATATTATAAATGCGAAAGTAACTTTGTTTGTTACGCTTTCACGCTTATACCACTGAACCGATTTCAAAAATTCCTTTACCAATGGAAAGCTATGATATTAGGGAGTATCATAGGCTATATTTTATTCCGGTATTCCCACGGTAACGGATACTACGATGCGCCTAAAATCGAAGCGAAGCGAGGACGGGTTTCTAGTACCTATATAATGTGCTAAAGTTTAGTCTACAAGTAAAACTTGTTTCTAATTTCTATATATGAATTAAGTAATGTGTTCATAGTATAAGGCGGTATTATAGCTAATCGATAAAGCCTTGACAAAGCCTTCTTTCAATAAATATAATAAAAAAAGTAGCGTGTGCAAGGTCAAAACATGTTCGCGGCTTATATGCTTCAATTTGCACTATTCTTACCTTGACTTTGGCGATCGTAATTATAGATTAAGTCATGTCTGTCCGTGCGAAATAATAAACAATCATTATCGTTATTTCGGCTCATAAACGTCCCGCTGCTGAACTCCCTCCTCCATAATAGGAGGCATATTGACCTACGCTGGTGTACCGTATAGTGACGGAGTAAGAATACAATTCACCACTCCCTGTTTTGCCCGTGGATGTCGTTAAAGGCGACTAAGGGATATAATATGCATATAACATCTATGTCAAGAGAAGGCAAACTCGAAATAAAACCTTATAGCAACCTGTCGGACCAGCATGGTATAGTAAGGTCAATTGCCCTCCTATTGTGGGAGGAGGCTCGAGCCCAACAGGGGGACGTATATGAGCTGAAATGATAACGATGATGAATGATACCACGCTGGTGTACCGTGTAATCATGAAGTAAGAATACAATTCACTATGATGACTAAAAGATATAAATATATATAGCAAACAATAAGAGGAGGAAACCTTGAAATAAAACCCTATATCAACTTGTCAGACAAATTCAAATTCAAATCTTTTATTATGCATAAACCCCGAGAGGGCACTTACATATTGTCAGGATTACAATTTCCAAAAAAAATATACTACCACCGGATCGGAACGCGACCGCTACTGAGAAGATCCGGCAAGAAACTCAGCGGGCTTGTCTATTATTTTTAATTATTTTTTTCTTGTTACTAGATATATAATTGTGTACCTACATGTTTTGTAAGAACTAGCTCCAGTGTGATGCCCTTCGAACTTCAAGATATTTAATATAATTCAAACGATTATGGCTGGACCAGATCCCACAAGCGGCACCCGATCACGAGTTAACTACTAGAGTAGCCATCACTCCCCTCAACCACTATGGAGGGAAGGGTACAGGTATGACACGGTGACAATATGGTATTTATTGCAGCTCATATACGTCCCACTGGGGTTGTGCCTACTTGAGCTACTGTACCACGTTGGTCAGTCGGATTGGTATAGGGTTTTATTTAAAGTTTTCCTTCTTCTTGCATTTACGTTATATGCATATTATATCCCTTAATCGTCTTTTACGACACCCACGGGAGAGATAGGAAGCGATGAAGTGGCATGTTCCTACTCCGTCATCACACGGATAAGATAATATAAAAAAAAGGGCTTTCGTTTTTTTTTTTAATTTTAATAATATCGCTTTTCTACGTGATTTTGTATCGTTATTATATATCATTTGTATCGTAATAACTCCGTGTGGTGATTGAGTTAGAATACCTTTCGTCCATTTCTTGTCCGTGGGTGTCGTAAAAGACGACTCATCATCATTGATGATGATGTTCTTGTCCAAACTACACGGGGTCGACACAATGTGTATTTAATTTTCTTCTAACATACCTATTGTTTGCTATGATAAAAGTTTTGGCAATAGTTATTTGACCGGCCGCCTTTGGAATATCATTGTTAACCATCCAACATCAAATGGAGTTGGCCTAGTCGATGTTAAAGACGATTAAGAAATATGATATGCAGGTAACATCTATGCAAGAGAACGAAAACTCGGCATTAAATCCAATGCCAACATGTCGTCCAACTATAGTAGGTCAATTTCCCTCCCATTGTGGAGTAAGCCCGGGTAGAACAGTGTAACTTATACGGGCTAAGATGATAATGATTCTATAATACTTATTTGAGACAATATTATTTTGATATTGTTCAAATTGCTCTTGGAGAGTTGAAACAGAAGCCATAGAAAAAGGTACATTAAAAAAAGAGTCCAGAAACTACTTGAAATGTTATCCCTTCTTCCATTATCGAAAGAATCCACTTTCAGAGGAACCTTATTCTCCGTCCGTTATATTGCCAAAAAAGTTTGCGTCAGTCCACATCGCTCGTGGAATTGACAACCATTGGGGAAGAAAGTTTCTTGAGTGGTGAACACGGACCGAAACACGCAAGACTATCCCCTACTAGGTGGACTAAAAATATCTTGAAAGTCGCAGGGAACCGCTGGATGCAAGTGGCACAGGACCGTTCCAAGTAGCATTTCCGTGGTGAGGCCTATATCCAACAGTGGACGACTTTGCGCTGATGGCTGGATGGATGGAAATTTCGCGTCGTTCATAGAAAATAAGTTGCCAGCACGAATAATCTTTCCAATTACAATAGCCCGGTCTAAAAGTAAAGTCTGAATATATTATTAACAATCTAATTTGTCTTCATTATCAGCTGGGTTATAGATGAAAGTAGGTCATATATTTACGCTTACTTCAATTATTACACCTACTTGTGTGACCTAAATGATTATTGTTGCATTAAGTTTCTACGTTTAGTCTAGTGAATTAACCAATACGCTTATTATGTATTAGGTTCTCCAATTTCTTGATGATATGATATTAAAGAGAGTCGCTTATAAATTTGATCCCTTCAAAATTTTAGGGCTGCATAGAACAGTACATAATCAAATCTTCTTCTTTCCTTCATCCTCAAGCTCTACAATAGAAGGGAAATTGATCATAGTTGGTCCTGTTGGAGAGATGGTTTGGTTTAGGGTTTACAAGAGAAGGAAAATTAGACACACATCAGCCATATGTTGCCTGCATATTATATCCGTTAATTGTGTTTTACAATTATCCACAGGCAATCTATACAAATAAATAAAATTGAAGTTTCTGTTTGTAATGTCAAAATACTGGGCTTTTTTCACGCTCACACGGTTATTTGCAAGGCACCTATGCCTAAAAACCAGTTAATTTTTTTTGTATCTGTCTGTTTGTTGGAGGTAATCTTCAAAATGGTTGGAACGATTTTGATAATATTTTGCTATGAGGTAACTGTGTATATAAGGAGTAACTTAGGCTATATCTTATCCTGGTATTTCCATGGGAACGGGAAATATGTGGGTAAGGCAAATTCCTTGTGCAGGAGCCTCGAGCTCAGCAATTATATAAGTGAGCTGTAACCGTGATGAAAAAATGTTGAGGTACTTACTCTTAAGTTGTGGTATACGTCTTCTGTGACAAGATTAGCTATACCATCTAAGCTGTCAACTTTAGGTTCAGCACCGATAACCACGATTGCATCTACTTTTGCACCCGCTACGCTGTCCGTTTCGCTACTCGCGTTGCTTGTGACTTCGTTCATCGGTGGCGGTGTCTCTACGACATATCCTTGTTCCTCCAACCTCTTCTTTAATTGTCCTCCTAATGAGCCAGTAGTGTTAGTTACCTGTAACGATTTTTACTAAATATATATCTTAAAAATCTGAATGCAAATAAAATGATACAAGAAAATAAAAAGAATACAAAAATCTTCAATGTTCATCATCTCAGCTAATATACGTGTCATTGTTGGACTAGAGTCTTCTCCAAACCGACGTCCTCCCCGAGGGGGGGACATCAGTCGACGGGAGGGTGCCCCGGGTAGGGGGTATTCCGTCGGGCCGACCACTGATGACAAGTAACCCTGCTCCAGTGGTTGGCCCAACGACGAAGGCGACGTGGTGTTCGGGTGGGTTGCGGGTGTTGCGTGCTTAAGCACCTCTGTCGCCCCGGACGGAGTGGTGCGGAGGCGCGCCGACCGCAGCCCATCCCAAAAAAAAAAAAGAGTCTTCTCCAAAAGGGAAGGTCAATCCTCATTGGTGATATTGCAGGCGTATGTGGCACCCACCGGTGGCTATTCATTCGGAATACAAACTAAAAACATTACAGCAGCTGTTCCGTTTCCACTTCCGTGAGTAAGAGTAAGACACAATAATATGTGCCGTTAGTTTGACAAGAGGCAGTCTATCGCATTTTTAGTCGAACTATCGGGCCTAAACAAAGCTTCACTTCATCTGTAGATACTTCATGAAGATAGAATTCATCATAAAAAAGTCTTCTTCAAAAAATCGGCCAGATTTTGGCCCCTTTGGTTTCTCTGTTGATGTCTTCTATAACTATAGTGGGTTCTGGACTTGTAGATGGCTTTCGCCACATGGCTAGTTAAGTATTTGTTGTATAGTATTGATGTGAAACATCTATAGACGAGAGTAAACCTGATCGTTGGCGTGGCGTAAACAGGCCGCGGCAATACAACGCCACGCTATATGACGGAATATATGTATTATATGTACGTAGTGGTGTGTGAGACTTAACGACACAATGTTGTGCGTAAGAGACTGCGGTGAATTAATTGTGATTGACATTGTGTAATACTTTAAATAATAATATAAATTGTAATATTTTATTTATTCATTTAATATTAGGTCCTGTCATAATCTGTTCTTTTATGCATATATACTTGTACAAAATAATTTCGATGTTACATATCTGCCAGGCGTCCTGAGCTACGGCTCACTTTTTTATACTGGAAAGTAGTTACGTCGTTGCGTAACTGAGGTGGAACCCAACATTTAATACAAGGGCATATGATGCATTCGTCACTAAAGTCTAACTTTTTATTAGCTGCAGTAAAATGACGTTTTGTGGGTTGCCGGTTTTTGAAGAAAAATAAATAGGGATGTAGCTAAATGAGTGAATCATAAATGAATAATCAGTTTGGTTTTTTTTTGAGATTTAATATTAAGTTGTAATGTATTTTTTTAACCTATTATTATTACTATACTAGAGGATTGATCTTTTTTAGTGGAAGTATAGGGAGGTACATTCAAAATGAAACAAAAACGTCATAATAATGTTATTTAATTAATCTTTTTCGAAATCACTGTCGCTGTCGCTTTCGGTCACACTAATAACAAATCTATCTGTCACTTCATCTATAATATGATCGAGGTGGCACATTTTATCTTCCTCTTTAATAGTGTGAGACACAGTCACTCCACTTAGCCGGTGTCACTTTCTTGATTCCTTCTTGGAATGAAGTTTTCACTTCTTGCATTTTATACGTCTTATTATTGTTTGCGACGTGACTCTTTACCTGCTCCCATACCAACTCAATGGGGTTCAATTCACAGTGATAAGGGTGCAGTCTTAAAAGTGTGATACCTTTTTGTGCAGCCATCTCGCCTACGGCATATTTCTCAGTATCTATGAGAGTGGCCTTGACCATATTTGGTTCAAACGCAATATTTTTAGTAGTCAGCCACTCTTGAATTCGTGCTTTCGTCCACGACATCTTCGGGATTGTTTCGATCTTCCGAGAGTGATAGGGCGCATTGTCCATTACGACTACTGCATTCGGCTTGAGTTTAGGTAGAATACCGCCGAACCAATCCTCGAAACACTCCGCGTTCATTTCATCATGGTAGTCTTCTGTACCTTTCTTTGCTTCAAACATAAGAAGTCCGTCGACCAGGAAGCCTTCTTCTCCGCCTATGTGACTAATTATGAGTCGTTTGCCCTTTCCTGTGGGATTTTTTAATCCCGTAGTCAGGCCGTCTAAAAATGCCTGTCGAGAAGATTTAATACTTCCGTCAATCCAGGTTTTTTTTGTAGTATGACCTGAAAAGAACAAAAAAGAATCATAAGTTTCGACATCAAAACAAAAAGGGAACAAATAGAAGAAACTAAGAGTTGACACGTACCAGCGTTGACCCAGGTCTCGTCTTGATAATATATGTATTTTCCCTCCCTACGATATTGTTTAATTAAACGCAGGTAGCGCTGGCGCCATGATATGATATCTTGTCTATCAATAAGCACACTCTTGCGTGATCGAGTAGCGAATTCGAAATTAAGATGCTTCATAATTTTACTCAATGTCTCTTTCGAGAAGTTGGGCAATCCTGGGTCATCATTTACAACTTGCAGCACCTAAAAATGATTAAAGTTATTACCTAATTGGTTAAGATTACACATGGGATGGGAGCAAACATACATAACGTATAATAAAAAGATGAGTAAACATGTGTAAACTAACTTTTGCGATGGTGGGTATTTCATTTCTATGAAAGAACTGATGTACAATTCGTCTAACAGCAGTGAATGTGAAATCATCAAGTTTATCTTTAAATGTAAGTTTTGGGCCCGTTTTTTCGAGAGGTTTTGGTGATTCGCTGTCGTTCTCCTTGTGCTCCTTTAAAACGGAATAAACTGTGCGGACGGATATTCCCAAGACTTCAGCCACCTTGTTAACGCATTCACTTGTTTTTGGAACTTCAATGTTTGATTCTGAATATTTCACTTCAAACACATATTTGTAAACGTTTTGGACCCAAAGTTTTTCAGTTGCACTTAGAGCTACACGTGGCCTTTTTTCTTAGGAGATAAAAATGTGTCTTCATCTTGCGATGTGCTCGGCAGAGCATCCATGTCTTCAATGTATCAAACAAAAAAAAACTAACACGATTAACGAAAACAGGTAATGAAAAACAAACACAACGTAACATAAGTTTAACAATAATGATAACAAAAACAACGCGCAGTGGGCAAATCAAAGTTATTCATGCACTCAAAACAGAAGTATGAAGCCGAATGAGCGAATGACAACCGAAACAAAATGGCGGTCAAGCGTCATCGTAGCACCGTAACCAAAAACCAGTACTACCAACTTGAGAGAGCGTTTTCTTGAGTGTTACCTTGTATATGTCTAAAAGGATCAACGTTTATACAGCCTTTTATTTACATTAATATTAAATAGAATTTAGTATGATCATTATGAGTCAGCTATGGAACGATTAGATATTCTGTAAACTTTTGTGAACTGAATCACATCCCTATTGAGATTAGGCTGTCAACATTATTTTACGGAATGACATTTAGAAACGTCATTTTACTGCAGCTAATAAAAAGTTAGACTTTATGTATGACACAGTCTTTAATCGAAACAAGTTTTCCTTGATAAAAAGCGTTATTTTTAACGCGATGAAGGAGATAGGAAACTCGAAATGTCATCCGAAATTCAAAATCATCTATACCAATAAATAAAATTGGAGTGTCTGTTTGTAATGTCAAAATAATAGGCTTTTTTCATGCTCATACGGTTATTTGCACTATACCTACATATGCCTAAAATACACTTTATATTCTTTTTGTCTGTCTGTCTGTTTGTTCCGGGTAATCTTCAAAACGGCTGGACTGATATCAAAAATTCTTTCACCAATGGAAAACTATAATATCAGGGAGTATACTAGACTATATTTTATCCCGGTATTCCCACGGGAACGGGAACTACGCAGGAAAGACTGAAACCGAAGCGAAGCGAGGGCGGGTTGCTAGTCTATACCAATAAATAAAATTGGAGTGTCTGTTTGTAATGTCAAAATAATAGGCTTTTTTCATGCTCACACGGTTATTTGCACAACACCTATGCCTAAAATAGCAATTAAAAAATTTTTGTCTGTCTGTCTGTCTGTTTGTTCCGGGTAATCTTCAAAACGGCTGGATCGATTTCAAAAATTCTTTCACCAATGGAAAGCTATAATATCAGGGCGTAAACTAGGCTATATTTTATCCCGGTATTGCCACGGGAACTACGCGGGTAAAACGACTATAACCTATAACCGAAGCGAAGCGAGGGCGGGTTGCTAGTATTATATAAATCTTCTGCTCGTGTGTTTATAATTGTATTGTATGGCAAATAGATTTCGGCTTAGGGCGTCGTTGTTGCTAAAGTGGGCATTTTCATGTTTGAATTATAAATGCGGGCACCATTGATATTTATGTGTAAATGACCTCTTCATCATTATGACAGTTCATATACATCCCACTGTTAAGCTCGAGGCTCCTCCACAATGGGAGGGCAATTGACCTACTATTCTTACCACGCTGATCAGATGGTTTTCCTTCTCTTGAGTAGATGTTATCTGCAACGATCCCTTAGAATTTTTTTGCAAAACCCACAATCAAGAAAGGGGGCGGTGAATTTTTTTTTTATTGCTGACACCTGAGTGTTCTGGAACAGTACACCTGATGGTAAGGGATGCTGCCGCTCATAGACCTTTACTAGGCCACTGCTCACCGCGAAGAAAGTGAAGGAAATGTGAATTCATGCAATGAGGTTCGGTAATACCAAAGGCATCACCAAAATCTACCATACGCAACACAAAGTTGTGCTGCCGGCTCTCTCGTTCACCGAACGGAGCGCAGTAACAAATTGCTACTACTCAGACGTTGATTTTCTGCAAGAGATACTACGCCGGACGGATCGGCCCGCGGTTGTAGACAGACAGTGTAGTCCTACCACTAACATTGTATACTCACGAATACTGAATTGTATTCTCACGGCGTCATCACAGGGAATATGATAAAGTTATTTCCATTAATTATATGTAACGCTATCATCATTATCACAGTTCATATTAAGTCCCACTGAGATTGAGTCTCCTCCACAATAGAAGGTAAGTATAGCAAACTGATCAGACGGGTTTTTATAGTGTTTTGTTTCGATTTTTTCTTTACTTGCATAGCTGTTAAAGGCATATTATATCCCTTAGTCCATGGGTGTCAAACTCAATTTTTTAGAGGACCTTATATTAAACTAGCTTTTGCCCGCGGCTTCGCCCGCGTAAAAGTTGGCTTGCATATTTCTTTCTATTGTGTTATTGTGGTGACGGAGTAAGAATACAATTCACCATTCCCTATCTTGCTCGTAGATGTCGTATAAGACGACTATGGGATATATACACATAACATCTATGCAAGAGAAGGAAAACTCGAAAAATGAAACCCTATAGATATCTGACCAGCATGGTATAGTAGGTCAAATGCCCTCCCATTATGGGGGAGGCCCGAGTCCAAGAGTGGGAAGTACGTGGGCTGCGATGATGATGATGATGATATTTCTTAATTTAAGAAATACTCTATCTGTGTGTCAATTTTCATCCAAATCTGGTCAACAGTTTACGCGTGATCGAGTAAGAAAGGTCCAAATAACTTCACAAATTTTTATATTTGAATATTACTTCCACCCTTGTAGTTTAAATTCACGCACATTTAGGAGTGGTAGGACCACACTGTCGACAGTTATCTGTATACAGCCGCGGGCCGGTCCGTCCGGGGCAGTACCATGCTCTCGCAGAAAATCGACGTCTAAGTAGTAGCAATTTGTTACTGCGCTTCGTTCGGTGAGCGAGAGAGCCGGAAGCCCAACTTTCTGAGGGTGATTGCGTGTGGAGGGTTTTGGTGGTGCCCTTGGTATCACCGAGCCTCAATGCACGCATTCACACTCCCTTCGCTTTCTTCGCGGTAGGCAACGGCCTTGTAAAGGTCCATGAGCGGCAGCAACATTTACCATTAGGTGTACTGTTTGCTCGTTTGCCACTGTTTGCTATAAAAAAAAAAAAAAAAAAAAAAAAACGTGGAAACACGTTGATAAATATGGCCATCCTTAGTCGCTGATAATAACATTATCCATGATAGGTTTCCATTGGTGAAAAAGAATAATATTGATCAAACAAACGTTGTTTCACCCACGTAGACCCCATTCCCATGCGAATGCCGAGATAAAAATTGCCTATGTTACTCGCTGATATTATAAGTCTACATAGGTGGAAAAAAAAATTGTACTAACAAATCCCACACAAATATCCAAGATAAAAATTGTCTATGTTACTCGCTGATAACGTAGATTCCTATTGTTGAAAGAATTTTAAAAATTGGTAAACATCCACCGGTTTCTCTCGCAGTTCTCGTTCCGGGCAAACACCAGGATGAAAATAGCCTTTATTTGTTATTCGCTGATAATGTAGATTTTCATTCGTAAATTAATTTTTATATCCATTAAATGTCCGTGATTTCACCCGCATTGTGCCCGGACCCGTAGGAATATTGGGATAAAAAAATAGCCTAAATATGTTCATCATCATTTCGTCTCATATACGTCCCACTGCTGGGCTCGTGCCTCCTCCATAGTAGGAGGGAAATTAACCTTACTATACCATGCTGGTCATGCAGGTTGGTATAGGGTTTTGTTTCGAGTTTTCCATCTCTTGCATAGATGTCATATGCGTAATATATCCCTGAATTATCTCTTACGACACCCATGGGTAAGAGAGGAGGTGGTGAATTGTATTCTTACTCCGTCACCACACGGAATAAAACCTAAATATGTTACACGCTTAAAATTAGCTTTCCGTTAGTGAAATAATTTTAAAGTCGATTAAATTCTCACAGTTGCTCCAGCCACACCGGGATAAAATATAGCCTTGGATAAAATATAGCCTAAGTTATTCCTTATGTAAGGCTTGGTAGACCTGGTGGTAAAGTATTATCAGTATCGGTCCAGCCGTTTTGAAGATTACCCGTATCGAATAGACAGACAAAAAAATTGAGCCGTTTTTAGGGTTTCGTACCCAAAGGGTAAAAACGGGACCCTATAACTAAAACTTCGCTGTCTGTCTGTCCATCTGTCTGTCACCAAGCTGTATCTCAAGGACCGCAATAGCTAGACAGTTGAATTTTTTACAAATTTATGCATTTCTGTTGCCGCTATAACAATAAATATTAAAAACAAAATAAAATAAATATTTAAGGGGACTCCTATACAACAAACCCAATTTTCCCCTTTTTTATAGATAATGGTACGGAACCCTTCGTGCGTGACCACGACTCGCACTTGGCCGGTTTTTTAGACGTAGGTATCGTGCAAATAATTGTGTGAGCATAAATAAAACCTATTATTTTGACTATTATTTTGACAACAAATAGACGCTTCAAATTTGTTTATTTCTAAAGATAGAAAATTGGATTAATATCTTGATTTTAACTTACTGTCTGGTAGCGGCTAGGAATATTATAACACTTTCATTGTTTGTGGGTGTCGCAAAATACTACTAAGACAAAGATTTACATTGACCTGGACCAATTGGTGATGCCATCTAGCCAGCTATGTCGTCTGGCAGGCAGCTGGTCATAAAATGTTGCTAAAAGAACTTTTGCAATATATCTACGATGGCAGAGGACCAAATACATATTGCGTCGATCCAAAGTAATCTTGATAAGCGAGCATTAAAAAAATTAATGGGGTAACCCAAGAAAGCCGATCATGTACTAAAATGATCGTTCCTAGGCTCAGTGATATCGGTTATACGCTTTTCACCTCCTTAGGGGTAAAATTACAAAAACTCTTTTTTAGTGAGCACTTTCCCCAAGAAAGAGAACTTTGTACAAAATTTCACGTTTCTAGTAGGGATGTGACTTGGAGGGCAAATAATCGATTTTTTAAATAATCGATTTTTTGTTCTTCAAAATAAATGGATTATAAAATAATCGATTAATTAAAAATAAATAATCGATTATAAAATAATCGATTTTTCCCAACAGGATTATGATTTTTTTTTTTGGAAATGTGAGCTTCATCTTCTAATATAGTATGAAATACTACACGCAGTATTGTTATTACCTTCTTTTTTTAGGAAAATCGATTGAATTATAAAAATAATCGATTCTCTATTATTTTGATAATCGATTGTAAAAATCGATTATTACAAATAAATCGATTAATAATCGATTATTATAAAAATCGATTATTTTTTCACATCCCTAGTTTCTAGGCCTAATGATTTCGGATATACATTTTTGACCCCCATAGAGATTGAATTTCAAAAACTAATTTCTTAGAGCTCATTTACAACAAAAGAAAGAGAATCGCACAATACAGAGAACTACGTAGTTTTACGTTCCTAGCCCCAATAGTTTCGGCTATACGATTTTCACCCCCTTAAGGGGTGATTTTCGCTCGCTGCTCGTGTACCCCAAGAAATACAACGGTGTAAAAAAAATTACGTTTCTAGGCCCTGTGGTTTCGGCTTTATGCTTTTTTGTCTTTTAGGGGTTAAATTTCATCCCCATATAAATGAAATTTCCAAAACGCTAAAATAAATATTTATTTATATATTATCAAGTGCCTTAATACAAAGATTCATGGTTTTATCATCGAAAATGATAAATTTGCATATTAAATGTCATCCCCTATTTCAACCCCTTATACCCATTTTTTCGCGATTTCTTTGCTAGAGCTCGTGTACCCTAAGAAATTCTACGGTGTAAAAAAATAAATTACGTTTCTAGGTGCAGTGGTTTCGGCTTTATGCTTTTTTGTCTTTTAGGGGTTGAAATTCATCCCCATATAAATGAAATTTCCAAAACGCTCGAACAAATATTTATGTATACATTATCAAGTGCCTTAATACAAAGACTCATGATTCTATCATCGAAAATGACGAATTTCCATACAAAATGTCATCCCCTATTTCAACCCCTTATACCCATTTTTTCACGATAAAAAGTAGCCTATGTCCTTTCTCAAGCTTTAGTCCATCTCTGTACCAAATTTCATCAAATCGGTTCAGTGGTTTAGACGTGAAAACGTAACAGACAGACAGACAGAGTTACTTTCGCATTTATAATATTAGTAAGGATTATTAGGTGCCTGAATACAAAGATTCGTGGTTCTATCATCGAAAATGACGAATTTCCATACAAAATGTCATCCCCTATTTCAACCCCTTATACCCATTTTTTCACGATAAAAAGTAGCCTATGTCCTTTCTCAAGCTTTAGTCCATCTCTGTACCAAATTTCATCAAATCGGTTCAGTGGTTTAGACGTGAAAACGTAACAGACAGACAGACAGAGTTACTTTCGCATTTATAATATTAGTAAGGATTATTAGGTGCCTGAATACAAAGATTCGTGGTTCTATCATCGAAAATGACGAATTGCCATACAAAATGTCATCCCCTATTTCAACCCCTTATACCCAATTTTTTGCGATGAAAAGTAGCCTATATCCTTTCTCAAGCTTTAGTCCATCTCTGTACCAAATTTCATCAAAATCGGTTAAGTGGTTTCGACGTGAAAGGCTATATGCTTTTCAACCCCTTAAGGGAGTGAATTTCTAAAAATCTTTTGCTAGTACTTGTGCACCCCAAGAAATACGATGGTGAAAAAAAAACGTTTCTAGGTCCAGTGGTTTCGGCTGTATGCTTTTGATATTTTAGGGGTTGAATTTCATCCCCATGTAAGTGAAACTACCAAAACGCTAGAACGAATATTTATTTATTTATTATCAGGAGCCTTAATACAAAGATTCACGGTTTTATTATCGAAAATAACGAATTTCCATACAAAATGTCATCCCCTATTTCAACCCCGTATACCCATTTTTTTGCAATAAAAAGTAGCCTATGTTCTTTCTCAAGCTTTAGTCCATCTCTGTACCAAATTTCATCAAAATCGGTTTAGTCGTGAAAGACTATATGCTTTTCACCCCCTTAAGGGGGTGAATTTCCAAAAATCCTTTGCTAGTGCTCGTGCACCCCAAGAAATACGATGGTGTAAAAAAAATACGTTTCTAGGCCCAGTGGTTTCGGCTGTATGCTTTTTGGTATTTTAGGGGTTGAAATTCATCCCCATGTAAATGAAATTTCCAAAACGCTTGAACCAATATTTATTTATTATCAGGTACCTTAATACAAAGATTCGTGGTTCTATCATCGAAAATGACGAATTTCCATACAAAATGTCATCCCCTATTTCAACCCCTTATACCCATTTTTTCGCAATAAAAAGTAGCCTATGTTCTTTCTCAAGCTTTAGTCCATCTCTGTACCAAATTTCATCAAAATCGGTTTAGACGTGAAAGACTATATGCTTTTCACCCCCTTAAGGGGGTGAATTTCCAAAAATCCTTTGCTAGTGCTCGTGCACCCTAAAAGATACGATGGTGTAAAAAAAAAATACGTTTCTAGGCCCAGTGGTTTCGGCTGTATGCTTTTTGGTATTTTAGGGGTTGAATTTCATCCCCATGTAAATGAAATTTCCAAAACGCTTGAACGAATATTTATTTATTTATTATCAGGTACCTTAATACAAAAATTCGTGGTTCTATCATCGAAAATGACGAATTTCCATACAAAATGTCATCCCCTATTTCAACCCCTTATACCCATTTTTTCGCAATAAAAAGTAGCCTATGTCCTTTCTCAAGCTTTAGTCCATCTCTGTACCAAATTTCATCAAAATCGGTCCAGTGGTTTAGACGTGAAAGCGTAGCAGACAGACAGACAGACAGACAGACAGACAGACAGACAGACAGACAGACAGAGTTACTTTCGCATTTATAATATTAGTAAGGATTATAAATTCGTAGGCGGGCCAGATCGAAAATAAAAAAAAAATGAACTGAATTTTATTCATGAAAATTATATAGTACACTAGCAACCCGCCCTCGCTTCGCTTCGGTTATAGGTTATAGTCGTTTTACCCGCGTAGTTCCCGTTCCTGTGGGAATACCGGGATAAAATATAGCCTAGTTTACGCCCTGATATTATAGCTTTCCATTGTTGAAAGAATTTTTGAAATCGGTCCAGCCGTTTTGAAGATTACCCGGAATAAACAGACAGACAGACAAAAATTTTTTAATTGCTATTTTAGGCATAGGTGTCGTGCAAATAACCGTGTGAGCATGAAAAAAGCCTATTATTTTGACATTACAAACAGACACTCCAATTTTATTTATTGGTATAGATATAGACTAGCTGACCCAACAGACGTTGTTCTATTTAAATAAAATAAAATGAATTCTCGCTGAAAGCGCCAATTATTAATCTAAACCACTCTCGAATCCCCTTGAACACGCACAAAAAATTTCATCAACATCGGTCGAGCCGTTTAGGAGGAGTTCAGTGACATACGTACGTACGTACAAGAAATATATAGTAAGAAATATATGTAGTAAGTATAGAGATAATATGCGGTTGTTAAAATCATTTAAAAATTATTGCGATCCTTATTGATACGGCCCAGGGGCCGCATGCGGCCCGCAAGCCTTATTTTTGACATGACTACCTTAGTTTTTACATCCAAGATAGGGGTTGGCTAATTGTATCCTTACTCCGTCATCATACGGATGTATGAAGTTATATAAAAGAATAATAATATGTAATGATAATAAACAGACAATAAACTCAGCAGTAAACAAATTACATTATGACATCATCGTCTACAATTATGTTCACTAGGTAATTATTTTAACAATTGTAATGTGAATCATGTAATCATCATGATCATTTCAGCACATATACGTCCCACTGTTGGGCTCGGGCCTAATCCACTAAGGGAGGGAAATTGACCTACTATACCTACCCCGCTGGTCAGACAATCAGATTAGGTCAGAAACAAAATCGTTTGCCAACACGGCATAGGGTTTTATTTCGAGTCTCCCTTCGCTTGCATAGATGTTATATACCTACATATTACAATATTTGATGTGTGTGCGAGTATATCTCAGTGATGCGAATATTGTAGTTGTAGGGATTTATCATTCAAACCTGACCAGTGACATTCATGAAATGAATACTTGTAATAAGGACAGATTAGTTGTACACACTACTCGTCTTCAAAAAGTTAGCAAATCATTCATGGGGCAATGTATACGCTTTTACAATAGATTACCTAAAGATATCCGAGACCTGTCTATGAAAAAGTTTAAAAAAGCCATCAAGACTAGACTTTGTAAAAAAGCTTATTATAAAATCTCGGATTATGTAGATGACAATACAGATTGGTTGTGAGCAGCTCCTCATTCAGCAATTTCCTTGTTATTTTAAATATACTGTTTGTAAATGTACTTTTAACTTTTATTGTAAAGTGTAGCGTGTTTTGCCTAACGAATTTTTGTATTTTCACCGTTTGTAACATATTGTGGTGTTGGTCATGCTCACATAAGGATCTACTTGCGGTAGCTGCGTGGAGCGGGTCTCTCCCTTCCCTCCATAGTGGTTGAGGGGAGTGATGGCTGCTCTAGTAGTTAACTCGTGATCGGGTGCCGCTTGTGGGATCTGGTCCAGCCATAATCGTTTAAATTATATTAAGTGTCTTGCGGTTCGAAGGGCATCACACTGGAGCTAGTTCTTACAAAACATGTACACAATTGTATAACTAGTAAGAAGAAAAAGAAATTAAAAATAATGACAAGCCCGCTGAGTTTCTTGCCGGATCTTCTTAGTAGCGGTCGCGATCCGATCCGGTGGTAGTATATTGTTTTTGGAAATTGTAAACCTGACAATATGTAAGTGCCCTCTCGGGGTTTATGCATAATAAATAATTTGAATTTCAATTTGAATTTGAGTCATCTTGAGTATTAAGTTCTCTTTGAAAAATTACTTAATAAGATAATTAAAGATTTTTTTTTTGGGGATGGGTTGCGGTCGGCGCGCTCCTTGCACCCCTCCGTCCGGGTCGACAGAAGGGCGTAAGCACGCACACCCGCAACCCACCCACGTGCACGTCGCCTTCGTCATTGGGCCGACCACCGGAGCAGGGTTACTTGTCATCAGTGGTCGGCTCGACGGAATACCCCTTATTTGGGGTACCCTCCCATCGACCGACGTCCACCCCTCGGGGAGGACGTCGGTCTTTCGTCACGCGGTTGGCGTCACCCGCGACCTCCGCTAGGGCGGCATGAGGCGCAAGTACTCGCGCCTACGCCGCCCCAGTCGCCGGCGGCGGATCGCCTCATCGAGGCTGCAAGATAATTAAAGATGGCCATAACGCTATAATAATAGGTGACAATAATATTAAATTTCTGGATAACACGTCAATAAAAAAAACATTTGGCCGATGTACTATCCCTGTACAATTTTACTCATTTAATTAAGTCACCTACTAGGGCGGGCAGTGGTGGTAGTTCATAGTTCATACATCCCTTAGACATCTTTTACGACACCCACGGGCAAGATAGGAGATGGTGAATTGTATCTTTAATCCGTCACCACACGGAAATCAATCGTGTAATATGAATGTAAAATTAACAATTATGTTCATCATAATGCTGATGGATGGATGGATGAATACCAGAGAAGAAACCCTAACTCATCTGACCAGTGTAGTATAGTAAGTGGATTTCCTACCCATTATGGAGGAGGCTCGAGCCCAACAGTGAGTTTGTTTTTTAAAAAACTGCACTAAGGAAATACTCCTTGTGTTGCGGGGACTTTACAAATAAACTCATTTGCAAAAAAAACGGGCGGTTTTGATTTTCATTCATATTTAAAAAGATACAATACCAAAAAGGTTTCAATCGTTTGTACACGTTACTGGCCGGTTTTAAAAATGCTGTGGTATTTAAAAAAGTACGTTCTAAATTCAATTTTTCATTTGATGTTCATTTTTACAGAAAACCCCTTTTTATCCTACATTTTTGCCGCGAAGTTCCAGAAGTTAACATCGACTTTCATAACTTTTATTCAATTTTTATCGATTAATTTCATATCCTTGACTGTCAAAGCTTTATTTAATGCTGTTTGGCTGTATCAAAAATGGTAGATAAAGTGGTAAAAGCTACCAAAATTATCGCGCTGCTTGAAGAGGGTTGCAGCCAATGTTTCGTGGCTAGGAGGCTAAATGTTAGTCGCTCGACAGTCCAAAGGACCTGGCAGCGATATCAGGAGACTGGTTCCGTCGAGAGAAGGCCTGGTTCTGGAAGAAAACCATGTACCCAACCACGGGATGATCGTTTTCTTGTGAGTCGCGCATTGAGAAATCGCAAATCTTCGTATGTGGATCTTAAGAACAACCTCCAAGAAGTAAGAAATGTGCATATTAGTCTATGGACGGTCAGGAGGAGGCTTCTCGCTGCCAATATACGCAGTCACCGCCCGGCCCGCGGCCCCAAATTACTCCGTGAGCACAGAGTTCACAGGCTTAGGTTCGCTAGAAATTGTGAATCATGGACTCAAGACGATTGGAATAGGGTTTTGTTCTCTGATGAAGCCAGGATATCTCTGTTCGGTGAAGATCGACGTCGGCGAGTGCTAAGAAGACAAGGAGAACGCTTTGCAGAGGCATGTTTCGAAGAAATCACACCTTATGGTGGGGGCTCTGTTATGTTTTGGGCAGGAATAAATTCAATGGATCGTACAGAGTTAGTCTTCATTGAAAACAGCTCACTGACTGGGCATCGATACATAACGGAAGTTCTAATTTCTCATGCACAACCCGCATTGGCCGCTCTAGGTGAAGACTCGATTTTTATGGACGACAATGCTCGCGCCCACCGATCCCGCGATGTTAATGCGTATGTGCAAGAGGTCGGCATTCGTCGTTTGGATTGGCCAGCTCGAAGTCCCGACCTCAATCCCATAGAGCATGTCTGGGACGTTCTGAAACGGCGTGTGAGATTAGTACACCCGGCTCCGCAGACCATCAGAGAGCTGAAGAATGTGATTACTGCGGAGTGGGAACGTATTCCGCAAGCAAGTATCCGGGATATACTCGCTAGCATGCCCAGACGAATTCAAGCTGTGATTTTAGCTAGAGGGGGTCACACTCGATACTAAACATTTATCTGCTTTTACTTTATTAAAGAAAAACAAACAAAAAAACTTTTTTATTTTTACTTCATGAGCATATGCACTACTAGCGAATATACACTACTAGCGAGGTTTAGCATTATTTCCCATAAATTGTATCTAAATTTTATGAAATACTGATGAAAACGATTATTTTCTTATTAATTTAGCAAATTGTGTGGATAAAACTACCTATAATTATCAAACAAAGAAATATTAACATTTGAAATGGTTCATTGCTTAGGTGCCCGTTTTTTTTGCAAATGAGTGTATATAACTAGCTGTCACAAATTACATTCAGACTCAGAATAACACATTGTGGATCGCACAAAGTGTTATCCTGCGTGGGATTTGAACCCACGACACTGGCACGATAGGTCGGTATCTTAACCACATCGCCATCTGTGCAGTGATATGAGCATATTTTTAATATTTACATTTCATTACATATTTGAAGTTTGTAGTTCAAAAAACCAATAATCATTAAAAAAATGTATTACGTCACTATAAATACCAGTCAATGTCCAATTATGTAGGTAATACCCATCAGTTGATAAGCAAAAAATTGACTACGATGAGTGAAGCTTCGCTATAGTTCTATGTATAAATACCAATCATAAGATGTTCTCAGTAAAAAATTAGTAATTGAACAATGAATTTCCGTGTGGTGACGGAATAAGAATACAATTCACCACTCCCTATCTTGTCCATGGATATCGTAAAAGGCGACGAAGGGATAAAATATGCACATAACATCTGCGCAAAGGAAAACTCGAAATGAAAACCTATACCAACATATCTGACCAGCATGGTATAGTAGGTCAAATTCCCTCCCATTGTGAAAGAGGCCTGAGCCCATCAGTGGAACGTATGTGGGCTGCGATGATGATGAACAATAAGTATTCTACAAAAATTCTCCGTGTTAAGAATACAATTCATCACCCCCCCTCTCTTACCCGTGGTGTCATAAAAGACGACTAAGCGATGTGGTATGCAGGTAACATCTATGCAAGAGAAGAGAAACTGGACATAAAATACCATGCCAAAACGTCTGACCACCGCAGTATAGTACGTCAATGTTTTTCTCATTGTGGAGGAGGCCCGAGCCCAACAGTGGGACGTATTGTGTGTTGCAATAATGACAATGAACAATAAATATGCCGCTATCTTTGATTATATACACGTCTGGCACATCGATGGCACATTTGCCGTACAAAACGGCCCAAATAAAGTCTACTATATTTAGTAGACTCGCTTGTTCCTTACACCAGTGTCATTTGAACTACAACGCGGCAACGTGCTCGTGAAAAAAGTAATAATATGCCGGTTTGCGCTGTCAAACTGTGTTGCAATTATGTGGGAAAACCTTATAACAATATCAAAATCACTTTTCATCGGTAAGTTTTGTTATTTAAATACATTTTTTCAAGATATCATGATTTTTTATTTCGATATTTGTAAATTAATGGAATTGAACAGTGTTGCCAGTTGATTTGCCGCAAAAATGGGAGATAAAGGAAAATCAGTACTGACCATAGCCATATTTGCATACTGATTGTGTTTGATCTTATAATTTTGATATGCAAATCATGAATCTTGAGTTTTCTAAACAAAAAAACGTACATTACGTCGAAAGATAATACAGGAACATAAACATAAGATTGTAATTAATTGTAGCGTATGTAATTAGGGATTTCATAAAACATTGGTGACATCGTCTTGCAATGGTGATTGTAGTCAAGACCACGAAACGAGCCTTTTAAAACTTTTAATAGAAAAATATTTGCAAATAAGATGTCACCATATTTGTAAATTGGATAACATAACCCATGCCATAAAATCTAAGAGGAAACTATTCCGAAAACAAACCCAAAGAGACGGGTTTTAATTTAAAGTATTTCCTTTGTTTTTGTATTTACAATATTTAAATAAAACACTATTCTATTAATTATTTCATTATTTTATTTAACCTCCGTCTTATTAAATATTTGAAAAAATAGGGAAAATAATTTAAAAGTGGGTATCCTTAAACACGCACACATTGACAGTTTAATTACAGTAAGAACACAAAGCGTACTCACACATAGCGAAAAACCGAGGACACTTTTTGTGTATCGTTTAGTTTGTTCTGCATTAGTCCATCTAGACGTGCATATAATCAAAGGCTGCTGTTGAATCAACTATCAAGGACACAAGATGCTCTATTACTATTCATTATAAGGAAGTTTAAAATATTGCTAAATCATGCTAATTAGAGTAGTTGTCGAAAAGTATGTAACTTTTCGAGATTTCGTTCAATAAATACGCTTATAATAGCTTGGCTTGTGTATAAGGAAATATTTGAACGTGATTTTTAAGACTTTATAAACGTTGGTTAATTTTAAACTTTGCACACTTATCAAGGACCAATGACAATGCAATAATTTAAATATTTTGTCCATAGTATAAGTTTTTAAGTGTATAAGTTTAAAGTATTGGAAGGGGAAGACCAAAGTGGGCGTTCCACGTTCAAATCGGAAACGTTCTTATGAAAGGCCAGGTTAGAAGTACCTTAACCCTAAAAACATGTACGAGGAGATTAATGAATGTGGAGGAGGCGAAAGTGGTATGTCAAGATTGTAGCAAGTGGAAGGAAGTGGTCTCTGTCAACCAAATAGAGGGTGTATAAGTTTAAAGTATAATAAATAGTTGCGAGAATGAATGAGAAGAAATAAAACAAGGTATTCAGAAAAAAATCCATACATATAGCTTAAAATAAGAACTTTTTTAGAGGGAAAGCAGTAACTCATTAATTTTTTAAAAAAATTCATAAGAATCAAAGTTGTAGGCAATTTAATGATCTACAACTTTTATTCTATAATTTTTTTGCTAAATTCGATAATAATCGAGATTCAGGCGAATTATACATTGACCTCATTTTTGCAATTATTTGCAGTTATTTCCGTAAATATTGATTGTAAGATGAAAATTATGAGAACCAAAGTTGTAGAGAACCAAATTTGCCACAACTTTGGTTCTTATCATTTTTGTAAAAAAATAAAAAATAAAGGAGATATAGCTAAAAAAAGGTTTGACCTTCAAACCAATATGGCGGTTAACGCACCGGTCGGATTTGGTCAAGCTTTTGGTTTTAAGCTATTTATGACCCCCCCTAAACATTGGTGCATAAAAATTCTGACTATAATTAATTCCAGGTTATTTTTGAGCTAACCCGACTGGGCTATAATGAGAGATGAGGATAAGAGCAAAACAAATGATAATTGCTGTATGATGGCTGTTACATGAGTCGGGGTATCGTAAAATGAGACTAAAAGCTTTACTTTGATCTGAAATAACTCCATCTAGATTGGAGTCGCTGGAGCAGCGCAGAGACTTTGGGTCACTCTGTGTACTCTACCGACTCTTTCACGGGGAGTGCTCCGAGGAACTGTTTGACTTGGTACCACCGTCACCATTCTACCAACGTACCACTCGACATCCTAGCAGGGTTCATCCATTTCACCTGGAAACGTTATGGTCTTCAACTGTACGTTTCCAGCGATCATTTCTCCCACGTACGTGCAAGCTCTGGAATGAATTACCTGCTGCTGTGTTTCCCGAGCGCTATGACATGTCCTTCTTTAAACGAGGTTTAAGAAGAGTATTTCCTTCACGGTAGGCAGCGGCCTGGCTGTGCCCCTGGTATTGCAAAGGTACATGTGCAGCAGTTTCACTTACCATCAGGTGTGCTGCTTGCTCGTTTGCTACCGTTGGCAATAATAAAAAAAAATTAATGTCGTTTGATCAACAATATTATATTCTTAAAGGCCGTTCATAAAAAGAAGAGTGCATTAAGTCAATCTAATGTAATTGGAATAAGAGCAGGATGATGATGATCTTAATATATAAAATTCAAAGTCCTGACTGACTCATCAACGCCCAGCCCAAACCCTTGGACCTAAGAAGCTGAAATTTTGCACAGATATTGTCTTTATGACGTAGGCAAGGAATAAGACGGGATTTTTCGAAATTCCCACGGGAACGGGAATAATAAGGATTTATATTTTCGCTATAAAAGTTGCCCTATCTCCGTTATTATATTTATTAGAGACTTGAAATTTGGCATATAAATATGTGATTGCAATCACTAAAAACCGTTTTTAGGATTTTTCGAAATTCCCTCGGGAACAGGAATAAAAAGGATTTATTTATATTTTGTCGCTTTAAATTTACCCTATCTCCGTAACCATATGGTTAATACATATGTATTAGAAACTTAAAATTTGGCATATAAGTAGGTGATTATGAAAACAAAAATCAATTTTCAGGATATTTCGAAATTCCCACAGGAACGGGAATAAAAAAAGATTTACTTATATTTTCGCTTTAAAGTTGCCCTATTTCCGTAACTTTATTTATTAGAGACTTGAAATTCAGCTTAAAAGTAGGTTATTACGATAACTAAAAACCATTTTTAGGGTTTTTTGAAAATCCCTCGGAATATGATGAAAATCCTTGCTTAAAAGTTATATTGTTTGTTTTTTCTTTCGTAGCTATTGTTAAGTATAATAAGTGTATAAAATTATTTCCCCATTATGAAGTAGGCAAGGAATAAGACGGGATTTTTCGAAATTCCCAAGGGAACGGTAATAAAATGGATTTATATTTTCGCTTTGAAGTTGCCTATCACCGTTACTTTAATTATTAAATACTTGACATGTAAGTAGGTAATTTTGATCAGGCTTCAGTTATTTATTTATTTTTTTTTCGATTTTTTTTTTGATTTTTCGAAATCACCTCGAAATAGGAGGAAAATCGTTGCTTTTAAGTCATAAAACTAAGTTTTGCTTTTGTTACTTTTGGCAGGTGCCTACACTAAAAAAAAAACTTGATTGAATACGTATCTATCACACAAGGTTGATGCTATTGTTAAACAAAATTATCGTATTAGTCGATAAAAGTGTTTGACTTCAACGAAATGTTTGACTATAATAATAATTATATATGCGAAAAACACAATTTTGCATTTTATTCGTATTTGAACAAGTTTTTCACCGTATATTAAAACTAATATTCGGATATTTATTATTTTTTCGTGGTTTCCTTAAGTAGCTTCAGCAATAATGAAAAAGTCGCGCACGCCAATCTCCCCGGAGCTCGGAGGGTATATAAGCAACGCGAGGCGCTACCGGGTTGAGAGCCTTCCGCTCGCCCATCGCCCGCGTTAAGCTGTCAAGGTCATCTGCGACCAACAGCTAAATACACACAAAAAAAAAAAAAAAAAAAAAGCACGGCCACAAACACAAGCGAAGCCACGCAGGCTACATCGGCTACAGGCATTACAGAATAGGTTCATGCGCCGAGCGACGGGAGCACCGTGGTACATGCGCAATGTGGATCTTCACATAGATCTTGGCTTGCCGACCATCAGGCAATTCATGAAACAGTGCTCCCGCCGCTACTTCGACTCTGCCGCGACACACCCGAACCCATTAGTGGTAAGGGCGGCTTCTTACATCCCCTCTAAAATGTCCGCGATTAAACAACCGCGACTAATACTCGACGAACCCGACGACACTATAACGCTCGCCCAGACTGAGGCATACACAGCCCGCGCGGCCTTGGCAAATAGTAGTAAATATCCACGTTACCGCCCCCGCCGACGGGGAAGGAAGACGTGTCGCGTTAAAATCATAAACGTGGGAGTGCCCACTTTGCCAGCGACCGCCCGAGCCGAGGTCCGTACCCCACAGGGGGTGCCCTCGGCATGGGTCGCTTAACTTTAAGCGGGTTGAGAGCCCTCAGCGCTCACCCACCAGTCCGGGTAAAGTTGTCACAGCCATCTGAGGCTAACAACTAAGTCACACAAAAAAAAAAAAAAAAAAAGCACGGCCACAAAAAAAAAAAAAAAAAGCACGGCCCCACACATTATAATTGCAACCTTGGTCTTAATAACACGTCCAGCGCAAACGCTGCGATAGATTATACCATACAAGTAAACTGTACTTTTCAGTGCAACACTATCTTTTAAAAACTGTGCTTTTCAGCATAATTCTTTGCTTTTCAAAATATTCTTTCTTATCTCTTAAAAATTGTTTTGCTGATCTTTTCCAAAAAATCTATTCTTTTCCAAATTGCTTTTCTAATCATTTCCAAATATTGTTTCCCATTTTTTTTTACTTTTATTAAGTTTATGATACTACTATTTTAATTGCCTTGATTCCTTAGTGCATAACTTTGCTTTTCAAAATATTCTTATCTTTTGCAAATTGTTTTGCTAATATTTAAAAAAAAAAACTATTCTTTTTCAAATTGTTTTTTCTTAATCATTTTCGAATATTTTTCTATTTTTTTTTCTTTCATTAACTTTATAATACTATATATTTAATTTTTTTTTTTCAAATTAATTTTCAAAGTATTCTTATTTTTCACAAAGTTCTTTGTTAATGTTTAAAAAAAAATTTTTCCAATTGCTTTTCTTTTCTAATCATTTTACAATATATTTTTTGATTTTTTTTTACTTTCATTTTGTTTATAATACTATTTAATTAGCTTAAATTTGTAAGTGCATAACTTAAGTACATAGTTTTTGTTCGTTATTTGAGTAGATTTTGTTTATTATCTATCACAATGACTGTTGAAACATTGCAAATTGATGGGGCTATGATCCCTCACACCGTAGTTCCTATAATTGGAGACGGAGCCTGTCTGTTTCGGGCCATCTCCTATATATTGTATGATACACAGGTGATGGCCAGGGAGGTGCGCGAGCAAATCGTAGACTATGTGGTGGACAACTGGGAATCGTTTGCCATTATGTCACATGACAGTAACGGGGACAATTACTTCAGTGCCGCTGAATACCGCATTGACATGTCACGCCATTTTACTTATGGTAGTTTATGTGAGCTGGAAGCGGCAGGGCAACTCTTTCCATGGGTCTTTGAAGTTTACCGAAACGGTGAACTGTATATGAGTTTTGGTACTACAGGTAACCTTGTGGGACGACTACGCTTTACACATGATCTGTCACGTGGCCATTTCGATGTTTACGTCCGTAGTGAAGTGACTGCGACAATGGCCGAGACCGCCTCCCCTTCTTCACTTCTCCCCGTCGTTGCAAAGAAGATTACTACGAGAAGAAATGAAGTGCCTACTAATTCACCGCCCATATTAGAACCAGATCATGACGTATCTCAGTATCAATCTCTTATCTTTCCTACTAAATGCTCCAAGAAACGTCGTGCCAGATGCACCGACGCTACTCGGAAAAAACAAATTCAAAACGCTTCAAAAAAATATGCGCAAACAAACCCAGCAGTTCACCGTGCTGCCGTGGCCAGATACCAGAAAACTCACCCTGAGGTACACAGGGCGGCACAGTCTCTTTATGAGCAAAATAATCCTGGAAGACGAGTACAAAGGAAAGGACGCTCTTGGAAAACCAAGGCTCACTCCGGCATGGCCTATGATCTTGATATAGAGTATGAGACGGACAGTACTGTATGCTTGGGTGCCATGAACAACAAGTGCCATTGATGTAATGCTCTCAAGTGGAAGGAGGAGCCACCCGGCATGTGCTGCAGTGCTGGTAAGGTGCAGCTCCCGCCTTATGAACAGCTACCTGAGCCTCTCTACAGTTTGATAATGGATATACATCCAGAACACGACCATTTCATGAACCGTATTCGTAAATATAATAGTTGTTTTCAAATGACTTCTTTCGGAGCGAAACAGATAATAAAAGACGGTTTTATGCCAACTTTTAAAGTTCGGGGCCAGGTATACCATTTGGTGGGAAGCTTGCTGCCAGCTCCTCAAAAGGAACCACAATTTTTACAAATATATTTTGTTGGCGAAGATGACAGGGAAGTACAATTGAGGTGCAGTATCTTTCCCGAAGTAAAACCCGGCTTAGTCAAGCAACTGCAGAGAATGCTACATACGTTTAATACTTATGTAAGAGACTTGAAGATCGCCCTGGACAAGGTGCCTGAAACGTCTAAACCATTTAAAGTAGTCATTAATGCTGAGAAGAAACCGCCGGAGAGTCACAGGGGTCGTTTTAATGCTCCTACGTCAAATGAGGTGGCATTAGTAATAGTTGGTCAGCAATTTGAGAAACGAGACATTATCCTTGAGAGCCACGATAATTCATTGCGCGCATTAGCGAGATTCACCGTTCGTATGACGCCCTGCAGTATCCGCTTTTGTTTTGCCGTGGCGAGGATGGGTACTCCATTTCTTTACCTCAGCGTGATCCTGAGACCAAATTAATACTTAAAAATACAATTTCAGCTGCAAGGTTCTATTCTTTTCGTATAATGATTAGACAAGGAGAAGATAATCACTTGGTGTATTTCCGTTCCCTTTTTAGTCAGTTTTTAGTGGACATGTACGCCAAAATAGAGAGGGAAAGGTTGACCTATATCAGGAACAACCAGGCGCAGCTGAGGGCTGACAGTTATATACACTTGCGGGATGCCATAGGAAGGCAGGATGTTGATGTTCAGCAGCTAGGTCAGAAGGTGGTGCTCCCGTCATCTTTTACCGGGGGACCACGCTATATGCACGACCGTACACAAGACGCTATGACATACGTGCGTCAGTACGGTCGTCCTGATCTTTTTATCACATTTACGTGTAACCCCCGATGGAAAGACATCACAGATATACTTTTACCTGCCCAAAAGTCACACGATCGCCACGATATTATAGCTAGGGTATTCCACCTAAAGGTGAAAAAGATGATGGCTCTTCTTACCAAAGGCAATCTATTTGGGGGGATGCGTTGCTTTATATACTCGGTAGAATGGCAAAAACGGGGTCTTCCTCACATTCACATCTTGCTATGGCTAGAGCAGCGTATCACCCCAGATAAGATCGACAATGTTATTAGTGCAGAAATACCTGACCCTGAGCAAGACCCTCTCCTCTACGATATTGTGAAGGCCAGTATGATACATGGTCCTTGCGGAAGTTTAAATTACAACTCGCCCTGCATGAAAGATGGCAGTTGCAGTAAGAGGTACCCTCGACTGTTTCTCAAGGACACCCAGACAGGAGACGATGGATATCCGCAATATAGGAGGAGGTCTCCAGCTGACGGTGGTAACACAATAAAAATTAATGAAATAGAGTTGGACAACCGCTGGGTGGTGCCTTACAATCCTGTCCTGTCACGTACTTTCAATGCTCATATTAATGTGGAGTACTGCAATTCTGTTAAATCTATCAAATATATTTGTAAGTACGTGAACAAGGGCAGTGATCAAGCGGCCTTTACTCTAGAGAATGAGAAAGATGAGGTAAAAATCTACGAAAGCGGCCGGTACATAAGCAGTTCCGAAGCAGTTTGGAGGATCTTAAGCTTCCCCATTCATGAAAGGTTCCCCCCTGTCGTACACCTCGCTGTTCATCTTGAAAACGGTCAGCGAATATACTTCACCTCAAATAATTTGTCAGAAAAGATAAATAATCCACCACAGACAACGCTCCTAGGCTTTTTTGAAATCTGCAAAACAGACAATTTCGCTAAAACTCTGCAGTACTCCGAAGTCCCTTCTTACTATGTCTGGAACAGCAAAAATTTTCAAGGAGGAAAAAAGGGAAAGATGTTGAGGGCTGGCCCGGAGTGAAAAAAGTGCACGCTCTGGGCAGGGTCTATACGATTCATCCAAACAACACCGAGTGCTACCACGTACGCCTTTTGCTCCATGAGGTTAGAGGACCGACATCCTTTGAGGACTTAAAGACTGTGAATGGTATCCTCCATCCAACATTTCAATCTGCGTGTAAGGCACTTGGTCTGCTGGAAGACGACAAGCATTGGGACACAACTTTAGAGGAAGCTGCATTATGCGATTCTCCTCTCAAATTGTGAGAGCTATTTACAATAATGTTAGTTTTCTGTCAACTCTCTGATCCTTTAAGCCTTTGGGAGAAATACAAAGAGAGTCTCTCAGAAGACATTAAACGGCAATTGGAAAGAGAGTTGCAAGATTGTGTATCTGTTGTACACCTCACTGACGAGGCGTACAACAGATGTTTAATTTTGATTGAGGATGCAGTATTAGCTCAAGCAGGATAAAACTTGGCACAGTACGGATTACCTCAGCCAAAAAGATCTGCAGCAACTTTGGACAATAGAGAATATCTGAGGGAGACCAATTATGATCTATGCGCCCTAGGAGAGGTGGTGTCATGCAATGAGGAGTTACTGACGGATGAACAGCTTTACGTTTACCAGAAGATCCTTGGCAATATTGAAAAAGGAATGGGGCAAATTTTTTTCCTGGATGCTCCTGGTGGCACTGGTAAAACATTCCTTATCAATTTGCTATTGGCAAAAGTTAGGAGTAATCGTAGCATTGCCTTAGCTGTCGCATCGTCAGGAATCGCAGCAACACTGTTGGAGGGAGGCAAGACAGCTCACGCTGCTTTCAAGCTGCCACTAAACCTTATCCATGTGGAAACTCCACTGTGCAATATCTCAAAACAGAGTAATGCAGCCCAAGTGCTGCGTGATTGTAAACTCATAGTTTGGGACGAGAGCACAATGGCGCATAAGGGGGGTTTTGAAGCGCTAAACAGAACACTAAAAGATATTAGAGGGAACGATGACATGATGGGTGGAGTCACCGTGTTGTTAGCTGGAGACTTCCGTCAGACTCTGCCGGTAGTGCCGAGGGGAACTCGAGCTGACGAAGTTAAGGCTTGCATTAAGGCATCAAGTCTTTGGCCCCTAATCAAAAAGCTTCACCTTAAAAAAAATATGCGGGTGCACCTGAAGAGTGATGTTTGCGCTGGACAATTCTCCGATCTTCTTCTTAAAATAGGAAATGGAGAATATCCAGAAACTGATGGCAAGATTACAATTCCATCAGATCTTGCCTCACTTGTACCGACCGTTGATGACCTAATAGCCCGAATATATCCAGATGTTCACAACCTACACAACAAATCCATGGAGTGGCTGTGTGAACGTGCGATTTTGACACCTAAGAACGATCAGGCTTCAGTTATTAATGACACTTTGTTAAAGCCATTCGAAGGTGTAGAATACAAGTACAAGTCTGTGGACACTGTAGTGCATACGGATGATGCTATACACTATCCTGTGGAGTTCTTAAATGCACTCAACCCACCTGGTCTACCGGTTCACACACTTATCCTCAAAGTGGGTGCTCCAGTAATGCTACTCCGAAACCTCAATCCGCCTAAGTTGTGCAATGGGACCAGGTTGCGTGTGAAAGCCTTACATAAAAACTTAGAGGCCATTGTAATTACTGGCTGTGCTCGAGGTGAATCGGTGTATATACCACGGATACCACTTATACCATCGGAGTACCCATTCGAGTTTAAAAGGCTGCAGTTCCCTCTTAAGGTCTGTTTCGCAATGACGATTAATAAGTCTCAGGGTCAGTCACTAAAAACAGCAGGAATTGATCTTAGGGTGGACTGCTTCTCGCACGGTCAGTTTTACGTGGCTTGCTCGAGAGTGAGCTCTCCTAGCAGTCTGGTCATCTTAGCACCTGAGGGCAGAACCGCTAATGTAGTTTATAAAGAGGTACTTGAGTTCCTTGTGTTTAAGGCTGGTACAAAATATTACGATGACATACCACCAATAAAACTTTATGGACGTGCTCTGAACAAGGTCACTCGCTTTAAGTATCTGGGTCACTGGGTCACGGAGGATCTTAAAGATGACTGTGACATGGAGCGCGAGCGTAGATCGTTGGCTGTCCGATGCAACATGTTGGCCCACAGATTTGCACGATGTACAAAACAGGTTAAGGCAACGCTATTTACAGCATTCTGCCAGTCCTTTTACACGTGCAGTCTGTGGGCTAACTATACGCAGAAGGCATACAACGCTCTCCGCATACAATATAATAATGCCTTTAGGGTGTTGATGGGACTGCCGCGTTACTGTAGTGCCTCAGGCATGTTCGCCGATTCTGCAATAGATGGTTTCCAAGCTATTGTAAGGAAAAGATGTGCCTCTATTATGCACAGGGTGCGCGGCAGTGTCAACAACATCCTTAGGACTATAATGGACAGGTGGGATAGTCCCATACTGGGACATTGGCTGCGTCTACATAAACCTGTTGTAGGTAAGGTGTAGACTTAGTATAGTTTTAAAATAGTTGTAAGGAAATATGTTTATTACTATTATTACTAACAGTAGTTTATAAGCTTTAAAATGTATTACTAACAAAAAAAAAATGGGCAATTGGCCTGAAATAAATACATATTATTATTATTATATTATTATTACTATAAGTTTGGTATAAGCTCAAAAAATAGCCTTACCCCTTTACAATGGTTTTAGAATTTTGGTGTCTTTCAATCTGTATGTTATGGCATAACACAAAAACCACTGAATGGATTTCGATACAATTTTCACAATTTTGGTAGTTTGGGGGTCCATCTTAAAATCTAAGCCACGTATCATTTAATTTCGTTAAAAAAACAGAAGATATGGTGCATAGGGTGATTTATTCTGTAGTCTACGCGGACGAAGTCGCGGCCAAAAGCTAGTTATAGATATTAAAACACATATTATGTTTTAATAGTAGTACCGTTTAGTAGATTGAAGCAATTTCATAGACTATTTGTGTGATCGTTAAGAAGTCCATTAAATTACACCGTAATTTTATTGCTTGTACTACAAAAGCATTTAATTCGTGCATATCAGTTCTTTGTGTGGTGACGGAATAAGAATATAATTCACCACCCCCTATCATGTTCGTGGGTGTCGTAAAAGAAGACTAAGAAAGAAAGAAAGAAAGAAATTTTATTTTGAAAACCTCACACAATATAGACACCAACGAAAGAAATAAGAACTACTAACTGAAAACAAGGAGTCGAATATGTGAGGGCAAAATATGGTGCCCATCTCAGCTTATGGTACAGTAAATATGATACTACACCGCTGATATTCTGATGGACCCGTACAATCAAGTCGCGGAAGCAACAATATATCCAAAACAAATGTATTTAAAAAAAGTTAAACAGTAATATTTGAAATAGTAACATTGAATTAAGAATAAAATAAATTAATACTATACTATATCATATTCTAGTTTGTAAAAAATATCATAATTATCACATAGAATAGCTTAAATAAAAGAAACAAATTATTTAATAAAGACATATAGAATACAAAATAAAATAAACATTAAAAGTATAAAGAAGAAACCGAAAGTACAATAAATCTTGTGGTTAGCTAGAAGGAGTCCTTGATGAAATAGAACGAGAAATAACTACAGTAAATTTGGGATATGATTAGCAAATAATTATCTCATCATCATTATATTAGCCTGTATATGTTCCACTGTTGGGCTCATCCCTAATGGGAGGGGAATCGAACTACTTCACCACGCTGGTCAGACGTGTTAGAATAAGGTTTTGTTTTGAGTTTTCTTCTCTTACATAGATATTATTTGCTTATTATATCCCTTAGTCGTCTTTTACGACATCTGCAGGCAGGATAGGGAATGATGAATTGTGTTCTTACTCTGTCACCACACAAATCTATGCAAAAGAAGGAAAACCCTATGCCAATTTGACCAGTGCTGAATTGTCAGGTCAATTTCTCTCCTATTATGGAGAAGGCCCGAGCTCAGTAGTGTGAATTATATCTATACCAATAAATACAATTGGAGTGTCTGTTTGTAATGACAAAATAATAGGCTTTTTTCATGCTCACACGGTTATTTGCACTATACACATGCCGAAAAATCACTTTATATTTTTTTTGTCTATCTGTCTGTCTGTTTGTTCCGGGTAATCTTCAAAACGGCTGGACCGATTTCAAAAATTCTTTCACCAATGGAAAGGTATAATATCAGGGAGTAAATTAGGCTATATTTTATCCCGGTATTCCCACTGGAACTAAAACCGAAGCGAAGCGAGGGCGGGTTGCTAGTGGGTGAATATAATGATATCATTTCGGTATTATTTACGAAGCAAGGACATTGCCTCGCTAAAACAAATAGGATAAAAAAATTAAAATGTATTGTCTTACGAACTGCACTTATGTATACAAACAAGTGAGTCACATACCGTCACTAATGGAAGATCAGCATTGGTTACTTATAACCAACATATTGCTGAGGTTTAGATAGATAGGTAGATAGATAGGTAGATAGATAATACTTTATTTGTACACCAATTACAAGAAAACTTAAATGATAATTATAACCCAGAATGTACAAAGGGCAGCATTATCGCTATAAGCGATCTCTTCCAGGCAACCTTAGGATGGATATAACAGAAAAGGGAGATGGTAGGTAATTTGTTGCAGGTGTTACTGAAAATCAATTCTAAATAACATTATGACTATGGTTTCCGTGCGGTGATGGAGTAAGAATACAATTTATCACCCCCTGTCTTACCTGTGGGTGTCGTAAAAGGCGACTAAGGGACTCCACAGATGGCGAAGTGGTTAAGATACCGATGTAGGTACCGTGTCAGTGTCATTGGTTCGAATCCTACGCGGGGTAATAATTTGACGTGTGGTGAGGGGGTAAGAATACAATTCACTACTCCCTATCTCGTCTGTGAGTGTCGTATAAGACGATTAAGAGATATAATATGTATATAGCACCTATGCAAGAGAAGAAAACTTGAAACAAAACCCTATATGAACCTGTCTGACCGGCATGGTATAGTAAGGTCAATTTCCCTCCTGTTGTGGAGGAGGTTCGAGCCCAGCGGGACGTATATGAGCTGAGATGATGATGAACACAAGGATTATTTCCTTAGTGCAGGGTGTTATCTTTCTTTAAATAAATAAATAAGGGATAACTTGTATCATATCAATACCAATACATAAAATTCGAGTGTCTGTTTGTAATGTCAAAATAATAGGCTTTTTTCATGCTCACACGGTTATTTGCATGACACCTATGCCTAAAATAGCAATTAAAAAATTTTTGTCTGTCTGTCTGTCTGTCTGTTTGTTCCGGGTAATCTACAAAACGGCTGGACCGATTTCAAAAATTCTTTCACCAATGGAAAGCTATAATATCAGGGCGTAAACTAGGCTATATTTTATCCCGGTATTTCCACGGGAACGGGCACTACGCGGGTAAAACGACTATAACCTATAACCGAAGCGAAGCGAGGGCGGGTTGCTAGTAACAACTATGCAAAAAAGGGAAAATTCGAAATAAAACCCTATACCAACTCGTCTGAATAGTTTGGTATAGTAGGTCAATTTCCCTCCCAATGTAGAGGGGGCTCAAGCCCAATAGTGGGACGTATATGAGCTGTGATGATGATTGCCGAGTTATCACCAGGTTATGATAAAAATAGGCAGCATGGATGATTTCTATTATTTTAATAATTTATTTCTGAAGCTATGATTTTTTTACTTAGTGTCCTTTTGGTCGTAATAATAAACGTATTCTATGCTTTCATTCCGTGTGGTGACAGAATAAGAATACAATTCACCATCCACTTTCTTACCCGTGGGTGTCGTAAAAACCGACTAGGGGATTACAATATGCTGGTTTTATATGGTAGGACGACGCTGTCGACAGTTGTCCTGTTTATAGCCGCACGATCCGTCCGGAGTAATATCACACTCTCGCAGAAAATCGGCGTCCACTTCGGTGAGCAAGAAAGCCAGCAGCTCTACTGTCTGAGGGTGTTTACGGGTGGTGGGTTTTATTGATGTCTTTAGTATCACCGCACATTGCACGTATTCATACTCCCTTTACTTTCTTCACGGTAGGCAATGACCTAGAAAAGTTCCATGAGAGGCAGTGTTACTCACAATCAGGTGTGTTGTTTGCTCGTTTGTCACAAACAGCAATAAAAAAATAACATGTTCTCTTTTAAAAAAAGAGTGTGTGTACAAAGTACGCATATCAGCAGTGACACTCCTTTATCCTTTATATTTTATCCTTCAACCTCCATCCTTCATCCTCCAACCTTCATCCTCCATCCTCCATGCTTCAACCTCCATCCTCCATGCTTCATCCTCCATTCTTCATCCACCATCCTCCATCCTGCATCTTCCATCCTCCATCCTTCATCCTCCATCCTTCATCCTCCATCCTCCATCCTCCATTCTTCATCCTCAATCCTCCATCCTTCATTTTCCACCCTTCATCCTCCATCCTCCATCCTTTATCCTCTATCCTTCATTCTGCACCCTCCATCCTTCATCCTTCATCCTCCATTCTCCTTCTTCATCCTCCATCCTTCATCCTTTATCCTTCATCCTTCATCCTGCATCCTTTATCCTCTATCCGCTATCCTTTATCTCATTGTCTCGCCGGTTTCATCCTACATATTTTTGTATTTGTATCTTTTACCTGTTGTTTTTCCGTTGCATCCGGTTTGAAATCACAACGATTCTAAAGAAGTTTCACTTCAAAAAATATTATTTAAAAATATCATCTATGCAAGAGAAGGAAATCTCAAGCGTGGTCAATTTCGCTCCAGTTCTGGAAGAGGCTTAAGGCTTAATGTAATTTAACTTGTATACATACCAACACGGTCTTAACAGTTCTCCTACTCCGATTGGAACTGCGTATTTTATTTCTCACGGAGTAAGCGACAAGTGCCGAAGTGGCGAGCAGTAAAGATCCACCCTCTAACGTGGCAAGAAGACGCCACGCCAGTGTTGCCCCACCTTCTACCGTATCCAACATTCTCCCTGCAATAAAAAATAAATCGTCATTACCACAGCTCATACAGTCCTACGTTCGTCAGAATTTTTTGTCGAGTTTTTCTTCTCTTGTAAAGATGTTGTCTGAATATTGTTAATTCTTTCCTATCCTCTTCTATCCTTAAAAACCCTTAGTCGTCTTTTAGGACACCCACGAACAAGAAAGGGAGTGGTGACGGAAAGAATTATATTTTTACAAAAAAAAAATCCATTCTGTGATGTGATGGATTAAGAATACAACACACTATCTCCTTGTGGGATCTGGTCCAGCCATATTTATTCATCATATTTTCTTCATTTCTTTATTTTTTTTTGTATTGTACTAAATTTTGAAAATTTTTACATATATACAAATTCGAAGGGCATCACACTGGAGCTAACACCATTTATGTTGTACGAAAAATAAAATTGGTGAAAGAATTTTTTAAATCGGTGCAGCCGTTTTGAAGATTACCCGGAACAAACAGACAGACAGACAGACAAAAAAATATAAAGTGTTTTTTAGGCATATGTATAGTGCAAATAACCATGTGAGCATGAAAAAAAGCCTATTATTTTAACATTACAAACAGACACTCCAATTTTATTTATTGGTATAGATTTTTGCATTTGGTGTACAAATACAGACTTATTGTTTTAGCTATATTCTACCCGTATTAGAATGGTGCAGCGAGAAAATTGCACCCACTTTAGATTTAAGCACTTTTCAATATTCTCGTTATATTAGCATAAGATTTCACACGCGATTAATTACTTAGTCTATAAGTACTGTCCTTGCAATCTTGTAATGCAGAAAATATTAAAATAATGTTAAATTAGCATAAATCTAACATAAGTTTGTGAAATTTGCACTTACGATATTTGCATACTTAATATTAATTATCTATATAGCCTCTAATATCTAATTTAATTTACGTCATACAGGACATTTCTTGAAAAAACAATCCTATGGCCATGATTATAATTGAGGTTAATTTTTTTTTTGATACAGGTAATTGCTTAAAGAAATTGTGAAATTAAATTGCTGTGATCAGTATGTTTCACCACGTCATATAAATAAAATTGTCGTATTTATAACTGTCCTGACTCGGTTTTGCGAATGTACTTGATATTGAGCATCAGATAACGCTACTGCTAATTCAGGTAATCCTTACTAATATTATAAATGCGAAAGTAAGTTTGTTACGCTTTCACGCTTAAACCAAAGAACCGATTTCAAAAATTCTGTCACCAATGGAAAGCTATAATATCAGGGAGTAACATAAGTTATATTTTATCCCAGTATTCCCATGGGAATGGGAACTACGCCGCGGGTAAAGCGACTGAAACCGAAGCGAAGCGAGGGCGGGTTGCTAGTATATTAATTATAAATGCGAAAGTAAGTTTGTTTGTTACGCTTTCACGCTTAAACCACCAAACGGATTTCAAAAATTCTTCCACCAATGGAACGCTATAAGATCAGGGAGTAACATAGGCTATATTTTATCCCGGTATTTCAACGGGAACGGGGACAAAGCAGGTTAGGCGACTGAAACCGAAGCGAATTCGGGGTGCTAATTACGATTATAAAAGGAATAGCGCTTCTATAAAAGAAATAGCGCTTACATGCATATTTTTCGTGCAAGGAATATATACCCAGGAATGAGATTATGGTCTCTCAAAATTTTTGTCTGTCTGTCTGTTTGTTCCGGGTAATCTTCAAAACGGCTGGATCGATTTCAAAAATTCTTTCACCAATGGAAAGCTATAATATCAGGGCGTAAACTAGGCTATATTTTATTCCGGTATTCCCACGGGAACGGGCACTACGCGGGTCAGGCAACTGTAACCGAAGCGAAGCGAGGGCGGGTTGCTAGTATTTTATATATGTACATATATAATTTTATTTTGCTGATCGAACGGGTTGAGACAAGATTTTATTTCTAGTTTTCCTTTCCTTGGATAGGAGGCCATAGCCCATAGTCGTTTTACTACACCCACGGGCAAGACAACAGATGGTAAATTGTATTCTTTTTTTATTTTTTATATCTTGGCATCGTTTGAAAACATTTGCCATGTTCAATTTTATTCCTTCTCGTTTGTAGTATTGCGGGGGAAAGTCACCTGCAATACTACACTAAAGTCTAACTTTTTATTAGCTGCAGTAAAATGACGTTTCTAAATGTCATTCCGTAAAATAATGTTGACAGCCTAATCTCAATAGGGATGTGATTCAGTTCACAAAAGTTTACAGAATATCTAATCGTTCCATAGCTGACTCATAATGATCATACTAAATTCTATTTAATATTAATGTAAATAAAAGGCTGTATAAACGTTGATCCTTTTAGACATATACAAGGTAACACTCAAGAAAACGCTCTCTCAAGTTGGTAGTACTGGTTTTTGGTTACGGTGCTACGATGACGCTTGACCGCCATTTTGTTTCGGTTGTCATTCGCTCATTCGGCTTCATACTTCTGTTTAGAGTGCATGAATAACTTTGATTTGCCCACTGCGCGTTGTTTTTCTTATCATTATTGTTAAACTTATGTTACGTTGTGTTTGTTTTTCATTACCTGTTTTCGTTAATCGTGTTAGTTTTTTTTTGTTTGATACATTGAAGACATGGATGCTCTGCCGAGCACATCGCAAGATGGACACACATTTTTATCTCCTAAGAAAAAAAGGCCACGTGTAGCTCTAAGTGCAACTGAAAAACTTTGGGTCCAAAACGTTTACAAATATGTGTTTGAAGTGAAATCTTCAGAATCAAACATTGAAGTTCCAAAAACAAGTGAATGCGTTAACAAGGTGGCTGAAGTCTTGGGAATATCCGTCCGCACAGTTTATTCCGTTTTAAAGGAGCACAAGGAGAACGACAGCGAATCACCAAAACCTCCCGAAAAAACGGGCCCAAAACTTACATTTAAAGATAAACTTGATGATTTCACATTCACTGCTGTTAGACGAATTGTACATCAGTTCTTTCATAGAAATGAAATACCCACCATCGCAAAAGTTAGTTTACACATGTCGTCACTCATCTTTTTATTATACGTTATGTATGTTTTCTCCTATCCCATGTGTAATCTTAACCAATTAGGTAATAACTTTAATCATTTTTAGGTGCTGCAAGTTGTAAATGATGACCCAGGATTGCCCATCTTCTCGAAAGAGACATTGAGAAAAATTATGAAGCATCTTAATTTCGAATTCGCTACTCGATCACGCAAGAGTGTGCTTATTGATAGACAAGATATCATATCATGGCGCCAGCGCTACCTGCGTTTAATTAAACAATATCGTAGGGAGGGAAAATACATATATTATCAAGACGAGACCTGGGTCAACGCTGGTACGTGTCAACTCTTAGTTTCTTCTATTTGTTCCCTTTTTGTTTTGATGTCGAAACTTATGATTCTTTTTTGTTCTTTTCAGGTCATACTACAAAAAAAACCTGGATTGACGGAAGTATTAAATCTTCTCGACAGGCATTTTTAGACGGCCTGACTACGGGATTAAAAATCCCACAGGAAAGGGCAAACGACTCATAATTAGTCACATAGGCGGAGAAGAAGGCTTCCTGGTCGACGGACTTCTTATGTTTGAAGCAAAGAAAGGTACAGAAGACTACCATGATGAAATGAACGCGGAGTGTTTCGAGGATTGGTTCGGCGGTATTCTACCTAAACTCAAGCCGAATGCAGTAGTCGTAATGGACAATGCGCCCTATCACTCTCAGAAGATCGAAACAATCCCGAAGATGTCGTGGACGAAAGCACGAATTCAAGAGTGGCTGACTACTAAAAATATTGCGTTTGAACCAAATATGGTCAAGGCCACTCTCATAGATATTGTGAAACAACAAAATCATACTGAGAAATATGCCGTAGACGAGATGGCTGCACAAAAAGGTATCACACTTTTAGGACTGCCCCCTTATCACTGTGAATTGAACCCCATTGAGTTGGTATGGGCGCAGGTAAAGAGTCACGTCGCAAACAATAATAAGACGTATAAAATGCAAGAAGTGAAAAATTTATTTCAAGAAGGAATCAAGAAAGTGACACCGGCTAAGTGGAGTGACTGTGTGTCTCACACTATTAAAGAGGAAGATAAAATGTGCCACCTCGATCATATTATAGATGAAGTGACAGATAGATTTGTTATTAGTGTGACCGAAAGCGACAGCGACAGTGATTTCGAAAAAGATTAATTAAATAACATTATTATGACGTTTTTGTTTCATTTTGAATGAACCTCCCTATACTTCCACTAAAAAAGATCAATCCTCTAGTATAGTAATAATAATAGGTTAAAAAAATACATTACAACTTAATATTAAATCTCAAAAAAAAAACCAAACTGATTATTCATTTATGATTCACTCATTTAGCTACATCCCTATTTATTTTTCTTCAAAAACCGGCAACCCACAAAACGTCATTTTACTGCAGCTAATAAAAAGTTAGACTATACATAGTCTTTACAGTAAAAGATTTACCAATGAAATCAGTGATGGTATCTTAAATTTAAAATTCTTATTCCTTCAAATGATCTCAGGAATCTTGTACGAGTGTCATGGAGGTAATTAAATCTTTAAGATAAAAAGAAGTCGTTGGACTAAATACAATATTATACAATAACGTTAGTTAATTCCGGCGAAGGCGAATTGGGAGCCACTTAAGATTTTGCCGAAATTCAGATATGTGATCATATTTACGTATTCCATAAATAAAACGAATACAGAAATTTTGGAGTCGCTCTACTTTATCAAGTTGTGTCACCGTAAGATCACCTTGATCTTAGCAGACATGTGTATAGTCGACAATAGGAAGAAGAAAGGTTTTTGCAAGCTCGATTGTCTTTATCTACAGCTTAGTATCATTCATTGTACGTATTCATACTCCCTTCACTTTCTTCATTGTAGGCAGCGGCTTGGCAAAGGTCAGTATCGTTTACTATCAGGTGTGCTGTTTGTTTATTAACAGCAATAAAAAAATTGTTTAAATATTAGTCGAGCAAAGATGTGCAGTCCTTGATCGATTAATATTGACGTAATAATTAAAATACTGATCTACCGGGCCAGTGTCACGAGTTCGATTCCCACGCAATTGTTTGTGGAATTCACGAATCTGTTCTTCTGAGTGTAATTTGTATCTCTTTTTATTCTTGGGTGGACTATAGTCAGCGTAAACATCCATTCCGTCTGGAGCGATGCAAGGGCGGCGCCTGGCCCTATAACCCACAGTATTCCCACCCCTTCGGCGTTGGGCCGACGACCGACTTCAAACACCCTTTCGGGTTCCGTCCCTCCAATTTGTATCCCAACAATATGTTTGTAAAGCCCCCGCAATATAAGGTCTATTTTCTTGTGCGTCAAAAAAAAGGAAAAAAGAAAAACCTCGTAATTAGTAGTAGGTACGTTCGTGTTCAAAATCAACTTTACGTCTAATTAACAAAGTTTGATTGTTATCAGTCGATTGTTTACAAGATAATTATCTATTTGTCCTTAGCCTACCTTTGGTAATTATTGAATAGTGGTAGATATTTATTTACTAGAAATTTAAAGGCGTGACCAAATTAAGAGTGGGTGAACGGTTGCTATTTAGTAGTTCAAGAACAGCTAGAGTGCTAGATGATAATATGTTGTACTAGGTTATATATAATTAGGAATTTAATGAATTAAATTTATTTTAACAGTGAGCTGAAATAATGATGATGATAAATTACCCTAGTAAATTTGATCTAACTGATCGTCATTTCTATCGCACTCTAAAAATGGTCTCATAGAGGACGCGACGAGAGTCGACTTTACTCGAACGAGCGTTACTTAGCAAAGCGTGACGCCTCAGTCTCGTTCAAAACCCACCAAATAAACAGACACAGCCTGCCTAAAAGTTCTCACTTCAAAATTTAATTAACCTTAACGTCGTTTAGATGTTACCTAATGTCTAGGACGGAGATATCCTTTTCACCAAAGACTCCTTTCTTTGGTGTCCAAGTTCCAGTACTGGGTAGAGGTTCCTTTCATATTATACGGCCAAAATTCACAACAGTTTGGCTACAGGAATTTGTTATGAATTTTACTTTTTTACAGTGATGTTTATGATGAATCTTTTGCGTTTTTATGTGATACAGAATATAGATAAGTTATTTCGTTTGTTAGACAGTATGGTACGTCATTTACATGAGTTGGCTCTGCATATTAGGTACTATTATTTTAATATATATAAATTACGTGTCACGTTGTTTGTCCGCGTTGGACTCCTAAACTACTAAACCGATTTTAATCAAATTTGGACACCGTGTGCAGTTTGATCCAACTTGAAAGATAGGATAGCTTACATCTTAATTTATAGTCGCAATATTATTTTATTGCAAATTATTTGTATACCTATTATTTGACATTCACAATTATCTGTTAACTCCAAACGATTTTAACAGATGGCGATATCTGTTGACTGGATTGAGTAATTAATTAATAGATGGCGCTGCTATGTCAAACCTACAAACGTGTCATATACGATTTTAACTTGCTTTTTTACATAGATGCCATTTGTAAAAAAATATGACGACCTCCATGACAGATGTTCTCCTACAGTTCCACTTAAATAGTTTAATAAAATGTAATATAACAAAAACATTAGCCACAGCAACGCGTGGCCGGGTCTGCTAGTAATTTATATATATAATTATTTAATTACGCGTAGATAACGAAAGGTTTAACTTTTTGATCGGTTATAGAAATGTAGTGGAGGACTAAGTGCAGTCTAGGGGCCCCCAAAACGCAATACGCACATCGAGCTTTGGGAACTTTGAAAGATCCAAGTCATCGGTGAACTGCTTCCCAATAGGTACAATCAAAATATACAGGTGTCTCAGGTTATGGAACAACTGTTCAAATATGTTGTAGCTTAACGGTTATAGATCGTAATTAGAATGTATATTACACAAAATACAATAAAACATAATAGTTACAGTGATTTCAAAAATGTGTGTCTAAGAATCTATGTCTTAAATGTTACATATTATATAAGTATGTACAGACAGGATGCCTGTATGTGCATGTGACGCATCGACAGTATTAATAATTGGTATAAACCGCGCAAACGTGTCAATAGTAAAGCAGGTTTCAACGGTCATCGACCGATCAGCTGATTTTAAAGCGAATTTTATCTTGCTTATGCGAACGTAATCATTGATTTATTATTTGTAAGAATATTTTGCAGATTAAGTATTTGATACACACTGACTTTATACATTTCAATCAGATTCACACGAAAAGCTATAACAAAATTGAAAAATTGCCCAAGTGCGAGTCGGACTCACGCACGAAGGGTTCCGTACCATTGACTAGATAAACAAGTGCCTCCCTATTGCCAATACCGATATTGAGCAAAAAATTGTTGTATGGGAGCCCCCCTTAAATATTTATTTTATTTTTAGTACTTGTTGTTGTAGCGGCAATAGAAATACATCGTCTGTGAAAATTCCAACTGTTTAGCTATCACCGTTCTTGAGATACAGCTTGGTGGCAGACGGACAGATGGACGGACGGACGGACAGCGAAGTCTCAGTAATAGGGTCCCGTTTCTACCCTTTGAGTATGGAACCCAAAAATTTACATGTCTAATTCATTAACGAATGAATATTTTTACTTCAATTTTTTTTAATGGGTTCCTATTCTTACCACCATTGCCTAACTCCCGTTTGACCAGTTGCCCAATAATCTGATACACCTGTATACTACGACATTTACTAAAAATAATACTACTACATTTTCATTCATTATCCTTACTCCAAATCTTATATTTTTTTAGTCGTGCAATGTAATAAAGTAATTACATTTAATATCAACATGTCAAAGTGAACAGTGACACAACACGCTTCATATTATGCCCCAAAAACATTGGCATTGTTATGTAAGCTAGCAAGTAAATGGTGTTTTGCGTAATTGCTTTTTAAACCATGGCCCAGCAGTTGAAAGGCTCGCGGTGCAGTTTATATCTCACAAAATCTTTATATACTCACTTTAAGGATTATGATGAGCGATGATCAAAACTTTATCAGTCCGGCCGGTCTAGTGCTCACCCAACCATCCAGGTAAAGTTACCATAACTCATTTATTCATAAGGGTTTCTTACATATCATTCTTTGATATAGATGATTATATTTTAACAATACATATTAGATTGTCAATTGAAGAGAAAAATAAATACAAAAACGATGTCAAGGAATAATAATAAAAAACTTAAGCAATATCCGCGTTGAGCATTGTCTACATTTTGAAAAATTCCTCATACGTATAGAATGCTTGCCCGATGAGCCACCGCTTTAGGCGAACCTTGAAGCTTTGGAGGCTAAGAGCGGAAGTTACCAGTGTAGGCAGTTTATTGTACACTGCTGGGCTTATAACATGAGTCGTCCTCTCTGACTTAGCGAGTGTTCGTGCTACAGCTGATAGGTTATTACGATGTCTTGTGAGATATGAATGTTTATCGCTTGGCTTGGCAAATTTTATTTCATAGCCATATGCGACTAAAATGTATATACCTTTTTGGGGGTCCGAGCAACTAACACTACGGGTCCACCCGCTTCTTACAATCTTACTAGACAAAGCTTATATGCATAGGATCCATTAGCCGGGTTGGTATACGGTTTTGTTTCGAGTTTTCCTCCTATGGCATAGATGAGATATGCCTATTATGGTATACTCATTAATCGTCTTTAACGTCTCCCACGGGCAAGCTATGATGTTAAGTTGTGATGAATAGTATTCGTACTCCGTCATCACACGGAAAAGGAAGATATAGGACGCTAGAACTGCCAAATATCTCTGAATATATAATATACTAGCTGACCCAACAGACGTTGTTCTGTTCAAATAAAATAAAAGGAATTCTCGTTGAAATCGACAGCAGCGCCACCTACTGGGTCCAATTGTGGATCTAAACCATTCATGAGTCCCCTTGAACACATAATAAAATTCATCAACATCGGTCCAGCTGTTTAGGAGGAGTTCATTGACATACACAAGTACACAAGGAATATATTTAGGACTAGCCGACATAAAAATGCTGTTCTGTTAAAAGTAAAAAAAAATAACAGGAATGCTCCTTGAGATCAATTGCAGCGCCTCCTATTCAGCGCCTCAATTGACCATCCTCGAATCTACTGGAGATACACAAAAAATTCATCAAAGTCGGTCCAGTCGTTAAGGAGTGGTTTAGTGACATACACAAACACATAATGTGTTCACACTGCGTCTGAATTGTCTAAGGCGATGGAAGAGAAGTGTCCTGCCGTAGTTCTCCTTTCCGCCAATTGATCTTTCTAATTCATTGAAGTCGGTGGACGTGCGTAGTAGGCTTTTTTTTTGGGTCGGGCTACGGTCAGCCTACCCGTCGCCCGCCTCCGTCCAGGGCGACAGAGGGGAGGCGCGCGGCCCATAAAGCACGTCGCCTTCGATGTTGGGCCGACCACCAGTGCAGCGTTCCTTGACTTCAGTGGTCGACCCGACGGAATACCCCGAGGGAGTACCCTCTCCCATCGACGTCCCCTAACGGGACGCCGATCGCCGTCGCGAGGCTAACCTCTCCACGGGTGCCAGAATATATCCCCGGTCCGGTCTCCCGCAGGCGGCATCAGGCGCAACGTGCTAGTAGGCTAAGAAAACTTCGAGCTTTAGCTTCGCTCAAAGATATAGTGTTTAAAAAAAATCTTTAGAATATTATCAATAATTTATGTTCTCAAAAATGAATACGAAAATCGATAAACAAGAAAACACTAAACAATATTAATTTTGCGCAGTATAAAATCTCACGTTTAAGAGACATATCATCATCACAGCCCACATATGTCTCACTGTTGGGCTCGGGCCTCCTGCACAATGGGAGGGAGTTTGGTCTACTATACCATGCTGGTCAGATATGTTGGTATAGGATTTCGTTTCGAGTTTTCCTTCTCTTGCACTGATGTTATGTGCGTATTATATCCCATAGTCGTCTTATACGACATCCACGGGTAAGATAGGGAGTGGTGAATTGTATTTTTACTCCGTCACCACACGGAAAGCTTCATCACACGGAAAGTCATATATTTAAGCCATAATCATCATGATCATCATTTTAGCCTATATATGTCCTACTATTGGCCTCAGGCCTCCTCCATAATGGGAGGGAGATTGATACTATTACCCACCCTGATCAGACGTGCTAGAATAGAGTTTTGTTACGAGTTTTCCTTCTCTTGCATAAATATTATATACCTTAGTCGTCTTTTACGACACCCACGAATGAGATAGGGAGTGGTGAATTGTATTCTTACTCCGTCAGCACGAAGCTAAGCTATAATATCAACAAGGTAATTAATATTAGTGTGCAAATGATGCTTGTTTTGTAATTTGTAATGATTATTAAAAAATTGGAGCGGAATCGTACGTTATATGGTGTTCGAAACAGCATTGTAAAGTAATTGCGTATATTTCACAACGGATATTACTTCAGATGTTTTGGTATAAAACAAAACGAACAAAATAAATTCTAAAATGGATTGCGTCGATTAAGTTTGCGTCCGCAATACTACTACCATTGTAATAATACTTAAGTTATGAAACATGACTTAATTTAGTACGAAAGTACTTATATGATGTAGTACGAAATGACAAGAAACCCTAAAAAAGGGTTCCGTACCCAAAGGGTAAAACGGGACTTCGCTTTCTGTCCTACCGTCTGTCTGTCACCAGGCTGTATCTCAAGAACCACGATAGCTAAACAGTTGAAATTTTTACAAATTATGTATTTCTGTTGCCGCTATAACAACAAATACTAAAAACAAAATAAAATAAATATTTAAGGGGCCATACAATAAACACGAATTTTTGCCCTTTTTGCTCGATATCGAAATTTTTGTTTTTACTCCAAGCAAAGGCAAACAGTACACCTGATGGTAAGCGTTGCTGCCGCTCATGGACCTTTACAAGGCCGCTGCCTACCGCGAAGAAAGTGAAGGGAGTTCGAATGCATGCATTGAGGCTCGGTGATACCGAAGACACCACTAAAACCCTCCACATGCAAACACCCTCAGAAAGTTGGGCTTCCGGCTCTCTCGCTCATCGAACGAAGCGCAGTAACAAATTGCTACTACTCAGACGTCGATTTTCTGCGAGAACGTGGTACCCCGGACGGACCGGCCCGCGGCTGTAGACAAATAACTGTCGACAGTGTGGTCCTACCACTACTATAATGACCATATGTAGGCACTTGTTTACCTAGTCAATGGTACGGAACCCTTCGTGCGTAAGTCCGACTCGCACTCGGTCGATTTTTTAATTTGAAAATATCGATGTTATATCAACGTTTAAATTATCTTATGTGAACTTAAAGCAGTCATGATTTGTATTTAAATTTTTGGCAGTAGTTTCAGCTCTGTAGCTCCTATTGTCCGTGTGGGGATGAAGTATGTAATGATGATGTTGCCGTGGGTGCCGTCAAAGACGTCTTTTTTAGGGGGCTATGGTCAGCGTACACGATGTCCCCTCCGTCCTGGGTGACAAAAGGGCGAAGCGCCGTTCTATAACCCACCGTATTCCCTCACCTTCAGCATTGGGCCGACCACCGATACCGAGTTACTTGTTGTCCGTGGCCAGCCCGGCGGGATACCCTTTCGGGTACTCTCCCTCCCTAATGCCCCTCCCGAGATGTCGGTCGCCCTTGCGCGGTCAGCCTCTCTGCAGGTGACGGACTATTCCCCGGTCCAATTACCCGCGGCCTCAGCTAGCCGTAAAAGATGCCTAAGAGATATAATAGGCATTTCCCCATATATTTCACATATTCATCTATACATACATACATATAATCACGCCTCTTTCCCATAGGGGTAGGCAGAGACCACTTCCTTCCACTTGCTACGATCTTGACATACCACTTTCGCCTCGTCCACATTCATTAATCTCCTCATACATGTTCTTCGGTTCAGGGTACTCCTAACCTGGCCTTTCTTAAGAACGTCCCCGATTTGATTGTGGAACGTCCGCCTCGGTCTTCCCCTTCCAACACTTCCGTTCACATTCGCCTTATAAATTCTCCTTGTTAGTCTCCTTTCATTCATTCTCTCTACATGGCCGAACCAACTTAACATACCTTTCTCAATCCTTGTCACTACATCTACATTCATTTCACAACGTTCCCTAATTACTCTGTTTTTAATTCTATCACTCAATTTCACACCAATCATGCTCCTCAGCGCTCTCATTTCCACAGCATTTATTCTACTTTCGTGCTTCTTCTGCCATACCCAGCTCTCACTTCCATACATTAGAGTTGGTACAAGCACTCCCCTATGCACAGCCAAGCGAGCCTTCTTAGACAGGCTTTGGCTGCCCATAAAGGTGCGCAAAGCACCATTCACCATATTTCCCTTACACACTCTTCTTTCAATATCACTTTCACATTTACCATCTCTCGCAAATGTAGATCCCAGATATACAAACTCTTGCACTTGTTCTAATATTTCCTCTTCTATACGTATATTGCATTCCGTCATAGCTTCTTCCCTTTCAAATACCATAACTTTCGTCTTCTTTACATTAATTTTCATTCCTTTTCTTTCCAAAGCCTCATGTACTGCTGTTACCATCTCTTGCAACTCATTCACCGACGAAGCAAGTAGAACTTGATCGTCAGCGTAGAGAAGACATTTGATAAGTAATCCATTCATTCTCAGTCCATATTCACTCTCTTTTAAATCAGTCAAGCAGTTGTCCATGAATAGGTTGAACAGCCATGGTGACGCTACACATCCTTGTCTAACACCCTTTTGGATGCTAAACCATTCAGTGTATGCTCCCTCTATTCTGACACAGGCACTGGAGTTCTCATAGAGAGACTGCAGTGCCCGTATCAGGTTGTCGTTCACCCCATGCAAAGACAATGCTGACCACAATTCATTCCTAACCACTCTATCATAGGCCTTTTCCAAATCCACGAAAGCGCAATAGACCTTCTGGTTTTTAGCCAAGAATTTTTCGGCTATGCAACGTAAGGAAAAGACCTGGTCCGTGCATCCCATTCCCTTTCTGAATCCTGCTTGCACATCCCAGACTCTTTCATCCGTCTCTTTTATAACTCTCCCTATCAGTACCTTAGCATACAGTTTGCCGACGACGCTGAGAAGGCTTATGCCGCGGTAATTGGCGCAGTCTTGTTGCGACCCTTTTCCCTTGTATAAGGGCACGATTACAGCCTTGCACCAGTCTTCTGGTACTCGACCCTTTCTCCAACACAAGTTGAAAAGGTGGTGCAACTGACTCACCACTATCCCGTCGCCAGCCCTCAGCATTTCGACCGACACCCTATCATATCCCGCAGCTTTACCTAACTTCATATACTTCATTGCAGTCATGATCTCATCTGTACCTATCTCGCAATCACAGTCATAATCACTCTGCTCCTGTTCTAGCATCTGAATCAGTTCCTCGTCCTTATCAAATAAACTTTCAAAATATTCCTTCCATCTTTTCAACACGCAATCTGGTCCTTTCATAAAACTTCCATTCTGACTTCTGATTTTAGTAAGCTCCGAGTTTGTAGAACTCCCTCGAGCAATCCTTATGGATTTCCAGAATAGCTTTATGTTAGACCGGAAATCCCCAGCAAGCCTCCTGTCAAGCTCATCTTTTCGCTCATCTTTCTTTTTATTTACTGCTTTCTTTACCATCTCTTTCAAACATTTATACTTCTCTTTTGCTTCGTCTACATCCTCATTTGTCGCCTTTTGCATTCTTAAGTTAGCTTTTGTTGCTAACCAGTCCATCCATGCTTTCTTTTTCTTACCTATAACCACTTGTACATCTTTATCCATACAGACCTTATACTGCTTCCTTCCCTTTTTCCTTATCGAAACACCACATACCTCAACAGCAACATTCACAACTCCTTCCTTAAAAGTCTTCCACACTTCCTCTATCTCACTGAACTTGTCTACATCTTTAAGTCTCTCATTCAACCTTTCGCAAAAGACTTCCTTTACAATCGTATCTTGTAAACTTTCCACTTTTATCCTTTCTAAATCATTCGCAAAATTCTTTACCCGATGTCGCCAGCGTTTAAAGAGACCACTTATTCGGGATATCACCAGGAAGTGGTCTGTGTCAATACTGACTCCGCGGTACGCTCGGGTATCTAAGACATTCTTCCTCAATCTTTCGTCAACAATTACAAAGTCAATCATACTTCTTGCCCCACATTCTTCTCTCGTAAAAGTGTGGATCCTCTTGTGAGCAAACATGGTATTTGTCACAAAAAGATTCCATCCCAAACAAACCTCCAGCAAACATTTTCCATTTTCATTCACTCTATCGTCGCCAAACTTACCAAGAACCTTTTCATATCCATCACGCTTTAGGCCTACCCATCCATTAAAATCTCCTAACATAATAATCCTTTCATTATCCCTACATTTCATCAGAATATCTCTCATACTATCCCAAAACTCCACGTTTTGCTGCTTGGCTTCCGTGGAGCCCCCCGAGCCCAAGTCTGTCGGTGCATAGACACCTAGGACAAAGAGGCGGGTGAGACCAATTTTCAGCCTCAACCATAAGAGCCTGGGATTCACACATTCATACTCAGACATACATTCAACCATTCTCGCAGAAAGGATTAAACCGACTCCTTGTTTACCTCGGCTGGTGTTAGGTACCCCGGACCAGTACGCCACATAGAGTCCATGACTCGTGGTATTACATCCTTTCCGCTTTGTTTCATTCACACACATAACATCAATCCCTCTTTCGTCCATCACCTGGCATACTTCATCTATTTTCTCATTTATTCCTCCTCTTACATTCAGCGTAGCAAAGCGGCTCTCTGTGGGCCATTCATCTATGAAGTAATGTTAATCAAAATCGTTTTGATATATTGACCTATGAAGTAATGTTAATTAAAATCCTTTACCTTTTAAAAATATATATGATATAAATTAAATGCTTTCTAATCGAATTACATAAATAAAATTTAATATCATAAAATTTAATATAATAAAATAAAATAGGTATGGCGATAAATTTGATTTGCGAGATGGCATTAAGGATGTCGACACTTAGATCACCTAAGTGCCAACATCCTACATCGAGGGTTGCGGTTTCGATCACAAAGTTTTAATTCGATCTATAATAGTCCATTGAAATGTTACAATTTAAGGACCTAATATTGCATTTTTTAGAGGACGTAATTATATTTTTCGGACATGTGTGGGGGTCAATAGAAGCTTAACCCCAAGTTTGTGGGGTTGCCGCCCTTGTCCCCTGGCCGCCATCTTGGAAAAGGGGATGCAAAGACCTTTTTCGCGATATCTCGGCAACTATGCGTCCTACAAAAAATTCGTAAAGACATAATTTGTAGCAAATCACTTTGCCTACAAAATGCAAAGCTCATGTAACATTTCAATGGACTATAAGTTTTGTTTTGTATCTGGGTGTGATTCGTGTCCTTTAATTGTATGTTTGTAAGGTCGTTCGACTTTAGAAATATTTATTATATCTTACTGCGGTGTATAGTTAATGTACACGTTAAATATACGCCCCGTTTTGAAGAGGATAGTTCTATGTTCTGGTTATCTCTCCCGTTGTCTTTTGCCGTACAAAATGTCCCGTTTTTTGCAAACAGAGCATAAGTGATCATTTATTATACTGATAGGGATATGTTCTTGTTATTTTTAGATTTAATTTCAATATCTTATCTCAGCCTATATATATCCCACTGTTAGGCTAGGGCTTCCTCTTTTATGAAAGGCAATTTAATCTACTCTACCACGCTGGTCAGACGTGTTGGCATAATATCTTATTTCGAGTTCTCGTTCTCATGGGTTGATGTTATTTGCGTATTATATCCCTTTGTCATATTTTATGACACCCACGAGCAAGAGAAGGGTAGGTAAATTGTATTCTTACTCAGTCACCACACGGAAAGACCATAATAACTATTCCTGCATGACTTTTCACGTGTCTCTTATTTTTTTTACTTTTAATTTCATAGTTTAACCTATTTTTAGTTCTGAAAGGGTCCCTTTCGACATACATAGATAATAACGGACCATCATTCAGATGTCCCATTTTGACATAAAAATATTGTCACACAGGTTTATACATGAATTAGACAAAATAAAAAAATAATTAGAGATAACAGCGTACTCATTCGTATCCAATCAATTCCAACGTTAACGATCTTGACATAAAATAACTATAAAAAAATGCGGTGGCGAGTATAAAACTCTTTTGAATGGACAATTCAATCTTATAATAATTGTAAACGCATAAAGTTCTCAGGATTCTTTTACATCCGAAGCGATGTAATGATATTTTCTTATACTCATAGCTCACACACTAAACGTATTGCTATATTATTGTTTTGCTTTTTAAACTGTTTAATTACAAGGCACTGGAATCATTGTATGTCTTAGGGTATCACATACGAGTATTTCGATACTCGAAAGGGTAACCCGCTAGACCCGCTTCGTAATATGTACCTACTAGTGATCGGCCCAATGCCAATGGGGAGGGAATACGGTAAGTTATGGAGCTGCACGCCGCCCATTCATCGCCCCGGGAATATTTTGTGGGTGTCCAAACCATGACCTACCAAAAAAAGGAGATTCATATATTTGGGAGAGCTCTTTACAAAAGACCATTGCGTCAGGAGAAAATAAGATTAAGAGATTTAAGAGTGGTAGGACCACACTGTCGACAGTTATCTGTCTACAGCCGCGGGCCGGTCCGTCCGGGGCAGTACCACGCTCTCGCAGAAAATCGACGTCTGAGTAGTAGCAATTTGTTACTGCGCTTCGTTCGGTGAGCGAGAGAGCTGGCAGCCCAACTTTTTGAGGGTGTTTGCATGTGGAGGGTTTTGGTGGTGCCCTGGGTATCAACAAGCCTCAATTCACGCATTCACACTCCCTTCATTTTTTCGCGGTAGGCAGCGGCCTTGTAAAGGTCCATGAGCGGCAGCAACACTTACCATCAGGTGTACTGTTTGCTCGTTTGCCACCGTTGGCAATAAAAAAAAAAAAAAAATAAAAAAAATAATATTCTGACAAAATCTAGCTTGAAAGTCCAAAGTCATCATCATAGGGATGTGACTTGGAGGGAACAAAATGGATTAATAAATAATCGATATTTCTTTCTTTAAAATAAATCGATTTGCAAAAAATCTATCGATTAATTATTTTTAATTAATCGATTATTTATTTTTAATTAATCGATTATTTTTATAATCGATTTTTTTACTATTCGTAGTTCGTTTTTTAAGTTTTCTCCCTACAGGATTATGGGATTGTGATGGATTTTTAGAGAATTGAGAGTAATATTTATTTTCTAAAACATATAGTATGAAGCATTGACATTTTCCTGGCAGAATTGTGAAGACCCTTTTTTTTTAGGAAATCTGACAGTGATGTTTATGTTCTATATAATAGAATACTTTGAATTTACACAAAACAGCAAATACTAAAATCGATTAATTTTAATATATAAATTTCGGTTTCTTTTAAATCGATTTTTATTATTTAGATAATCGATTATTAAAAATCGATTATTACAAAAATAATCGATTAATATAAAAATCGATGCTCTTATCCCAATTACTTAAGCTCGACGCAAAAAATACTCTTCTTGAATTGTACATATTGCAAATAGTTTTCGCAATAGTTTATTGACCGGCGGCAAATCTCATATCATAATCACAAAATTAGGAATAACAAAGATTACAACTATCTGTGTATAGACGTTAAGATATAATTCACCGCTCCCTATCTTGCTCGTGGGTGTCGTAAAAGACGACTAAGGGATATAATATGCATACATCAATGCAACATCTATGCAAGAGAAGAGAGACTCGAAATAAAACCCTATACCAACACTTTGGCACGGCAGGAGCTTCTCTTCGGTGACACGTTCCGCCGCCGGCGACTCGGGCGGTGCAGGCGCGAGTACCTGCACCTGGTCCCGCCCTAGCAGAGGCTATGGGTGGCCGGACCGGGGACTTTACTCCAGTACCCGCAGAGAGGCTCACCGCGCGACGTCGACCAACGTCCCTGGACAGGGACGTTGAGAGGTGAGGGTACCCAAAAGGGTATTCCGTCGGGCCGACCACTGAGGACAAGGAACTCGGCACTGGCGTCGGTCCAACGAGGAGGACGACGTGGGTACCGGTGGGTTATGGGCCCGCGCGCCGTCCTTTCGTCGCCCCCAAACTGAATGGACCGCGTGTGCGCTTACCATAGCCCACCGATAAGAACTCACTGATCACTCACTGATAAGAACATTGCTTTACCATAAAAATTGGCCAGTATTCTGTAGTCCAACAGTTATGAGTGATTGGCATAACGTACTCGTATATTATTACATGCTCTCGTAATGTATACATTTCTTAATATAGTCATGGTAGCTTACCGTGAAAAATAATATGCGAGTCTCATTTTAGCGCTTCATAAATTTATATAATTTATTATTTCATTTTTAACAGCTGTAAATTAGAATCCGTAGTCCCAAATCATTTATTCTACATAAGCCCCTTAGAGGTGCTTACATATTGTAAAATTTACACATCGTTTGAGAGTTTGAGATAAACCAATAATAATCAACGGCCACATAAGAAGATTCGACAAGAAACTCTTTGGGCTTAATTTTTTAGATTATGGGTTTTAAATGAAATTGTATTTATAATACATATACTTAGTATTGGCTCCAGTATGATGCCTTTTGAAATAGGATTGTTTTTTCAAACTCTAATAGAAATAAAAAAAAATAAAGTGAATGTAGCTGGATCAGCTCCTACAAGTCAGAGATCATTTACGGCTAGTCCCACACACTCTTCCCCTCCAAACCCCGTCTGTCATCGGCGGAGGATGGTGCGTAAAATCATTTCCACAGCGTGAATAAAAAAACGGTCCGTTGAATGGCGAAAAAGAGGAAATGCGGTGGGTTCTTGGCCTAAACGCCGTCAGTGATGACGATATACCGGACGGAACGGACGACGTGCGTCCAGACAATAGCTTGCCTAAAAAAAGTGTTAACACCTCACGAGACCATGTCGATGATGCTTTACATGAATGTGGAGTACCACACCTGCCTTTAGAAGTTCTCACTTTAAAAATTACATTTACCTTCGACCTTTTTTAATAGGGATTTTTGGCATCTGGGTGCCTACTCTTGAAATCAATTCTAATTTCCAACCCGATTCAATTCCAATCTCACCAAACTTATATTTGATACTCTTAAACAAAATCGAGAATGAATTCTTCGCATTTGCCGTTGTTATTTTCACCAAATGTGCCGTATTTTATTATTTTAAATTAATAACGTTACGGAACTCGATCACCACAAAGACGCTTTCTTGAAATTATGCAATATTATATAATGATTTTAAACAACGTCAAAATCACTTCGGGAGTATCAAATATTGGACTTAATCGACAAGAGTCGAATTCATTTAGTTTAAAAAAAAAATCCATCAAATGTGATTCCAATCGTGCGTTAGTGTCGCTTTCAAGAGTACTAAATTGCTCGAATTCGAGCTACGATTGTATTTAGGATTGGAATCGAGATTCAAGAGTAATTAGCACACTTTACTTAGTTATAAATCTAAAAATCCAATGAGTATATATAAATTTGTTTAACAATAGTAGTACCAATACAAGCAGCTCAAACATTTACGAGAGTCTTTCTTTTTTTATGGATGGGTATGGTAAGCGCGCACGCGGTCCATTCCGTATGGGGTGACGAAAGGACGGCGCGCGGGCCCATAACGCACGCGTACCCACATCGCCTTCGTCGTTGGGCCGACCACCGGAGCAGGGTGACTTGTCGCCAGTGGTCGGCCCGACGGAATACCCCCTGAGAAGTACCCTCCCATCGACCGACGTCCCCTCCTCAGGGAGGACACGGGTCTTTCCTCACGCGGACACTTCTTTCCTCACGAGGCAGTCTAAATGTATTTTTGAAGTTATACTAGTTTTGGGCGTTAGGGAAAAATGATGCGAGTAATTTTTAAGACCAGCGCGTACAACGTTAGGAAAAACCGACAACCTGAAGTTAATTAGTCAACATTTTCACGATACGCACGCATACCGTCACAAATGTAAACTAGATAATGCATTATAATATAAACTTTCAATGTATTAAACCTTTTCTTCTGTTATTAGTGTCTTAGTACAAACGTAGGAAAACGTGAAGAATAAAATCTTTAGAAAGATTTTTGTCTTTTTACGCCACACTTTTTCTATTATTTAAACCGTGTTTTCAGGAAAAAAATCATAGTCAATTATCAGACAAGACCTCAATACAAAAGTTTATGCAAATTGTTTGAGCACTTTCCAAGACGCCCGAAATATATAAATAAAAATTGGTCATTTAATTATAGAAGTTAAAAGACTCCAATTTAAAAATACGACAGATACGCAACAAAATGGAGTACAAACGGACGTTTCTTCATCATCCAGTTACATTAAAGTAATTTCGTTGGTAACGAGTTTTCGCGGCATTCCTTTAAAAGTACAATAATATTGCAAGGTGTCAAGTTGTGAAATATACTTAAAAAAATAAACATATTTGTCCAGCGAACAGTGTCGGTGGTTACAAAAAGCAAGGTTGCTTTCTTATCGTTGTCTCCCAAGGTTCTTGGACAACGTGAAGTCACTTATTTTTTTATAAACAGACTAGTAGATTTTACTGTATTTACCTGTTTTGTATTTTTATATACCTATTTATAGTTTCATTATTTGATTCTACAATATCTATATTTATATATACAAACCATACTCAAAGAAATTAAGTCAAAATCGAAGCAAATCATTAATATGCTATCAAATAAGCAATTAAACATTATAACTTCACTTGCGCATAAAAACGATGACTGAAGGAAATCTGAACAAATTTAATTTAGTAAACTAAGTTATCTATGATTTACAACTTGGAACAAATGTTTTAAAACGGCTTTAAGCAGGACTTTGTTTTAAACCATTTGGTTTAGATATTTTTAAAGTCTATGCGGGTACCAATTAATCTTCAATGTCAAGGGAGTGCATATGACAGTTTGAATTGTGGCCTTTAGATTTATATCAAATGATAAATGTACCTACCTGTCAAATGAATTCTATTAGTTGTTGGATATATTCGATATGACCGGATGAAGGTCAAGCCCAAGATAATATGACATGGCCTCGGAAGTATAAGAAATCAAATATATGAACCAATATAATAAGATAAATTACCCACGTGGTGACGAGTTAAAATGTCTCACCATCCCTACTTTCCCGAGGGGAACTAAAACAGAGGGGGGACCCGAAGAATGAGCACCAGCACAATTCTGCTAAATTTATAACACTAACATCGTTTGCCAAGTAGCCTGCTAAGCGTGATGACTGATATTTATGGTATTATCGCCCTTGGGAAGGACAATAGACAATAGACTTGATTAGACTGATGTACCTATGGATGGATTGCTTTCATCATCACTCTGTTCTAATTACAATTATTTGGGATGGACTCAATATAGATTTTTCTTTGGTAATTAAAATAATACATAATGCATTTTTTTTATGACGGACCACCAGCCTGACGTCATCACTCCTTGGGAATGTAATTGTTGACCAGATGACATCAGAAAGAGCAGGCTCTGGTCTTGGTAAATAAAAGTATACATTTATTGTATAATAATAGAGATTTGCAACTTAGCTCCTGCCGTTTATTTTTTTAAATTGCTCTAAAACACTGGTTATAAATATAATTATGTTCCAAAGTATTAGGGATCCCCATGATTCTTGACGCTAGTAGTTATCGTAAAATTCTCATTTTTGACCACAATGCGACACAAAAATCTTTTCCATTTTTGTCTTTAAAAGTCACCGTTTTTGAAACGTTGAAACCGCTTAAACTTAAACCTACATGATTTTCACTCATATCAGCCTTGCCATAAGCGCTTCAGCGCTTTCGGTGAGACTCAGCTGCATTTTTTTTCTATTAAAATACTTTCCGCAAATAATGAGGATCGGCTTATAAGTTGACATTTTTAATCGAGAATAATTATTTGATGTCAACACAAATAACCACCACCTATCTAATTAACTCTCCAACTAACTATCAGGTTATCTTGATACAGATTATTGTAAATTGTCTATAATGTATGTACTAGACGTCTACTCGTCGATAACATCATTTATAGGGAAACTGCAAAGTAGTTGTCTAACTATAGGTTAGTTATCTAACGCACAAAACCAAAAAGAAAAATTCCAGTTTTTTTTAATCATCATCGTCATAATTCAGCCTTTTTTCGTTCACGTAATGTTACATTATATTTAGTTAAGTAGTTATAGGAAGCAGACTTCCATGTGGTGACAGAGTAAGAATATACAGTGTAAACTCTATGTAACGACACACTCAAGGGACTGTGAAATTTTTGACGTTATAGAGAGTTGTCGTTAATTGGAGTGAAAAACAAAATTGATATTATTTTACTATTCTAATATGTATTTACTAATATAGTGCAAATTTTACAAACGTAAAAACAACTATGATTAAGATAACGTTTAACAACCTAGTGACAGTCCAGTGGCCGAAGTAAACATGCGCAAGTTAATCACACAAAAAAGGAGAATTTTTACAATGTTTCGTAGGTCAGTTGAGGTAAACATGTGCTAGAATGCTAGATAATAAAATAACAAAACAACAAAGGAAGGAACGTACACAGCTGCAGTTCTTACTAATTTTGGCAATTAAGAAAGTACTGCTCAATGCTAAATAATGCTGTATTCTCGTCGCTATTTCGAGTGAATGTGATGCTATATAGAGTTTATCATTGCATGGATAATATGGCAAACCATCCAAAATCGAGTCATTTCGATGTTTTAAAGAGTTTGTTGTTAAATCGAGTGACGTTATTAAGAGTTTACACTGTAGTTCACTGGTACCCCTGCTAGTAATCTTGCCCGTGGGTGTCGTAAAAGACGAATAAGGCGTATGATATGCATATCTCTTTTTTTTTTGTGTGTGACTTAGTTGTTAGCCTCAGATGGCTGTGACAACTTTACCCGGACTGGTGGGTGAGCGCTGAGGGCTCTCAACCCGTTTAAAGTTAAGCGACCGATCCCGAGGGCACCCCCTGTGGGGTACGGACCTCGGCTCGGGGGTCGCTGGCAAAGTGGGCACTCCCTTTATGATTTGAACGCGACACGCCTTCCATCCCCGGCGGCGGGGGCGGAAACGTGGATATTTATTTGTCAAGGCCTCGCGGGCTGTGTATGCCTCAGTCTGGGCGAGAGGCATATCTCTTCATATATAAATTTCTTGTGTACGTGTGTATGTCACTGAACACCTCTCAAACGGCTAGACCGATGTTGATGAAATTTTTTGTGTGTGTTCAAGGGGATTCGAGAATGGTTTAGATTCACAATTGGACACGGTAGGGGGCGCTTATTTGAACAGAACAACGTCTGTTAGGTCAGCTAGTATATGCAAGTGAATGACGATATACACTTAGGAACATATAAGTTTTTACTAAGTGCTCGTATACGCCACGAGTACATATATATACATACAAATATAAATAGCCTGTTTCCTAGAAAGGTAGGCAGGGACTACGGATTAACACAAGCTACGATCTTGACATACCTCCATCGCTTCATTCCGACTCATCAGTCTTCATGCATGCCTTATGATTACGCGTGCTTTTAATATGGCCTTTTTTAAATATAGAGTACGAAATATTTGTGGTTATATCCATATATATATATACATATATATAACTAGTTGACCCAACAGATGTTGTTCTGTTCAAATAATAAAAGGATTTCTCCTTGAAATCGACAGCAACGCCACCTATCGGGTCCAATTGTGAATCTAAACGATTCTCGAACCCACTTGAACACACATCAAAAATTTCTTCAACATCGATCCAGCCGTTTAGGAGGAGTTCAGTGACATAAAACACGTACACAAGAAATGTATATATTAAGATAAGTTGTGTGCATTTTAATTTAGACTTTTTAATAGCACGCACGCATAAGTACCTACATATATTAAACTAGCAATCCGCCCTCGTTTCGCTTCGGTTATAGGTTAGGTTATAGTCATTTTACCCGCGTAGTTCCCGTTCCCGTGGGAATACCGGGATAATTTATAGCCTAGTTTACGCCCTGATATTATAGCTTTCCACTGGTGAAAGAATTTTTGAAATCGGTCCACCCGTTTTGAAGATTACCCGGAACAAACAGACAGACAGACAGACAAAAATTTTTTAATTGCTATTTTAGGCATAGGTGTCGTGCAAATAACCGTGTGAGCATGAAAAAAGCCTATTATTTTGACATTACAAACAGACACTCCAATTTTATTTATTGGTATAGATAGAGGTTACTTACTACGCGCGCTCGGAATTAATTAATAAATTTTTAACGGTTGAGGTTAAATTACTACATATAAAAAATTAAAAATATTTTATCATGTTTTAATGTTTGTTTTTATTACATCGACGTTGATAGTAGAAAGCCTACTACTGCCCTATGCTGGAAATTATTTTGGAATAAATAATTTAGAAACAAAGTTAAAACATTTGTACTTCGAGTTAGTTCATATTTGTTTTGAATAAAAGTGAAAAAAAGAGGAAAATCAATAATTACCACAAATTAATGTCAGTGACAAGAGGGCACAGCTTAAAATATTATGTTTAGGTATATAGATCCGCTGCCTTTTTAACCGACTTCAAAAAAGGAGGAGGTTTCTCAATTCGATCGTATATATGCTTTTTTATGTTTGTTCGCGGGTAACTTCGTCATTTATGAAGCGATTTTGATGATTATTTTTTTGTTGGACCTATCCAATGGTCCCATGAAAATTTTATCGAAATCGGACAAGTGATTTTGAAAAAATCAACAAAAGTCTAAAAACTTTTCTGTATTGTGTACATTATTGAAGGCGATTTCCTTTTTTGCAAAAAAATAATTGTTATCTTATTGCTGGCGATAATTGATATTTTATCAAAATGTAGATCTAAAATTGATACCTACTGAAATATCAAGGAAACTAAATTACCCAGAAACTTCTGTTTCACAATTGTTCATACGAATATTTAATAATATTTTTATTATAGCTGCCGATAAAATGCATAATTAATTAACTATGGTTTTTTGCCTGAGTTTTTGTATCTATACCAATAAATAAAATTGGAGTGTCTGTTTGTAATGTCAAAATAATAGGCTTTTTTCATGCTCACACGGTTATTTGCACGACATCTATGCCTAAATTAGCAATTAAAAAATTTTTGTCTGTCTGTCTGTCTGTTTGTTCCGGGTAATCTTCAAAATGGCTGGACCGATTTCAAAAATTCTTTCACCAGTGGAAAGCTATAATATCAGGGCGTAAACTAGGCTATAAATTATCCCGGTATTCCCACGGGAACGGGAACTACGCGGGTAAAATGACTATAACCTATAACCGAAGCGAAGCGAGGGCGGATTGCTAGTTATACATAATATCTGGTTGACCGAGCTTTGCACAGTATATTTTTGTTTTGTAAGTAAATTATAACAAACATATTTAGTATACAACTAAAATGATGAAATAGAATAGAATAGACCGAGATTCGATCTCACTAGGGATGTGAAAAATAATCGATTTTTATAATAATCGATTATTGATCAATTATTTTTTTTGTAATAATCGATTTTTATAACCGATTATCAAAATAATAAAAAATCATTTTTTTTATATTAAAATTAATCGATTATTTCACTGCCAGATTTCCTAAAAAAAACGCCATCACGTGCAGTGTTTCATACTATATTAGAAAATAAAGCTCACATTGCCGAAAAAAAAAGGTCGTCATAATCTTGTTGGGAGAAAAAATCGATTATTTTAAAATCTATTTATTTTAAAGAACGAAAAATCGATTATTTAATTAATCGATTATTTTCCCTCCAAGTCACATCCCTAGATTTCACACTGTTTGCATGCGACTGGACAACTTCTCAACTGAGTTATTGTAACTCTTGACGGCGACGGCTAAATTTACATTCCTATTGTAATAACATTTTATGTCATTGTATTGATTAGTTAAAAACACCGACAAAACAACATTTTCTATAAATAAAACCTAGCTAGATTGATTTTTTGGCCCTGAAACCGTTTGGAGCGATTTCCGAGTTTCAGATTATTATATATATATATATATATATATATATCAACATCGGTCCAGCCGTTTAGGAGGAGTTCAGTGACATACACATAAGATCCGATCCCATAGTCGTCTCTTATGACATCCACGGGCAAGACAGGGAGTGGTGAATTGTATTCTTACTTCGTCACCACCCGGAAAGTCTCTTGTCTCTATATTTGTCTAAATAGTTTTTAGCATGCATGATACATTAACACGCAACAGCTTCTGCATACAATTGAAGGCTTAGCACGAATATTTACATCGAAGTATTCGTGACGTTATCGAGTCTAATTGGTATGGTTTTAGAACAGTGCTCGTATCATCCGATAGAGACGTTGCTCCAAATCCCATACAAATTAGTCTCGATAACGATAAGAATATCTTCTATACCAATAAATAAAATTGGAGTGTCTGTTTGTAATGTCAAAATAATAGACTTTTTTCATGCTCACACGGTTATTTGCACGACACCTATGCCTAAAATAGCAATTAAAAAATTTTTGTCTGTCTGTCTGTCTGTCTGTTTGTTCCGGGTAATCTTCAAAACGGCTGGACCGATTTCAAAAATTCTTTCACCAATGGAAAGCTATAATATCAGGGCGTAAACTAGGCTATATTTTATCCCGATATTCCCACGGGAAGGGAACTACGCGGGTAAAACGACTATAACCTATAACCGAAGCGAAGCGAGGGCGGGTTGCTAGTTATATATATATTTCTTGTGTGCGTGTGTATGTCACTGAACTCCTCCTAGACGACTGGACCGATTTTTATGAAATTTTTTGTGTGAGTTCAAGGGGATTCGAGGATGGTTTAGATTCACAATTGGACCCGGTAGGTGGCGCTGCTGTGTGTATATCACTGAACTCCTCCTAAACGGGTACACCGATGTTAATGAAATTTTTTGTGTGTGTTCAAGGGGATTAGAAAATGGTTTAGATTTATACTTGGACCCGGTAGGTGGCGCTGCTGTCGATTTCAAGGAGAATTTATTTTATTGTATTTGAACAGAACAACGTCTGTTGGGTGAGCTAGTTTTGATATAAATATTTGTGCTAAGCTCACAGTTTTCCCCGACGCGCGACTTGTTGCTAACTTTTATTTTTATTGCAAACGAGCAAACAGTACAACTTAGGCAATGGTAAGTGTAGCTGCCGCTCATGGACCTTTGTAAGGCCGCTGCCTACCGCGAAGAAAGTGAAGGGATTGTGAATGCGTACAATGAGGTTCGGTGATACTAAAGGCATCACTAAAATCCATCACACGCAGACACTCTCAGAAAGTTGGACTGCCGGCTCTCTCGCTCACCGAAAGAAGCGCAGTAACGAATTGCTACTACTCGGACGTCGATTTTCTGCTAGAGTGTAGAGGGTACTACCCAGGGCGGCTGTAGACAGTCTGTTAACAGTATGGTCCTACCACTATTGAATTAACTTTGGCGATGGGGAGGGAATACGGTAGGTTATGGGGCCGCACGCCTTCTCATCCGTTGCCCCGGGGTGATTGGATGGGGTGTGTCCAGATCATAAATTATAAAAAAAAATAGGTTTAACTTAGAGCATTATCTCATAAATGATAACAATAAATCTCAAAATAATAATATCTAAGTAATTAAAGCAATATACAATTTAATTAAATGTATCAATAAATAATTTTTAGTAGATATTTTAATAATTAATAGATATTCTTTTCATAATATTAAACGAAACTTTTTCATTTGATTCCTCTCCTTTGCATTATTATCTTTAAAATTGAGATGTTTTTTATTAATATAATATTTGGAATTGAAGTATGAATTTCTTCATACTTCAATTAACTCCAGCCTAGTCCCCTGAATATTAAATTCCTTTTTTTACATTATTAAAATTAAATTATTTTTTTATATTATTCAATTATTATTAATTACAAATTTTATTATTATTATTTATTTATTTTGGTTTTACTTGTATTCAGCTCATACCAATCAACTTTGTCCAAATATAAAATATTGCCTAATAGATCTTAAGACTTATAATTGTGTCTATAAACGAACTTCGTACTGTTTTTTATTTCTGTACTTTTGCATGGTCAGCGTCAAATTTGCGTTCGTGCAAAAAGGTTAGTTTTTTATTTAATCTTATTTTTAAATCGTTAACCAATACAAATGGCCAGTAACTTTTATAATTTTTTTTTTAATTTTGTATAAATATAAATAATACGTAGAACTCATCATACGTATACTGGTTATAAATTGACCATGTTTTTGCTAAAATAAGAATGCACCAACTGTTATTCACTTCGTAAATAAGAATTACCTTCTTGCTTCTTCTTATTGCGTGCGGTGATGAAGTAAGAATGAAATTCATCACTCTCTTTCTTGCCTGTGAATAACGTTAAGACGTCTAAGAGATATAATATGGACAAAATATCTGTGCAAGGTAAGGATAACTCCAAAAATCCCTATACTAATCCGTCAGGCCAAAGTAACTTCCTAAACTGTGGAGGAGGCTCGAATTCAGTCATGGGACGTACATATATGAGTTGAGATGATGATGATGAATAAAGAATATCGTCTCATCATCGCTTCGGCTTGAGTCGCTTTGCCCCCGTAATTTAAATTGCCAATATCGCCTAGGATATTATGGTACGCGACTGCAGCCCATGAGACTTCGGGTTAGATTATCGGACCGTACTAAATTTTAATAAGGTTTTTCCAAGAGTTACTCCTTGTATAGTCCAGCCTGAGGTACTCTTTTTATACACATCTACGTGGTAGCCAAATACGATCAAAATTGATGCATTCGTTTAAACGATTACCCGGAATATACAGATAGACAAAAAATGTTTAAAAACGTTTTTAAGCTATACTTAGTGTCAAAAACCGTGTGAGCGTGAAAAAACGCTATTTTGACATTACAAACAGACGCTTCAATATTATTTATTTGTATAGATGAGGTATATTTGAATGAGAACTAACAAGTATGTGCCTAATGTAAGTGCTAACAAAATTGTTATTCGATTTGTAGGCGTCTGTAACAAAGTTCAAGGTGCCACGGAAACGGCTAGTAAGTACCTCTTATGTCATATTAGTATAACATTTTTTTTTAAATATGCCTTAGGCATTCTTTCGAGTGTGAGTTTAATTTTAACTGGTTTTTAATTCTTATCTATTGATCTAGTTGCTGTATCGTTCACATTTTTAAGTGTTGTTAAAATAGTTACGTTATATAGTGATTTAGTATGCATATATGTAATATCGATGCAAGAGAAGGAAAATACGAAATGGAAACCTATATCAACACGTCTGACCAGCGTGGTGTACTAGATCACATTCTAAATATTTAAATAAAAATAAGTACAGTAGAATCCGGATATAGCGACCTTTAAGGGACCGGCGATACTATGTCGTACTAGCCGAATGACGTACAAAACGGTAGGATTATTTCTTAAGTACCTACATAAGTACCTAACCTACGAATACATAATTATGTACACGCCAAACTCCTTCGCGAGGGTTGCATTTGATTCACCGCCTTCTAATCGGTGTAATATTGCACTTTTTCTTCAATTGTAAAACACTTTCGCTTCACAGAACTCATTTTGTCGAGTTTTAAGAACTTTTCATAATATGTGACAAACACTAACTGTAATTTACGCGCGCCAATAAGGAAAGGTGAAGCTCGCGGGGCGGGATGAAGTTGGGCCGCCGAAGTATTGGTGCGTAAGTTCTATAAACAAAACATTGCACGTCGTTTTAACCGGACGTATTAATCACAAAAATGGTCGCTATAAGCAGTTTGTCGTTTAAACCGGCGTCGCACTAAACGGTTATATTTTCTCAGTACCTATGAAACCTAACTTGAGTAAACATTATCGTCATTAAAAACGGTTAGTCGTTATAAGCGAAGTCGAGATGATTGCATAAATAATTTTATTGTGCAAATTGTTTTATTTTAATTTATAATATTAACAGTGTTTAAACAGTGTTTTAGGGTGAAACGTAAAAGGGTAACCCGTCAAACGGACCATCGAAGAAAAGGTATAGTATCGGTGGTCCGCCCAAGTTATGGGGTTACATACTGTTCCTTCAATAGCTCCAGGAGAATCGGACGCAGTAGGATCGTACTATAAGTACGTTCCTACTTATAGTGCGATCTTTCCTTTTCCCAAAAAAGGCTGAAAGGTACGTCTTCTCTGTACTGAATGTATAAAGTGTATGCAGAATTTCATTGGGATCGATTAAACAGTTAAAGCATACAATTGTAACAAACACACAAACTCGCATTTATCATCATCATTCAGCCTTTCACTGTCCACCGCTGAACATAGACGAAGACCTCATGGCGTAGTCATTATTTGAAAGGGCTATTGCTATAATCGTCACGTTTGTCAAGTGGGTTGGCGATCGCAATAAATTGTTATACGATTTTCAGGAGAGGGCTCCTGACCATTTTCCTGGTGATTGCTCAACCTATGTTTGTGATTCTCTCGTACAAATGACTGGTCGCAACAACTGTCAACTTTACCATCGCTACACGGAGGGGACTCTCATTACAAAGACATTAATACCAAAACTTCATTGCCAATTATTGCTTCATTTAAAGTAATTGTCTGTCAATTAAGTAAAATTGTCTCCTTTAACAGTATTATAGCCATAATATTAATGTTAACCTATAATAATTTTTATGGAACACGATAAAATATTCCAAGTACATATAGTATTCACTACACCTTAGCACTTTAGCTGCATTAAATTAAATAAAATGTTATTAAAATTATTATATATAACCCTAAAATATTAAATATAATTACAAAACCGCCACAAGAAAATTATTGCGTTCTTCATAAAGCACTTCAGTAATTATATATCAATTACTGAAGTGCATAAATAATATAAAAAATAAGTAATTAATCCGCTAATATATAACCTAATTTAATTAGTACCTACTAATTAAAAGGAACATTTGCAAAATTATTTATTTAAACTAACGTATATTTTAAATAGTTTTATTTTGGTGTTATTTGTGCCTTACAGTTTTATCTTCATTTTATTCAAACAACATTTGTAATTAATTATAATTACTCTCAAATTAAAGAAACATCTTTCTCTGATAATATGCTTTAAAATTAAAGATACTCAAAATAAATTGAAAAAGAATGGAATAAAATACAAACCTTAAATAAAAAATACCTTCAACTTTCGGGAGTCATTACACACTAACTAAAATGATTTGCACAATTTTACTGTAGATAGTCATTTTTAAACAAAAACACCTATGTACGTGCCTAATTTAATGTTTAAACCATACAACTACAAAGCAACAATCACAAACAGTCGAAATTATTTTTTAAATGCTGGAAGGTGCGTTTAGTTTCGCGCTCAATTTGCGAATGCTAACTTAATTTTCATCAGGCAACGACTGTTCACAGGCGTGCAGCCGCGGTTGAGTCGAGCGACTTACCTTGATATTCCAGACAGTAATAATGTTTTGGACTAATTTATTACGCTATGGTATTAAATAAAATAAATCACGTTGCATATTAGTGCAAAATAATATGTTATTGCAATACCAATTATATTAAGTAGGTTATTGACTTTTATGCAAACTAATAATGATAGACAGCAACATAATATTTTATTAAAGCACTTTTATTACACGGAATTAGTGACTGAACTTAGTATACTCTTATTACTCTGAGCCGATCGTCTCCTCATGCATCTGGTTGGGATGATACGAAATTTGAAGGCAATACCATTCGATTACGGTCAGGAGCGCTCCATCGTGACGGGCACTTCTGCGTGAAATTTCCGCAGGTCCAATAGGTTGGGGCGCTTGGGGGCATCACTTGACATCATCAACGCCATTAATATCTTGTATTAAAGCATTATAGAGGAGCTTGTACATCATCATGCGTCAACCTATCTGCATCATATTATCATGGTGCATTTTTTCGAGAATATGCTTATTTACCCGAGTCAAAATACCTATCAGAACTGGTGTAAAATGGTAATAAGTAGGATCCTACGGTGTTTCAGATGGTGGTCTAGAGTAATTCAGACCAGAAATAAAATTAAAACGGCGATGCGAAAGTATATCGAGCGCACTCTGCTTGAGAGGTCAAGGAACTTCAAACCAAGCGAGGCTGCTAGGAATTCGGAGCAGATTTGAGTCAGGTGAGTGTAGTCATCACCCTCGATGACAGTAAGTAGTCGGAAAGAATACCTCGGCGATTTAGCAAGTTGGTGGTCGAAGTTCAGCCGAATGTTATGTTTAACCAGTACCCACCCGGTGGTCCACAAAGGGTTTCCCCGTGCAAACTTCTTGAATTTTAGTAAACGACTGCACATATGGCATAGTGGTTAAAATACCGACTTACAGTGCCAGTGTCGCGAGTTCAAATCCCACGCAGGGCGACTTTGTGCGATCCATAAATTTTTGTCTGAGTTGATGTAAATTGGATTGTGTCCGTTAATTAAGTTTTTAAAGTTCCCTCATACAAGAAATATTTCGTTAGTGTAGGGCGTTAACTACAAAAAAAAGGTATAGCATGACGCAAAAATATGTGAATGAAATATTTCACATGTCAGCATTCTTCGTGGATTCTGCGAATTGAAGCAATATATTTTTTTAATTCCACATGGATTGTCTAAATGTGTGACAGCTGCTTTTTAATATAATTAAATATTTAAGCATTATTTTTTGGTAATAATTATAATAAAATGTAGGTTAAAATTAAGAGAATGGACAGAAACTGTAATGGACAGAAAAAACGTAAAACACAAAAGGATTTTGAACATCAAATAATTTCCATCTATTCATCCTTATCCGTGTGGTGACGGAGTAAGAATACAATTCACCACTCTTCTCATCTTGCCAGTGGATGTCGTAAAATACGACTAAGGGATATGCATATTGCATATAACATCTATGCAAGAGAAGAAAAACTCAAAATGAAACCCTTTACCAACCTGTCTGACCAGTATGGTATAGTAAGGTCAAATTCCCTCCTATAGTGGAGGAGACTCGAGCCCAATAGTGGGACGTGTATGGGCTGAAATATTGACGATGATGATGATAATGATTCGTTCTTCTGTGGAGAAATAGCCATCCATCCATCAGCCCGTAGAAGTCTACTGTTGGAAATAGACCACCCCACGAGAATGCCACTCGGAACGGTCCTGTGTCACTTGCATCCAACTGTTCCCTGCGACTTTCCAGATCGTCAATCCACGCTTTGTGCTGCATTTTCGAAAGTCGAGCACCCCACGCTTTTTTCACGATAATATTAATATATTTCGTTCATTATTATTTTCTGCCTATATTGAAAATTATTTTACACTTTTTTGTTGAAAGCGTGTTTTTTATTTTTTTTTAAACTATATTTATTTTTCACTTTTTAGTGAATAGCCATCGGAATGTAATTAGGTGGAAATGCTCGCCGATTTGTACCGGCGGGTGTCGGGGGTGTGAGCGGAGGGCGGTGTGGTCTCTTTGAGGGAGCTCACCGCCTGGCGCGTCGACGCCCTCCGAGACGTCATTGCCCGTTGGGCAGTCCAGCTGGAGAGGCCTCGATACGGTGTCTGGACCGTGGAGGCCTTCCGGCCGGTGCTGATGCAGTGGCTAAAACGGCGACACGGGGTGCTTTCCTTCCGACTGGTGCAGGTCTTGACGGGGCATGGATGCTTCGGCAAGTACCTGTACACGGTCGCTAGGAGGGAGAGCACATCGTCCTGCCACCACTGCGATTGCGACGAGGACACGGCGCAGCATACGCTCGAGGTTTGTGCCGCCTGGGCAGAGCAGCGTCGTGAACTCGTCGCAATCATCGGTGCCGACCTGACGCTGCCAACCATCGCTAGGGCGATGCTCGACAGCGTTAGGAACCGGGACGCGGTCGCAGCCTTCTGCGAGACAGTGATCTTGCAGAAGGAGGCGGCGGGTCGCGCGTGCGAGGAGCTCAGCCTCGACGAAGCGACCCGCCGCCGGCGACTGGGGCGGCGCAGGTGCGATTACCTGCGCGTCATGCCGCCCTAGCCGAGGCCGCGGGTGACATGACCGGGGATTAGTCCGTCACCCGCCGAGAGGCCGACCCCGTGAGGAAAGACCGACATCCTCCCCAAGGGAGGGGACGTAGGTCGATGAGAGGGTACCCCAAATAGAGGGTATTCCGTCGGGCCGACCACTGATGACAAGTAACCCTGCTCCGGTGGTCAGCCCAACGACGAAGGCGACGTGGTGTTCGGGTGGGTTGCGGTGGTGCGTGCTTACGCCCCTCTGTCGCCCCGGACGGAGTGGTGCGAGGAGCGCGCCGACCGCAGACCACATCAAAAAAAAAACCGGAATGTAATTAGTATGATGCGTATTAAAGGACAATGGGCATTGCGGCCCATGAGCGGCCATCAATGAAACTAGTGTCATTTGAAAGGGGAGATCTTTGACAACAAATATTGTTCAAGGAGTACTATGAAATACCGTTTGGGAAAAAAAATATAGTTAAAATACTATTATTAAAATACTATTTTTTTTTCATTATTATTTATGTATCCTAATATTCAATACTTTTTCTATTAGAGGTCTAAGAACCTTTGTTAAAATCGGTCTCGCCATGTTTCATGCGTCAACCAATCAGCGACGAGCGCCGCTCGCACTCGGCGACTCGGCGATTACCGTTATGCTCGAGCGCACAGCGCAGTCCATCGTTGACATTTGTTTCGTTGAGTACTGTGCGATTATTATTGTTTGACAATTTCTTTTGACTCTGGCTTGCATATCGGACTTGTTCATATCTATCTTGGTGACTTGTGCTCGTTTTTTTGGACTTTGTTTAAGCAGATTCCTATAACAATGGCAGATAATCGCCAAGTGTGTATTTTATGTAATCGATCCGTGATAAACAGAAGAAGATACGAAATAACCCGTGCTCGGTTTGAAGAACATCCCGCTGTAGGCCAATATATCTTTGAAGCTCTTACCTCTGAACATCAGGTAAGTACATCAAACGAAATCATTATTTCTTAGTTGTCACGTCAACGATATAGTACTGTTTAACTTGAGGTGGTCACAGTGTTTTAACTCTCGCGCATTGAGATTACATTTCGCTGTAAGTAGTAAGTAAACTGTTACCGACGCGGCGACGTTGTCGTTCCGTTTGATCCACGGGGCGAGAACGGGACAGAAGTATCGGTATTTACGTATGAGTAAGCGAGATAATTAATACTGCTTAGGCAATCGAGTAAAATATTTTTCTTTATATTTCGCTTTGTTTGAACAGCGTTCAATGAAAATAACTAAGCGTTTTAACTAATTGTAATACTCTCATTTTCAGATACAATACAATGGTCAGGAGTACATTTGTCGACCATGCTGGCAACGGGCAGAAAGAGCTGCGCAGCCAAGAGAAGACCGTCCACACGAATGTGTATTACATATTGAAGAATATTCAAGACTCCCTAATACAGCAACGCGTTGTATGTATGAAAACTGCAGACGAACGGATCTCCGAAGGATTCCGGATAACATTAAAGTGACATTCTTGATTCATTTTAATTTTTATATTCCAAATAGTGCAAGAGATTGCGATTATCATTTGGTATCCAATGATTGGGATCAAATAATTGACAGCCCTAACTTGCTCCACGACTTCAATGCCACACATTTTATGCATATCATGAGCCTCATGAAAATCGCGGTGCTTCGAGGATCTATACTAGATTTTGATAATATAGATGACATGGACCCAAATGAAGTATACATCCGATTAGGCGTTAGTCGAGACCAATTGATGAATATTTTGGAACAAACTCCTTCATTGTCGAACGTATCAACACGCCCGAAAACATCTTTGGCATGCTACTTAATGAAACTGCGAAGCGGTGAAGCAAATGAAAGGCTGGCGACGCTTTTTAATATGAGCCGTAGAACCCTAGAACGACATTTAACGTTCGCCAGAGACTCTCTTTTACTGGACTTCGTTCCCCGGCATCTTGGTTATGATCATCTCAATAGAATTGATGTAGCTAACCGAAACCTACAAGTTCCAAATGCAATTTTTGGAAATGCAAATGCCTTAAACAGAAAGGCAATTGTGATAGCAGACGCCACTTATATATATATATACAAAAGTCCGCAAACTATTTATTCCAAAAGCGATCATATAGTCTACACAAATACACGAATTTGTTGAAACCGTTTTTAATAGTGTGCTGCGATGGCCACATTTTAGATGCCTTTGGGCCATATTCAGCCATAGAATCAGATGCACAAATAATGAAAAATATGATTGACGACGAAGGAAATCCTTTCCATTGGTTTTTTGAACATGGAGATGTGTTCATCTTAGACCGTGGGTTTCGCGACGTAATCGACGACTTACATGCCTATGGTTATGAAGCTCACTTACCGAAAACAAAAAATCGAGACGAAGATCAATTGACGACAGAACAAGCGAATAAGTCTAGGTTGGTTACTATGTGCCGCTGGGTTGTTGAAGTTATAAATGGTTGGTTCAAACGCGATTTTAAACTATTCCGACAAGACTTTTTCAATCGTGCTTTGCCTCATATGATGACAGATTTTAGAATAGGTGCTGCATTATTGAATGCTTGCAGAGAACCATTGTCAGATAACGTTCACGCTGAAACATTTATAGAAGTTATAAACCAAAGAGTGAACCAACCAAATAACCTAGCAGAGTATGTCCTAGCCAACAACCTTAATCGTAGACGGGCTAGTTTCGATAGCATTACAGGAAACCAACCTAACATAAGTGATTTTCCTTTGCTGACTGAGGACGATTTAACCATTTTTGCACTTGGTACATACCAAGTGAAGCTAGCCCGCAGCTATTATGTGGAGCATGTGCGACAAGGTCTCTATAATATAGAAACGTATAGGGACCCCGATGTTACAGGCCTAGGCAGGTGCGGCATCACAGCAACAAATGTTTGGCTGCTAAGATGTCGAATACAATCTAGACATACTAGGTCAAAAATATATTATTCGTACATTATAGTAGATAGAGAGAAAAGCGGCAGAGAAGCCATAGAAAACTACTATTGCAGTTGTCTAAGCGGTAAGCGCACTCTTGGTTGCTGTGCCCACATTATGTGTGTAGTGTGGTATTTAGGGTGGGCGAGAAACCAAGAGGAAGATATCCGTTTACCAGCTCATTTTTTAAACGATATTATTGTAGACGACAATTGAATCCCATCATTTTCTTTTTTTAAAGGAATACTAGCATTATATACGAGCATTGTATATGTGTCTGTCAATAAATCGATGTATTTAATAACCAATTAACCTTTAGTTTTATTTAATCCATCATTATCTTATACTTAGACATACATTACGTTTTATCATTTACGTACTTTCGGTTTAATTAATTCGATTTTTTTATATGATCAACGCTTTATAACTTTTTATCTAAACAAGTTGCCGAAATAATTTTTTGCAGTCTTAATATATACATAATTGTCGACTAAAAAATATATAGGACAGATGTGGCCGCCGATGGGACAAGCGCCATACATTTTTGCCCATTGTCCTTTGTCGGTACATCGATGAATGTATGTATACGGCTCAAGACGCAATTATTACCATAGGAAAGTTTCTATGCGTTTGTGTTATGCTGAGTGCCCGACTAGCTCTATCTCTTACTCTCATGCAAAGGAAGCGGAAAGAAGTTGATGAATCCTGGCGAATCTAAGTAGAACAAACGATTTTTTTAAGCGGATTATTGCATCCGACCACTGCCGTCAAGTCACCTGCGGGTGGGTTACGGGCGTACGCGCTTACGTCCCTCTGTCGCCTCGGACGGAGCAGGCGAGGAGTGCGCCGACCGTAACCCACCTCCAAAAAACCAACCCCAAAAAAAGCGGATTATTGCATCTTTGATAGGCGTGCAAAGTTTAAAGAAAATTTGATCGCTCAAAGTAGGACAAAATTGAGCTCAAAGGTGGGCGTTACAAACAAACATACAGGCGAAGCTAATAAAAGCGTGTTAAAAAGAACACGACGCATTACAAATTTTTGTTTTGGTGCGTGCAAACGAATCTCACAATCGGGTATAAATAAGCGCACTTTCTTGCGCTAAATTTTAGTTGCGATATGTCTCAATGGCCGGTCTCGGCTGTGTGTTACATGTAATTGAATCAGGAATTGCTATTACATACAGCGTTTACGTAACGTAGGACTAAGTTATTAAGAAAGCCGCATAATTAATAATACAGATGTAAGTGTTGGTTAACTAACCGTTGAAAGGCTAACCTATTTCGTGTAAATATTTTCGTCATAGAATATTTATTATCTAGTAGAAATGTACTAGGTCTATTATTAGCGAAATCTAAAGTAACGCCTTTGCATGTAGATAATAATATGCCAAAGAAACACATTTTATAGCTTTCTGACTATAAACAAAGGTATCATGTATTTCAAATTTAGAACAGTTTAATTAGATTAAAAAAGATATCTTAAAATAAACATGGTTGTCTGTAAAGTCGGTTTACGTTTACGGACGATAGTTTAACGTGACAACGTCATAACAAAACATTGATGAAATGACTGCATACTTTTATGAATAAAATTGAATCAGCGTATCGGTACAATGAGCGTAACGGGAGCGTAACGGGTACTTCGAACGTTCGAAACATGAATCTAAAAATACTACAGGCGCGCAGGCGATTACACACGTACACACGCACACCACTCTACAAATTATGAAATCAAATTTTGTTTTTATTAACATAAATCGTCGAAATACTTTTAAAAGTAATGTTAAAAACCTTTTTAAGTTTTTCAAATGTATTGTGACACCCTTTGAATGCACAAAACGTCATAATTACCTATTTATGTTTTAAGAGTTGCCTACGTATGTGCAGTAAAATGGCCTTGTACACTACGGAACGGTTTCAGCGTCAGCTCCATTAGGCTCCAATTGAAATGCTTCACTTTTTGTCGGCGAACTTACCTTCTATACGTTATTATTCTAAGGGTTTTATGTTGAGTTTACCTTCTCTTGCACAAACGTTAAATGCATATTATCTCCGTCACCAAACGGAAAAAATATGTGTAATAGGTATTTACTGTTAACTTTCATAGTAGTTAAATATACTTTAGTTAAAACTAAGCAATGTAATCAGGTAATCATTGCAAGAAAAGTAAAACTTGAATAAATTCTATGCTAACTTGTTTAAGCAGCATGTTGTGATAGGTAAATTTTCTTACAAAATGGAAGCAACTGCGGCAACTCAAATTATATTCTACCATAGGTATAAGTGCTGAGAGCCTAGACGAATGTTACAAAGTCGTCTTTTGCAATATACACATTAAAAACAAACTACTTGCTCATTAATTAGAGGATACCTGTATTTTAATGAGACCCAATAAAATTTTTGCCAAATCTAAACGCCTCATAACGCTCATTCCATTCTTAAGGAATATACCAAGAATGAGTACTAATTGACGTTTAGTTTTTGCATTAATTATAACTAAACGACAGTGGATTACTCAGACATAATAAAAACGGTGTATTATAATTCTATAGCTAATAAAAAAATATTTCGATGTATACAGACATTCGGAGTTCCACTGTACTTTCTTGTTTTTTTTTTACATTAAATAATACTATTTGTATTAAAAAATATCAATCGTGTTTAAACGAGTGTTTTTTTTTTTGCCTTGCATATATTCGTATTATTTGACAAGTGCAATACGAACAGAACATTTTTATTTCGACCCATAAGACTTCATAAGAGTAATACAACAACCCTTCGCTTAAGAGGCGTGCATTAATACTAAATTGTAAGTTATACAACTAACCTGTTAAGCCTTTATAATCTTAAATCATTGGTTAATCGAACTAAGGAAATGTCCAGCGTTAAGTGGAACTTTCGATGTTAGTGCCTTGGCCTTACTTAGGAATTGCTTAATTGCATTGTTGTTGTATTTTGGTTTATTTATATTATGGTTTATATTTACTATTGCATGTCTTTCTTTCACTATCTCTGTGTGCGTATGCGTGTACATGGCGCGAGAGATGTAAACAAAACATCACTTATGATAAGCTGTCTGACTTACCTGGTATACTTAATACATTAATTTCTTTCCTATTGCAGAGTAGAAGTATGCCGAATAGAGATAAGTATAAATAAGTTGAAAAGGAACTATGTTTTTTATAATTATTGTATTGCTTGCAATTAGTATTTTATTGTTATATTCGTCTGTTATTTTTTATTGCAGTGCACATTAATTTAACTATTTAGAGTGACCGATCTGTTTGGTCAAGGATTTTTAAGATGTGTCTGGAGATCCTAGCCATTGACGGTTACCGTGGGTCAACAAGAAATGGCTTACTTAACAATACATATTTAAAACGCATAAAGCAGAAATGCAAATGATATTAATAAAATAAAAAAATATCGCAATGTATCTGACGCCGGCCGTAAGAAAAATTTGGGAAAAGTTACGACGTATGTTGAGTCTTATTTACTTTTTTTCAGTTTTGCCCAGACTCTGGGTGAGCGCTGAGGGCTCTTAATCCGGTAAAACTTCAAGCGACCTGTGTACTGCAGAATTATTTTTGAATTTGTTATTAGTAATAATATTAAAAAATAACAATTAATTTTGTAGTTTCCTTTCTTGCCCGCGGGTGTGATAGAAAACGTTTATGAGATATAATATGTATATTATATGCATGATTTCTTTGGCGCTGGGCTACGGTCAGCTCATCCGTTGCCCGGCTCCGTTTGGGGCGACAAAGGGGCGACACGCGACCCCATAACCCACCCGTGACATGTTGCCTTCGTCGTTGGGCCGACCAACGGTGCAGGGTGATTTGTCGTCAATGGTTGGCCGGGCGGCGGCGATTCATAAAAGATAGGGGTTTTCTGGTCTGGCTGTGTTTGGTTGGTTGATAGAAAAACCGTAGTAACTTCATTTATACAGTCACTGCCCTATCCGAAATTATCCGTTTTTACATCGGTTTCAGTTACGGTTTCTGATATATTTTCATTTCGGATATTCAAAAGTTTCATTTACAGTTAATAGGGCAGTGGCTGCAAATAATTACGGGTTGCAAGGAATATTATTCTGTGTAGGAATATTGTTGTATGGCAATGGCGTGGTGGATAGATAGTAGCTGATAATCACTACATTGGCATAGTGAAAATTGCTGATATGTCGTAGAAAAAATATACCATTAATATTTTTTGTCGAACCAAAAATTCTAGCATAGAAACCGATAGTCGGTAGTCACGTCTCTCAGCGTGCTATGGCTATGCTCGGGATTTCTCTGCGAGATAGAATCCGGAATACGGAAATCCGCAGAAGAACGGGTGTAACCGATATAGCACGAAGAATTATCACGCTGAAGTGGCAATGGGTAGGCTACATCGCTCGACGAACCAACAACCGCTGGGGAAGAAAGGTTCTCGAGTGACGACCACGTATCGGCTGCTGTAGCTGTAGGCACCGTTGATGCAGGCGGCACAGGACCGCACTTTGTGGTGTAACACGAGGGAGGCCTATGTCCAGCAGTGAACGGCGATTGGCTGAAATGAATAATATAAATAACCAAAAATCGTAAGTTATTTATCATTATCATCATCTCAGCTCACGAATATAGGAATAGCTTATGGCCGTGACGTCCGCGTGGAACAGTTATTCTGGGATAATGCTAACTTTAACCCACGACTCTGTTTACGTAGAAGGTGAAAATATTTCTATATAATACAATTCTGTCACACATGATTGTTACGAAACCTAACCGTTTATGTAGTGCACGCAGCGGAAGCTCTCAAAAGGAAAATAAAACCCAATTCTGAAACATTTTTCATAGTCGCTTCACTTCTAGTAGTTTTAGATGATCTTCCTCGATAAATGGGCTATCTAACACTGAAAGAATTTTTCAAATCGGATCAGTTTATTTCATGAAATTCGCGCGTTCAAACAAACAAACTCTTCGGCTTTATATATTAGTATAGATATCTACAAAGAATACCAGTTAACGTTCAGTTTTTTAATAATTATAACTAAACGAGACACCAAATTCCCAGCCATTTGCAATATGAAACACCGTTTAAAAATTCTAATGCTAATAAAGAAAGAAATGCCTCAATATATGAAGTTTTATGATCGTAATGGCTATTTTCAAATGCAAAAAAGTAATACGTCAATTCTTTGTTTTAATGTGGCAGTTAATCTTGACTTTACCTCTTTTTTTTTTAATTTCAATCCATTAATAGAACACTTGCTGATAGTTCAAGGTCGTATGATTCTCAATTATTGTGTACATTTTAACTTGGCTGCACTAATGACGTTGTAGTCTAGACAGCGACGTACAAAGCTAATTGTCATTGATTCGAACCCCACGGCGAATAGTTCTTTTTGAAAAATAATTGTAAGTTTTTTATGTCATATTGCTGTCGATAGCAAACGAGCAAACCGTACACCTGATGGTAAGTGATAATGTCGCACATGCACCTTTGCTAGGCCGCTGCATACCGCGAAGAAAGTGAAATGTGTGTGAATCCATCCATCCATCCATCCATCAGCCTACGGACGTCCACTGCTGGACATAGGCCTCCCCACAAGAATGCCACTCGGAACGGTCCTGCGCCACTTGCATCCAACGGTTCCCTGCGACTTTGAGAATGTCGTCAGTCCACCTAGTGGAGGGTCATCCTACGCTGCGCCGTCCGATTCGTGGTTGCCACTCAAGAACCTTTCTTCCCCAATGGTTGTCGGTTCGACGAGCGATGTGGCCTGCCCATTGCCATTTCAACGTGCTAATTCTGCAAGAAGAACGGGTGTAACCGACATAGGTTACACCCGTTCTTCTACGGATTTCCGTGTTCCGGATTTTATCACGTAGAGAAATACCAAGCATAGCCCTCTCCATAGCACGCTGAGCGACTTTAAGTTTTTTTATGAGGCCGATATTTAGAGACCACGTTTCAGTGCCGTAAGTCATCGCTGGTAACACGCACTGGTTATAAACCTTTGTTTTCAGACACTGCGGAATATTGGACGAGAAGATCCAAGAAGGTGTGTGAATGCGTGCAATGACTTTTAGTAATGCTAAAAGCATCATCCACCACACGCATCACACCTCAGAGCTCCTCCAGCTCTCTTGCTCATCGAACGTGCAGTAGCTAATTGCTACTCCTCAGACGTCGATTTTCTGCGAGAGTGGTACCATCCCGGACAGACTGGCCTGCGACTGTAGACAAATAACTGTCGACAGTATGGTCTTACAACATAAATATTAACGAACGAACGTACGTTTTGGATGTCATGGACGCAGGATAATTCCATACAAGAGTCTTCTAACTCTATACTTAGTTATCGGGCCGGCCACTGATGACAAGTAACCCTGCTCCAGTGGTCGGCCCAACGACGAAGGCGACGTGGTGTTCGGGTGGGTTGCGGGAGTTGCGTGCTTAAGCCCCTCTGTCGCCCCGGACGGAGTGGTGCGGAGGCGCGCCGACCGCAGCACACCCCAAAAAAAAAAAAAAAGTCTATACTTAGTATCCATTGTATTTTTTAAGTGAAACATCTATCATCATTATCATTTCAGCTCATATACACCCCATTGTTGGGCGCGAGACTTCTCCACAATAAGAGAGAAATTAACCTTACTATATATACCATGCTGGTTAGGCAGGTTGGTATAAGATTTTATTTCGAGTTTTCCTTCACTTGCATAGATATTATATGCGTATTATATCCCTTAGTCATGTTTTACAACATCCACGGGGAAGATAGGGAGTGGTGAATTGTATTCTTACTCCGTCACCACACAGAATCACCACGTGAAACATCTATAGTCGTACGTAAAACCAATTGAAGGCGTGTCGACGCATGTTACGAGTAAGGCTTCCAATCCCGCAGCCTGAATTCAATCTCGGTATTTGCGGGATTACGAATTTTCAATCCGGCGGGATCTCGGTATTTGCGGGAGCCCGCATTTTGAAAATATTCACATTTATATAAGGCAAATAAAATAATGAATTAATCAACTCCATATTTATTGACGTACATATTACTATTAATATGAGATCAATCAAATTACACCGTTTATTTGTAACGAAAAAGAATGAATTAATCAACTAACTACACATTTATTAAAGTATTAATATTAGTATGAAATCAATGAAATTTCTCCGTTTGTTTATCACAAAAACCCTAGGAATTATCAACTAACTCCATATTTATTTAAGTATTACTATTACTACTAGTATGAGATGAATCAAATTACACCGTTTAATTATCACACTAAAAGAGTGATTTAATCAACTAACTACACATTTATTTACGTATTACTATTAGCATGAGATCAATCAATTAAAAAATTACACCGTTTTCTTTCTTCGCAAAAACAGTAACAAATACTGAATAAAAGACAAAACAAATCTTCTTTAAAATAACATAAAGAAAAATTTAAAAATCAACCAAATAAAAAACATTAAATTTATATAGGATATGTTAAGTTTGAAGTACCGCAAAACCCGCGGATCCCGCGTCCGTAATCCCGCATCATGCGGGATTGGAAAATGGCGCGGGATCCCGCAAAACCGAAAACCTAGTTACGAGTATAGGTGTTATTGTTATATGATAGTAAGTATAGTTCCGGGCAATTGTCACAGTAATACCGTCAGCGGCATCGAATATAACAATTATACAGGATGTATCAGGTTATGGGGCAACTGGTCAAACAGGAGTTAGGTAATGGCGGTAGGAACCCATGAAAAAAAATTTGAAGGAAAAATATTGATTCGTTAATGAATTAGAGACCTGTAAAGTTTTCAATTTTGTCATCGATTTTTCGTGTAAATCTGATTGAAATGTATAAAGTCAGTGATACTTAATCTACGACATATTCGTACTTTGTTAAACGTTCAATAGAAATTGAATAAATCAATGATTACGTTCGCATAAGCAAGACAAACTTCGCTTTAAATCAGCTGATCGGCCGATTACCGTTGGCGGCTCGCGTTTGTACCTACACTGTCATTGAAGCGTTTGCGCAATTCTAGGTATAAATGAATGAAATTATACAGTCGAAGCTTTACATGCCTACATGTATTCTGTCTGTACATGCCTACATAATACGTAACAATTAAGGCATAGACTCTTAAAGACACATTTTTGAAATCACTATAACTTTTATGTTATATTGTTTTTTGTGTACATTCTAATTACGATCTATGACCGTTAAACTACAACATACTCGAACAGTTGCTCCATAACCTGATACACCCTGTATTATTACGGAAGTCACTGATTAAAACAATTGAGTTTTCACAATTTGAAATATTTTTGAATTTTTAATTCTTGTATGTAATGAAAATAAATGCTTATTGAATAAAAATCATTTGCTGGAAAATAATCGTAATGTTTTATTTTTACATTATATCGTATTAGTTCCTGTCGTAATCTGTTCTTTTACGGATACTACAACTAAATCGTGTGGTGTCCGAGTAAGAATACAATTCTCTCTGTCTCCACTCCCTGTCATGCCCGTGGATGTCGTAAAAGACGACTAAGGGATATAATAAGCATATAACATCTGGGCAAGAGAAGTAAAACTCGAAACAAAACCCTATTCCAACACGTCTGACCAGCGTGGAACAGTAGGTCAATGCCACTCCCATTACGGAGGAGGCCTGAGCCCAACAGTGGGACAGAAATAAGCTGAGACGATGGTACTCGTACAAAATCTTGTAAATAAAACTCCTTTTTTACGGATTTTATCGCGTTTGTATTTGATTTAGGATTGCCCGACGTTTTGAATACTTTACAGCATTCATGATTACCGACGGACTAAGATATCTGACGTCCAAACAAGTCAACGTTATTACAGACTTTTATAATTACAGAAAACCGTTCGCTACAGAAAATTAGTTATTAAGTCTTGACCCACCTTTTTAATACAAATATATTGCCAGTACAAGAAGAAAATAATTCTATATGAAAAAATTATATTGTTTATGATTAGTAATTATTCAACATTAAAATTTGTAGTAATTATTATTATAGTTTGTTAATTTAAACCTAACAAAACTAATATATTACCACCGGATCAGAACGCGGCTACACTGAGAAAGATCCGGCAAGAAAACTCAGAGGACATAATGCTAAATTAATATTGATTTTTAAACGGTTTTATTTAGCTTACCCCGTTTGTTTGTTTATTTTTTTCTTTGTTGGATCAAATTTAGTTATTCAAATTTCACCCTCTTTTGGTATACGCCTTTGGTTTTGGTGACAATACAATTATGTATAGTCAATATTTTTGTAAATTCATGATGGCCGCCGTTACAAAATGGCAGATAACCTATTTTTTTTAAACGGTTTTATTTCGCTTACCCCGTTTGTTTGTTTATTTTTTTCTTTGTTGGGTCAAATTTAGTAATTGAAATTTCACCCTCTTCCTGTCAACCAATTGATCTGAAATTTGGTATACGCCTTTGGTTTTGGTGACAATACAATTATCTATAATCAATATTTTTGTAAATTCAAGATGGCCACCGTTACAAAACGGCAGATAACCTATTTTTTTTTCAATCCCATCAATATGGGTATCAAATGAAAGGGCTTGACAAGTAGAATACAATGCACTCTCCAAATTCAATGTCTAAGATGGCTGCCGCTACAAAATGGCGGACAATCTATTTGCTTTTCAATCCCATTAATATGGGTATTAAATGAAAGGGTTTGAGAAGTAGAATACAGTGCTCTATACAAAATCAATTAAAAACTAAAAACTTGAAAATAAAAACGGAAAAAAATATTTTTAAATTAAACGGTTTTATTGTAAAGAAACAGTAAAAATAAAATCGTGGGGCACGTCAAATATCTACAATCGTCGATTAAAATATTTGTTTTGTAGTGTCCCACGATTTTGTTTTTACTGTTTTTTTACAATAAAACCGTTTAATTTAAAATTATTTTTTTCCTTTTTTATTAAACGGTTTTATTTAGCTTACCCCGTTTATTTGTTTATTTTTTTCTTGGTTGGGTCAAATTTAGTAATTGAAATTTCACCCTCTTACTGTCAACCGATTAATCTGAAATTTGGTATACGCCTTTGGTTTTGGTGACAATACAGTTATGTATAGTCAATATTTTTATAAATTCAATATGGCCGCCGTTACAAAATGGCGGATAGCCTATTTTTTTCAATCCTATCAATATGGGTATCAAATGAAAGGGCTTGACAAGTAAAATACAATGCACTATACAAATTCAATGTCTAAGATGGCCGCCGCTACAAAATGGCGGACAACCTATTTGCTTTTCAATCCCATTAATATGGGTATTAAATGAAAGGGTTTGACAAGTAGAATACAGTACTCTATACAAAATCATTATAAAAACTAAAAACTTGAAAATAAAAAAGAAAAAAAAATTAAATTAAACGGTTTTATTGTAAAGAAACAGTAAAAATAAAATCGTGGGGCACGTCAAATATCTACAATCGTCGATTAAAATATTTGTTTTGTAGTGTCCCACGATTTTGTTTTTACTGTTTCTTTACAATAAAACCGTTTAATTTAAAAATTATTTTTTTCTTTTTTTATAAAACGGTTTTATTTAGCTTACCCCGTTTGTTTGTTTATTTTTTTCTTTGTTGGGTCAAATTCAGTAATTGAAATTTCACCCTCTTCCTGTCAACCGATTAATCTAAAATTTGGTATACGCCTTTGGTTTTGTTGACAATACAATTATGTATAGTCAATATTTTTGTAAATTCAATATGGCTGCCGTTACAAAATTGCAGATAGCCTATTTTTTTCAATCCCATCAATATGGGTATCAAATGAAAGGGCTTGACAAGTAGAATACAATGCACTATACAAATTTAAAATCTAAGATGGCCGCCGCTACAAAATGGCGGACAACATAATAATATAGGTATTAAATGAAAGGGCTTGACAGGTAGAATACAGTGCTATATACAAAATCAATATAAAAACTAAAAACTTGAAAATAAAAAAGGAAAAAATAATTTTTAATTAAACGGTTTTATTGTAAAGAAATGGTAAAAATAAAATCGTGGGGCACGTCAAATATCTACAATGGTCGATTAAAATGTTTGTTTTGTAGTGTCCCACGATTTTATTTTTACTTTTTGTTTACAATAAAATCGTTTAATTTAAAAATTATTTATGTCATTTTTTTATTATGTTTAAAGGCGGCTCACTTTGTTTTACTAAAAGGTTTTTTGATTTATAAAATTATGTTTAACTAATATTCCGATGCTTATATCCTCCTCGAAACATTAAATTGTATTTTATTATGAGGCTAAGCTTTACGGTATAAAGCGTAGAAATTAAGCGTCCAAGTAATTCTATGCACATAAATTATATATATCTCGTGTAGCGCCCTCGTGTACCGGTAACATTACTTAAAAGCACAGAAAAATTAATAAGAAGTATTAATATTTCTGTGCTTAAAAGCCTCGCTGCAAAATCCTTGCCCATATTTAAAGATCAGAAATCATTACCAAATGTTTATGTACGAGATGTGTATAAATATGCATTATATTTTTCTTAATTGCGAATTATTTTTGAAAACTATTTCAACATAGGCGTAAACTTGACCGCAATTATTACTTCAAGTCAAATAATGTAGTTTGTTTATAATTATGCAAGTACATAATATGTATTTAAATATGTAAGTAATACACCATACCACACCTTCGGTTTATTTAGTAAGAACATGGCAAATACTATACAAAATCTGTTTGTGTTTTGATAACATTATCTTTTATGGGTAAATTCATTTATTTTCTATAAGCATGTTGTGTGGCAGTGGACACTGGATAAGTATACTTTCAAAGTTCCAACCCTTACAACCTTTTCAGGCGTCACCTGAAAAGACGACTAACAGCTTTATAAAATGTAATACACTGTAAGTTCTAATCTGTTATGATTTCAAAAACTATTTTTACGGATTTTATCGCGTTTGTACAGTAGAAACTCGATTAACCGGACTAATTGTTGTCGTTAAGCGTTCGGATAATTGAAAATCTGGATAACCAAATGTATAAGAAACCTCCTTTGGTTTTGTGCATATGTAATATATACATAATTTTATGTGTCTATTAAAAGACGAATACATATCCCGCGGGGCACTAACACCAGTGCGGAGTAACAATTACTAACTAAAACAATAACAAACGCGTGGTGGCAGCAATCCCGCGAAGCGCGGGCAGGACATGCCATTACAGTCACGTTCATGCTTTTATAAATTCAATTTGTTGGTACAATACGTAGGTCGCAGTTGGTAGTCCGGATAATCGTGAATCTGTATAACTGAGGTCCGGATAAACAAGTTGCTACTGTATTTGATTTTGAATTTGCCAACGTTTCGTACACTTTCAGTGTTCATGATTAAGGGTGGACTGTCTGTTCGTGACTATGAAAAGTGTAAAAATTGTTGTTTTCTTTTTTTACAATTTTTTTTAAGAAATAAAATACTGCCCTACAGAAATAATCCTTGCACTGCGTGTGACTTTATAAACATATAATTTAACGGACACAAATTCTTGACTCATCTGTCAGTACAATGTGTGATATTTCTGTTAACATCAAAAACCATTAGATTACAAAAAGAAAATGCCTTCTTAATTTAGATTAATATAATACGGCAAATTCTTTGATGTATTAATAAAGTAAAATAAAAAGAATACTTAAACAACGAAGTAAATACTACGAGGATTTGGGTCAAGAGACGAAAGCGCTGTATCACATTACTAAAGCCCGGAAGAAAGAGTGAGAGATATTAGGCATGTCAAGTACATGAAAAAGGAAACAGGCAAGCTTTTGATATGAGATGAAGTAAAAGTGTTTTGTGTGTATATTATGAAAGTTTTATAAACGAAGAGAATGTAGGGAGTAGAGATAAATTAGAAAACATCGTAGTCAGTGAGAAGTATGAAAAATTGGAAGACGTTGGAACCGGATGATATACCAGTTAAAATATGGAGGATTTTGAGAGAGGATAAGTATATTTGGCTGACCTTGTTCTTCAATAAGTTGATGAAGGAAGAAGTAATTCCAACAAATGGAGCAATAGTGCGCCCAATAAAATAGGAGGGATGATTAAGACTGTAGCAACTATCTAGAAATAAAGTTTATGTCACATAGTATGAAAGTGTGGGCAAAGGATTGAGGAGCGATTGCGAAAGGAAAGGAAGTTCACTAAACAATTCGGATATATGCCGGGTCGCGAGACAACTGATGTTATATTTACACTGCACCAAATACGTGGATAATTTCCTGGTGCACTTAAAAACTTGCATATGGAGTTCCTTAATCTTGAGAAGGCATATGACAAAATACGGAGAACAGTTTTGTGCTGTGTACTGAATGAGAAAAAAATGCTTGTGAGAGTATATAAAGTTAGTCTGTGCTATAGCACTAAGTTAGTCTGTGCTATAACTAAGCGGTAGATATACCGGCGCTTTAGGTCATACGTAAACGTACGTTCTGACCGTAAGAAGGCAGCAATGATAGATTCTTAACCTGACCCTATGTAGGGAGTCCTGAACTTAGAAGTCAGGATTCCCTAAGTCTATGTAGAATTCATTCATCTTTGGCTGTTGAGTTGTCTAAGATCGGATCTCTCGAGCTGGTTAGTTATAGTTTAGTTTAGTTATAGTTTTTAAGTTAATGGCCAGACTATTTATTTACATACATGTATTGGGTTATTTCTCATTTCCATTAATTTGTTACGTTTATGTAAACTCAGACATATTTGCTAATATACCACAGGAAGAACAACACTCGAATATCAACAGAGCGTGTACTTAGAAGGACTTTGTGAGTAATAATATAACAATAAGAACCTTGACGAGCCATGACGTCGTCAGTAAATATCTGATAACAAATATTTTTACCGATCTCTCAACCCAAATTCTCACGGTCAGCAGATGAATGTATACGCCATGAGTGTAGCGCGCTAATCGACGATGCGCGCCACACACTGGAAGTATGCCCCGCCTGGGGGCCTCAGCGCCACGTCCTGTCAACGGAGATAGGAACAACGGACCTGTCGTTGCTGACCATCATCTCCAAGATGCTCGGCAGCGACAGCTGTTGGTCGTCGATGGCCTCCTTCTGTGAGGCTGTCATGACAAGGAAGGAGGCCGCGGAGCGTGCCCGCGAGGTGCTTCCGTCCGCCGACTCGCTCCGCCGGCGGCGACCAGGGAGGAGGAGACGCCGTTATGCTCTTCTTCTCCCACCGCCCTGAATGATGACAGGACGTGGCCAGACGGCCAAGCGTTGGGGTGTCGGGGATAGAATGTCATCAGATGATCTCTCTGGCACCCCGTAAAAGCGCGGAAGGGGCCGCTGTGGTTTTAGTGGGTATTTCGGTCATATTCGTGGCCGGCGAGTCCCACACACACTCCCGTCTGTAACCGGCGGGGGATTGGTGTGCGTAAATGCATTTCCACAGCGTGACAAAAAAAAAAGAAAAAGAAGATGAATGTATAAACCACTAAACAATGATGTTCAGACCTACAGTTGACTCTCGATAATTTGACACTTATGGAGACAGGAGTTTGAATTACCAAGAGATAGGGAGGATAAATCAACTAAACAACAGTTTGATCAAAATTTGCAATCATTTTGAAAATAAGTCGCTTTTTGTTGATTTTAGTCTTGGACAATGAAATCCAATGAATTTTTAATAGCTCTTAAGCTGTGAAGAAATCGTTTTTATAGTTTGATGAAACACTAGAACGTATTTCATATGATAAATATGTAAAAAGTGGAACTTTGAGAAAAATTTCCGTGTGGTGACGGAGTAAGAATACGATTCCTTCTCTTTGTTGCCCGTGGATGTAGTAAAAGATGACTAACACACACTGACTGACAGACTGAGTAGGGCAATTGCCGTCCCATTGTGAAGGGGGCCCGAGATCGTCAGTGCGACTTAGGCTGTGATTATGCTGATGATCGAGAAGAGACTAATAGACGTCTTCTCCGTGTCTTAGGTTCATCGAAACAACCATCAACCTAACGACGTTTAATGCTGGATACAGGCGTCTCATGCGTATAAACAGTGCAAGTGCAACAAGAGAATAAAGGTATAATGTTTATTCTATTGTCGGCGGTAGACTGACAGCTGCCTTCCCAAGTCATGAGAATGTGGAAGTTCCACAATCCACTCAAGCATTCTCATGAAAATTACGCTCATTAAATTAATTATTAATTTTAAAAAATAACCCGATCGCTATTCTTTACATTAAAACCCCACAATACTCAGCGGGATGAATAGTAAAATTATCAGCTAATACTAATGAAAAAAAAAAACTATTTCATTTACTCTATTACTTCTCGCGTATAAACGATATTAATTATTAGGTACTACATATGAAATTGGCGTTTTGTACGAGAGGAATATAAAGTCATTTTTTTTTTGTAAAATATATTTAATTAATCAAAGTACACCGTTGTTATCTATGCACTTTTGCCATCTCATAGGTCATCGAGTTATTTTATTAGTCTTATTGATCCCTTTACTAAAAAAAAAACCATGGAGGTGAGAATCAATAAACTCTTTGAAGGCGATTTGGTCTGCCGCATCGGAGTTGCAATTTTTCCCTGTAAGAAGTTGTCCAAATGCCGGAAAAATGGTAATCTGTTGGAGCAGGGTCCGGGGAGTATGTTGGATATCGCAGACATTCCAATTGTAGCTCATCTAATTTAGTGGTTGTTTGTTGTGCAGTGTGTGGTCTTGCGTTGTCGTGAAGCAGCAGTGGCCTTTTTTTTTGGGTTGGGTCGCGGTCGGCGTTTTCCTCGCACCACTCCATCCGAGGCGACAGAGGGGCGTAAGCACGCACACCCACAACCCACTCGAACACCACGTCGCACCATGGTCAAGCTCCATACAAAGCCGTCTCAAAACCGTTTCAGATGGAAGTCGTTGTAATGGAATAAAATTAATAAATTAATATAGTCTAATAAATAAGCTTTCTTTTCGCAAATTTTTAGTTTATTTTTAATCATAATGTATATAAATAGGCATTAAAGCTAACTCATGTTTAATAACGTAGTTTTGACGCAATACGTTACCACAATTCAACGCCACATTACTGAGAAGTTTTTCATATAAATATACAAGTATTATACATTTTTGGAATGCTTATGATCTCCTTATAGCGTTTCATAATTAATATTATAAATATTGGTTTAATAAAATACAATTAACCAATATAGTTTAAGATGGTATATATTTTAGTGTTCGTTTTTTTTAACGAGACTTTTACCCTTTACCGCTGCTTGCCGCTGTCGAGATATTTGTTGTTTTAAGATTTTTATACGAGTACATTAGTAAATGCAAAGAGAAAAAACAAATTTGCTCAAATTTGCACTTTTTCATACACGGGGCCAAAATATATCGCGAGATAAAAAAAATATTTTTCAATTTTGTTTTATTTTTCACAAAATTATTATAGTATCTATTAACGTCAAATTGATTACAGTGCAATGTTTTTTGTGGTTTGGCACAGTTTTAACCACCTTACTTGATAAAATATGGTCGCTTATTATCTATTAAGGTCAAATTGAAAACAGGTTGGTTATGGGAAGAGTGCAAATTATTAGTTGCCTAGCTTTTTGTACATATCACTATTTCATTAGCCTATAAAAGGAAGGCGAACCTTGAAACATTCTGAGTTGTTGGTTAGACATTCAGTTGCCCTAAAAAGCACATTATACTTAAGTATTTTCAAATATTCGCAGGAGTTAACTGATTTGAAAAATGGGTGAATTTGTTTGTAGCAAACGAGAGTTGTGCAATTTATTGATAAATGGGCATAATATAGAAGACTACATACGAGAAAATTTCAATTTGTCACCAGAGGATATGGCTACTGTGGTCTCCTACATTCATAGACAGTTGATATCTAAATGTAACGAACGCTGGAGAAATGCATCTCGAATAAAAGAACGCTTTGAAAGTAAGAACGCCAACTGGTTAGATGGTCAATTTCGTGTTCCACTAGAGTGTCGAGTCACGGTTACTGACTCTAATACGTCTGAAAGTGGTGGTGGTGGTGGCACACCTTTGAAACCATACGAAGCATCTTCAGAAAAAACAAAGAAACAAAAAAACATGGAATTGATACAAGAGTACGGACTGGACTGTGTGCTCAATGCATATGCTCAAGAGTTACGGTCTATGGGTGAGACGGAGGAGGCCACAATCATTAATATTATACGAACTTCATCAAGAAATGATAAGAAAAAAGTTCTTAAATACGTAACTGAGAACCCTGAAGACGTTACACCTTTTACAAAGGAAGAAGCACTACGGACATTTATTGACTTAGACCTTAACAAAGAACAATATGGGAAACTTCGACTTTTTTGAAGGACAAGAACTGCTCAGTTTTTCCTTCTCATCCAACTTTACTCGAAGCAAAGAAAATGTGTTACCCACCAGATTCGAGCATAACCATTACTAACATAAGAGCAAAAGTGAATCTGCAAGACTTGTTGGATCATACTGTGGCACGTATTTTACAAATTGGTTCAGTTTATAAAAGTTTAGAAAGTTGAAACTATTCTGTAAATGGGGTTGTGACGGGTCATCAGGGCAGAGTGAATACAAGCAAGTTTTGCCCGAAGAAAGCGATTTTATATCAGATGCAAACCTTTTCATTGCTTCACGTACCCATTAGACTCATAGATGAGACAACTAATACTGTTGTTTGGAAGAATTAAACCTGCTCATCTGTTAGATATTGCAGACCTATATTGTTAGAGTTTGAAAAAGAAACTCCTAAAAAAATCACGTCTGTTGTGGCTGATATCAACAATAAAAAAAAACTATCTCCTTCCCTGATAAATAAAAATAGTGAGGTAATCGAAATTACTCATGACCTATTTTTAACCATGATTGATGGTAAAATAGCACAAGTTATAACTGAAACTCGTTCGAGCACTTCTTGTACAGTTTGTGGTGCTACTCCTCGGCAAATGAATAACTTAGAGGCAGTTACGACCCGAAATGTAAACGAAAGTTCATTTCAATGCGGACTTTCCACACTACATGCTTGGATTAGGAGTATGCAGATGATCTTACATATTTCCTATAACTTGTCTTTTGAAAAGTGGTCAGCTACTACACCTAAAAATAAAAAAATCAAAGACGAAAAGAAGACAACTGGTGCAAAAGTGGCTTAGGGAAGAAATGGGACTACATGTCGATAAACCTCGTTAAGGCACTGGAAATTGTAATGACGGAAACACAGCTCGGACATTTTTTCAGAATTACTCGTGCTCTGCAGCCATTACAGGTGTAGACGTAGAACTTATAAAACGAATGTACATAATACTACAAACTATGCCATCTGGAATGGCTATTGATTCAAAAAAGTTCGGTGAATACGCATATAGTACAACGTTGGGCTGTACTGTATAGGTAAATAATTATAATTGGTATTATATGCCTTCTGCCGTGCATAAAATACTTATTCACGGAGAAAAAATCATTGAGTACTATGCTATTTTACCTATCGGTCAATTGTCCGAAGACGCGCCAGAATCCTGAAATAAGGATTATAAAAAGTTTAGACTACATCATTCTAGAAAGTGTTCAAGAGCGGCTACCAATGAAGACGTGTTCCATACCTTATTGTACACTTCTGATCCATATATATCAAGTTTGAGAAATACCTCAGAAACAATATCGAAAGAACTTTTAGATGAAGCCAAGGCACTTCTAGCTGTCAATCAAATTGAAATTTGAAAAATCTGTAGGAGCTTGCTGAATTGTGTATATAATTTTTTTCTAGTTTGGGACTATGTTCTACCATTTTATGTAAATTAAACAAGCATATTTTGTATTTTTTTCTTATATAATGCATGTATTTTTTAATTTTATTTTTTTAAATTAATTTTAAACAAAATTTTTAAAATCAAAGTTATTTCATTTAAACTTTAAACATTCAAGTATATGTGTGCAAAATTACAGCTCATTTAGTTTTGAAACAACTGAGATACGGAGTTTTGAGACGAAACATACGCGATTATCCCACTGTGCGTCGCCTTCGTCGTTGGACCGACCACCGGAGGGAGCAAGGTTATTTGTCATCAGTGGTCAGCCCAACGGAATACCCCCTAGTGGGGTACCCTCCCATCGACCGACGTCGCCCCCTCGGGGAGGACGTCGATCTTTCCTCACAGTGGCCTAGAGCGATTGACCAATCTCGGTTGTTTAGCAGCTAGTTCTTCCTTCATGATTAGTAATTGCTGACAATAGATATCTACCGTAATCGTTTGGCCAGATTTTAGAAATTTGTAGTGAATGACACCAGCACTAGTCCACAAGTAACTTTTTCTCAGTCAATTTTCGTTTAGGGCAGGATTTGGCTGGGTCTCCAAGATTCAGTCATTGCGACGAGTGCCTCCGATTATCGTACATTATCCTTGTGTGGACTTATAATCACAAGTAATGATTCGATTTAAAATCCCTTCATTATTGTATCGGTTGAGCAAAGTAACACAGTAGTCGACGCATGTTTGCAAGTTCGATTCACTCATTTCATGAGGTACCCATCGTTCAAGTTTCTTTACTTTTCCGATTTGCTTCAAGTGGATTAATACAGTTTTGTCACTTACCCCGAAGCCTGCAGCTATCTCTGAAGTGCTTTGTCATGGATCCGCTTCCACAATTTAATTTTGCCGCCTTTAATTCTGCATTTTCCGTTTTGGTCTCCGACCGTCCACGAGGCTGGTTCTGTAGGTTGAAATTTCCAGAACGAAAATGTTGAAACCAAAAACGTACCGTGCTTTATTTTGCGACACCAGCACCGTACACATCATTAATCCTTCGAGCTGTTTTTGCAACACTGGTGCCACGGTAGAACTCGTACTCGTAAATATACGGATATTTCATGTTTTCCATTGTGCAGTAATAAGTGACGCCAAAGAAAAAATAACGACGAAAAAACAAATGAATGACTGTTTTCAAAAAAAGAGGAGATATTTCGGATCAAATTCGTCAGTACAACAAAACGCCAATTTCAAATGTAAGGACCTAATATATCAATAACATGACACTAGTGTCGCTAAAAAATAAAATAACTTTTAAATATAATGTTGTCAAGATTTGTTGATCGCATTACGAATCAGGCGACGCCGCGTAGGACGACCCACTATTAGGTGGACTGTCGACAATTGGAAGGTCGTGGGTAACTGTTGGATGCAAGTGGTACAGACCGTTCCGAGTGGCATTGTCGTTGGGAGGCCTATGTCCAACAGTGGAGGTCTACGAGCCGATAGATGTATGGATGGAAATATAGGTAATGGTACCACTTAAATGTGCGATAAGTAAAATAGTGAATTTATATTTCTAATTTAGATATTTTGTATGGTAAACATAAAGTTATCACAATTTGTGTCCATAAATTAGGTGATTTATTATTATCGACCACATGAGTAGTGGCTTGACTTTAATTTTGAGTCCGAGGCCGAGATGGGTAATATTAACACAAAATGTAATTGTGGTTTTGCCATAAAGCCATAGGTTTTCGGCCATCGGTTCAACGTATATAGGATTAAAAGAGTAATGCTTTTTTTCACCAACGACGCCTGATTTTTAGATTATATTGAGTGTATCTTGACAACATTTTATTCTTGCTGTTATGTGTCATACAGATAGCTTTAAATACTACCTAAACTTTGATGTCATTGATGAAAGTGGACATTTAAGTCTTTTTGCGCAGAATAGTCCTTAGGTGCTAACTTAAATTTTGGTGTTTCATGAAAGTGGGCATAAGTTTTTTATGTGCAGAATATATCTGCCTATATATCTATATCTGCCTTAGGTGCTAACCTTTTTGGTGTATTTGTTGAAAGTAAAACTTTATGTTTAGGACACAACTAGAATTATCATTTTTAACGGGACTGACCTGTTTTCAGATTCTGACTCGTTGTCCTGGCTGCACAATAATGGCCCATTCTTGCCAACAGATCATAGATAATAATTTGTTACACTAATAGGAAGGTGCTCTTATTTTTTTAGGATTATATACCTATTCCTGCAACACTTTTTGCATATCCTTGTATTTTTTTTAACTTTTATTTTAATACTTTTACTCATGCCTGCAAGTGCCCCTATTTGGCACATAAAATAATGGCCCCGTTATTCAAACATCCCACTGCGACTTACAAAAGTATAGTCACTTGAAAATTATTATAAAATAAAAAAAAAAGGAAAAGATTATTTTTAAATTAAACGGTTTTATTGCAAAGAAACAGTAAAAATAAAATCGTGGGACACTACAAAACAAACATTTTAATCGACGATTGTAGATATTTGACGTGCCCCACGATTTTATTTTACTGTTTCTTTACAATAAAACAGTTTAATATAAAAATAATATTTTCCTTTTTTATTTTCTTGTTTTTAGTTTTTATATTGATTTTGTATAAAGCACTGTATTCTACTTGTCAAGGCCTTTCATTTAATACCCATATTAATGGGATTGAAAAACAAATAGGTTGTCCGCCATTTTGTAGCGGCGGCCATCTTAGATTTTGAATTTGTATACTGCATTGTATTCTACTTGTCAAGCCCTTTCATTTGATACCCATATTGATGGGATTGAAAAAAAAATAGGTTGGCCGCCATTTTTTAACGGCAGCCATCTTGAATTTATAAACATATTGACTATAAATAATTATATTGTCACCAAAACCAAAGGCGTATACCAAATTTCAGATCAATCGGTTGACAGGAAGAGGGTGAAATTTCAATTACTAAATTTGACCCAATAAAGAAAAAAATAAACAAACAAACGGGGTAAGCTAAATAAAACCGTTTAATTAAAGTATTCCTTTAAAATCTTGATTAATTGAAGAATGTGAACGAATTTTTTTAGAAGTGGCTCGATATCGTAAATAAATAGATCTGTAAATAGGTAGGGTTTAAAAAATAATTATATACTAGTTGATCCGTATCTATGTCATTTTGTCTCCGTACCATAATAGAGACAGATAACCATCTGTCTGGGTAGCGCAGTCAAAGTAAATAAATTGTCCACATCATCATCATCATCTCAGCCTATATATGTCCCACTGTTGGGCTCAGGCTTTCTCCATAATGGATGGGTTATTGACCTACTATTCCACGCTGGTCGGACGTGTTGAAATAGGGTTTTGTTTCGAATTTTCCTTCTCTTGGTGACGGAGTAAGAATACAATTTACCACTCCATCTCTTGCCCTTGGATGTCGTAAAAGACGACTAAAGGATAAAATATGCATATAACGTCTATGCAAGAGAAGGCAAACTCGAAACTAAACCCAATACCAACACGTCTGACCAGTATGGTATAGTAGGTCAATTTCCCTCCTATTGTGGAAGAGGCTCGAGCCCAACAGTGGGACGTATATGAGCCGAAATGTTGAATGATGAGTGTCCATATTTTGTAAACTCTTTTAAAAATCATACCAATGTTAACATTCGCCGGATTTTTTTTATTTACACCTCAAGTGATTAGTTTTTAACTGTAGTTTAATAATAATTATTCAAGAAGTATTTTAGTAACAATTTTTCGACAACCCTAACTACTCATGAGGTCGGTTCTTCTAGAATATTCTAAAGTAATAAAACGTAGCTATGATTAAATTGTGCACTTAACCGCAGATAGACGCAGTACCGTGACAAATTGCACTGTAACGCATAATTGTGTGGTTTAGACATAATATGTGACATGCTTAGTTATATGCTTAGAATAATAACGTATAGAAGGATAGTGTCAATACTTCGAACTTTCAAAATTTGAATCTAAAAATACTAATGGCGCGCAGACGATTACACACGTACACACGCACACCACTATACAAATTATGAAATCAAATTTTGTTTTTAATATCATAAATCATCGAAATACTTTTAAAAGTAATGTTAAAAACCTTTTTAAGTTTTTCAAATGTGTTGTGACACCATTTGAATGCACAAACCGTCATAATTATCAATTTATTTTTTAAGAGTTGCGTACGTTCGTGCACTATAATGACTTGACATTACGGAACGGTTCCGGCGTAAGCTCCATTAGGCTCCAATTGAAATGTCTCACTTTTTGTGCGTGAAATTAAATTGGAGCCTAATGGAGCTTACGCTGGACCGTTCAGTAGTGTACAAGGCCACTGTACTGCACATACATACGCAACTCTTAAAAAATAAATAGATAATTATGACGGCTTGTGCATTCAAACGGTGTCACAACACATTTGAAAAACTTAAAAAGGTTTTTAACATTACTTTTAAAAGTATTCCAACGATTAATGTTAATAAAACAAAATTTGATTTCATAATTTGTATAGTGGTGTGCGTGTGTTTACGTGTGTAATCGTCTGCGCGCATGTAGTATTGTTTGCTTCAAATTTTTAATGGCTGACGTATGGACACTATCCTTCTATACGTTATTATTCTAAGTAATACATCTTAGTTAAGCAAAGGCTATCCGTGTGGTGACGGAGTAAGAATACAATTCACCACCCCCTATCTTACCCGTGGGTGATCGTACGAGACGACTAAGGGATATAAAACGCATCAACACATATATGCGAGAGAAGGAAAACTCGAAATAAAACCCTATACCAACACGTCTGACCAGCGTGGTATAGTAGGTCAATTACCCTTCCATTATGGAGGAGGCCCGAGCCCAACAGTGGGACGTATATGGGCTGAGATGATGAAGCAAAGGCAAGTCAGCAGTTTATAAACGAATATTTTAAGTGCATAGGCAGTTTATTTTAACAAGTTACATGTATTTGTAGATATCTAATTGTGGATATATACGTGTAAAGAATAGGGAATATGCATGATATTTTTTATTTTTTTAAACGTTTCTACTAGTTATTACATTACTAGAAATAAGTATAACACATCCAAAATATAAACCATTACGTTAAAAAAAATTATCGATAAAACTCTTTATTTTATAATTGTGATTTTCTATTATAATTAAAGTACAATCGATGAAAATCTTTTTGAATTTATTTCAAACAAAAAGTGTTTTTTTGATTGTTTTAATTATTTAAAAGGAGTACAATCAAGATCTAGGTCACTATTATCGTCATCACTGGAGCGTTCCTGCTAGAATATTTATAATTTTTTGCCAAATAGGGATAGTCGTTAGATTAATCAATCAATTACGACTGTTTTATAAATAAATATGTCTAGTTTATTGACAATAATGCGTACATTATATTATGAGGCGAAAAGTAGTTTTTTAATGTTTAATGAATTCAATTTATGTATTTTATAATGTAACTGTCTGTTTTAATTGTAAAAAATGTTAAAAGTTTTATATAGGTACTGTATTGAGTTTATTTCTTTTATGAATAATTTAATAAAGAACGTTTATAGATTTACGTATATCGTCCCATCTCTATTTTATTTTCAGTCCAGTATGACCTTGTACGAGTGTAAGCGTCATTTATATATAAAATGTTTACTAGGTATTTCAGTACTTACGACGTACACTTTTAGGCATGAATATTAATATTTTTATATTTATAATATATTGCAATTCAGTTGCAATAAAATTGGCACGAAAAGAATGAAAATATATTTGATACAAAATGAAATTGTAAACATGTCGCTCGTTCAAACTTACTTCGTTGGTTTCGTTGACATCTGTCACAGAGATCAAGCTATATTTTATGGACTATAGAAACATACAAACAGCAACTTGATATCACAAGGTTCTCCTCCTATCCAAGGTTCAAGGAGGGCTGTTGATAAAATATCGATATGTAATACTGAACTTTTTTTGGACGATAAAAAAAAGTACGTATCGAGGGTCGATATTGATTTGAATAAAGGTGTTTTATCTTTTCTTCTAAAGTATTTATTCTACAAAATCATCGTAAACTTAATCTACTGTAGAAGCGCTGGCATGAAACTGATGATCAGTTATCACTTACTCCTAGAATTTGATAAAAAAAAGCTCGGCACGGCAACCTCGCAAAGAACGAAGTTAAAGAGTGGTCATGGGGAAAATATCGAAATATCGATATTTTTTTCGTTATATCGAACTCCGATATTGATATATTTAAAAATATCGATATATCGAAAAACTATTTTTTTTTAATATAGACAGCCCTAACTAGACTCGGGTGTCACGTGTTCAAAACGTGACATCATAGTACTCCAACCAATGCGGTGCGTTTCAGAAATTTTGCGCGCGAATCTCAAAAAAGGCACTTTTTGATAATTAAATTTAATTATTAAATAATGATAAAATTAAAAAATAATTGTATAGATACGTTTTTTAAGCAATAAAGATTACAAATAAAAATACTTTGTTCATTTTGGAGTTTCGTGCATATTCCCTATTATATATATTTCAATGTATTTCTCTTAAACTATTTCATACGCATTCTTTCTTCGTATAAATATCGAAATACTCTTGCGACGGCATTAGATTGTCTCCATCCCTTATTTGCCCGTTGGAGTAATAAAACTGAACTGAAGAACTGGCAGGCGAATGGGCATCATCGCTCTTCTTACATTCACGGTAAGAGGTCATCCTCTTACCGTGTTCAGTAACCCGCTCTGCTAAATCGTAGTGGTTATGGCAATAACCCCTCCAATGAATGATTGGATATATTGGTACTATTCTATGGAGAGACCTATCGTGATAACACTGAGAACTCTCTGTGGATTAAAGAAGTGTGATTATTTCACCATCCCTACCGGACTCTACCTATCTCAATTTTGATAAATAATTGACACATAAGTTGATAACATGCACAAAATAGAAATGCCTCCATAGTTGATTAGGCAAAATTTCCTTACTATGATGTAAGAAGTTCGTGGCCAATCGTGTGTCGTACATAGAACGAGAAGAAGTAACGAGTAGAAGTGATTATCAGTGATTTTAGCACATATGTAAAGTAATATCGACTTGTTTCTCGTTGAACTAAGTTATTTCACTTTTAGATTCATTATCTCGGCTCTGTTTACGTCCCACCGTTAGGCTCGAGCCTCCTCCACAATAGGAGAGAAATTAAGCTACTACACAACGTTGGTCTACACATATTATATCTTTTAAGTCATCCACGTGTAGGAGAGTGGTGAATTGTATTCTTACTGCGTCACCACACGGAAATCTTTTAGGTTCAATATGTCATCTATACCAATAAATAAAATTGGAGTGTCTGTTTGTAATGTCAAAATAATAGGCTTTTTTCATGCTCACACGGTTATTTGCACTAACACATGCCTAAAATGCACTTTATATGTTTTTTGCCTATCTGTCTGTCTGTTTGTTCCGGGTAATCTTCAAAACGGCTGGACCTATTTCAAAAATTCTTTTACCAATGGAAAGCTATAATATCAGGGAGTAAACTAGGCTATATTTTATCCCGGTATTCACACGGGAACGGGAACTACGCAGGAAAGACTGAAACCGAAGCGAAGCGAGGGCGGGTTGCTAGTCTATACTTAATATTATAAAGAGGAAAGATTTGTTTGTTTGTTTGTATTGAATAGGCTGCGAAACTACTGGACCGATTTCAAAAATTCTTTTACCAGTGGAACGCTATAATATCAGGGAGTAACATAGACTATATTTTATCCCGGTATTCCTACAGGAACGCGACCTACGCAGGTAAGGCGACTGAAACTGAAGCGAAGCGAGGGCGGGCTGCTAGTATTTTATAAGTTTATTATTATGTAGGTCCTTACATATGAAATTGGCGTTTTGTACGGGAGGAATATAAAGTAATTTTTTTTTGTAAAATATGTTTAATTAATCAAAGCATGCCCCGTTGTTATCTATGCACTTTTGCCATCTCGTAGGTAGTTCATTGATCCCTTTACTAAACATATTTTATTATTTTCTTGTCATTGGTCCTTGATAAGTGTGTAAAGTTTCGGCAAGAGGTGAAATTTCGTCACTAACCAAGTTATGCAAACTTGATAAACAGCAAGGATAGAAGACCGATTGAAAAGCAAAGCAGGAATCAGCCATGTCTTTAAAAGACCTCCTCATCCTCATAATAGGCACCTAAGATAATTATACTAGGTACACATGAAATATTTATAGTTCGCACTTAAATAACAAATGTCAAAATAAATAGCCATAACTTGAGACTCAACTCATTTAGATTATACATTTGAAGGACATACCACCCACTAAATATATACTTACATAATTTATATAATAGAAAAGATTATTCTACAAATAACCCGTAAAATGGCTGTTGGCGGACATTGAAATTAAGGTCATTGATACAACACAGTTAATAAGTTCTTGAACCTTAAAAATAAGTTTTATTTAGTTGAATTAAAACTATTTTATTGTTGTTTATCTAGCAAAGTGGGTGGTTTTATATAAGAAAAAATGAAAATTGAAACAAACATGTATTTTAACAATTTCTTGCTATCTCTGTTCAGGTAGTACGCGCGTTCCAATTTGCACTTCTCGTACCTACAAGTAAATAGTTTTCTTTCGATTTGTTAAATCTACATATATATAAAACACATAAAAATTTCTATGTCCGTTCTAGATTTTGCAACCATCTAACCGATGCCCTAAACAGATTTCATTTGAAGGGCGAAGAAATAACTAAAACAGTGCAGGACTCTGAAGGTTTACGCTCTGAACGAATTCAAGAAATTCTATTATTATATATTGTATAAATAAAACTATTTTACGGATTTTATCGCGTTTGTATTTGATTGCCCGACGTTTCGAACACTTTGCAGCGTTCATGGTCACGGGTGGACTAAGATATCTCACGTCCAACAAGTCATCGTTATTATAGAGATCTGCAACGCTCCAAAGTATTCGAAACATGTCGGGCAATCAAAAATCAAATACAAACGCTATAAAATCCATAAAGTAGTTTTATTTAAAATGTGTAATGTCGCTATCAGAAATCTTTATACGTTGTTTTTTAAATTTGTACGTCTACAGAATTGCGTTTTGTGCCTATGAATTGTATGATAGCAAAGTTCATTATATGCGCATATCTTGGCCACGGTATCCTTGAATGGGCAAAAATATGGAGGCTCAGTGGACAAAAAAAAATGAGTTATATAATAAAAAAAATATTTTCAGGTTTGATATGGCTACGGTATTTTTTACTATATTCCTGAAATAGAAAAACTTTTTAGGAACAGTGCAAGCGAGTAACAGGCGTCAAAGCGGTAGGACTAAGCATATCCTTGTAATAAACACGGATTGGGCTATGTACCGGGTTGAGCCATCAGCGCTCACCCATAGTTCGGGCTAAGCTGTGAAAGCCATCTGCGGCTAACAACTAAACACACGCACAAAAAAAAAAAGCTGAATATGCATCCTCCGATACGTGGTCGCAACTTTCCTAGCGGTGGTCGGTTCCTCGAGCGGTGTGGCCTGCCCATTGTCACTTCAGTATGCTAATTCTTTATACTATATCAACCAATATAGCACAAAGCATTAGCACGGCAAAGGGACACGCTGAAGAACAGTTATAACCACACCTGTTCTACGAATTTTCGTATTCTATTTAGCAGAGAAATCCCGAGCATAGCCCGCTAGATAGCACACTGAGTGACTTTGAGCTTTGTTATAAGGCCTACATTTTGGGACAACGTTATCGTACCGTAAGTCGTCATTGGTAACATAATCATATCCTCATCCTCACGGCTCATTTACGTTTCACTGCTGGGCTTGAGCCTCCTACACTCAGCTGGGAAGGAAATAGACCTACTATATCACGCTAGCCAGGCGGGTTGGCATAGGGTTTTAATTCGAGTTTTTCTTGTTTTAAATAGATGTTATCTGCATTATGTAATCCCTTAGTCGTCTTTTAGGACATCCACGAGCAAGAAATGGGGTGGTGAATTGTATTCATTCATCACCACAACAAATGTTATGTTCTTCTAATAAATAAATTTAAACCTTGTCTTCAGAAGATCACAAAGTAGCTAGCACTTATTTATATCTCAAATTTTTGTCGGTCAAGTCAATAATAACACCTTAATCATCATAATATTGAACTTGACCCCATTTTCGTCTTTTTGATTTATTATTTCCGATAGGTCTTCTATTATACACTGTTTGGAAGACAATTTGCCACTTTAATGACTAATAGAAGGAAATATATAAAATTTACAAGAAAATGATAAAAAAAAAGTTTAACTTTACATTTGCACACGCCATCTAGTGGTCATTTATTTAATTTAAATGTTAAGGTAAAAATAAAATTTTTTCACAAATAAAGTTTTAATAAAATTTTATTCCTAGAAGACCAAGTTCAAAGTATTCACACGCATCTTCTAATATCGAAAATTAATTATTTACATGAGCGTGAAGAGGAACAATTTTTTTTGTTACATATAGAAGAGTAACAATTGCTCGATGCGCCAACTGTCCATATTATTTGAATGCCTAAATCATAATAATGTAATAGAGCGCACTATTATCAGTTACTGATTCACTCTCATATATTTTTATTTTAAATGGTAAGTATATTTTAAATTAAATAATACAATTGCAGATATTTTATTTTTTGTTTTATATTATCACAACTGTTGGTCTCAAAATAAATTTTCTGTATTACGATATGAGTGCAACGCAATCCCAGCTTAGTCCTTCATGCGGTGCCTAAATGAATGTTTCAAATCTAGGTGTTGTGTGCCTATTAATTATATGTTTATAAAATCAATCGCGATACAAGGATATATTCCTTAGTGAATTGTTATTTAAAAAAAAATGACATTATGTATAGTATACATTTTTACAGATACGATTCATTTAGATTTTTGAGTAAAACAATAATAAATTCAATACCACATAGTTTTTGAGTGCATACGTAGATGTACTTTGATAGTACATAAAATACCAAGTAAGAAAGCAAGAACACACATTTAAAAACATTTTTAGACATTAAACATATTACTCCTTAATATAAAAAAACAACAGATCTTACAATATTATTAATTATATACAACGAAACTGTTAACTAGTGTTGATAAATTCTGAAAGAATCAAATTATTCAAGAGTAACACAGTTATACTTAAACTTACAAGTTTTGGAATTCAATAATGGCAAAAGGTGGCCTAATGCTTTTAAACTATGAGATCTTGTGTTTTATATTTATCTTACAGAAGAAACAGGTTCAGTATCAAAAAAACAATTTTATTCTTGATAGAAGCCTTCCATTTTGACATGTTTATCTACACAGAACTTTCAAAAAGAAATGGTAACATTTAATATGAGTTAAAATATATAAAATTGAAATGGAATGGATTAATGTAGCAAAATATATGTAAGTTATACTAAATACCTTAATTCTTTATAAGTGAAAAATTAATTTGTACAAGGACTGTTATAGACATCTTATAGATGCTTAGAAAACCAACAATATTAATCATTCTGTAACATAGCAGTAAAACAAAGAACTTAAGTACAAATAAAAACAAATATAATTATAAAAATCAATGATGACCTTATAACACCTATCTAGAAGTGGCAACATATGCAATTGAATTTTATTTGTTTCCGCTCCCAATAATTTCATACATAAAGACATTGGTGTCTTGTTAGATATATTATAAATACAATTCCTTGGAAAGATTAGAAATTTTATAAAAACCTAATCAGAATGTTTTATACTGTATACTATAGTTACAAATATCATTACGCAAACATCAATATTTGTCTGTGTAAGATTTAATATTAAATCATAGTAGTATACACAATTCTGTTGGTAAAAAACACTTCATATTGTAATCTATATTACTTAGGGTATTACCTATTATTTTTCATGTGGTGATGGAGTAAGAATACAATCACCACACCCACTTGTCCATAAGTGTAATAAAAGATAGTGAGGGATATCCCTTAGTCTTATTATGCTGATAACATCTATGCAGAAGAATGAAATCATGAAATAAATCCCTATAAAAATCAATCAGATTAGCATGGTATAATGGGCCAATTTTACATGTTATTGAGGAAAAGATCATAGCATAGCAGTGAGACATATATGTAGTATGATGATGATGACAATATTACCAATAAGGTAAACATATTAACTAATAATAATAAATATGTTTGTCAGTCTTGTTCAGTGTTACTAGAACTTTCTTCACCACTCTCTTCGTCTGAGGATTCCTCACTAGATTCGTCAGAGCCTAGATTCCTTGCAGCTTTCTTGGCCATCATTTCTTTATATTGTCTCACAGTAATTTTCTTGGGCATTATTTCTCTAAGAAAATCTAAAGTATCGTCTTCTTGAACGATTTCTGCAATGTGTTTATACTCCAGAAAAGTATTTTTACTATTTTTGAACGCTCTCTTCGCTAAGTCTATAACGAACAACTCCTGTAACCCAAGAAAATGAATATTAAAATGGAGAAAATTTTGATTAGTTATAATAGTTAATAATGTTCGGTGAAAACTATTAAGTTTACTTTTGTTGATTTGACGTCTTGATACTATTTCGTTATTTGTGATTATAATTTAGTAGGGATAAAATTTGAATGTTTTTATAAAGATACCGAATTAACCGGTTAGTAGCACTTACAGTAACTTTAGTGACCAAATATAAAGGCTCAGCTCCCACAGCCTCCACATCCGGTGAACTTTTCATAATAGTTTTCACTCTAGACAATGGCAAATGTAAGTCCTTCTCGGCTTTTGGGATACTCATGGTAATATAAATTATTTGTTTTTATGAAACCAAAACACAATTCAACTCCTAAGAACCACCACGTGACCAACTCCACGAGGGTTACTCTTTCTAATCTTTCATAAGCTTACAACTTTGTAATTTGCAATCTAATAAAAAGATGGCGCTGGAGCAGCTCTTCATTGGATTATTTCATTACAGGATTTGCCACATATCCAACAATTAAATGCGTAAATATTTGTGTGGAAATATCTCATTAATTTTTGATGGTTGTTATCTTTATGTAGCACTTGCAGTATTCAAATATATAAAGAATCATTAATATGTTATTTTATAATTAGGAAGTAAATCATAAAGCTGCTGACAGTGCCATCTGTGATTTCAAGCTAATACTATTTTCACTTGACCAAATCTGCTTAATATTTAGATTGCCTCTGGGCTGTATATTTGTTTATGTCTTTTAATGGGTACTTGAAGCGCGACAAAGTTATTTAGTGCTCCCCAATTATAAACAATATTTTGTAAGGGTATATTATATCATTTTGATAGTATTTTATGTTATTTAAAGGATAAAGGACAAAAGAAAGTGCTAAAGTGAAGTGAATATCATAGAACAGTGTTTTTCGTATTTTATCGCATTCCAACATGCACATATGAAACTATTAATGCGCTCATTATTGAAGGGGTTAATTAAACATAAGGACTGACGATTACCCCAAATAAAATGATAAAGAGTTATACCAAATAAATGTTTTTACAACCATGCCATTCGTGGAAAAAATGATGTCACTGCCGTATTTCTCGGCAGTATATACAAGGCTGCCAGTTTCGTTAAGAGATTCCTTCGGCCTCTTAAAATAATAATTTTTGGAATTTTGGCGAGAACGTGAATGCGATATGTGATGGTATTGTATTATAATCAATGTCTTAGTATTTTAACATGTTATATTAAATATTTTTTATGGCATTTTATGCAATATGATGCAAAGGAATTGCTGAACCGCAGTGAATGTGGTATAAAAATAGTTTACAAATGTTTTCGTTTTTACACAAACATTTCCAAAAGATATCATAATTTATAACTAAAATTGAAGTATGACTTAAAAAGACTTTGGTACCATATTAGTAATACTCATGAAAATCCTTCGGAGTTTCATTTCGTCATGAAATTAGGGAACGATGAGCTATGGCTGAAAAAATAATAATAAATCGAGGAGAGAGATGGCGCAATGGCCAATGGTGGACGTTTTTATAATTTCGTGCCAATAAAATAAAGTTATTAAATAGTTTAATGCTGATAAAGTTCTTATAAGTGTTTCTATCAAGTCACTTGCCTTTTAGTTGTGTGGTGAAATGTTCGTGAGCAGCTCTGATCACTATAAACATCTAAACTAACGTTCAGTGTGAGTAGCAGTATCTCAGTAAGATTCATCTTTACATTAAAATCACATTCAAATCAATTAAACAATATAGCTATTTGGACAAGCATTTTTCGTTTATAATAGTGTAAATCATTTCGTAAGCAAATAATTACAATATAAACTTAATATTTAAAAGTAAACAAAATCGTTTTGACGGTTAGCGAACTTTCATTATTTACTGTTTACCTACAATCAGCTGATTGATCAGCTGTTGTACAACGAAGACGAACAGCGGAATATTAGTGACATCTACCGCACATTAATATAAACTGCTAATTTTATATCGAGTGCGAAATATGAGTAACTGCGGAGCTTGCAGTCGTTTCGTTAATAAGACAGATGGCGTGAGTTGTACGAAATGTCATAAAAAATATCATTCAGGATGCTTAGGAAAAGCCAAAGCTGCAGTTAAGTTACTAAATTGGGTTTGTCCAGACTGCACGAGAAATATGCCCCGGGATAACAGCGCGGAGACCCCTGTTAGAGGCATACCCGAGCCTAGCTTGTGCGAGGAGGACTTGGAGAGGTCAATCACCACGCCGGACAACCTGAGCAGTTCCGTGACTGGCCCCGTAATGGACACCGGTCCAGTAAGCCTGGCTCTTGAAATTCGCCTTTTCAGGGAACAGATGTCTGGCATGCGCTAGAAGATTGATATGCTGCACCAGGAATTCCAAGAACTCCGAGAGACGCTGATCGGCAATACCTCGCGTATAGAAGGGTTGGAGGACAGAGTTGAAGCTCTTGAAAAAGAATTGACTACTAAGAAAATTACTGTAGACAACCTGGAGACCGTTGTCCAGCAATTTAAGACAGACATTAATTATAGAGATCAGGATATGCTAAGCAATGACATAGTAATTGCCAACGTACCAGAGACTAATGGTGAAAATCCGGTACACCTGGTGAGTTTGATCGGAACGAAGTTAAGGGTCCCAATTGAAGAGCACAATATTTTCTTCGCGGAACGGCTAGGATCGAAAAAGGTGCGTCTTACTGCTGGAGTGTCTGCTGCCACCACCCGCCCGCGCCCATTAGTGGTTCGCCTGGCGCGTCGTTCCCTACGCGATGAGCTGCTGCACGAGATGCGTATTCGAAGAGGTGCCAATACCGCTGACTTTGGTTTGGCAAACGAATCACGCCCGTTTTATGTGAACGATCGACTCACAAAGTACATTCCAATCTGTAAGCAAAATTAAATTAATCATAGTCCAAGAATTTATTTTTATTATACAAATTTCTTACGATTATTCTCTTTTTATGCTAGATAAATATTATCAACAGTTGAAGGAATATAAAAGGTATAATAATTACATTAGAACACTAAATATTTTAGAAATGGGAGCATGTTAAACTAAATTTAAGGTTAAACCTTTAAACAAGGCCTGCCTTTCTTTCTTGTAAGGAAGTACCACGATTTCTTAGTTCGGCCTTTAGCGCATTTATTCTCTTACGTCGAATAAATAAAATAAATTTTTAAATATTTTTTTTTGTAAATTCAGTCCTCGTAACACGCCAAAACTGTTTAATATTATAATTACAACAAAAACAAAACAAGCTTGACAGGTTCAAGCTATACTAGCGACATCTGTGAAAAGTTTCTAGTGGCCAACCCCATTGCCGTACATGCGGCAATTGGAACCTGAAAACTCTTTTTCTTTTTCTATGGTTGAGTACTTTAATTTCTATTTTTCTTTCTTTTACGAACGAAATACGCTTTATTAATATCGTAGATTCATATCTTTTGAATGTATCGGTTGTTTTAACATATTTAAAAGGTCTATTTAGTATTTTAAGATAAATTATTGAGTAACAGCTTAAAGGACTTACTACACTTTTCAACATTTTCATCGTTGTACAAAATTAATTTACAGCGCCCTCTCTATGCTAGTGTAGACACTTAAGTAGTAAACATTTGCTGGTTAATTATATTGAGTAGTGTGATTAAAGCACGCTAGCATCCGCTAGATGGTGCATAAGTGATAACAGGTTGTTGAATAACAATATAATGTGCCTTCAGCCCTTTCATAAGCAATTGCGAAAGGCGAAAGAATAATGGAGTGGAGCCGGTAAATATTTACATTGAAATTCATGTACATGCTGGTCAGACATTTTGGTATAGTATAGTTTTATATGTCAAGTTTTCCTTCCTGAAATGTTATAGTATACTGCATGTCATATCCTTACTCGTTTTTACGATACCCCCCATATAAACGAAAATTACGTATTTTCGGGTGGAGGCCCTATATCATTATTGTTAGATAGTGATAATGGTCTCTTCCTTCCCCCTTTATAAAAGAACCTCGCACCGAATGGTGGGACGTGTATAGTTAGATGGCTCAGTATTAGGCTCAATAGGAGGTAAATTGATCTACTATACCACGCTGGTCAGACTTGTCGGTATAGGGTTTTTATTTCGAGTTTCTCTTCTCTTGCATAAATGTACTTAGTACTTATATGCATATCAGATCGCTTAGTTGACTTTTACAACACCCGCGGGCAAGATAGGGGATGGTAAATTGTATTCTTACTCCGTCATCACACGAAAATATGTAGGTCTAGCGATTAATTGCATTTAAACCTATTGTATATCAAACGCATTTACACACGAGTTCTTCTTCTTCTTCTTATTTAATGACAATGAGCTACAATAATATGAGCTATTGGGGCCAGTGTCGAGTATTATATTAGTTAATCACGTCTTTAAGTCTTCGTCTTTCAGTCAGTCGTTAGCATAAGTTGGTACTGATACGCAAGTCATGCTTTTTCTGGGAATTTTGGCAGAATGTAAAAATGCACGCAATTCACTATTATATCATATTCACATTTCAGAATTTTATCCGCATTATGTTACATAAAATAACAGCAAAATTATTCAATATAACACTATAAAACACTAAAATAATGAATAAAATATAAAAGTGCTGCATGACATTTTGACATTCGCGTCAAAAGTCCCACACGAGTTTTTATTTTTTAAGTAGTAATAGGCAAGTAAGGTTAGTTAGAAAGTATTTATACCTATCTTATATTGACAGGTTATGCAGACAGTTCTCTTCTTTCGAACAGTTGGAAAGATGACGCGTAGGACTTTATAACCTGTCGTAATAACTCCTTACCCGTGGGTCAAATAAGTGGAGCATAGCGATGCCATGATTTAAGTACAAGGATTAGTACTTAAGTAATCTAATTCTTAAAAAGATATAGAAATATTTATTTGTATAGTAAGCTAGTCGACCTTTCTGACGGTGTTCAGTACAAATTTAAAAAAATAAATCCCTTGAAAACGATCGCAGCGCCGTCTACTGTATCCAATTGTCACTGTGAATCATTCTTGAACAGAACACACAAAATTCATCATATTTAGTCCAGCCGTTTAGAAGTTCAGTCCTATACATACGTACAGAATTCATTACAGAGTTAACAAACATACAAGTACAACCCCTATATGAAAAGCAAGCTTTCTGAAAGTTGAGATATTTGGTCTAGACTCTAGACCTAAGCGTGTCGACTTGGTATTATTGGTCTATCATGCTAGTTGTAGGTAAGGCAGCTTCTATTACGAGTTCGAATTCAGATGAAATCCTACTTAATATTATAGACGCGAAAGTTTGTGAGTATGTGAAGATGTTTGTTGCTCTTTAACGCAAAAAACTACTAAATGGATTTTAATGAAACTTCACTATAATATAGCTTACATATCAGAATAACACATAGGCTATAATTTAGCCCGATATTACCACGGGAAGAGGCACTGCGGGTGAAACCGCAGGCGCTGCTAGTAATATATAATCTCTGAGTGGTGACGGAGTAAGAATACAATTCACTACTCCCTATCCTGCCCGTGGATATCATAAAAGACGACTACGGGATATAATAAGCATATAACATCTGTGCAAAAGAAGGAAAACGCAAAACAAAACCCTGTACCCACACGTCTGACCAGCGTGGTATAGGTCAGGTGCCCGCCCATAGTAGAGGAGGCCCAAGCCCAACAGTGGGACGTATATGAGCTGTGATGATAATGAATATAATTTCTACACGTCTCAAACTACACCGATAGGCAAAAGGGCCGTGAAACGTAATCCATTAACCAAATAGATAAGTATAAAATTGCAATAGTATTCTCATTCTATATAAAGATTGCTATTAATTAATAAAAGGCGAATAATTTAGAATTCTGACTTGTCCTTCTTTAAACGTGGTTTAAGAAGAGTACTTTCTTCACGGTAGGCAACGGCCTGGCTGTGCTCCTGTGTATTGCAAAGGTCCATGTTGTGGCAGTACCACTTACCATCAGGTGTGCTGCTAGCTCGTTTGCCACTGTTGGCAATAAAAAAAAAATTCTACGTGTGGAGGGTTTAAAAATTTAGTATATAATAATAGCAACTTAATAGTTTCATTCTCAGCTCACACGTGTCGCACTATTGGACTCGTGAGTCCTCTACAATAGGAGGGAAAACTGATTTACTATACCACGCTGGTCAGACGTGTTTCATTTCGAATATTCCTTCTCTTGCAGAGATGTTATATATCCTGGAAAAATTATCAGACATGAACAGGCCTGATCAGACCCGGTCATTTTTCATATCTGATCAGGCCTGAAGACTGCCTGATCATTTTTTTCCTGTTATAAAAATGGGTTATAATATATAATCCTTTTTTTGAGTGGATTGTGGTTAGCACACACGCCGTCCGCTCCGTCTAAGGTGACGAAAGGGAGGAGTAGGGCCCGATAACCCACCGTATTCCCTTTCCCTCCCCTTCGTCATTGGGCCAACCACTGGTAACTTGTCATCCGTGCCCAGCCCAGTATGCATGTTATAACCCTTAGTAGTTTTTTACTACACCCTCGAGTAAGACAGGTATGGTGAATTGTATTCTTACTCACTCACAAGGAAACCTTAGTATAATAATTAGCATAAATTTCATCATCATCACAGGTCATTAACATTCCACTGGGCTCCAGCCTGCTCCACAATAGAAGTGAAATTAACCTACCACGCTGGTCGGAAGTGTTGCTATAGGGCTTCGCTTCGAGTTTTCCTTCTCTCGCAATTCTGTTTCCTGCATATACATGACCTTTAGTTGTATTTTATGACACCCACGGGTAAAAGAGGGGCTGATGAATTGTATTCTTAATCCGTTATCTCACGGATAACCATAAATTTAATGTATCAAAAATATAATACGTCACTACCTCTTTACTTTTTCTGTGGGAGATGTAAGAACTAGCCGAGGTATTACCAGGCGAATGGCTACAAGAACAAATCGTGACCATCAAGCCTACCAAGCATGGCGGTTATAATGTAAGGATGGCAAATTTATGTCCCGTAATGGCCTCTCCATAAAGGGGTAATGTAATAATTCCCCATAATATAATAATGACCCGTGATGTAATTATTGCCCGTGAGGTGAAAGGGTACAACTGTCGTCACCCCTTACTTGCCCGTGGGAATCGTAAAAATCGGCTAAGGGTCTCACCAGGAGAATGTGTAGCAGCTATCACCTGGGAAAACTTTTAACATCTACTGCGACTGTTCCGAGTGGCATTCTTGTCGACCTATGTCCAGCAGTAGACGTCGATGGGCCGATGCAATAATTACCGCATTTGACTTGCGGGTTGGCGGTCTAACAATAAGTTAAATGTTATGATTTCCCAGACCGCTGACGAGAAAGGTACTCGAAAGGGTAACCCGCCGGGTTAGCCACGGAGGTCAAGGAATCGGTTAATGGTTATCCCTTCTTTCGCCCCAGGCCGATTGGACGGGATATCCATACCAAAGCCTTGGATGGCGCTACTGCCCACTCGCCTGACGTTCCTTGTTTTTATGACACCCATGTGAGAGTAATGGATAAAAATAATAGACAATAATGGTCTTAAGGCTAGCTGTCTTTATTTTTCATTTCCTTATAGAAAAACAGTTATATAGTGCCGCTTACGTGGCCGGCCACACGCGCGGTGCGTTGACTAGTACCGTCCGCCGGCTCAAACAATCTGACATCCAATTCAAATACTTAAGTGAAAACGATAAATAATAATACAAAAAAATACTGTTAATGCGAGATCGTTTAAACGATTTACAATGACTTCTCAATCTTGATCAGTTCAGCGATACCGTCGTACATCTCCTTGACGGCATCGTACTCGGTGAGACCCATACGCCTCTTGTTGGAAATGTCGTAGACTCCACCTTCAGCCTCAGTATGCTCGCCGCGGGTACCGCGTACCTGCAAGTGGTACTTGGATGCGACCTCCTCTAACTTGGCCTTATCAGCGGCCAGCTTGGGTACCTTAATGTGTACTGACGCACGGACCGTGGTACCAAGGTTGGTGGGGCAGAAAGTCAAGAAGCCCAGCCTGTCATCGTGAGAGAAGGGAATCCTCTTTTCAATGTCGTTAACGGCGGTCACCAGCCTCTTGTAAACTTGTTTCAAATCACCACCCATCTGCATGGAAATAAGGCGAAGATGATCCTCCTCATTGCACCACACCAGGAAAGTCTTGTTCTCATTGTGGTAGATACCACGGCCGGTGGGCCAGAATCGGCAAGCATTGGCAGTCTGGAGGAAACGGTCACCCTCTTTGAACAGGAAGTGATCATCGATCAATTGTTGTTGAACCTCCTTGGACATGCCAGTGAGGGGGTAGAAAGTACCCTTGAGTTCACCCTCGAGGCCGGCGAGTGTACTGGCAACTTTCTCTTCCATCTCTTTGTATTGAGCCTCAGTTAGGCAGGGGTTGAATGGGTATCCCTCCAAGGAGCGACCGCATCGTACACGGGTGGAAATGATGTACTCGCCAGCGGCGTCCAATTGTCCAAAGCTCTCTACATCACCCCAGTTCTTAGGTGGGTGCTTGTCGGTTTTCTTGAAACCATTGTGGTAATCTTCAATGATGGGGTCAAACAGGTCAGCAAAGACTGTGTAAGCTTCCGCATCAGGGGCGTAGATTCCAACACCAGAGTCGTGGTTCTCGAAACCTATAAATAATACAAATTATTGTTACAAATAGGTACATAAACTACCTATACATATAGAACTTCTTACGTAATTGTCTACTTCTGATTAAAATATTCATAGCGCAAAATAGCTAGCTAGGTAGATACCTACTTACAAACGCGCCTAAAATATAATTTCAACAACAAATACGATAAAGTAGGTAATATCTATAAATTAAATTACTATCGCTTTTATTAAATCTGATAGGTAGGTATGTAATCACGAATATTTCACAGGTAAGTTTATAAACCTACAACTAAGTACCTAATTCACAAATTTGCTCGTGGTAGCAGTAATATCGGCATCGTTCTGGTAAATTTGCTAACTGTAATTGTCTATGTCTCACATTGGACGTTCATAGCCTTGTGGATGAATGGTTTAAAATTGCATTCTTAAAAATACAAAAATGTGCGATAGTACGTACCATAACGCTGTTACATAGAAGGCGATTATAATAAGTGGGTTAAGTAATTGGTAGGTACTTACCAGACTGGACGCAATCAAGAAGGGTGGACCCGAAGGAGGTCTTCTTGTTCTTGAGTGCGTCGAACACTTCTCTAGTAAGATATTTCTTCAGCAGCGACTTGGAGTCGGAGGCGGCGAGTTTGCTGAAACCAGCCTCCAATTTTTCGATGGTTGCGGCGTCGACCATTGCTGCGGCTTTTCTGTAATAACACCAACATTTCAATAAGTTAATTTTTATTAAAGCTATCAAGTATTAGCACTCAAACTATGATTTTTTCTAACGCTTTTAATGCTGCACAAGTCGCTCTAGTACACATCTTTAATTATTTGTTGTAAGGCGATTATTATATGACATAAATCACTAATAAACTTATGACCTATGAGTAGATAATTGACACAGGTAACGAAATGCTTAATTTGAAATGATAGTGACGTACCCATCGATTCTCGAATCGAGCGGCGGGAGTGTAAACCTATTTTATAACAATAAAAAGTTTTTAACGATTTCTAAGATTTGTTTCGAAATAATTTCAACATTAAAATGTAAATAGATAAATCAATTAAATTCATATGAATACAATTTTATGGAATCTTACGAACCGTCTGATGAAGTAATACACGAGAACGGCTCCACCACAAACCACTACAGGAATACTGAATTTCAGCTTATAATTCATTTTGATGAACGTAACTGAGTGAGTTATAGAAACCAAAGTCAAGATTTGGTGGTGTAACGGTCACAGTTAGAGAAGATGTTGCGCGAACTGTCGGTTCCCGAATTGTTTTTGACCGTACACACCCTGAGATCTACTAGTTTTGTGATGGAATTACGTAATTTATCCAGAGGTCGCCTAGACGGAAACGCGCAAGTCGAATGGATATTTCAGCTCAATGCGCACCCGAGCTTCTTCGTAGTGCGCAGCCCTGCCGCCCACTCGTCACCAACGAATGAACGTATTATCGCAAGTTTCTTGTTACTTTGTACACATTTCAACCAGAGAAGTTAATGAATGCAATGCATTTTTAATACATCATCAAATTACCGAGACCACTTAACGTTCCATGAATTCTATCAACTGTGATATTTGATATGAACATGAGTGGATATAACATGCCTACTGAGCATTATAACCTTACATAGATGCACTATTAAAGAATGGATTATAATATTCAATTAAATGCAATAACATTCTTTGGGTAAGAAATAAAATTTTGAATGAGAGATTGATTTTATGGCATTTATGATACATAATATGTATATATAATCGTAAAGTTAATAAATTAGAAAAATATGATTTAATTTTAGTAAAGAATAAAGTCATTAATGCTGGCCTTTTATAAAGTTTATGACCCGGCCGGTACTTTCAGCATGGTTTTTAATTATACTTCTCGCGTTAAAATAGGCGTTTTTATCTGCTCGTGACATTATGAGAATGGTAAAATTTTATTCTATCCAACAACTCAAATTTTATGGTATCGATCACAAATTCATTTCTGTAACTAGGTATATTTAAACAAATATTTTCATCCTCAAATTTGCAATACTTAACACAAAATCTTGACATAAGACACGCATATTTCGCGTAGATAAATGCCGGCCGGAATTTATACGCACCCGTCGGCATCGTCAGCCGGTTTATTTTCCTTATTTTCTTTCGTTGCACAGCCACCCATTTTCACAAATACTATCTAGCCGCTAAACATGCACTAAATCACTAAAACTACAGCAAATAAATATAAGACGTGGTTTACTAAATGCAATGATAGAATGATATTTTGTCTAAATGAATGTATCGCAGCCGGGAGTGGCGATATCGAGGGGTGACCCGATCGATGCGCGCCACGCAGCACGCACGCCGTCTCTCGCTTCCCGCCCTTCGGGAACCGCTTTGAAACTTTTCGAAGAGAAAGTTCCCTGTCCTAGAGCACGTTTACCTTCGCAAATTATATTTGAATGCCACTTCGGCAACTTCAAGTATGGTATCATCTTATCGTTGAAATGTAACACTTGATGTTATCAAAGCACTTATCGAATCAATTTCAGTGAATTGCACAATAAAATTGATATATTTTTACTGAATTTAAAACGCGGCGGTGGTGCATTGCTAAGGTTTGCAAACGACTAATAGTTCTAAAAATCTACGGTAGGATTATGTGACCACCGCTTACCTTGCACTTGTACAACCGTCAGAGTCAACTGCGAGGTGCAGAATGGTCGGTGCGGGCTCGCGCTCAGCGTTAAGCCCGCGGCCCGTAGCGTCGTCCCGCACCCCTCGTTTCCCCAACCTTGGCATTGGTTGGTGTAATGCTTCCCTGACATGCCTGGCCAGCAGCGGGAGTCGCGTAAGATACATACTCATAGTCTTCAGTTTGACAAGTTTCAGGATATGAATTTGACAACATAGTTTAGCATTAATACCGAAGACTATACGCCTACTTCAGTAATTCATATTTTTTAGTCAGTTAAAATAATATTTTACTGCTAAAAATTTATTTACTATGAAAATTAAGTACTATTATTAAATTAGAAAACAAGGAATGTTTAAATATATTTATTAGATTTATTCATTATATTATGGCCTGAAAACGGTTATAGGGCCCACCTACATAGAAAAAAATATCTAAACATGTTAATTTTAAAGTTAAAATGTAATTCATCGAACGTAAATTAGATATTTTGATATACAAATTTGTGTTATTCGAATAACAATTACGTGGTAAGTTATAATTTAATCATAATCATAATCGATCGATTATACTGCATTGCGTCACATCACGTAGGTGGATTTTGTTATCAGCGAATGTGGGAAATTTAAAATTAGAACGTTGCTGGCTCTTTTTCGCGCCAAAAATTGGATCAGGTCCAACTTCAATGTGGGGAGTGTCGGGATGATGCCAATGTCAAGTTTGTTATTTTTCACTTTCATTGCATAACATTGACGTTAAGAAGACTTTAATTTGTTAAATAATTTTTATCAATATGTAATTACAATCACAGAAAAAATCACAAAATTCACTATTTATTATTCTTAATATAAAAATATAAAATATTAGAATGTCGCTATTGGTTACGTACGTCGCTATTGCATAATAGGTGCCAGGCGGGTAAAAAAAAAATCAAAGTACCTACTTAAGTACTTACCTAGATATAATAATTCTCATAAAATTTTATTGTTACTATTTAGATGACAAATTGACTAATAAATTCGTAATTTAGAATAGCAACAGTTCGCGTTTAGGGACTTTTTCATCCAATCTTAATAGTTTTTCTATACTTTGTACGAAATTTAAAAAAATCAACAGTTTAGTATTACGTAAACGGCACATATTCCTTCGGCCTTATTCCTTGACCTTTAGCCTAGAAATAAAGGCTACTGGCGGTCGATTCTCTCACCTACATTCGCTGAAGGAAACCGTAAAACTTTCCCGAGTCAAGTTTAACGCTATCATACTTTTGATAGGAAATCGTTTCGATTCCCAAGCAGTATGGGTAATTCTTTGTTCAAATGATTATTCTGAATCTTCGTCTCAATTATTGGTATTCATTAAATACGTTTGTCATCGTGACAGATACATAAGACTGAGTGCAAGGTATCAAAATCAAATCTTTAAAAAAGATACTAGCGTAAATATTCGCGGGTGACCGGCTGGGGATTTAGTCTGGGCACTCGCGGCGAGGTTAGCCTCGCAACGGCGGTCGGCGTCCCAGTAGGGGACGTCGACGGGAGAGGGTACTCCCTAAGGGTATTCCGTCGGGTCAACCACTGAAGTCCTGAAGTCAAGGAACTCTGCACTGGTGGTCGACCCAACGACGAAGGCGACGTGCTATACGGGTGGTTTACGGGTGTGCATGCTTACGCCCCTCTGTCGCCCCGGACGGAGTGGTGCGAGGAGCGCGCCGACCGTAAACTCAAAAAAAGCGTAAATATTACAAATTATCCTATTATTATATAGAATTTAATGGACGGCTTCGTGTTCTTCGTATCATTATCATAATTATCATTATCATCATCATCTTAGACTATATGTATATGTCCCACTATTGGGCTCAGGCTCTATAATAAGAAGGGAATTGACCTACTGGTCAGACATGTTGGAATAGGGTTTTATTTCGAGTTTTCCTTTTCTTGTACAAATGTTATATGCTTATGATGTCCCTTAGTCGTTTTGTACGACATACACGGGCAAGATAGGGAGTGGTGAATTGTATTCTTACTCCGTCACCACACGGATAAGGCATAGATATAGATTTTATTAAAGTTTTAATTTTGATATAACTAATTGAGAATTTTAAAAATTGTCTATCACGCTTAAAGTGATCGATCAATGAAATAATAATTCATTGAGTGAATGCGTTTGACATTTAGAAATGTAACTTTACGAAGAAAACGAGTCAATTCATAGGAATTGACTGTGAAACTAAATTATCGCTCGCGCATAAAGCTTTTTTTTTTTTTTTTTTTTTTTTGTGTGACTTAGTTGTTAGCCTCAGATGGCTGTGACAACTTTACCCGGACTGGTGGGTGAGCGCTGAGGGCTCTCAACCCGCTTAAAGTTAAGCGACCCATCCCGAGGGCACCCCCTGTGGGGTACGGACCTCGGCTCGGGCGGTCGCTGGCAAAGTGGGCACTCCCACGTTTATGATTTTAACGCGACACGTCTTCCTTCCCCGTCGGCGGGGGCGGTAACGTGGATATTTGCTACTATTTGTCAAGGCCGCGCGGGCTGTGTATGCCTCAGTCTGGGCGAGCGTTATAGTGTCGTCGGGTTCGTCGAGTATTAGTCGCGGTTGTTTAATCGCGGACATTTTAGAGGGGATGTAAGAAGCCGCCCTTACCACTAATGGGTTCGGGTGTGTCGCGGCAGAGTCGAAGTAGCGGCGGGAGCACTGTTTCATGTATTGCCTGATGGTCGGCAAGCCAAGATCTATGTGAAGATCCACATTGCGCATGTACCACGGTGCTCCCGTCGCTCGGCGCATGAACCTATTCTGTAATGCCTGTAGCCGATGTAGCCTGCGTGGCTTCGCTTGTGTAAACACTACACTTGCATACGTCATGATAGGGCGTATACAAGCGGTGTATAATCTAACTTTATTACGGAGAGATAGCTTAGACTTTGCGTGTACTAAGCTGTGTAACCATCCTAGCACTAGGGCTGCGCGCGCGCGGACTCGCCCTATGTGAGGACCGAAGGTCAGTCGTCTGTCCAAGGTCACACCCAGATATTTGACCTCCCTTGTCCAGGGGATGGGTTGGTCGAACATCTTTATCTGTGGATATTCAGCCATTGGGTAGCGGCGATCAATCCCCTTGTGAAATATGATCGCCTGGCTTTTGGTGGGGTTTATACCGATTCTCCATTTCCTAGTCCATTTGGCTAGGGCGGTAGCCGCAGTTTGGAGAACGGTTGTCACTGTTGCGGGAGATCGACCTGCATAGAAGATGGCAGTGTCGTCAGCGAATAATGCTGTTTGTATTCTACTATGTTGGGGTATGTCGCTGGTGAACAGCGAGAAGAGAATTGGAGAGAGCACCGATCCCTGGGGGACGCCGGCTTCTAGCTTGTGCGGTGCTGATAAAGTACCTTCCACTCTGTAGCGAAAGCTACGCTCGAGTAGGAAGTCTCTAACTATCATAACTAAATAGTGGGGGATTTTGAACTTTATTAGCTTGAAAATAAGGCCGTTATGCCAGACTTTGTCAAACGCTTTTTCTACATCAAATAGAAGCATACCCGTATATAAACCGCGTTGCAGTTTATAACTTGTATACTCGACTATTCGATGTACTTGCTGAACGCAAGAGTGTTGCGTGCGAAAGCCGAACTGAATCGGCGGGATGAGGTTGTTTTCCTCAGCGTACTTTCTTAGCCTACTAAGTAGTACGCGCTCATATATTTTACCTAAACTGTTGAGTAAACTAATCGGGCGATATGATGACGGTTCGGTACGTCGCTTGCCGGGTTTAGGTATACCTATTACCACGGCTTTTTTCCATTGTTTAGGAAATATGTAATTGACTAATGCGGCGTTAATAATTGCTGTTAATATTAATAATAGTGAATGAGAGAAGAGTTTAATAACTCTATTAGAAATACCGTCCGAACCGGGGGATTTCCTAGGGTGGAGACCTCTAACGATCGACTGGACCTCCTCCACTGTCGCTGTTGGTATAGGCTCTTGTGGCTCAGCGTCTGCGGTACGCGTACGCGATGTACATCGTTCCACTTCGCTGTTAACGGTGTCGGTGTGTCGCGCGTCTGTGTATTGTGTACTCGACGTACATTGCTGCTCAAGGTCGGCCGCCAGACATTCAGACTTTTCATCGTCATCGAACGCCGGCGGTTGATTGGGGCGGTTTAAGGGTGGCATGGTGGACACCGTATCCTTTTTGAAAGAACGGGCAAGCCGCCAGTAAGCCTGGTGCGAAGGCTCCAGTTCGCTTAAGGTGGCGTCCCATTCGTTTTGTCGAAACTCATTTATAGCCGTTTTAACCGCCCTCTGCAGTGACCGCATGTGATAGCGGTTATCTTCGCAGGGGAAGCGGTCGTAGGCTCTTATGGCTGCGTTCTTACGCCTCAATAGGTCGCGGACGTCAGCGGGTAAGCACCTTCTACGATTGCTCGTGTCGGGCACTCTCCGTGAACAATCGTTAACTAACGATTGTACGTGACCGGTGAGGGCGTCGATCGCGGATTCGATGTCCTCTTTGTTATTTAATGTATTACATACACTGTCAAGATGAGCCGACGAGGAGGGAGACTGGAGTTTAGCCTTCAGTCGCTCCCAGTCTGTGCACACTTTTTCAGTGGGGGGGGTGAGGCCTGAGGGGCCGTATCGGGGGGCGAAGTCAATGACCACCGGGCGGTGATCCGAGTTAAGCTCGTGTATTACCTCTATTAGACATAAACGTAGGTTTATGTTCTTTAATAGGGCTATATCTAGTACGTCGGGCCTGTGCTCGACTGTGTGAGGGAAGTGAGTCGGCTCCATTGGGGCTATGATGTCGAACCCGAGCCGATCTGCGTAAGTCTCGAGGGCCAGTCCCCTGCGGTTGTTGGTGTGGCTATTCCACGACTTACTTTTGGCGTTTAAATCGCCTGCGATAATGACGGCGTCGCCGAGTTTTAAGAGGGCTTGGAGGTCACTCTCAAGCAACTCTTTTGGTGTGTCCCCATTAGGAGGGGAAAGGTATGCTGATGCTATGATCAGTGGCTGGTGACCGGTGAGGGCCAGCCGACAGACCGAGGCTTCAATGTACGTCATGGCGGGGGGATCTAGGGGTGTGCAGTGCAGTGACCTTTTATAATAAATGAGAGTCCCGCCTAGGGGAGAGCCGACCCTATCGTTGCGCACTAGATTGTAGTTAGCAATTTTAGGGTCTCTTGAATAGGGTTTGAGAAAAGTCTCTTGGACTAGTAAAAGGTCAAGCTGCTGGTCTTGTAGAAATGTACCTATTTCGTCTCTCTGGCGAGCGAGACCGTTCGCGTTGAAAAACCCTACGCGGAGTGATCGTGTTTTGACTCTGCCTGGTGTGTACCTATCCATTATTTAGGCTCTGAAGGAACCGAGGCTCTCTAGAACGGGTGAGAACCTCATGGCGACGTTAAGTAACGCGAGGCTATTGCCTTCATTTTTTCGCAGTTCTGCTGCGATTACGCGTATTTCTGAGATGTTTATTATTTGCGCGAATCTGGCCACTAGGTCTAGATCCGGGTCTAGACCGCTAGTGGCTGGCGCGTGTGTGTTGCTAGGTTTGCCTTGAGGAGGCTTAGGAAGGCCCGCGGGTGGCAGTTTTTGCCCAACGGTTGGCGGTTTATATACATTATTATTAGTACCGGCCTTTGCCGACGGTGTCGCGATCGCGGGTACCGGCGGGGTGGCTAATTTGGTGGGCAGGGGGGGGTATTCCGCCCTGCTTTGCGAGTTAACCCACGGGTTGCGTGTGGGTTTAGGTGCCGGAAGGTACCTTTGTGGTGGGGGTGGTGGTGGCCTCCTCATAACCGGCCGTGGTGCGCGTGGGCAGCCACGGTAGTTTGCGGGGTGCCCCACTTGCCCGCAGAGTACACACGATGGTGGTGTGGTACTTTTGGTCGGGTCGTTAGCCTTGGGCCTGGCACAATCTGCCGTTGCGTGGTCCTCCAGGCACTTTACGCACCTGGGCCGCGCGTAGCAGTTGCGCGCTGAGTGGCCGTATAGCTGGCACCGGTGGCATTGTGAGATCATGCCATTCCGGCGCGGGGGTTCTACTACGATGCCGGAGAGGCCGCACACCGTAGTGATTTTGAAAATGTCCTTGCCCCTCTGTGAGAGGTCAAGGACGACCATTACTAGGTCAAATGGTTGGCGAGTGTTCCCTCGGATCATCCGGTGCACCTCGATCACCGGAAGTCCTTGATTGAGGAGATCTTCTTTAATTATTTCACATCCCAGTTCCACGGGGACGTTGCGTATTACTACGCGAAGTTTACGTTCCTCGGGCAGGGTGTACGTGTGAAACGGAATATGTTGGCTATGTAACATAGCCGTCATTTTACGGTGGTCGTCCGAGGTGGACAACTGCACCTTAATACCCTCGGTGGTAGACCGAGCCGTGCGGTATTGGACTCGGTTGGTGTTGCACCAAGCCGAGATTGAAAGCCACTTCTCCTTATTGCGGATGACTAGTGGCGGTGGTGTGGGTGGTTTGTATACCTTAGCCGGGGGCTGCTGTACAGCGGCCTGTGGCTTTGGTGATGGGGTGGGGGGGGGTGACGTCTTTGGCGGCAGAGGTGCTCGCCTCGTCAATTTTGGCGGCCTTTCGCGCCTTTTTTTGGGCCTTACGCCCCCTTTTACGGGAGCTGACCACCGTGTATTCGGAGTCCGCCGAGGTGGACTCGGACTCCGAACCGGCGGACGACGACGCCGTATCGGCGTTCTCGTCGTCGGAGGCCTCCTCCGTCTCCATCTCGTTGGACGGAGTTGGTTGGTCGTCCGGGGAGGCGGGGGAGTCGAAATGAACCGGCCCGGATACGGGCTCGGCGTTCGCGGGGCGGTCGGGAATCATATTCCCGAACCGTCTTTTTAATATCGCGTAGATCTCCTCGTCGGCGAGGAGCATTTCTAGGTTGAGGGCTGGAAGAGCCATAATAGGGGGGTGATTTATTTCCTGCGCGTTCATATATTGCCTAACTCCCCAGGGGGAAAACCCGGGGATGTGTAATATGTTCCCTCCCAACCGGGTTAGGTCAGGAGGATGTACTTAAAAATCTAGGTGTGCCCTAAGCTGTGATTAACCCTTCGCCGATCTTATTGTGCGAGAGGGGCCCTAGCTGCCCGAGTGGCGGAGAGGTATTCGGCCTGTGAGGGCCGGCACTCCCAAGCTACGCACTCAGGAATAGGAGAAGGAGGTGGAAGGGTGGGAAGGGTGATAGTCGGGGTAGACTAGGGGTCACCCCCAAGGCCTACTGGTCCGACCCCGTCCGAAGAAGCGCCTCGCCCTTAAGGGGGTCGGCAGGCGATTCGGGGCTTCGCCTCACCCGGCTTCGTTGACACCGTTAGGTTTCAACCGGGGACCAAGAGAAACTTGGTTTTTTCCTTAAGGGGTCACTTTGACTTTATTCTACTAGACAGAAACAAATATTACTACCTGACCTTGCTTTGAACGCAGGCAGTTAGTAATATTCGTGAGCAGTCCAATAATTCGCCTCGAAAGAGGCGGTTTTGCACTGCCACTTGGCTCGTCCGTTAGAAAGCGCGCGAACTATCGTCAGCGTACGTGAGCGCACGTATGACGTAATCGGGAGCGTACGTTAGATCGAGAGAGCGCGGAGCGGCACACAAGTGTGCCGAGAGACGGACAAGCGCGGAATGCGCATAAAGCCTGAATCTACTAAATCTTATACGTAGTCATAATATTCTTTACAAAGCATATAGGTATCACTTTTGTGGGCGAGCTTTTTACGCCTCTTTGAAAGGATAATTATTAGCGTATTCTCGTCTGGTGACGGAATAAGAATACAATTCACCACCCCCTATCTCGCCCGTGGACGACTAAGGGATAAAATACGCATATAATGTATGTATATAATGTATGTATATACAAGAGAAGCAAAACTCAAAGTAAATCCCTATACCAACACGATTGACCAACGTGGTACAACGTGGTAGGTCAATTTCTCTCTCATAGTGGAGGAGGCCCGAGCCCAGCAGTGGGACGTGTATGGGCGGATATGAATTAGCTTATTTAATATGTTACATTATTGGTGGTAGGGATCATCATCATCATCATCATCACAGCCCCCATACGTCCCATTGTTGGACTCGGGCCGCCACAATAGGAGGGAATTCGACCTACTATACCATGCTGGTCAGACATGTTGGTATAGTGTTTCATTTCGAGTTTTCCTTCTCTTGCACAGATCCCATGTCCATATTATATCCCTTAGTCGTCTTTTACGACATCCACGGGCAAGATAGGGAGCGGTGAATTGTATTCTTACTCTGTCACCACACGAAAATATTTTTTTCAAGGGAATTTTTTTTAATTAATAATTTATTCACAACAATGTAAACTTATGTCCTATATATCCCAGCCATCTCGTACTAAACAGGCGACAATCCCTTCATTATGCCACCACGCATTATATTTAATTTTGCTTCGTCACCAGTTCACCAAACATATGTGTTGAGGATAAAATGAACAGGGACAACCAAACGTTTGATTCATGCATTCTTACAACTACGAGGTAAAAACCCCTTAGCAAAATGGTCATGAATTAAGAACAACGTAACGAAATCGTTACGAAATGAAAGGGTATAAGTAAGAATCTGTTATGTTGGTGGATAACGATCACGCTTGCCATATGGTGATAGAACAAGAATACAATTTACCACCACCTCTCTTACACGTGGATGTCGTGAAAGACTGCAGAAGAAAAGCACTAAATAAAACTCAATACCTACACGTCTGACCAGCGTAGTATTGTGTGGCAATTACCAACAATTACTCATTGTGGATAAAGCTGGCACCCAGCAGTAGGTGATGATTAAGGTCACGCTGATTAGAGGCCAAATAGAAAAGGCCGAAGACTAGTTTCATAGCTATATACATATATAAAAAGTGGGTACTTAGGATAAAATATAATTACTATTATAATGATTAAGCATTACATAATTATCTTTTCTTTCGTAATTGTTTAATTTTAGATGTTTGGATGGAATATAAAACAATTTGACACCATTTAGATACTCAACCAGCGTAAATGTTGTATGTAATAATTAGGGGCATAAACAATTATATCAAAGAAGAAAAGCTTCTTTACAAAACTTTATGCAATCACATTGATCCAGCGTAACTAACATTGCCACGCATTTGCTTTGGAAATAATCTAATGTGCGGTGACTTATCTATAATATAAGAAAAAGGAGAATAAATACTACAAAGTCGTCAAACTAACAGATGTTTGAAAACGAAATTATTTGAGTGAGCGCAAAAAATCTCTATGAATAACATTGCAAATTTCTGGCAAGCCTTGACATTGGCAATGACAACGATCCATTCAGCCTTGTAATATGGGTTCAAGACTAAAGAATTCGTATTTATATTTTGTATGCGTAATGAGGATTGAGATTATTTTCAACTTAATATGAAACTGTAGTTAAGTGATAATATATAATTATATTATTTTCATGCAGCTCCATTACAATAACTTTATAGTGAACGGTGTGCTTATAAAATATAAAGAAAAACAACTCTTATTGTTTGTGAGCTTTGAATGTACTGTCTGATAATCCCAGACAATAAGTTTTGTTCTCTATGTACAAATAACATTTAGAGAAGCATGGATAAACTTATTACAGCGACCCCAAATGATAGTTAAAAGGTATTAATGAGTATAAAAGTAATGTAATACAATATGCATTCTTTGTTTAATAAAGTTAGAAGAACATAGCGACTTGTTATATTATATTTGTATACAATTTGCGAACCATATATATAGGTGTAATACTTAATCATAATGTTAGCAAATATAAACCCGAAGGTATGAGTACATTCCTGACCTACTTTTTCTAGAACTTTCGAGATTGAAGCGTGCTCACAAAGCATATCGTTCAAAGTACTTGAAAGAGATGTACGCAGTTGGCACAATGTTGACTTTTTAGGAAGTATCTTGCCTTGAACTGAAAAGAATTTAAAAGCCCTTTAAATATTATTTTTAGTAGTTTTGTCATTTTCAATTTAGTTAAACACTTTAGCAATGCGTACGTAGGCATACATTTTTGTAGGAATGCCAAATTATAAGTAATATCATACTTGACTGCATGTTTTTTATCTGTGGTTTTTGTTTTCATTTTCATTCTTGATTTCGCTGTTATTACGGCGTGAAATATTTGTTTTTAGTGTATGCTATATAAATATTGGTACCTAATAAATTACTTAGTACTTAGGTTTAATCTATATCTATACCAATAAATAAAATTGGAGTGACTGTTTGTAATGTCAAAATAAAAGCCTTTTTGCATGCTCACACGTTTATTTGCACGACACCTATGCGTAAAATACAGATTAAAAAATTTTTGTCCGTCTGTCTGTATGTTCCGGGTAATCTTCAAAACGGCTCTACCGATTTCAAAAATTCTTTCACCAATAGAAAGCTATAATATCAGGGAGTAACCTAGGCTATATTTTATCCCGGTATTCCCACGGGAACGGGAACTACGCGGGTAAAACGACTAAAACCGAAGCGAAGCGAGGGCGGGCTACTAGTATGTTATATAATAAATATAGGTAATAAATTACTTAGTACTTAGCTTAAATTATACATATATAGATATGGTTATACACATAACAAGTGAAATTAACAAAAACTGTTATATAGGGAAACTTAAATGCCAAATTATTCTACAGGAAATTTTGTAGTAAATTACAATAACGGAATACCATTGACGCATCTCGTAGTATTCTAAACAGTAAACAGCATTATAATGAATCAACTTATATTTGTTTATATACTTTCCTTGCAATGATTTTTGTTTCAAAAGGAGGTAAAGTAATCCTTACTAACATTATAAATGCGAAAGTAAGTTTGTTTCTTACGATTTCACGCTCAAACCACCGAACCGATTTCAAAAATTCTTTCACCAATTCAAAGCTATTATATCAGGGAGTAACATAGGCTATATTTTATCCCGGTATTCCCAAGGGAACGGGCACTACGCGGGTAAGGCAACTGAAAGCGAAGAGAAGCTGTGGCAGGTTGCTAGTTATAAATACTTATCAAAAAAAAAACTAATGGATGAACGCTTAGAATAATAAGATATAGAAGGTAAGTCCACGCACAAAAAGTGAGGCATTTCAATTGGAGCCTAATGGAGCCTACGCCGGAACAGTCCCGTAATGTACAAGTCATTGCACTGCACGAACGTACGCAACTCTTAAAAAATAAATAGGTAATTATGACGGCTTGTGCATTCAAATGGTGCCACAACACATTTGAAAAACATAAAAAGGTTTTTAACATTACTTTTAAAAGTATTGCGACGATTTATGTTATAAAAACAAAATTTGATTTCATAATTTGTATAGTGGTTTCCGTGTGTACGTGTGTAATCGTCTGCCCGCCATTAGTTTTTTTAGATTCAAATTTTTAAAGTTCGAAGTACTGACACTATCCTTCTATACGTTATTATTCTAAGGGATGAACGGTTCTTCGAAAGTCAATTTTTTGAGAATATTAGAATTATCTTGAAATTGGAAAAACGTAATATTTACTGATTTCTGATGTTTACGCGAGTATTATTATATATTAAATAAAACTACTATTAAATAAAACTACTTTATATATTAAATAAAACTACTTTACGGATTTTATCGCGTTTGTATTTGATTTTTGATTACCCGACGTCTCGAACACTTTACAGCGTTCATGATCACGGGTGGACTAAGATGTCTCACGTCCAACAAGTCATCGTTACTGCAGAAAATTTATAATTATCTACCCGATACAGAAATTAGTTATTAAGTATTGACCCACATTTTGATACAAATTTTATTGCCAGTGTAAGAAGAAAATGATTCTATATGAAAAAATTATATTGTTTATGGTTAGTAATAATTAAACATTAAAATTAATAGTAATTATATTTAAAAACTAACTAATAATCTAGTATACTACCACCGGATCGGAACACGGTTACACTGAGAAAGATCCGGCAAGAAAACTCAGGTAACATGATGCTAAATTAAAGTTAATTTTGAAGGCGGCTTACTTTATGTTACTCATCATCATCATCATCTTGCTCTTATCCCAATTACTTGGGGTCGACGCAATATGTCATCTGTTTTGACATATTGCAAAAAGTTTCGGCAATGACTTTTATGACCGGCCGCCTTCCTGACGTCAACCCTCCTTGGGAATGTAATCGTTGACCCAAATGGTACCAAATGGAGTTGATTTGGTTGGTTGAATTAAGTAGGTAATGTATATCAGAATAATTGATTTTTAAATACCTATTTAAATATTGTTAATATAACTCAATAAAACGATTACTAAATTAAAAGTGTTAAAATATTTATTTATATGATAAAATTAACACATAGGTAATTATTGAAATCGATAACTTATAGTATGTTGGACAACACTATCGATACGCGTGGATCAACGTCAATGTTTTGAATGAAAACGTATACTACCACGCAAGTAGGGCGGTTCTTAGTGATATCGCATTGAACGCAGTACATTGCGCGGTTGCTGGACTAATAAAAAGTGATATCCATGTATGGCAGACGATGCATAATGTTTGGCTCTTTTTGCGATTTAATAATTGATTGTTGTAAACGACATAATACTCTCATAAAATTACGAAATATCACTGAATTAATTAGTTTATGGACTTAATGATGAAAAGAAATGGCTTCTTAGACTATAACTACGCAACTGACTTCGTTTTCGACACGTTGTAACAGCGCAAGACGGCATATTTCTCTTTTTTGTCGGAGCTTCATTCAAGGTCACTATATGAGCGCAACTAAGAGCCGGTAAAACGAATTTCGTCAATATTAAGACCGTTTGATCGTAATTGCGGCACGCTTGCCCCGCCCACATGGCCGTTCTATCTTATTCATTTTTCTGTGAGTGTGGTCCTACCACTAGTATTATTAGACATATCATCATCATCATCGCAGCCCATACACGTCCGACTATTGATCTCGAGTAGGGATGATCGATGAACATACCACAAAAAAAAAAACTCATTAAAATTTGCCTGGAAGATTTTACTTCATCGTAGCATCGATGTCAAAAATATTCGACAGATTTCCTAAAAAAAAAAAGCTCAACAAAATTTGCCACGACAATTTTATATCGTAACATCGATGTTCGACGATATCGATATTTCTGTAACATCGATGATTTCCTAACATCGATGTTCGGTGTTTGATAAACATCGAACATCGATATTGGGCTTTTGATGTTGACATCGATGTTAACATCGACCATCCCTAATCTCGAGCCTCATCCACAATGAGAGGGAAATTGACATACCATACCACGTTCGTCAGACGAGTTGATACAGGTTTATCTCTAGTATTCTTTCTTTTTCATAGATATTATTTGCACATTTCCTTTTGCCGACTTTTACGACACCTACGCACAAGAAAGGAGGTTTTGAAATGTATTCTTACCTCGTCACCACATGGAAAAAATATTAATACTATCTTGTTACCTACCTACCTAATACTTATAATTTCTATGGGTTGGAATAAGGAGGTATTCTTAGAATAATAACGTATAGAAGGTAAGTCCGCGCACAAAAAATTAAGCATTTAAATTGGAGTCTAATGGAGCTTACGCTGGACCGTTCAGTAGTGTACAAGGCCACTGTACTACACATACGTACGCAACTCTTAAAAAATAAATAGGTAATTATGACGGTTTGTGCATTCAAATGGTGTCACAGCAGATTTAAAAAACATAGAAAGTGTATTAACATTACTTTTAAAGGTATTTCGACGATTTATGTTAATAAAAACAAAATTTGATTTCATAATTTGTATAGTTTTTATTTTTTTTTTGGGGGTGGGTTGCGGTCGGCGCACTTTTCGCACCACTCCGTCCGGGGCGATAGAGGGACGTAAGCACGCAACTCCCGCAACCCACCCACCTGCACGTCGCCTTCGTCGTTGGGCCGATCACCGGAGCAGGGTTACTTGACATCAGTGGTCGGCCCGACGGAATATCCCCCCTTGGGGGTATCCTCCCATTGACCGACGTCCTCCCCGAGGGTCGGTCTTTCCTCACGCGGTCGGCCTCTCGGCGGGTGACGGACTAAATCCCCGGTCACGTAACCCGCGACCTCGGCTACGGAGAATTTGTATAGTGGTGTACGTGTGTAATAGCCTCCGCGCATGTAGTATTTTTGACTTTTTGTTTTTGATCGCTTAAGTACTGACCGACACTATCCTTCTATACGTTATTATTCTAAGGGGGGTATTATTATAAATTATATGTATATTTACCTACTTATTTAAAAAAAAAATTAAAAAATGATCTTATGTAAAGATATTCATATCATAAATGTAAGTGTTTATTGAAACGAAAAACACGCTTGAAGTACAGAAATATTTTTTTTTACAATTGGAGTACCTAAATAGTCGATGCCTCTTCTTCTTCTTCTTAGTTAATGGCAATGAGCTACAATAATATGAGCTATTGGTGCCAGTGTCGAGTATATTGATTATTATTCACGTCTTTAGTCTTAGTCTTTCAGTCAGTCGTTAGCATGACTTAGTGCTGATATCCAAGTCATGCGTCTCAGGAAATTTGGACAGAAAGTCAAAATGCACGCAATTCACTATTATATCATTTTCACTACATTTCAGAATTTTATCTGCATTATATTACATAAAATATCAGCAAAATTATTGAATATAACACTTTAAAACACTAAAATAATGAAAAGAATATAAAAGCGCTACATGACATTTTGACATTCGCGTCAAAAGTCCTAGTCGATGCCTCTCAGCTGTTTGGCGATCTGACAAATCAACTGTATCGTTATGACGGAACGAATTTTATGATTCGATTTGTTTATGGTAGGTAGATTTATTGAATCGAAGTTTACAGTACAATAACACGTGCGATCGATCATTGAGCATAACACTATGACTTTGGAACATGTGACTTTAATAAGTTTGTGTTCTATATGACAATTGAAATTGCTTTTTAAAATTATTTACTCTAATGTGTTACCGATCTAAAAATATAAGTAATGAAACTTCGAAGTATTTACGTTATGAAATTATTTCTTTATTATTTTTAGAACCAAATATTAATCTTTTCGTGTGGTGACGAAGTAAGAATATAATTCACCATCCCATCACTCCCCGTGGGTGTGGTAAAAGACGACTAAGGGATGTCCTGTTCATATAACAACTATGGAAGGGAAGGCAAACTAATAAAACCCTATACTAACCCGCCTAACCAGCGTGGTATAGTAGGTCAATTTCCCTCTCAATGTGGAGGAAGCTTGAGCTCAATAGTGGGACATATATGAGCTGTGGTGATAATGAATATGAATGAAGACTCGCACAAATATGAAGTACTTACACAAAAATAAAGTGAAGAACTATAAAAAAATGTTTGTCTTAAAGATTTTTATTGGCCTAGTACAAGTTTTATACTATACTAGCAACCCGCCCTCGCTTCGCTTCGGTTTCTGTCGCCTTATCCCCGTAGTTCCCGTTCCCGTGGGAATACCGGGATAAAATATAGCCTAGTTTACTCCCCGATATTATAGCTTGCCATTGGTGAAAGAATTTTTTAAATCGATCCAGCCGTTTTGAAGATTACCCGGAACAAACAGACAGACAGACAAAAAAAATGTAAAGTGATTTTTAGGCATATGTATAGTGCAAATAACCACGTGAGCATGAAAAAGGCCTATTATTTTGACATTACAAACAGTCACTCCAATTTTATTTATTGGTACCTATAGATGTAAAATCAAGGATAAATGTTTAGTCCTTGCTTAAAGGGTTCACACCCTGCAATGTGTCAACTATACATAGATATTTATTTGTATAACTTACGTGTCATTCTTGTCGTGTTGTTTTTAAAGTATTCAAGCTTTCGTTGCACTATTATGGAATGGAAATAATGCTATATAATGCTTCTATGTTATTATATTTCAATGTATATAAAGGTATGCGAATGAATACAGTGGATCCCTGGTAATCCGACAAACGTTTTGCACGGCAGTGTCGGATTATGCATAATTTACATTAGCAAAAGTAGACGAAAAAATACTCAATAATACTAGACATGTCGGATTACAAGGGGTGCCGGATTAGACAGGTGCCGGATTACCACGGGTCCACTGTAATTCTATTCAGCCTATTTTTTGTTGGCTGTATGCCTATGACTATTGTATATCATAAAAGTGTTCCAAAAATAAAAAAAGGAAATTCAAGAAAAACAAAACGCAGAGATATTTGAATAAAGAACGTAACGCACGCGAAGGTAATGAAAGTTCGAAAACCGAGTTCAGTAGGTAATCATAATGTTCGCGTAATTTTCTTATCGCGATTCCTTACGTAATGGAAAAAGCTCCCTGACCTTGTCCTATTTCCGTCACGGTCGGCCAATGTCAGTGTCGAAGCTGAACCTTGTAACGGGGACTTGTTTATTACTGAAGCTTTTGAACGTGCATTCCGATGTTTTTTTTATAAATGTTTATAGTTCATCACGAGGATACCACCTAAATAATGTCCGTAGATTAAACGCTCACTGATGTTCAAAATAGTCAATACTGACCTAACGTTTGCCTGAGCGCGTTTTTCTTCGATTTATTTTATAATGGTACTAAATATCTAAAATATATTTTTTTCACGCGATATTTTTGCCGTTAGCGGCAGAGCAAATGAAAAATAGTAATTTAGAATCTATACTATACTATATTCTATACTATATTCTATACTATATTCTATACTAATATATTATTATATAAAGCTGAAGAGTTTATTTGTTTGAGCGCTAATCTCAAGAAATTACTGGTCCGGTTTGAAAAATTCTTTCAGTGTTAGATAGTCCATTTATCGAGGAAGGCTATAGACTATATATCATCACCCTAAGATTAACAGGAGCGGAGCACCAATGAAGACTCTTACATAAATGGGGGTTTTTCTTTTGAAAGCTTCTGCTACGTAAACGGCTAAATTTTCGCAAAAATCATGTGTGTCAGAATCGTATTATTAAAAAAATATTTTTACTTTCTACGTAAACAAAGTCTTAGGTTAAAGTTCGCGTTAGCCCAAAGTATCTATACCACGCGGATGAAGTCGCGAGCAGAAGCTAGTCTAATATACATCATTGAAAAGTTACAGTTTTAGCTTCGCAATCAGTCTATTGGCACAACTAAAGTATGATTGTTGATGAACAAATAACGCTGTTAAATAATTCGTTCAATTTGATTTAAAATTAAGATATCACCTTGTGATGTTTTATTTAAATCGTTATAAGTAAATAGTTTCTTATACAATGGGCCAGATTATCATGGCTGAATAACTTTTAATCACGGTCATAAGTATTGTCATAAGTAATTTCATAGCAAATATTTGAACATTCTAGAAATATAAGAATACTGGTTTTTCATTCAGCGACTGTTTAATACCTTTATACATATTGATTCATAATATTTACTGTATCGGAGCAGCCATTTTTTAACTTACTTTTGTAAGCTTTCACCTGTATACATATGTATATACACACGAATGTAACGCAATCCTTGAACTCTATTTCAGACGTCCGTCGCGTTAAAATTTTTGCGCATTATTAAGGACCGACAATGCAATAATTTAAAGAGTTTGTTCCATTATTTTTACCATAACTACTACTACTGGATCCTTATAGGACGTTGACTGATTTTACTGGATTTGTACTGGATCTTTGAAAATTATTATAGTAGCCTCGGATAAGTTTCGTATCGCTATTTTTCTTCGCTACTTGCCAATGCCAATGACATATCGTTAATATCATCAAGAGAAGGAAAATTCGAAGTAAAACCTTGTACCAACACATCTGACTAGCGCGGTATAGTAGGTCAATTTCCTACCTCCCTCCTTCCTCCAAGGTCTAATAGAAGAAAAAATATAAATAAATATAGTTAAAAAATAATTAAAATAAAGAAAATAAAGTGAAAAAAATTGGGACACAAAAAAGAGATTCATCATCATCATTTCGGCTCACATACGTACCACAGTTGGGCTCGAGCCTACTTCATAGTAGGAGGGAATTGACCTTACTGTTCCATGCTGGTCAGACAGGTTTAGTGTTGCCCAAAAAAGTCTTGGTCTTGCGGTCTTGGTCTTGGTTTTGCGAGAAATGCGAGACCGAGACCAAGACCAAGACCGCTTAATTTTTGCAAGACCAAGACCAAGACTGGCCCTGCAAGACTTGAGCAAGACCAAGACTGGGCCTGCAAGTCTCGCGGTCTTGCATTTAATTCAAATCACCATTTCAGCTTATATACGGTTGAGCTCGTGTCTTCTACATAACAGGAGGAGAATCGGCCGTGGCCGGAGGGGAATCGCCACGGTGATCGGCCGTGTTGTTACAGGTCATACATGTCAAGTTTTCCTTCTCTTGCACCGATGTTATATATTATAGCCCTTAGTCGTAGGTTCGCAGTCACGGGTAAAATAGGGGGTGATGAATTATATTCTTACTCCGTCACTACACGGCAAGTCAAATCAGTCTTGAGATATCCATCTATTGGCCAATCGATTCCCAATGTTGGTGTTGGCTTTTCAGAATTACTCTTCGGAAAGGCTTAAGGACAAAAATACCGTAATCACGAGAGTGCTCTTGCCCATTATACATATTTATATATCCGTTTATTCATTAGCCCAACGACGTTCACTGTTGGACATAGAAATATGCCTACAATTAATCTATATAAATGTCCATGTAGGGACAGAGTACGATCACCATCAGGCAGTACATGAAGCGTTGCTCCCAGCGCTATTTTGCCTCTGCCACGACTCACCCCAATCCACTAGTGGTTGGGGCGGTAAACTACGTCCCCTCAAAAATATCCGCGGTCCGACGTCCTCGTCATCTTCTTGAAGAAGAAGATGACGCTATTATGATCGCCCAAGAAAGGACCTACACAGCTCGCGCAGCGATAACAGATAAAACTCCGCGGTATCGGCCTCGCCGTCGAGGTCGAAAACCGCGCCGCGTAAAAGTCATTAGCCTAAACTTGGCCACGCCCACTTTGCTCTCAGCGACGCCCCGAGCCGAGGTCCGTTCCCCACAGGGGGGAGCCCTCGGGCGATGTTCGCTTAACTTACTTACCGGGTTGAGAGCCATCAGCGCTTACCCATTGACCGCGTTAAGCTGTCAAGGTCATCTGCGACCAACAGCTACACACACACAAAAAAAAAGACAGAGTACGAATATAATTCACCACTCTCTTACCCGTGGATGTCGTATCAAATCGGATCGGGCAATGGTGTTAGGAACCCATGAAAAAAAATTTAAATAAAAATATCGATTTGTTAATGAATTGAGAGACATGTAAGTTCTCAATTTTGTCATCGTTTTTTCGTGTAAATTGATTAAAATGTATAAAGGAGTGATACTTAATCTACAACATATTCGTATTTTGTTAAATGTTCATTAGAATTTGAATAAATCAATGATTACGTTTGCATAAGCAAGACAAACTTCGCTTTAACATAAATCAGCTGATCGGCCGATGACCGTTGATGAGTCGCCTTTGTACCTACGTAACCATTGAAAGGTTCGCGCAAATCTAATACCTATTTATACTGTCGAAATTTTACATGCTTACATATATCCTGTCTGTACATACCTACATAATGCATAAAATTTAAGGCATAAACTCTTAGACACATATTTTTGTAATCACTATAACTTTTATGTTATATTGTTTTTGTGTAATATACATTCTAATTATGATCTATGACTGTTGAACTACAACATACATGAACAGTTGTCCCATAACCTGATACACCCTGTGTATATAACATATGTGCAAGAGAAGTGAAACTAGAAAGAAAACCCTGTACCAACATGTCTGACCAGCGTGGTATAGTAGATCAATTTTCCTCTTACTGGCAGGAAGCTTAAGCCTAGCAGTGGCACTTTTATGAGCTGTGACGATGACGACGAATATCATACATTTTACAAGTATTAAAACCATAAAATTTTAAATCAGTTTTATATGTTCTTGAATAAATAATATATTAAGAGCTACATGGATCCAGCGGCCAAAGTATTTATATAGGCAATAGAGCAACAGGTTTTTTCAAGTATCCAGAGTATCACTAACTAAACTGGAAATACAATAGATACATACCACTTAACTTGAAGGGAAATATAAACAATCGCATTAATTGTAAAATATCGCATTGATTATAAAATGACATAAAATTTATTGTATCAACTGCCTCGTGTGGTGACGTCTTAAGAAAATAGGGTCGAAAGTCCTGTCATAAGAGTAGTAACGCTGTCTAATGGAATACCAGGGGAATAGAAGAGTAATTTTCTCCAGTGGTAAGTATTGTATTCAATAGTGAACTATAGGCTAGCAGATGGATAGATAGGATAGGACATTTGATTAATTTAGTTGGATTTTTCATTGCCATGATAAATTACTGTTACGTTATTCTAACTGCAAAACTTTGCAAGACACTTGCTGCAATACCAAGACTCGGGTGCGCAAGACCAAGACCAAGACTAAGACTCGGGTGCGCAAGACCAAGACCAAGACGAGACCAGGTATGATGTTGCAAGACCAAGACCAAGACCGGTCCAAGTCTCGTCTTGGTCTTGCATTTGGGCAACACTAGACAGGTTGGTATAGGGTTTTGTTTCGAGTTTTCCATATTTTGCATAGATGTCATATGCGTAATATATCCCGCCTCAGGGAGCTGTTCGACGCGTGTTTAGCGTCCGGACGGTTCCCTGGGTGCTGGAAGGAGGGAAGGCTGGTGCTCCTGCCGAAGCCGGGACGGTCTCCGGAGTCGCCTTCGGCCTACAGGCCTATCGTGCTGCTCGATGACACGGGCAAGCTACTGGAGAGGGTGGTAGCTGCCCGCATCGAGCGGCACCTCGTCGGCACGGGGCCCGATCTGTCGGACGCCCAGTTTGGGTTTAGGAGGGGTCGTTCGACGATCGCGGCTCTGTTGCGCCTGAGGGCCGTGGCGACTGAGGCCGTCACCGGCGGGGGAGTGCTGTTGGTGGTGTCCCTAGACATCGCCAACGCATTCAATAGTCTGCCATTCAGCTGCATCAGGGAGGCGCTCCGGTATCACGGAGTGCCAGTTTACCTGAGGCGGCTAGTGGCAGACTATTTGGAGGGGCGCAGCGTCCTCTGCACCGACCGAGCAGGGGACGTCGTGCGAACGCCCATGACGTGCGGTGTCCCGCAGGGGTCGGTCCTGGGACCCACCCTGTGGAACATCGGCTACGACTGGGCGTTGAGGGGGAGCCTCCCGCCCGGGCTGGGCGTGATTTGTTACGCCGACGACACGCTCGTCACAGCCTGCGGTGGGACGCTAGAAGAGGCGGTAAGCCTGGCGACCTCGGGTACCGAGGAGGTCGTCAGACGGATTGAGGCGCTGGGGTTGAGGGTCGCCCTGGACAAGACGGAGGCCCTCTTGTTCCATGGGCGCACTATGAGCCCTCCCATCGGCGTCTCGATCACCGTCCACTCGGTCGACATCAGCATCCGGGCCCATATGAGGTACTTGGGCCTGGTGCTCGACGGGCGATGGTGGTTCCGGGAGCATTTCCGCAGGCTCGCTCCGCGGCTCGTCGGCGCGGCGTCCGCCCTATCGTGGCTTATGCCGAACGTGGGCGGACCGAGCGCTGCGTGCCGACGGCTGTACGCGGGGGTCATCCGGTCGATGGCCCTGTACGGCGCACCGGTGTGGGCGGGGTCCATGACCGCCCGACTTAGGGCCCTTCTGTGGCGACCACAGAGGGTCACGGCGGTCAGGGCCATCCGCGGATACCGCACGGTGGCGACGGAGGCAGCGTGCCTATTGGCCGGGACTCCCCCGTGGGACCTGGAGGCGGAGATGCTCGCCGGACTATATCGGCGGGTGACGGGGGTGCGAGCGGAGGGCGGTGTGGTCTCGTTAAGGGATCTCACTGCCTGGCGCGTCGACGCCCGCCGAGACGTTATCGCCCGTTGGGCAGTCCGGCTGGAGAGGCCTCGGTTCGGGGTGCGAACCGTGGAGGCCTTCCGGCCGGTGCTGATGCAGTGGTTGGAGAGGCGGCACGGGGTGCTCTCCTTCCGACTGGTACAGGTTTTGACGGGGCATGGGTGCTTCGCCAAATACCTGTGCACAAGGTCGTAAGGAGGGAGAGTACACCGTCCTGCCACCACTGCGATTGTGACGAGGACACGGCGCGCCATACGCTTGAGGCCTGCGGGGCTTGGGCAGTGCAGCGCTGTGAACTCGTCGCAATCATCGGTACGGACCTGACGCTGCCGGCTATCGCTAGGGCGATGGTCGACAGCGTCGGGAATTGGGACGCGGTCGCAGCCTTCTGCGAGACAGTGATCTCGCGGAAGGAGGCGGCGGATCGCCTGCGTGAGGAGCGCAGCCTCGATGAGGAGATCCGCCGCCGGCGACTGGGGCGGCGCAGGCGCAACTATCAGCGCCTCATGCCGCCTTAGCCGAGGCCGCGGGTGACGTGACCGGGGATTAGTCCGTCACCCGCCGAGAGGCCGACCGCGTGAGGAAAGACCGACGTCCTCCCCGAGGGGGGGACGTCGGTCGATGGGAAGGTACCCCAATAGGGGGTATTCCGTCGGACCGACCACTGACAAGTTAACGCTGCTCCAGTGGTCGGCCCAACGACGAAGGCGACGTGGTTTTCGGGTGGGTCGCGGGAGTTGCGTGCTTAAGCCCCTCTGTCGCCCCGGACAGAGTGGTGCGGAGGCGCGCCGACCGCGGCCCACCCACAAAAAAAAAAAAAAATATGCGTAATATATCCCTTAGTCGTCTTTTACGACACCCACGGATATGAGAGGGGGTGCTGAATTTAGTGTTGCCCAAATGCAAGACCAAGACGAGACTTGGACCGGTCTTGGTCTTGGTCTTGCAACATCACACCTGGTCTCGTCTTGGTCTTGGTCTTGCGCACCCGAGTCTTGGTCTTGGTCTTGGTCTTGCGCACCCGAGTCTTGGTATTGCAGCAAGAGTCTCGCAAAGTTTTGCAGTTAGAATAACGTAACAGTAATTTATCATGGCAATGAAAAATCCAACTAAATTAATCAAATATCCTATCCTATCTATCCATCTGTTAGCCTATAGTTTACTATTGAATACAATACTTACCACTGGAGAAAATTACTCTTCTATTCCCCTGGTGTTCCATTAGACAGCGTTACTACTCTTATGACAGGACTTTCGACCCTATTTTCTTAAGACGTCACCACACGAGGCAGTTGATACAATAAATTTTATGTCATTTTATAATCAATGCGATATTTTACAATTAATGCGATTGTTCATATTCCCCTTCAAGTTAAGTGGTATGTATCTATTGTATTTCCAGTTTAGTTACTGATACTCTGGATACTTGAAAAAACCTGTTGCTCTATTGCCTATATAAATACTTTGGCCGCTGGATCCATGTAGCTCTTAATATACTATTTATTCAAGAACATATAAAACTGATTTAAAATTTTATGATTTTAATACTTGTAAAATGTATGATATTCGTCGTCATCGTCACAGCTCATAAAAGTGCCACTGCTGGGCTTAAGCTTCCTTCCAGTAAGAGGAAAATTGATCTACTATACCACGCTGGTCAGACATGTTGGTACAGGGTTTTCTTTCTAGTTTCACTTCTCTTGCACATATGTTATATACACAGGGTGTATCAGGTTATGGGACAACTGTTCATGTATGTTGTAGTTCAACAGTCATAGATCATAATTAGAATGTATATTACACAAAAACAATATAACGTAAAAGTTATAGTGATTACAAAAATGTGTGTCTAAGAGTTTATGCTTTAAATTTTATGCATTATGTAGGTATGTACAGACAGGATATATGTAAGCATGTAAAATTTCGACAGTATAAATAGGTATTAGATTTGCGCGAACCTTTCAATGGTTACGTAGGTATAAAGGCGACTCATCAACGGTCATCGGCCGATCAACTGATTTATGTTAAAGCGAAGTTTGTCTTGCTTATGCAAACGTAATCATTCATTTATTCAAATTCTAATGAACATTTAACAAAATACGAATATGTTGTAGATTAAGTATCATTCCTTATTACATTTTAATCAATTTACACGAAAAAACGATGACAAAATTGAGAACTTACATGTCTCTCAATTCATTAACGAATCGATATTTTTATTTCAATTTTTTTTCATGGGTTCCTAACACCATTGCCCGATCCGATTTGATACGACATCCACGGGTAAGAGAGTGGTGAATTATATTCGTACTCTGTCTTTTTTTTTTGTGTATGTGTAGCTGTTGGTCGCAGATGACCTTGACAGCTTAACGCGGTCAATGGGTGAGCGCTGATGGCTCTCAACCCGGTAAGTAAGTTAAGGGAACATCGCCCGAGGGCTCCCCCCTGTGGGGAACGGACCTCGGCTCGGGGTGTCGCTGAGAGCAAAGTGGGCGTGGCCAAGTTTAGGTTAATGACTTTTACGCGGCGCGGTTTTCGACCTCGACGGCGAGACCGATACCGCGGAGTTTTATCTGTTATCGCTGCGCGAGCTGTGTAGGTCCTTTCTTGGGCGATCATAATAGCGTCATCTTCTTCTTCAAGAAGATGACGAGGACGTCGGACCGCGGATATTTTTGAGGGGACGTAGTTTACCGCCCCAACCACTAGTGGATTGGGGTGAGTCGTGGCAGAGGCAAAATAGCGCTGGGAGCAACGCTTCATGGACATTTATATAGATTAATTGTAGGCATATTTCTATGTCCAACAGTGAACGTCGTTGGGCTAATGAATAAACGGATATATAAATATGTATAATGGGCAAGAGCACTCTCGTGATTACGGTATTTTTATCCTTAAGCCTTTCCGAAGAGTAATTCTGAAAAGCCAACACCAACATTGGGAATCGATTGGCCAATAGATGGATATCTCAAGACTGATTTGACTTGCCGTGTAGTGACGGAGTAAGAATATAATTCATCACCCCCTATTTTACCCGTGACTGCGAACCCACGACTAAGGGCTATAATATATAACATCGGTGCAAGAGAAGGAAAACTTGACATGTATGACCTGTAATAACACGGCCGATCACCGTGGCGATTCCCCTCCGGCCACGGCCGATTCTCCTCCTGTTATGTAGAAGACACGAGCTCAACCGTATATAAGCTGAAATGGTGATTTGAATTAAATGCAAGACCGCGAGACTCTTGCAGGCCCAGTCTTGGTCTTGCTCAAGTCTTGCAGGGCCAGTCTTGGTCTTGGTCTTGCAAAAATTAAGCGGTCTTGGTCTTGGTCTCGGTCTCGCATTTCTCGCAAGACCAAGACCAAGACCGCAAGACCAAGACTTTTTTGGGCAACACTAGCTGAATTGTATTCTTATTCCATCACCACACTAAAGAAAAAGTTAAAGAAGCTTGACCTCCTTAAAACAATTATTATTGAGCACCCTTCTATAAGAGTGTGTTTAAAGACCACTTTTTAAATTGTTATTTATAAGAATGACAGCCTTTTTTTAGCGGTGTGTCTGGCATGATTACACCTAGTCCGATTCGTTCCGGTCTAGAGAAGGGACGGCGCGTGACCTCAAAACCTGCCGTACACTTACCTCTGTTACGGCGCCGTCTGATAACAATGACTGCCTACAATATGGCTACATATAATTTATATGTATCGATGATCTAAGCTGTCATCATTCTGATTTTCAGTAGGTATTCGTTCAGCGATTAAAACGATAATTTTTTTTTATTGCACACAGTGGCAAACGAGCATATAGTACACCTGGTGGTAAGTGTTGCTGCCGCTCATGGACCTTTACAAGGCCGCTGCCTACCGCGAAGAAAGTGAAGGGAGTGTGAATGCGTGCATTGAGGCTCGGTGATACCAAAGGCACCACCAAAGTCCTCCACACACAAACACCCTCAGAAAGTTGGCCTGACATACATACCTACAAGATTATCCATATTTATTATATCTACCGTGTGGTTACGGAGTAAGAATACAATTCACCACCCTCTCTGGCCCTAGGTGTCATAAAAGACGATTAAGGTATAAAGTAGGCATATAATATTTATGCAAGAGAAGGAAAACAAGACATTAAACCTTATACCAACTATTTATTGCATTTGGGTGTCATAAAAGACGACTAAGGAATAAAATAGGCATTTAAAATTTTTTTTTATTGCAAACGGTGGCAAACGAGCAAACAGTACACCTGATGGTAAGTGTTGCTGCCGCTCATGGACCTTTACAAGGCCGTTGCCTACCGCGAAGAAAGCGAAGGGAGTGTGAATGCGTGCCTTAAGGCTCGGTGATACCAAGGGCACCACCAAAACCCTCCACACGCAATCACCCTCAGAAAGTTGGGCTTTAAATTTATGCAAGAGAAGGAAAACTTGACATTAAACCCTTTACCAACTATTCTGACTACAGCGGTATAATAGGTCTATTTTCCTCCGATTGTGAAAGAAGTTCGAGGCCAACAGTGGGACTTATCTTGATGGTGGTTATCGTGGTTGTGATAAGAGATAACCGAGGGATATAATATGAATATAACATCTATGCAAGGGAAGGAAACATCGAAATTAAACTCTATAATAACCAGTCAGCGTGGTATAGCAGGTCAATTTCTCTTCTATTACGGAGGAGGCTCGAGCCCTGCGTGACGTGTATGAGTTAAAATGACAATATCAGTGTATTTATTAGACAAATTTTATCTCTATAGTGTAGTAAGAATACAATTTATTACCCCTATCAGTCGCGTAACTACAGGGTGGCAAGTCGGCAAAATGCCACGGGCCCCCAGTTAGAAGAGGCCCCCAGTCAGAGAAGAATCCCAACCTCCAAATTTATTATTACACATTTGGTAAAAAAAAAAAAAAAAAACAGTTTGTCTTTAATTTGGCCATAGGCAGGTCTAGTGCGATACATTTGCCACGGGCCTCGAATGGTGTAGTTACGCCACTGACCCCTATATTGACCGTGGTTGTCATAAGAAATAACTAAGGGTATAATAATATACGCCCCTCTGTCGCCCCGGATGGAGCGGAGCGAGGAGTGCGCCGACCGTAACCCACCCCCAAAAAAAAGGGCATTAATAATATAACATCTATGCAAAAAAGGAACATCGAAAGGGTTTTCCCTATACCAACCCGTCTCATCAGTCGTGGTATATTGGGACACTTCCCATCGTGGAGGACCTTCGAGTTTAGTACTGGGACGTATATGAGCTGAGATGCTGATTAGATGAATATTAGATTGATTTAAAGAATAAAGCAGTGTGGACAATACGAAAGCATAACAACATTAAAAATAGAAAAGATAATGAAAAATTTAAATATTATGTTTATTTGGCGACGAAGGCAATTGTCGAAGAGGGTTAAACGTTCCCACGCTAATTTATTGCTACGCATGGTTTAGACTTTTAGAGGGAGTCTTGCCAGGCATCCGGATAAAGCCGGGTAAATATTTAAGCTTTTTGATTGCGTATCCGCCCAAAATAAACGGTTTCCGGCTTGTTCGGCTTCTGTTAGGCTTTTGATATTGTTATATTTCATTAGAATTTAATAAGATTTATGGTAATAATTGATAACGGTTGATTTATTTATCATTTTATTTGTCGTACTTGAACATAATCTGAAACATAATATCCTTAACAATGTAGTGTGTCCGGCCTTTTTAATAAATGTCCAGCCAAACTAGTTGGTCTGTCCGGTTATTGGTTTGGCGACCTGGCAACCCTATTTGGGAGGTGTGGTCAAACCATCTTCTTTTTCTAAGCCCACTATCGGGAACCACCTGATGATGTACCACCTGTACCAGTTAAAATTACGCTAGGTAGTCGGCTTGGTATATCATATTATTTCGATATTTGCTTATCTTGATGTTATTTTAGATTATATGAATACCCTTAATCGATTTTACAATAACCATGCAAAAGAATCGATACGTCCGTATGGTGACGGAATAAGAATACAATTCACCACTCCCTATCTTGTCCATGGATCTCATAAAATATCACTAAGGGATGTAATATGCATATAACATCTGTGCAAGAGAAGGAATACTCGAAATGAAACTCTATATCAACATGTGACCTGCTGGTCTAGTAGGTCAAATTCGCTCCCATTGTGGAGGAGGCCCAAGCCTAACAGTGGGACGTATATGGGCTGCGATGATGATGGAAAAGAAATGGGCGTTGAGAGCTTGTTATTTTTACATATATTATTACGATGTCATTGCATAGAGAGTCCCATACAATATTAAAACATTAAAGATTTTAATGGCTAATTATTCCTTAGTCTATTTTGCGGAGTATTTTTCTTAAACAAAATAAGAAAGAAAATATTAATAGGAGATTACGTATTTGTCATGAAACCCTATTAAAACTTACACGTGCTGTCGAGACCGGTAAAAATAATAGCATAAGCCTTAGTTTAACGAGAACGATGGTAAATCGACTGATTCATACAGCCGACAATGATTACATAAGTCATTTTCGTTCATACTAACAATAAATTTTATAGTCGATGTATTATTGCACTGTATTGAAATTTTGTAGGTACGAAATTTATATATTAATTTTTGAACTCCTTGTAATTTATAGCAGTTTTTATTGAAATCATTTATTCATCACGTCTCAATCTTCGTATGGTTAAGTACTTCGCATCATGACGCATCTCGTATAATATAAGACTAAAGATCCGTGTGGTGACGGAGTAAGAATACAGTTCACCACTCCTTCTCTAACCCGCGGATGTCGTAAAAGACGACTGAGGGATTTGATATGCAGATAATATCTATGCAAGAGAAGAACAACTCGACATAAAACTCTATGCCAACACGTCTGACCAACGTGGTATAGTAGGTCAATTTCCCTTCTATTGTAAAGGAGGCCTGAGATGAGATGAACGCCTGTTCCCCATACAATCTTTAGTACTGTAAGAAGGGAGTCCATAGGCGTAAACTGGGCATAATTCCAAACCCCGACCTTGTTTCTGAGTATTTCCTAAAACATTCTGATCATAGCGTTGTTATATTTATAACATCTCGACCACAAAGGAAATAATAATATAATATAAATATACACTAATATAATTATCTATGTGGTGGACAGAGTAAGAATTATCGCAAAAGACGTCTAAAAGATATGATATGTAGATAAAATTACTACAGGAGGAGGAAAACTCGAAATAATGGTCTATGACAACCTGTCTCACCCGCTGGTGAGATATAGGAGGAGAAAATATAGTAAGTTTCAAAATTTTGCCTTCGCCATTATGCTGCCATGGTACCGAGTTTCTTGTCTTCTGTGGCCTTGCTTGCAAAGATGGAAAATTAGAATAATCCGTCAAAAATATTTTTGAAATTCGATTTTAAAATTAGTGTACGATTTCTTATTTATACTCGCTATCCTTATGAAAAATATTCCACGGTTTCTGAAATTCACTTTAGTTCGTAGAAATTTGAGAATTCATTTTTTTATTTCAATGTTGAAAATTTGGATAACTATGATAGTTAAGTTTGTCTTCATACAACGATAAGGAACGCTGTTGGACAGTTCTTTGCTTGTAGCCATAAATTGGCCGATTCATCCAATGTTGTATCACCATTGTGGACGGCACCACTGTTGGACGGACGTCTCCATTATAGAATGACCCATAAAGCAGTCATCCTACAGTGGGGGTTATTGGCATAATGGCCCCGCTTGGCAAGCGCGTTGGCAATCGCCTAAGGTGTTATAGGTTTCAGAATGAATTTTTCCAGTGATTCAACGATCGATTCTTACAACTTCCACGCCCAAGTAAGGGGTAACGACAACTATATGCCTAACTCATCGCCACGCGAAAAATCGAAGTCTGAGTACCTATTTTGATACTATGCTCGGTTTCGATGAGCGTGAGAACCAGAGGAACAAATCTTACTCTAGGCTGTGCGAATTGGCTGTGCCCTTAGCGCAAGTCCATGAGCGTTAATCAGGTCTGCACCAAGTCGGGTTGGCTACGGACGTCAAAGATTTGGTATCAGTGGCCGACCCAATGCCGAAGGGGAGGGAATATGTTGGGTTATGGAGTCACGCGTCACGCCAAAAGGAATGGACATAGACAACGACGTGTATGCTGATCGTAGCCAACCCAAAAAAAGGTAGAAAATGACAATAAGAAAGGTATGTAGATTTTCGTTTGCAGATGCAAGTTGAAAATGTTTTAATAATAATAATAGTCTTTTGAAACTAAATCTGCAGACAAGACAAATTATAGCAAAATGAAAATGAAATTGCAAAATGAATTGACTCAATTTTTGCTGTCAACAAATGCTTGCTTTGTTGGTTTATGCGTATATGAATGCGTTTATATTACTGTGTAAGCATTTGCTTGGGTGTGCACTAAGGTGTGACTCTTTACCCATAATATATAATATCCATTATATTAAATTACAGATATAAAAGGAACACTGAGTCATCAAATTACGATAACAAACACTTAATCTGTTTGACGAGTACAAACTTTATAGATTATTATAACTTTTACTTATTTTTATCGATTATTATCGACACTTTAAATGATAGCAGTATCTAAGGAGATAGCGATACGACTATCTTTTAATGTAGATATTTCTAGAAAATTCGCTTTTTAATTTCTCAGTTAAAATCTATACAAATAAACCATCAACATTGTTTCAATCTCCGTTATAGGCTTTGAAACATACAATGGGTATGCCTCTAAACGGTTTCAATAGAAAGGCAATAATACGAAAATGGTTTTAGACCACAACAAATTTTGGTGACGGACTAAGAATACATTTCAGTACCCCCTTCTCTTACCCGTGGCTATTGTAATAGACGACTAAAATAAATACTATGCAGAAAATAGCATTGCTAGAAAAGGAAAACTCGACATAAAATCCTATAGCAAACCGTAATTTCAAATTCAGGATTTTTTTTTATTGTACTGACTAGCAATCCGCCCTCGCTTCGCTTCGGTTATAGGTTATAGGTTATAGTGGTTTTACCCGCGTAGTTCCCGTTCCCGTGGGAATAGCGGGATAAAATATAGCCTAGTTTACGCCCTGATATTATAGCTTTCCATTGGTGAAAGAATTTTCGAAATCGGTCCAGCCGTTTTGAAGATTACCCGGAACAAACAGACAGACAGACAGACAAAATTTTTTTAATTGCTATTTTAGGCATAGGTGTCGTGCAAATAACCGTGTGAACATGAAAAAAGCCTATTATTTTGACATTACAAACAGACACTCCAATTTTATTTATTGGTACAGATAGGATCGATTAAATCGTTTATGATTCAATAGTCTGGTTGTTATATGCAAAGATATTCGGGATTAGAAATAGATACCTAATCAGACACTATTGTGTAATGAATCCTTGTAAACTAAAATCCACAATCATCGCCAAGATGCGGTAAACCGATAATTTTCAATAGCTTTACAATATTACAGACAAGTATTCTTGACTGTTAACAGTCCTACTACCTTATGGTAGTAGTAAGAATACAATTCACCACCCCCTCTCTTGCCTGTGGGTGTCATAAAAAAACGACTAAGCAAAATAATATGCATAAAATATCTATCCAAGAGAAGGACAACGCGAAACAAAACCCTATACCAACACTTCTGACCAGCGTGTCATTGTAGATCTATTTCCCACCGATAGTGGACGAGGCCTGAGCTCAACAGTGGGATGTGCATGATGATGATGATGAAGAATAACTATTACAGAAATATCTAAACGAGTATGCAGTCTTGCCCTTATCACCTAATCGAGTGACAGAGAAAGGAAATAAAAATCTTTAAAAAGAAACTATTTTCGCGGCTTTTTGGTCAATCTTGTATTTGAATTTTACCATTCTCGTCGTTTCGAATACGGTACTTCAAGTCCAATAAGTCATCGTTATCACAAAGGTTTTTATCTACCCGCTTTAGCTTTAATTTTTTTTTTTATTTTATCCCACATTTTTGATACGAATTCATTATAATGCATAACCGATAATTACCCGTAGAAAAAGAAAATAATGCTATATAAAAATTATATTGTTTTTGGTAAGCTATTATTAAACATTAAATTAATGGTAATTATTACATTACTATCGTGTAGTGAAGGTATAAGAACGCAATTCACCACCACCTTTCTTCCCCTTGGGTGTCGTAAAAGATGACTAAGAGATTATAATATCTATAGAATGTCTGCAAAAGAAGGACAACTCGAAACAAAACCCTATACCAATACGTCTGACTAGCGTGTTATAGTAGGTCTATTTCCCTCCCATAGTGGAAGAGACCCGAGCCCAACAGTGGGACGTGTATGGGCTGAGATGATGATGATAAAAGTACAGAAATATTTAAAAGAGAATGTAAAGATTTCTGATGTTTACGCGAGTATATCACATTTTAAATAAAACCTTGCCCTTCTCACCTAATCTAGTGACTGAGTAAGAAAATGAAGGAGTTTTGAAAAAAAAACTAATTTCACGGCTTTTCATCACGCTTGTATTTGATTTTTAATTACCTCGTCGTTTCGAATGACGAAATGTTTGAAGTCCAACAAGTTATCGTTATTACAGAGGTTTTTATCTTACCACTACAGTACCTACCTAGCTACCTACTAGTTAAGGTTTTTTTTTTAATTTTAACCTACTTTTTTGATACAAATTCATTTATCATCATCGCAGCCCACATACGTCCCACTGTGGGCTCGGGCCTCCTCCGCAATGGGAGGGAATTTGACCTACTATACCGTGCTGGTCAGACATATAGGGTTTTATTTCGAGTTTTCCTTCTCTTGCACAGATATTATGTGCATATTATATCCCATAGTCGTCTTTTACAACATCCACGAGCAAGATAGGGAGTGGTGAATTGTATTCTTACTCCGTCACCACACGGCAAACTTACCGCACGAATTCCTAACCGAAGAAGAAGAAGAACCTAAGATTTTGAAAGGAAATAAATCTATATATTAATATATAATATTTTTAATATATATTGTTTTTGGCCAGTTATTATTAAACATTAAAAGTCATCATCATCATCTTGCTCTTATCCCAATTACTTGGGGTCGACGCAATATGTCATCTGTTTTGACATATTGCAAAAAGTTTCGGCAATAACTTTTATGACCGGCCGCCTGCCTGACGTCAACCCTCCTTGGGAATGTAATCGTTGACCCAAATGGTACCAGATGGAGTTGGTCCGGGTCAATCTAGGGCTCTTAGTCGTCTTTTACGACACCCACGAGCAAAGCAAGGGTTGGTAGTATTCGAAGCCGCTACCACACAGCACAAACATTAAAAGTATGGCAATTAATATATTATTTTCGTGTGGTGAAAGTGTAAGAATATAATTCACCATCCTCTTGGATATCGTGAAAGACGACTAAGAGATTATAATATCCATACATAATCTACAAGAGAAACAAAACCCCGTACTAATACGTCTCACCAGCGTGGTATAGTAGTTCAATTTCCCTCTTATCGTGGAAGAGGTTTCAGCTCAGCAGTATGACGTATAAACTGTGATGATGATAGTGATTATTCAGGGTGTCGCAGGTTATGGAACAACTGTTCGAGTATGTTGTAGTTTAACGATCATAGATCGTAATTAGAATGTAAGTATATTACACAAAACACAATAAAATAAACTCATTTGCAAAAAAAACGGGCGGTTTTGATTTTCATTCATATTTAAAAAGATACAATACCAAAAAGGTTTCAATCGTTTGTACACGTTACTGGCCGGTTTTAAAAATGCTGTGGTATTTAAAAAAGTACGTTCTAAATTCAATTTTTCATTTGATGTTCATTTTTACAGAAAACCCCTTTTTATCCTACATTTTTGGCGCGAAGTTCCAGAAGTTAACATCGACTTTCATAACTTTTATTCAATTTTTATCGATTAATTTCATATCCTTGACTGTCAAAGCTTTATTTAGTGCTGTTTGGCTGTATCAAAAATGGTAGATAAAGTGGTAAAAGCTACCAAAATTATCGCGCTGCTTGAAGAGGGTTGCAGCCAATGTTTCGTGGCTAGGAGGCTAAATGTTAGTCGCTCGACAGTCCAAAGGACCTGGCAGCGATATCAGGAGACTGGTTCCGTCGAGAGAAGGCCTGGTTCTGGAAGAAAACCATGTACCCAACCACGGGATGATCGTTTTCTTGTGAGTCGCGCATTGAGAAATCGCAAATCTTCGTATGTGGATCTTAAGAACAACCTCCAAGAAGTAAGAAATGTGCATATTAGTCTATGGACGGTCAGGAGGAGGCTTCTCGCTGCCAATATACGCAGTCACCGCCCGGCCCGCGGCCCCAAATTACTCCGTGAGCACAGAGTTCACAGGCTTAGGTTCGCTAGAAATTGTGAATCATGGACTCAAGACGATTGGAATAGGGTTTTGTTCTCTGATGAAGCCAGGATATCTCTGTTCGGTGAAGATCGACGTCGGCGAGTGCTAAGAAGACAAGGAGAACGCTTTGCAGAGGCATGTTTCGAAGAAATCACACCTTATGGTGGGGGCTCTGTTATGTTTTGGGCAGGAATAAATTCAATGGATCGTACAGAGTTAGTCTTCATTGAAAACGGCTCACTGACTGGGCATCGATACATAACGGAAGTTCTAATTTCTCATGCACAACCCGCATTGGCCGCTCTAGGTGAAGACTCGATTTTTATGGACGACAATGCTCGCGCCCACCGATCCCGCGATGTTAATGCGTATGTGCAAGAGGTCGGCATTCGTCGTTTGGATTGGCCAGCTCGAAGTCCCGACCTCAATCCCATAGAGCATGTCTGGGACGTTCTGAAACGGCGTGTGAGATCAGTACACCCGGCTCCGCAGACCATCAGAGAGCTGAAGAATGTGATTACTGCGGAGTGGGAACGTATTCCGCAAGCAAGTATCCGGGATATACTCGCTAGCATGCCCAGACGAATTCAAGCTGTGATTTTAGCTAGAGGGGGTCACACTCGATACTAAACATTTATCTGCTTTTACTTTATTAAAGAAAAACAAACAAAAAAACTTTTTTATTTTTACTTCATGAGCATATGCACTACTAGCGAATATACACTACTAGCGAGGTTTAGCATTATTTCCCATAAATTGTATCTAAATTTTATGAAATACTGATGAAAACGATTATTTTCTTATTAATTTAGCAAATTGTGTGGATAAAACTACCTATAATTATCAAACAAAGAAATATTAACATTTGAAATGGTTCATTGCTTAGGTGCCCGTTTTTTTTGCAAATGAGTTTATAATCGTTACAGTGATTTCAAAAATGTGTGCTTAAGAGAATATGCCTTAAATGTTACATACTATGTAGGTATGTACATGTACTGACAGAATATATGCAGACATGTAAAGCGTCGACAGTATAAATAGGTATGAATTGCGCAAACGCGTCGATGGTAAAGTAGGTACGAAAGCGCCCCGTCAACAGTTATCGGCCAATCAGCTGATAAAGTTTGTCTTGCTATGCTTATTGATTTATTCAATTTCTAATGAACAAAGTACGAATAACAAATGTTGCAGATTATCACTGACGATCTATACCAATAAATAAAATTGGAGTGTCTGTTTGTAATGTCAAAATAATAGGCTTTATTCATGCTCACACGGTTATTTGCACGACACCTATGCCTAAAATAGCAATTAAAAAATTTTTGTCTGTCTGTCTGTTTGTTCCGGGTATTCTTCAAAACGGCTGGACCGATTTCAAAAATTCTTTCACCAATGGAAAGCTATAATATCAGGGCGTAAACTAGGCTATATTTTATCCCGGTATTCCCACGGGAACGGGAACTACGCGGGTATAACGACTATAACCTATAACCGAAGCGAAGCGAGGGCGGGTTGCTAGTCACAGATAAAATCATAATTTCAATCAGATTCACATGAAAAAGATATGACAAAATTGAAAACTTTAAATGTGTCATTCATTATCGAATCGATATTTTTACTTTTGGCAATGGCGGTAGAAACTCATGAAAAAATTTCATGGGTTTCTACCGCCATTGCCTAACTCCAGTTTGACCAGTTGCCCCATAAACTGATACACTCTTTAAACCTTTTTTCACACTGTGGGAAGTCTGTTTAATAATTTCCCATGCAAGTTATGGCAAGGGGTACATAGGACTCGCCCAACCCAACGTTGTCTGTTTGGGTTGCCAAATGGTCGATTTTGTTCCAATGTCGGCCTAGTGGCCATGCTTAAGATTAAGGCTATCATAAAAGGTAAAAGGTGGAGACATGTACAATTTCTGTGCCGTCTCTCTGATAGTTGTCCAAGAAGAGATCAGCGTGAAGGTCGGCTTCTCGCATTGTCTCCAAGGTTGCCTTATTATTTATTAACATGCTACCACGGGACTGGAATGCAGCCACACCAAAAAAGACTGCAAGAAAACTCACTAGTTTTCTTTCAGCGTTTTCTAGTGTAATACTCGCATAAACATTAGAAAACATTAATAGAGTCATGCTTATAGACAATATATCGATAAGACGTATCTATACATAGATTATTTTATTCTTAACAGGTATGTTGTCACTCACCTGTAATCTGACAGTAGGACAATTGAAATAAGTGTGAATAAGAGGCAAAATAATGCGATGACTCTGATCCACCGCCTAAAGAGCAACGTGGTTATTGTGACCAACATGTTAAGTGGTAACTGATTACTTATCTGTGGCCCGATAACTAATTTGTGACATTATCTATAACGGTTTTTTTTATCTGCGGATTAGGTATATCGCGAAATTCAAAATCCATATGTGTTGACCGAAAAAATAATAAGTTACTTCAGTATAATGTCGGAGTAAGAATACAATTCACCACCATACTGCACGTGGGTGTCGTAAAAGATGACTTTTTTTTTTTGTGGGTGGGCTGCGGTCGGCGCTCCTCCGCACCACTCCGTCCGGGGCGACAGAGGGGCTTAAGCACGCAACTCCCGCAACCCACCCGAAAACCACGTCGCCTTCGTCGTTGGGCCGACCACCGGAGCAGGGTTACTTGACATCAGTGGTCGGCCCGACGGAATACCCCCTATTGGGGTACCCTCCCATCGACCGACGTCCCCCCCTCGGGGAGGACGTCGGTCTTTCCTCACGCGGTCGGCCTCTCGGCGGGTGACGGACTAATCCCCGGTCACGTCACCCAGTCGTAAAAGATGACTACGGGATGTTTGTGCTAATAAATTTACTGCATGAAAATGAAAACTCGACTTAAATGCGGTAGGAAGCCATTTTATACATGGTAGGAGCACACTGTGGACAGTCCTCTGTCAGGTAGTGCACACACTCTCGTAGAAAATCGACATCTGAGTAGTAGTAATTTATTACTGCACCTCAGTAAGCGAAAAGGCCGGCAGTCCAACTTTCTGAGGTTGTCTGCGTGTAGTGGGTTTTGGTGAAGCCTTTAGTATCATTGAACCTCATTACACGCATTCACAATCCTTTCATTTTCTTCACGGTAATCAGCGACTTAGCAAAGGTCTATGAGCGGCAGAATCACTTACCATCAGGTGTACTTTGCTTTGCAGTACAGTATGCCCGAGCCTAACAGTGTATGTGGGCTGAGGTGGCAGCGGATGGTCATGGAATAAGAAAACAATTGGTCGCCATAGATAGTTTAAATACAACGATAAATACGCTTTTTATATAATGTTACTAGCTGACTCGGCGAACTTCGTACCGCCATAATCTTTTTCGTAAATATATTTTCTAAATTTCCGAAAATATAGTCTCTAATGGAAGATTTATCTCCATTACAGCTATGTCGAGAAATATTCGATCGTCTTGGTCGCGGCATTGTTAATAATGATTCAAAGAGAATACAAATTACTCATTATTGATTCCTGACAAAATTATATTTATCAAATTTTCAACCGTACTTAACTGTAGACAAAATTACGTTTAGCTGTCATTTGCTTTTTGTTATTACATATCAAACGCGTTTTTTTATGCTACGTTTCATAATGATTTGTGTTCTCTTTGACATTTTATGTCACGTCACATGAAAATGCGATCGAACGGGATAAAAAGTTATTGGCGAAATCTTGTAAACACCATTAAAAAAAAATGGGATAAAAAGTATCCTATATCCGTCTCCTGGTTCTAAGCTACTTCCCCACCAATTTTCAGTGAAATCCGTACAGCCGTTCTTGAGTTTTAAATGTAGTAACTAACACGACTTTCTTTTATATATATAGATATGCGTATTGTAACCCTTAGTCGTCTTTTACGACATCCATTGGCAAGATAGGGAGTAGTGAATTGTAGACTTTGGTTTGGTACCGTTGAAACCAAACTAATATTAGCGTGTCGAAAGCCGGCAAGGTAGCTGCCATGTGAATGAGTGGCAACGCTCCTTTGTGAAATACATAACATAAACAGCGATTGGCAAATCACCTGCCAATGTTACGATTAAGCTATTATTCCTCAAAGAGGAGGCCTAAGTTTAGTGGGTATTAGTAGTCTGATAGACGGGCGTCCTACACTTTTCAAGATTTTTTCCCCAGCGGTTGTCGGTTCGTCGAGCGATGTGGCCTGCCCATTGCCACTTCAGCATGCTAATTCTTCGTGCTATGTCGGTTACACTCGTTTTTCTGCGGATTTCCGTATTTCGGATTCTATCTCACAGAGAAAGCCCGAGCATAGCCCGCTCCATATTACGCTGAGTGACTTTCGAGTTTCGTTATGAGGCCTACATTTAGGGACCACGTTTTCGTGCCGTAAGTCATCACTGGTAACACACACTGGTCATAGATCTGTGTTTTCAGACACTGGGGTATTTTGAACGAGAAGATTCTCCTAAGTTTCCCGAATGCTGCCAACCGAGTTGGATTCGTCCGCTGACCTCTTTCTCGAAATTGGATCTACCTAACTGGACTGTTTGGCCAAGGTAAACATAATAATCGACAACTTCGAGAATCACATTGCCAACTAGGACCGGTATAGGAATGACATGGGCATTAGATAGTAAGGTATAGTACAGTAAGGTCAATTACCTTCTTATTGAGGAGGAGGTTCAAGCCCTGCAATAGGACGTATATGAGCCGAGATGATGATGAATTTTCAATTCGTATAATTTATTAACCTGTCATCTGTGGCTAAATAAAATGTTTTCTTTCTTTCTTTCTATGTCAAACCATACAATCATGTCATCAGCTCATCAAAGTCTGCTGTTGTATATATGCCTCTCTATATGAATTACACCTAAACATGGCCCAAGTAGCCATGGTACACGTCTGCTTACCGCTTTATCGATAAACTAAAATTTTTGTATGTCCATTGATGATGATTATGTATTATGTAGATACGAGAGGGCGCAGTCCCCATTCAAGAATACGAGCAATATCCGGCCTCGCCCGCGACCGCGAGCCGAACAAGTTAAATGTGTTCCAGGAATTTTTACACTCAGACATTTCGGTACAATACTAATATATATTGCGTCAGGATTGCCTCGATACTAATCATTTCATTAAATAAAATTTGATTTCGTACAAAAAATATCTTATAAATTATATCTGCCATCACCAACTTTTATAAGGCGAAAGAAAACGAACTAGGAGCTAAAAATAAGATAGTATATTTAAGTTATAATAAGAAAAAAATATAATAACTTATTTTCCCGTTGCAATGGTTACAAAATTAATCTTCGAAGAATAAGCACGTTGTAGTGGCACTGGGTAGGCCATATAGCACTTCGTACGAATAATCGTTGGGAAGAAAGTTTCCCGAGTGTCGATCACAAATCGGACTATGTAGTTTAGGACTGATAATATCTTAAAAGTCCTAGGGAACTATAGATGCGGATGGCATAGGATCGTTCTGAGTGGCATTCTTGTGAGGCCTATGTGTAACAGCAAACATGTACAGCTTAAGGCATGGATAGAATCGTCATTGTCCTGTTCTTATCCCATTTACCAAGGTCAACGCAAATATGGCAATAGTTTTATGACCGGCTGTCTGCCTGACGCCAATCTTTCTTAGGAATTATCTGTTGACTAGATGGCATTTTAGTCGGCTTTTACGACACTCGAGCCGACTACGAACAAAAACAGGTTGATAATATTTGTAGCCACCACTATACGCCAATAAAGGATAGATAGAGCGGATGGACGGTGACGGAATAAGAATACAATTCACCACTCCCTATCTTGCCTGTGGATGCTGTAAAAGTCGACTATGGGATATAATTTGCATATAATATCTATGCAAGGGAAATAAAGCTCGAACAAAACTTTATACCGACCTGTCTGACCAGTATGATATAGTACCTAAGGTCGATCCTGAAGAAGGCTCGAACCTGACTAATGGATTGAATTCTCTTTCTAAGCAAATCAATGCAAAAATAAGTAGAGATATACTGAAGAATGCAATACTAAAAAAATAATTTGCAGACAATCTTGTCAACATCGGGCAATTAAAAAACAAATACAAATGTTAATTTCTAATGTTCATCATCATCATCGCAGCCCACATACGTCCCACTGTTGGGCTCGGGCCTTCTCCAAAATGGGAGGGAATCTGACCTACAGGTCAAACAATATTATATATATATACCCTGCTGGTCAGAGAAGTTGGTATAAGGTTTTGTTTCGAGTTTTCCTTCTCTAACACAGATCTTATGTGCATATTATATCCCTTAGTCGTCTTGTACGACATCCACGGGCAAGATAGGGAGTGGTGAAATGTATTCTTACTCCGTCACCACACGGAAAGAGTGGAAAGTTTCTAATGTTATGGCGTAAATATCAAAAATCATTAGACAGGGTGCACCGTAAACACACGAAATCAGTGGAAATGTAATGCAATTTACAGCGCAATAGCTACTGTTAAATATTATAATATACATAATTTTTATAATGTAAAGGTATTATTAAACGCCGCGCCGTTCAGACGGGTTGGTTATAATTCGAGTTTTTTCCTTGTCTTACATAGACGTTATACACGTATTATATTCTTTACTCGACTTTTATGACACCCACGCCTACAATGAACTGTATTCTTAGCACCTGACCACATGGGTTAATATATACGAGTAAGTATCTATGCAAAATTGCACCCACTTAAGCTCTTTTTCACGCGAACTTTTTGTTACCTATTATATGTATTCATACGTGTAGATTATCACGTCGACCACCTTATTAGTCTAGTCATCATACAGAACTCATGCTTAGACAATATCAAAGTTGTAATTCGTCGAATTTCATTACAAGGTGAACGAGGTATACGTCACAGCCGACTCAATAATACGATGAATGGAGATTAGGTTTTCCTATAACGGTATCTTGTTGCAATCTAACGTTGTTGTGATGAAAGATGTTGTAATATGTTTGATGAATGGATTAGGTATTTATATTTTTATGGATTCACGTGATATTTGATTTGATATTTTAGATTTGATAGACTTATCTATTATCAAAATCAAAATTTACATTTTCTAATTTACCACTCCCTATCTTGTCCGTGGGTGTCGTAAAAGATGACTAAGTAAGGGATATATTACCCAGATAACATTTACGCAAAAGAAGGAAAACTCGACATAAAAGTACTATGCTGTTGCCAACACGTTTATCCGCGGTCCGACGTCCTCGTCATCTTCGTGAAGAAGAGGATGACGCTATTACGATCGCCCAAGAAAGGGCCTACACCGCTCGCGCAGCGATAACAAATAAAACTCCGCGGTATCGGCCTCGCCGTCGAGGTCGAAAACCGCGCCGCGCAAAAGTCATTAACCTAAACGTGGCCACGCCCACTTTGCTCTCAGCGACGCCCCAAGCCGAGGTCCGTTCCCCACAGGGGGAGTCCTCGGGCGATGTTCGCTTAACTTACCGGGTTGAGAGCCAACCGCGCTCACCCATTGCCCGCGTTAAGCTGTCAAGGTCACCTGCGACCAACAGCTATACACACACAAAAAAAAAAAGAAAAGCCAACACGTTTGACCCGCGTGATATAATATGTCAATTGCACTCCTCCTGTAGAAGAGGCTAGAGTCCAATAGTGGGACTTATGTGGACTGATGATGGTGATATAAACTAAAACAGTCATTATAACTATTTACGTAAATTGTCTTAGTATAGCTTTTATCTCACTGCAAGCGGTGGCAACGAGCAAATAGTACACCTGATGGTAAGAGTTGCTGCCGCTCATGAATCTTTGCAAGGCTGTTGCCTACCGCGAAGAAAGTGAAAGGAGTATGAACTATGAATGCGTGTAATGAGGTTTGGTGATACTAAAGCAATCACTAAGCTTACCACACGCAAACACTCTCAGAAAGTTGGCCTTCAGGCTCTCTCGCTCACCGAACGAAGCGCAGTAACAAATTGCTACTCGGACGTCGATTTTCTGCTAGAGTGTGGTACTACCCTGGACGAACTGGCTCGCGGCTGTAGACAAACAAATGTCAACAGAGTGGTCCTACCACTATTAAATAAATATCAGATGATTAGACATGGAATTATCTTTTAATGATCGTCAACTTGTTACATTTTTCTCATAATTTCAGATCTAATTGAACCTTGTAAAGTTCTGAGGAGAAATAATTATCAACCATTTAAACATTTTGACTTGCCAAATAATTAATGTCCTTATGGTGATGGAGTAAGAATACAATTTACAATCCCTTTTTTTGCCTGTCGTCGTAAAAGACAACTAAGGGATATAATATGGATATAACATTTATGCACGAGAAGGCAAATTCAAAATAAAACCTTATACCGGCACGTTTGAACAGCGTGATATAGTAGATCAATTTCTTACCTTTTGTGGAGGAGGCTCAAGCCCAGCAGTGGGACTCTTATGATATGTGATGATGAGAATATACGTCCATTGTAATTCTCTCGAGCATTGGGCATGAAAGGGCTTGGTAAATTGTATACTTACTCCGTCACCACACGGAAATGTAAAATAATATTTTCATAAATTAAATTATCTTTTTTTTATATTTTTATTGATGACGCTTAAGAATGAACCGTTGCTGCAGGCTTCATAAATATACCAGTAAATCGCACAAGAATTTTATCTGCATAACAATAGAATCTGCTATGCAACAAGCTAGAATGTCATTTAGACTAATACATTTGTGCAGTTCACCGAAGTAATATCAATAGACCAGGCATTTATACTTTAAAAAATAAGTTATAAATTACCTTGTAAAAGCCTGATCAAATATAAACTATGAATATAAATATATCTTAATGAAAACCAGTTATTTGAGCGACGTATTGTTATTGCATGCGCTTACACAAATTCTTAAATAGTCGATCACCATAAAGGCATAAACAGCAGACGGTTTTTTATGCCGTCTGACACATCGAAAGTGATTGGTCACGGTTCACGCCGCGATAATATACATCATTTTCGTCACGGTAGAATTATTAGAGACATTATTGCTCTCTAACGTATATTTAAAGTTTAATATCGACCAGTTGAATGCTTAAAAAGATAAATTAGACTACTGACAAAGTAAGCGGTAACTTATCATCCACACGGGGTATTTAGACCTAGTAGTTTTGTTTTATACACTATTATATGCTGTACAAGTAACAAAAATGCTGCGCAAAACGTGTATTGTGGGCGTTCAGTTTAATTTGCTTATTTTGAATAGGACTTGTATAGCATTGTAACTATATATCTTCTTTCTTTATATACCTATATTATTCTTTTGTTCGTGTGTGACTGAACACCTCCTTTTTTATTTTTTTTTATTTAGGGATGGGCCATGGTCAGCGCTCCCGCCGCCCGGTTCCGTCCGAGGGGCGCGCGGCCCCATGACCCACCCGTGTCACGTCGCCTTCGTCGTTGGGCCAACCACCGCTGCAGAGTTCCCTGTCTTCAGAGTTCGGCCTGACGGAGAACCCCGGTCGCGGGGTACCCACTCATCTCGACGTCCCACCTCGGGGAGGTCGGTCGCCATCGCGCGATCAGCCTCTCTGCGGGTGACGGACTAAGTCCCGGCCGGTCCAGTCATCCGCGACCTCGGCTAAGGCGGCATCAGGCGAAGGTGACTCTTCCTAAGACTGGATCGATTTTGGTGAATTTTGTTGTTTATTCCAGCGGGTTCGAGAATTGTTTAGATTAATAATTCGACCCGATAGTATTATATTTTGATATGTATAGAACAGGATCTGTTGGGTCAGCTAGCAAATATTATTTTTAAAGATAATACTCCTCACTAAGGAATAAATATTATGTCGCGGGTACCTAATATAAAATGCATCATAACTGCTATACGTCATACTGCTGGGATGAAGCCTCCTTCACAATAGGAGAGAAATTGACTTACCACGCTGATCAAACACATTGGTGTAGGCTTTTAATCCGAGTTTTCCATCTCTTGCATAAATGTTATATGCATATTATATCCCTTAGTCGTCTTTTGTTATACGCATGGCAAGATATGGGGATTAAGATTTTATTCTTGCTCCGTTATCACACGGACGAAACCTACAATTAACTGACACAAATTACATCGGGACTCAGGAGAACAATTTGTGTCGGGCTGACCACTGACGTCAAGTCACCCTGCTCCGGTGGTCGGCCCAACGACGAAGGCGACGTGTCATGGGTGGGTTACGGGTGTGCGTGCTTACGCCCCTCTGTCGCTCTAGACGGAGTGGAGCGACGAGCGCGCCGACCGTAAAAAAAAAGAAAATCATTTGTGTATACCACATAAAATGTTACTAAGTGTGAATTGAACCCACGACACAGGCATGAGACGTCGGTATTTAGACCAGGGTGTAGTTAATCTTGTATACTTGATTTATCTTCATCAATTCAGCTCATATATATCCCACTGTTGGGCTTGAGCCTCCTTCATAATAGCAGGGTAATTAACCTACTATACCACGCTGGTCAGACATGTTGCTATAGGGTTTTATTTCAACTTTCAATTTCATCTTCTTCTTTTAGATGTTATATGCATATTCAATCCCTTAATCGTCTTTTACGACACCTATGGGCCAGAGAGGGGGTGGTGAATTGTATTCTTATTCCGTCACCACACGGCATAATGTTTTAAGACACTTTAATCTGTGTCCAGGGACCTCACTAATTTAATCATATGTCCATTTCTACCAACGACCCACTCCTTAGTTGTTAATTAAAATTGATTTAATTTTAATTCATCATCATCGTCATCATCGCAGCCCACATGCGTCGGCTCGTCTCGGGCCTCCTTCACAATGGGAGGGAATTTGACCTACTATACCATGCTAGTCAGACAAGTTGGTATTTTTTTTTTTTTTTTTGGGTGGGCTATGGTAAGCGCACGCGCGGTCCAGTCCGTCCGGGGCGATGAAAGGACGGCGCGCGGGCCCATAACCCACCCGTACCCACGTCACCTCGTTGTTGGGCCGACCACTGGAGCAGATGTGACTTGTCGTCAGTGGTCGGCCCGACGGAATACCCTTTCGGGTACCCTCACCTCTCGATGTCCTGGGACGTCGGTCGCCGTCGCGCGGTTAGCCTCTCTGCGGGTGACGGACAATTCCCCGGTCCGATCACCCGCGGCCTCGGCTAGGGCGGCATTAGGCGCAGACACTCGCGCCTGCGCCGCCCGAGTCGCCGGCGGCGGAACGTGTCGCCGAATAGGATCTCTACTCGCACACGATCCGCCGCCTCCTTCCGTGAGATTACGGCCTCGCAGAAGGCGGCGACCGCGTCCCAGTTCCTGACGCTGACGAGCATCTCCCTGGCGATGGTCGGCAGCGCCAGGTCGGCACCGATAATTGCGACGAGTTCACGGCGATCCCCCTCCCATGCAGCACACTCCTCGAGCGTGTGCTGCGCCGTGTCCTCGTCGCAACTGCAGTGGTGGCAGGACGGTGTGCTCTCCCTCCTGACAATCTTGTGCAGGTACTTCCCGAAGCAATCGTGCCCCGTCAGCACCTGCACCAGTCGGAAGGAAAGCATCCCGTGCGTCCGCTCCAACCACTCCATCAGCACCGGCCGGAGGGCCTCGACGGTCCTGACACCGTACCGTACAGACATGTTGGTATAGGGTTTCATTTCGCGTTTTCCTTCTCTTGTACAGATGTTATGTGCGTTTTATATCGCATAGTCGTCTTTTACGACACCACAAGTTTGCCTTCTCTTATACAGAGCTTATGTGCATATTATATCCCTTAGTCGTCTTGTACGACATCCACGGGCAAGATAGGGAGTGGTGAAATGTATTATTACTCCGTCACCACACAGAAAATGTATACTTCAAATAAAACCCTATACTAACCCGTGTGACCAACGTGGTATAGTAGATCAATTTCTCTTCTATTATGGAGGACCCTGGAGGCCAACGGTACTCGTGTCCTAGTGTATGAGCTGAGACGATGATCATACGATGAGGATCATACCTTTTTTTTTATGGGTGGGCTATGGTAAGCGCACGTGCGGCCCAGTCCGTCCGGGGCGACGAAAGGACGGCACGCGGACCCATAACCCACCCGTACCCACGTCACCTCGTTGTTGGGCCGACCACCAGAGCAGATGTGACTTGTCGTCAGTGGATGAGGATCATACCCTGCCCAATCCACTTAGGTGATAGTGTGCAACCCCATAAACTCCCGTTCAGGTACCTTAACATCGTGATGTAGATGGGCCACCGGTACCCTTGTAATCGGTGGTCTATCCGCCGGATTAGCTTTTTGACTACCATTTCGTGTCGACCGATGGTCTCACAAATTCCCGGTTCGACTAATCGTTACTTTGGCAAAGGCGGCATCAGGCGCAGGTGTTCGCGCATGCGGCGCCCAAATGGCGTTATTCTAATAGAATATTCTACAAATTTTCCGCGTGGTGACGGAGTATGAATACAATTCACCACCCCCAGTCTTGCCCGTGGATGTCGTAAAAGACGATTAAGGAATGTAATATGCAGCTAACATCGATTCAAGACAAGACAAACTCGAAATGCAATGCTATGCCAACACCTCTGACCAGTGTGGTATAGTAGGTTAAATTCCCTCCTATAATGGAGGAGGCTCGAGCCCAACAATGGGACGTATATGGTTTAAGATGATCATGATAATTCTACAAATCGCGATTAACAATGTCTTAACTATATTTTTGGATTCTAGATTAAATTTTTTTCTAAAAAAAGGTAAACAAATATTAAGATTCATTTTGCATTGTGAGTAGTACGATCGTTATAAATGTCAGCTATTAATATTAATTACCAGATGTTTGCTGTTCTTTCCAAGGCAGGATCTCCCACATCTTTCAAAAACAAATTTTAAGTGTGCAAATTTAGTCCAATATTTCGTTCATCGTTAAAGCTAACGAAATGACTTCGACAAGTTAGAGTTACAAACTACATAACCCAAGACTTGCGCTTGGCCGTCTGTCTCTACTAAACAAGGCGCTTCTGATGTCCATATTCGATTGCGATTAAGCTTTGGCGAGCCGCGCATATGATAGTTCGCAAGTTTGTAAAAATTTTTCATGATGGCATGAAAGAAATTAAAATGTTGAAGAAAAGCGTATTATTTACACTCGTAAATAACTAGCTCACCCATGCAACTTCGTCTACGTCGTCTAAAATAGAAAGAGATAGAGAGAATGCATCGCAGATGCCGATAATGCATAGCGTATTCAACGGAACCTAAAGGTAATAATTTTTTCCTGTTTTTGCAACATTTTTCATTGATTTGCCGTTCCTATTGGTCGTAATTACGATATTACATAATCCACAACTATTTAATACACATACTAATATTTTAGCATACTAATGGAGTTTTCGTCTTATATGCCTGTGTTTATATTTTTCTTCACATCTGTATTGTGACGGAGTAAGACAACCGAGTGACAGACTTTTTTGTCACCTTTTATTTTCCACATGACTAAAGAATACAAGCAGATAACATTATTGCAAGAGAAAAAGCATATGAGCCGAGACGATGATGGTCTGAATGTTGAAATACAATCATCATCACACTTCATAAACCCCTCACTGTTGGGTTCGAGTCTCCTCCATAATGGGAGGGCAATTGACCTACTATATCACGCTGGTCAGATGTGTTGGTATAGGGTTTCGACTTTTCTTCCTCTCTCATGTTATATGCATATTATATTCCTTAGTCGTCGTTTACGACACCCACGGGCAAGAAAGGAGGTGGCAAATTGTATTCTTACTCCGTCACCACAATGATCAATAAAATATTATTCAAAAAATGCTGACATTTTTTTGCGAATGATGGAATAAAAATAAAGACACTTTTTTTTATAAATTGTTCGTTGTCGTTTATATCATGCGCTTATATCGAAAATAAATACTTGAACATTTTATTATTGTAGGTTTTCTTTGGATTTTGTATTCGATATGAAGCGTTTAACATATCTTTGGTCTTTGCGATCGATATGTAGGTCTTATTCACCGTTTTGTGATGGTCACCATATTAGTTGAGCCTTCTCGTCATTCCTGGAATAGAAGAAATTAGCGTTTATTTTTTATTATAGTGGTAGGACTAGACTACTGACAGTTGTCTGCCGGGCAACATCCGGGATAAACCACACTCACAGAAAATCGACGTCTGAGCAGTGGCAATATGTTACTGAGCTTTATTCGGTGAGCGAGAGAGCCGGCAGCTCAATTTTCTGAGGATGTTTGCCTGTGGTAGGTTTTGGAGATGCTTTTAGTATTACCAAAGGTCCGTGAGCGGTTACTATTTGCACGTTTGCCAACGTTTCCAATAAAAAAAAAAATAACATATTACTTCTATAAATTAAACATGAATTTGTTACAAGTTTTTCCTCGACTATCATCATTATCTGCATGAGTAGTGAATTGTATTCTTACTCTGTTACCACAATGGACAAATACATTAAAAAAAAAAAACAAAAGGGGAAACTATGGCTGGATTAGATTCAACAAGCCGCAACCTTGTCACCATATTAAAAGGCTAAATACAACCTACGTAACAAAAATTACAATGGACCGGAATTAAAGGCGAGACATTGTCTATATATATATATATAAATGAGTTTCCTCCGACTGAATGCTCGTTGGGCGACGGCAAATGACGTGGCCGTTGCACATAAGAGCATGTGACTCAGCTGAGACGTACGCGGTCATCGAACCCGATGCATTCGCGTGTAGGCTTGCTTCGACAGTGTCCAATGCACTGACGAAAATATATACACCATAGTATTTTTGGGTCGTTTTACCGTTGGAAACGTTTTAAGTGCAGGGTTGACCCAAAACGGTATTATTATTGACTTTATTATTGGCTTAAAGTAGGTCTTTGATTGCTGATCATTATGAGAGTGTTGCACATAAAATACAATTGCTTTTTTTAAGGATTTTAATGCTATTGTATTTGATTTTTTCTTTCGCGAAGTTAGGAATACTTTCCAGTGTTCACATTCACAGAAGCCTCTCAATAATTTTTTTTTGGACATAATGTGTATAACACCTTTGCCTGTGAAGCTAAGTACCACACTGTTTTAGAAAATCAACGTTTGAGTAGTAGCAATTTGGTACTGCATCTTTGTGAGCGAGAGAACTGACAGCCCGCCTTTCTCAGAGTATTTGCGTGTATTAGATTTTATACTATAGGCATCACCGAACTTCATTGCACGCATTCCCACTCCCTTCACGGTAGGCTGCAGCCTAGCAAAGATACATTAGCGGCAGCATCACTAACCATCAGTGTGCGAATAAGTAAATATATTAATTGAGAATTAGAAAACTGAAATAAAACTATTTTTACATCTTATATCGCGTTTATATTTGATTACAAATTGCTAATACTATTACTTTTCGGCGTTCATGGCAATTCGTTACATAAAGATAGGTTTATTTTTAAAGTGTAACACTTGCATAAACATCCATAATCATTATATCAGAATATTGTCTTTATTAAAAATTATTATGTGCTGTGTGGTAGCGGCTTCGAATACTACCAACCCTTGCTTTGCTCGTGGGTGTCGTAAAAGACGACTAAGAGCCCTAGATTGACCCGGACCAACTCCATCTGGTACCATTTGGGTCAACGATTACATTCCCAAGGAGGGTTGACGTCAGGCAGGCGGCCGGTCATAAAAAGTCATTGCCGAAACTTTTTGCAATATGTCAAAACAGATGACATATTGCGTCGACCCCAAGTAATTGGGATAAGAGCAAGATGATGATGATTAAAAATTATTATTTAATACCTATATTCTTTAAAGTTTTGGCTGTGACATAAAAATTGCAAGTGAGCTTCATAATACGATACATGATTTAAATGTTAAAGTGTGAAAGATGGATGAAATAATTATATTAGTGTGTGTTATATAGGGCATTTGCCCTACGTTAGTAAAGCATTTGCTTTACTAACGGCGATAGCTTGACTCTGTGTAATCATAATTTTATAATTCTCTGCGTATAATTCTCTGCGGTTTACGAATACAATTTTTCATGATCTCTTACTTGCACTTGGATATCGTAAAAACTGCCGGAAGGACTATCAAAATGGACAGCAGCACTCTCTTTGGAAGCTTATAATATCAAGTGCGATTGTCCACTCGTTTGGTGAACGTGGCGATTATGCCATTACTTTTACTGTAATATATATGTTGAACTGTTTGACTTGGTATCAGCGTCACCATTTTACTAACGCCCCATTCGACAAAGTAGCAGTATTCATCCATTTTACCTGCAAATGTTATGGTCTTCAAATGTACGTTTCCAGCGATCTTTTCTGTCACGTACGTGCAGGATCTGGAATGACCTGCTGCTATGCTTCCTAAGCTTGCTATACCCGTCTTTAAACTAGGTTTACGAAGTGCATTTTCTTTACGGTAGGCAGTAAATTAGCTATGCTCCTGGTTTTGCAAAGGTCTATGTGCGGCAGTATTACTTACCATCAGGTGTGCTGCTTGCTCGTTTGCCACAATCAGCAATATAAAAAGTGATGAAATTTAATCTGTTAATTCAAAAACCTCATAAGTCCAAGAAATTTTATTTTATTAAATTTTACTTAATTACTCAGGGGTATTCCGTCGGGCCGACCATTGATGACAAGTCACTCTGCACCGGTGGTCGGCCCAACGACGAAGGCGACGTGTCACGGGTGGGTTACGGGGCCGCGCGCCGCTCCTCTGTCGCCCCGGACGGAACCGGGCGGCGGGTGCGCTGCCCGTAGCCCACCCCTCCAAAAAAAAAACTCCAACAATTAGATTTATTTTAGGCATCAATAAAAATATTTATTTTATAATTTAGATAGTTTTTGAAATGACTGATTTAATTGTTGAAAACAGTTCAGCAATATGCATGTTTTAGGTAATAAAAATTTTTTTTTTTTTTTTATGCAAACGGTGGCAAACGAGCAAACAGTACACCTGATGGTAAGTGTTGCTGCCGCACATGGACCTTTACAAGGCCGTTGCCTACCGCGAAGGGAGTGTGAATGCGTGCATTGAGGCTCGGTGATACCAAGGGCACCACCAAAACCCTCCACACGCAATCACCCTCAGAAAGTTGGGCTTTCGGCTCTCTCGCTCACCGAACGAAGCGCAGTAACAAATTGCTACTACTCAGACGTCGATTTTCTGCGAGAGCATGGTACTGCCCCGGACGGACCGGCCCGCGGCTGTAGACAGACAACTGTCGACAGTGTGGTCCTACCACTCCTATGTTCACACGAAAGACGACTTAACTAAATAATAACAGTTACATTAAATTGTATGTAATAAAGAATCATAAGTATAGAAGGTATACAAAAATTTTCGAGAGTGCATGTTCATATTCTAAGAATAACTTAACACAAACACGTTACACTTGTGTCATTATACCAAATTATTATAAAACTAGCAACCCGCCCTCGCTTCGCTTCGGTTTTAGTCGTTTTACGCGCGTAGTTCCCGTTCCCGTGGGAATACCGGGATAAAATATAGCCTAGGTTACACCCTGATATTATAACTTTCCATTGGTGAAAGAATTTTTGAAATCGGTGCAGCCGTTTTGAAGATTCCCCGGAACAAACAGACAGACAGACAGACAAAAATTTTTTAATCTGTATTTTAGGCATAGGTGTCGTGCAAATAACCGTGTGAGGATGAAAAAAGCCTATTCTTTTGACATTACAAACAGACACTCCAATTTTATTTATTGGTATAGATTAGCCTTTAAATGTTTTATTCAGTGTATTACTGTAGTAAGAATTCAGTTTATCACCACTTTCCCACTCTACCGATGTCGTAAGAGTATATAAATAAAACTATTTTTACGTATCGCGTTTGTATTTGATTTTTGATTATCTGACGCTTCGAATACTTTTCAGCATTTATGGACACGGGAGGACTAAGGCGTGTCACGTTCAACAAGTCATCATCATTACAGAGATATCGCCGTAATAACGATTGTCCGTATGACGGAATAGGAATACAATTCAACAATCCTTATCTTGCCCATGGGTGCCGTAAAAGACGACTAAGGGATATAATACGTCACCCGCCGAGAGGCCGACAGCGTGAGGAAAGACCGACGTCCTCCCCGAGGGGGGGACGTCGGTCGATGGGAGGGTACCCCAAGTAGGGGGCATTCCGTCGGGCCGACCACTGATGACAAGTAACCCGGCTCCGGTGGTCGGCCCAACGACGAAGGCGACGTGGTTTTCGGGTGGGTTGCGGGTGTTGCGTGCTTACGCCCCTCTGTCGCCCCAGACGGAGTGGTGCGAGGAGCGCGCCGACCGCAGCCCACACCAAAAAAAAAAAAGGGATATAATATGCATATAACATCGATGCATGAGAATGAAAACTCGAATTAAAATCCTATACTAACACCAGCGTGGTATAAGTAAGTCAATTTCCTTCCCATTGTGGAGGAAGCTCGAGTCCAACAGTGGGACGTATATGAGCCGAGATGATGATGATGATAACAGTAATATGATGAAACTACAATGACAAAATTTTCTCTCTAATTTTCCTTTTGACGCAAATATTCCATTTGCATCTTAGGGAAACATTTATGCAAAAACAAATAAAATTTATAAATTGCCATAAGCCATTTCGACGTATTTATGTGTAATCAATATTGAAGGAAAATGAGTGTACAATTCTTGGAATACCTAAGTGTATATAATTCGAAAGTTTTTGTCCACAGACAATTATGCTTCTGTTTTTGTCTATCTAAATTATTATTGTGAGTCATATTACTAGTATCTGTTAATCTTTTATCATCATAATCTCGGGTCATGTACGGCCCACTGTTGGGCTCGAGCCACTACCACAATTGGGCGAAATTAACATACTATTTTACTATTACTAACAATACAATTTACCACCCACTATCTTGCCTTTGGGTATCATAAAAGACGATTAAGACATACGAAAGGCCTATAACATCTGTGCCAGAGATTGAAACCTCTAAATAAAAGCCTCTACCAACACGTCTGACCAGTGTGGTATATTAGATCAACTTCTCCCCCATTATGGAAGCTCCAGCTCAATAGTGAGACGTATATGACTTCTTTTTTAATTCAACACCCTGCACTTAAATAATCCTTGTATTGCGGGGAACTCTACAAACGTATAATTAACGGACACAAATTACATCCAGACTCAGAACATCAAATTGTGGAATCACACTAAGTGTTGTCCTGCATGGGATTTGACCCCACGACACTGGCACGGTAGGTTGGTATCTTAACCACTACGCCATCTGTGCTTTGATGATGATGTTGGTGATAATGACCTACAAATACCACGCTGGTCAGACATGCTGTATGGTAGCGACTATGAATATTACCAACCCTTACATTATTCATGAATGTCATAAAAAACGACTAAGAGTTTTACATCTAAATGGATAAAGTCCATCTGAAGTCGTCTAGTCATTACATTCCCAAGGACAGTTGATCTCAGACGGGCATTTTTGTTTGTTTTTTTTACTATTTGTATTGTGGAAAAATAGTACATATTGCGTCGACCCCAAGTAATTGCGATAAGACCAGGATGATTATGATATCATGACTATCATCAGTATCAAACTATGTATCTATGTATTTATTAATACGTGAAGCAAAAACTTTGTACCCTTTTTACGAAAATTACGTGGATGGACAAGTATGAAATTTGGCACAGACGAAGTATATAATGAGGAGAAGTGCATAAAACTAAAATTTCATATAATAATGGATTAGAAACACATTAAATTCATTAAAAAAGGCATTACGCACACTACCATGCAATCGCTACATACACACCAACGCTTATACAGTTTTGTTTACGGTTAAAATCTCTGGTCGACCTGAATGTCAAACAATCATAATTGTGATGAATATGTCTAGTTCATAAAATATAGCTTGATCTCTGTGACAGATGTCAACGAAACCAACGAAGTAAGTTTGTACGAGCGACATGTTTACAATTTCATTTTGTATCAATAATATTTTCATTCTTTTCGTACCAGTTTTATTGCAACTGAACTGCAATATATTATAAATATAAAAATATTAATATTCATACCTAAAATGTACCTCCTAAGTACTGAAATACCTAGTAAACATTTTATACATAAATGACGCTTACGCACGTACAAGGTCATACTGGACTGAAAATAAAAAAGAGATGCGACAGTCGATATACGTAAATCGATAACCGATTTTTATTAAATTATTCATAAAAGAAATATACGCAATACAATACCTAAATACAACTTTCAACATAATTTTTACAATTAAAACGCACAGTTACATCATAAAATACATAAATTAAATTAATTAAACATTAAAATACGACTTTTTGTCTCAGAGTAAATGCTAATATTATGTACGTAAATGATAATAAACTAAACATATTTATTTATAAAACAGTCGTAATTGATCGATTGATCTAACGACTGTGTCCCTATTTTGGCAAAAAATGTTAATGTTCTATCAGAAACGCTCCAGTGATGGCGATACTAGTGACCTAGACCTTGATTGTCTTGACCTTTTGAATAATTAAAACAGTCAAAAAACAGTTTATGTTTGAAATAAATTCAAAAAGATTTTCATTGATTGTATTTTAATTATAATAGAAAATCACAATTACAAAAATAAGGATTTTTATCGTTAAAAAACTACGGACTTTATCGTAAGCGTGACAGCACTAGGGCCAGCTGTCATAGAGATCATCCTCTCTTTTATGGACTATTTGTACTTATATATTAGTTATTATAGTTCATCTAATCTAAGAAGTGCATTTTGACGTTTCGCATTTTTTAATACACAATAATTTTGGTCAAACGTGTACACACGATTGTAGACAATAAATCTTAAATTTTAAAGAATTATTTAGTTATTTATATTAGTAACGTTGAGGGTGACTTTCTTGTACAATAATCTAATCTTGAAACTCGTAAAACCAATTTAAAATAGAATCAACATGTAAAATAGTAATTGTTATTGACGATGTTACAATGTCACGTCATCACGTTCTATACAGTAGTGCTTGATACCTTCCAATTCACGAATATCCAAATAATCGTTAAAAATATTAGAATAATATAATTAATCGAATAGACTAAATTCTCAAAATATTCGTATTAAAATAAAACCGTGATTTCATTTTGTCCTTCATTAGCTGAATTGTAAGCAACGCCACCATTTACCAATCAAGGACAACTAAACTGACTTTTTGGTAGAAATCCAGTACCCCTAAAAGCAGCAAAGTGAGCCAAGATCTGGTTCCGGTGGCTCGCCCAATGGCTAAAGCAGGAAATACGGCAGATTATGGGGTTTCCCTAGCCGAGGCCGCGGGTGATTGGACCGGAGAGTTTGTCCGTCACTCGCCGAGAGGCTGACCACGCGAGGAAAGACCAACGTCCTCCTCGAAGGGGGGCACGTGGTCGAGGAGAGGGTACTCCTCAGGGGTATACCGTGGAGCCGACCTCTGACGACTAGTCATCCTGCACCAGTGGTCGGCCCAACGACGAAGGCGACGTGTCACGGGTGGGTTACGGGTGTTACTTACGGCCCTCTGTCGTCCCAGACGGAGCTGGGCGACGGGTGCACCGACCGTAACCCACCCCCCAAAAAAAAAATAAGGTAATGGGGTATGCGTGCTGCTCTGTCGTCGCCCCGGATGGTACGAGCTGAGTGTGACCGGACCATAACCTGTCAAAAAAGAGAAAAGCTCCAAAAGCAAAACTCTATTGACTTGAGTTGCTCTGTACAACCTAGTCTGTGGGGCAGTCTCTCATTTTTATACTGAATTATCTAGGTGCAATCTCTCACCATCTTGGAAGCGGACTGTGCGTGTGTTTTGAGTTGGTGATAATCTTTTCTTTTTTTGACTCTGCTATACTTTGGATTGATCTTGCTTTATACGTTGACCTTGGCTACACTCACACTGGACTCTGTTTACGTAAACCTTATTTATTGTTAGAAAAATGTCTACAAAAGGACGTAGTTGTACTTTGAACTCCCAGGCTCGTAAGTTGATTGTGAAATTACACGAATATTTTGAACGTGAGTTACAAAACGGACTTTTTACTTAATCTAATCCTACTAAATATGATGAATAGATTTTACACTGAAATAATTAAATTTGTTCAGTATTAATTTAGCACTTCATTTATTCATCTCTTTTTTGAGAAAAAAAAATAAACCGATTATTAATTAATATCGATATCGAATATCGAATCAATATCGATTTCTCACTAAAATCGGATATTGCCGAGAGCGATTATTTGGTTCACATACCTAGACAACTTACTCTGACATCTGTCAAAAGGCACTTCTTAGATTAGCTAGACTATAGTTAAATGCAACTTGCTCAATATAAATCGCTCGTTATCTTATCTCAGCCCACAAATATTCCACTGTTGGGCTCGAGGCTTCTCTTTTAGGAGAGGGAATTCAACCCATAGTAGGTTGAATTCCCGGAATTTGAATCACTCCGGTTAGGCGTGTTGGCATAGGTTTTTAGTTCAAGTATTCCTTATCTTGCATTAATTTGTGGTCGGTCCAATGACGAAAGCGACGTGCTATATGGGTGGGTTACAGGGCCGCGCGTCGCCCCTCTGTCGCGCTGGTCGGAGCCGTAGTAGACCACACAAAAAAAAAATCCCGCATTATCACTATACAGAAAACTGTAACCCTGACCGTTGTATTTTTAAACAATAAAAATAAGAAATACAACAGTTATAGACTCAAACTGTGTAAGTGTTGAAACCCTATTGCATTCATAACCACGGTATTTGAAAATTGAATATTTTATTAGATATTTGGGATAACAACCATGATTGGCGGAGTAAATCACACACTTCTAAGCGTACAAAATTTCCATAACAATATGCAAACATCGAAGAAAATCAATAAAATTACACTCCATCAAATCAAAGATCCAATGAATATTCGTTATCTTGTTTTGTGTATTTTGTTACGGCAAGAGCCCAATTGTGCCGGACGTACTGTATTTTCTGAAAGAAGTTGGTTTATGAAAAGTTGATTACGTATGCGGCCGATATACAGATACCGTTCCAGATAGCTAATGCAACATAAACTTACATTAATTTCATTATCTCGGCCTATATAAGTATCACTGTTCGGCCTCGGGCCTCGGGCCTCTTCCACATTGGAAGGGCAAGTGACCTATTATTCCACATTATACGTCTTGGTGTAGTGTTTTATCTCGAGGTTTTCTCCTCTTGGATAGATATTATCTGCATATCGTATACCTTAGTCTACTGTCTGCCTTAGTGAACTATATTCCTATACAATCGTCACATGAAAAACGCTAACATTAATAAAAGCTACATTAATTTTTTAAGCTTTATTCTTATATACTTTATCCTCAGGTGATTATTTCATTGGGTGCCACCCGTAGAGGAGCTGACCGTGTGAGGGCGACACCCTGTGGGGTGTCAGGGAGGAATGTTATCCGAAAGTGTAACCCGCCGGCCTGGCCACGGTCGTTAAGGTTTCAGTGCCAGTAGCTGGTCCAATCGTGGAAGGGAGGGAAAATGGTGCGTCGTCCTGGACGGAATGGATGTCGTGTGGGCTAACCATGGCCCGTCCAAAAAAGGGGGGATTATTTCAAAGGTAAACTTGTTCAGCCAGACGAATCGTTCGATAAATTATGACGGCCGAAATGAATTAACCACAATGGATTCGAGTACGTGTCATTCAGTTGCAGTCTGCATTCAAGGTTGCAGTGAAAGTGGAAACCTTTCACGACACCCATTTCTCTCGAATAATTTAAATTAACAACAATAGTCACAGTAAATCGGTTTCTTTTACAAAAGAAAAAGTTCACTGTCTAAAAATTAAAGAAAGGAACGAGTTTGTTCCGATGTTAGTCATGCGCCTGTAAAAAAGTTATTGTTTGGTTGCAACAAGGCTATGCAATGATATCACTTTACAGTTACTTTGAAAGTCAATACTTTACTTATGCAGAAAATTAAATCACAATTCATCATTTCAGCTCATATACGTCCCATTGTTGGGCTCGAACCTCCTCCATAACAGGAGGGACAGTTGACAGTTTGTTATAGGGTTTTGTTTCGACTTTTCCTTCTCTTGCATAGATGTTATATGCGTATTATATCCCTTAGTTGTTTTTATGACACCCACGTCTAATATGGAGTGGTGAATTGCATTCTTACTCCGTCACCACACGGAAAGATACACAATTATTAAAATAAAAATTGCCTCATGGTGCCGGAGTAAGAATACAGCACATTACCCGCTTTTATACGAGAGTGTCATAAAAGACGACTAAGCGATATGATAAGCAGATAATATCTATGCAAGAGAAGAAAAACTCGACATAAAATCCTTTGCCAACAGGTCTGAACAGAACGGTGCAGTAGGTCAAATTCCCTTCCATTGCGAAAGCGGCTCGAGCCCAACAGTGGAACTTATATGGGCTGAGATGATGATGAAAATAAAACTTAGGTGCGACAAAGGAAAGAACTTGACTGCACAATTGACGTAGTGTTTAAGATACCGACCTACCGTGCCAGTGTAGCGGGTTCGAATCTTACGCAGGACAACACTTTGTGCGATGCACACATTGCTGTTCTGTGTTTATGTGGTCCGTTGATTATATGTTTGTAATGTCCCCCGCAACACAAGAATTATAAAGACCGACGTTCTCCCCGATGCGGGGACGTCGGTCGATGGGAGGGTACCCCAATAGGGGGTATTCCGTCGGGCCGACCACTGATGTCAAGTAACCCTGCTCCGGTGGTCGCCCCAATGACGAAGGCGATGTGGTTTTTGAGTGGGTTGTGGGAGTTGCGTGCTTAAGCCCCTCTGTCGCCCCGGACGGAGTACAAAAAAAAAAAACAAGAATTATATCCTATGCGCAGTCGTTGTCTTTAAAAAAAAATAGGAATTGTGAATGTTTCGAACGAAAATGCGATACGACAGAAGTGACGTTCAGTAAAAAATAACCACTAGTCAAACATGTTGGCGCGGAAAGCTTTTGCCAATTTACTAAAATATCGATGGATAGATAAATGGACGGATGAACGAATGGCTACTTTTTCGCAAATCGTCTCGCGAAAGTATACATTTGACTGTAGGTAAGTTGTACATGGGGACGTATCTTATAAAAGTATATATCTTGCCACCAACATTTGTGCTTAGATCTTTTAAACTACGCAACGAATTTTAATGCAGTTCCTTTAATAGACAGAATAATTCAAGAGGAAGATCGTAGGCAGTATAATACATTCATATTACAGTAGAGAACTAAAGTGACTTTGGCAATGGGCAGGCCACATTGCCCGACGAACTAACAATGCAGTTGAAGAAATATTCTCGAGTGACGACCACTTATCGAAGAGTACAGTGTGGGACGCGCGTCCACTAGGTGGACCGATGACCCGACGAAAGTTGCTGGGCATCGTTGGTTGCTGGCAGCATATAAGCTTACTCTGTGGTGAAACACGAGGGAGGCCTACGTCCAGCAGTGGATGGCAATCAGTCAATATATGTTTTTTCAAAAATAGGACTATTTATTGAAACGAAGTTCCTTATCGCGCGTTGCGAAAGTGGGCTAGATGGAAAAAATTAAGACTAAAAGTTGTAATGACACTTTTTTGCTATAGTTGTAAGCCTTGCGGCGTGCGCGTGTTAATAATGTAATTTAATTATATTGATTTTTGAGATTTATATTAATAAATTAATAAAATAATAAATTATTAATATTAATAAATAAATAATTTAATTTATTTTTTATAAAATTCTTTTAATAAAATTATTTATTATTTTATTTAATCCACTAATATTAAATAATAACACCTCTCAATTTTTTTTAAATAAAACTTCGTTCCATCCGGGTGTCCCCATTTGTCAGAATATCAAAAAGGTTTACGTAAAGCGTGTGACGGTAATAAACACGTCACGACAAAAATTTTTAGACATTTATATTATTTTCTTAATTTATGGACTCGCGGCACTATACTTTATATCATAGTACAAGAAAAAAGAAAAGAGAGAAGAAAATTTTTAGACTACACTGTCCTAACGACACCTACTAGAGCAGTGATGGGCAAACTACGGCCCGCGGGCCAACTCCGGCCCGCGAAAGTATTTAATCCGGCCCGCCGAGAGTCCATCCTAAATATTCTAGCTTAGAATAATAACGTATAGAAGGATAGTGTCAGTACTTCGAACGTTCGAAACTTGAATCTAAAAATACTAATGGTGCGCAGACGATTACACACGTACACCACTATACAAATTATGAAATCAAATTTTGTTTTTATTGACATAAATCGTCGAGATATTTTTAAAAGTAATGTTAAAAACCTTTTTAAGTTTTTCAAATGTGTTATGACACCATTTGAATGCACAAACCGTCATAATTACCTATTTATCTTTTTAAGAGTTGCGTACGTACGTGCAGTACAATGACTTGTACATTACGAAACGGTTCCGGCATAAGCTCCATTAGGCTCCAATTGCAATGCTTCACTTTTTGTGCGCGAACTTACCTTCTATACGTTATTATTCTAAGTATTCTAGTCAGCATTTTGGCGCGAAAAATAAAATCTGTCGTTTATAATTGAAGAGCTTTCATTCGAAAATATTGTGGAGAATCAAAAATTTTTCCGGAAAAGTAAAAGATATTTTGTTTATTAAAAAGCTTTAATACAAAATGTATTTTTCTATAATTCTGGCCCTCCTCTAGAATTCCTTAAACTTTGTGGCCCGCCATTAAAAAAGTTTGCCCACCACTGCACTAGAGTATTACGACTACTAATTATCAGTTTTTTTTTATAGTTTTTAGTGGCAGACAAGCAGAAAGTTCACCTGATGGTAAGTGGTAACTGTCGCTCATAGAGAGCTCTGCAATACTAGAGATCAGAGCTAGGTTGATACCTTTTTTTGGGTGAGCTATGGTTAGCGCAATCGCCGCCCATTCCGTCCGGGGCGATGAAAGAACGGTGCACAAGCCCATAACCCACCGCAATTTTCCTTTGACATTGGGCCGACCAACACTTATGCAAGAGAAGGAAATTCGATATAAAGCCTTATATCAATACGTCTGGCTGCATGGTATAGAAGATTATATTTTCTCTCCCTAAAAGGAGCACGCCTGTGCCCAACAGTGGGACTTATTCACATTCAGCTTACGCTGAGACGACGATGATGACTAATACTAACTAGTGAATGACTAAATCTTAGTTTTTAGAGAGATCTCTGTGACAAGTAATAATAGTCATTATGTAAGTAGGTACCTATCTATTTAAGTCATTGATTTTATATTAGGTCATGTCTCTAGGTCATTTTTAATACAAGCCTCTATCAACACAGTTATTTAGGCGTATAATTACTTAATTTTATCTATCGATTAGCTGTTTAGAAAAATATAGACTATAGCGCTATACTTCATTTCAACAATTTTAGCTACTGTGAATTAGATTGTTGAAATGGCATGAACATGAGAGAGAAAGAATCCCAATCAGAATAGTCCTATGCCTTCTGTATCCAACCGTTAACTGCGACTTTTATGATTGTTTCAATCCATCGGACTTTGCTACGCTGCATCATCAAAATTGTAGTCGCCACTTCAGAATCGGTTACCCCCAAACGTTGTTGTGCCGAGCGATATGCCACATTAGCGTAACATTTTTTAAAAAGACAACTGCTTTACATATATATAATTAATAGACACAAAATACACACACTTAACAATTATTTGACGATTGAACAGAGTATTCCCTTTTTTTTTTGGTTGGGCTGCGGTCGGCGCACTCCTCGTACCACTCCGTCCGGGGCGACAGAGGGGCGTAAGCACGCACACCCGCAACCCACCCGAACACCACGTCGCTTTCGTCGTTGGGCCGACCACCGGAGCAGGGTTACTTGTCATCAGTGGTCGGCCCGACGGAATACCCCCTATTTGGGGTACCCTCTCATCGACCGACGTCCCCCCCTCAGGGAGGACGTCGGTCTTTCCTCACGCTGTCGGCCTCTCGGCGAGTGACGGGCTAACTCCCCGGTCATGTCACCCGCGGGTATTCCCTTGTGTGGGAATCGAGCCCACAACACTTTACGCAGTCAAAATATTTGTAAATCAGTTACACTCGTTCATTGTATTTTCGTACCTATTTCAGATTTCATTACGCAAAGGAATTTCGAGTATAGACCTCTTCAGAAAGCACGCTGAGTGACTTAGAATTACTATGAGGCCAAGATTTTGCTCAATTTTTATATATTATAGTATAATATATCCAATCTATTATGTTATTTAGAAAACCAGTTATTTGGCTCTTGTTCTATAATTATAATATCGGCTATTTCAATTTCACTTCTTGAGTATTGGCACTACTTGCTATTACTACTTACTATTACTCACGTCAAAATCAGGCATTCAACAATCCTCTTAGCAATAAATTTACGTTAGCGGTGTTTACATCTGAAATTCAGCTTCTCTTGGCATTAATTTTAGTTTCTTTACCTTGTTAACAATTTCCGGTAAAAACATAATAAAAACTTCAGAACTGTAGATTGTAAATTGAATAGAAAACAACATTTTTGGCACTAGACCGTGACAATCGAAAAAAAAATGGTCTAAAGGTCTCATTTATTGAACGTAATAATCTAAACTATCCCATAGTTTAGATTATTAAAAAAAATAATTAGTTACCAGTCCGTAGCAACCCGTTTCGCCGACGTTGCAGCCCAGATACCAAGAACACGCTAGCAACATTCCATTGTTTTAGAAATCGATATAGGTAATTGTTCATTGTTAATTTAATGCCAGTTTTGTACAAGCAGTATTAGTAATTTGTAACTTTATTTAAATATTATATTAATTTTAAATTCAATTGTATTTTTTATATTTGGTGGTCAGGTACAATATATTTTGGTGGTCAGTCATTTCAATAGGTACTTGTTTCATAATATTATAAGATAGAGAAAAAAGATGATCACGACTAATCGTTTAATCTATGACTAAATAAGGCGTGTAAAATTTAAAACTTTCGCAAAAGAAAAATATCAAGTGTAACATATTTTATAATTAAACTAGCTGACTTCACAGACGTTGTTCTGATCAAATAAAATAAAAGAAGCGCCACCTAATGTGTCCAATTGTGAATGTAAACCATTCTCAGATCCCCGTACACACACAAAAATTTCATCAACATCGGTCCAGCCGTTTAGGAGGTTAGGAGTTCAGTGACATACACACGTACACAAGAAATATATGAATAAAGATTACCATTGACTGTCAGTCTGTCAGTGCTTAATGATATATGATAGCAGTTACGTGTAGTACCAACCCTTGCATTGCTGTGCCGGAAAAGACGACTAAAACCTTTATATCGAGCTGGGTCAAGTGTGTCTAATGCCATCCGGCCAACAATTACATTCCCATGGAAGGTTGACGTCAAACAAGCCGATGCCGGCCGGCCGCAACTAGTGCTAAAACTTTTCCAATATCTATTATGAAGGAAGAGTAGGTACCTACATAATAAATCGACCCCAAGTAAATGGTATAAGATGAGAATAATGATGTATTCATTCTTCTTCTTTCACCACACAATAAAGAAACAATACTTACCGATTTCATTAATCTAAAACAACTTACCAGGGTGACATAACTGGACGTTATGTTGTTCGAGTCACATTTCAATTCATATTTTCAGAAACATACGGCACGCCACGTGTTACTGATTTTGTTAACTGCAATGAAAAAGATATTATTTAACAGGTCAAAAGCAGAGAATGCAGAGCTTGTCACTGCCACCCCATTCCTATTATTGCATTTCTAATGATATCGAATTGGGACACATCAGTTGGAGGATTCCAAAGTAATCCAACATAGATACATTTTTGTTTCATATATATATAGATAGTGGAATTCTCCACAATGTGTAATGTGGCAATATTATGTTCAATACGGTTAGAATAAAATAAGGTCACCAGTATAAATAAAAATTATTATAGGTATAGGAATTTTCATGTCGTGTTGCTTGGCATGTGGCTTTACGAACGCAGTGAGATGTTATGTGTCCCAGAGTAGCTGTCCACTTTCTTGGTGACATCCTAAGCCGATTTTTACGACTGCACGAGCAATTAAGGGGAGGCAAAATTGTATTCTCTTACCCACTATCTTACCCAAGGATAGGGATGTGCGATATTTATCGATATTGTTGAAATATCGATATTAGCCGTCGAAATATCGATATTTCAATATCGATAATTATAACGTACATAACAAGCGTAGTATACAGGTCAATTTCCTTCCTATTTAGGCGGCGACTCGACTGCTGGAGTCAAGTCGCCGCGTTTAGACGTATGAACTGTAATGGTGATAATTGTATTCTTCATCCGTGCCACGTGAGGAATTATAAAAACCAGTTGACTCCTCACCAAAACTTATAGTGGCGATTGTGGTGGACTAAGTTCTACAATGGACGTCTTATTTATATCATCATCATTATTTCTGCTCACATATATCTCAATGTTGGGCCTCCTCCACAACGGGAGGTATATTAACCTACTATATCACGCTGGTCAGACAGGTTGCTATACCAACCTGTTGAGGTTCAGTTCTCCATTTCTTACATAGATTATATATGTATATTATATCGTTTAGGCGTCTTTAACAACTCCCACAGAGTAGATGGAATCTGCTGAAGGAAGATTGATGAGTGGATATATAGATTTAAACTCGTACAACAACAAACTTACATTGCAGGAGGTGGCAATGGATTTCTGGTGTCAGGTATAGGAGGTGGCACCGGATTTCTAGTGTCAGGGAGAGGAGGGCGTACTTTCTCGTTCGTCTTAGGCTTTTCCGCTCCAGGTGGACTCTGTGCTGCTCCTGGGACAGGCTCCAATTCCGCAACAGGCAACCATCCCCTTAGATCCAAAAATATAGCCTTATGAATAATACATGACGTTATATATTTTAGTAGAAACTATTATTGTTTGCAGTTAAATATTATTTGTTACGTTTGCCTGAATGCCCATTTATGCGACGTACATTTATTCGTCCATTTAATAAACTGGTCGACTTTTTGGACTGATTCTGGTAGATTAAGAGTTATAATTATTCAGATGTATCTGGAGCTGATTTTTAGCTGCCCGTTTGGCTTAATGCACTAACAAAATATATTTTAAAAGTACACCTTAATGCAAAGGGTTATCTATAAAAAATAATATGAAAAACCGGCTAAGTTTGAGTCGGAGTCACGCACGTAGGGTGTCGTACCATTAACTATAAAAATCGCGTTTGTTGTATAGGATCCTCAATTAAATATTTATTTTATTTTGATGTTACAATTAGTATTTGTTCTAATAGCGGTAATAGCAATACATAATTTGTAAAAAAATCAACAGTCTAACTATCGCGGTTCTTCAGATACAGTCTGGTGACAGAGAGACGGACGGACAGACAGTGAAGTCTTAGTAATAGCGTCCCGTTTTTACCCTTTGGGTGCAGAACCCTAAAAATGGGTAGTTCAAAAAATTTAAAAATCATGCAAACGTAGATCTACAAAAAATCTACAAAAGTAGATATCATCATCAAAAAGCTTTATATTGCTGTGATGATTTCTGATGTTTACGCAAGTATTTGGTACACGTTTGTCTCGATAACGTTACGAATACATTGACACAAATATTCATGTTATCCCACAGACCATTGCCTAATAGAGCTAATTCGATCACTGTGTTTTTTACAAAGCGAAACTAAAAAAGTTTTAAAAGTTTTAAATAAAAACCAATAAAAAACATTTCACAGGTACGTTTAATGAATCCAAAAAAGTTTGAAGCCTCTGCCCATGAACTGATCATTGTGGGCTACTTCGTAACGTAACGGAGTAACGGAGTACATGCAAATTTATTTTTTTACATTTTATTAGCGACATTTCCTTCCCTTGCAGTGATGTAATCTGCTTGCGTCTTAATAGTCTTTTACTATCACTCACGAGTGAATATGGAATGGTAACATGTTGTATGTTTACTCCATCACTACAAGGATAATAGGTTTAGTTATACCAATATTTTACTGATGACGCGTTATCCTAGATTTGCAAAGGTACACAGGAAAATATATTCTAGAAACCTGTTTTTAAGTAAATAGGTAATGCGTATGGGAAATAAAAAATAAACAATAATAGCAGTTCAAATTTTAAAATAAGGTAATTATAATATATGTAGGTACTAGCTGACCCAACAGACGTTGTTCTGTTTAAATAAAATAAAAGCAGCGGCACCTACCGGGTCCAATTGTGAAAATAAATAAATAAACCTTTCTCGAATCTCACGCCAGTCCAGCCGTTTAGGAGGAGTTCAATGACATACACACGACATACGAAGAGGAGCTCCTCTCGCGCATGACCCGCCACCTCCTTCCGTGAGATGATGGCCCCACAGAAGGCGGCGACCGTGTCCCAGTTCTTGGCGCTGTCGAGCATCTCCCTGGCGATGGTCGGCAGCGTCAGGTCGCACCGATGATTGCGACGAGTTCACGGCGCTCCCCCGCCCACGCGGCACACACCTCGAGCGTATACTACGCCGTATCCTCGTCGCAATCGCAGTGGTGGCAGGACGGTGTGCTCTCTCTCCTGACGATCTTGTGCAGGTACTTGGCGAAGCAACCATGCCCCGTCAGCACCTGCACCAGTCGGAAGGAAAGCACCCTGTGCCTCCGCTCAAACCACTTCCATCACCACCGGCCGGAAGGCCTCGACGGTCCTGACACCATATCGAGGCCACTCCAGCCGGACTGCCCAACGGGCAATGACGTCTCGGCGGGCGTCGACCCGCCAGGCGGTAATCTCCTTCAGCGAGACCATACCGCCGCGTGGCGTGCGGTATAGCGCTGAATCGTGGAATAATAGTGGGACCTTAGAATAATAACATATAGAAGGTAAGTCCACGCACAAAAAGTGAGGCATTTCAATTGGAGCCTAATGGAGCCTACGCCGGAACAGTCCCGTAATGTACAAGTCATTGCACTGCACGAACGTACGCAGCTCTTAAAAAATAAATAGGTAATTATGACAGTTTGTGCATTCAAATGGTGCCACAACACATTTGAAAAACATAAAAAGGATTTTAACATTACTTTTAAAAGTATTCCGACGATTTATGTTAATAAAAACAAAATTTGATTTCATAATTTGTATAGTGGTTTCCGTGTGTACGTATGTAATCGTCTGCCCGCCATTAGTATTTTAGATTTAAATTTTTAAAGTTCGAAGTACTGACACTATCCTTCTATACGTTATTATTCTAAGAGTGGGACTCATGGTTTTGGTCATGCTTACTGAAGGGTCTGCTTGCGGTAGCTACGAGGAGCGGGTCATTCCCTTCGCTCCGTTATGGTTGAGGGGAGTGATGGCTGCTCTAGTGGTTAACTGGTGATCGGGTGCCGCTTGCTGCTTGCGGGATCTGGTCCAGCCATGGTAATTTTTCGTTATATTTAATAACTGTATTGTATGATGGTTCGATAGGCATCACACTGGAGTTATTAATAGACGTGTTGTTGTATATTATTCTATTTAAATGAAAAATAGTAAATGAATAAAAAAGAAGACAATCCCACTGAGTCTCTTGCAGGATCTTCTCAGTGCAGTCGCGTTCCGATCCGGTAGTAATTTAAGCTAAAATGTAAAAAAATATGGCAATATGTAAGTGCCCCCGCGGGGTTTATACATAACTAGGAACCCGCCCTCGCTTCGCTTCGGTTTCAGTCGCTTTATCCGCGGCGTAGTTCCCGTTCCTGTGGGAATAACGGGATAAAATATAGCCTATGTTACTCCCTGATATTATAGCTTTCCATTGGTGAAAGAATTTTTGAAATCGGTTCGGTGGTTTAAGCGTGAAAGCGTTACAAACAAACAAACAAACAAACGAACATCCTTACTTTCGCATTTATAATATTAGTATGGATAAAGGATTTGAATTTGTCCCTCCATTTTAAAATAATAATATCATGCCATCATGCATAGTTTAATCAATTATCACAAACTTCTCAGATTGATATAATAACTAATCTATACAAGTAGCTTCGTCTGCATCACATAAGAGAAAAAATTTGAAAGAGTGGGAGCAAAAGGAATTCATTTTCCCTGTTTTTGCAACATTTTTTATTGACTCTCCGCTCCTATTGGTCGCACTTTTCCGTGTGGTGAGGAAGCAAATATATAATTCATCACCCCGTCTCGTCCCCGTGTGTGTCGCAAAAGTCGACTAAGGGATATAATATGAATATAATATCTATGCAAGAGAAGGAAAATTTTAAACAAAATTCTTAACCAACATAAACCAGTGTGTGTTCCCCTCTTATAGTGGAGGAGGCCCGAGCTCAACTTTTCTTTTTTCTTTTGCATAGATATTATGTGCATATTATATTCCTTAGTCGTCTTTTACGACACCCAGGGGCAAGAGGATGGTGAGTTGTATTCTTATTATTTCCGTCACCACACGGGTAAGATGAGATTTAAGATTACTTTTTTATAGTTAATGAACTATTTTAATTCCATTCAATCCAACCGAGGTGACGGAAAGGCGGTGCATTACTCTATTATCTGGTATATTATCCCAAACCGCCAATAGAGCGGACCATCGCTACCCATCAGTTCATCTCCATTAATTCCATTGCCCCATTTGTTGGGTTAACCCAGTTGACTTCTCTACAAAAAAAGGTTTAGTGTAATAAAGTAAATAGTCTGTAATTAAATGAAATGGATCTATTTCAGAAATGTTATTTCATTACATGTTAAGTGTGTTCGTTTGGCTCATCTATATTGCCTGTAGAGGCATGTGAACACCAATTTAAATGGTTTTATCAACAATAATAGTAATGGTGACAGCTTAGAATAATAACGTATAGAAGATAAGTCCGCGCACAAAAAATGAAGCATTTCAATTGGAGCCTAATGGAGCTTACGCCAGAACCGTTCCGTGATGTATAAAGTCACTGTTCTGCACGTACGTACGCAACTCTTAAAAAATAAATAGGTAATTATGATGGTTTGCGCATTCAAATGGTGTCACATTACAATTGAATAACATAAAAAGGTTTTTAATATTACTTTTAAAAATATTTCGACGATTTATGTAAATAAAAAAAAATTTGATTTCATAATTTGTACAGTGGTTTGCGTGTGTACGTGTGTAATCGCCTGCGCGCATGTAGTAATTTTGGCTTCATATTTTCGATCGCTCGAAGTGCCGACACTATCCTTCTATACGTTATTATTCTAAGGGTAACAGGTATGCGGGTCACGTGACCGGGGATTAATCGGTCACCCGCCGAGAGGCCAAACGCGTGAGGAAAGACCGACGGCCTCCCCGAGGAGGGGACGTCGGTCGGGAGGGTACCCCAAATAGGGGGTATTCCGTCGGGACGACCACTGATGACAAGTAACCCTGCTCCGGTGGTCAGCCCAACGACGAAGGCGACGTGGTGTTCGGGTGGGTTGCGGGTGTTGCGTGCTTACGCCCCTCTGTCGCCCTAGACGGAGTGGTGCGAGGAGCGCGCCGACCACAGCCCACCCCAAAAAAAAAAAACAGGTATTAGATATCAGATATAGTTTTATGGCAGTCCACGAGTGTTATGTGTAAACGTGGAGTGTCATCGGTAGACATCCCATGCCATTATTACATTAAATTTTTCCAAAGGACTCTGCGTGTTGGATCCAAATCTCCATGTAAGCCTTTCAAAGGACCGGGTATCTCCCCAGGCAGATTCCGTGAAAACAGAGATACATAATGATACAATAATGATGATCTTAAGGATATACACACATTTCTTGTAATTTGTAATAAATTTTATCTAAACGGTGGAATAGAAAGTGTCTTGATATGTTCTGGTAATTTGTTATAAACTAATATAGGTACACATAGAATAGCAATTTTTTATGAACTGGGTAGTACGTGTTCGAAATCCGATAACTAATCTGTTAGGATTTCTGGTATTATCTACGTGGAAATTAATCCTTTACATTATAGAATAAGTCACTATTATATTTTACGAATGTGCTTATTACGTAAATATACATGCAAATTAAAGTTTACACACAATATTTTTTTACACCATATTACCCCTGCGTGTTGTAAAAGACGACTAAGGGATATATGCAGATAAAATCGATGCAAAAGAAGGAAACTTGAAATATAGCCCTATTCTAGCGTGTCTGACCAGCCTGGAATAGTAGGTCAATTTCTCTTGCATTGTGGAAGAGACCCGAGCCCAACAGTGGGATGTATATGGGCTGAGATGATGATGATGATGAGATGAATTATAATTTAATAGTATTATACTCTTCCTCACAGTGCTGTGTGGTAGCGGCTTCGAATACTACCAACCCTTGCTTTGCTCGTGGGTGTCGTAAAAGACGACTAAGAGCCCTAGATTGACCCGGACCAACTCCATCTGGTACCATTTGGGTCAACGATTACATTCCCAAGGAGGGTTGACGTCAGACAGGCGGCCGGTCATAAAAGTCATTGCCGCAACTTTTTGCAATATGTCAATACAGATGACATATTGCGTCGACCCCAAGTAATTGGGATAAGAGCAAGATGATGATGATACTCTTCCTCACAAATATCTTAAGCGTATATTTTCACCACTGACGACAAGTTACCCTGCTCCGGTGGTCGGCCCAACGACGAAGGCGACGTGTCACGGGTGGGTAACGGGTGTGCGTGCTTACGCCCCTCTGTCGCCCCGGATGGAGCGGAGCGAGGAGTGCGCCGACCGTAACTCACCCCCAAAAAGAAAGCATATATTTTCAGATACTAGTTATTTCTAATTTCTATTAAATTACTATATACAAGCATGTATACGGTGTATAAGTATGTATTCCAATACGTAATAGGGCCTGTTGTTTTCTTGTTACATACATTTCAAGATATACTCGTATTATAAAATCAATCTATATTAACGTATCTCAACCGATTGCATGCTCATAATTGTAAATTAGTATTAAGATACTATGATTTCACCGTGTGGTGACGGAGTAAGAATACAATTCACCACTCCCTATCTTGCCCGTGGATGTCGTAAAAGACTGCTAAGGGATATAATACGCATATAACATCGACGCAAAAGAAGGAAAACACGAAATAAAACCCTATATCAATCTATCTGACGAGCATGGTAGGATAGTAAGGTCTATTTCCCTCCTATTGTGGGGGAGGCTCGAGCCCAACAGTGGGACGTATATGAGCTGCAATGATGATGATTTTTCATTATTAAGTAAATTATGTTATTCTTTCTATGAGAAATAAATGTCTTAAACCAGAACTAGTGATATAACGAATATCGTATTTTGGACATTCGCGAATGCGAATGCGAATGCGAATATTCAGTATAAACGTGTGGCAAATGACGTTGACCCTTTAACTTGGTGCAAAGTGAACAAAGAAAGATACGTTTTTCTGCTTCCTGTAGTTCTTCTGCTTCCTGTAGTTCTTGTGCTTCCTGTAGTTCGGCATTATTTAGTTACACCACCAACGAGTGACCCCAGCGAGCGCATATTTAGTGGTGCTGGACTTATTTACACCCCACATCGCAACAGACTTGAAGCAGACAAGGCATCAAAACTACTACTTTTAAAGTTTAATATTCCCCTACTGAAGTTCAATTATTATTAATATGAAAAATATATATAATTAACTGTTATTTTTGACGTGACAATGTCTTATAATTCGATGGAGCCGGTTGCACACACGAAAAAACATGACGTATACGGCGTTACCTCGCTCTGAGGCGTTCCATTTAAGGCTTGATCCATACAAAATATCTATCAAACAAATAAAATTAAAATTATCTTTTAAAAAATGAAACCATTCCATCAGTATTTTCTTATGACGTTGTCACATTCAACAATCGTCAGTAAACCGACTTTACAGACAACCGATTTTTTAAGGGAGAGAAGTATTTTTGTTTGAGAATCTATTTTTTTTGTTTGTTTAGAGTTAGACTATTTAATGGTCTATTGTAGAAGAATATAATTTTTCTTTGATAATTTAAACATTAAAAATATATCTAAAGACTGAGAAAAGTTTAATAGAAGAATTTAATTTTATTAGTTTCAATTGCATTAAAATTTTGTGTCACAAGTTCTAATAACAATTAAATTTTTTAGCTTTATTAAAATAAAAGACTTAATTTTATTCTTGTTTGCTTAAAGTGTTAACTGTTAACTCTTATGTAAAATTATTATATTTATACTATAAATACTATAAACTATATAATATAGATATACTATAAACACTTTGTGATTATGATGACAGCAACTCATATTAAGCTTTTATTTGATTTTAATTATAGTAAAAAATCATAGAGGGTTATTTTTGTTTGTTTACATTGCATTTAGGCCATTTACTATATAGTTTTGTTTGTTAAATTCTTATGACAATTTGATTGTTAGGCTTCATTGCCCAAAGTTAAATAAATATTAATTGTAGAAGTATTTTTAGATTATTATTTTTAGTTTTGTTCAAGAAGATAATTATAACATTAAACTTTGGTAAAAATTCATAGAAGATTACTTTTGTTTGATTACATTGCATTTAGGCCATTTAGTATATATTTTTGTTTTTTAAATTGTTATAAGTTTGTTAAGTTTCATTGCCTAAAGTTAAATAAATAAATGATACCAATTGATAAAGTGAAGATCGATAATGTGATTACGAGATTAAGTTATTTTTATTGCATTAAAAACATAAGAAATTAATGGAATTGGATTTTCTTATATTAACCAACTATTATTACCTACTTAAAAAAATTATACACGCAAAAATATTCGCAATAACATTCGCAATAATTTCGCGAATGCTAGTGCGAATATGCAAAAAATATGCGAATATTCGCAAATGCGAATGCGAATATTCGTTACATCACTAACCAGAAGTAACAATTTGAAAGGTAAAAACATCCTAGTTTCAGAACAAAATATTATACTATGGACTATGGATGCGCATCAATAAATTATTTTAGTATTTTAAGAACAAAATATGTATCTACGTGGTATTGACGTCAATGGCGCGAGGAGTTAGGCCAGATCCAATCATTAATGGGTAAACAAGAACAAGGTAAAGCTTTAGCGTGGTCAACATACTGATGGGTAAACCGAAAGCCCCAATCTCGTATTCCTTACACGTGTACATATGTTCACCTTCTTAGGGGTCAAACTCGTGAGTATATAAAAAAAAAGATTTATCATACCAAATTTCATTTAATTTCCGCTCATAAACATCCCACTGTTGGGCTCGAGCCTCCTCCACAATAGGAAGGAAATTGACCCTACTATACCATGCTGGTCAGACAGGTTGGTATAGGGTTTCATTTTGAGTTTTTCTTCTCTTGTGTTTAATTTATATGTTAACCTATGCCCACAATAAATAAATTTGAATTTGAGTTTGAATCTACTATGAGAGAATTATCATAGATTATCAAATTCTAGTTCATCATCATCACCATCGCAGCCCACATACGTCCCACTGTTGGGCTCGGGCCTCCTCTGCAATGAGAGGGAATTTGAGCTACTATACCTTGCTGGTCGGACATGTTGGTATAGAATTGTATATCGAGTTTTCTTTCTTTTGCACAGTTGTTATGTGCGCATTATATCCCATAGCCGACTTTTACGACATCCACGGGCAAGATAGGGAGTGGTGAATTGTATTCTTACTCCGTCACCACACGGACAAATTTTTCCTCTTAATTCTAGTTCACTTTCGATAAACTTTAACTTTTTCCTTGAGGATATATCATATTTATGTATTAGTAATTATGATATTCATAGTATGCCCTGACATTGGTGTGGTGATTTGACTTTCCGTGTGCTGATGAAGTAAAAATACAGTTCATTACCTGCTCTCTTGCCCGTGGGTGTCGTATAAGAAGACTAAGAGATAAAGGTTATGCATATTGTATCCCTTAGTCGTCTAGTACGACATCACACCTAAGCAAGAGAAAGAAAACTCGTAATAAAAATCTATACCAACCCCTCTGACCAATGTAGTATAGTAGTCAATTTTTCTCATATTATGGAAGAGGCTCGAATCCCGAAGTGGGTAGGAGTAATGGTATGAGCCGAGAGAATGACGATGACCCAATATTTTAAATAATATACCTGTATATCTTTGTAAATACAGTAGAACTCGTTTAATACGATTTCTCGCATAATACGCCATTTTGCGTCAGTCCCAGCAACTTGAGACATGTTTTCATACATTTATTAACGCTTAATACGATCGTCATCCCGTTTAATACGCCAACACATACCACTGAAATACACATATTACCCCTAGCGGCAGCAGCCAGCGACTGTCAAGCGACCCTAAGTGATAATGACCAAGAAGATGAGTCAACTTCGTTTTTGTCACACGCCCAGGCATTATCAGCAGTTAATGATTTAAGACGATATGTAACTTCTTTGAATCAAAGCGAAAACGCACTGCGAAAATTAAATTACGTTAAAAATCTCGTAATTGCTAATGCCTCAAAATCTTTTCGTCAAACTAAAATAAGTGATTACTTTAAGTAACGTAATAATAATAAACATCATTTTTTTTAGATAATTTTTAAATCTTAAATTCAATACGTAGGTATTCAAAATAATAATAGAATATAATAAATAATAATGGCACGTTTTTTCCCTTGCCCGCATAATACGCTTTCCCGCCTAAGACGCGTTTTTGGTCGGGTCCCTGCGAAATCGTCTTAAGCGGGTTTTACTGTATATAGCTTCTCACTTTTAGTACATCTGATGGTAAGTGTTGCTGCCGTTCAAGGACCTTTGCAAGGCCGCTGCCTACCGCGAAGAAAGTGACGGGAGTATGCATGCGTGCATTGAGGTTCGATGATATTAAAGGCATAACTAAAACCCCCCACACTCAAACACCCTCAGAAAGTTGGGCTGTCGGCTCTCTCGCTCACCGAACGAGGCGTAGTCATAACTTGCTACTGCTCGGACGTTGATTATCTGCGAGAGTGTGGTACTACCCCGGACGGACCGGCCCGCGGCTGTAGACAAACAACTATCAAGTGGTTCTATCGCTATTATTTCGATGGCATTTAAATATTAGTTCTTAGTAGAACTCATTGCCTGGTAGCCGATATGGAAATAATTAAAATTGAAGTGTCTGTTTATAATGTCAAAATAATTCATTTTATTCATGCTCATACGGTTATTTACACGATATCTATGCCGATAAAACAGTTTAAAAATTTTTTGATTATCTGTCTCTTTGTTTCGGGTAATCTTCAAAACGGCTGCATGTGTATGATTTTGATCATATTATTATACTACCAGTAGCTGTCTATATAAGGAGTAACTTAGGTAATTTTTCTCTCAAGGAACATTTTATAAAATTTTCCCCAGGCCGGCAGTAGAGCCCGAGGTCCCATGGACTACAATCACTTATCGTAGAATTTTAGAAGATAATGGGGATTGAAAATGCACTGCTTAGATGGCGTAGTGGTTAAGATACCGACCTACCGTGCCAGTGTCATGGGTTCAAATCCCATGCAGAACCACACTTTGTGTGATCCACGATTTGGTGTTCTGAGTATGGATGTAATTTGTATCAGTTAATTATATGTTTGTAAAGTCCTCCGCAACACAAGAATTATTATAGTGAAGTGTGTTGCCTTTAAAAAAAAGGGTAAGGCTAAGCGAAGCGAGAGTGGATTGCTAGTATGCTATATAATTACTGGTCATTGAAAATAATAATAAATATGTCCTGAAATATACACGTCCTAGTGCAATTTTAGTAATGTCACTAATTAAAACATTCACTGTTTAAATGGATTAACACTTGGTCAATGCTAATAAACGCACTAGCAACAACCTGAATGTGAAACATTGCAAATAACCTGCACCTAATTTAATTGACATACAACATTCAACTGTAACAAAAAGAATTAAGACATATTTTAGAGTGGATAAAACATTTTCAATTGAGGACTCATGATTAAAAAGGACTTATAATCATAAAACGATATAGATTTTCATCTTTACAGCAGAAAGATAGAGTCGCAATTTGTTTGGTGGTAATTAAAAACATGTTTATACTGTAGTAATTCGATATGGTTACGACATTGTGTTTCCTATTAGGCTTATCACGCAAAATATAGTTATTGTAACGTCACGTGTAGTAGGTCAGTAACGAAACAATGAGTAATAATTTCAGAAATTTGTAAACTTTATTAAATAATAATATTAAGAAATTACATATTCAGATTAAAAAATATAAATTTCTATACATATAAAACACCCAAATAATTTTTTTTTAAAAATATGCCAGTATTTTTGTGATGTCAATTTTATTAAAGACGTGGGTATTTTAAAAAAATGTAAATAGCCTACCAGATTACCTCTTCAACAAAGAGGCAATAGCATGTGCGCCAAGACAAGAAGTATATACTTATAGGAAGTTGAGTTGAGAGTCATTAGAGCAAAAATAAATGAGTGTCATTTAAGTATCTTTCTTTAAGGATTTTTTATGTTATATCCATACTAATATTATAAATGCAAAAGTAAGGATGTTTGTTTGTTTGTTTATTTGTTTGTTTGTTTGTAACGCTTTCACGCTTAAACCACCGAACCGATTTCAAAAATTCTTTCACCAATGGAAAGCTATAATATCAGGGAGTAACATTGGCTATATTTTATCCCGGTATTCCCACAGGAACGGGAACTACGCCGCGGGTAAAGCTACTGAAACCGAAGCGTAGCGAGGGCGGGTTGCTAGTAAATAATAAAATTCAACCACAACTAAAGATTACACGCAATCCTTTTATTTAATCAATTCAGTTTCTGGTAAGTTTGGCATCTGTAAAATGGCGTCTTCGATTTTAAATTTGGAAACATACTTATTGCTGTTATTTTTCTATTTTTAAATTTATCATCATCTGTCATAATGTCAAAACGTTTTACTTCAACCGCGAGTATGTGCTACGCGCGCTTTATTTTTTTTTTTAATTACGATTTCCTTCCTTATTCGCCTAACCCTCCTTCGAAATGAACATCGTCGGTTTCTTCGTCATTGGTGTCATCACCTAGCACCATCAGGGCCTCCTTTAAAATTTCATTAACGCTATTAGATACTTCCAAGTTAGATTTCTTGACTAAAACCTCATTGGAATCACTACGTTGTACTGTATCAGATTTCTTTAGAGAAGGCTCATCGGCGTTAAACATTGATATATCTGCATTCGACTCCTTCTTGAGATCCTTATTGTTACTATCCAGTAGTACTACATTAGGCTCCTTTACTTTTGATTCGTACGCATATTTAGTTGTTACTGTACTATATTCCTTCTTTACGCCCTCATCACTGATTTTCGGGAGCACTAAATCAGGACCTTTCACTAGGGATTCATAAGCATCATTAGGCAGTTCTACATTAGATTTCTTCAACACAGCCTCAATGCCAGCGTTGGGTTGTACTACATCAGATTCCTTTACTTCTGGCTTGTAAGTATCATTGAGTAGAAGTGCATTAGATTCTTTCATCATCGTCTGATAATCATCATCAGGAATTACATCAGATTCTTTCATTACTGGTTTATCAGGATTACTAGAGAGTACATTAGGATTTTTAGTTAATGCTTCAGGGTCATTAGATATTGTCACATCAAGCTCTTCTAATAATGGTTCTTCATCTTTACTCAATACCGTACTAAGTACCTTCATGTTAAGATTGTCAAGAACTTCAACCATGTCGTTTATAGTATCAAGTTTAACCTTCATGTTATCGGCGTTTTCTGGGGATTCTGACAGCAGGGATATAGAAGATTCAGATTTACAACATGTACTTCTACCGCAATTGCATCTCTTGCCGTTTTTGAATTCAAAATTTAATAACGGTGATCTGGAAACAATAATTATAAAATTAGCTATGACTTAGTAAAACCATAAGAGAATTGGAAACACTATCAAACCCACGTTACTTGTTTGTACAAAATATAATGCATAAAAGTGAAAATCTGTGGAAGTGCAAATTAATATAAAAGAATGAAAAAAAAAATAATAATAAACACAAAAAGACGCTTCAAATGATTACGATTCTGAAATAATAAGCAGTATTAATATATACCAATTGAAAATAAAATAAAATAAAATAAACACTTACTTTTTAAGTTATATGATCACAAAATTAAAATATTTCCAGTCCAATTATTGTAAGTTGATTTTGATAAACATTTGCTTTGTATGGGAATTGAATATGCAGTAAATTGACAACGGATAATGCATCATTCATATCGTTCATTCATTTCAGCTTATACATACAGTAGAATTCATATATAACGACTTCGCTTATAACGACTAACTGTTTTTAACGACGATAATGTTTACTCAAGTTAGGTTTCGTAGCTGAGAAAATATAACCGTTTAGTGCGACTCCGGTTTAAACGACCAACTGCTTATAGAGACCATTTTTTTATGATATACGTCCGGTTAAAACGACGCCCAATGTTTTGTTTATACAACCTACGCACCAATACTTCGGCGCCCTGATTTCATCCCGCCTCGCGCGCTTCACCTTTTCTTATTAGCGCGCGTAAATCACAGTTAGTGTTTGTCACTTGTTATGAAAAGTTCTTAAAGCTCGACAAAATGAGTTCTGTGAAGCGAAAGTGTTTTACAATTGCAGAAAAAAGTGCAATATTACACCGATTAGAAGCCAGGGAATCAAATGCAACCAAACAAACTTTCTCAATTATAATACAAGTGTACATATGTATTCGTAAGTTAGGTATGTACTTATGTACATCAGAAATAATCCTACCGTTTTGTACGTCATCCGGTTAGTACGACATAGTATTGCCGGTCCCTTAAAGGTCGCTATATCCGGATTCTACTGTATATGACCCACTGTTGGGCTCGAGCCTCTTCCACAATAGAAGGGAAATTGACCTTACTATACCATGGTCTGGTCAAATAGGTTGATATAGGGTTTTATTTCGAGGTTTTCTTCTGTTGCATAAATATTATATGCGTATTACATCCCTTAGTCGTATTTTACGACATCTACGGGCAAGACAAAACTGCAAAATAAAACTGAGAATTAAAAAAAATATATTGTTAATCGGTTTAACATTTAATTGCAAGAATTTCTGCGAGGGAAAAGTTTGAGAATACATTTTATCGCCCCTTATGCTCGAAAGGTTGTCCTAAAAGACGAGCAAGGCATGTAGACAAATAAAATCACTATAAGAGAAGAAAAATGTAAATAAAATGCTATCCGTCTGATAAGAGTGGTTATTATTGTACTGTGAAATGGCCTTATGTCCATTAGTAGACGTATACGAGCTGAAAAGAGAAGTAAGGAAGGGAGAGGCTATTTAAAAATGTATATAAAATCGGTAATAAGAAAGAATACATATACAGTTACAGAATATACTTATGTAAATATAGTTGCTTAAAAAGGTTTTATCAGCTGAAAATCGAAGCGTAATCGAAAAGAATCTATTCAATGCTCAATTTAGCTGAAATATCAATACGTAAGCAATCCAGACAAGAAAAGCTTCGAGTGCATCAAAAATATAATCTAATAAAAACTTTTTATTTATTTGATATAGAGCATTGAGTAAAAAATAGCTTGTTTACATAGAGGAGATAGCGTAATATTTACAATGCCAAATGTTTTTATTACTGCCGTTGTATACTAATATTATATCTTCAGGACCAAACAGCTGATTTAGGAAAGTATTTATAGAGTTTGGACTTCATTCAAATGTGAACAAATTTTCCCCTCTAAGCGATCCTAAATCACATACAAAAAACTATTTACTCAAGCATGTGGCTTTATGTGGTGAGGCTATCGCGAAGTTATCAAAATTTTGTGAGAGATTAACCTTTTTTTTGAAAATGTTACATAAAATCTATATAATTATCGAACCTTTTTACTAGAATTTAACGAGTAAATGCGACCTATGCAGAAGAACAGCCAGTAATCTGGATATCTGGGTGACATATCTCCACGTTTAGAACGAGACACCGGACTCCAATCCTTGACTTTTGTGTGCCGAGTTATCTTTCGAGAGTCATTATCATCATCATCATCAATCAGTTTATAGCCGTCCACTGCTATCTAGCAGCCTATCTCATCTGAGAGATGCCTAATCTCTCGTGTTTCGCCACAAAGTGTGGACTTGAGCCGCCTACATCCAGCGACGTCCAGCAACATTCACCAGGTAGTCGGTCCTGCACTATGTCATCCGATACGTGGTTGACACTCGAAAACCTATCTTTCCCAGAGGTTATCAGTTCGTCGAGCGATGTGTCCTGCGCATTGCCACTTCAGCGTGCTAATTCTGCCTGCTATGTCGGTTACACCCGTTTCTGTAAGAAGTTTCGGATTCTATCTCGCAGAGAAATACCGAGCATAGCTCGTTCCATAACACGCTGAGCAACTTGGGCGTTTAGTTATGAGGCCGTTAAGTGCCGGCAGTCATCACTGGTAACACAGCGGTTGTAGATCTTTGTTGTTAAACACTGAGGTATATTGGATGAGAAGATTCTCTTAAGTATCCCGTTTTTAGGAAATCACTCCCCATTAAAGTATTAGCAAAAATACGGTAGTTTCACCCAAGTATGTAGTCACTTCCGTGAAATCTTAAACACATGAAGTATGTAAAAATGTTTATGCTATTCTTCCGGGTAACTTATAACACCAACCACTATCACCAATTAACCCGAAATGTGTCTCAATTATGGCATAATACTCCTCATTGAGAGCTTCGAGTCCAGTAGTGTATATTGGTAGACAGATTGGATTAATGTATGCAATGTATGAACGAAAATTGACACAGTTTTTTATGATTTCTTTGCCGTGATAGGAACACACTGTCGACAGAAGTTTATCTACAACCGCTGGCCGGTTCGATACAAAATGAATCATATCAAATGTTAAATAAACGTCTACGTCTTCTATTATGATACTCAGAGACAAGATAGAGGGTGAAGTATGTTTTTAATGTATCAATACACGGAAACACAAAGTAATCAATAATTTACCACTATGATATAGATATAAAAAGATAATCTAAAACTTTGCTAGAATGGACTCTGTAAGATACATTGTTGTGCAGACAAATAATACAAAGCCCATTTAATCTTTTGAACGTTCAGCCATTAGCTGTGCTAATAAGATAAAATTTAAATTGCATTGCATTAGATTTGTTTGAATGCATCGTAAAACTACTGATTTGTGTGGCAACAATAAACTGTATTCTGTAAGTGGTAACACTTAGAATATTATCTTTTGTTTATAGACGCTGCTACTGGCGTGGGCCAATTTATTTATTTATGTATAGAAGCTCCCCAAACTGAGACTGGAACAGTGCAAAGATTGCGTGTGATACTTCCATCTCCTAATATAATTTGCTGCAGCTAAAATAAAATGAGACCAAACCTATTTGAAGTAAACTTTAAAACGATATGGCTAATCCAATTTCTGCCTGATTCCATACTTCCTTAGGATAGTAATTAGCGTCGGGATAGCCACGGACTACAAGGAACTTGGTAGCAGTGGTCGGCCCAATGGCGAAGGGAGGGAATACGGTGGGTTATGGGATCGCGCTCCGCTCTATCGTCACCCTGGACACAGCGGACAGCGAGTGCGCTGACCATAATCCACCAAAAAAAAAAACAATAGTAATTAATGATAGCATCGAGTTGATACGGGTCGGTATGAAGCCTTTTCAGTAACCCACGATCAATGTAAGTGTTGGTAGCATTCGTAGTAGGGATGATTGATGTTAGAAAAACATCGATGTTAACATCGAAAGCCCAACATCGATGTTCGATGTTTATCGAACACCTAACATCGATGAAATCATCGATGTTACGATATTTCTCGTGGCAAATTTTGGTGAGCTTTTTTTTTTTTAGGACATCTGTCGAATATTCTTGATATCGATAGTAAAATATTTCGTTCTGCTCCTAGTAACATCGATGTGTTTTCCTTTCAACATCGATGTTTTCCTTTCAACATCGATGTTAAAAACAGTTAACATCGATGTTACGATGTTTTGCCTATAGCAACATCGATGTTTTTCCTTTCAACATCGATGATCATCGAACATCGATGATCATCGATCATCCCTAATTCGTAGCTATCTGTATATAACAAGAAAAAGAATAAAAATATTGACTTTTATTCAGTCTATATTTATACACACAATGGCAGCATACGAACTATAAATTTGAACTCGAACTATTATTGATATATTATTTAGTAAAGCTTCAAAATATAAAGATCTTCTTTTATTTGATATATCGATTTTGCAACATACTTTTTAAAGATGCTTCTACCTTATAGTTAATTTTAGCAACAGAAGAATTTCAGTTTAATAATAGCAAAACTGTTTGAAAAATTACAACGTTCTCTTTATATACAAACACTTATTTTAATAATTTATTGCGTGCACATATAAATGAAATTAAAGTGTCTGTTTGTTATCTTAATTATAAATGTCAATATGAGTTTATTTGTTTGGATTTCAAGACTCAACTATTCAACTGAACCTTTATAAGCTCGCTCGTTGTCAGGAATTTGGACAATTTCATCTAAAGCTGTCAGTGTCCTCAATGGATAGAAAATCGATTGGCAGGATTTACATTGACCCGAGCAAAGTTGAGATCATAGTTACTAGAATAATAGTCATTTCCTAAATTTACATGACTATTTCTATGGTATATATAAACAGTAAATAATATTTTCGGTTTCAAATTTTGACGATCCTGTTTGTTTTTCCAAACGTGTGCGTCTATTTTTACAGATCTACGTTTGGATAGGTAATTTGAGACTATTTTTTTAGAAAATATTAGGGAACCGCACGAAATTCAATGATTCTTACGATTACAGGTTATGATAAGAGCATAATTATGATAACGGACTCTTAAATTGTTAGTATACTTAGCGTACGCAGCTGCGGGCTCCACAAGTATAAAATTAAAATTAAATTCACTCCACAGTTCAAGGATGTTAAACTCGCGTTATTTACAAGCATCCATTTATTTTTCTTGGCATAGCTGATTCATATTTTTTTATAATTTTCGTAATCGAAGACTATCTTCTCATACTGCTTTTTTGTGGAAATAAGAAAAATGTGATATTGTAACTTTTATTGTTTCTTTTAATCGTCATTTACGGTTTTAGTAGTATTATAGATTTCTACATTAATATAGTATAGTAAATGTTAGAATATTTTGTTTTTGTCGACAGGTTAGGGTCCGGTCATATCTACGATTTGGCCGTACAAGATGTTGGAAAGGACGGCTTCTAACCTCATAATCTGGCATACCGCCCTTTCTATCCCTATTAGGGCGGACCACCGGTAGGAAAGTCTTGTCTTTAGCGGCCCCTCTCGCCAGAATTCTGTTTCGAGTACAACGTTAAAATGTTTGAGATTCGCTTACTTCAATCTGAATAAACAATTATTAGCATTCCAAACTTTGGTCTCTTGCTTTTTAATCCGTTACTTGTCTAATCCCTCTATTAAATTGAACCTTAAAGCGCCTCGCCTCCATTATCAATTATATCAACTAAGATCCGATGATCATAAAGTCAACAAACTTTATCCTGTACCTTGAAGATAAGTATCATATACCTTTTGAGGTTCTCGTTGCGGTTATAATAAAGTAGCTTATACACTATAAGAAATTTTATCTATTTATTTGTCCGTATGATGACATATTTTAGCAATCTGGCTGGATCAGGGATTAGTCCGCCATTCGTAGAGAGGCTGACCGGCTGTGGGCGACATATGCTGAAGGGTAACTCACCGGGCAAGTGCCCGGATACAAGTTACTGTTAGTCCACCGACGGTTTGGGTGGCATGTGACCTGATCGTAATCGTTAAAATAAAATGATGACAAATTAAGACTACAAGGGTCGTATAAACTCCTTTATTTGTTGTTTGAGCAGGCTATAGTCAGCATATACAGTGTCTATTCCATCCAGGGCGACCCAAGGGGACGGCGCGAGCCCATAACCCATCGTATTCCCTGACCGTCACCATTAGGCCGATTATTGGTACCTACAGAGTTTCTTAATGTGCATGGTCAACCCGCTAGAATACCTTTTCGAGTAACGTCCCTCACATATACTCCTCAATCGGCATACTAAATCACTTTGGTAAGCGGATAGGGAAACAGGATATTTTTTGATATTTTAAAAGTCACAAAAGTAAAAATGTAATCAATGTGGTGAACGAAAAAAGGATATAATTCATATTTCTTCCTCGCGGGCATCTAAGAGGTAGGGGGAGCAGATAGAATCACAGTTAGCAAAAACTCTAAAAATAAGTTATTAAGATGACCCATTTCGTCAGCATGGTAGGTAGTATAGGTATACTAATAAACGTCCCGAATTATGACGTTTACGCAATACCTATTATAACGTTTTAAGAAAGGTCGTGTTAAGAACGCTTAACCGTAGAAAATACATGAAGACTGGAAGTATGTTAAGATAGTGGCTTGTGGCAATCCATAGTCTCTGCCTATGGCAGGCAGGTGTAAGGCTATGTATGTATGTTTCAACTATATATTAATTATGATTTTAAATTTTCATATATTATAATAACGTAGGTAACATATATTAAAGATAGGTATTCTTAAAAATATGTCCTACCGTAGACAATGTAAAGTCTGTAAGAGGACAGGAGCAAGTATACTATATTTAATAGGTAATATCTATATTAAGTCTATGGTCAACTGCATTCTGCACTGATATTTTTCTTAAAATTATTTTAAAAATCGAATAAGTTGAAAGGTGCTAGCGAGCTATAAATTTCCTCACCACGCAGAAAATAAATAAAGCAGGTAGTGTGTAGACTCTTTAAGGATAAAGGAATATAATAGTATGTATTGATTCGCCCACGTCCCAGTCTGCCACTGAGCGAATGTGCGTAAATCAGTAAGTATTGTTAATGCACAGTAACAAGTAGATACATTATATGCATTTGTTACGATACACACACACAACAACGCTACATTCTGCAATAAATGTTTGGACATGAAAAAATGTTTGGCTTGGTTGTTTATTTTCATTTGCGACCAAAATTATTTTTGTGTGGGCACAAATCCATTTCATTTAAATCTATTTCAAAACAAAGACTAAAATATTAGTAAAACATTAGTTCTTTTAAATAAACAACACTATGGTGTGTATATTGGTGTCGGGGGTGCGCGGGGAGGGTGGTGTTGTTTCCTCGAGGGAGCTCACCGCCTGGCGCGTCGACGCCCGCCGAGACGTCATTGCCCGTTGGGCAGTCCGGCTGGAGAGGCCTCGGTTCGGGGTGCGAACCATGGAGGCCTTCCGGCCGGTGCTGATGCAGTGGTTGGAAAGGCGGCACGGGATGCTCTCCTTCCGACTAGTGCAGGTGTTGACAGGGCATGGGTGCTTCGCCAAATACCTGCACAAGGTCGTAAGGAGGGAGAGTACACCGTCCTGCCACCACTGCGATTGCGACGAGGATACGGCGAGGCATACGCTCGATGCCTGCGCCGCTTGGGCCACGCAGCGCCGTGAACTCGTCGCAATCATCGGTGCCGACCTGACGCTGCCGGCCATCGCTAGGGCGATGGTCGACAGCGTCGGGCATTGGGACGCGGTCACAGCCTTCTGCGAGACAGTGATCTCGCAGAAGGAGGTGGCGGATCGCCTGCGCGAGGAGCGCAGCCTCGATGAGGAGATCCGCTGCCGGCGACTGGGGCGGCGTAGGCGCGACTACCTGCGCCTCATGCCGCCCTAGCCGCGGGTGACGTGACCGGGGATTAGTCCGTCACCCGCCGAGAGGCCGACCGCGTGAGGAAAGACCTACGTCCTCCCCGAGGGGGGGGGACGTCGGTCGATGGGAGGGTACCCCAAGTAGGGGGTATTCTGTCGGGCCGACCACTGATGACAAGTAACCCTGTTCCAGTGGTCGACCCAACGACGAAGGCGACGTGGTGTTCGGGTGGGTTGCGGGAGTTGCGTGCTTAAGCCCCTCTGTCGCCTCGGACGGAGTCGGAACGAGACCCACACCAAAAAAAAAAAAAAAATGGTGTGTATATTATTTTAGATCGAAAGGTTCGAAAGGATCGAAAGGGAGAGGTCGAAAGGTTCTATGGACAGTTATACAAATCATCCCGAAATCCTGTTGTCGGCTTGGTCCAAGATCCCAGATCCAAGCTAACTCGGCACTATACCGAAGAAATCCCGGACATCAGCTTGTACGAGATCAGAATGGCTCTCAAACAACTACGTAACGGTAAGGCACCGGGAGATGACGGAATTACGGCATAGCTTTTGAAGGCGGGCGGCAAGCCGGTCTTAATAGCCCTTCAGAAGCTATTTAATTCCGTTATCCTCGGGGACGACGCTCCAGAGTCGTGGACCAGGAGTGTAGTGGTGCTGTTCTTCAAGAAGGGTGACAAAGCACTTTTAAAGAACTACAGACCCATCTCACTCCTGAGCCATGTTTATAAGTTGTTTTCGAGGGTCATTACCAATCGACTCTCGCGCAAGCTCGATGACTTCCAGCCGCCCGAACAAGCCGGCTGCCGAAAAGGCTATAGCACCATAGACCATATCCTCACGCTTCGGCAGATTATACAAAAGACCGAGGAGTATAATCGGCCCCTGTGCTTAGTGTTTGTGGACTATGAGAAAGCCTTTGATTCAGTCGAAACTTGGGCGGTGCTGCAGTCCCTTCAGCGGTGCCAAATCGACCATCGCTATATCGAAGTGCTGAAGTGTTTGTATAGGAACGCCACAATGTCAGTCCGTATCCGGGATAAGAGTACGAAACCGATCCAGTTGCAGAAAGGCGTGAGACAGGGAGATGTCATCTCTCCAAAACTGTTCACCACTGCACTGGAAGATGTCTTCAAGCTCTTAGACTAGACTGGACTCGGCATCAACATTAACGGCGAATACATCACTCACCTTCGATTCGCAGACGATATCGTCGTTATGGCAGAATCCATGGAGGACCTTGGCACTATGCTCAATGATCTCAGCAGGGTATCCCAACTAGTGGGTCTACGAATGAACATGGACAAGACAAAAGTCATGTCAAATACCCATGTCATTCCTATACCAGTCCTAGTTGGCAATGCGATTCTCGAAGTTGTCAATCACTATGTTTACCTAGGACAAACAGTCCAGTTAGGTAGATCCAATTTCGAGAAAGAGATCAGCCGACGAATCCAACTCGGTTGGGCAGCGTTCGGGAAACTTAAGAGGATCTTCTCGTCCAACATACCTCAGTGTCTGAAAACACAGGTCTACGAAAGTGTGTGTTACCAGTGATGACTTACGGCACGGAAACGTGGTCCCTAAATGTAGGCCTCATATCAAGACTCAAAGTCGCTCAGCGTGCTATGGAACGGGCTATGCTCGGGATTTCTCTGCGAGATAGAATCCGGAATACGGAAATCCACAGAAGAACGGGTGTAACCGACATAGCACGAAGAATTAGCACGCTGAAGTGGCAATGGGCAGGCCACATCGCTCGACGAACCGATAACCGCTGGGGAAGAAAGGTTCTCGAGTGGCGACCACGCATCGGACGACGCAGTGTAGGACGCCCCCCCCACTAGGTGGACCGACGACCTAGTGAAAGTTGCTGGGCGTCGTTGGATGCAGGCGGCACAGGACCGCACATTGTGGCGCAACATGAGGGAGGTCTACGTCCAGCAGTGGACGCCAATAGGCTGAAATGATGATGATGATTATTTTAGATTGTTTCTAATTATGGATTTTAAAACGCATAGAATTTTATTTATGAACGTACACGCATTATAAAATGCTTCAAATGGAAAATATCGGTTATTCATTTTGCGCGTACCTAAGTAATATATTTTTGACATGTTTCTTAATAAGGTTTTGACTGTTATTAGTACTACAGAGTTTTGTTGCAAAGTAAATTTTGACTCATTGCCCTATTTTGTAGACACGTTTAGTTTGGATTTAAAACAATCAACAATGCGCGTCCGTCTCACCTTCAACGCATTCGTGTAGGGCACACTGTAAAGCTGTATAGTAGACACAAAATAATGTTATTTTAACATTCAATGAATAGTATACAAAACTGTGAACCAGCATATTTGCTCGAACTGGCACCGACTGCCGCTCTCGTTCAATGTCCTTGTCGTTCTTAAGGTCTGGTCATCAATGTTAATCTTCGATTAGTATTTACATATGATTAGATAAGAAGAGGCCTCCGTATGCCACGAGTGCGGTCCGCAAATTGATGAGGCTCGTCACCCACTTGAGGTATGCCTCGCCCTTTCTAGCGTCCAACAATTATATTAACAAGATGCTCGACAGTGATAGATGCTGATCGCCGATGGCCTCATTTTGTGAGACCGTCACATTAAGGAAGGAAGCCTCCTCGGCTTCCTTCCTTAATGAGTGAACGCGAGGCGCTTGCGTCTGCTGACTCGCTCCACTGGTGTCGGCCAGAGAAAAGGAGGCATTGGTATGTGGATCGCCTCCCACCGCCTTAAATGAACACAGGACGTGGTCAGATGACCACGGGTTGGGTTATCTGGGATTCAATTTCATCAGTAAATTTCTCCAGCAGCTCTTAAAAGTACGGAAGGGTTAATTTTAGTGGGTAAACCGGCCGCGCAAGTAGCCTACCAGCTCCATACCCCCCACCGTCTGTCAACGGCTGAGGATAGTGCGACAATAAATTTCAACAGCGTGATCATTTCAAAAAGGGCCAATATGTGGCCAAGATATTTAAATATATATCTTTCTCCGTTCTCCAGCCAATAGGAACAGGAACAAAACAATGTTCCTTTTTTTTACGATCGGCGCACTCCTCGCACCACTCCGACCAGGACGACAGAGGGGCGTAAGCACGCACACCCGCAACCCACCCGTGACACGTCGCCTTCGTTGTTGGACCGACCACCAAAGCAGAGTGACTTGTCGTCAGTGGTCGGCCCGACGGAATACTCCTTGAGGAGTACCCTCCCATCGACCGACGTCCCCCCCTCGGGGAGGACATCGGTCTTTCCTCACGCGGTCAGCCTCTCGGCGGATGATGGACTAACTCTCCGGTCCAGTCACCCGCGGCCTCGGCTAGGGTGACATCAGGCGCAGATAATCGTGCCTGCGCCGCCCCAGTCGCCGGCGGCGGTTCGCGTCGTCGAGGAGTCGCTCCTCACGCACGCGCTCCGCCGCCTCCTTTCGCGAGACTACAAAACAATGCTCCTGCCCATTGCATGTTTCTGCTTGGTGGTGCTTAACATGGTCTCCATGAGATTTCATTGGAAACCAGATCAAACACTTTAGATAAGTCTAGAAAACAAATGAAAACAGGTGTCTGGCATTTTGTATTATATATCAATATATATTTCATTCATTGCATTCTTAAGGTACAAAATAGCTGTACTTGTGGACAGACCAAGTTGGAAACCTGGATAGTTATCCGTGGTGTTATAACTTGCTTAGTATGGCATGCTTAACGCAGTATGCGTTAAGCATGCCATCGAACACCTTAGGTATTATAGAAGCGAGCGAGATGGGCCTATAGTTACACGAGTCCGCGAGATCGACCGTTTTATTTTTAACTACAAGTACCTACTACTAATGCCTGTATTATCTCACTCGTTAAGTAACAATGCGCTATACACAAAATTTGCCGCATAGCCAATATCTTATTTTTCTCTAGCTTTAAAACTCATCTCTAGTGTGTTATTCCAGGCAACACTGCACTGCACTCGAATATCTCAAATATGACTTGATGTAATAAAGGTCTTTTAAGTGTTATATCTGCTGAATCACTTACGCCGCGGCAAGTCACAAGAAGACGGACGCACGGTTTATCTCGTAATTAATTCCTTTTCTTCCAAAAAGCTCAAAAATAGTTAAGGCGCGGTGGAAAAGCAGAATATCCATTTTTTAATTTTCGTGTTCTTGATACCAACTTAAACGTGCTTTAAATATTTCTCCTAGCCTCATTTTATCTAATAAATGTAAATAGCTAGTGCATAACAGCTATTACCCTGATGGTAAATGGCATTAGGATCATATTCGAGACAAAACTTGGCAGAATCAGCAGGATGGTTTAGGTTAGTGGTACACGAAAGTTCTCAGGTGATAGAAATAGATCATAAATGTTTGAATTCGACAATTTCTGCATCTAGTTTTCTGTTTTAAATTTTCATTTAAAATCAAAACAATAAACTAAAACTTAAGACTATTAAAACACCATCCTAATGATTAATGTATCATCCTTCAGAAATACTTTTAAATTCCCTTCTTTTTTTTTTGAGGTGGGCTACGGTCGGTGCACTCTTCGTCCGCTCCGTCCGGGGCGACAGAGGGACGTAAGCACACACACCCGTAACCCACCCGTAAGACCCGTTGCCTTCGTCGTTGGGCCGACCACCGGAGCAGGTAAACTTTTATATTCCCTTAATAGTCTATCATCATCGTCATCATCGCAGCCCACATACGTCCCACTGATGGGCTCAGGCCTCCTCCATATTGGGAGGGAGTTTGACCTACTATACCATGCTGGTCAGACATATTGGTATAGGGTTTCATTTCGAGTTTTCCTTCTCTTGCACGAATCTTATGTGCATATTAAATCCCTTAGTCGTCTTTTACGACATCCACGGGCAAGATAGTGAGTGGTGAATTGTATTCTTACTCCGTCATCACACGGAATTAAGAGTCTATAGCTAAAAAAAATTATATTAAAAATTAATACTTAAGCATAGCTCTTTTAGCAAGAAATAATATAGTCGAAAAGGCAGACGACAGGAAATAGTATTTGCCTCGAGCTATCTGTCCAGTCTGGTTGTAATAAACGAGATATATTTGTAACATCCGTCCTACGACAACGCCTTCGTTTTCACCCAGTACAAGGAATTAATAGTACGTGATTCTGACATTTTGATATTAAATTACTTTTATGTTGTAAAATCAAATTCTTAGTCACCATAATTAGTTATTTTTGTACTTCCAGATTAAAAAATAATACGTGTTACCAAGTTATTTTCAGAGTAATGTCTACCTACAAAAAAAAAACCAAAAAACGTCTAGTTTTTTATTTATATTTGTCACGATCAGCCTGCAAGAGAGCCGGAAGCCCAATTTTCTGAGGGTGTTTGCGTGTGGAGGGTTTTGGTGGTGCCCGTGGTATCACCGAGCCTCAATGCACGCATTTACACTCCCTTCAATTTCTTCGCGGTAGGCAGCGGCCTTGCAGAGGTCCATGAGCGGCAGCAACACTTACCATCAGGTGTACTGTTTGCCACCGTTTGCAATAAAAAAAATAAAAAGAGGTTCTGAATATTTAATTGACTAGACGTAGACGAGGCCTGTATGGTGGTGGCTAAAAATATCACCAAGCCTTCCATTTTTTTTTTAAAGGCAATTCCTTGTACTAGAGAAATAATACTTGTGTTGCAATTTGTGGCTCGCAGAGTGTTGCCCTGCATGTGATGCGAACCCTTGACACTGGTACGGTAGGTCGGTATCTTACGGCATCTGTGCAATCAATACATTACTTGTGGATGTCATAAAATACCACTAAGAGCTCCATCCATCGATCTGGGCCAACTCCATCTGGTGACATCATTTATTCATCATTTCAGCTCACATACGTCCCACTGCTGGGCTCGAGTCTCTTCCACAATGGGAGGGAAATTGACCTTACTATACCATGCTGGTCAGACAGCTTGGTATAGGGATTTGTTTCGAGTTTTCCTTCTCTTGCATAGATGTTATATGCGTATTATATCCCTTAGACGTCTTTTACGACATTCATGGGCAAGATAGGGAGTGGTGAATTGTATTCTGATGACAACTAGTCAGTAATTACAATTCGAAGGAGGATAAAAATTGGACAGGCAGCCGCTTATTATACTATTGCCAAAATATTTGCAATATATCTATATACATATATAAAAGAAAGTCGTGTTAGTTACACTATTTATAACTCAAGAACTGCTGTACCGATTTGGCTGAAAATTGGTGGAGAGGTAGCTTAGAACCAGGCAACGGACATAGGATACTTTGTATCCCGTTCGACTGAGTTTCCGTATGACGTCACATAAAACGTTAAAGAGAATACAAGTCCCTATAAAGCGTGGTATAACAAAAACGCATCTGGCATGTAGTTACCGCAAATGACAGCTAAATGGCGCCGAGTAAGACCTGTGCGCGGCATAATCCGAGACTAGATTTTTAGTAATTTAGAAAATATATTTACGAAAAAAATTATGGCAGTATGAAGTTCGCCGGGTCGGCTAGTATTCTATAAAATAAGAGTACATATTCGAGTCGACTGCCAGTGATTGGGATAAGTGCGGGATGATAATGAAGAAAGAAAGAATGTCATGAAAGAAAGAAGGTCATGAGAAGACCATGATCGCTGAAAAGTGTTCGAAACATGAGGAAAATTAAATACAAATGCAATAAAATCCATAAAAATGATTTCCTTTCTTAATTCTTTTATTATTATAATATCGGACGGAGTAAGAATACAAATCACCACTCCCTATCTTAATTCTCAATTTCTCTCCTATTGTTGAGGCGGCTCGAGCCCAACAGTGGGACGTATATGAGCTGAAACGATGATGAACATTATAAGTATTAAGTGTTTTTAGAGATTCCCCTGTTTAACTTAACTGAAAAGAAAGCAATATTCTTATTGGATATAAGTGGATTTCACACTTCACGTTGTGACAAGCAACATTCTTAATTGGATTTAACAAAGCGACTGCCGTAAATTGGATAACTAAATTAGTTTTAATCCGTCTTACGTTACAACAAATTAACGACTAAAATGTTTTAGTTATATGCACAGATAGCAAATAGGTACATGCAGACAATATTTAAACTTGAATTTAGCTGATTGATTACGTTACAGCTTTTCATGTGGTGACAGAATAAGAATACAATTCCCCACTCCTTTTTTTGTGAGGGTCGTAAAAGACGACTCAGGTATTAAATATGTTCGGGGAGGACGTTGGTCGAGGAGAGGGTACTCCTCAGGGGGTATTCCGTCGGGCTGAACACTGACGTCAAGTCACCCTGCTCCGGTGGTCGGCCCAACGACGACGGCGACGTGTCACAGGTGGGTTACGGGTGTGCGTACTTACGCCCCTCTGTCGCCCCGGACGAAGTAGTGCGAGGAGTGCGCCGATCGTAACCCACCCCTCCAAAGAAAAAGCGATTAAATATGCATATAATATCTATGCAAGAGAAGAAAAAGTCGAAATAAAACTATACCAACCCGCCTGACCAACGTTTTGATCCCTTCCAATATGGAGAAGGCTAGAGCCCAGTAGTGGGACGTATATGAGCTGTGATGAATGATTGATCAGCCTGTGATGAATAATTGATCAGCCCACATATGTCCCACTGTTGGGCTCGGGCCTCTTCCACAATCGGAAGGAATTTGACCTACTATAGCATGCTGGTCAGACATGTTGGTATAGGGTTTCATTTGGAGTTTTCCTTCTCTTGCACAAATGTTATGTGCATATTATATCCCATAGTCGTCTTTTACGACATCCACGGGCAAGATAGGGAGTGGTGGCAAGATAGTTTTTTTTCTAAGGAATTAAACAAGCATATAACATTTATGCAAGAGAAGGAACACTTAAAATAAAAACTTATACCAACACGTCTCACCAGTGTGGCATAGTAGGTGAATTTCCCTCCTATTGTGGATGAGGTGCGAGCCCAGCAGTGGGACGTAGATAAGCAGTGACTATAACGATGATGAAATATATATTTCATATGTATATTCCTCAAGTCCCCTTCAATACCAGGATTATTTCTTTAGTGTTTTTTTTTTAGAAATAAGGTTGATGTCTAAATTTGAAGACTGTAGGATACTCGTACAAATATATATTTAATGGATATAAATTGCACCCAGACTCAGGACAGCAATGCGTGGATTGTTCAAGGTACCCTGCTTGGGCTCGAATTCGCGACATTGACGTGGTTGGTATATATCTTAACCATTACTCTGTCGTTCTGTGTACTATTATTATTATATTGAGATGTGCGATAAAGGAGTATTTTAAAATGCCCATTCTGAAGGAATAATTTATTTATTATTTATTTATTTATTAAATTACCAATTACAGCTATTATTACAGGTTTCTCCAATGCAATAGTGTAAGTCAACATAAACCATTAATAACATTATCTGTTAATGTCAATGTTCAGGTAAACCATCCAAATAGGTTGGTTAAGACTTATTTATTTAAGATTTATATTTTTTAAATATTGACATATAAAATTTGTATTTATAAATTTCGAATTATTTGTTTATGTCATTTGTTAATTATATGTGCAAAGGGCTCTATAGATGGCGACTCTAAAATTACTAGATCGCGCTATGGTTTCATTGTAAGTCTTAATATAAATATGTTCAGAATTGTTTCTTTTGTGTTCGCGGGTTGAGAGCCCTCAGCGCTCACCCACCAGTCCGGGTAAAGTTGTCACAGCCATCTGAGGCTAACAACTAAGTCACACACACAAAAAAAAAAAAAAAATTTCTTTTGTGTTGCGGGTTGAAGCCCTCAGCGCTCACCCACCAGTCCGGGTAAAGTTGTCACAGCCATCTGAGGCTAACAACTAAGTCACACAAAAAAAAAAAAAAAAAAAATTCTTTTGTGTGAATCGTTTGTGGAATACAAAATATATACAAATATACGTTATACCTGTGTCTTATTTCACGCCTCGGACCTAGAACGTCGTACAGTCAACATAATAATTATATAAACAATTAATTAATTTATACATTGTAAATAAAACTACTTTTACGGATTATATCGCGTTTGTATTTGATTTATGATTGCCCGACGTTTCGAACACTTTGCAGCATTCATGGTCACGGGCGGACTAAGGTGTCTCACGTCCAACAAGTAATCGTTATTACAGGCATTTACAAAATTCATAAATCATTTGCATCATTGCATTCATAAATCAAATACAAACGCGATATAATCCGTAAAAGTAGTTTTATTTACAATGTGTAGTGCTCGCGTAAACATCAGATATCATTATAATTTATACATTTTATATCGTACGTAATAAAAATATTATAATCCAAAATTCTAAAATAGAATATTTATTAAATTATCAACGAGAGTCATTGTATAGAATTATACATTATTATAGCATATTTCAATGAATTCTACAATTGAACAAACGAATAGATCAATTTTGTCGGCCAGCCGATTCAATGTTCGTAGCGTTCGTGTCAAGGGTGCCATAGTCAAAAGGTTGGTTCTAGCTTTTGGCACTTTGAATAACTGCGGTCGACGACACCGTGCAAGGTATTCATCTGGTACACAAAGTCCCATCAACCACAGTATATCCGGATTAGAGATCCTGCCCCGGAATACTCTCATCATATATAATGCGAGACCCAAATCCCTTCTTGTTTCCAATTCGTTGTATCCAACCCTGCCCAGTATGAACAGGGTTGGATACATCAATGGATAGAAAGGATAAACACCATCTATACCAATAAATAAAATTGGAGTGTCTGTTTGTAATATCAAAATAATAGGCTTTTTTTCATGCTCACACGGTTATTTGCACGACACCTATGCCTAAAATACAGATTAAAAATTTTTGTCTCTGTCTGTCTGTTTGTTCCGGGTAATTTTCAAAACGGCTTGACCGATTTCAAAAATTCTTTCAGCAACGGAAAGCTATAATATCAGGGAGTAACATAGGCTATATTTTATTCCGGTATTCCCACGGGAACGGGAACTACGCGGGTAAAACGACTAAAACCGAAGCGAAGCGAGGGCGGGTTGCTAGTATAATCTAAAATTCTATTCATTTCTATCTGTGTATTAAACTTTTAGGTAGTTTACAAAAAGTATCTATAACTTAAAAGCAAAAATTATTTTAGTAAAATAACTGTACCTATTTTACCAATAAACTATAAGTATCTAGTTAACAAGGGGTGTGGAATTTGTATGGGAACATAATTTCTATTATATCTTACTATAAAAATCATTCTTAGTTGATATAAAGAAGATTATCTCGGTTGATATACGTCCAACAACTGGGCTATTTTTTTTTGGGGTGGACTGCGGTCGGCGCACTCCTCGCACCACTCCGTCTGGGGCGACAGAGGGATGTAAGCACGCACACCCGCATCCCACCCGAACACTACGTCGCCTTCGTCCTTGGGCCGACCACCGGAGCAGGGTTACTTGTCATCAGTGGTCGGCCCGAGGGAATACCCCCTATTTGGGGTATCTTCTCATCGACCGACGTCACCCCCTCGGGGAGGACTTTGGTATTTCCTCACGCAGTCGGCCTCTCGGCGGGTGACGGACTAACTCCCCGGTCACGTCACCCGCGGCCTCGGCTAGGGTCCCACAGCTGGGCTCGAGCTTCCACCATAATAGAAACGACATTGACCTTAGAGTACCATGGTCGTCAAACAGATTTGTACAGGGTTTTGTTTCGAGTTTCCCTTCTCTTGCATTGATGCAATATGCTTACTATATCCTTTATTCGTCTTTTACGACATCCACGGGTAAGATAGGGAGTGGTGAATACACGGATATATACATATTTCAGGCATTTAAAAACTAACACTATAAGACGCCATCCTTTAAAATGTATTAAAGGATAAAATGTTCCTAACAAATGCTAACTATTGCGAGATACGCTACATAAATTTACATATATCTATACCAATAAATAAAATTGGAGTGTCTGTTTGTAATGTCAAAATAATAGGCTTTTTTCATGCTCACACGGTTATTTGCACGACACCTATGCCTAAAATAGCAATTAAAAAATTTTGTCTGTCTGTCTGTTTGTTCCGGGTAATCTTCAAAACGGCTGGACCGATTTCAAAAATTCTTTTACCAATGGAAAGCTATAATATCAGGGCGTAAACTAGGCTATATTTTATCCCGGTATTCCCACGGGAACGGGAACTACGCGGGTAAAACGACTATAACCTATAACCGAAGCGAAGCGAGGGCGGGTTGCTAGTCTATATATAAAACAGAGAGGTTTCAATGAATGCTCAAAATAAATAATATAATTTAAGAATATTTAGGTTAACAATCTAATTGGCAGAATGACGCTCAATCTTCGGTTTTTAAAGCGTAAAATTAAAAAAGAAACATATTTGCGGATAGTTTGATGTGTGACAGACAGCTTGACGAATGGACATCCGCTGGACAGCGTCGCTTTGTGACGGGTGACGTCATTACGTCAAGATGGAACTCATTATGCATGAAAAATACCTTGAAAAGTATTGGCAGGAAAAATACAAAAACCTGAAAACTTTGTTGTATTTAGATTTAGCTTACACGTGCAATTTTAATATGTACATGTCTAAATATGCTAGATTCAACGCTACACTAAATCGATATCTCTTGAAAATAAAATCATCATTACGATATAATTTTATCTGTAAATATATTCTTAATAATGCACAAACCAAAGTGGTAGATGACCGTCATCTTCTGTAAAGACAAGAATCATCATCGTCATCATCATCGCAGCCCACATACGTCCCACTGTTGGGCACGGGCCTCCTCCACAATAGGAGGGAATTTGACCTACTATACTATGCTGGTCAGACATGTTGATATAGGGTTTCATTTCGAGTTTTTCTTCCATTGCACAGATGTTATGTGCATATTATTACCCTTAGTCGTCTTTTACGACATCCACGGTCAAGATAGGGAGTGGTGAACTGTATTTTTACTCCGTCACCATACGGAAAAAGACGAGAATGTGATCGAGAAATTGGTTATTACATTTGGGTATCACAGTGGTTAGATAGATGGCGTATTTCAAATTCAATATTATTTATTACTAGCAACCCGCCCTCGTTTCGCTTCGGTTTTAGTCGTTTTACCCGCGTAGTTCCCGTTCCCGTGGGAATACCGGGATAAAATATAGCCTAGTTTACGCCCTGATATTATAGCTTTCCATTGGTGAAAGAATTTTTGAAATCGGTCCAGCCGTTTTGAAGATTACAGACAGACAAAATGTTTTTAATCTGTATTTTAGGCATAGGTGTCGTGCAAATAACCGTGTGAGCATGAAAAAAGCCTATTATTTTGACATTACAAACAGACACTCCAATTTTATTTATTGGTATAGACTTGCAACCCGTTCTCGCTTCGCTTCGGTTTCAGTCACCTTACCCACGTATTGCCCGTTCCCATGGAAATAACAGGATAAAATATAGCCTATGTTACTCCATGGTAAACTATATATCTAGCATGGTAAACTATATGTAGCTTTCCATTGGTAAAAGAATTTTTGAAATCGTTTCGGCGGTTTAAGCGTGAAAGCGTCACAAACAAACAAACAAACTTAGGATTTATAATATTAGTAAGGAAGTAAGAATGTATAAGCACCTCCATCATCATCATCATCATCATCATCATCACAGCTCATATATATCCCACTGTCGAGCTCGACCTCCTCCACAATAGGAGGGAAATTGACCTACTCTACCACGCTACCGCGCTGGTCAGACAGGTTGGTATTTTTTTTTTTTTTATGGGTGGGCTATGGTAAGCGCACGCGCGATCCAGTTCGTCCGGGGCGATGAAAGGACGGCGCGCGGGCCCATAACCCACCCGTACCCACGTCACCTCGTTGTTGGGCCGACCACCGGAGCAGATGTGACTTGTCGTCAGTGGTCGGCCTGACGGAATACCCTTTCGGGTAACCTCACCTCTCGACGTCCTGGGACGTCGGTCGCCGTCGCGCGGTCAGCCTCTCTGCGGGTGATGGACAATTCTCCGGTCCGATCAACCGCGGCCTGGGCTAGGGCGGCATTAGGCGCAGATACTCGCGCCTACGCCGCCCGAGTCGCCAGCGGCGGAACGTGTCGCCGAATAGGAGCTCTACTCGCACACGATCCGCCGCCTCCTTCCGTGAGATTTCGGCCTCACAGAAGGCGGCGACCGCGTCCCAGTTCCTGACTCTGACGAGCATCTCCCTGGCGATGGTCAGCAGCGCCAGGTCGGCACCGATAATTGCGACGAGTTCACGGCGATCCCCCTCCCATGCAGCACACTCCTCGAGCGTGTGCTGCGCCGTGTCCTCGTCGCAACTGCAGTGGTGGCAGGATGGTGTGCTCTCCCTCCTGACAATCTTGTGCAGGTACTTCCCGAAGCAACCGTGGCCCGTCAGCACCTGCACCAGTCGGAAGGAAAGCACCCCGTGCGTCCGCTCCAACCACTCCATCAGCACAGGCCAGAGGGCCTCGACGGTCCTGACACCGTACCGAGGACTCTCCAGCCGGACTGTCCAACGGGCAATGACTTCTTGGCGGGCGTCGACCCGCCAGGCGGTGATCTCTTTGATGGAGACCATGCCGCCGCGGGCGCGCGTCTCTGACACCCGCCGATAAATGTCGGCGAGCATCTCCGCCTCCAGGTCCCACAGGGGAGTTCCTGCCAGGAGGCACGCTGCCTCCGTCACCACCGTGCGGTAACCCCGTATGGCCCTGATCGCCATGACCTTCTGTGGTCGCCACAGGAGGGCCCTAAGACGGACGGTCAGGGACCCCGACCACACCGGTGCGCCACACAGTGCCATCGACCGGATCACCTCCACGTACAGCTGTCGGCACGTAGCACGAAAATCCGAAAATTCGAGCTACGCAACACTGCCATAACATCCTTTTTTGGAAACAATTCAGGCCACTTTCGACCCCCTAACTTCGTTGTGAATAAAACTAGAAGCCTGAATTTTCAGTAATCAAACAGACAGTGTATAAACACGGTATAATTCAAATTTCATTTGGACCAATATCTTAAGAATTTTAGTTTTATAGAAAGCATAGTTTGATAAGCTACTCAATGCTTCTTAAAGAATAATAGTTCAATTATAAATGTATTTTGATAAACGATGTGATTCATCATTTTTGTTTTGCTCTTTACTATCTAAAAAGGTGTTGCTCCTTGACATCTTGGCTTAAAAAAAGGATATTAAATAGCGTTCAGATGAATTATTGTTATGTTATCAAGCAATAGTCGTCAAAACAATAACGATTATAGATTGACGCATACGATTGGAATTTCTTGAACACTCAGTAAGTATACAAGTACAAAATGAAGTAAAGCTATAGTATAAGCTAAGTGATCTAAAATAGATATGAAGTTCATCATCCTTGCTCCTAGAGGCAACTATTGCAGTGTTAAAATTAGTCGTTGCAGAGGGGAGCCGAGAGAATCAAAGTCTAAATCGGGTGTGACCATGTAAGGCGCGGCGGGATGCCACGTGTCCGCTAATAAGTGCATCCCTATGCACCATGGTTGGCATTAAAAGAAAATAAAGATAATAGGTTACGTCAACGATATCGGCGTTTTCGCCTCAGGTATTCAAAAGAAAAAATTCTAATTGCCGGGTTGGTAACGGCTATTAAGGATTCGGTATCAGTGGCCGGCCTAATGGTGAAGGGAAGAAAGGAGGGAATAAGCTGGGTTATGAGGCCGCGCGCCGCTCTTTCGTAACCCCTGACGGAAAGGAGGGCGTGCGTGCAGACCATAACCTGCCCAAAAAAGGCCTTATAACTTACCAGAGCGTTTAATTGTCTTACAATCAGTATTTCATTGCAATAGAGAAAAAAATGAAAAGCTGGATTCTGTCCTTTTTATGTACGTAAATGAATAATACAAAACAGTCTTATCAATCTATAAAGAAGAGGAGATAACCTTAAGATGAATTCAATATATGTCCAGCGATGACTTATGGTACCAAAATTTGGACTCTATTAGATTATCAGTCTCGTAACAAGACTCAAAAAGTTGCTCAGTATGTAATGGACTAAATAATGTTCTGTATTTCTCTACGTAACAAAAACTGGAATACAGATACCCGTAGAAGAGCGGGTGTAACAGACATAAACAGAACAATTATCACGTTGAAGTGGGCCACATCGCTTGTCGCCTCGAGTGGCAACCGCGCATCAGTTGACGCAGTGATGAAAGATTCCCCACTAGAGGGACTGATGATGATTTAAAAGTCACAGAGAGCCCTTAGATGCAAATGGCACAGGACCGTTTTGAGTGGCATTCTCATGGGGAGACCTTATTCCTACAATGGACATGTATGGGCTGATGGATGGATTTAAATGTAAATTAAGACACTATTAAGTTTATAGGGACCCTTATTTGAATATAACATCATTTCCAGTAGTAGTTATAATAAAGGCACTTGAAAGTATGGTCAATTTTCTGACTTGATACTGGAAGTCTAATGTCAGAAGTAAATATGCATAACGCTTGGTAAATAATGGTTTTCATCATCATCACATCTCAATGCTAAGCTCGAGGGTCCTCCACAACGAAAGGCAATCGTCTTACAATACCACGTTGGTGAGCTCGGTTGGAATACATCTTTTATTAGCCTTCTTTTGCAGTGGTGTTATATCCGTATTGTATCATTTATTCGTCTTTTACACCACCCACGGAGAATAGAGGGGTGGGGTGGTGAATTTTATTCTTACTCCGTCACACGGCAGTAACAGTATTATAAACTGTATAATTTTGTAACGAAGTAAAAATACAATTCAGCACCTTATATCTGGCATTTGGGTATCGTGAAAGGCGATTAAAGGATATGATATGCATCCACTTTTTTTTTTTAGGAGGTGGGTTGCGGTCGGCGCGCTCCTCGCACCACCCCGTCCGGGGCGACAGAGGGGCGTAAGCACGCAACTCCCGCAACCCACCCACGATGCACGTCGCCTTCGTCGTTGGGCCGACCACCGGAGCAGGGTGACTCGACCTGAGTGGTCGGCCTGACGATTCCGTCGGGCCGACCACTGACGTCCCCCCCTCGGGGAGGACGTCGGTCTTTCCTCACGCGGTCGGCCTCTCGATAATATGCATCCTTACTAATATTATAAATGCGAAAGTTTGTTTGTTTGCTTGTTTGTTATCCTTTCATGCTTAAACGACTCCAACGATGTCGTTGGAGGCTCGGGCCTAGCGGGGTGGGACGTATGTGAGCTGTGTTGATAATATGGTGAAATGCTGTACATGACATGTAAATAAATATCACTGTTATTGATGATTTTTCGTTAAAAATCACCAATATATTAAAGAAATTTTCACTTCAATCTATCCATTAGTCATTAGTTAGTAGTCATTGTCTATAGGTCATAAGCTCCTCCATGTGGTTATCTGCAAGAATCGCCACGTCTATTAGGCAGGTTGACGAGAGCATTTAGTGTTTGTGTGTTTGTAAAATGCGCCTGCATGGAAAATTTAAGAGACAATGACACGTGTTCTTAAAACGTTTCCATATGGAGAATTCCATTTGTTAGATTGATCTAGGTACTGACTTCTTAAATAGAGTGTGGGTTCGATCCTCATTAGCTCTTCGTTCGATCCACAAAATGATTATTCTGAGTACATGAGGTTTCGTTCTGTCAATTGTAAATTTGTAAAACTCCTGCGATATAAAGAATTATTTCTTAATACACTCACCACAAAGGCATAATGCCGTTTTTTTTTTAAAAAAGGGAGCCGTCACTCAGGACGCCTGGTAGATGTGAAACATCGAAATTATTTTGTACATGTACATAAAAGAACATATTCCGTGTGGTGACGGAGTAAGAATACAATTCACCACTCCCTATCTTGCCCGTGGAAGTCGTACAAGACGACTATGGAATATAATACTATGGCACATAACATCTGTGCAAGAGAAGGAAAACTCGAAATGAAACCCTATACCAACATGTCTGACCAGCATGGTATAGTAGGTCAACTTCCCTCCCATTATGGAGGAGGCCCTAGCCCAACAGTGGGACGTATATGGGCTGAGATGATGATGATGATGACATAAAAGAATAGATTACGACAATAACTAATATGGCATAAAGTATTAATTTTCTTTAGTATACACTATAGGTATGTGTTTAGGTTAATAATTCATTTAGAGCTCAGTAGATGGCGTTATAAAAAATTCTAAAACAGGTTATGGTTTCATTACACAAATATACATATGCAAGCGTGGCGTTAACGCCACACCAACGATCAGGTTCACACTCGCCTATAGATGTTTCACATCGAAAAGGAGCTACATAAGTTGTGTCTTAAAGACTTTCTGTCTGTCAGAAAAAGAAAACGTGAAACTTTACATTATTCATCAATCACATTTGCATAGCATAGCTATGTTTTATTCAGCTATACATATAAATAAAATTGAAGTGTCTGTTCGTAATATCAAAACAATATTTTTTGAAGTGAAACTTCTTTAGAATCGTTGTGATTTCAAACTCGATGAAACGAAAAAGCGAGTCCATAGAGACACAAACACGTAAATGTGTAGAATTCTGCCGACGAGAGAATGAGATAAAGGATAAGGATAAAGGGATAAAGAATAAAGAAGTTTCACTTCTGCTATGCGTACTTTATACACACCCTCTTTTTTATCTTCATGCACACGCGGTTATTTGCACGTTATATATGCTTAAAAGATAGTTTACATTTTTTTGTCTGTTTGTCTGTATGTTATAATCTTCAAAACGACTTGACTAATTTTGATAATATTTGACTACCAGATCGCTGTCTACATAAGGAGTAGCTTAGGCTATTTTTCCTTTCAGAAAAACCGTATAAAATTTTGCCCAGTTCGGGACTCGAACCCAAGGCCATAGGAGATATTGCAGATTTAAAATGCGGGAGCAAAACAGTTAGAAGCGAAGCGAGTGCGGGTCGCTAATTTTTCATAAAATTATGAGCATAAGAAGAACGTGTGTGTCATTTTTGTCAAGTTGCCGAGAAGAAGAGCTTAAGCAACTTCTACATCGCGTATGTTCGCGTATTAAACATTTTTCATTTCAAAGTTTGTGATAAATATGCGTAAAAACACAAATCAGTAGTCCCTTAAAACTCTTTTCTCTCGAACTTTTATCACACTGGTTGCGTGCAGAGTTTCAACTTCATAGCCTTCATAGTATATTATCTTATTAAAAAAAAATAGTAAATGAATAAAAAAGAAGACAATCCCACTGAGTTTCTTGCCGGATCTTCTCAGTGCGGTCGCGTTCCGATCTGGTAGTAATTTAAGGTAAAATGTAAAAAAGTGACCATATGTAAGTGCCCCCGCGGGGTTTATGCATAATAAAGGATTTGAATTTGAGCCTTCTTAAAAGTTTCATTTCAAAAGAAAAGCAAAGAGAATATAATAATATGAGTCGTGTGACAGCCCTGTTACTTTGTGCCATGCAAATAAAATATAACATGTGGACTGTGGCCGTATGGGATGCGCGCACGAATTTGGATCGTTCCTGTGGTGAAACGAACTAACTGCTAATATAGCTGTTGCTATGTCCACGTCAATATAATTAAAATACTACAAGCATATGTTTTCGCCTAACTATAGTTTAATCTATACTTTAAATTTCCGTGTGGTGACCGCGTAAGAATACAATTCATCACCCCCCCCCTTTCTTGCCTGTGGGTGTCGTAAAAGTCTTAGGGATATAATATGCATATAACATCTATGCAAGAGAAGGAAATCTCAAAATAAAGCCCTATATCAACACGTCTGACCAGCATGGTATAGTAGGTCAATTGCCCTCCCATTGTGGAGTAGGCTCAAGCCCAGCAATGGGCCGTATAGTGATAGATTAAAAGGCTTGTCGTTGCTTTGTGGGTTGTTGCTATATCCTAGAATTTAGCTCCCTAGCCGAGGCCGCGGGTGACGTGACCGGGGATTAGTCCGTCACCCGCCGAGAGGCCGACCGCGTGAGGAAAGACCGACGTCCTCCCCTCGGGGAGGACGTCGGTCGATGGGAGGGTATCCCAATAGGGGGTATTCCGTCGGGCCGACCACTGACGACAAGTTAACGCTGCTCCAGTGGTCGGCCCAATGACGAAGGCGACGTGGTTTTTGGGTGGGTCGCGGGAGTTGCGTGCTTAAGCCCCTCTGTCGCCCCGGACGGAGTGGTGCGGAGGCGCGCCGACCGCGACCCACCCACAAAAAAAAAAATCCTAGAATTTAGCTAAGTGTCAGTGAGAGGGTATGCAAATTCGCGTATTTGAATAACCTAGTTTAGTGAAGTCGAGACAGCGATGCGAACATCCTATTCAATAGCCTATGATAGGAATCACGGTGGGATATAACGCCTTATGCCGTCCCGGACGACTAACCAAAATATTTCCAAATCATAGTTGCCCAAAAAACACAATTCTTGGGATTATAAATTTGAAGATATCAATTTTTTTTTTAATAAATATTGCTCGACGATTTTACGTTATTTAATAAAAGAGATGTGTAATATCTATATTTTGTCAATTTGTTATTTATTGCGTTATTGTTTTATCAATGGTGATTTTTTTATTCAAGAATGCATCAAATTTGCAATTAGTATTTATTCAGGGCCGGATTATCCATAAGGCGGACTAGGCAACTGCCTAGGGACCACGCACCGCCTAGAGGCCCCGCACCGACTAGGAGCCTCGCACCGACTAGGGGCCCCACAACGACCAGCGGCCCCGCACTGAATAGCGCCGAGTGGCCCCATAACCTACCATATTCCCTCCTCCATCGCCATTGGGTCACCATCGGTACCGATACCTTAACATTCGTGGTCGGTCCGGTGGGTTGGTCCCTTTCGGGTACCATCCCCTTCGATACCCCGGCAACAAGGCAGTGGTTATGGACTAATCTCCGGTCCATCCACCGGCGAGCCTTAGAGGAGATTTGCGTTGTGTTTCTTTTGCTTCGGACCGTTGGGCGAGATAAAGTCAAACCATAACCAGCACAAAAAAAATAAGGCATAGAAAAGTTCCATTTTTATCAACATTCAGTCAGTAAGCCGATAATATTTGTGTTTGCCTCAGAATAAATATATCTATCAGTATAAAATTGGCACGAAAAATATCCAATAATCGTAAATAAGGATAAGGCTAAAATACTTTTTCCACTACGCTACAATCTTGAATCTTGCGATACGATAATGCTAGATGGATTTTGTAAAACATGATTCAGTTTGGTTTTTGATATAATTTAACCTTTCCGTATTTTTTTAGCAAAAAGACAACTCGCTGCACTGAGGAATAATTGCAACTTGTATTGCAGAGGACTTCACAAATCCAAACTAAGAATAGCAATTTATGGATCGCACAAAGTCACATCCTGCGTAGGATTCGAACACGCGACATTGGCGTGGACACTGACACACACTTATTGCTGTTGGTAGCAAACAAACAAACAGCACACCTTTTTTTATTGGGGGAGTGTTACGGTCAGCGCACTCCTCGCTTTGGGCTTCCTGTCTAACTTCAATCCTTCTTGAGAATGTAATTGTAACAGAAGAATTAAATATATAAAATAAATATAGCCATATTCTTATCGGTTCGGTTTTACATCAAATAGACCAGGGTCGATAATTTTGGAAACCAAAAAAAATAATAGTAAGATGAAACCCGTCGGAAAAGGAAGAGAATATAACCAAAATGAAAGGCAAAATAATTTACGGCCGATCTGAGGTCGGGAATTGGATAGAGGTGAGTTTTTAAGGGTATAAAATGGTTTATCTCGATTTCCGGCAAAAGTCCTATAGAAAAAAATTAAATGATAAAGTTGTAGGTAATAAAGAGAACTACAACTTTTGAATTTACACTTTTTTTACATAACCACAAAAATTATGTGAAAAATTCAAATAACCAAGTTTTTCGTTTTTTATTTTTATCTTATACAAAAAAAAAAATACGAAATTTGGTGATAACTTACCTTTTTATGTCCCAAATCCACAGTAATTTTTTTTTATTTCAAATATTTACTTTTTCACCTTATTTTGACTTAATATTGAATAAGCATCCTAATTTTCAATCGATAATTCTCATCTCAGCTTTTTTAAAAAAAGTTGGTGGGATTTTTGTTCGTTGAAATCTTTTCATCCTACTAACAATTCATCCTACTATTTTTTTTCTAAATTTTTACCATTTTCAAAGGCCTGGCCTTCCTCAGCCCTTTTTAAGCCCTGGTCTAAAAATGTTAACGGGAAATTTTACAAAATTTATATAACATTACAGCTTTCATTTTTCGCTACGATCGTATGATATGGCAAAGATAAGTATGAAGATAATCATTTCAATAGTAAATCCTAGTAAGCAATTGTTAGTTAAGCTGGATTTTCCCTGTAGTGACGGAGTAAGAACATAATTCACCACTCCCTATTTTGCCCGTGGATGTCGTGAAAGATTACTAAGGATCGCATGGTATAGTAGGTCAAATTCTCTCTCATTATGGAGGAGGCCCGAGCCCAACAGAGGGACGTATATGGACTGCCATGATGATGTATCAGATGTGATTTTCCTTTGCATTGATGTTTTCTGCATATTAAATCCCTTATGTTGTCTTTTAAGATACCCACGGGAAAGAGAAGGGGTGGTGAATTGTATTCTTACTCCGTCACCACAGGGAGAAAAGTTGGCCTAGGTCAATGTAAACTCTTAGTCGTATTTTACGACACATACCAATCCAAGTGTTGGTAGTATTTGTAGTCTTCACCATCCATCCATCCATCAGCCTACAGACGTCCACTGCTGAACATAGGCCTCACCATGAGAATGCCACTAGGAACGGTCCTGCGCCACTTGCACCCAACGGTTCCCTGCGACTTTGAGAATGTCGTCAGTCCACCTAGTGGAAGGTCGTCCTACGATGCGCCGTCCGATTCGTGGTCACCACTCAAGAACCTTTCTTCCTCAAAGGTTGTCGGTTCGACGAGCGATGTGGCCTGCCCATTGCCATTTCGTAATCTTCACCACATAGCAAAAAAAATAGATTAAAATTAATTAAATTTAAAATATGAACCTTACTATAAAGCTTCAAATGTCTCTTAAAACGAATATTGATTAAAATAGCCGGATATAGTTCGCCATGACACACACCGGGCTTATTCCCATGCAACTTAAATTGTTTTCCACGATAAAGCATTAAGGCGAATTAAAGAGTACATGGTTGAAATATTTTATGAAGCTCTTTCTATTAGCTGTTATTTCACACGCTCCACTTTATTTTTTGTTTTATTTATTTTTATATTATTACTAGCAACCCACCCTCGCTTCGCTTCGGTTTCAGTCGCTTAAACCCGCGTAGTTCCCGTTCCTGTGGGATGACCGGGATAAAATATAGCCCATGTTACTCCCTGATATTATAGCTTTCCATTGGTGAAAGAATTTTTGAAATCGGTTCGGTGGTTTCAGCGTGAAAGCGTTACAAACAAACAAACAAACAAATAAACAAACAAACAAACATCCTTACTTTCGCATTTATAATATTAGTATGGATTTTTACACACACATACGTGTCTATGCACGCACGCACGCATATGCGAGAAAAACCACGATTTTGAAACATTTTTCAATGGTGCTCCGCTCCTGTGGGTCTTAGCGTGATGATATATAACCTATAGCCTTCCTCGATAAAAGACCTATCTAATACTGAAAGAATTTTTCAAGGCAGACCTGTAATTTCTGAGATTAGCGCGTTCAAACAAACTCTTCCGCTTTATATATTAGTACTAGCAGACCTGGCCACACGTTGTTGTGGCTAATATATATTACATTTTATTAAACTATTTAAGTGGAAGTGTAGGAGAATATCATTATATATATATATATATATATATATATATATATATATATATATATATATATATATATATATACATATATATATAAGTGTAGGAGGTCGTCATATAATTTATTACAAATGGCATATATGTAAAAAAGTAGGTTTGACATAGCAGCGCCATCTATTAATTAATTACTCAATCCAGTCAACAAATATCGCCATCTATTATTACTATTGAGTTAACAGATAATTGTGAATGTCAAATAATAGGTATAGGTATATATAGGTAATACAAATAATTTGCAATAAAATAATATTGCGGCTATAAATTAAGATGTAAGCTATCTTATCTTTCAAGTTGGATCAAACTGCACACGGTGTGTAAATTTGATTAAAATCGGTTAAGTAGTTTAGGAGTCCATCGCGGACAAACAACGTGACACGTAATTTATATATATTAAGATAAAAGTATAAATATGTAGGAAGAAAAACTCGGAAGGAAACTATATGGGTACATGGCTTCCCAGCGTGGTTTAGTAGACTAATTTCCCTTGTTTGGGAAGAAATCTGTGCCAAACAGGGCGGCTGAGAGAAGTACCTTTTTAAAATATTTTTTGTAATTTTCGCGATGGGGATTTAGGAAGTCAGAGTGAGATTAAATACTCTCTGATCGCTCAGCCATGAAATTTGAACGAAAACGGATTCGATGATGGAGGAATTGTTTTCTTACCATTAGTCTTTCAAATTCAATCGCTAATCGTACGCTTCAAATTCGACCCATCTGCTTTCGTGGTCCTTTCGAAGGCGAATAGTAGCAATTCGTTACTGCGCTTCATTCGATGAGCGAGAGAGCCGGCTGCCCAACTTTCTGAGGGTGTTTGCATGTGTTGAGTTCTAGTATCACTGAACCTCATTGCATGCATTCCCACTCTCTTCACATTCTTCATGGTAGGCAGCAGCCTTGCGAAGGTCCATGAGCGGCAGTAACACTTACCATCAGGTGTACTGTTTGTTCGTTTGCCACCGTTTACATATTCTTTCTGTTTGCGTGTAATAGGCTTTAGTGCTGCTTTTAGTACGAGTATCACCGAACATCATTGCACGCATTCACACTCCCTCACATTTTCTTCACGGTAAGCAATGGCTTGGCAATGGTCCATTAGAGATATCACTTACCATCAGGTGTGCTGTTTGCTCGTTCGCCACCAACAATAATAAAAAAAATATTTTTATAGTTTAGTTTAGTTTTTTATAGTAGTTTTATTCGACCCTGTTGAGTTTTCGATTCGATCGCTAACATTCCGTTTCATTTTTGAATTTTGTAATAGAACCTTCAGTGCGTATTGTTACATTGAGAGATGTGGAAATCGATAATAATATTTCCACAGAAACGATAAGATTTCTAATCAATACTAAGAATACATCTGCATTAGTCGGATCAGCTACTAAAGAGATAACTACAATGATTCAGTATATACTCGTTTATCAGTGAGCATACTGGCGGCATTTTTCACAATACATCACAATATTTGACAGCCAATATTTAGATAATTTGACTAGTCATAGATGAATACGCAGACAAATATATTAAACTAGCAACTCGCTCTCGCTTCGTTTCGGTTTCAGTCGCCTTACATTATAGCCTGATATTTATAGCTTTCCATTGATTTTTTGAATTCGGTTCGTTGATTTAGGCGTGAACGCGTAATAAACAAACAAACTTACATTCGCATTTATCATATTAGTAACAATTAACACAACCAAGAAATGGTGCAATGGTGCATATATAATACTAACTGACCCAACAGACGTTGTTCTATTCAAATAAAGCGCCACTTACCGGGTCCAATTGCTAATCTAAACCATTCTCGAATTCCCTTGAGCACACACAAAAAAGTGCTGTGTGGTAGCGGCTTCGAATACCACCAACCCTTGCTTTGCTCGTGGGTGTCGTAAAAGACGACTAAGAGCCCTAGATTGACCCGGACCAACTCCATCTGGTACCATTTGGGTCAACGATTACATTCCCAAGGAGGGTTGACGTCAGGCAGGCGGCCGGTCATAAAAGTCATTGCCGAAACTTTTTGCAATATGTCAAAGAACGAAATGATGGAAGAAGATGACATATTGCGTCGACACCAAGTAATTGGGATAAGAGCAAGATGATGATGATGACACACAAAAAAATTCATCAACATTAGCCGTTTAGGAGGAGTTCAGTGACATACACGCGTACACAAGAAATATATAAATTATATATATATATATATATATATAAAGATAATAAAATAGAATTCTTGGCAATCGAACGCAGCGCCACCTTCCGAATCGTAACTTGTTAATCGAAATCTTTTTGAATTCACCTAAACACAAACCAGTTGTTTAATAGTTCAGTCACATACAGAAGAATTATGTGTATCTGATGATGATATATATCACATTACGCCTTACTGTTAAAGAAACTACTAAAGAATCATCATACGTAACGAGTCCAGCCTCAACTAAGCTATCAACAGTTTCTAATTAAGGTTTAACAATAGTACCATAACATCGGAGTTATTAGCGATAAGCGCAAACACTTAATTTAAAACTAAAATAATTTAAAAACATCCATTCTAATGATATCATACCAGATAGAAACATATAACAAATGACATCATCTTATGCAGACAAAACATTATTCACCGAGACGTCTTATCTCCTATGCAGATATACAAGAAATTGTCGATAATTATAGGATACCTACTGGTAGATATTCTGTTAGTTATTCTGTGCAGTGACGGAGTAAGAAATCCACAATCCAACACCTCCTTTCTTGGCCGTATGTGTCATAAAAGATGACTAATGTATTGCAGATAACATCTATGCAAGAGAAGCTAAAGGGCATAGCCGGATTAACATGGGAATTCTGCCCCCATGGCTTTTTTGAGTTATACTTAGAGGGTCGATTTGGTGTCAAATGAAAATAATTCACCTCAATTTTTAGCTCTTTAACTCAAACGGTACCCGAGAAATTAACAAAAAAACTGTTTTTTCGAAATTATTTTTATTTTTATAGTAAATTTGAGAATTAAATTATGATGATTTCTTTTTCTGATTCTTACATGTCCAAAATATGAAAAAATCATATGATTATGATTTTCCAACGGAAAGGCGATTTTTAACGAAGAAAAGAAAATTATAATCTTATTTTTTTAACCTATTTGAAATATGTCACTCACCAAAATTTGTCAGAAAATGTCTTTTATATCCCTCTATACCTGAGAATTTTTTCGAATTTTTTGAAGTGGTGGAACAATTTACAAAAAGAAAAAAAAAACTCATTTTTTTGTAAAATCTTGGGTTTTATCAAGCTTATATTTTTTTAGTACCGTAGTCATATGATTTTTAAGTATAACTCAAAAAAGCCATGGGGGCAGAATTCCAATGTTAAGCCGGCTATGCCCTTTGAAATAAAATCTTATATCAACCCGCCTGACTAGCGTAACGATATAGTAGGTCAAAATACCTCCCACTGTGAAAGAGGCTCGAGCCTAGCAATGGGACGTATATGGGCTGAGATGAGATGACGAATATTCATACTTTAATAAATGTAGCTAGTTTACTATGTTATGGCATATATTAGTCGTGGGTCGTAACGTCTTTTGGGCGTAATCGGTTATACGTAGTTTCGTAGACATGAGTAAGTAGTTTCAAAAACGCTTATTTTTGTAACTAGTTACTTCTGTATACAGTCAGTGTTGGTTGGCTTTGCGTTTGTAATATGTTATGACTACAAAAATGTTACAGGTTATATGGGTATTACAATATTAGTTTTACTTTTGTTTTGTGTTATGATTACGAATATGTAACAGTTTATAAGTATTGTAATACGTATATATACAAGCATTGCGCTTATAATTTGAGTACCTACATAATTTTATCAATTGAAGTTCCCTTCATACTCCACAAAAAATCAACCTAATCTATACTTTATCAAATTATTTATTTTCACTACTGAATTGTCTATTGATGTACACTTAATATTTATTTACACTACGTAATTTTTATTAACAATCAAAACAATCATCATCATCATCATTGCAGCCCACACTCGTCCCACTGCTGGGCTCGGGCCTTCTCCATAATGGAAGGGAATTTGACCTACTAACCATGCTGGTCAGACATGTTGGTATAGGGTTTCATTTCGAGTTTTCCTTCTCTTGCACAGATGTTATGTGCATATTATATCCCATAGTCGTCTTGTACGACATCCACGGGCAAGATAGGGAGTGGTGAGTGTATTCTTACTCCGTCACCACACGGAAAAAATGAAAACAATATCTAAATGTAATAAATTTATAAAATTAAAAGAAACACAAAAAGTCTAGGAACACAGTTCACAAACCCGAGACAAATAACCTTCGTCACATCAGTCTTCCTTTGCACATGTTAACTGAATTGCCTAAAATTCTATTTATAAATAGAAACACGGTCAAGGTCGCAATTTCTTCAAAATAAATAATAGTACCATAATGAACTTAAGCTCTTTCCAATTGCATATAAATTTGCATGGACATTTGAAATTAAAAAAAGCGTGTTAAAAAGACGCAACGATTACTATATTGTCGTCTCTTTTTATCTTGCGTGTAAGCCATACTTATTCTTTACTCTCGTTGTGCGAGTCGTCTAACGTATTTTGTGTAACCTATAATCGTTTTAATAATAATCTGTTGAAAGAAACGCTTACGCGTGCGCCGGTCATTGTGTGAGTGTCAACTGCGTACGTAAAATAATCGTTATATTTGTGTCTACGAAACTACGTACACGATTATCAGCCACGTAACTAGTTACTGAAACAGATTACGTTAAATAACGCTCACGTCTAGCATATATCCATCCATCCATCAGCCTACAAACGTCCACTGCTGGACATAGGCCTCCACACAAGAATGCCACTCGGAACGGTTCTGCGCCACTTGCATCCAACGGTTCCCTGCGACTTTGAGAATATCGTCAGTCCACCTAGTCCACCTATGGCATATATAGTATGGCTATATTATGAGTGACTAGACCGCGTGCCCGCGGAGAAGTCCATAGAGTGAGAGCGACGCCTCAACAGCGCTTAAAAAAGTACCGCCGGGACGTCGACTGGAGACGGTAGCTGAAAGGGTAAACCCTGGACAGGTCATTGATGACATGGTCGGGTACCGATGGCCCGCGCACTTGGCGCTTGAAAGAGGGCGGGCTATGGGACGTTTGCCGCCCCCTTTTCGTTGCTCTGAATGTAACAAACAGTGTGCGACGGAGCATGGTCCGCCGTCAAAAGAAAAGGTCAAGTAATGATTTAAACAATAGTGATTGTTTTTATTTGAATAATATCTTGAGTATCCTCTACAGTTTGTTCGATAGCATACGATTTACACATATTAACACAATAATGCTACACTAAACTCGTTTAATGTCATAATACCTAGCTTCAAACACATAGCAAAGATAAGACATAATATTGTAACCTTAACTCATTAAATGAATGTAAAGAGATAAACTTGGAGGAGTACATCAGTAATTTCATGATGATGTGCCCAACAAGTGCAAAATCTAATTGCGAAAGTGAATTACCTAACGTCTTTATAATTTAACTAGCAACCCGCCCTCGCTTCGCTTCGGTTATAGGTTATAGTCGTTTTACCCGCGTAGTTCTCGTTCCCGTGGGAATACCGGGATAAAATATAGCCTAGTTTACGCCCTGATATTATAGCTTTCCATTGGTGAAAGAATTTTTGAAATCGGTCCAGCCGTTTTGAAGATTACCCGGAACAAACAGACAGACAGACAAAAATTTTTTAATTGCTATTTTAGGCATAGGTGTCGTGCAAATAACCGTGTGAGCATGAAAAAAGCCTATTATTTTGACATTACAAACAGACACTCCAATTTTATTTATTGGTATAGATAAGTGTTTTACCAGTGCAATGTCAAACGGATCTTATTCACGGATATATAATGAAGATTTATGTAACTCTATGATATGTAGCAGTAGTAATTTTCCGTGTGGTGACAGAGTAAGAATACAATTCACCACTCCCTATCTTGCCCGTGGATGTTGTAAAAGACGACTAAGGGATATAATAAGCATATAACATCTATGCAAGATTAGATATTTTTATTTATCTCGTCGTTTCGAATGACTAACTGTTTGAAGTCCAACAAGTCATCGTTATTACAGAGGTTTTTATCTTACCGCTGCAGTACTAGTTATGAAATTTTTAAACTACATATAGCCTAAATTTTTGATACGAATTCATTACCAGTAGTAAAATAAAATAAATCTGTATAAAATTGTATTGTTTTTGGCCAGTTATTATTAAACGTTAAATTTAAGGAAAACTCGAAACAAAACTCTATCCCAACACGTCTGACCAGCGTGGAATAGTAGGTCAATTCCCCTCCCATTGTGGAGGAGGCATGAGCTCATCAGTGGGACATTATTTTACATCTCGCTCTTATTCTGAGATCAATCGGTTGTCTTAATTAAATCCTATAATTTAATTTTTTTAAAACTCTTTCCCCTCGAGGCTCATAACATAACATTAAGTAAATATTGGACAAAAATAACTTTATTAAGTTGTGCTACATTCCGATCCAGCGCCATCTTATTAGACTTGTTAGGTTTACAATAAAAAAAACTATATGATTTTTTTATATATCAAGATTTTGTTTTTGCATTGGCAATGAAATTGAATCAAAATTGTAGGTCAAAATTTTAGGACTAATATTGTAAAGGGTAGATTAAATACCCTATAATAACGATGACTTGTTGGATGAAAGACGCCTTAGTCCCTTCGTGACCATGAATACTGAACACCGTTCAAAACTTTGGGAAAGTAAAGTTCAAATACAAACAATAAAATCCTCTCATGGAAATTTTAGAAGTAATCTATTCTATTTTAAACTAATAGCTTCACCATTTTAACAGTGTTTTACCTCTGCTGCAATTTTGAACAAACAGTTCACCATGTCTTCGGGGAGAATAGTCTCTGGCGTAACGAGCGCGACCTCATGTTAGACAGTCTAGAAGTCGCGTCTAGGGTAGTTTACTATACGGATCTTGTAGCAACCCGAGAACATTTGCGTGCGATCAGACGTATGCCATTACCCACTATTACGATCAATCTTGAGACTCACATATAGGTAATCATCAAAATTTATTATGTCAATCAATAGACCTAAAACCACAATGCGCCGATGGAATGTATATATGAATAGGGACAAAATAATCAATCGAATACTCTATGTATTTATACATACAACAGACGATTTTCAAGGATACTTTATTTAACATTTAACCTATATCAATATTACTCTTATAAAGCTGATTTTTTTTTTTTTTTTTGAACACAACTACGGCTTGTTGAGGTCCATGAGCGGTTGTCACTTACCATCAGGCGGGCTGCTTGCATGTCTGAGATCAACTAGCCATAAAAAAATTACTACAATTTGGATTTTAAAATATTCCATTGTGTATGTATGCCACTATTTATTGAGAAAGTTATAAAATATAATGCTCCGAGAGATAGGAGCAGTGTGTATAAATATTTGCAAATCGAAAAAATTGGTAACAAAGGGACATTGTCCGCCAAGCATCTGGGCAGTCGCCGTTAGGTACATATAATTAGGGTTGTCGCCCGCACTTTATTATGAAGTATTGTAGCTAATTTCAGGTAACTGTACTCTATATTTTATGTGAATAATAAAGTACTTTATTTCGCACGAATTGAATTCCGTGTGGTGACGGAGTAAAAATACAATTCACCTATCTTGCCCGTGGCTATTGTAAAACAACCTAAGGGATATAATACGCAGTTACCATCTACAGTAGAAACTCTACAGTTGTCGTTAAGCGTTCGGATAATCGAAAATCCGGATAACCGAATGTATAAGAAACCTCCTTTGGTTATGTGCATATGTAGTACTAGCAACCCGCCCTCGCTTCGCTTCGGTTATAGGTTATAGTCGTTTTACCCGCGTAGTTCCCGTTCCCGTGGGAATACCGGGATAAAATATAGCCTAGTTTACGCCCTGATATTATAGCTTTCCATTGGTGAAAGAATTTTTGAACTCGGTCCAGCCGTTTTGAAGATTACCCGGAACAAACAGACAGACAGACAGACAAATATTTTTTAATTGCTATTTTAGGCATAGGTGTCGTGCAAATAACCGTGTGAGCATGAAAAAAGCCTATTATTTTGACATTACAAACAGGCACTCCAATTTTATTTATTGGTATAGATATACATAATTTTATGTGTCTATTAAAAGACGAATACATATCCCGCGGGACACTAACATCAGTGCGGAGTAACAATTACTAAATAAAACAATAACAAACGCGTGGTGGCAGCAATCCCGCGAAGCGCGGGCAGGACATGCCATTACAGCACACGCTCGAGGTGTGTGCTGCGTGGGAGGGGGAGCGCCGCGAACTCGTCGCGATTATCGATGCCAACCTGGCGCTGCCGACCATTGCCAGGGAGATGCTCGTCAGCGTCAGGAACTGGGACGCGGTCGCCGCCTTCTGTGAGGCCGTAATCTCACGGAAGGAGGCGGCGGATTGTGTGCGAGTAGAGCTCCTATTCGGCGACATGTTCCGCCGCCGGCGACTCGGGCGGCGCAGGCGCGAGTATCTGCGCCTAATGCCGCCCTAGCTGAGGCCGCGGGTGATCGGGCCGGGGAATTGTCCGTCACCCGCAGAGAGGCTGACCGCGCGACGGCGATCGACGTCCCGGGAGAGACGGACAATCGAATGGGGAGGGGAGGTTACCCGAAAGGGTATTCCGTCAGGCCGACCACTGACGACAAGTCACATCTGCTCCGGTGGTCGGCCCAACAACGAGGTGACGTGGGTACGGGTGGGTTATGGGCCCGCGCGCCGTCCTTTCATCGCCCCGGACGGACTGGGCCGCGCGTACGCTTACCATAGCCCACCCATAAAAAAAAGGACATGCCATTACAGTCACGTTCATGCTTTTATAAATTCAATTTATTGGTACAATACATAGGTCGCAGTTGGTAGTCCGGATAATCGTGAATCCGTATAACCGAGGTCCGGATAAACGAGTTACTACTGTATGTAAAAGAAAGATAACATAAAAATCTATGCCGTTTCGATTGCCCCGAGTGCTATACATAACAGGTCAACTTCCTTCCTATTGAGGTGGAGGCGCGAGCTTAGCAGTGGGATGTATATGGGCTAAGACGAGCATGAGTAGTTTTATTTAGGATTAATTTTAAAATGTCTTTGAATCTGATAAAAAGGTTTATATTAATTTACTTTACAATAAATATAGGGTATGATGATGCTGTTTAGCAGTGATAATGTTTATTAAAATTCTTCTTTATTAAAATATAATCAAAAATATGTTCCAAAGCGAAACAATGTAATAAATCTTAGACACAAAATACTTTTCTTCAATCATTGACTTAATGTATTTTATTTATATGAAAAAAGGTGGCAACCCTAATAAGAAATGGCGAGGTAATAAAAATGGTGATTGACGTATTGTGAATATTTTTAATGTTGTTATTTAATGCAACGAGACGACGTGGGTGTGGCAAACGAAAAAATAAAAACATTAAACGCGTACTTTATACACACAAGCTATCTACTGACACAATTAGAGTAATAACACAATACTTTAGGTTAAAATAGAGGTTACTTGTGTCGTGACGAGTTAACCTTTATGTAGTGACATGGAGTCTTAGAGGCGTCGCGCGTGTTGCGACTTCTTTAAATTGGCAACTTCTTTCTGCTTGCCACGACTCAGCGTCTCAGTAGCTTCTGTTTTTGTATTAAATAGACCGTGAAAGCAGGTATATATGTTATCAGCCCGATGACAATGAGATTATGCCCCTTGTGCAAAAATTACCAGTAATTTTTGCTGAATTGAGTCATTGTCAGAATTATTTTCATTATTTGGTTATGAAAGTGATTATTTTATTTCTTGTCTTTCTAGGTTAGAATTTAATTAAAAATGTTAACTTCATCATTTTCCTTTCATAAGGTCAACTAATCGTAAAATATGGGCCCAATTGAGGCTGAAAAATACCACTAGTTGTAAATGTTTAGTTTCTTTCTTTACTTTGATATTTTATAAAAAAAGTTGATTTTATTTACCAATGCCTTTTCCATTACATGATGATGGTTGAATTTTAAGACAATGTTAAAACACTCAAGTTGATTGTCATAACAAAAAGTAATTTAAAAGTTACTACTTTTAAATTACTTTTTGCCTGTGAGACGTCATGTCCTTCATAGTGTTAGGAATTTATTACGTCACCAGTTAAGGGTTAAGAATCAACACCATCATCGCAGCACACATACGTCCCACTGTTGGGCTCAGGCCTCCTCCACAATGGGTGGGAATTTGACCTACTGTACCATGCTAGTCAGACATGTTGGTATAGGGTTTCATTTCGAGTTTTCTTTCTCTTGCACATAGCGTGGCCAGGCGTCCGGATAAAGCCGGACATAGGTAGGCTTTCTAATTGCTTGTCCGGCTTTTATTAGGCTTTTCTACATTTCGCCAACGAGCTAGCGCCGAGCGTGGCCGAGCGCAAGCGAGTCGACTGTTGTCATAATAGTCCATAAAGCTTAATTTTACATACATTTTTTTGTCGTTCCTAATAATACTAAAACACAAAATCCTCAATAATGTAGGGTATCCGGCCTTTCTACCCAAATGTCCGGCCAAACTGGCTGGTCTGTCCGGCTAATAGGTTTGACGACCTGGCAACCCTACTTGCACAGATGTTATGTGCATATTATATCCTATAGTGGCTATAGTTAAGCTAAATAATCGATTTTAAAATAATCGTTTTTTCTCCCAACAGGATTATGATGACCTTTTTTTTAGGAAATGTGAGCTTTATTTTCTAATATAGTATGAAACACTGTCCGCAGTATTGTGATGACCTTTTTTTAAGGAAGCTGTGAAATAATCGATTAATCTTAATATAAAAAGAAATCGATTTTTTATTATTTTGATAATCGATTTAAAATCGATTATTACAAAAAAAAAACATCGATTAATAATCGATTATTATAAAAATCGATTATTTTTTCACATCCCTAGTATGAATACAATTCACCACTCCCTATCTTGCCCGTGGATGTCGTACAAGACGACTAGGGATATAATATGCACACAGAAATATTAATACTTATTAATTTTTCTGTGAATATGCACATAACATCTGTGCAAGAGAAAGAAAACTCGAAATGAAATCCTATACCAACCTGTCTGATCAGCATGGTATAATAGATCAAATTTCCTGCCACTGTGGAGGAGGCTCGAGCCCAACAGTGGGACGTATCTGAGCTGCGATGATGATGACGATGATGATGATGAGATACATTTTATTTCCATCCATTCTTTATGCACGTGAATTAAAAATATTTGTATCTATGGTTACAGACTAGGTTCTTAGTTCTTATCGAAAATTAATACGTAATAATCAGTGATCGGAGTAGGTATATTGATTTTTGCTACTTACGTCGGTAATGTTCATGTAAAGATGAACATGGATACGCCATTTTTCCGGAACGTCATACCGGCACTTCTGGAATCACTGAAGTATTGTCTACAAATTCAAATAATTAATATAATTTGTTTTTTTTTTTTTTATAGATTGCATTAAACAGATTTCAAAAGCTTTTATTTATCTTGTAATGTTTGTATACGTGTTCGACACTAATTTTGGAAGCTAAGTTAGAATCACTCCTCTATGTGTCCGTATGGGCTCAAATCTTATGTACCTTCGGTGAAAATACAATAACATGGTACCATGGAGCTGTTCTGTTTGTGGAGCCGGAAGAAAGCCATTGGAACTTTTTTTTCTATGTTAATGTGTAACGGGACGAGCAGATCGCTCGCCTGATGGTAAGCGTCACGTCTGCCTATGGACAGATGCAGTGCCAATCAGTAACTAAATAGTTCTGTCTGGCACTGCCCAGCGCCCGCTACACCGAGACGACAGTTATTTATTTGGTCTCATATACCCAGTAATTGCACTAGCTTCAATGCCCTTTTCCCGAAACATAGAAGTGTTGAATACACTCCCATTTTAGGAAGAAATGTCTGGCAAATCGGTGGTACCCACCTAGACGGCCCAGTACAGGAACCTACCACCTGGTACCACCTTAACTAAATACTATAAACCCATCGACTTTGGACTTATTTGTTTTGTCTTTGTAAGTACTTGGTGCTATCTAATACCCATACTGTAATGCCCATTTAGAGTAACGTTTTCACAACACAATAACAAAGATGCGCACTCTACGAATCGAAGTAAACGAGTGAGCTAGCTACCTGTGGGGCTACCCCCCGCGTCGCGGTATGCATTGTTTTAGTAACCGGTTTGTGCACTATCTACAATCCTGTGTTCTGATTGGTCACTGAGTCATATTGAGGGCACAGATTAAGAGTAAGACAGAAATTTAACCGCGTCTTTTGTGAGTGAAATATTTTGAGTCCAATTCACGCTTATACTAGTTTAAGTATTTGTTTTACTCTATATATACTAAAATTATACCAAGTTTGAAGCTTCTATCTGTACCGTTTTTATGATAGAGCTAAAACAAACAAATATGCAAAAAATGTTTCTTGTATGGAATCGGTAATTTTTAACTTTTTGATTTTTATTGTATGTTCTTATATCGGCCATAGTTATAAACGCTTTTTGAAAAATAGAATTGTGCACCTGCTAATGTTCGAAAGGAAAAGCTCAGTGAGTGACAGACATACAGCGGAGTCTTAGCAATAGGGTCCCGTTTTCAACCTTTGGGTACGGAACCCTAAAAAAACTAATTTGCAGCGGGATGGCGATAAATTATTAAGAAGATACTATTGGTCATATGGTTACATTGTAAAATTCCGGAAAAAATTATATTCCTGAGGAATATCCATATTAATATATACGTTTCAGATTATTGACCCTAATTCAATATACCTACTCCGATCACTGGTAATAATCGTAATAAAACTCGCTATACTTGTATGTTGAGTATATTTGCACGTGAGATATACAAACGGATCTCACGTGATGTATACAAAAGAATCTATCAGTAATTTATAATATTTAACCAATTTATAATATTTTAATAGATTATTAATAAATTTACCGATTAATTTAGCAAATATTTACATAAACATCTTGCTACATAAAAGCGTCGTTAATCGGTCTTCTAGACAGAGAGCTGGTAGATTTTTTTTGTTAGAAATTTGAGGTATGGTGTAAACTAGTCAAGTAATCAATAAATATTATAACTAAACAGGGATTTATTTCTATTTTTTAATTATAGTTAGGTCGCTTTTTATAATTAGGTCGCTTCTTATACGTTTGTACAGTAAATAAATTGGTAACGACCGCTTTCAATTGGTTTCAAGTAGTAACAAACTCAATGTTTCTACTTGGTGCATAACTGAGAGTCCTAATAACTGAGGAAGTGGTCAAAGGACATGAGTCAGTCGCGCAAGCAACCGGACGCTCTGTAGATATTAATCGAGACAGCGACGTTATGAAACGGCCAATTGCGAAGAATTTTATTACGTGAAGATACTGTTATAAAGCTGAAGAGTTTGTTTATTTGAACGCGCTAATTTTGGGAATTGTGGTGACGGAGTAAGAATACAATTCACCACCTCTTCTCTTGCCTGTGGGTGTCGCAAAAGACGACTAAGGGATATGATAACATCTATTCAATAGAAGGGAAACTCCATATAAAACCCTATGCTAACACATCTGACTAGCGCGGTATAGTAGATCAATTTTCCCATTGTGGAGGAGGCCGGGGCTAACGTGGAACTTATATGGGCTAAGATAATGACGATGAATCTCGGGAATTATGACTTCGGATCCAAAAAATCTTATTGTTCATGTCCCACTTATTCCATATTTAGGAATGTTAATAAAAATTAGTTTACATTTTTACAATATATTTATTGCTAAGCAACCAACCAACCAACTGACCAAAGACACAGTTTGATAAAACCTTAGAATAATAACGTATAGAAGAATAGTGTTGGTACTTCGAACGATCGAAATATGAATCTAAAAATACTACATGCGCGCCGACGATTACACACGTACACACTCATATATACAAATTATGAAATCAAATTTTGTTTTTATTAACATAAGTCGTCGAAATACTTTTAAAAGTAATGTTAAAAATCTTTTTATGTTTTTCAAATGTGTTGTGACACCATTTGAATGTACAAATCGTCATAATTACCTATTTATTTTTTAACAGTTGCGTACGTACGTACAGTACAGTGACCTTGTACATTACGGAACGGTTCCGGCGTAAACTCCATTAGGCTCCAATTGAAGTGCTTCACTTTTTGTGCGCGAGCTTACCTTCTATACGTTATTATTCCTGACTATGTTCACAGACTGCAGAGCTAGTGTCACGGCGGTGCTTCACATCGGCTATGTGTTCTTTGATCCGAGTTCTTATGGATCTCTTTGTTTGCCCAATATAAGAGAGACCACAGTCACAGTCAAGTTTAGTTGTAGTAAAAGTATCCCGCCCGCCATAACATCAGGTTTGATAAACCACAAATCCTCGCAAAAGAACATCGATACCTGCCTAGAATGGTATGCGAGGCTATTGAGATTAAAATACACAAAAATTTCAATAGAGAGGATGGCTGGGTGTTACCATCAAGCTGGGATCCTGTTATAAACATTATTAAAAACAAATCCAAAAAGACCACCACAAGACTGCAAGACACTGTAAGCTCATATTGTATAGATTTGACCCACAATAATAACTAAAGATAATTTTTATAGATTAAAACCTTTTAGTAACATAAAGTAAGCCGCCTTCAAAATTAATATTAATTTAGCATCATGTCACCTGAGTTTTCTTGCCGGATCTTTCTCAGTGTGGCCGTGTTCCGATCCGGTTGTAGTATACTAGATTGCTGGTTTTTAAATATAATTACTAATAGTAATTTTAATGTTAAATAATTACTAACCATAAACAATATAATTTTTTCATATAGAATCATTTTCTTCTTACACTGGCAATAAATTTTGTATCAAAATGTGGGTCAATATTTAATAACTAATTTCTGTATCGGGTAGATAATTATAAATTTTCTGCAGTAACGATGACTTGTTGGACGTGAGATATCTTAGTCCACCCGTGACCATGAACGTTGTAAAGTGTTCGAAACGTCGGGTAATCAAAAATCAAATACAAACGCGATAAAATCCGGAAAGTAGTTTTATTTAAAATGTCACTGTTGTTTCAAACCATGAAAATGATCGTGGTTTTATGATAAACGAATTTGTTGAATAAGTTTGTATTGTTTTGAAGGTCATCATTTTTCCTTATTTTAGGTTTTTTTTAGAACGTTTAGCCGGTCCACAAATAAATTACAACTTAGGCCAACGAGGCAATTATGTTCGTCGTATAAATTCAAAACAACTTTTTCTTCGTCATTATTCTCACTTCGGAATGCAAACACGTTGACGAATACCAGTTCATGGAGATTACTCAATTATCAATACTTAAGTAGCTATTATTATTATTTATAGAGCTACCGACCTTTTGATGATTTTAAAATACAAATTCTATAATAAGTTTGGCATAATATTTATTTTGCCGCGTGATGACGGAGTAAGAATACAATACAAACCATTCCTTTTCTTGCCCGTGGGTGTCGTAAAAGACGACTAAGAAATATGATTTGCGAATAACATCTATGCATGAGAAAAGGAAAACTCGACATAGAACCAACTGGTCTGATCAGCGTGATACAATAGGTCAATTTTCATCCAATTATGGAGCAGGCCCGAGCTCTCCTTGCTGAGACCGTGGACCCTAGCCGAGGCCGCGAGCGACCGGACCCGGATTAGTCCATCACCCACAGAGGAGCTGACCGCGCGACGGCGATCGACGTCCCGGCAGAGACGGACAATCGAATGGGGAGGGTATCCCGCCGGGCCGGCCACGAATGGCATGGAACTCGGTACCGGTGGTCGGCCCAATGGCGAAAGAGAAGATACAGTGGGCTATAGGACCGCGCGCCGCCTCATCGTCACCCCAGATGGAGCAGACGACGGCTGTGCAGCCCACCCCAATAAAAAAAAAAACTCCGTGCTCAACAGTGGGACTCATGTGGGCTGAGATGATGATGAAGATGATGATGATGATGATCCTAATATGTGATATCAGTAATTAGATATTCACTTTGTTGATCCTTAGTAATGTTATAAATACGAAAGTAAGTTTGTTTCTTTGTTACGCTTTCACGCTTAAACCACCGAACCGATTTCAAAAATTCTTTCACCAATGGAAAGCTATAATATCAGGGAGTAGCAACATAGGCGATATTTTGTTCCGATATACCCACGGGAACGGGAACTACGCGGGTAAGACGACTAAAACCGAAGCGAAGCTATGGCGGGTTGCTAGTAACTAATAAATGTTATAGTAACTTCGGCATCTTATCAATTCAGCTTTGTCTCGCCACAAAACATGCGTATTTTGAATATGTTATTTTCTTTTATCTATTATGATATCATCATCAACTCAATCCACGAGAGTCCCACTGTGCGGCTTGGGTTTCCTCCTAACGGGAGAGGTATTGACCTACTATAAGTCAGATTTGTTCGTATAGGGTTTTACATCTATCCAAGAGAGAAAGGGAGGGGTTTCCCTCTTGATTAGATGCTATCTATATATTACATGCCTTAGTCGTCTTCTACGATATCCACCGACACGATAGGTTGAGGTGAATTATATTATACACGGTGACATTTATGTTGTCTTACAAAAGCAGGTCAATTAAAGTATCCAGTATCTACTATTCATTCATACAATTAAAAGGTTAAAAACAATATTTAATAGAATATTTTTTAATAAAAGTTATTATAAATAATTACTAATTAAAATAGTAAGGAAACAACTTGTAGCGAGCGCATAGGTACTCAACACAGCTGATGTAGTATGTAGGTACTACGACCACTTGACCGTGGCGCCAATCGGGCATCGCAAAGGATACCTGTTAGGTATCTAGCATAGGGAATTACGCTTTGTAAAAGCCGTCCACGTGGACTTCATACCTATGATTGGTTAACGAAATTCCGCATGATTGCTTTTGTTTAAAATGTAAACATGATAAACAGGTTGTTACAAAATATTAACTTTATTTTATTTTATTATTTTTTTATAACTGCCATTATTGAACATTTAAATATGTTAGATATGTTTCTTTGGTCGGATACTTTTATAGTTTTTTTTTTTGTAAGACGATAAAAATGTCACCGTGTATACTTCATCACTACACGGAAGACTATGGCAGAACGTTTATTATAAAATATAGAAAACCATAGCTCGTCAAATTATTAAAAAATAAATAATAATAAGTGCTCGGCGGGACCAGAAGCAGCTCTGTCATTGACGGGAGAGAGGCTGAGGCTGGACCTAGGGGTGCGAAGAATCCCCGAGTGACGAGATCAAACCGTCAAACGACCAAAGCAATACACACGGACTCCGATTCAATAAGTGAAATAAGCTCAGAGACATCACCGTTTAGATCAGTAGATTCACCCAGTTCATCTCCATTTTCATATCAAACTTCATTATCATCATCCTTAACAAATACACTTGAGGATGTTGTGCAGAAGGCCCACGCCACTACACCTGCATCCGCCTCAAGTGCAAATCGGGCGCGCAAAAAATGGTCAGAAGAAATGAATAAATTTATCTGGCGCACGTACCTTATAGCTACAAAACTAAATACAAGCAAAATATACCTCGATCATTTATATCACGAATTCACCCAAAAATACCCTAATATGAATGCATCAAAACAAAGACTGGGAGATCAATGTAGAGTCATAATTCGCAACAATCTACTGCCACAATACATACTTAATAACATACACGCAGAAGTCACAACTTACCTACAACAAACACAGAATAACATTAGCAACCAAACAAACAACAGAAATCAACAAATAATAGGTTCACGAAGAAAATGGACAGTAGAATATAACGAATCTATTGTACGAAATTACTATAAAATTACAGAACTAGGTCAAAATAAAACAGCGTATCGACGACCCCTCCATCAAGCAGTTATAAATGAACACCCAGAATTATCAGAAGTTAGTGAACAAAGAATATCAGATCAACTTAGAGTTGTACTCAATAATAAAATGATTAATGACCAAAAGCTCCAAGAAATAAGAAACGAGGTTTTATGTAACCTTAATTTTCACAGTCACAATACAGCAACACGAGAAGGAATACAGGAAATTGAAGCACACACATTAGACATACTCTTGGCCGACCAATCAACAGACATCTCTGAACAATCCTCACAAACCCAAACTGCAGTAGAACCAGAAAATGACCATAGAATTGATACATATAACACAGAAAAAATCACGGAACAGTTTAAAATTACACTAGATAAATATAAGAACACCAATCCTTGTAATCGACCTTATATACCAAAACAAAAAACATCTAAAAAACTAGCCCGAATAGTTAATTTTGTTAATACTTGTATATTACCACATTACACTTCTATAGGCAATGATTTCTCGTTCATACAAACTATAATTTATTGTGCAGCATATACAGTAGTCGTTTGTAATGGGAGCAAAATTAAAGATACTGATACAATACACCTCGAAAACCTCAATAGAATACCTAGTTGGCAGAAAAGAATCCAAAAAAAGATACAAGGTCTTAGGAGAGACATAGGCAAACTAACAGAATATATTAGAGGTAACAGAAGCAATAGAGTAATTATATTAGTAGAAAAAATTAAGAATAAACATCGTATACACGCACACCATGAAGACCCTAATTTAACTAACGAACAATTTCTTGATACACTCAAACAAAAGCTTAACGTAACATCTAGTAGATTAAAAAGATATCTTAATTGTACTCGCAGAAAAACACAAAACAGTCAGTTCAATAACAATGAAAAACTCTTTTACAGGACTCTAGCGTGTAATACAGTAAATAATACCGAAAGAACCACAATAGATAGGCCAACACAGACACCACCCATCACAGATTTACACAGTTTCTGGTCAGATATTTGGTCAGCACCAGTAAGCCATAATATTGAAGCGCAATGGCTTGGATCATATTCAGCAACAATAAGTGCAATTTCCCCAATGGAATTTCGCCATATACCATTAGAAATATTCATGCCGGTTCTTAACAAAACTCATAATTGGAAAGCGCCTGGAAGTGACCGAATACATAACTACTGGTATAAAAAATTCTCAACTATGCATCATTTGCTTTATAATCATATAAATACTTTTGTACATACACCTGACAAAATGCCACGATATTTCACACAAGGAATTACGTACATGATACCAAAGGACAATGATCGTCTAAATCCTGCCAAATACCGACCTATCACTTGCCTACAAACTATTTACAAAATATTGACCGCATGCATTGCTGAACTTATTCACCAACACATAATTTCTAACAATATACTTTGCCAAGAACAGAAAGGGTGCAAAAAAAACAGTCAAGGCTGCAAAGAGCAACTCATTATAGATTCCGTAGCTATGAAACATGCCACCATCAAGAAAAAAAATATCAATACAATGTATGTGGATTATAAAAAAGCATTCGACTCAGTACCCCACACTTGGCTCCTGTACGTTATCCAGCAATACAAAATCCATCCATACATTACAAATTTTCTTAAACACTCTATGCGACTCTGGTCAACCACAATTAAAAAAATAGAATGCTCTAGCATAGCTACACCAGAAATCCCAATACGACGCGGTATCTTTCAAGGAGATGCCCTAAGTCCTTTATGGTTCTGTTTGGCCCTTAATCCTCTATCTCACTTAACAAATCCAATCTCGGTTACACTATTACTACATCACACAAACGAACAACACTTACACATCTCATGTACATGGACGACATAAAACTATACAGCGACTCTACACAATCACTACACCGCCTCGCAGATATTACACAATCGTTCTCAAACGATGTCCGCATGGAATTTGGGATAGATAAGTGCAAAACATTCTCTGTTACAAATGGAAAAATTACCCAAAACAGTTATATATTAGATACAGGTCGAACTATCGAACCTCTAGAATTTAACACTTTTTACAAATACTTAGGTTTCAATCAAGCACGACAAATTGAACAAACTGAGACAAAAAAATCTTTAAAATTAAACTTCAGACACCGACTTAATATTCTATTTCGATCTCAACTCAATTCGCGGAACCTGATTAAAGCCATCAATTTGGGATAGATAAGTGCAAAACATTCTCTGTTACAAATGGAAAAATTACCCAAAACAGTTATATATTAGATACAGGTCGAACTATCGAACCTCTAGAATTTAACACTTTTTACAAATACTTAGGTTTCAATCAAGCACGACAAATTGAACAAACTGAGACAAAAAAATCTTTAAAATTAAACTTCAGACACCGACTTAATATTCTATTTCGATCTCAACTCAATTCGCGGAACCTGATTAAAGCCATCAATAGCTACGCAATCCCTATTCTCACATACTCGTTTGGCATAATAAACTGGACTCAGAGTGATCTCCTCAACTTACAACCCATTATTAATACCACACTAACAGCCCATCGAAAACACCACCCAAGATCCTGTGTGCAAAGAATGACGCATTCCACAAGATGAAGGAGGCCGAGGTATTGTAGATATAATGAATATATTTGTTAGTTGTGTAACAACTAACAAATATCATCTTTGAGAAATTATTTCCACCAACATTCCGACGATAACACTCTTTGTAAAACAATATCACTTACCGACAGACATCTCACTCCACTGAATCTTGCAGATCGAAATCCCCAGCGAAAGGAACGGACAATTAATATAAAGGATAAAATTACGATATGGCAAAAGAAATCATTACACGGAAGGCACCATCAAGACCTGCAGCTACCATATGTCGACAAAGTAGAGTCGAACGCCTGGTTGCGGCGCGGCGAGCTATTTCCTGAAACGGAAGCTTTCATGATGGCCATCCAAGATCAAGTGATTGACACTCGAAATTACCAAAAACATATAATACGCGCACCTAATCTTCCAACAGATACATGTAGACACTGCCACTTAAGTTCTAAGATAATACAACATATTACATCTGCTTGCAAATCCTTAGCACAAAGCGATTACAAACACCGCCACGACCAAGTAGCCTCTATTGTACACCAACACCTTGCACATAAATACAACTTTATACAAAAAAAGACTGCATATTATAAATATAAACCCCACAACATTCTAGAAAATAATAGATATAGATTATATTGGGACACAACCATTATTACTGACAAGACCATATATTTCAATAGACCTGATATCACATTGTTTGAAAAAGAAAATAAAATTGCATATCTAATTGACATAGCCGTACCAAACACACATAATATTCAATCAACTATATCTGAGAAACTTTCAAAATATCAAGAATTGGCAATAGAGCTAAAGCGTCAATGGCATGCGGAAACCATACACATAGTCCCCATAGTTCTCTCAGCTACCGGAATAATACCAAAGAGTTTACAACGTAGTTTAAGCCTTTTGCAGATGCCACAGCATGCAGCTCATTCAGAAAGCAGTTATACTCAACACTTGCCGACTTACTCGTAAATTTCTCACCACATCATCTATTTCAGCCACTCACACAATATGTTAACACGTAATCATGCTTGGCTATGGCCCGTATGATTAGTTTAATGTCACCCCTTAAAAGGGAGAAATACATATCAAAATAAAATAATAATAATAAAACCGCAGGGCAGCTTGTGGCGTGCTGAATGTGAGTGGCGATACTGCAGTCCTGAGTGTCCTAGAGAGTCGGTCAGGGCCTCGTATCCAACTCGCCTTTACTGGCTGGCTGGAGTGGCAACCGAAGAGTGCCCACAGGACTCTCAACTCTGGCCTGCCTTAAGTGGCTGATCAGAGAGGGGTCGCCAGAGCTTTATGCTCGGGGGTGGAAGTGTCATTTTCAAGGGCATAACTACGAGGAAACCACTGCGATAGAGAAACCGGCGCCGCACCGCTCGACATCCCAAGCCACTTGCACCAATGTTGCCCCCCTGTTGCCCGTATGACCTGAGTGTCTGTGGTGACCGTTTGGGGGGGGCCCATTCAGTGAGTTGGCGAGTCACCGTCTGCCACCGTTCAATACGATGCAAGGGATTGAAGGCAGACGACAGTTTCAAAATCAATAGTTTAAGTAAATGACTATTTCACCAAACTTCACAACCCCATAATCAGGTTTTAGACATCATCATTACATAATAGTTCTACACCTACCGTTGGCAGTCTACGAGTGTTATGTGCAGACGTGGAGTGTCATCGGTAGATGTCCCATCCCATTTTAACATTAAATTTCTCCCAAGGCCTCTGCGTTTTGGATCCATATCCCCATGTAAGCCTTTCAAAGGACCGGGTATCTTCCCTAGGAAGATCCCGTGAAAAGGAGAGACATAATAATAATCTTTATTGTACAATTAACCTTCACAAATTTGTTTACAAGTTGTGACTCCCAAACTAGCGTAAGCTGTGTGTTGGGAATCAGTTCCATCTCAGTAACAAGTTGATTATTTCTATAATAAATGATTAAATAGCCGCAATGGTTAACAAAGCTAATGGTTAATAAATAAAAAAGCAAATTATGATCTTAGTTTTTTGTGGTAGGATTTAAATATGCCAAGTTATGGCCAACGAAGGGAAGGTACCACATTATTATGCTTTTGCACTCCCTAGCTTGCCCATGGATGTCGTAAAAGACGATTAGGGATATAATGCGCATATAACACGAGAAGGAAAACTTGAAACAAAATATATCAACCAATCTGTCTGACCAGCATGGTGTAGTAAAGTCAATCTCCTTCCTATTGTGGAGGAGCCTCGAGCCCAACAGTGGGACGTATTTGAGCTGAAATGATGATGATGATGAAATTCAATCTGTTGATTTAAAATATAAATTTCTGATCTTCGTCATTTGATCATTTTAGCCCACGGAACCCTGCCCACGCCGAGACGTGATAGCATAGGGTTTTCTGACGAGCTTTCCTTCTCTTACTGCATAAATACTATCTGCATATATATATTCCTTAGTTATGTATTACGGCACCCACGGGTTCTTACCCGGGGAAGTGAATTATATTTTATTGCGTCACCACACGAAATAATCCATATAAAATCAAACCACACCACATATAATGAATTTTAATCATTCTGTATCGTGTAGCGAGTACGCTGATGCTTTTCTTTTAAATCATGACTATGAGTAGATTTTCTAGGACAGCTATAAAACATTGCACAGAGAAATTAATATGTAAAGAGACCGAATAAGCCCATTCGCGTCGCATTAAGAACGTATCCTCTTAATAGTTGCATCCGTTGACTACCGACATTGTTCCCGACTGAGTCATCAGCTGTTATCTGCCAGACAGTAGGTATAATGAAGTTTATCATATCTCAACAGAACAAAAAACGTCTTATTTAACAACAGACGATATTAATGCAATTCTTATAATAACGACATTAACTTTGAATAATAATGAACCTATAGAAGGATAGTGTCGGTACTTAAGCGATCAAAAACGTGAAGCTAAAAATACTAGCGATTACACACGTACACACGCACACCACTATACAATAGATTTGCCTTATACACAGTGACCTTATACACTACAGAACGGTCCGTCGTAGTGAGCCGCTTGGCTCCGATTTAAATGTTTCAAATGTGCGCGGAGTTATCTTCTATGAGTTATTATTCTAAGAACATTAATTTAAATGATCAGCAAATATAAAATTTGGTTATTTCGGCAAATATATTAAGGATGAAAATATATAGAGTATATTCGTGTACTGAATTATAATGTGTTGATGCACTAAGACCACAAAAGTAGGTTTTTTTTTTGTTTTTAAAGACAACACCCTGTACTAAGGAAATAATCTTTGTATTGGGGTGGACTTTACAAACATATAACTGACGGACACAAATTACACCCAGACTCAGAACAACAATTTGTAGATCGCACAAAGTGTTGTCCTGCGTGGCATTCGAACCCCCGATACCGGTATTTTAGGTCGGTATCTTAACCACTACGTTATCTGTGCAGTCAAAGAAGAATATATCAACACCTGAGTCGTGGCTGTACTATAATCTAACAAATGTCTATATCAAGGATTCCTAAACTTTAATGATAACGTAACACCATCCAAATACCTTTTATTTTATGGAACTCCATATCGAATGATAATAAATCTGAATGAGGTTCGTGTAACGCTCCAAATCCGCCGCACATTGTCACTGGCGACATGCGCTGCTGTGCCATAGTCGGAACTGAATTCTTGCAGTTTATTTACATACATAATTCCTCTTAATTCCTTAAATTACTTACATAGTCACTAATCTTTTGCTATTTCAATATAAAATTTGTAATCACGGTATTATTTCATAGCAAAATTACTAAAATTAAAAGCTATGTAGGTAATTTTGGCGGAACCCTGATGACTATTCTACGGAACCCCTAGGTTCCTCGGCACGCACTTTGGGAATCTCTAGTCTATATACCGATAAAACATAAATTCGCTGTAAAACAAGGTAACCATCGTCATCTTGACTGTTTCGAAGGCAAGGCAAACTCAAAACAAAACACAGTGCCTACTCATATAATTCATGCGGTATATATTTGAACAAACTTTCCTTCCATTTATTTAAAGAACTTGTTCTTCATTTTTTAAATAAATAAAAATAATAATAAATAATAATAACCCTCTGGGCCAGTCGTTATCTCACCATGAGACTAACGCAAACCTCGGAGGAACATTATATGGCTCTTTAAGTTCTTTTGATATAAAAGAAAAATGTATCACAAGATTTATAGAAAAGCCAATACTCCGTAAAAGCGCGGTAGGGACCGCTGTTGGTTTTAGTGGGTATTCCGGTTGCATAGGCGACTGGTGAGTCCCACACACCCCCCTCGTCTGTTGCCGGCGAGGGGTAGTGCGTAAATTGCATTTCCACAGCGTTAACAAAAAAAAAAAAAAAAAAAAAAGGTGCAGCTTGTGGCGTGCTGAATGTGAGTGGCGACACTGCGGTCCTGAGTGCCCCAGAGCGTCGGTCAGGGCCTCGTATCCAGCTCGCCTTTACTGGCTGGCTGGAGTGGAGACCGAAGAGTGCCCGCAGGATTCTCAACTCTGGCTTGCCTTAAACGGCTGGTCAGAGAGGGGTCGCCAGAGCTATATGCTCGGGGGTGGAAGTGTCATTTTCAAGGGCATATCTACGGGGAAACCACTGCGATGGTGAAATCGGCGCCGCACCGCTCGACACCCCAAGCCACTTGCACCAATGTTGCCCCCCTGTTGCCCGTATGACCTGCGTGTCTGTGGCGACCGTTTGGGGGGCCCCATTCAGTGAGTTGGCGAGTCACCGTCTGCCAAAGTTCAAGACGATAAAGGTATTGAAGGCAGACGACAGTTTTTCAATCAATAGTTATTAGTTTAGCCAGTCCATCAAACCTCCAACCCCATAAACAGTTATTAGATACCATCATCACACAATAGTTTTACTCCTACCGTTGGCAGTCCACGTGTGTTATGTGCAGACGTGGAGTGTCATCGGTAGACGTCCCATCCCATTTTTACATTAAATTTCTCCAAAGGCCTCTGCGTGTTGGATCCATATCCCCATGTAAGCCTTTCAAAGGACCGGGTATCTTCCCATGGAAGATAGCCGTGAAATTGAGAGATACAAAATAATAATAATAAATAAATAAATAAAAAATAATAATAAATAAATAATAAAATAATCTTTGTATTGCGTCGGACTTTGCAAACATATAATGGGGGATTTTACAAACATATAATTAACAGACACAAATTACATCCAGACTCAGAACATTTTGTGGATCGTACAAAGTGTTGTACTGCTTGTGATTCGAACCCGCGATACTGATACGGTAGGTTACGGTAGTTTTAACCACTAGGCTATCTATACAGTCAAATTGCACAGGCAGGAGGTCAATCCAGACCTAGAAGATACCTAGATCTAACATCGAAAGTCAGTGAGATATTTATTGGAGATATTTTAAATTTTTTAGGATTTAGATTGTGTAACGTTTGACGTAGATAAAACAAAAAGTATGTTCCACAGAACAGATCTACAAACATCATTAGCAAACATTGATAAATATTTATACAAATCAAGATGTTTTGTTACAGTCTGTTAATTTTATTAATGTAACTAAATATTTACAGCATAACTAAATATTTAAACGTTGAATAATTGAATGCGGTTAATAAATAAATGCAAGACAACACCGTGATACCGTTTCTTTGGTTCGCATACGTCATTAGACTAATCGGTGTTTATGATAGGAACGTTTCGTTTAGGTATTCGTATTGAATTACTTTCTCCTGTTTCATATCCTCTCAGCTCATATACGTACCGCTGTTGGGTAGCCTCCTCAACAATAGGAGGGATATTGGATCTACAATACTACGCTGGTCAGGCGTGTTGGTACAGGGTTTCTTTATTTATTTATTTTTTCTTATAGTCGCCTTCTACGACATGCACGGGCAAGATTGGAAGTGATGAATTGAATTCTTACTCCGTCACCACACGGATAAATCTAAAAAAAAAAGCATTTTTCGCATTTTTTATATTATTTAGCGGTAAAATAAATATTTTAGAATATGGAGTGGAAATTCACAATGCCTGCCTACCCATATATTAATAGTCTAAAAGCTAAATAATGTTTAATAATTACTCACGCTTAATAGCTTAACGTTCTTAACGTATTTATAGTATACAAATAAATAAAATGTGTATCCTTTTTTAATGTCAAAATAATAAGTTGTTTTGTTGTTAATAATAGGTTGTATGACTGAAAACCAGTTTATTCCGGGTAGCCTTCAAAACGGCTGGACCGATTTTGATAATAATTTACGTCTATGTAAGAAGTAACTTAGGCTATTTTCCTCTCAGAAAGGGCTATGAAATTTGCCTCATAGACTGCAATCTCATATCGTAATATCGCAAAGCGACTGAAACCGAAGCGCAGCAAGGGCGAGTGGCTAGTTAATAATATAAAAGATTAATAATAGCTTGAGCATAATAAATACTGTTGTAGTAGCGGCTACTAATACTACCAACCCTTAGATTGATCGTGTTCAACAATTATACATATTTCCAAGGAGAGTTAACGTCAAGGCCGGTCATAAAACTATTGGCCAAACTTTTGAAATGTAAAAGAGTAAATATAGCGTCAATTCCAAGTAATTGCAATAAGAGCAGAGTGATGATGATTATGAATAGCTTAAGCTTAATAATAACTTTGCGTTCTCTTGATTAATGATTAATATATTAATAGTCTAGAAAATTAATAGTCTTATAAAGATATTGTAAATAATCTTGTTTAAATTAGGAGAGTTGAGTTACGAAATGAAATCGATAATATTATGTTTGTTGCAGATTATAGTCACCTAGCAGAAGAACCCGCCAATCGACTCCACAGCTTTTGGATGAGGTGATATTTGCCAGGACGTCATTGCGCGAAGGATAGTTCAATTGGAGAGGCCTCGGTTTGGTGTTGGCAAAATGAAAGCCTTCCGACCGGTGCTGGTGGAATTGGTGGAACAATAGTGGATTCCTTTCTTTCCACTGCTGTAGATTTTCTCGGATTATGGTTAATACACCGTGAGCTTGGTGTAATCATCGGTGCTGACTTGTCGTGTTGCATGATAGCGTCGATAGCCAAAACATAGAACGCGCTAGCTGTATTTAGTAATCATCTCGCAGTAGGAGACCATGAGGCGGTCACAGAGAACAGCACCAACACTGAACAAGCATTTAATTAATAAAATTCCTAATCAACACTTGTCTTGTTGTGCAATAGGAATGAAAACTTTTTTCAAAACTAATATGAAATTATTTACGTTTTATTATGACGAGTATATTATGTTGATATTTTCTACAATGCTACGCGCTTATAATATCGAGGTCGGTTATAAATCTGTGTTGTGTGGACAGCATATCGTCCAAATTGTAGCACCCATTAAATATATACGCCGTGTTCATTCGCTTAAACGGTACGAGATTTAATATCGGATTGCAACTCCAGTTGATAGTGGAAGAGTTGTACCACATTATATTAGAATATCTAATCACGTTCAACAACTGAAAACTTTCCTCCTAGCATCTATCTTGCGAAAGAATTTGTCCAATTTTATAACTATTTCTGTTGCAAAAACCAATTTATTTTTCAATTCACCACTCCTCTTTTCTTGTCTTTGGGTGTCGTAAATGATGACTAAGACAAATAAGAAGCAGATAACATCAAATGCAATAGAAAAAAAAAACTTGAAATAAAACCGTATACAAATCTGCCAACACGTCTGACTAGCCTGGTACTCATCATCATTTCAGCTCATGTACGTTTCATTGCTGGGCTCGAGCCTTCTACACAATAGGAGGGCAATTGACCTACTATACCACGCTGGTCAGACGTGTTGGTAAAGTTTTACTTCTATTGCATAGATGAAGTTACTTCTTGTAACAAAAGCTATTTGCCCGCAAAGGTTTCATCTAAATCAATATAATCGTTTCGGCAATTGTTTACATTTTTCGGTATTAATATTTTATTGCGTCGCACCGTTTTTTTCTGCATTAAAAGTAGTTTACTTTTTGTAACATGAGCTGTATGCCGGATTAAAATCCAATCAAAATCAGCCGAGATATCTTGGAGATTAGTCGGATATTTTTAGTATCCTAACTACATAGATATGTATACATATATGTTGACTGAACCTATAATTTAGGTTAAGATTATAGAGGTAATCTATCATGCCAATGTCATGGGTTTGAATTCCTTCCTTCCTTGAAATATTTCCTTAGTGCGTCTTGTTTTAAAAAAATATTTCTATTAATAAATATCGTTTGACAATGGATACACAGCAACCAATAAAACAAATATCCCTACGTTTTGGCAACGGGACTTGTTGTCACAATTTTTTTTTAATATAAAGGCCAATGGTTGTCGAGAGGCACTATTATTATTTCAGAAACATACCTAGTACTGGTGAATAGATATCAGGCCTATAATAGCTTGGGTTTCTATTCTTTTAAAAGTAGTTTTTTTTAATATATAATCATTATCATCACAGCTCACACATGCCCCACTGTTGGGCTCGCGCCTCCGCCACAACGGAAGGGAAATTGACCTATTATACCACGCTGAGAAGACGGGTTGGTATAAGTTTTTATTTCGAGTTTTCCTCCTCTTTCATTCACACCCATCCATCCCCCCCATCTTTGATGCTATAAATTTCTATTCGCATTCATCCGAATGGTGACGCGGGTAAGAATATTCATCACCATTATTTTGTCTGTGGGTGTCGTAAAAGACGACTAACTGATTAAATATGCATATAACATCAATGCAAAAAAGGCAAACTTGAAAAACAATACTATATATTTTTTTTGGGGGTGGGTTACGGTCAGCGCATCCGTCGCCCGGCTCCGTCCAAGGCGACAGAGGGGCGGCGCGCGTGGCCCCGTAAAACATTCCTTTGCCTTTGTTATGGTTTATGTAATTTTTATGTAATTATGTAAATAAAATAAATAAATAAATAAATAAATCTTCACAAAGGTTTCACATTTACCAATATACTTACCTACTTCAGCCTCGGACATGCAAGTTAATTTTTTTTTGCGGCAAATAAAAATGTCAGGAAAAAACTCATTATGTCTATAAATAAATTAATTAACTATTCGTTGCACCGATGCGGTTAAAGGTTAACCCCTTTTTATGCAATAATAAACCATGTGTTAAAGGTTACAATAACTAGTTACGCCAACGATTTTGCTTCTCTAGGGTATGTATCCATGCCGCACTAGCCGAGGTCGCGGGTGGACGAACAGGGGATTGGTCTGCCACCTACAGAGAGGTCTACTCCGTGAGGACGACGCGCCGGCAGCACTGCTTTCTTGCCAAGGCGTCGAAGGGGACGATACCTAAAAGGGTAATCTCCTGGGCCGACCACGGATATCAAGGAATCGGTACCAGTGGTCGGCCCAATGGCGATAATGGGGTAGGTTATGATGGGTGTTAGGGTCGGTTATGGAGCCGCATGCCGTCTATCCATTGCCGCGAACATATTCGAGTGGGTGTGTCCAGACAATAGCCTACCACAAGGATATGTACCCATATTTATTTATTGCTGTCTTTTAGATCAAGCTATATAAATCTTGCTCAGACTATGTGATTGCCGTCTAAGTTAGAAATAACTAAACAAAAACCTTTTCGACATGCTACTTTATGGTTTATATATCGGATAAGTGAAACTATAGCTCTATGTAACAAAATAAAAAAAGTTCTTTTAAGTATGCAATTAAAACTATTAAGTGTTATAATGAATAAAACATTTTTCGTTAAATTTACATATTACGAAACCTTATCCACACTATAATCAAAAGGTAGATAGCTGATTACAAATTTTTCTGTAGGCATTAAAAACATTGCGAAGAAGAAAACAAGGACAGTAAATACTTAGTTCAATCGAGAACACATTCACATTCACGCAAATTCGCGGTTTGTTCAACCAATCGATATTTGAAAGTAGTTGGAGAAACTAAAATGAAGACAAGAAAAACACTTTTTGCTATTAAACTATACTATATTTAACTTGTATGGTCCGTATTGTGACGCAGTAAGAATACAATTCATCAGCTTGGGTGTCGTAAAAGACGACTAAGGGATATAATATGTATATGTATATAACGTCTATTCAGCAGATGGAAAACTTGAAATAAAGGCCTATACCAACACGTTTAACTAGCGTGGTATAATAGGTTAGTTTCACTCCTATTATGGAATAGGCTCGAGTCCAGTAGTGGGACGTACATATATGAGCTGAGATGATGATGACTATATTTAATTATATGTCAGGGAAAGGAAAATTTCTCAGAGGAATTCGATATTCGGGTGACTGGATCGGGGAATTAGTCCGTCACCCGCCGAGAGGCCGACCGCGTGAGGAAAGATCGACGACCTCCCCGAATGGGGGGACGTCGGTCGAGGAGAGGGTACTCCTCCGGGGGTATTCCGTCGGGCGACCACTGATGTCAAGTCACCTGCTTCGGTGGTCGGCCCAACGACGAAGGCGACGTGTCGCGCGGGTGGGTTACGGGTGTGTGTGCTTACGTCCCTCTGTCGCCCCGGACGGAGCGGACGAGGAGTGCGCCGATCGTATCCCACCCCAAAAAAAAACGACGAATTCGATATGTCACCATCATCATTTCGGCTCATATGCGTCCCACTACAGGGCTCGACCCTGTTCCATAATAGAAGGGGCCATGCTGGTCAGACAGGTTGATATAGGGTTTTATTTCGAGTTTACCTTCTCGGGATGTTATATGCGTATCATATCCCTTAGTCGTCTTTTAAGACATACACGGTTAAGTTAGGAGTGGTGAATTGTATTCTTACTCCGTCACCACACGAATATTATTATATTCGATATGTCTTAGTGAATAACAAATTCGATAATAATAATATCTAAAGTCTTTGTCGAGGTGCGAAGTGATTCTAATTTTATAATACTTATACATCAACCTAAATACATGCCAAGATAATACAGACTCAATGTCATAGGAGATCGATTTTCAGTTAGCTCTTGGAAACTATTTAAAATAGCTACTTGAATTGTTAATCTAGATAACAAGTTTACATCGTTTCTTGATTGATTCTTAATAAAAAACCTGAAAGTATGACCATTTTTTTTGGGGGGTGGGTTGCGGTCGGCGCGCTCCTCGCACCACTCCGTCCGGGGCGACAGAGGGGCGTAAGCACGAACACCCACGACCCACCCTCGATACGAAAAAAAAATATATATGATCATGAAAATATTTATAGGATTCCATCCATTCATCCATCAGCCGATAGACGTCCACTGTTGGACATAGGCCTTTGCTACTTGCCATCCAATGGTTCCCTGTGACTTTCAAGATGCCGTCAGTCCACCTAGTAGAGGTTCGTTCTAGGCTGCGTGGTCTGATTCGTGGTCTTCACTCGAGAACCTTTCCTCCCCAACGCAACGATTGCCGGTTTGATGAGAGATGTGGCTTGCCCATTGCCATTTCAACGTACTAATTCTGCGGGCTTGGTCGGTTACATCCGTTCTTCCATAGATTGCTGTATTACCGATTTTATCACGTAGAGATAAACCAAGAATCATTAGATACGAAGAGAAAAATTGCAATTTTATTAATCAGTTAAGATAAAAAAAGGAAATATTATCTTGTGATAATACTGCCAAAATTATTAAAAATTAATACAAAAGAAATAGGTATATACACGTTTTTAAAAATTTCATTAAAAAAACAACACTACATATTCATAATTTTAATTGAACGGCGACAATGCATCTGCATTGTCAGCGTTTCATAACCTTTTCGATATCTCGTCGATATTCGATCATCTGCATTGCATAACCATTTCGATATAGGCGTACCGCCGATAAAAACAAAATACCATTTTTTTAATAATATTAAATATAACTTTAATTATAAATTAAATTAAATATGATCATCTGAACACTTGAAAAAAATATTAATATTATTTTTTAGAAAGTTCAAAAATATTCTGAACGCGATTCGCGACAAAGATTAAATTACATTCCGATAATACAAAATAATTTAAATAGCAAATCTAGAGCTTCTATGTTCAATACAACAATCGGTGCTCTTTAATGTGTTATTGCCAAGCAGTTAATGACGTTAGTCTTTAAGAACAATAAACCAACGTGTGGTGCAAGTTTATAGGAGGCGCGTGTTTTAGAAATTCATAATTTCTACGGCATGAAATAAGTTTATGAAATCAGTTCTTTCTGTATGGTGATGGAGTAAAAAAATTATTCACCACCCTCACTCTTGCTTATGGGTGTCGTAAAAGACGTTTAAGAGGCATAATATGTATATAGTATTTATGCAAGAAGAAGAAAACTCGAAACAAGATCATATACTAATACGTGTGATCAGTGGTATAGTAGGTCAATTTCCCTCCTATAATGTAAGGCTTGATTCCAACAATGGGACATATATGGGTTGGGATGAAATAAGTACCTGTATCACAAAGAAAAAATTTCGTCATACAATTAAGATCCTTTTACAACCCGTTTGACCAGCGTGGTAGAGTAGGTTAGTTTCTCTTCTATTGTGAGTGAGTTCGAGCCCGACAGTGGAAAGTACATAAGCGAAGATACGATGTCAATTAAGAAACACAAGGCATACCTAACAGAATTCTTACTAATATTATTAATGCAAAAGTAACTATGTCTGCTACGTTTGCCCGTCTAAGCCACTGATCCGATCTTGGTACAGAGGCTAAAACTTGTGAAAAGGACCTAGGCTACTTTTTATTGTGAAAATATGGCTAGAAGGGATTAAAATAAGAAATGACAATTCATATGAAAATTCGTCATAGTCGATGATGGGACCATGAAACTTTGTATTAAAGTACTAGATAAATAAATAAATACATATGTCATTTTAACGGCGAATACATCACTCACCTTCGATTCGCAGACGATATCGTCGTTATGGCAGAATCCATGGAGGACCTTGGCACTATGCTCAATGATCTCAGCAGGGTATCCCAACTAGTGGGTTTATGAATGAACATGGAGAAGACGAAAGTCATGTCAAACACCCATGTCATTCCTGTACCGGTCCTAGTTGGCAATGCGATTCTCGAAGTTGTCAATCACTATGTTTACCTAGGACAAACAGTCCAGTTAGGTAGATCCAATTTCGAGAAAGAGATCAGCTGACGAATCCAACTCGGTTGGGCAGCGTTCGGGAAACTTAAGAGGATCTTCTCGTCCAACATACCTCAGTGTCTGAAAACACAGGTCTACGACCAGTGTGTGTTACCAGTGATGACTTACGGCACGGAAACGTGGTCCCTAAATGTAGGCCTCATATCAAGACTTAAAGTCGCTCAGCGTGTTATGGAACGGGCTATGCTCGGGATTTCTCTGCGAGATAGAATCCGGAATACGGAAATCCGCAGAAGAACGGGTGTAACCGACATAGCACGAAGAATTAGCACGCTGAAGTGGCAATGGGCAGGCCACATCGCTCGACGAACCGATAACCGCTGGGGAAGAAAGGTTCTCGAATGGCGACTACGCATCGGACGACGCAGTGTAGGACGCCCCCCCCCCTCACTAGGTGGACGGACGACCTAGTGAAAGTTGCTGAGCGTCGTTGGATGCAGGCGGCACAGGACTGCACATTGTGGCGCAACATGAGGGAGGCCTACGTCCAGCAGTGGACGGCAATAGGCTGAAATGATGATGATGATGATATGTCATTTGAACTATTTTGAAAAGTCTTTCACCAATAGAAAGCTTATCGGCCAGTAACATACGTTGGCTATTTTTCATTCCGGTATTCCCACGAGGACGTGAACTACGTAAGCAAAACCGCGGGATGTTAACCAATTATAAAAAAATCCTTCATTAATGGAAAGCTACATTATTAGCGATTACCATATTTAGGCTGCCTTTTATGCCGGTATTCCCACGGGACGGGAACTACGCGACTAAAACCGCTACATGTTGAGTGATTTTATATAAAAAAAAAATCTTTCACCAATGTAAAGTTTTTAATAGATAGTTTTAGATTTTATCAGCGAGTAACATAATTTTTTAACCACGGGAACGCGGACTACGATGATCAAACCGCGGGTGATTCAAGCGATTTCAATTTTATTTCATAATTGATAAGCTACATTCAGTGAGTAAGAGACTATATTTTATCTCGATATTATTACGGAAATAGGAACTACGTATGCGAAACGGCAGGATGTAGACCGATTTTAAAAGTTATTTTACCAGTGGGAAGTTGCATTATCAACGACTAACTGAGGCTATATTTTATCCCGATATTCCCACGTGAGCGCAAAATACGCTGGAAATGGCTAAAATTTGACCAATTCAAACATTATTGTATAAATAGAAAGCTATATTATCAGCAACTAAGAAATGGCATAGTTATAATCGTATTTCCACGGTAATCTGAACTATAAGGATGGAAGTTATATTATAAATTTGAAAGATTATAAACAGATTTCACTCACGTTTCACTTATACCACGCTAGCCCACCAATAATCTACAGCGCGAGCGCATTCTAGATATAACTGTTAGCAGTAATTGTAAACATTGGCAGGAACGCCGGGGCAGTCTGGACCAGGGCCAAAGAATCACGCATCATACCTGTCTAATTTGCCTCTTTATCTATCTCAATGTAATTATTTTTATTCCAGATGGTTGTTTTTCTGATCACTTTGCTATAGGTTAATACAAATAGATATTAAAAGGTCTCATATATACCAATAGGGACCCGCCTTTACTTCGCATCGGTATTCAATCACTCTGTCTCTGCATTTTAAACCTCTGATAACCTCTATGATATTCATTTTAATATTATGCTGTAAAATACAACTTTAATGTAGCTTACCTAAATGCACCACGTATCGAATTTAATTATATAAGGCATAATACTGAATTGTGAAAAATAATTTCCTAAATAACGCATTATGTTTTAGTAATATGTAAAGGTATTAACCTGATTACTGGGTAATGCTTAGGAGATACTTAGAAACTTTCTTGTAAATCGCCCTATCTATTGATAAAAACCGCATTAAAATTTGTAGGGTAGTTTAAAGGATCTGAACATACAAACGATGCCGGCTTCTTTGTTTTATAGATGTAAAGATCATTTTTAGTTTAGAATATTGCTAGCGGTTAAGCTAGTGTTAAACTACTAGCTGTAGGCTAGCTTTTCACAATCTCTTATAAAATATTATCATGTGATGACGGAATAAGTATTTAATTTACTGGCCATTTTTCCTCGTGATTATCGTAAAAGACAATTAAGGGTTATGATATGTATATAACGTCGATGCAACAGAAGAAAAACATAAGTATAAAATATTATGCTAAAAGGTCTGGCCAAATTTAGTATAGTAGATCAAATTTCCTCTGCTTATGGAGAAGGTCCGTGTCCAAAACTATATGCGATGAGAAGGAGTCAAAGATCTGTTCATTCGCAAACGATTATTTTCACTATAATAAATTGCATTAAAGTCGATTTTCTTCTATTGCAGTATAGGAATCAGATGACCATCTATTAAATATAAAAGTAACGGTTTGAATCGATACTCTACAATGATCGTCCAAAAAATTGTTTACTAAAATAATTACAAAGTCTTTCGTTTTGAATATATGTATATTTAAAGGCTTAGTATGCTAAATCACAAGCGTCTCGGCTTAAACCTTGAAATCCGTCTTTGTTCGAATTTCAGAAGAATCTTAAGAATCATGCAAGCTGTGATTGAGTTATGTATATATACCGAATTTTGCAAATAAATAAAATGAAATGACTTGGTTGTAAACAACCCCTTCAAGCAATAGGAGTATAAAGCGATTACATGTAAATCAAAATACCTACTAGCGTATAATCTATATAAGCATACAATAAATAAGTCTTAAGCCTCTATTTACCGATAAACCTCTAATTAATTCATGACATTAGACGAAGTAAGCTTTAATTAAGTGTTCGTTTGTTTAACAAAGTGTTCGTTGGTTTATATTTTCTTTCAATAATATACTACTTCAGTTAAATAATAATTGAACTAAAAGTGCAGAAAATAGGGATAGGAACATGTATTGAGTCACGACAAAATCTCAGTAATGAGTATAAAAAAACACTAATTCCGTAAGAGTAATGGGACAAACTATTTAAATTACTAGCTTCTGCTTGCGGTTTCGCTCGCGTAAACAATAACATTAAAAGTTAAACTATTATCCTAAGGGAACATATTATCAAGATGAAAAGTATTCTATGTCATATATCTTCTCTTATATCTAGAAAATACTTCATCTATGTGAATTTTCATTCAAATTTGGTCAAAGTTTTACGTGTATTTGACTAACAAGCATCCAAACATCTCCACAAACTTTCACATTTATAATACACTCATTTGCAAAAAAAACGGGCGGTTTTGATTTTCATTCATATTTAAAAAGATACAATACCAAAAAGGTTTCAATCGTTTGTACACGTTACTGGGCGGTTTTAAAAATGCTGTGGTATTTAAAAAAGTACGTTCTAAATTCAATTTTTCATTTGATGTTCATTTTTACAGAAAACCCCTTTTTATCCTACATTTTTGGCGCGAAGTTCCAGAAGTTAACATCGACTTTCATAACTTTTATTCAATTTTTATCGATTAATTTCATATCCTTGACTGTCAAAGCTTTATTTAATGCTGTTTGGCTGTATCAAAAATGGTAGATAAAGTGGTAAAAGCTACCAAAATTATCGCGCTGCTTGAAGAGGGTTGCAGCCAATGTTTCGTGGCTAGGAGGCTAAATGTTAGTCGCTCGACAGTCCAAAGGACCTGGCAGCGATATCAGGAGACTGGTTCCGTCGAGAGAAGGCCTGGTTCTGGAAGAAAACCATGTACCCAACCACGGGATGATCGTTTTCTTGTGAGTCGCGCATTGAGAAATCGCAAATCTTCGTATGTGGATCTTAAGAACAACCTCCAAGAAGTAAGAAATGTGCATATTAGTCTATGGACGGTCAGGAGGAGGCTTCTCGCTGCCAATATACGCAGTCACCGCCCGGCCCGCGGCCCCAAATTACTCCGTGAGCACAGAGTTCACAGGCTTAGGTTCGCTAGAAATTGTGAATCATGGACTCAAGACGATTGGAATAGGGTTTTGTTCTCTGATGAAGCCAGGATATCTCTGTTCGGTGAAGATCGACGTCGGCGAGTACTAAGAAGACAAGGAGAACGCTTTGCAGAGGCATGTTTCGAAGAAATCACACCTTATGGTGGGGGCTCTGTTATGTTTTGGGCAGGAATAAATTCAATGGATCGTACAGAGTTAGTCTTCATTGAAAACGGCTCACTGACTGGGCATCGATACATAACGGAAGTTCTAATTTCTCATGCACAACCCCCATTGGCCGCTCTAGGTGAAGACTCGATTTTTATGGACGACAATGCCCGCGCCCACCGATCCCGCGATGTTAATGCGTATGTGCAAGAGGTCGGCATTCGTCGTTTGGATTGGCCAGCTCGAAGTCCCGACCTCAATCCCATAGAGCATGTCTGGGACGTTCTGAAACGGCGTGTGAGATCAGTACACCCGGCTCCGCAGACCATCAGAGAGCTGAAGAATGTGATTACTGCGGAGTGGGAACGTATTCCGCAAGCAAGTATCCGGGATATACTCGCTAGCATGCCCAGACGAATTCAAGCTGTGATTTTAGCTAGAGGGGGTCACACTCGATACTAAACATTTATCTGCTTTTACTTTATTAAAGAAAAACAAACAAAAAAACTTTTTTATTTTTACTTCATGAGCATATGCACTACTAGCGAATATACACTACTAGCGAGGTTTAGCATTATTTCCCATAAATTGTATCTAAATTTTATGAAATACTGATGAAAACGATTATTTTCTTATTAATTTAGCAAATTGTGTGGATAAAACTACCTATAATTATCAAACAAAGAAATATTAACATTTGAAATGGTTCATTGCTTAGGTGCCCGTTTTTTTTGCAAATGAGTTTATTACATCTGCATAATTCAGATTCCCATGAAAATTAGGTGATAAAAATAACCTTTCTTACTTGCTGATAATGTGGCTTTCCATTGGTGAATAAAATTTTAAAATTGTTCAACAATACGCAATATCACTCGGGTAATCCTCGTTGCCGTGGAAACTTCGGAATGAATTCCCGGGATAGTTATACAAATATTTATTAGTGGCGAAAATTGTATTCCTAATCCGTAGGGAATGGATATCTCACACCTTATTATGTGTACTGTGGAGATGTCTTACCGGCAAGATTACTGGAAATTTTAATTATAGCGTGTTCTATTTTAGAGTTTTTTATTTCACTGTCTTTTTCTAGATAATCAATTTTTCTTTCTATGTTAGTGGTGAAATTTAGATGTTAATTTGGCTAAAAAACGAACGATCGCTATTTTTGATTGGTAAGGGTTATTATCAATCAAAGATAGCGATTTCATTACAATCTGTGTTACGATGCGATTGCGTTCTCAATAAGAACGCAAGATGTGAATACATTAATCCCTCTTCAATCAAGGATAGTGATTCAATTATAATCTCAGCTAGGATTTTTCAAAACGGGCTTTAATTAATTACACTATTTTGATGCAGCTGATCAAGATCCTTTACCTAAGACACAGTCTCAAAGTGACCTTCAAAGGCTCTATAAATTGAACAGACGTGACCTTGGACAGACGACTGACCTTCGGTCCTCACATAGGGCGAGTCCGCGCGCGCGCAGCCCTAGTGCTAGGATGGTTACACAGCTTAGTACACGCAAAGTCTAAGCTATCTCTCCGTAATAAAGTTAGATTATACACCGCTTGTATACGTCCTATCATGACGTATGCAAGTGTAGTGTTTACACAAGCGAAGCCACGCAGGCTACATCGGCTACAGGCATTACAGAATAGGTTCATGCGCCGAGCGACGGGAGCACCGTGGTACATGCGCAATGTGGACCTTCACATAGATCTTGGCTTGCCGACCATCAGGCAATACATGAAACAGTGCTCCCGCCGCTACTTCGACTCTGCCGCGACACACCCGAACCCATTAGTGGTAAGGGCGGCTTCTTACATCCCCTCTAAAATGTCCGCGATTAAACAACCGCGACTAATACTCGACGAACCCGACGACACTATAACGCTCGCCCAGACTGAGGCATACACAGCCCGCGCGGCCTTGACAAATAGTAGTAAATATCCACGTTACCGCCCCCGCCGACGGGGAAGGAAGACGTGTCGCGTTAAAATCATAAACGTGGGAGTGCCCACTTTGCCAGCGACCGCCCGAGCCGAGGTCCGTACCCCACAGGGGGTGCCCTCGGGATGGGTCGCTTAACTTTAAGCGGGTTGAGAGCCCTCAGCGCTCACCCACCAGTCCGGGTAAAGTTGTCACAGCCATCTGAGGCTAACAAATGAGTAACACAAAAAAAAAAAAAAAAAAAAATGAACAGACGTTCCGTCGGATAAAGGTTTACAATACTTTAGAGGCCTTACAAACCACAGGTATCTAATGCTAATGTATCCAGTTTGAGTAAAGATGAATGATCTTATTTATTATTGATACTAGCAATCCGGTCTACATTCGCTTCAGTTTCAGTCGCCATGGTTCGATTTCCGGAGCGAGCAAAATTTTAAAGGGGCTCGAGAGGAATAATAACCTAAGCTGCAAGATACCTGGTAGTAACATATTATTAAAATCGGTCCAGTCGTGTGACATTTTTTTAAGAGTTGTTTAGATATAGATATCATGTAAATAAGCGTGTGAGAATGAAAAAAAAAACGTATTATTCTGACATTACAAACAGACACTTGAATTTTATTTATTTGTATAGATAAATCCTCAAAAAATAACCTCAAAATACCATAGACTATATTTTTAAACTATTCTACCTTGCGTATCATAATTTATAGTCGATCATTATTTATAGATATTTAATTTGCAGGGGCTGTGACCGTATGCCTTTGAAGTATTACGTAACAACTGCGGCCTGCGATCAATAAACAATCTGTATGAACCTAGGTATTACTGAAGCCCCACTTCCTGACTCGTCAAAGAGAGTTATGCAATACGCGCCTGCGCTCTCTTAACTAATTTTATATAAAGTGCAAGGTCAACGAAGAAACATGGTAGATAATCGATTCGATATAGTTAAGGAGACTTTTTATGCACTGCTAGTTACAAAGTTATAATGATTTTTGGATATCCTGATAGACAACATCACAGCTAAGTATGACTTTGTCCGTGTGGTGACGGAGTAAGAATACAATTCAGCACTCCCTATCTTGTCCGTGGGTATCGTATAAGACGACTAAGGGATATAATATGCTTATAACATCTATGCAAGAGAAGGAAAACTCGAAATAAAATCAAATATCAACATGTCTGACCAGCATAGTATAGTAGCTCAATTACCTCCCTATTACGGTTGAGGCCCGAGCCAATAGTGGGATGTATATGGGTTGAGGTGATGTAGCCTGAGAAATTGCCTCAACATAATGTTACATAATAATTATCATTATTCAAATTTCTAACCTACTAAAAAAAAGGATGACGTGTAACTTTCTTCGTGCCTTTTTTAGTCTGGGCGTCCTCTACAATGCTAGCTTTGTAGCTTTCTGAACAAAGCGCAGTAACAACTCGGACGTCTATTTTCTGCGAGAGTGTGGTACCACACCGAACGGACTGACACGCGGCTTTAGACAGACGACTTTCGACAATAGTCCTACCACATATAAAGAACAGTACAGGAGAACGCTTCAACCGGTTTTAACGTCTACCATGAGAAAGGGGGCCGTCTATCTCCAACATTCTATTTTACTCGTCACCACATGCATAGCTCGCTCGGCTATTATTTAAGTCATAAATAAAACCATAATTTCTATTTTAAACCTTACGAAACAAATTACTGTGTGTATGAATTTGTACATAAAATATGCCCTCTACAAACTGAAGGTATCTTATTAAATCTTTTATGAGTTATGAGGTAAGTTGACTAATGGAAGCGGCGGCTAAAGTTAACCAAATATGAACCAAGTTGTGATAACGGGTGTAAGAATATAATTTAACACTGCCTTTCTTGCTTTTGAATGTCATGAAATACCATTAATGAATATGATATGCAATTAACATCGATGTTAGTTGTGTGAGAAGGAAAACTCGAGATAAAACCCTATTCCAACAACGATTTGCCACGATAAAAATGTGTGTGTATTTGATTTTTACTTGCCCGACAACTTCTCAATTTTGCGTATTGGAACGGAGTAAGGAGACAATTTACCAAGCCCTATCTTGCCCGTGAGTTTCGTAAAAGACGACTAAGGGATATAAAATGCATATAGAGAAGGAAAACTCTAAATAATACCACTACGCAAAGACAACGATGTGGGAACGTTGTGGTATGAATGTAGATGTAGTGACAAGGATTGAGAAAGGTATGTTAAGTTGGTTTGGTCATATGGAGAGAATGAATGAAAGGAGACTAACAAGAAGAATTTATAGGGCGAACGTGAACCTGAACGTGAAGTGTTAGAAGGGGAAGACCAAGGCGGACGTTCCACGATCAAATCGGGGCGTTCTTTAGTAAGGCCAGGTTAAAAGTACCTTAAACCGAAGAATGCATGAAGAGATTGTTTCCTAAGATACAAGCCTCTTGGCCTAATTTGGCAGACAGGGTTTTATAACTCAAAATTGTAACTCGTCAAACATCTGTAAGATAATTATACTGAATTTCTCGTGTATCACTAGAAAATTTTTATTGTAAATTAACGTGGAGTGTTTTTGTAATGTTTATTTTTGTGTAATAAATAAATTATTATTAAAGATTAATTAATGAATGTGGAGGAGGCGAAAGTGGTATGTAAAGATCGTAGCAGGTGGAGAGAAGTGGTCTCTGCCTACCCCTGTAGGAAAGAGGCGTGGATATATATATATATATATGTATGTACAAAGACATCTGATCAGCATGGTCATTTCCTTCATATTGCGGAGAAAGTTAGAGCCCAGCAATGGGATGAGCTATATTTCAGCTCATGAGGATGCTGAGATTTCTCAACATTCGTGGTCGCTGTAAGAGTTCTACATGCAGAAGTCCCGGACTTAAATACAAATGCGGTAAAACACAAAGTAGTTTTAAATAACTTCCTTGAAACCGCTTATTATGTCAGATGTGCACATTTTTGCCGCAAATATTACTCGACATTGAAAACGAGGCCTCATTCATCTTCAGGCCGCGATGTAGGTCATGTTACGTAACAAGGGGTGGGCCTCCACCGAGGGGGAGACGACCTTTTGCGCAACGAGTGTTCCGTGACCAAGCATAAATATAGGTCTTTTGTATATATATTCATTGAACTCATTTTATTGAACCAATTTGTTAAGCATTTGTCATTTTTATCATTATCTTAGTCCACATAAGTCTCACTATTGGGCTCGCTCCTCCTCTACAATGGGAGAGAAGTCGACCTACTATACCGCAACGGTTTTCTTACATCGATGTTACATACCATATGTCTTAATGGTCTTTTAAGTTACCCACGAGTAAGAGAGGGGGTTGTGAATTGTTTTTTTACTCCGTCACCACCCGGAACACTTGTCATTTTGCTAAAAATAATTTATAAAACTTCATTGCATTGAATATAAATGTTTGTATCTATATTATTATCCGTGTACTAATGATGGTTGCCATGAGTGTGGCGCACGCTGGAAGTATGCTAGGCTTGGGGACCCTAGCATCACGTCCTATCGGCTAAATTCGGAAAAGACCTGTCGTTACTAACCATCATCTCTTAATCCTCCGCAGGTATAGGTGTTGGACGTCGATGGCCCTTATTTTGTGAGACCGTCATGACTAGGAAAGAGCCCGCGGAGCGGGAACGCTAGGTGCTTGCGTCCGCTGACTAGCTACGCTGGCGGCGCGCGTCGACCAGGGAGGACGAGGAGCCAATATGCTCTCCCACCGCCTTCAGTAACGATAGACGATAAACGACCAATCGTTGAGTTGTTAGGGATAGAATGTCATCAGATCTCACCGGCACCCCATAAAAGCGCGGAAGGGGTTGCTGTGGTTTTAGTGAGTATTCCGATTGCGCGGTGGTCGGTGAGTCCCACACACTGCCCCGCCTGTCATCGGCGAGAGACAGTGCATAGTACATACATTTTCACAGCGTTAACAAAAGAAAAGTTGTACGTAGATATATTATTAAGTCGAGATAATGATTGACCATGTTGAAAACGAAATTTAGTCTTTCACAGCGAAGACGAAATCAACCAAATCAATAGGGCATTTTGAATTAATCTATTTTGACTACAGGAAGGGTGATCTAGGTAACGATATTCCATGCTGAGTTTCGAGGGCTCGATACCCATACAATAAAGTTCTTTGTGCAATCTACAAATGAGTTGCTTTTATTGCCGTTGATGGTGAACGAGCAAACAGCACACATGATGGTAAGTGATTCTGCCCCTCATGGATCTTTGCCAAGCTGCTGCCTACTGTGAAGAAATTAAAGGGAGTGTAAATGCGTGCAGGTTCGGTGATACTGAAGGTACCACCAAAACCGCGCAAACACCCTCAGAAAGTTAGGCTCCCTACTCCCTCGCTCAAACGAAGTGCTGTAACAAATTGTTACTATTCAGACGTCGATTTTTTGCGAGAGTATTACCCCAGAAGGATAAGCCGCGGCTGTAGATAGAAGAACTACGTAAATGCATATGTTCCTTTCCACATGAAAGTGTGGTCTTACCACATACAAAGTTTATCCAAAGTCTGGAGTGTTATTTGAGTCCATCAAGGACCATAAGGAATTTAATGTACGCTACTAAATTTCTCATATTTTTTCGAACTAATCAAAATAACTACTAACTAATATGTACATACTCGTACCCACATTCTGTGAATAAATTCACGTTACGGTGAGTATTACTTGTAACATTGTGTACGATACCATTGTTATGGCAAGGCTAAAGAAACCATTGATTGCTTTGTTATCCAATATATATGAAGTTCTAGACTGTGGCATTACTTTGTATAATATTAAATATAATTTTAGATGTAGCAACATTGTCGTCAACACGTCTATTGTCAAAGAAGCACGTAGAATTGACGAAAAAGACATAATTACGCATGTCTTCGTCATTGAAAACTGTTCTTATGTCTCTCCATGACCATGAAAGTCGAAGTATTGAGATGTAAAAATCAAATACAAACGCGATAATATTCGTAAAATTGATTTATTTCTTACGTATAACAACAACTAATCCTTGCGTGTTTACAATTAGCTTCTAAATTCCCTCATTCTGTTATTTTTCTATCGCTAATGGTGGTAGATGAGCAAACAGCACACTTGATGGTAGGTAAATGATACTGGCGCTCATGAGCCTATCGGTAAATAGAGCAGCAGGTAGTTCATTCCAGTGTGCCTACTCTTGAATCTCGATTCCAATCTTAAATCCAATCGCAGCTTGAATTTGAGCAAATTTGGTACTTACACTTGAAAGCGACACTAGCGCGTGATTGGAATCAAATTTGGTGGAATATTTTTGAACTAAATAAATTCGACTCTCGTCGATTAAATCAAATATTTACTACTCCCGACGTGATTTTGAGGTAGTTTAAAATCGTTAATGTTGCGCAATTTCAAGAAAGCGTCTTTGTGGTGATCGAGTTCGATAATTTAAAGTAAGAAAATACGACACATTTAGTGAAAATAACAACGGCAAATGCGAAGAATTTATTCTCGATTAATTCAAGAGTACCAAATATAAGTGAATTGAATCGGATTCGAAATTAGAATTGATTTCAAGAGTAGGCCCACAGATCCTCATCGATCACAGCGACCATTTCTCCCATGTAGCTTTATTTCATGTCAAGCTGGACGTGACTTTTAAACTATATAATTATATACCATAACTCACATCAGTATCTAACTTATGTTAGGAAACGTACCTAAATTACGTGACCAGTTCTTGGTCTTTAAAAATACCACGCAAAATGTCTGAATGCACTGAAGTTTTCTCGAGTTCCTGCAGTTTATACCTATAGTAATACGAGCAAACGTGACTTTTAAACTATATAACATAACTCACACCAGCATCTAACTTATGTATGGGAACGTACCCAAATTACGTGACCTGTTCATGGTCTTTAAAAATACCACGCATGGTTGTGCGAAGGAGAAAGTTAGATCGCCGTCTCTACTAAACCAAACTCTATTAAATACATTAATTATCAAAGTTTTTCAACTTCTAGTTTGCGAAAAATGTTTTAAAACCATATTAATGACTTACTATCTAAAAACTAGATGACTTTGGTGTGTACTACGTTCATCCATTGAGGTTAACATAATTGTAAAAAAATGGGTCAAGTTTCCTAATGGGTATGTGTACTAAAGACGTTCTGCCGACTCCACTTAGAGTGGAATGAAGACAGCATGTATTGAGTTTCATAAAGATTAATAAAAATAAACTCACATTATATAATTGACAGCGATCGCCAGGTACCATAGTGTGAAGACAATAATGCCAGTTTGTTCCTCATCCGCCATTTTCACTATAACAATAAAAAGAAATACGTGTGCTATTCCGTGTGGTGACGGAGTAAGAATATAATTCTCCACTCCCTATCTTACTCGGGGATGTCGTAAAAGACTACTAAAGGATATAGTAAGCCTATAACATCTATGGAAGAGAAAGAAAACTTGACACAAAACTCTATACCCCTGCCTGACCAGCATGGTATAGAAGGCCAATTTCCCTCCCGTAGGACATCCGAGCCCAGCAGTTGGGACGTGTATGGGCTGAGACAATTGGATGAGATGACGTATATAGTAGACCAGGGGCGCACGCTGCCTCGTTTGCGTCGTTCACTTAGATATTTACTATTCGGGCCGCACCAGTGGTCGGCCCAACGACGAAGGCGACGTACCACGGGTGGGTTACGAGGCCGCGCGCCGCCGCCCCTCTGTCGCCCCGGACGGAGCCGGGGGACGGGTGTGCTGACCGTAGCCAGCCCCAAAAATAAAAATATTTAAGTACTATACTTAATGATCTCTGATGTTTATACGAGTATCACACATTTGAAATAAACCCATTTTTATGGATTTTATCGCGTTTGTATTTGATTTTTAATTTGCCGATATTTCGAATACTTTTTAGTCAAATACAGACGTAATGAAAAAAAAAATTGTTTTATTTCAAATGGCTATTTGTTATTTTGAGACTATTTTAATTTTATTTTTTATCCCATGTCGCACCGCGTTGTAACTTGAATATATTGCTACCACTTACCTTCCCCTGCAAGCCGTAAAGCTAGGGGGAGACTTATGTTCAAGAATAAACATTGAATAGTTGTTGGATGAATGGATCGACTACTTAAAAATTAGAATGTTCTTTTTAATACATTCTTCTCCTAATAAAATAGAAATTCTTACACATTTATGTACCTACTACACGCAAAACGCCTGTAATTTTATTCCAATTATTTTTGCGAAGTTTCGAGATAATAAAAAGTGATTGCCCGGCCTCCCTAATGTTGGATTACTGGATTTATAATAATAGAAATACGTGAAGGCTTATAAGTAAGCTCAAAAGTAAATCGACTCCCAGTAAGAAGCCATCACGATTCAGACCTAGAACGACTCAATTTCTCGTAGGTATTTGCTAGCCAACATTTCCGAGAGCATTTATATATATTTACTCACCTGTAATAACTAATTATAATGAACAAGGAATTATTATTAAATATATTTTAGCATTTCGAACACTTTTCATTTAATTTATTGTTTTTTACATTTTCAATTTGACAAGCTTTGACACATTATTGCAAGAATAATTACTTCAGGCGTTCTTGTTTTATTCGAAACTAGCATAAATTAGTGGTTCTATACTCTTTGGAAGAATGACTAAATAGTGCATTATTAATAAAATTAGGAAAAAAAAAGAATTTTAGTTCATCTTCCACTTCTCAAATCTCATTAAAATAAAATAAAAAAGTGTTTAAGTTAGGTTGGTTTAATATTTTTGGTGGCCCGCTCAATTCGTGGTGAAGCGTAATTTGGGTGGTTATGGGGAGGTATCGTACGCTTTTATGAACATTGACAAGCGGGATATGACTGTAGCATGTCAAAAGAAAACTGTTAGTGTATTTTTGAAACTTAAAGTATGTTTGCCGTGTGGTGACGGAGTAAGAATACAATTCACCCATCCCTATCTTGCCCGTGGATGTCGTAAAAGACTACCATAGGATATAATATACACATGACATCTGTGCAAGAGACGGAAACCTCGAAATGAAACTCTACACCAACATGTCTGACCAGCATGCCATTGTAGATCAAATTCCCTTCTATTGTGTAGGAGACCCGAGCCCAACAGTGGGACGTATGTGGGCTGCGATAATGATGATAAAGTATGTTAATAATTATATATTTGAAATTTGTTACAGAAAAAGTAAACGGACGAAAAATTTTAAAGTAATTGAAGAAACAGTAAATTTTAAATTGAATTAAAAATTATAGGTACTCATAAAAGGCTAGTTGTATCTCTTATAAGCTTTATGCAATACTAGCATCCTGCCCTCGTTTCACTTCGGTTTCAGTAGTCTTATCTGCTGTGCCTGTTCCCGTGGGAATACCGGGATAAAATATAACCTATGTTACTCCCTAATATTACAGCTTTCAATTGGTGAAAGAATTTTTGAAATCGGTTTGGTGGTTTAAGCGTGAAAGCGTAACAAACAAACTTTCGCATTTATAATATTAAGTAGGGATGTTAGAAAACTACATACCTTCTGAACAAAATATAAGCCTGTACTTAAATTCTGATGAAGTAAATTGAGTATACAAATACTATTGAGATCTGTTTTGGCAAGACATTTGCAAGTGTCACATAAAAAGGGCAAGAGATGCAGACGATTTTTGCCACTATTCAGAACTTAGTGTCTTTAAACATAATTACATGAATATGACACGAAAATCGTTTTTAATTTAAATGTCAATGGACATAACATCTAGTTGGCCTTATTTCATAAGTAAACTTTGTTTTTGTGCGGTGACGATTTTCATTCCACATGGATGTCATAAAAGGCGTCTAAGGCATATAACATTAATTCAAGAGACGGAAACTTGAAATAAAATCCGTCTGACCAGCATGGTCTAGCAGGGTCAAATTCCTTCCTTCCTATTCCTTCCTTCCTATTATGGAGGAGGCTCTAGCCCAGCAGTGGGACGTATATGAGCCGAAATGATAATGAGATGATGAAACTTCGACGAACAGTAAAATGATTCAAACGGTAGTTGAATGGAATGCATGATACAATTCTTTTACAAATTTCTTATGAACTGTCCAATGCGTAATTAAGATGCTAATATACTTACTTAAGAGCGTTATCGGTAATCGGCACTTCTCGCATTTTAGGTATTTTGCTACGGTCCGATATCGACGCACACTAATGCACTACACACGCGCGAGTTCATAGAATGACCAGTCTTGAGCCTTGGCGATTATAATCAATCTCTAATATATTCTTCGGAGAAGGAGATTTTCAAAAATCAACATGATGTAAATTTTAAAATTTTTAATTAAAAACCAAATCTCATAACAGTAAAATGGTTAAAATTGTATTTTTAATATGCAAAATACAGGAAATAGTAAAATATAGGTACAGAGTATAACTTACAAGGAGACCCTCTGACGTGTGGGTCGGGGATTTCCATGATTTTTGGTGGGGTGGTAGAGGGGACACGAGGGTATCACAACTACTAGGGTCAACTGGGCCCTCGTTAAAAAGATTTTAAGGGTCAAAGTTGGATGGGTAATTTATGTACTAGAAAAATTCAAAGTCGAATCGCCAACAAGCGGTAATCTCGTGGTAACGTGCTCGCCGGCGGGAACTCTGGTCTTGGGTTCGAGACTCGACAACTTATTTTTTTTAAATTATCACATTATTGTGTAATAATTTAAAAAAAATAAAAAAACCCCAATCGACGTCCCTATCCCGGGACGTCGGTCGCCGTCACACGGTCAGGCTCTCTGCGGGTGACACACTAAATTCCCCGGTCCGGTCACGGTTTTAAAAGGAAGAAATCTTGAATTTCATTTTATACATACCCAAGAACAGTAATTTTCCTAACATCTACAATTTTTTTCGAGCTGCCACGACTTATCGTTTATTCGTACCTGAACTTCAAAACTCCGATAGCCGGCAGCGTCAGGTCGGCACCGATGATTGCGATGAGTTCACGGCGCTGCGTGGCCCAAGCGACGCAGGCCTCGAGCGTATGCCTCGCCGTGTCCTCGTCGCAATCGCAGTGGTGGCAGGACGGTGTACTCTTCCTCCCTACGACCTTGTGCAGGTATTTGGCGAAGCACCCATGCCCCGTCAACACCTGCACTAGTCGGAAGGAGAGCACCCCGTGCCGCCTTTCCAACCACTGCATCAGCACCGGCCGGAAGGCCTCCACGGTTCGCACCCCGAACCGAAGCCTCTCCAGCCGGACTGCCCAACGGGCAATGACGTCTCGGCGGGCGTCGACGCGCCAGGCGGTGAGCTCCCTTAACGAGATCACACCGCCCTCCGCTCGCACCCCCGTCACCCGCCGATACAATCCAGCGAGCATTTCCGCCTCCAGGTCCCACGGGGGAGTCCCGGCCAATAGGCACGCCGCTGCTGACCGCCATGGCCCTCTGTGGTCGCCACAGAAGAGCCCTAAGTTGGACGGTCATGGACCCCGCCCACACCGGTGCGCCGTACAGGGCCATCGACCGGATGACCCCCGCGTACAGCCGTCGGCACACATTACGACACCGATGTAAGCTTTCTCAAAGGCAAATGGAAGGAAGTAACGACGTACGTTCGCCTTGGGATCGCTTGGCTGTCTTCAGGGTCTCGGGGCGGGCGAGTCCAGCTCAGGCGGCGGTGAGGCAGCTGCGCGGGCGCGGCAACGCGAACAATAGGAGCGATAAAGGTGGTATTAAAATGACGCTTGTTTCTTGCGCTTGCGTGTTATTAATTTATACTAATTGAAATTAAAAAGGTAGTATGTTATTAGGTATACTTCATTATTTTAAGGTCATGTAACGCATAACATTACAGCATTTGTAAATGACGCTATGCCTATAAATAAGATATTATTCTTTTCGTCTTCTCAGTTCAACCATAAAACTATCAGTCCGTACAAGTCCACTGTTGGACATAGGTCTACCCACGAGAATGCCACTTGGAATGATTCTGTGCGCATGTCATCCGTTTATCTACCGCGTCGGCTGGTTGCCACTCGAGAACCTCTCTTCCCAATACATGATTCGATGAGTGAGACGTATGACCCATTCCCACTACAACGTGCATTTTTTTCGAGCTTCTGTTCTCCTACTGTTGTACACAAATATTATGTATTACGAAGGCTAATGTATTTTTAGTAGCCAAATCGTGGCAATTCTTCATCATCATCATATAATAATCATCAGTCATTTACGACACCCACAAACAAGAGAAGGGGTGGTAAATTGTATTCTTACTCCGTCACCACACGAATTTGATATTAGGTACAAATGGTCTATGTCAGTGCTTTTAAACAATATGGGGATCATAAGTGCGCCTCATGCCGCTCTAGCCGAGGGCGCGGGTGACGTGACCGGGGATTAGTCCTTCACCCGCCGAGAGGCCGACCGCGTGAGGAAAGACCGACGTCCTCCCCGACGGGGGGACGTCGATCGATGGGAGGGTACCCCAAATAGGGGATATTCCGTCGGGCAGACCACTGATGACAAGTAACCCTGCTCTGGTGGTCGGCCCAACGTCGAAGGCGACGTGCATCGTGGGTGGGTTGTGGATGTGCGTGCTTACGCCCCTCTGTCGCCCCGGACGGAGTGGTGCGAGGAGCGCACCGACCGCAACCCAACCCAAAAAAAAAATTAAAAAATATGGGTGTCATAAGTGTAGTGAAACACACGAAAGTTGGTTTAATACTAATTTATTATTTTAATACCCTCCACCTAGTTATAATTAATGTACTGACAATATATATCGACTTTTATTGTATTTGTTGTATATATTGTATACTACAAATTGTAGTATACTACAATAAGAGTCGATTGATTGTATAGTAAATAGTGACCAATTTTAGAAACAATCATAACCGCATTACTTAAACATAGTTTTATTAAAAATATATATTTACATTTATTCGGTTCTAATTAATTGTGCAGACAATTTGATAATAATGAATTGTTTAATGTGTTACATTAAATATTACAATTTGTAATTTGAATATATTAAAGTATGTCACAGTGATGTGTAAAGTATGTTTGGTAGCTATTTTTTGATATTATATGTTAAATACATGTACATTATAATCCTATAGCAAATCGTCTGACTAACCTGATATATACGCCAGTAGTAAACGAATCTGGGTGAAATTTGGTGTATAAAAATTTTATTCAATGGCACGTAGACTACTTTTTAACATAAAAATATCTATGCCCATTAACTATGTAGCGACAAAGTTCAGAAAACCTATCAAAAAACTGGTATAGGAAATTGCTAAATAAGCAATTTCAGAAATTGCTCATTAAACAATTATCATCACAATATGTCCCACTACTGGTCAAGAGTCTCCTCCATAAAGCGGGTTTCAGACTAAGCTATAATATAATAGCATATTAAGCACAACAATATCGCGCACCATACATTGTTAAGGACACGTTCACACTGTACTGTACTATATTTTATGAGCTATAAGCTATATTATATGCTATTATATTATAGCGTAGTCTAAAACCCGTTTAACAGGAGGTAAATTTACTTACTATACTCCAGTGTTCAGACACGTTGATATAGGGTTATATTTCGAGTTTGCCCTCTCTTGCCTAGACGCCATTTCCATATTAAATCCCTTAGCGGTTTTGTACGACACCCTCCGACAAGATAGTGACCGGTGAATAGTATTCTTCCTCCGGAATGCCTATGTATGTACATTTTACTGTGGCATCATTACCTGTGTGGTGACGATTCGATTTATTACCAGGAAAATGGGCAGCAGTACTCTGTAATGAATTGTATTCCTACTCTGTGAACACACGTCAAAATTATGTATTTTTAGATCTAAGATATAACCTAACCCTCAAAAGTCGATTGCGGAGTTAGCTTGACAATGCAGTTTGAAGTTCACTGCTTACAAGTTAAGAGCACAATTCCCTTAGGATAGTTTTGAATGACAATTGCTAAATGAAAGCGAATGGAACACTGAGTGTAAATAGCATCTGTACACAATGTATTTCATTTTTTATTTGTGCGAAAGCTTAATATACCCAAACAACCCGAACCTAAATACTTTTGGATTTTTTTCATTTGTGCAGTGAAAACATTCACTAAGTCGTCACTGATATGGTCACACTTATGTTAACGCTAATACTATATGTGTAGCTATGTTATATTCGCGACGATAGTTGTCTAAACTAAATCATCATCATCTTGCTCTTATCCCAATTACTTGGGGTCGACGCAATATGTCATCTGTTTTGACATATTGCAAAAAGTTTCGGAAATGACTTTTATGACCGGCCGCCTGCCTGACGTCAACCCTCCTTGGGAATGTAATCGTTGACCCAAATGGTACCAGATGGAGTTGGTCCGGGTCAATCTAGGGCTCTTAGTCGTCCTTTACGACACCCACGAGCAAAGCAAGGGTTGGTAGTATTTGAAGCCGCTACCACACAGCACCTGTCTAAACTAAATATATGTAAAAAAAATTTACAAATTTGAATTTAAGATCTAACAATTAATTTGAATATCCAAAAATAACAACTGTTTGTTCATAGTTTTAAGTTTTCACTTCTGTCAGAAGTCCTCATGACCGCTTGGTATTCTTTTTATTATTATAATCTAACAAAGACAACGCATTTAGTTCCATAAACAAATAAAGGACTCAATAATTGATGGTATTGAGATTTCTTCAGTAGTTTTCCAAAATTCTTAAGCGGCAACGAAGTATCCTTTTTGTAATTTTGCCAAGTAAGTCTGGCGGCACTCCATGTGGTCTGCCTTCCCATCTGGTCATTCATATGGTATCCACATATCTTCTCTTTTGGAGAATGATCTCATTTTCACGTAGTCCTATGAGAGAAGAAGAGGTACATTATTTTAGTTCAAAACACGCTATCGAGTCATGATAAAACATAAAAAGAGACGAAAATTTTAAAGTCATACAAAGGTAAACCAGATATCAATCATCATCGTCATCAGCTTACTACGCCCTACTAGTGAGTTCGAGCGTCCTCCACAATGGGAGAGTAATTTGATCTACAACATCATACTGGTCAGGCGGGTTGATATTGGGTTTTATTTTAAGTTTTCCATCTCTTGCGCAATTTTTATATATGCATAATATATCCCCTCAGTCTTTAACGACACCCTCAGGCATGAAATGAGGTGGTGAATTATATTCTTACTCCGTCACCGTATGGGAAACGGATATCTTTACAAATTCTAATTCACCGGTAACTGCAGAGGGTAAATAGGTAATTTATTACTGTACATCATTTTTATAATTAGTCATCATCATTTTTATAATTAGTCATCATCATTTTATTTCATATAGGTCCCACAGCTGGGCTCGAAACTCCTCCATAATAAAAGGGAAACTAAATTATACTATACGACGCTGGTGATGAGTTGGAATAGTTTTATTTGAAAGAAAGAAAGGCATTAACAATGAACTTAAAAAGAACTAAAATTAAACTTGATCAAAATAATAATTCTATATATTGTGATGATGTCTGTTGTTTGCGAAAGTATTACACATTATAATATTCACCCATGACCATGACTGCTGAAAAGTTCGAAACGTCGCGAAATCAAAAATGAAATACAAACATGACAAAGACCTTCTAAACGCCAGGACCAATTTTGATGAACTGTTTGTGTGAGTTCAGATGGATTCAAGAATAGTTTAGATTAACAAATGCATACGGTAGAATGTAAGAATACATATCATCACCGGATGATTTAAAAAACGACTAAGAATACTATTCACCTCCTGTGCTGTGGGACTGTGCTCTTGCCTGTGGGAATCGTAAAAGATGAATAAGGGATACAATGTACTGGGGTAATATACTATTTGGATCTTGTAGCAACTGCGTTTCACGTAGTTGTACAAATTCTTATTTACTGGCTTATTAGCCAACTTTGCTTCATGTCTCCCGCTTTGCATGGGAGGGAAGTGGAATCTTTCCAACTCCTCCTGTTTTTCTTTTCTAATTAAATTTGTTGCGGGTCCCAAGACAATTAAAAGCGCTTCCCAGGACTTCCTGAGGGTCAAACCTCAGTGTCTTATACGGAGACCATTGTGGATCCTGGCTTACAGGAGTTACAGTGGTGGGAATGTGTGGTGGGATTAGTCCCAAAAAAAAAAGGGATGTAATGTGCATATAACATCTATACAAGGGCAACTCGAAATAATACTTTTTGACCGGCTACTATTATTGTAGAGAAGGCTGGAGTTCAGTAGTGAGAAATTTAGGACATGCGATTTTGAGCTATATTCACCATATGCTAACTGAGAGTTCGATTATCGGGCGCCTAGTAATTGGAAATTTCATCATCATCATCTCAGCCCACATAGGTCCCAACGTTGAGTTTGGGCCTCCTCCGCAATGGGATGTCAATCGACCTACTACATCGCACTGGTAGTTTTCAGTTTCCCTTCTCTTGCATTGATGTTGCCTGCCAATCATATCTCGTAGTATTCTTTTACGATATCCACAGGTAAGAGAGAGGTGGATTGTATTCTAACTCAGTCACCACACAGATAATGGAAATTTGCCACCAATGAATTAAATTGAATACCATTCCTGTCGAAATATGACATTAACCTTAATATCTGGACTGAATCTGTGGAAGATGCCGCAGGGTAAAACGAGCATGTCGCCGGAGCTCACTGCGATACGTATCCACTGGTCCAAATCATCGCGAACATCGAAGTATCCAGAACCTTCTAGAAACAACCTGCAACATTAAAATGGCCATATAACGACTTACAGATGTTTTTTGAATACCTGGTCGTCCAAGCTCATCCTAATTAAATGAAATTGTTATTTTCTTAATGATTTCTGATGTTTACGCAAGTATTACACTTTTACAGACTTTACAGCATTTGTACCTATTTGATTCTTGATTAACCGATGTTTTGAACACTTCAACATTCATGGTCACGGGCGGACAGACTGCCCGCGACCGGCCCGTGACGGACCAATTCCCATCTTCTTCTATCTTGTGTTTTATTTTTTATCTATAAACAAAGATAAATCTATAAATAATACAAAACTCATGGACTACATATTTAAAGTTCTGAAAGCCTGCTACACTGATTCATCATTATCATCATTATCTCAAGCATATTTGCGTCAAAGTACACGTAACGTTATCGAAACCAATTTGTATGGGATTTAGAGAAGCGCCTCTAGCGGACGATAGGGACACTAAATTGTTTTTCGATAACGTTACGTATTAATATAATTAAATTTTAATATAACGTTATAGATATACATATATTTATAAAGATCAAAAGCAATATATATCGCTATAACGTTACATAAAAATATATTGTTATTTCGGGTTGTCGTTAAAGATCCTGTGTATGCTTACAGTACCGTCAAAATTGGCCGCCATTTATAATCCCATTCTTTATCTGTACGGGTAGTATACTTTGACACAAATATTCGTGTTCAGAGCCCACCTATAATTTATCATAATTACATAATTTATGCATAATTACTAATACTCTTATTCTCTAACTTCTATTACAATTAAGATATTAACCTGGTTTCTTCTTCTTCATGCAAATGTTCAATGAAGATAGACTTGAGGCTCTCGTCATAATCAGGCATGCTTTCTCTGGAGAACAATGTTTCAGACACAATATTGTATCCTCTTTCTTTCATCATTCGGTCAAGTACACCGTCGGTATCACAAGTTTTCATACTACACATATTACATATTCCACTGCAATATTAAGTATCAATAATTTACCATATATTCTATATCATCATCATCACAGCTCATATACATCCCACTGTTGGGCTCGGGCCTCCTTCGCAATAGGAGGGAATTTGACCCACTATACCATTCTGGTCAGACATGTTGGCATAGGATTTTATTTCGAGTATTCCTTCTCTTACACAGGCGTTGTGTGCATATTATATCCCTTAGTCGGCTCTTACGACATCCACGGGCAAGATAAGGAGTGGTGAATTGTATTCTTACTCCGTCACCACACAAAAAACGGTATTCTAAATGTGACTGTCCTATTATACCCACATATTATATCCTACCATCTTATCCGTGTGGTGACGAAGTAAGAATACGATTCACCACTCCCTATCTTGCCCGTGGGTGTCGTAAAAGACGACTAAGGGAAAGAATATGTATATAACATTATATAAGAAAAGGAAAACTCGAAATAAAACCCTATACCAATAGGTCTGACCAGTATGGTATAGTAGGTCAATTTGCCTCCCATTGTGAAGGAGGCTCGAGCCCAGCAGTGGGACATATATGAGCTGTGATGATAATGATTATACCCACAAATAGCAAAAACGCGTCCTTTTTAATATGTAGGTAAATTTCGTGAAAATGGACAAAAGTGTGTAACAGTCGGCCTCCCAGACCTATCTTAAACGCTTCCCAAGCGTGCATTATTTTCGCCGAAGACGGCTGCGGTGGTAATCACCGTACTGCCTGAGGCGGCTGAGAGGGGCCTGAATTATGAGGCCGTCCTAAGACGCGCCCGGCGGGAGCTGGACGTCTCCGACATCGGGGGCGTCGAGGCGAGGACCCGCAAGGCCCGGACAGGGGCTCGAATACTCGAGTTCCCTGGGGCCGAGGCCGCGAAGACGGCCGATAGTTTGGCCACGATGCTGAGGGGGCTGTTCGGGCCAGAGGATGGAGTCCGAATCGCCAAGCCCGTCAAGTGCGCAGATATGCGCCTCACGGGTCTGGACGACTCCGTGGCGGTGGAGGACATCCGGGAGGCCATTATGGCGCGTACCGGGTGTGCCTCGGACACCGTCCGGATTGGCACCATCCGCCCTGGTCCGGGCGGCGTCGGTGCTGTCTGGGTGCAGTGCCCAGTGGAGTCGGTCAAGCAATTGGCCGACTCAGGCAGGCTCCTCGTGGGCTGGAGTTCGGCGCGGGTAACCGTGCTGGAGCCCCGGCCTGCGAGGTGTTATAAATGCATGGCGGTCGGGCATACCCGACCGACATGCAGAAACTGCTTTGACTGCAGCGGGCTATGTTTCCGTTGCGGTCAGGCTGGACACCAGGCGGCATCGTGCTCTGCGGTGCCCCACTGCCCCGCGTGTGCGGCGGGCAATAGGCCTGCCAAACACCGCATGGGCTCTGGGGACTGCAGACCCCCGGCATCGGCCCCGAAGGGGCGGGGCGGCCCATCGACCGGGCCAGGCCCCGCTCCGAGCGCGGCCCGATCGCCCGTTAGCGCGGAGGAGGTGACGATGGATACGGACCGTTAATGGACCCCGTATCCATTCGTCTCCTCCAGGCCAATCTCAACCACTCATCACGCCGGTGCGCAGGACGTGTTCCTGCAAGCCATGGCGGAGTGGTTGATAGGAGTAGCCGTAGTGGCGGAGCCGTACGTGGTGCCCGACCGGATTAACTGGTTGGGTAGCACCGATAGCACCGTGGCAATCGTCGCCTCCACGTCGTGGCCTTCGTCGTCTCTGACCCTTAGGGACAGGGGCGTCGGATACGTCGCGGCGGACTGGGGGGAGATTACGCTCTTCGGAGTTTATCTCTCCCCTAACTGGAGTGTGACCGATTTCGAGGCCTTCCTCACCATCATGGAGGCCTCGTTACGGCGACTGGCATCGCGCCAGGTCTTCGTCCTGGGGGACTTTAACGCCAAGTCCGTGGCGTGGGGGTCCCCTAGGACGGATGACCGAGGACGGGCGATCGAGGAGTGGGCGGCGGCACTGGGCCTCTGTTTACTGAACAGGGGCTCGGTGCATACGTGCGTGCGACAACGGGGCGGGTCGATAGTGGACCTTTCGTTCGCTAGCCCCGAGGTCGCCGCACGCGTGGGGAGCTGGCGCGTCGTGGAGGAGGTGGAGATCTTGTCGGACCACCGGTATATCCGGATGGAGGTCTCCCCTGCAATCCCGACGCCCAGCAGGGGTCACGGGGCGGATGGGCGTCCTGCGTTCCCGCGATGGGCTGTGGGTCGCTTAGACCGGGACCAGCTGGCGGAGACAGCCATCGTATACTCGTGGCTGTCCTCTGCCCACCAGTGGGACGGGGTGGACGCCGAGGCTGGCCGCATACGCAGTGCGTTGACGCAGATCTGCGATGCGGCCATGCCCCGGGTACGGCGTCTGCCCCCGAGGAGGGGTGTCCACTGGTGGTCCCGGGAGCTGGCGGATCTCCGGGCTGCGTGTATCCGCGCTCGGAGGGCCTACACCCGCAGCCAGCGGCGCCATCGCGACGCGGAGCGGGAGGCCGTGCTTTACGAGGGCTACCGCAATGCGCGGTCGGCCTTCAGGCTGGCCGTCCGCTCCGCCAAGGACGTCAGTCGGCAGGAGATGCTGGACGGTCTCGACCGTGACCCCTGGAGACGCCCCTATCGCGCGGTGCTGAATAGGCTACGCGCGCGGGGCCTTCCCCTCACCGAGACTCTCCAGCCCGGCCTTCTCACCCGGGTCATCGAGGACCTGTTCCCGCGGCGGGCGGAACACACGCCCCCGGTCATGGCTCCGCCAGACACTGACCGGGAGGCCGACGACGACAGTGTTCCGCCCATCACGGAACCCGAGATGGGGGTGGCGGTGACGCGCATGCGCGCAAAGTCTACCGCCCCCGGGCCCGACGGTGTTCCTAACCGCGTGCTGGCCCTGGTCCTCGAACACCTGGGACCCCGCCTCAGGGAGCTGTTCGACGCGTGTTTAGCGTCCGGACGGTTCCCTGGGTGCTGGAAGGAGGGAAGGCTGGTGCTTCTGCCGAAGCCGGGACGGTCTCCGGAGTCGCCTTCGGCCTACAGGCCTATCGTGCTGCTCGATGACACGGGCAAGCTACTGGAGAGGGTGGTAGCTGCCCGCATCGAGCGGCACCTCGTCGGCACGGGGCCCGATCTGTCGGACGCCCAGTTTGGGTTTAGGAGGGGTCGTTCGACGATCGCGGCTCTGTTGCGCCTGAGGGCCGTGGCGACTGAGGCCGTCACCGGCGGGGGAGTGCTGTTGGTGGTGTCCCTAGACATCGCCAACGCATTCAATAGTCTGCCATTCAGCTGCATCAGGAAGGCGCTCCGGTATCACGGGGTGCCAGTTTACCTGAGGCGGCTAGTGGCAGACTATTTGGAGGGGCGCAGCGTCCTCTGCACCGACCGAGCAGGGGACGTTGTGCGGACGCCCATGACTTGCGGTGTCCCACAGGGGTCGGTCCTCGGACCCACCCTGTGGAACATCGGCTACGACTGGGCGTTGAGGGGGAGCCTCCCGCCCGGGCTGGGCGTGATTTGTTACGCCGACGACACGCTCGTCACAGCCCGCGGTGGGACGCTAGAAGAGGCGGTATGCCTGGCGACCTCGGGTACCGAGGAGGTCGTCAGACGGATCGAGGCGCTGGGGTTGAGGGTCGCCCTGGACAAGACGGAGGCCCTCTTGTTCCATGGGCGCACTATGAGCCCTCCCATCGGCGTCTCGATCACCGTCCACTCGGTCGACATCAGCATCCGGGCCCATATGAGGTACTTGGGCCTGGTGCTCGACGGGCGATGGTGGTTCCGGGAGCATTTCCGTAGGCTCGCTCCGCGGCTCGTCGGCACGGCGTCCGCCCTATCGTGGCTTATGCCGAACGTGGGCGGACCGAGCGCTGCGTGCCGACGGCTGTACGCGGGGGTCATCCGGTCGATGGCCCTGTATGGCGCACCGGTGTGGGCGGGGTCCATGACCGCCCGACTTAGGGCCCTTCTGTGGCGACCACAGAGGGTCATGGCGGTCAGGGCCATCCGCGGATACCGCACGGTGGCGACGGAGGCAGCGTGCCTATTGGCCGGGACTCCTCCGTGGGACCTGGAGGCGGAGATGCTCGCCGGACTATATCGGCGGGTGACGGGGGTGCGAGCGGAGGGCGGTGTGGTCTCGTTAAGGGATCTCACCGCCTGGCGCGTCGACGCCCGCCGAGACGTCATCGCCCGTTGGGCAGTCCGGCTGGAGAGGCCTCGGTTCGGGGTGCGAACCGTGGAGGCCTTCCGGCCGGTGCTGATGCAGTGGTTGGAGAGGCGGCACCGGCAAGCACGGGTGCTCTCCTTCCGACTGGTGCAGGTTTTGACGGGGCATGGGTGCTTCGCCAAATACCTGCACAAGGTCGTTAGGAGGGAGAGTACACCGTCCTGCCACCACTGCGATTGCGACGAGGACACGGCGCGCCATACGCTCGAGGCCTGCGGGGCTTGGGCAGTGCAGCGCTGTGAACTCGTCGCAATCATCGGTACGGACCTGACGCTGCCGGCTATCGCTAGGGCGATGGTCGACAGCGTCGGGAATTGGGACGCGGTCGCAGCCTTCTGCGAGACAGTGATCTTGCGGAAGGAGGCGGCGGATCGCCTGCGTGAGGAGCGCAGCCTCGATGAGGAGATCCGCCGCCGGCGACTGGGGCGGCGCAGGCGCAACTATCTGCGCCTCATGCCGCCTTAGCCGAGGCCGCGGGTGACGTGACCGGGGATTAGTCCGTCACCCGCCGAGAGGCCGACCGCGTGAGGAAAGACCGACATCCTACCCGAGGGGGGGACGTCGGTCGATAGGAGGGTACCCCAATAGGGGGTATTCCGTCGGGCCGACCACTGACGACAAGTTAACGCTGCTCCAGTGGTCGGCCCAACGACGAAGGCGACGTGGTTTTCGGGTGGGTCGCGGGAGTTGCGTGCTTAAGCCGCTCTGTCGCCCCGGACGGAGTGGTGCGGAGGCGCGCCGACCGCGGCCCACCCACAAGAAAAAAAAAAAAAAAACGTGCATTATTTCATTTAATTAATAACCGCGCGAGTTGCGATATGTACTCATCAAATGATATCTACATTGTTAACCATCGTGTCTTTATAGATGCCGAATACTAAATATATTCAATCTAAGTCCAGCATTTAGTGTTGCGACGTAATAAGAATATACGAATAAGAATATGATGGTGAAGGTATGTCGTGTGGTTACAGTGTGAAGTAGTTCACCAACCCCTTTCTTGCCTGTGGTCTTGTATAACAAGACGATCAAAGGATTATAATATGCAACTGAAATCTATGTAAGAGACGGAAAACTCGAATGAAAACCCTATACCAACACGTCTCATCAGCGTGGTCTAGTGGGTCAATTTCCCTCCCATTGTGGAGGAGGTTAGAGTCCAACAGTGACACGTATATGAACTGTGAGACAGCTTTTATCGCATATCTATATCTATACCAATAAATAAAATTGGAGTGTCTGTTTGTAATGTCAAAATAATAGGCTTTTTTCATACTCACACGGTTATTTGCACGACACCTATGCCTAAAATGTAAATTAAAAATTTTTGTGTCTGTCTGTCTGTCTGTTTGTTCCGGGTAATCTTCAAAACGGCTGGACCGATTTCAAAAATTCTTTCACCAATGGAAAGCTATAATATCAGGGCGTAAACTAGGCTATATTTGATCCCGGTATTCCCACGGGAACGGGAACTAAGCGGGTAAAACGACTATAACCTATAACCGAAGTGAAGCGAGGGCGGGTTGCTAATGTTAAATAAAACTTTTTACCGGCTTTTGCGTTTGTGTTTATTTTCTAGAACACAACGTCTCGATGGTTGACAAGGTTTATGGTCACAGGAGCACTTAAATATATGAGAATTATTAGTTTAATTTGTTTCAAAACACTTTTTCATAGACGACAATATTTAAAGCATGTTTTTGTATTTTTAATTCATTATTTGCAATTATTTTCGCTTCTCATTTTATTCATGTGAACCGTAGAATAAGAACAACTATGATATGTTACAGGACTTTTTCCTTCGATTCTTTTCCAGTTTAGAAAGACTTAAGAAATTAATGAATGAGGCGGTACATATCGAGGCGGTTTGGATTTTAATAGAATGTGTTAATTTCTTTTCTTTAGTTAGTAATGGTAACGCCAGGTCGTGGCATATACAATGCTTTTAATATAACTTGAAACATAATGCGAATTTATGCATCGAATTGATGGCGATGCCTTGAACCGATCAATTTTAACGAATATAACACTTTTGAACCTCCAACAGAAGGAAGTGCTGGCCATGAACGACTAAGAACTCGGTGCCAGTGGTCGGTTTAATGGCGAAGGGGAGGGAAAACTGTGGGTTGTGGGCTCGCACGCTGACCTTGCATCGCCCCAGATGGAGTAGACCACCCAACAGAAGGAAGTATAGGTAAAATTAAAGTAAAATATTATGAAATGGCTTACTTTCACATCATTTTATTTTTACTACAAACGGTGGCAAAGAAGCGAGCAATACACATGACGGTAAGTGTTGCTACCACTCATGGACCTCTACAGTACCAGGGGCACAGCTAGGCTGCTGCCTACTGCGCATAAAGTGAAGCGAGTGTGAAATACTAAAGGCATCACTAAAACCCACTACACGTAAACACCTTCAGAGAGTTGGGCTTTCGGCTCTCTCGGAAGGTGGTGAAACTGGGCAAAGATTGATCATGTCATTGATTTTGGCAATTACAAATTGAAAATTTCTGCTGTACGCGCTATTCATGCGATATTAGAAATTTCTCTAGCTATTGTTTTGTTTAATAACTACGATGCTAGGAGGACGTTGGATTTTCAGTTCAAAATTTGCTATTCTTGCATTGCTGTAGTGCTACTTGCCTATCGTGGTATAATATTACCAACTCTTATATTACTCATGGGTGTCGTAAAAGGGGGAAAAAATAGCTTTACATCAACCTGGGCTAGACACAAAAATACAAAAAAATATATTTCGTTGAAAAAAAGCATGGTCTACTTGATATTAATTGTTATAAATCTTTTATTGACAAATTACAGTAAAACTAGTCATATTGAAAATACTTACTAATATTATAAATGCGAAAGTAAGTTTGTTTGTAACGTTTTCACGTTTAAATCGCTGAACCGATTTCAAAAATTCTTTCACTAATGGAAAGCTAATATCTGGGAGTAACATAGGCTATATTTTATCCCAATATGCCCACGGGAATGGGAACTACGTGGGGAAGGCGACTGAAACCTAAGCGAAGCGAGGGCGGGTTTCTAGTATTTTATAAACCATTCCATACTTTTTTAGTATATGTCAATAAGTAGTCATCATCTCATCATCATCATCTCAGGCTATATAGGTCCCACTGTTGGGCTCAGGCCTCCTCGACAATGGGAGGGGAATTGACCTACTATTCCACGCTGGTCAGACGTGTTGGAATGGCCCTTCTCTTGTATTCCATCACCACACGGAATAATTCGTCAACTTCCTTTTAATTTAAATTTATCGAAAATTATTTTCTACTTTTGTTTTGATTGTTTATTAGAGCTTTTTTATTATTACTTTTTAGGTTTATAATATTCTATTAGTCTGCTTTTCTTTAATTTTTAACCATTACTTATTGAGATGAAATTAATCTATATCACCCTGGTCAGAGGGGTTGGGCATAAATCTAAATTTTTTACCTTGAGATATTCTACACCAGTCTTTTTGAATAAATCTTCCAAAGTAATAAATTCCTGTGGGTTTTTATGACATTCGAAACGTGGGTCGATTATATTATTGTCTATGTACCAAACTTTAACCATGATTGTTATATTATTTAAAATAATATATGTTAACTGTTTTTACTTAAGCTTCTCCTAACTAAATGAAATAACTACGAATGTATCATTTTATATTTATTTCGCACATTATAATAGTTGTCCATGTGTGCGTGCGATATGGCGTTTATTCATATTATTTACATATTTATTGGTTTTTTTAAAGTTTATTCTTATCAACACTATATTAGGGGACACTATGTTCACAATATTAGGGGACCCTGTAGCCCAGGGGCCTCGCATCATTGACACGGCTGATAGGGTGGTAACTATGCCCCTTCCAAGGGCACAGTCAAGCTGCTGCCTATACCGTAAACGAATTTCTCTTCTTAAACTTCAAAAAGAACACATCTTAGCGTTGAGAAAACATAGCAGCAGGTAGTTCATTCGAGATCCTCCATATACGTGGGAGAAGTGTGTGAGATACACAAGAAGATTACCAGCTGGTAGACTATGACGAAAGTCGTATTGACAATCATTGATCACCTAATGATCCTCAAGGTACCGCAGAAACTTTATAGTTTTCTCCATTACTTTGGAAAGCAAGGATGTTATTGCAATCGACCTGTAATTAGATGGTTCAACCTGTACCCAACCTTGTCATTAGTGGCCCATTCAGACACGTTACCCTTTCAGGTTCCGTCTCTAGCACTTACACGATCAACCTCTCTTTGGATGACTGGACTAATCCCTGGTCCAGTCACCTGCTGCCTAGGCTAGGGCGGCATCAGGTACTCGCACTAGCGCCCCCTAAATCACCGGTGGCGCAGCGTATCGCCGTAGAGGAGTTCCTCCCCCGCACTCGCTGAAGATGGCGACCGTGTTCCAGTTCTTAACGCTGTCAATAATCATTTTCACGGCGGCCAGCAGCGTCAGGTCGGCACCGGCGATTGCGACGAGTCTATGGTGCTCCTAAGCCCAGGCCATGCAGACCCTAGCGTGTGCTGCGCCTTGACCTCATCGCAACCGCACTGCTGGTCGTATTTTCTCTTTTCGCGACTGTGTGCCATGGTACTTGCCGAAGCAATTGCCAAAGCCCTAATAGTAGCTGCACTAGTCGGAAAGAGTGGGCTTCGTTTTCGCTGCTCTATCCACTCAGTCAATACCGGACGAAGAGCTCTTCAGTCGTGCTACCCAACGGATAATAACTTCCTGACGAGCGTCCTCGCACCAGGCAGCCACCGCATTTGGTGGCATGCCGCCACCCTCTTCGCACGTTTTAGTCATCCGGCGGTTGAGTTCGGCGAGTATCTCCGCCTACAGCTCTCACGGGGACACTCCTACACACACCGCCGCCGTCTCCGTCGCTACCTTGCGGTAACCATAAGAGGCCCTGATCAACATGGCTCTCTGTGGTCACTACAGGTCAGACGTTTCGACTACACGGGTACACCGTACAACTCCATTGAACGGATCACCACTGCGTACAGACGTCGACAGTAGGCGCTAGGTCCGCCCATATCAAGCATGAGCTGCAAACTTCCTCTAAATACCCCAGCATGATTGATGTCCCATAGACTCGGCCCCAAGACCGACCCTTGTTGGACATCGTGCGACATGGGCGATCACACAGCGTCTCTGATAATTCAAGATGACTGAATATATTTTCTATACATTCCACTTAAATGAAAGAACTTAAAGGTGAGAAAATTATACAGTTAATATGATACAAAATGCTTAGAAATGCTTTATACCACCGTAACATTTGACAACAGCTTTTCGCGCTGTTATATAAATTTTAACTATTATAAATTTTTATATGTAAATTCAAATCTAAAATTGTTAAATATTTACTAAAACAATTATTTTACTATCATACAATGCTAAATTAATAGTAAAAAAAAACAGGCCATTATTTCATTAAATAAGAACTAAAAGGAAAGTGAAAACTAAAAGAATTATCAAAACAAAAAAAACAAAACCCTATCCCACCTATTCCTATATCTGCGCCTAATGCCGCCCTAGCCGAGGCCGCGGGTGATCGGACCGGGGAATTGTCCGTCACCCGCAGAGAGGCTAACCGCGCGACGGCGACCGACGTCCCAGGACGTCGAGAGGTGAGGGTACCCGAAAGGGTATTCCGTCAGGCCGACCACTGACGACAAGTCACATCTGCTCCGGTGGTCGGCCCAACAACGAGGTGACGTGGGTACGGGTGGGTTATGGGCCCGCGCGCCGTCCTTTCATCGCCCCGGACGGACTGGACCGCGCGTGCGCTTACCATAGCCCACCCATAAAAAAAAAAAAAAAAAACACACACCTATTCCTCCAGCGTGGAATAGTAGGTCAATAACCCTCCCATTCTGGAAGAGGTCTGAGCCCAACAGTGGGCGATACATAGGCTAAGATGATGATGATTTGAGGCAAACTGAAAACTTGTCACATACCTTTCCTATTATACCCCAATACGGAACTGCAGACCTAGCTGGTGAGTAGCGGGGCTAAATCAACCCCTAAATTTTTTAATATTTTCTTTCTTTTTTTTCTGACAGTATTCTAACTCAACATTTATACAGAAACTGAATATTTTTTCATGTTAAAATGAATCAACGATTATAACAACTTGTGTGATAATTATCTGTAAGGTTAGGAATTACTGCCAAAACAATATCATTGTATTTTAATCCATGATGTTTATCTAACATCTCGTGACTTTTTTGAGTGTTTTCTCTACTAAAGTAGTCTCACTTTAGTATCGTTTTTTTTTTGCAAATGACAAACTATATTTTCACCAGACATTTTAAAATTATTTAAATTTTAAAACGTGTAACATTATCATACATCATACTGAAAATAACGACTCTGAAATGCCGACTAGAAACCTCATGGCTATTGTAAATCACGTGGGCTCGCCAGAGCCAATAGTAACTCGGCAAGCAAGGACGCAGACAACTCCCGATAAACCCTCTCTCTTAACTTGCCTATAGCGCTACTCACTCTCACCTATCCATAATTTGTTAGATCACCTGGCAGGTAGAAAGTCCCAATAAAATGATCTCTCTTTTTGAGAATATTATTTTTCAGTTATAAATTATATCTATTAAAATTGTAAGCCTCAAATACATCTTTAATATTTTTTTTTTTGCAAAATGGCAATATTAAAGCCTAACTAAATCGTCTGGCTTATTTTTTTTATTCATTAAACATTACACTGTAACATATAAAAAATGCATATTGCCTTAAACATATTTTTGGAGTAAAATTATATTAAAAAAAAATTGGGGTCGATTTAGGCCCGTTACTCACTAGCCAGGTCTGCGATTCTGTATTGGGGTATAATAGGTGTAATATGTGACAAGTTTTCAGTTTGCCTCAAATACCTACCCAAAAATTGGTGCCAGCTCTACTAATATTACGCTCAACGGGCACAGAAGATAAAGTAATTTTGAACCACATTGTTAGCTACAACAAATGGATGCATTATGTTAATTGCAAGCGCTCAGCAAATTCATTAATTTCTGGTTCATGAAAATTGATTCACTGGAAAATTTTTGATCGCTGTTTAATAGTCTAGTCCAGTGATGGGCAAAGTACGGCCCGCAGGCCAACTACGGCTCGCGAAAATATTTAATCCGGCATGCCAAGAGTCCATCCATCCTAAATATTCTAGCTAGCATTTTGCCGCGAAAAATAAAATCCTACGTTTCCGACGAATCCGGCAAAATGTAGATCCGGTAAATGTATCTGTTGAATTGCAGTTGGTAATTATTGAAATGCAGTGCAGTATCCATTTAAAGCAATTGTTCTTGAATCCCACAAAATTAGATTTATATAGAGCGCTACCGAAAACTGAATTCTCAAAGATCTTTGCTTACGCCCAGAAAATTATGGCGATGTTTGCGTCGTCTTATATGTGTAAACAGACCTTTTCAACCATGAAATTGCGGCAAAACTCAATCAGAAACCGATTGACTGATGAACACCTTTTCGCACTGCTGACAGTTGCTTCGTCACAAATGAAACCTGCTTTAGAAAATATTATGGAAAATCAAAAACAATTCCATATGTCTCACACGCCTAACAAGGCGTAACAGTAAAAGCTATTTTGTTTATTGAAAAGCTTTACTACAAAATGCATTTTTCTATAATTCTGGCCCTCCTCTAGAATTTCTTAAACTTTGTGGCCCGCCATTAAAAAAGTTTGCCTGCCACTGGTCTAGTCCATCAGTTTTATTTATGACAACTATTACCAGATCGACATCAGCTTCATGTGTACTGTGCCAACTTGAATATACAGAGCATATCTATCATCGCCTTCGGTCCATCGCGAAGCTGTCGCAGCAGCATCGTAAAGTAGAACCTTTCTTAGGAGCACATTCACCGGCAGTAAGGTGTAATTGCCGCCAACGAGTCATCACGCTTTTTATATTTTTAATTATTTTATTTTATACTACCTATATTTCAAAATATAGTAAGTATTGTGGCAATTTTAATAAATAACCATAATTTTGCTCTCATATACCGTAAGGTTTTACTTCGAACTTTCCATCTCTTACACGGATCTCATGCCCATGTTATAGTTTCTATAGTTTACGACACCAAGACAAGCTAAGTGGTGAATTGTATTCTTACTCTGTCACAATACAGAAACCTAATTATGAATTCTCCTCTAACTCTTACACTTTTTAATACAAACTTTTATTGTGATATTTATCTTCTCTTTAAATTACAACACGCCATCTGTCATCACATCACCGTTTAAACTATTTGCCTGTAATTATGTAAAGGGAATATTTTGAAAAACTAAATATCGCCATTAATTGGTAAAATTTAATTATTTTTACAAAGCTACGTATAAAGCAGCTAGTGCAGGCTGTTCAATGTTCTTCTGGCCTAAAGTGTTGCTGGATGATATCCGTAAGTTAGTGTAGACTCGTAGCCATCACTATATATCTTAGTCAAACTATTATGAACCTAAAATTTAAGTTACTGAATTAAATCGATTGCAATAAGCAGTAACGCCTGAAGAAATTGCATTTGCGTTGCATTTATGATAATATGTGAAACATAGACTCGTATTATCCTTGTGGTATTGCATTATATACTCCTCTTCTATGGCACATATTGCGAAAAGTTTATCATCATTATCATGCTGCTCTTACCCCAATTACTTGTGGTCAACACAATTTGTACTCTTATTCATAGTATATATTGCAAAAGTAATTGGCATAGTTTTATGATCAACCACCTGCCTGATGTCAACCCTCCTTTTAAGCTCTAGTATTGGGATTTATTTTATTATTAATTTAAATAGGTAGGCAGAAAAAATACAGAGGAATTGTCTTTGTAATTTTTGGAAAAGAAGATAAGAATAGGTATATGTTATCAGGCAATCTTCCTTGGAAGTTATAGGAAATAACTTCGCAAAGAAAATAGATTGCCAGTGTCGTGAGTTAGATTCTTATTCAGGACAATAATTTATGATATCCACAAACTGTTGTTCTCAATCTGGGTGTTATTTGTGTCCCTTAAATTATATGTCTGTAAAGTCCCAAGCGATACAAGAATTATTTCTGTAGTGCAGGGTGTTGGTTTAAAAAAAGATACCACTCCAATAGTTATGTAACAAATTCAAAGACGTATAGAGAACATTAGCAGTATTACAGACCTCTAGCAGGCAACTTCTATTGGAGAACATGCTGGTGTACAAAAGTAAAAAGTATATTATATTTTCATTGGCATCGTAAATAATGACTAACATCATCTTGAAAGCCTTTGTCAAACCGTCTACCCTAATAGTCAGATAGCCTTACTAAATTAATCTTATATCTTTAAACGAGCAATTCTAGGTACGGGTGGGTTATGGGCCCGCGCACCGTCCTTTCATCGCCCCGGACGGACTGGACCGCGCGTGCGCTTACCATAACCCACCCATAAAAAAAAAAAACCTAAAAAGGCATAGGTGTCGTGCAAATAACCGTGTGAGCATGAAAAAGGCCTATTATTTTGACATTACAAACAGACACTCCAATTTTATTTATTGGTATAGATTAATACTAATGTAATGTGTGTAACCATGAGAACACTGTCGATAAACTGTTTTGCAGTTTGGCAGAAAATAATTCAGAATAAAATGTGTATACTACAATTATAAATAAATAAAAAAATTAAAAAAGAAATAATGATATCTGATGTTTACGCGAGCACTACACATTGTAAATAAAACTACTTTTACGGATTATATCGCGTTTGTATTTGATTTATGATTGCCCGACGTTTCGAACACTTTGCAATAAATTTGTACTAAAATGTGGGTCAAAATTTAATAAATTTATAACTAATTTTCTGTATCGGCAAGATAATTATAAATGTCTGTAATAACGATTACTTGTTGGACGTGAGACACCTTAGTCCGCCCGTGACCATGAATGCTGCAAAGTGTTCGAAACGTCGGGCAATCATAAATCAAATACAAACGCGATATAATCCGTAAAAGTAGTTTTATTTACAATATAAAAGAAATAATTAGTGCTGTATTAAAAAAATGATTTATTAGTCATTATTTGCTGATTATTTGGTAATCCCTTAGTCGTCTTTTACATCACCGACGGGCAAGAGAGGGGGTGAATTGTATTCTTACTCGTCACTACACGGCAACAAGTACATTTTTTTCTGTGCCAATCATCTCGTGAGAATTTTTCTCTGCATTCTGCTCTTTCTCTTTGCCTACTAATATTGTATAAACATTTTTTTTGGTGGCCGCGTGGCCCTGGTAGTGGCAAAGGTCCATGAAAGATAGTAATTACCTATCATTACGTGGTCTGTTCGCTCATCCGCCACTAAATACAAAAAAAAAAACAGCATTTTCTTTTTAAATTGTAATTTCTTTTCTAAGTAATTAGGCACAGAATTTGATAGCGACGCCAAGGTCGAAGAAATTAAGTAACAATTACAATAGTTAATTCAATTTGTATTTAAATGGTATTAAAATAATAAAATAGTAATACAATTCACCACCTTATCTAAAGACGACTAAAATATAATATGTATTTAATATTTATACAAGAGAAGAAAACCTCGAAGTAAAACCCTATACCAATACGTGTAATAAGCATGGTCTAGTATAATATAAGGTCAATTTTGCTACAATTGCGGAGGTGGCTCGAGCAATGGGACGAATGAGCTGACAAGACAGTTAAAGCATACTTTTAACTATCCAGAAACTAAAACACAAGACTACAAAAAAAATATAGGTAACAAACATATGCTTGTGTCATCAACCATCTATTATGTTCACTCTACATGCCCTTTAGCAAGCCTAAGTTTGGAGTTTTAGAATTCATATTAAACAATAATGAGTTCTTATATTCCAAATTCCTTTCATTTGGATAGTTTTGATTGGCTAAATTCATCATCATCGTCATCAGAACTTTTATACGTCTCCCTGTTGGGCTCGAGCCTCTTCCAAAACTGGAGGGAAGTTGACCTATTGATTGAACGAGTTGGTATATTTTGCTTGAAGGATTCCTTCTCTCACATAGATGGTATCTACATATTAACCCTTAGTCTTCTTTTCCTACGGGCAAGAAAGAGGGCGGTGAAGTGTATTTTTAGCCCGACACCGCATAGTATAATAGCTCTGTAACATGTTTTTTTTACGTAAGTAAAAGGACACATTTAGTTATAAATTGCAACACGGTCAAACAATTGGTTGTGTTGGAATGGATTCTTCGAATAGAATTCAAAAACTCTAAGCAGATGCAAAGAATCCTTTGTGTAACTTCTCCAAATAGCTCTGACGGCACTCTATATTATCTGCAGGTCTGTTAAGCGGTAATGGCATATGTTCTTCATTGGAGAATCTTTTAATTTTCACGTAGCCCTATGGTAGAAAAAATTGCGCATTATATTAGCCACATCGAACACACACGTTTTAAAAAGAGTTTTGGGTTATTAAAATAAGATTGATTTTTCTTTTTACATTCAGTAAAATAAAAAAAAATGAGCCAAGCGAAATCGGTCTGTGTAGAAAGATCTTTCCGTACAGACGGACTTCGCTTCGTTCATTTTTTTTTAGTATTGTATTTTAACATGAGAATCCCCAACAATCAAGAATCAACATGAGAATTAGCATTCTCTTATGTTAAAATACAATACTTTTTATTCCTGAATCACAACGGATTCCGAAGGAATTTAAGAATAAATAAGTAGTGGTCAACTAGTAGGTCTACAAATGAACATGGACAAGACGAAAGTTATGTCTAATGCCCATGTCATTCCTGTACCGGTCCTAGTTGGGAATGCGATTCTCGAAGTTGTGGATCATTATGTTTACCTAGGAAAAGCAGTCCAGTTAAGTAGATCCAATTTCGAGAAAGAGGTCAGCTGACGAATCCAACTCGGCTGGGTAGCGTTCGGGAAACTTAAGAGCATCTTCTCGGCCAATATGCCGCAGTGTCCGAAAACAAAGGTTTATAACCATGCCTTACGGCACTGAAACTTGGTCTCTAAATGTCGGCCTCATAAAAAAGCTCAAAGTCGCTCAGCGTGCTATGGAGAGAGTTATGCTCGGTATTTCTCTACGTGATAAAATCCCGAACACGGATTTCCTTAGAAGAACAGGTGTAACCGACATAGCCCGCAGAATAAGCACGTTGAAATGGCAATTGGCAGGCCACATCGCTCGCGGAACCGACAACTGTTGGGGAAGAAAGGTTCTTGTGTGGCGACCACGAATCGTACGGCGCAGCGTAGGACGACTCCCCACTAGGTGGACTGACGACATTCTCAAAGTTGCAGGGAACCATTGGATGTAAGTGGCGCAAGACCGTTCCAGTGGCATTCCCGTAGGGAGGTCTATGTCCAGCAGCGGATGTCTGTAGACTGATGGATGGATGAATGGAAGTAGTACTTAGTGTATTTTTACATCGATAGGGTCTGACACATGGCACTTCTATCGAAGCTACCATCATACGGAATCCCCGAGGGACTCTATAATTGGATCGCCAGCTTTTTGGATGGTCGAATTATAAAAGTCGTCGTAGATGGCTCCTGCTCCGATACCATGACCATTAATGCTGGTGTACCACAAGGCTCGGTGCTCTCCCCGACGTTGTTTATCCTGCATATCAATGACATGCTTTCTATCGAGAGTATGCGTTGCTATGCCGATGACAGTACGGGTGATGAGCGGTACACTGAGCAACGGAATATCCCTCGGAGTACTCAGGAAAGAAGGGTTCAACTTGTGTCTGAAGTCGAGCACACTCTGGGGCGGGCCTCGGAATGGGGTGAACGGAACCTAGTCCAGTTCAACACCACAAAGACACAAGTTTGCGCGTTCACTGCAAAGAAGGACCCGTTTGTCATGGCGCCACAGTTCCAAGGAGTAACTCTCCCAATTTCTGAGAGTATTGGGATTCTCGGCGTCAAAATATCGAGCAAAGTCCAGTTTGGGAGTCATTTAGAGGACAAAGCCAAATTGGCTAGCAAAAAGTTGGGCGTCCTGAACAGAGCCAGGCGGTACTTCACATCGAGACAGCGTCTTGTGCTATACAAAGCACAAGTTCGTCCTCATGTGGAGTACTGCTCACATCTCTGGGCAGGTGCGCCCAAATATCAGCTGGACCCACTTGACTCCCTGCAAAGACGGGCTGTTCGAATCATCGGGGATCCCAATCTTACGGACAGATTGGAGTCGCTGGAGCAGCGGAGAGACTTTGGGTCACTCTGTGTACTCTACCGACTCTTTCACGGGGAGTGCTCCGAGGAACTGTTTGACTTGGTAACACCGTCACCATTCTACCAACGTACCACTCGACATCGTAGCAGGGTTCATCCATTTCACCTGGAAACGTTATGGTCTTCAACTGTACGTTTCCAGCGATCATTTCTCCCACGTACGTGCAAGCTCTGGACTGAACTACCTGCTGCTGTGTTTCCCGAGCGCTATGACATGTTCTTCTTTAAACGAGGTTTAAGAAGAGTATTTCCTTCACGGTAGGCAGCGGCCTGGCTGTGCCCCTGGTATTGCAAAGGTCCATGTGCAGCAGTTTCACTTACCATCAGGTGTGCTGCTTGCTCGTTTGCCACCGTTGGCAATAAAAAGAAAAAAAAGAAAAAATCATGCGTGTGTTCACTGATTTTATAGAATTAAAAATAGAAGATTATTTAGGAATCGACTAATTATATTATTTAAAAAATAATGACGAACAACAACAATCATCTAAAAACTTTCAAAAATCAACAACAAACATGCATTTCGAGTAAGAATCCACAAAAAAGATACAAACCTTTTTATTTATTTACAGAACCCTGAAACATGTAATTTTATATTCTATGAATAGGCCGTAATAGGAGATCATAAAACCTAACACAGAGTTACCTCGAAATAACTATCACCGTAATAGGAAAACTACTCGTGTTTTTAATAATCCTAATTCTGACCCATCAAAATTTCGATAAACAAAAGAGTGTAAATGCTTAATCAAACGATAACAGTTTTTTGACTCAGATGTGTGACACTCAAGTCAACAGTTATACAGAATAAAAGATTTGTGATAAATTTAAATACACCTTCCTACTTTTACCCCTTCTAAGAAACCAACATTTTATACTCAACAGTTTTCATATTTAACTAGATTTCTAATTAAGAACACATACCACAGAATATGGTTTCTAGTTTATGAGATTAATAATTATTTCAACTAAACTTGGAACTAATTCAATAAGTTAAGAAATTGAAAGTTATAAACAATTAAACATGTCCAGTATTTTTCCTGTTTCGGAGTTATACCACCGTATGCACCGTACCGTATCGTACGGCGGTATTTTATTTCTTATTTTTTGGGTATAAAATGAGTTACAAATATGAAACAAGCTATTTAAATAGTGGGTGTAATAGTAGGAAAATGCTATACATAACACATAAACAAACTTGAACGGCTTATTAATATGAAAAATTTTGTTTATGAAAATTTTGTTTATACTTACTTTTGTTGTTCCGCGTTTGTATGGAAACCCCTCTGACATCGATGCCGTTACACAGATTGATTGATCTTGTTGTATTGTTTATGTGCTATACTTGCAGACTTCGGTTAAGTCATGAAGTAATAGAATTAGAATAAATAGTTTACGTTTTGGTGTACTTAAACTGAATAAAACAGGAATAAAACTCGAAAATAGAAATACCACCGTAATAAGAAACGATTTTGACTACCGCCGTATTAGGAGCTTTTACCTTAGCTATAATTATAAAATTGTATTGCACACGTCACAAGTTCACAACATACAGGATTTTGCCGGTCATGATTTTGCAAGAGAACTACCATGAGACCGATGAAAGACGATGAAGTGTTCTGGTCGTCACAGACACGAAGATGGTGGTGGCGGTGCTAAGCATGCTATGCTAGACCATCCCCCTGGGCCGGACAGTATACGTAACTGAATGGTCCACGAACACCTGGAACCATGCCTCAGAAAACTAATCTCATTACACATTCACGCCATTGTGACTCTTTTAAACCAGAATTCACAAAGTTTAATTAGAAATGTTAAGCAGGAGAATGGCATGGGAATGATTGATTACACTTCCCCCTTATGCAATGCGGGAAACATGAAGCAAAATAGATTATTCAACTAATAACTTCGTATTGTTGTTCGTACTGTTAACTAATAAGTACGTATCGCATAGCTACGAGAAACGCCACGGATACGGAAGAATTTAACAAGCATGGGCGTACCCAGGGGGGGGGCAGCTGCCCCCCCCCCCCCCAGAAGATAAAATGTTAAGAGATGAATTTTCGAAAATCCTTTCTTAGTGCTCCCGTACGCTATAAAGGGAACCCCTGTGCAAAATTTCAAGGTTCTAGCTCTTATATTTTAGGCTCTGCGTTGATATGTTAGTCAGCTTCTCCTTTTATATGTATAGATAAGCACCTAGCGTATAAAAAATCTGACTTGCCCCCCCCTGGCCCAGAACCTGGGTACGCCCCTGTTAACAAGGCCTATATATGGGCCTTAACCTTGATTACAATATGTAATCAAGGTTAAGGCAGTTATGACAAAAATTTCTGAACACACGGCAATTTTCTCAACTTGCTATAAGATCCGTTTAGCATACTATACCGTTTATATACACAGGTGTGACTTGTAACGCATCAGGCGACTGTACAACCTATTTAGCACCTGGGCGGTTGCCTGGGTGTTGGAAAAAGGAGAAGCTAGTGCTCCCACCGAGACCGAAATGATCTGCGGCTAAAGCCTAGGCCCATCGTGCTGCTGAACGATACGGAAAGTGGGTGGAACAACTAGAAAGAGGTAACGTGATCCTACAGACAATTTAGCTGAGTTGCCTGAAACACTCAAATCATCATAACAAACCAGCTACGATTCCAACAATGGATAAAGTACTCCATGGATTCAATCACTAACCAATATTGTGTCACACAATAAAAGCACCAAGATGTTGTAGACCGAAGAGATGCAGCAGTCGATTAAAAGTTTAATGCACAAAGTACAACGTTTATCATTGTTTATCTAAGGATAACCACTGTTTGTTAGGTATTTCACAATAAAAAATAAGGAGAGAGTTAAATGTAAAAAATGTGATTTAAGGTACGTCCAAAGAGAGAATTATGATTAAGACTGAAAATAATGATTAGATATAATAAATGTTAGTTTTATTGATTATAATATCTAAGCAAAAACGAAAACTGCTATAAATGTAAAATAATTAATACTGTTTTTACTGTTTTCATGGTGATTAAAGTTTAATTTCCGATACTAAATGGTCTTACTTCACAACCCTTACAATTGTGAGTGTACCAGAACTTGGCCCGATCCCTCACAATAGTGCGTATCGTGAAAAAACGATTTTCAGTTTTCAAGGATTTTTTCAGTAGCATATTTTTCTTTAACTATCCCAAATTAACCAGAAACAGTCATTTTCATTTTGAAATACCTTTCCATTTAACGTCAGGTCTGAAAGGGGTATACGGAATGAAGTATCGTTATATTCTCACCACATTTCTTCTGGTTCAGGGCGAACTACTTTAATTACGACCTACCCTAAAATCCCACTGCTGGGCACAAGCCTCCTCTAAAATCGCAAGGAAAATTTACACACTATAGAACGATGGTCAAACGTGTTGGTACAGTTTTCTTTTTCTCGCATAGCATACGCAATATGCGTATATCCCTTAGTAGCAGTGTTGCCCAAAAAAGTCTTGGTCTTGCGGTCTTGGTCTTGCGAGAAATGCGAGACTGAGACCAAGACCGCTTAAATTTTGCAAGACCAAGACTGGCCCTGCAAGACTTAAGCAAGACCAAGACTGGCCCTGCAAGAGTCTCGCGTCTTGCATTAAGTCAAATCACCATTTCAGCTTATATACGTCCAACTGTTTGGCTCGTGTCTTCTTTTAGGTTCTTACCTATGTCCACCTACATTTTTTGTCGACGCGGCGAGTTTGTGGAAGCCGTGCTGTTATTATATTACCTAAGTAGGTGCCGTGCTGTTACTATACAGGTGTATCAGGCTATGGGGCAACTGGTCAAACGGGAGCTAGGTAATGGTGCGCGGGAGCCATGAAAAAAAAATTTAAATAAAAATATCGATTCGTTAATAAATTAGAGTTATGTAAAGTTTTCAATTTTGTCATCGCTTTTCGTGTAAATCTGATTGAAATGTTACAATCAATGATACTTAATCTGCAACATATTCATACTTTGTTAAATGTTCATTAGAAATTGAATAAATCAATGATTACGTTCGCATAAGCAAGGCAAACTTTGCTTTAAATCACCTGATCGGCCTATGACCGTTGACGATTCGCCTTTGCACCTTTTTTTTAACGTAACACCAGGGGAATAGGAGAGTAATTTTCCCCAGTGGTAAGGGTTATATCAAATAGTGGACTATAGGCTAGCAGATGGATAGAGAGGATAGGATGATATTAGATAAGTTTAGTTGGATTTTTCATTGCCATCATGGCAAGTGACTGTTACGTTATTCCAACTGCAAGACTTGCGAGACTCTTGCTGCAATACCAAGACCAAGACCACGACTCGAGTGCGTAATACCAAGACCAAGACGAGACCAGGTGTGATGTTGCAAGACCAAGACCAAGACTGGTCCAAGTCTCGTCTTTGTCTTACATTTGGGCAACACTACTCAGTAGTATTTTACGACCTCCACAGGCAAACGGGATGGTGAATTGGATTCTTACTTTGTCACCACACGGAAATTTTAATAATAATTTACTATATTACATTATATCCAAAACGCCCCGCAGAAATATCAGCCCACCAACCTTATTATCAAGTCTGAATCTATGGTAGATGCCGCTGGGTATAACGACCATGTCACCAGCGCTCACCGCGATACGTATCCACTGATCGGAAACATCGCGCACGTCGAAGTATCCAGAACCTTCCAGAACAAACCTATAATATTACAATAACTGTATATTAGGCAGCGATATGGATTATTTTCTTTGAATTTGATTTTAAAGATTACGAATGTTTAAGCTAATTACGCGAAAAGGCTAAAACTATTAAAATATAATAATAATAATTACGACTGCATATTAAGCAGTAATTTGGATTATTTTCTTTGGATTTCATTTTAAAATTTTCCAAAATCTGAGCTAATTTGACGATAAGGCCAAAGCTTATCAAAATATTAAAAGAAAACAGACACGTATACATTGTTGACGTAAAATAATTATCGAATTATTATTGTCATAGATTTATATTATTTATTAAATCAACTTTAATAGTGAACATAATTGTTTACTATTAAAGTTGACCGTCCACCAACCGGCTCGTCACCACACCGGCAATAGTAAACTACTAAGGTGTGGTGACGGGTTAAAAATGCCTACAATTATATTATTATGAAATTAATAAGGGTAAAGTTTTTATTGTGCGGCATCTACATATAATAACATGTATTCAAATAAAAATATCTCTGTTAACCTGATCTCTTCAAGAGCATGCAAATGTTCAGTAAAGATTATCTCGACTCTCGCCTCATAATTGGGCATGCATTCCTTAGAGTGTTCAATTTCATCCTCATAGGTGTATCCTCTTTCTTTCTTCAGTCTGTCTAGTGTCCCATCGATAGTATAAGTTTTCACATTCAACTGTAATATGAAGTTAATTCCTATTTGACCATATTTTCAAAGATGAAGAGCAGTGGTTCAAAAAATGAACTTGTAAGTGAAGGTTTTGATTTCAAGTCTATCTAGCAATTTTTATTATTATATTATTTTAAAGATCAGCTTGCTCACGCCTGCCTGATAAATATACAGTACTAACTTACGCCCGCGGTTTCGCCCGCTTGCAAATTGTCCCAAAGTTGAATTATTATTCCAAATGAATAATATTAATGAGATAAAAAGTATTCAATGTGTTAGTCTAGGATATACTCGAACTATGTGACAAATTTCATCCATATCTGTTCGACGGTTTACGTGTGATGTAGAAACAAACATCCAAACATCTTCAGATTACCGTGGAAATACGGTGACAAATAAAGCCTTTGTTAGTGGCTGATGCATTATCAGCGACTAACAAAAGCTTTCTATTGGTGAAAGAATTTTTAAAATCAGTAATTATGCCTATTCCTGTGGGAATACCGGGATAAAAATAGCCTGCCTGTAACTTGCTGGAAACTTTAAAATCGGGCAACAACACTCGACTTCACTCACGCAGTTTTCTTTCCCGTAGTAATATCGTGATAAGAAATTGCCCCATTGGTGAAAGAATTGTTAAAATCTGTCAATTTCAAGCGATTTCACTCGCGTAGTTTCCGTTCCCGTGGAAATACTGGGATTAAAATTATCTATGTTACTCGCTGATAATGTAGCTATCCATTAGTGAAAAATTTTTTAAAATCGTTTCGGTCCCTCCTGTTATCGACATTCGACTGTTTCACTTTTGTAGTTTCTGTTTCTGTGGTAATAACAGGATGAAATAGCCCACGTTTGTTACTTGCTGATAATGTGGTTTTCCATTGGTGAAAGAATTTTTAAATTGGTCTACATTCAGCGGTTTCACTCGTGTTAGTCTCATTGCCGTGGGAATACCGGGATGAAAATAGCCTACATACATATGTTACTCTCTGCTAATATATGTAGATTTGCAAGGGTGAAAGAATCAGTAGAAGAAGAAGCGGTTTTACTGGGCTACGGCTAAATAATACCGATGTAAAATATAGCCGTAGCCGAGCATAATATAGTAGTAGCTGACAATGTAGCTTGGCATTGGTAAAAGAATTTTAGAAATCGTTTCGGTGCCTCCTGATACAAAATCGCCAACTTATTTGCATCTATGTTTACCTATTTTAATCTATGACTTAAGTTGTAAATACTTTCTATGGCTCAGTTTTCACTATATTATTTTATTCTACGGACTTAACTGCAACCATAAAGTAAGGTGGATATATGATTTTCAGAACCCATACCAATAAAGAAACGAATCAAAAATGACGACGTTGATCAAATAATCGTAACATCGATCTAGTGACATACTCGGCTCGAGCTTTCTTCACAACAGAAGAGAAATTGACTTTACTATACCTAGTCTAGGCTAATCAGATAGGTTGGTATGAGGTTTTGTTTTGAGTTTTGCCTCTCTTAAACAGATATGTATGCTTATTATACCCCATAGGTGTCTTTTAAGACATCCACGCCTTCGCTTAATTACGATCTATGAATAACTACTAAATACCCTCTACTCATTCAAAACCGTCATAACTGTTTTTCGCTATTAAATCATTTAAGCGTGATAATCCGCAGCTACGAATATTGCCAGAGCATACTTTGAGTTGCCAGCTTTCGATGGGCGTTAATATCCGGCCATCCTGTGAGTGCATCCGTTCCTGGATGCCATGATCGTCTGATGCCCTTACAGAAGACAAAATCATAACCGCTAGCTAAGACTGTATCGTAAATACAAATGTAAGAGGCTCGTTTTCTTATTCTTGTACATCACCACAAGCTATTCTATCGATCGGGCAGCTTACAAAATTTAGACAAATCAAGCGTAATTGAAACTGACCATAATGAAATTGACAAAGTTAAAAACCACCCTTTAGCTGTTCCCTCGGCGGTTAGCCTAAATGCATTATTTTGCAACTGTGCACCTTATTTAATCATATACAACAAGCAAGCTATTCCCTCGATGCGGTCAACTTACATGATGTTACATACAAAAAAGACCATCAGTAATTGGTCATCAGTTATCCTCATCATAGTGATCCAACAGTTTGTATTTTTCTCTGTTTTTAAGCCTTGCATACTTAGTAACATAGCCTTAATATGCACTTACAATATCCGATTATTGCACTACTGCCTTGCTTTTGCTTAACTTCGACCTATGTATGATCATCGAATGCCCACCACTCTTTTTTTTTTGTGTGTGACTTAGTTGTTAGCCTCAGATGGCTGTGACAACTTTACCCGGGCTGTTGGGCGAGCGCTGAGCCCTCTCAACCCGTTTAAAGTTAAGCGACCGGTTCGCTATTAAACCACTCAAACACGACGATTTACAGCTACGAATGTTGCCAGAGGATACTCTGAGTTGCCATCTTTTGATGGGCGTCAACACGGAGGAGGAGTACAGTAAATAAATAATCAGTCTGAATCTGCTATATCTAGATTCATTGTTGAATTGTTATTTATTGTTGTTCTTTATTTTTTGTTAACTTTTTCTTGTTATAGGCGTTCGTTGTTGTTTATTGTTAATATGTTCTTTGCGTTTATATGTTTTAGAAAAGTACTGGACCCACACTTCTTCGCAACTACGATAAACACAAATTGTTTTTTTTTTAATTGTTTACTGTTTATTATTAAACAACAAAGGTCAATATTAAAAAATATTACTTACCTGGCAATCCTGCTTTGCTGACGATCCAACCTGTCATTACAAGTAGTAGCCGCCATTTTTGTTTAGTTTATTTATTGGCGCGGTTTATAATAGCCTTAGAATAATAACCTATAGAAGGTAAGTTCACGCACAAAAAGTGAGGCATTTCAATTGGAGCCTAATGGAGCTTACGCCGGAACCGTTCCATAATGTACAAGTCATTGTACTGCACGAACGTACGCAACTCTTAAAAAATAAATAGGTAATTATGACGGTTAGTGCATTCAAATAGTGTCACAACACATTTGAAAAACTTAAAAAGGTTTTTAACATTACTTTTAAAAGTATTTCGACGATTTATGTTAATAAAAACAAAATTTGATTTCATAATTTGTATAGTGGTTTGCGTGTGTACGTGTGTAATCGTCTGCGCCCCATTAGTATTTTTAGATTCAAATTTTGAAAATTCGAAGTATGGACACTATCCTTCTATACGTACGTATTATTCTAAGATAATAGCATTTATTGACGATGTTCGAATCGACAATAGTGCTTCGTCCAAAAAATTGCTCGTTTTGCTTCATTAATTTGGCAAAGTACAGTAAATAGCAAACTGATAATTTTCAAAACATAGGTATGTCTTTTTGGTTCTTTCTTGGTTGTACTTCATTACAGTTTGTTTATTATAATTATATAGAAAGATTTCGACTTACGATTACTAAGATGTTAAATAGACGCGGTTATCAATTGATTGCACAGATGGTGTAGTAGTTAAAAAACCGATTTACCGTGCCAGCGGGGGTTCGAATCCCATGCAGGACAACACTTTGTGCGATCCATAAATTGTTGTTCTGAGTCTAGATATAGTTTGGGCCCGCTAATTATATGTTTGCAAAGTCTTCCGCAACGCAAGGATTATTTAGTTAGTAACGGTGTTGTCTTTTTAAAAGAAAACAATAATATATTAATTTGTATAAGTTATGTGTGATTCATCAAGGATGAAGTGGTACTTCAATAGTTCTGTGTCATCTCAGACCATATACATACCAATGTTGGGTTACCTTACCCATAAAAATAGGGAGATTGAATTGATTGGAAGGTTAGTATAGAGTTTTATTTCGAAGTTTTCTTGTTATGTTGTATAATTTACACAACATACACAATATATTTAAATATGTACATAAAATTAATATATTTTATGTTTTCACACATAACAAGTAGAAAAAACCTAAAAGTATTATATGTAGAACTGATAAAAATATCTGAGAAATGTATATTTAAAACTTAGAATAATAACGTATAGAAGGATAGTGTCAGTACTTCGAACTTTAAAAATTTGAATTTAAAAATACTAATGGCGGGCAGACGATTACACACGTACACACGGAAACCACTATACAAATTCTGAAATCAAATTTTGTTTTTATTAATATAAATCGTCGAAATACTTTTAAAAGTAATGTTAAAAACCTTTTTATGTTTTTCAAATGTGTTGTGGCACTATTTGAATGCACAAGCCGTCATAATTACCTATTTATTTTTTAAGAGTTGCGTACGTTCGTGCAGTGCAATGACTTGTACATTACGGGACTGTTCCGGCGTAAGCTCCATTAGGCTCCAATTGAAATGCCTCACTTTTTGTGCGTAGACTTACCTTCTATATGTTATTATTCTAAGATTTAAAATTACAATTTTAAATTATATTAGAAAATCTGTCATTTTAATTTTGTTAATATATATTTAGTTTTTGTCAAACTGTATTAATAAACTGTCATTTTCATTTTTGTCATAATATATTAATAAACTTTAATGTTATTTTTGTTAAAATAAATTTAGGATTTGTCAAAATATAATTAATTACCTGTAACTTTCTCTATTTCTTAAAAATTTTTTTTTTGTAAAATACCTTAGAATAATAACGTATAGAAGTTAAGTTCGCGCATAAAAAGTGAAGCATTTCGATTGGAGCCTAATGGAGCTTACACCGGAACCGTTCCGTAATGTACAAGGTCAAGGTGCTGCACGTATGTACGCAACTCTTAAAAAATAAATAGGTAATTATGACGGTTTGTGCATTCAAATGGTGTCACAACATATTAAAAAAAAAATAAAAAGGTTTTTAACATTACTTTTAAAAGTATTTCGGCGATTTGTGTTAAAAAAAACAAAATTTATTTTCATAATTTGTATAGTGGTGTGCGTGTGAACGTGTGTAATCGCTTGCAAGCATGTAGTATTGTTTGCTTCATATTTTTTATGGCTTACGTATGGACACTATCCCTATACCCTATACCCTCCCTAAAAATAAAAATGGATGCAATAAAAATGACGGCCCCCAGTCACGGCAGTTCCGCCTCTCCACGGGCTCATTTTGGTAGCGGGCCCATGGATGGCGGAACAGGGGGTGCTAAGAATCCCCGGTCGCGATCCGTCTACCAAAAAAATCGATCTTTGGCCCTGGTAACGCACAATATTCGGACACTTAGGACTGACGAGAGGGTCATCGAGCTGGAAGAGGAATTGAGCAAAATCCGTTGGGACGTTGTAGGATTATCAGAAGTGCGAAGAGAGGGCGAGGGCACGATAATCCTCCAGTCTGGAAATCTGCTCTTCTACCGGGAGGGAGATCACCCGTCCCAAGGTGATGTAGGGTTTATCGTTCGAAAGTCTCTCGTGATCAACGTGGAGAGGATCGTGAGTGTGTCGACAAGGGTAGCGTACCTGATACTCAGAATTACCAAACGGTATTTACTGAAGGTCATACAGGTTTACGCGCCGACCTCGACATACTCCGACGACGATGTGGAGGCCTTATACGAGGACATCTCGAAAGCCATCCACACGTCCAAAACCCACTTCACGGTAGTTATGGGAGACTGCAACGCGAAACTAGGCAAAAGGACAGACGATGAGCTCAGAGTGGGGCAATATGGATTTGGACAGAGAAACCAAAGGGGCCAAAAACTGGCCAATTTTTTGGAGAAGGAAGCCCTCTTTATGATGAATTCCTTCTTCAAAAAGCGGCCACAAAGGAAGTGGACCTGGATTGGCCCCGATGGTTCCACTAAAAACGAGATAGACTTTATCTTGTCGGACAAACGACAAATATTCAATGATGTCTCTGTGATCAGCAAGATAAAAACTGGGAGTGATCACCGGATGGTACGAGGCACATTGAATTTGCGTACGAAAGTCGAGCGGTTTCGTTTGATGAAGTCTACACTCCGACCTACACTTGTCCAATACCAGAACCCCGAGAACTTTCAGCTCGAATTACATAATCGCTTCCAATGCCTAGAAGAGTGCGAATCCTCGAACGATATGAGCAACAGGTTCGTGGAAACTGTCCACGCTGTCGGGTCAAAGTTTTTTAAGACCCGTCGCGCAAATAGACCAAGAAAACTTTCAGACCAGACTCTCAAGCTCATGGAGCGGAGAAAGAAAATAACGGTGCAGTCTTCAGCTGACTGGTCCACACATAGGCAGCTAAATAGACAAATTTCAAAGTCCGTGCGACGCGACGTTCGCTGATTCAATGCGCAGCGCATTGAAGAGGCAATAGAGCGAAACCATGGCTCTAAAGTATTCGCACGTGATTTGTCTATCGGGCACAGCCAAATGACCAAGCTGAAGACCGATGACGGCACTGTTATTTCATCCCAGGGCGAGATCTTGGGAGAGGTCGAAAGGTTCTATGGGCAGTTGTATAGATCATCCCAGAACCCTATTGCCGGCTTGGTCCAAGATCCCAGATCCAAGCTAACTCGGCACTACACCGAAGAAATCCCGGACGTCAGCTTGTACGAGATCAGAATGGCTCTGAAACAGTTAAAGAACGGTAAGGCACCGGGAGATGACGGAATTACCACGGAACTCCTGAGGGCAGGCGGCAAGCCAGTTCTAAAAGCCCTTCAGAAGTTGTTTAATTCTGTCATTCTCGGGGGCGATGTTCCAGAGTCGTGGACCAGGAGTGTGGTGGTGCTGTTTTTCAAGAAGGGCGATAAAACGCTCTTAAGGAATTACAGACCCATCTCACTCTTGAGCCACGTCTACAAATTGTTCTCAAGAGTCATTACGAACCGACTCGCGTGCAAGCTCGACGACTTCCATCCGCCCGAACAAGCCGGCTTCCGAAGAGGTTATAGTACCATAGATCACATCCACACGCTACGCCAGATTATACAGAAGACCGAGGAGTATAATCGGCCTCTGTGTCTAACGTTTGTGGACTATGAGAAAATCTTTGATTCTGTCGAAACTTGGGCAGTGCTGCAGTCCCTTCAGTGGTGCCAAATTGACTATCGATACATCGAAGTGCTGAAGTGTTTGTATAGAAACGCCACTATGTCAGTACGCATCCAGAATAAGAGTACGAAACCGATCCAGTTGCAGAGAGGTGTGAGACAGGGAGATGTCATCTCTCCGAAACTGTTCACCACTGCGCTGGAAGATGTCTTCAAGCTCTTAGACTGGACCGGACTCGGCATCAACATCAACGGCGAATACATCACTCACCTTCGATTCGCTGACGACATCGTAGTCATGGCAGAATCCATGGAGGACCTTGGCACTATGCTCAATGACCTCAGCAGGGTATCTCAACTAGTGGGTCTACAAATGAACATGGACAAGACGAAAGTAATATCTAATGCCCATGTCATTCCTGTACCGGTCCTAGTTGGGAATGCGATTCTCGAAGTTGTGGATCATTATGTTTACCTAGGACAAGCAGTCCAGTTAGGTAGATCCAATTTCGAGAAAGAGATCAGCCGACGAATCCAACTCGGCTGGGCAGCGTTTGGGAAACTTAAGAGGATCTTCTCGTCTAATATTCCGCAATGTCTGAAAACAAAGGTTTATAACCAGTGTGTGTTACCAGCGATGACTTACGGCACTGAAACGTGCTCTCTAAATGTCGGCCACATAAAAAAGCTCAAAGTCGCTCAGCGTGCTATGGATCATCATCGGCCGATCAGCTGATTTAAAGCGAAGTTTGTTTTGCTTATGCGAACGTAATCATTGATTTTTTTCAATTTCTAATGAACATTTAACAAAGTACGAATATGTTGCAGATTAAGTATCACTGACTTTATACATTTCAATCAGATTTACACAAAAAAGCGTTGACAAAATTGAAAACTTGCCAATATGTCTCTAATCCATTAACGAATCGATATTTTCCCTTCAAATTTTTTATGGGTACCTACCACCATTGCCTATCTTCCGTTTGACCAGTTGCCCCATAACCTGATACACTCTGTATAATATACATATATAAATATAAGGATTTCAATGTTCTACCAAATTCAGCAATCGCAATGTTTATCTGTCTGTCAGTAATCAGATCTCACACAATGAATATGACACACTTTTCGATGTCCATTAAAATTTTGTAAACACTTTTGCCGACTGGTGACGGAGTAAAAATACAATTCATCACCCCCTTTCTCATCTGTAGTTGTAGTAAAAGATGACTAAGGGATTGTAATACGTATATGCAAGAGAAAGAAAACTATGCAAGAGAAGAAAAACTCTACGCAAGGGATAAAACTCTATACCAACCCGTCTGACCATGATGACTATAGTAGGTCAATTTCCCTACAATTATGGAGGAGACTCGAGCCCAATAATGGCACATAGATGAGCTGTAAAGAAGTAACACTTTTATTAACAATGGTGTCATTAGAACTAAAAATGTGTAGAAGTACTCAATATCATAATAACATCAATACGACTGTCGTTCTATTATTATTTTTTTAATTAAATTGTCATTTAAACCCCTTAAAGTGGGTATAGAAAAGAACGACTTAAAATACAATAACATTTAGAAAATTACGCTATTTTTGATATTATCGCTATCCCAAGATCCTGGCTAATACTTATAAAGTGAAACTTCTTTTGAATCGTTATGATTTCAAACTCGATTAAGCGAAAAGCGAATCCATAGAAACATAAACACATAAATGTATAGGATTCAGCCGACGAGAGATTGAGATAAAGGATAAATGGTGAAAGATGAAGGGTGAAGGATGTAGGATGAAGGATAAAGAAGTTTCACTTCTGCCATGCGTACTTTGTACACACGCTCCTTTTTTTCCTTTCAAACAATGTGTGTATCAAATGAAAGGCCTCGAAAAGTAGAAAATCATAAAGTTGGTAACATCCAGTTATGGATACGATATAAGGTACGGTGAGGCAATGTATCATTGACTTGCCCTTGGAATCGTATAAACTGGTTCATGGATTACCAGAAGAACGGACAAAAGCATTCGCCTGGAAAACTTATAACACCATCTGCGATCGCCAACTCGCATGAAAAACTTTGCGTTTATGGTATCACTCTTATGAAGAGGCCTATGTTCAACTGGAGGAAGGAATTCCACTGGACGTCTAAAGATCATGCAATAGAATAATAGGTAAATCTATAAGTCATTATCTTCATAGCTAATATACGTCCACTGCTAAGCTAGAGCCGCCTCCGCACTAAATTCAATTACTCCTATGTTGGATCATATTTTCTTTTAACTCCTTTAATTTGCTCATCAAATTAAAGGGTTTGAATAATAGAAAACGATGAAGTTAATATAATGAGTTTAGTTTCTTTTCAACCCCCCTTAACACGAGTATCAAATAAAAAAGCTTGAAGAATAGAAAACTATAACATTAGTAATGTACTAAATTATATATATAGCCGATGTTTAAATATGATGTTGATTGCGTTTGTTATTGAAGCACTAACATGGGTGTTAAATATAAAACTTGAAGAGTAGAAAACTTTAAAGTTTGGAGCATCACACCAAAACCCAATATTGCCGCAGTGTCAATTGAACGGACTCAAAGAATTCATACACACTGAAGAAGAATTCATACAAACTATAGCCGTTAGGGTCAAAACTAAACTACATCATATTACCATAGCAGCTATATACTGCCCACCAGAGCATGATCTGAAATTAGAGCAATACAGATACCTGTTGCAAAATCTTGGTAATACATTTATATTAGGATGGGACTTCAACGCAAACACCTATAGGGGATCCAGACTAACCAACACTAAAGAAAAGGATTATGTCTATCAGAAAAATCAAATGCAATGCAATTTCAACAGGAAACCCCACTTTCTGGTCTTCTTCATTTACAAGAATCTGTCAGTCACATTTTTTAACATACATGGGGTAAACAAGTACTAAAATGTGTATATTTACATAAAAAAAAATAATCCTCATGTTTGTCCTACAGTTAGTAATGAGACAAATGGTATTGTGGTATTAATAATTTCTGAGCATAGGATCGGGATAACGTACCACGCAATTTGTAGGACAATATGACTGTTAATTTATATAAATATTAAATAAGTAAAAAAAGAAAAATCAGTTTGTTAGTAATTACTTTTGATGACCTCGTTATCGATACATGTTGGGAGCAGGGGACTCTGTGATGTAACCACAGATTTTATAGGATAAATATTTTTTTAGATAATTTAGATAATTATCTTGAGATATACCAAAAATCTCTCCGTTAGTAATAAATTTTTTAGAACCACCAAATGGACATATTCTATCCCTCCTACCTCCGAAACCTACCACAATTGACAGTTTTCGTACAGATATTGTTGAGCGTCTCATCAAGATAAAGCTACTCACGAAAAATTAGCTTGTTAGTAATCAAATAAAAAAATGTACCGTGGATCCCGTACTACTATTATAGAACATAGAAAACTGATTCCTAATCAACAATTCGGCATCAGAGAGAAACATTCTACGATAAATTAAATACATAGAACTACCAACGTCATAGAAAAAACCCTAGAAGAGAAAAAAGTCTGTTCTACAGTGTTTCTGGATGTAGCTCAGACATTTGATAAGGTGTGGTTATGTTAAGTTAAAGAAAATGCTCTTAAAACAATTTACAGATATATTAGAATCCTATCTAACAGAGAGGACATTTAGAGTGAGACAAGAAGATGTTTACTCTGATCTCAAACAAATAAAAGCTGGAATACCACAGGGTCGTGTCCTTGGCCCTGTTTTGTACCTGTTGTACACTTGTGACATTCCAGAAATAAAAAACAACGTCATTGCAACCTTTGCAGATGACACCGCCATCATAGCAATAGGTGTCACTCATAAAGAAGCGGTAGAAAGAGTACAAACTGCCATCAACACCATCACTGATTGGACCAATAAACGGCGAATTAAACTAAATGAGCCCAAACCAACTCATATAGACTTTTCAAATAAAAACCTTATTGTAAACCGATATATATTAACGGTCCTATAGTACCATATGAAAATACAGCAAAATATCTGGGTAAATTATCTCGCTTGACGCAAAGCTTCGCTGGAAAGCACATGTCAAAAAGAAACCTCAGGAGTTAGATCTACGCTACCAGGAAATAAGGAATGCACTGGCTACTCGGTAGACAATCAATATTATGAGTGTACAACAAAGTACTACTTCTATACAAATAAATACTCAGGCCTGTATGGGCATACAGCATTTAACTTTGGGGTTGTACAAAACGCACCAATGTGGATATTAGGTCCTTACATGTGAAATTAGCGTTTTGTCGTACTGACCACTTTGATCTGAAATATCTCCTCTTTGGTTAAGAATTCCAAATTCAAATTTATAAATTCATTTAGCTGGTACATTTGAATTTCGAAAACAGTAATTTATTTGTTTTTTTTTAATTATTTTTTTCTTTGGTGTTGCTTATTGCGTTGCACAATGGAAAACGTGAAATATCGGTGAATTTACGAGTACGAGTTCTACCGTGGCATCAGTGCTGCAAAAACAGCTCGAAGAATTAATGATGTGTACGGTGCTGGTGTCGCAAAAGAAAGCACGGTACGTTTTTGGTTTCAAAGTTTATATTCTGGAAGTTTCAACCTTCAGAATCAGCTCCGTGGACGGCCGGCGACCAAAATGGCAAATGAAGAATTAAAGGCTGTTTTGGAAGCGGATCCATCACAAAGCCCTTCAAAGATAGCTGCAGGCTTCGGGGTAAGTGAAAAAACTGTATTAATCCACTTGAAGTAAATCGGGCAAGTAAAAAAACTTGAACGATTGGTACCTCATGAGATGAGTGAATCGAACTTGCAACGCGTCGACTGCTGTGTTGCTTTGCTCAACAATTTCGATCGATTTTAAATCGAACTAACGTGATGACAAGTGGATACTGTATAATAATCGGAAGCGCTCGTCGCAATGGTTGAACCCTGGAGACTGAGCAAATCTTGCCCTAAACGAAAACTGACTCAGAAAAAGTTACTTGTGAGTGTTTGGTGGACTAGCGCTGGTGTCGTTCACTACAGCTTTCTAAAATCTGGCCAAACGATTACGGCAGATATCTATTGTCAGCAAATGCAAACCATGAAGGAAGAAGTAGCTGCCAAACAACCGAGATTGGTCAATCGCTCTAGGCCAGTGCTGCTTCACGACAACGCAAGACCACACTGCACAACAAACAACCACTAATATTTTAAAATGGAAGGAAGGAAGGGAGACCCACCACTTTCCCACGCTAGTCAATATACCGCACACCACAATAAAGGGAATACAGGATAGGATTAAGGTGGACTAGGAAATAAGGAAATCTTACTCTCACGTGATGAGTACCATTGCGCATTTGAAGTCGAACCGTCCTGAGGATGCCTCGTTTAGAGGTGAAACATGTATCGAATGGATATTCAAAGTTTTGGGGAAAATTGCAAGTTGATGTTCTGGAAGGTGTTCATCACGTGAGAGTAAGATTTCCTTATTTCCTAGTCCACCTTAATCCTATCCCGTATTGCCTTTGTTGTGGTGTGCGGTATATTGACTAACGTGGGAAAGTGGTGGGTCTCCCTTCCCTCCTTTAATTTTAAAATAAAAATGGATTTCCGCTACTTATCGCCTAATTCAATCAATTAACTACCACTAAGTTAGATGAGCTACAATTGGTATGTCTACGATATCCACCGTACTCTTCGGACCTTCATCTCAGGCCACATACGTCCCACTGTTGGGCTCGGGCCTCTTCCATAATGGAAGGGTAATTGACCTACTATACCACGCTGGTCAGACGTGTTGGTATAGGGTTTTATTTCGAGTTTTCCTTCTCACGCATAGATGTTATATGCGTTTTATATCCCTTAGTTGTCTCGTACGATCATCCACGGGTAAGATAGGGGGTGGTGAATTGTATTCTTACTCCGTCACCACACGGAAGACTTCGGACCTTGCTCCAACAAATTACAATTTTTCCGGAATTTGGACAACTTCTTACAAGGAAAATAATTACCTCCGATGCGGCAGTCCAAATCGCCTTCAAAGAGTTTATTGATTCTCGCCCTAATGGTTCTTTTAGTAAAGGGATCAATGAACTACCTATGAAATGGCAAAAGTGCATAGACAACAACGGTGCATACTTTGATTAATTAAATATATATTACAAAAAAAAAATACTTTATATTCCTCCCATACAAAACGCCAATTTCATATGTTAGGACGGTAAGGACCTAATATAATCCAAAGATTCCAAAACAAAGTAATTCGGAGTATAGTAAACGTTCTCTGGTACATTAGAAATAAGGACATCCACTGTGATTTAGGAGTGGACCTTGTTACTAAGATTATAAAAATATGCCACATAAACAAAAACTTATACAACACTAGCGACCCGCCCCGGCTTCGCACGGGTGCAATGCTGATTAAATACACTACAGAAAAACTGTGAACATTGTATATAATAAATTATAGTTTAAAAAACTAAAAAAACACGATTTTAAAATTGATTGAATTAAAAAATTAAAAATGATACTGTAGTAATCAATTGAAAAATAGATGATATCTGATGTTTACGCGAGCACTACACATTGTAAATAAAACTACTTTTACGGATTATATCGTGCAGCATTCATGGTCACGGGCGGATCAGTCCAGTCCGCCCGTGACCATGAATGCTGCAAAGTGTTCGAAACGTCGGGCAATCATAAATCAAATACAAACGCGATATAATCCGTAAAAGTAGTTTTATTTACAATGAAAAATTGATATTATTGAACAAAACACGTAGGGTGCTTGTGATAATAACTACAGATATAATAAACTATTGATAAAATATTAACAACAGTTAAAGTCAAGGCCCCCACGCTTTTTGTACAATAACATCAATTTTTCAATTGATTACTACAGTTTTATTTTTAATTTTTTAATTCAAAAAATTTTAAGTGTTTTTTTTTAGTTTTATAAACTATAATTTATTTTTTACTTTTTAATTTGGTTTATTAGATTTTGAGAACGCAGCTACTTTGAAAAAGTCTCTGGTTCTGTTGTGCCAAGCCGAGTGCCACACCAACGCTTCATCCCACAATTTTTAAATCTGTAATATCTTCGAAAATATTCATTTAAATCATATGCTGTAAAGGGCCATATAGATCTATATTAAATCTACAATGTATTTAAGGTATTTAATTGGATAAGGATTAATACTATATTGGTTAAAATCGCTTCGAAAATTAGCCATTATTTGTCGTAAAAAGTAAATGTCAAAAAAATGTTATTGTGGGATATCCATAAGAGATAGACATATACCATCGCGGAGTTTTCTGTAGAATTTTTCAGTGTGTACAATACTTAGTACATTATTTTGATAAATCTCGTAGGGTTCAGCCTGCGTTTACAATGTAAGCGGAAAAAAATGTAATTATTTACGACATCACATTAGAAACCTCAAAAATAACAGTATTTCTCCACTATTTAATGGATATTATTATACATATAAACCTTCCTCTTCAATCACCCTATCTATTAAAAAAAACCGCATCAAAATCCGTTGCGTAGTTTTGAAGATTTAAGCATACATAGGGACATGGGGACAGAGAAAGCGACTTTGTTTTATACTATGTAGTGATGTTAATGTCGAGGCTATCCAGCTCCTTGAAACCACGGACATAGTAAGGAGACTGAAAAAAATAAGCCTTTTGAGTTAGTTTAATGAAATAAGTGATAAGTAATGCAGTGAGTGCTATCTTTGAAGGACGCAATAACAAAGTGTTTTTATTATTATTAAGTGTTTTTTATTATATGCCAATGGACACATTCTTTACTCTGTAAGTCTTAGCAAATTAAGTTAAATTTAAATTACTTATTAGCCTCATGGCTAGATTGTAATTATTATGAGATAACTGATAAGTTATATTATGATTAGAAAAAAAAAGTTATACTTTATTTGACATACAGTTGACGGCATAGCCTAAGTACCGAACTACCATAGCGGGTGTCTGAGTTCGTTCTCCGCGTAGGACAGTATTTTGTACTTGTATGAGTACATTAGGTTTTAACAGAGTATAATAAAATAATATAATAAAACAATATAAAAAAGTTATATATACGATATAAAAAGGGTAATCCAACATTTGTACTACATTAGGCAGTTACTCCATCCATGTAGTCCAAATGTCAGGTATGAACTGCTATTATTAATTTGTACTTGTACAAGTACGCAGGGACTGACGAGGATATATGGGATTGTATAGTGAAACGAAACGTAAGAAGTGGGTGAGGGAGATAGAACAAATGATTGAGCGAGAAAGAGGAGCAAAGGCAATGTCAAATGGATGCATACGACGGACACGACGATATATTATAAACGACGATTATTATTTTGTAACCTGGCAAATATAAAGGAAACTAGAAAATACCAATTGTATTCCTATATATCTTATAAGTATATCAATATCGTTATCATACGAATTATTATCGATCAGAACTGGATAATACATCCTCTAAAATCGCAGAATAATTATCCACTCAATGTTACTGTGTTTCTTGAAATTTAGGTAAATAATTCATTTTGGGCGGACCACCCCGAGCACCACTATTAAAAGGGCGGCAAAATTGGAAGAAAAATATTTTGTGCGGACACTTTTTTATTTTTTGAGTTACGGTCGGCACACTCCTCGCACCACTCCGTCCAGGGCGCCATAGGGGCATAAGCACGCACACCCGTAACCCATGACCGTGACGGACTAAATCCCCGGTCCAGTCACCCGCGGCCTCGACTGGGGCGACATGAGGCGCAGGTAGTCGCGTCTACGCCGCCCCAGTTACCGGCGGCGGTTCGCGTCGTCGAGGAGACGCTCCTCGCGCACGCGCTCCGCCGCCCCCTTCCGCGAGACTACTGCCTCGCAAAGGCTAAGACCGCGTCTCAGTTCACCCAGCACGGAATACAAACTCACAAACCTCGAGCGTATGCTGCGCCGTGTCCTCGTCGCAATCGCAGTGGTGGCAGGACGGTGTACTCTCCCTCCTAACGACCGTGTACAGGTATTTAGTGATGCATCCCTGCCCCGTCAAAACCTGCACCAGTCGCCACCAATGCCCGTCGAACACCAGGCCCAAATTCTTCATATGCGCCCGGAAGCTGATATCAACCGAATTGGCGGTGATCGAGACGTCGATGGGAGGGCTCATGCGGGGCCTTTGGAACAGGATGGCCTCCATCTTGTTCAGGACTACCCTCAACCCCACGAGCCCGCCAAATCACGCCCAACCCGGGCGGGAGGCTCCCCCTCCAACGCCCAGTCGTACCCGATGTTACACAGGGTGGGTCCAAGGACCGAATAAATGATTTCGCTGCGCGTAAGTCGCGAAAAGTAGAGTTTTAGACTGTTTAGAGTTTATTAAACATTAATTTTATAGTGTAAATTATTGTGGTCGGCCCAACAACGAAGGCGACGTGCACGTGGGTGGGTTGTGGGTGTGCGTGCTTACGCCCCTCTGTCGCCCCGGACGGAGTGGTGCGAGGAGCGCGCCGTCAGCAACCCACCCGAAAAAAAAAAAAAATAAAATAGTGTAAATTATTAAAGTTTTAACACAGTCATGTTACTTACACATGTACTTCCATAGTTTTGAAATAAATATTTTTCACTCGATTCTTTCATTTCGTTACGTTTTTTCTTACCAACACCAACAATTATTATTTTTACAATGTCAAAAGGGCGGCAAATTATAACTGCGCCCCGGGCGACAGTGACACACGCTACGCCACTGGTTTGAGCGCAAGATGTGCACAAATATCAGCACAGTTAGCTGCCAGTAGTATGGGTGGGTAGATCAAAGTCATCGAAGGACGAGGGTGGCAGTGGCGTCGAGCTGACCGAAGATAAATGCAACAGGTCTGCCGTACCCCACCACTCCGCGTTTGCAGGCAATAGGCCTGCCAAGTATCACATGTGATCTCGGGAGTGCAGACACTCGGCTACGGCCCCAAAGGGCAGAGTAGTGTTGCCCAAATGCAAGACCAAGACGAGAGTTGGATCAGTCTTGGTCTTGCAACAGCGCACCTGGTCTCGTCTTGGTCTTGGTATTGCACACTCGAGTCTTGGTCTTGGTATTGCAGCAAGAGTCTCGCAAAGTCTTGCAAGTCTTGCAGTTGGAATAACTTAACAGTCATTTATCATGGCAATGAAAAATCCAACTAAATTAATCAAATATCATCCTATCCTATCTATCCATCTGCTAGCCTATAGTCCACTATTGAATATAACCCTTACCACTACCACTTCTTCCGATTTATAATAAGTAGGTATAATAATAATAGTTTTTAATAGGTAATATACCTATGAAGAGGGTCACCAAATGTATGATATTCGTCGTCATCGTCACAGCTCATAAATATGCCACTGCTGGGCTTAAGCTTCCTTCCAGTAAGAGGAAAATTGATCTACTATACCACGCTGGTCAGACATGTTGTTATAGGGTTTTATTTCTAGTTTCACTTCTCTTGCACATATGTTATATACACAGGGTGTATCAGGTTATGGGGCAACTGTTCGAGTATGTTGTAGTTCAACGGTCATAGATCATAATTAGAATGTATATTACACAAAAACAATATAACATGAAAGTTATAGTGATTATAAAAATGTGTGTCTATGAGTTTATTGCTTAAATTTTACGCATTATGTAGGTATGTACAGACAGGATATATGTAAGCATGTAAAACTTCGACAGTATAAATAGGTATTAGATTTGCGCGAACCTTTCAATGGTTACGTAGGTACAAAGGTGACTCATCAACGGTCATCGGCCGATCAGCTGCTTTATGTTAAAGCGAAGTTTGTCTTGCTTATGCAAACGTAATCATTGATTTATTCAAATTCTAATGAACATTTAACAAAATACGAATATGTTGCAGATTAAGTATCCTTGCTTTATACATTTCAATCAAATTTACACGAAAAAACGATGACAAAATTGAAAACTTACATGTCTCTCAATTCATTAATGAATCGATATTATTATTTCAATTTATTTTCATGGGCTCCTAACACCATTGCCTCGGTCCGATTTGATACGACATCCACGGGCAAGAGAGTGGTGAATTATATTCGTACTCTGTCCCTACACGGACATTTATGTAGATTAATTGTAGGCATATTTCTATGTCCAACAGTGAACGTCGTTGGGCTTTTTTTTTGGGGGTGGGTTGCGGTCGTCGCGCTCCTCGCACCACTCCGTCCGAGGCGACAGAGGGGCGTAGGCACGCACACCCACAACCCACCAGAACACCACGTCACCTTCGTCGTTGGGCCGACCACCGGAGCAGGGTTACTTGTCATCAGTGGTCGGAACGTCATTGAGCTAATAAATAAACGGATATATAAATATGTATAATGGGCAAGAGCACTCTCGTGATTACGGTATTTTTGTCCTTAAGCCTTTCTGAAAAGTAATTCTGAAAAGCCAACACCAACATTGGGAATCGATTGGCCAATAGATGGATATCTCAAGACTGATTTGACTTGCCGTGTAGTGACGGAGTAAGAATACAATTCATCACCCCCTATTTTACCCGCGACTGCGAACCCACGACTAAGGGCTATAATATATAACATCGGTGCAAGAGAAGGAAAACTTGACATGAAACCCTGTAACAACACGGCCGGTCACCGTGGCGATTCCCCTCCGGCCACGGCCGATTTCCCTCCTATTATGTAGAAGACACGAGCTCAACTGTATATAAGCTGAAATGGTGATTTGAATTAAATGCAAGACCGCGAGACTCTTGCAGGCTCAGTCTTGGTCTTGCTCAAGTCTTGCAGGGCCAGTCTTGGTCTTGGTCTTGCAAAAATTAAGCGGTCTTGGTCTTGGTCTCGGTCTCGCATTTCTCGCAAGACCAAGACCAAGACTTTTTTAGGCAACACTAGGGCAGAGCGGCCACAGGCACTCTTCTCGCTCCTAGCTCTACCCAGTGGCCCACCGGCACGGAGGAAGATATGATGGATACGGCCCACTAATAGCTACTGAATCCCTCACCTTTTGCATATCAACCTCCACCACGTCGCCCTTTACCTGCAAACCGTGGCGAAGGGGTTTATCGGTGTTGCGGTAGCCGCGAAGCCGTGCTGCGTGCACGACCGACGTAGGTGTTTAGGTAACAGCGGCGGCTCTGTGGCAATCGTCACCTCTATATTGTGGAGTTTCCCGTTCTTGTCGCTCAAGGAGAGGGGCGATGGATATGTTACGACGGACTGGGCAGAGGTCACGCTTTACGGCGTGTACTTCTCCCCTATCAGGAGTGGGGCTGATCTCAAAACCTTCCAAACTATCTTGGGTGATCTCGATACTGCACTGATGGACTTTTCGTTCGCTAGCCAATGTCGATGCATGTGTAAGGAACTGCTGCATCCAGGAGGACGTTGAGATCGACCACAGATACATTCGGATAGAGGTCTCTCGGACCGGCAGCCTAAAGGGGGGTCACAAATTTACGCGTTGGGATATGGGGCGACTCCATCTGGACCTATTGACGGAGGTGACTATTCCATTCATGGTTGTCCTCGCCACCCGCAGCGGATAGGGTGAACGCCAAGGCTGATCGCATTCGCTATGCGTTGACGTAGATTTAAAAGAAAGAAAATATATTTATTACGACAAATATATTTACAAATTGTATACAAAAAATAACAAAAGTAAAATATATATAACTCACAAGACCGGAAAGATACGTGACACACCAGTGAAAACGATATGAAATGTGCCATTTGTGCGACGAATTTTGGCAAATAAAAGTTTAATGTATCTAACCTAATCTACTTCTATAGTCTAGTTTTGTATTTTTTTAAAAACATTTGAATAAAATGACGCATGTCAGTTATTTTAATTGAAAACAGGAGTGTGTGTACATATTAATGTCCATACTATATAGGTTTAGATCACCCAGTGAAAAAGAAATCATTATAACAATAATTATAATGCCATAGGACATGAAACAAATGTAAAATAAATTGGAAAATATGGTTCTTTAAAATTAAAATAAATGGTTTTATGTATAAAAAATTTAATAAATACAGTAAAACCCGTTTAAGACGATTTGACAGGCACCCCGAACTGTACAGGCGTAATCTGGGCTATGGACTAACGCCGTGTTTGACAGAAGAACCTAAGGTTATAGTTTGAAGTACCTAAAGCCCTTAAGTTCCTAGCCTATATGATGGGATACCTGCACCGCGCTACCTAAGGTGACAGGTAGATGTGAGATGGATGTTTGGGTGGAGGATTGGTAATTCTCACTGCCGGTCAAGCAGACTCACAGGACCGGTCAGAACTGACGGCTAAGGGTGTCTTGGCCACAGTGAGATGGAGGTTTGGGTGGAGGATTGGTAACTCTCACTGCCAGTCAAGCAGACTCACTCGACTGGTCAGAACTGACGGCTAAGGGTGTCTTGGCCACAGTGAGAGGGATGTAACTGAGAGATGAATAAATTCAAATCTGATTTATTTTACACAATGTACACCTTATATACTACTTATTGCTAATACACACATATACCATTTTGTGTTAGTGTGTCGTAAGTGTAAAGTATAACGCAGTGTCTTTAATCATGTCAGTGCTAATTTTGCAAATTTGTATGTTGACATGCTTTACTTGTATGTTGACATGCTCTACTTTTGAGTTTGCTGCGTTGCATGTTCAATGTGCATTGAACACCGAACAAAAACGCGTCTTAAGCGGGAAATCGTATTATGCGGGAAAGGGAAAAACTTGCCATTATTATTTATTATATTATTATTTTGAATACTTACGTATTGAATTTAACATTTAAAAATTACCTAAATAAAATGTTGTTTATTATTATTATTACGTTAATTAAAGTAATAACTTATTTTAGTTGGACAAAAAGATTTTGAGGCATTAGCAATTACAAGATTTTCAACGTAATTTAATTTTCGCAGTGTGTCTTCGCTTTGATTCAAAGAATGGTCTTAAATCATTAACTGCTGATAATGCCTGGGCGTGTGCCAAAATCGGAGTTGACTCGTCTTCTTCTTGGTCATTATCACTTAGGGTCCCTCGTCAGTCGCTGGCCGTTGTCGCAAGGGGTAATATGTGTATTTGAGTGGCACGTGTTGGCGTATTAAACGGGATGACGATCGTATTAAGCGTTAAGAAATGTATGAAAACATGTCTCAAGTTGTTGGGACTGACGCAAAATTGCGTATTATGCGGGAAATCGTATTAAACGGGTTCTACTGTATATAAAATTTAGATACTATAGCATACTATAGCTATAGCAACTGTGCCATTGTTTGGAAAGCAGCTCCGCATATTTGCGATACAGCACGGTATCTACCCCTCGAAGAGGGTGGTATACTGGTGATCCCGAGTGGCAGATTTCCGGGCCGCGTGTATATACGTCCGGAGATCCTACACCCATAGTTGCCAGTGTAACCTCGACACTGAGTGGGTGGGCTAGATGTACGAGGTTTACCGCAGTGCGCGCTCTGACTTCAGTTCGTCTGAGATCTCTTGTGGTGTCCACAGAGGGCGATGGCGCTCAGGGCAGACTCTGATACCGCGACGTGGTGGCGATGGAGGCAGAGTACCTTTTCTCCGGAACTCCCCGTGAGACTTGGAGGCGGAGATGCTCATTGGTCTTCACCGGGGGGTGACGGCGACGGTCGCCCGGGCGTCATTACCAGTCCGATTAGAAAGGCCTCGGTTCAGTGTTTGGACCGGTGATACCGTCCAACTTCTGCTGATTGATTGGTTGTGCATTGCATGCATTCAAAGTCCCTTGACTACGACCATAATCGACAGAGCTGGAACTGGTGTGCGGCCACAATATTCTGCTTGTCAATTATCTCGCGTAAGAATTTGGCGGGGCAAATCACGAAGAAAATCTGCCAAGCTGACTCGTTTCACCACTGTAGCGTCGGGTGGTGCCTAGCCCGACTGCTTTGCTTTATTATGTTAATGTGGTAAGATCATACTCTTGACAATCGTCTATGTATAGTCACAGGGCCGGTCCGTGCGGAGCGACAGAGCCAGTAGCCCAACTTTCTGAGGGTGTTTGAGTATGGTGGGTAATAGTGATGCCTTTAGTGTTACCGAACCTCATGCCTTCACACTCCCTTGACTTTTTTCACGATAGGCAGCGGCCTGGAAAAGGTCCATGAGCAGTATTACTTACCATTAGATGTTTTGTTTGGTCGTGTGCCAACAACAGCAATAAAAAAAATCAACCTAGTCAAAAACACAAATGGCTGAACCGGGGATTAGTCCGCCACCCTAGAAAAATTGACCGCGCGAGGACGACTCCACGACAACATAGATTGCTGCCTGGGGTCACCACCCTTTTGTTGCCCTGAACAAGGGCATCGCCAGCTTATAGCTAAGAGGGGTGGGGGCGGGGGTTGCAATGGGGCAAAATTATAGAGGGAAAAAAATATGAACACCTGGTACTTTGCATGCTTATACTTTGGTCGCTTTGCGGCTAGCTACATTTGATCTCTTGACAACTGCAATTGGCGACGCGCTTGGCCCTGAACGGTATGTTCACGCCAAAGCCAGTCAAAAGAAAAGGGTGTTCGGGTTACCCTGCACGTCCTTATATTTCTATTAATTCTACAAACTATGTATTTAACGCTACACCTTTACTAAGTAAATAATCCTCATTTCGCAGGGGACTTCACAAACATATAAGGTGGGTGGACCATGAAAGACCAGGCTCCTTTGAAGGCCAACTGTAAAAAAGTCATAGTTCCTGTCATGTAATGACAAATTCCTTCCACTCATATTAAGATCCATTAATCTCAATCACACAGACGCGGCAGCGAGTCACTCGCGTCCGCTATTTTGTTCGTACGGTCCCTCTCTTTGTAGACTTCAGTCAACGACGCTAAAATTCTAATTTCCGCTCACAGCAAAAAGTCATTTTAATGCAAATATCCTTTTATTATCATATTTTTGTAAATTGTAAATTGTCATGTAAGGCTTTGTTATGACCCTAAAGAAGAAAATAATATTTTTGCTTCGATTGGAATTAAAACATCGGTAATTTTCCTATGAAAGCCGGTGGTTCCTTGTAAGGCCAATCAAAAAAGCCAATCAATCATAACGGATGGCCTTGCTAGGGGACATAGAACAACAAACCAACAAAAGATTGAAAATAGAGATGAAGGAAAGTGCCGAAGCTCAAGAAAAGGAACGGCGCATGTCGCGAGTGTGGAATGGCAAACATGAGGCAAGCAGAGCCAAAGTCAAAAGTGATATCACGAGGAGTGTATTAATCTCACTACAATATCTCATATTTTTATGCTCAGATTGTGATTAAATATCCAAAACTATTATTCTTTTTAGTTTATAAGTTTGTTTCAAAACTAAAGTTATTATTTTCTTATATTTTCATATTATAATCGTAGGAATGGTTGATTTTAAATATACCTGACTACAAAACTGGCAAGTGTCATTTTAAGTGCGTTATAATTAGAGAAATTAGTTGTTAGTTAGTAGTTAATATCTATTATTTTATAAAATATAAAAAAGTATGTCCCAATATCACATAATTAACAGTTTGGCCTTCTTAGGAACATTTTGGCCTTACAAAGAACGGACCCCTAATTTGGTGTAATTACTTTTATCTATGTACTACTCCTTACTATAAATTTTATATAATTTCTATTAATATATTCTTAGTTATACGATGTTGTTCATGCAATGTTCGGTGATTTTTTTTAAAGATTATTTTATGTTAAGCATTTATTATTTCGGTTAAATGAAACAGCTTTTTATAGAGTTTTAGTAAAAGCAAATATTTTGATTATTACAACTTTAGTTTTAAGTTAAACGACTGATTTCTAATATTGGCCTTGTATGGAGCCCTGTTCCTTGCAAGGCCATTTGGAAGAGCTTATTATGTGTCAATTTAATGTATAATAATTACATCTAGAATAAAATATCAATCAATCAATCAAAGAAAGTAATTTATATGTTACATAATAAAACAAAGTGTTAATTAATAATTTTTATGTTGAATTTTTTCTGTAAACCTATGTATAAGAGAGGCGGGTTTTGCGAATGATATATTGACTCATCACCATACCTCTGGAACCATAAGGCGTACAGAGTTGAAATTTGGCAGAAATAATCCTTTCGTCGAGTAGAGGTCAACTAAGAACGGATTTTACGAAATTCCACCTGCAAGGGGTGTTGCGATGGCGTTAACAATAATACACATATAAAGGAACAGGGTGAGCCGAAGCTACTGAAGCTAGAAAAATGAAACTTAGACAGTAGTTTCATTTTGTGACGTAGGCACTCTATAACAAAGATTTGTTTGAAATTTTATCCCTAAGGGGGTGAAAGGCAACGGCAGTTTGTATGGCAAGAGGAAAAAATCTTTAGCTACTGTCTTCAAATTAAGCACAAATACTCTTTAATAAAAATAAATAAACACGTGTTTCAGCGTTTGTCCATTTTCATCCTCTAAGGGTGTAAAATATTTAGAAAGATGTCAGTTTACTGACTTATCACAGAGCCGAAACTACTGAAGCCAGAAACATGAAATTTTGACATTAGTTTTTTTGCGTGACTTAGAAACCTACTAAGAAAGGATTTTTTGAAATTCAACCCCTAGGGGGTAAGCCGCAGTAACAAAGTTTGTATAAGGAGAAAAAAAAAAATCTACATCGATTTTCTTCAAATTCACCAAAAATAGTCTTTAGTAAAAATGAATAAACACGTGTTTCAGCATTTTTTATTTTCACCCTCTACTTTCGGGAACTACGCGAGTAAGGCGACTGAAACCGAAGCGAAGCGAGGGCGGGTTGCTAGTAAACGAATAAAAACTGTTTATTCGTTAGAGTGGCCATCCATGGTCCACCCACCTAAAGTGACGGACACAAATTACACTCGGTCCCAGTGCAACAATTTGTCTATCACACAAAATATTGTTCAAGTGTTGTGAACCGAACTCGCGACACTGGTATGGTAGGTTGGTATGTATAATTCGACTATATGTTATGTTATCAACTACGACTTCCGGCTTCACATGTACGGCTTATTTGGGTACATCTTAATTATTAACCGACTTGGTTATAGTTTTATAATTTAACTAGCAACCCGCCCTCGCTTCGCTTCGGGGATAAAATATAGTCTATGTTACTCAGGGATCCTAATGGTGATAGAATTATCGGAATCCGTCCAAGAGTTTTTGAGTCTATTCGTAAGGAACTTTCCTCTTTATAATACATATTAGTGTGGATTATATCCTTAAAGGGTGAAAATTAAAAAATGTTGAAACACGTCTTTATTTATTTTTACTAAAGAGTATTTTTGGAGAATTTGAAGAAAATCGGTTTACCCCCTAGGGGTTGAATTTCAAAAAACCCTTTCTTAGTGAGTTTCTACGTCACGCAAAGAAACTAATGTCAATATTTCATGTTTCTGGCTTCAGTAATTTCGGCTCTATGATAAGTAAGTAAACTGACATCTTTCTACCTATTTTACACCATTAAAGGATGAAAAAGGATAAACGCTGAAACACGTGTTTATGTATTTTTATTAAAGAGTATTTGTGCTTAATTTGAAGACAGTAGCTAAAGATTTTTTTCTTGCGGTAAAATACGTGAGATGTTTAAGGAGGGGAGGGGGTCGAGTCAGATCTCATCTAATCTTACGTTGTAGAGAGGATCTTGGCAAATATCATTTTTCTGATTGAAACAAAAAAAAATTATACTATTTTGGTCCATTTAATCCAGATTGTACATGCTTAAGATTTAATCTTAAGCGTAATGTATAAATAAGTATTATAAGAGAGGGAAAACTCGAAACAAAACCCTATAACAATCTGTCTGACCAGCATGGTATAGTAAGGTCAATTTCCCTCCTGTTATGAAGGAGGCTCGAGCCCACTTGGTCCCACCTTGATTACTAGTCTTAACTAGTCGTAAATAAAAGCACGAAGCAATTTTTTTTTCTTTTTACAATAACAATCCAACGCGTTTACGTAAGAAAACCTACATTTTGAAAAATCTCACGTGAGATTGGGGGATGGGGGAGGGGGTTGAATAAAATCTCACGACATCTCACCCTGTAACAGAAAATTTATAAACACACCTCACGTAATTTATGGACGCCCCCTAAGGTGAATTACAAATTGTAAAGTACAACGTGTGTCTTCATTATCTTCGCCGCCATCCGCGTCGCCTTCATTTTACAGTTAATTAACAAGTAAACAACTTTATGTATTTTTTTTTAAATGATAAAACTGCACCAAGAATATAATCCTTGTATTGCAGTGCAGGGGACTTTACTAACAAATTACTAACGAACACATGTTACATTCTCTTATAGTTATTAGTAAGGTAAAGTTTGTGTGTTCGTAAGTATGTATGTAGGAGTAATCTCGTGAACTATTGATTTGATTTTAAAAGATGTTGCACTAAATACGAAGTCACCTTATACTATTTTTATTACTTGATAGGCTATGATCTAGGCACAACTTGTTCGTACCTTCTGGGACGGCAGAAGTGCGGCCCGATTGCTATATTACCTCCCCATAGTCATTGAAATGACCACCTGTATTGACTCCTCAACATCGGTGGTCGGCTCGGCGGATTACTCTTTCGGGGATGATCCGCTATCAGCACTCCGAGTACAAAATTGGGCGTCGCGCAGTGGGCCTCTGCGTGTGGCGGGCTAATACCCGGCCCGTTCACCCACGATCTCGGCTAGAACAGCATCAGGTGCAGGTACTCGCGACTGCACCACCCGACGCACCAGCTACGGAGCAAAAAAGATTGCCTTCCTGACCCTATTGTTTCGTAAAAGGCAGCAACTCCTGTTCCTGACGCCTTCAATGACGAGCATCGTCTTAGCGATAGTCGGCAGCGCCACGTTGGCATCGATAATTGCGACAAGTTCCTAGCGGTATTTGAACGATATTCAGTGCTTAAATTTCATGTAGGATCGACCATGGAGGACAAGGAATTCGGTACCAGTGGTCGGCCTAACGACGAAGGCGACGAGCTACTTTGGGTTATAGGGCCGCGCGCCGCCCCTTTGTCACCCCGGACGGAGGGTGCGCTGACCATAGCCCACCCCAAAAAAGGACTTAAATTTCATGAATAAAATTAGTTACTTTATACTCCTCACCTCAGCGCACCGAAGTTTCCCTGTTGGGTTCGGGTCTCCTCCATTATGAGAGAAAATTTTACCTTCTATAACGCGTTGGTCAGTTTAACCAGTTTAAGGTAACTTTGACCACACAGCATAAATGGAGTCAAGGGCGTCGCCAGCTTATGACTAATTGGGGGCAATAGGGCAATATTATGCAGGCTAAAAAATATGAACGCCTGGTACAGTCGAAAGCATGAAGCGTTACACTTTGGAAGTCTTTGGGCTTTGACAGGCCGCTACTGAAAAACAGCGTTGTGGTGTTACCACAACATAAAGCTGTGTAGCGATCCTTTTACTCACTTGCGAGTGAGATCACAGCTCTTATAATTATGTATAAATAAAATAAGTTGTACAAATATGTATCCCCCTGCGAGGGAGAAATAAACTATTTTTCTTTCTTCTTTCTTTCTTTGCCTCGATGACGATTGTAATAAAAACGGTTCTAATATCAATGTATAAAACTTGGTCGCTTTGCGGCTAGCTACATTTGATCTCTCCAACTGCCCCACCCCTGTCCCCCCTTGGCGACGCCCTTGAATGGAGTTGGCTCAGGTCTATGTAAAGCTATTAGTTGTCTTTTACGACACCCACGAGCAATTTAAAGGTTGAAACTTTACAATAAAAAAAAAAGTGTACACTACACTTTTTTTTTATTGTAAAGTTCCTATATATGTGTGTGTATGTTGAGTATATAAGTACATGTATCCTCTATATAAGCCAACACTTATCGAATAAACGAACTACGGGTTGAGAGCCCTCAGCGCTCACCCATCAGTCCGGGTAAAGTTGTCACAGCCATCTGAGGCTAACAACTAAGTCACACAAAAAAAAAAAGAATAAACGAACAGTTATTATACAACAGTCAGATCGTATTATTGCATCCCAACGCCCAACCTTACAGTATAGAAGGATAGTGTCGGTACTTAAGCGATCAAAAACGTGAAAACAAAAATACTACATACGAGCATGCGATTACACATATACACACGCACACGACTATACAATAGAGTTGCCTTGCATACGCAGTGACTTTGTACCCTCGGAATGGTCCGGCGTAGACTCTATCTGACTGCAATTTAAATGGTTCATTTTTTGTGCACGGAGTTACATATTTCTCTGAGTTATTATTCTAAGGATTGAAAGTACCACGTGTCCACGGTCTCCACGTGGAGACAGGGTGAGAACACATTTGTCTTCACCGTTTACCCGCAGGAGTCATAAAAATCACCCGAGGAATAACTAGGAGCACGGGCAGCAGCTTAACACTATAACAGCGATCGCTAAACCGCCTGCCCAGCGTATAGATTTTAGCAACACCATTTTAATGAATATGACATTCTATTCTGGACGACTACATCCAGCCGTGGACGGCGAAAAGCTGAATGATAATGAATATTACGGATTTTTATTATTATACCTTTTATTTGAGGCACGCAAATATTATCACTGGATTATCAAGAATATATAAATTTTATTTACAGTATAGAGCTTACATAAAACATGATAAAATACGTATTGAAACTTAACAAAAAAATAATAAACTTTAATAGGTACATAAACAGGTGTCATAATCCTTACATATATAATTCTTCTGTATATTTGTATGTGACTAAACTCTTAAACGGCCGTGTCGTGATTTTGATGAATTCTTTTTATGTTCAAATGGATTTAAGAATGGCTTAGATCCATAAATAGACCCGGTAGATGGCATTGTGAACTATTATTTAAAGATATTTTACTTTCATTTACTTTTGGATTTGGTACATTGGTACAGAACAACATCTGTTGGATCAGATAGTCTTCATATCAAACTTCCGAGATCTTGCAGCTCGACCAAATTAAAAAGTTATTTCGCCGACAGATTATCATCCCCATTAGTGGATATTTAATTTAAGAGGTTAATACATTCGATTGGTGCTTCGCGTTGTCAAATGAGTCCGTAAAACAGTTGATAGGCATGAGAGGCATTTGAAGTTCAGGGGCGAATTTTAAATCCTTAACAGGCGGTCGCAACGAATCCTTTGTGTAGTTTATCTACGTATTCCTTGCGACATTCCATATCGTCGGCAGGCCTGTTATGTGGTAACCAGACAGGTTCTCCTATGAAGAATCTCTTCGCTTTTATGTAGTTCTGTAATCAGAGAAATTATTTACGTTATATATATTTTTTAATATGCTTATGTGTTAGGAGAATATTTTAAACACCCCTTAATTACCCGTGACGTGAAAACCTTCCGAGAGATTATTAAGAGAAATAGCAGTAATATTCTCCTGCGAAAAAAATGCGCCAGCTCGTTCACCTCCCCGTGAGGCGGCGATATGGGAAATTGTCCCCAAACCTTACTTGCTGTTCCGATTATGATGTGACGTGTGTCCGGGTAGAAGTTTAGCGTTTGAAATATATGATTATTCCATACAAATACTTAGTCTGGCCATAAATACTGTTACAATTAAAAATAAATAAAATATTACATTTGAATTTGGAATCTATCATATTGTTCATTGTGTTTTCTCATTTTGGTGCCAATAAATTGTACAATATTTTACGATATTAAAATGGAATGGGGTGATAAAGAGAACCGAATCGCTTTGATTGCATTACACAAAGTAGGTATGGAGCCGCTTGGTATTAGTAAAATGTTTGTGTACCGGACTATTAATAGGCACAATGAGACCTCCTCCGTTTGTGATAGAAAAAGATCTGGCCGTCCACGTAGTGTTGGTACGAAAAAGGCAGTCAAAGCAGTAAGGGAAAGAATTCGAAGAAAGCCTGTCCGAAAGCAAAAGATTTTATCTCAGGAGATAAAGATACGATAGATATACGAGAACCATGTCCCGTATTTTAAAAGATGATTTAGGACTTGCAGCCTATAAGAGACATACTTAAAGAAGAATAGGATGGTAAAATCGAAACGACTACTGAAGCGTACCGCAAAGGGAGGTCACAGAAAAATTTTGTTTACAGATGAGAAAATTTTTATAATTGATCAACATCATCATCATCATCTTGCTCTTATCCCAATTACTTGGGGTCGACGCAATATGTCATCTGTTTTGACATATTGCAAAAAGTTTCGGCAATGACTTTTATGACCGGCCGCCTGCCTGACGTCAACCCTCCTTGGGAATGTAATCGTTGACCCAAATGGTACCAGATGCGAGTTGGTCCGGGTCAATCTAGGGCTCTTAGTCGTCTTTTACGACACCCACGAGCAAAGCAAGGGTTGGTAGTATTCGAAGCCGCTACCACACAGCAATTGATTACAATTGATCAACATTTTAACAAAAAGAAATAACAATATTTATGCCCAAAGCTCTAAGGAAGATTCCCAATCAGTCGACAGAGTGCAAGGTGGGCATTATCCGACTTCAGTGATGGGTGGGGTATTAGGTATGAAGAAGTGACTAAGCCATACTTTTGGGAAAAAGTTCTCAAAACATTGGCACAAGTGTATCAAGATACCATTCTTGAGAAGATAGTAAAGGCCCTTAACAACACCATGTTCAATAACCAAGAATGGTCCTTATAGCAAGACTCGGCGTTGGGTCATAATTGCTCGGTCTACGCAGTCTTGGTTGGAAACAAACATTTTGGACTTTTAGTACTGAAGACTGGTCGTCGTCTTGTCCCGATCTTAATCTGATGGGTTATGATTTATGGTCAGTTTTAGGGAGTACGGCTTGAACTAAAGGCCATAATAGTTTGGTGTCCCTAAAACAATCCATACGATTGGCAGTGAAGAATGTTCTCATAGAAAGAGTGTGTGCTTCTAATGACAACTAGCCTCAATGTTTAAAGGACTGTATTGCAACCATTGGAGACCATTTCGAATAGGCTTTTTATATTTTAAATTGTTTTATATTTATGTATTAAACTAACACACTGTAAAAGTAATAAATGTTATTTGCAATAGAATTTTTTTTCCATTGTTACAGTATTTATGGCAAGACTAGGTATATAGTCTTTAGAATCTATATTTCTCGAAGAAGCATTCATTTCCCCGAAGTTCTCTTTTCCCCTTCGATTCCTACTAAGCAAACCGCATTCCCATAATTCAGAGTTTGTAGGGTGAAGCTGTAGACTGAAGGCAGCTTTACTATTAACGAAATACAGCATCCAACACAATATGCGACGACTTGTTAGAAATACAATTGCCACCACCCCTTTCTTTCCAATAGGAGTCGTAAAACCCGCTTTTGGAAGGACTAAGGAGTGGTTGATAGCACTCTTCTAGAAAACTCAAAACACCAGCTGCATTCGGTAAACCTCCTAGTGAGTGTAGCGATTATGGCATTGCACCCTAAGTCGAAGTGGACAATGAGCTGACGGCTGATTGTATTACTTAAATAAACTTGGAATCATCACCTTAACATCAAGCGTGAATCTGTGATAGATGCCGCTGGGTATGATGATCATGTCGCCAGCGCTCACCGCGATACGTATCCACTGGTCTGTACCATCGCGCACGTCGAAGTATCCAGAACCATCCAGAACAAATCTGTAATTTAATTATTCATATTTTAGATTTAAATTGCAATTTGTTGTATGCTGCACCTTCGATGGCTGGGAGAGGTGCCTCAGGTTCAGTGCACTAAAAAAAGAGTACATATAATATTTGAGAAAATTTCAATGGTTGTTTTCATATCAATGTATTTCCCATTGCTCTTCTGAGCATTGATGGATCCGCTTTAAATATATGTACATGTATATAAAAATATTAGTTCCCGTTCCCGTGGGAATACTGGAATAAAATATAGCCTAGGTTACTCCCTGATATTATAGCTTTCCATTGGTGAAAGAATTTTTGAAATTGGTCCAGCCGTTTTGAAGATTACCTGGAACAAACAGACAGACAAAAAAAATATTAAGTGATTTTTAGGCATGTGTATGGTGCAAGTAACCATGTGAGCAAGAAAAAGCAAAAATTATTTTGACATTACAAACAGACACTCCAATTTTATTTATTGGATAGATGAGTTTCATTGTAATAAATTCTTATGCATTAAGGCAATCTACTTGCTGTATTGATAGACTAACCTTTTCTTGCCCGTAGGTGTAGTTAAAGGCGACTAATTGATATAATATGCAGGTATAGTTGCTGCATCTTTAGCTGAGTGCCAATGCTGAGAGACTATGGTAGGACTCTTGGGATTGACGTTGATGGTTTTATATATTTTCTTATGTTATGTAGATTTTCTCTAATCAACTCATTAAGCAATATACCTATATCTCTGGTTATTATTAACTTCCTTCAAAGCAGATGTGAAAAGGGAAAACTAAGCAGTAAATAAAAATTTTGACTGTTAAAGAAAACCTGGTAAAGAAAGTCTATACCAAAATATATATTTATAAGCTGGAATGCCTATGGCAGAGAAGCTGCAAGGATGTATGTTTTTTTACCGTAGATATCTTTTCAGATAACTAAGCCATATAAAAGAAAATTTTAAAACTACCATTGCTCCAACTATTTAACTGGTTTGGTATAGAGGACCAATTTTCTTCTTCAATAAATTATGTAGGCTATGCTGTGTGGTAGCGGCTTCGAATACTACCAACCCTTGCTTTGCTTGTGGGTGTCGTAAAAGGCGACTAAGAGCCCTAGATTGACCCGGACCAACTCCATCTGGTACCATTTGGGTCAACGATTACATTCCCAAGGAGGGTTGACGTCAGGCAGGCGGCCAGTCATAAAAGTCATTGCCGAAACTTTTTGCAATATGTCAAAACAGATGATATACATATTGCGTCGACCCCAAGTAATTGGGATAAGAGCAAGATGATGATGATGAATAAATTGTGTAGGCTAGAAACAACTAAGGAAGAATAATCAAATAAGTATAGTTAAATCTCACCTGATTTCTTCATCAGTATGTAAATGTTCGATAAAGAAAGATTTAATTTTGTCCTCATAATTGGGTAGGCATTCCTTTGAGCACACAATCTCATCTTCATAGGTGTATCCTCTTTCTTTTTTCAATTCGTCTAATACACCATCAGTGGAATAACTATTGACATTCAGCTGTAATATTAAGTTCTTTAATTATTAAAAAAATTGTATATAAAATCATGAGTGTCTCATCATGAGCGACTGCAGAGGGCATAGTGATTGAGATACCAAGCTGCCCTGCCAAATGTCCCAGGTTTGTTTCCTGTGCAGGACAATACTTTGTGCACTTCACAGTGAGGTATAGTTGAGTCCATTAAATTGTATATTTATAAAGCCTCTTAGCAATGTAACCATTATATCTTGAATTAAAGAGTGCTGTATTAAAAAAAAAAATAAGTTGTTTATTACTTGAACTGTAGCCCATATATTCACATAACCTGCTGTAGCCCTGCAATGTTAACCTCGATAATTTTACACATGTACCATTTTAACACTATACTACTTAATACCATAGCAGGGTTCATTAATTTCATCTGGAAGCATTATGGTCTACACCTGTATAGCGATAATTTCTCCCACGTACTTGCAAGATCTGGAATGGGCTACTTACTGCTGTGTTGCCTAAGCGATATAACATATTCTCCTTTAAATAAGTTTGAAAAAGAGCACTTTCTTCTAGCGCTTGTAAAGTCACATAACTAAAAGTAGAAAAGTTGAGCAAATGTAGATAATCAGATAATAAATTCGTATAAGCGCACTTGTATAAACTTTCGGATAGAAAATTGGCAAAACTTTACTGATACATATTGCCGAGAAAATTCAATTTAATAATATATTTAGTAGGTAATTCATAGTCCCCAAAATAACAGCACAATTTTAATTTGTTTATAATAATAATTGTAATTAGTATAGATTTTTAGCAGAATACCTACTTGGAAATATTCTACGCCGGTTTTCTTAAACAGATTCTCGAGAGACACAAATTCTGGCGGATTCCTGTGATGTTCCAGACGTTGGTCATTTTTTTCGTCGTCCATATACCAAGCTTGAACCATGATTGTTTTAATAACAATATTATGAGTTGCTTAGATGCCAACGTCCTGGTGTTTTTAGCAGGTAATTAATGTAAAAAAAAATGGTATTAAAGAAGTCAGATAAATAAATATAGCACCTAAACTTTGTAAAACGTCCTTGAACTAGATGATAAGACGATAAACTTCTACTTAAGAAAATGATAACTTCAAACTAGGGTAGGAACACAAAAAAAGTATCGATACTTTATGGTATCGAGTACTTGCCTTTTGAGGAGTTTCGGCGCGAATTTGGAAATGTCATGTTAAGTTCTTGTATTATATTCATTTTTTTAGTGTTTTATAGTGTTATATTGAATAATTTTGCTGATATTTTATGTAATATAATATAATTAAGGTGCTGAAGTGTGGTGAATGTGATATAAGAGTGGTTTACGTGTATTTTTATATTCCCCATTATTTATACCGGAATTCACAGAGAAATCATCTAATTAGGTTTTCAGCGCCTAATTAATGATAATGACTTGACTACCTGACGGACAATGACTATAAATAAGTTATACAATATGAAGAAGTAAATAATTTGTGACCTTATAATTAATTTTGTAATTTGGTTTAAGCTGATGGCTTCGTTGCCAAAGCTTCATTAAATAAAAAAAGAACTTGCCTTTCGATAACAATACATTTATACTCGATACTTTCTATTCGATACTTTTACTCAATGAGTACTTTTAGGCAAGTATCGTATCGAATAAATTGTAGAAAGTATCCATGATAAACTTGACCTTACGGCTCATGTTTATGGTAACGCCATCTAGTTAAAGCGTAATGAACCTTTGAAAAAGTGGCTCGACATATATTAATCCGAACACAGACGGATAAATTCCTAAAAAAAAAGCTCATCACGACCTAGATTCTAGGAAAAGTACTCAGTACTCGATACTTTGGGGTATCGATAGTTTTGTTTCTATACTTTATTGAGTACGATACTTTTTCGATACTACTCATGAGTACAGTATCGATACTTTCGTTTCGATATCGTGTCCCTAAACTAGGGCTGTTGATAAAATATCGATATATCGAAATTATTCTTTAAAAATATCGATATTAATTACCAATACTTTTTAGACGATATATCAATAGTTCGATACTAAAAAGTAAGTATGGAGGATCGATATTTAGCGTATGCTAAAAAAAGAAAGCGCATCAAAGAAATGCCGCAAATTTAGCTGTTTTATGAAAAGTGCTGACATGAAATTGATAAGTTATCACTGCCTCCTAGAACGTACCTAAAAAAACTCATCAGCGGTACTCTGCAAGAAACGAAGTTAAAAAGGGAAAGATATCAAAATGGCGATATTTTTTTTCTAAATATCGAACACCGATATTAATACATAATATATATTAAAAAATATCGATAATCAAAGAGTCGATATTTTAAAATATATCAACAGCCCTACTCTAAACACGAATTTGAGTGACATATGGGGATTTTGGCGGGAATCTGGAAGTTTCATGTGGTGTTCTTGTATTATATTCAATATCTTAGTGTTTTAACGTGTTATATTAAATAATTTTGATGGCATTTTACGTAATATATACTGGCAAAACTGCTGAGGTGTAGTGAATATGATATAAAACTGCTATACATACCTTTTTGTTTCCACCAAAATTCTCAGAAGATACCCCTAACAGTGGCCATTATTCTGTTGGAGGTGACATTTTGACTTACTGACGGACCATTACTGACATGAAGAAATTGATAATTTGAAAATAAATTATAACTCGACACTGGCAAAAATGGCTTGTATTAATAGCTGATTGCCAAGACAAAAAGAAGAAGAAGAAGAGTGACATATGAAGTCTTTGGATTTTGGCGGGAATCTGGAAGTGTCATATGGTGTTCTTGTATTATATTCAACATCTTAGTGTTTTAACGTGTCATATTAAATAATTTTGATGGCATTTTATGTAATATATAGTGGCAAAACTGCTGAGGTGTAGTGAATATGAAATAAAACTGCTATACATACCTTTTTGTTTATACCAAAATTCTCAGAAGTTACCCCTAACAGTGGCCATTACACTGTTGGAGGCGACACTTTGACTTACTGACGGACCATTACTGACATGAAGAAATTGATAATTTGAAAAGAAAATTATAACTCGACACTGGCAAAAATGGCTTGTATTAATAGCTGATTGCCAAGACAAGAAAAGAAGAAGAGTGACATATGTCATATCAGTGTTCCCCAGTGTTGCCAACGACTTGGAACCTAATGTCGCCATTTTTCTCACTTTAAGTAGCCTAACTTTCTGTGTGGTGACGGAATTACAATACAAATCACCACTTCTTGCCCATGGATGCCGTACAATATGACTAAGGAATATAATACGCGTATAGCATCTATGCAAGAGATTTAAAAACTCAAAATAAAACCCTGTACCAACCTGTCTGACCAGCATGGTATAACCGTGGTAAGCTCAATTTACCTCCTATTGTGAAGGAGGTTCGTGTCAACAGTGGGACGTATATGAGCTAAAATTATGATGATGATGTTGTAGTAGCCTAAAATAGCCGAATTTGAGTCGAGGTAGTCTAAATTAGCCCAAATACCAAAACTTCTCAAGTCAATGCGGGAATACAGTGCATACTTTGCATACACACTTCAATAGTTGATGTGATACAATGTTTACATTAGTACAGGTGCCAACGATTAGTAAATGTGTAAAAGATATATATGTCAAATTTGAATGTAATATGAATTTATTGTAATGTTTTTTGTGCAAAATAAATATTATTATTATTATTATTATAATAGTTGCAAATTGTATATGTCTGCTTGTAAATGAGGGTTATATTTGCCACAAAGTTTATTAGCTCCATCAGTTCCTATTGCGATCAGATAATTAATGTTCAAATCTATATGAAGCAAAAAGCTTTTAAACAATGTATACTTGCGTTGTTGCTTCGAATACTTCATGAAGACCTGAAAAATTAACAATGGTTTTTCAATTATGAATTGTAGTAGGTACCGAATACAATATGCTATAAACCTTTTTTGTCATTCATTTAATATTACAGAATACTGATTATCCACTTCTAACAATTCTTTGAGCATAGCTGATTCCATAATATTCTTTATAATTGCAGAACATTTTGATCTATGTAATTGAACGTTTTCAATAGGACTGTCCACACAACAGGTTTTCAAAACTTCAGACAGATGATCGATGCTACAAATGGAGCTATGAGCAGCACCACGTGGTAGGACCACACTGTTGACAGTTGTCTGTCTACAGTAGCGGAAGTACCGGCGTACTTCCGGGGTAGTAAAACACTCTCGTAGAAAATCTACGTCCGAGTAGTAGCAACTTGTTACTGCGCTTCGTTCGGTGAGCGAGAGAACCAGAAGCCTAACTTTCTGAGGGTGTTTGCGTGTGGTAGGTTTTAATGATGCCTTTAGCCAGTAATACACTGAAACTCATTTCACGCATTCACACTCCCTTCACTTTCTTTGCGGTAGGCACCGGCTTTGCAAAGGTCTATGAGCGGCAGCAACACTTACCATCAGGTGTACTGTTTGCTCGTTTGCCACCGTATGTAATAAAAAAAAAAAGGAATTTAAAAATAAATTTTTACATCCATTATTTTTTCATTTCATGACTCTTAAGATGCCAAATGATTTAAGCTTTTGACTATTCCCTCAAAACTAACAAAATGTGACCATTTTTTCTTTTCAGTTACTGATCGCAGATTTTATATTTTGCGTAACTGTGATTTTTTATCTGTTTATACTTATTTGTGTTATGATTCATTCGATCGCTTTATTCGAAGACTGTCGAGTAAGAAACCTAAAAGGCGACCAGTCCCCTCTCATAATTTTTGTCACCAATTTTCTCCCCGAGTAGCCTATTTAAATGGCGACAAATTGTATACGTTAGCAACTCTGGTGTTACCCACTATTGTCTCATCGTTACTATCTTGTTCCTATTACTTAGGATCGACTTCAATAATATATACTCTTCTATCATAGTACATAAAGCGAAAGTTAAGGCATAGGCACCAGCTGCCTACCTGACGTCAATCCTCATTGGGAATGTAATTGTTAATCAAACGGCATATAAAGCCGGTAGGTCCATATAAAGCTCTTAGTCGTCTTTTATGATACTCAGGAACAATGTAATATCGTAAAACCGTACTATAAATAATGTTATTCTAATAATCGTATCCGTATCTCTCTCTCCGTGTGACATGGACTAAGAAAACAATTCATCACCCCCTCTTTCTCGTGGTTATCGTAAATGACGACTAAGTGGACGTGGTATAGTAGGTCAGTTTCTTATTATGGGATGGTACAAAAAATTTGATGGCGAAATAAGAATAGAATCGTCATTACCCTTATTTGTTCCTGGGAGTCGTAAGCAGTAGCAACATTTTGGGAAACGTATAACACCTCAATGGGATCATCTACCCGCCTGCTAAGTGTTGCGATTACAGCACTATCTCTTCATTTACGGGAGAGGCTTACGAGTAGGTTCACCAGTAGATGTTGAAATCCTGAATGATGATGACAAAGAATTATCATATACTCAGTTACTTTAGTCTGGCCATAAATACTATTACAGTTAAAAATAAACAAAATATTACATTTGAACATGGAATCTGTCATTTTTATATGATTGTTTCTTACGTTTTCTCATTTTGGCGCCAATACATTATACAATAGTTGCGATATTAAAATGGAGTGGGGTGATAAAGAGAACTAAATCGCAGTGATTGCATTACACAAAGTACGAGTAGGTATGGAGCCAAATGCAATTTTTGAAACTCTCCATACGCTCGGTATTAGTAAAATGTTTGTGTACCGGGCTATTAATAGGTACAATGAGACCTCCTCTGTGTGTGACAGAAAAAGATCTGGCCGTCCACGTAGTGTTCGTACGAAAAAGGTGGTAAAAGCAGTAAGGGAAAGAATTTGAAGAAATCCTGTCCGAAAGCAAAAGATTTTATCTCGGGAGATGAAGATAGCACCTAGAAACATGTCTTGCAGCCTATAAGAGACGTGCTGATCATTTCTCAACTGATAATTTAAAAAAGAATAGGGTGGTAAAATCCAAACAACTACTGAAGTGCTACGCAAAGGGAGGTCACAGAAAATTCGTTAACGGATGAGAAAATTTTTATAATTGAGCAACATTTTAACAAACTAAATGACCGTATATGTCCAAAGCTCTAAGAAAGCTTCCCAATTAGTCGACAGAGTGCAACATGGGCATTATCCGACTTCAGTGATGGTTGGTGGGGTATTAGCTATGAAGAAGTGATTGAGCCATACTTTTGTGAAAAAGTATCAAAACATCGGCACAAGTGTATCAAGATATCATTCTCATGAAGATAGTGAAGCTCCTTAACAACACCATGTTCAATAACCAAGAATGGTCCTTCCAGCAAGATTCGGCGCCGGGTCATAAACCTCAGTCTACGCAGTCTTGGTTGGAAACGAACGTTTCGGACTTCGTCAGAGCTGAAGACTGGCCGTCGTCTAGCTCTGATCTTAATCCGATGGATTATGATTAATGGTCAGTTTTAGTGCAAGCACTAAACGCCATGATAATTTGGAGTCCCTCAATCACAATCCATACGATTGTCAGTGAAGAATTTTCCCATGCTTCTATTGACACTGGCCTGGCCTCAACTTTTAAGGACCGTATTGCAGCCAATGGAGACCAATTAGAATAAGCTTTTTATATTTTAAATTGTTTTGTATTTATGTATTAAACTAATGCACTGAAGGAAAACTCGATACAAAACCCTATATCAACATGTCTGACCAGCATGGTATAGTAGGTCAAATTCCCTCCTATTGTGGAGGAGGCCTGAGTCCAACAGTGGGACGTATGTGGGCTGCGATGATGATGATGAACGCACTGTAAAAGTATTAAATATTATTTGCAATAGAAAAAAAATTCTTTGTTACAGTATTTATGGCAGGGCTAGGTATAGTCGTCGAACCCGTGACGATCGGTGCGGAAAACTATTTAGATCACATTCTGCATAGTTAAGACGTGGAAATAAAAGTTCTTTCTCCAAGTAAAAATATATTTAATGGTAAATGTACTAATATATTTTGGCTTATTAACCACATACTTTAACAGTTATCTAGTAATAGATTGGGGGTTTTACGTTCCATTCTACTGATACACATTACCTGGCACCTGGTGCTACAATATTTTAATACTTTTTTACAGTTAATTTCTCTATGGCAACACTAAATATAAGTACTGATTACTAATTATAGTTTCAAAAACTAGATAAGTGTTTGTATTTAATTTTCATTTCACAACACATTTATATTAATAATTAAAGTACATTGAATTAATTATATAATAATAAATATTGTACTAATGTAATGCTCGCCGACCTGTATAAAAGATAGCCTCTCGGATTACTTTTGAATAATTATTAGAAAAATAGGGTATTAGGGCTTAGGCTTATTATAGGCTTAATAAGGGTATTTTTAAACATTAGACATTACCAATTCTACAAATCATGCGATTAATAAGTTGTTAAACAAAGCGGATATATAATCATAATAACATTTTCATTTTAGCATTTCTGTTACAGCGAACTTATTGCATAATTGAGACATTGATGCACGCTAATTGTTCTATAAGACAAAAATTCCGTTACAACTGAAAAAAAAAGAAAGCGCAAACAGCTTACGACGCTTTTAAAAAAAGACCTTAATTTAAGCCTTTAAAATAATCGTTTTCACCAGCAACTGCTTAGGTAACATCTACGTCAATTTCTGCATCAATGTTGCCCGTTAAATAACACAATTATCAATCATCGATGTTCTGTGTCAGCGTTGTATAGATTATCTTACAGGTGTTACCTACGAAATCGTTGGTGAAATCGAGACTTTAAGGCTAAGGAAACCAGATTTATTGCAATCAGTCGAGAGCATTACAATCGTGATACTAGATTAATACTAATTTATGTATACAATACATATTTATTTCACACAACGACTATGTAAAATTAGATGGAAATATTTATTTACAGCTAATGCGACTTTTATAGATCTGATACAGGAAATTTGATCACTAGATTCAGGCTTTTCAGAACTGTTCAGAAACAAATATCGAAACTCAGTTATTTATCTTAATGATAAGTAATGTTAGTATCGATATGACTAATCTGACCATAATTTTTTACGTCAAAACTGGTAGCATCCATAACATGACAATTTTTTTTAGTGTCAGAACGGCACACTTGCAAATATAAGCAAAATATGAATTGAAACGCTAAAAAAACAAGGACACATGAAAATTACTGCAGAAATAATTAAAATATGAAATTAAAACCGAAAAATAAAGCGGCACACTCCTGTTTTCAAAACGCGACATTTTTATTACATCTCTGGGTATAACGGAACAGAGAGCCTAAAAACTGAGACTCTTGGTTGCATTAGATATAACTGACATTAAAAATGATGTAGATATGTGCATAAATAAATAATAAAATAAACGTAAACATTGTCACATGACAATAAGATATTGCAATGAATGGACGGAAGGAGCGCATTCAATTAATAAAAATATGTAAATACGTAGAACTGTAAATGATTATATTTTACAAACAACGATAAAAAAAATTACACAGTGTGTAAAGACACACTACAGTAATTAAACTTTTGCCTTACAGAAAAAAAACTACATATTCATCAATCACATTTGAATAGCGTAGAGAAGAGCGCGTCTCTCCGTCTCTGTTCTCAAGTTAGCGAGAAAAGCTAATCGCATCCTTACGCGTATTCGTGACACAATGAGTATTATGAATACACGAAGCAATCGCTTAAGAACTTTTACTCGAGAATTTCATAGACAAAAAAATGTGGATCAGACTTTTAAAAGACTTCCATAAGAAGTTACATTTCGAAAGAAAAACATTTTGTTACATACCAGAGAGCACTATACGCTATTTTTAAAAAAATGTGAGAACGTCACAATAATCTAATTCATTAATACAATTAGCATGACAAGTATTTAAGAACTGATTAGTACAATTTCTTTAGGAACAGCAATTTATGACATATCAATAACAGAATTTGATAGCACATAAAATAAAGTTTATTTTCTATGTAAATTTTAAAGCGTTAAAATACAATATTATTATGATGGTTTTTATTGTTAATAATTTTAATACTATCACGCATAGATAGATGAGATCAGATAATTACTAAAGCTATCGATTCACGCGAAGATGTGATGTCACTCCTTAGTATAAATACAACCATTATTAAATTTATTGTATACTCCATAGCCGAATATTAATGCAGCACGGGACCATGTGAAAATGGTCATTTATTCACATAGAACAGGAGACTTAATATTATAAATTTTTAAACTGAAATGAGAAAATTTGACCTTTGTGATCAAGACCGAAATTTTTGATGTACTAAAAAAGGAGTTCTGTATCTTTGCTCGAGTATATCCAATGTAAAGAACTGAAATGAACTTGGGCGAGCAAGGCTTTTTACATATGCCGTGCGAAATTCTAGTGGTATTATCCTAGTTAAGTCACGTTTACACCGGTAACGGGGTAGAATATAGCTGTCGCCATTTGTTATTTGTTCGTAAAAATACCTAAGGACTCACTAGAGCAATATCCGGGTTGAGAACTCAGCGCTAATACATAGTCCGGGTTAAGTTGCTATAGTCATTTGCGGCTAACAGCTAATACAAAAAAAATAGAAGAATCGTTTTCTTGGGAAACGTATAACATCTTAGGGAAATGCGTAAATTCCATGGCTCATTTTATAAATTTTCAACCTTCTCCCCGTTGGTTATTTTCTGACAGACCACGTTCGTAGTAAGCGTAGTATTTTGATCACCGAACATGTCACATAGTAAGCGTACAATTCTTTATTGCGTTCGCCAATCCGCTAAACAAGCGTGGTGATCGTGGCCATTACACTCGAATCAATGACCATGGCGTTATTTTATGGCTAATTATACGAGTTCAAATCATTACTGTTACTACACGTTCACATTACACATTTAATGAGATGCATTCGCTTTTATTTATTTTGACATCATGATCGGTGTATTCTTTAAGAGATTACATTTTATTTTTTTAGTTCCTTTTTTAGTAATCTATCATGATTTACATTGATTTTTGATATTTAAGTTTTGATATCTAATTTTCGGTAAGGTGACGGGGTAAGAATACAATTCACCACCCCCTTTCATAAAAGACAACTAAGGAACCGCTAACATGAATATGTTTTTAATTTACGAAAAATTAACTTAAACCATTGCTATGAACATGACATACAGCTGTACAATTTAATTACTGCATCAAAGAATAATAAATAGCTATTGATAATTTATATATTCATATATGTATAAAATGATATCGACTTAGTTTTTATGAAGAACCTAACGTTTAGTATCTATGGCAGAAATTCTAAACTGGCATTTTAAAAGATTTCTACAAACACTGTCTCTATATTGTACTGTGTTTTGTTTTAATAGGGGAGGAATTGGTTATCTATTCAACATTTCACTTAACGTAAGATATGCATAGAAATTTAACAGGATATATCTTTTGAAATATTACACATTAAAAAGAACACAAAGCAGTCCAATTGCCGACATAAGTGAAAACTTAAAACTATAAACAAAAGTTATATATTTTAGTATTGAAATTATCGTGAGACTGATCCATGGTGAGTGTTTTTGCCGTTATAGATATTAATCTAGGCCTCGCAGATGCCGCTGCGCACTCGCCCTGATGATGAGCATCGGACATGCTCGAAACCCGGGTCAACGTAATTGATCTCAGCACGTGAGTGTTTTTGCCGTTATAGATATTATAAAAAGTTATATAAGTTACTTATATTTGGATATTTAAATTAATTATTAAATTTTAAATTTGTAAATTAAAACTCTTGACATTAATCTAATTTTAACATCTATCGTCCGTAGTGTTAGCGTGGACACATCATGTGCCAAGTTGGTGACGGCTTACATGAATTTTCGTCAAATGAAACTGCCTATAGAAGTTCTCACTTCGAAAATATTGTTTTCAATATAGTTTCGATTATATTAATACTGTGATATTAATCAAAATAGACTATATATTAAATATCAACAGACTAGTTAGAAATAATAAAAAAAAAATGACACTGTGATCGAACGTATACATGAATCATTACATTAATCGTGACGAAATTAACAATCCATCGATACCTATAAATATAAACAGTAAAAAAAATGACAGTACATTTTTTGTTTCCAAATTCAAACTGTTCTCAATATCGCGTTAAATAAATTACCGCCCATAAAGTATGACGTAAAGCTCACAAATCAGAATGGGCGTTATTTTTTTTTTGTTTCCAAATTCAAACTCCTGTCAACATCGCATGAAGTAAATTATAGCTCATTAAAAAAAGTACTTTTTTAAATTGTAAATAAGAATGACAGTTCCTTTTTTGTTTCCAAATTTAAACTGTTGTCAATATCGCATGAAGTAAATTACAGCCAATAAAGTGACCCTTACAAATATTCGCTAGATATATAAAAAATAGAGATTTTACACGAATCTAACACACATCTAGATGGGTACGTCGTAGATAACTTACAACTTTATTAAGGGTAATCTTAAAAATCTTAAGTTGATTTTTATTCATTTGAAAATTTCATGCATAATCAGGTTGCTTATACTGTAAACCAACTTTTTTTTAAAGACAACGCCCTGCACTTAGGAAATAATCCGTGTATTGCGTGGGACTTCACAAACATATAATTAACGGACACAAATTACATCCAGGCCCAGAACAACAATTTTTGGATAACACAAAGTGTTGTCCTGCGTGGGATTCGAACACGCGACACTGGCACGGTAGGTCAGTATATTAACCACTACACTATCTGTGCAGTCAAGTTTTTGGTAGTTATCAAACTGTATCAGAATAATAAGTTTAATATTAATATTATATAATTAGCTAACTTAGATTTCCTATCAATTTCATACCACATAGACTGATTTTAAGTATCTAAAGTACCTCTGAATTAAGTTGAAAAGTGCTTGGCTTTTTTTTTTAACCTAAAGCTATTTTGACTAAATTCCATCTGTAAATAACTGGTAATGTAGTATAATTGCCGTGTGGTGACAGAGTAAGAATACAATTCACCAAGGGCGTCGCCAAGGGGAGGCAGATGAGATCAAATGTAGCAAGCCGCAAAGCGACTAAAGCGATTTGTGAAGTTTTATACATTGAAAATAGAACCGTTCTTATTACAATCGTCATCGAGGCAAAGACGTCCAAAGTGTAACGCTTCATGCTTTCAACTGTACCAGGTATTCATATTTTTTATCCTCCATAATATTGCCCCATTGCCAACAAACCCCCCTCCCACCCTTAGTCATAAGTTGGCGACGCCCTTGCAATTCACCAACCTCTCTCTTACTCGTGAAAGACTACTAAGGTTTATGATATGCAGTTAATATCTATGAAAGAGAAGGAAATCTCGACGTAATATTGTGGAGGAGGCCCGAGCCCAACAGTGGGACTTATATGGGCTGTGATGATGATATTGAATGTAGTATAAGCTGATACTTTAAACTAACTACGTTCAAATTTAAGTTTCACTTAATATGATACCGCAAATAAAGTTGTATTAAATAACCTTTATGGCATTGCTAGATTATTTTTTTTTAGTAATTAAAAATCCAAATATCCCACATTGCCTTCATAATCTATAGCAATTATTATTATTATAATCTTAATTTGGTGTTGGCTTATTATGAATACTGTTATTCCATTTTAGAAATATAAAAAATTATTAATTACAAGAAACATAGGGACAGACTATTTTAACTAAAAATAATATTTAAACAATAATTATCACAACACTTAATGTGTATTTACAAATTTAAATTACAACAAATATTAAATCTATTTATAAATTATTTACTATTGTAGATTAAGTTTTAATTAAAATAATATAATTTTATCTTATTTATGATCGTTAAAAATACATATTGTTTCGATATTACATATATAAAATTTAATTACCCAAACATGTGCTCAATTTGATCAATAATTTTATTGAAGTTTTTTTTTTGCATTTTGAATAATATAATCCGAAAACACGCAGCAGATATTTCCACGATAGCCATATTAAAATATCATAGATCCTAAGCTTTCAAACACAAAACCTTCAGCAATGATAGTCTACATGACAATATTTGACAAAGGTAGGCAACATAATGATACGAATTTTTACTAATTTTGCAAATAGGCCAGGTGGCGTAGTAGTTTAACTTATCTTACGTAGAGGAAAAACACGCTTGACAGTAGGACATTTACGGACTGCACAAAAAAATCAAGAGGATTATCCTTACATTTTGCGAGTGTCGAAAGATTCAATGAAAGCATATCGCTGGTTTGCGAGAATAGCGACGCAAATAGAGGGCATTTTTTTTTATTTCATATAAATGTTTTAGTGCATACCATAATATTTAAAGATTTATTGAGGGTGTGACTGATTATGTAATGATGATTCAATTTGGCATAATTTTGAATTACGTCGATATTCTCGCAAACCAGCGATATATCTCTGAAGGAAAATCTCAAGCCTTTCTCTGATCAGCGTGTTACAAGTGGACCAATCACTTTCCCATTGCGGCGGAGCCTAGTACCCTGTAGTGAAACGTATAAGGTTAGAGAAAAAATATTTCGTAAGGTGTCCTTCGTGAGTTGTGCTTACGTTAAGACGAGAATTCCACATATCTATGTAATAAAGTCGACTTTTGCATAAAAAATTATATGTTTTAAATAATATAAAGTATGTACTGATCAAATTGAGCCATCATTTAGTTGAATTTAAATATAAAATATATGTTTTAGGCCTGATATAATACTTCGAGGTATTTTTCTTATGTTTATACATTAATTCTCACAACTATTGATATAAATTGTACAAATATGTGTTCCATTGAATTATTTATTAGTGTTCTTCCAAATTTTAGTATATCTAATTATAATTTATTATTATAAATTTAATTAAGAAGTTATGAATTATCGATAAACACGCTAATATTGGCAATAAATGTCTTTATTTTATTTGAACTATGTCAAAATATATTGCATATTAATACTTGAATCTTTGTTTAAAGAGCCATAAACTGTTCATAAATTAATCACTTTAATTTTAAATTGTTTGTTACTCTCTTTCAATTGTTTCTGGCCATAACCTTTTTTAGTTGTCCCATCCTGATATAATTTAGGCGTTTGCACACTCTGCCTTCGAGACAGAGCCTTTGTGATGTGATTTGGCGTGATACAATCACAGTTTGGTGTGTTTGACAGTGTCCGTCCAATAGTTCTGAATGGTCATGGCTTCTAGTGAGTTGAGAAACGAATCGTTGTCCAAGCTGTACATCTCTTCGGAGTTATCCTGCAAATGAAACAAATCATACATTAATAAATACAGTTTTATAATAATAAAGAAATAGGGGGTACCTTTTCTCCATTTTTTAAATTTCTTAATAGACTTCAAAAAAGTAAAAGGTTCTCAATCGACTGTATTTTTTTTATGTTTGTTACCTTAGAACTTTTTTTTTTATTTAAAAGCTGCGTCTTCCCGTGTGGTCCCATTGCATATTGATCCAGTTCTGACAATGGGAACCGTGAGAAAAGTTTGAATTTTTTTTCCGATTCTTTTTACTGAATATTATTATTAACTAATCAGGAGGCAATTCAGAAATATACAAATTTTATTTATTTAATTTGGCGCTTAAACATAAATGGCAAAGTAATTAACTTCATATATTTACTTTTTGATTCCAATTACTCTCGTAATTAATTAATGGGGGGTAGAATAACAACAACATTAATAATACCTTGTACTAACCCTTCTAGGGTTAGTACAATGTTTTATGCCGAGTTTTCTTTCTCATGCACAGATGTATGCATATTATAATCCCTTAGTCGTCTTTTACAACACTCGCGGGCAAGAAAGAGTGTGATGAATCGTATTTTTACTTCACCACACGGAAACATTAGCATGCAACAACACCACCGCCCTGGAACTCCAAAATACCTATGAATTATCTGACTAAAAATATTTTGCGTCAGGAAATAGTTTACAGAAGAGGGTTTAGTTTATAAAGGTTTTCAAATCCAGACGTGTACCGTGTACTTTTGGGGCCCCTCTTAGACCGCAGGACCAGGTCAGAGCGTCCCTGCCGCATGATATTAAAAAAAAACTTACTCTTATAGTGCTGTCATCCAAATAACCACTAGAGTCAGGGTTCGAACACTTGTCGTTCAATGTCTGAGGCTTATTCAGGTACCGTCTTCTGTATAGCACAAACGCCGTGCTGCCAGCTAAAGCAGCCAGCACCAACGCAGCAAACGATATACCAGCTATAGCACCCGTATCCATTCCACCATCACCCTGGTCTATGATTCTTCTAGACGATTCCACATTTGGTGGGATCCTGGTCTGTACAAACGCAGTCTCCAAAGATAGAGGCTTTTCTGTAACGATTCTGCTCTCTGCTACATTTCCTCCATCCTCTTTAACGAAGTCCTGTCTAGTCAGGTTGCGCTTTTTGGCGGCAAACGTTGCGTTTTGCGTTTCTGTCAGATTTGCTCCTTCAATATGTATTGTAGTTACGTTTTCAATTGATGTAGAGTTGTTTACTTCGGTGACATTAATTGGTGTCCATTGCATGGGCTGTGTTTCCGTAGTTTCATTTAATGAAGTTGTATTGTAATTTGTGATTACTTTTTCCGTTCTGTTGTTTGTGATGTTTGGACTTTGCGTAGTAATTGGAGTTTTTGCATAGTACATAGCTCGACTTTGTCGTTCTGTTAGACGGTGTACTATCTCCGTGTCTGTAGTTACGTGCTGCAATTCCTCAGATTGAGGCGCCCCGTGGCTCCATCCGCTGCTCGCTGAAAACAATGAGAAATACTATATAAGTTTTATTTTAATAAAAATAAAGTGTGAATATGGTGTGGTGACGGAGTAAGAATACAATTCACCACTCCCTATCTTGCCCGTGGATGTCGTAAGAGACGACTATGGGATATAATATGCACATAACATCTGTGCAAGAGAAGCAAAATTCGAAACGAAACCTTATATCAACATGTCTGACCAGCATGGTATAGTAGGTCAAATTCACTCCCATTGTGGAGGAGGCCCGAGCCCAACAGTAGGACATATGTGGGCTGCGATGATGATGCTATTACTTGTGGGTGTCATAAAATACCACTAAGGAACATAATATGCAGGTAACATCGACGCAAGCGGCAAACTCAAAATAAAACAAGCCTTAAAAGCGTGATATAATTAATTTTCACCTTCCCACAAAGAAGAAGAAACAAAACCCTATGTCAACACGTCTGACCAGTGTGGTTTAGTAGGTCTATTTCCCTCCCATAATGGAGGAGGTCTGAGCTCAACAATGGGAGGCATATGGGCCGAGTTGTACACAATACATTAAGCTTTGGAGTAATTATATTCTAGCCCTTTATTTATTACATTTATTAAGATGCAGTACAACACCCTCATCTGTTTGCCTTTGTGTGGTGCAAGAGAGAGGAGTAATCATCTAAAATTAATATAAACATCAACTAATATTGTTGTAGGAGAAAGATCATTAATTATTTTTTTGCAAAAAAAGAAACCGCCTTCAATAATGTAGAAACATTTTTAGATTTTTGTTGATTTTTCAAAAACAGCTTCTCCGATTTCGATAAAATTTTCATGGGACTATTTGGGAAGTATACCCTTTCCAATAAAAAAGAATCATCAAAATCAGTTCATAAACGACGAAGTTATCCGCGAACAAACAGTCGAATTGAGAAACCTCCTTTTTTGAAGTCCGTTAAAAATAAAGCTCTATGAGAAATTCATAGCTAGATTTAAAGGATTTTTTTATTGCTGTTGGTGGCAAACGACCAAACAGCACATCTGATGGTAAGCGATACTGCCGCTCATTGACCTTTTTTAAGCTGCTGACTGTCGTGAAGAAAGTGAAGGGAGTGTAAATGCGTGGAATAAGGTTAAAATCATCACCAAAACACACACCACACACACGCAAATATCTTCAGAAAATTGGGCTTCCGATTCTTTAGGTTTCAGATGTGCTGTTTGCCACCAACAGCTATATAAAAGCTATATAATAAAAACGGCGATCGCGATTAATATTGTTGTTACTACCGTCATTAGACGAACATAGGTGTTTAAATAAAAGTTTGTATTTTAAAGTGCTCCATGCTAGCGAATTTACCAGCATAGCTCCTCAAAAGACTTTTATTGTTATATATTAAATAGCAAAAGTAGCTACATCCAAAAGTCTAATAAAGAATTCCCAGGCGTATTCAATGAACTCAGTGTATAGAAGCTCGTATTTAATAAAAATATTTGTAATGGCATCTCAGTTATTTGGGGGGAGATAGGATAGGGTACGCATAATATGGATATTCACAAGCGCTTATATGAGATCTCGCGTTGGTTTAGTACCGACAACAACAGTGGCCACGAAAACAGAAGCAATGTGTTTAATATTTATATTGCAGACGATGTATTGTTTTGACGGAGATGGATGCAATAGAAATAAGATGGATACAATTTGACTGCCTATATTACGAAGTAGTTAAGATCCCGCGTTAGCATGCCAGTGTAGCGTGTTCGAGGCTCAAGCAGGGCAATATTTTGTGTTATGCACAAATTGTTGTTTTGATCTTGGGTGTAATTTGTGTCCGTTAAATTTTATGTTTGTAAAGGCCTTCGTAATATTATAACTAGTTGCTTAGCGCAGGACTTTGTCTTTATAAAGAAGTATCCGAGGCCAGTAGCGTAACTACTCCCACATGATATTTGATCCTCAGGCTACAACGGGCCCGAGAGTATGGGACAGGAACACGGCTGTCAGACTTGTCATTATTATCTAAACAGGTAGAAAATTTAGAAAAAACTGAAATCGTCTTTACCTGTGGGTGATTTCATACACTTACGCTGAAAAAAGGCGAGAAGTGAATCTTTGATGGAAATAGTTGATCTTACTTATCTTCTGGGAGCATTTTTTTTTTTTTTTTTGCAAGCAGTGGCAAACGAGCAAACAGAACACCTGATGATAAGTGTTGCTGCCGCTCATGGACCTTTACAAGGCCGCTGCCTACCGCGAAGAAAATGAAGGGAGTGTGAATGCGTGCATTGAGGCTCGGTGATACTAAAGGCACCATCAAAACCCTCCACACGCAAACACCCTCAGAAAGTTGGGCTTCCGGCTCTCTCGCTCACCGAACGAAGCGCAGTAACAAATTGCTACTACTCAGACGTCGATTTTCTGCGAGAACGTGGTACTGCCCCGGACAGACCGGCCCGCGGCTGTAGACAGATAACTGTCGACAGTGTGGTCCTACCACTCCAGAAACACAGCATTAAGTATAAGTAATAACATATAATTAATATGTATTTATTTTAATTCAATTAGAGTATTTTTTATTTCTTTTATATATATTCTTAATTTTGGGGTACAAAGAAAATAGGGCCCATATCAGGCAAGCTACGCCACTACACTATACTTTCCTTTCTCGCGTATGTATCATAATACGAATAAGGGACGGTGAGCAACGAGTATCGCTGCGAAAGAAGGAAAACTTGAAATAAAACCCTATGCTATGTATATTAATTGATGTCAGTTTATTGATGTCTCATCTATAGTGTTTCATGCACAACAGTGTGACATAAATGCCCTGAGATGATTTAAAACAAATCAAACTTTATATTTGAACTAGTTTCTGTCCTACAGCGTCTAAGTGATTATTTTGAGTCCAGGAGCAATTTCTGTGATCCGTTAACTATTATAGTATGATTGTAAAGTTCCCGACGATAATACAAATGCCTCTCTAGTACGGAGTGATATTAAAAAAGGTGAATTTCAGATAACGTATATTTTTAAAACGAAGTTTTGTCATTTAATACAATGAAGCAGGGCCGCTTATTATATGACCATATAACAAAGGCGCCCGCCCGCGCACAAGGAGTGTCAAATTCAATTAAGATCCATCTGAAGATATATAGGACGACGTCCCCTATCATAGAGTGATAAGTTGACATCAGTCTGTGAAAGCTATTGTAAATAGGGTATCTATTTAGAAGTAAATCTATTTTAACGATAAGGAGGACGTGTGAAATTCACGCACTATGTTTCTACGTTGTTCTTTTTCTTTTTTTTTTCAATTGCTGTTGGTGGCAAACCAAGCAAACTTCAGCTTATGGACCTTTGCTAGGCCGCTGCCTACCGTGAAGAAAATGTTATCCGCAGAAAGTTGGGCTTCCTCGCTCATTGGTCGAATGCAGTAACTAATTGCTGCTACTCAGATATCGATTTTCTGCGAGAGTATGGTACTATCCCGAACCGCCGGGCCGGGACCGGCCCGCGGCTGTTGAAAGTGTGGTTCTACCACTATGAGACTCCGGCGAGGATCTCCGCCTCCAAACAAATTACTGTTCTGCGTGAGAATTGAACCCACATCAGCAAAGTAGGATCTTACTACATCTGTGGACTCATAATTACTATAAGCTTAGGCAGTAATAACGGTTATTTAGTAATCGACCCGTTCTTACTGCTAAGTTTATGGCTTATGCCACTCACCATCTACACTAGGAACCGGACATTACGTAAAATGTCATTAGTTCTGAGTAGGTTGATAATAAAAATGCATTAATCGATTTAGAGATAAATTGCATAAGCCTTTTATTTCGATACGATCGAGATTTCTATTTAGGACAAACAATACCTACATGGAATCCTTCAGTCAGTCATTGATAATATGTTGAAATTTCAATTTAAAAATTATTTGTTAATAGCAACCCGCCCTCGGTTCGTTTCGGTTTCAGTCCCCCTGCCCTGCATTTAAAATCTCGAATATCTTGAAAAATATTACGATACGCGACTCAACGGAGCCTCTGGTTTAATTCCCGGAACGGCCAAAACTTTATAACGCTTTCTTGAGAGAAAAATTGCTCAAGTAACTCCTTATATAGACAGGTACATGGTAGTAAAATATTATTAAAATCGGACCGGCCGTTTAGAAGATTACCCAGAACAAACAGGCTGACAGACAAAAATGGTCTTTAGGCATAGCTATCTGTAAATAACGGTGTGAGCATGAAAAAACGTATTATTTTGACATCACAAACAGACAATTCAATTTTATTTATTTGTATAGATGTATAATATGCGCGAGGTTATTTATATATCATCAATTTTAACATTTCAACTTAAATTAATCCAACTACCATCGGAACAGAACGCGATCTTTATTAAAAAATCCGGCAAGAAACTCAGTAGAGGTTCGTCTACAATTTTTTTACATACATTTTTTATTAACTTCCTTTATATACAATATATTTAGTAGCATTACCTCTAATATGATGCCTTTCTTACCACAAGATACTTAACATAATTCACAAATATAATTCAAAAGATTCTGGCTGGAGCAGATCCCACAAGCGGTATAATATTATTGAAAATCGTATATACCGTTGGCATAAATCGTCGGGTACGGGTAGGTCATTATCTATCTACAAATGGATTCTACATAAGTAAAGGGCTTTTAAAGCCCGTCCCTAGATTGATAAGTGAAATAGTTTCTCAAGGATACTCGTTATAAAAGTCATTTTTGCTAGCTAAGCAATCAAAATGTAAGTAATTTAGCACTTAAATATTCATATACATGAAAGTAATAAACTTCAATTGTCTATTTGAAAGGTCTAGGTACAGTTTTTTTTTACAAAATGCATATGTCAGTATGTATGTTTCTTACAATAAAAAAATATTTACAGATTTTGATTTGTTCAATTTTTGATTTTCACTGACACATAGCTGATGTTTTAAGCACAAATTTTATCTCACATATGTATAATAGAGGTGCACGCAAAATAATTACAAACCCAAGAAAACCATGGATAAAAATCAAATATGGCTACAACTATTACGCATATTAAGTTCATGACAAAAACCTTTGGTTCAGAGGTATTCTAAAACAAATTATAGAATAAGTATCGCACATAATTAAAATAAGGAGAGCGAAACCAAGAGTAATGTCCTAGTACTTAAATAGCGTTAGTTAGATCTTTACTAATGAGCACGTCTTTTAAAATTTTTCAGAGATCTTAAGCGCTAAATTAGAAATCTAATTCTAAGATATTTCAGTTTAATAATTACGACCGCTACCCTATAATTAAAATTTCAATTCCGTTTATCAAGAACGCTATGCAAGTTAAAAGTTATATCTGCATTGATTTGGCTATATTTTCAAGGACAAGTATTACGTTGACCTTGTACTACATCATTTGAACTCCTGTTCCAAGGTCACAGCAGTTCCATTCTGTAAGACCAAGATAAGATATACAAAAATCTCGTAAAAGCGAAATGGGACATTAATTTGACTCAGTCGTTGTGAATCAATGCCATTTCCCAAAGCAAAAGTGAATATATATTTTATATGATTCTACTTAATATCCATTCTCCGTTTTTATTTCACGAAAAGAATAATGAGATAGGAGTATTTATTTCTTTTAGAGAAAATTTTATTTATTTTATTTGTATGTTTGAAAGATAAAGACGCTTTTTGGAGTTCTTTCACCAGGTTATTATTTATTTATGGGATCTATCGAACTAAATTATGATTTTCTTGTTAATTATTGTAGAATATTTTAATATAATATTTTAAGGAAACTGGCAATAGCTTTAATAAAAAAAATCATATATATACGGCAAGTAATATCATCATTCATTATCATTTCAGCCTATCCCGTCCACTGCTGGACGTCGGCCTCCCTCATGTTACGCCACAAAGTGCGGTCCTGTGCCGCCTTCATCCAACGACGCCCAGCAACTGTCACCAGTTCGTCGGTCCACCTTCGTCCTACACTGCATCGTCCGATACGTGGTCGCCACTCGAGAACCTTTCTTCCCCAGCGGTTGTCGGTTCGTCGAGCGATGTGACCTGCTCAGTGTCAGTTCGGCGTGTGAAAGTAATATATTATTAATATAACATATATTATTATTCATTTCATCATCATCATTTCATCCTATTGCCGTCCACTGCTGGACGTAGGCCTGCCTTATGTAACGCTACAGAGTGCGGTCCTGTGCCGCCTGCATCCAACGACGTCCAGCAACTTTCACCAGGTCGTCAGTCCACCTAGTGGGGAGGCGTCCCACACTGCGTCGTCCGATGCGTGGTCACCATTCGAGAACCTTTCTTCCCCAACCGTTATCGATTCATCGAACGTCGATGTAACCTGCCCATTGCTACTTCAGCGTGCTAATTCTTCGTGCTATGTCGGCTACACCCGTTCTTCTGCGGATTGCTGTATTTCGGATTCTATCTCGCAGAAAAATCCCGAGCATAGCCCGCTCCATAGCATGCTGAGCGACTTTGAGCTTGGTTATGCGGCCTACACTTAGGGACCACGCTTCCGTGCTGTAAGTAATCACTGGTAACACACACTGATCGTAGATCTGTGTTTTCAGACACTATGTTGGACGAGAGTATCCTCATAAGTTGCCCGAAATATATTATATAAACTAATATTCCGTGTGGTGACAGAATGAGAATACCACACCCTTCCTTGTGGGTATCACGGAACACGACTATGGTATATCATACGTAAATAAAATCTGTGCTAGAGAAAGAAAACTCGTAATGAAACTCTATACCAACTAGTCTGACCAGCGTGATGTAGTAGGTCAATTATTCTCTTATTATGGAGGAGGCTCGACCCCAGCAGAAGGACGTATATTAGCTGTAATGATATTTACATATGTTTACTGTTACAAATTGATTTGATAAATTTACAAGCTCTGTGTGGTGACGGAGTAAGAGTACAAGTCACCACCCGCTCTCTTACCCGTTGGTGTCGCAAAAGGCGATTAATGGAGATGATATATAGATAATATTTATGCAAGAGAAGGAAAACTCGACATAAAACCCCATACCAACTAGTCTGACTGCCGCGTTATAGTAGGTCAATTTCCGTTCCACTGTGGAGGAGAAAGAGATTTGAAAGTCAATTTACATATTTTCTTATAGTAAGTTATCAAAGTAACATTTAAATTAATGCTAAGCAAACTTGTGACTATTGATTTTGACTTCACGATTTATTCGAAAAGAAGTATTAGGTTGACCTTCTTCTCAATTCATCAATCGAAGCAATTCTATTGGTATATTATCAAGAATTATTTTATTACCAACAAGTTTCAGAGCCTAGACTAGACTTTGATACTGAAAACCGGTCTACCTTTTAATTAAATTTATCGAGGGCCAATTTCAATGCGGGCGAAATACAAGTAATTGATTCTAAGTTTGCTGAAATCAATCAAAGATTCATCCAATAAGGGTAAATTAATTAGAGTTTGCTACTTCAATATTTTTTTTTATATTTATTTTTACAAGATTTTAGCTCTCAAGTAAGAGAAAAAACACTCGTGAAGAGTGATTTTACTCTTTACATGATTATCTCTGAATAAAATGTAGCAGGTATTCAGGCACAACGGCTTTGTAGTCAATATACTATATGTAAATATCATTGTTTAATGAACATGGGTTACATTTAAACAAAGGGAGATAATACAAGATCGCCTAACTTTACAAGCAGATTGGCGATCGTGGTTGGTGTTATGTCCTAGATAAGGCCTGCTGTTTGTTCGCCTGGCAAAAAACGGTAGTGAAGGATAGCGACACATTCTATTCTTAACCGGTGACCACACGAGACTTTCGTCGCGTTCTCGATTACTCCTGCATCCAAATTAGAAGCTTTTTATCATAATATCAGTTGGTGTAGATATTTATACTTTAATTTTGAATATAAATTATTTCTGCTGTGCTGTGTGGTAGCGGCTTCGAATACTACCAACCCTTGCTTTGCTCGTGGGTGTCGTAAAAGACGACTAAGAGCCCTACATTGACCCGGACCAACTCCATCTGGTACCATTTAGGTCAACGATTACATTCCCAAGGAGGGTTGACGTCAGGCAGGCGGCCGGTCATAAAAGTCATTGCCGAAAGTTTTTGCAATATGTCAAAACAGATGACATATTGCGTCGACCCCAAGTAATTGGGATAAGAGCAAGATGATAAATTATTTCCCTCAACGTCAAATAGACTGACATATAACTACTTGTAGACTGTTAGGTAGAACAATGGTGCTTCTTCTCATTTAGCATTTTGATACTATATTAATAACCCTATAAATTGCTTTTACATACGAAATATCGATGTAAAATATTTCTCTTTTTTAAAATCTCAAGTATTCTCTTAATACACAAGGGGCTATCTGAAAAAGATATACGAGTATATCATTAGCCGCGAAACAATTTTTATATTACGTACTACCTTAGCAAATATTAGTTCTAAGGTTTAAGAGACAGGTAACATTGTTTAAACCACGGGCATTTTGATAGTGTCATAGTGAATCAAAATAATAGAGAGAGGTGTATGCGTACGTGAACTCAACGTCTTGCGTGTGAAAACGAAACTAAGCAAACACATAATATTCTTCTCTATTCTTATGGTGTTTTATTGCTCGTAACTTTGGAAATTTATTGACCTTAGATATCAGTTTTTCACATTAGATGGAACAGTATCACGACAATTCCTTTGTGTAGTGACGAGTTAAGAATACGGATGAGAGATCACCAGAGGCATAGGCGGCAACATTCGCCTGGGAAACTTGAAACCAAACACGAACGCCAAACTATCCGCCAAGCGTATTGACTACGATATTATGCTGCCTTAACGAAGCCTATATCTAAAAGTGGACGTCAATATTATAGATAAATGAATGGAATCCTCCGTGTGGTTCACCATCATCATCATTATCACAGCTCATATACGTCCCACTGCTAACTTCGAGCCAAAATATGAGAGAAATGTACTCATTATACCACGCTGGACAGACGGGTTGGTATACGGATTTATTTAGAGTTTTAGATTCTCCCTCTTGAAACTAGAAAGACTCGGAATGGTCTAAGACGGCCCAGTGACAGATGCATGATTAGTTCATAGATGAAATAAAAACAACCACAATATTACAACCTTAAAAATACATTCAGGTGCAATAAGAATAGTCACGGTCCATAGATTATTGACACAAAGTAATTACAAGTTTAATTACTAGGCGTAACACTAATTGTTGCCTGCAAGGGATATGTTTGTAATACTATGTAATATGAGCACTATTTGTGATGTAATAATTGACTATTGCAACACGAATTTCGCTATTACGTCTATGTTTTTTTTTTCATTCATGTTTTGGTCTTGAAGAGTAAAAAAGAATACTTATTCGTTTTAATTGCTGCAAGCTGTCATCGATTTCTTATTGCCTATTGCATATTTTGCACGCGTTTTCACACCTGTTTTTTGACAGAATATAAGATTTTCTAACGAATATGCACCTAATACTCTTTAACGTTTTTCTTTAGCTGGGTAACATGTCTTTCATTGCGGACATCTATTCATGATAGTAATCGAGTTATTATATTAGACGATTGTCTAAAACTTATATTCTATCGCTGGGAAACAGTTTTTTTAGTTAAAGGTATACCTACCACCTTAGAATAATAACGTATAGAAGGTAAGTTCGCGCACAAAAAATGAAGCATGCACGCACGCCGGAACCGTTCCGTAATGTACAAGTCATTGTACTGCACGTACGTATGCAACTCTATAAAAATAAATAGGTAATTATGACGGTTTGTGCATTCAAATGGTGTCACAACACATTTGAAAAACTTAAAAAGGTTTTTAACATTACTTTTAAAAGTATTTCGACGATTTATGTTAAAAAAAACAATATTTGATTTCATAATTTGTATAGTGGTGTGCGTGTGTACATGTGTAATCGTCTGCGCGCATGTAGTATTTTTAGATTCATGTTTCGAACATTCGAAGTACCGACACTATCCTTCTATACTTTATTATTCTAAGCCCACCACCCTATACAATCTGAACCAATGTCGTGTATACAAATTATATATTGATCATGATATTGCATACAGACCTCCTCTGCAATAGGACATTGTCAAATAATAATTAATTAACGTTGTTACAGCACTCTATTTGGAACTTCTCTTCCACCGTAGCGAGGTTTTTTTATGTGACAGGAGCATACTGTGGACAGTCGTCTGTCTACGGCAGCGGGCTAGACCATCCAGGGTAGCGCTACACTCTTACAAAAAATCGACTTCTCAGTAGCAGCAATTTGCTACTGCACTTAATTCGGTAACCGAGAGCCGCAATCTCAACTTTCTGAAGGTGTTTGCGTGTGGTGGGTTTTGGGGCTGCCTTTAGTATCTACGAACCACATTGCACCCATGCACACTCCCTTTAATTTCTTCTTATTAGAAAGCGGCCTAGCAAAGGTATACATAAACAGTATCACTTACAATCAGTTGTGCTGCTTTCTCGGTTTGTCACCAACGCACATAAAAAATTGTTATCCTTTATTCATCTTTTGCCATACCAACGAGAAAAAACTGTCAGTGTATTGTATTCTTTTTTAAATACAATAAGTATAATAATACATGCTTTTAATCTAGGCCACTCTAATTGCCTCTACGTTCTAACAAATCCAAGTCAAGTCAGACAAGTCTAAAACTAGAACGCTAACAAGATTACAGCGCATACAAAAATAGAATTCTTACTGGGTACTTCTGCATTGCAAAATTCCCAAGTGGGTCATCATATGAAATGGAACACGTTGTTTTCCTTTATTTTTACATTACACAGAAATTTAGGTTAACTATTTAGAATGAGCATGCAACAAAGAAATATGTGAGTTGAATGCTCTGGTATTTTGATATGCTTTAAACAAGATCGTTGTTTGTCTCCATCTTTTGATTTGGTGGAGTATAAAATTTCTACATTGTGAAGGACTAAGAACATAGTGGTGGACCGACGACCTAGTGAAAGTTGCTGGGCGTCGTTGGATGCAGGCGGCACAGACCGTACATTGTGGCGCAACATGAGGGAGGCCTACGTCCAGCAGTGGACGGCAATAGGGTGAAATGATGATGAATGATGAAAGAATACATAGTACCAACACCTTCTACCCTACGGGTGTCCCAACAGACTATTAACGGACGTGCGTAGAAAATATTACTGTAAAGGAAGGAATCGTCTCACCGTTTCAGCTCATACACGAACTGCTGAGTACGAGCGTCCTCCCTAATAGGAAGAAAGTTAACTTAGTATACTATGCTGGTCAGACATGTTGGTATAGGGTTTTATTTCGAGATTTTATTCTCTTGCACAGATGTTATATGCATTATATTACATTCCTTAGTCACCTTTCACGATAGGGAATGGTGAATTAAATTCTTACTCCATCATCACTCGGGAAAAGAAGGAATATGCGAAAAAATTAATTAACTCGTTTGTTCTCTACGCTCGCTAGAAAGATAATAAGATACATTTTTCTTTATTCTCTATGTATTTATATACTAAATCTTATATCTTTAAACGAGCAATTCTTGTATATATATATATATATATATATATATATATATATATATATATATATATATATATATATATATATACCTATATATATTCAGGATCTCGGCTACGGCTCCAACGATTTTGATGAAACTTGGCATATTAGAGGTTTTGGGGCCAAAAAATCGATCTAGCTAGGTTTTATTTATAGAAAATGTTGTTTTGTCGGTGTTCTTAGCAAAACAATACAATGACATTAAATTTTAAAGGAATATGAATTCAAATTTCGCCGTCAATGTCATGAGTTACGATAGCTCAGTTGGGAACTTGTCCAGTTTGCTTTTAGTTATGTTTTGACATTCAAACAGCGTCGGATCGAATCTCGGTGTTATTATTATTCTCTTTTTGTAATTTTTTATATTTTTTCATTATTTAATTTTTATTTTTATTAATATATATCTAAATAAATTCGCCAATAATACAAAAAAAAAATATTCCCAGCGAGGCTCGGTCAACCAGATATTTTATGATTAAAATGATACCGACGCGTGATATAATGAACTCACAAAGTTGAGTTATTTAAAAAAATCAAAAGCAGGCTCGAGAGTGGAACAATATGTGAGTTGAGATGATTGAAATTATTAAAAATTATAGTAATAAAAGTGTGTTTTTCATTAAGGGACTTCAACTCAGCCTTCGTCCATTATATCGACGACGTCGACATAGTCCATCCCAAGAAGTTAGGGTAACGCCTTAATCAAAACGCTTTTTTTTTTATTGCAAACGGTGGCAAACGAGCAAACAGTACACCTGATGGTAAGTGTTGCTGCCGCTCATGGACCTTTATAAAGCCGTTGCCTACCGCGAAGAAAACGAAGGGAGTGAGAATGCGTGCATTGAGGCTTGGTGATACCAAGGGCACCACCAAAACCCTCCACACGCAATCACCCTCAGAAAGTTGGGCTTCCGGCTCTCTCGCTCACCGAACGAAGCGCACTAACAAATTGCTACTACTCAGACGTCGATTTTCTGCGAGAGCATGGTACTGCCCCGGACGGACCGGCCCGCGGCTGTAGACAGATAACTGTCGACAGTGTGGTCCTACCACTCCTCACCCTCAAGGACACACCTGCCAAGGAGGTGTGGACACACGTCCTCACCTCCTTGGCAGGTTTGACGATTATGGTGTCTCTCTCAGGAAGATTTTTTAAAATATTTAAGTGTTTGTTTTTCTTCGGTGGCATGTAAATATTCGAAAGTCTTTTGGACCTGTATTTGGTATTATTTAATTAGAAATGTTCAGTAATGATACCGTCATCATATTATAAGTGGTTCGAAAGTAGCAGAGGTGCTATAGTTAAAAACGAAAGCTAACTGCTTTCAAACTAATTAAATATCTATAAACTTATATTTGAAATCAGCTTAATCCAGATATAACCGTTTAATGAACGGGTATTCGCTAAATGATTTTTACATAACAAGATTAAGTCTGCGAAATAAAAATCTAAAGGCATGAACATTAATTTCAAAGTTAATTCCTTACAAATTACTTCCAATTACAATGTAAGACTCGTTAATCTGATAATGTACAATGTTCGGTAATCTTAATGTGTTACGTCATGAGGAAGAAAAGGCAAAAACATTGCATAGATGACATAGTTTTTTTTAAGTAATGACTTCCTGTCTAGTGTCAAGGATTCCTAGCCAGGACTCTAATTTATGGGACGCCGTTGCCGCGTTCTGCGAGGCTGTCATCTCGCGGAAGGAGGCGGCGGACCGTGTGCGTGAGGAAAAACTCCACGCGGACCCGGTCCTCCGCCGGCGACTAGGGCGGCGTAGGCGCGAGCATCTGCGCCTGATGCTAGCAGAGGCTGCGGGTAACCGGACCGGGGATTTAGTCAGGGCATCCACGGAGAGGTTAGCCTCGCGACGGCGATCGGTGTCCCAGTAAGGCACGTCGAAGGGAGAGGGTACTCCCTCGGGGTATTCCGTCGGGCCGATCACTGACGTCAAGTCACCATGCTGCGGTGGTCGGCCCAACGACGAAGGCGACGTGTCGCGGGTGGGTTACGGGTGTGCGTGCTTACGCCGCTCTGTCGCCCCGGACGGAGTGGTGCGAGGAGTGCGCCGAGCGTAACCCAACCAAAAAAAGGGACTCTAATTTATGAGATTCATAAATGCTTAATCTAAGTCTGGGTTCAACTTATTCATAAACGCTTCGGCTCATGTATGAGCACTGCTGGGCTTGATCTCTAAAATAGGATGGAAATTGATCTACTATGCCACGCCGATGAGATGTTATGATAAAGGGTTTTATTCGAGTTCCACCTCTTTGCATGAATGTTATCTGCATATTACATCTGTTACTCGTTTTTCTTCTTCTTCTTTTTTGTCTTGGCAATCAGCTACAAATACGAGCCATTTTTGCCAGTGTCGAGTTATAATTATCTTTTCAAGTTCTTAGTTTCTTCATGTCAGTAATGGTCTGTCAGTAAGTCAAAGTGTCGCCCTCAACAGTGTAATGGCCACTGTTAAGGGTATCTTCTGAGAATTTTGGTGGAAATACAAAGGTATGTTTATCAGTTTTATATCATATTCACTACACCTCAGCAGTTCTGTCGCTATATATTACATAAAATGTCATCAAGATTATTTAACATAACACGTTAAAACACTAAGATATTGAATATAATACAAGAACACCACATGATACTTCAGATTCCCGCCAAAAACTGCTACTCGTTTTTTACTACACCCATAACTAAGGGCGGTGATGAATTTTATACTTACTTACTTTGTTACCGTGTAGTGATAGAGTGATAACAAGTACATGAAGTATAATGGTTACAATTGGTATATTGATTAATTATATGTTTAAAAGATTATTCCGTTGCAAGTATTTATTTCTTAGTGTAGGCTGTTATCTTAAAAAGGATTCGATTCACTTTCATTCTGGTATATTTTGTACTCTTTGCACTCACTGTCAAATGTGAATATACCCGGTAGGGATTACTTGTTTATGAATAGGGGGTCAATTTAAGTATTTTATTGCATTTTAGTTATCCTTCAAATTATTTACAATACTTCAAAAAAAAAAAAAACATAATAATTTGTTTAATTGCAAGGCGCTTACTAATGCTCTTTATCTTTATCATCAACCACACATTTTTAGTAGATGTTACTTAAAATTTAGACAATTTAAATATCAATAATACTGTTGAATAATACATAAGTCAATAATTGGTGTTCAATGTAATACAGATTGTTCTAAAAATTTGACCTAAAATTAGGTGAAGATTGTCATAACTCTAGTAATATCTCTGAGGCTGACCGCGCGATGGCGACCGACGCGACGTCCCAGTACATCGAGAGGTGAGAGGTTACCCGAAAGGGTATTCCGTCGGGCCGACCACTGATGACAAGTCACATCTGCTCCGGTGGTCGGCCCAACAACGAGGTGACGTGGGTACGGGTGGGTTATGGGCCCGCGCGCCGTCCTTTCACCGCCCCGGACGGACAGGACCGCGCGTGCGCTTACCATAGCCCACCAAAAAAAATAATAATAATAAAAAAAACGAGTAATATCTCGAAAGAATATCGAGAAAGAGAAGTTAACAACCTCAATTAATGATTTAATCATTAATTGAAGTTGTTAACTTCTTAGCTCATTGAACAAAGTTCCAGATTTTATTTTGTAAATTTAAAAAAGTCAGATATTAAAATAAAATATTGTTATTGATATTATCATAACGACACTCAATATTTATAATTAGCTATACTTATGAAACTTGTAATAACTATGCCATAATTACAAGTTATTACGTGTGTTGTAGAGATTTTTGTTCGAAGATTATTAAATATTAACAATCACTTATTAAAATATTATACGATCATGTTAATCAGTGATTCTCAAAATGGTCAATATGGGTTTCTTGGGAGTCGACAAAGACGACAATTAATTTGGGGGGTCGCCGAGGTCTTAAAATCGACCCCAAGCAATTAACACAAGTGCTTATTAGAATCTTTCAAGATGCTGTATAAATTGAGTCAAGTTGTATCAACTTGTTATAAAAATGACATTATATTAGGAAGTGTCATTGTTGTCCTGATAAAAAACTCATCTCTCACTCAACATGTCGATAAGCGTGCACAGATTATAAAAAAATTGGCTATGGGGGTCTGGTGTTACAGTTTAAAGTAAAAAGTTTGTAAAAAGAGGTCACTATCCCAAAATAGTTTGGCTATCACTGATTACATCATGTTGCGTATTATTCCGAAAGTAATAGCTGTTATTACAATTAATTATTATTGTTGGCCAGCTTTAAATTTCATTCCAGCGTACAGGTTTGCACCTAACCATCTAATTACGCTAGTATTGTGAAATAAATGTCATTTTATTTAATTAAGTTAGGGTTATTTTATTAGCAGAAGGTATAGAAAAACGTCTTTTTTAAAATACTAGTCTACAAACTGAGTATATGCAGAAGGTGCAATATCTCCATCATCGTGTCTAACAAGTCAGGATCATGTAAAGCGAGTAACTCGCCAAATATACAATTAACACAAAATAGACACATAATAGGAACATAATAGGAACAATAAATAATGGATTGTCCTGAGTAGTGATCGAGCCCGCGACACTCGTCTGTGCAGTAAATAATATAGCAATGCGCTCAAGTATATTCATCCTGATGTCCATTACATCGAGGCCCATTCTTGGATATAGTTCTTTCCAATGTAAATAATGTCGTAATCACCACTCATTCTCCTTGTGATATCTCAGATGGTTTTAACACATAGGAAAGTAAAGCATGATTGGACGTTTTGTTCTTATAGCCGGTCATATCTGATCGCCACACCATTATTCAAGTGAAAACTTCTTACGTTACATTTGTCGGGCCGACCACGGAGGACAAGAAACTCGGTACCGGTCGGCCCAATGACGACGGCGATGTGCTACAGGAGAGTTATGGGGCCGCGCGCCGCCCCTCTGTCGCCCCGGACGGAGGCGGGTGGCAAGTGCGTTGACCATAGCCCGCTCCAAAAAAGGGTACGTTACATATAACATAAATACTACATAAATTACTTTAACTGATAAAAACTGAATATAACATATATTCAGTTTTTATCAGTTAAAGTAATTTTTAGAGTATGATATAACTGACGATCTCGGACACTCGGACATCGATTTTCTGCGAGAGTGTGGTTACTACTTCGGACGGACCGGCTGTAGACAGACTGTCGACAGTGTGGTCCTGCTACATGTTATATTATTATTACTTCATTAATAGAGCAAAAAAGCTTGACCTTGATGAAGTTTTCACTTCTGTCGCGTGGCCTTAGGAGGCGTCCATAAATTACGTCAGGTGTTTTTTTTAAATTTTCTGTAACTCCCTCCCCCCCCTGGTGAGATGTCGTAAGATTTTATTCAACCCCATCCCCCATTCTCACGTGAGATTTTTCAAAATGTGGGTTTCTTACGTAAACGCGTTGGACTGTTATTGTAGAAAGTAAAAAAAACTTTGCTTCGTGCTTTTATTTACGACTAGTTAAGACTAGTAATCAATATTGCTGAGAGTTTAATTATAAGTGTAATAAAAATTGAACAATTTTTTTTTGTTTCAATCAGAAAAGAAATTGCGTGATATTTGCCGAGACCCCACCTCTCTCCAACGTAAGATTAGATGAGATTTGACTCGAGCCCCTTCTCCCCTTAAACATCTCATGTATTTTATGAACGCCCCCTTAAGCACACGAAAATTTTTATTATTAGCCAGGTAATTTTTTTAAGTCTTGTTAGATACTTTCATGTTGAATTGGCTTAATTTAAAACAACAGCCCCAAAGTATAACAATATATTATAATAAAATCAGTACATTTCACAACACGTTTCCTAAATGAACAGTTAAATACGTAATTCGTCAGTGCACCTATGGTTCTGGGTGGCTTTATATTGGGAACGAATGTGACGGTCATTAACCCAGATTTTTTCATTGAGATTAGTTACACAATAATTGGCTACATAACGGTGATGAACGTTGACATATTAATGGTATTATAATTAAGTGTACTAATTTAGATTGTGTCATGATTGAATAGCAAAATACGGTTTAAATTGTCAACTTGCATATTTTGGATAACATTGCGTGTATTTAAAGCGCTGTATGGTAGTGGCTACGAATACTACTTATTCTTACGTTGCTTATGGGTGTCGTAAAAGATGATTAAGAGATTTAGATCGACCTGGGCCAACTTGTTATGCCGTCTGATCAGCAATTACATTCCTACGTAGGGTTGGCGTTAGACAGGTGGCCGGTGATAAAACTAATGTATATAACTGTTGCAATATGTATGATGGAAAAGGGTACTCCTGTTAGATAGGTAGGTATATATTGCGTCGATCCCAGTAATTGAGGTAGCAAGATGATGATGATAATTACATCAGTTTAATATCCGAAGAATAAGTCGACTTATTATTCAGTATGATTTCTGATGTTTACGCGAGTATTACACATTTTAAATAAAACTACTTTACGGATTTAATATTTAGTAGTTTTATTTAAAACTAGCAACCTGCCCTCGCTTCGCTTCGGTTTTAGTCGTTTTACCCGCGTAGTTCCCGTTCCCGTAGGAATACCGGGATAAAATATAGCCTAGTTTACGCCCTGATATTATAGCTTTCTATTGGTGAAAGATTTTTTTAAATCGGTCCAGCCGTTTTGAAGATTACCCGGAACAAACAGACAGACAAAAATTTTTTAATCTGTATTTTAGGCATAGGTGTCGTGCAAATAACCGTGTGAGCATGAAAAAAGCCTATTATTTTGACATTACAAACAGACACTGCAATTTTATTTATTGGTATTGATTATTATTCAGTATTTTCGCAGTCCACTGCTAGGGTGTAAAAGCCTTTCCATCGGGCCGACCACGCAGGACACGGAACTGGGTACCGGTGGTCGGCCCAACGACGACCATAGCCCACCCCAAAAAAGGGATGTAAGCCTCCCTCATAAAACGCCACATAGTGTGGTCATTCATTGAAAGGTTTATTACCATAATCGCCACGCTAGGCTAGCGGATTGGCGATCGCAATAAATTATTATATATTTCCCAGAAGTGCTGCTACCTATTCGCCAGGTCATACTTTAGCCGATTTTTACGAATTCCACGGGTAATTATACCGTCGCCACGATATGACTCGCGTATTATCTCAACGTAATAAAAAAAAAGAAAAGGTCACTATAAGTACGATTGGAAATGACAAGGAAAATGGCTTAAGATGCAGAGTTATGCGTACTTATTTTTATAGTGAGGTTGTGTTACTGAGTGGGGGCGACGTCATGATATTTTATTGCTGCTGCTGAAGTCAAAGAAATTTTGTCGTCCCACGTGACCTTTTTGTCAAACCAGAATGTATGGGCTGGATGTGGCCAGATTTATTATAGACTAGCAACCTGCCCTCGCTTCGCTTCGGTTATAGGTTATAGTCGTTTTACCCGCGTAGTTCCCGTTCCCGTGGGAATACCGGGATAAAATATAGCCTAGTTTACGCCCTGATATTATAGCTTTCCACTGGTGAAAGAATTTTTGAAATCGGTCCAGCCGTTTTGAATATAACCCGGAACAAACAGACAGACAGACAGACAAACATTTTTTAATTGCTATTTTAGGCATAAGTGTCGTGCAAATAACCGTGTGAGCATGAGAAAAGCCTATTATTTTGACATTACAAACAGACACTCCAATTTTATTTATTGGTATAGACTAGCAACCCGCCATCGCTTCGCTTCGGTTATAGTCGTTTTACCCGCGTAGTTCCGGTTCCCGTGGGAATACCGGGATAAAATATAGCCTAGTTTACGCCCTGATATTATATCTTTCCATTGGTGAAAGAATTTTTAAAATCGGTTCAGCCGTTTTGAAGATTACCCGGAACAAACAGACAGACAAAAATTTTTTAATCGCTATTTTAGGCATAGGTATCGTGCAAATAACCGTGTGAGCATGAAAAAAACCTATTATTTTGACATTACAAACAGACACTCCAATTTTATTTATTGGTATAGACTATGTAAAAAAAGCCAATTTCAGAGGCTAATGTAACAATATCCTTAATGGGAAATTCAACATGTGCCATATACATGAAAAAAAAAATATATACAAAATTTTGTGTGTGCATTCTTATTGGGATACCTACTCTCTACGATTATCATTTCCTTTTTTCATATTTTATACCCTTACGTCATCCGGTATTTATATGACTATTTTGACACGAACTACTTCCCAGCTCAATAGTACTATTACATAAAATACTATAGTCCGCCGTCCTTGGTGATAAAAATAGACAATACAATATATATTCAAGGACTTTGAGAGTGGAGAACCCAATTTCCTGTTTAATTATCCCAACAAATTTTCCGTGTAGGAGCGTCCTACGCAATTATTTTGGTACGATATTGAATCAAGTGTCCTTGGCAAAAAATTTGTTTAGCATTGAAATGTGAAACAATTTTCACATTTTTAATAAAACGATATCATGACAACAAAATGTAAATTATATTTGGGTGAAATCAAGAATTTCAGCTAATCTACTTATATTCGCATCATTTCTCAAGTTTTTTTGACATTATGAAATATTAGCTAAAATAATGCGTTAATTTTAACGATTGATATACCATTATAAGAATCATTTTTCTTTCTAGACGAAAAATGAAATAATGAATGAGAAATGAATACCATTATAAGAATTATAATTCTTTCTAGACGAAAGTAAATATAACGTTGATAGTCTTCGGCGCTTAACCAACAGTCCGTTTCCCTTCCCATTACGGACAAGTTTTGTACTCAATAGGGGTTGAATATGGACTTAAAATACCTATTATGATATTGTATATAGCATCTTATATAAAAATTTCTAGAGTACGTGTGTATGTCACTGAACTCCTCTTAAACGGCTGGACCGATGTTGACGAAATTTTTTGTGTGTGTTCAAGGGGATTCGAGGATGGTTTAGATTCACAATTGGACCCGATAGGTGGTGCTGTTCATGGAGGACAATAACATAACTTGAGAAAGACTTTACCGATTCCGTTCATCTTTTTTTTTTTTGAGTTTTCTAATATTTTAAAACAGGCTTTTATGGAAAAAAATATAAGAAAGTTGCGCAGAAAATTAGAAAATTTACGAAAACTTAACGTTTATACATATATACTTTTTTAATGTAACTTTTTTTTCCGACTCTTTTTAATCTTTGTATATATAAATCTTCTGTTCGTGTGTTTGTGATTGAATTCCTAAATGCTTGGACCAATTTTGATGATTTTTTTGTGGCCATTTTGTTGGATATGCATTCCCATACCCATCGGCATAATCATTTGGAACATCCAAACTATTCGGTTTAGAATAATAATTGGAACCGGCAGGTGGTGCTGCGACCGATTTCAAGAAGAATTCAATTTTCTATTTTTTTACAGATTTGAACAGAACAACGTCTTTTGGGTCAGCTAGTATATATAACAGGTTGTCAAATATCTCCCTTCCGCTTTTTTGCCCTTTATTCAATGCTTTATAAAAAGTGTTACAGTGATCGGATTTAGTTCAAATATGCGCCGTTTTGTTCGATAATCTGTTTCCTTTAGACGGCAACTTCATAGTACTCCCCTCGTAGAAGCCCCCCTCCTTATTTGCGAAGAACTCGGACAGCCACTTTTCAGAAGCCTCTTTTGAGTTCAACTTTACACCACCAAGGGCGTTCGCCATGGACAGGAACAGGTGGTAATCACTTGGCGCTATGTCCGGGCTATATGGTGGATGCGATAAAACCGCCCATCCGAGCTCCCGTAGCTTCTGACGAGTCATCAACGAAGTGTGTGGTCTGGCGTTGTCCTGGTGGAACACTACACCCTTCCTGTTGGCCAATTCTGGACGCTTCTGGTCGATCGCCTGCTTCAAGCGGTCCAGTTGTTCGCAGTAGATGGTAGAATTAAGCGTCTGGCCATATGGGAGCTCATAGTGGATGATTCCCTTCCAATCCCACCAAACACACAGCAAAACCTTCCTGGCCGTCAATCCCGGCTTGGCCACTGTTTGGGACGATTCACCGGCCTTCGACCACGACGGTTTTCACTTGATATTGTCATAAGTGATCCATTTTTCGTCGCCAGTCACCACCGCTTCAAAAATGGGTCGAGTTCGTTCCCTTTCAGCAGCATATCGCAGGCGTTGATTTGGTCCAGAAGGATTTTTTGCGTCAAATCATGCGGCACCCAAACATCAAGCTTTTTTGTGTATCCAGCCTTCTGCAGATGGTTTAAAATGGTTTGGTGACTAACTCCCATCTCCTGGGCGATGTCACGAGATGCCACATGCCGGTCTAACTCGATGTTTTTCATGATTTGATCGGTATTCGTCGTCACAGGTCTTCCGCCGGCTGGCTTATCCGTGGTGTCGTTTTCACCGGCTCTGAATCGTCGAAACCATTCCTCCGCGGTTCGAAGTGATAGAGTACCATCCCCCCAAAACACCATTAATCTCACAGAACGTTTCTCTAGCGGATTTGCCTTTAACGAAGGAAAACTTTAAAATAGCGCGAATTTCGGCGTTAGTAAACTCCATGTTTACACGTCTATAACTTGAACGCAATATCCAAACTAATCATGCATAGCGTCGTTTCGTAGGTTATGTCAAGACCTTTCAAATGATGTATAGTATCGCCAGATACGAGCTCTGTAGCGCTTTGTACATAGCCGCTAAATTCAAAAGACAAAAAGGCGTAAGGTAGATATTTGACAACCTGTTATATATCTCACATATAAAAAATGTATTATATATTGACTGCACAGATGGCGTAGTGGTTACCAACCTACAGCGGCAGTGATTCGAATCTCACGCGGGACAACGCTTTATGCGATCCATAAATTGTAGTTCGGAGTCTGGATGTAATTTGTGTCCGTTAGTTGTTTGTAAAGTCCCTCGCAATATAAGGATTATTTCCATAGTACAGGGTGCTTGTCTTTAAAAACAAAAAATTGCGTGCGTACAAAGTACGCATGCCAGAAGTGAAATTTCTATGGTGCCACGTGTTTTTTGTCAATATTAAAAAAAAACAATTTGTGGAGCGATGTTTTGTCCCGCGTAAGATTAGAATCCACGAAACTGGCACGGTAGGTCGGCATCTTAACCACTACGCCATATATGCAGTCAAGTAAAATGAAATTATATTCGAAACCGTTAAACGTTAAGCGTCAAACGTTTAACGCAACCTTGTTGGAAGTCGCATTAGAAGATTCACTTCAAAAACACAAACAAACCTGAAAAATATGTTAAACAGTATTTATATGATTCTGTCTTCATATACGAATACGCAGAATATCGTTTTAAAGAGTTATTTTTGTTTCGAGTACTTCTGTACATAACAAAGTTTTTGCGTGACATTATCTTACTTTATATGGAAATTTAACAGAAACATCGGAATATATTCCGATATGAACAAACTTTATGTAGATTACGCTGTACTTTTCATATTGTTTATTTTGTCACATGAAATACTTTTGCGTTACATGTGAAGTACCATCATTACAACCCATTTACATCCCACTGTTGGGCTCTGGCCTTCTCCTATGTGGGAGAGAGATTGATCTACTATAACACGCTACTCAGACGTCTTGGTATCTATATTTCTTTATCTAATTATCGAGATAATTAGATAAAGAAATATAGATTTAAATTAGTCTGTAGAGGTAGATAGCTACATAGAAATATAAATGTATAAACATAGATATAATATATATATATATATATATATAGATATAGATTATTAGAAATGTAGATTTATAAAATATATACTTTTTTTTTTTTATTGCAAACGGTGGCAAACGAGCAAACAGTACACCTGATGGTAAGTGTTGCTGCCGCTCATGGACCTTTACAAGGCCGTTTCCTACCGCGAAGAAAGCGAAGGGAGTGTGAATGCGTGCATTGAGGCTCGGTGATACCAAGGGCACCACCAAAACCCTCCACACGCAATCACCCTCAGAAAGTTGGGCTTCCGGCTCTCTCGCTCACCGAACGAAGCGCAGTAACAAATTGCTACTACTCAGACGTCGATTTTCTGCGAGAGCATGGTACTGCCCCGGACGGACCGGCCCGCGGCTGTAGACAGATAACTGTCGACAGTGTGGTCCTACCACTCCTAAATTATACTACTTACACATTTATACACATATAGATAATCTTAATGAATTGTACAAGGAAAGTAGTTGTGTACAAAAGAAGGAAAGTAAAAGTGAATGTTAAGTTAATGGTAAGTAGTAAGTAAATAAAGGCTATTTTTATTTTAATTATTTTATCATCACTACAACCCATATACTTCCCACTGTTGGGCTCTGGCCTTCTCGTATGTGGGAGAGAGATTGATTTACTATACTCAGACGTCTTGTTATGCAATTTTATTTTAAGTTATCATTCTCTTGCACAAATGCTATCAGCTTATCATATCTCTTAGTTGACTTATACGACATCCACGGGCATACAGGGAGTGTTGAATTGTATTCTCACTCCGTCACCACATGGATAAGGATGTGAAATACTTATACACTGATTGCACAGGTGGCTGCTGTGCGGTTCTGTAGCAGGTAGATAATTATTAATCTCTGTAATAACGATGACTGGTTGGACGTGTTGGAGTGTTTCAAACGTCGGGCAATCAAAAATCAAATACAAACGCGATAAAATCCGTAAAGTAGGTTTATATATATGTGCATACTTCATCCCTCGTCTCTTACAACACCCACGGGCAAGGTGGTGAATTGTATTCATACTCCGTCACCACACTGATAATGATGATTACATAATACAGAAAATAAAGGTCATTATGACTTCCATTGCACATTAATGTAACACAATACCGTCACGCCTGAACACAGAGAGGCTAACGCTCCAAATATCGATAGCTATCACAAAGAAACTCAACAGTTTCTTTGCTAATTCAGTAATTATTTTCAGACACAAAAGACATGTACTTTATGTAATAGATATTTCCGTGTGGTGACGGAGTAAGAATATAATTCACCAGCCCGTCTCTTGCCCGTGGTTTTCGTAAAAGATGACTAAAGAATATGATATGCAGATTAGATCTTAGGAATGTCCAGCATGGTATAGTAGGTCAAACTACCTTCCATTGTGGTGAAGACCCGAGCCGAACAGTGGAAAGTATGTGAGCTCCGATGATGATGATGATGATGAAAATAAGGAAAGCTCGACATAAACTCTATGCCAACACATCGCCGTATAGTTCATTTTCGCTATCATCGTGGAGGAGGCCCAGCCCGGCAGTGGGATATATGTGGGCTGAGATGATGATGAGATGGTGAATAGATATCGTATACATACATCCTGTTTCGAAGGGCATCACATTGGAGCTAATACTGGACGCTGGTATATGAACAATTTTATTTAAAATATTTAAAAAAATTACAGCCCGTTGAGTTTTTTGCCGGTGCTAGATTATTGGATCGTTTCAAACGATGTATAAATTTGGCAATATGTAAGTGCCCTTAAGGGGCTTATGCAGAATAAAGTATTTGATTTGATCTTACGAGAAAGAAATGAATGCCAAATTAAATTAGATTCAGATCCCCTCGTATAGAAAATTAGTAACATTTGGAAAATGAACTTACAGTTAAACTAATAGATTAGAACTGAAAATGGTGAAATATCTTTTAAGTATTTTAACCATAATTACTAGGTATATCTAGAAAAAAATCCATACTTGAGCACAAAGGTGATTTGAAAAATACTATAATAAAAACGTAACAAGTAAATTCGCTTTGGGATAACACTTTCAAAATACAAGGCAAAGAAATATCTACATAGAAAGTAAAGAAAACTCCAGGAAATATATATAAAAGTTATAAGGATCGTTGACCTGCCATCGCATAAGATCCTTTCAGTGGAAACGACCTTCACAGTATATAAACTTGAAGATTAATGGACTCGCTGAGCGGAAAGAGGAGATAGCGACATTGACGTGGCGTGGTTGAAGGCCAAGACGGTGTGGTATTTTAGTAACATTTTATTTCATTCTACTTAGATATCAACATTCTCAAAATCTTTTCTTTATCTTTCTTTAAAAAGACTATACCCTGCATTAAGGAAAATACTTCTTTGTATTGCGGGAAACTTAACATATATATAATTTTGGGACACAAATTACATCCAGACTCAGAACAACAGCACAAAGTGTAGTCTTGCGTGGGATTCGAACCCTGGCACTGTAGGTCGGTATCTTAACCACTACGCCATCTTTGAAATCAATTCTTACAATAAAATGAAAAAGGAACTATATACAATATAGTTTTTGTCCACTGAAACATACCAATGAATAAATCATACAACTTACAGATACTCGTAAATTGTGGTGACGGAATAAGAATACAATTTAACACCGCCTATCTTGCTCGTGGGTGTCGTAAAAGACGACTTAAGGATATGAATTTTACATTACTGCAATATATGGAATTCAGGAATCGGAAAGTGTTGGTGAATGTATTCTTACTATGTTGCGACACGGAAATAAGTTTAACGTTTTTTATTTATTGTCAATTAAATAATCTATTCCCGTGTGGTGATCGAGTAAGAATACAATTCAACTCCCTATCTTGTCCGTGGATGTCGTAAGAGACGACTATGGGATATAATATGCACATAAGACCCGTGCAAGAGAAGGAAAACTCGAAATGAAACCCTATACCAACATGTCTGACTAGCATTGTATAGTAGGTCAAATTCCCTTCCATTGTGGAGGAGGCCCGAGCCCAATAGTGGGACGTATGTGGCCTGCGATGATGATGATGAAATAAACCATTAACGTATGGTGATGAAATAAAAATATAATTCACCACCCCCGCTCTGGCCTGCGAGTGTCGTAAAATACAGAGATAGAATATGCATATTAAATCTGTGCAAGAGAGGGAGAACTTGAAATAAAATCCTGTGGGCTGTGATGATGATGATGTGATGAAATAAACTATTTCCGTGTAGTGACAGAATAAGACTATAATTCACCACCCCCTCCCTTACCCGTGGGTGTAATAAAAACGACTAAGGGATTAAATATACCTATAACATCTATGTAAGAGAAGGAAAACTTAAATTGAAAACCTATACCAACACGTTCGACCAGCGTGGTATAGTAAGTCAATTTCTCTACTATTTCGGAAGAGGCTTGAGCCCAACAGTGGGACGTATATGAGCTGAAATGAAAAAAATGATAAAATAAACCAGCCGTTTCGTAGAAGAGATTTGAAAGTAAATAAAAATCTACTCTTTTCTCGTGCCATAATAGATTTCATTACAAAAATACCTTCAGTATTCTAAAAAAGCAATTTTCAAAGAAAATGAGTTATATTGTAATTTTCAAATAAAGCCTTATTATACCAAAAAAATTCAGTCGTAACAATACGAAAAGTTGGGTCGACGGAATCGTTTGCATATTCAATGAACGAGTATTGCGACAAGATTGAAGTTGGGTATCACTTTCAGTTTTGAAATGAAAATACACCGATTCGACAAAATTGTGTTCAAGTTCAAGGAAATTGTTAATTCACAGCGAGACTTGCTATTCGTAATATAAGATTATATAACAATCGAATACCCAGTAAATATATTCACAAAAAAAGACAGGAATTTATAGATTTTCACCGCGATGACAGTGCGACATCATCACCGTCACAGCCTATATACGTCCCACTGTTGGGCTTGCGCCTCCTCCACAATAAGAGGGAAATTGACCCTACTATATGTTGGTTAGACAGGTTGGATATAGGATTTTATTTCGGGTTTTCCTTCTCTTGCATTGATGTTATATGCATATTATATCCCTCAGTCGTCTTTTACGACATACACGGGCCAGATAGGCAGTGGTGAATTGTATTCTTATCTCGTCACCACACGGAAGAAGTGCGACATCGGGTCATGGTTAATAGGCCAATCGTTTGAGTGTTTACTACTACTTTTTGGCACCTTATTGTAGACGTGATGCCGGGTTTTAGTGGATATTCCTACGTAGATTTTAATGCTTTTTGGCAAGTCCTATGGCAAGCCCTAACAAGTCCATCATCATGTATTTTTTATTTGTGAAACAGTTACAATGTGACTAAAATAGACTAGCCTTATCGACTGGCTAATACTCTCCCACGCGGGGTTCTCTATTCTAGGAGGAATGGAATGCATGAGATGAAAGCAAGCCATTTAGAGGCAGAGGCTAGCATTGCGAAGTTCAGGGTTCCATCGGAAGATATTGATGTAATAAAGTTATTGATAAAACCTATGCAACGTCCCATATCTATATTACCTGATCCAACAGACGATTTTCTGTTCAAATCTAGAAAAATAAAAAGAATTCTTTTGGAAAACGATCACAGCGTCACCTGCCGGGTTCATAACCTAAATCATTCTAGAATACACTGGAACACACACAATAAAAACATCAAAGTGTATAATATTGATTATGATAAAGTCTCTTGTAAATAATTACCTTAATATAATACCTTTGTTCTTGGGAGTGGAAATAAAATTCGGTAAAATTTTAAAAGGGGGGATTACTCTGTTTTATCAAAGAGCTTCATAAACAACCACGACATTCGTTATTCAACAAAGTCGTAGAGACCTTTTTCTGTGAAAACAAGTCTGTGGGTGACACTGATATTTCTTAATACAATTTAACAAAATTGAAACTAAAATTATACGCAAAATTCATGTTCAATATAATTCAAAAGATCGCTAAAGGAGAAACTAAAATTAGACTAAAGTTGTATCTAAAAGGTCTTTAGATCTCATAATTGGAAAAACGTACAATTTGTTTAGTGTTATTTTTTTCAATAATGTCCGCCCTAATAAAAGAGTGTGTAGACATTCGGAGTAAGATATGTAAAACTTTATAGTGGTAGGACCACACTGTCGATAGTCGTCTGTCTACGGCCGCGGGCTGGACCATTCGGGGTAAGATCACACTCTCGCAGAAAATCGACGTCTGAGTAGCATTTTGATAATGCACTTTGTTCGGTGAACGAGAGAGCCGGAAGCCTAACTCTCTGAGGGTGTTTGCGTGAGGTGAAATTTAGTGATGCCTTTAGTCAGAGAAGCCTAGGAAGGGTCGATGAGAGGCAGTATTATCATCAGGTGTGCTGTTTGCTCGTTTGCCCAAAACAGCAATAAAAAAAAATAATTTACGATACCAAATTAAACATACATTTAGAACAATTTATTTTGCGGACCAAAAAGAATCATAGTACAAAATTTGTAGGCAATTTCTTGTTAAGAACTTGCTGTGTTTGCAGATTGGTTCAGATTTAAATCTACAATTCCAGTAGTAGATGTCGAAAGTGCGTGAATTGCGAGACTTGTTACAATATTTACCTATATACCTACTGAATAATACAATAGCTCTCGTGTAAGCCTATCTTATTATTTCCTCTGCTGGTATATATTTTAGGATAGGTATCTATGCTCGGTTATTACTTTAGTGTATAACCATTTATAGTAATATCCATATATTTATAGTAATGTCCATTATATAGTAATATGCTAACCCAGACGTAATTTTTCATGCTCATACTGTCATTTGCACGATAGCTATGCCTAAATAGCAGTTTAATTTTTTTAGTCTGTTTATTTCGGGTAATATTAAAAATGGCTGGACCGATATTGATATTATACTACCAGGTAGCTGTCTATATAAGGAATAATTTAGGCTATATTCGATCTCGAAATTCCCACGAGAACAGGCACTACACGGACAAAACCGCGGCAATTTGCAAGTGCAATATAACATTGACATAACATTTTCACGTTCTAACAAAATGCTCCAATTCTTTTTATATTATATGTTTAGATTAAAATATGATTAAATATCTTACACTTCATTTCCTTCATTAGCTGATATATCTACGTCCCATTATCGACCCCATATATCTCGTCCTCAATAGAAGGGTAAATGGCCTAACATTATACACTGCTGTTTAACGTTTTCCTTCTCTTGCAGTAATGTTGATTGCCTAATTTGCTTTGTCGTCATTTATGATATGAAGGAGTGATGAATTTCATTCTTACTCTAACTAACAGTTACGACTCAATAGTTTCTTCCACAAATAAAAAAAATAATTTGTGCAGATACGTCTCATTGCTGGTCTCGAATCTCCTCCAGAATAGAAGGGAAATTAACTACTATATTCCGTTGGTCAGGCAGGTATAGTGTTTTATAGGCGGCGGATCGCCTGCGTGAGGAGCGCAGCCTCGATGAGGAGATCCGCCGCTGGCGACTGGGGCGGCGCAGGCGCAACTATTTGCGCCTCATGCCGCCTTAGCCGAGGCCGCGGGTGACGTGACCAGGGATTAGTCCGTCACCCGCCGAGAGGCCGACCGCGTGAGGAAAGACCGACGTCCTCCCCGAGGGGGGGACGTCGGTCGATGGGAGGGTACCCCAATAGGGGGTATTCCGTCGGGCCGACCACTGACGACAAGTTAACGCTGCTCCAGTGGTCGGCCCAACGACGAAGGCGACGTGGTTTTCGGGTGGGTCGCGGGAGTTGCGTGCTTAAGCCCCTCTGTCGCCCTGGACGGAGTGGTGCGGAGGCGCGCCGACCGCGGCCCACCCACAAAAAAAAAAAAAAAAAAAGGTATAGTGTTTTATTCTGAGTTTTCCTTCTTTAACATAGATATTACATACAAATTATATCTCTTAGTCGTATATAATGACACTCACAAACCAGAAAGAGGATGGTAAATTGTCTTACTTCGTCACCACACGGAGTCTTAATCAAATTAGCAATTATTAATACATAATCAAAATATTGCAATATAAAATGTTATATGCAAATCTCGGTTAATTAACTTTTTTATAATTTCACCCAACGGAAGGCATACTAATAAAACCAAAATAAAAAACTGATACATGTACGTAATGGTTGCCTAATTTCCTATGGGACACTTCCATGTAGAGTAATGGCCATTGACGGACATATATAACGAGTTAATGTTTAGACACAGTTAACAATTAACCTCGTCAATTAAGTTAATTTAATGCTGTGTGGTAGCGGCATCGAATACTACCAACCCTTGCTTTGCTCGTGGGTGTCGTAAAAGACGACTAAGAGGCCTAGATTGCCTATTTGGGTCAACGATTACATTCCCAAGGAGGGTTGACGTCAGGCAGGCGGCCGGTCATAAAAGTCATTGCCGAAACTTTTTGCAATATGTCAAAACAGATGACATATTGCGTCGACCCCAAGGAATTGGGATAAGAGCAAGATGATGATGATGAATTAAGTTAATTTAGGGTACAGTAATACAATTACTACAGTTTTAAGTATATGTTGAACTTAATAAGGGCTATATGTTGAGTGATATGAGGATCAGTGTGGTGATGGAATAAGAATACAATCCATCACCCTCTATCTTGCTCATGGATGTTGTAAAAGACGACTCAGGGATATAATATGCACACAGGATCTGTGCCAGAGAAGGAAAACTCGAAATAAAACCCTGTACCAAAATGTCTAACCAGCATGGTATGTCAAATTTCCTTCCATTGTGGAGGAGGCCCGAGCCCAACAGTGGGACGGATGTGGGCTATGATGATGATGACTATAATTAATACAATTTTAACTATAAGTTCAGTGTAATAAGGGCTGAGTGGGCTATTTAAAGTGTTACAAATCTAATGCTTATTAAATAGTTCCACAGTGTAATTTTGACTTATATAATAATCTAAGCCTAGAAATAATACATCAGTGGTAGGACCACACTGTCGACAGTTATCTGTCTACAGCCGCGGGACGGTCCGTCCGGGGCAGTACCACACTCTCGCAGAAAATCGACGTCGGAGTAGTAGCAATTTGTTACTGCGCTACGTTCGGTGAGCGAGAGAGCCGGAAGCCCAACTTTCTGAGGGTGTTTGTGTGTGGAGGGTTTTGGTAGTGCCCTTGGTATCACCGAGCCTTAATGCATTCACACTCCCTTCACTTTCTTCGCGGTAGGCAGCGACCCTGTAAAGGTCCATGAGCGTCAGCAACACTTACCACCAGGTTTGCTCGTTAGCCACCGTATGCAATAAAAAAAAAAAAAAAACATCATCATGACAGCTCAGCTCATGTACGTTCGCGTGTTCGTGGTAAGTGGCACTGCTATCGATTTCAAGAAGAATTTCCTTTCCTTTCTTTTCTTTTCCTTTTACTATTTCTTTTTAGATTTCATCAAATCGTCTGTTGGGTCAGCTAGTTTATTATAAAGTCGATATAAATAAGATATGTAAGAAGATAACAATTTACTAGAAAGGTTATTGTTATGTGAACGGTCATTGTTGTCTCACGCACCCACTCCTAAGTATGTATAGTTTTATTGATCTTCATTTAGCTACAGTTTTAGTTACTTTCTCATTCTATTGAGAGTACTTTTAATGTAAAAAGCTTTTCAGAAAAGAAAACCGTCTTGATATGTTTAAATGTTTTCTACAAAAAAAAAAAGAAATTTACTTCTTATATGATTGAGATACGCCCGAACATACGTAAAATATAAATATTCCCATTTCTTGAAGTGGGATAAAAAGTAATCACAACATATTGTCTGGTGGTAAATAGTACTTGGGCGCTAGATGATAAAGTACAGCAATTTCAAATGTACGATTACACGTCTGAGTACGATATGCCCCATTTAGTAGGATAGGGCGGTTTAAAAGATTGATAGTAACGAACCCTTAAGAATCTGATACCCTCAAGAATTTATATCATCATCATCATCATTTCAGCCTATCGCCGTCCACTGCTGGACGTAGGCCTCCCTTATGTTACGCCACAAAGTGCGGTCTTGTACCGCCTGCATCCAACGATGCCCAGCAACTTTCACTAGGTCATCGGTCCACCTAGTGGGGGGGGGGCGTCCTGCACTGCGTCGTCCGATACGTGGTCGCCACTCGAGAACCTTTCTTCCACAGCGGTTGTCGGTTCGTCGAGCGATGTGGCCTGCCCATTGCCACTTCAGCGTGCTAATTCTTCGTGCTATGTCGGTTACACCCGTTCTTCTGCGGATTTCCGTATTCCGGATTCATCTCGTACAGAAATCCCGAGCATAGCCCGCTCCATACCACGCTGAGCGACTTTGAGCTTTGTTATGAGGTCTACATTTAGGGACGATGTTTCCGTGCCGTAAGTCATCACTGGTAACACACACTGGTCGTAGACCTGGGTTTTCAGACACTGAGGTATGTTGGACGAGAAGATCCTCTTAAGTTTCCCGAACGCTGCCCAACCGAGTTGGATTCGTCGGCTGAATTTATATATGATATGAAGAACCTTATATTCTTAAAGTTAATAAAACTTGTATCACTGTTTCAGACTAAAAAGAATAATATATTGAAATCTTACTCTATCAGTATATCATAATTACAACATTGATTATTAGGTTTGCAGGTATAAAATCAGTGCAAGAGAAGGAAAACTCGTAATAAAATCCTATCCCAACACGTCTGACCAGTGTGGTATAGTAAGTCAATTTCCCTCTTATTATAGAGGAGGCTTCAGAAATGGAACGTTTATGAATGAGATGATGGATTTTACGGTTTCGATATAAAAGCATTTTTAATAATTTGGCCAATTTGAAACGAAGTTCAGCTGTGAACACGAATACTGTAAAATATCAGAAACATTCGATATAACAGTCTAAATAACAACGTAAAAAGATAAACTTTGTAAAAGTATTTTATTTCATGTTTACAATACTTGCGTAAACATCAAAGAGCATTATTCCAATGTTTGATTATTTTTCGACTCGTAATAGAATTGTGTAAACCTTGACCTAAATGTTCAGAAGTAGTATGAATGAAGCTTCAAAACTATTAAAAGGACGATAATATATAAGCACTTGAATATATATTTAGGAAAAACGAACTTTTGAGATCTATCTGATACACAAATTTTACAAGGGAACAATAAATTTAGCCGAGGCCGCGGGTGACTGGACCGAAGATTTAGTCCGTCACCCGCCGAGACACCGACCGCGTGAGGAAAGACCGACGTCCTCTGCGAGGGGGGAACGTCGGTCGATGGGAGGGTACTCCTCAAGGAGTATTCCGTCGGGCCGATCACTGACGTCAAGTCACACTGCTGCGGTGGTCGGCTTAACGAAGAAGGCGACGTGTCGCGCGGGTGGGTTACGGGTGTGCGTGCTTACGCCCCTCTATCGCCCCGGACGGAGTGGTGCGAGGAGCGCTCCGACCGTAACCCAGCCCCAAAAAAAAGGAGAACAATAAACTGATTTATTTAGTATATGCGAAGTGTATTGAAAAATTAAATTAAATATTTGATTTCTTTTCAGTGCCTTTGTTATTAATGTTGCTAAAAATAGCTCTTATTTTGACCTTTATTTTATAGAAGTTTACAATTCTAAGCCATATATAAGACGACCAAATTTAAGAGATATTTCGGCGATAGAGTATCATCCCCATTAGTGGAAATTTAATTTAAGAGGTTAATACATTCAAAAGATACCGCAAACATTATTTGCTGAAATGTTAGTGTCAGCAGTTTATGGACGTTCACATTCAATTTGACTGTTTTTTGATTACACAGATGGCGTAGTGGTTAAGATACCAATATACCGTGCCAGTATCACGGGTTCGAATCCCACACAGGACAATATTTTGTCATAATCATCCTCATCATCTGGGCTTATATAAGTGTCACTGCTGGGCTCGACGCTCCTCCATATTAGGACGGATATTGACCTACAATACCACGGTGGTCACAGAGGTTGGTGTAGCGTTTTACTTCGAGTGTATTGTTCAAAGTCTGGATGTAATTTGTGTCTGTTATTCATGTTATGCTAATTATATATTTGTAAAGTCCCCTGCAATACAAGGATTACCTCCTTAGCGCAAGATGTTGGCTTAAAATAAATATTAGCAGAAAGCCGACCGTAGCATAATTAGCTATAACAAACGCTACGTGGATGATGATGTGGTCGATTCTTTGAAATCATCAGGGAAAATTAATTATTCTTCAACAATGTGAGGACTTATTAGTCAGAGTATGTTTAACAATAATTTAAAATTAGAAATACCGAGTAGAATAGCTATAGAACAAGCTTATCTTTATATGTCTTGTGTACGTGTGAAGATCTCCTAAACGGCTGGATCGATGTTGATGAATTTTTTTTGCATATTCAAGGGGATTGGAGAATGGTTTAAATTCACAATTGGACCCGGTAGGTGGCGCTTATTTGAATAGAACAACGTCTGTTGGGGTCAGCTAGTGTTATATTAGTTTATGAAATACTTTTAAATTACTTTTTGTCGCGAATATTGAATTCGCATTTACTTGAACTAAAATACCTATTCTTCGATATAAAGATATACAAGACATTGATGAAGTGGTTATCGAGTTGGACCTTGAAACAAGCTTTGTAATCAAGTGTGAAGAGATTATAAAGACGGCTCGGATCACTTCTAACTCGCTGAGGCTTTGTATTTGAAGAGTTTCGTAATCGGTGGCCCTTTTAATGAATAGCTTACGTAGCAGTTATTCGAAATCTTAGTCTTTATTTTTTACCAATGCAAAAATGAAGAGAGGCCTATAATTTGGTACCACGTTTACGCGAGTATTACACATCCTTACCAATAAATAAAATTGGAGTGTCTGTTTGTAATGTCAAAATAATAGGCTTTTTTCATGCTCACACGGTTATTTGCACGACACCTATGGCTAAAATACAGATTAAAAAATTTTTGTCTGTCTGTCTGTTTGTTCCGGGTAATCTTCAAAACGGCTGGATCGATTTCAAAAATTCTTTCACCAATGGCAAGCTATAATATCAGGGCGTAAACTAGGCTATATTTTATCCCGGTATTCCCACGGGAACGGGAACTACGCGGGTAAAACGACTAAAACTGAAGCGAAGCGAGGGCGTAAATAAAACTACTTTACGGATTTTATCGCGTTTGTATTTGATTTTTGATTGCCCGACGTTTTGAACGTTTATGTATCGGGGTAAATAATTATAAATCTCGGTAATAACGATGGCTTGTTGGACGTGTGACATCTTAGTTCATCCGTGACCATAAACGCTGCAAAGTGTTCAAAACTTCGGGCAATCAAAAATCAAATACAAACGCGATAAAATCCGTAAAGTAGTTTTATTTACTATTTTTTAGTATTATTCAAGACATTTTTCGATAACTTTTTGTAATGAAGTGAACATTTAATTATAAATTATCATTTGCTTCAATTCTTGAGCCTTAATAAAATCATGGTCTAGTGGGAATTGGACAGATGTACACGGTACTGAAAATTATATTCAGGCAAACAGTTTTATGCTCGATTTATTTCAATTTTCATAGAAGCTTTTCTAATTTCACGCTAAGTATAAAATTTTAGTTTTATTTTCTATTTTCATCTACTCGATAACAATCTTTATAGATATATTTCTTGTGTACGTATGTCACTGAACTCCTAAACGGCTGGACCGATGTTGACGAAATTATTTGTGCGCAAAGGAAAATTACTTTTAAAATTTTTTTTTTAGATTTAAACAGAACATTGTCTGTTGGGTCAGCTAGTTATATATAAAATGTGTACAAAGTAGACCAAATCATCATCACCAGCTCTTTAACGTTTCACTACTGAATTTAGCTTCCTACCCAGTAGAAGGGACTATTTCGTGTGTTCTTTACTTCTATAGATGTTATAAGTATTTTATAACCCTTAGTCATCTTTTACGACACAACGGACACGATAGGTGTAGAATTGTGTTCTTACTCTGTCACCACACAAAAAGTAGAACAGATATTAAAATGCAATTAATCTTGGAGCACCCAAATAAATAAGGGTTATAAACGGTAGCGAGATTTTGTTTATTGTAAAATTGGGCATGGATTGCTACCGATGATAATGTTACAAACATTATGTTAAAATAATTGATTGAATTAGGCGATACATAGTGGTAATCCAGTTTTATATTTATTTTATTTTAAAAATGGAAGGAAGGAAAGGAGGGAAGGGAGACCCACCATTTTAATCAATTAATCAATTGGTGGGTCTCCCTTCCTTCCTTCCATTTTCCATTTCCATTAAGTGGTGGGTCTCCCTTCCCTCCCTTCCTTCCATTTTTAAAATAAAATAAAAATAATTATGTTAAAAGTTTATAAAAATCGACTTACCAACAACGATGAACAGCGTCGTCACCCAAAACCAATGCATCCACCAATGTAACGTCATGACGACAGCTTGAAAGGATCTCCTAACAGTACCGACCTGCAACAACATAAAAATTCATATAAGTAAGCTTTTCCATTTTTCTGAAAGTCTAGATAGTGTTAAAGAAATATTATACGAGCCTGGGTATGGATATAAAAACTGAGGCTTTAGAGTAGTTTGAGAGTAGTTTTGATGTTTGCCTATTGGCTTTAAGGTTTTCAGACGTCGTATAGACGATGTGAAGTATTCTGTACCAAATTTTATTATTATTTTTCAGTAATTAGGTACCAGCAGAGTTAATTGATTGACTAAAATATTGATACCAAAAGAATACCCCAAAGAAAAACGAACTAGCAAAGATATCCTTCAATCTGAGTTTTCATCGTGATACCTATCAATATCAAAGGACCATGAACGCCGTCATATCATCGTCTGATCCCTCAGGTCTCAATAGAAATTAACGAGTGGCATCATTCGTACCTTTTTCGCGTAAAGGAATATATATATCGCAACGTCAATCCTATTTGTACTTCTCAAGGTGTGGTAAAGAAGTTTCACCTCAATAACTCGCAGAATAATCGTAATTCAGAGTTACAATTACTGCGCCAACGAGTTAGTTAATAAAATTCGTCCTTGGTATTACAGTGAAACGAAGAATTCGCATTATTACTACGTCAACATAGCACTACTACTAATATATATAACACGGGTGACACGAAATGCGACAGCTATTACAAAGGATATTAACAATTCCGTGCGTTTTCCGTGAACACTGTCTCATTAATGAACATGCGTATCAAAACATAAACGGAAGCGTTTTTATCTATATATATAAAAAAAGTCGTGTGTTAGTTACACTATTTATAACTCTAGAATAGCTGCACCGATTGGGCTGAAAATTGATGGGGAGGTAGCTTAGAACCAGGAGACGGACATAGGATACTTTATATCCCGTTCCTTTTTTTAATGGTGTTTACAAGATTTCGCCAATAACTCTTTTATCCCGTTCGATCGCGTTCCCGTGTGACATGACATAAAATGTCAAACAAAATACAAGTCATTATGAAACGTAGTATAACAAAACGCATTTGATATGTAATAACAAAATACAAAGGACAGATAAACGAAATTTTGTCTATAGTTAAGTATGGTTGCAAAATTCGATAATTATAATTTTGTCAGAAATCAATAATGAGTAATTTGTATTCTCTTTGAGTCATCATTAACAATGCCGCGACCAAAACTATCGAATCTTTCCCGACAAAACTGCAATGGTTCCTCCATTAGAGACTATATTTTCGGAAATTTAGAAAATATATCTACGAAAAAAATTATGGCGTTACGAAGTTCGCCGGGTCAGCTAGTTATTTTATAAAGATGTCTTGCGTCACCTCTATAACACAGTTCAGTATATAATTATCCATCTATTAATCAGCAATTGTTAGACATAGGCCTTCTCTCTTCTCCATTTCCCTTCTGGCAAATCTACGCTACTTGATCTGGCTACCGGCAGTTATAAGAGCTTATTATTACCTCCTTATTATCCGTGTGGTGACGGAGTAAGAATACAATTCACCACCCCCTATCTTACCCGTGGGTGATCGTACGAGACGACTAAGGGATATAAAACGCATATAACATCTATGCGAGAGAAGGCAAACTCGAAATAAAACCCTATACCAACACGTCTGACCAGCGTGGTATAGTAGGTCAATTACCCTTCCATTATAGAGGAGGCCCGAGCCCAACAGTGGGACGTATATGGGCTGAGATGATGATGATGATTATTACCTCCTCAACTCTGTTGGATTTGGGGACTGTATAAATCCGATAAGCGACAATAAATTCACCTTCTATTACGTGGGTTTTGAATGGATACACGAGTGAGATGTGGGCGTGTTACACCCATACCTAAGGGTCGCCGCACATGGGCCACTTGCGACTGTCGCAAACGCAGCAACAAGAAGCTAGAAGCGGCTACAGAAGCCGCTGAAGCGCGCGACATACACTGAAGGACGGTGGTCGACACTTGCGGTTATATCATAATGGACTCTGACGAAGAAGCCGCCATAAGAATTTAGAAGCAGTCATGTGACGAAGAAGGTTTAATGGCGCTGCTTCTAATAGCAGAACATCGTCGTAGAGGACTTACACATAGTTATTAGATACATCCAACTTTACGGCGGCGGCGTATTGTGTCGGCGTTTAATGGCCGGTGTGGATCACAAGAAGCGAGCAGCGAGGATTTGTAGCGTGTGCCGTCCATGAGCGTTAACTGTGTGCGGCCAGCCCATATAAAATGTATGAAACCTACAGGAAATATACCGTTGGCGCGTTTTGTGGTTGTGGCCGATGGCCCGTGTGCGGTGACCCCAACACTCGTGGTTGCATATAACAAAGCACTCGAAATATTCAACTATCCAATTAAATATTCAGACTGGACGATTTCATATTAATAACTTAAATAATGTCTTAATTAAAAGCAATTCCCATTAAATCAAACCGGCTTTCGTAAGTGAATTAAAACACCCGTAATTCGTTAAGCAAAGTTTCGTTTAAAATCTCTTTGATAAAGTAAAATTTAATTAAACTTGAAATACTAACGTAATATCCTTTAGTAATGGATGAGAATTAACAAGTTCTCAGGTAGGTACTCTTATTATGGATAGGTCGTTCCCTTTTAAATTGATTAAGAACGAGCGACAAGACCTTGAATGAAAACTGATAATGTGAACGTTGAAAGAGCCAGTACGTATCTTTTTCAACGTCTCAAGGTTGTCTAAAGAATGGCAAAGACGCTTATTGTTACACAGAATCTGATAAATTACATTTAAGTACAGTTTCATTAAAGGGGGTATGAAGGCTGTTTATTGTTATTTGTATATACTACTAGACAGGTTATATTTTACATATGCCTCCAGTCATTAGCATAAGCATGCGAAACATAGGCTAACAAACTGTGTTGGGTCTCAAATTCAAATACTAGATCATAATGATTTTCTACCCCCTACTGACTGACTGACAAGATCTTGAAAGTAGCAGGGAATCGTTGGATGCAAGTGGCACAGGACTCTCATGGAGAGGCCTATGTCCAACAGTGGACGTCTATAGGCTGATGGGTGGATGGAATGATTTTCTATCGAGAAACTCACGTAGAAAAGAACAGTTTACTAAATGCTATTTCGCTTACCTCCTTTAAGTTCTAATTCCAATAAACACGAAATCCATGCCAGATAGGTAAATCTTTTCCGCTTTAAGCGTAATACAGAAAGTATTGGTTAAGAGTTAAGAGAGACAGCCTTTGTCTGGCGTAAACCATTATGGGAAATCTATTATTGAAGATATTCGACATTCTACAAGATATTTTTAGATTTTATCCGTCTGGTGAAGCAGTAAGAATACAATACAACACCCACTCTCTTTCCTGTGGGTATCGTAAAAGACTAAGGGATATGATATGCAGATAGTATCTATATATGAGAAGGAAAACTTGACGTAAAATCAGATGCCAACACGTCTGACCAGCGCGGCATAGTAGGTCAATTTCCAAATGTGGTGGAGACCCGAGCCTAACAGTGAAGCTTATGAGGTGATGATGATGTTGACGTTAATATTTTAATATAATGCCTAATAAAAACTATTTGTCGAGTTCAGATTTAGATGTTCTATATAACTGCACAGATGGCGTAGTGGTTAAGATAGCGACCTACAGCGCCAGTGTCGAGGGGTTCGAATCCCACGCGGGACAACACTTTGTGCGATCCACAAATTGTTGTGCTGAGTCTGGATGTAATTTGTGTCCGTTAATTGTATGTTTGTAAAGTCCCCCGCAATACAAGGATTATTTCCTTAGTGCAGGGTGTTGTCTTAAATAAATAAATAAAAAAAATAAACCAAATCCGTGTGGCGATGGAAAAAAAAATACAATTCACCACTCCCTATCTTGCCTGTGGATGTCGTAAAACACGATTCATCATCATCATCTTGCTCTTATCCCAATTACTTGGGGTCGACGCAATATGTCATCTGTTTTGACATATTGCAAAAAGTTTCGGCAATGACTTTTATGACCGGCCGCCTGCCTGACGTCAACCCTCCTTGGGAATGTAATCGTTGACCCAAATGGTACCAGATGGAGTTGGTCCGGGTCAATCTAGGGCTCTTAGTCGTCTTTTACGACACCCACGAGCAAAGCAAGGGTTGGTAGTATTCGAAGCCGCTACCACACAGCAAAAAAAAAATCGTAAAAAGCAAAAAAAAGTCGTAAAACACGATTAACGGATATAATAAGTATATAACATCTATGCAAGAGAAGGAAAGCTCCAAACAAAACCTTATACCAACCTGTCTGACCAGTAATGTCAATTTCCCTCCTATTGTGACGGAAACCCCGGAATGGAACGTATATGTATTCGGGGCTTGACACCTGGGTCAACTCCAACAGATGTTGTCTGTCAACAATTATATTTGTTTTTGATATCAGTCAGGCGGCCGGTCATAAAATTATTGGTCATAACTTTCGCCATATTTACCTACGATGGATGAGAAGTACATATTGCGTCGACACTGAATAATTGGGATAAGAGCAGGATGAAGGTAATGAATACAGGGAAAAACAATATAAGACGCTGCGTCAACCCGTGTTAAACGTGGCATTGGAGGCTAATTCTATTGAAATTTCCTAAGAGGTTCATGACCATTTATGCAACGAATATGAGGTGAGAAGGTATCGAATAAACATCATCTTTACTTCTAAATTGCAGAGATTTTACATGTAACATCTTAAATTATTAATTTTGGTGAAATGGACTTCCAATAGATGTGAGGTCAAGTCGCACCTGTGATAATAGTTTTCAGACCCAAATAAGTTTAACCTATTCTTTTTTTCTTTTTTTTTTTGTATTGCAATCGGTGGCAAACGAGCAGACAGTACACCTGATGGTAAGTGTTGCTGCCGCTCATAGACCTTTACAAGGCCGCTGCCTACCGCGAAGAAAGTGAAGGGAGTGTGAATGCGTGCATTGAGGCTCGGTGATACCAAAACCCTCCACACGCAAACACCCTCAGAAAGTTGGGCTTCCGGCTCTCTCACTCACCGAACGAAGCGCAGTAGCAAATTGCTACTACTCAGACGTCGATTTTTGGGAGAACGTGGTACTACCCCGGACGGACCGGCCCGCGGCTGTAGACAGATAACTGTCGACAGTGTGGTCCTACCACTCCAAAATTCACGTTTGCCATTCCTCCTGTTATCCTGTATAACTAGAAAGGCATGCAATGCTTGCTAGGCATGCCTGCATGCAAGAAATGCATGCAGGCATGCCTAGCAAGGCAATGAATGCATCTAATCATTCATTAATCGACCGACGCCCACTGTTGGATGAAAGTCTCACCAAGTAGTCGAATAAATAATGCGGGTGACGTGACCGGGGATTAGTCCGTCACCCGCCGAGAGGCCGACCGCGTGAGGAAAGACCGACGTCCTCCCCGAGGGGGGGACATCGGTCGATGGGAGGGTACCCCACGTAGGGAGTATTCCGTCGGGCCGACCACTGATGACAAGTAACCCTGCTCCAGTGGTCGGCCCAACGACGAAGGCGACGTGGTGTTCGGGTGGGTTGCGGGAGTTGCGTGCTTAAGCCCCTCTGTCGCCCCGGACGGAGTGGTGCGGAGGCGCGCCGACCGCAGCCCACCCCAAAAAAAAAAGTCGAATAAATAATTATCGCTACTCTTGCCAAAGAGAGCTAGCAATCACAGTTGGCGTTATAAGTTTCCTAAGGGATTACCTACTGCTGCTCATCTGTCTGGTTATGCCTCAGTCATGTTTAATGATTAGCACAAAAAAAAGTATCTTGATACATTGCACCTACTTATACCCTATAATCAAAAAAAAAAACAAGACTTAACAAATATTAGTTTGTTTGTTACGCTTACATGTCTAAACCACGAGCGAGTAACATATACTATATTCCCGTATTCCCAATGGAATGGAAACACTACGAGTGAAATCCGGCGACTTTGCTAGTATATAATACTGTAAGAATCAAGTTGTCTGACTAATGAATTTATACTATGTCCCTTCGTATCCATTACGCAAATTATTATATTTATGTTTCATTACACGATCGCTTGACAACAAAGTTGCTAAATTGGAGGTTATCGTGTACTAAATTATACAGCATACCCTTTCGGAGATGTGAGATTGAAGATCATCTTATTGCTATACAAAGTCGGTATCCGTTCATAAAGCTTGCTGGTATTAACCATTCTAGGATTACTTGATAATTTAAGTGCATGGCTGGACGTGTTATTAGTGCTGTAAATATCTGGCTATCTTACACATGTGATAGGTACTACGCGTTGGACAAAAATTCAAATAATCACTGACCCTAGATGTTGACAGGTCATGGCTGTTTTAAAAGGAGACTGTATGAAATGAAGCTGTGCCAGAGTAGTCTGTGTTACTGCGGGGAAGAGGATGAATGTCTGGATCATGTGTTGTGGCGATGCCCCTTGTATGATGAAATACGTATGAAGATGTTGGACGGGATTCAACGGATCAATCCTGGACCCATACACTACTGCGAGCTTGTTAACTCCGAAGCCAACTTTCGACGGTTGAGAGACTTTTCGCACCATTGGCATAACATCAGGAGCGGGCTCGAGCTGGCGGAGAAAGGACAGAGTCGATGACGCAGTCGCTATCATCGTGTCGTTTGTCGCAATAGCGACACTCACGCAACATAAGCCGCCCCAGAAAGGGGGAGAGGGCTCGGGCAGACAATTTGTAGGGAGTCAAGAAAGTGCACGCCCGAAAGAGCACACGCAAGTAAGGCGTGCATCTCCCGTGATTCGGTCCATATAGCCAGGATGGCTGGAGGGACCATGGGCTGGTGGAAGGGTCTGACCCTAGATATCTTCTTCCTTATAAATGTGTAAAAATAGATACCAAAATTTGAAATTTTGTTAAAAATACACTATATTAAATGTAAAAATGCATATCAAAAGCTTAAATCTTGCCAAAACCACAGTTATTGGTCGAGGTAGATGTACCTATTTGACGTTCAATACGTCAAATATCTACCTCCTATCTGTGAATTTCAATAGAAAGCGTACGTTATTGCTTAAGTTACGTTACCATTTTGAAATGCAACGAAAATTCTAAAGTATAAACACGTTCTAAGCAATAATAGTAATATTATTTCCTATGTCCCACGGAGCGGGTGTCCGGGCAAGTGCATATGTAAGTGGATACATATTTTTTGTTTTTTGTTTTTATTGTATTCAGACATTCATTTTTAAATAAAATATGCAGCATGTCTCTAAATATAAGTTTCAGTATGATACCCTACGAACTAGAATATAATATTTCTAAAATATAATTCAAAACATTATGACAGGACTAGATCCTATAAGCTGCATCTAATGAGGGTTTAACTACTAGATTAGCCAAGACTCTCTTGAAAGAGAACGAAGAGACTTGTTCCCATAATTACCGCTATGAGAGATCTTCCAGTCAGCACGACGAACTCTGTAAGCCACACACGTAAACCATATTCAAAATAAATAATTAAATAATTAAAAAAAATAGTTGGCTTAGGTCGTTCAAAAATTCCTAGTCGTCTTTTACAACACCCACGACCAATGCAAGGATTGATAGTATTCGTAGCCTCTATCTACCGTACAGTTTGTTTTAAAATTTATAGTAATAACAAAAATAGAAATGTATTTCAGCCATAATCGGACTTAATGCCATCAATGTCCATATTGTTGTGGATTCACTAATAATATTAAACGAAAGAATCTCGGCAAAATTGATACTACGCGTTGATGAGTATTCAACTCACAAAAGAGCAATCCATTAGTAAATAAAAACTTTTATTTCGTAAAACATTTCGTCGTCCTTTACAAATTCTAAACAAGAAGCCTAAACTTTTAAAGCGGTAACGAGACTTTTTGTTTGGAATTTTTACCGAGCGCAACACAATTTTTTTGGGAGAACTGCCATAAAGGAGAATTTCAGTAAAATTGCTGTTTTATATACTTTAACAGAGGGGCAAACGTGGAACTTTTGAAACACGAAAAATCATACAGAGAGAAACAAATTGAGCGCTATAAACTTTGCAAAGGAAAAGTAATTTTAACACAAATATACAACTTGCGTTTGTATGAACGGAATCATTGAATGTGATTTTCACTCCCTTCTAAACGTAGGTCTAATTTGAAACTTCGTACGCTTATCAAGAATCGAAGACAGTGCAATAATTTAAAAAGCTTGTTTCATTAATTCATTCATCATCATCATTTCGGCTCATTTACGTCCCACTGCTGGGCTCGAGCCTCCTCCACAATAGGAGGGAGATTGACCTTACTATAACATGCCGGTCAGACAGGTTGGTATAGGGTTTTGTTTCGAGATTTCCATCTCTTACATAGATGTCACATGCGTAATATATCCCTTAGTCGTCTTTTACGACACCCACGGGTATGAAAGGGGGTGGTGAATTGTATTTTTACTCCGTCACCACACGGATGTTGTTCTATTATCTTTACGGAATTCGCGATTTTTTTATCTGTAGCTGAGTTTTTAGCGTGACTCGAGAGATGTCGCTATATCTATTCATCGCACTTATAAGGTCGCTTATCTACAAAAGCATATTTTAGTCAATTTAAACTACCTTGTCATTAATTAACAAATATAATAAATACTACTTTAATTAAAAAACAAGAATAATTAGTAAGTGTGAGTTTCATTATTATAATCTAACAACGTACATTATTAATGGATACGGTACGCACATAATTACGTGTCAAGTTTGTAAGAAGGGTTGTTGAACACTTTTTTTGAGTAGCACTTGTGGTATTATTCCGGTTGCTCAAACCTGCAGTAAATTTCCTTTAGAAGGGATTTTTATCCTCCTTATATCCTATTTCTGCCATATAAAAAGTTAATATTTTAGAATTTTTATACTGCTGTTGGTGGCAAAAGAGCAAACAATACACCTGATGGTAAGTGACATTGCCACCACCTCGGATGTTTGAAATGCCGCTGCCTACCGTGAAAAAAGAGAAGGCAATGTGTATGTGTGCAATGAGATTTGATGATACTATGGGCATCACACGCGAACGGCCTTGGTAAGTTGGGTTTCCAGCCCTAACGTTCTCAATGAAGTAACAAATTGCTACTACTCAGATGTCGATTTTCTGCAAGTGTGTGGTATTACCCTGGATGAACAGACCCGCGACTGTCAACAGTGCGGTTCTGCCCTGTCCTGCCTTGCCCTGTTCACATAAAAGATTCGTTAAGTCAGAATCGGATTTTACATAACATTAATTTTGACAACGTTACTTACATTCTTGTTCTGAAATAAATAATTCTAATGAAAAAAGAAAATATGTTCAAATTCTATAAATATCCAACTAAGAGGTATGTAACTTTTGTTTGAAAATAAAAAGAAAAAGATTAAATAGGTCAAGCACAAAAGATATTTGATGTGTTCAATCGCATTACTGAAATAAACAAGCCGCTTTTCCCTGCGGTAACATTGCCTAAAATCAATTCGAGGGTTTTATTGCGAATAAATGTTAAACAACAGCAAGCAATACGTGAACGAATAATACATTTAATCAGACAATACAAATGAAATAAAAGCGTTATGAGTATTCTTGCTTCCCAACATTACGTTGAGTAATGCCTCATTTAACGGAATAGAGTGGTTGAATGGGAGTACTTATTGTTATGGAAGAACATTATGCATTTTATTTATCACAACTTCGTTCATACATTGAATGTCTGACCTTAAGTTACAGTTGTATTTAGATCCGATTATTATAATTTGTAGACACAAAACATGAGGAAATCACTGTTTTTTTTTTAATTTGTTTCTAGTATATAGTTGTACTCTCCGTGTGGTGCCAGAGTAAAAATACATTCGTCATCTTCTTTCTTGCCTGTAAAAGAAGACTAAGGGATGTGAATCGCAGATATAAAAGGAGAAGTAAACTCCAAAATAAAAACCTATACCAACCCGTCTGACCAGTGCGGTAAAGCCGGTCAAATTACCTTCTATTGTGACCTAGCAGTGAAATGTATATGAGCTATGACGATGACGATATATTTGCTCTCCCTTTGGTGGGTACCTAGAGTACGTAAGTACGGGAAAACAAACTAAAAATTAACAACAGAATTATGTTCGCTTTTCATATCATTATACGGTGAGAATGTAATTCATCACTCCTCTTACGACAGCAATGGAAATGTAAGTGTTAGCAACATATATTATATTCTTAAACCGTAACCATAGGATCCAATCTCATGCAGTTATGGACCAAGCTGTTTGTGTTTCCGGGGCGACTATGCTAAAAGTACCCGACCACCTCATACAAGTAGTCTTACCGGGCAAGAATTTGAAAACGATGTAATTTTAATATCGTTATAAGCATTCACTAAATTTGTTGCAGATCTCAAGACAATAAAAGCGTTATCCGGGTTTCCCTATATTTTTTTTTTTTTTTCTTTTTGTGTGTGTACAGCTGTTGGCCGCAGATGGCCTTGACAGCTTGACGCGGACTATGGGTGAGCGCTGAGGGCTCTCAACCCGGGACTTTTCCGATAGTCATACCTTGGTGTCTTTTATAGAGACAATTGTGGATCTTAGGCACAGGAATTACGGTAGTGTACTGTGCGGTGGGATTAGTCCCAAATATAAAAGTAAAAGCATTCAGTATGCTATCTATTACTTGCAACTATATCCTCGCATAGAGCAGAAGCTTAGAATTCTAGACCACCTCTGAATATCCATTTGAATATATTTTTATTGTGTTGGAAAATAATTTACAGACGGTTTCGTTAAAGGTTTCCAAATCCGGCTATATACATCTCTTGATTTGGGATCCCTTAAGGGGCAGATCGGAATAGAAACTGCTCAGCCATTAATCTTACACATACTAATATACAATCGAGCTTCATTGTATACCATTTATAACCATAAGTTTCATCAAAGTCATCCTTGAGTGATTGTCTTCTATTTAAGACGGGTTAGGCTGGTCTCAAAGCCGGGTCATGCGCAACCAACTGTAGTGAAACACACCCAAAAAAACATAATGACTTCACGGTGCATACGCAGAGACAACGAGCCGTAATTGCATGTCCAAGTCATGTTGCCTATGCTCTGGAGTTTATTTGTTTTTCGTACAGTAATTTATCAGTGATTGTTGCAATTTGGGTATTGTTATTACGTTTTTTAGATGCATGTTTTATAATTCTTTAAATAAGCCATGACAAAGAGTTCGAAATAACATAATGAGAATACCAATTTTCGTTTATCTATAGCAATTCATTTTGTGATCTATATTTGGGTTTAGGCGGGAACGTGAGTGCAATGTAGCGTTTTTTCAAATTGTCTTTACATAGTAATATATAAGAGCCCCCTCTCTTACCCGTGTGTGTCAAAGACGACTAAGAGATATATTACACATATGGCATCTATGCAAGACATGGACAACTCGAAACCAAACTACATATCAACCTGTCTGACCAGCATGGTATAGTAAGGTCAATTTTTCTCCTATTATGGAGGAGGTTCGAGCCCAGTAGTGGGACGTATATGAATCAAAATGATGATGATGAGTATAAGAAAATATTTATTGAATGGGGATTTTGATGTGGTTTTTGTCAATTGTGTATTGAGTGATTCAATGCATGCATATTATAATAAAGACTAGCAACCCGCCCTTGCTTTGCTTCGATTTCAGTCGCCTTACTCGCATAGCTCCCGTTCCCGTGGGAATACCGGGATAAAATATAGCCTATGTTACTCCTTATATAGACAGCTACCTGGTAATAAAAAAATATCAAAAACGGTCCAGCCGTTTTGAAGATTACCTCAAAGAAACAGATAGACCGACAAAAATTTTTTTTTAAGTGTATTTTAGGCATAGGTGTCGCGCAAGGCCGTGCGAGCATGAAAAAAGTATTTTGTCATTACAAACAAAGACTTCAATTTTATTTATCTGTATAGAAGAGCTAAGAATTTCAACGATTTATAACGTGTTATCGGAAAAACATATTTTAGTACGCTTACATTCTAAACGCTGGCTAAACCTTATGAGATAGATCAAAATAATATAGGTATTACGAAATTGTAAATCTTAAATAAATCAACACAAAGTCCGTATATAAAAGTACGTATGTAGTATTTATCTATCTGTTAGGAATAACGCACGGCAACCATGTTTATCTTTTACATATTACAAAACATACTTACTGGGTTATTTACGAAGCTATTTTAAACAATGCAGTATTGTTCCTTATCTAATTGAACACATAAGGTACGCGGTGCATTTAATCTAGATTAAAACTGCTCTTTACAATACATTATTAACATGAATAACTTGGAAGTAATCAAAGATTTTAAATGCAGGGGCAAAGCAATGAAACCGAAGCCAAGTAGGGACGGGTCAGTCGGTATTTTAGTGTTTCATAGTGTTAAATATTAAATAATTTTGTTGGATTTTATATAATGTAGTGCAAAAAAGTGCTAAACTACAGCGGATATAATTTTCATTTTCAGCCGAAATTCCTTCAATTGGGTGGCCAACGTTTAATTAAAAGTAACGACTAGACTTACTGATAGACAGAAGCGGGCAACGCTATGGAACATGATATACTAAAATACTGTTTAAATTATATAAAGAAAATTGCATTAGATTGTCTGTATGGACAATTGTACTAAATAAAAATTGAGATTTGTATAGATAAATAAAATTAAAGTGCCTGGTTGTATTTTAAAATCTAGTTGTAATTTTAAAATAAAATAAAAAATGTGATAAAAGAAAAACGTTTCTTATGATGACTTTTGTTCCGGATAATCTCTGAAATATTTCGACCTACTTTGACGGCTAGCCCTAATTCGACGAAGAATTATAGTGTTGCGAAAAAGCACCCACGAAGTTAAACTATTTTTATTTCAATAATAGGAATCCAATGTAATCCGCGTCTATGACGTAGTTTTTGACGTACAATGTCCATGGTGTTACATAGAAAAGGGGACATTAATACATAGAATAAAAGATAAGTGAAATAAGATGCGAGCGAAGCGGCGGGCAGAATGTCATTTAAATTATAATATACTAGCTGACCCAACAGACGTTGTTCTGTTCAAATAAAGCGCCACCTACCGGGTCCAATTGTGAATCTAAACCATTCTCGAATCTCATTGAGCACACACAAATTACTTAAATTACTTAAATCCAGTCAACAGATATCGCCATCTGTTAGAATCTTTTGGAGTTAACAGATTATTGTGACTGTCAATTAATTATAGACAAATAATTTGTAATAAAATAAAATTGCGACTATAATTAAAGATCTAAGTTATCCTATGTTTCAAGTTGGAGCAAACTGCACACGGTGTGCAAATTTGATTAAAATCGGTTAAGTAGTTTAGGAGTCCATCGCGGACAAACATCGTGACAGGAGATTTATATATATTATTAAGATTAAGATTAAAGATTTCCATATCCATGGAATGAATAAATGAAACCATAACGAAGTAGTGTCAGTATTATTCCACTCACAAGAGCTGAGTAACAGAATAGCTATTCATATACGAGAAGCTACAAGGAAAATACAGAGAAATGAGTGTATCTCTCTGTCTTTGAAGTCAAGTTGAGTGAATCTATTGTTGGAGCACGAATTTAAACCGTTTGAAAATGTTACATTATTTCTGTAGGGTTAAGCAAAGGTGTAAAAACACTTTTTAATTATCTTTTTATCCATGCCAAGTGGAGACAGAGCCATAATAACGGAAGGGAAAGAAATAAAAATCTGTTCAGCGATAAAAGGCAGGAAACACACATAGTTTATTATTTTTCATGGCATATAGGAATTTAAAATTAAAAAAATTAAAAAAAATTAGACGGTTTCATTGAAAATAAAGATAATAATACTGCTGTAGATAATGTACTAAAAGCTAAAAAATAGTAGTTCTTAGGTACCAGTCATCATACCCTGAGTGCCACTGATGACATCAATCTAGGCATTCATCGGACAAAAAGAGGTCGTGGTACACGAGTTTTGGGTTTCATACAGGCATCACGACTTGTATGGTTTCTTTGCGTAACTTATTAGATAAGTGGCAACCAATATACAGCCTTAATCTTCCACCAGAAGGGTATAATATACATGGATGAGGCCAATGACCGAACTATTCAGCACACTTCTTTATTATTTTACATTTACATACATTCACGAAAAATGTTTAGTTAATGTATTATATTAATCCAAAATCATAAATACAACATATATACATTTCATCATTTCATTTCATTGTAGATAAAAATGCAACATATATACATTTCATCGTGTAATTTTGTTGCCAAGTAATTGGCAGCTAGTTTATTGCCCTCTCTCGGGCTCCGTTTTAAAATTTGTAAGATACTACTTGGCAAAAAATCTAATTTTATAGCATTTTATTTTAATAATTAGGCTGTCGCCGTCTATTTATTTTGGATGTCTTATAATAGGGTTAAAGTAGTTTTGGGTGTTAATTTAACAATAATATTAAACAAATTTTTATTGAACGGAAGTGTTGGAAGGAAAAGACTAAAGCAGACGCTGCATGTTCAAATTGAGGACATTTTTAGAATAGCCATGTACACTAAACCGAAGGACGTGCATGAGGAGATTGATGAAAGTGTGTACTTGACATGTCAAAAGTGGTCTCTGACTTCTCCCTATATGAAAGAGGCGTGAATGTATGTATAATTTTATTATCTGTGCAGTGATAGAGTACGATTATAATTTACTAGCCCCTTTAAGATAGTTAATATGCTTTGCGTTGCATTGCGTTAATTTGCCTCACATTGTAGAGGAGGCTCGAGCCCACTGGGGGCGTTAATGAATTTAGATCCTAGATTGTACATTGTACATCACATGGATCATACATTGAACATTTGTAAATTATCTAATTATTTCATTGTTTAATATCTATCTAAAAATAAAAAAAAATATAATGTTGAATATTTACAATTAGGTACTGATATTATATATTTTATGTTATAGGTTTAAAACTTTCTAAATCTATATAATTACACTAAAAATGTTCGTTGCGTGCGCGCATAGTAATAACTATTAAACAATTGTTCTCTGTCTATATTTAATACAATTATCTTAATAACTTGCATAATTATAGGCAGATAATTGTATGACAACCACAAAAATATTAACTGTGTGGAATATTTAAAATATAGTCTTACGTAAGACGTACACTTGAGCAAGATCATTTACCACGACGAGAGAAAAAACTTAGTTTGTTCCTACGAGTTGGTATAACTATAAGGTTTTATTTCGTATTTTTCCTTTCTTACAGTCATATTATTATAGTGGTAGGACCACACTGTCGACAGTTATCTGTTTACAGCCGCGGGCCGGTCCGTCCGGGGTAGTACCACGCTCTCGTAGAAAATCGACGTCTGAGCAGTAGCAATTTATTACTGCGCTTCGTTTGGTGAGAGAGAGAGAGAGCCGGAAGCACAACTTTCTGAGGGTGTTTGCGTGTGGAGGGTTTTGGTGGTGCCTTTGGTATCACCGAGCCTAAATGCACGCATTCACACTCCCTTCACTTTCTTCGCGGTAGGCAGCGACCTTGTAAAGGTCCATGAGCGGCAGCAACACTTACCACCAGGTATACTGTCTGCTCGTTTGCCACTGCTTGCAATAAAAAAAAAATATAGGGTTTTATGTCGAGTTTGATTGCTTCGATGTTATCTGTATACAGTTTTTTTTTGTTGTCTTTTAGTGACACACGAGAAAGCAGTCCACCTGATGTTAAATAGTAACTGCACTCATGGCTCTCAGCTATACCAGGGTTTCAATCAAGTTGCAGCCGTGAGAGAACAGCTCTTCTTAAACCTTGATTGAAGACGGACATGTCATAGCGCTCGGGCTGTTGACTAACTTGTGCTTTGTATAATACAAGTCGTTGACTACGCGTGAAATACCGCTTGGTTCTGGAGGCCCATTTTGCTTGCAATCTTGGTTTTGTTCTTTAAATAACTCTCAAACAGGATTTTGCTGGATATTTCGACGTCGAGGGTCTCTATACTCTTGGCAGCTTGGAAAGTTACCTCTTAGAACTAAGTCGTTTTGATACATAGATTCATCTTTGTAGGGAAACAAAACGTTGCGTGCACTCCATTGAGACGCCCGCCTCGGAGAGTGCTCGACTTCAGGTATAAGTCGAGCCTTTCTTTCCTGTAGCCTGTTCTGAGGAACATTCTGTTGCTTGATGTATTGTTTCGTTGCGCTTGTTATTCGTGCTATCATTCGCTTAGCAATATATGTTCTCTATAGAGAGTATGTCATTAAATATGCAGAATAAACAGCGTTGGGATGATAATCAGCGTTATATACCTTAGTTGTATTTTACGGGTAAGAAAAGGGGTTTGTAAATTGTGTTCTTAACCTATCACAACACGAGTGAACCGAGGACATAATAACACAGGCGAATATGATAGATTGAGAACAGACACCAAAATAAACTATTAGCGTATTTATTATCAAAATAATAAAAATGAAAATAATTAGTCTCTTGGCTATTATCATACATTTGAAACAACAATACAAAGTAAAGGCCTTGAGGTTTTGAGGTACAAGTAACTTAGCAGAAGGTCGCTCATTAGCTAGCCACGTGATATTTCGACCGAGATAAATTTAATTTTTGATACAAATTAGACTTTAGAGACGTTGTTACGATTTAAATATAAGCAGTTTTTATTTTTGCGGATGTAATTATTATAATTCGTGTAATGACGGAGTAAAAAGTTCAATTCATCTTCTTACCCGTAAGTGTCATAAAAGACAAAGAAATGTAATATTCATATAACATGTATGCCAGAGAAGGTAAACTCGAAATTAAACCCATCCTATCTAACCAGGCGAGGTTACCCGAAAAGGTATTCCGTCGGGCCGACCACTGACGGCAAGTCACCCTGCTCCGGTGGTCGGCCCAACGACGAAGGCGACGTGGGTACGGGTGGGTTATGGGTCTGCGCGCCGTCCTTTCGTCGCCCCAGACGGAATGGACCGCGTGCGCGTTTACCATAGCCCACCCTGAATAAAAAAAAATCCTGTCTAACCAGAGTGCTATAGCAGGTCAATTCTTTCTATTGCGGAGGATTAATATTAGCCGAGATGAATTATATTATCGACTAGCAACCCGCCCTCGCTTCGCTTCGGTTTTAGCCGTTTTACCCGCGTAGTTCCCGTTCCCGTGGAAATACCGGGATAAAATATAGCTTAGTTTACGCCCTGATATTATAGCTTTCCATTGCTGAAAGAATTTTTGAAATCGGTCCAGCCGTTTTGAAGATTACCCGGAACAAACAGACAGACAGACAAACATTTTTTAATCTGTATTTTAGGCATAGGTGTCGTGCAAATAGCCATGTGAGTATGAAAAAAGCCTATTATTTTGACATTCCAAACAGACACTCCAATTTTATTTATTGGTATAGACTAGCAACCCGCCCTCGCTTCGCTAAATTAGGTTAGGATAACAGAAGAATGACATGAATCCGAAATCAAATAAAGTTATTAACAATTAGCTTTTGCTTCATTAGAGATTATACATTCATACAGATACGTTTAAAGGAATTACTATGAAATTAAGTAATTGTTAGATAACTTCCGTATTAGTTAAACGAATCGGATACCTCAAACATCATTTCTTTTACTCCGAAAAGAAGGTTGTACTCCTAGTCTGAACTCTCGCGAACGTTTTATCAAATCACGATATAAGAATTTAATTATTATTGCAGTAGTTATTTTTCTAAAATAAAATTCATGTACGCTACGCATGTTATCTTTATATATATTTCTTGTATACGTGTGTATGTCACTGGATTCCTCCTAAACAGCTGGACCGATGTTGATGAATACTTTTTTTTTGTGTGTGTTCAAGGGGTTTCGAGAATGGTTTAGATTAATAATTGGACCCGGTAGGTGGCGCTGCTGTCGATTTCAAGGAAAATTCCTTTTATTTTATTTGAACAGAACAATATCTATTGGGTCAGCTAGTATACATAGTATATAAATAATGGTGGGAGATGTAAAGACCGGCTGAGGAATCCAGAAAAATGGACAGCAGCACTCTTCTGCACGAATACCAACTGCGATCGTCAACGATGATTATGGCATTGCCCCCTATTGGGCAGGCAGCAATAGAGATAGATGGCCTGTTGGATGAGTGGATGTTATACAGTAGAGACTAGGAATATTAACACTTATATAACATTGCTCGCGTCGAAAAAGTCTATTAAGAGTTGGACCAATTCCATCTAGTGCAGCATTCTTAATAACATTAATATTAAGAACGGTTGAGAACACACAAGCGGCCGGCTCTAACACTTAACCTAAACTTTTTGCTACACGTGCAGCTCTTCGTCCATCAAGGATATGTACAAATATCTATACAAATAATTAAAATTAAAGTGTCTGTTTGTAATGTAAAAATACTGTTTTTTTTTCATGCTCACACGGTTATTTGCACTACACCTATGCCTAAAAAAAAGTTTAATAATTTTTTGTCTGTCTGTTTGTTTGAGGGATCTTCAAAACGGCAGGATCAATTTTGATTATATTCTACTACCAGCTGTCTATATAAGGGTAACTTAGACTATATTTTATCCCGGTATTTCCACGGGAGCGGGAAATATGCGGGTAGGGCGCCTGAAACCAAAGCGAAGCGAGGGCGGGTTGCTAGTTTAGAATAAGAACAGACGAGGATGACATATTCCTTTATTATCATCATCTGAGCTAATATACGTCTTACTGTTAAGTTAGACCTTCTTCTACACTGAGAGGGATACTCTACAATATCATGTCGAGTTAGCGTAGGCTTTTATTAGAAAGAAAAGAAAGAAAGAAAGAAAAACATTTATTTTGTTCTCGTTGGATCTTATAAATACACAACTAAAAAGAGCTTCTTACATAAATTGAAATAATTTAAACGAGGAATAAAAAAGGCTATTGGCTCAGCTCGTGCTACTTCTACTTAGAGAAATAGCGCTGGTATTCTGCCAACACCTTATTACGAGTTATTCTTCATTTTGACGAAGTATTTACAGCTACATAAAATGGAAGAATTATAAGAATAATATAGCACTCTAAATAGGTTGTAATACTTTAGTAACCTAGAAAATATAGTAATAGAACTAGCAACTCGCTTCGCTTCGGTTTCTGTCGCCTTATCCCCGTAGTTCCCATTCCCGTGAGAATACCGGGATAAAATATAGCCTAGTTTACTCCCTGATAATACAGCTTTCCATTGGTGAAAGAATTTTTGAAATCGGTCCAGCCGTTTTGAAGATTACCCGGAACAAACAGACAGAAAATATCAAATGTTTTTTAGGCAAATGTATAGTGCAAATAACTGTGTGAGCATCAAAAAGTCTATTATTTTCATATTACAAACAGACACTCCAATTTTATTTATTGGTATAGATGACAGATAGTCACCGAAAATATCTCTCATAGAACAGAGTAATGTTTGTAGGAAACCTTTCGTAATATAATAACATTCTCAAGGGTAGTTGGACTACCCGACTGTAATCGGATTAAGTTACAAGTATATGAAGCTCTTAAGCGTATATTGTATTTATGTTCGTCATTAAACGAGGACTGTCCCTTCAGGAATACCCTTATAATTAATCCCCTTTGCCGATGTACTGAATTATGTGAGTAGTCGTTAAATTTATATAGAAAAAAGAAATACATTAACTTGTTGAAAATAACATTTTGTGGTCATATGAAAAATAATTTGCAAGATCTCTGTTATAGGACACTCTGGCTACGATCGCCAAGTCGTTGAGTTTCAGTTGAGATCTACGTCCAGCACAAAACAATCACTTTCTTTTTTTTTCATACGACATCACCCTTCATCATCATCATCTCAGCCCATATACGTCCCGCTGTTGGGCTCGGGCCTCCTCCATAATGGAAGGGTAATTGACGTATACCACACTGGTCAGACGTATTGGTTTTATTTCGAGTTTTCCTTCTCTCGCATAGATGTTATATGCGTTACATCACTCTTCACTAAGAAAATAATCCCTGTGTTGCAAAGGACTATACAAACATAATTAACGGACAGAAACTACATCCAGACGAAACAACAATTTGTGGATCGCACAAATTATTGTCCTGCGCGGGATTCGAACCCTCGACACTGGAACAGCAGATCGATATCTTAACCACTATGCCATCTGTGTAGACTTTAGAGGAAGGGGAAACATACATGTAGAAAAATAAAACACAATGACTTACCGATTACGATCGGCCGAGGTTCTTCACCGCGTGATCATACGATCATACTTTTGGTACTGACGTGCAATCTATAACAAAGAAACACGTATTAAATATGTAAGCTGGTCAATGTCTGTATTTGTTCAGTTCTATTATAGCATGATGCGTATGTACATTAGCGACACGCAGGGAATCAAACCCGAAGGCGTCTTTTAAAATTGTTTTTGGAGATAAGATGAGGATAGAAGCGCCCTAATGGAGCTTGCCTCGAGCACAATACTTTTACTAGTATGATGATGACAATGTGTATTTAAAATTTCAATGTGATCAATTGGGCAGTTAATCCGTGAAAGCGTAATAAACAAACTCATTTTCGCTTTTATAACATTGATTGGAATTCTACTAGCAGGTATATCTCGAGATTGAGCAGGTTAGAATTATTGAAGTGAAATTTCTTTAGAATCGTGATTACAAACTCGATGAAAGGAAAAAGCGAGTCCATAGAGCCACAACAAACATGTAAAAAACACAAAACTTTATAGGATTTAGCCGGCGAGAGAATAAGATAAAGGATAGAGGATAGACGATGAGGGATGAAGGATTAAGGATGAAGGATGAAGGATGAAGGAGTTTCACTTCTGATATGCGTACTTTGTATACACACTCTTTTTTTTTTCCTTAGATCGATTACACATCTATACCAATAAATAAAATTGGAGTGTCTGTTTGTAATGTCAAAATAATAGGCTTTTTTCATGCTCACACGGTTATTTGCACGACACCTATGCCTAAAATACAAATTAAAAATTTTTGTCTGTCTGTCTGTTTGTTCCGGGTAATCTTCAAAACGGCTGGACCGATTTCAAAAATTCTTTCACCAATGGAAAGCTATAATATCAGGGCGTAAACTAGGCTATATTTTATGCCGGTATTCCCACGGGAACGGAAACTACGCGGGTAAAACTACTAAAACCGAAGCAAAGCGAGGACGGGTTGGTAGGTATAAATAAATTTAATTAATTACTTTTATAAGATTAAAGAAATCCTGTATTATTGAATATATTCTGGAAACGCAGTGAACTTCACAAGTCTACCTACCATAAACGAACACAAATCAGATCCAGACTCGGAACAGTAATTTATCGTATCGCACAAAGCTTCGTTCGTTGAAATTTTACACGGAAGGTTTGTGATGGGGCGACTATTTCGCCATTTGTGCAATCGATTGAACTGTAATCGAATAGTGAGGCGCCTACTATAATATTCTATAATCTTTATTTTTATAGGGTCTTTTGAAAGCAGTTCAAGTCAGAACCATTATAAACTTAAATATAATCTAAAATCTTCATTGTTGATAAGTTATGAGTCATTTTAGTTTGGCGAGACATTGGCCGAGTCAGGAAGTCTAGCCTAGTTTATGTTGAGCTTTGTAACAATATTATTTCTTTTAGATTCGTTCTGCACATCTCCTTATCACAGACGTCGTAATTAGCGGAATACATCTTTACATTAGAGTATGTAAAAGTTACACGGCAGGTGTCCGGAATGAACACTAAGAAGAATGACGTAAAATGTTAAGTTTGGGGAGAAGTAATGAGTATAATGCTTTACTAATCTAGTTTGCAGTTCTTGCACGTGGTACGCTCCATGGTAAGTGGTATAATACGTAGTATGGAAGAAGGCGCTAGGCGAACAGTGGGAAGTATGAAAATAATTTATTATGAAGAAGTTCTTGTACAGGCTTCGAGGTACTATACAATACCAAGAAGTCATATATGAGAGAGTAAGCTCCATCAGTCGTAATAGTAATAAAGTTCAAGGTCGCCTTCAGGACGCGACATAAGCCGGCGCCATGGTGACTTCTTATAACCTTGAACGCTACTGGTGCACTTGGTAATAATATATATGTTGTGAGTCTTATGACGTCAAAACATAAATATTGTGAAAAAACGAAACTGTTTAAACTGTACGTTTTCATAGTTCTATTGAATTTTTTTAAATACAACATTCTGCACTAATACAACACTAAATATTGCGTGGGGCTTTAAAAGCATACAATTAACAGATAAACTTTACTCTCACAGAGAAAATAATTTTTTAGATCGCGCAGTTTTGTCTTGCGTAGGATCGAATCTGATACATCAGATTACTTGGTACATCAAGTTAACTTAACCACAACGCCATTAGTGCAGTGTTTGCGTGGATTGAGTGAAAGAAAGAAGTCGCTTTTAAGGCATATTAACTGAAAGTGGCTATACGATGATAAAAATAATAGGTCCTTAGATATGAAATTAGCGTTTTGTCGTACTGACCACTTTGATCTGAAATTGGAACATTTGGACAACATGAATTTGGACAACTTCTTACAAGGAAAAAAATCAACTCCGATGCGGCAGTTCAAACCGCCTTCAAGAGTTTATTGATTCTCGCCCCCCATTTTTTAGTAAAGGGATCAATGAACTACCTATGAGATGGCAAAAGTGCATAGATAACAACGGTGCATACTTTGATTAAATAAATTTATTTTACAAAAAATAAATGACTTTATATTCCTCCCGTACAAAACGGCAATTTCGAATGTAAGGACCTAATAATTTAACTAAATATACCTACGTTATATACGTAGTAATAATACAATGGTTACTACCTTCACGGATAAAAACAGGAAACACCATTTGAATAGAAGTAATCGACGAAATAAAACCCTATGGTAACTCGTCTGGTTAGCATGCTGTAATATCCAGTTGCATGCCTTTGAAGGATGTCCATGCACAGTAGTGCACATATAGGTCGAGATGAAGAAGATAGCCACGCAATATTCTATAAGAATATTTTCTGTTGGGTACCACCAAACGTGGTCGCCATAATGTCTGCCAAGCGTAGTGAGATTGTAACATATTTCCCTCTCGGAAAGGCCGAATTCCGATAATAGACGTCGTTACGCTGATTAATGGATACAAAAACACAAAAATTGGTATGCGTTTAAGGTAACGTGACCATTTTTTAAGTCAAAACAGAAGTTAACAGAACACACGAGAAACAGAACCGCTTTTTTATCAAAACGGGGAAAATGTAGAAATAGGTGAAAATATGAAATTAAAACCTATAGAGTCGAAAACGCATGATATATCTATTGCAAAATAAGCAAAATTATTCAATTCAATTCAATTTTTCCTAATGGCAAGCGTGCCGGTGTCGACAATTCTGCCAATGACAAATGATGAGTGGAGAAACGTGTGAATTACGAAAAAAAAAAGAAAATTTTGAACTTTTAATGTCGGTAAGGATTGATGTGGGCCTCGTTTATTCTGATTCCCCTCTGAAACAAAAGGACAAAACAGATGGAATATATACATATACTTAAAATAGATTGGTTAGTGAATATAATATGGGTACTATTATTTAGCATTGGACTGAAAATCTAAAAACAGGCACACGTCCCTATCCGTATAATAAATTATTATCATTTATCTGTTAGCAAAAATGGGCCTTTTTTGTACGGCACCTGGCAACGAGACAGACCATAGGAAAACGAGACTGTTCCTTTTTAACACGGGATGTATGGTCACGTTAGCTTAAGACCACACGACAGAACGGAAATTATCAAGGTGAGGTTAATAATAGGAAATACATTTTTTTTTGTCCTACCTCCGTTAGTCGACGAGAGTCGACTTTGCTCGCACGGCCGTTACACAGCCGAACGTGACAACTTATTATTATCTGATACACACAAAATAAAATGTAATAATTAAAAATTTATTGCAAACATGAAGTAATTCGTGCAGGGTGAAGAAGTATAATATGGTCGTCGACTTTAAAATAACACTTGATTACGAGCATAATTTTATGGCGTGACTATATGATTAAGAAAATTTTATTAAAGAACTTATTGAGCTGTAACAATTGTTTACCTGAAATAATTTTAATTGCGTTTGTCAAGTTTATTGCACCGCTGTGACAATGGCTCAATAGAAATATGAGAAATTATTCATTGAAAAATAGGTGCTAAATTGTATTCTGACTCCGTCACCAGCCGGATAGCAAATTTAATCATATATTACGGATGATATTATTATTATTATTTCAGTATTTTAAGAGTAGTAGGACCACACTGTCGATAGTTATCTGTCTACAGCTGCGGGCCGGTCCGTCCGGGGCAGTACCACACTCTCGCAAAAATCGACGTCTGAGTAGTAGCGATTTGTTACTGCGCTTCGTTCGGTGAGCGAGAGAGCCGGGAGCCCAACTTTCTGAGGGTGTTTGCGTGTGGAGGGTTTGGGTGGTGCCCTTGGTATCACCGAGCCTCAATGCACGCATTCACACTCCCTTCACTTTCTTCGCGGTAGGCAACGGTCTTGTAAAGGTCCATGAGCGGCAGCAACACTTACCATCAGGTGTACTGTTTGCTCGTTGGCCACCGTTTCCAATAAAAAACAAAAGTTTGATAATGCAACACAAATATACTGCTAAAATTATTGAGGAAGAGTATAAGCAGAAGAAGTATCCTGGGAAACTAATCGGTGTCCAACAATAATCATCACTAGGGTGATGGAACTGAGTAAGGAGTAAATCAAAAGTCGTTACATAAACAAACAAGACTATAAAACATCACATAAACGTTGACAAAATCTATCTATTTCAAAGGTTATCAAAAAAATTAGAAGCTAAAGTAAAGCTAGCTTTTTCACGAAATTACTAAGTTGCATTTGATGTCTAAACTGTTGCTCCAATGAATAATCATCTATACAAATAAATATAATTGAAGTGTCTGTTTGTAATGACAAAATAGCCTTTATTCATGCTCACACAGCTATTTCCACGACACAAATGCCTTTTTTTAATGGTAGGTTATTGTGAGACTGCTCGCCGCTCGTCCCGTCCGGGGTGACGAGAGGGCGGCGCACGATCCCATAACCCGCCGAATTGCCTTCCTTTCGCCATTAAGCCAACCACGGCTAGCCCGGCCTGATACCCTTTTGAGTACCCTTCCCCCCGACGGTCCCCGGGTCGTCGCCTTCCCGCGGTCAGCGTCTTTGCTGGTAACGGACTATTCCCCGAAGACATATATGCCTAAAAACAGTTAAAAAAATGCTTTGTCTGTCGGTTTGTACCGGGTAATCTCCCAAACGGCGGGACCGATTTCGATAATATTTTACTACCAGGTAGCTATTTACATAAGGAATAATTTAGGTTTTTTTACTTCTCAGAAAGTCTAGACTCGCGATCTCTTAGATGTTGCAGATTTTAATTGAGGGGTCAAAGCGGTTGGAAACGAAGCTCAGCGAAGGAGGTTCGCTAGTCAGTTTATTAATATAAAATAACACTAAATGATTAGCTTTTCCTCCTTCTATTTTATCTTTCAGTTATAGGGACTTGACATGAAATTATTAGTCACTGTAGATGACGTCAATGGCTGAGCTGTCACTAGCGTGACGCGTAACCCAAGTTCAGTAGGTTTTCCCTATACAGAAAATACTCAACGTTAATAAAAAAGTTTTCACTTAGAAGTTCATCAACGCCATTTCAACTCATATAAATAAATACGTGACACTGCTGCGCTCCAGCCTCCTAGTATACCACGCTGAACCGATGTGTTGTTATAGGGCTTTCTTTCGAGTTTTCCTTCTCTTAGATAGATGAGTAGTGACCGAGTAAGAATACAATTCACCACCCTCTTTCTTGCCTGCGGGGATCGTAAAAGACTACTGAGGGATCTAAGATGCATATAACATCTATACAAGAGAAGGAAACTTTGAAACAAGATCCTATACCGACACGTTTGACCAGCGTGGTATAGTAGGGCAATTTCCTTTCCTTCCTATTGTGGAGGAGGCTCGAACCCAAGTGGAACGTCTAAGAACTATGATGATGATTGATAGATGATATCTACATATCACATCTCTTAGTCGACCTTTACGGATACCCCTCGAGCAAGAAATGGTGTGGTTAATTGTATTCTTACTATGTCAACACACAAGATAAAAAAAATATATATAGATGTAGAAAAAAAAAAATAAAATGATAGAGTATTACCACACATTGCCAGTGCCAATGTTTTTCTATTTTGCAACCCTCACCGCGTCACAATTGACTGATTATTGATGTCTCCTCGTCCTTGTACATCGACTGACAGATTCAGTTATGAACTGTAACGACATCTGACGAAATTGAAAATAATTTGCCAATAGCTATTTAGAAGTGGTCATTTTAGGTAATTATGGGTAAGTGCTTGGTTTTTTCACAGTCCCACCTCTGAGACAATGTTTTATTGCTAATTGATTGACTGCGCTGACTGATGACTTAGTGGGTTTAAGTATTGGAAGGCTAAGTGTCGTGCGTTAAATTTTCACGAAGGCAAATTTTTTGAGCGATAGCTAAATGGTTGATCTGACCAAAGTTGTAACTTGTATCCATTTGTAAAACTTTGCGAGATAAAAGGATTCCTTAGCGCACGGTCTTTAAACAAACATCAACTGAAAATGTATTTTCAAAGAAAACATTTACAAATTTCTATTAAACCAATGCCAAAGCAGTGCAATAAACTTGACAAACACAATTACAAATGTATCACGTAAATGACTGTTACAGCTGAATACTTATTCAGAATTTAACCGCATTAACTTTTATGCAACAAAATTAAATAAATACTAGTGGTAGGACCTCACTGTCGACAGTTATCTGTCTACAGCCGCGGGCCGGTCCGTCCGGGGCAGTACCATGCTCTCGCAGAAAATCGACGTCTGAGTAGTAGCAATTTGTTACTGCGCTTCTTTCGGTGAGCGAGAGAGCCGGAAGCCCAACTTTCTGAGGGTGTTTGCGTGTGGAGGGTTATGGTAGTGCCTTTGGTATCACCGAGCCTCAATGCACGCATTCACACTCCCTTCACTTTCTTCGCGGTAGGCAGCGGCCTTGTAAAGGTCCATGCGCGGCAGCAACACTTACCATCAGGTGAACTGTTTGCTCGTTTGCCACTACTTGCAATAAAAAAAAAATGCACTTCATAGCGCACGAAAATAAAACTTAAATTAAGATCTAAATGGAAACATCCAAATTATAGTTAAATTTGCTTACTTGAATCTCCCACTGACCAGCGTGATATAAGTAGATCAATTACCCGCCTATTGTGGTGAAGGCTCGGACCCAGCAACGAGACGTATATGAGCCAAAATGATGAATGAATAACTCGCTTACAAGTATTAGATTATATTGCCAATTCGCTGATTCGTACAAATTTCTTAATTATTTAATGGAAAAAAGAGAATAACGATTTACCACCGTATCTTATTCCCAATACATAAAAAAATAATATCTGGTTGACCAAGCTTCGCTCGGAATATTTTTGTCGAATTTATTTAGATATATATTAATAAAAAATAAATAATGAAAATTATATAAAAAATTACAAAAAGAAAAATAAAAACACCGAGATTCGAACCGACGCTGTTTGGATGCTACAAAACTCAAAATTAAAACCGGCCGTCCCACCAACTGAGCTACCGTAACTCTTGACATTTACAACGAAATTTGAATTCATATTCTTATAAAATTTAATGTCAGTTATTGTTATGCTAAAAACACCGACAAAAGAACATTTTCCATAAATAAAACCTAGCTAGATCGTTTTTTTGGACCCGAATCCTCTAGTATGCCAAGTTTCAACAAAATCGTTGGAGCCGTTTCCGAGATCCTGAATATATATATATATATATAAACTCATTTGCAAAAAAAACGGGCGGTTTTGATTTTCATTCATATTTAAAAAGATACAATACCAAAAAGGTTTCAATCGTTTGTACACGTTACTGGCCGGTTTTAAAAATGCTGTGGTATTTAAAAAAGTACGTTCTAAATTCAATTTTTCATTTGATGTTCATTTTTACAGAAAACCCCTTTTTATCCTACATTTTTGGCGCGAAGTTCCAGAAGTTAACATCGACTTTCATAACTTTTATTCAATTTTTATCGATTAATTTCATATCCTTGACTGTCAAAGCTTTATTTAATGCTGTTTGGCTGTATCAAAAATGGTAGATAAAGTGGTAAAAGCTACCAAAATTATCGCGCTGCTTGAAGAGGGTTGCAGCCAATGTTTCGTGGCTAGGAGGCTAAATGTTAGTCGCTCGACAGTCCAAAGGACCTGGCAGCGATATCAGGAGACTGGTTCCGTCGAGAGAAGGCCTGGTTCTGGAAGAAAACCATGTACCCAACCACGGGATGATCGTTTTCTTGTGAGTCGCGCATTGAGAAATCGCAAATCTTCGTATGTGGATCTTAAGAACAACCTCCAAGAAGTAAGAAATGTGCATATTAGTCTATGGACGGTCAGGAGGAGGCTTCTCGCTGCCAATATACGCAGTCACCGCCCGGCCCGCGGCCCCAAATTACTCCGTGAGCACAGAGTTCACAGGCTTAGGTTCGCTAGAAATTGTGAATCATGGACTCAAGACGATTGGAATAGGGTTTTGTTCTCTGATGAAGCCAGGATATCTCTGTTCGGTGAAGATCGACGTCGGCGAGTGCTAAGAAGACAAGGAGAACGCTTTGCAGAGGCATGTTTCGAAGAAATCACACCTTATGGTGGGGGCTCTGTTATGTTTTGGGCAGGAATAAATTCAATGGATCGTACAGAGTTAGTCTTCATTGAAAACGGCTCACTGACTGGGCATCGATACATAACGGAAGTTCTAATTTCTCATGCACAACCCGCATTGGCCGCTCTAGGTGAAGACTCGATTTTTATGGACGACAATGCTCGCGCCCACCGATCCCGCGATGTTAATGCGTATGTGCAAGAGGTCGGCATTCGTCGTTTGGATTGGCCAGCTCGAAGTCCCGACCTCAATCCCATAGAGCATGTCTGGGACGTTCTGAAACGGCGTGTGAGATCAGTACACCCGGCTCCGCAGACCATCAGAGAGCTGAAGAATGTGATTACTGCGGAGTGGGAACGTATTCCGCAAGCAAGTATCCGGGATATACTCGCTAGCATGCCCAGACGAATTCAAGCTGTGATTTTAGCTAGAGGGGGTCACACTCGATACTAAACATTTATCTGCTTTTACTTTATTAAAGAAAAACAAACAAAAAAACTTTTTTATTTTTACTTCATGAGCATATGCACTACTAGCGAATATACACTACTAGCGAGGTTTAGCATTATTTCCCATAAATTGTATCTAAATTTTATGAAATACTGATGAAAACGATTATTTTCTTATTAATTTAGCAAATTGTGTGGATAAAACTACCTATAATTATCAAACAAAGAAATATTAACATTTGAAATGGTTCATTGCTTAGGTGCCCGTTTTTTTTGCAAATGAGTGTATATATACAACAATTGCTCGTTTAAAGATATAAGATAACACCTGGTCACATTGTATGCAGACAAATATTATACCGCCAATATTTTACCGGAGCAAACAAAATCTGTATACCGAGGCGAACGTTCAAAGAGGTTCAGCCTATATTCGCTAAACACTATGTTATACAGATTATATTAAGTATGTATAAGCTAACAGCGAAAGGAAAACATAGCTTTAGTGCCAATGTTGGAACAACGAAAGCTGGCTACACACTGTGTATCATCTATACCAATAAATAAAATTCGAGTGTCTGTTTGTAATGTCAAAATAATAGGCTTTTTCATGCTCACACGGTTATTTGCACGACACCTATGCCTAAAATACAAATTAAAAAAAAAATTGTTTGTCTGTCTGTCTGTTTGTTCCGGGTAATCTTCAAAACGGGTGGACCGATTTCAAAAATTCTTTTACCAATGGAAAGCTATAATATCAGGGCGTAAACTAGGCTATATTTTATCCCGGTATTCCTACGGGAACGGGAATTACGCGGGTAAAACGACTAAAACCGAAGCGAAGCGAGGGCGGGTTGCTAGTTATCAATAAGCTCTTATCTTAGTTATATGGGTGTACTCAATACCTACTCTGCTTTTATAGTACACTAGCAACCCGCCCTCGCTTCGCTTCGGTTATAGGTTATAGTCGTTTTACCCGCGTAGTTCTCGTTCCCGTGGGAATACCGGGATAAAATATAGCCTAGTTTACGCCCTGATATTATAGCTTTCCATTGGTGAAAGAATTTTTGAAATCGGTCCAGCCGTTTTGAAGATTACCCGGAACAAACAGACAGATAGACAAAAAATTTTTAATTGCTATTTTAGGCATAGGTGTCGTGCAAATAACCGTGTGAGCATGAAAAAAGCCTATTATTTTGACATTACAAACAGACACTCCAATTTTATTTATTGGTATATGGTATATATAATGCAAAAGATCTGATAATAGTTATACGATTGGTCACCAGGTTAGTGTCAATCCACCTGACGCTGCCGACCATCGCTAGAACGATGCTCGATAGCGTCAAGAATTGAGACGCTGTCGCCGCCGAAAGAAGAAAAAAGAAGGAGGCGGCGGAGCGTGTTCGGGAGGAATTCTTCTACCACGACATGCTCCACCGCCGGGGCATTGGGCGGCGCAGGCGCTAGTACCTGCACCTGATGCCACCCTAGCCCAGGTCGCGGATGGACGGATCGGGGCTTTGTCAGGCGAGTTGGTATAGGGTTTTATTTCGAATTTATCTTCTCTGGCATATTTGTTACTAACAACCCGCCCTCGCTTCGCTTCGGTTTCTGACGCCTTATCCCCGTAGTTCCCGTTCGCGTGGGAATACCGGGATAAAATATAGCCTAGTTTACTCCCTAATATTATAGCTTGCCATTGGTGATAGAATTTTTTAAATCGGTCCAGCCGTTTTGAAGATTACCCGGAACAAACAGACAGACAAAAAAAATATAAAGTGATTTTTAGGCATATGTATAGTGCAAATAACCGTGTGAGCACGAAAACGGCCTATTATTTTGACATTACAAACAGACACTCCAATTTTATTTATTGGTATAGATATGCACAAGATATCCCTTAGTCGCCTTTCACGACACCCACGTGCAAGAAAGGGGATCGTGAAATGTATTCTTCCTCCGTCACCACACAGAGACATTGCTAGTAGTGAATTCGTAATTCGTTTGTCACTTTATAAATAAATCAATCTAATAATACAACTTGAATTATTAACCTCGACTAAAATAAACAGTTATCTAAATTAAGTGGATATACGTCACCTTTGTGTATGGATAGCCTAAAGTAAACAGTAACAGCGGCCTGACACAACACACCGTATTTGTATGAAGTAAATATGGGCTCCATTATCTGTGAGGTTAAGGTCAATTGGAAACCCTATATTAGCTGTTACGTGGGCTCGGGAACAATAATGGTTATTTTGGTTTGTTTACACTCTAACCCACTACAATTTTGATTATGCCATTCACCCATTAGGCTATGACGTCCACAGCTGGACACACGCCTATGAAGTTAATGACAGTATTGTTTTTGGGAGGGAAGTAGAAGAGCAATGTGCGGCCCATTAGCTGTATTATCTCCCCATCGCAGTCACCGGTGCTGATTTCTTACGCTCCACCCGTCGAAGCCAGCAGTACTCTCCTTTTTTTTTATTGCCGATGGTGGCAAACAAGCAGGCAGCACACCTGATGGTAAGTGATAATGCCGCACATGGACCTTTGCAATAACAGCGGCACAGCTAAGCCATTGCCTACCGTGAAGTAAATGCTCTTCTTAAACCTCGTTTAAAGAAGGACATGTCATAGCGCTCAGGAAACACAGCAACAGGTAGTTCATTCCAGAGCTTGCACGTAGGCCTTCCGGCCGGTGCTGATGCAGTGGTTGGAAAGGCGGCACGGGGTGCTCTCCTTCCAACTCGTACAGGTCTTGACGGGGCATGGATGCTTCGGCAAGTACCTGTACAGGGTCGCTAGGAGGGAGAGAACTCCGTCCTGCCACCACTGCGATTGCGACGAGGACAGGGCGCAGCATACGCTCGAGGTCTGTGCCGCTTGGGCAGAGCCGCGTCGTGAACTCGTCGCAATCATCGGTGCCGACCTGACGCTGCCGACCATCGCTAGGGAGATGCTCGGCAGCATCAGGAACTGGGACGCGGTCGCATCCTTCTGCGAGGCAGTTATCTTGCAGAAGGAGGCGGCGGGACGCGAACGCGAGGAGCACAGCTCGACGAAGCGACCCGCCGCCAGCGACTGGGGCGGCGCAGGCGGGATTACCTGCGTGCAATGCCGCTCTAGCCGAGGCCGCGGGTGACGTGACCAGGGATTAGTCCGTCACCCGCCGAGAGGCCGACCGCGTGAGGAAAGACCGACGTCCTCCCCGAGGGGGGGACGTCGGTCGATGGGAGGGTACCCCGGGTACGGGGTATTCCGTCGGGCCGGCCACTGATGACAAGTAACCCTGCTCCAGTGGTCGGCCCAACGACGAAGGTGACGTGGTCTTCGGGTGGGTTGCGGGAGTTGCGTGCTTAAGCCCCTCTGTCGCCCCGGACGGAGTGGTGCGGAGGCACGCCGACCGCAGCCCACCCAAAAAAAAAAAGAAAAAAGAGCTTACACGTACGTGGGAGAAATGAACGCTGGAAACGTACAGTTGAAGACGTTTCCAGGTGAAATGGATGAACCCTGCTGCGGTGTCGAGTGGTACGTTGGTAAAACGGTGACGGTGGTATCAAGTCAAACAGTTCTCCTGGAAGAATTTTAACATCAATCAGGAATACCAACCTACCTGTCAAGCATGTGGTATGCATTCAGTGTGGTAGCGTGTTAAGAATACAAATCACTACCCCTTTTCTTGCCTATTGGTGTCGTATAAGCCGACTAAGGAGATAATATGCACATAACATCTATGCAATAGAAGGGAAACCCGAAATAAACCCCTATAGCAATAAATCTGACCAGCGTGTTACAGTAGGTCAGTTTCTCTACTATTGTAGAGAAGGCGCAGGCCCAACAATCTACAGAGAATACGTATCTATAGCTATACTAATATATGTACAACTAGCAACCCGCCCTCGCTTCGCTTCGGTTATAGGTTATAGTCGTTTTACCCGCGTAGTGCCCGTTCCCGTGGGAATACCGGGATAAAATATAGCCTAGTTTACGCCCTGATATTATAGCTTTCCTTTGGTGAAAGAATTTTTGAAATCGGTCCAGCCGTTTTGAAGAATACCCGGAACAAACAGACAGACAAACAGACAAAAATTTTTTAATTGCTATTTTAAGTATAGGTGTCGTGCAAATAACTGTGTGAGTATGAAAAAAGCCTATTATTTTGACATTAAAAACAGACACTCCAATTTTATTTATTGGTATAGATGTACAATTGTACATATAAAGCTGAAGAGTTTGCTTGAACGCGCTAATCTCAGGAACTACTGGTACGATTTAAAAAATTCTTTCAGTGTTAGATAGTCCATTTATCGAGGAAGGCTATAGAGTCTATACATCATTACGCTAAGACCAATAGGAGCGGAGCACTAATAATGTTTCAAAATCGAAGGTTATTTTTCCTTTCAAGAGTTTCCGCTACGTGAGCTGCATAAACGGTTAAAGTTTTGCAAAAATAATGTATGAGACAATCGTACTATTTAAAAACATTTTCACTTTTTACGTTAACAAAGTCTCGGGTTAAAGTTAGCGTTAGTAATAAAAAAAAAACTATTCAACGCGGACGAAGTCGCGGGCAGAAGCTAGTGCATAGAGAATTGTTTCGAACCTGTGCTGTTTATTTATTTCTGTCCAGGAGCTTTATTCTACACATTCAGTAAACAGATAATAAATTTTAGTATACGAATGGCGTACAATTCTAAGAATTCCTCTGGCTTCAGTCATACGCTCTGAATCTAGCGACTTTAAGAGTGTTTACGAAAAAACATCTGTGAGTTCAATGTATGTATATTCATTTCACGCACTCTCTGCTTGCTTACAATTTATCTAATAGGCGCCATTAAATAAATTATAAGCAATTATAATAATTAAATGACAACCATTATATTAATTCTGTGCGTAATTAAGGAGTTATTTAAAAATATACAAAAAAATAATAACAATTTTAAAATACATTGTTTTGTCTTTGACAATTAATACGAACCTAGCAACATCTGAATGATATGATAAAATTGAATAAAAAAAAAACTACCTGAGATTGCATGTGGATCCTTATAAGAGAAAGATCAATCGTGAATAGGGAATTGGATAAGATGAAGTTATTAGGTCCCTTTTTATATTTCTTTTTGGGGGTGGGTTGCGGTCGACGCACTCCTCGCTCCGCTCCATCCGAGGCGACAGAGACACGTCGCCTTCGTCGTTGGATTGACCACCGGAGCAGGGTGACTTGTCGTCAGTAGTCGGCCCGACGGAATACCCTCTCCTCGATCAACGGGGGAGGACGTCGGTCTTTCCTCCTGCGGTCGGCCTTTCGGCGGGTAATGGACTAACTCCACGGTCCAGTCACCGGCGGCCTCAGCTAGGGCGGCATCAGGCGCAGGTATTCGCGCCTGCGCTGTCCCAGTCGCCGGCGGCGAGTCGCGTCGACGAGGAGAGACTCCTCGCGTACGCGCTCCGCCGCCTCCTTCCGCGAGACTAATGTCTTGCAGAAGACTGCGACCGCGTCTGTTCCTGATTTGCGTCAGGTCGGCACCGATGAAAGTTATTGGGTCCCTAGAGGATCTTCCAGCTCGTATACTTGGTCACCAGCCAATTTGGATGGTTTCGGCAAAGTGGCCAGAAAGAGAGTAATTTCTTCAAAGATTCTGTTTCGCAATTACCAATATTAGCTATCGTGATTTGTTTTTAATAGACGTCAACTAATAATAAAGCTTAGGAAAGGCTGTCTGTCGTTAGTTTAATAAAGCAAAAAAAATAAAAGGAAACCACTAAGAATAGTACCTAATGCCCACCCGTAGAATACGTAACTACACTTTAAAAACATACAGCTTAATTAGCTGAGATAAAAAAAAATTACATTTCAAAACTTAACAGAACCGATAAATGTCATATGTCTTGCGAAAAGCCAGTACCTCGAAGGTCATACAATCAGACAGGAAATTAAGACCACATTAATAGCTGTAGGAAATGAATGAACACTTTAACGGTATCCCTTTAGATTGCTTTAAACTTAATTTGACATTTTAATCCGATATCTACACCGGTTTACCTCATCGGTACAGCTATATAAGGATGCGATGGCTGACAGTTATATCTCAGATTTGAATCCAAGGTCGGTTAAAAGAGTTCTTGATGTTTTTCGATAAAAAAACAATAGAATCTGAAACTTTGGCATGTAAACATACAATTTCTTCATATAATTGTTAATCCCACTTAATAGAAAGGGGGCGTACATCTTATATCTTTAAACGAGCAATTCTTGTAAATATATATATTTTCAGGATCTCGGAAACGGCTCCAACGATTTTGTTGAAACTTGGCATACTAGAGGATTCGGACCCAAAAAATCGATCTAGCTAGGTTTTATGTATAGAAAATGTTGTTTTGTCAGTGTTTTTGGCAAACAATATAATGACATTAAATTTTAAAAGAATATTAATTCAAATTTTGCCATCAATGTCATGAGTTACGATAGCTCAGTGGCGAAGTAGTCAGGCTTCGTTTTATTTTTGACATCGGCGACAAACGGCGTCGGATCGAATCTCGGTGTTATTATTATTCTCTTTTTGTAATGTTTTATATAATTTTTATTATTTTTTTTTTGTTAATATATATCTAAATAAATGCTACAAAAATACTCTGAGCGAAGCTCGGTCAACCTGATATTAAACCTAATAAGGTAAAATACCAATTTTTTTTTTTGGGTTGGGTTCCACGTCGCCTTCGTCGTTGGGCCGACCACCGGAGCAGGGTTAACTTGTAATCAGTGGTCGGCCCGAAGGAATACCCCCTATTTGGGGTACCCTCCCATCGACCAACGTCCCCCCCCTCGGGGAGGACGTCGGTCTTTACTCACGCGAAAATACCCATGCTACATCTTAGAGAAGATACTACGCTAGATTCTATACTACGAGTGATCACCGAATGGATGGAGTAAAAAAAAATTTAAAAGGAGAAACATAGTATGGGTACATTCCTTAATACTTTTTGCTCGAAGTGGAATTCCAACCCGAAACCTATTGGAAGCTTATAATTATTATCATTTTGAAAATAAAACAGTCTTTATTAAGAAATAAAGGTACTAAACTATTATAAGAAGTTTATAAACATAATTTACAAATTAACTACGCGCAGGCCTTTTTTTCAGGATGATTCTTTGCGACTATAAAATAAAAATCGAACCTATGATATTAAACAACAGAGTCAGCTACTTGAACACTACCGTGCAGTCAATTAGACTATGGTCCGGAAGCAATTAAATAGCTAAAAATAAAAGTTTTTTGTAACGTAAAATTCTGATTATTGAGTATTGATGCAAAATCAATCTCCGTCGTAGATTGCGCGTGAGTCAATATTATGACTGGCATTAGTCATAGCGCATAATCTTATAAATAATACATTAGATATATAATCATGCAATTATGATGTAAATATAATTGTCGTGACTGTTAGACAGGTCGCGGACCGTCTCATCATCATCATCGCAGCCCATATACGTCCCACTGTTGGGCTCTTGCCTTCTCCACAATGGGAGGGAATTTGATCTACTATATCATGCTGGTCAGACATGTTGGTATAGGTTTTTATTTCGGGTTTTCCTTCTCTTGCACAGATGTTTTTATTTATTTATTTATTTTAAAGCTTTTGCACAAACAAAGGTACACGGCGGACTTAATGCCTTAGGCATTCTCTACCAGTCGACCGAGGGTGGAGCAGAAATAATTCAAGGCAGGTGCAATACAGATAGTTGAAGATCAGAATTTATATATAATTACCAAATGATACAAATATATAAATATGAATACATATATACCATATAAATACATATATACATAAGTATACATACATACATACATACATATATATATATAAAAAAGGATGTGAGCCGTCAAGGATGAGTTGACTCCGCCAGAAAATCTAAGTAAAGTCGTTTAACTTTAGCCTTGAAAATGTCACGACTAGCAGCCATTCTGATGTCTAGAGGTAATGCATTCCACATGTTATGTGCATATTATATCCCATAGTCGTCTTTTACGACATCCACGGGGAAGATAATGAGTTGTGAATTGTATTCTTATTCCATCACCAAACGGAAAGGACCGTCTCATAATGTTGAATACTTCTTAACAAATACATCATCTCATCTCATATACGTCCCACTGGTGGGCTTGTCCGCAATAGGAGGACAAATGACCATGTTGGCCAAAGAGATTGGTATAGGGTTTTATTTCGAGTGTTCCCTCTCTTGCGACTAACGGATATAATGCGCATTTAACATCTATAATATGCATATTATATACCTTAGTCGTCTTTTACGACACCCACGGGCAAAATAGAGAGTGGTGAATTGTATCATACTGTTATATACCATACGGAACAGATATACAAAAATACAAAATTCAATGCAATGCAAATATCCCTGATTTTTTTATGTTTGCGCGAGAATTAATTTTTTCATTTTTTCAGTACTGTCTATATGGCGTAAGAGGTACGTTTACGACGGAGGTATTTATGGAGTCATGCGCCGTTCCTTACGTTGCCACGTCATAGCCTGTCATCAAAAAAGCATTAATCACCATGCATGCTGGAAACAGTTCGAAACAATATCTAATGTGATTGAGATTACACTTGCACAAATTAAGCCTTTGTACTGTCAGGGACTTTACAAGAATAAAATTAAGGAAAAACGAATGCATAATTCACCCGGACTTACCAATCGATTGAGAGTCTCACGAATAAACAAAAAGCATGGGAATCGAATCTATGACACTTGGATCTGAGGTCGCTACATAGATCATTATGCTATTTGTGCAATCAGACATGAATCTTAGTAATTTATAATGTAATTTACTGCCGTGGAACGTAATTTAATAACTCACGAGAAATGCCTAAAGCTAGACCTTAGAGAAATAAAAGAAATTCAATAAAACAGAATGCCGCAGAGTTCTTTCCTTCCGCATAATTTAATCTTTAGAAACGTGCGACATTTAAAATGTTTTCGCAGATTTTCCGAGATAAATGTTCGGACTTTTTAGATATTTATTAGGGTATAAGGGTGAAAAGTTTAGCGTGGTTCATTGACTGGGACTGAACTAAAAATATAGGCCAATAAAAACTCTTTCTTTTACCCATTTTCTTCATTTTATAAGTTTTTAAGTAGGAGTCTCTTGCATATTAAGATGTAAATGGAATTTGTTTTTTTTTTATGAGGTCGCACAGATGTCGTATTAATCTATGTACCGACCTCCATAAGTGATTATTCTGAGTTTGGTCTGGTCATTTGTATATAGGTATGTTTGTAATGTCAGTTTTATGTGTATGTGCAATTATATTAAAAAAGAACAGTCTGCTATACCAGTTAATGTAATTGGTAAGTATAAGGTTTAATTTCAAAATGTTCTTTTGTTCTGTGAAAGGAAGCATACCTTTCATAGAACAAATGTATATTATGATTTCTGATCTTTACGCGAGTATTACACATATTAAATAAAACTACTATACAGATTTTATCGCTTTTGTATTTGATTTTTGATTGCCCGACGTTTCGAACACTTGCAGCGTTCATGGTCACGGGCGGACTAAGATGTCTTACGTTCAACAAGTCATCGTTATTGCAGAAAATTTTTAATTATCTACCCGATACAGAAAATAGTTATTAAATATTGACCCACATTTTGATACAAATTTATTGCCAGTGTAAGAAGAAAATGATTCTATATGAAAAAATTAAATTGGTTATGGTTAGTAATTATTTAACATTAAAATTAATAGTAATTATATTTAAAAACCTAATAATCTAGTAGACTATCACCGGATCGGAACACGGCCACACTGAGAAAGATCCGGCAAGAAAACTCAGGTGACATAATGCTAAATTAATATTAATTTTGAAGGCGGCTTACTTTATGTTACTAAGAGGCTTTAATTTATAAAATTATCTTTAGCTCTTATTATTGTGGGTCGTTAGTGTTCGATTACATAAAAATTTAATGCTTGCGTCCATTCATGGGACTAAATTGGGCCGACCACTGATGTCAAGTAACCCTGCTCCGGTGGTCGGCCCAACGACGAAGGCGACGTGGTTTTCGGGTGGGTTGCGGGTGTTGTGTGCTTACGCCCCTCTGTCGCCCTGGACGGAGTGATACGAGGAGCGCGCCGACCGCAGCCCACCAAAAAAAAAAATAATAATGAGACTAAATTGAAATTTTATAAAAAATTAAATTCATAGAATCTCTACGTATTTAATTTATAGTTTAGTTTTAATTTAAAAAGAAAAAGATATATTTAGATTACAATTTTTGTAAAGGAAATCCGGCTACGCAACGTGACAGCACACTGTCACGTTACAATAATAATATGCTCTTACACAAAAAAATATGTATAGTATTGTATTTGATAAGTATAGTTAAATTGATCAACAAGCAACTTATATTTTATATTTCCGGTTTGTCGCACCTATTTAACGCCATTTATGTCGCGTCAACATATCATCCTAAATTAAAGCGATAAATTAAAGTGCACATGAGACATGTCGCGTTTATTTACACGCAATAAAATTATCTCGTGCTGACTTACACGCGATTTGACGCGCGATATTTTTTTCCAATAGTACCTAGTGTGCAGCCCGACTATAGCCTGCTAAAAAATAAAACGAGGTAGAAAACGAGGAACAACGAAATATAGAATATACAGCGCTCATGCTCAGCGAGTCGAGTCATCATCATCACAGCTCCTAAACGTTGCAATACTGGGTTCGAACTTCCTCCACAATGGGAGGGAAATTGACCTACTGTACCACGCTGGTCAGGCGTGCTGGTACAGTGTTTTATTTCGAGCTTTTCTCTTCTTGCATTGATGTTGTATGCATATTATACTTCCTTAGTCGTCTTTTATGACACCCACAGGCAAAAGAGGGCAGTCGAGTAGCACATTGTAATTAATAAATATACTACTAAAACAGTTTATTCATCGGTCAATAACAAAAGATAACAAATCAATATGTTTTAACGTTATCAAGCCATTCATTGTCCGATAAAAAGCATGGCCATGGTTGAAAACGTGAGCCTACATCGAGTATCGTGTATGATAAGCATTGTTTAAGTTAAGGCATACTTAATCGTTGGAGTTTCATATTTTCTGGAGGCTTTTACTCTATTGCTCGTTACTTAGCCACGACTTAAGATAAGCGCATTCAAACAAAGTCTTCAGTTTTATCAACGCTAATAATTAAAAAAAATTGTTCCACGCACTAATCTCAGAAACTACTGCTTCGTTTTAAAAAAATATTCAATACTAAAAAATCTTTTAGTATCGAGGAGCGCAAAAATAATGTTGTAAAAACAGGAATAATTATTCTTCTGTGAGCTTCCATTGCGTGTGCTGAGCGCTAATCGTCTTTTACGACCCACGAGCAATGTAAGCGTTGGTAGTACATATTTGATGCCGCCATCATAGCGCTATTTTTTGATGTAAACGTCTATAGGCGAGGGTGAACCTGATCGTTGGCGTGGAGTTTTTTTTTTGTGTGACTATAGCTTAACAGCTATAGCTTAATAGCTAACGCCGCAGATGGCTTTAATAGCTTAACCCGGACTGTGGATGAGCGCTGAGGGCTCTCAACCCGAAATTGGCCCGAGGTGCCGACCTGACGCTGCCGGCCATCGCTAGGGCGATGGTCGACAGCGTCGGGAATTGGGACACGGTCGCAGCCTTCTGCGAGACAGTGATCTCGCAGAAGGAGGCGGCGGATCGTCTGCGCGAGGAGCGCAGCCTCGATGAGGAGATCCGCCGCCGGCGACTGGGGCGGCGTAGGCGCAACTACCTGCGCCTCATGCCGCCCTAGCCGAGGCCGCGGGTGACGTGACCGGGGATTAGTCCGTCACCCGCCGAGAGGCCGACCGCGTGAGGAAAGACCGACGTCCTCCCCGAGGGGGGGACGTCGGTCGATGGGAGGGTACCCCAAGTAGGGGGTATTCCGTCGGGCCGACCACTGACGACAAGTTAACTCTGCTCCGGTGGTCGGCCCAACGACGAAGGCGACGTGGTTTTCGGGTGGGTTGCGGGAGTTGCGTGCTTAAGCACCTCTGTCGCCCCGGACGGAGTGGTGCGGAGGCGCGCCGACCGCAGCCCACCCACAAAAAAAAAAAAAAAAAACCCGAAATTGGCGTGGCGTTAACGCCACGATTGGATATACATTTGTGTAACGAAACCATAACCTGTTTTAGAATTTTGTGCAACGATATATAGTGAGCTCAAAATAAATTATTAACCTAAACACATACGTATGGTGTATACTAGCGAAAAAAGAGTATTTATTGAATAAAAATTAACATTTTCTGGAAAAGAATCGTAATCTTTTATTAATATTTTATGCTATATTAGTTCCAGTCGTAATGTTCTTTTATGCATATATACTTGTACAAAATAATTTCCATGTTTCACATTTGCCAAACGTCCTGAGCGACGGCTCCCTTTTTTATATATACAAGTCAATTAAGAGCTAATGTATGTGAATTCGGTACAGTTTTTACGTAAACCTGCACGAGAAAATTATGTTAATTAAACGTGTTCCATTTAAGCCCATGTTTGACGATACGCTTGACTTATGAAGCTAATTGGCTGTTACTACATGAGGATAAAGAATATGTTGAAAATTTAATGTATTTACACTCTTGTATACCTCTTTGAGAATAAAGTCGTAAGGCTATAAATAAAATAAGAAGTAAATTAACAAGTGAATCGTGTTCTCGCATGTTCAATTACAACGGCTATAATGACTTCCTTGTAATTCCATACTGGCTAAAAGATTGAACGGGGACACGCAAATCGAGAATTGTTTATTGTTTTCACAATCCATCAAGATTGATTCAGCAAGAGTGATATTTACGTAATAAAATTTGATATGGGAATAGGGGAGTATGAAAATATTATTCACATGGATGTGCCATTACTAAATGTGGTATGTATGGATGGATGTTATTATGAATATGACTATTAAAATAAAACGTGTCTCATAGACACATAATCGATTGTTATTACAGGAAAAAGTTTCAATCATACGTCAATTTAAATTGAAAACAATTTATTATGTAAAAACCCCGCGAGGGTACTTACATATTGTCAATTTTTACATTTTAAATTCGACCATTACAGAGAGGAGCCGGCAAGAAACTCAGCGTCCATTCTTTTTTATTTTCACCGACTTCTTTTATACAAAGCTGTATAGAATATGTTTGGTAAGTATTAGCTCCAGCGTGATATTCAAGACTACAACATAATATCATACAAAATACAGTGTGGTGACGGAGTATGAATATAATTCATTATAATTCTTACCGATGGGTGTCATAAACGACGACTAAAGGATCACATATGCACATAAAATCTATGCAAGATAGAAGTGTTAACTATCTCGGAGAAGCTTTTGAATTTTCAGCAACGTGGTCATAAGGACAATAATATTTTGCAAACACGCGAAGGATGATAATTTAATACAAAGACTTCCCGCAATTAAATTCTATAAACATTCAACAACAAAGCTAGAAACTAAGTATCAAATATATTTATCTAATTATCTTCATAATCACATTAATTAAATAACGGAGATTTTGCACGAAACATGTGTTTAAATCAATTAGCATTTATGCTAATAAGCATAATATTCTTATATTAGCATAACAAAATAACATATTACGTTTACAGTAATTAACCTCTATTTAAACTGGTTTTAACGACACAAAAAATAACTTCGTTTGTAAACAAACGGGTCATAAACGCGACTAATATAGTTTATTTCATAATATATACTATTCTTGTTTATTTTTTTAAAGCCAACACGTTCATTGCCGAACGAGTAAGCAGAGGTCGACAAATAAATGAACATTTGAAGTATACAGTGGTATTTCTATAACTCGAACTATGTCCAATCGGTCATCTTCAGTAAGTCGAAAAAAAATCTCATTATTTTCAGCTGAACCATTAAATACCAGGTATCTTGAATTATTTTGATGTAACACAACAGAATATAATTTCCTGCGAGGTATCACCATCATCATCATCATTATCTTCGGTGCCGACCGAGGAGAGGGTACTCCCCTCAGGGTATTCCGGCGGGCCGACCACTAAAGATAAGGAACTCGGCACCGGTGGTCGGCCCAACGACGAAGGCGACGTGCTATGGGTGGGTTATGGGGCTGCGTGTCGCTCCTCTGTCGCCCAGGACGGAGCCGGGCGGCAGGTGCGCTGACCATTGCCCACCCAAAAAAAAAATCATCATCATCTCAGACGATATATGTATGTCCCACTGTTGGGCTCGGACCTCCTCCGCTATAGAAAAGAAATTGACCTACTATACCACGCTGGTCGTCGAGATGTATTGGCATAGAGTTTTGTTTCGAGTTGTCTTACTCTTGCATAGATGTTATATGTACATTATATCCCTTAGTCGTCTTTTACGACACCCACGGGAATGAGGGGGTGTGGTAAATTGTATTCTTACTCTTGTTGTTTTCCTGCGAGCTACTAATAGTATATATACTAAAATTTTAATTAAAAACAGGTCAAGTCGTCATAGTTTTTGGATTTCCCACAGGTAAAATAAACGTCATTTCTAATAAGTCTTATGCCATTAAACTAAAGAGTTCATCTAGCTAATTCTATGATTATGCATTACCTATACAAAAGCCAATAAAATTTCATTCACAAAAGCATTTTCCATAAAAATATTTATCGAAGCGTTGCCATCTTAAAGAGCTATTTTCTTTAAGTACAAAGGACCTTTTCAGTGATGTTCCTTCCAACGAAATTGACTAGGAGGATTTATCGTAATGAGATTTCAGAACCGTAGACATTAGGATTTCATTGCGCTGATACTAAATTCAATAAGTTGTTATAATTTTCGTACGCGTATCGCTTGGAAATCCATTGGAATATTGCTTTTATTTGAACAATGTTAAATCTTTCTATGTTTTGGTTGAGAATAGTCATCTAATTCATATAGAAATGCATAAAAATTTATTGCTTTGTAAGTAGATAAACATTAAATGTTTTCCTACTTCCTGTGTTACGACGGAGTAAGAATACAACTCACTACCCTCTTACCAGGTGTCGTAAAGGACGACTAAAATATGTGAGATGCATATAACATCCAAGCAAGAGAAGGCAAATTCGAAATAAAATCCTACAGCAATCCGTTTGACCAGTGTGTATAATATGTTAATTTTCTTCGTATTGTGGAGGAAGCTCGTGCCTAGTAGTGTTGCCCAAAAAAGTCTTGGTCTTGCGAGAAATGCGAGACTGAGACCAAGACCAAGACCGCTTAATTTTTGCAAGACCAAGACCAAGACTGGCCCTGCAAGACTTGAGCAAGACCAAGACTGAGCCTGCAAAAGTATCGCGGTCTTGCATTTAATTCAAATCACCATTTTAGCTTATATACGGCCAACTGTTGAGCTCGTGTCTTCTACATAATAGGAGGGAAATCGGTCGTGGCCGGAGGGGAATCGCCACGGGGATCGGCCGTGTTGGTACAGGGTTTCATGTCAAGTTTTCCTTCTCTTGCACCGATGTTATACATTATAGCCCTTAGTCGTCTTTTACGACACTCGCAGGTAAAATAGGGGGTGATGAATTGTATTCTTACTCCGCCACTACACGGCAAGTCAAATCAGTCTTGAGATATCCATCTATTGGCCAATCGATTCCCAATGTTGGTGTTGGCTTTTCAGAATTACTCTTCGGAAAGGCTTAAGGAAAAAAATACCGTAATCGTCACCCTGTGAGTTAGTCTTGATAAGTTGCCCATTATACATATTTATATATCCATTTATTCATTAGCCCAACGACGTTCACTGTTGGACATAGAAATATACCTACAATTAATCTACATAAATAACACCCACACTCACAAAAAGAATTATTATGCGTAGATCAGTATGCGTACATAATGATCGCAATGTAATAATTTTCCGTGTAGGGACAGAGTACGAATACAATTCACCACTCTCTTACCCTTTTTTTTCATGGGCTCCTCACACCATTGCCTCGGTCCGATTTGATACGACTATCAAATCGGACCGAGGCAATGGTGTGAGGAGCCCATGAAAAAAAATTGAAATAAAAATATCGATTCGTTAATGAATTGAGAGACATGTAAAGTTTTCAATTTTGTCATCGCTTTTTCGTTTAAATCTGATTGAAATGTATAAAGTCAATGATATTTAATCTGCAACATATTCGTATTTTGTTAAATGTTCATTAGACATTGAATTACGATTACGTTCGCATAAGCAAGACAAACTTTGCTTTAACATAAATCAGCTGATCGCCCGACGACCGTTGACGAGTCGCCTTTGTACCTACGTAACCATTGAACGGTTCGCGCAAATCTAATACCTATTTATACTGTCGAAGCTTTACATGCCTACATATATCCTGTCTGTACATGCCTAGGTAATGCGTAAAATTTAAGGCATAAACTCTTAGACACACATTTTTGTAATCACTATAACTTTTATGTTATATTGCTTGTGTGTAATATACATTCTAATTATGATCTATGACCGTTGAACTACAACATACTCGAACAGTTGCCCCATAACCTGATACACCCTGTGTATATAACATATGTGCAAGAGAAGTGAAACTAGAAATAAAACCCTGTCTGACCAGCGTGGTATAGTAGATCAATTTTCCTCTTACTGGAAGGAAGCTTAATCCCAGCAGTGGTACTTTTATGAGCTGTGACGATGACGACGAATATCATACATTTGGTGACCCACTTCATAGGTATACTGGTATATTACCTATTAAAAACTATTATTATCCTATTAAAACTATTATTGTTTAGTGGGATTTTTCATTGCCATGATAAATGACTCTTACGTTATTCCAACTGCAAGACTTGCAAGACTTTGCGAGACTCTTGCTGCAATACCAAGACTCGAGTGCGCAATACCAAGACCAAGACGAGACCAGGTGTGCTGTTGCAAGACCAAGACCAAGACTGGTCCAAGTCTCTTCTTGGTCTTGCATTTGGGCAACACTAGTGCCCAGCATTGGGACATGTATGAGCTCAAAAGATAATGAAAAAAACATTTAAAGCTAAAAAATTAAGAATCCGAGAACGTGTTTTTGTTATCAGACTATTTTTTGTTTCTCTACTTGGTACAAGCCTCCTCCATAATGGAAGGCAAGTTAATTTCATTATAACAGCTGTTCATATGTATACTAATGGATTTAATTTCTAATTTTCTTCTTTAAGTAAGGTTATCTGATTATTTAGCCGCCTTTTATCACACCTGCGAGAAAGTAAGGATTGGAGAACTGCATTTTTACGCTGCCACTACATAGATAATGTGAAATAATGTCTAGCCATAAATATTCTTTGAATATGTAAGAAGGAACACACGCAAACATCAGACACACCACATAAATACTTTCCCACTTTCTCCAGTTAATTTTATAAAGAACTAAATTTAATTACTGACCGCAATGTTATATGCACATTAAAAGAACCCATTTAATGTGCTTCGACCCACTAGCCTCGATGTTGAATTGTAAAAGAAAATTATAACAGTCGTGCAGATTTTTGCATTCAATCACAAATAAGATTTTTGCATTCAATCACAGCGAGTTCGCTATCTACAGAAATGTTTATCAGAACATTTCATACTTGCGAGTGATCGTATAGTCGTACATTCGTTTACAATTGATGTTAATTAATTTCTTTTCTAAAAGACATGTAGTCATTTAAAACTGTTCTATGCAGATGAGAGAGTTAATCATTTCTTTGAAGTTGTTTATTTGTTTTGAATTATTGGCCCTAATTACTTACAAATATCTTGATTGACCGAGCTTCGCTCGGAATATTTTTATAGAATTTATTTAGATATATTAATAAAAACTAAAAATTATATAAAAAAATTACAAAAAGAGAATAATAATAACACCGAGATTCGAACCGACGCTGTTTGGATGCTACAAAACTCAAAATTAAAACCGGCCGTCCCCCAACTGAGCTACCGGAACTCTTGACATTTACAACGAAATTTGAATTCATATTCTTTTAAAATTTAATGTCATTTGTTGTTATGCTAAAAACACCGACAAAAGAACATTTTCTATAAATAAAACCTAGCTAGATCGATTGTTTTGGACCCGAATCCTCTAGTATGCCAAGTTTCAACAAAATCGTTGGAGCCGTTTCCGAGATCCTGAATATATATATATATACAAGAATTGCTCGTTTAAAGATATAATAAGATATACATTGAACAGATAAACACATTATTAATATATATTTTCTATGAAAAATGGTTAATTAATTAAATCTAGGACAATAGTTAAAATTTTTAAATACAAAGGATCCGTCGTAGACGAAAGAGTAGCTTAGATCTACACTGGCCAATTAAATAACGTTGATATTGTAATAAATACATTAACTGCACATATAGTGGTTAAGAGAAAACCGAGTTACCGTGCCAGTGCAGTGCGATCGATTCCTACGCAGGACAATGCTTTAGACGATCCACAAATTATTGTTTTGAGCCTGTTATCTGCTGGGCTCTCTAATTTGTACTTTCACTCAAGAGAAAGGAAGGAGTGGTAACCATTTTATACTTACTCTGATGACAGCACTATGATGATAATCTTTATACATAATACTTGCGTACGTGTGTATGTCACTGAACTCTTTCTAAACGGCTGGACCGATATTGACGAAATTTTTTGTGTGTGTTTAAGAGGATTCGAGTATGGTTTAGATTCACAATTGGACCCGGTAGGTGGCGTTTTATTTGAACAGAACAACGTCTGTTGGGTCAGTCCGTTACTTATAAAATTACCGTAATAGCAACCCGCCCTCGCTTCGCTTCGGTTTCAGTCGTCTTAGCCGCGTAGTTCCCGTTCCCGTGGGAATACCGGGATAAAATATAGCCTATGTCCTGATATTATGGCTTTCCATCGGTGAAAGAATTTTTGAAATCTGTTCGGTTGTTTAAGCGTGAAAGCGTAACAAACAAACTTACTTTCGCATATATAATATTAGTAAGGATGTTCAGTAAATGGTGACTGTAAATGATTATCTTAGGCCGCTTGTAAATTGCTTACTGGTTCTATTATAGTGAATGTGGTGTATATAGATATATAATTCAGATGACGGTCACGATCTCACTCCTATTATAACCAACCATCGCATGGCCGCATCAGTACAATAACTGGCTTCAACAGAAACACGTTATTTATATTCTATTCCAGAAAATACTTGCTAATGAAATATCAACCTTAAGTTTATGGTGAGAAGGTTTATTGAAATATTGTGTTAAATGCACGTTAATGTTGGTTACTTTGAGAGTTCAGGGAGTGCCTATGATATATTGAAGAGTATGCATTGTGTTCAGGTAATCGTTGGTTAAGGCTTGTGTTCGAGTAATTGTGCAGTCTGACGTAAATAGACTAATAGCCCACATTATTATGTGGTGTGTGGAATTGCAGAACGCTATTATATTAAGGTATTGCTCTGATTCTTTTAAACGTATTGTATATTTTTAGCTACATCTGCATTAGCGTCGTTATTCTTATATAGTTACTAGCAACCCGCCCTCGCTTCGCTTCGGTTATAGGTTATAGTCGTTTTACCCGCGTAGTTCCCGTTCCCGTGGGAATACCGGTATAAAATATAGCCTAGTTTACGCCCTGATATTATAGCCTTCCATTGGTGAAAGAATTTATGAAATCGGTCCAGCCGTTTTGAAGATTACCCGGAACAAACAGACAGACAGACAAAAATTTTTTAATTGCTATTTTAGGCATAGGTGTCGTGCAAATAACCGTGTGAGCATGAAAAAAGCCTATTATTTTGACATTACAAACAGACACTCCAATTTTATTTCTTGGTATAGATTAGTGTCTTAAGATAGAAGACAATACTCTGAATTTAAATGGACTGAATTAAAAAATAAATATTGTTTGAAGAAAGACTTTAAGCTGACCGAATTTGCTACTATTCGTGCTCTCTGCTGAGAATTTATGCAGAAAAATTTAAAAAATTGGGGAAATATTTAGTGAACCCCAATATTTTTTTAAAGATCGCAACTGCGAACCCTAGATGTCCAATCGAAGTAGCATACTCATGTCAATACACCAAAGAGGCAGATTTAGTGGCGATATTAAGATTATTATTTAAAATAAAAAAAAATATTTAAAATATCACCACCACAGCTCATACATCCCACTGCTGGGCTCGGGCCTCCTGCATTATGGGAAGGAATTTCACGCTAGTCAGACGGGTTTCATTTCGTGTTTTCATTCTCTTGCATCGATGTTATCTGCATATTATATTCCTTATTCGTATTTTACAACACCCACGGGCAATAGAGGTGTACTGCGTCTAAAAATACAGCTTTAGCTATTCTATTTATAAATTAGCAGCATATTTTAGCGAGATTGTGTTTAAATTAGTACATTATTTATGTGAACGAACTCCACCCACGAATGAGTTAACATGACACCGATGACGGCAAGGTGACGGATACATTTAGGGTACTGTTACGACCATTACACAATGTCTATAAAGCGAATGTATTTGTAATCTTTTAAGCAAAAAGATATTACCAAAAATGGAATTGAAACCACGACTATTGTAAATAGTTAATCTATAGTAGTATCTACATAGCAATATTTTTCGTTGCTTTGTCTACTAAACTTTTTTTAAAGACAACATCCTGTCCTAGGGTAATAATTCCTGCAGAAGACTTTACAAATACATAATTAACGGACACAAATTACATGCAGACTCAAAACAACAGATTTGTGGATCGCACAAAGTGTGTATGCCTGGAATTTGGACCCACAGAAATGGCACGGTAGATCGGTATCTTAACCTGTGGAGTTCAATCTATCAAGTAAGTTTTTAGACTGCTTCAAACAGTAGGTTTACAACTTTCATTATAGTCTTCGACACTTGAATATTTTAAATTATATATTTTGCTTAGAAAGAACTTGACATACCTTGTATAAAAGGCTTTCTATAAAACCCAATTTGCGCTACTGAAAATTTAAAATGACTTTCGCCAAAATGTAACCGAAAAAGTTGTAAAAAATTTAAACACCCGCATCTCCGCAGGCGTGGAAAACGTATCTAATGGAATAACTTATTTATTCGTTAACGAAAACAGTAGGTATTTTTTTTCAGATAAAAGTAATTTATATGTTAATACAGGATATACATAGCTTACCTTCGAATGCCATCCGAAGTCACTGAGGCGTTACGAAAGTAGCAAAAACAGACATTGCAAAAATAACGAAAACAGGCTTCTAATACGATTTTTGATTATTTTTTTTTATAAATCCAAGTGAAAAGTCAAGAAAATATTCGATTATAAAATTGCATGCCTTTTTTTTTTTTTTCTTTTTTTTTTTGGGTGGGTCGCGGTCGGCGCGCCTCCGCACCACTCCGTCCGGGGCGACAGAGGGGCTTAAGCACGCAACGCCCGCAACCCACCCGAAAACCACCTCGCCTTCGTCATTGGGCCGACCACCGGAGCAGGTTTACTTGTCGTCAGTGGTCGGCCCGACGGAATACCCCCTACGCGGGGTACCCTCCCATCGACCGACGTCCCCCCCTCGGGGAGGACGTCGGTCTTTCCTCACGCGGTCGGCCTCTCGGCGGGTGACGGACTAATCCCCGGTCACGTCACCCGCGGCCTCGGCTAGGGCGGCATGAGGCGCAGATAGTTGCGCCTGCGCCGCCCCAGTCGCCGGCGGCGGATCTCCTCATCGAGGCTGCGCTCCACGCGCAGACGATCCGCCGCCTCCTTCTGCGAGATCACAGTCTCGCAGAAGGCTGCGACCGCGTCCCAGTTCCTGACGCTGTCGACCATCGCCCTAGCGATGGCCGGCAGCGTCAGGTCGGCACCGATGATTGCGACGAGTTCACGGCGCTGCACTGCCCAAGCCGCGCAGGCCTCGAGCGTGTGGCGCGCCGTGTCCTCGTCGCAATCGCAGTGGTGGCAGGACGGTGTACTCTCCCTCCTCACGACCCTGTGCAGGTATTTGGCGAAGCTCCCGTGCCCCGTCAACACCTGCACTAGTCGGAAGGAGAGCACCCCGTGCCGCCTCTCCAACCACTGCATCAGCACCGGCCGGAAGGCCTCCACGGTTCGCACCCCGAACCGAGGCCTCTCCAGCCGGACTGCCCAACGGGCAATGACGTCTCGGCGGGCGTCGACGCGCCAGGCGGTGAGATCCCTTAACGAGATCACACCGCCCTCCCCGCGCACCCCCGACACCCGCCGATACAACTCGGCGAGCATTTCCGCCTCCAGGTCCCACGGGGGAGTCCCGGCCAATAGGCACGCTGCCTCCGTCGCAACCGTGCGGTATCCGCGGATGGCCCTGACCGCCATGACCCTCTGTGGTCGCCACAGAAGGGCCCTAAGTCGGACGGTCAAGGACCCCGCCCACACCGGTGCGCCGTACAGCGCCATCGACCGGATGACCCCCGTGTACAGCCGTCGGCACGTAGCGCTCGGTCCGCCCACGTTCGGCATTAGCCACGATAGGGCGGACGCCGCGCCGACGAGCCGCGGAGCGAGCCTGCGGAAATGCTCCCGGAACCACCATTGCCCGTCGAGCACCAGGCCCAAGTACCTCATATGGGCCCGGATGCTGATGTCAACCGATCGGACGGTGATCGAGACGCCGATGGGAGGGCTCATAAGGCGCCCATGGAACAAGAGGGCCTCCGTCTTGTCCAGGGCGACCCTCAACCCCAGCGCCTCGATCCGCCTGACGACCTCTTCGGTGCCATAGGTCGCCAGGCTTACCGCCTCTTCTAGCGTCCCACCGCGGGCTGTGACGAGCGTGTCGTCGGCGTAACAAATCACGCCCAGCCCGGGCGGGAGGCTCCCCCGCAACGCCCAGTCGTAGCCGATGTTCCACAGGGTGGGTCCGAGGACCGACCCCTGTGGGACACCGCACGTCATGGGCGTTCGCACAACGTCCCCTGCTCGGTTGGTACAGAGGACGCTGCGCCCCACCAAATAGTCTGCCACTAGCCGCCTCAGGTAAGCTGGCACTCCGTGATACCGGAGCGCCTCCCTGATGCAGCTGAATGGCAGACTATTGAATGCGTTGGCGATGTCTAGGGACACCGCCAACAGCACTCCCCCACCGGTGACGGCCTCAGTCGCCACGGCCCTCAGGCGCAACAGAGCCGCGATCGTCGAACGACCCCTCCTAAACCCAAACTGGGCGTCCGACAGATCGGGCCCCGTGCCGACGAGGTGCCGCTCGATGCGGGCAGCTACCACCCTCTCCAGTAGCTTGCCCGTGTCATCGAGCAGCACGATAGGCCTGTAGGCCGAAGGCGACCCCGGAGACCGTCCCGGCTTCGGCAGGAGCACCAGCCTTCCCTCCTTCCAGCACCCAGGGAACCGTCCGGACGCTAAACACGCGTCGAACAGCTCCCTGAGGCGGGGACCCAGGTGGTCGAGGACCAGGCCCAACACGCGGTTTGGAACACCGTCGGGCCCGGGGGCGGTGGACTTTGCGCACATGCGCGCCACCGCCACTCCCATCTCGGGTTCCGTGATGGGCGGAACACTGTCGTCGTCGGCCTCCCGGTCAGTGTCTGGCGGAGCCATGACCGGGGGCGTGTGTTCCGCCCGCCGCGGGAACAGGTCCTCGACGACCAGGGTGAGAAGGCTGGGCTGGAGAGTCTCGGTGAGGGGAAGGCCCCGCGCGCGGAGCTTATTCAGCACCGCGCGATAGGGGCGTCCCCAGGGGTCACGGTCGAGACCGTCCAGCATCTCCTGCCGACTGACGTCCTTGGCGGAGCGGACGGCCAGCCTGAAGGCCGACCGCGCATTGCGGTAGCCCTCATACAGCAAGGCCTCCCGCTCCGCGTCGCGTTGCCGCCGCCGGCTGCGGGTGTAGGCCCTCCGGGCGCGAATGCACGCGGCCCGGAGATCCGCCAGCTCCCGGGACCACCAGTGGACCGCCCTCCTCGGGGGCGGACGCCGTACCCGGGGCATGGCCGCATCGCAGATCTGCGTCAACGCACTGCGGATGCGGCCAGCCTCGGCGTCCACCCCGTCCGACTGGTTGGCAGAGGACAGCCACGAGTAAACGATGGCTGTCTCCGCCAGCTGGTCCCGGTCTAAGCGACCCACAGCCCATCGCGGGAACGCAGGACGTCCATCCGCCCCGTGACCCCTGCTGGGCGTCGGGATTACCGGGGAGACCTCCATCCGGATATACCGGTGGTCCGACAAGGTCTCCACCTCCTCCACGACGCGCCAGCTCCCCACGCGTGCGGCGACCTCGGGGCTAGCGAACGAAAGGTCCACTATCGACCCGCCCCGTTGTCGCACGCACGTATGCACCGAGCCCCTGTTCAGCAAACAGAGGCCCAGTGCCGCCGCCCACTCCTCGATCGCCCGTCCTCGGTCGTTCGTCCGGGGAGACCCCCACGCCACGGACTTGGCGTTGAAGTCCCCCAAGACGAAGACCTGGCGCGATGCCATTCGCCGTAACGAGGCCTCCATGATGGTGAGGGAGGCCTCGAAATCGGTCACACTCCAGTTAGGGGAGAGATAGACTCCGAGGAGCGTAATCTCCCCCCAGTCCGCCGCGACGTATCCGACGCCCCTGTCCCTAAGGGTCAGAGGCGACGAAGGCCACGACGTGGAGGCGACGATTGCCACGGTGCCATCGGTGCTACCCAACCAGTTAGGCCGGTCGGGCACCACGTACGGCTCCGCGGCTACGGCTACTCCTATCAACCACTCCGCCATGGCTTGCAGGAACACGTCCTGCGCACCGGCGGTGTGGTTGAGGTTGGCCTGGAGGAGACGAATGGATACGGGGTCCATTAACGGTCCGTATCCATCGTCACCTCCTCCGCGCTGACGGGCGATCGGGCCGCGCTCGGAGCGGGGACTGGCCCGGTCGATGGGCCGTCCCGCCCCTTCGGGGCCGATGCCGGGGGTCTGCAGTCCCCAGAGCCCATGCGGTGTTTGGCAGGCCTATTGCCTGCCGCACACGCGGGGCAGTGGGGCACCGCAGAGCACGATGCCGCCTGGTGTCCGGTCTGACCGCAACGGAAACATAGCCCGCTGCAGTCAAAGCAGTTTTTGCATGTCGGTCGGGTATGCCCGACCGCCATGCATTTGTAACACCTCGCGGGCCGGGGCTCTAGCACGGTTACCCGCGCCGAGCTCCAGCCCACGAGGAGCCTGCCTGAGTCGGCCAATTGCTTGACCGACTCCACCGGACACTGCACCCAGGCAGCACCGACGCCGCCCGGACCAGTGCGGATGGTGCCAATGCGGACGGTGTCCGAGGCACATCCGGTACGCGCCATAATGGCCTCCCGGACGTCCTCCACCGTCACGGAATCGTCCAAGCCCGTCAGGCGCATCTCTGCGCACTTGACAGGCCTGGCGATTCGGACACCATCCTCCGGCCCGAACAGCCCCCTCAACATCGTGGCCAAACTATCGGCCGTCTTCGCGCCCTGGGCCCCAGGGAACTCGAGTATTCGAGCCCCTGTCCGGGCCTTGCGGGTCCTCGCCTCGACGCCCCCGATACCGGAGACGTCCAGCTCCCGCCGGGCGCGTTTTAGGACGGCCTCATAGTTGAGGCCCCTCTCAGCCGCCTCAGGCAGCACGGTGATGACCACCGCGGCCGTCTTCGGCGACTTGAGGCCCCTGCGCGACCTTTTCTTCCCCTTTCTGCCGGCTCCCGCCTGGGGAGCGGCGGCCACGGCGGCACTCTTGGCCGCCGCTCTCCGCTTCTGGCCGCGTGCCTTCCTGCTCCGCTCAGCCACCTGCCAGCCCTGTTCGAGCCTGGCAGCAGCGCTGAGCGCAGCAGGAGCGGTCGCGGGTGCGCTGGCCGGCGCCTGCGGTGCAGCCGCTGGCGCCGGCCGCGGCCCGGCCTTGGCGGGAGCCGGCACCTTGCCGGCTTTCTTGGCCCCCTTGGGCCCGGCCGCGGCCGCAGCGTAGCTCACCACGCGGCCACCCTGACAGGGCAGCGGGGTGGGAGCTGACGCTTGCGGCCGCCTCGCCTTGTCCGCGGCGAGCGGCGGTCGGAGGGGCGGCTCAGGCGGGAGCCTGGCCGCTACGGCGGCGATACGCGCATCCACCATCACCCCTACTCGGGCTAGGATGACGCGTACCGCCGACTCCGACACGCCGTGCACCTCGTCGGGCGGCGGCTCCTCCCCCTTCCGCGGTCTCCCGCGGCCACGAGGCGGCGGAGGGACCACGACGAGGGGAGGAAGCGCCGAGGCCGCGACGGGCGCAGCAGCCGCGATTGGCGCAGCCGGCGCAGCAGCCGCGACGGGCGCAGCCGGCGCAGCAGCCGCGACGGGCGCAGCCGGCACCACGGACGCCGACGACGTGCCCGCCCTCCCCGGCGCAGCCCGCCTCGGTGGCGAGGCCGGCACCGGTGGCGTGGCCGGCGCCAGGCGCGCGAACTGGGCCCGCAGGTCGGCCATCTCCTTGGCCAACCCGCGGTTCTCCCGTCGCACCGCCGATAGCTCCGTCTCCAGCTTGCGGTTGCGTTCCCGCAAGCCGGAGACCTCCTCGCTAAGGCGGGCGTTCGCGGCCTGTAGGGCCGCCACCTCGCCACCGTGGCCGGCCGGGCCGGGGGTCCCCGGCCTCGCCGCCACCGCCGATCCGCGACCTCTGCGCCCACGGGGCATGGTCGGGACCTTGGGAGGAGGCATGGTGGTACTCCCCTCCGAGTCGGTGTTCGAGCTGCCCCCCTTGAGGGGGCGCTTCCGGACGCTCGGGGGGAGGGCCTCCTCCCTCTCCTTCCTGGCACCCACCGGTGTTGTGGTCCTCTCCGCAGCCTGCATCCTCGACGACGACGGCCTACCCGCGAGCTCCTCAACTGACGGCCCGCCTATCGTCCCTATCCTACTCCTAGCGGACGGACCTGCGGCGCATCCCCCGCCCTCGTCCCTGCTCTGGCCGACCTGCATCCGGTCGGTGCAACTTTCGTCGGCGGACGGCTCTGTGGCATTGCCGCCCTCGTCCGCCGACATCTCCGAGGCCATGAACGCCTCCTCCTCCGACGGCCCTGCAGCACTGCCGCCCTCGTCTCGCGACGGCTCTGCAGCAGTGCTACCCTCGTCGCTCAACAGCTTCGATTCCGAGCTGTACCGGTCGGAGTCGCTCCACTCTTCGGAGTCGCTCCCTCCGCCTTGTCTCACCGTGGACGGTCCTGCGGCCTCGCCGCCCTCGTCCTGCGACGGCTCTGCAGCAGCAGTGCTGCCACCCTCGTCGCCCTCAGCCATACCGGCCGCCTTCTGCCGCTCCCGCCACGCCTTCGACCTTGCAGCCAGAATGCGGGCTCGCGCCTGGGCGGTACGCTTCGGCTTCCTCTTCCCCTTCTTCTGCTTAGCCTTTTTCTTCTCCACCTCTTCTCTCCCTTTCACCTCCTCTTTCCCCTCCCCCCGGTGAGCCTCAGGATGTTGTGCCGGGCTCTCGGCAGTAAGGGCAGTAGTTGTCCCCCACCCATACGACTGGGGACTGACTGTGCCGGGACTTGGGCGCGACTCCAAGTGGACGTCGCGCGCAAGCACCGGCACAGCAAGGGATTCCCCGGCTTGGCCGGGACCCTCTGGTGAAGTCATACTCGTATATACTTCTGCCATATTGTTGGACGTTTTTAAGTCTTGCCTTGACTACCACTCTAACGGCTGGACGCTCGCGCGCTTTTTAACCCACCAACCATTCATCCCCTCGCCGAGTGGCCAAACTTAGGATTAGGGGTAATTTTTTATAGGGGTTTTCTTCCCCGCGGTCCGAAGACCCCCGGTCCTGACCCCCCTGCTCAGGATTACGGTTTGGGCCTTCCGGGTCTGGCCGCTCGCGAGCGACCGACCCGTCACGCCCCCGGGCCGTGACGCAACCGTCCCTGGCGACGGAGTGCCATGAGGCACATCCGCCCCATTGGCCCCGGGTCAGATCCGCCGTGCTCTGCCACCAGAGCCGCACGCGGAGACCCCCACCTGCCGGAATCTTGGCCGTCCAAATGGACGTATGACGTCCAAATGGACGTTACCAGGGAGCACCACGAGGAGGTGCTCCGGCCGCGCCCCCCATAAAATTGCATGCCTGAAAGATTTCATTAAGCTAAAGTGACTTTCTTCGTAATATAAAATGTGTCGCTTTTAGGCAGCAAATTGTATATCCGAGAGGCTTCGTCAAAATTTAAGAACAGCCTTTTGTTGTAAAAACAGCAACTATTAAACGGTAAAAGAACTTGTTATTTTGCCTCGATTTTTAATGAGTCCAAGTATTACTTACTGTTTACTTTCCGTGGGGTGACGGTGTAAGAATATAATTACTCGTGGGTGTCGTTTAAGACGATTAAAGAATCTATTATACAAATAATAGTTATGAAAGGAACGAAAACTCGAAATAAAATCTTATATTAACCTGTCTAACCAACGTGATATAGTAGTTCAAATTTCTTTATAATCTAGAGGAGGTTCGACCCCCAGCCTTGAGACATACCTATATAAGCTGAGATAATGATGATTATTATTTACTAGCAACCCACCCTCGCTTCACTTCGGTTTCTGTCGCCTTATCCCCGTTGTTCCCGTTCCCGTGGGAATACCGGAATAAAGCATAGCCTAGCTTACTCCCTGATATTATAGCTTTCTATTGGTGAAAGAATTTTTGAAATCGGTCCAGCCGTTTTGAAGATTACCCGGAACAAACAGACAGACAAAAAAATATACAGTGTATTTTAGGCATACGTATAGTGCAAATAACCGTGTGAGCGTGAAAAAAGCCTCTCACCGTATAAACCTTCCCTGGACTTCCACAAAGAATTCAAGACCAAAATTAGACAAATTGGTCCAGCCGTTCTCGAGTTTTAGCGAGACTAACGAACAGCAATTCATTTTTATATACATATATAGATATTAAAATGGAGGTTTAATTTTAAAAACCACGCATTTACTTAATCCTTAGTATCAGTGTGGTGATGGAGTAGAAATACAATTCACCATTCCCTATCTTGCCTGTGGATGTTGCAAAAGACAACTAAGGAGTATAATGCGCATATAATATCTATGCAAGATATGGAAAACTCGAAATAAAGTATATAGAATAGTAAAGTTAATTTTCCTCCCATAATGGAGGAGGCTCGAGCCCAATAGTGGGACGTATATAAGCTAAAATGATGAATATCGCAGAGAGTTGATAAACCTATTATGAGACATATATTGCCTATGCTGAAATCAGAAGAAACATTTATAGATTGCACGCAGATTGTTCTATGGGAAATAGCAGTTACGATATTTGAAATAGAGTAGAAGGTACAGGTAGATAGGTAGGTGGGTCATAGTAACCTACCACGAAGTAAGTTTGTTTGTTACGCTTTCACGCCTAAACCACCGAACCGATTTTAAAAGATTTTCACCAATGGAAAGCTATAACATCAGGGAGTAACATAGGCTATATTTTATCCCGGTATTCCCACAGGAACGAGAATTACGCGGGTAAGGCGACTGAAACCCAAGCAAATCGAGGGCGGGTAGCTGGTTTGTCTACAGCAGCGAGCTAGTCCGCTTGGGGTAGTAAAACACTCTCATGGAAAATCGACATCCAAGTAGTAGCAATTTGTTATTGCACTTGTACTTCAACCCCCTTTATTGCATTCAAAAACTACAAGGGTTTTCCAAAAAAGACTTAAGGTAATCCTACTTGAAAATAAAAAATTGATACCTTAATATTCTGTATACAGACCACAAATTTACTGTAGTTATTTCTCGTTCTATTTCATCAAGGACTCCTTCTAGCTAACCACAAGATTTATGTACTTTCGGTTTCTTCTTTATACTATTAATGTTTATTTTATTTTATATTCTATATGTCTTTATTAAATAATTTGTTTCTTTTACTTAAGCTATTCTATATGATAATTATGATATTTTTTACAAACTAGAATATGATATAGTATAGTATTAATTTATTTCATTCTTAATTTAATGTTACTATTTCAAATATTACTGTTTAACTTTTTTTTTAAATTTTAGTTTGCATATTTTGTTGCTTCCGCGACTTGATTGTACGGGTCCATCAGAATATCAGCGGTGTAGTATCATATTTACTGTACCATAAGCTAAGATGGGCACCATATTTTGGCCTCACATATTCGACTCCTTGTTTTTAGTTAGTAGTTCTTATTTCTTTCGTTGGTGTCTATATTGTGTGAGGTTTACAAAATAAAATTTCTTTCTTTCACTTCGGTCGGTGAACGAGAGAGCCCGCATCCCAACTTTCTGAGGCTGTTTGCATGTGATGCCTTTTGTATCACTGAAACTTATTGCACATTCCCTTCACTTTATTCACACTCATAAAAATTAAGAATAGTGTAATCAGGGAACGTTGTGGTATGAATGTTGATGTAGTGACAAGGATTGAGAAAGGTATGTTAAGTTGGTTTGGACATGTAGAGAGAATGAATGAAAGGAGATTAACAAGAAGAATTTATAAGGCGAATCTGAGCGGAAGTGTTGGAAGGGGAAGACCAAGGCGAACGTTTCACTATCAAATCGGGGACGTCCTTAAGAAAGGCCAGGTTAGAAGTACCCTAAACCGAAGAATATGCATGAAGAGATTAATGAATGTAGAGGAAGCGAAATTAATATGTCAAGATCGTAGCAAGTGGAGGGAAGTGGTCTCTGCCTACCCCTATGGGAAAAAGGCGTGAATATATGTATGTATGTTCACTTTATTCACTTACTATAAGGGGTGCCGTTTGCTCATTTGCCACCAACAGCAATACAGAGAATAACGTGTAAAACTACTACGTCAATCATCACTTTCCTTGATCACAACGACGAAGGATAGAGAGAGAGAGATGAAATAGAGTTTTCTTTAGAAGTACTACTGAGAACAACAGCACATTGTAAAAGTAAGTAATAATGTAGAAATTGATGTTATTATGGAGCCCCGTAGCCGTAATCGAAATTATCGAATATCCGAAACCGTAACCAAAAGCAATAAGAAAGTTTCGGTTCTGTGTCTGTTTGAACTACGTTACGAGAGATTTTCTTAAAAACTAGTCGAACTAACAGCCTAAATGTAAGTCCCTCCAAAGGCAAATAATACAATAGTCACCACACTTAGCATTTAATTTTTATAATTGCCTAAAAATGAAATATCCGTAACCGAAACTACCGGAGAATCCGAAATAATTTCTTACCCATAACTGTAACCGATATAATGTTATTCTAATACTCATGTCCTTATCCGGCTTTGACTTTATATCCACAACATCCCTAGTAGAAATATATTACAAAACTAGCAACCCGCCCTCGCTTCGCTGCGGTTTTAGTCGTTTTACCCGCGTAGTTCCCGTTCTCGTGGGAATCATCATCATCATCATTTCAGCCTATCGCCGTCCACTGCTGGACGTAGGCCTCCCTCATGTTGCGCCACAATGAGCGGTCCTGTGCCGCCTGCATCCAACGACGCCCAGCTACTTTCACTAGGTCATCGGTCCACCTAGTGAGGGGGCGTCCTACACTGCGTCGTCCGATACGTGGTCGCCACTCGAGAACCTTTCTTCCCCAGCGGTTGTCGGTTCGTCGAGCGATGTGGCCTGCCCATTGCCACTTCAGCGTGCTAATTCTTCGTGCTATGTCGGTTACACCCGTTCTTCTGCGGATTTCCGTATTCCGGATTCTATCTCGCAGAGAAATCCCGAGCATAGCCCGCTCCATAGCACGCTGAGCGACTTTGAGCCTTGATATGAGGCCTACATTTAAGGACCACGTTTCCGTGCCGTAAGTCATCACTGGTAACACACACTGGTCAAAGACCTGTGTTGTATGTTGGACGAAAAGATCCTCTTAAGTTTCCCGAACGCTGCCCAACCGAGTTGGATTCGTCGGCTGATCTCTTTCTCGAAATTGGATCTACCTAACTGGACTGTTTGTCCTAGGTAAACATAGTGATCGACAACTTCAAGAATCGCATTGCCAACTAGGACCGGTACAGGAATGACATGGGCATTTGACATGACTTTCGTCTTGACCATGTTCATTCGTAAACCCACTAGTTGGGATACCCTGCTGAGATCATTGAGCATTGTGCCAAGGTCCTCCATAGATTCTGCCATAACGACTATATCGTCCGCAAATCGAAGGTGAGTGATGTATTCGCCGTTAATGTTGATGCCGAGTCCAGTCCAGTCTAAGAGCTTGAAGACATCTTCCAGTGCAGTGGTGAACAGTTTCGGAGAGATGACATCTCCCTGTCTCACGCCTTTCTGCAACTGGATCGGTTTCGTACTCTTATCCCGGATACGGACTGACATTGTGGCGTTCCTATACAAACACTTCAGCACTTCGATATAGCGATAGTCGATTTGGCACCGCTGAAGGGACCGCAGCACCGCCCAAGTTTCGACTGAATCAAAGGCTTTCTCATAGTCCACAAACGCTAAGCACAGGGGCCGATTATACTCCTCGGTCTTTTGTATAATCTGCCGAAGCGTGAGGATATGGTCTATGGTGCTATAGCCTTTTCGGAAGCCGGCTTGTTCGGGCGGCTGGAAGTCATCGAGCTTGCGAGAGAGTCGATTGGTAATGACCCTCGAAAACAACTTATAAACGTGGCTCAGGAGTGAGATGGGTCTGTAGTTCTTCAAGAGAGCTTTGTCACCCTTCTTGAAGAACAGCACCACCACACTCCTGGTCCACGACTCTGGAACGTCGCCCCCGAGGATAACGGAATTAAATAGTTTCTGAAGTGCTATTAAGACCGGCTTGCCGCCCGTCTTCAGAAGCTCTGCCGTAATTCCGTCATCTCCCGGTGCCTTACCGTTACGTAGTTGTTTGAGAGCCATTCTGATCTCGTACAAGCTGATGTCCGGGATTTCTTTGGTATAGTGGGAATACCGGGATAAAATATAGTCTAGGTTACTCCTTGATATTATAGTTTTCCATTGGTGAAAGAATTTTTGAAATCGGCCCAGCCGTTTTGAAGATTACCCGGAACAAACAGGCAGACAAACAAAAAAATATAAAGTGATTTTTAGGCATGTGTATAATGCAAATAACCGTTAGACGGTTAATGAAGACGGATGAAAAAAGCCTATTATTTTGACATTACAAACAGACACTCCAATTTTATTTAATGGTATAGATGTATCGTAAATAGCACAAAAAGTATTTCAATATCATTTCTAAATAACATAGAAAGTGATACTCAAAACAGTTACCCTCCTTTTCTCGTAGTGGAGTATTAATAAAACGAATTACCGTATCAAATGTATTATTTGTAATACGCTACTAAATTGGTACTCTCATAAATTTCATTGCGTGCCCCGTGATCGTATATTCTGTAGGTCAGTGATATTGAGATAATTGCCGATATTGATGAAAGATGATGCGAGATGAAACTGATGAAACAAAAGCATTAAAAATCCCCGTGTAGTAGCTGGTATAACAATAGAAGATATCAGCTGTTTCTTGTCGTTGGGTGTCGAAAGCGAAGAAGACTTTACTTTCCTTGCAGTTAACATCACTACAGGCAAGGAAAAAATGCGAATTAAACATGTAATTCCAACTAGCCAGCGCTGAATAATCTTAATATATAAATTTTTTGTGTACGTGTGTATGTCACTGAACTCCTCCTAAACGGCTGGACTGATGTTGATGAAATTTTTTGTGTGTTCAAAAGGATTGGAGAATTGTTTAGATTCATAATTGGACCCGGTAGGCGGTGCTGCTGTCGATTTCAAGGGGAATTCCTTTAATTTTATTTGAACAGGACAACGTCTGTTGGGTCAGCTATTTTATTATATTTTTATTCCCTCCTAGAAAATCTCGAACCCAGTGGTGGGATACACTAAACGTTTCAGAATAAGAAAAAAATTGGAACATTGATATATTTTGAACGAACACATATTTTTCCAATTACCAAAAACGGAGATGGGGGAATGATAATGGCAAGCATTTCTTAGCCTTTACTTTAAATTTATATTCATATTTCTAAATACATAAGAGTATATACTATAAAACGATGTGGCAGTATTGCGAGGATTTCTTTAACCTGGAAAAATAAAAAATACTTATTTTAAGATTGAGGGAAATCCATTGAAGTCACCGTTTAAAATGTATTTTTTCTGATGGTATAAGAGTAAGCAGCACACCTGATAGTAAGTGATATTGCCGGACATGGACCTTTACAATACCAGGAACAGCTTACCACGAAGAAAATGCTCTTCTTAAGCCTCGCTTAAAGAAGGTCGTTCCATAACCCTCTTGCGCAATCCTACACGTATGTTTAAAGATGGTAATTGGAAACATACAAATGTATTCACGTAAACAAACCATCATCATCATCATAATCGCAGCCCACATACGTCCCACTGTTGGGCTCGGTCCTCCTTCACAATGAGAGGGAATTTGATCTACTATACCATGCTGGTCAGACATGTTGGTATAGGATTTTATTACGAGTTTTCCTTCTCTTAATAAACCAAATAAACCATATTGATATAAAATTAAGATTGAAATTATAATTATGACTACAATTAAGCCATGGTATAGGAACATTGTCATTAATTAGTGACTGTAACCTAATCATGATTTACATAACTTATGTTTTGACTATTTGACCCTTTTACGTATAACTATTTTAAGCATATTTTAGAACGGCGGCGGCGGTAGTTTCAACAGGCAACATTATGCCGGGTCATCAACCCTTTTTCCCTTTTGCCGTAATGCTCTCTCCACGAATTTTGTATTATTTGCAACAAAGAATAATTTGTAATCAGAACTATATTATGTTAGCGAACGTATACTATTGTTTAGTTAGAGATTTTTGATGTTGTTTTTTTTTCTTCTTTTGGCGCGTTAGGGAAAATTATGAGAGTAATTGTTTATGATGCGCGCACATCGTCACGAAAAACCGACATCCTGAAGTTAGCTAGCCAATATTTTTTACGAAGCGTACACACACCAATCACAAATGTCAACTAGACGTACTTTTATGTATTAAACACCTTTTTAGGGTTGCGTACCCAAAGGGTAAAAACGGGACCCTATTAATTCGTTGTCTGTTTGTCCGCTTGTCTGTCACCAGACTGTATCCTGTAGGATAAAGCCAAGGATAAAATTTTTAGAAAGATTTTTATTTTGTTATGCCAAAGAAGAATTTATAACTTCTTATGTGGATACCTAAGTACACACATCCACTTTATTTTTTTTAACTTTGTTTTGTAGCCATCACATGGATTTCCGATCTTTAAAGACCTAAGAATAGAAAAGAAGACGTTTTAACTTTGTTTAAAATATAATGATTTCTGATGTTTACGCGAGTATTACACATTTTAAATAAAACTACTTTACAGATTTTATCGCGTTTCTATTTGATTTTTGATTACCCGATTATTTAATAACTAATTTCTGTATCGGGTATAATTATAAATTTTCTGCAGTAACGATGACTTGTTGGACGTGAGACATCTTAGTCCGCCCGTGACCATGAACGCTGCAAAGTGTTCGAAACGTCGGGTAATCAAAAATCAAATACAAACGCGATAAAATCCGTAAAGTAGTTTTATTAAAATTTGTTTAAAATATTTTTCCACGAAGAAATACTTAAAAGTGATGTTCCGTCTAAGTTATTCCAGAATTATGACAAGGTGGTTTTAAAGGAGTGTTTTTAGTACACGGACATTTTAATAGCGAGGCATATTATACAAAAGAACAACGCTATGAAAATATAAACATCAGACTAGCTATCCTGTTTATCGGCCAGTGAGTGTAGACGAATATCCCAATTAAACTTTCTGAAATTAATAACCCAGAAATATTGATGCACGTCACGTTGTAACACGAACAATTGCAATGATGGAAGCGATAGTCAAAAGAAATTCTAAAACTTTCTATACATGCCGTGGAACGTCGCCATAAAGCCGTACCATGTAGACTAATTGATATATGTATTACTTTAAGTTCCGAAGTAAAATGGACTTTTCTAGACCTATTAAAAAATACATATAAATAACTCTTTATAATTTTTTAAATTATTGCCATGGAGGTATTTTATTTTGCGGCAACCCTTTTGGGACATGTTGAGAAACATACACGCCATTCTTACTAAGATACATTCAGCAATATTTTGTTTATATTATAAAAATTAACATCATAATCTCAGCCCATATAACACACTATGTGATACTCGTACCAACTGTCGCCCACGATTTGACTTTATGCGAGCCTCCTCCTTTATGAGAGGGAATTTAATCTAGTATACCACGCTGGTCAGACGTATTGGCATAGGGTTTTTATTTTTAGGCTCTTGCATTGATATCACTTGCATATTATATCCCTTGGTCATCTTTTACGACAACCACGGGTAAGAGAGGGAATGACGGTCACCAAGCGGCAAATATTATAAAAAAAATATCTCACATAATTTTATTTATTATGGTCGAGAACATTTTATTTGCGACAACCCTATATGTTAATTTAAGAAACAGATAGGTGAAGGTCGCGCTTGCTTGGGGTTCCTCTACTGTACATATTTAACTAAACCCAAGAAATTTCTTTTTGTACCTATTGATTGCGATACAGAACGATTAAAGCAATATACTTACTAAGCGTAAGTAGTATTATGGGAGGAAAATTACATGGATAAACATCTTTTTTTTTAATTGCGGCAGATTTATAACTCCATACAAATTATTCTAAACGGGTGAAAACTTTTCTTTATTATCCTTAACGAGTAAAAAAATCTTATTTAGTGAAATAAGGCAGGAATACGTCCTAAATTAGTCCAATTAATTTAGTAGCCATTTTCTTTGTCCTTTTCTGTAATAAAAATATTAAATGCGAACGAGGAAAACTTTGAGACTATAATTTGTATATGAACTTGTTTGCGAAACAATACTTTATTTTAATCTAAGCATGGATTTCATCGCGTTTGTATTTGATTTTTGATTGCCCGACGTTTTGAACACTTTACAGCGTTCATGGTCACGGATGGACCCAACTCATAATCATTTAAAATCTGAAAAATAAAGGTGATGATTAAAAATAATAACAGGAAGCGAGTGAGACGTGTCTAGTGGGACATTGGGCTATTTTTGACGCAAGGTTAAGTTACCCAAACGAAACAGGATAAATGCGCACCTTTCCACTAACTTATTATGTTTTTCCTTTTCGCTCATAAGTAAATAAAAGACAGGACAAGGTTCTGTACTTAATGTTCAAGGCCGAATATACGATGACATAGTAAGTAATACAAAAAGTTTCCTGTGGGGTGACGGAGGCAACAATAAAATTTCTGTCTCATGGGAGCCGTTAAGTCTTTAACTGCTATTTTTTTTTACTACCGGTTATTTTTTTTTTATTGCAAACGGTGGCAAACGAGCAAACAGTACACCTGGTGGTAAGTGTTGCTACCGCTCATGGACCTTTACAGGGTCGCTGCCTACCGCGAAGAAAGTGAAAGGAGTGTGAATGCGTGCATTAAGGCTCGGTGATACCAAGGGCACCACCAAAACCCTCCACACACAAACACCCTCAGAAAATTGGGCTTCCGGCTCTCTCGCTCACCGAACGAAGCGCAGTAACAAATTGCTACTACTCAGACGTCGATTTTCTGCGGGAGTGTGGTACTACCCCGGACGGACCGCCCCGCGGCTGTAGACAGATAACTGTCGACAGTGTGGTCCTACCACTTGCTTGGACAAGCACATAATATCACTGCAAAAGAAAGCAAACTTGAAATAATCACCTATATAAACGCATATGCTCTCTGTAATAGAGTAGGCTAAATACCCGATTATTGTGGAGGAGTCTCGCTATCAACAATAAAACCTGTATGAACTGAGAAGAGTACAAAAATACAAGACCAGAACAAAGTTAATTTAGTGGTAGAAATTTAAGAATTTTGGTTCTGAATTTCATTCCTTTTGTGTTCCTGTCTGTTCCTGACTGAGCTAAGTCAAGGAATCGTTACAGGTAGCTTATTCAGTTAACGGTGAGAGATATTATGCCCCTGTATAGTAGAACTCAATATTAACACAAATAAAAACTGAATGCGTTTTCCATTTGCGTAACAGTGATTTTTGTGTGGCGATGGAGTGAGATTACAATTCACCAGTCGCCGTGGCTGTTTTAATGGACGACTAAGGAATATAATATGCATATTACATCTGTTTAAAAGAAGAAAAACATCGAAATAAAATCTAATACCGTCTGATCAGCTTGTGGTAGTTGGTCAAGTTCCCTCCTATTGTGGAGGAGGCTCGAACTCACTAGTGCGACGTTATAAGCTGCAATGATGAGAACTTCAAATAATATAAAAACTAGAATTTATTTAGCACTTTATATTATTTTGTTCTAGGTATTAAAATGGTATTTGTAACATGCTAACGATCATAATACCTTTTTTATAGCAACTATAATAAAAGACTTACACAACAATGTTCGCAAATGCAATGTCCGGTTCGCAATTGCGGGCCCGGCGACGTGAGCTAGTCGAGGCCGCGAGTGATTGGACTGGGAATACTCCGTCACCCGCAGAAAGCCTGACCGCGTAAGATAGACGTCTGGGCGTCATGGAGGTACCAGAAAGAGTAACCCGCCGGGCTAGCCACGGACGTCGGTAGTCGGTACCAATGGTCGGCACAATAGGGAAAGAGAGAGAATCCGGTGGGTTATGTGACCGCAGTCTGCCCTTTCGTCACCGTGCGTCCGAACCACAGATCGCCCGAAAAAGGCTCTTATTAGTACAATTTCATTTGATTACTTTCAGACAACATATATTTTAAAGTTATTTAATATTTGATTATGGACACGCAATTATTATACAGGATGTAACGGAAAGAGCAACAAAACTGGCAGCGGCGGACTAGTTAAGTAAATACAGAAGAGTGGTGAGAAGGGTCTATAGCTGGCTTAAAAGAAGAACTGCTATTTCTATAAACTAAGCCTCGGAGTCTTATAAAAAGATAAACAATATAAATCCAAGCAAATTAGTCTCGACCTCTAAATTTCTCAAGGTATTATGTTAATTTGGTTACATTTAAGAGACCATAAATCTAAAGGTCATCTCTTCTCCTTTATATTGTCATAAACATGTATGATAATACATAATTATGTACGGATGAGTAGTTTTAAGCATTATATTTGTGTTTAGGCGTAATTGGCATATGTCCTAACTAATATAATAAATAAACTTACATTGTTTGATTGTTACACTTTGTGCTAAAGCAGTAGAACCAACAGGACCGGGTTTAAAAATTCTTTCACCAATGAATGCTGTATTATCAGCGAACAACATAGGCTTTATCTCAGTATTCCCACGGGAACGATGAGTAGGTTGAAAGAGCCTTTAACGCGATCGTTAACCCCTGACTGGCGAATCAATTATAGCTATATTATACTTTTGAAAAGTCTAAGTCCATGCGTAGACGTCGACAGTTTGATAAATAAAAATTATCTAAAGTAGTCGCTAAAATGTGATACATTGGTCGACAGTATTTGCCAATTGTGGATACTAAAAGTAATATTTAAACACATAATTATCTCAGCTCATATACGTCCCACTGCTGGGCTTAAACCTACAGAAGAAAAATTGAGCTTCTATACCATGCTGGTCCGACAAGTTGGTATGTGATTTTGTTTCGAATTTTCCTTCTCTTGTATAGATGGTATATGCGTATTATTTTCCTTAGTAGTCTTTTATGACATCGACGGACAAGACAGGGAGTTGTGAATTGAATTTTTATTCCGTCACCACACGGACAATTTAAACATACAAATAAACCAATTTCTAAACGCATAATTACACAATTATTTTGAAGTCCTTGAAGAATCCAAATAGAAATTTGCAACGTTATCAATTTTATATTTCATTATGCATGCTACGTTCCCAAGCAAATAACATGGAAACATTAAACTCGAAATTGATGTATAGTGATACTAGTTCCACAAGCAAAGATACCAACAATCTCATTTGTAATGTAATAGGTAGCTATTGTGTACTATATTGTGAAGGTATCTTGGTAACGCAATATTATCACAGAGGTTACAAAATGCATGTGCGACAGAGTTGCAACATATGTATAGGCGTATGTAGATACAAATATACGCTTCACAAATCAAAATTAACCGATAGCCAATTTGCTTTTTAACTGTATGCTAATTAAATTAGTAAATAGTTGAAGTCTTCCTTTGACTACCTAAATGCTAGGGATGTTATGAATATGATGATTCTGATATGGATACGATGAATATTAGAATATTATACCGGTTTCCGTTAGAGTATGAAACGGCCGAACGGATTATCCCATAGTTTCGATTATGGGTTCGTATATATTTTCACTTCGGATATTCGATAGTTTCGGTTATGGAGCTCCACAATATCCCTTATATATTTTTATTAAATTCTGCTATTATATTACAAACATTAAAATTTACGTAATTCAATTTGGGTTTTAAGAGAGTTAAGTTAAAACATCGTTTTATTATTTATATCTAGTTCAGAAATCACGTTATTTCATTTAAAAATGTAAATATATTTTCAAACTTATCCAAACGTTTGTCCGACACAGTAAAAATAAAATTAAAATTGAATTCCTGAACTCGTAGCTTTTTAATACGTTCCTACTTGTAAATGTAAACGATCCAAAACTAAAATAATAACATTTTCATAAAAAAAGAACACTAGTCGTGAGAATACTGACAGAAGTTAAAACTTAAAACTAAGAACAAATAATTGTTATTTTAGGATATAGACATTAATTATACGAACTTAAAATGAAGTTTGTAAATTAAAACCTTTATATTTATTTGGTTTTTGCATTTATCGGTAAAGATATTGATATAGTGGTAGATAAATACAGTGGTATTGATATAGCTACAGATACTCGTATTTATAGTGTTAGTCATTGACACGTCACGTGACCATGTCGATGATGTTTTACATTAATTTACACCCCATCCAAAGCTGCCTATAAAAGTTTCAACTTCAAACATCTTTTCACGGACCAGACAATTATAGTTGTCACAAAATAAGACACTTGGTCTTACCGATGTATTTAGTGATAAACCATACGACTCAGTACTCGATACTCACGATAAATCGAATCAACTTTATATATAATCGACTTGAATATGTATTGTAAAGTGCATTGGATTAAAGTTCTGATTTGAAAATTTTACTTAAACTGTGTTATTGTAGATATTTTAAAATGATACAATGTTACGAATGGTATTTTTCTATCATTTAATATTTTTGTTACAATAACATTCACTCAATCACAAAAATATCGAGAAAAAGTGAATCTTCAGTCAATCATTATCTTAAGATGATGAGCCAAAATTGTCAGTTGAGCTATCGTCACCCATATATATATTATTTCATTTTCATATTGTCAATATTGACGTCTCAAATTTTCAGTAGAAATCACTACACAGCTGGTGAAATTCTGTAATTAGTTGGTCTAAATACTAGTATTCAAATTAATAACACCAGCCAAGTACGAGTCCGCCTTAAAAATATATCTTGATTGATTTATTTTTCCTTAGCCGATTATTAATAGTCTGTGGAGAATATGAAAAAAATCGTTATGCCACAGCACTTAGCCCAGTGGGCGGTACCCGTCAATGAAAAATGTAATTACCTTCAAAACATTACGATCGGTAAAAAATAGAAAACTTATTGGGCGTGAACTGTCAAAACGGGCCTTTTATTTTGTGACAACTATAAATTAAACAATTAAAATCTTTTAAAACTATACAGGCTGTATCAGGTTATGGGGGCAACTAGTCAATCGGGAGCTAGGCAATGGTTATAAGAAACTACGAAAAAAAATTGAAATAAAAATATCGATTCGTTAATGAATTAGAGACATGTAAAGTTTTCAATTTTACCATCGCTTTTTTGTGTAAATCTGATTGAAATGTATAAAGTCATACTTAATCTGCAACATATTTGTACTTTGTTAAATGTTCATTAGAAATTGAATAAATCAATGATTACGTTCGCATAAGCAAGATAAACTTCGCTTTAAAACAGCTGATCGGCCAATGACCATTGACGAGTCGCCTTTGTACCTACGTTACCATTGAAGCGTTAGCGCAAATTATAACTATTTATACTGTTGAAGCTTTACATGCCTACATGTATCCTGTCTGTACATTCCTACATAATACGTAACATATAAGGCATATACTCTTAGACACACATTTTTGAAATCACTAAAACTTTTATGTTATATTGTTTTTTACGTATACATTACGATCTATGACGTTAAACTACAACATACTCGAACAGTTGCCCCATAACCTGATACATACTGTATACAAAGAAGCAAAACACAAATATTGCATTTATTAGAATAGAAAAAAAATAGAACCTGTAATTTTGATTTATTGGCGTTTAATGAGCGTAAACTAGTAGGCAATAGTTTGTAATATTACGATGTATTGAAGAAAATTGTAATACTGATATTGATAAATCCGCGATGTGGTGACGAAATAAGATGACAATTCACCATCCTCTTGCTCGTGGGTGTCATAAAAGATACCTAAGGGATATAATATGCAGATAGTAATAGTATCAATGCAAGAGAAGGACTCGAAACAAAAACCTATGCCAACACGTCTGACCAGCGTTATAAAGTATGTCAAACTCCCTTTCATAAAAGAGGAGGCCCGAGCCCTACAGTGGGACATGTATAGACTGAGATGATGAAGTTACCTTGTTTGAAATTTCAAAGTAAACAGACTGAACATACAAAGTTCTAAAATTGACATTAAATACCTAGTAATTCTACATGTTGATTAAATTAATTATCACCTCTCTCACAGTCACTTCAAATTAATAATCTTGTAGAAATTATACTGATAAAATATAATATTCTGAAATGGTATATCTCATTTAATACAACTGCTTGAAATATAAACCTTAACTTCAAATCTACCATTCATTACATTAAGATTTTGATAATAAATAACTAAGCATAATAAATACACCAATTAACTATTATTTAATCAAATCATTTAGTTTCGTAAAAGCAAACTAAGGGAGTGGCTAAATTGGCTACTGTTATTAGTATGCCACTTAAACAGTTATTAAACTGGCAATCAATCATTTCCAAATGTAGTTATAACACCCTGTAGTTATTCATAATTATGACTTGATTATTAGTAGTTTTTTGCGCAATAAGAAACTTATTGTTTTTCTAGAAAGATATACAAAATAAATAATAATTTGGAATGGATGCAATTTTGAAGCGACATTAAAATTCTTGTGGGTAATCTTATATAGTGATTACTGATGTTTACGCGAGTACATACATTACAAATAAAACAATTTTTTACGGCAAATCCGTATTTCATTTGTATTTGATTTTTGATTGCTCGACGTTTCGAACAGTTTTCAGTGTTCATGGTCACGGACGGACTAAGATATCTCACGTCCAAAAAGGCATCGTTATTACAGAGATTCACGCGGGTAGATATAAATCTCTTCGTAAAAATTGTTTTATAATAATTTATTTATAATGGATATTTTTGTAGTATCAGCGAATTTTAAGACACTTAGTCTTTGAAAATATTTCATAATATTATTTTATTCCGAAACTCTTATACATATACACACCTGCTATCACAAATAGGGCTAGATGTTCTCCAAATCTGTACCTGTAAGTAAAAGAGGCATTATTTAAATGTCAACTACATAATGCTTTATAATAAAATTTTCAATGTATTATATACCTTTTTTTCTATTGTTAGTATTTTTTTTTTCTACATACGTAGGATAATATTAATTTTACTGACGTAGGTTAGGACTTAAAAGGTTTTTATCTTGTTACACTAAATAAGTATAACTTTTTACGTGCTTCCATACTTATGTAGTCATGCAGACTTTATCCTTGTACTGAAGATAATAACTAATGTTTTTCGGTAACAGAGCATAATCTTGGCATAAAATCAATTTTACGCCTCCGATACATCTGGTACCAAACATACATTCAATTAGCAAACAGGTTTCCTTTTCAAGCGTTCTAAATTCTTCACGTAAAATTCTAGCACAATTTATACAAAAGCCGGATCAATGTCTAATACCAATGTCACATGGGAGGACATGAACCGACTTTATACTCAAAGTATTGAAAAAACTCGTTTCTTTCAACGGATCCCTTCAAAGGCAATGATTGCAACGATTCCTCTAGGGGCGATTGGAATGGATACCTATTACAGGAACTATCTTATTGAGAAAATGTAAAGGATAGTAAATTTTATTGAGTAGCATTATTATATTGTCCGTTTCGAATTTCTTCAACATTTGCTTAAAATAATTTCTATTAAAAGAATTGGTGAATTTTCCGTGTGGTGACGGAGTAAGAATACAATTTACCACTCCCTAACTTGCTCGTGGATGTCGTAAAAACGACTAAGGGATATAATACGCATATAATACCTATGCCAGAGAAGGAAAATTCGAAATAAACCCTATACCAACTTGTCTGACCAGCATGCTATAGTAAGGTCAATTTCCCTCCTATTATAAAGGTAGCTCAAGCCCGACTGTGGGACGTATATGAGCTGTGATGATGATTTTTTTTAAGTGAGTTAATAGTGTTATGTATTGGCAGCTATGAATAGTACCAACGTTCACGTTGCTAGTGGTTCTCGTAAAAGACGAGTAAAAGCTTTACAAAGACCTGGACCAACTCCATCATGTGCCGCCTGGGCAACGATGGAGGATTCCCTTCAGGCAAGCGGCCTGTCATAAAACTTTTCTCAAAACTATTTACAATATGTACGATGTAGGAAGAATATGCATCGACGTAACGTAATGGGAATAAGAGCAGGATGATGGTGATTATGATGATGAAGTGGATACTCGTAAAAAAAGCTTGTAATAAGAAATCCACTAGATTTTGATATAAAATATTTAAAAACGAAGCAATTACATTATTTTGTTTTGAAAGTAACATCAGAATTTTGTCGACTACACTATTAATAGTTAAGGGGCTTAAGCCCGTACCGCCAAATTAACACAAAGAAGCCGATTCCTTAACTTCAGTGTTGTAACCAGTTGGAGTCAGACCTCGGATTTTATCCAGCGTCTTTTACCACCTAAGACCATATCACAGGTGAAAATTTTATAGATAAAAAGAAGCATTCCTTTCTCAAACGCAAACTGTTTCAATTTAACCTACGTTACCATGGAGCATGTATTTTTAAATGTCAGCCACGGACGGTTTTGAATGATTGTTTTGGGTTGCTACGGAACCCTTGTCAATGTAAATATCAGCTTAAAATTCCTATGGAGTTTGAAATGTGTTATTTGATACATGGGTTCGTGGTTTCACACGCGTTAATATCCTAAAAGTTATCCTGTTTACGTCGCTGTTTCGCTTGCGCTTATTGTAATTCGGATATTTTTTTGTTGTTCATAGTCACTGATGGTTTTTTAAAACAACACTAAGGTAATAATCCTTATATTGTGGGGGTCTTTACAATCATATAATTTAATGGACACAAATTACACCCAGACTCAGAATCACAATTTGTGGATCGCACAAATATTGTCCGGCGTGGTAATCGAACCCATGACACTAGCATGGTAGGTCGGTATTTTAACCACTACGCTATCTGTGCAGTCAACTCTATACTATGTAAAGTTATTTTAAAACTCTTCATAGTATTCTTATTCAACTCGGTAACAAAAAAGAAATTGTTTCTTAAGCGATAATTTTTATTCCTGAGAGGTTTTTTCTTTTTTGGGTGGGATATGGTCAGCACACACGCTGTCTGTTCCGTTCGGGGTAACGATAGAACAGAGCGCGACTTCCATAACTCACCGTATTTCCTCCCCTTAGCTATTGGGCCGACCACAGGTACCGTGGTCCTTATCATCCGTGGCCAGCACGGCATCTGAGGGCGAGGTCTAAATAAATGCACCTGTCTAAATAAAGTTATAAATTTTAATAGAACATGAATATTTGAACTGAAAACCTTGAACTGACTGTGCAATGGGTGCTAAGTCACTAAGTTACCTCAGTGAGTTTGCAGATTAACGATTGCCGATGAATCACGTTAAAACCCATACCTATATGACTCACCATATTCAGTCATTCTACAGTAGATATTTATGAATGAATTTCTCTCAATTACAATATTAGCGTACAGCAGAGATGTAACCGAAACTATAGGATAGTCGAATGGAAAATATATTCGAAACTATATCTAACCTAATCGATATAAAGATATGGAGGCGGAGTTTGAAAGAATCACGTTACGTTGTATTTACCAAATGTTAACACTAGAAAAAATTTTTATGTTACGGAGGACTTAACAAGTTAAATGTTTGTAAAGTCCCCGCAATACAAGGATTATTTCCTTTGGGAATACGATAGGTTATGGGGCCGCACACCGCTCATCTGTCACCCCGGACAAATTAGGCGTAGTGTATCCGGATCATAGCCAAAGCAAAATGAGGGAAGTATGCTAACACTGGCCCGTCCAGATAGGCAGGTATATGGCAGGTTATCGCCGTCGTCCCTTCCGTCAATCCAGAAGAATCGGGCAGGGTATGATCATATCAAAATCTGAGTCTAAAAAAGGGGCAGACTCTTTAAAAAATCTACGATCCCCTAAGAAGATAAGATTTAACGGGTATTATACCTAGGCTTTACGTGTGGTGACGGAGTAAGAATACAATTCACCACTCCCTATCTTACCTGTGGATGTCGTAAAAGACGACTGTGGGATGTAATATGCACATAACATCTGTGCAAAAGAAAGAAAACTCGAAATGAAACCCTATCCACCAGTATGGTATAATAGGTTAAACTTTCTTCCATTGTGGAAGAGGACCGAGCCCAACAGTGGGACGTATGTGGGCTGCGATGATGATGGTGATAATAATTATACCTGAGCATCAGTGCCTAGTCTAGGCTCTATCGTTCCGTCTAGCTACTGAACGTTCAGATGATTATTTAAAAATATATATTTTTGTGCAAACAAGCACAAGGTGACTCAACTTTTACCAGATAACAATAGTTGACATTGGCAGGACGACTATCAACGGAAACTGTTCGTCAGTCCCACCCTTGAATTATAAACTATTATTCTTCAAGACAATTGTATAATATGGTGTTAAGAAGGTTATTTTAATTAATACGTTTTGAGGTCATATTATTGGAATGGTAGGACCACACTGGCGACAGTTATCTGTCTACACCCGCGGGCCGGTCCGTCCGTCTCCACACTCTCGCAGAAAATCGACGTCTGAGTAGTAGCAATTAGTTACTGCGTTTCGTTCGGTGAGCGAGAGAGCCGGAGGTCCAACTTTCTGAGGGTGTTTGCGAGGTTTTGGTGGTGCCCTTGGTATCACCGAGCCTCAATTCACGCATTCACACTCCCTTCACTTTTTCGCGGTAGGCAGCGGCCTTGTAAAGGTCCATGAGCGGCAGCAACACTTACCATCAGGTGTACTGTTTGCTCGTTTGCCACCGTTGGCAATAAAAAAAAATATATAGCGCAAATAATAAGTGTGATCTATGTGGTTAATCTCCTCCGTATTATACATATAGCTTAGAGCGTACCACATAGGTAAAAAACCTAAAAAGTTCCTCAAAAGTATTTTCTTGTTGCTAATCTTAGGAAAAATCAGTATTGAGAAACCTTTTTGTATTATAAAAACTATTTATCGAGAAAGGTTTATTTTTAGGTTACATAAAATTAGAGACAAAAAGTTTAATTTCAATTAATAAATGTTGTACAAAATGCGGTTTCAAGTTCTACGTGTCGTATTATACATTTTTGGCACGCAAATTTATTTACATTAATTATATATTTTGCCATTGAAAAATTCGCAATATATCTAAACAAATAAATAAAATTGAAGTTTGTAATGTTACAATAATACGTTTTTTTTTTCATGTTGACACGGTTATTTGTACGATACCTATGCCTAAAAACCACTTTAATTTTTGTTGTCCGAATAATTTTCAAAACGGCTGGACCGATCTTATTAACATTTTAATACCAGGCACCTCAATATAAGGAGGAACTTAGGCTATGTTTCCTCTCAAGAAACTAAAAATTCGTTCGATTTGGGAATCAAACTCGAGATTTAAAATTCGGAGGCAGGGCAACTGAAACCGAAGCGAAGCGAGGGCGAATTGTTTTTATAAATATATGTATATACATCTTGAATATATCGTAATACAAGTTATTACATGTTACTAACGATATACTGTTAGATTTCGCCAGCGGTGATTCACAATATTGCGTCACAATGATCCCACTATCCATGTCAAACGAATACTGTGTATGTTTTTCTAATATGTATATGACTCAATATATAAGGTGGCTTTATTATAATATAGAATATATGTGGTAATAACAATGAAACAAATCTTGTAAAAACTAAAGATGTTTTGGAATGCCGTAATCCTAACCTAAATATCGGATATCCGAAATGAAAATATAACCAAAAGCGTAAGCAACACCCATGTAAAAGTCTGTATGGGACATATTACAACACGTTTTTCTATCAGCTTAACTGACAGCTTAAACATAAGTCACTCTAAAGGGAAATAATACAATGATAATCACAATAAGCTAAATCATTTTACAATTTCCTAAAAAAATCAATAACCATAACTGAAATTATCCGAAGCCATAACCGATAATATCCGTAACCGTATCCAGATCCGAAACTTCATATCTGTAATATCTCTAGTAGAAACGAATCGTTTTGGAAGATTTTCTTTTTTATTCCATCCATTCATTGCGAGTGTCATTCACAGTTGGATCAAGGATTTCATACGAAGAGAGGATATGGTTATAGCCACGTTTGACAGAATTTTGAAGATCACAAGACTAAACTGTGATCATCCCTGACGTTTGATTTCTTTGGGGTACAGTTTTTCGTATGATCCATAAATTTTTGTTCAGAGACTGGGTGTTATTTTTGTTCATTAATTGTATATAACAAACATATATACATATTTGGCAAGTTGTCTGCAATACAACGTATTTCTTAGTCTAGGGCGTTGATTTTTGCAATTAATAAAAAAATTTAATCTCACACTTTCAGGAGCATTTTTGTTTTTCAACTTGTTCAAAAGTACGTGACGAAAAAGTAAGTACGCGATATAGCAGTCCCTTAAGCTCTTTTTGTGGCGATATTTTTGTCACACAAAAAAGTTTACCGGTCAGAATTCAAAGCTCTCCCATAAAAAAAACATCAAAAATATGTAGTAGCAAAATTTAATTCTTCGCGGAATCTATAAGCAGTTATAGCTACCCGCCTACGCATGCACCAAGTTCAATGCACTACTCATTCTCATTTCAAAAGTCAATGACATTAAATATTGGCACGACAGACACTTTTAAAAAAAATACAAACAATACGCCAACGGCAATAGTACGAATCACAATTCATTTTTACAATAAAAAGTTGTAAAAAATTAACTGAATTATATCAAGTTTGACGTTTCTCCATGAAATCTCTAGAAACGGAGACGGTAGAGAAACGGATTTTTTTAGTACAATACGCCACACCAAAGAATAAATTATTGGATCGCGAACGCAATTACACCCAAATACAGGACAATAAAAACATTTGTGTATTGCAAAAGAATTATCCTTCACGGAAATCCCACCTATGACACTCGGATGAGAGGTCGGTACTTGGACCGCTGTACCATCTGTGAAATCTTCCAATTCTATTTTGACGGTACAAATGGTGCAATAGTTAAGACATCGACTTACCGCGCCAAGTGTCGCGGCTTCGATTCATCCGTTGTATTGTCCGCTTTGTGTGTTCCACTAATTGTTGTTCTAAGTCTGGGTGTAATTACATATTTTTAAATTACCCTGCAATACAAAATCTAGTTCCTTAGTACAGGTGATCTCTTGAAAACAAAGGATTAAAATAATGAAGTGCTAATCGACAGGTCACGTCACTCGACGAACAAGAACGTTGAACAAAGAAAGGTTCATGAGTAACAGTTGCGAATAGGGTTGCCAGGTCGTCAAACCTAATAGCCGGACAGACTAGCCAGTTTGGCCGGACATTTGCGTAGAAAGGCCGGATACCCTACATTATTGAGGATTTTGTGTTTTAGTATTATTAGGTACGACAAAAAATGTATGTAAAGTTAAGCTTTTTGGATTATTATGACAACAGTCGACCCGCCTGCGCTCGGCCACGCTCGGCGCTAGCTCGATTGCGAAATGTAAAAAGCCTAAAAAAGCTGGACACCGATTATTTTGGCCGGACACGCAATTATAAAGCCTACCTATATCCGGCTTTATCCGGACGCCTGGCAACGCTAGTTGCGAATCATACCCAGTGTAAGATGACCTCTCACCAGAGTAACCAACACATAGGACGTATCAGCTGTATAATAACGGCACAGAACTATTCGGTGTTCTCTTGGGCATTCTATTATTCTGTTGTTTCATCGTTTCAGCTCATGTACGTCCCACTGTTGGTCTCGAGCCTCCTGCACAATAGGAGAGAAATTGACCTACTACACCGTGCTGGTCAGACGGATTGGTATAGGGTTTTGTTTCCAGTTTTCCTTATCTCACATAGATGTTATCTGCATATTATAATCCCTTTTACGACACCCATAGGCAAAAAAGTGGGGGTGGTGAATAGTATTTTTCTCAGCCACCAGACGGAATTTTTATCAAAATGCTCAAAATCTATGTAGCCGTTACGTAGTTTTGTACGAAAAGTAAAATATACTACATAGTCGTGAAGTTGTTAATACACTAAAACCGAGATGCTGTTCCGTCAGTCAAAACAAGCAAACAAGTTACCAGAGAGTCATTACTTGAAACACGTTTACAGTTTATTTAACAAATTTCCGTGACAAAAACGTAGTATTATTGTTACAGACCATATCTAAATGCATCGTGTCTCGGCGGTAGCTACATTGTTTTTTTAAAAACAGTGCAAAATAGCAAAATGTATTCATATACATAAGAATACAATTCACCACTTCCTTTCCTATCCATGATGTCGTAAAATACGACTAAGGGATATATATAATATACGTATTACGTCTATGCAAGAGAAGGTAAACTCGAAATAAAACCATATACCAACCCATCTGACCAACGTGGTATAGTAGGTCAATTTCTCTCCTATTTAGGAGGAGGCTCGAGCCCAGCAGTGGAACGTATATGAGCTGAAATGATGATGTCAAAATAACAGTTTTAAATATAATGCTATATGTAAGTTATTCTTCTGTGTAATGTATGAAACGGCTGAACCAATTTAGAAAGGAATTTCACTAGCAAATACCTGATGTTTTAGGAGCAATAATAGGTGAATAGTGAAAAGGTACATATTTTATCTTTTTTCCGTGTGGTGCCAAAGAAGCATGTACCACCCTATCTTGGCCGTGTGTATCGTAGAAGACAACTAGGTATGGGTTAAATATACATATAATATTTAGTTAAAAAATCTTTAAGCGGATCACACAGACGATTGGTCCGCATTAGAAGCTGAACCGTCTTGAGGATGCCTCGTTTAGAGGCGAAACACGTGTCGAATAAATATTCGACGTTCTGCGGCAAATTGCAAGTTGATGTTCTGGAAGGTGCTCATCTCGTGAGGGTAAGATTTCCTTATTTCCTAGTCCTAACACCGATCAAAGCTGTGTGACACCGATTAAAACTGTGTGACAAAGCTGTGTGACACCAATTAAAGCTGTGTGACGTCGACTAGAGCTGTGTGACATCGACTAAAGCTGTGTGACGTCGACAAAGCTGTGTGACCAATCAAAGTAATCCTATCCCGTACTCCTTCTATTGTGGTGTGCGGTATATTGATTACCGTGGGAAAGTGGTGGGTCTTCCTTCTATTTTAAAATAAAAATCTTTATTTAACCCTTTGAAAGGAAGGCGAGAAAAGGAAAACTGGCAGTAAAACTACCTACCCGTCTGACCAGCGTGGTTTAATAAGTCAATTTCCCTCCTACTGCGGAGTTACATATAAAGTGATTGGACAAAGTCGTGGTCAAAGCATTAGTAATTAATAAGACATTGTTAATATGTAAAATTGTAAAGATCCGTTATCAGATATTTTGCAGCTGTTAACAAAATTCACGTAAGAGCCAAGAAAATCTTATAGTCGTAAATCTATATTTATTACATTCATTCGTAATCACATGTGACTGTGGTTAATGTGTTTATATTTTTACTCACAAACTTATAATAAATTAGTAATAAATTCTTGATCGGATCTAATCAAAATAATTTGCACTTTTAGCCTTTAATATTTTGACTTGGCAACATTAGTATGTTTAATTTTTTTATATTCTAAATAGGTAGTTAAAGTCTCTGTGACCCAATGGTGGACAATTATCGTAACTCCTTACTTGTCCGTGCCTGACTCCCAGGATAAAAGTTGGTTGAGAGTCCCACCAGGAGAATAGGATGAGTTTCTCTTCTGGTCTCTTGAGAAACGTACCTTACTTCAATTGTCAAATCATTTACCAAGCATGAAGATTATGCGTTCCGATAGCTCAGGTGGGGAGGCGGGCGGTTTTAATTTTCCGACCGCGACCCAACCACAAAAAAAAAAAAAGCATGAAGATTACAGTACTGTTTCTTCTTTTCCATGGCAGTCTTCCGTCTACCAGTGGACAGAAAACGCATGAAATCTTGATAAAGACGTAAACTCACATGCCAAATGTCGCATATTCGGTCTTAAGAGCGAGATATGTTTTTATAAATATTTTTTTAATTACTTAATTCATGTGAATGGGAGATGATACCATTGAGAGGACACATTTCCTATTATATAACTTAGTTTTATAAATATTTATCGACATCATCATTCTGGTCACATCACAATTACTTGAGTTCGACTTAATATGTACCTTTCCTTTACAGTATATATTATAACAAAATTTTTGGCAATAGTTTTATGATTCGCCGCCGCCACTGAATTATCTTTAAAGTATTTTCAATTTATCGTAATTAGAGACAAAATAATCTTCAAAATGGCGTATCAAACATTAATATTAAGGAAAGGTATTACAAATTGACAAAAAAGCACTTTTTAGAAATATTATATTCACATAATTTAATCAAAGTTCAAAAAATCATCACTTAAATATTTATCTATTAAAAATTATTTCTTTTTTTCTTATCATCATCATCTCACCCCATATATGTCCCACTGTTGGGCATGGGCCTCTACCTTTATGAGAAGGAATTTGATCTACTATACCACGTTGGTCAGACGTGTTGGAATAGGGTTTTATTTCAAGATCCCCCTTCTCTCGCATTGATGTTATCTGCATATTATATCTCTTAGTCGTCTTTTACGACACCCACGGGCAATAGAGGTTCTTATAGTTACTATAATAAAATGTAGATTAAATTTAATAATTATAATGCGTAGAGATATTAATGTGAGATTTACTTTTGTCTTTTTTCACTATACTTATAAAATGGAACGTTTTAAAAGAATAATTGATAGGCATGAAATACGTATATAAAATTCTACATACCTATATGAAAAATAACGCAAATTTAATACCCAGCTGATTTGATAAACGAAGACTAGTTTGTAACACGAAGTAATCACTTTCATAGCAACCTAACAGTATTATGATGGTGCGATCGATTTAATCGCTGTAATGTGTGTGACGTTATATCGGGTATACTTTCAAGGTCACTTAGCTATAAATATTATGACGCTGCAAAAACTTCGTAAACATTGCGGTACCATGCTGGGCTGTCTATAATTCTAATCCTTTATTATGTACAAACACCGCGGGGGCACTTACATAATGTCATTTTTACATTTTACCTTAAATTATTACCGGATCAGAACGCGACCGTATTGAGAAGATCCGGCAAGAAACTCAGTGGGATTGTCTTCTTTTTTATTAATTACCTAGTTTTATTGAAATAAAATTATATACAACAACGAACTATCATATGATACAGTTATTAAATATAATTATAAAGTACTATGGCTGGACCAGATCCCACAAGCGGCACTCGATCACGAGTTAACCAATAGAGTAGCCATCACTCTCCTCAACCAAAATGGAGGGAAAGGAGTGACCCGCTCCTCGAAACTGAACTATGTCTAAAATAAGCATTGAAGACTCTCTTAATTGCCGACATGGTTCACTCAATCAATCAGATAACTTCACAATAAAAGGCCTAAGCCACCTTCTTCGACGAGCGTGGTATATTAATTTGACAATTTGTCCTCTAATTGAGATTGTAACTCCTGTTCAATAGCAGAACATAAAGAAGCTAAAACGTAAATTTTACTCAGAAAATATGCTACTTCGTCCCGTGGTGACGGAGTAAGATACAGTTCACCACCCTATTTCTTACCCGTGAATGTTGTAAACGTCGACTAAGAGATTTAATGTGCAGATGACATCTATTCCGGAGAAGGAAAACTCGGAATATAACCCTATACTAATCCGTCTGACTAGCATGGCAGTATCCTTTCATTATGAAGGAAGTTCGAGCCCAGCAGTGGGACATATAAGCTGAAATGAAAATATGCTTAAAAATAAACATAATTTTATGTAATTTTGCCCACATTTTTTAGTTTTAATCACATATTATGTATAGTAATCATGCATTATTTACCATTAAATGTTGAATAAATATTCGTATATTTTTCCGTTTAGTGACGGATTAAGAAAGCTAATTATCATCAGCTTGCCCATGGGTGTCGTAAAAGACTACTAAGGGATATAAAACGCATATAATAACGCATATGGAAGAGTATGAAAACTCGTCTGACCAACGTGGTATAATAAGTAATATTCACTACATTCCAGGAAGAGGCTCAGTCCCTCAATGGCACGTATATGAGCTTAAAAGATGACGACGATATCATTGCATCATCATCATCATCATCATCGCAGCCCACATACGTCCCACTGTTGGGCTCGGGCCTCCTCCACAATGGGAGGGAATTTGACCTACTATATCATGCTGGTCAGACATGTTGGTATAGGATTTCATTTCGAGTTTTCCTTCTCTTGCACAGATCTTATGTGCATATTATATCCCTTAGTCGTCTTGTACGACATCCACGGGCAAGATAGGGAGTGGTGAATTGTATTCTTAATCCGTCACCACACGGATAAGATATCATTGCATACTTTAGCAAATTCTTGAAATTATAAGTGGAAGAAAATAGAGGTATCCTCTAACTCAATGGTTCCCAAACAGTGGTCCGTAGAAGCTAAAATATGTTTCGCGAATGATTAAAAAAAAATGAAAAAAAAAAATACAAGGCGAGGAATCGCTTAAAGGTATGTGATGATTTGCGAGTAACAATATCAGGCATAAGATGGCCGAACTGGCCGAAGCTGAAAAATCATATTTAATACAAAATACCTAAGTTTATCTTAAAAATATTATTATTTCTTTTTATGAAATTATCTATTGAGTTTTTAAGTAAAGTTTCAGTTTGATTATTACAGTTTATTTTTATTATACTTATACAGTGGTCCCTGCTAACAAGAATAATACAAAAGTGGTCCCTGACCGAAAAAAGGTTGGGCACATCTGCTCCAACTCCATTTTCTTCCACTTACTCTGATATTTTCTATTATAATGACATAAGAAAGAGAAGACTAATAAGTAGCTATTTATAATTCACGTGTATGTGAACTGTAAACAGAATTTTAAGTAAATTATTCACGCACACACTTGGCATTCTTGTCCAAACGTGTTATACGTTAAGGTATAAGTCACGTATTTCAAATAACATACGTTTAATATGTAATTAGTTTATCTGTGGATTGTGAGTTGATTATTATAGATTATACTTTCACTGGTGAACTAAATACGTTCTTCAATTGTCTCGCGTGGATAGGCAACATTTATATTTTACGCGCAGTTTTTCAAAAGACTTTATGGCATGCATTCAAACTAGCTTGAATAATTGATTTAGGAACACAACACCACCTTTCTACTTATAATCATAACATACTTTCTTCTATATAATTCACTAGCAATCAATAGTAAGACGCCGCATTTTAAATCTTCATTATCTTCTAAAATATTATGATACACAACTGTAGTCCATAAAGTCTCGGATTGGCCGGATCGGGTAAAATTAGATATGGGTTTCTTGAGAGGAAAAATGGCCTCTGTATAGACTGGCATCTGGTAGTAAAATATTATTGAAATTGGTCCAGCCCTTTGCAAGATTACGCAGAACAAGCAGACAGCCAGAAAAAAAATTAAGTGGTTTTAGGCAAAGGTGATACCTAAATAGTCGCATGAGCATGAAAAAAACGTATTATTTTGACACTACAAACAGACACTTCATTTTATTTATTTGTATAGATTAACCGAGTATTAAAAAATAAATAAGATTGAGACTTAAGAACTCATAACCAGATTATCGTATTAAGTAAATGTAATTAATAATGCTCTAAGGTCAGACAGGCGACCGCTCTTAAAGCAAATTTACTTGCCGACTCCGTATATTGTTGGGGTAAAAATTATGATGACTGAATTTAAATTATTTAAATGAGAGTATCAATTTATTTCTTTAAATTGGGATTCGCCATTGGCATTGATATACGACATCATCAAAATTTAGATGTCTCTTTTTATATCTATAATCGTGTCCTAGTGCTTTTATTTGATGTTGGGTAATAAGAAATAGCAATATCTTAAAAGGGGAGTCAATAGTCTGCCATGCTATGCCAGAGTGAGACCTCTGGCATAGTTCAAAAATAAGACGCACACAATTGGTTTTTTTTTTTTCATAATATTAGTTACTACTTTCACCAGATGAATGGACAGCGGCACTCTCCTGAGTATATATAAAGTTGTAAAACCAACCATAAGTGCCAAACCGCCTGCTAAGCATGGCAATTAAATTATTATAGTCCTTCGTAAAGAGCGTTGCCCAGCAGTGGCTGTCGATAGGCTGATGGAGGGATATTCTTAAATGTAAATGAAATAACTGTGCGTAGACTTGAGATATGAGTATTTTTTTTTATTGCAAACGGTGGCAAACGAGCAAACAGTACACCTGATGGTAAGTGTTGCTGCCGCTCATGGACCTTTACAAGGCCGCGAAGAAAGTGAAGGGAATGTGAATGCGTGCATTGAGGCTCGGTGATACCAAAGGCACCAACCACCAAAACCCTCCACACGCAAACACCCTCAGAAAGCTGGGCTTCCGGCTCTCTCGCTCACCGAACGAATGGCAGTAACAAATCGCTACTACGCAGACGTCGATTTTCTGCGAGAGTGTGGTACTGCCCCGGACGGACCGGCCCGCGGCTGTAGACAGATAACCGTCGACAGTGTGGTCCTACCACTCTTAATGTGTATGTAAGATTACCTAAAAGGTATTAGATGTTTATCTATTTTTTTATGGCACACGAACAAACCACACACCTGATGGTAAGTGAAAAAATTAAGGGAGAGTGAATGCGTGCAATGAGGTTCAGTGATACTATAAGCATTACCAAAAGCCACCATATGCAAACACCCTCAGAGAGTTGGTCGTTCAGCTCTCTCGCTTACTGAAGTGCAGTAACAAATTGCTACTACTTAGACGTTGAATTTCTGCGAGTTTGGTACTATTCCGAACGGACTGGCTCGCGGCTATTAAACCGTATTTGGTGTTTCTGACGAAGTAGGAATACGATTGGTATAGGATTATATTCCGAGTTTTCCTTCTCTTGCATAGATGTTATATGCATTATATCCCTTAGCAGTCTCTTACGACACCCACGGGTAAGAAAGGGGGTGGTGAATTGTATTCTTACGTCATCATCACACGGAGAAGTGTTAATCATTCTATTCTTATTCCGGTGACGGAATAAATATACAAGCCATGCATGTCGGTAATGGCCGACTAAAAATATACAGGATATTTATTTATCTCTCTCTCTCTCTCGGCTAAAGTTGTTGTTTTTTGAGACAATTATAAAGTACTTATTCGCGCCATTCTGAAGTCCCCACGCCCTAGTTTATATAAAGTGAAATTGAAAATCCTTTCCAAATATAAACAGTATTGTTCAAACAACAATAAAGCTTTTGTGTATTAACAAAAGGGTTGCCAATTAATCAACAGTAGAAATCGGGTCGTCCCATTGTGAATAATAAATTTTAATGAAAAACAAACACAGCCGGTTCTGATTAAAAATTAATCTTTTGCCTGTCGAATATAATACAGGTCGAATGTTCAAAAATCAAATTAGTTATGTATTATGTACCTATATAATTTTTGTCAAATTAATATCTAACTTACCTATAGCTGTGTGGTAGCAGTTACGGGTACTACCAACCCTTAAATTGCCCGTGGGTGTCGTAACATACGACTAAGAATTTTACATAGACCTGGGCCAACTCCATCCAAATTCAATTCAAATTCAAATGTATCATATATAAACCCCGCGGGGGCAATTAAATATTGTAATTTTTTTACATTTTAATTTAAATTACTACCGGATCTGAACGCGACTGCACTGAGAAGAGCCGGCAAGAAACTCAGTGGGATTGTCTTGTTTTTAATTCATTTACTAGTTTTTTTTAAATAAAATTACATACAACAACATGCCTATTAATAGCTCCAGTGTGATGCCTTTGTTATTAAATAATATCTGGTTGACCGAGCTTTGCTCGGTATATTTTTGTTGTATTTTTGGCGAACTTATTTAGATATATATTAATAAAAAATAAAAATAAAATAATGAAAAAATATCAAAATTACAAAATGAGAATAATAATAACACCGAGATTCGATCCCACGCTGTTTGAATGCCAAAACAAAATAAAAAGAAAACTGGACAACTTCCCAACTGAGCTATTATAACTCTTGACGTTGACGGCGACATTTGAATTTATATTCTTTTAAAATTTAATGTTAATGTATTGTTTTACTAAAAACACCGACAAAACAATATTTTCTATAAATAAAACCTAGCTAGATCGATTTTTTGGCCCCGAAATATCTAGTACGTCAAGTTTCATCAAAATCGTTGGAGCCGAGATCCTGAATATATATATATATATATATATATATATATAGGTATATATCTATAATTCTATATACAAGAATTGCTCGTTTAAAGATATAAAATAATGAAAAAGTGCCATGTTATATTGTCTAGTCAACAATCCCTATCTTGCCCGTGGATATCGTAAAAGACGACTACGGAATATTATAAGCATAAAATAAGCAAGCAAAAGGAGGAAAACTTCGATTGACCAACCTGTCTGACCAGCATGGTATAGTAAGGTTAATTGCCCTCCTATTGTGGGGGAGGCTCGAGCCCTACAGTGGGACGTATATGAGATGAAGTCAACAATTACATTCCCAAAGGCGGTTGACATTAAGCAGGCGGCGGGCTATGAAGAATTGTGCATATTGAATCGACCTGAATTTATTAGGATAAGAACATCCGATGATCAGATGATGAATATCTAATTTTATGTATATATCTTAAGTATCCAAGTTAGGTACTGTTTTAGTATATCTTAAGTAATCAAGTTTTCACCCTAAAATTTAGCCCCTTTAAGGATTTGAATAATCTATAATAGTGTTATAAAGCTGGAGAATTTGTTTGTTATTTGGTCGTTGTTAATCTTCCTTCACCGCGGCATTTACTGCTGACATAATAACTATTATAATAATAATTATATGTCTATACTATTATTGAAGTATTGTGTGTGGATATTTTTCTTGTATTTATTGGTAAACATGCCGTTTTCTTATCATTTGATAGTAAGCAATCAGTCCAACTGATTCTAAATGGTAACTGTCGATTATGGAGCTCGGAATACCACGGGCATAGTCGGCTATGTCATTGCCTACCGTAGGGTTTGGTCCTTTGACTCTCTTTCAGCAGCGTAGTCACACTCGTAGAATTACCTTGAAGTAAAAGAAAAATAATTTGAAATAAAGACATGATACCAAAACATAATAAGAATATTTTTGCAAAAATTATGGGTAAGCTCCGACTAGGAAGGTAACTAAGTTCATCGTCATCATCATTTTAGCTCATATACGTCCCACTATTGGGTTCGAGCCTCCTCCATCATGAACAATCTTTACTTTAAATAGACAACACCCTGGACTATAGGAAATAATTGTTGTATGGCTTGTATAGCCTTGGAGGACTTTACAAACGAATAATTTTCAACTCAGAACAAAAGACAGAACAAGAACTCCGAACAAACCCGCGACACTGGCACAGTAGGTCGGTATCTTAATCACAATGCCATCTACGCAGTCAAAACTGGCATGAAAGGAGTTGGGGTATTGTATTTATACTTCGTCACCACTCGCACAAATATCAATACACCGGATTAATCTATACCAATAAATAAACCTAGCCGAGGCCGCGGGTGACGTGACCGGGGATTAGTCCGTCACCCGCCAAGAGGCCGACCGCGCGAGGAAAGACCGACGTCCTCCCCGAGGGGGGGGGGACGTCGGTCGATGGGAGGGTACCCCAATAGGAGGTATTCCGCCGGGACGACCACTGATGTCGAGTAACCCTGCTCCGGTGGTCGGCCCAACGACGAAGGTGACGTGGTTTTCGGGTGGGTTGCGGTTGTTGCGTGCTTAAGCCCCTCTGTCGCCCCGGACGGAGTGGTGCGGAGGCGCGCCGACCGCAGCCCACCCACAAAAAAAAAATACCAATAAATAAAATTGGAGTGTCTGTTTGTAAAATTAGAGTGGCTTTTTTTTATGCTCACACGGTTATTTGCACTATACATTTTGCCTAAAAATCACTTTATATTTTTTTGTCTGTCTGTCTATCTGTTTGTTCTGGGTAATCTTCAAAACGGCTGGACCGATTTAAAAAATTCTTTCACCAATGGAAAGCTATAATATCAGGGAGTAAGCTAGGCTATATTTTATCCCAGTATTCCCACGGAAACGGGAGCTACGGGGATAAGGCGACAGAAACCGAAACGAAGCGAGGGCGGGTTGCTAGTGATACCTATAAATAATTGTAATCACTATAGCAACTAGTGGGTACACTATGAACACTATTACAGCAAATACTAAAATAATATACTAACTGATTTATTTGAACTAAATTACTGATTTTATCGCGTTTGTATTTGATTTTTAATTTCCCTAAGTTTCGAACACTTTTCAGCGTTAGTCACGGCTGATTCTAAGGTGTCTCACATTCGATAAGTCATCGTTATTGCAAAGATAGTTGTCACAGCCATCTGAGGCTAACAACTAAGTCACACAAAAAAAAAGAGGAAAAAAAAAAAACTCAATCACATTTTTGATACGAATCATTGCCAGTACAAAAAAAAAACATTCTATGATGACTTATTTCACTGCAGAGATAGTATTGGTGTCTTCCCAGAATTCTGTGAACGACTTAAATATAAACGATTACTTTAAGTGTGGTGACGGGGTAAGAATACAATTCACCACATCTTGTCTTTGGATGTGGTAAAGTTGACTAAGGGATTAATATGCAAATAACATCAAGGGAAGGAAGACTTGAAATTAATCCCTATACCAAAACGTCTGACCAGCGTGGTATGGTAGGCCAATTTCCCTCATATTGAGGAGGAAGTGCGAGCCCAACAGTGGAACAAATATGAGCTGAAATGATGAATAATGTTGACTTCAAGTGTAGATGTTATATTTGACATAGTCTTCCGATACAAGATGTTTCTTAGACCAAGATTTTTATCTTAAAAAATATAAATCATCTAGACTTAAAAATTTGGTTACTAATCACACTCAACTCTAACCGCACTAACTTGTACTCAATTACACAGTCTAAATACAAGGTCAGCACAATCTGAGAGATTTTGTCGCTTTTCTGTTTTATATGAAGGAAAACGTGCCTGAGTAAATATATTTATATTGCTATCAATCTGAAATCTGAATGAACGAGCGCTTTCTCAAAATTGCCAGTTGGGTAATAAAATCTAATATATTGTTAATCATATGAATTTTGTTATTTGAACGGAATAATCTCGGGCACTACAACTTGAATTCCCAAAAATGTATCAGACCTCTTCGTTATCGAGAAAGGCAACGACAAATAGCAGCAAAGTATTTACTCGTATAAAGTAAAAATGGCAGTCAAATATTGAAATAACATTGCATAATTATAAACTATGCAAGCAATATTGCTGTCATAGTTAGTAAGTAATAAATAAGACCACTGCGGTTTTATAAAAAGTCGATAAAACACAATTTTTCAATTATACTGATATTAAAAGGTATTTGCACACAAAGATTAGAGAATTGATTTAGTTTGAATATTTAATAATATCAGGTTGACCGAGCTTCGCTTGGAGTTTTTTTGTAGCATTTATTTAGATATATATTAATAAAAAATAAATAATGAAAATTATATAAAAAATTACAAAAAGAGAATAATAATAACACCGAGATTCGATCCGACGCCGTTTGTTGCCGATGTCAAAAATAAAACGAAACCTGACTACTTCGCCACTGAGCTATCGTAACTCATGACATTGATGGCAAAATTTGAATTCATATTCTTTTAAAATTTAATGTCATTATATTGTCTGCCAAAAACACTGACAAAACAACATTTTCTATACACAATACCTAGCTAGATCGATTTTTGGGCCCGAATCATCTAGTATGCCAAGTTTCAACAAAATCGTTGGAGCCGTTTCCGAGATCCTGAAAAAATATATATTTACAAGAATTGCTCGTTTAAAGATATAAGATAACTACTAATAAGAAGCCCTAATAACCAAAGTCGTATAAAGTTGAACAGATTTTCGAATTAATTCATGGAGTACTCTTTCTTTTATTCCTTCTACATTTATCATTGTTAGGCACTGTAGGATACAAGGTATATCAGAGACTTTATGTAGTATATTATGTAGGCAATTTGACCTTATTTTTCAATGAATTTATAAGATTAAATCACTTAGTCACCTTATACTGCACCCGTCGAAATGGGAGACTCTTTATATTTTTATTCTCATAAAATAAATACAGCAACGGACGTCATTCGACTTCGCTATATCGCGAAATTTAATAGTTAAATGCCTTTCGATGAGTGCGCACACGCATTATCGCAAGCTTTTTAGGTAGCACTTAACTCACCACGGATGTCAGGGCATTGGTATCAGTGATCACTAAATGACGAGGGGGAGGGAATATCTCGCGTCTCTTTCTATCGCCCCGGACGAAATGGATGGGTTGCGTCCATAACGTAACCTCCCACCAAAAATTTAAAATACATCCTCTAAGCAATTTAGCGTACCCTCAAAAAAAAAAAAGACTACCACTGGTCCACTCACATAGCGACAGAAAGAAACGGTACGTTTTAGGGTTGCACACCGTCTTTTCCACCGCTGCGTACGATCATAAATATGTGTCAGAAAGTCGTCCAAACAGGCATCGAACCAATATCATTGATCAGGTGGTTATTAGTAAAATAAGCACTTGTTATTCTAATATGCGCGCATTCAAATTACATAATAACAACTAATATAAGTGTTGTCATTTGTGTGTCAACAGAATGAGTTATAGCAATATCCTTCCAGGATGTAACTGGTTATTGCTCGGGGTCATAATATTATGTGAACGGGTTCGTTAGTACTGTTATTTCTTTTTTAAACTAGACCTTACACCAAAGAATAATCTCGTGTATATTTAAGTGGCTCGAGCCACTTAAAAGACGGAGGTTTATTAAAAAATAATATCCAACGATATATGCGATTTAAGACTTTATTTAAGACTCTTTTTAACTCTGTAGTTGATTTAATAAACTGTGTCTTTTAGAAAATATATTTAGAAAGATAATTTAGAAAATATTAATAATAATAATAAAGGGAAATCGGCATCGAACCGAAACTGTCTGGATTAGGCCACTCACTTTTCCAACTGAGCTATTGCTATTCATGATGACAATGGCCAAATTTACTGACATATTCTAATTAAGGATTTTTTATTGCATCAAAACACTGACAAAATGATATTTTCTATAGATAAAGCCCAGCTAGGAGGATTTATTGCCCCCGAAACCTACCGCATACTAAATCTTATAAAAATAGCTGATGCCGTTTGCAAGATTCTAAATATATATATATATATTATTATTATTATATATATATATATATATATGTGTATATATACAAGAATTGTTCGGATTATAGACAATAAGTAACATAATACAGTACACAATCTTTTAAGTTAATTCAAGTACTGCGACACGTCTGCAATGAACCTATAAAAATACAGAAATTAATAAAATATTTACTAGTCAAAAAGCTGCGTACAAATTTGTAAGCTTCTTCGCAAATACATATTTTCGCAAGAAAATTGAAGTCGACTCATTTACTTAATAAAACAGTTTGTCATGAACATCTGTGTCTCAGTAGGTACTCAGGCACCATAAAAGGCATATTCAATTATTTGGCATTGTATATAAAGTTATTTACTCCAGATCAAAACTGCCAAAACCAACTAATAATGGGAATTGAAGAACTTATTTCACTAAAGTCATCAACATCGACATTATTTTTTTTTATTGCAAACGAGCAAACAGCACACCTGATGGTAAGTGTTGCTGCCGCTCATGGACCTTTACAAGGCCGTTGCCTACCGCGAAGAAAGCGAAGGGAGTGTGAATGCGTGCATTGAGGCTCGGTGATACCAAGGACACCACCAAAACCCTCCACACGCAATCACCCTCAGAAAGTTGGGCTTCCGGCTCTCTCGCTCACCGAACGAAGCGCAGTAACAAATTGCTACTACTCAGACGTCGATTTTCTGCGAGAGCATGGTACTGCCCCGGACGGACCGGCCCGCGGCTCTAGACAGATAACTGTCGACAGTGTGGTCCTACCACTCCTAATATATATAATAATATTTTCTCGTATGCTATAACATATCCCACATCTAGGCTTGAACTTCATCCGCGATAGGATGGTTATTGACCTACTATACCGCACTGGTCTCTATCACATTCGTGTGGAGTTACATGTCAAACACCCGATATAAGATGTGTTTGTTGGTGGTAATTTATAATCCCTTTTTCTCACTTTCTTAAGATGCAAATATAGGACTGGTTGTCTAGAATCTGTTCCCTTAGTTAAATTTGTGAAGCATGGCAACTAAACGATTTGATTAATATAGTCTGTTATCATAGAAATATTGGTACTCTTATTAATTTTTCTGCGTCCGTCACCATAGTGATAAATTGTTTAGGATTATTAAAATATATCCAAAACAAAAACCACCGGTCGAATGAGTTCGTGCTCACTAAAATGAAATAAAATTAGAACTATATTACCAGCGTTTTTAGAATCATTTTCCCGGAGGACTTTTTATTTTAATGAGCTCCTATTTAGAAAGAAAGAGATGACTCTACATAATATATAAGTCCATCCTTTTCTATGTCAACATTCAGCGTCAGCCAAACAGATTATATAAATTACGCCCTCGGCATACACAATGGCATCAATTAGTAGATGTCCAGAAGGGCTTTTGTACTACAAATTCGTTTCGGATGCCTACTCAATTTGGCAAGTTCTAGTGAAATATCAGAAAATTAGACTATGACGTCATAGTACTTAACTGGCAATTTCAAGTGTTTGTAAAGGACTTAAAGACAATTGGGATTTAAATTACTCAGATTTAGCATTCAACAATCTAGAAGTTAATTTATAAAAACTTATTAACGAGCAAATAAATCTTCTCCAATATTCCACTGTCTGAAAACAAAGGTTTATAATCATGTTACCAGCGATGACATACGGCGCTTTGTGGTCTCTAAATGTACGCCTCATAAAAAGGCTCAAAGCCGCTCGACCTGCTATGAAGAGGATTATTCTCGTTATTTCTCTATGTGATACAATAAGGAATACGGCAATCCATGGAAGAACGGATGTGACATAGCCCACAGGATTAGCACGTTGAAAGGGTAACGGGCACGCCACGCCACGCTCGTGGAACCGATAACCGTTGGGGAAGAATGATTCTCGAGTGGCGACCACGAATCAGACGCCGCCGCATAGGACGACCCCTACTAGGTGAAACCCTTGGATGCAAGTGGCGCAGGACACTCCCGAGTGGCAATCTTTTGGGGAGGCTTATGTCTTATCAAACAGTGGACGTCTACGGGCTGACGGGTAGATGGAACGAATAAAGAATTGTCATATGTGGGACTCGAACCTATATCTATTGGAAATCTGTTTCAATCATTGTATCAATTGGATTAGCGTGAGCTGCAGTACAACTAATTTCTAACTCGTATTCGTTGTCGACGAGAGACACGTTATCCATGATGGACCTATGGTAAAAGTTACTAGGATAATTGAAATGGATTTCCAATAGGGTTTGAAGCTTATATGTGGCAATTATTTTTCGCTCGTAATAAAGCCAATAAAATTGATTACGATAGCTGCCTCACTAGTTCAAAAAATATATTCCGCGCGGTGACGGAGTAAGAATACAATTCACCACCCCCTTTCTTGCCCGTGGGTATTGTAAAAGACGACTAAGGAAGAATATGCAGATACCATCTAAGAGGAGAAAATTTCGAAACAAAACCCTATACCAACAAGTCTGACCAGGGTGGTATAGTAGGCAAATTTCTCTCCCATTATGGAGGAGTTTCGAGCCCAGCAGTGGAACTTATATGAGCTGTGACAAATGCCTATAAGATGAATATGTTTTATTTTTATAAGTTTTATATGAACAACAGCATCTCATTAAAAAACAATGAGGTCTGGTACGTGACATAAAAGAGAATTAACAAATAGACGAATGAAATCACAATGATTGGCACGTGTACAGTGTCCCAGAAAGCATTTGAAGTATTGATTTTGTGCATCCAAAATTTAGATTAGCTAACGCAAATTTAGATCAGCTAACTTAAATTTAGATCAGCTAACTCAAATTTAGATCAGCTTACTCAAATTTAGTTTAGCTAACTCAAATTTAGATCAGCTAACTCAAATTTAGTTTAGCTAACTCAAATTTAGATCAGCTAACTCAAATTTAGTTTAGCTAACTCAAGTTTAGTTTAGCTAACTCACATTTAGTTTAGCTAACTCAAATTTAGATCAGTTAACTCAAATTTAGATCCCTACCATGTCGCTGTCGTTATTTTTACAAGATTATGTACATATGTTAAAAATGTTCCGTGTAGTGATGATGTAAAGAGACAATTCATCACGACCTTGCCCGTAAGTGTTGCACAAGATCACTAAGGGATATAATATGTGGAGGAGGCTCGAGCCTAGCTATGGGACGTATGAGCCGAGATGATGATAATAATAATGTTAAAAGTTTAAGTAAAATCTGCCAATTGGCTCCGTTTTAAAACCGATTTCATACATACGAATTAAATCATATCTCATCAGAGACCACCATCAAGGTGCATGCAAGCTGGTGATGTGTGCTGTCGAGTGAGCGGTTTCAATTTAATGCAAACATGTAAGGTAAATGCAAAATCGTACTTAACAAAAAACCTAATTACAAAAATTTCAAAGTGCAAAATGAACCTTCTTTTTTTTTGGAGGCTGGACTACGGTCAGTGCACCCGCCGACCGGATTCGTGCGGGGTCACAGAGGGGCAGCGCGCGGCCCCGTAACTCACCCATTTTTTTTTTTTTTTTTTTTTTTATGGGTGGGCTATGGAAGCGCACGCGCGGTCCTGTCCGTCCGGGGCGATGAAAGAACGGCGCGCGGGCCCATAACCCACCCGTACTCACGTCACCTCGTTGTCGGGCCGACCACCGGAGCAGATGGGACTTGTCATCAGTGGCCGGCCCGACGGAATACCCTTTCGGGTAACCTCTCACCTCTCGACGTACTGGGACGGCGGTCGCCGTCGCGCGGTCAGCCTCTCTGCGGGTGACGGACAATTCCCCGGTCCGATCACCCGCGGCCTCGGCTAGGGCGGCATTAGGCGCAGATACTCGCGCCTGCGCCGCCCGAGTCGCCGGCGGCGGAACGTGTCGCCGAATAGGAGCTCTACTCGCGATCCGCCGCCTCCTTCCGTGAGATTACGGCCTCACAGAAGGCGGCGACCGCGTCCCAGTTTCTGACGCTGACGAGCATCTCCCTAGCGATGGTCGGCAGCGCCAGGTCGGCACCGATAATTGCGACGAGTTCACGGCGATCCCCCTCCCATGCAGCACACTCCTCGAGCGTGTGCTGCGCCGTGTCCTCGTCGCAACTGCAGTGGTGGCAGGACGGTGTGCTCTCCCTCCTGACAATCTTGTGCAGGTACTTCCCGAAGCAACCGTGCCCCGTCAGCACCTGCACCAGTCGGAAGGAAAGCACTCCATGCGTCCGCTCCAACCACTCCATCAGCACCGGCCGGAGGGCGTCGACGGTCCTGACACCGTACCGAGGACTCTCCAGCCGGACTGCCCAACGGGCAATGACTTCTCGGCGGGCGTCGACCCGCCAGGCGGTGATCTCTTTGATGGAGACCATGCCGCCGCGGGCGCGCGTCTCCGACACCCGCCGATAAATGCCGGCGAGCATCTCCGCCTCCAGGTCCCACGGGGGAGTTCCGGCCAGGAGGCACGCTGCCTCCGTCGCCACCGTGCGGTAACCCCGTATGGCCCTGATCGCCATGACCCTCTGTGGTCGCCACAGGAGGGCCCTAAGACGGACGGTCAGGGACCCCGCCCACACCGGTGCGCCGTACAGGGCCATCGACCGGATCACCCCCACGTACAGCTGTCGGCACGTAGCACTGGGTCCGCCCACATTCGGCATCAGCCGCGAAAGGGCAGACGCCGCGCCGACAAGCCGGGGAGGCCGTAACTCACCCATAGCACGTCGCCTTCGTCGTTGGGCCGACCAATGGAGTCGAGTGCCTTGTCTTCAGTGGTCGACCCGACGGAATACCCCTGTCCTCTCGACGTCCCTGTCCCGGGACGTCGGTCGCCGTCGCGCAGTTAGCCTCTTTGCGGGCGACGCGACGGACTAATCCCCGGTCCCGTCACCCGCGGCCCCGACTAGGGCGGTATCAGACCCAGGTACTCGCGCCTGCGCCGCCCGAGTCACCAGCAACGTTCGTCACGCGTACGATCCGCCGCCTCCTTTCGCGAGATGACTGCCTCGCAGAAGGCGGCGACCGCGTCACAGTTCCTGACGCTGCCGAGCATCTCGTTAGCGATGGTCGGCAGCATTAGGTCGGCACCGATGATCGCGACGAGTTCACGGCGCTGCTCAGCCCACGCGGCACACCTCGAGCATGTTCTGCGTCGTGTGAGCAACATGAACCTTGACATATTTGAGTAAACAAATAGCTGTAATGACGGTTTTAGTACGCTCTACCATAGCATTTAAAATGCGAGTGGCTGTCAATATTATACCATCAAAAACAAGACTTGTAAAAAAAAGCCAAGCCTCACAACTGAGTTCTTCTACCATAAAAATTTGTGAGATCCATGTTATACCAAGTCGGCTAACTCATTCAGTCCCTGCTTAAGGGACCTTTCTTCTTAAGTTATTACGTAAATAGCTAACCTAACAACTTCTTATAGTGACTATATCAATATTAAAGATCATTTTTGTTTTAAATAAACAGAATGACTTGGCAATCGCATGAAAACACAATGTACCTCACAAGTAATACATATTATATTAAATTGTACTAAACATAGTGCGATTTTTGTTCGCAACTTTCTGTTGAATCTTTTTTTAAATGACAATGCCTTGCACTAAGGGAATAATAATCCTTATTTTGTGGGGGACTTTACAAACATATAATTCAACATCGCATCATCATCGCAGCCCTCAAATGTCCCACTGCTGGGCTCGGGCCTCCTTCGCAATGGGAGGGAATTTAACCCACTATACCATGCTGGTCAGACATATTGATATAGGGTTTCATTTCGAGTTTTCCTTCTTTTGCACAGATGGTATGTGCATATTATATCTCATAGTCGTCTTATACGATATCCACGGGCAAGATAGAGAGTGGTGAATTGTATTCTTAATTCGTCACCATACGGAAAGAACATATAATTAACCGACACAAATTACATTCAGACTCAGAACAACAATTTGTGGATCGTGCAAGCTGTTGTCTTGCATGGGATTCGAAGCCGCGACATTAGCACGGTACGTTGGTATCTTAACCACTACGTCATCTGCGCAGTCTTAAGCTGGTTGTTACGATTCCCATAGAGAAACAATGATGGCCACAAATGTATTCTTATTTTTTACAAAGTTACATTTCATTAACAGCAAATGTAACTTTGTAATCCTATATATTTATATGAGTTTATAAAATTATTTATGCAGTTAGTGTATCTCGGAAACTGGATGAAAATTATAATATTTCATAATTTTTCCTTCATTTATATACCAAACACTAATTGTATTCTAAATTTGAAGTTTCTATGTCTGCTAGAAGTGCCACTTTAATATTGATGATCGGTCAGTCAGTCAGTGAGTGACAAAATTACGAAATTTTGACTAGTTATAATTCTTAAACTATTGGTTCAAATTGAATGAAATTTGAAATACAAAATGTTTATACAATGCCTGCTAGGTTACTAAAAATTCAGGCTTCTAGCTTTACTAACAACGAAGTTATAGGGGGTCGAAAATGGCCTGAATGGCTTCGAGAAAAGTATGTTACGGCAGTGTTGCGTTTTGTCCGACTTTTTTTTTTGCTCGACTTGGCGGGGGCACTGCCGTGCCCCCAGATCTAGTCGTTTCAAACTATATAATCTAATATACTGTTACAGGTGTTTTGTGTGCTAACTAAAAGCTATATAAAGGTTGACGATAAGGTAGATAAGTCGCGAATATATATAATAGATTGTCTGATAAAATATGCAATATTAGGCAACAATGGAGCATATCTTTTTGATCCACCTCGTAATTTTTCGTACCTACTTCAGAGAAGATATCTCGGAGAAAGATATAAGATATGTCGAAGAAACATAGACGAAATTTCGGAGAAAATATACAGCTTGTTGCTAAAAAACACGATTTTACTAAACCAAAACTAAGATCGGTTGTCCAGACTTCAATCTAAGTTATTTGCAATCGTCATCATAATCATTTCTGCTCATATACGTCCCACTGTTGAACTCGAGCCTCCTCCATAATAGGAGAGAAATGGACCTTACTATACCATGTTGGTATAGGATTTTTTGTTTCCAGTTTTCATCCTCTAGCATAGATGTTATATGCGTTTTTATCCCTTAGTCGTCTTTTAAAACATCCACGGGCAAGATAGGAGGTGATGAATTGTATTCCACCTCCGTCACCACACGGATAACAATTATTAACACGATAATAATTATTACACGGATAATAATAATTTGCAATAGTAATTAAATAAAATTTGCCGTGTGGACAGAGTAAATATAGAGTTCACCATTTTTGCTGTCTATAAACGACCAAAACTAAAATAAAACCCAAGCAGTTTGAGCACCACCGTGGCACACTAGATCAATTGCTCGCCTATTATCTAGGAGGCTTCTACATAGAGGCACATTCAAAGTAAAGAAGAAATAGAATGAAAACAATTTTACCTCTATAAAACCAGCTCTCTAAAATAATTATTTCTGATATTTACGCGAGTACGCGAGCGATTACACATTATAAATTAAACATTTTATTATTATACTAGCAATCCGCCCTCGCTTCGCTTCGGTTATAGGTTATAGTCGTTTTACCCGCGTAGTTCCCGTTCCCGTGGGAATACCAGGATAAAATATAGCCTAGTTTACGCCCTGATATTATAGCTTTCCATTGGTGAAAGAATTTTTGAAATCGGTCCAGCCGTTTTGAAGATTACCCGGAACAAACAGACAGACAGACAAAAATTTTTTAATTGCTATTTTAGGCATAGGTGTCGTGCAAATAACCGTGTGAGCATGAAGAAAGCCTATTATTTTGACATTACAAACAGACACTCCAATTTTATTTATTGGTATAGATTTGATGATAATGAACGCTGGAAAGTGAAACGTTAGACAATCAAAAATCGAATACAAACGCGATAAAACAGTTCTCTAATGTTTTGAGGAAACCCATTGACTTATACATATAGCTGGTACATAGACGTGATTCATAAGCATATAGGTACATTTAGGTTAATTAGATACTTCTAATTCGATTACATAAAAGTCTACAATTCTACGTCTTGTAAAATATATGTGAATACGTAGAACGATATATATAAATAAATATTTATTTATTTAAATTAACTACACCCGGTTCTAAGGAAATAATCTTTGTATTACGAGGGACTTTACAAACATATGAATAAAGGGTACACATTACACCCACAGACTCTTAGAATCAAGTTGTAAATCGCACAAAGTTCTGTGTGAAAATCAAGCCCACTATACTGGTACGATAGTTCGGTATTTTAACCACTACGCCATCTATGCAGTCTTCAATTCAACCAATTTATCCATGTATGGGAAGCTTTATGGATTTTAGAATAAGTGGATACAATTTTATGGATAACAATTAACCAACCCTTTCTTTCTCACGACTAACGTACAAGGCAACTAAAGGAAGTGACCAGATAACATCACCTTTGCCAAGCCGTTAGCCGTAGCCATGTAGCTTGATAGTAGGACAGTTTTAAGTTAAGGAGAATAAGTATTATTATAACAGGTCCAGTTTTGTACATAAATCACCTCGCAAAGGCATTATAATGCAATAATCGCTACACTTTGTAGACGGATGGACGATGCTTTTGGTGTTATGCATTTCTCAGTGAAGCGCTTCTGTCTACTCCTTAGGGGTAAGTAAGGGTTTGCGACACCTTATATTGTTAATCCGTCATCAACTCGCACGCGTTACTGAAATTCCGAAAACCAAAAGAAATTATTCATCATCAACATTTTAGCTCATGAACGTTCAGTGCTCCATGCTCCTCCACAATATGAGGGTAATTGACCTAGTATACCACGCTGGTCAGACGTGTTGTTATAGATTTTCATTACATCAAGCTTTCCTTCTCTTACATTGGTGTATTTAATCCCTTTGTCGTCTTTTACGACACCCACGGGCAAGAGAGGGGGTGGGGCATTGTATTCTTACTCCGTCCACACGGAAAATCGAAAGAAAATGTGCAAATAAATGGTTTTTCCTTCGTATACTGACGGTTTAAGAATAAATGTGTGACCAAATTTTACATTCCGGTTGCCGAGAAGGAAAATGACTCAAGGATCACAAGGAGAATGGGCAGCAGCATATTCCTAGACAAATTATAAGCCTTGCGATCGCCAATCCAACCTCCAAGTGAGGCGATAATGCCATTATGTCCTCTTAGGAAGGACTATATGGTCGTCGACGTCAGTTGTTGGATGATGGATGGATAGTTTTTTGAAGTATTAAGTACGCATGTTTTACAATAAACAACATTGAAAAATGCTATTTTCCTAAAACCAAGGTCATAATAAATTGCAAAGATCACCATCTTTGCCAAAACATTTTAGGCCAAATTTTCACTTCCTAACAAAGCATAAAAAATGTAATAAACAGGTAGAATCCACGTCTATCTGAGAGATATACGAAAGCATTACGCGCCCTCACCCCTTGAAGGGCTTCTGACTGGAATATCAAGTACCGACGTAGTTATTTTACATATTACGCTTCCAAGAAACTTCCCTTTCTTTAAAGTTGACGAACAGAAGCCTTGTTTTATTCTATATTCAAATATAATTTTCTGACTTTTTAAGACATGAAATTTATTTTTTTATCTCACTTTATAATGTAACCAGGTTTATTTTTCTTTATCACGAAAACTTCCATGGATTAGACATTTCGCAAGATTATCACATTGCAGTATGCCGACACCATAGTGTAAAGAACTATAATTTAATATTTAACCTGCTAGGTTATTTATAAAAACTTGTTTACGAGCAAAAAAATATTTTTATAAAGAACTCTTTACGCTGCTATGTAGTTTCTTTCGTAAATTAATTCTTTAAGCTCCTATGTAGTTTTCATCGTAAATTAGTAAAATATTAATAATAGTAAATATGTAAAATATACAGTTTTTACTTACGGTCACATCAATGTTAATTTGTAGGATAAAAGAAATACAAAACACAACAAACCTTATTAACTCTTATTTCAAATTATTTCCCAACACGAATCAAATCCAATTCACAAAAAAAATCATGCACACCACAAATTTAATCCATATTATGCCGCGTACTGGTTTAAAAATATCGGCATCGACACGTCCGCACAGTTAACGCGCCAAACCGCAACTATCACGGCAAAATTTGCCGCCAATAAGCCTTTACTAGGAAACTACATCTAAACATTATTATTTGATGGCATTCTTCATGTTTTTTTAAAGTCTTGTTTGTTGTTGGGTTAAGATTACGTGCAATCCAATCCAAGTACTCAACGTTTTTGTCGCAATCTTGAAAATAGGCATCACCGGGAGACAGAATCAGACCAAGAATATAATTCACCACCCCGTATCTTGCCCACGGGTATCGTAAAAGTCGACTAAGGGATATGTATATGCAAATAACATCTAGGCAGGAGAAGGCAAACTCGAAATAAAATCCCTATACCAACCTGTATGACCAGTGTGGTAGGTCAATTTCCCTCTTATTGTGGAGGAGGCTCTGGCCCAGCAATATGACGTATATGAGCTGAGATGAGATGAACGATATTTCGTTACGGCTTGAACCTCAGTTACTAAGGAAAAAAATGACATGGGGGTAAGTGCGTATGTTACACCTCTGCTTGGCTACTTTTCCTCGAATTAAAGCGTGAGATTATAAGAAAACATGAACATAACATGGCTGCTGATTATTTACCAATTTAATTAACATGACCATTTTCACAAGGTTTTTAATTATTTAATATATGACATAACGATTTCTATAGGTCATAGAACAATAGATCAAGCCTCTTAATGATGTAGGTACGTATATCTAAGAAAAATCTTTTAACAATGGCGTAATAGTTGAGATCATGATACGAATGAATAGTAAAGACCATATAATTAGTAAAAACACTCCCATTGAATAAAATATTTAACGGAAACGGTATTCAGCGGTTTTCAACAATTTGTTGAGCTGCTTCTTTTTTGAATATAGTTAAAGCCGATTATTTTGACATCTATTATCCAGTTTCATATGACACCCATTTTAAATGCTGATTTTAGATGTGTTTATTGCCAGAAAAATATTATTCGTTTCTTTTTTCTCTTTTTTGCTAATAATTTCCGGATGACAGCTTAGCTGTTTTTTTTTTCGGACAATGCATTTAGACGGTGGGGTTTCCGTGTGGTGACGGAGTAAGAATACAATTCACCACTCCCTATCTTGCCCCTGGATGTCGTAAAAGACGACTAAGGGATATAATATGCACATAAGATCGAAAACTCGAAACGAAACTCTATACCAATATGTCTGACCAGCATGGGATAGGAGGTCAAATTCCCTCCTTTTATGGAGGAAGCCCGAGCCCAACAGTGGGACGTATGTGGGCTACGATGATGATGATGATTTAGATGGTAACAGTTTTTTCTCACAAAACAAGAATATTTTCCTCAAAAAAGTAACCTGAAAAAGAGCAAAACCAAGGATTGAGAGCAGAGCTGTCTAGATTAAGAAACTACTCAATTTCCAAAGCTATTTTTATTCACGAGGGCAGTGGAAAAATTATTACGAGTATTTAATTATTTAATTTAACTTTCCGTGTGGTGCATGCAAGAGAAAGAAATCTCGAAATAAAACCCTATCCCCACCCAACCCATCTGACTAGCGTGGTATAGTAGATGAATTTCCCCCTACTGTGGCTGTTTCTCGAATTCAGCAATGGGACATGAGCCGTAATAACGATAATGATAACTAATTAGATTTCATAACAAATATAGTATTTCTACTAGGTATTCGTACCTATTGCAGTTAATTTGGTAATAGAGTTTTGGCGTTAACTCTATGCGGTGTCCTTGGCCCGGTTATTTGACCATCGCTGTTTCATGCCATTCTAGTAAACCTATTTCACGATGCAGACTGAACATACATAAATGATATTGAAAATAACGAAAAACGTTTCATGGTTCATAAAAAGCTACGTTCACGCGTATCATGCCAGCTTCATAAATAATGGCTATAAACTAGAGCACTAGGTAAGGTACAAACGCTTCGATGATTTCGTGCCATAAATATGCGACTATTGATCGATTCGAATCCCGGGTTGAATTATCAGGTAATCTATCATCCATAAATAAAACCCTTGAAACACAACTCTGATTTCTGATGATTAAGCAAGTATTGTATACATTTTAAATAAAACTATTTTTACGAATTTTATACCATTTGTATTTGATTTTTTATTGTTCGGCGTTTTGAACACTTTTCAGTCCACCCGTGACTATGAACGCTGAAGTGTTTGAAGCGTCAGGCAATCAAAGTCAAATATAAACGCAATCAAATACGTACAATTAGTTTTATTTATAACAAAAAATTATGTTAAAAAGCGTTTTGGCTAGCATGATATAGCAAGCCAATTTTACTCACATTGTGGAGAAATTTCGCCTGAGTATAAGTTCAAAAACAGAAGCTTCTATCAAACATATATTATCTTACTATCGATAATTATTCGGTATACTATTCTGGATTTAACCGCAATATACCTGGCCGTATGGCTAGATAATTGGCGCAGCGATGTGTCTAATATCCTGATATACTTTGTTGTACCTTCCTACCTACGTAGACCATGTTATAGACGTCGAACTGACCCCCAGTTCGTCCATTCCATTATCACTACTACCCATGGTAAATAACATGAATATATGTAGCGGAGGCCATACAACAAATTACTTAAGCTTAGTGACGTGGAAATAAAATGGATTATATATACATACATCTACAATATAAATATTACATAGCGAGTTATTTACAGAAAGATCCGTTGAAGGTGAAACCCGCAAATCCTCTTAACATACTTGACACAGCTTAAGTCGAAAAATGATAAAATATCGCAGAAACGTTTTTCGTGTGTATTTTTATAGAAAAGGTTTTATGAAGCCTGTGAAATCAAATCATTCATGTGATGACAGTAAAAATCCATCCTTTTATTTGTCGCGAGTGCCGTAAAAATTAACAAAGGGATGTAAGCAGATAACATCACTGCAAAAGAAAGCAAACTCAAATTAGATCAAGCCGTCTGACCAAGGAGGAATCATTCATCATCATTTCGGCTTATTTACGTCCCACTGCTGGGCTCAAGCCTCCTCCATAATAGGAAAGAAATTGACCTTACTATACCATGCTGGTCAGACAGGTTGGTATAGGGTTTTGTTTCGAGATTTTAATTATATGTGTGTAGAATCCTCCGCAACACAAGGATTATTTTCATAGTGTAGGACATTGTATTTATTAAAAAAAATCGGCTGTCTGTAAAGTCGATTTACTGACGATAGTTGAACGTGACAACGTCATAAGAAAACACTGATGGAATGGTTTCATTTTTCAAAAGAAAATTTTAATTTTATTTGTTTGATAGATATTTTGTATGGATCAAGCCTTAAATGGAACGCCTCAGAGCGAGGTAACGCCGCATACGTCATGTTTTTTCGTGTGTGCAGCCGGCTCCATCGAATTATAAGACGTTGTCACGTCAAACAAGAAAGTTGGATTAGACGGCTTTAGTACAGTATAAGCCACCCAAAAAAAGGAATGTATTAATTTACTGTAGCAAAAGGAGTTAAGAGTAACGTTTCATACTTTATGTGACCATATTTTCAACGCGATGCTTGAATAACAGTCCAGTTATTTTTGTATCAAAACGTAATACTTGCAGAAATAGGTATACGCCGAGGCCGAAGCTTCTCTTCGTAAGTCTTACAGAAATAGGTAAAACTATAGATTTAAAATCTAAAAAAAGTAAGAACACGTTTCTATCAGTATAAAAAATGCTCTGTTTGTAACAACGGAACATTTATATACGGCTGGGGACAATGGGAGAGACAATCCGAAAACGGGAATGTCCCGTTCAAAATGGGATGTATGGTCACGTTTTCATACCATCTGGAGCTGTGTCAATCAATATAAGATTGATTATATAGAGAGCTTTCATTGGTGAGCCATATATTTACCCACTAGACACCCTTTTTGACCGCCCCGAGTCCTAGAGCCCTATCACCGCATTAATTTATACTATGTTGACATTATGCTTTGGGACTGTTTCAAAAATTTTCAAGTCTATAAAGGGACGTTCTATAACTTTACAGACGTAAATATAACTAGCCTTCTTATTATCATCGTCTCGCCGTTATTTCAGTACATAGATTACAGCATGTTAATTTCTTATAGGCACAGATGGCAGATGAGCAACACTGCAAGGGATTCGGCTAAACTATGTTATCTTTTTATTGTTGGTGGTAAACGAGCAAACAGCTCACCGGATGGTAAGTGTCGCGCATGTATCCTTGCTAGGTTGCTGCCTACCCCGCGAAGAATGTTAAGGAAGTGTGAATTCGTGCAATAAGTTTCAGTGTTACTAAAGGCATCACCAAAACCCACTACCCGCAAACGCCCTCAGAAACTTGGGCTTCCGACTCTCTTGCTGCCGAACGAAGTGCACTAATAAATTGCTACTAATCAGACATCGATTTTGTTCGAGTGTGTGGTACTACTGCGAACGGACCGGCCCGTGGCTGTAGACAAACGACTGTCGACGGAGTGGTTCTACTACATACGACCGCCTTCCTCTCTTTTTTTAGACAGGCTATGGTGTGGTCACATCACGTCCGATCCGTCTGGGGCAGTCGCCTTACAGCCGTAGGGGCGCCGCGCGATCGCATAACTTGCCGTACGGTTAGTACTTATCATATGTCATGCGGGTGTGCCATTGGTCTCCTTGACCCATACTGAGGGGCCACACAAATATCTAAAATCAAATTTTCTGCTCAGTTTAGGACACAAGTCTTCCATAATAGGTGGACAATTAGTCTATTATAAAAAGCCAGTGTAACTATTTAGCATCAGATTTTCTTCTCTTGCAATGATGTTGTCTACATAATCATAGAAATATTTCTAGTAAAGTGTCCGTTCCGTGCCTAGTATAACGGGTTCGATTTACGCGTAGAATTTTGTCTGAACAACAAATTATTATACTGAATCAGGGTGTACTCTGTGTCCGTTAATTCTATGTTTATAAAAGTCCTCCGTAATAGAAGTATAAATAATCTTAATCCAGGGCATTGGAAAATCTTAGTGATTTTCCACAGTGCGAAAAGAAAATTATTAGTATATTATTTTGGCGGCTTTCAAAATGACATTCCCTTTAGGCATTCACAACGATACCGGCCATCAGTTACAAGTATGATAAATCAACGACACTTAGAAACTTTTCAGAGATCGACCTGATCAATAACCACGTCCGAAAAAGAACATAAATGCAATGAACTTCAGAAAAAAAATATGCGAACTCAATACTAGTGAATTTCAGCTTATTTATTTCAATAGAACGATGACAATAAGATACAGTTAAGGAACGTGATTCAACCTCGTATTCTTGCGAATGACTCAGTAGATGGAAATAGATTGCTTAGATTGCAAACAATGAACTTTATATGAATGTCTCTTATGTCAAGTCTTATAAAATGGCTTTTAAATCTCTAAGGAACAACAAATTGATATGAGAGAATTTTTATATAGATTCATACATTTATTTACATCGAGGTTACGGCGCTGCATTATTCTTTCGGGTGTCATCAAAGACTAACTACACTGAGGAATATAAGTAGATAACACCATTGGTAAAGAAGGAAAACTAGTAATATTGATATAGAGATCTATGGCAACCCAGATGAAAAACGTATTCTATTATATAAAATTTGTTTTCACTGAAAAGGACATATATAAGTTGCGTAAAGAAGAATCTCATCTCTCAGCCTATACGCGTCCCACTGTTGGGCTCGGGCCTCCTCCACGATGGGAGGGAATTTGACCTACTATACCACGCTGGTCAAACGTGTTGGTATAGGGTTTTGCTTCGAATTTTCTTTCTCTTGCATAAATATTATATCCCTTAGTCGTCTTTTACGACACCCACGGGCAAGAGGGAGGGTAGTGAATTGTATTGTATAAAGAATATATACGATGTATCAGGTTATGGGGCAACTGGTCAAACGGGTGCTAGGATGAAAAAAACATATGTATATATTTTATATATATATTTTAATACTAATTTAAATGTATTATACTGTTTATTATAACACGTATAACCATATTAATGTTAATAATTTTGCAGTATTGTTCCACTGACTTCACCTCAGAATTCGCTACCATTAATTAAACATACGGTTCGCTTCACCGAGTTCCTTGTTATTTAGAATTCCCAGTACTAGCGGATATATGTAACACATATTAGATAGAAGTAACCACAATCAAATACTGAAAATTCTCTCCGTGTACTTAGGCGGCATACACCACTCAATCCTCTATGGATATTCCGAATCTTATTAACTTTGATGGTAAAATTCTTGAAAATCGAAAGATTTGCAATCTCAATTTTCATAGCGTTATCAACAGACAGTTCAATTTGGGATAAACTGCCTTAAGCTTTTTATACCTATATGTTTTGATGATGAGGCAAATACTAAGTGGCGCACATTACTTGGTCTATTCATGTGACGAGCGAATGGACCGATTTGGGGCATCAGGAGTGATCATTGTTCAAGATGTATCTAGAGATGGTTCTTTGTCACTCGATTCTGGAGGTTCAAAATTCGGCAAAATGTAATGCAAAATATTATTTATAAAAATAACGAATTATCTTACAGTTCGGCTTCGAGTGAAATTAGGTCGAGTTTTGAAAGGGTTCCTATATGGTACATATCACAATCATTCAACATCATTTTAGCTCATACACTTTCCACTGTTGTATTCAAGCCCCTTCCCCAATAGGAGGGAAGTAGACCTACTATACCCCGCTGTTCAGACGTGTATAGGGTTTTATTTTAAGTTTTCCTTCTCTTACATAGACGATACATGACAATTTAATATCCGGTGAAATGTATTCTTACTCCGTCACCACACGGAACATATAGCCATGTATAAATAAGGTATGATGGTAACGTGACCGATTAAATAGAAAATACAGGAGTATGAACGACTGGGAACCCTTTTTCGACCAGAGATTTCTATTATTAGAAACCCTCAAAATATCAGGACCATAAAAGGTGCTAAAACCAATACATGCCTTTCTTCCGTTATAAATTCTCCTTAAATTATCGCGTTAGTCCTTTGGAAACAAGATTACCATAATTCCACCGACACTCACAAATATCGTCATCATTCTAAATGAAGACAAATAATAATCCTTTATCAGAGAAGAAATATTGCCTGAAACGACGCAACGTGTGTATCATACGTTCAACATAAATGAATATTTTATTTTTATCGTGAAGCAAAAACCATTAGCGAGTGTTTCTACTAAAGAATATATAATGAATGACGAGTAGATACTTAGGAATGATTAATTTTTACACCGTTTAAAAAACTTCGCAACCCAATTACGTCCTATAATTGTGCAAGAACCTCCTCCCGAATGAAAACAAGAACATTTATATATAATGTATGCTACAGTAATGTATTTTTTTTATTATAAACGGTGGCAAACGAGCAAACAGTACACCTGATGGTAAGTGTTGCTGCCGCTCATGGGTCTATACAAGGCCGCTGCCTACCGCGAAGAAAGTGAAGGGAGTGTGAATGCGTGCAATGAAGTTCGGTGATAAAGCCATCACAAAACCCACCTCACACAACACCCTCAGAAAGTTGAATTCCGAGTCTCTAGCTCATCGAACGAATCGCAGTAAGAAACAGCTCCTACTCAGACATCGATTTTCTGTGAGAGTGTGGTACTACCCCGGATGGATCGGTCCGCCGTTGTAAACAGACAACAGTCAACAGTGTGGTCCTACCACTATTCTTACTTTCAGTTCTCTCCAACAGCTTACTTTCAGTTTTAGTTTTCATTCTCATGAAGATATATCAGCTATCTACTTATATTACCTAGTTATTTAATTCGTCTTTCCGTGTGGTGACGGAGCAAGAATACAAATCACCACTCCCTATGTTGCCCGTGGATGTTGTAAGAGACGACTAAGGGATAAAATAAGCATATAACATTTGTGCAAGAGAAGGAAAATCCGAAATAAAACTCTATACCAACCTATCTGACCAGCATTGTATAGTAAGGTCAATTTCCTTCCTATCGTGGAGGAGGCTCGAGCCCAACAGTGGGACGTATATGAGCTGAAATAATGATGATTTAATTCGTCGGCAATCAAGGACTACTGAATTCTTCTTTTTGTTACAGCAGTTCGAATATCGGGCTCGGGCCTTTCATTGCCAGAGAAATTGACCTATTATAGGGTTGGTATAGGGTTTTATTTCGAGGTTTCCTTCTTTTGTTCTATGTAAAGCTTTAAATATGTGCTTTATCTCAGCCCATATAAGGCTCACTGTTGCAATCGGAGATCCACAATGCAAGTGAAATTAACATAATATAACCGCGTTGATCAGACGAATTGGTATTAAGTTTTATACCGAGTTTTCCATCTCTTGCATCAAATTCAGATGCGTATCATATTCTTTACGATACTCATGGATAATAAAGACAGTGATGAGTTACATTCTTACCCTGTCACCACATAACAGAAGTTAGTAGTATAACTGCCATCACATTATTTTATGAGAACAACCGCTATTATATACTTTTTCAAAAGGTGGTTTCCGTGTGGTGACGGAGTAAGAATACAACTTAACACCCCCTATCTTGCACATGGTTGTCATACAAAACGATTAAGGGATATGGCTAAGAAATATAAAGATAACATAGATGCAAGAAGAAGAAAACTGGATATAAAACCGTGGTCAATAGGTCAAATTCTCTTTTGTAGTGGACGAAGCTCGAGCACAACAATGGGAAGTAAGTAGCATGAGATTATGATAATGACGATAATAATTATATAATCATAATTTCAGCTCATATACATCCCACTGCTGGGTTGGAGCCTCGTTCACAATAGGAGTAAAATAGACCTACTACAGGACGCTGGTCAAAAATGTTGTTGCTTTTATTTTGAGTTTTCTTTCTCTTACATAGATGTTATATGCATATTATATACTGTCTTTTACGACACGCACGGGCAGGATAAGGGGTGATGAATGGTACTCTTACTCCGTCACCACACGGCAAGATATTTACATATATTTTTAAATACCACACCCATCATTAAGTAACTAATTCTTGTATTGCATAGGACTTTTCAAACATATAAATTAATACACAAATTACTTCCATTAAAACACGTGTGATATTCATACATAACACTCACTATACGTTGAATTTAATACAAAAAGCGTATTTAATTAATGTTTCACACTCACGTTGTTGATCAGGTAAAGACTAATAACAACGCAGTTAAACTGAGAACTATTTGCTTGTAATACATTCGGCCTTATTAATATATGGTTTATTTGTTAATCGATTGGCTTATTATATGTCTGCGTGGTTACTGAGTGCAAGAGAAGGAAAACTCGATATAAAATCCTATTCCAACATGTCGGACTAGTGTGAAATAGTAGGGAAATTTCCCTGCCATTTTGGAAGAGGCCGGCGCCCAACAGTGGGAGTTTTATATGCCGAGATGGTGACCATAGATTTGAAAACTGGACAGCGAAATCCATGCCGCTCTATTATCATTCTACATGTGGGCATTGATGGTCCAAAATAAAAAAAAAGAAATAAAATAGAAAAGCAGGACAAGTAAATGAAATGACAGGTTTTTATCAAGCTATTGCACCGAGTAAAGCAAGAGTGGCTGTCAATCTAAGTACAAGGATTGACTGTCTATCTGGGTCTAATACTCAAACTGGGTCATTTTATAGACACGACGCGCTAGCCGCATCGATAGAAGTGTGTATTACTACCACCAATGGTTAGAAGCATATGACATTCCATACTTCTATTCAATTTCTACTATCATACCTACCCAGGAAAGTGGGGATAGTGCCATAATTGTCAAGCTAGAAAGACAGGTGGATGAACACATTTGGATAAGCATCCCAAAAGAGTGATGATGGCGGCAATTTTCTGGTGATCCTTAGCGAGTTTTTGGGACTATTATGAGGAATTAACCTAATTTAATGAGAGTTGTATTCTTAATCCGTCACCACACATATATTATTAATATTCTTTGCCTTTAGCTAATAACTCTGATCAAAAGTTCTCAGTTTCTTTAACATTTCCAGTTTTTTTCATATTTCATATCAAGAGTGGTAGGACCACACTGTCGACGGTTATCTGTCTACAGCCGCGGGCCGGTCCGTCCGGGGCAGTACCACACTCTCGCAGAAAATCGACGTCTGAGTAGTAGCGATTTGTTACTGCGCTTCGTTCGGTGAGCAAGAGATCCGGAAGCCCAACTTTCTGAGGGTGTTTGCGTGTGGAGGGTTTTGGTGGTGCCCTTGGTATCACCGAGCCTCAATGCATGCATTCACACTCCCTTCACTTTCTTCGCGGTAGGCAGCGGCCTTGTAAAGGTCCATGAGCGGCAGCAACACTTACCATCAGGTGTACTGTTTGCTCGTTTGCCACCGTTTGCAATAAAAAAAATATATATATATTAATCATGGTCCGTCCCTAAGTCAAATAACGTATTATTCATTAATGGATCGATCAATCCGTGTGGTGACGGAGTAAGAATACAATTGACCACTCTCTATCTTGCCTGTGAATGTCGTAAAAGACCACTAAGTGATATAATATGCACATAACATATGTGCAAGAGAAGGAAAACTCGAAATGAAACCCTATACTAACATGTCTGACCAGCATGGTATAGTGGATCAAATTCCTTCCCATTGTGGAGGAGGCCCGATCTCAAGAGTAGGACGTATGTGGGCTGCGCTGATGATGATGATGACTTAAACATTTTTTAATGGGTTCCTACCACCATTGCAGAAATCACATATCAGAAATTTAATGTCCTTACAGTTCGACAACTTTTTATACTCCGTTTAGTCTACAGGTCTCACTCACTCTATCTACGATCCTTTAAATATCGCAAAAAAATGTCGTAAATACACTATTTATGATACTAGTACAATAGTTAAGACGGCACTGTCGCACAGATTTTATTGTTTCTTAGGTCCATATCTCTACAATAAAATTAATTAACATCTTCATATATATTCTCAAAATAAATATAAACTAAAAATATTGATAACAAAGTGGCTACAAACATTATCATATAGTGACACAGAGGATTTACTTACTCCACTGACATAATAAATGGGTATGGGACTCACCCAAACATACACGCACACATCCCCACACACACACATAAACAGATACACACACGCACACACACACTAAACTATATGATTTTCTCTATTTCACACAAGTAACACGAAATATGTAATATCTAAATCTGTTATTATTTTTGCTATTTATCCTGGAGGTGTGAGAGCCTGGTGATCTGTGACACAGGGTTCCCTACTATAGACACCAGCCTCTCACATAGGAAAGTTTGTCACCTATTTATGTTGTACCTGTATAATCTGTGTACCTTTGTGAAGGAGAAATAAATAAATTATTATTACTCTTTTTTTTTATTGCCAACGGTGGCAAACGAGTACGCAGCACACCTGATGATAAGTGAAACTGCTGCACATGGACCTTTGCAATACCAGGGGCACAGCCAGGCCGCTGCCTACCGTGAAAGAAATACTCTTCTTAAACCTCGTTTAAAGAAGGACATGTCATAGCGCTCGGGAAACACAGCAGCAGGTAGTTCATTCCAGAGCTTGCACGTACGTGGGAGAAATGATCGCTGGAAACGTACAGTTGAAGACCATAACGTTAAAATAACTCATGTATCTCTTATTATTATTATTATTGCCTAACTCCCGTTTAACCAGTTGTTCCATAACCTGAGACATCATGTATTACCACTTTAATTCAATGTTAAAAAGACAAAAGATTTATTGATCATCTTCATTATAGCTCATATATGTCCCATTGCTTTCAGCGTTCATAGTCACGGGTGGACTAACCGGATAAAAGCCATAAAATTGTTTTATTTATAATGTGTAATAGTCGCGTAAACATTAGAAATATTAATTTACAATAAAAGTATTTATTTCCTTATTTTATCCGTGCGGTAACGTAATAAGAATACAGTTCACCACTCCCTATATTGCCCGTGGATGTCGTAAAAGACGACTAAGGGATATAATATGTGTCTTGGACTTGAGCCCCCCCAAAATAAGAAGGAAATTGAACCACCCTAATCAGAGGAATTGGTGTAGGATTATATTTCGAGTATTTCTATCCTTTCACAGGTATTATATGCATATTATATCCCTTATGAGGGGATTACAAGGGTCGATTTTCGCCGTGCGGCTAGTCGCTTCACAAATTGCCTTACCAAGCCGTATCGCTAGCCCATTTACACAGTTACTAAAAGCACATGCGGCTCAGTCATTTGAAATGAAATGAAATTATTTATTGTGAGAGCAGAATTTACATGAGAGTATGAACTACATAGTACATATATTTTACAGCTCGTCACAAAACGAGTCCTACTCAGCATACTGCAGGTTAAAAACCTGCAACTGATCTTCCGTGGACTCGTTACGTTGACGTCACGAAATAGAGCGAATTAAACAAAGAGAATAAAAAAAAAAATAAAATATAAAATAAAACAAAACAAAATTTAGGATAAAACATAATTAATTACACCACGCCCAAGGTTATATCTACACACACAAACTTAAAATGCAAATAATAAAATAAAAATAAACTAGATCCATAGATACTTGTCCTTTGTACAATTAAATTATAGACAAACTTACTCTGTGGCAGCTCGAATGACATTTCACGGTGATGTACAGTCTGTACAGATGACATTTAGAATAGAACAACGTGGCGCAATTTATGTTTATATTAATCGGTTTAACATAATAAATATTGTTTAACATTTTGTTGCCGTCCAGATAATATAATTATCATGATGAGTAAATGAAAAGAAATGTAACTATAGGATATTTAATTAAAATTATAATAATGACAAATAAGATAATATTAGCATTTATTGCTGAAGCCCAAAATAAGATGGTAAGTAAAGTTTGAATTAATAATAGTAAATAAATATATTAGATCCAATTTTGACATAATATAAAGATAATTCTGATATATAAAGATAATAAAGTATATATATAAGTAGATAATAGAACTTAGATGGCACTAGTATCGTGTCTCAAAGCCTCTTCCGATTTTTGGTGCTCGAAAATGAATTTTTTAATTGTTATTTTAAAGCAATGTTCATTTCGCAGATTTCTAATGGGTGGAGCGATGTTGTTCCAATATTTTGTCGCTGCATAACGGAAACTGCCTCTGAAAGCGGCCGATCTATGGCACTGCATGGAAAGTTGGCCTGCACACCGCCGAGGCCCACAGGATCTGATTAGCGATAGCCAACCCAATTTATTGTATAAGTAGCTTGGTACTTAGTGATTCAAGACTCCAAAAAGGAGACAGACAAAATGGAGTTTGCGCCTATGCTTCATTTTTAAAATTATATTTTTGTTCAAAAACGGAGTGACATGAGCCCTTAGTGGAATATCAAAGCAAAAACGAGCACAAGCATTTTGCACTCGTTGAATAATTTTTTGTGTCCGTACAAGCAGACGTGGGCCAAAAACTGTATCCATATAATTTAACTTAGACAGGACCAGGGACTCCACCAGCTGCGAACGTAAACTTTCCTGTATGTAAGGCCTTATCTTATATAGAATTTTAAGCTTATAGAAGCAACTTTTTATGCAGGTTGCTACATGCTTTTCAAAACGTAAGCTGCTGTCCATATGTAAGCCCAAGTTACGAGCCTCACTTACACATTCAATTTGTTGTCCTAACATCACAACTCTCGCTGATGGACATAGTGTGCTGAGTCGTCGAGTGCTGCCCAACAACAAATATTTAGTCTTATTTGGGTTGAGCATAAGATTATTTTGGGTAGACCACGTGGCAATACTAGAAAGATCATCATTCAATCCGACATTACAGGGCTCACTATCCAGTTTGCTAGGACTACATACAGTCTCACAAATAAGTCCTGGAGTTGCGTCCAGCCTACCCCGGACGGGAGTCTCCGTCTTATTATCTCTGCGTTCATTTTTTGAACATTCCGGGCAACGCCAAGATGGTGATGTATACCCCTTCGGCAAACCAACACATGCCCGATGGTAAACACCATCACATAAGCTACACGTAACGCCCTCTATTGGGGACAAAAATTTCGCACAACCTCCACACTTAGTAGCTGGCATATTGGTTAAATTATTAGTTAGCTATCGATTGTGCCTAAAACTTTCGGTGCAGAAAAGATAGATGGCGCTGTGCACAATATGGGAAGTCTAGATACTCACTAGGGCTGAAATACCATGAGATAAACACGAAAATCCTGACACGGGAACACAACACAGACAATTCTCAGTTATTAAAACATATATAGGATTTAAATAAATAATACACTTTTATTTTTTTAACGTTAAGGTAGAATTAATATCACTGTCTTAGTATTTAAGTTAATTTCCAATATTAATAACATTCCACACATCAAAATCACTGGATAACGTTTGCTAAAGCGAATTAAAGTACATAAAACCGATTACACTATGAACTGGTTAATCTTATACAATTATTCCCTTAGTATGATACGAAACAAATATGAACTTGTTATGCTCGCTCGCCATTCGTGACGTCACCCCACCCATTTCGGTCGAAAATGTTGAGGAGAATAGCTGTTTCTGCCGAAATTGAAATGGTTATTCAATTATTCAACTTTGTTTGAAGAACAAAGAGAGAAGAAAAACAAAAGGAAAGAAGAAAACGTAATTTTTGAGTATGTGGATGGATTTCTCGATGTATGGTCTTGGGTGCTACGGATACTATACATAGAATCGCTGTAGTGGATACAACATGCGCGAAACATTCCTTCATGCGGCGGGCGATGGGCTGCAACTGATTGTTTACACGGTCGATTTTAATCACCAGTCGCATGCGACCGATCGCCGCGCGGCCAAACTTGGTTGCTACCCAACTGTGGCGTTTGCGGCTTTAGTCACTTGCGACCTAATTGGCATTTAGACGGTCGATTTACGCCGTGCGGCCAAAATTGTGCGGCTTTAATCACCCGTGTAAACCCGCCTTTAGCCGTCTTTTACGACACCCACGGACAAGATAGGGAGTGGTGAATTGTATTCTTACTCCACCACACGGAATACTAATATTATAAAGTTTGTGAGTGACCATGTTTATTACCTTATCACGCTCTAGCGTTTCGTACAATTTTGATATTTGAATTTGGCATTGAGGTATCTAATACCTTCGATTAACACATAGGATTGTTTTATCCCGGTATATGTGTACGTCGATAATAGTTCAATTTTTTTTTAATCAATGAAGTATAATCCGTTAAACGGATTTCGACAAAATTTCATTTTGGGTATGTTACATTTTACGCGAATGGGGGCTGCGGACTAGGGTTGCCAACTATACTTTATAATAAAGTATCCTACTTTATTTTTGGTAATTATACTTTTACATACCAATAAAGTATCTGAAAATACTTTATTTTCCAACCTCTACTGTGATGCGTAAAACAAAACACTCATTATGAGTACTTAACTGTTTAACGGTGCACATAAGTAAAAATGGATGATGAAAATAATTTATAGTTACTAAACCAAATGTGTGATGTGAATCAGACTATATATGTGCACACATATATTGGAGTGGTAGGACCACACTGTCGACAGTTATCTGTCTACAGCCGCGGGCCGGTCCGTCCAGGGTAGTACCACGCTCTTGCAGAAAATCGACGTCTGAGTAGTAGCAATTTGTTACTGCGCTTCGTTCGGTGAGTGAGAGAGCCGGAAGCCCAACTTTCTGAGGGTGTTTACGTGTGGAGGGTTTTGGTATCACCGAGCCTCAATGCACGCATTTACACTCCCTTCACTTTCTCCGCGGTAGGCAGCGGCCTTGTAAAGGTCTATGAGCGGCAGCAACCCTTACCATCAGGTGTACTGTCTGCTCGTTTGCCACCGTTTGCAATAAAAAAAAACCCAAAATTACGTTTTTAAGGCAATAAAAACATAAAATGTGAAAAACACTTTATTCTTCCAAATATATTTTTCTTATGCGTTTTTTTGTCAAAAAAGTTGGCAACCCTACCGCGGACACAAACTAGTTCTGGATATTATTAAAAAAAAATATATTAATATATGTCTATTACATATTTATACCTATTATGTATTCATTGTATCCTTAAAACTCAGTTAATACTACATTGCTGACTGTAATTGACGTCGCTTAAATCAACAAAATGGAAGAAAGTACAAATATTCCGCCTGTGTACACGCTTTGTATATATTATGTTTGGTTTCACGTTAAAAGCTATGTGTGGATTATAGGAATCGTTATTTCAGCAGCGTGTTTGATAATACAATCCTTACTATTTATCCTCAAACCAAAGATAAGAGAGCGTGACCAAAAAATTTTAATACATATGACTGCGGCGAAACTTGTTAAATCAATCATAGAATACTTCGTATCTGATATAATCATCTATGAAAACTCCAGTTACGTACAACGTCTACTATTGTCATCGTATGTTCAAGCAGAAGCAATATTATTATGCTGGATGTTTGTCTACACTAAAAATTTACACGACAAATTTGTTACAGTTTTTGTGAGTAAAAATTTAAATATATTTTTAACTTTCTTAATTATATTATGCCTGACAACACCGCAAAGTGTAATCTATCCACTAATTATGTTTACGAAAATAGATAGAACAATTAATGTAATTTACAAAATCTCAAAATGTATTTTAGTCAGTATGAATTTTTTAATTTTCTGCAAAATATTTTATGTTTTAATCAAGTGTAAAAGAAAAGACAGCGGATCTGATTCAGCTAAACTTTACTCTATTTTAAAGATATGTGCAGTCTCGTTTATTTTGTTATGTACTATTGGTTTATCGGTTTTTACAGCAATTTTGTTTGAAATCCTTATCTTATACCGCATTTATTGTTGTAAAGATGTGGAAACTTTTTTATGTATTTTAAATTCATTTCAAGGAGTTCCAATAACTGCTGTGTTTTTAATTCTACTAAAAAATGCAAACTAAAGAACTAATTAATATACGTATACAAAAATGTTATTATAATCTACGCTTAATAATACGTTACTATTATCTGTACTAATCCAATTCATTTGTTTGCTAAGTTTAATAAAGTTTATATGTAATTATAGTATTATTAAAGATTAGATTGATTTAGACCGATCAAGCCTATTATTTTAATTTTAATGCAAACTATAATAATGCTAACTAAATTGACCTAGATTGACCCGGACCAACTCCATCTGGTACCATTTGGGTCAACGATTAGAAACTTTTTGCAATATGTCAAAACAGATGACATATTGCGTCGACCCCAAGTAATTGGGATAAGAGCAAGATGATGATGATGATTATAGGCTAACTAAAATGAACGCTTTTTTGTTTTATTTTATTTTTTTTTTTTATAGGCTAGTTCAGAGAGAGGGAAACTTGGAGGGCATTGTGGATAATTCTGAGAATTTAATTTTTATCCTTGTTTTAATTTATTATAGAAAAACTAATGTTGATTGTAGATTAAAAATAATATTATTAGTATTTATGATGGAGTTTAATTCCGTATTTGTTTTGTGGTAAAAAGGTGTGTGGTTGTTTCATTTTGAAAACCTATAAATGAAACAGGAAAGACGTGAACCATTGGGATATATATTGTATTGTTTAAATATAATATCATCATCATCTTCTCGGCTCATGTAGCTACATCCCTCTGCTGGGCTCGAGTCACCTCCACAATGGGAGAGAAATTGACCTTATTGTACCATGGTCAGGTTGGTATAGAGTTTTGTTTCGAGCTTCCCTTCCATAAATGTTACGTGCAAATATAACCCTTAGCCATCTTTTACGATATCCACGGGCATAAGAGAAGGCTGGTGAATTGTATTCCTATTTCGCCATCACACAGACAAGTGCCTAAGTGTGACGAATAAACAAAGACTGAGAAGAAGAAATAAAAGACATAATAGGTATTGCGCTATCTAGGTATGATACCAGTTGTTCTATAACCCGAGACATCATGTTATCATCATCACCATCATTTCAGCCTATCGCCGTCCACTGCTGGACGTAGGCCTCCCTCATGTTGTGCCACAAAGTACGGTTTTGTGCCGCCTGCATCGAACGACGCCCAGCAACTTTCAGCAGCTCGTCGGTCTACCTAGTGGGTGGGCGTCCTACACTGCGTCGTCCAATACATGGTCGCCACTCGAGAACCTTTCTTCCCCAGCGGTTGTCAGTTCGTCGAGCGATGTGGCCTACCCATTGCCACTTCAGCGTGCTAATTCTTCGTGCTATGTCGGTTATCCCTGTTCTTCTGCGGATTGCCGTATTCCGGATTCTATCTCGCACAGAAATCCCGAGTATAGCCCGCTCCATAGCACGCTGAGCGGCTTTGAGCCTTGTTATGAGGCCTATATTTAGGGATCACGTTTCCGTGCCGTAAGTCATCACTGGTAACACACACTGGTCGTAGACCTGTATTTTCAGACATCATGTATACCAACTTAATTCAATGTTAAAAAGACTAAAGACTTCTTTATCATCTTCATTACAGCTCATATATGTCCCACTGCTGGGCTTGAGCATCTTCCACAATGGGTGAAAAACCTTGAATTACTATACAGCGTTGGTAAAAGTGTTGAATAGGGTTTTATTTAAAGTTCTTCTCTTGTACAGATATTATCTGCATAATATAATCTTTTAGTCGTCTTCTACGACACCTACGGGTAAGCAAGGGGTCGGTGAAGTGTATTGCCACCCCCATATGGAAAATATTTTAGTCTAGATATACTCATCAAATCGATAAATAATTAATAATAAGTACAATGCACCACTCCCTATCTTGCTCGTGGATGTCGTAAAAGATGACTAAGGGATACTATACGCATATAACATCTATGCAAGAGAAGGAAAACTCGAAATAAAACCCTATACCAACCCGCCTGAGTAGCGTGGTGTGGTAGATCAATTTCCCTCCCATTGTGGAGAACGCTCGAACTCAGTAATGGTGATGTATATGATCTATAATGATGATGTGATGACTAATACTGTTTCATTGCAGCCACTACAGCATTAAGGTGTAAGCTTGCTCGTTTGCCACCAGAATAAAAAACACTGATATGATGGACATTGCGAATGATGATCTACTAAGAACTGAATAACAATTAGAGGGCAAGCATAGTTATCACTTTTGAATTAGCGTAATTACCTGCAATGCTCTAGTTAGCACATATGTTTTAATACATAGAGAACTCGACTTCTTATTAACACCAATTTATGGGTAATGGAAAAATAGAAGGATTTTTACGTCGGCGAGAAGGGGGTAACACGACGTGCAGACCAATGAAGTCAAGTCAACTGTATCGATGGATCTGTAAATGAACGGGAGCGACCATTTTGAAGGACTCGATATCGCATAACTATTGTTCACGACCAAATCGTTACAATCTGAGGAAATTAAATCTGGACATCATGTCCAGATGGATCGATGGTTTTCATGTATAAAATTATTTAGACCAAATAGCGAACGAAAATCATGTCCTAACCATCGATTCTGTTTTAATGAAGTTTTATACAATAAATAAAACATACCTATGAATTTAAGATTTTATATGATACTAACGAATTCCCGCTGTTTCATCCGCGTAGTCCCTGTTCGCGTGGGAATCCCTGAATAAAATATAGTCTAAGTTATTCTTTATACAGACAGCTGATAGTAAAATAATATCAAAATCCGTCCAGCCGTTTTGAGGATTACCCGGAACAAACAGTGAGTTAGACGAAAAATATTTAAACTGGTTTTTAGACCTAGGTATCGTGTAAATAACCGCGTGGGCATAAAAAACGTATTATTTTGACACTACAAAAAGACTCTTAAATTTTATTTATTAGAATGCACAAACTACCCCAACAGACGTTCTAGTCAAATCTAAAAAAAAACCGGCTAAGTACGAGTCGGAGACGCGCACGTAGGTTTCCGTCTATAAAAATCGCGTTTGTTGTATGGGAGTCAAACCCCAATTAAATATTTATTTTATTTTGTTTTTAGTATTTGTTGGTATAGCGGCAATAGAAATACATAATTTATATAAATTTCAACTGTCTTGCTATCATGGTTGTTGAGATACAGCCTAGTGACAGACAGACGGACGGACAGACAACGAAGTCTTAGTAATAGGGTCCCGTTTTTACCTTTTGGGTTCTGAACCCTAAAATGGACTTCCCCTTAAAATCAATCGCAGTGCCAAAGACCGAGTCCAATTTTTAATCAAAACCCTTCTTGAATTCACTAGATTCTAGTAACTAGAACATCCGCTAAAAATTCTACAGGATCGATTCTCCAGCTATTTAGGAGTTCAGTTACATACACGGACAGAAGAATTCCATATATAAAGATCAATCATCATCATAGCCCACATACGGCCAACTGTTGGGCTCGGGCCTCCTCAATAACTGTGTATATGGTAATTTATACTTGTTGATGTGGAACATCTATAGGCGAGGGTGGACCTGATCGTTGTCGTGGGGCTAAACGCCACGCTTAGATATGTACATTTGTGTAACGAAACCATAACTTGCTTTAGAATTTTGTACAACGCCATCTAGTAAGCTCAAAATAAATTATTAACCTAAACACATACCTATAATGAAAACAAATGTTTACTGAATAAAAATCATCATTTTCGGGCAAAATCGTAATATTTTATTAATACTTTATGCCATGCCATATTAGTTCCTGTCGTAATCTGATCTTTTATCCATATTGCAAATAACATTTAATAATTTTACAGTGTGTTAGTTTAATACATAAATATAAAACAATTAAAAATATAAAAAGCTTATTCGAAGTGGTCTCCATTGGCCGCAATACTGTCTTAAACGTTGGGACCAGTTGTCAATAAAAGCACACACTCTTTCCATGGGAAAATTCTTCACTGCCAATCGTCCGGATTGTTTTAGGGACTCCAAATTATCCTGGCATTTAGTGCAAGCTGTACTCTCTAAAATTGACCATAAATCATAATCCAGCGGACTAAGATCGGGACTAGACAATGGCCAGTCTTCAACTCTGATGAAGTCCGAAATGTTCGTTTCCAACCAAGACTGCGTAGACCGAGCCTTATGACCTGGCGCCGAGTCTTGCTGGAAGAACCATTCATGGGTATTGAACATGGTGTTATTAAGGGGTTTCACTACCTACTAAAGAATGGTATCTTGATACATATGTGTCGATGTTTTGAGACCTTTTTCACAAATGTATGGCTCAGTCACTCCTTCACAGCTAATACCTCACCAAACCATCACTGAAGTCGAATAATGCCCACGTTGTTACGATTTTACCACTTGTTCAAAATGAAAAAGACCTGCGTGCCCTGAACATCGTGTGAAAATTTGTCTCAATTGTGTTTAAGTTGCTCAATTGTGTTAAGACTTTAATCTAAGTTCATTTCATTACTGATTGATCTCAAAAAGTGTTCTTTTAGTTTTTTCAAGAATAAAAAGTTTTATATTTCATTAAACAATTTTTTTTCGTTTTACTGTATTTTTTTCGTTTGAGTGATTTAACACCCCTGTGACTATACGTGTTCAATTACACTATGTTACCATCCTAGAGTTAAAGACAGGGGTAATGTGAGCACGCTGCCAAATCTCTGGAAAGGTGCCTTCGCGTAAACATTTATTAAATATTAGATAAAGTGGAGAAGAGATAGAGCTAATAGTTCTCAATATAAAGGCAGGTGGCAAACCATCTGGACCAGAACCCTTATTTACATCTAATCTTTTAATTGCATTTTGCACAGAGGCAAGTGGCAAGGAAACGTCGGTAACCTAAGGTGAATTATATGCATACGAATTAAGTGGCAGCCATAAAGTGGAGTTAAAGTTCGAAGGTTCGTATATAGAAACAAAATATGACACAAATATAACGTAACGTATAGAAGGTAAGTTCGCGCACAAAAAGTGAAGCATTTCAATTGGAGCCTAATGGAGCTTACGCCGGAACCGTTCCGTAATGTACAAGTCATTGTACTGCACGTACGTACGCAACTCTTAGAAAATAAATAGGTAATTATGACGGTTTGTGCATTCAAATGGTGTCATAACACAATTGAAAAACTTAAAAAGGTTTTTAACATTACTTTTAAAAGTAATTCGACGATTTATGTTAATAAAAACAAAATTTTATTTCATAATTTGTATAGTGGTGTGCGTGTGTACGTGTGTCTGCGCGCCATTAGTATTTTTAGATTCATGTTTCGAACTTTCGAAGTATTGACACTATCCTTCTATACGTTTTTATTCTAAGTTAAACGCATTATACGTAATTCTAAAAAAAATATTAATATATCCTTAAATATATTTATGCATAATATGTGTTCATTATATCCTTAAAACTCAGTTAATACACCATTGCTAACTGTAATAGACGTCGCTTAAATCATCAAAATGGAAGAAACTACAAATATTTCCTCTGTGTGCACGTATTGTATATACTTTGTTTGGATTCACGTTAATAGCTATGTGTGGATTATAGGAATCGTTATTTCAGCAGCGTGTTTGATAATACAATCCTTACTATTTATTCTCAAACCAAAGATAAGAGAGCGTGACCAAAAAATTTTAATACATATGACTGCGGCGAAACTTGTTAAATCAATCATAGAATACTTCGTATCAGATGTAATCATCTATGAGAATTCCAGTTACACAAAACGTCTACTATTGTCATCGTATGTTCAAGCAGAAGCAATATTATTATGCTGGATGTTCGTCTACACTAAAAATTTATACGACAAATTTGTTTTAGTTTTTATGAGTAAAAATTCAAATATATTTTTAATTTTCTTATCTATATTATTCCTGACAACACCGCAAGGTGTATTGTATCCACTAATTATGTTTACGAAAATAGATAAATCGATTAATATAATTTACGATATCCTAAAATGTGCTTTTGTAACTGTGAATTTTTTAATTTTCTGCAAAATATTTCATGTTTTAATCAAGAGTAAAAGAAAAGGCAGCGGATGTGATTTAGCTAAAATTTATTGTATAATTACTACTTTAAGGATATGTGCAGTCGCGTTTATTTTGTTATGTACTGTTGGTTTATCAGTTTTTACAGCAATTCTATTTGAAACTATTAACTTTAACCACATTTATTGTCGTACAGATGTAGAAACATTTTTATGTATTTTAAATTCATTTCAAGGAATTCCAATAACTGCTGTCTTTGTAATTCTATTAAAAACTGCGAAGTAATGAACGAATATGAGTTTTATATATACAAAAATGTTATTATGATTTACAATGTATTCAAAATTATTATGACCTATACTAATGCAGTGCATTAGTTTCCTTAAGTTTAACACAGTTTATATGTAATTATATAATTCCATTGATTTGTACAGATCAGGCATATTATTTTAATTTTATTGCGTATTATAAGGTAATTAAAATAAACAGTTTTTTATTTTATTTTTATAGAGTAGTTCAGAGAGAGGGAGACTAGGAGAGCAAGGTGGATAACTCTGAGAATGTTATTTCTATTCTTGTTTTATATTATAAAAAAATAATGTTGAATGCCGATTCAAATATAATATTATTAGGGTCTGGATGATGAAGCGTAGCTCCGTATTTGTTTTGCGATAAATTGTTTCGTTTTGAAAACCTTATAGATGTCACACATCCAATGAAACAATCAATTTATTGCAAACCAAATTTCCCGATCGCATAATATCACGAAAATCAGCTGTTATGTGGCCAGCCAGATCGTGTGATTTAACACCACTGGATTATTTTTTGTGGGGCTATGTTAAGGACAGTGTCTATACGGAGCCAATCGAATCGATTGCAGCCTTAAAACTCAAAATCTGTGATGTGATTAACGAACTAGACCCGCCATTTTTCCAAAAAGTGATTAAAAACTTTGATGAAAGAATCGACATCTCTCAGCGTGGTCGTGGTGGACATTTTCCAGATATCATTTTCATTCATAATTGTCGAACTTTTCTCTTCGTAATGCAATAAAAAATTGAATCATCTTCATCTAAATTTCTTGTTTTCTTGTTTTTTTTTTTTTTAGGTGGGTCGCGGTCGGCGCGCCTCCGCACCACTCCGTCCGGGGCGACAGAGGGGTTTAAGCACGCAACTCCCGCAACCCACCCGAAAACCACCTCGCCTTCGTCATTGGGCCGACCACCGGAGCAGGTTTACTTGTCGTCAGTGGTCGGCCCGACAAACAAAGTTCTTGTTGAAAAACCCTTTATATCTTATATATAAATTTATAGCGTACGTGTGTATGTCACTAAACTCCTCCTAAACGGCTGAACCAATGTTGATGAAATTTTTTGTGTGTTTATCAGGATTCGAGAATGATTTAGATTCACAATTGGACCCCGTAGGTGGCGCTTTATTTGAACAGAACAACATCTGTTGGGTCAGCTAGTATAATTAGTATAGTTTTATTTCGAGTTTTCCTTCTCTTGCGTAGATTTTATATGCGTATTATGTGCTTGCTTCTTATCAAGCCTTATTGAGAATGTAATTGTTTCTCAGATGGGAGCAAATGTAGGAGAGTTGGTGGTATATTTGTAGCCGTTACCACATAGCAAATTTTAACCAAATACAATTTCCATGAAACTCATCTATTTTTTTTTTTGACAACACCCTGCACTAAAGAAATAATCCTTGTTTTGTGGAGAACTTTATAAACATATAATTAGCAGATACAAATTACATTCAGACTTAGAACAACAATTTGTAGATCTCACAAAATGTTGTCCTGCGTGGGATTTGAGCCCCGACACTGGCTCGGTAAGTCGGTATCTTAACCACTACGCCATTTGTTCAGCCTACGTTTACGCCATCTACTAGCCTATCTGTTAGCTAATGTCATGGCAACTGCTGAGATAACTAAAATTGTATTTGATGTATTATGAATATTATTATTAATATGGTTAGTATGTTCAAACAGAAAGCGCGAAGCCGTTGGTGCAGCGATTACTTTACAATTTAATAAGCTACTGAACATAAAGGCTCTGCATTACGGTACTAAGATCAAGTGGCAGACAATGCGTCGTTCAAAATATTACCACAGCTCTGTAAAGACACGCCATGCGATCACGATTTCACGAAGTTTTAAATCACGCCTGATATGAAAAGATTTGATAGCTGATATAATTCTGCGACAAAAGTCTTTTGAAATTCAACGAAACAATGTAAATGAATACAGTTATGTGATTTTCTTCAACCATAGACCTAACTTTCTATTTGAAATAACATTATTAGGGATTTCATCAATTTAAAGTGTGCGAAACGTCGAGAAATCAAAATTTACATACCAACTTGATAAAGACCGTAGATATATTTTTTGTAATACTCGCCTAAACATCAGTGGGCTGAGCACGAATATTTGCGTCAAAGTATTCGTATTGTTATCGAGAGAACTTTGTATGGGATTTGAAGCAGCGCCTCTATCGGACGATAGGGGCACTACTACAAATCCATACATATGTATATCTTAATAACGTTACGAATACTTTGACGCAAATATTCGTGTTAACCCCACTGGAATCATTATGGGCCGACCACTGATGTCAAGTAACCCTGCTCCGGTGGTCGGCCCAACGACGAAGGCGACGTGGTTTTCGGGTGTTGCGTGCTTACGCCCCTCTGTCGCCCCGGACGGAGTGGTGCGAGGAGCGCGCCGATCGCAGCCCACCCCAAAAAAAAAAACTGGAATCATTACGCTAACTTTCTATTATAATTTTCCACTTGTGTTCCCAAAAAAGAAGACAGGAGTAGCTTACATATATGTACCTATTTCACGATGAAATACTCAGTTTCACATTTTACGTGACTCGTTTAAGGCTCAGTGTGATTGATTTTCGTTAAAATTCATTCAGGTCATATAAATTATTTTCAAACGATTAATCGATATAATCTGTTTCTTAGAAGAGCGACTTGTTATTTCAATCAATTATGTAGCCTATAAATAAACATCAAATCATCATCATTAATCGTGTTAAGTACCTACTGAAATTAACGCTATGTGATAACCGATTTCACAGTAGTAGGACTACTGTTGACAGTTGTCTGTCTACAGCCGCGGGCCGGTCCGTCTGGGGTAGTACCACACTAAGCAGAAAATCGACGTCCGAGTAGTAGCAATTTTATACTGCGCTTCGTTCGATGAGCGAGAGAGCCCGACGCCCAACTTTCTGAAGGTGTTTGCGTGTGGTGGGTTTCGGTGATACCTTCAGTTTTACCGAACTCATTGCACACATTCACACTCCTTCACTTTCTTCACGGCCTAGCAAAGGTCCATTAGCGAAAGCAACACTTACCAACAGGTGTACTGTTTGCTCTGAGGTCCTCCCCGTGCGGGGGACGTTGGTCGAGGAGAGGATACTCCTCAAGGGGTATTCCGTCGGGCCGACCACTGACGACAAGTCACCCTGCTCCGGTGGCCGGTCCAACGACGAAGGCGATGTGTCACGGGTGGGTTACGGATGTGCGTGCTTACGCCTCTTTGTCGCCCCGGACGGAGCGGCGCGAGGAGTGCGCCGACCATAACCCACCCCAAAAAAAAAAGGATTTGCTCGTTTGCCACCGTATGCAATTAAAAAGAAACCGACTATGAAATGACGGTACTATATTATATATCCACCTACTTAAGTAATGTTTTTTATGCTTCATAATCTCGCCAAATATAGCTGGGCTCGAGCCTCCTCCATAATAAGAGGGAAATTAAACTACTATACCACGCAGATCAAACGGTTTAGTATAGAGTTTAATTTCGATTTTTCCTTCTCTTGCATAGATGTTATATGCATATTATATCCCTCAGCCGTTTTTTACGACATCCACAGGCATGATAGTATGTGGCGAGTTGTAGTCTTACTCCGTCACCACAAAGAAATTTTTGCTTACTCTGGCTGTAATTTCTGGTCACGCCCCTGTTTGCCAACGAAAGAAAAGTAGTTAAATTTTGATAATCCTGACTATATCCTTTTTCTATTTCTATTATCTACGTCGTCAGTTTAGCTAAAAACTTTTAAGATGTGGTAAAACCATGACTAATGGTAGATAATTAGTAATCAAGTGGCAAGTCTTCCGATCACGCCTAATCGATTACCAGTCAAGGGCGTCCGTTGAAAGCTATGGTTAAATAATTACGTAACTACGCTTTTAAATGAACTTCAGGAATATTCACCAGTTACGACACAAACAGACAGGATACAGGATGGATACTGGATTGGATCACTTTTAATAACGACTATATTAAACGCAATATACACATATTATGTTGCACAATTTTTTCGTAACCATGCAACTGACACTATTTGAAGAAATGTAATTTTTTTAGAGTATTGAGCATCTTTTTGTTTGGTTATTGCTTGATTCCTTCCATGTGGAAGGAGTGTTATAGCGAGGCGGCTTCAGGCTTCATAACCTGTCAGACACACTCACTTCTTCTTTTCATTTTGATCGAAGCACCAAAGTGGTCGACCCAATGGCGGAGAGAACCCGGTGCGTTATGGGGCCGCGCTGACCATCGCCAATTCAAATTGAACCGTGTGATGTTTGACAGTCTTATACGTGTAATCTGACATGTTTTTTATAATAATTGTGATATACGTATTACTATTTTAATCCAGTAATAATATTATTTATGTAAATATACGCTGATTATAATGATATAATCACCGGTGATTCATTTCCCATTCTAAAATTACCTGCTTCTATGCATCAATTATTGACTGTTTTAATTATACTTAATTAGCGATTACTAATAACTGTTTCATCGATCAAGTTAAATCGTATTAAATTGTATAAGAAAAGACGTGTCTTATTTTTCTATATTAAAAGAAAATAGATGCACACTCCACTTGAAGGTAATCGGCTTTAGCACCTATATGATAAAAGCACTCCAGTTTTTTAGTTTTATATACCTCTAGCATTAGGAGGCTTCATTAAATGAATCACGGCAAAAAATATATATAGAATTTTTACTCACCTCGTCTGCGAATCACACACAGTCGCAAGTTGTTTGCTAAGAAAATGGAAACGTCGCTTATAGACTTTATAACCATCTAACTAATTTGGCCCAAACCAGTTTCATTAGAAACGATATAACGCGAAAGGTTTAAGACCCCTAAAAAATGCATTAGGACGTTAGATGGCACTTCGATCGATTTTAAGGAATTATATTTTTCTTTTAATTGTTGGTATATGGCTGTGAATATTGCCAACTCTATCACCACCATTCGACGAGGCAGTAGACTTGCGGAAGGGGGTGGATCGAACGCGAAAGGAACTCTTCTACAGTGACACATTCCACCGCCGGCAAGTATGGCTGTGCAGGCGTTAGTACCTATGCCTAATACCGCGGGCGACTGGACCGGGGAATAGTCCGTCGGAGGGATGGGACCCGAAAGGGTATCCCGCCGGGCTGACCAGGGAGAGGGAATATGGTGAGTTATAGGGTCGCGCGCCGCCCCTTTATCACCCCGGCAGGTACAAAGGGCATGCGTCCAGACCATAAAAACCTGCCAAATATAGATCTGAGCTATCAAAATCTGATACCTCTAGCCAACAATTATATTCCCAGAGAGAGTTGACGTCAGGCAGCTGGTCAGTCACAAAACTATCGGCAATAACTTTTACAACTATGAAAGAAGGGAAGAGCAGCATGATGATGGTTTTATTTGTTCAGAACAACGTCTGCTGGGATCAGTTAGTATAACTATAAAAATTATATCATTTTAGCTCAATTATTCAGCTGGCATATTGGACTAAATATCACCTAAAACTACCAAGTAATTTAAAATGACACAAACGTATACAAAACAATTTAAGTAACACATAATCGTGAAAGTGCAACAACGTGTTAGGTTTCAATTCTATCGTAAATCCGAGTGGCAACATGCGGGCAGAAGCACTCAACTACATTAAAAACCACATCACGATCGGAAACTAACACTGAGCCGAATGTTTTGCTAACAGCGTGCATCTCCCAGTATAGACTAACAACACTGACGAGTTATAAACTTTATATAGTGTAAATAAAACTACTTTTACGGATTATATACGTTTGTATTTGATTTATGATTACCCGACGTTTCGAACACTTTGCAACATTCATCGTCACGGGCGGACAAAGGTGTCTCACGTCCAACAAGTAATCGTTATTACAGACATTTACAATTATCTACCCGATACAGAAAATTAGTTATAAATTTAGTAAATTTTGACCCACATTTTAGTACAAATCAGTGTAAGAAGAAAATGATTCTATATGAAAAAATTATATTGTTTATGGTTAGTAATTATTAATTATTAAATTTGTAGCAATTACTGTTACAATTTGTTAATTTAAAACTAACAAAACTAATATACTTACTACCAGATCGGAACGCGGCCACACTGAGAAAGATCCGGCAAGAAAACTCAGGGGACATGATGCTAAATTAGTATTGATTTTTAATTTTAGATGCGGCTTACTTTGTCTTACTAAAAGATTTTTGCTTTATAAAATTATCTTTAACTATTATTATTGTGGATCAAATCTATATATATAATCTATATCCTATATATATAATCCGTAAAAGTAGTTTTATTTACAATGTGTAATACTCGCGTAAACATTCTGATGTTTAAAGTTGATATCTGTATCAACTTTATATAGACTTATGAATTCTGATATTTACGCGAGTATTACACTTTATACACAAAACTACTTTTACAGATTTTTCGCGTTTGCATTTGATTTTTTGATTGCCCTCCGATTCGAACACTTTTCAGCGTTCATAATCCCGGGAGGCTTAAGGTATCACATTAAGTCATCGTTGTTTTAGAGATTCATATCTACCCGCTACAGAATTAGTTTTTAAATTTTGATTTACTATTTGATACAAATACAAATAAAAAATCGAATACAAACAAGAAAATCCGGAAAAATAATTTAATTTATAAAGACTTTTTGAAATATGTAGTTTTTCTCATATCTCCCACTATTATGCGGAGACTACTCCTTAATGAGAGTGAGTTTGGTATACTATCTCAGGCTTGCCAGATAAGTTATATGGTTTAATTGGTAAAAGTTATCATATCGTTCTTCTGTGTGGTGACGGAGTAAAAATACAATTCACCACTCCCTATCTTGCCCGTGGATGTCGTAAAAGACAACTAAGGATATAATACGCAGATAACATCTATGCAAGAAAAGGAAAACTCGAAATAAAACCCTATACCAACCTGTCTGTCCAACATGGTATAGTAAGGTCAAATAATGATGATGATGATGATGATGATCATATCGTTTAATTGGAGAGACTGTAGTAATTTTTTTTTTAATTTAATGACTATTATTTGTAACATTTTTATTCATACTATAGCAACGTTAGGAAAGTAAACAAGAAAAGCCATCTTGATTGTAATGTAAAGGTGTCCCAAATGTAACGCATGATTTGAATTATATAGAAAACAGTTTTAAATATCTAGATTATTATAGGAGGATAGGGTTATTTATGGAATAACACATCGGGTAAATAGCCTACATGGTTATGCTGGCACATACGGCCTGTTTGGTTATAAATTTTCCTTGATCTTTCTGTAGAATTGTTGTTAAATTTGGTTGACGCAACATTTAATTTTAAGCGATGTGACCTGCCTATTGCCACTTCAGTGTGCTAATTTTTCCTGCTATGTCGATTCAATTGCAGATTCAGACCATTCTTCTGCGAATTGCCGTATTTCGAATTCTGTCTCACAGAGGAATTCCGAGCATAGTGTTTATGGCGCATTGAGCGACTGAGTTAGTTATGAGGTCATCACTTAAAGACCACGTTTCAATGGCGTAAGTCATCACTGGTAACTGGTAACACACACTGGTAGATTTGTGGTTTCAGATACTGAATTATATTAAATGAGAAGCTAAAACCCTCGACCACATTTGTACAAAATTTTTGAAATGTGGCTGCCAAACTTGTATTATTTTTGAAATATTGTTCAATAATGCTTTTGATTCAGGACAAAAAAATATTGCAATATGGCGGTAAATTAATATCTTTCGTTAATTTTGGGACACCAAATATTTTTTGGTGCGGATGAAACCAAAATGCTGTCATATAAGTTTTAATTTAAACTAGACATCAAACTTGAAGAAATAAATCTGCCTACTATAGAGAAAGCAGACTAGATCGAGATTAGAGACCGTTAATAACCATTGGGTCTATGAGGGCACCTTGAAGTTACCTTAACCAAACAATTTCTCGGTGACGGCAGTGGACATAATGAATTATTAATTGATTGGATTGGTCGAAGTTCTCATACAGCATACTGTGTAGATAATAGATGAAAATAAAAGCCAGTTATTTTATTCGTATTGTATGATAACACTGGGAAATGAAAGGGGTGCTGCCATACTAAATTCCTCTTTATTCACATGAACAAAAATTCTACTTTAAACAGTGCTATTTGATTCCATTGAGTTTTTGTGCGTTCATCAGATTTTCATAAAATGAAAGGTACATTTTGGATCTTATGAAACACAATATACTAACAGTCTCCTCATTATCATTTATCTCACGAGGCGTATCAACATAATCACGGCTTTGTGTCGAAACCACTAATTAAGCTGTTCTACCAATTCGTTCCATATTATTTTTATGGTTGATTTAGGCAAAAACAAACAAGATTTGGCTTACAGATTTCACAGCGTTTTAGGGTGAATGACATTTTTTTCGATTGGTTAAATAAACACAGCGACCATCCAGTACTGTGATTTTTCAACTGAAAGGTATCATTTACTGTGTGTAAAATAGTTAAGGAAACTTCTTTTGTATTAATCATCCTCAACTACGAATCGGCAACAAATCTTAATTTAATTTTTTGTAAACAAACAGTTGTCAACAGTATTTTTTTCCTGATTCGGTAACAAATGACCGACGTTATTATATAACGCGCAAATATGAAGTATTTGATGAAATTATAAAGGCTTATATGAAAATCATTTCTCATATATAATTCAAAAATATTTAGAGAAATATATATTTAAAACGGATTTTTGCAATATGCTTTGTAAAACATTTTTACTGATTTCAACTTAATGATTTCTAAAAAAGAATGATTATAGCTGTAAAGTCGGACGATGATTTTCCATAATAAGAAAACATTGATGAAAAATTGCATACTTTTATGAATTGAATTATTATCACTGAGTTATCATTATTTCGTATAATACAAAGAAGGAGTCAATTGAAAATTATTTTTTTTTTTGATAAATTAACACTTATCATGCGTCAGAAGCCGAAAGGCTTAGGCCAATCGTGCCTCCCTGTCGCTTGTTCCTCTCGCTTGCACGCTCAGTTGAAACGTAACGTGACAATGAGTCATGCTTTCTCGTGCGTGCAACCGGCGTTCATCAAATATTTTCTCGCTTACTTAACACTAAATTCAACTCCATTTGCTAATCTGGCAACGAACGGTTTTAAGTACACATTTTTGATTTAAGTAAATTATACAAAAATTATAGGTAGGTTAACTCTTGAACTACTTGTTACCCACTTAATAACCGTGGTGAATAGGTACTGTACCTATCAAAACACTTCACCTAATGGTCTGGCTACTCCAACAATGATAATGGAGATCCTAAAACAAAGTAATATAATAGTTTCAGAGAATCTTATTATAATCACCCTCAGAAATGCGAGGACAAATTACGACTATAGTTTGAGATTATGGTTTGAGATTACATAAATGGGCAATAATTTACGAAACTAATGATAATTGATAACAATAGTTGGAGATTAAACAGATATTATCATAAGTATCATCTTGTTCCTTTATAAACGATGGGTTTGTTTGAGTCTATTTTGAACACTTCTTATGTTAGTGATAGAAGATGAAATAGCAGATAAAGTACCACTGTAATCCATCTGGGGACAGGTGAGTACATGGTGATTGAATAACTTAAAGTTCATCATGTCAGTTCATATTCCTCCTACTATTTGGTCTCGAGCCTCCTCCATAGGGGGAGGGGGAGGATATTTGTGCATATTATACCTTTTTGTCGTCTTTTATGACACCCAGAGGTATGATAGAGGGCAGTGAATTCTATTCTTAATTCGTCATTACACGGATACTTGAGTGTTACTATCTAATACTTATATTTTTTTTATATACCTACAGACTTAAAATAATAACTCATAGAAGGTAACTCCACGCATAAAAAATTAAGCATTTACATTGGAGCCAATTGGAGCCCTACGCCGGACTGTTCCGTAGTGTAGAAGGTCACTGCGTACGCAAGGCAACAATAAAGTTGCCTTGCGTAGGCAACTTTATTATATAGTATTGTGCGTATGTATGTGTGTAATCGCTTGCACGCATGTAGTATTTTTTTGCTTCATGTTTTTGATTGCTTAAGTACCGACACTATTCTTCTATACGTTATTATTCTAAGCCTACAAGTATAGAAATGCTGCATTAACTACATGTATCATTATCATCACAGATCAAATATGTCCCACTACTGGGGTCAAGTCTCCTTCATAGTGAAAGGGAAATTGACCTACTATACCTACCCCCGCTGGTCAGACGTGTTGCTATAGGGTTTTATTTTCTTTCTCTTGCATAAATAATGTTGGCATATTTATGATCCCTTAGTCGTCATGACAGACATCATAAAAAATAGATCTATTTATAATATCACTTAGTATAAAAAAACTAGTAATTCGATAGATAACATGGCATGGGTCATCTAGCTAGATGTCAATAAAACAATCTAGAGAAAATATCAATAAGTCAGACACTTTGACCTGCGATCAATTTATAGACGAATTGTAACAATCTCCCACGCATAATAATAATTCCCATTGCAATAAACAATTGTACCGTGAGACGTAAATGCAATCGTTAAAACGATACCTGCCCTACTATACCAATACTATACTTTCATCTCATAAGGTTACAACACTTATTTACCGTTATTAGTGGAGCAGAAATAAAATATATTACAGTAGCTGGACGGTGTACCTTCACACAGTAAGCTGGGAAGCTGGTATTTAAACAAGTCTATACCAATAAATAAAATTGGAGTGTCTGTTTGTAATGTCAAAATAATAGGCTTTTTTCATGCTCACACGGTTATTTGCACGACACCTATGCCTAAAATAGCAATTAAAAAAATTTTGTCTGTCTGTCTGTTTGTTCCGGGTAATCTTCAAAACGGCTGGACCGATTTCAAAAATTCTTTCACCAATGGAAAGCTATAATATCAGGGCGTAAACTAGGCTATATTTTATCCCGTTATTCCCACGGGAACGGGAACTACGCGGGTAAAACGACTATAACCTATAACCGAAACGAAGCGAGGGCGGGTTGCTAGTAAATAAAATTCAAGTGTCTGTTTCTAATGTTAAAATAGTGTGTTTTTTTTTCATACGCACACGGTTATCTGCACGATACCTATAAAACCGGTTGAAACATTTTTGGATGTCTGTTTGTTCTAGGTAATCATCAAAACGGCTAAACCTCTATATCTGTTTGTATAAGGAGTAACTTAAGCTATTTTTCCTCACAGAATCACCCTATAAAATTTCACCCGGTCCGAAAATCGAACCCGAAGCTTCATAAACCGCAACCCCGTAACGTAATGTCTTAGGAGATATTTGAGATTTAAATCGTGCGTGCAAAGCGACTGTAACCAAAGCTAAGTGAGGGCAGGTTGCTAGTCTTATAGATATTGCTGAATTCTTTCTAAACGACTGCACTGATTTTGATGATATTTTATGCGTGTTGAGGTTGATTCAAGAATTTAGCTTAACGCCTCGATAGATTTCAAGACTTATTTTTTATCTATACGGAATAACCAGTTGTTAGGCCAGCTGGTAACGATATAACAATAAAAAAAACTAATCTCATTGACTATACATATTTGATATTGGGAACAGTTTCATAGACTACATCAACGTTAATGAAATTCAAGAGAACCAGGATTGGCGTATCCCCTTCCCAAAATAAAAAGAATCGTGAATAATTTTCCGTGTGATGGTCTTAGATATCATTTATGAGAATAATTGATTTCATCATCTCAGCCCATATAAGTCCCACCGGGCCCGGGTCACCTCCACATCGAGAGGCAACTGTCGTACTATACTATGCCAGTCAGACTTTAGCGTTTCATGTCGAGTTTTCCTTCTTTTGTTTAGTTATTATCTATATATCATACCCCTTAAACATCTTTTCTGACGCGCAAGAGGGGGTGGTGAATTGTATTCTTATTCCGTCACCACGCGGGAAATCTTAGCTAATACTACTATAAAAATATAAAGGATTTATTAAATATTCAGAAGGCATTAAGCTTAGCCATATTAAAAAAGTCCAACGTCGTATAAATTATTCAGTTGTTAAAAGCACTATAGCGTTTAAAATCGAAAACAGCTACTTTTTAGATTAACAATCTAGATTCTTAAAGCTTTTTAAAGGAAAAAATAATAATAAATGGTAGACTATTAAATCTTAACATTATTGCCGATTTTACCCAACCGAATTGAGATAGCGTGGTTCACACGATACCCGTGCGAAATCAAACGTTACTGCTGGTAATATTAAACTAGGAAATGAGTGTAATGAAGTAATTCTCTATTTTGCTGTGTTACAAGATCTAAATGATTTATTGGCAACAAATAACTGTGAAATCACCGTAACTGTATTTAAATTGGAAATTGAATTTGAAATAGAACGTCATGTATGTGTCAAGAAACTACTGAAAATACGTGTTTGTGGATTGGCTATTTCTTGGTTTACGCCGTACATCATCATCATCTAGGCCCATAGACGTCCCACTGTTAGGCTCGAGCCTCCTCCACTATGGAAGGGAAATTGATCTACTATACCACGCTGGTCAGACGTGTTGGCATAGGGTTTTGTTTCGAGTTTTATTTCTCTTGCATAACTGTTATCTGTATATTACATCCCTTAGTCGTCTTTTACGACACCCACGGGCAAGAGAGAGGGGTGGTGAATTGTATTCTTATTCCGTCACCAGACTCTTTTCGTTATTACAGCAATAACGAAAAATAGAAAATCAAAAATTAAATGTCCTCATCCCTACAGGAATAATAAGTTTATCCATATTTTCTTACACAAAGCTATTCTATTCTAGGCACATACGCATATTAGTGTAAAATCTTTTACGGATGAGGCTGAAATTTTAGTAAACGGTTCGAATTTGCAAAATTTTTATAGGCTTTTTAAACCTCTCGTATCTTTGAAGTGAAATCTTCTTTAGCATCGTTGTGGTTAGAAAGTCGATGAAACGAAAAAGCGACAGTAAAAAGAGACAGACACATGAATTCATAAGATTTAACGTAGGAGAAAATGATATAGAAAGCATTATAGTGTTTTTTTATATTCGTAGTTCTCTTTGTGCGCTGTTTCGTAAACCCTCCACTCGTGTTTACCAAGACATAGCGGAAGTTTGCTTAGATCTCAGCGTCGTATGTGTATTAATACGTGTTTGTGAGAGCATACGTAGTACAAAACTTGTACAAACTTTTTGAAGGTTTCACTTCTCATCGCCATCATCATTTTCCGTGTGGTGAAGGAGTAAAAATACAATTCACCACTGCCTATCTTGCCCGTGGATGTCGTAAAAGACGACTAAGGGATATAATATGCACATAAGACCTGTGAGAGAGAAGGAAAACTCGAAATGAGACCCTATACGAACATGTCGGACTAGCATGGTATAGTAGGTCAATTTCCCTCGCATTATGTAGGAGGCCCGTGGGCTGCGATGATGATGATCGCTTCTAACAGGTGTGAATTGCATAATTGTTTTCGTTTTTTTTTTCCTATTTATTTATCAATATCTGAATTATAGCTATATATATATTATATAATTAATTATAGCTATATATATATATTACTAGGTCAGCTCAATAATTATTGACAGTTTCCCCCATTATTAAGTAACTTCCTCCGGTGTTAGCGTGTACAATCCTGTTTAATTTAGAAATAATGGTTTTCGATATTACGCAATCAAGCCATAAAAATGTTTCTAGGATTCTTACGTGACTTCCGTTAACTAAATTATAAACACATCAAACTAAGTAATATAGAATCGTAAATCTTAAGGAAGTCTTACATATGCTCATGCTAGTATGTCAATGTCGCCTACACAGTGTGCCTACTCTTGAAATCAATTCTAATTTCGACTCCGATTCCATTCCAATCTCACCAAACTTATATTTGGTACTCCTAAACAAAATCGAGAATGAATTCTTCGCTTTTGCCGTTGCTATTTTCAACAAAGGTGCCTTTTTAAATTAATTAAAATTAAATTTTATTACTTTAAATTAAAAACGTTACCGAACTCGATCACCACCAAGACGCTTTCTTGAAATTGTGCAACATTAACTATTTTAAACTAAGTCAAAATAACGTCGGGAGTATTTGACTTAATCGACGAGAGTCGAATTCATTTAGTTTAAAAAACTTCCACCTAATTTAATTCCAATCGTGCGCTAGTGTCGCTTTCAAGAGTACTAAATTGCTCAAATTCGTGCTGCGATTGGATTTAGGATTAGAATCGAGATTCAAGAGTAGGCACATAGATGACATAGTGGTATAATCACCAAGGCTCGAGCCTCATCCACAATAGGAGTTAAATTGACCTACTACACCACGTTGAACAAACGTGTTGCTATAGGTTTTTATTTCGAGTGCTCTTTCTCTTGTTTAGAATAGGGAACGATACCCGCGTCTAAGATAGGACTTAGCGAATTGTATTCTTATTCTGTCACCATCAAGTAATATATTATTCTTGACCCACGATCAAACGGGCTAGGTTTGCTAACGGAATCCTAATAGTAAACCTCCGAAATCTGTGTGATGAAATCAGATCATTTACTATGTATAAGCCCGACAGGTGTAAGCACCAAGCTCTTGAGCCAAGTATTACGTTCGATACACAGGCAAGACAATCACAATGCTTGTGTCGAACTTGGGTATAATTTGCGCCCGTTAATTGTATGTTTGTAAAGTAAGTAGGTGCTAGTGTTTATTTCATAGTGCAGGTCGTTATCTTTGAAAAATATATACACATTTATCATTAGTGGTTCGTCTTACACTGCGCCGTCCGATACATGGTCGCCAGTTGAGAAACTTTCTTCCCCAGCGGTTATCGGTTCGTCGAGTGATGTGTCCTGCCCTTTGCCACCTCAGCGTGCCAATACCTAACCTTAGCAATACAAAAATTCCCAGAACTGTAATCATCATCACAGCTCATATGCGTGCGTATCAGTGCTGGGCTCGTGCCTCCTTCACAAAGGAGTATTAACCTATTATACCACGCTAGTCACATATGCTGGCATAGTGTATTTTGAGGTTTCCTTCTCTTGAAGTGACGTTATCTGCTTATATTCTCTAATCGTTTTATACAATCCCACATATAAAAGGAAGGGATGGTAATAAATAGTATCATAACTGCATCTACTCTTAATTATGATGGATTTGAAAAATACTCTTACAAATATTTGCCATAGGATTGATTGAAGGCATATACATATACTATCAACATTGAGCAGATGGCGTAGTCATCTATGTAGCTGCTAGTCATGTCAAATATATTGGGTTCGAATCGACAATTATTTATAGGATACATAGATAATTTTTCTGTATCTGTATGTAACTTGCATTTGTCAATGATTTTTTCCGTGTCCCCACACGGATACAGAATACAATTCACCCTTTCTTGGTCGTAAGTGTGGTAAAAAAACCATCATCATCATCATAATTCAGCCTATCGCCGTCCACTGCTGGACGTAGGACTCCCTCATGTTGCGCCACAAAATGCGGTCCTGTGCCGCCTGCATCCAACGACACCCAGCAACTTTCACCAGGTCGTCGATCCACCTAGTGGGGGGTCGTCCTACGCTGCCCCATCCGATTCGTGGTCGCCACTCAAGAACCTTTATTCCCCAGCGGTTGTCGGTTCGTCGAGCGATGTGGCCTGCCTATTGCGACTTCAGCGTGCTAATTCTTCGTGCTATGTCGGTTACACCCGTTCTTCCTCGGATTGCCGTATTTCGGATTCTATCTCGCAGAGAAATCCCGAGCATAGCCCGTTCCATAGCACGCTGAGCGACTTTGAGCCTTGTTCTGAGGCCTACATTTAGGGACCACGTTTCTGTTCCGTAAGTCATCACTGGTAACACACACTAGTCGTAGACCTGTGTTTTCAGACACTGAGGTATGTAAAAACCATAGGCGATTCTAATATACCTATAACGTCAATGGAAGAGAATGAAAACTCGAAATTAAACTCAACCAATCTCACCAGCGTGGTATAAGTCAGTCTCCCTCTTACTTTGGAGAGGTTCGAGACCAACAGTAGAATTTATATGTCTAAGAACATCTACATCTTAAGGATTTATTGAGTAGTGCGAAGTGTAATCTAAAAAAAAACAATTGTTCAACAATTTCCTGAAATTTTAAAACAAAATGGCCGCTATAAGTCCTTCCGCAAGTATTGTTTTTATAGTTTGTATTCATATAACAACCGCAAAAAAATATTCACGTAAGCAGTTATAAAGGAAAAACGAGGAAACATTAACAAAAAAACGCATCTAATCCATTTGGTAATATCAACTGATGTCTATACACGCGATCCGTGCTTCTACACCCGATAACTTGTTTATAATTAACGTGTTTTATATTAAAGAATTTGTTATACGTATTGTTTGGTTTATTTTTACGGTTCCGTATCAAAATAGCTATTGGTCTATAACTCTATCCACGTCCAATGTTAGACATTTTTTTGCGCTAGATCATGGTGCTTCGCGCACCGTTCGAACGGGAAGGCGGTGCACACAAGTCCATAGCTCGCCGCGTGTGCACCTCTTTTCAGCGCCCAATAGACGGGTCATTAGTACCTGACCTTATCATCAGTGGCACATCCAGGCGGGTTACCCTATCGGGTACCATCTCCAGTCGACGCCCTGCATTTTTATAAGCGCCATCGAGGCATCTATCAGTAGGTTTGAGGACTAAATCCTCGGTTTAGACTAGACATAAGTCTTCTCAAGAGAGAAATATTACCATCGCTACGCTCGCTGACGGGCTGACGATGCAGTTGATGTTATAAGTTTCTCAGGAGAGTGCTGCTGTTAATTCTCGGGGGTAACTGAGATGGTTTTATGATCACCACGGGAGTGTTCAAATCTTCATTAGTTAGGCTTAAGTTTGCTTTCCGTTGATCAGCGTCCCGATAGGAGACGTCGATGGGAGAGGGTACTCCCTCGGGGTATTCCGTCGTGTCGACCACTGAAGTGAAGGAACTCTGCAGCGGTTGTCGGCCCAACGATGAAGGCGACGTGCTATATGGGTGGGTTACGGGTGTGCGTGCTTACACCTCTCTGTCACCCCGGACGAAGCCGGGGGACGAGTGCGCCGACCGTAGCCCAGCCCCAAAAAAAAAAGGTTGCTTCCCGTTGGCCAAACCTGTTGGTATGGAGGTTTACTTCGAGTACTCCTTTCCTTGCATGTTTTAGCAATATATAAGGAATATTTCTGTATTGGATTGTATACTTACCATGAAACCACCAAGTAATATATTAATTAATTATTCTTAATTCACCACTATAAGGGCTAGGGTTGGTAACGGAAACTTAACAGTAAGCCGTCCTCCCTGTCATCAAATCATTTATTTTATATAAGCTCTGCGAGGGCGTTTATATAGGTACTATTAATTTTACATTTTTTCGATATTAATTTAATATTTTTCGTAATCGGTGGTGTCAAAAAAGCAAACAGCACCCTGATGCTAAGTGATACTGTCACTCATGAACCTATCTTTTTTATTTCGGAGGTTAAAAATTATGTGTATTTGGCTTTTCCTCGATTCTAATAGCGGCAATGTCTCTTTTGTTTCACTTACGAAATGTTGAAAGAGTTATGTCGTGCGATACTAGTACTATCAATACTTCCATTGATCGTGAGTGTCGTTAAAGCCGACTAAGAGTTTTATACTGACCCGAGTCAATTCTAGTTAATACCGTGTTGTCAACGACTACATTCCCAAGAAGGACCCATGTCGGATTGACGGCTATTCGTAAAACTTCTGCTTGTCTTGGAAGAAGAAGCGGAGCTGAACTTGTATAAATTGAGATAACGACAAGGTAATTATTAAAAAAGTACAGTAACATTGTACAATGTTACGAAAGTCTGTGAGCGCACTTGGCCAGGTTTTTCTACATTAGAGGTAAGATGGTATCTGCCTACTTCTATGCAAAAAATATTCAATCAAGTTAAACATTTTAAATTTAAATGATATTTCGTTGAATTTCAACTACTATCACTATCAACTATAACTAATGAATAAATAGTTTTTCACCAAACTAAAACACTCCGTAAAATAAACATTAAAATGTTAAGGCAGAACTCGTCAACACATTTATTGTCGGCGTAAGCTGTCGTAATCTACCCAAATTGACGCTCAATAACCGCCTGAAACAAAGAAATAACTGAGAACGATCAACACGATAGAAACAGATTACCAGTAATGTTCGCAAAGTCCAACACAATGGCTCATTACACGAAATTATGAAAATTGGCGTAGGTAATTTGCTGAAATAAAACAACAATAAAATCATCATACGAACAAAGTAGCCATTCTATTTCATAACACTATTCATAGCAAACAAGTGGTTGGCAGAGAACAACACTACAAAAGAATGAAAACTCCACAGACAAAAACAAACTTGTGGGAAATTCAAAACCACTATAGGATTTTATTCTGAGAAATTGCGTTGCAACTGTCGGAACGCCATAAGGCTTTAACTATCTCAATTGCAGTTCAATAAAATAAGATAACAAGAACCTTTGACTTTTAAAATAAGCGTTCTGAGTTTAAACTTAGGCAAAACCTACTTAATTAGCTGAGTGTGAATTATTTATATTTTTATTAGTAGTTAAAAGATTTTTTAATGTCTATTTTATAAAACTTTTTTATGTTTTGATAATATTATTATTGCGGATGCCTCAACAGGATGCCGGCGTTTGTAAATTTGACTTTGGCCTGATTAGATTGGCCAAACAAAGAGATCCATAAGAACTCAGATCAAAGAATACATGCTGATGTGAAACAGGCCGTCACAACTTAGGTTTGCAGTCTGTGAACATAGTCAGGAACACGCTCGCCATAAGATCAGGTTAGATAAACTACAAACCCTGGCGAAATAACACCGATATCAGCTTTGCATTGTTCGCAATGCTATTGAAATTAAAAAACAAAAATTTCAATACCGAAGATGGCTCCCGGATGAATCCTGTTATAAACATAATTACTATTTTTAATAAAACTAAAAAGACCACCACAGGACTGCAAGACACTCACTTATTATATAGAATTGACCCACAATAACAGTTAAAGATTATTTCATAAAGCATTTTTTTAGTAACGTAAAGTAAGCCGCCTTTTGAAAATCACTAATAATTTAGTACCATGCCCTCTGAGTTTTCATACCGGATCTCTCTTTCTTGTTTGGCCGCGTTTCGATCCGGTGGGTATTAGATTTATGGTTTTAAATTAATAAATTGTCATACTGTAATAATTGCCATAAATTTAACGTTTAATAATTACTGACCAAAAGCAATATAATTTTTTCGTATAAAATCAATTTCATATTGTACTGGCAATCCATTTGTATATAAATTGTGGGTCAACATTTAATAATTAATTCTGTAGCGGGTAGATATAAATCTCTGTAATAACGATGACTTGTTGGACATGAGACTCCTTTTTCCTCCCGTGACCCAGAAGGCTGAAAAGTGTTTAAAACCTCTGGAAATCAAATATCAATTACAAACGGGATAAAATCCATAAAAATACTTTTATTTCGAATGTGAAATACTTGCGTGAACATCAGAAATCAATACAATGCCATTTCTTTAAACCATTACCGACAAATCATTTTTCATTCCACCAAAAATCCGATCAAAACTGAAGTTCAGTCTGACTTTACATGAGGAACCTATACTTAATGCCAGCGTTGACGTCATTGAAAGGGCAACTGTTTTACAGCGCTTTTATTATATCTAGATTATTCGTAATCTAATTCTTTTTATCGTTATTAAATGCGTATATAATGCGTTATTAAAACTTATATTCTTATATACTTGACTATGTAGTCACGATTATTTAAAAAGATCAACCAATTGAGATTCGATTAGTGGACAGATCTCCCGATGATGACTATAATCCTGTTGCAATATTTAGAACGATGAGGTAACCTTCAAATGTCAACGCTGTGTACACGGTTCTATTTAATATTTCATTTATTATATGCTTTAAGTCTTCCAAATGTATACCATTAACAATTTATTCTATTCATTTGCTTTAGCTCTTTGAGAACACGAATAACAAAGAGACCCTCTAATAACTCCAGCAGAATTATGTGTAATTTATTCATTGACAATTTTTGAAAGGTTAATGACCAAACGGTTAAGTTAACTGAAGGTCATTACTTAAGTTAAATGCCTTTAACTAACTTTGCTATAGTACGAACTAGTGATGTTATAGAGCTCTGTAACCGTAACCGAAATTATCGGATATCCGAAATGAAAGTATAATCAAAACTGATATAAAATTTTGGATATTTTCGGCAACGGTCTGTATGAGATCGGTTATAACAAGTTTTCTATCTATCAGCCTCCCCGACAGCCTAAACATACGCCTCTCTAAAGGAAAATAATACAATGATAACCACAATTAGCTAAATCCTTTTACAATTCTCTAAAAATCAATATTTGTAACCGAAACTATCAGAAACTGTCGCAATATTATCATAACCGTAACCGGTATAATGTTATACCAATATCTGTAATCGTATCCAGATCCGGAACATAATAACAAAGTAGTACAAACAATAATTTCAATATATACAAGATTATATTGCAATTGCAACATTACGTTATCATATTTTGACGGCAAGTTGCTATTGGTTACGAAAACGAAATCACGCATTTTAACAACAGTTTCACATCTTCATGACTGCATCCATTTGAGCACTCAAAACGTGACTTGATTGCAATGACTGGTTCGCGTTCCGATCCGGTGGTAGTTTATTGGATAAAGTTAAAATGCTTGATACATTGATAATAATTAAACGCCTTCGCAAGGTTTATACATATTATTTTCTTTATTTTTAATTCGGATTGAAGGCGTTGATCTTATGAAAGTAAAAGTTATTGACACTGCAATGACTAATAGTTAATTGCGCATGTTTGAGTGGACTGCTGCCTTGTAAGAGAAACCACAAATGACGTATTCGTCAAAGTACTTACTTTTCACGTATTATTGCTTATTTGCTTTGAACCTCGACGAGTGCCATAAGCCATAATTATTTAACTAACAGTCTGATTTGCATAGTAATTGTGTCTATTGTGAAATAATAACTAAATATATCCTTGAAATGTCGAATTATGGTTCATATAGTTCAATCATAACGAAAGTATTGGACAGTCTACTTGACATATAATAAACTAAACATACGAGTATGTATCATGATTTCAGCTCGTATATGTCCCACTGTTGGGCTCGAGTACAATGGGACCAAAATTGACCTAATATCCTAATATACCACACTGGTAAGACGTGTTGGTGTAGGGTTTTATTTCGAGTTTGCCTTCTCTTGCATAAATTTCATACGCATATTACATTCCTAAGTCGTTTTTTACGACACCCACCGGCAAGAGAGGTGGTGGTGAAGTGTATTCTTACTCCCTCACCACATGGAGAATATTTTCAATACCGTATACTACTAAATTAATTCATAAACATATTGCTATTAAAACAATATGGACCCAGTCTGAATTAGATATTCATTTAATAAAACCATAAACGGTAAAATTGCATAATTTCATAATAAATATATCTGACAGGTCACAGGTATGGCCTTAAAATGTTTATATCTATTTATTGGTCTGCCATAGGACTGTCGAGTTGCTAGCGTTAAAGTATTCTTGAGTGATCTAAAATATAAAATAATACAAAGATGGCAAACCAAACTCAAGATAGCACTTACAGACCCGAGATAAATAACGAAGAACTTATGTTATAGCGTAATTAAGAAGAGTATCCAGCAATGTTCTGCAGTGAACTATTGATTATAATATAATTAAATATAAATAAAAATCCTTGAACGCTATGATACAAGCAGCTTAACTTGGCAGTAGCCAAAACTAGGTCAAACACAGTGGCTATGTATTTTATAATTAATAACATGTATGTGCGAATATGGACCGAGAATTGAAAGATCAAATTCTGTTCATACGATTGTACAAATGCATCATTTAGTAACCTCTAAATTTAATAATGACACTAAATTAATATTACACATATTCAAATAATGTACGCAGCCGTACAATAGCAGTGATCAATTAATAATGAATATTAATATTATGGAAAATTGATTGAATTCTAAATATTCGTGTTGTGACGGAGTAAGAATACAATTCACCACCCTTTTTTTTTGTGGGTGGGCTGCGGTCGGCGTGCCTCCGCACCACTCCGTCCGGGGCGACAGAGGGGCTTAAGCACGCAACTCCCGCAACCCACCCGAAAACCACGTCGCCTTCGTCGTTGGGCCGACCACCGGAGCAGGGTTACTTGACATCAGTGGTCGGCCCGACGGAATACCCCCTATTGGGGTACCCTCCCATCGACTGACGTCCCCCCCTCGGGGAGGACGTCGGTCTTTCCTCACGTGGTCGGCCTCTCGGCGACGGACGACGGTGACAGACTAATCCCCGGTCACGTCACCCGCAACAATTCACCACCCTAGGGAGTGGTTTTGCCCATGGGTGTCGTAAGAGACGGCCAAGGGATTGTAGCGTGCAGATAACGTCTATGTAAGAGAGGAAAAACTCGAAATAAAACTATATACCAACACGTCTGACCATCAGTTTAGCATAGTATGCAAACGTGGGAGCAATCCATTCTTATTTTAAAATGGAGGGAAGGAAGGGAGATCCATTACTTTTCCACTGTTAATCAATATACTGCACTTTAAGGAGTGGTAGGACCACACTGTCGACAGTTATCTGTCTACAGCCGCGGGCCGGTCCGTCCGGGGCAGTACCATGCTCTCGCAGAAAATCGACGTCTGAGTAGTAGCAATTTGTTACTGCGCTTCGTTCGGTGAGCGAGAGAGCCGGAAGCCCAACTTTCTGAGGGTGATTGCGTGTGGAGGGTTTTGGTGGTGCCCTTGGTATCACCGAGCCTCAATGCACGCATTCACACTCCCTTCGCTTTCTTCGCGGTAGGCAACGGCCCTGTAAAGGTCCATGAGCGGCAGCAACACTTACCATCAGGTGTACTGTTTGCTCGTTTGCCACAGTTTGCAATAAAAAAAAAAACCACAATAGAATGGAAGGAGTACGGGGTAGGATCTCGTTGTATTCCTTGTAAAACTGATTAAATACAATTGGATTTATCTAAAAAACTTTATATCGCAGCCAGATAATGTGAAAAAATAATACAAAATACTATTAAATTTACTAATTAACATTTATCCTATTATATGTATGTCAGAGTTTATAGTCGTCAAATGCCAACAATATTAACAAGGTTTTTACTATCTTAACTTATATTATAAAAGTAAAATCAAGTGTTTGTTTGTTATGTTTTTACGTCTAAACCACTTAACTGGTTTTAAAAAATCTTTCACCAATGGAAAGCTACATTATCAGCGAGTAGCATAGGCTATATTTTATTCCCGCATTCTAATGGGAACGGGTACTACGCGCTGAAAATTCTCAAGTAGTGGATAGTTTGCCCAATACAATTAATTATCAAGGGTTTGGGATAGGTCTAAATCTATCTATTGAAAGAAATATGAATAGTATAAGAAAATAGAAATGAAACCATGGTAGGGCAATCTTATATTTTCATTATGATAAGGAATAAGATGAGATGATGATAAGGAGAGATGATAATATAATAAGGAATAAGTGAATATTTTTACATAAATATTAATGTTACAAAGAGGTACGATCCGTAACTTTGATATAGAGGATCTCTAATAAGTAGCAATTTAAATTTTACTAATTCCAAATTAAATTATACCTTAGTAATGTTCATGCTATTCCCACGGGAAGAGAGAAATCACGAAAAAGTCGCGCGTAAAGTGCATTTGCTGTTGACAGAAACGTGCTTATTTATGGTCCAATAACCACATTGTAAAACCTGTTTTATTACATAAAAATATTATAATTTCATTTAATAACAACATCCGTATGGTGACTAATAATTCGTGTGGTAAAATTGTTCGTGTGGTTATGCAATAAGAATACAATTTTTTACCACCAGGCCCCCCTTGTGAAGGAGGTCCGAGCTCAACAGTGGCACTTATATGGACCAAGATGATAAAATCTAAGCAAGAAAAGACATACTTGAAAAGCTCTATATAAGCACATCTAACAAGGAGGTAAAGTAGGTCAATTACCCTCTCATTGTGGAGAAGGCTCGAGCCCAGCAGTGGGACGTTTAGGAAATACAGAAGTAACAAACTTGAAGTGCGATTAATTAATATGCAATTTGAATAAATAAATTATTCAATGTTTTTTTTATATTCGTCTTCGAATTACATCCTATCATTTTGAATTTCATACATAAATTTAAATTTCAATTGTAAAACGACCCTAATTTAACCTTATAGAAACTTTCCCAAGGTTTACCTTCAACGTTTCCGATGATAAATTTGGTGCGAAATTATTAGACCCTTCGAGAATCATATTGAGGTAGGTAAATCGCTACGGGCATAACTTATGTAGAAGGTTCAAGGACCGTTACTGGCCCCATACCAGTTTGTCCAGTGCTGTTGCTAGGAATAGCTAATGTACATTCAGCTGCCCGGTCCGGCTTCACCAGATGATAAATACCATTGCAGAATCTAAATACTCAATGTGGTTGTTTTAAGAATATTTAAAATAAATTAATAGCAGACGTAAAACTTTAATGATCATCTATACCAATAAATAAAATTGGAGTGTCTGTTTGTAATGTCAAAATAATAGGCTTTTTTCATGCTCACACGGTTATTTGCACGACACCTATGCCTAAAATAGCAATTAAAAAATTTTTGTCTGTCTGTCTGTCTGTTTGTTCCGGGTAATCTTCAAAACGGCTGGACCGATTTCAAAAATTCTTTCACCAATGGAAAGCTATAATATCTGGGCGTAAACTAGGCTATATTTTATCCCGGTATTCCCACGGGAACGGGAACTACGCGGGTAAAACGACTATAACCTATAACCGAAGCGAAGCGAGGGCGGGTTGCTAGTTTATAAATATACCAGCTGACCCACAGAAAAATCTATATATATAAAAGAAAGTCGTGTTAGTTACACTATTTATAACTCAAGAACAGTTGAACCGATGCGGCTGAAAATTGGTGGGGTGGTAGCTTGGAACCAGGAGACGGACATAGGATACTTTTTATCCTTTTTTTTAAAATAGTGTTTACATGATTTCGCCAATAACTCTTTTATCCCGTTCGATCGCGTTCCCGTGTGACGTGACATAAAATGTCAAAGAGAAACTCAAGTCAACTATGAAACGTAGTATAAAAAAAGGGTTTGATATGTAATAACAAAACACAAATGAAAGCTAAACGTAATTTTGTCTATAGTTAAGTATGGTTGAAAATTTAATAATTATAATTTTGTCAGAAATCAATAATGAGTCATTTGTATTCTTTTCATCATCATTCATATTCATCATTAACAATGACGCAACCAAGACGATCGAATCTTTCCCGACAAAGCTGTAATGGTTGAAGAAGCATTAGAGACTATATTTTCGGATATTTAGAAAATTCTATTACGAAAAAAATTAGGGCGATACGAAGTTCGCCGGGTCAGCTAGTTAATAAATAAATAATAGATAAATAATTATTAATATTTCTGTGAGCTGACCCGACAGACGTTGTCATGTCTTAACTATGAATACGAATTTGTATAATTAATAAAAAAAAATATACAAAAGCAACAATCTGGTGTCAAATACAATTGATTTCCACGTTATAATTAAATGCAACTCGATAAGGATTAAAGCAACATTTCCAGACTATTGATTACAATTCCATCGATTCCTTTTAACTTCATTCCGCATTTGATGTGCTCTTGTATGTCTTTAACTTGAATTGCGAGTTCTGCGACTTATGTTTGTACGTTTGATTGCTGGCATTTTTAAAAACAAGTACTAAAATTAAAAAATATTTTATTATGTTCTTTTTTATATCAAATCAATGAAAACATTATATTAAAATCTAATAAAATCTCTATATTAAATTCTACTTTAAATATAAGCGTAATGAATAAAAATTTCTCAAAAACATACTGTATAATGGAAATGATATTACACGAAATGATAAATTAACTATACATATATCAACCGATCCATGTATATTAAAAGATATTTGCAGCGCGCATTCTGTCAATATCTAACATTTATTTCGAACGACCGGCCGTTATGTCAAACAAACAACTAACAATCATGTAAAAGTAATATCGTTATCTTTAATTTTCTAATGTTCTGCTTAACTTTCTGATTTTTTTTCTTCCATAAGAACCTTCTCCTGACAATAATAAACACAACGAGAAAAGAATTAGCGAAATTGTTCCATCCGTTGACGCGTGATGCGATGATCAAGGGCAATACAGATTCATTTATGTAGATGTTAGGTAATTATGACACATGTTAGAAAATTTAGTAGACCAGGCATGATAATTGGTAAGGTATAAATATAATTAATTTAGTGTATTAATATTCATTTTCACCAACAACCCTCAAAGTTTCGGTAACAACTATGACTAAATAACACAATTATATCATGTGATATTTAAATGCCCTAACATAAAATCTTAATTTTCATTTAATACACAGCACAATGCTGAAATCGAACCTCCTCCCCAAACGGAGGGAAATTGACAAACTGGTCATATACGTTGGTATAGGATGTTATTGTTCCTCCACTTCTACAAATGCATAAACAAATTATTACCCTTTGTCACCTACGGGCAAGAGAAAGGGTGGTGAGTTGATTCATACTCCGTCACCACACGGAATTATTTAAATAATATTACCATTAAATACATTAAAGTAATTTCATACCCGTGTGATGACGGAGTTAGAATACAGTTCACCATCCTTCTCTTACCCGCGGATGTCGTACAAAACGATTAAGGGATATGAAATGCAGATAATATCTATGTGAGAAAAGGAAAACTCGAAATGAAACCTTATACCAACACGTTTGACCAGCGCGGTATAGTAGGTCAATTACCCTTCCATTGTGAAGCAGGCCCGAGCCCAACAGTATGACTTATATGGGCTGAGAAGAAGATGAAGAAGAATTTCATACCTACGAAATCATGTATTTAATTTCATTTCCATAAAATGACCTCATTTAACAGATCGTTACGAAGTCTGTTTGCTTACATGGTAAGAGGGTCAGATCGCAAGTACAAATAATTTACTGTTACGAATTAATTATTCATAGGAAATAAAAAGAATTTAAGCTCCAACAAAGGGCCGGACCTTAACCATAAAATGTGGTCGTTATATCTTTATACGTATAAAGGAAGGAAGCTAATGTATTTATTCCTTTTGAATACACAGCGTATGAATAAATTATTAAATATAATTAGCATAAATTACAAATGTTTTAGTCAAGTCTAAAGATGCCTCCAGTACTATTCTTATATTCCATGTGATGACAAAGTAGGAACACAATTCAGAGACTCCCTCTCTTCCTCGTGGGTGTCGTAAAGACAACTAAGGGATATAGGTATATTTGTTAATCTATGCAATAGAAGGCAATCTAGAATTAAAACCCTATATCAACCCGTCTGACCGTCGTGATGTAGTAGGTCAATTACCTTCCTATAGTGGAGGAGGCTCGAGCCCAGTAATATCAAAAACATAATCAATACTCTAACACCCATAGAAATAGTAGTTACTATAGATAAATCGTAAATGCGTGCTACGTGAAATATCGCACTTGAGTAAACATCATCACGTTTCATCGGAGTACTTCAACGCGTTATTTTATCAAATAATATATGTATTGTAAAATAATATAAACTCATTTGCAAAAAAAACGGGCGGTTTTGATTTTCATTCATATTTAAAAAGATACAATACCAAAAAGGTTTCAATCGTTTGTACACGTTACTGGCCGGTTTTAAAAATGCTGTGGTATTTAAAAAAGTACGTTCTAAATTCAATTTTTCATTTGATGTTCATTTTTACAGAAAACCCCTTTTTATCCTACATTTTTGGCGCGAAGTTCCAGAAGTTAACATCGACTTTCATAACTTTTATTCCATTTTTATCGATTAATTTCATATCCTTGACTGTCAAAGCTTTATTTAATGCTGTTTGGCTGTATCAAAAATGGTAGATAAAGTGGTAAAAGCTACCAAAATTATCGCGCTGCTTGAAGAGGGTTGCAGCCAATGTTTCGTGGCTAGGAGGCTAAATGTTAGTCGCTCGACAGTCCAAAGGACCTGGCAGCGATATCAGGAGACTGGTTCCGTCGAGAGAAGGCCTGGTTCTGGAAGAAAACCATGTAGCCAACCACGGGATGATCGTTTTCTTGTGAGTCGCGCATTGAGAAATCGCAAATCTTCGTATGTGGATCTTAAGAACAACCTCCAAGAAGTAAGAAATGTGCATATTAGTCTATGGACGGTCAGGAGGAGGCTTCTCGCTGCCAATATACGCAGTCACCGCCCGGCCCGCGGCCCCAAATTACTCCGTGAGCACAGAGTTCACAGGCTTAGGTTCGCTAGAAATTGTGAATCATGGACTCAAGACGATTGGAATAGGGTTTTGTTCTCTGATGAAGCCAGGATATCTCTGTTCGGTGAAGATCGACGTCGGCGAGTGCTAAGAAGACAAGGAGAACGCTTTGCAGAGGCATGTTTCGAAGAAATCACACCTTATGGTGGGGGCTCTGTTATGTTTTGGGCAGGAATAAATTCAATGGATCGTACAGAGTTAGTCTTCATTGAAAACGGCTCACTGACTGGGCATCGATACATAACGGAAGTTCTAATTTCTCATGCACAACCCGCATTGGCCGCTCTAGGTGAAGACTCGATTTTTATGGACGACAATGCTCGCGCCCACCGATCCCGCGATGTTAATGCGTATGTGCAAGAGGTCGGCATTCGTCGTTTGGATTGGCCAGCTCGAAGTCCCGACCTCAATCCCATAGAGCATGTCTGGGACGTTCTGAAACGGCGTGTGAGATCAGTACACCCGGCTCCGCAGACCATCAGAGAGCTGAAGAATGTGATTACTGCGGAGTGGGAACGTATTCCGCAAGCAAGTATCCGGGATATACTCGCTAGCATGCCCAGACGAATTCAAGCTGTGATTTTAGCTAGAGGGGGTCACACTCGATACTAAACATTTATCTGCTTTTACTTTATTAAAGAAAAACAAACAAAAAAACTTTTTTATTTTTACTTCATGAGCATATGCACTACTAGCGAATATACACTACTAGCGAGGTTTAGCATTATTTCCCATAAATTGTATCTAAATTTTATGAAATACTGATGAAAACGATTATTTTCTTATTAATTTAGCAAATTGTGTGGATAAAACTACCTATAATTATCAAACAAAGAAATATTAACATTTGAAATGGTTCATTGCTTAGGTGCCCGTTTTTTTTGCAAATGAGTGTATAACATATACATAAACACATACATAATTTCTTTTAAGTATAAACGCTCTGACCTCGAGGACTTTCATTAGGGATTTTTATTAACCCTTGGTCAGTGATTCGATAAGAATACACTTCGCTACCTCCTTTCGTGGCCTTGGGTGATTGTAAGAGACAACTATGGCGTGACGCGAGCAAGTGGCATCACAGGATGCGAAGGAAAACTCGATATAAAATTCTATACTAATGACAGTGCGGTATTGTAGGTCAATTCCATTCCTAAATTAGAGGATGCGCGCGCATCCAATAAAACCATTCGAAGTATGACACTATGATTGCAGCGTGGTCAAGGTGCAGATCATGCTCGAAGTCGCTAGCGCCAGTCCTAGGACTAATCTGTTGTTGCCAACCGTCAGGATCGATCGTCAGGTCGATAGTCGAAGGCGAACTATTATCAGATCATGACGGCTACATTCTTAGATTTGAAGGTCCATTACTATTACGAAATATTTAGAAGCTTTTGTCAATGGCAATAGTGATATAATATTTGCACTCATGCTGCCTTAATTGAGGCTATGGATGGCAACTTTTATCAACCGTTCACCATAGCAAAACTAGTCTGTAGTTGTAACAAAATGAACTACCTCTAGATCAGGGGTACCCCAATTATGGGTCCCGACCCACCAGTGGGTCGCAATCGGGTGTTGGATGGGCACTGAAATATTAGATAATCAGACATAAAATAAAAAAGGTACTTTGAAACAAACTCTCTGTAGGTCTACATAGTGGGGCCTCACGTCAGCATATATTTTCTGATCACAGACACTAGAGACCTCAGGTATTACCAATATTTTGTGTCCCGTTTTTAAGATGGTCAATAGATAAGTCTCAAATTTGGCAGTTTTAGTTAGGTGGGTCGGTGCCCAATAAGTTTGGGAACCACTACTTTGGATAGATATATTAGAGGAAACTAACTAGCAGGCAGAAAAATGCAATAGATATGGTACCGGTGCTCCCATCAAACTATTTAACACATTAGTAAAAGACTTGTCAAATCCATGACAAGTTATTTCTATAGAAAAAAGAATAAAAGGCAAAATGAGCCTTTGTCCTGATGTTATAACATATTAAAATATAAACTAGCTGACCGAACAAACGTTGTTCTGTTCAGATAAAATAAAAGAAATTCTCCTTGAAATCGATAACCAGGGCAATTGTGAATCTAAACCATTCTCGAATCCCCTTGAACACACAAAAAATCTCATCAACATCAATCAGTCCAGATGTTTAGGAGGCGTTCAGTGACATACACAAGAAATTTATATATAAAGATATAAATTTAATCAATTACTATCTATTTTATTTATCACAGACGAAGTTAATTATATTTATCTCGATTAATTGATAGCAGTTGCTAATTATCTTTGAACATTAAAAACAGTAGCCAACATTTGGCATAACATTATAATAATAACAATATGGATATCATAATCCATATTGATTAATATTAAATAATATCATAATTGAACAGTAGGCAGAATATCTATCAAATATATTTAAATAATGATAATTACATTCAAACAGGAAGAAATAACAATAAAATTATTAAATAGATTTAGAGAACATTAAAATATGGACTTTCCATTAAATTATATGGGTAATGAAAACTCAATTTTGTTCATAATTTAAATACATACATATATTAGCCGATTAAAAACATTTTATATGTAGCCATTAATAATTTGTTGAAAGATATCAGCTATATTTAGTACTAGCAACCCGCCCTCGCTTCGCTTCGGTTATAGTCGTTTTACCCGCGTAGTTCCTGTTCCCGTGGCAATACCGGGATAAAAAATAGCCTAGTTTACGCCCTGATATTATAGCTTTCTATTGGTGAAAGAATTTTTCAAATCGGTACAGCCGTTTTGAAGATTACCGGGAACAAGCAGACAGACAGACAAAAATTTTTTAATTGCTATTTTAGGCATAGGTGTCGCGCAAATAACCGTGTGAGCATGAAAAAAGCCTATTATTTTGACATTACAAACAGACACTCCAATTTTATTTATTGGTATAGATAGTAGGTATGTTAAAATACCCATACTGCAATACAGGGGCTTATTATGGTTCACATCAATCTATGTATATGTATAGTAAACCGCAAATCTGTTGATAACTTGAGAATGGAAATCTGTTCAAAAACAAAATTTGAATCATCATCATCAGCTCATTATATGGGCAATTGCAAACATTATCTTTTAATAAATTGAGAATGGAAATATGTGGCATTGCTCAAAAGAAATTTGAATTCATTGTCGTCATCCCAGCTCATATATGTCTCAGTCTAACACTGCTCGAGCCTCTATTATAATAGGAATAAAATTCACCTACTATAATCATCAATATCTCAGCCCATAAACATCCCGCTGTTGGGTGTAAGCCTCCTCCCCAATAGGAGGGAAATATTATACACATTAATATCCTTTAGTTGACATATACAATACCCATAGGTAAGAATAGGGCATGGTAAATTCTTCATCAATCACCAAATCATATATTATGTCTGCAAATAAAAATACAAGTATTTAGCAATGCTCTATAATACTTAAAAGGTTTTGGCTATAATACTTAAAAGGATTGGGGCTACAATAGATATTGTAAATAACTACTTTTGTGGTTTAAATCTTAGGATGTAACAAATTTGTGCCAAATTATGTTACTTTTTGGAATAAATAATAATTAACACATGTATTCATTTATTATAAGCATATGTATCCATTTTGTTCAATTTGAACAAAAAACTATAGAAAATCATTCACAAATCAAATATGTACACAGTTGAAGGCATATAGACTTGTAAGTTTGTATTTTGTGCTATTAGCCTGTTTTTATTTTGGGGGGTGGGCTGCGGTTGGCGCGCCTCCGCACCACTCCGTCCGAGGTGACAAAGGGGCTTAAGCACGCAACCGAACACCACGTCGCCTTCGTCGTTGGGCCGACCACTGGAGGAGGGTTACGTGTCATCAGTGGTCAGCCCGACGGAATACCCCCTATCCGGGGTACCCTCCCATCGACCGACGTCCCCCCCTCGGGGAGGACGTCGGTCTTTCCTCACAAACTGTGCTATTAGACTAAGCTGTTTATTTCAGAAAAATATACCCACTTGTAATAAACAGTATAAATATATTGTATTTTATAAAAAAAATAGCCATTTTAAGTTGCACAACTATTTGACAGATTTTTAAGCACATAAAAAGGTCAAAATATTTTTAAATTTTAGAAAATTAAACAATTATCAGTTAAAATTTTAAAGAGATTACACAGTTTTCAGTCTATAGATTAATTATATAGTATAAATACTATACCAAATAAAATTGCGTTTTAATCAAAATTGCATACAGTAGATCAAAACCAATAAAGCATTTTCTGTAAATTTATTTTAATGACATATACCTGTAAATAAACAAATTAATAACAAATTTAAGCATCATAAGCCTGAACAGTTTTTAAGATGCATCTTGTTATTATAATGCCTTCCTCGCAAAAAATCAAGGTTCTAAAAACCGGCTCTATAATCTTTAAAGTTATTTGCGTAGTAAACTACCGCAAAACTATAGCTAAGGACTTTAAAAATTAAAACAAATCCTTACCGTTTGTTGAGCGCGGTCCTATTCCCTCCTAAACTTTATATCACTGACAAATCACTTAATCACAATCTGTGATACATGCACATTGTCTTTGTCCATGCATTTAATTCATTTCATTAATTATATAGTCAATAACATAACAATAATAAATATTAAATCGATGTAGTTAATCTAAATACATAAAGCGGTTCCTTTGTTGTTTAAGACTGTCAAATCTTGATTTGACACCTGTAGTAATGACAACAACCAATAATGACAGTTGTAAGTCAGTCGGTAAAACAGATTATTACGTTTTGTTGACAATGTTTTCTGTTATCTATACCAATAAATAAAATTGAAGTGTCTGTTTGTAATGTCAAAATAATAGGCTTTTTTCATGCTTACACGGTTATTTGCACGACACCTATGCCTAAAATAGCAATTAAAAAATTTTTGTCCGTCTGTCTGTTTGTTCCGGGTAATCTTCAAAACGGCTGGACCGATTTCAAAAATTCTTTCACCAATGGAAAGCTATAATATCAGGGCGTAAAATAGGCTATATTTTATCCCGGTATTCCCACGGGAACGGCAACTACGCGGGTAAAACGACTATAACCTATAACCGAAGCGAAGCGAGGGCGGGTTGTTAGTTGATATTATGTGGTCAAATCTCTTTATTGTCTTATACAACACTCAGAAAATTAGTGACAATGTGTTAGAATAATAACGTATAGAAGGTAAGTCCGCGCACAAAAAATGAAGCATTTAAATCGGAGGCTAATGGAACTTACGCCAGAACCGTTCCGTAACGTACAAGGTCACTGTACTGCACGTACGTATACAACTCTTAAAAAATAAATAGGTAATTATGACGGTTTGTGCATTCAAATGGTGTCACAACACATTTGAAAAAAATAAAAAGTATATTAACATTACTTTTAAAAAGTAAGTATTCCGTCGATTTATGTTCTTAAAACAAAATTTGTTTTCATAGTTTATATAGTGGTGTGCGTGTGTACGTGCGTAATCGCTTGCACGCATGTAGTATTGTTTGCTTTATATTGTTGACTAGCAACCCGCCCTCGCTTCACTTCGGTTATAGGTTAAAGTCGTTTTACCCGCATAGTTCCCGTTCCCGTGGGAATACCGGGATAAAATATAGCCTAGTTTACGCCCTGATATTATAGCTTTCCATTGGTGAAAGAATTTTTGAAATCGGTCCAGCCGTTTTGAAGATTACCCGGAACAAACAGACAGACAGACAGACAGACAAAAATTTTTTAATTGCTATTTTAGGTATAGGTGTCGTGCAAATAATCGTGTGAGCATGAAAAAAGTCTATTATTTTGACATTACAAACAGACACTCCAATTTTATTTATTGGTATAGATGGCTTACGTATGGTCACTATTAGTAGTGAGTCGTCGACGACTTTACAGTCGACGCAACGAGACCGTTTATCGTCGATGATAAACTAGTTGAAAAAACAGTCTAATTTTCGACTAGTTTACGTCGTCGACGCTTAGACAAGACGAGACGTTTAGTTTATATTATGACGTACGTTGATCGTCCATTGGTAAAGGAGAATGAAACTTCAACGAATTTTATTAGACAACAGTTTAATTGTACAATATACATTGACGCTTCAATATCTAATGATAGTCCCATCACATGATAGCAGAGTTCAATGAATTGCAATCAATCTATCTATGCGTTATGATTTCGGCTCAACTCGCGCCTACGGGCGGTGAGGTTTGCGGGGCGGGTAAAGAGCGTAGCGAGCCATGAGAGCGCGCGCGCATCGCGTCGTCCAAGTTCGGGCTGATTCGGGCGCTTTCGAATACTCGCAAGTCGTCGTCGTCGCGTTCGTGTCTTTCGTTGATGCGGCGACCGATTTGCGAAGCCGTTCATACATAAACATGTTTATCAGTCAACTATAAACTAGTTGATTAGTTCACGGCAAAGAAACAGTCGAAAAAAACTGTTCGTTTATTCAACGACCACCACTAGTCACTATCCTTCTATAAGTACTTTATTATTCTAAGGATAATACATTGAAATTTTTTCCCTGTAGCACACGTAGGTCTTTAGACCAGGTAAATAAAAAATTTTTCCTGGTTGGTGGTAATGAGCTCGAAACTTATATGGCAATATGTATGTGTATACTTCATCATCGTCATCATCATCGCAGCCCACGTACTCCCCACTGTTGGGCTCGAGCCTCTTCCTTACTACCATTATTGGTACGGAATTTGACCTACTACACGATGCTGGTCAGACATGTTGGTATAAGGTTTCCTTCGTTACCTCGCTCTGAGGCGTTCCATTTAACGCTTGATCCATACAAAATATCTATCAAACAAATAAAATTAAAATTTTCTTTTGTAAAATGAAACCATTCCATCAGTATTTTCTTATGACGGTGTCACGTTCAACTATCGTCAGTAAACCGACTTTACAGACAACCGATTTTTTTCATGTGTGCAGCCGGCTCCATCGAATTATAAGACGTTGTCACGTCAAAAATACCTATATACATGCACAAGATACTTCTGTAAATTATCGATACTTAAAAAAAATCGGTTGTCTGTAAAGTCGGTTTACTGACGATAGTTAAACGTGACAACGTCATAAGAAAGTACTGATGGAATGGTTTCATTTTTCAAAAGAAAATTTTAATTTTATTTGTTTGATAGATATTTTGTATGGATCGAGCCTTAAATGGAACGTCTCAGAGCGAGGTAACGTCGCATACGTCATGTTTTTTCGTGTGTGCAGCCGGCTCCATCGAATTATAAGACGTTGTCACGTTAAAAAGAGAAATACTTAGACGTGACCACTTTTAACTACACTCATGAAACACATTTAAACACTCCTACATTTTTCACATACTTATATTTTTATTTTGGGTTAACAATATAAGTGCAACGTAACGGCTTAGTACCTAACCATTTAGGTTAAAAAATTCGTTATAGCGTTCTTTTTATCAATGCTTTACCTTTTATGGCTTTTATCTTAATACCTTTCGCTTTAAAAACAGTTTTTACAAACAATACTATATTAAAAAGAATGATGGAAACTAAACGTATTTATGAAACGTTATTATTGAAGTACAATTTTACTAGAGAGCGCTGTATTTGTTTTGAGGTTAAATATACCACTGTTTTATCAATAACTTCATAACGACGACAAAATGTCATTGATTATATATTTCGCAGTCAAATAATAGATGACGCTCGTTCCCAAATTTCAATTAATTTTATTAATTGAATTTTAATTTAACTAATTACTTAAGACAGGTTTGTAGGTAGTTAAATTTCCCCAAGTCTTTACATGCGCAGATAATATTTTAGGAAATAAAATGCGTGTGTTTATGAGTATCTAGTAAAATTCTAATCCGTTCTATGACACTATATTATGGTGAAATTAGGTATAGCAAATCGATCGAATGTCCAGTACCCATAGATAATTCACTATAAAATAAGACCAGTACCCCCCCAGTGCCGGATTAAGGCAGCGCGGGGCCTGTAGCAAATTCTGCCGAGGGCCCCTTGGTTTGTTTCAGGTTCTCAAGTTTAGGGTATTAAATATAACAAAACTGTTAAGGCATGCAAAATATTTTACGCTCCTATCTAAATTGATATTTTTTTTAATTACAGTCAGACTGGTGTTGGAGCGCGAGGCCCCCCAATTCGCGGGGCCCGTAGCATTTGCTATTCTTGCTATATGGCTAATCCGGCTCTGGTACCCCCTACTGGACATTTGCAAGATTTGCTTCGAAATGGAGTTGGGGAGGTAATACGGCAGGTTACGATATTATACGCTGCCCTCTTCGCCATCCCGGAGGGTTCGGGCTAGATGTAACCGGACGGAATGCATAGTCCGTCAAAAAAAAATTGAACGAACAACCGGTTGGAGTGAGCGAAATGGCACGCTATTTAGAAAGGCTTTGAGATAATATGATCACACTTGTTTTGTACGTCACACGTCTTTTTTCAAGTTGTTTGTCCCGTTGTGCCCAATCGTACAAAAATGACGTCTTTTTTTTTGCGAACAGACCAGACAAGATCATGTGTTATATTGATAGATCTTGTTGTATTTTTAGTTCTATCTATTCCTAAAAGACTGTCTATGGTAGGATGTAGTTGGACTGACGACATCTTGAAGGTCCCAAGGCGCATTTGGATGCAGGTAGCACAGGGCCGTTTTGAGTGGCAGTCTCGTGGGGAAGCCTATGTCCAACAATGGACGTTTACACATTTGGATGAAGGGTTGGTAGAAATTAAAACTAGAGAAACTAATTTTATACGATTAAGTCTGTAATTTCAATTAGGTACCTGATAATTTAAGTCTACAGTTTTTTTAAGACGCGATAAGTCAATAAAACCGTCAATATTTTGTCTTTTATCGGTATAGGGAGTCTCCCTATGCCATATCGAAGTTACAATAAGTAATGACAAAGAAAACTCATTATTATTAATATTTTTATATCACGAAATAAAATCTTCAATGGCTGTATCGATATTGAATAAAATTAGAAAAGAAGCAAATTACCTACGTTGCTTTTATTTGTTCAATTAAATTTCATAATAGAGATCTGTTTATCATTGGCTTAAATCTTTTTATTCATCTACAAACATCACTCTGTATAAGGTTTCTTCGTAATTGGATATAGTCTATTATCAAGTGCTCTTTATTATTTACTAGCAACCCGCCCTCGCTTCGCTTCGGTTTCAGTCGCTTAAACCCGCGTAGTGCCCGTTCCTGTGGGAATACCGGGATAAAATATAGCCTATGTTACTCCCTGATATTATAGCTTTCCATTGGTGAAAGAATTTTTGAAATCGGTTCGGTGGTTTAAGCGTGAAAGCGTTACAAACAAACAAACAAACAAACATCCTTACTTTCGCATTTATAATATTAGTATGGATTTGTTTAGGACTTACAATCGGGATAAGGAAAAGATTGGTAATGCATTGTTTTCTTAAATCTACACGGATAAATTAATTTTTAGATAACGAAGTATTTAATGTGGTAAGACCACATACGCGACGTAAAGGTGTACCCAGGCCCGCCGTAAGCGGGCGTGCAACGCGTGCACCACACGCGGGCGGCACGTCTAGGGGGCGGCAAATCGAACGACACATCACGTAATTCATGTCATAATATCCACCCTACCTTAAGTATAACAAATGTTGCATGCAAAAAATTGCATGGAAAAAAATGGACCGATTGGCATTAACACCGCCATCTATTACCATCCGTTAAAACTAGGATGCAATACCAAACGTTCATCTGTCAGCAGTCAGCACTTACGCAGGGTTATTGATCCCGATCTGTTGGACGCCCAGTTCAATTTCAGAAAGGGGCGTTCGAAGATCGCGGCCTCGCTGTGCATAAGGGCCACGGTCATGAAAACAGTCACCGGCGCAGCGTCCTCTACGTGGACCGACTAGGGGACGTTGTGTGGATGCCGATGTCATGCAGTGTCCCGCAAGGGTCGGCCTTAGGGCCGACTCTTTGGAATGTCGGTTACGACTGGGCATTGCGAGGTAGCCTCTCACCCGGACTACGCATAATTTACTACGCCAACGACACGCTCGTTACAGGTCGCTAGAAGAGGCGGCATGCCTGCCAACTCTCAGCACCGAAGAGATTGTCAGGCGGATCGAGGCGCTGAGGCTAGGGTGGCCGTGAACTCCGCACGCCGTCCTTTCATCGCCTCAGACGGACTGGACGGTGTGTGCGCTGACCATAGCCTACCCAAAAAAAAGGGGTGGCCCTAAATAACACGGAGGTCCCATTGTTTCATGGGCCTTGCAACTATCCACCTGCCGGGGCCTCGATCACTGTCAATTCGGTCGCCATCAACTAGAGATTGCAATCCGGTATGTTTCTCAACGTTGTGTTTGCAATCTCTACCATCAACATCCAAGCTCAGATGGGTCTGGTCGTCGACGGGCGATGGTGATTCAGGGAGTATTTCCGCCAATTTGCTCCGCGGCTTGTCGGCGCGGCGTCTGGCCTTTCGTGGCTCGTGCCGAATGTGGGCGGACCGAGCGCTACGTGCCGACGGCTATACTGATACCAATTCCTTGACATCCGTGGCCGGCCCGGCGGGTTACTCTTTCGGATACCTCGGGTGGTTCAGTCCATGGCCCTGTACGGCGCACCCGTTTAGGTGGAGTCCCTGACCATCCCACTCGGAGCACGTGGCGACGGAAGCAGCGTGCCAGCATGCGTTGGCAGGAACTCCCCCTTAGGATTTGGTGGCGGAGATGCTCGCTGGTCTTTACCGACGGGTCTCGACGACGCTGGCGGGGGGCGGCTATGCCTCGCTACGCGAGCTGGCCACCTGGCGGGGCAACGTCTGCCGGGATGTCATTGCCCGTTGGGCACTCCAGCTGGAAAGGCATCGGTTCGGTGTTCGGACCATCAGGCCTTCCGGCCGGTGCTATAAAGTGGTTGCGTCGGTAGCACGGGGTCATCTCCTTCCGACTGATGCAGGTCTGGTCGGGGCGTGGTTGTTTCGGCAAGTACCTGCAGAAGGTTACGAGGGGAGAGAGGCCCCCTCCTGCCACCACTACGATTGCGACGAGGACACCCCGAAGTACACGCTCTCCGTGGCCTGGGCAGAGCAGCGCTGTGAACTCGTCGCAGTAGTCACTGCCGATAAGCGCTAGAACGATGCTCGACAATAGGACGTCGTCGTCGCCGAGGTAGAAGAGCGGGTCTGGGAGGAATTTCTCTACTAAGACACACTCCGCTGCCGGCGCGTTGGGCGGTGCACGCGCAAGTACTTGCGCCTGATGACGCCTTAGCTGAAGTCGAGGGTAGGTGGACCAGGGATTGGTCCACCACCACAGAGAGGCCGACGGTGTGAGGGCGACGCCCCGGCCGGCACCACTACAATGTTGCCAAGGCGTCAAAGAGGACGGTATCCGAAAGGGTACCCGCCGGGCCGACCACGGATGTCAAAGAATCGGTATCAGTGGTCGGCCCTATAGCAACGAGGAGGGAATACGGTAGGTTATGAGGACGCACACCGCTTATTCGTCGCCATTCAAAAAAAAAAGGCGGCATAATCGGTACTGCACGCGGGCGACGAAACAGCTAGCGGCGGCCCTGGGTGTAACCTAAATGTGGGCCTCATAACTGAGCCCAAAATCGTTCAGTGTGCTAAATGAGAGGGCTGTGCTCGGTATTTGCCTGCGAAATCAAATCCAAAATACGGCAATCCGGGAGTTCAAATTTAATAACTAATTTCTGGACTCAGTACATATAAATCTCTGTAATAACGATAACTTGTTGGACTTGAACCATCTTAGTCCGCCCATGACCATGAACGATGTAAAGTCTTCGAAATGTCAGGCAATCAAAAATATCCGTAAAATAGTTTTAGTTATAATGTGTATATTGTTACTAATTGTAAAATATTCACGCAAATATCAGAATACATTCTGTAGAAGTTTTCACTTCAAAACATAAGGAAGGTTAGAATTATTTACAATATAGCATTTTATTTGATTTTTCTTCGATATTAAAGCGTAGGTTGGTAATATTAGGCTTGATAAGATCGGTAAATTTGATTTATGTAATAGACTTGGAAAATAAAACCCTTTTAGCTTCGTTTATGATGAATTGCCAATGAAACGTATTTGTATCAGAGCATGAAATCATAAATGAAATATGTAGACATTTTTCTAAATGTTTGTACATAGGTCTCAATTTACTACTCGACTTACTATATACTCATCATCTCAGCCCATTTAGACCCCACTGCTGGGCTCGGGCCTCCTCCACTGTAGGAGGGAATTTGATCAACTACATCAGGCTGGTAAGACATGTTGTATCACGTATCATTTCGAGTTTTCCTTTTCTTGCAGCGATGTTATCTGCATATTATAGGTATCACTGAGTCGTCTTTTACGACATCCACAGACAAGAGAGAAGGTGATGAATTATATTCTTACTCCGTCACCACACCGTGACGGAGTAAGAATAAGATTGTCCGATAATATATACTCATAGAGATAATAATTTATTAATAATAATTAAAATCAATTTTCAGTCTCAAATTCAAATACTTAATTTTCTTCCTTTATCGCCTAAATGTTGGTAGTGGTTATGAACACTATCAGCTTAGCTGTATGGTAGGAATGCGGGTGACGTGACCGGGGAATTAGTCCGTCACCCGCCGAGAGGCCGACCGCGTGAGGTGGACGTCGGTCGATGGGAGGGTACCCCAAGTAGGGGGTATTCCGTCGGGCCGACCACTGATGACAAGTAACCCTGCTCCGGTGGTCGGCCCAACGACGAAGGCGACGTGCATCGTGGGTGGGTTGCGGTAGTTGCGTGCTTACGCCCCTCTGTTGCTCCGGACGGAGTGGTGCCAGGAGCGCGCCGACCGCAACCCACTCCAAAAAAAAAAAAAATGGTTGGAATAAAAAAAAAGACTACAAGTACTACCAATCCTTATACTGCTCATGGATGTCGTAAAAAACGATTAAGAGTAGTTTTTACATCGATTTGAGCCAACTCCGTGTGACGCCGTCTGAGCAAAAATATAACAAGGGAAGACATTCGGCAGGTGGCGGGTTATAAAACTATTGCCAATAACTTTTTGAATATAGTAGAGGAGTACATATTACACCTACCCTAAGTAATCTATCTATATATTGATACGTGAAGCTAAAATTTTGTACCCCTTTTTACGGAAATTACGTGGATGGATAAGTATGAAATTTGGCACAGTTGAAGTTTATAATGAGGAGAAGTGCATAAAACTGAAATTTCATATAATAATGGATTAAAAATACATTAAATTCATTAAAAAGGCATTATTACGCACACTACAACGCAATCGCTATACACACACGCACACATGCGCGCGCTTATACACTTTTGTTTACGGTCAAAATCTCTGGTCAAACCGAATGTCAAATAAAGGTCTAAGATCCCGCTATACAACGACCTTCACCGAGATGCTTATTTGATGAAACTTATTTTTTATGTAATTTAATATGTCAATAAATATATTGCATATGGGTTGCCTAACAAATTTTAGTCCAGAGTATGATTCATTAATAATTTATTTTTGTACATTGCACCGGTTTGATTATTAGACAAATTCTATACCAATCGAAAGTGTGAAGCCCATAGAATATGCAAACGTCGATCAGACCGGTGCAAAATGATAGTATCGATTTATTTGTTTATACCTGGCTACCCGAGAGTTGTGACCGGAAAAGAATAGGCAATCTAACGTTTGCATATTCTATGGACTTCATACTTTCGATTGGTAAAGAATTTGTTTCATAATCAAACCGGTGCAATGTTCAAAAAGATTTTTTTATTTTTTAATTATTAATTAATCATACTCTGGACTAAAATTTGTTAGGCAACCCATATGCAATATATTTATTAACCTATTAAATTACGTCTATACCAATAAATAAAATTGGAGTGTCTGTTTGTAATGTCAAAATAATAGGCTTTTTTCATGCTCACGCGGTTATTTGCACGACACCTATGCCTAAAATAGCATTTAAAAATTTTTTGTCTGTCTGTCTGTCTGTCTGTTTGTTCCGGGTAATCTTCAAAACGGCTGGACCGATTTCAAAAATTCTTTCACCAATGGAAAGCTATAATATCAGGGCGTAAACTAGGCTATATTTTATCCCGGTATTCCCACGGGAACGGGAACTATGCGGGTAAAACGACTATAACCTATAACCGAAGCGAAGCGAGGGCGGGTTGCTAGTAAAAAATAAGTTTCATCAAATAAGCATCTCGGTGAAGGTCGCTGTATAGCGGGATCCTATACTATAATCATAATTATGATGACAATGTCTAATAGGCATATTTTGTACTTAGTACTTTATATATTAGTTATTAGTGAAGTACAGCCTGCTCAATTTACAATTATACATACCTCATTAAAATTAAAAGAAAATTGTGTAGCAGAGAAATTAATTGAAATGAATTATGGACGAATTTCGACCACACGTCAACCACTAGTTAGTATAATAACAGGATGAAAATGATCGTCTAAATGTTGTTTTCAAGTATTTATTCACATTATCCGCGTGGTGACGGAATAAGAATACAATTCACCACTATCTTCTTGCTTGTGTCTTGCTTGTTCGTCTTGCGTCTTGCTTGTGGATGTCTTAAAAGTCGACTAAGGGATATGATAAGAATTTAACCTTTATACAAGAGGATGAAAACTCGAAACAAAATCCTACACTAACCTGTCTGACCATCTTGGTATAGTAAGGTCAATGCCTCTCGTATTGTAGAAGAGGCTCGAACCCAGGAGTGAGACGTGTATAAGCCAAGATGATACTTATGATCATGATTCACATTGTGTAATAAATTCACCTACTTCATCATCATCGCAGCCCACATACATCCCACTGTTGGGCTCGGGCCTCCTCCACAATGGGAGGGAATTTGACCTACTATACCATGCTGGTCAGACATGTTGGTATAGGGTTTCATTTCAAGTTTTCCTTCTCTTGCACAGATGTTATGTGCATATTATATCCTTTAGTCGTCTTTTACGACATCCACGGGCAAGATAGGGAGTGGTGAATTGTACTTTTACTCCGTCATCACACGGAAAATTCACCTACACTAATACCAAAACTTTATTTTGCGTTTGCCCTCCGTTATAACCCTCAATCGTCTCATACAATAACCACGATGAAGAAATGGATAGTGCCATTAATTTTTTACTCCGTAACATAGACAAACGAGCTTCTTTATAACGTTCTAGAAATCAATGTCGCTAAAATTACCCATGTACATATCAACCCCGAAAATCGTAGCTAAGCAACGTAAACAAAGTAGTCAATATATCCAAGCATAACGCACTACAACCATTACAGATTACATATATGTAATATATGTATGTATGTACTATTGTTAGGGGGGATATAAAGGCATAAATCACAGGTCAGTAGCTATATATTCACTAGGTATTCATAGTGACGCTTTGTAAGCCAAATAGCACGCAGTAATTTGTAAAGAGTTAGACTTGCCTTGAATGTGATCGTGTTTTGTAGCTTCTTGTATTGTTTTAGCCATTAAATTAATGTTTCACAATATTATAATATCCATATCTTATGATTTAGTAGAATTTATATTTTATAATCGGTTATTGTCAATTGTAAATTATAGGATTATGTTAATATACTAGTGTTAAATTATTGATAAAACAATCGACTCCCATATTTAGAATTGTATTTTGAAAATGGAACTGATTCGAATTATTTTTTTTTAGTTTCGTTTTTAAGGAATGTAATACATACAACACGGCTTTGTGGTCTTTGATACTTTTTAAGCTAGTCGATTAGAATTATATAAATTGTGTGTCATTAGGTACATATATTGCGCATGTATGCAGTTATTAAGTAAGAGAGCTGTTAAAATATTGCATCTTCACAGCTCTCTTTGAGAGCGAAGTACTGTGATATTGTTACTTATATATTCACTCAAGCATAGAATAATCCTTATCTTAGATAGAGATTGCCAGTACTCGTCAAAAACTCCAGAATATTGAATAAAATTTCAAAGAAATAACTGAAGTAATGTTTAATCTGAAATCGTAACCTCTCTACAATGTAAATATACTCGTATAGCTATATGGTAGGTAAACATTAGAAAAGTAGAAAATTTTATTCATTCATCTGATAACATATGAGTAACGTCGCGTGCTGTTTTCGTAATTTGTATTCCAATACAAATATGAGCATGTATATTGTATACTAGCAATCCGCCCTCGCTTCGCTTCGGTTATAGGTTATAGTCGTTTTACCCGCGTAGTTCCCGTTCCCGTGGGAATACCGGGATAAAATATAGCCTAGTTTACGCCCTGATATTATAGCTTTCCATTGGTGAAAGAATTTTTGAAATCAGTCCGGCCGTTTTGAAGATTACCCGGAACAAACAGACAGACAGACAGACAAAAATTTTTTAATTGCTATTTTAGGCATAGGTGTCGTGCAAATAACCGTGTGAGCATGATAAAAGCCTATTATTTTGACATTACAAACAGACACTCCAATTTTATTTATTGGTATAGATGTGCATATCTAATGTCTACCTAAAGTTCATTTCATCAAAATGACTAAAAATTGCTTACATTTATGAACTTCACTCTTGCATGTACACATCATTCCATTTTGTTATACAATAACTAGTCTAGTCAACAAGAGCTTTTTTTGGTCAATTTCTTTTATTAGCCCCGAAAAAATATGTTTAAGTGTCATTCGATTCAGAATAGGATGATTTTTGGAAAAAATAAGTACCGCTCGCAATTTGCAAAACATATAAACAATTAACTACAAAAAAGGGATTTGGTTATTTGCAAATATCTCTAAAATTATTTGAGATTTTTAAATTTTGAAAAAAAGATTCGAAAAGTGAAGAAAATTGTCCAAAACAAGATAACTCTCGGTACTGTACCAACATTTATAAATTGCCCAGAGGGTTGAAAATACGTCCGAAAACCTGACTTGCGAAAGCCACGCTCTCCTTGAACTTTTTTATGAGCACCTCCTGGATGATGGAACAATAATCCGTGGTCAAAAATTTTGTTCGCAGTGTTGTATTTACTTTGCAATGCTGGTCGGATGTGTTGGCATAGGATTTCATTTAGAATTATCCTCCTATTGCATCGATTTTATCTGCATATTATATCCCTTAGTCGTCTTTTTCGACATCACGGGCAAGAGTGACGGTAAAAACTTGTATTCTTACTCTGTCACCACACGGAAAATGTCAGCTCACATACGACCGACTACTATGGACCTGCTATACCATGCTGGTCATACATAAGGTTTTTTTTTTCGAGTTTCTCTTTACTTGCATAAATGTTATATGAATATAATTATTATCCCTTAGTCGTGTTGTATCCACGAGCAAGATAGGGCGTTCTGAACTGTATTCTTACTTCGTTAGCAGGCGGAAAATATCTTAACTTAATTTTAAAATCTTATCTCGTGATGAATGAACAACTAAATGATTTACTAAAACACGTCGATTACACAGCCATTCTTTCTCTTCTAGCGATGCTATCTACGTTTAGTGTGGCATGAGTAAGACATGTTGATACACGACGGTAATTCCCAGTAAAATCTCCCAATAACTAAGCCACCTATTAGATGAGACAATTATACATTATCTGCCGTTAACTCAACTGTATGTCATAGCCTTTATTTGTGATACAGATTACAATAGACTGATGGATCAGATCATCATCATCACCCTGCTGTTGTCCCAATTAGTCGGTATCGGCTCAATATACTCTTCTTCTTTTATAGTACATATTGCAAAAGTTATGGCAATCGTTTTTTGACGGATTGACTGCCCTACATTTCTCGTCTTTGGTAATGTAATTGTTAACTTAATGACATCGGATGGAGTCGGCCCAGGTTAATGAAAAATTCTTAGTCGTATTTTTAACACCCACGAGCAATGTAAGGATTGCTAATATTCGTAGCCACTGCCATACAGCTTTTGTACGAAGAGGCCAATGGATCAAATATTAACAAAAAAAATGTAGATACTTGTGATCCCATTTTCCCTTCATCACTAAAGATATATATTCAGCAATTATGAAATATCAGTCTGAAATTAAAACAAAAAATCATTTTTCAAAATTAAAATTCAAAAAAGATTTAAAAATCAAATTCATTCTAACGTTATTAACATTAATCTAGGAGTTGCTAATGATAATGTTAATAACATTAATCTAGGCTTTCATTCATTTCAAATCACATATGTACCTACGTCTCACCGCTGGGCTCGAGCCTTCTCCTCGATCGGAGTGAAATTGACGCTCGTCAGACGGGTTGGAATAGGGTTTTACTTCGAGTTTTCCATATTCTGTATCGATATAATATGCGTATTATAAAAGACGTCGAAAAAGAAGTCGGCAAAGACGACTAAGTAAGTCGTCTTTCCCGACATCCACGGGCAAGACATCCTTACTCCATACTGAAATAAGGTTATTAGGTTTAGTTCATCGTGATTTATCATTTGTCGTCCAGGAGAACATAGATCTTTTTAGGCAAAGGAAATCTCGGTTTGAGTAACCGGACTGGAGGTTAGCCTGTAACCCTCAGAAAGGCCGCTTGAGCGACGGCAACGCCCTGGTAACATTGTTGTCTATCGCCGAGGCGTCGACAGGGATTGGTATTGATGTCAGCTCAATAATGATTGGGAGGTAATATATAATATGTAAGTTATGATGCCGCATGCTGTTCTTCCATCCGGAAAATTTAGTCCGTCACCCGCAGCGAGGCTGACCGCGCGACGACGACCGACGTACCGGGACGGGGACGTTGAGAGGTGAGGGTACCCGAAAGGGTATTCCGTCGGGCCGACCACTGACGACAAGTCACCCTGCTCCGGTGGTCGGCCCAACGACGAAGGCGACGTGCGTACGGGTGGGTTATGGGCCCGCGCGCCGTCCGTTCTTTCGTCGCCCCGGACGGAATGGACCGCGTGTGCGCTTACCATAGCCCAACCATAAAAAAATGCTGTTCTTCCATCGAGGGCGATAATCCAGGGGGATTGCATAGACAGGATGTGTCCAGACCATCATCTTCATCGTTATTCTAAAATGCTGCTACCTATTGCCACAGTGTTACCAGCGATAACATACACTGCAACATGATCTCTAAATGTTGGCCTCATAAAATGTCTAAAAGTCCTTTAACGAGCCATGAAGAGGGCTAGGCTATGCTCAGTTTTTCTCTACGTGATAAAATCCACAATTCAGAAATCCGCAGAAGAACGGGTGTAACCGTTGTAGCCCGCAGAACTAGCAGATTGAAATGGCAATAGGTAGGCCACATCGCTCGTCGAACCGACAACCGTTGGGGAAGAAAGGTTCTCGAGTGGTGACCACGATTTGGACGACGCAGCGTAAGACAACTCCCTAGGTAGACTGACGACAGCTTGAAAGTCGCAGGGAATCGTTGGATGCAAGTCACATAGCAAACGTCAATAGGCTGATATATGAGATTCCCACATGTAATTACGGGGTGACATATTATATTCTTAAGTCTTCACCACACGTATAAGTTTATTTGGCGAGAAATTTTCAAAAGCAAGTTAGGATACAGACTAAATTAGTAATTAACTAATATCCGGCGAAGTCAGTTATTAAGCCTGTATCTGCCCTCTAATCAAAGAACGGTGCGAGGCACCATTCTCGTCTGCACGTCATGTTAGTTAAAACAGTATAATTATGTTCTTAATAGTGGAAATTAGGCTGATAAACTTTTTTGAAAAATCATTTTGTATGTAAGTTTGTCGAAAAATAAAAAAATATCTCTAATTTCTTCTATATCCACATTCGGTTTTTATTGCAATAGTAGTAGTAAAAATAAACTGAAAACAAGTTATTTTGGGCTAGTAATTCTGATTTTTCCGTGTGGTGACGGAGTAAAAATACAATTCACCACCCCCTTTCTTGTCCGTGGGTATCCCATGGGTATCGTAACTAAGGGATTACAATATATATACCTACAACATAAATCTACGCAAGAGAAGGAAATTTCAAAAAATCTGTATCAACTTGTCTGACTAGCATGATGTAGTAAAATTAATTTCCTTCCTATTATGTAGGAAACTCGAGCCCAGCAGTGGGACGTATATGAGCTGTGATGATGATTATGATTATTTTAATAGAAACAACACTGTGTGCGATTTGAGCTAAGATGACGATCTATGCATCCATCAGCCTATTGACATACACTGTTATGGCATATGCCTCCTCAAGGATAATGGTGTCATAATTGCCAAAGTTGGCGTTTTGCTGGTGATCACAATTCTTGTTTTATGTTAACCAATAGAGCGCTGCTGTCAATTCCTCTGCTGCGTTTCTTCAATAGTTTATAATTACTCGTAAGGGAAGGTAATGGATGGTAAAACATTACATTTTTTAATGGATACATCTCATTAATCGGCACAGATGACTTAGTGATTACGATACCGGTCTGCTGTGCAAATGTCATGGGTTTGATTTCCAGGTTAATATTTTGTGCGAACGTTAAATAAATTTAGAAGCTTGCGCAAGGTTCAAGATCTTTTAATAATACTTGTTTCTCACTCAAAAAGTTTGCTACTTAACTTTTCAAGTGCAGACATATTTTGTCATAAAAACCTACACTGGCGTAATAGGAGGTATTCTTATTGTCGTTCATAATTAGCCACAATTCCAAACGTCGAGCTTCGGACTCAAAAATCTTGCAAATGAAACAAGTTTCAAAAAGCTTAAGCAAGATTTGTTAACTAAGAATTCAAATTGAATCCCATAATTATAGTAAAAAATTTACGACCCTAAACCAAAAATATATTTATAGTACTCAAGAGAAAGTAATAACACTTTGTTATAGAAAATGGCTTCTGAAAAAAAGCAGATCAGCGTGGCAGCAACTGCCTTCGCTCTCAAAGGAGTTCGTCTTTTTCTCACAGCTGGGAAGACTAAGGCTGATACTCATATTCCACTACCACCTCAGCCGGCTCCAAAATGTAAATCAAAGCGGAGGCCGGCGGTGATTGGAAATAAATTAACACAGAAAGTGATTGATATGCTGTTGAAAGCTACGAAGTTTAACAAGTAAGTGGACCATTGTCTATACTAATTTTATAATTAGGTAAAACTATTTTCTAAATACATAGATCTGTAGAAAAATGTTTGTAGACGACATGGCATAACGAATAAATACTCCTCGCATTGGCCGTAATTTCCTACGCCGGCAATATACTCGTCGTAACCCGGGATGGGACACTAAAGAAAGCGACATACTGATAAAGATGATATGCATTTAGTAATTTTAAATATTTAATAATTTGTTTTTACGTGCAAAGTTTGCATATTACATCAATCGTTTGGATTATTTTGCGTGTTCAACTTCATAATTTACCATAATACAAGAGATATTACAGTAAGTTGAGTGAGACCGCCAATTGGGCGGGACTCCGGAACGAATCACTTTATTTTGGTGGTCGGACTGATTACCCTTTCGTATACCTAAACTTGTAGATGTGTCAGCAACAAAGCGCCACAATGTTCTTATGTTATCAGTCTTCTTGAGAGCTAGGACTTAACCGGCCAACCTGGTCCTGAGCAACTCGCGACTTCGCCTAGGACATACCATCTATCAACCTAATGACATCCACCGTTAAATTATTTTAACAGTTATAATAATATTTTTTTCTGTGTTGTCGCGCTGTAAGAATTCACCGCCACCTCCCTTACCCATGCGACATCCATGGACAAGGGAGGGAGTAAAAGACGGCTTTTTTTGTTTTTTTTTTTTGTGGATGGGCTGCGGTCGGCGCGCCTCCGCACCACTCCGTCCGGGGCGACAGAGGGGCTTAAGCACGCAACTCCCACAACCCACCCGAAAACCACCTCGCCTTCGTCGTTGGGCCGACTACCGGAGCAGGTTTACTTGTCGTCAGTGGTCGGCCCAACGGAATACCCCCTACGTGGGGTACCCTACCATCGACCGACGTCCCCCCCTCGGGGAGGACGTCGGTCTTTCCTCACGCGGCCGGCCTCTCGGCGGGTGACGGACTAATCCCCGGTCACATCACCCGCGGCCTCGGCTAGGGCGGCATGAGGCGCAGGTAGTTGCGCCTGCGCCACCCCGTTCGCCGGCGGCGGATCTCTTCATCGAGGCTGCGCTCCTCGCGCAGACGATCCGCCGCCTCCTTCTGCGAAATCACTGTCTCGCAGAAGGCTGCGACCGCGTCCCAATTCCCGCCCAAGCCGCGCAGGCCTCGAGCGTATGGCGCGCCGTGTCCTCGTCGCAATTGCAGTGGTGGCAGGACGGTGTACTCTCCCTCCTTACGACCCTGTGCAGGTATTTGGCGAAGCTCCCATGCCCCGTCAACACCTGCACTAGTCGGAAGGAGAGCACCCCGTGCCGCCTTTCCAACCACTGCATCAGCACCGGCCGGAAGGCCTCCACGGTTCGCACCCCGAACCGAGGCCTCTCCAGCCGGACTGCCCAACGGGCAATGACGTCTCGGCGGGCGTCGACGCGCCAGGCGGTGAGCTCCCTTAACGAGATCTCACCGCCCTCCGCTCGCACCCCCGTCACTCGCCGATACAATCCGGCGAGCATTTCCGCCTCCAGGTCCCAGAGTAAAAGACGGCTAAGGTATTAAATATTCAAATAACATCTACGTAAGGAAAGGAAAATAAAACCCTATATCAACACGTCTGCCTAGCGTGGTTATAGTAGGTCAATTTTCCTCCTATGACTGCACAGATGGCCTACAGTGCCAGTGTCGTAGGTTCGAATCCCACACAGGATCACACTTTGTGCAATCCACAAGTTGTTGTACTGAATCTGGATATAATTTTTCTCCGTTAATTATACGTTTGTAAAGTCCCCCGCAACATAAGAACTATGTCCGTAGTGTAAAGTGTTGTAAAAAAAAAATTACATTGTGTGGAAGGCTCGCGCCCAAAAGTGGGCCATTTAGGAGCTAAAACAAATGAATAAATAAGTAATAATAATTTTAATTTATTTACCAGGATGATTTTTATAACTTTTGAAAAATTTTTCACTAATATGCCGGTATTGTCCATCTTTCTTTCCGATTTTGAAGGAGGCATAGTAGATGTATCATCATCACAGCTAGGGACGTATCCCACTACTGGGCTCGAGCCTCCTCCATATTAGGAGAGTAATTTACCTTCAGGCCGTGTGTGTAATTACCTTCAGGCCGTGTGTGTAATTACCGTCAGGCGTGTTGATACAGGGTTTCATTTCGAGATTTCCTTCTCTTGCAATTTGTTACATATATACACAAGATATCCCTTAGTCGTCTTTAGAACACCCACGGCTATGAGAGAGGGTGGTGAATTGTATTCTTACTCCGTCATCACACAGGTAAGTAGTCGTATACGCGCTGATAAATATACGAAGGATTATTTATTTACAAAAACCGAAATTTAATTAACACATTAATATAAATTTAAAACATTATCAAAAAAAAAGAGTGCGAATATTTATTTTACGTACATACATAATATATCTACACAATCTGTATTAGTATTACAATTCCGAATTAATCCATTCAATTGGAAATTATATACATAAAGTATAGAAGGCTATAAGTATAGTCTACCGACATCGTGAAACGAACTTCAGTAAGAAGGCTACGCGCAACTGTAAGGGTTGTTTTAACGAACACAAAATGCCTAATAAAAAACTGAAAGAGAAACATCTCGATTCGCTTTATAAACTTACGCGTTTTACAAAGTGAGTGTTCAATATAATAGTTTATTTTACGTTTTTTTAAATATGATTCTGTGAATGAATGTATTTATTGTATTCTCGTTTAGGTTTCTGATAATTTGCGAGGCAAATATTAATGTTTAATTAAGCGTAAAATTTTTCCTTGTGGTGACGGTGTAAGAATACAATTCACTACCCTCTATCTTGTCCGTGGGGGCCAAAAAGGTAGGCTAAGGCATATAATATACATACAACACCTATGCAAGAGAAGGGAATACTCGAAACGGCACCCTATGTCAACGTCTGACCGTCGCGTCGTGGTAATACTGTTTTCATTATTTGATGAATTGTAAATTAAACCAATTTCAACATCAATGTTAATGATTTTAAATACACCACAATTAGTAACATACGGTGAATAAAACTACTTTACGGATTTTATCGCGTTTGTATTTGATTTTTGACTGACTGACGTTTTGAACACTTTATAGCGTCTGCAAAGTCCGCTCGGGCAATCAAAAATCAAATGGAAACGTGATAAAATCTGTAAAGTAATTTTATTTACAATGTGTAATGCTCACGTAAACATCAGAAATCATTATTGTAACATATAATTACATAGTACTAAAAATATAATTAATAAGTAGGTATACAGTAATTTATTCAGTGTTTAATACCAAAAATTGTATGTAAAAAAATATTATTTTTCTTAAATATTAACCAAACATAATCTTTATTACGTTATTTATAAACATCATATAATTTTAACCTAACATCACAATTCTCAAAACAACAATTCTCAAAAAAAAAGGAATGACAATTTTTGTTTAAAAATGTATCATATGCCATAATGTATAATGTACCTTTGTGATTAAGAAAGAAAAACCACAATGAGGATGTCGAAATTAATGCTTGAATTAACCTTGGGCTATCGTTAAGCCTTCAGGCCGTGGCGGTGACATAGCAGACTCTCCATTAAAATATGGTAAAGCTGTAAAACGATTATAATGGAAAGCGCGAAAATTTAATTCACCCCCACTATTTTCCCCACCTGCGTTGTAAAACACAATTAATGTTGTAAACGAGTAATTTCAAGCAAGAGAAGGCAATCTGAAATTAAAATTAATTTGATTAGAATGGAATTGTAGTAGTATAGGATTTCGCTATACAACGACCTTCACCGAGATCCTTATTTGATGAAACTTATTTTTTATGTAATTTAATATGTCAATAAATATATTGCATATGGGTCGCCTAACAAATTTTAGTCCAGAGTATGATTAATTAATAAGTAAAAAGAAAAAAATTTTTGTACTTTGCATCGGTTTTATTAGACAAATTCTATACCAATCGAAAGTATGAAAGTATGCCCATAGAATATGCAAACGTTAGATTGCCTATTCTTTTCTGGTCACAACTCTCGGGTAGCCAGGTATAAACAGATAAATCGATACTAGCATTTTTCACCGGTCTGATCGACGTTTGCATATTCTATGGGCTTCTATACCTTCGATTGGTATAGAATTTGTCTAATAATCAAACCGGTGCAATGTACAAAAAAAATTATCAATGAATCATACTCTGGACTAAAATTTGTTAGGCAACCCATATGCAATATATTTATTGACATATTAAATTACATAAAAAATAAGTTTCATCAAATAAGCATCTCGGTGAAGGTCGTTGTATAGCGGGATCTTAGACCATAGGGTTTATTCGGTTACTTTGTGAAATGCAATCACTAAACGGCAATAACTCAACAACATTCTACTGAACGACTGCCATAATCTGAAGAAACGTGAATAAAAAATCAACTAAATTGTGAATTATACATACAGGGTTAATTTTTTTTTATATATGTAAAAAAATACAATAACTGTGAAGATAAGATTATTTTTTCTTGCCTATGGTGGCAAACGAGCAACCAGCACTGATAGTAAGTGATACTGCCACACATAGACCTGTGCAATAACAGGGGCACAGCTAGGCCGTTGTCTACCGTGAATAAAATACTCTTCTTAAACCTCGTCTAAAGAAGGACATTTCATGCGCTCGGGAGACACAGCAGCAAGTATTCCTCCGAGAGCTTGCACGTAGGTACGTGGGAGAAATGATCACTAGAAACATACAGTTGAAGACCATAACATTTTCAGGTGAAATGGATAAACTCTGTTAATAAAATATTTTTTTCTGATGTTTATACATTTGAAATATAACTATTATCGCGTTTGTATTTGATCAGCGTCCATAGTCACGAGAAGAAAAGACAGCAAGTTCTGCCGTGACAATGAATCTTTTTGAATATTAGATAATATAAAATCAAGACCCAATAAAATCGATAAAAATAGTTTTATTTCAAAAAGCGTAAAATTTACACGGAGTCTAGATTTTTTTTTTTGTGAATACTCAGCTCAAATAGAGCACATATGAATGCTGAGGCAGCAAGAATAAAAACTGTACCAGTATTCGTTGAATTAAATCAAAGGAAAAGAAAACATTTAAAGAAGTTTCACTAAACATTGTTTACAATTTGTTTACTCTGTTTGGATGGCAAAGACAAGTTAGTCGATAAACAAATTCGATATTTTACTAACTGTTTTACGAGTTAATTCCATCTGTACCCTGTACCTATTGTACGGCCTACAGTATGAGTACTCGTCATAAACTGGATCACTAAATACAGAAAAAAAAATTACGCATTGTTTTAGGATTTTTATAATAATACTAGTATGTTGGTGGCTCCGCTTGTGAGGATTACGTAGGTACGTATATAATATAGCATTTTTTTAACATCCGTTAATGGTATTAACAATAATTCAAAAATACATCAACAATACATCTGTACTTCTATACTAATCTATACTAATAATATGTAAAGCGGCAGAGTTCGTTTGTTTGAACGCGCTAATCTCATGAGCTACTGGTCCGATTTGAAAAATGCTTTCAGTGTTAAATAGCCCGTTTATCGAGGAAGACTATAGGCTATGTATCGTTACGCTAAGATCAATAGGAGTGGAGCAACAATGAGCTTTCGCGAAAATCATGTGTGACAGAATTGTATTATGTATTATTATATTATATATATTTTCACCTTCTATGTAAACGAAGTAGCGGGCTAAAATTAGCATTAGCCCAAAGTAACTGTTCCACGCGGACGAAGTCGCGGGCATAAGCTAGTCACTTATATCCATCCATTTTTATTATCTCGGCAATTGCAATGACGACAGCAATGCCGCTAAACTAATGGTGTCTTAAAGTTACCAAATTTAGTCTGTTCCCCGTGTGGTGACGGGGTAAAAATACAATTCAACATCTCCTCTCTTGCCCGTGGGTGTCGTAAAAGACAACTAAGTATAGGGTGACTAGTATTTTTACTCCGTCATCACATGGATTTATTTTAAATTTATTATTATAATATAATATTGTTATAAAATGTTACATTTATCATTATGTTCTTGCTGCTCTTATAATAATTTCTTTGAGTTGAACGCAATATGTATTCTTCTCTCATCATGCATATTACAAAAGTTATAGTAGTTTTATGACCAGCCTTCTGCCTGACGTTAAAGCTCCACGGACATATACGGCCCAGGTCGATGTAAAGCTTTTGGTTGTGTATAACACCTAAAAGTAATCTAAAGGTTGGTAGTATTCGTAGCCGCTACCACACAACATAGACTGCTGTATTTATTTGATTTCAGTACAGCTATTCATAAAAAAACATATTGTTGACGGCCTATAATTTATATAAACAGTACTAAAAGATAATGCTATTGATCTAGTATAAGTTATTGTCATTTGGTTAGTGTGGCGATATGTTAATAATATAACGAGAATACCTAGTTTGATCATGTTTACTGCATAGTTTATACGTGCAATAGCCACATGGGTATGTAGTATATAGTTATAAAATATAAATTTGTCTACTAACATTAGCTTTAAGATTATTGTTACTAACACTATGGACATTGCCTGCAATAAATGATTATTTAATTTAATTTAATAGCTACGTGCAACGGATCTCTCCTTTACATCCAAAATATTTGATACTCTGGTAGTTAAAAGTTTGCATTATATTTTTTATTCTTCTTCTTGGAAAAATATATATTTTTCTTCACCTCCTATTCAGCAGAGACATATTTAGAACGGGATGGAAACTGAACTATTGCACGCTGGTCAGACGAGTTAGCATACAATTTTCTTTCGAGATATCCTTTTTGTGCAGTTATGTTTTCTCCTCGGATTCCCTAGTGATCTTTTATAACAACTGAGTGAAATTAATTGGTAGTGTAAAATGGTATTCGTAATTCGACAGCACAAGGAAAACCTCAGCGTTCTTTACATACCGCTTAGTGAGAGGCGTCTTCGTGACAGTAACAGATGACATATTTCACACGTTAAATATAAAAATATAATCTCTTTCTCTTTTCTGAGTCAAGTTTAATCCGCTATTTTGGTACATAGTACATTGAAGCAGAATAAATTAAGCAACGACTGACTAATGATATCTGATGTTTACGCGAGTATTAAACATCCTTACTAATATTATAAATGCGAAAGTAAGTTTGTTTGTTTGTTACGCTTTCACGCTTATTTCACGGCACCGATTTCAAAAATTCTTTCATCAATGCAAAACTATAATATCACGGAGTAACATAGGCTATATTTTAGGTCGGTATTTTCACGGCAACGGATAAGGCGACTGAAACCGAAGCGAAGCGAGGGCGGGTTGCTAGTTATTAATAAAACTATTTTTATGGTTTTTCTTGCGTCTATTTTTACGAATTTTAACGACTAAGTTATTAGTAGATGGAATAATAGAAGGCCACGTAGGTGAATTGGTATGGAGGCGACAGCTGATACTAAACTTTAATTGCAATATGGGTGACTAGCAGCGCCCTGCAGTTTTACCCGCATAGTTCCCCTTCCAGTGGGAATATCGAGATAAATTGCTATAATTTATCTTATGTGTTATTCTGATATGTAAGCTATGTTATTGCGAAGTTTCATCGAAATCCATTTAGTAGTTTTTGCGTGAAAGAGCAACAAACATCCTCATATACTCACAAACTTTCGCGTTTATATTAAACTAGGGCTGTCTGGATTAAGGGACTGCTGGATTTTGCAATTTAGCTATTATTTATTCTCGATATTAGTAGGATAGTGAACACAATGAAGGTGAAGAAACACAAGAATGTCTAAATGACCTCGTTTTAATGAACATAGATAATTTACGGTAAATTATTGATCCCACTAAAGTTATCTTTTAATGTTATGAAATTAAATCACTGAAAGTTTTTTTTTTTTGGAAATGTGTTTCATTTTATATTTTTTATCTTTAATTAGCTTATCTCAGCCTATATACATCCCACTGCTGAGGTCAGACCTCTTCCGTAGTGGGAAATATGACGTTGGCCAGACGGGTTGGGTAGGGTTTTATTTTGAGATTTCTCTTGCATCGCTGTTTTCTGCATATAATATCCCTTAGTTGTTTTTTACGATATCCACGGGCCAGAGAGAGGGCGATGAATTGTATTCTTACTTCGTCACCACCGGGCAATCTTAACTTGAATACCTAAATCAGATCAAGGGCTTCTCGTACGCATTTGCTGGAGATTCACATGGCTTAATCATGGCTTAAAATTGCAAATATCTGAATAGACATTTTTTTTAATTAGTAATGCTTCTAATAAATTATTATTTGCCTACCTCATCCCACGCTGAGTAGGGTCAGCACAACATGTTCTTACCTTCTATAGACTCCAGTCAGCTGTCATACTTGCACTCACCGCTTTCATACGCCCCATCCATCTCTTTTTGGGTTTCTTACGATTTTTCCATCCATCTCCAGACATATTGACTACCCTCCTTGTCACATGTATTCCATTTCTTATCATCATATGTCCATACCAAGATAATCTCGCGCTCCTAATCTTCTCTAGCACTGGTGCCAATTTCTGACTTGCACGAAATGCTTCTAATAAATGATTCTATTTATTTCCCAGGCCAGAGTTAGAAGCTTTGTACTCTATGTATAGAAGATTGGTGACAAGCGCTCAAGCAGCTGCTCCAACCACGGCTATCGGACACTCTCCTAAGATTGATGTAAGTTTGAAATATTTGAAATTTCATCATCTCGACTCATACACGTGCCTACTGGGCTTGAGCCTCCTTCACGATAGTAGGGATATTGACCTTACCTTACCATGTTAGTTAAACAGGCTGCTATAGGATTTTATTTCGAATTTTCCTTCTCTTGCACAGATATTATATGCCTATTAGGTCCCATAATCGTCTTTCATGATATACAAGGGCAAGACATAAAGTGGTGAATAGTATTCTTATTCCGTCACCACACGGAAAATTTAATGGGAAAGAATGTAGTTTTGTTTAAAATTGATTACTTCGAACTGTATTTCGAAATATTGTAGTTTTTATTTCAGGATAGTAAAACTAAATGTATTAATCCTCATATTTTTCATCATCATCATTAAGCTCATATATGTCCCACTGTTGGACTCAAACCTCTTCTACAATAAAAGGGAAAATGACCTTGCTATCGGTAGGTATAGCAAGGTGCTGTTCAGACGAGTTGGTATGAGGGTTTATTTCGAGTTTATATTCTCTTGTATAAATGTTATATGCGTATTATATCTCTTAGTCATCGATAACATCCACGGGCAAGATAGGGAGTAGTGAATTACAGTGGGCCCCCGGTATTCCGACAAACGTTTTGCACGGCAGTGTCGGACTATCGAATTTGTCTGATTATAGAGTACTACATAAGACCCCTTATAGTAGGGCTTTTTTTTATAAAAGAGTACCTTATAATCCGACAGGTACGTATACGTAATATACAATGAATAAACTAAACTATGAATGTAGGCTAGGTCGTACCGCTATTACACGTAGGCAAATTCAAACTAAACAATCACAAAACAAAAACACCATAGTAGTGTCGTGTACAAGTTGTAACCAGCAATCATGCATTAGGTACTTACATTAGAAAAAATTGATAAAAAAGATATTCAATAATACTAGACTTCTCGGATTACAAGGGATGCCGGAATAGACAGGGGCCGGATTATCTTGGGTCCACTGTATATTCTTATTCCGTCACCACACGGGCAAAGACAAAAGTAAAGTATAAAAATATGCTATTCAATTTCTACTAACTTTAAAAGTTCTTTTTACACCAAACACGATTAAGTTACATGATACAATAATAAATTACATCTTTTACATTTATAAATGTCATAACTGTTGTTACTAAACGCGACAAAATGACGTGAAAATGTATATTGAAACTAGTCCAAATTATTTTCGAACATAATAGTGGTATCTCATCAAATACAATAAATTATGTTGACTAGACGACGCAACTATGAAATATCGTGTATCAAAAAAAAAAGTTGCGACCGCAAAACCGCGAAAGTGTGTTAGGTATAAACGCATTTTGCTTAATACAGGGCTGAAGTCGGTAAGCTTTAGAAATAGCTATAAATTGTTACTGGTACTATTTATTTTTAACCCCCAATGAAAAAGAGGAGTGTTATAAGTTTGACGTCGATGTCTGTTTGCCTGTGCCTATGTCTGTCTGTGGCATCGTAGCTCTCAAACGGATGGACCGATTTCGATTCAGTTTTTTTCATTTGAAAGCCAGTTTCCTGGCAGTGGCTCTTAGCTATGTTTGGTTAATATCGGTCCAGTAGTGTAAGAGTATTAAGCTCCAAAATGATTTAATGGTGTATGATTTTTCGATTAAGTGCTTCACTCATGCCAGTATAATCGTCAAATGATAATTAATTGATAATTCCTGTTGAAAAGAACGTAATACTTTTTTATTATATTAATTTGTTTAAAATTTAACCCCCGAAGGTTATTCAAAATGTTCAATTTTACTGATTACAGTAGTACTAGTTATTTATTGTTTTATTTTTTTATCCTAAATGACATCACATTATAAGTTAGACTTCTAATAATATATCGCCGAACACTGCATTAAATTCTATGCAGTAGTTTTTGCACAACGCGAGTATAAATATAGAGATAGACAAAAGTTCTAAAAATTAATGCTTTATCTTCTGTTACTCTAACATAGATTTTCATATATGTGGCGATAAAATTTATCTCGTTAACTAAGACCTAATCTAAGCATCATCTAGTAGTAAAAAACGACGTACACTTGTTTTGTTTTAAGCCAGCACCTTCGTGCTAATAAATAGTTATTATGACAAAATATCTAGCCGCGCATAATAATATAATTTGCGGATTGCAGTCGAAATGATCTTGCGTGAGTATTGGATCCAAAAAAACTTTCTAGGAAAGGTTGTTTCTTAGACCACCATTTGTGTGGTTATAATTAGAAAAAAATCATGTGTGACGCCCCCTGACTGTTATATATGATTTTCATTATTTTTATTGTAATTTAAAACATCAATACAAACCTTATCGTATATCGTTCGGGAGGGATATATCCCCTGAGGGGCTGATTTACAAAATATTCTTTTTCAATAAATCCTTCCTTTATAATTAGATGTTGTCTAATTAAATAAGAAAATTAATCAACCAGCTCAAATGTAGATATTTATATAAAATAAATTTACATGTGAAAATATTCATTAGATCAACAACTCGGCCCGTATACGTCTCACTGGACTTGAGCCTCTTCCAAACTGGAAGGGTATTATAGTGTGTTAGAATGGCTGTTAGACAGTTTGTTAAACTGAGGATTAACTGATGGTTATTAAAATAAAAATATTTTTTGCAAAAAAATCCTACTTCAATGTAGATAATTTTTTAGTTTTGTTGATTTTTCAAAAGCCCCTTGTCCGATTTCGATAAAATTTTCTACGAACCATTTGGAAAGTATACCCTTTCCAACAAAAAAAGATTTTTTCAAACCGGTTTGTAAGCGACGGAGTTATGCGCAAAAAAACATAATATTAAAAAAAATACATCCAAATTGAGAACCGCCTCCGTTTTTGAAGAAGTCGGTTAAAAAACTAAACTCTCTTTTCTCTTAATTATATATATCTGACGCCCTTTAAATAATCAAGGTGATTATTTATTAAAAACATTTAAATTTTTCTTGGTTTTTGGAGTGCTTTTCTCTCAATTTACATAGATTAATATAATCTTCAATATTACCTTATAAGTATTCAAAAATTGCCATTGTTTTATAGACGCAATAATCATTATTTTCTGTAGGTAACCCTTTCACCTGTTAAAGTTACCTTTACTACGGCCCTGTTCATAATCATGTGAAGGCACGCAACATAGTAGGTACAACGAACGTTTAAAGAAAGATTACTTGCTTTCGGATCCAATACTGGCGTGATACCATTGGTATCATTACAAATAAATGATTATGGTTATTGCAAACAGAAAGCCGTTACCATTTTTTTAAACGTTACTGCTTAAATATCTTCAAATATTGGATGTTATTAGGACTTATGCGAGGAAAATATTAATCTATTTATCTATCAATCGTTCGTTCAAATTCAAATCCTTTATTCTGTATAACCCCGCTTACATAAGCTGAAAAATAATTAAATAGACTAGTGGTCGCGAGTGGTCGAAATTTGGCCATAATTCATTTTAATTATTTTTTCTGCTACACAATTTTCTTTAATTTTATTTATGTATAATTGTAAATTGAACAAGCTGTATTTCACTAATAACTATAGTCCATAAAATATAGCTTGATCTCTGTGACAGATGTCAACAAAACCAACGAACTAAGTTTGAACGAGCGATATGTTTACAATTTCATTTTGTATCAAATATACTTTCATTCTTTTCGTGCCAGTTTTATTGCAACTGAATTGCAATATATTATAAATATAAAAATATTAATATTCATGCCTAAACTGTACCTCGTAAGTACTGAAATACCTAGTAAACATTTTATACATAAATGACGCTTACGCACGTACAAGTTCATACTGGACTGAAAATAAAAAAGAGATGGGACAGTCGATATACGTAAATCGATAATCGATATTTATTAAATTATTCATAAAATAAATAAACCCAATACAGTACCTATATAAAACTTTCAACATATTTTTTACAATTAAAACAGACAGTTATATTATAAAATACATAAATTGTCTTAATTAAACATTAAAAAACTACTTTTCGTCTCAGAGTAAATGATAATATTATGTACGCATTATTGTCAATATATTACGTCAATATATACATATTTATTTATAAAACAGTCGTAATTGATCGATTGATCTAGTGACTGTTCCTATTTTGGCAAAAAATGATAAATGATCTAGCAGAAATGCTCCAGTGATGACGATAATAGTGACCTAGACCTTGATTGTACTCCTTTTGAATAATTAAAACAGTCAAAAAATAGTTTTTGTTTGCAATTAATTCAAAAATATTTTCATTGATTGTATTTTAATTATAATAGAAAATCACAATTATAAAAATAAAGAGTTTTATCGATAAAAAACTACGGACTTAATCGTAAGCGTGACAGTACTAGGGGCAACTGTCACAGAGATCATCCTATATTTTATGGACTATAATAATAGGTCTTTACCTATGTAATTGCCGTTCTGCAGTACTGGCCATTTCAAATCAAAATAATTTTTGTTTGGCTAAGAATTCTAATTTCAAATTAATTTTATTTTAAAACATTTTCCAAAAGTAGTCATTTGTTTATTGATTAGTGTTACGTTTTCATCGCATTTCAATCTTTTTCGTCATCATGGATACGTTAAAATTCGAGTAATTATGGAATATGAGTATCGTCGTGGCAGGAACGCGGCACAAGCGGCACGCAATATCAACGATGTTTACGGAGCTAACACTACAAACCAACGCACCGCCTGTTATTGGTTTGCTCGCTTCCGTTCTGGAAATTTCTACCTGAAAAATGAACCTCGCGGTCGTCCGAAGATTTTGGTCAACAATGACAAATTAAAGGCGATTGTGGAAGCCGATGATACACAATCTACGGCTGAATAAGCAGCAGCTTTCGCCATTAGCATCAAAACAATATTGGTCCATTTGTGTCAAATCGGCAATGTAAGAAAGCTTGACAAATGGGTGCCCCACGAACTCAATGATCGCCAGCGCGAAATACGCGTCGAGACATGCCTTGCATTGCTCAACAGACACACAAATGAAGGAATTTTGAAACGCATTGTTACTTGCAATGAAAAATGGATTCTGTTTGATAACCGCAAGCGCTCAGCAAGTCGGTTGAATCCTGGTTCAGCACCTAAACAATGCCCTAAACGAAAACTTACCCCTAGAAAAGTGATGGTCACTGTTTGGTGGTCTAGCGCCGGTGTGATTCATCACAGCTTCTTACCAAACATCTGCTCCGGTGGTCGGCCCAACAACGAGGTGACGTGGGTACGGGTGGGTTATGGGCCTGCGCGCCGTCCTTTCATCGCCCCGGAGGGACAGCACCGCGCGTGCGCTCACCATAGCCCACCCATTAAAAAAAAAAAAAAAAAAAAAAAAAAAAAAAAAAAAAAAAAAAACCCCTAGAAAAGTGATGGTCACTGTTTGGTGGTCTAGCGCCGATGTGATTCATCACAGCTTCTTACCAAACGGGGTGAGCATTACTGCAGATGTGTACTATGAAGAACTGAACACAATGATGGAGAAGCTGGCACATCTCCAACCAGCATTGGTCAATCGCTCGTCTCCGCTGCTCCTGCACGACAATGCGTGATCTCATACTGCACAGCAGACGATCTCCAAGTTGCAAGAACTGGGGTTGGAAGCTCTCCGTCATCCGCCATACTCACCAGACCTTGCGCCTACAGACTACTTCTTTTTCCAGAATTTGGATAACTTTTTGGCGGGAAAGAAATTCAATACCCGAGAGACAGTACAAAATGCCTTTGAAGAATTTGTTGCCTCCCGTCCAGCTGATTTCTTTAAGAAGGGCATCAATAAACTGCCGCTGCGTTGGCAAAGATGCATTGATTGCATGGGTGATTACTTCGATTCATCATCATCATCATTTCAGCCTATAGCCGTCCACTGCTGGACGTAGGCCTCCCTCATGTTGCGCCATAATGTGCGGTCCTGTGCCGCCTGCATCCAACGACGCCCAGCAACTTTCACTAGGTCATCGGTCCACCTAGTTGGGCGTCCTACACTGCGTCGTCCGATACGTGGTCGCCACTCGAGAACCTTTCTTCCCCAGCGGTTGTCGGTTCGTCGAGCGATGTGGCCTGCCCATGGCCACTTCAGTGTGCTAATTCTTCGCGCTTACTTCGATTAATACAAATAAAAAATACATGAAAAAAATCGTTTAATTTTTTTCATACATAACGGCAATTTCATAGGTAAAGACCTAATATATAAGCACAAATCTCTATTAGACATTGTCATCATAATTGTGATTGTTTGACATTCAGTTCGACCAGAGATTTTAAGCGTAAACAAAATAGAATAAGCGTTGCTACGCAACACACTCGCACAAACGTGTGTGTGTGTAGCGATTGCGTTATAGTGTGCGTAATGCCTTTTTTAATGAATTTAATGTATTTCTAATCCATTATTGTATGAAATTTCAGTCTTATGCACTTCTCCTCATTATATACTTCAACCGTGCCAAATTTCATACATGTCCATCCACGTAATTTTCGTAAAAAGTGGTACAAAGTTTTTGCTTCACGTATTAATATATAGATACAGTCATGTGACATTAAATAGATACCTATTTAATTAATTTTAGCTTTTAGTACATTTATCTGCAAAATTACCATGACTGTTTACAATAAAACCGTTTAACTTTATTTTTTTCTTTTTTAATTTTTTAGTTTTTATATCTCATTCTATTTAATTCATTGAGTGTCTCATTAATTTATTACATTCTAACTCCTCGATACGCAATCCCTCCAAAGATCTCACTCTACTAAGAGCTATGTAAGCATTTAATACCCATATTAATGGAATTAAAAAAAAAAACAGATTACCCGCCATTTTGTAGCGGAGGCCATCTTAGATTTTGATTTTGTATGGCGCACTGTATTTTAATTGTCAAGCCCTTTCATTTGATACCCATATTGATGGGATTGAAAAAAGTAGGTTAACGACCATTTTCTAGCGGCGGCCATCTTAGATTTTGAATTTGTATAACCCAATGTATTTTACTTGTCAATCCCTTTCATTTGATACCCATTTTGATGGGATTGAAAAAAATAGATTAGTCGCCATTTTGTAGCGGCGGCCATCTTGAATTTACAATAAATTTTAGTATAGATAATTGTAAATGAAGCTGTAGTATCTCATTCGCAAGGACGAAGAATGGAACTGTGAGCGGGAGATACTAATATAATTGCCCATTTCACTTGAGACGAATAAGTACACGGTTAAACAATTCTGTCGCTTTTAATCTAATTTAAAAGAACTCATTCCTTTGATCTCATAAACAGAGCATGGTTTCTTCCTCTCACAGAAGTTCTTCTTCTTCAAAACTTCCTCTTAAAGAGTTGTTGTTGTAAGTTGCATAGGATTTATACTAAATTTTATGTCTGGCGATTGAAAAATTGTCAGAGGTTAGCCTAAGCAATTATTCGGCTTTAATAATTTGTATAATAGTGTATTTATCTATAAAAATCTTACCAAGTAAATTACATGTTAGTTTTTTTTTTAATTTTTTATTACTATACACTACTTCCGTGTAGTGAAGGAGTAAGAAGACAATTTAACGTCTCCTTTCTTGCTCGTGGATTTCATTAAAAGTTGGGATTTAAAAGACAGGTAACTTCTATGTAAGAGAAGGAAAACTAGAAATAAAACCAGGGTGATATAGCAGGTCAATTTCTCCCTCATTACGGAAGAGGCTCGAGTGGCAGTGGGACGTATAGGAGCTGAGATAATGATTGATGATGATAGACCACTTTTCCCAGCGAATTAGCTATTCTTGTAATACAAAGTATAACTTGAAATAATAGCTTTTTCATAAGTTTTTTTAATCGTATGATTTTTTTGCAATTTACAGGGAATAGACCAAAGCACGTTCAGGGATGTTATGCACAATACGTTTGATTTAGTAACAGAGGAGGCTATTCTGGAACGCATGTGGATGACTTGGGAGAGAGGTGCAACTGGTGGTGAAGGTTCTTTGAGGTTTGAATCCTGGGTCAAAGGACTTAGCGTATTATTAAGAGGAAACGTTGAAGAAAGGAGGATGTACTGTTTTAAAGTCTACGATCTGAATAGCGACGGATTTATTACTAAAGATGAAATGTTTTCGTTACTTAAGTAAGCGAATACTACGTAAAGTCTTAACCTTATATAAAACTAGCAGCGCCCTGCGGTTTTACGCTTATAGTTCCCCTTCCCGTGGGAATATCGGGATAAATTATAGCCTATGTGTTATTCTGGTATGTAAGCTGTATTATCGTGAAATTTCATCAAAATCCATTCAGAAGTTTTGCGTGAAAGAGTAACAAACATCCTCACATACAAACTTTTGCTTTTATAATATTAGTAGGATTTGTTTACGAACTAAACTTGATTGCCCACGCTGGTTTCGAACTCACACCTATCGGAATACCGTTTCAATCGTCCTAGGTTTGGCCCAGTGTGGACTGCAGTATAACGTTCGAACTTCGATTTGCCGTCTCTATGGCGTACGCGCCGCGCGCGTCATCTATCAGATAAAGTTTTTATAAATAACAAGTTTTATAATTAATCTAGCGTATTAAATGCTAAACCGTTTTGGCTTTTCCGTGTGGTGACGGAGTAAGAATACAATTAACCACTCCCTATCTTGCCCGTGGATGTCGTATAAGACGACTATGGGATATAATATGCACAAAAAATCTGTGCCAGAGAAGGAAAACTCGAAATGAACCAACATGTCTGACCAGCATAGTATAGTAGGTCAAATTCCCTCCCATTGTGGAGGAGGCCCGAGCCCAACAGTGGGACGTATGTGGGCTGCGATGATGATGATTAAATGCGAAATCTCAATAATTTAGATAGTAGCATAGTGTTTTCTGCGTGGTGACGGAGTTATATACAGTTCATCATCCCCTCTCCTACCCTTGGGTGACTTATGACTAAGAAATAATGATATGTAGATAATATCTATTTAATAAAAGGAAAACTCGACATAAAATTCTATACCACCACGTCTGATCAGCGCAGGTCTATTTCTCTACTATTGTAGAGGAGACTTGAACTCAACTGTCAACATTATCTCAGCCCATTGGTGATAATGTCATTGTTTAATGCAATTCTAACTGAAATAATAGAGTATTTGATAGGTGGAAGAATGTGTAAACGTTTCGTTAACGAATGCCATATGCCGTATGTGACGATTGGAACTGTACATCCAGATAGAAATTTACGTGTAAAGGTTCGTTTCCGTGCATCGCGGCCGATCGCGGCCGCGCGATCGATCGCTTACGACTGTCGCGCGCGACCGAAGCAACAATAGTCAAAGTATGAAATGTATGGCGCAGCTTCTGACGTTGGTCGCGTGTAACCGTCGCGTACCTCGGAAACGGCGCAATACATTTTCATACTTTGACTATTGTCGCATCGGCCACGCTCGATCGGGGTGTCTTGTTTAAACGACGAATACAACGCGACACGACACGACGCAGTGCGGCGTGATACTACAAGCGACAAGTGTCTTATGTGATTTTGGTCATTACTTCTCGAATCATAGATAAGTACACTACAATTTTGTTAGAAACTTCATATTTAGAGTACAGACTTAAAAAAATACCGTAAAAAACAAAGAAAGAAAACAAATATAATCGCTTCTGAATCAACCATTCCGTAGTTCGTGATTGTCGTGTCAGTTCGCTCTCAAAACAGACACGCTTGATGTCGCGTCTCATCGCAAACTGTCATATTGGTCGCAAGCAGGCATGTCATTGAGTTGATCGCGTTCGTCGTGTTCGCAGCGTCGCGTCGCGTCGTATTCAGTGTTCACGCAGGACACCGCCTTACGACTGTCGCGCGCGGCCGCGATGCACGGCAATGAACCTTTAGACCTACAGAAAAGACAGTGACTTCTACCAAAATTTATTATAAGATTTTTATTATATACTCATCTCAAAATTATTTACCGTTACTGTATGGTCGAGGTTACGATTTCAACCAAACCTTAGACGTAAAAGACGATTAAGAGCATAAAAATCGATCTGCAACTTCACCTGATGCTCTTGAAGCCATCTGGTCAACAATTACAATCATGAAGAGGGTTAATATCAAGCAGGCGGCCGATCATAAAAGTGTTGTCAAAACCTTTTGCGATATGAACGCTAAAAACAGAGTACATATTACATTGAACTTAAATGCGAAAAGAACAGAATTCTGATGATGACTTAGGACAAAATAAAATTTCTTATTATTAATATTTTGCCAGGAACGCTCTTCTGAAACAACCCGGAGATGAAGATCCTGATGAGGGAGTTAGAGACTTAGTAGAATTAGTTCTCAAGAAATTAGACTGTGATAAAGATGGAAAAGTTTCTGTGGACGACTATAGGTAAACTATATGTATCTTATTCGGATAATTAAACTATTTTTTACATATAGGCCATGTGTGGTGAGGTTTTAATATACAGTGTTTCACCACCATGCTTGCTCGGGCGTCTAAATCCACAGAAGGATCACTAGAGGAATAGACAACAGCATTGTCTTAGATAACTTGTAACACTAATCGTAAACTATTCTGGTTCTTATTATACAATGAAATCGGGTGCTGCTTGAGTAATCTAGTCCAGCCTTATTACATTTTATTATTCGTATATTCTGAAAAAAAAAACATGCCTCCAATTTCGAAGGGCATCACACTAAAGTCACTACATGCTGTATATACAATTTCACTTAACAGAAGTTATTTGAAAACAGCTCGGTGACTTTGCCAGATCTCAAATTGCGGTCGCTCGTCGATCTGGTCATAGACTATTAGATAAATTTCAAACGATATCAGTCGACAAATCAAACTCGGTTAGGCAGCGTTCGGGCAACTTAAAAGGATCTTCTCGTCTAACATACCGCATTGTTTGAAAATACAGGTCTACGATCAGTGTGTATTACCAGTGATGATTTACGGACGAAAACGTGGTCCTTAAATGTAGGCCTCATAACCAAGCTTAAAGTCGCTCAGCGTGCTATGGAGTGGGCTATGCTCAACATTTCTCTGCGAGATACAATCCGAAATACGGAAATCCGCAGAAGAACACCCGTTCTTCCGTAACCGACATAGCACGAATAATTAGCACGCTGAAGTGGCAATGGGCAGACCACATCGCTCGACGAACCAACAACCACTGGGGAAGAAAGGTTCTCGAGTGGCGGTCACGTATCGGACGATGCAGTGGAGGACTCCCCCACACTAGGTGGACCGACGACCTGGTGAAAGTTGCTGAGCGTCGTTAGATGCAAGCAGTACAGGACCGCACTTTGTGGCGTAATGCGAGGGAAGCCTACGTTCAGCAGTGGACGGCGATAGGCTGAAATAATGATGATGATGATCTAAATTTGATAATGTGTAACTGTCCTTAAACAGTTTACATATATATGATATAACGAATTCTAAGCTGGTAACTGGACCGGTATACAGCTACCCTTCCCGTGGGCTACTAACATTTTATGTCACATAAGTACTCTACCTTATAAGCGCTAGATACTCTTTGACTCCGCGAATTACCGTTGCTCCAAAGATTCCTTTTTTCAAAACGGTTGGACCGATTTTGATATTTTACTACCAGGTAGCTGTCTACTTATATAAGGAATGACTAAGGCATTATTTTATCTCAGAAAACCCTATAAAATTTTGTCTGGTCCAGAAAACGAATCCGAGGGATGGACTGCAGTCGCGTACCGTAATATATTAGGAGATATTAGAGATTTAAAATGCGGGTGCAAAGCGACTGAACTAAAGCGAGGGTGGGTTGTTAGCCTTAAATAACTCTAAAACAATCTCAACCTGCCAAGTTTGGCGATTTAGGTATTATCCTCCAGAACTACTGTCAACAGCATCATTAACAGTAGCAGAGAACAGAAGTCGAAAGGCTGATAGATATAAACATTAGTTGTAAAATTTTACTTCATCAGAATACATTGCCGACATTAAACATTAATAGTTAGTTCTATTCTTACTCCGTATGGTTACGGAGTAAGAATAGAATTAACCACCCTGTAAAACTACTAAGGGATACATTTATGCAGATAACATCGATGTAAGAGAAGGAAAACTCGACATAAAATCCTATTCCAACACGTCTGACCAGCGTGGAGTAGTACGGCAATTCCTCTCTTATTATGGAGGAGACTTGAGACCAGCAGTGGAACATATACACTATAGGAGATTAATGAAAGATTAAAGTGAGAAACTCGCTTACTGTGCGGTGGTAGCTACGAATACTATTACTCTTCGTCGTAAAAGATAACTAAAAGCTTTACACCAATTTAGGCCAACTCTATCTGAGATTAACAGGTCAACAATTACATTCTCAAGGAGTGTACATGTTAAGTTAAGTCGTGAAACTATTTTATCAAAACTTTTGCAGTATGTATGACGATATAAGAGTATATTGTGTTGATCTTAATTAAGTGGAATAAGAGCAAGATAATTATAAATTATGATTAAAGTGAGAAATTTAATAAATGTCGAATTTATAATGGATTTTATAATCATTTCAGACAAGCTGTAGATCAGGAGCCACTTCTTTTGGAAGCGTTTGGACAATGTTTACCTTCAAAAAGACACGCTGCGGCTTTCCTTAAAACTCTTACAAATAAGTCTTAAAATGTTTAAAATTATATATTTAATATAACGTTAATATCGCAATTGATTAAGCACGTGAGGATGACGCCCCGGCAACACTGCTTTGTTGTCGGGGCGTCGCAAGGGATGGCACCCAAAAGCGTAATCCGCCGGGCCCGCCACGGATGCCAAGGAATCTGTGCCACTGATTGGCCCAATGGCGATGGGGAGGGTAGACGTTAGGTTATAGGGCCGTATGCCCCCATCCGTTACCCTCGTGGACATATTGACAGGGGTGTGTAATGATTAACTGTCCTCTGTATTTATTACTTTTATTTATATTTCAAAATAACACAGCTGCCAGTAAAAAAAAAAATAAAAACAGTTGTTATTAGGATTCCGTACCCAGAGGGTAAAAACGGGTCCCTATTACTAAGACTTCGCTGTCTGTCCGTCCGTCCGTCTGTTTGTCACCAGGCTGTATCTCAAGAACCGCGATAGCTGGATAGTTGAAATTTTTACAAATTATGTATTTCTGTTGCCGCTATAACAACAAATACTAAAAGCAAAATAAAATAAATATTTAAGGGGCGGCTTCCCTTACAACAAATGCAATTTTTTTTGCCCTTTTTGCTCAATGGTACGGAACCCAACGTGCGCGAGTCCGAATCGCACTTGACCGATTTTTTATTTATTTTAGTTTCACAAATAATTTCTTTGGTTGATCTATGAATAATTATTACGATCATTAATTTAATAAAGTAATATTTGCAACGAGCACGCAATATTAATATTTTTTCTATGATGATGGAGTAAGAATACAATTCATCTTAGTTTCGGGTGTCGTAAAAAATGACTATCAGATATATTATGTTTATAACATCTATGCAAAATAAAGAAAACTTAAATTAAAAATTTATGCCAACCCGTCGGAACTGCGTGGTAGTTATCCTATTGTGGACTCGAGCTCGAGCTCTGCAGTGGGACGTATAAGAGCCGAGATTACTCAATATTAATTAATTGTATACTAACAACCTGTTCTCGTTTCGCTTCGGTTTCAGTCGCCTTACCCGCATAGTTTCCGTGGGAATACCGGGATGAAATATAAGCTATGTTACTCACTGATATCATCATAGCTTTCCATTGGTGAAAGAATTTTTGAAATCGGTTTGGTGGTTTAAGCGTGAAACCATAACAAATAAACAAACTTTTGCATTTATAACATTAAGTAAGGATCTCTATTGTACAAAACTATTTTAAGTAATTAAGATATTAGATTAAGGTTTACTTAAAATGTGCATAAGTTTTAACTCTTGAAAATATTGTCATTTTTATAAACATCTTAGCACTTTTATTAATATGATTTTGTAAATTATTTTATTCTACATTCATTTATTCATTAAAGAATTATATAAAAAGGTATACGTTATTTAGTAGTAACGAATTTATTTTTAGTATAATTGACAATATTCCGTGTGGTGACGGAATAAGAATACAATTCGCCACCCCCTCTCTTGCCCGTGGGTGTTGTAAAAGACGATTAAAGGATAAAATATGCATATAACATCTATGCAAGAGAAGGGACACTCGAAATAAAATCCTATACCAACCCGCCTGACCAGCGTGGTCCAATTTCCCTCCCGTTGTGGAGGAAGCTCGAGCCCAGCAGTGGGATGTATATGAGCTGTGATGATGATGAATAGACAATACCCTGCACTAAGGGAATAATCCTTGTATTGCGGGGAACTTTATAAACAAATAACACAAAAATTACATCCACACTCAGAACAACTAATTATGAATCGCCAAATAGTGTCCTACGTGGGATTTGAACCCGCGACACTGGCACTGTAGGTCGGTATCTTAGCCACTACACCATCGGTGTAGTTATTTTTTTTATTAGTTACATTAATATTATTAAATATTATTATAAAATAATTCGGCGTCGGAGAAAAAGACTTTTAGACTATAGCTTTAGACCTTTCCAGATGATTGTAAAAAAGGACGGGTGTTAACGGATAACAAAACTACAAGAGATGGCAAATACGTAATTACAGGTCAGACCAAGCGTGGTACAGTCGGTCAATTTTCCTTTCATTGTGCAGTAGGCTTGACCCCTGCAGTGCAGCAGTAGAAGATTGAACTAAAATGATGGTTATAGTGATATGCTGTGAGGTAGCAGCTACGAATACTACCAACCCTTACATAGCTCCTGGTTGTCGTAAAAGACGACTTAAGACTTGGTACCACATGACACCATCTGGTGGCATCTTATAAACAATTGCATTCCCAAGGAAGATCGACGTCAGGCGGGCGGCCGATTATAAAACTATTGCCAATAACTTTACAATATATACTAGGAAAGAAGAGTTCATATTGAGTCAGCTTCAAGTAATTTGGTTAAGGGTAGGGTGATAATGATGCGGGTGGACGGGCTGGGGATTAGTCCGCCACCCGTAGAGAGGTCGACCGCGTGAGGGCGATGCATCGGCAACACTGTTTTGTAGCTGGGGCGTTATATGGGAAGATATCTGAAAGGGTCCCCGGCCACGGAAGTCAAGCAATCGATACCCATGGTCGGCCCAATGACTTAGGGGAAAGATTATGGTAGGTTATGGGGTCGCACGCCGTCCCTCCGTCGCCCCGGACGGATTGGGCGAGGTGTGTACAGAATCAAAAAAGCCCAAAAAGGGTGCTAATGATAGGTAACAAAAATACTTCTTTGCGATAATTCAAAACAATATTATGAAACTCAACATAATTTTATTTACATTCATATTTTAATATATATGTTTTATTCAGTCATGGGGGTCCAAACCCGTTCCAATGAAGTCTGTTAAGAGTTTACCGGCAGCTGGCGGCAGCAGGTTGAAAATCTGCAAAGTAAAAATAAGTAAAATTAAATTATTGTTAATTTTTTAATGATATGGTATGCTATGCTTTATTAAAAATAAAGCTCAATTGTGAAGTGAAAAATAGATTACTACCAAGATCGATGTAATCTGTAAAAATATTATTTAAATAACGTTTAGTTAGTATAAAAACGAGAATTTGAACGGATGTGAATAAATTGATTTTTTTTATTGCAAGCAGTGCCAAACGAGCAAACAGTACACCTGATGGTAAGTGTTGCTGTCGCTCATGGACCTTTACAAGGCCGCTGCCTACCGCGAAGAAAGTGAAGGGAGTGTGAATGCGTGCATTGGGGCTCGGTGATACCAAAGGCACCACCAAAACCCTCCACACGCAAACACCCTCAGAAATTTGGGCTTCCGGCTCTCTCGCTCACTGAACGAAGCGCAGTAACAAATTGCTACTACTCAGACGTCGATTTTATGCGAGAGCGTGGTACTACCCCGGACGGACCGGCCCGCAGCTGTAGACAGATAACTGTCGACAGTGTGGTCCTACCACTACGAATTTTTTTTTTGATTGCTATATACTTGTACCAATTCATTATTTGGTAACTCAATTGACATATAACGTAAGAATACATCCTCTCTTTCTTGCCCGTGAATATGGTAAAAGACAATTAAGGGGTCTAATATGCATATATGCAAGAGAAAGAAAACTCTAAACAAAATCATATACCAATCCGTCTATCCAGCGTGGTATAGTAGGTCAATTTCCATCTTATTGAGGAGGAGATTCCAGTCCAATAGAGGAATATATACGAGATAAGATGATTATGAAATGACCTATAAATGTGGGTTCATATCCCCCTATAATAATTATATTTATTTCCTTCAAAAATAAATAGAATCCTTTGTTGTTTCATTGAATGTTCAATATCAAAGCTTCAATTATTATTGACTGCACATAAAAATATTTTTATGTCTAAGTCATATAATTTTATCTCTAAAACATATAACACTTAATATTCAGAAATGAAAAACTATTAGCTCTTGATATAAGGTCACATGGCATAGATTTATCGTCTGACATTATTGTATAAAGACCATTGCTGTGTTTGTTTCAAGCCTGACATGATCTTGACATATTCGCCACGCAATATGATATCTACTGTGAACATTTCATATCTTCTCAATTATATTGGAGTAATATAATCACAGGCGAAGGCATCAGTCACGTTCGAGTAACGCGTTATATTAGGTCCAATTCTCTCTCATTGTGGATGGAGAACGCCTCAACAAAAACTCAAGAAAATGTAATTCCAACTTTATGGCTTCAGTAGTTATTATGAATTTGCCAATGACAAGAAGATTTAAGTAAAAAATGTGACACACAGGTTGATCGGTATTCATAGATGCTTAATAAATTTGTGTTAGTAAAAATATTTCATACAGGTACTTTGTTTATATTTTGTTAAGCAGTGATAATTTGGGCTTTTAAGACTATATTATATATCTGTTAGCGTAGTGACAAATTATGAATACAATTGTCACAGTTGGACCACTCTGTCGTGTTCTGTCTACAGCCGCGGGCTGGTTCGTCCGGGATAGTACTACACTCTCGCAGAAAATCGACGTCTTTGTGGTAGCAATTTGTTACTGCAATTCATTCGGTTCAAATTCAAATTACTTATTATGCATAAACCCCGAGAGGGCACTTACATATTGTCAGGTTTACAATTTACAAAAAAAAAATAAATAATATACTACCACCGGATCGGAACGCGACCGTTACTGAGAAGATCCGGTAAGAAACTCAGCGGGCTTGTCTATTATTTTTAATTTCTTTTTTTTTTATTCTTTTTTCTCTTAGTGTTTAGCGAGAGAGTCGGCAGCCCAACATTCTGAGGATGCCACCACCCCCTATTGTACTAGTGGGTAATCATAAAAGACGACTAAGGGATATATTATGCATGAAATATTTATGCAGGAGAAGGCAAATTCCACATATAATGCTATATCAACGTTTCCCTCTTATTATCAGGGAGACTTGAGTCCAGCAAGGGGACACTGATAATGTTCTAGTTTTTAAGAGATAATATTGATGTTTTTAATATTAACTATCCATTATTGAAAGAAATTTTGACAGTAATAATAAATTACCTTATTTAAGTAATACATATCACTAGGGATGGTGATTTCATGGTATTCTCTACGAATAGCATCAACAATGCGGTCAGCTGCTTCTCCAGGTTCTACGGTCTTCAACAGGTTTTGGAAACGAATTTTAGGATTATGACACAATCCTGTGTTTACAATGTACGGGCATACTGTAGTGAATTTAATCTGAAATAGTAACGATAAGTAATGAATATTGAAGTATAAATACAAATACATAAAATGTGTCTCGTTGTAATATCAAAATAATAGGTTTTCCATGCTCACACGGTTAATTGCACTAAACCTATGCTTAAAATCCAGTTTAAAATTTTTTGTCAGTCTGTCTGTCTGTTTGTTCCGGGTAATCTTCAAAACAGTTGGACCGATTTTGAAAATACTTTACTATCGGGTAGCTGTCTATATAAAGAGTAATATAGCTACTTTTCCTCTTATATTAATAATATTTTACTACCGCGTAGCTGTAAGGAAAAGGAAGGTTTAAAATGCGGGATCAAAGCGCTATGAATTTAAATATACTACCTAAATACTGAATTATTACTAATCTCTTTTATCTTACTTGCAAAGTTAAGAAAATGGCAATAGTAATTATAAAATACAAACTTTGGGCATATTTTGTCCCTTTCTTCCATTTGGAGACGGAGTAAGAATACCCTTCACCGCCCCCCTCAATTGTCTGTGGGTGTCGTAAGAGACGACTAAGGGATATAATATGCATATAACATCTAAGCAAGAGAAGAAAAACTCGACACAAAACCCTAAGCCAACACGTCTGACAAGCGTGATACAGTACGTCAATTTCCCTCCCATAATGGAAGAGGCCCGAGTCCAACAGTGGGACGTGTATGGGGTGAGTTGATGATCACTTATTGATATTTATTTAGTTGTTCAGGGCCAAAATAGATTAGTATAGAGATTGTGATACTGACGTCACATTATTAGTATTGCTCTCTCTCTCTCTGTCTAATTATTAAGGAGCAATCTTAGAATAATAACGTATAGAAGGATAGTGTCGATACTTCGAGCGATCAAAAAGGTGAAGCCAAAAATATTGCATGCGCGCAGGTGACACACGTACACACGCACCCCACTATACAAATTATGAAATCAAATTTTGTTTTTATTAACATAAATCGTCGAAATACTTTTAAAAGTAATGTTAAAAACATTTCTATGTTTTTTAAATCTGTTGTGATACCATTTGAATGCACAAACCGTCATAATTACCTATTTATTTTTTAAGAGTTGCGTACGTACTTGCAGTGCAGTGTACACTACGGAACGGCCCGACGTAAGCTCCATTAGGTTCCAATTGAAATGCTTCATTTTTTATGCGCGGACTTTCCTTCTATACGTTATTTATTCTAAGGGGGCAATGCTGAAGATGATGAATAAAACACAAAATTATCATTAATTTCAACGCAGGTGGATAATAAGAACGGTGACTTATATTATTCAATAAATGAATATTATTCAATGAATAAAATACGCAAGAAGGTAAACATGAAGTCCTATGCCAACACGTCTGACTTCAACTTCTCTCTCATAGTGAAGGAAGCCCGAGCTCAACAGTGGGACATATATAGGTTGAGATGAATGAATACTTACACCATTAGTATCTCTAGGGTCTTCATGTAACTCCATAGCAAGTGACTCCATGATTCCTCTGGCAGCATATTTACTACCGCAATATGGGACTAGGTTACGGAGACCCATCTTACCAGCCATAGATGACATGGCAACAATATGGCCGTTGTTATTTTCTAACATAGCAGGCAGGAAAGCTTGAATCATCTAAAGAGATATTTCAATGATTAAATAAATTGTTTGTGGCGACAGAATTCCTATTCTGTTCTCACCTATTTCTTGAACAAGTGTGTCATAATAAATGATTGAATGACGTATAGAGATAATATCCTAGCAATACTAGAATGTATTGTTTAATGAGATGTGTTATCTTCAAAAAAAATCGCATGGCAATTAAATTAGCCAACGTGGTATTACTGTGATACTGCAAATAAATTGTGCTATTGACTATTAGCGATTAATTCAAATAGTTCGATCTCTTAGATATCTCCATGAACTTGCGCCTGATGCCGCCCTAGCTGAGGCCGCGGGTGACTGAACCGGGGATTAGTCCGTCACCCGCAGAGAGGCTGAACACGACTAGGAACTCGGCATTGGTAGTCGACTCAATGGAGAAGGAGAGGAATTGCGGTGGGTTGTGGGCCCGCGAGCCGTCCTTTCGTCGCCCCGGGCAGAATGGGCGGCGTGCGCGCTGATCATAGCCCACAAAAAAAAGATGTCTCCATGAATTAGATTCTAGTTTTACTTTTTCAGGTCGGCGCTTTTGCTCTTTGGGCGGCATTGGGAGGTATTCAGCCAAATAATGGATTTAAAAAAAAATATCTTGCCCCTTTTTTTTTCTTTTTTAACTAAAATACAACCTTGAAATCGAAATAAAACCCTGTACCAAGACGTCGGACCAGCGTGGTATTATAGTATGTAAATTTTTCTCCTCAGAACCATCATTTGGGGAAACACAAAAACTAGAGCGAATCCACGACACTCGCCCTGAAAGTATGATACTCAAACCACTATACTTTTATTACAGTATCAATTAAAAGTTAATTGATAATTAATACTTGATTGCTAATTAATACTTTATTGCTTTCTGGAGACGAAGTTATTTAATAAGTTCATTTAATAAGTCGTATTGTCATTCACGGTCGACTGGTCGTTACTTGTTCCAAACTTAACAACTTAATTTTGTACATATATGGTAAGTGTGGAATGAAATGATTATTCAAGTTATTGTTTTAATGAAGAGCTTAACAAACAGAGACAGTTTATGGTAAGAAATGACACTGCCAATATTGAGGTATGAGTTTAATTTCTTGTTCCAGGTTTTGAATATCTCTCTCTTGAAAGCTAAATTTTGAAAAGGTATCTATTTGTTTGGTATAGGTTAGTTTATAATATTTTATTATTGCCAGTGTAAGAAGAAAATGATTCTATATGAAAAAATTATATTGTTTATGGTTAGTAATAATTAAACATTAAAATTAATAGTAATTATATTTAAAAAAACTAACTAATAATCTAGTATACTACCACCGGATCGGAACACGGTCACACTGAGAAAGATCCGGCAAGAAAACTCAGGTGACATGATGCTAAATTAATATTAATTTTGAAGGCGGCTTACTTTATGTTACTAAAAGGTTTTAATTTATAAAAATTATCTTTAGTTATTATTACGTCGGGTAATCAAAAATCAAATACAAACGCGATAAAATCCGTAAAGTAGTTTTATTTAAAATTTATAACTTATTAAAAAATGTGTCACTATAAGCAAACGAAAACTGCCGATTGTGTCCGTTATAAAGCGGTTGTGATTTTGAAGAATATACACAGTGAAGCTCAACCGGCGGCAGCTGTGTTCACAAACTGTGTACCTAGTGTTACGGCGGTGCTTCATATGTATATGTTCTTTGATCTGAATTCTTATGGATCTCTTTGTTTGGCCAATGTAAGAGTAACTAATGTGAATTTGTGGTCATGGTAAATGTAATAAAAAATAACATTGAATGAATCTAAAGTTCAATGTCATAAAAATAAGGTAATTATACCAAATTCAATACAATTTATTATTATATTTACTATTATTTTAATAGTCTGCACATATAGCCAAAACATCAAGAAATTATTATTAATTATTATGTCTTATAATGTTTTGCGTGAGTATTACACATATGAAATAACTATTTTTAAGAAATATGGTTTTATTTTTGTAAATTAATGTCCCAAAACTACTACCAAGTATTCGTAAAATGGTCTATTGCTGTGTGGCGGCAGCTACGAATACCACCAACCCTTACAATGTTCTTGTCATAAAAGACGACTAAGAGTTTTTACATCGACCTGTGTCCTGGGCCAACTTCATCTGATGCCGTTTGGTCAATAATTACATTCTTAAGGAGGGTCTATTTCAGTTAGACCTGCCATAGAACTATGGCATTTTTTTTTTGCGGTCAGTGTACTCCTCGCACCACTCCGTCCGGGGCGATAGAGGGGCGTAAGCACGCACACCCGCAATCCACCCATAACACGTCGCCTTCGTCGTTGGATCGACCACCGGAGCAGGGTGACTTGACGTCAGTGGTCGGCCCGACGGAATGGGGTGCCATCCCTCCTTTCGGGTTTAATTTCGAGTATTCCTTCTCATGCATAAATATTGTATGTATAATATATCCCTTAGTCATCTTTTACATCCACGGACAAGATTTTGGGGAATTGTATTCTTAATCCGTCACTACACAGAGAAGTAAAGTTTATAATAAAAAAACACGTCCTGCTTACAAGTTACTAGGAGTCGACTTAATACGTACTTTTCTTTCATAGTTAACATTGCGAAAGTTTTGACAATAGTTTTATGACGGTGCCGTAGCCATATAGGCCGAGGGGGTGACGTCGGTCGATGGGAGGGAACCCCAAATAGGGGGTATTCCTTCGGGCCTGCCACTGACGTCAAGTCACCTGCTCCGGTGGTCGGTCCAACGACGAAGGCGACGTGTCACGGGTGGGTTGCGGGTGTGCGTGCTTACGCCCCTCTGTCACCCCGGACGGAGTGGTGCGAGGAGTGCGCCGACCGCAAGCCATTCCCAAAAGCCATATAGGCCATAGTTTTATGGCAGGTCTAACCGAAATAGACCCTCCTTAAGAATATAATTATTGACCAAACGGAATCAGATGAAGTTGGTCCAGGACCCAGGTCGATGTAAAATCTATTAGTCGAAATATACCAACACGTCTAACCAGCGTGGTACAGTAGGTAAATTTTTCTTCCACAGTGGAGGAGGCCCGAGCCCAATAGTGAAACGTATATGGGCTGAGATGATGATGGTGACGATTAAACTTAAACTACTTACCCAAAGATTTCCATTCACATTGATGTTCATAATGGCTTTAATTTCATCTTCTGAATGCCTCAATAATGGTTTACAAGGCATGATGCCTGCGTTGTTGATGAGTATAGTCACCTCACCTACTTCTAAATTCACTTTCTCTGCAAGTTTCATTACTGCCGAGCGATTTGTAACGTCACATCTGAAATAATTACCGTTTACGTTTAGTAGAAATGACATTAGGCAAAGGATTGTTCTTGAATTTTTATTAGCAAAAACTACATCTTGCTACATATGCTATGTAATCTTTTCGGATACTATATAAATAGAATTAAGAATGACGATGAAGTTAGTTATTAGACGTTTTACAGTTTTCGGAAGTTAAAAACAATAAATCGAGGTGTTGGTTATTAAAATTGGTTTTTGCATTCACATATGTTTATAGAATTATTGTTGAGTATTTCTATATGTATTGAAAATATAATTTTAAGTATTATTAGTAAAAAGTGGGCAAGAATGCCAGGAATCAAGGTATGAATCTAGGACATTCTTCGTCAACTATCAGTGACGAACAATTTTTAACTGCACATACGGTGCCATGTGACGTGTGATTGCCAAACAGGATGATAGTTTGTTGCGATCTACAGACTGTTTTGTGTGTGGTTTTATTTTGTATCCCTTAATTGTTAGCAGCGGCGGCCTTACCCATTGCGAGGCTCCGGGCGGCAGGTCTTTGCGAGGCCCCGGGCGGCAGGTCTTTGCGAGGCCCTTTGTCCTTCGTGAAAAGTATGAGATACGAAAGTAGGTCTGGTTGTTTGGTTTAGGGATTTGTCATGTTTGATGAAAAATACTAAAGTTGTACAAATAAATGAAATTTAAGTTTTATAATATTGAAAACAAAGTGAAAAATATAATTAATAAGTAAAAATGTAATTTAAAATCTATATTTTTTAAATTTGCTTGGATTGTTGCGTGAGGCCGCTGTAAGCGCGAGGCCCCTGTAAGCGCGAGGCCCCGGGCGATTGCCCTGTTCGCCACCCCCTAAGGCCGCCACTGATTGTTAGTTGGCAGATAATACAAGCATTAGTTCCCTAGTGCAATGTAAATTCTTCTCACTTAGCCTTACTGTAATTATGTAGGTATTTCGTACAAATTGCGAGGTCAAAAAATGTCACTCACATTTTTTTCTTTGTTGTTGAAAGGCCATGTATCCTGGCAATCGGTAACCGACCATGTCATACTGTTAAGTCATTTGTACGCATAATGATAAGATGGCTGGGCCGAGGGCTTTCTTTCAAGTTTCCTACCCTTTCAGTGATATTAACCGCTTATATTGCATTTTGACAAACCACGATATGTTCACACCCACCTAAATCGTCTTGGGGTGACGGATAGGTGGGGTCCCATAAACTTTACTCCTCACCACAAATTATACAAATCAGTGGTACATCTTCCTTGATTTTTGTGACCCAAACGGATCTACTCATATCCGTCAGTCGTCGTTTGCTCACCCGAGGGAAAGGAAGATATCATCATCATCATTATCACAGTTTATATATGTCTTACTGCTGATCTCAAGCCTCCTCCAAATAGCGGGGAAAATGACCTGCGATGCCACATTGGTCGAATGGTTGGTCAAGCATTTTATTTTGAGTTTGCCATCTCTTTCCATAAAAGTTATATGCATATTATATTCCTTATTCGTATTTTACGACACCCACGAGCAAAATAGGAAAAGATTAATTCTATGAAGAGGAAGATATGCTGAACTATATTTTATTTTCGGGCGGGTATACCCATTTCCCCTAGGCGAGGTTGCGATTGAATGAACCGGGGATTAGTCTGCCGCAAAGAAGGAACCGCGTGAGGACGACGTCCCGGAATTGCTGTTTTGACGCCATGGCATCGAAGGGAACGGTACCTGAAAAGGTAATCAAGGAATCGGTACTAGTAGTCGTCGCCAATGGTGAAGGGAAAGAACATGGGAGGTTATGGGGACGCACGCCGCCTAACCGTCGCCCCGGACAGATTAGGCGGGGTGTGTCCTGATCAGAGCCTACCATAAAATCATCATCATCGCAGCCCACATAAATCCCACTGTTGGGCTCAGGCCTCCTCTACAATGGGCGGGCATTTGACCTACTATACCATGCTAGTAAGACATGTTGGTTTGGTATAGAGTTTCATTTCGAGTTTTTCCTCTCTTGCACAGATGTTATGTGCATATTATATCCCATAGTCGTCTTATACGACATCCACGGGTGAGATAGAGAGTGGTGAATTCTTACTCCGTCACCAGCATCATACGGAAAAAAAATATGTATACTCACTCATAATTATAAGCCTGTCCCTTACTTTGTTTGATTAGTTTTACCGTTTCTTCATTGCCTTTAGCGTTAATATCGACGCATACAATCTTAGCACCGAGTCGTCCGAACCGCAGAGCCACCTCCCTGCCCATCCCATGGCCCGCACCAGTTATCTGAAGTGTTAAGCAATATCGAATAAATGTAGGGACAAGTGATTATGGAATTGTTGAGTTAAATAATCATCATTCATCATCATTTCAGCCTATCGCTGCACGTAGGTCTCCCTCATGTTACGCCACAAAGTGCGGTTCTGTGTCGCCTGCATCCAACGACGCCCAACAACCTTCACCAGGTCGTCAGTCCACCTAGTGGGGGGGCGTCCTACACTGCGTCCGATACGTGATCGCCACTCGAGAACCTTCCTTCCCCAGCGGTTGTCGGTTCGTCCAGCGATGTGGCCTGCCCATTGCCACTTCAGCGTGCTAACTCTTCGTGCTATGTCGGTTACACCCGTTCTTCTGCGGATTTCTGTATTTCGGATTCTATGTCGCAGAGAAATCCCGAGCATGTCCCTTCCATAGCACGTTGAGCGACTTTGAGCCTTGTTATGAGGCCTATATTTAGTTGACCTGTGTTTTCAGACACTGTGGAGTTAAATAATACGGTCATAAAAACAACCGCATTTGTCACAGATAGCGTAGTGGTTAAGGTACTGAGCTATTATGCCAGTATTCGTTCGTCAGTATCCAGAGTTCGATTCCAACACAGGACAATAATTTGTATGATCCCTAAACAGTGGTGATGTCCAGCACAAGGAAAACAAGGATATTTCCGTGGTGCTAGATCGTCGACGTTGAAAAGAAATATGAAAAATGTTGTTCTATTTTATAAAAATACCAATTTTTTGTACTTTTTTTGTGACAAACGAACAAACAGTACACCTGATGGTAAGTGACACCGCCACTAATGGACTTTTACTAAGCCACTGCCTACCGTGAAGAAAGTGGAGGGAGTGTGAATGCATGCAATGAGTTTGGGCTAAAGGTATCACCAAAATCCACCACATGCAAACATCCTCAGAAAGTTGGGCTTCATATGTAAAGTTCATCCTGTTTCTATGTTATTACAAAGACGAAATTATAAAACAAGTTCGAGCCTTCACAAAAACGGTTGGAAAATTTACCAATTACACAATACTGATCATATAGGTTATTAAAGCATTTTTATCTAGTTTTCCTTCTTTTACATAGATGTCATAGACATTTTAAATCTCTTAGTATTTTTTTAATTCTTAGTATTTTAAGATCAACGTTAAGAAGAAGAGCGGTATTGAATTGTAATCATATCTCGTCACCACGCGGAACTGTACAATATAACACAGTAAGTACCTATTTCAAAACAATTGTTATGAACACACATCTTATCGCTAAAACTGAACCTATTATCTTTTGTTGAATAATTAAATACTAAAACTATTGACAGACCAAGTAATACACATAAATGTACCTAATTGAACAACGATTGATAAGGTCAAAACTAAGCATCGAATCACTCAGATATTTTATCTATAGGTATGGTTAAACATTGGACAATCTCAGAGTACAAAACACTTAGACATATGGGTTGAATTCCTTACCTTTCAATATCAACCTATTGATAGGCAGGATATAGACTAAAGGGGAATAATGGCATATTACTACGATTATGAGCTTTGGAAATCGCGTATACTATAAGTTTTAGGTTTAAGAGTGTTGCTGCCCATTCTTTTAGTGATCCCTTAGCCGGTTTTTACTTTTACCACAGGCAATTTCAATTTCAAATTACTTGTTATGTATAAACGCGATCACATATTCACTAATTTATTTTAAATAAAATTACATACAACAACATGCCTATTAAGGGCCTCTGCACACCACGTTTTTTAAACGCGCCGTCGACGTGCGTTCGTAGCGATACAGACGCGATACGCACGCAAGTCAGACGCAGCCTGTAGACGGTTGCACACCTGTATGAATTCAAATACGCGTTTGAATCGATACAGACGCTCGAGTGTAGCGATACAGACGCGATGCAAACGCGCGTGTGTAACGATACAGACGCGATGCAAACGTCAATTCCACAATAGTGGCCGATTTTGAATTTCAGTTATGAAGTTTTCTGCGTCGAAAGGCTCCATTTTTTTTTTGTTCCAAAGACGTGCGGTGCACCAAATTGCTCGATTGCTACTAGCGTAGATTCACACTTCCCTCGTTGCGGGGGAAACCCCGCTCGTAGGAAAGGCGCGCGCGCTAGCGGTCGCATTGGTGTCGCGTGTTTGGATCGATACAAACGATAACAAACTGCTCTGTAGGATAAAAGCGAGCCGTCGACGCGCGTTTTAGAAACACGTTTAAAAAACGTGGTGTGCACAGGCCCTAATACCTTCAGTGTGATGCCCTTTGAACTATGATATAATACAATTCTCAAATATAATGAAAAAGATTATGACTGGAGCAAATCCTGCAAGCACACTCGATCACGAGTTAACCATTAGAGCAGCCATCACCCCCTCAACCATAATGGAGTGACCCACTCCTCGTAAGAAATCGCTACACTGTATTCCTTTTCACAGCATGGGGACCTACTGTTACTAGATTTTACTAGTTTAGTTTCCACGTCCATGTCAATGAAAAACAATATCGGTTCATGATAAGATAGTGATATTTATCATAATAATTAGTATATGAGATACATAACAGCCATTCTACATGATAAAAGTACCTTCTTAATTATGTCACAAAACCTGATATCCCATTTTATAATTAGCTTAAGCTTACGATTGTTCTTTTAAATTGATCTATCCATCAGACCTACACGTCCGCAGTTGGGCATATAACTCACGAGAATCTAGTCCAAGAGGTCCTATATCAACTATATCCCATGGTTCCCTTGTAGTTTTAAGATATTGTCAATTAACCTAGTCATCATCATCATCATCATCTTGCTCTTATCCCAATTACTTGGGGTCGACGCAATATGTCATCTGTTTTGACATATTTAAAAAAGTTTCGGCAATGACTTTTATGACCGGCCGCTGCCTGACGTCAACCCTCCTTGGGAATGTAATCGTTGACCCAAATGGTACCAGATGGAGTTGGTCCGGGTCAATCTAGGGCTCTTAGTCGTCTTTTACGACACCCACGAGCAAAGCAAGGGTTGGTAGTATTCGAAGCCGCTACCACACAGCAGGTCGTCAATTAACCTAGTGTAGGTTTTAATCTAATAACCTGTTGGAAATGGTTTTCAGTTTGACTAGTGTGAGCTGCTTATTGCCACTTCAACGTATTCGAACTATGTCGGTCACATTCGTATTTCTATGGGTTTGTTTATTTTGGATTTTATCACACAAAGGAAAACCGAGCATAACTCTTTCTACGCTGAGCGACGTTGAGCCTTGTTATGCGACCGATATTTAGAGATTAGGTCAAAAATCATCACTGGCTTAGACAGACACACATGTTTTAGATATTCTTACTAAAAAAGATACGACTGAGGAGGATAAAACACCACAAAGAAACTTGAAATTAGCTGATGAGGCATGTACAGGTATCAAATTCGAAATCCTTCCCACTAAAGAGGTTCATTTTCATACCCATTAAGCTCGTTCTTTCTGTGTGATGAAGAAATAAGGATTCAATTTATCAACTCTTTCATTACCGCGGGCATTGTATAAGACGGCTAAAGCAGATCTGGAGCTCAAATCATCGAATGGTGATCCGGCATAATGCCGAGAGTCGTTATGCGATATATTATTGAAAGGGAAACTTCCTAGCGGACCAATAAAAGAACCGGTGTTACCAGTAGTCCGCGATGTATGATGCCGAATGGGTAGAAATTAGTCTCACAGCGCTTTATAAAACCATACTCAGGAGTGCTGTCCCACCGAACGTCTGGATTGGACACTATCAGAACAGCATATAATAAAGCGGATTGATAAAAAATCCTTGGGTTAGAATTTTAAAAAAATAAGAATAGTTAGGCAAGATCAGTAGTGCAGTGCAGCAGGACACCTGTTGCGGATCTCATGACAATTAAAAGCGTTTGCCGGGATTTCCTAAGGGTCAAAACTCGGTGTCTTATACGGAGACCACTGTGGATCCTGGTTTACAGAAGTTACAGAGAAGGGAATGTGGTGGAATTAGTCCCAATTTTAAGCTTAGTAGTGTGTCCGTTAGGTTTTAATATATTAGTAAAGGCCAGGGCCCCATGCCGTCGGGGAGGGATGGTACCCGAAAGGGTAACTCTCCGGGCTGGCTGCGGACGTTAAGATTTTGGGTACCAGTGGTCGGCCGAATGGCGAAAGATAGGGAATAAGCTGGGGCCACATGCCGCCCTTTTGTCCGCAATGACGGCGTGCTTCCCAAAAAAAAAAGATAAATTCAAAAAAAATTAAATTACACTAAAAATTACTTGGTTTGTGACTGTATTACAGCTTTTAAATTACTCTTTTTTGATAACACTCTGCACTAAGAAATTAATTCTTGTATTGCAGGCGACTTTACAAACATATAATTAACGGACTCAAATTACATCAGACTCAGAATAGCAATTTGTGGATCGCACAAAGTGCTGTCCTGCGTGGAATTTGAACTCACGAAACTGGCACGGTAGTTGGTATCTTAACCACTACGCCATCTGTGTAGTCGACAATGCAAGAGACGCAACCTTTGGGGACAACGCAAGAGAAGCTTACTACTAATACACACTGTAATAGAAATGCCAACATAATAGCTATTATCTACAATTAAATTTCTTAAAAATAACTTCAAACTTTAATCGGACAATGCAATATTTATTAATTAACAAATCGTTTAAAACAATTAAAGTAATGCTTATGACCTCCAATAATAGAATTATTGCTACTTGTCTTAAATTTGATATTTACAATAAGTGGGCTTAGAAGCCTTTGGTAAATCGAATAATACAAAATTTTTGTCTATGAATTGCAGTTGTTAGAATAGTCTATGTACATCATATATACTAAGTGTCGTAGGTTCGACCCCTACACAGGACAATTCTTTGTACGATTCACGGATATTTGTTCAAAGTTTAGGGTTTATATGTATGCGATACTTGCATATTTGCTACTAAACTCATTTGCAAAAAAAACGGGCACCTAAGCAATGAACCATTTCAAATGTTAATATTTCTTTGTTTGATAATTATAGGTAGTTTTATCCACACAATTTGCTAAATTAATAAGAAAATAATCGTTTTCATCAGTATTTCATAAAATTTAGATACAATTTATGGGAAATAATGCTAAACCTCGCTAGTAGTGTATATTCGCTAGTAGTGCATATGCTCATGAAGTAAAAATAAAAAAGTTTTTTTGTTTGTTTTTCTTTAATAAAGTAAAAGCAGATAAATGTTTAGTAGGTATCGAGTGTGACCCCCTCTAGCTAAAATCACAGCTTGAATTCGTCTGGGCATGCTAGCGAGTATATCCCGGATACTTGCTTGCGGAATACGTTCCCACTCCGCAGTAATCACATTCTTCAGCTCTCTGATGGTCTGCGGAGTCGGGTGTACTGATCTCACACGCCGTTTCAGAACGTCCCAGACATGCTCTATGGGATTGAGGTCGGGACTTCGAGCTGGCCAATCCAAACGACGAATGCCGACCTCTTGCACATACGCATTAACATCGCGGGATCGGTGGGCGCGAGCATTGTCGTCCATAAAAATCGAGTCTTCACCTAGAGCGGCCAATGCGGGTTGTGCATGAGAAATTAGAACTTCCGTTATGTATCGATGCCCAGTCAGTGAACCGTTTTCAATGAAGACTAACTCTGTACGATCCATTGAATTTATTCCTGCCCAAAACATAACAGAGCCCCCACCATAAGGTGTGATTTCTTCGAAACATGCCTCTGCAAAGCGTTCTCCTTGTCTTCTTAGCACTCGCCGACGTCAATCTTCACCGAACAGAGATATCCTGGCTTCATCAGAGAACAAAACCCTATTCCAATCGTCTTGAGTCCATGATTCACAATTTCTAGCGAACCTAAGCCTGTGAACTCTGTGCTCACGGAGTAATTTGGGGCCGCGGGCCGGGCGGTGACTGCGTATATTGGCAGCGAGAAGCCTCCTCCTGACCGTCCATAGACTAATATGCACATTTCTTACTTCTTGGAGGTTGTTCTTAAGATCCACATACGAAGATTTGCCATTTCTCAATGCGCGACTCACAAGAAAACGATCATCCCGTGGTTGGGTACATGGTTTTCTTCCAGAACCAGGGCTTCTCTCGACGGAACCAGTCTCCTGATATCGCTGCCAGGTCCTTTGGACTGTCGAGCGACTAACATTTAGCCTCCTAGCCACGAAACATTGGCTGCAACCCTCTTCAAGCAGCGCGATAATTTTGGTAGCTTTTACCACTTTATCTACCATTTTTGATACAGCCAAACAGCATTAAATAAAGCTTTGACAGTCAAGGATATGAAATTAATCGATAAAAATTGAATAAAAGTTATGAAAGTCGATGTTAACTTCTGGAACTTCGCGCCAAAAATGTAGGATAAAAAGGGGTTTTCTGTAAAAATGAACATCAAATGAAAAATTGAATTTAGAACGTACTTTTTTAAATACCACAGCATTTTTAAAACCGGCCAGTAACGTGTACAAACGATTGAAACCTTTTTGGTATTGTATCTTTTTAAATATGAATGAAAATCAAAACCGCCCGTTTTTTTTGCAAATGAGTTTATATATAATATTACCAATCCGTACATTATTCGTGGGTGTTGTAAAAGACGACTAAAGTTGCATCGCGGCCGCGCGCGATCGGCCGCTTATGTCTGTCACTCGCGGCCGATGTGATAGTAGTCAAAGTAGGGATGGCGATTTGAGATCGATTAATCGAAGAATCGATTTTTCAGGCCCCTAAAATTGACTTTAAAATCGATACGAAGCACTGAATCGATTCGGTGAATGCTCACTAGATACTTAAAAAAGCTCATCACACATTTACATTCCAGATTTCCTAGAAAAAAAAGGTCTTCACAAGCCTGTCCAAAAGAAAAGATTGATAGATCAATTAATTGGGAATCGCTCCTTCAGACCTCAATTTTCTTGTGAATCGATTCCTTGGACGTCAATTCGAATCGATTCAAGAATCGATCTTTTTCAGGAAGATCGCCTATCCCTAAGACAAGGTATGAAAATGTATGGCACCTTCAGAGCACCGACTTGAGTTTTACATGTACCAATTCCATCTGATGACGTCCGGCCAATAACACAAAGAGGTTTGACGTCAAACGTCGGCCTGTTACAAAACTATTGAGAAAACTATTGAAAGAAAAGTACACGTCGAGTCGATCTTAATTTAGATAAGTGCAGGATGAAAACGACGTTCCTTTAGAATTTATATATATTTGCCGTGTGGTGAGGTCTCTTAGCCGTGAGTGTCGTAAAAGACGGCTTAGGGATACAATATGCATATAACATCTATGCAAGAGAAGGAAAACTTGAAAATCTATACCAAGCTACCTGACCAGCATGGTATAGTAGGTCAGTTTCCCTCCCGTTGTGGAGGAGGCTTGACCCCAGCAGTGGGACGTATATAAACTGAAATGATGAATGATATCCGTGTGGACCCTTAATCTTTAAATGAATACATCTGGTAATTAAACAAGTATTTAATGATCTCCAACACTTCTCGTCCAGTGTGTATTGTACAAGTCAAGTGAAGCATATAAGCAGGTAACATAACTGCAAGAGAAACATATCTTGAGGCCGACCACGCGAGGAAAGACCGACGTCCTCCCCGAGGGGGGGGGGGGACATCGGTCGAGGAGAGGGTAATCCACAAGGGGTATTCTGTCGGGCCGACCACGGACGATAAGTCACCTGCTCTGGTGGTCGGCCCAACGACGAAGGCGACATGTCATGGGTGGGTTACGGGTGTGCGTGCTTACGCCCCTCTGTCGCCCCGGACGGAGCGGAGCGAGGACTGCGCCGACCGTAACCCAATCCCAAAAAAGAGAAAGATATCTTGAAATTTTTCTCATCTAGAGGAGGTCATTCTTTACGTATAATGCTGAGAAGAAGAAGAATCAAAAGCAGTTTAACTTTGTTAACATACCAAGTACTTAAAGGTCACAAATTGTAACAAATAAAATGTCAAACTTGTTTACAAAATCAGACAATGTTACCAACCTTAACCTGTTTGACCCTGACTGTTGTTGTTTTTTATTTAAACATAACTGTCTTACAATAGTAGCATAATAAGACGTGAGATCCTCGGTTCGAATCTTTTTCTGGGCAAAAAGATATTTTTTTAAGATTCAAGCGTGAAAGTAATACGTGGTAATCCATTGTATTTCTAATCAGTCACCACACAGCCAGTTGACCATAAATAATCATCACATATTGCAAAAGTTATAGGCAATAGTTCTATGCCCGGTCGCCTGACTAACAACCTATCTTGGGAATGTAATTGCTGAAAAGACGGCATCAGATGGAGGTGATTCTGATCTATGTAAAGTTCTTAGTCGTCTTTTACGACACACACGAGTAATTTTAGAATTGGAAGTAGTAATCTGTAGATCTATACTAATAATATTATAAAGAGGAAAAATTTGTTTGTTTGTATTGAATAGGCTTTGAAACTACGGGACCGATTTCAACAATTATTTCACTAATCTAAAGCTATAATATCAGGGAGTAACATAGGCTATATTTTATCCCGGTATTCCCACGGGAACTATGCGGGTAAGAGGACTGAAACCGAAGCGAAGCGAGGGCAGGTTGCTAGTCATAAATAAACAAATAAAATTACAAATATCGCCAATATGAAATATTCGAACTATATTTTATATTGGCGGCCCCTTTAGTGTTCCATGAGAAGTTGTTGCTGCTATAAATCTTCTCGGTACTAACTCATACAGAATAACGCAAAAATATTAAAAATACGAGTGATGTTGCTGAGATTAGCGCATTTCAACAATTAAATCAACTATCAATAAAAAAAAAATATTTTCATATAGAATCATTTTTTTCTTCTTACACTGGCAATAAATTTGTATCAAAATGTGGGTCAATATTTAATAACTAATTTCTGTATCGGGTAGATAATTATAAATTTTCTGCAGTAACGATGACTTGTTGGACGTGAGACATCTTAGTCCGCCCGTGACCATGAATGCTCCAAAGTGTTCGAAACGTCGGGCAATCAAAAATCAAATACAAACGCGATAAAATCCGTAAAGTAGTTTCAACTATGAGGTGTTTTAATGTAAATGATAATTGTAATTTTGTTAGTATTCCGACCGATTATGTCAAGGTCATGCCCTTGTTTATGATAGTTTATTGTCTGGACGCATCCCGCTCCATCCATCAAGGGCGTATGGGCGGCGTGAGGTCTTATAACCTACATTTACCATTGGGCCTATCACCATTGGGCCGACCACTGTTACCAATTTCTTGATATGTGTAGCCGGCTCGGATGGTCACACCATGCCTAAACTATTCAGGGAGATGGAAAAGTGGTATGCTGTCCCATAACCTAACGAAATACCTTTTAACTACTATTAGAATAACCATTGTTACAGACTCCTGGACTTCTATTGTTTAGTATTCTAAGTCTCAAAAGACTAAACAAAGCATATTTTCCATCTTATATATATATATATCCACTATTTTATGGTCATGATCTCTCATGTATACGCGAGTATTACACATCCTAACGTAATATTATAAATACAAAAGTAAGTTTGTTTGTTACGCTTTCAAGCTTAAACTACCGAACCGATTTGAAAAATTCTTTCACCAATGGAAAGCTATAATATCAGGGAGTAACATAGGCTATATTTTATCCTGGTATTCTCATGGGAACAGCAACTATGCGGGTAAGGCGACTGAGACCGAAGAGAAGCGGGGCGGGCGGGTTGCTAGTCTATATCCATTCAGTGTATTTCTTCGTTCAACTTATGCTTTCCTAGTAGTTGTTAGTATTCAATATTTACTCCTGTTGCTTCCTGATGCGTGTTACGTATTCCAGAAATTTTATAAAGTTGATAAATTTGATTAGTATCGTTAAATATTTATATTATTTTATTTATTTAATGTTTAAATAGTGGAGGTATTATAGTAAAATGGAATTATATCCAAACGCACGTCTGTACACAAGCAATGTTCGGACGGAAGCAATGGAGTGTCTGTTTGTAATGTCAAAATAATAGGCTTTTTTCATTCTCACACGGTTATTTGCACGACACCTATGCCTAAAATAGCCATTAAAAAATTTTTGTCTGTCTGTCTGTTTGTTCCGGGTAATCTACAAAACGGCTGGACCGATTTCAAAAATTCTTTCACCAATGGAAAGCTTTAATATCAGGGCGTAAACTAGGCTATATTTTATCCCGATATTCCCACGGGAACGGGAACTACGCGGGTAAAACGACTATAACCTACATATAACCGAAGCGAAGCGAGGGCGGGTTGCTAGTTATAAATAAAACTGTTTTTACGGATTTTATCGCGTTTGTACTTTATTTTTGACTGCCCGACGTTTCGAACACTTTTCAGTGTTCTTGGTCACGGGCTGACAGATGTCCCACGTTCAACCAGTAATCTTTATTAGATATTAGATTTATATCTACACGCTGAATAAGTTATTAAATATGACACATATCTTGATTTAATTGTATTGCCAGTACAAAAAGGAAATAATCCTACTTCAAAAAATTATATTGTTTGCATCCGACTTCTAAAAATTGGCCAAGTGCGAGTCGGACTCACGCACAAAGGGTTCCGTACCATTGACTAGATAAACAAGTGCCTCCCTATTGCCATTATCGATGTTGTATGGAGCCTCCCTTAAATATTTATTTTAATTTATTTTTAGTAATTGTTGTTATAACGGCAATAAAAATACATCATCTGTGAAAATTTCAACTGTCTAGCTATCACCATTCTTGAGATACAGCCTGGTGACAGACGGACGGACGAACGGACGGACAGCGAAGTTTCAGTAATAGGGTCCCGTTTTTACCCTTTGGACACCCTAAAAAGAGGAGGTTTTCAATTCAGCTGTTTATATTTTTTTATGTTTATTCGCGCATAACTCCGTTGCTTGGCAACCGAATTGAAAATTTCATTTTATGTTGGAAAGGTTATACTTCCTAAATGGTCCCATGTAAATTTTACCGAAATCGGACCAGAGGTTTTTGAAAAATCAACAAAAATCTGAAAATTTAACAGGTCGGTTTTTTTTGCAAAAAATATTTTTAATTATCAATTTAAAATTACTGACCATTAATTCGTTCGGCAATCAAATACAAACGCGATAAAATCTGTAAAAATAGTTTAATTTATTATCTTATATTTAAATTTCTTGTGTACGTGTGTATGTCACTGAACTCCTCCTAAACGGCTGGACAGATGTTGACGAAATTTTTGTGTGTGTTTAAGGGGATTCGAGGATGTTTTAGATTCACAATTGGACCCTTTGACCCGGTAGATGGCGCTTCTGTCGATGTCAAGGGGAATTCCTTATTTGAACAGAACAAAGTCTGTTGGGGCAGCTAGTATTATATATGATCATGAATAACAGTTATTACCCGATAGTTTAATGTGAAATTCTGATCTTCAACCTTTTATTGTGACATAAAAGGGAGAAGTAAAGACTGTGTCGGGTTGAGTACGAGCAGTGTCATGCATTTCTTCGAGTTTCAGAGTACAATAACTTCCTTCTCGCTTTCATAATTTTAGTTAAATAAAAAAAAAACGATAAACAAGGTCTATCCTATTTAAAAGTGATTTCATCTTAGCTCATACCTTCCATTGCTGGGCTCGCGCTCATACAAAAACGGAGGGAAATTGACCACATTGGTCAGATAGGTTATTTTGCTATAGAATTTTATTTCGAGTTTATTTTCTCATGCATACATGTTATATGCCCATTATATAATTAGTTACCTAATTAGTTACCCTTAAATCATCTTGTACGACATCCACAGGTAAATAAGGGACTAGTGAATTGTATTTTTACTTTATTACCACACGGATAATTAAATTAGATTTATAAGTGATTGATAATTAATCAAAATATTGTCAAGTAAAAAAAATTACTTCTGAGTGGAGGCTGAATAGGTATACTATTCACCAACCCCTGTCTTGCCTGCAGGTGTCGCAAAAGACGACGAAGGTTTAGAGAAGAAAACCTCGATAAACCCTATGCCAATATATCTGGCCAATATTCAAATACTCTTCTGTATAAGTTAGTAGTTTTATAGCTTAAATTTAACTATTTCAAACGTTTACAGGAGTATAACACAGTTTAAGTAAAACTATCTTTGAGGACTTGAGAGGTTCACCCGTGTCCACGAACGTTGAAAAGTATTCGAAACGTCGGCAAACAATAAATGATATAAGCACGATAAAATCCCTAAAAACAGTTTTATTAAAAATAATAAAAATTGTTACTTAAAATTAGCCAAAGAACAATTTTAATTTAAAATATGCAAAAATAACTCACCAATATAATATCGTCACTGACATCCTTAGGCTCCTGTGGTAGTAGAAATAGGTACACTGCTTTTATCAATTCGAAGTCCAATTTTAACCAAGTCCACACTATTTCACAGATGAGTCTGATCACGAAGATAATTTGTGGTTCCTCGGCCCTAAAATCACGCATCGCTCTTTAATTACAATAAAAAAATTAAATTAAAAAAGTAACTTTTTTAAAATTCGAATTGGCACACGGCCTCTGTTAACGAGATCTCGAAATACATTCAGATTTTTCTTTATACATACAATGTATATGAAGTTAAGGCCAGTGTTATTGAAATTGCAATGCTAGTTATTGATCGATTGAATGATTTTGAACGTAGATTTATATTTCTTAACTGTAAAAGTCAAAAAATCTTTGAAAATCTATAATAACTACTATTTATTTCAAGCTTTCTATACTTCTCACCGTCACGTATTTTTTTTTCGAAAATAAATACCCAACTTCTTAGAGTGCAAAAGAGAGTGTTGTGCTTAATTCGACTGTACATAAGACATGAAAATAAGACCACGTTTGAAAACTTATAATATTTTAGTGAATAAATCTTGACGATCGCCATGTTCTGCGTGTGGTGTCGGCGTAAGAATACAATTCACCACCATCATACCCTTTGAAGTCGTAAAGAACGACTAAGGGTTTAAATATGCATATATCATCTAAGCAAGAGAAGGTAAACTCGAATTAAAACCTTATACTAATATGTCAGTAAGGTCAATTTCTCTCCCATTCGGGAGGGAGGAGGCTCGAGCCAAGCAGTAGGACGTATATAAACCGGAATGATGATGACGAATATTCGCCATGTTTTGCTAATACAAAAAAATCGTCGCCGTCGTCTTAGCTCATAAACATCCCACTGTTGGGCTCTAGCCTCCTCCCTAATAGGAGGGAAATTAATCTACTATACCATGCTAGTCAGACATGTTAGTATAGGATTTTATTTCGAGTTTTTCTTCTCTTGCATAAGTGTTGTATGCATATTATATACCTACCTTAGTCGTATTTTAGGACAACCACGGGCAAGACAGCGAATGTTGAATTTAGGGATGTTACTTGGAAAATAATCGATTTTTTCTCCCAACAGGATTATGATGACCTTTTTTTTTAGGAAATGTGAGCTTTATTTTCTATATAGTATGAAACGATAGTGATGACCTTTTTTTAGGAAATCTGGCAGTGAATAATCGATTAATTTCGATCGAATTTCGAACAATAAAATCGATTAATAATCGATAAATCATCATCATAAATAATCGATTAATAATCGATTTTTATTACTTTGATAATCGATTGTAAAAATCGATTATTAATCGATTTTTTTTTTGTAAAAATCGATTATTATAAAAATCGATTATTTTTTCACATCCCTAGTTGAATTGTATTCTTACTGCGTCACCACACGGAATATTACTATTTTTTTGGCCTACGTAAGTTCTAGTATTGAGTACGGACTTTCTACATAATTAAACAATAAAACCCTATACCAACCTATCTGACCAGCATGGTATAGTAAGGTCAATTTCCCTCCTATTGATGAGGAGGCTCGAGCCCAACAGTGGGACGTAGGTATATGAGCTAAAATGATGATGATGATATTTTTTAGGGTTTTTGTTATATTTTATTTATTATCATATAATAAGTAGTATATTTTTTAGGGGATTTGTTATATTTTTATAAAAACAATATAATTTTTACATTGACACATATTGTGAGTCAAAATTTGATAACAAATTATTGTAGTGAGTTGAGGAAAAATCCCAGTCATAACGACAACTTGTTGTATGTCAACAGAATAGTCTTAGCGTGACATGAATGATGAAAAATTTTCAAAATGTCGGGAAAGATAAAATCAAATACAGATACGATAAAATGCCAATTTGAATATTTTATCTGAAATTAGATCAACCTATATTAATATTATAAAGAGGAAAGATTTGTTTATTTGTTTGTATTGAATAGGCTCCGAAACTACTGGACGGATATCAAAAATGCTTTCACCAATGGAAAGAAAGCTATAATATCAGGGAGTAAAATAGGCTATATTTTATTCCACTATTCCCACAGGAACGAGAACTATGCGGGTAAAGCGACTGAAACAGAAGCGAAGCGAGGGCTGGTTGCTAGTAAACTATCACCAAATCAGATCGGAACAATGTATGAATTCGTACATAACATAGTAAACCTTAGCTCCAGTGTATTGCTCTTCTAACGAAGACTTATGCGAAGGATGCGTAGTGGCGGTTACGAATACAATTAACCCTATTGCTTGTAGGTCTCATAAAAGACGACTAAGAACTTTACAAAGACCTAGGCCAATTATATCTTATGTCTTCTAGTCAATAATTACAATCACAATGTGGGCTGATGTCAGACAGATGGCCATAAAAACTATAGCCGATAAACTTTGTAATTCTTACTATAAAAAAAGAATACATTGAGCCGACCCTGAGTTATAGAGATCAAGAACGGGTACCGATGGCTTGCTCATATGATGTAAAAGAGAAGTACGTGTACGAAAGGTTATGGAGTTGCATCGTTCTGTCTATTGCTGCGGACGGATCGAACTGGGTGCGACCATACAAAAGCCTAACCCTTGAAAAAAAGTAATTGAGGTAAAAAACAGGAATCTGGAAGACCAGGAAGAATCTAAGATCATTTCCATAATCTAAGATACCATAGCCCAAAAGTCATTGTTCATAGTGAAATGTCGATGTGTTGCTAACTTGTCTACATTAATTCGTCCATTTATAAGCCTATCAATAGCAATCGATTACAGGATATTTCCACGAAGCGGGGAGGATGATGTAATATTCATATTCATTAGGTGAGTTGGTGGACTCATTTGGTGTTATAAGTTTAGCAGTAAAGCATTGTTGACTACATTCTTGGTATCCCTTAGCTTAAATAGATACCTTGGTTTGTATCACGGCCAAGTATGGGTATTGACATATTGTAATCTAACTAGGGATGCAAATATCGGAACCACGAACATCGATGTATCGAAACATTGATGTTTCAGAACAAACATCAATGTACAAAAAAACATCGCCGTAAAAAATCGATGTTTTTGGAGACCTATGCGATAAGCTTTTTTTAGTCAAATCAAGCTTGCGGGATATGATAAGCTTTTTTTGTTTTTGTTTATTCAAAAACAGAGCACCTAAAGTGTTACGCAGGCTCTACTAAAAGTACCATTCATTTTAAAGCATGCGGGCAAAACATCGATGTCAAAACATCGTATAAAATAACATCTATACATCGATGTATTACAATAGTGAACATCGATGGCCAGCATCGATGTTTTTTTATTGAATCATAGATGTTTCAGAAACATCGATGTATCGTTTGCATCCCTAATTCTAACCCCGTCATCCCCATAAGCTAACATTTTCCAAATAAAGATATAAAGTTATAAAAAAAATTGTATCACATTAAATTATCATTAATTTAGCAAGATAGCATATTATTTTAATATGATAAAGTGTATAGACTATCAGTGAGACAGATTAAAATTACGTGATTGATCTTATTGTTTATAAGTACTCATAAATTGTGGGGACTTTGTACTTGTTATTGATATTTATACATGCATTACTCTGCATAATTGAAGCCGAAATATCCTGTTTTTAGGCGGACTATAGTCAGCCCACACGCTGTGCCTTCTGTTCGGGGCGATACGTGGACGGCCTCATGCGCGAAGCGAAACATTTCTCAAATCAACATTTGAATATAAACACCCTTACACACAAATATATACAAAAACACACATTCACACGCTGTCACATTCATAAGAACATACCTACACAAAAACATGAATTAACAACTATTTTATAGTTCATACATCCTTCACAAATAAATTCACTGATGTTTTTTATTATCCTTTTTATGATAATCTCATGGTTATCATTATCAAAATTTAAAAGAGAAGAAAAGAATAATTATTAACAAATGGTCATCCATTTGTTAGTAATTATTCTTTTCTTCTCTTTTAAATTTTCTCATACATTTAATATTCAGAACAAAAGGTGTTTACCGAGAACCAATCTTTCATGTTCCAGTTCTGGATTGGCTGGATTGGATTATGCATAACTCCCTAACATACATATTGTCATTTTTTTTACATTTTAACTTAAATTACTACCGGATCGGAACGCGACCGCACTGAGAAGTGCCGGCAAGAAACTCAGTGGGATTGTCTTCTTATTAATTCATTTACTAGTTTTTTTTTAAATAAAATTACAAATACACATGCCTATTAATAGCTCCAGTGTGATGCCTTTTCAAACCATGATATAGTTATTAAATATAATGAAAAAGTACCATGGCTGGACCAGATCCCGCAAGCGGCACCCGATCACGAGTTAACCAATAGAGCAGCCATCACTTAGATATTGATCATATATCGTATTCCTTTCTTTCTTAAAGAGTGTGTTATATCAATTAACCGTTGGAGAATATCATTTACTATTCTCTATTTCAAAATATTTCAGTGTGACCATAATTGATATGAATCTCAAATAGTCCTAACTATCATCATCCTGCTGTTATTCCAATTATTTGGGGTCCACTCAATATATACTCTTCTTCCATATTAAATATTGAAAAAGTTTTGGAAATAGTTTTATTGGTCCTGCTCCTTGGGAATGTAATAGTTGACCAGACGGCAGCAGATGGAGTTGGCCCAGAACGATATAGAGCGCCTAATGTCGCCCTAGCCGAGGCTGCGGGTGACTGGACCGAGGATTTAGTCCGTCACCCGCAGAGAGGCTGACCGCGCGACGGCGACCGACGTCCCCGAAGGGGAGTATCGAGAGAAGAGTGTATCCCGCGACCGGGGTATTCCGTCGGGCCGACCACTGAAGACAAGTTACCCTGCACCGTTGGTCGGCCCAACGACGAAGGCGACGGCCTGGAAGGCCACGGGTGGGTCATGAGGCCGATATAGAGCAAGTGCTTTATATGTGATGACTGTTGATATTTAACTAAGTAGTCAGCTTTTACGAAACTCACGGGCTGTATTAGCGTTGGTATTATTCGTAACCGCTAGCACACAGAAATTCGAATAGTAGAATTATCAGGTCTAATTTAGACTGACGTAGTTCCTTTAAAAAAAAACATTTGCACTAACGGATAAAATTTGCGAAAATAAAATTAACGGACACAAATCACAACCAGATTCTAATCATTTGTATGACGCATAAAGAATGATCCCGCGTGGTTATTTTTAAACATTACGCCACGCTCTATGTATAAAGTCCATTATCACATGGGACTTAAAAACCTATAGTTAAAGGGAGCAAGTTATAACCAAACTTAAGCGTAGGACTAATACTTATACACAGATAATGCCGCAAACATTTGTCCCGTGTTGCAATCGAGTCAATCCGCTGGACACGGAAGTTCATTAGTTAAAACATTACGCAATTTATATAACACATGTCAGATACCAAAATTATAATAAAAAACTATAGTCTGTAGAAAGACTAGAAGTGACCGAAAAGACTAGAAGTTAGACTAGGAAGTGGCACCTATTATTGTTGGTTATAATGAAGAATGCCACTGTAATAGATAATACAAGTTGTCACTCTGAAGGGTGGAGGCGATAACATGAATCTTAAACTTTGAATTTAAATATTATAATCTTTATAAATCAATTACAAATCTAGATCATGTAGAGCATTCATGCCTATTAATGATAATTACTCTCGATTTCATACAAAAAGAGGGTCAAATGATGTTCAGTACTAGTTGCATAATTATCTATTTAACAAACAGATATAATTTAGAAAGAGATTATTATATTGGCATAGATAAATGAGTTATTTATAAATGATGAGTCATATTAAGTTCCTTTATCGATACGAATTATTCAAAAGGTCGTCCAAAGTACACTATTGATGCAAAGTTCACAGATAGCGTAGTGATTAAGACACCGGCCTATCGTGCCAGTGTCACGGGCTCGAATTCCATGCAGGACAACACTTTGTCCGATCCACAAATTGTTGTTCTGAATCTGGATGCAATTTGTGTCCGTTAAATTATTTGTCTTGTAAAGTTTTTTCAATACAAGGATTATATCCTTAGTGCAGGGTAGCCTAAAAAAATACAGTGACCGAAAATAATCTTATAAATATCTTTCAGTTAATTGTCATAAATAAAATGAGTGATTAATGAGTTAGTAATGAGTCATTGTCGTGAATAATTTTCAATTGAAATATATTTCCAGAATCATTAAAAATATTAGTAATATAGCAATTCAATTAATTCATATAATTAGAAGATTCCGTGTGGAGTAGGAATACAATTCACATCCGCTCTCCTGCCCGTGGGTGTCGTAAAAGACGACTAAGGGATACAATATGCATATAATATCTATGCAAGAGAAGGAAAACTCGAAACAAAACCGTATGCTAACACGCCTGACCAGCGTATTGTAGATCAATTTCCCTCCCATAGTGTAGGAGGCTCGAGCCCAATAGTGGGACGTGTATGGGCTGAGATGATGATGATGATGACGAGATTGGTATTACTATTTGTTGTATTATATAATTAAATGATTATTAACAAGCTAATGATTTTAGATATGATTTTATTGTGTTTAATTAAAATCGTGTAACAAGTAAAGTCATTTCTTAATTTGTCTAAATCTATATATTTGTTATGAAGCCATTAATTCTTAAAAGTTTTTAACTGCAATGGGAAAGTCTTTTTTTTTTGCATGCCGCTTCGTGGTCAAATATGGTGATACATTATCTACCTATAACTACTAATCATTTTATACCCATATTTCGCAAAATAAATGATTTGATTTGTATTATTGCCTCAACGGTCTGTCATATATTCATAATCACCTTAAATAATTTATCACGCGTTATCTCTAATTATTATTAATTAGAATTGATAATAATAGTAACATCATCAAACATTTAGACCATATGCCTGCTTGCATGTCCGTCTGACATCATTATATGTAATTTACCTCTTAAAAAAGAGAGAGAGAGAGAGAAAGAGAGAGAGAGAAAGAGAGAGAGAGAGGGACAAATCTAAATCATAACAAAAAGTAATCATCGTGCTAATTCTGCCGGCTATATTGGTTACACCCGTTCTTCTATGATTTCCGGGTTCCAGATTTTAGCACGTAGAGAAATACCTAGACCTCTCCATAGCATGTTGAGTCCCTTTTTGTGAGACCAACATTTAGAGGCCACGTTTCTGTGTCGTATGTCATCGCTGGTATCACACACTGATTATAAATCTAATAAACTTAATGGTTCTTATAGAACCAATGTAATTTAAATCAAAAGCACTAAGGGTATGGATATCAGCTTCGAAGCACAGCACTCCCAAAATGACTTTCTACCCCACTTTAACACCGTTAGGGATAAATTTCAATAAAATACGAAACATGTCTTCAATTCCGCTGGGCTGAGCCTCACAGAACGATCACAAGGAAAAGAATGAATTTTGTTAAAGAATATTTATACAAAACTTCACGTCATGTGATTTCAAGAACCAATCTATGGTTCTTGAAATCACATTGTCCCATACAAAATTTATCTTTCACCCTCTTAGGGGTAGAATTCCGGAAAATTCATTTTTACCGGATGTCTACATCATATAATAAACACACCCCTCAAGTTTCAGGGTCTCTATGATCAGTGGTTCCGTCAGTCAATCAGTCAGTTATTCAGGACAAACCTTTCAAATGCTATATATTATGTTGTGTTGTATTGCCTAAAGCCTGGCTATTTTGTGGTTCTAAGCTCTTAAGTTCCAGTCATCATCATCTCAGCCCATATACGTCCCACTGTTGGGCTCGGGCCTCCTCCATAATGGAAGGGTAATTGACCTACTATACCACGCTGGTCAGACGTGTTGGTATAGGGTTTTATTTCAAGTTTTCCTTCTCTCGCATAGATGTTATATGCGTTTTATTTCCCTTAGTCGTCTCGTACGATCACCCACGGGTAAGATAGGGGGTGGTGAATTGTATTCTTACTCCGTCACCACACGGATAATAAGTTATATATACGGATAATAAGTTCCAGTACAACGTTATTAATCTTTGCCGTAAGAAAATTATCAACAGCACAAAATCTATTTCGCTTCCTACTACAAAATACTTGGAGTTATCATAATGATATCTGATATTTACATAGTACATTTAAAATAAATAAATTTTTACATATTTTATCGCATTTGTATTTGATTTTTAATTTCTCGACGTTTCGAACACTTTTCAGCTTTCATAGTCACGGGAGGACTCTATGTCCTCACCTGACCATGACCATATTTCAAATACCTAAAGTGATAAGATGAGTAAGTGATTTGAGTGAAATGCGGTGTCTGGTATACTTTTAAGCAAGATCAACAACACTTGGCCAGGTTTGTTAGGCGGGTTAGTAGTATTAGTTAGCATTATAAGTTTGCCTGTAGAGTACTTCTGATGCTCTTGATTATTCGCTTAGGCAATTTTTAAGTGGTGACGAGAAATCCTTACTAATAGTATAAGTTTGTTTGTTACGCTTTCACGCTTAAACCACCGAACCGATTTCAAAAATTCTTTAACCAATGGAAAGCTAAAATATCAGGGAGTAGCATAGGCTGCATTTTATCATGGTATTCCCTCGGGAAGGGGAACTACGCGGGTAAGGCGACTGAAACCGAAGCAAAGCGAGGGCGGGTTGCTAGTTACCTATACTCTTCAACAGTCAAAATACGACAGTTCTACAGATTTGAAGATATTTTAAGAGACACGAAAGTAATATCATTATCATTTCGGCTCATATACGTCCCACTGCTGGGCTCGTGCCTCCTCCACAATAGGAGGGCAATTGACCTAAGCATGCTGGTCAGACAGGTGGGTATAGGGTTTTCTTTTGAGTTTTCCATCTCTTGCATAGATGTCATATGCGTAATAATAATAATATAATAATAATAATATTTATTCAAGTAACCAAGCCTCATTATTGATAGTAATTCTTAATCTAAAGTTGTTAGTTAATTATAATTACAAAAATCAAAAGTCAAATGAGAATTAATTAAAATAAAAGAAAATAATATCTGCTTAATCACTACTGCGTCACACCATGAGAGACGGTACAGCAGTGATTCATATACAAGCAGTCTAGTCGACTTGCAACCATGGCCAGGATGCTGTTTGAGCTGGCCCGCACCCTACGTACCAAAGATGCGCACCTTTTGCGCATTGTGGCGTAAAAACAATCCACGCGAGCCTCGGCGAACATCCCTGACGCGCTGCAGAAGCGCGGCAGCCCCAACAACACCCTGATCGCGTTATTATATTGGATACGGAAGGCATTGTAAGATTTATGAGTATGTCTAGCCCACAGGCTGCATGTGTAGAAAGATGTACAATAGGCTCTAAACAGGGTAATTTTCACCTGTGTTGTACATCGTGCAAACCGGCGAGCTATCATGTTCGCTCTCACTGACAGTGCCCTCCGTAATATATCCCTTAGTCGTCTTTTACGACGCGTATGGAGCGTATGGGTAGGGGTAGTGAATCGTATTCTTATTCCGTCACCACACTGACATATAAGAAAGTAATAAGCTATTATAATGAGTATATTTTGTAAATATAATGGTTGAGAATATAATTGTCGCCACTACGTGCTTAACTGTAGAGGGTCTCACTAGGAAAGCAGCGCTTTCTTGGGGAAAAAAGGTTACAAAATTTTGTGTTAAAGCATTAGGCTCTTATTTAAGGAACATGCCGATATCCAGCAGAGGATGGTGGCAAGCTGAATGATGACGATGACGAAATAATATATTTTTCCCATCAGCATATTAATACATTATCCGTGTGGTGATGGATTAAGAGTACAATTCACAAATTGCACGTGATTGCCGTATAAAACAGGGGATATAATATGCAAATAAAAGAAAAGCAAAAGCAAGAGAAGAAAAATTGGAAATGAAATCCTATGCCATAATATAGTAGGTCAAATTCCCTGCCACAATGGAGAAGATTAGCGCCGAACAGTGGGACATATATGGAAAGAGATGATGATTAATACAGTGTAATACATAGGCCTCCCTACATTACTACGGCTAGTCAGAGATTGATATACGAGTTATCCAAAAGAGTTATGTTATACATTCTACTGACCGTGTGGTGACGGAGTAAGAATATAATTCATTACCCTCAGTCTTGCCCGTGGGTGTCGTGGAGAAGGAAAAATCGAAATGAAACCCTGTACCAACTTCACTGGCTAGCATGGTATAGGAAGGTCAATTTCCCTATTATTGTGGAGGAGTGTCGAGTGGAACGTATATGAGACGAGAAGATGATGATGATACATTCCCCTAGTAAACCCACAGTCGGTTTTTGCGTCTCCTTTGATAAAATTAAGGGGTGGTGACCCATGTATGTCCAGAAATTCACTTCGTAAAATGTAGGTTGAAAGAAAGTGATTTGTATGGAGTAAGAATATAATACTCCTTCTGCCACCAACTTTTCTGTCTATGGGTTCCGCAAGCCATTATAATATACAGGTAACATAAAGCAGGAGAATGTAACTGGTAGTTTTCTACGTGATAACCTCCGGAACACGGCAATCCGTAGAAGAACGGGTGTAACCGACATAGGCAATGGGCAGGTCACATCGCTAGTCGAACCGACAACCATTGGGGAAGAAAGGTCAAGAACCTTTCTTCTCCAACGGTTCCCCAGTGGCGACCACGAATCAGAGGACGCAGAGTAGGATGACCCCCCACTAGGTGGACTGACGACATTCTCAAAGTCGCAGGGAACCGTTGGATGCAAGTGGTGCTGGACCACTCCGAGTGGTATTCTTATGTCCAGCAGAAGACGTCTCTAGGCTGATGGATGGATGGAAAGCAAGAGAAGAAAAAATCCAAATAAAACCCTTTACCTACTCGGACGGTGTACGATATACCATTGCTTGCTGCCAAAAGAAAAAAAATCCAATCGGTCTGACCAGCATAATATAGTAGATCAATGCTCTCTCTCTCCCATTGTGGAGGAGGCTCGCTCAGTAGAGACGTATATGAGCTGTGATTATGATAGTAAGTGATTTCTTCTTAAGATCAAGTATTACGTAAATAAGTTAATAAGAGCAAAACTTACATGTTTATTCCTCGGTTCCGCTGCAGCTACTAGTCGAACAACAATTAATCCACTGTCTGATAACAACTGATAAGGTACACTAAGGTTTCAGATTATCGCGGCAGTAATAATAAATTTGCCAAAAATCGTCTATCTTTGTCATACTTATTTTAATTTCTATTGATATTAAGAATTTAAAAAATATATTGAATATAGATACAAGAGAGGCGTAAACAATATTAGGTACTTTTTTTGAGTGAAATGAAAAAAGTTATATTAGTTGAAGTCCGTGGGCAAAGGACTAAGGGATTAGTGTTTGTCTTGCATGGGACTTCACAAACACGATTAATAGACGCGAATCACACACAAACTTAGAACAACCGTTCCACCATTTTTTTTTGGGGCTATGTTCTGCACACACGCCGTTCATGCCGTTTAGGACGGCACAAGGACGGCGCGCGGCCCCATAATCTACCGTATGCCTATCCCTTCGCAATTGGGCTGATCACTAGTACCAAATTCCTTGTCGTTCGTGGATGCGCTATTCGCAAGCGGGATACTTTTTCGGGTACTGGCCCTCCCTGAAGCCCCTTCCGGGTTGTTGCCCGCACGCGGTCCCTCACGGGCGGCATCAGGTGAAGGTACTCGCCGTAGAGCATGGCACGCTGCCCCCGTCACACGGTGCGCTATCCGCGTATAGACCTGACCGCGAAAGTCTTCTGTGGATGCCACAAGAGAGCCCTTAGACGAATGGTCAGGGATTCCAGCCACACTGGTACGCCGTAGAGAGCTATCGACTTATCGACTAGATCACCCCCGCGTACAGCTGTCGACACATAGCACGGGTCCGCCCACATCAGCAAAGAAAGGGCGGGCGCCGCACCGACGAGCCGTGGAGAAATTAGACGGCAATGCTCCCGGTACCACCATTGCCACTCAAGCACCAGTCCCAAATACTTCATATAGGCCCGGATGCTGATGGTAACCAAATTGACGGTGATCGAAGTGCTGATGGGAGGACCAAGCCTATGGAACAATAGGGCTTCTGTCTTGTCCAGTGCTACGCTTAACTCCGGGACGGGTATATTATTGGCGTAGTATATTACGCCAAGCCCAAATGAGAGGCTATCGCTCAACACCTAATCCCCAGGGTGGACCCCAGAACCAATCCCAAATACACACAACGTCATAGCGTCCTCCCTGCTGTAGTCCTGGTAGGAACGGACGGTGTGTGACCTACCATTTGTATCACCAGAAAAAAAACCGCCACGACCTCACAAGTCACATAATATACAATACTAGCTATAGCAGTGGCGTCGCTTGATTTAATATTATTAGTTTGCGCTACACATCGCAAGGGAATATTGATAATTATATCGACACTAATAACATTCAAAGTACATCGATTACCATTTCTGTTATCGCAACAGTTACTATGACAACGGCGATTGCGCATAACACTTAATGATTAATGTTCCATTGTTAACAAATTTAACTAACATTTACAGATATGGAATAAAGTTATCTCAAAAATAACATATCCTCTCGTAACTATAACCGCTGAAATGTATCGAAACTTCTAGAAAGTTAACATCAAATACAAACGCGATACGATACGTAAAAACAGTTTTATTATTTTACATAATTATGTACACATACTCGCTTAAATATCATTAAGAACATTTATGGACATTGCTTCCCTTTTGTTTATCGCAGCGTTATGCCTATAAGCTATCTCATTAAAAACTATTTATTATACACAACACGGATATATTGCACAGATGGCGTAGCGGATAATACCGACCTACAGTGTAAGTATAGGGGTTCGATTCTCACGCACGCACTTTGCACTATTCACAAATTGTTGTTCAGAGTTTGGACGTAACTTGCGTCCGTTAATTATATGTTTGTAAAGTCCCTCGTAATGCAAGGAATATTTCCTAAGTGCAGGATGTGGTCTTTAAAAAAACCTCTTCATCATCATATACGTCCCACTATTAGGCTCGGGCCTTCTCCACAATGGGAGGGAATTTGGCCTACTATACCATGCTAGTCAGACATGTTGGTATAAGGTTTCATTTCAGTTTTTATTTCGTGTGCATATTATATCCCTTAGTTCGTCTCTTACGACATCAGCGGGCAAGATGGGGAGTGGTGAATTATATTTTTACGCCGTCATCACATAGAATATATTTTTATGCAATCCTATTTCTCGCATTCAAAAAAAAAACCTTTTTTCTGGTAGGCTTTGGTGCCTTCGCACCCCGTCGGTCCCGTCTGGGGTGACGAGAGGGCGATGCGATCCAGCCATGTTCCCTCCTCTTCATCATTAGGCCGACCACTGGTATGGAACCCTTAACGTCCGTGGTCAGCCCATCATTCAAACAAACTCTTTAGTTTTAAATAATATGTAGATTACCACCTGTATAATTCTATTAACGTCATCACTGCCGCTGATAAATTACATTTGATAATTTAATATAAATCTATCATTAATAATAATTAATAAAATAAAATACCGTCACAACACAAATAAATATACAGTATTTTATTACAGCACAAATACAGTTAAGAACTTTATTAAATTGAATATAAGTTTATGAATAATTATTAATTTTAATTATAACTAAAACATTGCACAGTGTAATTCGGACTATCTGAACACACCAAACTAAGACGCTGTGTAAAATCCTTTTACATTAATATTCATAGTTAACTAGACATTAAAGATAATAGTGTTTATATAATAAACCAGTGGATACACGAGTATAATTTTTTAAATCACCACCCTTTTTTTTGGGGGGTGGGTTACGGTCGGCGCACTCCTCGCCCGACTCCGTCCGGGGCGACAGATGGGCGTAAGCACGCACACCCGTAACCCACCTGTGATACGTCGCCTTCGTCGTTGGGCCGACTACCGGTGCAGGGTGAAAATCACCATCCTGTTTTTATCTCGATTACTTAGGCGCGACGTAATATGTATCCCTCATTATCATCATCATCTCAGCCCATATACATCCCACTGTTGGGCTCGGGCCTCCTCTACTATGAGAGGGAAATTGACCTACCTATACAACGCTGATCAGACGTGTTAGCATTTTTTTTTTTTTTGGGTGGGCTATGGTAAGCGCACATGCGGTCCATTCCGTCCAGGGCGATGAAACGACGGCGCGCGGGCACATAACCCATCCGTACTCACGTCACCTCGTTGTTGGGCCGACCACCGGAACAGGGTGACTTGTCTTCAGTGGTCGGTCCGACGGAATACCCTTTCGGGTACCCTCACCTGTCGACGTCCTGGGACGTCGGTCGCCGTCGCGCGGTCAGCCTCTTTGCGGGTGACGGACTAAATTCCAGACGTGTTAGCATAGGGTTTTGTTTCGAGTTTTCCTTCTCTTGCATACATGTTATATGCATATTTTTAATCGACTTTTACGACACCCACGGGGATGTAGTAGATGGTGAATTATATTCTTAATCCCTCATCACACGAGAAGCCGTACATATTGAAAAAGCAATAGTTTTACGTGCGGGCGCTTGAGTGATGTCAACTCCTTAAAAATGTAATTATTGAATAGACGACATCAAATGTAGTTGGCCCAGGTCGCTGTAACGGCTCTTAGTCGTCTACGATAACTACGAACAATGTTGGTAACAGGGTTGGTAGCCGCCACCATATACGAATATTATTTTAAAATATTTTATTTTTACATAAAAAAATTTGCATGGCGTGGTGCGATAGTGGCTGATAACTAATACTGGTAGTACCAGGTATATAAGTCGCTGCTAGCCATGAGAGTGGTGTCGGGCCGACCACTGAGGACAAGTCACATCTGCTCCGGTGGTCGGCCCAACAACGAGGTGACGTGGGTACGGGTGGGTTATGGGCCCGCGCGCCGTCCTTTCATCGCCCCGGACGGACTGGACCGCGCGTGCGTTTACCATAGCCCACCTATTAAAAAAAAAATTAAAAAAAAGTCATGAGAGTGGTGCTCTTCTTAAAACTCATTTGAAGATGGACATGTCATAGCGCTCGAGAAACATCACAGCAGGTAATGCATTACAGAGCCTATACGTGCTTGGAAGAAACTAAGCTGAAAACGTATAATCGAGGATGATATCTTTATCAGGTGGTATGGAAGAATTACACTGCGACGTTGAGTGGTACGATGATAGGAAAGAGATGTTGGTACCTGGTCAATCAGCTCCTTCATATTAAAGAATCAACATGGCGCATAAAAAGATCCGAAGTCTCCCCGTAAAATTGGGATCATCGAAAATTCGGACAGCACATCTTTGTAAGGAGTCATGTAGGTCTGGCTAATATTTATGTGCACCTGATTTCGAAAAACACGTCTTTGCAGGGATTTAATTGAGCCGAGAGTGATATGAACAGTACGTACGGATGGAGTTTTGCTTTGTACAAGACAAGTCCATGTCTCAGCGCAAAGTACCACTTGACTAAACCCCATATAAACATGTCGGACCAGCATGGTATAGTAGGTTAATTATCCTTCTATTGTGTAGGCTCGAGCCCTATAGTGGGACGTGTATCAGACGAGATGATGATAATTATAAATATAGATTTATATTTCAATAGTCCTTTTGGCTTCGTCTTATTAATCCCTGATGCAAAAAGAAGGGTATTATAACAGTTTAACTGTCCACAGACCATATATGGTCTGTAGACAGACTTGCGTACCAGTCCACAGACCATATGTGGTCTGCTCACCCATACAAATTCTAAGCCATCTGGAGCTGTGGACGTAAGAATAATTTCTTATATTTTATGTGGACTTAGTAGGACACATCGTGACGATTATAAAAAGTGCTGGGACATAGGCAAATTCAAACTCGATATTTCTTTTTGTACATGGTATGAAATTTTTTTTTCGAGATTTTATCGTTTAACATATTTTACATACGACGGACGTACGGGACCATACCCACTCCGGAGCATGGACAGTTAACCTGATAAGTTTGACGTCAATGTCTGTCTACCTGTTTGCCTGTATGTGTGTGTGTGTGTGTGTGTGTCTCTCTGTGGCACCATATGTCTCAAACGGATGGTTTGATTTCGATGCATTTTTTTTAATTGAAAGCTAATTTTCTTGCAGCGTTGAACGTTTAACAGCGTTAATTGTTTAACGCAACCTTGTTGGAAGTCGTAGTAGAAGTTTCACTTCAATAATTTTACTAGTCGAATAAGTGCAATCATCAAAATTTAATAACTAATTTTCTGTATCGAGTAGAACGTATATCAGCGAGGAACATAGCCTATATTTTATTCCCGTATTCCCACGGAAATAAGGACTAAGTGAGTGAAACAGCGGTAATTTGCTGGTATTTTGATATATAAAATGGGCAGTTCATATGTATTGCGTGTAAACTAGTCCTTATCTAACATTTATGATAACTGGGGGGGTTACGAGATAAAATATCGTCTTTTAGTTCAAGTTGCTCCTGTCTATGTACCGTCTCGTGTTATCGTACTTTTAGAATTATGTTTATTTATACGACGATAATTTAAATGATTGTTTAATGAAGAGTCGAAGAGATTATCTTGTAGAGTTCTTTGGTTTAAATGAACGGTAGTTACTTCTGATTTTTATATTTTATGTGTGTATCGAGTTTAACTATTAAACCCTTACATTTTTTTTAAAAGCTTTTATTTAACTTGCCCTGTTAGTATGTTAGTATGGGACAAGTAGAACCACTTCCTGTCGTAAGATTGCTCACATGGTTATTTGCATACATATGCCTAAAAATAACTTTATATTTTTTTATGTGTCTGTCTGTTTGTTCCGGGTAATATTCAAAACGGCTGGACCGATTTAAAAAATTCTTTCACCAATGGAAAGCTATAATATCAGGGAGTAAACTAGGCTATAATTTATCCCGGTATTCTCACGGGAATGGGAACTACGGGGATAAGGCGGCAGAAACCGAAGCGAAGCGAGGGAGGCTTGCTAGTCTTTATATATAAATTTCTTGTATACGTGTGTATGTTACTGAACTCCTCCTAAACGGCTGGACCGATGCTGATGAAATTTTTTGTGCGTCTTTGAGGGGATTCCAGAATGGTTTAGATACACAATTGGACGCGATAGGTGACGCTGCTGAGAATTCCTTTTATTTTATTTGAACAGAATAACGTCTGTTGGGTCAGCTAGTTAAATCGTATATTGTTAATTGTAACGTAATTTCACATTAAACGCCGGACTGATTTTTCAGTTTTTCCATGGGCCATGGGAGATGTTGGGTTGGCTAGCCTTTACATATATTTCTTGTGTATCTGTGTATGTCACTGAACTCCTCCTAAACGGCTGGACCGATGTTGATGAAATTTTTTGTGTGTATTCAAGGGGATTCGAGAATTGCGCCATCAGCATTCACCCATAGTCCGGCCTGAGCTGTGAAAGACATCTGCGGCTAACAGCTATACACAAAAAAAATCTGGGCGCAACAGTTTGCGCTTAGAAAATAATTGTTTTACTAAAACCTACATTGGGCATAAATTTCTTCCTGACTAAGCACAAATTTAATTTACTACTAAGATTGGCAGGTAAATTGGCAATCAGAGTTATATTTTTATGTATAAGAAAATTGTTAGAGATTTACTTAGAGCCTTTTATTAAAATAATAGCAATGTGCAGTAATAATATTTCAGTAAAAAGACTCAGGCATTCTAAGAAATACACTGCCTTTTAAAAAAGATGACATCTGATGATCTTACGGACAGGTTGGAGTCACTGAAGCAGCGGAGAGACTTAGGGTCACTCTGTGTACTCTACCGACTCTTTCATGAGGAGTGCTCCGAGGAACTGTTTGACTTGGTACCACCGTCACCATTTTATCTGCAAGCTTTAGAATGAACTACCTGCTGCTGTATTTCCCGAGCGCTATTACATGTCCTTCTTTAAACGAGGTTTAAAAAGAGTATTTTCTTCACGATAGTCAACGGCCTGGCTGTGCTCCTGATATTGTAAAGGTCAGATCCATGTGCGGCAGTAACACATACCATCAGGTGTGCTGCTTGTTCGTTTGCCACCATTGGCAATAAAAAAAGGATTGCCCTTTTCAAGATTAATAAAGTAATTGTAATACTGCGAAGGACAAAGATAAAATTAACAGACAAAAATATCTCCAGATTCAGAACAACAATTTGTGTTTCGCAAAAGTATTTTCCTATGTGGGAATCGAACCTAGATGACACGATAGGTTGGTATATTAACCACTACGCCATCTATGCAATTGAATTAGAGTTAATCAAATAATTTCTTCTTTTGAGACGTGAGATGAAAAAAGAGGGCCTTGATTCACAAAAAGCGTGCAGTTAAATAACCAAAACTAACAAACTTGCCTTATTTTTAGCGTAAAGTCCTTGAGATACTTACAAGCTTTATTTACAACCATCACCATTCAGATTTGGTAAGGTTTTTGCAAAGTAGATTACCTCGTGCCCGATCGTCAAATCTTATATCCTTAAGTAATCTTGATATAAATAAAATAAAAAGGTGATTTTTTTTTTAGGATATATGGAGTAAGAATACATTTCATCACCGTTTTATTTCTAGCGTGTGGAAGATGGGAGAGTACCACACTAGGGGGTATTCCGTCGGGCCGACCACTGATGACAAGTAACCCTGCTCCGGTGGTTGGCCCAACGACGAAGGCGACGTGGTGTTCGGGTGAGTTGCGGGTGTGCCCCTCTATCGCCCCGGACGGAGTGGTGCGAGGAGTGCGCTGACCGCAGCCCACCCCAAAAAAAAAAAGCGTGTGGAAGATGATTAAGGAATCTATTCATTTATCAGCCTAACTACATCCACTGTTCTTCACTGGCTTTCTCAAAGTAGAATAAATAAACTACGTTTGTTAGGCAGTTAGGTTGTTAACAGATATAAGCTTTTAGCATAATTAACAAAATAGAAAATTAGAAATAAAAATCTATATCAAGACGTCTGGCCGGTGTGATAAAGTAAGTCAAATTGTCAATTTGACTGCACAAACGGTGTAATAGTTAAGGTACCGTCTTACCATGGCACTGCCGTGGATTCGATTTCCTTGCAGTCAAACACTTTGTGCGATCCACAAATTGTTGTTCTGAGTCTAGGTTTAATTAGTAGTCGTCAAAGTATGTATAAATGTTGATAAATTAAATCAAAACGTTTATTCTGCATAAGCCCCTTAAGGGCACTTACATATTGTGAAATTTATACATCGTTGGAAACAATCCATTAATCTAACAATAGATCGGCACGCGGCTACAAGCTGAGATAATCCGGCAAGAAACTCAGCAGGCTGTGATAATAATAATAATATTGTTTATTAAAGTAACCAAGACTAAAAAAGTTACTAAGACTTAAATCTATGTTAGTAAGAGAACTAAATATTTAAAAATAATAGAAAAGTTACCCATAAATTACATTAAATTTAAAACTACATATGATGCGAGCCACTAACAGTGGTAGGACCACACTGTCGACAGTTATCTGTCTACAACCGCGGGCCGGTCAGTCCGGGGTAGTACCACACTCTCGCAGAAAATCGACGTCTGAGTAGTAGCAATTTGTTAATGCGCTTCGTTCGGTGAGCGAGAGAGCCGGAAGCCCAACTTTCTGAGGGTGTTTGCGTGTGGAGGGTTTTGGTGGTGCCTTTGGTATCACTGAGCCTCAATGCACGTATTCACACTCCCTTCACTTTCTTCGCGGTAGGCAGTGGCCTTGTAAAGGTCCATGAGCGGCAGCAACACTTACCATCAGGTGTACTGTTTGCTCGTTTGCCATTTTTGAGTAAAATCGATCAACATGCTCATTTGCGAACATCCCTGATGCGCTACAGTGGCTAGGTAGCCCCATCAGCACCCTGAATGAATTATAATATTGAACGCGGAGGGAGCATTATGAGATCTTGGCGTATACCTCGCCCAAAGGCTGCATGTGTATAAGGCTGTACAATAGGTACGGACTACGGAATAATGTTATTTTAACATTCAGTGTACAGTGCGTAAACCTGCGAGACAGCATATTTGCCCAAACTGAGAACGCCCTCCGCTCTCGTTCAATATTCTCATCGTCCTTAAAGTCCCCCGCAATATAAAGATTATTATATCCTTAGTGTAGTTTATTGCGTTTTTGAAAAAAGGAATCTTTCTATATACAGGCTCCTAACACTGATACACATATTGTCTTTAAAGAATAAGTTAATTATTGAAGAAAAGCAAGCCGATCTCAATAAACTAGAATATGGTAGGTGATGGGGTCGCATGCCGCTCATACGTCGCCCCAGACAGATTGAGCTGTGCCCAGACCATAGGCTAAAAAAAGGGGTAAATATACAATTAACGTACAAATAACAAATTCGTAACAATCATTCTTGATTCACATAAAACAATAATCTACTAAAGAATAACCACAATAATTAGCTACATTAAACACAAGACCGAGAATGAATCCATACAAATAAATAAAATTGAAATGTCTGTTTATAATGTCAAAATAGTAGGTTCTTTCATGCCCACAGAGTTATTTACACGATACCTATGCTTAAAAACCAGTTGAAACATTTTTCGTCTGTCTGTCTATTTATTCTGGGTAATCTTCAAAACGACCATTTTGATGGCACTTTACTATCAGGTAGCTAGCTATATAACGAGTAACTTGAGCATTATTTTTCTGAAAAAAAAAACCATATAAATTTGCCCGGTTCCGAAATCGAACACCAGTTACGAAACGTAACATCTTCAACATACAAGGGCAAAGCGACTGAAACAGAAGCGAAGCGAGGGCGGGGCGCTAGTTTATTATTAAAGAAATAATTACAATTTCTTCATTTCGCCTCATGTAAGTCCCTATGCTGGGCTCGAGCCACAGTAAGAGGCGATTCGACCTACCACACTGGTCAGACGAGTTTTATTTCGAATTTTCCTTCTATTGCATAGGTGTTATCTACATATTCCTTAGTCACCTTTTCGACACCCACGTGTAACTAAGGGACTTGAGAATTGTATTCTTATTCCGTCTCTACGCAGATAAGGATAATAATGAAGAATAAAAAATAATAAGATATATAAATATGGATTACTAGCAACCCGCCCTCGCTTCGCTTCGGTTTTGCGGCGTAGTTCCCGTTCCTGTGGAAATACCGGGATAAAATATAGCCTATATTACTCCCTGATATTATAGCTTTCCATTGGTGAAAGAATTTTTGAAATCGGTTCGGTGGTTTAAGTGTGAAAGCGTTACAAACAAACAAACAAACAAACAAACATCCTTACTTTCGCATTTATAATATTAGTATGGCTGATCGGCTGTCACGTGGACGTACACGTGTCAATCCACTTCACAATGCCAAATGATGCAATATATACGCACACTTAAATAATAATTCTTTATTTCATAAATATATTGCATAAAACGTTTGGGAGTTGATGTAAAGTTATAGCAATAACTAGGTAACTTTTTTTTAAATAACTTATACATAAGCCGAATAATTTATGTATTTGTTGTGACGCTTTAAATGCCAATATTAATAATAAGTATCTCCACAGTTCCCAGTGTAGTGACTGATTAAGAATGGCATTATATTTTTAACCTTTCATTAACCAGACCATTTTTTATTGCCGATGATGGCAAACGAGCAAGCAGCACACCTTATGGTAAGTGATTCTGCCGCACATGGACCTTTGCAATACCAGGAACACAGCCAGGCCAGACAACACAGTCTACGGTAAAAAAATGCCCTTCTTAAACTTTGTTTAAAGAAGGACCAAGAAATCTCGTAAAAAAGTTTCGAAATCGCTCTTTCTTTTATGGAGAGGGTTATTTAAGGTTTTTCTCTACGTGATAAAATTCAAAATACGAAAATCTGTAGAAGAATGTAGAATAATGGGTGTACTTGTGTGAGATGACACTTCGCTAGGGGGACTAATGATATTTTAAAGTTGGGCGGAACCGTTAGATGCATATGTCGCAGGACTTTACTGACTGTCATTCTTTTGGATAGGTGACTGTGAACGTCTAGGGACTGATGGATGGATGGTATCATCATCCCTTATTTAGTTATCGTATAAACAAGGTAAATGAAGTCCAGAATCAGTTCCTTCAGAAACTTACAACAATAACTGTGATCCCACTCAACTTTCAGGTACAGCATTTATGGTATTTGTCACTCTCAAAAGGGAGGCCTATGTCGAATGATCATCTTCATTTCAGCTCATATACGTCCCACTGTTGGGTTCGAGCCCCCTCCACAATAGGAGGGAAATTGACCTTACAATACCTTGCTGGTCAGATAGGTTGGTATAGGGTTTTATTTCGAGTTTTCCATCTCTTGCATACAATAATATATATATGTTATACGCGTATTAACGCTTAGTCGTCTTGTACGACATCCACGGGCAAGATAGGGAGTGGTGATTTGTATTCTGACTCCCAACACCACACGGATGAACCGATGCCGAATAGTGGATGATAATAGGCTAATAATAACTACCGGCCATTCACGCTCAACACTCCGCACTACGAAATAGGTAATTTTTATAACACACGGATTTTGAATTTAAGTAAAGGATATGATTACACTTAGTCGTCTTTTACGGAACTTACGTGCAAGAGGCGGGGTGTTCAATTGTATTCTTTCTTCGCCACCACACGAAAAATACCATATATATTTAAAAAGAAAATATACTATCAAAGATCTACTATTTATATTTATTTAGTTGTTAGTTTATGTTGTGTAGTTATCCTTATAACTTAATACGTTAATAACATATTTACGATTTCAATGAAACAAAAAGTAAACGGAAATCTTAATTACTAAATTAAAAAGTTTAAAGTTAAAAATCTGTGTAACAAAAATTGTTATCGTTTTGAGATTTCTTTTACATTTCATCGCAGTTTACATACGTCTTGCTGTTGGGCTCGCGCCTCCTTCACAATGGGAGGGAATTTGACCTACTATACCATGCTGGTCAGACGTTGATATAGGGTTTTATTTTGAGTTTTTCTTCCCTCGCATAGATGTTATGTACATGTTATATCCCTTAGTCGTCTTTCACGACATCCACCGGCAAGATAGTGGGCAAAGGGAGTGGTGAATTGTATCCTTACTCCGTCACCACATAGAAATTATAATTATATATCTTATATCTATCGAATATAATATTTATACGGATGTATTAGCAATTTGTGATCAATATATAGTATTTTAATGCTAATGAGATTGAAATATAATTACTTTGTAATTAGTGTAAGAAATATTCACTAAAGTTTGCACTATAATCAGCGTAGATTTTAAAAGGTTTTTGAACTAGCTATCTTTTTTTTGCGGCCTATGGTCAGCACGCACGCCGACCACTCCGTCCGGGGTGACTTAAAGGCGGTGCGCAGCCCTATAATTCAGCGTATTCCTCCCACTTCCTTATGGGGCCGGCCACTGATATCGAATCCTTGACATCTATGGCAACTTTTATCTATCCTAGCTAGAATCTAAAAATTGTTTCAAATCTACAATTTAATAATCATTTATTTTCCCATGCTAATCGTAAAAATTAGCTCAGTAATCATCAAAGAGAATGGATAGTAGCACTGTCCTGGGCAAATCATAACACAATCATCAACCCGAATAACGCAATCGTCAACCCACCAGCTAATAGCGGCGATTGTCTTAATCCCAATTAGTTCTGTCCGATGGAGTCCAATAGACTATGACTGAATAAAAACTACTTTGTACTGTGAATGTGAAAGTCTATGTATTGAAAAAGGAAGATAATTATAAAAATATTATTATTTCTCAATATTAACATATTGAGGAACTATCGAAAGCAATCAAAATATTTCGTCTTTCGCTCTCAGCGCCATTTCACACCGTCTTAGTATATTTGTGAACAAATATATTACGCCCTTGGACTAGAAAGCGTATGTGTGTTTCACCTCTGCGTCCAAAGGCGTGATCATATTATGTGTATTTTTTACCGGCAACTATGGTACAGCCACTCTCTATCCAGTTTTTGTATTCCGTTGGTAATTGTGAGTTCAACGGCCCATCCGGCAAGTTAAAAGCAACCGCTGTCCTAGACCACGAATTCATCGCATTGACGCGTTTAGCGTGAGTACTGGTCTCAGAAATAACGTCTGCATTTTTTTATATTCTGCACGAATATCTGGCAAATAATTGTGAGGAAGCCCACCCCAATGCAATTCAGCGTCATTAGCTTTGCATGTTCAATGCAAAGCTAATGACATGCATGCTCAATGTTCTGTCCACGATTCGAGCATGTACTGTTTTGTGTCCGCGCTACTATCACAATGGTATTAGTTCTCTTTTAACAATTATTATTATATGCAAATATCTGATGAATTTCTGTGTGGTGACGGAGTAAAAATACAGTTTCCCACCGTAAAAGACGACTAAGGGATATGATAATCAGATAGTATCTATACAAGAGAAGGAAAACTCGACATAAAACTATTCCAATACGTTTGACCAGAGCAATGAAGTAGGTTAATTTCCCTTCCATTGTGGAGGAGGTCCAAGCTTAGGCTCAGTGGGAGTTATATGGGCTGAAATGATAATGATCTGCTAAAACAACTATACCCCAACAATGTCTGCAACATTCGGTAATAATCACGTGTTCCTTCATATCATCAATACGATCGGAGCGCCTGCACAATCGGAAGCCTGAATCGAACCATCGTCAGCAGCGCTGCTTATCGGATCATGTCATCTAGGCGCACGTCGCAGCAATAAACTCCTCCAACTAAAAGTATTGTTCGCGAGCGATATCATAATTATCCTCCATATGGAAGGAAATTTGACCTACTATACCATGCTGGTCAGACATGTTGGTATAGGGTTTCATTTCGGGTTTTCCTTCTTTTGCACAGATTTTATGTAAATATAATAGCCCTTAGTCGTCTTTTACGACATACACGGGCAAGATAGGGAGTGGTGAATTGTATTCTTGCTCCATCACCACAAGGAAAGTCACGCTCCGAGCGATATGAAATCAACAAAATCGATTTGTGAAAGAAATTGCTGGTTTCGCTAATATGAAAAACTCTAACAATTTTGAAAAACAAACTCTTTAATCTCTCTCGTAGACAAGTAAGTCAAATAACCGAAACATTGAGACAGTTAAAATGTAATTAGACGCGACAAATACCGTAAAATTGTAGTTTCATTTGCTAATTCTATTTTGTAATATCACCATTTAAACGTCGCTTTACTCATATTTAGGCAATTATGCACATTCTCCATGAAGGTCGACTGTGTCTCATTGACCCGAGTCGCTGCTCAACCGGTGTTGTTTTGAGCGAATTACTCGCAATACTTACTCAACACCATTCCGCTATATATTGGCTATAGATTGTCATTGGTAAGATTGTGAATTTTTGTATTTAAAGATATTTATTTCTCACACAAATATATACATAGTTTACTGATAATGTAATACAATATTCATCATCATTCAGCCTATCGTCGTCTACTGCCGGACGAAGGCTTCCCTCATTATTCGCCACAAAGTGTGTGATCCTGTGCCGCCTGCTTTCCATGATATCCAGCAACTTTAACCAGGTCGTCGGGCCACCTAGGCGAGGGGACATCCTATACTGGTTCGTCCTATATTTGGTCATCCGATACATGGTCGCTACTCAAGAACTCTTCTTTAACAGCGATGTGAGCGATGAGAGCTTCCGCATGCTATATCGATTACACCCGTTCTTATACGGATTTTTATATTGCGGATTCTATTGAGAAATGCTGAGTCTTGTGTGTGAGTGTGAGTGCTTTAAGTCCTCACTGGTAACACACACTGGTCGAGGACCTGTGTTTTCAGACACTGAGATATGGCGGATGAGATGATCCTTTTTAGTTGCCCGAACAACATTACAATCAGAAAATGCCATATTACTATCAAAACATGTGTGACAAAACCAAAAAAACTGGTTTTATAAATTCCTAAAAGTATTAACATGCACTGAAGAGTCCCAATATCCATCGCTATTGAAAAGTTCTTGCGCTCTTCCTAGCTCCAACATGAGATCAGTTCGATAGTACCAAATTATTGTCTTGCCAACAAGATTATGTCGTACTAGCAACTTTTTATATCGATTCGACTGTTAGAAGTAAATTAAAATCGTCTACCAAGATTGTTGGTTACAAGTAAAATTTATATAAAGTGTGTAAATAAATCTTAATACCTCTTATCCGTGTAGTGATGGAATAATAATACAATTCGCCACTCCTTATTTTGCCCGGGGAAGTTATAAAACACGACTCAGGGATATAATATGCATATAACATTTATTCAATAAAAGACAAACTCGAAATATAACCCTACACCAACCTGTCTGATCAGTATGGTAGTAAGGTCACTTTCTCTCCTGTTGTGAAGGCGACTCAAGCCCAACAGTGGGACATATATGAGCCGAGAAGAAATGATCGTACCGTATACTTAATAGGTAATCCATTGTACAATTGTGCTTGCTCAAATAGTTTCATTTTCACAAACGAGTAATTGATTGTATTTTGAGATAATTAAATTAGACAATATAAGTCGGAAGTACATTTATTTATTATTTTGAAATGGAAGATAAGAAGCGTGACTAATTATTCTCCTACTAAATTGCGGTTAATAAATTTATTAGTGTAGAATTTTGATTATTTTAAATTAAAATTTTATTTCTGAAAATATGGTAGATGTGCCTTTTCGAAATTGTATATTCAATTATATGCAAAAAATCGTAATATTGCGAGCTAATATAATTAATTAATAGAGCACTTTTTACTACGGAAGTAAAGACCTCAAAAGAAGGCCAAGTGCATACATTTTTCATTACCAGAACCATCGTTCCATACTTCCGGTTGATGAATCTTGACCGCTAAATTAAAATATTTCATAAACCTTACATAAAATTGTAAAAAAAAAAACAATTAGATTTAATTTATTAGAGAACGTAAGCTAGTTATATAGGTAATTTTATAAAGTAGTAAGAATAAATTTCACCAATCCTTCTTTCCCGTAGATGTCATAAAGTATATATAATTTCTGTTAATATTCTTGACCATTGTAGTAATAGTCTTGCAAGTGAATTTCCCTCCCATTGTAGAGGAAGGCCATGACAAAAATTGGGACATTTACATATGTCCTGAATTCAAGATTCATCCGCCGCGCGGATGGTAACTGTAGGTATTGTTTTCTAAATGAGGAGAGCTGAAGCATGATTGCAGTGACTTTTTATTTGTGGTCAAAGAACAAAGACATAAATTAAGAATTTAAAGAGGTATTCGAGAACTATTAAAGTTTCTAAGTTTCCATTTTCTACTTTACCGTCTCTATATTTAGCTATCAGACGACGGGATCATAAGTAGACTTCTACAAACTGCATTTTCTTTTATTCATTTTGGTGGCAAAACAGCAAGCAGCACATTTAATGATAACTAGTAGTTGGTGCTTATATCCAGCCCTACCAAAAATACAGAAAAATTACTGGCTACCATAATTAGAAGAGAATTAGTAGTAATATAATGGGAACAGGAAGAGGTAATTTCCTGTCTGCATTCCTGCTGGTATATCGGTTGCAGTGTTTAGGTCATATCTGGTCTTTCTTCAGGTTTATTTGAAATAATGATATCTAAGAATTTCCATAATGCTTCTACACTATGGGCTCAATACAAATATTTGCGTTAAAGTATTCGTAAAGTTTTCGTGACCAATTTGTATGGATTTGGAGCAGTGCGCCTATTCCTATCGTACGATAGAGATGCTGCTCCAAATCTCATACAGTGCTAAGCCCACTGTTGTCATAAGAAAACATTTCTTGTCTTGAAGTAACCTTAACATTCTTTGTGGTGACGGAGTAAGAATACAGTTCACCCTCTATCTTGCCCGTGGGTGTTGTAAAAGACGTCTAATGGACATAATATGTAAAAAACGTCTATGCAAGACAAGGAAAATTCGAAATGAAACTATACCAACACGTCTGACCAGCGTGGTATAATAAGTCAATTTGCCCCTCACAGTGGAGGAGGCTCGAGCCCAAAATGGAACGTATTTAGGCTGAGATGATGATGTTATCTGCTTATATCCCTTCAAACCAGACGGGTTACTTAGCCCTTGCGATAACCGAGAGATAATGGGTTGTTTTGTCTCGGTAACATTACAGACAAACATCACATACGTACACATCTATATTACGAAATACTGTCCTTATCAAGATATTAATGCTATTGCATTATACTATAGAGATCATTGACATTAATTAGGGCTGTCCATGTCTTTAACCCTTTGAAACCACGCCCGATTATTTGTCCTATTTTTTTATTATTTTTACTGTAAGGATTTTTATTAAATAACCAGCAACCCGCCCTCGCTTTGCTTCGGTTTCTGTCGCCTTATTCCTGTAGTTCCCGTTCCCGTGGGCATACCGGGATAAAATATAGCCTAGTTTACTCCTTGATATTATAGCTTTTCATTGACGAAAGAATTTTTGAAATTGGTCTAGCCGTTTTGAAGATTACCCTGAAAAAAGAGACAGACAGTCAAAAAAAATATAAAGTGATTTTTAGGTATATGTGTAGTGTAAATAACCGTGTGAGCATGAAAAAAGTCTATTATTTTGACATTACAAACAGACACTCCAATTTTATTTATTGGTATAGATAAATCAGTCATGCTGTGAGGTGACAAAGTAAGAATATAATACATGACTATTGTCCGTTAGTATGATACATGATAACTAAGAAAAATAATATGGATATAGAGTCTATGCTAGAGGAGGAAAACTCTAAAAAAAAACCTTATATCAATCCGCGTGATCACTGTAGGTCAAGTTCTTATGGAGGAGGCTCGAATTTCATATACAGAATATATTTTATCTATTTTACCGGAAAGGATAACCCGCTTGGACGGGCCACTGCAGACAAGGTCGGGTACCGGTGGCCCGACCTCGTGGGTTATGGGCTCTCCCACCACCCCCTCCGTCACCACGGACGAAATGGACGGTGTGTGACGCACCATGCCCTGACGTCATAAAAGGAATTTATCCTCTATTTAGAATAGGAGCTCATGTCCAAAATAAGTCGTATATTGGCTGAATAGAATAAGAAAACGTGAGACAACCCTATTTATTGAAAATATTCTCAATTGATAAGATAACCTAATTATAAAATGCTTCGTTACCGCTGATATTTCTCTATGAAGTCAAGCAGTGAATTTGAACTTATTTGAACATAATATGAGGGGATGTCAAATTTTTGGAACGAAAGAGAAACACGGTAGGGTTAAATCTATATCTGTCTCGTCTTATATACGTTCCAATTCTGGGCTCGGGCCTACTCTACAATAGGAAGGAAATGGACCTACCATGTCACGCTGGTCGGACATTTTTAATTTCATTTTATTAATATTATCTGCCTTCTTTATGGTGACGGAGAAAGAATACAATTCACCACCAGCACCTCCTTTAGCCGTAGGGATTGGAAAGACGACTAAGAGATATTATACGCAAATAACATATATGCAAGAGGATGCAACTCTATTGTAAATGTAACTACTTTACTGATTTTATCGCGTCTGTATTTGATATTTGATTGCCCGGCGCTTCGACCACTTTGCGGCGTTCATGGTCTCGGACGGACTAAAATGTCTCATGTCCAACAAGTCATCGTTTTACAGAGATATTTTATTTAAATTTCGTGAGTTCGATGTGCGATTCACAAAATGTTGCTCGTAGCTTGAATGTGATTTATGTCCATTAAATTGTGTGTTTGTAAAGTACCCCAGAATATAATTAGTGGTAAGACCACACTGCTGACAGTTGTCTGTCTACAGCCGCGGGCCGGTCCATCCGGGGTAGTACCACACTGAGCAGAAAATCGACGTCTGAATAGTAGCAATTTGTTACTGCACTGCGTTCGGTGAACATGAGAGCCGGAAGCCCAACTTTATGAGGGTATGTGCGTGTGGTGGGTTTTAGTGATGCCTTTAGTATCACCGAACCTCATTGCACGCATTCACACTCGCTTTACTTTCTTCGCGATAGGCGACGGCCTGGCAAAAGCCCATGAGTGGCAGCAATACTTACCATCAGGTGTACTGTGTGCCTACCCTGGAAATTCATTCTAATTTCGAATCCGATCCATTCCAATCTCACCAAACTTGTATTTGGTACTCTTGAACAAAATCAAGAATGAATTCTTTGCGTTTGGCGTTGTTATTTTCACCAAATGTGTCGTATTTTCTTATTTTAAATTAATAACGTTATCGAACTCGATCACTACAAAGACGCTTTCTTGTGCAACATTAACGATTTTAAACTACGTCAAAATCGCGTCGGGAGTAGCAAATATTAGATTTAATCGACGAGAGTCGAATTCATTTAGTTCAAAAATATACCACCGAATTTGACTCCAATCGTGCGCTAGTGTCGCTTTCAAGAGTACCAAATTTGCTCAAATTCGAGCTGCCATTAGATTTAGGATTGGAATCGAGAATCAAGAGTAGGCACACTGATTGCACGTTTACCACTTTTGGCAATATAAAAAAATAAAATTTACATGCTTAGCGCGGGGTGCAATCTTAAAAAAATAATAGACAAAGAGAAAATCTTTGAGGCATGCTAATTTTCATTAAGATGTTTTCTTCACAGCTTAAGCAAGTCATAATTTGGTGTACAAATGTATTTTTTAATTTGTGCAAGAGATTTATAACTAACTGCTTAGGAAATCATATTAAGCCATAGATAACAAGTATGCAACATAAATTGCGTTATAAATTTATCTTAAATGTTTTAAACACGTTCTTCTTGATAAAATCACTTACAGAAAACAAGCGTAGCAAATAACGTTATATGGTGATTTGAATGCGACTTGATAGTCGTGAATTTGATTTTAACACACCCCCTGTCTTACGGGTAAAGTCACGGGTTTTGTAAAAGACGACTAAGGGACATATTATGCATATAATAACTGTGCAAGTGTAGGCAAACTCGAAATAAAGCGCTATATCAATCCGCCTGACTAAAGTGGTAGAGTAGGTGAACTGCTCTACCATTCTGGAGGAGGCTCGAGCCCAGAAGTGGGACGTATATGAGCTGTGATGATGATAATGAACTAATATGTCGAATAAAAACTCGTGTGAGGTTTTATTCTAAAATAGCCCAACATTTATATATTTCTACTAGCAACCCGCCCTCGCTTCGCTTCGGTTTCAGTCGCCTTGCCCGTGTATACTCGTTCCAACCATTTATTTTACTTTTGGCAGGTTGAATTCTGATCAATTAGTGTTGTACCAATGTATTACGGATACTATGTTTTGTAATAATCGATTTTAGTCAGGAAGAAGAACTTTTAATCGATTTAACACGGATATTTTATTTTTGCTTAAATACATATTTCATATTATTTAAAAACTTCACTTCTGTAAATATATTTGTTATTTGGGCACATAAATTTTTGCATACCCACTAATTCAGTCCTCCCAAAATATTTTACTTTGTACTTTGCAAAATAAGAAATAACTACTTTATGAAGCATTTTTCCATTAAGCGGGGTCCGCTGCTCCAAACTTTACTTAGAGACAATGGCGCCCTCGTCTGCGGTAGTAAATCACTAATTTTCTCATCCAGCCTACCCCTTTTTTTTTAAGCAGAATTGGCAACACTGAAAGGCGCGCCGGCGACGCCATTTTGTTGTGTTGTCTGTCACTCGCAACAAGACTCCCGTGCTAGTCACATTTCTGTTCGCTGAGTGCTCTTTCATATTTTTCATACGCTGTGTTGAGTATTTATATTCCACCGTATTGATTTCATTGTTCTTACTTTGATTGAGTTGAGCGTATCGTTCCTCCCAGTAAGATTTTACTTGCAAAATGCCGAAAGGTATGGTGCTTAAAGGACAATCCAGAGAGTTAGTGCTGCGGCTTCGTGAATTTTTTGAAAAGGAAAGCCGCAATGGCGGATTCCTTATACCAGTAACCCAAGTTAGAGACCGTGTTGCAGCAGCATTAGGTATTAGTGCTCCAACGGTGGCGAAAATCACTAAAGAAGCCTATGGTAGTAGTGGTATTGAACAGAACAAGCTATCTACGCCTAAGAAAAAACGTCAGCCCCGTAAAGTGACAGCAATTGACAGTTTTGATACTGATGCTATTCGTCGTCATATATACAATTATTACACAAGCAAAGAGATTCCTACTTTGAAAAAATTAGTAGCGTCTCTACGAAATTGTGGCTTGTTTCGTGGTCAAAAATCTGCTTTGTCAAAGGTGCTGCACCAAATCGGGTTCTTGTATAAGAAATCCGACAAAAGAAAAATTTTAATGGAACGTCGTGATATAGCCTTGTCTCGCTGTGAATTTTTAAGACAAGCGAAGAAAATAGAAGACTGGTCGAATGTCGTTTTCACAGATGAAACTTGGCTCAATGCCAATCATTCCATACCAAAAGGTTGGACTGACGATACTGCTGCTTCTACTTCTGCAGTGCCAATGGGGAAAGGTGAACGCCTCATCATTTGCCATGCGGGAACTACAAAGGGATTTGTACCAGACGCTCTGTTAGCGTTCAAATAAAAAAAAACAGGAGACTATCATGAGGAGATGAATGCGGACGTGTATGAAAAGTGGTTCAGAGAAATGCTTACATCACTTGAAGAGCCATCAACAATATTTATTGATAATGCACCCTATCACTCTCGCCAAATTAATAAAATGCCAACACAGGCCAACAAAAAACACGAGATTATAAATTGGCTTCGTGATAATGGGGAAGATGTGGACGAATCCCTACTAAAAGTAGAATTACTTAAAATATTAAAAAGTAAAAAGCAGCCAAAACGATATGTCATCGACGAAATGGCAGCAGAATATGGGCATGTTGTAATCAGAATTCCTCCGTACCACTGTCAATATAATCCAATTGAAATGATCTGGGCACAAGTCAAAGGACACGCCGCAAGAAACAATACAACTCCTCCTTTCACAGCAAATAAAATGCTTGAACTTTTAAAAAACGCATGTGCTAGTGTGACGCCTGAAAACTGGGCGAGTGTCGTCAACAAGACAAAAAATATAATATTCTCTGATTGGGATCGGGAAATTGAATTTGACAACATACCTACACAAGAGTTAATAATAAACACTGCAGATGATTCAAGCGACGATTCGAGTTCGTATGAAGAATCCGACGATTCGTTATAATAAAATAATATTAAAATATTTTGGTTGTTTTATTTCATGTTATAGGTATGATGAGAAGATTTTTATATCTCCCTGATACAATTTTAACGTGTTGTCTATTACAACAATTCAAAACTCAGTTGTCAGCTGACTTAACTGCAAATAAGTGTAATCGATTATTTGCGATTCATTAGTTTGCACCGAATACTTTTGATCCTGTCACTAGATGCGATAGAACGTAACTTTTTTTATAACGGAAATGAATTATCACTTAAATTTTATGAATAGAGCTATTTACGTCATATTAATGTATTTAGTGGGTAATAATTAAGATATATAAATATTATTGGGCAGTTTATATATTTCTCTGTTCACTCGTTTCAAAGTTAATAATTGCGTATAATGAAACAGTTACGTCCTAAAGCATGTGTCAAAAGTAAAATAAATGGTTGGAACGAGTATAGTTCCTGTTCCCGTGGGGATACCGGGATAAAATATAAATTATGTTACTCCCTGATATTGTAGCTTTCTATCGGTGAAAGAATTTTTGAAAACAGTTTGGTGGTTTAAGCGTGAAAGCGTAACCAACAAACTTACTTTCGCATTTATAATATTAGTAAGGATTCTATTGCTGTCGTAAAAATATTCGAGACTTGACGATGCGAAGTAATGTCATACATTTCCTAGCAAAGTTGTCATCGTCACTTATTATCTTAGCTCATGTACTGTCACTGTGTTTTCCTTCCAATGTGGTTGAGGGGAGTGATGGCTGCTCTAGTAGTTAACTCGTGATCGGATGCTACTTGTGGGATTTGGTCCAACCATATTTTCCCTTCTTTTTTATTTGAACGAAAAAAAAAGAAAAAGGTTATATCCTATCTCGAAGGGCATCACACTGGAGCTAAAACTATATGTTGTATACGTGTAATTTTATTCAAAAAAGGGGGAATAAATGACAGCTCGCTGAGTTTCTTGCCGGATCTTCTCAGCTTTTGGCCGCGTTCTGGTCCTGTGGTAGATAGATATTGTATTGTTCTCAAACGATGTATAAATTTGACAATATGTAAATGCCCTTACATGCTCCTTTTGGAGCTATGCAGAATAAATGATTTGATTTGAACTGTTGGGCTTGAACTTCCTTCATAGCGGGCGAGAAGTTGACCACGCTCGTCCGACCGATTGGCATAGAGTTTTATTATAATTATTCCTGTTTTGCAATAATCTTCATCATCACCACAGATCATATTAACACTGCTGGACTCGAACCTACTCCAGAATAGAAAGGCATGATCTATCATACCACGCTGTTCTGACGTATTGGTATAAGGTTTCATTTGAAATTTTCCTTTTCTTCCATAGATTATATATGCATATTATATCCCTTAGTCGTCTTTTACGATACCCACGAGCTAGATTAGGGGTAATGATTTGTTTTCTTATTCCGTCACCACACGAAAGATATAATGTTATACGCACATTAATCGGTCGTCTTTTAGGACACCCATTAACAAGAAAATGGGCGGTGTACAGTGACAGTGACCTTGTACATTACGGAACGGTTCCGGTGTAAGCTCCATTAGGCTCCAATTGAAATGCTTCACTTTTTGTGAGCGAACTTACCTTCTATACGTTATTATTCTAAGTGTGCATATTATAATTCCTTAGTTGTCTTTTACGACATCCACAAGCAAGAAAGGGGGTAGTGAATTGTACTCTTCCTCCGTCACCACACGTCACGAAACGGTTAATATTACTATATAACACGGGGTAATTCCTAGAACAGTACTACTATTTTTGGAGTGGGCTATGGTCAGCGCATCCGCCGTCCAGCTCCGTCTGAGGTGACGGTACCGAGTTCCTTATCCTTCGTGGTCAGCCCGACGGAATACTCTGCGGGATACACTTTCCTCTCGACGTCCCTTTCCCTGGACGTCGGTCGACGTCGCACGGACAGTACTGCTGTTTATTTTTTTGGCGATCCCTTGTCTGGTTTCTGACTTCTACTAAACAGCAGTCTACGATGTTCTTAAGACGTCAACATACGCGGAATACAATAAAAAGCATTTCAATTAATATTTTTGAAGTTTTTAAGTTACTTTTGACAAAATATGTCAAATCGCAAATAGACAATTCATGTTGACTATAGTCCATAAAATATAGCTTGATCTCTGCGACAGATGTCAACGAAACCAACGAAGTAAGTTTGAACGAACGACATGTTTACAATTTCATTTTGTATCAAATATATTTTCATTCTTTTCGTGCCAGTATTATTGCAACTGAATTGCAATATATTATAAATATAAAAATATTAATATTCATGCCTAAAATGTACCTCGTAAGTACTGAAATACCTAGTAAACATTTTATACATGAGTGACGCTAACGCACGTACAATGTCATACTGGACTGAAAATAAAAAAGAGATGGGACAGTCGATATACGTAAAACGATAACCGATCTTTATTACATTATTCATAGAAGAAATAAACCCAATACAGTACCTATATAAAACTTTCAACATATTTTTGACAATTAAAATAGACAGTTACATAATAAAATACATAAATTGACTTAATTAAACATTAAAAAACTACTTTTCGTCTCATAGTAAATGATAATATTATGTACGCATTATTGTCAATAAACTAGACCTATTTATTTATAAAACAGTCGTAATTGATCGATTGATCTAGTGACTGTCCCTATTTTGGCAAAAAATGATAAATGTTCTAGCAGGAACGCTCCAGTGATGACGATAATAGTGACCTAGACCTTCATTGTACTCCATTTGAATAATTAAAACAGTCAAAAAACAGTTTTTGTTTGAAATAAATTTAAAAGGATTTTCATTGATTGTATTTTAATTATAATAGAAAATTACAATTATAAAAATAAAGAGTTTAATCGATAAAAAACTACGAACTTTATCGTAAGCGTAACAGCACTAGAGACAACTGTCACAGAGATCATCCTATATTTTATGGACTATAGTGTTAATAGATTTCTGATTTTGTTATTTTTCGCTACTATGGATTTGCCGTTAGTTTGTTTAAAATTATATGGAGCGAATCATCAACTCATGCGATTTTCATTTAATTCTGACGCTCTAATTTTATTCATCAATTTATCCATGCTTTTAATTCATTTAAGAGTTTGCAAAATTGATTATGACTGACAAAAAAAAACAAATTAATTAATTAATTAAAAACATTACTTATTAAAAATTCAATAGAAATATTAATGAGAATATAACTAAACGATATAATTTCAAAGTTAATTTGTTTGAACGGATAACTAAAAACTTGTCTGGCGTTTATCGGTACGAGCACCGGCTAGTCACTCGCGATATCCGAACAAGAGCGGACGTAGCCGCCATTTCGTGCTATTTCCCGCCACAATCTGACATTAAAGTTGTCATTGCCAGTGATCTAAATAACTTTTTAATTTAAAGTTAATTGTGTAAGTACACATTGAGCATTATAATTATTATTTTATAATTTCACGAGTTTGTACATTAATATGTAAACACAAATGTGACACATGCACATTGTAGTAATATTATTTTTAGTCCTGCGTATTGCTTGAGCGTTCTATTGCAGTCAATCAAGGATAGTTTATACTTTTTAGTAAAAATTATCTTCACTTGCCAATAATTGATTTTTCTGGCGGAAACAGGATTATAATTCATACGTTACCACGGTTAGTTTTATATAATTATATCTCCGTACTCATAATTATGAATATTATTCTATTCGGGCAATAATAATTGGTTCTAATCATTATTAAGTTTATTTTTTAAACAGGCATTTTATCATCTTGACCTATATTTTTACTATATCTATCAACGTAACGGAATATTTTAATGTAATAATTACTGCCCTCAACACGTCTGATCATTTTGTACTAGCTTATACCCGCGACTTGGTCCACGTGGAAACGTTATTTTGAGCTAATGCTAACTTTAACCCCCGACTTTGTTTACATAGAAGGTGAAAATATTTTTAAATAATACAATTCTATCACACGTGATTTTTTCGAAACTTAAGCGTTTATGTAGTGCATTCAGCTGAAGCTCTCGAAAGGAAAAAACTCGATTCTGAAACATTTTTCATTGTTGCTCCGCTTCTTAGTGTAATGCAATAAATGGGGTATCTAACACTGAAAGAATTTTTCAAATTGGACACGTAGTTCATGAGATTACCGCGTTCAAACAAGCAAACTCTGCCGCTTTATATATTAGTATAGATTATCACCGATTTCAATATTATAATTCCTGTTGATGACCGGACGGGTATTCTTAACATGGAAATTATTTTTTTTATTGCAAACGGTGGCAAACGAGCAGACAGTACACCTGATGGTAAGTGTTGCTGCCGCTCATGGGGCTTTGCAAGGCCGCTGCCTATCGCGAATAAAGTAAAGGAAGTGTGAATGCGTGCAATGAGGTTTGGTGATACTAAAGGCATCACTAAAACTCACCATACGGAAACACCCTCAGAAAGTTGAGCTGCCGGTTCTCTCGCCCACCGAATGAAGCGCAGTCACATATCGCTACTACTCGGACGTCGATTTTCTGCTCCGTGTGATACTACCCCGGACGGACCAGCCCGCGGCTGTAGACAGACAACTGTCAACAGTGTGGTCCTACCACTATTAATTATCACCTGTATTCCTGGAATTATAGAATGTGATCAGGCCTGCCAATAAAAATAGAAGGTGGTGTCTGATTGTAATATCTGATTCAATTGAATTTTCTTGCCCATTCTTTCGATTGTCATCATCATCATCATTTCAGCTCATATCCTTCCCATTGCTAGGCTCGAGCCTCCTCCACGATAGTAAGGAAATTGAGCTTACTATACCATGCTGGACATGCAGGTTGGTGAAGGATTTTATTTCGAGTTTTCCATTTCTTGCATAGATGTTATATGCGTATGATATCCCTTAGTCATCTTTTACGACATCCAAGGGCAAGATAGGGAGCGGTGAATCGTATTTTTGTTCTGTCACCACACGGACTCTATTGTACTATAATTTTTGCTGCAGATTAACCACTCCTACCTTTGCCGCGGATATAGTAAAAGGCTATTATTATATATTAAGGTATTTAAGAAATCAGATAATATCAAGATTTTGAAAAAGAACGTAGAAATCTATTTTTACAGAAAGGTCATGTTTCAAAGCCGGCTCTTGGATGTAAGTTGAGAATAAAATAATTATTTTCTACTAAAAATTGGGAGCCATAAAAGCAGCAGGCAATGTAAGGAGCAATGACATATTGTATTTTTATCCTCTCAATACACGGGCAGAATTATATAATAAGTATATTAGATGAAAATAAAATGAAAAACTAAAAATAAACAACTTAGGCTTACTCCATTATGGAAGGTAAATTGACAAATTATACCACCCTCGTCAGACATGTTGACATCTCTTTGTTTTGAGTTTTCCTTCTCATACGTTCTCTTATGGTCATGTTATGAATAAACAATTATCATTTAAACTAACGAATCGTTGAAGTATCACTGTGCTCCTATTTAAATTTTAATTAAAAACGTAACGTAAATAAAGGTCATTGTATATTTTCAAATAAATTATATTCTCAATATATACAAGGAAACGTGTCATGATGTTCAACACACGCTAGTTGCCGATATATACGAATAGACAATAATAATAATAGCATAAAAAATGTAGTTTTGAGATATATTTACATTTAAACCTTTGCGGTGTACTGATGGACTAAGAATATAATTCACAACCCCTCTTCTTGCTCGTGGGTATCGTGGAAAAAGACGACTTAGACAACATGTATACTAAATAAGAAAAAACTCGACATTAAACCCTACATGAACCCATCTAACGAGAGTATATCAATTTTCTTCCTTTTGTGGAGGAGATTTGAGCCCAGCAATGGGACGTATATAATCTGAGATGAGGATGAAGCAAAGACCCAATCGAAATTATCTTTAATGTAACTTTTAGATTTTTATAAATCATCTCGGACAAATTATTTAAAAAATAGTGTAAACCGCGTAGTTTAAAAGATCTAAGCGTAGTAATAGAGACGGACAGCGGACATAGACTTTGTTTTATACTATGTAGAAATATGCGAGTATTGCATTTATTTGAATGAGTTTAATATTTTTTTACTCTAGGCTGTCTTAAATGGCTACATTACATCCTAACACGAAATAGTGAGTGAGTACAAAAGTTAATCCAAGATAATTTGGCAGCAATGCAAATGAGCTTTTTGGGCTAATTTGGCCCGCGAATTGGATGTTTTCTTTATCTAACGAGAATAAAATTATGTTTATTTTAAATTGCTACAGGTTTTTCCAAGTGTTAATTGTTTCAATAAGTGTTTTAAAGGAACTCTAATTTTTATAACACAAATTTATGATCTTCGGTACCGTTGATAGATAATTGTAATAGTTATTGTTAGTTTGTAATAATACGTTAACTAGATTACAATCTATGTAGATAGCAGATGTCGCAATGACAAAAAAATATAATGGATAGTTAAATTAATGAGTAAAGCATGCAAAACTAACGCGTTAACGCCTTGGACGCATTAATCTCGCGTTATGATCTCGGATTAATAATAATAAGATGTATCCGCAATCACATTGAGTAACACATATGTAATAGAGATAGTAATGGCGGTCAAGGAAACTGAGTGCATTCATCAAGTTTCCTATTAAGGAATTGAACGATTGGAGACACAAGTTATAAATACATATACAGTTTATATTTATCTTATATACTTTCTATATTATAAAGAACTAGACAGGTACACTATTTTGTTGTCAACATAATTTTTGTATTGCTAAATAGTGTCTAGATTTATATTGTGCACTAAATTTGGTACGAAGTTTCATTATATCGCACCTAGATGAGCATTGCTGTCGTGAAATCGTATAGGTTGTAATCGTATGTTTACTTTAAGCAGAAAGGCGCGGCTTCTATAAGTGCAGTAACTTAAATAGTCGCTTTAGTAAAAATAGACTTGTCAGGGTGATGGGCATGAATACCTATTGCGACTCTTTTTGGGTACTCTATTCAAATAAACCTTCCTCAACCGCTCTCTTAATATTACGAGATCGTCTAAAACAACGCAATTAAAGGTTATAATTCTCTATCCATTTATGCATTGTTTATAGACTTTCATTTTTGATTATGACACCCAAAGGAAACCCCAGTTACTAAGTCGCTTGGACACTATCCTGGTGATCCCTCATCCAGTTATTACGACTTCCCAAAAAGATAGGAATCGCTAGTATACTGTACTCTTAGGTTTGAAGGGTGACTCTAATAGAATCGGAAATAATAGGTGTGGTATATTCTCGTAATTCGTATGTTCTTTCATTATGGTGACGGAGTAAGCACACAATTCACCGCCCCCTCTCTTGCCCGTGCGTTTCATAAATACGACTAAGGTATTAAATATAAGGGACGGAGCGGCCCGACGACCCCGGCCGCTCCCGCCCCTAGCGCGACCCGATCGCCTGCGAGCGTGAAGGAGGTGATGCATACGGCCCACTAATGGCGACCGAATCCTACCACCTCCTGCAGGCCAACCTCAACCACGCCGCCGAGGCACAGGACGTTTTCCTGCAAGCCATGGTGGAGTGGTTAATCGGTGCAGCCGTAGCCGCGGAGCCGTACGTGGTGCCTGACCGGCCCAATTGGCTGGGCAGCAGTCACGGCTCTGTGGCAATCATCGCCTCCACGTCGTGGCATTCCCCGCCTTTGTTGCTCAAGGACAGGGGCGATGTTTATGTCGCGGTGGAATGGGGAGAGGTTACGCTATTTGGTGTTTACTTCTCCCCTAACAGGTGCGCGACGGATTTTGGGGCCTTCTTCACTATCCTGGGGGCTTCGATACGGCGACTGGCACCGCGCCAAATCTTCGTTCTGGGGGACTACAACGCCAAGTCCATGGCGTGGGGGTCCCCCAGGACGAATGACCGTGGGCGGGCGGTCGAAGAGTGGGCGGCGGCACTGGGCCTCTGTTTGCTGAACAGGGGCTCGGTGCAAACGTGCGTGCGGCAGCAGGGCGGGTCGATAGTGGACTTGTCGTTCGCTAGTCCTAATGTCGCAGTCGCAGCACGTGTGAGGAGCTGGTACGTCCAGGAGGAGGTTGAGACCCTATCCGACCATCGATACATCCGGATAGAGGTCTCCCGGACCCTCCTGCAACCCAGCAGGGTTCACACGGCGGACGGAGCTCCCCCGTTTCCGCGGTGGGCTGTGGGTCGATTGGATCGGGACCTGTTGGCGGAGGCAGCCATCGTTCAGTCGTGGCTGTTATCACCGCTCCAGGCGGACGGGGTGGATGCCGAGGCTAGCCGCATCCACTGTGCATTAACGCAGATCTGCGATGCGGCCATGCCCCGTGTGCGGCGTCTGTCCCCGAAGAGTGCGGTCCCCTGGTGGTCCCGAGAATTGGCGGACCTTCGGGCTGCGTGCATACGTGCCCGGAGGGCCTACATCCGCAGCCGAGCGCGTCACCGCGACGCTGAGCGGGAGGGCCAGCTGTACGAGGCTTACCGCAGTGCGCGGTCTGCCTTCAGGCTGGCTGTCCGTACCGCCAAGGACGTTAGTCGGCGGGAGATGCTGGACAGTCTCAAGCGTGACCCCTGGGGTCGCCCCTACCTCGCGGCGCTGAACAAGCTCCGCGGGTGGGGCCCCCCCTCACCGAGACTCTCCAGCCCAGCCTCCTCACTAGAGTTGTCGAGGACCTCTTTCCACGGCGGGCGGAGCATACGCCCCCGGTCATGGCTTCGCCGGACAGCGACCGGGAGGCCAACGATGAAAGTGCTCCGCCCATCACGGAGCCGGAAATGGGCCCGACGGTATTCCGAACCGTGTGCTGGCCCTGGTCCTCGAGCACCTGGGACCACGCCTCACGGGACTGTTCGACGCTTGTTTGACGTCCGGGCAGTTCCCTGGGTGCTGGAAAGAGGGGAGGCTAGTTCTCCTGCCGAAGCCGGGACGGTCTCCCGAGTCGGCCTCGGCCTACAGGCCCATCGTGCTGCTCGATGATGCGGGCAAGCTGCTAGAGAGGGTGTTGGCTGCCCGCATCGAGCGGCACCTCGTAGGGGTCGGGCCCGATCTGTCGGACGCTCAGTTTGGTTTTCGGAGAGGGCGTTCGACGATCGCGGCCCTGTTGCGCCTGAAGGCCGTGGTAGCGGAGGCCGTCACCGGCGGAGGAGTCCTGTTGGCGGTGTCCCTGGACATCGCCAACTCCTTCAAAAGTCTGCCATTCAGCTGCATCAGGGAGGGGCTGAGGTATCACGGGGTGCCCGTGTACCTCAGGCGGCTGGTGGCAGACTACTTGGAGGGGCGCAGCGTCCTCTACGTTGACCGAGTAGGGGACGTTGTGCGAACGCCCATGACGTGCGGTGTCCCACAGGGGTCGGTTCTGGGTCCGACCCTGTGGAACATCGGCTACGACTGGGCGTTGAGAGGAAGTCTCCAACCCGGGCTGGGCGTAATTTGCTACGCCGACGATACACTGGTCACAGCCCGGGATGGGACGCTAGAGGAGGCGGCACGCCTGGCAACTCTCGGCACCAAGGAGATTGTCAGGCGGATCGAAGCGCTGGGGTTGAGGGTAGCCCTGGAAAAGACGGAGGCCCTCTTGTTCCATGGCCTCCGTACCACCGGGCCTCCCGCCGGCGCTTCGATCACCGTGAAGTCGGTCACCATCAGCATCCAGGCCCACATGAAGTACTTGGGCCTGGTGCTCGACGGGCATTTTTGGTTCCGGGAGCATCTCCATCGACTTGTTCCCCGGCTTGTCGGCGCGGCGACCGCCCTTTCGCGGCTGATGCCGAATGTGGGTGGACCCAGTGCTACATGCCGACAGCTGTACACGGGGGTGATCCGGTCGATGGCCCTGTATGGCGCACCGGTGTGGGCGGGGTCCCTGACCGTCCGTCTTAGGGCCCTCCTGTGGCGACCACAGAGGGTCATGGCGATCAGGGCCATACGTGGTTACCGCACGGTGGCGACGGAGGCAGCGTGCCTCCTGGCCGGCACTGCCCCGTGGGACCTGGAGGCGGAGATGCTCGCCGACATTTATCGGCAGGTGTCGGAGACGCGCGCCCGCGGCGGTATGGTCTCCTTGCAGGAGATCAGCGCCTGGCGGGTCGACGCCCGCCGAGGAGTCATTGCCCGTTGGGCAGTCCGGCTGGAGAGTCCTCGGTACGGTGTCAGGACCGTCGAGGCCTTCCGGCTGGTGCTGATGGAGTGGTTGGAGCGGACGCATGGGGTGCTTTGATTCCGACTGGTGCAGGTGCTGACGGGGCACGGGTGTTTTGGGAAGTACCTGCACAAGATTGTCAGGAGGGAGAGCACACCGCCCTGCCACCACTGCAGTTGCGACGAGGACACGGCGTAGCACACGCTCGAGGAGTGTGCTGCGTGGGAGGGGGAGCGCCGTGAACTCGTCGCGATTATCGGTGCCGACCTGGCGCTGCCGACCATCGCCAGGGAGATGCTCGACAGCGTCAGGAACTAGGATGCGGTCGCCGCCTTCTGTGAGGCCGTAATCTCACGGAAGGAGGCGGCGGATCGTGTGCGAGTAGAGCTCCTATTCGGCGACACGTTCCGCCGCCGGCGACTGGGGCGGCGCAGGCGCGAGTATCTGCGCCTAATGCCGCCCTAGCCGAGGCCGCGGGTGATCGGACCGGGGAATTGTCCGTCACCCGCAGAGAGACCGCGCGATGGCGACCGACGTCCCAGTACGTCGAGACGTGAGGTTACCCGAAAGGGTATTCCGTCGGGCCGAGCACTGATGACAAGTCACATCTGCTCCGGTGGTCGGCCCAACAAACAAAGAGATGACGTGAGTACGGGTGGGTTATGGGCCCGCGCGCCGTCCTTTCATCGCCCCGGACGGACAGGACCGCGCGTGCGCTTACCATAGCCCACCCAAAAAAAACACGTCTGACAAGTTTCTCCCACGTACATGCAAGCTCTGGAATAAACTACCTGCTGGTGTAATTCCCGAGCGCTATGACATGTCCTTCTTTAAACGAGGTTTAAGAAGAGTATTTTCTTCACGGTAGGCAACGGCCTGGCTGTGCCCCTGGTATTGCAAAGGTCCATGTGCAGCAGTATCAGCACCGATGTCAATAAAAAAAGGGTGGTATAATAAGCAAATTTCTCTTACATCGTAGAGGAACGTATATGAGCTGAAATGATGATGATGAATTTTAAAATATCGCGAGTCGAAGCATATGACCTTATCGTAGTTGAGCAATAAGTAAAAAAATAATAATATACATGTTAATAGCTTTTAGCGGTTATAATAGTTCATTAACCTCAATATTATTGTTTCTATAGATAACAATATCTGGTTGACCGAGCTTCGCTCGGTATATTTATGTTGTATTTTTGTCGAATTTATTTAGATACTAGCAACCCACCCTCGCTTCGCTTCGGTTATAGTTTATAGTCGTTTTACCCGCGTAGTTCCCGTGGGAATACCGGGATAAAATATAGCCTAGTTTACGCCCTGATATTATAGCTTTCCATTGGTGAAAGAATTTTTGAAATTGGTCCAGCCGTTTTGAAGATTACCCGGAACAAACAGACAGACAGACAGACAAAAATTTTTTAATTGCTATTTTAAGCATAGGTGTCGTGCAAATAACCGTGTGAGCATGAAAAAAGCCTATTATTTTGACATTACAAACAGACACTCCAATTTTATTTATTGGTATAGATATGTTAATAAAAAATACAAATTAAATAATTAAAAACATATCAAAAATTACAAAAAGAGAATAATCATAACACCGAGATTCGATCCGACGCTGTTTGAATGCGAAAACAATACAAAAAACTGGATGACTTCCCAACTGAGCTATCATCACTCATGTCAACAGCGAAATTTGAATCCATATTCTATTGACATTTTATGTCATTGTATTGATTAGCTAAAAACACCGACAAAACAACATTTTCTATAAATAAAACCTAGCTAGATCGATTTTTTGGACCTGAAACCTCTAGTATGCCAAGTTTCATAAAAATCATTGGCGCCGTTTCCGAGATCCTGAAAAAAATAAATATATAAACTCATTTGCAAAAAAAACGGGCACCTAAGCAATGAACCATTTCAAATGTTAATATTTCTTTGTTTGATAATTATAGGTAGTTTTATCCACACAATTTGCTAAATTAATAAGAAAATAATCGTTTTCATCAGTATTTCATAAAATTTAGATACAATTTATGGGAAATAATGCTAAACCTCGCTAGTAGTGTATATTCGCTAGTAGTGCATATGCTCATGAAGTAAAAATAAAAAAGTTTTTTTGTTTGTTTTTCTTTAATAAAGTAAAAGCAGATAAATGTTTAGTATCGAGTGTGACCCCCTCTAGCAAAAATCACAGCTTGAATTCGTCTGGGCATGCTAGCGAGTATATCCCGGATACTTGCTTGCGGAATACGTTCCCACTCCGCAGTAATCACATTCTTCAGCTCTCTGATGGTCTGCGGAGCCGGGTGTACTGATCTCACACGCCGTTTCAGAACGTCCCAGACATGCTCTATGGGATTGAGGTCGGGACTTCGAGCTGGCCAATCCAAACGACGAATGCCGACCTCTTGCACATACGCATTAACATCGCGGGATCGGTGGGCGCGAGCATTGTCGTCCATAAAAATCGAGTCTTCACCTAGAGCGGCCAATGCGGGTTGTGCATGAGAAATTAGAACTTCCGTTATGTATCGATGCCCAGTCAGTGAGCCGTTTTCAATGAAGACTAACTCTGTACGATCCATTGAATTTATTCCTGCCCAAAACATAACAGAGCCCCCACCATAAGGTGTGATTTCTTCGAAACATGCCTCTGCAAAGCGTTCTCCTTGTCTTCTTAGCACTCGCCGACGTCGATCTTCACCGAACAGAGATATCCTGGCTTCATCAGAGAACAAAACCCTATTCCAATCGTCTTGAGTCCATGATTCACAATTTCTAGTGAACCTAAGCCTGTGAACTCTGTGCTCACGGAGTAATTTGGGGCCGCGGGCCGGGCGGTGACTGCGTATATTGGCAGCGAGAAGCCTCCTCCTGACCGTCCATAGACTAATATGCACATTTCTTACTTCTTGGAGGTTGTTCTTAAGATCCACATACGAAGATTTGCGATTTCTCAATGCGCGACTCACAAGAAAACGATCATCCCGTGGTTGGGTACATGGTTTTCTTCCAGAACCAGGCCTTCTCTCGACGGAACCAGTCTCCTGATATCGCTGCCAGGTCCTTTGGACTGTCGAGCGACTAACATTTAGCCTCCTAGCCACGAAACATTGGCTGCAACCCTCTTCAAGCAGCGCGATAATTTTGGTAGCTTTTACCACTTTATCTACCATTTTTGATACAGCCAAACAGCATTAAATAAAGCTTTGACAGTCAAGGATATGAAATTAATCGATAAAAATTGAATAAAAGTTATGAAAGTCGATGTTAACTTCTGGAACTTCGCGCCAAAAATGTAGGATAAAAAGGGGTTTTCTGTAAAAATGAACATCAAATGAAAAATTGAATTTAGAACGTACTTTTTTAAATACCACAGCATTTTTAAAACCGGCCAGTAACATGTACAAACGATTGAAACCTTTTTGGTATTGTATCTTTTTAAATATGAATGAAAATCAAAACCGCCCGTTTTTTTTGCAAATGAGTTTATATTATACAAGAATTTCTCGTTTAAAGATATAAGATATTGTTATAATAATATAGGTATGGCTGACTTGTTCTCTAACATGGTAAGCACGATAATATTATGTGATGACATCATACTGTATTTTATTAGATGATAAGTTTTGTAGTGTATTTCCATTCTGTTGACGTAGTAAGAATACAATTCACTACCCTCTTAATACAATTCAGCCCAGTGAATAAGCGTATTCAAACATAGTCCTCATGGCGAATATAAAGTTTGTTTTTGTTTCTAAATAGTTCTTAATATTTTTTGTACGGGAATTTTTTATACATATTTATTGACTTTAATGTTCGATTTTTCCGTTTAGTGACGATGCGCGGCGTATGAATAAAATTTACTACGCCCGTCTCTTGCCTATAATACTGCCTGCGATATAATATGAATATAAAATTTATGCAATAGACGGAAAATGGGCAATTAAACCATACTCTCTATCCACTGTTACTATTATCCCCCGTTGGGTGGCTTCTAATGGCCTCTATGACTATACACCATTGGACATCCGAAATAAATTTAAAAATGTTCTAACTCCGTCACCTCATTCTGTGTGGTGACGGAGTTAGATTCATTAAAATCGGTTCATAAACAACGAAGTTATCCGCGAACAAACATAAAAAAAGCATATATACGGTCGAATTGAGAAACTTCCTCCTTTTTTGAAGTCGGTAAAAAATTAAAAAATAAAATATATCGAATAGGTTTATGTTATCAAGGTTTGCTATACTGACATATTCTTGGCTTCTTAGATTCGATCATTTACCTACCGACCCGTATTTGTTACATTATTTTAACATTTGTATTCAAGTGAGTGCGATAGAGAATGTTTACTAAGTCAAGGGTAACCTGGTGATCTTGATAACTTAATGTATTATCGCCTTTCACGAGGCGGTTTGTTTACCGTTTTTGAAAAATAATCAATTATGTTCGTCCATGTCCCAATTAATGCAAATGCGCATGTGTAATTTGTCTTCTATCGTAATTGCCTTTGCTAATTTCTTTTATAAAAAATGGAGTTATTATTCGAAAACTAAATATGGCGCCAAAGTTAAATAGTTGAACGCCCGAAACGGTATAGACATGCGTTAAGATGGGCTGCGATTAATGTTATGAGGAAAGTTTTAATTATGAATGACGAAGACATAAGAAAAGACTAAAGAAAATATGAACGGCGGGAAGCGTAATATGGATAGACCGGAACACAGATTTAACATCTGAGAGAACTTTGTGAAAATGGAAAAGGTGATGCGTGGATTGGAAATAGAAAAAATCATTTGAATTACTAGGACCATGATAAATTATTCTAAATACAATTTTAATGCTTTAATATAACAGATTTTAAGGAATTTTCATTTGCTTTTTTGATATCCCGACGTTTCGAACACTTCCTAGCGTTTGTGGTTACGGAAGGACTAAGGACATCATTATTACAGATATATGTAATACTCCCGTAAACATCAGAAATGTTTTAGTATAAAATATAATGTTTATGTTTATATTGCAGGTATAAAATGGCAACTGCCACAATGGATACCGGTAAGAATGGAGCCACACAAGGGATAATGGACAAAGCACCTTGGTGAGATTATGATAATTTTAATATTAATTGTATAATTTAAAACTAACTTCGTTTTTACTCTACCGTATCGAAAGGAACAAACGGAACCCTTATAGGATCACTTTGTTGTCAGTCCATCCGTCTGTCTGTCTGTCAAGACCGTTTTTCTGAGGAACGCGTGAAGGTATCTAGCTAAAATTTATATCAAATACTCAAGTCTACTGTCCCTTAAAGCTGTGAAAATTGAATTTTTAAGCCAAAGCAATCAAAAGATACAGCCGTTTATGCCGCAAATTTTCTACACTCGAGGGAATCGAACCCTACAAGGTACTTCTCGTAAACTCAGAATCTTGAAATTTGGTATGAAGGAACGTCTTATAGCACAGATAAAGGAAAAATTGCGAAAATCGTAAATTTTAGTTACATTATATAATAAAAATATTTTTAATAATTTTAAACTCACTACACGGTTTGTACGGAATCCTCGGTGCGCGAGTCCGACTCGCACTTGTCCGGTTTCTTTGTTAGTTGATTTCGTTCAAAAGTTAAACTAGTATTTCCTATCGGGGAAAGTATTTTTCTGGACAAAATGTACCCTCTTATCTGCGCATCTGTGGTCTGACTACATCTCTTCCGACAATTTAAGGCATAGGACTCCATGAGCTGACTTTTTATCAGTCCCATTGAGCGTGCAACTAGAAACATTTGCCTTCCAGTTAATTATTGGATGAGATATACCCCATATTTTAATAATAGATATACCTACTTCTTGTTTTAATACTTAGTCGTCTTTTACAATATCTAGGGGCAAGAAAGGATTGTTGATTTGATATTTTACTCTGTCAACTCACGAACACATTATATTTTAACACTAGCAACCCGCCCTCGCTTCGCTTCGGTTTCAGTCGTCTTTCCTGCGTAGTTCCCGTTCCCGGGGGAATACCGGGATAGAATATAGCCCAGGTTACGCCCTGATATCATAGCTTTCCATTGGTGAAAGAATTTTTGAAATCGATACAGCCGTTTTGAAGATTACCCGGAACAAACAGACAGACAGACACAAAAAAATATAAAGTGTATTTTAGGCATATATATATAGTGCAAATAACCACGTGAACATGAAAAAAGCCTATTATTTTGACATTACAAACAGACACTCCAATTTTATTTATCGGTATAGACTAGCGACCCGCTCTCGATGGTTTAGTTCTAGCGGTTTTGGCCCCGCATTTTAAATCTGCAATATCTACTCATATATGGCCTCGGGCTCAAATCCGGAACCGGACAAAATTTTCGTAGGCTTTTTCCGACAGGAAAAATAGCCCAAAACCTGGTAGTAAAATAATATCAAAATCGGCCCAGCTGTTTTGAAGATTACCCGGAACAAACAAAAAAATTTCAAAGTGGTGTTTAATCATAGGTATCATGCAAATAAACCGTATGAGCGTGAAAAAAACGTTTTATTTTGATATTATATACAGACATTGCAATTTTATCTATACCAATAAATAAAATTGGAGTGTCTGTTTGTAATGTCAAAATAATATACTTTTTTCATGCTCACACGGTTATTTGCACGACACCTATGCCTAAAATACAGATTAAAAAATTTTTGTCTGTCTGTCTGTCGGTCTGTCTCTCTCTGTCTGTTTGTTCCGGGTAATCTTCAAAACGCATGGACCGATTTCAAAAATTCTTTCACCAATGGAAAGCTATAATATCAGGGCGTAAACTAGGCTATATTTTATCCCGGTATTCCCACGAAAACGAGAACTACGCGGGTAAAACTACTAAAACCGAAGCGAAGCGAGGGCGGGTTGCTAGTTTATTTATATAGATGTTGTTTTAGTGTAGTGTGTATGTAGAACGAGTATTTACAGTTTAAAGTGATTTGTATCTAGCCACATGTGGTATTACACAAGCCGTGGACGTATCACGATCACGCGTCGACCATTGACCTTTATACGTGATACAAAATGACATTGACTTTTGGATCTATGTGTACTTCCAAGGTCACCGTTAAACTAGTTTTAATTGATATAAAAAACTGTTTTTAAAGTTACCGTGAGACCATGACTAATGTTTGTTTTTACAAAAAAATAATTAGTATGGTTAATAATGAAATAGCAAAAATACTTTAGTATTTAAAGATTTCCGTAAAAGAAAGTTATGTTAGGCAGGCATTTTTTTTAAAGACAATGCACTGCGCTACATAAATAATCATTGTATTGCGAAGGACTTCACAGACATATAATTAACGGATCCAGAATCAAAACAACAATTTGTGGATCGCACAAAGTGTTGTTCTGAGCGAGATTCGAACCCGCGACATTGGCATGGTAGGTTAGGTATGTTAACCACTAAGCCATCTGTGCAGTCAGTCTGTAATTGCTTGGTGCAGTGAAAATTAGACTAAGTCAATGCAATTAAAAGATATGTCGGTTTGTACTCCGTTTATACTGTATAATTATTTGTAATGCGCCTGAAGCCGCCCCTAGCAGAGGCTGTGGGTATTCGGACCAGGGATTTTAGTCGGTCACCTGCGAAGAGGCTGACCTCGCGATGGCAACCGACGTCCCGGAAAGGGGACGTCGATGGGAGAGGGTACCTGCTTAGGTTATTCCGTCGTGCCGACCACTGAAGACAAGGAACTCTGTGCCAGTGGTCGGCCCAACGACAGAGTCGCCCCTTTGTCGCTCCTGACGGAGCCGGGTGGCAGGTGCGTGAACCGTAGCCCACCCCAAAAAAAGTCCTATTTGTAAATAATTCAAAATTTGTAGAAGCAATAACATTATCTATACCAATAAATAAAATTGGAGTGTCTGTTTGTAATGTCAAAATAATAGGCTTTTTTCGTGCTCACACGGTTATTTGCACGATACCTATGCCTAAAATAGCAATTAAAAATTTTTTGTCTGTCTGTCTGTCTGTCTGTTTGTTCCGGGTAATCTTCAAAACGGCTGGACCGATTTCAAAAATTCTTTCACCAATGGAAAGCTATAATATCAGGGCGTAAAGTAGGCTATATTTTATCCCGGTATTCCCACGGGAACGGGAACTACGCGGGTAAAACGACTATAACCTATAACCGAAGCGAAGCGAGGGCGGGTTGCTAGTAGTATATATAAAGAAAAATATCAGAAAATCATAGATTGTAATTCCATCACAGAAAATACGATTATATTGCAGTTAGATTTGCAGTTGTTAAACTAACCGAAATATATATCAATGTATCGAGATATCAGTTTTAAGTATAACGCCAAAGTTAAGCTTCTCCTTCCGGCTTTATATTTTGTTAGAGCAATGTTCGATACGTTAAGAGTTTATTTACTTTCATTTTTGTTTATATTTTATTATAACAATAAAACGTCTTGTATGATGATACGAAATTCTTTGTGAGCGAGACCAATTCGCACGTGGCCAGTTTTCTTAATAATTGTCATGCCAAAAAATATTTGAAGACTAAATAGCTCCAAAGGTTGGGATCAAATAATTAAAATACTGTATAAAAGAAATAAGTAAAATATCGGCTAGATAAGAATCTTTTATAATTAGGAATATAAACTAATAGATATAAAAACTTGTCTTTTTGTGATTTATAATGCATGATCAATTGGATAAAACAGGTTCAAATAAAAATAACAGACATAAAGGCCATAAAGTACATTTTAGTAGAATTAGAAGAAAAAATATAGACAGTATAAATTTTTAATTATGTAAGAAATTTTTGCGTGGCATGCGAGCGTGAAGATGATGAATATTTTTACAATGATAATTTTAATTATGCCACGAAAAAGTAGTTTTAAATATATTGCGAACGTGCAAAATATATAAGAACGAATACAAAACATTCTTGATGACATAGATATTTAAACTTTTTTAAAAATATTACAAAAAATAATTTTATGATGACAATGAAATAATACCGTGTGGTGACGGACTAAGAATACAAATCACCACTATCTTGCCCGTGGATATCGTAAAAGATGACTATGGAATAAAATATGCATATAACATATAAGCAAGAGAAAGAAAACTCGAAATAAATCCCTATACCAATCTGTTTGACCAGCATGGTATAGTAAGTTCATTTTCCTTCCTATTGTGGAGGAGGCTCGAGCCCAACAGTGGGACATATATGAGCTGAGATGATGATGAAGAATGAAATAATTATTTCAATATTATCTTAATATGTAAATTGCACACGTTTCTATTGCAATATATTACAGTATATTAGCCGTACCGTTTCAAATCAATAACGAAAAGGTCAAAGTAATTATTATCGTTCTGGAAGTACATAGACTGACGTTGTAAACGTCATAACAGTTCTGAGCGTACACTTGGCTAGCTGCATGCCGACCAGACAAACAGGGTTGCCAATACTTAAAAAAAACTACTGGATAGAATATATCTTTATTAGATGTTACTAGTTGAGATATAATTCAATCATTTTTTTGCAAAAAATAAACTGACTTCAATAATATAGACAATGTAGATAAATTTTTAGAGTTTTGTTGATTTTCAAAAACTGCTTGTCCAATTTCGATATAATTTTCATGGGACCGTTTGGAAAGTATACCCTTTCCAATAATTTTTTTTAATTCGGTTGACAAGCCACGGAGTTATGCGCGAATAAACATAAAAAAAAGAAAAATACAAACATCAGAATTGAGAACCTCCTCCTTTTTAGAAGTCTATTAGAAATGGTTTGCTAAAATACGTAATGGCACACTGCTCTTACAACTCAGAGTATTAAATCGCATAATATTTGACGATCTATAAGTTTTGCTGATATGACAACCATTAGTACTTTTTTGTCTTACGTGACATGAAAATCAGTAATTTGCCACCAATTACAAATATTTTTTATGTTCATTATCACGGTATTAGACCGAATATCTGCTATCTGTTCAAACATTTGCCAAATTGGTTCAAAAGCAAATAGTGCCTGGATTTTCGTTGCTTGTTTTACTTTAAATTCTTATAATAACTGGTTTATGTGAATTTTAAGATTTAAGATTAGCAAAATATCTCTCTGTATAATATTTCGTACCAATTATTTTGCTTTTAATTTTAAAAGAATATTTTACCAATGATATGGAATACTATAAAATATTTGTAACGCTAAAAACGTAACATTAGTGTTCTTATTAATGAAGTAAAAACCAGCCAAGTGCGAGTCGGAGTCGCGCATGAAGGGTTCAGCACATTATCTATAAAAAACAAACAAAAAAAACGCGTTTGTTGTATCGGAGCCCCTCTTAAATATTTATTTTATTTTTAGTATTTGTTGTTATAGCGACAACAGAAATACATAATTTGTAAAAATTTCAACTGTCTAGCTATCGCGGTTCTTGAGGTACAGCCTGGTGACAGACAGACGGACGGACAGACAGCGAAGTCTTAGTAATAGGGTCCCGTTTTTACCCTTTCAGTACGGAACCCTAAAAAATGGAGGGTATTAAATAAATTATTTTGATATTTTGTAGTAAAGATATAAAATATATTAAATCATCATTATTATCATTAGTGTACATCGAAATGTTGGCAATAGGTCTAGGTTTGAGGTAATAAAATACGGGAGAATATGCGGAATGATTTCTGTCATATTATTCTATGAATATATGATATTCTGATATGTCTAGTTACTTGAGGATTATTTTATTTAATATTAAAATAAATAACAATTTGAAATAAAATTATTTTTTGACTTTTTAGGTATTTTATCGTTGTAAATAAAACTATTTTACGGATTTTATCGCGTATTTATTTGATTTTTAATTGGTTGACGTTTCAAACACTTTTCAGCGATCATGGCTGCGGTCAACGTTCATGTAAAGTGTTTAAAACGTCAGACAATCAAAAATCAAATACAAACGCGATAAAAACTGTAAAATAGTTTTATTTACAATGTGTAAACATCAGAAATTTTATCATTATACATTATATCGCTATATATCGTATGTTACATTTTACGATCTAACGACTATACTAATTTTGATAATATTTAGCATGGAAATAGCCAAGATTGAATAGTTCAACTTTATTTCTATTGAAACCTAATCCGTTGAACAGATATGGATAAAATATCATCTTGGACAAGTTACATCCATACGAAGCCGCGGTCCTGGAACTAATCTATACCAATAAATAAAATTGGAGTGTCTGTTTGTAATGTCAAAATAATAGGCTTTTTTCATGTTCACGTGGTTATTTGCACTATATATATGCCTAAAATACACTTTATATTTTTTTGTGTCTGTCTGTCTGTTTGTTCCGGGTAATCTTCAAAACGGCTGTACCGATTTCAAAAATTCTTTCACCAATGGAAAGCTATAATATCAGAGCGTAAACTAGGCTATATTTTATCTCGGTATTCCCACGGGAACGGGAACTACGCGGGTAAAACGACTATAACCTATAACCGAAGCAAAGCGAGGGCGGGTTGCTAGTACTATATAAACAGATAGTCAACCCTACCTACGGGATATATCAAAGGATGCACCTTCGTTGTATATAATGCCGATTTTCGAAACATTTCCTCCAATTATTATTACGCAACTGTATCGCAGTATAGTTCGCACTCGTACCAGTGAAAGTCAAGTCGTCTGCTAAACCACTATATGTGGACTATTAAATTTATATTGTGTTTATTGATGCACGTCCTTCTATTCACTTAGTTGTTAAGTGATATTTTGTATATGGACTTGATCATTATTATTGTATTATTAATATGTGGTTCGATATATCATTCGTCGGTAAGAATGGTGGTAAACGGAGTATTTTATTTTTCGAGTAAGTACTTATATGTAGTGATCTTGTAATATTAAACGTAATTAGTATTATAAATAAAACTAATTTTACAATGGTAATAACGATGACTTGTTGGACGTGATACATCTTAGTCCGCCAGTGATCATGAACTTTGTAAAGTGTTCGAAACGTCAATCAAAAATCAAATAAAAACGCGATAAATTCCGTAAAATAGTTTAATTTACAACTAGCAACCCGCACTCGCTTCGCTTCGGTTTCAATCACCTTACCCGCGTAGCTCCCGTTCCCGTGGGAATATGGGGATATAATATAGCCTATGTTACTCCCTGATATTATAGCTTTCCATTGGTGAAAGATTTTTTGAAATCGGTTCGGTGGTTTAAGCGTGAAAGCGTAACAAACGAACAAACAAACAAACTTACTTTCGCATTTATAATATTAGTAAGGATGTATAATGCTCGCGTAAACATTAGAAATCATTATATTTACAAATAAATGTTTTTCGCTAGACTGTGTCTAAAATTATTATTGTTGTATTTTTTATTTTTGTTCAATTGCAAGAAAACCGCAACTGCTTAATATGGATTACTATTTTAAATTAATCTAAGCTGCCGCTACAATTTATTTAAATAATGCCAATACTTTAACCCATTTTTCCAATCAAGCAAATAGTTTTAAAGTCTTCTTCAAGTGAAGTATTCAGTTTTTTATTGTTAGCATGGAATTTGCACTAAGTACTATACCTGATATTCTTTTAAATGTATGTGGAATTTTGACATATCGGTACATTTTTTAAATGATTAATTTGGTGGACTTTTATCTGAATGTCAAAACGTCATATAGTGCTTTTAAATACTGTTCATTATTTTTAGCGTTTTACTGTGTTATTTATATAAATAAGGTTGAATCACAGAAATGTATATATTTATTTTTGTGGGTGGGCACGCGGTCGGCGCGCCTCCGCACCACTCCGTCCGGGGCGACAGAGGGGCTGGGCTTAAGCACGCAGCTCCCGCAACCCACCCGAAAACCACGTCGCCTTCGTCGTTGGGTCGACCACCGGAGCAGGGTTACTTGACATCAGTGGTCGGCCCGATGGAATACCCCCTATTGGGGAACCCTCCCACCGACCGACGTCCCCCCCTCGGGGAGGACGTCGATCTTTCCTCACGCGGTCGGCCTCTCGGCGGGTGACGGACTAATCACACCCGCGGCCTCGGCTAGGGCGGCATCAGGCGTAGGTAGTTGCGCCGACGCCGCCCCAACAGAAATGTATATATGCGCATAACTTCCGATCGACGGCACCAAATTAAATTTTTTTTTTTGTTGCGTCTGTTATCATTAGGACAAGGTTTGTATAGAAGGCAATTAAAAGAAACAAATACATATATTTTTTTATAAAAATCAGAATTTTAGATCTTATGATACGGAAAGTGAGTTGTTCAGCCAGCAGTTGACAGTTTCAAACAGATAATTACCGCTTCTTTTGCAGCAGTAATGTTGGTATTTCGTGTGTTTGTAGGTTTATCCTAGGGTTATATATTGTTATTGATTTATAAGAAAATCCCATCTGCAAGGCGTCAAAATATCGGTCAAAATATCGGTGCGTAATTCAAGCTCCGTACGTTCACCGAAACTAGACTATCGGAAACTTAGAAAACATTCACGAAAAAAAAAAATTACGGTGCGACGTTCACTGGTTCAGCTAATATTAAATACTTTTGAGATAGGATAGGATATTGTTTAATTGAAAATTGCGTGCATTTTCATGTTCTATCTAAATTCAAAAGTAATCATTTCACAAATCACAAATCACATCTCTCTCACTTGGAACAATAATTTGTTTATTGTTTATTATATAAAAGATATTTAATTATTTTAACATTATACAATAGCAGCTATATTTACGAGACAACATATAATTATGTATATGGTCTTGAATCTGGGGGCACGGCAGTGCCCCCGCCAAGTCGAGCAAAAAAAAAAGTCGGGTAAAACGCAACAATGCCGTAACATACTTTTCTCGAAGCTATTCAAGCCATTTTCGACCCCCTATAACTTCGTTGTTAATAAAGCTAGAAAGCTGTATTTTTAATAACCTAGCAGGCATTGTATACACATTATGTATTTCAAATTTCATTCAATTTAAACCGATAGTTTAGGAATTATAACTAGTCAAAATTTCGTAATTTTGTCACTCACTGACTGACTGACCGATCATCAATATTAAAGTGGCACTTCTAGTAGACACAGAAGCTTCAAATTTAGAATACAATTAGTGTTTAGTATATAAGTGAAGGAAAAATGATGAAACATTAAAATTTTCATCCAGTTTCCGGGATACACTAACTGCATAAATAACTTTGTAAATCCATATAAATATATAGTATTACAAAGTTACATTTGCAGTTAATGAAATGTAACTTTGTAAAAAATAAGAATACATTTGTCGCTTCATTGCTTCTCTATGGGAATCCTAACAACCGGCTAAAGACTGCGCAGATGACGTAGTGGTTAAGATACTAACGTACCGTGCTAGTGTCACTGGTTCGAATCCCATGCAAGACAACACCTTGTACGATCCACAAATTGTTGTTCTGAGTCTGAATGTAATTTGTGTCGGTTAATTATATGTTCTTTACGTATGGTGACGAAGTAAGAATACAATTCACCACTCTCTATCTTGCCCGTGGATATCGTATAAGACGACTATGGGATATAATATGCACATACTATCTATGCAAGAGAAGGAAAACTCGAAATGAAACCCTATATCAACATGTCTGACCAACATGGTATAGTGGGTCAAATTCGCTCCCATTGTGGAGGAGGCCCGAGCCCAACAGTGGGACATATGAGGGCTGCGATAATGATGCGATGTTGAATTATATGTTTGTAAAGTCCCCCACAATATAAGGATTATTATTCCCTTAGTGCAAGGCGTTGTCATTTAAAAAAAAGATTCAACAGGAAGGAGAGTGGGCAGCAGTTCTCGCCGGGGAAATGTATGATATCTCACTGCGAAACCAAGCCGCCTACCAAACGTGGCGACTACGTCATTATTCCTCATAAGGCAAAGAAAAATAAGCTCTAATCATTTCTAATAGTTAGTATTGAGCACCAGTTGTTCTAGCTTCAGTTTATAAGTGGGGCAATCTGACGCGCCACAAGGATGATCATATGGTTTTTTAAAACGTTTACAAGACGCACATTTAGGTTTAAAATCTTGATTGTCCTTATTTGGGCAGGACTTCGTAATATGTCCTTCTGTGCAGTGACCACACGTAGGTGTTTTTTCCGTACAATATTTCGCGACATGTCCGTGTACCTGACAGTTTGAGCAGCGTACTACTTCCAAATCATCGTAGAAGCGGCAGCTGGCCCAGTCTATAAATATTTTTTCCTTGGTGTTTAGCAAATGAACACGCACTTCGGGATCGAGTTCGATACCGACCCATTTACGCCCGTTTTGTAATTTTCGGTTGCGAATAATTTTCGTAGCTTTAATAAAATCGTCTTCCTTAAGGGACATTTCGTCTTTGATATTTTGACGGTAAAGTGCCACAAGGAACGCGTTGTCTTCCATAGAAATGGGAACGTCCTTGATTAGTAAGCGCGGTCGTCTACCTTTCGGTTTTTCTAAACGTAAGCCCGCGGCTTTAATGGCATCGACAGATTCTAACTTTTTAATTTGCCTCTCATTTGTGACGCGAAGGACAACACCCGATTTCGCGGCTTTTGAAGTGGAATCTCTCTTTCCAACTCCTCCTCTTTAATCTTTTCTAATTAAATTTGTTGCGGGTCCCAAGACAATTAAAATCATATCCCGGGACTGCCTGAGGGTCAAACCTCGGTGTCATTTATGGAGACCATTGTGGATCCTGGCTTACAGGAGTTACAATGGTGGGAATGTGTGGTGGGATTAGTCCCAAAAAAGAAACTCTAATCATGGCAACTCTGTTACCCTTGAGCATCGCTGGATGCAGGTGCCACAGTACCGCACTATATGGTGAAGCATGAGGGGGGTCTATGTTCTACAGTGGACGGCGATAGGCTGAATGATGATTGGCATAATAGGTTACGACAGATACGTAGATATTATGTTCAAAGATTACTTGTAAAATGGTCAATCAACTTAATGAAAAAGCAAGAGTAGGACGTTTCTTATGAAATTGTACCAAAATCTCCCAAAGTATTAAGCAAACTAAATTGCCTGAAATTTATCTGAAAGAAAGAACGCCATCATTAGGCTCGATTGCCATCAAAGTGGAGAGGAGACTAGAGGAGATGTGTTTCGAAACACCAATCAAATTTCTTTATTTCCACATCTCTCCGCTTAGTTTAGGTAGAATTGAATCAAGCGGAAAGGAGAGATGTCTCATTTTTCAGAGAGTGTGCTCTAAGAAAATCCTTTGTTGGTATTCAAGAAGTAAAAGGTACCGGAAAGGCAAATAAGTAGGTCTATCTACAAAAAGAAATGAGATACCATCAAAAACAAGTCTTGTAAAAAAAGCCAAGCCTCGCAACTGAGTTCTTCTACCATAAAAAGTTGTGAGATAAAAAGTTGTGAGATCTATGTTATGGTATACCAAGTCGGTTAACTCATTCAGTTCCTGCTTAAGGGACCTTTCTTCATAAGTTATTAAGTAAATAGCAAACCTAACAACTTCTTATAGTGACTATATCAATATTAAAGATCTTTTATGTTTTAAATAAATAGATTGACCTGGCAATCGCACTATGTTTAGTACAATTTAATATAATATGTATTAATTGTGAGGTGTGTTTTCATGCGATTGTTAAGTCATTCTGTTTATTTAAAACATAAAAGATCTTTAATATTGATATAGTCACTATAAGAAGTTGTTAGGTTTGCTATTTACTTAATAACTTAAGAAGAAAGGTCCCTTAAGCAGGGACTGAATGAGTTAACCGACTTGGTATACCATAACATAGATCTCACAACTTTTTATCTCACAACTTTTTATGGTAGAAGAACTCAGTTGCGAGGTTTGGCTTTTTTTACAAGACTTGTTTTTGATGATATGTCATTTTTTATAACCTTAAAACAACCTTTAGATAATACGAATCTTTTATTGTGTTTTTGTTTAACAATAATAATATGTTATTATGTAAATTTCGACGTTTCAAAAATAGCACTTAATGAGTTATTTATTTTCCTTACAATTTTGTTTATGATTTAATCATCATCATCGCAGCCCACATACGTCTTGACTGTGGGGCTCGAGCCTCCTCCACAATGGGAAGGAATTAAACCTACTATTCCACGGTGGTCAGACATGTTGGTATAGGAATTCATTTCGAGTTTCCATTCTCTTGTACAAAGGTTATATGCATATTATATCCCTTAGTCGTCTTTTACGGCATCCATGGGCAAGATAGGGAGTGATGAATTGTATTCTTCATCCGTCACCACAGCATAATTACAAAATTACATTAACGGAAGATAAAAAAAATGGTTGTAACTTATTAAATACTCCCAATATGAGTAGACTGACGGGGGCGAACTTGGGAACGGGGCACCTCACTCAAGGCGGCAAATAACTATTTTGGGGAAACTAAAGTGAAAAATAGATAATTTAGGAATAAAATAATTGTCCTATATCTATACCAATAAATAAAATTGGAGTGTCTGTTTGTAATGTCAAAATAATAGGCTTTTTTCATGCTCACACGGTTATTTGCACGACACCTATGCCTAAAATAGCAATTAAAAAATTTTTGTCTGTCTGTCTGTTTGTTCCGGGTAATCTTCAAAACGGCTGGACCGATTTCAAAAATTCTTTCACCAATGAAAAGCTATAATATCAGCGCGTAAACTAGGCTATATTTTATCCCGGTATTCCCACGGGAACGGGAACTATGCGGGTAAAACGACTATAACCTATAACCGAAGCGGAGCGAGGGCGGGTTGCTAGTTAGGAATATAAATGATCTGACTTCTATGTGGTGATGGAGCAACAGAACAATTTATCGCTATCTTACCCGTAGGTGTCCTAAAAGACGACTAAGGGATATAACATGCATATAACATTTGAACAAGAGAAGGAAAACTCGAAATAAAACCCTACACCAATACGTCTGACCAGCATGCATTAATGTCCAGCATAGTTAGACTCTCTCGAATCGCCTACACTATGGGAATAGATTCGCATTCATAATAGGTATCTAATTATTTAGAATCACTACATATTATAAAAAAGTCGCTGCCCGCTGTCTGTCTCTCCTAATGTATGTTGATCTTTAAAACTAGAGGCGGCGCAGGCGAGATTACCTGCGCCTCATGCCTCAGGCCGTGGGTGATGTGATCGGGGAATTAGTTCGTCACCCGCCGAAAGACCGACCGCGTGAGGAAAGACCAACGACCTCTCTGAGGGAGGAGGAACGTCGGTCCAAGAGAGGGTACTCGTCAGGGCGTATTCCATCGGACCGACCACTGACGTCAAGTCACCCTGCGCCAGTGGTCGGTCCAATGACGAAGGCGATGTGTCACGGGTGGGTCACAGGTGTGCGTGATTACGCTCCTCTGCCGACCCGGACGGAATGGTGCGGTACCCCCAAAAAAAGGTCTTTAAAACTACGCAACGGATTTTGATGCAATTTCTTTATAATAGATAGAAGTTTTATATGTACCTATAACATATGCATAATTGTCGCTCTTTAAAGAGTAACCTCTTTTTTTTTTTTTGTGGGTGGGTCGCGGTCGGCGCGCCTCCGCACCATTCCGTCTGGGGCGACAGAGGGGTTTAAGCACGCAACTCCCGCGACCCACCCAAAAACCACGTCGCCTTCGTCGTTGGGCCGACCACTGGAGCAGCGTTAACTTGTCATCAGTGGTCGGCCCGACGAAATACCCCTAATTGACCACATATTTTATCCCGGTATTCCCACGGGAACAGAAACTACACGGGTAAAACGACTATAACCTATAATCGAAGCGAAGCGAGGGCGGGTTGCTAGTTTGCACTATACATCTACCCAAAAATCACTTTATATTTTTTTTGTCTGTCTGTCTGTTTGTTCCGAGTAATCTTCAAAACGGCTGGACCGATTTAAAAAATTCTTTCACTAATGGAAAACTATAATATCAGAGAAGGAAAACTCGAAATGAAACCCTATACCAACATGTCTGACCAGCATGGTATAGTAGGTCAAATTCCCTCCCATTGTGGAGGAGGCCCGAGCCCAACAGTGGGACATATGTGGGCTGCGATGATGATGACGATGATGATGAATATCAGGGAGTAAACTAGATTATATTTTATCCCGGTATTCCCACGGGAACGGGAACTACGGGGATAAGGCGACAGAAACCGAAGCGAAGCGAGGGCGGGTTGCTAGTTATTAATATGAATATTTAAGTCTGGTTATAGAAATGATATGATAACGATGATATGACAAGTTTGTTCCCATTCTAAGTGATACCTTTTAGCTCGTCCCGCGGTTTCACTTGCATAGTCTGCCTTCCCCGGGAACTACGAAGTTAGCCGGCAAGACATTATTTAGAAAAAGAATAAAGAAAGAAGAAAAATATTTATTTCAGCCTCTACAGCATATTTAAAAAAATAATAACATAACTACTTATATACTATTATAAAAACAAAGACTACTGCTAAGAATGATAATAGTAAACATTTCAAATACTGTAATAGACCAAAAAGGTTCTACCTCAGTATAAGCTGCAGCACAAAGGTTTGGATTCACAATTGGATCGGGTAGGTGGCGCTGCTGGCGATTTCAAGGAAAATCCTTTTATTTTATTTGAACAGAACAACGTCTGTTGGGTCAGCTAGTAGACATTTAAGATTATTACAACTACTCAATTGTCTTTTCAAATTAAAATTAATAAAAAATTAAAAGATTTAATTATTATCTCAATATCCCCGGACGTTATTAATGAATTTAATTAATATGAAATGCTACTAACCTTGTTACAACAGAGGTTAATTATTTCCGTCCGCAAATAGTTATTAAAGTGTACTTAGGTTAATAATATTTAATTATAAATATGCAGTGATTGGCCATTCAGCCTTGCCGAGATACTGTGCAAATTACAAAAGAGAAAATAGTATCTATTTTTTTTTTTGGAATATAGTACCTATATTATTATATTATCAAAAAAAAAAACAATTCTTATTTCGTAAATAAAACTACTTTTACGGATTATATCGCGTTTGTATTTGATTTATGATTGCCCGACGTTTCGAACACTTTGCAGCATTCATGGTCACTGGTCATGGTGATGTAGCATTCATGGTCATGGTCACAAAGTGTTCGAAACGTCGGGCAATCATAAATCAAATACAAACGCGATCCGTAAAAGTAGTTTTATTTACAATGTGTAGTGCTCACGTAAACATCAGATATCAATTCTTATTTAATTTGAAACATGTGATTTTATACGAAAATTAAGTTTTTTTTTATTGCAAACGGTGACAAACGAGCAAACAGTACACCTGATGGTAAGTGACGCTGCCGCTCATGAACCTTTGCTAGGCCGCTGCCTATCGCGAAGAAAGTGAAGGGAATGTGAATGCGTGTAATAGGTTTGATGATATTAAAGGCATCACCAAAATCCACCACATGGACTATAATGATATTTCCACGAGTATTAGGTATGTGAAAGAATTTTATTTTTCAAACTAGCAACCCGTCCTTGCTTCGCTTCGGTTTTAGTCGTTTTACCCGCGTAGTTCCCGTTCCCGTGGGAATACCGGGATAAAATATAGCCTAGTTTACGCACTGATATTATAGTTTTCCATTGGTGAAAGAATTTTTGAAATCGGTCTAGCCGTTTTGAAGATTACCCGGGACAAACAGACAGACAGACAAAAATTTTTTATTCTGTATTTTAGGCATAGGTGTCGTGCAAATAACCGTGTGAGTATGAAAAAAGCCTAATATTTTGACATTACAAACAGACACTCCAATTTTATTTATTGGTATAGATTTCATCGCTTTTACAGAGTTCTAGGTAATTAATACGTTTCACGTGTAGTGCCAAATTAAGAATATAATTCCCTTTTTTTTTTGTGGGTGGGCTGCGGTCGGCGCGCCTCCGCACCGCTTCGTCCGGGGCGATAGAGGGGCTTAAGCACGCAACTCCCGCAACCCACCCGAAAACCACGTCGCCTTCGTCGTTAGGCCGACCACCGGAGCAGGGTTACTTGACATCAATGGTCGGCCCGACGGAATACCCCCTATTGGGGTACCCTCCCATCGACCGACGTCCCCCCTCGGGGAGGACGTCGGTCTTTCCTCACGCGGTCTGCCTCTCGGCGGGTGACGGACTAATCCCCGGTCACGTCACCCGCGGCCTCGGCTAGGGCGGCATGAGGCGCAGGTAGTTGCGCCTACGCCGCCCCAAAGAATATAATTCCCTACCAGTGGATGTCGTTGTGACGGCGACCGACGTTCCGGGACAGGTACATCGAGTGATGAAGGACCTGAACGGGTACTCCGTCGGGCCGACCACTGAGGACAAGGAACTCGACACTGGTGGTCGGCCCAACGACGAAGGCGACGTGGGTACGCGTGGGTTATGGGCCCGCGTGTCGTCCCTTCGTCGCCCCGGACGGAGTGGATAGCGTGTGCTCTTATCATAGCCCACCCATAAAAAAAACCTGTGAATGACGTAAAAAAACGACTAAAGAATAAAATATGCATATAATATTTATGCAGGAGAAGGAAATTCGAAATATAATATTGTACCAACCCGTCTGACCAGCGTGACATGGTCAAATTCCGTTCTACGGCTAATGATGATGATGATGATAAACACGTTAATTTTAGAACATATTTTTATTAGGTTTAGATTTATTTATTCTCATAAAAGATTATACAATCACTTACATGAGTAAACACTATAAATTACACCTTATTTTTAAATATTAGTAAGCACACGCAGTTGTTAATTTTACATATTTTACAAACTGAGAAGTGCGGGTAAGTTAATAATTATACAATACAAAACGTATGAGTTACACAGTTAAACGAAAGTTAGCAAGATGATAATCTTAATCTAGGTTAGTTAGTACAATATGTGTATAGAACGAATAATTTCTTAAAACATGACAACGGTTTGACATTTTGAATGTCTTTAGGCAATTTATTATACAGTTGTGCTCCTTCATGCAATATATTTCTCTTTCCATAATTTGTTCTCAGTCCATACAGCACTAAATTATCTGACTGCCTAGTCGTTCGTTTCTGAACCTGACCTTTTTTACTAAATGTTATTCTGGTGTTGATATCCTTATTTAATATTTTTCTTATTAGGATACACGTTTTATATATATAGGTCTGTTTTATATTCATCAATTTAGTTTCTTGATAGATTTTAACTGTTGGTGTCTATTTATAATTAAACAACACTTTAATAAGTTTGTTTTGTGAGATGTGTAAATCTTTTAGCGTACTTTTGGCGGCAGTACCCCATATTTCGATCAAGTACTCAATGTGTGGTTTTACTAGTGTGTTATAAATAAGATAGCGAATTTTAAAAGGCAAATAACGCGTTGAGCCCCTGAGCATACCGATTAGAGAAGAAACCTTTGAACGTAATTTTGCAATATGTTGCTTCCATGACAACCGATTGTCTAAAATAAGAGCTAGGTACTTTTCTTCACTTACACGTTTTATAACGTTATTATTTATGGCCAATGGAATGCATTCTTGAAGTTTCTTGTTTTTAGCAGCAAAAATAATATAACTAGTTTTTAACGTATTTGTAGTTAAAATGTTACTCATAAACCATCGATTTAGAATGTTTAGGTCACTTTGAGCTTGTCTCATTGCTGTAGTTAACGAATTTTCTGTATAAAACAGACAAGTATCGTCAGCGTATAATGTTATATGTCCTTGTAATCCAATTTTATGAATATCATTTATGTATATTAAGAAGAGCAGTCCAAGGACCGAGCCTTGAGGTACACCGCAAGTTATTAATTTCGGGCTGCTAAAACTGTTACCCACCTTAGTCACTTGAAAACGATTATCAAGATAAGATTGGAACATTCCAAATACTGATCCGATAATTCCTATACCTTTTAGCTTATATAATAACAGTTTATGACTCACAGTGTCGAAAGCCTTTTTAAGATCAACAAATATACCAATTGTAACATTTTTCTTATCAATATTTAGTTTTATGTTAGTTATTACATCAATACTAGCCGAAACAGTACCTGATTTAGACCTAAAACCATATTTTCCTTTATAGAAATAATTTATAGAGTTTAAGTATTTAGTTATTCTTTTGTGTATTATCTTTTCAAAAATTTTTGAGAGTACATTAAGAACAGATACAGGTCTATAATTGCCAGGATCTGACCTACTACCTGACTTATATATAGGGCTTACTTTAGCAACCTTTAATGTATCCGGAAATAAACCCGTAGATAAGCAATTATTTATACATTCCGTAAGAGATTTTAATATTATCGGTCGTAAGAATTTTATGGTTTTAGTGCTAATTACATCAATACCAGCAGTTGTGTTATCATTTAAATTAGTAATTATCTTATCAACTTCTTCGGTTGTAGCAGGTTCAAATTGAGACAGTGAGTGTGTTTTAAATAAATTTATATCAGGACACAAAGATGTACCTAACCTATTTACAGTTGCTATTTGATTTCCTAATATAGTGCCTACATTTACAAAGAAATCATTCAAGTATTCACAAACTTCTTGTTCATTAGTAACTGAACCTACAGGTGTTAGCAACATGGGAATAGTATTATTGTCCTTTATTTTATAACTAGCTAGATCGCTTATTAATTTCCACATTTTTTTTTGGATTTTTCTCACACATATTAAACTCTCTAAAGTAATAATCCCTCTTTGTATCTTGAATCATTTGGTATACTTTTTTTCTTTCTTTTATATATTCTTCTTTTAAATTCACATCATTTGGCCTAGTCTTTAATTTTGACCATAAAATGTTTCTCTGATTTATTGCAAATACAACATTTCCATTTATCCAGTCATTCTTAGGCGGCTACTGCCTTTTCTTCTTGATTAGTTTACATTTTTTAATACTACTCATCAACAATTTTTCCCATTTTGAATACTCACCTCTTAATGATATCTGATGTTTACGCGAGCACTACACATTGTTAATAAAACTACTTTTACGGATTATATCGCGTTTGTATTTGATTTATGATTGCCCGACGTTTCGAACACTTTGCAGCATTCATGGTCACGGGCGGACTAAGGTGTCTCACGTCCAACAAGTAATCGTTATTACAGACATTTACAATTATCTACCCGATACAGAAAATAGTTATAAATTTATTAAATTGTTACCCACATTTTAGTACAAATTTATTGCCAGTGTAAGAAGAAAATGAATCTATATGAAAAAATTATATTGTTTATGGTTAGTAATTATTAATTATTAAATTTGTAGCAATTATTATTACAATTTGTTGATTTAAAACTAACAAAACTAATATACTACTACCACCGGATCGGAACGCGGCCACACTGAGAAAGATCCGGCAAGAAAACTCAGGGGACATGATGCTAAATTAATATTGATTTTTAATTTTAGATGCGGCTTACTAAAAGATTTAATAACGATTACTTGTTGGACGTGAGACACCTTAGTCCGCCCGTGACCATGAATGCTGCAAAGTGTTCGAAACGTCGGGCAATCATAAATCAAATACAAACGCGATATAATCCGTAAAAGTAGTTTTATTTACAATACTCACCTCTTGTTTCAACATTATTGCATTCAATAGCTGTATACAATTTGTCATAATCTAATGCCTCATATGTAATAGTTTTGATTTTAGCTGGTTTATAATTATTAATTTCAAGATATAACTGTTTGTGATCAGATATTGTACTTTCTATTGTAGCTAAATTAAAATCATGATTTTTTTAGATTGGAAACTATATGATCTATTATTGATTTTGAGTTATTGTATTCTCTTGTGCAATATTTTTCTGAGATATTATTCAGTACAGTACATCCATATTCTTTAAGAGTTCTCTTATATTCTGTAATAGCTGTTGCCTTTTTTGATAAATTATAATTGAAATCGCCAAATATTACCATACGTTTTCGATTTTGCAATTGTTCAGAAAAAGTTTGTAGAAAAGAGTCATTGTTTGTTCGTTCTGGCTTGTAAACAATTCCAATATCCAAACAGAATTTTTCTATATGAATCCAAAGAAAGTGATTATCCTGTTCGCATTTTGATTCTATAAATTTGTGTTCAATGTCTTCATGGACGTAAATAGAAACTCCACCTCCTCTACTATGAGATCGAAAATTGTAATAGCGAGTATAAAGTTGCAATTTTAATGATTGAGCTTCAGTATCATTCTTTATCCAGGTTTCAGTTAAGGCTATAATATGGACTTTGGGCATTGTTTGCAGAATACATTTTATTTCATCTATTTTTCCAGGCTTCACCAGGCTACGTACATTCGCATATAGGAACTTAAGTGACTTTCTAGAGATAATTAATTGGTCATGGTTTATTACACTTTGGTAAGATATATTAGGTATTTTCTGTGGATCAGAATCACTAGGTATAAAGTTTAGTTTTTTGGCAGAGATGATTGACTAACTATTTTAGGTGTTCCTTTAATGTATTTTATAGCGAGGTTTTCTTCACCATCTTGTACACGAGCCGCTAATTCTATTTTTAGTTTTTTTATTAATTGTAGTTGCTGCGGTGTCTTGTCGGAGAACATATAAATATTTTCATGGTTTATATTATTTCGGTTACGTAATATAGAAATTACAGTTTGGCTTTGTTCAAAAATGGCTTTAATAGGCCTATTACGGTTAGGCTTATACTTTCCTAAACGTAATATATTTGTAGGATTGGAACACGTAGCATCCGCCATTTTAATTATTTTTAATACCTCCTTTTTATCATAATTTTGTCTCTCTTCAGAACTCATTGATTGGAGTTCTTGAATGCCCGTTACAATTAAATTGTGCTCTCTTTTAGCGCGATCCTTCATTTCCAATATAATTTCCTCCCGTTGGATTTCTGATGCAATTGCAGTGTTTTTAATCTGACTTGTTGTACATTTTAAGCTTTCGATATCAGTTTCAATACAGTTAATCTTCTGCAAAACATTATCATCATTCTTTTTCAAATTATCTAATTCGATTTTAATTTTATTTTGTTCCTTTACTAAAAGATCTGTTTTTACTTGAATATCATTAATCTGCTTTGTGATTGTTGAAATATCTTGTGCAATATTCGATACGATTTCATTCTGTTGCTTAATAGAATCTTTGAGAATTGATAATATTTCATTCCGAAATTCTTCTAATTCAGTCGTTATTCTCTGTACACTACACATTTCTTCTGGCTGCTTTCTTTTGCGCGAAATTATATGAGAGGACCCAGCTTCGGGGTATATCAATTTTGAAAAATCCGGCTGCGATCCAGTATAGTGGGGTGATTGTTGGTTACTCATAATTGTTAAACTGTCGTTAAGTATTATGGTATAACTGTCTTCTTTTGATAACGGCACAAATATCAGATGTGGGTAGCTTTCTTACCAATCAGGAGTGAGATGAATTAACAGAGCTCGTCCTTTTCACTCAAGGGGGTGAAGGGACTGGATGACCGTAGATTACTGACTCACATTTACAACAAAAATGAACTTTATTTGTATGAACGCTAACTTTGAAATTCCACTACTACGTAATTAAATATTTTAAAATAATCTGCAGCACGACCGCTTTGTGCGCCTACTAACTTGTTTTATATATATATATTTTTATTCAAAACGATTCTGTTCTGTGTAATTTCAAGATAGAAGAACATGAAGTTCCTTAAATAGTCCAGATCGAAGTTAATTGGTTTTGGTGGCTGTTCACTATGCTGAGAAAGAAAACACCATGGTTTATAGCACCCAATGTCACCCTTTGGCAAAAAGCTGAAGTCCGATAGTTAAAGGTCAATAAGCAAATAAAGTCCCAATAGAATTTATTAAAGATGCAAGAATATTTGGAATCATATTTAGATGAGAATGCGAGTATTTTGGGAAAAATATTACGCGGACTTCCATATCGTCTTAGCCCATATTCGTCCCACTGTTGCGCTCGGGCCTCTTCTTATATGGGAGGGAATATAATGAATCGATGCTGTGTGCGTGTTATATCCCTTAGTTGTCTTTTACGACACCCAACGACCAATTTTAGAAAATCCAACAGGCAATGACGTTATGGTGGGCCAACGCCGTCATTGCTCGTTGAGCAGTCCAGCTGGAAATACCTCGGTAAGGTGTCTGGACCGTTGAGCTGCACCCGGTCGTGAGGAAGCAGAGCACATCGTCCTGCCACCACTGTGATTGCGTCGAGGACACGGCACAGCCCACGCTCGAGTTGTGTGCCGCGTAGGCAGAGCAGCGCCGTGATCTTGTCGCAATATTTAATGCCGACCTGACGCTGGTGGCCATTGTTAGGGAGATGCTCAGCAGCCTCAGAAACTCGGACGTAGTCCTAGTAGGTCCTTCTGCGAGGTAGTCGTCTCATGGAAGGAGACTGCAGCCCGTGTGCGAGAGGAACTTCTATACGACAACGCAATCCACCGCCGGCAACTTGAGCAGTGCAGGCGCGAGTACCCGCGCCTGATGCTGTCCTAGGCGAGGCCGCGGGTGACTGGACTGAGAAATATTTCGTCACCTGCAGAGAGGCTGACCGCGTGAGCGGCGTCGGGGAGAGAAGATACCCGAAATGGTATCCCGCTGGGCTGGCCACGGATGACAAAGAACTCGGTACCAGTGGTCGGCTTAATTGCGATGGGGTGGGAATACGATGGGCTATGAAGCCGCTCGCCGCCCTTGCGGCGCCTTGGACGGTGTTTACAGCGTGTACAGTTGTACACTGACCATAGACCGCCCAGAAAAAAAAAAATACATGCGAGATAGTAAATTCTTACAGGTTGATGCAAATAATACATAATTATATAATCCTATATCCTCATCAATACATACCTCTCAATGGCAACTAGTCCCTAGCTCCAATAATGTCCGTTTAGGCCCGTGCCATTAGCGTTAACATACCCGTTAACCGAGATAAATAAAAGTAACAATAATAATTGGCATTGAATATTTTAATTATGAAAGATCCCGTGAAAACAATGAGAGGTACAATAATAATTTTTATTTCAAGTAACAAAAAACTTATAGTAATCACAATAACAAAATAAAACTCACAATAATTACATTCACACAATTAAAGTTGTCAAAATTCACATTCTAAATTTAAAATAATTTCTTTTTATTTTTTTTATTTTCATCATCATCTTGGCTCATATACTTCCCACTGCTGGGCTCAAGCTTCCTCCATAATAGGAGGAAAAATCACTTTATAAATGCTACTCTACCCAACCTATCTGACGATCATGGTATAGTAAGGTTAATTTCCCTCCCATTGTGGAGCAGGCCCAACAGTGGGACATTTGAGATGAAATGATTACGATGATGATACCATGCTGGTCAGACAGGTTGATATAGGGTTTTATTTCGAGTTTTCCTTTTCTTGTATTGATGTTATACGCGTATTATATAACGAGTCGTCTTTTACGACATCCACGATAAGATAGGAAGTAATGAATTGTATTCTTATTCTGTCACCATACGGCATTTTTTTATTATTAAAAGTCATTCCATCTTCACATATTTTTCTTTATCGTCGTAGTTGAAGAGGGTAATATTCGTAAGCCCTAGGAGACAACTATACCTTTTTTATGGTAAGCTATGGTCACACACCCCGCCCAATCTGTTCGGGGCGACGGATGGACGGCATGCTTCCTCATAATCTACCATATTTCCTCCCCATCATCATTAGGCCGACCACTGTTACCAATTCCTTAACTTCGCTGGCCGATCCAACCGATTATTCATCGGGTATCGGCTTCGACAACCTGGCAATAAAGCAGAATTGCCGGGACGTCGCCCACACGCGGTCGGTCTCTCTGCGGGTGGCGGACTAATCTCCAGTCCGTCCACCCTTGACTTCGGTTAGGGCGGCATCAGGCGCAGGTAACACAACTATACCTCGTCATCATCATCATCAACTCATACGTCCCACCGTTGGGCTCGAGCCTCCCTAATAGGAGTAAAATTGACCTACTATTGGGGAAAGGGTGGCAAGATGGGGTACTTAAGCTTTAAAGGTCAATAATATAAAAAATTACATAGTGAAACAATCATATTTATTTTTAAGTAACAACTAAATATTATTATTCTAATATTTGGTGTCATTAGGCACTTTTGGTAACACATTTAAGAGAAAAAAAAATAAAATTAAAAACAGGTGTTTTGCCCTGTCTTGCCCCACGGTGCTGGTAAGATGGGGTGCCCCCCTGAGGTAAGATGGGGTGGAGAGAATTATCACAGAGAAAGATGATTATTTGACCTGGCAGAACTCGCAGACATTGGTGGCTTCGTCATCATCATCATCTATTCCTGCGTAGCTATTATGAGCTCATCTTCCACAAAATGAGCATGATATCCACCCTTCAATAAAAACGGAATATACTTCCCCACAATACATACATGGTGTGTCCTCCTCTTCTTCACTTTCATCTTCAGATGATGAGATTGCTATGGTACTTTTTCGTTATATTTAATAACTGTATTGTATAATGATGCAAAAGGCATCATACTGGAGCTATTAATAGACGTGTTGTTGTATATTATTTTATTTAAATAAAAATAGTAAATGAATAAAAAAGAAGACAATCCCACTGAGTTTCTTGTCGGCTCTTCTCAGTGCGGTCGCGTTCCAATCCGGTAGTAATTTAAGGTAAAATGTAAAACAATTACAATATGTAAGTGCCCACGCGGGGTTTATACATAATAGAGGATTTGAATTTGAGGTTTGTAAGATTTGAACGCTTAAAGACCCTACTCAAATTTGTAATAGATAGTATCGAAATATCTGAGATGATATAAAAATGTCGCAATATTGTTTGTCAGGCAACCAACGCGAGCGCAGTAACGCATTAACTTGTGCAATATATTCTCGCAATATACCTTAGACAATTATATCAACACAATTATGACATTTAATAAAATTTCTGCAGTAACTGACGACATATGTTAATTTTTATTTGTTTAAAATTTTCTGACGCACATAAGATAATTTATAAGAAATTACAAATTACTTATATTCATTCAACATGTTTAAGTAACATTTTTCCGTATGGTGACAGAGTAAGAATACAATTCATCACTCCCTATCTTGTCCGTGTATGTCGTAAAAAACGACTAAATGATGTAATAAGCATTTAACATCTATTCCCACCCCCCTCCCTTTCTTGTCCGTAATATTGTCAAGACGATATGATATGCAGATAAAATGTTTACAAAAGAAGGCAAATTAGAAATAAAACCCTATACCAACACGTATGACCAGCGTATAATAGGTCAATTTCCCTCCCATAGTTCGGGTTGCCAGGTCGTCACACTAATAGCCGGACAGACCAGCCAGTTTGGCCGGTCATTTGGGTAGAAAGGCCGGACACCCTACATTATTGAGGATTTTGTGTTTTAGTATTATTAAGTACGACAAAAAATGTATGTAAAATTAAGCTTTTTGGATTATTATGACAACAGTCGACTCGCCTGCGTTCGGCTACGCTCGGCGCTAGCTCGTTTGCGAAATGTAAAAAGCCAAATAAAATCCGAACAAGCCGGATACCGATTATTTTGACCGGACACGCAATTAAAAAGCCTACCTATGTCCGGCTTTATCCGGACGCCTGGCAACGCTACCCATAGTAGAGAACGCCCAATAGTGGGACACGTATGGGCTGAGATAATAAATATCCTTATATTAATTATAATAATGACTCGAACCTACGTTTATATATCCGTGCGGTGAAGAAGTATGAATACAATTCACCATCCCCTAACTAGCCCGTGGGTGTCATAAAAGACGATCAAATCTCGAAATAATATCCACACCTGTTCGACCAGCGTAGTGGCACCAGGTATAGTAGGTTAATCCCATCGTGGCGGATGCTGGAGCCCACCAAGAACCCAGTGGGACGTATATGAGCAGTGGCATTATATGTGTGATTACGTTACCTAAAATTTCGGGATATTTAGTAAAAATATGCATTACGATCTATCTTAGTAGGTACCATTCAATACTAGAGAAGTAAAACTCAAAATAAATACTAAAGGAGGTTTTTTTTTGGGTGTGGTTTACGGTCGGCGCGCTCTTCGCTCCATTCCGTCCGGGGGCGACAGAGAGGCGTAAGCACACCCGTAACCCACCCGCGACACGTCGCCTTTATCGTTGGACCGACCGACGTCAAGTCACCCTGCTCCGGTGAGCAGGGTGACTTGACGTCAGTGGTCGGTCCATCGGAATACCCCTTGAGGAGTACCCTCTCCTCGACCGACCGCGTGAGGAAAGACCGACGTCCTCCCCGAGGGGAGGGGGGACGTCGGTCTTTCCTCACGCGGTCAGCCTCTCGGCGGGTGACGGACTAATTCCCCGGGGCCTCGGCTAGACTCAAGGACGTTATTACGAAATTTACTAGACCACTTTCCCTGCCACTGTGAAGGAAACTCAAGGTCCGAGTAGTAGCAATTTGTTACTGCACTTCGTTCCGTGAGCGAGACTGCCGGCAGCCCAACTTTCTGAGGGTGTTTGTGTGTGGTGAATTATGGTGATGCTTTCAGTATCACCGAATTTCATTGCACGTATTTACACTCCCTTCATTTTCTTCATTGTAGGCAGTGGCGTAGCAAAGGTCCATTAGCGACAGTATCACTTACCATCAGGTGTGTTGTTTACTCGTTGCCACCGACAGCAAAGTAAAAATTCAAGTATCAATTTTGAGATAATAAAGTTTCAAAAAATGTTCTATGAAAATGCTATGATTTTTTGTCTTTTAGTCGTCTTTTATGACACCCCGGGAGCAAGAAAGTGACGACTTGTATTCTTACTTTATCACCACGCGGCAAGAACAATTATGGTTAAAAGGACTGCTATAAAATTTGACACCATAAATTACTGCCACCACTATAAATTACGTTTGCGCCATTATTTTAACATAAGGCGATTTACTCAATCTATTTCTGTCATAACAAATAAACAATACAGTAACTACACCAATCTTTATAAATAGACAATTAATTCTAAACCTTTGACTCTGACACACACAAAGTCCAAAAACCGTCATCAAACTAATTAAAGAGTCCATATTTATTTTATCAGTCATCGTCCATGAGACCTCGGATTGTATTCCCGGACCGGGCGAAACTTTATAGGGGCTACTAGAGAGGAAAAATAACCTAAATTACTCCTTATATAGACTGGTACCTTATAGACATGGGTGTTACTGGCTATCTATGGCAACGGCTACTAACCGTTTATTTGGTGTCAATATCGATATGGATAATCGTTACCAAATATCGATATAATACGCGTAAAATAATTGCGATCTTATATTAATGCACGGTTTAACCATTATAACCTTTCATAGGTCAAACTATAGTGAATACTTTTCATAGCATACCTACGATAGCAATGAGAAACAAAACCCCTTTACCATTACAGTTTCATTTATCAAAGTTTATGACAGTTAAGTCTTACGGTAATACAAATAAGAGCGTCTTTCCCTTTTATCAATATTCGTGAAATGTTGCTTGTTATTAAGCCACTAGCCAATACCTGCCCCCTCTCTGTTTTGCACGTCGGCGATCGCGTAGAAAGAGAGAGATAGCATAATTATTTTGATTATTAGGCTTATTGGTGATCGTTTGGTTACCAACGTAGCGAAACAAGAACCTAAACCTAAACAATAATTGTTGTGCTATTGTTAGTTGACAATGTCATTTGTTTGTAGCTAGATAGCTGATAGCCATTATTAGTTACATCAATATCGATACGATAAGTTAAAGGTATATCAACGGTTTTCAGTTACGTTTTGCTATGGCGGACACATGTCTAGTACCTTGTAGTATAATATTATTAAAATCGATCCGACCGTTTAGAAAATTACCCAGAAGATAAAGAGAGAAAATTAAAATGCTTTTTAAGCATAGGTATCGTGTAATAACCGTGTGAACAGGAAAAAACTTATTATTTTGAAATTACAAACAGACGTTTCAAACTTCAGTTTTTAACCCCCGACGGCAAAAGACAAGTTTTAGAAGTTTGATGTCGATGTCTGTCTGTGTGTATGTGTGTCTGTCTGTGGCATCGTAGTTCTCAAACGGATGGACGGATGGTATTTTTTTTAAAGCCATTTTCTCTCTTTTCTGTATAGTCGTTAAACGACAATTTAAAAATCCTGTTGAAGAGAACGTAATACTTTAGTTATATTTATTTGTATAGATTCATTCATTAATCATATCTCATGTACGTCAGCTCACTACTGGGTTTGAGCCTCCCCCATATTGGGAGGGAATTAGATCTGCTGGTCAGGCAGGTTAGTACAGGATTTTATTTCGAGCTTTCCTTCTCTTAAATAGTTGTTATATGCACAAGATATTCCTTAGTCGGGCGACACCCACGGGTAAGAGAGGGGGTGGTGAATTATATTCCTACTCTGTCACTACACGGAAAACAAAAAAAGAGCGCGCGTACATAGTAATATTTGTCAATATTTAAAAAAAATAAAAACAAGAAAATAAACAAGATTGTACTCGTTCACTCTCTCTCTCTCTCTCTCGATCTTTTGCACTCGCTAGTTCCCTACTCTTGCTTCATAGCTATGTGCTTCATACTATGTTCGCCCTTTCTCACTCTCTCTCGATCGGTCTCAATCGCTCTCTCCCTCTTCATGAACAAAAACGTCCCACATTTTCGTATCACTAAATGGGCCGGCCACATCGCTCGATGAACCGATGACCGCTGGGGAAGAAAGGTTCTAGAGTAGCGACCACGTATCGGACGACGCAGTTATAGGACCACTAGGTGGACCGACGACCTGGTGAAAGTTGCTGGGCGTCGTTGGATGCAGGCGGCATAGGATCACACTTTGTGGCGTAACATAACGCCTACATGTAGCAGTGACGGTGATAGACTGAAATAATGATGATGATGAGGAAATAGTGTTTCATCCATAACAATTTTACCCTCCTGCGCAAAGAAGTTTCACTTCAATAGATGTATAAATTAGCCCATTTTTTTTGCTGTCGGCGTGCTCCTCGCCCCACTCCGTCTGGGGCGATAGAGGGACGTAAACACGCACTCCCGCAACCCTCCCGCGATGCACGTCGCCTTCGTCGTTGGGCCGACCACCGGAGCAGGGTGACTTGACATCAGTGGTCAGCCCGACGGAATACCCCCTATTTGGGGACTTGGGGCACCCTCCCATCGAATGACGTATAACCCCCGAGGGGGGGACTTCGGTCTTTCCTCACGCGGTTAGCCTCTCAGCGGGTGACGGACTAATTCCCCGGGTACGCCCACCCATAAAAAAAATAAAATATGCCAACACGTCTTTCCAGCATGGTGAAGCAGGTCAATTTCCCTCCCATTGTGAAAGAGCCTGGAGCCCAGCAGTGAGACGTATGTGGGCTGTGATGTTGATGCTTAAGAATAATAATAAAATAATAATCCTATATCAACCCGTCTAACCAGCGTGGTATAGAAAGTCAATTTATATCCCACTGTGTAGGAGGCTCGAGCCCAACAGTGGGACGTAGTAAGCTGTGATGATGATAATGAACAATAATAATTGAATAATGATTTCTGATATTTACGCGAGTATTACACATTTTAAATAAAACTACGTCAGTCAGTGGACTGACAGTCCGCCCGTGACCATTGACGCTGCAAAGTGTTCGAAACGTCGGGCAATCAAAAATCAAATACAAACGCGATAAAATACGTAAAATAGTTTTATTTAAAATGAATAATAATTGAGTTATTCAATTGTAGTTTGTCTTCGGTTTCTGGTAAGTTTGGCATCTGTAAAATGGCGCCTTTGATATTTTAAATTTGGAAGCATAACTGTTATTTTTTCTATTTTTAAATTGTTACTATGTCAAAAAATATTTACTTCAACCGCGTGTAATAGTTCACGCACTTTACTTTTTTGAAGTAATTTAGGTATGTCATTATAATTCGAACCACGAAAATCTTATGAATATTAAATTATGTATTGTATTTAAATTATGATTACATAGCTAACGTGTGATTAATTTGTCTGCCTGCATATAGTTTTCTTAGCGACTTTATTAACCCTAGACTATTAATCATATTTTACAAATGTATATACTAATCATGAGTCATTTTGACTACACACGATATAAGTTCATAAATTGAACAGCAGATGCTATTTTATGTATATATTTTTATTTAATATAGGTATTCGTTATATCGACACATGTAATAAAGAAAAAAAGTTTATGTATAGTAAACATTTATTACCAAAAAAGAAGTTTTATTCTTACGGGATATTTTTTGAGATCATAATCATCAGTCTTAGGTAAAAAATTAAAAATATTACAAAAATGATAAAATCTACTTCTCTTAAACTTTAATATAATAAAATAAGAACTAATCTAATATAAAAAATATACATTATATTAATTCGGTACAAATAACACATATTTCAAACTTATGTTCCCCGCAGATATTTTTTTCGCACTTTAGACATCTAACTTTGGTCATGCGACGTAGAAATTAACAGGTGAGTTTGCATAGGATGAACTGGCAGATATTACCTCCAATGATGTATATATAGTATGTATAGTATGTAGTAGTACATTTTCATCAAATTGTTCTGAATCTTTGACCTCCAAATGATCCTCAGTTTCACTGCCACCATTTCCTCCATCGCTATCACTATTAACACTATTATCGTTTAAATATCTGGCCAATTCTTCATCCATGGAGTAGGGACCATCGCTTGGACCTGTAGAAGACATTTTTAATCTAAAAACGTTTAAAATTAAAATAAAAAACATGCAATAACCTATCATGTTGGTGTATGTTCACTGTCAAAAAGTTACACAAAGACTAATCATGAGTCATTCTGACTCACACATACATCGTATTAACAAAATGGTAGCACTTACCTACACAAAACTGTCGCTCTCGTAAAGATCTAACCGGCGACTGAGTTGGCATAAATAATCGAGACGATACACGGTTTTCTTAAAGAGAAATAACAAAAAGTATGCACGGTGCGAGTCAAAATGACTCAGATTAGTATTCTAGGGTTAATGACTGCTATTCCGCAGGATTCAAGTACATTTTGTTGTATTTATACTCTTACACCTAAACGGTGAAGGGTAAAAGTACTACTACTATGAATTCTTAATCTAGTCGTGGGTGTCGTAAAAGACGTCTGTGAGATCTACACCGACCTCCATCTGGTTCCGTCCGGTCAACAAATATTTTTAAAAGATGATATAATGTTAGGCAGGCGACCGGTCACCGACATTATTGGCCAAACTATTTTTATAAATGTGGACATATTGCGTCGACTCGAAGTATGATGATGAAGACTACGAACTTTACACCTAAATCTCCTAAGGATTCTTATTCTGTCATCACACGAATAATTAATATTCTTGTTTATAATACTGAATATAATGCTGAAACTTCCGTGTGGTGACGGTGTAAGAATACAATTCACCACTTGCCCGTTAATGTCGTAAAAGACGACTAAGGGATATAATAAGCATGCTGATGCAGTGGCTAAAACGGCGGCACGGGGTGCTCTCCTTCTAACTGGTGCAGGTTTTGACAGGGCATGGATGCTTCGTCAAATACTAGTATACAGTCGTTAGGAGGGAGAGTACACCGTCCTGCCACCACTGCGATTGCGACGAGGACACGGCGCAGCATGCGCTCGAGGTTTGGGCAATCTTTGGAACAGCAGGCTAGGCATAATAATATTGAAATCTGCAATTTGCCCGAAAAACGTAACCAGGACCTACTTTCGCTGATGGAATCTATTGCTGGAGCTGTGAAATACCCTATCCTTCGTCAGGATGTGCTATCCATTCACCGTGTGCCTCATGTGCGCAGTGAAGAAAGTAGCCGACCCAAGAACATTATTGTGAAGTTAAACTCTCGTACTACACGTAATAACATAATTAGTGCTTATCGTTTGTGTAAAAATCTCAATTCTGAGCAAATTGGCATACCGGGCACCCCGCAGAGAATTTATTTAAATGAACATCTAACTTTATTCAATAAAAACTTATTTCGGGAGTGCCGTGACATGGCTAAAAAACATAATGTTAAATATGTGTGGATTAAAAAGTATATTTGTTTATATTAATTAAGTTTATATTAGAGTATTTGCTAAACAATCTGATAATTCTAATACCATCGTCATACGATCCCCCAGTGATATACCCAAAATTGCTCAATGTAAACATATTCAATAGTAATAGAATTCTTGATAAAATATACAATATTTTATCCTTAATTATTGTTATCAGCTTATATTATATTTTTATAAAATTACTTAGATATTATATAAATACCCTCGCATTTCTTTTCTTAACAAACTACGATGGTAAAATAATTCATTTATTTCCTCATGCAATTCACTCCTTCAGTCAATCATACATATATAATCTAAAATTAATTATTAGCTTATATCTCAATTTCTTTACGATGTTGTTGGAATATTATTCTTCCACGTATTTGCTTATTGTTATAGCTGTAATGACTATCTTCATCTATGTAATCGTAACTGTACCAATATACTATATATTTCCTAGGCTATGCAATAGCATTTTTTCATTTAACTCGGCATTACATAAATTAATTAATCAAACTTTTTGCCCCGTGGTTTTTATCTTTCAATTTTTATTCGTTCACTTCAATGTTACTCGTTTCTACTCTTTTTATAACAAACAATATATATCATAATGGCTTATTTTACTAATAAAAATATATCAATATATTACCAGAACTGTAGAGGTATTCGTACGAAATTACATACCTTATACATGAATATATTGTGCTTTTCTTTTCATGTAATTATTTTGTGTGAAACATGGTTAACGCCCTTAATAAGAGATAGTGAATTTATAGATGACCGCTATGTAGTATTTCGAAATGATCGTGATCGCATCGCTACAAACAAACGGGAGGGTGGAGGCGTACTGATTGCTGTGCTCAAGGAACTGCGTCCCGCATGTGCAATGACGCGACTAAGTCCCAATAGCATCGAACACATTATGGTTAAATTACCGGCATCTCGCCCAGGTAAACACCACATTATCAGTGCTGCTTATGTACCGCCACGGTCACATGACGATATTTACTCTTCCCATCTAGAAATACTTTATAACATTGTCAATGACCCTTGTACCGAATCATTTTATATAACGGGTGATTATAATTTACCGAATATAAACTGGCTCTGTAGTAATGATAATATCTCAATTCAACCAAGTAGTGCAGCTGATCGCCAACTTATTGATTTAATATCTATCTCGAACGCTTCACAGTATAATACCTACACAAACGCCTTAGGTCGTATTCTTGATTTGTTTATCAGTAACGCGGACTGTCAATAACAATTAGGCGCGCAATTAATACTACCTGATCACCATCACCCCCCTTTTATTATGCTTACACCTCTCGAATCGCATTTAATTTCAATGAAACGTAAAGCTTCCATAAAATATAATTTTTTTAATGCGAATTATGACAATATAAATGACGATATTGCTAAAATAAACTGGGGTGACACCATTTACACCCTTACGCCTGACGAGGCGGTGGAATACTTTTATAATGTAATTTACAATATTATTAGATCTCATGTGCCAACTACACGGATTAAAACAACTAAGTTTCCTCTTTGGTTTAATAATAGACTTATTAATTTATTTAAAAAGAAAGATCGTGCCTGGATTAGATGGAAAAAGTTCTGTAATGTATCAGATTATGAGATATTTTCTAATTATCGCAGGCGTTTTAAAGTATTATCTGACGAATGTTTTAAAAAATATATGAACACTTTAGAGACTAATATCCCTACCAATATTAAGCATTTTTGGCGTTATATTTCTGGCCGTAAAGGCAAATCGAGCTTTCCAGCCTCTATGTATTACAAAGATATTTCGGTAAACAACCCTAAGGATGTTTGTAACTTGTTCTCAAATTATTTCAAATCTATTTATGCGCCTTCTACTTTCGATCCATTAACTTGGCAAGCACCTGACCAGACTGCATCTAACTCGGATTATATATCTAATCTATATATTTCTAAAGACAGCATATACAAGGCTCTAATAACTCTGGATGTGACCAAAGGTGCTGGGCCCAATAACTTACCCCCAAACTTTTTTAAACAAACAGCTAAAAGTATTTGCTCACCGCTATATGTTTTATTTAACAAATGTCTAAACGATGGCATTTTTCCAAGAATTTGGAAACAAGCTTATATCACTCCCATTCATAAAAGCGGTGATAAAGCCAATATTGAAAATTATCGGTCAATTACCATTCTCTCCGTTTTATCCAAAATATTCGAGGGACTCGTACACAACTTAATATTTCCATCTATACGTAGACTAATTATACCCGAACAACACGGGTTTTTTAAATCCCGATCCACTACTACGAATCTTATGGTTTTCACTAATTATTTATTTCAAAGTATGGACGATAGAATCCAAGTGGATGTAGTATACACCGACCTTCGTAAGGCTTTTGACAGGGTAGATCATAAATTACTTTTGGACAGGATAGCATTCAACGGCATCAGAGGCAGTTTGCTGAGATGGTTTGCATCCTATATCCACAAGAGAACTCAAGTCATTGTGGTCAATGGTTTTGAGTCTGACTGCTTTTTTGTAGAGTCTGGTGTACCTCAATGCTCGGTTTGAGGCCCTCTTTTGTTTATCATCTTTATCAATAATGTCAAATCTTGTTTTCTTAATTCAAAATTCTTAATGTACGCAGACGATATTAAAATTTTCTGATCTTGCCAAAGTATACAGGATTGCTTTTTACTTCAAGAGGATCTGAATAGATTTTCGGAATACTGCCTGCACAATAAGCTTCAACTCAATATTTCCAAATGTAATTCAATCTCTTTTACTAAAAATAAGACCCGGCAGAACTTTAATTATTGCCTAAATGGCGTTATTTTAGAATCAGTTAGCTTTGTACGCGATCTTGATATTATGCTAGATTCTGAACTACATCTTGACATACACATAAATAATATTATTAGTAAAGCCTTCCGGATGTATGGTTTCGTAATGCGATCCTCTATCGATTTTAAAAAACCTTCTACTCTATTATTTTTATATAAAACATTAATACGCTCACAACTTGAATACGCTGTTTCAATTTGAAATCCTTTCTATGCTAAATATGCACACCACATAGAAATGGTACAGAAGAAATTTTTACGCACATTACATTATAAATGTTTTCAGAATAGACTACCGTATGCAGAACTCTTAAGAAAGTATGATATTCTAAGCTTAGAATCCAGGCGCACATTGTTGAGCATTATGGTATTGCATGGCCTCTGCAATAATAATTATGATTGTATTGACCTTACAGGCAAACTTATTATATAGTACCTAGAACAGAGCGTAGGGCTGCGCGAGGACCGCGTTTGTTTCATACCGTTAAGTGCAGAACCAATGCCGGTGTGCGGGCGCCTCTACGCCGTCTAATCGAAACTTATAACACAAACTTCTCAGCTATTGATATTTTTGCTGAGTCCCATCTACAATTTAAAAAAAAAGTTAATCTTGCACTGAAGGATAATTATTAAATTTCGTTTCCTTATTTATCTTTTTTTAACTTTAATTAACTTATTATTTTTTTCTAAATATTTCTTTATTGTTCCTTTTTTATCTTAGCTTTAAGGTTTTTTTTAAGTTTTGTTTCTTTGTTTCATTTTCGGAGCAAATAGTTCGTGTTGCTCCGTGTGGTTTTTTTTTTGTACCACTATTTTTTGTTAAGCCGTGGACAGAGGTGCTGGTTATATATACGTTATTTTAATTATATCAGTATAATAAGTTTATTACTGTAATATATAACTGTTTTTTTGTCCCTAATAAATAAATAAATAAGTAAGTTTATTTGTTTCTTACGCTTTCACGCTTAAATAATCGAACCGATTTCAAAAAATGTTTCACCAATGGACAGCTGTAATATCAGGGAGTAACGTAGGCTATATTTTATCCCAGTATTCTCACGGGCACGGGAACTACGCGGATTAGACGACTGAAACCGAAGCGAAGCGAGGGCGGATTGCTAGTAGTCTATACAAGAAATGGAAAGCTCTAAATAAAGCCTATACTAACCCGTCTGACTAGTGTGGCATAAAAAGTCTATTTCCTCCTATTATGGTGGAGGCCCAAGCTGAAGAGGTTGTGACATCCTCGCTAATATTATAAATGTGAAAGTAAGTTTATTTGTTACGCTTTCACGCTTAAACCACTGAACCGATTTCAAAAATTCTTTCACCAATGGAAAGCTATAATATTAGGGAGTAACATAGGCTATATTTTATCCCGGTATGCCCACGGGCACGGCCACTACGCGGGTAAGGTGACTGAAACCGAAACGAAGCGAGACCGGCTTGCTAGTATTATATATTTAACCCGTCACTACACGGGATAGAAAACAAGCAAGCGGCAAAATTGACCGATATATTTAATAGTATTAATTTTCACCTATTATTTCTAGTATCAAATAAGTACCCGTCTTTAAAGATAACATCACTATGACCGTGATTTTATTCCATTCAAAGAATTCTATTAAATGTAGTTAATATATAGAGTTAGCTTCAAAATATAGTGGTATAGATGTCGTTGGCGCGAGTTATACCAGTTTATGTTGCGTCACGTCAAGTGTTGACCTCGAACTTGAGAACACTCGACGCATAACGTTTAACGACTCGTTACGCAAGCCATCTAACCAATGTTGTAAATACGACTGTTTGAGTAACTTCTTACAGTTCACGTTTTGCCTTATGATATATCGAAATATATTATTAACTACATATGTCCGTGTGGTGACAGGGTAAGAATACAATTCATCACTCCCTATCTTGCCCGTGGATGTCGTAAAAGATAACTTAGGGATATAATAAGCATATATGATCTGCAAAAGAGAAGGCAATCTCGAAACAAAACCCTATTCCAAAACGTCTGACCAGTGTGGAATAGTAGGTCAATTGCCCTCCCATTATGGAGGAGACCTGAGTCCAGCAGTGGGACATATATAGGCTGAAATGGTGATGATTATTAAATATCTAAAAATAATTTCAGCTTTTAGTCACGACTTGATAATACATTTAAGCAAAATAATAAAAAATTAAAAATACGCTTAATTTGAGCGCCTGTTCTCAGGTCATTATTTACATCAAGGTGCGGTGCCGAAACACCTCCACGTGGTGCTCCCCGGGCAACGGCCTGGCAGGCGGCTGAGGTTTCGGTGGGAGGGGATGCCGTGCGACTCTGGCAGCAGAGCGCACGGCGGATTTCACCCGGGGCCGATGGGGCGGATGTGTCTCATGGCACTCCGTCGCCAGAGACCGTGGCGCAACGGCCCGAGGGCGTGACGGGTCGGTCACTCTCGAGCGGCCAGACCCGGAATGATCGACCCGTAACCCTGAGTGTGACTGCGGCTGAAGCACAAGGCCGGGGGTCTTCGGACCGCGGGAAAGAAAACCCCTATAAAAAGTCACCGCAATCTCAAGTATGGCTACTCGGCGAGGAGATGTATGGCTGGTGGGTTAAGAAGCGCGCGTCCAGTCGTTAGAGTAGTCAAGGAGGACTTAAACTTCCAAACCGTCATGGCAGAAGTAAGACAACGTAATACTTCACCAGAGGGTCCCGGCCAGGCCAGGGAATCCATTGCTGCACCTCAGGCGCCGGCTAGCGCACCCGCGACTGCACCTGCTGCGCTCAGCGCTGCTGCCAGGCTCGAACAGGGCTGGCAGGTGACTGAGCGGAGCAGGAAGGCACGCGGCCAGAAGCGGAGAGCGGTGGCCAAGAGTGCCGCTGTGGCCGCCGCTCCCCAGGCAGGAGCCAGCAAAGGGGGAAAGAGGTCGTGCAGGGGCCTCAAGTCGCCGAAGACAGCCGCGGTCGTCATCACTGTGCTGCCTGAGGCGGCTGAGAGGGGCCTCAACTATGAGGCCGTCCTAAGACGCGCCTGGCGGGAGCTGGATGTCTCCAAAATCGGGGGCGTCGAGGCTAGGACCCGCAAGGCCCGGACAGGGGCTCTAATTCTCGAGTTCCCTGGGGCCGAGGGCGCCAGGGCGACCGATAGTGTGGCTGCGAAGCTGCGAGGGCTGTTCGTGCCGGACAGCCCTCGCATCGCCAGGCCTGTTATGTGCGTAGAGATGCGCCTGACGGGCTTGGACGATTCCGTGACGGTGGAGGACGTCCGGGAGGCCATTATGTCGCGTACCGGATGTGCCTCGGACATCGTCCGGATTGGCACCATTCGCCCTGGTCCGGGCGGCGTCGGTGCCGTCTGGGTGCAGTGCCCGGTGGAGTCTAGTTTTCCTTCTCTTACACAGTTATATATATGTCCTTTGAGATTTAAGGGATATATGCAAATAAAATTAATTCAAGAGAAGGAAAACTCGGTATAAAACGTATTCAAACACGTCTGATAAACGTGAAATAGTAGGTCTATTTCCATTTCATTGTGAACGACGCTTAGTGACGCAATAGTGTAACTTTATACGGTAATGATTTTAAAAAGTAAATGTTACTTAGTTAAACAATTTTCATTTCAGCTTATATACGTCTCACTGTTGGGGTCGAGGCTCCTCCTGGATAAGATTAAAATAACTATAGGATACCGATAGGATATTGTTTCGAGTTTTTATTATCTGCATATTATATCCCTTAGTACGTAGTCTTTCACGATACCTACGAGTAATAGAGGCGGTAAATTCAAATTCAAATCTTTTATTATGTATAAACCCCGCGGGAGTACTTACATATTGTAATTTTTTTTACATTTTTCTTAAAATTACCACCGGATCGGAACGCGACCGCACTAAGAAGATCCGGCAAGAAACTCAGCGGGAATATCATTTTTTTATTTATTTTATAATTTCACTTAAATAAAATTACATCTTACAACATGCTTATTAATAGTTCCAGTGTGATGCCATTTGAAATATTATATGGTACAATTCACAAATATAATAATAATCACAAATATAATGAAAAGATTATGGCTGTACCAGATCCCGAAAGCGGCACCCGATCACGAGTTAACCACTAGAGCAGCCATCACTCCCCTGTATTGTATTGAATTGTAATGTACTCGTAGATAACATACGGAGATACACAAAATCTTTTGCATAATATCTATACATGTTGAAGCAATAAACTTACCTAACTGCGCTGCGAAATAGGCGTATTAAGAAATTGAAGCTCAATGTCATTAGTTTGGGTACGTACATACCTACGCTAATATTTTGTCATAATAATATGTTTTATTTACATATTTGAAGTTGTCGACATGAAAGATTAAACGTGACTGTGGCAAGCGTGCATTTTGATGTGTAACCGCTTACAAAAATAACTCAATAGTCGTATAAGTTATAACCAATTTCCTTAAATATTTCCTATCGTTCTCTATTCGGTAAATGTTGAGCAAAAACTTACTTCATATTATGAAAGAAATTAGTTACAAAATTTGCCTCGGTAGATTTTTTTTTTATATTGCATACGATGAGATACGCGTAAACAGTACACCTGATGGTAAGTGTTCCTATCGCTCATAGACCTTTACTAGGCCGCTATCTACCGTGAAAAAAGAGAAAGGAGTGAGAATGCGTGCAATGAGGTTCGGAAAGGCATTTCCAAAACCCACCACACACAAACACCCTCAGAAAATTGGCTTCCGGCTCTCTCGCTCACCGAATGAAGCGCAGTAACAAATTGCTACTACTCGGACGTCACTTTTCTGCGAGACTGTGATACTTCCCCAGACGGACCGGCCCGCAGCTGTAGACAGACAGCTGTCAATAGTGTGGTCTTATCACTAGTACCACTAGATGGATTGGTATAAAATTTTATTTTTAACTTCCCATCTTCAGCAGTTCTCCGTATGAGGATGGAGTAAGGATACAATTCCCTAATATAATTTTCTTGCCTGTGAGTCTCGTAAAAGTCGACTAAGGGCTATAATATGCAGACATTTATGCAAAAAGTAGAAAATTCGAAATTAACCTTATACCAATCTGTCTGCTCAGTGTGGTTGGAGTTGGTCAACCTCTCTTCTATTATGGAGTAGGCTAGCAGTGGCACATAAGTTGGTCGAAATGATGAATGATAAAATAAATATGGACTTTTCAAAAAGTCAGATTAATTGGTTTGATGACTGTTTTTGAATTTTGTATGTGGGTGTCAAGAGTCAAAGGTTTAGAATTAATTACCTATTAATAAATATGGGTGTAGTTACTCTATTGTTTATTTGTTATAATAAAAATAGATTGGGTAAATCGCATTATATTAATTATATCAATGACGTGAATGTATGAAAGCCTTATGGTGCCTCGAATAAAACGCTATACCTCCCCATCACACTTCAAATGGAATATTAAGGGCTTTTTTTCATATGCTGTACAGCGTCAGGAACTGGAAGTTATCTAACAGAAGGAGGCGGCGGAGCGTGCGCGTGAGAAACTCCTCAACGGTGACACGATTTGCTGCTGGCGACTTGGGCGCTGACTCGCTCGGGAAATAGTCCGTCATGTACAGAGGCTCACCGTGTCAGGGCGATCGACGTCTCGGGAGGGGTTAGGGAAGGCGGTTATCCCGCCGGGCTGGCCACACGACAAGGAACTTGGTACCGGTGGTCAGCCCTATGGCGATGGAGAGGGAATACGGTGGGTTGTGGGGTCACGGTCCGCCCTTTCGTCACCCCGGACGTAGCGAACGGCATGTGCGCTGACCATATCGCACCAAAAAAGGCCTTTATTTTGAGTTTTCATTCATTTTGCCAAGATAATGCATCAGTAAATTGCATTTTTACTCAACCATCATACGGATAAAGATAATCATCATCGTCTAGTATTAAAATTACCTATTAGATTTAGTATGTTTATGTTTCTGATATTTTGAATAGATAATATATTTTGTAATTTCAGTAATGATTGTACTTAATGAGAATATAATGGAAGTATCAGCTCTATATTTTATGAACGTTTCAAGTTATGCGGAAGTATATTAAATTGCCTGACCATTTTTTTAAACACCGGTAGCTAATGCCAAGGTTATATTGGTATTACTGACTTCTTTTATATTTTTACGACTCTAGCCTCGATTGACTAGGCAGAATTGTAACATACATTTCACTTAACAACGTGGTATTTACAAGGACGTAAAACAACTTTTTTTATTAGCATATTTAATCCGACGATGTTATGGCTTGAAGGGAGGCATGAATTTAAAAACTTAATAATTTTCCATCTTAGACATCTTAGTCCACCCGTGACCATGAACGCTGTAAAGTGTTCGAAACGTCGGGTAATCAAAAATCAAATACAAACGCGATAAAATCCGTAAAGTAACTTTATTTTTATTTAAAATGTATAATACTCGCGTAAACATCAGAAATCATTAACTTAATAATTGATAATAATTTGATTGTTGCACTAAACGAAACTAAACTAAAAAATTAATGGGTATACTCCTCTCAATAATACAGTTCAACAATCATTTCCATTCTACAAGTGTATTAAAAGATGATTAGGGAATGTAAATAGATAAAAGATTAAATGCAAATATAGAGTAACTGATCTCTCATGCAGTTTTGTGGGCTCACCGTCATCATCATTTGAGCTCATATACGTCCCACTATTAAGATCAAGCCTCTTCCAACATAGGAGGAAAATTGATCTATTATACATGTCGGATATTTCCGTGTGGTGACGAAATAACAATACAATTCGAAACTCTCTATCTTGTCCGTAGAAGTCGAAAAAAACAACTAAGTGATATAATAAGCATATAACATGTATTCAAGAGAAGGAAAACTCGAAACAAAATCCTATTCCAACACATCTGCCCAACCTGGAACAGTAGGTCAATTCCCCTCCTTTTATGGAGGAGGCCTGAGCCCAACAGTGGGACGACGACATTTTTTTTAATTAAATAACTTTAATTTTTAATAGTTTATTAAAGGTTTTTTTTTGTGGGTGGGCCGCGGTCGGCGCGCCTCCGCACCACTCCGTCCGGGGCGACAGAGGGGCTTAAGCACGCAACTCCCGCGACCCACCCGAAAATCACGTCGCCTTCGTCGTTGGGCCGACCACTGGAGCAGCGTTAACTTGTCGTCAGTGGTCGGCCCGACTAGTTTATTAAAGGTACAAAATTTGTTGCGAAAAATAAGTTTGATAGTAATCAAACACGAAAAATTAGCTTGATAGTAATTAAATGCAAAAATAGCCTGTGAACACCGGCCTATAATGTTAATATCCTTACTAATATTTTAAATGTGAAAGTAAGTTTGTCTGTTTGTTTGTTTATTTGTTTGTTACGCTCTCACGCTTAAACCATCAAACCGATTTCAAAAATTCTTTCACGAATGGAAAACTATAATATCAGAGAGTAACATAGGCTATAGTTTACCCCGGTATTCCCACGGGAACGGGAACTACGCGGGTAAGGCGACTGAAGCCGAAGCGAAGCGAGGGCGGGTTGCTAGTATCTAATAAATAAAGATTTAATAATAGTAATTTCACTTGAAGGTAGTTTATTTAAATAAAGTATTTTCTAAATAGTTTACATTTAGTATCCTTACTAATATTATAAAGCGAAAGTAAGTTTGTTTGTTACACTTTCACGCTTAAACCACTGAACCGATTTCAAAAATTCTTTCACCAATGGAAAGCTATAATATCAGCGAGTAACATAGGCTATATTTTATCCCGGTATTTCCATGGGAACGGTAACTACGTGGGTAAAGCGGGCGGGTTGCTAGTACCTATAAAATAAAAAAGTAAAAGTATTTTGTACTTGAAATAGTGAATAAGGAAATAATTTTCATTTTTTTATTTTAACATTTTTTAATACTATTTTTTACATCTCTGGTATTCTCATGATCATTTTTTTTGCCTATGTTTTACGACCGATCGTCTTTCTAGTGTAAATATTTCTTGGAAGAGATTTATGATTGCGTATCTTTGATTGTACAACATTAGATTAAAATAGTCTACAACGGTACAAAGCTTCGTATCGGTTTTTACGACACCCACGACAATTACAGTTGGTAGTGTTTATAGCCCTTACATTCAATTTTCCTTTATTTCCGTGTGTTAACGAAGTAAGAATACAATCAATTTAACAAATACAAAATACGTATTTTATATTTAAAAAAAAATATTGTATTTTATTTCTAATATTTTTCGAGATATATTTATTCGGTATAGTGATGGTGTAAGAATACAGTTCACCACTCCCTCTCTTACCCTTGGCTGTCGTAAAAGACGACTAAGTGATTAAATATGCGTATGACATCTATGCAAAAGAAGGAAAATTCGAAATAAAACCGTATAGCAACACGTCTGACCAGCGTAGTATAAGCTCACTTTCCCTCCTATTGTGGCAAAGGCTTCGAGCCCAGCAAAGAAATACATAAAAGCTGAAATGAATGAACGAATAAACGACTTAAAATGTGTTTAACAAATTTTTACTGTTATTCGTATTGTTAGAAATATAAATAAATTTCAATATACCCCCAATAGAACAATCTAGTAACTATTCAAACTAAAATTATTTGTTACGTATAAACTCTGTGGGAGTTCTCGCGTGTGGTCGTTTACACATAAACTCTTAATTTAATGTCTTAATTTATCTCGGATCTGAATGCGATCCCATAGTTTTAGCAAGATATTCGTCAAGCTTTTCTTTTCTAAATTCTTCTGTCTATAAAATTGTATCCAAAAAATTCAGGCAAGTACACATTTGAAATTATTAGCTCTAATGTGATGTACTAATCTTCCGTATAGTAATGGAATAAGAATACAATTCAGCATTAACTTATCCGTGTCGTAAACAACGATTATGGGATATAATATGCAGATAATGTCTATGCAAGAGATGGAAAACTCGACATAAAACGTTATGCGAACACGTCAGTGTCTTGGTATAGTAGGTCAATTTTCCTTCCATTGTATAGGAGGCCTGTGCCTAACAGTGGGACTTATATGGACTGAGATGATGATGATGATCTACTAATTGTTACTGTACCCTTTTATATTTTAGCCGGGGCCGCGGGTGATGTGACCGGGGATTAGTCCGTCACCCACCGAGAGGCCGACCGCGTGAGGAAAGACCGACGTGCTCCCCGAGGGGGGGACGTCGGTCGATGGGAGGGTACCCCAATAGGGGGTATTCCGTCGGGCCGACCACTGATGTCCAGTAACCCTGCTTCGGTGGTCGGCCCAACGACGAAGGCGACGTGGTTTTCGGGTGGGTTGCGGGAGTTGCGTGCTTAAGCCCCTCTGTCGCCCCGGACGGAGTGGTGCGGAGGCGCGCCGACCGCAGCCCACCCACAAAAAAAAAACCTTTTATATTTTATTATTAATCGTTGTACTTAATCAATCTGTTAGAATATCCACTCCTAGACAAAAGGCTCTTTAAAGGTTAATAAGGGCATAATCGCTTTGCCGTATCAGGCGAGTTCAGTTCAATCGCAGTTGGGCTTATAAGTTTCCAAGAATATTGCTACTACCTATTCTTCTTATGATATCACGGGCGGTTTATATAACAACACAATTCACTACGACTATGGGATATAATACGCATATAACATCTTTGCAAGAGTCGCTAGTCGTTATTTTATAACAGCTAGTACTACTAGTACACTGAAAAACTAAAAACTCTTTATAATATCTAGTATTTTTTTTTTTGTGGGTGGGCTGCGGTCGGTGCGCCTCCGCACCACTCCGTCCGGGGCGACAGAGGGGCTTAAGCACGCAACTCCCGCAACCCACCCGAAAACCACGTCGCCTTCGTCGTTGGGCCGACCACCGGAGCAGAGTTAACTTGTCGTCAGTGGTCGGCTCGACGGAATACCCTCTACTTGGGGTACCCTCCCATCGACCGACGTCCCCCTTCGGGGAGGACGTCGGTCTTTCCTCACGCGGTCGGCCTCTCGGCGGGTGACGAACTAATAATATCTAGTATACTTCTACACACTGAAAAACTAAAAAGATATTTTTTTTTCTACTTTGTTACAAAAAAAAAAAACGCATCGTATGATGTGTGACTGCCTATTATTTTGAAAAATTAACTTATAAGACGGTGATTCGAAATTTATTTTCATAATAAGAAATATCATTTTGAAGAAGGTAAAATTTGATTAGTTTTGAAAGTTCGACATAAATTTGCATGATGAATTAAGAATTTAGCAATATTAAAAACATCGCGCTGTTTTAGTCATTGGATGTACGAAGAGGAAACCTCTAAAGGCATTTTCATCCATCAACCCGTAGAGATCCACTATTGGACTTAGCCCTCCCCACGAGAAAGCCACTCAGAACGGTCTTGTGCTAATTACTTCCAACGGTTTCCTGCTACTTTCAAGATATCGTCAATCTCAATAATAGGGTATCATCCTACGCGGCGTCGTCCGATTCGTGGTCGATATTGTTGCGCAGATTCAATTTAAGTTATCAACATCATCATCGCAGCCCACATACGTCTCATTGTTGGGTTCGGGCCTTCTCCACAGTGGGAGGGAATTTGACCTACAAAACCATGCTGCTCAGGCATGTTGATATAGGGTTTCATTTCTAGTTTACCTTCTTTTTCACAGGTGTTATGTGCATTATATCCCTTAGTCGTATTTTACGACATCCACAGCTAAGATAAGTGGTGAATTATATTCTTACTCTGTCACCACACGGATAATGTAGGTGTCTGTTTCAAATTACCACTCCAAGGCCTCATAAAAGGAGGCCACGTGTAACTAGCTTCCGTCGCAGTTCATCCTTTTATTAATTACTAGTGGTCGCCGAGTGGTTGAAATTCGGACATAATTCATTTAAATTAATTTTTCTACTAGACAATTTTCTTTTTATTATATTTATGTATAATTGTATATTGAGCAAGCTGTATTTCACTAATAACTAATATACAAATGTCTATTAAACATTGTCATCATAATTATGATTGTTTGCCATTTAGTTCGACCAGACATTTTAACTGTCAACAAAAGTGTATAAGTGTGTGTATCAATTGTACGGTAGTGAGCGTAATGCCTTTTTAATAAATTTATTGTATTTCTAATGCATTATTATATCAAATTTTAGTTTTCTGCACTTCTTCACAATATATTCCTCAACTATGCCAAATTTAATATTTTGCCCACTACAGGATTCTCGTAAAAAGGGGTACAGAGTTTTTGCTTAACGTATTAATATATAGATAACCGGCAACAACAATTCTTCTCCAATGAGACTTTTACTTAGCCGTGTAATATTAATGTTCCAACAGCTAATCTATGCTTTACTTCCCATCTAATATTTACCATTTTTTTTCTGTTACAGGACCGACGAGCAAGGCATTGCAATGAAGGTGTACAACGGCATTTCAATGGCAGTCCAATTATTGATATTATACCTTAAAATGACAGCAACATGGCTATACTGCCTCTATAAGCTATGCGTTCCACCAGAGCCAAAGAATGTCAATGGCGAAATTATTCTTGTGAGTTTTTAAATAATATTTCTTTAATACTTACTTTAAATATTTATGAAACTCGTCTTGAGAGTGAAAATAATATTTTCCGATAGATCTGTGGAACATCTTCTATAAAAACGATAATACGAGCGGTAATTTATTTGGCTAATGTGGGCCTACGTACACTAGATTATCGAATTCGACGCCCCGGCAACACTATGAGGCGGACAGTACCTAAAAGAGAATTCCATTGGACTGGCCACGAATGTCAAGTAATCAGTACCATTGGTCGGCCCAATGGCGATAGGGAAGAAATACGGAAGGCCATAGAACCGCACGCCGCTCACCCTTCGCCCGGATGGATTAGGTGGACCCTGTCTCAATCATAGCCGAGCAAAAAAAGAAAAACATAAAGGCTATGGAATTGATAAGACTATTGGAAGGGATATCTAATGGATATGGATTCAAATCCCACTTGCAGCAATTGTTTTTTGCTCTCAAGAATATTTTTTTATAAATAATCTAGTACGTTAAATAGTGTTGCCCAAATGCAAGACCAAGACGAGACTTGGACCAGTCTTGGTCTTGGTCTTGCAACAGCACATCTGGTCTCGTCTTGGTCTTGGTATTGCACACTCGAGTCTTGGTCTTGGTCTTGGTATTGCAGCAAGAGTCTCGCAAAGTCTTGCAAGTCTTGCAGTTGGAATAACGTAACAGTCATTTATCATAGCAATGCAAAATCTAACTACATTAATCAAATATTATCCTATCCTATCTATCCATCTGCTAGCCTATAGTCCACTATTGAATATAACCTTTACCACTGGAGAAAATTACTCTCTTATTCCCCTGGTGTTACATTAGACAGAGTTACTACTCCTATGACAAAGGAAGGAATTTCGACCCTGTTTTCTTAAGACGTCACCACACGGGACAGTTGGTACAAAAAGTTTTATGTCATTTAACATTCCCCCTTTCCAACAAAAAGATTTTTTCAATTTGATTGGCAAGCGACGGAGTTATTTGACCACTGACGACAAGTCACCCTGCTCTGGTGGTCAGCCCAACAACGAGGCGACGTGGGTACGGGTGGGTTATGGGCCCGCGCGCCGTTCTTTCATCGCCCCGGACGGAATGGACCGCGCGTGTGCTTACCATAGCCCACCCATAAAAAAATAAGGGCTTCCTAACACCATTGCCTCGGTCCGATTTGATACGTCATCCACGGGTAAGACAGTGATGAATTGTATTCATACTCTGTCCCTACACGGACATTTATGTAGATTAATTGTAGGCATATTTCTATGTCCAACAGTGAACGTCGTTGGGCTAATGAATTAATGGATATATAAATATGTATAATGGGCAAGAGCACTCTCGTGATTACGGTATTTTTGTCCTTAAGCCTTTCCGAAGAGTAATTCTGAAAAGCCAACACCAACATTGAGAATCGATTGGCCAATAGATGGATATCTGAAGACTGATTTGACTTGCTGTGTAGTGACGGAGTAAGAATACGATCCATCACCCCCTATTTTACCCGCGAGTGCGAACCCACGACTAAGGGCTATAATATATAACATCGGTGCAAGAGAAGTAAAACTTGACATGAAACCCTGTAACAACACGGCCGATCACCGTGGCGATTCCCCTCCGGCCACGGCCGATTTCCCTCCTATTATGTAGAAGACACGAGCTCCACCGTATATAAGCTGAAATGGTGATTTGAATTAAATGCAAGACCGCGAGACTCTTGCAGGCTCAGTCTTGGTCTTGCTCAAGTCTTGCAGGGCCAGTCTTGGTCTTGGTCTTGCAAAAAATAAGCGGTCTTGGTCTCGGTCTCGCATTTCTCGCAAGACCAAGACCAAGACCGCAAGACCAAGACTTTTTTGGGCAACACTAATGTTAAATCTTACTCAGCCGTATACGTCCCACTGTTGAGCGCGGGCCTCTTCTATGAAAGGGAAATTAACCCTCTATATCATGCTGTTAAGATATGTGGCATAGGGTTTTATTTCGAGTTTGCCTGCTCTTGCATAGATGTTATATGCATATTATATCCCTTAGTCATCTTTTACTACACCCAAGGTCAAGAGCGGGGATGGTGAATTGATTTCTTACTCTGCCACTCTCGCCCGTGGGTGTTATAAAAGGCGACTAAGGGAATAACTATGCATATACTAGCGTGGTATAGTAGATCAAATTTCTTTCTGAACCCTATAGTGGGGCTTGTAGGGGATGAAATGATGATAATGAAAAAAAAAATCTAATAATGCAATACAATATTCAACTCTTTTAGATAACTGGAACAGGCCATGGCATGGGCCGTGAGACTGCCCTTCGATTCGCCAGATTAGGTGGTAATATTATCTGTGTGGACATCAACCCAACTGGTAACCAGGAGACTGTTGATCTCATAAAAGAACAGAAAGGAACAGCTTATAGATACGAGTAAGTAACTTGCAGATCTTTATATATAAATTCCTTCTGTACGTGTCTATGTCATTGAACTCCTCCTAAACGGCTGGACTGATTTTGACGAAATTTTTTGTGTGTGTTCAAGGGGATTCGGTAATGGTTTAGATTTATAATTGGACCCGATAGGTGGTGTCATTTTATTTGAACAGAGCAACGTCTGTTGGGTCAGCTAGTCTTCTACACTAATATTATAAAGAGGAAAGATTTGTATTTTTGTATTTTTGTATGTAACGAATAAACTCAAAAAGTACTGGACCGATTTTAAAAATTCTTTCACCATTGGAAAGCTATAATATCAGGGAGTAACATAGGCTATATTTTATCCCGGTATTCCCACGGGAACGGGAACTACGCGCAGAAGGCGACTGAATCCGAAGCGAAGCGAGGGCGGATTGCTAGTTATATATAAATTTCTTGTGTACGTATCTATGTCACTGAACTCCTCTTAAACGGCTGGACCGATGTTGATGAAATTCTTTGTGCATGTTCAAGGGCATTCGAAAATGATTTAGATTCACAATTGGACCCGCTAGGTGGCGCTTATTTGAAAAAAACAACGTCTGTTGGGTCAGCTAGTTATAATTAAAAGTCATAACAGCATAACCGCAATTAAATGATGTGGTGACATTAAGAATACACGTGTCATCAACCCTTCAAGGTCTTGTTAGTCGTGAAAATCGAGTGACGCTAAAATAATTAAATTTTAAATAGATTTTATCGTGTGTGAATTTAGTATTTAAAAATTTATTTCTGAATCATTGCGATTCACCATTGCATTAAGTTTATTTTATTTTTTATATTTCTATGTAATAATTATAGAACGTTATTATGCAATAAAATAACAAAGAAATATCATTTGAATTTAAATATTAGTTTAAATCGTTAGCAATTTTTAATTCCGATGTGCTTTTATATAATCTTTCGGCTATTCATCAACCTTCTTTGCTTAGACAGGCCTTGATTCGGTGGCCCGTCCAGTAGATTGGTTTTTAGGGTGTCGTACCCAAAGGGTAAAAACGGGACCCTATTACTGAGACTTCACTGTCCGTCCGTCCGTCCGTCTGTCCAGCGGTGGATTTACACTAGGGGCAGTCGGGGCGAATGCCCAGGGCGGCAAATTTTTTAGGGCGGTAAAATTTTGAAGGAAAAAATTTGTTTTAGTCTTATCAAGATTGCTCAACATAATTAATTAATTCTATTAATTAATAATTGTCTGTTGAATTGATAATTCGAGAAATTCAATTCATCCACTATTTGTGAATTTTGGTAACAATTAATAATCAAAATCATTTATTCAATTTATTTCCTTGGAGATTTAAAACAATAATCGATTTTTCTATTTTTCGGATTAAAGAAACGTAATTAGTATTTTTTTGTTGAAATAGTGAAAAAATTTCGGCAATTTTTGCATTTTTCAAAACTTTAATCAATCAATGAATTTAAAAAAAATCTAATTTATCGATTACCCCAATTCATTTTAATTTAAACGAAAAATCTCATTTTCTGAATTAAATAAACTTGAAACAGCGCATCATTTTTTTTAGGGGTGGGCCGTGGTCAGCGCACCCGCGCTCGGGTCCGTCCGGGTCGACGGAGGGGCGGCATGCGGCCCCATGGCCCACCCGTAGCCACGTCGCCTTCGTCGTTGGGCTCACCACCGGAGAAGGGTGGCTTGTCGTCAGTGATCGGCCCGACGGAATACCCCGGTCGCGGTATACCCTCTCATCTCGACGCTCCCCTCGGGGACGATGGTCACCGTCGCGCGGTCAGCCTCTCTGCCGGTGACGGACTAAATCCCCGGTCCAATCACCTGCGGCCTCGGCTAGGGCGGCATTAGGCCCAGATACTCGCGCTTGCGCCACCGGAGTCGCCGGCGGCGGATTGCGTCGTCGTGGAGGCATTCCTTCCGCACGCGCTCCGCCGCCTCCTTCCTCGAGATGACTGCCTCGCAGAAGGTGGCGACCGCGTTCCAGTTCCTGATGCTGCCGAGAATCTCCCTAGCGATAGTCGGCAGCGTCAGGTCGGCACCGATGATTGCGACGAGATCACGGCGCTGCTCAGCCCACGCGGCACACACCTCGAGTGTGTGCTGCGCCGTCTCCTCGTCGCAATACCCACTAAAACCACAGCGGCCCCTTCCGCGCTTTTACGGGGTGCCGGAGAAGTCGTCTGATGACATTCAATCCCCGACACCCCAACGCATGGCCGTCTGGCCACGTCCTGTCGTTACTGTTCAGGGTGGTGGGAGTAGGTGGGCATATTGTCGCCTCCTCCTCCCGGGTCGCCGGCGACGAAGCGAGTCAGCAGACGCAAGCGCCTTGCGTTCCCGCTCCGCCACTTCCTTCCTTGATATGACGGCCTCACAAAATGAGGCCATCGACGACCAGCACCTGTCACTGCCAAGCATCTTTGCGATAACGGTCGGCAGCGACAGGTCCGCTCCAAGTATCGCCGACAGGTCGTGGCGCTGAGACCCCCAGGCGGGGCATATCTCCAATGTGTGACGCGCATCATCAGTTGGCGCGCCACACTCATGACATCCGGGGGTCTCTTCCCTTCTAATCATATGCAGGTACTTACCGAAGACCCCGTGTCCGGTAAGCACCTGCACCATCCTAAATGTTAGGTTGCCGTGCTTCCTTGTGAGCCAGCGGTGAAGATGCGGCGCAACCGCTTCCACAGTCCCCCGCCCTGCTACGGGGGACTCCAGGTCTTCCCTCCACCGCCGGATAACCTCCCTTCGGGCCACTTCTTGTGCTCTGCCCAGTCTCCTTGCAGAGACTTGCTCGCCGTTGGCCCGCGCTGTTGCACGGAGCTGGTAGACCTCCGCCAACGCCTCAGCCACAAGTGGCCAAGGCGGATCGCCTGCCAGTAGCGTCGCCGCAGTCCAAGACACTGTACGATAACCCCTGATAGTTCTCACCGCCATGACTCTCTACGGTCGACGCAGGAGGGCCTTGTTGCGGGCGGTGAGGGACTCCGACCAGATAGTCGAATGACCCCTCCTGAACCCAAACTGGGCATCCGACAGATCGGGCCCGATGCCGACGAGGTGTCGCTCGATGTGGGCAGCCAGCACCCTCTCTAACAGCTTGCCCGCATCATTGAGCAGCACGATGGGCCTGTAGGCTGAGGCCGACTCGAGAGACCCTAGAGTCCATTTTACAATCATATATAGATCCTTTGATGCAGTTTGTTTTTGGAGTTTCGGCGCGAATATGAAAATGTCATGTTAAGTTCTTGTATTGTGTTCATCTTTTGATGTGAAACATCTATAGGCGAGGGTGATCCCGATCATCGCGTGGCGTTAACGCCACGCTTCGCGGCACCCTTTTAATTAACGAAAAACAAAAATCCGAATACATATGTGTACATTTTTGTAACGAAACCATAGTGCGATTTAAAATTTGTACAACGCCATCTAATGCGCTTAAAGTAAATTGTTACCTATAATGAACACTAATGAAAATAAATGTTTATTGAATAAAAATCATCATTTTGTTGGAAAAAAAATTGTAATATTATTTTTATTAATGTGCTATTTTAGTGCCTGTCGCAATCTGTTCTTTTATGCATATATACTTAATCTATTAAATAATGTATAATTATCTAACTTGCCAATATAAGTATACCATACCTACTTACAGTACTTTCACGTACGAAAACTGGACAATCGCTTTTTATAGGTGTTTTATTAGTTTCAGATGTATATTTATTTGTTTGTATGTTACAGACTCCTAGGAATTGGATCTTGACCCACTTTCAACAATCAGATTTCATATAAAATTTGTTAATTTAACAAGAACCAATGACGATAAAATAATTTAAATAGCTTGTCTCATTATCATCATCATCATCATTACAGGATTAGAGATTTCTTTATAAAATATCTTTTGTAGCTGAGATTTAGCCTTAGCTCGATAGATGTCGTTATTTTTGTTTGCTAAATCACACTTTCTTAACCGATCCTTTTGATTTGAACTACGCAGAAGTGTATGAGGGAGACGTAGCGACGCTATGCTAGGTCGTAAGCAGCCAAGCGGTGAATTAATATCATTTCTTTGTAATATCTTAGATAATAGTAGAAATCGTATTATTCTATTCAATAGTTTACATATTAGTTCCTGTCGTAATCTATGCTTTTATTCATATATACTAGGGATGTCGGCAGTTAAGGAAAATATCGATATTTATAAAAATATCAATATCGACGTCGATATATCGAAAAAGAAATATCGATATATCAGTCTTTAAAAAATGCGTTTATTAAATAGTACAGTATTTAGTAGGGATGTCGGAATTGAAAAAACATATCAATATATAGATATATCTATATTTATCAAAATATCAATATCGACGTCGATATATTAAGGTAAAATATCGATATCGGTCAAATTTTTAAAAGATTCTGTGTTTTTAAAATAATAATGTATTTAGTTCAATCAAAATTCTTTTTTATTAAGCAATAATTACAAAAATATCAAAAACAAAAAAGCTATTTTCGAACCAATATTTTTCAACTTATTATATATTATATATTTATTCATATCCCATACTATATATTTATACCTATATTATATATTTATACATATCCCAGGAGAGAGCTACTGCCCACTCTCCTGGTAAACCCTTATACGATTTTTACGACTCGAAAGGGGTGGTGACAATTATATTCTTAACCCGACGCCATACGTAACTTAGTTAAGATCAAATTACTAAAAACGAAATCACTTTAATTGCCGGGGAATTGTGTCTATTTTTTTTTTAATAACAAGTCAATTGTATAGAAAAAAATAAGTGATATAAAACTATTCGGTTAACGATTTATCATTTGAATTCTAAGCGACAGTTGGATATATGTATTGGAATAATTCGATTATCATGTGTGTCAATAACAATAATTGTCCTTAATAAAAAGTGACAATCAAATGGCAATCAAAACATACTAATCACAGAGTATGTATATAGTTAATGCTATACTTTTATATTTCCTATCTTTTACGGTTCTAGATTCTAGACTTGATTTACACAAACAAAAAAAATATCGTTTTTGATTCGATTTCGATATTGGATATTTAATATCGATATATCAGCTCAAAATATATCGGTTAAAAATATCGATATTTCTAAAAAAAAATATCCATATATCGATATTTTTTCAACAAGCCTAATATGTACTTGTACAAAATAATTTCGAAGTTTCACATCTGCCAGGCGTCCTGAGCGACGGCTCACTTTTTTTTAGTGTTATATTGAATAATTTTGCTGATATTTTATGTTATATAATAAAGTTAAGGTGCTGAAGTGTGGCGAATGTGATATAAGAGTGGTTTACGTGTATTTTCATATTCTACCGAAATTCTCAGAGAAATCATTAATTTAGGTTTTCAGCGCCTAATTAATGGTAGTGACTTGACTTACTGACGGACAATGACTATACAAAGCTATACAATATGAAGAAGTGGTAAATAAAATGTAATACGACGTTTCTACGTTCTATGGATAATAGAGAAATTCGTAAACAAGCTGAACGTTTAAGAAATGTTTATTCTTCAGATCTCAAGTCCTCATTAGATGACGAATTTGTGTACTTCCATGCTTATTACACTGGCAAATGATGGAACAGAATTCGCCCGCCGATCTTTTGAAACTGTTGCATGCAAACGACTGAGTTTTCAAACGTGGAGATCGCCTATTGAATATTTATGACATTAGCTGTAACAAACTGTAGCGCGGAACGATTGTTTTCATGTTTAAAGAGAGTTAAAAACTTCTTACGTTCTACAATGACTGCTAATAGACTCAATAGCTTAGCTATTCTATGCATCGAATCCGACGTACTTCAACGTTTAGATTGCGAAGATTTAATCGACCAATTGGCAATTCAAAAAGTCACGTGTTTTTGCCTGTGATAAAATTGATGTAATATAATTATGAGTCACGCGAAAAAAAAATATGTTTTTGGAATATATAACATATAATAAAGTTTTTGCAATAAACTAATTATTTTAATTTCGAAAAATAAAATATGTAAACTATAAGTTTAAGTAAAATTCTAGTATTGGGGCGGATTTTTTCCGATGCCCAGGGGCGGCATTAAGTTAAATCCGGCCCTGCGTCTGTCACCAGGCTGTATCCCAAGAACGGTGATAGCTAGACAGTTGAATTTTTCACAGATGATGTATTTCTGTTGCCGCTATAACAACAAATACTAAAAATAAAATAAAATAAATATTTAAGGGGGGCTCCCATACAACAAACTTAATTCTTTTGCTTGATATCGATAATGGCAACAGGTAGATACTTATTCACCTAGTCAATGGTACGGAACCCTTCATTTATATCTTTATTTGATCAATAAACAATTTTTTATTATATAATGAATGTTTTCTTATTTTAATTTTTTTCCAGAATATTAATTACAATTTTGGAGTAAATGTCAAATCGTTCCTACTACTGTTAGCGTCGCTAACTGAGAACCCTTTCAACGCATGCGCAATGGCTTTAAATACTCGCACAGCTGACACACTCCATCCTCTTTTAACAAGTGGCGATGCGCGCTAACTTTCTTTCACTTTATCTCGAATACCTCGAATGTTTAACAACTAGCAGCCCTAATTTGCGGCCATTTGTTTACAAGCAAGTTTGATATATCATCGTATTTAAAAAAAAGATAGCTTTAATTTGATATAAAAACCAAGTGTGTACGTCGTGAACGTATAAATACACCAAAATATTACCTGTTTACACCTGGCTGCGAAGTAGTTGCGGCCAAGTGTGCAACGGCACTCATCGATTGAATTCTTCACATACATTACTATGATGTGGATGATATTTTATTTAAAAAACAAGTGAACAAATTTTTTTCCAAAAATGTATTCACATTAACTTAATTAAAATTACTTGCGGCCACTTATTGACTGGTACCCTATTATCAATGTATTCTCGTAATCATAAATGTATGTTAGAATCTGAGTTTGATTAACTACGCGATGAACGTAGTGATTTTGCAGCCGGATCTCGTACTATTACTTCATTACCACATGGAAGGATAACGAATACAGAAGAATAAGAGAATAAATAAAAAGAAATATTTGATTCAATTTATCATTCTACAGATGCGACGTGACCGATCGTGATGCAGTCAACGCTTTAGCGGAGAAGATTCGCCGTGAAGTTGGCGACGTCACAATGCTTGTAAACAACGCTGGCATCATGCCTTGCAAATCACTCTTGCAGACTTCACCAAAGGAAATCCGTGCTTTGTTCGATGTTAACGTACTTGCTCACTTATGGGTACGTATTATTTGGTGACTAGTGGAAATTGTTATTTAACATAATAGATGGCGTAGTGGTTAAATGCTGATTTTATTTGCCGATGGTGTCAAACGAGCAAGCAGCGCACCTAATGGTAAGTAATACTGCCGCACATGGTCTTTTGCAATACCAGATGCACAGCTAGGTCGGTGCCTCGTTTAAAAAAGGACATGTCATAGTGCTCGGAAAACACAGCAGCAGATAGTTCATTCCAGAGCCTGCTGATCTACCGTACCGAGAGTCACGGGTTGAATTGCCGCGCAGAACAATATTTTGTCTCTTTTACAATTTGTTGTTCTGAATCTGGGTGTAATTTGTGTCCGTTATATGTTACAAACATACAAGCTAATGTTAAGATTAGTTCTTTTTGGCCGGGACTCCCTCGTCCGATGCTCACCGGGTTGTACCAGCGGGTGTCGGAGACGCGAGCCGGAGGCGACAGAGTGCTTTCCTTCCGACTGGAGCAGGTGTTGACGGGGGACGATTGCTTCGTCAAGTATCTACACACGGTCGTAAGGAGGGGCAGCGCACCGTCTTGCCACCACTGCGATTCCGACGAGGACACACTCGAGGTGCGTGCCGCGTAGGCTGGGTAGCACCGTGAACTCGTCGCAATCATCGGTGCCGACCTGACGCTGGCTACCATCGCTAGGGAGATGCTCGGCAGCATCAGGAACTGGGACGCAGTCGCCGCTTTCTGCGAGGCTCTCATCTCGCAGAAGGAGGCGGCGGACTATGCGGCGCAGACGCGAGTACCTGCGCCTGATGCCGCCCTAGCAGAGGCTGCGGGTGATTTAGTCTGTCACCCGCGGAGAGGCTGACCTCGCGACGGCGACCGGCGTCCCGGGAAGTGGCCGTCGATGGGAGAAGGTACTCCCTCGGGGTATTCCGTCGGGTCGACCACTGAAGTCAAGGAACTCTGCAGCGGTGGTCGGCTCAACGACGAAGGCGACATGCTATAGAGTGGATTATTCTAGTAGTTAACTCATAATCAGGTGCTGCTTGCAGGAACTGGTCCAGCCATAATCTTTGGAATTATATATTTGAATTATATTACGTATCTCGTGGTTCGAAAGGTATCACTAAGGAGCTGGTACTTACAAGGCATGTTGTATACAATTTTATATAAAAATAAAAAAATTTAAATACTAGACAATACCGCTAAGTTTCTTGCTAGCTCTTCTTAGTAGCGCGCCCGTTCCGATTCAGTGGTAGTTTATTGGATTAATTTAGTACAATTATGTCAAAATTGACAATATATAAGTGCCCTCGCGAGGTATAAACATAATAAATTGTTTGAATTTACTTACGTTTATTTTATAAACAATTCGTACACTCGCTTTTCAAGTATCAGCAAGCCGTCAGTGTTATAAATATATTACTGCGCTCGTGAGATCTTAGATTTAAAAACTAGGTTAGGTACAAAAGATCATGGGCGTACCCAGGGTGGGGCAGGGGAGGGCAGCTGCCCCCCCCCCCCCCCCCTGGATAATGTTGACGTCCCTACTAACAATGTATCTTATCTAGTACTTTTATTGATAAAAATTAAGAAAACGAATTTTTTGCCATTTGTTTGCAATACAATATTTATACAACTAAAAATTACGCGGCGCGAAACCTATAACAGTAACAGTCATAAATCGTTTTGCTGAAGACCCTCGAAAGCTACTTTTAAAATAGCCACTGTATAAGTACCTAGTTAAAGAATTTATATTAAAACATATCTATTTTAATTTAAGATTCTTTACTAGCTTTGGCCCGCGACTTCGTCCGCGTAGAAATCAGCTGTGGCAGAGGCAATCACAGATAACTGTGTAGTGCGTTCAGGGTTCTACAGCCTCACTGTTGCTCTTGATGATTTAATGCCAATCTGGTATATCAGAGAGGCGCTATTATCAGGGGTGCTTCTATACCTTAGGCGGCTGACTCCAGAATATTTGAAGTGGCGCAGTGGCCCCTACGTAAAGTGCGCACAAGACTTTGTGCTAACACCTACGTTGTACTGCTCCCCGTTCAGCTCGTACTTGCGGGTGGTTGTATGGTACATTAGCTAAGGCTGTGGACCCTCTACGGGCTGGGCTTAATTTAGATAAGCGATACGTTTGGCCACACTCGTTATCAAGGTGGTGATTCGATGAATCACGATGCCACCTAGAGTAGCCCTATATAAAATGAATGATTTGCTGTTTCATAGACCCTGTTGCTATACACCTGTCAGCACAGCAATCATCGTTGATTTGGTTCCACTCGGTCGAGGACCAAATGAAAATAGTTGGGTTTAGTACCCGACGGATGACGGTATTTCCGGAGCATTTTTATCAAATTACTACCCGGCTCGTTAACGCAGTGTTAAATGTTGACGTCGGTACGGGAGACTGGTTAAATCAATGGCCCTGTACGGTAAACCTGTGTGAACGAGTTCTGACCACTTGGTCCACTTGTCTTAAAATTTTCTTGTGGCACTCGCAGAAAGCCATGGTGTTCAGAGCTACAGACGGATACCGCGCCATGTCAACCGAATTAGGGTGTGCTTGAACACTCCCGTGGGACTTAAGAGTGGAAATATATAAAGTACACAATTGTGGTTCCAGCTAGGACACAACAGACATACTTATGAGGTCTGTGTTGCCTGGTTAGAGCAGCGCTGTGAATTCATCGCAAGCATCACTGCCGAAGCTACCGACCATCACTTAGATCATAGTCGACAGGTCAGGAACTGGTATGAGGTCGCCAACTTCTACTTGACGGTTATCTTTCGTAAGAACTCGGCGGAGCGGAGTCAGGAAAAAATCTTCCAAGCTGACTCGTTCCACCGCTGTGGCGTCGGGTGGTGGCTAGTCCGAGTGCTTGCGCTTTACTATCTTTACGTGATAGAATCATACTTTCGACAATCGTCCATCTAATGTCGCGTACCAATCCATGCAAAGCGAGAGAGCGGAAAGCCCAACTTGTTGAGGGTGTTTGCCTGTGGTGGGTTTTAGTGATGCCTTTAGTATAACCATATCTCATTGCACGCATTCATACTCCCGTCATTTTCTTTACCGTAGGCAGTAACCTGGCAAAAGGCCATGAGTAGTATGACTTTACCATGAGGTGTGCTGTTTGCTCGTTTGCCAACAACAGCAAATAAAAAACCAACCTAGTCAAAGACACGGATGGCTGAAACGAGGATTAGTCCTCTAACCGTAGAGAGACTGAACGCGCGAGGTCGATACTTTTATATTTTTTTTTCACGCTGTGGAAATGCATTTACGCACTATCCGCCGGTTACAGACAGGGGAGTGTGTGTGGGACTCGTCGGCCACAGAGGTGACCGAAATACCCACTAAAACCACAGCGGCTCCTTTCGCGCCATCGACGACCAACAGCTGTCACTGCCGAGCATCTTGGAGATGATGGTCGGCAGCGACAGGTCTGTTATTCCCAGTTCCGTTGACAGGACGTGACGCTGAGGCCCCCAGGCGGGGCATACTTCCAGTGTGTGGCACGCATCGTCGATTAGCGCGCCACACTCATGACATCCTGGGGCCTCTTCTCTTCCAATTCTGTGCAGGTACTTACCGAAGACCCCATGTCCGGTAAGCACCTGCACCATCCTAAATGTAAGGCTGCCGTGCCTTCTCCTGAGCCAGCGGTGGAGATGCGGCGCAACCGCCTCCACAGTCCCCCGCCCTGCTACGGGGGACTCTAGATCTTCACTCCGCTGCCGGATTACTTCCGTTCGAGCCACTTCTCGAGCTCTGCCCAGTCCCCCTGCGGAGACCCGCTCGCCTTTGTCTCGTGCTGTGGCGCGGAACCGGTATACATCCGTCAGCGCTTCTGCCACCAGCGGCCAAGGCGGATCGCCTGCCAGCAGTGTCGCCGCAATCCAGGACACAGTACGGTAGCCCCTAATAGCCCTGCGCGAGGTCGATACTACGACAATATAGTTTACTGCCTGGGATCAAAAAGGGGTGTTCGAGTGACCCTGCACGACCTTCTTTTTCTATTTATTCTACAAACTACTTATGAATTTTGCGCTACACCCTTCTCAAAGGAACTTTACAAACATATAAGTGACGGATACAAATTACACCCAGACTCAGAGCAACAATTTGACGATCACACAAAAGATTGTCCGGCGTTGGAAGTGAACCCGTGACACTGGCATGTTAGGTTGGTATTTTAACCATTATGGTATCAGTGCAGTTAATTAATCATTGACGTTGTATGAATTTATTACTTGTGTATTAAAGTGAAAAATATCAAAACAGAATTCATTCCCTTACACACTTAGAAAAGAATATATCCTCTGAGGTTGATTTTCAGAATAATTTTCTTTTATAATGACTCATTTTGTATCGATTTTTATTGAAGTAAGTAGTACTCTAAGCTGTGTAAGTTACTATAGTTTTTTAACTATCCCACGGGAGTTCTTTAATTTGCCGCGATTAAAAATATCCTAAATGTTGACCGGAGATGTAAGGAACACCATGCAAAATTTCATTTAAATCGGGCGAATAGCTTTGAAACCCTTTTAATTAGCCCGTACTAACAGAAACAGACGGAGATTAAATAAAAATTAAAATATCAAGGGAGGTATCTAAACATGGAAGAATAAAAAAAATGTATTCGATAATCGCAGCGAAATTTTAAATAATGGAAACGACATCTGCCTGCTTTGGGGTTACCCACATGTGAACTACGTACGTCCCACCCCCCTCCTTTAGACTCGGTTAGTCAGCTTCTCCTTTTATATATATTGATAAGCACATAGCTTATAAAAAATCTGATTTGCCAAGGAACCTGGGTACGCCCATGCAAAAGATTATAACAGATTGTTTAGAATTTTCTCTGAAAATTCTCTGAAAGTTCAAGTGTACGTGTGCCTGCTTTAAGGGACGTATATAAGCTGTGATGATGATTTCATTTTTAAGACTCAGATATTTACCATACACCTACATTTTTACCGGTAGAAGGTACTTAATATGTGTACAAATATTTTATAAAAATATAATTATTATACATGTATTAATTAAAATTCAAATTTTTAATTACATATCCTGGAATCTTAAAAAGAGATAAGTAGTTTTTATGAATATTTTAAGATGTTTTTACGTAACTAACTCTGATGCTTACGTAAGTATTTTTTAAATAATACTATATTTACAGATTTTATCATGTCTGTTTTTGCGTTTTTAATTTCTAGACGTTTCGAACATTTTTCATCATTCATAGTGACGAAAGGATTCTGCTGTGTAGTGGTGACTATGAATACCACCAATACTTACAGTCGTAGATGTCGTAAAAAACTACTATTCACTTTACATCGACCTGGGCCAACTCTATATGATATTGTCTGATCAACAATTATATTCCGAAAGAGGCTTGACATCAGGCAGGTCGCACTTCATAACTGTTTGCCTTGGTGCCACCGTCACCATTCTACCAACGTACCACTCGACATCGTAGCAGAGTTCATCCATTGCATCTGGAAACGTTATGGTCTTCAACTGTACGTTTACAGCAATCATTTCTGCCACATACGTGCAAGCTCTGGAATGAACTACGTCCTGCTGTGTTTCCCGAGCGCTATGACATGTCCTTCTTTAAACGAGAGTTTAAGAAGAGTATTCTCTTCACGGAAGGCAACGGCCCGGTTGTGCCCCTGGTATTGCAAAGGTCCATATGCGGCAGCATCACTTACCATCAGGTGTGCTGCTTGCTCGATTGCCACCGTTGGCAATAAAAATAAAAAAAGGATTGGCAATAACTTTTACAATACGTACGATGGCATATTTCGTTGACCCCAAGTAATTGGAATAAGAGCAGGATGATTATTATGAAAGCCACAGGGAAAAGACAATAAATTTGTATAAAAATGTGGGCCAATATTTAATAACCAATTTTCTGTATCGAGTAGATAATTATAAATTTTCTGTAGTAACCATGACTTGTTGGAAATGAAACATCTTAGTCTGCCCGTGACCATGAACACTGCAAAGTGTTCGAAACTTCGGGTAATCAAAAATCAAATACAAACGCGATAAAATTCGTAGTTTTATTTACAACTACTAATCCGCCCTCGCTTCGCTTCGGTTTCAGTGGCCTTACCCGCGTAGTTCCCGTTTCCGTGGGAAAACCGACATAAAATATAGCCTATGTTACTCCCTGATATTATAGCCTGAAGCTGGAGCGTAGAAATTGGTGGAAAATGTTTGAAATCAGTTCGGTGGTTTAAGTGTGAAAGCGTAACAAACAAACAAACTTACTTTCGTATTTATAATATTAGTAAGGATGTGTTCGCTTAAATATCAGAAATCGCTATTAGAAAAAAAAAATCGAGTTTTTCTTTTCTGGCATTGTTGACTTGTTTTCTGCGTATTAAATATCTTAGTGGTCTTTCGCGACATCTAAAGCCATAAAAAATTATAATGAATTGTATTCTTATTCCGTCACCACACGGAACAGTGGCACATTGAAAATTATTTACCACTAGCAATCCGCCCTCGCTTCGCTTCGGTTATAGGTTATAGTCGTTTTACCCGCGTAGTTCCCGTTCCCGTGGGAATACCGGGATAAAATATAGCCTAGTTTACGCCCTGATATTATAGCTTTCCATTGGTGAAAGAATTTTTGAAATCGGTCCAGCCGTTTTGAAGATTACCTGAAACAAACAGACAGACAGACAGATAGACATACAGACAGACAAAAATTTTTTAATTGCTATTTTAGGCATAGGTGTCGTGCAAATAACCGTGTGAGCATGAAAAAAGCCTATTATTTTGACATTACAAACAGACACTCCAATTTTATTTATTGGTATAGATTTCCTTAACATAAATGATATTAATTCGCCAGCTCATCCAAGCCTTCTTACCTTCAATGATGGAGAAGAATCACGGCCATCTCGTCGCTATGTCATCAATGGCTGGTGTTGTTGGTCTACGTAACTTAGTTCCGTACTGCGCCACCAAATTCGCCGTACGAGGTCTTATGGAAGCCCTCCACGAAGAACTCAGAGAGGATAAAACCAATGATTACAGTGGCGTAAGTGAATTTTGAATGTTAATTTATTCTGTACAAATATATTTGATTTGATCATCTTCACACTACCTTAGTAGCAGGTGTTGTTGATATAAATTACGCGTGAACAAATATTGGTAATATGTTCACAAATATTTGTGTAATTGCTGGTTTTTTAGCAATTTTGCATATTTCTTAAGAGGAAACTACACCTTGATAGATTTATATTCACATCAAATAATGTTTATACTGTGTTAAAACTTGGGTATGTTTTATATATCGCTAGGTTTTATTCGCGATCTCGCCTGCGTGGAATCTATACTGTGCACGAAATACAAAAACAGGGACTGTAACGTAGGTAAATTTTCAAGCCGTCTATAATATAATTTAATGTGACGTATATAAGCTCGGATAAATGACTTGCTTTGATAAAATGCTAGTTAAATATATTAAATTGAGATTTGTTGTCACGCTCGTGAATGATAAATTGAATACGAATCCGTATCAATTCTTGATAAAAGCAGAGAAAGAGTAGTCAAATAGATTGCGAATGACATTGAAAGATGGAATGATATAGTCGTGTCGTGTTCACGTAGATATATTGGACCTTAGTAATTGTTTAATTATGATAGTCAAACTATTAATAAAATAAAATATACCTTCCGGGCATTCAGATACACTTCAATAATAATGTTTGAATAACATTTAACTTTATGTTAAAATTTAAATAAACCTTGAATGACTAACAATAAGTTCTAAATGTAAAGTATTGTAACTGTTTAAATAAGTTACAATTACAATAAAAATAAATCATCTTTAAATGTATTAAAAAATAAACTTAAAACCGAATCGATAACCGTTGGGGACAAAAGGTTTTTGAGTGGTGATCACAAATCGGACGCCATGTAGAACGGCTCCCTACTAGGTGGACTGCAGACATCTTGAATTTCACAAGGAACTATTGGAGGCAGATAACACGAGATCGTTCTGAGTGGCATTTTCGTGGGGAGGCCGTTGTCCAACAGAAGACGTCTATGGGCGTGATGGATGGCCGAATGGATAAAACTAAATTAAATCAAACCAGTTAATATAGAATTTTACACATTTTGTAAACATACATACAAAAGCCTGTTTTATAAAGGTCCAACCCTTTTAGCCTATTTTATAAAGGGTTGGAAAGACTACGGATTGCCATAAGTCATCCTGGCATACCTTCATCCCCTCATTCATTTTCATCAAGCTTTATGCATGCTCTACGATCAAAATCGAAATCAATTTGATTCAGAAAAGTACGTGGATTTTCCATTATTATGGTATTCAATAAAAATAATTAAATCATACATACATACAAATGTCGCAGGTTCAATAAAATCTCTTTAAATTAACTGCCTGGTCGGTCCAGTCTATTAGCATATTTTTGCAGCCACAAGTCCTGGTTAAATTCTAGCTGAAGTACAAAAATACTTTTATCTAGGTTAGCTTAGTACTAAACTCTAATTTTATCTTTGTGGTCAGTTAGCTCACTTTTTTACAGATGTAACTAAAGTTTGTTCATTTCTACTTACCCTTTCGGGATTAAAGAGAAATTGCTTTTTTTTTTTAATTATAATCCTAATTGATAGTAGAGCCGAAGCTAAGTCATTCATATTTTGCCATGCAAGCGGTTTACTAATAGTATTTAAGAGATAAAAAGCTCAAGAAAAAACCTAACGATTTTTTTTTTTTTGTGGGTGGGCCGCGGTCGGCGCTCCTCCGCACCACTCCGTCCGGGGCGACAGAGGGGCTTAAGCACGCAACTCCCGCGACCCACCCGAAAACCACGTCGCCTTCGTCGTTGGGCCGACCACTGGAGCAGCGTTAACTTGTCGTCAGTGGTCGGCCCGACGGAATACCCCCTATTGGGGTACCCTCCCATCCACCGACGTCCCCCCCTCGGGTAGGACGTCGGTCTTTCCTCACGCGGTCGGCTTCTCGGCGGGTGACGGACTAATCCCCGGTCACGTCACCCGCGGCCTCGGCTAAGGCGGCATGAGGCGCAGATAGTTGCGCCTGCGCCGCCCCAGTCGCCGGCGGCGGATCTCCTCATCGAGGCTGCGCTCCTCACGCAGGCGATCCGCCGCCTCCTTCCACGAGATCACTGTCTCGCAGAAGGCTGCGACCGCGTCCCAATTCCCGACGCTGTCGACCATCGCCCTAGCGATAGCCGGCAGCGTCAGGTCCGTACCGATGATTGCGACGAGTTCACAGCGCTGCACTGCCCAAGCCCCGCAGGCCTCGAGCGTATGGCGCGCCGTGTCCTCGTCGCAAAAAAAAAAACCTAACGATAACCCGTCTTCATCATCTCAACCCATACATGTCCCACTGTAAGGCTCGGGTCTTACACTATCGGAGGGAAATTGACCTACGGTGGTGAGACGTGTGCTTATAGACTTTTTTTCGAGTTTTCATCGATGCTCTTGCATCGATATTACATGCATATTATATCTCTTAATCGTCTTTTACGATATCCACGGGCAAGATGGTGCTGAATTGCATTCTTACTGCGTCACCATATGAGAAATATTTTTAAAAATCTAGGTATTTATTTAAATAGACGATAATAATTCCATTTAATTTTTATTTCAGATAAAAGTGACAGTGATCTGTCCATACATCGTAGATACGGGATTATGCAAAAATCCCAAAATTAAGTTCCCCTCACTGATGAAGATTGTAAAGCCGGAGGAGGCTGCAGACAAAATCGTTGATGCTGTCAGGAGGAACTATGATGAAATAACCATCCCGAGCTCTCTTTATTATCTCAATAAGGTAAAGATTCTGTGAATTATATATTTTAGAATAATCATCATCATCGTAGCCCGCATACGTCCCTCTGTTGGGCTCGACAATGGGAGGGAATTTGACCATGCTGGTCAGACATGTTGGTATAGGGTTTTATTTTGAGTTTTCCTTCTCTTGCACAGATGTTATGTACATAATGTATCCCTTGGTCATCTTTTACTACATGCAAGGGCCAGATAGGGAGTGGTGAATTCGTACTCTGTCACCACACTGATGGTAAGTGTTGCTGTCGCTCATGGACATTTGCAAGACCGCTGCCTACCGCGAAGAAAGTGAAGGGAGTGTGAATGCGTGCAATGAGGTTTGATGATACTAAAGGCATCACTAAAAGACACCACACGCAAACACCCTCAAAAAGTTAGGCTGCCGCCTCTCTCGCTCACCGAACGAAGCGCAGTAACAAATTGCTACTGCTCGGACGTTCATTTTCTGCGAGAGTGTGGTACCTACTACCCTGGATGGGCTGACCCGCGACTGCAGACAGACAACTGTCAACAGTCCTACCACTATTAAATATTTTAGAAAAATATATACAAATAAATAAAATAGTTGTAACTTTTTAAATTTCCGTGTGTAACGGAGTAAGAATACAATACATCGCTTTTCTCTTGCCTGTGAATCTTCTATGGTCAGCACACGCACTGTCCGTTCCACCCGGGGTAACACGCAACTTCATAACCCACCATATTCCCTACCCTTCGTTATTGGGCCAATCACTGGTACCGAGTTCCTTGACATCAGCTTATCGACAGGCTGGCGCCTGTCGATAAGCTGGACTGATAGATGAATTGAGTTGACAATATTTGCAGAAGAATTCTTAGCAAATATGTTATAATACAAGAACAAGTTTAATTGAAACAAGCCCATTTCATGATGTGTAGTTACTTGGCCTTTAGTATTTAGACTATATCTCGGTCATGGCTTGTAATCCATACCCTAGTTTCAAACTACTTTTACTTAAACATTCTTGTGGCCGTATGCGCTTTTATGTAGCGTCGACTGTTTTTAGTTTCAAATCTTTTGTCCAGATGCAAACGTGGTTTATTTCCATGCTCTTTGTCTAAATTGAATATTTTTACATAAAGAATTAGCATTCGCCGTTCGCATTCACTGTGTGCTTTATATAATGATTTCTGATGTTTACAGGAGTATTATAAATAAAACTATGTTTTACGAATTTTATCGCGTTTGTATTTGATTTTTGATTATCAGGGCTTGTATGCTTACTCTTAAATCTCGATTCCAATCCTAAACCCAATCGCAGCTCGAATTTGAGCAATTTGGTACTCTTGAAAGCGACACTAGCGCACAATTGGAATAAAATTCACTGGCATTTTTTTATATTAAATTAATTCGACTCTTGTCGATTAAGTCGTCAAATTTTTGCTACTCCCAATGTGATTTTGACATAGTTTAAAATCGTTAATATTACACAATTTGAAGAAAGCGCGTGATCGAGTCCGGTAACGTTATTAATTTAAAGTAATAAAAATCGGCACATTTGGTGAAAATAGCAACGGCAAATGCGAAGAATTCTTTCTCGATTTTGTTTAAGAGTACCAAATATAAGTTTGGTGATATTGGAATTGAATCGGATTCGAAATTAGAATTGATTTCAAAAGTAGACACACTGGTGGCCTGTAGTCTGCCCGGGACAATGAACGCCGATAAGGGTTCGAAACGTTCGATAATCAACAATCAAATACCAACGCGATAAAATACGTAAAAATCGTTTTATTTTTAATACGTAATACTCGCGTAAAAATCAGAAACTTATTTTATTATTATATTATTTATAATTTTAAAAATGCAGGAGGCTGTATGTTACTCATAAAATTGCCATTATCTCAGATTTATAGTCAAAATTATTATTACAGATATGCAGAGTTTTCCCGAAAGAGGTACCGCTATACTTGAAGGATTTCTTAGACTCTGGACTCGAAGCCGACTCCTAGTGGATTTATCGTAATCATTGCCAAAGATCAGTGTTGTATCTTAGTCATATCAACAATTAGTATAAGTTTAAGTTGGCGTGATTCAGGGTGTAATATGTACCATAATCCAAGACCAACTTAAAATGTATGATGGTTTAAAGAACTTTTAATCGAGAGTGATTAAAAATACTTTATCGTTTTTGAATTAAATAGTGTATTCTGAAATATTCTATCAAGATGAGAAAAAGTACTGAAAACTGTATTTATCTGTTTGCTCTAAAACTTGAAAAAAAAATAATATGGTTATAAAATGATAACACCTATGTTTCTTCTAGCTACATATTTTACATATTACAAAAGGATAGAAGATAGTAATTATATTTTAAAAAATATTTTGTATAAATAATAAATATTAGGTATTAAAATAAGTCGCCGGATTTGATATTGATTCCTAAATTTTTTACCTCAATTTTATATTTCTTATTTTATAGGCGTGTTTCAATTCAATTAAAATAATTCAGTTTGTAAATTTAGTACAAAAAAGAAATAAATACAAGTACTTAAAAAAAATAAAAATTAATTCATCGCTATAATGTTCTCCACTGAAATATCAAATAAATACAGTACGTCTTTATTTTTATGATATTAGAATAAACAGTACGATAAATAGTTTCCCACGGAGTGACGGTTTAAAAATTAAATTTAACACCTGTGGGTGTTTTAAAAGACGGCTAAAATCATATAATATGCAGATAACAACGACCCAAAAGAAGTAAAAATCATCACAAAAATATGTGCATAATCTCTTGTATAGTAGATCAATTTTCCTTCCACTGTGGCATCGGTCTCATAGCGGGGATGATATTTGTACATCCCGCGCCGATAATCAGAAAAGTTCTTTAACATTTAAGCCGATTATTATTATATAATTGCATAGAAATATTAACAATTAATTTCATCATTCATCATCATTTCAGCTCATATACATCCCATTGTTGGGCTCGAGCCTCTTCCACTATAGGAAGGAAATTGAACTTACTATACCATCCTGGTCGGACAGGTTGGTATAGGGTTTTATTTCGAGTTTTCCTTTAATTTTCCTTTTTAATTTATGAGAGTAGTATTAATGTGAAATTTCAAAATTTAATAAAGTTTTTTGTATGTTATACAAAAATAATCATATAAATAATAGAATGCCTTTAATAATTTCGTGTGAAAAAATAAATTATCAGGTAAAAGATGATAAATTTTCAAACCATGTTGATCGTGCAAGAAAATATTATGATATAGAATTTTTGAGTAATGAGCTCTACTAATGTAGATTTTTAAGCTATAAAAGTCAAGAAATAATTCGATGTAACTTAGTGCCTTGAAACTATTATTAGGTATGAATTAACAACTGTTGAAGTTCAATTCTTGCCTATATAATATACATTTACTAAATATACTATTACCTTTTTAGTATATGATATGTAAACCATCCTCATATCTTCATGTAGGTAAAGTTAACTTATAATGTAATAATTTTTAATTTGTTATTTGTCAATATTACATTAATTTGTAATGTTGTATTGTAGATGTTATTATAATAAATAACAAATATAATTGGTTATTTCAGATGATTATAATGCATTTCTGTTGAAAAAGTTTGCAGTTTTTAAACTTCAACAAAGAAAATAATGTTCAGTACACTGAGACAAATAAAGCAATAACTTATTTACTGGTAACCCTTACTCGAATATTGTTGTGGAAACCACTAAATGCACTAATTAACATTTTCATTAAAAGAGTTAGCAGTTTTTAAAATTATTTTTTAGGTTATTAACAATAAAGAGAATAATGATCAGTACACTGAGACAAATAAAGCAATAACGTATTTATTAGTAACTCTCAGATATTATTGTGGCAAACATTAAATGCACTAATTAGCATTTAGCATTGTAATTTATTTTATTGTATAAAACCACAAAATCTTAATTGTAGCTGCTCCATAAAATATGAAAGTATAAATTATAGCAACTTTAAAGTGTTTCTATGAACGTGCAAAGGCAAATTAAATCTATAATGAATGAATGAGAATAAAATTTTAGCTCGACAAATATTGAATAACAAAAATTCAATATGGATACATAAAAATCACAACATTAATAAATTTTGTATTATAAAGTTAATTAATACTGATTTTGCGTCTATAAATCAAATCTCAACAATAATATCTCAGTGCCATCCTAAAAAAATAATGATTTTCAATTTTTTGTAGCCGTAATATAGAACGTTGTGCATCTGAAGATTAATTTAAATAGTAAAGGATCCAGAGAGTAGAAGTTATATTTTATAAAATTCATGCAATATTACTCTTCGTGGGTACGGCGCAGACAGGTCTCTTATCTTTAATTTTAGCCGTCGATATAAAATTTTAGAAAAATATAAGAGTTTGTTTCTAGTGTAAGTTTCAAATATTGTTTGTCGTTTCATTTTTTATTAAGGGTTAGAGAATAAAGATTGAAAATTAATTTTATTAAAAACGTAGTTTTATTAATCCTACAGCACCTGAAAAAATCTTTTAGTTTTATGTATTATATTATTCTATTGGTTTGTTTGTTAAAAAGACTTAATTCGTTTAAAGTTATAAGTAAGTAACCGCAATAAATTGATCTTTTAAGAGTTAATTCATTAAATTGTATTTTTGAGTTTACAAGCAAATTAAGCGCTGGCGCTCACTTGACGGGATGGCAGGGCAAAATATTTTTGTAAGAAGAAATATTTGTGAATTTTATTTCGTTAAATCCTTATTAGCAAACTATATATTACTCCACGAAATATACGATTTAACAAATTTTTTACGCTAAACGTATGAAGATAAGATTCATTATCCATTCCTCTTACAAAAATCCTTTGCCGTACCATCCCACGCCATTCCGTTAACTCAGCGCTGACTTTAATAATACAATATACCCGTGGGAGACATCGTAAGAGTTATCAGGGTAGTCTAAATGACATAATCAAGTAACATCATGTCAAAAGAAAGGAAATCGAAACAATTGTTAAAACAGTAAGTCGACATTGTAAAGCTGTCAAAAATTGTTTTAGAGGACGCTTGTGGTTCAGCAAGGGGCAATTTAAGAGCTGAAGAAGAAAAGTCAATATAATCTTTACTACAAATATGTTGACCTCAATTAGCTTTAACCGATCCTATTTCAAAAGCCGATATTTATAGCCGTAACTACCAAATTACGTATAGGAAACTTACAGACACCAATAAATATTGAATAAATTCTCAAACTATTTATTTAAATTTTGTTTAAATAATATACTTCCTACGTACACAAGTCTACATAGATTTGGCGTACAACTGCCATACATCGAACAACATGAATTATATTTTCTTCAGACATCAAGTTTATGTAGTAATTCTTAAAGTATCAAGCATGCGGTTATATCTCATTATAATTTATCAACATTAATACAATTTGTACTATTGTACTGTACTTTTTACAAAATATGTACTATAAATGGGTACTAAGTATTTCACTTGATAGTGAATATTATTTAATGGTGAATAAAAAAAAGCCTTGAGTGAATACGGGCTAGGATTACAATGTATCACAAACCCTTACTGTTCGGTGGGATGCTAAAAATCGTCTGAGTAAGCACCAATGGACCCACCACTGAGGAACTTGAACACTACCAATAACTGTTAAACCACCTGTCAAATGGTTATAATCACTTATTTCCCCTTGGGAAGGCAAAAAATTAAACAGTAAAATCAATATTCCAATAGTTGAATTATATTCTTAACAGTCACAACAAATAGACATATGCATTAATATTTATAGGTATAATAAATCACTGATCTATCCATTCATCATCTTAAAAGGTGGAGAGTTATCCTACGCTATATATAATAAATAGATTTCGAGAAATATTGTTAATGACAATTTGTGCAGATGCCCATAACGTTTTGTGTAACAATTACAAATATTAAATACATTTTTATTTTATCTGATACTTACTACTGAGTGGGTCATTTGGGGAAAAATGTAAATCCAATAATACCATAAAAAATATAGTATCTGGCATGTCCTATGTCTGGTTAGATGTAACATGAAGTTCATGAACAGCTATCCCGTTGTGACAAGTTAAGAATTATAAGTATTTTATGTAATGTATCATAAGAATATAGTGTGTCTTATGTTAAGAATATAATGTATGTGATGGCTGACAGATCAACAGGAGAATGAACAACGGTACTCTTCTAAGAAACTGAATCTTAAACGATTGCCAATCTACTCTGTACTAAGCCTTGTCTTAAAGTGCAGATAGCATTATTTCACCTATAAGAAGCCTACGTCTAACAGTGGTGATTGATATGCTGATGAATGGTTGGATAGATAAACAGCAATATTATCCTGAAGTTTGTTTTTTCAGAATTATGCAAAGATACTAGTAACTGATACCAAAGTACCATTTGACAGGTATGGTTAAAAATTATGGTAATATATTTTTTATTACTGTTTTGAGATGTTTTTTATTTTTGTAAAATGAGATATAACTACATTTGGAAAGAAATTTGGAAGCCGTGCAGTTTAGGAACTATTGAAGTAAAACTTCTCTCTTCTTTCATCCCTTCTCTTCCTTCAATTATAATTATAATAATATATAAGTAAATATTATGGCTAAATTAATAAATTATAAAATTCTTTAGAAAATAATTTATAACCAATTTACTTTACATCCTAATAGTGTTTATAATTTTAATATATTCAAGATATTCAAATTAAATGTGAATTTTTATGAGTTTTTTTTATTTATTCATTATATTTATACCAAGTATCAAATGTGATCAGATAATTTTAATAAACGAATTAATTAAAAATCTGATGTATCTGTTGATAAATTAGAGCAAGTCAATAATTGGTACGAAATTCAAGAATTATTAGTGAATATCTGCAACAATATAATCATACGAAATTGATAATATATATTTTTAGGGTTTTATAGAAATTATTCAAATTCGCTTTGTAAGTGTATTATTTACTGCAAATTTTTTAATTATATTTAAGGATAGAATAGACGATCACTAATTTTAACACTGATAATTATTTTATTTTAATTTCAATTACCTTTAATATCAATATACTGTATATCTTTGTGTACCAAAGATTTACACATTTTTTTTATCCACTACTCTAAGCAGAACTGATTATGTTTTTTTATATAAAATAGCTTAACAATTATATTTTATATGTTACATTTATATTATTTCTTGTCCACGCTAATTTTTCTTTTCTTTTTTAATTTTAACAGCCGATGCTCTATAATTTTAACTTACGTTCTCATCAAGTTTGACTTCATCTCAGCCCATATATGTCCCACTGTTGGGCTAGGGCCTCCTCCATAATGGAAGGGTACTTGACCTACTATACCACGCTGGTCAGACGTGTTGGTATAGGGTTTTATTTCGAGTTTTCCTTCTCTCGCATTGATGATATATGCCTTTTATATCCCTTAGTCGTCTCGTACGATCACCCACGGGTAAGATAGGGGGTGGTGAATTGTATTCTTACTCCGTCACCACACGGAAACTTTGACTTATTTTTTCCAATTTAACTTTTATTTTACTATATTTATCTCCAATATTAACATTTAAAGCCCACAGGCGATTATACAATCAAAATATTAGAGCATTATATGCAATACTTTAGCAACATCAATAATATTAAGACTAGGAGACTATTATATTACAATCACGTTACATATAGACACATAGCTAATTTTACTAAAAATCTTTAAAGAAAATGCTACGTACAGTATATATCTTATTCAATCCACCACAATATTAAAATGACAGTATGTACTGTGTCTTATATTTAAATTTGAAAGTACCCAAAGTTGGTATCACAAGTACATTGATTCCAATTTTTTCAGTTTAAGTGTTATAAAAATAATTATCAACTTTTAATAACTCTGTTTACTATTAGAATCACTGCTATCACCGCGAAAGCGTTTGCTTACTGTATTACGTATTTAATGATAATTTATAAGAAACGAGAGAATTTAAAATAAATAAGACAGTCCTTCACAAAAGAAAAAATAATAAGCCTATTAAATAAATACTTTTTTACAATAAAAATCGTGCGCGATAACATTTCTTTTTTGCTCAAGTGGTCCTGCCGTAACTATAACTAACATATACATTCTAAAATCTAACTTTTCTGACACAATTAGTTGAAATATATTCCAAGTTCTTGACCGCCGTGAAATTGTAGCAAGATGAAAAATAATAGACAATCGGTGTACTATAATGTGAGATCATAAATGTACTGAAGGCATAACAAAGCAGCGAATTTTTGAGGCATAGATTCAATTCCCATGCAAAATGACTTTTTGCAATTTGCTAATAACTGTTCTAATCGATTTATTGTAATTTATATTACTTAATTGTACGTTGGTGAAATCTCGCACATTACAAGAATTTACTTTTGTAGTGAAGGGTACCATACATAAAAATCTTCAGAGCGATTAAGAATTTGGCGATATTTTTAACACAATTATATTTATTTACTATTTTAACTAATAATTGACTTCACTTTATTATTATAATGTAAGAGAAGCAATAAAATACTAAAGAACGCCTGCACCTGTAGTCGTAACATACAACATTATACAATATTACAAATGAGCCAAAAACCGTTTATTTGTAATATTGTATTTAGTACTTTTGGAATAATTAATTATTTGTTTATCAGCTTGACTTTAAAAAGAGCTACTGAGGTGGATTTTTTTGAAGCGTTTAATGGCCTTTTCGAGATTAAAATTATGTAGCAGTGTTTAAAACTATTTTTGCTGTTTATGTTTTGAGTTTGCTGTTTGCTGGCTATTTTAATCGTAGTAAATTACAAAATAGGGCCCGATACATAGCAAGTGAATATAAAATAAGTTAAATATAACTTCAAAATCCTAATGTAACTTATAATTAACACAATATAACTTATAATTACCACAATATAACTTTTTTATTAATCTAAGTAAGCTTATTATATTTTATACTTTGATTACATATATACGTAGCAGAATTCTTTCGCACAATGAAAATATTTATTTCTTTACAACCTGGTCCACTACATTAAAACTCTATTTATAAATTTTATTAAATATATTTTCTATTAACTAGAAATATTTAAAAACATCAGTAATGAAAATGCCAACAAAATTCACCTTTTTAATACGCCTTTGGCTTAACATTGCTGTTACACACTTCATATCTAATTCCCTTTCCTTGCGAGTAAGCCAAAACATGTTTTTTTTTTCCTCTCAACCCATACAAATCCCACTGCTGGACTCCTTCGCAATAGAAAAATTTACCTAATATATTGGTCAGACGTATTGGAATAAGGTTTCATATCGAGTTTTCCTTCTTTGGCATCGATGTTACAGGTCTATATCCCTTAATAAAAATTGGTTAATCGCAAGGAACTGAATATATGCTCCAATACATTATTAAAACATACTGTATCCCATTTTTGGGTATACTGTGTCCCATGGTTGTGTGTTGACTCATTTCCACGAAGATATTAGCAGCAATAAACATTTCACTATGTAATATTTAATGCTATATAATAGTCACCATTGTCGTCAGTATTGCTTTATATTTAATAGTTCTACGTTTCATGGACACTATTGTGAATTTATTGCAATATTATAAAAAAAAATACACTTTTTGGTTCAACAGATAGTTTAAACGACAAAAAAGGCGGTTTTGATTTATTTTTACACACAATGCCACATGTAAAATCAGATGGATGTTATTTTGTTAAATATATAATTTATTATTATAATTTACCTTCCAAATATACGTTAGTGATTACGCAATTCTGGTACCAATAATATATTATCAAAAGAAAAACAAAAGTCCATTGTTGTAAGCAGTTTTAGTATTATATAAGTTTACGTTAATATTAGACGTTTCCTATATTATTCTCCTCAGTGCTCAGTTGATGAGGTGGGTTATCTGTATTTGGAATTAGTTTTGCCTTATCCAAGTCGACAGCCAAAGTGTAATAATTTCTAGTGTTTACGCGAGTATTACACATTGTAAATTAAACTATTTTACGGATTTAACTATTATACGAATCTATTTGATTTTTAATTGCCCGACGTTTCGAACACAGTATTCATGGTCACGGTCACGCGTGAATAAAATCTGTAAAATAGTTTTATTTACAGCCAAAGTCTAAGTTAAAAACCAAATCCTCAATTAGCTATGCTTTATTCCAAGTGCTTATAAAACAAAACAATATAAAAATAATATTAATATTTGCTATACACATTTCCAGTCATAATTTGTACGTATAGAAGAGAGTTATATGGTTATTAAATTAAAATATATCGACGTCCTTCAAGTGTTGATAATTGCGGTCCCAATAGCCCCCGTTGTACAGCCAATCCTCCTGCTTTGTGTACGGATTAGTGCCTTGGCTGAACCATCTGAAATACGTTTCGTATTTATTTTTTATTACTATATATTTTCATTTTTACCTTCATTGATACCTTCGTTTATACACTCCTTACTGCTAGGCTTTCTCTATATATGAACTATACTATTTTTTTTTTTTTTGTGGGTGGGCCGCGGTCGGCGCGCCTCCGCACCACTCCGTCCGGGGCGACAGAGGGGCTTAAGCACGCAACTCCCGCGACCCACCCAAAAACCACGTCGCCTTCGTCGTTGGGCCAACCACTGGAGCAGCGTTAACTTGTCGTCAGTGGTCGGCCCGACGGAATACCCCCTATTGGGGTACCCTCCCATCGACCGACGTCCCCCCCTCGGGGAGGACGTCGGTCTTTCCTCACGCGGTCGGCCTCTCGGCGGGTGACGGACTAATCCCCGGTCACGTCACCCGCGGCCTCGGCTAGGGCGGCATGAGGCGCAGATAATTGCGCCTGCGCCGCCCCAGTCGCCGGCGGCGGATCTCCTCATCGAGGCTGCGCTCCTCGCGCAGGCGATCCGCCGCCTCCTTCCGCGAGATCACCGTCTCGCAGAAGGCTGCGACCGCGTCCCAATTCCCGACGCTGTCGACCATCGCCCTAGCGATAGCCGGCAGCGTCAGGTCCGTACCGATGATTGCGACGAGTTCACAGCGCTGCACTGCCCAAGCCCCGCAGGCCTCGAGCGTATGGCGCGCCGTGTCCTCGTCACAATCGCAGTGGTGGCAGGACGGTGTACTCTCCCTCCTAACGACCTTGTGCAGGTATTTGGCGAAGCACCCATGCCCCGTCAAAACCTGCACCAGTCGGAAGGAGAGCACCCCGTGCCGCCTCTCCAACCACTGCATCAGCACCGGCCGGAAGGCCTCCACGGTTCGCACCCCGAACCGAGGCCTCTCCAGCCGGACTGCCCAACGGGCGATGACGTCTCGGCGGGCGTCGACGCGCCAGGCGGTGAGATCCCTTAACGAGACCACACCGCCCTCCGCTCGCACCCCCGTCACCCGCCGATATAGTCCGGCGAGCATCTCCGCCTCCAGGTCCCACGGGGGAGTCCCGGCCAACAGGCACGCTGCCTCCGTCGCCACCGTGCGGTATCCGCGGATGGCCCTGACCGCCATGACCCTCTGTGGTCGCCACAGAAGGGCCCTAAGTCGGGCGGTCATGGACCCCGCCCACACCGGTGCGCCGTACAGGGCCATCGACCGGATGACCCCCGCGTACAGCCGTCGGCACGCAGCGCTCGGTCCGCCCACGTTCGGCATAAGCCACGATAGGGCGGACGCCGTGCCGACGAGCCGCGGAGCGAGCCTACGGAAATGCTCCCGGAACCACCATCGCCCGTCGAGCACCAGGCCCAAGTACCTCATATGGGCCCGGATGCTGATGTCGACCGAGTGGACGGTGATCGAGACGCCGATGGGAGGGCTCATAGTGCGCCCATGGAACAAGAGGGCCTCCGTCTTGTCCAGGGCGACCCTCAACCCCAGCGCCTCGATCCGTCTGACGACCTCCTCGGTACCCGAGGTCGCCAGGCTTACCGCCTCTTCTAGCGTCCCACCGCGGGCTGTGACGAGCGTGTCGTCGGCGTAACAAATCACGCCCAGCCCGGGCGGGAGGCTCCCCCTCAACGCCCAGTCGTAGCCGATGTTCCACAGGGTGGGTCCGAGGACCGACCCCTGTGGGACACCGCACGTCATGGGCGTCCGCACAACGTCCCCTGCTCGGTCGGTGCAGAGGACGCTGCGCCCCTCCAAATAGTATATATGAACTATACTATAAGAACTCTCTACTATAAGAACGAAACTGTCACTTTATACCACGATAGTCAGGCGGTTCCGTATAGGGGGTTTTATTTTGACTTTTCCTTGTCTTGTATTAAAGCTATATAATATTCCTTACTCATATTTTACGATATCCACGGATAAGGTATGGGATGGTAAAAAATATACCATAAATAATAAAACATTATATAAAAAAAAAAAAAAAAAATTAAAAAGCTTTTATTTATATGCTCTAAAACAAAGAAAATAAATTTTGAATGCAATCAAACCCACCATTTTATTAAATTATAAAATTTATACCGATATAAATTCAAGCTAATCTATCGACAGGAAGTGGTTCTAAATTAACTGGCAAGATTAAATAAATAACAGAAGAAGAAGAATAAATAGAAGAAGAAGAAGTTTAAATAAATAATAATAATAACTAATTTAGCTTCATAACAGAATATATCACAAAATATGAATACTGATTCTTAAATACACTTTTAAATAACTCTCAATCTGGACTAGTAATCCTGTATTTCAAAGGTAACAGGACAAAAAATAAGTGACGAGATACTTTAATAGTATTAAGCATTAATTCTTACCTGGCCTGCCAAGCTTCTGTAGATTTCTTGAGCAATTTCCTAGCGGTTCGCTGTTTCTCCTCTAGTCTAGTCTTTTCTGCCGCCGCACCGTCGATATCCCCCTGTTCCAGAAGTCGTACGTCTGGTCTAAGCCGACTATCGGTCGGGCAGAGCTGACCCTTCATATCACGTTCTAACTCATTCAAAGACATGGCGAATTCAGTGAATTGATAGTACTGGAACAGACATAATACAACTGCTGTAATAACCGACTATGATGAAGTCGAAAAAGAGGGTTAGGCATTTGATTTAGCTACCGAATTGGCCACGGAAAGAAATCGGTACCAGAGATCGACCCGGGTCGCGTACACAGTAGGTTAAAGGGCTGCATGTCGCTCATCCATCACCGTACAGATTGGTCGGCACATGTCCAGACAATATGTTTATATGGCAGATAATAACTATTCACCGACCTTACTAATTTTTTTATTTAAAAAAATCATTTAACGTATCATTTGATACGTTATTAAATTCGTCTTGTGTCACTGCGCGATTGTTACTAGGCACATCAAATTCAAATTAATAAGAAAATCAAAATTATGGCTATTAAGAGTATGATATATATATTTTTTCATTTATTTATTCCGCGGTGTCTGAAAACAAAGGTTAATAACCAGTGTGTGTTACCAGCGATGACTTACGGCACTGAAACGTAGTGTCTAAATATCGGGCCTCATAAAAAAGCTCAAAGTCGCTCAACGTGCTATGGAGAGGCTCGGTATTTCTCTACGTGATAAAATCCGGAACACGGAAATCCATAGAAGAACGGGTATAAACCACATAGCCCGCAGAATTAGCACGTTGAAATGGCAATGGGCAGGCCACATCGCTCGTCGAACTGACAAACGTTGGGGAAGAAAGGTTCTTTCTTGAGTGGCGACCACGAATCGGACGACGCGGCATAGGACGACCCCTCACTAGGTGGACTGACGACATTCTCAAAAGTCGCAGGAAGCCGTTGGATGCAAGTGGCGCAGGACCGTTCCGAGTGGCATTCTCATGGGGATATGCCTATGTCCAGCAGTGGACGTCTATAGGCTGATGGATGGACGAATGGATGGAAATTTATTTTTCAAGACCCTCATTAATATCGTCTTCAAAACATCAAAATAAAGGGCTTTAAAATGCAGGTATGAAAATGTATGCAATCATGATTATGACACTGCAGTTGTTTTTTTTTAATATTATTTTATAAATACATATTACGAATATTATTATATGGAATGTAACATATGACAACTTGATTGTAAGCGATACGATCTAAGATCTAAGGAGTGGTGTTATGAGGTAATTATTAAAGATTCTTAACTAGTTAATATTATGTAAAAAATATATATAAGTTTTACAACTTAAAATTACAAAGATTATTTTGAAGTCCTCGAGAAACTAATTAGGCTACTTCAATATCTTTACTAAACGCTTTACTTTTCGCTTTATGTTTTCTTTACGGTTTCTTCTATACTTATCCGTGTGGTGACGGAGTAAGAATACAATTCAGCACCCCCTCTGTAGCCTGTGGGTGTCGTAAAAGACGACTAAGGGAATAATATACATTTAATATATATGTAAACAAAGGAAAACTCGAAATAAAACCCTATACCAACACGTCTGACCAGCGTGGTATAATAGGCAATTTCTCTCCCATAGTGGAAGTGGCTCTAGCCCAACAGTGGGACGTGTATGAGCTGAAATGTGCTGATGACGGTTTCTACTTCGCTACTTTATACTTTCTTACTTTGACAATCCCTTGCTGCTGGATGCCTGCTAGATGTATAGACAGGATATGTCAAGAGATCTCACCTGTGCGCTATTAGGTGGTCTAGGTCTCGCCTCCCACAACGTAACTGAACCAGGAATATCGATGTTATAAGACTCGTCCGGCTTCGGTACGTCTTCCGAATTATCGCCGTCATCAGGCTGCAAATTAATCAATTAAATCTTTAAATTTCTTCATTCATCATCATTACGGTTCATATACATCCCACTGCTGAGCTCGAGCCTCCTCCACAATAGGAGAGAATGGAAGGGTTTTATTTCGAGTTTTCCTTCTCTTGCATTGATGTTATACGCGCATTATATCCCTTAGTCGGCTTTTACAACATCCTCGGGCAAGATAGTGAGTGGTGAATTGCATTCTTACTCCGTCATCACACGGAAAATTTTCTACTTTAAATATCTTGCAATATAAATAGTTATATTGACAGAGAAGGATATCTTTATATATACAATTCTTCTATCCATGTGCATGTGACTGAACTCCTAAACGACTGGACAGATTGTAATCATTTTTTTGTATGTTCCACTGGATTCGACAATGGTTTCGATTAATAATTGTACCTGGTAGATTATGCTACAAGCGATTTCAAGGAGAATTCTTTTAGATTTGAACAGAATAGCAGTTTTTGGGTCAGCTAGTTTACATATAAGTCTATACCTACGCATGTTCCAGCGTATATTTTACATAGTAAATTTTTTTTGTTATTAATGGAGGAAGAATATGACCAGCTAAGTTCTAATAACTTATATAGTAAGACAGAAGTTTTATAGTACTAGAAGTTTTATAATACTTACATCCTGAATAGACATAGATCTCAATGCTCCTACTTTGAAGCTATTCAATTTAGCGAGCATCTTCTTTGGTGTGTGGCTAGGGGTTTGAGAGGAAGCCTCTTCACCACGATCACGGGCCCACTGCTCGTATGCAGCAGCGCTACAGCACTTGATGTACTCTGTCCATTTTCCATAGAGGAATTTGATGCGCTTTTTGCTGAAAGTAAAAACTTATACTTATAGATGTTGTTGATATAAAATTTAGAATCCGAATACGAATATCATCATATCGATTTCGGTTAGGTTATCGACATAAATTTCGAATTATCTGACAGTTTCGGATAGTTTCGGTTACGGATATTGATTTTTAGGTAATTGTACAAGGGAAAAAGTTAAGTGTTATTCTCCGTTGGAAAGACTTATGTCAGGGCTTTGATCGGAGAATTAGTCCGTCACCCGCTGAGAGGCCGACCGCGTGAGGAAAGACCGATGTCCTCCCCGAAGGGAGGACGTCGGTCGATGGGAGGGTACCCTAAATAGGGGGTATTCCGTCAGGCCGACCACTGATGACAAGTAACCCTGCTCCAGTGGTCGGCCCAACGATGAAGGCGACGTGCAGGTGGGGTGGGTTGCGGGTGTGCGTGCTTACGCCCCTCTGTCGCCCCGGACGGAGTAGTGCGAGGAGCGCGCCGACCGCAACCCACCCCCAAAAAAGAAAAAAAAAGGACTTATGACTGGTTCAAAGAATATCTGCGGTAACGCCTCTTATTTAGATTCCGACCGTATTCGAAATTATTTAAAAATTCTATATCTGTTTCGATTCGGCTTTGAATATATTTTCATATTGGAAATCCTATAATTATGGTTACGGTTACGGAGCTCCATAATACTCGTAACTTATACTATAGCTTATAGTATGATATCTGGGCTGGACTGGCTTGTAGAATTCTATTTTTTAATCTTGGCATAAGTGCTTTCAAAATTTACTTTTCAATCCGTTTGCTTAGTTTTAAAAAATTGCATGTTGGGTTTGAAGAGCACTTTTCTGTCCAAAATACGACACATTTCAGAAGAACTGTGAAGAACATTTCAGAAGAAAATGTGTGTATTGTGTACAATACACACATTTCTCCACAATACACACATTTTCTTCTGAAATGTTTTTTAAACTCTGGATAACCCGCTCAGCCTCTCTCCGTTAAACATATTCATATGTTTAACGGAGTTTGTACTGAGAATAATTTAGCTTCTGCTGGAACGTGTTAATATCAAACATTTTCGAATAATAAGTAGTTGACCAAAGAATCGTAAGACAAGGGTTACAAAGATGTGAAATAAACTATACCTATTTAAAACTCCACCGTCGCGGCAATATCGTCAGGAATTGAGTTCTTAAAACGTCCATTGTTTTAGAATAACATACGTTTTTTAAAATGAATAATCCCACCATATACACTCACTACTGTAACTCCTGTAAGCCAAGATCCACAATAATTTTCGTATAAGAAACTGCGGTTTGACCCTCAGGAAGTCCCGGAAAACGTTTTTAATAGTCTTGGGACCCACAAAATATATAATTCGAAAAGAAAAACAATAAAAAGGGAGGAATTGGAAAGAGGAGTAGGAATAATATACTTACTTAGCATCCATAATATGTCCATCCACCCTGTGCAGATCTCTGTTGTTAAAACCAGCCGGCTTGAAAACGAGATTAGCCTTCAATCCTGCGCCGCCATGGCATGTCACTTCCATCGCTCCAAATTGCTCAATCCATAGCTTACCAACGATTACGTTATGAACGCAACAGTTTACGTTACTCCAAGTGTAAGCTTCTCCCCACCTGAATGATGAGAACTCCTTATGTATTTGGATATTTGTACTATATCTTTTATCCATCCTATTACTCGTAGTTGACGTAAAAGTCGACTAAGGGACATGATATGCAGATAGTATCTATGCCATAGAAGGCAAACTCGATATAAAACCCTATAGCAATATTTCTGATCAGCGCGGTACAGTAAATCAATTTTCATTCCATTGTGAAGGAGCCCTAAACCCAACAGTGACCCTTTATGATAAATGATCATCAATTAAAATTAATATGCTTGCATTGTAAATTTTAAGAGTGGTGCCACTTTTAAAGATTTCATATAGTTCATTTAAAATATAATTATCTCCACAATGGGAGGGCAATTGGGCTACCATGCCACGCTGGTTAGACGAGTTGGTATAGGGTTTTATTTCGAGTTTGCTTTCTCTTGTATAAATGTTATATACTTTATAATTCCTTAGTCGTCTTTTACGACACCCACAAAAAATGGAGGCAGTAAGAAAAAGACCCTGTAGCAACTCGTCCAGCGTGGTATAGTAGGTTAATTTCCCTCCTGTTGTGGGAGAGGCTCGAGCCCAACAGTAGGACGTATGTGCTATTAGCTTATTATTCATTTTATAATGCTTATTATTAATTTAGCTTATTATTAATTTTATAATGCAAGTTAATTTATAATCGTGAAATTCAAATATGTTTAACAATAACTTAACATTTATAATTTTCTAACGTCTATAAAGGTGAATTACTTCTAGTATCCGTTTCGTAAATAATTAATTGAGGGCTATAAATTTAAGAAAACGAAGATATATTGAAGACGATTAATGTAATTAAGATTCGGAAGTACCTGGTAAACTAATTTTGTTTAAAATATTAGAAGCTGACCAGCTAATCCTAACCGATAATAATAGATAACCTACATCAAAATTTTAGGAACAAAAACAGATTGTCCTTACTAATATTATAAATGGCTCCGCGGTACTATAAAGTAAGGATGTTTGTTTGTTTGTTTGTTTGTTACGCTTTCACGCTTAAACCACTGAACCAATTTCAAAAATTCTTTCACCATTGGAAAGCCATAATATATATAGGCTATATTTTATCCCGGTATTCCCTCCCATGTGGAGGAGGCTCGAGCCCAGCAGGACGCATATGAGCCGACATGAGATGACTCTATTAGGATGCAAACGGCGTTCATCTAAAATTATATTTATATCGGCAAGTGACACAACATCTCTGAAGTGATAATGTGATAATGAAAGTAATTATGCCAATTGACCTACGCCGATCAGACAAGTTGGTTTTTATTTTGAGTTTTCCGTCTCTTACATAGTTGTTATATGCGTATTATGTCTCATAATCATCTTTTACGACACCCATGGATAAAGTAAGGAGTGGTGAATTGTAACGAACATATCAACAATAATCAAAAAACGATCTTAGGTGTTATTTTCATAAACATCAAACATACATAGAACTTCAATGTTACCTTGGCAATTCAACAGTGACATGCCCCTTTGGTTGAATTTCGACGCTCTTGCCACAAAACTTCAGTTTGGGATGAACAGATCCGTGGAACACGAAGTGGGGGCTGTCTGCGTGGAATGCAGATACTGGTGGGTGATGTGATACCTACAAAAATATTTTCTTTATAGAAGACATCAAAAGAAAATCATATGATGGATACAATTTTCTATCCATCCAGAATGTCAACAGTTGGTCATAGGCCTTTCCATATGAAAGCATTGCATTCAAGGGCTCCCTGCAACTTACAAGATATCACAACTTACAAGATACCACCGCGCTACGTCGTCCGATTCGTAGTCGCCAGTCGAGAACTTTTCTTCACCAACGGTTGTTGGTTCGACGAGCGATGTGGCCTCCCAATTGCCATTTCAACGTGCTTATTTTTCAGACTATGTCGGTAATACCCATTGTTCTACGGATTTCTACATGCCGGATTTTATCATACCGAGCATAGTAGATTGAGCGACTTTGACACTTTTTATGAGGCCGACATTTAGAGACAACGTAAAATTATAACTACTTGTTATACTTTTCTTCAATTGTTAAAAATCAATATAATTAAAAAGATCTTGACTACACAGACGGCGCAGTGGGTTCTATACCCACGCAACGCAATATTTTGTAACATCCAAAAATCATTATTCTGAGTCATAATCATGATTTTGCTTTTATCATAAATACTCGGGACGACTTGGTGAACTACACAGATGGTGTGATTAAAATACAGACTGACAGTGCTATTATCGTGCAACTAGAAGGTGGTGTACCACATACTTGAAGTATAGTCTGACCGAGATCGAACAGCATCACGCACGACTGAAATTGTCTTCGAATACTTCTAATTATCAGCCATCTTTACGACAAGTAAAATATACAATTTAAAAAGGAACGACATCACTACTCTTGGCTTTAGCATTCTGCATTAAGCTTACCTGTTCACAAACAGCCCTGAACTCTGGCCGCTCAAGTTCATATGTTTCACCAAGTAGAGGATTGAATGGCTTCCCCAAACGCTCCCAATTCGATGCGAGAGCACTTACAGCAAATGCTGTGAAAATAATAAAAAAGATTAAATTCCATAGAATACACAACTCTAGTCGGATCTTATGTAATGGTAATAATAATCATTATCATCATAGTTTATAATTGTGTTCCATTGCTGGTCTTCACCACAATGATAGAAAAATTGGTCTACTATACCACGCTAGTCAGACGGGTCGGTATAAGGTTCTATTTCGACATTTCATTAATTTGCGCAGATATTGTCTGAATTATATAATCCCTTTTTTTTTTAGGGTGGGCTGCGGTCCGCGCACTCCTCGCACCACTCCGTCTGGGGCGACAGAGGGGCGTAAGCACGCACACCCGCAACCCACCCGAACACCACGTCGCCTTCGTCGTTGGGCCGACCACCGGAGCAATATTATAATCCCTTAGTTGTCTTTTACAACACCCACTAGCAAGAAAGGACATGGTGCATATATGATCTGTGCAAGATAAGGAAAACTCGAAATAAAATCGGATAGGAATGCGACCGCAACAGAGATGAACAGGCAAGAGACTCATCGGGAATATCTATTATTTTTATTTTTTACTCATTTCTAATATATAAAATTGTATGTAATATGTCTTTTAACTACTAGCTCCAGTGATACCCTTCGAGCCACAAGATACGTATTATAATTCACAAATGTAATTCAAACGATATTGGCTGGACCAGATCCCACAAGCGACGTCCAATCACGAGTTAACTACTAGAGAAGCCATCACTCTCATCAACCCCTATGGAGGGAAAAGGAAGACCTGTTCCGCAGCTACCGCAAGCAGATCCTTCAATGTGCATAACCAACACCCTATGTTACAAACGTAAACCACAATCAAAATAACAAAAAATCGTTAGGTAAAACAAGCTATACTTTACAGTAATCTTATATATATAAAAGTGAGTCGTGTTAGTTACACTATTTATAAGTCAAGAACAACTGTACTGATTTGGCTAAATATTGGTGGGGAGGTAACTTAGAACCAGGAGATGGACATAGGATACTTATTATCCCGTTTTATTTTAATGGTGTTTACAAGATTTCGCCAATAACTCTTTTATCCCGTTCGATCGCGTTCACGTGTGACGTGACATAAAATGTCAAAGAGAATACAAGTCACTATCAAGTCACCCCAAAAAAGGTAATGTATTGTAGAAGGGTAAACATTGCCCCATATATGATATATTAACGAGACGAGTAATATGTACAACTAATTTGTCCTTATTTTGAGTATTCGTATGATGAATGTGATAATATATTTGCAAGTTAGCAATATTTTTTTATATACAATATATTTTCGTGTAAATATTGTGATACGCCGGTCAGAATATTTATTTCTTTAAATTTCTCTCCCAGTGAAATTCTTGGGTCTAGATAATGAATGGTGCGGACAGCCCTTTTTTGGAGAACAAAGATTTTATTCAACTACGTGGAGCAGATCCACAGTAATATGCTGTAAGACATAAGACTGGAAATAAGTAAAATAAATTATTCTAGCTGTTTAAATATATGTTAATATACAATTTTTTTTACTGCTCAATTTCCCTCCTATTTTGACAGAGCCTTTTTTTTATTGCAAACGGTAGGCAACGAGCAAATAGTACACCTGATGGTCGGTGATGCTGCCGCTCATAAACCTTTGCTAGGCCGCCGCTTACCGTGAAGAAAGTGAAGAGCGTAAGAATGCGTGTAATGGGGTTCGGTAATACTTAAGGCATCACCAAAACCCAACGCACGCAAACCCCCTCAGAAAGTTGGGCTTCTCGCTCTCCGAATGAAGCGCAGTAACGCAGCGCACAAATTGTTACTATTCAGACGTCGGTTTTCTGCGACAGTGTGCTACTACTCTGGACGGATTGGTCCGCAGCTGTAAATATCTCCTGTCAACAGTGTGGTATCACTACTTAAGTAATGGGGCTCGAGCAATGGGGTATTTATCATCTGAAATCTATATATATTATATATATAGATATAGGAGAGGCGGGTTTTGCGAGCGATATATTGACTCATCACCATATCTCTGGAACCATAAGGCGTACAGACTTGAAATTTGGCAGAAATATTCCTTTCATCGAGTAGAGGTCAGCTAAGAACGGATTTTATGAAATTTCGCCTGCAAGGGGTGTTGCAGGAGCGTTAACAATAATATACATATAAAGGAACAGGGTGATCCGAAACTACTGAAGCTAGAAAAATTAAATTTGGACCGTAGTTTCATTTCGTAACTTAGGCACCCACTAAGAAAAGATTTTTTGAAATTACACCCCTAAGGGGGTGAAACGCAACGGTAAAGTCTGTATGGAAAGAAAAAAATCTTTAGCTACTGTCTTCAAATTGAATACAAATATTTTTTAATAAAAAAAAAGAAATGTGGTGTCGTGGGACACCAGGTAGGAACGAAGTTCCTTCGGCTAATGTAGAATCGACACAATTTGCAAAAAGAATCAAAATTCAGGGCTCTTTTAGTTGGTGTCCTTGTTCCGAACATTGTTAGTTTCTAATTATAAAATTTATTGTGACTAAACTATTGGGTGTAGGCTCTTGAAATTTAGGTTTTTTAGTATTAAATCGGTTCTACTGGAAATTCTATGAGGTTTGTCAAAAATCCGGAGTTCCTGCGGTCAAAGATGTCTGATTTATGGCAGTTTGGGGTTTGAACGATGTTTCACATCAAAACAGGGGGAGAGGGAAGTTTCTAATGGGGGGTAGGGGTAGTCCGGGTGGCAATATGCGGTGCAAGGGGGGTCAAAATTTCTATCAAAAATGGTCTAGCACTTATAGTTTTTGAGATACGGCGGTCAAAACAATTGTAGGTTGAACGATGTTTCACATCAAAATACTATCACATTTTTCTTCGTACTTCGTCTCATTTAACGGTTTTATTCCACGCACTTTTTCTTACGGCTCATTTAACGGTTTTATTCCTCCCACTTTTTCTTACGGTTTTTACTATCACATTTTTTTCAATTCGGTCGCGCAGCAAAATCCCTATCTCCTCCAAGCCTGCCGTAAGGAACTTCATTCCAATAAATAAACACGTGTTTCAGCGTTTCTTCATTTTCATCCTCTAAGGGTGTAAAATAGGTAGAAAGATGTCAGTTTACTGACTTATCACAGGGCCGAAACTATTGAAGCCAGAAACATGAAATTTTGACATTAGTTTCTTTGCGTGACGTAGAAACCCACTAAGAAAAGGTTTTTTGAAATTCAAACTCTTTTTTTTTTTTTTTTTTTTGTGGGTGGGCTGCGGTTGGCGCGCCTCCGCACCACTCCGTCTGGGGCGACAGAGGGGCTTAAGCACGCAACTCCCGCAACCCACCCGAAAACCACGTCGCCTTCGTCGTTGGGCCGACCACCGGAGCAGAGGAGCAGAGTTAACTTGTCGTCAGTGGTCGGCCCGACGGAATACCCCCTACTTGGGGTACCCTCCCATCGACCGACGTCCCCCCCCTCGGGGAGGACGACGGTCTTTCCTCACGCGGTCGGCCTCTCGGCGGGTGACGGACTAATCCCCGGTCACGTCACCCGCGGCCTCGGCTAGGGTGGTATGAGGCGCAGGTAGTTGCGCCTGCGCCGCCCCATTCGCCGGCGGCGGATCTCCTCATCGAGGCTGCGCTCCTCGCGCAGGCGATCCGCCGCCTCCTTCTGCGAGATCACTGTCTCGCAGAAGGCTGCGACCGCATCCCAATTCCCGACGCTGTCGACCATCGCCCTAGCGATGGCCGGCAGCGTCAGGTCGGCACCGATAATTGCAACGAGTTCACGGCGTTGCGTGGCCCAAGCGGCGCAGGCCTCGAGCGTATGCTGCGCCGTGTCCTCGTCGCAATCGCAGTGGTGGCAGGACGGTGTACTCTCCCTCCTAACGACCTTGTGCAGGTATTTGGCGAAGCACCCATGCCCCGTCAAAACCTGCACCAGTCGGAAGGAGAGCACCCCGTGCCGCCTTTCCAACCACTGCATCAGCACCGGACGGAAGGCCTCCACGATTCGCACCCCGAACCGAGGCCTCTCCAGCCGGACTGCCCAACGGGCAATGACGTCTCGGCGGGCGTCGACGCGCCAGGCGGAGAGCTCCCCCAAGGAAACAACACCGCCCTCCCCGCGCACCCTCGACACCCACCGATACAACTCGGCGAGCATTTCCGCCTCCAGGTCCCACGGGGGAGTCCCAGCCAATAGGCACGCTGACTCCGTCGCCACCGTGCGGTATCCGCGGATGGCCCTGACCGCCATGACCCTCTGTGGTCGCCACAGAAGGGCCCTAAGTCGGACGGTCAAGGACCCCGCCCACACCGGTGCGCCGTACAGGGCCATCGACCGGATGACCCCCGCGTACAGCCGTCGGCACGTAGCGCTCGGTCCGCCCACGTTCGGCATAAGCCACGATAGGGCGGACGCCGCGCCGACGAGCCGTGGAGCGAGCCTGCGGAAATGCTCCCGGAACCACCATTGCCCGTCGAGCACCAGGCCCAAGTACCTCATATGGGCCTGGATGCTGATGTCAACCGAGTGGACGGTGATCGAGACGCCGATGGGAGGGCTCATACGGCGCCCATGGAACAAGAGGGCCTCCGTCTTGTCCAGGGCGACCCTCCACCCCAGCGCCTCGATCCGCCTGACGACCTCTTCGGTGCCATAGGTCGCCAGGCTTAGCGCCTCTTCTAGCGTCCAACCGCGGGCTGTGACGAGCGTGTCGTCGGCGTAACAAATCACGCCCAGCCCGGGCGGGAGGCTCCCCCGCAACGCCCAGTCGTAGCCGATGTTCCACAGGGTGGGTCCGAGGACCGACCCCTGTGGGACACCGCACGTCATGGGCGTTCGCACAACGTCCCCTGCTCGGTTGGTGCAGAGGACGCTGCGCCCCACCAAATAGTCTGCCACTAGCCGCCTCAGGTAAGCTGGCACTCCGTGATACCGGAGCGCCTCCCTGATGCAGCTGAATGGCAGACTATTGAATGCGTTGGCGATGTCTAGGGACACCGCCAACAGCACTCCCCCACCGGTGACGGCCTCAGTCGCCACGGCCCTCAGGCGCAACAGAGCCGCGATCGTCGAACGACCCCTCCTAAACCCAAACTGGGCGTCCGACAGATCGGGTCCCGTGCTGACGAGGTGCCGCTCGATGCGGGCAGCTACCACCCTCTCCAGTAGCTTGCCCGTGTCAACGAGCAGCACGATAGGCCTGTAGGCCGAAGGCGACCCCGGAGACCGTCCCGGCTTCGGCAGGAGCACCAGCCTTCCCTCCTTCCAGCACCCAGGGAACCGTCCGGACGCTAAACACGCGGCGAACAGCTCCCTGAGGCGGGGACCCAGGTGGTTGAAGACCAGGCCCAGCACACGGTTAGGAACACCGTCGGGCCTGGGGGGGTGGACTTTGCGCACATGCGCGCCACCGCCACTCCCATCTCGGGTTCCGTGATGGGCGGAACACTGTCGTTGTCGGCCTCCGGGTCAGTGTCTGGCGGAGCCATGACCGGGGGCGTATGTTCCGCCCGCCGCGGGAACAGGTCCTCGACCATCCGGGTGAGAAGGCTGGGCTGGAGACTCTCTGTGAGGGGAGGGCCCCGCGCGCGGAGCTTATTCAGCACCGCGCGATAGGGGCGTCCCCAGGGGTCACGGTCGAGACCGTCCAGCATCTCCTGCCGACTGACGTCCTTAGCGGAGCGGACGGCTAGCCTGAAGGCCGACCGCGCATTGCGGTAGCCCTCATACAGCAAGGCCTCCCGCTCCGCGTCGCGTTGGCGCCGCCGGCTGCGAGTGTAGGCCCTCCGGACGCGAATGCACGCGGCCCGGAGATCCGTCAGCTCCCGGGACCACCAGTGGACCGCCCTCCTCGGTTCAGACGCCGTACCCGGGGCATGGCCGCATCGCAGATCTGCGTCAACGCATTGCGGATGCGGCCAGCCTCGGCGTCCACCCTGTCCGACTGGTTGGCAGAGGACAGCCACGAGTAAACGATGGCTGTCTCCGCCAGCTGGTCCCGGTCTAAGCGACCTACAGCCCATCGCGGGAACGCAGGACGTCCATCCGCCCCGTGACCCCTGCTGGGCGTCGGGATTGCCGGGGAGACCTCCATCCGGATATACCGGTGGTCCGACAAGGTCTCCACCTCCTCCACGACGCGCCAGCTCCCCACGCGTGCGGCGACCTCGGGGCTAGCGAACGAAAGGTCCACTATCGACCCGCCCCGTTGTCGCACGCACGTATGCACCGAGCCCCTGTTCAGCAAACAGAGGCCCAGTGCCGCCGCCCACTCCTCGATCGCCCGTCCTCGGTCGTTCGTCCGGGGGGACCCCCACGCCACGGACTTGGCGTTGAAGTCCCCCAAGACGAAGACCTGGCGCGATGCCATTCGCCGTAACGAGGCCTCCATGATGGTGAGGGAGGCCTCGAAATCAGTCACACTCCAGTTAGGGGAGATATAGACTCCGAAGAGCGTAATCTCCCCCCAGTCCGCCGCGACGTATCCGACGCCCCTGTCCCTAAGGGTCAGAGACGACGAAAGCCACGACGTGGAGGTGACGATTGCCACGGTGCCATCGGTGCTACCCAACCAGTTAGGCCGGTTAGGCACCACGTACGGCTCCGCAGCTACGGCTACTCCTATCAACCACTCCGCCATGGCTTGTAGGAACACGTCCTGCGCACCGGCGGTGTGGTTGAGGTTGGCCTGGACTGCATACATCTCCTCGCCGAGTGGCCAAACTTAAGATTGGGGTGATTTTTTATAGGGGTTTTCTTCCCCGCGGTCTGAAGGTCCTGACCCCCTCATTCAGGATTACGATTTGGGCCTTCCGGGTCTGGCCGCTCGCGAGCGACCGACCCGTCACGCTCCCGGGCCGTGACGCAACCGTCCCTGGCGACGGAGTGCCATGAGGCACATCCGCCCCATTGGCCCCAGGTCAGATCCGCTGTGCGCTTCTGCCACCAGAGCCGCACGCGGAGACCCCCTCCTGCCGGAATCTTGGCCGTCCAAATGGACGCGTGACGTCCAAATGGACGTTTCCAGGGAGCACCACGAGGAGGTGCTCCGGCCGCGCCCCCCGAAATTCAACCTCTAGGGAGTAAACCGCAGTAACAAAGTTTGTATAAGGAGAAAAAAAATCTACATCGATTTTCTTCAAATTCTCCAAAAATACTCTTTAGTAAAACTAATAAACACGTGTTTCAGCATTTTTTATTTTTCACCCTCTAAGGGTGTAAATAGATATAAAGAAGTTGGTTGTCTGACTCATCAACACTAAGCTAAAACTATTAAAGCTGGAAACATGCCATTTGAAACATAATTTTATTTTGTGACGTAGGGACCCACTAAGAAAGAATTTTCTGGAATTCAACCCCTAAGGGGTGAACTGCAGCAGCAAAGTTTGTGTGGTGAGGAATAAATCTTCTTCGATTTTCATTAAATCTCCACAAATACTATTTAATAAAAATAAATAAACACGTGTGTCAGCATTTCTTCATTTTCACCCTCTAAGAGTGTAAATAGGTATGAAGAAGTTGGTCGACTAACTCATCAACGCTGAGCTGAAACTACTGAAGCTAGAAACATGCAATTTTGACCGTAATATTATTTTGTGACGTAGGGACCCATTAGCCCATTTTTTGGAATTCAACCCCCAAGGGGTGATGAACCGCAGCAGCAAAGTTTGTATGAAAAAAATCTTCATCGATTTTCTTTAAATTTTGCATAAATACTCTTCGGTAAAATGAATAAACAGCATTTTTCAATTTTACCTTCTAAGGGAAGTAGGTGACTGAAACCGAAGCGAAGCGGGGGCGGGTTGGTAGTAATATTATATACACACGCGAGCTTTGGAAATAATAAACGATTTTAAATTTATTTTGAAATCATCTAGTGATCACTAACTTATAGATAGATAAGTCTAATCTTATAAATAGCCACCCCTAATTTATATAAATAACATAATTACGACAACCGTCAAAGATCAAAGAGACTAACTTCATTTATCACTTAAAGGGCAAGTTCTCAATGTGTCTAAGCACTTCTATTTCATTGAATGGTCTCGTACGTCTGGACAAATAATTAAATGCAAAGAAAACTTTTTAGCAAGAGTGGTTGACTTAATGGAAATTTATTTTTATTTAGGTATATAATTTTTTTGATATGCAAAGAATTCTTTTAAAAACACTCACTCCCCTCTTTGGTAAATGGAATAGTTACAGTTTTATACAAAATAAAAGCGTAAAGTATTAAGTATTTTTTATGTTCAGCCACCTACTGGACCCCAAGATTTATTGGACATGCTAAAAGATTGGAACCTGATAATAGACTAGATTTTTGTCTTGAAAATCAAAAATCAATGTACAAAATATGTAGTTTTTAAAACAACAGTCTATAGTGAGGCAATATTCCTGATATAGCCGGGGTTATTGCAAACATATAATAAACAGGGACACCATTTATAACCAGAACAACATTTTGTAGATCACAAAAAGTATTGTCCTGCGTGAGATCTAACCTTTGATAGCTCATACAATTGATTGATATCTTAACCAATACGCTATCTGGTGATATCTTAGGAATAAAATATATCCACCACCTCTTGAATTTTCATACGAGAAGTAAAACCTGGCTGTGGAATTGTCAGAAGAATGGGCTGAAGCACTCTCCTAGAAAACTTTTGGTGATAACTAATGATTGCGGACTATTTTCCATTTTGTGGAGGCCTACATTCGAAGGGGGTCTTCCATAGACTAATAGCTGTCTGACGAAATTACCACTTTGATCGAAAAAGAAATAATTTTGTTATTTCTTATTATTTTATAAACGAATAACCTTAAAAAATAACTTTATTTTTCACCATTCACTAAAATGTGATTTCGTTTTCAATATAGTGTTTAAATGTCCAAAACCGTTCTGTTTTATAAAACGTGTTTCAATTTAGCCTGGAAATTGATATAAATTTTTGTTTTTGACGCGTAAAAGTGGAGAGTATATTTTAATTAAACTTGGAGATTTATATAATATTTTTGTAGCCTCATTCTGAGTGAATTTGTACCGTCATAAATCTTTGATTATAAGCAAAACATAAACGTGAATAATGCTAAAATTTTAATTCATTAGAATACAGAAATGAACGAATTACAAATAATAAAATAACACAGATGTACAATAAATATTTCAGTATTTTTTTTTGTTGTTTGGGTTGCGGTCGGCGCGCTCCTCGCACCACTCCGTCCGGGGTGACAGAGGGGCGTAAGCACGCACACTCACAACCCACCTACAATGCACGTCGCCTTCGTCGTTGGGCCGACCACCGGAGTAGGGTGACTTGACGTCAGTGGTCGGCCCGACGGAATACCCCCTATTTGGGGTACCCTGTCATCGAAATATTTCAGTAATGAAGATGACTTAGAAGTATAGATCAGTGGCCATATATTTTCACGACTGCAGATACTTTTAGCTTGATTTTTATTAAACAGTTTTGCTTAGCTTATCCTGATTAGGGATGCAAATATCGAAACCAAGAACGTATCATTCATTCACGATTCACGATGTATCATTCATTCTTACTTTCATTGCGGGATTGCGATAAACATTTTTTTTAAGTTAAATTCTAAGAGTAACCTTATAATCAATTTCAAACAACATGTTTTTGCGACTGACGATATTCTCAAAGTCACAGGGAACCGTTGAATGCAAGTGGCACAGGACTGTTCCGAGTGGCATTCTCGTGGGGAGGCCTATGTCCAGCAGTGGACGTCTGTAGGCTGATGGATGGATGGATGGATGATGTTTTTTGCATGAAGCACCAACATTTGTGTGATGTGATGAGCTTTTTAGTTATTTAGAAACAGAGTACCTAAATTGTTACGCAGCCTCTGCTAAAAGTACCATACATTTTGAAACGTGCAGGCAAAACATCGTATAAAATAACATCGATGCTTTACAATAGTGAACATCGATGTCAAGCATCGATGTTTTTTATTGAAACATCTATGTTTCAGAAACATCATTTGCATTCCTAACCCTGATTGTCGTTTTAGGGTTAAATTTAGTAATTCAATTTTATTCCTTCCTTATTAACAAATTGATATTTAATAAGGGATATTTAATACACACCTTTAATTGTGTTGACAATACCTTTGAATAATACATAGTTTATTAAATAAATCCAAGATGGCGAATGTATTTTAACACCACACCACAATATTAGGATTAAATTATAGAGCCACTAGCTTCATCATCATCATCTCAGATCATATTCGTCCCACTGTTCGGCTCGAGTTTTCTTCACAATAGAAGGAAAATTGACGTACCATATCATGCTGGTCAGACGTTACGACACCAACGGGAAAGAGAGGCGGTGGTGAATTGTATTCTTACTCAGTCACTACACGAAAAAATAATAAAAAAACATATAAACCAAATTTATTGCTTCATAAAGATATTGTTAATATACGATGTATTTCCTAATGGCAATCTAGATAAATAATTGTACCTCTAGGGGTACAAATAAATGATTTTTATTACATTGTACCCTATTATTTTTATTACGTACAATTCTAGTACAATACGTTAGCGTTTATAATCGTCCCTGGGCGGTAATAAAATATGTTGTATACTTGTTTCAACCTTCATTTATATTAGTTCTTGTAGTCCCAAATGGATATTTTCGATGTTTTATATCCATTTAAGATTTAGTTTTCCTCATCATCATTATTCAATCTTTCACCGTCTACTACTGGACGTAGCCTTCTCCATAAATAAGGCGATAGTGCCATTATCACTATGCTTCATTATTTCATCATTTCAGCTCATATACGTCCCACTACTGGACGCGCCTCCTCCAAAATAGAAGGGAAACGGGCCTCCCACGCTATTCAAATGAATTGGTATAGGGTTTTATTTCAAGTTTTCTTTTTAAAGACGACTAAGTTATGTAACCGTAATGGTCTTTTACAATTGTTGCAAAAAAATAAAAAAATAAAGGTAAGACAGGGAGTGGTGATGTATATTCTTACTCCGTCCCCACACGGAAAGTTATATCAAGTTTAGCAGGCGTATATTGTCGATTGCAGTTGGGCATTATAAGTTTCACAGAAGAGTTTACTTGTCATCCTTCTGGTTCCCTTAAACCTTTTCTAGAAGCCCTCAGGTAAGAAAGCGATGATAATTATATTCTTATTCAAACTCCACATGAGGAGATTTAAATGCTTAAAATTTACCATGCAGTGAAGCGAGAATACAATGAATACAATACGATCACACAAATGGTGTATTAGTTAAGGTACCGAACTACCGCCAGTGTCGTGAATTCTTTTTTTTTATTGTTGTTAGTGGCAAACAGCCTGAAGATAAGTGACACTTACTGCTCACAGACCTGTACTAGGCAGCTGCCCACTATGTAGAAAATGAAGGCAGTGCGAATGCGTGCAATGAGGTTTGGTAATGTTAAAAGCATGACCTATATCCATGACCATACGCAAACATCTTTAGAAACATGAGCTTCCGGCTCTCTTGCTTCCTGACGTGCGGTAATAAATTGCTACTATTCAGGCGTCAATTTTCTGCCTCACTCGGCAGTAGTCCGTCCTCGCCCGTGGCTGTGGGCAAACGACTACCGACAGTGAGGTTCTATCACATTTAAAGTTTTATTCCCATGCAGTGCAATGCTTCATGCGATCCACAAATTGTTGTTCTGAATCTGGGTGTATTTTTGTTTATATTAATAGAATGTTTGTAGTCTCTCACAATGTAAGGATTAATGCCTTAGTGCCAGATGTTATCGTTAAAAAAAATCTATCGCGGGTTATTAGCAGTAAGTATGGTACAAGAAAATTCAGGTTAAGACTAACAATATCAATGTAAGGAAAATGAAAACTAATAACAAATTCCTGTGATAAACCGGCTGTTAAGTATAAGCGTTCTTCGCAATCAAAACGTAATTAACTGATTTTTAATTAATTAATTTTATATTTTTTTACAAATGTCGTAGCGAAAGCTCGAGAAATTAAAAATATAATATTTTTAATTACCCAACTTTAAGGATACTTTTCATCTCGAAGAAATCCGTAAGAGAAGTTTTATTTCAAAGAGAAAATGAGCCTGATTGAAAAAAATCTTACAACTGTATTCATTTGAAATTTTTCGTCAAATTTTGAAAGATTCTTATAGAAGCATTATGTCAGCTACCAATCTTTTCATGCCAAGTATTATTTAAAACTTCAAGAAAGCGTGATCCATGTCGTGCTGAAGTGTATTTTCCAGCGTTAGAAGTTCCAACCCTAGAAAATGATCAAAATATCAGCAAATTAAAAATCAAATACAAATGGGATAAAATATATTATATAAAAATAGTTTTACCATACCAGACGGGATAGCATAGTGATTTATTTCAATCGTTAAAGTATTATTTACAGATATCATGAAATATAATGAGGGATCATTATATCCCTATGATAGCCATAGAAAAGATGAAACTTTGTGTATTTAATTTATCATTATAGAATTAAAACTAGGAATAAAACTTTAAGTAACCCTGACACAAATGATTTTTCCGTTCCGTTTGCGTGAGGGTTACTCAACATTTTTTACTCTAAAAAGTAGGTAAGCATCACGTTCTCCTCAACAAGAGAAATGAACTGAATTATTTAAGACGAATCCTACGAGCCCAAACTTGAAGGCCTTACGTACGTAAACTAGCTAATTTCCTTTTAAGGAAATTCAGGATTTTGTTGCCTACTTTCACCAGAGTAACTCAGTGGTATCATCGTCATCATTGTAGTTATAGCTCTTACACGTCCTACTACTGGGTTCAAGCCTCTTCCTCAATGGGGCAGGGGCTATACCATCTCCCCGGCTGTTATTGTAAAATTGCAGCCTAAGGCCGAGAGGGAGGAGCTGACTTTTGCTGACGCATTGCTCAGCGCCGAGAAGGAGGTAAATCTCCAAGAGCTGGGGATTACGGAAGGTTTAAAGGTGAGACTCTCCGTAACAGGAGCAAGAGTGCTCCAACTTCCCAAGTCCCAGACGCCAGAAACTGCGGACAAATTGGCGACTGGACTTCGCACGGTTCTTGCTGGCATGGCGGATGTTGTCTGTCCGGTCAAGCAAACTGATATACGGTTGACCGGATTGGATGACTCCGTCACGGAGGAAAAAGTGCAGACTACCGTGGCACGTACATGTGGATGCAATGTCGCGGAAGACCGGGTTGGAAACATCCAATGCGGACCCCGCGGCATGGGAATGGTAAAGGTGAGGTGCCCCGTCGCCGCTGCCAAGACGCTCGCCGACGCGGGAAGACTCCTCGTCGGTTGGAGCTCAGCTGGTGTCCAGGTGTTAGAGAATCTGCCGTTGAGGTGTTTCCGATGCCTGGAATTGGGGCACACAATCTCCCTGTGTCCGTCCTCTATCGACCGCTCCGGCTTATGTTTTCGATGCGGTAGCACTGGGCACAAGGCAGCGCACTGTATGGCTGCACGTCGCTGCGCGGTCTGTGCCGACGCTGGCCGCCCATCGGAGCACCAAATGGGGGGGCGGTTATGCAAAGCTCCCTCAACTAGAGGTATGGTGGCCCAAGGACCTCGGGTCACCCACCATGCAAGTACGAGCCGCCAGGCCCAGGAGGAATCTGAAATGTCTCACTAATGGGAGACAAAATTCGTTTCCTCTAGGCGAATCTGAACCGCTCCGCCGGGGCTCAGGACCTGCTGCTGCAGTCCATGGCGGAGTGGGATATAGACCTAGCAGTGGCCAGCGAGCCTTATTTTATTCCTCCCTCACCCAACTGGGTGGGGGACCTGAATGAGGATGTTGCTGTCCTAACCAGAGGATGTGTCGGCCCTCCCCTGTCCATTCTTGAGAGGGGTAATGGTTATGTCGTGGCAGGGTGGCGGGACTTCGCGGTTATTGGCCTCTACTTCTCTCCGAACCGTGTGCTGGTGGAGTTTGAACTTTTCCTGGACTCCGTCAGTGCCGCGGTTCGACGCCAGTTGCCGAGGAGAGTCGTGGTCCTCGGTGACTTTAACGCGAAGTCCCGGGTATGGGGCAATCCTGCCACGAACGCGAGGGGAAGGGCCGTCGAAGAGTCGTCCAATCTCTCCAACCTGTCCCTCCTTAATAGAGGGACAGCCCACACTTGCGTACGCCATCGCGGTGGGTCTGTAGTGGATCCCTCTTTCGCTACCCTTGGTGTCGCGCGTGAGGTGAATTGCTGGAGAGTCGAAGAAGGGGTGGAGACTCTTTCAGATCACCGCTACATACGGTTTGAGGTCTCCTCCCCTACGGGACCACTAGGGCCCCGGCGCGGAAGAAGAAGCGGGTTGCCCAAATGGGCCATCGCTCAACTCGACCTAGAAATGGCCCGGGAGTCCGATATTGTGCAGCGCTGGGGTTCAGCAGGACAGCACATCACAGGAGTGAACAGGCTCGCAGGCCAATGGAGGAACGTATTGCAAGAGGCGTATGATGCGGCGATGTCGAGGGCTTGCCGGAGGCCGCCGCGACGTCAGGTTTACTGGTGGTCGCCCGAAATTTCTTATCTTCGGGTGGCCTGCAATCGATCGCGGCGCGCCTATGTCCGATACCGGCAGCGTAGGGACCGGGACGACGTCCTTGAGGGCCAGCTGCGGATGGAGTATAAGAGAACAAAGAAAATTCTGCAGCTGGCCATCAGCCAGGCGAAGGGGAGGGCTCGCGAGGAGCTTCTTGCGGGCCTCGATAGGAACCCATGGGGGCGCCCGTATCAGAGAGCACGGAACAAGCTCCATGCCTGTGGCGCCCCCCTCATTGAGAATCTAGACTCGGCTTTCCTATCGGGGCTAATGGGAGAGCTGTTCCCGCATTCCGTGCGACACATTCCCCTCCAAATGGCTCCTCGGTCGGTGGTGGAGGCGGAGACACCTATCCCCCCATCACTGGCGTTGAACTGGAAGTGGCCCTCTCCCGACTCCGGGGGAAGAGAAAAGCGCCTGGTCCGGACGGTGTCCCGGGACTAATACTCGGCATCGTCGCTAAATACTGGAAGGATACACTCCGGGAACTGCTCAATGACTGTCTGACGTCCGGGCAGTTCTCGGAGCTGTGGAAGAACGGAAGGCTATGCTTGTTGCGGAAGGAGGGTTGCCCAGTTGACTCTCCTTCTGCCTACAGACCACTGGTGCTGCTGGACGAGACGGCAAAGTTGTTTGAAAGGGTGCTCGCGAACCGTCTCGTCCAGCACCTCGAGGTTGTCGGGCCGGGGCTGTCAGAAAAACAGTACGGGTTCAGGCGCGGCCGGTCAACTATTAACGCGTTGGCCGCCCTGAAAACCCTGACCACCGAAGCGGTGGCCCAAAAAGATGTAGTACTGGCAGTCTCGCTCAACAATAAAAATGCCTTCAACAGTCTCCCACATGAGACGCTGAAGGAGGCGCTCAAATATCATGAGGTGCCTCTGTACCTCCGGAGGCTGTTGGAAGCGTACCTCGAGGGGAGGTACGTGCTCTGGGAGGTAGACGACGGGCGCATGCATCATCACCGGGTAGAATGCGGTGTTCCACAGGGCTCGGTCCTTGGTCCAACCCTGTGGAACGTCGGATTTGACTGGCTTTTCCGGGGCCAGCTCCTTCCCGGGATGGGGGTTATTTGCTATGCAGATGATACCCTCATCACGGTGAGGGGGGCTGACTTCCGGGGGGCCACCCGACTGGCAAGGGTTGGAGTAGCGCTTGTCGTCGACCGGATAAGCAGGTTGGGCCTGAGGGTCTCACTGGAGAAGACAGAGGCCCTCCTCTTTTACGGCCCAAGCCGAGTTCTCCCCCACAGAGCACAAATCAGTGTGTCTGGGGTTGCCGTGCCGGTGCAGACTCGGATGAAGTACCTGGGTCTGCACCTAGACAATGGTGGTGGTAGGTGGAGCTTCGGGCCGCATTTTGCCCAACTCGTCCCCCGACTCGCCAAGGCAGCCGCGGCTTTAGGTAGGCTTAGGAGGCGCTGGATCGTCTTGCCGGCGCCTGTATGCCGGTATCTTGCGGTCTATGGCCCTGTACGGTGCCCCTCTCTGGGCGGAGTCTCTCACCGTCTCCAATAAGGCTAAATTGCGAAAGGCGCAGAGAGTCATGGCGGTGAGAACAATACGAGGATACCGTACGGTGTCATGGACTGCAGCCACACTGCTGGCGGGCGATCCATCCTGGCCGCTACAGGCTAGGGCTCTTGCAGAAGTCTACCGCTTCTGCACTGCGGCGCGGGCCAGGGGCGAACATATCACCACAAGGGGACTAAGTAGGGCAAGAGAAACGGCCCGAAGAACAGTTATCCGGCGCTGGAGGGAGGAATTGGAGTCCCACGTAGCAGGGCGGGGGACTGTAGAGGCGATTGCGCCGCACCTCCACCGCTGGATGTAACGAAGGCATGGCAACCTGACCTTCCGGATGACGCAGGTGCTTACCGGACATGGGGTGTTCGGTAAGTACCTGCATAGAATTGGACGTGAAGAGGCCCCCGGATGCCATGAGTGTGAAGCGCCAAATGATGATGCGCGTCACACCCTGGAGGTATGTCCCGCCTGATGGCCTCAGCGCCGCGACCTGTCGGCGGTTATAGGAACAGACCTGTCGTTGCTGAGCATCACATCAAATATGCTCTACAGCGACAGGTGCTGGTCGTCGATGGCCTCTTTCTGCGAGGAGGTCATCGCTCGGAAGGAGGCCGCGGAGCAGGAACGCGAGGCACTTGCGTCCGCTAACTCGCTCCGTAGGCGGCGACCAGGGAGAAGAAGGCGCCGATACGCACATCTCCTCCCACCGCCTTGAACGACGACAGGACGTGGCCCGACGGCCTTGCGTAGGAGTGCCGGGGATCGAATGTCACTAGACGATCTCTCCGGCACTCCGCAAAAGCGCGGAAGGGACCGCTGTTGGTTTTAGTGGGTATTCCGGTTGCATAGGTGACCGGCGAGTCCCACACACCTCCCTCGTCTATTACCGGCGGGAGGCAGTGCGTAAATTGCATTTCCACAGCGTTAAAAAAAAAAAAAAAAATAGGGCGCTATACCTTGCCGGTCAGACATGTAGGTACCTATAGGGTTTTATTTCGAGTTTTCTTATTCATGCACAGATTGTATATGCATACTATATCCCTTAATAGTCTTTAATGACATTCACGAGTAAGATAGGGAGTGGTGAATTGTATTCTTACTCCGTCTCTTCGCGGAACATCACTTAGGTTAGGTCATAGATATGTTTGAAAGTAAAGTAAGTACCTATTCTGTGTAAATGATCCCTACGACAGCTAACAAAAAGAGCTGATAACCTTGTAATACTTGAAGTTATTCGTCAATTATAGCTAAGAATATCTCAATTACGTCAGCTTCTATACAAAAAAAACCACATCACAATCAGTCCTTACTTTAAATGCTATAACGCTACAGACAGACATACTCACAGATAAATAGACGTTAAACTTATAAGAGTCATCTTTTTGCACCGTATTAAAAAAAATCTGAGAAATAAATAGAATGATGGCCCGCGCGTTCTTCTGAAAACCGTACTTTAATTAACAACTTGTTTGTTCATGACATTAGATGGGACTTAAGTATAAGTAGTTTTCGAAAATTGAATAATGATAAAAGTTGAAAAAATGCCTTACCAGCGATATACTCCATTCTTGCCACAGGGTCTGTTTGCTCAGAAGCCATCCGCAATAAGTGTGCATACTCCAAATACTCCAACATCCTCTGGAGGAATGATAGCGGTTCGTTGAAAACCACCGGCATTGTGATCTTGGAGAGTTCCTTGCCAACGCAGTTCTTCAACACAGACCACAGGGAGAAGTCACCGCGGCTGAATTGAGCCACAGGGAGGGAAGTTCTGGGGACAAAGAGAACTGCATTTAAATATGTTTTTACTCATTCTCACTTCATCATCATCGAAGGGATGAAGAGAAAATTTACACACGTATTTATAACTTCGAGCTTATCCTCAAGAACCTCTTTCGATCTAAGAATCGATACCGAGACTTTACGACAGTAGCATATTTATGTCCTTGAACAATGCAGCAAAAAAAATGTTATTCAATCATTATGAAGTAGAGAATACCTATTGAATTGCCTGTGAAATTGAACGTCACTTTCTTCAAGTTTTTCTTCAAATTCAAGCCTTGAAGTTTTCTTAACAAATAACCATATGGATAAGTTCATTTCTCAGTCCGGCCATACTAAATACTAAATATTTATATACATCACGTACAATCACAGCATATACATGGATTATATACGCGTGTATAATACAAATTTCAAATTGAAACCCTTTATATAAATCTGACAATTACATATTATGAATTACATATCCTTATTCTTATTAATGTTATAAATGCGAAAGTAAGTTTGTTTGTTTGTTTGTTTGTTACACTTTCACGTTTAAACCACCTAACTGATTTCAAAAATTCTTTCACCAATGCAAGCTATAACATCAGGGAGTAACATAGGCTATATTTTATACCGGTATTCCCACGGGAACGGGAAGCGAAGCGAGGGCGGGTTGCTAGTTTTGTCATAAATTAATCCTATAATCTACAACCTAATCAGAATATGGCCGGCACTGACGAGATTCATCAAGAAACTCAACGAGTTCGTCTAATTTTTTATATTTGAAACTTCCTTTAAATTAAATGTATAATATTCTTTAAATATGTTTAATAAGTATTAACTCCAATGGGATATTCTTCGAACCTGAATAGTTTATTTTAAATGTTACGCAACATATTATGACTGGTAAAGATCTCACAAGCAATACTAGATCATAAGATTAACTAATTAAGTAATCATAACTCTCCTCGAACACGTGTGGGTAGAAGAGAGACCTGCTGAACATAGCTATCGATACAGATAAGAGAGAGAGAGAGAAAGAAAACAATATTACTACTCTTTTGCTTCAACTGCCACTTCAATCATTCTACTTTTCGTATTTATTGTTAGACCAACACGCCAACATTCATCATCTCGACTCATACACGTTCCAATGCTGGGATCGAATCGCCTGTACAATAGGAAAGACACTGACTTTACTATACCATGCTGATCAGACTGGTTGGTATAGAAGTTTGTTTCGAGTCTTCCTTCTCTTGCATAAATGTTATATGCGTGTTTTACTACATCCACGGGCAAGATAGGGATTGTTTTTTTATTCCGTCACCACGCGGATGCTAACATTAATCCTGTGCAAAAATAACTTTCTTTTTTAACAAACATTCTTATTAGTTCACAACAGTATCACATTTCAGGCTTCGTTACGGCGATAATACGATATTTTACGCGAGGTCCAGCCTTGTTACTATGAATATCCTCTTACTTTTGTTAGTAACTTCGGAACTATTTTAACGGTATTTGATATGAAAACAATTTTTTTTGAGTTTGTATCATCAGACTGAGTTGGCCCATGTCGATGAAATCATTTTGGTCACTAAAAACTGAAAAAAAAAGTTTATTTTATGTGTAATATTCGCGTAAATATTATTTGTTTTACAGGAAGACGCTAAATTGTTTCGTTTACTGCGCTTTATTTATTTATTTTAGTATCACGTACAAAAGATAGACATACAATTTAGTGAACAAACACGGAACATGTCTTGTACCTTCTATCTTTCATTCCAGGCATCCATAACTAACTAAATTTTAATCAAACTCATTAAATCAACAACGGAGAAATGTTCTTTAATGAAAGCCATATAAATAAAAAACATTTTTCACAGATTTAAAAGTCATCATCATCACCTAAAAGTAATTATAGTAATTGCGCTATCTATATATAATAAAAAAATATATAATAAAATTAAAGTTTATCTGTATGTCCTTTATAGAATCGTAAATAATGCATTTGATCATGTGATGATCTTTAGCAGTGTTGTGCATGAGCACACCAAGGTTTCTGAGTTGGTACGACTTGACCCGGTGAAACCGGTAGGTGCCATGATGATCGATTTCAAGGAGAATTACTGTTACTATTTTTTTATATTTGAATAGAACAATGTTGGGTCAGCCCGTATGTAATTGAAGTGTCTGTTTGTAATGTCAAAATAGTAGATCTTTTCATACTCCCAGTTACTTACACGATAACCGTGTTTAAAACCAATTTAAAAAAAAATTGTTAAAATTTTGATAATATTGAACTAGTAGATAGCAGTCTATATAAAGTGTAACTAAGTCTAGTTTTATTCTTAAAAGATTTCTATAAAGTTTTGCACGATTCGGGACTCAGACCTGAGGCCTTGAATATCTTAGAAGATATTGGAGATTAAAATGGGGACAAGACTATAACTGAAGCAAAGGAAAGGCGGGTCGCTATTTTAGACAAAATATTCACCGATTCTAATGTTAAAATGATATCACTATAAATATCTAAATCCAAGGAACGTGAAAGTTATTACAGTTTGCGTATTCTATTTAGAAGCGAGTTGTGGTCTAAATTAGTTTTAAATGTAGGTACTTAAGCTGAACAACTTGCAGTCTCTCTAGCGCGATAGTCTATTTGGGACACAGATATACCTGCACTAACTTCTGCTCGTGACTTCGCCCGCGTGGTATAAATACTTTTGGCTAACACTAACTTTAACCTAAGACTTTGTTTACGTAGAAGATGCAAATATTTTTAATAACACCATTCTGTCACACATGATGTTTGCAAAAATTGAAACATTCTTCATTAGTGCTCCGCTCCTGTGGGTCTTAGCGTGATGATTATAGCCTATAGCCTTCCTCGATAAATTAGCTATCCAACACTGAAACAATTATTCAAATCGGACCAATAGTACACGTGAGATTAGCGCGTTCAAACAAACAAACTATTCAGCTTTATACAGACTGTATCAGGTTATGGGGCAACTGGTTCAAAGGGAGCTAGGCAATGGTGGTAGGAACCCATGAAAAAAATTTGAACGAAAAGTATTGATTTGTTAAGGAATTAGAGACATGTAAATTTTTCAATTCTGTCATCGCTTTTTCGTGTAAATCTGATTGAAATGTATAAAGTCAATGATACTTAATACGCAACATATTTATACTTTGTTAAATGTTCATTAGAAATTGAATAAATCAATGATTACATTCACATAAGCAAGACAAACTTCGCTTTAAAACAGCTGATCGGCTTATGACCGTTGACCGCTCGCCGTTGTACCTGTGTGTCATTGAAACGTTTGCGCAATTCTAGGTATAAATGAATGAAATTATACTGTCGAAGCGAAGAATTTAAGGCATAGACTCCTAGACACATTTTTTTGAAATCGCTATAACTTTTATGTTATATTGTTTTTTGTGTAATGTACATTCTCATTACGATCTATGACCGTTAAACTACAACATACTCGAACAGTTGCCCCATACACTCTGTATACGAGTATTAATATAGATGTAGCTGTGGTTTAAGCAGTGACTTCCCCATGTCAAGTATCATAAATTCAATCCGAATTAAGGATAATTTTTTTGTGAGGCGCTTATAATTTGTCCTGATTTTGATTGCTATTTATATTTATTGATTGCATGTTTATAAAATTGCCCACGACACGATGATTTATTTCTAAATGCGATAGTCTAGATATTTATTAACAAAAAATTTAATTCATCTCGGCTTATATACGTCTCACTGTTGGGCTCGAGCCTCCCTCACAATAGGGGGGGAATTGACCTACTATACGCTGGTCAGACATGTTTGTATTGGATTTTCTTTCAAGTTTTCCATCTCTTACTGTCGGCATGTCGCAAATAATCCCTTAGTCGTCTTTAATTACACCTACGGGCAAGACAGGCGGAACTGAATTATATACTTGATCACCACACGAAAATTTTTATCCCTATGGTGACGCCATTAGAATATAATAGTCTGTTTTCCGTATGGTGACAGAGTAAGAATACAATTTACCACTCTCTATGTTGCCTGTGAATGTCGTAAAAGGCGACTAAGGCAACTAAGGAAATATGCACATAATTTCTGTGCAAGAGAAGGAAAACTCGAAATGATCCTATACCAACATGTCTGACCAGCATGGTATAGTAGATCAAGTTCGCTTCCATTGCGGAGGAGGCCCGAGCCCAACAGTGGGACGTACACATGTGGACTGCGATGACGATGGGTCACCCTATCCTTTTTCGTGGAATTGACCGACTATACCGCGCTATTCAAACATGTTGGTATAAGATTTTATTTCGAGTATTCCTTCTCTTTCATAGATGTTATCTGCCTTAGTTATATACCTTAGTCGTCTTTTACGAAATCTACGGGTAAGAGATGGGGTGGCAAATTGTATTCTTACTCCATCACCACATATATTTAAATTATCACAGTCATTTTATCGCTTAGCACAGAGTGTAAATATATAAATTTCCACGATTTAGACATTATGTAGGCAAGCCTTGTAGTCAATTAGGGGACTATAATGAAGTTATTAGCATTCCGTTATCAAAACAAGATGGTCTCTATTACTCTCCGCAAATAACTTTTAAACGCTATTTTGTACCACTGTAACCATATTTTTTAGATGAGAATTTTCTAAAAGTAGCGTAGTTAAGTGTTATCGATTTTCAGAAATGTGTTAATATGCTTTGAATATTTCAAGTGTAATTAAAAATCTGTAAGTGAATAAAATTTCGTTTACAATTAATTAATAATCATTACGGCTTTTTTAAGTAATAAAGAGTTTAATTTGTATTTACTTTTTATAAACGTTGTGTAAGAGAAGGAAAACTCGACACAAAACCCAATACCAACATGTCTGATCAGCATGATATAGTAGGTCAATTTCTCTCCCATAGTGGAGGAGGCCCAAGCCCAGCAGTGGGATGTGTATGGGCTGAGATGATTATAAGTTGTGCGGTGGCTGTTAGTTGTCTTTTACGATACCGGTCATGATGGGATGTTATGAATTGTATTTGTAGGATTTGAAGGTGATATCATCCTTACTCCTTTCTAATATTATAAATGCGAAAGTAAGTTTATTTGTTTGTTACGCTTTTACGCTTAAACCACTGAACCGATTTCAAAAATTCTTTCACCAATGGAAAGCTATAATATTAGGAAGTAACATAGGCTATATTTTATCCTGGTATTCCCACGGGAATGAGAACTACGTGGATAAGGCCACTGAAATCGAAGCGAAGCGAGGGCGAGTTGCTAATTTGAAATAATATCCACAATCACTTGTCATAGTCACTTTATTTCATTAAATAATTAATGTAATTGAAAATCACTATTAATAGTCCAATTATTAGTTTTTATAACAGAGACAGCGTGTGTACCGCGCGACGATCGACTGACGAATGCCCATTCGACTTTCTTTTTTTTTTTGTGTGACTTAGTTGTTAGCCGCAAATGACTGTGACTACTTCACCCAGACTGTTGAGTGAGCGCTGAGGGCTCTCAACCCGTAACCCATTCGATTTTTTTTTTGTGTGTACAGCTGTTGGCCGCAGATGGCCTTGACAGCTTGACGCTGACTATGGGTGAGCGCTGAGGGCTCTCAATCCGGGGCAACCCATTCGACTAGCAAGCCTGCTTTTTATACTGTTTTCGTGGTGGGGTGACTGGTAACATCACACGCAGCAGCACACGCTGTTTACCGATATCGACGGTCGCGCCATCCTACTCTTATTACGTCACCACACGGAAAGAGTATTGTATGTTATCATCTCAGTTTACGTAAATACCACTGTTGAGCTCGAGCTCCTCCATAATTGAATATTTTTATTTCATCAAGGAGCTCGAGATAATATTTAAAGACGTTTGTTTTAGTTTACTTAAAACGTCCATTTAATTAATTGTGCCTGTGTTGTTTATCTGCAATTAGATGTTACACTACTCGCATTATATTATATTTATTTGTAAGAATCTGTGTAAACAACTGATGGTGAATTTAATAAATAAACAAAATGACGTAAAGGTGTTCGAAACGGAATTAAATTTTATTTATTAACTACAGCCACGTACTTCTATCTACAGTCACGGTTTCTTCAGTCCTGGGTAGTATATTTAGTACCACCGAGCAGTGGCAATTTCTCATATACCGTCAGCTTTTGCATTCGCTAGAGGATCACCAGCTGATCAGTAATCGCCAATACGGCTTTCGTCATGGTCGATCGGCTGGTGATCCGGCCGGTGGCAGAGGTGAGGCGCTAGCATTCAGCTTTCAGGCAAAGGCGTTTGATAGGGTCTGGCACAGGGCAATTCGGTCGAAGCTACCATTATACGGAATCGCCGAGGGATTCTGTAATTGGATCACCAGTTTCTAGATGGTCGGAATATAAAAGTCGTCGTGGATCGTGTCTGTTCCGATATCATGACCATGAATGCTCATGTTCCACAGGACTCGGTGCTTGCGTTGTTTATCTTGCATATCTATTCAAATTTTGATGATATTTTAGAAAAATATTTCTTGTATGTTGTTTACATATCAGAATAAAGCATAATTATATTTGTCCAATTTCGAGAAAGAGGTCAGCCGACGAATCCAACTCGGGTGGGCAATGTTCGGGAAACTTCCTGAGGTTTTTCTCATACAACATATCTCAGTTTCTGAAAGCACAGATTTACGACCACTGTATGTCACCAGTGATGACTTGCGGGACGGAAATATGGTCCCTAAATGTAGGCTTCATAACGAAGCTCAAAGAAGGTCAGCGTGCTATGGAGCGGACCATGCGCGGGATTTCTCTGCGAAATAGAATCCGAAATAAGGAAATTCAGGGAAAAACGAGTGTAGCCGATAGATTTAGCATGCAGAATTAACATGCTGAAGTGGCATGGGGCAGACCACATTGTTCAACGATCTGACAACCGCTGGGGAAAGATTCTCGAGTGGCGACCACGTAGCAGACGACCCAGTATAGGACCCTCCCTATTAGATAGACCGACAACCTGGTAAAAGTTGCTGGTAAAAGTTGATGGATGGATATGTGGTTGAATGCAGGCAACACAGGATCGCACTTTGTGGTGAAACATGAGGAAGGCCTACGTCCAGCAGCGCAACGCTATAGATTGAATGATGATGATGATATTTGTATATATTTTCACCTAAAGAATGCGAAGCCACAAATAATCTAGGAATTTTTTTAAAAACTACAACCCTTAATTGCAAACTTTTTTGGTCTTTAATTTTGTTTTGTATATCCAATTTCACTATAAGCAGTATCATATTATCTTATAGCCAAGATATTAAAGATTTCTAAAGTCCTTTTAAAATGGAGGCTCAAATTCTGATGCAAGGGTTTAGCTGGCCGGGGAATTCAGGTCAAGGGCAGCTTAACATTGAACCGTTATGATGCTAGTAGCCGCATGATCGTACCGATTATGAATACTAAAGTATAAAGCGAACCGTTTTCTGAAATGTTTCAAGCTTGCATTACATCTAAAAGTAATATTTTTGCTGATAGAGACATATTAACTGTCTTAAAAAAGGAGGAGGTTCTCAATTTGACTGTATTTTTTATGTCTGTTATCTCAGCACTTTCGACTGGGTGAACTGATTTTCCTAATTCTTTTTTATTTGAAAGCTGGTACTTTCCGTGTGATCAAATTTCAGTCTGGCCCAGTTGATGTTAGTTTTATTTTGTTAAAATTATTTGGCGTTTAGATGTAATTTGTGATTGATGGATGGATTGATTTTAATTTTCACCAACGATCCCTATCAAATCAAATCAAATTAAATCAAATCATTTATTCTACATAGGCTCCTTGAGGGCACTTACATATTGTCAAATGTATACATCGTTTGAATATAATACAATATCTACCACCGGATCGGAACGCGGTCACAAGCTAAGAAGATTCGGCAAGAAACTCAGCGGGCTGTCATTTTTTTACCATCTTTTGAATACAATTACGTATACAACGTATAGTCTTAGCTTTAGTGTGATGCCCTTCGAGATAGGATATAAGTATTTTTTTTAATTTAGTTCAAATAAAAAATAAAAAAGGAAAGGAAAACATGGTTGGACCAGATCCCATATCTTTTGTGTAATATCTTTTTTATGGTAGGCTATGGTCAGGAGACGCCCCCCTCAGTCTGTTGAGCGTTTGTGGAGCGACGAATGGGCGTCATGCGGTCCTATAACCTCGTGTTCCCTCACAAGGTCATTTTTAGGTAACACCTAAGGTGAATTATACGACACATAACATATCTCAATCAACATTTAAGATTAATGTTTAAATTATTTTACATGTTACCTAAAATAAAAGTATCGTTGTTTCAAACGAGCGTAACTATTCAAATAATAATGCTTGCTAGAAAAAATAAATTAAAATCACAAGGTGTGTTATTTTAGATTTTAAAATAAACAAAATAAAAAATTCTATAATCAAATCTATATTTTAATACCCGCATAACTCTGAAAATACAAAGGTGTGCGTTTGAATCTGAAATCTACGAAAATTCAACTTCCTTTGGAAGTACTTATGTCCTACATATCCACGACCATTTATTTCTTTTAGTGACTTAAGAAGAATTCTTCTTATTTTTTTTTATACATAAACAATATTCGAAGGAACTAAAAGGGCCTTGAACTTCTATTTCTCGAATAAAGAAACTACACAATTAACTATATAATTAATCTTAGAAAACTTTTCTCCTTTCGCAATCGGAAGTCAGAAAGATGGATCACCGAAAAGTTACGACAATTCCATAAAATGGCCACCCTATTCCGAGAGAGGCAGAGAAAGGTGTCCCCGCTTTCAAGGTCGCGCGGGACACGATCAATACCGCCAGACCCAGCTGTTTAACGATAGAGATTTTATTTCTAAATAAATATAGAACACTCCTTTTTATTACAATTTTATTATCATTGCTTTTTAATCAGTTATTTTGATTAATATCTTAGCAGTTCAGTTATTTTAAAGAACAATTCCTTGCTTTAGTCACATAAGGATATATTTACCATACTTATGGTCGAACGTAGGGTCGATTAAAATTTGGTTTGGATTTTCTGCAGAAATCTATGTATTTTCTATAATAACGGTATACCATAATCGTGGAATCAAGCCTGAATCAGGTAAAAAAGTATTAATGGGTTTTCTGAAAATTTCTGAGGATATTATTTATTTCTGAGTTATAAATAATATTATTATATTTCTGAGTTATAAATAATAAAAATAATTCATATGACAAGAGCAAACTTATCGCTATCTACTAATCACAATTTCAGATTGCACAGTACTTGCTATTAAGAATTTATTTTCAGATAACCCTAGATATCATCCATCCGTCAGCAAGTAGACGTCCACTGTTCAACATAGACGTTCCCACTAGAATGCAACTCAGAACTGTCTTATGTCACGAGCATGAAATGGCTGCAACGACATTTAAAATATCGTCCATTTAGTGAAGGATCGTCTTATTCATGGTCGCCACTTGAGAACCTTTCTTTGGCAACGGTTAGCGGATCAACGAGAGACCGAGCCGAGTATAGCCCTGTCCATACCACAATGAGCAAATTTAAGACTTTTTATGAGGGCAATATTTGGAAATCAGTGTGGTACCGAATAAGAATGCAATCACCACCCCCCTATCTTACCCGTGGGTGTAGTAAAAGACGTCTGAGGGATATAATATGCATATCTGTGTAAGAGAAAACTAAAAAAGAAACTGTATCAACACGTCTGACCAGGGTGGTATATTAGGTAAATTTCCCTCCCATTGTGTAGGAAGCTTGAGCGCAGTAGTGGGATGATGAATAGAGATCAGGTTTTTATGCCATATGTCATCACTGGGAACGTACACTGGTGAAAAGCCTTTATTTTTAGAAAGTAGGGAATATTAGACGACAATTTTCTCTAAAGTTATCACATGCTGCCCAACTAAGTTGGATTCGACGACTGACCTCTTTCTCGAAACCCTAGATTACGCTACATTTTTCTCTGCCCCAATTCGGAACCTTATCGCGATTGCCAATAACATATCTATGCGAATATACTGATCATTTATAGTGTAACCAATAAATATTTTTTTAAAATTTTACGCGAGTATTAAACTTTATAAATATAACTATTGTGACAGCTTTTATCACGTTTGTATTTGATATTTGTTCGCCCGACGTTAAACCTATATTTCTTAAATTTTCATCTCATCTTAGGGTAAATTTCCATCATAATGAAAAAAAAATTGACCTCGCAGGTCAGACGCATTCGTATCTGTACAAGAGAAAGAAAACCCATCATAAAACTATTTTTTTTTTTTGGGGGGTGGGTTACGGTCGGCGCACTCCTCGCACCACTCCGTCCGGGGCGACAGAGGGGCGTAAGCACGCACACCCGCAACCCACCCACGATGCACGTCGCCTTCGTCATTGGGCCGACCACCGGAGCAGGGTTACTTGTCATCAGTGGTCGGCCCGACGGAATACCCCCTATTTGGGGTACCCTCCCATCGATCGACGTCCCTCCCTCGAGGAGGACGTCGGTCTTTCCTCACGCGGTCGGCCTCTCGGCGGGTGACGGACTAATTCCCCAGTCACGTCACCCGCCACCTCGGCTAGGACGGCATGAGGCGCAAGTACTCGCGCCTACGCCGCCCCAGTCGCCGGCGGCAGATCGCCTCATCGAGGCTGCGCTCCTCGCGCAGGCGATCATAAAACTCTATGCCAACACGCCTGAGCAGCGCGGTATTTTGGACCAAATTCCCTTCCATTATAGAAGAAGCCCGAGTCCAATAATGAGATTTATATCTGCTACTGATGATGATAATGAATTTCTCACCGGTATGAGAGGAGAATATCTAAACTAACTACGTATATATAAAATCAATCCAATATGCAACAATGCGAGCTCAATTTCTGCCGCTCTGTTGCACTCCAATAGAATTGTCGTTCTCAATGTCATTTCATCATATATGTCGCCCGTTTTATATATATAAAACATATATGTTTCGCGAATTATAAATAAAATAAAAATACCTATAAAAAATAAATTTGGATTCTGAAATATTTTTATATTTCTATATATTATTTCTGAAAGGTTTTTGTTTATGTTATTCCATTATACTGGATGAATTTTAAAGATTTTTTCTGTACTGATAAAAGACTCATATCGTGTGGATTCATTCGTACCGTGTGGAGACGGAGTAAGAATACAATTCACAACTCCCTATCTTACCCGTAGATGTCGTAAGAGACGACTAAGGGATATAATATCACATAACATCTGTGCAAGACAAGGAAAATTCGAAATGAAACCCTAATCAACATGTCTGACCAGTATGGTATAGTAGGTCAAATGCCCTCCCATTGTGCAGGAGGCCTGAGCTCAACAGTGGGAAGCACGTGGGCTACGATGATGATGATGATGATGATGATGAAAAGATTCATCTATGTAGTGACGGAGTAAGAATACAATTCACCACCATCACCTATCTGCCTGTGGGTGTCGCAAAAGATGACTAAAGGATTATAATATGAAGATAACATCGTGCGAGAGGAGAAAAACTCAAGATAAAACCCTATGCCCTCTGACCAGCGCGGTATTGTGGGTTAATTTGCCTCTAAATGTGTGTGGCTCAAGCCCAGCAGTGGAACTTATGTGGACTGAGATAATGACGATGATAAAAGATAAATAAATACTTCAAAATTTTTCACTAAAATGTAGCTTGAAATTTCAATTTCAACGCGAAGATAAAAAAATTCCAAATAACATTTTTATTTTACATCAATTAAACTCAATTCTACTCATAAAAGGCAGGCCCTCATTCAAAAGCTTAGACACCCAGTATTCTTAATCATCGTGAAATAGCAATTTTGCTATTAACGCTGTTCCCATATAATTCCTTATGAGTTTTATTCAGCCCAAACACCAACATTGTACTATCATAAATCATCCTTTGTGTATATGTTCAAGAGGAAAGCGTCGTTGAAATCTCCATTGTATATGTAATATAAGACTTAGCGAATCATAAAGGATAGGTTTAGTTGTTCCATTTTATCACAAAGACAATTATATTTTAGTAAGTGTTATTACTCAATATGAAAGAGCTCAATGATTTATTAGTCTAGCGATCTGCCTTCCCTTTAGGCCGCTTCGACCGTGCATATTAATTCTCTCATAACTTCCAAGATATTAATTTTAATAATATGCTATCAGAGGCAATTATAATCTACATTAAATGTACCATATAACTAGTGTATTTAGTTGGATAAAAAATAATAGCGTTAAGTTTAAAATAGCTTCGTAAATAATCTTTTTTTTTTAGTTATATGTAAAAGATAATCTTACTGTGGGTTAGTGCGGGCTAATGTTATTAGATAGAATAGTAGTACCTAAACCTAAGTAAATATATAGTAAAATAGTACAATAATAACCATTCCAATTTATAACAATCTATAATCAGTATAAGATTATTAAGATACCTATCTACAGTGCCCGTGTCGCGGGGTTCGAATCTCAAACAGGTAAATTTGTGCGATCCACAAATTGTTGTGCTTTTTTTTTTTGGGTGGGTTACGGTCGGCGCACTCCTCGCTCCGCTCCGTCCGGGGCGATAGAGGGGCGTAAGCACGCACACTCGTAACCCATCCGTGACACGTCGCCTTCGTCGTTGGGCCGTCACCGGAGCAGGGTGACATGTCGTCAGTTGTACAAATTGTTGTTCTGAGACTGGATGTAATTTGTGTCTGTTAGTTATATGTTTGTAAAGTCTCCCGCAATACAAGAATTATTTCCTTAGTGCAGGGTGTTGTCTTTTACATGATTAATTAATCACATAATTAAGTGTTAAACAGTTACTTTACACCCCAATTATATATATGCATTAACACGTCTAATCAATTTATTTTCATCTCCAGTATAGAATGCCCATGAATTAAATAAGTCCTGGACGGTGACGAGGGTTAACTTTAATGGAACGGATCGGTGGGTGCGATAAGAGATTCCCGGGAGTTTACTACAAGGATACGAGTATTACTCACTTGATTATGCTGTACGTAAATTTTGGGATTGATTAAATAATAAATACGTATATGTCACAAATAGCTGTACGAGCAATTTCACTTGATTTTATTTAATGTTGTTATTTTATTTGAATACTCACATAAACACGTAATTTAATGAAATCAATCATTGATTTACATTTTTGATCAACATTATTAACATGCATAATCATCTTTACAGCTCAACGTCCGACTATTGTGAAGGAGGCTCGAGCCCTTCGAGCCTCCTTCACAATAGGAGGGAAATTGACCTACTAGAACAAACTAGTCAGACGTCTTGATACAGGGTTTTATTTCGAGTTTTCTTCTCTTGGATGGATCTTATAAGCGTATTATGTCCCTTAGTCGTCTTTTACGACATGCACGGGTTAGAGTGATGGTGAATTGTATTCGTACTCCGTCACCACACGGAATAATATTTTTTTTATCTCAGCAGTTGGCGACTGCGTAGGACGATTCACGAACCTTGTAATTGATTTTTTTCTATTATGCTAACATTTATAGACATTTCTGACATTACTACTCTATTTGTCCCAGTATTAAATAATTAGTTTGTTCCCGCCGCTTCTTTCATATAAAATGTAACGTGAAAACGAAATTTTATCCAAATCCATTCAATTATGCTTAATAGAGTGAAAAAAATAAAGTTGAATTATTATCCCAAGAGAACACATAACCGCGATAAAAAGTATTCTATGTGTTAATTGAGAGTGACAACTACCTTCTTGCCGGATTTTATCTCCATTGGCCCAGCTATTTGAGCGTGAAATGTAACAAACATACAAACAAACACACAAACTATCGCCTCTATAATATTAGAGTGATTAGTGTGATAACGTGATTAGATATACTTATAGTGGTATTAGCATACCTACTGTCGACAGTCGTCTGTCTAAATCCGTGGGCCGGCCCGTCCCGGGTCCCCACATTCTTGCAAAAAATCAACCTAGCAGTAATTTGTTACCGTACTTCGTTCGGTGAGTGAGAAACCCATAAACCCAACTTTCGGAGAATGTTTACATGTAGTTTCCGTGATGCCTTTACTATCGCTGAACCTCATTCACACTCCCTTCACTTTCTTCACAGTAGACAGCAACAGCAATAAATGACTTGACTTGTCGGTCTCTCGCACTGTTTCAAAATTTATTTTATTTTTATTTATTTAAGACAACACCCTGCACTAAGGAAATAATCCTTGTATTACGGGGGACTTTACAAACATATAATTAACGGACACAAATTACATCCAGACTCAGAACAACAATTTGTGGATCGCACAAAGTGTTGTCCCGCGTGGGTTCGAACCCCGACACTGGCACTGTAGGTCGCATCTTAACCACTACGCCATCTGTGCAGTCTATAAAAAGTCTATAAAAAGAAAAGAATCCAAACTAGGTGATGTAATAAAATTTGTAATCCAAAAGTATCGAAGATTAGAGTCATAGTTTATTTAATAAGTAAACTAATAATATAGATTTTCTTGTTAAATATCGCATCTCATTCTTACAGCATCATATAGTGTAAGTAAATACATACATTGAAAGCACCTTTCCAATACAAAGACAGAAATAAAATATCGCAAGGTAAACACAGTGCTGTACAAACATCACAAGCAGTGGTTTGGCCTCGAGGCACGGTAAAATGAGATTCCACGCCCGCTCGACCAATCAGAGCTCGTTTAACTGAGTTAAATCAGCGAAATGATGTCACCATCTAATCTGAAATCTTAAATTTCTAGTATAATCTAGTCTTTTTAAAAGTGTTGGTGTAATCTAAACTTTTTATAATTTATACCTATATATAAATTATTGTGTACCTACGTGTGTACTGAACTCGTTCCAAACCGCTGGATCGATGTTGATGAAATTTTTTGTGTGTGTTCAAGAGGATTCGAGGATGGTTTAAATTCACAATTGGACCCGGTAGGTGGTGCTGCTGTGTTATTTGAACAGAACGTCTGTTGGGTCAGCTAGACTTCTTATAATTTTTTTCTATAAACTCCAAAAGAGTTTACCGTAGACAAGACTTAAATTGATCTATTCGAAATTATATGTTCGTGTGGTGACGAAGAAAGAGTACAATTCACGGCCCCCTTTTTTACCAGTGAATATCCTAAAAGACGACTAAGGGTTGTGATATGCATATAACATTTATGCAAGAGAAGGCAAACTCTGAATAAAACCCTATACCAATAAGTCTGGCTGGCTTGGTATAATAGGCTTCCCTACCACTATGGTGGTAGTGGAACATATATGAGCTGAGATGATTGGAGATGCATTCTATACTTTATTTACTATTTACGTTGAGGTGGCAGCTACGTATAGTAACCAATTATCCATTCTCTTTTTACCCGACTACAGAGGGTTATGATTTCGACAGGCTATGTATGTATATTCATCTGTTCCCTCATAGGTTCTTAACTACTTATTAGACCTGAACAAATGAGGTATCATTAAAAGCGTCTTGATAGTCTGCTAGTTATAGGCTATGTGATGCATCACTAAATCTAATACCGCGCCCTCTAGAGGCCTTAAAGAACTGTGTTAAAAAATAAATTTTAGATAAATATGTCTTGTTTTGAATCACTGGAAAGGGCGTAACTTGTACATTTCAAAAATATATAAATTATTATATTAGAATTTGCTCGTATTTATCCGATAGCTCGTTTTTATCGTAGTTGGGTTTTAGTTTTTACTTTTATCTTGCCATTAAAGTCAATAAAAAAAAACATTTGTACAAATAAGTTTAATAGAATAGCTGATATGAAACGATCTGGAAGCAAAAAAGACTTCAATTATTGAATTAGTAACAAAAATAACAGCAATAATTTATTGAGAAAGCTTCGCTGTACTGTTTTGACAATCTGTTACAGTCAATATAGTAGCCTATTTAACGTCTAATGTTATTGTTAAATAACGGTATCTTAAATTAGAGTCAATCTTATAAACAAATTTATGCCTGTATAACCTAAATGAACCTCGACTTCATCCATCCACACATCAGTTCATACACGTCCACTGTTGGACATGTATGGGCTGATGTATGGATGGATGAAGTCGAGGTTCATTCAGATTATACGTTACCTCCCTACGAAAATGCCGCTCTGAACGGTCCTGTGCTACTTATATCCAATGAACTTATATCCTGCGACTTTCAAGATGTCGTCAGCACACCTAGTATAATTGAAAATAATGTAGTCACATATAATACATAATTACATACATTTAAATCTATCTTCCCCCTGAATTTGAGGTCTGATTAGACAAGTTAGTATAGGGTCTTGTTTCAAGTTTTCCTTCCTTTCTTTCCTTCACTTTTATAGATATTATATGCATATAATAATCCCATTAGTCGTTTAATCCACGGATAAGAAAGGCGGTGGTGAATTGTATTCTTAATCCTTCATCACACGGAAATAACTTGGGGTATGAGTATGTAAAATAACAAAAATCGGTGAAGAACATGTTCATGGTATTTGTAGCCGCTGCTATACTACCTATCATCATTATAAATAATACTATATATACAGGGCAATGAACTCTGTAAAGTGTATTTTTCACTCCGTCTCGTCATGTCACGTCACTCCGCTTATAACAACGAACGCCGTAGTGTTTGAAACGTCGAGCAATCAAACATCAAATACAAACGCGATAAACTCCGTAAAAATATCTTATATCTTTAAACGAGCAATTCTTGTATATATATGTATATTCAGGATCTCGGAAACGACTCCAACGATTTTGTTGAAACTTGGCATACTAGAGGTTTCGGATCCAAAAAATAGATCTAGCTAGGCTTTATTTATAGAAAATGTTGTTTTGTCCGTGTTTTTAGCAAAACAAACTATGACATTAAATTTTAAAAGAATATGAATTCAAATTTCGTTGCCAACGTCATGAGTTACGATAGCTCAAATGGGAAGTTGACAGGTTCTAATTTTAATTTTGTTGACATTCAAACAGCGTCGGTTCGAATCTCGGTGTTATTATTATTCTCTTTGTGTAATTTTTTATATATTTTTCATTATTTATTTTTTCATTTTTATTAATATATATCTAAATAAATTCGATAAAAATATTCCGAGCGAAGCTTGGTCAACCAGATATTTTTATTTATGCGTAATACTCGCGTAATCATCAAAAATAATTATACCTATCATCGTTTTATAAGAAATAAACATAAACACAGCAAACTTGAATGCTATACTGCATATACAATTTTAAGAGAACTCCGTTGATAAAAAGTTTCCTAAAAGGTTATAAATCGTAGACGACCCTTTGGGTATAATCGCCCAGTCACAATATATAACAGCTATAGAAGGAATGGTCTCCATTGTTGAGAGTATGTAGAGCTCAATAGCCCAACACTTCATGAAACTTTAGTTGGGGATTTGGCCTTTTGTAAATATAAATAGTTTATTTATTTTTATTTCCTGACTAGCAATCCGCCCTCGCTTCGCTTCGGTTTTAGTCGTTTTACCCGCGTAGTTCCCGTTCCCGTGGGAATACCGGGATAAAATATAACCTAATTTACGCCCTGATATTATAGCTTTCCATTGGTGAAAGAATTTTTGAAATGGATGTGTAGTGCTCGCGTAAACATCAGATATCATTATAAAACGAATTATTTTATGCTCAAATTCAAGCCTTCCAAATTATATAATAATATAACATGTACCTTTAATATGACTCAATGTAAATCAATACAGCTTACCGTTCTCGGAACGACGTATTCGAGGAATAAAACCGACAGCCAAAATTGGATGAAGGGCATTCAAGTACTCCATCACATGGACACAAAGAGCTATTGAATAATAGGTATAACAAATAGGGAATATATATTATATATATAAACTCATTTGCAAAAAAAACGGGCGGTTTTGATTTTCATTCATATTTAAAAAGATACAATACCAAAAAGGTTTCAATCGTTTGTACACGTTACTGGCCGGTTTTAAAAATGCTGTGGTATTTAAAAAAGTACGTTCTAAATTCAATTTTTCATTTGATGTTCATTTTTACAGAAAACCCCTTTTTATCCTACATTTTTGGCGCGAAGTTCCAGAAGTTAACATCGACTTTCATAACTTTTATTCAATTTTTATCGATTAATTTCATATCCTTGACTGTCAAAGCTTTATTTAATGCTGTTTGGCTGTATCAAAAATGGTAGATAAAGTGGTAAAAGCTACCAAAATTATCGCGCTGCTTGAAGAGGGTTGCAGCCAATGTTTCGTGGCTAGGAGGCTAAATGTTAGTCGCTCGACAGTCCAAAGGACCTGGCAGCGATATCAGGAGACTGGTTCCGTCGAGAGAAGGCCTGGTTCTGGAAGAAAACCATGTACCCAACCACGGGATGATCGTTTTCTTGTGAGTCGCGCATTGAGAAATCGCAAATCTTCGTATGTGGATCTTAAGAACAACCTCCAAGAAGTAAGAAATGTGCATATTAGTCTATGGATGGTCAGGAGGAGGCTTCTCGCTGCCAATATACGCAGTCACCGCCCGGCCCGCGGCCCCAAATTACTCCGTGAGCACAGAGTTCACAGGCTTAGGTTCGCTAGAAATTGTGAATCATGGACTCAAGACGATTGGAATAGGGTTTTGTTCTCTGATGAAGCCAGGATATCTCTGTTCGGTGAAGATCGACGTCGGCGAGTGCTAAGAAGACAAGGAGAACGCTTTGCAGAGGCATGTTTCGAAGAAATCACACCTTATGGTGGGGGCTCTGTTATGTTTTGGGCAGGAATAAATTCAATGGATCGTACAGAGTTAGTCTTCATTGAAAACGGCTCACTGACTGGGCATCGATACATAACGGAAGTTCTAATTTCTCATGCACAACCCGCATTGGCCGCTCTAGGTGAAGACTCGATTTTTATGGACGACAATGCTCGCGCCCACCGATCCCGCGATGTTAATGCGTATGTGCAAGAGGTCGGCATTCGTCGTTTGGATTGGCCAGCTCGAAGTCCCGACCTCAATCCCATAGAGCATGTCTGGGACGTTCTGAAACGGCGTGTGAGATCAGTACACCCGGCTCCGCAGACCATCAGAGAGCTGAAGAATGTGATTACTGCGGAGTGGGAACGTATTCCGCAAGCAAGTATCCGGGATATACTCGCTAGCATGCCCAGACGAATTCAAGCTGTGATTTTAGCTAGAGGGGGTCACACTCGATACTAAACATTTATCTGCTTTTACTTTATTAAAGAAAAACAAACAAAAAAACTTTTTTATTTTTACTTCATGAGCATATGCACTACTAGCGAATATACACTACTAGCGAGGTTTAGCATTATTTCCCATAAATTGTATCTAAATTTTATGAAATACTGATGAAAACGATTATTTTCTTATTAATTTAGCAAATTGTGTGGATAAAACTACCTATAATTATCAAACAAAGAAATATTAACATTTGAAATGGTTCATTGCTTAGGTGGACGTTTTTTTTGCAAATGAGTGTATATAGCTATTTGAGTGTTTTCTTTTGATATAAACGTATGAGCAAAGATAAAATATATAATGGATGAAACGTGTTAGAATAAAGCCATGGTAAACAATAATATTACTTTGTTTTATCAACAGAAAAATACAGTTGAAAATCTGTCTTCAGAGAAGTATCAACACGCGGTAGTTTTTGCGTGAAAATCCTTTAAAAATTGTATGTTGGCATTTATTGCAATGTTAATACTGAACTCTAGGCTTGCCGAGCTTCATCATTCATCATCATCATTTTGGCTCATATACAGCTCATTGCTGGGCTCGAGCCTCTTCTATAATAGTAAGGAAATTGATCTACTATAGCACGCTGGTCAGACGTGCTGGTATAGAATTTTGTTTCGAATTTTCCTTCTCTTGTATAGATATTATATACATATTTTATTCCTTCGTCTTTTACGACATCCATGCGCAAGTTACGGAGTGGTGAATTCGGTTGACTGAACCGGGGTTAGTACGTCACCCATAGAGACGCTGACCGTGCGCGGGTGCCCGACGTCCCGAGAGAGGCGTTGGAGAAGAGGTACCCGAAAGGGTATCCCGCCGGGCTGGCCACGGACGACAAGGAACTTGGTAACGGTGGTCGGCGCAATGACGAAGGAAAGGAACGGTGGGTGGACCGCGCGCCGCCTTTTCGTCATCCCAGACGAAGCGGACAGCGTGTAGGCTGATCATAGCCCAGCCGGGCCAAAAATAAGAACAGGAGTGGTGAATCGTATTCTTAATCTGTCACCATGCAAATAATGTCATCATCATCGCAGCCCACATACGTCCCACTGTTGGGCTCGGGCCTCCTCCACAATTGGAGTGAACTTGACCTACTATACCATGCTGGTCAGACATGTTGGTATAGGGGTAATAATGTTATCATTTATGTTTAATACATTTCTTCCCTTTTTTTATTTTGACACTTTTTTTTTATTTTGAATTTAGTACTACCCCGGTATGGAACGGCCCGCGGCTGTCGACAGCATGATCCTACCATATATGATATCTCGATAGTAATACGCACGTACAACTTTTTCTACAATACAATAGTCTATCTAAGCCGGAATTAACCTACGCAAAAAGGAAATTGATTGAAGCAAATACATACGTTCTCACAATAAAAACACAAAAAATAAACAAACATGTTGTTTACTGTATATTCTATTTTATCTTTCATTGTATAGAAACGTTGAGGATTAGGTACGTAGTCTGTGAGTATAATATTGCTCATTTTTATTCTTAGAATTCCTATAATGAGAATACTATTTTTATTTATATATATATTACAACTACTAGATAGAGTAGGTACTACACTTTGTCATTAAAATGTTTAAATAAAAATAATAAATACATACATTGACATTTGGTAATGTGAGTTTTAGTGCAATAGAAAACAAATTTGTCGTTAATTAGTTACAGATTTAGATTTTGTGCTTGCTAATTTCCTTGCTAATATTATGAGAAAACCCTGTAACACTCTTTTAATAAAATTTAAATAATACAAACCTGAGAAAACACAAAAACATTGTCATATATTTCAAGCTATTTATCAAAAGATGTTTTTAATTAAAGGAATTAAAGGAGCGGAGAAATATTGATTAATAGTGTACGTTTATATATGATTTTTGATTGACCGACGTTTCGATTACATTGCAGCGTTGATGGTCGTGGGCAGACTAAGATGTCTCACATCCAACACGTAACAACGATAACTTGTATAATAACGACGTGAGAAATTTTAGTCCGCCCGTCGAAGCATCGAGCAATCATAGAATGAAAAAATCTATAAAATTGTCAAGCCTGCTTATAAAAATTCGCAAGAATTTGATGAGTAATATGACCTGTAGAGAACATTCGAGTATTTGTATAGACATGCAAAAGCATGAGAGAAGACATTCTGCGCTCGCTCGATCAATAATGAGTCTATAGGAATAGCCAAAGAAAGATCAAGAAGCAAAGTAACTTGAGAACGAATGTATACGTACATATGAAGTACATAAACGTGTTTAAGTAATTACATTTCCTAAGTCTACTTAAGTATTTACCATTATTCAAAAGTTATTTTGTCAACTAAGAAGCACTCGAGGTACTTGAAAGGTTAATTTAAACTTCAATGTGTTAGTAGCTGAGTTGGCAAGATAATTACAGCAATTCGGCTAATGTAGTGAAGTTGTCAAACTATGTCAGTTTGACAACTTCACTACATTTTCTATATTAACCATCTTTTTTTTTATGAACTTGATATCTCATGCTCCTCTGCATCGTCGTCTTCTTATTTTGACGACGCTATCATTGGATGTGGATTTCCACTCAGAATGAAAGCATTTTAGATACGGTCCTCTCACGCTGACCTCGTTTGGGCAGATAGATCATCAACATTTCATCTAGAAAGTTAGTTAAATAGGCATCAACACTTCAGAGTGAATCAGGCCAGACATAACGAACATCCTTTAAAAGATTAATCATCTTTTTAACTCATATTCTCCTCCTGCTGGACTCGAGACTCCTTCATAATGTGAGGAAAACTTACCTACGCGCTGGTCAGACGTATTGATATAGGGTTTCATATTGATCAGATCAGATCTTCTTTTTTGCATGGATGTTATAAATATATTAAATCCCTTATTCGTCTTTTACGACATCCACAGTTAGGGGCGGCAAAGTACGACACAGAGGCTTTAAAAAATTACAGCTTCAAATTCTAGGGATGCATCATACAACGCTTAAGTTTACCCTCAATTTTCATCCGTCCCTAACCGGTCTTTTATTTTTATTATATCTTTGGAAAGTTAATTTTTACGCAGTCGACATCGCGAGTAGAAGTTATTTTTCAATATTACAATTCAACATGTACTGTACTGTGTAAAATCCTTGTTTAGTATGGGGTATGTTTCAATTTGAAAAACCTGATGATACTACTAAAAGTTAAATGATGTTATCAACGTACGTCCTCCATTGTGTTAAATAACTTCAAGACTATTACTGCCACAAGTTTAACATTGATATACTTCTAACAAGTGGCGATCTGTTTATCGGCTAATTTCATTTTGACAACTATTTATTTCCTAAATGGCCTATTACTTAATTTTCACTCTAATATCCTTGTAGTATCAAACCCGTTATCCCAAAAGCATAAGAGAAATAAATATACTTAGACTTTTCTCTATAAAACATTATAAACGCGAAAGTTTGTATGTGGGGGTGGGAAGATGTGAAGATGTTTGTTGCTCTTTCACGCAAAAACTACTGAATAAATTTTGATGATACTTCACAATAATATAGCTTACATATTAGAATAACACGTAGACTAATCATTTATCCCAATATTCCCACGGGAAGAGGAACTGCGGATGAAACTGCAGGATGCTGCTAGTCCTCTATAAAATTCTTGCTAAATCAAATAAAATGGAATATGTAAAAAAAACATTTTTGCTCGACCCTGGCCATTCAGTTCCACACAGAAGCATATTTGTCCCATTCGCCCAACAAAATATTTTTACTTCTACTTCTTTAACAATACACTGCCCACTGCCTAGTGTCTTCCACTTTCCTTCAACAACGTAACATTCTACGGCCTAGCTATCACTTCTAGAAACATATGGAAGTATCGAAACAGTTACCCAGACCAATTTATATTTGTCATCGCAAGGGCTAGTAACCCGTCTGATCTCAAGGGAAACAAGCAGATAATATTACTGCAGGCAAAGAAATATTTTCTTAAAAACAACACTGGGCTAAGCACGAATATTTGCGTCAAAGTATTCGTAACGTAATCGAAAATAATTTGTATGGATTTTTCCTTACAAAGTGGTCTCAATAACGATACGAATACTATGACGCAAATATAAACTCACTGTTGTCATAACCATTGAAACTGGATATGGCAGTTACTATACATATATACTAAAGTAATATAATCTATATGCTTTTAAGATAGGTCAATCGAATTACACTAAACCTCGTCATTATTGACATAGGTCTGGTTCAATAACACCCACGTGTAACTTATATTACTTAATGTAATGAGATTATTCTGACCGATTTCTTAGTGTAGGTGTATAAAAGTAATAACGTCCTACTTCGTATTTAATCTTATATAAACATTAATAAGCTCAGGTTATTAAATTATTAATTAAATGTGAACGAACTTTTATATTAAAGAGGCTATACTACTCGAATTATTATTTTTTTTTGCACATATGGCGTAGTAGTTTAAATGCCGACCTTTTTTTTTCTTTTTTTTTAACGCTGTGGAAATGCAATTTACGCACTGCCCCCCGCCGACAACAGACGAGGGGGGTGTGTGGGACTCGCTGGTCACTTATGCAACCGGAATACCCACTAAAACCAACAGCGCTCCCTGCCGCGTTTTTGCGGAGTGCCGGAGAGATCTTCTAGTGACATTCGATCTCCGGCACTCCTACGTAAGGCCGTCGGGCCACGTCCTATCGTCGTTCAAGGCGGTGGGAGGAGATGCGCGTATTGGCGCCTCTTTCTCCCTGGTCGCCGCCTACGGAGCGAGTTAGCGGACGCAAGTGCCTCGCATTCCCGCTCCGCGGCCTCCTTCCGAGCGATGACCTCCTTGCAGAAAGAGGCCATCGACGACCAGCACCTGTCGCCGTAGAGCATATTTGATGTGATGCTCAGCAACGACAAGTCTGTTCCTATAACCGCCGACAGGTCACGGCGTAAATGCCGACCTGCCGCAACAAGTATAGAGTGTTCAATTCCTATCCCTGATAGAACTTTGTGCGTAATTTGTTCTATGTGTAATTTGTCCGGTAAACGACACTAATAATAAGAAAATACATTGAAAGTTTTATTGTAACGCATTATCTAGTTGACATTCGTTGGTGCGCATCATAAAAAATATTGACTAGCTTCAGGAAATAAGTATTTCGTGACGGTCATGCTCACTGAAGGGTCTGCTTGCGGTAGCTACGAGGAGTAGGTCACTCCCTTTCCTCCATTGTGTTTGAGGGGAGTGATGGCTGCTCTAGTGGTTAACTCGTGATCGAGTGCCGCTTGCAGGATCTGGTCCAGCCACGGTACTTTTTCGTTATATTTAATAACTGTATTGTATGATAATTCGAAAGGCATCACACTGGAGCTATTAATAGACGTGTTCTTGTATATTATTTTATTTAAAATAAAAAAAATAGTAAATGAATAAAAAAGAAGACAATCCCACTGAGTTTCTTGCCGGATCTTCTCAGTGTGGTCGTGTTCCGATCCGGTAGTAATTTAAGGTAAAATGTAAATAAAATACTATATTTAAGTGCCACCGTGGGGTTTATCTATACCAATAAATAAAATTGGAGTGTCTGTTTGTAATGTCAAAATAATAGGCTTTTTTCATGCTCACACGGTTATTTGGACAATATCTATGCCTAAAAATCACTTGATATTTTTTTTTGTCTGTCTGTCTGTCTGTTTGTTCCGGATAATCTTCAAAACGGCTGGACCGATTTCACAAATTCTTTCACCAATGGAAAGCTATATTATCAGGGTGTAAACTAGGATATATTTTATCCCGGTATTCCCACGGGCACTACGGGGATAAGGCGACAGAAACCGAAGCAAAGCGAGGGCAGGTTGCTAATACATAATAAAGGATTTGAATTTGAACGGAGAGCGCGCGCATCACAAAATATTACTCTCATCATTTACCACGCCAAATGTAGTATAACTTCAAAAAGAGCCTTTAAATCCTCATTATCACAGCTCACACATATTCTACAGCTGGGCTCAAGCCTCCTACATAATAAGGGAGAACTTGACCTACAATACTACGCTGTTCAAACTGATTGGTATAGGGTTTATCTCGAGTTTTCCTTCTCTTGAGTAGAAGTTATATGCATATTTATATTCCATATTTATCTTTTATAACACACAATTAAGGACAATTTCCATCCTATTGTGGAGGAGGTTCGAGCCCAACATTGGGACGTATATGAGCTGAAATGATGATGATGATGAATTTATTAAAACAGAATAAATTCATCATCATCATTTCAGCGCATTACCTTACCATACCATGCTGGACAGATAGGTTGGTATAGGGTTTCATTTCGAGTTTTCCTTGTCTTGCATAGATGTTATATGCTTATTATATCCCTTAATCGTCTTTTACGACATCCACGGGCAAGATAGGGGGTGGTTATTTGTATTCTTACTCCGTCACCACACGGAAAAGAATAAATTAATTAAAATAAAATTTCAAATTAATATCAAATATACTAATAATTTCACAGTAAATTGAGAAGCGAATTACGGATGATAAATATGATAATATTATCTCTTTTCATTGATCTCGTATCTATAAAGAAACTAATGAAAAGTATAATACAAAATTTCCATCGAAAACCCAATTATGCCAAGCTTATTACATATTTTTAGTGATATATTAAACGCCCCTTATAAAAGCTCTCAAAAGATTAATAAAACAGATAGATATTTGCTTAAATAATTATAAAAACTGTGCTTAACATGTTTTACTCAAAATTTCTCGTTCTCCGTGTAGTGATGGAGTAATAATACAATCCACCACCCCCATTTTTACCTGCTGGTATTGCAAAAGACGACGAAGGGATATAATATGCATATAACATCTATGCAAGAGAAGGAAAACTTGAAATAAATCCTTATAACAAAACGTCTGATCGCGTGGTATAGTCGGTTAATTGCCCTCCCAATGTAGATGAAGCTCGAGCCTAACAGTTGGACATATATGAGTTGTGATCATAATCAATTTCTTGCTTTATTGTAGAAGGCGCAAGAACAGTTTAAGCTACCACGTGGATGTGACATTTTGGGAGAGAAGGTGTAATACGGCAAGTTAATATATCCCATAAGTGTAGTGAATCAGAATGGAATGCAACACACTACCCCCTTCTTGCCCGTGGATGTCGTAAAAGGAGGCGAAAAAGATATAATATTCAAATAATATCTATGCGATTGACAATTATTGGTGGAAAATAAGAGATGGGCGATTCGAAATACATCAAACCGTTGGACCACCGTGGCTTATTAGGGCTATTGCCCTCCTGTTGCGGAGGAGGGACAAACCCAACAATGGCACGTAAATGAGATAAGCTGATGATCATGAGGCTCCACCCCACGCCTCCCTTTCGTCACTCTGGATGGTCAATTTATAATGGCAATTAATCCCAAGCTCAAAAAGAAAATGAGACATCCTAAAGTGTATCGGAACTTCCATATCTGAAAGACTAGCTAGATAAAAGCCAGTCTGCTACTAAATTCAACTAAGCAACCCAAAATACCAGTGGTTCACAAAAGAAATATGCCACTATGCTATATGGCTACAAATAGCGACGAAATAACTATTGAATATATTAAATAACTTCAAAGTTATGTATGACTAGCTTTTACCCACGGTTTCGCCCGTGTGAAAACAACTTCCAGCGGTTTCACTCGCGTATTACCCGTTCCCTTGAGAATAGCGGGATAAAATATTACTCGCTGATAATATAGCTTTTCATTGTATAAAGAATTTTTGAAATCGGTGTCATGGCTTAAGCGTGAAAGCGTAACAAACTTACTTTCGCATTTATAATATTAGTTAGGATTAGGATGTATTCACACACAGAGTCCAATCAGGTTAAGTGCAAAGAAGTTTTAATTAGGTCACATAAATATTTAATTGTCAATCTATCCATCGAGCCATCGACGTCCACAGCTGGACGAAGCCTTCAAGAAGGGTAATCTCATAAGCACCACGCTTTTGTTATAGATCACAGTTCGCGTTATAAGCTTCCCAAAAGACTACCATTCACCTTACAATACCTCAACTGGTTTTTATTACCGACACGAGAAAATAAGAGTTGATGCTTTATCCTTTGGAAAATTAGATTTTTCGAATATGCAAGGTGAATATTTTTCCTTGGAAATGAAAACCTTAATCTCTAATATGCAAAAATCATTATTAAAATTGCCGTCAAATTCAATGCGTTCTTGATGAGAACATAATCCGATTTATTTTTCATCTGTAGCTTCATTTCGATTTATTAAGTATTCTTGAGCATAAGGTGAAAATTTATAAGAAGAAATTTCTGTATCGACGAAAATATCACAATGTTGAATTCTAAATTTCTATCTTCTATACCAATAAATAAACTTGGAGTGTTTGTTTGTAATGTCAAAATAATAGGCCTTTTTCATTCTCACACAGTTATTTGCACTATACATATGCCTAAAAATCATTTTATATTTTTTTTGTCTATCTATCTGTCTGTTTGTTCCAGGTAATCTGCAAAACGGCTGGACCGATTTAAAAAATTCCTTCACCAATAGAAGGCTATAATATCAGGGCGTAAACTAGGCTATATTCTATCCCGGTATTCCCACGGAAACGAGAACTACGCGGCGGGTAAAGCGACTGAAACCGAAGCGAAGCGAGGGCGGGTTGCTAGTAAAATATATTTACGAAAAAAAATATGGCGGTACGAAGTTCGCCGGGTTACATATTTAGCTCGTCGCCTGATGGGGAGTTTCAAATATTACACGACGATGACTACGACTACGACTAAAACCAAAGCGAAGCGAGGGCGGGTTGCTACTTAAAAATATAAAGAGTACAATTGTATTTTCGGTACAAAATTATCCAAAATGAGCCGCCTCGTATACCTTGGTTTAATAGTTGCGAGGTCAGTCGTAGAATGCTGGTCACTGCTCACAGGGTTCGTTTCGGACACATGCCGCTAAGAGCTTTTACATTTGTAATGAAAAAAATAAATTCTCCTAACTGCGAGGGCTATGCCAAAATAGACGATGTACGTCATCTCTTAGCGGAGTGTGTGCGGAACGAATCTGAGAGAAAAAATAATTGTTAAAAAATTAAACATTAATAAGTTGGATATTAGGTATTTTTAGAATTTCTATCCCGGCCAATGTCTCGCGAAACAAAATCAATGTATAGATTGGTTAATATTTAAGCTTACAATGTATAGTTAGGTTTACGATAGGTCTGACATGAACTGCGTTCAAAAGACCTTTTAAAAATAAAGATTAAAATTGGAAACTATCATATTCCTGTAAAAAATTGGTGAAAAAGCTATCACAAACGTAATTACAACAAAGTACTGTACAAACGTAATTATAAAGTTAATACATTCACGGATGAACGTGTTCGTAAATTGTTTTTTATTATGGAGCAAACTGTTCCAAAATTTTCATTTCACCATTTTCATCATCTCAGCCCATACAAGTCCCAATGTTGGGCTCGGGCCTCCTCCGCTATGGGAGGTAAATAGACCTACTATATCACGCTGGTCAGACGTGTTGGTATATGGTTTTATTACGAGTTTTCCTTTTCTTGCATAGATATTATATTTATTGCATAGATGTTATATCCCCTAGTCATCTTTTACGACATCCCCGGACAAGAGAGGAAGTGATGACTTGTATTCTTACTACATCATCACATGATGATGATGATGATAACTATATCCTATAACTTTCTTTTTTCATATTTTTAAAGGATCTAACATCTTAATATGTTATATCAAATCAAATCATTTATTCTGCATAGGCCCCTTAAGGGCACTTACATATTGTCAAATTACACGTTTGAATACAATACAATAATCTACCACCGGATCGGAACGCGGCCACAAACTGAGAAGATCCCGCAAGAAACTCAGCGGGCAGTCATTTTTTTCTTAATCCTTTAAATATACATAATATTATGGTTCTTACAACATATATGGTATTAGCTCCAGTGTGATGCCCTTCGAAATTGTATGGCACTAACTGAAAATATACATAAAAATAAATTGGAATTAGTTGGGCGCTTTCGAAGATATATAAATCATCATCACCACCATCACAGCCCACATACGTCCCACTGTTGTTGTTGCTCTAGCCTCCTCTGCAATGTGAGGGAATTTGACCTACTATACCATGCTGGTCAGACGTTTTGGTATAGCGTTTCCTTTCGAGTTTTCCTTCTCTTACACAGATGTTATGTGCATATTATATATATATATATATATATATATATATATATATATATATATATATATATATATATATTATTGCCGATGGTGGCAAACGAGCAGGCAGCACACCTGATGGTAAGTGATACTGCACATAGACCTTTGCAATACCAGGGACAAAGCCAGACCGTTGCTTACCGTGAAGTAAATGCTCTTCTTAAACTTCGTTTAAAGAAGGACATGTATTATATTATTATATATTATTTATATCCCTTAGTCGTCTTTTAGGACACCCACGGGCATGATAGGGAGTGGTGAATTGTATTCTTACACCATCACCACACGGAAGATATATGAATTTTATATATGTACTTTCTACAAATATATCACCTATCACATCACTTTTAACAATTCAGATAGTATCAAATTAGTACGAATATCCAAGATTATTCATCCAAGATTGAAATTTCAGTCATTTGTACTAAGCCTTATAATCCATCATCTCCATTACCCCAGCTCAGCTCATATAAGTCCCACTTCTGTGCTCGAACCCCCTTCACAGTAGCAGGTAATTTGACCTACTATACCGTGCTGGTAAACTTTTACAATCATCTACGGAAAAAGAAGGTTGCAATATTGTGTTGTAAGTTCGTCACCATAGTCATAATATGATATCATCATTGCCGTGTGGTGACGGAGTAAGAATACAATTCACCACTCCCTATCTTGGCCGTGGATGTAGTAAAAAACGACTAAGGGATATACGACGGAGTAAGAATACAGTTCTTCACTCCCTTTCTTGTCCGTGGGTGTCGTAAAAGACTACTAAGGGATGTAATATGTATATAACATCTATACAAAAGAAGAAAAACTCGAAACTAAAGCCAACCTGTATGACTAACATTATATAGTAGGTCCAGCAGTGGGACAAACATGATACTATACCACGCTGGTCAGACAAGTTGGTATATGATTTATTTATTTCGAGTTAACCATCTCTTACGTAGATATCGTAAGCGTGTTCTATCCCTTAGTACTTTTAAGGCCCCCATGGACAATATGGGGCGTAATAAATAATATAACTTACTAATATAACTTAACTCTCGGCTTACATATAGATATGGCTCTTAACTGGCACATCCAAGTGGCTCAGGTCGGACGTAAGGTTACCGGCATATTACGTTCTCTCTACCGATTAAGAAATTTACTTCCACCTATTACAAAAGTGAAGCTTGTGCAGACTTTAATTTTTCCCATCATCGATTATGCTGATGTATGTTACTTCGACCTGAATGCAGATCTACTCAATAAACTTGACCGTCTTCTCAATAATTGCATTCGATTCGTCTTTAATCTTCGTAAATACGACCACATTTCTTCCTTTCAATCCGAACTAAACTGGTTGCCCATACGTCAACGACGAAATTTGCGTGCACTAACTATGCTATATTCTATTCTCCACTCTCCCTATGCACCCTCATACTTAAAGCCTCATTTTCAATATATTTGTTACAATCATGACCGCAACCTTCGTTCCTCTAACAATCTTCTTCTTTCTTGTCCCACTCATAGCTCCAGTTTGGTTCATTCTTCTTTCTTCATTCAATCTATTTTACTGTGGAACGCCCTCCCTCTTGAAATCAGGCAATCCAAAACACGTGAATCATTCAAATCTAGAGTTCGTAAGTTTTATATTGATTTATTGGCAGATCGTACTTAATAAATTTTCGAGTGTATATTCATGTAAGTATATGTGTATTTGTATTTGTATATATATATTTCTATGAGTATGTATTATATGTAAATATATGTAAGGTTTATTATTTTTCATATTATTGTTATTTAGATATACAGGTATATATTTTTTTTTAACATAAACAGACTTAAGTAGTTATCTCAACAATTTTCTATATAAATGGCACCTACTATAATATTTCGTCATCACCCAAAGGTTGGCTGGAAGAAAATGCCTATGGCATTAAGTCTGCCTATGTACTTGTGCATGAAATTTAAATAAATAAATAAATAACTTACCCGTTACCACAGAAAAAAGATAAAATACGATATCTATATATTAATACGTGAAGCAAAAATTTTGTACCCCTTTTTACGAAAATTACATGGATGGACAAATATGAAATTTGGCACAGTTAAAGTATATAATGAGAAGAAGTGCATAAAACTGAAATTTCATATAATAATGTATTAGAAATACATTAAATTCATTAAAAAAGACATTACGCATACTACAACGCAATCGCTATACGCACACGCACACATGCGCGTGCTTATCCACTTTTGTTTACGGTTATAATTTCTGGTTAAACCGAATGTCAAATAATCATAATTATGATGACAATATCTAATAGGTATTTATAGTACTTTATATATTAGTGAAATACAGCTTGCTCAATTTACAATTATACATAAATAAAATTAAAAGAAAATTGTGTAGCAGAAAAATTAATTAAAATACATTATGGCCGAATTTCGACCACACGGCGACCACTAGTAATTTTAAAAAAGTGTTAAGTCAAAAATGAATAGTGGTTGAATAGGTATAATTTATATCTTCTAAGGATATATAAAATGTCAACTTACCTAAATGTATACTGCTTGTCAGCATTATCTTCCATCTTACACCTCCACTCCGCACCAAATCTTCGGTTCGTCCGAACAGTACCGATATCGTCCGAACTTTTCTGATAACACCCGAACACTCAACACGAAAGATCGATTTGAATGTTATTCATCAAACACGACCGATATTTTTATAACTATTTGGTTTCCATTATTGTCCAAACCTTCACTTCACTAATTTAATATTTTACGTCCAAGATGCCTCAATACCTACACAAAATACGGATCATTTTAAATAAGACCAAATGTTTATAATTAAATTTTGCTCCATGAAAAGAGAATTTTATTTCAAAACTCAATTGAAGAAATGCGAGTACTAACGAAATTTTGTTATGCAAAGCAGCCGAGATGCAAACAATATTAAGGCTACGTTCATGCTACGGAATGCCTACGAAACTCTACGAGAAGCTACATACATTACTTATAAGAGGAAAACATTTCACGAAATGTTTTTCGAACGAAAAAGTATATAGCGATATTTTTCTTTGATATTTTGATTTGATGATACGAATTTTTTTAGGCAAATTGTCTGTTGTAAGACACAACAGACAATTTGACAACTGTGAAAGAGTCTATAGAGTACACAGAGTGATCCAAAGTCTCTCCGGTACTCCAGCGACTCCAATCTGTCCGTAAGATTGGGATCCTCGACGATTCGAACAGCCCGTCTTTGCAGGGAGTCAAGTGGATCTAGCTGATGTTTGGGCGTACCTGCCCAGAGATGTGAGCAGTACTCCACATGAGGAGGGACCTGTGCTTTGTTTAGCACAAGACGCTGTCTCGGTGTGAAGTACCGCCTAGCTCTGTTCAGGACGCCCAGGATTTAATCTTAAGTATAATATATAGTAAGTATAATATATATAAATAAGTATCTCAAGAACCGCGATAGCTAGACAGTTGAAATTTTTACAAATTATATATTTCTGTTGCCGCTACAACAAAAAATACTAAAAACAATATAAAATAAATATTTAAGGGGGGCTCCCGTACAAAAAACGTGATTTTTATCAATAATGATACGGAACCCTTCGTGCGTGACTCCCACTCGCACTTAAACGGTTTTGTTTTTGCTTTTAGCTACATATTTGCACAGATGCGTATGTATGTATTGTTAAATAAATATTTAATGTACCTATATATTTGTTATACATTTATTTATATCTATTTTTAGTAAAAAATAATCTTCATAGAAATGAAATTTATTTACAAATTAATTAAATTGTATTTTCCGTGTGGTGACGGCGTTAGAATACAATTCATCGCCTCGTCTGTTACCCGTTGGTGTCGTAAAGAACGACTAAGTGGTATGATAATCAAATAATATCTATGCAAGAAAAGGAAAACTGGATATAACATCCTATGTCATCATGTCTGACTAGCGTGCTATAGGAGGTAAATATTCCTTCCATTGTGGAGGAGGCTCGAGCCTAGCAGTGGTACCTAAATAAGCCAAGATGATGATGATGTTAGGGGAATTATCATCTGATTAAGATTCCAATACGTACTGATACTAAAGACGTCGTATTTTTTTTGTGTGTATAGCCGTTAGCCGCAGCTTTCACAGCTTTGCCCGGGCTATGGGCGAGCGCTAAGGGCTCTCAACCCGTTTAAGACGCCGTAAGATCACAATTATCTAAATTTTATAACATACGAACATAAAATAATTCCTCATCATCGTTTCAGCTCATATACGTCCCACAATTGGGCTCAAGCCTCCTCCACAATTTGAGGGAATCTGACCTTATTATAACATGCTGGTCAGACAGATTGGTATAGGGTTTCATTTCAAGTTTGCCTTCTCTTGCATAGATGTTATATGCGTATTATATCCCTTAGTCGTCTTTTACGACATCCTCGGGCAAAATAGGTAGTGGTGGATTGTATATTTACTCCGTCACCACACGCTAAAATAATTAATATATTTAATAATATTTTCTTACATCTTCTTCTTCCTATCATCCAGGTAATCCTTACTAATATTATAAATGCGAAAGTAAGTTTGTTTGTTTGTTACGTTTTCACGCTTAAACCACAGAACCGATTCCAAAAATTCTATCATCAATGGAAAGCTATAATATCAGAGAGTAACATGGGCTAAATTTTATCCCAGTATTCCCACGGGAATGAGATCTACGCGGGTAAGGTGACTGAAACCGAAGCGAAGCGAGGACGAGTTGTTAATATGTATTATACTACACTAGCTGACCCAACAGACGTTGTTCTGTTCAAATAAAACAAAAAGAGTTCTCCTTGAAATTGACAGCAGCAACACCTACCGGATCTAATTGTGAATATAAACCATTCTAGAATCCCCTTGAGTACACACAAAAATTTCATTAACATCGGTCCAGGAGTTTAAGAGGAGTGCAGTGACACACACGTACACAAGAAATATATATATATAAAAAGAGTAGTGGTAGTAGGTAGCATCTTTGTATGGACTTCTACCGCATCGTCATCTATCAATCAAGAATCCCTCTTTCCACTCTATAAAGATCTCTATGTAAAATTATTTTTTTATTAACGATTATCAGAGATATGAGATTGGATCACAAAATAATATTTATTGATTATCCTATTTCATTCTAGTGCTGAATTGCTTCTGTTGCCAGTTGGATGACAACTTGCAAGTACATGTTTTTGTATATACCTATCTGGTCAGACGTGTTGGTATAGGCCAGAGTTTTGATTCGAGTTTTCCTTCTTTTTTATGGATATTATATGTATATTATATCCCTTAGTAGCCTTTTACGACACTCACGGGCAAGAGAGGGGTAATGAATTGTATTCTTATCCGTCACCATACAGAAAACGATATTAAATCTATTGAAGAAAATAAAATTGAAATGTCTGTTTGTAATGTCAAAATAGTATTGTCAGTTTGTTCCGGCTCTTCAAAATGGCTAGACCGATTTTGATAATATTTTACTACCAGGTGTCTATAGAAGGAGTAACTTAAGACTATTTTCCCTCTAAGAAAAAGCCCTATAAAATTTTATTCGGGAATCGAACCCGAGGCCTCAAGGACTGCGATCGCCTATGGTAATATCTTAGGAGATATAAGATATTTAAAATTGAGAGGCAAACCGACTAAAACCAAAGGGGAGTGGGGACTGGTCGCGTGTTTATAATAAAGAACATTGCGTTTTCTAAAAGGCTTTATATTCTACAAGACATTGCCTTCAGAAACCTTAATTTGGTTGTATTCTCTTCAGTCGAGTCAAACTTTATAATTATAGTGAGTACCAAGTTTTATTCAAAAGTCAAATTTATATGATGATAAGGATAGAAATTGTGATGTTAACTTTGAGTACTTACGGCCGTTCAGTAATCTGCTCATAGAATAATAATGTACCGAAAATCTTATACAAAATCCTAATCTAAATATCTAAGGAACGTGAGCAGCGTACTAATATTGTGAAAGTATTGAAAGATGACATAATTTGTCAAGCAAAAATCTTGTACAATCATTAAAGTTACAAAAAATCTGGGGGCACGGCAGTGCCCCCGCCAAGTCGAGCAAAAAAAAAGTCGGGCAAAACGCAAAACTGCCGTAACATACTTTTCTCGAAACCATTCAGGCCATTTTCGACCCCCTATAACTTCGTTGTTAATAAAACTAGAAACCTGAATTTTTAGTAACCTAGCAGGCCTTGTATACACATTGTGTATTTCAAATTTCATTTAATTTGAACCAACAGTTTAAGAATTATAACTACTCAAAATTTCATAATTTTGTCACTCACTGACTGACTGACCGATCATCAATATTAAAGTAGCACTTCTAGCCGACATAGAAGCTTCCAATTTAGAATACAATTAGTGTTTAGTGTATAATGAAGGAAAAATTATGAAACATTATAATTATCATCCAGTTTCCGAGATACAATAACTGCATAAATAATTTTGTAAACTCGTATAAATATATAGGCTTGCAAAGTTACATTTGCAGTTAATGAAATGTAACTTTGTAAAAAATAAGAATACATTTGTCGCCATCAATGCTTCTCTATGGGAATCGTAACAAGCGGCTAAAGACTGCGCAGATGACGTAGTGGTTAAGACACCAACATACCGCGCTAGTGTTGCGGGTTCGAATCCCATGCAAGACAACACCTTGTACGATCCACAAATTGTTGTTCTGAGTCTGAATGTAATTTGTGTCGGTTAATTATATGATCTTTCCGTATGGTGACGAATTAAGAATACAATTCACCACTCTCTATCTTGCCCGTGGATATCGTATAAGACGACTATGGGATATAATATGCACATACCATCTGTGCAAGAGAAGGCAAACTTGAAATGAAACTCTATATCAACATGTCTGACCAGCATGGTATAGTGGGTTAAATTCCCTCCCATTGTGGAGGAGGCCCGAGCCCAACAGTGGGACATATGAGGGTTGCGATGATGATGCGATGTTAAATTATATGTTTGTAAGGTCCCCCACAATATAAGGATTATTATTCCCTTAGTGCAAGGCGTTGTCATTTAAAAAAAAGATTCAACAGGAAGAAGAGTGGGCAGCAGCTCTCGCCGGGGAAATGTGTGATATATCATTGCGAAACCAACCCGCCTACCAAACGTGGCGACTACGTCATTATTCCTCATAAGGCGAAGAAAAATGAGCTCTAGTCATGGCAACCCTTTAGCGTCCTTGGATGCAGGTGTCACAGTACCGCACTTTATGGTGAAGCATGAGGGGGGTTTATATTCCAAAGTGGACGGCGATAGGCTAAATGATAATTGGCATAATAGGTATAGACAGATACCTAGATATAATTATGTTCAAAGATAACTTGTAAAATGGTCAACCAACTTAATGAAAAAGCAACAGTGGGACGTGTCTTATGAAATTGTACCAAAATCTCCCAAAGTATTAAGCAAACTAAATTGCCTCAAATTTATCTGAAAGAAAGAAGGCTCGATTGCCATCAAAGCGGAGAGGAGACTAGAGGAGATGTGTTTCGAAAAACCAATCAAATTTCTTTATTTCCACATCTCTCCGCTTAGTTTAGATAGAATTGACTCAAGCGGAAAGGAGAGATGTCTCATTTTTCAGAGAGTGTGCTCTAAGAAAATCCTTGAAAATTCAAGAAGTAGAAGGTACCGAAAAGGCAAATAAGTAGGTCTATCTAGAAAAAGAAATGCGATACCATCAAAAACAAGACTTATAAAAAAAAGCCAAGCCTCGCAACTGAATTCTTCTACCATAAAAATTTGTGAGATCCATGTTATACCAAGTCGGTTAACTCATTCAGTCCCTGCTTAAGGCACCTTTCTTCTTAAGTTATAACGTAAATAGCTAACCTAACAACTTCTTATAGTGACTATATCAATATTAAAGATCTTTTATGTTTTAAATAAACAGAATGACTTGGCAATCGCATGAAAACACAATGTACCATGTATGTCACAAGTAATACATATTATATTAAATTGTACTAAAAATTGTGCTGTGTGGTAGCGGCTTCGAATACTACCAACCCTTGCTTTGCTCGTGGGTGTCGTAAGAGACGACTAAGAGCCCTAGATTGACCCGGACCAACTCCATCTGGTACCATTTGGGTTAACGATTACATTCCCAAGGAGGGTTGACGTCAGGCAGGCGGCCGGTCATAAAAATCATTGCCGAAACTTTTTGCAATATGTCAAAACAGATGACATATTGCGTCGACCCCAAGTAATTGGGATAAGAGCAAGATGATGATGATTAAATTGTACTAAACTTTTTGATGGTATAATTTATATACAGTAATTTAATATAATCATTCAGCTTATCGCCATCTACTGCTGGATAGGCCTCCATCATGATTCACCATAAAGGGCGCTCCTATGCCGCCTGCATCCAACGACGTCAAGCAACTTTCACTAGGTCATCGGTCCACCTAGTGGGGCAGCTTCCTACCCTGCATCGTACGATACGTGGTCGCCACTCGAGAATCTTTTTTCCTAGCGGTTGACGGTTTGTTGAGCGATGTATCTTATCCATTACCACTTCAGCATGCTAAGTCTTCGTGCTATGTCGGTTACACCTGTTCTTCTACGTGTATTTCCGTCTTTCAGTTTCTATCTCGCAGAGAAATCCCAAGCATAGCCCGCTCCATAGCACACTGAGCGACTTTAGCTTACTAGACTAGACTAGACTATAGCTTAGTTATGAGGACCTTAGGGATCGCGTTTCCGTGCCGCAAGTCATCACTGGCAACATACACTGATCGTAGACCTAGTTTCAGATAGATACAGTATAATAATGGAATTCCCATTACAAAATGAATAGTTTGAGCATTGAAAAAATAAGAACAAACGGAATAGAATAGAGATATTCTTAGTTCGAGCCATTCTAGCTTAAAGTAAATAACAACTTCAAATACTTTTTATTCTATCCATCCATCAGCCTACAGACGTCCACTGCTGGACATAGGCTTCTCCACAAGAATACCACTCGGAACGGTCCTGCGCCACTTGCGTTCAACGGCGACCTGCGACTTTGAGAATGTCATCAGTCCACCTAGTGGGCAGTCGTCCTACGCTGCGCCGTCCAATTCGTGGTCGCCACTCAAGAACCTTTGTTCCCCAACAGTTGTCGGTTCGAGGAGCGATGTGGCCTGCCCATTGCCATTTCAACGCACTAATTCTGCGGGCTATGTCGGTTACACCCGTTCTTCTACTTTTTATTATGAGGTATGCAATACAGAAAAAGTACATGGAACACAAAAATAGCTTAAATCGCGACGTGCTACCGGTGGGTCATGGGGTTGCCCGGCGCCCCTCTGTCGCCCCGGACGGACGCGGGTGGCGAGTGCGCCAACCATGGCCTAACCCCATAAAAAAGCAAAACCGTAATAACGTAAAATTATCGTCCGTAAACCAAATTTACAGACAACCAACTTTTTCACATAAATCTCTTTAAAATATCATCGCTCTCGATTCGATGTTCTCATCGATGATGCTCTTATTGATTTTATGTTGTTATATAAAATTACAAATAATTTACCTAATACTTTGAATATGTTAAGCCTAACAGCATTACCTTATAAAATGCAAACATCAAGATGTTTGTCTCTTTTTGATCTTCTTCATTCAATGATTTTATATGAGTAAAATAAATTTTTAATATAAGCTTTTAGGTATTACAATATTTTTTTTTAATTTCTTTAATTTATGGCTGTTGTTCGCAAACGACTAAACAGCATACATTATAATAAGTTGTACTGCCACAGAACTTTGCTACGTTGTTGAATACCGTGAAGAAAATGTGAAGGTGTGCAAATGGGGTTTGGTTCCACCACACGCAAACACCCTTAGAAAGTTGGTCTGCCGGCTCTCTTGCTCACTGAACGAAGTGCAATTGATTGCTCTGACATCGACTTTCTGCGAGAGTGTAATATTAGCCAGACAGACCGGCCCGCGCCTGTATACAGACGATTATCAACCGTGTGAATCTACTATATTGAAATTTTTACTTTCAGTGTTGTAACGAAGTCAGAACAAAATTCATCTTGCTGTGTGTGGTAAAAGACGATTAAGCGATATAATATGCATATAACATGCATATACATGTATATACATTAATTTTAATGAGGAGCAAATAAAAACGACTAGCTCAGCTCGTAGTACTTCTCCTTAAAAAACAGCACTGTGATCAGGGGAGGGTAAAAGGGAATCATGAAATATTCGCTACGTTTGGCATGCGTATTAATAATCGCAATTGATGTTAGAAGTTTCAAGATGCTGATCATTCTTTTGATGACCTATCAGCCAGTTGCTAAAAGTCCCATGGGAAAGTAAGATTTTAAGTAAGATTTTATTCTTAATACAGCGTATGATGTGTTGTGTTTGAAAAAATAAAAATGTTTTTTATTAACTAATATGTGTGTTAAAATGACCGTGGTTATATTCAATGCGGTACGCATCAATGGTCAAGCTGACCCTCTCTAGCTACGTTATAAATTCATATCAAAATAACCCTCCGGCACCGACACGTGCCCGGAGTAGAGTAAGGATTTTCTAACAAAAATGATGTTACGAAAACAGATTCCACGAAGTGTTATTAATCTCGTAAGATAACATTGTTGATGTAATCCGATTTTGGGTTTTATTCCCGCAGGCTGAGGTGGTTTCAATTTTATATTATACTTAGACAGGTAAGTGACCTTTTCGAAGGTTTTATCTAATATTAAAACTAACATAGCATTCAATATCTTTACAGAAAAGTATAAAAAATAATATTTAAAATGATATATACGGTGTTGGCGTATTAAGCATACAATTCACCAATTTTTCCCGTGTGTGTCGTAAAATACGATTAAGAGATGTAATATGCATACAACATCTATGCAAGAGGAGAAAAATTCGAAACCCTGTTTTTTTTTTTTATGGGTGGGCTATGGTAAGCGCACGCGCGGTCCAATCCGTCCGGGGCGATGAAAGGACGGCGCGCGGGCCCATAACCCACCCGTACCAACGTCACCTCTTTGTTGGGCCGACCACCGGAGCAGATGTGACTTGTCGTCAGTGGTCGAAAAAAAAATTCGAAACCCTACCAACACGTCTTACCAGGGTGGTATGGTAGGTCCGTTTCCCTCCCATAGTGGAGGAGGATCGAGCTTAACAGTGGGACCATTATGAGCCGAAATGATAAATCATGATGATCATCATCATGATTTATCATTTAAATTGATTTGGAGACGTTGATATATTTTATTTTTTTAATATATAATTATATACCCAAGATCTCTCTTGCGAAAAAAGACATATGACTAATTATATATTAATTTAAAAAAAAATATTTATTAACCAATTTCAAAAAGATAAGTTTTCACTTACATGTATAATCTAGTTCTCAATACTATATGTTTTTGTATATCAGAATATACGATTTATTTGTAAATTGTGGACCAATTTTCAATTTTTACTTATTTGAAACAGTATACTTTTGAGATGGTCCCATTGTCATTGAATTGGAATCTGACGTAACTTCTGCTTCTTGAAACTGCGCAGCAGAATTGTTTGACGGGGTCCCATCGTATCCGGAGTTAACCAATGTTATTACTATAGTATTACTCCTCGTGTCATAACTGTCTCATTGAACGCTAATCACGTCCAAATCAACCAAAAAACTTGCGACTCGAGGTAAAATTAAGAGCCGGTTTTGATACTGATGGGAGCATCCATCCACAGTCTTTGTTGAACGTACGATTTAGGTTGATTTCTATGGCTTCACGTATTTTGCGAGGTTACTGTAGTTACAAACGCACACATAACGCACATTTATACACACACTACATAAACGTATGCATATTTTCATTAATATTTTTTAATTTATACGTTTTCTTTCAATTTTTTAATTTATTTTGGAGTATATAAATTCCAATATATAAAGAAGAAGACATTAACATCTGTTAAAGTCTTTACTAACGCAGGTTTTAGGGGATCCTATCAATGTAAATGTACCTTTTACGTCAATACAGATTTATTATCTTTGTTTTCTGTGACAATACAGAAATTTTATTGAAACGAATGTAGTGTTTTGTTTCCAAGAGACCGGTTTGCTCTGCTATGACTGGTTTAGACGTAACCATGTTCTTAAAACTCCTGATGGGTTCAAGCTTTTCCCACGTAGCTCTTGCCACTATCACATGGTACTCCATTTATGCTTGGTATACTCAAGTATTTCTTGTCTTTGGATAAACGTAGTATGGCCCATACATGATCAGATGGGCGGAAGAACGATGTTGTTGTTATTCAAGATAAACAACCTCAGAGAAAGCATCGAGCCTTGTGTTTTCAGCATTAATGGTTATTACTAAACTACGCTAATCATACGGGTTGGTGTAGGATTTTATATCGAGGTTTCCTTCTATATCATATCGTCGTCGTCTCAGCTCGTACACGTCTCACTGCTGGGCTTGAGCCTCCTCCCCAATAAAAGAAAAATGTACCTACTATACTATGCTGGTCAGACATGTTGATATATCGTTTTATTTCGAGTTTGCCTTCTCTTGTACTGATGTTATATACATATTATATACCTAAGTCGTCTTTTACGACATCAGTGGTAGGACCACACAGTTGACAGTTGTCTGTCTACAGCCGCGGGTCGGTCCGTCCGGGGTAGTGCCACACTCTCGTAAAAACTTGACTTCTGAGTAGTAGCAATTTGTTACTTCGTTCGATGAGCGAAAGAGCCAGCAGCCCAACTTTCTGAGGGTGTTTGGTGGCTTTTAGTGATTCTTTTAGTTTCATCGAACCCATTGCACGCATTCACACTCCCTTTACTTTCTTCACAGTAGGCAGCGGCCAGCAATATCTAAGAGCGGCAACAACACTTATCATCAGGTTTACTGTTTGGACGTTTGCCAAAAAAAAAAATAGGGAGTGATGAATTGTATTCTTACTCCGTCACCACACGGAGAATCTCTATCATATATAATGTTATTTCTATATTGTACCCCTTATTAATTAGAAAAGTAGGTGGTGAATTGTATTCTTACTCCATTGCCACACATTAAAAATCACCTTTAATTTGATAGCCCAGTCGAATTAGACGAAAAACGGACCAAACCCAGGAAAAATTATAAGTAGAAAACCGAAATGTAGACTCCCAGTGACCCCCCCTAACGAATTCCGAAGGAAAAATTCTACTTATAATTTTTCCTGGGTCCAATCAACAATTTGACTGGGCTATGAACATATGGAATACGAAATGGAAAGGTATAATAATGTTACAGAGAATATTTTATCTACTCCTATCAATACTCGACCTATCCATCATATTATATCTATCTGTCAACATCTTATAGGACTATATAAACATTGACGACCCAAAAATGATCGATGAAAATAAAGAAATTACCCAAGGACGCCGGGAAAACCGGTCACGCCATCTCCTTAGGCAGCTTTAACGAATAGTTATTATTTGTAAATATAATACATACCTATAATAGCTATTCGTTAATGCCCGACATATCCCGTAAAATTAGTGCGTTGAAATGGCAATGGGCAGGCCACATCGCTCATCGAACCGACAACCGTTGGGGAAGAAAGGTTCTTGAGTGGCGACCATGAATCGGACGGTGCAGCGTAGGACGACCCTCTACTAGGTGGACTGACGGATTTCCTAAAGTCGCAGGGAACCGTTGGATGCAAGTGGCGCAGGACCGTTCCGAATGGCATTCTCGTGGGGAGGCCTATGTCCAGCAGTGGACGTCTGTAGGCTGATGGATGGATGGATGGATTATAGGTATATTCTAAAAGTAATAATAGTATTACTCTTTTTTTTGTGTGACTTAGTTGTTAGCCTCAGATGGCTGTGACAACTTTACCCGGACTGGTGGGTGAGCGCTGAGGGCTCTCAACCTGTAGATTATTACTCTTTGGATATATTCTCATACTCATGTACCTCTATGTTGGGTTTATACCGCCTTCAGAGTTACGAGATTATAGTTAAAGGGATATATACCACGTATTTTATTTTTTAAGGGATTCTGATATTTTGGCACTGTTTCAAGCGCCATGATTATTGAAGAACTGAAGTAGCGGCGGATTGGTAGTTCATTTGCGGTGAGACACAATGTAGCTTAAAAAACCCGCTTAGAAAAAGTGTAGAAATATCGAAAACTCGTAAGTAATATAATCATCATCATCATCTCAGCCCATGTAAGGCCCACTATTGGGCTCGAGCCTCCTTCCCAATGGGAAGAAAATCGACCGATTATACCGGGTTGGTTAGACGCGTTGCCCCTGGGTGTCGTAAAAGACGACTAAGGGTTTAAATACCCATGTAATAATATCTATGCAAGAGGTGTAAAACTCTAAATGAAACTCTATACCAACAGGTCTGGGCCGACCACTGATGACAACTCACCTCTGTTCCGGTGGTCGGCCCAACAACGAGGTGACGTGAGTACGGGTGGATTATGGGCCCGCGCGCCGTCCTTTCATCGCCCCGGACGGACTGGACCGCGCGTGCTCCTGCGATAGCCCACCTAGAGAAAAAAAAATACCAACAGGTCTGACCATCGTGGTATAGTAGGTCAATTTTCTTCCTATTGTAGAGGAGGCTCGAGACCAACAGTGGGACGTATATGAACTAAAATAATAATGACGATAAAGGAACTTCGAAGTATCTAAAGACAAAGGTCAGAGAACATTAGTCATTAATATTTGATCTTAATTTTTATAAAATATTAATGAGAAACTCAAAAAGAGGCTTTTATACTAATAGCTATTAATATTGTATTACAATATGAATCAAAGTAAAATCACGAAAATATTTAATGTTTTATTATATGCTGTTAATCCGGAGATTTAATAAATATATATTATGTTATGTAAATGTATATTATACTAGCAACCCGCTATCGCTTTCCTTCGATTTCAATTGCCTTGTCCCCGCATTTTAAATGTCCAATATCTTCTAAAATATTACAATACGCGACTGTAGTCCATGAGTTGGACAAAGTTTTATACGGGTTTCTTGAGAGGACACATAGCCTAAATCACCTGATACTAAAGTTGTCACCAAAACCCACCACACGCAAACACCCTCAGAAAGTTGGGCTGCTGGCTCTTTCGCTCATCGAACGAAGACCAGTAACAGATTGCTACTACTCAGATGTCGATTTTCTGCGAGAATGTGGTGTGAGACAAATGACTGCTGACAGTGTGGTCCTACCATAGTAATCTATCCTTATCCCTATTGGAACAGCATACACGTAGGCCCTTTTTCTTTATGACAAAAAAACACAGTAGCTATACATTCCTCTAGTTATGATTATAAAATTTCACGCAACCATAGTTGCAGAATAAGTTATACCATTACAAGCAAGTTTAGCTGAAAAATTGAATAACGTTCTAACAAATGTTCTTCGATAAACAAGCCTTTTTATAAAACGTTATTCTTGGAGAAAAATTCTTAACCATTATTTAGGTACGTGAAATAAAAATGTGCAGTATCAATCTTCGCGCTCGCAAACTTTCTTCAATCAGACCTCACAAAAATGTATTTTGCTACCCAATTACGCTCGTAGGAAAATAATATTAGCTTCTTTATGCCATATTTGAATATATTTATTGTTATGATAGCGCAAAAAAGAAAAAGTATTTCGGAGGCGAAATTGTTAACAAAATTCGTTCGTATTGCCTACGTACACTTGTCATCATTTCGACTCATGTACGTCCTATTTCTGGTCTAGGAGCTTCCTTCATAATAGGAGGAAAATTGATCTAATATAGCGTGCTGATCAAACAAATTGCTATAGAGTTATATTTCGAGTTTACCTTCTATTACATAGATGTTATTTGCAAATTACATGTATTAGTAAACGTTTACTCAACAGGCAAGATAGTGGGTGATGAATTGTATACTTACTCCGTTTTTTTTTTTTTTTTTTTTTATTGCCAACGGTGGCAAACGAGCAAGCAGCACACCTGATGGTAAGTGAAACTGCTGCACATGGACCATTGCAATACCAGGGGCACAGCCAGGCCGCTGCCTACCGTGAAGGAAATACTCTTCTTAAACCTCGTTTAAAGAAGGACATGTCATAGCGCTCGGGAAACACAGCAGCAGGTAGTTCATTCCAGAGCTTGCACGTACGTGGGAGAAATGATCGCTGAAAACGTACAGTTGAAGACCATAACGTTTCCAGGTGAAATGGATGAACCCTGCTGCGATGTCGAGTGGTACGTTGGTAGAATGGTGACGGTGGTACCAAGTCAAACAGTTCCTCGGAGCACTCCCCGTGAAAGAGTCGGTAGAGTACACAGAGTGACCCAAAGTCTCTCCGCTGCTCCAGCGACTCCAATCTGTCCGTAAGATTGGGATCCCCGACGATTCGAACAGCCCGTCTTTGCAGGGAGTCAAGTGGGTCTAGCTGATATTTGGGCGCACCTGCCCAGAGATGTGAGCAGTACTCCACATGAGGACGAACTTGTGCTTTGTATAGCACAAGACGCTGTCTCGGTGTGAAGTACCGCCTGGCTCTGTTCAGGACGCCCAACTTTTTGCTTGCCAATTTGGCTTTGTCCTCCAAATGACTCCCAAACTGGACTTTGCTCGATATTTTGACGCCGAGAATCCCAATACTCTCAGAAATTGGAAGAGTTACTCCTTGGAACTGAGGCGCCATGACAAATGGGTCCTTCTTTGCAGTGAACGCGCAAACTTGTGTCTTTGTGGGGTTGAACTGGACTAGGTTCCGTTCACCCCATTCCGAGGCCCGCCCCAGAGAGCGCTCGACTTCAGACACAAGTTGAACCCTTCTTTCCTGAATACTCCGAGGGATATTCCGTTGCTCAGTGTACCGCTCATCACCCGTACTGTCATCCGCATAGCAACGCATACTCTCGATAGAGAGCATGTCATTGATATGCAGGATAAACAACGTCGGGGAGAGCACCGAGCCTTGTGGTACACCAGCATTAATGGTCATGGTATCGGAGCAGGAGCCATCTACGACGACTTTTATACTCCGACCATCCAAAAAGCTGGCAATCCAATTACAGAGTCCCTCGGGGATTCCGTATGATGGTAGCTTCGATAGAAGTGCCCTGTGCCAGACCCTATCGAACGCCTTTGCGATATCTAGGCTGAACGCCAGCGCCTCACCCTTGCCCTCCAAGGCCTCTGCCCAACGGTGTGTGAGGTACACAAGAAGATCACCAGCCGACCGACCATGACGAAAGCCGTATTGGCGATCACTGATAAGCTGGCGATCCTCAAGGTACTGCAGAAGCTGGCGGTTTATAACCTTCTCCATTATCTTGGAGAGCAAGGATGTTATCGCAAAACCGTCACCATACAGAAAATATACATGCGCATAGGTCTTAAATAAAAATACCTTAATGATCTCTGATGTTTACGCGAGTATTACACATTTTAAATAAAACTACTTTAGGGATTTTATCGCGTTAGTAATTGATTTTTGATTGCCCGACGTATATAATACCTACTATATTACATAAAAAAGCCGCCCATGTAGTCAGTAACCCTTATATTGACGGGGAAACAGTAAAAGGATGATGATTATTAAGCAAATGACTCATTCGCGCGTCCGCCCAAATACTAATATAGTGAAGGTATGTTACTATTATGGAACTGTTCGTTGACCATTCGCCATGGAAGGATTAAGCGAGCTGTAATTAGACAAAACAAAAACAGCTAGGGAAGCTACAACTCTAGCTGATGATAGCATCAAACTGCTTGCCAGGCGGGTATATTGTGGTATTATCCCCCTTCACGAAAGGATCTGAGTTCAATAGTGAATTCGTTAATTGGTTTGAATTAGACATAGTAGAATATTATATGGTTTTGGTACGGGGTGAACTGTAGTTCACCCCGTACCTTCTGGTGGGTGTTTGAAAAGACATTTGAGGGACGTAAGCATCTTTGCCGCCATCTTCGTGTGGTGATGGAGTAGGAATACAATTCACCATCCCCTCTCTTCCACGTGGGTGACGTAAAACACGACTGTCGTCAGACGACGTCGTAAAAACGACGAACTACTTGAACTAAGAATAAGAAGTAGATGTGTTTTTAGTTTTTTAATATACTTAAGATAACTCTCTATTTACCAACTTCTAAAAGGTGTTTTTGGTAGTTATGAAATTTAAACTCGGACAATTAATCCCAACCTTTTATTTTTGTCTTTATTAAAATTCTCGCTTAAAACAGCAATATTAAAACATAATGATATCTGATGTTTACGCGAGCACTACACATTGTAAATAAAACTACTTTTACGGATTATATTGCGTTTGTATTTGATTTATGATTGCCCGACGTTTCGAACACTTTGCAGCATTCATGGTCACGGGCGGACTAAGGTGTCTCACGTCCAACAAGTAATCGTTATTACAGACATTTATAATTATCTACACGATACAGAAAATTTGTTATAAATTTATTAAATTGTGACCCACATTTTAGTACAAATTTATTGCCAGTGTAAGAAGAAAATGATTCTATATGAAAAAATTATATTGTTTATGGTTAGTAATTATTAATGATTAAATTTGTAGCAATTATTGTTACAATTTGTTGATTTAAAACTAACAAAACTAATATACTACCACCGGATCGGAACGCGGCCACACTGAGAAAGATCCGGCAAGAAAACTCAGGGGACATGATGCTAAATTAATATTGATTTTTAATTTTAGATGCGGCTTACTTTGCCTTACTAAAAGATTTTTGATTTATAAAATTATCTTTAACTATTATTATTATTATTGTGGGTCAAATCTATACAATAAATGCTCACAGTATCATGCAGTCTTGTGGTGGTCTCTTTGGATTTATTTTTAATTATGTTTATAGCAGGATCCCAGCTTGATGGTAATACCCAGCCATCCTCTCTATTGAATTTTTTGTGTTTTTTGATTTCAATAGCCTCGCGTACCATTCTAGGCAGGTATCGGTGTTCTTTTGCGAGGACTTGAGGTTTATCAAACCTAATGTTATGGCGGGCGCGGTCCTGACTATGTTCACAGACTGCAGACTTAGTGTGACGGCGGTGCTTCACATCAGCTATGTGTTCTTTGACCCGAGTTCTTATGGATCTCTTTGTTTGCCCAATATAAGAGAGACCACAGTCACAGTCAAGTTTATAAACTCCTGCATCTTGTAGAGGGATCTGGCACTTGACAGGTAGTAAGAACCGACTTATCCTTTTGAATGACTTAAAATAAGTTTTTATGGAAGCCCGTTTCAGGATACAGCCAATCTTGTCAGTGACTCCTTTCACATAAGGTAGTACTGCAGGGAGGCGCTCAACTGTGGGTGGTTTCACACGGTCTCTGCGACGGGGGCGTGGAACATGCAGCTTGTTTGCACGTAGAACCTGCTTGACATGCTGCAGCTCCCCGGGCTGCGGTCGGCGCGCCTCCGCACCACTCCGTCCGGAGCGACAGAGGGGCTTAAGCACGCAACGCCCGCAACCCACCCAAAAACCACCTCGCCTTCGTCGTTGGGCCGACCAGCGGAGCAGGTTTACTTGTCGTCAGTGGTCGGCCCGGCGGAATATCCCCTACGTGGGGTACCCTCCCATCGACCGACGTCCCCCCCTCGGGGAGGACGTCGGTCTTTCCTCACGCGGTCGGCCTCTCGGCGGGTGACGGACTAATCCCCAGTCACGTCACCCGCGGCCTTGGCTAGGGCGGCATGAGGCGCAAGTAGTTGCGCATACGCCGCCCCAGTCGCCGACGGGGGATCTCCTCATCGAGGCTGCGCTCCTCGCGCAGGCGATCCGCCGCCTCCTTCCGCGAGATCACTGTCTCGCAGAAGGCTGCGACCGCGTCCCAATTCCCGACGCTGTCGACCATCGCGCTAGTGATAGCCGGCAGCGTCAGGTCCGTACCGATGATTGCGACGAGTTCAGAGCGCTGCACTGCCCAAGCCGCGCAGGCCTCGAGCGTATGCGTCGCCGTGTCCTCGTCGCAATCGCAGTGGTGGCAGGACGGTGTACTCTCCCTCCTTACGACCTTGTGCAGGTATTTGGCGAAGCACCCATGCCCCGTCAACACCTGCACTAGTCGGAAGGAGAGCACCCCGTGCCGCCTTTCCAACCACTGCATCAGCACCGGCCGGAAGGCCTCCACGGTTCGCAACCCGGACCGAGGCCTCTCCAGCCGGAAAAGTGTATTTCCCTATGGAATATTTTTACTAAAAATTAACTTAATGTTCGTGTAGTGATGGAGTAAGAATACAATTCACCACTCCTTATCTGGCCCGTGAATGTCACAAGAGACTAAGCGATGTAATATGAATATAATATAAATGCAAGACAAGGAAAACTCAAAATAGAACCCTATACCAACCTGTCTGATCAGCATTGTACCGTAAGGTCAACTTCCTTCCTCTTGTGTAGGAGATTCGAGCCCAACAGTGGGACGTATGAGCTGAAATGATACGTTTAATGTATAATAATGAATACCCACCCACCAAAAATATAAATGTAAAAAAGGAGAGCCAATTTCAATACAAAAATTATGCTTGGCTGTGGGCCGCAAAAAGAATGGAGATCTAAATGACTGCCAAGTTCTATGCAAAATAAATGCAAGTTTTTATCAGAATTAAAATATATATAGGGGAAGTCCGGGCATAGTGGATAGGCCAGGCAAAGTGAATACCCTTTATTTCTCGTCAAGAACATATCGGAATACGCACGCCTCGCGCCTTTACACCCTCTCCCTCATCCGTATTCGTGGGCAAACAAATCGATATCGCATCGCGGTCCAGAGAAAAATCGAAAAAACCAAATATTTAAGTTTTCTTATTACTTTACAAGGTACGTAATACTTTAACAACTCATGTAAAAGTTAAACACATTGTTTAGTACGATTACGTCCTTTAAGTGCATATTTTCAGGTATTTATTCTGAGAGAACAAATACTTTGTCACGTCACTTCTTTTGGTTTTAGCTTAGGTTGAATGAAATGAATAGATGTAGGGCAAAGTGAAAACGGGCAAAGAGGATAGGGTATTCGCTTTGCCAAACAATGAAAAACATGTATATAAATTTAAATACTGCGACAAAGAAAAATCAAAATACTAAATCCATCAAAAATATAATTGTTAAAGATAAGAGTAAGAATAGCGGTAAGGAAAACAAAGAAGAACAGTGTGTATGCTATTATTTTGGGGAGAACTACATAGAGATAACTAAAATTGGATCCAATATGATAAATGTAAGCAATTGAGTCACAAAAATATTATTTATGAATGCTTATGAAGGCTTATTTCTTTGTTATATCTGTATTTATTAGTTTAAAATTAGGCTAAGTATTTATGTTCACTTTGCCCTATCGTCCTATCCACTTTACCCGACCTATGGGGCAAAGTAGATACTGGTATATGTTGCACTATTATTGACAATTAAAATTAAGGGACTACTATTAAGCAATTTTTGTTAATTATATTAAAAACTTTAATAAATGTTTATTCTCATTGAACATTTGTTTTATTTATATGCCCATTGGTTATGTAACTATAGCCCATCAAACATTAAGGCGTCCGCTTTGCCCGAACTTCCCCTAACTTTAGACTGGGCATAGAATCATCACCAATAACTATTTGCGACATGTTCATCACAGAAAGGTATGTAAAGCGTCGATCTCAAGTAATTGGGATACGAGGAGAGTGATGATGATAAATGTAGTAATTTGCACTCTTTTTGTAAGTTAAGCCGTAAAATAAGAAAAAAAATATAAGTAAAAAAGCGAGCCGTCGCTCAGACCTCCTGGCAGATGTGAAAGATCGAAATTATTTTGTACAGGTATATATGCATAAAAGAACAGATTACGACAAGAACTAATATGGCATAATGTATAAATAAAATATTACGATTATTTTTTCCAGAAAATGATGATTTTATTTAATAAACATTTATTTTAAATACAAGGATTAAAAATTCAAAAATATTTCAAGTTGTGACAACCCAATTCATTTAATCAGTGATTTCTGTAATAATATAATATAATAATTATATTCGATGTCTCTGACGATATTACTGTGACAATTGGTCAGCACTACACTTACTATCATAGAGCGTGGCGAAGCCTCGCCACGGCATGCGTCGCTTTACACTACTTTAACGGTCAGGTTTGTTTTCGCTTATAGAATTTTCACATAAAAAAATAAATAAATAAACATCGCATATTTTAATTAAATTTAAGAAAATTTCAATGAAACAAAGTTAGCGTTAATCCTCTGTTTCTCTGCGGTTAAATGTCCCACTTTCAAGGTTCTCACAAAGAGCAATTTGTGGGTTCGTCTTGTTTATGAATGACTTTCAACAAACATATAATTTAATTGAAAGCTCAAGTTAGACATATTCGTCATCTTTTAATTAACTTTCAAACGTAAAATGTCTTAAAATATTTTAACTTAATATTATTTACGTTTGAATAATCACAAATTAAATAAATACGTTTCGAGACCAACGTAGTTAGTGGTTGTGTAACACAATCTACCATGCCAAGTGTCGCGGGTTTAATTTTCATGCAGGACAACAACTGAATGAATTTATACTGTCGAAGCTTTACATGCCTACATGTATTCTGTTTGTACATGCTTACATAATACGTAACAATTAAGGCATAGACTCTTAGACACATTTTTTTGAAATCACTATAACTTTTATGTTATATTGTTTTTTGTGTAATGTACATTCTAATTACGATCTATGACCGTTAAACTACAACATACTCGAACAGTTGCCCCATAACCTGATACACCCTGTATAATTCCTTTTATATTTCACAATGTAATAAATGATTCACATTAATATATTAATGACAATTTCCACTTACTCTAATGTTCATCTGGCATCATTGACAATAAAAATAATAATTACAATAGTAAACTATACCCTTTTAGTACTGAAATGAAATTATTAATATGCACGATGTACTAAAATTTCCATACTGTTATTATGTCATTGGAGTCTTTATAATTTACAATCGTAATTACGGTTGGCTTTCTAACCTATCACGTTTTGGCTGAATAACAAAAAATCATTGTATTCTACAAAAAGTACTATAAAAAAGTGAGCCGTCGCTTAGGACGCCTGGCAGATGTGAAACATCCATTTTTTTTTTGTACAAGTATATATGCATAAATAAAATATTACGATTTATATAATTATTTAAAATATCACACAAAAATCATAATTAATTCACTACACAGTCGCTTACGCACAACAGCGCGTCGTTGCGTCTCACTCACACTCTACTACGAATAGTACATAGGTATACTCCATCATATAGTTACGTCGCCGGCTTGTTAACGCCACGCCAATGATTAGGTTTACCCTCGCCTATATATGTTTCACATCAATAAGAGTACTGACAAATTGTATTCTTAACCGATTAGGACGATTATTGCAGGTCATGTACCTACATCTATTTGCTGAACTCCTCTGGAATAGGAAGTGAAATTCACCTAATGCACCACGCTGGAGAGAAAGGTTAGTAGTCACATGCATCTCTTTCTAGATCTACCACGATTTTTATGTTCAACTTATATTTATATTGATTAACTTCTTAATGTATTTTATCACTCCTCATCTCATGTTCAATGTTCATATCAACACAAGACAATATCGCGCTTCAATCTTTCCGATTTGACGCCCGAGCTACCAAAAATAACGCAGTCGGGGCGTCGCCTTGAGGCGGGCAGCCTCTCTATGGGTGAGGGACTATTCTCCGGCCCAGTTACCTGCAACACCTTGCACAGTTCTATTCTCGCCCGATTTATGCGCGGATAAACTCACTAGCAAAAGCTAGTAACTACATAAATTGCCAAATATGTGAAGGCGTGAGAGCAGAAGCAAATAATTTTCACATCATTTAGATTCATTATACGCTTACCCTATTTCGATTTATATTCGGTTAGCGTAACGAATTCGCTTTCTACACATCGGTGGAAGTTTTTGTTAGACTATGAACTTTGCGTTTAATATAGTTTTAGCCTTTGAGTTTTCCTTCTCTTATTATGATTATATAGTACTCTTAAATATGTATTCACTCATATACGTCCTGCTATTGGATTCTATCCACAATGGGATGTTTTGTTTTGTGGGACTATAGTTGTTGGCATGACATCATTACCCGAACTGTTGGGTGAGCGCTGAGGGCTCTCAACCTGTTGCAATAGGAGAAAAAAAGTCCTGCTATACTGCGTTGATCAGATGGTTTGGCAAAGTATTTTATGGCTAATTTTCGTTATCTATAAATGATATAATGGATATGCAATGGCACTTTAACGGTAACTTTTGCGACACCCACGGGCAGTGGACGGTGGACAAATAAGATTGTAAAACTGTGCTGTAGATCTCTTAACCGGCATTTATGACACCTATAATAAATGTTATTGATATATTAGTATCTAAGTCAGTACAAAATTTTATTCCAATTCTCATAAAACATGTAAGGGTACACACATAAATGTTGCCAACTATCGAATAGCAGCATCATTATTCTACGATTGTTGCCAGCTCAATTTCTCCCAACACCCTACTCGTAGAAAGAAGCAAACACCGACCTTAATGATCTTGTTAGGTATTCCGAATCAGTGGCGGAAGGCGAATTTATTCCGCAAAATTATCTACATAATAAAGTCTCAGTGGAGATTATTTTAACAGCTTGTTATTTTTATGAAGCGGTTTTATATAGGATTTACGCTTTTTTTTTGGAGTTTACGGATTAAGCAAAACAGACCACCTTATGGTAAGTTGTTGCTGTTCCAAGGCTGCTGCCTACCGCGAAGAAAGTGAAGGGAGTGTGAATGCGTGCAATGAGCTTCGGTGATACGAAAACTACCACACGCAAACAGTCTCAGAAAGTTGGATTGCCGATTCTCTCGGTCCCCGAACGAAGCGCAGTAAGAAATGGCTACTAATCAGACGTCTATTTTCTACTCAGTGTGGTACTACCCCGGACGGACCGGCCCACGGCTGTAGACAGACAAATGTCAACAGTGTGGACAAATGACAGACAAATGTCTAACAATAGAAATATGTTAAACTAGCAACCCGCCCTCGCTTCGCTTCGGTTTCAGTCTTTCCTGCGTAGTGCCCGTTCCCGTGGGAATACCGGGATAAAATATAGCCTAGTTTACTCCCTGATATTATTGCTTTCCGATGGTGAAAGAATTTTTGAAATCGGTACAGCCGTTTTGAAGATTACCCGGAACAAACAGACAGACAAAAAAAATATAAAGTGTATTTTAGGCATATGTATAGTGCAAATAACCGTGTGAGCATGAAAGAAGCCTATTATTTTGACATTACAAACAGACACTCCAATTTTATTTATTGGTATAGATATGTTTAGTATCATTGTAGGGCTTTGATTCGAATGTCGAAATGTCACGTAGCGCTTTTATATGTTTTTCATTGTTTTAGTGTTTTACTGTGTTATCTATCCGGTCGACCGACCCGGGTCGACGTAATCGATCTCAGCACGTGAGTGTTCTTGCCGTTTTAGATATTATAAAAGAAAACTTGGTAGGATTAGTATATTGAAAATAAAACCATCGCTCAGGTATAAGCTACCTCATAAATTATTACAGAACTAAGCCGGTAGATACGTGAAAACAATCCACCAAAGCCGTCAGTCAGCTGACCGACTGGCAGTCTGCCAGGCAACGATCGATATACAATGTAAGCTTGACGCGACTACAAGTCTAGGTTACCACCCTCCAACCACGCTTCTAATAGTTTCCAGCCTTCAGATAAATATGAGTTGGCTCCTCCATAGCAATACCATCAAAATCAATGTAGAAGTCAAACGGATTGGTATAGGGTTTTATTTAAAGTTTTCCTTCTCTTTAAATTAGAATATTCAGCAGTAAAAATAATTTGTCCAAATATTTAAAATAAATAAAAGTCGAATCTGGAAACCGTTCAGAATATATCTATGCTAATAAAAAAAAAAACTAATAAAAAAATGCCCGCCTAACGAACAAAGCCTTCATAAATCAATCAACAGAATTTGCAATCTGTCGACAAAAAACGTTAACCAATTTACGAATCTGGTCAACAGAGAAGTTATGAGAATAATATGTTACAATATTTTTAGTGATTTTAAAATTATTATTATGTGTATTTTAAAACTAATTTACAGGATAACATGACAACAAAAGAAGGCAATCTTTAAATAAAATGGTATGATCATGATGGATAAATTTCTTTACCATTTCAGATGAGGTCTTTGTTCCACAATGGGAGGTTTGTGAACTAACGAAAACATTTTTTTCTTTGAAAAAAACATACATACTCAATCATTTTTAAGGTTCCGTACCCAAAGGGTAAAAACGGAACCCTATTACTAAGACTTCACTGTCTGTCCATCCGTCTGTCTGTCACCAGGCTCAAGAACCGGTAGAGAATTGAAATTTTTACAAATTATGTATTTCTGTTGCCGCTATAACAAAAAATACTAAAAACAAAATAAAATAAATATTTAAAGGGGGGGGTTCCCAACAAACGCGATTTTTATGCCCTTTTATTGATAATGGTAAGGAACCCTTTGTGCGCGACTCCGACTAGCATTTGGTCGGCTTTTTTTTAAATGTTTGCAATAACGACAATCAGTTTTTATGAAAGAAAAATTGGAAAATTGTCCAAAAGATTGGATGTTTTATTCCTTCCTGTTGGTGGCAAACTAGCAAACAACACACATGTTGATAAGTGATACTGGCGCCCATGGATCTTTGCTACGCCGCTGCCTACCGTGAAGAAATTGACGGAAATATTAATGTGTACAATGAGGTTCGGTACTAAACACCAAAATCCACCACTGATAAACACCATCATAATGTTGGGCTTTCGGCTCTCTCGCTAACCAAACAAACTGCTACTACTTAGACGTTTTTCGAGAGTATGGTACTACTCAAATCGAACCAGACCGTGGCTGTAGACAGACAACTGTCGACAATGTAGTCCTAACAAATATACTCTAAAAATGCTCTACTGAAACTAGTTAGCCGAGAATACTTTGTTTTTTTTTTTGACGGCAGACCATATTGCGTCGCGCACCGTCCGGCCTCGCCGACGAGGTCGAAAACCGCGCCGCGTAAAAATCATTAACCTAAACGTGGCCACGCCCACTTTGCTTTCAGCGACGCCCCGAGCCGAGGTCCGTTCCCCACAGGGGGAGCCCTCGGGCGATGTTCGCTTAACTTACTTACCGGGTTGAGAGCCTTCCGCTCGCCCATTGCCCGCGTTAAGCTGTCAAGGTCATCTGCGACCAACAGCTAAATACACAAAAAAAAAAAAAAAAAAAAAACCGTCCCATCAATCCGGGGTGACGCGAAAGTGCGGCGAACGAGCCCACCGTGTGCGTGTATCTCTTTCAAGGGCCATGTGAATGGGCTACCGGTGCCCGATCCTGTCTTCAATAAGCCAGGCGAGTGCCAACCTTAACTAACTAAATTTATCATGCGTTGATCGATTAATAATAAGATTCATTATCCCCACTCCTATCGTAAACGACGACCAAAGGATGTAATATGCATGTAACATGTAGCAAGATATTAAAAACTCGAAATTAAACCCTCGTCTGACTAGGGTGATATAGGAAGCCAAATTGCCTCCTATTCTAAAGGTGCCTCGAGTCCAGCAGTAGACGTTTATATATTTATATAATGATAATGATGATAATAAAAAAATCCCTAATACAATACGTTATTACGATTGTTGCATGTTTTCAAGGATTATAATCAAGGCATGTATTAACATAAGATTAAAGCACATTGAGACAAATATTGCGAAGAAAATATCACAAATTATGATACATTTTCACCGTAAGTTGTACAAAGCGCTCGGTTTATCTGTCCGCTCAACAAAATGAAGGTCTATTGTTCCTCGTAGGATGATATTTGTCACTGGTTATAATACTGCGCAGGGCGGACGCGCTGTCTGTCTTTTGTCATCGTTATAATAACGAATGTATACCTATAACACAGGGTATTTAATTTTAGTAGTGAAGTAAAAGGTATACAATATTACAGAGTTTTTATATAAGAGTGTTTGTCTTAATCTTAATCTTTTTTAAAAGGAAAACATTTCTGTAATAGAATTGGTAGACATACGCTTAGAATTTAAAGGACATAAATTTACTATTCCTGACATATGCCAGACCAGATTCAAAATGAATATTTATTGATAGTACCTCCACCATTGATAGTTGTCTAGCGTAGGAATATAACTGTCTGTACGGACGAGATTTAGACCACTCGGAGAACAACCTAGAAGAACAACTTAGAAAGATTTTCATGGAATTTAGCATACTAGAGGTTTCGGTGCCAAAAGGTCGATCTAGCTAGGTTCTATTTACTTATAAAAAAATCTTCTTTTGTCCGTGTTTTTAGCTAATCAATGACAATAACCTAAATGTCAATAGAATGAGAATTCAAATTTCGCCACCGCCGTCAAGAGTGACAATAGCTCAGTTGGGAAGTTGTCCAGTCGCATTCAAACATCGTGAGATCAAATCTCAGTGTTATTATTATTCTCTTTTTGTAATTTGTGATATTTTTTCATTATTTCATCATTTTTATTTTTTATTAATGTACATCTAAATAACCGGTCCACCAGATATTACTTTCTAATACACGTAATCTAAATTACAACTAAATTAGAACATATTATCGGGAATTCTATGAGTGTATATATATCGCAATTTTACCGTTTATGATAACTGTCATACGTATTAGTTCCAAGACCTCTCTAATACTTTTTTTTAAGACTACACCCTGTACTAAGAAAATAATCCTTGTATTGCAGGGGATTTTACGAAAATACAATACAACGGACACAAATAATATCCAGACTTAGAACAATTTGTAATTCGCACAAATACCGTTTTGGAATCGAATCCACGCGAGTGTTGGTCAGTATCTTAACCAGTACGCTATCTGCCTAATCAACTTTAGTTTATTTCGTGTAACAAATCATTCAAAGGCAGCGTTGCCAATAGTTAATAGGCACTCAAATCAAGTTGGTACCAAATACACTTAATCAATATTAGGTATTACCGTTTTAACGAAGTAAGTGTTCTATTTCCTTTCCTTATTAAGTTCAGAGGGAATGGCGTTACATACTCATATAATGAGTAAGATTAAACCTACAGGCGCCCCTCGATTAAAGGAGCAAGTCGCCGGTATTAATCACTATTAACATTCATTATCGTTAAGCGCCGAGATTAAAAAATGGGGGACGAAAACAAAAATAGAATAAAGATTTACTTTTAAAATATATATTCCTCAGTCTGATAAAACTAGGTAGTTATCATCATCATCAGTCTACATAAGTATGTACTTCAAGGCTCGGGCCTCCTCTAAAATGGGAGGTAAATTGGCCTACTATACCACGCTTGTCAGATGTATTGGCATAGGGTTTTACGTCAAGTTCTCCATCTCTTGTTATGTGTATGTTATAGTACATAGATGTTATTGTTGCACAAATATCCATATAACAATCCTTCTGACCAACGTGGTATAGCGGGTTGGTTATTCATCCCATTATGGAGGCAGCTCAGGCCCGGCACGGGGACGCTTATGGGCTGTGATGATGTTAGTCGATACTGTAGGCTCCGAGCTACAGAATTTTATAAAAACGTTTCTCAGCGATTTAATATTTCTTATCCATGCGCAAATTTAAAATAACTCTACTAATTAAAAAAAATCAAGATTTATTTATACATTATCTCAAAAACAGAAAGCGCCATGGGTTCCACACAATTCGATACGTCCCTCCAGTATTCTCACACTGAGTACATACATATATTATCTTTAGCTATCAGCATCCACAAGAATGCAAATGGCTTACCTTAAATGCGGGTGGCTTCATAATGTCATAAGGTTTTGTTTCTAGCTTGCCTAACCTGACAGTAGCTAATGTAACCCAAGCTACTGTTGTGACGTATTAAATTTTTGATACGTTATTACTAAGTGTATTTAAAATTAGGTACATTCAACCATTACGTAAAGTTAGCTAAAAAAAATATTCCAAACTAATCCCTTCCTATTATCCTACTAATATAATAAATGTGAGAGTTTGTGAAGAGCTATGGATGTTTCTTGAACAGATGGAAAGAAAATTGGTATATAGATAGAATATTTCCTGGAACACATATGATACTTTTTGTTCTGTTAACGTGATCCCTTGAAATAATAGTTGAACTTTGAGAAAATTACTTTTTCCGCGAACGAAGTCACAGACAGAATCTAACGCCTGTATACTCGACACCTAAATAAAGATATATGTACAAATTAATTGTGCCAATATTTGCATGTAAAATACATTCACGTAAAAGAGCCGTTGTTTTCTAAATCCACACAAACCCTTCGAAATTGAAACAATCAATCGTTCGAGCAAGAGCTTTCTTTTTATTAAATGTAATCGAAATGAGAATGAAAATATCAACCATCTACGCGTCAACTGTCACTTAAAGATTCAATGGTGGGATTATCAGTTAAAACACAAGAGCAAGCGCAACGTCTCTTTGAAATTGGACAGATTTTTTTTTTTTTTTTTTTTTTTTTTTTTTTTTTTTTTTTTTTTGGGTGGGTCGCGGTCGGCGCGCCTCCGCACCACTCCGTCCGGGGCGACAGAGGGGCTTAAGCACGCAACTCCCGCAACCCACCCGAAAACCACCTCGCCTTCGTCATTGGGCCGACCACCGGAGCAGGTTTACTTGTCGTCAGTGGTCGGCCCGACGGAATACCCCCTACTCGGGGTACCCTCCCGTCGACCGACGTCCCCCCCTCGGGGAGGACGTCGGTCTTTCCTCACGCGGTCGGCCTCTCGGCGGGTGACGGACTAATCCCCGGTCACGTCACCCGCGGCCTCGGCTAGGGCGGCATGAGGCGCAGATAGTTGCGCCTGCGCCGCCCCAGTCGCCGGCGGCGGATCTCCTCATCGAGGCTGCGCTCCACGCGCAGACGATCCGCCGCCTCCTTCTGCGAGATCACTGTCTCGCAGAAGGCTGCGACCGCGTCCCAGTTCCCGACGCTGTCGACCATCGCCCTAGCGATGGCCGGCAGCGTCAGGTCGGCACCGATGATTGCGACGAGTTCACGGCGCTGCACTGCCCAAGCCGCGCAGGCCTCGAGCGTGTGACGCGCCGTGTCCTCGTCGCAATCGCAGTGGTGGCAGGACGGTGTACTCTCCCTCCTTACGACCCTGTGCAGGTATTTGGCGAAGCTCCCGTGCCCCGTCAACACCTGCACTAGTCGGAAGGAGAGCACCCCGTGCCGCCTTTCCAACCACTGCATCAGCACCGGCCGGAAGGCCTCCACGGTTCGCACCCCGAACCGAGGCCTCTCCAGCCGGACTGCCCAACGGGCAATGACGTCTCGGCGGGCGTCGACGCGCCAGGCGGTGAGATCCCTTAACGAGATCACACCGCCCTCCCCGCGCACCCCCGACACCCGCCGATACAACTCGGCGAGCATTTCCGCCTCCAGGTCCCACGGGGGAGTCCCGGCCAATAGGCACGCTGCCTCCGTCGCAACCGTGCGGTATCCGCGGATGGCCCTGACCGCCATGACCCTCTGTGGTCGCCACAGAAGGGCCCTAAGTCGGACGGTCAAGGACCCCGCCCACACCGGTGCGCCGTACAGGGCCATCGACCGGATGACCCCCGTGTACAGCCGTCGGCACGTAGCGCTCGGTCCGCCCACGTTCGGCATTAGCCACGATAGGGCGGATGCCGCGCCGACGAGCCGCGGAGCGAGCCTGCGGAAATGCTCCCGGAACCACCATTGCCCGTCGAGCACCAGGCCCAAGTACCTCATATGGGCCCGGATGCTGATGTCAACCGATCGGACGGTGATCGAGGCGCCGATGGGAGGGCTCATAAGGCGCCCATGGAACAAGAGGGCCTCCGTCTTGTCCAGGGCGACCCTCAACCCCAGCGCCTCGATCCGCCTGACGACCTCTTCGGTGCCATAGGTCGCCAGGCTTACCGCCTCTTCTAGCGTCCCACCGCGGGCTGTGACGAGCGTGTCGTCGGCGTAACAAATCACGCCCAGCCCGGGCGGGAGGCTCCCCCGCAACGCCCAGTCGTAGCCGATGTTCCACAGGGTGGGTCCGAGGACCGACCCCTGTGGGACACCGCACGTCATGGGCGTTCGCACAACGTCCCCTGCTCGGTTGGTACAGAGGACGCTGCGCCCCACCAAATAGTCTGCCACTAGCCGCCTCAGGTAAGCTGGCACTCCGTGATACCGGAGCGCCTCCCTGATGCAGCTGAATGGCAGACTATTGAATGCGTTGGCGATGTCTAGGGACACCGCCAACAGCACTCCCCCACCGGTGACGGCCTCAGTCGCCACGGCCCTCAGGCGCAACAGAGCCGCGATCGTCGAACGACCCCTCCTAAACCCAAACTGGGCGTCCGACAGATCGGGCCCCGTGCCGACGAGGTGCCGCTCGATGCGGGCAGCTACCACCCTCTCCAGTAGCTTGCCCGTGTCATCGAGCAGCACGATAGGCCTGTAGGCCGAAGGCGACCCCGGAGACCGTCCCGGCTTCGGCAGGAGCACCAGCCTTCCCTCCTTCCAGCACCCAGGGAACCGTCCGGACGCTAAACACGCGTCGAACAGCTCCCTGAGGCGGGGACCCAGGTGGTCGAGGACCAGGCCCAACACGCGGTTTGGAACACCGTCGGGCCCGGGGGCGGTGGACTTTGCGCACATGCGCGCCACCGCCACTCCCATCTCGGGTTCCGTGATGGGCGGAACACTGTCGTCGTCGGCCTCCCGGTCAGTGTCTGGCGGAGCCATGACCGGGGGCGTGTGTTCCGCCCGCCGCGGGAACAGGTCCTCGACGACCCGGGTGAGAAGGCTGGGCTGGAGAGTCTCGGTGAGGGGAAGGCCCCGCGCGCGGAGCTTATTCAGCACCGCGCGATAGGGGCGTCCCCAGGGGTCACGATCGAGACCGTCCAGCATCTCCTGCCGACTGACGTCCTTGGCGGAGCGGACGGCCAGCCTGAAGGCCGACCGCGCATTGCGGTAGCCCTCATACAGCAAGGCCTCCCGCTCCGCGTCGCGTTGCCGCCGCCGGCTGCGGGTGTAGGCCCTCCGGGCGCGAATGCACGCGGCCCGGAGATCCGCCAGCTCCCGGGACCACCAGTGACCGCCCTCCTCGGGGGCGGACGCCGTACCCGGGGCATGGCCGCATCGCAGATCTGCGTCAACGCACTGCGGATGCGGCCAGCCTCGGCGTCCACCCCGTCCGACTGGTTGGCAGAGGACAGCCACGAGTAAACGATGGCTGTCTCCGCCAGCTGGTCCCGGTCTAAGCGACCCACAGCCCATCGCGGGAACGCAGGACGTCCATCCGCCCCGTGACCCCTGCTGGGCGTCGGGATTACCGGGGAGACCTCCATCCGGATATACCGGTGGTCCGACAAGGTCTCCACCTCCTCCACGACGCGCCAGCTCCCCACGCGTGCGGCGACCTCGGGGCTAGCGAACGAAAGGTCCACTATCGACCCGCCCCGTTGTCGCACGCACGTATGCACCGAGCCCCTGTTCAGCAAACAGAGGCCCAGTGCCGCCGCCCACTCCTCGATCGCCCGTCCTCGGTCGTTCGTCCGGGGAGACCCCCACGCCACGGACTTGGCGTTGAAGTCCCCCAAGACGAAGACCTGGAAATTGGACAGATGAGAGAAATATAGATTATTATTACACTGTTTGACTTAGGATCCAATAATCCCTCTCTTGCAAGTTATTATTTGCTTTCAAAACTAACAGGAATGAGTGGTGCATTCTAAATCAATCATCATGCAGAAAAACTTGTATCTTGTGTGGTAACGAAATAAATACAATTCACCATTCCCTATATGACCTGTAAATGTCGTTAAAGGTGACTAAGAGATATAATACTCATATAACATCTATGCAAGTAAAGAAAAACTCGAAACAAACCCATATAACCAACCTGTCTGACCAGTCTAGTAGTATAGTAAGGTTAATTTCCCTCCTATTGTGGAGGAGGCTTGAACCCAGCAGTGATACATTCCACTGATGAGTCGAGATGATGATGAGATGAAAAAAAAATATTTAAAGGAACCCCATTTTTATTGTGTACTAGCAACCCGCCCTCGCTTCGCTTCGGTTTCAATCGCCTTACCCGCGTAGTTCTCATTCCCGTGGGAATACCGAAATAAAATATAGTCTATGTTGCTCCCTGATATTATAGCTTTCCACTAGTGAAAGTATTTTTAAAATTGGTTTGGTGGTTTAAGCGTGAAAGCGTAACAAACAAACAAACCAACTTACTTTCGCATTTATAATATTAGTAAGGATATTATTATAATAATATAGTATATATAATCTGAAGTCGCATAAGTTAAACTTTTCGAGATTATATTAACTACAATGCTGTGATCAGTTCATAAAATGCGATGTTTTTTACGGCTAATTTAACTAGAAAGTACTTCAAGTTTATGCCTCAACGTAACCTTCGAGTTTATGTACAGCTTCCTCAACATGATGGCTGGTACTGATCAATATTTTACTCACACTAATTTGAACGAAATGAATAATTGATGAAAGCAACGAATTTTTTGTAATGAGCTCATGGAATAGAAAATATTGGCATCTGGGTCCTCCGCTCTTATCCTTCATTTACTCAATGCTTAATAATACGCGTATGTGAATACATCAGTCCCCGAGTTTGCACCACTCATTAACATGTTATGAAACTTAATCATCCTCATCATCATTCAGCCTATCGTCCTCTACTGTTGGACATACGACCTTCCTCTTGTTGAAGATTCTTCACACCCTCTACTCCACCGCTTACAGGCCCACCACCAAAATGAATCCGTAGGATAGCGGAGCTGATGAAACACAATAACATTCCAAAACCCCGCTTTTGCCCAGAAATGGACATAGAAAGCCGCCCTTGCGTCGCCCCGGACGGAGTAGACGGCATGTGAGCTGACCATAGCCCGCAAAAAAAGGTAAGTCCTTGTAACATCGTATATATCTTCCGCGCATAAAATCTTAGACAAATTATTATTGGAAAAATTATAGCGAAATTGTTGTCCTCTAACTATAGATTACTGACGTAATCTATAGTTAGAGGACAACAAACGATTGCTATTAAAAATTTATTGACGAAAACGTGGCATTAAATGTATGTGATCCATGATTTAAAGTAGTGTGCTGACGATTGAAAAACGGATGCTTACGCCATTCTTTGGTACAGTTTATGTAGCGTCGTATAGAAAACACACGCGTAAAAGAATGAGGTCGCAGCTATTTGCTAGATTTAATAGGGGGTATAAGAATGTATGTACTCTGTGTACTCTATCGGCTCTTTCATGGGGAGTGCTCTGAGGAACTGTTTAATTTGGTACCACCGTCACCGTTTTACCAACGTACCACTCGACACCGCAGCAGGGGTTCATCCATTTCACCTGGAAACGAAATGGTCTTCAACTGTACGTTTCCAGCGATCATTTCTCCCACGTACGTGCAGGCTCTGGAATGAACTACCTGCTGCTGTGTTTCCCGAGCGCTATGACATGTCCTTCTTTAAACGAGGTTTAAGAAGAGTATTTTCTTCACGGTAGGCAACGGCCTGGCTGTGCCCCTGGTATTGCCAAGGTCCATGTGCCACTTACCCTTACCATCAGGTATGCTGCCTGCTCGTTTGCCACCATCGGCAATAAAAAAAACGTAGGTTTGTAATAGAGTCTTGTATACGTAAATCGCATGAAAACTCTTCTACTCCGCCTGATACTTTTAAGTTAATTAATATTAACATATCCGAGCATAGTGAATAAGAAAATCTAGAAGTTTTTTACAGGTATGTCATTAAAATGGACTATAGTAAACTGTAATATTATATATTAATGTAATACAACAATTTCCGTATGGTGACCGTATAACAATACTGTTCACCATCTTGCCCGTGGATATCGTAAAAGACGACTCAGACATATGATATACATATAGCATCTATGCAAGAGAAGCCATACTCGAATCTTATATCAACCCGTCTAACCGGTGTGGTGTAATAGGTCAATTATCTTCCTATTATTGGAGGAGATCCGAGCCCATCACTGAGACTTACGTGGGCTGAGATAAATGATAAATAATACGACAATAATCCTAAAGAATACTGATACATTTATACAATAACCAATGTCTAAAAGTAAATTAATAATAAAGTGAGTTGCTCATTAATTCGAATAAAAAAGGAAAACTAAATTGAAGGGTCTACCAGGCCGCTAAGGCGCAACGAAGTTTGAGACGTGAGTAGGATTTAGATGTCATGGCGTGCGGGTTTCCCTACTGAGGAAGTGCCGTAAAGCAAAATAAAGTTTGAAAGCCTACTGCGTGACGCATATATTTGTGTTGTTATTTCGAGTAGGAGGCCGGCAGTTAACAAGGTCAAGCGTATTCAGAGAAGGGCCGTAGGGAGAAAATATGCTATAATACGCAATTAATACCTTAGCTGTGGGTGTCGTGAAAGACGACTAAGGGATATAATATGCATATAACATGTCGTCTCAGCTCATAAATGTCCTAGAGCTGGGTTCGAGCCTCCTCCCAATAGAAGGGAAATTAACCTACTATACCATCCTGGTTTTATTTCGAGTTTTGCTTCTCTTGCATGGATATATTTTTTTTTATTTAGTACTTTTTATGCATATTATATCCCTTAGTCGTCTTTTAAGACATCTACGCGCAAGATAGGGTGTGGTAAATTGTATCCTTACTCCGATAAATCGATCAAGCTTATAACATCCATGTAAGAGAAAACCCGAAATAAAACTCTACATCAACCTCTGACCAGCTTATTGTGGATCAATTGCCCTCCTATTTTGGAGGAGGCTCGAGCTCAACAGTAGGTCGTATATGAGCTGAAACGAACGCAATCATATCTTCCATCGGTCTCATAATATAAAAAATTAATCAACGTAAAGCAGAAGTGAGAGTGTCAAATAGGTATACGTATAACCGTCAGACAGAAGCACATTGGACCAGGATCCATTATTAAGAGGGTAAAATTTAAAAAATAATCGTTAAGTGCTGGCGCTAATGTCCAAGGATACGTATTCTTAAGGTCACAACAAGAAGTTAGATAAAGGTACGATCGGACCGAAATATAGCACTAAAGCCTTGAAAAATGCTGTTCATTATTAAATATAAATGAGAAATCTTGCATTACATTGAACCCTACAACCAGTAAGGTAAGCTTAGGCGGGATGAGTTATTCAAATTTATTGATTTAGCTCCTAAAGCTTAGATTTTTTGTGAAGATTAAACCAACGTAATTATATATACGAGTACATTATATATGAAACTACAAATAAATAGCTATAATCGTAATTTTGGTTCATTAACACCTAAATTTTTGATATTAACTAAAGAAAAATTATTGTGTAAATAGGGTTGCCACCCGTATTTTATTATAAAGTATTTTAAGTTATTTAGGGAAATTGTACTCTATATTTTATATAAACAATAAAGTACGGGAAAATATTTTATTTTGATGTTTCTATAGAATTGTGGGAACTCTACATCCTGTAAGAAAATATTTATTTTAAGACAAATTTAGAGAACGAAGACGCTGTTAAGTAGTGGTAATTATTTATAGAAATTTGTTAAAAATAAGCAAAATAATGTAAATCGTGCTTTATTTGGGCACAAAGTACTTTTCTTTTCTTCAGTCATTAGTCAATATACTTTATTTACACAAAACAATGGTGGCAACCCTAGTTGTAAACGCTGATAAATTACCTACAGCATAAATGTATAATAAAATAATCGCCCCGTAATTATAGTACCTAGAGTGTCAACACTCATAATAATATATCTTTTTAATTTATACAGCCGACATTAAAGCTACTTAGCTGTCTTCTTCCACGAAAAAGAGAGCAGAGGGGAAACTACACACTCTTAAAGGTCATAAATAGCAATCTTAAAATGATTAACTTTGTAATGTTTATTATGTATGTCATATAAAATAAAATCTTAATATAAGTTCAGCAATTGTCCAATAAGTTTTGAGATAAAATTTCCATGTCCATAAGAGATCGCGATTTAAAAAAAATCCATTCTTCCTATCATCTAATTAATAAAAATTTCTAAAATAATGCGAGATAAATATATTTTAAAGTGAAAATATATTTCATCAAATATAGGTAATTATATAACCGTAGACCACTCACGAATAAACTGGTGTGTAGGTCATGTGTGTGGGCGATAGTTAGAACGCGACCGGTATAAACATGAGCGCGCGGCAACCGCTGCGGCGCAACTGGCTAAGTTAGCCTATTCAGGGAATGAAGGTGAGAGAAGGGCGCACCTCCCCCGCCCGCGCAGTCGCAAAAGTAATATTGGCGCACAAACTGGGACCAAACCACTGTTCTGGCTACAATGTCTGTGTTTCCTTTGCTAACTCGACATTTTAATAAAGAACAACATTGAATGAAAATAACGTTTAATCTGAATAAAAAACGACTTTAACCGTTTTCTCATGGATTACACGGCAAGTACCAGCTTTGACATAAAATAAAAATCATCAAAATCAATTCACCCGGTATAAAGTTCTGAGGTAACAAACATAAAAAGTTCGGTCGAATTGAGAGCCTCCTCCTTTTTGAAATCGGTTAAAAGAAAAACGTTTGAACAAAAAATCCCGCATGATCATCGTTGTATACTCAGTTATTTCTAAATTATTCGTGATCTCTGTCATCAGTTTGTCGCCTCTTGAACATAAACCTTCTGGTAACCGGTTTGCTAATTGCAGTTGGTGTCATAAGTCATCCAGGAGCGCACCGCTATCTATTCTCCTAGTGATCCTTCATTTAGTATTTACAACTCCCCTATAACAGCAATTAATAGTGAAACATTCTTCACAACCCTTCATCGCACAGATAAAAACTGAATAATACAATACATCACTGAGAACCAATATAACTTTTAATGGCAAATTCCGGTAATTTCATCCGGGTAATTCTAGTTCCCGAGGAAATACAAGAATAAAATTATGTTACTCGCTAAAAATGTAGTTTTTCATTAGTATTTTATTACGGCAAGAAGTTTCACCTATGTAGTCTCCGTTCCAATAGCCTGAGAGATGAAGATATTTGACTTTTGGGATAAACTTACTTGTCTTTAAAAATAATATTATAGGTAGCCTAATTTATGTTACTCGTTGATAATGTAGCTTTCCATTGGTTAAAGAATCGTTAAATTCCATTTACGTCACATTTATAATATTAATTAAAGTCACCCTGACTTTGATATTAATTGAAGATTTGAATTGAATACCACAAGAGGAGAACGGGCACATTTTAATCACTGTTGAGAAAATCTGAAATTTTAATATTAAAACGGTACAAGAGTAAATTTTTAAACATGAATAATGAAGGATATAAAGGAAGACCCTAAAATAACATGAATAATTTGTCTTATAGAGAGGAAATGATTGACGACGTCATAAATGAAAGTATTTGTAAACCAAAAAGATGCTGAAGGTACCCTAAGTTATTATGTAGGCCCTTTCCTTGGCAATTTCCTTGTAAGAACAGTTTCAAGACTTCTTCTCAAACAAATCGTAATAACAGCATAATACCTGGATTTCTGGAACAGTGCCCAATTGACGGTAATAATAAATAATCGCCTTTAATTACGCGGTATTGAAGAATATATCTTTATATATATATATTTCTTGTGTACGTGTGTCACTGAACTCCTCTTAAACGGCTGGACCGATGTTGACGAATTTTTTTGTGTGTGTTCAAGGGGATTCGAGAATGGTTTAGATTCACAATTGGACTCGGTAGGTGGCACTGCGATCGATTTTAAGGAGAATTCCTTTTATTTTATTTGAACAGAACAACTTCTGTTGGGTCAGCTAGTCTTTATATATACATTTCTTGTGTACGTGTGTATGTCACTGAACTCCTCCTAAACGGCTCGACCGATGTTGATGAATTTTTTTGTGCATGTTCAAGGGGATTTGAGAATGGTTTAGATTCACAATTGGACCCGGTAGGTGGCGTATATATACTAGCTGACCCAACAGACGTTGTTCTGTTCAAATAAGTGCCACCTACTGAGTCCAATTGTGAATCTAAACCGTTCTCGAATCCCCTTGAACACACACAAAAAATTTCGTCAACATCGGTCCAAATGGTGGTCGCCCCAACGACGAAGGCGACGTGGGTACGGTTGGGTTATGGGCCCGCGCGCCGTCCTTTCGTCGCCCGGACGGAATGGACGTGTGCGCTTACCATAGCCCACCCATAAAAAAAAAGTAGTACACTGACTAAAATGAGCTTAATTGGCAGCAATAAATGAATCACCATCATCATTTCAGCTCATATACGACCCACTGCTGGTCTCGTCCATATTCACCTACTATATCAAGGTGCGGTGGTCAGGTTGGCATAGGGCTTCACTTGAAGATGTTATAGACTTACCATATTTTCTCTTCGTCTCTTACGACGCACACAATCAAAATTAGAGATGGTGAATTGTATTCTTATTTCGTTACCATACGAATAAATTAATAGGCTCCTTTAATTAAGCGAGACTCAAGCGACACAATGAAATACAGTTGTTGACATTTTTGACATAACTTAGCTTATTTTTACAAGTTGCAAATCAAATTATTTATTCTGCATGGACCCCTTGAGGGCACTTACATATTGTCAAATGTATATCATTGAATACAATACAATATCTACCACCGGATCGGCACGCGGCCACAAGCTGAGAAGATCTGGCAAGAAACTCAGCGGGCTTTTTTTTACCATCTTTTGAGTAAAATTACACGTATAGAACATATAGTCTTAGCTTCAGTGTGACGCCCGTCGAGATAGGATATAACTATTTTTTTTTTAATTTAGTTCAAATAAAAAAAGAAAGGAAAACATGATTGGAGCAGATCCCACAAGTAACACCCGATGACGAGTGAACTACTAGAGCAGAAAAACTCAACTATGCAAACCTATGAAACCGGCGAGTACTTAGTTCAATTTGTCTACTATAATTAAGGAGGCTCGAACCGAAGAGTACGACGTTTATGGGCTGAGAAGAACACAAATATGGCAATAAAACATAATAGGTATTTATCGTCATCATCATCGCAGCCCACATAATGTCCCACTGTTGGGCTCGGGTCTCCTCCACAATGGGAGGGAATTTGACCTACTAGGTATATATACCGTGCTGGTCAGATATGTTGATATACAAATACAATATACAAATAGGGAACGTTGGATAAAACATGCCAGCACAATATTCTATCTTACAATAGCGACATAATTTAAGACACTTTTGGGGTGATGTTTAAATTATATTTACAAAGTGGAAAGCGAGTGTTTGACATTATCATAACTCAAATTTGTTTAGGTACAACATTTTTGTTTATTCAGGCCACTGTCAACAATACAAGGATAAAATAAACATTTGATCATTAATCTGCTTACCTCTGTTAAAATTATACATAAATTCGTAATATATCTATTTTTAAAATGACAACGTTTATGTCTTAAAAGCTTTTTATATCGGCTAGATGAGAAAGAAAATATGAATAGTCAATAAATTAGGCTTTTAAAGCTGGAAGTCAAGAGTTTAAAATATATTCTATAAGAAATGGTTGTTGTTTCCGTTAATTCTATGTATCCGTGCGGTGATGGAGTAAGAATACTATTCACTAACCCCTCTCTTGTTCGTGGGTGTCGTAAAAGACTACTAAGGGATTAAGTATGCATAAAACATCTATGCAAAAGAAGGTAAACTCCAAATACAGCCCTATACCAAATACTATATGGTCTGAAATGATGAGCAAATAAAATAACAGAAAGTCAAGTCGTATGATATAGTAAAGTTTTATATAAAGACTAGCAACCCGCCCTCGCTTCGCTTCGGTTTCAGTTTTACCCGCGTAGTTTCCGTGGCAATACCGAGATAAAATATAGCCTATGTTACTCCCTGATATTATGGCTTTCCATTGGTGAAAGAATTTTCGAAATCGGAATACAGTTGTACTAATTTTCAATTCTCTACTATAAAATGTCATGTTAGTTTTTACGAATATTAACTGCATCATTATTTGTGGATATTTTAGATATACTGGGCTACTTAAGAACTGTGCACGATCATGCACGATCCATTCGGTTTTTTTTTTGGGGTGGGTTGCCGTCGGAGCACTCTTCGCACCACTCCGTCCGGGGCGACAGAGGGACGTAAGCACGCACACCCGCAACCCACCCGAACACCACGTCGCCTTCGTCATTGGACCGACCACCGGAGCACCGGTTACTTGTCATCAGTGGTCACGATCCATGCGTATTCCACTTAGTGCGTATTCCATATAGGCGTCCAGTCAACATAACTCAAAGTTACAATTAGTTCAGAACGATGAGGACGAAATGGTTAGCTTATAAATAAAAATCTACTACGACGTATTTGGTTATCACATTATGATAAAACCGACCCAATGGACGAATACAATTCACCACTCCCTATGTTCCCCATGGGTACCGTAAAAGATGACGATCTGAATATAGCGAGAGCAAGAGAAGAAAAACGCCAAACTAAACCCTATACAAACCTGTCTGACCAGCGTGGTATAATAGGTCAATATCCCCCCTATTATGGAGGAGGATCGAGTCCAGCAGTAGGACTTATAGGAACCTTTACCTATAGTTACCGTAACATTTATATATATTTTTTTTTATTGCCAACGGTGGCAAACGAGCAAGCAGCACACCTGATGGTAACTGAAACTGCTGCACATGGAGCGTTGCAATACCAAGGGCACAGCCAGGCCGCTGCCTACCCCGTGTAGGAAATACTCTTCTTAAACCTCGTTTAAAGAAGGACATGTCATAGCGCTCGGGAAACAGCAGCAGGTAGTTCATTCCAAAGCTTGCACGTACGTGGGAGAAATGATCGCTGGAAACGTACAGTTGAAGATATAACCAGATTCAATAATCATGAACTAAAAAATAATTATCTGAAATTGACCAGTTAATATTTCATTTTTATCTTGGCTCATGTAAATCCCATTGTTCGGCTTGAGCCTCCTCCACAATAAGTGGGAAATTGACCTCCACCACCACTGATACCACACTGGTCAGACGGGTTGATATAGGATTTTATTTCGAGGTTTCCTTCTCTTGCATAGATTTTATATGCGTATTTAATCACTTAATCGTCTTTTACGACACCCACGGGCAAGTTAGCAGGTGGTGAATCGTATTCTTACTCCGTCACCACACGGATTATTGCTTTATTACAACCTAAATTTTAATTGTTAATAACATAATCTCCACATTATGTCTTACGATTTTAATCGCGTTATAATATTTATTTATATATCGGTCTATGTATGTATGTATATATTTATTTGACCATGTATGTATTTTATATATAGGTAAACATTACACAACTGTCTTTCCTTTCTTATATGATTCCATTCAAAGATTGCCTGGTAGAAATTGCTTTTAGCGATAAGGCCACCTATTGCTATATCCACTTACAATTACTATCTCGATGTCCAATGACGCATAATTAATTAAAGAATGAATTAAATGAATCTTAGAAACTACAATGTCCAACTGGGAGAAATCTTTAGAATCGACTAGTATTAGTGCGGTGCAGGTATGAATACTAATGCCCGATGCCGCCTAGTCGAGGCCGCAGGTGATCGAAATGGGGGCGGTTGAAGGTCCCTGCATATTCAAGTCTCATTTAATTTTGACGTATATGTTCTAATACGACAATAGTAGATTTATGATAGTATAATTATTTCGTTAAACAGAAATATCAGTTCGAGAACTTCATACGTCATTTCATAAGTCGACTTCATAGCCGGCTACGACTCTTAAGACACATTTCAATGAACGTCAGGCTCGATACATTGCACGTATTTATTGAATCAAATCATCGTCTCTTTACAAAGGGCACAATATAAAATTATTTTAATATAATGAGACAAAAAAATACAGCTCAACTCAACTCACCTATCTTGCCCGTGGATGTCGTAAAAGACGACTAAGAGATATAATATTAAGATAACATCTATGCAGTTCAAAGAAAAATAGAAACAAAATCCTATACCAGCCTGCCTGACCAGCATGGTATATTACGTGAATTGTTCCCATATTGTGGAGGAGACTCGCCCAGAACTGTGACGTATATGAGCTGAGATGATAGCGAGAGTCCTGCATGGAGACTGAAACCACAACATTCCACATGGAAAGTTGTTATTTACATCAATGTTGCGTAATGATAGCGAGAGTCCTGCATGGGGACTGAAACCACAGCATTCCACATGGAAAGTTGTTATTTACACCAATGTTGCGTAATGATAGCGAGAGTCCTGCATGGGGACTGAAACCACAGCATTCCACATGGAAAGTTGTTATTTACACCAATGTTGCGTAATGATAGCGAAAGTCCTGCATGGGGACTGAAACCACAGCATTCCACATGGAAAGTTGTTATTTACACCAATGTTGCGTAATGATAGCGAAAGTCCTGCATGGGGACTGAAACCACAGCATTCCACATGGAAAGTTGTTATTTATACCAATGTTGCGTAATGATAGCGAAAGTCCTGCATGGGGACTGAAACCACAGCATTCCACATGGAAAGTTGTTATTTACACCAATGTTGCGTAATGATAGCGAGAGTCCTGCATGGGGACTGAAACCACAGCATTCCACATGGAAAGTTGTTATTTACACCAATGTTGCCTAATGATAGCGAGAGACCTGCATGGGGACTGAAACCACAGCATTCCACATGGAAAGTTGTTATTTACACCAATGTTGCGTAATGATAGCGAAAGTCCTGCATGGGGACTGAAACCACAGCATTCCACATGGAAAGTTGTTATTTACACCAATGTTGCGTAATGATAGCGAGAGTCCTGCATGGGGACTGAAACCACAGCATTCCACATGGAAAGTTGTTATTTACACCAATGTTGCGTAATGATAGCGAGAGTCCTGCATGGGGACTGAAACCACAGCATTCCACATGGAAAGTTGTTATTTACACCAATGTTGCGTAATGATAGCGAAAGTCCTGCATGGGGACTGAAACCACAGCATTCCACATGGAAAGTTGTTATTTACACCAATGTTGCGTAATGATAGCGAGAGTCCTGCATGGAGACTGAAACCACAGCATTCCACATGGAAAGTTGTTATTTACACCAATGTTGCGTAATGATAGCGAAAGTCCTGCATGGGGACTGAAACCACAGCATTCCACATGGAAAGTTGTTATTTACACCAATGTTGCGTAATGATAGCGAGAGTCCTGCATGGGGACTGAAACCACAGCATTCCACATGGAAAGTTGTTATTTACACCAATGTTGCGTAATGATAGCGAGAGTCCTGCATGGGGACTGAAACCACAGCATTCCACATGGAAAGTTGTTATTTACACCAATGTTGCGTAATGATAGCGAAAGTCCTGCATGGGGACTGAAACCACAGCATTCCACATGGAAAGTTGTTATTTACACCAATGTTGCGTAATGATAGCGAGAGTCCTGCATGGAGACTGAAACCACAGCATTCCACATGGAAAGTTGTTATTTACACCAATGTTGCGTAATGATAGCGAAAGTCCTGCATGGGGACTGAAACCACAGCATTCCACATGGAAAGTTGTTATTTACACCAATGTTGCGTAATGACAGCGAGAGTCCTGCATGGGGACTGAAACCACAGCATTCCACATTGAAAGTTGTTATTTACACCAATGTTGCGTAATGATAGCGAGAGTCCTGCATGGGGACTGAAACCACAGCATTCCACATGGAAAGTTGTTATTTACACCAATGTTGCGTAATGATAGCGAAAGTCCTGCATGGGGACTGAAACCACAGCATTCCACATGGAAAGTTGTTATTTACACCAATGTTGCGTAATGATAGCGAGAGTCCTGCATGGGGACTGAAACCACAGCATTCCACATGGAAAGTTGTTATTTACACCAATATTGCGTAAATCTGTGCAGTTAACAATTTATCTTTTTTTTTTAAGTAGGTAGTGCTATCCGTCTATAAAGGCGTGAAACAGCAACATCTTTCAAGGTCCGCTGCTTCTCAAGGAAATTTAAAATTATTTGTAGAGTATGTACTCTACGATTTCACATAGTAGTACTCTTCAACTGAAGAATCACATTAAATATCAATACTTTTCTATACGAATTTTCAAGCACCAACAAAAAAAAAACAAAATAAGTACAATGTACATTTATTAAAACTATAAATTATGGCGTCACATATTTGGTTTTCTTTTTTGTATATAAATTTAATTTTAAGTATCACATTAAATCATATTCACAAATTAGTGGCAGGTCCCATTTCGATAATATAAAATTTATTAATTCTAATATTTGAACATAACACTTTCGTATAAGATTAAGTATAAAATTAATACAATATAACTTAATGTTATGTCATCAAATGCAGTTATTAAATATTAAAATCCTCGTGTGTCTCTATTATTAGAATAGATAGTATAAGCATAAGAGACTCCTATCTCGTTATAGGGGCTATTTCTATCATTCTGTTGTAGTCCCTAAGTATCCCCCAAAATATTCAAAGAAACACTACTTGAAGCTCCATATTTCGTCTTTATAAATAAAAGTAGTCTTTCAGAAATTAAAGTATGTCTGGCAACTCTAAGCTTTCTTTCTTCACACTCCTTTTAGATGAGCCTTTTAGAGGCATAGAAAAAGGCTAATTTTCGTCTTTGAGATCAGTTGATCTCAAAGAGTTATTAATGCCACCATCCTTATTGGATGTCATAAAAACGTATTTCGGTGCGTAGCAATTAACATCTGAGTGCAACAGACAATCTGTAAAAAAATCTATTAAATAAATTATAATTTGGCTGAATATAAAAACAAAACAATTGAACAATTTATTAATTTAGAAATTTTAATTCGGTGATTTAACTTTATCACGAAAGAAAGTTTTATAAGATGACTGGTAATCATGCGGTGATTAATACATATGTAGAAAATTGTATCTTAAATGCTAGTCAGATACCGTGATTGTGAAAAGCGGCATTAAATGTTTGAATTATTATTGAAGATATTTGATTTTTCTATGCATTGACCAATAGCGATCGGAATCCAACATCGATAAAATTTTTATATCCAAATCTGAGGAGTCTATCTAATTCTCGTCATACAAATAGATCATATAATCGAAATTAGATTCGAATTCGAACTTTTCATAAGTGGGACTGATTCGTTAGAGAAGACTCATCGATGTATTCGTACGACGACAATAGACATCTCGCCCACCCCCCTGATCTATTATAGCCGTTAAAAATAATATATATACACACGTCTACATAAAGTATATCATAAATAAATAAAGTTTTAAAAAACAATTTTGAATACAACGTAAAAATCTATCAGTCTAATAGCTTAATAAATAGAATAGATAAAGAATATTATGTGGAAGAAAACTGTAGTTGCATAATATAAAGATATAGTTGATAGCTTGAAGTCATTAATCATTCGATTTTCTTAGTTCGATTACGGTAAAGGCTAATATTTTTTAGTAAGTAGTAAAGTTTAAAAAAATAAAGTAACTTTAGTGGTCACAATTTAAAAAATCTCACAGTACAATATCGAGAACATAAAAATCAATCAGAGTTACTTATCTCAAAATATTACTCTTAAATATAACTTAATTATTATAAAAGCTAAATATTGGTTTCATTAAAATAATCATACAAAATAAATTATAAATAACTTAAAAAAAAACTGGAATTTTTATTTAATAATTTTTTTTAGTTTATGGCTTGGCTACTAAGACCTATAAGCCAAATCATTAGTTATCAATTAAGATTTAATTTAGTCATTGTCCGTCAGTAGGCCAAATCTTGGTCGTCCAAGTGTACCATAGCTACACTGTTAATTATATCTCCTCTCTTAATATAACACGTTGAAACACTAGGATATTTAATATAATGCATGACATTTTCCCTTCCCGCTAAAACTCTAAACAGACTGGGACAGAGAGTCTGGGATTAGACTTCTAATCCCAGTCTGTTATTATCTGCGCATGTTGCTAATATATCGTATTTTATGTAATTGCCATTTTGTGTTCATAAATTGGAGAAGCATCATTGATATTTTCTTTTAAATATAATACAGATCTTTTAAATGTAGGTCTGTATCATTTTTTTATAAGTCTATGATATAGGTAAATAATTATAAAGCCTAATCTATAAATGGAATACAGAAAATAATCAATCTTTATCCAAAGAAAATAATTGCTCACCATGGCATTTTAGAATAATCAATAATCAATATAGAACTAATCACAGGTTCAAATTTACACAAACTTAATACAATTAAATGGTGACTATTGATATTTTTGAGCAAAATGACAACTTTCAAGGATTAAAAATAGTCAAAAAATTATGTCGATTTTTACCATAGACTTTAAAAAAATAGATTTTCCAATTCTATAAATAGTGGAGATAAATTAATATTTACTACTAAAATAACTATAATAAATTAAATATAACTTAAAAATAACAGGCAGTATATTATACTAATGTTGAGTTCTTGAAATGTCGACGTTTTCCTTAGTAATTATATACGCATTAGGAATGTAATACATTGACGATATAAAGATAGATTCAAATGGAAGTTCGTAAATCATTCGTTTGTAGACAGTCAAATAATAAGGGAAAAAGACTTATTCGTATATATTCTTGTCGGCTTGAACTGAAAATAGGTACAAAGAGCTCTAATGGCTGACAGGACGATCGATTGTCTATAAATGTATAACTACATTGCGTTGTATTAGTTATAAAGCAGTATAAAGATTACAAATTGTAACAATGCTCATCACCAACGGCCTATCAGATGTTCAATTTTGGGGCATAGGCTTTACAAAGAAAGAATAATACCATAATAGGCACGTTTGCATCCAAATTGAAGATCACGAGTTGGTGGTATTAGTTTCTCAATAAAACGATGCTGTCTATTTACGACTGTCACGGAAAAGTAATGAGTGGTTGGTGCCTTGCATTCTTAATCCATTACTGCACGGTTAAGGCGATGACATAACAGATAAAATTAATAACTTCTAGTGTTTACGCCATTTGAAACAAACTATTTTAAAGGATTTTTTAAGAATTGCGTTTGTGTTTGTTTTTTTTATTACCTGGCGTTTCGAAAACTTTACAGCGTTTTATTATTGTACTATAATACTTAACTTAAATTTAATGTTTAATAATAACTAACCAAAAAGAATGTAATTTTATTTATAAAAAATAATTTAGTATTGACAATTAATTTGTATCAAAGTGTGGGTAAAAATTTAATAACTAATACTGTAGATATAAATGTCTCTAAATTAATAACGATAACTTATTGGACGTGAGACACCTCAGTGCTAGTAAGGATGAACAACACTGTAAAATGTTCGAAAGGTCTTAAAATTAAATACCAAATACAAGCGATAAAATTCGTACAGGTAATGAAGTAATATACGAGATATGTATTAACGTGTAATGACATAGTAAGATATACAATTCACTAAACTTTCCTTTCCAATTATTTTGTCTATTAATTTTCTTTACTTTTCCATTAATCCCTACAGCTCAATGAAAAGAGAAGGAAATTTACGGAACAATGACGTTTATCAAATATCTGGGTCAGTATGAAATAGTAGGAGATTTTTCTTCCCATTATGAAACAGCACGGGTACGAACCGCTACAAGTCTAAATTCCCAGTAACTTATAAAGGGGAAGCTTTTATATCTTCTAAAAAGTAATAAAGAATAGTTAATAAATATATATAAATCAACAAGGGAAGAGAAATAGTGAGAAAGTGAGACAGATATAGCAATGTGAATTACCCCTTAGTTCGTCACTATATTTAAGAACATAATCTAATGTCCGTTTGATTACTGAAAATTCAGGCTTCTAGTTTTATTCACAACGAAGTTATAGGGTGTCGAAAATGGACTGTTAATTCGTTATGTCAAAGTTAGACACGCTCCGAACCACTAATACAAAATCAAGCAATATCTAGATGCTTATTATATAATAATGTGGTCGAAAAACCCACTAACACTGTGGAATTCCTATTTTCAATTAGCATAATATTTTTGCTGTGTCGGCATTGAATGCATATCACATGGCATAGAAGATGGTTATTCGACAATTATATTATCTGTATATACTTTGTGCTGTTTATTCTTTTTGTGCTTTCGTAATGCTTTATCTATGGTACTTGTGCTTTTTTTTCTTATATATAAATATGTGCTAAGTAAACTCTAAACATTCTAATTTTAAATTTGTATACTGACCAGTACAATACAGACCTATTAAACTCTAAAGAGACCACTGAGAACTGAAACAAAAAAAAGTAAATAAAATAATAAATAAATTCAACATAAAATCAAAATGTCTCATTTACCGTCGTTACAGATTCTATTAATTACTCGGGTTATCCTATTCGGTTATTCTATTAGTTATAAGCTCACTTACGAAAAACTGACCAAAGATAGCACTAAAAAGACGCCATGGAAAAGTTACGAAAAATTTATGATTTTTTATCATGTCTAAATATATCAGGATTTTTCGTGTGGTGACGGAGTAACAATACAAGTCACACCCCTCTCTTGCCCGTGGGTGTCTAAGGCATATTTAATGTAATGTAAAAGTGGGTGTACTGCAAGACGACTAAGAGATTATATAAATACACCTAGAGAAAAGAGGGAAAAATTGAAATGAAACTCCATACCAACATGTTTGATCAGTGTGCTTTAGTAGGACAATTTCTCTCCCACTGCGATGGAAGTTCTTGCCCAACAGTAGGACATATACAAACAGAGATGCTGATGAAATAACCTATAAATGTGGGTTCATATCCTTCCAAAATAATTATTTTCTATTGCTCATAATAAATTTTTCCTATTTTATTTCATAGATCGAGCAGAGGTTGAAAGAAAGGGAAAAAAGAATGGTGGCTTTTATCATTTCAGCATATCCACGACCCACTGTTGAGTTCGCATCTTCTCCTCTATAAGGGGGAAATTGACAGATTATACCGCGTCAGGTCAGACGTGTTGGCAAAGGGATTTATGTCGAGTTTTCCTCCTCCTGCATAGATATTATCTGCATACTATATCCCTTAATTGTTTTATACGACATCCACGGACTGAAGAGGGGTGGTGATTGGTATTCTTACTCCGTCACCACACGAATATAACATTCACATTTATAAATATTGTAGTGGTAGAACAAAATATATACATATGTATTTCACCACTTGTTTATCATCATCGAGGATATTTGTGGGTAAAACTAGATTGGTGTAAAGAAAAAGGGTATTAAATCGCAGCAATCTGTGAATGTTTTCCGATAAATAGCATATGGAACGCCTTCCGTAAAGACGATAATACGAGCCACAATTTGTCATACGTAAGCCCACGCTCGCCTAATTGAAAAGACGTTTGGAACGTATTTTCAGTAGTTGTGGGTTCAAATCTCATGTCTGGCAATCCTTTTTTGTCCGTAAAACCAGTTTTTACAAATAACCAAGTATGTTAAATTTCAATAATTTTGTTTAAAAAAAGATCGTGTTCTCACCTCGGATGTGTAGATTTGCGGTACGGCCGGGCATTTCTGTACACATGTCCTTCTTGTGAGACGAGTGTACCACGAGAGCTGGCTGCGCTTATTGCCGTGTAAAGAGACATGGGTGACGTGCCTGATGATTTTGAAAGACGATGATCGTATTCCTCTTCGTTTGTAGGGGTTTTGTCACCTAAAGAATAATATAATTGTAATTCTACTTCCGTACATGTCTGCCGTGTGGTTATTATATCGTGGTATTCTCAACTAATATTAAAATTTCGAATGTGCCCTGACTTTTTTTTTATCGCAAACGGTGGCAAACAAGCAGACAGTACACCTGATGGTAAGTGATGCTGCCGCTCATGGACCTTAGTTGGGCCACTGCTAGCCCAGTCGAATTAGACGAAAAACGGACCAAACCCAGGAAAAATTATAAGCAGAATTTTTCCTTCGGAATTCGTTAGGGGGGGTCACTGGAAGTCTACATTTCGGTTTTCGAATTCCCAGTGGTCTTGCGTTTTCCGCCATCTTGATTTTAAGGGTGTTTTATGTTTTTTAAATAACTCGTTTATTTTCAATTTTACACGAAAAATGGTCATTACCAAAGTTGTTTGAAAGTAAATTTCCAACAATTTTTGTTCTTATTTCTTTTCGGGTGTGAATCGAGAAATATCGATCCTACGGAAAAAATTATGAGAACAAAAATTGTAGGCAATTTAATTCTGAACAACTTTGGTGATGACCATTTTTCGTGTAAAATTGAAAATAAACGAGTTATTTAAAAAACATAAAACCACCCTTAAAATCAAGATGGCGGAAAACGCAAGACCACTGGGAATTCGAAAACCGAAATGTAGACTCCCAGTGACCCCCCCTAACGAATTCGTTAGGGGGGGGGGGGGGGGGGGGGGTCACTGGGAGTCTACATTCGGAATTCCGAAGGAAAAATTCTACTTATAATTTTTCCTGGGTCCAATCAACAATTCGACTGGGCCACTGCTTACCGCGAAGAAAATGAAAGAAGTGTGAACGCGTGTAATGAGATTCCATGATAATAAAGGCATCACCAAAACTCGCCACACGCCCACACCCTCAGAAAGTTGGGCTCCCGGCTCTCTCGAAACTTAACATTATACTTCTACTGGGTGGACTAACGACAACTTGAAAGTCGTACCTCAACGGCACTCGCCTCGGGAGCTCCATGTCCAACTGTGGTCGCCTGCCTTACGTCAATTCTCATTAGGAATATATGTTGATCAGACGGCATCAACTGGAGTCGTCGCAGGTCTATCTGAAGCTCTTAATCGACTTTTACGACATTCACGAGTAATATAAGGGTTGGTAGTATTCGTAGCCGCCACCGCATATCATACTACAATTACTTACCATCAACACTTCCGATTGGCGCGTGTCGTGTGAGGTCAGGACTACTACCCCAAGGGCTCAAAGCACCGAGCGGACTTGACAATCCTGCCGTCACTAACGTATCGTCTTCATCTTCTGAATCTGACAGCAATAAAAATGAAATTATTATTATTATTTTACAATACCCTAGCAGCAAGGAAATAATTCTTGAAGGGACTTACGGGAGAGTAATTATGGTTTTACTACTTGAACCAGTGTGGCTGTCCAAAGTGGTCGAACAATACGCATGTCTCTTATAAAAATAACAAATCATCATCATCATCTTAACGTATATGTCTCCCACTGTTGGGCTCAGGCCTCCTCCATTATGGGAGGGCGTTGACCACGTTGGTCAGACGTGTTGGCATAGGATTGAGTTTCGAATTTGCCGTCTCTTGCATAGATGTTATAAGCATATTATATTCCTTAGCCGTCTTTTACGACACACACGGGCATGAGAGGGAGTGGTGAATTGTATTCTTACTCTGTCACCACACAGATGATATAATAAATACTGCCATTACTTTCATTACCATTACTGTCAGCGCACCCGCCGCCCTGCTCCGTCCGGGCCGACAGAGGCCAGCGCGCGACCACATAACCCACCCTATGGCACGTCGCCTTCGTCGTTGGGCCGACCACCAGTGCAGAGTTCCTTGATTTCAGTGGTCAGTCCGACAGAATATCCCGGGGGAATAAATATTGCCCTGTGGCAGTTAAATATTTTTTTTTTTTTATAATTTTTATAATAATTTTAAGACAACACCATGCACTAAGGAAATAATCCTTGTATTGCTGGGAACTTTACAAACATATAATTAACGGACACAAATTACATCCAGACTCAGAACAACAAGTTGTGGATCACACAAAGTGTTGTCCCGCGTGGGATTCGAACCCCCGACACTGGCGTTGTAAGTCGCTATCTTAACCACTACGCCATCTGTGCAGTCACTCATATGCGTTATCTTTACAAGAAACGTGTATAGTTTTTATTAATAATCTAGAATTTTAAATACAAAATCTCAGTAATTAAAGACATTTGCAATATGTTCGTACATATTACAAATATTGAAGAAAAGTGCATATTGTGTCCACCCCAAGTGATTGGGATAAAAACAGGATAATAATGATGAGTGAAGTATTTTACTCCCAATCGCCTGCATAGCCTGTTTGGCGATAATTACGACTTCTAAAAGCCAGTAAAGGATGGCGACGGTTGCATCCATATTCAATTGCCACACGAGAAATCATACATTAAAAATACTGTATATTAATACATACTTTCAAAGACGTCGAAGAAATTCTCTTTAGACTCATTAAGCGTTGAATGCGATGCGGATTTTTTCTTTCTTTTACTCTGTAACAAATAATAATCATCATTAATAATTAGAATCAATATTCTAGTAACTAAGACTCATTATTTTAGTAAACTTAAAAGAATAAATAACATCATCATCTCAACCCTATAAGTCATATAAGTCCCACCGTTGGGCTCGGGCCTCCTCCACTATGGAAGGGAAATTGACCTACTATACCGCACTGGTCAGACGATTTAATGTCGAGTTTTCCTTCTGCATTTATCTACATAATATATCCCTTAGTCGACTTTTATGATACCCACAGATAAAAGAGGGGATGTTGAACTATATTCTTACTCCATCACCACAGGAAACAATAAGTAACACTTAAAACTTAATATAAGAGAAGGGAAACTCGAAATAAAACCTATACCAACCCGTCTGACATAGTAGATGTCTGACATAGTAGATAAATTTGCCTCATATTGTGGAGGAGACTCAAGCCCAACAGTGGGACGTATATGAGCTGAAATAACAATAACAAAACCCAATCATCATCATCATCATTTCAGCCTATCGCCGTCCACTGCTGGACGTAGGCCTCCCTCATGTTAAGCCACAATGAGCGGTCCTGTGCCGCCTGCATGCAACGACGCCCAGCTACTTTCACTAGGTCATCGGTCCACCTAGTGGGGGGGCGTCCTACACTGCGTCGTCCGATACGTGGTCGCCACTCGAGAACCTTTCTTCCCCAGCGGTTGTCGGTTCGTCGAGCGATGTGGCCTGCCCATTGCCACTTCAGCGTGCTAATTCTTCGTGCTATGTCGGTTACACCCGTTCTTCTGCGGATTTCCGTATTCCGGATGCTATCTCGCAGAGAAATCCCGAGCATAGCCCGCTCCATAGCACGCTGAGCGACTTTGAGCCTTGATATGAGGCCTACATTTAGAGACCACGTTTCCGTGCCGTAAGTCATCACTGGTAACACACACTGGTCAAAGACCTGTGTTTTCAGACACTGAGGTATGTTGGACGAGAAGATCCTCTTAAGTTTCCCGAACGCTGCCCAACCGAGTTGGATTCGTCGGCTGATCTCTTTCTCGAAATTGGATCTACCTAACTGGACTGTTTGTCCTAGGTAAACATAGTGATCGACAACTTCAAGAATCGCATTGCCAACTAGGACCGGTACAGGAATGACATGGGCATTTGACATGACTTTCGTCTTGTCCATGTTCATTCGTAAACCCACTAGTTGGGATACCCTGCTGAGATCATTGAGCATTGTGCCAAGGTCCTCCATGGATTCTGCCAGAACGACTATATCGTCCGCAAATCGAAGGTGAGTGATGTATTCGCCGTTAATGTTGATGCCGAGTCCAGTCCAGTCTAAGAGCTTGAAGACATCTTCCAGTGCAGTGGTGAACAGTTTCGGAGAAATAACATCTCCCTGTCTCACGCCTTTCTGCAACTGGATCGGTTTCGTACTCTTATCCCGGATACGGACTGACATTGTGGCGTTCCTATACAAACACTTCAGCACTTCGATATAGCGATAGTCGATTTGGCACCGCTGAAGGGACTGCAGCACCGCCCAAGTTTCGACTGAATCAAAGGCTTTCTCAAAGTCCACAAACGCTAAGCATAGGGGCCGATTATACTCCTCGGTCTTTTGTATAATCTGCCGAAGCGTGAGGATATGGTCTATGGTGCTATAGCATTTTCGGAAGCCGGCTTGTTCGGGCGGCTGGAAGTCATCGAGCTTGCGCGAGAGTCGATTGGTAATGACCCTCGAGAACAACTTATAAACATGGCTCAGGAGTGAGATGGGTCTGTAGTTCTTTAGAAGAGCTTTGTTACCCTTCTTGAAGAACAGCGCCACCACACTCCTGATCCACGACTCTGGAACGTCGCCCCCGAGGATAACGGAATTAAATAGCTTTTGAAGGGCTAAAACCCAATATATTAAAGAAATTATATTATTTTCAAAGTCATATTGTTTGAAACTGGCTTCAATCGGAATGGGATGAGAAATTGGCCCACTATTCTAGACAGACAAGCCAAACGTTTAATATATTAAGTTTATTGGAATAATATTTTGACTATAACATAATGTTTATCTCTCTCCCATTATAGTCGTCCATCAACGTCTCAAACAACGGGTTGAGAGTCCTCAGTGCTCACCCATAGTCCGGGCTAAGCTGTGAAAGCCATCTGCGGCTAACAGCTAAACACACAAGAAAAAGAGAAAAATTGTGTCTTTTTTTGTCGTTTCTGCCTTTTTTTATGGCCGTTATATGATTTGAGGAGTAAAATCATTGTTTGTAAATATTTCATTTAGGTTTTACTTCTGAAAAAATATACTTTAAGAAATACCTTCGTTAGTTCTTCTGCTACTGACATCTCTAACTCGTGATGTGTCCTCGCTAAAGCCGCTAACGCTTCTTCCAACACTCTGTTACGCTCTAGCTGTTGAATGAAATTATTGATTAATTGAACATTATACAAGAGATCAGCATAATGAACATATTATCAATTTCCGTACGGTGATGGAGTAAGAATACAATTCACCACCCCCTCTCTTGCCCGTGGATGTCGTAAAAGACGACTAAGGGATATAAAATGCATATAATATCTCTGCAAAGTGCAAAAAGAAAAACTCGAAACAAAACCCTATAACAACACGTTTGACCAGCGTGGTATAGTAGGTAATTCCCCTCCCATAGCGGAGTGGGCCCGTGCTCAATAGAGGGACGTGTATGGGCTGAGATGATGATATTAATGATTTACTAAGGGAATACTAGAGTTGGCGTTTGGTGTATACAAATGGTCACCGAGGGGAGGGAGAGGGTATAAAAAATGTAACAAATGGATCACGTAGTTTGGGTATGTTACCTTACATATGATAATCTGTTTCGTTAAAAAAAAATTGTAAAATAATATATTCACCTCACGATTCAAGCGCGCAGTGTCCGCATCCCGGGCCTGTGCGACGAGCGCCGCGCAATGTTTAAGTGCAGACAAAGCCTCTGAACCTGTACCACATGCATGCTGGAATCTCTGTAGGGAAGCGAAATAACCAATAAACTTATCACCGCGACCAGCCACCAGTTTATAGTGTAAAATCGGCATCTATAATTGATATAAGCCTGCTTTGTCTAATTGGACGACAATTCCTAATGACCAACAGAAACCAATAGTTTTAAAAACCTTTGCAAGCAAGTTAAGCAAGCGAAGCTCAAATTGTAGTGTTCAAAACGGGCTTTGAACTTCATAGGTCACATCCCTTATTCACTTACCATACAAATAAAATATCTATTTTATCTTATATCTTTAAACGAGCAATTCTTATATATATATATTCAGGATCTCGGAAACGGCTCCAACGATTTTGTTGAAACTTGGCATACTAGAGGTTTCGGGTCCAAAAAATCGATCTGGCTAGGTTTTATTTATAGAAAATGTTGTTTTGTCCGTGTTTTTAGCAAAACAATACAATGACATTAAATTTTAAAAGAATATGATTTCAAATTTCGTTGTCAACGTCATGAGTTACGATAGCTCAGTTGGGAAGTTGACCGGTTCTAATTTTGGTTTTTTTGGAATTCAAACAGCGTCGGTTCGAATCTCGGTGTTATTATTATTCTCTTTTTGTAATTTTTTATATATTTTTCATTATTTATTTTTTATTAATATATATCTAAATAAATTTAACAAAAATATTCCGAGCGAAGCTCGGTCAACCAGATATTATTATTTAAGCTATGAATTTTTTCATCTGTATATGAACGTCTAGCATACATGATTTTGGGCATATGACTCTTAAGAAGATATAATTGGCATACTTGACAAGCGCCTCGTTGATTGCCGCACGGTGGCGACGGAGGCAGCGTGCCTTTTGGCCGGGACTCCGCATGACCTGGAGGCGGAGATGCTCGCCGCGTTCTACCAGCGGGTGTCGGAGACGCAGGTCGGGAACGGCTTAGTCTCGCTCAGCGAGATGACCGCCTGGCGGGAGGACGCTTGCCGCAATGTCATTGTCCAATGGACAGTCCGGCTGGAGAGGCTTCGATACGGTGTTATTCGTCTTTTACGATATCCACGGGTAAGAGAGTGTGTGGTGAATTGTTTTCTTACTCCGCCACCACACGGAGAACAGCGCGGTATAGGAGGCCAATGTCCCTGATGATGACGATGATTAATCATACCAATAAATATATAACAAGGCATATTCTTATCGTTTCAAATGTACCATATAAGCAGAATGATGCAATGAATTCCCGACGTTAATACTCTTATCTAATGCGGCCACAATCGCAGCACATTCACGAAGCTGTGTATCGAGCAATGCGAGACTGTTCGTGGCAGCTGTTAAGGCATCTTGCATTGAACCTGCAGACAAACAATATTTATATATCAGTAGTTGTCATGACAACGACGATTGCGCAGAAAACTTAAACGCAACGATTGTTATTAAATTTTAATCAATTTGCTCTTAGAATAATAACATATAGAAGGTAAGTTCGCGCACAAAAAGTGAAGCATTTTAATTGGAGCCTAATGGAGCTACGTGCAGTACGCACGTACGTACGCAACTCTTAAAAATAAATAGGTAATTATGACGGTTTGTGCATTAAAATGGTGTCATAACACATTTGTAAAACTTAAAAAGGTTTTTAACGTCACTTTTAAAAGTACTTCGACGATTTATGTTAATAAAAACAAAATTTGATTTCATAATTTGTATAGTGGTGTGCGTGTGTACGTGTGTAATCGTCTGCGCGGCATTAGTGTTTTTAGATTCAAATTTCGAACCTTCGAAGTACTAACACTATCCTTCTATACGTTATTATTCTAAGCAATTTGCTATATATTATACTTAATCCTGATAGTCTTATCTGATTTTTGGAACGCAAGTATTCGTTCCCGAGATTATCGCTTTAAACTCTTCAAACTCTTAAGCTTTATAATATACTAACAAATCCCTGCGGTTTCAGTAGCGTTGTTCCCATTCCAGAGGGAATATTGTGATCAAATATAGCCTAAGTTACTGTTTATACAGACAGATATCGAGTAGTAAAATGTTATCAAAATCTACTGTCAGGTGTGCTGTTTGCTCATTTGCCACCAACAATAATAAAAATAAACTAAATCAAATATCACTAGAATCGGTAATATCAACATGTTTTATCTGGCGACTGGGGCGGCGTAGGCGCAACTACCTGCGCCTCATGCCGCCCTAGCCGAGGCCGCGGGTGACGTGACCGGGGATTAGTCCGTCACCCGCCGAGAGGCCGACCGCGTGAGGAAAGACCGACGTCCTCCCCGAGGGGGGGACGTCGGTCGATGGGAGGGTACCCCAATAGGGGGTATTCCGTCGGGCCGACCACTGATGTCAAGTAACCCTGCTCCGGTGGTCGGCCCAACGACGAAGGCGACGTGGTTTTCGGGTGGGTTGCGGGAGTTGCGTGCTTAAGCCCCTCTGTCGCCCCGGACGGAATGGTGCGGAGTCGCGCCGACCGCAGCCCACCCACAAAAAAAAAAGGTTTTATCTGTACTTTTCAAATGGGATGGCCCAATAATAATGTATATTGCAACAGATCATGTAATTGTACATATAGCGAAAAATTATTGCATGAAATTGAATGCAGTTTTCACCTATGCATTGCTATAGTCCATAAAATATAGGATGATCTCTGTGACAGTTGTCCCTAGTGCTGTCACGCTTACGATAAAGTCCGTAGGTTTATATCGATAAAACTCTTTATTTTTATAATTGTGATTTCTATTATAATTAAAATACAATCAATGAAAATCTTTTTGAATTTATTTCAAACAAAACAATTTTTTGACTGTTTTAATTATTCTACAGGAGTACAATCATCTAGGTCACTATTATCGTCATCACTGGAGCGTTCCTGCTAGAAAATTTATCATTATTTGCCAAATAGGGTCAGTCGTTAGATCAATCGATCAATTACGACTGTTTTATAAATAAATATGTCTAGTTTATTGACAATAATGCGTACATAATATTATCATTTACACTGAGACGAAAAGTAGTTTTTTAATGTTTAATTAATTCAATTTATGTATTTGATAATGTAACAGTCTATTTTAATTGTAAAAATTATGTTGTAAGTTTTATATAGGCACTGTATTGTGTTTATTTCTTTTATGAATAATTTAATAAAGATCGGTTATCGATTTACGTATATCGACTGTCCCATCTCTTTTTTATTTTCAGTCCAGTATGACCTTGTACGTGCGGAAGCGTCATTTATGTATAAAATGTTTACTAGGTATTTCAGTACTTACGAGGCACATTTTAGGCATGAATATTAATATTTTTATATTTATAATATATTGCAATTCGGTTGCAATAGAACTGACACGAAAAGAATGAAAATATATTTGATACAAAATGAAATTGTAAACACGTCGCTCTTTCAAACTTACTTCGTTGGTTTCGTTGACATCTGTCACAGAGATCAAGCTATATTTTATGGACTATAGATATCTAATTTAAAACATGGTATCATCTAAGCTAAAAATGTCAATAAATATTAACATTATAAATATTGTAGTAATAATGTAAGCAAATCAACAAGTACAGCTAGTTTGTTCTAAAGCCATCACCAAGAAAAACTGAGGCAATCTTTTGCTAACGGTCCGAAGTGTTCGCGTGTTTTTGACACGGAAAAATATCGTCAAAATAGTATAAGACATAATATTCTTACCTAAAGGTTTGCATTCATCATCCAAGTCTTCAGTAGCCTCTTTAGCCGTGTCAGGCGAAGCTCCTGCCCACAAGTAATGGCCGGAATATGCTATATGCTCATTTAAAGCTGTTACCCAAGACTAGAAAAAGAAATAAAATGCACATGAGATACTTCGCTTTCAAATAAAGCATAACTCGTAATCAATCCAGATCAATCATGAATAAATGGTGCAGTTGAAGTCCAATCATCTCCCGTGACGAGTGTCGGTGTTCGATTTTCAGGACAATTCTATATCCCTAAGCCAAGTTTTGGTATGTGTCTGACAATTGTTTCTTTGTAAAGTCGTCCGCCAAGCAAGGCTTCTTTTGTGTAAGGTGTTGTAAAAAAAGTAAACTGAACATTCTAAATGTTACTTTAAAGCTGTTATGCAAGATGAATGATAACTGACTAAGGATGGAATGATAAACCGAATTTGGTTTGGTTAAAATGATAGGTAATTCATTATTATCATTCAGACTTTCATCACTTACTGCTGGACGTACGTTTCCATCATAAAACGCAAATGGCGCGATCATTTTTTGAGGTTATTGTCATATCGCCACGTCTGGCGAGTGTGTTGGCGATCGCAATAAGTTATTACGCCTTTCCCAGAGAATCGCTACTGCCCATTCTTCTAGCGATCTCTGACGTTTCTACAACTCTAACGGGTAAGTAAGCGATGACGAGAACAGCATTCTTATCCCACATTTCGTGACGTGTGGGACGACCTTACAAGAACTATGGGGATTTTGAATGCCTAATAAGAGCTATGAGGATGTTGAATGGCTATTAAAAGTATAAGAATGTTGAATGCCTATTAAAAACTAGGAGGATGTTCAATGCCCAATAAGAACCAGGATGACGTTGAATGCCTATTAGAAATATGAAGATGCCTACTAAAATTTAGGAGGATTTTGAGTGCCTAATAGGAAGGAACTAGGACGATGTTGAATACCTATTAAAAGAATGGGGATGTTGAATGTCTACTAAGAACTAGGAGGATGTTGAATGCCTACTAAGAACTAGGAGGATGTTGAATGCCTAATAAGAAATAGGACGATGTTGAATATTAAAAGTATGAGGATGTGGAATGCCTACTAAGAACTAGGAGAATGTAGAATTCCTAATAAAAGTATGAGGATGTTGAATGCCTACTAAGAACTAGGAGAATGTATAATTCCTAATAAGAACTATGAGGATGATGAATCCTTACCTGTCGCGTCACGGTCACGTCTCTATCACCCTGCGGAACAGCCAGACGATGCGTGTCGCCGTCGCTAAAGTTAAGCACAATAAGCGCAGGTTCATTTTGTGAAGCATTCAGCGTAGCCGCGTCGAGATATTTTCGGCCCCGCCAGTGTGGACCGCCTCTCGCCGCTTCAGCCCTCGAACCGTAGTATAATAACACACCGCGTTGGAGGACAGCCTAGTAACAAATACATATATATATTTTAGATGAATGATATATTTATGATATATATATATATTGTAGATGAAAATCAAAAGTGTACAAAGTCAATGCCATTTTCTTTCTTGAATTTGTGTAACAAAATACGATAAAAATTTTCTCCCCAATCATCTCAGCTCATATACGTCCCACTGATGAGTCGCCTCGACCATACGAAAATCCACGGGTTGTTACAAGGCATAATTTCGAGTTTTCCTTCTTTCACTGTAATATTTCACATATACCTTATCCGTTTTTTACGACATATAGGCAACAGAATGAATTGTAGTGAATTATATCCGTCACCACACGAAAGAACTCATAGGTAAAATTGTCAAACTTACCCACACGGCTCTCCATCCCAGAAACCGTGACCTTTTAAGTAGCGGACCTTCAAACCTGGCTGCTGTCCTCTGTAACCTCTGCACGGGCCTTACACTAAGAACTTCGCGCATCTCTGTATCTTTGGCCATATCAATAGCCAGCTGTCCTGTAGAATAATATGTATAGACAATATTCTTTATAAAAATCTACGAAAATAAAAATCTACAAATAAATCTATGGTGTGATATTTTGTGTGTGTATTCCGTGTGGTGACGGACTAAGAATACAGTTACCACCTAATCTCTTACCCGCGGCTGTTGTAAATAACGATTAGATATGCATATAATATCTATGCAAAAGAAAGAAAACTCGACATCAAACCCTATAGTAACATATCTGACCAGCGCGGTATAATAAGTCAATTGTGGAGGAGGCCTAAACCCCTACCATTGTGGAGGAGGCCTAAACCTCCTGGCCTGAACAGTGAAACTTATATGGGTTGAGATGATGATGATATTATGGCTTTACATGAGTTTTTTACGCTTTCTCTGTGGTGACGGAGAAAGAACACAATTCACCACCCGTAGCTGTCATAAACCTCGACTAAAGGATTAAAAAAAGATACAAATAACTACAAGAAAAAGTAAAAACGAAAGAAAGAAAAGTAAGAACTCGCAATAAAACTCTCTACCAACCCGTCTAACCACCATGGTAATGCATAAAAATTTTTTCCTGTTTTGGAGGAGGTTCGAGTTCAACAGTGAAACGTATGTTAGCAGATATGACATGACTTTAACTTCGAAAGGATAGCCAGAAATGCAATAACCACTTTTAATTTTAGCAAACACAAATTTTTAAAACAATCGGTTCGCCTACTGGAAGACTGGTTGCCGGATGGTAGGCGACAACTAGATTTCCTCGAGTCTGAAAACCTCAACTCCCAGCGTGTTAACGAAACAAGAATACAATGCGTAACCCCTTATGTTCTTGCGGTAGTTGCAAAAAACGCCTGAGTGATTACAACTGGAATGGGCAGCAGCAACGACAAGGAGCTCAGTACCAGTGATGGGTCCAATAGCGAAGGGGAGGCAATACCGTGGGTTATGGACCCGCGCTCCGCACTTTCGTCACCTCGAACGGAACGCTCGGCGTGTGGGCTGACCATAGGCCACCCAAAATAAAGGGTGGCAAATCATCGTCTACATCCCACGTGCTGGGCTCAAGCCTCCTCCATAGTGAGAAAGAAATTGAGCTATACCATTCTAACCAAACAAGTTGATACGTTATCAAATATGGTTTCATTTTTATTTTATTTTTATCGCTAACGGTGGCAAACGAGCAAACAGTACACCTGATGGTAAGTGTTGCTGCCGCTCATGGACCCTTACAGGGTCGCTGCCCACCGTGAAGAAAGTGAAGGGAGTGTGAATGCGTGCATTGAGGCTTGGTGATACCAAGGGCACCACCAAAACCCTCCACACACAAACACCCTCAGAAAGTTGGGCTTCCGGCTCTCTCGCTCACCGAACGAAGCGCAGTAACAAATTGCTACTACTCAGACGTCGATTTTCTGCGAGAGTGTGGTACTACCTCGGACGGACCGGCCCGCGGCTGTAGACAGATAACTGTCGACAGTGTTCGACATTTCGAGTTTTTCTTCTCTTGCACAGATAGTATAAGCACATTATATCAATTTGTAATCTTTTACGCCACCTATGAGCAAGATAGAGTCATCATCATCATCTCAGTCCATAAATGTCCAATCTGTTGGGCTCGGGCCTCCTCCACTGGGAGGGAAATTGACCTACATATACCACGCTGGACTGGTATAGGGTTTTGTTTCGAGTTTTACCTGGCTTGCATTTTATATCCCTAATGGCCGGTTTCTGAGATCCTCAGTTAAACTGTCAATAGCTATTGGTTCAATAAAGTTAAGCGTAAGATAAACGCTCGATAACTTACGCTGCGTTTCTGAATACTCCACGTGCTGTCAAATAACTATGAAACCGATAACTGGTTTCTTAAATTGTCACTAGATGGGGCTCTTAACAAGACTGAGTTTACAATTGATTTTTTCATTTTATTTCATCTTTATTACCAATATTATTAATATAAATAAGTTTAAGAAAGTAAATATGTGTATTAACAATGTTTTAATGATTAAATAAGTTAATTCATTACAACTCAACGGACGTATGAATGAGCAGACAGCATTGTCAAATCGTTACATTACAATAAAAAAAAACTTTTTGTTTTGTTTGTGCATGCTGTTTTGTTTATGTCGTCAAAATGTTGTCCCGAATCCTTTTTGGAAAGGAACTGTAGCGTGGAAACGAAAGGGAATAACAATTTGGTTCAACACGGATAAAGTGAATTTACTATCAGCAACAGGAGCGGGTGTGATGGAATATTTCACAAAGTTACACCACACTTCCACCGTTACACATTCTTCATTTGTGACCATTCCGAATGTACCTATTTCTGCGACTTGTTAGGTTTAAAGATATGGACATAATAAAAATAACCTCTAATAAATAATTTTGAAATCCTTTTCCGTAATGTGGGCACACACTTACTATTTACGAAAAAACCTATATTTCGGTAATAAATTTATGTTTAAAGAAATTTAAAACAATTTTTCCAATATTTTTTAAATATTGCGCGAAAACAGCTCGCCGGTGTCATGGCGTCGGCTGTTACGTCACGTTAAGGTAACGTCCACGTCCTTGTGTCTATGTGTAGCGAAGAAAGTAAGCAAAACATTAAATTAATTCTTGTGATAAAAATGAATTCCAAAGTTTATAAGTGGTGTGCAGTACCTCAGTGCAAAAATACATCAATAAAAACCCCCAACAAAGTATTTGTACATGTTCCTAACAAGAAAATAATAAGAGTTAAGTGGTTAAACTCGCAAAGCTGTGAGGGGAGCTAACCTCAAGAATAAACAATGACAATTTTAATGTAAAAATAAGCTATGAAAATAAAATAAACTCACATCAGTTCAAAACGAGTTAGATTATATCTAAGTTGGTACTAGAGATTAGGTTACTAGAAATATGGTAGTAAAGATAAACAAAAATTTACTTACAAAGAAGTTTTACGTTTCTAAACTCAGGCGAGCAAAATTCTTTATTTGTAGCGAGGAAATCACCCAACATCAATCCTGGGCAAATTTGAGCTGTTTGCTTTAACAAAGCTTCATCATCATCATCATCGCAGCCCACATACGTCCCACTGTTGGGCTCGGGCCTCCTCCACAATGGGAGGGAATTTGACCTACTATACCATGCTGGTCAGACATGTTGGTATAGGGTTTCATTTCGAGTTTTCCTTCTCTTGCACAGATGTTATGTGCACATTATATCCCATAGTCGTCTTATACGACATCCACGGGCAAGACAGGGAGTGGTGAATTGTATTCTTACTCCGTCACCACACGGACAACAACAAAGTTGTTGTTGTTGTTAACAAAGCTTGGTTCCATTGTAATAATCGAGTGGAGTCGGTAAATCACACGTAAACAAATAAAAAATCAATCCAAATGCGTAATCAGTAGTACTGAGAACAACAAACAGAGTAGTTTACCTTAACGTGACGTAATACACTGTGATTGGTGTTTCAGCCAAAATGGCCGAATGCAGTATTTTAATGATTTAATTTGTTGAAAATCTTAATAATCTCAATAATTTAGATAAATCTAAACTAGCGTATGAAATTTTTTTGATATGTATTTTCCCCTAAAATCATTAATGCATCGATTCTTTTATACTGTCGTCACGCCTATTGCCGCATCAAACTCCGATGAACTATTGGTATTCATAAATATGTATAGCTATTATTGACTAACATATGAACAACAAAATGAAAATCCAAAAATAACCTAAACAAAAATCACAAAATGGTTTTAGGTTAGTTCTGTCAGAATTACAAACAATACTTATCGAATCGATAAACATCCCTTTTTGGTCGGTTAAGTTAAACCAAGTTTAACTTTGGTTTGTCGTATGATGTTGTGTTCAGAAACGCAATTCGACAAGTTATTGAACCGATAGCACTATCGAACGGTTAAACTCTGGTTAAAAGTACCTCAGAAACCGGCCATTAGTCGTCTTTTGCGACTTCCACGGGTTAGATAGGGGGTGGTGAATTGTATACTTACTGCGTCACAACACCGCAGGTTCGCAAATACCTAAGGATAATTAAAAGAATAAAGATCTACTCACCGCTATTATTCCTAAGTGTAGTATCAACACCGTTCTGAAGCAGTAGAATGGCAAGTCTTGTATGACCTCTGTATGCCGCACAATGTAAGCAGGTGTTGCCTTGAGCATCCACACAGTTTATACTCGGAGAATTTGGACTACTGAGCTAATGACAAAAGGAAATATGTGATATTTTGGCACCTTAAAGGTTGCAGAGATGTGTTGGTTGCAATTGGCTCTAAACTTTTCCGAGTGATATTCATGAAATCGGAGAGATAATATAATATGGCTTCTGTGATTAAACAACTTACCATTTCCTGAATATCATCAATCCTGCCTTCTTTTGCTGCAGTTAACAGTATTCGTTCTCGTTCATGCCTCTCTGATCTCTCAGCAGCTTCTAACAAGCGTTGAACATCTCTTGTTTTGGATACATCACCTGGTGTCTTGCCTTCACCGTTCATTATGTTAACGTCAGCTTTATATTTGAGAAGGAGAATTACTAATTCCTGTAAAATTTAGGCAACCTTTAAATATCTTCTTTATATATAAATATTTTGTGTACATACGTGTGTATTTCACTGAACTCCTCCTAAACGGCTTTTTCTTTTTTTATTAGGGGTGGGTTGCGGTCAGTGCACTCCTCGCACCACTCCGTCCGGGACGACAGAGGGGCGTAAGCAGGCACACCCGCAACCCACCCGAACACCACGTCGCCTTCGTCGTTGTATCGACCACCGGAGCAGTGGTCGGCCCGATGGAATACCCCCTAGTGGGGTACCCTCCCATCGACCGACGTCCCCCCCTCGGAGAGGACGTCGATGTTGCCTCACGCGGTCGGCCTCTCGGCGGGTGATGGACTAATTCCCCGGTCACATCACCCGCGGCCTCGGCTAGGGCGGCATGAGGCGTAGGTAGTCGCGCCTACGCCGCCCCAGTCGCCGGCGGCGGGTCGCTTCGTCGAGGCTGCGTTCCTCGCGCGCGCGACCCGCCGCCTTCTTCCGCGAGACTACTGCTTCGCAGAAGGCTGCGACCGCGTCCCAGTTCCAGACGCTGTCGAGCATCGCCCTGGCGATGGTAGGCAGCGTCAGGTCGGCACCGATGATTGCGACGAGTTCACGACGCTGCTCTGCCCAGGCGGCACAAACCTCGAGTGTATGCTGCGCCGTGTCCTCGTCGCAATCGCAGTGGTGGCAGGACTGTGTACTCTCCCTCTTAGCGACCATGTACAGGTATTTGGCGTATCATCCATGCCCCGTCAAAACTTGCACCAGTCGGAAGGAGAGCACCTCGCGCCGCCGTTTTAACCACTGCATCAGCACCGGCCGGAAGGCCTCCACGATCCGCACCCCGAACCGAGGCCTCTCCAACCGGACTGCCCAACGGGCAGACCCCTCCACCAGCCCATGGTCCCTCCAGCCATCCTGGCTATATGGACCGAATCACGGGAGATGCACGCCTTACTTGCGTGTGCTCTTTCAGGCGTGCACTTTCTTGACTCCCTACAAATTGTCTGCCCGAGCCCTCTCCCCTTTCTGGGGCGGCTTATGTTGCGTGGGTGTCGCTATTGCGACGAACGACACGATGATAGCGACTGCGTCATCGACTCTGTCCTTTCTCCGCCAGCTCGAGCCCACTCCTGATGTTATGCCAATGGTGCGAAAAGTCTCTCAACCGTCGAAAGTGGGCCTCGGAGTTAACAAGCTCGCAGTAGTGTATGGGTCCAGCATTGATCCGTTGAATCCCGTCCAACATCTTCATACGTATTTCATCATACAAGGGGCATCGCCACAACACATGATCCAGACATTCATCCTCTTCCCCGCAGTAACACAGACTACTCTGGCACAGCTTCATTTCATACAGTCTCATACAGTCTCCAGCCCAACAGACAATGACGTCTCGGCGGGCGTCGACGCGCCAGGCGGTGAGCTCCCTCACAGAGACCACACCGCCCTCCGCTCGCACCCCCGTCACCCGCCGATACAAACCGGCGAGCATTTCCGCCTCCAGGTCCCACGGGGGAGTCCCGGCCAACAGGCACGCTGCCTCCGTCGCTACCGTGAGGTATCCGCGTATGGCCCTGACCGCCATGGCCCTCTGTAGTCGCCACAGAAGAGCCCTGAGTCGAACGGTCAGGAACCCCGCCCACATCGGTGCGCAGTACAGGGCCATCGACCGAATGACCCCCGCGTATAGCCGTCGGCACGTAGCGCTCGGTCCGCCCACGTTCGGCATAAGCCACGATAGTGCGGACGCCGCGCCAACGAGCCGTGGAGCGAGCCTGCGGAAATGCTCCCGGAACCACCAATGCCCGTCGAGCACCAGGCCCAAATACTGCATATGGGCCCGGATGCTGATATCAACCGAATTGACGGTGATCGAGACGCCGATGGGAGGGCCCATGGAACAAGAGGGCCTCCGTCTTGTCCAGGGCCACCCTCAACCCCAACGCCTCGATCCGCCTGACGATCTCTTCGTTGCCTAGAGTCGCCAGGTTTGCCGCCTCCTCTAACGTCCCACCGCGGGCTATAACGAGCGTGTCGTCGGCGTAACAAATCACGCCCAGTCCAAGTGGGAGGCTCCCCCTCAACGCCCAGTCGTAGCCAATGTTCCACAGGGTGGGTCCGAGAACCGACCCCTGTGGGACACCGCACGTCATGGCCTCCTAAACGGCTAGACCGATGTCGATGAAATTTTTTGTGTGTGTTTAAGGGGATTCGAGAATGGTTTTGATCCACAATTGGACCCGGTAGGTGGCGCTATTTTATTTGAACAGAACAATGTCTGTTGGGTCAGCTGGTTTATTTATAAATTCATATGTACGACTAATAAATATTTAATGTGAAGCAAAATATAAATAAAACCCGTAGTTTATCAACATTTCCTGTCAGATAACTAGTTTTGCCCTCTACGAGGAAATCTATATCCATCAAGAAACATTGAGGCTGGTGTATAAATTTACACCATTCTACCTAAAGATGAATTGTAAATCACACATCATTTTCGAGGTCCATTTAAGTAATAATTACCAGAATATTCTACATTCAAACAATTGCCCTAAAAGGATTGCCCTTTTTAAATTTCGATACAGACATGACACGAGATACGACTTGGCTGTGCCCCTGGTTCTGCTTAAGTCCATGAGCGGCAGTTACCACTTAACAACAGACTTCTTGCTTGTCTCCCAAAAAGCAGAAACTACGTTATACACTAATGATTTGTCATCATTAGAAAAACAATAAGAATAAATTCCAATATTTACTTACCTCGTTACCAATAAATGATGCCTTATGTAAGGCAGTATCACCAGTGTCATTGACATCATCGACATTAACCCCAGCCTCCAGAAGAGCCTCCACAACATCTTTGTGGCCAAAATATGTGGCTAAGTGTAATGGTGTCCATCCTAAGTTTGTCTTATTTTTTCCTGTACAATATTTTTTATTATTATTAAAGCAATCTTCATCTACTTCTCAGTTAATATGCATCCTACTACCCTACAGTACCTATCACACAGTCAGATGGGTTGGCATAGGGTATTATGGCAAATTTTACTTCTCTTGTAAAGATGTTATTTGCATATCCCTTAGTTGTCTCCCACCAACCTGTCTTGCATATAATATCGTGAGCAAGAGAAGGAAAACTCGAAATTTGTTTTTGTATCCACGCTTGGCGTAATAGCCTCTGTGTGGATTATAAAAAATTTTTTAGAATCGGAAAACAAATCGAAAACAAAAACCGTCCAATTGTAACCTCTATCACGACCCAATGGAAAAAACATCTCATACTCAAAAACAAAACAAACTTCCCACCCGGCATTAATGTGAAAGAGGATTACTCTAAGGAAGTATTGGAAAAACGAAAACAGCTACAACCTCAACTTGAAGAAGAGAGAAAGAAGGGAAATATTGTGTACATTAAATATGATAAACTGATAGTGTTAAAATCGAAGAACAACAATGAAAAAAGGAAAAGAGAAACATCTGATTCTCCTAAGCGACCAGCACAGAAAAAAGTATATAAGAACCAAATAGGAAATAACCTCTCACAATCTTCACCCAAAAGTAACATAAAAGATACCATTAGACCCAATATACTAAATTATGTCAACCGAGCAAACTCTGATCCACAATTAAATGCTTCAAAAAACTAAAAACTGCCTCGGAAAAACGGATCATAACAACAACAAAAATACCAATTGCAACTAACAATCATAATCAAGTAACGAAATGTCTCCCACAACGGCTGGTCCCCGCGGGAGGTACAGACCACCACCCTCTAACAACAAGAAGAAGCAAAATACTAAACATTGCAACCTTAAATTCGAGAACCCTTAGAACTGAAGAAAGTTTACACGAATTAGAGAAAGCTCTTGCAGATATAAGATGGGACATCCTAGGAATCAGCGAGATGCGAAGACTAGAGGAAAAGATTGAGGAACACACCGACTACATACTATTCCATAAAGGCGAAGTGGCGGGCCATAGAGGAGTAGGGTTCATAATCAAAAAATCAATGAAAGAACACATACAAGAGCTAATTGGAATTTCAGATCGAATAGCTATTTTAAATATAAGCATACCAGGCTACAAAAAAATATGGTCAATTATACAAATCTATGCTCCAACAGAGATAGCAACAAAAACGGTTATTAACCTTTTCTACAAAGAACTATCACAAACGCTAGCAAGATATCTCAATAACCATATAATACTAATGGGTGACTTCAATGCCCAAGTTGGAACAAAACAATGCAAGGAGGAATACATCCTGGGAAATTTTGGCCATGGAAAAAGAAGTCCACATGGAGAATTGTTAGTCGAACTCTTACTGCAGCACAATCTAACGCTCTTAAACAGTCTGTATAAGAAGAATCATAGAAATAAATGGACATGGACCTCACCTGATGGCAATATCAAAAATGAAATTGACTACATAACAACAAACTACCCGAAAGCTTTTACAGATACGTCAGTCTTAACTAAATTCAACTTCAATACTAACCATCGTATGGTAAGATGCAACATAAGAATTGAACCACCAAAAAAACCTAGAAAATATTTTGGCTCACACTCCACAGGACACAAAGAAGAAACCATAAAGAAAATAAAACAATCTCTAACTGATTCAGCTGTAGAACTAACTGGAAATAATATTGATGTTCTGACAAAATATGAAAAACTATCGAATCTACTAACTCAAGTAAAGGTTGATAATCTTAAAATAAACAAATACAAACTAAGTGATACGACGCTACAACTTATAGAAAAAAGAAAAAACCTACTCACAAAACACCCTAAAAAAGAGATCATAAAAACTATAACAACATTAAGCAAAGAAATCAGAGAGAATATAAGGAAAGATAGAAAGTCCAAGAGACTGCAGACATTAGAAAAGCATATAGTTGAAACAGGAGGAGTAAAAAAAGCGCTTAAAGAACTGAGAGAATCAAATAAAGAATGGATACCAAAACTAAACAAAAAGAAGCAAATATCATTTAATAGGAAAAACATAAGTATAATAGCCACAAAATTCTACCAGGAGCTCTATTCAAACACAGACACCAAAGAAAAATTGAATCCGACCACAGACAACTATAAAAAGCAAAGAAAAGCGATAACTGAACCTGAAATACTCCCTAGAGAAATAGAAAAGGCTATATTTAGCCAAAAGATGGAAAAATCCCCAGGCCCAGACAAAGTGACAAACGAACTTCTTAAAGGCACTCTCGAGGAACTATTACCAATACTCACTTCGATATTCAACGAAATACTATCAACTGGTCTAATCCCTACACAGTGGAAAACATCAAACATAATTCTTATATTCAAAAAAGGACAAAAGGAAGATATAGGGAATTACAGACCTATAAGCTTGATGTCAAATATCTACAAGGTATTTTCCAAAATTATTTTGGAAAGAGTAAGCAAAAAGCTAGATGAAAACCAACCACGAGAGCAAGCTGGCTTCAGACAAAGATACTCCACTCTAGACCACATACACACAGTGAAGCAAATAGTAGAAAAATATAATGAATACAATAAAAAACTTTATATGGCATTCATTGATTATTCCAAAGCTTTCGATAGTATTAGTCACACAGTCATATGGGATAGCCTAGAACAGCAAGGGATACCCCTAAATTACATTCATATAATAAAAAACATCTACTTAAACGGCGAAGCGAGGATCCAGCTAGAAACCTTGGGCAAAAAGTTTAAAATCGAAAGGGGAGTAAGGCAGGGTGACCCTCTTTCACCAAAATTGTTTTCGGCTGCCCTTGAAAGTGTATTCCGCAAACTTGATTGGAAAGAATACGGTCTCAACATACAAGGGGTAAAACTAAACCACTTACGATTTGCGGACGATATTGTCTTATTTGAAGAAAACCCGACGCACCTAAACAAAATGCTAGAATCACTCAACAATGAGAGTATAAAAGTAGGCCTATGCATGAATAAGGATAAGACGAAATTGGTAACAAACTCGGAACCAGTCACCATAAAAATCAACAACCAACCACTTGAATATGTGTCTGACTACATCTATTTAGGACAGATAATATCTCACAAAGAGCAAACCACTAAAGAAATTGAGCGACGAATAGGAAACGGATGGAAAAAATACTGGTCCTTGAAAGAAGTCTTGAAATCCAAGGAATTAAGCATGCACATAAAAACAAAAGTCTTCAACTCCTGCATACTTCCAGTCCTCACCTATGGATGTGAAACTTGGGCACTCACTGAACACCACCGAGAAAAACTGAAACGCTGCCAAAGAGCCATGGAGAGAAGCTTAACAGGAATAAAAAAAACAGACAGAGTAAGATGTAGCATAATAAGGGCGAAAACCAAAGTTGCTGATATAATAACCCGGATAGACCAACAAAAGTGGAGATGGACAGGTCACATGTTACGCGATCCTCAAGAGAAATGGTCTAAAAATGTCACCAACTGGTATCCCAGAAACGGCAAGAGAAGTAGAGGACGCCAACAAACACGATGGGAAGACGATCTGAAACTCACGGCTGGACCTCACTGGAGAAGAGTAGCATGTGACAGGTCCCAATGGAAATTGTTAGAGGAGGCCTATGCCAAGAGGCAAACTGAGCTTCGGGACATACTATAAAAAGACCATACTGTATCTATACTAGTGTTAAGTTCAGAATAAAAAGGCTTATTATTATTATTATTATTATTATTATATAGTTGTCTCTAAGACGCCCACCGGCAAGAAAAGAGGGTGATAAATTATCTTACTCTGTCACTACATGCATAAATAATGGTAAACAACAATCATTATAATCAATAAAAATTACGTCATTCATTATATTAAGTCATTGTCGTCATTCATAAAACATTTGAATAAATAGTTAAATCAGAAATTGAATATGTATATTCAAATGTTAACTTATAGGCACACTGTGTCTAACTTCTTTAAAATAATGTACATAAGGGAACATACCCATACTATGTAATGTTTCAATGGCATATATAAAACCTAAAAAAAATATCCAGTAATACTTAGACTGAAAATACTATAGCATTTTTATTCATCCATAGTCATCATCATTATTTTAGCTCTAATAAGTCCTACTGCTGGGCTGAGGCCACCTTCACAATGGGAGAGAAATTGACCTACTATACCAGGGCAGTCAGACATTTTATTACCTCAAGATTACCTCAAACAAACAGACAGACGTAAAAACAGACAAAAAAAAATTTAACTGTATTTTAGGCATAGGTATCATGCAAATAACCATGTGAGCATGAAAAAGGCCCAGTATTTTGACATTACAAATGACACATAAATTTTATTTATTTACTAGCTGACCCGGCGAACTTCGTACCTCCATAATTTTCTCCATAAATATATTTTCTAAATTACCGAAAATATAGTCTGTCTATAGCTGTCATTTGCGTTTTGTTATTACATGATAGATGCGCTTTTGTTATACCACGTTTTATAGTGACTTGTATTCTCTTTGACGTTTTATGTCAAGTCCCACGGGAACCCGGTCGAACGGGATAAAAAGTATCCCATGTCCGTCTCCTGGTTCTAAGCTACCTCCCTGCCAATTTTCAGGTAAATCGGTACAGCCATTCTTGAATTATAAATAGTGTAACTAACACAACCTTCTTTTATATATATAGATGTATTATTATTTTTCTAAAATAAATATAAACAAATACAATTTTCACCAGCCATGGTAATGAGACCAGAACAATGAAAATATAAAATCACTTGTATAAAATATATAACAAATCTTAGTAAGCTATGCTATTAGAAGATGAGTCATAGATTTAATAAAACCACATATCCTCAAGATAGCCTCAAGGTAATAAGCTCCTAAGCCTTTATATATACCTAAGTACCATATATATGTTATTTTTAAATATTTATTATCATCAGAGTTCATATATGTCCCGTTACTAAGCCGGAGAGCCTCCCCCACAATAAGAGGGAAATTGACCTACTATACGTATTATACTGGTCAGATATGTTGATATAAGGTTTTCCTCCAAGGTTTCCTTTTCTAGCACATGATCCTACTAATATTATAAACGTGAAAGCTTGTGAGTGAGGATGTTTATTGCTCTTTGCATATAGTTTACATATAAGAATAACACATAGGCTATAATTTATCTCGATATTCCCACAGGAAGGGGAACTATGCGGGTGAAACCGCAGGGCGCTGCTAGTGTTATATACTTATGATATTCCTTACTTATCTTTTATGACACACATGGGCAACATAAGTGAATTTTATTTTCTTACTCCTGCATCACATAGAAAGTTATAAATACATACATAATAAAAATACTAATTATTACATAGGTGTCTACAAACCAAATTAAACAGTTAAGTTGATGAATTTGATGCCTTTGGGCTAAAATTTATGCAGTAAAATGCATTTGATCATTCAATTTACAAGGTAGGCAGATATGTAAAACATCTATATATTTTTGTCTATATTACCTACCTCTAGTACCAAGTAAATGCATATTTCCATTTTTGAATCTTTGATAAGGAATTATTTATTTTTTTTGTAAATGGAATTTTATACAATTCATATTAAAAAAAAAGAGTTATTTATTTTTATTATTAAAAATTTTTAATTGAATACGGCCACATGTTGCATCTAGTTTAATAAAGTTAATAATTTTTCCTGATTGAAAATATGAAACTGACTTCATTACTTTGGAATCATGCAAATTATCTTTATTTAAGTGTACATAAGGCTGATCATTAATTTTTCTCAAGCTTGGCAGAATAAAAGAAATTAGACATTCCATACCTTTGCAATTAATATCCAACGTAAGTTTTCCTCCAAGCTTTGCTTCCAAAAGGGCTTTGACCACTGACAATTCTCCATGTCTGGCAGAATACAATAATGATTCCTGAGCTTCAGTCCCAAAAGTATCACTCTTAGACATTTTGAACTCGGGGAAATTCGTTTTATATGGGTGTTTTTCGAGAAATGAAGCTTTTCAAAACTCTCCATCAAAAACCAAGCACTTATGTCAAGACAACAAATGCCATTCTATTAAAAGCACCTTTATAACTGATTAAGCCAATTTAAATACGATTAAATATTAATATGTACGTAATAAATAATATTATTATGCTATAATTATGCGCATATGATTATTTTGAAATTACATTGGGCAAACAGGAGGGGTTCGGGGGGGGGTCTTCATCTATCATAGGGAAGTGGAATACGAAAAATGTATCGACAATTGATGGTATCTATAGTCCATAAAATATAGCTTGATCTCTATGACAGATGTCAACGAAACCAACGAAGTAAGTTTGAACGAGTGACATGTTTACAATTTCATTTTGTATCAAATATATTTTCGTTCTTTTCGTGCTAGTTCTATTGCAACTGAATTGCAATATATTTTAAATATAAAAATTAATATTCATGCCTAAAATGTACCTCTTAAGTACTGGAATACCTAGTAAACAGTTTATACATAAATAACGCTTACGCACGTACAAGGTCATACTAAACTGAAAATAAAAAAGAGATGAGACAGTCGATATACGTAAATCGATAACTGATCTTTATTATTTATTCATAAAAGAAATAAACTCAATACAGTACCTATATAGAACGTTCAACATATTTTTTACAATTAAAACAGACTGTTACATTACAAAATACATAAATTGAATTAATTAAACATTAAAAAACTACTTTTTATCTTAGAGTAAATGATAATATTATGTACGCATTATTGTCAATAAACTAGACATATTTATTTATAAAACAGTCGTAATTGATCGATAGATCTAACGGCTGTTCCTATTTTGCCAAAAAATGATAAATGTTCTAGCAGAAACGCTCCAGTGATCTAGACTTTGATTATACTCCTTTTGAATAATTAAAACACTCAAAAAACAGTTTTTGTTTGAAATAAATTCAAAAAGGTTTTCATTGATACTATTTTAATTATAATAGAAAATCACAATTATAAAAATAAAGAGTTTTATCGATAAAAAACTACGTATTTTATCCTAAGCGTGACAGCACTAGGGACAGAGAGATCAAGCTATATTTAATGGACTTATAGTACTTTTCCTTTCGCTGCTACACTTCTACACGAAAAAGTCGATACTTTATACTTGAAACTTTTATCGACATCGAGTAAATTTTGGAAATTATCTCATTTATAATCCTGTTTTAATTGGGATTGTATTGTACATAGTTAATTTTATTTTATAGGCGCTATGGCAGCATGTTGTGAAATGCAGCAAGCAATTTCTTGGAAATAAATTTTCACTTCGATATATCTTTAATAACGTAAACTTTATTATTGTTATTTGAAGTCTAAGTGGATAGAAGCAAAATTTTGTATTAGGCTGATGATGCTGGTGGAGATCCTGGTCAGACTAAACTAGTGGATATCGTTGACGCTGGTAAGGGATGTCAATGTCTCGCCCAGCGAGTAGACTGCCAAGCAGGGCTACATCCGGGCATTTGGCAGTCCAACTAGTGTAGCCTTAGTTCGTTGTTAGAGCTGTCGAAGCCATTATACCAATGCTGAACAAATGATTAGGTTGGTGGCACGTGAAACTCTGCTTTCAATTAGTGCATGTCTTGACAAAGCATATTTGCCTCAATAAATTCCTATAGGCTATACGGTCGCTAGGAAAAAAAAGACAACGTCCTATTACCGCTACGATTATAATGGGAATACAGTGCAGTACACGCTCGAGGCCAGTTTGACCTAAATACAGCGTGTCGCAATCGTTAACTCACCTCAATCATTAGTGCAGACCTAAATCTATCGATCATCATTAAGATGATGCTTAAGAATATCAGGAATTTGAACCCAGTCATTGCCTTTGCGGGTAAAGTAGGTCAGAGGAGATTCTCTAAGCTGAACGTATCACCGCCGACATGTCGGGCACTACGCAGCTTAGGTGTGGACATCTGCGCGTGATGTCGTTCTAGCTGATGTCACGTATGGAAAGATCGGGATTAGTCCACCATCCATCCATCCATCAGCCTACAGACGTCCACTGTTGGACATAGGCCTCCCCATGAGAATGCTACTTGGAATGGTCCTGCGCCACTTGCATCTAACGGTTCCTTGCGACTTTGAGAATGTCGTCAGTCCACCTAGTGAGGGGTGGCCTAGTCCACCACCTATTGAGAAACCGATCATCTATAACCAATTTCATGCTTGGATGTTTTTTATATAAAGCACCAACATGTTGCCGGACATCCATGATGAGCTTTTTTAGGAATTAAACATCTGCAAGCGGATGGAAATTCAAGGTTTAAAATAATATCAACACAATTTATTATATGATACTTAACTACCAAAAATAGCTCATTGCGTAAAAGTATTGAATACAAAGTATCGTGTACAAAAGTGTAGCTAACAAAAAAAAGTACTGGATACCAAAAGTATCGATACTTTTTTCGTGTCCCTAAATATGTCGAGCCACTTTTTAGAAGGTTCATTACGCTTTAACTAGATGGCGTTACCATAAGCATAAGCCATAAGGTCAAGTTTAACATGGATACTTTCTACAATTTATTCGATACGATACCTGCCTAAAAGTACTCATTGGTAAAAGTATCGAATAGAAAGTATCGAGTACAAAAATATCGGTGCTCGGTGGTATTGAAAGACAAGTACTCGATACTTAAAAGTATCAATACTTTTTTCGTGTCTCTAGCTATAGTCTGTCAGTTTTATTTATTTATTTACTATTGTATTATTTGTATTGTTCAAAACTTTTTTTCCGTTGTTATTGTAATTTTTGGCAAAGTTGCGGTTTAACGCCAACAGAAACCATTCATTAAGAAAATAGCAAATAGAATTATTTTTATTATGAAATTTATAAATTGAGATTTGATTGCCTCGCGTCCTGTATTTGATTTGAGTACGAAATGTGTGATATCTTTGAAAATTATTGTCGTATCTGCTTAGATGTGGAGTCGGATCATGTATCTATACTTGAAGATCCTACAGTTATTTTACACTTGAAGACTTGTCTTGCAATTTCCGTATCATCAAATGATCACCTTCCGAAAACCATTTGCATTTCATGTATGTCATTATTAAGTCAATTCTATAATTTTCAACTTAACGCTAGATGTTCACAAGACTGGTTAGAATCTTCTGTACAAGAGAAAGTAAAGAAAAACACGGAAAATAAAATGCCTCTGCAACCATTGCCAGACTCCGAATACAATTCCGATTCACTTCTAGAATTTTTGAATAATACAGCAAACATTGAGGAATATTTGAATAATCTTGGTAAAGAAGACATACCTTGCATTGTGAATATGCTAGATAGGAATGAACATAACCTTGAAGAAGCTAAGACCTTAAAAGCAACTAAAATACCAAGCCCAAAGAAGAAAGACAACAAAAAAATCAAACTAGACGCCGATATTACAGATTTAGATTTTACTGTAGCGAAAAATGTAATAAAAAGAGATGCGGATATAGAAAATAAATTTACTCAAATAAGAACGGATAAAATTACATGTTTCGGTTGCAAAACAAATTATGATACCATACCAAAACTGTTACAACACTTGAGCATATGTGATATTGCATTAAGAACATGTATACATTGTAATATGTTATTTAATTCTAAACAACAGATGCAACAACATTCGATTTCGCATAATACCACATTACCATTATCTTGCAACTGTGGTGAACAATTTCAATCTAAAGAGAAGCTTATAAATCATCATAAAACCTGTCATACAGATTATGCAACATCAGTTGGTTGCATGTATCGTTGTAAAGAGTGCGGAGATACATTTAAAGAGAGATTTCAACTTTACAAACATGCTAAAGGACATATAATAAAGTCTGATGAGAAGGTGTGTGATGTTTGCGGACATGCATTTGCTGGTAGTGATGCTTTGGCAAAGCATAGAAAGGAAGAACATAAATTACCAGAAAATAATATGTATAGGTGAGTTTTTCAACTTATTTTTAACATCCTTACCTGCTTGAATACAAGTAGTGATTTGGTCTAAATATATATTGTGTGTAGTGTATATGACTGAACTCGTCCTAAACAGCTGAACTGATTTTGAAGAAATTTGTGTGTTCTAATAGATTCAGGACTACTTTAGATTGATATTCAGCTGGTCAGTGCAGCGATGGCATTTGTGATTTCAAGGGATTCCATTGTTTTTTCTAGATTAGTATGGAATAGAATATGTTGGTTGCTAGCTTTAATATAAATTAGTTATTCGAATATGGCACTTTTATCTTTAAGTGAAGCTTTTTATCTATAATGTGTATTTGACAGAGAGATCACTAGGAGCGAATGAGTATTAGCAGTACCGAGCAATACATAACATTAACTGCCCAAGTCAATCTGCTAGTTAAGCTTTATTATATTCCCATGGCAACGGAAACTATGCAGATGAAACCTTGAGAACTTTTTATTATGAATATTAAATGATATTAATACAAAAAAAATTACAGATGTAAAGTATGCAGCTACACATCGAAAGATCGGAAGGAAATATATCTTCATGTAAAAAACCACACCAAAAGACCTGAGCCAACTCTTCATTTGTGCGAGTCTTGTGGATGCAGTTTTGCTACTAGCCACTCATTAAACCGTCATGTATTACAACACGGGAAGACTAAAACTCTGTGTAATATCTGTAACAAACATTTTATTGATTCAAAAGCACTGACAAATCATATGCAGAGACATGCAGAGATGACAATGTGTGAGAAGTGCGGCCAAAGTGTTAATAGTTTTAAGCTAGAGTTGCATAATTGTGTATGAAATACAGCAATTTTCATGAAATATATTATAGGTACACCAATTGAGACAAATATATATGTAATCCCATATCATCAGTGAAGTTCTAACAGTGCGTAAGTCATTTTTAGACGGTTTAAACATTTTGATGCCATTCGACGAAGAAAGATTGCATGCTAAAACTGACACCACCAGTTTTATCGAAATAATACAGCGCTATTGGCTAGCTATCTCGTTTCTGATTAGTCGGAAAAAAGCTTGCAATCTTTCTTCGTTGAATGGCATCAAATTCATCAAAATGTTTAAACCGTCTAAAAGTGACTTACACACTGTTAGAACTTCACTGACGATATGTTGTCATAGGCACGAAACTCCAAAATGAATAAATTATTTTTATTTATAATCTTTATTGCTTAAAAAACGTATCCATACAATTATTTTTTAATTGAATCATTATTTAATAATTAAATTTTATTATCAAAAAGTGCCTTTTTTAAGATTTGCTCGCAAATTTCTAAAACGCAACGTATTGGTTGTTCAAAACGTGACGTCATCGAACGCTCGAGTCTTCTGATTAGGGCTGTTGATATTTTTAAAAATATCGTTTTTCGATATATCGATATTTTTAAATATATCAATATCGGACTTTGATATAACGTTTTTCGTTACATCGATGTTTTGATATTATTATATACCATGCTGGTCAGACAGGTAACAACCTGTCTGACCAGCATAGGGCTTTGTTACGAGTTTTCTTTCTCTTGCATAGACGTTATATGCGTAACATATCCTGTAGTCGTCTTTTAGGTCATCCATCCAGGCAGGATAGAGAGTGATAATTTGTATTCTTATTCCGTCACCACACGAAAAATTTAAATTTTAAACCTCAGTCATTTAAATACTAGATAAATGCAAGGAGTATGTTTCCTAGTGTGATACCGGAGTATGAATGCAATATGCAATGCACCATCTTGCCTTTGGCTGTGTAAAAGACGAATAAGGTATAAAATATACAATGCCAAGGTTTTTTTACAAGTGTACGTGTACCAAGGCGATATCTACCTACATTTACGTTAAATACGTCAAACTAATTCGACGTAAGTATAGTGTTCATTTGCTCATAGCGAATACGGCCCTTTATATCATCCAATAAAATACCGATAAAGGTACAGACTTTAATAAAATAACTCTTAAATTCACAAAAATAATATAAATTACTAATGCTAAAATTGCGAAAATTAATTGAAAAATATTTCATAAGTCTTCCGTAATTCCTCAAGATCTAAAAAAACTTGACGTGGCATGGTATGATATCTTCAAACATTTATGTATGTTACATTAATGTGGTACACTGATATCACATAATTATCGCGCCTAGCCGCGTTAATACTATATTTCTTCATAATGAATACGGATTTACGAGAGGAGTCACTTAAACACGATACCTGAAATTTTCGATACTGTTTCTCCTTTGTCATGTTGTATTTCGCTTTTGGGTTAAGGCGCAAAATACACCCGCGAACTAAAATTTAATTTCAGGTAAGGGAACATACCCATACTACGTGACCAATTTTTTTTTAGATTTTTCGACCCCTCCCTACCCTCAGTGACCACTGGTAATTTATACCAAGACCCCCCCCCCCCTCTCCCTTTAGTTTTCGTTTTCATGTAGTAACTCATAATTATGATTGTTAATCAATTCACAGGCAAAAAGTGAAAAAAAGTCATTTGGCTCATATTCGTCTTAATTGCACGCATACTTAAATTACTAGTGAATTACATATTATGAAAAATTATTCGATTATAGGTAAAAAAAAAAACTTTTTCTCAGTAAAATCGACTACGTGACAAAAACCTGAGCCACCCCTTCACTCCTGTGACTAACCGTAGTATTTTAAGGACTCCGCTCTCCCCCTAAACGGGTCACGTAGTATGGGTACGTTCCCTTACATAGGCAGGCAGATTGGCCTAAAATAGATAAACGTTCGGCCTGTACATCGCTAACTCTAGTGACTAGAGTTAGCGATGTCGCGCGTGATTTAAAATTACGTGCCAGCTGATCTGCTTAGAGCTTGGCGTAGGAAAGTATAATAAAGCTTAAAAAAATAGTCTAGCAAAAATAAAACCAGCCTCTATGTCTAAAATTGAAGAAATCGGTGAGAATGATTCTTATTCTATACGGCATAAGGTTGTTGATGTCAATTAGGGATTTCATAAACGATGGTATGTTGATCTCCTTATGATTTTTACGTATTCCTGTAAAATAGGTGTTTTTAATAATATTAGTTATAAATTGTATTAATATGATGACAGAAATAAATATGTCATCAATACTCCTCCTCCAATATAGGAGGGCAATTGACCTACTATACCACTCTAGTTTTTTTTTATTGCAAGCAGTGGCAAACGAGCAAACAGTACACCTGATGGTAAGTGTTGCTGCCGCTCATGGACCTTTACAAGGCAGCTGCCTACCGCGAAGAAAGTGAAAGGAGTGTGAATGCGTGCATTGAGGCTCGGTGATACCAAAGGCACCACCACACGCGAACACCCTCAGAAAGTTGGGCTGCCGGCTCTCTCGCTCACCGAACGAAGCGCAGTAACAAATTGCTACTACTCAGACGTCGATTTTCTGCGAGAGCGTGGTACTACCCCGGACGGACCGGCCCGCTGCTGTAAACAGATAACTGTCGACAGTGTGGTCCTACCACTAGAGTCAGTCAGACATGTTGACGTGTGTACATATTGTGTCATCATCATCACAGGTCATATATGTCCCACTGCTGGGCTAGAGCCTCCTCCACAATAGTAGTGAAATCAACCTACTACAACCACGCTGGTCAGATGGTTTAGTATAGGGTAATATTTCGAGTTTTCCTTCTCTTGCATAGATGTTATATGCATAATATATCCTTTATTCGTCTTTTATGAAACCCACATGAAAGATATGAAATCGGGTAAATTGTATTCTTAATCCGTAACTACAAAGAAAATATGTATTAACAAATTTTTCATGACCGAATAACATTAGAGTAAGAGATGGCAAATTTTAAATAAAATTGTATGCCGCTTTGTCTGGCCTGGGTGGAGTAGGTGGAATTCCGTTCCTGTCTCACTGTGGAGGAATATCTTGGCCAAATATGGACGAAAAGGAAAACACTGTTGCTAAGTCACAGATGATCGTTATCCTACTCCATTAATGTTCTTCCCAATCAAATGAGGTCTCAAAATATCCTCTTTTTCCTCCTCATCATCTCTGTTATCATCCTACTCTTACCCGATTACTTCAGCTTCATTCACTACGTACCGTTACCTGGAGCTACCGATTCTGCTAGAAAACATAATTACCTTCAATAATAATTTTAGCAGCATCTGTAGCCGATATTTCCGAGTACCATGAGGTAAACCTATGCGATGGAGATGGATAGAATCCCGTAGCTACAGTCGCCAAGTACACGGATGTCGTATTAATATTCTTAGTCCATGTATCAAGTCGAAGCTCTTCGGTTATAGAATCCATTAGACCTGCGCAGTACGATATATTAAACGTTTCGTTCAGTCTATTCGCCTTGGTATAGTAAAGCTTAAGTTAGGTATAGTAAGGAAGTTTTTGATCAACGGATATGGTTATTAGTACCATACTTTCACCTTTAAAGGAGTAAGGCGCGGTGTGCACTTGTGAACACCTTACTCCATCCGATGACTTGAACTTCACTAAATGTTGAGACATAGGCTATATCTTAGACAAGTCTGAAATAATTGAGTTCATAAAAAGTCGTCGAATATAAAAATTTAAATACTTATCTTCCATCCATATATATCAGCCTTTTAACATCCACTATTGGCTGTACGGCTCTCAGGAAATGACAATAATACCATTGCCGCCATGCTTGGCAGATGGGTGGGGCGATTGTAGTAGGTATTAGGTACGCATTTGACTGTGTGGTGACGGAATAAGAATACAATTTGCCACTCCCCATTTTGCCTGCGGATGTCATAAAAGACGCCTAAGGGCAGTGGCGTAGCGTGCCTTGGTGGGGCCCCGTATAAAAATTATTTGGGGGCCATTATGAAGGGTAAAGATTTCTCACAAAAGGAAAAAAATGTTTGCATAAAATTGATAGAAATACATATTTATTCATCGTATCATAATTATCTATCTGTTACTTGTTTAAAATTTTTTACAATTAATTCAAAGTAAATATACACTCTCCTTGCCTTTTTTTCGGCAAACTGATTTATTAATTGTTTTTTTTTCTTTTGTCATTTCTGAGATAATAAAAAATTTGTTAAGTTTTTATTAGTTTTGCTTACGGGGCCCTGTATAATTGATACGGTAGATACGACGGTAGCTACGCCCCTGCCTAAGGGATATAATGCGCATGTAAAATCTTTGCAAGAGAAGAAAAACTCGAACCAACACCCTAGGCCTATACCAACTTGTCTGGCTAATATGTTATAGTAGGTCAATTTCCTTCCCATTGTGGAGGAGACTCGAGCCTAGCAGTGGGACGTATATGAGCAGAGATGAATGAATGAATGATAAATTCATTTGTCAATAAGTTACTGCTGCCCACTACCCTAATGCTCCTTTAATCAGTTTTTGAATTCCTACAGGAAGATAGTGCTCAACAAGAGTAAGGTACCTTACTTACCTTACTCTAATTATAATCTTACTCTAATTATAAACTGTAAGTGAAATATAAAATTGGTAATCCTACCCTTTAAGCCAAATTTTGCAGCACAGTATGGTATCATATCAGCATATGGCATCAAACCTGCGCTTGAATTAATGGCGATAATGTGTCCGTGTCGTCTCTCTATCATAGTCGGTAAGAAGGCTTGGATTACCTGAAAAGTATATTTTTCTTTTTTATTATCTAAGGTGGTTAATAAGCAAACAGCCTACTTGGTGTGATCTACTTTCTGTAGTGTAATACAAAAGAACTACTGAGGAGTTTGTGATCATGATGTAAAATGCTTTACTGTTTTCGTGTTCATCGAAATTCCCATAAGATACGATTTCTATGGCTTACACTGTCGACTGTTGTCTGTTAACAGCCGCGGACCGATCCGTCAGGGGTAGTACCACACTGCAGAAAATCGACGTCTGAGGGTATTTGCTTGTGGTGGGTTTTGGTGATACCTTTAGAAATGTCTGTCTTGTCCTGTCTAACCAGCATGGTATAGTAAGGTCAATTTTCCTCCTATTTTGGAAGAGGCTCGAGCCCAGCAGTGGGACGTATATGAGCCGAAATGATGAATTATATAAAATTTATGGTAATTTTATAATCATTTTCGTGCCTAGTCTCTTGGCGAATTAAACCGCGACACTGTATGGAAGATATCTTATATCTTTAAACGAGCAATTCTTGTATATATATACCTATATATATATAATATATATAATTTTACCATAAAATTACCATATATATATATATATATATATATATATATATATATATATATATTCAGGATCTCGGAAACGGCACCAACGATTTTGATGAAACTTGGCATACTAGAGGTTTCGAGGCCAAAAAATCGATCTAGTTAGGTTTTATTTATAGAAAATGTTGTTTTGTCGGTATTTTTAGCAAAACAATACAATGACATTCAATTTTAAAAGAATATGAATTAAAATTTCGCCCTCAATGTCATGAGTTACGATAGCTCAGTTGGGCAGTTGTGCAGTTTTATTTTAGTTTTGTTTTGGCATTCAAACAGCGTCGGATCGAATCTCGGTGTTATTATTATGCTCTTTTTGTATTTTTTTATATTTTTCTCAGTATTTAATTTTCATTTTTTATTAATAAACTCATTTGCAAAAAAAACGGGCGGTTTTGATTTTCATTCATATTTAAAAAGATACAATACCAAAAAGGTTTCAATCGTTTGTACACGTTACTGGCCGGTTTTAAAAATGCTGTGGTATTTACCCTCTAAGGGTGTAATCTACACCAATATTATAAAGAGTAAACGTTCTTTACGAATAAACTCAAAAACTCCTGGACGGATTTCGATAATTTTTTCACCATTAGAATGTTACAGTATCCCTGAGTAACATAGGCTATATTTTATCCCAGTATACTCACGGGAACGGTAACTACGCGAGTAAGGCGACTGAAACCGAAGCGAAGCGAGGGCGGGTTGCTAGTAAGATTATATTTTGAGACTCCTTTTGCAATTATCTGTTTTTGTCTCTCATTGATCTTTTACGATTTCTTATTCTGAGAAAAGACCACTGTATTTGTACTTCAGCACTAGAAATATTCTCACTGTAACAACAAATTATAATAAACTCATTTGCAAAAAAAACGGGCGGTTTTGATTTTCATTCATATTTAAAAAGATACAATACCAAAAAGGTTTCAATCGTTTGTACACGCTACTGGCCGGTTTTAAAAATGCTGTGGTATTTAAAAAAGTACGTTCTAAATTCAATTTTTCATTTGATGTTCATTTTTACAGAAAACCCCTTTTTATCCTACATTTTTGGCGCGAAGTTCCAGAAGTTAACATCGACTTTCATAACTTTTATTCAATTTTTATCGATTAATTTCATATCCTTGACTGTCAAAGCTTTATTTAATGCTGTTTGGCTGTATCAAAAATGGTAGATAAAGTGGTAAAAGCTACCAAAATTATCGCGCTGCTTGAAGAGGGTTGCAGCCAATGTTTCGTGGCTAGGAGGCTAAATGTTAGTCGCTCGACAGTCCAAAGGACCTGGCAGCGATATCAGGAGACTGGTTCCGTCGAGAGAAGGCCTGGTTCTGGAAGAAAACCATGTACCCAACCACGGGATGATCGTTTTCTTGTGAGTCGCGCATTGAGAAATCGCAAATCTTCGTATGTGGATCTTAAGAACAACCTCCAAGAAGTAAGAAATGTGCATATTAGTCTATGGACGGTCAGGAGGAGGCTTCTCGCTGCCAATATACGCAGTCACCGCCCGGCCCGCGGCCCCAAATTACTCCGTGAGCACAGAGTTCACAGGCTTAGGTTCGCTAGAAATTGTGAATCATGGACTCAAGACGATTGGAATAGGGTTTTGTTCTCTGATGAAGCCAGGATATCTCTGTTCGGTGAAGATCGACGTCGGCGAGTGCTAAGAAGACAAGGAGAACGCTTTGCAGAGGCATGTTTCGAAGAAATCACACCTTATGGTGGGGGCTCTGTTATGTTTTGGGCAGGAATAAATTCAATGGATCGTACAGAGTTAGTCTTCATTGAAAACGGCTCACTGACTGGGCATCGATACATAACGGAAGTTCTAATTTCTCATGCACAACCCGCATTGGCCGCTCTAGGTGAAGACTCGATTTTTATGGACGACAATGCTCGCGCCCACCGATCCCGCGATGTTAATGCGTATGTGCAAGAGGTCGGCATTCGTCGTTTGGATTGGCCAGCTCGAAGTCCCGACCTCAATCCCATAGAGCATGTCTGGGACGTTCTGAAACGGCGTGTGAGATCAGTACACCCGGCTCCGCAGACCATCAGAGAGCTGAAGAATGTGATTACTGCGGAGTGGGAACGTATTCCGCAAGCAAGTATCCGGGATATACTCGCTAGCATGCCCAGACGAATTCAAGCTGTGATTTTAGCTAGAGGGGGTCACACTCGATACTAAACATTTATCTGCTTTTACTTTATTAAAGAAAAACAAACAAAAAAACTTTTTTATTTTTACTTCATGAGCATATGCACTACTAGCGAATATACACTACTAGCGAGGTTTAGCATTATTTCCCATAAATTGTATCTAAATTTTATGAAATACTGATGAAAACGATTATTTTCTTATTAATTTAGCAAATTGTGTGGATAAAACTACCTATAATTATCAAACAAAGAAATATTAACATTTGAAATGGTTAATTGCTTAGGTGCCCGTTTTTTTTGCAAATGAGTGTATATATCTAAATAAATTCGACAAAAATACAACAAAAATATTCCGAGTGAAGCTCGGTCAACCAGATATTGTATAAATAAAATTACCCAAAAATGTGCGAGCAAGTTGATTTCTAAAAGCTTTGCGATTGTTTCTTGCGATATATGTGTGAATGGCGCGCATAGAACAGCACCAGCGTTGCTCACGACCATGGAGACTTCTGTTTGTTGACGGCGCATCTTTGACGCCAGAGAAAAGACTTGCTCACGGGCGGTTACATCTATTTCGAAACCGTAGCTCTAAAAAACAGATATCCAGTTACGACGTTATCCATTTAGGCTGAATTACTAAAATGCCACTGAAGCGAGGCGATTCGTTTAATTAAGCAAAGCACTACTTCATCATCGCAGCCCACATACGTCCCACTGTTGGGCTCGGGCCTCCTCCACAATGGAGGGAATTTGACCTACTATACCATGCTGATCAGACATGTTGGTTTAGGGTTTCATTTCGAGTTTTCCGTTTCTTGCACAGATGTTATGTGCATATTATATCCTTCTTACGACATCCATGGGCAAGATAGAGTAGTGGTGAATCCTATTCTTACTCCATCACCACACGGAAGTGCTTAGGATATGCTAATATTTTCATCAGCTCTTCCTATTTATTCGGTCGGTTGGCAGTCAAATTTACGGCGGACTAATCTCCAGTACCTTCTGCAGCTCCAGCTATGGAGGCACTAGGCGCATGTATTCGCGACTGCGCTGCCTTACTCAGAAGAGAGCAAAATATACAATAATAGTGAAATATTTTAACAGACAATATTAAAAGAGGAATTCATTACATACGTCCCCATCTTTAAGGCGTATTTCATTAACAACAGCATTATTTCGCCTAGCATCTTTGTCCCAGCATATTACAGTAGCGCCTAGTTCAGCAAATTGGAGGGCCAGCTCACGTCCTAAACCACCGGCAGCACCAGTTATCTGCACAACCATGGATTTCATTATTACATTAATATGAGTGTATATACACATTGAGTGGTAGGACCACACTGTCGACAGTTATCTGTCTACAGCCGCGGGCCGGTCCGTCCGGGGTAGTACCACACTCTCGCAGAAAATCGACGTCTGAGTAGTAGCAATTAGTTACTACGTTTCGTTCGGTGAGCGAGAGAGCCGGAAGCCCAACTTTCTGAGGGTGTTTGTGTGTGGAGGGTTTTGGTGGTGCCCTTGGTATCACCGAGCCTCAATTCACTCATTCACACTCCCTTCACTTTTTCGCGGTAGGCAGCGGCCTTGTAAAGGTCCATGAGCGGCGGCAACACTTGCCATCAGGTGTACCGTTTGCTCGTTTGCCACCGTTGGCAATAAAAAAAAAAAGAAAAAAATATGAAAGGATCGTTCTTTTGTTTCATAGCGAGCCATGTAGTCTGAGTAATCAGTAAGAAATTTATCTTCTAGTTTCTCGTCGACAGTGTTAAGAATACAATATGGAATATTCTTACAATATAGGTACACCTATGTGAAATAAAACCAATTTTATGAAATGTATCGCGTTTGCATTTGATTTTAACTTGCTCGACGTTTCGAAGCATCCCAGCAAAACTATTCAACACTAAAATAGTTATGAAATTAATACAATTTATAAGCGTCACACATTTTGACATTCTTGATATAAATTCTAAATCCACTCAAGTATTTATTAATACGCACGTAAAAAAAAAACTAAGGACATACCAACACAGTTTCCCCGTGTAAGCACTTCATCGCTGGTGGTAAGATAATTCTGACCACAGCCATCGTAAAAGTTGAACACAGCTTGACAACCAATACTAATGTGTCCAGCGTCCAAATTGGTATAGCAGACAGTCTTCCCCTCTCCCACCATGGTAAAATCCATTCTTCCTCTACTACCCTGAATTTTCTCGCCACGAAACCTATGAAGCGAACTACTCTGTTTCTACTCATTCAAATTGAATTCACAAAGCAACGATATTAATCCTCTTCTTCTTGCTTTAATAGCGATATTAATCTTGTAAATTACCCCTAAAATATTGTCTTGTAAATGTCAATTGGGTATTTTTTCCGTCAAATTTTATAAAATTATTGCCAGCATTATGTTTGAAGATATAAAGTAATAATCCTAATATTACAAACTAGCAACCCGGCCTCGCTTCGCTTCGGTTCCTGTCGCCTTACCAGCGTTGTTCCCTTTCCCGTGGGAATACCAAGATAAAATATAGCCTATATTACTCCCTAATATTATAACTTTCTGTTCGTGAAAGAATTTTTGAAATCGGTTCTGTGGTTTCAGCGTGAAAGCGTAACAAACAAACGTACTTTCACATTTATAACTTTCACATTTATTTAGTAAGGATGCGAAAGTAAGTTTATTTGTTACACTTTCACGCCTAAACCAATTAGCCGATTTTAAAAATTATTTCACCAACGGAAAGATTCCGAGTATTCCCACAGAAACGGCAACTATGCGGGTCAAAACTACTGCCACCACACAGCACAGGTAGGTCTTAAATTTTTGCGCCTGATGTCGCCCTAGCCCAGGCCGCGGGTGACTGGTCCGGGCAGTTGGTCCGTCACCCGCCGAGAGGCTGACCGCGTGAGGAAGACCGCCGTCCTCCCCGAGGGGGAGACGTCGGTCGAGAAGAGGGTACTCCTCAAGTGGTATTCCGTCGGACCGACCACTGACGACAAGTCACCCTGCTCCGGTGGTCGGTCCAACGACGAAGGCGGGTGGGTTACAGGTGTGCGTGCTTACGCCCCTCTGTCGCCTCGGACGCAGTGGAGCGAGGAGCGCGCCGACCATAACCCAGCCCCCCAAAAAAAAAAAGTACTTAAATATTTACACATAATTGTATTTCGACTTGATACTTTATAAACTCTTTGCTGTACTAATAACAGTTTTAGTGATATTTATTTCAATTTTGACATAGAAATCTTAGCATCATTGACAAATTAATGTCTTAAAACATATTTTAGTGTTTTTGTAGAATAAATTAGCGTATCTATACATTCTTTTAATAAATACACGATGGCTAAACCACTCCAAAAAGAAAGAGAAAATAGGTCTGCGGAGAAGAAAGATATTACGTTTCACCCGTTCACTATATCTCCAGAGAGTGCACACACATCGATACTGCTTTTAGAGTCATCAGAACCTGAGATATTATGCCAGGTAAATGGTATCCGTGTGGAGAGAGTATGAATATAATTCCTCACTCCCTATCTTACCCGTGGGTGTCGTAAAAGATGACCAAGGAATATCTTTTGTATATAACAACTACGCAAGAGAAGGAAAACTCGAAATGAAACTTATGCCAACCCGCCTGACCGGCGTGATATATTGGGGTCAATTTTCCTCCTATTATGGAGGAGGCTCGAGCCCAATAGTGGAACTTGTATGATTCGGATAATTCACAAAGTTCGGCATAGGTATTTAGTGTCAGTGAATTTAAGTTTTGTAGAAGTATTTTTCACTACGTAATTTTTAACAAGTGCATCTTTTATTCGGATGTGTACTATGCTCTATTAGAGCATTCAACATATGCTCAGCACAATATGATTTATTCTTTTAACACACGTGGGAGAAGAGAAGAAAGTAGTGGTAGGTCACGCTAATGATAATTTCCGCCTGCAGCAATAAACGGGTCAGTTAGTCTTGAGGAAGTACCACAATTTAGCAGAAAATCGACGTCCGAGCTATATTAGGTATGGAACATAAAAAAATAAATAGTCACTCGCGCAATATAAAATAGCATATTAAAGATAATAAATGCGTACAATTCATAATCATCGTTTTAACTCGTATACGTCCCAGTGTTGGGCTCGAGCCTCCTCCACAATAGGAGAGAAATAGATTGAAAAACAAGAGCAGGATAATGAGGATGAGTATACTCGTAAAATGTATACATACTATTAATTAAGGACATTAAAATTACCTTCTTTACTCTCTGTGCGGTGAAGAATTAAGAATACAATTCGCTAATCCATGGGTGTTGTAAAAGGCGACTAAGACTTTAAACATGCATATAATTTATATGCAGAAGAAGGAAAACTCGAAATAAAACCCTGTACCAAACCGTCTGACCAGCCTATCTGATATTATAATCAATTTTACTCCAATTATGTAGGGAATTTGAGCTCAACAGTGGAACGTTTAGCTCATAAGCTGAGATGAATTACCATAATTTCCTTACTTATCGCTTTTCTTAACGGCCATGACGTGCGGTGTCCCACAGGGGTCGGTCCTCGGACCCACCCTGTGGAACATCGGCTACGACTGGGCGTTGCGGGGGAGCCTCCCGCCCGGGCTGGGCGTGATTTGTTACGCCGATGACACGCTCGTCACAGCCCGCGGTGGGACGCTAGAAGATGCGGTAAGCCTGGCGACCTATGGCACCGAAGAGGTCGTCAGGCGGATCGAGGCGCTGGGGTTGAGGGTCGCCCTGGACAAGACGGAGGCCCTCTTGTTCCATGAGCGCCTTATGAGCCCTCCCATCGGCGTCTCGATCACCGTCCGCTCGGTTGACATCAGCATCCGGGCCCATATGAGGTACTTGGGCCTGGTGCTCGACGGGCAATGGTGGTTCCGGGAGCATTTCCGCAGGCTGGCTCCACGGCTCGTCGGCGCGGCGTCCGCCCTATCGTGGCTTATGTCATCCGGTCGATGGCCCTGTACGGCGCACAGGTGTGGGCGGGGTCCTTGACCGTCCGACTTAGGGCCCTTCTGTGGCGACCACAGAGGGTCATGGCGGTCAGGGCCATCCGCGGATACCGCACGGTGGCGACGGAGGCAGCGTGCCTATTGGCCAGGACTCCCCCGTGGGACCTGGAGGCGGAGATGCTCGCCGGATTGTATCGGCGGGTGACGGGGGTGCGAGCGGAGGGCGGTGAGATCTCGTTAAGGGAGCTCACCGCCTGGCGCGTCGACGCCCGCCGAGACGTCATTGCCCGTTGGGCAGTCCGGCTGGAGAGGCCTCGGTTCGGGGTGCGAACCGTGGAGGCCTTCCGGCCGGTGCTGATGCAGTGGTTGGAAAGGCGGCACGGGGTGCTTTCCTTCCGACTAGTGCAGGTGTTGACGGGGCATGGGAGCTTCGCCAAATACCTGCACAGGGTCGTAAGGAGGGAGAGTACACCGTCCATCGCTAGGGCGATGGTCGACAGCGTCGGGAATTGGGACGGGGTCGCAGCCTTCTGCGAGACAGTGATCTCGCAGAAGGAGGCGGCGGATCGTCTGCGCGTGAAGCGCAGCCTCGATGAGGAGATCCGCCGCCGGCGACTGGGTTGGCGTAGGCGCAACTACCTGCGCCTCATGCCGCCCTAGCCGAGGCCGCGGGTGACGTGACTGGGGATTAGTTCGTCACCAGCCGAGAGGCCGACCGCGTGAGGAAAGACCAACGTCCTCCCCGAGCGGGGGACGTCGGTCGATGGGAGGGTACCCCACGTAGGGGGTATTCCGTCGGGCCGACCACTGACGACAAGTAAACCTGCTTCGGTGGTCGGCCCAACGACGAAGGCGAGGTGGTTTTCGGGTGGGTTGCGGGAGTTGCGTGCTTAAGCCCCTCTGTCGCCCCGGACGGAGTGGTACGGAGGCACGCCGACCGCAGCCCACCCACAAAAAAAAAAAAAAACTTATCGCTTTTCTTTCAGACTCTACGCGCAATAACGAAGTTCGCTGCTCAGGACATGCAAAATCGCATTTTATTGTTCGATCTCAATGCGATTAAGTACATATTAAAACACGTAGAACACTCAGAGCTTAATATACGAAGATTTGCACTCAAAGCATTAGCACAGTTATGTCAGCTACCCAGGGGTCCGGAACAGGTGCTCGAGGATCCTATGAACTTGAGGAGGATCACTTTTATGTTAATTAAGGTAATCTAATAAAACAACATCTAAGGTCTAAATTCAAGACCATAATTATTATCATCATCTCGACTCATGTACGTGCCTCTATTGGACTCCAGGCTCCTCCGTAATGGGAGGGAAGTTGATCTATTATATTCCGCTAATTTGCCGTGTGGTGACGAAGTAAGAATACAATTCACCATTCCCTATCTTGGCCGTGGATGTCGTAAAAGATAACTAAGGGATACAATACGCATATAACATCTATGCAAGAGAAGGAAAATTCAAAACAGAACGCTATATCAACCTGTCTGACCAGAATGATATATTAAGGTCAATCTCCTATTGTAGAGGAGGCTCAAGCCCAACAGTGGGACGTATAGGAGCTGATATAATGATTACGCTAATCAGACAAATTGATATAGGGTTTTATTTCGAGGTTTCTTCTCTTGATGTTGTGTGCTTGTTATATTCCCTAGTCATCTTTAGCAGCTCTCACGGGTAAGGCAGGGAATCGTGAATTGTATTCTTACTCTCACCATATAGAAAATAACCATTATCATGGTGACCAATTTGATTCTAATTATAATGACGCAAAAAATACGCATTATACTATACCATGCCTATGCCAACCCGTCCGGGTTGGTATAGGGGTGTTTCGAGTTTTACTTCTCTTGCATAGATGTTATCTACGTATTATAATCCCTTGGTCGTCTTTTACGACACCCACGGGCAAAAAAGCGGGTGGTGAATTGTATTCTTACTCCGACACCGCACGGAAGAGCCCTATTGTGTTAATTCTAAGTAATTGAGATCAAAGCTGGCTGATGGTGACGCTAATTCTATATTTTTCCTATATGAATTAAAATAATTTCAGATAGAAGATGTGTTTGTTTTGGAATTTGCCTCTTTAGTATTGGCAGAGCTAACCAGAGAACCACTTGGATGCGAACAATTGATATCTGCAAACATTCTGGGTAGTTTGTTCTCTAGAATGAAGAATAGCTTAGATCCAGATGTACAGAAGAATTGTCTACAGGTTAGAAACAGATCATCATCATCTTGCTCTTATCCCAATTACTTGGGGTCGACGCAATATGTCATCTGTTTTGACATATTGCAAAAAGTTTCGGCAATGACTTTTATGACCGGCCGCCTGCCTGACGTCAACCCTCCTTGGGAATGTAATCGTTGACCCAAATGGTACCAGATGGAGTTGGTCCGGGTCAATCTAGGGCTCTTAGTCGTCTTTTACGACACCCACGAGCAAAGCAAGGGTTGGTAGTATTCGAAGCCGCTACCACACAGCTTAGAAACAGATAATCTTTATAAAACAGGTGAAAAAGTTAAGAAAATCTATGCTACTCGTATTTTATTCTGATCTGTCTTCTAATTCAATGAACGTAATTCTTTTTTCATCACCATCATCTCAGCTCATATACGTCCCACTGTTGAGCTCAGATCTCTTTCTCAGTGGAAGGGAAATTGACCTTCTATTCCACTTTGGTCAGAATAGGGTTTTATTTCGAGTTTCCTTCACTTGTGATGCAAGAGTTGTTATCTGCATATAATTAAAATTTGAAATTTTTATTCTTGTATTTAATGAAAATAAATGTTGATTGAATAAAAATCATCATTTTCTGAAAAAAAAAACGATAATATTTTATTATGCCATATTAATGCCTATCGTAATCTGTTCTTTTATGCATATATATATATATATATATATATATATATATATTTTGTACAAAATAATTCGATGTTTTACATCTGCCAGGCGTACTGAGCGACAGCTCACTTTTCATATTCTAGTATTTAATTAAAATTTTCACAAATTCAATTAAAATATATCTTTCAAAGACTTTAAGCAATCTTCTTGACGATCCAGTCTGCGCATCCGAAGTGACAAAGAATCAACAGTTCAGTTGGCCATCATTGTTAATACTAATGCAGAGCAAGTTTTTGGCTATCCAACATGCCGCTTTGAGAACAGTAGATCAATTAATATGCAGGTATAAAGATCAGAATGTACAGAAGACGTTCCGAGCTTCAACCGGCGTTTTGGATCTTTGTGATATTCTAGAGGTAATTACGAGTAGTTTGTTGTTCAATATATCTTACAGTGTGTAGCGTAAGAAGATACCAAATAGTTATATGTATGGCGTGATCCCAAGTACTATATCAATAGCTTTATGAAGTTAAATATAATTTATCGACCACAATTCTTTAATATTGTTTCCCTTTCAATGTCCCGGTTACATATTAAATCCAAATACCAATAAATTGTGAATGAGTTTATATGTATGTACTAGTGATGTAACGAATGTCTTATTTTGGACATTCGCGAATGCGAATGTCAATGCGAATATCTGCTGCCAACATTCGTGAATGCGAATGCGAATATTCAGTATAAACGTGTGGCAAATGACGTTGACCCTTTAACTTGGTGGAAAGTGAACAAAGAAAGAAACGTTCTTCTGCTTCCTGTAGTACGGCATTATTTAGTTACACCACCAACGAGTGTCCCCGACGAGCGCATATTTAGTGGTGCTGGACTTATTTATACGCCACATGGAAACAGACTTGAAGCAAACAAGGCATCAAAACTACTATTTTTAAAGTTTAATATGCCCCTACTGAGGTTCAATTATTAATATGAAAAATATATATAATTAACTGTTATTTTTTTAAGGGAGAGAAGTATTTTTGTTTGAGAATCTATTTTTTTGTTTGTTTAGAGTTAGACTATTTAATGGTCTATTGTAGAAGAATATAATTTTTGTTTGATAATTTACACACATATATACATATAATCACGCCTCTTTCCCATAGGGGTAGGCAGAGACCACTTCTTTCCACTTGCTACGACCTTGACATGCCACTTTCGCCTCGTCCACATTCATTAATCTCCTCATACATGTTCTTCGGTTCAGGGTACTCCTAACCTGGCCTTTCTTAAGAACGTCCCCGATTTGATTGTGGAACGTCCGCCTCGGTCTTCCCCTTCCAACACTTCCGTTCACATTCGCCTTATAGTCCTTGTTAGTCTCCTTTTATTCCTTTTCTCTACATGGCCGAACCAACTTAACATAACTTTCTCAATCCTTGTCACTACATCTACATTCATTCCACAACGTTCCCTAATCACTCTGTTTTTAATTCTATCACTTAATTTCACGCCAATCATGCTCCTCGGCACTCTCATTTCCACAGCATTTATTCTACTTTCGTGCTTCTTCTGCCATACCCAGCTCTGACTTCCATACATTAGAGTTGGTACAAGCACTCCCCTATGCACAGCTAAGCGAGCCTTCTTAGACAGGCTTTGGCTGCCCATAAAGGTGCGCAAAGCACCATTCACCATATTTCCCTTACACACTCTTCTTTCAATATCACTTTCACATTTACCATCTCTCGCAAATGTAGATCCCAGATATACAAACTCTTGCACTTGTTCTAATATTTCCTCTTCTATACGTATCTTGCAGTCCGTCATAGCTTCTTGCCTTTCAAATACCATAACTTTCGTCTTCTTTATATAAATTTTCATTCCTTTTCTTTCAAAAGCGTCATGTACTGCTGTTACCATCTCTTGCAACTCATTCACCGACGAAGCAAGTAGAACTTGATCGTCAGCGTAGTGAAGACATTTGATAAGTAACCCATTCATTCTCAGTCCATATTCACTCTCTTTTAAATCAGGCCATTAATAGTCCTTTTCCAAAGCCACGAAAGCACAATAGACCTTCTGGTTTTTAGCCAAGAATTTTTCGGCTATGCAACATAAAGAAAAAACCTGATCCGTACATCCCATTCCCTTTCTGAATCCTGCTTGCACATCCCAGATTCTTTCATCCGTCTCTTTATAACTCTCCCTATCAGTACCTTAGTATACAGTTTGCCGACGACGCTGAGAAGGCTTATGCCGCGGTAATTGGCGCAGTCTTGTTGCGACCCGTTTCCCTTGTATAAGGGCACGATTACAGCCTTGCACCAGTCTTCTGGTACTCGACCCTTTCTCCAACACAAGCTGAAAAGGTGGTTCAACTGACTCACCACTACCCCGTCGCCAGCCCTCAGCATTTCGACCGACACTCTATCATATCCCGCAACTTCATATACTTCATTGCCGTCACGATCTCATTTGTACCCATCTCGCAATCTTGATAATTTAAATATTAAAAATATATCTAAAGACTGAGAAAAGTTTAATAGAAGAATTTAATTTTATTAGTTTCATTGCATTAAAATTTTGTGTCACAAGTTCTAATAACAATAAAATTTTTTAGCTTTATTAAAGTAAAAGACAATTTTATTCTTGTTTGCTTAAAGTGTTAACTATTAACTCTTATGTAAAATTATTATATTTATACTATAAATACTATAAACTATATAATATAGATATACTATAAACACTTTGTGATTATGATGACAGCAACTCATACTAAGCTTTTATTTGATTTTAATTATAGTAAAAAATCATAGAAGATTATTTTTGTTTGTTTACATTGCATTTAGGCCATTTACTATTTAGTTTTGTTTGTTAAATTCTTATGACAATTTGATTGTTAGGCTTCATTGCCCAAAGTTAAATAAATATTAATTGTAGAAGTATTTGTAGATTATTATTTTTAGTTTTGTTCAAGAAGATAATTATAACATTAAACTTTGGTAAAAATTCATAGAAGATTATTTTTGTTTGATTACATTCCATTTAGGCCATTTAGTATTTAGTTTTGTTTTTTAAATTGTTATAAGTTTGATTGTTAAGTTTCATTACCTAAAGTTAAATAAAAAAATGATACCAATTGATAAAGTGAAGACCGATAATGTGATTACGAGGTTAAGTTATTTTTATTGCATTAAAAACAAAAGAAATTAATGGAATTGGATTTTCTTATATTAACCACTATTATTACCTACTTAAAAAAATTATACACGCAAAAATATTCCCAAAAACATTCGCAATAATTTCGCGAATGCGAGTGCGAATGCGAATATGCAAAAAATATGCGAATATTCGCGAATGCGAATGCGAATACTCGTTACATCACTGGTATGTACATATGTTTTGTGCGCATATTGGTGCGCATGCGTTTGTCTATGTGTATATGTGTGAGTGTTTTGGTTTATATACCTATATATGTACGCTATTTAAGCATGTTACAAATAATTAGAAATAATAATAAATTAATTAAATAAAAATTGTACTTACTATGTTTAAATCTTGAGGCATATTGTATGTAAGACTATACACACAATATATAGCGTAATACAGTCTGCATACAATATTCTATTCTATGCTATACGTTGTAATGAACCGTACTCATTCAAAAGATTTTACCTGAAAATCAGCGCTGTAACACGTTTGTGATGCAGCTTATGCTGAGGTAGGACCTTTTTTGGTATTTTGTGTATGAATTTTTAAGAATTTTGATTATCTTATGTTTTGGAAATCGAAATAAATGTTTTTCTTTCTTCTTTCTTTCTTATAGAGAGAGCTTCCCTATGAGCTACAAGGATATCTGCTTTTCCTCCTATTGTGGAGGAGGCTTGAGCCCAACAGTAGGACGTGCGAGTTGAAATGAATGAATGATAGATTTAAATATTATAATATGTATTATATCATTTATCGGTTCGCAAAAGTATTTTTATGATGACTAGTGGTCGGCGTGTGGTCGAAATTCGGCCATAATTCATTTTAATAAATTTTTCTGCTACACAATTTTCTTTAATTTTATTTATGTAATTTGAGCAAGATGTATTTCACTAATAACTACTATATAAGCACAAATCTCTATTAGACATTGTGACCATAATTATGATTGTTTGACCTTCAGTTCGACCAGAGATTTTAACCGTAAACAAAAGTGTATAAGCGTTGCTACGCAACACACACACGCAAACGTGCGTGCGCGTGTGTGTGTAGCGATTTCGTTGTAGTGTGCGTCATGCCTTTTTTAATGAATTTAATTTATTTCTAATCCATTATTGTATGAAATTTCAGTTTTATGCACTTCTCCTCATTATATACTTCAACCGTACCAAATTTCATACATGTCCATCCACGTAATTTTCGTAAAAAGGGGTACAAAGTTTTCGTTTCGCGTATATATATATATATAGATACAATAATAGGTTCCTTAAGCTATGTTAAATCTATGTGCCATACTGCTGCGATTCACGTAGTTATACATCCCCTTATTTACTGGCTTATTAGCCTAATTTGCTTCATGTCACCCGCTTTGCATAGTGAAGCTTTTTCCGAGACTTCATGAGGGCCAAACCTCGGTGCCTTATACGGAGACCATTATAGGTACCGGTTTATAGGAGTTACAGTGGTGGAAATGTGTGGTGGGATTAGTCCCAAAAAAATGCTACAATAAGTAATTCATTAAGTTTAAATTGTTCCGCAGTCTTACGAATTTCGCGACGTTCACACAGAAGTCCTTAGTGTTCTTCGTAACTACGTTGAGACTGAGGAAAATGCCAGCCATGTTTACCAATCAGGATGCATATTAAGGCTTCTCGCTTATTTAGATATGGCATTACCTGCAATGAAGCCAAGCTGTTTGGCTGTGCTGACAAAAATGTCTTTCACTTCTAATGGCAGAGATGTAAGTTGGATGAAAATACGTTTCGTTAATACTTATCAAACTAAATTTCAAATGTAAATGGTATTAGATTAAGAATACAATTTTAACTCAATAGTGATAGAAACCGTGATGCCTTATAAGACAATATTAAAAAACATAGCAGAACAAAGGTATTTTTACAAACAAATAAACGATATTTCTGTATGTTTTACCACCCTTAGCCATGGTTGTCGTAAAAGACGACTTAGGGATATGAAATGCCCTTTTTTTTGGGGGGTAGGGTTACGGTCGGAGCACTCCTCGCACCACTCCGTCCGGGGCGACAGAGGGACGTAAGCACACACACCCGTAACCCACCCGTGACACGTCACCTTCGTCGTTGGAAGGGATATGATATGCCTATGACTGTATCGCTGCAAGAAATGAAAACTCGAAATTAAACCTTCCCAATCCGTCTGACCAGTTTGGTATAGTAGGTCAATTTTTGATGCATGACTTCTGATGCTTACCTATTTTTAGGCATATTATCGCATTTGTATTGAATCTTAATTACCCGACGTTTCAAACACTTTTCAGCATTCATTATTACGGACGGACCATTCCTCTTATTGGGGAAGAAGCTTGAGCTCAGAAGTGGGACTTATATAAACGAAGATAATAATAAATTGATATTAACATACAAATAACACTATTGAATACGTCTTTATATCGGAGGGAACTTACAATTAACTAAAAAAAATACATTTAAATCCTTTATGGGTCGCACAGATGATTGTTCTGCTTGGGAATTTAATCCATAATATTCATGAAAGAAGGCTTCTACTTAGGCTAATAAGACATTTAAGGCGTATTTAAAGCAAGTTGCTACATATCTAATAATAGCATGATGAAGTAATTAGCGATTGAACATTAAAAAGCGCTTCGTTTCAGGCTCTGTTTGAAACTAGCACCGATTTAGTTTTCTGCCAGCAACTATTGAGTTCTAATGTGGAATTATTATCTGACGCGGCCATGGGCGTTGCCAACATGACGAAACTTCTACCATCAGCTGTCCGCATGTCCGATACTAATATTATTGAAGCTCTTTGTGGTAAACATTCATTACTTTCATACACAATTTTGTCACTCATCTATTTCGTTAATTATGAAAAAGGCATAGCCCATTAACTCAAAATAGAGAAATCTGAACAATGCCAGCGTAACTATGGTAAGCATTTATTATATTTGAAAGTTAAAGTTTGATGATTTGGTTATAAAACATGTTTTCTTTTCTCTTTCCCCATGACTGTATTCTGCTTGAAATTTCTCGTCCTACTTCTTTTTAACCCCCGATCGATACCAGAAAGGGATGTTAAAAGTCTGACGAGTCTCTGTTCTGCGATATCACAGACGGACGTCTGTGATATCGCAGCTTCTAAATGAATGAACCAATTATGATGCGGTTTTTTGTTTGAAAGCAGATGTAGTCGAGATGATTCTTAACTACGGTTTATAAATATCTTATTCAGGTGTTCCAAAGTCTGCTCCATATTAGCAGCCGTAGGCACCTTAGACGTAGAATGAATATTTACATAATTTTCAAACATATGATATCATCATCATCTTGCTCTTATCCCAATTACTTGGGGTCGACGCAATATGTCATCTGTTTTGACATATTGCAAAAAGTTTCAGCAATGACTTTTATGACCGACCGCCTGCCTGACGTCAACCCTCCTTGGGAATGTAATCGTTGACCCAAATGGTACCAGATGGAGTTGGTCCGGATCAATCTAGGGCTCTTAGTCGTCTTTTACGACACCCACGAGCAAAGCAAGGGTTGGTAGTATTCGAAGCCGCTACCACACAGCAACATATGATATGTGACATAAAATTTAAAACAACACTGTGCGATGGTGCCACTAAACTGTTTTGATGGAGCTCGACGGCAGGAGACGAAGTCTTGGATTGCCTATTAGTAAACCCTTCAATATTGGTTTCACTAGATTCATCATAAATAGTTCTATTAATTTCTCTTGATGACGAGAACAAGATGCCTGCTATTAGAGACACCTTCCACAACAAGAGGCATTGACCTACTATACCACACTGTTCGGACGGGTTGGCATAGGGTTTTATTTCAAGTTTACTTTCTTTTGCATAGATGTTAAATGCACATTGCTAAAGAGGTGGTGAATTGTAATAGCAATAGGGCAGTTTTATTCTTGTTCTTTGATACAGTGGTAATGTAGTTATTAGAAGACGACTACAGAATACGATATGTAGATATGGCAATTTTTTTTTATTATGGATGGGCTACGGTCAGCGCACCCGCCACCCGGCTCCGTCCGGGGCGACAGACGGGCGGCCACTCATAAAGCACGTAACCTTCGTCGTTGGCGCCGACCACCGGTGCAGATATGCTAGATAAGGATGACTCGAAATAAAACCCTATACCAACCTATTTGACCAGCATGTTATCTAATGATTTCTGATGTTTACGCGAGTATTATACATTTTAAATAAAACTACTTTACGGATTTTATCGCGTTTGTATTTGATTTCCGATTACCCGACGTTTCGAACACTTTACAGCGTTCATGATCACGGGTGGACTAAGATGTCTCACTCTCTCTCAGCATGTTATCGTTCGTTCGTTTCAGCTCATATACGTCCCACTGTTGGGTTCGAGCCTTCTCCACAATAGGAGGTAAATTGACCTTACCATGCTGGTCAGTTAGTCGTCTTTTATGACATTTACGTCACCATTAGGAAATACCTTTCCCGGTATAGTAGGTCAATTTCCCTCTCATTTTCAAGGGGGCTATAGCCTAGTAGCAATATGAATGGCCTGAAATGATAAATGAGTGATTATTTGCAGCTTTACTTAAATGCTATTTCAGCTATTCTTGGCGACGACGCTGCTGTTTGGTTCTACATTAGAATCAACGCACTTCGGGCGCTGGCCGAGTTGTGTCGTATTATACCAAAGGCCGCCTTCAGTCTTGTGGAACCGAAGACTTTTATGGCTTTAAGGAATATTAATAACAAATGTACTTGTTTTGTTTATTGTTTTATGTATCTATTTATTAATGATGTCAATTGTTGGATATTAGTATCCCTACAAGTAAAAGATAATCCGATGATTGGCAGCTGATTTTTATGATGGCCATGACGAGGTAAGGTCATCACAAGGTCATCAAGGTATATCACCATGATATACTATTTTAGTGGGTTCAAGAATCTCTAATAATTTGACACGCTAGATAGTGTTATGACCAATTTCAATAAATTATATGTTTATCTTAAATTTGTACAGAGCAGCGTCTGTCAGTCGAGTCAGCTAGTATGAACATAAATTATTACTATATTGCGGTAGATACGTGGGCCTGTTTACATGATGATAATTTAAGTTATCAAGGAGACTTTAAGGTAACATGGAGTATTATAACAATAACAATTTCTCTTTTTCTGTAAGAATACAATTGCCGATCCTTTTTTCGAGCCTGTGGGTATCGTAAAAGACGACTAAGGGATTATTGCAGACAAAATCTATGCGAGAAAAGGCAAATTCGGAATAAAACCCTATAACGACCCGTCTGACCAGCGTGGCATTGTAGGTCAACTTCCCTCCCATTGTGGAGGAGGCTCGAGTCAAGCTTTGGGACGTATACGAGCTATGATAATAAAATAACTCTATAGCTATAAATGTGTAAATTGTGACTGATATATTTTTAATATCGCATAGATAAAGATACGCCCATAGAAGCACAACGTTTAGCGGTGCAAGTGTATATAAACTTACAGAACTATCACGTAAGCACGAAAGCTATGCTCAACGCAGAATTCATGCAGGAGCTATTGAATATCATGCAGGTATGAAATAATTTTGCACTACAGTCGCTGAAAGATGTGTTTCAGGTTTAGCTATATTAGTTGTAATTCTCAGCATGCGTGCGCCTCGATTGTCTGCATGGTGGCGGAGTAAGAATACAATTCACACCCTGCCTGAGGGTGTCGTAACGACTAAGGGTTATGATATGCAGATAATTTTTATATAAGAGAAGGGCAATTCTATGACAGTACGTTTGACCAGACATATTACACTATCTTGAGATAAATTTTATTTCTTGTTTCTTTATTCGCATTTATATTTTTTTATTAGCTTCACATGTACTAATTGACTACTGTGTGGCGGCTATTAATACTACCAACATTTATGTTCCTCGTGAGTGTCGTAAAATACGACTAAGAGCGTTACATCGACTTGGACGAACTATATTATATCTAATCGTCTATGATCCCAATCTCATCGACAGATTACGAGTCGCTGGAGTAGCGGAGAGACTGATTCACTCTTTGTACTCTACCGGCTCTTTCAATTCTCTGAGAAACTCGGCGTTTTACCATCTTTCCGCTCGACAGGGTACCAGGTTTTGTCCATTTCACCTGGAAACGTTATGTGGTCTAACTGCACGTTTCCAATGATCATTTTCCCATTTTACGTACAAGATCTGGAATGTATTACCTGCTGTTGCATTTTTCAAACTCCATGACATGGCCTTCTTTAAAAAAGGTTTAAGAAGAGTATATTTTCATAGTAGGTAGCGGCCTAGCTTTGAACCTAGTATGCCTCCATGCGCTGTAGCATCACTTACCACCAGGTGTGCTGTTTGATCGTTTGCCATCATCAGGAATTTAAAGGATTAATATATCTTTTTAGCGCATTGATATCAGTTTGAAGATAATGACGTGCAATGTATTATCTGGTCTGATGAATGAAGATATTGCACAGGAGTTATTTACTGCACGAAAAGGCGAAGCGGTTAATAATTATTTATATCTACTACAATGTTCATTAATTAACTATTTACATCAAATAAAACGTTGCTGTCTGTGTGGTGACGGTAAAAGAATACAATTCACCACTCCCTATCATGCGTGTGGATGTCGTAAAAGACGGCTAAGAGATATAATAAGCATATAACATCTATGCAAGAGGTAGATAACCTGAAACAAACCCTATACCAACTGTTTGACCAGGATGGTATAGTAAGGTCAATTTCTCTCCTATTCTGGAGGAGGCCCAAGCCCAACAGCGGGCGTATATGGCTAATAATTCTTACGTGGAGGTCGTAAAAGTTGTTTAAGATCTCTACGTCGATCAGGACCAATTTTACTCGATGGCCTCTGGTGAACGATTTAATTTAGGAAGGAGGTAGAGTAGAAAATAAACTTATTGTCAAAACGTTTGTAATATGAACTATGGAAGAAGTGTACATATTGTGTAGACCTCAAGTAATTGGAATAAAAACAGAATGAGTACCTGTTAAACTTTTAACAATAAATTATTTATGCTAGGGTTACCAACTGCAAATTTAATTAACTAGAATTTAAGTTGGTAAAATCAGGATAATGCAGTGTAAAATCAAGATGCAGTAATAGAGAGACAATACTAGAGAGAAAGAGATCACAAAGTAGCACGCTGCGTGCCTTTGTTTCAAAATAGCAAGTCAGCGCTAACTTTCGCAAACCGTGAGGCCGCCTGTATTGTAAAAATTGTAAGAGTGGCGTACGAATACAATACACGACTTACTCAGAGCGCTTTAAAAATACAAGATGCTACTTAAAAACTATCCAGGATATCCCAGGATACTACAAAATCTAGGATATGTCCTGAGAAAACACCTACCTAGGACGGAACTCCTTCTAAATGGCTCGACTGATTTTTGAAGTTTTTTTTGTGTATATTCCAGTGAAGTAGAGTATGATTAAGATTAATTATTGGAGTTAGTAGGTGGCGCTGCGATCGATTTCAAGGAGATTTTTTTAAAATTTGAACGGGACAGCGTCTGTTGGGTCAACTAGTAAAAGTATAACTGACATTTCCAATTTTTAGCCTAAATGCGCTTCAGTTGAGCACAAAGCTCCTTTAAATAAGGTCAATTAGGCTATAATACTATGCCATCCAGACTTATGATTCGGAGTATTTTTATGGTTTTCAGTGATCATAGAAGTTTTCTGCTTAATAATTTTTACGATATCTACTGGCAAGGTAGAAAGAGTTGATGATCATTTTATTCTTACTCTATTACCGCGCGGCAAAGAGTTCTAGAGTTACTACGGCGCTATTATTTTCTAAGGTTACATATTTTTGTAATGATTTATTATTTTAGAAAATTACTTAATTTGGTAATTATTGTCAGATGATGTCCAATAATTTGCACATTGAGCATGTGGGCCTCCGTACGGCTTTGTGTATACTAATAACGACAAGCGTTACCGACGAAGGCGCAGAGGTCTACTTGGAACTTGGGACCATACATTAGTAAGTTTATTTTTAGGCGAAAAGTGACTGGTTATCTTGGCCTGGATAAACTAACAGACTTTAACTAATAGCGCACTAGGAAAGTGCACTAATAAATATTAATATGACCGTGTAGTGACGGATTAAGAATACAATTCACCACCCTGTCACTGGCCCATGGGTATCGTAAAAGACGACTAAGGGATATAATATGATAGATGTTTATACTATGCAAGAAAAGGAAAACTCGAAACAAAACCCTGTAGCGACATGTCTGACCAGCACGGTGTAGTAGATTAATTTCCCTCCCATGGTGGAGGAGGCCCGAGCCAAGCAGTGGGACGTTTATGGGCTGAGATGAATAATATGACCATGGAGATAAAATCTTTCAGTCAAATAAATTGTTGGCTTAACTATCTCAATTTAATTTAACCAAGTCATATACATTTTTTTTAAACTTTTAGCATAATATTCCACTCCTTCATATTTAGTACCTTATTCATAATAACAGTCCGCAAGTAACTCAAATCTTTACTACCATATTAATTGAGCATGACAACCAAATTAACGATTTCTCTAGGAATTTTCACAGACCATGAAAATAAATGTAAACTTATTATATCATATTCACTACACCTTAGCACGTTCTGTATTACATTATATGAAATACCAGAAAATTATTCAATAACATTGTTAAACAATAAAGTATTGAATATAATTTAGGAGCACCACAGGTTATTTTCATGTTCCCGCCAAAGTGTAATTTTATAAAATTAATTCTACTAATTAATCTACTAATTCCATAAAATGTACATACAGTATGGTGGGCAATAGACAAGCTCGTTACGCCGTTGGTGCGTGGGAGGCAGCATTAGAAGCAATCTTCAAACATCATCCCTCCGCCAAACTGGCGTACACAGGACGACTTGAAATCAATGACTTTACTTCGGTACGGTTAAGTTATTGACCTAAGTTATTAAGAGGTTTGATATTTTTTTTTATTGATGTTGGTTTCGAACGAACAAACAGTACACCTGAGAGTAAGTGATACTGACGCTCATGGACCTTTGCTAACCTAGGCTTACGGTGAAGGAAGTAAAGGGTGGGTGATTGGGTGCAATGAGGTTCGGTGAAACTAAATGTATCACAAAAACCCACTACACGCAGACATCCTCAGGAAGTTGGGCTTCTAATTCGCTTGCTCACTGTACGAAGTGCAGTAATAAATTACTTCTACTCGGTTTTTCTGCGACAGTTTGGTACTACCCCGGACGAACCGGGCCACAGCTTTAAAAGACTGTCGACAGTGTAGTCCTGCCACAAATAACATATACATAGACATACCCTGTCATTTATGACGATAAGTGAACCAGTATGATGCCAGTTTAAGCGTACGATGAGGACCTCAATCCCTTATATTCCCGTGGGTATCGTTAAGCCCGGCTTAGGAATTACCAGAATAATATACAGCAGCACTCTTCAAGAAACCTAATAACGTTAACAGCCGTTGGCAATCCACCTACCAAAGATGATTTAAGGACGCGCAGTGGCTTGTTGTTTCCTATACCATTTTAGATGCTATAACCCCGGGTTGAACTCAGATCATAGCCTGCCAGCAAAATCCTACCAGGAATGCAATAAAAATATCTGTGAACTAGCAATACTTTTTAATATACCTGTTGTCCCAATTATTATAATCTATACCAATAAATAAAATTGGAGTGTCTGTTTGTAATGTCAAAATAATAGACTTTTTTCATGCTCACACGGTAGCACGATACCTATGCCTAAAATAGCAATTAAAAAATTTTTGTCTGTCTGTCTGTCTGTTTGTTCCGGGTAATCTTCAAAACGGCTGGACCGATTTCAAAAATTCTTTCACCAATGGAAAGCTATAATATCAGGGCGTAAACTAAGCTATATTTTATCCCGGTATTCCCACGGGAACGGGAACTTCGCGAGTAAAACCACTATAACCTATAACCGAAGCGAAGCGAGGGCGGATTCCTAGTCTATATATATATAAAAGAAAGACGTATTAGTTACACTATTTATAACTTAAGAACGGCTGTACCAATTTACCTGAAAGTTGGCGGGGAGATAGTTTGGAACCAGGAGACGGACATAGGCTACTTAGCTTTTTATTCCGTCCGACCGGGTTCCCGTGGAACTTGACATAAAACGTCAAAGAGAATACAAGTCACTATAAAACGTGGTATAACAAAAACACATCATGTAATAACAAAATGCAAATGACAGCTATAGACAGACTACATTTTTGGAAATTTAGAAAATATATTTACGAAAAAAATTATGGCAGTACGAAGTTCGCCGGGTCGGCTAGTTTAAAATATAATCTAGTATTGACGAATGAAATGTGTGTTATATTTTTATTCATTTTTCATGTGAACGCAATAACATACCTGAAATTCTATAAAGGTTCCTGTAATTCAAAGATCTTAATTATAAATATTCTTTTTCCGTATGGTGACCGGAGTAAGAATACAATTCACCACACTCTTTCTTGTCTATGTATAGGTGTTGTAAAAAACGACTAAGAGTTATGTTGATAATATCTATGCAAGAGAAGGGATACCCAAAATAAAACCCTTTACCAACATGTCTGACCAACGCAGTATAGTAGATCAATTTCCCTCCTATTATATTATTATTACTTATTATATGAGCTGTGATGATAATGGTGAAATATCCATGTTAATATTATTCTTCTGTATGTGATGAACGTGTGAAGACTATGTGTATGCATCACATACAGAAGAAAGTGACCGAGATCTTCTTTAACAGTTGGACTGCTTTTGATAAAGGTTTAAAGTAACAATTGGATCTGATAGATGGCACTACGATCGGTTCCAAGGAATTCTAATTTTTTAGATTTTTTAAAAACTGGCTTGCTGAGTCATTATATTTATAAATTTTATCAGTATAAGTTTTTGAATAATTTAATTTGCCAAAGAAGTCCGTACGGTACGTTAAACTTGTGATTCATAAATTTAGTATAAATACTCTTCAGAATTAGTGCTCTTCAGTAATATTGTTAATGTTTGTTTTATTAAAGTTTGAATTCTCTCAGGAGGGTTTCTACTGCTTAAAGCGTCTTGGCAAGCGTTTTCCTACGATACAAGAAATGGTATCTAATCCAAAACTATACACCGATCCTGTTTACATCTGCATGTTTCATCAGCCACCATGGGATGATGGCTCTGGACTTGATATTAGGATACCCCATGGTGAGTGGTATATATATATATATATATATATATATATATGACATCTAAGCCGTATATGAATTGACTAAAATAAAAAAAAAAACATTTTCTCTGTCAGATAAATCTGAATCTACTTCGCCATTATCGTTGTCGAGCGTACAGATTCCAAATTTACCCGATGACGTCAATCTAAGAAGTTATCTCCTTAAACTTAAAATGTGGTTTGGTGATCCGTAAGTATTTTCAAATTTGTTAAATTTTAATAGATAAAAATGTGTAATATAAAAATATGTATGTGGCAAACAAACAAACAGTAGGGGAGAGCAGTTAGGATTCGTACACTTTTTACACTAGGTCATTTAAAACCAAAACTAATAGCTATTTCAAGATAAATATAATGATACTGAATTATCTACCTATCTGACTTTAACAGTAATGTAGATCAGGTTTGATATAATGTAACATGACAGAGCTATAAAAAATTCCTAAAAATGGAAATCGTACGAAAGCACCCCACACGCGGGGTAGCTTCGTACAGTGAAGAGGGTACATTTGTACATAGTGGGGAGCCTTCGCACACAGTAATTGAGAACGCTATTTGTATGAAATTAAACTTTTATTGAGATACAAATTACGACAGAATACACCTTAAACGTCGTGATAATTAACAATGACTATATGTTACTTATATTATTTAACAAACAACTTTTTAAAATGTACGTCATAAAATCGACATTTAAATATAACAATTAGGGTAACATGTTACAATCACATAATAAATCTATTGCACATTGTACATAGTAAGATATTTTTAAATACATAAATATTTGCTGTTCTTACTGTAGCTGCAGATTTGGGCTGCGGCATTACGTACAGACCATGTCTGACGAGTATACTGTGCTGTCGCCTTTGATACCAGGAAAAACGAATTTTCAAGCGCCCGGCTTCTTTCTCGAAAATGAAACTACATTTCATGGGACTGTATTTCGTTAGAACCTGTTCAATATAATGTAAAATAGTCTTTTTCTTCTCGAATTTAACCAAGACAAACGTTTTTTCGTTAATGTTTTCCAGTGGCATTCACAACTGGCATTTCATTTTCAATATCAGTACCTTCAAACATTTCTTCGAAGAGAGAACACGAACTTTCTCGTAAACTTATATCTGTCTGGTCTTCGCTGTCAGTCTCTATAGTTTTCTTTTGCTTCTTTGATTTGGTTTCTTTATTATCTAATAGCAAATTCAACGTTCGGTTCATTTTCTTAGCCTTAGCTTTTCTCTCTTGCTCTTGTCTTCATCTCTTTTGATTTTTCATTTTCTATCAGTCTGTTTTTCTCAGGAGTATCTGTATCCTGGCATGATCCTGAAATGATATTTTAATTTAACGAACTTTCTGAACGAACGCAGGGTGCATTCCTACAGTACGAATCCACCCATTCATAACTGTACGAAGGTACCCCAACCGAAACATTCATAACATAATTTCAAAATAAAAATAACAATTGAAGTTACTACAAAATTTATGTTTACATATTAATGTAAGGTACTTATTCAAAAACTATTATAAATTACTTTAGCAAATTGCGCAAAATTTATTGGGAATAAATGTTTTCAAAGATGAATCGAAAAATTATTTACATGGTCTAAAAACATGTATCGACTTCTACCAACGAAGTTCAGTGCGGCAGTGCTACCTGGCTTACTTGTGTGTCCTTACGCATGTGTGGGCCTCGCATGCACACAAATTAAAATGCGTCAACATGTAGAATAGTATAGATATGACTCCTGTACGAATGCTCCCTCTGTACGAATCCTACCTGCTCTCCCCTACACCGCTCATAGGCCTTTGCTAAGCCGCTGTCTACCATGAAGAAAGTAAAGGAAATGTGATGCCATACAATGAGGTAATTTGGTGGTACAAAAGGTATCAATAACACCCACCACACGCAAACACCCTCAGAGAATTGGGCTTCTGGCTCTCTCGACCAACGAACGAAGTGCAGTAACAATTTGCTACTACTCAGGTAGTCCCGGGAAATTATTTTAATTGTCTTGGGACCCGAAACAAATTTAATTAGAAAAGAAGAAAACAGGAGGAGTTCGAGGAGATGAATTCCACTTCCCTCTTATGCAATGCGACACATATGAAGCAAAATTGACTAGTTAGTAAATAAGAGGAGGTGCAGCTACGATAAACGCAGCCGCACAGCGCCAGGAATATGAGAGAGTTTGAAGGGGCCTATATGAGCCTTATGATTGACTATATAAATGTCAAAAACTATATGAATGAAATATTAAAAAGATATGTAATTAGTTCGATTTCTTTGAATATTTATGGACGATAAAATAATAAAAATAATAAAATCGGGTACAAACTACACCCTTAGAACAATAATTTTTTTCATAGCAGAATTAGTTCCCTTAATCAAACCTATAATTCTTAGTACTGGATTTCATTGCTTAAATATTATGATATCTCAGTCAATTATTCTTCACATCGTACCTGTATTTATGAATTATTTTACAATTAATGTTTTCAGATCAAAGTCTTTACAGTACATTGAAATAGAAGAAGCACATTTTGATGTGAGGTGAGAATTATGTTTGTTAGTTTATAAATATGATACGACATCATTCTTTCAAAAGGATTAGCGTGCAAATATCGTGCAAATCTATATATGTAAAAGAAGAAGCTGACTGATTGATGTATTAACCCACAGCCGAAACTACTGGGACTAGAACCTTTGTAGGTTGGTTCTTTTTATAATGTAGGCGAGCATTAAGAACGAATTTTTGGAAATTTATCCCCAAGTTAGTGAAAACGAGTGCGAAAATTTGAATGAAGAAAGTCCGTCATTTTTGAGTATAGAGCTATAAAAATCAGTATATAGCAGCTCCGTTGAAATAAAAAATAACTGTGTCTAGTAATTCAATAGCTAAGGGTGTAAAACATTGGTTGGAAGTATGTATAGAGAGCAGAAATGCTTCGTATAAATAAAAAGTTTGTATGGGACAAGTTTAGTTAAAATGTCTTTCGAACCAGAATGTATTTCTTTTTTTTAATATAAAGCTTTATGCTTTACTTACTATACCTGGATGCTATAAACGACACCAGATCACGAGTTAGGTATTAGAGCTGCCATCACTCCCTTTAACCATATTGCAAGGAAGGGAGAGGCTCGACTTAGCGACCACGGTCGGATTAGGTTAATGGATATTAGCAAATTTCCAATCACGGTTTACATAGGTACCGAGATAAATGCGACGAAGTGTCCACATCTCTGAAACAAACGGCCCAGTTGTTGGCGGAATTTGTTGCTGTTCAGATGAGTGGATTGACACAGGAAAGAGATTGTTCGATGCCTAGTGTGGATTTACATTTGGGCGACTTAATGGTAAGTGACTGAATACCTATTTTTTTCCTACTTCGTAATTATTTTTCATATCTATACCAATAAATAAAATTGGAGTGTCTGTTTGTAATGTCAAAATAATAGGCTTTTTTCATGCTCACACGGTTATTTACACGACACCTATGCCTAAAATAGCAATTAAAAAATTTTTGTCTGTCTGTCTGTTTGTTCCGGGTAATCTTCAAAACGGCTGGACCGATTTCAAAAATTTTTTCACCAATGGAAAGCTATACTATCAGGGCGTAAACTAGGCTATATTTTATCCCGGTATTCCCACAGGAACGGGAACTACGCAGGTAAAACGACTATAACCTATAACCGAAGCGAAGCGAGGGCGGGTTGCTAGTTATAAAAATATAATGTTAAATTAATATTATTTTATTTGCATAAAATATGAAGAAGAAAAGGTGTAGAAAGAAGAAAAAAGAGAACCGAAGATAAAAGAAGGATAATTCGAAATAAAAACCTAATACTTACCTGTCTGACTGGCGTGATATAGTAACTAATTTTCTCTCCAATTGTGGAGGACTTTCGTGTCTAGCTGTTGAAACACAATCCAGTTCAGCTGTTGATGTCCCACTGCTGGACTATGTGAGTTGAGATGATGATGATGAGAAAGATGCATAATATATACCTAATTCATGTTATTTCAGAAATAATTACATTTAAAATCTATTTAATTTATTATTATACAAAAATAATGAGTATTAAATTACTTTATGTATTTATAAAAATTCACGTAGGGGAATTCAAGAAGGGGATGACGCTATCACGATCGCCCAAGAAAGGGCCTACACAGCTCGCGCAGCGATAACGCAAAAAACTCCGCGGTATCGGCCTCGCCGACGAGGTCGAAAACCGCGGCGCGTAAAAGTCATTAACATAAACGTGGCCACGCCCACTTTGCTTTCAGCGACGCCCCGAGCCGAGGTCCGTTCCCCACAGGGGGAGCCCTCGGGCGATGTTCGCTTAACTTACCCGAGTTGAGAGCCTTCCGCTCGCCCATTGACCGCGTTAAGCTGTCAAGGTCATCTGCGACCAACAGCTACACAAACAACAAAAAAACAAAAATGTTGACAGGCCGGTCCGTACGGGGTAGTACTACATTGAGCAGAAAATCGACGTCTGAGTAGTAGTAATTTGTTACTGTGTTTCGTTCGATGAGCGAAAGTGCCGCAAACCCAACTTTCTGAGGGTGTTTGCATGTAGTTTTAGTGATGCCTTTAGTATCATCGAACCTCATTGCACGCTTTCACACTCCCTTCACTTTTTTCGCGGTAGGCAGCGGCCTTGCAAAGGTCCATGAGCGGCAGCAACACACCATCAGGCATAAGTGGGATAGGCATTAATAATTATGGCCACTCTTATACCCTATTGCCATGCTGATTCCCAGTACCCGATACGGTCGTCTGGATGAGCGAGTAGACTTCCATTAGTGTAGCAGTCCACCATCTTCAGAAAGCCCGATGCCGTAAAGGTGACTCTTCGGATATTTTGAAGTCGATGAGGACAATATCTGAACAGGTAATCTGCCAGGCCGGCCCTCGAGATCAAGGACGATTCCCTCTAGTAATACCAGCGTTCAGTCCAACGGCAAATGGAAGGGGATACTACTATAAGCTAGCTATAGGGACCGAACACCGATATTCCATCTCCGCGGACGGATTGGGCGGGGTTTGTTCATGTTGATTTGCCTACCACAAAAAATAGTGATACTCACGGGAAAAGAATGGGTTATGATTATAATAGTTTTGCTTCGTCACTACTATAGCTAATCATCACGGCTCATATACGTCCCACTGCTGGGCCTCCTCCCCATTAGGAGGGCAATTGAGCTTACTATACGATGCTGTTCAGACAGGTTGGTATTTTTTTTTTGTTTTTTATGGGAGGGCTATGGTAGGCGCACGCGCGGTCCAGTCCATGCGGGGCGATGAAAGGACGGCGCGCGGGCCCATAACCCACCCGTACCCACGTCACCTCATTGTTGGGCAGACCACCGGAGCAGATGTGACTTGTCGTCAGTGGTCGGCCCAACGGAATACCCTTTCGGGTAACCTCATCTCTCGACGTCCTGGGACGTCGGTCGCCGTCGCCCGGTCAACCTCGCTGCGGGTGACGCACAATTCCCCGGTCCGATCACCCGCGGCCTCGGCTAGGGCGACATTAGGCGCAGATACTCGCGCCTGCGCCGCCCGAGTGGCCGGCGGCGGAACGTGTCGCCGAATAAGAGCTCTACTCGCATACGATCCGCCGCCTCCTTCCGTGAGATAACGGCCTCACAGAAGGCGGCGACCGCGTCCAGACAGACAACAACAACAACCAGACAGGTTGATATAGCGTTTTTTTTGGAGTTTTCGTTCTCTTGCATCTGTATGAGATCCCATAACGTCTTTTACGACACCCACAAAGAAGATAGGGAGTGGTGATTTGTATTTTTATTCCGTCACCACACGCAGTATATATGTATAATATTATGGCTGTTACAGACTGAACTAAAATCATCAATTATCGGCATTGGCTGGGTGAAGTGTGGTGGACCGCTAGAAAAGGCTATCCTGTACAAGGTGTTGGCTGATCGCATTGGGCTGCCGTGCGCCCTGTATCGTACTACCAGTGCATATGCTTGGTGCGAAGTTGCTGTGCCCGAAATAGACCCGGTAACACGCTATTTTATAATAAATATCCCTCTCTATATTTACCATCACCTAATTTGAACTGGGAGTAAAAACTGATTGAGGAATCACTAGATCAATAGTCTGCAGCATTCTCCTGACAAACTTACGATGGTTTGAGCGTGAAGTTGTGATGTTTGCCCCGATTGGAGGACCTATTGAGGGGTTGATGTATGAACCCAACAGCTCAAGAGTTCCGTAATGGGCATCTTGTTATTTGCCGTACGAGTACTGTGGAGAGTTGAAACATCATAGCCGAACTTAAATAGGCGGTAAGCATATTCTGTGATAATCTGCTGGTCACAAACTACATACCTTGTTATTAAGAATAGATAAAAAGAAATGCAAGAATTATCATCTCGACTCACACACGTCACACTCTGGTTGCCAGCCTCTTCCAGAAAGGGAGGGAACTTAAGCAACTGCGCCACGATGGTCAGATAGCTTGGTATAAGGTTATATTTAGAGGTTTTGTTGTTTGGATGTTATCTGCATATTATATTCTTTAATTGTCTTTTACGATATCCAAGGGTATGATATGTATTGGGTTAATTGTGTTCATACTTCGTCTCATGGGCCTAGCCAAGTCTTAATTTCGGAGGGGGGGTTCAAGAAAATAAAAAAGGCTTAAAATGAGTGTTCGCGTCAATAACCGCGACGAGTGATATTCGTCTAAGTCCGTCTAGATTCGGGTGATTTCGTCGTGCTCTCGCGCTGCTGAGACTCTTTTTTTTTTTTTTTTTTTTTTTTATGGGTGGGCTATGGTAAGCGCACGCGCGGTCCAATCCATCCGGGGCGATGAAAGGACGGCGCGCGGGCCCATAACCCACCCGTACCCACGTCACCTCGTTGTTGGGCCGACCACCGGAGCAGATGTGACTTGTCGTCAGTGGTCGGCCCGACGGAATACCCTTTCGGGTATCCTCACCTCTCGACGTACTGGGACGTCGGTCGCCGTCGCGCGGTCAGCCTCTCCGCGGGTGACGGACAATTCCCCGGTCCGATCACCCGCGGCCTCGGCTAGGGCGGCATTAGGCGCAGATACTCGCGCCTGCGCCGCCCGAGTCGCCGGCGGCGGAACGTGTCGCCGAATAGGAGCTCTACTCGCACACGATCCGCCGCCTCCTTCCGTGAGATTACGGCCTCACAGAAGGCGGCGACCGCGTCCCAGTTCCTGACGCTGACGAGCATCTCCCTGGCGATGGTCGGCAGCGCCAGGTCGGCACCGATAATTGCGACGAGTTCACGGCGATCCCCCTCCCATGCAGCACACTCCTCGAGCGTGTGCTGCGCCGTGTCCTCGTCGCAACTGCAGTGGTGGCAGGACGGTGTGCTCTCCCTCCTGACAATCTTGTGCAGGTACTTCCCGAAGCAACCGTGCCCCGTCAGCACCTGCACCAGTCGGAAGGAAAGCACCCCGTGCGTCCGCTCCAACCACTCCATCAGCACCGGCCGGAGGGCCTCGACAGTCCTGACACCGTACCGAGGACTCTCCAGCCGGACTGCCCAACGGGCAATTACTTCTCGGCGGGCGTCGACCCGCCAGGCGGTGATCTCATTGATGGAGACCATGCTGCCGCGGGCGCGCGTCTCCGACACCCGCCGATAAATGTCGGCGAGCATCTCCGCCTCCAGGTCCCACGGGGGGGTTCCGGCCAGGAGGCACGCTGCCTCCGTCGCCACCGTGCGGTAACCCCGTATGGCCCTGATCGCCATGACCCTCTGTGGTCGCCACAGGAGGGCCCTAAGACGGACGGTCAGGGACCCCGCTCACACCGGTGCGCCGTAAAGGGCCATCGACCGGATCACCCCCACGTACAGCTGTCGGCACGTAGCACTGGGTCCACCCACATTCGGCATCAGCCGCGAAAGGGCGGACGCCGCGCCGACAAGCCGGGGAACAAGTCGATGGAGATGCTCCCGGAACCAAAAATGCCCGTCGAGCACCAGGCCCAAGTACTTCATGTGGGCCTGGATGCTGATGGTGACCGAATTCACGGTGATCGAAGCGCCGGCGGGAGGCCCGGCGGTACGGAGGCCATGGAACAAAAGGGCCTCCGTCTTTTCCAGGGCTACCCTCAACCCCAGCGCTTCGATCCGCCTGACAATCTCCTCGGTGTCGAGAGTTGCCAGGCGTGCCGCCTCCTCGAGCGTCCCACCCCGGGCTGTGACGAGTGTGTCGTCGGCGTAGCAAATTACGCCCAGCCCGGGTGGGAGGCTTCCTCTCGCGCTGCTGAGACTCTGCCCGCCATTTTGACGCTGGTCAAGTAAATCGCGGCGTGAACACATAATTATACATTCTCGTTAAACACCTTCCACTAAGCACCGTTGGCGTTTTAAATTATTACAACGTACCCCACCACGCTCACAAGTGTACCGTGAACCTGCACCGTCATAGTGTATAGTGTAACAGAGAATAAATTCACTGCCCGCGTTCGACTCAATTTGCTATACCAGCTTGTCGTCGGGTACACCTTCAGCACATTACAACGAGAAACACCAGCAGGCCTGGTCCTTCGAGAATTCTCACGTCGTATATTGTTGGCGTAAACCCGCCTTCAGTCCACTACGTCACAACAATGAGTTTAATATTTATGTTCAAAAATTCGAAATATCCATATTGATAGAAGATTGTTTTTCGGGCTTAAATTCAATCGGCAAGAGATAAAAAAAAGTGCAGTTTTTTGCCAAATGTGTACTCGGTCCACAGTACAAATATTAACCTTTCTTGCTCCGCCTGTATATTTGAGTGCGCTTAAACTACCGAACCGATTTCAAAATTTTTTCACCAATGGAAAGCTATAATATCAGTGAGTAACATAGGCTATATTTTACCCCGGTATTCCCACGGCAACAGGAACTACGCGGGTAAGACGACTAAAACCGAAGTGAGGCCGGGTTGCTAGTCAGAAATAAAATTTATATGAGCCCAATCGCCACATGAAAAAATTTATTGCATGATTTTACTTCAAAAATAAATGCAATCTATCTATTTATTGTTTTGTTTGTAAATATCATATTTTATGTAAGTAATATAGTCAGATTGTATAGTAATAACGGTTAAATATTAATTACGTAATTTACGTAACCCGAGGACCGAAATTGGACACTTTTGAAGTTCGCGCGCGACCCGCGATCGAGGTATAGACTCAATGGCGAATCATCATCATCATCTTGCTCTTATCCCAATTACTTGGGGTCGACGCAATATGTCATCTGTTTTGACATATTGCAAAAAGTTTCGGCAATGACTTTAATGACCGGCCGCCTGCCTGACGTCAACCCTCCTTGGGAATGTAATCGTTGACCCAAATGGTACCAGATGGAGTTGGTCCGGGTCAATCTAATTCGTCTTTTACGACACCCACGAGCAAAGCAAGGGTTGGTAGTATTCGAAACCGCTACCACACAGCATTAGGCTCACACTCAATGGCGAATCAATTGCCGAAATTACGATTTTTTTAAGCTTATTTCTAATTATTCTTGTATAGCAAGTATTCATTGTTTTTGTGTGTTGTATAGCAAATGTTTTGTTCTTAATGTTAAAAAAAGACAATGAAAAATTTGCGTACTTGTCGTATAAAAAGTAACTATCATATATTCTAAATATCATATATTTAGTGAAGTTAGTAATTGGAGAGGTATACCGGCCAGATTGCAGCGGGCTAGATCAAGTTCTGGCTATATAGTGAAGATGAGTGAATATCACTAAATTTTAAAACGTATTCTTCAAGCTTAGAATAATAACGTATAGAAGGATAGTGTCAATACTTCGAACTTTCAAAATTTGAATCTAAAAATACTAATGGCGCGCAGACGATTACACACGTACACACGCACACCACTATACAAATTATGAAATCAAATTTTGTTTTTATTAACATAAATCGTCGAAATACTTTTAAAAGTAATGTTAAAAACCTTTTTAAGTTTTTCAAATGTGTTGTGATACCATTTGAATGCACAAACTGTCATAATTATCAATTTATTTTTTAAGAGTTGTGTACGTACGTGCAGTACAATGACTTGTACATTACGGAACGGTTCCGGCGTAAGCTCCATTAGGCTCCAATTAAAATGCCTCACTTTTTGTGTGTGAACTTACCTTCTATACGTTATTATTCTAAGCCTTCAAGTTTATATTCTCTTACGTAGAATATATGTTTAGAATAAAATAAAATACCTGTTATTATTACTATTTAGTTATTTACTTAATTGTAGTTTGTAATCTCACAGTGGCAACGTAATGATCACTTAAAATAATTGATGACAAAACACCTTTCTTTCCTGCAATCCGCACCGTTACGAACTTACTCGGCAATAATCAGTGCAGCCACAATAACAATAAGCTGGGTAATTCCTGTTCCATAGATTAAAATCGGAGTCATTTGGTGATTGGCGGCACTGTCACTGACCGATGGCAGCGCGGTAATTTTAAAATATGAATGTATAATTGTTTATACTTCTCGCCTCTCGTTATTTCAGTACAATATTAATATAATATTTTGAACATTTCTTTTGAACCCCCAAAACCCCCCCCCTCTGGCTACGCCCGTGCTTCGTCTCCACATGCCAAGGTGGAATGCAAGAATACTTTTTTGCTACCAAACAATAGACTTACAATAATTCAGAAATTACAATTTAGGACAATTGTGCAACTACTATCGCATGCATATTTCTGCAGGCGGTTAGTTTAAGCCGACCACTGACGACAAGTCACCCTGCTCCGGTGGTCGGCCCAACAACGAGGTGACGTGGGTACGGGTGGATTATGGGCCCGCGCGCCGTCCTTCATCGCCCCAGACGAAATGGGCTGCGCGTGCGCTTACCATAGCCCACCCATAAAAAAAAAAGAAAAAAAGGGGGTTAGTTTAAACCAACAAGTATATGCCAAATGTGAGTCGTTTATAACTAATACTGTTGTGGGTAGATAAAAAACCTCTGTAATAAAGATGAAGTGAACACTGAATGCCGTAGTCTCTGAAAACAGGGGCTTATAACCAGTACTAGCAACCCGCCTTCGCTCCGCTTCGGGTTCAGTCGCTTTACCCGCGTATTTCCCATTCCCGTGGGAATACCAGGATAAAATAAGAAAGAATTTTTGCAATCGGTTCGGTGGTTTATCTAACCGTCACAAACAAACAAAGAAACCTACTTTCGCATGTATAATATTAGTAAGGATTACAGGATACAGCGGCATTGATTTACGGCATTGAAACGTGGTCTCTAAATGTCGGCGTCATAAAAACGCTCAAAGTCGCTCAACGTGTTATGGAAAGGCCCATGCTCGATATTTCTCTACGTGATAAAATCCAGAATACGTAAATCCGTAGAAGAACGGCTGTAATCGACCTAGCCCGAATAATTAGCACGTCGAAATGGCAATTGGCAGGCCACATCGCGCGTCGAACCGACAACCGTTAAAGAAGAAAGATTTTCGAGTAGCGACGAAGAACCGAACGACGCAGTGTAGGACGACCTCCTACTAGGTGGACTGAGGATATCTTGAAAGTCGCAGGGAACCGTTCGATGTAAGTGGCACAGGAGTGTTCCGAGTAGCATTCTCGTGGGGAGGTCTATGTTCAACAGTGGACGACTATTGGGTGATAGATATAGTCATCTATCAGAATACTTAGAAGAGTTCGAATCATCGAGGATGTAATAATATTTGATTATTATATCTAATCCTTACTAATATTCATCATCATCATTATAGCTCACATACATCCCATTCTTGGACTCGAGCCTCATTCACAATGAGAGGGAAATTGACCAACCTACCATACCACGTTGATCAGATGTGTTGGTATATAGTTAAATTTCGAGTTTTCCTTCCCTTGCATAGATGTTGGAGACGCCAGTATTTTATTAATTTGAGCCTTCGATAGCTCAGTGGGTTTAAAAGGCAGTGGCTGTCGCATGCAGAGAGTTGTGTGGCACTCACTTCGATAATTCCGTGCTTCTTTCTTCTTTGGGCGGGCCCGCCAACTTCTCAGCAACTGCGACCAGCGTGACGTCTCCTTTGCGAGTGCTAAGGGTATCTTGTATTTCGCGGATACACACACGACACTATGTGGATCCGGGCGGTAATAATTCTCGGATTATTCCGGGAGAATTTAATTGCGGGTGAAATAATTTGCGGTAATATAATAATAATGATTCGATTCACTTGTTGTTGGTGATGCCTTTGCGGACGGCGGTTTGCGAATGAATGGAATGGCGGCGGTGCCACACACATGTAGATAAGACGCGGCAGCCAACTTAATTTATTATACTGGCGCGTCCAGATGTTATGTGCATATTATATCCCTTAGTCGGCTTTTGCGACACCCACGGGCAAGAAAGGGGGCGGTGAATTGTATTCTTACTCCGTCACCACACCGATACTAATATTATAAATGCTAAAGTAAGTTTGTTTGTTACACTTTCACGATTAAACCACCGAACCAATTTCAAAAATTCTTTCACCAATGGAAATCTATAATATCAGGGAGTAACATAGGCTATATTTTATCCTGGTATTCCCACGGGAACGGTAACTACGCGGGTAAGGCGACTAAAACCGAAGTGAAGCAAGGGCGGGGTGCTAGTAATCAAATACAAACGAAATAAAAATTGTAAATAAGTTTCATGAAGTGCGCCATTGCTTTATTTTTGTAGATAATATTAAGTACTAGTTAAAATTTGTATTTTTATTATATGTTTAGGAGGACAAGCATGAGGAGCAGAAATATCCAGCTGGTTTATTAAGAGCTAACTACGTGGTAGATTTGACTCTACGTCCGGGACGTTTGGTGTCCCGTGGTAGCCGAGAAGCTCGGCTGATATGTGGCGATGTGTCTTATGCGCACTCGAAGCCCTATTGCATTGGAGATCGACCCAACGTATGCGCTTGCGATTTACGCGCTTCTAGACATGAGAAGCAAATCCATATCGATACTAAAGCTTCTTACAGAAAATATTAAAATGAATTAACTTTTAATTATTTTTATTTTCTAAGTATTTGAGGCTTCGTTTCGTCTATTTTCATGTTTTTTTATTGCCTGGGGCAGCTGACGAGCAAGCTAACTGGTGACATTTGGTAATTGCCCGTCATGGACTTCAGTAACGTAGCGGTATAACCAGATCACAGGGAGCAGATCAGGACAGCTGTGCGGAATGCAGAAAATGGATCAGGACAGCTGTGCGGAATGCAGAAAATGGATCAGGACAGCTGTGCGGAATACAGAAAATGGAACGAGGACAGGAAAGACAGGCAATCCCTCCCAGATTTATATTTCCAACTGTTGCTCACCAAAAGTATTAATGGAAGAAAGCGAGATGAGGTTCGGGTGCTGATCATAGTTCATATTTTTCATTCAGCTCATAGAAGGGAGGGAATATCATAATTGCCAGTTGGCATCACGATTGCAGTTAGTGTCATTAATTACGATTCACATAAACATGTAAAAAGTGCCAACACATTGAATTCTTAACCAATCACTATATGGCCCAAGATCTAGGTCCCCTAATCATCATCATCGGCCTGCATCGTTCCATTACTGGGCTTGAGCCCCTCCACATTGGCAGAGAAGTTTGATCTACTATATCATGTTGGTCAGGCGGCTTGGTATAGGATTTTATTTCGAGTTTTCTTTCTTTTTTGTGGTGACGGAGTAAGAATCCATTCATCACTGTCTCTCTTACCCGTGGGTGTCGTAAAAGACGATTAAAGGATATGCAGATAACATCTATGCAAGATAAGGAAATCTCAACATAAAACCTTATGCCAACACATCTGACCAGTGCGGTATGGTGAGTTAATTTCTCTCCCATTTTGGAGGAAGTGCGAGCCCAACAATGGGACTTAAGTGGGCTGAGATTATGAAATAAAAATCTTTTGCAGCATTTGATGTTGAATGTGTTAAAATGTTGACAGGCATTCCAACATCGTACAAACTCCTAGTATAATTAAGTAGGTCTCGCTCGACGAACCGACAACCGGTGGGGAAGAAAAGTTCTCTAGTGGCGACGCAGTGTAGGCCCCCTCACTAGGTGGACCGACGACCTGGTGAAAGTTGCTGGGCGTCGTTGGAAACAGGCGGCACAAGACCGCGCTTTGTGGCGTAACACGAGGGAGGCCTTCGTCCAACAGTGGACGGCGATAGGCTGAAATGATGAGAAGGTCTCTTCAACTCTGATGTTTGTCACAGTACATTAGTAAGTGTTGGATATCAACATGCAGTAACATGGATCACAATTTGGTGATTCCACTTTATTCATGAGGTGTCCAAATTTCCTTGTCTCGGTTTGAGAGCGCTCAACAGTCCGGGCAAAGCTGTCACAGCCATCTGCGGCTAACAACTAAAGTAACACAAAAAATAAATTCTTGGTTGAGTAATACTCTGAACGTTATCTAAAAAGACGGTTTAGTATAGGATTTTCAAGTTGCCATCTCTTACATAGATGTTATCTGCATATCATAGTTTTACGACACCCATGAGAAGGACGAGGGTGATGAATTTCATTCTTCTCCGTCACCACACGCATTCTTTTTATTATTATAATTCCTGTGGTGATGGTGTAAGAATACAGTTCACCACTCCCTATCTTGCCTGTGGATATCGTAAAAGACGACTAAAGGATATAATACGCATATAACATCTATGCAAGAAAAGGAAAACTTGCAATAAAACCCTATACCAATACGTCTGACTAGCATGCTATAGTAGGACATTTTTTTTTCTCATTGTGGAGATGACTCGAGCCCCAGCAGTTGGACGTGCATGAATTGAAATGATGGTGATGATTACATATATTAGCCCTATCATCACGGTATTCAACTTTAAAAATGAGGGTAATAGATTGCATTTTTTTAATCACAATAAAACAATGGTCTAAGTATTCATTGTAAATTTTATTCATACTAATATATACAGCGTGTTCATTAAAAGAATGATCTAAATAAATATAATTTGTATCAAAATATCTAAAGAAATACATACACATTGCACTGTAAATGGACGGACAAAACGATCACAAACATTTATACTTAATTTATTATAAAAAATAGTTATAAAATACATTAGCGATACTGCAACTATAATTAAATTCATAAGGTGGGTATTTCTTATTAGTGACTCGGTATGTTCTGTTCTTAAACTATCTAGTTTTTTTTTCTACATTTATTAGTCACAGATGGCTTTAACAACTTAGCCAATACTATGAGTGAGCGCCGAGGGCTATCAACCGGTGAGAGTAACCTGAACGATATCGGCGTGGGGTAGGGACTCTGATTCGGGGCGTTGCTAGAGTCCCACGTTTGGATTATTGCCTTTTTGCAGCATGGTTTCACGTGCCAATGACGAGTACGGAACCACGGATATGTAGGTGCTGGACGTGTGAGCTTTTACAGGCGTCAGATTTGACTCGTAAAAATAACATTGGTATAACATTTCAAACAATGCATATTCTATGACATAATTATCAATAATTGTACCTAAATAAAAAAAAAATACGGATTTTATCGTATTTGATTTTTGATTGTCCGATGTTTCGAACATTCATGATCACGGGCAGTCCACCCGTCTGTAAAATAGTTTTATGTACAATGTGTAATACTCGCGTAAACAGTAGCGATCATTATAAAATAAAATATAAAAGCAATGATGATGCTTTTCTTGTTGAGAATTTGATATGCCAGGATATTTATAAAGATTCTTTTGTGAACGGAAAAATAATTACTATATAGGCTTGGAGCTAAATATAATGGAAAACCATTCCAACTGCTTCACAAATTAAGCTAATGTGGTAGGTACATATAAAATTCAATTTTGCGACTTTTCTTCTCGACGTGAACATTTCAAGTTTCTTTTCTTTTGCAGTATGTTATCTATCGTACATATACTCCTCTTGATGCATTTTACGATACCCACTGGAATGGCCATTGTGGCTTTTGAGTAGCCAGGCTTTTTATGAAAAATATTTCGCGGACACAAAAGTGTCTAACTGGGGTTAATTCGTTCCAATTGCTTCACCTTGCTAATAATGCATTAATATGGCAGGTACGCGTAATTCTCCATCTACATTCTCTTCTCATATTTTTACTCCGTCTCTTCATGAATAACACTTAAAAATTTTTTTGAAGTCTTTACAAACATACTTCGAATACGGACACAAATTACATCCAGCCTCAGGCGCAAAATATCGTAGGAATCGAACCCTGGACACTGGTACAGTAGGTCGTTATCTTAACTATTACGCTTTCTATGCAAACAGATTATAACAATTTAATTACAAATTGCAGTATCAACCTGATCCTAAAGTGCTACAGTGGGCTCAGTACGGATATTTGGGTCGTCGTATTCGTATCGTTATGGAGACCAATTTGTATGGGAATCGAAGCAGCGCCTCTATCGGACGATTTGTGAACTGTTCCAAATTCATACAGTTCTCGATAACATTATGTATACTTTGACGCGAATATCCGTGCTAAGCCTACAGGGCGATATTAAATTACTTATACCTTTCAGGTAACAAATTTAATGTATAATAAAAATTATTATTTCATAATGATTTGTTTCTTCAAAATTAATTCATTTTAGGTTTACATTCTAACTAATATTATAAATGCGATTATCAATTTGTTTGATAATTACGCTTTCACGCCTTAACTACTTGATCGATCGTCGTGAAATTTTACGTATACATATGTATACGTTGTCAAGGATACGAAAGGTTTAAAGGGTGCTGATGATAACCTCCGACACGAACGGAAAAATCTCTTATTAATTCCATTCCATGCCGAAAATAATCATTTTGGAAAACAGTTGATACCCTTCAAACTGCTGGATCGATTTTTATCAAATATAGCTAAGAATCACCGCAAATAAACTAGTTCAAATTCTTTAAATTGATACTTTAAAAAAATCGCAATGATATCGGTTCATCCGTTCGAGACCCACGAATTCACAGATAGAGTTTGGCGTTAAAGTTATAACAGCACTTTCTTGCGTCGTGGGTTAAAACATAGTTTACAAAACAGATAAGCTACTAATTAAGACGATTTTGTGTGGTCTCGGTGATTTGCAGTATCCTGTTTATGAAATTTCGTTTATAATATTGTATTAATATTATTTGAGACATTATTTTGAAGAATATTTTTCTCCCTAACGTTGAAGATCTTTAAGAATTTAAAACGTACAGCTCAACACGCCCTCTGGTAACAATTTGCTATTAGATCGTTGGTAATATTTAGAAAAAAATGTATGACATAGAAAAACTATAAAGGTCGCCACCTGTTTACTGCAAACTGAGGAAATATGTAGCGATAAGAAAACAAAAAGATTTTAAACTATTTGAATTGATTTTCAAGTACGTATGCTTATATCTTATATACGTAAATGTACGATGTTAAAAAATATGATACTTAACATAAATCAGTCTAGATTATAGAATAGGTAATTACAATTTATAAAACCCGAGAGGTCCAGTCAGTGCTAATTTTAAGCTTAAATTATTTGATATGCGAAGAAAGGCCCATTCAAATACCAGGATTGACTACTTAATAAAGAGAACGGCATATCCTGTTTCCTAAATATGCCGAGATTAAAATATCGCCACGGAATACCATAAAAATCCTTTTCTTGATTATAATCAAACATTTTTGTAGATGAAACTTATAGTTCAGTTCTATAAATTCACTTTTCACACTGAAATAGGCATTTCAAATGTGTAATTAACGAGATAATTATCTCTAAATGCCCATAAATAACTAATACAAAGGCACAGGGTTATTGGAATTATCATGGCTTGGCCATTATTAGGCACGTAATGGGTACATCTGGATATACATTTCACTCTTCATAAAACCATTCAGTCTATAAACTAGTCTTATTGTAATACATGTCGATAATACTACTATTATAATAAATAGATTCTTGTGAACTAATTTGTGTTCTTTATTACCAAACGTAGGATATAGGTATATATCCTAATCATTTTACAAAACTAATGTCGCATCAATCGGGTATGTGCATTTAACGCCATCTGTTATCGCATAGACGAATTAAATTGTATAAAGTGATTAGCTGTTGTACGCCATCTTTTGGCCATCAGCGAAGCTATACATGTGCTATGCTATATAATATTATATTCTTAACACATGTTTTTGTATATACAATAACGACTTTGTTCTTTAAATCAATTACGTCTTCATACAGTAGTCTGCGGCACTCCATGCACTATTTGTGTTCGAGATCTCGCTCGGGGTAACGGCTCAGGCACCCGCGATACTGTACTCTCTTTTAGTGATAAGGCCGATCCCGTTGAGGCCTCTGATGGTGGGCGGGATGCCAGGGTCTGAGGTTGACTTATCTGTTGGTGACAAATTATGTCTTTGTAAAAATATTTAATAATTACTTCATATACAATAAATAAATATATTTGAAAGAAAGGGAACGAAAATTAACGTAAAGAAGACGAAAGTTATGGTATTTGAAAGGGGGAATGTACGACGGAGTGCAAGATACGTATAAAAGAGGAAATATTAGAACAAGTACAAGAGTTTGTATATCTTGCGAGAGACGGTAAATGTGAAAATGATATTGAAAAAAGAGTGTGTAAGGGAAATATCGTGAATGGTGTTTGGCGCACCTTTATGGGAAGCCAGAGCCTATCTAAGAAGGTTCGCCTGGCTGTGCATAGGGAAGTTCTTATACCAACCCTAACGTATGGAAGTGAGAGCTGGGTATGGCAGAAGCACGAAAGTAGAATAAATGCTCTAGAAATGAGAACGCTGAGAAGCATGATTGGTGTGAAATTGAGTGATAGAATTAAGAACAGTGTAATCAGGGAACGTTGTGGTATGAACGTAGATGTAGTGACAAGGAGAAAGGTATGTTAAGTTGGTTTGGTCATGTAGAGAGAATGAATGAAAGTAGATTAACAAGAAGAATTTATAAGGCGAATCTGAACGGAAGTGTTGGAAGGGGAAGACAGACGTTCCACGATCAAATCGCGGACGTTCTTAAGAAAGGCCAGGTTAGAAGTACCCTAAACCAAAGAATATGCATGAAGAGATTAATGAATATGGAGGAGGCGAAAGTGGTATGTCAAGATCATAGCAAGTGGAGGGAAGTGGTCTCTGCCTACCCCTATGGGTAAGAAGCGTGAATATATGTATGTATGTATTAGTTGTATATCACAAATGACTAAGGATTTATATTTATCATTATCATCATCTCTCGTGTGGCGACGGCATAGAATACAATTGTCGTCAGCCCTTGTTTGCTCGTGGGAGTCGTAAAAATCGGCTGAGGGCCTCGCCAGGAGAATGGGTAGCAGCTATCTCCTGGGAAAACTTCTTACACCAACATCTACTGCGATCGGCAACCCGTCTGCCAAGCGTGGCGATTATGGCATTATACCCCCCCTAAAAAATAAAAATGGATGCAATAAAAATGACAGCCCCCAGTCACGGCAGTTCCGCTTGTCCACGGGCTCATTTTGGTAGCGGGCCCATGGAAGGCGGGGCAGGGGGGTGCTAAGAATCCCCGGTCACGATCCGGCTACTAAAAAAATCGATCATTGGCCCTAGTAACACAATATTCGGTTCTTGAGTGGCAATCACGAATCGGACGGCGCAGCGTAGGACGACCCCCCACTAGGTGGACTGACAACATTCTCAAAGTCGCAGAGAACCGTTGGATGCAAGTGGCGCAGGCCCGTTCTGAGTGGGATTCTCGTGGGGAGACCTATGTCACAGTGGACATCTGTAGGCTGATGGATGGATGGATTATCATCATCTCAGCCTACATAAGGCCCATGATGCGGACCTCCTCCACGACCGTACGAAAATTGACCTATTATACCGCGCTAATTAGGCGTGTTGGTATAGGGTTTTATGTCAAGTTATCCTTCCTTTGCATAAATATACACATAACATTCCTTAGTTGTCTTTTACGACATCCAGAGCCAGGATAAAGGGGTAGTAAATTGTGTCTTACTCCATCACCACACGGAATATAATAATATATGTATTTAGATGACTATTACCTGCTAAGAATATAATGAGTCACCATTTTTGCCTTCTCAAGAATGTCATAAGAAACTGCTAAAGGATGTAAGCAGAGAAGGAAAATTAACTAAATATTTAACATCCCCTGTCAATCTGTTTGGTTCTGGGTAGGGGTGTTACTTGTAGGTGAAAAAATCGATTAATATATAATCGGTTTTTATTTCTTTAAAATAAATCGAATTGTAAAAAGATCGATTATTTTTATAATCGATTTTTTTTCGAACTATTTGTAAGGTTGGATTATTTGTAAATAATAATAAAATTAAATGAAAGTCGATAATACCTAAAACAAAAATGTGTTCGTTTTAAAACTGAAAAACAAACTAAGTTTTTTTTTTACTTTTGGTGTTCTTGTGTTATAAACAAATTCAATAGAAAAGTAAGTTAAATATAAAGAATAAAAAAGCAAATAGCAATATAATCGATTTATTTTAATATAAAAAAAAATGATTTATTTGAAATCGATTTTTATTATTTTAATAATCGATTACTAAAAATCGATTATACGAAAAAATAATCGATCAATATAAAAATCGCTTATTTTTTTCACAACCCTGGTCCTGGGGTGACGAAGTAAGAATACAATTCTTCACTCGTCGTAGATAAAATTGTCTCCTATTGTAGAAAATGTCAATCCAGTATTGGGACGTATATAAGCTGAGACGATGATGATAACTAAGAAATGTATATTATTATCCAAAATCGTGGACTGTAATTATATTACTTACAGTTCTACTAATAGGTTGAGGTGTATGTGGTTTCTTTATAGGCACGTCTCTATACTCGTAAATGTTCTCTTTGGAGCGATTTGTATTCTCTATGCCGCTCTCTTCAATTTCCGGCACCATGAATATGTCGCCATCGTAATACCGATCCGTTTCTCTGTAAACGTGAAAAAAACAATGTATTTGAATGACTTAGACGTCGCGGGTTCGATTGCCATAAATGAATTTGTGCAGTCCACGGATAGTTTTAATATACAGACAGATTGATTTATTAACCATTAGAACGACTGTTTGCAATATTAATATTAATCTAGTGAGGGAATGGGAGGGAGTTTTGAGGAAGATAGAGTCCAACTATGGAGGAAGTCTATATAGAGGAAAGATATGGTAAAGGTAGTCTCGCATTTTAAAGCCCGCGTAATATAGCTAAATGAGGGTATAACAGGAAAATCTATAGTGAAAATAGCCATAAAAGCGAAAGTTTATTAAAAATATTTGTTGGTGTTTTAAACAAGGTAATACAGAGAAAGTACTAAAGAGAGAGAAGATATAACAGTGCTATATACGTAGTTTGCCACCAAAATTCATATAAGAAACCATTAATAGTCACACTATTACTAGGATTTTTATAGAATAGCGATAAAATTATTGAGGGTGACAAATAAACTTACTGAAGATGTTTGGAACTGTCATAATTTTTAAAAATTTTAAAAATACAAAACTTCATAATGGTTCGAAATATGACTACTGTCTATTAGAATACATCCTGGACGTTAGAACGTTGGAGGTGAAATCATTTTGTAATTTGAATTTATTGATCCATTTCTACAAACAAGGGTGATAATGTGCAATAGTATGCCAGATACGTTTTCTAAAGAATATACAAAACACAAGCAGTACAACACAAATACATACATATAAGCTAATAGATTTAAAGTTCAAAAGCACATATAATCTATAATGCGATCTATTAAGCAATTTATTTTTTGTGAAAAAAATGTTACCATGAACATTTTTTTGCCTCATATCATCATCATCTTGCTCTTATCCCAATTACTTGGGGTCGACGCAATATGTCATCTGTTTTGACATATTGCAAAAAGTTTCGGCAATGACTTTTATGACCGGCCGCCTGCCTGACGTCAACCCTCCTTGGGAATGTAATCGTTGACCCAAATGGTACCAGATGGAGTTGGTCCGGGTCAATCTAGGGCTCTTAGTCGTCTTTTACGACACCCACGAGCAAAGCAAGGATTGGTAGTATTCGAAGCCGCTACCACACAGCACATTTTTTTGCCTCATATACAGATTTTTATTTGTCTATTGTTTTGGAATAACTAACGTATGCCATGGCAACGCCACGCCTGGGCATCTGGGCCCGGATAGCGATGTGGACCAGGGTCACCATAAGCCCCCAGCGCCTCGATCCGCCTGACAATCTCCTCGGTGCCAAGAGTTGCCGAGCATGCCGTCTCTTCTAACGTCCCCCCTCGAGTCGTAACGACCGTGTCGTCGGCGTAACAATTTACACCCAGCCCGGGAAAGAGAATACCTTGTAACGCCCAGTCGTAGTCTATATTCTATAGAGTCGGCTTTAAGACCGACCCCTGCGGCAAACACCGCACGACATGGGCATCCACACAACGTACCCTATTCGGTCCGCTAGAGGATGCTGCGCCTTTCCAAATAGTCTGCCATTAGTCACCTCAGGTATAGAGGCATCTCGTGATACCGGCGCGCCTCCCTCGTGCAGCTGAATGGCAGACTATTAAATGCGTTAGCGATGTCCAAAGACACCGCCGACGGCACCCCTGCGTCGGTGACTGCCTCCGTGACTATCGCGGCTTCGGCAGGAGCACCAGCCTCCTTCCAACACACAGGGAACTACCCGAACACTTGAGACGTGGTCCCAGGTGTTCGAGGACCAGGGCCAGCCACCCGGCTGGGTACACTGTTCAGCCCGGGACCAGTGGTCTTAGCAAGCATTCGTGCCACCACCTCTACCTCCGTGACGAGCCTCTGCCTCATTTCGACAACCTACTTAATTATAGTAAAAGATTCTTACCTTCTATATATATATATATATATATTAGCATTAGTTATGCTTGCTTAGCTTATGAGATACAAAATCAATATTCAAATAATGTATTTTTCAATACGACCGGGTTCAATTGCCGAACTGAGTACAGTTTTTTTTGCTTAATCTGTACATGCAGTTTGTTTTGTCACTGAGATAGATAACGTGTTTCCTAAGAACAGATCTTTGTATGTCTTATACCTTTGGACCTGCCTCTACTGACCGATATGAATGGGCACTTGGTATATTCCATAAACTAGTTGTCAATATCCTAACTGCCGAGTTATTTATACATCACTATATACACACGCACACACAAAAGCCAACTACAAGCGTATTACAAATGTTAGTTTCACCTACATCGCTGGTACCATTTTCCATTTTGGTGGTATAGCCCTGTTAAAAGGATTTGAAATGGTTAATATTTACAAGATTTCACACAAACACATTTGTAATGTATAGAATTTAATATCTTTAACTATGTTTGAATGAATAGAATAATTTAGATCTGGCAAGAATCTTAGCGGGCGCGTCTTACTTTTTAAATGACTCCTTTTTATATAAAATTGTATACAATATATTTAGTAAGGCTAAATAAGAGCTAATGCCCCCCCTTTGAATTAGTATATCATTTTTCTAAAATGAAATATAATAGATTATGGTTGGATCCCATGCAGCATCCGGTTCTAAGTTAACTACTAGGGTAGCCATTATTATTTTAGAATAGAATATACTGTTTGGTATACAAAAAAGTATTGAGTACTGTATAGATAATCCTTTACAGACTTCTAAAGGTTTTATAAATAAATATAAAAGGTATAACATTACAAGAGAGTGCGAGTGGCTGTCAAATGTACAGTGACAGCTACACTCACTTCACATGCTATGGTACTGCAAATAAAGCTCTGTTGATTAACGTTTCAAACCACATAGAATTTATAGTTAATTCTTCTGCTTATATACATTCCATTATTAGGCTCGAGCGTCTTCTATAATAAGAGGGATATTGAATTATTACGGCTAGCAGTCATTGGGTTTGGTTTAGGATTCCAGTTTTTTTTCTCTTGCAATGAACTTTTACTTCTTCTTAGCTTTCACTTAACATCTTTTATAACACCAGTGGGGGAATCAAGGGTTGTTTACTCCGTATTTATGTTATTTAATTTTCCGTGTGATGACCGAGTAAGAATACAATTCACCACCCGCTTTCTTGGCTGTGGGTTTCATAAACGTCGACTAAGGCATATAATGTGCAAGTGACATCTAAGCAAGAGAAAGAAAAATCGAAATAAAACCTTATACCAACCCGACTGACCAGCATGGTATAGTAGGTCAATCTCCCTCTATATCCTTAGGCGGCTCGAGCCCAGCAGTGGGACCTATATCAGCTGAGATGGATTGATAGATGGATTTAATTAATACCTTTTAGCGTTCCTCCACAGCATACAACAGACGACCAATAGAACAATTAGAACGAGACAGGCGCACGACACAGACCAGAACGCTATCTGCAACGGCTGTTTCGGCTCCCACCAGTACTGAAACATTAGCATTTGGTGTAAACAAGATACCCACCCATTTGCGGGTCGAAAACTAGAAAAAATTGCCATTATCATCATCTTCATTTCAGCCCATGCACGTCTCACTATTGGGCTTGGGCCTCCTCCGCTATGGGAAGGAAATTGATCTACTATACCACGCTAGTCAGACTTCTTTATATAGGGTTGTGTTCCGAGTTTTCCTTCTCTTCTATAGATATTATATGCTTATTATAGCCCTTAGTCGTCTTTTACAATACCCACGGGCAAGAGAGGGTGTGGTGAATTACATTCTTACTCTGTCGCCAAACGTAACATGTTTTCTAGCAATTCCTGATGATGTCAATAGATTATAAGTGAAGTTGATTCTGAATTTATATGTCAATTAAAAATCCTAGTGTGAACATAAATATTAATAAAAACTCTGGGCACCAAAAAATGACAGGGAGATCTAAATTTTTTTTTTTTTTTTTTATTGCCAACGGTGGCAAACGAGCAAGCAGCACACCTGATGGTAAGTGAAACTGCTGCACATGGACCTTTGCAATACCAGGGCACAGCTAGGCCGCTGCCTACCGTGAAGGAAATACTCTTCTTAAACCTCGTTTAAAGAAGGACATGTCATAGCGCTCGGGAAACACAGCAGCAGGTAATTCATTCCAGAGCTTGCACGTACGTGGGAGAAATGATCGCTGGAAACGTACAGTTGAAGACCATAACGTTTCCAGGTGAAATGGATGAACCCTGCTACGATGTCGAGTGGTACGTTGGTAGAATGTTGACGCTGGTACCAAGTCAAACAGTTCCTCGGAGCACTCCCCGTGAAAGAGTCGGTAGAGTACACAGAGTGACCCAAAGTCTCTCCGCTGCTCCAGCGACTCCAATCTGTCCGTAAGATTGGGATCCCCCGACGATTCGAACAGCCCGTCTTTGCAGGGAGTCAAGTGGGTCTAGCTGATATTTGGGCGCACCTGCCCAGAGATGTGAGCAGTACTCCACATGAGGACGAACTTGTGCTTTGTATAGCACAAGACGCTGTCTCGGTGTGAAGTACCGCCTGGCTCTGTTCAGGACACCCAACTTTTTGCTTGCCAATTTGGCTTTGTCCTCCAAATGACAAATCCTAATCTATTGCAAAATCGTACTTTCCGGTGTATTGGTTTAAAGTGTATGTGTGTCTACCTAAAAACCAGAATGCGAACGACAATTTGATTGACCCAGCTCACTATGCTACTAGTTCAATTGAAAAGAAAATCGCACAAGTATTTCACACGATATTTGAGTATCGTGTGAAGTACTAAATCAACAAACTGTAGACAACTTGGTATACTTTTTGGAAGAGACAAAAATATTATATGTATATTCTAGCTAACCCAACAAACGCTGAAAGGAGCGCCACGTACTGGATCTAATTGCCAATCTAAACCATTCTGAAATCCACCTGAACACACACATCAAAATCGGTCCAGCCGCTTCGGAGGAGTTCAGTCGCACACGAGCACTTCTGCTCTAATTCTTCTTCTGCTATAATTCTTCAATTATATAAATATACTAGCTGATCCAACAACACTGTCATGTTCAAATATGTAAAATTAAAAAGAAATATCTTTGAAATCGATTGCAGCGCCTCCTACTGGCTCTAATTATTAAACTAAGCCATTTTCGAAATCATCGGAGCATACACAAAATAACATTAAAATCTGTCCAGCCGTTTAGGAGGAGTTTAGTCACATACACAAGAATTATACGTATATATGAAAACGTGCTTTACCTCAGTTATGGGTGGATATGTAGGTACTAGTCTTCCTATGACAGTTGGCAGGTACATAGACCAGAACGCTAACTCCGTCTGTCTGTAGTTTAGTTGAATGGTAGAATTGAATGTTGTATTCAAATTTAGGTAACGCAGTTGTCCGGCTTGCGCCACTTCGAAATGTACGCCTAGTACCCGGGAACGTGTTGGATTACTGAAAAATAATACATACACATTTATTCTTGGTTTCTTTTTATATATTAGTTGTAACTGCAGCTACGCTCGAATGGACTACCGCTTAAAATAACTATTCAATTCTTTTTATAAGGAAAAAAGATTCTCTGGATGAAAGTGTGTCCTGTATCGATTTTAAATAGACGAAAAAAGTCGAAAGTTCACAGTTTCATTGTTGGTATTTATATAGTTATCTTTGGCAAATGCTGTGAGATATTCTTCTAAGGCAGTCGCAAGGCACACTAATTTTATTTATTATCTATTCATTTCATTTCTATTTATGAAAAACAAAAAGTTTAAATATCTTTTTTGTTGAAATTTATATAGGGTTATTTATGACAAACACTAAGAGAAATTCTTCGAAGGCAGCCGCGAATCACACTAACCTCATATCATCATCATCAATTCAGCTTATTCACGCCCCACTGCTGAGCTCGAGCCTCCTCTACAGTAGGAGGAAAATTGACCTTACTATACCATGCTGGTCAGACAGGTTGGTCTAGAGTTTTATTTCGAGTTTACCTTCTTTTGCATAGATATTATATGCGTATGATATCCCTTAGTCGTCTTTTACAACACTCACGGGTATGATAGGTAGTGGTGAATTATATTGTTATTCTGTCACCACACGGACTAATCTCATATCATCTCAGCCTATATGTCCCACTATTGGGCTTAGGCCTTCTCCATAATGGGAGGGGAATTGACCTACTATTCCACATTCGTCAGACGTGTTGGAATAGGGGTTTATATCGAGTTTTCCTTTTCTTGCACAGATGTTATATGCTTACTATATCCATTAGTCGTATTTTATGACATCTACGGCCATGATAGGGAGTGGTGAATTGTATTTTTACTCCGTCACCACACGGCAATCAAAAATCTCATATATCATATATTAATAATATATACCAATAAATAAAATTGGAGTGTCTGTTTGTAATGTCAAAATAATAGGCTTTTTTCATGCTCACACGGTTATGTGTCGTGCAAATAATTGCACGACACCTATGCCTAAAATACAGATTAAAAAATTTTTGTCTGTCTGTCTGTTTGTTCCGGGTAATCTTCAAAACGGCTGGATTAATTTCAAAAATTCTTTCACCAATGGAAAGCTATAATGTCAGGGAGTAACCTAGGCTATATTTTATCCCGGTATTCCCACGGAAACGGGAACTACGCGGGTAAAACGACTAAAACCGAAGCGAAGCGAGGGCGGGTTGCTAGTTACTAATATATTTAGTGTCTATTTATAAAAAAAATCTTTTTATTTACTTTTCTTTTGTTTTCCCTGTCTAAATCTCGTAGCTATTCTGTAAATTCTTTATTTTTTTCAAAGATATAAATAAATGGCGACAAATTGTTTTGCATTTTGACAGAAGATCTATTTAATATTTATGAATAAAATGTTATAAAAAAGAATAACAATCTTACCCAAATCTCGCAAAATCCGCATAAGTCTTCATAAAGAAATGACTCATATTCCTGTCATTGTTAGTCCATGACTGTTGCTCTATCCGTTGCTTCACAGGGAAGAACTCTTGGTCCATGAATGGTGCCCCGCTCAGGAAGTAGTGTTCAGTATCATGGGCATATCGTCTCCACTCCGGGTATTGGAACGCTTCGACAGTAGTATTCAATACATACATATATACTGGCACGTTTTGTTCTAGAAGTAGTTTTACCATTTTATCTGTAGGGGCACGGTATAGAAAATCTGACAGCATCTGTGGAATAATATTATTCATTTTAGAGTTTCTTCCTATGTAGTGATGGGTGAAGAATATACTAAGCCATCACTCCGTGGAAGTACCAAGTAGCGGCTTAGTGATCACTAAGAGATGATGATGACAATATCGCCATCATCATTTCAGCTTACAAACGTCGCACTTATGGGGTTCGTGCCTCCTTAATGGTAGGAGGGAAATTGACCTACTGATATCGCGCTGGTCAGACGTGTTGGTATAGAGTTTCGAGTTTTCCTTCTCTTGTATAAATGTTATACGCGTATTTAATACTTTAGTCGTCTTTTACGACAGTATACGGGGTGTATCAGGTTATAGGACAACTGTTCGAGTATGTTGTAGTTTAACGGTCATAGATCATAATTAGAATGTATATTACACAAAAAATAATATAACATAAAAGTTATAGTGATTACAAAAATGTGTGTCTAAGAGTCTATGACTTAAATGTTACATATTACGTAGGCATGTACAGACAGAATACATGTAGGCATGTAAAGCTTCGACAGTATAAATAGGTAAGATTTGCACGAACGCTTCAATGGTATGTAGGTACAAAGGCGACTTGTCAACAGTCATCGGCCGATCAGCTGATTTAGAGCGAAGTTTGTCTTGCTTATGCAAACGATATCATTGATTTATTCAATTTATAATGAACATAAGTATCATTGACTTTATACATTTCAACCAGATTTACACGAAAAAGCGATGACTAAATTGAAAACTTTACATGTCTCTAATTCATTAACGATATTTTTATTCAAATTTTTCATAGGTTCCTCTCACCATTGCCTAGCTCCCGTTTGACCACTTGTCCCATAACCTGATACACCCTATAAATATGTTCTCATCCCACGCTAAGTGGGGTCGGCACAATATGTGCCTTTGATCCACAATCTTCTGTCAGCCGTCATATTTGCACTCACTGCTTTCATACGCATATCTTCTTTAACACAATACATCCACTTCCTTTTGCATCAATATGAATTTTCCGTGTGGTGACGGTATAAGAAAACGATTCACGACTGCCTATTTGCTGTGGGTGTCGTAAAAGACGACTGAGGGATAAAATACGTTTATAACATCTATGCAAGAGAAGGAAAAGGAATATACTTTTTAATAGTGGTAGGACCACACTGTTGAGTTGATTGTCTACAGCCGCGGGCCGGTCCGTCCGGGGTAGCACCACATTCTCGCAGAAAATCGAAGTCTGAGTTGTAGCAATTTGTTACTGCGCTTCGTTTGGTGAGCGAGAAAGCCAGAAGCCCAACTTCTTAGGGTGTTTGCGTGTGGTGTCTTTTAGTGATGCCTTTAGTATCATCAAACCTCATTGCACGCATTCACACGCCCTTCACGTTCATCGCGGTAGGCAGCGGCCTTGCAAAGGTCTATGAGCGGCAGCAACACTTACCATCAGGTGTACTGTTTGCTCGTTTACCACCGTTTGCAATAAAAAAAAAATACACATAGTATAATGTTATAAGCTTAGAATAATAACGTATAAGGATAGTGTCGGTACTTCGAGCGATCAAAAACATGAAGCCAAAAATACTGCATGCGCGCAGTCGATTACGCACGTACAAATGCACATCACTATACAAATTATGAAATCAAATTTTGTATATATTAACATAAATCGTCAAAATACTTTTAAAAGTAATGTTAAAAACCTTTTTATGTTTTTCAAATGTGTTGTGACACCATTTGAATGCAAAAACCGTCATAATTAACTATTTAATTTTTAAGAGTTGCGTACGTACGTGCAGTACAGTGACAACGGTTCCGGCGTAAACTCCATTAGACTCCAATTGGAATGCTTAATTTTTTGTGCGCGGACTTACCTTCTATACGTTATTGTTCTAATATTATAAGGTATGTACTTACATGTATATATTGGTCTCGTATGGCGCTCACATTATGCGGTTCCGGATGATATGTATACATATAACGTATCGCTTCATATACACCTCTTGGGTTCAATGTATAGTTGTATCTGTGTACTAGCTCTTGTACTTTTTGATTGAACCAAAATTCTGAGATCTCGTAGTTAGGTGCTAGAGATTCGTTTGTATCTGTAAATTAATTTTACTATCAATCATAAAGGTATAAGATAACAATTAGGAAATAAACATTATACCACTATTTCAGCTTATATATGTACCGCTGCTAGGCTCGAGCTTGGTCAGACAGGTTGGTATAGGGTTTTGTTTCGAGTTTTCCTTCTCTTGCATAGATGTTATATGCATATAAAATCCCTTAGTCGTCGATAAGGAGTGGTGAATTGTATTCTTCATCCGTCACCACATGGAAATAATATAGCGAAAATTGTATAGCGTTGGGTATTTACAAACGCATAATTGGATTTTTGATTTTTTTTGTAATAAATGGAAAGATCATATTTAAGTTTTATAACAAAACTATTTTTTTATTTATGTTTCGCAATAATTCAAAAGTTATATCAAAATAAAAATATTTTTTTTGGATCTAATGACGAAAACACGCCGACAGCTCTCGAACAAATCCTAATGCGTGTGACGTCATAATGTTAGTTTTCACTCATTGCAATTTATACAGAGATAATAAGTAAAATGCTTTGATCTATTTAATTCTGCTGTCATTGTTAAATAATTAAATATAAGTAACAACAAATCGTTTTTTAGCAGTAAATTACCAATATTATTGTCATCTCACGGGTAATAGCTGTAAACACTATACTGTTAAAAAAATAGCTTCAAAATTATGACGTCATAATTGTGCTAACCAGTGTTAACGCGTTCATTGTCACTTGATTTTTATCCAAATTTAGATAATTTTAATTGTTTATAATCAATTGAAAATCTTTTTTTAAAGTTTGCCGCATTAAATATCAATATTATTATTAATAAAGTTTTAAAATACATAAAAAAACACATTTTTTTTAAAAAGCTCCATTAACTAATATAAATTACTCTCCCGACTCATTTTTCAGAAGTATTGGTGCCCATTCTCCGTTGATCGTTCAATTGATTTTCCCATGGGCAAGTAAGCCGTGCAGACGCATTGTATTGTTATTTGATTGCACAGATGGCGTAGTGGTTAAGGTATCGATCTACGGTGCCAGTGTCGCGGGTACGAATCCCAGGCAGGACAATACTTTATGGAAGCCGCAAATTGTTGTTCTGAGTCTGGCTGTAATTTGTGTTCGTTAATTATTTTGTAAAGACCCCCGCAATACAGAGATTAGTTTCTTAGTGCAGGATGTTGTTCCTTATAGTAAAAAATCTTTTATAATATAGTTTGTCACTATAACTTCCATAATAGTGGGTTTCTAAGGCGAGACATAAGAAGACATCAATGCAAGAGAAAAACTTCGAAGAAGAGTATTTATCCTTTTATAATGGAAGTCTATTCACTAATGGGTATAGTCATAGTGTTAGAGATGAAGATAGGCAAACGCATATTTTCACCATCGCCTCCTCTAAAGCTTAAGTAACACTTAAACGTTTGTTAATAAATAACACATAATATTAATGTTATATCCACTTAAGTGTTATTTTTGGGACTACTCCCACCCCCACCATTGTAACTTCTATAAGCCAAGTTCCACAATGGTCTTACAAAATGACGCTGAGGTTTGACCCCTCGGGCAGTCCCGGGCATTGCATTTATTTGTATTGGGACCCGCAACAAATTTAATTAGAAAGCTAAATAGGAGGATTTGGAAGAGATTTATTCCAATTTCCTCCTATGCACTGCAGGAGACGGAAAATCACCCTAGGTGTTATCTAAAATTTAGAAGTCGTTGCTAAAATTGGGCATTAGTCTAAAAGAGGATAGCTGTAATCGGGAAGAAAAAGATGGGCGTAGCACCAAAGTATCTTTGAGGTAACTTACTGCTTATTTTAACAAAATTAATATCCTATTAAGAATAGTCTCTTAGAGTTAAATATTAATAGGATATTTTTTAACTTACACAACACGTAAGCGGCTTCTTGCGTTGTGACTCCAGTCATATACCTTAGCGCCGGATTGAACTGTCTCCTATTGATCAGATGTTCAGGTGTCGTGTCCAAGAAATGCCAGTCCCTCTCACGCCAGCCGTCGTACCACTCGTCCCCGGGGAACGTGAAATTGTTCTCTAGTACAGGACCCCATGGAATAAATCCCACTTGCGGCTGCAAATCACAAATGATTTAAAATGGGATGGGACAACAACTTATTGAACAGGCCCCTCTAAACAGTCGCCACAGACACACGAGCCATATGGGCAACAGGGAGTTACATGGAGTAAGTGGCTAGGGATGTCGAAGGGTGCGGCAGCGGTTTTACCAGCAAGTCCCCGATAAACTGAGACCCGCAGTGGTTTCTCCGTAATTATGGCCTACAGTTCCACTCCCGAGCATATAGCTCTGGCGACCCCACTCTAACCATAGCCATAATCACTTTAAGGCTAGCCAGAGTTGAGAGTCCTGCGGGCGTTCTTCGGTTTATACTCCAGCCAGCTAATAAAGGCGAGCTGGATTCGAAGCCCTGGCCGACTCTCTGGGCATTCAAGAGCGCAGTGTCGCCACCATCATTCTGTTTATATTTTTTTTTTAATTAAATAATATATGATTAATATCTTTATATATTATAATAATATCTTTATAGAGATAGCGACCTACAGCGCCAGTGTCGGGGGTTCGAATCCCACGCAGGACAACACTTTGTGCGATCCACAAATTGTTGTTCTGAGTCTGGATGTAATTTGTGTCCGTTAATTATATGTTTGTAAAGTCCCCCGCAATACAAGGATTATTTCCTTAGTGCCGGGTGTTGTCTTAAATAAATAATATCTTTATTAAAAAGATCAGTAAAATGCAAGCATTATGACCTTCACATTTGGAGAATAGAATAGAGCTAGTTACGACGAAACCAATAGCAAGGGGGTTCAAACTAGATGGTATAGTAAAACAGGCAAACCAGGATTTCATCTCCTACCTTCGAGCTCCATCATTAGAGAAGTTCCATGGTACTGTTGTAAATGGGTGTATCAAAATGATTAAATCACATATGTTAGCAAATTAAATAATTAGGTCTAAGTCTAATAGCTAAGAAAATCTCGTCAGGTTTCAAATAAAAGAGTGACTGGACCGGGGAGTTAGTCCATCACCCGCCGAGAGACCGACCGCGTGAGGAAAGACCGATGTCCTCCCTGAGGGGGAGACGTCGGTCGATGGGAGGGGTATTCAAGGGGTATTCCGTCGGGCCGACCACTGACGACAAGTCACCCTGCTGCGATGGCCGGTTCAACGACGAAGGCGACGTGTCACGGGTGGGTTACGGGTGTACGCTTACTCCCCTCTGTCGCCCCGGACGAAGTGGCGTAAGCACGGCGAGGAGCGCGGCGAACGTAATAAAAAAAACATTTCAAACAAAAAAAACCACATCACAATCAGTCTATTAGTTTAGGCGCTACGTTGGCACAGACAAACACACAGATACACAAATATGTCAACCTAACAACAACACATAATAAAAATACATGCACTGTTATATTGTTTTTCTAACCTGAAATTCAGCATTGCCCAGCTCATAAAAACTCCTGCCTTGCCTGAGACAGTTAACCAACTTCCACGAGGAGTCTATAGGACAGCCGAGTAATCGACCAAACACAAGAGAAGTGTTCTGAACCCTGAATTTGTCTTCTATTAACGCCCAGTCAGCTAGTGCTGAACCACTCTGAGGAAAAGATACAGTACTTGTTAAATATTGTATTGCTGTGTGGTTGCGGCTTCGAATACTACCAACCCTTGCTTTGCTCGTGGGTGTCGTAAAAGACGACTAAGAGCCCTAGATTGACCCGGACCAACTCCATCTGGTACCATTTGGGTCAACTATTACATTCCCAAGGAGGGTTGACGTCAGGCAGGCGGCCGGTCATAAAAGTCATTGTCGAAACTTTTTGTAATATGTCAAAACAGATGACATATTGTGTCGACCCCAAGTAATTGGGATAAGAGCAAGATAATGATGAATGACTTGTTAAATATTATGTTTACACATATGGCTCAGTGGTTAGAATCATCGTCATTATCATCACAGCTCTTATACATCCCACTGCTGGGTTCAAACCTCCACCACAATAGGAGGGAAATTGACTTAGTATACCATGCTGGTCAGATGGGTTGATACAGGGTTTCATTTCGAGTTTTCTTTTGCTTGCATTAATGTTATCTGCATATTATAATCCCTTAGTTCTCTTTTAAGACACCCACGGGTAAGAAAGGGGGGTGAAATGTATTCTTACCCCGTCAGCACACGGAAGGTTAAAATACCGACATAATAAGTGTCTTTGGTTTGATTTTCAGGCAGGACAACACTTAGTGTGATCTACAAATTGTTGTCTTGAGTCAGGTTATAATTTGTATCCGTTAATTATATATTTGTAAAGACCTCCACGATACAAGTAAAGGCTCCATAGTGCGACTGACTTTTACTATTAAAAAAAATTAAACACATGTCGCATAAAATTACAGATGCTTTACAAATAAAATACCATGTGAATTCGTATAAAAGAAGAAAGCTCACCTGAGCAATAATCCTAGTGACTATATCCCTGGTCTGTGGCGCGACAGCCAGTAGACCGGCAGATGCAGCACCAGCTCCTGGCCCGAATAGTGTAATAGAAGATCTGTCTCCATTAAACGGAGTAATGTTTTCGTGCACCCATCGCAACGCCATAGCCTGGTCTAGGATACCGTAGTTGCCTGGAGAGTTCTCATCACCGGTTGACAGGAAACCTATGTTCAATGATTATTGTATTAAAATTATATACCTATATACGTACTTGTATAATGGGACTTATGTAAGCCAAGATAATTTTTTTTTGGGATGGGTTTCGGCAGCGCATCCGCCCGCCCGGCTCTTTCCGGAGCGATAGAGGGGCGGCGCGCGGCTTCGTAACCCACCCGATAGCACGTCGCCTTCGTCATTGGGCCGACCAGTGTGCCTACTCTGGAAATCTATTCTAATTTCGAATCCGATTCAATTCCAATCTCACCAAACTTATATTTGGTACTTTTGAACAAAATCGAGAATGAATCTTCGCGTTTGGCGTTGTTATTTTCACCAATTGTGTCGTATTTTCTTATTTTAAATTAATAACGTTATCGAACTCGATCACTACAAAGACGCTTTCTTGCAATTGTGCAACATTAACGATTTTAAACTGCGTCAAAATAGCATCGGGAGTAGCAAATATTTGATTTAATCGACAAGAGTCGAATTCATTTAGTTCAATAATTTTCCACCAAATTTGATTCCAATAGTGCGCTAGTGTCGCTTTCAAGAGTACCAAATTTACTCAATTTCGAGCTGCGATTGGCTTTAGGATTGGTATCGAGATTCAAGAGTAGGCACACAGAGTGCAAAGTTCCTTGACTTCAGTGGTCGGCCCGACCTTCTCCCATCAATGTCTTCTTCCCAGGGCGTCGGCCGCCGTCACGAGGTGAGCATCTCCACGGGTGACGGACTCTCCGGTCCGGTCACCGGCTAGCTAAGATGATGACAATGGCTAATATGGTTTTATACCTTTTGGTAAAGAATTTCTAATTTCTTAGTGATTATATACCTAATTTTCAAAAAATATTAGCGGAAAAACAATGTGCACAAGAAATGTGTTAACAGTCTAAAGTATCTTAAAGGTGTTAGAATAGCACAGAAGAAAATGCGTTATAACAGAACATGTTCGGAAATTACTCGTCTTTTACGACACCCAAGAACAAGTGGTAAATTATATTATCAGTCCGTCACCACACGCAAACGATCATAAATCTCACCTAAAGCTCCAAGTCTATAATTAATAGAGACCACGATGACATTGTAGAAGGCAGCCATCATATGCGCTTGGAATAAATTGGATGCCCCGGAAGCGAACTGACCGCCGTGGATATATACCATCACTGGGTATCTTTGAGCTGTAGCGCCGGCTTCGGTCTGAGAAAATAAAAGAATTTCGATAAAAACTACCATAAAATAAAAATAATCGCAATCATATATTTGTCAGTGGGCGTCGTTCACATAAGTATTAGGAGCGCATTCTGCAATCCTGTTATAGGGGAGGCTATCTTTTTTTCGTTTTTTTTTATGGGTGGGCTATGGTAAGCGCACACGCGGTCCGTTCTGTCCGGGGCGACGAAAGGACGGCGCGCAGCCCCATAACCCACCCATACCCACGTTGCACTCGTCGTTGGGCCGACCACCGGAGAAGGGTGATTTGTCGTCAGTGGTCGGCCTGACGGAATACCCTTTCGGGTACCCTCACCTCTCGACGTCCCTGTCCCGGGACGTCAGTCGCCGTCCGCGCGGTCAGCCTCTCTGCGGGTGACGAACTAAAATTAGGGCAGGCTATCTGGACTGTTATTTGGCTAGTCTGGGCACACCCCGCCCAATCAATCCAGAGCGATGGAAAGGCGGCGGGTGGTCCCGTAACCTACGGTATTCCCTCCCCATCACTATTGGGTCGATTACTGGTACCGATTCTTTGACATTCATGGCCGGCCTAGCGGATTACCCTTTCTTTTATATTCTAATGCAGTTCTTTTATATTCTCGAACGAATGAGACTAGTAGTTCAATGAAACTAGCCCGAAAAAAATAATTGCTCCAATAACACATATGATACTTTAAGATTTAGAAATAAAGAATATAAAAAATTGTCTAAATTGTATATTAATTAATAATTATAGGCAAATATGAAAGGAAATTTTGATTATCAGAAAACGGAGCGGAGAATAAAAATCTAAATAGCAAGCTAACGAAATCTTTGCCACTACACGTTAAGAGGCAATTGCGGTGAACGGAAATATCCCACGAGTGAATGGAAACCACATTACTCAGTATGGAAGATCGGTTGCTTATACACGATTATTGCGGTCTTTTCAATAGATTGAAGTATCTATACCAATAAATAAAATTGGAGTGTCTGTTTGTAATGTCAAAATAATAGGCTTTTTTCATGCTCACACGCCTATGCCTAAAATAGCGCGGCGGATCGCCTGCGTAGCGGCGGATCGCCTGCGTTGCGGCGGATCGCCTGCGCGAGGAGCGCAGCCTCGATGAGGAGATCCGCCGCCGGCGACTGGGGCGGCGCAGGCGCAACTATCTGCGCCTCATGCCGCCTTAGCCGAGGCCGCGGGTGACGTGACCGGGGATTAGTCCGTCACCCGCCGAGAGGCCGACCGCGTGAGGAAAGACCGACGTCCTCCCCGAGGGGGGGACGTCGGTCGATGGGAGGGTACCCCAATAGGGGGTATTCCGTCGGGCCGACCACTGACGACAAGTTAACGCTGCTCCAGTGGTCGGCCCAACGACGAAGGCGACGTGGTTTTCGGGTGGGTCGCGGGAGTTGCGTGCTCAAGCCCCTCTGTCGCCCCGGACGGAGTGGTGCGGAGGTGCGCCGACCGCGGCCCACCCACACAAAAAAAAAAAAAAAAAATGCCTAAAATAGCGATTAAAAATTTTTGTGTCTGTCTGTTTGTTCCAGGTAATCTTCAAAACGGCTGAACCGATTTCAAAAATTCTTTCACCAATGGAAAGCTATAATATCAGGGCGTAAACTAGGTTATATTTTATACCGGTATTCCCACGGGAACGGGAACTACGCGGGTAAAACGACTAAAACCGAAGCGAAGCGAGGGCGGGTTGCTAGTACATAATAAATACCAAATTCACAACTTCAAATGAAAATTATCTAAAGCGAAACAAGTAGCTGCTTAATTAGGTCGATAAATGGGTTTAATTCACTAACAAGGCGGTTAGCCAATAAACTTTGTGTAGACGCGCGACACCAATGACCTCATGCGTTAATTAAGCGCTAAAACAACGACATATATGTGAATATTAAAAGTCTAACACGATTTAAAGCGTATTACGCTGTTGCAATTGGAATAACAACTATATTTTTCATAAAATTAGATTGATTTTTGAAAACAATGTAATACTTATTTTCATACTAGAAGCGCCCTGCGGTTTCACCCGCAGTTCCTCTTCCCATGGGAATATCGGGATAAATTATAGCCTATGTGTTATTCTGATATTTAAGCTATATTATTGTGAAGTTTCATCAAAATCCATTCAGTAATTTTTGCGTGAAAGAGCAACAAACATCTTCACATCTTCACAAACTTTCGCGTTTATAATATTACTGGCAACCCGCCCTCGCTTCGCTTGGGTTTTAGTCGTTTTACCCGCGTAGTTCCCATTTTCGTGGGAATACCGGGATAAAATATAGCCTAGTTTACGCCCTGATATTATAGCTTTCCATTGGTGAAAGAATTTTTGAAATCGGTCCAGCCGTTTTGAAGATTACCCGGAACAAGCACACAGACAGACAGACAATTTTTTTTAATCTGTATTTTAGGCACAGGTGTCGTGCAAATAACCGTGTGAGCATGAAAAAAGCCTATTATTTTGACATTACAAAGAGACACTCCAATTTTATTTATTGGTATAGATTATATCGTTTAGAGACAACAACGAAAAATCGCAAACGGAGAAAACATTATACATCATTTGCCAAACATTGATTTCAATTTTTATTATTTTAACAACCGAGCAATGTACTGCATTCAATGAGATATCGCTAGGGTCGAGCTACCGTCAGTTTTCGTAAAATGTGTGTGTGCGTGTGTGTGTAATGTAAGTTGCCTACAGAAAATAGTGCTAGTTTGTGTACGAATTACAGCTCCGAGATTTATGCGTGTGTGCGTGTGTTATCATGCAAAACTGTTGTAAGCTGTGTAGCCTAGTACCTTGCGTATGCGTTAACATTAAACTGAGGGCGAAATGCGGCGACACTGGTTTTAATCTATACCAATAAATAAAATTGGAGTGTCTGTTTGTAATGTCATAATAATAGGCTTTTTTTCATGCTCACACGGTTATTTGTACTATACATATGCCTAAAATACACTTTATATATTTTTTTGTCTGTCTGTCTGTTTGTGCCGGGTAATCTTCAAAGCGGCTGGACCGATTTCAAAAATTCTCCAATGGAAAGCCATAATATCAGGGAGTAAACTAGGCTATATTTTATCCCGGTATTCCCAGGGGAACGGGAACAACGGGCAGAAGGCGACAGAAACCGAAGCGAGGGCGGGTTGCTAGTACAAAATAAGACCGATGGCTCTTCTAAAGTAATCATATTTCTGTGCGACAAACCGTGCTAAAGTCGTGGGTACGATTCCACCAATACTTTGTGTGATCCACATATTGTTGTTCCGAGTCTGGGTGTTATTTGTGTCTGTTCATTATATGTTTGTAAAGTCCCCTGCGTTTTAAGGTTTATTTTCTTAGTAAAGATGTAAAAAAAATGGCGGCGAAAGGGTGAATAATAAAAAATGGTGAATCCAATGGTGTTGTAAAAATGTATGATTATTGTAGTTTCTACGATTAAGTATAAACTGATGTTAATCAATAACGTCGAGTCCATATTCTACAGTATAGGCACTTTTTGGCATTTATAATCATTACTCCGCTTCTATTCCAGCTCTTATATTTAACGAAATATGAATTTTCTTCGTTATAATGCGCTAGTAACACGAGTTGGAATAAGTTTTATTACCCATTCTTTTGAAGTAATATTTTATAATTGCATCTCTTAGGTAATCATCTTTACTACACCCGCGAGACAGTAGGTAAGCGGTAATCAATACGCACAAATTGTGAAATATTAATTTGGGAACAAATTAACAATTTGCATTTCAAATAGTATCTATAAGTATGGCCGAGTAACAATAGCATGACGAAGAAGACATTAGTGGAACGACATTCACAGAATAACAATTAGTTAAAGGGATTATCGAGCATAAAATCATATGTATATGTTATTTGGAAAGACCACATTGTTGACAGTAGTCTGTCTACAGCTCCGGGCCAGTCCGTACAGGGTAGTACTACACTCTCACAGAAAATCGACGTCTCAGTAGTAGTAATTTGCTACTGCACTTCGTTCAGTGAGTGAGAGAAACGGAAGCCCAACTTTCGGCGGGTGTTTGCGTGTGGTTGGTTTTTATGATGCTTTTAGTATCACGGAAGCTCATTCCGCGCATTCCCACTTCCTTCACGGCAAGCAGCGGCCTAGCAAAGGTCTATGACCGGCAGTATCATTTACCTGTATCTTGTTCCATTTACCAGTACCTAATGGTACTGTTTGCGCATTTGCTACCAATAGTAACAAGGAAAAAAGTAATCGAGAGGAAAACGTCCCTTCAATGTCCACCATAAATAGACACGTATTCATTTTTGCTAAATAATACAATAAATGTTGTATTGTATTATTTTGGAAGGTATTGGAGATAAAATGCAAGCACGATTGAAACCGAAGCCAAGTGAGGGCGGATGGCTAGTAATTAATAATATTCGAATTTGCGAGAAACAGTGTGCTTTTATTTTAAGATTAAGGAACCAATACTTATACTTCTAGAGTTATTAACGAACTTAAATTCCACCCAGACTCAGGACAACAATTTGTGGGTCACGTCAAGGGCACGTACCCCAAATGTGCCCCATGTTTTACAATTTTCAACTCTCTTTCCCCCTTCGGTGACCATCTTTAATACAAATTTAAGACCCAATTATGTTGAAGTATAGAATTTTCGAAGACCAATCGGGTCAGGTAATACAATAGGTATGTTCCTTAAAATATTATCCTGTATGGGAATCAAACCCACACGTTTTTTTTTCACGCTGTGGAAATGCATTTACGCACTATCCCCTTCCGGTTACAGACAGGGGAGTGTGTGTAGGACTCGCCGGCCACAGAAGTGACCGAAATACCCACTAAAACCACAGCGGCCCCTTCCGCGCTTTTACGGGGTGCCGGAGAGATCGTCTGATAACATTCTATCCCCAACACCCCAAAAACCCACAACACCTGACACGCTAGTTCGGGATCTTATCTATCACTATATCCTATACAGTGTTACTTTGTTTTATAATTTGCTAAATGTGTGAAAGAAAACATCACAAACCAGCCATATTGAAAGAAAATCATTATATTGACGATTTTTTTAATAATTGAAAATTCATACTTACATTAGGTGAAAATATATTTAAATAGAGACAGTCTTCATCCATATCTCTTATTCCCTTGGTTGCTCCTGTGAATCGGACTGGTTGAGGACAGGCAGGACCCCAATCGACAGCCTGCATCAGCTGCCAGCCTGGATGTTGACGGGGCGGCTAGTACATGCAATCAAGTTAAAAGTTAGAATAAATCTTAATTGACTGTTCTGTGATATCTGTGAGTGAGACTAGAACTACTATAAAAAGATTTATTCAGCAGTTGATATTGTGAAAATAGTGAGTTTTATTAGATATACTCTTACCTTAAATCTACCTTCAAGAACTGGTGGTCTGGCATAAGGTATGCCTAAGAATACTGACACTTCACCTTGTATCCTGTCCACTGGGCTGTGCCATGGTCTGTATCCTGAATCCGGGTCTGGATTATCATACAGATATACCTGTTGAACAAATAGATTATTTATATAGGCCATATGGTGACAGTTCCTGAATATTATAGATTACAAAGTCTTTGCTTATGTACTAGAGCAATCTATCATGCAAATAGGCACCAGTCTATAGAGCATGAAAATAGGTGGCAGCATGCGATTTACACTAAATTGCGTGAGATAAAAGTCAAAAGAATGACAAGATTGAAAAGGTGGATATTGGCACCTGAAAAACTTAGTTTTCAGATTTATGAGTAGACTCCTAATGGGAGATACACTCCTAAAAGACTATATAAAAGAAAAAAGTCAAGTATCAATCAGTGATTATGGATGCGCCGACCATGGCCCACACCCCCCAAAAAAGAGTGTGTGTACAAAATACGAATGCCAGAAGTGAAAATAGGAATGGCAGAAGTGAGACTTCTTTATCCTTTACCTCGTTCCCTCGCCGGCTGAATCCTATACATTTACCAGTTTATGTCTCTATGGACTCGCTTTTACATCACAACGATTCTAAAGAAGTTTTACTTCAAATATGGTGATTATGGATGGATGGCCCTTTGAGGTGATCTAGTCCAACATTGGACTGCAGTAAGCTGATGAATGGATTGATTGTGATACTTAATTTACATATGTGTTTTTGGCAGGATATCTTGACAAATTCTTATCTTCTTGTGTTTATTTGTCTTAAATGTTGAAAGTAAACTGAATTGTACAGATGGTATAATAATTTAATATTGACATCTTATAAGTGTACATAGCTTATTGGTGGATATTGCAAATATCACAATATTTCTTTTATTACTATGCATTGTTACTTGTGAGTTTAATAAATGGCATGCAATGAATGAAACCATATTAAAAGGATAACCCTTTTTATATAATTTTGGGGATTTCAAAACTGCAATGGTCACTAATACTGGTGAAATATGGCTAGCAAGATTCATAAATCTGTCTAGTTTTAAAATTATGGCAGTTGTAACAGTGCAAAATATGGCCTATTCATAAGTAATAAAACACATTGTATAAATCCCGTTAATCAGGCATCTTAGGCCTCTTAATCTTAAGGTTTGTTTATATTATTTTGAACTAATTAGAAACCCAATAGTTCTTGTCTTACTATATACCTCTCAAAGTTAGGGTAATATAATCGGAAATTTGTTACTAATGGCCATTTTCACCACCAATCAGTAAATTTTAGGTAACACCTAATCTCTGCTCATATACATCCCACAGCAGGGATTGAGCACTGTCCACAGAAAGACAGAAATTGATTGGTCAGATGGTTTGTTACAGTGATTTATTCTGTATTTTTTTTTCTCTTCCATTAACATTCTTTGCATATTATATTCCAGTCATATTTTATTTACCACACCGACGAGCAAGACAGGGTGGTGAATTTCATTATTATTATTATTCCCTTACAGTAATTTTTAGTTTTTGTTTTAAATAATATATTTTGTAACACTAACACAAAATAACAAAGAATGAGGTCAATGCTACGTTGTTTATTTTAACTTAGGCATTACCTAAACTTGAGGGGTCATTGGCAAAAACTGGTATAACACTATTTATATAGTTTATTTAAAAAAGTACTTGATTGTACCTTAAATCCTTGAACCTGTCCATAATTAGTAGTAACAAATATATCTCTTTTCAGCTGCCTTGAATCTCTTCGCTCTCTACCTTGTAAGTCTTCTCGCCAACCTCCAAGTACACCAGGAAATAGAGCATCTGGGTTGTTTGGGTCTCGATTCTAGAGAATTATCACAATAGCATATTGATTTATTAATAAATTAATATATATATGTTTATACTTATGCCTTATTGAGATTTAGATTTATTGGAAATTTAAATTATGTACGCTTTAGGCACATTTATATTTTTAAAAATTTTGCTTCTTTTATTTCATGTTTAACTCCTGGATATCTGGAGAGAAATTGACCTACTATACTATGCTGGTCATATAGGTTGGTATAGGTTTTTGTTTCAAATTTTCCAACCTTCAAATAGATGTTATCTGATAATTAGTCATCTTTTACAATATCCATTGGCACGAAAGGGTCTGGTGAATCATATTACTCTGCCATCACATGGAAAGGGTATTTCGTTCAATTTATTTGGGTTATACTCAATGTTTTCCTATCAAATTATGAATAAATAAGTTAATGTTTCAATTTCAAAATATAATAATTAAACCTAATATTAAGATAATAAATTGTTAATTAGAAGTTATATCAGCAAATTAATAACACTCATGGGGATAAAATGGATGCTTAGCATTAAACTTACATTTATCTAGAAAGAAAGAAAGATGAATGAAATACTTCATCTCAGATATCATCATTTCAGCTCATATACGTCCCCCTGTTGGGCTCGAGTCTCCTCCACAATAGAAAAAATATTCTTTAGAGACATTATATGCATATTTAATCCCTTAGCCATCTTTTGAGACATCCACGGGTAAGAGAGACTGTGCTGAATAATATTCTTATTAGGTCACCACATGTAAGAGATATATATATATATATATATATATATGTGTTTTTTATCTGTACAGACCTATAACTTTAGATGTCTATGGTAATATTAAATTAAAATTGCAATAATAAATACTCACCATATTATACTTAAACTGGTCATCCAAAGGATTCGTATTTATGGGATTATAAGGAAATCCTCCAGGTCTATTTATATTAGGGTTGTAAGGGTTATATCTTGTTGGATCTGTACCATATCTTCTATTATTGTACACATAAGTTCTGTAATCACTATCACCTGGATTTGGCAATCTTGTATTACGGGCTGTTTCTTCTTTTGAAGAGTAAAATTCGTTGTTGGCTTGTCCATTATATAGATCCTTATTTGACTGGCATTTAATGCCAACGCATAGCAATAAGGTTATTGTATATTTTCTTAGCATTTTAACAGAACTAATATACACTAGAAAGGTTTAACTAAAGAGTTTCCGGATGAGTCACTGTCACAATTTTTATAAAATATTTCATTGTTATTGTAATATGATTATATACATGAATGAAAGCACGTTTATTTACGAGATGATTCACTGTGGATACTGCTAATTTACTTTGATTTACAACAATTGTGCAGATATACGCTGAATTTAAATATAAACTTAATTGAAACAAAGCAGCATGACGATGTATGTAGATCTATCTTTGAAGGTCTTATTCCGATTTAGTTCAATATTGCGAAGGGACACGAGGGCTTATCTATTTCTAATCAGTTAGATATCAGTATCATATTCACTTTGTACGGCAACGCCCCGATCACCGCCGCCGTGCGAGTTTTGAGTTTGTTTATTTCAACTTTTAAAGTTTGCCATGATTTTTAACTGATTTGTGTTCTACCGACTACTACCATTTCTACCAAGTATCAGGATTGACAAGTTTTGTTTTAATCTATTTTATAAAAGATAGAATTTTTTAATAAATTATATTTTCGCTAAGGTATTGTTTTATACTTAAGCCATATTTTCAGTGGGATAGATATTACATATATACTACACACTACGTGTGAAGTGTATTTGTAATATTTCACTGTTCAAACGCGAAATACATTATTAAAGTTGGACGGCTTTAGATGTTTTACATGTAAAGGAACGTTAAAAAGGGGTCATTGACATTCTGACTATGATATACTTTGCTTCGTTCAGAATTTGTTGTCAGCGACATTTCGTAACCACGGCAACAGACACGATAGACCTAGCTGTAACTGTAGAGGGCAGCACTTAGTAATGGTAATAAAAAAAATGTAAAATGGTATCGATTATACCAATAAATGTAAATGATTAGTCATGTATAAAAAAAATACTTTTTTAAATTATGGGTTTTAAGCTTGTAAACAAATATGTTATTGTGTATACAGGATGTATCAGGTTATGGGGCAACTAGTCAAAAGGGAGCTAGGCAATGGTGGTAGGAACCCAAAAAAAAATTGAGCGAAACATATCGATTCGTTAAGAAATTAGAGAAATATAAATTTTTCAATTTTGTCATCGCTTTTTCTTGTAAATCTGATTGAAATGTATAAAGTCAATGATACTTAATACGCAACATATTCATACTTTGTTAAATATTCATTAGAAATTGAATAAATCAATGATTACGTTCACATAAGCAAGACAAACTTCGCTTTAAAACAGCTGATTGGCCTATGGCCGTTGACCGCTTGCCGTTGTAACTACATGTCATTGAAGCGTTTGCGCAATTCTAGGTATAAATGAATGAAATTATACTGTCGAAGCTTTACATGCCTACAAGTATTCTGTCTGTACATGCCTATATAATACGTAACATTTAAGGCATAGACTCTTAGACACATTTTTTAAAATCACTATAACTTTTATGTTATATAGTTTTTTGTGTAATGTACATTCTAATTACCATCTATGACCGTTAAACTACAACATACTCGAACAGTTGTCCCATAACCTGATACACCTGTATATTATAAAGAAAGATTTTTCTGAATTATAGCTGAATTTTATTGAATTGTATCTTAATTTTTATTGAATTGTATTTTTACTTCATCATCATGTTGTCATTTATTCCCTTTTGTTTTTTAAAGGCTTTTTTTTAATGGGTGAGCTATGGTAAGCGCACTCGCGGTGCTGTCCGTCCGGGACGATGAAAGGACGGCGCGCGGGCCCATAACCCACCCGTACCCACGTCACCTCGTTGTTGGGCCGACCACCGGAGCAGATGTGTCTTGTCATCAGTGGTCGGCCCGATTGTTTTTTAAAGGCTAGGATGCTTTATCATTTGTACGAATTAAAGTAATAATAAGATCTGATTGGTCATTTGATTTTTTTTTGTAAGCTTTTATAATATTTGCCGGTCTTAAGGATTACAAATATTTATTACACAACAAGGTTTCAATTAGAGCGAACTAGAGATCGAAATTTGGGTAGATCCTTGTATAGCATACGAGTAGTTGCGTGTTTAAATATAGCTCTATCAGCAGTGCATACAGAAAGTTGCCAGGGGGCAACTACACTGTTGCCATTCAATAAAAGCAAGACAAATCGAACTCTAAAGTGTGTTTATTTCTATCAACTAGATCAAGATATAATAAAGAGCGTCTTCATTATATCTTTACATAAATGGCCATCTGATTCTATTCTCTGAGCCATTAAAGGTCCATTGTCATATATGTATATCTCTACGCAGAATAAATAAACTGAGAAGCTGGGAGTTAATTTCATTATTTGCTTACTTATCCATTATACCTACTTATCCATTATACCTACTATAAATAACTACTATTATCAAAAAATATATTATTTTTGCAATAAGTACGGTTTCTTTAGAAATAAATGCTATTTTAATTAAATGCATATAAATTAGCGCCAAAACGGTGCCTAGTGTCATGGCGTCTGCTTGTGACGTCACGTCTATTCACTTGAGTTGTAAACGTAAGGGAGTTAAAGCAAAAAATCTGATATATTTTATTTAGATATGAATTCGAAAGTCGAGTGGTGTGCGGTTCCTCAATATGTTAATACATCAATAAAACTCCTAACAAACTGTTTGTTTATGTGCCACACAATAAAACAATAAGATATAAGTGGCTTAATCTTGCACGGCGAAATCCAAAAGCCATAAATTTAAATAAATAAATATTAAAAAATAAATAGGAGACTATTTATTTCTGTGAAGATCATTTTGACGTAAGTAATTACTTTATATTGTATATTTTATTTGGTGTGTGATTTCATTTAACTGCAGTTTAATACCAAGTTTACAAAAGCATTATTTAAATAACATAACCAATATTTAAATAACATATTTTTAAATATGATTTAAATAACATAGTTTTAAATATATTTTAAATTATTGGTGTTAGAAGATTATTAATCAATATTTTATTTATATCGTAGTTTTGACATTTCTAAATTCTGCTGAACAGAAGTCTTTGTTTGATGCTAGGTACTCTCCCAGCATTAACAAATCAACTCTAGGCAAATTAGAGCTGTTTGTCTTGGTGAATCCTTCTTCCATGACTTACATTTTAGTAAGAACACAAAGTAAGCAAGAGATCGATAAAAATCACGAAATAATCTTTAACTGCAAGTTAAAACAATTAATAAGTATAACGATCGTAGAGTTTCGTACAGAATTTGCGATGATAATGACAAGTGTACATAGGAGTGACGTAACTCAACTTGATTGGTGTTTAGCTGAGCATGGCGGACTTGCGTATTTTGTAGTTTTATTTTATTAAATAAATTAATAATCTCATCTTAAAAAAGAAAATTAATATTTATTTCAATATATATTCTTTGTTTTACAGTAGATAAACACATTATTTTAGTGATTTTTGGTTACTGTCATCATGCCTATTGCCTCTCTTCATTTTTAATTTTAGAGAAAGGCTAATATTACGATGCACCTGGTAGTGTCGACTAAGCCCATTGATTTTTACTCCTAAAATTACTTTGCTTTTAATTTGATAATCAATAGCCGTCAGTAAGCCCAACTTTTAGCAAAGTAATACCAAAGCTATTAAGGATATAGACTGAGAAATTTGGTAAAACTTGTAACCCACAATTATTTTATATTTTTTACTCTTTATTTGTTTCACAATACATACATATATCGTATAATAATTTAACACCAGAAAACACTAAGCTGTGATTGTTGGACGACCCTTCTTTTTTTTTTGGTAGCCTATGGTCCGGAAACACCCCACCCAATCTGTCCGGCACAGCGGATGCGTGCACTGTAGGCATGCAGTCCCATAACCTACCATATTCTCTCCCCATCGTCATTGGGCTATTGGACGGTCCTGAAACATTTCAAATTTTTGCAAAAATATAATTGCTTTATAAGTTTTCAAATAAAATTGCGTCGTGACTCTATGTATTCTTAGTTAAACATCACACGGATATACTTACAAGTGAAAAGTTACACAAGATGAAAAAGTTATTGAACCAAAAAGGGAAACAAGCTTTGCCGGTCGTACGTTTCGAGAGTTACTTATAATTTAGGTCACGTTCACCTTTGGTTACACTAAAAGCAACTTCCAGTGAAATTCTATAAAAATCGGTGGCAAATTGAAGGCCCTGGATATTCTGGTTCGCACGGATAACTTTTAATATTACTTGTGGCAAGTTTGTGTAAATATATTTAAAATTTGCTTTGTTCGGATGATAAATATGTATTGAGAATTTGAAATGTTTTAATATTACCTATCCAAACAGGAATGTTGTGGATATAACGTTTCGAATGCAGGTTTGGATATTAGAATAACATTATATCGGTTACGGTTATGAAATTATTTCAGATTATTTGATAATTTCTATCCAATATCTTTAGATTTTGAATTTTTAATCCTTAAAAATGTGTGGTTGTTTAGTTAAAAATTATTAATGATATTTATCGATATTTAAAATTATTAACAGTGACCGTTTTTCCGTGATTATGAACGCTAAAAAGGGTTTCAAAACATCGGGCATTCAAAAGTCAAATATAAACGCGATAAAATAAAGATTATTTATATGAATAAATAATCTTTTTTCAAATTAAGTGTCACTGTAAAAAAAATGTAATGACCATAAATAAAATCATTACCAATCCAAATTCTAACAGTAGGGTAAAACCGGGATAGATGCCCCACTTTTTGAAAAAGCTTCCTAATTTTAAAAATATTAACTTTATATGAATAATTTCTATGCTATCTATATAGCCTAATCACTTGTTTTGAAATGTTATTTGTTTTTTCTGACCTATCAATTACAAATTTTTCAAAATGTAGCTTTTTGTGGACCTCTTTTTTGAGGATAGATGCCTACTGGTATGGATAGTTGCCCCACCATGAAAATATTGAGGAGGATAGGTGCCTGCAGTGCGGGATACATGCCCTTCATGTGTAAAACAGCAATTTTCTCCAAGAAATATGGTTCTAATTACGATACAAAATATGATGCACTTTTCTGAAATATTTTAATTATTAGCATTATAAAATAATACTAATGTGACACAAATAACCATAGTGAAATTTCGTTTCGTTTCGTCGTAACCATAAATAAAATTCGTTTAATCCCACGGTATTTTATCCATTTCATCGAAAGCTCACTGTAGTTCTTCTGTAATCTATGAACATACTCAAGCTCGCACTTCTTTTTTCGTGGACTATGGTAAGCACACACGCCGTCCATTCTGTCCGGAGCGACGAAAGGACGGCACGCGAGCCCATAATCCAACCATAGCCACGCCATTAGGCCGACTACCAGTGCCGAGTTCCTTGTCCTCAGTGGTCAGCCCGACGAGTCTTTCGGGTACTTTCACCTCTCGACGTCCTTGACCCGGGACATCGATCACCGTTGCGCGGTCAGCCTCTCTGCGGGTGACGGCTTAAAATCCCCGGTCTGATCACCCGCGACCTCGGCTAGGGCGGCATCAGGCGCAGGTATTCGCGCCTGCGCCGCCCGAGTCGCCGGCGTCGGACCGCGTCGTCGTGAAGGCGTTCCTCCCACCGCTTCTTTACGCGAGATGACGGCCTCACAGAAGGTGGCGACCGCGTCAGCTCATATGCCGTCCTTTCTTTTGTGTTTTTGTGGCATAGTTCTACTACAATCAGTGAAAAGTTCAATTATCATCGTCATCATCATTTCAGCCTATCGCCGTCCACTGCTGGCCTCCCTTATGTTACGTCACAAGGTGCGGTCCAATGCCGCCTGCATCCAACTACGCCCAGCAACTTTTACCAGGTCGTCGGTCCACCAAGTGGGGGGGGGGCGTCCTACACTGCGTCGTCCGATACGTGGTCGCCACTCGAGAACCTTTCATCCCTTCACTTCAGCGTGCTAATTCTTCGTGCTATGTCGGCTACACCCGTTCTTCTGTGGATTTCCGTATTCCGGATTCTATCTCGCAGAGAAATCCCGAGCATAGCCGCTCCATAACACGCTGAGTGACTTTGAGCCTTGTTATGAGGCCTACATTTAGGGATCACGTTGCCGTGCTGTAAGTCATCACTGGTGACATACACTGGTCGTTAATCTGTGTTTTCACACACTGAGGTATGTTGGACGAGAAGATCCTCTTAAGTTTCCCGAATGCTGCCTAACCGAGTTGGTTTCGTCGGCTGATCTCTTTCTCGAAATTGGATTTACCTAACTGGACTGCTTGTCCTAGGTAAACATAATGATCGACAACTTCGAGAATCGCATTGCTAACTAGGACCAATACAGGAATGACATGGGCCTTTGACATGACTTTCACCTTGTCCAGTTCAATTATACATATACGAAAATACATAAAAGATACAAGAGAACACTAAAATGTTTCAAAAATATACACTGGCCCCCACATATGGGTATAAATGGTATATGGAGGGATAGATGCCCCTAAGGGCATCTATACCTCGAAAAATCAGGAATCCTTTTCGATAGGGATCGATGCCTATTTATTTTTTTAATAAATCTATACCAATAAATAAAATTGGAGTGTCTGTTTGTAATGTCAAAATAATAGGCTTTTTTCATGCTCACACGGTTATTTGCACGACACCTATGCCTAAAATAGCAATTAAAAATTTTTTGTCTGTCTGTCTGTTTGTTCCGGGTAATCTTCAAAACGGCTGGACCAATTTCAAAAATTCTTTCACTAATGGAAAGTTACAATATCAGGGCGTAAACTAGGCTATATTTTATCACGGTATTCCCACGGGAACGGGAACTACGCGGGTAAAACGACTATAACCTATAACCGAAGCGAAGCGAGGGCGGGTTGCTAGTTATAAATAAAATAGCATCTATTTATACCTAGATGCACACTTAATGAATCAGTATATTGACGTAATAAAAAATATATTAGAATTTATTACTAGTTATAAAGTTATACAACTATAAAATAATTAAAATACTACCCTTCAAAGTTTTGACGTGTTTTTGGAGTTCGTCGCGGAGAAAACTACACGCACGAGCAAAATATGGCCTCAATGATGACAGTCCGTAGAAAAATAATGTGCGGGGGGGCACTATGGCTTCTATTTATACCATTAATTCTTAGTCGCGAGTTTGGGAAGGTAGATTTTTGAAAATGAGTCCCGCTGCGGCATCTATTCCAGGATTTACCCTACAGTTAATTATTGTGAAAAAAACTGAAACTTTCAGAACAAACAATGATTCATCGTTGCCTGCTATCAGATTACGTATTGATAATTAAGGCTGTCGTTCAATGCCTTCGTTCAAAAATTTGTTTAATTACTATACAAAAGGCTTCGTGCAAACACTTGCCAAAGCATAAAGACCTTTGTGAAGCAGTATTTGATACAGGACAAAAGTTCTATTTACTTTGGTCCTAAGCAGACGTAGACGTCAAACAAAGCATTCGTTAAGATTAATTATTTTGCTCTGATAAAATATCGGACATTTAAATGTTTTATATTATATCAGTAAAATTATTCTAAATTTATTTTATTATCAAATCTAAAGTTACAGTTATTTATTAAAGAATAAGAGATTAAGCAAAGTTATAAAAGTCAATTTAATATTTCTCCATTACGACTTACAGTTTTTTTTTTAGATTCAGGCGTATTACGATTTTTACGCCTATGTATATTTTTATGTCTTTTATATCTACAAATGTGGTGACAGATTAAAAATACAATTCTTACCCATGAGTCTTGGATTTTTCAATACATTATCTCGATTTTCACTGGCAACTGTAAGTTACAGCTTTGATATTATGCCTCCTTCATGGTAATTAGCCTACCCCTATTATGCGAGACTACAGATTTTGTGGCGAAAAATGGATGTATTTGCACCTGGTATGGTGATAGTTGCGGTATATCGAATTTCATCACGTACTAGATGAGTGATCGTTTACGTAGATTATTTACATGCTTCTTGTTTTTATCACTCATTTCGTGCGAGAAAATTCAACTAACGAGTATAGTTAGCTGTACCTTTAGGTATTACGTTCATAATGTCACCTCAGCTCATTTACATTTCATTCCTGGGCTTGAGCCTCCTCTAAAACAAGAAGGAAATTATGCTACAATATGCTGATTAGGCGGTTTGGTATAGTATTTTATTTCGAGGTTTCTTGGTTGCATATATATTATCTGCATATAAGATCCCTTTTACGTTAAGAAAGAGGAGGGAGAAGGGTGAATTATATGCTTACGCCATCATCACACGACAAAAAATATCTTAATCAGTAGTAAATTAGCAATGTTCATGAAAATATTTGGACCGGTTTTATAAAATCGAAAAAGCATTTTTTTAGAATCAGATTCGAGAAAATGAATCGGAACTTCTAATACATGTCTTAGAAATGTCAATAAATCAAAGGGCTCGTGTTTCGAATCTTGACTCGAACGAATGTCTTTGATTGATAAATATGGAAAACGGATTACGCTATGAACTCGCCTACTTAGTATTAAGCGTATGGAAATGCGTATATTCTGAATTCATAATCTCCATTTTTTTTCTGGTTTGATATTCAAAACGCTCGTTAGATTGATGTAGAATAAGAGTCTAAACATCTAAATGTATGTGGAGCATAATAAAATTATATGCAATGTCGGGATTTTAGGATATTTTAAATTTATATATTCATACAGATATCTCTACTATATATGCTTGAACTACGATAGGATTATGTGGACTCCCCTTATGGTGACCACACTGCGAATATGATTACAGTTACCGGTACTCTTATTTGAGAATAGTAAATATCAACACAAAGATCACTAGGAGAATCAGTAATAGCACTGCTGTAGAAAATAAGGTGTTAAAAAAGTACCAACTACGACTGCTAACCTCACCTTACATCAGACAAACCTTGCTCTTTTATCGGGCAGAAAAGACATGCGAGACTACTGGTGCAACTCACCATCTAGCCGCTAAAACCTCGCGGTGTTTTTTCAGTTTCCTATTACAGGAGGAGAGGGTTACATTTATCGATTTTTGTTTTCAATCTCTGGCAAGTAAAGGTTGTCATTTATGAATTCCCCAATTCAATTTAGAGGGCCTCACCTACCCTCTATGAGAGGCGCACAGGGAACACATGCGTACGCCATCTCAGGCCTGCTTTTGAGCAGCCAATCCGTCTGTTAAGAACGTGATTTTTTTGGGGGCCATGGTCAGCGCACCTTCGCCGTGCTTCATCCGGGGCGATAAAACGGCGACGCGCGGCCTCATGATCCACCCGTAGCCTTCGTCGTTGGGCCGACCACCAGTGCCGAGTTCCTTGTTGTCAGTGGTCGGCCCGACGGATTACCCCGGCGGCTTAAGAATGCGTTTAGGCGTTATTCCTTCTGGGTAGGGAGTTTCACGTCCTACACTTGACATTGACAGTCTGATATGGGTCTGGATGGAAGATAGTATTTGCGTAAAAATACATTGTACTCGTTTATTAAATAAATTGTGCGTTTCTGTGAAACGGTCCTTGCACGACGACTAGCGAGTATCTCTTTTAAATGTTATTATATATTTTTATTATTTCTGATGGGAACCAAGAGCAAATAGCGCACTTGACGTTCTGTGAAAAAAGTGCTCTTTTTAAACCTCGTTTAAAGAAGGATATGTCATAGCGCTTGGCAAACAGCAGCGGATAGTATGTTTATAAACTCGCTAGACTCTGTTTAACTATTTCATATTTGAAAATCTTCTTAGCAGTCATATTGCGTGCACGAGTGTATGATCAAAAGCAATTTATTTTATCTTCATATTATTAAATAAACAACTCGGTATCATAAGGATTTTTATACACCAGTATAATTTGAAAATTAATTAGTTTAGAAATAATGTCTTCCTAACAAGAAAGAAGAATACTTCGAAATATATTTCATCATCATCTCAGCCCATATACGTTCCACTCTTGGGCTCGGGCGTCCACTATGGAGGAATATTCTATTCTATTATATTTTATTATATTCTATTCTATAATAATCTACTAGACAACGCTGTTCAGACGTGTTGGAGTATGGTTTTATTTCGAGTATTCCTTGTTTTATAAATTTAAACTATTATGCACTCAAACCTACCGAGTATATCATTTCATTCACCATTCATTCATCTCAGCTTATATACATTCCACAGCTGGGTTCGAGCTTGCTACATAAAAGGTAGGAAATTGATCCACTATACTACGCTGGTCAGGCGGGTTTTTATAGAGTTTAATTTCGAATTTCCCTTTCCTTGCATGGGTGTTATTTGCATATTATATTCCTTAGCCATCTATTATACGACTTACGGGCACAATAGGGGGTTAGTAAATTGTATTCTTACTATGTCTACTCTTGGACTACTTACTACATGGAAAAATCAGTCCGCCCGTGAACTCAAAAACACGATAAAATCTCTAAATGAAATAGTTTTATTTATAACAGAAAACTCAGTATACCATTTTAAATAAAATTTTGTTAATATTTAAAATATCCACTTAGTAGGCTTATAACTTGAAAAAGGGTGGCGTGCCCTTCAAACGTATGCATAACTTCGTCATTCCTGAACCTATTCAGACGCATCTTTTTGTATCTGAAATGGTATGTGAATATTTGGCCGACGTGGCCCCGTATTATTTTTTAGGACCCGGTTCGGATTCCCGCCGCAAATTTTCTCATAGATGAAAAGATTTTGACTGGCGACCAACTTTGATTTAGCATTACATAAAATACCAATTATTATAAACAACTGCACCGTGTGTTCTCTATCTTGCCCGTGGATGTCTTGCCCGTAAAAGAAAATTATGGGATATAATATGCACATAACATCTGTGCAATGGAGGGAAAACTCGAAATAAAACCTTTTATAAACATATCTGATCAGCATGGTATAGTAGGTCAAATTGCTTCCCATTGTGGAGGAGGCCCGAGCCCAACAGTGGGACGTATTTGGGCTGTGATGATGATGATAATTATAAACAGAACGGATGATTGATTGATTTGTAACTGTCATCGTAATGCTGTGCTGTAAATTCTGTGAGCTGACGGAATAAGAATATAATTAACCACTCCCTTTTTTGTATGTGGATGTCGTAAAAACGACTGAGGGATATAATAAACATATAACATCTATGCAAGAGATAAACATCTTAGTCCGCTCGTGACCATGAATGCTGTAAAGTGTTTGACACGTCGGGTAATCATAATTCAAATACAAATGCGTTAAAATTTGTAGTTTTATTATCAACTAGCAATCCGCTCTCGCTTCGCTTCGGTTTCAGTCGCCTTACCCGAATAGTTCCCGTGGGAATATCTGGATAAAATATAGCCAATATTACTCACTGATATTGTATCTTTCCATTGGTGAAAGAATTTTTTAAATAGGTTTGGTGTTTTAAACGTGAAAGCGTAACAAACAAACAAACTTACTTTCGCATTTATAATATTAGTAAGGGTGTGTAATACTCGCGTAAACATCAGAAACCATTAGAGAAAGAAAACTGAAATCTAACTATACGGTGGTTTGTTGTATGTAGCTTTGACTGCGTAGTGCTTTAAATATCGACCTACTATGCCAGTCTCAAGGATTCGCATTCCTACGCAGGACAATATTTCGTGCGAACCACAAATTGTTATTCTGAGTCTGGGTATAATTTGTGTATGTCAAAGTTGTGAAGTTGTTACATATTTGTGAAGTCCTCACAAAAGAAGGATTATTTCCTTAGTGCAGTGTTCTTCTTTTAGAAAAAATAAGAGTGTGTGTACAAAGTACGCATATCAGAAGTGAAACTCCTTTATTTTTTATCCATTATCCTTCATCCTCCATCCTTCACTCCTTTATCTTTTATCCATAATCTTTCATCCTCCATCCTTCATCCTCTTCTTCCTTCTTCCTTATTTCTTCATAATTCATCCCTCATTCTTCATCCCTCATCCTTCATCCTTCTTCCTTCTACTTCATCCTTCATCCCTCACCCTTCATTCTTCATCCTTCATCCTTCTTTCTTTATCCTTTATCCTTCATCCTTCTTCCTTCAACTTCATCTTTCATCCCTCATCCTTCATTCTTCATCCTTCTTTCTTCATCCTTCATCCTTTATCTCATTCTTTCGCCGGCTGAATCCTATACATTTACGTGTTTGTGTCTCTATGGACTCGCTTTTTCGTTTCATCGAGTTTGAAATCACAACGATTCTAAAGAAGTTTTACTTCAAAAAACATCATCATCATCCTCTGACTCTTATCCTAATTAGTTGGTCTCGACGTAATATGTCCTCTTTTCACACAACCCTCTCAAACGTCACCCCTCTGTTCAGTTCCTATCTACTCCTGCCATTCTTCAAGTCCTTCATTCATCCATCTTTTATTTAGTTACTTTACGCCCCAAACTTTCAATATTCATACTTAAAACTTCCCTCACAATATTACTTTCATCCCGTCTTATCAGATGTCGATACTTTATCGTCACTGGCGCAACTTTCAAAAGATATTTATTATGAAAGGAAAGAGATATCTTAGACTAGTTATGTGTTTTAGTCAAGGTCGCAGGCGGATGGATTGGCGATTGGCGGAGATGGCTGCTCTAGTGGTTAATTTGTGATCGGGTGCCGCTTCCGGGATCTGGTCCAGCCATAATCTTCTCATTATATTTGCGATTATTATTATATTTGTGAATTGTATTGTATAATATTTCCAAAAGCATCGCACTGCAGCTATTAATAAGCATGTTGTTAGATGTAATTTTATTTAAGTGAAATTAGAAAATAAATAAAAAATAGAAAATCCCGCTGAGTTTCTTGCGGATCTCAGTGCGGTCGCGGTCGGATACAGCGTAATTTTAAGAAAAATGTAAAAAAAATATGACAATATGTAAGTGCCCCCGCGGGGTTTATACCTAATAAACGATTTGAATTGAATTGAATTTATTTGAGGCCCACAGAGAGACTGACCGTGTAAGTACGACGCCCCGGTGATGGAGACGGAGTCCGAAAGGGTAGTCCGCTGGGCAGGGCACGGGTGTCAAGGCAACGGTAGTAGTGGTCGACCCAATGGTAATGGGGGGTACGGTAGGTTATGGGACCGCCCCTTCGTCACCAGGACCGATTCGGTGCGATGTCCAAATCATTGTCTTCCCTAAAAAAAGGAGAGAAGTTTGGTTGTTCTTCATTCATTTAATACAACCATAGAATTATGATAATATTTTACATTTTACATACAATTTTTTTTTTTTATTTATTTAAGACAACACCCTGCACTAAGGAAATAATCCTTGTATTGCGGGGGACTTTACAAACATATAATTAACGGACACAAATTACATTCAGACTCAGAACAACAATTTGTGGATCGCAAAAAGTGTTGTCCCGCGTGGGAATCGAACCCTCGACACTGGTAATGTAGGTCGCTATCTTAACCACTACGCCATCTGTGCAGTCAATAGAAAGATTAGGCAATAGAAAGATAATAGAAAGATTAGGTAGCAACAAACAAAATTATAAATTTTCTGCAGTAACGATGACTTGTTGGACGTGAGACATCTTAGTCCACCCGTGATCATGAACGCTGTAAAGTGTTCGAAACGTCGGGTAATCAAAAATCAAATACAAACGCGATAAAATCCGTAAAGTAGTTTTATTTAAAATGTATAATACTCGCGTAAACATCAGAAATCATTAAACAAACGAATCGCTTGAGACTAATTTCGAAAGTGGTGTGGGCAGTATGTATACTCTGTCTTTGCCCGCTTTTACGTTAATACTTTGGCGCGGATACATGCACTTAGGTAATTGAATGTTTGAATTTCAAACATATTTTTAAAAGTTTTTTATCTGTAGAGAATATGCATTTTATTTATTGATGAGCAAGAAGCCTACCTGATGGTAAGTTGCTGACAGCTACTGATGGAACTCTGCGAAACTAGCTGGAGTTTTGTATACTGTAGCGCAGGGATTGGACCTTTGGTTGTCTCATTTAGCGAACGAAGCGTAATGGTAAATTGCTATTATTTTGACATCGATTTTTGCAAGACTATGGTACTTTTATTAGACTTATGGTACTTTTCCGTATGGTGACGGAGTAAAAATACAATTCAACACTCCCTCTCTTGCCAGTGGGTGTCGTAAAAGATGACTAAGGGATATCTTGTGCAACAGCAATGCAAGAGGAGGAAAACTCGAAATAAAACCCTATATCAACTCGACTGAACAGCGTGGTATAGTCAGTCAATTTCCCTCCTAATGTGGAGAAGGCTCGAGCCCAGTAGTGGGACGTATATGAGCTGTGATAATGATGACGATGATGGTACTATTTACCTGATAGTATATGGTGACAGCTATTAATGGAACTCTGTAATACTAGGGGTGTAGCCATGTAGCATATGGCAATAATGTCTTGGGTCTTTGGCTGTCTTAATTAGCGAATGAAGTGTAGTGGCAAATTGATAGTACTTAGGCATCGATTTTATTGCAAGAGTACGGTACTACTCTGGACGAGACGGCCATGATGATGAAGAGGTATTTCTTCTTGGATCATGTATTTTTTAGGTAATATATTTTTTTGTCTCATTTACCTTAAAGTTCTTTCGCAATAAAAGATCACTATAGACACACTAGTCATAATGTGACTTTAACAAGATTTTTCTTCTTCTTGGATTTTAGCTACGCTCTTACATGATTTTAGTTATCTCTCTGTGTCTGTTGTCACCATCCAACTGGAAAGTTACGTCGTGAATTTAATTCTTACTTCATCACTACACAAATATTAAGACTATTACCTATTATTATTATTCCTATTACTGCTATCATAAATATATATATTTATAATAGCGGTAATATTCTTAAAGGAAGATTAAAAACTGCGAGTATCATTTTCAAGCAGTATCACTTAAGTTCTAGCCTACTCTAGACCTCTACTAACTTGATAAGCCTCAATGCAAGGTTTCCAGTCCTCCTAACCATAATTTATGTCTGTAAACCCTTTCAGAGATAAAAGCAATAGATTTAAAAACAGGGTTATTGCCCATGAACAAAAAAGAAAACAAGGGAATTGATGAGTCATGGTTTTAAAAGATTCTGGAAGTAATTCCTTCTGCGGTAACGGTTTAGTAATATAATCACCACCTCGTTCTATCCCTTGGTCATAAAAACCGGCTAATTTATCATCGAGACAGTTTGCAGAAGTATTTTTCTGAGCACCATGATTATCAAACCATCTCTCAGTTGTGACGATTATGACATTTTAACCATTTGGAGAGTACTGTGTGTTCACTGAATTTCAATAATCTGATAGAAGTGTAGATAAAAGCAAATATGCCTATGAAAGTAGGCATTGATAATTGGTAATCCATCGTCCAGTCCGACTAGCTTGCTGCCAATCCTTGTCATAGCACCCACATATCGGCTGGTAAATTATCAATGCTTTGCACCAAAGTCAGCTGCATTAGGTATGCCAGTTATCTGGGGCGCACCGCTTGTATTAAAAGGTATGCCCGAGACAGATTGCGATCCAACATTGTATTGGAGGAAATTTACAGAGCTAGAAACGTTATAGACGCGGCATAGTTGATAGAACCGCTGTAATCGTTCCTTTTCTTTATCTTGTAACATTGCAAACTTCTAATTCAGGCTTTTATTTCCGTATGGTGACGGAGTAAGAATTCACTACTTCTCTCTAGCCCGTGGGTATTGTAAAAGACGACTAAAGGATATCTTGTGCATATAACAACTATGCGAGAGATGAAATGATGGAAATAAAACCCTTTACTAACCCACCTGACCAGCGTGGTATAGTAGGTCAATTTCCATCCCAATATGGAGGAGGCCCGAGCCCAACAGTGGGACATATGCGGGCTGTGATAATGATGATGATGATTTTACCAAGAACAAACTTATATGATACCCACGAACAAGATAAGAGGTAGTGAATTCAGTGAATTGTATTCTTACTCCGTCACCACACGATAGAATATATGTATATATTGTGTAATACCCTTGTGGGGTTAACGGGATAAAAATACTATTGTCAGCATGCCTTACTTGCCCGTGGGAGTCGTAAATATTAACTATGGGACTAGGAATAGTGGTAGGACCACACTGTCGACAGTTATCTGTCTACAGCCGCGGGCCAGTCCGTCCGGGGTAGTACCATACTCTCGCAGAAAATCGACGTCTGAGTAGTAGCATTTTGTTACTGCGCTTTGTTCGGTGAGCGAGAGAGCCGGAAGTCCAACTTTCTGAGGGTGTTCGCGTGTGGAGGGTTTTGGTGGTGCCTTTGGTATCACCGAGCCTCATTGCACGCATTCACACTCCCTTCACTTTCTTCGCGGTAGGCAGCGGCCTTGTAAAGGTCCATGAGCGGCAGCAACACTTACCATCAGGTGTACTGTTTGCTCGTTTGCCACTGCTTGTAATAAAAAAAAAGGAAAGTGGGCAGCAGCTCACTCCCAGAAATTTATAGCAAATCATGTCACGATCACCAACTTGGTTATCAGGTGTGACGACTGTGGCTCTATGCCCTCTTGTGGGTCTACGCGCAAGAGTGAGCAATGAAAGGCTGAATGATAAAGATCATCATCATATTAATTAAAAGAGATAGGTATTGCTTTTACTTAGAAACCAGAAGTACGAGCACATTCGCTAAAATTAACTGCAAGAAACTTTTACTTAGCGAATTGCTGTGGTTTGAAAGTTTGTAACCTTTCCGTTCCAAGTTCCTTAGATACTTGTCTGTAGCTTAGATTTAATGGCAATTGCTATTAGTTCTTTAAAAGTAATAGCGCTATATATAAGGGTATATGCGTCTACAACTTTATATATAGATAGATCATTTTGAATTTTCTACATTCCATTTTGATCAGTTTGTGTTCATGGTTTCGTATACTTTTTTGAAAGATTAAACTCTGTATTAAGGAAAAAATCTTATATTGCGAGGATTTTAGAAATACATAATCTAAGGACACAAATTACACCCAGACCATGTTTGTCCTAGAGGCAAAGCATAGTCAATCAACTACTACTAGAAGACCATTTATCGAATTATGTACCTATGTTTAACAAATAAATATTATTATATTCTATTCTACCAATTCTTATTCCTTGTGGTGACGGAGTAAGAATACAATTCACCACTCCCTATCTTGACCGTGGATGTCGTAAAAGACGACTACGGGATATAATATGCATATAACATCTGTGCAAGAAAAGGAAAACTCGAAATGAAACCCTATACCAACATGTCTGGCCAGCATGGTATAGTAGGTCAATTTCCCTCGCAACGTGGCGGAGGCCCGAGCCCAACAGTGGGATGCATGTGGGCTGTGATGATGATGATGATGATGACTTCACCAAGAACAAAAATTTGTGGATCGTACAAAGCCTTGTACTGCCTAGGAATCGAACTTACAATACTGGCACTAAAGTTCAGTATTCTAACCACTATGCCATCTATGCAGAGACCATGTATTTAGATATGACGTAGTTCAGTTTTGTCGTATTTATAAGAATGCCAATAATTATAGGCAACATCATCACAACTTATATACGCCCCACTATTAGGCTCGAGTCTCCTCCACAATAGGAAAGCAATTGACCTACTATACCACGCTGGTCAGACATGTTGGTATAGAGTTTTATTAAGATACTAGCAACCCGCCCTCGCTTCGCTTCGGTTTTAGTCGTTATACCCGCGTAGTTTTCGTTCCCGTTCCGTTCGTTCGAATACCAGGATAAAATATAGCCTAGTTTACGCCCTGATGTTATAGCTTTTCATTGGTGAAAGAATTTTTGAAATCGGTCCAGTCGTTTTGAAGATTACCGGGAACAAACAGACAGATAAAAAAAAAAAAATTATCTGTATTTTAGGCATAGGTGTCGTGCAAATTACCGTGTGAGCATGAAAAAAGCCTATTATTTTGACATTACAAACAGACACTCCAATTTTATTTATTGGTATAGACTAGCAAATTTCCTTGGGAATACCCTGTATAAAATACATAACTCACCAATACAGTAGCTTTCCATTGGTAAAAGAATTTTTAGAAGCGATTTAGTAGTTTAAGCGTAAATGCGGCAGTGTCACTTACCATCAGGTGTACCGTTTGCTCGTTTGCCAGTGTTTGAAATAAAAAAAAATCATAATCGAATTTATTATAATAGGATTAGTTCATTTCGTTTGAATGCATACATGTCCTATTGCTGGGCTTGAGCCCAGCAGTGGTACATATATGAGCTGGAATCTATATATATATATTAATATGTGAAGTAAAAACTTTGTACCCCTTTTTACGAAAATCCATCCATCCACGTAGGATGGACAAGTATGAAATTTGGCACAGTTGAAGTATATAATGAGAAGAAGTGCATAAAACTGAAATTTCATATAATAATGGATTAGAAATATATTAAATTCATTAAAAAAGGCATTACACACACATTACCATGCAATCGCTACACACACACACACGTACACATGCGTGCGCTTATACACTTTTGTTTACGGTTAAAATCTCTACTAGCAACCCGCCTTCGCTTTTCTTAGGTTTCAGTCACCTTACCCACGTAGTGTCTATTCCCGTGGGAATAACGGGATAAATTTAACCTAGGGAGTCCCTCCCTAGGCTAAATAGGAGGAGGAGAGAACTCGCTGATATTATAGCTTTCTATTAGCGAAAAAATTTTTGAAATCATTTCGGTGGTTTAAGTGTAAAAGCGTAACAAACAAACTTACTTTCACATTTACAATATTAGTAAGTATTATTAAGATACTAGTAAATAATGGCAATGCGGAACGTGGCAATACCCCGTAAAAAATATAGCCCGTAATCTATATAAAAAATATATATTACTCGCCAATATAGTAGGTTGCCATTGGTGAAAGAGTATTTAAAAACGATTTAGTGGCACAAGCAAGCTTATTTCCGTACTTATATTATTAGTTAGGATGTAATAAATGCCTTGTCTATACCTTCCTTATATTCTTGAATCTGTAAACTAATGAATGTATAATGGACCCGTATGGCCCCGACTCTATATGACTAAGTATTCACAGATTTGTTTACCAAACGAGATTGCGAAGAGCGGTGCATGTTTGTTTTTTAAATAAACCATACGAACGTCTCATAGAATTGCGATGAATTAAATAAACGTAGTATATATTTGATAACCTCATTTCAATTTTGCTGAGAGATATATTAGAGATATATTATTCTATAAGTTTGAAAATTAATGCAGTTCATAAAGTTAGTAATAATAATAATAATTTATTGCCTTTTCCCTATACCAACATGTCTGACCAGCACGGTATAGTAGGTCAAATTCCCTCCCATTATGGAGGAGGCCCGAGCCCAAGTGGTGAATTGTATTCTTACTTCGTTATTACACGAAAAGGAGTAGATACCAAAACTTAGTACTGCTGAAATTCAGTAAAAACACAGAGCGGTCTAGCCACCCGTGACCATAAACGCTGAAAATTGTTCGAAATGTCAGGCAATCAAAAATGAAATACAAACGCGATAAAACCCGTAATAATAGTTTTATTTTAAAACAAAGCTATTAAATGTCATCAAACATGGCCGACCAAGTGACCAATGTTTAAGTCAATCGTTAACATTGGTCTGTCTGATCTGAGAGTTTATATCTATTTGCATAGTATAAGAAACTTCATGTATTTTTCACCACACGCCTAGTAAGCTATGCTGCCAAATAATGAAAGCCGGATTTCGATGTCATACATATTCTCATGGTTGTGGTATAGACGACACAAGCTGCTACGTGGTTCTACGAATGCTACGCTAACTCTACGAATAAGCGTAGTACTACGAATATTAAAATGCTACGGTAAACAAGTTGTGAGAGAGAACTTTTCTGTGATTAATCTAACTTAACGAATGGTACGAGCAATTAAAGTATCATTATCATCGTCTAAGCTTATTTACTTGCCACTGCTGCGCTTGTACCTCTTCCTCAAGGAGAGGAAAATTGAACTACTATGCCACGCTGGTCAGACGTGTTGGTATAGGGTTTTATATGGAGTCTTCCTTCTTTTGCACAAATGTTATCTGGGTTGCAGTGATCTATGCTAATCTCTTGTATTGCATCTACATGTTTCTTAGATTGACGATGAGGATACTTACGGGCATCATTTGTGCGCCTGGGCCGCCCTAGCAGAGGCTGTGGGTGACCGGACCGGTGATTTAGTCCGTCACCCACGGAAAGGCTGACCTCGCGACGGTGACCGACGTCCCGGGAAGGGGACGTCGATGGGAGAGGGTACCCCCTCAGGGTATTCCGACCACTGAAGCTTCGGGTCGACCACTGAAGACAAAGAACTCTGCGCCGGTGGTCGGCCCAACGACGAAGGCGACGTGCTATCGGGTGGGTTACGGGTAGGGATGATCGATGTTACCAAAACGTCGATGTTATCATCGATGTCATAATCGAAAGCCCAACATCGATGTTCGATGTTTATCGAAAACCGAACAACATCGATGTAGTAGTGAGTGGCTTTTATCAGCGCAGGATTATGATGAGCTTTTTTCTTTTTAGGAAATCTGAGTTAGATCTTATAATATAGGGTGACTCCAAGTAGTAGCAAGGTACTTTTCTACAACCTAAACTGTGATGAGCTTTTTTATTATTTTTAGGACGTCGACGAGTGCTCATTATTTTATTGCGTGATTATTTCATCGATGATCAATTTCCGTTAACATCGATGTTACGATATTCAACATCGATTTTAAAAATATCGATGATCAATTCCGTTATCATCGATCTTACGATGTTTTGCCTATAGCAACATCGATGTTAAAACATCGGTGTTTTTCCTATCAACATCGATGATAATCGAACATGGATGTTCATCGATCATCCTTAGTTACGAGGCTGCGCACCGCCCCTCTGTTGCCCCGGACGGAGCCGGGCGGCGCGTGCGCTGACCGTAGCCTACCCAAAAAACAAAAAAATTGGTCATAATTTGCCATGTCAGGGCCCTAGGTATTGTAAAAGATGACTAATTGATGTAATTATGTAGGTAACATAAATACAATAGAAGAACAAAACAAGTCCCTGAAATAATGTTCATAAATTCTAGCTAAGAACTATTTTGATCACAACATTCAAACAACAATAAAACGCATCATAATTATTCCATTTGTTTAGGAGTTACTATGACTTAGAGACACACATATACAGATAGACACATATATAGATATATAGACACGTGAAACTTATAATACTCCTGTTTTTGCGTTGGGGTTAATAAGTAATGAAAAACAAATTATATTTTTAGCTCGTTGCCAGATGGGGAGGTAATCTTACAGATAAAAGTCCTTCAATAACGTTAAAATTTAAATTTTAATCAATTAGGGAGTTTCATCTATTACATGGTCACTATTTTATAAAATTATTTACTCTCTTTATAATAAAAATATTTACTCTGTTTATATAGTACAGAATTGTTCAAATATATATACCATTATAATAAGAGTCCTATGGATTCAAACTTTATCTATCACTATAATAAACTTTCAACTTCTCGGTAATCGAAAAAAATCTACAATCTTTAGCAAAGTAACTAAAGACTAAAGTTTGTCATATTTCGTTCAAAATTTGTGCTCTGAACTGACAGTGGACGGACAAATGTACCCTTAGAAGGGTTCAAACAATAACTTGACAGATTAACAGAGAACCCTTCGAACAACTTCCAAGATTATCCTCTACGCCATTGAAAGCTTAAATTAATAATAAACATGACACACCCTTAAAGTTTCAAAATGGGTGTCTCTTTCGTAATGGAATATTTACGTAAATACTCGCAGGTCTGGCATTAATATATCTATAGATACGAACAAAAATTTTATTTTCGAAGTTAAGAATATTTTATAATTATATAACATATTTAGTTTTTTTAATATTATAAACTAAAATTTGAATAATAAAATGCAAATATATTGAAAAGCTTTAAAACGTCTAAATATTTAAAAAATATACAATGAAATATTGTTGTATATTTTTTAAAATATACGCTATTGTTTGTTTATATTTTAATTACTTTTATTCTTAATTTAATTTTAAATCAGTGGTCTGAAATGAAACAGTGTTGTCTCAAATTTTAACACACATATTAAATATATATGCTGTGGTATTATCCCCTCTGGGAAGGCATATGTTCAACAGTGGACGTATATAGATTTTTTTATTTATTTTATTTTTAAAGGACAACAACCTGCGCTAAGGAAATAATCCTTGTATAGCGGGGGACTTTACAAACATAATTAACGGACACAAACTACGTTCCGAATCAGAACAAAAATTTGAGCAATACGAAGATTCACAAAGTATTATTCTGCGTTGGATTCGCACCCACGACATCGGCATGGTAGGTCGGTATCTTAACCACTGCGCCATCTGTGCATCTTGATGAATGATTGTGAAAATGTATGTATTGATATGCATTCCTTATATCAACAGTAGATTTCAAAGGTTCAATTTCACTTCATAATCAGACCTTTATAAGTCGCCTACAATTGAGTTGCTCTACGCATTCTTATATTACTTGAGTAGTCAATGTGAAAACATACAGTAAGAAATTTGGGTCGTAAATTTTTTAAATAATTACATGTGAGTTGACAATTGAGACAGCCTAATAGTCTGGTGGTTAGAAAAGTTATTTGATTAATCTGAGATAATTACTATTAACTTCTTATAAGTTAATAGTAATTATCTCAGATTAATCAAATAACTAATAGTGATTAAATATTAAATATTTATACTATTGCTATTTAATATTTTTATACTATTGCTGTTACGCCATCTGCACATATTGACCCACCTTCCAGTTTCTTGGGTTCGAATCCCACGCAGGACAACACTTTGTGCGATCCACAAATTGTTGTTCCGAGTCTGGATGTAATTTATGCACATTAATTAATATGTTTGTAAAGTCCCTCACGATACTCGTAGTATTATTTCTTTAGTGGTATTTAAAAAAAAAACGTGTGGCACCCGGAGACTGCCGCGGTAAAGCTATTGCATAGCATTTTTTATCAACTTATGCAATTATAATTATTTATTTATTTCTTATTTATGCAGTATTTTTTTTCTTTGATATTAATTCAAGTTTTTTCTTTGATATTAATTCAAGTTACACTTTTTGAACGTGGTGACCGATAAGAAAACAAATGTACTATATGTATAACAATAAAGGCGGTTCACATTACCACTGTCGTCCGCTGAACATCGCTGGGACCGTTAGATAACGCGCGAAAACACCTTATAACGTAAGCTACGCAAAGCGGTGGCACGTGTACGCACCGAGACGGACGAACGCAGAATGTCGACGACCGTCACACCGAATGCTTGGCCGAACTATATGGTAGGCGGGTGTTAGGTTTTATTTTCGTTACGGAATTTCTTGATTCGGTCGCCGCGCTCAAAGCCCTTGATAAAAGCTAGGCAATAGCTTAAAAAGTTAAGAGCCGATTTTATCGCGTTTGTATTTGATTTTTGATTACCCGACGTTTCGAACACTTTACAGCGTTCATGGTCACGGGTGGACTAAGATGTCTCACGTCCAACAAGTCATCGTTACTGCAGAAAATTTATAATTTTATATTTTCTATATTTATTTTTTTAAATTTATAATTTTATATGGATGGAATGGACCGCGTGTACGCTTACCATAGTCCACACATAAAAAAAAGAGTGTTAGATAGCCCATTTATTGAGGAATACTATAAGTTATATATTATTACGCTAAAACCAACAGAAGCGGAGCACCAATGCAGAATGTTTCAAAATCGGGGCTTTCTTTCCTTTGAGAGCTTCCGCTGCGTAAACGGTTAAATTTTCACAAAAATCATGTGTGACAGAATCGCATTATTAAAAAATATTTTCACCTTCTACGTAAACAAAGTCTTAGGTCAAAGTTAGCGTTAGTCCAAAGTATCTATACCACGTGGAAGAAGTCGCGCGCAGAAGCTAGAATTGAATATAAATAGTATAACTGAATCAAAACGGAGCCGTTCGAGACCTGACATAGTGTATGTTTACACTAACATAAGATAACAAAATAAAGAGACCCTTTGAAGGATTACAAAGGTCTCTCGTTGGAAGGTAGACTTAGGAGTTATATTTTCTGTTATATACAATTTTTCCCTTGGTTGCGAACATAACTTGATTATAAAATATATATTTTTTTATGAATGTTTAACGGTTTCCAACTTCAGAATGACGTTTATTATATTTTTTCTTCGCTTGGAATTGTTTTCTGCGTTTATTTTACCGAATGTTTTAGCGGTTTCTATTTTTAAGGTTTTCTTTCATTTGATTTAGTCTTACGTCATTCTCTGTTGCAATTAGACCTCCTCCATTAAAAAAGTAATAATCGCTGCATTTCACAGGCATTTTGGTGGTTGTGCCGACATTACTATTCTCAGAAAAGGGCTGTTATTTATCATCTAATAGCAGATTTTTACAACTTCTTTGGGTAAATAAAACGCGGCGACAATTATATTATTATCCCATTGCCATATGGGACAACTATTTTTAAAAGTTTTTATTGAATTTAGAGTATACAGTGAAGAATTTTTAATAAATATTTAATTATATCAATTATTCCATGGTTATAATGCCGATTTTTATTCACTTTTAAATACACGCAAGGAAATAATCCTTGTTTTACGGGGACTTGCCGTATGATGGCGTAATAAGAATACTATTCACCGCCCCTGCTCTTTCTCGTCGGTGTCGTAAAAGACGCCAAAGGGATTAACTGACTAAGTATTGAGTTGTGTGCGAATCGAAGAAGTAAAGGAGATCTTACGAACCGAGAGTAAAACAGGCTAGAGAGGTACATAAGATTTGTATCATGTTCAAACAAACTTTTTGGGTTTATAATAGTTATAAAAATATATTAAAGCTAATTCACTTATTTGCTTACCGACGTCTACCGTTGCAGTTAGACCTGTGTCCAAAGGTGGATAATTGCTATCCTTTTTTTTTTTTTTTTTTTTCATTCCTATGCTAGAAAATTTTTTTTTTAGATTTTATCAAACTGTTCTGAACACTAGACATCAGACTTCTCTAATGTGACCATGAACGTTGAAAAGTATTTGAAACGTCGGGCAAGTAATAAAATCAAAGAAAAACACGGCAAATTACATAAAAAGTGAAAATAAAATGGATTGTCCGTGTGGTGACGGACTAAGAATACAATTCACCACTCTCTTTCTTGCCTTTGGGTATCGTAAAAGTCGACTAAGGGTTACAATATGCATATAACATTTATGCAAGACATGGAAAACTTGAAAAACAATCTCTATACCAAAACGTCTGACCAGCGTGGTATAGTAGGTCAATTTTACTCCTATTGTGGTCGAACCGTGCAGTGGGCAGTATGTGAGCTGAGATGATGATAATTTTGAAGGCTGCCCAATCGTGAAGCTTATGTAATTCATCAAGAAAAAGAGTAAAAAATGTATGTATGCCTACAGTTTTGAAACGTTTCAAGTACTTTTGTTTCATCTTAAATAATATTATAAATAAGAATGAATATATTATGAAACTCAACAATGATAGAGAAATTTTGTATAAAAATTACGACTGGAACTAAGATTACAATTGCGCAAGAAAGTTTTGTATAATACCAGAGAGTAATAATGACTGCTACAAATAAACAAAGTTTACCAAAATATTTGTCTCCTTAGAGGCACATTGTGAAGTACCCATAAATGAACAAAACTTTGACTCACTAACTCACTGTCACTTGTAAACTGAATATTAACGGACGAAACGGAAATTATGTAAAGGTAGTTGTTGACTATAGTGTAATTTATGAGGACTGTAAAAAACAGTTACAAAATAATCAGAATCACTGAAGTAATTTGAAATAAAACTATTTCTATTTTATCATGTTTGTATTTAATTTTTAAATTCCTGGCGTTTTGAACATTTTTCAGGAGGGAGGATGGAGGACAGTCAGTTTTTATACGTGCTATGATATTACAAGTCAAATACAAACGCGATAAAAGCCATAAAATAGTTTTATTTTAAATACTCGCGTAAACAATACAAATCATTACTTAAATTATTTTCTAATAGAATTAAAAAAATTCAATTCAATTAATTTTATTTGTTAAAATAGGGTTTATACAGGTGTTACACATAGATTATGCACATCATATTCTGCCCTGTGGGGCGTGCAAATGGTTATATAATATTATTTTATTATAAACTAGCAACCCGCCCACGCTTTGCTTCGCTTTCAGTCTAACCTAACCTTACCCTCTTAGTTTCCGATCCCGTGGGAATACCGGGATAAAATATAACCTATATTACTCCCTGATATTCATTCAGATTTCCATCGGTGAAAGAATTTTTGAAATGGGATCGGTGGTTTAAGCGTGAAAGCGTAACAAACAAATAAACTAACATTCGCATTTATAATATTAGTAAGGATTAATTATATTTCAAAAAAATAATTTAAATGTCAGTAATATAATTTGTATTTACGTAATCCTTCCTACTAATATTATAAACGCGAAGGTTTGTGAGTATGTGAGGATGAGAAGACGTGAAAATGTTTGTTGCTCTTTCACGCAATAACTACTGAATGAATTTTGATGAAACTTCACAATAATATAGCTTGCCTATCAGAATAACACATAGGCTATTTTATCCCGGTATTCCCACGAGAAGAGGAACTGCGGGTGAAACTGCAGGTCGCTGCTAGTTTATTATAAAATTTTCTTATGAAGTATGTATATTAATTTTATTGCTAACAGGTTGTTGTATAACAACCAAAAGGAAATATTTGCACGGATCTATTGAATGAAGGTAAGTAAGACAGGACTATTGGAAGGTGCATTCTCGTGGGAAGGCATCTGTCCAATTGTGGGCTTCGATAGTATGATGATCGAGAAATAGATGAAGTTAACAATTGTTTGAAACTTTTAATAAATCTCTTTAGTAAAAATAGAATATTACCTAATACGTCACGTTAGTTAAATTTATATAGCATATTGTTTTTAGTTTTCTTTTTCTTTTTGTACTCATATAGCTACTTTAGTTAATCTGTTTTACCAAAATCAATGCTCAAAAGTTAAAGCTATTTATTACGATGCAGTGAGGCGTAATTATATTTCTTCCTTATGTATAATTCTCAATATATAGAAAAGCAAGAGATTAAGTTATTCGCAATAAAAGAACTTAAAAAATCTTTTTCTTACTAAAACACTGAATCGTATAAAGACCTTAATTTACTATATTAACTCCTGCGAGTTCTCGCTGATATTTAGTATTCAGCTGAAAGCCCTTCAGAGAAAAAAGTTTTACAAGAAAAGGGACTCCCAAAGAAACTGACAAGAAGATTAAAATAAAAATAAGAATGTTTTAGAAGACAATTGTTTAACATAACAATTGGTTAAGACGAGTTTGTTGATTACATTATTCTATTATAAATTATAATGAAATAAAAGAGTTATTTTGAAGATAATTAAAAATCTGTTCTAGAAGTATTGTCTCCTTCGTACAAATGAGTCTCTTATTATTGCGAACGGAATTCCTTTCACTGCAGAGAAAATATACGTGTATCTTTCTATACCTATATATAACAGAGGATTACTGAATTAAATTACGATTTCATGATTTTATTTCAATTCATTATGATTGTTTTATTATTTTTATTATAGTGCTGTGTGGTAGCGGCTTCGAATACTACCAACCCTTGCTCTGCTTGTGGGTGTCGTAAAAGACGACTAAGAGCCCTAGATTGACCCGGACCAACTCCATCTGGTACCATTTGGGTCAACGATTACATTCCCAAGGAGGGTTGACGTCAGGCAGGCGGCCGGTCATAAAATTCATTGCCGAAACTTTTTGCAATATGTCAAAACAGATGACATATTGCGTCGACCCCAAGTAATTGGGATAAGAGCAAGATGATGATGATGATGATTGTTTTATTATTAACTATTATTGCCAATTAAATTTAAATGAGATATCAGTGACGAAATTATTATTAAAATCAATGACGCCATATTTTAATAAGGCAGATTTTGATTTGTTTGAAAAGTCTTTGTTAGCTCTTGCTTTTTTTTTATGATCAGTCTACACGCCGCCATTCCGTCTATTGCGTCACCCCATGCAAAGGCGGCACGCGGCCCCATAACTCATCGTATTCCCACCCCTTCACCATTAGGCCAACCACTGGTACTGGCCGAGTTAATTGTCGTCTGTGGCCAGTCCAGCGGTATATCCTTTCGAGTACTGCCCCGTGAGGTACTTATGTGGTCAGTCTTTCTGCGGGTGATGGACTATTTTCCTGCCCAGTTATCCGCTGCCTTGGCTATGGCAGCATCACGCGCAAGTGCTTTCGCCTGCGCCGGTAAGTATGGCTATGATCGCCATGGCTCCCTATGGCACCATACGAGAGCCCTTAGACGAGCGGTCAGGAAGCCCGCTCACGTATCTCGTACAGCTGTCGGCACATAGCGCTGGATCCTCCCACATTCGACGTCAATCAGGAAAGGGTGGACGCTGAGCCAACAAGCTGCTAAGCAAATCGTTGAAAATGTTACCGGAATCACCTAGGCCCGTGGAGCACTAGGCCCAAATACTTTATATGGCCAGCCCCAGATGATTTACGATAATCAAAGCGTCGGTGGGAGGACTGATGCGGAGCCCATGGAAAAATAGGGCCTCTGTCTTATGGCTCCTCGGTGCTGAGAGTTGCCAGGCATGAGAGTGCATTGTCAGCGTGGCAAATTAAGTACTTGGGCTCAAGTGGGAGACTTCCTCTCAACGCCCAGTCGTAGACGATGTTCCATAGGGTGGGCTCTAGAACCGACTCTTATGGGACACCGGACACCGCATGTTGTGGGACGTCTGCACAGCACCCCCTGCCGCTTAATGTAGATCCTCTACTTGATCCTGGTGTCTGCCATCGGCCTCAGGTGTACGGGCATCTCGTGAATCACGAACTGTTGAAAGTGTTGGTGCTGTTTAGGAACACTGTCTATAGCTCCCCTCCGCACGCGCAGCAAGGCCGCAATCGTCGAACGCCCCCTCCTGAAACCAAATTGGGCCTCGGAAAGATCGGGGCCGTCCTCGCTGAGGAGCCGCCCGATACGGGAATCTAAAATTCTCTCCAACAGCTTATCGTCCAGCGGCATGATGAGGCTGTAGGACGCATCTGAGTCCGATGGCCGTCCTGGCTTTGGTAGGATTGCCTGGCTGGATTGGTTATCCCAGAGAACGAACCAGCGTTGTACAGACCTCTAAGCTGTGGTCCCAGGGGCTCGAGGGTCAGGGCCAGTAGGCTCAGTAGCGATCGCGTTCCGATCCGGTGGTAGTATATTTTTTTAGAATGACAATATGTAAGTGCCTTCTCGGGGTTTATGCATAATAAATAATTTGAATTTGCATTTGAGCACCTAGTCGGCTACAGCGTCTGGCTCGGGGTGGTGGATTTGACACGCATCCGCGTCACCACATTCTGTACATACGAAATTATTGCGTTTGTCTTTGTTAATGATATCATTATTTCATACTAGATATAGAGAGATACATTTATTTCATACTAGTAAAATACGAGAGTATACGAGAAATCGAAATTCGTATTTTTTTTATTTTTAATAACGTTCTGGTCACAACCCGCCCAAACTACCCGAGGCGATAGTAAGTCGGCGTGTGCCCCTATAATATCCCGTATTTACTCCTTGGCGCGAATTGGGCCGGCAACTGGAACCGATTCTATAACTTTGTTAACTGGTATTTGAAACCCTTGAGTGATATATATACACAAGAAATTTTAATGATAAAAAACCACATTAAGGAAGGAAACATTATGTTATTATAACAGGGGCAATTTCGCAAACACAACATCTAGACTCAAAATAATTTATAAGGAATTGTTCTATGTAGGCCCACATTTAAGGACCACGTTTCCGTGCCCTAAGACATCACTATTAACACAACTGGTCATAGACCTGTGTTGTCTGGTTCTATATAAGATATAAAATTAAGAAAGCAAATTCTAAATAGTGCCCGCTCAAATCCAAAGCAGTATATTTAATGACTTGTATTAAATCTAATCTCGATTATACTAAAGCTTTTCTTCGCGATAAAAGCTTTATTCCTTGAAAAGTTTATTAATAAGCTTAACATTGCCGGTACATTAAATTCGTTTTAACGACGGTCATAAAATATTTATATTGATTTTATGTGATTAAACTCTTGAGCCATAAATAATATATTATATTTGCTACTAGCAATACTTTAATATTTAGGCTATAACGGAGGTGGTGTTTAAAATGTTTATGAGAAAATGCTTACGCTAACATATTAATTTGTACTATATTAATTAATGCCAGTATGCTGATGAATACTTTCTTACCCTAGGGTGTCATAAAGGACGACTAAGGGATAAAATATTCATAAAACATCTATGCAAGAGAAGGAAAACTCAAAATGAGACTATGCCAACACGTCTGATCAACGTAATTATAGTAAGTAGGTAAATTTCCCTCTTATTGTGTAGGAGGCTCGAGCCCAACAGTGGGACGTATATGAGCTGAAATGATGACAATGATGATATTAATGAAATTGATTAAAAACTTTTGGATTAATATTTTTTCTGGCCAGCTAAGATCAAGAGCGGCATAAAGCTCGGGTATGAACCTACTGCGTATTTCTTTTTAAATGGAGTGTTTTTATAAGAGTTTTTTTTTTAACATAAAAGAGACTTGAAAGAAGATAAACTGGAGATCGAAATAGGGTTGTATGGGACTGTCCGATTTCTCAACATTACTATTTCGATTTACGAATGGCTAAATTTAACCTTGTATTATATTCTTATCCGAATCCAGTAGTAGATTATATCTAATCGAGATTAAAAATAGTTTACGTTCTTCAATAAGAATTATTAACTAATTGAGATTTAAGGATTATACTGCCACTTAATCATGTAATCATACGCCGTTACATCGTTTTGGAAAAGAGCTGATACTCTTATACTGCTGGACCGATATTAACCAAACATAGCTATTAACCACCGCAAGGAAACTGGTATTCAAATTTAAAAAATAACCGCTTCGAAATCGGTCCATCTGCTTGAGAGCCACGATGCCACAGCAGACATGCATATATAGACAAACAGATATCGACGCCAGACATATAAAACCCCTCTTTTTGCGTTGGAAACTAAATTGACAATGTATAACTTTTATGAGGATGATAAATGATTTAATTTATTTCATTCAAGAGGACATCGATAGGATGTAAAATAAAAGTAAGGTTATTTTTTATTGTTATACAAACAGGATATGATTGATCAAAATTGTTGTTAAGCTCAACTTCGTGTACGTGATGGCCGGTGATGGGTTTCGGACAAGTGTCGAATAATTGAAGCGGAAGCCGACGACAGCTATTGCAATTCCATTAGTGAGCAACATTGATGTATCTCGAATAGATGTGACATTGTAATTTATCTTTTTTTCGGAGATTGTAATGTTCTGGCAACAGATTAAAAATCCGCATAAATAATTTCAACAAGTTGACCAAGATGCTCCTCTTATGTGGGGCAGAATTCGAGGGTGTTTTGATGTACATTCTCCCTACAAAAATGGATGTTGGTATCCATGTTGGAAACTGAATGATACTTGTTATGGTAGATCGTCATTGTCTTCCCTCTCCTCCTTCCTTCCCGTCCTCCTCCTTCCTATTATTCTTATCACAATTACTTGAAGTCGACGCAATATGTGAATATCGACGACACAATGTTTTGTAATATGTATATCTTCTACCAACGTACGTATTGCAAAATTTATGGCGATGGCGTAATGAGCGGCCGCCTGCCTGATGTCAACCCTACTTGGGAATATAATAGTTGAACAGACGGAATCAGATAAGTGTTAGTCCAGGTCGATGTAAAGCTTTTAGTCTTCTACTGCGATATCCACGAGCAATGTAAACGTTGGTACCACGCATAACATCTTAATACGATCGCCAACGCGGTTACTAAGCATGGCGATAATAGTGATAACTTAACAAAGGAAGAACGTGCATTGTGGCATTCTGTTGGCGAGGTCTACGTCCAGCAGACGGCGATAAAACTGCTTTTTAGAGTGATAACAGTCTGGCATGCTATTTTATCATAACTTCCATCATAATATTAAAAATTTGTGTCTAGCAGACATCACACTATCAGATGGGTAATAAATATGCATATTATTACTAAATAAAATGTATACGGTTGCTTGGTTATCATAATTCATAACCTAACCTTTCCGTGTGTGACAGAGTAAGAATACAATTCATTGCAAAAGAAACAAAACTTAAAATAAAACCCTATACCAACACGTCTGACCAGTGGTTATAGTAGGTAAAGTTTTCTCCTATTGTGGTGGAGGCACAAGCCCAAGCGTGGGATGTACATATATCAGCTGAAATGAATTCATAGCCGTTTCTTTAGTTACTCAAGTTTTAGTTTATCTAAACGTTTAGAAAATATAAAAATCATGTCAGAAATAATCTTTCACTACAGAATCAATTAAAATTGTTTCAATTACATACAATTATAATACACAGTCTAGTCGTTGAGAAATGTTTCTGACATTTCGCTAATATGTTAAAAAAGTATTGAATATTTTCGTTTAGATTTACTATTTAAGCTGTCAAATGCATGTTGTCAGTGTTCGCAATGAAGTTAGTTTATTTAGGGAGTTTTGAAGGCAACGTCAAAATGTCATGTAGCGCTGTTAAATTTATTATTTTTTACAGTATAATTATTATATTACAGATAAAATGCTGAAATGTCGTGAATATGATATAATAGCGAATCGCGTGCTTTTTCACATTCTGCCAAAATTTCCAAAGGGAACTTGGATTTGGTTGTCAGCATCAAATCAATAGTAACGACTGACTAAAATAAGAAGAATAAAGACGTGAATAATCAATATTGTAATGCGACACTTTCCGTGTGGTGACGTAGTAAGAATACAATTCACCACTTCCTATCTTGCCCGTGGATGTCGCAAAATACGACTAAGGGATATAATAAGCATATAACATCTATGCAAGAGAAGGAAAACTCGAAACAAAACCCTATATCAACCTGTCGGACCAGCATGGCATAGTAAAGTCAATTTCACTCCTATTGTAGAGGAGGCTCGAGCCCACCAGTGGGATGTATATGAGCTGAAATGAATGAATAAATACGACACTGGCAAATAGCTCATATTATTGTAGCTTATTGCCATTAAACAAGAAGAAAAAGCAGTTTATTTATTGAAACTTTTCTTTTTGTGCCAACTCGGTACCATTGGTCGACCCAATAGCGAGGGGGATATACGGTGGATGGGGTCGCAAAGGAGGGTCCCCTTTCGTCTGTCTCGATGGAAGGGACAGCGTTCGTCCAGACCTTAGAGCATTGACACCATTGAGCAAATAGATACAATTAAAAAAAACTTATAAACTGTCAATTTTAATATCATTCGATATAAATAAGCGAATTAATTAATATTTATATTTAATTGAAATAAAACTAGTTTTACGGATTTTAAAGTGTTTCTATTTGATTTTTAACTGCCCGTCATTGCCAATAGTTATTAGCGTTCACCGAAAGACGAGCGTGTATTCAATATGTCATAAATTTAAATATCAAATAAACACGAATAAATGTCAAATGTGTAATACCTACTCGCGTATATATCAGAAAGCATTATATTTACTTTTGTATTTCTGTAGCAGCTAGCTAACCAATATTGCTTCGAAGTATTGGTACAGGTTGTCAAAAAAAAATTAATAAAAGAAAATGTGTGTGTGCCTAAGCAGACATGTAAAAAGTGCGTAACAAGACAAATTTTTCTAAAATTTTATCCTTCGCGTTATTTTACGTTTGTAGAAAAAGCGACTCCAATAATAGAAAAAAGGTATTTAATACATTCAAAGTTTTATTATAACGTATTATCTAGTTAACATAAGTATCGTTAACATAAGCTTCGCGTTATTTTACGTTTGTAGAAAAAGCGACTCCAATAATAGAAAAAAGGTATTTAATACATTCAAAGTTTTATTATAACGTATTATCTAGTTAACATAAGTATCGCATCGTAAAAAATGTTGACTAACTTCGGGGTGTCGGTTTTTCGTGACGATGTGTGCACGCATCGTAAAAATGTTCTCTCATTATTTTCCCTAACGCGGTAACATAAGTGTTACCTCAAGAGTAGTTTCTTAATATAGTACAATAGTAGTTCTAGTCACCATGTATCTTCGTCATTCACTTTCGTCCCGTTCGTGCCAATTAGCCGAGAGGACGAGTCGATAAAATAACCAAATTATATCGACGTTCCACGCCCATTACGTGTATTCAGCTATACTTTCTAGAATTATGTCCACAATGTCCCTATACTTTGTCATTTTTTGTAAAACTCTCGCATATTAATTTCGAGGCAATTGAAATCGAAAATTGAACAGGATATATGAAAATAGGTTCTTTTATATTGTTTGCTAGAAATAAAAAGTAGAGTTTAAAGGATTGTTACATTATTCTTGGTGAGATAATGATTGTCGTGTTATAAAGTGTATTATTAGATTAGATTCGTTAAAATGCCTATTATTTTTTTATTATATGTGTTAAGACCACACTGTCGATAGTTGTTTGTCTATATAGCGGGCCGCTCCATCTGGAGTAGTACCACACTCTCGCAGAAAATCGACGTCTGAGTAGTAGCAATTTATTACTGCACTTCATTTAGTGAGCGAGAGAGCCGGCAATCCAACTTTATTACAGTGTTTGCGTGTGGTGGATTTTGATGATGCCATTAGTATCACCGAATATTATTGCACGCATTCCTACTTCCTTCACTTTCCTCACGGTAGGCAGCGGCCTAGCAAAGTTTCATGAGTGGCAGTATGACATTCCATCAGATATACTGTTAGCTCATTTGCCACCAACAGCAAAAAAAATCTTTGAAAATCCATATATTGATTAGTAAATGATAAGTGTCAATTATGAACCTTTGGACATTTAAAGATTGAAAACAGATAATATTATTTAGGAGAAACATTTTCATTAACCTATGAATATAGGTCTCCACAAAGGGCATGACACCATAATCGTTACACTTGATCGACTGATCAAGGTAAAGGTTCATGTCTTCCAATCCGACTGGATTGGAAGACATGATCCTTTAACCTTCCATTTACGAGGACGTAACAGAGTAGAATGAGGCATGGCGACAAGCACGAGAGGCATACTTATGCTGGCTAGTTGCGCCAGCGACGACTGGAGAGACAGAGAAGACGTTACGCTCTCTTTTCTCACTCATGATTGATCCAGGATGCAGCTAGTAAGTTAACCACCGAGACGTTAGAATCGTATCCAAAAGACGAAACTCCTGCCTTCAGATTACTTGTAACTGCTGTTACAAGTAATCTGAAGGTGTAATTGCATTATGAGACATTAGATTAATGATGCCTGATGTTTACGCGAGTATTACACATTTTAAATTAAACTACTTTACGGATTTTATCGCGTTTGTATTTGATTTTTGATTGCCTGAAGTTTCAAACACTTTGCAGCATTCATATAGAAATTATATAAACTTTTTTTAATTCAGCATTTATATAATTTTTTTTTAATAACTTTCAAAAATTTATAATTATAAATGTCTGTAATAACGATGACTTATTGGAAGTGAAACATCTTAGTCCGCCAGTGACCATGGAAGCTGCAAAGTGTTTGAAACTTCGGGCAATCAAAAATCAAGTACAAACGCGATAAAATCCGTAAAGTTGTGAGATTAGATTACTTTTACGAATTTTTCATTCCTTTAATAGTTTCACGACGTTTTTCTTTACTGAATTTTTCTTAAATTACCCAGTGACTTCAATCTATACACTAGTATAAAGGATATCGTTAGTAAATCTTTTTCTGGTACAAAGGCTAGATATCTCTACATTTTCACTATACATTACGACCATGGTATAAAAGGCTCTCTCTATTCACGACCATGATTTTGCTATACGAACTATCGCGATAATAGCGAGCTTCGCGTTAGTTGCGATAAGATCTCTTAAAAGTGTTTAACACGGTTTATTTATGGCAAAACGAGAGCTTGCACCGATTTATAGCGCTTGATAAGTCCTCGTACATATTTTTGGGGCCGTTTGTAACATTTTGTTAGGTCAGATAAGTGTTTAGATTAGGTGTTAAGGAAACATTTCGCTTACTACTTTTAAAAATGTTACGTTTAGGTGAATTAGTTACATAAGGGTCATATTGAAATTTATTTGCAAAGTGACAAAGAGATACATACTTTGTACGATGCTGAATAGATTTGTATACAATTTATGCTCGTGAATTATATGTTGCTAATAGGATTACGAGTTAAGATTACAATGTAATGAGCATTCCTTACTTTCCTTATTCCCTGTGAATGGCCTAAGCCGGCTGAGTGATTACCGAATGGAGAGCAGTATCTCCTAGAAAACTTATAATACCTTATAAGCTATGATCAAATTCTGATTTTAGAAATTGCCTGCCAAACGTAATGATTATGGCACTATCACCACTTGGGGACATAGAATAGTGGAAGTTAATTGGCTGATGGAGATATAAAATTCTAGGTTTCTAAGATGTTACAAGAAAAGTGTGTGATGTTGTTTATTAAACGCGAAAAGAAAATCTATTTAGCAGTTGCAAGTATCAAAGATGTTTAAATTATTTTACGTAAGTGCTCCAGATGGGTCAGCACGGATAAGTTGTTGATTGTAATGATCATTAGCTGTCAATTGGTTAGAAAACTTGTGCATAGGGACGGAAAAATTGGTCAAATAGTAACCGACTACAGAAAAGCTTGCCAGACTTATTCGTCTAACATTAGACATTAAGAAAACTGCATTACATTTATTACTATTAATTTCATTGATTAAATTATGCGAACTTTTGATGCGTTATGCATTAAAATACATTTAGAAAAACACTGAATGGAAACCTGTACTCGATAGATCGGAGTACACAAAAGTTTTTTAACTTAAAGCTTACGCAGATTACTTCGAGCATTACAGTAAAAATGGTTATTGATTATGTTTAGAAAGATTATCGTAAAAATTTCAAACTAACCTTACAGAGCGATGTATTTCTCTTAAAATAAATATCAAATACAAACTTCAACTTGTACAAACGAACGTTGCTTAATTTCTCCGACCACTTATTGATTTCGCTAGCCCAGTCCTGAAGAGCTTTAGTTGTGTCCGTTAACTACCGTATCGGTAGTTGTAATTTAGGGTTGCATAAATCCGCTTTACATTATCTTTTTCTTTGCGTAACTGTTAGCCGCAGATAGCTTTCATAGCTTTGCCCGGACCATGGGTGATCGCTGAAAAGTGAGCACAGTAACGTCGTTACAATATTTTTAATACAAAAGTCAGTGCATGACAATATTCCAGAAACTGAGCTCTAAGATCCTAGGCGATAAAATAGTTCATGTATATATTTAATTAGTATCATGTCAGCATACTGTCAATTGCTTATTGGTAGCTGCAATCTGTTACTCTATACAGATGGATGTGCAAGAAATTAAGTCATCGCTTCGTTCAATACCATAGCATGTGAGTGCTGATGTGGTTTCAAGTTCAGATTTTCTTTCACGTAACAATAATATCCTTAAACTGATATACAGTTTCAATCAAAAGGATTTTAATAATAGGAATTAAATGGATTACAATTCGATATTGATCATTAAGAAATTATCCATTTCTAAGTTTGCTCAATTTCTAGAAATCGTTTAAGTAATTCAATTTCAAGTGGGAAGCTTGGAGTAATACTTAGTAAACGACAATAAACTAACCCCTAAATACGTAGGACTATACTAACACTTAAGATACGCCTCCAGCACAATAAAATAACAAATATACATACATAAAAAACAGAAAGGTAAACATTTTGCTGTTACTTGCATTGCGCTGTTAGGTAAAATTTATAAAAAATATATGAAGCTATTTAAATAAAGTTACGGAACCCTAGCGCTTAGACGTTCCCGCTTGACGGATACTCATCGCGTTGACCTCATTCCACGACAGGTAATAAATGTTTGCCTCTGTCGCTGTTTGTAAGTCATCACTTCTAGTTTGCGCTGATAGTTGAACGCTGCAAAATATTGCAATTTCGTATGGTTTGCATTCTGTGGCAGTTGGCTGACTAATAGCTTTTCAACGACGTTGAACAATTAATTGGTACTGAACGACTTTTTTACAATAAATGTTTATTTTGCTTTGCTGCATCACTTTAATTCTTCTGCCTGATCGTCTGTGCGGTATATGTTTCTTAGTCCTCTTAATGTGGTCAAACAGTTTGACTTCTCTGGAAGATCAAGTTCAGACATGTTTGGCTTTAGTTTTTAATGACTTCTGATGCCAGTGGGTCAGCCAAAAGTGGATCAAATTTCGTAAAAATGCATTAACTGCACATATCTTGTAATAGTAGTTTGACCACATGTAGATAGAGAGGTATGTGAGCAGGTAACGGAGTTCTATCCTATCCCTTCAATCAACAGTGTTGCCGTGGCGTCGTTGCCCTCATGAAGTCGATCCCTTTGCGGTTGCCAGGTTAATCCCCGGACCTCCAGATCTGCATAGTTAATTGACCTGACGATCGATTATTGATTGGTTTTTGGAAGCTATTAATAGTTGTTATTCATTATTTCAGCTCAAAATACGTCCCACTGTTGGGTTCGAGCCTCCTCCACATTAGGAGAGAAATTGACTTGCTATAACATGCTAGTGAAACGGGTTGGTATAGGGTTTTATTTCAAAGTTTCCTTCTCTTACATAGATGTTATATGCATAATGAATCCCTTAGCCGTCTGTTACGACACCCACGAGTAAGAGAGGGGGTTGAGAATTATATTCTTACTTCGTCATTATACGGAGAGAGATAGTTGTTATTATCCTATCTATATCCGCGTGGTGATGGAGTAAGAATACAATTCACCACACTCTCTCTTGCCCGTGGGTGTCGTAAAAGACGACTAAGGGATACAATATGCACATAACATATTTGCAAGAGAAGCTAAACTCGAAACAAAACCCTATACAACCACGTCTAATCAGGTTAATTTTTCTCCTATAACGAAGGACGCCCGAATCCAACAGTGTGACATGCCCGTGGGTGTCGTAAAAGTCGACTAAGGGATACAATATGCAGATAACAACTATGCAAGGGAAATCCCATCTGACAGGCGCGGTAAAGTAGGTCAATTGCCCTCCCATTGTGGAGGAGCTCCGAGCCCTACAGTGGGACTTATATGTGGGCCGAGATGATGATGAATCATCATCATCATCTTGCTCTTATCCCAATTACTTGGGGTCGACGCAATATGTCATCTGTTTTGACATATTGCAAAAAGTTTTGGCAATGACTTTTATGTCCGGCCGCCTGCCTGACGTCAACCTTTCTTGGGAATGTAATCGTTGACCCAAATGGTACCAGATGGAGTTGGTCCGGGTCAATCTAGGGCTCTTAGTCGTCTTTTACGACACCCACGAGCAAAGCAAGGGTTGGTAGTATTCCAAGCCGCTACCACACAGCAGATGATGATGAATATTTCTGCATTAAATCTGCTTCACCGGCAGCTGGTTTAAACAACTCTCAAGTTAATATCAGGGATGGTGGAATATTGCATTTGTTACATGTCGCCTCACGGGGAATCTCAGAAGAATGTTTTATCATTTCAGTGATATATTAAGTCTAACTTTATCCGAGGTTGTTTGGTCAATAATTAGCCTCCCAAAGAGGATTGATGTCACACAGGCGACCGCTCATAAAACTTAAACTTTGCGAGAGTACATATTGAGACTCTAAGTAATTGAGACAAGACAGGATAATGATAATATGTCTTCTGAATTACGATTTATCTTTAAAAGGGTACTAACAAGAATATAATAATATAGTATCCATTATGCGTTCGATGTTGACTGTTAGACATGTTGGCCGTTGGTCTTCCAAAGAAGAAATAAAGGCCTAATCGACATACTTGGCATGAAGATTGCCGAACTACTAATTATACTAATTATGGGAACACATTGTAATTTTTTCCATGGGAACACCTTGGATATCATCATCATCATTCATTATTTCAGCCCATACACGTCTCACTGTTGGGCTTGAGCCTCCTCCACAATAGGAGGGGATCCGACCTTACTATACCATGCTGGTCAGACCGGTTGGTGTAGGGTTTCATTTCGAGCTTTCTTTCTCTTGCATAAATGTTATATGCGTATTATATCCCTTAGGCGTCTTTTACGGCATCCACGGGCAAGATAGGGAGTGGTGAATTGTATTCTTACTCCGTCACCACACGGATAGTACATTGTATACTAGCAACCCGCCCTCGCTTCGCTTCAGTTTTTGTCGCCTTATCCCTGTAGTTCCCGTGGGAATACCGGTATAAAATATAGCCTAGTTTACTCTCTGATATTATAGCTTTCCATTAGTAAAAGAATTTTTTAAATCAGTCCAGCCGTTTTGAACATTACCCGGAACAAACAGACAGACAAAAAAATATAAGGTGATTTTTAGACATATGTACAGTGCAAATAACCATGTGAGCATGAAACAGGCCTATTATTTTGACATTACAAACAGACACTCCAATTTTATTTATTGGTATAGAAGATGTTTGACCGATTGATATTTTACAAGAAAAATACTCCAAATAGGCTTAAATATACTGGAATCCAAACCATTTATATACCCTTTTATATTTTTTCATATTAAGCTCTATAACTCACGGTTCGGTTCGTAGGCTGAGGGCAAAGTCCTGTACCTCCCATCTATCCTTATTATTGCGAGGAGGCTGTGAATTAAATGTCCTATATGACTCTTTGAATTCTTCCTCAGCTTAGATAATATTAAATAAATGAAGAAAGGAAAGAAAATACGTTTAAGAAATCCAAGTCTCTGACTTTTTGAAATTATGTATGTATTATATCATTTGTACAAATATACGTATCATAATATTCTAACGAAGTCGAAATTGTACGTACAAATGGTTTCACAAAATGATATATTTCCAACAAATATGAAATAGAACGTCAATTTTCTATATTTCTTTATTTTTGCGTGCTTATTTATTTTAGCTAGAATTTCGTTACAGTTTTAATGAAATATTACTGAAATTTTCATCGATATATTTTTTTAAATTCATTTTGTTGATATATCTCGTAGCCCATGGTAAATGATAGTTGCCACTCTTCGACTTTAGTAAGAACGCGGTTATAGCCAAGTTGTTTTCTAACCCATGACTGTAGAGATGGCGTAGTTAGTTGAGTAGTGTCCTGGGTTCGAGTCCCACTCAGGACAACACTCTGTGCGATCCACAAATTGTTGTTCTGAGTCTGAATGTAATTTGTGTCCGTTAATTATATGTTTGTAAAGTCCCCCGCAACGCAATTCTATGAAATGGCACGAATTAAACACGACCGATGAAAAAGAAAACAAAAAAAAATAATTTTAAATCTTAAGAAATGACATGATTACGTATATCTGTATATTGAACCTACCCAGTGGATTAAGAATTATTTTATAATAACGTAGATTCTTGTATTATTGAATATTTAACAAAGATACTGGTCGAAACAAACATCTACCCATATATCCACCTATTAACACTTCACTCTTCCTTAACTAGTAAAGGCTTATTATCGTGTGAAATAAGGCGGTTTCTTTTACTCTTCTTTAGTTCGAATTAGGGCAGTTTTTATGTGAAATCTTTTAAGCAATATTAGTTCGAACATGACTCACGGAGCCCAACTTAGAATAACAATTAACATAAGTTAATTGTTATTCTAAGAGGTTTCAAGGGTTTCTACTGTTTACTATTTAGGTTCATACCTATTAGTACTGTATTAAAAAAATTAATGACTCTAAACGACATTATTCAATGTCAAGAAAAACGTGACCGAAATTAGAGGCGCAGAAGTAATTTTAAATAGTTCATATAAAAAATGAATGAAGTACTGTTATAAATTACATTTACTGAGAAAAAGACATTTATCGCTTTCAGGTTGCATCGGCTACACTTTGATAAAGTCTAATGATACCGTTACTTTAGAAATTAATCTACTATTAATCTATATTATATATATAGGAGAGACGGGTTTTGCGAACGATATATTGACTCATCACCATATCTCTGCAACCATAAGGCGTACAGACTTGAAATTTGGCAGAAATATTCCTTTCGTCGAGTAGAGGTCAGCTAAGAACGGATTTTACGAAATTCCACCTGCAAGGGATATTGCGGGGGCGTTAACAATAATCCATACTAATATTATAAATGCGAAAGTAAGGATGTTTGTTTGTTTGTTTGTTTGTAACGCTTTCACGCTTAAACCACCGAACCGATTTCACAAATTCTTTCACCAATGGAAAGCTATAATCATAATCATCATCTTGCTCTTATCCCAATTACTTGGGGTTGACGCAATATGTCATCTATTTTGACATATTGCAAAAAGTTTCGGCAATGACTTTTATGATCGGCCGCCTGCCTGACATCAACCCTCCTTGGGAATGTAATCGTTGACCCAAATGGTACCAGATGGAGTTGGTCTGGGTCAATCTAGGGCTCTTAGTCGTCTTTTACGACACCCACGAACAAAGCAAGGGTTGGTAGTATTCGAAGCCGCTACCACACAGCACTTCACACACAGCTTCGTTTCGGTTTTAGTCGTTTTACCCGCGTAGTTCCTGTTGCCGTGGGAATACCGGGATAAAATATAGCCTAGGTTACTCCCTGATATTATAGCTTTCCATTGGTGAAAGAATTTTTGAAATCGGCCCAGCCGTTTTGAAGATTACACGGAACAAACAGACAGACAGACAAAAAATTTTTAATCTCTATTTTAGGCATAGGTGTCGTGCAAATAACCGTGTGAGCATGAAAAAGCCTATTATTTTGACATTACAAACAGGCACTCCAATTTTATTTATTGGTATAGATAAACCCTGCCGGGCATTTACATATTGTCAGTTTCAATATTTTGCCTTACTTACATTAATCCAATAACCTGCCTTCAGATCACTGAATAATCACTGAGAAAGTCCTGGAAGCAACTCTGCGGGTTCGTCTATTTATTAGTTTTTGTACAGACTTCTTTATAAAATTTTATACAACACGTTAAGTAAATATTAGCTTCAGAGGTATTACATAATCTATACCAATAAATAAAATTGGAGTGTCTGTTTGTAATGTCAAAATAATAGACTTTTTTCATGCTCACACGGTTATTTGCACGACACCTATGCCTAAAATAGCAATTAAAAAATTTTTGTCTGTCTGTCTGTCTGTTTGTTCCGGGTAATCTTCAAACTGGCTGGACCGATTTCAAAAATTCTTTCACCAATGGCAAGCTATAATATCAGGGCGTAAACTAGGCTATATTTTATCCCGGTATTCCCACAGGAACGGGAACTACGCGGGTAAAACGACTATAACCTATAACCGAAGCGAAGTGAGGGCGGGTTGCTAGTTCTCAAATATAATCGTATAGATTATAATTGAACCAGATCGCACAAGAGGCACCCCATTATGAGTAAACTGGTTCAATAAGCGCAATGGTAATGAGTTATAATTCTGGTCTATAACCTAGCAGTTAATTCAATACTTAAAGCTCTTAAAATAACAAAAATCCTAAGTATCATATGAAGCATATTTTCTTTGCCAACCGATTCCAACAAATCGATTTTCTAAGACATTTCACAACTCGATAACAATGTTTGCGACGTCTAAAAAATGAACATCATACTGTGAATGTAAGCGGTGCGATACACGAAGCTGTTCCCGCGGAAATATTCACATTTTTAGAGTTCCTTCGACCACATATATTTGAGCTAATAAAATAGACTGCCATTTCGTAGTGACTTTATTATTGCGACATCTCAAGCGACATTTTATCATAGCGTAATAGAAATTGTAGAGATTTTAGTGCAGTAAATGGCGTGTTGTGTAGCTTTTTTTATGATATTATGAAGTTGAAGAGTTGGTTTGTTGGAATCAGCTAATTTCAATAAATATCAGACTCATTTGAAAATATCATTCGTTTGAATTGTTCGTGTGGTGACGGAGTAAGAATACAATTCACCACCTCGGACTGGGTATCGTATAAGACAAATAAGAGATTATATGTATATACATACTTATAACATCTATGCAAGAGAAGAAATACTCTAAATACAACCCTATACTAAACCGTCTCACCACCTTGTTATAGTAGGTCAAATTCCCTCCTATTACTTGAGGAGGGTGCCAAGCCTCCTCCGGGAATAGAGAGAGAAAGAGAGAGACAGGGAGGGGAGAGAGAGAGAGATTACTACGCTGGTCAGATGATGTTGGTATAGGGCTTTATATTTTTCCCTTCAGGGACATCGGTCGAAGACCCTCTCCTCAGGGGAATTCCGTTGGGCCGACCACTGACGACAAGTCACCCTGCACCGGTGGTCGGCCCAACGATGAGGGCGACGTGTTACGGATGGGTTACGGGGCCGCGCGCCATCCCTCTATCGCTCTGGACGGAGTCGGGCGGCCAAAAAAAACAAAACAATGGAGTTATATTTTTTCCTTCTTTTGCAGTGATGTTGATGATATATCATATCGCTTAGTCGTCTTTTACGACACCCATAGCGCGAGAGACGGTAAGAGAGGGGACGGTGAGTTGTATTCTTATTCCATCCAACGGAATTTTTTTTTTTACCGGGAACAAGTTTTGCTTGCATCAGGTATGGTCAAGTTTTGTATTAATGAATACTTTTATGATTTTTTTATTATTAATATTTTTTACAATAATTAATAGACGAGGCTTGGTGATCATAAATAGCAATCCTACTTAGGGCAAAATGTATCCGTCGGGTCGAACTTACGACAAGGAACTTGGCACTGGTGGTCGGCCCAACGACGAAGGCGACGTGGGTACGGGTGGGTTATGGGCCCGTGCGCCGTCTTTTCGTCGCCTTGGACGGAATGGACGGCGTGTGGGCTTACCATAGCCCACCCATAAAAAAAGGCGAAATGTATGTGATTAACGTATTTAGGATATGCAGATTATAGGACAAACAACTCAGTGGAGAATAATGGGGAATCTACAGAATAAGCGCATCCATACTTAATATTATAAATGCGAAAGTAAGGATGTTTGTTTGTTTGTTTGTTTGTAACGCTTTCACGCTTAAACCACCAAACCGATTTCAAAAATTCTTTCACCAATGGAAAGCTATAATATCAGGGAGTAACATAGGCTATATTTTATCTCGATATTCCCACAGGAACGGGAACTACGCGGGTTTAAGCGACTGAAACCGAAGCGAAGCGAGGGCGGGTTGTTAGTACTACATAAAGACAACATAATTGATTAAACATAATGGAATTAAGAATGGACAAATTATCTCCTTGCTATCGTAGCGTATAAGTGCGAGTAACGAAGTTGTGAGTGTGATATTTTTCTTTTATTGCCAACGGTGGCAAACGAGCAAACAGTACACTTGATGGTAAGTGTTGCTACCGCTCATGGACCCTTACAAGGCCGCTGCCCACCGCGAAGAAAGTGAAGGGAGTGCGAATGCGTGCATCGGGGCTCGGTGACACCAAGGGCACCACCAAAACCCTCCACACGCAAACACCCTCAGAAAGTTGGGCTCCCGGCTCTCTCGCTCACCGAACGAAGGGCAGTAACTAATTGCTACTACTCAGACGTCGATTTTCTGCGAGAGTGTGGTACTGCCCCGGACGGACCGACCCGCGGCTGTAGACAGATAACTGTCGACAGTGTGGTCCTACCACTCTTAAATAGCCTACCACTCTTTAGCCCCTTTAAGCTCTTCTGTATCCGTGATGCCGTTAGTGCTGCGTTTATCGTACCTGTACATCACTTTACTAATTGGGTAATAAGTCAATTTGCTTGCCTCTCGAATTGCATAGGAGGGACGTAGAATCATTCCTTTTCAATTTCTTCTTTTTAATTTTTCTAATTAAATTTGTTGCGGGTTCCAAGACAATTAAAAGCATTTTCTCGGAACAGACTGAGGGTCAGAACTCGGTGTTATCTGTGGACACCATTGTGGATCTTGTCTTACAGGAGTTTCAATAGTGGGATTGTGTGGTGGGATTATTCCCAATAAAAGAAGTCCCTACTGATATGATATGACAACGCAACAAAGACTTGTTGTTCCATTTATAACATTACGTCGGCCTAGCTTTATATTTAGAACTAGCAACCCGCCCTCGCTTTGCTTCGGTTTTAGTCGTTTTACCCGCGTAGTTCCTGTTCCCGTGGGAATACCGGGATAAAATATAGCCTAGTTTACGCCCTGATATTATAGCTTTCCATTAGTGAAAGAATTTTTGAAATCGGTGCAGCCGGAACAGACAGACAGACAGACAAAAAATTTTTCATCTGTATTTTAGGCATAGGTGTCGTGCAAATAACCGTGTGAGTATGAAAAAAGCCTATTATTTTGACATTACAAACAGACACTCCAATTTTATTTATTGGTATAGACGAAGTGGTTTGGTTAGAAGCTTCATGTTTTGTTATTTATTTCCTCGTTTAACCAATTAATTTCATCTCCCTATAATCATTCAGATAGCTGTAGGCAAAAGCTTCGAAGTGTATACAACGATATACTCGAAAAACATTACTCTCATTCTGGCTTTTTCGAAGTCACAAGAACTGAGTTGGCGTGGAAGATTTACGACTTAACGGCGAAGATAAATATGTCTTAGGAACTGTATGTTTTCTTACGAATGTGTGTATGGGGAAGGTAAGTAATTAGGGCGAAAATATTAAGGTTTATGAGTTGAGAGGCCTTATAGCGACGGATTTTCCTTTGATGTTACTGCACACTGCTTCTTGAGAATTTGTAGGAGTTTTTATAATATTTTTACAATATATATATATATAAAATTTGTTTGCTTATTATATATTTATTTACATAAATTGTTTTTAACTAAAATACACTGATATATTCATGTTATAAAAATAATTAAATCACAAGCCATGACCAGTGATGACATAGGCCACGGAAATGTAGTCACTCAATGTAGACCTCATAACCAAGCTTAAAGTCGTTTAGCGCGCTATGGAAAAGGTTTAGGATTTCTCTGCAAGATAGAATGCGAAATACGAAAATCCGCAGAAAAGCCGGTTATGCTGACATAGCACGAAGAATTAACACACTGAAGTGGCATTGACCAGGCTACATTACTCGACGAACCGGGCCAAGAGAGATACTCGAGTAGCGACCACATATCAGACGACGCAATGTAGAAGGCGTATACACCAAGTGAACTAACGACCTGGCGAAAGTTGTTGGAAGTCGTTGAATGCAGGTGGCACAGGATGACCCTTAGTGGTGAAATAAGAAAGGGCTCACGTCCTGCAGGGGCGGCAGAGAACTGAATGATGATATAAAAAAAGAAATGTAATCCTAGTATGTCGAAGGCTTTTTTTTGAGATGGGCTGCGGTCGGCGCGCTTCCGCAGCACTCCGTCCGGGGCGACAGAGGGGCTTAAGCACGCAACACCCGCAACCCACCCGAACACCACGTCGCCTTCGTTGTTGGGCCGACCACTGGAGCAGGGTTACTTGTCATCAGTGGTCGGCCCGACGGAATACCCCCTACTTGGGGTACCCTCCCATAGACCGACGTCCCCCCCTCGGGGAGGACGTCGGTAAATGTAGATGTAGAAAAAGAAATGTAATCCCAATTAATATGTCGAAGGCTTGCGAATAATAAAATGTGTATGGCATCCTTTGCTGCCGTGGAAGTCGTATGAAACTGGATGATGAATTACTAGGGACTGACTAGTATCACTTGCCTGGGAAACATATCATTTGCTAATTTATAATAAGCATTTTTCAAAGGGTGTAGTATCCGAAATGATTATATAAACACACTACTACAATCACTTCTGATAATGACTAATACCTATATGGTAGGAGCACATTGTCGAAAGTCATCTGTCTACAGCGGACCCGTCCGTACGGGGTAGTACCACACTTTCGCATTTGGTTTGGTAAGGGAGAGAGACTGCAGCCCAACTTTCTGAGGGTGTTTGCGTGTGACGGCTTTAGTATTATCCAATTTCATTGCACGCATTCACACTTCCTTCACTTTTTTCAGTATTTTTTAGTGATAGGCAGTATTTTTTAGTGAGCGGCAGTATTTTTTAGTGAGCGGCAGTATTTTTTAGTGAGCGGCAGTATTTTTTAGTGAGCGGCAGTATTTTTTCACGTGCACTGTTTAGTTGTTTGCCATGAACCGCAATAAAAAAAGAACAGAAACACTATTTTAATATATTATATTCCATTTAATATTTAGGTATATTAAATGAATGTAATCTGTGAAAACGTTGTGGGTTGTACTTTGATTAATTTTATTTCTATAGCACTATTATTAGAATAGTCATTTATTTTACAACTGTTTGTTTTCCTAATAAATAAAATTAAAAATATATTAGGTACAAACCTTCTCCATAATGGTGCGGCAATTTGCCTATTATAGCAAGCCATTCAGACGGATTAATATAAAGTTTTATTTCGACTTTTCTATCTATGAAAGTGACGCTGTCTATTCGCATCTCTTAGTATTTTTTTACGCCACTCAACGTTAAAAAAGAGTTGGTGAATTGTATTCTTGCTCCTTCCCTACACGGAATAGTTGTTGTGTACTAAATTAGCATCGCTAGCTTTAATGATGAAAACTAACATTGGTGCTTTCTCATCATAATCATCATGAGCTCGGGTCTTATACTCCCTACTGCTAGGTTCGAGTCTTCCCTATAATAATTGACCTACTATACGCTGCTGGTCAGACGGATTGGTATAGAGTTTATTGCGAATTTTTATTCTCTTGTATATAGGTTATCAACACGATTTATTCGTTAACTGTCTTTTAAAACACCCATGGACAGGATAGCGACAGTAAGAATACAATTCACTACCCCATTTCATTCCCACGGATGTCGTAAACGACAACTAAATGATTATAATATGCAGATAAAATCTATGTAAGGAAAGGAAAACTTGAAATAAAACCCTATAGCCCATCTGCCAACCACTGACGACAAGTCACATCTGCTGCGGTGGTCGGCCCAACAACGAGGTGACGTGGGTAAGGGTGGGTTACGGGCCCGCGCGCCGTCCTTTCATCGCCCCGGACGGACTAGAACGTGCGCTTACCATAGCCCCCCATAAAAAAAAAATACCAGTCCATCTGACCAGCATGGAATTGGTCAATTTCTCTTAAATTTTGGAGGAGGCTAACAGTGGGACGTATATAACTTGTCTTAATGATGATGATAGTTAGGCTAGAAATCCGACACTAATACTAATCAGAATAATAAACGCTCGAAGAACGGTCTTAAAATTTTATTACGTCTGTCATTTTATCCATAATTCACAATGTGATTGCATCTTCTTAATCTCATAATAAACACTTCAATTTAATTCTTATTAGTATTCCATTGCAGACATTAAAGTTTATCTTAGTCTTATACTAATACTCACTAATCCAATATTAATTCTCATTCACTAGTTAATGGAATGTTTGATTGCTTTTTTATACGTTTGTATGTGTTGAAATAGTGTGTAACTTTACGCACACAGATTCAAATACGGTGAAATAAAATAGTTTCCACCAAGTAGTGCAGTTCTGATCAAACACAATCGGATAAGATACGGAATTATTAAACACTACTGAGTACGTTTCAATTAGTAGAACGGTACAAATATGTTAAGGGGTAGTTATTTACAGTATTTTATTGATACCGAAACTAAATATGACTTGCCTTTTGTGCTAGTGATAAATAAAATGCGGTATAATTTTAAGGAATGGAAAATTTAATTAAACGGTTTTAAAAAACTTTATGTCAAGTCATTATTTTTCAACTAATGCTTCACTTACAGTAATGGATTGTGTCCGAAAGTCGAATGAACAGAACGTAGACACTTTGCTAATATCTTCTGGGTGTTTTGATGGAATACAAAAACCAGCTCTATAATATTATATTCACTGCACTTCGGCACGTTTTAGTCTAGACTGTAGCCTCTAACAAAAAGAGTTTAACGTGTATAGAATAATGAGTGCACTTAACCCTTTTAAAATGTAGAGTTATCAAGATTATAATTAGATATTTTAAAAATGTTATTAAAGTTGATACAATTAAGGTCATACTTCTTTCTCTTAACAATATGGCGAGCCAGTATTCCAAATTCAAATATGGGAGAGTGAGTGATAGCCATTTTGAAAAGTAGAATCAATATTATTATAATTAGACATTTTAAAAAACTTATTAAAGTTGATATAATTAAGAATATCCTCCTTCCCCTTAACAATATGGCGTGCCAGTATTCTAAATTCAAATATTGGATCATGCATCGTCGAGCATTGACGGAGTTACACGATTGTGCCAACTAACTGTTGGAGCTAAAGAGGAATGCATCGGAATCAGTGCAACTAAAATAATAGCGTTACAATCGTATTTCAGCTTATTCAAATTATTTATGTACATGCTTCGATGAGAAATGCTGAACGAAACAGCAACATGGTCCTACGAAAATTGTTTCTAGTGTTATTTGAGCGTTATTTGTTTTGCTTATATTATTTGACTAGAGAGATCATAATGTCTATGTAGTGATGGAGTAAGAATACAACTGTATGCTGGCGTTTACGAATATGACCAACTCTTGTTCTTGGATTTTATAAAAGATATTTAAAACTAAAACTCTCGTATTTTCTTTTTTTTTGGGGTTGGGTTGCGGTCGGCGCGCTCCTCGTACCACTCCGTCCGGGGCGACAGAGGGGCGTAAGCACGCACACCCACAACCCACCCACGATGCACGTCGCCTTCGTCGTTGGGCCGACCACCGGAGCAGGGTTACTTGACGGCAGTGGTTGGCCCGACGGAATACCCCCTATTTGGGGTACCCTCCCATCAACCGAGGTCTTCCCCTCGGGGAGGACGTCGGTCTTTCCTCACGCGGTCGGCCTCTCAGCGGGTGACGGACTAATTCCCCGGTCACGTCACCCGCGGCCTCGGCTAGGGCGGCATGAGGCGCAGGTATTCGCACCTACGCCGCCCCAGTCGCCGGCGGCGAATTTTTTTTTTTTATTTTTTTTTTTTTTATTGCAAACGGTGGCAAACGAGCAAACAGTACACTTGATGGTAAGTGTTGCTGCCGCTCATGGACCTTTACAAGGCCGTTGCCTACCGCGAAGAAAGTGAAGGGAGTGTGAAGGCGTGCATTGAGGCTCGGTGATACCAAGGGCACCACCAAAACCCTCCACACGCAATCACCCTCAGAAAGTTGGGCTTCCGGCTCTCTCGCTCACCGAACGAAGCGCAGTAACAAATTGCTACTACTCAGACGTCGATTTTCTGCGAGAGCATGGTACTGCCCCGGACGGACCGGCCCGCGGCTGTAGACAGATAACTGTCGACAGTGTGGTCCTACCACTCCTAAAATCGAATCGCCTCATCGAGGCTACGCTCCTCGCGCAGGCGAGATCACTGCCTCGCAGAAGGCTGCGACCGCTTCCCAATTCCTGACGCTGCCGACCATCGCTCTGGCGATAGTCGGCAGCGTCGGAAAACTCTCGTATAAGCCTCACAAGCTTAGAGCAAGTAGATAAGTAAAACAGTCTTCGTATATTAATGTATATTTGTTCAATTACACGTTTGTAGCCGATGTTCGTTTTATCTTTTTAATTGTCGGTAATTGAAGCTACGCCTACCGACATGCTAGTGATGCTAGGCTCGCTTTCACGATTTAAATTCATCGAATATTCGCTAGTGGAAATCACTTATGACTTGAATCAATTGTTATAATTTAATATATGTTTGTCGCTACCTTCTTTATCCATTTAAACCACTAAGCCAAACAGATTTCTGCGCATTGAGCAGATTCGAAAACAGTTTTGGGAAAGATGGTGCCGGGAGTATATGGCTGAATTACAGAACCGAACCAAATGGAAGAAGAGTCATTTTCTCCTAAAGGTTGGAGATCCCGTCCTGTTAAAGGAGGATAATCTGATGCCATTTCATTGGCGTATGGGCCGTGTAGTCAAAATGCATCCAGGTCAAGATGGCATCTGTCGAGTAGCCGATATCTTCAAAACTAATAGAACAGTCAGAGGGGCAGGCAACAAGTTGTGTCTGTTGCCCGTTACCACGTCCGATAACATCACTCAACTCAGCTAATCAGATTTCGCTAAAAGAAGAATCTTTAAAAGCAGAAATTTTCAACGTCCCGGAGAATATTCTGTTGCCTATGCGTGGTATATAAACAGTCGATCTGCGCCGACGATTAGCGAAGACCATTCGGCATGACATCTTTATTATACAAAGTTTTTACATGCCAGTACCATTCTTGTAATAGTCCTTTTCAATTATCAATGATAAATCCCATTAACACAGTAAATATACAAATTATTATCAGTCTCAAGGGTATTTATTTCATGAACCTCAAGAATGCATGTACCAGCCGGTAAAGGTATTATCATCATTCATCATCATTTCAGCTCATATACGTCCCACAGTTGGGCTCGAGCCTCCTCCACAATAGGAGGAAAATTGACCTTACTCATACCATGCTGGTCAGACAGGTTGACATAGGGGGCTTTTTTCGAGTATTTCTTCTCTTGCATAGACGTTATATGCGTATTAAATCCCTTAGTCGTCTTTTACGACATCCACGGGTAAGATTTGTGTTCTTGTTCCGTCACCACACGGAAATGGTACGATACGGTACAATATTCTTTATTTATTATTTTTAAAATCACGCATATTAGAGATATGTTTGTTAAGATATAAGGTACTTCCAGTAAAATTTACACGGACATTAAACTATTGCTTAAAGATCAATTACCTCTTAACATCGAAGAATATTATATACTTTTTAATAGTTAAATGCAAAAGCATCCAAGTAATTGGTTTAATCTCTTACACTAAAGTAATACGACACATATTAACATAGTTGCATTGTGGAAATACTCAGTACAAAACCTTATACTTACAATTTTACACAGTCTTTAGCGGCTAAACTTTAATACCCTTGGGAAATTACGGACAGAGCACAATAACTACGGCAAGTGACGTTGTCATAGTAACCCAGTGTGTAGATAATACTCTCTTTGACTATCTGTAATACAGAATTTGTTGTAAGTGTAACAATTGTTGGCAATCTATTTAGATATGTGTTAGCGCGTGTCAAACCAATTTCAAACGACGAAACTGATGAGCCACAATGTGTGTAATTTCTCTCTGAACAATTTCGCGCTGCTTTTGACTACTTCATAACTCAAAAACTATGCAATATGAACGTATATATATTCCTTTAAAAGACTTATTGTTAATGATCTCTATCTATATCTTAGTTTTTATTTGAAAATCAAGATAACATCGACCTTATAACTTACAACAAAATGTATGAGATCCGTATTGTCAGAAATTAAATAAAAAAAAAACTCAACAATTCAGAACTATATCGAAAGCAAGTTTAGTTAAACTGGAAATGAACGCTGTTTAAACACATGCTATTTACTCGAAATAATCTGAAGTGTGTTTGCTCAGTCAAGTTAATAATACAACTACAATAGTTACCAACTTACAAGATGTGTAACATTGGTGCTAAGAACCATGTTGAAAAATGCGTACTAAGCTATTTTTATTTAAAGATAAAGCTTATTATTATTATCATCATCTCGGCTCATATACGTCCAACTACTGGGTTATGTGTGAAGTCGTCTTTTACGACACCCACTAACAATGGGTTTGTAGTATTCGTAGCCGCTACTACATAGCCTAGCTATTTAGACATATATTTATCATCATCTCAGCCCATATACGTTCCGCTGCTGAGCTCGGGCGTCTGCTACTATGGGAGGGAAATCGTCCTACTATACCATGCTGATCAGACGTGTTAGCATAGGGTTTTGTTTCGTGTTTTACTTTTCTTGCATACATATTGTATGTATATTTTAATCCTTAGTCATCTTTTACGAAACTCACGTGTAAGAGGTGGGTTGGTGAATTGTATTCTTACTCCGTCACCACACGGAATATATTACGGCATATAATATATGCCGTAATATCAAGTAGATTTTATTATGTCATTATCATTCAGCCTATCGTCGTCCACTGTTGGACATACGCCTCCCTTATGTTTCGCCACAAAGTGCGGTGCATCCAAAACGACGCCTAGCAATCTTCTCCAGCTCGTTGGTACGCCTAGTGGAAAGCGTCCTATACAGCGTCGACCGATACTTGGACGCCACTCGAGAACCTTTCTTCCCCAACGGTTATCGGTTCGTTGACTGATGTGTCCTGCCCGTGGTCACTTCCGCGTGCTAATTCTTCGTGTTACGTCGGTTACACCCCTTATACGGATTTCCGTATTTCCGATTCTATCTCACAGGGAAAACCCGAGCATCGCCCGTATCGCAGTTCGCTCCATAGCGCGCAGTTATTTTATAGAATTATGTCATTTTATAATATTTGATTAAAATGAACCCATAATGCTTTCATATTTTATGGTCTGAGCGCGTCATCCATCGCAACGTCTTAGTTACTTTGAAATCTATACATATAATAAAATTGCAGAGGTCGAAATTCTGTACATTGAAAAAAAAAACGCTAAAAACCGAGTCAGGGGGGTGTTAGAAGTGACATAGAACACATCCAGATTGTTTTCAAATTTTTTGTTTCTCTGTCTGTTTGACTGTTTATCTGTTTGTACGGGCTAATCTCCAAAGTTATTGGACCGATTTAATTAAAATTTTGCATGGTGGTACCTTACATCCCCGGGCAACATTTAGGATATTTTTAATCCCGGTAAATTAAAGAGTTCCCGTGGGATTGGGAAAAACTGTAGTAACTTATACAGTTTAGTACACAACCTACTTAATTGAAAATCAATATAAAAAGATTCATTATAAACGAAATTTATTCTGAAAATCCACCCCGCCGAGGATATATCCTTTTTAATGGTGTAAAATATGGGATGAATTATGCTTTGATATTTTTCACTCTAATACACAAGTAATAAATTCATATCACCTCAATGATTAATTAACTGCACATAGCGGCTGATAGCATAGTGGTTAAGATAACAACTTACCATGCCAGTGTCACGGGTTCAATTCCAACGCCGGACAATTTTTTGTATGATCGACAAATTGTTGCTGGGTAGTAGTAAACTGAGTCTAATTTATGTCTGTCACTTATATGTTTGTGAGGTTTCTCAGTAGAGGGTGTAACGGGAAATTCATAATTTGTAGAATAACTAATAAAAATCGGTCAAGTGTGAGTCGGACTCGAGCACGAAGTGTTCCCTACCATTGACTAGGTAAACAACAGTTGGTACACAGCAATTTTATATTTTAACCTTCATCTGTTACCTGATATCGAGCAAAATTAGGCAAAAAATCACGTTTTTGTATGAGCGACCCCGTTAAATATTTATTTTATATTCCTTATTTATTATTATTTTAATTTTATTATTATTTATTATTAAAAACATAAGTGAGTATTTTGTAAATATTTCAAGTGCCTACCTACCCTACCTACCATTATTGATATCGAGCAAAAAAGAGCAAAAAAATCGCGTTTGTTGTTATAGCGGCAACAGTACCTAATACATAATTTGTAAAAATTTCAACTGCCTAACTATCGCGGTTCTTGAGATGCAACCTGGTGAGATATAGACGGACGGACAGACAGCAAAGCCTTAGTAATAAGGTCCCATTTTTATCCTTTTGGTACTGAACCCTACAAAGGAAGGCTGTGCAGGGTCACTCGAACACCCTTTTTTGACCCCAGGTAGCAAATTATGTTGTCGTAGTATCGCCCGCGCGCGGTCATTGTTAGCATACGAGCAAGCAGCACACCTTATGGTAAGTGATACTGCTCATGAACTTTTGCCAGCCATGTCGAGAGTGTGATTCTATCAGGTAAAGATAGTAAAGCGCAAGCACTCGAGCTAGACACCACCCGACACGACAGCAATGGAACGAGTCAGCTTGGAAATTTTTCTTCCCGACTCGCTCTGTCGAGTTCTTACGCGAGATAACTGCGAAACAGAAAATGGCGACGTCATGCGGCTGTTCTTGGTCTATCGACTATGGTCTAAGTGATGGTCGGCAGCTTTGGTAGTGATACTTGCGATGAATTCACGGCGCTGCTCTACGCCGGGAACACTGATCTTTTTTTTATTGCAAATGGTGTCAAACGAGCAAACAGTACACATGATGGTAAGTGTTCCTGCTGCTCATGGACCTTTGCAATACCAGAGCCACAGCTAAGCCGCTGCCAGCCACGAAGAAAGTAAAGGGAGTGTGAATTTTCTTTAATTTGAAACGGTGGCAAACGAACGAACAGTACACGTGATGGTAAGTGTTGCTGCCGCTCATGGACCTTTGCTAGGCCGCTGCTTATGGCGAAGAAAGTTAAGGGAGTGTGAATGCCTGCAATAAATTTCGGTGATATTAAAGACATCACTAAAAGCCACCACACGCAAACACCCTCAGAAAGTTGGACTGCCGGTTCTCTCACACACCGAAGGAAGCACAGTAACAAATTGCTACTACTCGGACGTAGATTTTTTGCGAGAGTATAGTAATACCCCGAACGGACCTGCCCGTGGCTGTAGACAGACAACTGTCAACAGTGTGGTCCTACTACTCCCTACTATTAAATAAAAAAAACATATCTCAAAAGTATGCCTGCTGTATCTTAGCTGGAAAAACAATTGTGGGAGGGCTCCGTGTCACATTTAAGTCCCAGGGTAAGGTTCCGGCCAAAGCGCACGCTGCCTCTGTCGACATGGTACGGTATCTGCGTGTAGCCCTAAGCACCATGACTTTCTTAGAAAGCCAGAAAAGAGTTCTAAGACAAATGGTCAGAGCTAACACACACAGGTGCACCGTACAGGGCCATTGATCGAACCAGTCTCGCGTATAGCCGTCAACATGTTACAGCGCATCAACGAGCTGGGGAGTAATTTGATAAAAATACTCCTGAAAGCATTTTGCATTAATTCGGTTCCACTGATCGAGGACCAGATAAAATACTTGGGCTTAATATTCTAAGCGCAAATATTTTATCTGGTCCTCGAACGAGTGGCACCGAATTAAGTGATTGCTGTGGCGACGGGTGTATAGTTACGAGGTCTATGAAACAGCAAATCATTCGTTTTATATAGACCTACTCTAAGCGGCAGCGTGACTCATTGAATCACCACTTCGATACCAAGTATGGCCAAAGGTAACGCTTATTTAAATTGAGTCGAAACTGGAGTAAGTCCAGTTTCAGCGAATATACCATACAATCACCGGCACGAACTACCACAGCTGGAAGCAGAACAAAATAGGCGTTAGCGTAAAGTCCTCTGCGCGCTTCTCGCAGCGGCCACTGCACCGCTTCAAATAACTTAGAATAAGCCGCTTAAGTATAGAAGCACCACTTGATAATAGCGCCTGCCTGATATACCATATTGGTAAACTATTAAAATAGTTGACAACATCTAAATACACCGCCAACAGCACCTCTCCGCCAGTGAGCACCTTAATGACAATGTGCCAGAAAAAGTTGGTCTGATCGAGACAACCTCGCTAAGGTGCTGGCTGATGCAGGCAAGCACGATTCTCTACACTAGCTTGCCTCCAAGAGCAAAACGTTGTGCCTGTAGAACCCTGAACACACTACACAGTTATCTGTGATTGCTCCTGCCACATATTATGGCTTCTACGCGGACGAAGTCGCGGGCAAAAGCTAGTATTTAAATAAATTGAACTTTTTATAGATAATTTGCAATTAAAATGTTTACTTTAAAGAGAAGAAGAGAGTTTATAAATTATTATTCTAAATATTTATTAAATCTCGTTATATTCTACAGTTTTATTTTCTGTGTGGTGACGGAGTAAGAATACAATCCACCACCTCCGCCTCCTTTTCTGACATATATGAGCAAGAGCTCAGAGGTGTGATAAAAGACAACTACGGGATATAATATGCATATAACAACTATGCAAGAGAAGAAAAACTCGAAATAAAACCGTCTGACCACCGTGGTATTGTATTTCAATATAGCTCCTATTGTGAAGGAGGTTCAACCCCAATAGTGAGATGTATATAAGCAAAGATGATGCCGATGTTGATAACATAATAAAAAATATTAGGTTGACTGAGCTTCGCTCGGAGTATTTTTGTAGCATTTATTCAGATATATATTAATAAAAAATAAAAAAATAAATAATGAAAATTATATAAAAAATTACAAAAAGAGAATAATAATAACACCGAGATTCGATCCGACGCCGTTTGTCGCCCATGTCAAAAATAAAATGAAATCTGATTACTTCGCCACTGAGCTATCGTAACTCATGACGTTGATGGCAAAATTTGAATTTATATTCTTTTAAAATTTAATGTCATTATATTGTCTGCCAAAAACACTGACAAAACAACATTTTCTATACATAAAACCTAGCTAGATCGATTTTTTGGGCCCGAATCCTCTAGTATGCCAAGTTTCAACAAAATCGTTGGAGCCGTTTCCGAGATCCTGAAGATATATATATATATATATATATATATATATATATATATATATATATATACAAGAATTGCTCGTTTAAAGATATAAGATATAAAATTCTCGGAGAATAAGATAGACTTATTTATGAGTGTCTAATATATAAATAATAAGTCCAACAAATAATATAACTTCTAATAGAACATTTTTATCGCTGGTACTTTTTAGGTCACGTGGAATGGAGAATCATTATATTCAGGTAATATATTAGAAGTATAGCGGTGGAACTTCAGTATGTAGGGATGCAAACAATACATCGATGTTTCAATACATCGATGTTTTTAGGGCGACGATTTTTGAAAATTGATATTTCGATACATCGATGTTCTTGGTTTCGATATTTGGATCCCTATCAGTATAAAATATAATTTTAGTATCCAGCTCATTTACTTCCATTTTCTTTGTGCCTACAGTCAAGTCAGGTTGGCCGAGTGGTCTAAGGCGCCAGATTTAAGCTCTGGTTCCCGAAAGGGAGCGTGGGTTCGAACCCCACATCTGACAAAAGAAACTTGATAGTCTATGATTATTGTTTTTGCATTATTGCTACAATAATCACGTATTTTATCTAGAAAAACATTGCTAATTATATTTTCATATGTTAAAAAGTATAACCTGATACTTTACGATTTCACTTATTTTGCTTTTTTTAAATACACTCGGCCGCAACGAAATAATCCTTGTATTGTGGGAGACTTTAGACACGTAAAATTAACAAACACAAAGTACAAACAAATTCCAAATCATTTTTTGTAAATTGAGCAAAGTTTTGCGTGGGAATCAAACCTGGGACACTGGCATGGTAGGTACCTAACCTAACTACTACTACTACTACTTCAAATTATACATACTGCACAAATGATGTATTGGTTTATATTGTACAGTTTTATCTATACCAATAAATAAAATTGGAGTGTCTGTTTGTAATGTCAAAATAATAGCCTTTTTTCATGCTCACACGGTTATTTGTACGACACCTATGCCTAAAATGCAAATTAAATTTTTTTTGTCTGTCTGTTTGTCCCGGGTAATCTTCAAAACGGCTGGACCGATTTCAAAAATTCTTTCACCAATGAAAAGCTATAATATCAGGGAGTAACCTAGACTATATTTTATCTCGGTATTCCCACGGGAACGGAAACTACGCGGGTAAAACGACTAAAACCGAAGCGAAGCGAGGGCGGGTTGCTAGTTATCTTATAAATTTTAAGATTGTCTCCAGAACTTGGTATTTATTTAAATTTTGATAACAACATTATAATTACCATAATAATTCCTATTTTTATATTTATGTTTTTGATAGGATCATCGAAGATAAGGGTTGGCACTGGCACATACGTATACAGCAGTTTATGGGACCACGCTTTTGGTGATTGTACACCACGCTTTCCACCGACTCGGTTGGAGTGGATAGGGTGATCGTACTAAACCAGTTTCAAAAAATAATTATCATGTTTCAAACTACATCGATCAGAACTATGTCACATATGATTTCTGAACATTTATCGATATGAATTTATTTTGAGTATGCATCGATTTAAATTCAAATACATTTTGCAAAAAAGAAACAGCCTTCAATAATGTGGACAATGTAGATATTTTTTTAGATTTTTGTTGATTTTTCAAAAATCGCTTGTCCGATTTCGACAAAATTTTCATAGGACTACTTTTCAACAAAAAAAGAATCATCATAATCGGTTCTTTTTTTTTTGGGGTGGCTTGCGGTCGGCGCACTGCTCGCACCACTTCGTCCGGGGCGACAGAGCGGCGTAAGCACGCACACCCGCAACTCACCCGCGATGCATGTCGCCTTTGTCGTTGAGCCGACCACCGGAGCAGGGTGACTTGACGTCAGTGGTCGGCCCGACGGAATACCCACTATTTGGGGTACCCTCCCATCGACCGACGTCGTCGTTCCCGTGGGAACACCGGGATAAAATATTGCCTCTGTTACTCTCTGGTGTTATAGCTTTCCATTGAGAAAAGAATTTTTGAAATCGTTTTGGTGGTTTAAGCGTGAAAGCATAACAAACAAACAAACTTACTTTCGCATTTATACATAATATTAGTAAGGATGCCTTTTCTACGCTAATATTATAAAGAAGAAACGTTGTTTTTTTGTATGTTTGTTACGAATAAACACAAAAACAACTGGATGGATTTCGATAATTATTTCATCATTAGTATGTTACATTATCCCTGAGTAACATAGGCTATATTTTACCCTGATATTCCCACGGAAACTGCAACTACGCAGGTAAGGCAGTTGAAGCCGAAGCGAACCGAGGACGGGTTGCTACTAATAATAAAATAATCATGTTTATCCTCTTCTAAATTTTATGTAAAGCTTAATTGCTACGCTACCACTGGTAAGCTACGACACAAGTTTTTAAAGTGTAAAGTAAGTTTCAAACTCTAACATTTTGCTCTTAATTTTAATAAGTTTAGGTCATGGCTTTGATAGACTGATCGAGAGGCTTCTAAAGTATTTACGTTAGAATTTAAGTAGAAAATCACTGAATAAAATACCCCCAAAAATATACATATATTATTGAAGGCGTATGTGTTACCAGCGATGACTTACGGCACTGAAACGTGGTCAGCCTCGGTCGGGGTCTAAGTGTCGGTCTTAAAAAAAGCTCAAAGTGGCTCAACGTGCTATGGAGAGGGCTATGCTCGGTATTTCTATACGTGATAAAATCCGAACCACGCAAATCCGTAGAAGAACGGGTGTAACCGACATAGCCCGCAGAATTAGCACGTAGAAATGGCAATGGGCAGGCCACATCGCTCGTCGTACCGACAACAAATCGGATGGCGTAGTGTAGGACGATCCCCCACTAGGTGGACTGCCGACATTCTCAGTCAAAGGTAACGTTGGATGCAAGTGGCGCAGGACCGTTCCTAGTGGTATTCTCGTGGGGAGGCCTATGTCTAGCAGTGGACGTCTGTAGGCTGATAGATGGATGGATGGATGGATTCAAGGCGTTCTCTGTTTCGCTAGGAGGGTTGTTGATTAGGTTATTATTCATTAGGTGGACTGCTAAAACTTTTGCCAAAACTTTTGCAATATTGTACTGAGAAAGAAGAGTACGTATTGAGTCGATCTCAAGTAATTGGGTAAGAGCAGAATGATGATGATCAAGGCTTGTCTGCTTTTCATTATAATATACGAAATAAGCGTGTGGCCACAGTATAAAAGTACTATTCACCACCCCTTCCTGACCGCGGATGTCGTAATTTATTTAAGATTATTATTAAGATTAAGGTATAGTATGCAGATAACATCTATGCCAGAGAAGGAAAACTTGAAATAAAACCCTATGCCAACCCGTCTGCGGGTGAGCAGACCGGGGATTTAGTCCAGTACCCGCGGAGAGGTTAGCCTGGCGACGGCGATCGGCGTCCCGGGTAGGGGCGATGGGAGAGGGTACTCTCTCGAGGTATTCCGTTGGGCCGACCACTGAAGTCAAGGAACTCTGCACTGGTGGTCGTCCCAACGATGAAGGCGACGTGCTACATGGGTGGGTTAAGGGGTCGCGTGCCACCCCTCTGTCGCCCCGGACGGAGCCGGGCCGCGGGAGCGCTTACCGTAGCCCACCTCAAAAAAAAAATGCCAACCCGTCCGACTAGTGTGGTATAGTAGATCGATTTCTCTTCTATTATGGAGGAAGTTTGAGCCCAGCAGTGGGACGTAAAAAAGCCATGAGGAGGAGAATATGAAATTAAAATTATTTGATAAACACTTTAATACAAAATATAATATGAGAAACGTTTGTATCTTTCACTTTCACACAGTATTCCAATCCTTAAATTCTTAAAACGCGTGTTACAAATAATGGATACAAAACGCTCTTTGATACTTAATAAGAAACGACACAAAATACAAGTACAATTTTTGCTATAATCAGCAATCATTCAGGAGATTGATAGCTGACGATGGCAAAAAATGAATATCGTATTGATACAAATAAATACAACGAATTGATTAATGTACGTACACGCAAGAAGACAATGGGTATATTTTTTTTACAATATAAATGCTAATTAATTTTATTGGATTAGACGTTGACTATCAAATTTCCGTGTGGCGACAGAGTAAGAATACAATTCATCACCGTCTATTATGCCCGTGGGTATCGTAAAAGACGACTAAGGGATATAATATGCACATAACATCAACAGACGGGTTGCCGTCTGGCTATCGTGGTATAATATGCCAATTTGTATCCTAGTTTGAGGGAAGCTCGACCACACAAGGGACGGGAATGAGCTGATTATTAATTTTCATATACTTAGCATTTGGACTTTGCTATACCTATCCCTGAAATGTGGTATTAAATAATATAATAAAGAATTCATATATTATTAATTAAATAAGTTAATAGTTAGTTAATAAACTAAGTTCTATTTTTTTTATTTGTTTATTACCTATTGTATCTATTCCACTTAGTCACCAGTGATTCCATCCAGTCCTATTCATTATCCCAACTCATCTCCATCCATTACCACCCATCTCACCCATTACCATTCGTTCCCTCTCAACATATTCTACCCCTTCGTCACCACTCATCCCTCTCTGTCCCAATCTATCTCCATCCATCATCATTTATCCCATTCGCTCCTACTCAACCCTCCACTACTCCAGTAGACGACAGTTTTGGGATGCTACTAAGCATCGCATTAAGATCTAGAATATAAAATACTGTGTAATTGTATTTTATCTCATTCTCTCGCCGACTTGAAGCTATACATTCATGTATTTGCATCTCTATCGTGACGCATTTTCATTTCATCGCGCTTTAAATCACAATGATACTAAAGAGGTTTCACTTAAAATAATTACAAATGCGCGATAGTATACATATATCTTACTCTGTCGCTTTACACCGTTGTGTATACGTCGCTCTCATTTGCTCTAATGCAGTGAAATCTAAATATTTAATTCTCTCTCTTTTTCTCACTACGTAATAACTTTCGTCTCTCTCGCGTAACGAAATAGGCTTAAACATCCTTGAAATTTCACTCGCCATTCTTGTCTATATTTCGATTATCGAATCGCCGCCTAAGAAGCTTTACTCCAAAAATAATATGCGTGTTATCAAGTATATGCCATGTTTTCTCAGAAATACTTCGCTAAACTCCACGAGGTGAAATATTAAGAGTATAATGTATCATTACAGAGAATGTCCCGAGCGAGCAGTAAAACCGTCAAGAAAGATCATGAGATGCTTTGGAGTCGTACAATATTATATTACAAGCCACTATATGAAAAACTACACATAAATTCAAGTAAAGCTTTGCTATAAATTCACTGTCACAAGTATACTGGTTGTCTGTACAGACAGTGTGACATGTGCCACAAAATTTAAGTATTTATTTCGATCGGTCTATAAGCAATCGGGACTCCCACAGGGACCAACCCTGGGACCTAAGAACAATCCAAGTGATAAGGGTCAACTTCGCATTGAACCTTTATCGTATGAAATAAACTTTATGCGAAAATGCAAAGGTGGATAAAGTACTATTTTATGTTTTGGGTCAGAATACGAAATATAAATGCTACAGCATTAAACTTTACCTTTTACTATTAATACCCACTACTTTACTTGCGTAAAAGAATTATTTTTTAATTTTTTTTTGTTTTACTAGAATATCAAATTTTAATCTAACAAAATAGTACCTTTTTTTTCCTTCATAAATAGTCTAATATTTAGTTTTGTTTATTTAACGCCTTAGACTCGATTTATGGGCGGCGTAGGCGCAACTATCTGCGCCTCATGCCGCCCTAGCCGAGGCCGCGGGTGACGTGACCGAGGATTAGTCCGTCACCCGCCGAGAGGCCGACCGCGTGAGGAAAGACCGACGTCCTCCCCGAAAGGTGGACGTCGGTCGATGGGAGGGTACCCCAATTAGGGGTATTCCGTCGGGCCGACCACTGACGACAAGTTAACGCTGCTCCAGTGGTCGGCCCAACGATGAAGGCGACGTGGTTTTTGGGTGGGTCGCGGGAGTTGCGTGCTTAAGCCCCTCTGTCGCCTCGGACGGAGTGGTGCGGAGGCGCGCCGACCGCGACCCACCCACAAAAAAAAAAGACTCGATTTATAAAATAATAGTTTTAAAAAACTAAAAACACGTTTTTGTAGATACATAAACATATTGAACTTGGTCACGGCGCCAATACATTGCCGGCTATCAGATACTAAAAAATTGTTAAACCTGAAACTCCTGGTAAGAATAACGAGATTATCTGTTTAAAATATTGAATTGTCATTAGTCCTCGATAAGTACGCCAAATTTTGAATCGATCTCACATTTTGAAGTGGATCAAAATCATGTTCAAAGTTTCCATTAGGTAATAGGAGGAAATCTCAAAATAAAATATGGTGTGGTGACGGAGTAAGAATACATTTCAGCACCCGTAGCCTGCCGGTGGATGTCTGAAAAGACGACTAAGGGATATAATATGCACGTAAGATCTGTGCAAGAGAAGGAACACTCGAAATAAAACCCTATACCAACATATCTGACCAGCAAGGTATAGTAGGTCAAATTCCCACCCATTATGGTGGAGGCCCGAGCCCAACAGTGGGACGTATGTGGGCTGTGATGATGATGATGATTACTTTATGGTAAACATTTCAATTGCATTCTTTAAGTACATACATGTGACATATACATACAAGTGACTGCACGCGGATGTCGGCAAAGACGACTAAAGGATATAATAAGCATATAACATGTGTGCAAAAGAAGGTAAACTCAAAATAAAAGCTTATTCTAACACGTCTGACCAACGTTGAACATTTGGTCAATTTCCCTCCCGTTATGGAGGAGGCCTGAACCCAACAGTGAGACATATATAGAGCTGAGATGATGATGATGAACTATAATAACTTGAACTTAAATTGAGACTTAGACCAATATGTCCGACTAGCATAGTATAGTAGGACAATTGCCTTCTTATTGTTGAGGAAGCTCGAGCTCAGGTATGGGAGGTCTATGAGTTGATACGTGACAACGAGACACAAGTTGTAATTAATCTAGATAAGATTAACTATTCATTGACATTTCTATTTCGATTGATAAAAAGACACAAAATGTACTATAAAATAAATAATAACACAAGAAATAAAAGGTTTTTGTAACTTAAAGTACACGTATTTTTCCTAAGTCATTTGAAGCCCTTGAGTAAAATATAACCCTTTCATTTTGTGTGCGGTTAACGGCAATAAGAACATAATGAGGTCCAATGAATGGATTAGAAATGTAAGGGTGGTTATTGCGGTCACTAACCTATACTTCCATTAAAGGCCTTTAATGTAAGAAATATAGTATAGTTTCTATGCTACGAAGCTACATGAAAGTGGATATAATTTTTTTTTAGTATTAGATATTTCTCACCCGCCGATAGGCCGACCGCGCGAGGAAAGACCGACGTCCTCCCCGAGGGGGGGACGTCGGTCGAGGAGAGCGACGTCAAGTCACTCTGCTCCGGTGGTCGGCCCAACGATGAAGGCGACGTGTCACGTGTGGGTTACGGGTGTGCCTGCTTACGCCCCTCTGTCGCCCTGGACGGAGTGGAGCGAGGAGTGCGCCAACCGTAAAAAAAAGGGATTAGATATTTCCATTGATCCTCTCAAGCCTAGTTTTTTTTCTGGTTCGACCACTGCAGTCAAGTAATTCTGCACCAGTGGTCGGCCCAACGACGAAGGCGACATGCCATACGGGTGGGTTATGGATGTGCATGCTTACGCCCCTCTGTCACCCCGGACGGAGCCGAGCGAGGAGTGCGCCGACGTTAACCCAACCCAAAAAAAAAAGCTAATTTTTAGTATTAGATATCTTTTCATTATCTCATTTTAACTCATATTAGTCCCACTCTTAGGCTAGGATCTCCTCCATAATGGTAGGGAAATAGACTATTATACCACGCTGGTCAAACGTGTTGGTATAACGTCTTATATCTCGATTTCCTTCATCTTGTATAGATGTTGTATTCATATTATATTCCGTAATCATCTTTTACGACGTCGGTGGCCAAGACAGGTAATGAATTTTACTCATATATCAGATAATAAAATCAGTATTTTTAAATAAGTAGCCAAAATAAGCAATTAATTTTAATATAAACATATTTCAGTTCAGTTAGTATGTATATTGAATATTTGCGGTATCAGAAGTGACGGTCCATATAATAAAATGGGTTCGCAACTAAGGGATTTTACCCAATTATAAGTGGGTACGTTAAATGAGTATCGGGTAATGCAGGTCACGTTATATTGGGTAATGTCTATATTGTATCGAAGGGTACTTGTTACCTACTTAATAAAGTGGAGTACCTTTTTTATTTTCTTGTATAAAAGTTATAGCAAGATTGGACTTTTTTATTTAGTCTCAGACATATCTCTGAAAAGGTAAACAGAGGTAGAAATATAGTTCTTTCTCCATGTATTTTCTATATTTTATTACTTCTGGTAGCTGACCACCTGATGGTAACAAGAGGGTGTGCGGTACTGTCTTGGACGTACCAACTATTCATGGCTGCAAACAAAGACACTATAATTATATATTTTAGACTGAGGTCATCTGGTCCACAATGATTGCCGGAATGTCTAATTTGATTGATTGCATGTCGCAGTGGTTTAGACACCGATTTACCCTGACTATGTCGTGGACACAACACGTCTTGCGATCAACAAGTTGTTGTTTTGAGTCTGGTTGTAAATTGTGTCCGTTAGCTATATCTTTTTAAAATTCCCAATACTAATAAAAATTCGTTAGATACATAGAAAACATAAATTAGAATTGAAAAAAAGAGACTTAGAGAATCAAATCTCCCTATGGGGGGTGGGATTGTTAAACTTATAAAAATTATATCATACAAAACTTTAGTCGGTAAAAAAAAATAATTAGTAATTTATTTATTAACATTTATTTATTTCATGTAACAATAAATCACCCAATGACTTATACTCCTGTATTATATATCCTTTGAGATTAATAATAAAAATTGGAGGAATTTAAGCGTATTTTTTTGAGTAAGCCATAGCGCACTCTATTAAATAGTCCCCGAGCGATCGTTCCTCTTTTATGGTACAAAAATGTATATATTTATACTGGCTTGCTATTTTTTTTTCCTATTTTGTATATACTTCTTGGTGATTGACAGGCTTAACTATGCATGTACTAAGCGAATGAGCAGTCAAATAGGAATAAGGTAAAAAAAAACCAGCTATTGATCAAGTTTTCCACTCTCCCATATCTGTCATTGTCTCCTTAAATATTACTGAACTGTATTGGTAGCAATATGTGGGTTTTATACTTCAGCTTATGTATCTCTCTGATGATAAAAGCATGCTTTTATTAAAAGCTTAAAGAATTGTACGGCTTGGGTATACTAAAAACCCACCGTGCAGTATTGGATTGAGAATACATTGTACTAATACCAGTACTAATATTGTAAAGGCTACCCGAAAGGGTATTCCGTCGGGCCGACCACTGACGAAAAGTTACCTCTGCTCCGGTGCTCAGCCCAACAACGAAGTGACGTGGGTACGGGTGGGTTATGGGCCCGCGCGCCGTCCTTTCATTGCCCCGGACGGGCTGGACCGCGCGTGCGCTTACCATAGCCCACCCATAAAAAAAAAATCCCTTCCATCACCCCGGACGGATACAGCGAGGCATAAAATTATTACGGTCCTCCTCTATTATTTCCAGTTTGTAATATTTTTTTTAGTAATAATACTGTTTTTGTATTTTTAGCAACTCGTTTGCCTTTCTATATATTTTGATAACAAAGTTTTCTTATAGTGATGTATAGGAAATTGAATCAAGACGATGTTCATCTAAGCTTGACTTCTATTCAATATTATGTAACATTGGATAGTAACTTTACTAAGATTTATCATTATATTAAGCTAGTCTATACTTCAATTATCCGTGTGGTGATTGAGTAAGAATACAATTCACCACCCTTATCTTGCCCGTGGATGTTGTAAAAGACGACTGAGGGATATGTGCAGATTACATCGATGCAAGAGAAGGCAACTCGAAATAAAACCCTATTCCAACAAGTCTGACCAGCGTGGGATAGTAGGTCAATTTCCCACCCATAGGGGAGAAGGCCCGAGCCCAACAGTGGGACGTGAGTGGGCTGAGATGATGATGATGATACTTCAATGCATAGTAAGGATTTGATAAAGATCTTTGTAGGACTAACTCTTGCAGATATAAAAATTTATAAATATACGAATTCAGTGGTATAAACTAGGTTAATGTTGTCGGAGCTGATCACCTCCAAGATAGACAGACGTGTGTAATTAAAAAATATTTTTAAAAACCTTTAAATATTATAGTTCGAAATTTCCGGTGTGTTTATATATCTCTGTATATTCTAGTATATATTTCAATGAATAGTAAGGATTTCGTAGAGATCTTTATAGGACTAACTCTTGCAGATATAAAACTTATTATACTTTATAAATAAAACTATTTTTACGGATTTTATCTTGTCTAGTCTAATGTTATAAACATCTTAGTCCAGCCGTGATCATGAACGATGAGTGCGAGTGTTCGAAAGATCGAGCAATCAAAAAATTAAATACAAAAATTTAATAATAAAAATTCGCAAAAATAGTTTTATACATAACGCGTAATACTCGTGTAAATATCAGAAATCATTATGTACAAATACATATTAAAAAATATATGCAAAATTTCGTTTCTCTTTCACGCCTAAGCAGATTTTTGAAACTCAATTCACCAATGGAAAACTATATTATCAGCGAGTAAAAAATAGGCCTTCATTTTATTGTATACCCACGCGAATGAGAACTATGCGGTTGAAATCACGTGAATTTGCTAATATAAATTATTTTTTTGACTTGTTAGACATTTTGTTCCATCCATGATTTTGAACGCTCAAATCGTCGGGTAAGTGAAAATCAAATCGACTAAGTTACATTACGATGGCATTGTATCATCATCATCATTTCAGCTTATATACGTCCCACTGCTGGGCTTGAACCTCCTCCACAATAGGAGGGAAATTGACTTTACTATACCATGCTGGTCAGGTAGATTAGTATAGGGTTTTGTTTCGAGTTTTCCTTCTTTTCATAGATGTTATATGCGTATTATATCCCTTAGTCGTCTTTTACGACATCCACGGGCAAGATAGGATAGATAATTGTATTCTTACTCTGTCGCCACGCGGATTATAGCTTACTTTTTATAGCATTGTTTTATTTGAATGTTTAAATATACAATAATTACTTTTTTTAAACTTAAAAGACAAAGCATTTTAAAAAGGCAACAGACTCAATTTCTACGGGCAAGAGAGGCTTCGTTTTACATTTCAACCCTGTTACTAACATGTCAAAATTAATAATACGAAGATCAACAGTAGGTATGTCCTTTTCCAAATGAAATATAATGATAAGGGTTAAGTAACTATAAGTATAGTTCAGAAAATATTACTCTTTTAATTATGATATGATGTGTGAGGCAAGGTGAGTCCCTGAGGACATTTATATCTACAGTCAACATCGATAGGGGTCTATGGATGTAATAGGTGGGTCAATGGGGCATTATTTACTACAATCTCTAGCATTTATGTCCAAAAAGTATTAAAAGATTAACTACCCATCTATACCAATAAATAAAATTGGAGTGTCTGTTGATATGTCAAAATAACAGGACTTTTTCATGCTCACACGATTATTTGCGCTATACATATGCTTAAAAATCAATTTATATTTTTTTGTCTGTCTGTCTGTTTGTTACGGGTAATCTTCAAAACGGTTGGACCGATTTAAAAAAATTTTCACCAATGGAAAGGTATAATATCAGGGAGTAACCTAGGCTATATTTTATCCCGGTATTTCCACGGGATTGGGAAATACGCGGGTAAGGTGACTGAAACCGAAGCGAAGCGAGGGCGGGTTGCTAGTCTCATATAAGTCGTTAAATGAAAGGCTAATGAGTCTTATGATGGTTATTTACTTAATATTTACGAGCCAAAGAGGTACATTACGGTCATAACCGGTACCTGTTTTGTATACAAACATATGAGGATAATGACGTAGTTATTGTAACGGTAATTTATTATTAACTATCACATATATCATCATCATCTCAGCCCATACATGTCCCACTGTTGGGCTCGGGCCTCCTCTACTAGGGGAGGGAAATTGCCCTACTATACCACGCTCGTCAGACATGTTGGTATAGGATTTTGTTTCAAGCTTTGCCTTTCTTGCATAGATATTATATCCCTTAGTCGTCTTTTATGACATCCACGGGCAAGAGCGGGGGTGGTGAATTGTATTCTTACTCCGTCCCTACACGGATAATATCTTATATATTTAATATATATGCGTTTTTTTTTGGGGTGGATTGTGGTCGGCGCGCTTTTCGCACCACTCCGTCCGGGGCGACAGAGGGGCATAAGCACGCACACCCAAAATTCACCCACGATGCACGTCGCCTTCGTCGTTGGGCCGACCACGAGAGCAGGGTTACTTGTCATCAGTGGTCGACCCGACGGAATACCCCGTATTTGGGGTACCCTCCCATCGACCGACCCCCCTCGGGGAGGACGTCGGTCTTTCCTCATGCGGGCGGCCTCTCGGCGGGTGACGGACTAATCCCCGGTCACGTCACCCGCGGCCTTGGCTAGGGTAATATATAAGCGTGACATGCCCTTCTTTAAACGAGGTTTAAGAAGAGCATTCTTTTCATGGTAGGCAGCGGCCTGGCTGTGCCCCTGGTATTGCAAATCCACGTGCGGCAGTATCACTTAACATCAAGTGTGCTGCTCGCTCTTTTGACGCCATTGGCAATAAAATAAAGCGTATTGGTATTGGTAATGATGATTATTAAAACTATTTTCGGGTTGGTTTGACAAGCCTGAATATACAAAGTTAGAAAAAAATTATATTCTTTCGTGATGGCTGCTCTAGTCGTTAAATTATATTCGGGTGCCGTTTCAAATGTCTCAATTAGTCATATTTTTTGTATTATATTTTCAAACTTCGTGTGATGATGGAGTTAGAATACAATTTACTACCCCCTATCTCGCCGCGATTAAATATGCATAAAACATCTATGTAAGAGAAGAAAAACTCGAAACACACTCCTATACCAACCTGCCTGAGCGGCATATTACAGTACGTCAATTTCTTTCGTAGAAGAGGTTCGAGCCCAGCATGTGGACTTTTATGGGCTAAGAAAAAGAATCAGGTTGGCATAAACGTATTATAACTCTCTCCCTTGTCCTGTAAGAGTCGAAAACACTAAGATTTACCTATGGTCATAAAAATGGCTGACCATGGATGGCAAGGAATTGGTTACAAGTGGTCGTGAGTTATGAGGCGTCCTGGACCAAATAGATGACGCGTGCTTTGACCGATTAAAAATAAAGATCATAAAAATAAAAAAGCTCTATTTTGAAAAATAAAATACATAATTATGTTGATTTTTAATACTTTAATATTTTGTAATCTTCCCTTTTTATTACACGTTCAAAAATAACCCTGTAAGTGGTGACTCGTCAAAGGGACAAAACTACGCTACGCCGGTCAAAAGTACTCTGTATAGCCTCAATGCAAATCAAAGCTCACTTTGAAATTTCCGTTTTATTTGTGCAACGTTCTAGGCTGAATGCGAACGCCGGCCATTACATCGCGCCGGCTGAATGAAAAAGGCTGAAGATATTTTTGCATGGTCGGATTGATTTAGGTTGTTTATATGTTTTTAAGTTTTGACTTTACAGGTAGCGTGGTGATTTGAATAGTAAGCATTACTTGTATATTAATTGTATATTTTAGTGTAGGTATGTGATGTGTTTAATAAAATCCACTTAGTCGTAAAACTTATTCAGAAGCAAACAGTTATTCAATATATTAAAGCTCCTCATTCAGCAATTTCCTTGTTATTTTAAATATACTGTTTGTGAATGTACTATTAACTTTCATTGTAAAGTGTAGCGTGTTTTGCCTAACGAATTTTTGTATTTTCAACGTTTGTAACATATTGTGGTGTTGGTCATGCTCACATAGGGATCTACTTGCGGTAGCTGCGTGGAGCGGGTCTCTCCCTTCCCTCCATAGTGGTTGAGGGGAGTGATGGCTGCTCTAGTAGTTAACTCGTGATCGGGTGCCGCTTGTGGGATCTGGTCCAGCCATAATCGTTTAAATTATATTAAGTGTCTTGCGGTTCGAAGGGCATCACACTGAAGCTAGTTCTTACAAAACATGTACACAACTGTATAACTAGTAAGAAGAAAAAAAAATTAAAAGTAATGACAAGCCCGCTGAGTTTCTTGCCGGATCTTCTCAGTAGCGGTCGCGTTCCGATCCGGTGGTAGTATATTCTTTTGTAAACCTGACAATATGTAAGTGCCCTCTCGGGGTTTATGCATAATAAAATAATTTGAATTTGAATTTGAAACATTTTTTTCGGTGACGTTATTAGAAAAAAATTAAACCCGCTGATCAGCGATGATGGGATTTTATTTCGAGTTTTTTTTTTCTCTTGCATAAATGTTACCTATATGCATATCTCTTAGTCATCTTTTACGACATCTATGGGCAAGATGGGTAGTTGTGAATTGTATTCTTACTCCGTTACCACACGGCATATATATGTATATCGTTATCATCATCGCAGCCCACATACGTCCCACTATTGGGCTTGGGTATCCTCCATAATGGGAGGGAATTTGACCTACATACTACTATACCATACCATATATATATATGTATATATATATATATATATATATATATATATATATATATAGGATATAATCCTATAGTCGTCTTTTATGACATCCACGGATAAGATAGAGAGGATGGTGACATTTATAGAGATTTAGTATGTATTACTTTTTCATCAGGTGACGGAGTAAGTAAGGCTACAATTTACCACCTTTTATAAGAAGGACTACAATGCCCACCATATTTAATTCATATTTAGGCAAAGGCCTTCGGGTGTCGTAATAGACGACTAAAGGATTAAATAAGCATATAATATCTTAATAAAACCCTAAAAAAGTCTGACTAGCCTAGTATAGTAGGTCAATTTACCTTCTACTGTGGAGGAGGCTCAAACCCAACAGTGGTATGTTTACGCTTTTTTTTTATGGGTGGGCTATGGTGATGTTTACGTGGAATGTTTACGCTAAAGTTATTTCTAGAAAGGCAATTTTAATAAAACTTCAATAATATTGTAATCGAATAATATTGTTTTAAGGCAAGCAATCGCGATTCTGGACTTCATGTTCCATAGTGCCATAATTACAGTATTGGACGAACGAGGCAGTCTTTTTTTTAATATAGTAAGCCTGTTACGAATTAAAATGCACATTGCAGTATACAGATGTGAAGAAAATTAGCATATATGGGCCTTACGAAGCGTGCGACCTCTCTCGCTTCATGAGCTACGCACAAAGCGACCCACTGGAAACGTTCGCTTCAGTTTTTTTTCGTGAATCTACGAGTTGAAATGATGATATGTGTAGGTTGGCTTTTATTAATATTTATAAAGAAGATCGTACATATTTTCTAATATATTTAAAAACATAAATATCATACTGACTGGCAGTCGAGCTTAGCATAATATTCACAAAATATATTAAGGGTGAGAGAAGGAAAACTCGAAATGAAACCCTATACCAACATGTCTGACCAGCATGGTATGGTGGGTCAAATTCCCTCCCATGTGGAGGAGGCCCGAGCCCAACAGTGGGACGTATGTGGGCTGTGATGATGATGATGATGATATTAGGGGTTAAAGTATAAAATTGCCGTTTCGTACTGAGAAATTAAAACCATTTTTTTTTGTTCATAAACAGATTTCTTTAATCAAAGTATTTTCCCTCGTTATCTATACATTTCTGCCATCTAATTGGAAGATCATTTAAAACTTTGTGATAGAACTCTGGGGTCTTGAACTCCACAAATTGTGTGAAGGTATTTTGTACTGCTTCCTCGGCAGAATATTATTTTTCCGTGCAAAAAATTGTCCAAATCGCGGAAAAAATGGTAGTCGATTGGGGCGTGGTCTGGCAAGTACGGAGGATGATGTACAGTTTCTAACTGCAGGTCTTGCAGTGGTTTCTCGAGCAGTATGAGGTCTTGTGTTATCATGGAGCAATAATGGTAAAGATCGACTGACAAGTCGGGGCTGTTTTACTGTGAGTTTTGCCATCATTATTCGGAGTTCTGCACAGTAGACATCTGCGTTTATTGCTTGACCGGATCAGAGGAAGCTGTAGTGAATTACACTATGAAATGACCACCAAATAGTTACCATCACCTTTCTATTCTTCTAGAGAAGGGGTGGTGAGTTGTATTCTTACTCCGTCACCACATAGAAGACAGCCCATATACGTTTCATTGTTGGGCTCGAGATTACGCCATTATAAGAGGGAATTTGAGCAACTCTACCACGCTAATCAGATGTAGCATAGGTTTTTGTTTAGAGTTTTCTTGCTAATGTATAGATTTTATTTGCATATTATATTGCTTAGTCGTGTTTTATGACACTTACTTATAAGAGGGGATGGTGAATTGTAGTCTTACTTCGTCACGACAATTGTGCGCGAGTAACGTGTAGAAAACGGCATTTATGAAGGCTATAGACCACCGTTACCACATGGAAATAATATATGTATTATTTCACATGTAAATAATATTTTGTATTATTTCCATATAGTGACGAAGTAAGAATACAAATTTATTATTTGTATATATTGCGATACATACAGACAATAAATTCCGTGAAGAGATAAAGACACACAGAAAATATATTCCGTGTGGTGATGAAATACAATTCACCAATCCCTATTTTACCGTGGATGTCGTAAAAGACGACTAAGGGATATAATATGCAGATAACATCTGTGCAAGAGAAGAAAAACTCACCATAAAACCGTATGCTAACACGTTTAGCAAGTATGGTATAATAGATGCGTGAGGAAAGACCGACGTCCTCCCCGAGGGGAGGGACGTCAGTCGATGGGAGGGTACCCCAAATAGGGGGTATTCCGTCGGGCCGACCACTGATGTCAAGTCACCCTGCTCCGGTGGTCGGCCCAACGACGAAGGCGACGTGCATCGTGGGTGGGTTGTGGGTGAGCGTGCTTACGTCCCTCTGTCGCCCCGGACGGAGTGGTACGAGGAGCGCTCCAACCGCAACCCACCCCAAAAAAAAAATGGTAAATTAGATCAATTTTACCCCCATTATGAAAGAGGCTTGCACACAACAATGAGGGCTTTTTAATGTATTTTTTGATAATTTCACTCGCTTTAAATTGATCGAGTTAAAAAAATACACATGAACATATCTTGAAAAATTGTTTAGGATCTTCCGATCCTAACTACTAGTTTTACGCCGCAGTGTAATAAAAAAAAATTATCGTAGTGTAAACAGTAAAATGAAAATGGTTACCTGCACGAATGAATAGCACGGCCCGATGGGAAATCAATGGCACTTTCAATAAATACGCTGTTACTTACATGCAAACATGAAAGAACTGCGTACTGACGTGAGATTTATGGTTAATTAATTAATATAGATTTTTAGGGTTCTGTACCCAAAAGGTAAAAAAACGGGACCCTATTACTAAGACTTCGCTGTCCGTCCGTCCGTCTGTCACCAGGCTGTATCTCAAGAATGGTGATACCATACAACAAACTTGATTTTTTTACCGTTTCTTGCTCGATACTAATAACGGTGACAGGTAGACGCTTTAACTATTATAGATACGGAACCCTTTGTGCGCGACTCCGACACGCATTTATTATAATACTTCAATGACAACAATAACGTATTGTTAATGTTTAATATCCTCTAATCAAAATTATAGAATCAGTATTTGTTAAAACAATTGTTAGGGCAACTATTATATTATTGAAATTGTCGGCTTCATATTATTATTAAATGAAATTATCTTAATATTACGTCTATATGACATCAGAGATAATAATAGTAAATGTATAACCTTCTGGGCTAGTCGTTATTACATCATGAGACTAACGCAACCATCAGACGAACATTATATGGCTAAGTTCTTTTGATATAAAAGAAAAAATGTACCACAAGATTTATAGGAAAGCCAATAAACTGCAGGGCAACTTTTGGCGTGCTGAATGCGAGTGGCGTCACTGCGGTCCTGAGTGCCCTAGAGAGTCGGCCAGGAACTCGTATCCAGCTCGCCTTTATTGGCTGGCTAGTGTGGAAGCCGAAGAGTGCTCGCAGGACTCACAACTCTGGCTTGTCTTAAACGGCTGGTCAGAGAGGGGTCGCCAGAGCTATATGCTCGGGTGTGGTTAAATACTACTTAGGGATTTAAGCAAATTTTCTATCCGAGATCGCGTGCGGGCAAACTGGGGATTAGCCCACCTGTTAAGGCTGCTTATCTCGAGTATGTAAGAAAAGCAACCAATATACTGAATAACCGATTTAATGCACAATAGTGAAATACAATATTTAAGTACAACGGCGCCTGATTAAAAAGTACATAGTCTCGCCGCGGTGGTAAGCTCGAAAGTGCTCGGCGCCCCGATGTCGCTGGCGTCGAACTTTCTGGTACACCCCTCGTCCCACCTACGCGACTACATGCTACACGTAGTCGCGTAAACACACCATTCGCATCGAGGCCGACCGCTAGTTAACAGGGGATGAAATCTGAAAGTGTAACCTGCCAAGCAGGTTATTGATATTATTACAGACGTTGCATGTGTATTTCACCCATGGGTGTAGTAGGAGATGACTAAGGGATAGTATATGTCTTTAACATACATATGTTACATAGATTCAAGGGAAGAAAAACTTCAAATAAAACCGTGTACCAACCTGTGTAATGTAAATGCTGAGATGAAGATGAATGATGTGATTTATCACAAACTTTCTTACCCATAGGTGTCGTAAAATATGACTAAAGGATGTGATACGCAGATAACATCTATGCAAGAGAAGGAAAATACAAAATAAAACCTTTTACCAATATATATGACCAGCGTGGTATGTTAGGTCAATGTCTCTTGTGCGGCAGTTGGTATGGTATTTGAGCTAGAATTATAAGATTATTGAAAAATTGTCTCTTTGACTACTTGAGGATATAATAAAGTTCTATTTATTTGCTATCTTACTTTCAAGGATTTATTTATGCACTAGCAACCCAACTTCGCATCGCTTCGATTTCAGCCGATTCACCCGCGTAAGTCCCGTTCCGATGGGAATACCGGGATAAAATATAGCCTATCTCACTCCCTGATATTACAGTATTAAAAGTAGTAAAAACCTAACAAACAAACTTATTTTCGCATTTATAATTTTAGAAAAGATGCATACGTCAGATTATAAAATAATTGCGATAATTATTTGTCATCTCAATTTCTTTTATTCATGTCGGATTAAAAAATAATTTAGATAATTTTAGTACTTCAAAAGCTATTAAGCCTTCCTTTCCTAATATCTTTCTCGATTTAAAACGATGCTTATTAAGATTTCTTAGTTGCATTTCAAAATGTTGTACGGTTAGTTAATTAATTCTGAGCCACGCCTCTTTAATTACGACCTATTCATCTTCATTAGAGATCGCTCATTAGTTTCGATATATTCCAAGCATTCAACTGCCAACCAGTCATGGAAGTCTTATAAGTTGCTGAAGGAGAATATTCTCGCAAATTTAATTTGTGACACCCCAGCCAGCTTTTACGCTCCATATGGCTAATTGGGATCATATTGAAATTAGGTATAAAATAATGAAAATTATCTTTACACTAGAAACCCACCCCCGCTTCGCTTCGGTTTCAGTCATCTTACCCGCGTAGTTCCTGTTCCCGTAGGAATACCGGCATAAAATATAGCCTATGTTACTCCCTGATATTATAGCTATCCATTGGTGAAAGGATTTTTGAAATTGGTTCGGTGGTTTAAGCGTGAAAGCGTAACAAACAAACGAACTTACTTTCACATTCTTACTAATATTATAAACGCGAAAGTAAGTTTGTTTGTTACGCTTTTACGCTTAAACCACCAAACCGATTTCAAAAATTCTTTCACCAATAGAAAGCTATAATATTAGGGCGTAACATAGGATATATTTTAACCCGGTATTCCTACAGGAACGGGAACTACGCGACTGAAACCGAAACGAAGCGAGGCCGGGTTGCTAGTTTATAAGATTAGTAAGTGTTATGCTAATAATGAAAGTAACCAATGCTATACTTAAATGTATACCTAATAAAAAATAGATTTTTCTTACGTCTGTAATATGCTAGTCGAATCCACAATGTAGACTTCCCCTAACCTGTCTCATATTTTGCGCCTGATGTCGCCCTAGCAGAGGCTGCGGGTGACAGGACCGGGGATTTAGTCCGGGCACCCGCGGAGAAGTTAGCCTTGCGACGGCGATCGGCGTAACAGTAGGGAACGCCGAAGGGAAAGGCTACTCCCTCGGGGTATTCCGTCGGGCCGATCACTGACGTCAAGTCACTCTGCTCCGGTGGTCGGCCCAACGACGAAGGCGATGTGTCGCGGGTGGGTTACGAGTATGCGTGCTTACGCTCCTCTGTCGCCCCGGACGGAGTGGTGCGAGGAGTGCGCCGACCCCCAAAAAAAATCTGTCTCATATTACTCTTTGATGTGTCTTTTGTATTTTATTAAAGGCTTTTAAATTTAATTATATTCACCTCCTACATTTAAACTTTTTCGTTCATGCTTGAATGATCGATGATCTCTATCTCAGAAAAACACAAGATGTAATGTATATTGACTTATTATTTACTTTACAAAAAAAAAAATTCTCTTTGAGATCGATCGCAGCGCTACCCATCGGCTCGAATTATTAATCTAAACCATTCTCGAATGCACTGAAACGCACACAAAAAAATCAAAATCGGTTCCAGCCGTTTAGGAGTTCAGTCACATACACACGGGCAGAAAAATTATACACGGTGACATTTTTATCGTCTTAAAAAAAAAAAACTATAAAAGTATCCGACCAAAGAAACATATCTAACATATTTAAATGTTCAATAGTGGCAGTTATAAAAAAATAATAAAATAAAATAAATTAAAGTTAATATTTTGTAACAGCCTGTTTATCATGTTTACATTTTAAACAAAAGCAATCATGTGGAATTTCGTTAGCCAATCATAGGTATGAAGTCTACGTGGACGGCTTTTACAAAGCGTAATTCCCTACGCTAGATACCTAACAGGTATCCATTGCGATGTCCGATTGGCGCCGCGGTCAAGTGGTCGTAGTACCTACATACTACATCAGCTGTGTTGAGTACCTATGCGCTCGATACAAGTTGTTTCCTTCCTATTTTAATTAGTAATTATTTATAACAACTTTTATTAAAAAATATTCTAATAAATATTGTTTTTAACCTTTTAATTGTATGAATGAATAGTAGATACTGGATACTTTAATTGGCCTGCATTTGTAAGACGACATAAATGTCACCGTGTATATACAAGTAGCTGAACCCAGCAAACGTTTTCTGTTCAAATAAAATAAAAGAAGGAACTCTCTTTGAAATCAACAGCAGCGCCACCTACCGGATCCAATTGTGAATTTAAACCATTTTCAAATCCCCTTGAACATGCACAAAAAATTTCATCAATATCGGTCCAGCTGTTTAGGAGGAGTTCAGTGACATACACACGTACACAAGAAATTTATATATAAAGATTAGCCGACCCAACAAACATTGTTCTGTTTAAATGAAATAAAAGGAACTCTCCTTGAAATCGACAGCAGTGCCACCTACCGGGTCCAATTGTGAATCTAAACCATTCTTGAATCTCCTTGAACGTGCACAAAAAAATTCATCAACATTGGTCCAGCCATTTAGGAGGAGTTCAGTGACATACACACGTACACAAGAAATTTATACATATACTAGCAATCCGCCCTCGCTTCGCTTCGGTTATAGGTTATAGTCGTTTTACCCGCGTAGTTCCCGTTCCCGTGGGAATACCGGGATAAAATATAGCCTAGTTTACGCCCTGATATTATAGCTTTCCATTGGTGAAAGAATTTTTGAAATCGGTCCAGGCGTTTTGAAGATTACCCGGAACAAACAGACAGACAGACAAAAATTTTTTAATCTATATTTTAGGCATATGTATAGTGAAAATAATCGTGTGAGCATGTAAAAAGTCTATTATTTTAACATTACAAACAGACACTCCAATTTTATTTATTGGTATAGATATAGAAGTTAAAGATTTAAAAAAGCTAAGGATTATCCAATATACATATAAGTCTGTATATATACGAGTATATACAATGATCATGACAACATTACCTGATTAGCGGTGAACCATATTGCCACTGTACACGGCTGCCCACTGGGGAAATTAACAAAGGAACGATACTTGTGTCTATAACTAGTAAGTCAGAAAATCTTTGCAATAACAACTCAAGTGGTTGGGGAAATAAGTTGCTTTTATCTTTTACAATTAGCTATGACTCGCTTATAAAATATCCGTAACAGTCTTATTGGTTATATTATTATTTTTTTATAACTTAATTTAATTAATTTCCGTGTAGTGGCGAAGTAAGAATACAATTCACCACTCTCTATCTTTCCCGTGGATGTCATAAAAGATGACTAAGGGATATAATATGCACATAAAATCTGTGCAAGAGAAGGAAAACTCGAAATGAAACCCTATACCAACATGTCGGATCAGCATGCTATAGTAGGTCAAATTCCCTTCCATTGTGGAGGAGGCCCGAGCCCAACAGTGGGACGTATGTGGGCTGTGATGATGATGATGAATGGTGTAAGAATATACTTCGTCAGCCACTTTTTTGCCTGTGGGTATCATTAAATCATTAAAAACTGCTAAGAGATATGATAAGCATAAAAAATCTGTACTGGAGAGGGAAAGCTCGTATAAAATAAAAAATCTAATATTAACCTGTGTGTTAGAGAAAGAAAACCTGGAACAAAACCTATTATATTTGTGATTATTATTATATTTGTGAATTGTATTATATAATATTTCGAATGGCATCACACTGGAACTATTAATAACCATGTTGTAAGATGTAATTTTATTTAAGTGAAATTAGAAAATAAATAAAAATAGACAATCCCTCTGAGTTTCTTGTCGGATCTTCTCAATGTGGTCGTGTGCCGATCCGGCGGTAATTTTAAGAAAAAATGTAAAAAAAAAATGATAATATGTAAGTGCCCCCGTGAGGCTTATACATAATAAATGATTTGAATTTGAATATCAATCTACCTGACCAGTATGGTACAGTAAGGTCAATTTCTCTCCTATTGTGGCGGAGACTCGAGCCCAATAGTGACGTGTATGAGCAGAGATGATGTAATGATTTAAAAAATTACAGAATGGTGAGTTTCTCGTCGGATGTTCTCAGTTTACGGCTGCGTTCCGATCCGGTGCACCATTGGAAAAAAAAAAATAACTACAATTTCTTTGTAAATTTAGTGAAACGTTTGTTACATGTTGGAACAATTAATCTGTTAATAAGGTCGGCTTTTGCTTTTGAAATTAATCTTGTAAATGTTAATATTATACTCGTTCAATCCATCAAGGGAAACCATAGAAGCTCTCGTCTCTATTATGAGCACTTTACTAAGTTATACGAGTTCGGTGTAGATTTAATTATAAGTTTCCACAGCGCGTCGCTAATTGCTAAGCAATCAAGGTACTCGTATCTATACGAATAAAAAAAAAATTAAATTGCACAATTGCATTAATCTAGTTTATATCGAGACATTATATTAATAACATTATATTCATATATTGATTGACATTATATTTTAGTAACGTAATACCATAAATTAATGAGGGTATTTAAAGGTAACAGAGGTAATATAATGACATGTAATCTTAAATTCATAAAATTGCTGTGCCCTATCAGGGTTCATGTTGACCTGTAATATATTTATAACACCAAAATGTACACATGAATGCAATAAACTATTTGAATTTGAATTAAATGTCTGTTTGTAATCTGATAGTGGTAGGACTTTTTTTTTTTTTGGGCTGGGCTGCGGTCGGCGCACCTCCGCACCACTCCGTCCGGGGCGACAGAGGGGCTTAAGCACGCAACACCCGCAACCCACCCGAACACCACGTAGCCTTCGTCGTTGGGCCGACCACTGGAGCAGGGTTATTTGTCATCAGTGGTCGGCCCTACGGAATACCCCCTACCCGGGGTACCCTCCCATCGACCGACTTCCCCCCCTCGGGGAGGACGTCGGTCTTTCCTCACGCAGTCGGCCTCTCGGCGGGTGGCGGACTAATCCCCGGTCACGTCACCCGCGGCCTCGGCTAGGGCGGCATTGCACGCAGGTAATCCCGCCTGCGCCGCCCCAGTCGCTGGCGGCGGGTCGCTTCGTCGAGGCTGTGCTCCTCGCGTTCGCGACCCGCCGCCTCCTTCTGCGAGATAACTGCCTCGCAGAAGGATGCGACCGCGTCCCAGTTCCTGATGCTGCCAAGCATCTCCCTAGCGATGGTCGGAAGCGTCAGGTCGGCACCGATGATTGCGACGAGTTCACGGCGCTGCTCTGATAGTGGCAGGACTACACTGTTGACAGTTGTACAGCCGCGGGCTGGTCTGTCCGCGGTAGTACAACACTCTCGCAGAAAATTGACATCCGAGTAGAAGCAATTTGTTACTGCTTTTCCTTCAATGAGCGAGAGAGCCGGCAGCCCAACTTTCTGAGGGTGTTTGCGTGTGTTGGATTTTGATAATGTCTTTATATCACCGAACCTCATTGCACGCATTCACACTCCCTTCACTTTCTTCGCGGTAGGCAACGGCCTAGCTGTGCCTCTGGTATTGCAAAGGTGCGTGAGCGGCAGCAACATTTACCATCATGTGTACTGTTTGCTTGTTTTCCACCATTCGCAATAAATAAAAAAAAAATAATAATAATGTCAAAGTAGTACCTACTACTTTACTTTCTCATGCTTATATGCACGATAACTATGCCTAAAAACGAATTTAATTTTTTTCTGTCTCTTTGTTCTGGGTATTCTTCAAAACGCCTTGTAATAACACCGATCAAATGTGTTAAAGTAATCACGTTTATTGGTGTTATTACAACCAGCGGCGCTCATATAGTAAGTCAGTCCATTAGTCGTAAAAAATTGGACATGTGAGTTTGGGTGTAATTTTTGTCCGTTCATTGTATGTTCGTAAAGTCCTCCACAACACAAGGATTATTGATGTTGTATTTAAAAAAAGGAATGAAAGTGAAATTGTAAAGCATCAGATTATATTTTTTTAACGTATGAAAATATAATCGGCAATGTTTTTCCACATAAAATACCTCATTATTATAGCAATAATGAAAAAACGATAGTCTACGACTATCAATTTTTTTTTTGTCAGGTGTGGGGTTCGAACCCACGCTCCCTTTCGGGAAGCAGAGCTTAAATCTGGCGCCTTAGACCACTCGGCCAACCTGACTAGACTGTAAGCATGAACAAAATGTACTACTCTGTCAAGAAAGTACCGGGAATGGATGATTTGTTTATAGTTCCAAATTCAAATTTTTGTTTTTTTTTTGGTATTGTTAGATTGGCACAACTGTTTTCCATTTTGGCGCGGAATTGGAGTTTATCTGTTATTTATATTAAATACAGTGCTGTCTTTAGTTATGTCATATCTAGTGTGTATTGCGAATTTCATAATGGACAGAAACATCGAACAAAGAGTTTGTCTTAAATTTTGCATCGCCAATGGACTTTTGTATTTGGAGGCACTGAAAATATTACAGAAGGCTTACGGCTTAGAATAATAACGTATAGAAGGATAGTGTTGGTACTTCGAACGATCGAAATATGAATCTAAAAATACTACATGCGCGCCGACGATTACACACGTACACACGCACACCACTATACAAATTATGAAATCAAATATTGTTTTTATTAGCATAAATCGTCGGAATACTTTTAAAATAACGTTAAAAACTTTTTAATGTTTTTCAAATGTGTTGCGACACTATTTGAATGCACAAATCGCCATAATTACATATTTATTTTTTAAGAGTTGCTTACGTGCGTGCAGTACAGTGATCTTGTACATTACGGAATGGTTCCGGCGTAAGCTCCGTTAGGCTCCAATTGAAATGCTTTACTTTTTGCGCGAATTTACTTTCTATACGTTATCATTTTAAGGCTTACGGCGAATCGACTTTATCAAAAACACATGCTTATGAGTGGTACAAAGCCACTACGTGTAAGTACTAAGTGTAAAGGCAATGCGCTCAATACTAAAATGATATTTTATACTGATGCTCCACCGCTGTATTTGTATTACATTCATTATAATCATCATCATTGCAGTTCATATACGTCCCATTGTTGGGTAACCTTACTATATAATGCTGGTCATACAGGTTGGTATAAGGTTCTAGTTCGAGTTTTCCTTCTCTTGCATAGATGTTATATGCGTATTGTATCCCTTAGTCGTCTTTTACGACATCCACGGGCAAGATAGGGAGTGGTGAATTGTATTCTTAATCCGTCACCATACGGACTTGTATTATATTACTGAACATAATGATTCGCCATTCCACCTGACCTGAAAAGTAACATCAATATAAATATACTATTAATTATTTAATAAATTAATATAATAATAATTTGTTGAAATAATAATTATATATTAGAATGTCATAAATAAGTCTATCTGATACTCTGAGAAGTTTGTTTTTTAGGATTCGGTACCCAAAGGGTAAAGACGGGACCCTATTATTGAGACTTCGCTGTTCATCCGTCCGTCTCCAGGCTGTATCTCAAGAACGGTGATAGCTAGACAGTTGAAATTTGCACAGATGATGTATTTCTATTGCCGCTATAACAAAAAATACTAGAAATAAAATAAAATAAATATTCATGGGGGGCTCCCATACAACAAATTAGATTTTTTTGCTCAATATCGATAATGGCAATAAGGAGGCACTTGTTTACCTAGTCAATGGTATGGAATCTTTCGTGCGCGAGTTCGACTCGTACTTGGCCAATTTTATTATGTAATTATCCTCATCATCTCAGTTAATATACGTCCCACTGCTGGGCTCGAGCCTCCTCCACAATAGGAGAGAAATTGGCATACTATACCATGCTGATACCTTGTTTTGGAAATAGTTTTATGATCGACCGCTTTCTGATGTCAACCATGCCTTGGGAATGTAATTATTGACCATACAATATATAACAAGTAAAATAAAATAGAAACATGCACACGAAATTCACCCTTATTGTAAAGATGCCGGATATGGTATTCAATATAAAAATCCAATAAATACCTCTACAAAAATCTTCAGAAATAAACGCGTACTCTATCTGTCTGTAAACTAATTTAGACATGTAACAGTTTGCGAAACTTCAGATTATTAAATTTATTACGTATAAAATATATATATTTTTTACATAAAGTACGTGATAATTATAGTAATAATGCAAAAAGAATAGTTGTAGACTATAAGTTTTTCTTGTCAGGTGTGGGGTTCGAACCCACGCTCCCTCTCGGGAACCCGAGCTTAAATCTGGCGCCTTAGACCACTCGGCCAACCTGACTAGACTATACGTACAATAAAAATGTAAGTGTTAACTGATGTTCCTTAGACTATATATTCTATTATATTGGGAAAGTATAATGCTCTCCTGTGTACCTGGACGGAAAAGTTTATAAAAATATTCTATTATAAACTATTTCATTTGTTGTTGAGATTCTATGTTTGCCGTGTGGTGACGGAGTTGGAATACAATTTACCACCCCCTTTTCTTACCTGTAGACGTCTTAAAAGACGATTTTGGACTTATAATGTGTAGAATAACATCTGCACAAGAAAACCTCCAAATAAAACCCTATATCAATTCATCTGACGGGCGTGGTATAGTTGGTAAATTTTCCTTCCATTATATAGAAGGCCCAGGCCCCCGGCCAAGCCTAAAAATGAAACTTATATGAGCTTTGATAATGATGCTGTAAAATGTCGCTCAGCGTGCTATGGAGCGGGCTATGCTCGGTATGCTCAAATTTCTCTGCGAGATAGAATCCGGAATACGGAAATCCGCAGAACATAGACATAGCACGAAAAATTAGCACGCTAAAGTGGCAATGGGCAGGCCACATCGCTCGACGAACCAACAACCGCTGAGGATTCTTCCTCTCGAGTGGCGACTATGTATCGGACGATGCGGTGTAGGACGCCTCCCCAGTATATGGACCAATGACCGTGTGAAAGTTGCTGGGCGTTGTTGGATGCAGGCGGCACAAGATCACACTCTGTGGCGTAACGTGAGGGAGGCCCACGTCCAGCAGTGGACGGTGATAGGCTGAAATGATGATGATGATGATTTATGTAATAGATAGTCATAAATAAATGCATCTTAGTTTTTGAGAAGTTCTTATTACGTAAGTTGAGCAACAATCTATAAAACATATATTGTAGACTGTAAAGCGTTTTAATAAATGTTTAGAGTAATAACTTCTAAACTCTATTTATCGTATCAAAGGAAAAATTTTAACTGCAAATTGTCTATGAAAAATTCAACTGCGGTTATTATAAATTTTAAAGTCACTAAGACGCTGGATGGAGCTTAGAGACCTTTGAGGTATCACTTATGGTACAAAATATGAAAGAACATTACTTTCCGATTCGTTTTAATGAAACGTTATTAAATAACATTAAAACCTGAGACATTTAATTAAAAAAAAAACTTGAGAGGTGTCAAGGGACACCCGGATGGAACGAAGTTCCTTTCGATTAATTAGTGAAGGAATTGTAATAAAATTTTATTTTTTTTAAGTTATAATAATATTAAAATAACATATTATTATCTGTATATAATCTCTACTTACCTAACTCCATCAGCAATATCCGGAACTTGTGCAGAAACATTGTCAGGATTCATTATTATTATTATTTTTTATTATTTATTATTTACAAAAAACCTGTATACACTCAACAAAAATAATCGTCGCGACACCACACTGTTCAATGCGAAATAGAAATGAAAATATCTGGCTTGCTTTCTATAAGAGAGAGAGAGACAGACAGAGAAACATGCGACGCCGCACAGCTTACAATAGCTTACTATAGCAAAAAGTGTCGTGACAACTTTTCGTAAGAATTTTTTCCGTCTGGCCCCCTTTCACAACGCGCGATAAGGAACTTCGTTCCAAAATCAAACGATGGCAAACCAGGAAACAGTGTACCTGATGGTAAGTGTTGCTACCTCTCATGAACTTTTGCAAGGCCGCTGCCTACCGTGAAGTGAAGGGAGTGTAAATGCGTGCAATGAGGTTCGGTGATACTAAAGGCATAACTAAAACCCACCACCCGCCAACACCCTCAGAAAGTTGGGCTTCCGGCTCTCTCGCTCACCGAACGAAGCGCAGTAACAAATTGCTACTACTCGTACGTCGATTTTCTGCTCAGTGTGGTACTGCCCCGGACGGACCGATCCGCGGTTGCAGACAGACAATTGGCAACAGTGTGGTCCTACCGCTATGTACTATATATATAAATATTTAGGTAATATATGCCTTTGTAGCCAGCGTTACCTGTGTAAACTATTAAGATTCATCATCGTCGCAGCCCACATATGTCCCACTGTTGGGCTCGGCCCTCTTCCACAATCGGAAGGAATTTGACCTACTATAGCATACTGGTCAGACATGTTGGTATAGGGTTTCATTTCGAGTTTTCCTTCTCTTTCACAGATGTTATGTGCATATTATATCCCATAGTCGTCTTTTACGACATCCATGGGCAAGATAGGGAGTGTTGAATTGTATTCTTCCTCTGTCACCATACGGAAATTTATTATTTAGATTATTATTTTGGGGTAGTGTTGCCCAAATGCAAGACCAAGACGAGACTTGGACTAGTCTTGGTCTTGCAACATCACACCTGGTCTCGTCTTGGTCTTGCGCACTCAGGTCATGGTCTTGGTATTGGCCTCGCAGCAAGAGTCTCGCAAAGTCTTGCAGTTGGAATAACCTAACAGATATGTATGAAAAATCCAACCAGATTAATCATATATCATCCATCTATGCATCTGCTAGGCTATGGTCCACCATTGAATATAACCCTTACCACTGGAAAATATTACTCTCCTATTCCCTTGCTGTTACATTAGACAGCGGTACTACTCCTATGGCAAAGGAAGGAATTTCGACCCTGTTTTCTTAAGACGTCACCATACGGGGCAGTTGATACAATAAATTTTATGTCATTTGAACTAATTTATAATAAATGGGATTGTTTATATTTCCCTTCCAGTTAAATGGTTCTGTATTTCCAGTTCAGTTACTGAGACTCTGGATACTTGAAAAAACCTGTTGCTCTATTGCCTATATAAAGTTACCTATATAAATACATTGGCCGCTGTGATCCATGTGGCGCTTACTATATTATTTATTGAAGTATATAAAACTGATTTAAAAATTTCACGGCTTTAATACTTGTTGGTTTTATAAAAAACTATCAACCCGTCCCGTAGGCGCGGGTTCTTTATGGAATATAAAATATAACCTAAGTTACTCCGAGAAGATATGGCTAATAACAGTAGCGACAGTTATATGACGATATATCTTATAAACTACTATCTCATAAATAAAACTGGATATTATATCGCACCTAGTAACAGCCTCATCATTCATCATTTCAGCTCATATACGTCTTACTGCTGGGCTCAAGCCTCTTCTACAATAGGAGGGAAATTGACCTACTAGGACCTACAGGGAAGCTGATCAGACAGCAACATCCACGTGTAAGAAAGAGAGTGGTGATTTGTATTGGTACTCCGTCCCTACACGGATAATTATTATATTACGATCTTGCGATATTTATGTACGCATATTGATATACGCATAATTCTTTTTGCGAGTCTGGGTGTTATTTATGTGGATTAATTGTAGGCATATTTTTATTTCCTACAGTGCACGTTGTTGGGCTAATGAATAAACGGATATATAAATATAACGTTGGCAAGAGCACTCTCGTGTGAAACCTATGAAGGCTAATTCACAGGGTGATTATGGTATTTTTACCCTTAAGCCTTTCCGAAGAGTAATTCTGTAAAATCAAAACCAACATTGGGAATTGATTGGCCAATAGATGGTGAGATATCCATGACTGATTTGACTTGTCGTGTAGTGACGGAGTAAGTATACAATTCATCACCCCCTATTTTATTCGTGAGTGTCGTAAAAGACGACTAAGGGCTATATTATATATATATATATTATATATATATATATATATATATATAGCATCGATGGAAGAGAAAGAAAACTTGACACGAAACCCTGTATCGACACGTTCGATCACCGTGCTAAAATGAAATGGTGATTCGACTTAAATGCAAGACGCGAGACTCTTGCAGACTCAGTCTTAGTATTGCTCAAGTCTTGCAGGGCCAGTCTTGGTCTTGGTCTTGCAAAAATTAAGCAGCCTTGGTCTTGGTCTCGGTTTCCCATTTCTCGCAAGGCCAAGACCAAGACCACAAGACCAAGACTTTTTTGGGCAACACTATTTTGGGGAAATAATTACAATATATAATCTCTTCTTCCATCGTGCATATTGTAGAAGATTTGGCAATAGTTGTCTGACCAGTCAGCTGACGTCAAGCCTTATTGGGAATGCAACTGTTGACCAAATGGCATAAAATATAATTATCAATTACGTTCTACCCAAAATACGTAGTTATTGTAGCAATAATGCAAAAAGAATAAATAGTCTTAGACTATCAAGTTAATATTGTCAGGTGTGGGGTTCGAACCCACGCTCCCTCTCGGGAACCAGAGCTTAAATCTGGCGCCTTAGACCACTCGGCCAACCTGACTTGATTGTAAGCATAAAGAAAATATAAGTGTAAAGGCAATGCCCTCGATACTGAATCAATATTTAAGGTTACTGCTTTTTAGCAATATTTTTATTATTTGTCTGTATAGTGCCCTCCAGACCATCGGGGCTGATAAGCCCATAAAAATATTCTATTAGGCAACTTTTTTACTTGTTGGACATATTTATTACAAACTAGCAACTCGCCCTCGCTTCGCTTCGGTTATAGGTTATAGTCGTTTTACTCGCGTAGTTCCCGTTCCCGTGGGAATACCGGGATAAAATATAGCCTAGTTTACGCCCTGATATTATAGCTTTCCATTGGTGAAAGAATTTTTGAAATCGGTCCAGCCGTTTTGAAGATTACCCGGAACAAACAGACAGACAGACAGACAAAAATTTTTTAATTGCTATTTTAGGCATAGGTGTCGTGCAAATAATCGTGTGAGCATGAAAAAAGCCTATTATTTTGACATTACAAACAGACACTCCAATTTTATTTATTGGTATAGATAAATAAAACTAAAATGCCTGTTTGTAATGTGAAAATAATACGTTCTTATCCTGCCCATAAGTTTAATTAAACGATATTTATGCTTAAAAAACTGTTGAATTATTTTTTGTCTCTGTTTGCCTGTCTGTTTGTTTCGGGTAATCTGCCAAACGGTTGGACCGATTTCAATATTATTTTACTAGTTATCTACATAAGGAGCAACTTCGGCTATTTTTCCTCACAAGAAAGGCTTATAAAATTTTGTCCAGTCCGGGAATCGAGCCCGAGGCCTCATGGACTGCAATCACGTATCATTTTATTTTAAAAGATATTGTAGATTTAAATTGCATGGACAAGGTGATTGAAATTGAAGTGAACCGAGTTCGGATTACTAGTTATTTATATACTAGCGCGTCTTCGTCCGGAAGCGTCGCGGAAGCTCTCAAAAGGAAAAAAATCCGATTTTGAAACATTCTTCATTGGTGCTCCGTTTCTGTTGGTCTTAGTGTGATGATATATATAGCCTATAGCCTTCCTCGATAAATGGGCTATCTAACACTGAAGTATTTTTCAAATCGGACCAGTAGTTCTTGAGATTAGCGCGTTCAAACAAACAAACTCTTGAGCTTTATATATTAGTATATATTAAATGATCATAGTAAATTTATCTTTAAGCATAAATCTGTAAAATGTATTTTGACTATAACGCGTTTTAATAAATATATAATAATAATTATAGAACTACATACCAATACTCACCTAATCATCAGATATCATTTTGGTGTAACATATGAAAGCATTTTGAGATTGATTTCTATGAAACGCCATTAAAATGAGACTTCAAATAAAAAATAAAACATTGAATTATCTAAATAAACAATAGTTATTTAAGAAATATATATCTTTGTCTTTGACTTCGTAAACTCATTCCTGTTTTTTTAATTATTGTAAAATATATTTATACAATTTAGTTATGGGTAATGAAAACGACATTTACTCACTTTGCTGAGTAAGTTATGGACCAAATGTATAATATGTATAATTGTAGTTAATTTGTTTTTATTTATTTTTTTATTTTATTTAAGACAACACCCCGCACTAAGGAAATAATCCTTGTATTGCGGGGGACTTTACAAACATATAATTAACGGACACAAATTACATCCAGACTCAGAACAACAATTTGTGGATCGCACAAAGTGTTGTCCCGCGTGGGATTCGAACCCTCGACACTGGCGCTGTAGGTCGCTATCTTAACCACTACGCCATCTGTGCAGTCAAAATTTTATAATTTAAAACAATGTGTTTATTGTTTTGCGACTTAATCGACTTTTGACTTCAGTAATTATTTCTCGTTCATCATTCATCATCATTTTAGCTCATATACGTCCCACTGTTGGGCTCGAGTCTCCTCCACAATAGGAGGGAAATTGACTGACGCTGGTCAGGGTGGTGGTGAATTTTATTCTTACTCCATCACCACTCGGAAATATCTCGTTCAAATATTTGATGTTTTTCTTAATATAAAATATTAAAATATCAGTTGTAATAGATTTTCATATAAAACTTTCAGTTTTTCAGTAAAATATAAATATCGGCTCAATTAGAAATTTTCTATTTAATTTTCAGTTTTTCTTTTTAGTAGGAAAATACTCTTAAAAATATTACAACATAATATTTTTTTAATTATATTTGTATTTTTTTTTGAAAGCTAATTCTAGATCTCATGGTTTGTGTGTAATAATCACTAATACTTTTATAACCTTCACTTTTGCTAATACTTTTTATTGGTAGGTAGGTATCTATACAAATTTAATGAAAACGAAACACCAAGCCATAAACAAATTGTTTACTTTCAATTGATGAAGTTTAAAAATAGAATTCAATTTGTTGCGACAATATTATTTTATAATTGGAATTCTCAGTCAAATTACACGATTTAGTTAAGAATTAAAATTTTATGAAGATATATATTTTATACCTTTTTCTTTTTTTTTTAGGGTGGGCTACGGCCAGCGCACCCGCTGCCCGGCTTCGTCCGAAGCGACAGAAGCGCTGCGTGCGGCCCTGTAACCCACCCATTTAGCACGTCACCTTCGTCGTTGGGCCGACCACCGCTGCAGAGTTTCTTGACTTCAGTGGTCGACCCGACGGAATACCCTGAGGGAGTACCCTCTCCCATCAACGTCCCCACGGGACGCCGGTCGCCGTCGCCAGGCTAACCTCTCTGCAGGTGCCGGACTAAATCCCCGGTCCGGTCACCTTCAACCTCTGCTAGAGCGACAAGCGTAGGTACTTGCGCCTGCGCCGCCCCAGTCGCCGCTGGCGGAGGACCGTGTCTGCGTGGAGCCGTTCCTCCCATACACGGTCCGCCGCCTGCTTCCGCGAGATGATAGCCTCGCAGAAGGCGGCGATGGCGTCCCAGTTCCTGACGCTGGCTACCATTTCCCTAGTGATGGTACGGCAGCGTCAGGTCGGCACCGATGATTGCCACGAGTTCACGATGCTCCCCAGCCCACTCGGCATATACTTCGAGTATGTGCTGGGCCATGATCTCGTCGTAATCGCAGTGATGGCAGGACGGTGTGCTCTCCCTCCTCACGACCGTGTGCAGGTACTTGGCGAAGCATCCGTGCCCCGTCAACACCTGCACCAGTCGGAAGGAAAGTACCTCGGGCTGCCGCTCCAGCTACTACATCAGCACCGGCCGGAAAGCCTCGTCTCATCGAACCGAGACCTCTGCAGCCGGACTGCCCAATGGGCAATGACAACTCAGCGGGCGTTGACGCGCCAGGCGGTAAGTTCCTTCAAAAAAACCGATATTTTATTTACCTAACGCATAAAAGCTCTGGAAAATCTATTTACGTGGTATTCTTGTAGGATCTATGTCTAATAGCAGACGTTGAGATGACGATGGTTGCCTTTATTCCTTAACATTAAATTTCATACGAACTGGTTATTATGACAGCTATTAATGGAATTATATTTACCTTATTAAGAACTGTTTGCTTATTAAATTATTAAGAATTTATCGTTTTTTTCTATTTCTTGCGACTATAAAATATCTATTGTACAGTTTAACTTATATAAAATGTTGTAGTCTTATATTATTTATCATATAATGTTTCTCGATAAGCAGACTATCAAAATACGTAACAATTTTCTCATATTCAATTTATTTATAATCTGAGACTAGCTCCTTTAAACAAAGAAAGACAAAAAACTGAAGACAGTTTTATCATAATTAATATAAGTCATAAATATAGGCCATAAACATTATTACAACTTAAAGCTTTAGTTTTTTTTATTCAAATTTGGAGCGCATTCCATGTATAAGATTTCTATTGTTCGTCGCCATTCTAAATATTTTTTGGGATATAATATTAAATCACACTGAAGAAATGGAGTGTTAAAAAGTAAATAATTGCAGTGATTGCCTTACATAAAGCGGTTCGGAAGTCGAATTTTCAAGTTACTTCAAAACTTACGTATCAGTCGTATATTCATATATCGCGCTATCATCAGATATACCAACACATTCTCTGTCAAAGTTCATAAAGAATCGGGACGGCTCTGTTCTGTAAGAAACTTAAAAGACTATTAATACTATCAAAGCCAGGATACCCCTCTAATCTTAAAGGGTTATAAAAAATATCGCTGGTAATATAGATTCTCGCTAGAACTCTTTCGCGTATCGTCAAACAAAGGCCGATACTTGGTGCTTTGGTCGATATACAGAACATGGTCTAAATCAATCTCTATGATTAAAAAAGTATTTGATCAAAATAGGTGGTAGTGTCACTAATCATTATGCGGGCTGATTGTTTAATTGCAACCGAAAGCAGAAAAATAAATCTACTTTAATGGGACGATCTATGCCCAATAATGGACGTCTGATAGGCTGATAATGATAATTTCTTTTATTGATATAAAAAACCAACATGGCGTTTGTGGATCCGTTATAATTCGAATTTTAACTTTTATTACAGAATATAACCGCAATAAAATAAATTTCCATACATGCTGATCCCGTCACGTATAATAAGGAATTTAGATATTACCAATCCATATTTATGTATCGACCTCTCCTGGGATTGAAAGGGTATCGAATTAAGCGCTAAACTGACTATAATACTTGCGAAAATGCTTTTAGACTGTACGACAAGTAAACGTTACGATAACGATACGATGATACATCATCGTCATTTCAGCTCGTATACGTCTATCTTTCGTCATCTACTAGGCTTCAGCTTCCTTCACAATAGGAGAGGATTGACGTAGTATATAATATACTGGTCACGGGTTGGTACAGGATTTTCATATATGTACATGCAATATCCCTTAGTCATCTATTACAACACTCACAATCAAGTTTGGGGTGTGATGAATTGTATTCTTACTCCGTAAACACAAAGAAAACGATGCTGTAAAAGGCATTAAATAATTATTACGATCAACCAGGTTGAGAGCCCTCAGCGCTCACCCATAACCCGGGTTAAGGTGTGAAAGTCATCTGCGGCTAAATCATCATCATCATACAGCCTATTGCCCTCCACTGTTGGATGCAAGTCTTATGTTTTACCACAAAGTGCCTTAAAAATAACAGAGAAATCTGATAATCCTTAATTTTGACCGTATAGATGACGCAGCAATTAAGATATCTACCGAGCCAAGTGAGCGGGTTCGCTTCTCAATGCAATACTTTGTGCGATACACAATTTATTATCCTGAGTCTGGATGTAATTTGTGTAGGTTAATTATAAGAATATTTGTAAAGTTCGCCCGCACTACAACGATTATTTCCTCAGTGCAAGGTTTTGGCTTAAAAATCTATAGATCCATCTGTGGCCCTCTCCGTGTTATGCACATGAATACCCATGAGAGGGAATAATAGTCTGATTGTCATCTCACATCACGCTGGGGGTGACCAATTGCAGTGCCATCGTCATGCTTGAGAAAATCTATAAAAAAGTTACTCATGATCTAACCACCTGATGACATCAGTGACTTGTTGTAGAAGAGAAATAGGTTGATACAATAATAAGGGTGTGAAATCGTAACATCTAAATACACAGCTTTAGGGATAACGCACGTGTTGCGAATACCAAGGGTAAATTTACGTGCAACTCCCAAATATTTCTTAACTGTTTACGTTTTAAAGTTTTAGCCTCATTAATTTTACTTACTTTTTACGAGTTTTAATTATGTAGCATGGAAACATTGAAGTTTTTAAGCCGTCTTTTCTTAATTACATTTTAGACTATAATGATTTCTGTTGTTTATGCGAGTATTACAATTCTCTGAATACCATGTTAGAAGCATATTAGACTTGTATGGTATCGGCTACGAATACTACCCACTTACATTATACGTGGGTATCGTAAAAGACGACTAAGCTTTAAATAGACCTAGGCTACATCTGATGTCGTATGGTAACCAATTACATTCCCAAGTAGGGATGAAGTCAGGTAAGACCAGTCATAAAACTATTGGCTTTTGAAATTTGTAACTATGAAAAAAAGTATAAATTGAGCTGGCCCCAAGTAATAGGAATAAGAATAGAATGATGATGATGGCTATTATACTAGATTTATGTCCAAATTAATTTAATAATTTTAATACTAATTACGTGTGGTAATGGAGTAAGAATGTAATTCACATCCTCTATCTTATCCGTAGGTATCGTGTCGTTATATCTCTTAGTCGTCTTTTATGAGACCCACGGGCAAGAGGTGGTGAATTGTATTCTTACTACGTCACCACACGGATATAACTATGGATATGTAATTATGATTTATGTGTAATAAATTATATGTATTTCATTGGTTTATTAGTTTGACTTAATTAACTATTAATTTATCTTTTAAGATTGCATTTAGTAAGAAAAGTAGTACAGCTCATTCACCTTCTGATCCCTCAGTGAGCTTTTACAAAGTCGTAAAGTAGGGGGTTGGTGGCACATTTTTCTTAACCCGTTACTACACGACAAAAATAATATATGTATATTCGTAAGTATGTATGTTTACATTAAGTTGTCGTCTCGAACTGGTTCGTGCAATAAATTCTGTCGTAATGGAGTGTCAGGCTCTTGATAACAAGATTTACATGTCGCAGGTCTGACATGAACATTATCGTTAAACACTAACTGTTATGTACTATATTGTTGAGAAATAAAATTTATGCAAGTACTCGTTTTACTTAAAAAAATACCCACATGACGATAAATTTAAACCTTATTTCAGTGATTCTTAAAAAAGTACGAGTTTCACACGAGTTGAATACTTGGAATAGGACAAATATTTCTGAGATTGTTCGATGTTCGATTTTTTTTAATAATATTCTTTTGCAAGAAATAAACCTCTGTCTGTGTTGTGGAGGACCTTTCAATTTCTTTTAAAGTGGCATATAGGAAGAAAATGCCACCAATTTTAGGGGTTTATTAATACCCTGCATACTTCAAATCCGTAAAGCATACGGCGTTGGGTAGGTATATAGTTAGGACGTGCTGAATCAATTTATAAAGCTCTGTAGAAAATTTAAAGTTCAAATTATGGAGTCTTTTCATCATCATTACCACTGCTGGGCTCGAGCCTCCTACGAGAGGATAATTGACCTACTATTCCACATTGGTCAGGCGCCTTGGTACAGGGTTTTATTGTGAGTTTTCCTTTTCTTACACAGTTGCTATACGGTATGTCTCAGGTTATGGAACAACTGGTCAAACGGGACTTAGGCGATGGTGGTAAGCAACCCATGAAAAGAATTTGATATAAAATATCGATTCATTAATTAATTAGAGACACGTAAAGTTTTCAATTTTGTCATCGCTTTTTCGTGTGAATCCGATACAAATGTTTAAAGTCGTCGTAATACGTAATCTATCTACAACATATTTGCACTTTGTTAAATGTTCATTAGAAATTAAATAAATTAGTGATTAAGTTCGCATAAGCAAAATAAACTTCGGTTTAATATCAGCTGATCGTTCGATGGCCGTTGACGGAGCGTCTTCGTACCTAATAATACTGTCGACGCATTACATACCTACATGAGTCCTGTCAGTATATGCCTACGTAATATGTAATTTTTAAGGCATACTCTTAGAAACACATTTTTGAAATCACGGTAACTGTTATGTTTTATTGTTTTTTATGTAATATACAGAATGGGGTGGCGAATTGTATTCTTACTCTGTCACCACACACCAAACACATTGCTTGCCTTGGGCTTTGGCTATGTTTTACATCCAAGTACTTAAGAGTAAATTTTTCGTATGAACGGAATCCTTTACCACACGGTGTTAGGTGAAATGGCTACAAATTAATGTGGAACTCTTAGGTAAAATATGAAATAGGATTTAAAGTTATTATGAAAAGTATATTACATATTCTAAATATACATATCATCATCATCATCACAGCCTACAAAGACCCACTGGTGGGCTGAGGCCTCCTTCACAATGGGAGGGGAATTGACCTTCTATTCCACGCTGTTCACACGTATTCTTAGTCGTCTTTTACTATACCCATGGGCAAAAAACGGGGGTTGTTATTTGTATTATTACTCCGTACATGGATAAATAATATTTTATTTATTTATTTATTTATTTTTAAGACAACACCCTGCACTATGGAAATAATCCTTGTATTGCGGGTGACTTTAATAATAATAATAATAAAGCCTCTTTATTCCATAACTCTTTTTAAGTTTAACATTGATGATGTTAGTATGTATTTTAGTATTTATTAGTATGTTAGTAATTTTATATAAAATGTTAGTATGGTTAATATAAATGTAGTATGATTAACTATTTCTATTTCTCGAGCTGTGGATCTCGTTTCGAGTAAAGGCCTCCTCCAGTTTTTGCCACAAGTTTCTAATTTTTGATTTATACATCCAGTCTTTTCCTGCAATCTTTATGAGGTCATCAGTCCAGCGTTTGATAGGTCTTCCCAAATTCCTTTTGCCTCCTATTGGTCCCTTCCATCTTGTAGTTAGTAATGACACGGGTGACTTTACAAACATATAATTAACGGACACAAATTACATCCAGACTCAGAACAACAATTTGTGGATCGCACAAAGTGTTGTCCCGCGTGGGATTCGAACCCCCGACACTGGTGCTGTAGGTCGCTATCTTAATCACTACGCCATCTGTGCAGTCATATATACATATTCATTCATCGCAGCCCACATACGTCCCACTGTTGGGCTCGAGCCTCCTCCACAACGCAAGGGAATCTGACCTACTATGCCATGCTGGTCAGACACGTTGGCATAGGGTTTCATTTTGAGTTTTCCTTATCTTGTTATGTGCATATTATATCCCATAGTAGTCTTTCACGATCTCCTCGGGCAATATAGGGAGTGGTGAATTATATTCTTACTCCCTCATCACACAGTATATATCTATTTAAAAATCCGTACAACGCTGTAGATAAAATAGATTAAAGAAAATTATTCAATTTTATTTCCTTTCATGAAGAAAGTACAATACTCAGGGTCCAATAAAACACGAATACCAACTAAAGTGACAAACCTAAAATATTATTATCCGTAGGGCTGACACGAAACGATATCGTAAAATAATTTATAGCTCCGATCCTCAATTGAGTTTGAATGAATACTCGATAGCAAAGTAATACGAACAAAGAGATAGGACAATTGATTAGATTAAATTAATCGGATTCATTTCTAAGATGAAGCTGATTTTATAACAATGTAAAAAGGGAATGTTGGCTCGATCTATTAAAATGATAAATAAGTAATTGACGCTATATTTGTATTGTAAAACAATTGACAGTCGTATTATTCCAAAATTCCAACATTTCTTTATAATACGACTGTCGATTAATTAACAAAGTTAACGGAAAAAGATACAAGAATGACATCAGACACTATGTATAGATTTGAATATTGGACATTGAAATAAATGAATGAAAGAAGAGTGCTTCTAAGATGCGTATGCTAAGATGGATGTGTTGAATTTCAACGTTAGATAAAAATTGAATATATTAGGGTAAGTTTGAAGGTGGCTCCAGTGTTATAGAAGATTAGGAGCGCGAGATTATATTGGTATGGACATGTAATGAGGAGGTATGAAAGGTGTTTGAGAAGGAGTGTTATAAATATGGTTGTGGATGAACGTAAGAATCGTGAGAGACCCAAAAAGAGATGGAATGGATGGATTGCGTGAATGAGGATATGCATGTGAAAGCAGTGAGTGCAGATATGATATAAGTCTATGGAAGGTAAGAATATGTTGTGGTGACCCTAATTAGCGCAGAATGAGGACAGGTGAATGACTTATAAAGAAATTTTGGACTATTTTTCGGTTGCGCGCACACGATTCGACAGTGTAATTTCAAAATTAAGTTTTTTTATGATTGTTGTCAAAAAATTATTACTTTCAATAATTAAGTATATAAGCATATTAGAAATTTTAAAAGAACAACCGGTGCCTATAACTTAATATAATTTATAAAATAATGAATAAGTGTTCTTAATTAATTCGTCGGTCAAGCAAGTTGGCGTAGTTTTGAAGACTACAAATCTCTTTTAGACCCAAACAAACACAATTATCCCACACTACTATCGAAGGAGCTCTTTATTGGGAAGGTACTTAAACTAATTCGTGAACATTCCTTTTTCTTCCTATTGTTTCTACTGTGAGGAGTCCATTAAATAATGTTATACTAATAATATAAGACCTTTTTCGATTAAGAGACGGAAGGACGCTTGCCATTTTATCTTGAGAGCATTTTCTTAATTACCTTTTCACATATGTACGAAAACAATATATTTTTTACGGAATCGAATCTGATATTTTTACTATCCTAAGGTTTTGGATAACACCCTTAATTATATAAGGTAGTTTTAAAAATAAACTAGTAAGAAAAGTGAAATAAACTAGTTCTTGACTTTCATCATCATCATCATCTCGGCTCGTATACGTCTAACTGCTGGGCTCGAGCCTCCATAATAGGAGGCACTATATTGATCTACGCTGGTCAGACGAGTTGGTATAAGATTTTGTTATCTTTTCTTGTATAGATGTTATATGTATTTATATCCCACAGACATCTTGTACGATACCCACGAGCCAAATGGGGCATGATGAATCGTATTTTTACTTTGATGGAGTAAGAATACCACATGAATAAGCTGTCTTTACTATGGAACTAAATCTTCAACGGCAGGATAATAAAAACAAAATTAAAATGAGATAAAATTTATAAAAACATTGTTTTATTTGTTATATTGTAGATATAAATAGTAGAAACAATATCCATACTAATATTATAAATGCGAAAGTAAGGATGTTTGTTTGTTTGTTTGTAACGCTTTCACGCTTAAACCACTGAACCGATTTCAAAAATTCTTTCACCAATGGAAAGCTATAATATCAGGGAGTAACATAGGCTATATTTTATCCCGATATTGCCACAGGAACGGGAACTGCGCGGGTTTAAGCGACTGAAACCGAAGCGAAGCGAGGGAGGGTTGCTAGTAAAATATAATTATACACATAATAAGATCAAGGAGAAATTATTCGGGAAAAATTACTGCTGTGCATCATGCTATTTTACTTCCTTTATTTATAAACTAGCAATATTTAGTAAACTGTGGAAATACCGGGATCGAACCTAATTTTTTTATGATATACTATGGTCCAGATATACCCCGCTCAATCTGTCCGGGGCGACCTTGTTCCCTTCCCATCGCCCTTCGGCCGACCACTGGCCGATCTCTTGACATCCGTAGGAAAATATTGTTTATATCGGTCTAGCCTTTATGAAGATTACCCGAATCAAACAAACAGAGTGATAGACAAAATGTTTTAAATTTATTTTTAGGCGTAGGTACCGCGTAAATAACCGTGTAAGTATGTAAAAAACCGACTGGGGCAGGTATTGACGGGGCACGGTAGCTTCGCCAAATACCTACACAAGATCGTTAGGAGGGAGAGCACACTTTCCTGCCACCACTGCGATTGCGACGAGGATACGACGCAGCACACTCTTGAGGTATGTGCCGCGTGGGCAGAGCAGCGCCGTGAACTCGGCGCAATCATCGGTGCCGACCTGATGCTGCCGACCATCACTAGGGAGATGCTCGGCAGTGTCAGGAACTGGGACGCGGTCGCCGCTTTCTGTGAGGCCATCATCTCACGGAAGGAGGCGGCGGATCGTGCGCGAGAGGAACTCCTCTTCAGTGACACGTTCCGCCGCCGGCGACTCGAGCGCGAATACCTGCGCCTGATGCTGCCCCAGCTGAGGCCGCAGGTGACCGGACCAGGGACTTTAGTCCGTCACCTGCAGAGAGGCTGACCGCGCGACGGTGACCGACGTCCCGAGACAGGGACATCGAGAGGTGAGGGTACCCGAAAAGATATTCCGTCGGGCCGACCACTGAGGACAAGGAACTCGTCACTGGTGGTCGGCCCAACGACAAAGACCGCGTGGGTACGGGTGGGTTATGGGCCCGCATGCCGTCCTTTCATCGCCTCGGATGGAATGGAGGGCGTGGGCGCTTACCATAGTCCACCGAAAAAAAAAGTATGCAAAAAACCTAGGATTTTGACATTACAAAATAGATACTTCAATTTTATTTATTTGTATAGGTATGAAATATGAAATTGCGTTTTAGAAGCACCAGTGTTCTCTGTGGTTTATACCGGAGATTACTCTGCCAACCGCAATGAGGTCGACCAAGTGAAGGTGGTCGCTCGCATTGCAGTAGCGTGAGGTACTACTTGAAAGAGCATGCCAAGAAATCGATTACGATGAAGCTTTTAATAAGCAGGGAATAACGCTGCCAATTATGAAGCTCTACGTCGTAGTAATATCTCAGAAGACATATGATGTAGCCAGACCATGAACAGTCAAAAAAGAGATACAAAAACGTAAGATAAAGCTAAAAATTACGTAATTTATGGATATCAACCGATGACATGAAACATGTTGGTTTTCTCATCAAATTATCTCGTTTATTTTACTGATCAGCTCTGAATTTTAAGGGAATTAGGGCTGTTATGTTTAAATAAAAAATAAAATTTGATATTTTTAAATCACTATTTTTCAAAGAATCAAATAAGTACACCGTAAACCATTTTTATTTCGGTATCTTTATATATATATATAAATATATATATAGATATATATATACATATAATAGCAGACCCAACAGACGTTGTTCTGTTCCAATTTGTAAATAAAATAGAAAATTGAATTCTCCTTGAAATCGATCGCAGCGCCACCCACCGGTTCTAATTATTAATTTAAACCGAATGGTTTGGATGTTCCGAATGGCTATATCGATGGATATGAGAATTCATATCCATTAGAATGGCCACAAAAATCATCAAAATTGGTACAGCCGTTTAGAAGGAGTTCAATTACAAACGCACTAACAGAAGATTTATATATATAAAGATAGAAAAGTTTATATAGTCGAAAAAAAAGTTACATTAGAAAAGTATATATAAACGTTAAGTTTTCTTAAATTTTCTAATTTTCTGCGAGACTTTCTTATTTTTCCTTTCGTAAAGGCCTTTTCTAAAATATTAGAAAACTTAAAAAAGAAGATGGATGAAATCGATAAAGTAGTTCTCAAGCTATGTTAATGTCCTACCCGAACAGCGCCACCTAGCGGATCCAATTGTGAATCTAAACCATCCTCGGATCCCTTTGAATACACACAAAAAATTTCGTCAATATCGGTCCAGCCGTTTAGGAGGAGTTCAGTGACATACACACGTACGCTAGAAATTTATATATAAGATGTATTTCGTGTTTACGTGTGTATTTATGTCACTGAACTCCTCCTAAACGGCTGGATTGATGTTGATGAAATTTTTTGTGTGTGTTCAAAGTTTTCCCTCTCTTATATTGATGTTATCTGCATATTACATCCTTTAATCGTCTTTTACGACACCCACGGGTAAGAGAGGGAGTGGTGAATTGCATTCTTACTCCGTCACTATACAGAAATGGTTAAACTCCAAGCTGAGATATTGTATTGATACGGTCGGTATAGTTTGTTTTGATTATTACAATCATTATATAAAATTTATATTCTTTTGATTCGTAATATAGTCAGAGAAAATAATTCTAACATGGTAATAACAAAGTTATAACTCTCGTAACAATGATATGGCACCTATGAACCCTCTACTTATATTTTATAGCTCAAACAAGAGCCTATTGTCACAACTTATTTTTAACGTAGGCAACCCTATACATGCACGTTTGGCAGGGTTGCCATGTATTGCCGTATTTTTGACGACGTTTTAGATGTTTTTTATTTTCTTTTACGCTCTAACAGTGTTTGGACAATAGATGCTTGAACGTTGATATTAACTCCAGGGTCAAATGACACTTTTTCGTATGGTGAAAGTTTACGTTTCTATTCTCTGTAGAATGGATGTCGAATTAAAAGGACTGCGTTAGTTACCGATTGGTTTGTTTATTTATTTGCTTTATCCAAATAAAAAAGAAAGTTTAGTAATTGCATTAACCTTTGCTTTGCGAACAATGTAACTTTTTGATATACGCTTTTAGATTAGAGTGTAAGAGTTTTAATGTATGTATTTTCCTAATGGTTTGTTTTTCGGGTATAATGTTTTTGGCAACATAGTTGGTACACATAGAATATGTTTTTTCAAAACTTGCTGCGCCAAATTTAATCAACACATATTATTTACTGCTTAAGAATTGAAATATGAGTTTCATTATTGGTGACAAGAGGGAGTTACTTTGACCATTGGGTTAAATATTTTAACGAAGCGTTTTAAGATGACCTCCAGTTGTAAGAGAGAGCAAGACGTCGTGGAGTGCAAAACATTTGCCTCAACTCGGTTGGATCTTTATGGTAGAAAGGTTTCCTGCACCTGGTGTCACCCTAGCTGAGGACGCAAGTGACTGGATCCGGGAATACACTAGCAGAGAGGCTGACCGTGTGAGGTTGACGCCTCGACCTGAATGTCGGGGACGGACGTTACCTGGAAGAGAATCCCACCGGGTTGACCATGGAGACGACATGGAACTCAGTACTAGTGGTCGGCCCAATGGCGAAGGGGTGGTATTACGCTAGGTTATGGGGATGCCTCCCCAGATTTACTATATATACTAATTATTTGTTGTTCTGAGTGTGGTTGTAATATGTATCCATTAATTATATGTGTGTAAAGAATTACAGTGGCTTTCGGTTATAACGACGGCGGAGGGATCACTTTAATGTCGGCGCTATATCCGAAAGTCTCTATATCCGAAATAATTGTATTAACATTTTTTCTTTAACAGTAAATGCACGTCTAGGAACCATGTTCATAAGTTTAAGAAATACTGTATACTCACTGGAAATTGGCTACGTAACTTACTCATAATTTTAACTTAGTGTACATGTTAAGTAACCCTACACACAAACAAAGCAGCATTCACAGATAATCACAAAGCATTTGACATCTGCGAATGTGAATAAAGGATAAGAAAGCTTAATAGTTAAAGCTTATGAATGAGTCTTTGTGCCTTTGCCGACTCAGTCGCAACATCCGCAAGCAATTTGTTGTAGGAATTTGTCCCAAATAGTTTATAAAAACAAGTCGTTATACCCGAATTCGGTGTTATATCAGGAGTCGCTATTGCCGAATGTATTTGCTACAAAAGGATGCTTTAAATTTTAGGGACGTAAGTTGGGCGTCGCTATAACCGAAAGGTCGTTACACCCGAGGTCGTTATTTTATTTTTTTTATTTTATTTTATTAGGAAGACCAACAGCTAATAAGAACATTGTAAATTGAACAAGTAAAAACTAAAAGCTAATAATAGGTCTCCACGCTTATGCAGCAATACAAAAACAAGTGACCTGATTATAAAGATAATAGGCAAACAAAGTTAGCAAAAAATAAACAAAAATGGGAAAGTAACATTAAACATATTTTTAAAAAAATTCCAAACTAAACATCCGTCTTATCGGTTCCACCTTAGTTACAAATAGGTCAAAGTTTAATGTTTTAGTTTGATGATTCAAATAGTTGCCCGCTCGCCACAGAAATGCATTTTGACGATAATTGGTGGACGCTAGTGGAAGTTGGATTGGTGTATAGTGTCTAACAGATTTTGTTGGTATATTAAATTCAATTTTATAAATGTAATCCACTGTATTTCCTTAATACCGGGATTATCTTTAAAAAAACCATCCATATTACATATACATACTCTTATACAGCAATCGGAAATTCGTCTGAAATCGAAATGAAATTTTTAAATTAAAAACGTATATTTGTCTCTGTGGAAGCGTTGCCTGTCAGTCCAATGTAAATCCAGCTATAGAGGCTAGTGCAAAATTGGATTTAGAAATGGGAATCGAATGGCGAACCTCATTCACCTCTAGTAATAATAGAGAGAGCTTGTTGAGTTATTCTATTCCAGTTGTACTACAGGAGTTAGATTACTGTAAATAATAGGATTTTGTTTTAAATGAACGTAACATGATTTCCAGCGTTCAAAAGTGGTTCAATAGTGTTATATTGAATAATTTGACTTATCTCCAGTTTTATGCAATAATTATGCCTACTTTCTACTATTAGGCTGCGTTTAACAATTATTGAAGTGAGACTTCTAATGCGACATCCTACAAGGTTGCATTAAACGTTTAACGCTACGGGAATAAAAAGAGACAGAGCGAAAGTGAATGCGTGGCACTCGAACGTATGCCTCGTAGTATTACCTGTTACACCCGTTGCACATGCCTACCCTCGCATTAGCCATCACGAGCCGTTTGTGACTGGCTATATTATGGCTGGTATTTAAAACCTATGGCGCAGTACCAAACTCCTTGCTTAGTATACTTTCACCGGGTTGAGAGCCCTCAGCGCTCACCCACAGTCCATGTCAAGCTGTCAAAGCCATCTGCGACCAACAGCTGTACACACACAAAAAAAAACCAAACTCCGCATTTGCTCTCACGTGTCGACGCAGGTACGTACATGAGCGTGTACGCCATAGGTTTAAAAAATACTGCCACTCGCACACGGTTCGTGACAGCCAATGCGAGTGTGGACATATGTTACAGGCCAGCGAGAGCGTTAGGAACGAGTACCATCCAATATTATTTACCATTTTTAATTTTTTATCTTTCTTTTTATATTGACAAAATACACGTGGCACCAAAGAAGTTCTGACATGCATATTTTGTACGCACGTAAAGTATTTTTTTTAAAGTATAAACTTAAAAGAAGAATGTCGAAAAAAACTACCAACGGATCATCAATGCAAGAGAAGGAAAACAAATAAAGCTCTGTACGATTATGTCGGAACAGCGTATTATATGAGGGCAAGACGATGATGATGGTAATGATTTTTCATTCATTCATTTCGGCTCATATATGTTCCACTATTGGGCTCGAGGCTCCTCCAAAATGGGAGGGACATTGATCTACGATACCCCGCTGGTCAGACGTGTTGGGTATTGTTTTGAGCCTTCCTTCTCTTGCATAGATATTATATGCGTATTTTATCGCTTAGTAGTCTTTTACGACACTCAAGGTCTAGAAAGGGGGTGCACTGAAGCGATTTAAAATTTTTTCGCCAATGGAAATTTATAATATCAGGGAGTAACATAGGCTATATTTTATCCCGGTATTCCTACGGGTACGGGAACTACACGGGTAAGACGACTAAAACAGAAGCGAAGCGAGGGCGGGTTGCTTGTAATAGATACCGAGATAATAGAGCCCGTGTGATTATGTAGTAAGAATAGAATTCACCAGCCTATTTCTCACCCGTGAGGATCGTAAAATATGACTAAGGGGTGTAATATGCTTGCTCCAGTGGTCGGCCCTGCTCCAGTGGTCGGCCCAACGACGAAGGCGACGTGGTTTTCGGGTGGGTCGCAGGAGTTGCGTGCTTAAGCCCCTCTGTCGCCCCGGACGGAGTGGTGCGGAGGCGCGCCGACCGCGACCCACCAACAAAAAAAAAAAAAAAAATAAACGGGTGTAATATGCTTGTCACATCTGTGCAACAGAAAAAAAGCTTGAAACAAAACTCTATACAAACCAGACTAATCAGCGTGAAGAAGCTCAAGCCCGGTAGTGGAACGAATATCAGCTGAGACGATAATGATGTTGCAGTATTGAGGGAGAAGTAAATTTGAAAATGGTGAATAAGCTCAAACACAAACTAAAATAATAATAAAAAAGAAAAAAAAGTATTACGTTCTCTTCAACAGGAATATTCAATTAATTTTAATTTTTAACGATTATGCTGACACACGTGAAGCATTTAATCGAGTAATCCTACGCCATTACATCATTTTGAAAAAAGCTGTTACTCTTACACTCGTCATGATCATTTCAGCCTATTGCCGTCCACTGCTGGACGTAGGCCTCCCTCATGTTACGCCACAATGTGCGGTCCTGTGCCGCCTGCATCCAACGACGCCCAGCGACTTTCATTAGGTCATCGGTCCACCTAGTGGGAGGGGCGTCCTACACTGCGTCATCCGATACGTGGTCGCCACTCGAGAACCTTTCTTCCCCAGCGGTTGTCGGTTCGTCGAGCGATGTGGCCTGCTCATTGCCACTTCAACGTGCTAATTCTTCGTGCTACTCTTACACTGCTGGATCGATATTAACCAAACATACTTGCGGTGGTTCTTAACCACCGCAAGGAATCTGGCTTTCGAATGAAAAATACGGCATCAAAATCGGTCCAACGGTTTGAGGGCTACGATGCCATAGACAGACACACATACACAGACAAACAGACATCGACGTCAAACTTATAACTTTTGCGTCTGGCATTAAAAAGGACACGATTCAGAAATAATAATAAAGAATCCAGCTCTCGGTCTAACTTACATTGAACAACCATCAGTGCAGATATCTTCGATTCTATAGAATATTGAACTACTGCATAACTCCTTAATGCTCAATTGAATGGTATCTACACCGAGATACCTAGCCCATTTGAATAATAGCCTTATTACTAAAGGTATTATTTTATAATTTTATAGATATTCAGTTTACTTTAATTATTTTTGGTGCAGATGAGTTCAAAACCTACATGGTGGTAAGTGGTAATGCCACTTAAAGATCTCAGCAACACCAGGTACTTATCACTCTCTATTATAACAGGGAAAGGATTGGAGGTTATGAATTGATGAGAAGATGGAAGGGAGAGTCCAACGCCCCGCCCAGGACGTCGGCTGCCCTCGCGCGGTCAGCCTCTTTGCGGGTGATGAACTAATCTCCAGTCCAGTCACCCGTGAACCTCGGCTAGGGCTGACAGTGTCGCGAAATCTAATCCTAGAATATTACCTACTATCCTTTTTAAATTATGGATCTCAGGGACATAAGGGATTAAATAATGAAGAACACCACTATTTTTGATGTTTACGCAAGTATTACTATTTATGTCACCCGCTGGGAGGCCAACCGCGTGAGGAAAGACCGACGTTCTCCCCGAGGGGGGGACGTTGGTCGATGGGAGGGTGCTCCTCAAGGGTATTCCGTCGGGCCGAACCACTGACGTGAATTCACCCTGCTCCGGTGGTCGGCCCAATGACGAAGGCGACGTGTCACGGGTGGGATACGGGTGTGCGTGCTTGCACCCCTCTGTCGTCCCGGACCGAGTGGTGCGAGGAGCGCGCCGACCGTAACCCACCCCCAAAAAAAGTATTACTATTTATAACGAAGAATATTATTTATTAGGCTAACTATCGATTAGCGGTCGATTTTATTAATTCTTTTTAAACAACACCCAATCAGAATAGTTTGTAGAGCGCACAAATTTTATTACACTGCGTTTGAATCGTACACGCGACACTTGGCACATGTATCCACAAAGAAGTAAACAAATAACTTCGCCGTAAAATATGTATGGCATAAAATAAAATCTTATGCCAACCTTTTGCCAACATAGAATAGTATTTTTTTTTAATTTCTTTTTTATCTATGGTATGGTAAGCGCACGCGCGGTCGATTCCGTCCAGGGCGATGAAAGGACGGCGCGCGGGCCCATAACCCACCCGTACCCACGTCACCTTGTTGTTGAGCCGACCACCGGAGCAGGGTGACTTGTCGTCAGTGGTCGGCCCGACGGAATACCCTTTCGGGTACCCTCACCTCTCGACGTCCTGGAACGTTGGTCGCCGTCGCGCGGTCAGCCTCTCTGCGGGTGACGGACTAAATTCCTCGGTCCCATCACCCGCGGTCTCAGCTAGGGAACATAGAATAGTATAGAATAATTTCTTTTCTATTTCAGAGAAGGCAGCTGTTTAACAGTAGACGTATCTTCATCATCATCATCATCATCATCATCATCATCATCACAGCTCCTATATGTTATGCTTATGAGCTTGAACCGCCTGCATAATGGGAGGGAAATTAACTTTTAGGGTTACATACCCATAGGGTAAAAACGGGACTCTATTACTAACACTTCGCTGTCTGTCCATCCGTCTGTCTGTCACCAGGCTGTATCTCAAGAACCGCGATAGCTAAACAGTTGAAGTTTTTACAAATTATGTATTTCTGTTGCCGCTGTAACAATAAGTCATCATCATCATCTTGCTCTTATCCCAATTACTTGGGGTCGACGCAATATGTCATCTGTTTTGACATATTGCAAAAAGTTTCGGCAATGACTTTTATGACCGGCCGCCTGCTTGATGTCAACCCTCCTTGGGAATGTAATCGTTGACCCAAATGGTACCAGATGGAGTTGGTCCGGGTCAATCTAGGGCTCTTAGTCGTCTTTTACGACACCCACGAGCAAAGCAAGGGTTGGTAGTATTCGAAGCCGCTACCACACAGCACTGTAACAATAAGTACTAAAAATAAAATGAAATAAATATTTAAGGCAGGCTCCCATACAATAAATGTAATTATAGATGGTATGATGAAATGGTACGGAACCCTACGTGTGCGACTACGACTCGTACAATTTTTTTATTATATCGAGTTTTTCTTCTCATGCATATATTTTTTTCTTAGTCGTCTTCTATAACACGTACGGGCAAGAAAGGGAGTGGTGAATTGTATTCTTATTCCGTCACCACACGGAAAAAGATATCTATATATATAAAAGAAAGTCGTGTTAGTTACACATTTTATAACTCGAGAACAGCTGTACAGATTTGGCTGAAAATTGGTGGGGAGATAGCTTAGAACCAGGAGACGGACATTTTTTTTATAGGTGGGCTATGGTAAGCACACGCGCGGCCCAATCCGTCCGGGGCGATGAAAGGACGGCGCGCGGGCCCATAACCCATCCGTACCCACGTCACCTCGTTGTTGGGCCGACCACCGGAGACCAGGAGACGGACATAGGATACTTTTTATCCCGTTTTTATTAATGGTGTTTACAAGATTTCGCCAATAACTCTTTTATCCCGTTCGATCGTGTTCCCGTGTGACGTGACATAAAATGTCAAAGAGAATACAAGTCACTATGAAACGTAGTATAAAAAACGCATTTAATATATAATAACAAAATGCAAATGATATCTAAACGTAATTTTGTCTATAGTTAAGTATGGTTGAAAATTTCATAATTATAATTTTGTCAGAAATCAATAATGAGTAATTTGTATTCTCTTTGAATCATCATTAACAATGCCGGACCAAAATGATCGAATCTTTCCCGACAAAGCTGTAATGGTTCTTCCATTAGAGACTATATTTTCGGAAATTTAGAAAATATATTTATGAACTAGCAACCCGCCCTCGCTTCGCTTCGGTTATAGGTTATAGTCGTTATACCCGCGTAGTTCCCGTGCCCGTGGGAATATCGGGATAAAATATAGTCTAGTTTACGCCCTGATATTATAGCTTTCCATTGGTGAAAGAATTTTTGAAATCGGTCCAGTCGTTTTGAAGATTACCCGGAACAAACAGACAGACAGACAGACAAAAATTTTTTAATTGCTATTTTAGGCATAGGTGTCGTGCAAATAACCGTGTGAGCATGAAAAAAGCCTATTATTTTGACATTATAAACAGACACTCCAATTTTATTTATTGGTATTATGGAGGGTAGAAGTAAGGAGGACCGTCTTGTATGGGGGATTAGTCGAAAAAGTGTTCACTTGTAAATAGCAAATTATTGTTCGAACTCTCACCGAAATAGCGCTAGTGTAGCAAGTGGAAATGAAATGAACTTAGCAGTTATAAACAGAGTGAAGTGTGCCGAGTTGAAAAGTTGAATATTTCTCTTGACTTCAGTAGTTAAGAAATATGCAGTATTTAAAATCTCAATTATGTACGTATTTCAAAATGGGGGAAATCTTGAAAAAAAATAACCAGTGTCAAAAAGTACTTCAATTGGTTTGAAAGTAACGTTACGAGGTACTTTAAAATTCTTCCACTTGTTACTATAGCGCCACCTTAATTTGCTCCCTTTCAACAGACACTTTTTAATACACCGAGATGGTTCTCCTTACTTCTACCCTCCATAATTGGTATAGATAAAATTATGGCGTTAAGAAGTTCGCCGGGTCAGCTAGTATCTTATTAATTTAATGCTATCTATCCATGCATTTATATTATTTCGATAAGTTTTGAGCATATACCTCCTCTTGAAGATGGGACAATGCATTAAATCCCACGCTCGAGAAGTGGATACGTGATTGCAGTTATTTTTGTTTAGAAATCCAGTAGAACGTTATTTTCTACAGCTGTGGTACCATTATCCAAAGTTTATGTCTCAGTAAAGTCAAAGTTTAAATCGTTATACACCACAGCTCTCACGCTCCCACGTCCCACTGCTGGGCTCGAGCCTCCTCCATAATAGGAGGGCAATTTACCTACTGTACCATACTGATCAAACGAGTTTATGTTAGGGTTTTTCTTCTCTTGCACAGATTTTATATTCATACTAGCAACCCGCCCTCGCTTCGCTTCAGTTTTAGTCGTTTTACCCTCGTAGTTCCCGTTCCCGTGGGAATACCGGGATAAAATATAGCCTAGTTTACGTCCTGATATTGTAGCTTACCATTGGTGAAAGAATTTTTGAAATCGGTCTAGCCGTTATGAAGATTACCTGGAACAAACAGACAGACAAAAAATTTTTAATTGCTATTTTAGGCATAGGTGTCGTGCAAATAACCGTGTGAGCATGAAAAAAGCCTATTATTTTGACATTACAAACAGACACTCCAATTTTATTTATTGGTATAGATGTATTCTTTAATCAACATTTAATTGTATTCTTATTCCGTCAACACAAGGAATTTTAACATACATTAATAATAAATTATGATATTTTAATAAATAAAGCAATCGAATCTGAAAAACTCCTTCCAAAAATAAGATTAGGGATATACAATTCCCATACCATGCAAAGTATGAACATAGTACGTATAAAGCCATATATTACTTAATATTTTATTCACGTATATACAACAATTATTCTAGCTAACTATAAAACCTTAAGACCACAATAAATATTGGTCGATAATTGACTATAAGCTTATAAATCATACGTAATTCAAAGTGATATATTGCTTTATTTTCCTAAGTTGTGATAAATAACTTCAGCTTTGTTTGTTAGTAACGTGATAAGTGTAATAATGCGAGGTTGATAGCGTTTAAACAATATGTTTTTGAGTTTTAGGAATTTTATTCTATTTTGGTATCATTAAACTTTTCTCATACTTTGTCCGTATGGTGATGGAGTAAGAATACTGCTTTCTTGCCCCTGGGTGTCGTAAAAGACGACTAAGGGATTACAAATAACATCTATGGAAGAGAAACTCGACATAAAATACTATATCAACCCCTCTGGTCAGCGTGGTATAGTAGGTCAATTTTCCTAATCACAGCTGTTATAAGTCACACAGTTGGGCTCGAGTCTCCGCCATAATAGGAGGAAAATTGACCTTACATGCTGGTCAGACAGGTTGGGATAGTGTTTTCCAATTTGCCTCAAACTCACAATATTTAAAGATTATTTCATAAAGTTAGAAATAAAATTGTAATATAATTTATACGGTTTTTAAAAATCAATAATAATTTAGTATGAAGATATATATTAATCTATACCAATAAATAAAATTGGAGTGTCTGTTTGTAATGTCAAAATAATAGGCTTTTTTTATGCTCACACGGTTATTTGCACGACACCTATGCCTAAAATAGCAATTATAAAATTTTTGTCTGTCTGTTCTGGGTAATCTTCAAAACGGCTGGACCGATTTCAAAAATTCTTTCACCAATGGAAAGCTATAATATCATTATTTAATGCATTGTCCCATCTTCAAGAGGAGGTATATGCTCAAAACTTATCGAAATAATATAAATGCATGGATAGATAGCATTAAATTAATAAGATACTAGCTGACCCGGCGAACTTCGTAACGCCATAATTTTATCTATACCAATAAATAAAATTGGAGTGTCTGTTTGTGATATGAAAATAATAGGCTTTTTTTATGCTCACACGGTTATTTGCACGACACCTATGCCTAAAATAGCAATTATAAAATTTTTGTCTGTCTGTTCTGGGTAATCTTCAAAACGGCTGGACCGATTTCAAAAATTCTTTCACCAATGGAAAGCTATAATATCATTATTTAATGCATTGTCCCATCTTCAAGAGGAGGTATATGCTCAAAACTTATCGAAATAATATAAATGCATGGATAGATAGCATTAAATTAATAAGATACTAGCTGACCCGGCGAACTTCGTAACGCCATAATTTTATCTATACCAATAAATAAAATTGGAGTGTCTGTTTGTGATATGAAAATAATAGGCTTTTTTCATGCTCACACGGTTATTTGCACGACACCTATGCCTAAAATAGCAATTAAAAAATTTTTGTCCGTCTGTCTGTCTGTTTATTCCGGGTAATCTTCAAAACGGCTGAACCGATTTCAAAAATTCTTTCACCAATGGAAAGCTATAATATCAGGGCGTAAACTAGGCTATATTTTATCCCGGTATTCCCACGGGAACTACGCGGGTAATACGACTATAACCTATAACCGAAGCGAAGCGAGGGCGGGTTGCTAGTCTAGAATAAAAAGAAAACTCAGAGCCTTTGAGTTTTCTTGCCAAATGTTTCTTAGTATAGCCGCGTTCCGATCCGGTGGCAGTAAATTAGATTTTTAGGGTTTAAATTAATAAATTGTCATAATAAAATAATGACTGTCTTATATCTTTAAACGAGCAATTCTTGTATATATGTATTTCGGCAACGGCTCCAACGATTTTGATGAAACTTGGCATACTAGAGGTTTCGAGGCCAAAAAAATCGATCTAGCTAGGTTTAATTTATAGAAAATGTTGTTTTGTCAGTGTTTTTAGTAAAACAATATAAGGACATTAAATTTTAAAAGAATATGAATTAAAATTTTGCCGTCATCGTCATGAGTTACCATAGCTCAGTTGGGAAGTAGTGCAGTTTGCTTCTAGTATTGTTTTGGCATTCAAACGGCGTCGGATCGAATCTCGGTGTTATTATTAATGTCTTTTTGTAATTTTTGATATTTTTTCATTATTTAATTTTATTTTTTACTAGCAACCCACCCTCGCTTCGCTTCGGTTATAGGTTATAGTCGTTTTACCCGCGTAGTTCCCGTTCCCGTGAGAATACCGGGATAAAATATAAGCTAGTTTACGCCCTGATATTATAGCTTTCCATTGGTGAAAGAATTTTTGAAATCGGTCCAGCCGTTTTGAAGATTACCCGGAACAGACAGACAGACAAAAATTTTTTAATTGCTATTTTAGGCATAGGTGTCGTGCAAATAACCGTGTGAGCATAAAAAAAGCCTATTATTTTGACATTACAAACAGACACTCCAATTTTATTTATTGGTATAGATTAATATATATCTAAATAAATTCGACAAAAATACAACAAAAATATTCTGAACGAAGCTAGGTCAACCAGATATTATATTTTAAGTTTAATTATTACTGATGAAAAACAATATATTTTTTTCATATAGAATCATTTTCCTTTTTGAAGTGGTAATAAATTTGTATCAGTGTAAGTCAAAATTTTATAACTAATACTGTAGCGGGTAGATGTAAATCTTTGTAATAACGATGACTTGTTGAACGTGAGACATCTTAGTCCTCACGTGACCATGAACGCTGAAAAGTTAAGGTGTTGGGAGATGTGGGCAGCCAGGATTCTTTCCTCTAGCTTACATACATATCGTCGAACAATAGGCTTGCAAAACCTGCAAACCATAAATATTTGTATTTGTCTTTGTCACATATAAGTTCTACGCAGATGAAGTCACTGGCAAAAGCTTTTATAAATTCATATTTTATTATTAAAAGAACACTCACCTATTTCAAGGTAATTAAGTAAAAGGTATTGCTTAAATAAGTCCATTACTTCATACGCATAAAGTACATTGAAGTTTGACTTTGTTTTTCAAGCCATCAAAACTTCAAGCCGTAAACAAAACTCGTTTTCCAAAGTACTTAATATTTCCAAACGGCAAACATGGCACCTTTTAACTTTTCCATTAGTCATGCGAGGTGTTTCAATACGTCTTATCGAATTTGAATCAACCTTACGCATAATATGAAATTGCCAACGTAAATAATAATAAATAAAGATTAAAGTACCCCCAAGGGTCATTGTGAATTGGGTCTATGTCTCCCATATAAGCTCTTTAAAGGTATAAGTACCTTCGTTATATACGTAAAGAGAGATAGGCGAGTACAGATAATACATAATAATAACAAATGCTTTATTCACCCTGAACCCCATATCCTCCCCTCTAGGTACATCCATAGATTATATATTACATACTGGCAGACCCGACCACGCGTTGCTGTGGCTAATGTTTTTGTTATATTAGATACATTTTATTAAACTTAGCGTCGGGAATTGGGACGCGGCCGCAGCCTTCTGCGAGACAGTGATCTCGCGGAAGGAGGCAGCGGATCGCCTGCGCGAGGAGCGCAGCCTCGATGAGGAGATCCGCCACCGGCGACTGGGGCGGCGTAGGCGCAACTACCTGCGCCTCATGTCGCCCTAGCCGAGGCCGCGGGTAACGTGACCGGGGATTAGTCCGTCACCCGAGAGGCCGACCGCGTGAGGAAAGACCGACGTCCTCCCCGAAAGGTGGACGTCGGTCGATGGGAGGGTACCCCAATTAGGGGTATTCCGTCGGGCCGACCACTGATGTCAAGTAACCCTGCTCCGGTGTTCGGCCCAACGACGAAGGCGACGTGGTTTTCGGGTGGGTTGCGGGAGTTGCGTACTTAAGCCCCTCTGTCGCCCCGGACGGAGTGGTGCGGAGGGGCGCCGACCGCAGTCCACCCACAAAAAAAAAAACTTTTATTAAACTATTTAAGTGGAATTGTAGGAGAACATCTGTCATGGAGGTCGTCATATTTTTTTACAAATGGCATCTATGTAAAAAAGCAAGTTAAAATCGTATATGACACGTGTATAGGTTTGACATAGCAGCGCCATCTATTAATTATTTACTCAATCCGGTCAACAGATATCGCCATCTGTTAAAGTCGTTTGGAATTAACAGATAATTGTGAATGTCAAATAATAGACAAATAATTTGCAATAAAATAATATTGCGACTATAAATTAAGATGTAAGCTATCCTATCTTTCAAGCTGGATCAAACTGCACACGGTGTGCAAATTTGATTAAAATGGGTTAAGTAGTTTAGGACCCCATCGCAGACAAATAACGTGACACGTAATTTATATATATTAAGATTTATTATGAAAATAGTGATCATTTCTAATGTTTACGCGAGTATTAGACATCCTTACTAATATTATAAATGCGAAAGTAAGTTTGTTTGTTTGTTACGCTTTCACGCTTAAATCGGCGAACCGATTTCAAAAATTTTTTCGCTATTGGAAATCTATAATATCAGAGCGTAAAGGAGGAATGAGAACTACGCGGGTAAGGCGACTAAAGCGAAGCGGGTACAACTAGCAGTTGTAAACAAAACAATTTTACGGATTTTGTAGCGTTTGTTAGCTTGTAAAACTTCACGAAACGTCGAGCAATCAAAAATCAAATACAAACGCGATTAAATCCGTAAAATAGTTTTATTTAAATTGAATACAGTAAATTAGCCGTCAGATATTACATACTTATGACTATTATGTATTCGCAGAATAACGAGTGTAATCGACATAGCCCAAAGAATTAACAAGTTAAAATAGTAATGGACAAGGCCACATTGCTCCTCGAATCGACGTTGGGGAAGAAAGGTTTTCGAGTGTTGTCTGAAAATCGGATGACGCAGAGTAGGACGACTCCTTATAAGATAGACAGACGATATCTTGAAAGTCGCATGGTGCAATGATGCAAGTGGCTCAGGATCGTTCGGAGTGGCATTCTCGTGGGAGGACCTATGTCTAACAGTGGACATCTATGGACTCATGGATGGATGGATGGATGACTATTACTTTCTTTTTAGTGTATAGCGGATACCAATACTACCAACCCTGGTATTATTCGTGGGTATCATAAGTGACAACTAAGAGCTGTACATCAACCTCCAACTCCGTCGGATGCCGTTTGGATAACAGTTACGTTCCCAAGGAAAGCTCACATCAGGCAAGCGGCCGGGCATTAAACTAAACCATGTGTAATATGAAACAGGAATCTATATTGTATCGACCTCAAGTAATGGGTTATGAGCAGGATAATAATGACGATGAGGAGTAGGATAATAATGACGATGATGAATTACTTTCTTTGAGCACCCGTGTAATCCTTTTTTCGACAGGCTATCATCTAGTAGCCTGTGGAAGTCATCTATACCATAAAAGGGTGGCATGCAGCCCCTGCTGTATTAACCTTAACCGCCAACTTCCACTGCAACCCACGCCGTTTTTTAATTGCAAACGGTGGCAAACGAGCAAACAGTACACCGGATGGTAAGTGTTGCAGCCAGTTACATAATTGGCTTTGAACCTTTGAAATGCCGCTGCCCACCATGAAGAAAGTGAAGTGAGTGTGAATGCGTGCAATGACGTTTGGCATCCTTAAAAGCAGCACTAAAGACATCACTAAAACCCACTTTTCAAATTCTTGCAATATCCTAATATGTACGAGTATAATTACTACTTCGCTCTTAAGCGTTGCAAATCGTAAATCTTTCTAGATAAACAGTTTATCTGACACAAAAGGGTTTTTTTTTACATCTAACTAGTAGTTACTGAAATTAATAGGCGTTTTTGAACGCGTTAATTTCGATACTCATGGGGATGAGCTCTTTTTATAATGGATAAATTATATTCCTGAATGTGCATATAATTTCTGTCGTCTTGCGTGTAAATTTCATGTCTTTGGAAGTTGTATATGGCAGAATTATCACAAAGGATTGGCATAAGTGTTTTAAAGGAAGGCGTACTGTATAAATATATTAATTTTATAAAGGAGTAGTTTGTAAGTTTGCATGTAGAATGTATACTCTAGAATACTTCTCTTCTTTTTCGGCTTAGTTCATATATGCCCATTGTTGGATTGGGACCTCTGTCGCAATGGGAAGGAAATTGTGCTATTATGCGCTGATCAAGCATCTTGAGGGGCTGGTTTTATGTCAAGGTTACCTTTCATCTCAACAAATAAATCACTCATATGAATTATTCAGTAACAGTATGCAGTAACTGCCTGAACTTATATGATAAAAAAACATACCTACTAGGTATTTAAAAAAAGATGTTTACAGAATTTAGCTAGAAATCTCGATGAAAACCACTATATAGTTGCGAACTTAGCGATATTTTTTCAGGATTTAGCCGCTATTTCCGACAGCCTCATTTTCTTTTAGGAACATCAGAGGTAAACCTTACGTTTCATCTATCCAACAAAATATTTGAGCATAAAATCCCCCACTTTCATTACTTAAGAATACTAATTAAACATGAAAGTAATAGAGAAATAAATATTCATTAATTTGTATCTCTAGATCTTTTCAGTTTTTATAGATAAGTTTATTTCACTTATAAATTATCAAGCTAAACCGTCACCACACGGAAATATGTATATATTACATTATCATATCATCACGGAATCATATCATCACGGAAATATGTATATATTACATTATCATTATTATTATAAATTATCAAGCTAAACCGTCACCACACGGAAATATGTATATATGTATATATTTCCGTGTGGAGACGGTTTAAGAATTCAATTCACCACACCCTCTCTTACCCGTGGATGTTGTAAAAGACGATTAAGGGATATGATATGCAGATGATCACTGACCTCAAGTCACCCTGCTCCGGTGGTCGGCCCAACGACGAAGGCGACGTGTTGCGCGGGTGGGTTACGGGTGTACGTGCTTATGCCCCTCTGTCGCCCCCGACGGAGTAGTGCGAGGAGCGTGCCAAGCGTAGCCCACCCCTAAGAAAAAAAAATGATATGCAGATACAATCTATAAAAGCGAAGGAAAACTCGATCCTATGATAATACGTCTGACCAATGCTATACTCGTATAATTCCCCTTGCATAGCTTAAGAGGCCTGAGCCCAACAGTGGACCTGACTCAAGTAGGCCGAAATGATTATGATGAAACATATGTATTAGAAATATATTTTTATCTTTCTTGATAATACTAAACATTTCAATTAACTAAAACCTTAAACTGTAGTAAATCTTTGGTGGCCACAAAACTTGGATACTTATCTTAAACTTAACTTTGCAATAAACCATTTATTTGCATCGTAATATTTGAAACTGTGGGGGGTTTATACGGCATGTTTTATTGCTTAGGCAATATCCAACGGGTGCTGATTAAACACACGCTCCGCAGACTGTGTAGGATCCATGGATGGTACAATACATAAGAATATAACACAGGACAACATTTTGTGCGATCTACAAATCTTAGTTCTGAGTCTGTATGTAATTTGATGAAAATAATCCTTGTATTTTCTTAATGCAGGTTGTGGTATTAAAGTGAAACTCATTTTTCCATTATCCTTCATCCATCATCCTTCATGTTTTATCCTCTATCCTTTATCTCATTCTCTCGTCGACTGAATCCTATACATTTATGTGTTTGTCTCTCTATGGACTCGCTTTTTCGTTTCATCGAGTTTGAAATCACAACGATTCTAAAGAATTTTCATTTCAAAAATTAACTGTGATACTAAACCTGCCAGCCTATTGACGCCACGACGAAGGTGACGTGGTGTTCGGTTGGGTTGTGGGTGTGCGTGCTTACGCCCCTCTGTTGCCCCGGACGGAGTGGTGCGAGGAGCGCGCCGACCACAAACCACCCCCAAAAAAAAGCCTATTGACGCCCAGTTTTGGATATATCTACGTATGGTGACGGAGTAAGAATACAATTTACCACCCCTTTTTTGCCTGTAAGAGACAATTAAGGGATATAATATGCATCGAACGGCTATGCAAGATAAGATATACCCGAAATAAAACACTATACCTATCGGACCAGTGTATTATGGTGGATGAATTTGTCTTGTATTTTTGAGGATACTTGAGCCCTGCAGTGGGATATATGTGAGCTGGAATGATGATTAGGTATCGTTTATTTTACATGATAAATCCACAATTGCGACGTCGGGCGATTGGGTTGTTGATCATAGTTGGTATTGAAAGTAAGTTTAAGTACTAAAAATTTCAGCAACACAAACAAAAACTAACATAAACACTACACACATCACAGTTCATACACGTCCCACTGCTGGGCTTGAGCCTCTTCCATAATAGGAGGGTAATTGACCTACTATACCAAGTTCGTCATATGTGTTGATATAGGATTTTATTTTAAATTTTTCTTCTCTTACAAAGATTTTATATGCAAAATATCCACGTGCAATAAAGTGGTTGGTGAATTGTATTCTTACTCCGTCATCACAAGAAAAACCTAATGTAAAATTTACGATTAAATCAAGAATTACAAAGAAACATTTGCATTGTATTGTGCATTTACGAACTTGTCAAATCAAAAATCAAATAGAGAAATCACATCAAATTTATAACTTTAATCATCATTCATCATTATAGATCACACATGTCCCACTACTGGGCTCGAACGTCCTTCACAATGAAAGGGAAATTGACCTGTTATACCACGCTGGTCAGATATGTTAGCATTTGGCCTATCTTGAGAGTGAGGGTGAAAGTGAGAGTTTCCCTCCTATTATTTAGATGTTATCTGTATAATATAATCCCTTAGTCGTCTTTTACGACACCCACGGGCAAGAAAGAGGGCAGCGAATGGTATTCTTACTCCGTCATCACACGGAAAGCTATAATTTAAAGTATTATTTTTATTTGTACCACAATTTAGAATAGGCGTACATAAGAATCTGTGTAATCCCAGACAATAAACAGTGCTTTGCACCGACATATGTAAATTCTTCGCGCGAATGACCACATACTTATGTACATAAGTTATAATAACTGTACGCAATATTTTCTTAATTAGTATCAACCAAAAAAGCAAGCGTTGATTAAATTCATTCAATTGTTTTTAACCCACGACGAAAAAAAGGTGTGTTATAAGTTTGACGTCGATGTGTGCCTATGTGTGTGTGTGTGTGTGTGTGTGTGTGTGTGTATGTGTGTGTGTGTGTGTGTGTGTGTGCGCCTGTCTGTAGCATCGTAGCTCTCAAACGGATGAACCGATTTCAATGCGGTTTTATTCATTTGAAAGCCAGTTTTTTGGCGGTGGTTCTTAGCTATGTTTGGTTAATATCGGTCCAGCAATTTAAGAGTATAGTTATACAAAATGTTCAATTTTACTGATTGTGCCAAACTCTGTTTCTTAGCTTCTGTTTCTTAGGAATTTCGTAAAACTTTTGTGAAGGATTAACCTGTGGAAATACAATGGTAAACAATGGTTTAAACAGTCGTGTACCTATAATAATAAATTTCTCGTATGACGATTGAATAAGAACATAACTGTTGGCATTGCCTGCAAAATTGGTTAAAAGTACACCAGAAGAGCGGGCATCGACTCCCTTTTGTTGAAATGTATTTTACACACGTAGCATCGCGTAGCAATTAAGGCATTACTTCCTCATATGATTACATAGGCCTCCTTCATGCTTGATGAGGGAGGCCTAGGCCCAGTAGTGGACGGCAAAATACTGAATTTTCTTGATGATGATTAAAAGCAATTTCTGAAGCCAAACGGTTTTGATTCGATAACCACATAGTATAAATATTTGTACAATGCACAAAATAATTATTTCGAGTCTAGATGATAATTGTGTGTTTATAGAGTTATTGCATATATTTAAGCAGTTATTGCAAAGTCAGGTCACTGTTATTATTTTTTTAATTAAGCGCGGATGGTTTAATAATAGGTATTTACCTATGTAATTGCCGTTCTGCAGTACTGGCCATTTCAAATCAAAATAATTTTTGTTTGGTTAAGAATTCTAATTTCAAATTAATTTTATTTTAGAACATGGAATTCATTTTCCAAAAGTAGTCATTTGTTTATTGATTAGTGTTACGTTTTCATCGCATTTCAATCTTTTTCGTCATCATGGATACGTTAAAAATTCGAGTAATTATGGAATATGAGTATCGTCGTGGCAGCAACGCGGCACAAGCGGCACGCAACATCAACGACGTTTACGAAGCTAATACTACAAACCAACGCACCGCCTGTTATTAGTTTGCTCTCTTCCATTCTGGAAATTTCGACCTAAAAAATGAACCTCGCGGTCGTCCGAAGACTTTGGTCGACAATGACGAATTAAAGGCGATTGTGGAAGCCGATGATACACAATCTACGGCTGAATTAGCAGCAGCTTTCGACGTTAGCGTCAAAACAATATTGCTCGATTTGCGTCAAATTAGCAAGGTAAGAAAGCTTGCCAAATGGCTGCCCCACGAACTCAATGATCGCCAGCGCGAAGTACGTGTCGAGACATGCCTTGCATTGCTCAAAAGACACAAATGAAGGAATTTTGAAACGCATTGTTACTTCCGATGAAAAATGGATTCTGTTTGATAACCGCAAGCGCTCAGCAAGTTGGTTGGATCCTGGTTCAGCACCTAAGCAATGGCCTAAACGAAAACATACCCCTAGAAAAGTGATGGTCACTGTTTGGTGGTCTAGCGCCGGTGTGATTCATCACAGCTTCTTACCAAACGGGGTGAGCATTACTGCAGATGTGTACTGTGAAGAACTGAACACAATGATGGAGAAGCTAGCACATCTCCAACCAGCATTGGTCAATCACTCGTCTCCGCTGCTCCTGCACGACAATGCGCGACCTCATACTGCACAGCAGACGGTCTCCAAGTTGCAAGAACTGGGGTTGGAAGCTCTCCGTCATCCGCCATACTCACTAGACCTTGCGCCCACAGACTACTTCTTTTTCCAGAATTTGGATGACTTTTTGGCGGGAAAGAAATTCAATATCCGAGAGGTAGTACAAAATGCCTTTGACGAATTTGTTGCCTCCCGTCCAGCTGATTTCTTTAAGAAGGGCATCAATAAACTGCCGCTGCGTTGGCAAAGATGCATTGATTGCATGGGTGATTACTTTGATTAATACAAATAAAAAATACATGAAAAAAAAATCGTTTAATTTTTTTCATACATAACGGCAATTTCATAGGTAAAGACCTAATATTAGCGATATAATAGACTTTTGCTTCTATTTCCACAACTGTGACAGTTTTGAAAGTTTTTTGATATATGTTTTGCAACTTGTATTAAATTTGAATTATGCTTGAGAGAAAAATGAAATCTAGCCTAAGTTATCTTTAATAACAAATTTGTTATTACAAATGTTAGAATTTTATGTGGTAGAGCCACACTGCCGATAGTCTTCTGTGTACAGCTGCGGGCTGATTCGTTCAGAGTCCAGAACCATATCCTTTTTTTTACGGGTTGGTTGTGGTCGGCGCACTCCTCGCACCACTCCGTCCGGGGCGACAGAGGGGCGTAAGCACGCACATCTGCAACCCACCCGAACACCACGTCGCCTTCGTCGTTGGACCGACCACCGGAGCAGCGTTACTTGTCGTCAGTGGTCGGCCCGAAAGAACCATACCCTTGCTGAAAATCGACATCTGAGTAGTAACAATTTGTTATTGCACTTCGTACGATAAGATCATGTTTATCTTCGCATATTCCGTCATATAGCGTGACATCGTAACGCCACAAACTGTTTACGCCACGCCGACGATCAGGTTCACCCTCGCCTATAGATATTTCACATCAATAACATAAAAATCAGGATTAAATAATAACCAAATAGCCAATGTAATTCAATGAATTATACTTCAAATAATTCAAAATGAAGCTGCTAGTACTTCACACACTACTAATTAGAGTAGGTGCGGCTCCTAAAGGTGTCTGACCAACTTATGTCTCGCGTATATACAACAATGTTAAACATAGTTTGACAGGTGTTAATGCAGTGGAATTTAGTATTACCACAGCACCAGGAATGTCTGACATTTGTGTTCTAGTTATAGGTTTAAGATAAATCTAACTTTGTATTGGTCTTTGTTATTATTGGTAAATAAAATTATTTAACTAATATTCATTTTAACTTGTTTTGGTTACTTATTTCGGTCCACATATTTTTGTGGGCGGAAACGTGATTCCTAAATATAAGCCTCATGACTAAGCTTCAAGTCGCTTAGCGTGCTATGGAACTGACTATGATCGGGATTTCTTTGCGAAATAAAATTCGAATTACGGCAATCCTTAGTAGAACCGGAGTAACCGACATAGCACGAAGAATTAACGTATTGAAGTGGCAATTCGCAGATCACATCGCTCGACGAACCGACAACCGCTGGGGAAGAAAGGTTCTCGAGTGGCGACCACGTATCGGACGACGCAGTGTAGGACGACACCCACTAAGTACACCGACGACCTGGTGAAAGTTGCTGGGCATCGTTGGATGCAAGCGACACAGGACTTTACTCTGTGCAAGAGAAAGAAAATTTGAAATGAAACCCTATACTAACATATCCGGCGTCGTTGGATACAGGCGGCACAGGACTGTATTCTGTGGTGTAATATGAAGAAGTTCTATGTCCAGCAGTGGACGGCGATAGGCTGGAATGATGATGATGATGAGAAGTCTAGGGAAACATAGATCACTAACTATGCGACCCGAATGTCAATTATAAAGTCATCTGCGACCAATTATTTATTATGAATTAACGTGACGCATAGTAAGAATGCAATGGTCATTATCCGTTTCGTCACGTATTGTCAAAATCGAATACGAGATGGAGGCTAACATCGATGTGAGAAAAGGGGAAAATTCAACAAAAATTGTCCATTCCTAAATGACTTATGATGAAACTTTATTCAATTACTAAAACTATGGCTGTGAAGATTTATATGAAAAATAATGCATCTAAAAAGAGAATTTATTTTAAAATACCGAATAACTTATATAAGTTTCACTGAGAGAGAAGATTGATCAACTATACCACGCTGGTCGATTACTATCGATATCATCACAGCTCATATATGTCCTAATGCTGGGCTCGAGTCTTCTCCACAATAGGAGGTAATTTGACCTATTATACCACGCTGGTCAGACGTGTTGGTATAGGGTTTTATTTCTAATACCTACTATTTCTATAGCACAGATATTATCTGCATTATAGTCCCTTAATCGTCTTTTATAACACCCACGAGAGGGGGGCGAATAATTGAATAAAATATTTGCAAATATGTATGTATTATATTTGTACGTAGAAACATTGTAATCTCAATATAATTTTGTTCTATTTCTCCTTAACAATAGTTAATCGAGACAGAATTTAGCCTGATGATATATTCATCATATGTATTGCTTCATTGCAAGCTGTTGCAGCTTATGTGTCTTAATGTTTTCGGTCGTTTGCATGTATACATACTTAGTAGTCAAATGAAATTTTACTTAGGGATAAATAGTATTATTAATATATAATTTCCTCTATGGCTTGCTGTGTGGTGATATCATCATCTTGGCTCATATTCGTCCGCTGTTGGGCTCGGGCCTCCTCCATTATGGACGGGCAAAATTACCTACTATACCACGCTGATCGCTGACGCTGATGATTTTGTATAGATGTTATTTGCCTTACTCGTCTTTTACGACCCACGGGCAAATGGGGTTATGGGGTTTGGGCTTGGGTCGGGTGAATTGTCACCACTATTGTATTTCTAATTCTAATGTATCACTAAATCATACTAAAATAACCAAAATGTCAATATGTCTGTACCAGTAATTAGACCATTGGTGCATCGCTTGCGTTCGATTTAATCCACGCTGCGACGTACCACAATTCGTCAAAGATTATACTATAACAGATATATAATAATATTATGACGCGTTTTGCTGCTCATTGTTTTTTCTTCAATTGTGTATTCCTATGTTATTATTCAACAGAATACTTATGTAATCTGAATTGATGGGCTTTCTTCTTTTAGACGGTAGATGAAAAGAAAGTCTCTGAAAGCTCTGCTAAAAAGCTTATAACATTAATTGTTTGGCTTGTCAGTGGACGTCAATAATTTTGTGGATAGGTAGTTTTCTAAAGAAATTGCCTACCTCAATTTAAAGTATGTAAATCTTCTGTACGTGTAACGTAGTTCTTGGACTGAATGGAATGAAATTTTGATTGTATATTTTAATAGGTGCCTGGATGGTTTGGAAATAGAATTGGTCTAATTGTGTTTCAACGGTAGGTGGTGGTGCTGTCGGTATGTCAGTAAAGGACACTAGGGTTAGGGAGGATGAATATATCCTATAGTCATTCTTCCTTCTACCATTCTTGACAGGGTGAGAAATATTCAACATATTAACCTAGTATTAATCCACCGCTCCCACTACTCGAATGATAACACGTGTGAATTATTATATAGGCAAGACGTTGAACTTTGAAGGTCATTAACTCAAAATTTCGAGTCCTTGGGACTTTTGATCGGGAGGTCTATACCTCCCGATCAAAAGTCCCAAGGACTCAAACAATTAGAACATTTGAACGAAACTTATTTTACGCCTAATAATTGCGGGGTCCTTTGGTTTGCTGAACAATCGGCAACATTATTTTTTTATATACGGTAGAGCTGCACTGTTTGGTCCTCGACCTACAGCCGTAGGCTGGTCTGGGATACCACACTTTTGTAGAAAATCCACGTCTAAATTGCAGTAATTTGTTACTTTTTTTTTAGGGGTGGGCCATGGTCATCGCACCCGCCGCCCAGCTCCGTCCGGGGCGACAAACGGGCGGCGGGCCCCTATGACCCACCCGTGGTATGCGCCTTCGTTGTTGGGTCGACCACCGGTGCAGGGTAACTTATCTTCAGTGGTCAGCCCGACGGAATACCCCAGTTGCGGGGTACCCTCTCCTCTCGACGTTCCCCCTCGGGGACGTCGGTCGCCGTCGCGCGGTCAGCCTCTCTGCGGGTGACGGACTAAATCCCCGGTCCAGTCATCCACGGTTTCGGCTAGGGCGGCATTAGGCGCAGATAAGCAGTTTGTTACTGTACTTCGTTTGATGACAGGGACAGCCGGAAGTCCTGCTTTTTGAGTGTATTTGCATGTGGTGGGTTGATAACTTTAGTACCACAGAACCTCATTGTACATATTCACACCCCATTCTCTTTCTTCACGGTTGGCAGCAGCCAAGCAAAGGTCCATGAGCGGCACTGTTGTTTACTCGTTTGCCGTCAATAGCATTAAAAGAATATCATATTTAAGTGGGGTTGATTTTCCGGCTGACGTCAACCGGGTGCGCGATTTTTTTTATTTTTTATTTATGGGTGGGCTATGGTAAGCGCACGCGCGGCCTAGTCCGTCCGGGCCGATGAAAGGACGGCGCGCGGGAACGTCATCTCGTTGTTGGGCCGACCACCGGAACAGATGTGACTTATCGTCAGTGGTCGGCCCGACGGAATACTCTTTCGGGTAACCTCACCTCTCGACGTCCTGGGACGTCGGTCGCCGTCGCGCGGTCAGCCTCTCTGCGGGTGACGGACAACCGGGTGCGCTATGAGAAAATGTTATTTCCCACCGACATTGCAGGACAATAGTAAAGTTTTTAAACAAGTTTTAAGAATGAAAATTTTATTAATTATTAGATTATAGCTATTCTTCCGTCTGTTTTAATTTATGAGCGTTGATCATTGTACATGTAAGTACAACAAATCCGGCATGTATCAGCTTGCACGTACCGATATATTACTGGCTTCTGTACAGATGTTTATTCATGTTTACATTTATAAAGCAAAAGTAACTGATTTTTTTATTTATTTAAAGGACTAAGGAAATAATCCTTGTATTGTGGGGAACTTTACAATATGGACTCAGAACAACAATTTGTGGATCGCACAAAGTGTTTTAAGTATAATTTAATTTGTTATGTGTAATATATGGTTAAGAAAAGACATTTATGTTTTCAAATGTAATTTATAATTTAGTAGAGGTGAGCAGAAATATATGTTGCTGTAGAATCCTTTAATATTTCCTTTTGTTGCTTTGGTTTAATCCCACTACACATTGCCACCATTTTAACTCCTGTAAGCCACGATCCATAATAGTCTCCATTGATGACATCAGGGTTTGACCCTCAGGCAGTCTCGGGAAATGCTTTTAATTATCTTGGGACCCGGAACAAATCAAATTAGAAAAATTAAATTGGAGGACATGGAAAAGAATGCTTCCACTTCTCTCCTATGCAATGCAGGAGACAGAAGCAAATTGACTAATCAGCCAACAAGTACAGGCGTGTACAATTACGATAAGGGGGCGTTCATAAAATACGTGAGATGTTTAAGGGGGGGAGGGGGTCGAGTCAAATCTCCTCTAATCTTACGTTGGAGAGAGGGGGTCTCGGCAAATATCACGCAATTTTTTTTCTGATTGAAACAAAAAAAATTGTCAAATTTTTATTACACTTATAATTAAACTCTCAGCAATATTGATTACTAGTCTTAACTAGTCGTAAATGAAAGCACGAAGCAATTTTTTTTTTCTTTTTACAATAACAATCCAACGCGTTTACGTAAGAAACCCACATTTTGAAAAATCTCACGTGAGATTGGGGGATGGGGGAGGGGGTTGAATAAAATCTCACGACATCTCACTAGGGCGAGAGGGAGGGACAGAAATTAAAAAAAACACCTCACGTAATTTATGGACGCCCCCTAAGCACAGTATGATGGCACCACAGACACGGAAGAGCTTAACGGGTGAACTACATGTGAGCCTTAAGATTGATTGCAGTAGTTGGTATGGCAGAAACGAGTCAACGCACAGAAATTTTCGTCCTCACAATAGGAGGGCAATAGAACTACTACATCAAGCTGATCATCAATTTTAACTTTGATATTTGAACTTAATTAACTACATAGTCACAGAATTAGAATTAAAACGCCGAATAATATTTCATTAAGAGTTTCTATTATATAACTTACCAACTAGCAAGCATGGATGGAATTATTAAAGCCAAAGCCTCCGTTCAGAAGGCTCTTGCTATAGAGTAAAACATTGAAACACTATAAAGATAAAGATTTTATCACTAATAAGGTCAATTTAAAATCAAATTGTGATTTGCGGTAATACATATTTTATATTCAAGCGCTTTATAGCTCATATTTCACGTTTGACTAATAAAAACTTTACTCTGTGAGTCTCCTGAACCTTAGTGCAACTAAAATATAAACATTTTCTATGCATAAGCCAACGTTGCGTTCAATGCGATAAAGATTGCAAATACTATCACCCCGAGCGGTGTAGGTGTCGTAAAAAGAGATTTACGCCGTCATGAATCTATTCCATCGAGTACCGTCTGGTCGACGACTACATTATTATAGATGGTTGATATCAGGTGAGATGTAAAAGATATTTCAATGCTGAATTTTTTACATTCTAATTTCGTTAATGAAACTAAAAATTACGTTTGTCTCGACTCGGCTTACATTTTTTCACATATTTAATTTCGAAATTATTTTTCTCTTGCACATATGTTATACAGATATTATATCACTTAGTCGTCGTTTACAACATCCACGGGCAAGATAGGGAGTGATGAATTGTAGACTTGCCCCGTCACCACAACGCAATTACGTAGATAAAATAAAATAATAGATGTACATTGTACATAATACTATTTGAAATATAAAAATAAAAGCTATTCTAATAATAAATACATGAAAAAAAACCAGAGATGTGATATAATTACCAAGTTAAAATAGTATATCTTATCTTAATATATATAAATCTCCTGTCACGATGTTTGTCAGCGATGGACTCCTAAACTACTTAACCGATTTTAATCAAATTTGCACACCGTGTGCAGTTTGCTCCAACTTGAAACATAGGATAACTTACATCTTAATTTATAGTCGCAATATTATTTTATTGCAAATTATTTATCTATTATTTGACATTCACAATTATCTGTGAACTCCAAACGGTTTTAACAGATGGCGATATCTGTTGACTGGACAAAGTAATTAATAACAAATGGCGCTGCTATGTCAAACCTACAAACGTGTCATATACGATTTTAACTTGCTTTTTTACATAGATGCCATTTGTAAAAAAATATGACGACCTCCATGACAGATGTTCTACAGTTCCATTTAAATAGTTTAATAAAATGTAATATAACAAAAACATTAGCCACAGCAACGCGTGACCGGGTCTGCTAGTAATTTTATATATTTCACTACGCAGATGAGGGAGATTAGCTTATTATCCCATGTGTTGGTATAGGGGTTAATTTCGAGTTTTCCGCCATCACAGTGATAACTCCCACGGTCGTAGAATGTAAAAAATATAGATAATATTTATCACCGATATGCCTTCTGAATTTTCCTTCTCTCTCAGTGTAGCCGAGTTTTAATCCGGTGGTAGTATATCAGAATTATCAAGTTTAAATGAATAAATAATTATATTATAATAATTACCATAGCGTTTAGTAATGACTGATCAAAAGCAATACAATTTTATTAAAAACGTTTCCTTTATCTACTGGTAATAAAATTATATCAAAAATATGGGTCAAAATTTAATAAGTAACACTGTCGTATCGCCTTAGCTCAGAAACGTGCCACTGCTGCGCTTGAACCTTCTCCCTAATGGAAGGGAAATTGACATAATATACCACGCTGATCAAATATCTTGGTAAGGTTTTATTTCAAGCTCTCTTCCCTTGTATAAATGTTATATGTATATCCCTTAATCGTCTTTTACAACATCCCCAGGCATGATATACAGTGGTTAATTGTATTCTTACTCCATCACCGTACGGAATAAACTAATACTGTAGCATGTTAATAACTTTTTGGATGTGAAACACGTTAGTCCTACCACGACTATGAATCCTGCAAAGTCACAGAATCGTCGGCAAAATAAAAATCAAATATAATGATATCACTGAAAATATATGTTATTTAGAATTTATTTTATACTTTACTATTTAATTTGGTATATTATTAAAACCGCGTGGTGACGGAGTAGCGATACAATTAAGAACCTCCCCAACCAACACCCCATTTATTTCGTGGGACATAAAAGACGACTAAGGGACGTAATGTGCAGACGAAATCAATGCAAGAGATGGAAAACTTGAAATAAAACTCTATGCCAACACATTTGACCAGCGTGGTACAGCAGGTCAAATTACTCCCATAATGGAAAAGGATCGCGCAGTACGATGAATATGGGCTGAGCTGATGATGATAATGTTTGTTAAAGCGATTTTTTTTTTGCTTATAATTATTAACACTTTCATTTTGAAAATCCGATGCAATCATACCGTAATTCTTATCATCCTATAATTCTTGTAAGAGAATTCTAATATTAAATTTTATCTCTAGTATATTATAGCTGCCTCTAAAACATTTAACACCAAAACTCAGGCAATATGTAGCGACAATATCGTGCTGTACACTCGGGACGGAACTTACAAAGTTCCTGTTTTGTTTACAAGTCACGACTGCTACCCGCTCGCGTACTAACATACGGTATGTTAAATTATTTCTTAAGTATTATGATGTCTTGCATACTGATTTTGGAAAAGAAAATACATATATACAGCTTATTTACTTATGCTTAATCGATCTAATTTTTATTTGGCGTTACAGTGTTAAATATTTATAAATGTGTATGTATACATATTTTAATAAGGATTACAACTTAGAATAATAACGTATAGAAGGATAGTGTCATTATTTCGAACGTTCGAAACATGAATCTAAAAATACTAATGGCGCGCAGACGATTACATACGTACACATGCACACCACTATACAAATTATGAAATCAAATTTTGTTTTTATTAACATAAATCGTCGAAATACTTTTAAAAGTAATGTTAAAAACCTTTTTAAGTTTTTCAAATGTGTTATGACACCATTTGAATGCACAAACCGTCATAATTACCTATTTATTTTTTAAGAGTTGCGTACTTACGTGCAGTACAATGACTTGTACATTACGGAACGATTCCGGCGTAAGCTCCATTAGGCTCCAATTGAAATGCTTCACTTTTTGTGCGCGAACTTACCTTTTATACGTTATTATTCTAAGGATTACAGATTATTACCTAATTATATTATAGGTATACATACGTCTTTCCAGGTGCTGACGGAGTAAGAATACAATTCACCACTATCTTGCCCGTTGTTGTCGTTAAAGATGACGAAGGGATGTAATAAGCGAATAACATCTATGCAAGAGAAGGAAAACTGGCAACAAAACCCTATGCTAACCTGTCTAACCAGCGTAGTATAGTAAGGTCAGTTTTCACTCTTATTGTGAACGAGGCTTGAGCCCAGCAGTGGGACGTATCATCATCATCATCATCATCACAGCTCATGATGACGATGATGATGACATATTATACGTTGGCTACGAAAACTACCAACACTTTACATATTGCTGTAATTACCAATCCTTACATGTGGGCCTCATAATTAAGTTTAAAGTCACTCATTGTGCTATGGAGCGGGCTATGCTCAGGACTTCTCTGTGAAATAAAACCCAAAATACGGAAATTCGTAGAGCAGATGTAACCGACATAGCACGAAGAATTAGCACGCTGAAGTAGCAGTAGGCAGGGCACATCGCTAGACTAAACGACAATCGCTGGAGAAGAAAGGTTCTCGAGTGGTGACCACATATTGGACGACGCAGTGTAGGTTGAAAGTATTGGACCGACGACCTGGTGAAAGTTGCTGGGCGTCCTTGGATGCAGGCGGCTCAGGACCGCGCTTTGTGGCGAAAAATAAAGCAGGTCAACGTCCAGCAGTGGATGGCGATAGGGTGAATGATGATTACGATTCCTTGACACCCGTGGCTGGATGATGAACACTGTATTGTTACAATTTTGCCTTTCGCCCTAGGGAGTTGTATTACCCCGGACGGAGTGGTACGAGGAGTGCGCCGACCGTAACCCATCTCCAAAAAAAAAGAAGGGAATTGTATTACAATGTTGTGACGTATGGTGACGGAGTAACAATACAATTCACCTCCTTCTGAGTTTCTTGCCGGATCTTCTCAGTAGCGGTCGTGTTCCGATCCGGTGGTAGTAGGTATAGTTTTTTGGAAATTGTAAACCTGACAATATGTAAGTGCCCTCTCGGGGTTTATGCATAATAAATAATTTGAATTTGAACCACCCCTTATCTTGTCCACGGGAGTCGGCAAAAACGCCTATGTGATTAAATAAGCATATAACATCGGTGCAAGAGAAGCAAAACCCAAAATGAAACCCAATACCAACACGTCTGACAATCGTGGTATACGTATATCAACAATCAATTTCTTTCCCATAGCGAAGGAGGCTCGAGCCCAGCAGTACGACGTACATGACCGATGATGATGATGATGATGAGTAATTATATGGGTGTAATGTCCCCGTAACACAAGAGTTATTTCCTTAATGCAGGGTGTTTGTCTTTGAAAAAAAAAGCTTTTACCTGGTAAGCCCATTTAGAATACTACAGCTAGACATGTTTAAACATGTATTCATTATTCATCATCATTTCAGTTTATCACCGTGCACTGCTGGACGTAGGACTCCCTCATGTTACGCCACCAAGTGCTGTTCTGTGTCGCCTGCATCCAATGACGCCCAGCAACCTTCACCAGGTCGTTGGTCCACCTAGAGGGGGGTGTTTTACACTGCGTCGTCCGACACGTGGTCGCCACTCGAGAACCTTTCTTCCCCAGCGGTTGTCGGTTCGTCGAGCGATGTGGCCTGCCCATTGCCACTTCAGCGTGCTAATTCTTCATGCTATGCCAGCTACACCCGTTCTTCTATGGATTGCCGTATTCTGAAATCCCGAGCATAGCCCGCTTCATAGCACGCTGAGCGACTTTGAGCCTTGTTATGAGGCCTACACGCCGAAATATAAATGAGAATTGAAATAAAGCAGTGAAAACCGTGGCTTTTGTTATTTATCACTAGTATTATTTCTTGCGGTTAGCCGCAGTGTGCGCGCGTAAAGTTTACACATGATTTAATGCCGTTATTGTGGTGTATCGCTTCAGATTCGTTAGTAAGGATTATAATAGAAGGGACTCACATGTAAGCAAAGTAGCTTTAAAATACTTTTCGAAAATCTGATATCCGTGTGGTATGCGAGTAAGAACACAATTCACCACTCCTTATCTTGACCGTGGATGTCGTAAAAAATGACTAAGGGATATAATGCATAAAACATGTATGCAAGAGTAGAAAAGTTCGAAATAAAACCCTATACTAACATGTCTGACCAGTATGGTATAAAAGGCGGTTTCCCTTCTTTTGGGGAGGCTCAAGCCCAGTAGTGAGATGTATGAGCTGAGGCGACGGGACGTAACATGGCTATTCATATAGCATGATGATGACGTGTCTAATTTTCTCAACCTCATCGACATAATGTTTTCGAATATTTACGCGAGTATTACACATTATAAATAAAACTATTATTACCGTACAGATTTTATCGCGTTTTTTTCGGTCAGTAATATAATTTCTTCACATAGAATTTTTTTTTGTTGTACTGACAACAAATTTATATCAAAATATGAGTGAGAACTTAATAGTTATTTCTATAGAGGGTAGTTACAAATCTCTGTAATAACGATAAATTGTCACATGTGAGACATTTTAGTCCTCCTGTGACTATGAACAGCTGACAACATTGAGCAATCAAAAATCAAATACAAACGCTATAAAATCCGTAAAAATAGTTTATATTTATAACACATTGATAATAACAATCCTTAATATTGTTCTTAATAAATATCTTATTGGCATGTAGAAATGACTCCCGTATATTGAAAGTATTTTCTGCGTTAGATGAATAATCTTTTACTTGGTATATAAATTGTAGTCTTTCACAATTAGCATAAGTAATATCTGGTTGACCGAGTTACGCTCGGAATATTTTTATTGTATTTTTGTCGAATTTATTTAGATATATATTAATAAAAAAAAATTATAAAGAAAAAAATATAAAAAATTACAAAAGGAGAATAATAATAACACCAAGATTCGAACCGACGCTGTTTGAATGCCAAAACAAAACAAAAATAAAACTGGACAACTTCCCAACTGAGCTACTCATGACGTTGACAACGAAATTTGAATTCAAATTGTTTTAAAATTTAATGTCATTGTATTGTTTTGCTAAAATCACCGACAAAACAACATTTTCTATAAATAAAACCTAGCTAGATCGATTTTTGGACCCGAAACCTCTAGTGTGTCAATTTTCATCATAATCGCCGTTGCCGAGATCCTGAATACACACACATATATATATATATATATATATATATATATATATATATATATATATATATATATATATATATATACAAGAATTGCTCGTTTAGAGATATAAGAATATCTGGTTGACCGAGCTTCGCTCGGAATATTTTTGTAGGTATATATTAATAAAAAATTAATAATGAATATTATATAAAAATTACCAAAAAAAGAGAATAATAATAACACCGAGATTCGAACCAACGCTGTTTGGATGCTACAAACCTCAAAATTAAAACCAGCCGTTCCCCCAACTGAGCTACCGTAACTCTTGACATTTACAACGAAATTTGAATTCATATTCTTTTAAAATTTAATGTCATTTATTGTTATGCTAAAAACACCGACAAAAGAACATTTTCTATAAATAAAACCTAGCTAAATCGATTTTTTGGACCCGAAACCTGTAGTATGCCAAGTTTCAACAAAATCGTTGGAGCCGTTTCCGAGATCCTGAATATATATATATATATATATAGGTATATATATATATATATACAAGAATTGCTCGTTTAAAGATATAAGATAAGATTTTTACATAGGTATAATAGGTATATATTAGTAGACCAACGACACGCTCAGGAATTTCCGGGAAATGCTTTTAATTGTTTCAGGACCCGCAACAAATTTAATTGGAACAGAAAAACAGGAGGAGTTAGAAGAGATTCCATTGCCCTCTTATGCAAAGCAGAGCACATGAATCAAAATTAGCTAATAAGGCAGTAAATAAAAGGATGTACAACACGACTTTAACCCTTTAGGCCTATATGTGAGCTTTAGAATCGGTGGCATTAGAAGATATGGCAAAAACGCCTAAACGCACGGCAATTTTCTCGAGTTGCTACAAGGTCTCTGTAGTATATTACCCCAGACGTGACTGTGTAACCGACTCGTTACGGCAGAGAATGCACTCCCAAAGGATGTGGTGAATTGGTTGTTCAAAATCACAGTTAGAGGTTGAACATTGAAATGGTGAAGTTACTAGTATAAAATAGAATAATTTACTTCTGAAATTCCCATGGCCAGTAAAGAATCGGGCCACATGGTCGGGCACCTTTTATTATAGGCGATTAAAAAAATATGTGCATGGTTAATTAAGTGTATGGTGTATTACAAAACTTTCTCATTTCGAGAATACCGCACAGGATAATGAAAATTAATATTCTTAAAATATTACCTTGGATAATAAAGCGCCTGTAAAGTACTATAAAGAACCTTTGCAATATAATATTTTGTTAAAACAAGACAGGTAACTAGCAAAAACACGTTATGTGCCAACTAACGCTGGCACCATAAATTGAAGAAGCTCCGGTTTTGTTTCAATGTTCCCAGTTTATTTTTGCGTCTATGCTTTTCTGTTTTTATTTTTCTATAAATCTCTTTAACTGTAAGCAATTTCGGCTTATCCGTTATTGGTATAGAGGTGAGATGAACTGTGTTTTCATTTTCTGTTTTCGGCATGGATTTTGCTGTAAATGCCCCTATCTGACATCTCAAGGGGCAGTTTTGTTTGTATGAAATTCGCGATATCAAAGTATTATTTGTGTCTAAGGTCGTTTAATCAAGAAATACGAGTTCAGATCCTAATTTAGATACAATAAAGGTGTACAGGTTTCGATAAGGTTCCCTATTCATTTTTGTATCAGATGAAGCCATTTTTTTTTTTCATACAAATATTTTCCTGTTTATGATTATGATTGTAGATGATTATATCTCCACATTTCACCATCATCTAAGCTCATATACGTATCACTGGTGAGCTCCGGCATCTACCATTGTGTAAGGAATTTAACCCACTATACTATGTTGGTCAGACGTATAGGGTTTTATTTTTCAAATTCAAATCATTTATTATGTATAAACCCCGCGGGGGCACTTACATATTGTCATTTTTTTTTTACAATTTTCTTAAAGTTATAATTACCGCCGGATCGGAACGCGACCGCACTGTGAAGATCCGGCAAGAAACTCAGCGGGATTGTCTATTTTTTATTTTTTTTTTTAATTTCAGGTGTTCCTTCTCTTGCAAGGAGGTTATCTGCATATTATAATCTCTTAGTCGCCTTTTACGAACACCTCGAGCAAGATAGGAGGTCATCATTATCGTCTCAGCCTTTACCTTTATACCTACTATACCACGTTGGTCAGACGTGTTGTTATAGGGTTTAATATCGAATTTTCATTCTCTTACATGGATATTATCTGCATAATATATCCCTTAGTCGCCTTTTACGACATCGACAGGTAAGAGAGGGGGTGATAAATTGTATTCTTATTCCATCATCACACGAAGACTCCAGTGATGATGCTGAATTTATAGTATACTAGCAATCCGCCCTCGCTACGCTTCGGTTTTAGTCGTTTTACCCGCGTAGTTCCCGTTCCCGTGGGAATACCAGTATAAAATATAGCCTATGTTACTCCCTGATATTATAGCTTTCCATTGGTGAAAGAGTTTTTTAAATCGGTCCAGTCGTTTTGAAGATTACCCGGAACAAACAGACAGACAGACAAAAAAATATAAAGTGATTTTTAGGCAAATGTATAAAGCAAATAACTGTGTGAGCATGAAAAAGGCCTATTATTTTGACATTACAAACAGACACTCCAATTTTATTTATTGGTATAGATATTTATAGTTAACTATAACAATCTTATGTTCTGTGGTGGTGGTTATAAATACTACTAGCCTTTCATTGATCGTGGGTTGCACATAAGACGATTAACATCGACCTAGGCGGACTCTATTTAATTCCGTCTGCTGAAAAATTACATCGTTATCTCAATCCATCAGACTATCATAGTATTTTTTTTTTTAGGGTTGGGTTGCGGTCGGCGCGCTCCTCGCACCACTCCGTCCGGGGCGACAGAGGGTCGCCTTCGCCGTTGGGCCGACCACCGGAGCAGGGTGACTTGACGTCAGTGGTCGGCTCGACGGAATACCCCATATTTGGGGTACCCTCCCGTCGACCGACGTCCCCTCCTCGGGGAGGACGTCTGTCTTTCTTCACACGATTGGCCTCTCAACAGGTGACGGACTAATTCCCCGGTCACGTCACCCGCGGCCTCGGCTAGGGCGGCATGAGGCGCAATATTTATTATACTGTTAAGAAATCGACACACATGTAATGGTTCGCAATAATAAATATCCTTCATACCTTCATCTCTACTCATTCACGTCCCACTGCTGGGATCGAGCCTACTCCATATTAGGAGGGACATTGACCTATTATACTATGCTGATCAGACGGGTTGGTATAGGGTTTTATTTCGAGTGTTCCTTCTCTTGCATCGATGTTATACGCATATTCAATCCCTCAGTCATCTTTTACAACATCTACGGGCAAGATAGTGTATTCTTACTTCGTCATCACACGGGAATTCCTTCCTCGTCCTTCCTTACTAGCTAAAATATCCCATTATTTGTCAAGAGCTCTATTAAAAATGGGAGTGAAAATATGTAGTTAATTTTCTCACGCTGACCACACAGATCAGCATAAGATATTCTTTCAAGTTTTATTCTTTTGTAGCGATATTATTTACATGGCTTAGTCGTTTTTATTTACAGTTAGAACCAATGTTGGTGGCTTATGGACCTTCCATCATCATACAAAATTATCTTCATTATACCATCGATGAGTTTGTTTTTCCAATTGGGTATTGATGCTTGATATTATGTAGAATAAACTACTGTAAAGGCTTTTTTTTGCCAGTAGATGCATGGCCCGTGTGGGCCACCTAAGACAAGGATTTGATGTGAGTAATCAGCCTTAATATGGTGAGCAGTAAGTAGCTAAGTAGCTAATACGACAAGTTTTTTTCTGCATTCAGTTGGTTAGTAAAAGATGACTAGTCTGTAATCTGTCAAAAAATACAATTCATCGCTCTCTTGCCCGTGGATGTCAAAAATCAGGATCCTCAGGATAACAAGCATACAACGTCTATGCAAGAGAAAGAAATCTCGAAATAAAATTCTATACCAACCCGTTGGACCAGCGTGGTACAGTAGATTAATATCCCTCCTATTATAGAGAAGGCTCGAGCCCAGCAGTGGGTCGTATATGAGCAGAGATGATGATGGTAAAATTTATCTTTAAGCAAAAGTTGTTTTGTACATATTTTGCAAAATGTCTCTTAGCACTGATATTACATATCTTGTAAGTGGGTAAGTATTATAGTTGTATTATTAACTTGACCGAGCAAATACACTCTAGACTATTCCGAGTAAAAGAGCATGTTTAAACAGCGTCCATTTCCAGTTTAACTAAACTTACTTTTAATATAGTCCTGGATTGTTGAGAATTTTTGTATTTAATTCCTAAGACTGCGGATCTCATTTTGTTATAAGAGGTAAGATCGATATTATCTTGGGGAGAGCTTTGTCCCGGAGTGTTTATATTAAAATAAAAACTAAGATATAAATCACTATTTAACCTTACGTTTTTCAACAATAAGTTTTTAAATGAATAACTATATTAGATAAGTTTTAAATCTGGGGGCACGGCAGTGCCCCCGCTAAGTCGAGCAAAAAAAAAAGGGGAAAACGCAACACTGCCGTAACATACTTTTCTCGAAGCCATTCAGGCCATTTTCGACCCCCTATAACTTCGTTGTTAATAAAGCTAGAAAGCTGAATTTTAGTAACCTAGCAGGCCTTGTATACACATTGTGTATTTTAAATTTCATTCAATTTGAACCAATAGTTTAAGAATTATAACTAGTCAAAATTTCGTAATTTTGTCACTCACTGACTGACTGACCGATCATCAATATTAAAGAGGCACTTCTAGTAGACATAGAGACTTAAAATTTAGAATACAATTAGTATTTAGGATATAGATGAAGGAAAAATTATGAAACATTATAATTTTCGTCCAGTTTCCGAGATACACTAACTGCATAAATAATTTTGTAAACCCATATAAATATATAGGATTACAAAGTTACATTTGCAGTTAATGAAAAGTAACTTTGTAGAAAATAAGAATACATTTGTCGCCATCATTGCTTCTCTATGGGAATCATAACAACCGGCTAAAGACTGCGCAGATGACGTAGTGGTTAAGATACCAACGTACCGTGCTAGTGTCGCGGGTTCGAATCCCATGCAAGACAACACCTTGTACAAATTCCCTCCCATTGTGGAGGAGGCCCGAGCCCAACAGTGGGACATATGAGGGCTGCGATGATGATGCGATGTTGAATTATATGTTTGTAAAGTCCCCCACAATATAAGGATTATTATTCCCTTAGTGCAAGGCGTTGTCATTTAAAAAAAAGATTCAACAGGAAGGAGAGTGGGCAGCAGCTCTGGCCGGTGAAATGTATGATATCTCACTGCGAAACCAACCCGCCTACTAAACGTGGCGACTACGTCATTATTCCTCATAAGGCGAAGAAAAATAAGCTCTAGTCATGGCAACTCTGTTACCCTTGAGCGTCGTCGGATGCAGGTGCCACAGTACCGCACTTTATGGTGAAGCATGAGGGGGGGTTTATGTTCTACAGTAGACGGCGATAGCCTGAATGATGATTGGCATAATAGGTGTAGACAGATACGTAGATATAATTATGTTCAAAGATTACTTGTAAAATGGTCAATCAACTTAATGAAAAAGCAAGAGTGGGACGTGTCTTATGAAATTGTACCAGAATCTCCCAAAGTATTAAGCAAACTAAATTGCCTGAAATGTATCTGAAAGAAAGAACGCCATCATTAGGCTCGATTGCCATCAAAGCGGAGAGGAGACTAGAGGAGATGTGTTTCGAAAAACAATCAAATTTCTTTATTTCCACATCTCTCCGCTTAGTTTAGGTAGAATTGACTCAAGCGGAAAGGAGAGATGTCTCATTTTTCAGAGAGTGTGCTCGAAGAAAATCCTTTGTTGGTATTCAATAAGTAGAAGATACCGGCAAGGCAAATAAATAGGTCTATCTACAAAAAGAAATGAGATACCATGTTTTTGATGGTATTCCAATTTTTTGAAGCAATTGATTTGTTTTTAATATTATATGCAAGAGAAATTAAGTTTTAATTTAAGAGGAAGATAGCTCGAAATATAATTTTAAACCACCCCGATTGATCAGGGGTTAATATCGATCCTATTATGGAGGAGGTTCGAATCCAACAGTGGGAATTATGGGTTGAAATAATGATGACTATACTATACTATACCATACCATACCACACCACACCACACCACACCACACCACACCACACCACACCACACCACACCACACCACACCACACCACACCACACCACACCACACCACACCACACCACACCACACCACACCACACCACACCACACCACACCACACCACACCACACCACACCACACCACACCACACCACACCACACCACACCACACCACACCACACCACACCACACCACACCACACCACACCACACCACACCACACCACACCACACCACACCACACCACACCACACCACACCACACCACACCACACCACACCACACCACACCACACCACACCACACCACACCACACCACACCACACCACACCACACCACACCACACCACACCACACCACACCACACCACACCACACCACACCACACCACACCACACCACACCACACCACACCACACCACACCACACCACACCACACCACACCACACCACACCACACCACACCACACCACACCACACCACACCACACCACACCACACCACACCACACCACACCACACCACACCACACCACACCACACCACACCACACCACACCACACCACACCACACCACACCACACCACACCACACCATACATTACTATACTATACTATACTATACTATACTATACTATACTATACTATACTATACTATACTATACTATACTATACTATACTATACTATACTATACTATACTATACTATACTATACTATACTATACTATACTATACTATACTATACTATACTATACTATACTATACTATACTATACTATACTATACTATACTATACTATACTATACTATACTATACTATACTATACTATACTATACTATACTATACTATACTATACTATACTATACTATACTATACTATACTATACTATACTATACTATACTATACTATACTATACTATACTATACTATACTATACTATACTATACTATACTATACTATACTATACTATACTATACTATACTATACTATACTATATACTATACTATACTATACTATACTATACGTTAATATGTTCCGTTTTTGATTCAATAAATCATTCATAACCCCCGACGCAAAAAGTGGGGTGTTATAAGTTTGACATCGATGTCTGTCTGTCTGTATGTGTGCGTCTATCTATGGCATCGAAGCGTTTAAACGGATGGATCGATTTCGATGTGGTTTTTTTTCATTTGAAAGCCAGTTTTCTTGAGGTAGTTTTTAACTATGTTTAGTTAATATCGGTCCAACAGTGTAAGAGTTTCAGCTCTTTTCCAAAGTTAAGTAATGGCGTATAACTACTCGATTAAGTGCTTCACGGGTGTCAGTATAATCTTTAAATGACAATTAATTGATAATTCCTGTTGAAGAGAGCGCCATACTTTTTGTTTATTTTATTTTGTATCGGAGGTTTATTCAAAATTTAAAATTTCTCTTATTGAATTTCGAATAACGACTAATTTGTAATTCAAGCTGGGCATTAACTCTTTGCCGAATCTTTAGAATAAAAAATCACTTATCATCATCATCACAGCTCATATACGCCCCACTGGTGATCTTGAGCTACCTCCAAATAGAAGGGACTACACCACGCTTATCAAACGGGTTGGCATGGGGTTTTATATCGTGGTTTTCTTCTCCCATAGATGTTAAAATGCATATTATATCCCTCAATCGACTTTTACGACGACCACGCAATAGACAGGGAGTGATGAAACTTATTATTCCATTACTACACGGTATTTAGAAATACGCTATTGATCTCAAAATTATTGCCACGAAGTATGTAGCAACGTTCCGTATCCTCCACATCATATATTCTATGACATAAAATGTCACAGGTTATTGGAAATTCAAATTTACGATGACGTTAGGTAAATGGTGGGCAGCTTAAAATTTTAGATATTCACGATAAAACCGTTTCCGTGCAGAATCCATTTCAGGCAAAACTGGCAGGTATATTCATTGTTAATATCATTATTGAATAGTAGTTTTCATTTCGTGTGGTGACTAAGTAGGAATACAATTCACCACCCCCTTTCATAACCGTTGGTGTAAAAGAAGACTAAGGAATTAGAACACGCAGTTTACACGTATGAAAAAGAAGGAACACTTTAAATAAAATCCTTTTCAAATCCGTCTGACCAGCGTAATATAGTCGGTCCATTTCCTCTACATTATGGAGGAGGCTCGAGCCCAGTAGTGGGACACAGAAGAGGTAAGATAAAGCAGTTTCATTCATCATCATCTCAGGTCATATACGTCCCAATGAAAATAAATAAATGTAATATTAGCAATTTATTATTAAGGTTAAATTTAATAACGTCATAATAAATTTCGAAGAGTGGTATCAAGTGCAAGATAACTCTTTTTTGGGGTGGGCTACGGTCAGCGAACCCGCCGCCTGGCTCCGTCCGGGGCGACAGAGGGATGGTGCGCGGTCCCGTAAACCACCCGTGGCACGTCGCCTTCGTCGTTGAGCCGACTATCGGTGCAGAGTAACTTGTCTTCAGGACGCAGTACCCTCTCCTCTCGATGTCCCCCTCCTCAGGGATGTCGTTCACCGTCGAGCGGTCGGCCTCTCGGCGGAAGGTAAGATTTACACATTTTTCAATGTACCCACCTTTACAGATTATATTAAATATTCATACACTACGTCATTAATTCGGTTCTAATCAACTCTAATTTGCTCTAAAAACTAAGCTATATTAGAGTATTTTCATTATGGGACTAATCCCACTACACATTCCCACCACTCCTGTAAACCAGGATCCGCAATGGTCTCCGTATAAGACAACTAAGTTTGACGCTCAGGAAGTCCTGGGAAACGCTTTTAACTGTCTTGGGACCGCAACATATTTAAATATAAAAGAAAAACAAGAGGAGTTGGAGAGATTCCACTCCCCTCCTATGCAAAGCGAGAGACATGAAGAAATGCGGGCTAATAAGCAAGTAAATAAGAAGATGTACAACTACGTGAAGCGCAGCAGTACAGGACCACGAATTTAACAAAGCTTTAGGGACCTATATGTCAGCTTTAGGATGGGTTGTAATAGTAGATATGGCAAAATGCTTAAACGCATGGAAATACTCTCGAGTTTTATTCTCGTATTCTCCCAGACGTATTTTGCAGACTGTCTAACATGAGGTCCCGCACGTTACGGCTGTTTGTTCAAAATCGGCATTATTAATCGGAGTATATTCCAATATACAAAATACTCTATTGATAAGATTGAATATCAGTATTATGATAGAAATCGATTTCCATGTAAATATGTAGCTTCAAAGTTAAATCAAAAGCACGATTTTCAAACATTTCGAAATTATATTTCATAAAATATCATGCCGTTCAAAGAGTGAAGAAAATATTGTAGAGAAATCTACACGCATGAAAGATTTACTCGATGGTAGCATGTCTACCAACCAGCTTCGGATCAACATAACGAAATTTATATTTTATTTTGTATATGTATATATTTTGAAGCGGTAAATCCGCTTCAAAATATATAATATATATATAATATATATAACCCAGACGATATTCCATGTCATATTCCGCTGAAACTTTTTAAAATGACTGAATTTTGATTAGATTTTAAGCACGTTTTTTTTTGGAAAATAGGAAAAAGAAATGAATTGGTATGTAAAAAAGGCTCGTTTTCAACTCCCATAAATACTTTTTCAAAACGCCATCCACGCTCCTTCTATTATTATTAAGAGGGAATTTAAAAACACACGATAGTGGTAGGACCACACTATTGGCAGTTGTCTGTCTACAGTCGCGGGTCGGTCTGTCCGGGGTAGTATCATACTCTCGTAGAAAATCGACGTCTGAGTAGTAGCAATTTGTTACTGGGCTTCGTTCGGTGAGCGAGCGAGCCTGAAGCCTAACTTTTTGAGGGTGTTTATGTGTGGTGCGTTTTGGTGATCTTTAGTTTCACCGAACCTCGTTGCACACATTCACACTCTCTTTATTTTCTTCACGGTAGGCTGCGGCATTGCAATGGACCATGAGCGGCAGCAACACTTACCATTAGGTGTACTGTTTGCTCGCTTGCCACTGTTTGCAATAAAAAAAGTAATATTTCCGTGTGGTGAGGAGTAAGAAAACAATTCGTCACCCCCTTGCCTGTGGGTGTCGTAAAAGACGACTAGAGTATATAATATACAAATAACGTCAATGCAAGAGAAGTGAAACTTAAAATAAAACTTTATGCCAACACGCTTGACCAGCGTGGTATTGTAGGTCAAATTCCCTCTCAAAAACGGGGAAGTCCCAGCCCAACAATGTGACAAAGGAGCAAAGCAACAGAAAAAATACCCTGAAGTTTTATTTCGATAACTTTTCTTAATTCCAATTGAACTTCTAAAATATTATTTTAATTTCAAATGAACTTCCAAAACATTTTTATCACTTTCGGTCCCTAGCATCTTTGAATTATTAGGGGCAAACTTTTAATCTGTCTTAAAAAGTGATTCCACATTTCTAAATCTCAGAAGTGTTACTTAACAGTTTGAAAATTATAATTATTTTTCCTAGCGATTATAAGCCCAAGCGATTTTTATATATACCCATAATATTAAAAGAATTTGCCGTGTGGTGACGGAGTAAGAATACAATTCACCACTCCCTATCTTGCCCGTGGATGTCGTACAAGACGACTATGGGATATAATAGGCACATAACATCTGTGCAAGAGAAGGAAAACTCGAAATCAAACCCTATACCAACATGTCTGACCAGCATGGTATAGTAGGTCAAATTCCCTCCCATTATGGAGGAGGCCCGAGCCCAACAGTGGGACGTATATGGGCTGAGATCATGATGATTAAAAGAATAGAGAAAAAATCCGATGTAAATATTAGAGAAATAAATATAATAGCATTTTTTTTGGGGGTGGGTTACGGTCGGCGCACTCCTCGGTTAACTCCGTCCGGGGCGACAGAGGGGCGGCGCGCGGCCCCGAAGCCCACCCCTTTAGCACGTCGCCTTCGTCGTTGAGCCCACTACCGGTGCAGAGTTCCTTGACTTCAGTGGTCGACCCGACGGAATACCACGACGGAGTACCCTCTCCCATATAAAGCATATATAAAGCATTTAAATCGCTTTTTTTCACGTATCCAATAAAGTGGTTCCATGTGGTGACGGAGTAAGAATACAATTCACCACTCCCTATCTTGCCCGTGGATGTCGTAAAAGACGATTAAAGGATGTGACACATATAACATATAAGCAAGAGAAGAAAAACTTAAATTAAACCCTGTATTAACACGTCTGACCAGCGTAGTACAATTGATCAATTTCCTTCTCGTTGTGGAGGAGGCTCGAGCCCAATAGTGGGACGTATTTGAGGTGTGATGATGATGATACTTTCTTCGCGGTAGGCAACGGCCTTGTAAAGGTTTATAACCAGTAGCGACACTTACCATCAAGTGTACTATACGCTCGTTTGCCACCGTTTGCAATAAAATAAACTTTAGTTACTTGGCATATTATTGCTTTTGGTAGCTGATGATCAGGCAGTCCACCTGAATCGCTTGCTGCTTCTAGATCTTCGTAATTGCAGGTGATTAGTCAGATCAGTGCTTATTATAAATGGGGTTTGGACCTTCATCACTCCTTAAATCTTTATCACAATTTATGTAGTAACTATTATAGCAACCCACCTTCGCTTCGCTACGATTTCAGTCGCCTTATCCGCGTAGTTCCCGTTCCCGTGGGAATACCGGGATAAAATATAGCCTATGTTACTCCCTGGTAGCATTCCATTGGTAAAATAATTAGATTTATTAAAATCAGTTCGGTTTTTTAAGCGTGAAAGCGTAACAAACAAACAAACTTACTTTCGCATTCATAATATTAGTAAGAATTAATTATTTAAAGCATAACGAGTCATGTTCTAGGTAAACATGGTTTTATCTTTTTGCATTGTCATAAAGAGAACAAAAGCGAGTATCGTTAATCAAATAATGTGAAACATTAGTTTACCTTCTACGCTAATGAACACATAGTTATTTAACCGCGGCGCTGATGGAGCTTCTCTGATAGTAAGTAACCAAATTCTATTTGATTAACACCATAAAAGTAATATATGATGTGAAATAAAGCTATTTTTACGGATTTCAATGTCCATATATTTTTTATTATTCTCTAAAATAAACTTTAATATGCCAGTGAAATCTACACGGCATCATACTCCATTAAGTGTAACCGTAGTACCTACTAATTACAAACAAAATAGTTTCTTGTGGCGACCGTGTTATAATTGCTTATAATCTACTCAATTATATTATTAACTAGCAACCCGCCCTCGCTTCGCTTCGGTTCTATAACCGTTATAGTCGTTTTACCCGCGTAGTTCCCGTTCCCGTGGGAATACCGGGATAAAATATAGCCTAGTTTACGCCCTGATATTGGTGAAAGAATTTTTGAAATCAGTCCAGCCGTTTTGAAGATTACCCGGAACAAACAAACAGACAGACAGACAGACAAAAATTTTTAATTGCTATTTTAGGCATAGGTGTCGTGCAAATAACCATGTGAGCATGAAAAAGCCATTATTTACCCATCCAGCCATCATTACTATTATTTTGACATTACAAACAGACACTCCAATTTTATTTATTGGTATAGATTTATGCTACTTAATTATAACTTTAATGTCCATTCTCATTATTAGTATAAAATATAACATATTAGCGGGGACCTAAGCTATCCGATGTATATCAAGTGTTTTAATATTTTTCGGTTGCCGTTGGTCTTCCAAATAAAAATAAATAAATAAATATCATGAAGGTCACGAGAGGAATGCTAAGAATTTTTCAAAAATCTAAAATTCATATATAAACATGATAAGGATAATCCAATTCGTATCGAACCTGCATAACATGTACTATCATTCTAATACAGATGAAAAAAGGGTAAATTATATTCTGTAAGATTTTGGCTAAGATTCACAACCAATTAACTGCTAAATAGACTGCTACCCTTCTTTAAAATGCAATCGCCGTTCATAGAAACTTATTTAGAATTCACTTAGAACAGAGTAGAGGTCTTAGTTTCAATGTTATTTGCAAGAAATTCGTCTCCACTCACAATACAAGACTGTGGGATGGATTAAACACTCATATTACAAGACTGTGGGATGGATTAAATACAAAATAAGTCATTGCCCTTTTCATTTCCGCAATGAAGAATGAGCAAAGGCACTCCATATTAACTTTATATCTAAATATTTTTTTTCTTTATATCTTATATAAAATTGTCGACTGTCGACAGTCGTTTGTTATAGCAGCAGGCCGGCCTGTCTAGAGTAGTACTATAGTCTTGCAGAAAATCGATGTCTGTGTAGAAGCAATTTGCCCAACATTCTAAGGGTGTTTGCGTGTGGCGGCTTTTGGTGATACCTTTAGTATCACGGAACTTCATTGTACGCATTCACCCTCCCTTCACATTCTTCACGGTAGGCAGTAGCCTAGTAAAGATCTTTGAGTGACAGCGTACTACCGGTTGGTGGCAAACACCAAGATAAATAAAAAAAAACTTCAACAAAGCCGAATATGAATCGTGGCAATCGGATCAAATCCAATTTTGGAGAAGCTTATGTTTAACAATCGATGTTAGGTTAATGGATGATGAATGACGACACGGTTAAATTACAGCAGTTGATATAATTATAAAAATGATTTTATATTTGAACCCTTCATAGTCACAAATACTACAAATATTACTGTTTCTTACCACTTGTTCGCCACAAAAAATTGCTGCAAAACAAAGCTCTGTCTTAAATGCCTAAACAAAGTCATTCAGTACCTGACAAGTCGGCGTAAAATAATCCCAGGCGATATAAATTTGCCTATGAATTGCCTACTTTAGCCAGCTAAGAAATAAATTTATGCAACTTTTTGCGGTAAGCTGAGTTTTTGTGTTAATTCGTTTTGTTTGCGCGGTCATTTTTGAAAAGTGAGAAAAATTAGGTTTGCTTAGGCCGTAAGCCGGATAATACGCCCCAATTAATCTTTGACAAAATAATGTTTTTATTTACTTTTCTGATGGTAAAATAAATAAAAGGGACTGACTCGTTAGACCATTGAATGAATATTCTGTCGGTTATGAATTTACGGACTTCAATCCCGGTTCGGCAAAAGGTATTTTTTTAAGATTTAGTCGTAATAAATTTATTCATCATCATCATCTCAGACCATATACGTCCCACTGTTGGGCTCGGGCCTCCTCCATAATAGAAGGGTAATTTACCTACTATATCACGCTGGTCAGACGTGTTGGTATAGGGTTTTATTTCGAGTTTTCCTTCTCTCGCATAGATGTTATATGCGTTTTATATCCCTTAATTGTCTCGTACGATCACCCACAGGTAAGATAAGGGGTGGTGAATTATATTCTTACTCCGTCACCACACGGACAATAAATAAATTTATTCGTCGTAATTAAATTATAATAGCTTGCAGTTTGGATCTTTGCGTGTGAATTAATATTGCCTATGGTGATGGAGTAATAATACACCACCCCTTTTTCTAATCGTTGGTATCACTGTCATATGCTTTCTGCATATCACTGTCATATGCTTTCATATCTATAAAAGACAAGGAAATATTGACATAACACACTACGCCAGCCCGTCTGGATGGCAGCGTAGGCGCGACTGTCTGCGCCTCATGCCGCCCTAGCCGAGGCCGCGGGTGACGTGACCGGGGAATTAGTCCGTCACCCGCTGAGAGGCCGACCGCGTGAGGAAAGACCAACGTCTTCCCCGAGGGGGGGACGTCGGTCGATGGGAGGGTACCCCACTAGGGGGTATTCCGTCGGACCGACCACTGATGACAAATAACCCTGCTCCGGTGGTCGGTCCAACGACGAAGGCGACGTGGTGTTCGGGTGGGTTGCGGGTGTGCATGCTTACGCCCCTCTGTCGCCCCGGACAAAGTGGTGCGAGGAGTGCGCCGACCGTTACTCACCCCAAAAAAAAAGCCCGTCTGGATGTGAAAGGCCGATTTCCAAAAAAGTTTTTTTAAATAATTTAGCATGTGAAATGATCTTAGTAACTTTGAAATAAACTTTTTTGTGATTTTTATATATTTAATCACAGAAGTACCCAGTGGTACTGAGTCTTCCCATGATCATAAATGCCGCAAACTATTCGAAACGTTGAAAAAGCAAAAATAAAAAATGTGGTGTCGTGGGACACCAGGTAGGAACGAAGTTCCTTCGGCTAATGTAGAATCGACACAATTTGCAAAAAAAATCAAAATTCAGGGCTCTTTTAGTTGGTGTCCTTGTTCCGAACATTGTTAGTTTCTAATTATAAAATTTATTGTGACTAAACTATTGGGTGTAGGCTCTTGAAATTTAGGTTTTTAGTATTAAATCGGTTCTACTGGAAATTCTATGAGGTTTGTCAAAAATCCGGAGTTCCTGCGGTCAAAGATTTATGGCAGTTTGGGGTTCGAACGATGTTTCACATCAAAAAACGGGGAGGAGGGAAGTTTCGAATAGGCTAAGGGTAGTCCGGGCGGCAATGTCAGGTGCAAGGGGGGTCAAAATTTCTATCAAAAATGGTCTAGCACTTATAGTTTTTGAGATACGGCGGTCAAAACAATTGTAGGTTGAACGATGTTTCACATCAAAAGAAGGGAGGGAAGTTTCTAATGGGGGGTAGGGGTAGTCCGTGCGGCAATGTAAGGTGCAAGGGGGGTCAAAATTTCTATCAAAAATGGTCTAGCACTTATAGTTTTTGAGATACGGCGGTCAAAACAATTTCGTCTCATTTAACGGTTTTATTCCACGCACTTTTTCTTACGGTTTTATTCTTACGGTTTTACTATCACATTTTTTTCAGTTCGGTCGCGCAGCAAAATCTCTATCTCCTCCAAGCCTGCCGTAAGGAACTTCGTTCCAATAATCTAATGTAAACTCGATAAGTTCCGTAAAAGTAGTTTTATTTCATCGCTGTTTATGTTATAGGTCTTTTTGAAAATAGAGCCTGCTGCCCATTCCGTGATAGCAAGGGGTGTTAACATATTGTATTTTTAAACTGTCATCACAAGGAGCAATTTGCATTACTAAACTGAGTTACCCAAGATCTCAAAGGCATACACTTCAACAGTTTTATTTTCAGAAAAATACAGCTGCGAATATAAGAATGTACCTGCAATGCTAACCGCATTTATCAAGCTCTTAACAGGCCTAGAAAATGTTAAGTAAAAGTTAAGGATAAACCTCGGTCATATCTGACTTCAGCAATCATTATTCTTACAAACTAGTTTTTGTATTGAAACGTTCTTGCTTTTTTGTTGAAAACAAGATAAATGGTATCGTCGACTTTGGCTTTGTGAAATATAGGTACGAGTGTATTCAAGTGGTAATTTTAAATAGAAAATACATTTGTTCTATATTACTTTGAATTTGTTGACTAGTTTTTCCTTATTTGTCTTTTTATTGGGTCTCTTTCAGTAGCTACTCTTGAATAAGAATTTGATTTACTGTATTATATCATCATCATCATTTCAGCCTATCGCTGTCCACTGCTGGACGTAGGCCTCCCTTATATTACGCCACAGATTGCGGGTCATAAACTCACTAGTTGGGATACCCTTCTGAGATCGTTGGGCATGGTGCAAGCTCACAGGGTTATTTTACTATGGAGCTTTTATTACCTTCTAATTATGACCATCGCATGCTATGTCATCGATCAATCGCGATCGTGAGTGTACGTCAATACGGTACGCTACGAAAATGTCAAAATCTAATAGATTAAAGTGTGCAAATTGCAACATAGTAATATGTGAAGTGTTAGCGTTCATTCAAAATAAATTAGATGTGATGGACGAACTAAGTCTTATTCGAATATGCGAGAGTGCTTTTAGTGCCGAACATATTGAACTAGCTAAATCGTTACTTTTTGAATCTCTGCAAAAAAGTGTTACTATTAGGAAACGACAGGGTAAAACTCAGCGAAACCTTGATGATATTGTTACGCTTTTAAAAGAGACAGATCCTGAAAATATACCTATTTTTGTGGCAAGAGACCTCGAGAAACTACCCCCCATCACATTTGATCATATTGATGTGACACCGTTATTAAAAAAGATTGTTCTGATGCAGGCGACTATTGATGAAGTTCGTGCTAATTATATTTCGAAAAAGTATCTTAACGAAATTATGTTAGATTACTGTAAATCTCCATCTTTCGAGGATAAACTTAATATCAATCTCAGACGTGGAGGGTATCTGAAGAATAATTCTATGATGGACAGTGGACCGGAGGCACTCCCGGCATATGACTATAGGGATGGTTGCCAGTTATTGGATCAAACCAGTGACGGTGGTGGTTCGCTTCCACATAAACTGCATCCCACGTCAACCACGCCACCACAGAGATCGCATGAACGTGACGAACCAGCTGCTAACAAGATACCGAGCGTGAATGACGTCGCATGCACATCACCACAGCAGCTTGAGACAACACAAGCGGGCAGAGTAGTGTCTACAGTCGATAAATGTGTTCATAATAACAACAACAATATAACAACAACATCGAGGCGAAAATTATCCTACGCTGAGACAGCTAGTCATGGTGATGGGTGGACGGTACCAACTAAAGATGCCCAATGGATTTTGGTACAAAATAAGAGATTAAGGAACAGATTTATTACAAAAAGAGGAAATGCAGTTGCCGAATCAAAAGAAAATGAAAAATTTAAAGCAGCGGAAACGAAAATACCGTTATTTATTTCAAACGTTCACACTGATGTATGCGAACAAGATATTATTGATTATATTCACAACAAGACAGGGAAAACTGTTTCTCTTGTAAAAATTAAAATGAAAAATAGAAAAAATTATAATGCATACAAGGCCTACGTTATGAAATGTAAACTAGACATATTTCTAGATGAGAAACTATGGCCATCGGGCATTTCTTTTAGACGCTTTGTGAATTTTAGGCAAAGTGCAAACATAGACTCTGGTGCGGTGACCACTATTAATCAAAACCTAAATGGATGATTATGAAAATAGAACTTTTAGTAAAATTATTAGTTATAATTGTAAATCTGTGAAGAGATCCTGGGAAGGTGTTAAAGTATTATGCCAGTCAGCTGATGTGGTGGCGCTTCAGGAGACGTGGCTTTTGCCACACGAACTACCCTTGCTGAGCACTATACACGAGGATTTTAGTGCAACGGGCACCTCCGCGGTGGACACATCGGCAGGTCTTCTTATGGGTCGACCCTACGGTGGAGTAGCTATATTATGGCGGAAAAGTGCGTTTAATTCTGTATCTATTATTAAGTGTAATAACGTTCGAGTGACGGGGATAAAGCTAACAGTGAGTAATAGAAATATAGTTATATTTAGTGTTTACATGCCAACAAACAGTAGCGATAATTTACCTATGTTTACAAATTGTCTCAGTACGATACAGTTTGTGATAGAAATGGAGGAGAAATATGGAACTGAAGCATTTTATGTGTTGGGTGATTTTAATGCACACCCAAACGAATTATTTTTTAATGAATTAATAAATTTTTGTAATGATCATTCATGGTGCTGCGCTGACGTACATATATTAGGTCCGCAGTCGGGTACATATACGTTTCGCAGTAAATCTCATGGCTGCGTGAGGTGGTTAGATCACTGTATTGCAACTCATTCTGCACTTTCGGCTATAAAGAATGTGTGGGTTCAGGAGGATGTGTATTGGTCTGATCATTATCCTCTAATAATAGAATGTAATTTGTATAAATTAAATGTAAAATATAAGTATAATATTGACAATTATGATATTAAGAAACAAATAATTTGGGGACAGAGGAGTGTGAATCAAATTAAGGAATATTGTAAAATATGTGATTACAAACTTAATAATATAAATTTGTCACCTACGCTAGGAGAGTGCTGTCAGTTTATATGTCACAACTCTAGTCATTGTTTATTAATTGATGAACTGTACAATAAAATTATTTCTACACTAACAGAGGCGGCAATAGCGACTTGTAAACATAGAAATAATATAAATAAAAAACGTTTTCATGTCACTGGGTGGAATGAATACGTTGCTGGCGCGCACCGTGACGCTCGAATTAAATTTAAGAAGTGGGTAGTAGCTGCTAAGCCCACTAGTGGCATATTGTATCGTGAAATGTTAGAAACAAGAAAAGTATTTAAATCTAGACTAAAGTCATATCAAAATAGACAAGAACAGATAAAAATGAATTCTTTAGTTTCTAATCACATGAATAAAAAGTTCAATAACTTCTGGCAAAATGTTAATGGTTTAAATATTAAAACGAGCCTCCCGGTGACCGTCGGCGGTTTTAATGACCACAAAACCATTGCAAATATGTTTAGAGAACATTTTACGGTCCGATCGTCCTTGAGTCCTAGGACAATGAATGTTTGCGATGCGGGGGCCGCCATATCGAAGCGCAGTGATGTTATTAAAAATATGCTACGTGGCAAATCGCCTGGTTATGACGGCCTCAGTATCGAACATTTCAAATATGCTGGAGAGAATTTGCCTAATATGTTGTCTATATTGTTTAATCTATGTATATCGCATTCATATCTACCTGAGCCTCTTATGCGTACTATTGTTGTACTTGTTTTAAAAAATAAAACGGGGGACTCGTCTGACAGGTCTAACTACCGACCCATATCACTGGCTACCACTGTGGCCAAGGTTCTTGACAGCCTGTTAAATGCGGAATTCACAAAAATAGTGGATATAATAATAATTTTATTTCAGACCATGTCCATATAAAAAGCTTAACTATGTCTAGTACTAATTAAAACTAAGTTAAAATAAATAAATCAAAAAATGATATACATGATGATGATGATGAATGATATAGGATATACATGATGCCCAAATCGGTTTTAAGGCAGGGCTTTCAACTGAAAGTGCTATTTTGAGCTTAAAGCATGCTGTCGGGTACTACACAGCTAGGAGGACACCGGTGTATGCGTGCTTCCTAGATTTATCAAAAGCTTTTGATTTAGTCGCATATAACCTTTTATGGAACAAACTAGGTAGTGCGGGTATACCGGCGGAGGCCGTCTCTCTTGCCAAGTACTGGTATGCCAATCAGAAAAACCATGTGAGATGGGCTGGTGCGCTCTCAGATGAGTACAAGTTGGAATGCGGGGTTAGGCAAGGTGGGTTAAGCTCACCCTTACTGTTCAACCTATATGTCAACCAACTTGTGGAGAGGCTTAGCAGTACACATGTCGGCTGCTATATCGATGGAGTTTGTTTTAATAACATTAGCTATGCAGACGACATGGTACTGCTGAGCCCAACAATTCGTGGCTTAAGAAGGTTGCTGTCTATATGTGAGGAATACGCGGCGTCCCATGGATTATTGTATAACTCGAAAAAGAGTGAAATTCTAATTTTTAAATCAGGTAAATACCAACCTACTCATGTTCCTCCTGTGTATCTTAATGGATTAACCTTGAAGAAAGTAGAATCATTTAAATATTTAGGCCATATAGTAACTAGTGACCTCAGGGACGATAAAGACATTGAGAGGGAGCGCAGGGCCCTGGCTGTGAGGACTAATATGCTAGCCCGCAGGTTTGTACGATGCAGTAGAGACGTGAAAATTACACTTTTTAAGGCCTACTGCCAGTCTTTCTATTCGAGCGGCCTGTGGGTAAATTACACACAGCGAGCTTACAGGGGCCTGCGTACCCAATATAATAACGGCTTTAGTATGCTGTTGGGCCTTCCGTGGCGGTGTAGTGCGTCGGGGATGTTTGTAAAAGCGCGTACAGACGGCTTTCGGGCAATCATGCGCAAAAAAGCATCCTCACTGCTGCATCGACTGCGGAGTAGCGACAGCAGCATTCTGAGTGCAATTGCAGCACGCTTTGACTGCCCATTTCAAAATTGGTGGATGAGGTTGGCCATAGGTTTAGCTTAAGCTGAGCCTGTGGCTGTCCTCACCCACCAATATGTACAGTTTCAGCTAGAGTAAATTACTAACAATACTAACAATTTAAATGGTTATTATTTCATATATATTTGTACTAACAAACTAACAAATAAATGTATTATGTGAATTATGGATGTTTTTATGTCTGAATTAAACTATTATTATTATTATTATTATTATGTATAGTTCCACTGGCCATGTTATTATGTTTAAAAATAATTAAATACTTTTGTGGGATAGTGAAGTGGACTGTATTTAGTATTGTAATTTGGCTGGTAGGTTAGCCTAAGTGGAGTGTCAGGCGTTTCCCCCGGGTCGGACAAATCCCACAAAGAAAAATGAGTACGACTCACCGTTCCTCTGCAACGGCCGGCTTCCCTGGTAATTCTTGAGATGCTGAAGGTCGTTTGGATGTCCACAACACACGGTGTCGATAAAATCCCGGTATTTCGAATTTTTAATAACGCACGGCGTCAAATGATCTTGTAGGAAGATCAACGCGGCGACAACTGACGTTTACGTTTTGCGCCACTAGTGCGCAGCACAAGTGTCTTCAGCGACAATAGGCCCGCCAATTTGGAGGCGGGCATACTTGGTACCACCAAACCGCACATTAGTTCAGTGGCAGCACCCAGCTTCCCCACAGGAAATATCCAACCACGGGTTCGATACTTAACAACCTTAATAGGGGAACGTTAAGAGTTTGATTTGTATGAAACGTTAATAGATTTGATTAATCTTAGTGATATTTTTGCAATGGGAAGAATGATTTTAAAATTGATCTCAATATTTGATTCGGGAAACTTTAGAGGATCTTCTCATCCAACATACCTCAGTGTCTGAAAACACAGGTCTACGACCAGTGTGTGTTACCAGTGATGACTTACGGCACGGAAACGTGGTCCCTAAATGTAGTCCTCATAACAAGGCTCAAAGTCGCTCAGCGTGCTATGGAACGGGCTATGCTCGGGATTTCTCTGCGAGATAGAAGAGAAATACGGAAATCCACAGAAGAACGGGTGTAACCGACATAGCACGAAGCATTAGCACGCTGTGGCAATGGGCAGGCCACATCACTCGACGAACCGACAACCACTGGGGAAGAAAGGTTCTCGAGTGGCGACCACGTATCGGACGACGCAGTGTAGGACGCCCCCCCACTAGGTGGACCGACGACCTGATGAAAGTTGCTGGGCGTTGTTGGATGCAGGCGGCACAGGACCTCACTTTGTGGCGTAATGTGAGGGAGGCCTACGTCCAGCAGTGGACGGCGATAGGCTGAAATGATGATGATGATTTGATTCGGCAAAAAAGTAAATCTTTAATATTATTCATATTGGCAAATATTCCCATCGGGTTGGCCACGGACATCAAGGTACTCAGTATCAGTGTTCGCCCACGGTGGGTTAAGGGATCGCACGCTGCCCTTTCATCAACCTGGACAAAACGGACGGCGTGTAGACTGGCTATAGCAAAAAAATATTACCAATTATTAATGCTAAGTAAGGGCATTATCGTTTTTATTACCTAGACGTTGAAACTAACAAGCAGCGAAAGAGCTCGATTGGTCGGAAACAAGTACTTAATTATGTGAAGAGGCCTTCAACTAAAGCGTTCAATCCTTGGCATGTATCCAAGCGCAACAGTTTAATTGACAGAAAAAAGTTTATTTAATATATAAATAGAACAATATATATCGAATATTTTATTAAATAAATTCCATTGATATTATTTTTCAGCACTTGTCCCCAAGAATTTAAGTTTAAGAAGTTTAAATCTATTCATGTATATATCAGCCCACAGACTTCCATTTTTGGATATTGCCTCCCCACAAGAACGGCACTCAGAATGGTCCTGTGCCATTTGTATCCAACAATATTAGGGGATCGTCCTATGCTACGTCGTCCGATTCGTGGTTGCTACTCAAGGACCTTTCTTCCCCAAAGGTTATGGTTTAATTAAAAAATGTGGCCTGCCCATTGCCATTTCAAAGTGCTAATTATGCGGACTACTAGACGTTCCGTTCTTCTAAGGATTTACATATTTTAGCCCACTCCGTGGCTCGTTGAGCGAATTTGAGTCTTTTTATGAGGCCGACATTTAGAGATTATGTTTCAATGCCTATGTCATCGCTGGTAACACTCGCTATTAAACCATTGTATTAGGATACTGCAGAATATTGGACGAAAAGATCCTCTTTAAGTTTCCCGAACGTTGCCCAACTGGGTTGGATTCGTCGTCGTAAATCTATTACTGATATAAAATGTTTCACGATATTGTGTGGCATTAAACTTTTTGAATAAAATATGCGTTTTACTAATATATGACATCTCTTCATTGTAAAAATATATATGTATATCTGTTTTATTTTAAGACACAAACAACTTTTTTATGATAGTTAAAGGTTCTGCCTAATCTGCACTTGGGCGGGTAGCGTGTGGCCCCATAACTTATTGCATGTTGCGAGGAATTTCACAAACACGCAAATTACAAATTACTATACAAATTACACTCGGACTTTAAGCAACAATTTGTAGATACACACATGGAATTATCCTAAATGGGAGTCGAACCTGCGACACTTGACACAGTAAGTCTATATCTTAACAAGTGCGCCATCTGTGCATCAGTGCAGATTTATATATAAATGCATCGATGTAAAATTTTAATAAAACCATTTACCCAATCCGGCATAGTGTTATTGTGCTTACTTATTTCATACAGGGAAATATTCTAAAGAGAACACTTTTTTATTTCATTCATTTCCACTCATACACGTCCCATTGCTGGGCTCGAGCCTCCTCTGTATTAGAACGCTTATTGACTTAACATTACACTTACCACACTAGTCAGACGGGTTGGTTTAATTTCGAGTTTTCCATCTCTTATGTAGATGTTATACGCATATTGTATCCCTTATAGTCTAACTTTTTATTAGCTGCAGTAAAATAACGTTTTGTGGGTTGCCGGTTTTTGAAGAAAAATAAATAGGGATGTAGCTAAATGAGTGAATCATAAATGAATAATCAGTTTGGTTTTTTTTGAGATTTAATATTAAGTTGTAATGTATTTTTTTAACCTATTATTATTACTATACTAGAGGATTGATCTTTTTTAGTGGAAGTATAGGGAGGTACATTCAAAATGAAATAAAAACGTCATAATAATGTTATTTAATTAATCTTTTTCGAAATCACTGTCGCTGTCGCTTTCCGTCACACTAATAACAAATCTATCTGTCACTTCATCTATAATATGATCGAGGTGGCACATTTTATCTTCCTCTTTAATAGTGTGAGACACACAGTCACTCCACTTAGCCGGTGTCACTTTCTTGATTCCTTCTTGGAATAAAGTTTTCACTTCTTGCATTTTATACGTCTTATTATTGTTTGCGACGTGACTCTTTACCTGCGCCCATACCAACTCAATGGGGTTCAATTCACAGTGATAAGGGGGCAGTCTTAAAAGTGTGATACCTTTTTGTGCAGCCATCTCGTCTACGGCATATTTCTCAGTATGATTTTGTTGTTTCACAATATCTATGAGAGTGGCCTTGACCATATTTGGTTCAAACACAATATTTTTAGTAGTCAGCCACTCTTGAATTCGTGCTTTCGTCCACGACATCTTCGGGATTGTTTCGATCTTCCGAGAGTGATAGGGCGCATTGTCCATTATGACTACTGCATTCGGCTTGAGTTTAGGTAGAATACCGCCGAACCAATCCTCGAAACACTCCGCGTTCATTTCATCATGGTAGTCTTCTGTACCTTTCTTTGCTTCAAACATAAGAAGTCCGTCGACCAGGAAGCCTTCTTCTCCGCCTATGTGACTAATTATGAGTCGTTTGCCCTTTCCTGTGGGATTTTTTAATCCCGTAGTCAGGCCGTCTAAAAATGCCTGTCGAGAAGATTTAATACTTCCGTCAATCCAGGTTTTTTTTGTAGTATGACCTGAAAAGAACAAAAAAGAATCATAAGTTTCGACATCAAAACAAAAAGGGAACAAATAGAAGAAACTAAGAGTTGACACGTACCAGCGTTGACCCAGGTCTCGTCTTGACAATATATGTATTTTCCCTCCCTACGATATTGTTTAATTAAACGCAGGTAGCGCTGGCGCCATGATATGATATCTTGTCTATCAATAAGCACACTCTTGCGTGATCGAGTAGCGAATTCGAAATTAAGATGCTTCATAATTTTTCTCAATGTCTCTTTCGAGAAGTTGGGCAATCCTGGGTCATCATTTACAACTTGCAGCACCTAAAAATGATTAAAGTTATTACCTAATTGGTTAAGATTACACATGGGATGGGCGAAAACATACATAACGTATAATAAAAAGATGAGTGACGACATGTGTAAACTAACTTTTGCGATGGTGGGTATTTCATTTCTATGAAAGAACTGATGTACAATTCGTCTAACAGCAGTGAATGTGAAATCATCAAGTTTATCTTTAAATGTAAGTTTTGGGCCCGTTTTTTCGGGAGGTTTTGGTGATTCGCTGTCGTTTTCCTTGTGCTCCTTTAAAACGGAATAAACTGTGCGGACGGATATTCCCAAGACTTCAGCCACCTTGTTAAAGCATTCACTTGTTTTTGTAACTTAAATGTTTGATTCTGAAGATTTCACTTCAAACACATATTTGTAAACGTTTTGGACCCAAAGTTTTTCAGTTGCACTTAGAGCTACACGTGGCCTTTTTTTCTTAGAAGATAAAAATGTGTCTCCATCTTGCGATGTACTCGGCAGAGCATCCATGTCTTCAATGTATCAAACAAAAAAAAACTAACACGATTAACGAAAACAGGTAATGAAAAACAAACACAACGTAACATAAGTTTAACAATAATGATAACAAAAACAACGCGCAGTGGGCAAATCAAAGTTATTCATGCACTCAAAACAGAAGTATGAAGCCGAATGAGCGAATGACAACCGAAACAAAATGGCGGTCAAGCGTCATCGTAGCACCGTAACCAAAAATCAGTACTACCAACTTGAGAGAGCGTTTTCTTGAGTGTTACCTTGTATATGTCTAAAAGGATCAACGTTTATACAGCCTTTTATTTACATTAATATTAAATAGAATTTAGTATGATCATTATGAGTCAACTATGGAACGATTAGATATTCTGTAAACTTTTGTGAATTGAATTACATCCCTATTGAGATTAGGCTGTCAACATTATTTTACGGAATGACATTTAGAAACGTCATTTTACTGCAGCTAATAAAAAGTTAGACTTTAGTCGTCTTTAACTACATCTACAGATAACAAAGAGAGTGGTGAATTGTATTCTTACTCCGTCAGCACACGGAAAATTAACACTTTAAATATATGAATTTGCTTTGAAAGAGAGATAAAAAGAAAGCTCAACTCACGATGAGAGCACAAATTATACGCATGAATATGTCAACAAGTCTTAACGTTTATTATAAAGCGTATTATAAAGCTCTATGAGAATTTATTTGACAAATTGTGAAGGAAAATGTAGATAGTCTAGAATAGTTTTAACACATAATTCGCCGCATATACTCCATTATTAGATATTTTTCTGTGTAGTGACGGAATAAGAATACTATGCACCACCCCGTGGATGTTGTACATCTTGTTCGTGGATATCGTAAAAGCCGACTAAGGGATTTAATTGGCATATAACATCTATGCAAGAGGGGAATTCGATATAACACCCTATAGTAAACCGTCTGACCAGTATGGTATACTAGGTCTTCCCTCTTACTGTGGAGGAGACTCGAGTGCACCTGTGGAACATATATCAGCTGCGGTGATGATGATGACTTTATTATTTACTAATTATCTATTTTGTCATTACAATTGAAAATGAAAAAAAGGGAATAAAAAAATTGTATTGTTTTCCTGTACTGTAAGAAAAATTGTATTGTTTTCCTGCCTTTGTGTGGGAATTTCTTTATTTTTTAAAGATCTGTTAACTAGAAGAAAACAGTATAAAAATAATTAGTCGTAACCTACTCATGACAAACTTGGCAAAAATATTTTTTTATGTACTCGCCTAAATACTGACGGACAAGACAGGGGGTGATGAATTGTATTCTTACTTTATCACTACACGGATAATTGAACTCAGAACAATATTTATATATAGAAAATATATCAACAAAATGTGATTGAAATTCAGAAAATATAACAGCAAAATATCTTTAAAAATTCTTAAGAAATATCAGCTTTTGTCCGACGCTTTATTCTCCTTCTGATCACTCTCTAAGCTTGTGAATAAATCACACTTTGTGAGTTTTATACCCTTTCGATCTTAGATTTTGGTCAATCAACCCTTCACAAATTCGGGACCTTGTCACTTACTAGTATAAATGTGGATAAGATTGCTATATCATATAATAAATTCCAATAAGTTGAACGTGATGGTATATCAGTCGTTAAATTTTCAAGAAGCATTTGAAAGTTATTTAAGAAATCGGCCAAGTGTAAGTCGGACTCGCGTATGAAGGGTGCCGTACCATTGACTAGGTAAACAAGTGCCTCCCTATTGCCATTATCGATATTGAGCAAAAAAAATCAAGTTTGTTGTATGGGAGCCCCCTTAAATATTTATTTTATTTTATTTTTAATATTTGTTGTTATAGCGGAAATAGCAATATATCATATGTGAAAATTTCAACTGTCTAGCTATCACCGTTCTTGAGATACAGCCTGGTGACAGACGGACGGACGGACAGCGAAGTCTCAGTAATAGGGTCCCGTTTTTACTCTTTTGGTACGGAACCCTAAAAAAGATGTTTCGGGCAATTTCGACATATATAATTACATTAGGTCATTAGAGGTTTATCACGCACTTTTTCTAATGGAGTCTCATGACAGTCGAAGAGAAGGAATCATCATCATGATTCAGCTTTTTGTCGTCCACTCCTGGGCGTAGGCCTCCCTTATAGAATAAAACATTGCGCTGTTATTTTATTTAGTACACCAAAAGTAAAATTATAATAAATACAAAACGATAACAAACTTTAAATATATTTCTTTCTCAGCTTATGTACGTCTCACTAACTGAGCTCGAGCCTTGTCCATAATAGTAGGTATATTGATCTGCTAAACCACGCTGATATTCATATAACGCCAATGCAAGAGAATGAAAACTCGAAATAAAACCCTATACCAACACGTCTGATCTGTGAGATATATTTTGCCAATGCCCAATTGCCCTCTGTAGGGTCTATTGTAGGCTCCCTACGATCCTACAGTTAAATGATAACACACATTTTGGAATTCCTTTTTTATTAGTTCTTCCTCAATACGAGTGCTTGAGAAATGGCGCAATTCGTGGTCTGTTATATAGCAATATCTGGTTGGTATATTTTTTATTAATAAAACATAAAATGATGAAAAAAAATTATCAAAAATTACAAAAAGAGAATAATAATAACACCGAGATTCGATCCCACGCTGTTTGAATGCTAAAACAAAACAAAAAAAACTGAACAACTTCCCAACTCAGCTATCGTCACTCTTGACAGCGTCGCCGAAATTCGAATTCCTATTCAGAGAATGTCAATAACATATGTTATTGTATTGATTAGTTAAAAACACCGTATTGATTAGTTAAAAACACCGACAAAACAACATTTTCTATAAATTAAACCTAGCTAGATAGATTTTTGGCCCCGAAACCTCTAGTATGCCAAATTTCATCAAAATCGTTGGAGCCGTTTCCGAGATCCTGAATATATATATACAAGAATTGCTCGTTTAAAGATATAAGATAAGATAAAGATAAAAGATTTTCGTGACTGTATGTATTCATTTTATTGGTGGAAAGATCGCGTCATATCGTAAGAGTGCTGACTTGCCAGAACGTGTGTGCAAACGTACAGTAAATACATTGATGCCGAAGGACGTGCGTTCAATTTGTTGGGTTTGCATAAACCGAACACCCTCCATTGTGGAGGAGGTTTGAGCATAGCACTGAGGTGTATATGAGCTATAAAGAAGAAGATGCAAAGTCCGCGTGCTGATTTCAGATTTGGATTAATTATTGTATATAAAAACTTTACAGCATTCGTGGTCACGGACGTCGGTCCGTCCGTGACTATGAATGCTGTAAAGTGTTCAAAACGTCGGGCAATCATAAATCAAATACAAACGCGATGATAATCCGTAACGTAGTTTTATTTACAATGTATAATACTCACGCAAACGTCAGAAATCATTGGATTAATTAATTAGCGGTTAATCTAAAGAGTCGTTTATGACTTTGTATAATCAGTAAATCAGATTAATTCATTTTTTATGCTTTGCATTTGAAAGTTTTATTCTAACTTCATACTCTGAAACCACTTTACGAATGTTATTTTTTGACAAGGTTATTACCATAATCGCCACACTTAGCGCTGCTTGACCAGAGGAATGGGCAGCGCGCAAATCTACCGTGATCAAAACAGATTTTTACGATTCCCACGGGCAAGCAAAGGGTACAACTGTATTTTTATCCTATCGCCACACTAAGATGTAACGTTTTATATTTCAATAGTGGTAGGATCACACTATTGAGAGTTGTCTGTCTATAGCCACGGGCCGGTCCGTCCGGGGTAGTCTCGCACAAAATGACCATAATCTCGCAGAAAATCGACGTCTGAGTAGTAGCAATCTGTTACTGCGTTTCATTCGGTGAGCGAGAGAACCGGTAGCCCAACTTTCTGATGACGTTTGTATGTGGTGGGTTTCGGTGATGCCTTTAGTATCATTCCACGTATTCACACTCTCTTTACGGTAGGCAGCAGCCTACGCAAAGTCCATGAGTCAGCATCACTTATCAACAGGTGTACTGTTTGCTTATTTGCCCCCATGCAATAAAAATAATAACATAGAATTTTCCTTCTCTGTCAGTGATGAAATAAGTGTAGTACTAGAAATATGTCAGAAACTTACATGTTAGCTTAGTTATGTTCAAATACAAATGTGGTTATTAAAAATAGCTACTAGCTTATGGGCTATATTCAAATACAGATGTCGATATTAAAAACAGTTACACTGGTTTTTGTGTTAAAATTACTTTAACTTTTGTTAAAATATTTATTGTTTCTGAATTTCTCTGTAACATACAGATTCCGTAGCACTTAGAAATAGTTCTAAAAAGGCGGACAGTTTGAATGATGAAATGCACAAAAAGCTAGTTAAAGTTTAATAACGGAAACTGTACTGTCGAAAAAGTATGAACATACTTTTTGCCGGTAGCATAGTACTCTTGTATGAAGTATCGTAATGTTGTTAGTGTTAATGGATGCCTGTTCTCGACAAAAAACGTAATTCCGCACATTTAATTTTGAACTGCCGAGACCTCATACTGAAAATGGACTTTAGTGGAATTAGAGAATTTGTCACAGCATGTTTGTGGTACATTTAAATGTTGTTTGTGTTTTCGACTTTCACGATTGAAAAACCAATGTATAGGTTTCATTTAGTCGTCGTTTTCGTCTTTTACGATACTCACGGGTAAGACAGGGCACCCCCTGTTTACCCCTTGTTTAATTATATTCTTACTTCGTCACCATACGGATTTTTCGCTTTTGAAGTGCAAACGTCTAAAGGTAGATTTCATCATTCTCATCACAATTCATGTATATCCTACTACTAGCCTAGCCTTTCCCAAATTGGGAGGGTAATTGACCTACTATACCGCACTGGTTAAGCGGGTTAGTATAGGATTTTATTTCGAGTTTTCTTTCTATTGCGTAGTAATTACATGCTAAAAATATCCGTCAGTCATCTTTTACGACACCCACGGGCAAAATAAGGGATGGTGAATTATATTCTTACTCCGTCACGACACGAATAAACGGCAGATTTATATGGGAACTAAATTCATGTTAGTCGTCATCAATATCGTCACATGATGTGTTAACGCTAACACTACATCTATAGCTATCTCAATATCATTATATCTGTGCAGATGCTATAATCTGCTCTGTTTACAACACTATCATAACATAAATTAGCAATTACTCGCACAGCCATAAGGCGAAGAATTGAAGTGAAGACGTCATAATCATAAAAATGTAAAAAGTTTTAATTTACAAATTGTCATTTAAGATCACACAACATTAATATCCAACAAACTAACTGTTTGTTTTAAGTTTTCACTTCAGTCGGCACTCCTCACGACTACTTTGTGTTATTTTTTTATTTTTGTCCCTACATTAAATAAACGTAGCTAATAATCAGTTTCGCATTGTATATCCTTGAGCTCTTATGTTTCCTTGACCTTGTTTTGTTAGTTGCTTACGAGGAAAATCAAGAAAATGCCTGTGTAAGCTTCAAATATTGAGTATTATATAGATTTATTGTTCTTGCGAGATTATTTCTTTTGTTATTTACAAGCCACTTAAAGGAAATATCGTTAGCGGTAATGTTATTAATAGCCTCTTAATGTCATGTTATAGATGATGATCACGTAGTTCATTACGCGTTCAGTTTATGTAAGTATCATGAACAAAATCTGTATGATGACGCATAAGAATTAAATCGTCGCCACCACTTGCCTGTAATAGTTAAAATCATCTAAGGATCTCATCAGTTTTGACAAAATCAGTTACCAGCGCTCCGTTCATTTGGCGCTAGCGTGAGGTGCGTATTTTTTCAAGCCGGCAGGTTATAGGCTCCGCCGCCGCCTCCTCAGTTGCCTCAGATGGATGGGATAGAGTGTGATTGTATGATGGTCTACCGCTATAAATAAAGGCTCTCATTAGTTTCCAAGTGAATCATTGTACTCAAGAAATCCATATCGGTTTTCAGCCTAATGGTGACGGAGAGATGATATGGTAGATGCTTGTACGCCGCTAATTCGTCGAATTTTAATGTTAGATTCAAAATCATTTATCTATACCAATAAATAAAATTGGAGTGTCTGTTTGTAATGTCAAAATAATAGAGTTTTTTCATGCTCACACGGTTATTTGCACGACACCTATGCCTAAAATAGCAATTAAAAAATTCTTGTCTGTCTGTCTGTTTGTTCCGGATAATCTTCAAAACGGCTAGACCGATTTCAAAAATTCTTTCACCAATGGAAAGCTATAATATCAAGGCGTAAACTAGGTTATATATTATCTCTGTATTCCCACGGGAACGGGAACTACGCGGGTAAAACGACTATAACCTATAACCGAAGCGAAGCGAGGGCGGGTTGCTAGTTACGAAATAAAATTAATATTCATATGTAAAGTGGCTGATAATACTATAAAATTAATATTCAAAGTGGTTATACTTACTTCAATTCACGTCTATAACAAGTTATTACAATGATATAAACTAGGCTATGTTCTTCATGTTCCCTGCCAAGATTCCTTACCTAGTACGTTTTATTATTCAGTGAGGTAACGCCGTTAATATGCAAATGAACTTGTTACAGCTTCGGATCGAGAACAAAAGACCGAGGCTTATGGAACAGGAATACGTCTTTTATAATAGCAGTAATGTATTCCTTAGAGGTTTACCTTAGGGTAAACTTACGATGGTAAGGCCTGAAATTATAAAGCTTATAATTTTTATTTAATTTTTTTTTAAATAAATATATGTGTCTTCGAAAGGGAAATTCAAATATACAATTAAAAAACATTATCATAGCTCATATTCGTCCCACTGCTCGACTCGAGCTCTCTCCATCATTATTTCATTTCAGCTCATAAATGTTTCAGTGCTGGGCCCTAGCCTCCTCCTGAATAGGAGTGAAATTGACCTACTAAACCATGCTGGTGAGATGACTTATGGTATTATTTAGAGTAGGTATACCCTCTGCCCTTTACAGCCTCCTCATAACGAGCGCTCCCGCAACGGGAGGAAAATTTACCTACTATACCAAGCTGATCAGACTGGTTGGTATAGGTTTTATTTCGAGTTTTCTTTCTCTTACATAGATAATAAAGAAAATTATATACCTTAGTCGAATAGGACTTGATTTGAGTTTTTCTTCTCTTGCACTGACGGTGATGCAAGAAGAAAATCTCAAAATCAGACTGCTGGTCAGACGGGTTGGTGTAAATTTTATTTCGAGATTTCTTTCTTTTGAACAAATGTCAAATGCATATTATATCTCATAGTCATCTTTTATGACAATCACGAGCAAGAAATGGGATGACGTACCGTATTCTTACTCTGTTACCACACGGCAAAGAGTAATAAAAAATAAACGAAATATTAAAAAGTAAAAGCTATAAAACCTTGACAAAGCCTACTGTACTGTATGAACCATACACTGTCCAATACACTGCTTCATACGATACAGTGAAATATACCCTGCTTCCAATACACTGCTTCATACAGTACAGTGAAAAATACACTGCTTTCAATACACTGCTTCATACAGTACAGTGCAAAATACTTTGCTTCCAATATACTGCTTCATATAGTACAGTGAAAAATACATTGCTTTCAATACACTGCTTCATACAGTACAGTGCAAAATACACTGCTTTCAATACACTGCTTCATATAGTACAGTGCAAAATACTTTGCTTCCAATACACTGCTTCATACAGTACAGTGAAAAATACATTGCTTTCAATATACTGCTTCATACAGTACAGTGAAAAATACTTTGCTTCCAATACACTGCTTCATACAGTACAGTGAAAAATACACTGCTTTCAATACACTGTTTCATACAGTACAGTACAATGCAAAAGTGATAAATGGCGTGTAGCAGAGATGCAAATGTTGAGATAGATATGATGGGTAAAACAAAGAATGTATATCAAATAAAATTGCGTCAGTGACGGAAAAGTTAAAGTGGGAATGCCTGATATGATATAAACATGTGAAGAGACGCGATGAACGTTGCGAGGAAAGGTTTAAGTATGAGTGTTGCAAGAATTAGGGACAAGGATAGACTGAAGAAAATAATATTAAATAAAGTATTAAGCATTTACAAGCAACATTTGACATCTGACCTTGCGTAAGTAAAGTGGTTGTAAGATATACAACTCCCGAAGTATACTTATAAAGTTCTTCAAAGACTTGAGTAATTATTAAAAAAAAGCGAGCCTTAGTGTAATATCCTAATATGAAATATCGTCGTCTGAGATCATAAACATCCCACTGCTGGGCTCGAGCCTCCTCCATAATAAGAGGGAAATTGACCTACTACACCATGCTGGTCAGATATGTTGGTATAGCATTTTATTTCGAGCTTTCCTTCTCTTGCATAGATGTTTTATGCACATATTTTAATCCCGTGTTTTTTATAGTCCGCCCGTGACCATGAACTCTGCAAAGTGTTCGAAAGGTAGGGCAATCAAAAATCAAATACAAACGCGATAAAATCCGTAAAGTAGTTTTATTTAAAATATGTAATACTCGCGTAAACATCAGAAATCATTACATTTAATCCCCTTTACTATATCCACGGGCAAGATAGGGAGTGATGAATTGTATTCTTATTCTATCACCACACAGAAAATATATGTGAATTTAATTTTTTCGTCATATTATTGGTCGAATATATTTCTAAGCATAAAAATACAATTAATTTTAAGTTCGCACTTGCTTGCACACGTTTAATTCTAGTCGTGGTAAATAGTAACCATGACAAAATGAAAAAAAAAAAATATAAAAAAGGACAAATAAAAAAAAAGAAATAGGTCGTATAAATACGTATTTATTTTTCTTTCTAGATTGCGTCACCCCAAGTAATTGGGTTAAGACTATCGATGCAAGTTGGATTTAGGGTAATAATGATAACTTCATCATCATCATCACCATCATCATCATCACACAGCTCATATACGTCCCACTGTTGGGCCTCCTCCGCAGTGGGAGGGAAATTGACCAACTATACCACGCTGGTAAGACGTGTTGGTAAAATCATCATTATAATGATAACTTAAATGAAGGAAAACAATTAATGTATTTAGAGCATATAGTTTCACTAACACCTAATATATATTTTGAGTCCATAACCACTCAAATCATTGTTATTTTAATAAAACAATTTTGTTTAGGTTAAAAATAAACTGACATGCCGCAGACAGTGACTGAGCAGTATTCGAACAAACCACGACTGAGCTTGATATTAAATAGCAAATTGATTGATAGTTTCCTGTGATACCCTTTAATATTGATGTAGGATTTTCTTATATGGTCTGACTATATAATTAATGCTTCATACTTTAATAAAATAAGTAGTCCAAGAGCCCAAATAAGATCGACCTTTATGCTTACTGGATGAAAATCATATTGTATTAAAATAAAATAGTTTTATGAACATATCCCTGTAGGGTTGTCCCAATAAATACGTTTATGGCTATTATTAATCAAAATTACAAAAATATATTTTATATTGTACAAAAATGACCACTTTCCATTACATTAAAACTATTTATAAACATTATTTGTCTATGCAATTTGAATTTTTCACTATCCGCGTGGTGACGGAGTAAGAATACAATTCACCGTCGCCTATCTTGGCCATGGATGTCATGAAAGACAACTAAGGCATTATAATATGCATATAACATCTATGTAAGACAAGGAAAACTCTAAATAAAACCCTATGCCGACATATTTAGTCTCGATGAGGCGATCCGCCGCCGGCGACTGGGGCGGCGTAGGCGCGAATACCTGCGCCTCATGCCGCCCTAGCCGAGGCCGCGGGTAACGTGACCGGGGAATTAGTTCGTCACCCGCCGAGAGGCCGACCGCGTGAGGAAAGACCGACGTCCTCCTCGAGGGGAGGGACGTCGGTCGATGGGAGGGTACCCCAAATAGGGGGTATTCCGTCGGGCCGACCACTGACGTCAAGTCACCCTGCTCCGGTGGTCGGCCCAACGACGAAGGCGACGTGCATCGTGGGTAGGTTATGGATGTGCGTGCTTACGCCTCTCTGTCGCCCCGGACGGAGTGGTGCGAGGAGCGCGCCGACCGCAACCCACCCCAAAAAAAAATTGCCGACATATTTGGCGAGGGTAGTGAATTTCATTTCTATGGTTGAAGAGACTCGAGTCCAGTAGTAGAACGTATATGGACTGATCTGATGATATACTCATGGCTGTGCTTTTATATTCACCGTGGGATTAAAAAAGGGATTATAAAATGCCGATAACAAGCAAGGGATGAAAAACTCGATATAAAATTCTATTCCAATTCGTCTGATCGTGAAATAGTAGGTTAATTTCCGTCTTATTGTAGAAGAAGCCAAAGCCCATCAGTGGGACTTATATAAGTTGGGATGAGATGGTATAATGAACATAATTAATTACCTTTTTTTTGTGGAGTGGGCTGCGGTCGGCGCGCTCCTCGCACCACTCCGTCCGGGGCGACAGAGGGGCGTAAGCACGCACACCCGCAACCCACCCGAACACCACGTCGCCTTCGTCGTTGGGCCGACCATCGGAGTAGGGTTACTTGTCATCAGTGGTCGGCCCGACCACATAATTAATTACCTTACGTGACATAACAAAGTTGGTGGTAAAATTTCGTTTAAAATTTCAGGAAATATACGAATGTTTATCGCTGCAAGTTTTACTTGTTAGCGCAGTTAGTTTATCGTACTTGTCGAAAGCCACAGACTCGTCGCGTTGATATAAATTTCAACGATATTTGAATGAACATTTTAAGTGGAAGTTTTAACGCTATCCTAGAAAGTTTGACCTAAATACTAGATTGATTTGATTTTATATTTAAAAAAAAACTGCTTTCTCTTTCTGATCACAGATTTTTTTTATCTTAAACTCACTTATTACCTTTTCTTCCCAGCAACAACAACTCACTTATAGCCACAGTCTTTTTTCATCTGAGGGCAATTAATTTATCATACCATGCTCATCAAACGGGTATGCTTACATTTCTTAATAAATTTTTATGTTAGCCATTGCAAAGAAAGAAGTGGGCACTATTTTATTATAAAATAAATAATAATAAATATTATTAAAAGAAGAGATATTGTAAGTGTCTAAGTCTAAGTCTTATGTACATATATGCATGCAAATTCTAATATATTTGATCTTCTTATTGCGAATCATACACCACATTTGAGTGTATGGTGCTAGTTTAGATTAAATGCGATTTTCTGCGAATTTATAGAACTTCAACCCGCCCTCGCTTCGCATCGGTTATAGATTATAGTCCTTTTACCCGCGTAGTTCCCGTTTCCGTGGGAATACCGGGATAAAATATAGCCTAGTTTACGCCCTGATATTATAACTTTCCATTGGTGAAAGAATTTTTGAAATCGGTCCAGCCGTTTTGAAGATTACCCGGAACAAACAGACAGACAGACAAAAATTTTTTAATCGCTATTTAAGGCATAGGTGTCGTGCAAATAGCGCTGTGAGCATGAAAAAAGTCTATTATTTTAACATTACAAACAGACACTCCAATTTTATTTATTGGTATAGATAACTTTTGAAATATATTAAAGACACTAGCAACTCGCCTTCGCTTCGCTTCGATTTCAGTCTACCTGCGTAGTTCTTGCTCCCGTGGGAATACTGGGATAAAATATAGCCCATGTTACTCCCTGATATTAGAGCTTTCCATTGGTGAAAGAATGTTTGAAATCGGTTGGATAGTTTAAGCGTGAAAGTGTAACAAACAAACGAATAAATAAATAAACTTACTTTCGCATTTATAATCTTAGTAAGGATATTGAATCGACCCCAAGTGATTGGAATAAGACGAGCGTGTTGATAATGAATTAGAGAATTTAATACATCACTGCCTCTTATTTTCCTTTGGAAGTTGTAAATCCTCTGGCAAAATGAGCAGGACTATAGGCAAAAAACTCTGCTGAAAACCAATCACCAACTCTAAGATACGATTTTATTACCAAGCGCGGGACGACCAAATATGGACATTGGTGGATTGATGGTGATCATAATGTAATTGGAATTAAGATTTACAGTGAACATTAATTCTGATTGTAGACTTTTTAGTCTACATATAGATCATTCAAATCATCACCATTTCATCTCTAATACGTACAACTGCAGCGCTCCAGTCCCCTACACGACGTATTAGAAATGGTTCTCCTACACCACATTAGTTAGATGTGTTGATCTTATATCTTTAAACGAGCAATTCTTGTATATATATTTTCAGGATCTCGGCAACGGCTCCAACGATTTTGATGAAACTTGGCACAGTAGAGGTTTCGGGGCCAAAAAATTGATCTAGCTAGGTTTTATTTATAGAAAATGTTGTTTTGTCGATGTTTTTAGCAAAACAATACAATGACATTAAATTTTAAAAGAATATGTATTCCAATTTCGCCATCAACGAGTAGCGATAGCTCTGTTGCGAAGTTGTACAGTTTTTTCTTTTTCGTTTTATTTTGGCATTCAAACAGCGTGGGATCGAATCTCGATGTTATTATTATTCTCTTTTTGTAATTTTTGATATTTTTTTCATTATTTAATTTTTATTTTTTATTAATATATATCTAAATAAATTCAACAAAAACACAAACAACAAAATACATATATACAACAAAATATACCGGTCAACCAGATTATTATATATAGATGCTATACGCATAATTAAAAGTCTTTTACATCACCCAAGGATAAGATAGAGAGTGGTGAATTATATTTTTACTCCGTCATCACATGGAAAGCACATCATTCAAAAACTAATATTATGTACGATTGATGATTTTATATTTTCAACCTCCGACGAAAAAGAGGGGTGTTATAAGTTTGACGTCGATGTCTGTCTGTCTGTGTGTGTGTGTGACTGTCTGTGGCATTGTAGCTCTCAAACGGTTGGACCAATTTCGATGCGGTTTTTTTTTCATTAGAAAGCCAGTTTCCTGGCGGTGGTTCTTAGTTATATTTGATTAATATCGGTCAGTAGTGTAAAAGTATCAGCTCCAAAATGATGTAATGGCGTATAATTTTTCAATTAAGTGCTTCATCCATTTCAGTATAATCATCAAATGACAATTAATTGAAAACTTTGACTTGATGCTGTAACCATAATGGTCTCCGGAGAACGCAACTCTTCGAAAATTCGCAGCAGACATATCATATTTATCGTATTTTTGGGTTTAATAGATTAGTTTTAATGAGTAGGTAAGTACCTTGCAGGTATGGTCTTGCAATACGGTCTCGTTGACCTGGTACTGGATGGTTTCCAGGGCACCCACCTCCTCGATAACTTACAGCAGACATCGTGTTTGGATTCAATATATTAGTTTTAATGAGTAAATTTCTTGCCGATTATGATTTTTTACTCCGCGCGACAAATAATATAGGTACTCAAATAATACCCACTAAATACGACTTTCTGTGTGGTGATGGAGTAAGTATACAATTCACCACCCTACTCTTACCTGTGGGTGTTGTAAAAGACGACTAAGAGAATAATATTTAGATAATATCGATGCAAGAGAAGGCAAACTCGAAATGAAACCCTATGCCAATACGTCTGACCAGTATGCAGTATAACCCACTATACGGGTTAAATTCCCTCTGACAATGAAGGAGTGTCTGTGTGGTGACGGATTAAGAATACAATTCACCACTCCCTATCTTGCCCGTGGATGTCGTACAAGACGACTAAGGGATATAATATGCACATAAGATCTGTGCAAGAGAAGGAAAACTCGAAATGAAATCCTATACCAACATGTCTGACCAGCATGGTATAGTAGGTCAAATTCCCTCCCATTGTGGAGGAGGCCCGAGCCCAACAGTGGGACGTATGTGGGCTGCGATGATGATGATGATGATGAATGAAAGAGGCCCGAGCCCAACAGTGGGACGCAAATGGGCTAAGATGACGATGAAATGCGACTATATCACATCAAACATTGACTTAAATTAATATTGGTAAGTACTTATTAACCCCCGACGAAAAAGAGCGGTGTTAAAAGTTTGACGTCGATGTCTGTCTGTCTGTGTGCGTGTGTGTGTCTGTCTGTCTGTGGCATCCTAGCCATCAACGGATGGACAAATTTCGATGCGGCTTTTTTCATTCGAAAGCCAGTTTCCTGGCGGTGGTTCTAAATTATATATATCTAAATTATATATAATATCGGTCAGTAATGTAAAAGTATCAGCTGCAAAATGATGTAATGGCGTATGATTTTTCGATTAAGTGCTTCACGCGTGCCAGTATAATCGTTAAATGATAATTAATTGATAATTCCTGTTGAAGAGAACGTAATACTTCTTTTTTATAATTTTTTAGTTTGTTTCGGGGTTTATTCAAAATTTTCAATTTTACTGATTGTAAAACGTAGTATATATATTCTTAGTACTATTAAGTGAGCGATAAAAAGATAGGAAGACGAAAAGTTTAAACGTTACCAACGGATGATGCTACAAATGGAGGGTACTTGAGCAAGACAGCCCGACCTAATTGATGATAAGAAAGGAGGTAAATAAAAAAAATCTATTTGCTACAGTCAACTTAACATTAAGATGCAAGCACGTTTTTATCTGTTGAGCGGATTTAAGAATGGTCTAGATTAATAGTTGTACTCGGTAGTTGGCACTGCGATCGAATTTAAGAAGAATTCCCTTATTTTTTTTTATATTGGACTGAAGAGCCTCTCAATTCAAATTCAAATAATTTATTATGTATAAACCTCGCGGAGGCACTTACATATTGTCTTTTTTTTTTACATTTTTTCTTAAAATTATCGTCGGATCGGGACGCGACCGCAGTGAGAAGATCCGGCAAAAAACTCAGCGGGATTGTCTATTTTTTATTTGTTTTTCTAATTTCACTTAAATACAATTAGGTACATCTTGCAATATAGTTATTAATAGTTTCAGTGTGATGCCATTCGAAATATTATATAATACAATTCATAAATATAATAATAATCACAAATATAATGAGAAGACTATGGCTGGACCAGATCCCACAAGCAGCACCCGATCGCGAGTTAACCACTAGAGTAGCTCATCACCCCTCAACCATAATGAAAGAAAGAAAGAAAGAAAAAAAAATAATTTTTTACTCTTTTACGAGAGGAACACGTACAAGAACATAATAATAAAAGTACAATAACATAAAAACCATAAATAATAAAAAAATGAAAAAGAGAAACACAAACACATAATGAAGGCAAGGGAGTGACCTGCTCCTCCGTGTGGTGAGGGAGTAAGAACCATTCACCACTCCCTATCTTGCCCGTGGGTGTCATAAAAGATGATTAAGAGATATAATATGCATATAACATCTGTGTAAGAGAAAAAAAAACTTAAAATGAAACCCTATACCAATATGGCTGAGGAGGCTTGAGTCCAACAGTGGGAAGTATATGAGCTGATGATGATGATAACAAAAGAGTGTGTTTTTGAAATGTTTAATGAAAGGCAGAGGTAATACAGGCATTCATCATCATCTTGCTCTTATCCCAATTACTTGGGGTCGACGCAATATGTCATCTGTTTTGACATATTGCAAAAAGTTTCGGCAATGACTTTTATGACCGGCCGCCTGCCTAACGTCAACCCTCCTTGGGAATATAATCGTTGACCCAAATGGTACCAGATGGAGTTGGTCCGGGTCAATCTAGGGCTCTTAGTCGTCTTTTACGACACCCACGAGCAAAGCAAGGGTTGGTAGTATTCGAAGCCGCTACCACACAGCACTGGCAGACGTAATACAGGTATTATTTTCGGTAATCCCTGAACACTATATGTTTGATAGTCATTGTATACTTTACATATTCACAATAAAGCGTGTTATCAATCATTATCGGCAGCAACTTTAGAGTGGCTTTAAAAGGCAATAAGAAACTTTTGTTCAAATAATATTATCCAAAATTTATCTAAGTTTTTACAATTAAAAATTATCTATACCAATAAATAAAATTGGAGTGTCTGTTTGTAATGTCAAAATAATAGGCTTTTTTCATGCTCACACGGTTATTTGCACTATACATATGCCTAAAAATCACTTTATATTTTTTTGTCTGTCTGTCTGTCTGTTTGTTCTGGGTAATCTTCAAAACGGCTGGACCGATTTCAAAAATTCTTTCACCAATGGAAAGCTATAATATCAGGAAGTAACCTAGGCTATATTTTATCCCGGTATTCCCAAGGGAACGGGAACTACGCGGGTAAAATGACAAAAACCGAAGCAAAGCGAGGGCGGGTTGCTGGTTTTAAAATAAAACATTGACCTGTTCGGATTAAAGTAATCGTTGCCTACTATTAGGGGTAGGAGAAATTACGCCAATTCAATACTGCCTCCCCCTTCCTTATTACCTTAATTATATTGTACGACAAGCCCAGGAAAGAGGGGTATTTAATCTCGCCAGGTTTTTGTTTTAATATATCCAAATCTTATTGATTTGGATATATTAAAAAAAAATCCACAATATTTTTTAATCACTTTAATATTGTAATTTACCCAGTTTACGATAAAGAAAATATTTTTCATGTATTGTACGTACCACTTATTGTATAGACATTTCGTAAGATTTATGTCAATGGCCCAATAAAATAGATTGCATTTATTCGTGATTTTCAGCTTTTTATCAGTTACGTACGATAATGAAACACGCGATAGGAATTGCAGGCATTTTCTTACTAACCTCAAATATGTAGTTTTCTGAGTTGAAACATACATACTTATTGTTTTTTTATTTTTCCAATGCTATACCAGAGAATTTGTTATAAAAAGATGAGCAGGTTTCTCTTATATAATTTAAATTATATAGGCACTGAATTCGAAATTTACAGTGATTTTTTTTGCGGTGGGTTGCGGTGGGTTGCGGTCGGCGCGCTCCTCGCACCACTCCGTCCGGGGCGACAGAGGGGCGTAAGCACGCACACCCACAACCCACCCACGATGCACGTCGCCTTCGTCGTTAGTCCGACCACCGGAGCAGGGTTACTTGTCATCAGTAGTCGGCCCGACGGAATACCCCCTACTTGGGGTACCCTCCCATCGACCGACGTGCCCCCCCTCGGGATGATGTTACCTGCTTGCATTTTTTACTCGTCTTCGTTCAAAAAGAAAGAGTCATGAATTCTTGCATCATCATCATCTCAGCCCATACACGTCCCACTGTTGGACCCGGGCCTCCTCCGCTATGGGATAGAAATTGACCTACTATACCACGCTAATCAGACGTGTTGGCATAGGGTTCTGTTTCGAGTTTTCCTTCTCTTGCATAGATCTTATGTGCATATTATATCCCTTAGTCGTCTTTTACGACACACACGGGCAAGAGAGGGGGTGGTGAATTGTATTCTTACTCCGTCACCACACAGAAATTTTTACATCGTTACGTTTTAAATATTATTACAAAATTTGTGAATAATGTTTAACTACTAAGTTGAGCTTGATTCATTCAAGAATCACGTAAATGTTAAATATAATATATTTACGTAATGGTTTTGTTCAATTATTTATTAAGACTTCCTTTCAAATCAATTATACGTGCCTCGTTGAACAGTAGAAACTTTATAGATGAGAAATTACATTAAATTTATATAAACACTGCAGCAGACTTAAAAGCGTCACAGAAATAACTTGTACATTTAAATGAGATTCTGCGGCAACTAAACTGTCACTTTAAAAAATAATTTACTCGTTCCTGACACCGTTTAACCACCAAGAAAAATATTCTGGAATAAAAAATACGTTACACTTACATTTACTTACAACACATATTAGCTCTTTTTGGGGTGGCGTAGCCAAACGGTAAGAACGCGATCCTATTACTAAGACTTCGCTGTGTGTCCGTCCGTCTGTCTGTTACTAGGCTGTATCCCAAGAACCACAATAGTTAGACAGTTGAAATTTTCACAAATTATGTACAGTAAGACCCGTTTAAAACGATTTCGCAGGGGACCCGACCAAAAACGCGTCTTAAAGTCTAACTTTTTATTAGCTGCAGTAAAATGACGTTTCTAAATGTCATTCCGTAAAATAATGTTGACAGCCTAATCTCAATAGGGATGTGATTCAGTTCACAAAAGTTTACAGAATATCTAATCGTTCCATAGCTGACTCATAATGATCATACTAAATTCTATTTAATATTAATGTAAATAAAAGGCTGTATAAACGTTGATCCTTTTAGACATATACAAGGTAACACTCAAGAAAACGCTCTCTCAAGTTGGTAGTACTGGTTTTTGGTTACAGTGCTACGATGACGCTTGACCGCCATTTTGTTTCGGTTGTCATTCGCTCATTCGGCTTCATACTTCTGTTTTGAGTGCATGAATAACTTTGATTTGCCCACTGCGCGTTGTTTTTGTTATCATTATTGTTAAACTTATGTTACGTTGTGTTTGTTTTTCATTACCTGTTTTCGTTAATCGTGCTAGTTTTTTTTTGTTTGATACATTGAAGACATGGATGCTCTGCCGAGCATATCGCAAGATGGAGACACATTTTTATCTCCTAAGAAAAAAAGGCCACGTGAAGCTCTAAGTGCAACTGAAAAACTTTGGGTCCAAAACGTTTACAAATATGTGTTTGAAGTGAAATCTTCAGAATCAAACATTGAAGTTCCAAAATCAAGTGAATGCGTTAACAAGGTGGCTGAAGTCTTGGGAATATCGGTCCGCACAGTTTATTCCGTTTTAAAGGAGCATAAGGAGAACGACAGCGAATCACCAAAACCTCCCGAAAAAACGGGCCCAAAACTTACATTTAAAGATAAACTTGATGATTTCACATTCACTGCTGTTAGACGAGTTGTACATCAGTTCTTTCATAGAAATGAAATACCCACCATCGCAAAAGTTAGTTTACACATGTCGTCACTCATCTTTTTATTATACGTTACGTATGTTTTCTCCCATCCCATGGTTAAGATTACATCTTAACCAATTAGGTAATAACTTTAATCATTTTTAGGTGCTGCAAGTTGTAAATGATGACCCAAGATTGCCCAACTTCTCGAAAGAGACATTGAGAAAAATTATGAAGCATCTTAATTTCGAATTCGCTACTCGATCACGCAAGAGTGTGCTTATTGATAGACAAGATATCATATCATGGCGCCAGCGCTACCTGCGTTTAATTAAACAATATCGTAGGGAGGGAAAATACATATATTATCAAGACGAGACCTGGGTCAACGCTGGTACGTGTCAACTCTTAGTTTCTTCTATTTGTTCCCTTTTTGTTTTGATGTCGAAACTTATGATTCTTTTTTGTTCTTTTCAGGTCATACTACAAAAAAAAAACCTGGATTGACGGAAGTATTAAATCTTCTCGACAGGCATTTTTAGACGGCCTGACTACGGGATTAAAAAACCCACAGGAAGGGGCAAACGACTCATAATTAGTCACATAGGCGGAGAAGAAGGCTTCCTGGTCAACGGACTTCTTATGTTTGAAGCAAAGAAAGGTACAGAAGACTACCATGATGAAATGAACGCGGAGTGTTTCGAGGATTGGTTCGGCGGTATTCTACCTAAACTCAAGCCGAATGCAGTAGTCGTAATGGATAATGCGCCCTATCACTCTCGGAAGATCGAAACAATCCCGAAGATGTCGTGGACGAAAGCACGAATTCAAGAGTGGCTGACTACTAAAAATATTGCGTTTGAACCAAATATGGTCAAGGCCACTCTCATAGATATTGTGAAACAACAAAATCATACTGAGAAATATGCCATAGACGAGATGGCTGCACAAAAAGGTATCACACTTTTAAGACTGCCCCCTTATCACTGTGAATTGAACCCCATTGAGTTGGTATGGGCGCAGGTAAAGAGTCACGTCGCAAACAATAATAAGACGTATAAAATGCAAGAAGTGAAAACTTTATTCCAAGAAGGAATCAAGAAAGTGACACCGGCTAAGTGGAGTGACTGTGTGTCTCACACTATTAAAGAGGAAGAAAAATGTGCCACCTCGATCATATTATAGATGAAGTGACAGATAGATTTGTTATTAGTGTGACCGAAAGCGACAGCGACAGTGATTTCGAAAAAGATTAATTAAATAACATTATTATGACGTTTTTGTTTCATTTTGAATGTACCTCCCTATACTTCCACTAAAAAAGATCAATCCTCTGGTATAGTAATAATAATAGGTTAAAAAAATACATTACAACTTATACTTAATATTAAATCTCAAAAAAAAAACCAAACTGATTATTCATTTATGATTCACTCATTTAGCTACATCCCTATTTATTTTTCTTCAAAAACCGGCAACCCACAAAACGTCATTTTACTGCAGCTAATAAAAAGTTAGACTATAGGCGGCAAATCGTATTATGCGGGAAAGGGAAAAACGTGCCATTATTATTTATTATATTATTATTTTGAATACCTGTGTATTGAATTTAACATTTAAAAATTATCTAAATAAAATGTTGTTTATTTTATTTATTTAATATACTACTAGATACACTTTTAAACATTAAAAAATATTTAAAATTAAAAAGAATGTTGTTTATTATTATTACGTTACTTAAAGTAATCACTTATTTTAGTTTGACAAAAAGATTTTGAGGCATTAGGAATTACAAGATTTTCAACGTAATTTAATTTTCACAGTGCGTCTTCGCTTTGATTCAAAGAAGTTACATAGCGTCTTAAATCATTAACTGCTGATAATGCCTGGACGTGTGACAAAATCGGAGTCGACTCATCTTCTTCTTGGTCATTATCACTTAGGGTCGCTCGACAGTCGCTGGCCGCTGCCGCAAGGGGTAATATCTATATTTGAGTAGCACGTGTTGGCGTATTAAACGGGATGACGATCATATTAAGCGCTAAGAAATGTATGAAAACATGTCTCAAGTTGCTGGGACGGACGCAAAATGGCGTATTATGCGGGAAATGGTATTAAAGGTGATCGTATTAAACGGGTTCTACTGTATTTCTGTTGCTGCTATAACAAAAAATACTGAAAATAAAATAAAATAAATTTTTAAGGGAGACTCCCATATAAAAAAAAAACGCTTCGTGCACGACTCTGACTCGCATTTAGCCGGTTTTTGATAATATAATGTAATAGTTATAATGGTGATTATTTGAACAAAAAATCGGTTATATTTAAATTCTTGCGCAAGATATTTTCATTGAATAAAAATATTGGCTACACTTATGTTCAGTGCTTAAAATTGTAGAGCTTACTAGGAGTATGTAATATAGAACGAAAGGAAGCAACGGAGATACGTATAAAGATTCCCTCAATAACTATGAGGAGCACATTGTCGACATTCGCTTCTCCACAGCCCCAGGCCGGTCCCTCCGGAGTAGTACCACACTCTCACAGAAAATCGACGTCTGAGTAGTAGCAATCTGTTACTGCCGGAAGCCCAACTTTTTGAGGATGTTTTCGTATGGTGGGCCTTGGTGACGCCTCACATAACCTCATTGCATGTATTCACACTCCCTTCACTTTCTTCACGGTAGGCAGCGGCCTAACAAAGGCTTATGAGCGGTAATATCACCTACCATCAGGTCTGCTGTTTGCTCGTCTGCCACCAGCACCAATTATATTGTAACAACACATCGTGTTGTAAATATAACATTAACGAAACAATTATTTGTTTCACCTCTGCATATGATTTGTTCCCATTATTTACATTGATGTAAGAATTTACGTGTAACGCGCATGATAAACTTAAAATTAGACATTGAAACAAAATATGAAAAAATATTGAATGATAAACTCAACCTTTGTGATCTTAAGATTAAGAAATTCTAAATTTAATTCATTATTAACATTTACGGTGACTTTCATTTAGAATGCAATTTTTAATACAAAAATTAAACAAGTAGAATTTCCTCGTCACAAAATTAGAAATCGCTAGAGACTGCCTATTACTGTAATTCTATCCATAACGAACGAACAACGGGGAATGAGGCTTAAATTGTCAGATTTCAATTTATAACACGTTTCGAATGAATTAATAGCAAATTAGAAAGAAGAATAAAAATCTATTGCGACTTTGATTAAGGAAAAACGGAATAATTTCCTAGCACTGAATATATTCAAAGCAGTCTAACGATTTTATATTATTAAGAAAAATAATTTATAGTGGCAAGCTTATGAAGGATTCGATAATATGATATGTTTTTCTTTCCAATGAGTATGACAAAATCGATTAAAGGACATATCAATGAAATTACAAAAGAAAGAAAAACTGAGGATAATATAGCAACCAGTCTCGCTAGTGCATAGGTACTAAAATTTCTCGACAAAATCCTCGAAAATCGAGGCATTTTAGGGAAATAACATACCTCTGTCCAACATACCTCAGTGTCTGAAAACACAGGTCTACGACCGGTAGTCGACCAGTGTGTGTTATCAGTGATGATTTACGGCACGGAAACGTGGTCTTTAAATGTAGGTCTCAAAACAAGGCTCAAAGTCACTCAGCGTGCTATGAAGCGGGCTATGCTCGGAATTTCTCTGCGAGATAGAATTTGAAATACGGAAATCCGCAGAAGAACGGGTGTAACCAACATAGTACGCTCAACACATCGCTCGACGAACCGCCAACCGCTGGGGTAGAAAGGTGCTCGAGTGGCGACCACGTATTGGACAACGCAGTGTTGGACGCCCCCCCAGGTGGACCGACGACCTGATGAAAGTTGCTGGGCGTCGTTGGATGCAGGCGGAACAGAACCGCTTTTTGTGGTGTAACATGAGGGAGGCCTACGTCCAGCAGTGGCCGGCGATAGGCTGAAATGATGATGAAGAAAAAAAATCTGACGCAGGGTTCAAACCCAATACATTATTATGTTATAACGTATTTATGTCAATAAACCAACCTTCTTCTTGTGGGTGGACTATGGTCAGCACACGTCGTCAATTCTATCCGGGGTGATGAGAGGACGGAACACAGCACCATAACCCACCGTATCCCTTCTCTTTCGTTATTGAGCCGACCACCAAAACCAATATGTATTATTTTTAACACTTAAGATCAGTAATATCTATATTACAATGGCCTATAAAAATAAATATCAAACGAATGTACCATTTTCCTTCTGTGAATAGGGTAATTTAATTTTTGCACCATAATCGAGTTTCTTTGGAGAATAAAAACTGCTTTTCTATTTCCTATAGCACAAAATACAGTTTCATTCTGCTTTTATGCAACATTAAATCATATTTTATGTTACCTCTTTAAATAGTCATTTCCTTTTACCATTTCTATTATTTTTTATATTCTTCATAATTTTATTATAAAACTGTATAAATAATTATCATCTCAATGCCTCCTTTACATCAAAAATTGAGCTTACTATATCACGCTGGTCAGAATTATTGTCTTAGGGTTTTCGCGTAAGTTTTTTTCTTGCCTAGGTGTTGTTTCATAGGATCATGGGATAGATTCTGTCATCATCATTATAATCACCCTGGTCTTATAATCCTCCTCCTCCTAATTACTTAGGGTCGACTTCGTATTCACGGTTCTTTCATAGTAAATATTGCAAAAGTTCTATGACTGACCGCCTGCCCGACGGCAACCCATCTTGGGGATGTAATTGTAGACTAAACAGCAGATGGAGTTGTCTATGTAAAATTCGTATACGGTTTGTTAAATACCCACGAGCAATGGGTTGATATTATTTGTAGTCGCTACGATATAGTTGTCCTTTTTAATCATAATTTAAAAATTTCAAGTTAAGAAATTCATTTGTAAGACTCACCTTGCAATTGATGGCAGTCTTCGTGATTTAATATTACATATAATTTCTTTTTTAAATAAAAACCACACCCTGCACTAAGGCGATTACCTTTGTGTTGCGGAGGAAATTACAAATATATAAATAACGGACATAAATAACATCCAGACTCAGAGCACACATTTGTGAAGCGCACAAAGTGAGGCCCTGCGTGGGATTAGAACCCCTGATATTGAAATTGAATAAATTATCACTTATAACCGCCATTTCAATAAACGCACAATAATTTTTTGTGAAACTTCTCTGCCTCAACGATTCGGTAACAACTGAACTCGAGACACGGCGGCCATCTTATTTTTCTAGATCGTCGCCGTGTTAAATATATTTGAAATTACCATCGCTTGAAAATAAAATGCAAACTACCTCATTATTAATCTAATGATGATATAATTATGTACAGCATTTTTTACACTGTAATTCTTAATAATTAAGTGATTTCCATTATATATTTATAAATTATTTCGCTTTAAAATATCTACTAAATACCTGATTTTGTCGTCTAAAGCACAGTTTATTACATAAAAGCCATCAACGAGTACAAATTATACCCAACGCGACGACGTCAAACTACTTTATTATTAAGCTAATGAATTCTCACGACAAATTGATGAGTGCTTAAAATTAATAATGAACGCTTCAACGGGCTTATATTAACGCATAATTATATTAACATATGTGTGCAAAATATAATTATATTTACGAAATAAAACTATTTTATTTGTGAATTTTATAAAAAGAAATTTGTAATCCTATTTTTTTCATTTCAGCTTATATTCCTTTCACTATTGGGCTCGAGCTTCCTCCCCAATAAGAGGGAAATTGGTCAGCGCTGGTCACACATATGTTGGGTTTTATATAGAGTTTTCCTTCTCTTGCACAGATGTTATATGCATATTAGCCCCGAGTCGTATTTTACGACATCCACGCAGAAAGAAAGGGACGTATTTTGTTATACGAGTATATTGATAACTAATATAACTAAAATACTATTTCTTATTAAAAATAAACTATAATAACAATTACATCTTAGATATCTTAAAGGTATTCGAAGCTTCACCGCAGATCACGTACGTCCCACTGTTGGGCTCGAGCCTCCATCACAATGGGAAGGATTGGAGGGGATTCGAAGCTTCAGTATATTGAAAATGGAAATGAAACGCAATAAAATCCGTGAAGATACTATATAATAGAGCTGGAATTAGAATCGCATACCAACTTATTTAATCAACGTTGAATAACAGACAGTGACTCATAGTGCTTCTCAATTTCCTTCACATTTTAGATATTTACACCTAACAGAATTTTTTTTGCATTTTTTAATTATTTCCAGTTTATGACTCATGGTTACAGAAAGGCTCCAGCGTTTATGGACACACACTGGACAGGACAATCCTCCTGTGACCCTAAAGGTTTTAAAATCAAATATATACAGATGAAATCCGTAATAAAATTTTTAATATATAATTACCCATGTAGACATCAGAATTAATAATGTACCTTTATTTTCTCACAGCAAACATCTCAGCTTATATGTCTTACTGCAAGGCTTGAACTTCCTCCACATTGGGAGGAACCTGATGTAATACCACGTCGTTGGTCAGGCAGGTTGTCATCTATATATACAGTATGACTGGTAAAAGATTGTACATATTGAAGGAAACGATAGATAATGGTCACAGGTAACCAATAAAAACGTAAAAAGAAAACAATATTAATTAACAACATAGTAAACATCAACAATATTGGTGTCGCAAGACTTCCAAAAATATGGTCACCCTATAGACTAAATGTCCGGGGAATTGTCCGTCACCCGCAGAGAGATTGACCGCGTGATGGCGACCGACGTCCCAGTACGTCGAGAGGTGAGAAGTTACCCGAAAGGGTATTCCGTCGGGCCGACCACTGATGACAAGTCACATCTGCTCCGGTGGTCGGCCCAATAACGAGGTGACGTGGGTACGGGTAGGTTATGGGCCCGCGCGCCGTCCTTTCATCGCCCCGGACGGACAGGACCGCGCGTGTGCTTACCATAGCCCACCCATAAAAAAAAAACCCTATAGACTAGAGGTATCGGATCGTATTCGAGCTTAGTGCACAGATGGCGTAGTGGTTAAAATAGCGACTTACAATACCAGTATCGGGGGTTCGAATCCCACGCGGGACAACACTGTGTGATCCACAACTTGTTGTTCTGAGTCTGGATGTAATTTGTGTCCGTTAATTATTATTGTTTGTAAAGTTCCCAGCAATACAAGGAATATTTTCTTAGTCACCAGCGGTGACCACCACCAACACCATACGGTGTTGTCTTAAAATTATTATTATAAATTATTATAGTCATTGATAAAGGTATCAGTCACTTTTCCTTCATACTTTGATCCTGGCTTAGGACAGGCAAAAATACCTAGATAATAATAAACGTTCGTAACTGAATTTTTAAAAATAAATTACTAATTTCTAATGTACTTAAATTGTATTAGAGGCAGTTGGTATAAATAAGGAGGCACCTTGGTGTTTCTGGAGTATTTAAAAAGTGGAATCATACCTATGTACAGTGATTAAATAATAAATCTATTTACAAATTACAATTATGCTAATCCCAGCAATCAAAATTAACAAAATAATTGTTTACCTCTTCGCGTACGTAAATGATCAACTTTAGTTACTAATATTGTTAATTCACAACGATTTAGTGAATATGAAATTAAAAATTCATGTCACTATTCTATCACTTTTTACAAATACGGTTAAAATAAATCAAATCAGATCAAATGACTTGTAAGTTAATAAATACGGAAATGCAAAATGGCGAAATCGGCGCGCGCTAGTTTTATTAGCACTTGTCAAGGTCACGCACTCGCCTAATTTCTTTTTTAATGCCGATTTTACTGCTAGAATTATTAAAAGTAGGTATAGGGATAATGTCATTAATCTACAAACAACCGTATGTTTTATTGGTTGTTTATACGACGTCCAGCGTGGCGAGAGCGCCTGTCTAAAAACAATACTTACAACATACCTTTCTTTTTATACTTGGGATCCTCGACAACACAATAACACATTTACGCTGACTCTCACTTGATGCTAGTATTTTCTAGTTTTATGTGGATTAACACGTGCTCACCGTTATTCATTTTGAACGTTGTACAATCCGACACGGGTAAATAGACGTTTGCCTGTCCATTAAATATTTTTTTTTTATGTTAAACACTAATCACTGGCAAAACTCGCGGGACATAGTCCATTCACCAAAGTCTTGAACACGTTGAAAATGACATGCATGTTTCATGCCACGTTTTGAAATGTTCCAAATAGTTTTGTGACGTAGATATGTACGTTAAACTTCGAGCGGCTTCTCTTGTGCTAGCTTGCAGTTCCTCTTGAAAGTACTGTAAGATATGTCCTTCAAGGCTTACTGGAAAGCGGTTTCAGCCACGTCCTTGAGGGTGACGCAGAATATGAAATGGGCCATAGTTAAGCAACCACCTGCAGTATTATAGCATTATCAACACAAGATGCCATCAACCACTACATCGAAAATTGTTATTTACATAATATCAAAAAATAATAAACGTGCATAAAGACAATCCAGCGAACGGGGCTACGTAAGGATTAGAAACACACTAGTACGATTAGGCAATCGCGGTCCGCGGACAACTAATTTTTTATTTTAGAATTTTTTGAAGGATTCGCGTATGACGCGAGGGAGAAGTTTGGATCGCCGCCCTGCGGTCTCATTGGCCCGAGACAGCCTTGTCGACATATCACCCAATAACTAGTTCAATGTCCTTGTTACGTAAATTTTTAGTACAAGTGTGTTAACCTATACATAGATACCTATTATAGGTAGGTAGGTATATTATCATCTGTGTCCACGACTAAATATTTTTATAAGATAAATAGTTAAAAATTTAAGTACTATTTTTTTATATATTCGGTATCAGAATCGAGTACTGAGTAGCCTCCTTCAATATGTGCAATCTTTTACCAGTCACCTGTATATAGGAGAGGCGGGTTTTGCGAGCGATATATTGACTCATCACCATATCTCTGCAACCATAAGGCGTACAGACTTGAAATTTGGCAGAAATATTCCTTTCGTCGAGTAGAGTTCAGCTAAGAACGGATTTTATGAAATTCCACCTGCAAGGGGTGTTGCGGGGGCGTTAACAATAATATACATATAAAGTAACAGGGTGAGCCGAAGCTACTGAAGCTAGAAAAGTGAAATTTGAATCATTTTGTGACGTAAACTTCGTAATTAGTTCGACGTAAATTAGTTTCATTTTGTGACGTAAACATCCACTAAGAAAAGATTTTTTGAAATTCCACCCCTAAGGGGGTGAAACGCAACGGTAAAGTTTGTATGGAAAGAAAAAAAAATCTTTAGCTATTGTCTTCAAATTAAGCACAAATACTCTTTAATAAAAATAAATAAACACGTGTTTCAGCGTTTGTCCATTTTCATCCTCTAAGGGTGTATAATAGGTAGAAAGATGTCAATTTACTGACTTATCACAGAACCGAAACTACTGAAGCCAGAAAAATGAAATTTTGATATTAGTTTCTTTGCGTAACGTAGAAACCCACTAAGAAAGGGTTTTTTGAAATTCAACCCCTAGGGGGTAAACCGCAGTAACAAAGTTTGTATAGGTAGAAAAAAAATCTACATTGATTTTCTTCAAATTCTCCAAAACTACTCTTTTGTAAAAATAAATAAACACGTGTTTCAGCATTTTTTTATTTTCCCCCTCTAAGGGTGTAATCTACACCAATATTATAAAGAGTAAACGTTCTTTACGAATAAACTCAAAAACTCCTGGACGGATTTCGATAATTTTTTCACCATTAGAATGTTACAGTATCCCTGAGTAACATAGGCTATATTTTATCCCAGTATACTCACGGGAACGGTAACTACGCGAGTAAGGCGACTGAAACCGAAGCGAAGCGAGGGCGGGTTGCTAGTAAGATTATATTTTGAGACTCCTTTTGCAATTATCTGTTTTTGTCTCTCATTGATCTTTTACGATTTCTTATTCTGAGAAAAGACCACTGTATTTGTACTTCAGCACTAGAAATATTCTCACTGTAACAACAAATTATAATATATTGGTTGTACAATAGGGTGGAGCGATCATTTATGAAAAAAAAAGCATTTTAATTTTTCAACGGCATAGCGATATAAAGCTGTCTTAGAATGACAAAATCAAACATACCAAATATCTTTAATCTAATTTAATGTTTTGTGGTGCCCCAACACAATTGAAAATCGGTAAATATAACTAATTTTTACATAAAATTATCACACTATTAGAACGTTCAATGAAACTATTTTTCTAAATTTCAAGGCTACCATTAAATAATTATTAGTGTAATTACTTGGAAATGCTATAACTAAAAGAGCTGTAACTTATTTCGAACAATTTATTTATAAGTGCAATTTTAATTAAACACGAAATTGCTTTTTTGTACATTTGCTGTGGCATTTGCTGACGTGAGCGCAGTCTTGCCCGTATGAAATGATCTCGTATGTATCCGTAACATATCGTCTATAACCGTCTCATATCGTTATGTTCTCCACAAACAGCGCTTGAAGCTTCTGTCACTAACTTGATTCAGCGCTCTACGGCTTGTGTGTGGCATGGAAAAAAAATATTTTATATTGTACTCAAACCACATTTGACAGTTGATTTCAAGGCTACATCCGATAAATTGGAAGTCAGCGGTGGCTCAGTTATTTCAAAGTTTTGCCACGTAATAATTTTCGTATAATCTTCGGTGTCGAAAATTAAAGCCGGCACTTTAAATGTTCGAAGTCCTGGAGCATTCTTTGATCTTCATTTCAAAATTTGTTGATATGCTAGCTCACGTATGCTCTTTATGTCATCACCAAGCATAGCAACAAGAAGATTCTCTGGATAACCGAAGTATCCATTTTGTTGGTTACGTAGTCAACGATCTTTTTCAAATCCGGGTTCAAATAGCGACTCAGACTAATAGTTTGCCACTAAATTTTATTGTGAACCACATTGAACCATAAACTTTCATCACGTACGTAGCTAATTTCACCTGTTTTTCTTCGGGACTGTCATAGTAGCATATAATCTTAGAATTCAATTTGCTGTAGTTAGCCATCTACAATGGTTGAGAGGCTCAGGTCCATATTAGGCCCATATTAGCTAAATCGGAAGAAAACACACCAGTGCTTATAGCCGTCATTATATCGTAAAGATGTTTTGGTCCGTACTCAAATCATTTCTAGTAACCTCAGGTAATATTGATAGAATGGCAGTGAATTCTATTGGCATAGTTTCATATTTATGTAATTCGGATCCAATGGGACCTGAAAAGCACTTGGGCCCTATAGTTTTTCCATTCAAATGTAATAACAGGTGCCACAGTGATAATTCATTCAAATATAGCTGACAGACAAACCACTGTAATGGTCTTTTAAGTTCTTTTTCCATCAAGCGAATCACACAACATTTAAAGCCTGTGTTAACTACTGTTCCATCGCAACCAATAACATATATTTCGCTGAGTTTCACCGATTTGGATTTCAAATAAGTTAAAATAGTACTTTTAATACCTTTCGCAGTGCCCAACTCACACCTGACATGCCCGAAGTAGTCACTTTCTTCCAATAAGACTTATGTATTTTTTGACCAATTTTCGAGAATTTCTCTAATATTAATGCGGTTGGGCCGGTTGGGGGCACCTCTAAATATATTAAGAGTCAAATAAAATTTTGTGTGTATATTCATGAGTTAGAAGAGCAATATTTTACAGGTATTCCAAAAGGATTACAAAATTTGAAAAAAATTCGCTCCACCTTATTGTACAATTCCATAAATTATTGGTTTTATGTGGGAGAGTAGTGCTTAAACTAGGTGAATACTTCAAGCCACTAAGCTCTCCCCTAACATAGTTAAAATCTCTAAATCTAAGACACATAAACTTATTTAGCCATAGTAGTACAATGTAAGTTTATTGTGCAGCTGGTAATAGGAATATTATCCGCTGCACAATAAGTATTTTAGATGTGATTGTTAGTATGAATATCTACTAGTATCTTCTTCTGAATTTACAATATTAGAAGGCACTTTAAGAAGCTATCAATCTTGTCGTATGCCAAAGATTGGTATCTAAGTCTAGCCACTCAAAATTTTCCTTTTACAAGAAGTTTAGTGAAAACATTATATAGAAAACTTTTATTAATGCAGTCGTAAAGATATATTGTAAAAAAACAGAGAAAATGAGTCAAAAATATAATTTACGTTAAAAGATCCGTTCCAGTGATATTCATAATTTACTAGAAAAATAAATCTAACGCCAGTTCCCCGTACGAAAATGAATTTCGTGCTTACTCAACAAGCGTCTAGTGAAAACGTTAGTTTAATATAACGTAAATTTTATGTAAAGTAATTTTGAACTTTCAAGCTATGAGTGCAAGTTGATGTAATAATACTCCAAATTGGAGGGTCTACAACGAAATTCGAATGAAGATAGATTCAAGGACAGTTCATTTATTTTGCATCAACAACGGACTTTTGAATTCGATCATTGTACTAACATTTACAATTTGATTTTTTTTCACACAACCGCTGGGGAAGATAGATTCTGGAGTAGCGACCACATATCGGTTTAGTGTAAGACGTACTAGGTAAACCGATGACCGGGCAAGTTGCTGGGCGTTTTTGGATATAGGCGGCATAGGACCACATATTGGGGCGAAATATGAGAGGTCTACGTTTAGCAGTGAACGGTAAAAGGCTAAATGATCATGATGATGATTTTGTTACACTATTACGAAATTTCATGTGACGTTTTTGTAATCGTCTGTGGTATTTACAGTCCGTGGAATGGTATGGTGCGGGAAGCCACGATTGGCTTCGGGACGCCACGGTGGGCTTCAGTATGTCTTGGCGGGCTTCGGCATGCTGTAGCGCGGTGCGGAGGGCGGATTATGGCAATCACGCGTGGGCTCATTTCTCTCTTTTCTCATTTCTCTCTTTTCTCATTTCTAGTGAACCATGCCTATCCTCTGGCATGCCATGCTTCGACGTCCCAAAACGTCATTCGGCGTTCTAATGATATTTTGCCATGCTCTTTCACTCCATCTAGCCAAGTGAGCGTCATCCCTTAATCGTAGGGCGTAAGCTCCATTAAGCTCTAATTGAAATGCTTCACTTTTTGTGCGCGAACTTACCTTCTATACGTTATTATTCTAAGTAATAAAAATACTGTTGAGGTAAATTTTGAGGTTAAGTTTTTGAAATAAATGTATCGGTGTGGTATCGGTTATAACGCATATATGCACTTTTCTGGTGTACTTATAACGCATTTAAAATAAAATTAATGTCATAGGTTTTATTGCAAGTATTAATTTCGTCATAAAATTTTCTTAAACGTAATTGTCAAGTATTCATTTCGTCATTAAATTTTCTAAGTAATCATTCCGTCATTAAATTTTCTTAAACTAGATCAGTAATCACTAAAATTAAGACATTAAACAGTACTCTCTTTACATCGAAGTTTACAGCTCAGTTTAAATGTTAATAGCCTCTCAGTAGTTTTATTTAGTGCAATAAAATAACAGCATAGTATAAACTATGCTAATCATGAAGCGAGATATCTCTACAAAATGGTACCCGGTATACAAAGATTAGTTGAAGAACTGGATTATCCATCTCTTGTTTATCTCCATTATTAAATATATGCCTGATACCATAGTCACCATGCATGGCAGACCGGTTGGTAATTATAGTTGATGTTATTATAAATATTTAAAGATACTAGTGGTCGCCGAGAGGTCGAAATTCGGCCCTAATTCATTTAAATTAATTTTTCTGCTACACAATTTTCTTTTAATTTTGTTGTATATTGTATAATTGTATATTGAGCAAGCTGTATTCCACTGATAACTAATATATAAAAGTACAAATCTCTATTAGACATTGTCATCATAATTATGATTGTTTGACATTCAGTTCGGCCAGAGATTTTAATCGTAAACAAAAGTGTATAAGCGTTGCTACGCAACACACTCACACAAACGCGTGTGTTTGTGTGTGTGTGTGTAGCGATAGCGACACACTACTATGCGTGCGTGATGGCTTTTTTAATGAATTTAATGCATTTCTAATCCATTATTACATGAAATTTCAGTTTTATGCACTTCTCCTCATTATATACATCAACTGTGCCAATTCATACGTGTCCAACCACGTAATTTTCGTAGAAAGGCGTACAAAGTTTTTGCTTCACGTATTAATATATAGATAACATGCAAAAAATATTTATACAATAGGAGGGAAAATAAATTCTATGCCGTTTGATCAGTATTACACGGTAGGTGCACCCAACAGTGAGACGTTCGAGTATATGAGCTAGAAAACGATGGCTTCTCCTCAGTCAATACTTTTCTCCGGGTTGAGAGCCCTCAGCAGTCACCCATAGTCCGCGTCAAGCTGTCAAGGCCATCTGCGTCCAACAGCTGTACACACACAAAAAAAAAAGAAAAAGAAATTCTCTTCAGTCGAGTTTTATGATTCACGCGGTAAAGTAAGGCGTGGTATCACAATGTATACTTAATCCGCCATTATAATGGCAAGGCTTTTTTACCCATTCAAAATTTTAGCAATGTTATTTTATGACAATCTCATAAATTAGCCTTCGTACTTAAACTTTGCCTTAATTACTCTAAAGACAAAGATCTATTTGAGGGGCTTTATGAACGAAGTTTAAATAGTAAGGTTCTCAATGCTCATTACGAGCCTTCCAATAATGAGGCATTCAGCCAATAAGTGGTACGCCCGCCAAATATTAATTAGCTTTGGAGAAATGGCTCGGGACTCTATTACAAAAGAAAAGTGCCGTGCGGAATGCAAAGAAAATAGTCGCAATTGGTCAGAGAATATTAATGTTCAGAACATTCCATTTTATAGAAATAAACATAAATAATTTTAACACAATTATTTTATTCTTATGTATATTACCTAGTAGTTTTGGATATATTATAACATGTAATAGCTTACTCCCTGGCGAGGCCTTATCGCTAGCGAACTCAGACGAATACATACGTTCCTTGCATACATGTCTTTTATTAAAGAACCAAGATGAAGAAACGTTAAAGATAAATGATGAGATGAGAATACAATAGTAGGTAATTATAAAAATATAAAATCAATCAATTTTGTGATAAGTTCCATTACTACATGAAAATTAGATGCGAAATTTTAAAATTTGAACATCTCCAGTAACAAATTCTTACATAATAATAATATTATAAATGCGAAAGTAAGTTTATTTGTTTGTTTGTTTGCGTGAAAGCGTATTTCACGCTTAAACCACCGAACCGATTTCAAAAATTCTTTAACAATAATATCAGGGAGTAACATAAGCTATAATTTTTCTCGGTATTCCCACGGGAATAGGAACTACGCGGGTAAAGCGACTGAAGCGGCGGGGTGCAAGTATTTAATATAAAATGATTGCGTTTGAGAATGTAATTTAATGTTTATCTAAATAAATTTATCAAGTGGTCGTCGAATGGTCGAAATTCGACCATAATTCATTTAAATTGCTGCTACACAATATTGTTTTTAATTATATGTTAAATACATATAATTAAAAATGGTTCAAAACCGGTTCGAAGAACCATAGATATGTGCGGTTCTAGGTGATCCCGTACACCAATATATTGAGCACAAAAAAACTACACAGCTCTACTCGTAAGGTCAGTTTATTAATGGGTAGCATAGTATAAGTTAAGTATTAACCTGTAACATGTGCGTGTCGCGGTAGCCGTATAGCTTTGCACCGGTCGTTTACAATTACAAGTAAAGTTTACAAAGTAAGCAAAAATGTACGTCGAAGCGTACACCAATTATAATATAATTCAATTTTTATCATATTCAGGAATATTTTGAAGCAATAAACAAATGGTATAATCTAAAATTTAGGCACTCTGCCAAGAAAATGTATTCCTTACTATTATGTTTATTAACTTTTAAATGTATTCTGCTATTATTTCAATTCTTTCCGTGTGAAGGGTAGTTGGTGTTTTTTCTAATCTCACTCCGTAATTATTACCTATATATCCGTAACGATTAAGCGCTTTCCGTGTGGTGACGGAGTAAGAATACAATTAATTACTGCCTAATGCCTATCTTGCCCGTGGATGTCGTAAGAGACGACTAAGGGATTTAATATGCACATAAGGTCTGTGCAAGAGAAGGAAAATTCGAAACGAAACCCTATACCAACATGTCTGACCAGCATGGTATTGTAGGTCAAATTCCTTCCCATTGTGGAAGAGGCCCGAGCCCAACAGTGGAACGTAATAGGGCTGCGATGATGATGACAAGTTGCATCGACGTTTTTATATTATATATATATATATTATATATTGACGTTTTTACTTAATTTTATCTGAAATTGTAACAATATTATCTAAATTAAAATACGATTTTTTTGTATATATACTCATCACCCCCTGTCTCGCCCATGGGTATCGTAAAAGATGACTAAGAGATACAATTTGCATATATAATCTATGTAAGAGAATGAAAACTCGAAATAAAACCCTTTATCTATTGATACGGGTATATACTGTTTGCCAAATAGCATGGTAAAAGAGGTCATTTGGTGACCTTCACCACGATATCATCAAATTCAAGTAATTTATCGCTAATTCTATCGCTTTCCATACAAACCGTCTTATCGTTGTAATATCGTGGTGAAGGTGTCTAGACCGAACAGAGGTTACAAACATTTGTCTGCGTGTAATTTGTTTAGAATTTTAATTAAGAAATTATTAAACACCTACACGTGCAATAATAAAGCATACGTACCTACCTTACCACTGCCCTAGCATGAAACTGATAGCTAACCTATCTTAAGGCTAACTTTTTGTTAAATACGTAAGGTGAGGTAAAATAATATACTAAAATAATTTATTTATGACTTTACAAAAATCTATAGTTCTGAACTGTCACTTCCACTACTATTACTATCACCGCTGTCTGATACATGAATTATGAATGCATCAACCTTTCGGTATATACTGTCATCGAGGCCCATCATTTTTTTTTAATATCTTTTACGTGATCCACACGGAATGTCAAACAAAATGGCGACTGGGCCACATGACGCCACTGATCTTGTACACCTGACGCTAAAATCAGTTAAGAAAAGATTTTATGTTTGATACACATAACCTAAAATCTTGCATCTACTTGTGCGACCCTTTAGGTTTATTACACCTGACGGTAAAATGAGTTGAAAGAAATGTGTCATAACTTAAAACTTGACATTTTTTGGGCGTTACATAATTCTTCGAAGCTAATTACGTATTTAATTATAGGATCTATATTATATTGAATTTATATATATATTCTCGGTACTTTAATTTTTGATTTTCAGACATTTGAAAGTAATTTGGCATTGTCATCAATGATATTATTTATAAAATAATGAAATGTCACCAGTTACAGGTTTATCTGGTATTTTAAAACAATGAAATACATGATTATAGGATATTAAAAACATATATTTTCTATGGTAATTTTACTAATTTCGTAAAATTTTAAGTTGTGCTGTTTGTAATGTTGCTTCCTGGTAGGCATCTACCAAGAGAATTTTGCGATACAACTTTTCGATAGATTTGTATGGTAAGCGATATATTTTTTTGCATTTTATTGCCACCTTATCTGGCACTGAGTATAGTGGGTTAATTTACCTGCTATTGTGAAGGAGACTCGAACCCAGCGGTGTGACGTATGGACTTAGATAATGATGACACATTTAGAAGATTATTTCCTTACTAATGATCAAAAAGAAAGTAATTTTCTTCATAAAAATACATTTCAACCGTATTTTGCACGAAGAAAATAATTTTATTTAAATACAACATGTTATCTTCGTATTTGAACCTATGTTTAACAAAGTGTATAAAAATACAGTTGCTAGGGTTTGTTTTTATTCTAAACGATGGCAAACGAGCAATCAGTACACCTGATGGTAAGTGTTGCTGCCGCTCGTGGACCTTTGCAATACCAGAGGCACAGCTAGGCCGCTGCCTACCGCGAAAAAAGTGAACGGAGTGTGAATACGTGCACTGACTCAGTTCCACTGAGGTTCGGTGGTAAGGTATCACTAAATACTTATCCTTACTACTACTTCCGGCTCTCTCGCTCACTGCACGAAACAGTAACAAATTGCTACTACTCGGACGTCGATTTTCTGCGAGAGTGTGGTACTATCTCCGACGGACCGGACCGCGGCTGTCGACGAACAACTGTCAATAGCGTGGTCCTTCCACTATAAACAATGAATTACTTAATATATTCTCCATTTAATATAACGGTGCGAAGTATTGACACGGATCTTCTGGTAGCTCTTAAAATATTTATCCTTCTAATATTATAAACGCGAAAGTTTGTATGTGAGGATGTGAAGATGTTTGTTGCTCTTACACGCAAAAACTACTGAATGGATTTTGATGAAACTTCACAATAATTTAGCTTACATATCAGAATAATACATAGGCTATAATTTAGCCCGGTATTCACACGGGAAGAGGAACTGTGGGTAAAACCACAGGACGCTGCTAGTTTAATAATAATTCTAAGAAATTTTGGGTTAAGTATTAATTATCGAGATAATAACGAAACCAATCAATGTTTTAAATATTTTTATACGTTATGCCATCAATATTAATGACTATAATTACTGTGTAACCGCTTAGTCATATTTCAAACGAGCAAAGTATAGAAGTCCTTTGAATTACATAAATCCGTCGGTCGTTCTGTTATCAAAATATAGTCAGGATTACATTAGGGTACCGGGCAATGGCACTGGTAGCCCGCTCATTAGACGGAAATGGGATATACTGCGGGTTATAGCAAGTACCGCTTGACAGATCGAGGCCCGATTGTAGCCGAGCCAAAAAAAATGGATTACATTAGAATATTTAATCAGTAATTACTGAGGCTTTACTTAAGCTATATTCTTTGTAGCAGTACTAGATTCATATTTCCGTGTGGTGATGGAGTAAAAATATAATTTACCACTCCCTGTCATACCCGTGGGCGTCATAAAAGAAGACTAAGTAATATATTACGCGTATGATATCTATGCAAGAGATGGAAAACTCGAAACAAAACCCTATACCAATCTGTCTGACTAGAATGGTATAGTAATGTCAATTTCCCTCCTATTATGGAGGAAGCTTAAGCCCAGCAGTGGGACGTATATGAGCCGAAATGATGAGTGAGTTTCATTTACGAGATAGCTTAAACCATATGACAATTCAAACTTGTTTTTTGGCAGATTATGGTATGAACGGACAGTCCGTTCCGTCCGAAAGTGTGCTGTTATATCATCGTCGCAATCGCAGTGATAGCAGGATGGTGTAGGTAATCTCTCTCCTAATGACCGTGTGCACTTGCACATAGGTACTTACCTACTCACCGATGCAACCCTACCTCATTAAAATCAGTATTAGTCGGAAGGAGAAGATTCCATGCTATCAACCCAACCATTCCATTAGCACTGACTAAAAAGCCTTGAGGGTCTGACACCATACTAAGGTTCCTCCAGCCGCACTGCTGAACATTTAATCTATGTGAAAAAATAATTGCAGAATACGACTTACAAAACTTCACTTGAAAGATTTCAAATGCCATGGCAATCGATTTGAACCAATATCCTTATATATCCTGACACACAGTCTAATATTGCTGTACCGTTAGATTTCATCCATTAACATACCGACGTCAACTTTTGGACGTCAGCTCGGCTTATAGGAGTTCCACTGAAGGGTTTTTTCACAATGCACATTAACCTGCTATACCACGAGTTGTTATAGGATTTATTTCGAGTTTTTCTCTTGTATAAATGTTACCTGCATATTATATCCCTTACTAGACTTTTAAAATGCCCACTGGGAAGAAATAGTGTGGAGAATTGTATTCTTACTCCGTTACCACACATAATGAATGAATTTAACAATATACTAAAATGTTAATAAAACGTACCCTTCGTCATCCTACGCCTTAATATTTAAATACTTTGTTAGACCTTAAATAGTATCGAATCAATCAATCATAACTCCCTTTTCTGGTTCCGACATAAGCATGTTTTTATCTCGTTTAGGGGTCGGCAGTAACGTACAAAACCTCTTTTCACGTAGAATTATTTATTGCTTTTTTAATGGTGAACGTTTTGGCATGAGCCCTGCATTGAATTAAGCTTTTCTGTACATTTCAATTGAATGTTTTCAGGGAAGCGCTGCAATTTTTTTCGCCAATATTGACGAATAATTATGCTTGCCTATTTATCGTATGGTTTATATATTTAGCAAATTCTTGTCAAGTATTCAATCTTTAATGAAAAAAAAACGATTGTCTCTAAAGTTTTTAGTGTTAGGACCGCACTGTTGACAGTTGTCTATAGTCGCGGGCCGGTCCGTCTGGGGTAGTACCATACTCTCGCAGAAAATCGACGTCTGAGTAGTAGCAATTTGGTACTGCGCTTCGTTCGGTGAGCGAGAGAGCCGGAAGCCCAACTTTCTGCGGGTATTTACGTGTGCTGGTTTTAGTGATGCCTTTATTATAATCGGACCTAATTGCAAGCATTCACACTCCCTTCACTTTCTTCGCAGTAGGCAGCGGCCTAGCTATGCCCCTGGTATTGTAAAGGTCCACGAGCGGCAGCAACACTTACCATCAGATGTACTGCTCGTTCGTTTGCCACCGTTAAAAAAAGTCGATTTATGGACGATAATTTTACTTAATAATGTCATTAGAAAACATTAATGAAATTGTCTACTCTTATGAATTGAAAATTCATGAAAAATTAAAATAATTAATTGATTTAGCTAAAACTCACTAGCAATCTATAATCGCCCTATCATCTATTCCAAAAAAAAAAATCACATGAATTCAATCAAATGCCAACGAAAATTATATCGGATCGTATCGCTTACGCTATAACCAAATCACTGAAGCGAATATCCGCCTACAGATTTATATATCTGCCTGGCACCATTCCAAAATAGCAACAAGTTAGACCATTTTAATGTTCAGCGGCTCGAACGTTAAAGGTCCCTTAATACTAACCGCAATTACTATACACGCCCTTTACGAGTACTTCGGATTTGATGAGAGTAGGTCTAATAAATATGTTTAAATATATCTACAGACTCGTTAGCATGCCTCATGTTGCAAGATCTTCAGTGTTATTTTCAGATAAGATAAAGATTTATTAAGGTCAGTTATCAGGAAAATAACAGCAATAGTATTAAATCTGATATCTGCTGTGTTCGACAAAGGCTAATTTCTCGATTACATGATGAAACGCGGGTATTTTATTTGAAAGAAAGAAAAATATTTATTTTGTGCCACAGAGTAGAGACGCTAGGAACACATAGAAAAAAAACTTTACAATAAATGAAACGCACAAAAAATCGATAAACTAAATAAGGAGACATAATAATTGTGATAGAATGAACGTCTCAGCTGCGGCAGAAAAAAGGATAACTGCTCAGCAATTGTTGTGATGTCAATGTAACACCACAACGCTGATTTTCAGCAGTGTCCCTTTTTTACTCTGCCGACGTCAGACATCAAAGCCACCATGTGGTGGTGCATTTGAAAGAGAATAACAAAGAGGAAAAATTGGCATAACATAAAAATTCAAAATACATATATGTAAAAAAAGAGAACAAAGTCTCACTTTTACATACATACTTACACAATTAACGACAGTACAGTTAGTTACACTGCAAAGGACATTATTACTTATTACTACGTTATTTCTCTATGTTTTCGTCTTTATAGTAAAGTTTGCCTATAAGCAAACACTTAAATTCTAAACATTGGTGTAACGTAATTGATAGATAGGGTCGTAAACTATCACGGTCCCTATTATTAACTAAATTATTATTAATGGGATTTATCCTAGGTGTTAAGCACCATTTTTGGATGGGTTTATCACACACGCCGTTCGCTCCGTCCGAGGCGACCCAAGGGCGGCTCGCGGTCCCATAACCCACCGTAATTCCTTCCCTTTGCGATAGGCTGATCACTGGTACCAAATGCCTTGTCGTCCGTAGTCAGCCCGGACATTGGCAAGTCATAAGAAATAAAATACAATGTATAACAATATCCGCATGGTGACGGAATAGGAATACAATTCAACACGCCCTATCTCGCGCGTGGATGTCGTAAAAGACGACTGATGGATAGGCATATAACATCTATGAATGAGAAGGAAAACTCGAAACAAAACTCTATACCAACCCATTTGAGTGTAAAATATTACACTAAATTTTCTTCCATTATGGACGAGGCCCGCACCTTGTAATGATTAATAACTGAGAAATAATAATATCTTTTTTTTATTTTCCTTGTAACGACGGAATAAGAATACAATTCAGCACTCCCTCTTACACGTGGAGGTCGTAAAAGACGAAAGGATTATTGCAGCAATCATTTATACAAGAGAAGTATAACTCGAAATAAACCCTTTTTTTTATTGCGTGGAAAAATGCAATTTTTACGCATGCCCACCTTAGAGAGATGGGGTATGCCGGACTCAGCGTCGACTTATTGTCAGCGCCACTACCAGCTAAAAACCACACGCTGTTCCTGACTCTCGGTTACGGCGAAGTTATGGAACCGTTTTCACATGCACCACAGCTCCACCGCACCGACATATCCGCTGCTTGCGGACTCACCTCGAGACGGTACTGGTCCCTCTCCTTACCATCTCCGGTAGTGCTCATGGCCATTTATACCTCTTTGGGGCCTTATACCTAATGTGGGACACCAGTCGCCACCACAACTGGTGCCCCAGGCCCCACGCTCGAAATAAACCCTATACCAACCTGTATGACCAGCGTGGTATAGTAGGTGTATTTGCCTCTTATTATGGAGGAGATAAGATTCCATTAGTGGGAAGTTTATGAGCTGTGATGAATGACGAAATAATAAGAATAGAAAGCTTATAATACATCAAACAGTGAATTATAGGTAATAGAAATATCTTTGTTATTCGGTACTTTCATGAAACTAAAGAATATCAAGGCTAGTCTTAAACCCCATCTATCTATTTGGAGATATGGCCGGATGCTTCACCGACGTTGTTTACTTTGTATCAAGTTGTATCCCTCTTTGAAAGGACGTTAACCACATACGACAAGGCCATTATTTATTACGTATTATTTCAAATCAGACATGTATTCCAGTTACTATTATTCTTCGTTTTCTTCACAACCTCTAAAATTACCTTTTGGTACTAGTGTTTTTTTTGTTTTTCCGTGTGGTGATGGAGTAAGAATACAATTTACTACCACCTCTCTTGGGTGCGAGTGTCGTAAAAGACGATTAAGGGATTAAGGAGGCACCGCGGCAATTACAACAAAAATGCGTTCGTTTGATCCCTTACTGTATCTTTATGTGAGGCGGCGGATCGCCTGCGCGAGGAGCGCAGCCCTGATGAGGCGATCCGCCGTCGGCGACTGGGGCAGCGTAGGCGCGAATACCTGCGCCTTATGCCGCCCTAGCCGAGGCCGCGGGTGACGTGACCGGGGAGTTAGTCCGTCACCCGCCGAGAGGCTGACCGCGTGAGGAAAGACCGACGTCCTCCCCGAGGGGGGAACGTCGGTCGATGGGAGGGTACCCCAAATAGGGGGTATTCCGTCGGGCCGACCACTGACGTCAAGTAACCCTGCTTCGGTGGTCGGCCCAACGACGAAAGGCGACGTGCATCGTGGGTGGGTTGCGGGTGTGCGTGCTTACGCCCCTCTGTCGCCCCGGACGGAGTGGTACGAGGAGCGCGTCGACCGCAACCCACCCTCCCAAAAAAGAAAAGCTGTATCCTCATATTTATTATGTATTCATTTCCAACGCTTTAGTTGTGTAATTCTTATATACGATATTTAAGGATTGACTCTATACATTATACATTTTAAAAACACGATCACTTGTAATTTCTACGATAGAAAAAAAAATCCAAAGTTACCTCTAAATGAAAAAATAAACCCACAATACGGCGTAAATACTTCACAAAAGTCTATAAAATTTTGAATATTGATAAAACTACATTACATTTACTATTACTTATACACCTTAGATTTTTAATAAAATGTGTATTTGTGTGTTAAATAAAATGTGTGTTTGTTTTATTAATATGAAGGAAAAACCTAAATTCGCCCGCGAACGTCCACCATAGCTAGAGCCGCTACACTTCCCCCCTATCCGCTTTAGTGTTGCTTCTGATATCGGATGGGTAGGTTGTGTCGCTTGCGCATACGTCATTTTATAAACATATCAAGAAATATAACAGAAATATATAAATAACTTCAATAAAAATATTTTAAATTGTCTTGTGTCATCTTATTTTGTAAATATCATTAGCACCCTCGCTAGTTGATCGGCGCACGGCTCCTGTAGCCTGCCTGCTCTTGTCGGTGCTCCACTCGCACACATACGCAAAACGCATAAAATACCTAAAATCGGTCAGCGACAAAAGCTCTATACCCCCCTTAATATGCGCAAGTATAATATAATAATATAATATGTGCAAGAGAAGGAGAACTTGAAATGACACCCTATACCAACACGTCTGATCAGCGAGGTATAATGGCTCAATTTCCTTCCTATAATCGAGGAGACTCGAGCCCAACAGTGGAACGTATATGAGCTAAGATGATGATGATGACTAGTTTTCTTAAGAATTACAGTGAAATTGACATATTATACTTACGAGGCATGCCTTTTAAGTTTTGTCGTTTGAAGAAAAAACACAACTAGAACCTTATAATACTTTTTATTATTTTTCAAAGTATTCACCACGTAGCTTAATATACTTTTTCATTCACTCAAACCAGTTATTATAAGATTTATTCCACTCTAAAGGGGGGTGTTCAAAATGGCTGACTTGAAAGCGTCGACTGCTTTTTCACCGGACTGGAACCTTTGACCACGAAGACTTTTCTTAATTTTAGGAAATGTAAAGAAATCGTTAGGGCTTAGGTCAGGACTGTATGGAGGATGGTCAAGAATTTCTACTTTTTCTGCTTCAAATACTCAATCGTTTGACGAGCGCTGTGTGAGCTTGCGTTGTCTTAGTGCAGGATGATGTGTCGCTTTGAGTTAGATTTTCGAAGTTCGGCGATGACTTGTAAATAAACTGTGGTATACCACTTTGCGTTAACCGTTCTACGATCTTTAAGTGCAATAGTCGCAATATGGCCGATTTTTCCAACGAACGTGGCCACCATTTTCTTTGAAGTGCTTCGAGAACGAACAACTTTGGTCGGCTTTGGCTCGTCTTGAAAGACCCAGATTGTAGATTGTTGTTTGGAATCAGAATCGTAGGCATAGATCCAATATTCGTCATCACTGATGATGTCATAGACGTGATTGGACTCTCCTCGGTTGAACCTTTGCAGAGTTTTCTTACACCATTAGACGCGGGCTGCCTTGTGATCATCGGAAAGCAGATGCGGTATCCAATGGCAAACTAGCTTTCTCACACCAAGCGCTTCATGCAAGATCTTCTGAATGGTTGTCCCTGAGATGCCTAATAGAGCCTCTATCTCTCGATACGTCACATGACGATCTTCGAGAATTAGCTGTCTCACAGCAATGATATTATCTTCAGTGAAGGTGGATTTTGGGCGTCCTTCGCGAGATTACTAACACTAGTACTACTTACTAACACTAATACTAGTATGTCCACGCTGGAATTCTAAATACCAGCGTTCGATAGTCGGCAAACATAGTGCTTCATCACTGAACACAGATGTTAGCTCTTCAAAACAATGAAGCCGTGTCAGGCCTCTTCTAAAGTTGTAGAAAATTATTGCATGAACATTTTCCTTAGAAAGATTCATTTTCGTATGTAACCTGACAGATTCCAATCGAACTGTTTTGAGATTCAAAATTTAAACACATTCGAATACAGAACAGTTCCAAATTCAAAATTGCCGGGAAATATGGAAACGACAGAACTTAAAAGGCATGCCTAGTATAACTATCAAAATGTTAGCTTAGACGACTTAGAAGTATTTGTTCTCATACAATATTATAAAATGGTTCCGTATTATACTCGCGGCAAATTAAGGTATTTGTAATATTATATTTATATTTATCCGTGTGGTGACAGAGACTGGATTCAATTCATTACCGTGGGTGTCGTTTATCACTAAAAGATTACAATATGGAGAAAATAATCTTTAACTATTATTATTGTGGGTCAATCTATACAATAAGTGCTTACGGTGTGTTGCAGACTTGTTTACACCCTCCTGAGTTTTCTTGCCGGCTCTTTTTCAGTGTGGCTGCGTTCGGATCCGGTGGTAGTATACTAGATTTGTTAGGTTTTAAATTAATGAATTGTCATAATAACTACTACAAATTTAATGTATAATAATCATCAACCATTTACAACATATATTTTTTATATATAATCATTTTCTTCTTATACTGGCAATAAATTTGTAACAGAATGTGGGTCAAAATGTAATAACTAATTTCTGTAGCGGGTATATAATTATAAATCTCTGTATAACGATGACTTGTTGGACGTCAGACATCTTAGTCCGTCCGTGACCACGAACGCTGCAAAGTGTACGAAACGTCGGGCCATCAAAAATCAATTTCAAACGCACTAAAATCCGTAAAGTAGTTTTATTTATAACATCTGTGTAAAAGAAGAATAACTCGAAATAAAACCTTTTAAATAAAACTACTTTACGGATTTTATCGCGTTTGTATTTGATTTTTGATTACCCGACGTTTCGAACACTTTGCAGCGTTCATGGTCACGGGTGGACTAAGATGTCTCACGTCCAACAAGTCATCGTTACAGCAGAAAATTTATAATTGTCTACCCGATACAGAAATTAGTTATTAAATATTGACCCACATTTTAATACAAATTTATTGCCAGTGTAAGAAGAAAATGATTCTATATGAAAAAATTATATTGTTTATGGTTAGTAATTATTTAACATTAAAATTACTATTAGTAATTATATTTAAAAACCAGCAATCTAGTATACTACAACCGGATCGGAACACGGCCACACTGAGAAAGATCCGGCAAGAAAACTCAGGTGACATGATGCTAAATTAATATTAATTTTGGCGGCGGCTTACTTTATGTTACTAAGAGGTTTTAATTTATAAAATTATCTTTAGTTATTATTATTGTGGGTCAAATCTATACAATATGAGCTCACAGTGTCTTGCAGTCTTATGGTGGTCTTTTTGGATTTGTAATGTTTATAACAGGATCCCAGCTTGATGGTAACACCCAGCCATCCTCTCTATTGAAATTTTTGTGTTTTTTAATCTCAATAGCCTCACGTACCATTCTAGGCAGGTATCGAAGTTCTTTTGCGAGGATTTGTAGTTTATCAAACCTGATGTTATGGCGGGTACGATCCTGACTATGTTCACAGACTGCAGACTTAGTGTGACGGCGGTGCTTCACATCAGCTATGTGTTCTTTGATCCGAGTTCTTATGGATCTCTTTGTTTGCCCAATATAAGAGAGACCACAGTCACAGTCACGTTTATATACTCCTACATCTTGTAGAGGGATCTGGCACTTAACAGGTGATAAGAATTGGCTAATCCTCTTCAGTGGCTTAAAATAAGTTTTTATGAAAGACCGTTTCAGGATGTAGCCAATCTTGTCAGTGACTCCTTTAATATAAGGTAGTACTGCAGGGAGGCGCTTAACTGTGGGTGGTTTCACTCGGTCTCTGCGACGGGGCCGAGGAACTTGGAGCTTGTTTTTGTTTAAACCTTTTATCAATTAACCTCTTATTACGATGAAGTGTCGAGCCTAGTGGTTGGTTATACATGGGCAGTCCCATTTTTATCATCATTCATGGTGATGATGTATTAAAATAAATACTATATTTTTTCATCACAATCATCACCACCTCACCTTAAATACTTCCTACTGCTGAGCTTGACCCTCTTCCACGAAAGGAGGGAAATTGCTCATTAACACTAGTCAGCGGTACCGGGTTTTAATTCGAGTTTTGCGAGTTTTTGAGCGTCTGCTTGAAGTTAACACTCTCTAAATGTAATTATTGACCAGGCGGTTTCAATTAGAGTTGATCCAGATTGATAAAAACCCTTAATCATCTTTTATGACACCCACGAGCAATGCAAGGTGATAAATGTTATTTTAAAACATTATTTTTAATTAAAGTTTCATACAAAATCACGTCAGTTATCTTAAAAATTATTTACATTTTCAATTTGCTTCAAACAATTTACTTTTACGCTTCCATTAATTTATAACATAGGACCGGCAGTATCATAAATTACTTTCAATTACGAATAAAATTTCTATAACGCAACGATGTTGAGCTCCTGAATGCACAATCTTTTGACTTTTTTTTACTGCTGATGCTGCTGCAAACTAGCAGGTCAGCACACCTGATGGTAAGTGATACTGCCGCATATGGATCTTTGTAATATCACGAGCACAGCTAGGTCGTTGCTTACCGTGAAAAAAATGCTCTATTTAAACCTCGTTTAAAGAAGGACATGTCATAGCGCTCAGATAACATGAGACACGATCAGACAGGTCCAGATAGGTTCAGACACGATCAGACACGATGAGACACTATGAGACATGATAGGGCACGACAAGACATGTCTTGTCGTGCCCTATCATGTCTCATAGTGTCTAAGTCTAGTATAAGCATGCTTAGACACGATGAAACACGATCTGACATATTCAGACACGTTCAGACATGATCAAACAAGATGGGACACGATCAGACACGACCAGACATGATGAGACACGATCTGATACGTCCAGACAGGTTCAGACACGATTAGACAAGATGAGACACGATCAGACATGATCAGACAGGATGAGACACGATCAAACACGACCAAACAGGTTCAAACACGATCAGACACGACCAGATACAATCAGACACGATCAGACAGGACCCAGACACGTTCAGACACGATGGAACACAATCATACACGATAAGACGAGATTAGACAAGATGAGACACGTCTCGACAGGTTCTGACATGATCAGACACGATGAAACATTATAAAAAACGATCAGACATGACCAGACATGATCAGTTACGATCAGACGCGATCAGACACAATCAGACACGATCTGATACGTCCAGACAGGTTCAGACACGATCAGACAAGACGAGATAGGATGAAACACGATCAGACACGACCAAACAAGTTCAAACACGATCAGACACGATCAGACAGGACCCAGACACGTTCAGATACGATGGAACACGATCATACACGATAAGACAAGATTAGACAAGATGAGACACATCCAGACAGGTTCTGGCATGATCACACACGATGAAACAACATAAAAAACGATCAGACATGACCAGAAATATTCAGACACGATTAGAAAAGTCCAGACAGGTTCAGAAACGATCAGGTACGATAAAACAATTTGACACCTGTCTGGACGTGCCTGATGGCGTCTCATCGTGCCTGATCGTGTCTGAACGTGTCTGGTCGTGTCTGATCGTGTCTGAACGTGTCTGGACGTGCCTTATCGTGTTTCATCGTGTCTGATCGTGTTTGAATGTGTCTGGTCGTGTTGTAACGTTATTACATTATACGTTACATGACTTTAGAAAAAGAATGAAATACACCTAAACCTTTTGTTAAATAAGTACTTTCTTTAATCTCAATTCGTATAATTAATCAACACGCAAGCGCAATAAACATCATTTTAGTACCACCCTTATCGCTCATATTGTTCACGTTCCCGCGCCCGTGCACTCGCCTCAACGCTGCCTGAGTTGGGCTCGCTTGTCACAGATAGCCAAGCGATCCCAAGGCGAACGTACGTTACTACGTCCTTCCATTTGCCTTTGGGCCGTCTGGTCGTGTCTAATCGTGGTTCATCGTGTTTCATTGTGTCTCATCATGTCTGAACATGTCTGGGCGTGTCTTTTCGTGTCTCGTTGTATCTGATCATGTCTAAACGTATCTAATCGTGTTTGATCGTGTCTGATTGTCTCTGAACATGTCTGGTCGTATCTGATCGTGTCTCATCGTTTCCGATCGTGTCTGAACGTGTCTTGACGTCGTGTCCCATCGCGCCTGATCGTGTCTGATCGTGCCTGATTGTGTCTCACCGTGTCTGACAAGTTCAGGCACGATTAGACATGATGAGACACGATCAAACACAATAAGACACGATGAGGCTGTCCAGATGTTCGGTGATATTGTGGCAGTACCCCTTTTATGGAACGGCCATGTATCTATCTAGCACGTCGATTGACTGTCCTCACTAAGAGAGGGGGCAGGAGCATTCTCTTAGGAAGCATATAACGTCTCACAGCGTTCGTCAAACTTCCTGCCCAGCATGACGATTACGCCACTATCTCCTGATTTATAAAGGATTTATATTCAACAGTGGATAGCGAAAGGCTAAATAATGATACCGTCGTCCTCCCCGAAGGGGGGAAATCGGTCGATGGGAGGGTACCCCAAGTAGGGGGTATTCCGTCGGGCCGACCACTGATGACAAGTAACCCTGCTCCGGTGGTCGGTCCAATGACGAAGGCGACTTGGTGTTCGGGTGGGTTGCGGGTGTTGCGTGCTATACGCCCCTCTGTCGCCCCGCACGGAGTGGTGCGTGGAGCGGGCCGACCGCAGGCCACCCCAAAAAAAAAGAAAAGAAATAAAAAGGCTAAATAATGATAATGATGATTATGATATCAATCGAATATTAGATAATATAAAAAAAATATGATTATCATCAAAGTTCATACATATTCCACTACTGGGCTTGAGCTTCCTCCATAATGAGAGGGAAATTGACCTACTATACCATGCTGGTCAGACGGGTGGGTTTTTTTTTATGGGTGGGCTATGGTAAGTGACGGGTAGGTATAGGGTATTATTTGAAGTTTTCCTTCTTTTGAATTGATATTATTTGCATATTATATATATATATATATCCTTCAGTAATAATTATTTAACGACACCAGCGGGCAAGACAAGAAATATAATATTAAAATATATTTCTTTTTTTTTTTCTATTATGATATATATTTAGTTTCTAAAAGATATACGCCTCTAAATACATATTCCAACTAATACACTAATTAGCTGATTTGTTTGTGAACTAATATCGAAATGAGTTTGGCCCAGTTACTGAACAAACTAAAAACTATCGTTAAAGAAAGACAAACTGTTTCTACGTATAAATTGTAATTACATTACGATTGTTTAAATCCTGACTATATTTTAACGAATTTTGGATCGAATTCAAGAAAAAACTTGGCACCAAATTCGTAATTTTAGTATAAAAACTGTATTTTATTTCAATGTGGCTTTTTCGTTTTTGTTTTTGATATTTAAATGTAGCTAATCTTCAGCACCCATGTTGTGACGAACTAAAATACAACATTATTCAAAATTTTATACAAATTATATTCCCATGGGTGTAATTTTTTGGTGTTCAGCTATTAGCCGCAGGCGGCTTTAGCATAGAATATTAGGGGTGCGAGGCCGGGGCACCTCCACGTGGTGCACCCTGGAAACGTCCATTTGGACGGCCAAGATTCCGGCGGGAGGGGGGGTCTCCGCGTGCCGACTCTGAAGGCAGAGCGCACGGCGGATTTGGCCCGGGGCCAATGGGGCGGATGTGTCTCATGGCACTCCGTCGCCAGGGACGGTTGCGTCACGGCCCGGGGGCGTGACGGGTCGGTCGCTCGCGAGCGGCCAGACCCGGAAGGCCCAAACCGTAATCCTGAGTAGGGGGGTCAGGACCGGGGGTCTGCGGACTGCGGGGAAGAAAACCCCTATAAAAAATCACCCCAATCTCAAGTTTGGCTACTCGGCGAGGAGATGTATGGCTGGTGGGTTAAGAAGCGCGCGCGAAAAAAAAAAGCGTCCAGTCGTTAGAGTAGTAGTCAAGGAGGACTCAAACTTCCAAACCACGATGGCAGAGGTCAATACTTGTAAGACTTCACCAGAGGGTCCCGGCCAGGCCGGGGAATCCCTTGCTGTGCCGGTGCTTGCGCGCGACAAGGAGTCGCGTCCAAGTTCCGGCACAGTCAGCTCCCAATCGTATGGGTGGGGGGCAATCTCTGCTCCAGCCGTGAGTCCGGCGAAACCTGAGGCTCCCAAAAAAAAAAGGCGTAGGAGGCCACCAATAACTCCAGCCAGTGAGCGTGCTAAACGGCGCGCGATCCGGCTCAAAAAGGAACGGGAGGCGCAGGAGGCCGCGGAATCCCGCGAGACCAGCGCTCCCAGCGACGAGGGCGGCACAGTGACCGCAGAGCCGTCGCATGATGATGGTAGCACCGCAGGGCCGTCGCGGAAGGAGAACGGCAACAAAAGTGTGTCCCAGGACGAGGGCGGCAATGTCGCAGGACCGTCTAAGGAGGTGAGGAGGAGTGGCAGCCAAACGGAGCTGTCGAGTGACGAGGGCGGATTTACCGCAGAGCCGTCACAGAGCGAGGGCGGCAGCAGGGCCGCGGCGCCGGTGTCGGAGACTGACGTGGCGTACGACCTGTCGACGGACGAGGACGACAGTGTCGTGGGGCCGTCGGGGCGACAGGGTACGGCCGCGTCGAGGATGTCGACAGACGAGGGCGGCAAGGCCGCAGTACCGTCTGAAGACGAGGGGCCGAGAATCGGCTGGCGAAAAGAAGGGTCCGGTATGAGGAAGAGCAGGTCGTCCGGATCGGATAGGTTGGATAGGGAGGATAGGGGGGTCCCTGAGGAGCCCAAGCCGCTTCCTGCGGCAAGGGCTCTGACGGCGGCCCTAGATGTTAGGAGGGAGAGGGAGAGGGAGGAGGCCCGCCCCCCAACGAGGGACCGGAAGCGCCCCCTGCGAAAGGGTGGCAGCTCTGTGTCCGACTCGGAGGGGAGCGATTCTACCAGGCCTCCCCCCAAAGTTGCGACCGCGCGCCGGGGGCGTGGGGGTCGGGGAGGTGGTGCGGCGGCGAGACCGGCGACGCCGGGTCCGGCCGGCCGGGAAGGCGAGGTGGCGGCCCTCCAGGCTGCGAACGCCCGCCTCAGCAAGGAGGTCTCCGGCTTGCGGGAACGCAACCGCAGGTTGGAGACGGAGTTGGAGGCGGTGCGGAGGGAGAACCGCGGGTTGGCCAAAGACATGGCTGACCTGCGGTCTCAATTCGAGCGCCTGGTGCCGGCTGCGCTGCCGGCGCCGGCCCCGCCGCCGAAACGGGCCGCGCCAGTGAGGGCGGGCCCGTCGTCTGCGCCCGTGGCGCCGGCTGCGCCCGTCGCGGCCGCTGCGCCGGCTGCGCCCGTCGTGGCTCCATCGCTGCCTCCCCTCGTCGTGGTCCCTCCGCCGGCTCGTGGCCGCGGGAGACCTCGGAAGGGGGAGGAGCCACCGCCCGACGAGGTGCACGGCGTGTCGGAGTCGGCGGTACGCGTCATCCTGGCCCGAGTAGGGGTGATGATGGATGCGCGTATCGCCGCCGTAGCGGCCAGGCTTCCGCCTGAGCCGCCCCTCCGGCCGCCGCTCGCCTCGGACAAGGCGAGGCGGCCGCAAGCGTCGGCTCCCACGCCGCTGCCCTGTCAGGGTGGCCGCGTGGTGAGCTACGCTGCGGCCGCGGCTGGGCCCAAGGGGGCCAAGAGGGCCGGCAAGGTGCCGGCTCCCGCCAAGGCCGGGCCGCGGCCGGCGCCGGTCGGCGAACCCGCGACTGCGCCTGCTGCGCTCAGCGCTGCTGCCAGGCTCGAACAGGGCTGGCAGGTGGCTGAGCGTAGCAGGAAGGCACGCGGCCAAAAGCGGAGAGCGGCGGCCAAGAGTGCCGCTGTGGCCGCCGCTCCCCAGGCGGGAGCCGGCGGAAAGGGGAAAAGGTCGCGTAGGGGCCTCAAGTCGCCGAAGACGGCTGCGGTGGTAATCACCGTACTGCCTGAGGCGGCTGAGAGGGGCCTAAACTATGAGGCCGTCCTTAGACGCGCCCGGCGGGAGCTGGACGTCTCCGACATTGGGGGCGTCGAGGCGAGGACCCGCAAGGCCCGGACAGGGGCTCGAATACTCGAGTTCCCTGGGGCCGAGGGCGCGAAGACGGCCGATAGTTTGGCCACGATGCTGAGGGGGCTGTTCGGGCCGGAGGATGGAGTCCGAATCGCCAGGCCCGTCAAGTGCGCAGATATGCGCCTCACGGGTCTGGACGACTCCGTGGCGGTGGAGGACATCCGGGAGGCCATTATGGCGCGTACCGGATGTGCCTCGGACACCGTCCGGATTGGCACCATCCGCCCTGGTCCGGGCGGCGTCGGTGCTGTCTGGGTGCAGTGCCCAGTGGAGTCGGTCAAGCAATTGGCCGACTCAGGCAGGCTCCTCGTGGGCTGGAGTTCGGCGCGGGTAACCGTGCTGGAGCCCCGGCCCGCGAGGTGTTATAAGTGCATGGCGGTCGGGCATACCCGACCGACATGCAGGAACTGCTTTGACTGCAGCGGGCTATGTTTCCGTTGCGGTCAAACTGGACACCAGGCGGCATCGTGCTCTGCGGTGCCCCACTGCCCCGCGTGTGCGGCGGGCAATAAGCCTGCCAAGCACCGCATGGGCTCTGGGGACTGCAGACCCCCGGCATCGGCCCCAAAGGGGCGGGGCGGCCCATCGACCGGGCCAGTCCCCGCTCCGAGCGCGGCCCGATCGCCCGTTAGCGCGGAGGAGGTGACGATGGATACGGACCGTTAATGGACCCCGTATCCATTCGTCTCCTCCAGGCCAATCTCAACCACTCCGCCGGTGCGCAGGACGTGTTCCTGCAGGCCATGGCGGAGTGGTTGATAGGAGTAGCCGTAGTCGCGGAGCCGTACGTGGTGCCCGACCGGATTAACTGGTTGGGTAGCGCCGATGGTACCGTGGCAATCGTCGCCTCCACGTCGTGGCCTTCGTCGTCTCTGACCCTTAGGGACAGGGGCGTCGGATACGTCGCGGCGGACTGGGGGGAGATTACGCTCTTTGGAGTTTATCTCTCCCCTAACTGGAGTGTGACCGATTTCGAGGCCTCCCTCACCATCATGGAGGCCTCGTTACGGCGAATGGCATCGCGCCAGGTCTTCGTCCTGGGGGACTTTAACGCCAAGTCCGTGGCGTGGGGGTCCCCTAGGACGGATGACCGAGGACGGGCGATCGAGGAGTGGGCGGCGGCGCTGGGCCTCTGTTTGCTGAACAGGGGCTCGGTGCATACGTGCGTGCGACAACGGGGCGGGTCGATAGTGGACCTTTCGTTCGCTAGCCCCGGGGTCGCCGCACGCGTGGGGAGCTGGCGCGTCGTGGAGGAGGTCGAGACCTTGTCGGACCACCGGTATATCCGGATGGAGGTCTCCCTGGCAATCCCGACGCCCAGCAGGGGTCACGGGGTGGATAGGCGTCCTGCGTTCCCGCGATGGGCTGTGGGTCGCTTAGACCGGGACCAGCTGGCGGAGACAGCCATCGTATACTCGTGGCTGTCCTCTGCCCACCAGTCGGACGGGGTGGACGCCGAGGCTGGCCGCATCCGCAGTGCGTTGACGCAGATCTGCGATGCGGCCATGCCCCGGGTACGGCGTCTGCCCCCGAGGAGGGGTGTCCACTGGTGGTCCCGGGAGCTGGCGGATCTCCGGGCCGCGTGTATCCGCGCCCGGAGGGCCTACACCCGCAGCCGGCGGCGCCATCGCGACGCGGAGCGGGAGGCCGTGCTTTACGAGGGCTACCGCAATGCGCGGTCGGCCTTCAGGCTGGCCGTCCGCTCCGCCAAGGACGTCAGTCGGCAGGAGATGCTGGACGGTCTCGATCGTGACCCCTGGGGACGGCCCTATCGCGCGGTGCTGAATAGGCTACGCGCGCGGGGCCCTCCCCTCACCGAGACTCTCCAGCCCGGCCTTCTCACCCGGGTCATCGAGGACCTGTTCCCGCGGCGGGCGGAACACACGCCCCCGGTCATGGCTCCGCCAGACTCTGACCGGGAGGCCGACGACGACAGTGTTCCGCCCATCACGGAACCCGAGATGGGGGTGGCGGTGACGCGCATGCGCGCAAAGTCTACCGCCCCCGGGCCCGACGGTGTTCCTAACCGCGTGCTGGCCCTGGTCCTCGAACACCTGGGACCCCGCCTCAGGGGGCTGTTCGACGCGTGTTTAGCGTCCGGACGGTTCCCTGGGTGCTGGAAGGAGGGAAGGCTGGTGCTCCTGCCGAAGCCGGGACGGTCTCCGGAGTCGCCTTCGGCCTACAGGCCTATCGTGCTGCTCGATGACACGGGCAAGCTACTGGAGAGGGTGGTAGCTGCCCGCATCGAGCGGCACCTCGTCGGCACGGGGCCCGATCTGTCGGACGCCCAGTTTGGGTTTAGGAGGGGTCGTTCGACGATCGCGGCTCTGTTGCGCCTGAGGGCCGTGGCGACTGAGGCCGTCACCGGCGGGGGAGTGCTGTTGGTGGTGTCCCTAGACATCGCCAACGCATTCAATAGTCTGCCATTCAGCTGCATCAGGGAGGCGCTCCGGTATCACGGGGTGCCAGTTTACCTGAGGCGGCTAGTGGCAGACTATTTGGAGGGGCGCAGCGTCCTCTGCACCGACCGAGCAGGGGACGTTGTGCGGACGCCCATGACGTGCGGTGTCCCACAGGGGTCGGTCCTCGGACCCACCCTGTGGAACATCGGCTACGACTGGGCGTTGAGGGGGAGCCTCCCGCCCGGGCTGGGCGTGATTTGTTACGCCGACGACACGCTCGTCACAGCCCGCGGTGGGACGCTAGAAGAGGCGGTAAGCCTGGCGACCTCGGGTACCGAGGAGGTCGTCAGACGGATCGAGGCGCTGGGGTTGAGGGTCGCCCTGGACAAGACGGAGGCCCTCTTGTTCCATGGGCGCACTATGAGCCCTCCCATCGGCGTCTCGATCACCGTCCACTCGGTCGACATCAGCATCCGGGCCCATATGAGGTACTTGGGCCTGGTGCTCGACGGGCGATGGTGGTTCCGGGAGCATTTCCGTAGGCTCGCTCCGCGGCTCGTCGGCACGGCGTCCGCCCTATCGTGGCTTATGCCGAACGTGGGCGGACCGAGCGCTGCGTGCCGACGGCTGTACGCGGGGGTCATCCGGTCGATGGCCCTGTACGGCGCACCGGTGTGGGCGGGGTCCATGACCGCCCGACTTAGGGCCCTTCTGTGGCGACCACAGAGGGTCATGGCGGTCAGGGCCATCCGCGGATACCGCACGGTGGCGACGGAGGCAGCGTGCCTGTTGGCCGGGACTCCCCCGTGGGACCTGGAGGCGGAGATGCTCGCCGGACTATATCGGCGGGTGACGGGGGTGCGAGCGGAGGGCGGTGTGGTCTCGTTAAGGGATCTCACCGCCTGGCGCGTCGACGCCCGCCGAGACGTCATCGCCCGTTGGGCAGTCTGGCTGGAGAGGCCTCGGTTCGGGGTGCGAACCGTGGAGGCCTTCCGGCCGGTGCTGATGCAGTGGTTGGAGAGGCGGCACGGGGTGCTCTCCTTCCGACTGGTGCAGGTTTTGACGGGGCATGGGTGCTTCGCCAAATACCTGCACAAGGTCGTTAGGAGGGAGAGTACACCGTCCTGCCACCACTGCGATTGTGACGAGGACACGGCGCGCCATACGCTCGAGGCCTGCGGGGCTTGGGCAGTGCAGCGCTGTGAACTCGTCGCAATCATCGGTACGGACCTGACGCTGCCGGCTATCGCTAGGGCGATGGTCGACAGCGTCGGGAATTGGGACGCGGTCGCAGCCTTCTGCGAGACGGTGATCTCGCGGAAGGAGGCGGCGGATCGCCTGCGCGAGGAGCGCAGCCTCGATGAGGAGATCCGCCGCCGGCGACTGGGGCGGCGCAGGCGCAATTATCTGCGCCTCATGCCGCCCTAGCCGAGGCCGCGGGTGACGTGACCGGGGATTAGTCCGTCACCCGCCGAGAGGCCGACCGCGTGAGGAAAGACCGACGTCCTCCCCGAGGGGGGGACGTCGGTCGACGGGAGGGTACCCCGCGTAGGGGGTATTCCGTCGGGCCGACCACTGACGACAAGTAAACCTGCTCCGGTGGTCGGCCCAATGACGAAGGCGAGGTGGTTTTCGGGTGGGTTGCGGGAGTTGCGTGCTTAAGCCCCTCTGTCGCCCCGGACGGAGTGGTGCGGAGGCGCGCCGACTGCGACCCACCCCAAAAAAAAAAAACAAAAAAAAAAAAAAAAAAAGCATAGAATATTATAATAGAATTATTATAGATAATACGAGGCATGCCTTTTAAGTTTTGTCGTTTTGTTGAAGAAAAAACACAACTAGAACCTTATAGTACTTTTTATTGTTTTACAAAGTATTCACGACGTAGCTTAATACACTTTTCCATTCGCTCAAATCAGTTATTATAATATTTATTCCACTCTAAAGTGGGGGCGTTCATAATGGCTGACTTGAAAGCGTCGACTGCTTCTTCACCGGACCTTTGACCACGAAGACTTTTCTTAATTTTAGGAAATGTAAAGAAATTGCTAGAGCTTAGGGCAGGACTGTATGGCGATGGTCAAGAATTTCTACTTTTTCCTGCTTCAAATACTCAATCGTTTGACGAGCGCTGTGTGAGCTTGCGTTGTCGTGATGCAAGATGATGCGTCGCTTTGAGTTAGATTTTCGAAGTTCGGCGATGACTTGTGGTAAACCTACTGTGGTATACCACTCTCCGTTAACCGTTCTACGATCTTCAAGTGCTATAGTCGCAATATGGCCGATTTTTCCAACTAACGTGGCCACCAGCTATGCAATCAAGGTTATACACTGAAATGATAAGCCACTAGCAACCCGCCCTCGCTTCGCTTCGGTTACAGTCGCCTTACACGCGTAGTTCCCGTTCCCGTGGGAATTCCGGGATAAAATATAGCCTATATTACTCAGGGATAATGTAGTTTTCAAGTGGTGAAAGAATTTTTGAAATCTGCGCAGTAGTTTTTGAGTTTTTCATTTTAAATATACACACACGAAAAATACAAATTTTTCCGCTATATAATATCTAGTGTAGATAGAAAAGTGTTACCATTTCGTTCATATTCACCTTTCTGAAATAAATTAATAGATTTAAACAAATTTTGACTACAAATATAGAAGTACAAAAACATTATAATTATAAAGTTGTATGTTTCTGTTTCATACTTTCGATGGTATTATATCCCAATGGAATATGACCGAATGAAAATGACAAATAAATTATATCCCAAACTGTTTTAATTTCAACTTACGATAACGAGTTTGTGTAAAACGAAACGCATGTTGCCATAATTAGTTTGTTTCACTGATTTTATTTATATATTATTCCACTAGCGACTCGCTCTCGCTTTACTTCGAGTTAGTGATATTTTGTAACCTAAATATGTAAATTATTACACTATAATGTTTATGTTTGTATATATACACGGTGACTTTTTCATCGTCTTACAAAAAAGAAAAACCATAAAAGTATCCGACCAAAGAAACATATCTAACATATTTAAATGTTCAATAGTGGCAGTTATAAAAAAATAATAAAATAAAATAAAGTTAATATTTTGTAACAGCCTGTTTATCATGTTTACATTTTAAACAAAAGTAATCATGCGGCATTTCGTTAGCCAATCATAGGTACAAAGTCCACGTGGACGGCTTTTACAAAGCGTAATTTTCTACGCTAGATATCCAACAGGTATCCTTTGCGATGCCCGATTGGCGCCACGGTCAAGCGCTCGTAGTACCTACATACTACTTCAGCTGTGTTGAATACCTATGCGCTCGATACAAGTTGTTTCCTTACTATTTTAATTAGTAATTATTTATAATAACTTTTATTAAAAAATATTCTAGTAAATATTGTTTTTAACCTTTTAATTGTATGAATGAATAGTAGATATTGGATACTTTAATTGATCTGCTTTTGTAAGGCGACATAAATGTCACAGTAACGTCGTCTGTAGTATACTACAGACGCTGTTCTGATCAAATAACACAACAGTACTACCTACCAGGTCCAATTGTGTATCTAAAAAATTCTCGAAACCCATTGAACACACACTAAAAATTTTGGCAACATCGGTCCAGCCGTTGAGGAGGAGTTCAGTGACATACACACATACACAAGAAATATATATCTTTATATATATATATATACAAAGATGAGCGTGCGAGCGTATATCCGTGTGGTGACGGAGTATACAATTCACCATTCCCTATCTTGCCCACGGATCTCGTAAAAGAGGACTAAGTTTAATATGTACATAACATTTATATAAGGGAAGGAAAACTCGAAATAAAACCCAATAGTGGAACTTATATGCGCTGAAATGATGATGATGATAATATGTATAACAATCCATCTCAATCCATCCATCTCAGCCCATATACCTCCGTCCCACTGTTGGGCTTGGGTCTCCTTCACTATGGAAGGGAAATTGACTTAATATACCACGCTGGTAAGACTTGTTGGTCTTATTGCGAGTTTTTCTTCTCTTGTATAACATGAGACATAGATGTGTAATAACTATGCAAGAGAAGCATATTATATCATTGATTGCATATTATATCCCTTATTCGTCTTTTACAACACCCACGGGCAAGGGAAGGGCGGTGAATTGTATACTGACTCCGTCATCACCCGGATATAGTTATACAATATCCCCTTCTATCCCATTACCCCATAGGCAACCAGCAGATACGAGAGCTGGAACATTCAAAACTACACTGTAGTCACAATCATGTACAATTTCGGCAAATATTTCCTTTTCGAGTAAAAAATAATCATCGTTAGAATTTGCCCTCATAGAAGTCGGACATCAATTCGATCGAGTACAACTCAATATGGTTTTCTTGCCCAAACAAAAAAGGTTGATCATTAATCATATGTTAAAAAAGTCTAAACTTGAGCAAATATTCCCAAAGTTCAGAAGCGGTTCGACATATAACCTTCGAAGGATGTTAAGTCAAGTTCAGGGCCACGATGATTTACGATATTGTTTTGACAAAAATGCAAAAATAGTTATACAACACGCAACCAGATGTCGCCACACCCTCGGGGATTTATTAATTAATTTAAAAACATTCTCGGCAAGATTTATTTTTACGCCTCCGAAATTTTCAATTAGCTTTTTACTTGGCTACGCAGGAAGGTTACGATTTTGACCAGTATAATATCTAAATTTATATTTATACTAATATATAAAGCTGAATAGTTTGTTTGTTTGAACGCGCTAATCTCACAAACTACTGGTCCGACTTGAAGTTTTTTTTCATTATTAGATAGCCCATTTAGCGAGGAAGGCTATAGGCTGTATATTATCATGTTGAGGCCAACAAGAACGGATCACTAAGGAAGAATGTTTGAAGTTTGAAGAAGAATTCAAAATCGAGGCTTTTTTCTTTTTGAGAGCTTCCGCTGCGTAAACGGCACAATTTTCGCAATAATCATGTGTGACAGAATCGTATTATTAAAAAATATTTCCACCTTGTACTTAAAGAAAGTATTAGGTTAACCTTTATGTAATGACGTGGGTGTCTCGAAATTCGAGTTTTATTTCTTCATATTTAAAGATACTCCCGCACCACTCCTGGTACCTTCAGGATTTTACCCGTGGATTGTTCAGTTAAGCATGCAGAAGCAGTGCAGGCTTTCTTGGATTTATTATTTCATACATAAGTCTTCAAGCCCAATCTACCGATGGTTCTGGACCTGAAATTTTTGGGTGTGTGATGTCTCAATTGCGATTTCTCACTTATTTAAGTATTATTACAATAATGACTGATATTTTAAAAGTACAAATTTGTAAAAATATGTTCAAATAATTTACTATGGCTAGATTATAGTAAGCGTCTCTCTAAGAGTGCCAAATATATGTTGCTTAGTTTGTACCAAATAAATATTGATTTCATATGAATATTTTGTTGTTTTCTTACATATTCTAAGTAAATAAACAATGAATGAAATATATTTTAAATAAATAATATGGTTATAAATACGTAATCATATTATTTATTAATTATTTATGTAGCCGTCTAAAATACATCACGTCACTGTCTATGGTTAAACCACGTTAGTACTTAAAAGTTAAAATTAGCGTTAGCCCAAAGTGTCTATACCACGCGAACGTAGTCACGAGCAGAAGCTAGTTATTAATAATATTTAGACGAAAGATCTGCTACTAAAATATAATGATATCTAATGTTTACAGGAGTATTACACATTATAAACAAAACTAAGTTTATGGATTTTATTGCGTTTGTCATTGATTTTTGATTCGCCTACGTTTTGATCACTTTACAACGTTCATGGTCACAGAAGAAGCAAAGATGTCTCACGTCCACTACTAGTTACTTTGCAGCTGCGAGAAGTAGGGATGTCGGTATCTGTAATACGCTTTTGGCCAATCTAACATCCAATAACTCAAAATTATTGTATAAACTACCAGATATCGCACTGCATAATATGTAGTTGAGTATGTTTTTGTTATTTATTTGCTGATTATTTTGTATTGTATTGTGTGTTTTTATATTCTGTTTTATAGGGCGATGTGGTCGTTCAGCGACAAAGCCCTCTAATAAATAAAAAAAATACAGATATTAAATCCACTCGCAACAGAATTAGTTATTAAATTTTCACCCACATTATGATACAAATTTATTGCAAGTAAGAAAAAGAAAATGATTTTGTTTAAATTATATTGTTTTTGGTAAGTAATCCGACCGTCCGACCGACGCCCCCCCTTGGGGAGGACGTCGGTCTTTCCTCACGCGGTCGGCCTCTCGGCGGGTGACGGACTAACTCCTCGGTCACGTCTCCCGCGGCCTCGGCTAGGGCGGCATGACGCGCAGGTAATCGCGCCTGCGCCGCCCCAGTCGCCGCGCCGGCGGCGGGTCGCTTCGTCGAGGCTGTGCTACTCGCGCGCGCGACCCGCTGCACTTAAAACCCTTTGCCAACACGTCTGGCTAACACTCCATCCGACGTCCTCGTCACGTCCTCGACGAAGAGGACGACATTATCACACTCGCTCAACAAAGAGCCCACACGGCCCGCGAGGCCTTAACAAATAAATATCCGCGGTTCCGCCCTCGCCGTCGAGGTGCGAAACCGCGCCGCGCAAAAGTCACTACTAAAAACGTGGGCACGCCCACTTTGCCTCCAGCGACGCCCCAAGCCGAGGTCCGTTCCCCACAGGGGGAGCCCTTGGGCGATGTCGCTTAGCATACTTTTCTCCGGGTTGAGAGCCCTCAGCGCTCACCCATAGCCCGCGTCAAGCTGTCAAGGCCATCTGCGGCCAACAGCTGTACACACAAAAAAAAAAAAAAAAAGTCTGGCTAACGCGGTATATTTCTGTTGGTAAATTTTTCTCCCATTGTGACGGTGGTCAACAGCGGGACTTATGTGGACTAAGATCATAATGATGATGATATTGTGATTATTATCTTCATAAATGATGTAATGTTTTAATAATGAAATATTTGACATACATATTTAGAAATAAATTTTCGTTTCGTATTCCGTTGCGTGATAGAATAATAGTAGGTACTATCTATCAAACCTAAGCTGAACTGCCCGTATCTTAAGAAGGGAATAATGATAATGAACAAGTAATGCCACTCCAAAAGAAGGAAATATTGAAATAAGATCTCCTCCACGTGCAATAATAGGACGATTTCACTCTTGTTTATTAAGTAAGCCACAACCACACCCCACCACCACAATAACCCACAAGTTATACGTATATGATAAGGAATAAAATAATTAACAATGATATATGATTGAAAGATTAATTTAATGCAAAAGAAATTTATATCTTAATAAAACCTATATACATAAACCTATTTTTACTTAAAATACTTTGTCGTAACAAAACATAGCAATGTTATCCATAAATCACTAGAGTAAATAAAGGCACAATAGGATGTTATTAATCATCGTTTCCTTGTATAAAAAAGTACATAGCTATGGTCAATGATTTAAATAAAAAATAATATTTTCTTAAATATATTGTTGTTATTTTATCCAGAGATTATTCAAGTCACCACTATTCTCATTCAGCCTTTTCTGGTTTACTATTGAATTTGATATGGGCGTTTTCTGTTTGTGCCACAAACGGTTATGTATCCGATATACAGTTTGCATATCGATATCGAAAACGGTTTTCTCATATCGATATCAGTAGTACAGTTTTCAAACGTTAACATTGATATTAAAATGAGCAAACTAACTACGAATGCGAACTAACACAAACTCTCACATTTACAGTTAAGCTGTCAGCGGTACATCGTTGCAGGTCTTAGGTATAGGTATTTACCTAAAGTTATTTAACAATTAGCTAACTGTAATTACGGCGATTTCCCTTCATGCTTTACTAGGCTTAGGACTAGCAGAAAAGTTTTTGACTAGTAAATGTTAATTTTTTTTTGTGAACTGGTATTACTTCTCTAACGCATTTAAAAATTGACATATTTACAATGATTAAATATAGTGTAATTAAAAACTATCACAAATAATACAAAATTTGTTTTTCAAATCAAAATATGTCACGAAACAACAACAATTATTATTATTACTTACAGACCTGTGTCCATATTGTAACAACTCAAATTCAACCTTATAACTTCGAAATTTAGTTCCACTTTGTAGAATAAGTGTCTCATTAATATCGAGTAGCCGTAGCCGCCAGAAACGTTATCATAACTATAACTATACAATGGAAACTAAACCTTATTGCAGTAAGATATATTAACCACGCAAACATGGCTAAAGTTATTTCATATTCTCTTCATCTCTTTTATACTAATAAAAGAATATATACTTAGAACGAGAGGAACGAATATGGTTCATATCTCAATATCGTTTGTGAAGTTTACGTTTTGTTCGTACGTGTTCATATCGTTATAGTTTTAAGTTTTGAACTTTTGACTCGATACGGTTTTTTTGATATCGGCTACATTGATATAGATATCGATATGGTATGATATCTAACACATATCCGATATAAGTTACGTTTTGATATATCGAACTCATCATTATATTGAATGTAATAATACGTGTGATAACGGAGTAAGAATATAATTAATCACCTTCTTTCATGCCCGTGGGTGTCGTAAAAGACCACTTAAGGATACATTCAAGTAACATCGATGCAAGAGAAGGAAAACTCGATACAAAACCCTATTGCAACACGTCTAACCAGCGTGGCATAGTAGATCAATTTCCCACCCACTGTGGATGAAGTCTGAGCCTAATAGTGGGACTTATACAGGCTGGGATGATGATTGAACGTAATTAATCTCCCTTATAAATCTATATAAAGCGCGGTGCTGAGCCGCTCTCATCCAATGACTACCAGCAACTTTCAATGAATTATCAGTCCACTTACACTCTGTTAAATCGATAGCTTTCATTTACAGTAAATTCATTGCTTGTCCTTGTGAATTTTCAATAAACCGGTTTTTAGAATTTGCTAGATAAAATAGGAGATATTATATTTTTAACATGTCATCATAATAGAGGATCATCTCAGTCCGTATACATCCCATTACTAAGCTTGAGTATCCTCTACTGTGGCAGAGAAATTAATCTTCTTCACAACTTTCTATACTACCTTGGTCAGGTAGAGTGGAATAGGGTTTCATTTTGAGACTTATTCAAATTTATGAAGTAAATTATGAATAAGGTCATCTCTGCTCAATTAAATACCAATAGAGGGTTCGAGCCTCCTTCCATTGTGGCAGAGAAATTAACATTCTATAGTAGTATAGGTGTCTCGCTTGGTAGGCCAGACAGTTTGATATATCATTTTATTTCGAGCTTTCCTTCTCTTGCTAATATTTATCTGATTGTATTCCTCAATCGTATTTTACGATCATCATCACAGTTCATATACATACCACTGTTGGGCTCGAGCTTCCTGCATAATGGGAGGCTAATTGTCCTACTATACCACACTGGTCAGTCGAGTTGTTATAGGATTTCATTTCGAGTTTTCCTTCTCTTGCATAGAAGTTATAACATCTATATATATCCTTTAGTCGTCTTTTACGACACCCACGGGCAAGAAAGAGGGTGGTGAATTGTATTCTTACTCCGTCACCACACGGAGTTTTACGATCACCGACGAGAAAAGAAGAGAAGGTATTATAGTTTACATAATGATATCTGATGTTTACGCAAGCACTACACATTGTAAATAAAACTACTTTTACGGATTATATCGCGTTTGTATTTGATTTATGATTGCCCGACGTTTCGAACACTTTGTAGCATTCATGGTCACGGGCGGACTAAGGTGTCTCACGTCCAATAAGTAATCGTTATCTGTAATAACGATTATTTGTTGGACGTGAGACACCTTAGTCCACCCGTGACCAAGTAATCATTATTACAGACAATTATCTGTAATAACGATTACTTGTTGGACGTGAGACACCTTAGTCCGCCCGTGACCATGAATGCTGCAAAGTGTTCGAAACGTCGGGCAATCATAAATCAAATACAAACGCGATATAATCCGTAAAAGTAGTTTTATTTACAGTATTATAGTTTTTTAATGCAAATACAAATTAGATTTCATTCACATTATCAACTACATTAATAATTTCTAAGCAACCAATCGCTCGTTTTATAGTACTGAGCATCTCTGCCAGTCCAATAAACTACATATTCTCGTCACGTTGTCCGGTGAAGACTAATGAACCAGATGCTACAGTTTTTAATAGCATCCGTCGTGTCGTGTTGGGAAAAATTCTTCATTGACAAAAAACACGGTACTTTGAAATTTTAGTCATTCAGAAATGTTACCAATTTTTTATAGCTTGTTCTAAGTAAATAGCAATCTGTTCTTTACATTTAATAGTATTATGTTTTCCTTGTTGATTATACGTAGGGACACGATATTGAAACGAAAGTATCGATACTGTACTCATGAGTAGTATCGTAGAAAAAGTATCGTACTCAATAAAGTATCGAACTCAATAAAGTATCGAAACAAAAGTATCGATACTCCAAAGTATAGAGTACTGAGTACTTTTCCTAGAATCTAGGTCGTGATGAGATTTTTTTTCTATAGGAATTTGTCCGTCCGTGTTCGGTTTAAAATATGTCGAGCCACTTTTTCGAAGGTTCATTACGCTTTAACTAGATGGCGTTACCATAAGCATAAGGCATAAGGTCAAGTTTAACATGGATACTTTCTACGAAAGTATCAAGTACAAAAGTATCGGTATCGAAAGACAAGTACTCGATACCTAAAATATCAATCCTTTTTCGTGTCCCTAGTTATACGTAAGAGGAAGGAATAGAATTTCATTCTTTATCATCATCGTCATCACGACCTCAGGTCATATATTTCTTACTCCTGGGCCGAAGACTCCTCCACAATAAAAAGTAAATTGACATACTACATATACCACGTTAGTGTCTAACTAACGCATTAGGGTTGGTATAGTCAAGATCGAGGGGGACGGGCCAGGGGTTAGTCCGCCGGTGGTCGGCCCAACGACGAAGGCGACGTGGTGTTCGGGTGGATTGCGGGTGTGCGTGCTTACGCCCCTCTGTCACCCCGGACGGAGTGGTGCGAGGAGTGCGTCGAGCGTAGCCCACCCAAAAAAAAAGGGGGTTAGTCCGCCACCCGCAGGGAGGCTGAGCGCGTGAGAGCGATGCTGTAGCCACACTGTTTTGTTGCCGGGGCGTCAAATGGGACGATACTCGAAAGGGTAACCCACCGGGCCGGCCATGGATGTCAAGGAATCGGTACCAGTGGTCGGCTCCATGGCGATAGGGAGGGAATACGGTAGGTTATGGGGCCGCACACTGCCCATTACCCGTGTGGTGACGGAGTAAGAATACAATTCACCACTCTCTATCTTACCCGTGGGTGATCGTATGAGACGACTAAGGGATATAAAACGCATATAGCATCTATGCGAGAGAAGGAAAACTCGAAATAAAACCCTATACCAACACGTCTGACCAGCGTGGTATAGTAGGTCAATTACCCTTCCATTATGGAGGAGGCCCGAGCCCAACTGTGGGACGTATATGGGCTGAGATGATGATGATGATGATGATGACACTGCCCATACGTCACCCCGGGCGGATCGGGTAGGGTGTGTCGAGACCATAGCCTAAAAAAGGGTTGGTATAGGGTTTTTTTCGAGTTTACTTACTCTAAGATGTTATCTACAGATTAAATTTGCTTAGTCGCCTTTTACGACACCCACCTATAGACGGGTTAGAAATGAATTCTAACTCCGTCAGTACACGTAAAAATTTCCTTTTTCATTTAAATAATTTCTCCTTTACATTCAAATAATATACATATATAGCGTTAAATATTCTCATTTTCAGTAATATGTATTCGATATTAAACAAATTTTGTATCCGCAAACTGACATTAAAGCGATATGGAACGGCAATTACCATTTTACGTCACGTCCCATAGGGAAATGAGATACATAAAAGCATAACAATATAAATTGTATGAGGTACAAAGTAATGTGTATTATATTTCGTAATATGCCTTTTAAAAAATGAAAATAACTGCGTGATCACAGGCTAATAATGTCATCACCCCCATTTTCTATAGACATAAAATATTACCCGTGTGGCGACGAAGTAAGAATACAATTCACCACCCCCTCTCTTGCCCGTGGGTGTCGTAAAAGACGACTAAGGGGTATAATATGCATATAACATCAATGCAAGAGATGGTAAACTCGAAATAAAATCGTGACGTGTTGGTATAGACCAACACGTCTGACCAGCGTGGTATAGTAGATCAATTTCTCTCCCATTGTGGAGGAGGCTCGAGCCCAACAGTGGGACGTATATTATGAGCTGTGATAATAATGATTGCTGATGATGATAATTATTTAAAATGTGGTTTGAAACAAAAACAATTCGACCACCCCCTTCCCGTTGATTTTTGTAAAATATGAATAAGATACTTAAGCAGTTGAATGAATGAGAAGGCAAACACGGAGTAAAATCCTTTTGCAATTCGTCTAAACTGGGTAATCATCATATAAGCCCATATACGTTTCACTGTAGGGCTCGGGCCTCCTTCAATATGGGAGGGAAATTGACTTACTATTAGTGTTGCCCAAATGCAAGACCAAGACGAGACTTGGACCAGTCTTGGTCTTGGTCTTGCAACAGCACACCTGGTCTCGTCTTGGTCTTGGTATTGCACACTCGAGTCTTGGTCTTGGTCTTGGTATTGCAGCAAGAGTCTCGCAAAGTCTTGCAAGTCTTGCAGTTGGAATAACGTAACAGTCATTTATCATGGCAATGAAAAATCCAACTAAATTAATCAAATATCATCCTATCCTATCTATCCATCTGCTAGCCTATAGTCCACTATTAAATATAACCCTTACCACTGGGGAAAATTACTCTCCTATTCCCCTGGTGTTACATTAGACAGAGTTACTACTCCTATGACAAAGGAAGGAATTTTGACCCTGTTTTCTTAAGACGTCACTACACGGGGCAGTTGATACAATAAATTTTATGTCATTTAACATTCCCCCTTTCCAACAAAAAAGATTTTTTCAATTTGATTGGCAAGCGACGTAGTTATTTGACCACTGACGACAAGTCACCCTGCTCTGCTGGTCGGCCCAACAACGAGGCGACGTGGATAGGTGTGGGTTATGGGCCCGCGCGCCGTCCTTTCATCACCCCGGACGGAATGGACCGCGCGTGTGCTTACCATAGCCCACTCATAAAAAAAATGGCTTCCTAACACCATTGCCTCGGTCCGATTTGATACGACATCCACGGGTAAGAGAGTGGTGAATTGTATTCGTACTCTGTCCCAACACGGACATTTATGTAGATTAATTGTAGGCATATTTCTATGTCCAACAGTGAACGTCGTTGGGCTAATGAAGAAACGGATATATAAATATGTGTAATGGGTAAGAGCACTCTCGTGATTACGGTATTTTTGTCCTTAAGCCTTTCCGAAGAGTAATTCTGAAAAGCCAACACCGACATTGGGAATCGATTAGCCAATAGATGGATATCTCAAGACTGATTTGACTTGCCATGTAGTGACGGAGTAAGAATATAATTCATCACCCCCTATTTTACCCGCGAGTGCGAACCCACGACTAAGGGCTATAATATATAACATCGGTGCAAGAGAAGGAAAACTTGACATGAAACCCTGTAACAACACGGCCGATCACCGTGGCGATTCCCCTCCGGCCACGGTCGATTTCCCTCCTATTATGTAGAAGACAGGAGCTCCACCGTATATAAGCTGAAAGGGTGATTTGAATTAAATGCAAGACCGCGAGACTCTTGCACGCTCAGTCTTGGTCTTGCTCAAGTCTTGCAGGGCCAGTCTTGGTCTTGGTCTTGCAAAAATTAAGCGGTCTTGGTCTTGGTCTCGGTCTCGCATTTCTCGCAAGACCAAGACCAAGACCGCAAGTCCAAGACTTTTTTGGGCAACACTACTTACTATACTACGCTGGTCAGACGTGTTGGCATAGGGATTTGTTTCGAGTTTTCCTTTTTTTGCATAGATGTTGTATGCAGGCAATAAAGTGGGTAATGTATTATGTAATTGTATCCTTAGTCCGTCACCACACGGAAATGTGTTTATGCTTTGTATATCCCTTAGTCGTCATTTATGGTAATATCGAACGAGGGCGTTGAATTTTATATCATCATTATCATCATCGCAGCCCACATACGTCCCACTGTTGGGCTCGGGCCTTCTCCACAATGAGAGGGAATTTGACCTACTATACCATGCTGGTTAGACATGTTGGTATATGGTTTCATTTCGAGTTTTCCTTCTCTATCACAGAGGTTATGTGCATATTATATCCCATAGTCGTCTTTTACGACATCCACGGGCAAGATAGGGAGTGGTGAATTGTATTCTTACTCCGTCACCTCACGGAAAGAATTTTATATACAATTCATTATTTTGTTTCTCCATTTTTTGGCCATTATAACTGAAACAGAATAACCCTAGTTCAACTTCGGTTTTAATTTTTTATACTATATTCTGTAATGAACTAGTTCATTAAACTATTATTATTTAATAATAATAGTTTAATTAAATAGTTCATTAGCCTTTAGGGCGGCATTAGGCCTAGGTACTTGCGCTTATGCCACCTAAGTTGCTGATGGCGTAAGGTGACGCAGTAGAGGAGTTCCTTTCGAGCACGATCCGCCATCTCCTTTCGCGAGACGACTGACGAAGCAGTCAGGCAGAAAGCGGCGATCGCGTCCCATTTCCTGACGCTGCGAGCATTGTTCTAGCGATATAAGGCAGCGACAAGTCAACACCGATGATTGCGACGTCTTCATGGCGCTGCTCTGCCCATATGGCACATAATGTCGTGATGGAATAAGAATACAATACATCAACTTCGTAAAAGACGACTAAAGGATATAATCATCACGTAATATACATATAATATACATGTATAAATACATGATTTACAGAACGAACGTTAATTACTAGTCTTGTATACAAAATCATACATTACTTGAAATATTGATAGGAATATTTTTTTATATGTTTTTTTTGTCGTAGACTATGATCTAAGGACACCCAATCTAATGCGTCTAGGACGATGGAAGGCAGCCGCACAGCGTTATCACCCACCTATTACCACCTTCTTATCAGTATTGAGCTCAACACTGGTACCAATTCCTGCACCTTATTGACGTTTACAATTCAAAAATTTTAACTTAATAATAATTTTGAATATAATTGTGTAAGAAAGAAAAACAATTATTCTGTTCTCGGTAAATCTAATAAAAAACATCTTCTTCTTCTTCGTCGTCGTGCTCTTCAATTATCTGAAGGTCGTGTCTAACTCTGTTCGTGAGCTTTGGCGGTACTCCTTACTAGGCTCCTCCGCGAGTTTCTGCCCTCAGCCAAACGGAGAGCGGTGGTGATGGGCAGATAAATAAGAATAAAGAATAAAATACATAAACATTAAAAAATAAAGAATAAAAAATATAAACAACTAAATAAAAGAGCTTACATAAAATAATTCAGTTTTAAAGAGGAACAAAAAAGGCTATTAGCTCAGCTAGCATGCTAGTTTAGCACGCTACTTCTACTTAAAGAAATAGCGCTGGTATTCTGCCAATATCTGGGTGTGTCTGTGTCTTAAAGTTTATATTTTATTTGATAGCTAATATTTATAATACATAATATTAACAAAAGGAAAAATTGCTTCAAATTACCAAATTGAAAAAGGACTACGCAGGAAGCACGAAATACAGCAAAAAATTATAATCTAAATTGGTTCACTCAGTCGAAAGTTCTGAGGTAACGAAGATAAAAAAACAGTCGAATTGAAAACCTCCTCTTTCTTTGAAGTCGGTTCAAAATCACTGTTTCACTCCTAATTATAACGTTGTTATGTATGCTTATAATCTTTTTCCATTAATAGGCGATAAAAAGGCTAATTTTATACAATATTTCATTTTTGGCAATCCAATTTTTTGTTCCCAAGATTAGCGCGTTTAAACAAACTCTTTAGTCTATATCTATATCTATATCTATACCAATAAATAAAATTGGAGTGTCTGTTTGTAATGTCAAAATAATAGGCTTTTTTCATGCTCACACGGTTATTTGCACGACACCTATGCTTAAAATAGCAATTAAAAAATTTTTGTCGGTCTGTCTGTCTGTCTATCTGTTTGTTCCGGGTAATCTTCAAAACGGCTGGACCGATTTCAAAAATGTTTTCACCAATGGAAAGCTATAATATCAGGGCGTAAACTAGGCTATATTTTATCCCGGTATTCCCACGGAAACGGGAACTACACGGGTAAAACGACTATAACCTATAACCGAAGCGAAGCGAGGGCAGGTTGCTAGTCAATAAATAAAATTGGAGTGTCTGTTTGTAATGTCAAAATAATAGGCTTTTTTCATGCTCACACGGTTATTTGCAAGACACCTATGCCTAAAATACAGATTTAAAAAATTTTGTCTGTCTGTCTGTCTGTTTGTTCCGGGTAATCTTCAAAACGGCTGGACCGATTTCAAAAATTCTTTCACCAATGGAAAGCTATAATATCAGCGCGTAAACTAGACTATATTTTATCCTAGTATTCCCATGGGAACGGGAACTACGTGGGTAAAACGACTAAAACCGAAGCGAGGGCGGATTGCTAGTTTTATAATAAAAAAAATATTGATATTTTCGTGATATGTTATATTTTACAGGTAATTAAGATCGGCTGGCGTTATTGAATGAAAATGTAACGGAATACGCCAGCGCTGATAGCTAAAATGTCCACCTAATGTTTTCACTCCGCGGTAATGGATCGCTCAGATTTTTAAAACACAATTAATGTACTGGTTACGGGCCTCATTTATCTTTTGCGAACAGAACGAGGTTTTTCTAAAAGTAATAGCGTTGAAAATTATGAGCGGAGTTTTTAATTTGGATATGTTTAAAACTCCAAAATCCTTACTATTAATGCGAAAGTAAGTTTGTTTGTTACTCTTTCACGCTTAAACTACAGAACCGATTTTAAAAATTTTTTCACTAATGGAAAGCTATAATAACAGGGAGTAACATAGGCTACATTTTATCCCGGTATTCCCACGGGAATGGGAACTACGCGGGTAAAGCGACTTAAACCGAAGCGAAGCGAGGGCGGGTTACTAGTGGTATATAAGTAAACTAGCTGTTCAAACGACTTCGCTTAGGTTGATAAAGATTTATCAATCAAAGCTACAGAAACCATAGAAACTGCCTGGATAAAAAATATTCCACACGCATAGGCGGTGTCCTGCGTGCAGCGTGAGCAACGAATTCGATGCGACGACGCGACACTGCGAACACGACAAACACGATCAAATCAATGACATGCCTGCTTGCAGCCCTATATGGCAGTTTGCGACGAGACGTGACGTCAAGCATTTTGAGAGCGAACTGACGCGACATCACGAACTACAGAATGGTTGATTCAGAAGCGATTATATGTGTTTTCTTTCTGGGTTCTTTACGGAATTTTTTTAAAAGTCTGTACTCTAAATATGAACTTTCTAACAAAATTAGAGTGTACTTGTCCATGATTCGAGAAGTAATGACCAAAATCACATAGGACACTTGTCACTTGTAGCATCGCGCCGCACTGCGTCGTGCCGTGTCGCGTCGTATTCGTCCTTCAAGCAGGCCACCCCGATATTCATTTTTCTATTAAACCCTTTTAACACCTAGGAGGGGGACTTAGGAGCCCCTTTAGTTGATTATTACAATTCATACAAGGAAAGTAAAAGGTGACAGCATATTTTATTACACGGAGAGAAATTTCTCATCATCATTTCAGCTCATATACGTCTCATTGTTGGGCTCGAGTCTCCTCCATAATAGAAGGGAAATTGACCTTATTATGACATGCTGGTCAGACAGATTGGTATAGGGTTTTATTTCGAGTTTTCCTTCTCTAGATGTCATTTGCATATTATATCCCATAGTCATCTTTTACAACATCCACGGGTAACATAGGGAGTAGTGAGTTGTATTCTTACTCCGTCACCACATGGATAGTGAAATTTATACATTTGGTAAATATGGAACGATAGGGTAAGTGGCATAAATTAATTTAACGTAAATACATACATAAATTTACTGTGAATATGTTCCTATTTCCATACAATAAAACCGCAATCAAATAGTTAATTACTATATAACCACTGTTTAAAAGCTTAATAACCGTCGTGTGGGATTTGAATTATGTAATTGTAGTCAAAATGACTATATTATCTGAAACTATTCCTATATTAAGTATCCTTATAATTAAAAAAATATCATATTGATTTTTTATACTACTACTAGCCGACCCAACAGACGTTCTGTTCAAATAAAACGCCACCTACTGGATCCAATTGTAAATCTAAACCATTCTTGAATCTCCTTGAATACACACAAAAAATTTCATCAACATCGGTCCAGTCGTTAAGAGTTCAGTGACACACACGTACGCAAGAAATTTATATAGTATAAAGATAATATAAACCTACAGAGCTATTTGTTTGCTTGTTTGAATACTAACCTTAGAAACTATCGGTTGGATCCCAAAGACCAACTAAGGAATAAATAGATGTGGAGATTATTAATATATAAAAAACATAAATTACACCCATACTCAGAACAATCATTTAATAATCACATATAGAATTGTCCTGCATAGTAATCGAACTAAAACCCTTGACAAGGCAAGAATTCTAATTCAAAATTTCCACAACTCCCTACAATTACCTTTTACCCGTAAGTGTTGTAAAATACAACTAAGCGATTTAATATCCATATACATAATAATAATGTTATAATGGATGCAATATCCTTATTGAATCAAAAAACAAAATAAACATTAAAAATTAAAAGGGAAAAGCTTTTTTAAAAAAGCTTTTATTTAAACGTTCTAAAAAGAAGAAAATAATTATTATTCCTTAAAAATTTTACCTATCAACTTATAACCTCATTATTTACAATTTATATGATAATAAAAACTTGTCGCGCGGTTTAATTACCTATCCGTATTTAATTAAATTGAAATTGAAAATATAATAAACTTAGCAGATCAATTTACATAATTAATTTGGTACTAGTTTATTTATAAATCGCGCGACAAGCTTTTATTATCATATAATTTGTATATAATGAGGTTATAAGTTGATAGTTAAAATTTTTAAGGACTAATTATTTTCTTCTTTTTAGAACGTTTAAATAAAAGCTTTTTAAAAAAGTTGTTTCCTTTTAATTTATTTTTTATTTTTTAGTTATCGCTGGTTAGGTTTCTCAGTCTGTTCATCTCATTTAACGCATCATTGTTGCAAGGTCGTTTGTCGGTTAATTTCGAACAGTCCAGCTCTTCAATAAGGAGACAAATTACACAAGCCAAACTTATTTCAGCTTGGAGCTCTCTTTTCAATTTACTCGCAATCAGCCTTATTATTTGATACCCATATTGCAGAAGTGCATTAAAAATAACTATTCCTCTATCTTGGATGGTCCACCATATTGGATTTAAAATGACCTCCCATTAATTTTCGAGTTATGAGAGTAACAAGCCCTTTCATTTGATACCCATATTGTAGAAGTTTATTCAAAATAACTACTCCACCATCTTACCTAGTCCGCCATATTGGATTTAGAATGACGTTACATTCTTTTTCGAGTTACTCTCAACAAGTCCTTTCATTTGATACCCATATTGTAGAAACGCATTAAAAATATCTATTCCGCCATCTTTGGTGGTCCATCATATTGGATTTAGGATGATGTCACACACCATATCGTGCATTGTCATCCAAACTAAACGTGTATACAAAATTTCAGTTCAATCGGTTGAAGATATCTACTTCAAAATTGAGTTCAAAGATTCCACCCCTAACAAACATATTTATATACATACATTGCAAGTTAAATAAAAGCTTTTAATAACTATTCACGCACTGCTACTATAAAAGGTACATTAGGTAAATAGTATAATATCTAAAACGGCAAAAACACTCACGTGCTGAGATCGATTACGTCGACCCGGGTTTCGAGCATGTCCGATGCTCATCATCAGGGCGAGTGCGCAGCGGCGTCTGCGAGGCCCCGGCGTACACTGCGCGATGCATATCGAGCAGCGCGCCTCGATACAGCCATGAGGGGTGCGGGGGAGGTGTTCGCCTCTTGATAGTCCTCGGCGGAAACGTCGGACGAAACTTCACACCCGGAGTTAAGCGGCGTTGTTGGTATGTCACTCCGTGTGTCGTCACCATCACATACCACGCTGGTCACGTCACTCTCCACGCACACCATCACGTTACGACTCACGGCAGTATTAAGAGCTGGTAACCATGCTGACGACAGCTTCCATCCACCGTCTCTGTTGAAGGTCCGATGTCGGTTTATCTCTATGGCCTCACGTATTTTCCGCGGTCTGTAATGTCTCTCTGTGGCTAATACGGAGGCTTTGTCGAACCGAATGTAGTGCCTTGTATTCGCGAGACTGGCATGCTCTGCTATTGCTGATTGTGTCGTATCCATGCTCTTCATACTCCTGATGTGTTCAGTTAGTCTGGTGACGATGTTGCGTCCAGTTTCTCCCACATAACTCTTGCCACAATCACATGGTACTTGATAGACGCCTGGTACGCCCAGGTGGTTTTTGTCTTTCGGTGAACGAAGCATTTGCCGTATTTGGCCCGGTGGGCGGAAGAACGTTCTAATGTCGTATTTCCTTCGCAAGAGATGCCCGATTTTGTCCGTTATTCCTTTCACGAACGGTAAGTAGGACGGAGAACGTTCCACACCTGTTGGCCGCTTACGTTCACTTGGCTTGACCCATCGGCAGCATTGCCAGGTAAATAGTAGCTATTATTACTTACATAAAAATAAAAAACAAAATAATAATAAAATGAAATAAAACAGCATAATTATCGTGTAGGTACATGGATAAGCCCTAACTCCTAACTAGGTCACCTGTGTTTAGAATATCAGATTCCCCTTGACCTCACTTAAATATGTGTATCTATTAGGAAGCGGTTAGGGCTTCCAATCCTGGATCCCGCGCCATTTTAGGATCCCGCCTGATGCGGGATTGCGGGTGCGGGATTTGCGGGACTGAAAAAAAACGTGCATGCAACCTCAAACTTAATAAACTTTCAAACTCAAACAGTAACATATCCTATATTTAAAGTTTCTAAATGTGTTTTATTTGGTTGATTTTTTAATTTTTTTTTTGTATATTTTTTGAAGAAGATTTGTTTTGTTTTGTTTTTTATTCAGTATTTGTTACTGTTAACATATAATTAGTTGATAAAATAACTCTTTTTGTGTGATAAATAAACGGTGTAATTTGATTAATCGCATACTAGTAGTCATACTTAAATAAATATGGAGTTAGTTGATAATTCATAGGGTTTTTGTGATACATAAATGGAGTATTTTCATTGGTCTCGTACTAATAGTAATACTTTAATAATTGTGTAGTTAGTTGATTAATTCCTTCTTTTTTTTTTGTTACAATTAAACGGTGTAATTTGATTGATCTCATATAAATAGTGATAGGTACGTAAATAAATGTGGAGTTGATTAATTCATTGTTTTATTTGCTTTATATAAATGAGAATATTTTCGATATGCGGGATCCCTCAAATACCGAGATCCCGCGGGATTGAAAATTCGTAGTCCCGCAAATACCGGGATTGAATTCAGACTGCGGGTTTGGAAGCCCTAGAAGCGGTATTGTGAATTAAAATTAAGCGTACTTTAATTATGGTAAGTTTGAAATCGCTCCACACACAAAAAAAATATAAAAGAAAATTTCCACAATAAAAGAAACCAAATAAGATTAGATTAAAGGTAGATTCTAAACAAATAAACTCTAAACTACTTAATAGTAACTAACTACAGCTTATATACAGCTTACAACATATTTGTAAGAGAAGAAAACCTCAAAGTCCTTTACCAAACGCCAGCGAGGTATACTCGGTCAATTTTCATCTTATTGTGGAGAAAGCTCCAGCGCCGTAGTGGAATGTATATGGGCTGAAATAATGATGATAATATAGTATTCTATAGGAAGAGCACCGTCATCGTCACATCACATCATTACGTCTACAAATAAATCTGGATCATGATGATGACATTAAATAAATAAATATTACATACAACTAAAGATTGTTAGAAAAATGCTTATTCTTTCATCAATAACAGTTTTGTTTGTAATAAACGTATGGTAAATAAAACCATTACCATGAACGCTGCAAAGTTTTCGAAACGTCGGAACATTCAAAAATCAAATATAAACGCGATGAAATCTGTAAAGTAGTTTTATTTACAATGTGTATACTCGTGTAAACATCATATATCATTAAAAACAAAACGTATGATTGCTCCGTTGTGGCAGTTACAGCCCAACTATATCGAATGCCATATCTATATAAATAAAAGAAAGTCGTGTTAGTTACACTATTTATAACTCAAGAACGGCTGTACCGATTTGGCTGAAAATTGGTGGGAAGGTAGCTTAGAACTAGGAGACGGACATAGGATACTTTTTATCCCGTTCGATCGCGTTCCCGCGTGACGTGACATAAAACGTCAAAGAGATTACAAGTCACTATGAATTCAATCAATTTACATATCAGATGCGTTTTTGTTATACCCCTTGTATAACAAAAACGCATCTGATATGTAAATGTCCTTACTTCCTTACTTAATATTATAAATGCGAAAGTAAATTTGTTTGTTACGCTTTCACGCTTAAACCACCAAACCGATTTCAAAAATTCTTTCACCAATAGAAAGCTATGATGTCAGGGAGTAACATAAGTTATATTTTATCCCGGTATCTCATGGGAACGGGAACTACGCGGGTAAGATGACTGAAACCGAAGCGGGCGGGTTGCTAGTAATCAATAAATTCATTTTCAAATAAAGTTAATATCAGACAGGCGGCCTGTCAAAAGCTTTTGCCAAAACTTATGCAATATGTACCATAAAAGAAGACTACATATCGACATTTTTCGTGCGGTGGCGGAATAAGAATACTATTCACCACCCCCTCTCTTGCACGTGGGTGTCGTAAGAGATGACTAAGGGATAAATATGCATATGACATCTATGCAAGAGAAGGAAAACTCGAAATGATACCCTATAATAACACGTCTCGTACGATCGTTGTATAGTAGGTCAATTTCCATCCTATTGTGGAGGAGGCCCGAGCCCAATAGTGGGACGTATATGAGCTGAAATGATGATTTTTTTTTTTATTGCAAACGGTGGCATACGAGCAAACAGTACACCTGGTGGTAAGTGTTGCTGCCACTCATGGACCTTTACAAGGCCGTTGCCTACCACGAAGAAAGCGAAGGGAGTGTGAATGCGTGCATTGAGACTCGGTGATACCAAGGGCACCACCAAAACCCTCGATACGCAATCACCCTAAGAAAGTTGGGCTTCCGGCTCTCTCGCTCACCGAACGAAGCGCAGTAACAAATTGCTACTACTCAGACGTCGATTTTTTGCGGGAGCATGGTACCACCCCGGACGGACCGGCCCGCGGCTGTAGACAGATAACTGTCGACAGTGTGGTCCTACCACTCCTAAATGATGATATATTGATTCGATCCCAGGTAATTGGGATAAGAGCATGTTTATGATAATAATCATTACGATCAATCATGTCTGTAAAATATTAAAAAAACAAGTTTCAATTCAAATGTTCAGCTTCAAATCTATTAGTTTGTTTAACACATGAGCTCGCATTAATTTGTCCGATTTGCTACTCCTCTGTGTATATAATAATTATTTTTAGCCGCCCATTCAAGGATTACAAAGCCTCAAAGATTAGTGTAATACATATTATGATATTAGGGTCCTTTTGTTAAGGAATAGTGAAAGATTAAGTGATACTTACAAAGGTTTGTAATTGCATAATCTCAGATGAATTAAGATTAACAAAAGGATAAAAGAATGGGATTAGGAGATTATATTGATACTAATTAGAGTCATGTCTTTTTAATTTTAATATTTCCGCGTGGTTACAGAGTAATTATACAATCTGTTACATTATTTCTTGTCAGTGGATAAAGAGATATAATGTAAAAAAAACATCTATGCGAGTGCCACTTAACTCCTCCTAAACGGCTCGAGCGATGTTGATGAAATTTTTTGTGTGTATTTAAAGGAATTCGAGAATGGTTTAGATTCACAATTGGATCCGGTAGGTGACGCTGCTGTTGATTTCAAGGAATTCCTTTTATTTTATTTGAACACAACAATGTCTGTTGGGTCAGCTAATATATTTATAGCATTAACCGAGGCAAATTCCAAAAATACGAGTATCCTTAAACGTTGCAGTGTTATATTTTCTTTTACCTTGTTTTGCAATGGTTGGTATTAAAAAGAAATCGATGCAGATAAGCATATGTATACCTTTCGTCCTTTCGTATTGACCGTCCGTCATCATTCGTTTTCACTATGCTAATGCTTCATATTATATCAGAGTTACTGGTTCTTCTACAGATTACCATTGATTAGATCTTATATCGCAAAGGAGACTCAGTCGTAGGCTTCTCCATAACCTAGTTATAAAATCCACGTTAAGAGAAAGAAAAACATTTATTCTGCTCTCGTTAAAAGCCAATAAAAACAACTAAAAAAAAGAACTTGCAAAAAATAATGTAGTTTTAACGAGAAATAAAAAGGCTGTTGGCTAAGCTCCTGCTATTTCACTCTAAAGAAATAGCGCTGGTATTCTGTCAATATCATATTTCAAACATAATTATGAAAACTTGACTAGAGTGAATGTATGCATTTGTCTGCGTGAGTGCTTGTGTTTATATGTTTTTATGTTAGGATGAGAAGCGACCATGTTTCTACGTCATCGTGGCTAATACCAAATAGTCAAAATCCGAATACCACCATAGCCTAATACCGAATATTCTACTTTCAGATATTAGGTACTAGCAACCCACCCTCGCTTCGCTTCGGTTTCAGTCGTCTTACCTGCGTACTTCCCGTTCCCGTGGGAATATCGGGATAAAATATAGCCTATGTTACTCCCTGATATTATAGCTTACCGTTAGTGAAATAATTTTTGAAATCTGTTTGGTGGTTTAAGCGTGAAAGCGTAACAAATAAACAAACTTACTTTCGCATTTATAATATTAGTAAGGATATATAATATACATACATTGGATAACAAAGACCTTTAAGTTTTCCCAAAAAAAAAAGAACTTAAATATTTAACCTTTTTGAATTTAAAATTCTTTTACATAAATATTTGCCAATAATATAAATCGAAGTAATTTTTTTTATTTAAAAGAAAATAAACTTTTATCACTTAAAGAAATTGCAATATACATAGACAATGATAGATTAGTTTTTATTTCAATAACGCTTGAGTTTTAATATCTTCACAGATCCATCATTTAAGACAGACTGGCTGAACAGATTATTTGAAACATTTAAATATCATTCAAACTTTTTATATATCTTTGGGACATTTTTAATTGAAATGTCATATTTACCTTTCTAGCCAAAACATAACATAATAATAAATATCATAAATTATATAATAATTGTTATGTAGACGTAGTTTTTGTATAAAACGAAACTTAACAATTATGTGATAAAAATAAGACAAATTGAAATTTAAATTCCATAATTATTTGTTATGTATGTATAATCCTCACAAGACAACTTATATATTCATTTACTAACCGACCCGGCAAACTTCGTACTGCCATAATTTTTTTTGTAAATATTTTCTAAATTTCCGAAAATATAGTCTGTCCATAGCTGTCATTTGCGTTTTGTTATTACATGATAGATGCGTTTTTGTTATACCATGTTTTATAGTGGCTTGTATTCTCTTTGGAGTTTTATGTCAAGTCCCACGGGAATCCGGTCGAACGGGATAAAAAGTACCCTATGTCCGTCTCCTGGTTCTTAGCTATCTCCCCGCCAATTTTCAGGTAAATCGGTTCAGCCGTTCTTGAGTTATAAATAGTGTAATTAACACGACTTTCTTTTATATATACACTAGCTTACCTGGCGAACTTCGTACCGCCATAATTTTTTTCGTAAATATATTTTCAAAATTTCCGAAAATATAGTCTCTGGAAGAACCATTACATCTTTGTCCGGAAAGATTCGATCGTCTTGGTCGCGGCTATGTTAATGATGATTCAAAGAGAATACAAGTTACTGATTATTGATAGATTTATTCATCGTAGCCTGTATAAGTCCCACTGCTGGGCTGATGCCTCCTCCAAAATGGTAGGAGAATTGATCTACTATTACACGCTAGTCAGATATATATAGGGTTTTGGTTTTGTAACAAGTTTTTATTCTCTTATATCACTGTTCCCTGCATATATCCTTTTTTTGGATGGACAGTGGTCAGCGCAACGCCGCCCAATTCGTCCGGCATGACACAAGAGTAGCGCTCGGCCCCATAACCCACGGTATTCCCTCTCCTTCACTATTGGGCCGACCACCGGTAGCGAGTTTCTTGTCATACGTGGCCAGCCCGGCGGGATACCCTTCCGGGTACCCTCCCTTTCTGACGATTCTCCTGGGACGTCGGTCAACCTCTCTGCAGGTGACGGACTATTCCCTGGTCCTTTACCCGCGGCCTCAGCCAGGGCGGCATCAGATGCAGATACTTGTGCCTGTGCCGCCCAAGTCACCGGCGGCGGATGGAAAGCCGTGGTGGCAGGACAATGTGCTCTCCCTCCTCAGCACCGTGTACAGATACTTGTGCTCCGTGCCGCCAACCCAACCACTCCATCAGCACCGGCCGGAAGGCCTCGATAGTCTGAAAAGCATACCGAGGCCCCTCCAGCCGGACTGCCCAAAGAGAAATGACGTCGTGGTGGGCGTCGGCCCATCAGGCAGCTGCTAGCTCCTTCATCAAGGCTGTGCCACCTCGTATCATTTCAAGTTTTCTTTCTTTTGCATAGATGTTATAAGCATATTTAATCTCTTAGTTGCCTTTACGACACCCACGGGCAGGAGATGAGGTGGTGAATTGTATTCTTACTCCATCATCACAAGGATCCATCAAACCATTCTCGCTCTGTCTAATTGATACAATTGAAAAGCTCGTAATAAGCTTAATATAAAAAAGGTTAATGGTAGGTACTTTCATAAATATATAGTTTTCTATGTTATATCAATGTCATAAAAAAGTGGTCATTATCCAACTTCATTACAATTAATTAGGGTATTAAACCTAAATTCCTAGCCGAGATCGCGGGTGAATGGACCGGGGATTAGTCTACCAGGTGTAATGAGGCCAACCGCGTGAGAGTGACGTCCTGATGATATTGTTTTATTGCCGGGGCGTCGAAGGTGGAAGGGGAGAGGGGACCTGAAATCTATCGGTCCGGCTACGGATAGGAATGCAAATATCGAAACCAAAAACATCGATGTTTCAGAACAAATATCGATGTACAAAAAAAATCGGCTTAAAAACATCGATGTATCGAAATATCGAGGTTTTTTTAACGATCGTGAAGACAGCTTTATTTTTTTAAAGCAAGCTATTTTTATTATCTGGTACAATATTATCATTCAATAGGTGAGTCTTTAGAACAAGAGAGATGAGGAGTTGAGAAAATAAAATTATATTTAACATATATTTCTCTATTCAGTAAAGCTTAACTGCAGCAAGTTATCTATTTAGAAACGGAGTTTAAAAATGACAGTTGTTACGAAAACGTACATACGTAAGTCATTTACTTTGGTAAATAGACTGTTACGCTAGTTTTGCTTAAATGACCATACATTTCAAACAGATGTCAGGAAAAACATCGATGTTAAAACATCGTAAAAAATAACATCGATGTATCGATGTTTCGCAATAATGAACATCGATGGCAAACATCGATGTTTTTTTACTAAAACATCGATGTATCGTTTACATTCCTAGCCACGGATGTAAAGGAATCGGTACCAGAGGTTGGTCCAATGGCGATAGGGAGAAAAGACGTTATGGCGCCGTACGCCTCTCATCCATCGCCCCGAACAGATTGGGCGCGGTGAGTCCAGACCATAGCCTACTATAAAAAAGGTATTAAACCTAAATAATTGAAAAATTTCATTTGAAATATATTTGATTTAAAAATTCGGATCTATCCAAATAACAGCGAATTTTCTCTAATCACAGCAAAATAACCATTTTTGAATCAATACACAAACTCATTAATCTTAAAGGGATCTTCAAACAAATCACGAGTAAGCCACAAAAAGAGGAGCCCTACATTTTTTGGTTCTAAACGAGTTTTGCCTCAAAAGTAATTGCCACCATCACAATGATCATTCTTTCTTGTCTACGATGATTGAGAGCTTCTTATATCTTATATCTTAATGCATCTAACAGATAAATGGTCGATGTTTTATTGTTATTAGTGGCAAACGAGCAAACCGCACATTTACAATAAGGTTCGGTGATACTAAAGGCATTACCAAAACCAACCACACGCAAATATCCTCAGTTACAAATTGCTATTACTTAGACGTAGATTTTCTGCGAGAGTACTACCCCGGACGTACCGACTCCTGGCTGTAGATGGACGCCTGTTAATAGTATTGTCCTACCACATAAAGTTGTTAGGTATGTTAAGCATAACGATTACGGCTTATGTCGCTTGGGTAGGGCACTGATTAATAGTGAACACAGATAGAAGAATTTAATACGATATTTTATGTACCTATACAGAAATCTGTTCGCATCGTATTCAAGATTTCTGGTGTTATATATTTCCTTTCATTATTGGTCTCTCTGTACTTATTGATATGTATTGAACAGAATTCAGAGCGGTAATGAGGCTAGAAGTCACGCAAAATACGTGCCTTGACTTGAAATTGTAATACTGTATCCCTTTGTATTATTTATACAGTGAATAGACAGAATAATAATGTACTGAAAAACTTCGGAAGATAAAATATATTTTGTTTATTCGATAATAAATGTAATGCTTTAGTTGAAAGTTTTTAAGTAACTATTTCTTTGTTGAAATTAAATTCTATATTACAGTTTGTAGATTATACAAATACATATTTGTCTGATGACGGAATTGAATTGAAAGCTTGAGTTCATTAGAATTCGTGCTTTGAGTACGAAAGTTTATTTCTACGTGAGTGGAAAAAGTAGTAGATAAGTATGCTAATACTATGCTACCCCTTCTTAATATTATTTCAATTATTTAGGCTCGACAAACTATGTAAGAGTAACATATTGCCAAAGTTTTGATAAAAGCTTTAAGGTAGGCAAGGTTGCCCTTTTTTTGGGTGGACTGTGACATAACTCACCGTATTTCGTCTCCTTCGTCATTGGGCCAACGACTGGTACCTACCAAGTTCCTTGTCATCCGTAGCCAGGGCGGCAGAATACCCTTTCGGGTACTCTCCCTTTCTTAGAAAGGGAGAGTACCCGAAAGGCCCCTCCCAGGATGTCGCTCGCCCTCGCGTGGTCAGTCTCCCTGCGGGTGACGGACTATTTCTCGGTTCAGTCACCCGCGGCCCCAGCTAGAGCGGCATCAGGCGCAGATACTAGCGCCTGTACCACCCAAGTCGCGTAAGTTATTATTATTACATAGATTTTATATAATCACTAGCAACCCGCCCTCGCTTCGCTTCGGTTATAGGTTATAGTCGTTTTACCCGCGTAGTTCCTGTTCCCGTGGGAATACCGGGATAAAATATAGCCTAGTTTACGCCCTGATATTATAGCTTTCCATCGGTGAAAAAATTTTTGAAATCGGTCCAGCCGTTTTGAAGATTACCCGGAACAAACAGACAGACAGACAGACAAGAGACAAAAATTTTTTAATTGCTATTTTAGGCATAGGTGTCATGCAAATAACCGTGTGAGCATGAGAAAAGCCTATTATTTTGACATTACAAACAGACACTCCAATTTTATTTATTTGTATAGATACTTAATGTCTTTGTCATCCTTTACAACCGCCTCGTGGCTGCTGCTCCCATCTTGCTCGTGCAAGATGGGGCCAGCCACGGTGGTAAATTATATTCATACTCGTCACCACACGTCTCTGCTTATTACACAGCAATAAGATTTTTCCTCATTTTCTATCTCACTTTGACTGGAACACAGGATAGTGTTCTTAAGGTAGCATTATCAGATTCCGAAAAAAAAAAAATTGGTTAGTTTGACATCACAAGCTGTCTATATAGAGAAATTCTTCCCAAATATTGAGCTGTAAAAGCATATAGAAATGAAAAAAATATTAATGTAATTAGGTGTATCTTTTACATATTTTCTCTAAAGGACAAGTTTTTGTCTATAATCGGTTATGCATTCAAACCTAATCTGAACAATAAATCGTTTGATTAAAATTTATTTCTTGTGAATGTGGATCTGTTTTGATTACTTTTTCAGTGACAACGTGAGATTATGAACAATATTTTTATTTATATCTTCTTTTTTTCTTTTATTTATATTTTTGTCCTTTATTATGTATATAAGAACGTACAATAATAACATACATTCTAAAATACCATAACATGCAACGAGAATAATGGGAAGGGCACCTTAACGGATTAATTGCTCGCCGTATCCTTGTAGAAGTAATATTTGTATAACAAAGACACAGCTGGAACCCTTATTCACTTGAGAACATGCCTTCTCCATTATGTCGTCCCGTGAACATCTCAGTCTTAAGACTAATGATATAAGTTTTACATGTGAAGCAAAGGATTTGTCAAGGTCTGACTATGTTTAGGCCGGCGTCATACTATATGAAACATTCATTGACAAACTCTTCTAAAACGAACTCTTTTAAAAATGTATTTTCTATTAAATGTTATATATACTAACAATATTTATATTTTAATATTTTATATTACGATGAATTACATAAAAATCAGTAAAAATGGTCGTCACGAACAAACCCTCAAAAATTTTACACCCTCGCTCCAGAAATAAGAATCAATCGTCTCTATGTGAATGTGCGAAGACATGGTGCTGTAAAATCAAAAATTGGTTCTGTGAAGATATGGTTAGATCGTCAAAAGGGAATGGGCACTACACATTGCTTTAAAAAAAGGCTTTATGAATTATGATGCAAAACGGAAGTAAAGTGAATTATACTTTGCCAGTAGAGCAACCGCCTCCAATCTTCGTGTACGATACAAAAAATCAAACAATGATCGATCGATGAGAGGTTTTCATCGACCTGGGCTTACTTCATCAAAGCTGTCGTCAACAATTACATTTCCAATGTACTATTAAAGAAAAATACATATTGAATCAACCTTAAGTAATTGAGATGTCAGCAGGGTAATGATAAACTGACAATATTTAAATATTAACTTTAAACCCTTAGTCGTACTTTACGACACCCACGGACAATACAGTGAGTGTTAAATTGTATCTTACTCCGTCACCACATGGCAAAAAATATTTAGAACATATTTTAAGTAGTTCAATATTCATTCCACAGGCAATGATCGTCCTAACTTTGTCTCCATTACTTAGGGTGGACGCAATGCATATTCTAAATCCATGGCACGTACTTGAAGTACCTTAACTTTTACTAGGAGATTGATAATCGATCGCCAACCTAATATTAGGAACGAAATTTTTAATTAGACGAGTCGGCCACCAGACGGTATCAGATGGTATAATGGTGATTATTTTATTGTAGTAGGATCACATTATCGACAGTCGCTTGTCTACAATCGCGGGCCCCTCCATCTGCATAGTACCACACGCTTTTTTTTTTTTTTGGGGTGGGCTGCGGTCGGCGCCCACCCTCGGGGAGGACGTCGGTCTTTCCTCACGCGGTCAGCCTCTCGGCAGGTGACGGACTAACTCCCCGGTCACGTCACCCGCGGCCTCGGCTAGGGCGGCATGACGCGCAGGTAGTCCACACTCTCGCAGAAAATCGACGAATGGTAGCAATTTGTTACTGCAATTCGTTCGGTGATCGAGAAAGATGTATGCCCAACTTTCTGAGAGAGTTTACGTGTGGTGGATTTTGGTGATGCCATCAGTATCACCGAACATCATTACGCGTATTCACACTCCCTTCAATTCTTCACGGTAGGTTGTGGTCTCGTAAAGGTACATGTGCGGTAGTATCACTTATAATCAGGTGTGTTGTTTGCTTGTTTGCCAACAAAAGTAATAAAAAATATGGAATTGGCCCAGATAGATAAAAATTCTTATTAATTTTTAACTGACTTCTAAAAAAGTAGGAGGTTCTTAATTCGGATGTTTTTTTATGTTTGTGTGCATAACTCCGTCTCTTGCCAACCGATTAGAAAAATCTTTTTTTTGTTGAAAAGGGCATACTTCCCAGATGGTCCCACGAAACATTTATCGAAATCGGACAAGCGGTTTTTGAAAAATAAACAAAGATCTAAAAATTTATCTACAATGTCTACATTAAAGAACCTTTCGTTTACTCTGCATATTTTGAACGTTTTAGTGCTTTTAGGGTTTATTGGAGTCGGTTTTTTTTTGGATAACAAATATCTTATTTTCAATTCCCAAGAATAATTTAAGTCGTAGTATTTGTATTCACTATCATACAGGTATTTCACCGCAAATGGGAGACAAAATTTCAGTACAATGTGTCGCAGGCCTAAATGTCGTATCCTAACAATGTAAACAGGACTCAAAATTAACACGCGGGGAATTTCCTTATTCCGTTTATATATCTTTGTACTTTGTTGGAATTGCTTCAGTGAATGACATTTTCGGTGCTTTTGAAACCATATAACGGCTTCGTAGTTTTTTTATGCCGGTATATAGAAAAAATCTTGTTAATTAGAAATTAATTATTATGATTCTAAATCACTAGAATCACCATCGTTTAGTTTTTCGCTATCCATTGTTGAATGTAGGTCTCTCAAATGCCACATGATGCAGTCTAATATATCCCGCTAGGTTCCAACAAATTTTGCGAATATACGTCCTACTGTTCGACTTGAGCCTCTTCCATAATGGGAGGGAATTTGACATACTATACCATGCTGGTGCGGCATGTTGGTATAGGATTTCATTTCGAGTTCTCCTGCTCTTGCACAGATGTTATATGCATATTATATCCCATAGTCGGCTTTTATGACATCCACAGGCAAGATAGGGAGTAGTAAATTATATTCTTACTCCGTCACTCCACGGCAATCTTACTCCGTTACCACACAGAAATTAAAAAATGGATTTTTAGGCGGGCATATGCATTATTCATAAAATCTTATAGGTAAGAAAAACTTTTTGATGAAGTCATTCAAAAGAAGACTTACCAACACGCTTTTATTTGTATGCTTGTTAGATTATACTAAATTTAATAACTACCTACTTATAAATAAAACTATTTTACAGATTTTATGACTTTTGTATTTAATTTTTGACCACCCAAGGTTTCGAACATGTAACAGAGTTCATGGTCACGGGCGGACAGTTCGCCTGTGACCATGAACGCTGCAAAGTAGTTTTATTTAAAACGTGTAATACTCTCGTAAACATCAGAAATCATTAGTAGGATTTTATCGCGTTTGTATTTGATTTTTGATCGCCCGAGGTTTCGAACACTTTACAGCGTTCATGGTCATGGGCGGACTAAGGTGATTATGAATGCTGTAAAGTGTTCAAAACGTCGGGCAATCTAAAATCAAGTACAAAAGTGATAAAATCCGTTAAATAGTTTTATTTGTAACTAGCAACCCGCCCTCGCTTCGCTTCGGTTTTACTTGTCTTTCTTGCGTAGTTCCCGTTCCCGTGGGAATACCGGGATAAAATATAGCCTAGTTTACTCCCTGATATTATAGCTTTCCATTGGTGAAAGAATTTTTTAAATTGGTCTAGCTGTTTTGAAGATTACCCGGAACAAACAGACAGACAGACAAAAAAAATAAAGTGTATTTTAGGCATATGTATAGTGCAAATAACTATGTGAGCATGAAAAAAGCCTACTATTTTGACATTACAAAAAGACACTCCAATTTTATTTATTGGTATAGATGTGTAATACTCGCGTAAACATCAGAAATCACAAACTACCTACTTTTCAATGTGGTGACGGAGTAAGAATACAGTTTATCAGCCCATATATAAGCCTGTGGTAGTCGTAAAAGTCGATTAAGTGATATAATATGCACGTTAATGTTTTAGTTTTATATATTACCACATTTATCTCACTTTTGAAGGGACTACACTCCGAGATACAGGTTCACACCTAGCTCGGGTATGTAAGTCGTTATTATTACCTATTTGTAGTGCCTATTAACTTTATTATTAACTATTATAAAATAAATATTATTATTATTAATATGTATCTCCAAGTGTCACGGGTATCTTCCAAATATTTTTTTTAGAAGTAGATATCCGGTCCTTTGGTAAGCTTACATGGGGATATGAAAACCTGTCGTCTGCCTTCAATCCATTGCATAGTATTGAACGGTGGCAGACGGTGACTCGCCAACTCACTGAATGAGAACGGTAGCCACAGACACGCAGGCCATACGAGCAACAGGGGGGCAACATTGGTGCAAGTGGCTTGGGGTGTAGAGCGGTGCGGCGCCGGTTTCACCATCGCAAGTCGCCGATAAACGAAGACCCGCAGTGGTTTTCCCATAGTTATGGCCTTGAAAATGACACTTCCACCCCCTAGCATATAGCTCTGGCGTCCTCTCTCTGACCAGCCGTTTAAGGCAAGCCAGAGGTGAGATTCCTGCGGGCACTCTTCGGTATCCACTCTAGCCAGCCAATAAAGGCGAGCTGGATACGAGACCCTGACTGACTCTCTGGCGCACTCAGGACCGCAGTGTCGCCACTCACATTCAGCACGCCACAAGCTGCTCTGCGGTTTATTGGCTTTCCTATAAATCTTGTGATACATTTTTTCTTTTATATCAAAAGAATTAAGAGGGCTATATAATGTTCCTCCGAGGTTTGCGTTAGTATCATGGTGAGATAACGACTGGCCCAGAGGTTATTATATTATTATTATTATAGATAACATCAATGAAAGAAAATTAAAACTCTGTATCAACACGATTGACCAACTTGGTATATAAAGTTAATTTCACTTCCCGTGTGGAGATGATTCGAGCGCAGCAATGGGAATATATCACGGTAGGCAGCGGCCCAGCCACGGTAGACAGCGGCCTAGCTGTGCCCCTGGTATTGCAAAGGTTCATGTGCAGCAGTTTCACTTACTATCAGGTGTGCTGCTTGCTCGTTTGCCACCGTTAGCAATAAAAAAAAAAAAAAAAATCACGTGAGATCAGATGATGAACATGTAATCTAATTAAAAAAAAAAGAAAAAGAACAAATATTGTGTTAGATAGCCTCAAGAAGATTTTAAGTATAATGTTGTAAGTTAGTAAGAGTTTAGCTTATTAAATTGCAAAACGATATATTTGAACTAAACTGAATACAACTTATTTCTAAGATAAGAATGAAGTTATCCATTTTCAAGACCACACTGCTTCGTATTGAGTAAGCTGTTCTACAGAATATGATAGATACCTGAGACGTGACAAATGGCGTCTCACTGGAACTAATATGTAGGTGGGAACTAGCCGACATTAGTTTCAAGAGGAACTTACCGAGCATTTTGGTAAATGTTCTAGCATTTACATTATATTATATTTTTTTGAATGGAGTAAAAATTCAATTTATTTCTTTTTTGCTCTTGGGTGTTGCATAAGACAACTAATAGATATGATATGTAGATAATAGCATAAGAAGGAATATCGAAATAAAATCCTAATAAAAAAATTAATACCATTGCGTTTGATTACCATCATAATCATTTCAGCTCATATACATCCCACTGTTGGGCTCGAGCCTCCTCCACAATAGGAGTGAAATTGACCTTACTATATCCTGCTGGTCAGACAGGTTGGTATAGGGTTTTATTTCGAGTTTTCCTTCGCTTGCATAGATGTTATATACATATTATATCCCTTAATCGTCTTTTACGACATCCATGTACAAGATAGGGAATGTGAATTGCATTTTTACTCCGTCACCACACGGAAAACCGTTTAATCAGCACTGCATAATGGTTTAATATTCATTCCATTTCGAGTCTAAAAGTGGGACGTAAATGAAATGAGATGCTTCGTATGTAGACATATTTGTGCATATCGAGTTTCATTCTTTCCCTTGTGGTGATGCTTTAAGAATATAACGGGTCACCATTCCTTAATTTCCTAAGGGAATTTAAAAAACTCTTAAGGGATCAGCAAGCTAATAGGTAGTAGTTCCTGAGCAGCTTATAATTCCAAATGCAATTGCCAAACTATCTGTCAAGTGTGAATTTTATGGCATTATACCCATTCCGTCTGATGACGGAGGCAGTAAGATAGACGGAGGTAGTAAGATAGACGGAGGTAGTAAGATAGATGGAAGTAGTAAGATAGACGGAGGTAGATAAATTACAACTTTATTAGGAGTTTTCCAAGAGAGAGCAAAAACTGTTTCCTTAACTCACTAAAATTCTCGTACGTTCAAGCGTAGCTGCCGTACTCGCTATTGCAATCAATGTTACAAATATAGGCTTCTTAAGCTCTCTCATATCAGTAGTTCTATACTGTATATGTAGTTGGGCATCATTACATCCATTAATTTATTAGTCAATTTTGTAGGAAGTGCAATTTTGACAAATCTTCTTGTTTTTCTTTTATAGCTAAATTTGTTGCCGATTCTTAGGACTTTCAAGCGTTTCAAAATTTCTAAAGTTTAAACCTCGGTGTCTTTTGTGGAGACTATTTTGAACCTAGCTTATAGAAGTTACAGTGGTAGAAATGTGTGATGGGCTTAGTACTAAAAGATATTTTCTTAATCCTATTAAGCTTGAGGGAAAGGGATAGGGCTAGATTAAACACAATACCTGTATTAATTCCTAAAACATTCTAACCACTGAACAATTTCTATAATTTATCATAGAGTTATTTGAAATGGAACAATCCAGTATCTTGGGCGACATCCAAAAGTTTGTTTATCGTTCAGATTTATCGGCGGCACTGGTTCGTATATTTACAACGGCGAGGTGAATGTTTGTGAAATGTATTTGTCTAACTGAACAGTTAAAGGAGCAGGTAAGATGTTAGTGGAATATTTTGACACTATGCAAGGGAATGGTTGACGTTACCAATGCTAATATTAATGTAAGGTTATAATCCCACCAAAAAACATAAAGTGATAATTAGTTGTTTAATATAATGATAATTATGGTGGTGGTGGTATTTCAAGTCGATACTTGAAATATAAATGTGTGCCAAGTTCTGGAGACAATTACTTGGATGTCAATTATTTATTAGCATACATATTGTATAACATTCTGTAATATTTAAAACACAATCGTATGTTTGTATTAAATAGTTTTTTTTTGTGAAGGGGTTAAAATTATTTCGAAATGGTTTGTGTAAATATACGCAAGGTGCGGCTCGTCAGTTCTCTATGTTTTAACTTGGCTTGATACTCTACCATGCTTCTAAATGAAAACAGATGTTGACGAAATTCTTTGTGTGTATTCAAGGGGATTTGAGAATAGTTTAAATTCACAATTGGACCCGGTAGGTGGGCGCTACTGTCAATTTCAATTAGAATTTCTTTTATTTTATTTGAACAGAACAACGTCTGTTGGGTCAGCTAGTATTATTATAATTATCTGCAAGTTTATAATTTACAATAACTAGTCGATAAATGCGAAACTCCTCATTGCGCACCATAGTATCTCTTCTTGAATGATGTTAATTCTCAAATTAAAGAGAAACTGTATTATTTTAGTTGTTAGCCGCTATAACAAGCTTAAATATGGGGGAATAATCAAGGAATTAATAAAGGAATAACAAAAATCTCGCGGATCGAGAGAAAATAGTCTTTTTTTTTTTGTGGGTGGGCTGCGGTCGGCGCGCCTCCGCACCACTCCGTCCGGGACGATAGAGGGGCTTAAGCACGCAACTTCCGCAACCCACCCGAAAACCACGTCGCCTTCGTCGTTGGGCCGACCACCGGAGCAGGGTTACTTGACATCAGTGGTCGGTCCGACGGAATACCCCCTATTGGGGTACCCTCCCATCGACCGACGTCCCCCCATCGGGGAGGACGTTGGTCTTTCCTCACGCGGTCGGCCTCTCGGCGGGTGACGGACTAATCCCCGGTCACGTAACCCGCGGCCTCGGCTAGGGTGGCATGAGGCGCAGGTAGTTGCGCCTACGCCGCCCCAGTCGCCGGCGGCGGATCTCCTCATCGAGGCTGCGCTCCTCGCGCAGGCGATCCGCCACCTCCTTCTGCGAGATCACTGTCTCGCAGAAGGCTGCGACCGCGTCCCAATTCCCGACGCTGTCGACCATCGCCCTAGCGATAGCCGGCAGCCTCAGGTCTGCACCGATGATTGCGACGAGTTCACAGCGCTGCACTGCCCAAGCCGCGCAGGCCTCGAGCGTATGGCACGCTGTGTCCGCGTCGCAATCGCAGTGGTGGCAGGACGGTGTACTCTCCCTCCTTACGACCTTGTGCAGGTATTTGGCGAAGCACCCATGCCCCGTCAAAACCTGCACTAGTCGGAAGGAGAGCACCCCGTGCCGCCTCTCCAACCACTGCATCAGCACCGGCCGGAAGGCCTCCACGGTTCGCACCCCGAACCGAGACCCCTCCAGCCGGACTGCCCAACGGGCAATGACGTCTCGGCGGGCGTCGACGTGCCAGGCGGTGAGCTCCCTTAACGAGATCACACCGCCCTCCGCTCGCACCCCCGTCACCCGCCGATACAATCCGGCATCTCCGCCTCCAAGAGAAAAACAGTCTAAATAAATAATATTAAGTGCCCGATATCATCGTACGCTTAAATCAATTACTTGCCCTCGACCTAGTATATGTAAGTGCTCTTCTCCCATTAAGCAATATTCATATTAGTTCAAATACGTCACACTGCTGGTCTTGAGTTTCTGCCACAATTTGAGGGAAATTGACCTAGTATACCACGTTGGTCAGATGGGTTGTTAGATGGTTTTATTTCAAGGTTTCCTTCTCTTACATATATTTTATCTACATTTATTATTCCATATTTAGGAATATTAGTAAAAATTTATAATTTCTGATGTTTACGTCCGTGATCATGCTGTAAAGTGTTCGAAAGGTCGGGCAATCAAAAATCAAATACAAACGCAATAAAATCCGCAAAGTGTTTTTATTTACAACGAATGAAAATTAGTTTGCATTTTTGCAAAATTCTTATTGCTCAGCAATCAACTAACTAAAAAGATACAATTCGATGGAACATAATCAATAATCATTCCTTAGTCGTAGTTTACGACACCCACGGGCAAGAGAGGAGATGGTGAATTGTATTCTTACTCCGTCACCACACTACAATGTAGGCGTCCTCTAAATCCCTCCATTCATCACTCTGTCGTGCACAACAGATAATATAGTAATCCAACCATCAGCCTATAGACGTCCACTGCTGGACATAGGCCTCCCCACAAAAATGCCACTCGGAATGGTCCTGCGACACTTGCACCCAACGGTTCCCTGCGACTTTGAGAATTTCGTCAGTCCATCTAGTGGGGGATCATCCTATGCTATATCGTCCGATTCGTGGTCGTCATTCAAACCTTTCTTACCCAACGGTTGTCGATTCGACGAGCGATATGGCCTTCCCATTGCCATTTTAACATCATAATTTTGCTATATAAAAGTAGTGTAAAAAAATGTCAAATATCACTAAAAGCAATTTAGCCGGGCGGAGGATTTGTGGTGTTATTTAAAAATTGAATTATTATTTGATAGCTGTAACAATACTCGTAAAATTTAACTGCGCGCCATATATCGTTGTCACGGCGTAACGGGTGCATGCAAATTACGTATTCAAATGAAAAAAAATGTATTTACGTGTATATGCAATTAGCAATTATCATATTATTTATATATGAATTGACTAAACAGATGACGAAATTGTTAATATATATCGTTCCAAGCGCAGTGGGTTCTTTATTTTTTAAAATAGACAACAAACACTCTGCACTAAGAAAATAATCCTTGTGTTGCGGAGGACTTTACAAACATATAATTAACAGACACAAATTACATTCAGACTCAGAATAACAAACTATGGATCGCACGAAATGTTGTCCTGCGTGGGATTCGAATTTACGATACTGGCATGGTAGTTCCACGGTAGGCCTTAACCACTAAGACATCTGTGCAGATTCGATTCCTATACATATATGATTTGTGTGATTCATAAATTGGCGTTCTGAGTCTAAGTGTAAGGTGTCTGATGATTTGTATGTTTGTAGTCTTCCACGATCATCATCATCATCATCATCACAGCATATAAACGTCCCTCTGCCAGCCTCGAGCCTCCTTCACCATGCGAGGGAAATTGACCTGCTATACCACACTGTTCAGATGGGTTAGTATAGGGTTTTATTTCAACTTTTACTTCTCTTACATGGACACATCTGCAAGTGATAATCCTTTATTTGTTTTTTACGATACCCACGGGCAAGAGTGGTGAATTGTTTTATTACTTTGTCACTACACGGAATATTAAGTATCATCATGCTTTTTTTTCAGTCATCATCATCATCACAGCTCATATACGTCCTACTACTGGGCTCGAGCCTCCTCCATATTCGGCGAGAAATTGACCACGCTGGTCAGACGGGTTGATATAGAGTTTTATTTCAAGTTTTCCTTCTATTGCATTGTTGTTATATGCATAAGATATCCCTTAGTCGGCTTTTATGACACCCACGAGCAAGAGTGGAGCATTATTACTCCGTTACGACACGGAATAGTAAGTACAATCATACTTTTCTTTCCCGTGGGTGAGCATGATGTGAGCAACGCGATCAGGTAATATCATTGCCAGAGAAAGAAATACCAACCCATCTGACCAGTATGCAATATTTTGCCCTTCTGGGACGTCATCCACACGCGGTCAGCCTCTCTGCAGGTGACGGACTATTGTTTTTATTATTGCAAACGGTGGCAAACGAACAAACAGTACACCTGATGGTAAGTGTTGCTGCCGCTCATGGACCTTTGGAAGACCGCTGCTTAACGCGAAGGAAGTGAAGGGAGGGTGAATGCGTGCAATGAGGTTCGATGATACTAAAAGCATCACTAAAACCCACCACACGCTAATACCCTCAGAAAGTTGGGCTTCTGAATCTCTCACTCACCGAACAAAGTGCAATAACAAATTGCCACTACTCGAACGTCGAGTTTCAAGAGTGTGGTACTATCGTGGACGGACCGGCCCGAGGCTGTAGACAGATAGACAGACAGTGTGGTCCCAGCACTAGTCCGGTACCGGTATAGTCACCCGCGGCCTCGGCTTGGGTGGCACTAAGCGCAGATACTGGTAGGACCACACTGTAGACAGTCTTTTGTCTGCAGTCGCGGGCCGGTCCGTCCGGGGCAGTACCACACTCTCGCAGAAGATCGACGTTTGAGTAGTAGCAATTTGCTGCTGCACTTCGTTCGGTGAGCGAGAGAGCCGGGAGCCCAACTTTCTGGGTGTGTTTGTGTGTGGCGGGTTTTGGTGAGGCCTGAAACTTGCGGTGGTGAGGTCTTGGTCGGGGTATTGAGCGTGAGGGGCTGGCATGGTGTACAGGGAGACCCGATGGGAATGGTCACCGCCGGCCACCTGCCGGTCAGCAGGGGACCTGAACCCAGGATCATCCTCCCTGGGAGGCTGTCCCACCAACCGGCGAAAATCCCGTTGGGTAGTCGTCGTGCCGGTGTGGGAAACCGGAGTGGACCTCGGCGGCTACACACGGGGGGGCATCGGGGGCCCTTCCGTGCTTCGTGTCAGCTCCTCACAACACTCACTCCTCGACCATGCACTATGCCCTGCCTTTTTTTTTTGGTATCACCAAACTCCGTTATACACATTCACACTCCCTTCCTCCTCTTCTTAAATTAAAAATCATGGCCATGAATGTTAAAAAGAGACGATTTTCTACGGCGGTCCCCTTATCCACATTTGATGTGGATTTTTGCAATATCAGGGGTTTACATAGCAATCTCGACGCCGTCCACCATCACCTCGAGACGGCGCGGCCTGCCTTACTCTTTTTAACGGAGACGCAGATAGGTGCTCCGGATGACATTTCGTACCTAAATTACCCCGGCTACGAGTTGGAGCATACCTTCCGTCGTAAAGCCGGGGTGTGCGTATTCATCCGAGGTATCGAGGATATCTGCTGTCGCCGCCTTCGGGCCCTCGAACATGGTGACTTGTCAATCCTGTGGCTACGCGTAGACTATGGAGGGCTTACCCGCATCTACGCATGCCTCTACAGGTCCCATGGCAGTGATCCGGGGTCAATTCAATTATTTGAGAACGTCCAATGGGGGATTGACGAAATATTGGAGCAGTGTCCATCAGCGGAGGTGGTGGTTCTTGGAGACTTCAACGCTCATCATAAAGAGTGGCTGGGGTCCCGAACCACTGATCTCCAGGGTCGACATCTCTTCAATATGGTCTCGGCCTATGGTCTCTCACAACTGGTGACACAGCCCACCCGTATCCCAGATATTGAGAGCCATGAGTCTTCTTTACTGGATCTTCTGCTGACTACACACCAGCACGGATATCAGGTAGTGGTTGAAGCGCCTCTTGGATCTTCTGACCACTGCTTGGTCCGTAGCAGTGCCCCTGTTGTAAGGCCTAGTCGTTCTAAGGCGACTGGGACTCGCAGAGTCTGGCAATATAAGTCAGCAGATTGGGATGGACTGCGCGAGTTTTACGCATCCTACCCATGGAAGCGGCTTTGCTTCGCCTCTGGGGACCCTGGCGTCTGTGCGGACTGCGTTACCGAAACGGTTATTACGGGGATGGAATTATTCATCCCCAACACCAAAATACCCGTCGGTGGCCGCAGCCGACCCTGGTTTAACAAAACCTGCAGGACGGCTGCATGCCAGAAACAGTCCGCATATCGGGCCTGGAATAGGGCCAAAAAATGCCAGGACCCGAACGCCAAAGAGGTGAAGCGGAAATTTAACGCCGCTTCTAGATCTAGTAAGAAGGCTATTGCCAGAGCCAAGGCGGAACATGTTGCCAGAATTGGCGAGCGATTGCAAAGCTATCCCGCTGGGAGTCGTGCATTCTGGTCGCTCGCCAAGGCTGCACAAGGCAACTTCTGCCAGCCCAATCTCCCACCACTGCAGAAACACGATGGTAGTCTGGCCCACAGCGCAAAGGAGAAGGCCGATCTTCTAGGTCAATTCTTTGCCTGTAACTCGACTTTGGATGCCGGAGCTGCCACACCACCTACCATCCCACGGTGTGAAAGCTCACTGCCCGAAATCCGCATCACGCAGCGAGCGGTTAGGCGGGAGCTGCGGCTTTTAGACGTCCATAAGTCGAGTGGACCGGATGGCATCCCTGCAGTGGTACTAAAGACGTGCGCCCCTGAATTGACTCCCATCCTCACGCGCCTATACCGACTTTCCTACGCTACTAATAGGGTTCCGTCTTCGTGGAAGGTAGCCCATGTCCACCCGATCCCTAAAAAGGGAGACCGGTCTGACCCATCGAATTACAGGCCAATTGCGATAACATCCTTGCTCTCCAAGATAATGGAGAAGGTTATAAACCGCCAGCTTCTGCAGTACCTTGAGGATCGCCAGCTTATCAGTGATCGCCAATACGGCTTTCGTCATGGTCGGTCGGCTGGTGATCTTCTTGTGTACCTCACACACCGTTGGGCAGAGGCCTTGGAGGGCAAGGATGAGGCGCTGGCGTTCAGCCTAGATATCGCAAAGGCGTTCGATAGGGTCTGGCACAGGGCACTTCTATCGAAGCTACCATCATACGGAATCCCCAAGGGACTCTGTAATTGGATTGCCAGCTTTTTGGATGGTCGGAGTATAAAAGTCGTCGTAGATGGCTCCTGCTCCGATACCATGACCATTAATGCTGGTGTACCACAAGGCTCGGTGCTCTCCCCGACGTTGTTTATCCTGCATATCAATGACATGCTCTCTATCGAGAATATGCGTTGCTATGCGGATGACAGTACGGGTGATGAGCGGTACACTGAGCAACGGAATATCCCTCGGAGTATTCAGGAAAGAAGGGTTCAACTTGTGTCTGAAGTCGAGCGCTCTCTGGGGCGGGCCTCGGAATGGGGTGAACGGAACCTAGTCCAGTTCAACCTTACAAAGACACAAGTTTGCGCGTTCACTGCAAAGAAGGACCCATTTGTCATGGCGCCTCAGTTCCAAGGAGTAACTCTTCCAATTTCTGAGAGTATTGGGATTCTCGGCGTCAAAATATCGAGCAAAGTCCAGTTTGGGAGTCATTTGGAGGACAAAGCCAAATTGGCAAGCAAAAAGTTGGGCGACCTGAACAGAGCCAGGCGGTACTTCACACCGAGACAGCGTCTTGTGCTATACAAAGCACAAGTTCGTCCTCATGTGGAGTACTGCTCACATCTCTGGGCAGGTGCGCCCAAATATCAGCTAGACCCACTTGACTCCCTGCAAAGACGGGCTGTTCGAATCGTCGGGGATCCCAATCTTACGGACAGATTGGAGTCGCTGGAGCAGCGGAGAGACTTTGGGTCACTCTGTGTACTCTACCGACTCTTTCACGGGGAGCGCTCCGAGGAACTGTTTGACTTGGTACCACCGTCACCATTCTACCAACGTACCACTCGACATCGCAGCAGGGTTCATCCATTTCACCTGGAAACGTTATGGTCTTCAACTGTACGTTTCCAGCGATCATTTCTCCCACGTACGTGCAAGCTCTGGAATGAACTACCTGCTGCTGTGTTTCCCGAGCGCTATGACATGTCCTTCTTTAAACGAGGTTTAAGAAGAGTATTTCCTTCACGGTAGGCAGCGGCCTGGCTGTGCCCCTGGTATTGCAATGGTCCATGTGCAGCAGTTTCACTTACCATCAGGTGTGCTGCTTGCTCGTTTGCCACCGTTGGCAATAGAAAAAAAAAAAAAAAAAAAAACCAGTATGCTATAATAGGTAAATTTCCCTCCTGTTGTGGGGGAGGCTCGAGGTTCGAGGCCAAAATTTGGACCTATATAAGTTGTGATAACGATGATGATCATTTTGCTATCAAGTCGGCCACCGGCTCATCTATTTTTATACTAGCTACTAGCTCTTTATTAATATAACTTCTCAAAATTCTAATGCGCCTTTGTAATTTAATCTTTTTATCTCAACCCATTGCGGATTTTACCTCAAAATTATTATTTAAATAATGGGTAACGGACCATATTTCTACGGATAAAATTGGTTAATATTTTTTTATAGCAATTAAAACGTTATTCACTAAGCCAAATAACCCGGTAAAATTCCCGGTATTAAATTTAAGCTGCTTCGAGTGCGTTTCAATGTCGTCACTATGGTTTCAAGAATTATACTCGCATCGATTTCTTGAATATAATATTTATACATATTTCAATATGTGTGGTGATGGAGTAAGAATACAATTTACCTCCTTTTACCCTCATACGACCAGGGATACAATTTACATACGAAATCTAAGCTATAGAAATGAAACTCGAAATAAAACCCTCGATTCTATTACCAGTTTAATTTCAAATAGTATCCGTTTGATTAGCAACCCGCCCTCGCTTCGCTTCGGTTTCAGTTGGCTTACACGCGTAGTTCCCGTTCCCGTGGGAATACCGGGATAAAATATAGCCTATGTTACTCCCTGATGTTATAGCTTTACATTGGTGAAAGAATTTTTGAAATCGGTTCCGCGGTTTAAGCGTGAAAGCGTAACAAACAAACAAACTTACTTTCGCATTTATAATATTAGTAAAGATATTCTTAGAATAATAATACGCCGGAACCGTTCCGTAATGTACAAGGTCATTGTACTGCACGTACGTACGCAACTCTTGAAAAAGAAATAGGTAATTATGACGGCTTGTGCATTCAAATGGTGTCATAACACATTTGATAAACATAAAAAGTATATTACGTTTTTATTAACATAAAAGTATTTATGCATATATAAAACAAAATTTGATTTCATAATTTGTATAGTGGTGTGCGTGTGTAATCGCTTGCACACATGTAGTATTGTTTGCTTCATATTTTTGAGGGCTTACGTATGCATACTATCCTTCTATACGTTATTATTTTAAGAAAGATATTATTATAGATACATTAATTACATTTTTATTGCTGTTGGTAGTAAAAGAGAAAACAATATACCCCATTTTATGTGATAGGTACTGCCGCTCATGGATCTTTGTTAGGCCACTATCTACCGTGATGGAGGTAAAGGGAAAGTGAATGCTTGAAAATTGCTACTACCCACACGTTAATTTTCTGCAAGAATGTAACCAAACTGTAACGATAAATGTGCACAGAATTAGTTCACAAAATAAATTAAATTGTTTTTGCTCAGTAATTATCAAAGATATTTTTTGATGTGAAACATCTATAGGCGAGGGTGAACCTGATGGTTGGCGTGGCGTTAACGCCACGCTTTGATATATACATTTGTGTAAGGACCCATAACCTATTTTAGAATTTTGTGAAACGCAATATAGTGAGCTCAAAATAAATTATTAACCTAAACACTATACTAAACCTATACTAATGAAAATAAATGCTTATTGAATAAAAATCATCATTTTCTGGAAAAAGAAATCGTAATATTTTATTGATACTTAATATTAGTTCTTGGCGTAATCTGTTCTTTTATGTATATATACTTGTACAAAATAATTTCGATGTTTCACATCTGCCAGGCATCCTGAGCAACGGCTCTCTTTATTTTAATAATTACTAGCTAACCTGGCGCACTTCGTACCACCATAATTTTTTTCGTAAATATATTTTCTAAATATCCGAAAATCTAGACTCGGTTTATACCGCGCACGGATCTTACTCAGCGCCATTTAACTGTCATTTGCGTTTTGTTACACCATGCTTTATAGTGGCTTGTATTCTCTTTGACGTTTTATGTCACGTCACACGGGGACGCGGTCGAACAGGATGAAAATCCTGGTAAACAGGTATCCTATGTCTGTCTCCTGAATCTAAGCTATCGCCCAACCAATTTTCAGCCGAATCGGTACAGCCATTCTTGAGTTATAAATAGTGTAACTAACACGATTTTCTTTTCTATATATAGATTATATAATGAAAAATTTATTATTTAAACTTAACAAATCTAATATACTACCACCGCATCGGAGCACAACCACACTTAGAAGATATATGTTTCTTTAATAACGATGAGTTATTGGAAGTGTGGTGACGGAGTAAGAACACAAATCATCACTCCCTATCCTGCTCCTGGATGTCGTAAAAGTCGACTAAGGGAAATAATACCCATGTAACATCTATGCAAGAAACGGCAAACTCTTAATAAAACCCTATACCAGCCTGTCTGACTAGCATGCTATAGTAAGGTCAATTGCCCTCCTATTATGGAGGAGACCTAAGCCCAACAGTGGGACGTATATAAGCTGAAATAATGATGATGCTTGGATGTGAAATATTTATTTCGCTCGTGACCATGATGCCGAAAAGTGTCCGAAACGTCGGGTAATCAAAGATCAGATACAAACGTGATAAAATCCATAAAAATACTTTTATTTATAACTAGCAACCCGCCCTCGCTTCGGTTTCAATCGTTTTTCCGGTATAGTTCTCGTTCCCGTGGGAATACCGGGATAAAATATAGCCTATGTTACTCCCTGATATTATAGCTTTCCATTTGTTTTTGAAATCGGTTCGGTGGTTTAAGCGGGCAAGCGAAACAAACAAACAAACTTACTTTCGCATTTATAATATTAATAAAGATGTGTATTACTCGCGTAAATATCAGAAATGTTCGTCGTATATTTTTAATTTACTACAGTAAAACTTTCACAGTGTCTAAGTGATAACTTTGAAGTACGAATGGATCTACGATAGTTTTAAAAACCCATAAAATGTATCACTCGACAACTCTTAGTAACTCCGAAACCTGTAAAACACCTATTTTAAAGCGAAGTCTCGAGCAATTCTTGTCATTGGCCATTGCACCACCTGCGTCTTCAGATTTTAACGTCGACTTGTTACAAGTTGTTCATAAAGTACCGAAACGACTTATAAGCCGAACGGCTTTGAAGCTAAACGACTTCAGTTGGAGTGTACGTAATACTGTCAGAAATTTTCACATTAAAATACGATATTGCGTTATGAATTCCTGGTAGAATTATGCTAATATAACACTTGAATTGTAACTTAATTTTTGTTTGAAACAACATCAATGTTTTTAAAGTTAAATAAATATAAAGTTGCAAGGTGTCCGTTTATTAATGGAGTAAGAATACAATTCATCACCCTCTTTATTGCTAGAGGGTGTCGTAACACACGACTAAGTGATAATAATATGTATACAAGATCTCAGGAAATTTTGAAATAAAACCTTGTACCAAACCGTCTGACCAGCGTAGTAGGTCAATTTCTCTTCCATTGTGGAGGAAGCTCAAGCCCAACAGTGGGACGTACATGAATTGTGATGATGATGATGAAGTTGCAATGCCTGATACTCGTATTTAGAATAATATCAGGTTGACCAAGCTTCGCTCGGAATATTTTTGTTGTATTTTTGTCGAATTTATTTAGATATATATTAATAAAAAATAAAAATTAAATAATGAAAAAAATATAAAAAATTAGAAAAAGAGAATAATAATAACACCGAGATTCGATCCGACGCTGTTTGAATGCCAAAACAAAACAAAAAGAGAACTGGACAATTTCCCAACTGAGCTATCGCAACTCTTGACGTTGACAACGAAATTTGAATTCATATTCTTTTAAAATTTAATGTCATTAAGTAAGTAAGTATTGTTTTGCTAAAAACACCGACAAAACAACATTTTCTATAATAAAACCTAGCTAGATCGATTTTTTGGACCCAAAACCTCTAGTATGCCAAGTTTCATCAAATCGTGAAAAAGCTGTGTGACCAATCAAAGTAATATCCTATCCCTTACTCCTTCCATTGTGGTGTGCGGTATATTGATTACCGTGGGAAAGTGGTGGGTCTTCCTTCCCTCCCTTCCTTCCTTTCATTTTTAAAATTAAAATAAAATAAAATGGATGTATCGCCTAATTCAAGCAATTAACAACCATTAAATTCATTAACCTATAATGTATAAACCTTGCAAAGTCACCTACATATTGTCAATTTTAATATTATATTTTACTATAAATTACACAGAACTACCACCAAATCGAAATGCAATCGAATGAGAATAAGTGTTTTTCACAATAAACAATTTCATAAAATATTTTCATACAAAATGGCACTTTATTTTACGTTCATCATCATCATCACAGCTCATAAACGTCCCCACTGTTGTGCCTCTTCAATGAGAGGGAAATAGACCAACTACACTCGCTGGTCAGACGTGTTGGGTATTTATTTCGATTTTTAGGTTGCGGTAACCAAAGAGTAAAAACGGGACTCTATTACTAAGACAACGTTGACATATTCCAGTTGCCCAAAAATAGTTTCAAAAAACATATTCTTCGAGACTTAACCACTAATCCACACACCAAGGATCCAAGAATAGGTTGTAAGTACATGTATATTTCTATTTTTCTTTTTGATTTTATTTATTGTTTACTTTTTTAATGTTATTTTTAATTTTTTTTTTTTGGATAATTATTGTAACTAACAAATTGCTGTACGCACCACCACGTGTCATCTCAAATTGTCTTGTCGTGGAACTCTGTAATTGGCTCTGTTTATTGTTAATGCAAACAGCTGAGTCTGTTTGCATATTTATATATGTGAAACTGTGCGTGTTAAAAAGCTGTTGAGTTTCCTTAAATAAATAAATAAATAAAGACTTCGCTGTCTGTCCGTCCTTCTGTCCGTCCATCTGTCTATCACCAGGCTGTATCTCAAGAACCGCGATAGCCAGCCAGTTGAAATTTTTACAAATTATATATTTCTGTTGCTGCTATAACAACAAATACTAAAAACAAAAGAACCGTAACCTTGAACGCTGTAAAGTGTTCGAAACGTCGGGTAATCAAAAATCAAATACAAACGCGATAAAATCCGTAAAGTAGTTTTATTTAAAACAAAAGAAAATAAATATTTAAGCTCCCATATAACAAACGTGATTTTTTTAATTTTTTTTTTTTTTGTTTTACACTAATATTTGAAAATTTATACATGTATACAATTTCGAAGGGCATCACACTGGAGCTAATACTATGTGTTGTACGAAGTATAAATTTATATATATTTAAAATATTAAAAAAAGTGACAGCCCGCTGAGTTTCTTGCCAGATCTTCTCAGCTTGTGGCCGCGTTCCGATCCGGTGGTAGATTATTGTTTTGTATTCAAACAACGTTTAAACTTGATAATATGTAAGTGCCCTTAAGGGGCTTATGCAGAATAAATGATTTGATTTGATTTGATTTGCCCTTATTATAGATAATGGTACGGAATCCTTCGTGTATGACTTCGACTCGCACTTATCCGGTTTTTATAGATATTGGCACGGAACCCTACGTGCGCGACTCCGACTCGTACTTATTTCTTCTCTAGCATAGATTTTGTATGCTTATTATAATCCTTTAGTCATCTTTTATGACACCCACGTACAAGAAAGGGTGTGGTTGTATTCTCACTATACAAAAAATAATTTTACTTTAGTACTTCAGCAAATGTTTTTAATACTTTATTTATAATTTATGATGAATAAATCTTGAGTAACTGTGTTAAATAAATTTCATTATATACGTATGTTCATTAATTAATTAAACATAAAATAATGTTATACAAGTTTACATTAGAACATCTACATTATTTGCTCCAAGATTCACTAATACTTAATTAATTATTATCAAATGTATAAAAACATTAACAGGCATTTAGAGGCTGGCAAAATGTACTCTTAATTTTCTTCAAGACCTAAAATGAACATCTTAGTAACCACGAGGGAATAATGTCAACAAAAGTAATCGCCGCTGCGTGTCGACCCAAATCTGTGTCTTAATTTGATAAAGTAAATTAATTAGCAGACGTTTCTGAAATGAGGGAAGAATATGGTACAGTTTGAAGTCAGTACAAATTATAAAATCATGTTATAATTGGAGTAATTTAGTCAATTAACTATATTTTCCTACTTTTCATTTTTAACTATTTTTATTTTATTTTTTATCCATTTTTAACTATTTTTGAACGATATTTTCTTGTTTTTCCTCCTCTCTGTCTTAGGCCCCCTCTAAATAAGAGTCCTGTTATACAATGTTATTTCAAAACTATTTTTTTTTAAAGTAATAGCATCTGCTTACATCTCGACTTTTTACTTTATTCACGGGCAATAAGGGGGTTGTGACCATTGCATTCTTACTCTGTCACTAGACGGATATATATTAAATATAATTAAAACCGTCCGGGTGGTGACGGAGTAAGAATACAATTAATCCCCCTTTTTTGCCCGTGAGTATCGTGGAAGACGACTAAGGGATTTTAATTGACAGAAAATATTTTCATACAAAATGGCACTTTATTTTACGTTCATCATCATCATCACAGCTCATAAACGTCCCTACTACTACCATAAACGTCCATAATGTTTTCTGTACTGTAACTGCACTGTAACTTGAAATAAAAGCCTATACCAAACTGGCCAGCGTGGTAGGTCTAGTATGTCCCTCCCATTGTAGAGGTTTGAGTTCAGCAGTGGGATACATAAGAGGTATGATGATGATGAGGTATAGAACAATTGACAGACACATTTTTAAACGTTTTCCTCTTATAATAATAACGTATAAAAGATAAATTCACGCACAAAAATTGAAGCATTTCAATTGGAGCCTAATGGAGCTTACGCCGGCACCGTTCCGTAATGTACAAGATCACTGTACTGTACGTACGTACGCACGCAACTCTTAAAAAAAAAATAGGTAATTATGACGATTTGTGCATTCAAATGGTGTCACAAAACATTTGAAAAACATAAAAAGGTTTTTAACATTACTTTTAAAAGTATTTTGACGATTTATGTTAATAATAATAAAATTTGATTTCATAATTTGTATAGTGGTGTGCGTGTGTACGTGTGTAATCGTCTGCGCGCATGTAGTATTTTTAGATTCATGTTTGGAACGTTTGAAGTACCGACCCTATCCTTCTATACGTTATTATTCTAAGCGTTTTCCTATTCCTTTTCGTATTCCTAGTTCGTTAATCTGTTCGCGAATCAAGCAAAAACTACTACATCAAATTTCTTACATTTTGACGCCGCACCAGTTTATACTTTGCAGTAAGTAACACATTGTATTCCCTTAACTGTAATTATTTAAACAAAATTCGTCTCGGATACAATCGCAGGCACAACGAGTGTAGGTATTCATCGTCACAACATATACGTCCCACTGTTGGGCTCGAGTTTCCTCCACAAAAGTAGGGAAATTTACATACTAAACGGTAATATAAGGTTTCATTTCGAGATTTTTCTTCTCTTGTATAAATGTTAGTTGTAAATAATCCCTTAGTCATCTTTTACGACACCCACGGGTGAGAAAGGGGGTGGTAAATTGTATTCTTATTCCATCACCACACGGATAGGTATTAGGTATATATATATATATATATATATATATATATATATATATATATATATATATATATAATATACACTATTTAGCTTAAGGTTTACAAAGCGTGCTGCTCCTATGAAGTAGAAATCCCGAAAAGAAAATATTAATCCTTCCTTTAGAAATCTTCTTCTGTTCTCTTATTTTCTCAGCGTGGTCTAGTGGGTCAAGTTCACTCTTACTGTGAAGGTGGTTCAAGCCTCGCAGTAGGACGTACAGGAGCTGAAATGATGAATATACAAGACGGCAATGCTTAACTTTGATATTGAAAACCATTACTTGAATATTATTCTGTGATCATTAACAATACATCTTACTGTAATGCATGTATATCAACCAAAATGCTAGCCGATTTGTCTTTCACATCCTTAACTTTAATTACCAACCATTTGTTAACTTTATGGACGATACAAAGATCCAGGCATTCATAATTGCCAACAACGCAATTACGAAACACATAATTTATTGAGTAATAATTTTAAGGATCTTGAGAGCTACGTAAGGCTCGGTTTAAGCTTGATGAAGGTATGAGTCATAAATATATTTGAGAATTAGTTCCTAATCATTCAAACTATCTGGTTTATTAATATTTTTGACGAGATAACGTCTTATAAGTTAATGAACACCGGCTACACGCCCAACGAAAAATTGTCACATTCCGCTTGAGGTGAACGTGCAAACAAGACGCATTGCAAGCGATAAAAAGGGGTGGCTTAAAGGGTCGACTTGTGACTCCTCTATCTTTTTTCAATAGAATTTTTGTATTAACCAGTGCAAATAAATGTTAATTTATTGAAAAAAATGTAATTTTCAATTAACTCCTTTGTATTATCAAAACTAACAACCGTCACTTCCAACCAGAACTTCATTTCGGTTTCAGTCGTCTTACCCACGTAGCTTCCGTTCCCGTGAGAACACCGAGATAAGATATAGCTTATGTTACTCCCTAAGGCATTGGTGAAAGAATTTTTGAAATCGGTTCGGTGGTTTAAACGTGAAAGCGTAACAAACAAACAAACTTACTTTCGCATTTATAATATTAGTAAGGAAAATGAAAATTCAGTGATAATGAATCTATTCAATTCATAAAATTATGCAATTGCTCATAAATGTTTTCTCACGACGTTATCCTATAAAATTATCGTGCGTAAACCGACTTTGCAGACAGCCAATTTTTTATTATTTTGCTAGTGGAAGGGCAGGCTGTTGATACCTTTTGTCTGCAGCCATAAATGTCACCAGCTCATACGGGGTAATGTCATAACATGGCAGAAAATCGATACTAGAATAATAGCAATTTGTTACTGCGCTTCGTTCGATGAGCGAAAGGAGCGGAGGTCCAAATCTTACCCTAACACGCAGAGCACTACTTTAATGTGGGCATCACTAATTATGATTATAAATTTGGATATTATTTTTGTAATTGTATGTTGGTAAAGTTCCCCCACAATATAAGAATTTACTTCTTAGTGTTTTGGATTTGAAAAACGAAAATAAAAGGAAGGAGCATTTGGTTAAAAAAAAATCATATCTGAATATTTATAAATGTGTACAACCAATTTATATTTGTATGACCTAGTAATCAAATCAATGACGATTATGAGTCATGTACTTTTGTCAGTAGATCAATACTGGGTAACTTTTTATTTTTTAATGTTTTAGACTCTAATACCGTAAGGCATTTAGGATTATAATAAACTTATATTTCACTAGCTAATTTTTTAGTTCCACCTTACATAGCGAACGAGTATACTAGCGACTATTGAGTGACTGAAGAGTGAATTATTTTGGCTCAGAGGACATAATACCCTCTTGAGTTTTCTTGTCGGATCTTTCTCAGTGTGGCCGCATTTCAATTCGGTGATAGTACACTAGATTTGTTAGGTTTAAATTAATAACTTGTCACAATAATTACTACAAATTTAGTGTTTAAAATTACTAACCATAATCATTTTTTTTCATACACAATCATATTCTTCTTGTACTGGCAATAAATTTGTACCAAAATATGGTTCAATTTCATAACTAATTTCTGCAGCGAGTAGATAATTATAAATCTCCGTAATAACGATGACTTATTGAACGTGAGACATTTTAGTCCGCCCGTGTCCATGAATGCTGTAAAAACATCGGGTAATCAAAAATGAAATATCAACGCGATAAAATCCGTAAAATAGTTTGCTATTAAGTTGTCTAAAATATCATAACAAGTCTGAACCGAGTCTAAAATAACCGAGAACAGTGTTATTGTGAAAATACATAAAATTATTCACTAAAACGGAATCTATTCAAATGTATCTTATTTATTAGTCGGGGTAAATGTTTTGAGATAATCCATAGTATTATGATAACTTTAGTGTTGTTTTTTCACATTAATATCCTTTTTTAATGTATATTAAATCCATTTTTTAAGACAATAGCCCGCGTTATGGAATAAATTATTGTGTCACTTTAATACAATGCCATTAGCGAACTTGCTGTTTGGTGGCAGTTTCGAATATTTCTAACCATTGCTTGTAGTTGTCGTAAAATATGACTAAAAGTTCTACATCGACTTTAGCCAACTCCATCCGATGCCGATTCGATTCCGATTCTCAAGGATGATTAACATCGGACAAGCCATAAAGCATAAGTATTCTATGAAAATATAAGATTAATTATATGTAGATGAATCAAACTGTCGATAGTCGTCTGTCCGCCGCGGACAGGCCCATCCGGAGTAGTACCACACTCTCACAAAAAATAAACGTCTTGAGTTGTAGCAATTACATACTGCACTTCATTCGGTGAGCGGGAGAGCTAGCAGCTCAACTTTTTAACAGAGTCTGCATGTGGCAGGTTTTTGTGATACCTTTAATATCACCGAACCTCATTATATGCATTCACACCCCCTTCACTTTCTTGTTCATTGGATGGTGACCATTTTTATCTTAGTCCGTCAACATGTAAGTAAAATTACTGTATAGTGGCTACGAATATACTTTAATATAAATAAAACTTTTTTTTTTGGGATGGGCTATGGTAAGCGCACCTGCCGCCCGGCTCCGTGCGGGGCGATAACCCACCGTTGCGTCGCCTTCGTTGTTGAGCCGACGACCAGCACCAAGTTCCTTGTCCTCCGTGGTCGGAGGCTACGAATACTACTAACCTTTATATTACTCCTGGGGGTCGTACAAAATGAGTAAAAGTAAAAGGGTGTATATAGGACCAACTCCATCCGATACCGTCTGGTCAGTAATTACATGTCCAGGGGTTGATGTCAGGCAGGCGGCCGCTCATAAAACCCGAAGAGTATACATTTTCTTTCATTTAAAATAGATATGTTATAGTAGAAGCTATATATGTATCATCAAAAAAACTTTAAGCGAACCCGCAGTCATAGATAGTTTCAAAAATATATTTGTATTTAAGTTATTCCTGTTAAGAAATCCATATTTTAGAAACTTTAAAAACATGAATAATGCAATAGCAGACTGTATACAATTGCTTTTAAAAGAATCAATCCACTACAGATACGAACAAAGATCCAGTTCCACTGAGTGGGCAGCTAGGCTTCCATTAGTGTCCCGCATCGGTTCGGTAAACAATTCTAGACGTTCTCAGGAAATGTTGTATTGCTAAGTGCCTGCATTCTCAAGCGTATAGAAATTGTCATATCTTAGAACAATTAAAGTAATTTCTTTGTTTAATAATAGTTCTCTCTAGTAAGACTATAATTCAATACTTTCACACTAACCGTAGGTAATCGTGAGGTGACGGAGTAAGAACCACCACCACTCCCTATCTTGCCAGTGGATATTGCAAAAGAGGATTATGGGATGTAATAAGCATATAACATCTGTTCATGAGAAGGAAAACTCGAAACAAAAACCTGTTTCAACGCATGGAATAGTATGTAAATTCCTCTCCCATTATGAAGGAGGCCTGAGCTCAATAGTAGGGCATATATTGGCTGAATCTGCATCTTTTTTTTTACCAGGTTATAGTGCAGACGCATGCCGTCTGTTCCTTCCGGGGTGACGAGAAGCCGTACTCCCTCACATTTCCGCCGTTGGGTCGACCACTGATGTCGAATTTTTGACGTCAATGGCCACACATTACATCACTGGGGTACTACGCCAGAAATCTCCGCGTGGTGTACCCTGGGCACGAGCGACAATTTCTTGGATAGCTCTCTGAAATTGTCGCTCGTGGCAAATAACTGGCCTGATTCAGTTGGTGGGATGCCCCAAATTCGCTCCATGCCCTCTAATTGTAGAGGGTATTGGACGTGAAAATTCGACGGGCCCAAACACTCATTCGTTTGAGGACTGGGCAGGCATTTGCCAACCGCGACAAATCGTATACCTGATTCTTGCTTCGGGACACTCATTTTTAGGCCTAGATTTAGGAGCGAGGGTCTTGGCTTAACCGCCTGGACCGCGAGGAAGAAAACCTCTATAAAACAATCACCCAGAACCCTAATTTCTGGCGCGCGGCGAGAGCATGCATGGCTGATGGGTTGTTCAATCGTTAGCGCGCCCCCAGCCAGGGTACCTGAGGATCCCCTGTGTTGGGATACAAATGTACGTTTGCCCGGGTATTGAGATCTCTGCCCGGGACGACTTTTATTTCTCCCATACTTGTGGGAACCGAATGGATTCTTCGTATAATTTGGATGTAAACAGGAGGGGTGAGATGCCCAAATCCACCAACAATGGGGAGCCTACTAGTTCCCACACTACAGCCCAGCCAAGCTACAGTAAACCTGGCCCAGAGGAGAGGGACGCCTCGTCAGACTGCAGTTCCGTACTGGAGGCAACCAAATCAGCCGAGGGCCCGGCGAAAACAGATGCCCAAAAGAAGAAGCGAGGGGGGAATGCCACCCCTGCAACGGAACGCGCCAGGTGACGCGTTGGCAAGCTGCGACGAGCAGAACTGAAGGCACTGCGTGCTGCCGACGTTCCGCCTAGTGACGGCAGCATATTTGACGCAGGCAGCAACGCGACGACAGAGACTGACGGGACTGCAGAGCAGTCGGTGGACGAGGGCGGCAATGCCGCAGGGCCGTCTGATGTGATGTTCCGCACACCGAACCGAGGCTTTTCCAGCCGGACTGCCCAACGGGCAATGACGTCTCGAGGGGCGTCGACGGGCCAGGCGGTGAGCTCCCTCAATGAGACCACACCGCTCTCCGCTCGCACCCCTGGCACCCGCCGATACAAACCGGCGAGCATTTCCGGCTCCAGGTCCCACGGGGGAGTCCCAGCTAATAGGAACGCTGCCTCCGTCGACACCATGCGGTATCTGCGTATGGTCCTGACCGCCATGGCCCTCTGTGGTCGCCACAGAAGAACCCTAAGTCGGACGGTGAGAGACCCCGGCCACACCGGTGTACCGTACAGGGCCATCGAGCGGATGACCCCCGAGTACAGCCGTCGACACGTAGCGCTCGGTCCGCCCACATTCGACATAAGCCAGGATTAGGCAGACTCCGCGCCAACGAGCCGTGGAGCGAGCCTGCGAAAATGCTCCCGGAACCACCAATTCCCGTCGAGTACCAGACCCAAATACTTTATATGGGCCCAGATGCTGATTCCAACTGAATTGACGGGGATCGAGACACCTATGGGAGGACCCACCTAAATACATACCTATAATGTATGTAGGATGGCGTGTGGAGATTAGTCACCCTACACTTGTGTTATAGTCGGCGCAGGTAGATGTGAGAAGACGGCGAAGAAGAATGAAGAGAGTTATTTGTAAGACTGACGATTTATTTACATTTCACGAATTATGTACAATAAATTGATAATAAGCTAGTGACGACCGTACAAGTGTGCGAGCTGATATCGTATGTCGACTGAATGAATAGACATTTTTATTTTTTTTTTTTTGTGTGAGTGTTTAGCTGTTGGCCGCAGATGGCCTTGACAGCTTATCTCGGACTATGGGTGAGCGCTGAGGGCTCTCAACCCGGTGAAGAGTAAGCTAAGCGACATCGCCCAAGGGCTCCCCCTGTGGGGAACGGACCTCGGCTTGGGGCGTCGCTGGAGGCAAAGTGGGCATGCCCACGTTTATATTAGTGACTTTTGCGCGGCGTGTTTTCGTACCTCGACGGCGAGGGCGGAAACGCGGATATTTGTTTGTTATGGCCTCGCGGGCCGTGTAGGCTCTTTGCTGAGCGAGTGTGATAATGTCGTCCTCTTCGTCGAGGACGAGACGAGGACGTCGGATGGAACGAATGAATAGACAGCTAAAGGCGGTATATATATACTAGCCTTCAGTCTGCGTGTGGTCCGAATGTGCACGTGTTCCACACAGGTGCAAATGATATCACCGCAGGTGCGAATGCAGGTGTCAGGTGTGTCGCACATCTGTCAGCTGTGCACGCCAGCTGCCTCGCACCTGCGTCTTCTTGTATGGGCCAATCTTCATTAGCGAAGCGGATTGCTTCGCATTGTTGGGTTGCGGTCCAAGTTATCTTAGTGGCGGATAGTCGCCACATATATACTAACGAAAAGGAATGTTTATCATTTTCTGGAAAATAAAACCGCAATATTATATTAATACTTTATGCCGTATTAGTTCCTGTCGTAATCTGTTCTTTTATGCATATACATATACTTGTACTAAATTATTTCGATGTTTCACATGTGCCAGGCGTTCTAAGCGATGGCTCCCTTCTTCTTTAAAGGCAACACCCTCCTCTTAAAAATAATCCATGTATTGCGTGGGACTTTACAAACATATAGCTATCGGACACAAATTATTTCCGGACTCAGAACACCAATTTGTGGATCGCACAAAGTTTTGTCTTGTGTGTGTGGTATTCGAACCCCTGACACAGGAACTGTAGGTCGGTCTTGTCTTAAGCACTGCGCCATCTGTGTAGTCGATTTATTCAATTATATCTTTGGTATTTTAATATGTATTCTAACCAAATGTATCACGAACTGTCTCATATAGTCTTGCACGTTCATATTCTACGTTATAAAACCATATATAAGTATATGTAGGTAATATAAATCTTTGTAAAATCTCATAGCGAACCAAAGCCGATTGAATATTCAATACTGCTCTATGAAAACTCACAATTGCAAGAATCACGTACGTAGGTGATTCCTATTGCTTGAGATGTTGCTCTATTGTAGAGACTTATTCCGATACTTTATTGAAAGAACTAGCTTATATTCAATTCCGTTGCGATTTCGGCGCTGTGAAATTCTTATGTATACCTTATTTTCGAGCAAATATAGAGACATTTTTTTATCGTGTGAAAGAGTAAGAATACAATTCACCAGCCCCGCTCTTACCTCTGAGTATCGTAAATGATAACTAGGGGATATAATATGCATGTAACGTTTATACATGAGAAGGAAAATTTGAAACAAAACACTATGATCATCCGTTTGATGGTGATGGTGGTTTGATAGTGTGGTATTGTAGGTCAGATTCCTTCTCCTACTGAAGAAGGTCCGAACCCAATAGTGGGACGTATATGGGATGAAATGATAGTGGTATTTTATAGATTCATAAAGTTTCTATAATAATAGTGTCGTTCATTAAATTCTGACCATATATCCAGTATTGAGGTCAATATTGAGGATTGCTGTGTGGTAGCGGCTTCGAATACTACCACTACCAACCCTTGCTTTGCTCGTGGGTGTCGTAAAAGACGACTAAGAGCCCTAGATTGACCCGGACCAACTCCATCTGGTACCATTTGGGTCAACGACTACATTCCCAAGGAGGGTTGACGTCAGGCAGGCGGCCGGTCATAAAAGTCATTGCCGAAACGTTTTGCAGTATGTCAAAACAGATGACATATTGCGTCGACCCCAAGTAATTGGGATAAGAGCAAGATGATAATTATATCCAATATTGAGGTCGCGGCTTCAGCATAATGGTGATATATGTATGTAGTCAGTACTCGAGCCTCTCTATAGTAGAAGTAAAATGGACTTACTCTTTAGGCGATAAGTATAAAGTTTTATTTCTCCTTTCCTTACACTTAATTTAAAAAAGTTTTCCGTTTTCTATTTGAAATTTCTGAATATTTTTTCGTGTGGTGATGGAGTAAGAATATAATTCGTCACCCCTTATCTTGCAAGGAATCATCATGTATTCAAGTGAAGAATAAATAAAAAAATAATCTATACAAAATCGCTTGATCTGCGTGGTACTTTACGCGTTTAATTGAAAAAAAAAAAAAGATATCTGAATATAATCTATTGAACTAGACTGTATCAAATTATAACGTCACTTGATATATAAACAAACAACTGTCTATAAAAGTACGAACATGTAATACAAAGCTTAAAATCCCTGGGGAATCGTCCAAATCGTTCTGTAGCATTGATTTTATCCTTTCAATATAACAATGAATCCATTCGTAAGTGTAGGAACAAAGTCAGTTAACGCAAAGTTTCCAAAAGACCCGTGTTTCGGATAAACAATGTGAGCTGGGTATACCGTTGTCAACTACGCTTAACTTTTTTAGAAACGGTACCCACTATATTTGATATGTTATGAACTTAGTCGATAACAATGAAACGGATAACTCATGGTCTTTTTTTTTGAAGTGAAACTTCTTTGCGCGCATGAGGGTAAAATTTGGATGAAACGCAACTTAGTGACACGAAAATGTGGGACGTTTTTGCCCAAGAAGAAGGAGAGAGCGATTGAGACCGATTAATAGTGAGTGAGAAACGGCGAACATAGCACGAAGCACATAGTCATGGAGCGAGAGTAGGGAACAAGCGAGTAAGAAAGATCTAGAGGGAGAGCGAGAGAGTACATTTTTATTTAATTTTTTATATTTTTTATTTTTTTTTAATACTGACAAAAACACATGCCACTAAAGAAGTTTCACTTCTGTCATGCGTAGTTTATACGCACGCTCTTTCTTATGCTATTCTTTCTTGTTTGACAACGTTATCTTGTTACTAATTATTTAGTGTAAACGCAATCTTCTTTACCCCTATCCTACATATGAATGGATTTTTCAATACAATAAAGGCTGTTGATAGATTCTGGGAATCTGTATGACAGAGCAACTTACTTCAGATACAAGTCTCCCTCAAAAGTTTAACATTATAAATTTAATTCTGTGTGGTCACGGTGTAAGAATACAATTCACCCTTCTTTTCTTTCTTTCCCTTTCTTATTTTCGTTGATTTCGTAAAAGACGACTATGGGATAAAATATGTCTATGCAAGAAAAAACTCGAAATAAAACCCTGTACTAACCCGTCTGACCAGCGTGGTATAGTAGGTCAATATCTCTCCTATTACGGAGGAGATTCGAGCCCAGCAGAGGAAGTATGAGCCGAAATGATGATGAATGATATTTAATTAGCAATAAGATTATTATAAAAAAAATATTAATAATATATTGCACAATTTTTGGCAATGGTGTTATGAACTGCTGCTTATCTTTCTTCAGTCATCTTTGAGAATGTAAGTGTAGACACACAAGACGGGTTTTTTTTTTTTTTTTTAATTTTACCACGGTCAGCGCACACGCCGTCCGTTCTGTCCGGGACAACGAAAGGTAAGCCCGCGGCCCCATAACACACTGTCTTTCCTCTCCTTCGCCATAGGGCTGATCACCGGTACCGAGTTCCTTGTTGTCCATGGCCAGCCCGGCGGGATACCCTTTCGGGTAACCTCCCTTTATTGACCGGATTTAAAATGAAACCAAAATTTAAACATATGTAATGAATAACATTTGTAAGTTATAATATTTTTAATATACCTATATAATGTGTTGCATATTCTTAAAATTGAATTTATTTGTAATATAGAATACAGTGACGTAATGTTTTGTATGCAACAGTAACTAAATATCTTAGGATTCAATATACGAGACAAGATCTTATTTTCAGGGTGCCCATGATTTAAAAGGAAGTGGAATTATTTTGAATAGAATTATTTGCGTATTTGTGTGATATCTATTTGGACCGTGTTTTTAACTAAATAAGCTGGTTTTAAATCATAAGTCAGTCAATATAAGTATTACGATGGTAGTCTGAAAAAAAAATTGATTGAATTTTGATAAATAATATAAAGGAATCATTTCTTTTGTATGGTGACGGTGTAAGAATATAATTCACCACTCCATATATTGCCCGTGGATGTCATAAAAGACGTGCTTAGGGATATGATATGCAGACAACATCTATGCAAGAAAAGGAAAACGACATAAAACCCTATGCCAACACATCTACCTAAAGTGACCACAACAAACAGGCAAAATATAGTAGATTCATTTTCTTCTTATTTTGGAGAAAGAATTTTCCTTCTTATTTTGTTTTTTTTTTTGTTGTTGTTGAGCGAATTTCAAAACCTCGTTGTTTTTGTTTTTTTTTTGTTGCTGTTGAATGAATTTCACAATCTCACTGTTTTTGACTTTTTGTAGCTATTGAGTGAATTTCAGAACCTGTGAATTTCACTGTGTTTTTTTTGTTGCTGTTGAATGAATTTCAGAGTCTCACTGTTTTTGACTTTTTGTTGCCATTGAATGCATTTCAGAATATCACTGTTTATTGCTGTTGAATGAATTTTAGAACCTCACTGTTTTTGATCTTTTTTGTTGCTTTGGAATGAATTTCAGAACACCACTGTTTTTTTTCTTTTGTAACTTATCAGAACATACATTTTTGTTATTTTTTATGTTGTTGGTTATTGCTCATTTAGTCTTGAGTTACGTATGTATGCACTATTAACCAATATACTGACCAGCATAGTATGGTAGGTCAATTTCCCTCCCAATGTAGACGAGACTCGAGACCAACAGTGAGATTTATATGAGCTGAGATGAGATGGTGACATGATGAAACCAATAATTAAATAGATTTAACCAAAGTTAGGTTAAGGTTCTTAAGAAGAAAGGTTCTCGAGTAGCGACCACGTATCGAACGACGCAGTGTTGGACATCCTCCTAGGTGGACCGACGAACTGTGGAAAGTTGCTGGGCGTCGTTGGATGCAGGCGGCACAGGATGGCGATAGGCTGAAATAATGATGATGAAAACCAAAGTTAATACCTACCATACTGTGACGGAGTAAGAATACAATTCACTACCCCCTCCCATACCCGTGAGTGTCGTAAAAGTTCTAGTAAAGAATTTCACTCAGTGAACAATGCATTTACACACCTTGCACTAAGGAAATAACCCATGTATTATGGGGGACTTTACAAACATAGCTAACGGACACCAATTACATCAAGATTCATGACAACAATTTCTGGATTGCCCAAAGTGTTCTCCCGGGATTCGAACCCCTAACACTGGCACTGTAAGTCACTATCTTAACCACTACGCCATTTGTACTGACAACGGTATTGGATCTACCTCACAGTTTTTTTTTTATTTGGATGTCTATATTATTTAGCTGTTATTGAAACAATAACAAAGATGGGTTAGATTTAAACTATAACACTATTGACTATTAGATAAATAACTTCCAACTCTTTGAACATAAAATGTTTAAAATAAAATCTACGGTCACTTAGCCGTTTTTTTATCTAATCATATCGACGTCATCCTTGATCGACGTAATATACAGGTAAACATATGATGTGGGCACAAATTTTACGGACGCGTGGATACCCTACATAGCATCCTGTGAAGCGAAACACTGAGATGTGTCCCGTTTCTCATAAATCACGAGGGCATCCCACATAACGACTCTACAAGTCAGTGCCGCTAAAATGGTTTAAAAAGAAAAGATACATTCGATTCAAAGAATTTATTTAAAGTTGTAATACCGATTCCTATTCACCTTAGGTGTGAACTCTTTGAACTAATAACACAGACTTTTTAGGGTGGAGTATAGTCTAGACACAATTCATCCGTTCCATCCGGGGCGATGAGTGGGCGGCATGCGGCCCCATACTCCACTGTCCTCCCACCCCTTCGCCATTGGGCTGACTACTGGTACTGAGTTCCTTGAAATGCCGGCGGTGGTCTCGGATGTAAAGAGTAACCTTTTGGGTACCATCCCTGCCCAAATTAATAACACAGTTATATGCAGCTTTTATTTGCTTTGCAGTTTTGCCACACCAGGGACTAGCAGGCCACTATCCACTGTGAAGACAATGCTTTTCTTAAACCTCGTTTAAAGAATAACATGGAATAGCGCATGTCATAGCGTTCGGGCAACACAACCGTAGTTAGTACATTCCAGAGCATTCAACGTACATGTTGAAGTGATTGCTAAAAATGTACAGTTGAAGACCATAACGTTTCTAGGTGACATGACATGATATAGACATAAGTAGTTTATAAGTACATCCATACTTATATTATAAATGCGAAAGTAAGGATGTTTGTTTGTTTGTAACGCTTTCACGCTTAAACCACCGAACCGATTTCAAAAATTCTTTCACCAATGGAAAGCTATAATATCAGGGAGTAACATAGGCTATATTTTATCCCGGTATTCCCACAGGAACGGAAACTACGCGGGCTTAAGCGACTTAAGCCGAAGCGAAGCGAAGGCGGGTTGCTAGTATTTTATATTTGCATGTCATTTGTAATGACTAGATAGGCTTGTAATTTTATATTTTTGATCACCTACACCTATAAATGTGCCTCATTTAAAGCAAATAAAGACTTCTGTTCTTCTATTCTATAGCGTTTGCTACTAAACGTAGACGAAATCCATAAAAAAGATAATCCATAATCACTACGTTTGGCAGGAGGGTTGGCGGTCGCAGATGTTTTCCATGAGAGAGGTTTCCAATAGAAGGAAGTAAGGCACCTACTATATGATGTTAATCAGACAGGTAGGTATAGGTATTTATTTCGAGTTTTTCTTTTTCTTGGATATAAATGCACATTTAACCCCTTCGTAATCTTTTACGATACCCACGGGTAATATAGGGGTTGGTGAATTGTATAATCACTCCATCAAACCGTCATTCTCTTTCCGTTTCCGGCAAATAAATTTACATAATTCATTAAATAATCTACACAAAAAAAAACAAAACATTATTACTGTTAAATTTATCCAAAGTAAAAGTAAAATACTCTACTTATCCAAAGCAATTTCAGCAAATAAATAAGCGTCATATTATCACCCACCTGGTGACTATATTTGACATTCCTCTGTACATAAATTTCCCTTGACGTTTTCTGAATTAAAAAGCTTAATATGAGTGCTTCGTCAGTTTCTACATTAACGCTACTCTGAGGAGACCGTATAACACTTGATGACTTTTGAATAGTCTTCGTTAGTACTTAATATCCGTAGAAATTTTTGAAAGTAATAAAACAGCAAATTTAATATGAAATAAGAATTTACTAAAGACCTTTACAAAAACTGTTCCTAAATTTTATTTTCGTACGTATATTATATTTTTGAAGGCAGTTGAAGCATCACTTTGAATTATCACAGTACTCATATTTTAATATACCTAAGGACGCGTTAAAGAGTATCTGTCTGGTGGAAGTGACGAATATTATCAACTCTTAAATTATGATTTCTGATGTTTACACCAGCATTAAATATTATAAATAAACAATCTTAAAGATTTTATCGCGTTTGTATTTGATTTTGTGATTGTCCGACGTTTCAAATATTTTACAGCGTTCATGGTCCAGGCGGAATAAAAAGTCTGTAGCATATTACTTTTGTTAGGTGTAAGTTAATAAATTGTCATAATAATTACTACAAATTTAGTGCTGTGTGGTAGCGGCTTCGAATACTACCAACCCTTGCTGTGCTGTGTGGTAGCGGCTTCGAATACTACCAACCCTTGCTTTGCTCGTGGGTGTCGTAAAAGACGACTAAGAGCCCTAGATTGACCCGGACCAACTCCATCTGGTACCATTTGGGTCAACGATTACATTCCCAAGGAGGGTTGACGTCAGGCAGGCAGCCGGTCATAAAAGTCATTGCCGAAACTTTTTGCAATATGTCAAAATAGATGACATATTGCGTCGACCCCAAGTAATTGGGATAAGAGCAAGATGATGATGATGAATTACTACAAATTTAATGTTTAATAAATACTAACTATAAACAATATATTTTTTTCATATAGAATCATTTTCTTCTCGTACTGGCAATAAATTTATAACATAATGTGGGTCAAAATTTAATAATTAATGTCTGTAGTGGGTAGATATAAATCTCTGTAATGATGATGACTTTTGTACGTGAGACATCTTAGTCCAACCGTGACCATGAACACTGTAAAGTGTTTGAAACATCAAGCAATCAAATACAAACGCGATAAAATTCGTAAAATGGTTTTATTTACAATCGTTACATTGCTCGTGAGTGTCATAAAAACGATTAAGAATTTTAAATCAACCTGTGCCAATTTCATCTGAAGCCATCTGGTCCACAATACATTCCCAAGAACGATTGACTTTAGGACCGACCATAAAACTATTGGGGATTGCAAAACGTAAGAAGATAGCAGAGTACAGATTACATCGATCGCAAGAATTTAGGATGAGAGCATCAACATCAATAGTGCCGCCGTAAGAAATAGAAAATATTAGCACCCCTTTTTTCCTCGCGGTTGTCCTAAGAAACGATTAAGGCGCGGAAGTATATAACACTACTAGTGGTAAGACTACACTGTCGACAGTTATCTGTCTACAGCCGCGGGCCGGTCCTTACGGGGTAGTACCACGCTCTCGCAGAAAATCGACGTCTGAGTAGTAGCAATTTGTTACTGCGCTTCGTTCGGTGAGCGAGAGAGCCGGAAGCCCAACTTTCAGAGGGTGTTTGCGTGTGGAGGGTTATGGTAGTGCCTTTGGTATCACCGAGCCTCAATGCACGCATTCACACTTCCTTCAATTTCTTTGCGGTAGGCAGCGGCCTTGTAAAGGTCCATGAGCGGCAGCAACACTTACCATCAGGTACTGTTTGCTCGTTTGCCACTGCCTGCAATAAAAAAAAACACATTTATTAGTGATAGGACACAATGTTGACAGTTGTCTTTCTACAGCCTAGGACCTGTCCGAGTGGTAACAATTTGTTACTGTGCTTCGTTCGGTGAGCGAGGGCGCCGAAAGCCCAACTTTCTGAGGGTGTTTGCGTGTGGTGGGTTTTAGTGATGCCTTTAGTATTACCGTACCTCATTGCATGAATTCACACTCCCTTTACATTCTTCACGGTTGGCAGTGGCCTTGCAAAAGTCTATGAACGGTAGCAGTACTTACCATCGGATGTACTGTTCGTTTGCCACCGTTTGCAGTAAAAAAAACATCACCTACAAAGAAAGTAAACACGAAATAAAAAAAAGTGTTATAAGCACTAGTTGGCGCTCAGACTTGTCATTTTAAAAGTCGGCGTTCGAGACAACAACCGGCTCATTGTTACCCCTCCGAAATAGAAGTTTTATTCCCGCGGGGGTAATTACCCCCAGGTTAGGAATCAATGGCCTAATGGGACATGGTTGAAACATAAATTGTAGAAGGTAAGGGTAATAAATACAATTAAAACAAACCACTACAAGGCTTTAAACTCCATGACTTTGAGTATCGTAAAAGACTCCATCTTCATCACCTTAACCCATAAAGTGCCACTTGGGTTTGAGCCTCTTCAATAATGCATGGAAAATTAGCGTAGCTATCGTGCTGGTCAGACGTGTTAGCATAGGGTTTTATGTTAAGTTAGCCTTCTCTTGCATAGATATTACTTGCATATCATTATGATATCCACGAGTAAGAAAGAGGGTGATGAACTGCATTCCTACTCCTACTGCGTTTCGCTGTTTTTGTCTTGTTGTTAGTCTTGTGTTTGTACAGCGTAGCGTGTTTTATCTGACGAATTTGGGTTTTGGTTTTTTTACCATACCTATTATATTTCGCAGTTTATGGTTTGGTCATGCTTACTGAACAAGATTCTGCTTGCGGCAGCTACGTGGGGCAGGTCGCTCCCTTCCCTCCAATGTGGTTGAGGGGAGTGATGACTGCTTTAGTATTTAACTCGTGATCGGGTGCTGCTTGTGGGATATGATCCTACCATATTTACCTTTATTTATTTTAACTAAATTAAAAAAAGTATATCTTATCTCGAAGGGCATAAAACTGGAGCTTTTATTATATGTTGTATACGTATAATTGAATTCAGAAGATGGAAAAAAAAAATGACAACCCGCTGAGTTTCTTGCCGGATCTTCTCAGCTTGTGGCTGCGTGCCGATTCGGTGGTAGATTATTATATTGTGTTCAAACGATGTATTAATTTAAGAATATGTAAGTGCTCTTAAGGCGACTATGCAGAATAAATGATTTGATTTAAAAAGGCTAATCGTTTTGAATTCAAATATAAATGGTGTGATCTGATGCTTTATAATTACAAAAACACTTTAGGTATATACTAGATTATCGATTTTCTCGTAATACACAAAACTTATAAAAAATAGTCCAATATGAATTAATATAATTTACAAATTTACTAATTAACTAACTTTATCTCAAATTCACTGAGTAACTTTATCGTAAATTTACTAAATAAGTCTCGACGAGTCATGAATTAAATTTCTCTCAGATTAATTATCTAAAAGAAAAGTTTTTTCTTCTTATCTTAGCAGTACATTCGTTGGTTTATTTACACGGCAGTTAAATTCTCATTTCTTCACAGCGTGGTCATAAACGTACCGATTTGGATACAGCCAGCGAACTGTGTATGTAAATATTTTAGACTGTTATAGCCCAAGAGTGTTCTGTGTCGCATCCGTGTCATTTAGATAAGTACTTATTGCATATGTGTTGTATAGATATGGAATGTACAATATACGTGTGCTTTTTAATGGAACTTAGATTTATATTAGTTTTTATGGTTGAACCAACCCCTTCCTTGCCTGTGGGTATCGTAAAAGTGGTCACTAAGAGATTGCAGATAATATCTATGTAAGAAAAAAAAACACGAAATAAAACTATATGGTTTTATTTCGTGCTTTTCTTCTTGGGGGATAGCGCCCAACTCGTCTGACCAGCGTGGTATAATTGGTCAATGTCGTGGTATAATGATGATGATGATTATGGTTGAGTGTAGATTCACAGACCACTTAGTATCGTCATCTATCATTTATATCATTTCGACCTAATGCTGTCCACTACTGGACGTAGGCCTCCATCATGTTACGCCACAGAGTGCGGTCCTGTGCCGCCTGCATCCAACGACGCCCAGCAACTTTCACCAAGTCATTCGTCCACCTAGTTCATCCAATACGCCACTCAAGAACCTTCCTAGCTTCGACCGTAGATCGGTCGACCGCACTCTGTGGTGTAGCATGAGGGAGGCCCACGTCCAGCAGTGGACAGCGATAGGCAGAAATAATGACGATGATTATACACATAAGGCTACATACACGTTTAATATCAAAAAAGTCTATATAGTTGTAATGCTAATAAAAATGTTTGAAGAAGTTTCAATTGTTAAGAAATTAATAATATATCTATCAAAAGATATGAGCAAAAGCTCAGTGAAGTGCACTAAATCTTATCTCACAACTATTTCAGAATTTTAAATGATTATTCTTTTGTTGAGACTATCAAGATGAGAGTTTTAAAAATGTTTTATTTGCCATTTTACACTTTTCTTTTAGTTATCTTTATTGTAGTTTTAAAGTGCCGTTTATCATTCATATTATAAACGTTTAGAAATATATCTTTAGAAAGACTTTTGCATCTATTACAAAGAAATATAATAACATCCTTACTAATATTATAAATGCGAAAGTAAATTTGTTTGATTGCTTATTACGCTTTCACGCTTTAATCACCAAATCGATTTCAAAAATTCTTTCACCAATAATAAGCTATAATATCAGAGAGTAACATATTTTATCCCGAAATTCTCACAGGAACGGGAACTACGCGGTTAAGGCGACTGAAACTAAAACCTGGTTTCAGTCGTTGATAAAATATTGGCATCACAATTCTCTGACTCATATCAGAAAAGCTAAATGACAAGTGTTTGTTGTGTTGTTACGTTATCATATAATAACGTCAGGAGTAGCTGTCAATCAAGTTCTTAAAATTATAGCTGCTTTAGAAGTCTTCGACAAAAACTTACCTTTTCGTCGGCTCGAGCTTGTCTCGCCATTGTTCATTGTTGTTGTTACTGTGGATTTAATTATTTATTGAAAAATACTTTTGGAAGAAATTGTAGTACGGATCCAAATTAATGGGCGGCACTTATTCTAAGATTCACACAGGACTTGACAGCTCTATTTTATTAGCGAGAATTTAAAATAAAATATGCATTTTAAAAGCATTTTTTATAGCAATTGGCAAACGAGTAAAGCACACCTGATGACAAGTGATGCTACCGCTAAAAGACATTTGCTAGTGCGAATGCGTGTAATGAGGTTCGATGATATTAAAGGTATCATCAAAACTCACCACACGCAAACACAGTCAGAAAGATCGGCGTCCGGCTCTCGCTCATCGACGAAGTACAGTAACAAATTGCTACTACTCAGACGTCGATTTTCTGAGAAAGTGTGATACTACCCCGGATGAACCGACCCTTTGTCGTAGAGAGCCGACTGTCGACAGTGTGGTGCTACCACATAAAAAATACCCTATATTTCTAAGTACAGAATACAGAGACTCGTATCTATCCGACGTCCTCATCACGTTCTCGACGAAGAGGACGACAATATCAAACTCGCTCAACGTAGAGCCTACACGGCCCACGAGGCCTTAACACATAAATATTCGCGGTTCCGCCCTCGCCGCCGAGGTGCGAAACCGCGCCGCGCAAAAGTCACGAACCAAAACGTGGGCACGCCCACTTTGCCTCCAGCGACGCCCCAAGCTGAGGTCCGTTCCCCACAGGGGGAGCCCTTGGGCGATGTCGCTTAGCATACTTTTCTCCGGGATGAGAGCCCTCAGCGCTCACCCAAGCTATCAAGGCCATCTGCGGCCAACAGCTGTACACACACACACACAAAAAAAAAGATACTCAACACAGCCGTAAAGATTAGAGATTACTATCTTCTAATCTGACAATAATGTATTTGCAGCATTTAATCAAATAGTACCTACCCTATTTTATTAGTGTTTTACTTACTACAGTAATTACTAGAGATGATATGTTATTCCGTAATCGTAATCCAAACTATAGAATATCTGAAACGGTACCTAAAAGCGATATGGGATACTATCAAATAACGTCAATGTGTATGAGACAAGTTGTGACATGTTGGCTTTCAACCGGCTGAATTTAGAGCCTAAATGTCTCTCTAAATGGGAGCAATACAATAGTAACCACACTTATTATTTCCCTTTTACGATTTCCTAATAATCCAATATCTGTAACTGAAAGTACTCTATTATTTCAGGTAATCTGTTCGGTTTAATCTTAGTATAATAACGTATAGAAGGATAGTGTCGGTGCTTCGAACGATCGAAACATGAATCTAAAAATACTACATGCACGCAGCCGATTACACACGTACACACACACACTACTATAGAAATTATGAAATCAAATTTTGTTTTTACTAACATAAATCGAAATAGTTTTAAAAGTAATGTTAAAAACCTTTTTATGTTTTTCAAATGTGTTGTGACACCATTTGAATGCACAAATCGTCATAATTACCTATTTATTTTTTAAGATTTGCATACGTACGTGCAGTACAGTAACCTTGTACATTACGGAACGGTTCCGGCGTAAGCTCCATTAGGCTCCAATAGAAAAGCTTCATTTTTTGTGCGCAAACTCTCCTTCTATTCTAAGGGTTTAATGTTATTCTATTATATCCAAGTGCCATACTTTACATTTACAATATACCTAACAATGGCGACTTATTAAGACTCGCAGGGAGTAAATACTACTAGCCGAGGCCGCGGGTGGCTAGATAGTCCATCAGCCGCAAAGAAGCTGACCGCGTGAGAGCGATTGTCCCAGGAGGGGTGTTAGGGAGGCATGATATCCGAAAAGTTTACCGCCGGGCTGGCCCTGGACGACAAGAAACTCGGTGCCAGTGATCGGCCCGGTGAAGGGGAGGGAATACGGTGGGTTATGAAGCCAAGTTCAGCCCTTTCATCACCGGATGGAACGGACGGGGTGTATGACTACTATAGCCCAGCCCAAAAAAAAAATAGATACAGGCAGAAGATTTCTCAATATGCGTTCTCGTGGGAGGGTCTATATTTAACAATCGATAAGGCTAGATGTAAATGGATGAATTATTAGGGTATGCCTTTCGTCCAACGACGAAGACGAGGTGTCACGGGTGGGTTACGGGTGTGCGTGCTTACGCCCCTCTGTCGCCCCGGACGGAGTAGAGCGAGGAGTGCGCCTGTAAAAAAAAGGGGTATGCCTTTCGTAAGTTAATAGAATTCATCGCGATATAATTTAATACCCGATTAGTCCTGTCAAGACCATGAATGAACGCTGAAAAAAGGTTCAAAACGTCGGGCAATTAAAAATGAAATAAAATGCGATAAAATTCGTAAAAAATAGTTTTATTTATAATGTATAGTACTCATGTAAACATCAATAGTTATTAGGTGACGAGTCAATTATCGTTTTTAATTCGTTGAAGTTAATGAGATTTGTTTGATAGTAAATGATTTTAAACGCTAATTATAAACCTTTAATAAGCACTAAGATTTTATCATTTCTACTTAGGGTCTTAAATTTATATAACAATTCACCGTCGAATCCAAAGGGTTCATTCACTGTAAAGAGCCTACAAGAAACTTAATAAACCTGTAATTTATTAAATTCAATTTTTGAATTAGTTTCTTTATTCGTGTGGTGACGAAATTAAAATATAATAGTTACACATACGTACAAACAAATAACATCATTGTCAGAAAAAAAAATATGGTCGTGTTATGACAAATTATGGTTTGATTGAATATATGCTGCGTCGGTTCGTTATAAATAAACATGGTTGTCTGTAAAGTCGGTTTACGGACGATAGTTTAACGTGACAACGTCATAACAAAACATTGATGAAATGACTGCATACTTTTATGAATAAAATTGAATCAGAGTAACGGAACAATTAGCGTAACGGGACAAGGAGCGTAAAGGGACACTTTTTCGTGCATGCAGCCAGCGTTCATCGATTTATTAGACGTCACGTCAATAAAAAAGAAAATCGCAAAATCATTTGGATATTAGACCAAACCATCTATTTAGCGTGGTATAGTAGATCAGTTTCCCCCTTTAGAAGACCTTAAGGTCCAGCAGTGCAATATTTATGAGCTGAAAAGACGATGATGATGAGCATGAAACCTCTTGTTTCTTAGAATATAAATTCATAAATAACTAATCACTAATAGCACTTTTCCATGTGGTGACGTAATAAGAATACAATTCACCACTCCCTGTCTTGTCGGTGGATGTCGTAAAAGACGACTAAGGGATAGCCAAAACATCTATGCAAGAGAAGTAAAACCCGAAATAAAACCCTCTACCAACTTGTCTGACCAGCATGGTATAGTAAGGTCATTTTCCCTCCTACTGTGAAGGAGACTCGAGCCCAGCAGTGGGACGTATATGAGCCGAAATGAATAAAACGCACTTTACATTTGAGTAACGATACAATAAATAAATGATAATAAATAACAGAATCGCCCTTGATCAAGGTCAAGGCAGTACAATAAGTATAGAATACTCCCGACTGTTGCTATAGCAATACCCGGGCTGGAAGGTCGTTGTCTCGAGTCTATATCAAAATTGTGATAACGTTTGATTATCTCGCGGCCGAGTGTCCTTGAGTAGCCTATTTTATTATTTTTACGATTTCACTTCAAAGAAAAGATAATGCTTTATAATTTTCCATTCCATTTAATTTTTCCATTCCACTGCTGGACATAGGCCTCCCTATGAGAATGCCACACGAAACGATCCTGTGCAACATACATCCAACGGTTCCCTACAACTTTTAAAATGTCGTCAGTCCACCTAGTAGGGGGTCGTCCTACGCTGCGTGGTCCGATTCGTGGGCGTCACTCGAGAACCTTTCTTCCCCAACGGTTGTCAGTTTGACGAGCGATGTGGCCTGCCCATTGCCATTTCAATGTGCTAATTCGGGTTATGTCGGTTACACCCGTTCTTCCACGGATTTCCGTATTCCGGATTTTATCACGTAAAGAAATACCGAGCATACTTCAGTTGAGCGACTTTGAGCATTTTTATTGGGCCGACATTTAGAGGCCACGTGCTTTGACCATTGCTTTATGAGTCCATTATTAAAAATAATTGAGGAAACTGATGATAACGGTTTCAGAATACAATTTTACCCGCGGTATATAACTAATTCTTCTGTGTGTGTGACTGAACTCCTAAACAGCTGGACCGATTTTGATGATGTTCCAGCGGATTCGAGAATTGTTTATTCTTCTTACCTTCTATACGTTATTATTCTAAGAGATATAACAATTTTTTATTATTTTATTTATTAAAATACTCCGCTCTCCAAGCCTAGTGATAGAAAAAATAAGGAGGTAAAATTTGACGTAGTGACTAGTGATGGGAAGGGATGAAAGTAATGTTGTGAGGAAAGTTATCATCTTAGCCCAAATAATTTCCACCTCCGTAATGGGAGGGAAATTGACTTACCTACTATACCATCCTGGTGATGATGTATTGGCATAGGGTTTTATGCCGAGTTTTCCTTCCCTTGTATAAATTTATTCCTTAGTAGTTTTTTACAATACCCAGATGGGGTGGGGAATTTTATTTTTACTGTGTCACTACACATATTAAACATAATCCTCCTTAAATAGATGATAAAGCTATAACTTGATTGCACAGATGGCGTTGTGGTTAACATACCAACTTGCCACGCCCGTGTCATAGATTCGAATTCTATGCCTGCATAGAAATGATATTATAAATATATAAATCACATAAAGTGTTTTTCTGAAAACACTTTGTGAGATTAACAAATTATTATTCTGAGTTTTGATGTAATTTGTGTCCGATAATTATATGTTTGTAAAGTCCCCCAAAATACAAGGATTACTTCAACAATGATGGTTGTCTTAGTGATCACGTTTGGCGTTATCATCATCATCATCGTAGTCTACACACGTCCCACTGTTGGGTTCAGGCCTCCTCCATAATGGGATTGAATTTAACCTATTATACCATGCTGGTCAGACATGTCGGTATAGGGTTTCATTTCCAGTTTTCCTTCTCTTGCACAGATGTTTTGTGCATATTACATCCCTTAGTTGTCTTTTACGACATCCACTGGCAAGATAGGGTATGGTGAATTGTACTCTTACTCCGTCAGCAAACGGAAATGGCGTTATAAATTGGCCAAAAAAGTGGTAATGTCCATTTCTCCTGAAAATTCCTGCACTACTTTTTACGACTGCCCCAGAAAAGTGGAAGAATGTGTATTTTTAATCCGACACCATACGAGGAAATTGAAGAAATTCATCACGATAATCATTATCTCAGCAACTACATACGCTAGTCAGATAAATTGAAATAGGGTTCTATTTCAAGTTCTCCTTCTTTCGTATATATATTGCTAATAGCAACCTGCCCTACCTTCGTTTTGGTTTTAGTCACCTAACCCGCACTGTCCAGCTGTTTTGAAGATTACCTCGAACAGACAAAAAAATTTTAAACTGTATTTTAGGCATAGTTGTCGTGTAAATAACCGTCTGAGCATGAAAAAAATTCAGTATATTGACATTACAAACACACACTTCAATTTTATTTATTTATATAGATTTACATATTAAATTTGCCGTGTGGTGACGGAGTAAGAATACAATTCACCACTCCCTATCTTGCCCGTGAATGTCGTAGATACGAGACGACTATGGGATATAATATGCACATAACATCAGTGCAAGAGAAGGAAAACTCGAAATGAAACCCTATACCAACATGTCTGACCAGCATGGTATAGTGGGTTAACTTCCCTCCCATTATGGAGGAGGGCCGAGCCCAACAGTGGGACGTATATGGGCTGCGATAATGATGATGACATATTAAATCCCTTAGTCATCTTATTCTTTTACTTATTTTAAAAATACGACATCTGGCACTAAAAAAAGTGCCCTTTTATTGCGTGGAATTATTATCATCATCAACTCAGCTCATATACGTCCTCAAGCCTCTTTCGCAATGGTAAGGATATTGGTCCATTAAACCACGCTGGCAAGACGTGTTGGTATAGCATTTTATTTAGAGTATTCCTTCCCTTGCACGGATGTTATATGCATATTATATCCCTTAGTCGTCTATATCGACCCACGGGGAATAACGGGGATGGTGAATTCTTACTCCATTACCACACGGCAAAATCACAACCTGTACTAAACATAATTAATGGACACAAATTACAATTAGACCTAGAACAATATCGTACTGCTATCTAACCCACCTAGCATGACAGTTCGTTAAATTAACGACTACGCAATCTGTACAATTAAACCAAATATGACAATATTCCCGACTAAGTAGGGGGATGAATTTTGTTCTTACTTCGTCACAACACGGAGAGCTTGAACCATTATCTGCAATATAGGCGCAAGATGGTGTCCTCGCAAAGCCCAAGTCTTATAAGTAAAGTTAGATCCTATTATAAACTAATGCAAACTATAAATGAGTTTACTTTGAAAGCTATTTTCAAAGATATCCTCTGCATCATAAAAGGATTTCAACTTTGACGTATATTTTATATTAAAATAAAGCAGCGCTTAATATTAAACGTAATATAATAATAATAAGTTTATTGATCTCAAAAACAGGTTACAATTATTTTTTCCACAATTTAAATATATACTTAGATGACCTACAATCTTATTCTATTACATTAGTGGAAAAGGTCGCCTGTACCCTATGCTAGTTAAAAAACTGTATTACAAGGTACAGTTTTTTAACTGCTATTTAACTAGCATAATGCAAGATATGTATGCATGTGACTGTACGCTTTTAATAACCACGTTATTTCCTTTTTATAACTTTATAAATGGCGGGTTTAAATACCAACCCTCTGTAACGAGCGTCTTGGGTTCTTTTTTCAATCAAGGGCAATTCTTTGTGTGATCATTGTTTATTACAAGTCTGGGTGTAATTGGTGTCTGTTAATTATGCATTTGTAAAATTATTCGCGACATAAACATGTGTTACTTAGTTCTTGTCGATTAAAATATTTAAACATTTTTATATTAAGGAATGAAATAATGTAGTTAAAAAAACTAAAAAATACTATTTAATGGTAAAAAAAGTTGAAATATAATTCTCAATAAAGCAATGAAATAATGAACGAGAAATGTAAGTATTATTGTTAAGAAAGCGCAAAGCGGTTTGTATGTCTTTTATACAATTTTTAGACTAATGGTACCTATCGAATATTTTCGAGAGCTAATTATCGAGCACGTGGGTTGCTCGCTAATTAGATTTTCATAATAATTATAACATTTTTCCTTCATTGTATCATCCCTATATTACGATTTATTGTTTCCTTTTTAGTACAATTTATCGCTAAAGCGTTATATTTTGTTTTTAATTTTATTTTTCTATATTTGGTCCGAAACGGTACATATATGAACCGTGATTTCACTCTATCTCTCTTTTTTTTCACGCAAAGGATTTGTGAGAACATTATTAATTCTAGTCATCCTAATCAAGATAAGGAGATAATCTTATCGAAATACTGTGTTGTCAACGGTCCATGATAAATTTACAACTTTTAAATGAAATCTGACCGTTTGAAGTACATATGTCTAAATAGAGTTCAAAGAAGTCACTCAATTACCTACAAACAATTCTTTCCCGTGGAAATACGGGTATAAAATATAGCCTAAGTTACTCCTTATATAGACAGCCACCTGGTAGTAAAATATTATCAAAATCGGTCAAGCCATTTTGAAGTTTACCTCAAACGTACCAACATACCACTCGACATAGTAGCAGGGTTCATCTATTTCACCTGGAAACGTTATGGTCTTCAACTGTACGTTTCCAGCGATCATTTCTCCCACGTACGTGCAAGCTCTGGAATGAATTACCTGCTGCTGTGTTTCCCGAGCGCTATGACATATCCTTCTTTAAACAAGGTTTAAGAAGAGTATTTCCTTCACAGTAGGCAACGGCCTGGCTGTGCCCCTGGTATTGCAAAGGTCCATGTGCGGCAGCGTCACTTACCATCAGGTGTGCTGCTTGCTCGTTTGCCACCGTTGGCAATAAAAAAAAAAACAAATAGACAGACAAACAAAAAATAATTGAACGGTATTTTCGACATAGGTGTCGTACAAATAACTTTTATTACATCGCCTCAAACTTTTTCGTCCATCTATTGTATGTCGCGTGACGGTCGGTCGCGGAGTAGGGGTAAAGTGAAAGGCGCTAGACAGAGCAGCCGAGGCCAATATGGCGGCGTTTGCATTAGCTGACTGTGTAGTATATAGACTCATTTGTGCCAGTGCTCCACGTTATTTGTTTGTTTTTGTCGGTGTTTGATGTAAATGTTGCTATTTTTTTGTAATCCAAAAAAAAGTTTCACTTTTACCGAGGCCGCGAGGTTTCATAAAACCACACAATATTTTTTTTTATTTATATAGAGTATAGATTTTCGGCGAATAAAGGCCATGGAATGGGAGGAAATATCATGGGACTTGTAACATTGAACACAAACAATAGTTCTTAGATGAAGATGTGAAAGAAAAATAAAACCATTGATAACTTTTTGATTAACGTTCGAACGAGGTCGCGTTTACAGACAGTTCTTAGTATAGTTAATTAGACGCTACATAGTGACACATTTTTGTCCTTGTTCGTTATCGTAGTGTTAGACTCACCTTGATTACACTTTCGCGGACTAGTATTAAATATTATTCAATCTTACCAATAAACCATCGATATCATATATAATCACCATTACACCAAACGAACAATAATTGAATGTCTAACACGACATTCCAATACTCGGCGTAACAACCTAACAGCTTAGCTACGACTGTTTCACCGCTGCTGTCACCGATCGACTGAGCTCCAAGCTTTTTTTTTTTTTAATTTGTGTGTGTATAGCTGTTGGTCGCAGATGACCTTGTCAGCTTAGCCCGGACTATGGGTGAGCGCTGATGGCTCTCAACCCGGTGCGAGCTCCAAGCGCGGCCGCGATCCTATTTCATGGGTTCGTCGCCGCGCTGAAAAATATTGGAACACCGCCACTTGAAAAATATAAAAATACAAAGTCATCACGCTATTAACGAGATAATTCAGCGGGCTTTCGTTTCCGCCGAGGTTCCATGCGTTTTGGAGCCCCCGGGTCTTTCTCGTTTGGACGGCAAACGGCCGGATGGCCTTACGCTGATTCCGTGGCGGAAGGGTCGGTGTCTCATCTGGGATGCTACATGTGTTAGTACTTTTGCGGCTTGTCATCTCTCCGCCACCCAACAGTGCGCTGGGGGTGGCGCCGAGATGGCCGCAAGAGTGAAACACTCCAAATACGCTTGTCTGGAGTCGGCGTATGATTTTGTCCCTTTTGCTGTTGAGACGGCTGGGCCGTGGGGCTCTGAAGCTAAGACACTGGTGCAGGAGCTTGGGAGGCGCCTGCGGGGAAAAGGGCGGGATCCGCGCTCTGGGTGGTTTATTGTCCAACAGGTCTCGCTGGCAATCCAGCGCGGTAACGCAGCCAGTTTAATGGGTACTTTCGGGGCGGGGTCCGTACGTGGGGTCATTTAGTTTTTAAGTTTGACTCGTAGCTTCCTTGTCATTTAATATTAATTGACCATATGCAAATTAACAGATAATTGTAAATGTCTAAAAGTAAATATTTATTGTATTCTTTTCTGTAATAATATAATAAGTACCTTATTATTAATACCATAATGATACAATTATGTCCAACATTTTAGAGATCGTAACAGTAATCTATCTCTATTATTTTCTTAAGTAGAATAAATCCGTATGTTGGCGGTGTTAAATACAATTATCCACCCCCTCTCTGGCTCATGGGTGTCGTAAAAGACGACTTCAACAATATGAATATATCGTCAAAATAAAACCCTATGCCAACGCATTTCACCAGCGTGGCTTAGTAGGTCGATTTCTCTCCTATTGTGGAGGAGGCTCGAGCCCAGTAGTGGGACGTTTATGAGCCGACATGATGATGATAATAATGAATTTAATATTTACATAAAACTACTTATTTAAATAAAAAAAAAATATGCAGTAAAATTATCGTGAGACTGATCCATATTATAATATCTATAACGCCAAAAACACTCACGTGCTGAGATCGATTACGTCGACCCGGGTTTCAAGCATATCCGATGCTCATCATCAGGGCGAGTGCGCAGCGACGTCTGCGAGACCCGGGTCGACGTAATCGATCTCAGCACATGAGTGTTTTTGCCGTTATCATCATCATCATCTCAGCCCATATACGTCCCACTGTTGGGCTAGGGCCTCCTCCATAATGGGAGGGAATTTGACCTACTATACCATGCTGGTCAGACATGTTGGTATAGGGTTTCATTTCGAGTTTTCCTTCTCTTGCACAGATGTTATGTGCCTATGATATCCCATAGTCGTCTTGTACGACATCCACGGGCAAGATAGGGAGTGGTGAATTGTATTCTCACTCCGTCACCACACGGAAAATTATTGCCGTTATAGATATTATAAAAAAAATATGAATACAGAGTAAAAATGGGCAAAGTTTTTAGGACATCCACGGGCATGAGAACGGATGGTGAATTATATTCTTACTCCGTCACCACACGCCTTAGCATTAATTTTTTTTTAAGACAAGAAACAGCGCTTAGGAAATAAACCTTGTGTTGCGGGGGACTTTACAAACAGACTCAGAACAACAATTTGTAAATCGCACAAAGTGTGGTCCTACATGGGATTCGAACCCATGACACTGGCACTGTAGGTCGGTATCTCAACCATTACGCCATCTCTGCAGTTTTATATTTTAAATTAATGGAATACTTATTTATTTATATCAAAAAATCTAACATAAATTCGATGAGAAATGTTTAAGTTAAATTCGATCTTCACGAACATTTATTAGCTTTTAAATCTTATAATATTTTCATGGAACATCTACTTGTACCAAATATTAACATAAAAACATTTTTTAGAATTAAACTCAAATAAAATATTATATAATTATGTTATCACAATTTTCCTCCATATCAATGTCATACGGTATTGTACCCAAGTTTCTCAAGGTCATATTTGATGGTAATCCATACTAATATTATAAATGCGAAAGTAAGGATGTTAGTTTGTTTGTTTGTTTGTAACGCTTTCACGCTTAAACCACTGAACCGATTTCAAAAATTTTTTCACCAATGGAAAGCTATAATATCAGGGAGTAACATAGGCTATATTTTATCCCGGTATTCCTACAGGAACGGGAACTACGTCGCGGGTAAAGCGACTGAAACCGAAGCGAAGCGAGGGCGGGTTGCTAGTGCTAAATAAATATAAAATATACTATATTTTATAATAACATACAGATTTACACACAATATCTAATTTCTACTCTATATCTTTTATCCTATATCTTTATTTTTGAAAACGTAGCGAATATATATTTTCTTAAATAATCGTTTTTATCCCTCATCGTCGTCATTATCATCGCAGCCCACATACGTCCCACTGTTGGGCTCGAACCTCCTCGACAATGGGCGGGAATTTGACCTACTATACTATGCTGGTCAGACATGTTGGTATAGGGTTTCATTTCGAGTTTTCCTTCTCTTGCACAGATTTTATTCTAAATCCTCGCGAATATAATCAGGATATTTGGCTATGTTGATCGAATTATTGCATTGTCATGGGCCTTTGACGAGTGTGTAAAGGTTAAATAAAATCTTTTCGTTCAAAGTGCGACAAAATGACATTCTAAAAAACTAATAAAATCGTGTTAAAAACGGCGCTGTCCCGGTGGCGATAGCGTGAGCGCGAGTGCGCGCGAAAATCTCTCCCCGCGTGCTTCACTCACCCCGCGTGCTATTACCTGCTTAGCAGCAAACGAATGCGTACTATTTAAAATTATTAAATACATGTTGTTATTTTTAATAAATCGCGTCGCTTACAGAAATTTTAAATAATTGTGATTTTATCAATAATTTTACAATTAGCTTACATTTTTTTTTTAATTTATTTAAGACAACACCCTGCACTAAGGAAATAATCCTTGTATTGCGGGGGACTTTACAAACATATAATTAACGGGCACAAATTACATATATCATCATCATCATCGTCATCATCACCTCAGCTCATATACGTCCCACTGCTGGGTTATATACGCTGATCAGATGGGTTATTGTATAGTTTTATTTCGTGTTTTCATCCTCTTAAGAAGACTTATTTGCATATAACGACATCAACACGGAATAAATTTTGAAATATAAATGACAATATTTATGGTCTATAAATGTATAGAAATAAAAGGTTTACAGAAAATATTTAATGCTTGCCTTAGAAGCCCATAATGCAAATAAGGAATTGTAGCGACGAAGGCGACGTGTCACGGGTGGGTTACGGGGCCGCGCGCGCCGCCCCTCTGTCACCCCGGATGGAGCCAGGCGACGGGTGCGCTGACCGTGTCCGCAAAAAAGGGAAATCATATATGTTAATATTTATTACATAATAATATTTTTTTTTGTTTCAGATGAGATATCTCTTATAATAATGTTATTATTAAATATTTCGAAAAAAAAAACGGTACTACAGTTCAGTGGGTCCAGCCAAAGAGTAAACGCTTTATACAGATTTCATTCACATCAACGCCTACCGAACGCTTCAAGCGTCGGCGTGGTGTCATACGCAGTACGCTATTTTATCATTGTTTCAATTTTTATGTTATTATCTCGGAACGCTCGAATTAGTAGACAAATTCCAATCACTTACTTTTAAAGAATGCAGAATGCACAAGTATTTTGCGTTCGAAATCCATTCTCTAGGAGTTAATGCCATGAGGCGGCGGATCGTGCACGTGAAGAACGCCTCCACGTGGACGCGGTCCGCCGGCGGCGACTGGGGCGGCGCAGGCACAAGTACCTGCGCCTAATGCCCCCCTAGCAGAGGCAGCGGGTGACCGAACTGGGGATTCTGGTGCGTCATCCGTGGAGAGGCTGACATCGCGACTGCGATCGATGTCCCGGGAAAGGGACATCGATAGGAGAGGATACCTCCTCAGAGAATTCCGTCAAGCGAGCCTCCCACCGAAGACAAGGAACTCCGCACCGGTGGTCGCCGTAACGCCAAAGGCGACATGCTATGGGTGGGTTATGGGACCGCGCGCCGCCCCTCTGTCGCTCCGGACGAAACCGGGGTGCGCTGACTATAAACCAAAAAAGGCGTTAATTGCATTATTATTGAGTATAACATACCATACTATGCTGGCCAGACATGTAGGCTGGCCATATAGGGTTTTATTTCGAATTTTCTTCTCTGGCGTCATCTTTTAGAATACCCACGGACTGGATAGGGATGCTGAATTGTATTATTAGGTACTCCTTCACCACATACAGAGTGCCATTTAGTTAATACGTCAACTCTAAGTTAAAACGCCATTTTTTTTAAATCGATTTTATAACTGTTGGTACATTTTGGTATAATTTGGTCCAGTTTATCACCACACGTAAAGTAAATTTATTATTTAATACAGTCGTTATCACACTCCTGGGCTCGAGCCACCTACTCATCATCATCATCATCATCTCAGCCTATATATGTCCCACTATTGGGCTCAGACCTCCTCCATAATGGGAGGGGAATTGACCTACTATCCCACGCTGGTCAGACGTGTTGGAATAGAGTTTTGTTTCGAGTTTTCCTTCTCTTGCACAGATATTACTTGCTTATTATATCCCTTAGTCGTCTTTTACGACATCCATGGGTAAGATAGGGAGTGGTGAATTGTATTCATACTCCATCACCATACGGAACTCTATACTCCTACTCAATAGAAGAGAAATTTACTTTACGCTGATCAGTCAGATTGGTATTTAAAATAATAATCTCCTGCAATTCAAATTTATATTCAATAAATAAATAGAACAACTACAACCTTCTAAATGAAACTGCGAACATTGAGCCCTTTTCTGGCGCCCTTAATTACCATTGCTCTTAAAATAGCAAATTCTCCAGAATGATAAGCATTACAGCTAGTGATGTTGATGTTGGCGCACTTATATTTAGTTTGGTTCGTGAACTAGGTTATTTTTAGTACTAATTACAGTCTTAAATTTGTTACAAGATTCTGAGTATTTCAAAGTACTTTGAAATTGTTTTGAGTGAACTTAAATGTAGTTAATTGAATATTTACATTGATTTCTACTATTAATTGTTCAGACTATTTTTTTTTTAAATCTTTCAGATTTTTTTTTAATTATCTATATCATCTTCCGTGGTGACGGAGTAAGAATACAATTCACCACCGCCTCTCTTGCCCGTGGGTGTCGTATAAGACGACTAAGGCATTAAATATGCATATATATCTGTGCAACAGAAGGAAAACACGAAACAAAACCCTATACCAATATGTTTGATTACCTCACGGAAGAGAAGTTTTATCTTATTAATATGTTATTAATGGCAAATAGTGTCCAATTATATCTCTAGAAATGATCAAAAACTAAAGTAACAAAATAAATCCTAACTTATTATATCTATATCCTATTTATCCTTATTAATATTATAAATGCGAAAGTAACTCTGTCTGTCTATCTGTTACGCTTTGATGTCTAAATCACTAAACCGATCTTGATGAAATTTGGTATAAAGATGGACTAAAGCTTGAGAAAGGACATAAGCTACTTTTTATCGCGATAAAGATGGGTATAAGGGGTTTAAATAGGGAACGACGTTTTATATGGAAATTCGTCATTTTCGATCATAGAACCATGAATCTTTGTATTAAGGCACTTGATGATAAATAAATAAATATTCGTTCTAGCGTTTTGGAAATTTCACTCACAACAAGGGGATGAAATTCAACCCCTAAAATGCCATATAGCATACAGCCAACACCACTGGGCCTAGAAACGAATTTTTTTACGCGGTCGTATTTCTTGCGGTACACTAGCACTAACAAAGGATTTTCGGAAAATCACCCCCCTAAGGGGGTGAAAAACGTAAAACCGAAACTATTTGGGATAGGAACGTGAAACTTTGTATGTAATTCTCTTCATTTTGGGGTAAGCGAGCACTATGAAATTATTTTTTGAAATTCAACCTCTAAGGAGGGTGAAAAATGTATAGCCAAAATCATTAGGCCTAAAAACGTGAAATTTTGTATAAAGTTGTCTTTCTTGGGGAAGTACTCATTTAAAATTTTGTAGTTTTACCCCTAAGGGGGTGAAAAGCGTATAACCGAAATCACTGAACCTAGGAACGAAGATTTTAGTACACGGTCGGCTTTCTTGGGTTACCCCAAGACTTTTTCTTAGTGCTCGCTTACCAAGCACTATGAAAGAATTTTTGGCAATCCCACCCCTAAGGGGATGAAAAGTGTATAACCTAAAATAATGGTCCTAGGAACGTGAAAATTTGTACACAGTTTCGTTTTGGGATAAGAGAGCACTAACAAAATAATTTTGGAAACTCAACCTCTAAGAGGGTGAAAAGTGTATAGCCAAAGACACTGGGCCTAGGAATGTGAAATTTTGTATACCGATCTGTTTTTTGGGGTAAGCGTCCACTAAGAAGTAATTTTGGGCAGCCCCAAGGGGGTGAAGAGCATATTTGCTCTTATCCTAATTACTTTGGATCGATGCAATATGTGGGTACTCCTCTGCCATCGTAGATATAATGCAAAGGTTCTATCAACATTTTATGACCGGCTCAAGATATTAATTCAATTTTCTATATCTGCAAATAAATCAATTAGAAGCATCTGTTTGTCTGTCAAAATAATAGGTTTTATGTATTCTCACATAATTATTTGCACGATATCTCTACCTAAAAAATGGTTCAAAATTTTTGTTTGTCTATTCGGATCGTTATAGGTAGTCTTCAAAACGGCTGGACTGATACTGGTTATATTTTACTACCGGGTCTACCAGCCTTACATAAGAAATAACTTAGGCTATATTTTATTCCAGTCTTTCGGTGTAGCTGGAGCAAATGTAAGAATGGAATCGATTTTAAAAATTATTTCACTAATAGAAAGTTATTTATATCAGCGAGTAATATATTTAGGCTATTGTTATCCCAGTATTCTTACGGAAACGGGCACAATGCCGGTGAGATCGCGGGCGTTTGTAATGTCAATGTATTTAAAAATTAACTGACGAATGAAAATCTACATTATCAGTGAATAACATATAAAGGCTATTTTCATCCCGGTATTTTCCCGGGAACGAGAACTCCGCGAGTGAATGCCGGATGATAACCATTTTTTTAAATTCTTTCACCAATGGAAAGCTACTTTATCAGCGAGTAACATAAGCAATTTTTACCTCTATATTTCCATGGGATTTAATTAATACCTATATATTTTTTTACCTATGTAAACTTATAATATCAGCGAGTAACATAGGCAATTTTTATTTCGGCATTCGTATGAGAATGAGATCTACGTGGATGAAATCGTGGGAGTTTGATCGATATTATTTTTTTTCACCAATGAAAATCTAAATTTTCAGCGACCAAAGAAAGCCATATTTATCATCGTATTTCCACGGGAATCTGAACTATAAGGGGGGAAGTAATATTCAAATGTGAAAGTTTGTGAAGATATTTGGATGTTTGTTACTCAATCACACGTAAACACACATTGATAGAGTATTTCTTAAATTAAGAAATAGATGTAGGATACTTTTTATTTCAGTTTGTGGAGCTCAAATAGCTCCACAAACTGAATGTTTCGGCCCCAAACGGTTTGGAAATGTAAATGCCAATAAGGTTATTGAATTTTCGCCATTTGAGGGTATCTGAAGAAACAGCAGAGATGAGATGGAATGAGAAATGGCATGAGATATTCATCAATTGCGTGTTTTTAAAGTCGTCTGAGACTCAAAAGATTTATTTCTTAATGTGGGATGTTGACTTAAAAAAAATAACGACTATTTCTCCAAGTAAAATGATATCATTAAAATTTGTCGTTATTGTGTTACAAAAATATGTGACTACCTAAATATTTCTCATGAACCAAGTATTTGTTATATTTCAGTGGAATTTGCTCCGTGGAAAGCTATAATTAAACTATAGTATCCTTCACGACTAGCATTTTAACGAAGTAACATTTTAAAATTAAATTTTAGATTGAAAACAACGAGTCTTCTTAAATACTAACACTTGAAATTATTTATATGAAATTTTAATAAAATTGCTATTTCTTCATTTTACGATCTATACAAATTTAGGAAAAGTATGATAAGAGAACGCTGTGGTGTGAGTGAATAAATAGTGGCATAGATCAAAAATGTATATTGAGATGGTTTGGACACATAGAAAGTCAAGAAAGATTGGTGAATCAAGTATACAAAGCAAGTGTGAGTGGAAAGATTACAAGAGATGGTTTTCTGGATCAAATTGGAGATATACTGGCGAAAAGTTATATTAAGAATAACTGTATCCGTAGAGCTGCATGAAGACTATAATTTATCTCCATAACCCATCACAGCTCCTGGCCTTCGTCGTTTGGCCGACCACCATCGGTATGGTGGTTTCTTGTCCTCCATGGTCGGCCCGAATAAAGACTGTGTTGAGTGTGAATGAAGCAATGGAGATGTGCCAGGATCGTAGCTCGACCGTAGTCTCTGCCTACCCCTCTTGAAAACAGTCATGACGCTGTGTAGTCTCCTTGACAATAAGAGGGAGATTAGGCTACATTTCTACGCTTGCTAGCTATGAGTATATTTTTAAAAATGTTCCTTATTTCTACCTCTGCGAGATATTAACTAATATGCTCAAGGGAAAGGAATGATATCAGATCATGTACGTCCCGCTGTTGGGTTTGACCGACTATACCACACTGGTCAGATGATATAGACTTTTATTTTGAGTAATATTTCTCTTGCACAAATGTTAAATACACATTTAATCCATTAGTCGCATTCTACGATACCCACAGACAAGAAAAGGGTTGGTGAACATAGAATATGTTATCACATGGCAAGTTGTAGTGTGCTATTAAATAACTAGCGCCTGCCTGTGACTTTATCTGGGTGGAATAGTTACTTTAGGCTAACGCTAACTTTAACCAGCGACTTTGTTTACGTTGGAAGTGAAAATATTGTTAAATAATTCGATTCCATCACACATAATTTTAGCAAACTATAACCATTTATACAGCGCACGCAACGGATGCTCTCAAAAGGAAAAAATCCCTGAATTTGAAACATTCTTCATTGGTCTTAGTGTGATGATATGTAGCCTCTCTCGATAAATGGCCTATATAACACTGAAAGAATTTTTCAAATCAGACCAGTAGTGTCTGAGATAAGCGCGTTCAAACCTGCAAACAAAATCTTCAGCTTTGTAGTATAGACAAGAAAACCACAATTTAGTTGCCGATAGCTTGAATATATTTCTTGATCATTATCTGAGAAATACACAAAAGCAAAACAAAACGCCAGTATAAATGTCAAACGACAGAAAAAGAAAATCGTGTTCAATATTTGATTTGGATGTATCCCACAGGAACCGTGTATTTTACCAGGATAAAAGTAACTTACGTCACTCTTGGGCCTCTAAAATGTCTCGATACAAAAAACACGTTGATTTATTACTGTGTTACATACGTAAAAGCAGGACAAACCATCAAACTAACTGATGTATTCTTGGATTTATGTGGTGCTGTAGACATATGTGAAAAAATATATTTTGGAAAGATAAGAAAGAAAATATTTGTGTTGCTCTCAATAGAAAGTAATTCTCAGGTTCAACAATTATCACTGGGAGGGAGAGGACGCCGTCCTACCACCACTGTGCTTGCGATGAGGACACGGCGCAGCACACCCTCGAGGTCTGCGTGGCATGAGCAGAGGATTGCTGTGAGCTCTTTGCAATCATCGGTGCCGACGTGACGCTGTCCATCATCGCTAGAACGACGCTCGACATCTTCAGGAATTGGGACGCAGTCAGCGCCTTCTGCGAGGTAGTTGTCTCGCAGACGAGGTGGCGGAGCGGGTTCGGAAGGAATTCTTCAACGATGACACGCTCCGCTGCCGGCGCAGGCGTGATACCGCCCTAGCCGAGCTCGTGGGTGGACAGATCGACCGCAACCCGCAGAGAGGCCGACCGCGTGAGGGAGATGCTCCGTCAACACTGGCTGTCGAAAGGGACGTTACCCGAAAGGGTAACCCACCAGGTCAGCCACGGAAGTCAATTGGTACCAGTGGTCCCAATGACGATGGGGAAGGGAGACGGTAGGTTATGGGGCTGCACGCCGCTCATTTGTCGCCACGGACAGATTGGGCGAATGTGTTCAGACCATAACCTATAAAAAAGGTTCAACAACAGGTTATGTGAAATAAGAACTAATATAAACTAAGATAGGACGATTGATGATAATGTTAATAAAAAAAATTACTTCAAAAATAATTCAATATAATAAAAATGCATTAAAATAAACATTATACATTGACAAGAAATAAAAAAAATAGAAAACATCAATGTAGTCGAGGTCAACCAAATCTGTATTATTGAGGTTAACTCAAAAACGATTTGTCGGCTCTTAATCAAAATTAAAAGGAACTACATAGGAAGCGTCAGAATTCAAACAAAATAGGATCATCAAATTCGTTTTATTTAGAAAAAGTTCAGAGGACAATAAAATACTGTCGAATTGAGTATCACCTGCTATTTTAATGTCGCTTAAGAAAGGTTCTTGGATGAACTAGTGAGGATTTATTAAATGGAAATAGCGCGTGTATTCTAAAAATACCTATGTTTTATTTTTCTATAACCAAACCCGTTTTGGTATACCGCTAGGCGAACAGAAGAGTTATGCAGCAATCCCAATACAAATCAGTTAAATTTTGAGTTTTCTTTTTGTGCAGTTTTATTATTTTCGTAAAACTCTTAGTCGATTCTTATGAAGCCAGGGATAAGAAAAAGAAGAAGAATCACATTACTATGCTTCTTAAAATTGAATATAAAGAAAGTTTAAAAAGATTGTACAATACTTACATTACCTTTTCGGTGTGGTGACGAGTAAGAGGACAATTCTTTCCCGCGGGTATTGTAGAACACGATCAAGTGATATTATATGTATACTACCTAACCCAATAGATGGCGTTATGTTTCAATCTAAAAAGAAAAATAATTAAAAATTCTCCTTGAAATCGATCGCAGCGCCACTTACTGGATCCAATTGTGAATCTAAACCATTCTCGAATTACCTCAAAGATACACAAAAAATTTCATCAACACCGGTCCAGCCGTTTAGAAGGAGTTCAGTGACATACGTACACAAGAAATTTATATATAAAGATAACATTATGCAAGAGAAGGAAAACACGGTATAGTAACACATATAGTATATACACGGTATAGTGACCCACAATAATAATAGTTACGGATAATTTTATAAATCAAAAATCTTTTAGTAAGACAAAGTAAGCCGCATCTAAAATTAAAAATCAATATTAATTTAGCATCATGTCCCCTGAGTTTTCTTGACGGATCTTTCTCAGTGTGGCCGCGTTCCGATCCGGTGGTAGTATATTAGTTTTGTTAGTTTTAAATCAACAAATTGTAACAATAATTGCTACAAATTTAATAATTAATAATTACTAACCATAAACAATATAATTTTTTCATATAGAATCATTTTCTTCTTACACTGGCAATAAATTTGTACTAAAATGTGGGTAACAATTTAATAAATTTATAACTATTTTCTGTATCGGGTAGATAATTATAAATGTCTGTAATAACGATTACTTGTTGGACGTGAGACACCTTAGTCCGCCCGTGACCATGAATGCTGCAAAGTGTTCGAAACGTCGGGCAATCATAAATCAAATACAAACGCGATATAATCCGTAAAATTAGTTTTATTTACAACGGTATAGTAAGGTCAATACCAAATCCCGGAACTCAATTTGTAAAAATAATATTCCTCCCTCGTTTGTTACAAAAAAAAAAATACTGCCCTATTTAAAAACACTAAACATTAATGATTAATGTTGTATCATTCAGTGTTTCTTTTTACATGTACAGTTTCTTGCAAGTCGAAGCTAAGAGGCCAGTCATAATCACCTGATCCCCATCAAGCAAGCGTCGGTTGGAAGTAGGTTAAGTGTGCACAGAAAAATATATTACGCGGAGATTATGTACAGGTCAAGATAAGTGAAGATTATGCACTTTAGTGTAAGATTACAAAAGATTTACAGATTTTCTGTTGTTATTTGGTTTTATCTCTATAATATTTGTTTTATTTCTGTATGGTGACTGAGTAAGAATACAATTTAACACTCCCTTGAATATTGTAAAATACAAATAGTGATTTCTGATGTTTACGCGAGTATTATACATTTTAAATAAAACTACTTTACGGATTTTATCGCATTTGTATTTGATTTTTGATTACCCGACGTTTCGAACACTTTACAGCGTCATGAACGCTGTCACGGGTGGACTAAGATGTCTCACGTCCAACAAGTCATCGTTACTGCAGAAATCGGGTAATCAAAAATCAAATACAAACGCGATAAAATCCGTAAAGTAGTTTTATTTAAAATACAAATAGGTGATAGATTATGCAGTATACAACAAGCTGCCGAGCACAGTTTCTATGACTTCTAGTCTTCGTGGATTCAAAAAGCGTCTTAAGCGTTGGCTGGTCGAACAAACTTTTTACAGCTGTGACGAATCTATGAAAATAAATTGTAAATAATGATAAACCTATGTAATAATAATAATAATAATAATAATGTAATATAATTTATCCATAAAGTTAGCTTTACGTAATAAATGAGTATGCGTATGAGAACATAACATCTGTGCAAGAGAATTAAATCTCGAAATAAAACCCTATACCAACATATCTGATCAACACGGTATAGCAGGTCAATTGCCCTCCTATTGGGGAGGATGCTTGGGCCCAGCATTGGGACGTATATGATCTATGACGCTGCAATCCGCAATTAGTAATATTATAAATGCGAGAGTAAGTTTGTTTATTTATTACGCTTTCACGCTTAAACCACCTAACCGATTTCATAAATTCTTTCACCAATGGAAAGCTATAATATCAGGGAGTAAAGCGGGTAAAGCGATTGACACCGAAGCGACGCGAGAGCGGGTTGCTAATATAAATAAAACTTATTCAGAAACTTATTTTTTTATGTATACTCACACAAAGGCGTTTGGACCTTTTTGGAAAATTCTTTTTTTTTATTCGTTGTATTTCCTATGAATATTTTCCATGCAGTTCAATGAGGTGAGGATCTGATAAGTAGATCCTGGAATAATTCGACCGTATAATTAAAATTTTACATACACACTTAAAGCAATTTGGATATGTTTTTCAAAGTAACCATTAAAAAGCAAAAATAAATTATTTTAAGTTTAAAAAAAAAATGCCTTTTTAAACACCGAGGAACTATAAAGCAAAAAAATACCTTTTCTACTCGGCACCAACTTCAAAAGGTGTTATTGTTAATTCAAACGCTGGAGTAATAATAATACCTTTTGAATATCGCTCCATATATCCCAATTCTGGGGTCGACCTCGCCCAAAACAGAAGGGATATTGACCTACTGTACCACGCTGATCAGACCATTAGTAAACTCCTACGATACCCACGGGCAAGAAAGGTGGTGAATTGTATTCTTACTGCACAGAAAATGACGGAAAATACACGTTTAGAAAATATTATTTAACTGTTGTTAAAGCTATTACCCTAATAGCCTACGTAAATGAGTGTATCAAAGTAATAGTTGTACTAACGCTCTCGATTTTTCGCCCTCAACAATAAGATTGAGCGGATAAATTCACGCTGAACGGATAACTGGCCAAAAACCACAACTTCTTTTAAAAATATTAAAAAGCATTGTAATGGAGATTTTTTTTAAAATGACAACGGCCTGCACCAAGGATATAATCCTTGTGTTGCGGGGGACTTTACAAACATAATTAACGAACACAAATTAGATTTATGTACTTTCGGTTTCTTCTTTATACTATTAATGTTTATTTTATTTTATATTCTATATGTCTTTATTAAATAATTTGTTTCTTTTACTTAAGCTATTCTATGTGATAATTATGATATTTTTTACAAACTAGAATATGATATAGTATAGTATTAATTTATTTTATTCTTAATTTAATGTTACTATTTCAAATATTACTGTTTATCTTTTTTAAAATATATTTGTTTTGCATATATTGTTGCTTCCGCGACTTGATTGTACGGGTCCATCAGAATATCAGCGGTGTAGTATCATATTACTGTACCATAAGCTGAGATGGGCACCATATTTTGGCCTCACATATTCCACTCCTTGTTTTTAGTTAGTAGTTCTTATTTCTTTCATTGGTGTCTATATTGTGTGAGGTTTACAAAATAAAATTTCTTTCTTTCTTTCTTTTCTTTCAAATTACATCCAGACTCAGAACAACAATTGGTGGTTCTCACAGAGTATTCTCCTGTGGGGGAACCCGCGACACTCATGGTAGGTCGACATATTAACCACTACCATATAGCCCTGTCAGATGTCATCTCTGTCGCTACTCCCTGTTTACCTATATCATGGTCCTCGCAGTCCATCCATCTTGTTTTTGGTTATTCTCTTACCACTAAAGCTTTCGACATTCATACTTAAAACTTTTCTCAGAATACTACTTTCATCCTATGTCATCAGATCTCGGATTCAACTATTATAAATGATTACAAATATTTGATATGCTTTTTATTTTTTTTCCCGACGAATTTTGAACTGAAAGAAAGTATGTGGCTTTCAAAATACTTTCTTATTAAAACTTGTTCCGTGTGGTGACGGAGTAAGAATATAATTCACTACCTTGCTCGTGAATGTCATAAAAGACGACCAAGATATATATTATATAGATAATATCCAAGCAGGAGAAAGAAAAATCGTCATATAACATTATAACAACAGGTCTGGCTAGCGTGTAATAGTATGTCAATCTCCCTCCCATTATGAAAAGACTCGAGCCCAATATTAGGACTTGTTTGTGGTGAGATGCAAACTGGTTGAGAAATCTGTAATGTTTTAAACTACGTACTTATTATGAAATCCTACAGGCCTGAAAATGGTCGTAATAAAGTTTTAATAAAGTAGATGACTGATTTTCGTGTGGTGTGAGAGTAATAATACAATTCACTACTCTCCTGGGCATCATAACAGACAATTAAGGAATATGATATATCTTTTTGATTTTGTTTACTTTTTAATGTTATCTTTAATTTTTTTTTTTTTTTTTGAATAATTATTTTATCTAACAAATTGCTGTATGTGTCACCTCAAATTGTCTTATCGTGGAACTCTGTAATTGGCTCTGTTTATTGTTAATGCAAACAGCTGAGTTTGTTTGCATATTTATGTATGTAAAACTGTGTGTTAAATAGCTGTTGAGTTTTCTTAAATAAATAAATAAATCGTCGACCAGTGTGGTAAATTAGGTTAATTTCCCCTTCTACTATGGAAGATTTTTTTCCGACAAATTTCGAACTAAAATATTTTCGAAACACTTCCTTATTAAAACTTGTAGTTATATTTTGAAATACGTTGTCATTTTAAAACACTATAGGTCTGTCAATAGGTTTAATAAGAAAGCGTATGTTATTGGAATATTAGTACTCGCAATATCACTTTTATATATTAAATTAGTAAACAAGTAATTAATTGTTCTGGTACGCATTGTGTTTTGGTTTACTGGATTAACCGGAATAAGTCATGCATTTCTCTACGTATATATACATAGTATATATACGTAGTATTATCCGTGTGGTGACGGAGTAAGAATACAATTCACCACCCCTTATCTTACCTGTGGGTGATCGTACGAGACGACTAAGGGATATGAAATGCATATAACATCTATGCAAGAGAAGGAAAACTTGAAATAAAACCCTATACCAACACGTCTGACCAGCGCGGTATAGTAGATCAATTACCCTTCCATTATGGAGGAGGCCCGAGCCCAACAGTGGGACGTATATGGGCTGAAATGATGATGAAAATGATGTTATACATAGTGGCTTTTAATCGGCTCAAACAGTTACATAAGCTATAGATATACGTTAGTATAAAAACTGAAGTCACTACTTTTACGTGCAATGACGGGCCACCACCAACCTCTCTTGTCCGCCGTGGAAACGAGAAATAAAATAATGACGGTTACATTGAAATAAAATCTAAAATAAATAAAGCGTGTTTTTACTTCATTTTTGATTGGCTAACATTTCGAACGCTTTTCATGCTGAAAAGTGTAAAAAAGTTTTATTTAAAATGTCTAAACATCAGAAATCATCTAATGTAAAGTTCTTCTTTTATTAATAATATCTGGTTGACCGAGCTTCGCTCGGAATAGTTTTGTTGTACTTTTGTCGAATTTATTTAGATACCTATATATTAATAAAAAATAAAAATTAAATAATGAAAAAAAATATTAAAAAAATACAAAAAGAGAATAATAATAACACCGAGATTCGATCTGAGGCTGTTTGAATGCCAAAACAATACCTACTAAAAGAAAAGCGGTCGACTTTCCAACTGAGTTATCGTAACTCATGACGTTGACAGCAAAATTTGAATTCATATTCTTTTAAAATTTAATGTCATTGTATTGTTTTGCTAAAAACACCGACAAAACAACATTTTCTATAAATAAAACGTAGCTAGATCGATTTTTTGGCCCTGAAACCTCTAGTATGCCAAATTTCATCAAAATTGTTGGGGCCGTTTCCGAGATCCTGAATATATATATACAAGAATTGCTCGTTTAAAGATATAAGATAAAGTTATGTCCTAATATAAAGTTTTTGCGGACGGCTTTTGGGGATGACAAAGAGTGCTTTGCAGTTTACCCCAGAAAGTAAGAAGAAGAAGGAAGAAATTAAATTTAAAATAAATCTCAAATCTTGATCAATGGAGGTAAAGTAAGTCAGGTTTCTTCTCATTGTGAAGATGAAATTCTTGGCCAACAATCGGACGTATATGGGCTGAGAAAAACAATGTATTTAAAAAACATAGAACTAATCAAGTTAAGATCTAAATATATTCTGTGTAAGAAAATTTTCTCCTGCAAGGTAGATAAGAACTAGATAAAATTCGTTAAACATCACGTTTTTTTCATTTTCGCTTAGAGAACGCTTTTTTGTTGAAATCAGCGCGAAACTGATTTAAGCGTAATGACTGTGCGCTCAAGTATTCACTCAATTTCACAAATCGGACCATCCTAATTGGAGTGAGGTCATTGTGAGAAAATTTTGGGGCCACGAAAAGGGAGGTTATTATTTTATACATGTTTTAATTAGGTACTGAGTAAGCTGTGTCAAACATTTTGTTAATGCGTGTGGTTAGTACGCGTTAAGTTTAAATTAACACTAAGAATATTGTCCTATGAATTAGGTATTTACTGTGTATTTTACATAGATAATTATTTGTGATATAAATAACAACAGTGGGAACACAGATTATGCGTAAAATATAATTTTAACTTTATTTTAGACCATCTAAATTAGCTGTTATAGCTAACTGTTACAAATTTATGATATTCTGAAATGATTAGGGCATAAACACTACTGGGCTTTTTTTTTGGGTGGGTCGCGGGCGGCGCACTCCTTGGACCGCTCCGTCCGGGGCGACGAGTTCACGACGCTGCCCTGCCCAGGTGGCACAAACCTTGAGCGTATGCTGCGCCGTGTCCTCGTCGCAATCGCAGTGGTGACAGGACGGTGTACTCTCCCTCCTAGCGACCGTGTTTTGGCGAAGCATCCATGCCCCATCAAAACCTGCACCAGTCGGAAGGAAAGCACCCCGTGCCGCCGTTTTAACCACTGCATCAACACCGGCCGGAAGGCCTCCATGGTCCAGACACCGTATCGAGGCCTCTCCAGCCGGACTGCCCAACGGGCAAACACTACTGGGCTCGAGTGTTCTCCAAAATGGCAGAAAATTCTACCACTGTACTACGCGGGTAATCTTGCACGTTAATTTTCTTTTACTCAATAGTAGCAGGAGTAGAATTGCATTCTTATTCCGTCACCATAATGAGTGAGAAAACATGTCAATCGCGAATCCATCGAGATCCTTTAAGGATAATGTACTTTTCAAATGGTGAAATAATTTTCTAAAAAGTGTTGGCCATATTTGATGAGTTTGTTAATATATCAGGGGTAATCAACGGAATTCCGTGTGGTGATGGAGTAGAAATACAATTGATCACCTTCTATCCTGCCTGTGGGTATCGTATCAGACAACTTAGGGATATAATATGCATTTAACATGCAGCAGGAGACGAAAAACTCGAATTAAACCTTATACCAACCCGTCTGACCAACGTGTTATAGTAGGTCAATCTCCTTCACTTTGCGGAGAAGGCTCGAGCCCAGCAGCGGAATATATATGAGCGATAATGAATTTTTGAAATTACTCCAGACATGTAAACTACCTCGCAGATTTCAATCTCTTTATATTAGTATAGATTATTGAACTTAATACCTCTCTTACTTTGTGGCCCCACGTAAATTCAAAAAGTGTGTGACGATCTGATTGGCAAGAATAAGAAAAAGCAAAGGTAATTCGTGATCCAAGGTTTATTCAATTAAAAAATATATATTTAGTTAATGGAAGTTTGAAAGTTAACTTAGTTTGGATTTCTGATGTGAGGTTCTTTGCACGAGAGCCCTATTATATTATAAATAATGGTACAGACATTAAGTGCTCATAATATAATGATGAAAACAGTAAATATTAATTACATACGAACATTTATACTATGCGTCTATAAAATGCTTGTTTTTGTGTAAAATATCAAGTTTTTGGCATAGTCTTACAGTATGGACGCAGTCGCCGCTTCTACGAGGTAGTCATGTCGCGGCAGGAGGCGGCGGATCGTGCGCGGGAGAAACGCCTCCAAGACAACACGGTCCGCAGCCAGCGATTAGGGCGGCGCAGCCGCGATCACCTGCGACTGATGCCGCCCTAGCTGCGGCTGTGGGTAATCGGACCGAAGAGCAGAAAGGCTGACGACCGAGCCCGTGGTGAATTGTATTCTTACTCTGTCATCATACGGAAAATGTCATCTCAATATTTAATTTCATTCATTATTTCAGCTCATATACCTACGTCCCACGAATAGGCTTAAGTCTCCCCAAAAATGGGAGTGAAATTGACCTACTATAATGCCCCGGTTAGACGTGTTGGTATAGAGTTTTATTTTAAGTTTTTCGTCACTTGTCTGTTGTTATGTAATGTTATCTGCATATTATATCCCTTATTTCTAATGATTTCAGATGTATACGCGAATATTACACATCTATACCAATAAATAAAATTGGAGTGTCTGTTTGTAATGTCAAAATAATAGGCTTTTTTCATGCTCACACGGTTATTTGCACTATACATATGCCTGAAATACACTTTATATTTTTTTTGTCTGTATGTCCGTCTGTTTGTTCCGGGTAATCTTCAAAACGGCTGGACCAATTTCAAAAATTATTTCACCAATGGAAAGCTATAATATCAGGGTGTAACCTAGGCTACATTTTATCCCGGTATTCCCACGGGAACGGAAACTACGCAGGAAAGACGACTGAAACCGAAGCGAAGCGAGGGCGGGTTGCTAGTCCTTACTAATATTATAAATGCGAAAGTAAATATGTTTGTTTGTTACGATTTCACGCCTAAACCACCGAACAGATTTCAAAAATTCACCAATGGAAAGCTACAAATATTATCAGGGAGTAATATGGACTGTATTTTATCCTGGTATTCCCACGGGAACGAGAACTACCCGAGCAAGGTGACTGAAACTGAAGCAAAGCGAGGGTGGGTTGCTAGTTATAAATGAAACTACTTTTACAGATTTTATCATGTTTATATTTGATTTTTGATTGATCGTTATTTCTAACACTTTTCAGAGTTCATGGTCACAGGCAAGAAAAGTTGTGATAAATTATATACTGACAGGTTAACATTACTTACCCAAGGAGGATTAGCTCAGGCAAGCGGTTAGTCATAAAATATTGACAATAACTATTTGGAAGGGAGTTAGGTACGATGGTAGGTGGCTGAAACGTTGACCCCAGATAATTGGGACAAGAGAATGGTGTTGTTGATGATGATAATGAATATATAAATTGCGAGTAAAAATCTCTTTATGAACCAAACATATTATACTACTAGCAATCCGCCCTGGCTTCGCTTCGGTTATAGGTTATAGTCGTTTTACCCGCGTAGTTCCCGTTTCCGTGGGAATACCGGGATAAAATATAGCCTAGTTTACGCCCTGATATTATAGCTTTCCATTAGTGAAAGAATTTTTGAAATCGGTCCAGCCGTTTTAAAGATTACCCGGAACAAACCGACAGACAGACAGAAAGACAGACAGACAGACAGACAAAAATTTTTTAATTGCTATTTTAGGCATAGGTGTCGTGCAAATAATCGTGTGAGCATGAAAAAGGCCTATTATTTTGACATTACAAACAGACACTCCAATTTTATTTATTGGTATAGATCTAAAAGTTCGTTTACTTCTAGCTTCATTTGCTAAATGTAATCAAAATCTATTCAGTGAATTAATCGTAAACGAAGAAAATTCGGGGCTATTTAATATTTTGTTTGTAAGATTTCATTTTACGACGACATTATTAAATTACTATTTCTTCTAATTTCGTTTCTCATAAATATAAGTTTACCAGAAGGCATATTGGACTTCTCTTGTTCTAATTCTTGTTTTGTTTAAGATATTTCGCTTAAAATTTATCATTTATGAAAATTGTAAAATATTATCCTTAATAGCTTTTCTATTAAAAATATGGTAATTATTTTAATTTCACGTATGGGAATGGGTTAAGAATATTCCTACTTATATCCTTTACTTTCCGTAGGAATCACAAAAATTTACATCGAAATTAACAGGCAATTAGGCATCAGCGTTATCTTTGGTAACACATTAAAGCAATTACAATTGCCAGCCCATTTATTAAGCGTAGTTGTGTCATATACTTCTGTCATCACCCCATACATATCTACCAATGAATAAAATTGGAGTGTCTGTTTGTAATGTCAAAATAATAGGCTTTTTTCATGCTCACACGGTTATTTGCACGACACCTATGCCTAAAATAGCAATTAAAAAATTTTGTCTGTCTGTCTGTCTATCTGTCTGTCTGTCTGTCTGTTTGTTCCGGGTAATCTTCAAAACGGCTGAACCGATTTCAAAAATTCTTTCACCAATGGAAAGCTATAATATCAGGGCGTAAACTAGGCTATATTTTATCCCGGTATTCCCACGGAAATAGAAACTGCGCTGATAAAACGACTATAACTGAAGCGAAGCGAGGGCGGGTTGCTAGTTATATATATAATTCATCCATCTCCTTATTACTTTCCGTGTGGTGACAGAGTACGAATACAATTCACCACTCCCGTGGATATCGTAAAACACGACTATGGGATATAATGTGCACATAACATCTGTGCAAGAGAGACAAAACTCAAAATGAAACCCTATACCAACATGTCTGACCACAGTGGTATAGTAGGTCAAATTCACTCCCATTTTGGAGGAGGTCCGAGCCCAACAGTGGGACATTTGTGGACTGCTAAGATGATGATGATGATCCACTTATTAATAACTCTTTTTCTTTTTTCAACCCATATACTCGTAAATCCAGCTGCTGGGCTCGGGTTTCCCTCAAAATCGGAGGTAACTTGAACTACTAACCACTTTCGTCAGGTGGATTGGAGTAGAGTTTTGTGTGAGGTTTTTTTCTTTTGCGCACTTTTTATATACATGTCGAAGCCTTAATCGTCTTTTACGATACCCACAGGTATGAAATACAGTGTTGAGTTATCTTATATCTTTAAACGAGCAATTCTTGTGTATATATATATATATATATATATATATATATATATATACTAGCAACCCGCCCTCGCTTCGCTTCGGTTATAGGTTATAGTCGTTTTACCCGCGTAGTTCCCGTTCCCGTGGGAATACCGGGATAAAATATAGCCTAGTTTACGCCCTGATATTATAGCTTTCCAGTGGTGAAAGAATTTTTGAAATCGGTCCAGCCGTTTTGAAGATTACCCGGAACGAGCAGACAGACAGACAGACAGACAGACAAAAACTTTTTATTGCTATTTTAGGCATAGGTGTCGTGCAAATAATCGTGTGAGCATAAAAAAGGCCTATTATTTTGACATTACAAACAGACACTCCAATTTTATTTATTGGTATATATATATATATTCAGGATCTCGGAAACTGCTCCAACGACTTTGTTGAAACTTGGCATACTAGAGATTTCGGGTCCAAAAAATCGATCTAGCTAGGTTTTATTTATAGAAAATGTTGTTTTGTCCGTGTTTTTAGCAAAACAAACAATGACATTAAATTTTAAAAGAATATGAATTCAAATTTCGTTGTCAACGTCATGAGTTACGATAGCTCAGATGGTAAGTTGACAGGTTCTAATTTTGATTTTGTTGTCATTCAAACAGCGTCGGTTCGAATCTCGATGTTATTATTATTCTCCATTTGTAATTTTTTATATATTTTTCATTATTTATTTTTTATTAATATATATCTAAATAAATTCGATAAAATATTCCGAGCGAAGCTCGGTCAACCAGATATTATTCTTAGTCTGTCACCACACAGCCCAACAACGAAGGCGGGTGGGTTGCGGGTGTGCGTGCTTACGCCCCTCTGTCGCCCCGGACGGAGTGGTGCGAGGAGCGCGCCGACCACTTCCCTCCCAAAAGAAAAAAACAAAAAAAACACCACACAGATAACTATTAAATAATACGCAAACAAATAAATAAACTACAAAAAAAAAATTATTATGTTACAGCACAATAAACTTCATTTATGTTATATAAAATATTTGGCACTCATTTTAAACGAAGGAATGCTATAATTGACGTTAGCATAAGGGTAGACAACCCCTTCTATCGACCCGTAATAGACCTTGCAAATTAAATTCCTTAGTCGGATTATGTTGATATATACGATTTAGGCCTATCTGTTCAACTTGCGTGCTTACATAACATACAGACCTCTCTGAAAACCATTTATAATCAAAATTAACATGTAAGCTTAGAATAATAACATATAGAAGGTAAGTTCACGCACAAAAAGTGAGGCATTTCAATTGGAGCCTAATGGAGCTTACACCGGAACCGTTCCGTAATGTACAAGTCATTGTACTGCACGAACGTACGCAACTCTTAAAAAATAAATAGGTAATTATGACGCTTTGTGCATTCAAATGGTGTCACAACACATTTGAAAAATATAAAAAGATTATTAACATTACTTTTAAAGGTAATTCGACGATTTATGTTAATAAAAACAAAATTTGATTTCATAATTTGTATAGTGGTTTCCGTGTGTACGTGTATAATTGTCTGCGCGTCATTAATATTTTTAGATTCAAATTTTGAAAGTTCGAAGTATTGACACTATCTTTCTATACGTTATTATTCTAAGCATGTAAGATTATATCCATCGTATGCTGTTACTATTATAAATAGAGTGATTTGTTTGTTTCAACACGACTATCTCCGGAACTACTAGTCGGAGCAGAAAGATCTTCCTCTTAAAATAACACATCGATGACAAAGAATTAAAACCGTCGTTATAAGGCTACATGCCGCCCTTGCTTCACCTCAGAAGATCATAATTGATTGGGTTATTCCAAGACCCAGTGTACCTGATCTCACCAATTTGATCATCAATTGAACGAAGTAAATATCCTGAGCATTAAAACCGCGATAATTTAATGCATATATTAATTTCATCATTATTTTAGATCATATACGTCCCACTGTTGTCTTCGAGCCTTCTCTGCAATAAGTGGAAAATTGACTATACGGCGCTGGTCAGACGTGTTGCTCTAGCATTTCATTTCGAGTTTACCTTCTCTTGCATAGATGTTTATGCATTTTAAATCCTTTACACGTCTTTTACGACACGTGCCGACAAGAGACATTATGGTGAATTGTACTCTTAATCCGTCACCATACGGAAAACATATATGTACAATGTACATATATAATTATATAACATCCATCCATCAGCCTATAGGCGTCCACTACTGGACATAGGGCTCCCCACGAGAATGCCACTAGGAACAATTCTACGCCACTTGCATCCAACGGTCCCTTGCTACTTTTAAAATATCGTTAGTCCACCTAGTACGGGGTCGTCCTACGCTGCGTCGTCCGATTTCTATTTATCATATTAGGTCTTTACCTATGAAATTGCCGTTATGTATGAAAAAAATAACGATTTTTTTTCATGTATATTTTATTTGTATTAATCGAAGTAATCACTCATGCAATCAATGCATCTTTGCCAACGCAGCGGCAGTTTATTGGTGCACTTCTTAAAGAAATCAGCTGGACGGGAGGCAACAAATTCTTCAAAGGCATTTTGTACTGCCTCTCGGGTATTGAATTTCTTTCCTGCCAAAAAGTTATCCAAATTCTGGAAAAAGAAGTAGTCTGTAGGCGCAAGGTCTGGTGAGTATGGCGGATGACGGAGAGCTTCCAACCCCAGTTCTTGCAACTTGGAGACCGTCTGCTGTGCAGTATGAGGTCGCGCATTGTCGTGCATGAGCAGCGGAGACGAGCGATTGACCAATGCTGGTTGGAGATGTGCCAGCTTCTCCATCATTGTGTTCAGTTCTTCACAGTACACATCTGCAGTAATGTTCACCCCGTTTGGTAAGAAGCTGTGATGAATCACACTGGCGCTAGAACACCAAACAGTGACCATCACATTTCTAGGGGTAAGTTTTCGTTTAGGGCATTGTTTAGGTGCTGAACCAGGATCCAACCTACTTGCTGAGCACTTGCGGTTATCAAACAGAATCCATTTTTCATCGCAAGTAACAATGCGTTTCAAAATTCCTTCATTTGTGTGTCTGTTGAGCAATGCAAGGCATGTCTCAACACGTACTTCGCGCTGGCGATCATTGAGTTCGTGGGGCACCCATTTGTCAAGCTTTCTTACCTTGCCAATTTGACGCAAATGGACCAATATTGTTTTGACGCTAACGTCGAAAGCTGCTGCTAATTCAGCCGTAGATTATGTATCATCGGTTTCCACAATCGCCTTTAATTCGTCATTGTCGACCAAAGTCTTCGGACGACCGCGAGGTTCATTTTTCAGGTCGAAATCTCCAGAACGGAAGCGAGCAAACCAATAACAGGCGGTGCGTTGGTTTGTAGTGTTAGCTCCGTAAACGTCGTTGATGTTGCGTGCCGCTTGTGCCGCGTTGCTGCCACGACGATACTCATATTCCATAATTACTCGAATTTTTAACGTATCCATGATGACGAAAAAGATTGAAATGCGATGAAAACGTAACACTAATCAATAAACAAATGACTACTTTTGGAAAATGAATTCCATGTTTTAAAATAAAATAAATTTGAAATTAGAATTCTTAGCCAAACAAAAATTATTTTGATTTGAAATGGCCAGTACTGCAGAACGGCAATTGGATAGGTAAAGACCTATTATATCCTTACCAATATTATAAATGCAAAAGTAAGTTTGTTCGTTTGTTTGTGTTTGCTTTCACGCTTAAACCACCGAACCGATTTCTAAAATGCTTTCACCAATGGAAAGCTATAATAGGAGGGAGTAACATGGGATATATATTATCCCAGTATTCCCACGGCAACGGGAATTACGCGGGTAAAACGATTGAAACCGAAGCGAAGCGAGGGTGGGTTGCTAGTAATTAATAAATATACGACTATGATAACAGACACTAATATCTAATAACGTATAAATAATTTCTTTATCTTACTTAACAAAAACACACAAACCTGTCAGTCCATTATGGCAGATATATCATAAATAAGAATAAATTCTCTCTTATGCATTAATGAATTTGTATATTGGAGGGATTTATATTTATTTTATATATTTTGTTGAGAAAATTATATAATAAATGTGGTGGCAGTCTACCAGGTCTTACGTTACTCATGGGTTAAAGAAGACTATGGGCATTAACCTGGGGTATCTCCATCTAAACAATGGCATTCCCAAGAACGTCTTCAGGCGACGGTCGATCATAAAATTTTGGTCAATTATTTTTGCTATATGTACCTACTATGGAAGAGAAAAAGAAATTGCGTCGACCCTAAATAATTGAGGTAAGAACAGGATGATTGTGGTATTCTTATTCTACTAAGAGCTTTACATAGACTTGAATACCACTGATGGCCATTAAATATAAAACAAAAAAACAACTTGCTGCTTAGAGTAATACGCCATTTGTTCAATTATCTTTTATACCCATTACTTTTAAATGATAAAACTATTTCAATTCATATACATCCCACCGTTGGACTCGAGCCTCCCTCACATTGATAAGGAAAATTTATGTACAAAACCAACACTGTTTAGATAGGTAGGTATAGGGTTTTGCGTCGAGTTTTATATCTTAAACAGACTTTAAATGCGTATCATATAAAGACAAGTAACGTATTTTATGGTACCCGGGAGCCTTAGAAAAGGGATAGTGAATTGAATTTCTACTCCATCACCACACAGAGACAACATAAAAAAACAACATTTAAATATTTGTTTAAGCCTTAAAGATATATTTTATAGCAATATGATAACTAATTTAAAAAGCCATATTGTGAAATTTTATTGTTACATCGGTGATCGAGTAATATTGAAAATGGTTTTTTTATTCGACCACAGACAAACACGATTCGATTACGTAGGGAATAACGTATGATTGAACGGACATCTCATTTACAAACTGATTTAAAAGCTGAATGTACGTTCAATAAATGTAATAAAAAAAACTTGTGTGTGTGTGTGTCTTGTATACTTTTGTAGTATAACAAGATAAAAATCGTTATAAAATTTTTATTCTTCGCGTACATCCTTAAGTTTGTGGAAAAAGGACAATAATAATAAAAAAAGGTATTTAATACATTGAAAGTTTTATAATAACGCATTATCTAGTTGACATTTGTGATGGTATGCGCGCGCAAAAAAAAAAGCTAGTCAATATAACGATATTGACTAGCTTTTTTTTTTTGAGGGGTGGGTTACTGTCGGTGCACTCCTCGCACCACTCCGTCTGGGGCGACAGAGGGGTGTAAGCACGCACATCCGTAACCCACCCGCGACACGTCGCCTTCGTCGTTGGACCGACCACCGGAGCAGGATATTAAATAACTAACTGCAGGATGTCGGTTTTTCGTGACGGTGTACGCGTGCATCGAAAAATTTACTATCATAACTCTTCCCTAACACGTAAAAGAAGTGTAAGTTCAAAAGTATAATACTAGTTTTATTATCATCGATTCCAATTATTACTCGGTTAATGGAAATATGATTTATCATCTGTATCCCACAGCTTCGCTTCTCTATTATGCCAGGCCATCAATAAGTCTTTTATCCCTTAGGAACATAGCTTTTTTTATAAACGAAAGATAACTTATGACTTTGCCCTAAAGTACGTACGAAATTACATGTGTGTATTTTAGAACAAGCAGAAAAGTGTATCGTTATTTTGTAAATTCCTCTGATTTTCTAGTATTTTTTATGAAGTACTCAACAGCAAAGAGGAGTTGGAGTTTAGAAATGAAATGGCAATAGATTTTTCTGCCTTTCTATAACTATGCACTCACCCCTAAGAGAAGGGGCTTAGAATAATAACGTATAGAAGGTAAGTTCACGCACAAAAAGTGAGGCATTTCAATTGGAGCCTAATGGAGCTTACACCGGAACCGTTCCGTAATGTACAAGTCATTGTTCTGCACGAACGTACGCAACTCTTAAAAAATAAATAGGTAATTATGACGGTTTGTGCATTCAAATGGTGTCACAACACATTTGAAAAATGTAAAAAGATTATTAACATTACTTTTAAAGGTAGTTCGACGATTTATGTTATTAAAAACAAAATTTGATTTCATAATTTGTATAGTGGTATGCGTGTGTACGTGTGTAATCATCTGCGCGCCATTAGTATTTTTAGATTCAAATTTTGAAAGTTCGAAGTATTGACACTATTCTTCTATACGTTATTATTCTAAGCGAAGGGGTGATGAATTGTATTCTTACTCCGTCATAACAGGAAAAATATAAAATAATTTAAATTATGCTAATTACACAAAGTTCGGGCGTAAAATGATTAATATAAAAATTATGCTATAATACTTTTTGTTTTTGAGCGAGCTATAGTCTGGACGCATGCTATCTATTTCGTTCGGAATGACGAAAGAGTGGCGCGCAACCCCATAATCCACCATATTCCCTCGCCTTTGTCATTAGACCGACCACTGGTACCTAGTCCTTGACATCTGTGCCCAGGCCGTCATACTATAACACTTACCAACTCTGAGCAATTTTTGAAATTAAATAAAATCTTCAAATGATTTAAATAATAATCTGTAAATATAAGTTACTATCGTCTGTTTCCCAATTGGAAATTTAACCCAAATCTGTTTAGTTTTTTTTTGTCTAGTCCAGTTTTTAAGTCCAGAAAATCTTTTACCTATGTGCCGACTTCCATCCAAGTTTATACAACGTATTTATAATCTTTTTTATTTATATTATAACATTTTTATGCAAGTATTTATAATACTTTTTTAATAAACTAGTCCTTGCACTAAAAACACATGCCAAGAATATTAAGAATAGGCAATTAACTGATGAATGTAATCTTAAAACAACTCTTTATGAATCTCAAAAAGTCTTAACTAAGAAATTTGTCATTACTGAAAATCTTGTCTTAGGCTATCTACACACCAGCGCGGCTTTAGAAGTTGCGAGGCGATCCATTTTGCCGGCAGCCCAACAGTCGCGGCATGTGGTGTTCATAATTAAGGATTGCCAGTGCTAGCTGTTGCTATTATAAGCATTTGAAGCTGCGTCCTTTCCTTGCAAACCGCACACCTGATGGTAAGTGATACTGACCTTTGCAGTATGAGGGGTATAGCCAGGCCGTTGGCTAACGTGAAGAAAATACTTTTTTAAACCTCGTTTAAAGAATGACATGTCATAGGGCTCGGGAAACATAACAGCAAGTAATTCATTCCAAAGCTTGCACGTACGTGCGAGAAATGATCGCTGGAAACGTACAGTTGAAGACCATAACGCTTCCAGGTGAAATGGATGAACCCTACTACGATATCGAATGGTACGTTAGTAAAATGGTGACGGTGGTACCAAGTCAAACAGTTCCTCGGAGCACTGCCTATGAAAGAGTCGGTAGAGTACACAGAGTGATCCAAAGTCTCTCCGCTGCTCCAGTGACTCCAATCCTTCCGTAAGTTGCGTTGTTGTTTTTTAATTTATTTCAGACCACTCAAACAATGTCGAGATAGACTTACAAGAAGACAAAACAAGGAAACAACTTCAACACAAGCCACAGATACAGACAAACAGCGGACAGCTCCACCACAACCACGGCCACGGTATGGGAAACCTCGTCCCCAGACTACAGTCCACACACCACAAGCGACGGAAGGACACATTGGACCATATGAGGTTATCGAATTATACGACTTGCAGTCGTGTTCCTGAGAGACCCCAGAATGTTCAATGCACATTGAACATGCAACGCAGCAAATTCAAAAGTAGAGCATGTCAACATACAAGTAAAGCATGTCAACATACAAATGTGCAACATTCGCACTGACATGATTAAAGACACTGCGTTATACTTTACACTTACGACACACTAACACAAAATGGTATATGTGTGTATTAGCAATAAGTAGTATATAAGGTGTACATTTTGTAAAATAAATCAGATTTGAATTTATTCATCTCTCAGTTACATCCCTCTCACTGTGGCCAAGACACCCTTAGCCGTCAGTTCTGATCAGTCTAGTGAGTTTGCTTGACTGGCAGTGAGAGTTACCAATCCTCCACCCAAACCTCCATCTCACTGTGGCCAAGACACCCTTAGCCGTCAGTTCTGATCAGTCTAGTGAGTCTGCTTGACTGGCAGTGAGAATTACCAATCCTCCACCCAACATCCATCTCACATCTACCTGTCACCTTAGGTATCGCGGTGCAGGTATCCCATCAGATAGGCTAAGAACTTAAGGGCTTTAGGTACTTCAAACTATAACCTTAGGTTCTTCTGTCAAACACGGCGTTAGTCCACTAGCCCAGACTACGCCTGGACAGTATCTAAATGTTCGTTCTGTTACAGGGCACCACAAAGAAAGTTTTAAAAAAAAAAGAATTTAAGAGTTCTCGAAATTATTTAATATAATTATACAAATTTGATAAAATGAATTAGAAATTGTTCACGAAATAGAAACGAAAAGGCGAGTTTACGAGATGGTGATCAATGGTAGACTGACTTGCCCGTCAAACCTCTCAGCTCGGATGGTGGACAAAAGTGCTGATGTGGCGCTTTCTGTCAGCATCTTTCATATTAATCGAAATATATAACAGTTCGATTCCTAGTCAGAACAATTCCTTGCCATGTAATGCAATGTTCCATTATTCCAACAATGCAATGTTCATTCCTAGTATAGGTATAATTCTTTTATAATTTTCAAGTTACACACAATGCAAGGGTTTCTTGCTTGTTTTCTTGGTACAAGTTGTTATGGCTATTTCTTAATGGAAACCTTTAGATTATCATCCTCATTGTAGCGATCGACGCTTCACCCATCCTATACATTGCAAAAATTTCGGCAATAGTTTTATCGCCAGTCGCCTGCCGGACGTCAACCCTTCTTGGGAATGTGTTTACATACCAATAGATGGAGTGGATTTGAGTAGGGTTTAGATTAACAATTGGACCCCGTAGGTAGCCCTGCGATCGACTTCAAGGAGAATTCCTTCTATTTATTTAGATTTGAATACATGTAAGTATAATATATATCATGATGATAATCATCATCTTTATCATCATCTCAACCCATACTCGCCACACTATTGGGCTCAAGCCTCCTCCACTATGAAAAGGAAATTGACCTACTATACCTTGCTGATCAGATGTGTTGGTATAGCGTTTTATTTCGTGTTTTCCTTGTCTTGCATAGGCATTATATGCATATTTTATTCCTTAGTCGTCTTTTACGACACCCAAGAGGGGGTGAATTGTATTCTTATTCCGTTACCACACAGGGAATTTTATGCCCAATATAAATACAGAAAAATTTTTATTATATTCTTTAACTAAAAATGTTATTAATTATGAAATAAAATAGGGAACGTTGTGGAACGTTAATATATAGGGAACGTTGTGGAATGAATGTAGATGTAGTGACAAGGATTGAGAAAGGTATATTTAGTTGGTTCGGCCATGTAGAGAGAATGAATGAAAGGAGACTAACAAGGAGAATTTATAAGGCGAATGTGAATGGAAGTGTTGGAAGGGGAAGACCGAGGCGGACGTTCCACAATCAAATCGGGGACGTTCTTAAGAAAGGCCAGGTTAGGAGTACACTGAACCGAAGAACATGTATGAGGCGATTATTGAATGTGGACGAGGAGAAAGTGGTATGTCAAGATCGTAGCAAGTGGAAGGAAGTGGTCTCTGCCTACCCCTATGGGAAAGAGGCGTGATTATATGTATGTATGTATGAAATAAAATATTTAGTTCGAGTAAAAGAAATATCTGTAAATAATACTATTGATACTGTTTGTATAGAAACGCCACTATGTCAGTCCGCATCCAGAATAAGAGTATGCAACCAATCCAGTTGCAGAGAGGTGTGAGACAGGGAGACGTCATCTCTCCGAAACTATTCACCACTGCGCTGGAAGATGTCTTCAAGCTCATAGACTGGACCGGACTCGGCATCAACATCAACGGCGAATACATCACTCACCTTCGACTTGCTGACGATATCGTAGTCATGGCAGAATCCATGGAAGGTCATGGCACTATGCCCAATGACCTCAGCAGGGTATCTCAACTAGTGAGTTTATAAATGAACATGCACAAGACGAAAGTCATGTCTAATGCCCATGTCATTCCTGTACCGGTCCTAGTTGGGAATGCGATTCTCGAAGTTGTGGATCATTATGTTTATCTAGGACAAGCAGTCCAGTTAGGTAGATCCAATTTCGAGAAAGAGATCAGCCGACGAATGCAACTCAGTTGGGCAGCGTTCGGGAAACTTAAGAGGATCTTCTCGTCCAATATTCCGCAGTGTCTGAAAACAAAGGTTTATAACCAGTGTGTGTTACCAGCGATGACTTACGGCACTGAAACGTGGTCTATAAATGTCGCCTTCATAAAAAAGCTCAAAGTCGCTCAGCGTGCTATGGAGAGGGCTATACTCGGTATTTCTCTACGTGATAAAAGCTGGAACACGGCAATCCGTAGAAGAACGGGTGTAACCGACATAGCCTGCAGAATTAGAACGTTGAAATGGCAATGGGCAGGCCACATCGCTTGTCGAACCGACAACCGTTGGTGAAGAAAGGTTCTTGAGTTGCGACCACGAATCGGACGGCGCAGCATAGGACGACCCCCCACTAGGTGGACTGACGACATTCAAAGTCGCAGGGAATCGTTGGATGCTAGTGGCGCAGGACCGTTCCGAGTGGCATTCTCGTAGCGAGAATTGGACATATCCAGTAGTGGACGTCTGTAGGCTGATGGATGGATGGATGCAAAAGAAATATCTACAATAAATAGAATGGATATTCATTATTTATATTAGTAAAATTATAATAAGCAACAAGGTAAGTTCTTTTAATGAATTTTACATTATTGCTGAATTTGTAATCATGCGAATAACGCAATATAAATAAGACGAACGAAAATTGTTTCGTTATATTTTGCCCCGGGCATTATTAATTCGACTCAGCTGTTTCCGGGAAGCTTTTGGAACAAGTAGAGATTTAAATATATGAAAATCAATTGATAATATTAATAACAAATATACTTTTTTGTTAAAGACAACTCTCTGCACTAAGGAAATAATTCTTGTATTGACTTTACAAACATATAACTAACGGACACAAATTACATCCCGACTCAGAACAACAATTTGTTGATCGTACAAAGTGTTGTCCTGCGCGGGATTCGAACCCGTGACACCGACACTGTAAGTCGGTATCTTAACCTCTACGCCACATGTGTAGTCTTTTGTTCTACTTCCTTCTTTCTTTCTTTTTACATCCCATATCCATCTATTACCGTGTGGTGATGGAGTAAGAATACAATTCACTACCGACTTTATTCCCGTGGGTGTCGTAAAAGACGACTAAGGGATATTATATACAAATAACATCTATACAACAGAAGGAAAACTCGACATAGAAGCCTATATGACCAGCGCGATATAGCAGGTCAATTTCCCTTCTGTTATGCAGGAGTCCCGAGGCCAGTAGTGTAACTTATATAGGCTGAGATAATGATGACAATAGATTCAACTATTGAACATAATCCTCCTTTATAATGAGATAAAAAATAGTCTAATATTCCAAAAATAACTAGCCAAATTGATAGGCAGAAAAAAATTTATCAGTCTTAGGCAACTTTTAGGACCTGCATTAGTAAGCGCTAATAAGGTATATATTTTTTTAAATCGAACTCTAAGAAACGTTAACTAATCGAATGGTGATGGGAATAAAGAGAAGATACATTGAGATTTGAGCACGCCGCCCTTCCGCCTCTTAATACATTATTATTGTGGTGACAGAGTAATAATCTATGGTCACCTTTTCCACGAGTGATTACAGAATACGACTAAGAGACTCAAATACGTAATATCGCTAAAAATAAGGCAAAGTCGAAATAAAACATTATAACAATACCGACTAGCGTTGTATACTAAATCAATTTTCCTATCGATGTAAAGGAACTCCCATTGTTGCATTCAAGCCGAATGCAACAATGGGAGTTGAAATAGGGACAACGACTTTATTATTTTGAAAAATCAACTTAATAGTATTTCAGTATATAAGTCCCACTATTGGGCTCAGATTTCCTTAACAGTGGAAAGGAAATTAACCTACTATTCCACGCTGGTCAGACGTCTTGGAATAGGGTTTTATATAGAGTTTACCATCTCGTACATAGATGTTATCTGCGTATTATACTCCATAAGTCTTTTATGATACCCATAGGTAAGAGAGGGGGGTGGTTAATTGTATTCTTAATCCGTAACCACACAGGCTTAATATATACGTATTTATTTCTAAAAGAATAAACAGCTTGATGGACATATTCATATTGCGCCTAGTTCATCATTATCATCATCTCAGCCCATATACGTGCCGCTGTTGAGCTCGGATCTCCTCTACGATGGGAGGGAAATTAACCTACTATTCCTGATTAGACGTGTTGGAATACAGTTTTAAATCGAATTTATCTTACATAGATGTTATCTGCGTATTATAATTCCTTAGTCGTCTTTTACGACACCCATATGTACCAGAGGGATTGGTTAATTGTATTCTTACTCCGTAACTTTAATATATACGTGTTTATTTCTAAAAGGATAAACAGCTTGATGGACACGTTCATATTGCGCCTAGTTATTGGGACAATATATAAACAAAGAATATAATATGTATGGGCAAAGTTCCAGTTCATACTATTCATAGTTTCTTATCAGCAAAACCTAATAACACTTTTTGCTTGTCCCAGAAATCAAATCATGTTAGTTATCGCTGAAATATGGGCATTGCGTTTTCTTTTATCAAATTAGCTTATATACGTTCTGCTACCGAGCTCAAGCCTCCTTCATAATGGGAGGGAATCTAATTTATTATGCTACGCTGGTCAGAAGATTTAGTAAAGGGTTTTATGTAGAGCTTTTCTTCTCTTGCTTTTATCTGCATATTATACCCCTCGCCGTCGTCTTTTACAACACCACGGGCAAGTGACATGGTTAATTGTATTCTTCCTTCCTACTAATATTATAAACGCGAAAGTTTGTATGTGAAGATGGGAAAATGTGAAGATGCGACGATGTTTGTTGCTCTTTCACGTAAAAACTACTGAATATCCATTCCATTGATGAAACTTCACAATAATATAGCTTACATATCAGAATAACACATATGGTATAATTTGTCCCGATATTCTCACGGGAAGAGGAAGTGCGGGTGAAACCGCAGGGCGTTGCTAGTACTTCATAAACATACGGAAACAGGCGTAACTATTTTGGCCCTAACGCTAATCATCCTTCTGGTAGATAATGGGGTCTCCTTTACGTTTAGTCTGTTGATTTTTATTCAGCAAATGGAATATTATTAAAAAAAAAAATCCACAATAAAATATCAGAATGTTATCTAAATAAATTGTCAAAAATTTATTATATAAAATCTGTATTACAACGACCTTCGCACAAGGATTCAGCCAAAATACATCACAACAACTGCCTCTTATCAAAGACTGAACATTTGCAACCAATAACAGTACAATTGAATATGGAGACCCTACTCACATGGCAACACCAACGAATCAAGACTGTTTATAACTTCTAAAAACATTCTTATTCCATTGTCATTAGATTCAAATTAACTGTATATATAAGATGGTATTTATATTTGACACGAAAACTCATGAATAGATATTGCGATGACAAAACCGCGTAAAATTGGAGTTTGGTAGGACGGGGAATTATTGTTTTATATCTTTAGTACTGCGTTTAGGACGAATTACTACCAAGGGATGCGTAAAATAGTTATATTTACAAGGATACATATATGTATGTTGACAGATATACTAGCTATGTTAAGATACTTTGTATTCTTAATATCGAGGGGTGACAGGCTATTTGGTTTAAGCGACATCTAGGGTGATATTGAGTTATATACATATTCGCAATCAACGAATTTTCTCCGTCGAATGATATCGAATTCATTAAAATCAGCGCACTTTTTTTCAACGCTGAACTCTTTTACACTTTCCATACGCTGAAAAACGAGGGCTTAAGGCAATTTGTATTAAGCGACATTTATCTTTGTAACTAAAGGTACGTTTTATTTAGTATTAGCATCAAGAATTCGATGTTTTTAATTGAATTTTAATTAAATTTACCCCATTGAAATAGCTCAAGAAGTTTTATATATTGTTATGTTTTTTTTCTAAATTTAAACTTTAAATGGCCTCCTGTAAAGTTACAAAAATGTCGCTTAAACCAAATAGCCTTTCACCCCTCGAATTATGATAGAGTGAGAATACAATTTACTTTTGCTTTTCTGCAGTTATAAAGATGTGTGAGGAACATAAGCATAGTATTAGGTACAGCATGGAAAGCTAGAAATTTTTATTTCTATACGAACGAATTCACGTCAAATATTAAAGTTACACTTCGTTTGGCGCGTTAGAGCAAAATGATGAGAGTGAATTTATACGATGCGCATGCATGCCATCACAAAAAACCCTGAAGTTTGCTGGTTAACATTGTGTCTCAAATTTTAACTAGATAATGCGCGATAATAAAACTTCCAATGTATTAAATACATTTTGTCTGTTATTAGTGTCGTTTTTACTACCAACCTTGAATAACGCGAAAGATAAAAATTTTAGAAAGATTTTCTTATTACACTAAAATAATATAAGTTATTACGTGCGTATATAAGTACAAACACTTTTTTCTATAGAGGGATTGATATATGTGTAAAACTCATAAACGTAAGAGAGAAAAATCTAGAAGTTTTTATTTCTCTTGATGCGTGAAATCACGAAAATGGGCGAAAATCTCTATCAATGCGTTTTACTGGTTTTTACCCACAATCCATTTGAGCGCCATTACACCGAGCATGTTACCGAAATAAAGGAATAAGTCCGGGTAACTTGCTTAATTGATGATAACAGAACAGGCTCCTGCCTGCATTCCGCCCTTCTGTCGGCCCGGACATTTAACAAGGTGCCTAACCAAAAAGTAATCTATACAAAAACTGTAGAACGCATGTAATTTTAGAAAAACAGTGCTATTTTATTTTAAAGGTATTTATTTTGATTTAAGCATATTTTCTTTTATAGGTTTAAATTTTATAGAATTCTTTTATAATTTTCTTTACTTTATCCGTATGGTGACGGAATTAGAAAATAATTCACTACTCTCTATCTTGCCTGTGGATGTTCTAAAGGAAGACTAAGGAATATAATATGCATATAACATCTATGAAAAAGGAAAAAAACTCGAAACAAAATCTAACCAGCATGGTATAGTAAGGTCAATTTCGCTACTATTGTGGAGGTGGCTAGAGTCCAGCAATGGAACGTAGCCGAGATGATAATGATGAAGAAGTTATATTCTTAAATTATGTCTGTGTTTTTAGTAGTTTAACGAGATAATAATAAATGCTTTTATATCTTTCATTCTCTTTACTCTTAACCCTTAATCCATGACCACGCGGGCTAAAAGTAATAAAAAAAAGTAGGGAGATAAAATATTTCTATAATATAGTAAAAATTGTTAACAAAAGAAGCACGCAATAAAACAAATAATGATAAAAGATGAGTTTTCCCTTTAACAACAATAGAAATAACCGCTTCTATTTTACGATGTTAAGAAATTGAATGGATAATTTGAAAAACAGTATTAGTAACACTCAGTGAATTTTGGCGGTATATTTTTAGAATTTTAGTAAATAAATTATACGAAACAATGGTTTAGACGCCCACAATTTACATTGTGAGGGTGTCAATCGAGACTGAAATGAATTGACAAAATAAACTCGCTTATCGAATCTTAATAATGAAGAGTTGATTTACGACAGGGTACTTTATTCAATCAATTTGTATGCTTTAGTAATTAATTTAGGCAGGTTTTTGAATAGTATTGATAGGACTATTGATAGTTGTCTGTCTGCAGCCGCGGGCCGGTCCGTCCGGGGTAGTACCACATTCACAGAAAATCAACGTTCGAGTAGTAGCAATTTGTTACTGCATTTCGTTCGGTGAGCGAGAGAGCCGGAAGCCCAACTTTCTGAAGGTGTTTGCGTGTGATGGGTTTCAGTGATGCTTTTAGTACCACCGAATCTCATTGCACACATTCACACTCCCTTCAGTTTCTTCGCAGTAGGTAGCGACCTTACAAAAGGCCATAAGTGGCAGCAACACTTACCATCAAGTGTACTGTTTGTACATTTGCCACCAACTGCAATAAAATAAAATAAAAAAGTTCCATGAAAAAAAAATATGAATACATTTTTTTAAGACAACATCCTGTAGTAAGGAAATAATCCTTGTAACTAATTTTGAGGAGGCGGAAGACTTGTATGTAATGTCCTCCGATAAAATTAACAGATTAAAATTACACTCAGATTGAGAATAAAAATTAGTGGATCACATAAAGTATGGCACGGTATGTCCAGTATCTTAACTATCTGTGCAGTGAAAGTCAAACAATGTGTCAATGTATTCCTTTCTTTCCTACAGTGCTGATAAAACTGTGCAGACATCACTACAGTTGTTTTGTTACATATTTACATTCTATTTATACACAGACCAGCATGTTATCTGTATATTATTATTAATAATAATAATAATAATAATATGTATTTATTTCAGGCCAATTGCCCATTTTTTTTTTGTTAGTAATACATTTTAAAGCTTATAAACTACTGTTAGTAATAATAGTAATAAACATATTTCCTTACAACTATTTTAAAACTATACTAAGTCTACACCTTACCTACAACAGGTCTATGTAGACGCAGCCAATGTCCCAGTATGGGACTATCCCACCTGTCCATTATAGTCCTAAGGATGTTGTTGACACTGCCGCGCACCCTGTGCATAATAGAGGCACATCTTTTCCTTACAATAGCTTGGAAACCATCTATTGCAGAATCGGCGAACATGCCTGAGGCACTACAGTAACGCGGCAGTCCCATCAACACCCTAAAGGCATTATTATATTGTATGCGTAGAGCGTTGTATGCCTTCTGCGTATAGTTAACCCACAGACTGCACGTGTAAAAGGACTGGCAGAATGCTGTAAATAGCGTTGCCTTAACCTGTTTTGTACATCGTGCAAATCTGTGGGCCAACATGTTGCATCGGACAGCCAACGATCTACGCTCGCGCTCCATGTCACAGTCATCTTTAAGATCCTCCGTGACCCAGTGACCCAGATACTTAAAGCGAGTGACCTTGTTCAGAGCACGTCCATAAAGTTTTATTGGTGGTATGTCGTCGTAATATTTTGTACCAGCCTTAAACACAAGGAACTCACTTTTAGCCACATTGTATCGTAGGCCATGGGCCTCAGCGTACCTTTCGCATATGTTCAACAATATTGTTAAAGCATTAACTGATGGGCTCAGCAATACCATATCATCAGCATAATTTATGTTGTTTACACATACTCCGTCTATGTGACAGCCTAGATAGGTATTGCTAAGCTCAGCAATCAACCCGTTGATATACAGACTAAAAAGTCTCGGGGAGGTCAGGCCACCTTGTCTCACTCCACATTCGAGCCTGTACGTATTGGACAGTGAACCTGCCCATCTAACACAATTTGTTTGGTTACTGTACCAATAACGCACCAATGATATAACAGATTTATCCACTGTTGTGACCGTGGACAATTTTTCCCAGAGAAGATCGTAAGACACCAGATCGAACGCCTTAGAAAGATCTAAGAAACAGGCGTTTACAGGTGTTTTTCTTGCGGTGTAGTACTGGACGGTATGCTTGAGAGACAGTATTGCAGTTTCTGTAGAGAGCCCTGGTCGAAAACCAAACTGTGCATCACTCAGTTCTATTTGGGATGCCATGTGTCTGTCAAGAAGACCGTCCAGTACCTTGGCCAGTACAGTGGCAAGCGATATAGGTCTGTAGTTTGTATGATCTGATGTGTCACCCGTCTTATTTTTAATAATAGGCACTACGTAGGTTCTCATTAAGTCTGCCGGCAGATAAGAGTGACTTAAACATAACGTGTAAAACATTGACAGTACACCTGGAAGGCAATTACCAGCGCCTTGAAGATGCTCGATGCTGAGATGATCATGCCCTGGAGATTTACCCCTTACCATATTTTTTATTATATTAGCAACATCTTCAGCTGAGAAGCTAACATTCAAATCCGTGAACATCTCAGAATCGACCATCTCCTTTGATGGACCTAGTGGAGCTACAACTTTAAACTGCTCCATAAACATATTAGCTATTGCAGTTGGATCGTGCTGACCCGCTACAGTCACTGGTACACCCGGTCCAGGCTGTAACTTGTTTGTATTTTTCCAGAAACTTGAAAAATCCTTAGATCTTTGGTTCTCCGCCAAAATATCCATTTTAATTTGAACCTGGTTGTTCTGACACCATTTTAATCTAGATTTAAAGATTTTTCTAGTTTCAGACATCCTATTATATAAATAGCCCGAACTAGACTTGCCTGATGAAAGCCAGTGCTGAAATGCAAGCCTCGCCTCCCCATGAGCTTGTTTAACATGTTTATTCCAGCCCACTATATACTTAAATTTCCTACATACCCTATCCTGAATAGAACACTGGGCAGCCTCCGAGAGTATATCCACAATGTTGTTATACATTTTACTAATTATTTCCTTATGACTACAATTATTATAATAGGTATTTGCACAATCTAATAACTCCACAGGCAACTGAATTTCTTTTAATTTTTTGTGACATATTTCTCTATATTTATTTATCTCACTAACTGTTCTTTCACCCCATGTAATATTATTTCTATTTATTGTCGGTATAACAACTACAGGTTTTATCATGTTAAAATTACATTGTAATAATACAGGCATGTGGTCTGACCAATATGTATCGTACAATACTGTAGCACTAACAAGTAGCCGCCTCGCGGCCTCGGTCACTAGGCAGTGATCTAGCCAGCGCTGGCAGCCGTGCGCATCGCTCACATATGTGTACGTATCGCGCGGTAACAACTCCAGGTCCGGTCAGGTTAATAGATTATAAGAAATACAAAAAAGAATGTAGACACCATGAAAAAAAAATAATAATAAAACAATTCCGGTGGAACAGAAGGTATATCTTTCAATGAACATTTGGCCGAAAATATTCAACCATCGACGAAACTAGTATCAATAGAATTTATGGCATAAATGGTCATGGTATTTTAACTCTGTTAGTCTTGTGCAATAGTGTCTTGTGCACCGATCAATCCAAAAGAGATCAATTTTATGCTGGTATTTCCAAACCAATGCCTGAATATTGCATATCTATATATAAATACGTGAAGCAAAAACTTTGACCCCTTTTTACGAAAATTATGTAGATGAACAAGTATGAAATTTGGCACAGTTGAAATATATAATGAGGAGAAGTGCATAAAACTCAAATTTCATATAATAATGGATTAGAAATACATTAAATTCATTAAAAAAGGCATTACGCACACTACAACGCAATCGCTACACACGCACACGCACGTTTGTGTGACTGTGTTGCGTAGTAACGCTTATACACTTTTGTTTACGGTTAAAATCTCTGATCGAACTGAATGTCAAACAACCATAATTATGATGACAATGTCTAATAGAAATTTGTGCTTATATATTAGTTATTAGTGAAATACAGCTTGCTCAATTTACAATTATACATAAATAAAATTAAAGAAAATTGTGTAGCAGAAAAATTACTTAAAATGAATTATGGCAGAATTTTGACCACACGCCGACCACTAGTTTTTATAAAATGACTTCACCTAGACGTTCACAGTAATGAACTCTTTTTTCCGTTTCGGTGCTATTTTTTTATTCCTAAGTCTTAGAATAATAACGTATAGAAGGATAGTATCAGTACTTCGAACTTTAAAATTTGAATCTAAAAATACTAATGGCGGGCAGACGATTATACACGTACACACGGAAACCACTATACAAATTATGAAATCAAATTTTGTTTTTATTAACATAAATCGTCGAAATACTTTTAAAAGTAATGTTAAAAACCTTTTTATGTTTTTCAAGTGTGTTGTGGCACCATTTGAATGCAGAAGCTGTCATAATTACCTATTTATTTTTTAAGAGTTGCGTACGTTTGTGCAGTGCAATGACTTGTACATTACGGGACTGTTCCGGCGTAAGCTCCATTAGGCTCCAATTGAAATGCCTCACTTTTTGTGCGTGGACTTACCTTCTATATGTTATTATTCTAAGTCCTAAGTATAATTTGCTGAATTTTTTTGCACTAATATTTTTAATCAAACTAATCTCAATTACAAATCGTAAAAATATTTACTTAATTATTTCCATATAGAACTGGAAAAGGAATACAATTCACAATTTCTTAACCCATAGGTATCGTAGCTGGCGAAGATTATTGCAAGAGAAGGAAATATAAAGGCTTAACAACTCGTCTAACCAGCGTGGTATAATAGATTTTGTACGCTAGACTTGGCTTGTAATTGCACCCCCATTATGTAGTAAGCTCGTATTCGCTAGAAGAAAAAGATAAAGAATTTTACATAGATAATAGCTCAACAAATAAGAAAATAGTACAGCTTGTTAGAAGGTGAAATACGCGTCTTCTAACATTAAATTGCAAATATAAATTGAACTCACAATATTTATTGCTTAGCGAACTGTAAAAATAATTGGCATAGAAAATTTTGTGAAGGTTAATCAAGATGTCTATTTACTTTTTGTTGTTTATTTAATTCTTTCGAAGTTTCCGTTTGAAGTATTTTTTATCGACATTTTATCGAGAATTATTGGTTTCTTTAAAATTCTTTCTTTTTTATAACATATTATTTTCTATTTGGCCCGAGCTTTGTTCACAATGAGGCCATAGTCACAGTCAAGTTTATAAACTCCTGCATCATGTAGAGCTATCTGGCACTTGTCAGCGTGAAACCACCCACAGTTGAGCGCCTTCCTGCAGTACAATTAGTGTAAAGTCACAATTAAACAAGATTGACTGCGTTTTGAAACGGACTTCCATAAAAAGTTATTTTAAGCCACTGAAGAGGATTCGTCAATTCTTACTACCTATTATTTTTAATTCCATCCATCCATCAATCAGCCTACAGACGTCCACTGCTGGACATAGGCCTCCCCACGAGAATGCCACTCGGAACAGTTCTGCGCCACTTGCAACTTCCAACGGTTCCCTGCAACTTTGAGAATATCGTCAGTTCACCTAGTGGCGGATCATCCTACGCTGCGTCATCCGATTCGTGGTCGCTCAAGAACCTTTCTTCCCCAACGGTTGTCGTTGTTATTTTAATTACATTCATTTAATTTTATATCAAATATTGCGTTGCTGGAATATCGGACATTTTAAATTAATTGAAAAAAGATTAGTAAATATTAATGATAATAACTAAAAAATAAATACATATAATTTCCTTAATTTTAATATATTTCATAATATAGGGTAGCGCTGAATGAGCTATATGGTTTAAATGGTTTATAACTTTTTTATTTATGCGATTTATGTAATCTTATTTTTTTGAAATACAGTATATTAATGGGGAATTTTTCGCAATTAGCTTTGAAAGATGATATCCTGTAAGTGATGCCCATTTTCTGCTTCGCACATACCTACTCTTTTTAGCATATTTTGCATAACTTTTCGCAAAATTTCGGGTGTAATGGCCATAATTTCATTTCAAATATTGGTTTTTAATTGGAGTATGGTTCTTGGTTTGTTAAAGTACACTTTTTCTTTCAAATATCCCCAAAGAAAACTGTCAGGAGCTGTTAAATCTGGTGAACGTGAAGGCCAGTTAAAATCGCTTGTGCGCGAAACAATGCGTTCGCCGAATATGCTTTTCGCTTTTTCACGGAAACGAATGGCATATTTAAGCCGTTGCTGGTAGTCTGTCGTCTTCAATTCTTGCACAAGTTGAACTTTATATGGGAACAAGTCTAATATACTCAAAATTCTCTGCAGCGAGCGCCGTGATAGTCCAAGTTGTGTCGAACGCCTCCTTGTTGATGTTGATGGACTATGTTGCACGCTTTCCCGTACACGTTCAATATTTTGACCAGTGTGCACGGTAGGTGTTCTTCCGGCACCAGGAAGGGTTCTTACAGACCTATGTTGACAAAAATTTCCACTCAAATGGATTATTGCTGACGCTGTGGGTGTAATGCGCACATTAAAATAACGACGATATGCACGCTGTGTCAAAAGAATAGACTGTTAGTTTGAAAAATAAAATTCAATTATTTTTGTATATTGTTCGATCGTGTAATAGTTCATAATTAATTCCCCAAGTCTTCTTCACAAAATGCTGAAAAAGAACAACTAATTAACAAAGTTATAAAGAATTCAAACCATATAGCTCATTCTGCGTCACCCTATATAAAGATATTAAAATTAATGTTCAGCCATTTTCGTATGGCGATGGAGAAAACAATACATCACCCTTTTCTTGACCGTGGATGTCGTATAAAATGACTGAGAAATATGTGATGCTAGAGAAATATGCGATAATATTTATGTAAGAGAAGAGGAACTCGAAATAAAACCATATATCAATACGTGTTACTGGCGCGATATAGTAGGTCAAATTCCTTCGCATTGTGGAGGAGACCCGTGCCCAGCATTGAGATGTATATGATGATGATGGTGAAGACCATTTTAGGAATATTATCGCGTTTTAACTATTTCCACGTCTAATATTTATCATCATACATAATCGTGAAAAGATATTTTTTTAAGACATTACCCTGCACTAAGGAAAGAATCCTTGTATTCATTACTAACGGACACAAATTACATCCAGACTCAGAATTTATAAATCGCACAAAGTGTTGTCCCGCGTGGGATTCGAACCTACGACACTGGCGTTACGGGTTCTTAACCATTACCCCATCTGTACTGTTAAATATATACGTAATTATACTAAAAGCATGTAATTATTTCTGCGTGGTGACGGAGTAAGAATACAATTCACCACTCCCTATCCGTGGATGTCGTAAAAAACGACTAAAGGATATAATATGCACAAAACATCTGTATAAGAGAAGGAAAACTTGAAATAAAATTCTATACCAACATGTCTAACCATATATAGGTATAGTAGGTCAAATTGCCTCCCATTGTGGAGGAGGCCCGAGCCCAACAGTGGGACGTATGTGGGCTGCGATCATGATGATGATGATCTAAGTAAGGTATCATTTCATTTTTATTATACGTAAAAAAAAAATATTTCATATACGTCTACTTTAAAAATCATTACAGGAATAATTAACTTGACTTCGCTCTGTTAAAACACGTTCAAGCTTTATCAAAGTCAAAAGACCCATTTGTATGCATATTATAAGCTAAGGCACCAGAAATTGCCAGTGAAAGATGACGTCATAATTTATAAATTTTCAAAACGCGGCCAGCGTTCATCTAGCTGGTCTGAATTAGTTATGACGGAAGCGTAAGTGGGTCCGAAGCCGTGTGAATATTATTTTGTTAACGAGACAACATCGCATGAAAACATAAAAGCTTTCTAAATTGTACTGCAAATACTTTTTTTTATAAAGTCATCATCATCATCATTTTAGCTTATACACGTTCCCCTGCTAGGCTCGGGCCTTCTCTACAATAGGAGGGCAATTAACCTTACTATACTATGCTGGTCAGATAGGGTGGCATAAGATTTTATGAAGAGTATTTCTTCTCTTCATTTCAGCCTATTGCCGTCCACTGCTGGACGTAGGCCTCCCTCATATTGCGCCACAATGTGCGGTCCTGTGCCGCCTGCATCCAACGACGCCCAGCAACTTTCACTAGGTCGTCGGTCCACCTAGTGGGGGGGCGTCCTACACTGCGTCGTCCGATGCGTGGTCGCCACTCGAGAACCTTTCTTCCCCAGCGGTTGTCGGTTCGTCGAGCGATGTGGCCTGCCCATTGCCACTTCAGCGTGCTAATTCTTCGTGCTATGTCGGCTACACCCGTTCTTCTGCGGATTTCTGTATTCCGGATTCTATCTCGCAGAGAAATCCCGAGCATAGCCCGTTCCATAGCACGCTGAGCGACTTTAAGCCTTGATATGAGGCCTACATTTAGGGACCACGTTTCCGTGCCGTAAGTCATCACTGGTAACACACACTGGTCGTAGACCTGTGTTTTCAGACACTGAGGTATGTTGGACGAGAAGATCCTCTTAAGTTTCCCGAACGCTGCCCAACCGAGTTGGATTCGTCGGCTGATCTCTTTCTCGAAATTGGATCTACCTAACTGGACTGTTTGTCCTAGGTAAACATAGTGATTGACAACTTCGAGAATCGCATTGCCAACTAGGACCGGTACAGGAATGACATGGGTATTTGACATGACTTTCGTCTTGTCCATGTTCATTCGTAGACCCACTAGTTGGGATACCCTGCTGAGATCGTTGAGCATAGTGCCAAGGTCCTCCATGGATTCTGCCATAACGACGATATCGTCTGCGAATCGAAGGTGAGTGATGTATTCGCCGTTAATGTTGATGCCGAGTCCAGTCCAGTCTAAGAGCTTGAAGACATCTTCCAGTGCAGTGGTGAACAGTTTCGGAGAGATGACATCTCCCTGTCTCACGCCTTTCTGCAACTGGATCGGTTTCGTACTCTTATCCCGGATACGGACTGACATTGTGGCGTTCCTATACAAACACTTCAGCACTTCGATATAGCGATGGTCGATTTGGCACCGCTGAAGGGACTGCAGCACCGCCCAAGTTTCGACTGAATCAAAGGCTTTCTCATAGTCCACAAACGCTAAGCACAGGGGCCGATTATACTCCTCGATCTTTTGTATAATCTGCCGAAGCGTGAGGATATGGTCTATGGTGCTATAGCCTTTTCGGAAGCCGGCTTGTTCGGGCGGCTGGAAGTCATCGAGCTTGCGCGTGAGTCGATTGGTAATGACCCTCGAAAACAACTTATAAACATGGCTCAGGAGTGAGATGGGTCTGTAGTTCTTTAAAAGAGCTTTGTCACCCTTCTTGAAGAACAGCACCACCACACTCCTGGTCCACGACTCTGGAACGTCGCCCCCGAGGATAACGGAATTAAATAGCTTCTGAAGGGCTATTAATACCGGCTTGCCGCCCGCCTTCAAAAGCTCTGCCGTAATTCCGTCATCTCCCGGTGCCTTACCGTTACGTAGTTGTTTGAGAGCCATTCTGATCTCGTACAAGCTGATGTCCGGGATTTCTTCGGTATAGTGCCGAGTTAGCTTGGATCTGGGATCTTGGACCAAGCCGACAACAGGATTTCGGGATGATTTGTATAACTGTCCATAGAACCTTTCGACCTCTCCCAAGATCTCACTTTGGGATGAAATGACAGTGCCGTCATCGGTCTTCAGCTTAGTCATTTGGCTTTTCCCAATAGACAGATCTTGTGCGAACACTTTCGAGCCACGATTCCGCTCTATCGCTTCTTTAATACGGAACGTATTAAATCGGCGAATATCGCGACGCACAGACCTGGAGATCTGTCTATTTAGCTGCCTATGTTTGGACCAATCGGCTGCAGACTGCACCGTCATCTCTTTTCTCCGCTCCATGAGCTCGAGAGTCTGGTCAGAAAGTTTTTTAGGTCTATTAACGCGGTGAGCCTTGAAAAATTTCGACCCAACCGCGTGGACAGTTTCCACGAACCTGTTGTTCATATCGTTCGGAGATTCGCACTCGTCCAGACATTGGAAGCGATTATGTAGTTCTAGTTGAAAGTTTTCGAGGTTCTGGTATTGGACAGATGTAGGTCGGAGTGTAGACTTCATCAAGCGTGACCGCTCGACTTTTGTATGGATATTCAATGTGCCTCGTACCATCCGGTGATCGCTCCCAGTTTTAATTCTGCTGATCACTGAGACATCATTGAATATCTGTCGTTTGTCTGACAAGATGAAGTCTATCTCGTTTTTTGTTGAACCATCGGGGCTAATCCAGGTCCATTTCCTTTGTGGCTGCTTCCTGAAGAAGGAATTCATCATAAAGAGGCTTTCCTTCTCCAGAAAATCAGCCAGTTTCTGGCCCCTGTGGTTTCTCTGTCCATATCCATGTTTCCCCACTCTCAACTCATCATCACTCCCTTTGCCTAGTTTCGCGTTAAAGTCTCCCATAACCACCGTGAAGTGGGTTTTGGACGCGTGTATGGCTTTCGAGATGTCCTCGTAAAATGCCTCCACCTCGTCGTCGGAGTATGTCGAGGTCGGTGCGTATACCTGTATAACCTTCAGCGAATACCTCTTGGTAATTCTGAGTATAAGGTACGCTACCCTTGTCGACACACTCTCGATCCTCTCCACGTTGTCTATGAGAGACTTACGAACGATAAACCCTATACCACCTTGGGACGGGTGATCGCCCTCCCGGTAGAAGAGCAAGTTTCCAGACTGGAGGATTATCGTGCCCTCGCCCTCTCTTCGCACTTCTGATAATCCTACAATGTCCCAGCGGATTTTGCTCAATTCCTCTTCCAGCTCGATGACCCTCTCGTCAGTCCTGAGTGTCCGAATGTTGTGTGTTACCAGGGCCAAGGGTCGTTTTTGTTGGTAGCCGGATCGCTGCCGGAGATTCCTCGCACCCCCCGCTCCACCACTACCGGACCCGCCACCAAAATGAGCCCGTAGGGTACCGGAGCCGCCGTGACTGGGGGCCATTTTTTTGTTGTACGCCATTTTTAAAAAGGGGATATTGCCGTAATCGCCACGCTTGGCAGGCGGGTTGGCGATCGCAGTATGGATGTTTTACGTTTCCCAGGAGAGAGCTGCTGCCCACTCTCCTGGTGAACCCTCAGCCGATTTTTACGACTCCCACGGGCAAGTAAGGGGTGGCGACACATGTATTCTCAAACCGTCGCCACACGGCCTTTCTTCTCTTGCATAGATGTTATATGCGTATGATATCCCTTAGTCGCCTTTGTCGGCATCCACAGGTAAAATAGGGAGCGGTGTATTGTATTCTTATTCCGTCACCACACGGATAATTATAAATTAATAAATTATTAAGAATATAATAGGCTTAAAAACATAATATAGCACCATTCTTTTCTTCATCATTTCATCATCATCATTTCAGCCTATCACCGTCCACTGCTGGACGTAGGCCTCCCTCATGTTGCGCCACAATGAGCGGTCCTGTGCCGCCTGCATCCAACGACGCCCATCTACTTTCACTAGGTCATCGGTCCACCTAGTGGGGGGGCGTCCTACACTGTGTCGTCCGATACGTGGTCGCCACTCGAGAACCTTTCTGCCCCAGCGGTTGTCGGTTCGTCGAGCAATGTGGCCTGCCCATTGCCACTTCAGCGTGCTAATTCTTCGTGCTATGTCAGTTACACCCGTTCTTTTGCGGATTTCCGTATTCCGGATTCTATCTCGCAGAGAAATCCCGAGCATAGCCCGCTCCATAGCACGCTGAGCGACTTTGAGCCTTGATATGAGGCCTACATTTAAGGACCACGTTTCCGTGCCGTAAGTCATCACTGGTAACACACACTGGTCAAAGACCTGTGTTTTCAGACACTGAAGTATGTTGGACGAGAAGATCCTCTTAAGTTTCCCGAAGTTCTTTTCTTGTGGGAGTCGAAAAACTGGCTTAGAAGATTCTAGTCAATCGCTAAACTAAATGGTAATTAATGTCATTTTTTTTTATTGCTGTTGATGGAAAACGAACAGTGGTGAAACAAACAACCTAATGGTGAGTGATACTGTCGCTCATGGACCTTTGCTAGGCACTACTGTCCACCGTGAATAAAGTGAAGAGAGTGTGAATGCGTGCCATGAGGTTCTGTGATACTAAAGGAATCACCAAAACTTACCACACGCAAACACCCTCAGAAAGTTAGGCTGCCGGCTCTCTCGCTCATTAAATGAAGTGCAATAATAAATTACTACTACTCAGACGTCGATTTTCTGCGAAAATTTGCCCGGACCCACTGGTTATAGACAAATAACTGTCGACAGTATGGTCCTAGTACTATAAGTTTCTATTTATAACATATAAAGAATGTCAAAATAAGAAATGATTGTAGGGGAAGTCCGGGCAAAGCGGACACCTTAATGTTTGATGGGCTATAGTTAGATAACCAATAGGCATATAAATAATCAAATGTTCAATGAGAATAAAAATTTATTAAAGTTTTTAATATAATTAACAAAAATTGCTTAATAGCAGTTCCTTAATTTTAATTGTCAATAATATTGGAACATATACCAGTATCTACTTTACCCCATAGGTCGGGCAAAGTGGATAGGACGATAAGGCAATGTGAAAACAAATACTTAGCTTAATTTTAAACTAATCAGTGCAGATATAACAAAGAAATAAGCCTTCATAAGCATTCATAAATAATATTTTTGTGACTCCATTGCTTACATTTATCACATTGGATCCAATTTTAGTTATCTCTATGTATTTCTCCCCAAAATAATAGCATACACACTGTTTTTCTTTGTTTTCCTTACCGCTATTCTTACTCTTATCTTTAACAATTATATTTTTGGTGGTTTTAGTATTTTACTTTTTCTTTGTCGCAGTATTTAAATTTATATTCATGTTTTTCATTGCTTGGCAAAGCGAATATCCTATCCACTTTGTCCGTGTGCACTTTGCCTTGCATCTATTCATTTCATTCAACCTAAGCTAAAACCAAATGAAGTGACGACAAAGTATTTGTTATCTCAGAATTAATACCTGAAAATATGCACTTAAAGGACATAATCGTACTAAACAATACATTTAACTTTTACATGAGTTATTAAAGTATTACGTACCTTGAAAAGTAATAAGAAAACTTAAATATTTGGTTTTTTCGATTTTTCTCTGGAACGCGACGCGCTCTTGCGCTAGCTCTGTTTGCCCACGAAAGCGGATGGGAGAGGGGGTGTAAAGGCGCGAGGTGTGTGTGTTCCGACATGTTCTTGACGAGAAATAAAGGGTATTCACTTTGCCTGGCCTATCCACTATGCCCGGACTTCCCTATACCAAAAAGTGACGGAGAAGTTAAAGAGTGAACGCTTAACGTAGTATAGACATGTGATGAGACAGAATGAAAATAATGCAAATTACCTTTCAGTAAAAGATGATTAGTTTTGTGAGGAGCGAAAGTAAGTCGATTTTATGTACCCCATTTTAGTATCAAACTTAGACATGTATCCGCCAATTTCTCTATAGTATTGGATTGTATAAGTAAGACCCCGTCGTCAGCGTAGCCAATCAATGAGCAGTTTTGCGGTATATGTGAGCCTTATGGATGGATTACAAAAAGAACATTGATTAAAATCACTTCAGATTTTTTGAAATCCAGCTGTGGCTTGCAGACCAGTAAACGTAAGCCGACTGTATCTTAATATATTATAATAAATTGGTAAAAAGTAGTTAACAAAGGGGTCATTGAGTCATAAAATATTAATATCCCGTCATCGACACTTAACCATTACTAGGGCGACCATGAAATAAATCAAGTCAGGATATATCTTTGCTACTTTACTGCAAAAAAAAATGAAAAATACTTCACTATCCACTCTGTTATGAATGGTAATAAAATCAAAATTATACAACAATGATTTTTACTCTAATAATTTAATTACAATTTATTTATATGTATATCGGTAAATATAATATTATGCCGAGTGAGCGCAGCTACGAATACTACTAACTCTAACATTGCTTGTAAGTATCCTAAGAGACAACTAATAGCTTTACCTGGGCCAACTCTACTGATGCCGTCTGCTTAATTACTTTCCCAGAGAGGGGCGGGCGATCACAGAATTATAGCCGTTAACGCCGAATAACGTTCGCAATGTGCGCATTTTATAATTCAATAATAATTTGATATTATGCTCTCCGAATTTTCTCCCTGAATATTATTCTCAGTGTAGCATTTCTATCCGGTAGTAGTATATTAAATTTGTTAGGTTAAATTAATAAATTGTCATAAAATAGCAATTACATATGTAGATATTTAACAACCACACCACAAACAATATTTTTTCAGATCATATCATTTTCTTTTTGTACTGGGAATAAATTCTATATCAAAATATGGGTCAAAATGTAATAACTAATTCTGTGGCGGGTAGATATAAATCTCTGTAATAACGATAACTTTTTGGACGTGAAACACCTTAGCACGCCCCTCCCTGTGAACGCTGATAAGTGTTCATAACGTCGGGCAATCAAAAACCAAATAAAACACGATAAAATCCGTAAACACAGTTGTATTTATAATGTATTTAAAAAGAAATTCATAAATTCTCAAACCGTCTAAACATGATCGATCTTTTCTGCAATAAATTAAAAATAAACACATTTTAAAGCGATAGTAAACCGAAAACAATATGATTTAGCATATATATCAAAGTGATCACTTCATTCCTAACAGACCCTTGTCATAAAACTGTCACATCACTACGAATATCGTAAACAATAATAAAATAATATTATGTCACTTGTTGCTCACTTCAGTCGTTAGGCGGCACTTTTGTCACGTACACTTAGTAATCATCACGGCGTTTTCATTTCGTCTTATAATTATGTGCATTTATGTCCTATATTTATGTACCTTTTTCTCGAAATGGAATGATAGGTTAATAATTGTCTTCGGTGGCAAATGCCAAAGCTAGCTAGGCGAAGCCTGTACGATTTAGAACCAATGAATGAAAGACTAGAATAATGATTTAAACTCTCAATTTTTTGGTTTAAGTTTTGAATTTTCATTTTACTTCGGCACCACACGGCACTAATAATATAATAAATAGTATAATAGTAAAGTCAATTTCCCTCCCATTGAGAGGTCTGAGCCCAGCAGTGGTCTTACACGTAGGTTGAGATGACGATGGTAGAACGGTCGTTCCCACCCTAATCTTTGTAAACATTTAGACTGACTACTGGTATCAAATCTTTGTCATCCGTGGCAGATGGAAGTAACTCTTAGGGAAAAAACCAACTATTATGGCGCAATGAACTAGGCATAACCTGTACGATCTAGAATGAATGCCTTATAATGAACTATTTATAGTGAATGAATGAACGAACATTAGAACGGAAATTGACTTACAAGCTAGTCAGTCGGGTTAGCATAGGGTTTTATTTCAAATTTTGTTTTTCTTGAGTAGTTATTATGTGCATAAGATTAGTCGCCTTTTACGTCACCCACGGGAAACTAAGGGGGTAGTGAATTTTATTCCTACTCCGTCCCCGGACGGAATAAATTTTTATCCATCATTATTAAAATGCATGGTGTATACTAAAATATTTACTGCAAACATTTGCGGTTGCTACTACTTCCAAGCCAGCTCAATGAATCGAAAATAAATACAAAAATTTCAATTTTAATATGAACTGAATACTGTTTTTAAAGTTGTCGGTTTGAGACCATAATCTGCTTATTAATTTACCAATAAAAATAAACGGCGCTGAAATAAATGTATTTATTCTTTATAGTTTGTCGTTTTTCTGGCAAATAAAAACAGATTTGATCATGTAGATATACATGTGGATATCATCATCATAATGATGATGATAATCATTTCAGCTCATATATACGTCCCACTTTGGAGCTCGAGCCTCCTTCACAATGAGAGAGAAGTTGGCCTACTGTACCACGTTGGTCAGACGGGTTGGTATTGTGTTTTGCTTTAAGTTTTCCTTCTCTTCATCACATCATCATTTCAGCCTATCGCTGTCCACTGCTGCACGTAGGCCTCCCTCATGTTACACCACATAATGCCATCCTGTGCCGCTTGTATCCAACGACGCCCAACAATTTTCACCAGGTTGTCGGTCCACCTTGATCGTTCTATACTGCGTCGTCCGATACGTGGTCGTCACTCGAAAACCTTTCATTCCAAGCGGTTGTTAGTTCGTCGAGCAATGTGACATGCCCATTGCCACTTTAGCGTGCTAATTGTTCATGCTATGTCGGTTAGACCTGTTCTTCTGTTGAATGAATGACAGAATGTCTTTCTTCTCTCGCATAGATATTATAGACATACTAGCAGCGCCACGCGGTTTCACCCACAATTCCTCTTTCCGTGGAAATATCGGGATAAATTATAGCGTATGTATTATTCTGAATTATTATTGTAAAGCTATATTATTAGAGCTATATTATTGTAAAGTTTCATCAAAAACCATTCAGTAGTTTTTGCGTGAAAGAGCAACAAACATCTACACATCTTCACATTTTCACATCTTCACATCCTCATATATAAACTTTCACGTTTATAATATTAGTAGGATAGGATTTAATCTCTTAATCGCCTATTAGAATACCCACAAGCAAGATAAGAGGTAGTAAATTGTATTTTTACTCCGTCAGCACACGGAAAAGATAATGATGAATAGATCATAGTAAATGGAACTAAATAATAAAAGATTTAATGAATATACTTTTAGACTTCTTGGTTGCTATTGAGTCTTTATTAGTAACAAAATTTAACAGTGCTTGAAGCCGATTTAGCATTCAAATGACTTCTCGAACGGCAATCGCTGGCTTTTTCGTGTGAGGATAAGAATTCAGCATTCCTTTTCCTGCCTGGTGTCGTAAAACATGACTAAGGAATTATAGAATGCAGATAATATCTATGAGAAGGAAAACTTGGAATAAAACTGTATACTAACACGTCGTGTTACCAGCATGGTATAGTAGGTCAATTGCCTTCTGATTGTGGAGGGGACCCAAATCGAACATTTTTTTTACAATGTATATACTCACGTAAACGTCAGAAATTAATAATATGTATTAGATAGTGCTTTTGAAACTAAGATACCTCCATTATATAGTGGTAATATCAAGAGGTCTAAAACTATAAGTAAATTTAATACAAAATGTACCATTAAAGTGAACCACAGACCTCAAAATGAATAATTGTAACTCTCAAGTAGTAGGTACTCAAATTAATTGAAGTATAACGGACGGACACCCTTATTTAAGACCCTGTCATCTGCAAACGTTTTAAGACTACGTAGCGTATCGTACTGCCAGAATTTCGTTATTACTGATTTTGTCCGGGGATAAATATTATATTATATATATATATATGTATATATATATATATATGTATATATATATATATATATATATATATATATATATATATATATATATATATATATATATATATATATATATATATATATATATATATATATATATATATATATATATATATATATATATATATATATATATATATAATATAATATTTATAAATATAAATTATATTTATATATATATATATATAAATTTATATATAAATATAAATTTCAAAATCATAATTAAGAAATATTTTGTTAGCATGGTAAGTGATTAATTATAAACTTACTGAACCATTTCTGTGAGGTGACGGAGTAAGAATACAATTCACCACCTTCTGTCTTATGCATAAACGACCTAAGCAAGAGAAGAAAAACTGGAAATAAAGGGTATATAGGTTTTGAAATAAACCGTTTGACCAGCGTGTTATAGTAGCTCAATTTACTTTCAAATATCAGGTTGACCGAGCTTCGCTCGGAATATTTTTGTAGAATTTATTTAGATATATATTAATAAAAAATAAAAATTATATAAAAAAATTACAAAAAGAGAATAATAATAACACCGAGATTCGAACCGACGCTGTTTGGATGCTATAAAACTCAAAATTAAAACCGGCCGTCTCCCAACTGAGCTGCCGCAACTCTTGACATTTATCACGAAATTTGAATTCACATTTTTTTAAAATTTAATGTCATTTATTATTATGCTAAAAACACCGACAAAAGAACATTTTCTATAAATAAAACCTAGTTAGATCGATTTTTTGGACCCGAATCCTCTAGTATGCCAAGTTTCAACAAAATCGTTGGAGCCGTTTCCGAGATGCTGAATATATATATATATATATATATATATATACATATATATATATATATATATATATATATATATATATATATATATATATATATATATACAAGAATTGCTCGTTTAAAGATATAAGATAAGATAGGGCTTATGAAAAAAAAAAAAAAATCTATGTATTCTAAAACTTTATTAGTAATAATATTGATATTTAATGCGGTAAATTTTAAAAAGAGTTTTTCAATTAATTATAAACAATTAAAAATTATCAAAATTTTGAATAAAAATTACGTGATAATCAATGCGCTAAGACTGGTTAGCACAGTTGTGACGTCATAATGTTAAAGCTATTTTATAACAGTACAGTGTTTACAGCTATTACCCGTGAGTTGACAATAATATTGGTAATTTACTGCTAAAAAACGATTTGTTGTTACTTATATTTAATTATTTAACAATGACAGCAGAATTAAATAGATCAAAACATTGTACTTATTATTTCTGTATAAATTGCAATGAGTGAAAACTAACATTATGATGTCACACACGTTTGGATTTGTTCGGGAGCTGTCGCCGTGTTTTCGTCACTGGATTCAAAAAAAATATTTTTATTTTGATATGACTTTTGAATTATTGCGAAACATAAATAAAACAAAATAGTTTTGTTATAAAACTTAAATATGATCTTTCCATTTATTACAAAAATAAAATCAAAGACCCAATTGTGGAGGAGGCTCGAGCTCAATAGTGGGACGTATAATTTTTCCTTTTTTATTGCAAACGGTGGCAAATGAGGAAACAGTACACTTGCTGCCTACCGCGAAGAAACTGAACGGAGTGTGAATACATGCAATGAAATTTGGTGATACTAAAGGCGTCACTAAAACCCACCACCCGCAAACATCCTTAGCAAGTCGGGCTCTCTCACTCACCGAATGAAGCGCAATAACAAATTGCTACTACTCGGACGTCGATTTTTTGCGGGAGTCTGGTACTACCCCCATCCTAATGGAAAATATTAAACAATTAACGAGCCGTAATTAGATAATAAAGAAAGAAATTATAAAATATACAAGCCCTATAACGAAACGTATAATTATTTATTTATTTATTATGTTCAAAGAAACGTACAGTATTGTGAGCTAATTTACAAGATAAATAATTATAATAACGTTGTCACCAATCAAATTAATATACATTAAGAAATTAAAAAATAACTAAGCTAAGTTTTGGGATATCATACAAAATTTAACCATAGAAACGGAATACATAATAGTATAAGTTAAGCAACTATGTCCGTGTGGTGACGGAGTAAGAATACATTTCACCACTCCCTATCTTGTCCGTGGTGTCGTACAAGACGACTAAGGGATATAATATGCACATAAGATCTGTGTAAGAGAAGGGAAACTGGAAATGAAACCTTATGCCAACATATCTGACCAGCATGGTATTAGTAGGTCAGATTCCCTCCCATTGTGGAGGAGGCCCGAGCCCAACGGGACGTACGCGGGCTGCGATGATGATGATAATGATAAAGCAACTATGGTCAGCCCAATATCGAAAGGGAGGGAAAATGGAGGGTTATGGGGTCGCACGCTGCCCTCTTGTCACCCCGGACGGGCGGACGTGTGGTCTCACCATAACCTGCCAAAAATACTCGATATACGTACAATAATATAATTTAGACTACGATTTGTAGTATAGAGACCGTTTTATTCCTGGGAGACCCTTATCATAAAATTGTCACATCACTACGTAATATCGTAAACAATAATAAAATAACATTTTACGTCACTTGTTGCTCACTTCAGGTCGTCACTAAAGTGAGTCAACGCGTCACGTACGCATCGTAATCTTCAATGTCAGGTTGTTATATATCAATATAAAGGTAGCAACTTAGAATAATAACGTATAGAAGGGAAGTCCGCGTACAAAAAATGAAGTATTTCAATTGGAGCCTAATGGAGCTTACGCCGGAACCGTGCCGTAATGTACAAGGTACTGCACGTACGTACGCAACTCTAAAAAAATAAATAGGTAATTATAACGATTTGTGCATTCAAATGGTGTCACAACACATTTGAAAAACATAAAAAGGTTTTTAACATTACTTTTAAAAGTATTTTTTTTTTTTATAATTTTAACACAACACCATGCACTAAGGAAATAATCCTTGTATTGCTGGGAACTTTACAAACATATAATTAACGGACACAAATTATATCCATATTTCGACGATTTATGTTAACTAGTGGTCGCCGTGTGGTCGAAATTCGCCCATAATTCATTTTAATAAATTTTTCTGCTGCACAATTTTCTTTAATTTTATTTATGTAAATTGAGCAAGCTGTATTTCACTAATAACTAATATATAAGCACAAATCTCTATTATAAATTGTCATCATAATTATGATTGTTTGACATTCAGTTGGACCAGAGATTTTAACCGTAAACAAAAGTGTATTAGCGTTGCTACGCAACACAATTCCACAAACGCGTGTGAGTGTATGTGTAGCGATTGCGATGTAATGTGCGTAAAGAAATTTTTAATTAATTTAATGCATTTCTAATCCCTTATTATACGAAATTTCAGTTTTATGCACTTCTCCTCATTGTATACTTCAACTGTGCCAAATTTCATACTTGTCCATCCACTTAATTTTCGTAAAAAGGGGTACAAAGTTTTTGCTTCACGTATTTATATATAGAAAAACAAAGATTTCATAATTTGTATAGTGGTGTGCGTGTGTACGTGTGTAATCATCTGCTTGTATGTAGTATTTTTAGATTCATGTTTCGATCGTTCGATGTACCGACACTATCCTTCTATACGTTATTATTATAAGGGTAGTGATTATTTATTTTGATTTTAGAAGTATCATTATTGATGTCCCTGCGCGTATACTACCCACTGTTGGGCACGAGTCTCTTCCAAAATGGGAGGGAAACAAACCTTGCTACGTTTGTCACACTGGTTGGTATAGGATATGATTTCGAGTTTTACGTCTCTTAAATAGATCCACATATCGTATTTCTTAGTCTTTTACGACATCCACGGGTAAAAACGTGGTGAATTGTATTCCTACTCTGTCACTACACGGCAAAATATTTCTAATAAATAATTAATAACTATAATATAGCTTGTTATTATTATTTCATACCAATCAAATAATATAGTATTCTTAAAACGGTCCGCAAAAATACAGATACAGACATTATAACTTATAAAACATTTATCCACTAGTAAAAGTCGACGGAATTAAAGAGAATGCGCTTTATATAAAAACCTATTGCTTTTCTTATTTGAGCCACATTCAATTAATATTAAATGTTATTACTGCATTTATCTGTAGCGGGTAGATAATAATAATTATATGTAATAAAGATGACTTGTTGGACGTCAGACATCTCAGCGTGCTCGTGATCACGAACGCTGAAAAGTGTTCGAAACGTTGGACACTCAAAAATCAAATACAAACGCTATAAAATCTGTAAAGTACTTAGTTTTATTTACCATGCGTAATACTCGCGGAAACCTCTAAAATCATTATTAAATGTTACCTAACTAAGATAAGGAAATGTATCATCCTTAAAAATGTATACGTCATTATCCTGGCTACTCGTGGAAACTAGTGTATGAAACTAGGTTATGGTATTTTTATAAATTGTTGTTTTTCAAAATTGAATATCATTTATTCAATTGATGGTTGTAAAATTTAAAGAAACCTTGGAAACCTTTAATATGTAGTAGCACCACAATGTCGACTATCGTCTGTTTACAGCCACGGGTTAGCCACGGGTACAGTTCATCTGGGGTAGTACTACACTCTCATAGAAAATCGACGTCCGAATAGTAGTAATTTGTAACTGTACTTCGTTCGATGAACGAGATAGCTGGAAGCCCAGGTATCTGATAGCGTTTGCGTATGGTGGGTTTTGGTGATGCCTAAAGATGTACTTGAGGTACTACAATGAGGCTCAATGATACTTTAAGTATCACCGAACCTCATTGCACGCAATTACACTCCCATTACTTTCATCATAGTCGTCAACACTTAATACCTAGCAAATTCCTCATTTGCCACCCTCGGCAATTGCAAAAAATCAATTGAAAATGTTATTTTCAATAATAGGAACACCTTTAATTTTATTTATTTCATTCTTTCTTTATTAATTTTTTTATATATATTTATTTAATACTAAATTCTTCTTCCAGATAATTCTATACTAAAACATCTAAACTGAGATAATAATACGTAATATACCTACTTTTCAAACGTATACTCATATCTGTAAAACAACTTGCAGCTAAGCTATTACTGATACTATATTAAAAGGGAAATTTATTCATTGAAGCATTCATTTTTCCGTTCGGCCGCATCCAATCCACTGGTTATAGAGGAGAAACTGGTCATGCATAATTTTTTGGAGACATTACTTGAAATCTATCCGTATTTCTAATGACGTACATGTCGCAATATTTCCCTAGCCGAGGCCGCAGGTGACGTGACCGGGGAATTAGTCCGTCACCCGCTGAGAGGCCAACCGCGTGAGGAAAGACCGCCGTCCTCCTCGAGGGGGGGACGTCGGTTGATGGGAGGGTACCTCAAATAGGGGGTATTCCGTCGAGCCGACCACCAAGTCACCCTACTCCGGTGGTCGGCCCAACGACGAAGGCGACGCGCATCGCGGGTGGGTTGCGGGAGTGCTTGCTTACGCCCTCTGTCGCCCCGGACGGAGTGTGCGAGGAGCGCGCCGAAAAAAAATGTCGCAATATTTAAAATATTCTATTCTCTCCGAGTATGAGATGTGGTGACATATTGTGATACGCATGGGAAAATTTATTTACAATATAACTTCTCTATTTATTCATGTATAACTTCACAATACTCGGTAAGAAAACTAATAAATCATCATCATCTCAGCCCTTGAAACTCTTCCACAAAAAAGGGAAATGACCTTTTTTGTGGTAGGCAGGTTTGGTAGTAAATTATAATTTGGACAAAATCTGTCCAGGGCAATGGATGAGCAGCATGCGGCTCCATAATCTACCGTATTCCCTCCCCAACGCATATTAGGCCGACTACTGGTACCGATTTCTTGACATCTGTGTAACCCTTTCGGGTACCACCTTTCGATGCCCCCTCGCAACTGCACTGTTCAAAGCCTGGCGCTTTGAACGGCGGAGCGTAACGTGCTAGAGGAATTCCGCCCGAACCCACTTCACCTTCTCCTTCCACGAATCAACTGCCTCGCAGAAGACGGTAACCGCGTCCCAGTTCCTGACGCCTGGCTAGCTCGCGGAGCGAGACATAAGAGCCCCACGCCGGCGTCGCCGTCACCCGCCGGTAAATACCAGAGAGCATCTCCGCCACCAATTCCCATGGCGGAGAGTTGGAGCCAACAGGCACGCTGTCTCCGTTACCACCGTGCTGTATCTGTGGTTGACCATGACTGCAGGGAAATTGACCTACTCCAATCCATCTTGGGTTGATATAAGGTTTAATTTAAATTTTTACTTGTCTTACATTATACTTATAAACAAGAACAAAGGGGGGGAAATTTATTTTACCCCGCATCACAGAAAAACGAATAGGTAATTCAAGTTTTCAATTTTATCTCAAACTCAATATTTTTTTTTTTTACAAAAAGAAAACAATTAGGTATCTCAAGTTAATTAAATACTTTAAAATAGAAACACGTTTTTTCCTTTATATTTATAATGTAAATCACTAACTACCTCGTTCGCTTTGTGGCATATTTATTAGAGCATATTTATGCGGTATTCCGCTCGGTCTAAGCGCCCACATTTTTTTTTGATAGGCTATGGTGCGAACCCTTGCCGTCCGTTCTATCCGGGGTGACGCACCACCGTATAACCCTACGTATTCCCTCCCCTTCGTTATTGGATCGACCACTGATACAGCATCTTCGACGTCAGTGGTTTGGCGTCCACCCTGTGGAATATCGACTACGATTGAGCGTTGAGAGGTAGCCTAAGGACTGGGCCTAATTTGTTACAGCAACTAGCAGCCCGGGGTGGCCACATTTTTTAAATAAATGTAACTGAAATTAAGGGGTTGTAAGTGAAAACGTGAGGAAGAATTATATATATCAGAGTTTTCATTACACTTCTACTAACGCCAATAAAATATAAATAAAAAGAAAAAATTATGTGTGGTCACGATATAAGAACCTAATTCACCATGCCCTATCTTACCCAATGTTGTCGTAAAAGATGACTAATGTATATGACATGAAGAAAATGGGGGGAGAGGGGAGTTAGTTTCTGATGGGAGGTAGGGGTAGTCCGGGCGCGAATGTAGGTTACAAGGGGGGTCAGAATTTTTACCAAAAATGGTCTGGCACTTATAGTTTTCGAGTTACGGTGGTCAATACAATTGTGGGTTTGAACGATGTTTCACATCAAAAAAAAGGGGGAGGGGGGGGTAGTTTCTGATGGAGGGTAGGGGTAGTCCGGGCGCCAATGTAGGGTACAAGGGGGTCAAAATTTTTATCAATAAATGGAACGCCTCAGAGCGAGGTAACACCGCATGCGTCATGTTTTTTCGTGTGTGCAGCCGGCTCCATCGAATTATAAGACGTTATCACGTCAAAAAGTATGTGTAGGAGAAGGAAATATTAAAATAAAACCCTCTGACCAGCGTGGTATAGTAGATCAATTCCCCTTCTATCACGGCGACATAAGTCCAGCAGAGGGACTTATATGAGATGAAAAAGCAAATAAAATATACAGTAAAAACATTAATTATACAACTTAATTAACAACTAAACCAACACTTTGGTAACGCATTCAAATAGGGTAAACAAAATTGTTACAGTTAGGCAAATGTAGAACCGCTGGATGAAATGCTAATGCTTGTCGAGTTACTTGTTTCTAAAGTAAATAGGTATGTTCAAGTTACAACTTACTATTCGATTGTGACTTATTTAGGTATATAAGAGTGCTGGTTGATTACGAATACTACAAAATATAGCTCGTGGCTGTCCTAGAACGTGATTTAAAGCTTCTATATCAACTTGGGCCAATTCTATCTGGCCAACAACGATATTTCCAACGCGGGTTGCCATCAGGCAGGCGGCCGGTCATAAAACCATTATCAATTTTTTATTCATAATGATATCTGGTGTTTACGCAAGCACTACACATCTATACCAATAAATAAAATTGGAGTGTCTGTTTGTAATGTCAAAATAATAGACTTATTTCATGCTCACACGGTTACTTGCACGACACCTATGCCTTAAATACAGATTTGAAAATTTTTGTCTATCTGTCTGTTTGTTCCGAGTAATCTTTAAAACGGCGAGACCGATTTCAAAAATTCTTTCACCAATGGAAAGCTATAATATCAGGGCGTAAACTAGGCTATATTTTATCAAGGTATTCCCACGGGAACGGGAACTACGCGGGTAAAACGAATAAAACTGAAGCGAAGCGAGGGCGGGTTGCTAGTTGTAAATAAAACTACTGTTACGCATTATATCGCGTTTGTATTTGATTTATGATTGCCCGACGTTTCGAACACTTTGCAGCATTCATGGTCACGGGCGGACTAAAGTGTCTCACTTCCAATAAGTCATCGTTATTACAAACTGTTTTTTACAAACTATTTTTTATACAATTTATACGATTAAATAAGAATATCCGTGTGATGAGGGCGTAAGAATACAATTCACAACCCCCTTATTTTATGTTGGTGTTGTAAGAGACGACTTAAATATACGATATCCATACAGCATCTATGCAAGAGAAGGAAAATTTGAAATGAAACCTCCAATACGACTATAATGGTGTAGTAGGTTCATTAGAATTCTATTATGGAGTAGACTCGAGCCCAGTAGGGGGAGCACGTGCGAGGAACGCAGCCTCGATGAAGCGGCCCACCGTCAGCGACTGGGGCGGTGTAGGTGAGACTACATGCGCGTTATGCCGCCCTAGCCGAGGCCACGGGTGACGTGACCGGGGAATTAGTCCGTCGCCCGCCGAGAGGCCGACCGCATGAGGAAAGACTGACGTCCTCCCCGAGAGGGGGACGTTGGTCGATGGGAGGGTACCCCACTAGGGGGTATTACGTTGGGCCGACCACTGATGATAAGTATACCTGCTCCGGTGGTCGGTCTAACGACGAAGGCGACGTATTGTTCCGATGGGTTGCGTGTGTGCGTGCTTACGTCCCTCTGTCGCCCCGGACGGAGTGGTGCGAGGAGTGCGCCGATCGCGACCCACCCCCCTAAAAAAAAAGTCCAGTAGGGGGACGTAAATGAGCTGTGATAATAATAAAGAAGAGTATATATAGCGTTGATCTCAAGTAATCAGCAAAGGAGCAGGATAGTGATAAGTAGAGTCCTGAGCTATCGTTATTGAAGGTACTTAGATTTACTTGAAATATTATCCGCCTATCGACGTCCACTGCTGGATATAAGCCATGTAAGATAATGATAATGGATAATGCCGTATAGCTGTATTAACAATTGAAATTAGTGTTACAATTTGCCCAAATAATCAATCATCGTCATCTCGTTTTGTTTCAATTACTTAGAGTCGAGGCAACATCTAATTTTCTACGTTCATATATATTGTAAAAGTAATATAAAAATTTCGAAGTTATTTTAAGACCAGTCGCCTGCCTGACGATCACTCTCCTTAGGAACATAATTATGGACCAGACAACATTGGATGTAATTGAACCAGAACTAGTACGAGTATATCTATCTCACAATCGGTTCTAAATATTAGTTCTGTTTATTACATTATCTCTTATTTGAATAATACCGTCGACAAACCACACTGTTGACAGTTGTCTATCTACAGCCGTTGGCTAGTCCGTCCGGAGTACCACATTCTCGCTGAAAATCGACGTCTAAGCAATTTGTTACTACACTTCGATCAGTGAGCGAGAGAACCAGAAACCCAACTCTTTGAAGATATTTGCGTATAGGCTTTGGTGTTTGGTGCCTTCAATAACACCGAACCTCATTGCACGTATCTCTTCATTATTATCACGGTAGCCAGCGGCCTAGCAAAGGTCAAGGCAGCATCAATGCCCATCAAGCGTGCTGTTTGTTCGTTGGCCACCAACAACAATAAAAAATAACAATTAATATTATTTATTATATCTTAAGATATATAAATTACGTGTCTCGTTTTTTGTCCGCGAGGGACTTTATTCAAATTTGCACACCGTGTGCAGTTTGATCCAATTTGAAAGATAAGCTTAAGCTTACATCTTAATTTATAGTCGTAATATTATTTTATTGCAAATTATTATTATTATTTGACATTCACAATTATCTTTTAACTCCAAACGATTTTAACAGATGGCGATATCTGTGGACTAGATTGAGTAATTAATTAATAGACATAGCAATGTCAAACCTACAAATGTGTCATATACGATTTTAACTTGCTTTTTTACATAGATGCCATTTGTAAAAAAATATGATGACCTCCATGACAGATGTTCTACAGTTCCACTTAAATAGTTTAATAAAACGTAATATAACAAAAACATTAGCCACAGCAACGCGTGGCCGGGTCTGCTAGTCTTAATATATATAAATTACGTGTCACGTTGTTTGTCCGCGATGGACTCCTAAACTACTTAACCGATTTTAATCAAATTTGCACACCGTGTGCAGTTGGATCCAACTTGAAAGAAAGGATAGCTTACATCTTAATTTATAGTCGTAATATTATTTTATTGCAAATTATTTCTCTATTATTTGACATTCACAATTATCTTTTAACTCCAAACGATTTTAACAGATGGCGATATCTGTTGAGTAGATTGAGTAATTAATTAATAGACATAGCAATGTCAAACCTACAAACGTGTCATATACGATTTTAACTTGCTTTTTTACATAGATGCCATTTGTAAAAAAATATGACGACCTCCATGACAGATGTTCTACAGTTCCACTTAAATCTATACCAATAAATAAAATTGGAGTGTCTGTTTGTAATATCAAAATAATAGGCTTTTTTCATGCTCACACGGTTATTTGCACGACACCTATGCCTGAAATAGCAATTAAAAATTTTTTGTCTGTCTGTCTGTTTGTTCCGGGTAATCTTCAAAACGGCTGGACCGATTTCAAAAATTCTTTCACCATTGGAAAGCTATAATATCAGGGCGTAAACTAGGCTATATTTTATCCCGGTATTCCCACGGGAACGGGAACTACGCGGGTAAAACGACTATAACCTATAACCGAAGCGAAGCGAGGGCGGGTTGCTAGTAGTTTAATAAAACGTAATATAACAAAAACATTAGCCACAGCAACGCGTGGCCGGGTCTGCTACTTTATTTATAAATTTCTTATGTACGTGTGTATGTCACTGAACTCCTCCTAAACGGCTGGACAGATGTTGATAAAATCTTTTTTGTATGTTTAAGAGAATTCGCGAATGGTTTAGATTCACAATTGGACCCGGTAAGTGGCGCTGTTCGGGCAGGAGAATAACATAACTTGGGAGCGACTTTACCGATTTCATCCATCTTCTTTTTTAAGTTTTCTAATATCCTGAAAAAAGCTTTTACCGAAAATAAATTAAGAAAGTAGCGCAGAAAATTAGAAAATTTAAGAAACCTTTACGACTATATAAACTGTGTACAGGACAACGTCTATCGGGTCAGCTAGTTGTATACATAAAAAAAAGTAATCATTATAATTCGGTGATTGGTATTATATTAACATGACATTCTGAGAACAAATCGCTGGACAATAAAAAAATAAAGATAATTAAGGAAATGAGAAAAAAGAAAAGGAAATTTTAATAAAAATCAAGAGTCACATAATCCGGGTAATAAAACAGGAACATTCAGTTGGATACAGGAAGACATTTGCTAAAGAAAATCAACCGAAATTCATGCGATCAAGATACACGTCAACAAAGTCGTGCGAACCGTGACGTCATTGATAGCTATGTCATAAGCAGAGATGGACGGAAATTGAAAACGTTCCCCATAACTATTGGTGGTCTCAAACAGGATTTTATATCCCGAAATCCGAGGATCGTATGACATTTGTTATTTTGTATCAACGAATCGATCACCTCACATGTATATATTTTTATTTTTAAAGTCATTTTATGCGAGGCATTTCAAATTCTGAAATGTAACCTATTTTTAGAATAATCAAAAATGGTGGAGGTAAACACTCTATCAAGTAAAGTGGAAGCCCTGTCTCGCTTGAGTATCAGAGAAGAGGGAGACATGCTCTTTTCGGTTTCATAATTTTATGTAAATGTATGCTATTTAAAATCGATTGAAAAATAATTACAATCATTAATATCATTCATTTCAACTTATTTAAGTGCCCTGTTACCTTCTTCATCCAACAGTTTTTGATTTATTATCTTCAACTTAACGGGTCAAATCCAAACAATAAGTGCTCATGGTGTCTGGCAATCTTCGTTTTAAGCATCAAGCCCCCTGAGTTTCTTTTTCGGATCTTTTTCAGTCTCATCGCGTTGCGATGTAGTGGTAGTATATTAAATTTCTTCGGTTTAAATTAATAAATTGTCGTAATAATTACTACAAATTTAATGTTTAATAATTACTAACCAAAAACAATATATTTTTTACATATAGAACCATTTTCTTTATATACTGGTAATAAATTTCTATCAAAATGTGGGTCAAAATTTAATAAATAATTCTGTAGTGGGTAGATATAAATCTTTGTAATAACGATGACTTGTTGAACATGAGATATCTTAGTCCGCCCGTGATCATGAACGCTGCAAAGTGTTCGAAACGTCTGGTAACTAAATACAAACGCGATAAAATCATAAAATAGTTTTATTTACAATGTGTAATATTCGCATAATTATCAGAAAATCATAGTGTCAAAAGGGTTAATAGACGAACCGTAACGATTTTTTATCTGCAACCCACATGTGTCTATCATGCAATTGAAAAATAACGTCTGCATTGCCATACAGAAATAGACAAATAACAATTGTATACCATCATCGCCCCCTCATAAGGCGGCGCATACAAAAGTGCATATTAATAAGCTAATGTATAAGTCAGTAACATTTGTAAACATTGCAAAATTTAATACGAAAAAACCAAGTATCCATAATCAAAAATATATAATTGAGTATATAAAAAAAACATTGACATGAATAATGGAATCACATAATAATTGCTATTAAATCAACAAGTTTTTTTTTTAAATAACGAAAATTTTCAAATTACCATAACGGTGTTATTATTCGACCGTAATATCGTCACAGTCACTTTATCAAATACCACAATTTGCTTGTAAATCATGTTATGAAAGCCAGTCCTCATTTATAAAATGTAGAGGTCGTTCAAAAGAAATTTGTGACAATTTTGAAAGTTTTTTATTTATTGAAATTTTATGTTCAGCATCATCATCTCGACTTATAAACGTCCCATTGCTAAGCTCGAGTCTCCTCCAAAAAAGGAGGCAAATTGACCTTATTAACTGGTCATACAGATTGGTATAGAGTTTTATTTCGAGTTGTCCTTTTTTTACATGTTATCTGCATATTATATCCTTCCGTATTTTACGAGACTTAAGAGCAAGAAAGGGAGTGGTCAATTGTATTTTGACGTTACCATATGAAAGACTGAAAGACATTAATAGGTCTTAATCTGTTGGTCGATTTCTTTTATTTAGCTTTGTCTTTCTTTTTTGTATGTGTTTAACTGTTAGCCGCAGATAATGGCTTTATCTGGACAATGGGTGAGCGCATAGGGCATAAACACTGTAAAGCTTCAAAAAATCGTTATCATCGTCTTTAGTCATCAACTTGTCTCATATAGAAAAGACCACATAACGTGATGCCGTAACACTGTATTATTTATTTGAGAGTATGTTAACATTATGGCTATACTTGGTGTGTAAGATAACAATAAGGCTATCTATGTTTCCACTGACCACTGATGACAAGTAACCTTGCTCCGATGGTCGGTCCAACGACGAAGGCGACCTAGTGTTCGGGTGGGTTGCGAGTATGCTTACGCCCCTCTGTCGCCCCGGACGGAGTGGTGCGAGGAGTCGCGCCGACCGCGACCCATCCCAAAAAAAGAAAAATAAAATTTATGTTTCCCGAAAATAGCTGCTGCCCACTCTCTCAAGGATACCTTCAGCTGGCTTTTATAACTCCTATGGGTAAGTAAGGCGTGGCGACATATGTGTTCAATCCTTTCACCATCTTTTTGGGTGTTTAGCTGTTGGACCCAGATGGCTTTAACAGCTTTGCCTAAATTATGCCACATAAATATATATATATATTTAAAGACAACACCCTGCACTATCCATAATCCTTGTATTGCGGGGGACTTTAGAAACATATAAATTAACGGACACAAACTACATCCGGTCTGGATTCGTAATTTATGGACAATAAGTTAACTCAGAACAATAAGTTGTCCTGCGTGGGATTCGAATCTGCGGTATCTTAACGACTACGCCATCTGTGAATTCAAATATATATACATATTAGCAACCCGCCCTCGCTTCGCTTCGGCTTCAGTCGCCTTACCCTTTCGCTTTCCATTGGTGAAAGAACTTTTAAAATCTGTTCGATGGTTTAAATGTGAAAGCGTAACAAACAAACAAACAAACTTACTTTCGCATTTATAATGAAAGTAAGGAAATAAGGATATACAATAAATAGTCAAGTTGAGAATATAGTTTCAATTACTGTTACCTGCTTTTCAATATTGCCTTAGTATAAGCTAAAATGTAATTTTAGCTGCTACCTAAACTCCGGTTGCATTGTAATTCTACTACGAAATGGTTTCGTTAATCGAATGTCAATCACTTTAGTACAGTTCACGTTTAAACCCTATTTCGTGTTAATAATATTATATACAGGTAGTTCGGTACTTTAGGATATCATGTTATTATTGTACTGAGGGCTTTAACCACCACGGTTAAAGTTCTGACTTCTCTTCGGTTCAATTCCCGTGCAGGACAATATTTGTTTCCGCAAAGTTTCTGAATCTGGATGTAATTTATGTCCGTTTATTGTAAGTTTGAAATAATTCATTGCTGGGGTTTTGTGTTTAAAAAAATACAATAAAAAATTATTAATAACTTTCCATGAGGTGACGGAATCAGCATGGGGTACTGTGCCATACTTTTCATATTATACTGTGCACGAATATTTTTGTGAACTTTTCAAGCATCCCACCCTATTTTCATTTTTTTTTTTATTGCCAACGGTGGCAAACGAGCAAGCAGCACACCTGATGGTAAGTGAAACTGCTGCACATGGACCTTTGCAATACCAGGGGCACAACCAGGCCGCTGCCTACCGTGAAGGAAATACTCTTCTTAAACCTCGTTTAAAGAAGGACATGTCATAGCGCTCGGGAAACACAGCAGCAGTTAGTTTATTCCAGAGCTTGCACGTACGTGGGAGAAATGATCGCTGGAAACGTACAGTTGAAGATCATAACGTTGTAATAATAAATTATAATTGTAACTCATAATAATACTTATATTTTATTATATTTGTTACGGCTAATACCCGAAGTGCGGTTACACCTAATTCTAGCCGGCTAAAACTAGGCACTTCGGTGGTTAAACCTAGGTATAACAGATTTGTTCAGGCTAATATTAGGTGTAGCCGATTTCAATTGGTTAAAACTAGGTATAGCTTTCGTTATACTGGCTACAACTAGATGTAGCCAATCCTACATGGTTAAAATCCTACCCGAAGTGCGGCTACGCTTAGTTCTAGCCGGCTACACCTAGTTTTAGCCGGCTAGAACTAAGTTTAGCCGCACTTCGGGTATTAGCCGTAACATATTCATTATAATCCTTACTGTCACCTAACGGAAATTTCAAGATTTTATCATCGATGCTTGATAAATCTACAATGTCTAAACATTACTTAGCATTGAAATTAAATTATAATCGAGGACCAACAAATAAAAATGCAGATAAAATTAATAAAACCCTATTAGAGAGAATAATTTCTGAAAGCATTTTACTTGAAAGCAATGTGTTTCTCAGATAAAAACGGATAGCGGCGGTCCGTGCATACAAGGAAGGAAATATTAAAACTAAAACTGTAGAAAGATTAATAAAATTGCCACAGAGTTTCTTGACTCTTACTATGCAAGTATATATTACCAGAGATGTTTAGAAGCTACTCATTATTTTAATTAAAATGCCCCAGTGTGTAATTAAAAAAATATAACCAGTAATTGTCATGAAAATTTATCTCTATGTTACTGAAACGAGAAAAAACCCGGCAAGAGTTAATTTATGCTTAAGCAAAGAGGAAAACTAAACCAGCCATGGACGAGATCCTATTAATATGAAACGCTGAATGTTTAGTTTTCTATTGAACCTGATTTTTCAAAAGTATTCATGAGTGAACCTTGATCGCATCGTATAGATTAAAATGCATGTGTTTGAATGGATGAATATGGATTTAACATATGGATACATGGGACTTTCGAGGAAGTTTAAATTTTAGTGAGTGAAACAGTTTGAGTTTTTCTGGAAGGCCGAGTGACAACGACGGAATTTAGTGCCACAAATAATAACATGATGCACACTACTATACAATCGACGCATACACACACACATACACACACACATACACACACATATATATACACTTTTCTTTATGATTCAAGTCTCTGGTCGAACTAATGTGAAACCATCATAATTATGAATACAAGGCCTAATAAATATTGGACTTTCTTATATTTATATTAGGTACTAGCAACCCGCCCTCGCTTCGCTTCGATTTCAGTCGCCCTATCCGCTTCGTAGTTCCTGTTCCCGTGGGAATACCGAATTTTTGAAATCGGTTCGGTGGTTTAAGCGTGAAAGCGTAACAAACAAACAAACATCCTTACTTTCGCATTTATAATATTAGTAACGATTATTGAATTACAGCTTGCCCAATATACATATATACCTACATATTATCCATCCATCAGCCTACAGACGTCCACTGCTGGACATAGGCTTTCCCATGAGAATGTCGCTCAGAACGGTCCTGCGCCACCCGCATCCAACGGTTCCCTGCTACTTTGAATGTCGTCAGTCCCCCTAGTGGGGGGTTGTCCTACGCTGCATTGTCTGATTCGTGGTCGCCACTCAAGGACCTTTCTTCCTCAATGGTTATCGGTTCGATGAGCGAAGTGACCTGCCCATTGCCATTTCAACGTGATAATTTTGCGGGCTATTTCGATCGCGCCCGCTCTTCTACGGATTTCCGTGTTCTGGATGTTATCACGTAGAGAAATACCGAGCATAGCCCTCTCCATAGCATTTTGAGCTTTTTTGTGAGGCAGGACGTTTAGAGACCACGTTTCAGTGCCGTAAGTCATCGCTGGTGACACACATTGCTTATAAACCTTTGTTTTCAGACACTGCGGGATATTGGACGATAAGATCCTCTTAATTAAATAATAATTAAAAAGAAAATCGTATTCTAAATATAATTAAAAAGAAAAATATTTAGCAGAATATATATTTAAACTAGCAACCCGCCCTCGCTTCGGTTATAGGTTATAGTCGTTTTACCCGCGTAGTTCCCGTTCCCGTGGGAATACCGGAATAAAATATAGCCTAGGTTACGCCCTGATATTATAGCTTTCCATTGGTGAAAGAATTTTTGAAATCGGTCCAGCCGTTTTGAAGATTACCCAGAACAAACAGACAGACAGACAGACAAAAATTTTTTAATTGCTATTTTAGGCATAGGTGTCGTGCAAATAACCGTGTGAGCATGAAAAAAGCCTATTATTTTGACATTACAAACAGACACTCCAATTTTATTTATTGGTATAGATAAATTATTTCGACGACTAGTTTCCAGTTTCGACCACTCGGCGACTACTAGTCAAAAACATATAAGCCTCACATTTTTCAAAAACACTACTAAACTAGTTAAGAGATGCTTGTACATAAGACATAAATCTTAGATGTTTACGTGCACGATCTAAAATAGCGACCGCTGTAAACTTCACTTTAATAAAACTTGCCGAGTTGCAAACTGTTTCTTAAAGTAGACGTCTTAATGTAAATTTTATTTCTGGGGTTTTAAATGGAATAAGTTTGTATTGAAAATCTGTAGATAATATTTGAATTTAGCTCTTAAATATATTTTAAAACTATTTATTAAAAAAATCATCATCATCTCGGCCCAAATGCGTCCCACTGTTGGACTCGGGCCTCCTTCTCTATGGGAAAGAAATTGCCCTACACCACGCTGGTCTGACGTGTTAACATAGGGTTTTGTTTCGTGATTTTCTTCTCTTGCATAAATGTTATATGAATCTTATATGCCTTGGTCGCTATTTACGAAACCCGTGGGAGAGAGGGTGATGAATTATATTCTTATTCCGGCACCACCCAGAACATATTAAAACTAATAAAAGATAATATGAATACAAGAAAACTGGTGACAAGTGCATTATATTGGCGTTACCGCTTAGTTTCTTGACGGTGTCATTAAATAGGGTTGAAGGTCGCAAGAAAACCAACAACCGTCTGTAAATTTCTTTCTTACATTTTGTCCGTGTTTTGTTGTTTCTATATTTGTTTCTATGTAACATTAGGCCTGATAATGGGTTTTAAATAGAAAAAATATACCCATTTACTAATTCTATTTAAATGTATATCCATAAAAATGGGATTGGCAATTCAGGTAATTCGTCATCATTTACAGAATGTGTATATATAATTATGTATATTTTTATAACTCCATAAATCCTACGCATTGCATTGATAGAATCACAATAGAATTGCTTATAAATACACCTTAATGGTTATTGGGTGAAAAATTAACAAAATTATTAGATAACACCGGCTTTAATTAACATATAAGGTAAGTTTACAATAATAAATATATAGTATAATATACATTATAATTATAGGAATAGGTTTCTGTGTGGAAATGGAGTAACAATACAATTCATCACTCCTTTTCTTGCCCTTGGATGTCATAAAAGTCGACTAAGGGATACAAAATGCGCTTAACATCTATGTAAGAGAAGACAAACTCGAAATAAAACCTTAGCAGGTCGATTTGCCGTGACAAATGCCCTACAGAAAGCTAAAGTCAAACAGTGGGGCATATTTAAATTGAGATGATAATGGTAATAATATGAATATTTGGTATATTTTAATCGTGGAGCCGTACACAACTTCACCTTTTGTGACGAGAGCAAGTTACATAGCAATATTATTAATATACTTTTACTAAATCATTATAGAACTTGGGATTCCATCGAGTTCAAGGTATCGGTACCAGCGAGCAGTCTAATGACGACGGCGGAGGGATACAGTAGATTGTGGGGCCGAACGCCACCACAAACCGATTGGGCAGGTATGTGCTGATCAAAATCTATTACAAAAAAACACGAATCATTTCACAGTCAGAAGGACTGCCGACTGAAGTAATATATTAAATAATGAACCAAAAAAGGGGAGCTGTCGCTCAGGACGCCTGACAGATGTGAAATATCGAAATTATTTTGTACAAGTATATATGCAAAAAGAACAGATTACGACACGAATTAATATGGCATAATGTGTTAATAAAATATTTTTTTTTCAGAAAATTATGATTTTTATTCAATAAACATTTATTTTTATTAGTATACACTATAGGTATATAGTTCCGTGTAGCGAGAGAGACAGCGCACAGGCGCTTGCGTACAACATCGCGTCGCTCCGTCTCACTCAGACACTACTACGTATGTATGTAGATATATACACCGTGGCGTTTTGTCGCCACGAGTTGTTACGTCTCGCCAATAATAAGGTTTACCTTCGCATATTCCGTCATATAGCATGAGGTCGTATCGCCACAAGTTATTTACGTCACGCTTACGATCAGATTCAGCCTCGCCTATAGAAGTTTCACATCAAAAACAGTTGTTTTTGTTTTATCTATAGCCGAGGGCTGGGCAGAGCGGCCCTCGACTATCGACAGTGTACCGCGTATAAACGTCCTCACACATATATCCTGCATATAAACTATAACAATTATTTCGATCCCGTGTGAACAATCCTTATAAAAGATAACACGAATATTATATCTAGTACTGTTAGCGTAACGCTTCTAACGATGTGACATTTTTTTATTCCAAATTGTTTTGTATTCGATTTATTTTGCATAGCCTCAAACCGTGTCGGCTTTCATGGTATAATGCTTTCATACAGAGTTCATTGAAAGGATCATAAATTATATTTATGGTTTTACGTATAAATGATGACACATTAATATGTATATATGTGTGTTGGTTTAATTTTATTTGAAATTTAGGCGTCATGAAAAATTGAGGTATCAAGGAAAGAGACAGCGTTTTCTTTTGTTTTTTTTTTGTTAACTATATTCTTTTTTAGGATTCTGTACCCAAAGGGTAAAAACGGGACCTAGTAATAACTAAGACTTCGCTGTCTATCCGTCCGGCTGTCTGTCATCAGGCTATATCTCAAGAACCACGATAGCTAGACAGTTAAAATTTTCACAAATTATGTATTTCTGTTGCCGCTATAACAATAAAAACTAAAAATAAAATAAATATTTAAGGGGAGCTCCCATACAGTAAACGCGATTTTTTGTCTTGGTGTGGGCCATGGTCAGCTTACTCGCCGCGCGGCCCCATGACCTACCCGTGGCACGTCGTCTTCGTCGTTGGGTCGACTACCGGTGCAAAATTCCTTGTTGTCAGTGGTCAGCGCGACGGAATACCTCGATCGCGGGGTACCCTCCCCTCACGACGTCCCTCTTCAGGGGCGTCGGTCACCGTCGCGCGGTTTACCTCTTGGCGGGTGACAAACTAAATCCCCGGTCCAGTCACCCGCGGCCTCGGCTAGGGTTGTAAACTATAGTGTGGAAACACCTTCCTAATCTGTCCGGAATTGCACGACGTCGTTTCGAACACTTTACAATGTTCATGGTCACGGGCGGACTGAGATGTCTCATGTCAAATAAGTCATCGTTATTACAGAGACCGACATAGCCCGCAGAATTAGCACGTTGAAATGGCAATGGGCAGGCCACATCGCTCGTCGAACCGACAACCGTTGGGGAAGAAAGATTCTTGGGTGGCGACCACGAATTGGACGGCGCAGCGTAGGACGACCCCCCACCAGGTGGACTGACGACATTCTCAAACTCGCAGGGAACCGTTGGATGCAAGTGGCGCAGGACCGTTCCGAGTGGCATTCTCGTGGGGAGGCCTATGTCCAGCAGTGGACGTCTATTGGCTGATGGATGGATGGATGGATTACAAAGACCTCTAACTGTTGTTTTGGATCAAATGTATACAACAAATACCCACAGTCTCTTACAATCTTGTCAGTTTTAATCGAAAAATTGTTATTAGCACTCTTCAATTCGAAAATGATGACTGATTAGCGATAAAAATCTCGCACCTTATTATTTGAGACTAAACTTTACGTGAAATTTGTGTTTATAGTTATTGCTTTCTCCTTAAGGAAAAAAGGCTTGGGGTTATAAAAAATAAAAATTTAATATGCGTAGCCTTCGTAGCTATATGCTACGTCTGCTACGCAGCGTAGGCGTAACGCTGAAGCGTTAAATAATGCGTCACTTTGCCACATTTGCTTATGTCGTAAACGTGTTCCACATACATACAAAGTTTTAAATTCGCAATGAATTCCTATTACTAATTCAACATACGTATTTATCAGGCACATCAAATAATTTTTAAGTTAATATTTTTTTATGACCAGCATTAAACTTTCCATTTACACCTAGATGTTCTAAAGATAATTTAGTGGAACAGAATGAAAAGTTAGACATCGAAAACCAAAGAATCATATTGATTTTATATAATACTAGCAAATTCCCCCAATTTCAATCGCATAGTTCTTGTTTCCGTAGGAATACCGGGACAAAATATATCCTCAGTTAGTTGTTATATAGACAACTACCTATTAGTAAAATATTATGAATATCGATCCAGCGATTTTAGAGATTACCCGGAATAAAGAGACAGACAGACAAAAAATAAACTGGTTTTTAGGCGTAAATATCGTGCAAATGATCGTGTGAGCATAAAAAACGTATTATTTTGATATTACAAATAGACACCTAAATTTATTTATTGATATAGATGAGTAGTCATCACCTTATCTCAGTACAAATACGTCCCACTGCTAGTTCAAACCTCCTGCATACTGGTGGGGAATTTGTCCTACCATGCTACGCTGGTCAAGTATGATGATATAGAATTTTATTTTGAATTTTCTTTCTCTTGCTGTGATGTTCTCTGCTTGAGTTACTTACTCGTCTTTTACGATCACCAACGTGAAAAACCTTATTTGCCCAGTAAGTAATCATATTATTCCTTCCTTATCATCATACGGATAAACCTTAGAATAATAACGTATAGAATGTAAGTTCGTACACAAAAAGTGAAGCATTTCAATTGGAGCCTAATGGAGCTTACGCCGAAACCGTTCCGTAATGTACAAGGTCACTGTACTGCACGTACATACGCAACTCTTAAAAAATAAATATGTAATTTTGACGGCTTGTGCATTCAAATAGTGTCACAACACACTTGAAAAACTTAAAAAGTTTTTAACATTACTTTTAAAATTTTCGATGATTTATGTTAATAAAAGCAAAATTTGATTTCATAATTTGTATAGTGGTGTGCGTGTGTACGTGTGTAATCGTCTGCGCGCATGTAGTATTTTTAGATTCAAGTTTCCAACGTTCGAAGTAGCGACACTATCCTTCTGTACGTTATTATTCTAAGGGATAAACGTATTCTAATTCCTTTTCTAAAACAAAATTTATCCAAATTGCTCCTTATAACATCAGGTATCCTGCACTGAAAGTAAAATGCATAAACTATGATTAGTCGTTTCAGAGATTCATCATCATCATCATCATCGCAGCCCACATACGTCCCACTGTTGGGCCCGGGCCTCCTCCACAATGGGAGTTAATTTAAAGTACTATACCATGCTGGTCAGAAATGTAGGTATAGGGTTTCATATCGAGTTTTTCTTCTCTTGCACAGATGTTATTTCCATATTATAACCCTCGGGCAAGATATGGAGTAGTGAATTGTATTCTTAATCCGTCACCACATCACCATCGTTTCAGAGATTAGCCGCAATAAATAAACCTATCGGTTTGGAAGGGCAAAATGGCGCAACAAAAACTATTAAAATTTGTCTTATTATAAGCACTATATTATACTGTTCCCTGCATTATTTATTTGCATAAATTACTTTCATACACATTTCCAAACTCCAATACATTAAAACTTCTGCATAAGAACCCATTTTGATTTGAACAAATCCATTCGAATCGAAAACAATTTAATAAAGTAATAAACTTGCGAAATTAAGACGAAATTACCAAAACGAAGGTGTGCGACTTGATTAACAAGTTCGAAACAAAACAATCTAATAAACGAAGTTTAGTGCAAACTCGTATGACTCACATACGATTCGAGGGGAACAAGTCATAAGCGATAACGATTTTATTTTCTTAATCCATATAAGGATATAATTGTCATCACTACTTCCTTTCTCGTAGGTATCGATAAAATTGGCCGCGGGTGACCGAACCGAGGATTTTAGTCCATCACCCGCAGAGAGGCTGACCGAGCGACGGCCTCCGACGTCCCAGGAATGGGACATCGATTGGAGAAGGTATCCCTTCAGGGTAGTCCATCGGGCCGACGACAGAAGACAAAGAACTCGGCACCTGTGGTTGACCTAACAACGAAGACGACTTGGCTACGGGTGGATTATGGGGCCGCGCGCTGCCCCTCTGTCGCCCCGAATGGCGCTGACCATACCCCAGCCAAAAAAAAATTGTATCATTAAAGTTAATTATGGGTTATAGACAGATCCCTATAAATTGTTATAGGGTGACAGAGTAAGAATACAATTTACCTTGTATTCCTTTATTTTCCCCCTATTCTATCCGTAGGTGTCGTAAAAAGATGATCAAGGGATATAATATGCATATGGCATCTATGCAAGAGGAGAAAAACTCGTAATAAAACCCTATACCAACCCGTTTGACGAGCGTAATAGTCTTATTGTATTCATTTCGATACCACACGAGTTAATTTATTCAGCTCATAAATATACGTCCCCACGCTTCTTATATATGTACGGCCTCCTCAATTTTGGGAGGGAACTACCTACTATACCACGCTGGTCAGGCGCGTTGGCAAAGGGTTTTATTTCAAGTTTTGCGTCTCTTTTATAGGTTTTATACGTATATAATAACTCAAAATAAGCGTAAATATATATAATACTTTTCTTTGTGGCGACGGAGTAAGAATACAATTCACCACTCCCTATCTTGCCCGTGGTTATCATAAAAGAGGACTACGGGATATAATATGCACATAACATCTGTGCAAGAGAAGGAAATCTCGAAATGATACTCTATACCAACATGTCTGACCAGCATGGTATAGTAGGCCAAATGTCCTCCACAATGGGACCGAGGCCCGAGCCCAACAGTGGGACGTATGTGGGCTGCGATAATGATGCGATGATATAATACTAATTTGGCTATCGCTTTAAAATTACGCCATTAATACACCGTAAATCGATTTCTGTAGCACGGGGACTGTGGTTCAAACTTAGTTAGCGCATGTTAGATTTAAGTCATGTAGCCAACAACGTAAGTACTTCAGAATATGCGCATCAAATAACTAGATATACTGATGTCAATACCGTTCCATTCCAAAATTACAGCCATTAATTTTTGCGTTATTTTCACTGAATTAATATAATTCACAAATGAAGAGATTTAATTGATAAATAAATGTTATTGGTGTCGGAGTAAGAATACAATTCACCACTCCCTATCTTGCCCGTGGATGTCATACAAGACGACTAAGGGATATATGCACATAACATCTGTGCAAGAGAAGGAAATCTCGAAATGAAACCCTATACCAACATGTCTGACCAGTATGGTATAGTAGGTCAAATTCCCTCCCATCGTGGAGGAGGCCTGAGCCCAACAGTGGGACGTATGTGGGCTGCGATGATGATGATAACAACATCTATGCAAAAGAAGGAACACTCGAAACAAAACCCTTACCAACACGTCTGACTAGTGTGGTGTAGTAAGTCAATTTCCCTCCCACAAAGGATGAGGATCGAGCCCAACAATGGGACGTATACGAGCTGAAATGATGAATAAATGATGAATGAAATGTTATCGACATATTATATCTTATAATCATATTTTACGATACCCACAGGCAAGAGAGTAGGGTGCTAAATTGTATTCTTACTCAGGCACCACGCGGATGAAAAGGATCCATTAATTAATTAGTGCGGTGCTGTGCCGCCTGCATCCAACGACGCCCAGCAACTTTCACCAGGTCGTCAGTCCACCTAGTGGAGGGGCGTCCTACGCTGTCGTCCGATACGTGGTCGCCACTCGAGAACCTTTCTTCCTTGCTACTTCAGTGTGCTAATTCTTCATGCTATGTCGGTTACACCCGTTCTACTGCGGATTTCCGTATTTCAGATTCTGTCTCACAGAAAAATTCCGAGCATAGCCCGCTCCATAGCACGCTGAGCTACTTTAGTTATAAGGCCTACATTTAGGGACCACGTTTCCGTACCGTAAGTCATCACTGGTAATACATTGAATTAAATTGTACCAACAATATGGACGCCATAGATACAATAGCGACTACAACGGCAGCGACAACAATAATATGAAGAATGATCAATAAAGTTCGAACTGGTAGTCATGTATTTTCCATAAATTTGAAGACTGTATTCATCACTGGGCAAAGTTTGAATCACCGAGGTCCCAATCGTAAATCCCTTCCTACGTGCTAAGGGCTCAATCTTTTGTGGATAGTATTTTATGGGACTCATCATTTTAGTACGTATTTAAGCTAAAGTATTAAACTCCGTAATTGTTGTACGAGCATCTATATAAGTATGTGACCAGTAAACCTAGTTTTACTTAATCCCTTATTAACCCTTGATGTAAAAAGAGGGCTGTTATAAGTGTGACGTCGATGTTAGTTTGTCTATGTGTGTGTGCGTGTGTGTGTTTTGTATGTGTGTGTCTGTGCGTGTGTGTGGTATTGTAGCTCTCAAACGGATGAACCGATTTCGATGCGGTTTTTTTCATTCAAAAACCAGTTTACTTACAGTGGTTCTTAGCTGTGTTCGGTTAATATCGGTCCAGTATCAGTTCTTTTCCAAAATGGTGTGATTTCATATGCTTACTTTACTACATTATAATGGTTAAATGATAATTAATTGTTGTGTAATTCCTGTTGAAAGAACGTAACATTTTTTTATATTTTTTGTACTCTTACTCCGTCACTACACAAAAATATAACAAAAGTCTATTATAAAATATTTATACAAAATATTAAATTTGAAATTGTAACTCTACTTTTTGTCATAAATAGTTCTCATAATACAAAATCTTTTTTCTCAAAGCTTTAAGATGAAATTTTGTCGCGGCTAAATATACTACCAACCTTTACCTTATTCCTGGGTGTAGGCAAAGACGACTAAAGGATTCGATACGTAGTAACATCTATGAAAAAAAGGCACATTCGAAATGAAAGCCTATATCAACACATCTAACCAATATCTTGCCCGTGGATATCGTACAAGATGCCTAAGAGATATAATACCCATACACAAAAGAAACAAAACTCAAAACAAAGCCCTAAAATAAGCTGGCTAAGCAGCATGGTATATTAGATCAATTACCCTCATATTATAGAAGAGGCTCAAGCCCAAGAATGAGGCGTTACAATGTGAGCAGATACAAGATATATATTTGTATGTCATTAGTTTAAGTTTTTATGGAATAATAAAGTTCTTATATCTCCTACATTTATGGGTATCTTCCAAGGAAAGATACCCGATCCTTTGAAAGGCTTATGGGATATGGATCCAATACGCAGAGGCCTTTGGAAAAATTTAATCTAAAAATGGGATAGGACATCTATCTATGACTCTCCATGTTTGCATATAACACACGTGGACTGCTAACGGTAGGTGTAAATTTATTGTACCGCGTGAGGAAAGACCGACGTTCTCCCCGAGGGGGGGACATCGGTCGATGGAAGGGTACCCCACGTAGGGGGTATTCCGTCGGGCCGACCACTGATGACAAGTAACCCTGCTCCGGGGGTCGGCCCAACGACGAAGGCTACGTGGTTTTCGGGTGGGTTACCGGCGTTGCGTGCTTACGCCCCTCTGTCGCCCCGGACGGAGTGGTGCGAGAAGCATTATTGTGGGATACTGGTAGCTAATACATGATTATGGGGTTGGAGGTTAGATGGGCTGAATTAACGGAAAACTATTGATTTAAAACTGCCTTCAATACCTTCATCGTCTTGAACTTTAGCAAACGGATGACGGACGGACAGACCGACGGACTTTTATTATTATTATTATTTGCTCGACAAAATTAACAGGAAGTTAGTATCAGCAGGAAGTTAAAAGCATAGGGTCTGTAAATACAAAGTAATCACACCATGCCAAGTTCAGTTAAAAGTAAAAGGGTCACTTTATGAAGCGTAAACATGTGCTTACACTACTTCACTTACAGTCAATGGTTAGAGGTCTGTAAAAAATAGTATTAAACCAAAGACGATAAATTTCATTGACTTCGGACACAGGGACAATATTTAATAACAAAATGTGGATATTTTTACTTTCAGTTAGTGATGGCGATCGATAGGCTACTATCGATAGACTATCGATAATGCAGCAATAGTGAGAAGATCAATAGGACTATCGATACTATCGATAACAAAGTTGTGATGGATGAAAATAGTATCGATACTATTTTATAATACCGACCCGTAATATCGACAGATATTACGATCGACGATATTATATACTATTTTACTATCGATATTAATATTACCTAGTATGAAAATGGTATCGATACTATCGATAGTACTGATATTCATATTACCAGGTATAAAAATAATATCGATACTATCGATAATCAGCTATGTGTTACATTTTGTAGTATCGATAGTATCATTACTATCAATAGTATCGACAGTCCTATCGATATCCTAACTAATTTTCGAGGTCAACTATCGATAGTTTGTTAGGCCGACCACCGGTGCAGAGTTCCTTGTCTTCAGTGGTCGGCCCGACAGAATACGAGGAGGGTACCCCCTCTTCTCGACATCCCTCCTTCGGGACGTCGGTCACCATCGCGCGGTCAGCCTCTCTGCGGGCAACGGACTCGCCGGTCCCGCCACCCGCAGAGGACCGCGTTGTCTTGGACGTAAATGATCTGATACGACGACTAAGCGTGTATTTATGAAGATGTTATTGTGGAGACTTATAAAGTATTAATACGTTTATTTAAACAAAAGTGTAAACAGGATAGAGTAATATGAAGCCTAAACTATTAATTATCCATGCATCCGTCCGTCTGTTTCCAGACAGGCTGTGACATAAATCAGCTGCCAGCTAAAATTTTCAGTCTGTGTATTTCTATTGTGGCTACGAAAACATATAATAATCAAGTGTAGTATGCATAGCGGCTGAAAATTAATTACTACCCTCAATAATTGTCTACACATATAGCCTAGTGGTTAAAATACCAACCTATAGTTCCAGTGTCGATGGTTCGAATCTTTGTGCGATCCACAAATTGTTATTCTAAGTCTGGATGTAATTTGTGCCTGGTAGTTATGTATATGTTTGTAAAGTCCCCCGAAGTATATAGTTTTATTTTCAAGCTTCACATGTGTGTCGATGGCTATAGGAACACAATAATAATTACCGATTATTTGCCCGTGGGAGTCATAATCCACTAAATTCATTAATAATAGTAGAAATATCACAACCAAGTCACCGTTGCATAAAAACTGCTGAGGTACCAAAAATTGTGATTGAATTATTATGTATGTTATTAATGTTGGTACTATTATAATTTTTACGTCAAGTGTTTGAACCACTGTGGGTTTGAATATACGGAAGCTTACCTACTATATCATACTGGTTAGATGAGTTGGAATAGGGTTTTATTTCTGTTATGTAGGTATTTAAAAAATAATGTGATTTACCTCTACCCCCTTACAGAGATTATGCATTCGATGAATAAACGTATTGGATACACATCGTTCTGTTATTAATGAATTTTTCTTCACTATAATCTAAGGGAAAAGAAGGAGTAGTGACCAATGTACTTTTACTCCATCAGCTTAACACTTCTCATAAACTCACGGCGAATGTTCTTCTTTAGCTACGCTATCATCATTCATTTAGCCTTTCGCCGTCCACCCATTCTTCTGTTGATTTCTAGATATTAGATGCTTCATCGCACAAAAATCCCGAGCTATATCTTTGTATAGAAATTTCTTATGTACTTGTGTATGTCACTGCACTCATCCTAAACGGCTGTACCGATGTTGATGAAATTTTTTGTGTGTGTCCAAGGGAGTTCGAAAATGGTTTAGATTCACAATTGGACTCTGTAGGTGGCGTTATTTGATTTGAATAGAATAACGTCTGTTGGGACAGCTAGTATAGTTATAAGGACCCGAGTTATAAGGACTACATACGTATTTTCAGTTATCGTTTCAATATCGTTTGCTTTATCGCAGAGAAATCTCGAGTATAGTTTCCTCCATTAGTTGTAAGGACTACATTTAACGACTACGTTTCCATACCATAAGTACTTACCTACTATATTAAAATACATTTTACCTATATAAGAAAAATATAGAATTCAACGACTCCGCAACCCAAACCTACGATAATAATTTCAAGGTTTTTTCCGAATAACTTCACCAAAAATGGTTTATTATAAAAACATCACGTTCTTAAGCCAGTGAGGCAAGACACCCAGGTGTGTAGCACTATTCAATTCACAGCGCGTTCTTTACGGCGCGTGCCATTTTATACACCGGGCACGTCCCGGGCGAATACGGGACACATGTACCAAGACCTGTTTGACAGGTGAAATAATTTGTTGGTGCCTGCTATTTGAATTTGAAAAGGGTATGTAAATATCGTAATACTTTATCTGTCTGGTTTACAAGGGAACATAGTGATCTATCTAAATGCAAGTACATAGACCTACCATCTTGGTTTTTATACAGTACACCAAGGACTGCATATCTATATTTTATATCTACATATAACTGCAAAGATGGCGTAGTAATTAAGAACTACCATGCTCAGTGTCGTGGGTTCAATTCTCAGCCAAAGTAATTTTTAAAAATAATATACATAAAAGTATTTTTTCTGAATTTGGGTGTAATTTGTGTTCGTTGATGCGCCGACCTAGTAATGGGACGTATATGGGCTGAGATAATGATGATGATACCAAACTGGTCACATTATATGGTATAGGGTTTTATTTCTAGTTTTCCTACTCTAGCATTAATTTTATCTACATATTATAATACCTTAGTCGTGTGTTATGATACCCATCGATAAGAAAGGGGTGCTGAATTGTATTTTTATTCCATAGAAAGCTAAATTAAAAATTAAATAGCAACGTGACAAAATCCATAAAAATAGTTTTTAAATGTCACAAATACTTATGTATTTTTACTCCTTCACTATATGGAAAAATATATATGCTTAAGTATACTTTTAACTGCTGTTAAAAGTACACTTTTTTATTGAAGAATGCATATGTAAACTCATTTGCAAAAAAAACGGGCGGTTTTGATTTTCATTCATATTTAAAAAGATACAATACCAAAAAGGTTTCAATCGTTTGTACACGTTACTGGCCGGTTTTAAAAATGCTGTGGTATTTAAAAAAGTACGTTCTAAATTCAATTTTTCATTTGATGTTCATTTTTACAGAAAACCCCTTTTTATCCTACATTTTTGGCGCGAAGTTCCAGAAGTTAACATCGACTTTCATAACTTTTATTCAATTTTTATCGATTAATTTCATATCCTTGACTGTCAAAGCTTTATTTAATGCTGTTTGGCTGTATCAAAAATGGTAGATAAAGTGGTAAAAGCTACCAAAATTATCGCGCTGCTTGAAGAGGGTTGCAGCCAATGTTTCGTGGCTAGGAGGCTAAATGTTAGTCGCTCGACAGTCCAAAGGACCTGGCAGCGATATCAGGAGACTGGTTCCGTCGAGAGAAGGCCTGGTTCTGGAAGAAAACCATGTACCCAACCACGGGATGATCGTTTTCTTGTGAGTCGCGCATTGAGAAATCGCAAATCTTCGTATGTGGATCTTAAGAACAACCTCCAAGAAGTAAGAAATGTGCATATTAGTCTATGGACGGTCAGGAGGAGGCTTCTCGCTGCCAATATACGCAGTCACCGCCCGGCCCGCGGCCCCAAATTACTCCGTGAGCACAGAGTTCACAGGCTTAGGTTCGCTAGAAATTGTGAATCATGGACTCAAGACGATTGGAATAGGGTTTTGTTCTCTGATGAAGCCAGGATATCTCTGTTCGGTGAAGATCGACGTCGGCGAGTGCTAAGAAGACAAGGAGAACGCTTTGCAGAGGCATGTTTCGAAGAAATCACACCTTATGGTGGGGGCTCTGTTATGTTTTGGGCAGGAATAAATTCAATGGATCGTACAGAGTTAGTCTTCATTGAAAACGGCTCACTGACTGGGCATCGATACATAACGGAAGTTCTAATTTCTCATGCATAACCCGCATTGGCCGCTCTAGGTGAAGACTCGATTTTTATGGACGACAATGCTCGCGCTCACCGATCCCGCGATGTTAATGCGTATGTGCAAGAGGTCGGCATTCGTCGTTTGGATTGGCCAGCTCGAAGTCCCGACCTCAATCCCATAGAGCATGTCTGGGACATTCTGAAACGGCGTGTGAGATCAGTACACCCGGCTCCGCAGACCATCAGAGAGCTGAAGAATGTGATTACTGCGGAGTGGGAACGTATTCCGCAAGCAAGTATCCGGGATATACTCGCTAGCATGCCCAGACGAATTCAAGCTGTGATTTTAGCTAGAGGGGGTCACACTCGATACTAAACATTTATCTGCTTTTACTTTATTAAAGAAAAACAAACAAAAAAACTTTTTTATTTTTACTTCATGAGCATATGCACTACTAGCGAATATACACTACTAGCGAGGTTTCGCATTATTTCCCATAAATTGTATCTAAATTTTATGAAATACTGATGAAAACGATTATTTTCTTATTAATTTAGCAAATTGTGTGGATAAAACTACCTATAATTATCAAACAAAGAAATATTAACATTTGAAATGGTTCATTGCTTAGGTGCCCGTTTTTTTTGCAAATGAGTTTATTTTTATAGGTAGTAGCATATGTAGGTAAAGAACAAAGTATTAAAAACAGAAAATATAATTTTCAGGGTAACAATAAACAAATCAACCAAGAAGTCAAAACGTTTTATTTACTTTAAAAATATTTCAACAGAGAACCATTGTTGTCAGTGTTCGATGCAAAAGACATTGATATAAACTTTGTAAATTTTATCTCTGACTTATTCACCGTAGCATCGAAAGTTTATATAAAACTAACAACTACATTTAACTTTTATTGAAAACTCGCTCTGGTTAAATGATATTTTATGTTATAATAAGGATACAAATAGTCGCGTCGTGATGGCATAATATGTCAATTTTCTTGTTGACGTGTAATGGGACGGGATGAAACCAATATTATATAAAAGTTTTAAGCATGAATGTTGAAGGCTTTAGAGTTATGATAAGACCGAAAAACAGATTATTGAATGCATGAAGCATGACGTGGATAGAAAAGAAGAGAACATAGCGATGATATCTAATAGGATTTTGTGGATGAAGAGGATATATTGGCGGTGATTAGACTCTATTGAAATAAGAATAGGGTAATGATTGTCCGTGTGGTGACGGAGTAAGAATACAATTCACTCCCTTTCGTGGATGTCGTTAAAGACGACTAAGGAATATGATATGCATATAACATCTCTGCAATAGAAGGAAAACTCCAAATAACAGCCCTATACCAACTCGTCTGACCAACGTGGTATAGTAGGTCAATTTCCCTCCTATTGTGAAAGAGAATCGAGCCCAGCAGTGGGACGTAAACGAGCTGAGATGGTGATGATGATGATGTTTCCCATTTCACCCATCTGTCTAGAAAGAGTTACGTTTTTCCGGGTATCTTGTATGTTTGTTTCTTGTAAATTCCTTTATTACCTCGTATCTTTCAAATGACTAGATAAATTTCGTCAAGTTAAGGTATCGTTACTTTCGCCTTAAAAAGCCAAGAGTCCTTATTATGTTTAAAAAAAAAACAAAATAATGGTTTTTGGACACAAAATAGTATTACATTACTAAACAAAAGTAACCAAACCTATCGAATAAGGGTATCAAAATAAAGAACTAAGGCTTTCAGCATAATATTTAGTCAGTATAATATAATCTATTTTCTGTATGGTGACGGAGTGAGAATATAATTAACTACTCCTTGATTTGATATATTGCGCCTGCATACGCAAGAGAAGGAATAGTCTATACAAACCCGTTTGACTAGCGTAGATCAATCTCCCTTCCTTTGTGGCAAGAGGCTCAAGCACAGTCAATGAAACATAGATGATTTGAGATTATAATATATGGTTTAATAGAAACCAAAGATAACTCTTACTTATCTCTATATATAAATTTCTGAGGGCCGTGGCGACTGAGGCCGTCACCGGTGGGGGAGTGCTGTTGGCGGTGTCCCTAGACATCGCCAACGCATTCAATAGTCTGCCATTCAGCTGCATCAGGGAGGCGCTCCGGTATCACGGAGTGCCAGCTTACCTGAGGCGGCTAGTGGCAGACTATTTGGTGGCGCGCAGCGTCCTCTGTACCACCCGAGCAGGGGACGTTGTGCGAACGCCCATGACGTGCGGTGTCCCACAGGGGTCGGTCCTCGGACCCACCCTGTGGAACATCGGCCACGACTGGGCGTTGCGGGGGAGCCTCCTACCCGGGCTGGGCGTGATTTGTTACGCCGACGACACGCTCGTCACAGCCCGCGGTGGGACGCTAGAAGAGGCGGTAAGCCTGGCGACCTATGGCACCGAAGAGGTCGTCAGGCGGATCGAGGCGCTGGGGTTGAGGGTCGCCCTGGACAAGACGGAGGCCCTCTTGTTCCATGGGCGCCTTATGAGCCCTCCCATCGGCATCTCGATCACCGTCCGATCGGTTGACATCAGCATCCGGGCCCATATGAGGTACTTGGGGCTGGTGCTCGACGGGCAATGGTGGTTCCGGGAGCATTTCCGCAGGCTCGCTCCACGGCTCGTCGGCGCGGCGTCCGCCCTATCGTGGCTTATGCCGAACGTGGGCGGACCGAGCGCTACGTGCCGACGGCTGTACACGGGGGTCATCCGGTCGATGGCCCTGTACAGCGCACCGGTGTGGGCGGGGTCCTTGACCGTCCGACTTAGGGCCCTTCTGTAGCGACCACAGAGGGTCATGGCGGTCAGGGCCATCCGCGGATACCGCACGGTGGTGACGGAGGCAGCGTGCCTATTGGCCGGGACTCCCCCGTGGGACCTGGAGGCGGAGATGCTCGCCGGATTGTATCGGCGGGTGACGGGGGTGCGAGTGGAGGGCGGTGAGATCTCGTTAAGGGAGCTCACCGCCTGGCGCGTCGACGCCCGCCGAGACGTCATTTCCCGTTGGGCAGTCCGGCTGGAGAGGCCTCGGTTCGGGGTGCGAACCGTGGAGGCCTTCCGGCCGGTGCTGATGCAGTGGTTGGAAAGGCGGCACGGGGTGATCTCCTTCCGACTAGTGCAGGTGTTGACGGGGCATGGGAGCTTCGCCAAATACTTGCACAGGGTCGTAAGGAGGGAGAGCACACCATCCTGCCACCACTGCGATTGCGACGAGGACACGGCGCACCACACGCTCGAGGCCTGCGCGGCTTGGGCAGTGCAGCGCCGTGAACTCGTTGCAATCATCGGTGCCGACCTGACGCTGCCGGCCATTGCTAGGGCGATGGTCGACAGCGTCGGGAATTGGAACGCGGTCGCAGCCTTCTGCGAGACAGTGATCTCGCAGAAGGAGGCGGCGGATCGTCTGCGCGTGGAGCGCAGCCTCGATGAGAAGATCCGCCGCCGGCGACAGGGGCGGCGCAGGCGCAACTACCTGCGCCTCATGCCGCCCTAGCCGAGGCCGCAGGTGACGTGACCGGGGATTAGTCCGTCACCCGCCGAGAGGCCAACCGCGTGAGGAAAGACCGACGTCCTCCCCGAGGGGGGGACGTCGGTCTTTCCGTCGGAGGGTACCCCACGTAGGGGGTATTCCGTCGGGCCGACCACTGACGACAAGTAAACCTGCTCCGGTGGTCGGCCCAATGACGAAGGCGAGGTGGTTTTCGGGTGGGTTGCGGGAGTTGCGTGCTTAAGCCCCTCTGTCGCCCCGGACGGAGTGGTACGGAGGCGCGCCGACCGCAACCCACCCAAAAAAAAAAAAAAATATTTAAATTTCTTGTGTACGTGTGTATGTCACTGAACTCCTCCTAAACGGCTGGACCGAAGTTGATAAAATTTTTTGGGTGTGTTCAAGAGGATTCGAGAATGGTTTAGATTCACAATTGGACCCGCTAGGTGGCGCTTATTTGAACAGAACAACGTCTGTTGAGTCAGCTAGTTCTTTATAAAATAAAATTAAAATAAACTATTTCTTTATGATTCTTCTAATTTTGTTTTCAATTCCCAATCTTGTTTGTATTTCTACCACATTACTTTAAATCTTGTTTAGGTATTTCTAGCGCAATACTTTAAAAATAAACATTTTTGCAGTCGCGTTTTTATTTTTTAAAATGTCCTTACTAGTTTCACCTGCATATTCCTTAGTTTATTTGTAACCAACTCCTTTGAACTAAATTTTGACCCAATTTAAAGGGTCAGATTTCATTTAAACATTACAGTCAAATCAAGGACAGATGACAATACTATAATTCGATAAGATTATCTCATTATCCTGACTAGGATGGTCAGGTTTCACATTATCCTTACAGGAGCATAGAGAGATAGAAAAAGCGCATGTTATGCGCATGCGTACCCGTTTGTAATTACTTTCCAAACAAAAAAATAAATGTTGTTTTAAAAAATTAATACGTTTGGTGACGGATTAACAAAACAATTCATCACCCTCTTTCTTGCCTGTGGGTGTCGCAAGAGACGACTAAAGAATATGATATGCAGATAATATACATGCAAGAGAAGAAAAACCCTACATAAAATACTATGCCAATGTCTAACCAGCTTGGTTAAATCGTGGTTAATAATGGTAGATCAATTTCCCTTCCATTGTGGAGGAGGCTCGGGCTTTTATTGGGCACAATCTATGATATGATCAGAATCTACCATAATCTGCTGTACCCGTACCTATCTATGGCCCTATGGGCAGGCCACCAGTACGCGATTCTCGAGCGTTTGTTTCGGTAAACCAGTGAATCGAATGACCAAACCCCACCTTACAAGGCAAAGAACTGGCTGTACCCTTGGTACTTTAGTTCTATGAATACAAGTTATCAAATACCATTAGTGATTCTAGTCACCAAGGACTCACTCACCAAGGACGATAAAAAACATCAGGCGTGATAAATAAGTACCACGGTAGTCGAGGATTCGGTACCAGAAGTCAGCTCAATAGCAAAAAGCAGGGAATCAGGTGAGTTATGCGCTCTCACGTTGCTCTTTCGTTCCTTCAGACGAGATGAACAGCGTACGACCGCATCGTAGCCTTTCAAATAACAAGTAGAAATTTGTTTAAAATTTTCTGTCTCTAATTTTGGGTTCAAGCTTCCTCTGTAATAAGACGGAAATTGACCTATTATATCATGGACCCATGAATGAATTTATTTGGAGGTTACCTTCTTTACTATAGATTTTATATGCATATAATGACTCTTAATTATATTGTACGATAATTAAGCGCGAGATAAGGAATGGTGAATTCTATACTTACGGAGTAAATAAAGGTAAATGTTTTTACCACAGCAGAAAAGCTAGCTTATGTTACTTCCCTAGCCAGAAGGATTTACGCAGATCATTTCAAATTTTCTTTTACAGTAATAACAGCTAAAAATCTTATTCGTTTCATATGGAGCATGAAGTCCTATACACAGTCAAGGACACCATATTTAATTAATTAAAAAAGTTATTTATTTAAAAGCCGAGTTAAGTCCTATTAAAGTTACAATGTATTTTGATTACAAATGACGCTTAAAATATAATGAAAAGATGACTGCTAAATCCTAAACTAGATTTAAGGTCCAACACGGTACTATAATTTTGCTTAGAGATTGAAGCAACTTATAATGTACATAAACCAATAGCGTGTTGAATTAAGCATTTCAATTATATTTATTGACTCATAATATACGATGCATAGATAGCATAGTGGTTAAAGTACCAACCTACAGTTGTAAATATCGGAGGTCGATTCACGTAGAACAATATTTTGGGCGATACACAAATCCTTATTCTAAGTCTGGTTCTTATTGCAGAATAGATTCAGATCTTCTATATGGCAGGGCATAAAAATATTCTGTAAAATACTCGTACAAATTACAAATATACAATGCAAAGGTATATATGTACATTCACAATCACTTGAAACGTGTCCGCATTGTGTTCGAATAATAACGTACCCTAATTCTATTAAATTCGGGCACCTGAAGTCGTTATTACTAAGTCTTCCGTACAAAAGGTACGATTCTTAAGCTTCAGTCATTACCTCCGATCTTAGAAAGAGCAACGTTAGATAGGAACGGCAACTTCACGCTTGGAAAGTTCAAAAAGGTACGTTGTTGTCTTTTTCTTGCACACATTGTAAAGGATATTTTTTCAATATTATGAACATAATTGTATATTTACCTCTAGAGCTGAATTTTTTGTCAGCTCAATTCTCATATTTACTTTAAATAATAAATAACAATAATACCAGGTATATAATTATTTAAAGTAAATATGAGAATTTGACATGCTACTCTTTTTATAAAACTGTACATTTAATATGTAATACTTATGTGGCAGAACCACACGGTCGATAGTCGTTTATTTACGATAGGGTTTATTTACGTTCGATAGGGTCTGGCACAGGGCACTTCTATCAAAGCTACCATCATACGGAATCCCCGAGGGACTCTGTAATTGGATTGCCAGCTTTTTGGATGGTCGGAGTATAAAAGTCGTCGTAGATGGCTCCTGCTCCGATACCATGACCATTAATGCTGGTGTACCACAAGGCTCGGTGCTCTCCCCGACGTTGTTTATCCTGCATATCAATGACATGCTCTCTATCGAGAGTATGCGTTGCTATGCGGATGACAGTACGGGTGATGAGCGGTACACTGAGCAACGGAATATCCCTCGGAGTATTCAGGAAAGAAGGGTTCAACTTGTGTCTGAAGTCGAGCGCTCTCTGGGGCGGGCCTCGGAATGGGGTGAACGGAACCTAGTCCAGTTCAACCCCACAAAGACACAAGTTTGCGCGTTCACTGCAAAGAAGGACCCATTTGTCATGGCGCCTCAGTTCCAAGGAGTAACTCTTCCAATTTCTGAGAGTATTGGGATTCTCGGCGTCAAAATATCGAGCAAAGTCCAGTTTGGGAGTCATTTGGAGGACAAAGCCAAATTGGCAAGCAAAAAGTTGGGCGTTCTGAACAGAGCCAGGCGGTACTTCACACCGAGACAGCGTCTTGTGCTATACAAAGCACAAGTTCGTCCTCATGTGGAGTACTGCTCACATCTCTGGGCAAGTGCGCCCAAATATCAGCTAGACCCACTTGACTCCCTGCAAAGACGGGCTGTTCGAATCGTCGGGGATCCCAATCTTACAGACAGATTGGAGTCGCTGGAGCAGCGGAGAGACTTTGGGTCACTCTGTGTACTCTACCGACTCTTTCACGGGGAGTGCTCCGAGGAACTGTTTGATTTGGTACCACCGTCACCATTCTACCAACGTACCACTCGACATCGCAGCAGGGTTCATCCATTTCACCTGGAAACGTTATGGTCTTCAACTGTACGTTTCCAGCGATCATTTCTGCCACGTACGTGCAAGCTCTGGAATGAACTACCTGCTGCTGTGTTTCCCGAGCGCTATGACATGTCCTTCTTTAAACGAGGTTTAAGAAGAGTATTTCCTTCACGGTAGGCAGCGGCCTGGCTGTGCCCCTGGTATTGCAATGGTCCATGTGCAGCAGTTTCACTTACCATCAGGTGTGCCGCTTGCTCATTTGCCACCGTTGGCAATAAAAAAAAAAAAAAAAAAAAATTTACAGCCGCGAGTCGGTCGGTCCAGGATAGTACCTACCTTCCACTCTCTCGCAGAAAATCGATGTCTGAATAGTACCAATTTGTTAATATACTTCTTTCGGTAAGCGAGAGAGCCGGACGACCAACTTTCTGGGAGTATTTGGGTATGGTGGATTTTAATGATGCCTTTAGTATCACCGAACCTCATAACACACCTTTCATATCTTCAAGGTTAGGAGTGGCCTAGCAAAGCTGCATAAGCGGTATCACTTACCATCAGGTGCGCTGTTTTCTCCTTTCCCACCAAAGAAAATAAAAACTGCGTCACCCGTAAAGATGAGAAAGATGCGGGAAACGCCATCAGGTTGATTAGTAAAGCAATTAGAGCAAATATCCAATGCATGAACGTTTAATTCCTATATATAGTGTTCTCATTTTCCATTCGCAAATTAATGTTTTATCCATATCATATGCTAAAACATCAAAGGTATTTAATTATTTAGAATATTTGGTAGTATTATTGTATGATTTTGAAATGATATGTCGGATTAATGAATAAACATATATGCTTCTCAGGCCATAATTATAGTATGATATTTTGAAAAAGAACAAATTAAATACATCCTCATTTAAAGGACATTACTCAGAATCTATTACCTAACTATCCGTATGGAGACGGACTAAGTATGCATTTCAACACCCTCTTTCTTGTCCGTGGATGTTGTAAAAGATGACTAAGGGATATAATACGCATATAACATCTTTGCTAGAGAAGGAAAACTCAAAATAAAACCCTATACCTGTCTGGCCAGCATGGTATAGTAAGGTCAATTGCCCTCTTATTATGGAGGAGGCTCGAGGCCAACAGTGGGACGTAAACAAGCTGAAATGATGATAATGATGATATTTGTAAATTATATTATATCATAGTTCGAAGAATTAGCACGCTGAAGTGGCAATGAACAGGCCACATCGCTCGACGAACCGACAACCGCTGAGGAAGAAAGGTTCTCAAGTGGCGGCCACGTATCGGACGACGCAGTGTAGGACGTGCTAGGTGGACCGACGACCTGGTGAAAGTTGCTGGGCGTCGGTGGATGCAGGCGGCACAAGACCACACTTTGTGGCGTAACATGAGGGAGGCCCACGTCTAGCAGTGGACAGCGATAGGCTGAAATGATAATGATGATAGTTTGAAGAGCATTGATCTCATCATGGCTTGTATATAATATCGCCCACTGCTGGGTACTATTTTCCTTTATAATAAGAGGGATTGGATACTATACCACCCTGATCAGACGAGTTGGTATAAAGTTTTATTTCGAGTTTTTCTTCTCTTGCATAGACTTTATATGCATACCAGCAGCGCCCTGTGGTTTCATCCGCAGTTCCTCTTCCCGTGGGAATATCCTATGAGTTATTCTAATAGGTAAGCTATATAATTGTGATGTTTCATCAAAATCCATTTAGTTATTTTTGCGTGAAAGAGCAACAAACATTTTCATATCTTCACATCCTCACATACTCACAACCTTTCGCGTTTATAATATTAGTAAGGATTATATCCCTCAGTCGTCTTATACGGCAGTCAAGGGCAAGATAGAGAATAGGAATTGAGTTCTTACTCCGTTACCATAAGAAAAGTGATTCGAAAGGCATTGCTCTGGAGCTGGTATTTTTATACATTACATTAAATAATTTTATAAAAAGTGAGTCCATAAGAATAATAAATTAACCCGCTGAGTTTCTTGCCGGCTCTTTACAGTGGCGGTCACGTTCCGATTCGTTCACGTAGTTTCTTTAATTAATTTAAAATGTTAAAACGCAATATGTAAATGCTCTCGTAGGGTTTATACTTATTAAATGAATTTGAATTGAGATTTAAACATTGTTTAAAGAAACTTTCTATGGACTTTATCGGTATAATATTTGATTGTTAATTGTCCGACGTTTCAAATACAAACGCACTAAAAGCCGTAAAAATAGTTTAATTTATAAATTCAAATACAAATTCAAACTATTTATTATGTATAAACCCCATGGGGGCAATTACATGTTGTCATTTTTGTACATTTTTCCTTAAATTTAGCACCGGATCGGAACACGACCGCACTGCGAAGATCCGACAAGAAGCTCATCAGGATTGTCTAATTTTTATTATATAAAATTAAATTACATGCAACAAAATTACATGCATTTCGAAATACGATATGATACAAAAACAAATATAATGAAAAGATTATGTCTGGACCAGATCCCGCAAGCGGCACTCGATTACGAGTTAACCACTAGAGCAGCCATCACTACCCTCAGCAATAATGAAGGGAAGGGAGTGATCCACTCATCCTATAATGTGCAATACTCGCGTAAACATCAGAAATCATTATTTTTTATCGAGTTTTATTTTAAAGAAGTAACTTAATAACGACTTCATTGAGTTTCTTAACGAATCTTTTCCTGTTCTGATCGCGTTCCAATTCTATATATATATATATATATGTATATTATTAGGACAATTTGAGACAAAATATAAATATGGCAATATGTAAGTACTCCCGCCGGACGTATACATAAAAAAAAATAATTAATTTGATCATTATCATCATCATCTCAGCCCATACACAGCTCATTGTTGGGCTCGGGCCTCCTCCACTATGGAAGGGTAATTTTCCTACTCTCCCATGCTGGTCATACGTGTTGGTAAATGGTTTTGTTTCTAATTTTTCTTCTCTTAGATAGATATTGTATGCATAATTATATCCCTTAGTCGTCTTTTATGACACGCACGGGTAAGAGAAGGGGTTGTGAATTGTATTCTTACTCCGTCACCACTCAAAAAAATTAACTGTGAACGAAAAATTACAAATAGTGAAACGCTGATACCTCGTCATGTAACAGTTAAAATTTGGGACGGAAGACAGCCATGGCAGGAGGGTCACGTATATCAAATGAAGCGGAATGGCTCCGGGTAGCTATATACTCGTATATAATTGGGATGGGACATACTGACATGTGTAAGAGAAAAGGTCTGGATTGAATATGTGTACGTGATGAGGATGTGAATAGGATTTATTCTGACTTTTGTTGTTCATGACTGCCTCGTTGACTCTATGTAATTATGATACACTAGCAGCACCCTGCGGTTTCACCCGCAGTTCCTCTTCCCGTCTAAATATCGGGATAAATTATAGCCTATGTATTATTCTAATATGTAAGCTATATTATTGTGAAGTTTCATCAAAATCCATTCAGTAGTTTTTGCATGAAAAAGCAACAAACATCTTCGCATGTGCACATCTTCACATACTCACAAACTTTCATGTTTATATTATTGGTAGGATAGGATACATTGGAGTTAGCATACGCGCATTAGATTTCACAGATAACGCGGTGGTTAAAATATCAACCAACTGTGCCAGGTGTAGCGCCTTCGATTCTTAATAGTTTGTGTAATCCATAAATTCATCATCATCATCATTTCGGTCGCAGCCTTCTGCAAGACAGTGATCTCGCAGAAAGAGGCGGTGGATCGCCTGCGCGAGGAGCGCAGCCTCGATGAAGAGATCCGCCGCCGTGACTGGGACGGCGTAGGCGCGACTACCTGCGCCTCATGCCGCCCTAGCCAAAGCCGCGGGTGACGTGACCGGGGATTAGTCCGTCACCCGCCGAGAGGCCGACCGCGTGAGGAAAGACCGACGTCTTCCCCGAGGGGGGGACGTCGGTCGCTGGGAGGGTACCCCACGTAGGGAATATTCCGTCGGGCCGACCACTGATAACGAGTAACCCTGCTCTGGTGGTCGGCCCAACGACGAAGGCGACGTGCATCGTGGGTGGGTTGCGGGAGTTGCGTGCTTACGCCCCTCTGTCGCCCCGGACGGAGTGGTGCGAGGAGCGTGCCGATCGCAACCCAGCCCCTAAAAAAAAAAAATCCTCATCTTTTCAACTCATATACGTCCCGCTATTGGGCTTGCTCCACAATTTGTTTCGAGTTTTCCTTCTCTTGCATAAATGTTATAAGCGTATTTTATTTTTATTGCAAACGGTGGCAAACGAGTAACCAGTACACCTGATGGTAAGTATTGCTGCCACTCATTGACCTTTGCTAGGCCACTGCCTACTGTGAAGAAAGTGAATGGAGTATGAATGCATGCATGAGGTTTAGTGATACTAAAGGCATCACCAAAACTCACCACAAGTAAACACCCTCAGAAAGTTGTTTCCGGCTCTCTCGATCACCGTACGAAGCGCAGTAACAAATTGCTACTACTCGGACGTCGATTTTCTGCGAGAGTGTGGTAATACCGCAGATGGACCGGCCCGCGGCCGCGACAGACAACTGCCAACAATGTGGTCCGTCACCACAAGGAAAACAGGAAATGTACTATGCAGTAAAGAGCGAAAGAATAAATGTTAAATATCTCTTTTTAATATTCATATCATAAATATAATACTACCATGTTTAAAATAAATTATTATTAAATATTAATATTATACATGATTGTCACGCCTACGTGAGAAATATCATGCATAATTAATAAGAATTTTAGTTTATAAACCCAAATATTCAACAGGTTAATGTTCGAACACTAATATTTTATTATTTCAAGCAAATTAATAGTTTATATAATTTTAAAAGCTAACACATTAATTAATTATTGTTATTCAGTGCCGGTTTTACTTGTTCAAATATACATGAATATAAAATCAAAAATTAAATAAAAAAATCTCAATATACGTCTCGCTGTTGGGCTCAGATCTCTTCCATTATGGGAGGGCAAGGTTTTGTTTCAAGTTTGCCTTCTCTAGAATAGATGTTATGAGCATATTATATCCCTTAGTCGTCTTTTACGACACCCACAAGTAATGGGTTGGTGAATTATATTCTTAATCCGTCACCACACGGATTTGTATCAAAAAATAGTGCTCAAAAATATGAAACAGGAAAATATTTAGCATAACATGTTCAGAAGAAATAACTATGGTCATAAAGCACCTGGATGTATTTGGTCTCTTACTGTTTTCTTCTATTATAATACTACAAAATATATCAATACCAATAAATAAAATTGGAGTGTTCTTTTTGTAATGTTAAAATAATAGACCTTTTTCATGCTCACACGATTAATTGCACTATACATATGCCTAAAAATCACTTTATAATTTTTTTGTCCATCTGTTTGTTTCGGGTAATCTTCAAAACGGCTGGGCTGATTTAAAAACTTTTTCACCAATGGAAAGCTATAATATCAGGGAGTAACCTAGTCTATATTTTATCTCGGTATTGCCACGGGATTTGGAACTACGCGGGTAAGGTGACTGAAACCGAAGCGAAACGAAGGCGGGTTGCTAGTTGGTAAATAATTTTGCTGATATAAATGCATATAGCCACGTCTATGCTCTAAATATTATCTTATTCCGTTGAATTTACAATACAATTTTCTTAGCTGAGTTTGATGTGTGGTGGCAGAGTAAGAATACAATTCCCTATCTTGCCCGTTGCTATCATAAAAGATGACGAAAGTATATATATGTAAATAACAATATCTGGTTGACCGCGCAAAGCTCGGTACATTTTTCTTTTGTAAATTGAATTTTTGACGAACATATTTATATTATATATACTAGCAACTCGCCCTCGCTTCACTTCGGTTTTAGTCGTCTTGCCTGCATAGTTCCCGTTCCCGTGGGAATACCGGGATAAAATATAGCCTAGGTTACGCCCTGATATTATAGCTTTCCATTAGTGAAAGAATTTTTTAAATCGGTCGAGCCGTTTTGAAGATTACCTGGAACAAACAGACAGACAGTCAGACAGACAAAAAAAATATAAATTATATTTTAGGCATATGTATAGTGCAAATAACCGTGTGAGCATGAAAAAAGCTTATTATTTTGACATTACAAACAGACACTCCAATTTTATATATTGGTATAGATACTAGCTGACCCAACAGACGTTTTTCTGTTCAAATAGACTAAAAGGATTTCAGCGCCACCTACCGAGTCCAATTGTGAATCTAAACCATTCTCGAATCCCTTTGTACAGACACAAAAAATTTTATCGATATCGGTCCAGCCGTTTAGGAGGAGTTCAGTGACATACACACGTACACAAGAAATTTATATATAAAGACATGTAATTCTGTGTGGTGACAGAGTAAGAATACAATTCACCACTATCTTGCACATGCATGACGTAAAAGAGGATTAAGGAATTACATATGCATATAACAATGATGCAAGAGAAGGGAAACTCGAAATAAAATCTTATACCAACCTGTCTGACCAGCATGTCAATTTCCCGCCTATTGTGGAGAAAGCTCGAGCCCAACAGTGGGATGTATATGAGCAGAGACGATGATGATGATCTAATACTTGCGTAAACATCAGAAATCGTTAAAATCTATCATTTCACAACACTGATAAAATACATTAACAGGAATGAGAAGCAAAAATGTTATTATTGATTGTAATATTTTTCTTGTTTACGATTTAAGCCACGCGAACAGGGTATTATGAGGAAAACAAGAAAATCCAACAACAACAAAAAAGATATCTTAATTAACGAAATAGAAGAACAAAGAGATTGTTTATTATTTACAAAGCCCTCAACGTGTTATTATGTTTCATCGACTTTGATAAAATAGAAAAACGAAATTTGAAAATGAATTAATAAAGAATTGATTCTTGAAATTGAATATTGTTTTAACTAAATATACAAGTATATGTCATAATGCTATTAGATATTATGTTACACTAGCAACCCGCCCTCGCTTCGCTTCGGTTTTAGTCGTTTTACCCGCATAGTTCCCGTTCCCGTGGGAATACCGGGATAAAATATAGCTTAGTTTACTCCCTGATATTATAGCTTTCCATTGATGAAAGAATTTTTGAAATCGGTCCAGCCGTTTTGAATATTACCCGGAACAAACAGACAGACAGACAGACAAAAATTTTTTAATCTGTATTTTAGACATAGGTGTCGTGCAAATAACCGTGTGAGCATGAAAAAAGCCTATTATTTTGACATTACAAACAGACACTCCAATTTTATTTATTGGTATAGATTAGTCTTAAGTGTCATACAAGAAGTCTAAAAGCTTAACATAGACTGCTAACTGTGCCTGATGACTGACTTCTAATCAATAATCGCAATTCCAAGGAGGTTTGAAGTCAAGCAGGCGGCTGGTCATAAAACTATTACCAATAATTTTTGTAATATCTATTTATATAAAAGAGAAAGTGTGTGGGTATGTGCCATGTAGGCTCCGAAACGGCTGAACCGATTCCAATGAAACTTTCAGGGAATCTCCAGATTGACCTGGCGAGTAATCCTGTAAAGTTTGGTGACGATCGGAGCACTCTTCTTTTTGAACTATTAAATGATGTAAGTTTATTGTTTAAATAAAATAAAGCAAAATCTAGCCCGGCGAAGCGGGCTGGGTCCGCTAGTGTATTATAAATGAAAAGCACATATTGAGTATTCTCCAAGTACTTAGGAAGAAAATGTATACAACATGTCTTATAAGTATTAGCTCCAGTGTGATGCCCTTCGTACTACAAGATACGTAATATAGTTTATATATAATTCAAACGATTATAGCTGCATTAAAATCTAGACACGGCACCCGGTCAAGAGTTCACTACTATAGTAGCCATCACTTCCCTCAACTACTATGAAGAGAAGGGAGAGACCTACGCCATATGAATAATAAGCACACCACATTTTCTGAGAATGCGACTTCTGGCGTAACGAGCGCGACTTTATCTAAGAGTTTGCAAGTCCCTACATACTATCCCCTACTACTACACTTACTATATAGCGTGGCGACGACTCGCCACGGCATGCGTCACTTTACGAGGTACTACGCTAGAAACCTCCGCATGGTGTACCATGGGCACGAGCGACAATTTTTTCTACTGCTCTCTTGAATTGTCACTCGTGGCAAATATCTGGCCCGAGGGTCAGTTTGTGGAATGCCTCAATTTCGCTCCATGCTTTCTTATTGTAGGGAGTATTGAACGCAAAAATTCGACGGGCCCAATCACTCATTCGTTTAAGGACTGGGCAGGCATTTGCCAACCGCGACAAATCGTAAACCTGATTCTTGCTTCGGGACACTCGTCTTGAGGCCTAGATTCAGGAGCGAGGGTAAGCCAAGGCTTAACCTCCAGGACCGCGAGGAAGAAAAGTTCTATAAAACAATCACCCAGCATCCTAAGTTCTGGCGCGTGGTGAGAGGATGCATGGCTGATGGGTTGTTCAGTCTTTAGCGCGCCCCCAGCCAGGGTACCTGCGGCCCCCTGTGTTGGAATACAAATGTGCGCTTGTCCGGGTATTGGGATCTCTGCCCGGCTCGACCTTTATTTCTCCCTACTCGTGGGAACTCGATGGATTGGATGAAGCCTCCCACCCGGGCTGGCCGTAATTTACTACGCCGACGATACGCTCGTCATAGCCCGGGGTGGGACGCTAGAGGAGGCGGCACGCCTGGCAACTCTCGGCCATTGTCAGGCGAATCAAAGCGCTGGGGTTGAGGGTAGCCCTGGACAAGACGGAGGCCCTCTTGTTCCATTGCCTCCGTACCGCCGGGCCTCCCGCCAGCGCTTCCATCACCGTGAATTTGGTTACCATCAGCATCTAGGCCCACATGAAGTACTTGGGTCTGGTGCTCGACGGGCATTGGTGGTTCCAGGAGCATTTCCGTCGACTTGTTCCCTGGCTTATCGGCGCGGCGTCCGCCCTTTTGCGGCTGATGTCGAATGTGGGCAGACCCAACGCTACGTGCCGACGGCTGTACGCGGGTGATCCGGTCTATGGCCCTGTACGGCGCACCGGTGTGGGCGGGGTCCCTGACCATCCGTCTGAGGGCCCTCTTGTGGCGACCACAGAGGGTCATGGCAATCAGAGCCATACGCGGTTACCGCACGGTGGCGACGGAGGCAGCGTGACTCCTGGCCGGAACTCCCCCGTGGGACCTGGAGGCGGAGATGCTCGCCGAAATTTACCGCGGAATGGACCGCGTGTGCGCTTACCATAGCCTACCCATAAAAAAAAAATGCGTCGCTTTACGCCACGGCCTGTTAACGCCACGCCAACGATTACGTTTACCCTCGCCTATAGATGTTTCACATCAAAATATTTACTATCATTAAAAGAAATAAAATGTCGTTATAAACACTTCATTTTATTTACTTTTATAGGCGTAGATAGGTGGATTGTACAAGTTTCCAAACCCGTCCAAACTGCTTTGATGTGGGATATGTACTTCCACCGGAGTGATCAATCCCCATTAACAAACATGTCCAAACCATGGACACATGTTTATTAGATATAGAGCTTGATATTAATGGTTAGTATACCTACACTTATTAGTGTACTATACCTAATACGTTTTAATTATACTAACGGTTAATCTTAAATAGTATAAAATGAAAGTACCCTGTCTCTACTTTAAATCTTTTATAACTACACAACAAATTTTGATACTGTTTTCGTCAATAGACAGAATGACTTAAGAGAAAGAGATATATGTATAATGCTTGAATATTATAAGAGATAAAAACCGAGGAGTTCAAAGTTTTATAATGAACATTCATGTCGAAACAGTTTCTGCAATAAATATCTTTATCGTGCAAAATATATAGATATATATTTATCTCCTAAGGATAACCACTCATACAAATATCATTATCATTATTTATGTATGTATGTATATGTATTTATATATATTTATAGAGTATATATGTATTATGTAATAGTAATTATATATAATTGATTTACTACGCGACATCGTTAACCACCTTGTATTGCACCTGCCTGACATTATTTCTGCTCCACCCTAGGTCGGCTGGTAGAGAATGCCTATGGCATTAAGTCCGCCTTGTGCGTTTGTTTGTGCAAAAGTTATAAATAAATAAATAACCCACATAAACCATTTTCATCTTTTATACCAAAAAATAGGTTGTTTACGCAGCTGTATTCAATAATACAGTATTATTCCTTATCTAACTAAATACTTTGTATATGTTTATTAAAAATTTTATAGATTATCAGAGATAAAATATGGGGTTAGAGTAATAGAAATTCAAAAGAATCGAGGGCGGTTCGCAGGTTTAAGTACAAGTTTAAAATCAATTTTGGGTGTTGTGCCAAATAACATTTATATTTTTTGACTGCACACATGGTGTAGTGATTAACATACTGACCTACCGTGCCAGTGTCATAGGTTTGAATCCCATGCAGGACAGCACTTTTTGCGAACCGCAAATTGTTGTTCTGAGTCTAGATGTAATTTGTGTCCGTTAATTATATATTTGTAAAGTATCCCGCAACACGAGGATTATTTCCTTAGTGCAGGGTGTTGTCTTATAAACAAAAATATCTTATTTTTGTCACCGACAACCTTTGAACAGACAGCATCAGATACAACTAGCCCAGATCTATAGTCTTAAAGATCTTAGTCATCTGTTATGACACCAACGGCAGTGGTAGGTAGTATTAAAATAAAAAAAATCTTTAATCATTAAGAAGACAAATATTTAAAAGTCTTATTAGTTAAATATGTAAAACAAAATCGATTTCCAAGGACTGTTATTTGACAACATATGTATATGACCAAAAAAATTATCTCTGAGCCTCGCCGTCAATAAAAAAAATGTATAGGACAAGCTAATGACTTTGGCAAACAATAAATTTAAGTAGGTGCTAACTTTATTGTCTCCGGTTATCTATCACTGGCTAGAATTAAAGAATATATAGCGGTCACACACAATCCGAGACCTTTCGTGGCTCGCATTGATACAGTGAGGTTGGCCCTTGAATATTTTACAAAACCCAAACCCCGGCTGAATTGAATGGCTCCTTTGCCGAGCAGCAAATAAAATATACATGCGCATTGTCTTTGGTTTTATTTGAACGAGTAGCGAGAGAACATTTTTCACTGATGCGTATATGTATCCGGCATTTTTATATTTTTATTCTTTCTGTAGCAAATTAAGTGTATAAAATATCATTATTATAATATAAACAAGAGGGAATCATAATAAACGACTAAAAATTTATTAGATTTTCCTAAAACTTATGAGAAATTTATCTGTAGATAAAGCATTATTTTATATATCGCACCTTTATTCATAAACTGAATTAACACAAAATTTAAATTTTGTGGGAAATCGCATTTAAAGTTTGACATATTTAGATTGAGGACTTCAAAAAATTATAAAAAAAAAGAATAGAAGGACTAGGTATTTAAAAAAATATATAACTGTAGCGTAATTAGTCTATTATTGGAATAAAATACAAAATTATACTATCTAAAGGAAGAATACACCTTAAACAGCAGTTTAAAAAAAGTTCGTACTTATTTCTCTTTTCACTAAAATGTACCTGAATAATTTTTTTATTTGTAGTACAAAACTGAAATAAAACTTAGTTATTAAAGTTCTGCATAAATGTTTTAGTATTAAACTGCATTAATTCAAAATGATGCCATAATTGTACAATATAATTTATAAAAAAACTGAATTAAATCATAATGTGTTAATAAAACATACATGTAATTTTCTAATAAAATGAAATAAGTATGAATACATGCAGCTTTTGAATAAAGTAAAGTATCGACATGTACTCAGGAGTTAATGGAAAAGAGAACGACAATCTCTTATCTCTGTCATTTACGTCGTATCGATTTATCTGTAAGATTGTACGTATTCTACTGACGAAGTTATTTCGGTTTTTATTGAAAACTCAAAAAACGTAAATTTTGAATTAATTCAGTTTATGATTAAAGGTGCGATATGTTAGTTTAAAAAATAATAGGAAGAAGATTTTTTTTAATTTATTAATTTATTAATTATTAAACTGTTCATTACACTTACAGTTTCCCAAAGTGTGTAGTGCGCCATTACAATTTTATAATTTAAATGTATAATTATAAGATAAATAGTGTAAACATAATTTTAGAAATAGATCATATCTGGTGAATAATATATCAACCTCCGGATACTGAGCAATTAGTGATAGAAATCAATGTAAGGAAGAGGTAGGAGTTAGACACTAAATCAATTAAATAATAATATTTAATTGATTTAGTGTCTAACACTTATCTCTTCCTTACATTATTCCAAAATTAAAACATCTACAGTTTTAATATGCTGTAAATATTCATCTAGCTAGTTAGCCTAACTCCGATCCATTTTTCGTAAGTATTTAATAATGTTCCGTTAGAAATATTAATGCAAAATAAAAAATAAATATAATAGGCCCTTTTCGAGATTTTAAGTTTAGATGAATAAAGTAAATATGTAATATTACTGCAAGAGTAAGAAACCTCGAAATAAAAGGTATGCGAATGCTTTTAGCTAGCGAAACAGTAAAGCATTTTGCCTCCTACTATGAAGTCTATGCCCAATTGTAGGAGGTAATGCATATACGATTTTCTGTCGGAAGAACTTCTGAGAAGAGGCCCAAAGCTTTGAAATTTATAAAAATATTTCCCAAACCTTTTTATCAGACTCAAGATTCGGCCTATTTCTAGACTCGACGATGGAGTGGCAAACGTAGATCACTACCTTATCAAATAAGGTCACAGGTACACTTCGCTCGCTCTATCGTTTGAAGAACTTTCTTCCAATAAATACCAAGACAGCGCTAGTTCAAACCTTAATCCTTCCTATCATCGATTATGCTGATGTGTGTTACCTCGATCTGAATGCAGATCTTCTCAATAAACTGGATCATCTTGTCAACAATTGCATTCGATTCGTTTTTAACCTTCCTAAATTCGACCATGTCTCCACATTTTGCTCTCCGTTTAATTGGTTACCGATTAGGCAAAGACGAAGCTTGCAAACTCTTTATTATACTCTATTTTAAACTCTCCTAATGCTCCTCCCTACGTAAAACTTCACTTTCAATTTCTTTGCACCACTCATAACCGTAATCTTCGTTCCTCCAAAAATCTTATTCTTCATTGTTCTTCTCATTCCACTAATCTGGTTCACTCTTCCTTTTATATCCAAGCTACTCTCCTCTGGAATGCATTACAATTTGAGATCAGAGTGGCCGCTAGACGTGATGCTTTCAAAGCTATGGGCAAACGCCTATACCTAGATTCTCTAACGGAGTTAACTCATCAATGATGGCTCTCCTCTACTTTTATAAAATTTATTTATATGTATATGTCTGTTTATATATGTATATATGTATTTATATGTGTATATATGTATATACATATATGTATCTATATATGTGTATTGTTTGTATGTATTGAGTATAAAAATAAATTTGCTATATTTGGATAACCAAATTTTACAAATCACCACTTACATGAATTGCACCTGCCTAAATTATTTCTGCTCCACCCTAGGTTGACTGGTAGAAAATGCCTAAGGCATTAAGTCCGCATTGTACCTTATTTTGTGTGCTAAAGTTTGAATAAATAAAACTAATAAATAAGATTCCCACAACTAATTTTAATAAATAACATATAAAAACGTTTCAAATTCAAACATTTATATTTTTAGTCTTATCAATAAGCCATGTCAAAGAAAGGTCCTTTGACGAAGCATAACATAGGAACTGTCGCTTTCCGATATCGAAATAAATGGCTGGTGAAGAAATGTCTCCTTTCAGTATTGTCCACATCAATTGGCTTAATAAATTGAAGAATCGATTGACGGCCGGAAGGGTTGACAAATGGTTTTCTATACCCACTCAGATATATTTTACCTTTAAAATGGGCTTTTTTATTTTTACATGAGTTCTTATGACTTTTATGGTTACACTATATAGTTAGAGAAACACATGTTTTTAATCTGTTTTAACTGATACTTTAATAGAAATTCTATATTCCATATTTCTATATTCCATACTTTAACATGAACCTCTTTTACTGCGAAAAGGAATCAGGATATCTATGTCGCGTGAAGAACTGGAAAAAGTTTTGTATTTTTATCTGCAGGTATTATTTTTTTATATTCTACAGTTACATCTTACGTCGGAAAATAGCAACACCAATATTATAAATTTATTAGTACCTAACTTCTGCCCTTTTTTAGGGGGGTAGGATACTGTCGGCGTACTTCTCGCTCCGCTCCGTCTGAGGTGACAGAGGGGCGTAAGTACGCACACCCGTAACCCACCCGTGACACGTCGCCTTCGTCCGGCGCAGGACCGAAGCAGGGTGACTTATCTGCAGTGGTCGGCCCGATGGAATGCCTTCTGAGGAGTGAGACCGACGTCCCCCCCCCCCCTCGGGGAGCACGTAAGTCTTCCTCACGCGGTAGGCCTTTAGGCAGGTGACGGACTAACTTGGTCCAGTCACCGGCGGCCTCGGCTAGGGCGGCATCAGGCGCAGGTATTCGCACCTGTGCCGCCCCAGTCGCCGGCGGCGAGTCGCGTCGTCGAGGAACCTCACTTCTGCCTGCGGCTTTGCTCGCGTTAAAAAAGCTTTCTCAAGGTAAAATTTATCAAGATTCAGTAGATTTTACTGGGCTCGATCCTCCTCCTCAATAGAAGGGAAATTGACCTACGACCATGTTGGTTAGGTGGATTTGTATAGGGTTTTCTTTCGAATATTCCTTCTCTTGCACAGTTGTTATATGCATAATATTCTTAGTCATCTCTTACAACGCTCACGAGTAAAATAAGGGGTGGTGATGGCACAACACAGTTTTATACACATTAATACAAATACAAAGAAAAATATAACCTATATTCTATTAGAAGAATTAATTAGAATTAGAAAAATATAACCTATATTTATGCTTCGCTGACTATCGTCCAGTATCTATCTTACATTTCCTTTCCAAATCTCTAGAACGTCTCATACACACTCAACTTAGCTCTTTTCTCTATTCAAACCAACTTCTAAGCCCCTTTCAATCTGGATTTCGACCAGGTCATAGTACTACTTCGGCACTTGTTCACATCACAGACGATCTCAGATCAGGTATGGAAAATGGCCATTTAACCGTTCTATGTCTTTTAGATTTGTCCAATGCATTCAATAATGTTGACTATGACATTTTACTTAGTTTACTACGCTCAATTAACTTATCCTCATCGGCGATTGACTGGTTTCGAAGTTACCTATTTGGCCGCCGGCAACGCATACATTTCAAAGATTCCTTCTCTTCTTGGTGTAATACCTATGCAGGTGCGCCACAGGGTGGAGTTTTATCCCCTCTGCTCTTTACAATATTCATCAATTCGATTGCTAAACAATTAGTGTCAGCCTACCACCTTTACGCAGATGATCTTCAAATTTATAGGCAAGCTCCTCACGATAAACTCACGGACGCAATTACAACTATTAATACAGACTTAGCGCAAATAGCCAAATGGAGTGGTAGATATGGACTTACGGTAAATCCTGCGAAGACCCAAGTTATAGTTGTTGGGAGTACCAGGATGCTCTCTAAGGTTACTTGGACTGATATACCTAACCTAATTATATTTGATGGATCTATTATAACAATTAGTGACAAAGTCAACGATTTAGGCATCTATATTGACAGTACGTTATCTTGGAGTCCACAGATACAAGAAGTTAGTCGTAAATTGTACGCATCAGCTAGAGCTTTGCAGAGACTGCGAAATTTTCTTCCAATTGCCACCAAAATCGCGCTTGCAAAAACCCTCCTTCTTCCTATTCTCGACTATGCAGATGTCTGCTACCTTGATCTTACAGAGGCACAACTCGATAAATTAGAGCGGCTCCAAAATTTCTGTATTCGTTTCATTTATGGACGACGTAAGTATGATCACATTTCTGAGTTTCGGCAAAAGCTTCAGTGGCTTCCAATTCGCCTACGCCGGAATTTTCATACACTTGCGTTGTTGTATAACATTCTATTTAGTCCAACGACTCCTTTTTATCTTAAAGAGCGATTTAATTACCTCCATGATACTCACACAAGATCCTTGAGATCATCGGAGAATCTGAAATTAAAGATACCAACCCACTACACGGATTTCATGGGTAAATCTTTTACTGTAAAGGCTACTTTACTATGGAATGCATTGCCCGTAACACTTAGACAAAGCCAAACTTTAGCTGCTTTTAAAAAAAAGTTGACCGATCACTACTTGTCGCTGTAATATTTATTTATTGTTTCTTTTAAGTACCTATTATGCAAGTCCCTAATATATATATATAGATGTGTACGTATATGTATGTGAATTTCTGCATATGTAGGTATTAGGTGTATATCTATGTGTGTAATGTGTGTATATATATATATATTTATGTCTCTTATTATGTACTATTTATTGTTTTATATTGTTTTTATTTTTCAAGTTATACAATTTATTATATAGTCGTTATCTATGACTTATAAATATTATTTACACTGATCTCCATTACTACCAGCAGTAAACTACCTACCATCTCTCTGTTCTACCATTTCCATCCCAAGGTTGCCTGGAAGAGATCGCTTATAGCGATAAGGCCGCCCTTTGTACATTCTGTGTTATGTTAGTATTTAAGTTTTTGTATTTTGTTTTGTAATCGGTGTACAAATAAAGAGTTATCTATCTATCTATCTATCTATTATTTAGTTATATCTACTAGATAGATATTAACCAACTCGAGGTCAAAGCGCCCACCATACCACCTACACGAAACATTCCGTTGCGGTTATATTCAATACTCTAAGTTTACATAATATATTACTATATTAGATTAATAAGCCAATAATATATAATTTGCTATCCACAATCTCGGATAATTACTGTCTATGTTTATTCGAAATACCGCTTTATCTATCTTATTTATTAAGTACTAGCTGACGCAACAGACGTTGTTCTGTTCAAATCTAAAAAAATAGTAAAAGGCATTCTCCTTGAAATCGATCACCGAACCACCTACCGGTTCCACCAGGTCAGATGCTACCAACTCAAAAACTTTCGTGGGCTCACGCACAACTTTGCTGAAGATCATTAATTAATCAAACGCACAGTTTACGATTCTATAAATGACAGAAAACATTATGTTTTATCTTCTTTATCTTTATATATATATATATACATATATATATATATATATATATATATATATATATATATATATATATATATATATATATATATTTCTTATGTACGTGTATATGAACTCCTCCTAAACGGCTGGACCAATGTTGATGAATTTTTTTATACATATTTAACGGGATTCGAGAATGGTTTAGATTCACAATTGGAACCAGTAGGTGGCGTTTATTTAACCAGAACCACGTCTTTAGGGTCAGCTAGTAGGTATATATATTTCTTGTGTACGTGTGTATGTCACTGAACTCCTCCTAAACGACTGGACCGATGTTGATGATTTTTTTGTACATGTTCAAGGGGATTCGCGAATGCTTTAGATTCGCAATTGGGGACCGGTAGGTGGCGCTTATTTGAACAGAACAACGTCTGATATATATATATAGATTTTTAAACTTTTATTAGGATATCATTAGCTCATCATGACCTATATGGCCCACTGCTGAGTTTGAGCCTCTTCCTCAGTGGTAGGGAAATTGACCTACTACACCACGCTGGTTAAATGAGTTGATATAGGGTTTTATTTAGATTTTTCTTTCTCTGGCATAAACGCTATTTACAATTTATAGCCCTTTTGTTTTTTTTTATGGGTGGGGTTATGGTAAGCGCACACGTGGTCCATTCCGTCCGGAGCGATGAAAAGACGGCGCGCGGGCCCATAACCCATCCGTACCCACGTCGCCTTCGTCGTTGGGCCGACTACCAGTGCCGAGTTCCTTGTCCTCAGTGGTCGGTCCGACGGAATACCCTTTCGAGTACCCTCACCTCTCGACGTCCCTGTCCCGGGACGTCGGTCGCCGGCGCACGGTCAGCCTCTCTGCGGGTGCCGGGCTAAAGTCACAATTTATAGCCCTTAGTCATCTTTTACGATGACCATGAGTAAGAAAAGTGTTGAATTGTATGCTTACTCTGATACCACATGGAATTCTTTATATCATCATCATCACCATCATTTCAGCTCATACATGTTCTACTTTGCTCGAGCTTCCTCCATAATAGGAGGTAAATTGATCTACTGTACCACGCTGGTCAGACGTGTTGGTAAAGGTTTCATTTCAAGTTTTAATTCTTGCATAGATATTATATGCATATTCAAACCCTTAGTCGTCTTTTACGTCACCCACAGGCAAGAGAGGGAATGGTGAATTGTATTCTTACTCCGAAAAAAATCTTGCTCAGAATAATTCTTTATCTATCCAATATTTCTAAACTGATATATGAATATAGAGCAGGGATGCCCAACCTTTTACCCTATGCGCCTCACTCAATTTTATGGTAAAATATTACGCCCCCTTTGTCCCAACTACGATAAAAAAACAAAGGATGAATATTTCAATAGATTTTATTTTCATTTAAATAGCAAGTGTGTATGTAATCAAGTGACTTAAATATAACATAATTAGTGAGAATATTGGGCCTGCACTTTATTAGCCAATTGGTGAATCCTTGGCTTCATATCGGTCAGTGCACATCGTCGGTTTTTATGACCAACAGCGTCAAAAATTTTGCGCACGAAAATTTTAACATTCCTACGCAATACAAATTCCCCCTCCTTAGATCATTTTACACCCTTCAAGTGGAGCGCGCCCCACTATTTGGGCATCCTTGAGATAGAGAGTTCAAAACTAGAAACTTCAACCCTTTACTTAATAATAGGTTATAAAAAGGGGTTAATAAAAACGAAAAATTGACATTTGTAATAACAACCACTGACATATATTTTGTTTCGGGATATTACAAACTTACACTAGGGAATTAACCGTTTTGTCGCAAACAATATAGAACTTAAAAAGTATTTTTGAATTGACAGAAAGTATAAATAGATTTGAATGAGAAATGTTTTTATAATTTACGCATAGTATTAAGAATAAGTCGTTAAGTGCAGGAGGCAAATTATCGCGTCTTTTAACATTCTAAAAGGAATGCCTATATACAATAGCGGATTTTTTTTGGGATTCATCCCACCACATATTCCCATCACTGTAACTCCTGTAAGCCAGGATCCACAATGGTCTCCGTATAAGATACCGAGTTTTGACTCTCAGGATATCCCGGGAAACGCTTTTAACTGTCTTATGACCCGCAACAAATTTATTTAGAAAATTAAACAGGAGTTGAAAAGAGTCCACTCCCCTCCTACGCAAAGCGGGCGACATGAAGCAAAGTAGGCTATAAATAGCTGAATGCACGGCAATTTTCTCAAGTTGCTACAAGGTCCATATAGTATACTACCCTTTTTTTTTTTGTGGGTGGGCTGCGGTCGGCGTGCCTCCGCACTACTCCGTCCGGGGCGACAGAGGGGCTTAAGCACGCTACTCCCGCAACCCACCCGAAAACCACGTCGCCTTCGTCGTTGGGCCGGCCACCGGAGCAGGGTTACTTGACATCAGTGGTCGGCCCGACGGAATACCCCCTATTAGGGTACCCTCCCATCGACCGACGTCCCCCCCTCTGGGAGGACGTCGCTCTTTCCTCACGCGATCGGCCTCTCGGCGGGTGACGGACTAATCCCCGGTCACGTCACCCGCAGCGTCGGCTAGGGCGGCATGAGGCGCAGGTAGTTGCGCCTACGCCGCCCCAGTCGCCGGCGGCGGATCTCCTCATCGAGGCTGCGCTCCTCACGCAGGCGAACCGCCGCCTCCTTCCGCGAGATCACTGTCTCGCAGAAGGCTGCGACCGCGTCTAGTATACTACCCTAGACGTGACTTGCAGACCGTCTAACATGGTCCCGCTCGTTACGCCAGAGAATGCACTCCCAAAGGATGTGGTGAGCTGTTTGTTCGACATCGTTGTCGAACATTGACAAAAATGGTGAATCTAATAGTTTAAAATAGTAGTCATTAGAAATTTATGATACTTGCGTTAGTGAAATCCTGAGCACGATTTCGAATAATTTATCTACAAATAATAATTTGAAAATGTATTAGATGGAAACTGGAATTAACACTATAAGGTACATATATAGTCATTATTCAGCCAATTGCGACAGAATCCATAAAATAGTTTTAATTATAATGAATGCATGTGTATACGTATAGGTATATGAATGCCACGTGCCAGGAGTAGTAAGTGCTATAATCGCCAGGCAAACGTTGCCTAGTGACGTATTACAGGTTTTCTAGTAGAGAGCTGCGGCCTCCCCTCCTGGTAAAACCTTCGCCTAAAGCCAATGACGAGTTACAATTTTCTTCACAAATTATTAGTTTCTTCATAATTTATAGAGGATTTGATTCAAAATCAGCATACTTTCACGTTTTGGCCAAAACTCCCGCTCCTAGGAAACTTGACACGTAAACCTAGAATAAGGCCACAAAACCACTTTACCAGTACAATATATAATAAAGCGATAATATATCGAATTAGAACGTCTCACTCGACATCGCAAAGGCGGTATTTATTCATGATGAATACATTAAATCGCTTTAATACCGTAGATAGAATATTATCATGAGAGAAATTTTGATATTACGCTACGTAATTCTCTTAAAATAGTCATCGTAATACCAGAGGAGTAGTTGGTATCTGTTTACGATCACTATCCAACCTGTGAACGGTAATAGTATTTTTTCTGTATGGTGATGGAGTAAAAATACAATTCACCACAACGTATCTTTTTCGTGGATGTTGTAAAAGACTACTAAGGGTATTTATATATATATAACAATTATGCAAGAGAAGACATGGCAAATTTTGAATAACCTCCGACATAAACTAAAATAATAAAAATTAAGTATTACGGGTTCTTCAACAGGAATTATCAATTAATTATCAATTAACGATTATGCTTTCACTCACTTAATCGAGTAATCATACGCAATTACATCATTTTGGAAAAAAGCTGATATTCATACTCTACTGGTCTGATATTAACAAAACATAGCTAAGAACTACCGCAAGGAAACACGACTTTGATACGATACCTTAGACAGATAAACAGACAAATAGACATCGACGGCCGTTAAAAGCTGAAAATAACACCCAATTCCAACATGTCCGACCAGCGTGGTATCATCTCATCTCAGACCATATATATCTCACTGTCGGGCCTCGTCCTTTATGAGAGGGAATTCGGCCTACTATACCACGCTGGTCAGACGTAAGGGCATAGGGTTTTATTTCGAGTTTTCCTTGAGCATTGATGTTATCTGTATATTGCATTACTAGAACAAGTAATTAAAATAGATTTCCACAAAAGATGCAAATAGTGTCATCTTCAGACAGTTGGTTTCTCTCTGAATTTATTCTGTAGTCGTTCATTGAAAATATTAAAAAAAAAGTTTAAAATGTTTTCAGAATTATTGAGAATAAATAACCATCTCATCATATCTACCATAAAATACCTACCATCAGAGTAACTCAGTGATACTATCAAACATGGATACTTCAAATGCTACGTCACTTATGATCGAAAGCAAAGTAAATATCTATTATGCATCAAAAATTGCTACGGCAGCTAACAAAAAAGACCTTGAAACACCTGACTAGATTCATAAATTGTAGCTAAGAAACATTTATCAAACTTTAAAATAAATAAAACTTCCTCCTCCTTGATTCGTTTTCCCCATTACTGGGGGTCGTGACCCTTGTCCTTTAGGATGCGATCTTGTACGATGGAACGCCATTTGGACCTGTTGGTAGCTATCCGTAAAGCCTCATGCATTGGAGTCTTAAGAGCGGTGCGGATCTGGTCTAACCAACGCATCGGGCTACGACCACGTGGCCTCTTTCCTTCTATCTTTCCTGTGACCTTTAGTTTTTCCAGATTTGCATCTTCCTTTCTTGCTATATGGCCAAAGTACTCGAGTATCCTCTTAAGGCAAGTTGTTGATAGCCTGGACTTGATTTTAAACTGTTCAAGAATTGATGCGTTGGTCCTATGTGCAGTCCAAGGTATACGCAACATTTTCCTCCAGCACCACATCTCAAAGGCGTCAATGCGGTTTCGGTCAGCTGCTCTCAGTGTCCATGTCTCAACGCCGTAGAGGAAAATCGAGAACACCAAGGAGCGAACAAGTTTCATTTTCGTCTTCAGTGTGATTTTCCGATTCCTCCAGATCTTATCGAGTTGAGACATAGCACTCTTAGCCATACCTATTCGCCTACGCACGTCCATTTCACATGAACCGTTGTTGCTGATGTTGGAACCCAGGTATATGAAGTTGTCAACTATATCCACGTCTAAAGTCCCGATGGGCTCCAACTTTTTCGCATGGTCCACAACCATGAGCTTTGTCTTGGATCTATTTATAGAGAGACCTAGTTATTCGCTTATGGTCTCCATTCTCTTCAAGAAGGCGATCATCTCCTGTTCGTTTGCGGCTAAGAGAGTCGTGTCATCAGCGTATCGGAGATTAGTGACTTTCATCCCGCCGATGCTCACTCCTCCTTCCCATTCGTCGCACGTGCGCCTCATGATATATTCTCCGTAAGCGTTGAAGAGAATGGGCGACAAAATACACCCCTGACGAACCCCTTTCCCGAAATAGAAGGGATTCGAAAGCGTCTGGTCCACTCTAATCACACCTTTGCTATTGCAATAAAGGTTTTCAATAAGCCCAACAAGATGTTTGGGGACTCCCAATTCTTGCAGTACTTTCCAGAGGCATTTCCAATTGACACAGTCGAAAGCTTTGCTGTAGTCAATAAAACACATGATGAGTGTTGAATTCGTAGGCCTTCTCTATTAGCTGCCTTAGATTTAGGATTTGTTCTCTCGTACCTTTACCCTTCACGAACCCAGCTTGTTCTTGCGGAATCTGCCAGTCCACATAGTATCGAATCCTACTGTTGAGGACTTGGAGCAGAATTTTGCTGGCGTGAGAGACAAGGGCTAGGGTACGGTAATTTCCACATACCTTCGTCGAACCTTTCTTGTGAAGAGGGACAATTATGGATTCCGTCCAATCTCTTGGCCATACGCCAGTAAACCAAACCTTGTTACAGATGCTATGCAACGCGTCTATGCCTGACTCGCCAAGGGACTTGAGAATCTCGGCCGTTATAGAATCAGGCCCTGGTGCTTTCCTGGACTTCAGTGAGGCCATTGCGGCGATGATTTCAGAGCGAAGAATATCTGGTTCGCGATCAACTTCTCTCCAATCAGGTTGTGGTAGCGACGGTGAAGCTGAAGTGTCTTCGTACAGTTGTTCACAATAACAGCGCCACACTTCCACAATATTGTCCAACTCGCAAACCATATGACCATTTTTGTCTTCAATTGCCCAAGATTTAGCTTTAAATTTACTAGCAAGCAGCCGTACCTTCTTGAACAAATCAGCAGTCTGAAATTTCAAGGAATGACGCTTAATTTCGCTACAGGTGCTCTCTATAAGATTCGTTTTGTCCTCAATGCAACACCTATCTATGAATTTGCAGAGTTTAGAGTACTTGGAAACGTCTTCGGCATCTTGTAAGCCCATCATTCTCAGTTCTTTCCTACGTTTGACAAGCTCCCATGTACGGTCAGAGATCCAGGAAGTCCGCTTGGTATCGCTACTTGTACCAACTGAGCCATCAACATCAATTAAGGCGTTAGAGACCACGGTTTTAAATTGTTCCCAGTGTGAATCGGGATCCAAGAGGTCTGTGGGAACTTCTGCCAATTTTGTTTCCACTATTGTCCGAAACGCTGATGTCTGTGACGGCTCTAGTTGTCTAGGCTTGGATAAAGGACGTTTACGGGGCGCTTTGAACCTGACAGCAAAGTATACCACCAGCAGATTATGATCAGACCCGCATAAAACTTATATACAGCATAATAACACATTAACTTAACACATTAACCTAAGGTGGAAAATAAATTACTCTGTAGTATTTTTTTTGAGGACTTCGAATAATGTTAACTTATGACGAAAGATTATAAGGACAAATATGCTTCTGTTATTCTTATCAGTTAGCCTCTCGATCGATCTCCCTTAGCCCGTATACCGATAGCTTGAAGACGTCCTTAGGGATAGATGTGATAGAAATACGCCCTCAATAACCAACAACTGTACATAACTTAGATAAATGATATATCGCACTATTCCTGAAAAATTACGTAAATACACTTGCGTCCAAAATGTTTTATTGCGTGAATAAAGCGAGCATCATGGTTTACACCTTCTGTCAAAATCTCGTGAAGCTATCGATAAAACTAAAGGAATAAATGCAAAAATACTATAATTTTGCGATCTTAGAAAACATAAAATGGCAGCATAAAATAGAGGTATGCATATTTACATTTATACGCTTTACAATATTATCCCGTCCAAAAAGTCATAATTATGTTTACGTAATTTTTAAAGGAAGATTTGCAAGAAAATTTATAAAGCAAGTATACTTAAATACTTGTTCCAGTATTGTACAATCTAGGAATTATATGTAATTCTAATTACTTATTTTATCTACGAAACTTTTAGGTGACAGTTTATGTGTAATTATTGTTACATACTTATCATTTGTTTTATTTTCGGTTAAAGAACAACGTGATTATACTTTCAATGCTAGATTACAATGAAATTAAAGAGAGAATAAAGCCGTAATTAGATTTAAATAAGTTCATATATTTGAAAATACATAGCGAAAAAGCAATAATTAAACTTATCCCTACAAATGTTCTTTGCGTTTCGTGGAATACAGAAGTAACAGTATTTTTTAGATTATCTCGAAGTACATTAAGCTGTTCCTAAATTAAAAAACAGTTGTAGTTAAAGGCAACTTTGGCCTACGATTTTCTCTTTGAAACATATTTCTAGAACTCATAATTAAAAATATAGGACATTTTTTCAAGCTCCTGAAAAATTGGTAAAAATCATTTACTTCTTTCTTCCAGGAATAGTGCGATATCATGATTTCAGCTCATATACGTCCTATTGGACTTGAGCATAGTGGGAGAGAAATTAACCTACTATACCATGCTAGTTGATATGGGATTTTATTTCCCGTTTTTCCTCTCTAGCATAAAGGTTATATACATATCAGTCGTCTTCTAGGACACCCATGGGCAAAAATTTGGGTGGTTAATTGTATTCTTACTCCGTCACCACACCGAAATACATAGATATACATTTTTATACAAATACCTTTTTTTATTTTTTAAACGAAATAAAACTTTTATTTTGAAAACCTCACACAATATAGACACCAACGAATGAAATAAAAACTACTAACTAAAAACAAGGAGTCGAATATGTGAGGCCAAAATATGGTGCCCATCTCAGCTTATGGTACAGTAAATATGATACTACACCGCTGATATTCTGATATTCTAAAAGATGACTAATAGATATAATAATTATATAGCATATATGCAGGAGCAGGAAATTTCACAGAAAACTCCTTTACCCAACGCCAGCGCTGTATAATAGGACACTTCCCATCTTTGCTGGTTTGCCACCGTTTGCAAAAAAAAAAATATTGCGCTTCAAACAATGGAATGCGTATGAACTGATATAATGATGACGTAATTGATTATATTCACTCAAAAACCTTTCTGCCCAACTGGTTGTCGCTTCGTAGAGCAATGAGTCTGCTCCTTGCCATTTCAGAGTGCTAATTCTTCAAACCCCCTATCTTACCCGTGGGTGATCGTACGAGACGACTAAGGGATATAAAACGCATATAGCATCTATGCGAGAGAAGGAAAACTCGAAATAAAACCCTATACCAACACGCCTGACCAGCGTGGTATAGTAAGTCAATTACCCTTCCATTATGGAGGAGGCCCGAGCCCAACAGTGGGACATATGTGGGCTGAGATGATGATGATGATGAATTCTTCAAACTACGTCAGTTACAACCATTCTTCTATGGATTTCTATATTCCGGATTCTATCTCGGAATAGAGAAAGCCCGCGCATAGCCTGTTTCATAGCACGCTGAGCGACTTCAGGCTTGATTTTAAGGCCTATATTTATGGACCATGTTTCCATGCCGTAAGTCACCACTGGTAGTACACATTGGTCGTAGACCTATGTTTTCAAAAACGACTCGATTAGACGCAAAACACATGTCCAACTAAAATATAAAGTCCTCGGGAAATAGAAACTTGCAAGGTCAAGTTTTGAAAGCTGTTTATCATATAGAAGAAAGAATTTTCCTAATCCCTTTTTATGTAGGACCGCACTATCGACAGTCGTCTGTCTATAGCCGCGGACCGCACTGTTCGTGTTAGAACCATACTGTCGTAGAAAATCGACATCTTAGTAGTAGCCATTCGTTACTGCACTTCGTTCGATGAGAGCTGGCAGTTCAACTTTCTGAAGGTATTTGTATATGATGAGTTTAATGATGCCTTTAGTATCACCAACCTCATTGCACACATTCACACTGCATTGACTATTCTCATGGTAACCCACGGCCTAACTAAGGTCTGTTAGCAGCAGTACCATCAGATGTGCTGTTTGCTCGTTTGCCACTAACAGTAATAAAAAAAATCCTACTTTGAACTTATTTAGCCACCCTTTCTGTTTTAAAGTATCCGTTATATTGTTGAATCATGGTAAAACAATGGATTTCCTTCCTATCCTTCATTATCAAACATATATACTCGTATATATAACAACATCGTTGAAGATAAAACTGCAAACAAAAAAGTATAAAAACGACTTCCAGATACAACATTGTAATGATACGGTCTTTGTTTTCATCTTTCTATAGCATTTTATTTTACTTTGAATACAAATAAAAAAGCAAGATCGTTTGAAAAGAATAAAAGATTGTCGATTGTAACAAGCTTGCCATAGACAGTACAAGGTCTTTGACTTTACAAATACGGTAAAATAAATAGAAAACTATTAATATCTTATTAAGATAGAAACGTATTTGAATATCGGTAACTGATAAGCTAATGGCGAAATAATTTATTTTTCTATTTACTAAAATAGATAGACTTCTTCAACCTTAATTATCATCATTGTCGTAGTTTACATACGTCCCACTAGTGGGCTCGAGCCTTCACAATGGGAGGGAAATTAACCTACTATATATAGCTGATCAGACGAGTAGGTATACGGTTTAATTTAGAGTTTTCCCGTCTCTTTTCAAACTAAATACTACGCTCTATTGGGTAGGATTTCTTACTTAATGAGGGTGCCAACAACACATTTTGTTTTTGTGGTGGGTTATGACTTGGACGGACCAATCTGTCCAGGGCGACAGATGGGTGGCGTGCGGCTCCATAACCTACCCTATTCCTTTCCCCTCACCATTGGGCTGACAACTGATACCAATCTCTTGGAATCCGTGGCCAGCCCGGCGGCCTATTACCCTTTCGGAAATATGTTTTAATGATATTATTCATTAAAGTCTTCGAAGTTACGCAAGCCAAAATGCCCGTTTTTGGCCACACTTGCAGCCCTTTGAGCCAATTATAAAATTGGTTTTTTTTAATTTCTCTAGCATATAGGTTTTTTAATTATTGCCAAAAACGCAGAGCTCCTTTGGAATCTTTATTTTTTACTAGCTTATGCCCGCGACTTCGTCCGCTTGGAACCTTGGGCTAATGCTAACTTTAACCCGTAACTTTGTTTACGTAAAAGGTGAAAATATTTTTAAATAATAAAATTCTGACATGATTTTTGCGAAACCTAACCGTTTATGTAGTGCACGCAACGGAAGCTCTCAAAAGGAAAAAAAAGATTCTGAAACATTGTTCATTGTTGCTCGTCTCTTATTGGTGGCTGTCTAACACTGAAAGAATTTTCCAATCGGACCAGTACTTCATGAGATTAGCGCGTTCAAACAAACAAATTCTTCCGCTTTATATATTAGTTTTTTTATAACTTTTGAAATTGTTTATGTGTGGGTTTGAAATATATTATATAACTATATTTAGCTATTATATAGTATTTTAATTCGAAATTTTACCGTAGATATCAAGAATTAACATATTTTTAACTTGTTGGCTAGTCTACCAGAGACTGTAAAGAAAATATATCTTAAGATAGTGGTATATATATACATATTATGATACTAGCTTCTATCCGCGACTTCGTCCGCTATGGTTACATAAATGGTGAAAACATTTTTAAATAATACTCTCAAAAATAATAATAATACAAATATTTTTAAATAATACTCTCAAAAGGAAAAAAAAATCCGATTTTGAAACATTTTTCAATGGTGCTCCGCTTCTATTGGTCTTAGCGTGATGATAAATAGTCTACAACCTTTTTCGATAAAAGACCTATTTCATACTGAAAGAATTTTTCAGATCGGACCAGTAATTTCTGATATTAGCGCGTTCAAACAAAACAAAGTCTTCCACTTTATATATTAGTATAGAGTACAGATTGAGGAGTGCATATTACATTGTCGTTAAAACTAAGAGATACACAAAATTTCAGATCAGTGGAACGCCGTTAGTGTACCAAATTGTACATACAAACTTTGATTATAAACTTACAGATAAGCAGCGATACTATGTAAAAAATTGTAGCAAGAAAATAGTGATGTTACGATTATGAGAGACAATACTTAGGTCAGAATTATTATATATCTCGTAGAATTCGATGTCTTGTCAGTATAAATAAATACAAGACAGTTGACATGACGTAATGATTAAGAATGTTACTCACCCTGTCTCTTTTTGATGAAAAAAGGTACAAAACTCGTCTGCGCGTGGAGCGCAGCCTCGATGAGGAGAACCGCCGCCGGCGACTGGGGCGGCGTAGGCGCAACTATCTGCGCCTCATGCCGCCCTAGCCGAGGCCGCGGGTGACGTGACCGGGGATTAGTCCGTCACCCGCCGAGAGGCCGACCGCGTGAGGAAAGACCGACGTCCTCCCCGAGGGGGGAACGTCGGTCGATGGGAGGGTACCCCGCGTAGGGGGTATTCCGTCGGGCCGACCACTGACGACAAGTAAACCTGCTCCGGTGGTCGGCCCAATGACGAAGGCGAGGTGGTTTTCGGGTGGGTTGCAGGAATTGCGTGCTTAAGCCCCTCTGTCTCACCCCGGACGGAGTGGTGCGGAGGCGCGCCGATCGCAGCCTACACACAAAAAAAAAAAAAAAAAAAAATAGTCAGAATTATTATATATCTCATAGAATTCGATGTCTTGTCAGTATAAATAAATACAGGATAGTTGACATGACGTAATGATTAAGAATGTTACTCACCCTGTCTCTTTTTGATGAAAAAAGGTACAAAACTGGAATTTTATTTTTGTGATCCAAATAATATAGAAATATTTTTATCACATCGTTTGATGTGATAAAAAGAATAGTGACCCAATGGCGATAGGGAGGGAATACGGTAGATTATGGAGTCGCACTCCGCTCATCTGTCGCGCTGAGCAGATTGGGCGGGGTGTGTCCAGAATATAGCCTACCAAAAAAAAGGCAGCTGCCTAGCAAAGGTCCATTAACGATATTGTTACTTACCATCAAGTGTACTGTTTACTCGTTTGTCACCCATAAAAATAAAAATATACATAAGACCAGCATTCAATTCTCCCTATCTTACTTTTCGATGTTGTAAAAGAAGGCTAAGGGATACATGCTGCATGGGAGGGTGATCGCCGTGAACTCGTCGCAATTATCGGTGCCGACCTGGCGCTACCGACCATCGCCAGGGAGATGCTCGTCAGCGTCAGGAACTGGGACGCGGTCGCCGCCTTCTGTGAGGCCGTAATCTCACGGCGGCGGATCGTGTGCGAGTAGAGATCCTACTCGGCGACACGTTCCGCCGCCGGCGACTCGGGCGGCGCAGGCGCGAGTATCTGCGCCTAATGCCGCCCTAGCCGAGGCCGCGGGTGATCGGACCGGGGAATTGTCCGTCACCCACAGAGAGGCTGACCGTGCGATATCGACCGACGTCCCAGTACGTCGAGAGGTGAGGGTACCCGAAAGGGTATCTGCTCCGGTGGTTGGCCCAACAACGAGGTGACGTGGGTACGGGTGGGTTATGGGCCCGCGCCCCGTCCTTTCATCGCTCTGGACGGACTGGACCGCGCGCGCGCTTACCATAGCCCACCCATAAAAAAAAAGGTATACAGTGCATATAAATAAGGAAAATTCGAAACAAAACCCTATACCAATCTGTCCGACCAACATGATATACCTAGTAAGGTCAATTTGCCTCCTGTTGTGGAGGGGACTTGAGCCCAGACTCATATACGTCCCACTGGGACGAGATGATGATGATTAAATATACAGCTATAGTTATTGCCCATAGTAACAATCTTTATATATCTTTACTAGCAACCTGCCTTCGGTTCGGTTTCAGTCGCCTTACCCGCGTAGTTCCCGTTGCCGTGGGAATACCGAGATAAAATATAGCTTATGTTATTCAGGGACACTGTAATATTCTAATAGTGGAACAATTACCGAAATCCATCCAGTAGTTTTTGAGTTTATCCGTAACAAACATACAATGTTTCCTATTCATAATATTAGTGTAGATTATATCCTTTCTGTGTTACATTTAGCGAATAAGAAAGGATTAGTATTAGAAAAACGTGATGACCTCAAAGATATTGACATAAAAGGACTTTTAAAAGTATAGGGAAATCTTATTTTTGTATATAATTGTAAATTTGTTATATCTTTATGAGTCATCTTCAAACAGTGTCGTTGTATAGTTGGTTTTATATTGTCCTAATATTAGTATATACATACTAATATTAGTATATACATACTAATATTAGGCGAGTCAAAACAAAACTGTTTATTCTATGATACAAAGATACAAAGATATTTATTGCAGAAACTGTGTTTTACATGGATGTTTACAAAATTTTGGTATCAACAGCTAACCCAATCGGGCATTGCAATAATCGTTAATTCTATAATTTATTAATACATATTAAAATAGGTAATCGGTAATTTATCTTTATATAACATTATACACTGAAATTACTATGAAAATATTCTTCAAAATAATGAAAAAAAAACTGATAAAATCTGAACTCTTAATATTGTATTAATATCCTTAAACGTCTTAATCTCAATATTACGAAATGTATCACAAAGAAACTTTTTAATATCCAATATCCATGAACTATATTTTTTTGTGCTGTGGTAGCGGCTTCGAATACTACCAACCCTTGCTTTGCTCGTGGGTGTCGTAAAAGACGACTAAGAGCCCTAGATTGACCCGGACCAACTCCATCTGGTACCATTTGGGTCAACGATTACATTCCCAAGGAGGGTTGACGTCAGGCAGGCGGCCGGTCATAAAAGTCATTGCCGAAACTTTTTGCAATATGTCAAAACAGATGACATATTGCATCTACCCCAAGTAATTGGGATAAGAACAAGATGATGATGATGAGTGTAGATCATATCCTTAGAGGGTGAAAAATAAAAAATGCTGAAATACGAGTTTATTTATTTTTATTACAGACTATTTGTTTACAATTTAATGAAAATCGATGAAGAAATTTTTTCTCGTTATACAAACTTTGCCACTGCAGTTTACCCCTTTAATTGTTGAATTTCAAAAAATCCTTTTTAGTGGGTTTCTACGTCATACAAAGAAACTACTGTCAAAATTTCATGTTTCTGGCTTCAGTAGTTTCGGCTCCGTGATAAATCAGTAAACTAACATCTTTCTACCTATTCTGCACCCTTAGAGGATGAAAATAGACAAACGCTGAAACACGTCTTTATTTATTTTTATTAAAGAGTATTTGTGTTTAATTTGAAGACAGTAGCTAAAGATTTTTTTCTTTCCATACAAACTTTACCGTTGCGTTTCACCCCCTTAGGGGTGGAATTTGACCGCAGCCCACCCAAAAAAAAAAATGGGTGGAATTTCAAAAATTCTTTTCTTAGTGCGTGCCGTCTTCTTTGGCGGTATCACTCTTGACAGAGTGGTCGTGGTCATCATTTCAGGTGTTGGTGGCAAGCTTCACAACACGCCGCCACTCCTCTCTGATGGCCGCTTTCCTCGTGCATTCATGCAGCGATGATGAACCATGTACTGCCGCTTTTATCTGGTCAGTCCATCTCATAGGCGACCTTCCCCGTGGCCTGGTACCCTCAACCCTTCCCTGGATCACAAGTCGCTCAATAGCCACCTCACCCCGGCGGCATACGTGCCCAAAAAAGGTAAGGATACGGGACTGTACCAAAGATGATAGACGCTGCTTGATGCCGAGTTCTCGAAGTATAGATTCGTTGGTACGAAATTCAGTCCACGATACTCCAAGCATTCTCCTCCAGCACCACATCTCTAGAGCGTCTATCTTCTTCTTCTCCACTTCCCGCAAGGTCCACGTTTCTGCAGCGTACAAAAATATGGGGAATACAAGTGCCCGAACTAGCCGGATTTTTGTGGCTCTATATATGTTACGGTTCCTCCATATTTTCCTCAATTTGTCCATTGCAGACCTGGAAATTGCCATACGCCTCTTCGCCTCATCGATACATCCACCGTTGTTCGTAATTGCCTACGTCACGAAATAAAACTACGGTCCAATTTTCATTTTTCTAGCTTCGGCTCATCCTGTTCCTAAAAAATGTATATTATTGTTAACGCCCCCGCAACACCCTTTATAGGTTGAATTTTGTAAAATCCGTTTTTAGCTGACCTCTACTCGACGAAAGGAATATTCTTGCCAAATTTCAAGTCTGTACGCCTTATGGTTCCAGATATATAGTGATGAGTCAATATATCACTCAAAAACTCTCATCTTCCTCACATTTCACAATTGGACCCGGTGGGTGGCGTTATTTTATTCGAACGGAACAACGTCTGTTGGGTCAACTAGTATATATAACTATATATTTATATATATTTATAAATCTTCTGTTCGTATTTGTAATTGAACTTCTTCATAACGGCTGGACCTCTTTTGAACACGGCTCTTTTTTTTTGAGCGTGGGTTGCGGCCGGCGCACTCCTTGCACCACTTCTTCCGGGGCGACAGAGGGGCATAAGCACGCCCACCCGCAACCCACGCGAACACCACGTCGCCTTCGTTGTTGATCCGACCACCGGAGCAGGGTTACTTGTCGTCAGTGTTCGGCCCGACGGAATACCCCCCGAGGAGTACCCTCCCATTGACCGACGTCCCCCCCCCCTCGGGGAGGACGTAGGTCTTTCCTCGCACGGTCGGCCTCTCGACGGGTGACGGACTAACTCTCCAGTGCAGTCACCCGCGGCCTCGGCTAGGGCAACAGGCGCAGGTAATCGCACCTGCGCTGTCCCAGTTGCCGGCGGCGGCTCGCGTCATCGAGGAGACGCTCCTCACGCACGCACCCCGCCGCCTCCTACGGCGAGACTACTGCCTCGCAGAAGGCTTCAACCGCGTCCCAGTTCCTGACACTGTCGAGCATTGGCCTGCCGTTAAGTCGGCACCGATGATTGCGACGAGTTCAGGACACTGCCCTGCCCAAGCGACACAAACCTCGAGCGTATGCTGCGGCGTATCCTCGTCGCAATCGCAGTGGTGGCAGGATGGTATACTCTCCTTCCTAGCGACCATGTACAGGTATTTGGCGAAGTATCCATACCCCGTCAAAACCTGCACCAGTCGGAAGAAGAGCATCCCGTGCCGCCGTTTTAGCCACTGCATCAGCACTGGCTGGAAGGCCTCCACAGTCCGCACACCGAACCGAGGCCTCTCCAGCCGGACTGCCCAACGGGTAATGACGTCTCGGCGGGCGTCGATGCGCCAGGTGGCAACCTGCCTCAATGAGACCACACCCCCGCTCGCACCCCCGACACCCACCGATACAAATCAGCGAGCATTTCCGCCTCCAGGTCCCACGAGGGAGTCCCGGCCAACAAGCACGTTGCCTCCGTCAACACCGTGCGGTATCCGCGTATGGCCCTGACCACCATGGCCCTCTATAGTCGCCACAAAAGAGTCGGATGGTCAGGGACCCCGCCCACACCGGTGCGCCGTACAGGACCATCGACCGGATGACCCCCGTTTTTAAACACGGCTGGACCGAGGTTGATGAATTTTTTTGTGTGCGTTTAAGTGGGTTCGAGAACAGTTTAGATTAATATTATAATTAGACCCGGTGCTATCGATTTCAAGGAGAATTCCTTTTACAATTATTTTAGATTTGAACAGAACAACGTCTGTTGGGTCAGTTAGTATACTATGTATTTTGAACTACATTGTTTAGCTGAGATAGAATAAAGGCCGTCCGACAACATATTGTAATAATTGCATAAATTGCCTCAGTCAACTTTTGGGTTTTGTAACAGCTGTCACTGGGACCTTCTCACTATTACAGAGACTTAAAAGGTTAGCCATACAATAATTTTTATTAAATAAAAGTTATTTATTTTTTGCCAGGACAACATTAGCTGAATTTCTTTGTATTTAAGACAACAGAAAATGTTCTAAATAATTAGAAATTTTTAACGTCATCTCAACGTACATGTGCAAATATTCAAAACGTATGCCTCAATCAATCATCATCAATCATTTCAGCCTATCGCCGTCCAAACGTATGCCTATAAGATAGTAAATCCTTACTAATATTATAAATGCTAAAGTAAGTTTGTTTGTTTATTTGTTTGTTACGCTTTCACGCTTAAACCACCGACCGGACCGATTCCAAAATTCTTTCATCAAAGGAAAGCTATAATTTCAGGGAGGCATAGACATAGGCTATATTTTATCGCGGTATTCCCACGGGAGCGGTAACTACGCGGGTAAGGTGACTGAAACCGAAGCGAAGCGAGGGCGGGTTGCTAGTGTATTATATATTTAAATGCTATTTTTATTACTTTATATAAAATACTTTTTCACATAGTATTTCTTTTTCATATGAAAAAGTAACAATACAATTTACCACCCCCTAAAAAAAGCATTATAAAATATTATTTTATGGAAAAATTGTCAACTGTATTTTATAAATTACTAGCAACCCGCCCTCGCTACGCTTCGGTTTTAGTCGCCTTATCCGCGTAGTGCCCGTTCCCCTGAGAATACCGGGATAAAATATAGCCTATGTTACTCCCTGATATTATAGCTTTCAATTAATGAAAGAATTTTTAAAATTGGTTCGTTGGTTTAAGCATGAAAGCGTAACAAACAAATAAACAAACAAACTTACTTTCGCATTTATAATATTAGTAAGGAAGAACATATGGTGACGGAGTAAGAATACAATTCACCACCCCCTCAATTGCCGTGGGTATTGTAAACATGACTAAAGGATATAATATGCATTTAGCATCTTTACAAGAGAAGAAAGCTCGGCATAAAATACTACACCAACACGTCTGACCAGCGTGATATAGTAGGTTAATCTCCCTCCTGTTGTGGAGGAAGCTCGAGCCCAACAGTGGGACGACAGTGGGACGTCTATGAGCTCAGATGAAATAAAATACTATTATATATAATTTATGGCGTACAGATGGCGTAGTGGTTAAGATAGCGACCTGCAGCGCCAGTGCCGGGGGTTCGAATCCCACGCGGGACAACACTTTGTGCGATCCACAAATTGTTGTTCTGAGTCTGGATGTAATTTGTGTCCGTTAATTATATGTTTGTAAAGTCCCCCGCAATACAAGGATTATTTCCTTAGTGCAGGGTGTTGTTTAAAAAAAAAAAAAAATTATTTATTAGTAAAGTTATTTTTATTATATAACAATATGGAACAATGTAATCAAATCTTAATTTCTATGCTGTACACAAAAGCAACTTAACAAAATAATAGCGAAATACACCCTTGCTGTAAGATTCTAATTCATTTATTTACACAATTTAAGGAGACCCCCTGTTAAATCCGTTTTGGATCAATAACTGCGAGGGTAAACGATTCTTTTGTTATGTTCAACACCGGAGGAAAGAGTGGAAATATGTTTGTGAGGAAATAAATTTTAACAATTTACTGCCAATGCCATGACTCTTCCGTGTGATGACGGAGTAAGAATACAATTCACGACCTACTCTCTTGCCCGCGGGTATCGTAAAATGCGACTTTTTTTTTTTTTTTTTGGGGTGGGCTGAGGTCGGCGCGCCTCCGCACCACTCCGTCCGGGGCGACAGAGGGGCTTAAGCACGCAACACCAGCAACCCACCCGAACACCACGTCGCCTTTGTCGTTGGGCCAACCACTGGAGCAGGGTTACTTGTCATCAGTGGTCGGCCCGACGGAATACCCCCTACCCGGGGCACCCTCCCATTGACCGACGTCCCCCCCTCGGGGAGGACGTCGGTTTTTCCTCACGCGGTCGGCCTCTCGGCGGGTGACGGACTAATCCCCGGTCACGTCACCCGCGGCCGCGGCTAGGGCGGCATGGCACGCAGGTAATCCCGCCTGCGCCGCCCCAGTCGCCGGCGGCGGGTCGCATCATCGAGGCTGTGCTTCTCGCGCTCGCGACCCGCCGCCTCCTTCTGCGAGATAACTGCCTCGCAGAAGGCTGCGACCGCGTCCCAATTCCTGATGCTGCCGAGCATCTCCGTAGCGATGGTCGGCAGCGTCAGGTCTGCACCGATGATTGCGACGAGTTCACGACGCGGCTCTGCCCAAGCGGCACAGACCTCGAGCGTATGCTGCGCCGTGTCCTCGTCGCAATCGCAAGGGTGGCAGGACGGAGTTCTCTCCCTCCTAGCGACCCTGTACAAGTACTTGCCGAAGCATCCATGCCCCGTCAAGACCTGTACGAGTCGGAAGGAGAGCACTCCGTGTCGCCTTTCCAACCACTGCATCAGCACCGGCCGGAAGGCCTCCACGGTCCAAACACCGTATCGAGGCCTCTCCAGCCGGTCTGCCCAACGGGCGATGACGTCTCGGCGGGCGTTGACGCGCCAGGCGGTGAGCTCCCTCAGGGAAACAACACCGCCCCCCCCCGCACACCCCCGATACCCGCCGATACAAGTCGGCGAGCATTTCCGCCTCCAGGTCCCACGGGGGAGTCCCGGCCAACAGGCACGCCGCCTCCGTCGCCACCGTGCGGTACCCGCGGATGATCCTGACCGCCATGACCTTCTGTGGACGCCACAGAAGAGCCCTAAGTCGGGCGGTCATGGATCCCGCCCACACCGGTGCGCCGTAGAGGACCATCGACCGGATGACCCCCGCGTACAGCTGTCGACATGCTGCGCTCGGTCCGCCCACATTCGGCATCAGTCATTGTAGGGCGGACGCCACGCCGACGAGCCGCGGGACGAGCCTGCAGAAATGCTCCCGAAACCACCATCGCCCGTCGAGCACCAGGCCCAAGTACTTCATATGGGCCTGGAAGCTGATCCCAACCGAATTGACGGTGATCGAGACGCCGATGGGAAGGTCCATACGGGGCCCATGGAACAAGAGGGCCTCCGTCTTGTCCAGGGCCACCCTCAGCCCCAGCGCCTCGATACGCCTGACGACCTCTTCGGTGCCTGAGGTCGCTAGGCTTACCGCCTCTTGTAGCGTCCCACCGCGGGCTGTGACGAGCGTGTCGTCGGCGTAACAAATCACGCCCAGCCCAGGTGGGAGGCTCCCCCACAACGCCCAGTCGTAGCCGATGTTCCACAGGGTGCGTCCGAGGACCGACCCCTGTGGAACACCGCACGTCATGGGCGTTCGCACAACGTCCCCTACTCGGTTGACGTAGAGGACGCTGCGCCCCTCCAAATAGTCTGCCACCAGCCGCCTCAGGTAAGCTGGCACTCCGTAGTAACGGAACGCCTCCCTGACGCAGCTGAATGGCAGACTATTGAATGCGTTGGCGATGTCTAGGGACACCACCAACAGCACTCCCCCGCCGGTGACGGCCTCAGTCGCCACGGCTCTCAGACGCAACAGGGCCTCGATCGTCGAACGACCCCTCCTAAACCCAAACTGGGCGTCCGACAGATCGGGCCCCGTGCCGACGAGGTGCCGCTCGATGCGGGCAACTACCACCCTCTCCAGTAGCTTGCCCATATCATCGAGCAGCACGATAGGCTTGTAGGCCGATGGCGACTCTGGAGGCCGTCCCGGTTTCGGCAGGAGAACCAGCCTCCCCTCCTTCCAGCACCCAGGGAACCGCCCGGACGCTAAACACGCGTCGAACAGCTCCCTGAGGCGGGGACCCAGATGGTCGAGGACCAGGGCCAGCAAACGGCTTGGAATACCGTTGGGCCCGGGGGCGGTGGATTTGCCGCGCATGCGCGCCACCGCCGCCCCCATTTCCGGTTCCGTGATGGGCGGAACACTGCCACCATCGCCCTCCCGGTCATTGTCTGGCGGCGCCATGACCGGGGGCGTGTGTTCCGCCCGTCGTGGGAACAGGTCCTCGATGACCCGGGTGAGGAAGCTGGGCTGGAGAGTCTCGGTGAGGGGTGGGCCCCGTGCGCGGAGCTTACTCAGCGCCGCGCCATAGGGGCGACCCCAGGGGTCACGGTCGAGACTTTCCAGCTTCTCCCGCCGACTGGCGTCCTTGGCGAAACGGACGGCCAGCCTGAAGGCCGACCGCGCATTGCGGTAGCCCTCGTAAAGCTGGCCCTCCAGTTCCGCGCTGCGATGGCGCCGCCGACTGCGGGTGTAGGCCCTCCGGGCGCGAATACACGCGGCCGGAGATCCGCCAGCTCCCGGGACCACCAGTGGACAGCCCTCCTCGGGGGCAGACGCCGTACCCGGGGCTGGCCGCATCGCAGATCTGCGTCAACGCACTGCGGATGCAGCCAGCCTCGGCGTCCACCCCGTCCAACTGGTTGGCAGAGGACAGCCACGAGTGAACGATGGCTGCCTCCGCCAGCAGGTCCCGGTCTAAGCGACCCACAGCCCATCGCGGGAACGCAGGACGCCCAACCGCCCCGTGACCCCTGCCGGGCGCCGGGATTGTCAGGGAGACCTCCATCCAGATATACCGGTGGTCTGACAAGGTCTCAACCTCCACCTCGACGCACCAGCTCCCCACGCATGCGGCGACATCAGGGCTAGCGAACGAAAGGTCCACTATCGACCCACCCTGATGTCGCACGCACGTATGCACCGAGCCTCTGTTCAGCAAACAGAGGCCCAGTGCCGCCGCCCAGTCCTCGACCGCCCGTCCTCGGTCGTCCGTATAGGAGGACCCCCACGCCACAGACTTGGCGTTGAAGTCCCCCAGTACGAACACCTGGCGCGGCGCCAATTGCCGTAACGAGGCTCCCAAGATGGTAAGGGAGACCCCGAAATCAGCCGCTCTCCAGGCAGGGGAGAGATATACTCCAAAGAGCGTAATCTCTCCCCAGTCCGCCGCGACGTATCCGACGGCCCTGTCCCTAAGGATCAGAGACGACGAAGGCCACGGCTACTCCTATCAACCACTCCGCCATAGCTTGCAGGAAAACGTCCTGCGCACCGGCGGAGTGGTTGAGATTGGCTTGGAGGAGACGGATGGATACGGGGTCCATTAACGGTCCGTATCCATCGTCACCTCCTCCGCGCTAACGGGCGATCGGGTCGCGCTCGGAGCGGGGGCTGGCCCGGTCGATGGGCCGCCCCGCCCCTTTGGAGCCGATGCCAGGGGTCTGCAGTCCCCAGAGCTCATGCGGTGTTTGGCAGACCTATTGCCTGCCGCACACGCGGGGCAGTGGGGCACCGCAGAGCACGATGCCGCCTGGTGTCCAGTTTGACTGCAACGGAAACATAGCCCGCTGCAGTCAAAGCAGTTTTTGCATGTCGGTCGGGTATGCCGACCGCCATGCATTTGTAACACCTCGCGGGCCGGGGCTCCAGCACGGTTACCCGCGCTGAACTCCAGCCCACGAAGAGCCTGCCTGAGTCGGCCAATTGCTTGAACGACTCCACTGGGCACTGCACCCAGACAGCACCGACGCCGCCCGGACCAGGGCGGATGGTTCCAATCCGGACGGCGTCCGAGGAACATCCGGTACGCGCCATAATGGCCTCCCGGACGTCCTCCACCGTCACGGAATCGTCCAAGCCCGTCAGGCGCATCTATGCGCACTTGACAGGCCTGGCGATTCGGACACCATCCTCTGGCCGGAATAGCCCCCGCAGCTTCGAAGCCACACTATCGGCCGTCTTCGCGCCCTCGGCCCCAGGCAACTCGAGAATTCGAGCCCCTGTCCGGGCCTTGCGGGTCCTAGCCTCGACGCCTCCGATGTCGGAGACGTCCAGCTCCCGCCGGGCGCGTTTTAGGACGGCCTCATAGTTGAGGCCCCTCTCAGCCACCTCAGGCAGCACGGTGATGACCACCGCGGCCGTCTTCGGCGACTTGAGGCCCCTGCGCGACCTTTTCCCCTTTCTGCCGGCTCCCGCCTGGGGAGCGGTGGCCACGGTGGCACTCTTGGCCGCCGCTCTCCGCTTCTGGCCGCGTGCCTTCCTGCTCCGCTCAGCCACCTGCCAGCCCTGTTCGAGCCTGGCAGCAGCGCTGAGCGCAGCAGGAGCGGTCGCGGGTGCGCGGCCACAGCCCGGCCTTGGCGGGAGCTGGCACCTTGCTGGCCTTCTTGGCCCCCTTGGGCCCAGCGGCGGCCGCAGCGTAGCTCACCACGCGGCCACCCTGACAGGGCAGCGGGGTGGGAGCCGACGCTTGCGGCCGCCTCGCCTTGTCCGCGGCAAGCGGCGGCCGGAGGGGTGGCTCAGGCGGAAGACGATCCGCCACGGCCTTGATGCGCGCATCCATCATCAGCTCCAGCCTGACGAAGATGACGCGCATCGCTCCCTCCGGTATGCCGTGCACCGCGGGCAACGGCTCTGCCGCCTTTTGGGGTCCACCGCGCTTCATGGCGGTGCCCACGGCTGGTGCAGGCACCACTGGCGCAGGCGGCGCCACGGGCGCAGTCGACGGGCCCGCCCTCTCCGGTGCGGTCCGTTTCGGCGGCGAGGCCGGCGTCGGCGGTGCGGCTGGCACTAAAAGTGCGAATTGAGACCGCAGGTCAGCCACGTCTTTGGCCAACCCGCGGTTCTCCTTTCGCACCGCCGACAACTCCGACTCGAGCTTCCGGTTGCGCTCCCGCAGGCCGGAAACCTCCTTACTGAGGCGTGCATTCGCGGCCTGCAGGTCCGCAACCTCCCCGCTCTGGCCGGCCGGACCCGGGGTCCCCGGCCTCGCTGCCACCGCTGGTCCGCGACCCCTACGCCCACGGTGCATGGTCGGGACCTTGGGAGGAGGCATGATGGAATTCCCCTCCGAGTCGGAGATCGAGCTGCCATCCTTTTGCAAGGAGCGCTTCCGAATACTCGAGGAGACAGTCTCCTCCCACTCCCTCCTAACGCATGGAGTCGTCGTCGAAGCCCAGGCGGCCCCCCTAACCACTACCTCCCTATCCTTATCCACCGTCCAAGACGCACCACCTACCAGCATCCCGGACGGCCCTACCTCGCCGGACGGCTCTGTGGCCCTACCACCCTCGTCCGCCGACATCTCCGACACAGATGGCCCTGCGGCACTGCCGCCCTCATCAGTCGACAGCGCGTACACCACGTCGCTCTCGGATCCATCGGATAGCCCCGTCGAGCTGCTTCTCCGGCGCATTGGTTTGGACGGCCCTGCGGCACCGCCGCCCTCGTCCTGCGACGGCTCTGCGGCGGTGCCGCCCACGTCGCTCGACAGCCCCGTCGAGCTGTCGCCTCCTCCGCGCCTCTTTGGGGACGGCCCTGCGGCTTTCCCGCCCTCGTCCCGCGACGGTCCTGCGGCTGATCCGCCCTCGTCGCTCTCTGAGCTGCTTGACAGCCGTGCAGCACCGACGTCCCTGTTCTGCGACGGCTCTGCGGTGGCTGGGGCCACACCGCCCACGTCGCTCGCGGCCGCGGCGGCACCTAGTTGCGCCTGCCGTGCCGCCTCCTTCTTCGCCGCCTCCTTTCGCGCACGCACCCTATTGGAGTGTACGGTGGTGGCGAGCAGTTTCCTCCTCTTCCTCTTCTTCCTCACCTTTGGAGCCTCCGGGTGTTTTGCCAGGCTCTCAGCAACTTCAGCAGCGATTGTCTCCCTCCCATACGATCGGAGACTGACCGTGCCGGTGTTTGTGCGCATCTCGCGCTCAGACACCGGCACAGTGAGGGATTCCCCGGCGTGGCCGGGACCCTCTGGAGTAGGTACGTATTAACCTCTGCCATTCTTGGAACTTTTTTAAGTCTTGCCTTGACTACCACTCTAACGGCTGGACGCTCGCGCGCTTTTTAACCCACCAATGAATGGTTGGCCCCCCTCGCCGAGTGGCCAAACTTAGGATTAGAGGTAATTTTTTATAGGGGTTTTCTTCCCCGCGGTCCGAAGACCCCCGGCCCTGAGCTTCAGCCGCAGTCACACTCAGGGTTTGGGCCTTCCGGATCGGGCCGCTCGCGAGCGACCGACCCGTCACGCCCCCGGGCCGTGACGCCACCGTCTCTGGCGACGGAGTGCCATGAGGCACATCCGCCCCATTGGCCCCGGGTCAGATCCGCCATGCGCTCTGCCATCAGAGCCGCACGCGGAGACTCCCTCCTGCCGAAATCTTGGCCGTCCAAATGGACGCGTGGCCGTCCAAATGGACGTTTCCAGGGAGCACCACGTGGAGGTGTTCCGGCCCCGCCCCCCATCGTAAAATGCGACTAAGGGATGTCTTCTGTACTACTAAGCAAGAGACGGCAAACTCGAATTAAAATCCTATACCAACTCGCCTGACCAACTTGGCATAGTAGGTCAATTTTCCTCCCAATATGGAGGAGGCTCGAGCCCAGTACTGGGATGTATATGAGCTGTGATAATGATGATCATGTCTAAATGATTATCATCGTCATTATCATCAAAGTTCATATGCGTCTTATTGCTAGGCTTAAGCCTGCTCCATAATGGTAGGGAAATTTATCTACTACACTGGTCAGACGTGTTGGTAAAGCGTTTTATTTTAAGTTTTTCTTCTCTTTTATAGATGTATTTTGCATATTGTAATTCCTTAGTAGTTACGACAACCACGGAAGGAGGCAGAGGGGTGGTTATGAGCTGTATTCTTACTCCATCAATACCCGTAAAATGCATATAAGTAAATTACGTAGGATTTAAGTACACATTTCTTATGATAAAAAATGCAATTTTGTGATTCTCACACAATCAAGAATTTAATCTTTAAGCTAGATTTTTCTCAATATATATATTTTTAACTATAATTATAATATTATTATTATTATAATATTTTAATATTAATTATAATATTAATTGAATATAGTAAAATTATGTTGTTGTAATATTCAAAAATATTTTTTGTGATTGCCGTATGGTGACGGAGTATCAGCCGAGGCCGCGGGTGACCGGACTGGGGACTTTAGTCCGGCATCCGCATAGAGGCTGACCGCGCGACAATGACCGACGTCCCGGGATAGGGACGTCGAGAGGTGAGGATACCCGTAAGCAACTCGGCACTGGTGGTCGGCCCAACGACGAAGGCGACGTGGGTAGGGGTAGATTATGGGCCTGCGCGCCGTCCTTTCGTCGCCCCGCACGGAATGGACCGCGTGTGCGCTTACCATAGCGCACCCATAAAAAAATTAAAAAATGGTGACGGAGTAAGAATACAATTCACCATCCCTCCTTTTGCCCGTGGATGTCGTAAAAGACGACTAAGGGATATAATATGCATGTAAAATCTGTGCAAGAGAAAGAGAACTCGAAATAAAACCCTACTCTACCAACATGTTTAACCAGCATAGTGTGTTATTTTCTTTTCCCTCCTACCTATTGTAGAGGAGGCCCAGCCGCGAGAGGCGTGTATGAGCTGAAACGATGACTTATGTATCATCATCATCATCATTTCAGCCCACTGCCGTCTACTGCAGCTGGACGTAGGCCTCCCTCATGTTATGCCACAAAGTGCGGTCTTGTGGCGCCTGCATCCAACGACGCCCAGCAACTTTCACCAGGTCGTCGGTCCACCTGTTGGGGGGGGGGGGCGTCCTACACTGCGTCGTCCGATACGTGGTCACCACTCGAGAACCTTTCTGCTCCAGCGGTTGTCGGTTCGTCGAGCAATGTGGCCTGCCCATTGCCACTTCAGCGTGCTAATTCTTCGGGCGAAGAACGGCTACCCCCGTTCTTCTGCGGATTTCCGTATTTCGGATTCTATCTCGCAGAGTAATCCCGAGCATAGCCCGTACTTACGTATAACTTATTAAAAAAATATTGGACATATCCTACTTCCTTTTTATATTATAAATGAAAGTTAATATTATTTAGTAAGTTTCTGAAGATGTTTGTGACTGGATCACGCGTAAATCGTTGAACAGATTTGGATGGAAATCGACACATAGATAGTAAGTAGTGAATTGTATTCTTACTCCGTCACCACACGGAAAACACATGCTTTTATAATAAGTGGTAGAATATAGAAATACCAAATTAATAAACGTTTGTTACATCAAACTTGTTGGGACACAGAATTTTTGATGAACATTATTTGCAATTCAATCACCTAAAATAATTTACTTTAGTTGAAGGGATAGTTTGAATTAACTAAACCAAATACGTCGCATTGAATACAAGCTCACTTAAATTATTCCTGTACTTTGAGCCGCATTTGGTTACCTCGAATTATAACTATGTCAAAATATTATTTTAGAATAGATAATTTTATATATAGATGGTATAGTAGGACAGTTTTCCCACCATTGTAAAGAAGACTTATGCTCGGCACATGCACATTCTCACATTAGTTCATTTTTAATCATTATATTAAAGTGAAACTTTTATTACATCGCCTGAAACTTTTTCTTCCATCTATTGCATGTCGCGTGACAGTCGGCTGTGAGAGGCGCTCGATAGAATAGCCAGAAATGATTCGCATCAGCTGACCGTGTAGTGTATAGACTTACTCATTTGTGCCAGTGCTTCACGCTATTTATTTGTTTTTATTTATCAGTGTTTAATGTTCCGTGTGGTGACGGAGTAAGAATACAATTCACCACCCCCTATCTTACCCGTGGGTGATCGTACGAGACGACTAAGGGATATAAAACGCATATAACATCTATGCGAGAGAAGGAAAACTCGAAATAAAACCCTATACCAACACGTCTGACCAGCGTGGTATAGTAGGTCAATTACCCTTCCATTATGGAGGAGGCCCGAGCCCAACAGTGGGACGTATATGGGCTGAGATGATGATGATGATGAATGTAAATGTTGCTATCTTTTAGTTAAATGTCTACAATGCGAAAAAAGTTTCACTTTTACCGTGGTTTCATAAAACCATACATCACTTTTTTCAAATCGTTTCAATATGGGCTTAGCAGAATATCAGCGCAACTTATTTAGTGCAACTACAATATGCCTTATCACTCTTGGTTCCCACCGGGCCGGCCACGGAGAACAAGGAAATCGGTACCGGTGGTCGGCCCAACGCCGAAGGAGAGGAGACGGTGGTTCATGGGACCGCGCGTCGCTCTTTTGTCACCTTGGATGGAGCTGGACGGCGGATACGCTGACCATAGCCCCCTTTTTGTGTATAGACAGCTGTTGGCCGCAGATGGTCTTGACAGCTTGACGCGGACTATGGGTGAGCACTGAGGGTTCTCAACCCGAACCCATGGCCCACCCCTAAAAAACACTCTTGGTTCTTGTATAATATATTATTTCTTAAACCCGTAAAGTAACCAGTTTCTGAACCTGTCCCATACTTGGAATACGAAAAGGTAACTCATAATATTAATATATTCTGTCTCAAAACTAAACAACTATATAAGTCCATCGTGTGAAAAATGTACAACTATTTTTTTTACATTTATAAAAGTAGTGAAATAGAAAACGCTATTGTTATAGTATATTGATAGTAGTAGTATTTTTTTGACTTTCGATTTCAAACAAAATAATACAAACGCTGCTCTGAATATGACAGGCTGTTTGAGCAATACGGAAAAACCCAAAGCCTTGAGCTTTTAAAGCTATATATAACACATGGTACAATACTTTAAATAACGGCCTTTTCATCGTCGAATTGTATTTTTCGAGAAAATATTTATACATTGCGGAAGCAGTTGTTTAGTATCATGTTTACTATTTTCTGTGTAACCTATAGATTTAGACTATGGAGGCTAATTGTATAATCTAAGCTATCGAATAGGTATATCATTCATCATCATCATTTCAGCTCATATACGTCTCACTGCTGGGCTCGAACCTCCTCCATAGTAGGAGGGTAATTAACCTTATTATACCATGCTAATCAGACAGGTTGGTATAGAAATTTATTTCGAGTTTTTTTCTATTGCATAGATATTATTTGTGTAGTCCTTAGTCGTCTTTTACAACATCCACGGGCAAGATAGGGAGAAGTGAATTATATTCTTACTCCGTCACCACACGGATAATATATAGCATATGAAGAATAACATCCGTGTGGTGACGGAGTAAGAATACAATTCACCACTCCCTATCTTGCCCATGGATATCGTAATATACAGCTAAGGAATATAATATAAGTCAGCGTGGCATTAGCATTCGGGTAATGTGAATCCATCTCGATGAAATAATAACGTCTATACTTCAAGAACTTAGTTTTTTTTTTTGCTTTAAGCACAGTACACACGATATAATTACAACAGAGTAACAATACTTTTCGTAGATATCAAACAACTGAACTGTAGTTAAGAACGTTGGCCATTTTATAAACTGAAATCATCCACTAATTACTTCCGGTAAAATATTTCAAGTATCAACTGATTTAAGGTAAGTTTTATTGCACTGTTTTAAAAATATAATAATTATTCCATAATTAAATATTTGTAATAGCAAATAAATTCACCGTAATTAAATATTTTCCAATATTTAATAAAAAACAAGTCATACTTGATTATTTATAAAAAAGGAAGGTTTTTTTAAAAATAATCAAATTGAAATTATTAAATTAATATCATAAATTAAATTAATTAATTATTTTTAAATTAATATAATAATTAAATTAATATAATTAACATCATTTTTTAAACTACAACGGAAGCAATGTTTTTCTCTTAATTCATACAGATCTAATATAACGACACTTCGTCCAAATAATCAAAACAGCGCCCATATATACGTACAACATATGCAAGAGAAAAAAAACTCAAAATATAACCCTGTACCAACATGTCTGACCAACGTAGTATAGTAGGTCAATATCCCTCCTATTACAAAGTAGGCTCGAGCCCAGCAGTGGGACGTATATGAGCCGAGATAAATGAATGAATACGAAGCCAAATTTTTTATCACTTTTATGTTCAGTTCAATTTCATCTTCCAAACAATATAATTTTATAATACAGTACCATTTAACCTCAATTTTGTATTATGGTCGCATCAAAAAATATGAAATCTCTGGGACGGCTTGTTAAAAATTAGTTTTAGATCTTTAAGAATACATCAAAGGATTAAAATTTAATTTACGAGAAATTGTAACAACTCGCCAAGTCTCTATTATGGTCCAACTGAATTATGTTTTAATGAACAATTATTTTTATTAACTCCAGGCAAGGAGTTAGTTAAAGTTGAAAGATTTTACTTTCCAATTCTAGCTTTTTGTTTTATATATAATTCTAAGAACACTATTTTTAACCGTTTAGTAAATACAGTTAAATCTGTTTTTTTTATTATAATAGTTAAAGGTCATGTATAAGTCTAATAATAAAAAATAACAAATGGAAAATAACTCAAATTATCGTATTTTTTTTTTTAATTTTATTATGTCTAATTCGAAAAAAATTTAACATATGGTATTCGTTCATTAATTTCAGCTCATATATGTCCCACTATTGGGCTCGAGCCTCCTTCACAATAGGGGGCCAATTGACCTTACTAATACCATGTTTATCAGACAGGTTGGAATAGGGTTTTATTTCGAATTTTCCTTCTCTTGCATAAATGTTATATGCGTATTATATCCCTTAGTCGTCTTTAACGACATCCACGGGCAAGATAGGGAGTGGTGAATTGTATTCTTACTCCGTCACCACACAGAAAAAAAATATGCTATATATTAAAAAAATATATAAACTACCAAAACAAACGACGACCACTCGATACCGTAGCAGATAGCATTCGCTTCACCTGGAAACTGGTCTTCAACTGTACTTTTCCAGCGATCATTTCTCCCGTGTACGTGCTGGCTCTGGAAATAACTATCCGGTGCTTATACGAGCGCTATGGCAAGTCTTTCTTTAAGCAAGGTTTAAGAAGAGCACTTTCTTTTAAGTTATGCAGTGGCCTAGCTGTAGCTTTGATATTGCAAAGGTGATGCTGTGCGACAATATCGCTCAGCATCAGATGTACTACCTCGTTTGCAATAAAAAAAAACTACATCTTCTAAAGTCATTTCAAAATACAAAGATATTATGAGTATAAAAATCAAAATATTTCTTTCATTTATCAATCTGTCGACTGCACGACGTTAGAGACGACGTTATTAGAGAAAGACCTCCCCATGGGAGGATCGTAATTTAAGTAATCGTCACGCTTGACAACCTGTTTGAACAGCAAAGGTGATGCAGTGATCGCCTTGATTGATCAAAGATTGCCCGGGTCTCATATTAATTTTCGTGTGGGCGTAGAAATGCACATGAGATCTACACAAGAGAAAGGAAACTGGATATAAAACCCTATGACACCTGACTGACCAGTATGGTAAAGTAGGTCAATTTTCCCCCTATTGCGGAGGAAACTCGAGCCCAATGGTGGGACTTAAGCGGGCTTAAGTGAGATGATTGATGAAATTGTACGTCACCACACGGAAGAAATGAAATAAAAAAAAGAAAGATGAAATTGTGTAAATACCCTCAATTAGATTTAGTAGAAGAGCATGTTTACTAAAAAAATTCATTATATATATATATATATATATATATATATATATATACTTTAAGGCTGATGCTAACATCAGGCTTAAAGTTGTAATGATTCTAATGAAATAAGCATTCAAAAGTCATAATAAATAGTACCGCTAAGTAATGAGCTCATAATCTCTGAATACTTTTTTCAAATTATTGTAATTAAGCTGCTGTTTATTTATACCAAAGTCTGACTCAAAAATACGTAGCATTGCGACAAGATTTACTGTGTAAAATTAAATAAGAATATAATCAATTACATGTAATAAACAACTGCCTGTAAGCTGAAATCCCAACAATAAAATAGCATTAAGGTGAATTTAAAAATGCGAGGGTAGAATGAATTATAACTGTAGGTAAGAAAACCAGCGCCATTGCGTTCAAAAAAGTTTTAGGCTGCTTAAAACTTGAACTTACTTTTTACAAATCTTTAAATGAGTCCCGTAAGATCTTGGTTATGAATTCTTTACGCTAAACTGATGTAATTTGAACTTTGACACGTTTAAATCTTATTAAAAATTACATCAACTGTTGAAGATTTTAGGGATCTTTGTAAAATGGTAGAAAATTTTCAAGATTCACGTGCCTTTAAAATGTTTTTCTAGTTATTTTGATGATATTAGCGAAGTTTGTAAAATACTGTATCTTCTGAAAGCTAACGTAAGCAAAATGTTAAATAAAAACTTATTATTAACTTATACAAGTGAGAAGCTTTTCTTATGTTATGATTTATTAGATGAACATTTCGGCTATTGTAAAAATCTAATTACTATCTCAATAAATTTAGAAAAAAAATTTCAATACGTTATTATAAACTTATTTGATAAATAATAATTACGAAATTTTAAGTAAAACGTCTAAAAACTTTACAAAAGCTTTTCTGCTATTTGTTATCCAGAAAATAAATACTTATCTTTTTTAATTAACTTAAAAAAGTGGGCCGTCGTTCAGGACGCCTAACAGATGTGAAACATCAAAATTATTTTGGACGAGTAGGTATATATGCATAAAGGAACAGATTATGATAGGAACTAATATGTCATAATGTATACAAATGTAAATGTTTAATATTTAATATTAAAACTGAGTATTTTGTGAATATTTTATTATATTTATTTTATTATTATATTTCAGCTTATATACGACCCACTACTGGGCTCGAGCCTCCTTCACGATGGGAGGGAAATGGACCTTATTATAACACGCCGGTCACACAGATGGTACAGGGTTTTATTTTAACTTTTCCTTCTCTTGCATAGGTGTTATATACGTATAATATCCTTTAGTTGTGTTTTACGATACCCATAGGTAGTGTTGCTCAAATGCAAGACCAAGACGAGACTTGGACTAGTCTTGGTCTTGGTCTTGCAACATCACACCTGGTCTCGTCTTGGTCTTGGTATTGCGCATTCAAGTCTTGGTCTTGGTATTGGTCTTGCAGCAAGAGTCTAGCAAAGTCTTGCAAGTCTTGCAGTTGGAATAACCTAACAGTCATTTATGAAAAATTCAACCAGATTAATCAAATATCATCCATCTATCCATCTGCTAGCCTATAGTCCACCATTGAATATAACCCTTACCACTGGACAAATTACTCTCCTATTCCCCTGGTGTTACATTAGACAGCGGGACTACTCCTATGGCAAAGAAAGGAATTTCGGACCTGTTTTCTTAAAACGTTACCACACGGGGCAGTTGATACAATAAATTTTATGTCATTTTAAATATTTTACAATAACCCATTCATTATAAAATATTTAAAATGACATATAATTTATATTTCCCTTCAAGTTAAGTGGTATGTATATATTGTATTTCCAGTTCAGTTACTGAGACTCTAGATACTTGAAAAAACCTGTTGCTCTATTGCCTATATAAAGTTGACTATATAAATACTTTGGCCGCTGTGATCCATGTGGCGCTTAATATATTATTTCGCACCTTTAATCCTATACCGTCACTAAACGCAATTTTTCGAAAAACTGTTTTTAATGCCATCTATTTGCTGAGCACTGAATTTACACATTGCTTCAATTAATATATTTCAATTTCACTTAACTTTTTAATTTTTTTCAAAAATGTGTACGTCACTAATTTTTAAATTATTTATATCCACTAATTAATAATAATTAAAATATAAAAAAAATTGTGTCTTAATAGGAATAATAGTTGTTAATAAAATAAAAATAAAATAATTATTCCTGAAACGCTAATATACTCTTATTTATATTAGTTAACATTTGTCATAAATCTTTAAATAGCTCTCCTGTAAAATTTACTTATTTAGGATAGTGACGGTATTGGAATAAAGGTTCGATTTATTGAAGAACATATAAAACTGATTTAAAAATTTCACGGTTTTAATACTTGTTGGTATTATAAAAAAAATATCACCCCGTCCCGGCTATGCACGGGTTCTTTATGGAAAATAAAATATAACCTAAGTTACTCCGAGAAGATATGGCTAATAACAGTAGGTCGTATTATCGTCACCGATATAGATAATTTTAAATGATAGCTTGTAATAGCAACAACGAAATACTAGTAGCAGCGACTGTTATATGACGATATATCTTATAAACTACTACCTTATAAACAAAACTGGATACTATATCACACCTAGTAGCAGCCTCATCATTCATCATTTCAGCTCTTATACGTCTTACTGCTGGGCTCGAGCCTCCTCCACAATAGGAGGGAAATTGACTTACCATACCAAGCTGGTCAGACAACAACATCCACGGGTAAGAAAGAGAGTGGTGAATTGTATTCGTACTCCGTTCCTACTCGGAAAATTATTATATTGCGATCTTTATGTACGTACACCGATATACGCATAATAGTTATTTTTGCGAGTCTGGGTATTATTTATGTAGATTAATTGTAGGCATATTTCTATATCCAACAGTGCACGTCATTGGGCTAATGGATAAACGGATATATAAATATAATGGGCAAGATCACTTTCGTGTGAAACCTGTCTAGACTAACTCACAGGGTGACGATTATGGTATATTTACCCTTAAGCCTTTTCGAAGAGTAATTCTGAAAAGCCAAGACCAACATTGGGAATTGACTGGCCAATAGATGGATATCTCAAGACTGACTTTGACTTGCCGTGTAGTGACGGAGTAAGAGAGTAAGAATACAATTCATCACCCCCTATTTTACTCAACGAAGAGACGACGACTAAGAGCTATAATATATATATATATGTCCGATCACCGTGATATAGTATGTCAATTTCCTTCCTATTATGTAGAAGACGCGAGGCCAACAGTTGAACGTGTATAAGCTGAAATGGTGATTTGACTAAAATGCAAGACCGCGAGACTCTTGCATACTCAGTCTTGGTCTTGCTCAAGTCTTACAGGGCCAGGCTTGGTCTTGGACGTGCAAAAATTAAGCGGTCTTGGTCTTGGTCTCGCATTTCTCGCAAGACCAAGACCGCAAGACCAAGACTTTTTTGGGCAACACTACCCATAGGTAAGAGAGGTGGTGGTGAATTATATTCTTACTCCGTCACCGCACATAAAATCGTTAATATATTTATAGTAAATTTGAATCATTTCATTTAGCATACCAGCCAAACAACTGGTAACCACCATTCATTACCTCCGCAATAGGGACACAGCTAACAAATATGATAAGAGGTCTTATCATATTTCTCAGTCGACGAGTAAAATCTGTTAGATCAAATTTATGTATGTTATTAACATATAAATAGATTCTCCTCTCTTGCCTCACCATAGATGTAATATATTTTTAAATTGCTCCCTTACGATATTGTAAGTCAAATTTGACGTAGAATTTTCCAATCATCCCGTCGACATGAATAACAAAATTTTTGGAGTGTTTAGAAGAATTTATTTGATTTGGTAAGCGAAACTTCTAATTTATTTATTATTATATAATTTAAAATACCATTAAGTTTATTCGTCATCTCGTTATCATCATGTTGGGTTCGAGCCTTCTCCGCAATGGGAGGGGGTAAAACGCGGGGTGTGCCCAGACCAACCAAGAAAAAAAGGCTCAAGCCGGTTTGGACTTGAGCCGCCTCTACAATGAAAGAGTAATTGACCTATTATACCACGCCGATCAAAGGTTATTATAGGGTTTAATTTCAAGTTTTATTACGTTTGTTTTTCGATTTTTATTCAAGTAAGAATCCAATTTACTATCCTCTAAGTTCAAAAGAGTATTTTTATTCTATCATCACACGAAAAATTAAATTTTTTATCAGAGAATAATAATCAAGCATTTCGACAAGGTATTCTCGTGAAATCCTATTACATTTACTATGCTTGGATGATTCTAGAGGAAACTGTCACGGTTGGTTGCTGAAGTGGAAATTGTAGAAAATGTTATTAGCTCATGTATGAGTACTATAAAGTTTTCATTAAATTATGTTAAAAATGTGAAATTATTAACATCTAGAAATACGGTGTATTATAATTTGATTATGAAGTTTCCCATATCTATGCCTGATTTTCCATTTGTCCGCGAGATGTTCATATTATTCTATCAAATTTCAAGACTTGTACCTCATTTTAAAACTTATTGTACTGACTATTAATGAAAAACAGAACCACGATCTTAATCTGTATCGCCTCTCTTAAAATTATGGTTTAAAACAGACAACCAGTGTAGCCAGTATGGAAAACTAGGTGTTTTTCTTTCCTATTAAAGAGAATGTTAGACATTGTCCAACAGTAGTACATAAGGCATAAGGCTCATAAATTTGGGATATTTATATAAACTAATAAAAATCAAATAAATCGTCTCAGCTTATATACGACTCACAGTTCAGCTCAAGTCTCCTCAATAATAGGAAGCCAATTGGCCTACTATATCACGCTAGTCAGTAACGTTTGTAACAGATTTTCTTTTAAATCCTTTAGTCATCGACACCCAAGAAAGGGGGTGGTGAACTCTATTCTTACTCCTTCATCATATGTAAAAAATATTAAAAAATAGTACAATAAATATGTCATCATCATTATATGAGCTTAAATAGGTTCCACTGCTGGACTCCAGCGTCCTTTACAATAGAGGAGACATTGATCTACTATACCAAGCTGTTCAAAACTGTTGGTATAAGGTGTTATTTTTAGTTTTTCTTCTCTGGCACAGGTGTTGTCCATATTATATCCCTTAGACATCTTTTTACAATACCGACGATCAACTCAATCACTTTATTTATTGCAAACGGTAGCAAACGAGCAGTCAGTACACTTGATGGTTAGTGTGGCTGCCGCTCAGGGACTTTTGCAAGGCCGCTGCCTACCGCGAAGTAAGTGAAAGTGAAGGGAGTATGAATGCGTGCAATGAGGTTCAGTGATATTAAAGGTGATACTGAATCACTAAAACCCACCACACGCAAACACTCTCAGAAAGTTGGGGTTCCGACTCTCTCGCTCATCGAACAAAGCGCGGTAACAAATTGCTACTAATCGTCAATTTTCTTCGAGAGTGTGATACTACCTCGGACGGATCGGCCCACGGCTGTAAACAAATAACCATCAACAGTGTGGTCCTATCACTAGAACCACAAGGCAAATCACCATAAGGAAAGAAAAATAATTGTGTATATATTTTAATTTCAGCTTCAAAGGCTACCAGTTTGGTCAGTTTGGTCAAAAAATGTCCAGAACAGTTCATACCACGAAGATATCCAAATCAAGATACTATAAAATTAGCCACTGTTCGTATATTTCCAAATTTAACGTTCCTTTCCTTTAGAGTGTCCAAAAATTTTCTTTACTTCAGCTTCGCGAGGCCAGACACGGACTTGCTGGAGTTCAATGAACTTTGTAATGATGAGACTTCGAATAGTTGACTTGAACTTTGAAGAATAATATTAGAGTACTGAAGTCTGAAATTATTTTTATTCTTAATTCAAACTGATAATCTGTAAGCTTGTAATGACCTTAATATGTAGTATTTATTAAAGCTTACTACATAGTTACTGTAAATAATTTTAAGACTTTACATATAGGTTCTGTAAAGTTCTGTCATATCCATGGTACTTTAGTAAGTGCTAGGTAACAACTGCACACCACAATTTCCTGCATATTAAAAAGAAATTCATACCATTTTTCAAATTTTCTTTTTTATCTCAACTAGCAACCCGCCCTCACTTCGCTTCGGTTTCAGTCGCCTTAACCGCGTAGTGCCCGTTCCGTGAGAATACCGGGATAAAATATAGCCTATTTTACTCCTTGATATTATAGCTTTCCATTGGTAAAAGGATTTTTGAAATCGGTTCAGTGGTTTAAGCGTGAAAGCGTAACAAACAAACGAACAAACAAACAAACATACTTTCACATTTAAAATATTAGTAAGGATTATCATTTTGAAAATAATCAAAATGACTGAAAAAAGTTCTCTTAGTATTCCGCAGAATATCTCTTAACACCTTAATGTTATAGAGGAAACTATTATTGATCTCGGAGTACGGAAATCACATTTGTAGCCGTATGTAGCGTAATATTAATCCTATCAAAACTGAAACGCTTTTCAAGACCGATTTTATAATGCTTTGCTTAGGTAATATTTATACTGTTAATTGGTTATCTTTATTTATTTATATATATATATATATATATATATATATATAATTCTTTTGTACGTGTGTATGATCGAACTCCTCGTATACAGATGGGCCGATTTTGATCAATTTTATTGTGTGATTTGATCATATCATTTGAATTCAAGAATGGTTTAAATATACAAAACAGTATATTTATCTAATCTAAATTTTCTGATCTTAAATTCATATAACGATAGGGTTCTATTAGATTCATTTTTAAATAACAACTTTTTCATTCATCTGAATGTTTTTGTTAACTTTGTTGTAAAATTGTGAATAGATTTAAATTTATTTACAAAAAATAATGATACGAGTACGCAGTAGGTTAATTCTTTTTTGTATATAAATTCTTCGGTTAAGCTTATTAAGTATTTTTTCGCTTTATTTCAAACTAGCAGCCCGCCCTCGCTTCGCTTCGGTTTCAGTCGCTTTACAGGCGGCGTAGTGCCCGTACCTGTGGGAATACTGGGATAAAATATAGCCTATGTTACACCCTGATATTATAGCTTTCCATTGGTGAAAGAATTTTTGAAATCGGTTCGGTGATTTAAGCGTGAAAGTGTTACAAACAAACAAACATCCTTACTTTCGCATTTATAATATTAGGATGGATGATTTCAAATGACTCGATGATAATACATGTTAAAAAATGTTTAATATCAAACAATATCTCAGAATCTCTCACATACATCTCACACACTTTATTTACTTCATCGCTCTAATGTTATCACTGTAAGTTATACATTGATACAGAAATAATAAGTGTTTGTGTTTACATGTTTATTTGTCCATATATTGAATAAAATATCAATGTGTTGAATAAAATAACATTTGAATCAAGTTTTATAAACGATATTGGTATTGTAATATTTTTACAATGTTATTATATTGTTACAATCTTAAGTTTGTTGTAATTATGAAAAAATATACAAATCACAAACGGATTTTCCGTTTTATTTTTATTTTTTATTAGCAACCCGCCCTCGCTTCGCTTCGTTTTCAGTCGCCTTACCCCTTAGTTCCCGTGGGCATATTGAGATAAAATATAGCCTATATTACTCCCTGGTATTATAGCTTTCCATTGGCTAAAGCATTTTTGAAATCGGTTCTGTGGTTTAAGCGTGAAAGCGTATCAAACAAACAAATAAACAAACTTACTTTCGCATTTATGATCTTAGTAAGGATAACAAATATTATAAATTTTAATACGTGGTGGAATACGATTGAAATGCTTACGACTCCTTTCTTTCCCTATAAGTATTGCAAGAAATGGTATATAAACGTATCATGTTATAAGAGAAAGGGGATATAACTGTTGTAATGGCAACCATTACTACCAACCCTTAATTGATCGTGGGTATCGTAAAAAACTAAGAGCTTTACATTTTGTGAATGGTCATAAATTGGATTCTTGAGTAGGGTTGACGTCAGACAAGTAGCTGGTCATAAAACTATGCCAAAACTTTTGTTAATATGTATGATGGAAGGAGAATACATGTTGCGTCGACCCCAAAGGATTACGATTAGATCAGGATGATATTGAAGTTATAAGAAAAACTGATATTCGGCATTAAACCTATGTATGTATGATCGAAGATGTCGAATATCTTTTATTTTTGAGAGTAAAGCAAAATGGCACCGATAACATGTGTTGCTAAGATATAAAGCATATTAAATAAAACTACTTTACGGATTTTATCGCGTTTGTATTTGATTTTTGATTACCCGACGTTTCGAACACTGCAGTAACGATGACTTGTTGGACGTGAGACATCTTAGTCCACCCGTGATCATGAACGCTGTAAAGTGTTCGAAACGTCGGGTAATCAAAAATCAAATACAAACGCGATAAAATCCGTAAAGTAGTTTTATTTAAAATGTATAATACTCGCGTAAACATCAGAAATCATTATATAAAGCATATTTAGCCCGTGGATGTTGTAAAAGACGATTGAGGGATATATCTTGCACATAACATTTATGCAATAGAAGACAATCTCGAAAATAAAACCCTAAAGCAACCCGTCTGACCAGCGTGGTATAGTAGCTTAATATCCCCCTTATTATGGAGAACGCTTAGTCCAGCAGTGGGACGCCATTTAAATCATAAGATACCTAATATATTTCACAAATATAATTCAAAAGGTTATAGCTGGAACAGAGCTCACAAGAAATATAGATTGCAGTAGAGTTGTGTAAAACCTCTAGTGCCAAGGTCTGTAAGCCATTTCCTATATCTAAATTCTAATCAACTAGCGAGTATTAGGGTTATTCCTTAGGTGAAAGCCGGAATAAAATCCGTAGACTGTATATTCGTATATTGTTGATACAAAAAGTTACTTAAACTGACAATGGTTGCCGTAACTGTGGCTAGTATTAAAAATGTATTAAGATAAATGTAAATATGTGAATGCGCGCGCATGATATGCAGTATGAAGCGCAGCGCAATGTTCCATCGGTCGCCACGGCGTGCGGCAAACAGTTGTATGCGCCCCCTCGCCGCGCTGCCCTCGCCATGGTCCATCAAAGTTGAGTTAAATGACTCGACACCGAGAGAAGGCTTTAGAATTAAAAAAAAAATTACCACCCATATGGTCAATATAAACTCATTTGCAAAAAAAACGGGCGGTTTTGATTTTCATTCATATTTAAAAAGATACAATACCAAAAAGGTTTCAATCGTTTGTACACGTTACTGGCCGGTTTTAAAAATGCTGTGGTATTTAAAAAAGTACGTTCTAAATTCAATTTTTCATTTGATGTTCATTTTTACAGAAAACCCCTTTTTATCCTACATTTTTGGCGCGAAGTTCCAGAAGTTAACATCGACTTTCATAACTTTTATTCAATTTTAATCGATTAATTTCATATCCTTGACTGTCAAAGCTTTATTTAATGCTGTTTGGCTGTATCAAAAATGGTAGATAAAGTGGTAAAAGCTACCAAAATTATCGCGCTGCTTGAAGAGGGTTGCAGCCAATGTTTCGTGGCTAGGAGGCTAAATGTTAGTCGCTCGACAGTCATTAACATTTGAAATGGTTCATTGCTTAGGTGCCCGTTTTTTTTGCAAATGAGTGTAGTATAATTGTCATTTTTTTACTATAATGAACCTGGAACCCAAAAGTGGGATGAGTCAGGGTTGAAATTTTGAAGATACTAAAATTTCACTACAATGACAAAGTTTGAGACATGACGTTCATTAAAGAAAGTTCTCAGTGTTGTATAACTTTATGCTTACTAAGTTGATGTAGGCGACATGATAAGGTGATAGGCATCATAATATAATGTGGTGATGAAGTAATAATGTGTCACAAGTCCTTCCTTTTTTGTGGCAGTTATCAAATCAGCCAAGGGATTACTAAAGGAATAGGCAGCAGCATTCTCCTAGCACCAACTGCGATCACCAATCAGCCTACCAAATGTGGCAATTAGGGGTAAGAGGGTATAAACCTTCTTATAGGCATAGATTTGGTAATAATAGGCTAATGGATGAAAATACGGATGTCATATTTATTGATTTTTTATGATAGCAGAGCTCACTAAAAAATTCTTGTTTTGCAGGTGACCTTCATCATCGTCATCACAGCCCTCACACGTCCCACTGTTGGGCTCGCGCCTCCTCCATTGTTGGAAGGAATTTGACCCAGCACTTAACGTTGGTCAGACGTATTGGTATAGGGTTTCCTTTCAAGTTTCCCTTCTTTTGCATTGATGTTATCTGCATATTTAATCCTTAGTTGTATTTTTGACAACCACGGGCAAGAGACGCGTAGATGACCTTACTAACATATAATTTACGTGCATTGAACTCTTTTCGGATTAAGATCCGTCACCACACGGCAATTCACCACTCCCTATCTTGCCCGTGGATGTCGTAAAAGACGACTAAGGGATATAATATGCACATAACATCAGTGCAAGAGAAGGAAAACTCGAAATGAAACCCAATACCAACGTGCCTGACCAGTACGGTATAGTAGGTTAAATTCCCTCCCATTGTAGTGGAAGCCCGAGCTCAACAGTGGAACATACGTGGGCTGCGATGTTGATCTCGCTAAGTATTGTCTTGCGTTAAAAATAAAAGCTCAGCACTTAAGCTTCTAGACATGGATACCATCAATTAACATTCAGTCTAGGATCTCCAATAAAATTGAATTTCATCCCTCTGCTTACCGGATGAAAATGACATTGAATCCTCTAAAATTTGTCTCCAAACATATCCGAAAAGCTTGCTGTAAAACTTGCATGTTTATAATAATTAATTCAAATTATAAAGTATTTTTTCTTACAATACATAATATAATAAATAATTTCTTTCTGGTGACGGCATAAGAATACAATTCACCATCACCTCTCTTACTCTTGAGTGGCTTAAAAGACGACTAAAGGATATAATATGCATATAATATTTATAAAGAAAAGGCAAACGTGAAATAAAACCCTATACCAACACGTCTGACCATTAAGTTATAGTAGGTTAAATGCCCTCCTATTCTGGAGGAGGCTCTAGGCCAACAGTGGGACGTACAGTAGCTGTGATTATGATGACTATATACTATTCTACATCATTTTAACTAACATATCATAACACATCTCGGGCTTGGTTCGCGCAGCGCAGAAACAAATTTATAATTAAAATTGTTTTTCATAATACATAGGGGTGCAGTTGAGAATAATTGAAAACTTCTATGTTGAATAGTAATTAAGATAATTAGCGTTTGATAAAATTATTATATATTAAGATGTATCTCATAGACACGAATCTTATGATTTGAAGCAAACAAGTCATAGTATCTAAAAAAATTAGTTGTCTGTAAAGTCGGTTTACGATAATTTTATGTAATAACGTTATAAGAGAAAATGCATACTTTTATGTATTGAATTAATATCACTGAACTATCATTAATTGTAAAATTCAAAGGAGTTATTAATGGGACTAATCCCACCATATATTCCCATCATTGTAACTCCTATAAGCCAGGATCCACAATGGTCTCCATAGATCACACCGAGGTTTGACCCTTAGGCAGTCCCGGGAAATGATTGTAATTGTCTTAGGACCCGCAACAAATTTAATTAGAAAAGTTAAACCGGAGGAGTTGTAAAATATTGATTCCACTTCCCTCCTACACAATGCGGGAGACATGAAGCAAATTTGACTAGTTAGTCAAAAATAAGAGAATGTGCAGCTACGATAACGCAGCGCGCACAGCACCATGGACATGGGAGAGCTTCACGGGCCCTATGTGTGAGCCTTAAGATTGATTGCTATAATGAGTATGGCAGAAACGCCTCAACGCATGGAAACTTTCTCGAGCTACATGGTCTGGATAGTATACTACTCCAGAGGGATATACTTATATACAAAGGAGTTAATTGAAAACATTAATTTGTACTTGCCAATTCAATTTTTTTTACTTAAGTTATATAGATTAATTAGAAGTAATAATGTCGCAAGCCGAACGCTTAGGCCGATTGTGGCTCTCAATCGCTTGTGTCTTGCTCTCACTTGCACGCTCGGCTCAGACGGAACGTGACAATGAGTCATACTTTTTCGTGCGTATAGCCGGCGTTCGTCCATTTATGAGACGTTATCACGTCAAAAGTATATGGTGCACTAGATTCCATGAATCATTAGTTTTGGCTAGCTATGATTACGGCTTTGTTTTCGTTAATATATATTTTGTCCGTAATTTTTTCTATTACTCGAACCCAGTAAGTACTATTTACTGAATGAAAAGTGTACACAAATCTTTTCTATATCAACGTGTATACGAAACATCAAGACCGATTGAAGTTGAGTTGAGTAGTATCATGTAGCATCAAATAAAATAACAAAATCATTTTCGTATTTGTAAAATTATTTGTTTATTTATTTTATATTTATAGATCATCTGCCCGACTATCCGTACGTCTGCTTGAGTCTGTCCATCCATCAATACATCTATACCTACATACGTCACCTATCACATAGAAAACCTTTTACAGATTGGCTGTATACAAATACACATATGAAAACAAAAATAGAAATGATAAAAACGTACATAACTCTTTTCAATTAACGCTTATAGCGATTTCAATCCTCATAAATTTATTATACACCCAGTGTAATAGATGGAAACTTTAGAAAAAACTCACGAAACGTTTCACGTAAAACATTTACGCGAATTCTTAATTATCAAACTTATTACTGTCGTAAAGACAGATACAGTCTTAACCAAAGAAACGGGTCACATTAAGGTGTAAGTAAATCATCTCGCATAATGGTGAGGATGGCATAAAGTTGAAATTTCGCAGGCATTACGTCAAGAATACCGATAAACCGGCAAACGCCCGAAGGAGTGGTTAACCTCGGTTTATTATACAAGTGAGGAACGGCACTATTTGTGGGTACCGATTATGTTTGAATTTGATAAGTTTCTCATGGATATTGGTTTTAGTTTGGCGTAGTTTTGAGTTGATTCGTAAGCTTTTATGTAATGTTATACGTAATCGGTACCTAAATTCACTGCCTCTTTTCTCTCAGATTAATCGTAAGGGGGTAAATAAAAGGAAAAATGTTCGTATTATAAGCATATTCCTTACTTTTTGAGTCTTTTCTGAGATGATTATTAGCATTAGTAACATGTTCAAAATGTCAAATAGCTTAAAAAACTACTCAACTCACTATGATGAAAGTTTATAGAAACAGAAATTTACAAATTTTGCCGTATTAGTTATCGAAATTGTCAAAGAATTGTTATTAAAATAATGTGACTTAACATGGTCATATAAAATCTTTCTTAATTTTTTTATTTTCTAAATTTTTGGTTTTCGTTTTATATTTACTTGCCTTTAAGATCTTCTATTTATTATACTTATTTGTTATTTTTGCTTAAAATAGTGTAACCAAAATTAAAACAATCACGTTTTAAATCTTTAAAATCTATAAAAATAGTTCTTACAATTGCCGATTTTTTCATTAGTCCATTTTTTCGGTAAATAAATTTTGTTTATAAATTACATTAGAATGGCGAAAACTAAGCAAAAATAATCTTGCAAACAGCACCTCACGAAGTGTTGCGTGTGAAGCCTTTATTCATCATTCCGATAAGAACTACTGTCTTAAATCATCCGCCATTGGAAACAGGACAGAATACCGTCCAGCTTTGTTAGCTTAGTACGATTTTCGTTTAAATTTTCTTTATAAATTATTCTTTATACATACCCGCCATTTGTGGTACTAGCCAGGATTCTTGTCTATAATGAGAAAAATTATTAGCTTTTTCCTTTTTTTATATATGATTACTTCAAATATTTCATGCCAAGTTTAAGCAATTCATATATATGCGATAGGACCACACTGTCAAATGTCGTCTATCTACAGCCGTGGATCCGTCCGTCTGGTAGTACGACATTCTCGCAAAAAATCGCCGTCTAAGTAGTAGCAATTTGTCACCCAACGAAGCGCAGTAGCATTTTGTTGGGTTTAATTATTGAAAGTTAAAAAGTCATATAAATCATCTCATTAAATATTATTGCAATTAAAAATAAACAAAAGAAATTAATTTACCAAGGATATCTTATACAATCTTCTAATAAATAAGTTTCCAGATTGTCTCCAGAACTTAGAACCCATTTCTATCAAAACCTTTTATTGGTGAAGTCGATAACTACCACCAATTATGATAATATTAAACTTGGTTGCCATTTTTACATTTATATTTTTGGCATCTCTTTTTCAGATCACCAATGACATTTATAAAGATTAACGAAACATAGCCATTTACTTAAAACCAAATATATCGAGTACATAGAAATAGATAAGTATCAATATTGGTATGTAGAAAAGAGAGAAATGATTTTAATTACGCAATTATCGTAATCCCTGTGGTGACAGAGTAAAAATAAAACTCACCTGCTTCTTGCCCGTGGGTGTCGTAAAAAACGACTAGGGAATTATAATGTGCATACGATATTTATATAAGAAAAAAACCAACCCATCTGATCGGCGTGGTACAGTAGTTCAATTTCCCTTCCATTGTAGAAGAGACTCGAGCAGTGCGACTTATATGAGTTGTTATGAATAATATCATAAATTATCATAATATTATTGAAGTGAAACTTCTTTGCGCGCATGAGGGTAATTTTTTTACGGATGAAACGCAATTTAGCGTCACGAAGATGTGCAGCGTTTTTGTCGAAGAAGAGGTAGAGAGCGATTGAAACCGAATGAGAAAGAGTGAGAAAGGGCGAACATAGCACGAAGCACAGCCATGGCGCGCGAGTAGGGAGCAAGCGAGTGAGAAAGATCGAGAGTTTTTTTTTATACTGGTATAGAACACATGAAACCAATGAAATTTCACGTTTAACATGCTTACTTAGTACTCACGCTATTTTTTTTATTTAGAAAACGAAATATATCCGTATATAATAATCTCAAATACAAACTTTGCCCTGCAGTGTATAACTGTAACGCTATTGTTTTCATATTATACACAAACCGGTGTTAAGTATGAAAACATGACGTCACAAAGGCTGTGTGGCGATTCCGACTCTTTCAACTGATGCCCCATTGTACTGTAAATCTACTATTTCTCAACGAATATATATCTATTTTAAGCTTATGTTCCTACAATCGTTAAATAAAAACTGTATTTGACAATGCTGTGTTAAAAATTTGTTACTTTAGTACTAAAGTATAATTATTTATAGATAACTTGCTACTCGCCCTTACTTCGGTTTCAATCTTACCCACGTAGTTCCCGTTCTCATGAGAATACCGGGATAAAATATAGCCTATATTACTCCCTGATATTACAGCTTCCATTGGTGAAAGAATGTTTGAAATCGCTTCGGTGTTGTAAGCGTGAAAGCGTAACATACTAATAAACTTACTTTCACATTTATAATATTTATTTATTTATTTTATTTATTTATACTTTATTGCACACCTATGTTAACACATTTATAATAATAATTCTAAGCGGAGAAAGTACAATGGGCGGCCTTATCGCTAAAAGCGATTTCTACCAGGCAACCTTTGGATGGAAACATGTAAGGAAAGAGCGGTAATTGTAGGTGTACTGCTTAACTACATAGTTACATATATAGCATAGTATACATATATAATATATAAATAACACATACATACGATATATACATACAAACACATATATAAGTATATACATACACATACATACATATAAATAAAATAAATATTCTTAATATATTTATATAACGCGGTTAGTAGTTCAAAATGTGAAGTTTATTAAAGTAATGAACAGAATTTAGGTTATATAATAAGGTACCTACATAGCAAATACTAACTGATCAATTCTAGATAATAATTTTTAAGCTTTATTTTAAATGTGGCTAGTGTCTTTGAACGTTTTATATCTAGCGGGAGTTCATTCCACAGACGTACTGCCGTGACTGTGAACGATTTCTCGGCGAATGATGTAAAATGCAGCGGCATTTTCAGTTTCATGTTATCTGATGACCTCAAATTTCTATTATGCGTATCATGAAGATATTGAAAACGAGCTTTAAGATAGGAAGGAGTGGAAGAAATAAATAATACATTGTATAATAGAGAAAGAATATGAGAGTTGCGAGGAAGACGTATAGGTAACCATTTGAGCTGCTGGCGAAACTGTGTAACATGGTCATATTTGCGTAACCCAAATATGAATCTAAGTGCAAGATTTTGGAGACGCTCGAGCTTGTCTAGTTGATATTCAGCAAGATCCAAGTAGCTAACATCAGCGTAGTCTAAAATGGATAATAATAGACAATTAGCAAGAGTAATTTTCGTGGCAGTGGGCAGGAAATTTTGAAGCCTTTTCAGAACGCTCGCAGAGGCAAACACTTTTCTGCTTACCTCTTGTAATTGCGGACCCCAATTTAAATTAGCATCAATAATTATTCCCAAATCCTTAACCTGATCACTGATCAAAGAGGACTTGGGGTAATTGAGAATAATCGATTCTAGATGTTAACCAACTACTGCCTATAATAGACACCTGAGTTTTACATGGGTTTACCATGAGTCCATGACATTTACTCCACGCACTAATCTTCACCAACTCCCCGTTAAGTGTCTCTATTGTGTCAGAAAATTTGGCCAACGGTGTCTGTAAGTAAACTGTCTGTAAGTAATATTAGTCAGGATGAAGAAAAAATATTAAAACAGTTTAAGTAAAAACAGAATGGATTTGGGCAATGGGAAGAAACCATATCGTAAATAACTTTTCCGTACATCCAGCACCCTAGAAACACCATTGTTGATATAGGCGTCTGAATCTGAGATCTGACCGCGAAGATGTATCTCCATTACCTTAACGGTGATGCCAACATTTACAATGCTGTCTGGTGGCGGCTACGAATACTGTAAACCTTACAGTAGCTACGATGAGCGGGTCACTCCCTTCCCTCCATTGTGCTTGAGGGGAGTGATGGCTGCTAGTGGTTAATTCGTGATCGGGTGTCGCTTGCGGGATCTGGTCCAGCCATGGTACTTTTTCATTATCTATACCAATAAATGAAATTGGAGTGTCTGTTTGTAATGTCAAAATAATAGGCTTTTTTCTTGCTCACAGGGTTATTTACACGACACCTATGCCTAAAATACAGATTAATTTTATTTTTTCTGTCTGTCTGTCTGTTTGTTCCGGATAATCTTCAAAACGGCTGAACCGATTTCAAAAATTCTTTCACCAATGGAAAGCTATAATATTAGCGCGTAAACTAAGCTATATTTTCTCCTGGTATTCCCACGGGAACAAGAGCTACACGGGTAAAACGACTAAAACCGAAGCGAAGTGAGGGCGGGTTGCTAGTATTTAATAACTGTATTATATGATGATTCGAAACGCATCACACTGGATCTATTAATAGACATGTTATTGTATATTATTTTCTGTACCAATAAATAAAATTGGAATGTCTGTTTGTAATGTCAAAATAATAGGCTTTTTTCATGCTCACACGGTTATTTGCACTATACACATGCCTAAAAATCACTTTATATTTTTTTTGTCTATCTGTCTGTTTGTGCCGGGTATTCTTCAAAACGGCTGGACCGATTTCAAAAATTCTTTCACCAATGGAAATCTGTAATATCAGGGACTAATCTAGGCTATATTTTATCCCGGTATTTCCACGGGAACGAGAACTACGCGGGTAAAAGGACTAAAACCGAAGCGAAGCGAGGGCGGGTTGCTAGTGTTTAAATAAAAATAGTAAATGAATAAAAAAGAAGACAATCCCACTGAGTTTCTTATCGGATTTTTTCAGTGCGGTTGCGTTTTGATCCTGTAGTAATTTCAGGTAAAATGTAAAAAAATTACAATATGTAAGTACCCCCGCGGGGTTTTTACATAACTTGCAACCTGCCCTCGCTTCACTTCGGTTTCAGTCGTCTTACTCGCGTAATTCCCGTAGGAATACCGAAACAAAATATAGCCTATGTTACTCCCTTATATTATAGGTTTCCATTGGTGAAAGAATTTTTGAAATCGGTCCAGTAGTTTCGGAGCTTATTGAATATAAACAAACAAACAAATCTTTCCTCTTTATAATATTAGTATAGATAACGAATTTGAATTTGTATTTACATTGCTCATAGGTTTTAATAGAAGACAACTAAGACAGACCAACTCGTTCTAATACTGACTTCGATAGTTAGATTTCTAAGAAGAATTGACGTCTCATGCTGAGTGATCGATAATTACACTCCCAAGAAGAATTAATGTCAGACAAGCAGCCGGTCATAAAACTATTGCCAATCATCATTCATCATCATCATTTCACCTCATATTCGTCCCACTGTTGGGCTTGAACCCCCTCCCCAATGGGAGAGAAATTGACCTTGCCATACCATGCTGGTCACATAGGTTGATATAGGGTTTTATTTCGAGTTTTCTTTCTCTTGCATAGATGTTATATGCATATTAAATCCCTTAGTCGTCTTTTATGACATCCGAGGGCAAGATAGGATTACAAATATATACAACTAGCAACCCGCCCTCGCTTCGCTTCGGTTATAGGTTATAGTCGTTTTACCCGCGTAGTTCCCGTTCCCGTGGGAATACCGGTGTAAAATATAGCCCAGTTTACGCCCTGATATTATAGCTTTCCATTGGTGAAAGAATTTTTGAAATAAGTCCAGCCGTTTTGAAGATTACCCGGAACAAACAGACAGACAGACAGACAGACAAAAAATTTTTAATTGCTATTTTAGGCATAGGTGTCGTGCAAATAACCGTGTGAGCATGAAAAAAGCCTATTATTTTGACATTACAAACAGACACTCCAATTTTATTTATTGGTATAGATGGAAACAGTGTTCGTCTTGTGTAATTGGGATAAAAGCGTAATAATTATGATGGTATATAGATTATATTCTCAATCAATAGTAAATATTACAATACACCATAATAGAAAATCGTTTAAGCACAGCTGTTGTCACACACGACCGCGCTATATGTAAACTATTTGGTTTAACATAAATTCGTGCCGCTGCGGGAATATTTACTGAATATGGTGGCAGATTGAAACAATACCACGTCATATTAGCTCTCGAGTTATTCACACAATGTATTTTATTATATTCGTAATATTACATTGTTTGAATCGAGAACCAGCATCGCGATACGTGAATATGAAAAGAATTTTAAATTTATTTTCATAGAAAAATCAAAACGCTTATTTTTCTTCACTTTTCTCTATTTTGGAACTGTCAAGAAAACAGTGAATGACGCATCAATTTGTGAGCGAAGGAAAATCTATACCAATAAATAAAATTGGAGTGTCTGTTTGTAATGTCAAAATAATAGGCTTTTTTCATGCTCACATGGTTATTTGCATGATACCTATGCCTAAAATACAGATTAAAAAATTTTTGTCTGACTGTGTGTTTGTTCCGGGTAATCTTCAAAACGGCTGATCCGATTTCAAAAATTCTTTCTCCAATGGAAAGCTATAATATCAGGGCGTAAACTAGGCTATATTTTATCTCGGTATTCCCACGGGAACGGGAACTACGCGGGTAAAACGACTATAACCTATAACCGAAGCGAAGCGAGGGCGGGTTGCTAGTACTACCATAAAAATAGACATGAATTAATGATATCTGATGTTTAAGCGAGCACTACATATTATAAATAAAACTACTTTTATGGATTTCATAGCGTTTGTATTTGATTTATGATTGCCCGACGTTTCGAACACTTTGCAGCATTCATGGTCACGGGCGGACTAAGGTGTCTCACGTCCAACAAGTAATCGTTATTACAGACATTTACAATTATCTACCCGATACAGAAAATAGTTATAAATTTATTAAATTGTTACCCACATTTTAGTACAAATTTATTGCCAGTGTAAGAAGAAAATGAATCTATATGAAAAAAATATATTGTTTATGGTTAGTAATTATTAATTATTAAATTTGTAGCAATTATTGTTACAATTTGTTGATTTAAAACTAACAAAACTAATATACTACCACCGGATCGGAACGCGGCCACGCTGAGAAAGATCCGGCAAGAAAACTCAGGGGACATGATGCTAAATTAATATTGATTTTTAATTTTAGATGCGGCTTACTAAAAGATTTTTGATTTATAAAATTATCTTTAACTATTATTATTAATGCAATTATAAATCAAATACAAACGCGATATAATCCGTAAAAGTAGTGTTATTTACAATGGACATGAATTATTTAATTTTAGTAATAATGACGTGTTTAATTATATTTCAGTATATTTTGATACTTTGTATAGTGACGGAGTAAGAATACAATACACCAAACTCTATCTTACCTGTGGAGGTCGTAAAAGATGAGTATGGAATACAATATACAGATAACATCTATGCAAGTGAAGATAAATCTATACCAATAAATAAAATTGGAGTGTCTGTTTGTAATGTCAAAATAATAGGCTTTTTTCATGCTCACACCGTTATTTGCACTATACATATGCCTAAAATACACTTTATATTTTTTTTGTCTGTCTGTCTGTATGTCTGTCTGTCTGTCTGTCTGTTTGTTTGTTCCGGATAATCTTCAAAACGGTTGAACCGATTTCAAAAATTCTTTCACCAATGGAAAGCTATAATATCAGGGAGTAAACTAGGCTATATTTTATCCCGGTATTCCCACGGGAACGGGAACTACGGGGATAAGAGGACTGAAACCGAAGCGAAGCGAGGGCGGGTTGCTAGTTTGAAATAAAACCCGTATACTAACCCGTCCGCCCAGCGTAACGTAGTATATAGGTAAATTTCTCTAATCTCAATATAATATGCAGGAGGTTCGAGTCGAGTATTGGAACATATAGAAGCGGATATGATAATTTTATCATCATCATTTCAGCTCATATACGTCCCACTGTTGGGATCTAGTCTCCTCCACAAGGGGAGGAAAATTACCATGCTGGTCAGACAGATTGGCATAAGTTTTATTTCGAGTTTTCCTTCTCTTGTATAGATGTTATATGCCTATTACATCCCTTAGTCGTCTTTTACGACATCGACGGGAAAGATAGAGAGTGGTAAAGTGTTCTCCATACGGAAATAATACTTTGATAATTTGATGATTATCCATAATTAAAATAATACAATTGCAAAGAAAAATAACAATGTTAAAAGTAATATTCCACAGCGAAGCGTTATTCACAGAAATTTGATACAATGTAGAAAATTTTAATGTTTCCCTGGAGACGGCATGAACAGGCAAAACTTTTCGACAATACAAAGTTATCAAATACTTTTTGTAACTCTGTTTGGTTGCTTACTTGTGTAGTAGATTGATTGATGAAATACTTATATTAAGCCGAACATGCTTTCAATATTTTCATCACGTAGTTTTATCCAACTAGGATGAAACCGAAAGGAAGGTTATGTGTTTTAATCTTAATATATATAAATTACGTGTCACGTTGATTGTCCGCGATGGACTCCTAAACTACTTAACCGATTTTAATCAAATTTGCACACCGTGTGCAGTTTAATCCAACTTGAAAGATAGGATAGCTTACATCTTAATTTATAGTCGCAATATTATTTTATTGCAAATTATTTGTATTACCTATACATACGTATTATTTGACATTCACAATTATCTGTTAACTCCAAATGATTTCAACAGATGGCGATATCTGTTGACTGGATTGAGTAATTAATTAATAGATGCGCTGCTATGTCAAACCTATAAACGTGTTATATACGCTTTTAACTTGCTTTTTTACATAGATGCCATTTGTAAAAAAATATGACGACCTCTATGACAGATGTTCTCCTACAGTTCCACTTAAATAGTTTAATAAAATGTAATATAACAAAAACATTAGCCACAGCAACGCGTGGCCGGGTCTGCTAGTAGTATATATAGATTTCCGCGTGGAGACGTAACGGAGTTACAATACAATTCACTACCCTCATCTTGCCCCTTGGTGTCGTAAAAGATGATTAAGGGATTTCAATGCACAAAACATCTATACAAATAAAACTCCGTACCAACCCTGATAAACTGGGACGCGGTCGCCGCCTTCTGTGAGGCCGTAATCTCACGGAAGGAGGCGGCGGATCGTGTGCGAGTAGAGCTCCTATTCGGCGACACATTCCGCCGCCGGCGACTCGGGCGGCGCAGGCGCGAGTATCTGGGCCTAATTCCGTCCTAGCCGAGGCCGCGGGTGATCGAACCGGGGAATTGTCCGTCACCCGCAGAGAGGCTGACCGCGCGACGGCGACCGACGTCCCAGGACGTCGAGAGGTGAGGTTACCCGAAAGGGTATTCCGTCGGGCCGACCACTGACGACAAGTCACATCTGCTCCGGTGGTGGACCCAACAACGAGGTGACGTTGGTACGGGTGGGTTATGGGCCCGCGCGCCGTCCTTTCATCGCCCCGGACGCACTGGACCGCGCTTGCGCATACCATAGCCCACACATAAAAAAATAATAATACCAACCCTAATTAGATAAATAAGATGTCGTTAAAAGCGTCTACTCGTTATAGAACATAGAATATATTTTATTTATACTGTTTATTATATCGAGTAATATAGGTCCCACTGTTGGGCTCGAGCCTCCTCCACAATGGGAAAGGAACCTACAGTACCGCGCTGGTCAGACGAGTTGGTATAATGTTTTATTTAGAGTTGTACTTCCCTTGCAATGTGTTATTATCTGCTTGTACCATTAATCATCTCCTACGATCACGCACGGGTAAGAAATGGGATGGTGAATTGTATTCTTACTCCATCACCACACGAATACAGAATATATGATTACAGAATAAATTACTTCATACTAAATTCAAAATGGCCACCTTTACATAATAATTATTCACCACGAAGATATTGATAAAAAATGGCCTGAACTATTTCGAAAAAAGGATAGTACAACCGCGCCGCTTTAACTTGGCGCTAAATGTCATTGACAATGTCTGAAAAGAAGATTAAAAAGCTCGGAATTAAAAAAAAATAGTGCCAGGTTGGGTATGGATTTATATGTGGGGACGAAGTAAGAATACAATTCACCACCCCTTATCACTAAGGAATACAATACGCAAATAATATGTTTTTTTTTTTCATATTTATTTGTTCTGATATTAAGCTTTGATCGTGTATAATCCCTTGGGCATACAGAAAATATAAAAAATAAACGCGTATAATTTCAATTTATACATAAAGTTCTACGTTACACATGTTTATCTGAATACATACTCTTTGTTTGCTTTTACACGTCCATTGAAAGGCATTAATAGGCCTTTTTTTATTGCAAACGATGGCAGATGAGCTCTCAGTACATCTGTTGCCAAGTGCTGTTGCCGCACATGGACCTTTGCTAGGCCGGTGCCCACCGCGAAAGAGTGTTAATGAGTGTAATAAGATTCGGTGATACTGAAGGCATCGCCAAAATCTACCATACGTAAACACCCTCAGAAAGTGGGGCTGCCGGCTCTTTCGCTCACCGAATAAAGCGCACTAACAAATTGCTACTACTCGAACGTCGATTTTCTGCGTGTGTGGTATCAACGCGAGCGAACCGGCCCGCTGCCGTAGACAAACAACTGACAACAGTGTGATCCTACCACTCTTAAAAGTCATAAAAGTCATCACAGACTGTGAGTTCGGTGTAATGACGGAAGTTCCGTGTGGTGACGGATGCTCCGTGTAGTGACGGAAGTCCCGTGTCATGACGGCAGTTCCGTGTGGTGACGGAAGTCCCGTGTGGTGACGGCAGTTCTGTGTGGTGACGGAAGTGCCGTGTGGTGACGGAATAAGAATACAATTCACCACTCCCTAGCCTGCCCGTGAATGTCGTAAAAGACGACTAAGGGATATAATACAAATATAACATCTATGCAAGAAAAGGAAAACTCGAAACTAAAACCCTATACCAACATGTCGGACCAGTATGGTACAGTAGGTCAATTGCCCTCCTATTGTGGAGGAGGCTCGAGCCCAGCAGTGGGACGTATATGAGCTGAAATGATGATAATGACAGATCTGAATTTACTGACTAATATAAAAGCTTTTATTAAAAAAGTAATTGATCTTAACTGCTTTTTGACTGTTTACTCTGTCATAAAAACATTAACAAGTAATAAGGTTTTCTTCGGAAATATAATTTACGTTTAATATTAACTATTATTTTTCATAATATATAATTCATCCGTCCATTAGCTCATAGATATCCACTGTTGGACATAAACCTCCCCACGAAAATGCCATTCGGAATGGTCTTGCGCAACTAGTATCCAACGGTTCTCTGCGACTTTCAAAATGTCTGTCCACCTATTAGGGCGTCTTCCTTCGCTGTGTTGTCCGATTTGTGGTTGTAGTGTATCCTGTATATATGTGTGTGTGTTTAGTATATAAGTTACATATAAGTACATGTATCCCCTATATAAGCCAACACTATTGAATAAACTAACAGTTATTATACAGCAGTCAGATCGTATTATTGCATCCCAAACGCCCAACCTTACATGGTCGCCACTCGGGATCTTTTCTTCCCCAGTGGTTATCAGTTCGACGAGCGATGTGGCATGCTTATTGCCATTTCAACGTACTAATTTTTTCAGGCTATGTCGGTCGCACCCGTTTTTCTACGGATTACTATATTCTGGATTTTTAAAAATACTTTAGGTACGTAAAATAAAGAATACTACATTTAAACTATTTTGCATAACTAATGTGTTAGAAGTTAAAACCATGGTCTGATTTGCCAGTTTAATGCGTTTTTTATCCGTAAAAGATTGTACTTTATATAATTTACACCCATTGTAAGAGTCAATATGGTCCTAGTTGGAAAAGCACATTAACTTTAGAGTTTTATTTAAGTACCTAGCCAACCGAACTATGCACTAACTGGGCTATCTATTTCAATTTTTATTTGAGACGAGAATAAAACCCAATACGTAGATAAAGATATAATACCAAAAGAGATTTTTTTTTTATTGCAGACGGTGGCAAACGAGCAAACAGTACACCTGATGGTAAGTGTTACTGCCGCTCATGGACCTTTACAGGGTCGCTGCCTACCGCGAAGAAAGTGAAGGGAGTGTGAATGCATGCATTGAGGCTCGGTGATACCAAGGGCACCACCAAAACCCTCCACACACAAACACCCTCAGAAAGTTGCGCTCCCGGCTCTCTCTCGCTCACCGAACAAAGCGCAGTAACAAATTGCTACTACTCAGACGTCGATTTTCTGCGAGAGTGTGGTACTACCCCGGACGGAACGGCCCACGGCTGTAGACAAATAACTGTCGACAGTATGATCCTACCACATATAATGTTGATCGATAGTTTTTGATGTGGTGACGGAGTAAGAATACAATTCGCCGCCCCCTCTCCTAACCGTAGAAGTCGTAAAAGAATAGTAAGGGAAATAATATGCTGAAAGCTGCATTATAAGAGAGGGCAAACTCGGCATAAAAACGTATATCTATATACGTATATCTTTATACTCGTCTTACCAACGTGTTAGGTCAAGCTTTCGCGCGAGAAATAACGCAGCTTATTTACTTATAAAGAAATGCAATGTGCGAAGTTAGATCGCCCAAGTTCTGATGCATTTACAGACCACCAATCAACATGAACATCATTATAGCTCATACCCACGATTCTATCTATATATTCACACCTTTAAGAACTTATAATACACAAAACAACACAAAACGGAAGCAAAAATAAAGAGATCATATTTTTTATTCATAGTTCTTCTCCGAATGAAACTATTGTTATATAATTTCATGTTATTACAATATAATACAATACAACCTTGTACGAGAAATATAATGTAAGCATCCAAAGCTGACAACATACAATCTACCATACATCTTCGTATGAAATAATATATCTTGTTTAGGCCACACGTGATATAAGATGATGAAAAACAATATTTTTGCCACAAAATATAGAGACCGTGTTTATCTTAACGGTACGTCGCATCAAAATATATTGGATTCGCACATACCGTATGAAATACTGATAATTTATTCTATTAATATCTTTCTAACACGCTTCTTCATCTAACGTTCATGAAGAGGAGAAGCGTTGATTATATTTTTAATTTCGAATATCTTCAAAGACAGATAAAGAAGCGATTAAAGCAAACCAAAACTGCCCAAAATGCTTAATTTCTTGTCGGCAAATTACCATAAAAATCACCAGGTGAATGAGCAGCAATACTCACCACGGTAAATGAGATCGTTAACACACGTGACATAGTGATTATAAAACTATGCCCTCTAATGGTGGACTTCATATGTAGTATCATCATCATAGCAACTACTGGGCTCGAGTCTCCTCCACATTGAGAGGGGAATTGACATACTATTCCAAGCTAGTCGAGCGGGTTGGTATCGGGTTTTTTTTTTCAAGTTTGCCTTCTTGCACACTTGTAATATGCACAAAATATCCCTTAGTCGTCTTTTACGATACCCATGGGAAAGAGTGGGGCTGGTGAATTGTGTTCTTACTCCGTCATCTCGTGTTAAGTATTATTGGTAGAGACGTTATGACACTGTATAAATACATTTTTTAAATTATCGGATATCCAAAATAAAAATCTATTCAAAATTGTACCTACAAGGCAATTCTCGTCCATAGAAATAGATCAGGAAACCGACAAAAAGTTCGTACTAGAACCCTTCATTAACTTTTCATAATCGTAAATCAAAATAAACGGAACCCAATTCTCGTTTTCTACAGGATAATCTGTAATTAAAATCTTATAATTTTGAGTGAAATTAATTTGAATTCGCAAGTCTGCTAACTCTAAAGTTGCCACGTCTTAATTTTCTCTTCTTAAAGTTTTTATTGGTGGCGATGGTTTTATTTTATCATTTTTATACTATAGATATAGGTACTAGATATAACTATATGTTACCACATAATTATTTCTTCGCCAGAACGACGCCTGTCGTGAGGCAACTGCCTCGCAGGAAAAGGTGGCGGAGCGGATCCAGACAGTATTCCTGTACCACGACAGACTACCGCCGGCACGTTGAGCGGCGCAAGGACGAGTACCCACGCCTCATGCCACGCTAGCCAAGGTCATAGAGAGGCCGACCACGTGAGGGTGACGTCCTGGCTGGCAACACTGTAATCCTGCCGAGGCGTCAAAGGGGATAGTACCCGAAACGGCAACGCGCCGGATCGGCTACGGATGTCAAGGAATCAGCACCAGTGGTCGGGCCAATGGCGACTGGGAGGGAATACGGTAGGTTATGGGTCGCACGGCTCCCATCCGTCGCCCTGAACTGATTGGGCGGCGTGCGTTCAGTCCATAGCCTACCCAAAAAAAGCATGTAACGCGTAAACAGTATAAGTAAGTATGCTTCGTGCAAAAAAAAAACGCGTCGGTCGTATACTAGATACGAAAGTGCCCCGTCAACGGTTATCGGCGGATCAGCTGATATTAAGACGAAGTTTGTCTTGCTTATGCGATCGCCTTTTGACCTTTTGCATATTCTATGGGCTTTATACTTTCGATTGGTATAGAATTTGTCTAATAATCAAACCGGTGCAATGTTCAAAAAAAAATTTTTTTTTATTTAATATGAATCATACTCTGGACTAAAATTTGTTAGGCAACCCATATGCAATATATTTATTGACATATTAATTTACATAAAAATTTTCTAATGAACATTTAATAAAGTACGAATGTTTTGCATATTACTTAATACATTTGAATCAGACTCACACGATAAAGCGATGACAAAATTAAAAACTTTACGTGTCTCTAATTCATTAACGATTCGATACTTAAAATTTTTTTCATGAGTTCCACCACCATTGCCTAACTCCCGTTTGACCAGTTATTTCGTAACCGGTGACATCTTGTATAGTATGTATATTCTAATATATAAAATATATATCTGTGACATTCCTAATTATTTTGCCTGAATAAATATTAAACATACAAAGTCACTACCTAGACAATATCTATGCCCAGCTTGGATATGCAATTACAATTTCAAGTAGCAATTAATTTTCAGCCGTAGTGAACACTTGCGCCTCACAGCGTTCGTTCGATTTTCTACCTTTGACAATGTGCTGTCTATCACAATATTCGGTTCGATGTTTAATGTTGTGCTTGTATAGCCAACGATACGGTATCCGGTCAGGGACATTTCCATAATAAGCCTGCCAGTTAGCTCGGCTCAGCGAGTTAATTTTGCCTGGTCTCATGTTGTTCAGATGGTAAAATTTGCGTTATAATTGTTCGAATTCACTTGTTACCGTTGTTCATACGATTTAAGATAAAATTGAAATATTTAGACACTAAATATTTTTTGCCCGTGTGGCGACAGGTTAAGAATACATATATCGCCACCCCTTACTTGCCCATGGGAGTCGTAAAAATCGGCTGAGGGTTCACCAGAAGAGTGGGCAGCAGCTCTCGCCTGAGAAATGTAAAACCTCTTACTGCGATCACCAACCCACCTGCCAAACGTGGCGGTTACGACAATTATGAAAATGACGTGCCTAGGACCGCACTTTGTGGCGTAATATGAGGGAGGTCTACATCCAGCAGTGGACAGCTATAGGCTGAAATGAGGATGATGATGTAATATTTTTTTTCCCTTCAGATATTTGCCCGCTTTACTCTTTTCTTTTGTCTTCTAAGTTCTCGTTATACACACCCACACACACACACACACACACACACACACACACACACGCGCGCGCGCACTCACGCAGCGCTTTATTTACAGCAGGCGGCCTAGCAAAGTACTATGAGCGGCAGTCTCACTTGTCATCCGGTCTGTTGTTTGTCACCAACAGCAATACAAAAACACAGCAATTAGGTATATTAGTAAATCTCTTGGGCTCTCTTGTGAACTATGGAAGCCATTCTACAATTCGAGATTTTGTGAACTTATTATTCATCCTTTCATAATTCACTTCAGCTCAGACACGAAAAAAAAAACATGTGGCACTCGGGGACTGCTGCGGTAAAGCTATTGCATAGCATTTTTATCAACTTATGTAATTATACCTAATTATTTATTTATTTTTTATTTATGCAGTATTTTTTTTTCTTAATTCAAGTTACATTTTTTGAGCGTGGTGACCGATAAGAAAACAAATGTACTATATGTATAACAATAAAGGCGGTTTTGATTACCACTGTTGTCCGCTGAAGATCGTTGGGACCGTTAGAACACGCGCGAAAACACTTTTTGGCGTAAGCTACACAAAGCGGTGGCACGTGTGCGCACCGAGACGGACGAACGCAGAATGTCGATTGCCGACGTCTCGACGACCGTACGCTCGGCCGAGCTGCCACCACCCGCGTATTATGTAGCTACATGGTACGAGCTACTAGGAGGGTGTGAGGTTTTATTTTCGTTACGGAATTTCCTGATTCGGTCGCCGCGCCAAGCCCGCGATAGAAGCTATGCAATAGCTTAAAAATTGACCTACTATGCTATATGGCTTTATTTTGAGTTTTCCTTAGATATTATCTACAAATCATATCCCCTAATCAATTTTTACGACACCCACGGGTAAGAAATAGAGTAGTGATTTGTAATATTATTCATCATTATCATCTCATATGTCCCACTGTTGGGGGCTTGTCGGGCCTCCTTTACAACAGGGAATTAGACCTACTATATCTCGCTGATTAGACGTGCCGGCATAGAATTTTATTTTAAATTATCCTTCTCTTTGCGTTGATGTTATCTACATGTGATGTTCCTTAGTCGTCTTTTACGACATCCACGATTAAGATATTTGGTGATGAATTGTAATATTATTATTACATTTAAATGAATCAATATATATACAAAGATTTTTGGCCCTTATACTTTAGTTACAATGTTCTAAATACTATATTTTAAGTATACATTCACTACTGGTACCATTTGGGTCAACGATTACATTCTCAAGGAGGGTTGACGTCAGGCAGGCGGCCGGTCATAAAAGTCATTGCCGAAACTTTTTGCAATATGTCAAAACAGATGACATATTGCGTCGACCCCAAGTAATTGGGATAAGAGCAAGATGATGATGATGATGATGATTTTAAGTATACATTCAAAATGCGTACTTCATCATTCATTCTCGCGAAGAAAAAGAAGCCATATAAAACACTACGAGGTCTCAATCGATTCAAATCGATTATTTATTCTCGTCGCGCTCTCGATATTGGAATTATTTACACGTTGTCAGCCTCTTGTTGGCTTACGTATTTAAATAATGCGAAGATGCGTATCTATTCAACTAATATAATATGAAGTGTGGATTCCACCATGTATGTGACAAAGAAATTCTCTATCTACTCCAGATGGTGGAAATTAGCTTAATATAGAACGCCGTCAAAATGAACGATGGTATAGATTCAAGAACAGATGACATGACTACTCATACTCATGACGCCCGCAAGACATAACATCTATGCAAGAGAAAGAAAACTCTTAATGAACTCTATACCAACACATCTGATGGTATATTGGGTCAATATCCCTCTTATTATGGAGGCCCAAGCTCCGCAGTGGGGAATAATAGGCTGAAATGATTATGATGAAGCCATCTATTTAATTTTAATTCATCAAAATTGTATAATAGTAATCAAAATAAGAATTTTCATCACTATATCAGAACTACAAAGCTTTTTAAAAAGTGTCGCAGAGTAGATTCTACTAAAACGCAATTGTTCTTATATTGAATCGCCTTCATCGATGAACTCAATGAGGTTTTCGACAAATCGCCCAGCAGAAAAGCTGAAGAACAAATAACTTTTAGATGAAAATCACACTTGATAAGATTGATAACCTAAATCTAAAATAAACTATTATTTAGCTGATGAAAAATGGTTTTTAAAAGTAATTGTTTTTAAAAACTCGCTCGTTATCCACGTAGTACAGTCATTTGGTCGAAAAAATAGAGGTTACCTGGAACGTTTGCCGGGAGTTTTGAAAATTGGCAATTTTATAGATTTTGATGTGCTCTTTCCGAATTTTGAAAAAAAAAACCTTGCCACCTCGTATCTTTGCCGCTCGCGCCGCCATATTAAAGAATGACGCCTAAAAGCAGTTTTTTGATAATATCTCCTTTGCGACGCATTTTAGAGGAATAACATAGATATACAAAATAATTGGAGAGAAAATTTCCTAAATTTATGTTATAACGTTTTTTTTTCCTAAAATTAATAGTTTCGACGTACGAGCGCCGTAAACCATTATACATCCACGCTAACGCGTAATATTTAATTTATACTGCTCATATTTGTGAATAGTAAAATATAAAAATTGAAAGTTGTAAAAGTACGTCTTTAAATAATTATAGATATGCTTGCTTCACAGCATCAGCGTATTAAAGTAAATTTAATATTGCGGTGCTACCACCAACAGAAGCAGCAGTACCTACGACAACATTCGTTTCGAACTTATCACCAGGTTCAGCAGTGGTATGGGAACGAACAAAATGTATAACAATGGGGATGGAAAAAAGACAAGAACGAGCTCATTCCTATTACTACATTCGAGCCCTCTGCTCCAGCAAGCTTGCTGAAACTTATTTCCTGCAAATGCAAGAAAGGTTGTCAAAAAGCTTACGGATGTAGAAAGGCAGGGCTAAAGTGCTCCGTTGTGTGCACCAACTGTGGTGGTTCTTATGATAATTCGCAATTTCTATCACAAGATAGCATTGAAGAAGAAGAAGAAACGGACACTATTCTCGAGTAAATGAACGACGAAATCGAGAACGAAGAGGACCGCGATGAAACTGATGATCCTATAGCCGATGATGCAGAAGAAACTTCCGTCTAATATTTCAATCCGTACTGAACACGATGAAAGCACAACACCTGGTCCGTCAACAATACTGAAGCGACGGAGATTGAACAAAATTTTAAAATAGAGATAGAATCAGATGTGGATTAGGCCTGCTGTGGATACCACGATAAAAAAACGCGCCGCTTTCTCTACTTCATGATAGTGTGGAAATTTCTGCCGAAACGCACACACACTACACTTTACGGCGCTCGTACGCTGAAACTATTGATGTTAAGAAAAAGAGGTTATGATATAAACGTAGGCAATGTTCTCTACAATTATTTTGTAGTACACGTTTTTTCTGTAAAATGCGTCAGAAAGGTGATAGTGTGAAAAAACTGCTTTGAGGCGCCATTTTTCCAATATGGCGGCGCGAGCGGCAAAGATACGAGGTGGCAAAGTTGGAATTTGGTAAGAGCACATCAAAATCTATAAAATTGCCAATTTTCAAAACTCCCGGCAAACTTTCCAAGTAAAAATACCCAATGACTGTACTAACGAGCGAGTACTAACGAGTAATTTTTTTTATAAATTACTGCCACACGTGATATGGTTTATCAATTATTGAGACTCGACTAGATGAGCGTGGGCTGACACATAACAACCAAATTCTCACTCGTATTCTGGTTTTTATAAAAAGTATTTCAAGCGTTATTTATCGGCAACCCTTTGTACGTTGTTTCTGATTTTATACCCTAACTTTTTAGTTAGAATTGTCCGTATTATCAATAACCCAGCATGCTAAACTTCAGTAATTTAGTTAGTGATTATCTCATCTCAGCCAATATACGTGCAGCTGGGCCTCCACTATGATAGGCGAAATCGACCTACAATACCACGCTTGTCAAACGGGCTGACATAGGGTTTTGTTTCAAATTTACCGTCTTTTGTAGTTTCTTATATGATAAGACGATTAAGAGTTATAAACTGATAATATCACTTACAAGGAATGAATTTTCATCATTTAATTTCAGCTCATATACGTCTTACTGCTGACTTCAAACCTTTTCCACGATAGGAGGGAGATAGACCTTACTGGTGAGACGGTTTGATATAGGATTTAATGACGAGTTTTCCATCCCTTACCTTGATATTACATGCATGTTATATCCCTTACTAGTCTTTTACTACAGCAACGGACAAAATAGGGATTAGTAAATTGTATTCTTACTCCATCACCACACGGCCAGTACAAGTATAGGTAATGATTGAGTATAATACAAGTTCGGAAGATCGTTCCATTGTAACAAAAGCGTATGTCACTTTATGTATACAAATAATTTTGACTAAAGGCAACCGAACCTTATTTTGTAAAGAAAGCTTGATAAATAGTGTGCTGCCAAAATGCGAAACGAGTCTAAGATTGACAAATGACCGAGTCCTTTCTAGGGATTTCTGTTCTTCCTACTTACTGGGTATATGACAAAGTCGAGTTATCTCGATGGAACAAGTTATCACCATTTTTTGTACTATCTTAAACGTGAAGTGAAATTTTATTTTCGGCAAGCGACCCGCTCTCGCATCGCTTAGGTTTCAGTCGCTTTGCCTCCGCATTTCAAATCACCAATATCTCGTTCTCGATTGCAGTACATGAGGCCTCTGGTTCTATTCCCAAACCGAGCAATATTATATAGAGTTTTCTGAGAGGAAAAATAGTCGAAGTTACTCCTTATAAAGACAACTACCTGTTAGTAAATTACAAAGCCAAACGTAAGTAAAACGCTGGAAACTGAAAAAGGGATTATTATTTTTAAAAGATAAATTTTCAAATTTAGAATCATTTTTTAATTCACATTTTTCATACCCAGACTCTTGATTAAGTGTCAGTAATATTGGGTACTAAGGCCTCTTTAAAACTAAATTATTACCAAAAATGTAGAAAAATCTAAACCACCCGTTTTTTTGCATAGGAATGTATTATCAAAATCATTAATACAGTTTTAGAGGTTACCCAGGTTAAACAGACAGACAGACGAACAAAAAATTAAACTGATTATGACATTTATTATCATTAGCATATATTTATTATTATAAATACATTGAATACATCACTCACCTTCGATTTGCAGACGATATAGTTGTTATGGCAGAATCCATGGAGGACCTAGACATAGTGTCTATTTATATTTGAGCGATGCTTGATATCGCTGTCGCTCGTCGGATCTGTGTTGCCAAAGTGACACCTAGATTCTACCAATTCTACCAAAAACAGATGAGACAATATATTTAAAATGCATTAAATACTAATTCATTAGATTCTACCATACACAGATGAGAGAATTATATTTAGAATGCAAGAAATTTATTATACCCTTATATGTAGGCATCATTATTATTTCAAATATATATTGAAATAAATAATCAATAACGTAGATAACAAATAAATAAGCCCAACAGAAAATATATTGGTATTCGAAGGCCAGGCGCGTGAGAACACATGAGATTTATTACCTTTGATTGAATGAGCCTGTGCGGAGTTCGTAATGTATCAAAGAAGCATTTCATTTGAATTAAACTGCTGCCATATCTTGATGTAACATAAAAATTGCTTTTTGGATCTCTAAATATATAGTTCCGTGTGGTGACGGAGTAAAAATACAAGTCACCACCCCCCTTTCCAAGTTGGGATGTTGTAAAAAACGACTAAGGGATATATAGCGTGGTAGGACCACACTGTCGACAGTTATCTGTCTACAGTCGCGGGCCGGTCCGTCCGAGGTAGTACCACACTCTCGCAGAAAATCGACGTCTGAGTAGTAGCAATTTGTTACTGCGCTTCGTTCGGTCAGCGAGAAAGCCGGAAGCCCAACTTTCTGAGGGTGTTTGCGTGTAGAGGATTATGGCGGTACCCTTGGCATCACCGAGCTTCAATGCACGCATTCACATTCCCTTCTCTTTCTTCGCGCTAGGCAGTGGTCTTGTAAAGGTCCATGAGCGGCAGCAACACTTACCATCAGGTGTACTGTTTGCTCGTTTGCTACCGTTTGCAATAAAAAAAAAATATAACGTCTATAATATCTATACAAGAAAAGGAAAACTTGACTCAAAACCGTATACCAACCTGTCTGACCAGCATGGTATAGTAAGGTCAATTTCCCTCCTATTATGGGGGAGAATCGAGCCCAACAGTGGGACATACATATATGAGCCGCGATGATGATTACATATAGAGTTCTATTTTAACATTTAATTTAATTGAAATAACGATTAACTTATTAGACCCATAGTTAGTGAGATATCGTGATTTTGTGTAATAAAAATTTTGATTTGTAAGAAAAATAAAATAATGATTTCTGATAGTTCGATTCTTAGAAACTAGCAGCGCCCTCGCTTCGCTTCGGATTCAGTTCCCTTATCCGCATAGTTCCCGTTCTTGTGAAAATACCGGGTTAAAATATAGCCTATGTTACTCAGGGATAATGCAGCGTTCTAATGGTGAAAGAATTATCGAAATCTGTACAAAAAAATAAAACGTTTCTTCTTTATAATATTAGTGTAGATAAAACTACTGTTACGGATTTTAAAACCTTGTATTAAACAAGCTGACCCAACAGATATTATTTTGTTCAAATAAAATAAAGCGCCACCTACCGGGTCCAATTGTGGATCTAAACCATTCTCATATCCCCTTGAATACACACAAAAATTTCATCAACATCGGTCCAGCCGTTTAGGAGGAGTTCAGTAACATACACACCTACACAAGAGATTTATATACACTACTGGAAAAAATTAAGGGATCAAAAAAAAATTCCAAATTTTTCGGTAGTTTTCAACAGGCCGTAACTTTGAGAAAAATGGTCGTACAGGAAATAAAAAAAAAGGAAATTGTAGCTCCAAGTGTCTAGTTTTTGGATTAGAACTTCAAAATATTGTAGCCGCCGCGGTTTTTGAGTAATCGTAGAAAAACCAGCAACAAAAAAATTCTCAAAATTTTATTAGTTTTTTTTTTGGTCTACGGGCGTGGAAAAAATTTTTTCAGCTTAACCACTATAAGGATCGGATACTTTGTTCATTTAGCTTTAATTTCTTTTTTTTAAACACCCTGATACGTCCACTCCTCGCTGAGATATCGGTCTTCAAATGGAAAAGGATCTTTTTGTCTTTGATTATCGATATCTCAGCAACCAATGATCGCACAGAAAGTTAAAGGTGGGTTTCAAGAACTTGAATGAATTCCCCTTAACGACTGTCCATTACTTTTTAAATTTAAGCACTTTCTGGAACAAAAATGTGGAAAAAGCTCGGAAAAACAATTTTTTTTCTTATTTTTAAAAATTATGAGCTTTTCAGAGCAAAAAACGTGATCCTTTAATTTTTTCAAAAATTCGATCAAGTGAAACAAAAAAACGGCTGGCTGGATTAATTTGATTCTTTGTAGGGTTTTTGTGGACATATTGAACTGTAAAAGGCACACTTAACATTAGTGGTTTCCTCAATATTTTCGATCCAGCGCTTAATTTTCCAAAAAACCACCAAAAGCCCTTTTTTTGTTGCATTTTCAAATTCATGTGACAAAAAGAAAAAAAATTTTTTTCGAAAAAGCAATGGATAGTCGTTAAGGGGAATTCATTCAAGTTCTTGAAACCCACCTTTAACTTTCTGTGCGATCATTGGTTGCTGAGATATCGATAATCAAAGACAAAAAGATCCTTTTCCATTTGAAGACCGATATCTCAGCGAGGAGTGGACGTATCAGGGTGTTTAAAAAAAAGAAATTAAAGCTAAATGAACAAAGTATCCGATCCTTATAGTGGTTAAGCTGAAAAAATTTTTTCCACGCCCGTAGACCAAAAAAAAACTAATAAAATTTTGAGATTTTTTTTGTTGCTGGTTTTTCTACGATTACTCAAAAACCGCGGAGGCTACAATATTTTGAAGTTCTAATCCAAAAACTAGACACTTGGAGCTACAATTTCCTTTTTTTTAATTTCCTGTACGACCATTTCTCTCAAAGTTACGGCCTGTTGAAAACTACCGAAAAATTTGGAATTTTTTTTGATCCCTTAATTTTTTCCAGTAGAATATAAAACTAGCTGGCCCAACAGACGTTGTTCTGTACAAATAAAATAAATCGCCACCTACCAGGTCCAATTGTGAATCTGAACCATTCTCGTATCCCTTTTAACATCATCATCATCTCAGCCCACATACGTCCCACTGTTGGGCTCGGGCCTCCTTCATAATGGAAGGGTAATTGACCTACTATACCACACTGGTCAGACGTGTTGGTATAGGGTTTTATTTCGAGTTTTCCTTCTCTCGCATAGATGTTATATGCGTTTTATATCCCTTAGTCGTCTCGTACAATCACCCACGGGTAAGATAGGGGGTGGTGAATTGTATTCTTACTCCGTCACCACACGGATAATGGCTCCCCTTTAACACGCACATAAAATTTCATCAATATCGGTCCCGCCGTTTAGGAGGAGTTTAGTGACATACACACGTACACTAGAAATTTATATATAAGAAAGATATTAACTGGTCTAATCAGCATGGTACAGTAGCGCAATTGAATTATCCTTCTAGTATGTTGGAGGCTCAAACCCAACCGTGAGACGTATTTGACCTGAGATGATGATGAACCTCTTAATTCTTCATTTTTAATTTATCATGGATGTTAAATGCACAAGGTATATATCTATCGCCGTTAATCGTTTTTCACGATACTGACGAGCAAGATAGAGGGTGACGAATTGTATTCTTACTCCATCACCACATAGAAAAACTGGAAGTTACATATATCTATTTTATTTGAAAATGGAATATTTTTTTTTTTAAATTCAAACGGTGGCAAACTATCAAACAGTACACCTTATGGTAAGTGTTGCTGCCGCTCATGGATATTTGTTAGGCCGCTGACTACCGTGAAGAAAGTGAAGGTAGTATGAATAGGTGCAATGAGATTCAGGGAAACTAAAGGTATGATACTTTTAATGAAACTAAAAATCCACCTCACCACACGCAAACAGCCTCAGAAAGTTGTTTCCGGCTCTCTCGCTCACCGAACGAAGCGCAGTAACAAATTGCTACTACTCGGACGTCGATTTTCTGCGAGAGTGTGTTACTGCCCCGGACGGACCGGCCCGCGGCTGTAGGCAGACAACTGTCAACAGTGTGGTCCTACCACTAACCACTTCCAATCGTCTTCTAAACAACTTCCTTAAACATTATATATTGCTTAACAGAAGAAAAATTACCACATAAAAGCGATATATATTCCACGATTAACTATTGCAAAGCGTTATTTATTTATTTCGTTAATTTTAGTTTAATATGAATTTATAACAAAACTCGAATAGGGTAACAACAAATCAGCTAATTTAACTACACATATATTCACAAAATACAAAAGACATTTAGAGATAAAAGTGCTGCGATCATGAACTATTAAATTGTTATCTCGCTCAATCAAAACAACATATTAGCTTTTATTTCGTAACAATGTTACACAGAAACTCAATCATATGTCGAGTACTCTTGAGTAGGACAATAAAACTATACACATTTACTCGCATGGAAATATATACCAAACAAAAAAATTATTGAATTCGAAACCTAATCTAAATGGAAATAAGATTAAAATTTGGTAGGCAGATGCGAACCTGCTCAAAGATCTCGCAGCGTTATTAACAAAATACAGCAGGTTGGTATGCTTAATACAAAAATATTCCTTTGTCTACGCTCTTTGTTTCACATGTTTTGTGCTGTGAGTTTTCTTAGCGTATTATTTTTAAATGGCAGTAATAGTTTTATGGTAAATTAAACAATTGCTTATTCTTTTCAGCTTATATTCAACCTAGGCAAACGCTAAAGAAAAATAAATTGGACTAGTATTCTATTAAATCATTCAAACAAAACGGATAGGGCGTGGATATGAGATGGAGTTTTGTTTTGAGTTTTCTGGTTATAATTAAGCCTTCAACTTATATTTAACCAATGTTAGGTAAAAGCTAAAGAAAAATAATTTGGACTAGTAAACTATTAAATATTTTAAACTGAGTGGACGGAGTTTTGTTTTGAGGTTTCATTTTCTAATTGTAATTGTAATGAACGTGCCGTTTTATATTATATTGCTCGTGATTAAAAACACTATACAATGCATAGCAAATATAATATTATATTGCTCGTGATTAAAAGACGACTGAGAGTTTTTCATCCACCTAGGTCAATTCCATCTGATGCCGTGAATTCAACAATTACATTCCCAAAAAGGCTTGACGTTAAGCTATGGCTGGTCATAAAAATATTGCTAAACCTTTTTCGATGTGTACTATGAAATAAGAGTACATATTAAGCCGACCACAAGTAATAGGGATAAGAATAGGTTGATCTTGATGTTTACTATAACGATGCCGGCTGGAAATTATGAGGTAATTTCAAATTATTTTCTTACCTTGTCAGCTTCTTAAATCCAACGAATACAGTATGTCACTGTACTATTGCTAATACGGCAATATAATGAGTTTTAATATTTACGTGGATGTTACATATTAAGAAAATTTATATAGATTTTATCGCTTATGTAACTGTTTGTGGTATAATTTTTCAGAATTTAAAGGTATTAGAGGTCCAAGTCATCGCGATTACATAGAGTTTTTATCTGCTCACATTAATTTTGAAAAGCATGTTTTTGTATGCAATTGTAACTTCGCGGATTGATTATCTTCGTACCAAGTACAAAGTCTGGTCTGGGAAAATGCAATAGATGTTCCAATTTCTGATACCCTAGATTGAATGTCTAAATCAACAGCAACCTGGATTAGTGTGTGTTTTATATATTGATGGTCGCGGTTATAACGTACAACTCCCAAGCACCCCTTAAATTAAAGGGTACTCATACAGTCTTAATAAGACCTGCTGTACTATATGGATCAACATGTTGGACTACAAAAATGACGGATAAGAGACGACTGTATGTAGCAGAGAACCGAATGTAGAGATAAATGAGCGGCGTGACAAGAATGAATAAAGTAAGAAAGGAACTTAGAAAAAATTTGAAAGTTGCACCAGTGACGAAAAAGTTGAAGCTTGTATGGCCATGGGATAAAAGTAATGTTATAAGTACGGAGGGAAGTAAGGAGAGGCATCTCATATTGAATAAAAGTTTAAAGTGTCCAGCTGTATATTATAAATACTAGTCACAAACACCTTCCAGAATAGTGCTGGTGTAGATAAAGAGTATGAATGTAGCAATTGTAGATGATTTGAAATAGGCCGAGTTAAAAAAATTAATATCACTTTTGACTCAATAATGAACTATTATTGAAAATCACAACAACTTGCGTTGTATAAAATAATGGAGAAAATGTAACGTAAGAATAATTATGAGAAAACGTGCACCTGGAGTTGTTTTAGGTCTTAAACTGTGAATATTATTTTATTTTAACAATATTTGGGGATATTTGGCACTCCCTTACAATTCCGCAAAAATTTATCCTAATGCGAATGTAGCGCCACCCTTCGACGCATTTCGATTAACACTTTTTCATATACGCAGATGATTCTTTTTACCTTTACCCTCCTTAGTTGTAGAGTAAATTTCAGAATTGTATTCTTACTACGTCACCACACAGGGAGTAAATATACTATAGTTATATCATATTTTATTGTAGTTCTGTGTTCTGTTCTTCATATATTACAAATGTAATATAACCTAAAACTATCTAAACTAACAAACAGACTCTCATATAGTAGAGCACTATGTCCCGGTACATATTATATATTCCACGAATAAATGTAAATGTTACATATTTGCAAGTATTCTGCGGGAGACGCTCACTTTAATACCAACTGCTTCTTTCTTTGCTGTTTAAAAATTCATAACCTTAAATTGAAAAAGAAAGCCCTATACTAAGGAAATAGTCCTTGTATTGCGGGGGCCTTTACAAATATATAATTAACGGACTCAAATTACATCCAGACTCAGAACAACAATTCTTGGATCGCACAAGGTGTTTTTTGCGAGGGATTCGAACTCGCGACACTGGCACGGTAGGTCGGTATCTGAACCACTACGCCATATGTGCAATTAACAATGCAGTACTACTCCTTACTTTGCCATGGAAATATTTAGCACGTGCTTCATGACTTTTAATGAAGAACCTTCATACTGAATTTTATTCTAATAACTTCAAAAACGGAAAAGTTTCATACTAAATTTTCATTTCCGTTTTACTCTCTTAGGGGATAAATTTTCGCCTCATGCCGCCCTAGCTCGCCTCATGCCGCCCTAGCCGAGGCCGCGGGTGACGTGACCGGGGATTAGTCCGTCACCCGCTGAGAGGCCGACCGCGTGAGGAAAGACCGACGTCCTCCCCGAGGGGGGGGGCGTCGGTCGATGGGAGGGTACCCCAATTAGGGGTATTCCGTCGGGCCGACCACTGACGACAAGTTAACGCTGCTCCAGTGGTCGGCCCAACGACGAAGGCGACGTGGTTTTCGGGTGGGTCGCGGGAGTTGCGTGCTTAAGCCCCTCTGTCGCCCCGGACGGAGTAGTGCGGAGGCGCGCCGACCGCGACCCACCCACAAAAAAAAAAAAAACCCCTAGGTTATAAAAGGAACCTCTGTGCAAAATTTCAAATTTCTAATCCTTATAGTTTAGGCCTCGCGTTGATATGTCAGTCAGTTTCTCCTTTTATATATATATAGATTAGTACAGTAAAATATTATATTGGTTAGGTTTAAATTAATAAAATTATCATAGTATAATAATAACTACAAATTCAATGTACAAAAATATTATATTTTTTTCATAAAAAACTTTTTTTTGGTACTGACAATAGATTTGTATCAATGTGGGCTTTTAATAAATAATTCTTTAGCGGGTAGACATAAATCTCTGTAATAACGATGACTTGTTGGACGTGATACATCTTAGTGCGCCCGTGATCATGAACACTGAAAAGTATTCGAAACGTTGAGCAATAAAAAATCAAATTCAAACACGATAAAATGCGTAAAAATATTTTGTTTATCTTATATACGTATAAATTTCTAACGTACGTGTGTATGTCGCTGAACTCTTCCTAAATGGCTGGACCAATGTTGACGAAATTTTTTGTGTGTGTTCAAGGGGATTCGAGGATGGTTTAGATTCACAATTGGACCTGGTAGGTGGCGCTGTTCGGGTAGGGCAATAACATAACTTGAGAACGACTTCACCGATTTCGTCCATATTTCTTTTTAATTTTTCTAATACTTTGAAAAAGAATTTTACGGAAAAAAATTAAGAAGTTGCGTAGAAATTCAGAGAATTTAAGAAACAGAACGACTGGGTATCTAGGTTATTTATCTGTACTGCAACTAAACGGCTGGATGGATTTGAATAAATTGTTGTGAATGCATTCAAGTGGGGGCCTGGATCATTTAGATTCACAAATCAGCCCGGGAGATGGCGCTGCAGTCGGTCAGTCCCTATTACTGCTGTCAATTTTAAGGAGAATTCCGTTTATTTTATTTCAACAGAACAACGTCTGTTGGGTCAGCTAGTAACGTATAAAGAAATTACAAGGAAAGTACAAAAACTATTTTGTTTTCCCATACAATCAGAAGTACTTGTGTAATATAAAATTGAATTGAGTTTTAAATAACGAACACAATTTCCTCGAATCATGAAATCACACGATTGCATTCCCGTTTCAAGGGCCAATTAGTTGAACGTTCAATATTTTAGAGTACTTGACCGATTGGCTGCCAGATTGCTAGCTTTCATTAATATTATACGGTTCATTTAATCGGTATTATAGTAATCGTTTCAACTCATATACGTCCCACTTTTAAGTTCAAACCCCCTCCATAATAGGAGGGAAATTTGACCTACGTCAGATCAGACCGGTTAGTATTTTTTTTTTTTTTTTTATGGGAGGGCTACGGTAAGCGCACGCGCGGTCCGGTCCGTCCAGGGCGATGAAAGGACGGCGCGCGGGCCCATAACCCACCCGTACCCACGTCACCTCGTTGTTGGGCCGACCACCGGAGCAGATGTGACTTGTCGTCAGTGGTCGGCCCGACGGAATACCCTTTCAGGTACCCTCACCTCTCGACATCCTGGGACGTCGGTCGCCATCGCGCGGTTAGCCACACTGCGGGTGACGGACAATTCCCCGGTCCGATCACCCGCGGCCTCGGCTAGAGCGGCATTAAGCGCAGATACTCGCGCCTGCGCCGCCCGAGTCGCTGGCGGCGGAACCTGTCGCCGAATAGCATCTCTACTCGCACACGATCCGTCGCCTCCTTCCGTGAGATAACGGCCTCACAGAAGGCGGCGATCGCGTCCCAGTTCCTGACGCTGACGAGCATCTCCCTGGCGATAGTCGGCAGCGCCAGGTCGGCACCGATAATCGCGACGAGTTCACGGCGCTCCTCCTCCCCCGCAGCACACTCCTCGAGCGTGTGCTGCGCCATGTCCTCGTCGCAACTGCAGTGGTGGCAGGACGGTGTGCTCTCCCTCCTGACAATCTTGTGCAGGTACTTTGCGAAGCATCCGTGCCCCGTCAGCACCTGCACCAGTCGGAAGGAAAGCACCCCGTGCGTCCGCTCCAACCACTCCATCAGCACCGGCCGGAAGGCCTCGACGGTCCTGACACCGTACCGAGGACTCTCCAGCCGGACTGCCCAACGGGCAATGACTCCACGGCGGGCGTCGACCCCCCAGGCGGTGATCTCCTGCAGGGAGACCATACCGCCGCGGGCGCGCGTCTCCGACACCCGCCGATAAATGTCGGCGAGCATCTCCGCCTCCAGGTCCCACGGGGGAGTTCCGGCCAAGAGGCACGCTGCCTCCATCGACATGGTGCTGTAACCGCGTATGGCCCTGACCGCCATTACCCTCTGTGGTCGCCTCAAGAGGGCCCTCAGCCGGACGGTCAGGGACCCCGCCCACACCGGTGCGCCGTACAGAGCCATCGACCGGATCACCCCCGCGTACAGCTGTCGGCACGTAGCGCTGGGTCCGCCCACATTCGGCATCAGCCGCGAAAGGGCGGACGCCGCGCCGACAAGCCGGGGAACAAGTCGGTGCAGATGCTCCCGGAACCAAAAATGCCCGTCGAGCACCAGGCCCAAGTACTTCATGTGGGCCTGGATGCTGATGGTGACCGACTTCACGGTGATCGAAGCGCCGGCGGGAGGCCCGGCGGTACGGAGGCCATGGAAAGACCGGTTAGTATAGCGATTTGTTTTGAGCTTTCCTTCTTTTGCTCAGATGTTATAGGCATTAAATATCCCTTAGTCGCCTTTTAAGATACATTCAAGATCGAGGTTGGTGAATTGTATTCTAACTCCGTCACCACCTGATCGGATTATAGTAATAGCAAATTGGTTTTAATTATATATATATATATATATATATATATTAATTATAAATTATATATATATATATATTAATTATATATAATAAATATAATTTATTTTAAATTAAAAATTATTTAATACCTATAAAATAAAATAAAATAAAAAAAAAATATTTTATATTTTTGTTATATTTTAATAACTTATAATTGAATAACGAGTGAATTATCATCATCATCATCTCTTCTCATATATGTCCCATTGTTGGAGTCAAGACTTATCCACAATGAGAGGGTATTTGACCAAATATACCTACATACTTATTAAATGGATTAGTACTCTTTCAAGATTTTTTTCTCTTATCAAACATGTTCCTTGTTGTTATCAACATGTTCCTCGCACCACTCCGTCCGACACTCCGGCGACAGAGGGGCATAAGCACGTATACCCACAACCCACCCGAACACCACGTCGCCTTCGTCGTTGGGCCGACCACCGGAGCAGGGTTACTTGTCATCAGTGGTCGGCCCGACGGAATAACCCCTATTTGGCGTACCCTCTCGTCGACCGACGTCCCCCCGTTGGGGAGGACGTCGGTCTTTCCTCACGCGGTCGGCCTCTCGGTGGGTGACGGACTAACTCCCTGGTCACGTCACCCGCGGCCTCGGCTAGGGCGGCATGACGCGCAGGTAGTCGCGCCTGCGCCGCCCCAGTCGCCGGCGGCGGATCGCTTCATCAAGGCTGAGCTCCTCGCACGCGCGACCCGCGGCCTCCTTCTGCGAGATCACTGCCTCGCAGAAGGCTGCGACCACGTCCCAGTTCCTGACGCTGTCGAGCATTGCCCTAGCAATGGTCGGCAGCGTCAGGTCGGTACTATATCCTCTTGCAGTCTTTTCACGTTAGACTGATGACACTCATGAGCCAGCAATAGTGGAGTCAATTTATTTCTTTAATCCATAACTATATAGGGCAAGTGTGGTGAATGAATAACCACTGCGTGAAAGAGAATTGTGTGAATAGATACTAAAATTTGTATGAGGGTTGAGGCAATAATTACCCTACCTATCTAGTCGTAAAATCTGGTGAAAATAGATCAACAGGCGACTAGACGGTAACCCACTCTCCTGGGGAACACAAAAGACCAATTTTGATCGCGAACACACATTCGAAGCATAGCAATAATAGTATTATCCCGGCTTCGTGGGGAGGTCTTTGCCAACAGAAAAAATGGTAGGACTACACTGTTAACAGTTGTCTGTCTACAGCTGCGGGCTGGCCCGTCCGAGGTAGTACCACGCTCTCGTAGAAAATCGACGTCCGAGTAATAGCAATTCTTTACTACGCTTCGTTCAGTGAGCGATAGAGCCCGAAACCCAACTTTCTGAGGGTGTTTTCATGTGATGGGTTTTAGTTATATCTTTAGCATAACTGAACTTCTTTGCACACATTCACACTCCCTTCACTTTCTTCGCGGTACGCAGCGCCCTTGCAAACGTCCATAAGCGGCAGCAACACTTATCATCAAATGTACTATTTGCTCGTTTGCCATCGTTTGCAATAAAGTAAATACCATGTTAAGCTCATAATTCGAAGCCACCACATAGTAAATAATAATATATTAGTTCATTTGTATAACATAGTAGACTAAATATCTATATAATGCATATTACTTATTTATAAATTAAGTAAAAATAAAGTCTAGCTTCCCCGCTTTTGAAACTTAACACTCATTACTTCGCCAAGTATCGAGACTATTTAATTAAACAGGCCTTTGATTAAACCATTTTGCTATCAGATTTTGAAGAGAATCCTTATCTTGTCATTTTAGAGAATTAGACGGCTTCAAAATTTCTTAAACCTTTTTGTTCTTTAGGAATATAACACCAAATAAGCAGTTTATTTGTTGAGAATTTGTAAATAGAACATTTTGTACATGAAATCTTTATACATTACTAGCAACCCGCCCTCGCTTCGCTTCGGTTTCAATCGCTTTACCCGCGGCGTAGTTCCCGTTCCTGTGAAAATACCGGGATAAAATATAGCCTATGTTACTCCCTGATATTATAGCTTTCCATTGGTGAAAGAATTTTTGAAATCGGTTCGGTGGTTTAAGCGTGAAAGCGTTACAAACAAACAAACATCCTTACTTTCGCATTTATAATATTAGTATGGATTTTTAAAAGCTGCCGTTTTTTTTTTATATTTTTTTTTTAACATAAATAGGCTTTGTTACGTAGTAGTACACATACTCTCGCAGAAAATCGACCTCAATTAACAATTTGTTACTGCACTTCGTTCAGTGAGTGAGAGAGCCGGCAGCCCAACTTTCTGTGGGTGTATGCATGTAGAGTTTTAGTGAACGCGTTAGTGTTACCAAACCTCATTATCCACATTCATATTCACTTCACATTCTGCGCGTTAGGCAGTGGCTACCAAAGTTCCATGGGCGGCAGTATCACTTACCATCTGATATGCTGTTTTCTCGTTTGCTAACAACAGCAATAAAAAAGGCAACAATATTAATAACTAGCAACCTGCCCTCGCTTTGCTTCGGTTTCAGTCGTCTTACACGCGTAGTGCCTGTTCCCGTGGGAATACCGGGATAAAATATAGCCTATGTTACTCTCTGATAATTTAACTTTCCATTGGTGAAAGAATTTTTTAAATCGGTTCGGGGGTTTAAGCTTGAAAGTGTAGCAAACAAACATACTTTCGGATTTATAATATTAATTAAGGATAAGGAAGTAAAGATTATATTCAACTACTAGCACCCCGCTCTCGCTTCGCTTCGGTTTCAGTCGCCTTACCCGCGGCATAGTTCCTGTTCCCGTGAGAATACCGGGATAAAATATAGCCTATGTTACTCCCTGATATTATAGCTTTCCATTGGTGAAAGAATTATTGAAATCGGTTCGTTGGTTTAAGCGTGAAAGCGTAACAAACAAACAAACAAACATCCTTACTTTCGCATTTATAATATTAGTAAGGATAATGACTGAAGATAAGAAAATATATCCATTTGTTGATAATTTGCACACTTTGACGATTGTCGGTAATTTAAGTAGGTAAATAAAAGAACAATCCCAAAAATATATGTCGCTATTTTTGGAAAATCATCATCATCATCATCATCGCAGCTCACATACGTCGCACTATTGGGCTCGGGCCTCCTCCACAATGGGGGGGAATTTGACTACTATACCATGCCGGTCAGACATGTTGGTATAGGGTTTCATTTCGAGTTTTCCTTCTCTTAGTCGTCTTTTACGACATCTACTTGCAAGATAGTGGTGAATTGTATTCTTACTCCATCATCACACGGAAAATGAAAAATCTTACATTTATTAATTGTAAAAACATTAAAAAAAAGTATATATATATATATATAAGCTAGTAACTACAATTAAAAAAAAAATTATGAGAAGTATTCGCGCAATTCTTTTAATTACTTTTATTTATCTTTATAGTAATTTATTCGTAACTTAGTCAACGTGAATGAATTATGAACTATTAGAAAAATAGCAATACAATAAAATACTTAAAATAATAACGTATAGAAGGTAAGTCCGCGCACAGAAAATTAAGCATTTAAATTGGAGCCTAATGGACCATACGCTGAAGCGTTCCGCAACTCTTAAGAAATAAATAGGTAATTATTACGGTTTGTGCATTCAAATTCTGTCACAACACATTTGAAAAACATAAAAAGTGTATTAACATTACTTTTAAAAGTATTGCGACGATTTATGTTAATAAAAACAAAATTTGATTTCATAATTTGTATAGTGGTGTGCGTGTGTATATGTGTAATCGCCTGCGCGCATATAGTATTTTGGCTTCACGTTTTTGATCGCTTAAATACTGACGCTATCCTTCTATACGTTATTATTCTAAGAAAAATATATAATTCATTACACATATATCTCTGTAATTACATGTCCATAATTATGTATAACTTACTAACATAACCTTTTTGTATACTTGTAATATCGGACAATACACTATTGACTATTGGCTATCGCTCAAAGTCGGTGTATGTATTATAATCGAATGCCGTCGACAGTACAAAGACTTGATTTATGTCGTTACCGGTCTTTGGCGAGTCATTGTTACGTCTCGATCCGGCCGGTGACGGAGGAAGTGGACATGCAAGTCCCTACCCGCGGCGGGGTAGATGTGATTCAGGGGTATTCATCCAATTAGCTGGAACGCCGGAAATTATGGATTTGCAGATGGTCGACTAGAAACGTACGGAGAGAGGCGGCTTCTTCACACCCTCAGGATCTGCCTGATAGAAATCAAACTCCCAAAGGGTGACTCGCCCATCAATCCCTAATGGTGAAATTAATTTTTTATATCGGATAATAAGGCTTCTTCTTTCTTCGCGCGTTGATAGTGAGTTGAGAGGATGCTGTTGATTTCTTCTTCTTCTTGGCGCCGGGAGGGTGCAGTCCACAGCTCGCTGGCACGATCCGCGTACTTATCGTCAAGTACGCAGAGGTGATTGGCGAACTAGACGCAGGATGCAGACCGTGGGAACAGCGCTCTATCGACAGAGAAGATTAAGGAAACAGAGGGCCACGTTATGAGGAGCCCAGGGGACCCTAGCGGCTGTAATAAAATAATTTACCTAATATTATCCTAGCCATTTCCAGATAAAACGATTGAGTGAAGTAGACTTTGATTGAAGACTCCAAGTAGCCGTGGAGTATCCTGGCGGCTATAAGGAAGGTTAGGAGGCTGTTACAGTTTAAGCGGACTCCAGGTGGTGCTTCTGCGTATTGTTTAATAACTGCGATTAAGTTTTGGCTGGTGTTATTTTGGGCCCCTTGCTAAGGGTCGTGACTGCGAGCTCGTGGCGGTGAGAGCTGTTCGGAAACATTATATGAATTGGGTTCCTTCATTTTCCTCCTTATATTATTTATCTTGCTCTGCAGCACATGTTTATTCCTACTGCCTTCAAGGAGGCTGTTTGGGGATCTGTGGGCTCATTGAATTATGAGGGTGCCTGCTGCCAGGTAATGGGTATTTGGGTCCAAGCTCATGTATAGATTTACAGTGCCACATTAGCTGCTGTATCTTCAAGTTCGTCTCGGCTTCTCCGACGAAGAGGCACTTTACGGTGGGTGGCACCTTGAATTGGTGTTCATCAGGCTTCTTAGAGCTCCCCTGTTTAAGTTGCTTCCTATTGTTGTAATACAGAGACTACAACACACAATCTAGAGCGTCTTGACTCACAGTGATGCTGGAGGTCTGCCTCAGCGTATAGGGCATCATATCCCTTAGTCGACTTTTACGACACCAAAGGAGGAAGAGTGGGGGGGCGAGGCATTGTTATACACTGTCACCACACGGAAACCTCATATATAAATAATTTTTATAACATCGGAACCAATATGAGAATTATTAGCAAGCAAATTTACAAATAAATAATTAGCCTCATTTACCTAATCATAATCATTTCTTCTACAGCATATAAATCTGTTAATGAGCATTTAGATTTCTAAATGCCCATTAAACAAACCTTGAACATTGAATCAGACCATTACTTCGAGCACTCGAGCCAGCTAAAGCCGCGACGGTGTTTGCCTTAGTCGGTTTTAAATTAAACCAGACTCGAAATTAAAAAACCACAATATCAGAGACCGGCTCAAACGGACCTGAATTTATATTACTTGGTACAAAATTTGAGGAACTTGAGTTTAAAATTTATGTAATTAATATTTGATAGTACGTTCGTAGGGTGATGGAGTAAGAATACAATTTACCACCCCTTCTTATCCATGGGTGTTGTAAAATATGATTTAGGGATATAATATGCATATAGCATCTACCCAAAAAACGGCAAAATTCAAAATGAAGCACTATACCAACCCTTGTGATCAACCTGGTCGATTTCTCTTCTATTTTGGAGGAATTTTGGAGGAGGCTTGAACTCAGCATGAACGTGTTCATATCCTCTAAAAGTACAAATATTGCTGATAAGAACGAATTTCAGAAACTCGCTGTTTTTCGCTGTCCGCTTCACGTGAAATGTTGAATATGTGAAATTATAGTTTTATTTTTGGAGCTATCATAACTGCTTTTTGAATCTTGTGTATCATTCTTTTTAATTTCTTATGTTTACGTTAGTATTATACATTATAAATAAAACTACTTTCAAGGATTTTATCGCGTTTGTGTTTAACTTTTACACTTGCTCGGCCTCCCATGAACATAAACGCTGAAAAGTATTTGAAACGTAGGGAAAACAAAAATCAAATAGAAATGAAAAATAGAAAATCAACTAGAACCGTACAGCGTTAATATCCGTAAAAATTGTTTTATTTATAATCATTATTTTTTTTATCCTATGATACATGTGTATCTACTGTTAACAAATATATTAAAATAAATTTTATTTTATTTAAATTAGTTATGATTGTCCATAATTGAAGGAGCACAACACGTAGGAACGGTATCTGACATTTCTCTAACTTATTTATGCATCTTTCGTTGACCCTAAAATAAACTCATTTGCAAAAAAAACGGGCGGTTTTGATTTTCATTCATATTTAAAAAGATACAATACCAAAAAGGTTTCAATCGTTTGTACACGTTACTGGCCAGTTTTAAAAATGCTGTGGTATTTAAAAAAGTACGTTCTAAATTCAATTTTTCATTTGATGTTCATTTTTACAGAAAACCCCTTTTTATCCTACATTTTTGGCGCGAAGTTCCAGAAGTTAACATCGACTTTCATAACTTTTATTCAATTTTTATCGATTAATTTCATATCCTTGACTGTCAAAGCTTTATTTAATGCTGTTTGGCTGTATCAAAAATGGTAGATAAAGTGGTAAAAGCTACCAAAATTATCGCGCTGCTTGAAGAGGGTTGCAGCCAATGTTTCGTGGCTAGGAGGCTAAATGTTAGTCGCTCGACAGTCCAAAGGACCTGGCAGCGATATCAGGAGACTGGTTCCGTCGAGAGAAGGCCTGGTTCTGGAAGAAAACCATGTACCCAACCACGGGATGATCGTTTTCTTGTGAGTCGCGCATTGAGAAATCGCAAATCTTCGTATGTGGATCTTAAGAACAACCTCGAAGAAGTAAGAAATGTGCATATTAGTCTATGGACGGTCAGGAGGAGGCTTCTCGCTGCCAATATACGCAGTCACCGCCCGGCCCGCGGCCCCAAATTACTCCGTGAGCACAGAGTTCACAGGCTTAGGTTCGCTAGAAATTGTGAATCATGGACTCAAGACGATTGGAATAGGGTTTTGTTCTCTGATGAAGCCAGGATATCTCTGTTCGGTGAAGATCGACGTCGGCGAGTGCTAAGAAGACAAGGAGAACGCTTTGCAGAGGCATGTTTCGAAGAAATCACACCTTATGGTGGGGGCTCTGTTATGTTTTGGGCAGGAATAAATTCAATGGATCGTACAGAGTTAGTCTTCATTGAAAACGGCTCACTGACTGGGCATCGATACATAACGGAAGTTCTAATTTCTCATGCACAACCCGCATTGGCCGCTCTAGGTGAAGACTCGATTTTTATGGACGACAATGCTCGCGCCCACCGATCCCGCGATGTTAATGCGTATGTGCAAGAGGTCGGCATTCGTCGTTTGGATTGGCCAGCTCGAAGTCCCGACCTCAATCCCATAGAGCATGTCTGGGACGTTCTGAAACGGCGTGTGAGATCAGTACACCCGGCTCCGCAGACCAACAGAGAGCTGAAGAATGTGATTACTGCGGAGTGGGAACGTATTCCGTAAGCAAGTATCCGGGATATACTCGCTAGCATGCCCAGACGAATTCAAGCTGTGATTTTAGCTAGAGGGGGTCACACTCGATACTAAACATTTATCTGCTTTTACTTTATTAAAGAAAAACAAACAAAAAAACTTTTTTATTTTTACTTCATGAGCATATGCACTACTAGCGAATATACACTACTAGCAAGGTTTAGCATTATTTCCCATAAATTGTATCTAAATTTTATGAAATACTGATGAAAACGATTATTTTCTTATTAATTTAGCAAATTGTGTGGATAAAACTACCTATAATTATCAAACAAAGAAATATTAACATTTGAAATGGTTCATTGCTTAGGTGCCCGTTTTTTTTGCAAATGAGTGTATATAAAACATCATCATCATTGAGCCTTTGCTGTTCACTGCTGGACGTACATCTCCCTCATAGTTAACAAGTACCTACAATTTTATTTCGTCACTCATGTGTCCTCCGTAATCGCCACACTTGACAGGCTGGTTGGTGATCATAGCGAGGTATTAGGCGCTTTGCGAAAGCTGCTGCCAACTCACATAATAAATCCTTAGCCGATTATAAATCCCACGTACAAGTAAAGGCCTTTAACCTTTCCTCTCGCTACATAGTTACATAAATAAATAGGTGCCCATAATCGTGTACCCCACAACTGTTCAAGTCTGCAACCAGGTCGAGGGGCTAAACTAGCGCTACACCGTAAAATATTAAATTTAATGACCCGCTTTTGTCACTGGCGAGTTATTGCGCGCTCACCCTGTTTCTCTCTTAATTATTAAAAAGCTAATTTTGTTTAGGCTTAACCGTGACCTTTTAATCTTAAAGGAGTTAACGCGTTACTTGAACTTTTAGAAACATTGGAAGCGTAAGTAATGATAAAAAAAAGTTAGTGAGTCTTATAACCAGTCATGTTTTCTTTATGTCTGTGAATTCCCGGGTGAGAGCTTGCCAGCTCCAAAAAGGCGGTACTGTTTTGTAATTTTAGTGCATATTTATTACTGTCGAATTATCTACTTCAGTTTTAAGATATTTTAATAATTTAAGTGAAGTGTTAAATAATAAATAAAAACTTGCCATCTTTATAATCATACCATAAAAATAGAAGTATAATCATAATTATTTCAACTCATATAAATCCCATTATTCCTCACGTCCCACTCCTCCACAATGAAAAGGAAATTAACCTGCTATATCAAGCTGATCAGGCGTGTTGGTATAGGATTTCATTTCACGTTTTCTTTCTCTTGCATATATGTTGCGTATATTTAATCCCTTGGTCGTCTTTTATGATACCCACGAGCAAGAAAGGGAATGGTGAATTGTATTCTTGTTCCGTTACCACATGGAAAATGTGTATAATACTTTACTATCGAATACGATAGTGACATAATAACATTAATATCAGGTTGACCGAGCTTCGCTCGGAGTATTTTTGTAGCATTTATTTAGATATATATTAATAAAAAATAAAAAAATAAATAATGAAAATTATATAAAAAATTACAAAAAGAGAATAACAATAACACCGAGATTCGATCCGACGCCGTTTGTCACCGATGTCAAAAATAAAATGAAACCTGACTACTTCGCCACTGAGCTATCGTAACTCATGACATTGATGGTAAAATTTAAATTCATATTCTTTTAAAATTTAATGTCATTATAATGTCTGCCAAAAACACTGACAAAACAACATTTTCTATATAAAACCTAGCTAGATCGATTTTTTGGGCCCGAATCCTCTAGTATGCTAAGTTTCAACAAAATCGTTGGAGCCTGAGATCCTGAATATATATATATATATATATATATATATATATATATATATATATATATATATATATACAAGAATTGCTCGTTTAAAGATATAAGATAATCTTTACATTGTATAAAATAAAGTCTCTTCCCACCGTATCTATGTTTAAATATTTTAAACTACGCAACGTAACGTATCTATGTAACGTAACGTAACGTATCTATGTTTAAATATTTTAAACTACGCAACGTAACGTATTTACGATATTCGCATTCAAATGAATGCGAATATCGTAAATAGATAAGAGTATATAGTTTATGTGTATAATATGCATGTAATTTTATAGCAGGAAAAAAACCAAGAATTTAAAATATCTGTAATGTAATATTATTATAAGAGGATCTTCTCGTCTCGTTTTGAAAACAAAGGTTTATAACCAGTGTGTGTTACCAGCGATGACTTACGGCACTGAAACGTGGTCACTAAATGTCGGCCTCACAAAAAAGCTCAAAGTCGCTCAGCGCTCATGGAGAGGGCTATGCTCGTTATTTCTCTACGTGATAAAATCCGGAACACGGCAATCCGTAGAAGAACTGGTGTAACCGACATAGCCCGCAGAATTAGCACGTTGAAATGGCAATGGGCAGGCCACATCGCTCGTCGAACCTACAACCGTTGGGGAAGAAAGGTTCTTGAGTGGCGACCACGAATCAGACGGCGCAGCATAGAACAACCCTACGACTTAGGTGGACTGACGACATTCTCAAAGTCGCAGGGAACCGTTGAATGCAAGTGGCGCAGGACCGTTCCAAGTGGCATGCTCGTGGGGAGCCCTTGTCCAGCAGTGGACGTCTGTAGGCTGATGGATGGATGGATGGAATGTAATATTCTGAAAAAAACAAAACGCTGATAACTGTGGTAGGACCATACTGTCGACAGTGTGGTTTTAGTGATGCCTTTAGTATCACCGAACCTCAATGCACGCATTCACACTCCCTTCACTTTCTTTGAGGTAGGCTTAGCAAATGTTCATATGCGGCAGTGTCACTTACCATTAGGTGTGCTGTTTGCTCGTTTGCCAACAATAGCAATAAAAAAACTACGGGGTAGATGAAAATAATATTCTAATGTATACCACACTTCCGTGTGGTGACGAGGTAAGAATACAATTCACCACTCCCTATCTTGCCCGTGGATGTCGTAAAAGATGACTAAGGGATATCATATGCATATAAAACTATATGCAAGAGAAGGTAAACTCGAAATAAAATATAGGATTTTATTTTGAGTTTTCTTTCTCTGTTTCCTTCTATGTTGTAAAAGATGGCACAGGGATATAATATGCATATAACATCTATACAAGAGAAGGAAAACTCTAAATAAAATCTTATACCAACCTGTCTGACAAGCATGGTATAGTAAGGTCAATTGCCCTCTTATTGTGGAGGAGGCTCACGCCCAACAGTGGGACGTATATAAGCTGAAATGGTGAAAATGATGATAATATGTTAAAAAGATCTTTAAAAGTCTATGATGATAAATATCTATCTCTTTTTTTTTGGAGCTGGGCTACGGCTGGCGCACCCGTCGCTCGGCTCCGTCCGAGGCGACAGAGAGGCGTAGGTACGCACACCCGTAACCCACCCGTAACACGTCGCCTTCGTTGTTGGGCCGACCACCGATGCAGGATGACTTGTCGTCAGTGGTTGGCAAATATCTCTTAAGGATAACCCGCCGTTATAGTGTTCCTGCTCTTATTCCAATTACTTGGGGTCGACTCAATATGTACCCTTATTTCATAGTACTTGTTGCAAAATTTTGACAGTAATTTTATGAGCGACCGCCTGCCTGACATCAGCGCCGTCAAGAAATGGGACGATAAACTATATTCTTAATCCAAAAATTACTCGTCGCACTTAGAATTATCAGACGTCAAAACAGCATAAGAAATAGACAACTACACCTGCATTCAATTCATATTTAATTACTACCACTTACCACCGGGCGACCGGTTACCGTCCCATCTTTCACCTGTAAAGAACTAGTTTTTGTGAATTTAGGTCGCAACCTAATTCATCTCAACAATGTACATGAGCCGCAAAGTTTCAAAGTTATATTATGTCCGTTCTTAGTCAGTTGAAACCAGGGAGACCAATTAACCTTTGGTGTTAAGGGATCTCGTGTCACACACATGGCGAACTAGTTAAAGTAAATTTCACTCGTTTCTGAAAATATAATTATGTACATATAATACATATATCCATAAGAATAATTCCGATGATCGGTTCGGGAATTAGTTTGTCACCTGCAGTGAGGCCGATTGCGCAAGGGTTAGTTATTATAATAGGCAGAAAAAAAAATCGTCCATGTGCGAGTTCAACTCGCGCACGAACGATTCCGTACCGATTGAACAAAAAGGGCAAAAAAAATCGCGTTTCTTGTTTGGGAGCCTCCTTTAAATATTAATTTTTGTTTGTTTTTAGTATTTGTTGTTATAGCGGCAAAATAAATACATAATTTGTAAAAAATTCAGCTGTCTAACTATCGCGGTTCTTGAGATACAGCCTGGTGACAGACAGACGGACGGACACTGCGGTCGCCACGCCTCCGCACCACTTCGTCCGGGGCGACAGAGGGGCTTAAGCACGCAACTCCCGCAACCCACCCGGACACCACGTCGCCTTCGTCGTTGGGCCGACCACTGGAGCAGGGTTACTTGTCATCAGTGGTCGGCCCGACGGAATACCCCCTACCCGGGGTACCCTCCCATCGACCGACGTCCCCCCGTCAGGGAGAACGTCGGTCTTTCCTCACGCGGTCGGCCTCTCGGCGGGTGACGGACTAATCCCCGGTCACGTCACCCGCGGCCTCGGCTTGGGAACAATTTTACGTCTGCCGAAGTTTAAGGAAAATTCCCTCTGGGGTCGCGGCTATAAATACTACCAATTATGCTTGAGTGACTGAGAGCTATACATAGATCTGAACCAACTCCATATGATGTTGTCTGGTAAAGAATTAAATTTCGAAAGAAGGTTGACGTCAAGCAGGCCGCCACTTAAACTTTTATAATATGTATGATGTAAAGGACATGCTACATGCTGCGTCGGTATACATATTGCCCGCCACAACATATCACTTACCATCAGATGCGCTGCTTGCTAGTCTACTACCATCACAATTTAAAAAAGCAAATCTATGATTCCACGCTCGATCCTCGAAATACGCTTACCACTTCTTCATATTTGAGGATATACATTTATTTATTTATTTATTTAAATCTTCTGCACACAAAAAAGGTACATGGTGGACTTAATGCCTTAGGCATTTTCTACCAGTCGACCTGGGGTGGAGCAGAAATAAGTTAGGTAGGTGCAATTTAGCGAGAGTAATGAATTCTGGTGAACAGTTATCCGAATCAAATTACTTAATATAATCTTATACCTAATACATACCTACCCATATAAATACATAAATACATGTATACACACAAATACATATAAATAAATACATATAATATATATATACATATATATATATATATATATATATATAAATATATATTATATAAACGGCTGAGATAATTCGTCACTGATGAGTCGACTCCATCACAAAATTCAGGTATAGTCGTTTGACCATAGCCTTAAAACTGTCACGACTAGTGGCCATTTTGATATCTAATGGTAACGCATTCCAGAGAAGAATAGCTTGGATATAAAAGGAAGAGTGAACCAGATTAGAGGAGTGAGAAGGACAGTGAAGAAGAAGAGTTTTTGAGGATCGGAGATTACGGTCATGAGTAGTGCAAAGAAATTGAAAGTGAAGTTTTAAGTAGGGGGGAGCATTAGGAGAGTTCAAAGTAGAATACAGTAAAGAGAGAGTTCGCAAGCTTCGTCTTTGCCTAATCGGTAGCCAATTAAGCTGAGAGCGAAATGAGGAGACATGGTCGAATTTGCGCAGGTTAAAAACGAATCGAATGCAATTGTTGAGAAGTCGGTCCAGTTTATTGAGCAGATCTGCATTCAGGTCAAGGTAGCACACATCAGCATAATCGATGATAGGAAGGATTAAGGTTTGAACCAGCGCTGTCTTAGTCTTCATAGGAAGAAAGTTCTTCAAACGATATAGCGAGCGAAGTGTTCCCGTAACTTTGTTCGATACGGTAGTGATCTGTGTTTGCCACTCCATCGACGAGTCCAGAAATAGGCAGAGATTTTTGACGTGTTGGCTATAAGGGATCACTGTTCCATTATAGACAACTGATGGCAAACTATGAGGATCAAGTCTGCTGATAATCTGAGGACTACCGAGTACAATACATTGGCACTTATCGGTATTCACTGCCAAGCCGAACCTTGCACCCCAATCGCTTATAGCTAATAGATCCGAGTTGACACTTGCGATAGCTGATTGCACATCATCCAGCTTGGCATGAGAGTACAGTTGTAGATCGTCGGCATACAAATGATACGCACACTGAATACATCTTGTTTGTTATAATTTTCTTCAGTATTAAATATGTCAACTGTCAATTGGAAGGCAATGGTAATCATTTCTCACTCGTAAATAAGCTTTTATACAATCAAGTGCCACAACAAATGCTTTTTATAGAAAAAAAACAGTGTTAAAAGTAAACTAAGAAACCTTACAAACAAAATCTTGTAGCAGCAAATTAACTAAACCTACACAAACGAGGGTTAAACGTAGCAAACTTTTTATTGTTGGTACACCAAAAATGAACTGAAAACTCTTATTGAACTAGTTTGTTCTAAATGGCCGGCTACTTTTTGTTCATTTTGGTTAAAGAGAACTGTCGATAGTCTATAAAAAGCTATGTTCTAAGATAAATCTTCTGTAGGATTTACAGGCCGATACATAACGGACGATCAGTACATTTTTAACTCTAAATGCTTGTTTGATGACATATTAGTCCATTTCAGATCATGTACGACCCACTGCTCGGCTCGGCAATCCTCCTCTTTAGTAGGAGGGAAATGGACCTACTATACCCTGCTGGTCAGACATGTTGGTATAGGTTCTGATGTTTACGAGAGTAAGACTATTTTTACGGATCTTATCGGGTTTGTATTTGAGTTTTGAGGGTCCAACGATTCGAACACTTTTCAAATACAAAATCCCTAGAAACAGTTTAATTCATTCATGTCACATTCTCGTCTTTATGAGGGACGTTTTATCACACATAAAAATGTCAAATGCTAAAATAGACAAAAGTAATCGGTAATTTAATATGATAATTTATTAAAATAAAATTAACATATATCTAAAATCTGCATTGGATACTGATAATGATCGAACTGAAATGCAAATACCTCTTAAAATACTAATGAGCAATTTGCGAGATATGATAATCGAATGTGATTTTTGGGCTTGTGTATTATATTCACTGTTTATATATTTATATTAAAATATATATTACCAACTCGGTTGGACAGTGTTCGTGGAACTTAACTTCAGTATCTGAAAGCACAGGTCTACAACCAGTATGTGTTACCAGTGATGTCTTATAACACGGAAACGTAGACCCGAAATAGGGCCTCATAACTAAGCTCAAAGTGACTCAGCGTGCTATGGAGCGGGCTATGCATAAGATTTCTTTGCAAAATAGATTCTGAAATATAAGGTCTTCAGAAGAACGAGTAAAACTGACAAAGAAAGAATTAGTACATTGAAGTAGCAATGGGTAGGCCACATCGCTCGACGAATCGACAACCGCTGAGGAAGAAGAGCTCAAGTGGCGACCACGTATGGGATGACGCAGTGTAGAACGCCCCGCACTATATGGACCGACAACCTAGTTAAAGCTGCTGAGCGTCGTTGGATGCAGGTGGCACAAGACCAGACTTTATGGCGAAACATGAGGGACGTCGACGTCCAACAGTGGACGGCGATAAGCTGAATGATGATATATTACAAATAAAATTGAAATCATGTAGACTTAAAATATTAGGTATAAAATAGACAAACCTTGAAATGGGTTCAAAATATTAGAATCAAAAACAATACTGCTTTTGATTGTCAATCACTGCGTAAGAAAAGCCAAGCGGCTGTGTTTAATAAATAAACTAAAAGTCACCCTGTATTATTTCAGTCAGTTTGCAACCTCAGATACCGTAGTTCGCTCTCACTATACTTGCAAAGCATCACTTTTCGTCACAAGTAGCGCTAAATTAGTTCTGAACTCAACAGTCTTCGAAGAGAATGGTCACATAGAAGTAAATTTATAAGGGCTTATTGAAATATTTAAGGATAGAAATTTTGAGAAAGAGGTATTTATAAAAAATCTAATATAAGCAGTACGTCAATGCCGTATATCATATACAATCCGTTACACGTATGTCTCCACAATTATATCTTCATTAAAAACACACTTAGTTAACACAACCTTAATAAGCACTTGTAATATCCAAATGTTATACTTCTTCCTTGCTTCTGTTGACTCTGCCATGTGTGACCACCGAATGTCCTCAACTCATTCGTGACCATCTATTTATAATCGTTGTTCGCTAGTAAACCACTCAAGCGTGATGGTACGTAGCTACAGATGTTGTCAGAGCATACTTTGTGTTGCCACCTTTCGAGTGGCGATAACATTAATGTTTCTTATTTAAAGTTTTAATAAACTTAATGTATTACAAAATCACTTTTATGTTATTTTTATAGGGTGGTATAGAGAATCTGTTATCGCCTATCGAAAGATGGCTATTCTGAGAATGTGCTCTGGCAACTTTCGTAGCAGCTGAACGTCACGGTTCAGTAATTTCATAGCGGCGAGTATGAGTAGCGGACTTGAACGTGTAGATGGCATTCAGTTTTAACATTCCATTATTGCTAAAAGTTGTAGGACTTAATGTATCATTGATTTATAGAAAGGTGACGTTATTAAGCAATATGTAATTATAAAGATTTAAATGTAATAAATTATATATATTTCACTGGTTTAGTGAAATATATATAATTTATGGTTATAACTGTGGTTATAGGTTATACTGCAGTTATGTAATTCTATATTATATTAGTGATATCTAATGTTTACGCGAGTATTACACACTGTAAATACAGTAGAACCCGTTTAATACGATCACGTTTAATAGGATTTCCCACATAATACGCCATTTTGCGTCAGTCCCAGCAACTTTAGACATATTATCATACATTTCTTAACGCTTAATACGGTCGTCATCCCGTTTAATACGCCAACCCGTGCCACTCAACTACACATATTACTCCTTGCGGCAGCAGCCAGCGACTGACGAAGTGACGACTGTCGAGCGACCCTAAGTGATAATGACCAAGAAGAAGATGAGTCAACTCCGATTTTGTCACACGCCCAGGTATTATCAGCAGTTAATGATTTAAGACGCTATGTAACTTCTTTGAATCAAAGTGAGTCGCACTGCGAAAATTAAATTACGTTGAAAATCTTGTAATTGCTAATGCCTCAAAATCTTTTTGTCAAACTAAAATAAATGATTACTTTAAGTAACATAATAATAATGAACAACATTATTTATATTTTTTTTTTTTTTTAATATTTAAAAATGTATCTACTAGTAAGTAGATTAAATAAATAAAATAAACAACATTTTATTTAGGTAATTTTAAATGTTAAATTCAATACGTAGGTATTCAAAATAATAATAGAATATAAATAATAATGGCACGTTTTATCTCTTTCCCGCATAATACGCTTTTCCGCCTAAGACGCGTTTATGGTCGGATCCCTGTGAAATCGTCTTAAACGAGTTTTACTGTACAACTTTTTTACGAATTACACGGGCGGATAAACAACTAATTTACACGGGCGAAAAGTCCGCGTGACCATGAACGCTGTAAAGTATCAAAACCGTTGAGCAATCAAAAATCAAATTTAAACATTTCACTACTACTAATAAACATATGTACGTACCTCGTTCGTCAAATGTAATTGTCTTTCTGCTATTTCAAATTTTCCTTCTCTCGCATAGATGTTACCAACATATTATAGTCTTAAGTCGCCTTTTACACGCACCTTTCAAAAGTGGTAGGACCACATTGTTGACAGTTATCTTTCTACACTCGCAGGCGGTCGTACCGCACTCTCGCAGAAGATCAATGTCTGAGTAGTAGCAATTTGCTACTGCACTTCGTTCGGTAAGCGAGAGAGCCAGCAGCCCAACTTTCTGAGGGTATTTGCGTGTGGTGGGTTTTGGTGATGCCTTTAGTTTCTCCGAACCTCATTGCACGCCTTCACATTTATTTCACTTTCTTCACGGTAGGCAGTGACCTAACAAGGGTCCATGAGTGGTAGCAACACTTACCATCACGTATGCTGTTTGCTCGTTTGCCACCGTTTGCAATAGAAAAACCCCACGGGTAGGAAGGAGGGTAGTTATCTGTATTCTTACTCCATCAACCCATAAAACGACGTACGAACACATATTCTTTAAAAAGTCCCAAAAGAAAACTCCAGAATATTTACACAAAATATTTTACGTTTTCATCCAATTTCCTTTAAGTTATTTACCATCTATATATTACGACAAGCTAATATTCAGCAATGATGAAATATTCTGGTAAAAAAATATTAGTTTCCATGCTTTGAGTTATAGACGTTGTTAAGAAATATGGGATTCGATGGTCGAGAGAAAACCCTTGTTGAGTATTGAGTCTGAAATAAACTATTTGTTCTGTAATGCGTCCCTTTGATAGTGATCGGGTTATTAAATCCGGTAATAGTTTGTTAGCCGCAGGTAGTCAGAATATGTGAGGTTGCTCTGATAGACGTCCAATAGAGATGGTACTCAAAATAGCTGCACCCGCTGCACTGGTCATGGACTTTAAAGTTTAAGTACTAGTGGTTGGCCCCATGACGAAGGGAAAGGAACGTGGTGGGTTATGGCCCGCGCGCGATGCTATTGTCACCCCGGATGAAATAGATGCCGTGTGTCCAGACCATAACCCACCCAAAAAAAAACAGATGATCATGATTCTAACCATAATATTACAAATTTTATTTGTTACGCTATCCCGTCTAAGCCATTAACCTGATTTAAAAAAAAAACCTTTCATCAATGGAAAGATAAATTATTAACAAATAACATAATATACTTATTATTCTCTTGTTTTGCTGTATAGTATTCGCTAATATGCACCAACATTTAAATAATTAGTAGGTATCGTAGAAGACGACAAAATACTTTTCATAGTTTTAGGCCAATAGCATCTACCGCTATCCGGTCAACAATTACCTATATTACTTATTAGGGTTAATGTCAGACCGACTGCTGGTCATAAAACCATTTCCAAAACTGTTTTCAATATGTACTATGGGTTAATCGTAGATATTGTATCGAGTCTAAATAATTGGGATAAGAACAAAATAATGATGACCATGATTCCTGAGGGAACGAGAACTACGAAAGTGAAATGGCTGCAATTTCCTTGTATAGTTATAAAATGTTTCCTATGTGGTGACGGACTAAAAATATAATTCATCATCCCGTCTCTTGTCCGTGGGTGGCATAAAAGACAACTAACGGATATAATATTAAATTAACAGAAAAGGAAAACTTACAATAAAACCCTATGTCAACATGTCTGACCAACATGTAGGTAAAATTTCTTCTCATAAATCAGAAGCTCGAAGCCCAACAGTGGGATGTGGCACGGCCTTGCAAAGGTCCATGAGTAGTCCAACACTTACCATCGGATGTACTGTTTGCATATTTGCTACAGTTTGCAATATTTTTTTTTTTTTACACATGCATATACCCACGAAAGTACATAACTTTATAATTACTTTGCTTATACGTAACTGTATAAAGAAGTACTTGAAAACCTAACCAGTACTAACTGAAATAAATCCCAAGTGTCGGTCAAGCTGTTCCTGTACTCCCAACGAAGTCATTAAACTCTCGAGAACCGAGTGAAAAACTTCACAACACTTGTTTTGCTAAAGTGCCAAAACATTCTTCTCTTAATAACATAAAAGGACTTCTGGTACTTGGATGTTCTTTGATTTCGTTTACTTTTTTTTACAAATTGATGTTGTGAAGTAACTTAAATACAATATATTTTTCGCGTAGTGGTAACAAATCGTGATAAATTTATTTAATGGTAGGGCCAAGTTACTTATTGTTTTCTATCTGCAGCAATAAATGGTCGTATTTTTTCGGAGTATTACAACATTCCCGCAGAAAATTTACTACTGAGTAGTAGAAATATACTACTGCATTTTGCTCGGTGGCGTTACTTATAGTTTTCTACTAGCAACCCGCCCTCGCTTCGCTTCGGTTATAGGTTATAGTCGTTTTACCCGTGTAGTTCCCGCTCCCGTGGGAATACCGGGATAAAATATAGCCTAGTTTACGCCCTGATATTATAGCTTTCCATTGGTGAAAGAATTTTTGAAATCGGTCCAGCCGTTTTGAAGATTACCCGGAACAAACAGACAGACAGACAGACAAAAATTTTTTAATTCCAATTTTAGGCATAGATGTCGTGCAAATAACCGTGTGAGCATGAAAAAAGCCTATTATTTTGACATTACAAACAGACACTCCAATTTTATATTAGTTTTCTATCTGAAGCAGTAAATGGTTGGATTCTTCCAGTGCGTTACAACATTCCCGCAGTAAATCTACTTTAGAATAGTAAAAATATACTGCTGCACTTTGCTCAGTAACGATACTTTTTTTTTTTTTTTTGTGGGTGGGTCGCGGTCCGCTCGCCTCAGTAACGATACTTAAAGTTTTCTATCTGCAGCAATAAATGGTCGCATTCCTTCGGAGTGTTACAACCTTCTCGCAGAAAATCTACTTCTGAGTAGTAGAAATATTCTGTTGCATGTTGCTCGATGGTGTTACTTATAGTTTTATATTTGTAGCCATAAATGGTCAGCTTCTTCGGGAGTATTACAACATTTTCGCAAAATATCTACTTACTTCTGAATAGTAGAAATATCCCGCTGCATGTTGCTCGATGGCGTTACTTAAAGTTTTCTATCTGCAGTGATAAATGGTCGCATTCTTTCGGAGTGTTACAACCCACTCGCAGAAAAGCCACTTCTGAATAGTGAAAATATACTGGTGCATTTTACAAAACAATATATTAGAACCGAACAAATGGCGTTGCGAAATATTATATAGCTTGTTAGCGAGGTCGTTTTAAAAAAGATTTGTTAAAGATTAAAGTTTTTATTAAAATTAGTATTAAAGACCGCGAGAATATAGTAAGGGATCTCTGATTGCAACCGTTCTTCGTGGAGTCGATGTATGTATGTATAGAGGTCCTTACGTCAATTTGCAATGATAAAAGTGATGATTTGATACAAATGGTTGAGCATCCCAACGCTTTTAAGAGTTACGTACCTACGTCATCAGGTTAACATGCATCGTGCCATTATAAAAGATCGATTTTCTTTTTTAATTTTACATAAGTAAAATTGAAAGTTTTGAATAACCCCCAACATAAAATAAAATAATAAAGAGTATTACGTTCACTTCAACAGGAATTATCAATTAATTGGCATTTAACAACTATGCTGGCACGCGTGAAGCACTCAATCATACGGCATTTCATCAATTTGGAAAAGAGTTGATACTCTTACACTATTACACCGATTTATTATTCGGTCTGGCAGTGTAAGATTATCAATTCTTTAACACTAAACATACCTAAAAACCACCGCAAGGAAACTAGATTTTAAATGAAAAAAAAAACCGCATCGAAATCGGTCCGTCCATCGGTTTGAGAGCTTATAACTTACTAGCAACCCGCCCTCGCTTCGCTTCGGTTATAGTCGTTTTACCCGCGCAGTTCCCATTCCCGTGGGAATACCAGGACAAAATATAGCCTAGTTTACGCCCTGATATTATAGCTTTCCATCGGTGAAAGAATTTTTGAAATCGGTTTCACCGTTTTGAAGATTACCCGGAACAAACAGACAGACAGACAAAAATTTTTTAATCGCTATCTTAGGCATAGGTGTCGTGCAAATAACCGTGTGAGCATGAAAAAAGCCTATTATTTTGACATTAGAAACAGACACTCCAATTTTATTTATTGGTATAGATAACACCCCCCTTTTTCCGTCGGAGGTTAAAAACAGCGTTTGTTGGGTCAGTTAGTATGAATTTCTAGTTAAGGTGAAACTCATTTACTTATTCATGCTATAGAAGTGGCATTCGTTGTATAAAATTAAAGTTTATTTTTCCAAGGTAAAAATCTAACCTTAATTATTACCTAGTATTTTAAATACATCTATAATTAACAAGAATATAAATAAATAACAACAAAAGGGGTTAACGTTTTAATTACAAAGGGACTTCTAAAGATCTGACTTCAAAAATGTAATTACATCGTTCCCCTATACACATTACACGTACTTAAATTAAATCGCTTTGACATAAGTACTTAAGTAAAATACCGTCTTGGAAGTTATAAGTAAGGTAATTTGTGATTTAAGTATGTAAAGGACTCCACAACATCGAAAGTAATACAGGGGATATTTCAATTAATTGAAAATGGCTAGAAGCATTTTTGTTGCTTTATTTTTTAGCCAATCGAGTGTGATACAAATCAGTATATATTACAGTTTATTATGTGGATAAGAGATTCTATATTCAGAAAATATTGGTAACAGGTCTCCTTCACAATGAAAGTAAAATTGACTTATTGTAACCACGTCGATTGCAGAGATTAATATAAAGTTTTTATTTCGAGTTCTTAGATTTTCTGTAGTGATTTTATCTATATTATCGTGAAATAGACTGACTTAAATGCATAGATGGTGAAATGATTTAAATACTAATCTCTTATGCTGAGTTCGTCATGTTTGTTCTATGTCTGAATGTAATTTGTGTTCATTGATTGTGTTTATATAGCCGCCGCATAAAAAAAGCTATTAATGACTTTTTTCCGTGTGGTGACGGAGTAAGAATACCATTCACCACACACTATCTTGCCCATGGATGTTGTAAAAGACGTCACAGGGATATAATATGCAAGAGAAGGAAAACTCGAAACAAATATCATCCTGTCTGACCAGTATGGTGTAGTAAGGTCAATTCCCTATTATTGTGGAGGAGGCTCGAGCACAACAGTGGGACGTATATGTGCTGAAATGATGATGATGAATAATGATTTAAATAATATATTTACCTAGAAAATAGGCTTATTCTAATTTCGGTTAAATATGGCTTAAAATCTAAGCAACATCCTCTTTTTCTTACACAGAGTACACTTAATTACCAATCATGATCATTATTTCAGCTTATTGCCGTCCACTGCTTGACGTAGGCCTCCCTCATGTTACACCACAATGTGCGATCCTGTGCCGCCTGCATCCAACGACGCCCAGCAACTTTCACTAGGTCGTCGGTCCACCTAGTAGGGGGGCATCCTACACTGCGTCGTCCGATACGTGATCACCACTCGAGAACCTTTCTTCCCCAGCAGCTGTCGCTTCGTCAAGCGATGTGGCTCATTGCCACTTCAACTAATTCTTCGTGCTATGTCGGTTACACCCGTTATTCTGCGGATTGCCGTATTGCGGATTCTATCTCACAGAGAAATCCCGAGCATAGCCCGCACCATAGCACGCTGAGCGACTTTGAACCTTGTTATGAGGCCTACATTTAGGGACCACGTTTCCGTGCCGTAAGTCATCACTGGTAACACACACTGGCCCTAGACCTGTGTTTTCAGACACTGAAGTATGTTGGACGAGAAGATCCTCTTAAGCTTCCCTAACGATTACCAACATCTATGCTATTTTGTATACAAACAAATAGTCAATATTAAAATTATGGCATAATCTATCTTATACTCCTAAAAAATTTTAGGAAAAATTATTTCAAGAACCCCTCATTATTAGCTATAAAATATTTTATAGCAATTTTACAATCATCAAATAATAAAGGTAACAAATTGAATGCTCTTTAAATACCTGTGAAATTTACAAAATGTCGTGTCACTTGGTCGTCAGGGGGATCGATTAGGGAGGCCTTTGTCCCTCACCCTCCTTCGACGTTCTGATAACCAATATCTTAGCACCTGCTGCCCGTCGCGTCAAAAGTTGAATAAAAATGGCCAAGACGTTGATATTGGAAATGCCGTTGTGTGGAGATGTTTACGAATTAGGTGCGAAAAATCTTATTACAAAAGTTCAAGAATATTTTAAAAGAAAAACGAATTTAACATAGATGAGAACATTGTAGATCCTGGATTACAGGACATTGTAACAATGGTGGGAGTGTCTGGTGAGAATATTTAAATAAAAATTATAGCAAACTCTTTACCCACAAGTCATTACGGTTATGGTGACATACGGTAGGTATGATAAGAGGTAATTTGTGTGTACAAGAATATGATACAGAAATATTCTTAGATTCTTAATGAGATATCAAAATAAAGGGCAAAAGAAGAGTCGCGAGAGGTCAGTTAAAAATCAAAGTAGATATGATAATAATAATGATGGCTAATTTAATAGTTATGTCATAATTAATAGCACAATATCCCTTCCGTTGTGGGAGGGACTTGAGCCGAACAGTGGGACGTATATAAGCTAAGATGATGCCAATGAATTTAGCTATTAAATAATTACTTTTAAAATGTTTACTGTGGAGATATTTTTTTATATCTCATTGTTGACTAATTACTGTAGAAAACATGAAAATTAAAAAGAATGTGTAAGTTATAGTTTTCTATTCTTTCTAGCTTGGTAATTGTACAGAAAAACAAATTTGGAGACCCACCGAAATTGAGACATATCGTAAAAACTCCATTTTACTTCACCAGTCACAATGCAATGCAAAAATCCTTTCCCTTTCTGTCTTCTAAAATCACTGTTCATGAAATGTTGAAACCACTCACGACATATTCTTTTACTCATGTCACCCTCACCATAAGCGTCTTGAGTGCATGCGGTGAGTCTCGACCGCAGATTTTTTAATATTAAAACACACCAAAAATGAGGAGGATTCGGCTCATAAGTTTTTTCATTCGTGACATTTTCATTCGTGTATAACTATATCAGGGGTAGGCAATTTTCGTTTTTTTTTTTTATAAAAGACCACTGCACTAGTCTAAGAAAATAAGGAATAACCTTTCTAAGGAAATAATCCTTGTATTGCGAGAGAATTTGCAGACATATAGCTAACGTACACAAATTACCCCGACTTAGACCTGCATGCAATTCGAACCCCCTACACTGGTCGGTATCTTAACCACTCACTACGCCATCTATGTAGTCCAATAGTATTAGGTGGAAACCGGATACTGTGGGCAAATTTTAATAATAATAATAATAATAAACCCTCTTGGGCCAGTCGTTATCTCACTATGAGACTAACGCAAACCGCGGAGGAACATTATATGGCTCTCTAAGTTCTTTTGATATAAAAGAAAAAATGTATCACAAGATTTATAGGAAAGCCAATAAACCGCAGGGCAGCTTGTGGCGTCCTGAATGTGAGTGGCGACACTGCGGTCCTGAGTGCCCCAGCGAGTCGGCCAGGGCCTCGTATCTAGCTCGCCTTTATTGGCTTGCTGGAGTGGAAACCGAAGAGTGGCCGCAGGATTTTCAATTCTGCCTTGCCTTTAACGGCTGGTCAGAGAGGGGTTGCCAGAGCTATATGCTCGGGGGTGGAAGTGTCATTTTCAAGGGCATAACTACGGGGAAACCACTGCGAGTCTTTGTCTATCGGGGACTTGCAATGGTGAAACCGGCGCCGCACCGCTCGACACCCCAAGCTACTTGCACCAATGTTGCCCCCCTGATGCTCGTATGGCCTACGCGTCTGTGGCGACCGTTTAGGGGGCCCATTCAGTGAGTTGACGAGTCACCATCTGCCAAAGTTCAAGACGTTAAAGGTATTGAAGGCAGACGACAGTTATTAAATCAATAGTTTTATGTTAATCTGGTCCATTTAACCTCCAACCACAATCATGTATGTATTAGATACCATCATCACACAATAGTTTTACACCTACCGTTGGCAGTCCATGTGGTTATGTGCAGGCGTGGAGTGTCATCGATAGACGTCCCATCCCATTTTTAGATTAAATTTCTCCAAAGGCCTCTGCGTGTTGGATCCATATCCCCATGTAAGCCTTTCAAAGGACCGGGTATCTTCCCTAGGAAGATCCCGTGAAACGGAGAGACATAATAATAATATCATTTATTGCAGGCAATGCCCATAGTGTCAGTAACAATAATCTTAACGAGGTCCATAAAAGAAACTGATAATAATTAAGCATTTATTGTATGGTATCAAATAAAATTCTGAATTGTAAAACATAGGACCTAAAATTAATGTGAGAAACTGCACGAAAGAACTTAAGCCAGTTTTATATAGTTCTCGAGAAGAACAGCAAATTCAAAGAATTTATACTTGGTATACAAATATAGTACAATATTTGATGGACCTCTAGCGATCCCGCCTGTTGGTGCATAAACCATATAACATAAACTCAAATCTCAACTTATGTAGTCGCTAATTACAGCGCCGATTTTCAGCCATTTATGAGCGGTGGCAGCAGAGGATGCAAAAAACCCGATATAGTATAAGGAATTTAATATTAACTTAAAGTTACATAATTAAGATTATAATTTACTACTAGGGTGTGACTATATCAGTCGGCGATCGATCGAAAAGTAAAGGGCGTTCACATGAGAATTCATCAATTCGTGTGTCGTCTACGCCAGGTGTTCTTGAGTCATCGTTCTCCGTAGCCACCAAAGTTGAGTGTTGCAATTGATGTCACTGGTATTGAGGCAACGCGACGAACTAGCGATGTCCCCTGACTATGACTGCGTAACAAGCCATTCCTGTGTATTTATTGTATTGCGTGTGTGTTTTATTGATGAAAACGATAAACACATGGTAATTAATCCTTCATTTCTGACTGTATGGTTAATGTTATTAAAGTAGATATATGTAATAATAAAATTTATATTATATCACTGAACATACCGATGCTGCCACAGCTGGAGCCCATTATAAGAAAATTAATATAAAAACCTGTCTCATCTTCGTAATAAATGATACAAAGTTACGAGTAATATTGTAGTTTTATCATAGAGGGATCTTAAATAAGTAATTGAAGACACAGATGTTGTGATAGTTTATTGAAGTCGGGTTCGTTCTTTACTCAATATTACAGTTTCGATAGAGGAGTGATGGCTGCTCTAGTAGTTAAATCGTTATTGGATGCCAATTGTGAAGCCTTTTTTTCGCGAGTAAAATACATTCTTTACGCATGCCCACCTCATATAGATGGGGTATGTCGAACTCTGCGTTGATTAAATGTTAGTGCCACTACTAGCTAAAATCTACACGCTTTTCCTATCCCTCGGCTACGGCGAAGTTGCCGTTTTCATATGCTCTATAACTCCGCTGCACCTTACCACCTCAAGTAATACCCAGGAACATAGGCATTCACTCCTTTTTGAGGCCTTATATCTAATGTGGGACCTGATGTGGTGATAACCGTAATATTACGTAGTATGTTTTGAAAAAAAGAAATATAATCGAGTTCAAAGTATCTCCACACCGGAACTAATTCAAATTCAAATCATTTATTATGTATAAACCCCGCGCGGGCACTTACATATTGTCATTTTTTTTACAATTTTCTTAAAGTTATAATTACCGCCGGATCGGAACGCGACCGCACTGAGAAGATCCGGTAAGAAACTCAGCGGGATTGTCTATTTTTTATTTATTTTTTTAAATTTCTTTTAAATAAAATTACATCTTACAACATGCTTATTAATAGTTCCAGTGTAATGCCATTCTAAATATATTATAATATAGTTCACGTTATGAAACATGCTGTATATTATCATCTCGGCCCATACAAGTCCCACTGTTGGGTTAGGGCCTCCTCCCCAGGGAAAGGGAAATTGACCTACTTTTTTTTTGGCGGTGGGTTACTGTCGGCGCACTCCTTGCTCCGCTTCGTCCGGGGCGACAGAGGGGCGTAAGCACGTACACCCGTAACCCACCCATGATACGTCGCCTTCGTCGTTGGGCCGACCACCGGAGCAGGGTGACTTGTGGTCAGTGGTCGGCCCGACGGTATACCCCCTGAGGAGTACCTTTTCCTCGAACGACGTCCCCCGCCTCGGGACGGACGTCGGTCTGTCCTCGCACGGTCGGTCCCTCGGCGAGTGATGGGCTAACTCCCCGGCCCAGTCACCCGCGGCCTCAGCTAGAGCGGCATCAGGCGCAGGTATTCACGCCTGCGCCGCCCCAGTAGTCGCGTCATCGAGGAGACACTCCTCGCGTACGCGCTTCGCCGCCTCCTTCCGCGAGACTACTACCTTTCATAAGGCTGCGACCGCGTCCCAGTTCCTGACGCTGTCGAGCATCGCCCTGGCGATGGTCAGCAGCAAATTGACCTACTATACCGCGCTGGTCAGACGTATTACGTTACGTTACAGTACGTTTTTCTTCTCATGCATATATAGATGTTATTTGCATATCGTATCCCTTAGGGCCTGTGCACACCACGTTTTTTAAACGCGCTGTCGACACGCGTTTTAGAAACGCGCGTCGACGCTTTTATTCTGCAGAGCAATTTGTTATCGTTTGTATCGATATAAACGCGCGACACCGATGCGACCGCTAGCGCGCGCGCCTTCCCTACGAGCGGGGTTTCCCCCGCAACGAGGAAAGTGTGAATCTACGCTAGTACCAATCGAGCAATTTGGTGCACCGCATGTCTTCGGAACAAAAAAAATGGAGCCTTTCGACGCAGAAAACTTCATAACTGAAATTCAAAAACAGCCAATATTGTGGAATTGGCGTTTGCATCGCGTCTGTATCGCTACACACGCGCGTTTGCATCGATTCAAACGCGTATTTGAATTTATACAGGTGTGCAAAGGTCTACAGGCTGCATCTGACTTGCGTGCATATCACGTCTGTATCGCTACAAACGCGCGTCTACGGCGCGTTTAAAAAATGTGGTGTGCTCAGGCCCTTAGTTGTCTCTTATGACACCCACGGATAAAACAGGGGATAGTAAACGGTATTTTTACTCCGTCACCACACGAAAGATATTTTATATAATATATTTTCATTTAATTGAAACGACTTAAAAAATGATATTTCCGATGGGTTTCTTGCTCGTTCTTCTCAGATCGCGGCCGTGTTCGGATCTAGTAAAAATTATTAGCGAGCCGGTCCGTCTCGGGTAGTAACACACTGTCGCAAAAAATCGACTTCGGATTAGAAGCGATTTGTTACTACGCTTCGTTCGATGAGCGAGAGAGCCAGAAGTCCAACTTTCTGAGGTTGTTTGCCTGTGGTGGATTTTGGTGATAACTTTAATATCACCGAACTTCATTACATGCATTCACACTCCCTTTACATCCTTCGTGGTAGGCAGTGGTCTAGCAAATCGCATCAGCATCGCTTACCATCAGGTGTACTGTTTTATCGTTTGCCACCGTTTGCAATAAAAAAATCATTAAATCGATTTTGAAAATTCTTTCAGCGATGAAATTTGCACACGATTACTAAATTAAATTTTAAGTAACATCTCGCTCAATCTATATCCATCAAGCAATCATTGATATTATGTATTAATCAATAACATTGATATTTCATTTTAAAATTATGTATTCCCTAAAAAAGCAAACTTACCCCTCAAATATTTTGATGGTATGATTATTTTACATCGTTTGGCCTTTAGATAAAGGTATAAAGTAACTTAATATTACAACCGACAATAATTTAAATTTTATACTCTCGAAATTCTGTGATCGGATATTTCACTGTGTATCCACTATGTAATTTGAAATTCACAACAAATTGAAATTTAAATTGGAGTGGTATTCAAATATATTGGTTACTTTGAACACTTTTAACTCATACAAATCTATACTAATATTATAAAGAGGTAAAATTTGTAAGTTTGTATGTAACGAATAAACTCAAAAAGTACTGGACCGATTTTAAAAATTCTTTCACCATTGGAAAGCTATAATATCAGGGAGTAACATAGGCTATATTTTATCCCGGTATTCCCACGGGAACGGGAACTACGCGCGTAAGGCGACTGAATCCGAAGCGAAGCGAGGGCGGATTGCTAGTAATTTATATGTGTATTTAGCTAGGCTCGGGCCTCCTCCATAATGGGAGGGAATTTGACCTACTATATATACCATGCTGGTCAGACATGTTAGTATAGGATTTCATTTCGAATTTTCCTTCTCTTGCACAAATGTTATGTGTATATTATATCCCATAGTCGTCTTTTACGACATCCACGGGCAAAATAGGGAGTGGTGAATTGTATTCTTACTCCGGTACCACACGGAAAATGTATATTAGTGTTTTTTTTATTACTGTTGGTGGCAAACGAGCAGACACCATACCTGATGGTAGGTGCTACTGGCGCTCGTGGAGTTCTGCCAAACCGCTGCTTACCTACTACTACTAAAGAGAGTGTGTATACAATCAGCAATACTAAAGGCATCACCAAATCCCCCCCACACCGAAACGCCCTCAGGAAATTAGGCTACAAGTCTTTCACTCATTGATCGGAGTGCAGCAACAGATTGCTACTTCTCGGACGTCGATATTGTGCGAGAGTGTAATACTACCCCGGACAAACCGGCCCGCGGCTATAAACTGACGAATATCGACAATGTGGTCCTATCACAGTAAAGTTATACTATACTAGAAACCCGCCCTCGCTTCGCATCGGTTTTAGTCGCTTTACCCGCGGCGTAGTTCCCATTCCTGTGGGAATACCGGGATAATATATAGCCTATGTTACTCCCTGATATTATAGCTTTCCATTGGTGAAAGAATTTTTGAAATCGGTTCGGTGGTTTAAGCGTGAAAGCGTTACAAACAAACAAACAAACAAACAAACATCCTTACTTTCGCATTTATAATATTAGTATGGATTAACATAATATTTAAATATAATTGTAAGTAAAAAAAATAATTAAATTAAAGTGGAAATATGGAGAGAAAAAGAAATAAACTAAATTGAAAAAAAATTAACACATCGTACATGTCACACATAATATTTTTTTTACGTATCGATATGTTCAATTACTTCCAGTACAGTTTTCGTAACAGTCTCAGTACTGTAATTTTAAATTTATAAACTTATATGCAAATAAATGTTGTATTTAGCTGTCATGTTGGACCAATTAGCTGAAGACGGCACCATCATTTCCTTTCTCCGCTCCATGGGCATGAGGGTCTCGTTTTTTTTTTTTTTTTGGGGTGGGCTGCGGTCGGCGCACTTCTTGTACCACTCCGACCGGGGCGACAGAGGGGCGTAAGTACGCACACCCGCAACCTACCCGAAGAGAGTCTGGTCTGGAAGTTTTCTTGGTCTATTTGCCCAACGGGCTTCAAAAAAGCTACAACTCGACTATTATAAATATATCATGAATACTATAAATAAGTTTTGCTAATTTAAAATATCTGAAATTTTTAAAGCTCAAGTCAGTATTCTTCAGAACATCTATAAGTATTTTATTAAAAATTCTTAATACCATTCTAAAGAATCTTTTGTCTAGCATTGCTATTCTGTGAGGTATAGAAATAATTCACAATGTTTTTCTCTTAGTAATAAACAAGTCACCAAATATAAATTTATTGATTCTAACACAGATGACATGGTTTATGATATATACCCACCGTAACACGTGAAACACCCACCGTAGTTCACGTTCCCGTGGAAATACAAGAATAGCATATCTTAGTCACTGATAATATAGCTTTCTAATAGTGAACTAATTTTTAAAAACATTTAATTTCCCGCGATTTCACAGACATTGTTCCCTTTCCCGTGGGAATATTAGGATAAAAAATTACCTAGATATGTTGCTCACTGATGATGTAGCTTTTCATGGATAAAGATGTACCTATAATATCATAAAAACATGAAACGTTCAAATTGCCAGCAGTTTCTCTGACATTGTTCTCGTTCCTGCAGGCGTACTAGGATTAAATATACCCTATGTTACTCGCTAATAATGCTACTTACCATTGCTGATAGAACTTAAAAATTGGTTAAATGGCTTAGGCGTGAAAGCGTAACAAACAAACAAACTTAGTTTCGCATTTATAATATTAGTAATAACGCATTTATAATCATCATCACCGTCCATTTACGTTCCACTATTGGGCTCAAGCTTCCTCCACTATGGGAGGAAAATTGATCTACTATATCATGCTAGTCAGAAGTAGGGCTTCCAAACCCACAGCCTGAATTCAATCTCGGTATTTGCGGGACTACGATTTTTCAATCCCGCGGGATCTCGGTATTTGTGGGATCCCGCGGGATTGAAAATATTCACATTTATATGCGGCAAATAAAACAATGAATTAATCAACTCCACATTTATTTACATACCTACATATTAGTATTAAAATGAGATCAATCAAATTACACCGTTTATTTGTAACAAAAAAAGAAGGAATTAATGAATGTGTAGTTAACACAATTAAAGTATTACTATTAGTATGAGGTCAATGAAATTACTTCTTTTTCTTCGTCGTCGTCTTCGTCGTAAATTGTAAATTTATATAGGATGTGTTACTGTTTGAGTTTGAGAGTTTATTAAGTTTGAGGTTGCGTACACGTATTTTTCAGTCCCGCAAATCATGCGGATCCTGCGCCCGTAATCCCGCATTATCCTGCAATACCGAGATCTCGGTATTGCAGGATTGAAAGCCCTAGTCAGAAGTTTTGGTATAGGGTTTCGTTTCGAGTTTTCCTTCTCTTGCATGCATATTGTAATGCTTTAGTCGTCTTTTATGACATCCACGGGCAAGAAAGGAGGCGGTGAATTGTATTCTTACTCCGTCACCACACACACTTATAATATTAATAATATAACATATTTGTTCATTCAAGGACAAATAATGCATTTTAAAATGTTCATTAATTATTTTTATTGCTGTCGATGGTAAACAAGCAAACAGCTTACCTGATGGTAAGTAATACTGCCACTTATAACCTCTTGCTACTCCGATACCTCCCGTAAAGAAAGGGAAGGAAGTTTGAATGAGAGTGGTTAGATGAGTTAGCATTTGATTTTATTTTGAGATTTCCTTCTTTTGTAAGGATGTCTTCTTATACGATACATATAGGACAGGAATGGGTGCTGAATTTTATACCTATTTACTCACTCTGATCAACGCCAAATATAACTCGTGTTCAGTGAAACTATTTCATTCACTCTGAGCAAGCGTACAATTCTATGTAGTCATAAATTATTTTTAGAGCCTATATAACTTGAAATACTATCATGAAAAGATAATTCAGATATGTTTCATGATATTAAAATAATGAAATATATAATATTTAGAATAATAACGTATAGAAGGATAGTGTCGATACTTAAAGCGATCAAAACATGAAGCCAAAAATACTACAAGCGCGCGGGCGATTACACACGTACACACGCACATCACTATTCAAATTATGAAATCAAATTTTGTTTTTATTATCATAAATCGTCAAAATACTTTGAAAAGTAATGTTAAAAACCTTTTTATATATTTCAAATGTGTTGTGCACCATTTGAATGCACAAACCGTCATAATTTGGCGACGGAGGCAGCGTGCCTATTGGCCGGGACTCCTCCGTGGGACCTGGAGGCGGAGATGCTCGCCGGATTGTATCGCCGGGTGACGGGGGTGCGAGCGGAGGGCGGTGAGATCTCGTTAAGGGAGCTCACCGCCTGGCGCGTCGACGCCCGCCGAGACGTCATTGCCCGTTGGGCAGTCCGGCTGGAGAGGCCTCGGTTCGGGGTGCGAACCATGGAGGCCTTCCGGCCGGTGCTGATGCAGTGGTTAGAAAGGTGGCACGGGATGCTCTTCTTCCGACTAGTGCAGGTGTTGACGGGGCATGGGAGCTTCGCCAAATACCTGCACAGGGTCGTAAGGAGGGAGAGTACACCGTCCTGCCACCACTGCGATTGCGACGAGGACACGGCGCGCCACACGCTCGAGGCCTGCGCGGCTTGGGCAGTGCAGCGCCGTGAACTCGTCGCAATCATCGGTGCCAACCTGACGCTGCCGGCCATCACTAGGGCGATGGTCGACAGCGTCGGGAATTGGGACGCGGTCGCAGCCTTCTGCGAGACAGTGATCTCGCAGAAGGTGGCGGCGGATCGACTGCGCGAGGAGCGCAGCCTCGATGAGGAAATCCGCCGCCGGCGAATGGGGCGGCGCAGGCGCAACTACCTACGCCTCATGCCGCCCTAGCCGAGGCCGCGGGTGACGTGACCGGGGATTAGTCCGTCACCCGCCGAGAGGCCGACCGCGTGAGGAAAGACCGACGTCCTCCCCGAGGGGGGGACGTCGGTCGATGGGAGGGTACCCCACGTAGGGGGTATTCCGTCGGGCCGACCACTGACGACAAGTAAACCTGCTCTGGTGGTCAGCCCAATGACGAAGGCGAGGTGGTTTTCGGGTGGGTTGCGGGAGTTGCGTGCTTAAGCCCCTCTGTCGCCCCGGACGGAGTGGTGCGGAGGCGCGCCGACCGCAGCCCACCCACAAAAAGAAAAAAAAAACCGTCATAATTACCTATTTATTTTTTAAGAGTTGCGTACGTACGTGCAGTAGAGTGACCTTGTACATTACAAAACGGTTCCGGCGTAAACTCCATTAGGCTCCAATTGAAATGCTTCATTTTTTGTGCGCGAACTTACCTTCTATACGTTATTATTCTAAGATATGATAATTCATTTACAAATGAACTGGATTAACTACATCTGATGTTGTTCTGTCAATAATGATATTTCTAAGGAGGATTAACCTAAGGCACCTGCCTTAGGTTAATCCTAGGCTAGGCTAGTCTAAGAACTTACCACCTCGCGGATGTAATAATCAACTAAGAGGATATTTCGTATGGTGACAGAGTAAAAATACAATTCAACACCTCCTATCATGACCGTGGGTATCGTAAAAGAAGACTAATGGATTAAATATGCATATAACATCTTGCACAGAGAAGCAAAGCTCTATGACATGTGTCTCTACGAGGTTTAAGAAGAGTATTTTCTTCACGGTAGGCAGCGGCCTGGCTGTGTCCCTGATATTGCAAAGGTCCATGTGCGGCAGCATCACTTACCATCAGGTGTGCTGCTTGCTCGTTTGCCACCGTTTGCAATCAAAAAAAAAACCTATAATAACCCGTCTGATCAGCGCGGTATAGTAGGTCAAATACACTTCTATTGCGGAGGAGACGCGAGTCCAACAGTGGGACTTGTAAGGGCTGTGAAAAAAAGAGTAGTATATTGGTGCCTTTGATGATTTATTTATCCCAAGAATGGTAAAGGGTGTCTCATCATCGTTTATGTTTTGTATACCGTTATCACTCATTTCAGACATTCAACATTATCTTCACAGCTCATATACGTCCCACGTTTGAGTTCGAAACTCCTCCACAACGCTGGTGAAACGGGTTGGTGTAGTTTTATTTTTAATTCTCTTGCCTATGTAAACAACACACTATATAATAACAAAATATCTTTAAACGAGCAATTATATATATAAACTCATTTGCAAAAAAAACGGGCACCTAAGCAATGAACCATTTCAAATGTTAATATTTCTTTGTTTGATAATTATAGGTAGTTTTATCCACACAATTTGCTAAATTAATAAGAAAATAATCGTTTTCATCAGTATTTCATAAAATTTAGATACAATTTATGGGAAATAATGCTAAACCTCGCTAGTAGTGTATATTCGCTAGTAGTGCATATGCTCATGAAGTAAAAATAAAAAAGTTTTTTTGTTTGTTTTTCTTTAATAAAGTAAAAGCAGATAAATGTTTAGTATCGAGTGTGACCCCCTCTAGCTAAAATCACAGCTTGAATTCGTCTGGGCATGCTAGCGAGTATATCCCGGATACTTGCTTGCGGAATACGTTCCCACTCCGCAGTAATTACATTCTTCAGCTCTCTGATGGTCTGCGGAGCCGGGTGTACTGATCTCACACGCCGTTTCAGAACGTCCCAGACATGCTCTATGGGATTGAGGTCGGGACTTCGAGCTGGCCAATCCAAACGACGAATGCCGACCTCTTGCATATACGCATTAACATCGCGGGATCGGTGGGCGCGAGCATTGTCGTCCATAAAAATCGAGTCTTCACCTAGAGCGGCCAATGCGGGTTGTGCATGAGAAATTAGAACTTCCGTTATGTATCGATGCCCAGTCAGTGAGCCGTTTTCAATGAAGACTAACTCTGTACGATCCATTGAATTTATTCCTGCCCAAAACATAACAGAGCCCCCACCATAAGGTGTGATTTCTTCGAAACATGCCTCTGCAAAGCGTTCTCCTTGTCTTCTTAGCACTCGCCGACGTCGATCTTCACCGAACAGAGATATCCTGGCTTCATCAGAGAACAAAACCCTATTCCAATCGTCTTGAGTCCATGATTCACAATTTCTAGCGAACCTAAGCCTGTGAACTCTGTGCTCACGGAGTAATTTGGGGCCGCGGGCCGGGCGGTGACTGCGTATATTGGCAGCGAGAAGCCTCCTCCTGACCGTCCATAGACTAATATGCACATTTCTTACTTCTTGGAGGTTGTTCTTAAGATCCACATACGAAGATTTGCGATTTCTCAATGCGCGACTCACAAGAAAACGATCATCCCGTGGTTGGGTACATGGTTTTCTTCCAGAACCAGGCCTTCTCTCGACGGAACCAGTCTCCTGATATCGCTGCCAGGTCCTTTGGACTGTCGAGCGACTAACATTTAGCCTCCTAGCCACGAAACATTGGCTGCAACCCTCTTCAAGCAGCGCGATAATTTTGGTAGCTTTTACCACTTTATCTACCATTTTTGATACAGCCAAACAGCATTAAATAAAGCTTTGACAGTCAAGGATATGAAATTAATCGATAAAAATTGAATAAAAGTTATGAAAGTCGATGTTAACTTCTGGAACTTCGCGCCAAAAATGTAGGATAAAAAGGGGTTTTCTGTAAAAATGAACATCAAATGAAAAATTGAATTTAGAACGTACTTTTTTAAATACCACAGCATTTTTAAAACCGGCCAGTAACGTGTACAAACGATTGAAACCTTTTTGGTATTGTATCTTTTTAAATATGAATGAAAATCAAAACCGCCCGTTTTTTTTGCAAATGAGTTTATATATATATATTCAGGATCTCGGAAACGGCTTCAACGATTTTGTTGAAACTTGGCATACTAGAGGTTTCGGGTCCAAAAAATCGATCTAGCTAGGTTTTATTTATAGAAAATGTAGTTTTGTCCGTGTTTTTAGCAAAACAAATAATGACATTAAATTTTAAAAGAATATGAATTCAAATTTCGTTGTCTACGCCATGAGTTACGATAGCTCAGATGGGAAATTGACAGGTTCTAATTTTGATTTTGTTGACATTCAAACAGCGTCGGTTCGAATCTCGGTGTTATTATTATTCTCATTTGTATTTTTTTATATATTTTTCATTATTTATTTTTTTATTTTTCAATAATATATATCTAAATAAATTCGATAAAAATATTCCGAGCGAAGCTCGGTCAACCAGATATTAACATCTATATGTTAACTGCACATTATAAGTACTCAGTCGTCTATTTTTGATACCACGAGCAAGAAAGAGGTTTGTGAAATGTATTCTTACTTCGTCACCACACGGCAAATAGTGAGGCATAATTATCATCATTATTTAAGCCATCGCCGTTTACTGCTGTACGTAGGCCTCCCTCATGTTACACTATAAAATGTAGTACTGTACCGCTTGTATTCAACAACGTCCAGCAACTTTCACCAGATCGCCATTCTATTTAGTGAGAGGTTTATCTGCACTGCGTCGTCTAATACATGGTCGTCACTCGACAATCTTTCTTCCCTAGCGGTTTTCGGTTCGTCGAGCGATGTAGTCTGTCCATTACCACTTCAGTATGCTAATTCTTTATGATATGTCGATTACACCTGTTCTGCTATGGATATCCATATTTCGTATTCTATCTTACAGAGAAATCGAGCATAGCCCTCTCTGTGGTATGCTGAGTGATTTTGAGCTTGGTTATGAGGCTCACATTTAAGGCTTAGGAATAATCATCATCATCATTTCAGCAAATATATGTTCCACTGTTGGGCTCAAGCCTCCTCCACAATTGGTAGGCAATTGACCTTCTATACAAAGCTGGTCAAAGGTATTATACTATAGGGTTTTATTTCGAGTTTTGCTTCTCTTGCATAGATGTTATACACATATTTATTCCCTTAGTCGTGATTGTATTCTTACTCAGTCACTACACTTTAACTAGGAATAATAGGATAATTAAAATAAAACAACATCATTATTATAAATCAGATTGCTTTAAATTTATTTTAGTTTTATACAAATCGAATACTACTTATATTATTCAATTTTAACGAATAAACATTTTACCCGTCGTGTTTTATTTTACAAATTTACCTTTGTATTTTATTATTTATTCATTCATCTATTATAAAAACCTCCATAGGGGCTTTTTATTATAAACTTACATTACACTCGGATGTATTAATCAACTTACTGCAGTCGTATATAATGTTATTATTTAATTGTAATTAATTATTTTCATATATATGGTTAAGCCAAACGAACACAGTGTGTAAGTGATTCGTGTATGATTTACGAGATATATAGACAAGCGTTTGAATATTGAAATTGTGTAAAAGTGTATTGTTAATGTATCTTAGGAATAAGATTAGCTCTTCAAATGCGATAAAGCTTGATGAAAATTAAACTAAAATATAAGAAAAGCCTCAAAATATATAAGTTAAAACGAATATAAGTATAGCTCTTCGAGTTTTAAAATAATCATATCTGTAAAATATATCAGATTCAATTGAGAGAAGAATTAATCAAGTTGTGACTTTTTAATTTATTACTAGCAATCTGCCCTCGCTTCGCTTCGGTTTCAGTGGTCTTACCCGCGTAGTTGCCGTTCCCGTGGGAATATCGAGATAAAATATAGCATATGTTACGCCTTGATATTATAGCTTTGCATTAGAGAAAGAATTTTTTAAATCAATCTAGTAGTTTCGGAGCCTATTCAATACAAACAAACAAATCTTTTCTCTTTATAAAAATAGTACCTATAGATTCATAAGAAACTTATAGAAAAAATATTTACTCGTATTTACATATAAGGATATTATAAAATGAAAACTACTGTGTTTATTATTTGTTTTCTATACTTTATTCCATACAAATTGAAGATGTGGGGGTTAGCTATATGTGTGGATAAAGCCGAAATTTTTTATTACTCTACAGACTTGATTTTCGTCATTACCTCATGTTAACTTTACGTTGGACAATAGAGCACTTATGCCTAAGCTAATATTGGCACTACCTCAAGCACGGTTTGAAAAGCTAAGCCAACCTAAACTTGATAATAAGTAATATATTATGAATAAAGAGTATGCTACGTATAATTAAGTTAATAAGCAGGAATATTCCAGGTGTTATGAGTATATTATTAATATGATGTGAATGAGAAATAATTTCGTTTCATTTGTTAAGGAACTTGAAAAGGAACCGATAGATTACTGAAATAAATGGTAGGACTTTAAGAGTGGTAGGACCACACTGTCGACAGTTATCTGTCTACAGCCGCGGGCCGGTCCGTCCGGGGTAGTACCACACTCTCGCAGAAAATCGACGTCTGAGTAGTAGCAATTAGTTACTGCGTTTCGTTCGGTGAGCGAGAGAGCCGGAATCCCAACTTTCTGAGGGTGTTTGCATGTGGTTTGCATGTGGAGGGTTTTGGTGGTGCCCTTGGTATCACCGAGCCGCAATTCACGCATTCACACTCCCTTCATTTTTTCGCGGTAGGCAGCGGCCTTGTAAAGGTCCATGAGCGGCAGCAACACTTACCATCAGGTGTACTGTTTGCTCGTTTGCCACCGTTGGCAATAAAAAAAAAAAACACTGTTGCCAGATGTCTGTCTACAGCCGCGGGCCGGTCCATCCAGGGTAGTACCACACTGAGCAGAAAATCAACCTCTGAATAGTAGCAATTTGTTACTGCGCTTTGTTAGGTGATCGAGAGAGCCGGAAGCCCAACTTTCTGAAGATGTTTGCGTATGGTGAGTTTTGGTGATGTTTTTAATATCAATGAACATCATTGCACGCATTCACTCTCCCTTCACATTCATCACAGAAGGTAGCGGCCTAGCACAGGTCCAAGAGCAGCAGCAACACTTACCATCAGATATACTGTTTGCACGTTTGCCACCGTTTACTATAAAAAAAATCAAATACGATGAAACTTCCAAAGATCCCTTTATCTGTTTGATATAAAATATATTATACTATTCGCTGGCTTGTTCTTTCATTTCAGCTTATATATGACCCACTTCTAGGCGCGAGCCTCCTCCACAATAGGAGGATTTACCTACTATATTACGCTGGTCAGACGGATATTATTTCGTGTTTTCTTTTCTTTTATTGCACTATTACTGGTATTGAAATCCAATTTATAACTTCTATTTGAACATAAATATGTGCTAATGTGCAATTTGAATATTTTCTGAGAAAAGCCACGAAAATTGAAGATTTATAGAATCTCAGAATTGGTAATTGCATATGTGATAGAAACTAACGTGATACTCGGAACTATTTCTTTATTTTATTGCCGTGATGAGACGAACAGACCATTCAATGGTAAGTGATAATTGTCACTCAGTAGTCAGTACCTATACAATAACAGGGGCACAGATGTCTACTATCTACCGTAAGATAAAAGTTAGATGTTTGATCCTCTTGTTCAACGAAGAAGAGGCCGTAACAAATCGCTACTACATATAGTCCATTTTCTTTTGTGCCTGGTGCAGTTAAAAAACTACAGCATGAATCTACCACATTTGTCTATTATTTAAAACTATTTAAAATTCCAATCCAATCATTCAAAGTTTCAGACGAAAAACTAGAATTGAGTTAAGACATCGCTTTTATATTTCAAGCTGTATTTGAACGTACCGATTACGTCGATAATGTTCAAGTCGTATCGCACTAGAACATCACAAAGCGTTCTAGCTGCTTCAAAGTAAACAAGATGGCGGCCTACAATGATAGAGATACTACTATGTTTCACATTACAAAGAAGTTGGAAGTATTGCGGTTTGATACACCTTGGTTAGAAGTTTTTTCATATATCTGTTATTTTTATAGGCAAATTTGACTTGTTTAAATACAATATAATTAATTTTCCGTGTATCGAATTTTATTGAAACGTTTCTACGTTGTTAAGGTCAATTAATAGGTATGATATCGACCTGGGCAAACCTTATTTGATACTATCTGAATAATAATTACATTCCAAAGGAATGTTACAATCAGACAGGCATCCAATCATAAAATTATTGCCAATAACTTTATCCATATGTAAGTTGGAAGAAGTATGTACTCTACATATTAAGTTGACCAAAAATAATTCCATAATGATAATGATTCTATTATTGCCAGAGAAGATAAATCTTTTAACTGGCATTTATCATTGAAGTGAAACTTCTAATATGACTTCCAACACAAGGTTGCGTTAAACGTTTAACGCTACGCGAATAGAAAGAGACAGAGCGAGAGTGAATGCGTGGCACTCGAACGCATGCGCGTATACCTGTTACAGGCCAGCGCGAGCGTTAGCATCGGGTAGCGTCCAATATTTTTTATCATTTTAATTATTTTTTCATCTTTTTTTTTATATTGACAAAATCATGTGGCACCAAAGAAATTTCACTTCTGACATGCGTATTTTGTACGCATGCTATTTTTTTTTTGATGTTTTAGACAAATAATTAAGAAACACATTAATCATCAATATAAACAAATTCTTAATTTTATTAATCATGCCTTCAATATATATAACTTTTTATGCTCTATAAGTAATTGAGAACTAAAAATAATCTATTTTGTTTCAGACATTCAACGAAGTTTAAATTTTACAAAGCTATTGCCATCAAGTTCCTTTGCAAGAAAACGAAAATTAATGATTAAAATAAGAACTAATGATTGAAGCGACTGTAAATACCTTATCGCTATAACAAATAAAACTATATAAGAGTAGATAAGACTCGAAATAGTAAAAATCTTAGTTTTAGCGTCCAGAAGTAGAAATATATATTGAAATCCAAAATACCTGTTTCAAATTTAAAGCATTTGTTTACTATTGTGCTTTATGCAATGTTGTTTGTATGACATACAATAAATACGTTTTAAAATATATATTTGGAAGAAAAACTTTTATTCTTACTGGCATCGTTATATAAATAACTGTTTTTTCATTGAGAGTACTAATATTTTGATGACTTTTATTGATAGAATAATTTTATAGTAATACTGAAGATTTTTTTTTCTTGAAAGCATTCAATTATTTAAAAACATCATACGTCATCTTTATTCTAATCAAGTGTATATTTCTTTATAAAACTTATGGTTGAAAAACCTGCATGATGTAAATTTTCAGTAATTTTCAGGACTAGACGCCAGACTTTCGTTGAGAAAATTTTGAAGATGACATAGAGTCATACACGGATCTTCTAAATGTATTTTACCAAAAATCCAATTAAAAATGTTGACATATCATAAAAATCACATTTTTTTTCGTATCTGTATTTAATTTAACTGTTTTCTAAACTTTCAGCGTTCAACATTACTGGCGGGCTGTGATACATAAGCGGCGGAAGTTGACATATCACACACTCAACGCATTCATTTATAGCCGTTTTTCGATATACTACAGTATGTTGAATTTTTGTTTTTGAGGGTCTATAGTTATAGTAAGTCAAGATTTTTGTAAACCAGGTACTCTTTCTGTGCTAAACTAAGAGAGTAGCGTTACCATAATATAACTTTAATGCTTATTTCTAAGCTTTGAAGCTTCGCATCTTGCCAGGGTCGCTAGACGTCACTGTTGTTTTTTTTTTATATATTATTATATGCCATACAAACTTTAAACATATATAAAGATGTGTATATACTTACTTAAGTATTAATGACATTTATAATAGTGTGTAAAACGTTCTTAAGTGTCATTTAAGGTGAAATTCGGCGATAGATTAAAGTTAAGTTGTAATTGTGAAAATTGATAAAAATCATTAAAATTTTGAATAGTTAGATGTTAGAAACATGACTGCTTTCGTGTGTATATAATATATTCTGTGAAATAGAATGAGTCTATGTGTGTGCATTTCACCCGGTCTCATGCAGGCATTCGTTTTAACAGTTTTTTTTATTAGAAAGTAGATCGATTCTACCCTTTATTTTTTTATCAATATTTTAATTATATTTTATCATTGGACCGCTACCACGGGCATTACATTCGATTTCACAACCTCACTTTTATTTTTTTTTATAAAATAAGTTTAAAATTGGCTGAATAACCCGTAGCCACGGCCCAATACAAACATTAACTCATTAATATTACATGTTAACAGGACCCTAGTTCGTTTTTTTTATTCTTTCTTTACAATACATTTCTCAACTTTATCATTTATACCTAAAAATCAACTTAATTCCAATAGTTATAAACCCTATTTTTGGCACTAATAAATCTAATTGAATATATTAAGTTAACAATTTCTCATTGATTATCATCACTTTAATTATTGAAGCATTTTTAATAAAATATAATAGGGTTTTATAAAATATATAACAATAGATACGAGCTTTAAATTAAAACGTTTGATATACAATCTTATACAGCACCACGATAAAAAAAAATTATATAAAAACAAGAACTTTCATAATCTCAGGAACAATTAACAAAATTAAGTTTTACAATAAAACTCTGTGAAATCAATTAATGATGAAATCTTTTTAAAACATTCAAATCTCCACGCCTTTAAAAATTATTTGCCCGCCAAAAATAAGGTACTACTTACATACTTTACATACTTAATTCATTACGATATAAATAAAAAATATTGTGAAAACACACAGAGATGCGTAATTTTAAATCTAACTTTTAGTGAGCTTCCTTATAAATAGGTTTTTCCCTTTATAATTTTATCTTAAATCGAAAGGACACGACACTCACTATGCTATCACGACATCTATAAGAGCGAAATTGAGGAACGGACATAGATAAAGACTTTAAATTGTTTATTTTTTAAATAATACAACTATTTATTATATAGATGCTACAGAATGTGCTAAAAGGTTTATATTCGAATAGACACGTGACGAATTCAAATTGAGAATATTATTTTTTTTTATAAAAATTGTAATCATCCGTCAATGTGTCTTTTGGCGTCTTACTGGGCGTAATATATCTTTTTTTTTTATACTCTTGAATATCGTCTCTCAATTCTACAGTACTTATAGTAGAAATAGCTATAAAGGTTCAAGTATTCATTTGTATTATTATTCTATCACCGCCCAATAAGACTGGTTGTTATTACTATAAGTGAAGAATGCATATTTTAGTCTTATTTCCGATTTTTTTCTAATATTTATATACAAATACACATCGCGGTATTTACATTTTCTTTCTAAATGATTATGTGATGTATAGTGATATTAACAGCATTTTCATACTTCTGCTAAGCATTAGAAATTTTAAATGATAACAGAAACGAACTTCTATAATTTGCTATATCTGGTGCTAAGGCCTTACTGTCAAATCGATATATTAAAATATAATAGCTTTATACTGTTGATTGATTACTGAGCATTTATCGATACAAGAGAACATTAAAATCATGTTCTCTCTCTCTCTCTTAGTTAAATAACTAAAAATTCCTATTATGGTATTAGTTCAATTTTAAGTCAGCGCTAATTATATCAACCCCACAGATGCTAAATCTATTCTAATTTTGGTTCCATTTTTAATTGTTATTTTTTTAATCAATTCCATAACTGTTTAACAATTCCTGGATTTAATCTTTCGTTCAATTTTATTAAATTACAATTTAATTCCCATAGTCGTATCTAAATCCAATTTATCTATATTCATATGTCTAAATTTAGATTAACGCGTACGAATTCAATAGCGGCAATAATAGAATACTAAAGTAACTGAGAAATAATCTTAAATTGTAAGGAGCTAATCTGATTTTCTCTACCGTTATTTGATCCTTTATATACATTACTTAATACCCTAAGGTTTTATGTCATTGTCAATGATCCCTCGTAATATAATTTAAGGATATTCTTATTTCCATTATTGAAAATTTTTCCCTCCCTAATTTATGCGATTTTTCATCGATAATGCCTCGCATTTTTAATTCCTTTGTTCAAAAATCCCACACAAGTTTGTATCTTGACTCAATATTTCACTATCCCCTTTATCGTATCGTTTAATAACAGTAATTAAATTGTTTCATTTAACGAATTATATAAGACAACTTTTATGTATAACATTCCTAGTCAACATCACATTTTTTTTTTATAAATATGCTAACGAGAATTTCATTTCGCGTAAAGATATATTTTGATAAATAACAAGATAATTGTGGATTAATTATATATATAATAAATATTTCTTAATTAAATATAAATATCAAATTAAAATTTAATGATCTCGACTCAAACACGTCCCACTTCTGGGCCCGAGCCTCCTCCTAAATAGGAAAAAAATTAACCGTACTATACCATGCTGGTCAGACGAGTTGGTATAGGGTTTTGTTTCGAGTTTTCCATCTCTTGAAAAGTATGCCAAGTTTAATGTAGATCCGAAAATTTCGCAAATTGAAATCATCATTAACTTTACACTTAACTTAAGTAATTTATGATAAATTTAATTTTAATGTCATATGACTTGTTATGGAGACGTGTGCGTTTCAAACACGTATTTAATTTAATTATATTATTAATTATAATTACTTTTGGGTAATTTAATAATTAATTCTCTCATACTTGTTCCATGTGTGCTCCCCTCGAGCACCTAATTATTTCATTGCACGATGATATGCGGGGCTGATAACAAGACAGCCACTGTTGCGATGATTGTGAAGAGTGTGAACACGAACAGGCAAAACCTGAGAATAAAGATAGCAATTACAACTAAACACGCAACATTATATAAATAAAATAATAATAATTGCCGAGTGGTGACGGAGTAAAAATGCAATCCCCTATATTATTTCCTAAAAGGGATGTACCATATATCATTTTTGTATGAGAAGATAAACTTGACATAAAATTATATCAACCCATCTGGCCGGCGTGGTGTGGTAAGTAAGCCAATTATGTAATAAAGAGGGTTTAAAAATACCATATTATTGCCTTACTTCCCTATGGAAATCACAAAAACCAACTGATTATCAAAAAAAGAACAGTAAGGAGCCTTCTCTTGAGACATTTATCACGAAATCACTAACTAGACGTAGAGTTTTGACATTATCCATTCTCAAGAATGCCCTATATTCAGCAGTGGATATGGAAGAGCTGGGGAATAGATTGATAGATACTGGATATTAGTAGATAGGATAAGCTTGAATTCAGCTTGGTGGGAGGGAGTCTCAAATTCCATCTAACTTATCGCAGTTACGAGTTTAATATCCTAATCTTTTTTTTACAGATTATAGTCTAACTACACCTACTCAATAGGCCTAGAGTAATGGAAGGTCGGCATAGGATTAAATATTAGTCCACAATTTGAACAGACAAGCAGAAACGATTGTTTGATTTTGGTTACCCGCCCAATGGATTGCCCAGCTTTTCAGATACCTAACTCCGTCAAAATCTGAGCAATATAGCGGTGAGATGTTTTCGATCGGAGTCCCTATGTGTGGTGTACTAATCTCCTGCCCAGCTATCTGCGGCTCTGGACTCAGAAGGTATTCATTATTACCCAACTCTACGTGCCGGTGGTGGGGTTAGTGTGGAAATTCTGCTACTTAATCTGCTCCACCGCCTAAACCAAACTTAAATTTTAGGGGTAAAAATGTAAGTTTATTTATTTAGGCTTTCAAGCCTTAATGATTCAAGCAATTTGCTTAAAATGTCTATATTCGCATATACATTATGACATAGGAAAGACTAGCAGAAAACGTCAAATAATATTTTAATATGAACAAAACCATAATTATACCTAGTTTCAGTATAAAAGTAAAAAAAAATTAATAGAAAATAAACTGTTTTAACCTAAAGATTATGCAATACTTGGAGATACAGAAAACTCCTTTTAGCGACATGACATAAAAATGTTTAATTTATTATGTGCCACTTTTTAAACGTAAAGCTTTCCTAAAACATTTTTTTCTGTTTACAAAACCTGAGTGGATTTCGTTGTTACACTTGGAAAAATTAAGCGCCCTTCATTAAATTACTAAAATTAGGTAAAAGAGGTCTTTATAACGTTATCTTCAAACTGTACCAATATTGGACTCTATATATACGACAGTTAATATGGCTATATGGCAGTCCGTGACCCCGGCAGGTTTGGGCGGATTAAAACGTAGCCTGTAAAAAAATGCAATCGAACCATAAATATTTGGCTAGGGAGGCTAATTTTGAGTCACTGTATTGTTATTTTATCTTATATAGACCAAATTAGTTCAATCGTCAGATTAAAAGAAATACTTATATACGAATTTTGTTAACTAGGGGTCTATTTTTCAGTGTGTTTTCTGTGCGGTAATGGAGTCAAAATGCAAATTCACCACTCATTTTCTTGTCCGTGGATATCGCGGCAAAGACGACTAAGGGATATATATATATATATATATATATATATATATATATATATATATATATATATATATATATATATATATATATATATATATATCATGCAATGTAAGAAAAGCAGAACGTGAAATAAAACCCTATACCAACCTGTCTGATGTGGTAGATTACAAAATACATAAATATACAAAAGGTTTTTTTATATATTTATATTATATCGGATATATCCAGTTCTTTTTATTTCACTATCTCAGCTCATATAAGCCCTTCTTTTGACTAAACGTCAAGCCTCCTTCACAATAGGAGTGAAATTTACCTACTAAAAAACCGCTGGTTAGACGAGTTGAAATAGGAATTTATTGCAAGTTTTCCTTCTCTTGCATAAATGTTATCATTTCAACACATATACATCCCACTATTGGGCTAGTACATCCTCTATAATAGGTGCGCAATAGACTTCCTATACCACACCTTACAGATGTGTTGGTACAGGGTTTTCTTTCGAGTTTACCTTCTCTTGCATAGATATTATATGTATATTATATCCCATAGTCATCCTATACGACATCCACGGATAGAATAGGGGCTAGTAAATAATATTCTTACTCTATAACCACACGGAAATAGATATTACATACATATCCATCGTTTTGTCGTCTCTAACGATATTCACGGGCAAGCTGGTGATGAATGATATACTTTGTAAATAAAACTAAGATGTCAGACATCTTAGTCTGCCCGTAGCCATGAATACTGTAAAGTGTTCGAAACGTTGGGCGATCATAAATCAAATACAAACGCGATAAAATCCGTAAAAGTAGTTTTATTTACAATGTATAGTGCTCGCGTAAACATCAGAAATAATTAATTGTATACTTTTTCCGTCACTACATGGAAATTTCTCTTTTCATTTACATATTTAAAAGAAAATGGTAGAACCAAGGCCAATATTTGGGCAATAAAATGGTTCATATAACCGCTAAAAGCAATATATGCCGTTGACGTAGAACGTATTATAACTATACCAGCGTGAAGACTTACATAGCCATAAAACCAGTGTATTTACGAGCTTTTTCACTCCTAATTAAATATTATGCCGTGGTTCATATGAATTTACTTAACCTTAGATTACTTAACTCGACGGCTTGAAATATTATTACAAGTTATCCTTTGCAACTAATAAGCAAATAAAATGATAATGATTGTAAATAAAACTCGTTTGTATTTGATTTTTAATTGCCTGACGTTTCGAATACAATCAAAAATCAAATACAAACGCCATAAAATCCGTAAAATAATTTTATTTACAATGTGTAATACTTGCGTAAAGAACATAAATGATTATAATAATGATTGAGTTTCTCAATTACAGAACTAAAATTTAGTTTTTGTATGACTAAATAACATACTACCACACCACACACCAATGGGCTCGAGCCTCTCAATATGGGAGTGAAATTGACCTACTTATACCACGCTGGTCAGACACGAGTATAGGTTTTATGTTGAGTTTTCCTTCTCTCGCATAGATGTTATATACATATTATATCCCTTGGTCGTCTTTTACGACACCCACGGGTGAGATAGGAGGTGGTGAATTGTAATCTTACTCTTCCACCGACACTGACCTTATAAAACCCAAAAAGACTTCTTGTGTCCTAATTCATACTGATAAAAAACATTAAATAACTCAAAAACTTGACAAAAATTACAAAATTCAGAAACGTAAACTTGTAGTAATTATATTTTCATACCTATCAACAACCATCGCAGCAAACTTCCAATCGCTGATCAATTCAGCTTCGTCGTCTGCTTTCTTCATCCTTGCGGTGATGAATTGCAGTTCTCTCAATATCAAGTGAAGCTCCCTGTGATGGCTACCAAGCCCTCCAGCCACGTCCTCCATCGTTGACGGACGAACGAACGACCGACGGAAATCCGTACGGAATATTGAACACCTGTATAGGTAAATTGTGATTGGAAACACTATATTAGCATAGAAATGTTAAATGAGATTTGAGCAAATCCAATTTCATTAGGCTAAATAAAAAGTAATGTTAGAAAAGGCCTGATAAATTTCCTTTAATATTTATTAAGAACGATAAACCGGATTTTCCATTATCTATAATGATAGATAAGCTTGCAGGTACTCTTCAAACAGAATCATCGTACAGCGAAAACACTATATAAATATATTTATTCAAACATTCTATTTAATACGTTTAACGCCGGCCTGATTTTTCAGTTTTACCATTTAGGCTATGGGGGACACCATATAGCCGACATACAGTTGTTGCGTTGGAGCCGTAGACACCATGTGACCGCGAACCAGAGGCGATTTCAGGCAAAATAGGATCACAGATTACTTTTCTTTAGTATTTGCTACGTGAAGCCACACTTTAAAGGCACCAAAACAATAAAAAATTATCATTAAAATTTTAGAAACAAGCGATTTTATGCTGGCTCCAGACACTAGATAAGTGACGCCCACATGGTGACCCCATGGCGTTCAACGTGTTAATTCATATCATGATCATCGTCATTCTACCTTTCGCCGAATGCTGGAAGTAGAGCGAATGAAGACCTTACTCGTCATAGAATACACGCTTGAGAGGAAGTTTCACGATCGAAGTAAGGGGTTCTATGTTTCCCAGAAGGGCTACTATCCAGTCTCCAGGAACCTGTAGTAAATTTTTACGACTCCCACCAGCTAATAAGAGGTAATGACACTTATGTTCTTATAATCATACAAGGTTCATTATTACTTCTTTATTATTATTAAAGTATTTAAAAAAGAACACAAAGTAGTCACAAAGACTGCTGACAGAAGTGAAAACTTAAAACTATAGGTATATACTGTATATCTATACCAATAAATAAAATTGGAGTGTCTGTTTGTAATGTCAAAATAATAGACTTTTTTCATGCTCACACGGTTATTTGTACGACACCTATGCCAAAAACACAGATTAAAAAAAAATTGTCTGTCTGTCTGTCTGTTTGTTCCGGGTAATCTTTAAAACGACTGAACCGATTTCAAAAATTCTTTCACCAATGGAAAGCTATAATATCAGGGCGTAAACTAGGCTTTATTTTATCCCGGTATTCCCACGGGAACAGGAACTACAAGGGTAAAACGACTAAAACCGAAGCGAAGCGAGGGTGGGTTGCTAGTAATACATATATAATATACTGTCGATAGTGGTAGGACCACACTGTCGACAGTTGTCTGTCTACAGCCGCGGGCTGGTCCGTCCGGGGCAGTACCACGCTCTCGCAGAAAATCGACGTCTGAGTAGTAGCAATTGTAGTAGCAATTTGTTACTGCGCTTCGTTCGGTGAGCGAGAGAGCCGGAAGCCCAACTTTCTGGGGGTGTTTACGTGGGGAGGGTTTTAGTGGTGCCTTTGGTATCACTGAGCCTAAATGCACGCATTCACACTCCCTTCACTTTCTTCGCAGTAGGCAGCGGCCTTGTAAAGGTCCATGAGCGGCAGCAACACCATCAGGTGTACTGTTTCCTCGTTTGCCACTGCTTGCAATAAGAAAATAAGTAAGAAAACTATGAAAAACCAGTTGCTATTTTTGGATATTCAAATTAATCTTAAAAAAAAATACATTTTATATTCTTCTGAATTTCACATCTATCTGCACGGTATATCTGTGACATTGATATATCTACAGAATTAGTGTTAGGGTTAACACGTCACGTGTCAACGGCTTTTCATGAATTTACTCCCCATCCAAACCTGCCTATAAAAGTTTTCACTTCAAAAATAATAATTTAACTTACCCTGGTCCTAAATTTCCTGTAGACGCTGTACTATTTGGTGGTGGAGGACCATGTCTGAAGTCGTCATCAATATCCAATACGTTTGCTAATAAAGACTTTGAGGACCTTTCTTTTAACTCAAGCTCTCTCATCCGATTAGACATCATAATTGTCTTCCTCGTTATCTTCTTGCCTGGCCTTGACATGCGTAGAATCCATGGTAACCATTGTAGGAAGACTGATTTTATCTGTTAAAACATTATTAATTGAAACTCTATAATTTTGATCATTATTATGTCAGCGTATATATCCTACTGTTGAGCCCGAATGGAAGAAAAATTTACCTAAAATTATAATTGTATTTCGACACATATTTCCCTGTCTGATTTTATACCCCTTAGTCATCTTTTACAGCATCCACGGCCAACAAAGAGGGTAGTAAATTTAATTCTTACTCCATCCCCACACAGAGATTTACAACCCAAATCTGTGTACTCTACCGGCTCTTTCATGGGAAGTGCTATGAGGAACTGTTTGATTTTGTACCACCATCACCGTTTTAACAACGTACCACTCGATACCGTAGCAGGGTTCATCCATTTCACATGGTAATATATTGTCTTCATATATCTCCAGTGATCATTTCTCCCACGTACGTGCAGGCTAAACTACCTGCTGCTGTACTTGCAAAGTGGCATGTCCTTCTTTAAAGGAGGTATAAGAAGAGCGTTTTCTTTACGGTAGACAACGGCCTAGTTCTGCCTCTGATGCAAAGGTCCATATGCGGCAGTATCACTTACGATCAGGTGTGCCAACATCAGCAATAAAAAAAATATTATTGTTGTAAAGTTTATTACTTACCCATTGAGGCATTTCATGTATATCTGCTGTTCGATGATGGTAATTAAGCACGACTACCGTCAGTACTACAGATGAGGCTACCATGAACATGATGCAATTGAAGTACGTCCCTGTTACACACAACATCTAGTTTTACACATTGAATAAGCATATTTAAATAATATACGACTGTTCAAATTATTATGTTTTACATTTTATAAGGATTCACATAAACTTTATTGGAAATCACAAAATTTACTGGGACAATACTAAATATTACTTACATATTTATGTATCCTTAATATAATAGGAGACAAAATAAAAATGATAAGGAGAAAATTAAGTACAGCCATGATTTAATTATACGTTTTAATAAATTGTATATTATATTTATAGTGGCGTGGCTCATAGCAATATGATATCTAATAAAACATTAACACGGAAGCCACATGCATTATATTCGTACGTGCGGTGCTAATCTACATTTAGATGAATTTTAGCTTTTATGTGTTACATTGAAGGTGTCACTTTATTGAGATATTTTTATGATTCATCACGATCATTCTACAAAATATATAAAATCTAATTTTTACCCAATTTAGTAACAATGCTTGTATTTTCATCAATTCAAACTTCAAAAACAATTAAAAATACAAGCACTCTCTATGTAATTTATAATTAACATCTCCTTAAACGTTACTGTAGTCAATTCCAATGTTATTAAAATGTAGCTGGTAAGGTTACAAGAGATGTTAGTTTGACAAAGGAATTCATTATAACGATTTGAATTCTCATTACATGTTCGTATAAACCTTATAACTTATATTCAGTATAAATAGTTAAGAGGTATTGTTATTTATACTGAACAAATAAACTATATATTAACAAATACCTCTGTCAAACGTTTCAATAGTTGATCATTTCGTCAATTACAGGGATGGTAACAGACCCGACAAAGTTGTGACCCGAAGTTCCCGAGATACTTGGAGACTGGACCCTCACTACCCGCATCCACTTTGTTGCTTTAAACTGTTGTTTAACTTTAAATCCTGCGTTTAAACTACAAGCAATTAAGTTTATGTAAGCTTGTTTAGTTAAGGAGAGTAATGCTGTAACTCTGCCTATTTTTTTTAATTTGAAACACCACTTTTAACCATGCTCGAAGCTGACGTCTGTAGTCGCGTATATCTACATAAAGGCCAATAGTAAAATTAAAAAAAATAAAGATATTAAAAAATTAAACAGTGATGAATGGACGAAGAATTTGGAAATATATTATTTTAATACATTACAAGAAGATTGAATATCAGTGTGTCGTATAGTTACAATTAGGTATAATTTAAGCTAAGTATTTCAATAGCACAAATTTAAAGTGCAATAACTCTATTTCAAGTGTTGAGAAAACCGCACGAGCTTTGTAAAAGCATAGATAGTTCTGTCCCCACAAACGGGTAGACTCTAAAATGCAAGTTAAAAAAATAAAGAAAACTATACGCTCTCCTTTAGAAATTCAAGCAAAAGTGTCTATTTAGATGTTAAGTTGGTGTTTCACTAATGAGCCGAGGGATATTTTGTATCAAACTTTTAAAATATCCCTCGAACCGCATTATCTTTTCTTTTTATTTAGAAAAACTATTCATTTTTATTTATTCTTTTTAAATTATTTAAAGAAGAAATCAATAACGCGTGGTACTTTTCTCACCTATTAGGGGGATCGCCTCAGAGGTTTTTGTGATGACGTGTCCCACCAATAGAGAGAAAACAGTTTGCGACAGGAGGATTGTAACACCTGCAAAAATCAATATAAGCTATGAAACAAAAAGATATAACATTCTATTCACAATAGTTGAACCTATTGTACCATCCAGTCTAACATCGTTGGTATGATCTCTTCCTGTTTGTGTGCTGAGTCGGTATCAGGGGCACAAGTAAAATCATAAAATCAAATATAGGGATAGTCATGCAAATACTATTAAAAGAGCTTTTTATCATAATTATTTATATTGACGATATATTTAAAGAGAAGGGCTTTTTAATTGATATTATCGCTAAAATTATACCACTCTCCAAGTATCCAGAGACTTTGGCAATATTACATCAATTTGATAATTTCAAAATCAAATTACACACAAAATTAACAATCAAAACACAAAATATCATACACCATGGAATCGATTACGTACCAAATAGTAGTCACGTTTTGCAATGAATACAATAAAATATGAATCTCAAACATTTAGATTAAAAAAATAGACAACAACTTACCTTCAGGCGCCGTTATTTTTTAAATTTCTTGTCAATTGAGCTATAATAACATGCTACATCACTTAAATTAGAAAAATTTACATGATAAATAGTGTATTGATTACAAAGAAATAAAAGAATAAGTGACATTAAGTGACAAAGCTTAAGCAAAGGAGCACGGAATCGATTCCAAGATATATTAACTAAATGAACCTTGACAAGAAAACAAAAATAAATCAACCGTAATATTTTACTAACCAATAGACGTATTTTTGTTATTTGTTATGTTTAAGCAAAAGCATTCATAACAATGTTTAACGTAAATAATAATAATTTGTAAGACAATAAACATGAAAGCTTGAAACCACTTGATAGCAACATTTTTAAGCTCGATATGATTTTGTTCCATTTAATATCAGTACATAATTTACTCCTTGTAATGTTTTAAAATAATCATTAATTATATTTTATTTTTAATAAAAAAAATGAGAGCCAAATAAAATATAAAAATATTATGAAAACAGATGAAATAAAATTACGAGGTAATAATGATTATGAAAAGAAAATAAATGTGGGAGACAAGCGGGATGGACGAACGGTGTGGGTTAGGTGTGGGTAGTGTACCTAACAGGGGGATAGCGTCGGAGACCTGTGGCAGGGTCTCGGCTACCAGGTTGAGGAACACCGTCAGCGAGAGAAGAATAGTGACTCCTGCAATCAAACACATGGTTAACACCCCTATCACGGCTAAAATCCTCGTCTGATTCTCCACACTTTAACCAACATTGCTTCGACATCGTCCTATTTACTTGCTCGCGAATAATGAAGGATGATAATGCCGAAATGATATTTATGATAATATACTTACCATCATAAACTTTCATTTGAATGGAGCTTTTAGGGTAACTAACACCAACACATAAACAATCACACATTCTAATTAATCTAATATGTAGTAATATGCACGCTGCTACAAGATATGTCTTAAAGGTTTTTTAACTTTAACAAACAATACTTCTAGTGAATAGTTCCAATGTATAATTAATATTTCTGATTCATTCTTGTTTGTTTAGAGAATGCTATTGAAGCGTTTTCTTCGGCCTGTAGATCTTTGATTATAACAATTAATTGCCCTGTTACAATATATCCTAATTTATTATTTATATATACTATTAAATTTTCAAGTTTTGTATTTTGATTAATATGTTCAATTATTATAAAATTATTTAGACGTGTAGCAATAAATATATATCAATAATGGGCCTATAATGGGTCCTTGAGAGAAACCTGCAAACACATCGGTAACAACGTGCATGTTGTTTGACACTAGCTCCTATAGTGCGATACCTATTAGTGGCACTGCGTCCGAAGTGGATGGCAGCTTTTCAGCGACCAGGTTCAGAAACACGGTCAACGATAACAAGATCGTCACACCTGCCGACCGGCCAATATTATTTAACCTTACTTTTCAAAGTGAGATATTTTTATACGGTAACTGTTTTTATAGTAAAATTTATTAAAATTCTATGAATTATTCTTAGTGGGTTTACGCTGGTAACAGTTTTCTGTCTTCAGTAATAAATGTGATGGCTTGAAATTTGACTACTGCGCTTAGTTTCAGGAGCGAGAGTGTCGGCAGCTGAAACTCCACTTTACAGTACGCTTCCGCCTGTACCTGGCTGTCTATCTGTTATTACAATGTTCCACTAGCAGCGATTATCATTGACCATCAAGTTAACTACTTACTCGACTATCATCGAGGCATTAAGAAGTAAATGACTAAAGTCTTTTAAATAGCTTTTATAATAATTTAAATTTGAACTGAGTTTCGCATTAAATTAGATATTTACAAAATTGAAACTGACTAAACGTATGAAACGGTTTAAATGTGTAATTAAAAAAATATAAATATTTACATAACCTTTAAAATGAGCATGACCTTTTCAATTGTGAATTTTACCTTAGCACGGCCAATTTTCTAGTTTGTATAGCTAATAATTAGTCTGACGCCGCCTCTAGACAAATTCATATTAAATTTAAATATATACTTAGTACCAGTGAAGCTGCATTTAAATACTTTAGTCTCAACTAGTATAATTAAATTCGAAAATTATCTTTCATGAACTATGAATAATCTTTATAATAAATTAAGCAATTTGTAGTGAATTTAAGATAGAATTTTGCATATTACAATATTCTAATATTGCATTAAATTTTGCGTTTGAGATAGCTAATAATTTATAAACATTTATTAATTTCAAATTCAAGCAACTTTTGTTTCAGAGTATCTTGCATCATGGAATGCTACAATAAAACTTATATCTTCTTTATGTTTATATAAAAATTTCTTGTGTACATACACAAGGTATGTCACTGAACTCCTCCTAAACGCTGGACCGATGTTGATGAAATTTTTTGTGTGTGTTCAAGGGGATTCGAGAATGGTTTAAATTCACAATTGGACCCGGTAGGTAACGTTATTTTATTTGAACAGAATAACGTCAGTTGGGTCAGCTAGTTATATATATATATATATATATATACCTACATATATATATTTGCAATCCTGATTACTCAAAGAAAGATAATACTATAAACGTGAACGTACATCAACAGTTCAATATTCTTATGACACAAATATGCACATTGTCGTCGATTCGTGATAAGAAAATGGAACATGATTTCGCTACGGTCTTCCGTACTTTATCTATGCTACTCTCTATAAGATTTCACATCATTCAAAAGCGATTTGCTTTGATACTTACATATATCTGAATAATCGTATACATTTTAAAAACACCGCCACTATGAAAAATATTTTATAGCGCAAGTGAGCTTAAATATGTAGAACACACAAAGTACACCTAGATACAAAACTCAAATATTTGTCCAACACAAAACTCGAACTCAAAATATCCATTGTGACGTGATTATTTATAATACAGAGCTATAAAATAGTGATCAAATGTAGTATAAGTTTATAGGCATTTTACTGACCAAGAGTAAGCTTTTCCCCGGAATCAGGTGGCAGTGTGAATCCAAGGAGTGCCATCGATGATATTAATACACATGGCACAATCAGATTGAAGAAATAGTACAGGGTACGTCTCCTGATCATGATGGTGAAAGTAACGTCCACATAGGGCTCGGGACAGCAAGCATATGTTATCGTATTCTTCTTACCCGGCATACCTGTGACGAAAAATATAACGTTTAAATATATTAATCCGAAACAATAAAAATGAAACAGCTATTATTTTTGTAAATTATAAGCAATATCAAAAACTACCCAAAAAATATTTAAAATAATCTAACAAAAATAAAATAATAGATAATAACTTTCGTAGCAAATAAAAGCGATTCAAATAAATAAAAACATATTTATTTTTATAATTTTTGACGATGTAAATTCGTCATCCCGCTTTTATTCAAAATACTTGAGATTGACTCAATATGTACTCTTTTTTGATATTACATATTGCAAAATTGTTATTCATAATGTTCTGACCAGCCGCATGCCTGATGTCAACCCTCTTTGGAGACGTAATTATTGACCCAACGGCATCAGATAGAGTTGGCACAGGTCGATAAAAAACCCTTGAACATCTTTTACGACACCAACGAGCAAATAAGGGTTGGTATTCGTCGCCGCTATTGTACAGCTTTAAAATAAATACAAATATATATTAAAAACAAAATTTATATGATACAATCTATAATTGAACTACGTACCAATTAAATACCACTCTCCATTCGTGATGAAATCCGAAAGGTCACCGCCTGCTTCATCCTTAAGCACGAGATCCAACTGTCGGGGCAAATGTTGTGTACTTACACAGATACAAACAAGATGCACAGATTCTCATAACTAAATAAGGGGGACATGCAAGTTCAGTTAGCAAGATCAAGAGCAAAATTTAATTAAATTTTCTTTTTATCTTAAATCGCCCTTAAAGCCCTTAAAGTAATGAAATAATTCAACATATTACTCTTGTGCGTTAATTTATAAGGGTTTTTATTGCGTAATCTAATACTAAATGTAAATTTTTATTCATTTTTTATTTATACTTGAAATAAGTTTAAATCTTAATCTTGCTTACCGATAGTTTACACAACATCAATATCAACACATTTGAAGAGACAGAGAAATGTGAGAACCTCTAATATAATAAAGGAAAAGGATGCAACATGCTTTATAGATTATTATACCGCCGCCATACGGAATAAAACACTTATAAATAAACATAAAAAATAATACATAAATCAAACTATAAAACAATTACAGACCTTATGATGTTTTGAATGTGGTTTTATTGTCCGCATATTACGAATTAACAATCACTACAGGACACATCACGGCAACATCCAGTAAGCTTGTATGCAAACCCGTAAAGCATTTATATTTCATAATATCTAATACTCTAGTTACTTTCAGAAATCGTTATAGCAGACTTAAATAACGCATTACTTTAATGAGATTATAATAAAGGCAGAAGTATCAAACCTTAAGATAAACTACAGAAGACAAGTATTTGACACTGGTAGTCTCAGTGAGTGAAGCTTCACAGGACTTTAGATTGTCAAAAAAACAAGATAGAACAGCGAATACAAGGACTTAATAGCGGTGGTCTGGGCGGGAGAGGTTTAACAGAACTATAGCTTGTTAAAATAAATATTTTTTTGCAAAAAAAGAAACCCCTTTCAATAATGTAGACAATTTAGATATTTTTTTAGATTTTTGTTGATTCAAAAATTGCTCATCCGATTTCGATAAAAATTTTATAGGACGATTTGGGCAGTATACCCTTGCCAACAAAAAAAAGAATCATCGAAATCGGTTTATAAATGACGAATTTATCCGCGAACAAACATAAAAAAGCATATATACGGTCGAATTAAAAAACCTCCTCCTTTTTTGAAGTCAGTTACAAAATTATAAAAAAATGTCAAAAATGGTTTTCTTCATAAATATTGCATTTATGAGGAAAAAATTTTAACACTATTTTGGACACGACGCACTAAAAAAAATATGAATTATTACACAGACAAATAAAATCCTTGGAGGCGAAACATAAGCACTAAATTTAAATTAAATCAAATCAGATCCAAATTACCTTACACAAACAATATTCAAATTCCAATACGTCTTTTTATAGTAATACAATTTACTTAAACTAATAAAATGACAAAGGCAAACTTACATGAATTTATAACAGTATGAAACTAGTGTAATGAACACAGAAGCGCTCTCGAGCGCTGCAGAATTATTCAAAGGCTTATCACTCTTGTTGACGATACTTATGAGAAACTTTAATATTGTGTTTGTAGCTTTTACAAAATTCTTTCCTCGTCATAGTTTTAATGAATTTTAAATAAATTAATAAAATGTCTCATGTTATTAAACAATACAATATTTTGGTCAACGGCTGTGGATGGACAATACTCCTCCATTGAATAGGAAAACATTAATGCCTTAAGATTGCGGTCTGAGATAAGAGTGGTAGGACCACACTGTCGACAGTTATCTGTCTACAGCCGCGGGCCGGTCCGTCCGGGGTAGTACCACCCTCTCGCAGAAAATCGACGTCTGAGTAGTAGCAATTTGTTACTGCGCTTCGTTCGGTGAGCGAGAGAACATTCTGAGGGTGTTTGCGTGTGGAGGGTTTTGATGGTACCTTTGGTATCACCGAGCCTCAATGCACGCATTCACACTGCCTTCACTTTCTTCGCGGTAGGCAGCGGCCTTGTAAAGGTCTATGAGCGGCAGCAACACTTACCATCAGGTGTACTATTCCCTTGTCTACTACTACTGTTTGCTCGTTTGCCACCATTTGCAATAAAAAAAACTGTTCACATAAAATAAAAATCGTTTTTAATAAGTAATGTTACATCTCGTATTTGTTATTACTGTGACGTAATATGCAACATATTTTATTTGAATTTAAGCGAAGCAGTACCTTTAGAACTAGGTACTTTGCAGCTGAGATAAGTAGGGATGACAGTATCTATAACACGCTTTTGACTAATCCTGTATCTACTAAGATAAATCAAAAGTTATATGTATAATAAGTCAAAATTATTATATAAGCTGGCAGATATAGCACTGGATAGGATGTAGTTGAGTATGTTTAAATTTTCAACATTTGTATGTTGATTATTTTGTATGTATTTTATATGGCAATGTGGTTACTCAGCGACAAAGCCCTCTAACAAAAAAATCGCAATTAAGGTATTTGTTGGAAAAACAAATCGGTTCTGTAAATAACCACTTATTACTCAAGTCTATTTAATTCTAGTAAACAGCTAAAATACAAATACTGTGTACAAAAAATAAATACATACATAATGTTGCTTTAGTTCTATAGAATATAGAGATTGTATGTATTTTAGAATGCAGTTGCTTACTAAATGTAGGTATTTCACTAACTACCTTGCTACACGACAATAAAACATTCAAAGACAGCTACGTGTGCTATTATTTTACCTTTTTTTTATATATGCTTATGAGGCTAAGGACAAGACTGTTCAATAAAACAATTTAAATACAAAATACTACTTAAAAAATGAAAACATCTAACTACATCATATTAATAAATGTCCAACGCAATAAAATAAAAAAATTATTACTGTAAAGGATGTAGTTTCACAACACAGTTAAAAGACTACTGCCAAAAAGCTGTATAATAAAAAATAACATTATTTTAATAAACACTGCACTACAAAATGGATTTAAATGTTTGAACGAATGGTAAACAAACTTCATTTTATTCATAACATTCAATAGGTTAACTTCAAGCAGATATTTCTTTATTGAATAACGTTTAATATATCAAAACATTTAAATTCAATAAAATAAATGATATTGTGTATGCCTCAAGTCTATTGACTTGAGGCATACACACACACACACACACTTGAAATACGTCCTGTGGTCTATTGACCACAGGACGTATTTTTAAATAAGTATGATGTCTTCATCATCATGTTGAGCTCGGCCCTCCTTCATAATAGGAGAAAAATTAAACGTGTTATATACATACAGATGTGTTAGCATAGGGTTTTATGCCGAGTTTTCCTCTGCGGGTGACCGGACCGGGGAGTTTAGTCCGCACCCGCGGAGAGGCTAGCGCGGCGACATGCTGTTAGGTGGGTTACAAGGCCCCGTGCCGAATGTCACCCCGGGGTGAGTGCGCTGACCGTACCCACCCGAAAAAAAAATTCTAAGTTTTCCTTCTCTTGCATAGATATTATCTACATATCATTTACCTTAGTCGTCTTTTATGGCTCCCCCAGGTAAGATAGGGGCTAGGGAATTGTGTTCTTACACCATCACCCCACAGAGAAAATAATATGATATAGTATCATAAAAATGCTATTTATATACGAAAATTAAAACTATAATAGGCATAATATTCACCATAAGTATAACAACGCCTTATAATTATTAAACGAAATATTTGAATTGCTAACAATAACGCATCGAATGAACAACGCCATTTGAAATAATAAGAAAACTTCTCAAAGAATTTAATGACTATTTTAGAAAAACCATACTACTAATTAAATCTAACAAAGAAAAAGGATACATGATTTCCTGTGTGGTGACAAGTTACAGAATACAACGTATCTCTATTCAATATTTTCTCGTAAAACTCGGCTTACAAAGCATTGGATTGTACCCAGCGTACTCCAGGAGATTCGTGACTGTAATAGCCATCGCCAGATTCCCTACCAAGCGCGGTGCTTACACCATTATCCCCCTTTGCAGAGGCCTATATGCAACTATTGACAACGAAAGGCTGATGTCTTGACGGACAAAAATACAAATATTTATTACGTGGTAATATATACTACTTCCTTCTGTGGTGAGAGAGTAAGAATACAATTCATCGCCCCCTATCTTGGCCGTGGGTACCGTACAAAATCACTAAAGAATGTAATATACAGATATAGAGAAGGAAAACTCGAAATGAAACGCTTTGCCAATACATCTGACTAGCATGGTCAAATGCCATCCCATAATGGAGGAGGCCTGGTCGTATACGGACGAGCCCAACAGTGGAAAGTATATAGGCTCATATGAGACGAAGATATGCGGTGTAAATAAAAAAAAATAATGATATTTGCTAAAGGTTATTCAAAAAGTTATAAACTACAGTAGAAATACGATTATCTGGACCTCGGTTATATGGATTCGCGATTATCCGGACTACCAACCACGACCTATATGTTGTACTTATAAATAGAATTTATGGAAGCATGAATGTGTCTGAAATGACATATCCCGTGAGATCGCTGCCCTACGCGTTTCTTTATTGTGTTAGTAATTGTTACTCCACTCTGATGTGTGTGCCACGCGGGATGTGTATTCGTCTTTTAATAAAGGCATAAAGTTATGTACATACTACATATGCACAAAACCAAAGGCTTTTCATGCATTCGATTATCCGGATTTTGGATTATCCGGATGACTAACGACAGCAATTAGTCCGGTTAATCGAGTTTCTACTATAATAGTATTTGCTAAAGATTATTCAAAAAGTTATAAAAGGTTACATCAAACTACAATCTAAGATAAAATACAAACATATAGGTTTTCCGTATGGCGGTAGAATTGGTATTTTCAGTATCAGTGTTATCTTTTGCTCCATGCAAAATAGTACATACAAAACATTAAGGATATATTAATATCCTTGGTTTCTCACATGGTTCCCTTATTTACCAATATTTATACCTATCTTTTTAATAAAATCAAATTTCATCTGCGCAATCGTTTATTATTTCAACTACGTTCGTTCTTTATTACGTTATTGTAATTATATTTCCTCAGTTTAAGTGTAATTAATTGTAAAAAGCTTCGAGTGAGCTAGGTTCATAAAACATATTTATTATTTTGATTAAGAACATTAGAATAGTATTACTATTTAGTAATACTATTACTGCGACTTCACCTGCCAGAATTTTAGTATTGTTTAACTTTTACTAGCCTTATTCTAGTGCAAAATGGAAGTGTTTGATGTTTGAAAAATAATTAAATATCTTACAGTTTTAATAGATCAAAAATAAAAAAGATAACTTTTGTAAAATTGATATAACAAAATAAAAAAGTAGAACTATATTATACTATAAAATATGTCGCTATGAAAATGACTACGGTAGTCCGAAAAAAAAATAAGAAACTCATAACATAAATGAGAATGATAAAATATACGTTATTTGTCCAATAACTGGATTAGCTATAGTGAATTCTCTTTTATTCAGCTGATTTTAAACTAAGACTTTAAAATACAAATAAAAAATTATAATTTGAATAAATATCTAGGAAAAGAAAAGAATATAAAAATATATTATTAAAAGTGAATTATAACGTCTAAGCTAATTAAAAAAGTATTAATATATATATAAATCGCGAACAAATGTGTAAATGCCACTTTTAAATTTATCAGAAATTAATTTCACTTCATATTTGTTGTTTAAATTACATTTTACCATACATTTAGAAAAAAGTACCTACTGAAACAATAAAATAAATAGTGAGATTTTTATAAAATTGATCATATTAATATTGATCAAAGATATTGTGCCTTTATAGAGTCAAATCATAATAAAAGACTGTTCAGGTGAATCCACAGGTTTATACGTGCTTAAAATTCTCGTAAATCCAAGCTGAAGATTTAAGCTGAATAAAAAGCTAGCAGAGTGAAACTCTTTAGAAGAGTATAGTTTTATTATATGAGAATGAACTCATATCAGGGGAGTAATTTCTGGACCTCAAAGATAATAACAGAATATAAAACTTAGCTATTAAGGTAAGGGTCGGGTCGCATTTGATAATTATTGAAGTGAAACTTCTCTGCGCGCATGAGGGTAAAATTTTTACGGATGAAACGCAATTTAATGACATGAAAATGGGACTTTTGCCAAGAAGAGGGGGAGAGCGATTGAGACCGATTGAGAGAGAGTGAGAAAGGGCAAACATAGCACGAAGCACATAGCTATGGAGCGAGAGTTAGGAGCAAGCGAGTCAGAAAGATCGAGAGAGAGTGAGAAAGTACTATTTTGTTTTTATTTTTTTTATTATTAAGTTTATATTAATATTGTCAAATAACACGTGGCACCAAAGAAGTTTCACTTCTGATATCTTGTACGCACACTCTTTTAGTCATGAAAGTGCGTATAAAAATAAGTATCAAATAGAACCGCGTATTACCAACAGCAAGTAAGTCTATATTCTATTACAATCTATCCCGGCAACTTAGATACTCGCCTTAGATGAGTTAATTTTAAGTCTTATATATTTGAATTTGAAATAAAATTAGAAGAAATCTAATATTATTATTCTTTCATTAGCAAATTATTTATCATTCGTGAAGATTTGGAAGGCGTTAGCGTTTTAAAATATCGCTACCTGGTTGCCATCATATGTCCAGCTACCGAACTTCATGTCACAATGTTGGTCGTCGAAGGGGAACCAAGTGATGTCTATCTTGCATGTGCTCTTGAATATACCGGGGGGCACGTACAGGCAACTGCCGTTGTTTCTGACCACCACGTTGGTCTGGTACGTCCCGTCAAAACCTTCGTCAGCACTATGTACGAATACAAATTCTTAGCTATAAAATATTTAGTAGCTCACTAATATTTTAGGTGAGTTTTCGATTAAAATCTTAGATTAAATAATGAACGAATCATTTAATCGATTTCATTAATAACTATATTCGAAAAATCATTAAGATTTTACTGACATTTTAATATGAACTTGGATCGCTTGCCAAGTAATTCTAAATATGTAAAAGTTAACCGTACCTCTAATGCGATTTAAAAATAAATTAATTATAAAAACAGCCATTAATTGCTTTAAACAAATGCTATATATATTTCACATTAGAAGTTGAGTGTGCCCTCATTCGAAGGCAATAAATGTAGATACATTCTTATGCGAATTAGCCATAAAAAATCGTAGTAATAAATTAGTGTGCTGACCCTTATCAAGTCACACAATGGCCAGCAAATTTACGTGCGAAGAGAATCGTGATCACTATGGTTATTTAATAGACGAAATCTTTTGGATTTGGTATATCGTACAAATTTAGTTATTTAGATTTAAATGCTTATATTATAAATTGATATAGTGTATTCCAAACAAAAAAAGAAAAGCTGTTGTGAAATTGCTTTAAAATAAGAACACAATATTTTAATTAAGAAAATTCGATTACTTTTTATTAAAAAAAAACTTTATAGATTAAAAATATTATTTAACTTATATCTATAAATTTATTTAAAGCAAATTACGTTTTTATAAAAAGCTTTTATTTTAATATTTTATATTTCAGTGCTTCAGATTCATCTGGGACGACATTAAAAATGTACTGTCAATGACAAACATTGTTTTTTTTTTATCAGTAACAGCACAAATATCATCCTCTCGCTTCACCAGACATAATATTCATCCTTTCATCGTCTGTAAAACTATAAAAGGAAGAATGTCTGCGGTTACAAAGCGTCTGGCAAGCGAGACGATGACAGTGGTGTCCAAATCAGCGACTAGCGTGCCATGTACGTTTATTTATTTTTTATCTGTGGCAACACTAGTAGGAGACAAAAAGCCACGCGAACGATTGTTACTTATAAAACACATATAATTAAAAATTCAAGTACCAATCGTCACATTCGGAAGTATCTGCTACTGTGTTGTCACTAGTCTGAAAATTAGGTGGTTATTTTTCTATATACATTTAAATGTTAATTTATAAAATAAACATAAGTAAATTATAGTCTGTTTTATTAAAGCAATGTAAAAGGCAATATTAAAATAAAATATTTTTTTTGCATTTTTGTTTAATTTTTATTCTATTTACTTCCATTAAAATCTATGTTGTCACTCTTCTATAACACTATTATATATGTACCTAAAACTTTTAGCTTAGTTTCATAATTCTGTCCAACCTAAAAACCTATAGTATGAAGAGACGAATGAAGTATTTCCCTAAACTATCAAAACGATTTCACTTACATCTGCTGTCAAATTAAAACGATTCAATATAAAACGTATTTAGCAGAAATAATAGAACTTAATAATTCAAATGTAAAATATTAAAGAACATTCTGAGATACGCTTAAATTGTAATCCGATTTTAAAAACGATATTGATCTATTCTAATTCTTAACCATCGTACTCAATAGCACTTACAGCCTTTTCTATTTATCACTCAACTAAATTTTGATGCTACTTATTCAGCAGTTAATATAAATCACAAATAGTATATTTAATTTATATTATATAAATAAATTCGTATTTATATTGTAATTAAGCAGAAATATATTAACTCCTAAATTTCGGTAAGCAATGTTTTACGGTAGTGAACCTGTTTTTGTATAATAACTGATTTTTTTTTCTACGATTCGATTCGATTACATAAAAACAGTTTACCGCGTATTTATTAGTTAAAAGACATGCAAATCTAATTTAAGCCCTTTTTCGGGACACAAAATTGACTTTTTATTTTTATAAATGCACTTTTCGTTTCATTTGTTATCTTTATTATAATTGCAGTTACTCAAAGATTATTTAATCGCATTTCTTTCTTGTTTTGCAAATAAAATTGCCTGAAACCCAATATGTTATAAAGATTTGAACACTTAATTCTTTTTAATAGTTTTTTATGAGTCAAAAATCAAGTCGAATGTTTTTTTAAACTGATTTTATGCGAAAATTGTTTGGAAGGCACACTCTAAGATAAACAAGATAAAATTCTCAGTGAAAAGTGTAAATTGCTCTGGGCGTTTACTAGAATAAAGGTTCTGTCATGTGCTCTGTATGTAGTATTCATGGGCATCGTGGATACGTGTCGTGTAACCACTCCGTTAGCTGGCGGCCCGCCAGCAAATCCGTATTAAAATGACCTCAACTCACACAGTCCTGTAATAGTGTTAGGTGTAGATTGTGCTGTAAAATTCAGCGATCTGAGGTAAGTTAAATTTTAATGCTACTTGAATTTAACAGTTGGGTTCACTTAGATCGTAAAAGTTTAATATATTAAGAAGATTCGGAACAGAAGCTTTTCAAGATGCAATGCTAACCAGAAAACATAAAAGTCAGCAAAAGCTCTGCGTACCATTTGATTCTTTGAATATTTCAACTTCAAAATCTATGATTATTATTTATTCTATTTTTATCTAAGAATATTTTCAATTTCTTTTAATCTATTTTTGCTATTTTATTTTTATCTATGGATATTTTAAAAATACCCTGATCGCTGCCATGGCTTTTATGAAAATTTAAAAGGTATATTTTTAATGTTACCTCATCAACGTCATAGATTATATACGTCCCACTACTGGGCTCGAGTCTTTTCCACAAGAAGAGGGGAATTAAGTTTACTACGCTATTATATCACGCTAGTCCTGTTGGAATAGGGATTTAGCTCCTGTTTTTTCTTGCATAATTGTTATATCTCTTAGTCGTCTTTTACGAACCCCACAGCCGGGACAAGTAATGGTGAATTATATTCTCAGACCATCAGTACACGGAAATAATGTTATGCAAATTCGGTTATTTTCTATCTGCTATAAAACGGTGTGTACCAGTCTCTAAGCCTTAGTCAGAATCGGTAAACAAGGTGCATCATCAAACAAACTGGTAAGTGATTTAAAAGCTATCATAACCGAATGTTGTGAGCTCACGAATTGGCTAGCTGCCAACTTCATTCCTATATTCGTCAAATAAATTGATAATATCGTAAAAGGGTGTTTGTTATTGAATACGTGACGCTCTGTATGAAATTTTATATTGGAAATTTCTAAAGAATTATAGTTTAAGTATTGTCGCTTACAGTTTACACAGAATACGTTTATGTATTTTTGAATATGAATGATAACATATAATTGCAACAGTTAGAATTTTAATGTGATAAGGTTTTGTGCGGTGACGTAGTAAGAATACAATTCACCACCCTCCCTCTCTTACCCGTGGGTGTTGTAAAAGATGACTAAAAGATATGCATAAAATATATATGCAAGAGAAAGAAAACTTGAAGCGAAACCCTATACCAACACATCTGACCAGCATGGTATAGTGGGTCAATTTCCCTCCCATAGAGCAGAAGTGCCGAGCCCAGCAGTAAGACATGTATAAGCTAAGATAATGATGAAGTCTAAAAAAGAAATTACACTATTTATGTTAGGTCAATGTATTTTTTAAATTCTTTTTCCACCACATTATTAATATATTTTTATTTAATATTACAGTAGTGTAAATATTTAATAATTAAAAATCATACTGTTCTACTTCCATTATCAAAATTTTCATATTTCTAAGTTAAATGACTTTACGAAAAGTCACATCATTAAAAAGTTAAAATTACATTTGTGTGGAACTAATGTAGTTTCCTCCCGAGAAGTCCCTTCCAGAGTCTGACGAACCTAGTTATTACCTAAGTTGATACGAGTAAACTAATCTAATACGCCCCATCTAACATAAAGCTCTCTAGACTTAATTACCTTCAGAGAGAGATGTACTATATTGATAGCAAAAATTTTAATTGGATGCGACTGTTATAATAACCGCTAAAATTCTCTACAACAGAACATTACAGTAAAATGTCGAAATTATCAAAATTATTAGCCCGATTTCACAATCTTTGTATAAATTACCTAATAATACATACTAATGATCGCTGAGCGGTTGAAATTCGAGCATAATTCATTTAAATTTATTTTTCTGCTGCGTAATTTTCTTTTTAATTATATATAAGTATTATACAATTCTATATGTATAATTCCATATTGAGCAACCCTTGTTTCTCTAATATATAGCTACAAATATTTATTAAACATTATCATCATAAATATGATTGTTTAACATTCAACTCGACAAGACTAAATATAAACATAACAGTATAAATGAATGTGTATCAATTGCATAGTATTGTACGTCATGTTTTTTTTTATTAATTTACTGTATTTTTAATGCACTATCACATCAAATATTAATTTTTTGAACTGTTCCTGAATATATACTTCAACTGTGTTAAATATCGTCCGCGTAACTTTTGTAAAAATGGGTAACATTTGTGAAAATTTTTGTTGTCTATATTAATATATAGACAACATATTGTTTTACTTTTATGTTAGAAAAATCTCGCAATACAAAATAAGCAGTGTACAATTTCGTCAGTAATAAATGGCTATACTCGATATACTATTTTGAAACTATAATAAATGAAGTAAATAGAATAAAAACAAATAAGACACCAAACTTCAGCATTAATTTTTCTAGCTTTTACCCGCAGAATTTCTTATTGGAAGAGCACTCTTCCATAAACCAGCTGTCAATGAAATGAAATGTGACTAAGACGCTTTCTTTAAAACCATGCTTTTAGAAGCATTTTGTTATTAGATTTTCATTTTTATATTTTATGATTTATTAAATTGGTTTTCCATGTGGTGACAGAGCTTTTTTGTTTACGGGTGTCGTAAAAGACGACTACGGGATATAATATGCTGATAGCGTATATACAAGGAAAGAAACCCGTCACGTTAAACTGTATGCCAACATGTATGACCAACATGGTATAGTAGATCCATTTTACTCATATTGTGAAGGCACATCAAGCCAGCTGTGTAACGTATATAATGAAAGTAATAATTATTTACTACCCGCAATTTCGCTCACGACTTTTTTTATTCGAGATGTAAATTTTCTAATGTCATACTACGAATCCCTTTCTCTTTGTCTATAATCCAAATGTTCCTCCATGTTATAATTTATTAATGTCAGTAAACCGAGTTATTATACCAAACGACCGTCGAAAATTTATTTTATTTCCCCTGTGATATTTTTTTAATGGATTAAACGTAGACTATATTATATGTACCCTAAAACTATGACATGTCCTTCCTTAAACAAGATTTAAAAAGGGTAAAGGCTTTATGGTAGATATAACTTGCCAGCTGCATTATACCTTGCCACGGTACGCTTCTTCCTCGTTTGCCACTGTAGGCAATAAAAAAGAAAAACAATCTCCTGTACGCCTTAACATCCTTGTATTTAGATGATCGATTGAGTATTTAAGGCACGAAAACGTAACAAACACACCAACTAATATTGGCATTTATAAATTTAGCAAGAATCTAATTCAAAATCGGATTTATCTTAAAGTAATATCCATCTTTTCTAATGCTAAAGGGATTAAATAGTCACACAGACTAAAATAGATATTGGAAGATAGTATTCTATTATTAATAGATTATCCTAATACAAAATGAATTGAATCTATCATTTAAAACTGTTTTAAGGAAGTTAGTAGACACTTAAATAATAAAACGACAAACGAGCACATTTATGTAAACCAATGAAGCGACAATGGTTGCTTTACAATGCCAAGTTTGAAACTTCGCATAAGGACGCTTACTGATTTGTCGATACAATAGCGATATGCCAGCGGTATGTTTGAGATTTATCACATACTAGCAACCCGCCCTCGCTTAGCTTCGTTTCGTTTGTTTGTAACGCTTTCACGCTTAAACCACCGAACCGATTTCAAAAATTCTTTCATCAATGGAAAGCTATAATATCATGGAGTAAACTAGGCTTTATTTTATCCCGGTATTCCCACGGGAACGGGAACTACACGGATAAAACGACTAAAACCGAAGCGAAGCGAGGGCGGGTTGCTAGTATAATATATAATTCTGCTGTTTTATTTAGGAATACCCAAAACTTAAAGGTATTATGCTTTACGATTTTGGTAAGCTACATCACTTATCAAACAGACAATCATTGGGTAAGAATGGTCTTCTAGTGGCAACCATGAATCAGATGACGTAGTGTAGTAAAGGGTCGCGCTACTAGCTAAATTGAGGATGTATTGAAAGTCGCAGAGAGCCAGAGAAGTATCGACTGAAAGTGGAATAGGACAATTGTAAGCATCATTGCCATGGGGAGTCCTCAGTCCAGCTGTGAACGTCTACAGGCTGATGGATGGATGGATGTCACTTATCATAAGATCGATAAATATTAGTTTTATCGATTACATAAAATCCTTTCAACCTTAGAAATATCGCTGCGTTACCGCACCGATAAGTCAGGAAATAGCCTTATTACTTCGGCCTTTATTTTAATTCAGATTCTAAAATCTTGCTTAAAATCTTGGGCCTACGAATTTCGCAAGATTAATGTGGGTAGTACGAGATGAAATAATACGTCGGCATAATTGTAAGGGCATTTTCGGTAATTATGGCAGGCTGTTCACGTTTTCTTTGAGTAAGTCACCGTTTAAAATATGCTATTTCACATTTAATATTTTAATAAATTTAATTAATAAAACGGGCAACATTTGTGCTTATATTTATTAGTAAAAAGTTGGCCGATCCGATTTCGCACGATAACTAAAAACTATCATATAATTAAAAAAAAAACTTGGCATATGAGATTTCTGCTGGTTTACTTTTTTTAACTGCTACTTACATAATTACTGAGATTTTGCATTTAAAATGCTAAGTTATTTATAAAAACTTATTTACAAACGATAAATGATTGTCACAAGTGGGCCTCGAAGCCACACTTATTAAAAAATACACCCAACCGTCCCACTAACTGGACCATGCTGGGTTGACATATGACTTTAGAAGGGATTACTAACTAGTAACAAGTTAATACCAGATTGCTGTTTAGTGCAGATATTCTTAAAATATATTTAACACAAACATACGACATAAATTTCAATTTAACATTTGTATATTTTTATGTTTTTAAATCATCACCATCTTGCTTTTATTCCAATTACTTGGGGTCCACATAATAAGTATTTCTCTTACATAATGCATATTGTAAAAGTTTCGGCAATAGTGTTATGACTGGCCGCTTGTCTGACATCAACCCTCCTTAGGAAGTTAATTAGTTAACCACACGGTATTTGTCCGTCTAAGGTTGGTTCAATAAGAAATGTACAGGAAATTTAGAAATATATAAAACTAACTGACCCAAGAGACACTGTTCTGCTCAAATTAAAAAAATAAAAATAATTCTCCTTGAAATCGATGGCGGTGCCAACTACCGGCTATTATTATTACTCTAAACCATTCGTGAATTCCCCTAAAGACACAAAATCCCATCAAAATCGGTCCAACTATTTAGATGTTCTGTCAAACAACTAACTGAAAAACAGCGAATAGCTATAAGAAAATAAATGACACGATATTCTAGAAAAGAGTTGCTACAGTCTCCTAATGTATTGATATATCCATTGAAACATTAAGACGATAAATAAAAGTAGCGAGTGTACAAAACACAGCAGTGCCATAAATCTGCTATCTGTTCAGTAATCCCATATTGTACGTCGTCGTTAAACTACGGTAGTGTCAAAGCCATAACTGTTTATCTATGGCTTCATTCGTTCGTAAAAGTTCTCAATATATCTATAACATCTGGTTACATACGTTTTCTTATTTTTTTTTTATGTTAAAAGTTGATAAAACAGAGTGATCAGGGAACATTGTGGAGTGAATGTAGATGTAGTGACAAGGATTGAGAAAGGTATATTTAGTTGGTTCGGCCATGTAGAGAGAATGAATGAAAGGAGACTAACAAGGAGAATTTATAAGGCGAATGTGAACGGAAGTGTTGAAAGGGGAAGACCGAGGTGGACGTTCCACAATCAAATCGGGGACGTTCTTAAGAAAGGCCAGGTTAGGAGTACCCTGAACCAAAGAACATGTATGAGGAGATTAATGAATGTGGAGGAGGCGAAAGTGGTATGTCAAGATCGTAGCAAGTGGAAGGAAGTGGTCTCTGCCTACCCCTATGGGAAAATAGGCAGATATATAAATCCATAAATACAGCCTGCTAGAGAATGTGATGGAATAAAGATATACACAAAAAAGAGATATCATATTTTTAAAATATCTCATTCGCGCTTCTTCTTCTTCACATCTCAAATAAACTGCTGGGTATCGAACTTCTCTATATAAGGGAAATTGACCTAGTACAGTGCATTTTTTGATCCTGATTTCTAAACGAGGCAATTATTTTTTGGGCCTCACAAACAGTTTATCCCTGTCGTTATTTTATTGATTCACTATTAAATATTATAACGACTCAAATTGATATAATAAGATCGAAGATTAAATTTGTTTATTCAGCCCGTTATCACTCGTTATAGCTACTTTTCAATTCTTTCGTATTTATCTTCCTTTATAATTAACCCCGACGGCAGAAAAAGGGCATAGTAAGTTTGACGAGTCTATGTGTCTATCATATCCTAAACTAATGTAGTTATTATGATGGTTTTTTTTATTTGGAAACTGACGTAATTGAGAAGGTTCTTAACTATAATTTATGAATATTTTTTCAGGCATTTCAAGATCTTTTTGATGTAAATGTCTGTAATAACGATTACTTGTTGGACGTGAGACACCTTAGTCCGCTAGTGACCATGAATGCTGCAAAGTGTTCGAAACGTCGGGCAATCATAAATCAAATACAAACGCGATATAATCCGTAAAAGTAGTTTTATTTACAATGTGTAGTGCTCGCGTAAACATCAGATATCATTAAACTGACGTATAGATCTTACACGTATAACAAATATTTACTTTAGTTTCAAATATAATAACCTAATATTTGAAACATTTTCGGTGAGGTGATGGAGTAAAAATACAATTCACCACCCCATTTATTGCCAATGCGTGTTGTAAAGACGATTAAGAGATGTAATATGCATATAGCATCCATGCAATAGAAAGGAAAATTAAAATAAAAGCTTATATTAACCCGTCCGTCTGACTAGCGTAGTATTGTATATCACTTTTCTTTCATTGAGAAGGAGGTTCGTTCGAACCTGGGTTCGAACCTCCTTCCTCCTTCGACAGTGGGACGTATATGAGCTGAGATGATGATGATGATACTTTGATATACTCTAAAACTACAGTACTATACCGCATAATAATGTATTCCAACATTAGTATTGATACTTTTTTATTTTTGGGACTAATCCACACATTACCACCATTGTAACTCCTGTAAGCCAGGATCCACAATGGTCTCCATAAATGGCACCAAGGTTTGATCCTCAGGCAGTCCCGGGATATGATTTTAATTGTCTAGGAACCCGCAACAAATTTAGTATTGATTAGTATTGTAGTAATTAGTAGTAGTAGTAATAGTAGTAATTAGTATTGATACTACCAATAATAGCTTTTTTATATTTATGTCGCTTTACAAATTGATTTAAAATTATTTATTTATTATTTATTTAAATGTTATCACTGAACTTGAATAATATATATATATATATATATATATTAGAGACTACACCGGGTATAGACTCTTACAGTAAATCCCAGAAATAAATCCTTGTATTGCGCGGAAATTTATTAACTTTGTAGCGGACGCAAATTACATCCACTCTTTCAATTAACAATACTATTTGTTGCATGGGGATCAAAGCCACTATATTCGATGTAAGACATGGCTCCTTAGACCCTATCAATGCTGTCATATTGTAATTTAATTGTATTTAAAAAAATAAATTATAATAGTGTAGTATAATTCAGTAAGCAAAAAATATAAATTCCAACTTACTATGACTTTTATTCCATATTTTCCATTTACTATTTAATTGTATTTTCAGAAAGAAATTATAAGAGTATAGTATAATTTAGTAAACAAAAAATGTGAATTCCAAATTATTACGACTTGTATTACATATATTTCCATTTACTGTAATTTCTAACAGATGTCGCAACCGAAAGTCAAACGTTCTGGGATGTTTGGAACAATTAAAATACTGTTTCATTATAATTAAAATCATCTGGTTTTGAAATGTAAAATGAGTCTATCTCAAAACGAACCATTTAATAAAAGAGAGTTATTTTGTATCTTTATTACCTAATATTATAAGGCTAGTGTTTCTTGGTCCATTTGAATGCGCAAATCTCAGTAAATAATAGTAAGTTTTTGTGCTTATTGAGTAGGAAAAGATTATGAAATATAACACTAACTTAGAGAATTGAAATCGTCATCGTCTCAGCTCATATATGTCCCACTGTTGGGCTGAAGCCTCCTCCCCGATAGGAGGGAAATTGACCTAATATACCATACTGGTCCGACATGTTGGTATAGGGTTTTATTTCGAGTTTATCTTCTCTTGCACAAATGTTATATGCATATTATATCCCTTAGTCCTAGTTGGCAATGCGATTCTTGAAGTTGTCGATCACTATGTTTACCTAGGACAAACAGTCCAGTTAGGTAGATCCAATTTCGAGAAAGAGTTCAGCCGACGAATCCAATCGGGTGGGCAGCATTCGGGAAACTTAAGAGGATCTTCTCGTCCAACATACCACAGTGTTTGAAAACACAGGTCTTTGACCAGTGTGTGTTACCAGTAATGACTTACGGCACGGAAACGTGGTCCCTAAATGTAGGCCTCATATCAAGGCTTAAAGTCGCTCAGCGTGCTATGGAGCGGGCTATACTCGGGATTTCTCTGCAAGATAGAATCCGGAATACGGAAATCCGCAGAAGAACGGGTGTAACCGACATAGCACGAAGAATTAGCACGCTGAAGTGGCAATGGGCAGGCCACATCGCTCGACGAACCGACAACCGCTGGGGAAGAAAGGTTCTCGAGTGGCGACCACGTATCGGACGACGCAGTGTAGGACGCCCCCCCACTAGGTGGACCGATGACCTAGTGAAAGTAGCTGGGCGTCGTTGGATGCAGGCGGCACAGGACCGCTCATTGTGGCGCAACATGAGGGAGGCCTACGTCCAGCAGTGGACGGCGATAGGCTGAAATGATGATGAAATGATGATGATGATATCCCTTAGTCGTCTCTTACGATATCCATGGCCAAGATAGGGAGTGGTGAATTGTATTCTTACTACGCCACCACACAGAAATTGAAATAGTTACCACAAATACCGATATACTCAGAAGCATACGTATAATGATTATGGCGTAAAAAATCTTACAATACGCCCTTTACATTTGTAATTTTTACAAATAGAAGTCATTGAAGACAATTCATTTTATTTTGCTTGATAATAAACCCTAGGTTTAACCGTATGCTAATTATTTTAAAAAAGAAACAAAAAGAAAACTATGTACAATATATGTAACCTGCGTTGATATAATGATGTACATACGAAATTTACATACGAAATTTAAGCCAAATACACTCAATATTTTTAAAAAGTAATAATCATTTAAAAAAAGTTAGTTAAATGTCAAAAATTTCATGCTTAAAAGCTTATTTAATTCTGTTTATTTCGATTTTATTGTAGAAAATAGTTAAAACATTGTTTGGTGAATAAATGAAGCGATATAGAAATATTTTTTTAAATCTTTTATGCTAATAATGTAAACCTAACTGAAATAAAATATAAAATCATTACCTTCTATTCTTATAATATCAGGTGTGTAAGTAATATTCAAGACCTATCATTGAAAACATATTGTGTAACTGACATCGCCAAATCAAACTTTACATAAAAAGCTATTGGAGAATTTATTTTCATATTATTCACTTTTAAAAATTATTATTAAACAGTTATATTAACGCATATTTTTGCTAATACAAAGTGTATTATTAAGTGTATTCATAAGTGTATTATGTAAACACATTTATAACAATCTGTTGCAAATGTGTGTGGGTATTTTTATCGTATATATACATTATACATATATATTAATGAATTGAACCAAAAATCTTAATTTTACATTAAGACTATTCTCTATTACTAAAAAATTATTACGAAATTTTTTTAAAGAATTTTTTACAAAAGTTATTCCATTTAAAAATATAAAGTAGCTATAATCCAATATTTCTGTAATCTCAATGAAAAAGAGAAACTTTAATACTGGCTATCACAAATAATTTAGAAAAATAAAATAGCTATTCAAATATGGAATAACGGTTCCCGCGTAAAAGATTATAAAATAAAACTCCATACCCATCGCCGATATTCTCACCTATTGTACATAAGCACGTCTGGCTTCCACAGCTTGTTCGGTGTAATCCTAAGGTCTTTGACGCCGCCATATTCACTGTCGTTCCACCTCAGGTTGTAGTCATTCCACTCCTGTCACATTAAATCGACACAATCAGAAATATCATTGTCAACATTACTACGAGCAAAATAATGGAGCATTTTTGATGGAGAAAAGATCTTTTAAGTGGTTATGTATATATTACACTAATAGCTAAAACATTACTAATAATTCCAAGTGCAGTGCTGTGAATGGTGTAGTACGTAGTGTTTAGACTTTCGTAAACATTAAAAAAAATATTCAAAATTGATGTGTAGAGTATATTACTTTTTAGTCCACGAAGTAGCATGTATATAATTTGTATATCATTACAAAAGTTAAGAATACAATTTGTCACTATCCCTTAGTAATCCGTATAAAGAACGAACGAATGAGACAGAAGGATCACCACGATAATGGGTAGTAGACCTCTCCTGGAAAACTTATAACTTATAATATCAACGAGCTGATTATGCCAATATACTCTATTGGGAAGCCCTACGGTGAACTGAAGTCTTATTATGATAAAATGATGAATGAAATTCATACATCAAAATAGGAATCTCTATAAAACTTAAATTAAAAAACTCCGAATGGTAAATTAAAAATAAAATACAAATATTTAAAAATAGAAACTAAAACTCTTTATAAAAACACATTTTCACTAAAACAATGCGACAAACAAAACATAATCGTGGCGTTTATTTCGCTTCAAAGAGAAGGTATTTTAAAATGTCACGTGTAAAAACAAATACATCAAAAATATTCCAGTAATTTGCTCGCCATGATGACGTAACATTTTAGGCCGATCTCAACAAAGACTACACATTTTCTTTCATATAATTTTGTATTGTGTCACTACGAAGGGTCCCTGTTGAACGAAGACTCTATTTACTAAAGATGAGCTGTTTTGTCTATGGTATTAAACCACTGCCTTTCTTTTTAAATAAACTTAGAGAATTTGGTACGCATTTTTTTATTTTCTTCAGCCAAGAGATTTACAAGTTGTTTACTTACTTAGAGCGCACAGAATCCTAAATGTTGTGATGTACTTAATTTATTTGTCTTCAGAAATGAAAAGAAGTTGCCTTATCTGAGTTAGTTTTTATTTATACAGTTATATATTATATCAAATGCCATATAAATTAAAGACTATGAATGATAAGACGATAGTAATTGAAAAATTAAGGCTTTTTGCAGTAATAGTGACCTAGTAATAAAAACAAGAGTATACAATTCACCACTCCCTATCTTGCCCATGAACGTCGTTAACGACGACTAAGAGGTGAAGGTAACATCGAAGAGAACAAGAGAAAGAAAACTAGATATAAAACTCTAGTGCGCTACATCTAATCAGCTTGGAATAATAAGTCGACCCTTCCATTGCGTATAAGCCATGAGCCCAACAGTGGGCATTATAATGGACTGTTGAATAGATAAATCATCATCATCATCCTGCCCTTATCCAAATTACTTGGGATCGACTCAATAAGTACTCTTCTTTCATAGTACATCATCTCGACTCATTAACGTCCCACTGCTGGGCTCGAACCTCCTCCATAATGGGAGGTAAATTGACCTTACTATACCATGCTGATCAAACAGGTTGATATAGGGTTTTGTGTCGAATTTTCCTTCTCTTCGTTGGTGTCATATGCATAATGTATCCCTTAGTCGCCTTTTTCGACATCCACGGCAAGATAGGGAGTGGTGAATTGTATTCGTATTCCGTCACTACAGGGATAGTATATACTGCAAACGTTTTGGCGATCGTTTCATAGCCGGCCGCCTGACTGACGTTAACCCTCCTGGGGTAATATAATTGTTGACCAGACGGCATCGGATGGAGTTAGCCTGGTGGTCAATTCTCGTCATCCGTCTTATACCATAATCTCTCGTCTCGTCAGTAAATGAGGTAATCGACATAAAAAATTGAATTGAAACCCTTCACAAGCAGGCTTGGTACATTCTCTTGGTACGTCATTCTGTCTGTTTGTTTTTTTTAAAGTGAAACTTTTATTACATCCCCTCAAACTTTTTGTCCATCTATTGTATGTCGCGTGACGGTCGGCCGCGGAGTAGGGGTAAAGTGAAAGGCGCTCGACAGAGCAGCCGAGGCCAATATGGCGGCGTTCGCATCAGCTGACCGTGTAGTGTATAGACTATTACTCATTTGTGCCATCGCTCTACGCTATTTATTTGTTTTTATCAGTGTTTAATGTAAATGTTGCTATTTTTTTGTAATGCGAAAAAAAAATATAACTTTTACCGTGAATTCATAAAACCACACAGTCATTTTTTTCTTAATTTAGTGATTATGGAGGAATCACCATAATTGATTGAATTAGGCGATACATAGCGGATATCCATTTTTATTTTTATTTTAAAATGGTAGGAAGGAAGGAAGGGAGACCCACCACTTTCCCACGGTAATCGATATACCGCACACCACAATAGAAGGAGTACGGGATAGGATTAAGGTTTTGGATTGGGCGTCATACAGCTTTGATGGCGTCATACAGCTTTAATTGGTCACACAGCTTTAATTGGTCACACAGCTTTAATTGGTCACACAGCTTTGGTTGGTCACACAGCTGTGGTTGGTCACACAGATTTGTTTGGTCACACAGATTTGTTTGGTCACACAGATTTGTTTGGTCACATAGCTTTGATCTTTATCGACCTCACACAGCTTTGGTCTGTGTCACACAGCTTTGTCACACAGCCTTATCACACAGCTTTGATCGGTATTAGGACTAGGAAATAAGGAAATCTTACCCTTAAGTGATGAGCACCTTCCAGAACATCAACGTTCTGCGGAAAATTGCAAAGCTGTGTGACCAAACAAATCTGTGTGACCAACCAAAGCTGTGTGACCAATTAAAGCTGTATGACGCCATCAAAGCTGTATGACGCCCTATCCAAAACCTTAATCCTAACCCGTACTCCTTTTATTGTGGTGTGCGGTATATTGATTACCGTGGGAAAGTGGTGGGTCTCCCTTCCTTCCTTCCTACCATTTTAAAATTAAAATAGGAATCACCATGTCAATACAAATGTTGAAATAAGTTTGATAAATTAATATAAATATAAAATAACTGCTTATAATTTTTGAGTAAGTTTATCTTACTACCTCCCTAATTTCAATTCTAGTGGCAAACCATAATAAGAATATTACTTATTTCTAACAGAATATCAAGATTAGAAATTTATTACACAAAAATGGTCAGAAATTTTAAATAATTACCCTTTCGTTTATTAGTAAAAAAAAAACTGTAATGAAGTCAAGAGTTAATTTATTATGAATAGACATTTGAGTAAAATTAAAATGAATTTTCTTTTACGCCCTCTGAGATTACAATTTTTAATCAGAACGTAAGACGGGGAAAGTTTTAAAGCGGATTTTTGCATTTAATTAAATTATATAAGGGTACGTTCAAGGCCACGAAAATGGGAAGGCAAATTGAATGTACCCGATAGCTATCCATTTTTATTTATAATTTCAAAATTATATCATGATATTAATTTTTGGTATATCATTTTAAAGATTAATTGCCTGTTTAATGATGCAAAATAAACAAATTACTCATAATTAATAATTTTCGTTTAGGACAACCCCTTATTAGGTGGACTGACGACATTTTCAAAGTCGCAAGAAGCCGTTGGACGCAATTGGCACAGGACCATTCCGAGTGGCATTCTCGTGGGGAGGCCTATATCCAGTAGAGGACATCTGTAGGCTAATGGATGGATGGAATAGTTTCGTTAAAATAGAAATTGAACCCTTTATAATTTTTAGAATCCATTTATTAGCAATTAGTTGCTGCGAGATTTAAATTGACGTCTTCCATTATACCTTCATTCACGTAAATTTAATACAACCAAGGCTTTTCAATGTGGTGACCACTTATTTATATATACTAATAAATAAAATTGGAGTATCTGTTTGTAATGTCAAAATAATAGGCCCTTTTCATGCTCACATAGTTATTTGCACTATACATATGCCTAAAAATCACTTTATATTTTTTTGTCTGTCTGTTTGTTCCGGGTAATCTTCAAAACGGCTGGACCGATTTGAAAAATTCTTTCACCAATGGAGAGCTATAATGTCAAGGAGTAAATTAGGCTATATTTTATCCCAGTATTCCCACGGGAACGGGAACTACGGGGATAAGGCGACAGAAACCGAAGCAAAGCGAGGGCGGGTTGCTAGTAATTAGTATGGCTGGCATGACAAGACATAGACAAATTTTCCTTTCGTTGTAGAAGACACGTCGTATTCAAAGAGAAGCTATTATAATGATGAAAATATATGGCTTTTATGAAAACAACAAAACGAACACAGTCTCAATTTTATCCTTAATTGTAAATATATATTCATTTTAAATATATATTTCGTTGTGACAAGACATAGACAAATTTTCCTTTCGTTGTAGGAGACATGTTGTATTCAAGAAGCTACTATGTGCATTATAATAATGAAAATATATGGCTTTTATGAAAACAATACAACGAATACAGTCTCAATTTCATCCTTAACTTTAAATATATATTCAAAGATATATTTACCGTGTGGTGACGGAGCAAAAATACAATTCACCACACGTGGGTATCATAAAAGACGGCTAAGGGATGTAATATGCTGATAACAATAATGCAAAAGCAGTAAAATTTGAAATAAACCCTTATACCAAAACGTCTAAATTTGACTTACCCTTATAATTAGTATGACCTGACGCTGCCGGCTATCGCTAGGGCGATGGTCGACAGCGTCAGGAATTGGGACGCGGTCGCAGCCTTCTGCGAGACAGTGATCTCGCGGAAGGAGGCGGCGGATCGCCTGCGTGAGGAGCGCAGCCTTGATGAGGAGATCCGCCGCCGGCGACTGGGGCGGCGCAGGCGCAACTATCTGCGCCTCATGCCGCCTTAGCCGAGGCCGCGGGTGACGTGACCGGGGATTAGTCCGTCACCCGCCGAGAGGCCGACCGCGTGCGGAAAGACCGACGTCCTCCCCGAGGGGGGGACGTCGGTCGATGGGAGGGTACCCCAATAGAGGGTATTCCGTCGGGCCGACCACTGACGACAAGTTAACGCTGCTCCAGTGGTCGGCCCAACGACGAAGGCGACGTGGTTTTCGGGTGGGTCGCGGGAGTTGCGTGCTTAAGCCCCTCTGTCGCCCCGGACGGAGTGGTGCGGAGGCGCGCCGACCACGACCCACCCACAAAAAAAAAAAAACCCTTATAATTAGTAGGTCAAATTCCAAAAAAAGTAGGCCTGATCCCAACAGTGGGATATATGTGGGCTTAGATGATGATATGTCATAAAATCAAAGATATTAAAATAATCGACAATACAAAACCACATGAAATCTTTAAAATTTTAATATTTCAAATAACTTTGTCTATACTTTATCGAATGTTGTTGAAATCGACCCAAAAGCAATAAAATCCTTATATCTGTAGTCTGTAAAACTTAGGAATAACGGACAGCAATATTGGAAATCGAGGCATACATGTTCAATTTTTTATATTATGTGTACCCAATCTGCTTGAAAACTAAAACTTTTGTAGTCTTATACGATTTCCAATATCGCCGTGTTCAAGCTACCACACCCGCTAAAATATCATATTAGTATCCGACAATAAGAATTACTCCATTTAACACTAGTGAAACAAAGCCGGTCCTTCAAAGTTCAACCTCGCTTCTAATATTACAAAAGTTAGGCCCACAACTTAGCTGTAATACCTCTAGTAACGTTCACGTATTTGTAAAGTACAATATTAAATTGCCGACCACTAGAGCAGTATCATTTACAAACGGCTTCATTTAATTCAGAAACTACGGTTTCTCGTGAAACAAATAACAGAATATACTTAAACTGTTTAAATTCAAAACAAACTGTATACATTTTGATGTAAAAGTTGCAGATATATTTGTGAAAACTCATATTAGTTGGTTGCCGGAGTTAAAGGGATTATTCCACATATGTCTGGATACGACAGATAGCCGGTGTGGAAGCGAGATAAATATACACCTGTAAGCTAGTATTCTCTCTTGAAGAAATTAGCAATTAAATAGTTTAACGGCTTTATTGTTTTCGAGCGTATGTTGTAATTAGTGGTGTAGTAACTCATAAACTTGTACAAAACTTATGTACTTAAGTAAGTAATTCAGGTACGTTATGGTTTCTGTTAAGGTTTAACAGAAGATTATTTGAAATAAAACTGATTATACGCATTTTATCGCGTTTGTATTTGATTTTAATTTTGCGACAAGTTGAACACTTTCCAGCGTTTATATAATAAATACATATATTCACGCCTCTTCCTCATAGGGTTAGGCAGAGACCACTTCCTTCCACTTGCTACGATCTTGACATACCACTTTCGCCTTCTCCACATTCATTAATTGCCTCATACATGTTCTTCAATTCAGGGTACTCCTAATCTGGCCTTTCTTAAGAACGTCCCCGATTTGATTGTGGAACGTCCGCCTCGGTCTTCCCCTTCCAACACTTCCATTCACATTCGCCTTATAAATTCTCCTTGTTAGTCTCCTCTCATTCATTCTCTCTACATAACCGAACCAACTTAAAATACCTTTCTCAATCCTTGTCACTACATCTACATTCACACTACAACGTTCTCTATTCACCCTGTTCTATCATTCGATTTCACACAAATCATGCTCCTCAGCGCTCTCATTTCCACAGTATTTATTCTACTTTCGTGCTTCTTCTGCCATACCCAGCTCTCACTCCCATACGTTAGGATTGGTACAAGGCCTCCTCTATGCACAGCCAGGTGAGCCTTCTTAGACAGACTTTGGCTGCCAATAAAGGTGGGCAAAGCACCATTCACCATATTTCCTTTACACATTCTTCTTGCAATATAATTTTCACATTTACCATCTCTCGCAAATGTAGATCCCAGATATACAAACTCTTGCAGTTGTTCTAATATAAACGTAATAAAATCCTTAAAAATAGTTTTATTTCGAATCATCAAAAATCATTTTACTATTACTAATCAATATTAAAAGTTAGTATTTTCTTAAAAAAATTGTTAATATTTTAAGTTTATAATTTAGAAAACAATAAATCGAATTGATAATTATTGTTTAGAAAAATGTCTTTTGCCACTAACATTATAGTTTTGGACTATATTAAAGTGAAAAATTCTCAATCTAAATTAAAGTAAATTCTATTTTAGTTTTTATGGTTTCACTATAAAATCGTAACATTTAAAACCCTATTAACATTTTAAACTTTCAAATTTAAAAAAAAATACTTTGCAATAAACTTTCAAGAGAGAGCACTAACTTTCAAATTGGTAAAAGAAAATTTTCCTAACTTTATAAATTGGTCGTAATATTTCAGATCTTTGAAATATAAACTGTATTTCGAATTCCTTAAAGTTCATTACAAAGTTATGTACAATGAACTATTTCATAATCATTATAAAAATCTATTGATAGTAAAAAAATATTATATATAATATTATTTACCTATATTCATGACAAATTAGTTAATTGTACATTATAAATATATAAAACCTCAAAGTTAGAATAACGAACATTTAAGACATGAAAAAAAAAAATCACACAACAGCGAAAGAGAAACAAATATACAAATAGCATAATTAAACACATCATATAAAGCCAAAATACATGCATTGTATATAGGCATGCTTAAAATAATATTAATATATACAATATCACAATATAATATACAGAGCGCATATTATACCTACTGAAAGCTCGATATTTCTAATATAATATCCTTACTACGGTTATAGGCGACTGTTGTTTCTTTCTCAACATCAAGACAAAGGATCGGGGTACTATACAATTTCTGGAAACTAAGCTGCCGTATTGGTAAATGCTAATAATTATTTTATTTGCTCAATAACATACGTTTATTGCTGTATATATTGCTGTATACAATTAAAATAAAAAAGTTATACATAAGAAATAATTTCATCTCCTATTATGTTACTTGTATATTAATTAATAACAGAATCAACATTAAAAGTATGCATATTAAGCGTAAATTTTATATCGTTTTATTGTAAAATTATTAAAAAAAACTAAAATTTTATGATCGATGAAATCTGGAACTGAAGCGAAAATCAAAATCATTCATCGTAAAAAAAATCAATCAAAATAAAATGGGTCTATATTAAAATTTTAAACGTGTACATATACTGTCAATTATGTAGCACGCATTTAAAATATTTTATGATTATAACGCAGGTAATAGAAAATATTTTAAAAAGTAGAAAATTTCAAATAATACTTTTTTATTAATATATTTTAAGTACCATTAAATACCGTATCCCATTGAGGTTTACGTCACAGGCAAACTATCGAGCATGGTAACAATTTTTTTTCGAACAAATATCTCCCATAATGAACATTCCATTGCCATGCATAGTATGAAAAAATACTACAATTTCTTGTAGCAAACAACAAAAACAAAACGTTCAGCGGGTACCCAGAGAGTGCAGAATCAATTTACAGTGTACAACAAACACAAAATCATCTCATTAATAATATTTGTGCATATCCAATATACAATCAAACCAATATGTCACTTCCAATTGACCTATAGAGACCCAATTTAAAAATAATACATTTTTTAACACGTCATATATTTCATTCAGGAAAAAAGAAATTCATTTTTATTAATATCAACTTTATTACATGACAATTATCGTCAACCATTAGTACATATTGTTAAATGACATTGCGGCGTACGCGGCAGTTCTACGAGGATTCTTCCATGATTTAAAACACATGGATACAATAAATATACTTACCGGTAGATGTTTGTATATCAATATTGATTCTAATTAAATTTTTAACTACGTATTAACTAACTTATGACATTTTGTATGATAGGATGCATGATAGGATCTAATGACTAATCTACGGCAAGAACCAGGGTCAGCGATGACGAGGATTCCGGCACAATTCAAGCAAATCCCGTACAAATATCAATATACAGGTGAAATACTAAAAAACAAGACTGCCGCATATTCCACAATGCTATGCAATTTTCATTACATTTACAGATTAGAAGATTTAAATAAAAAAATCGATAGAACGAAGTTAATATACAAAAAAAGGAAATAAAACAAACAAGAGTAGAAAACGAAAATAATGTTCAGAAATTTTAGTGTTAATTTTAGTTTTGTCTTTTAATCACACTTACCAACGACAGCCATATATTGGTTATAAGTAGTTGATTCTTCTCGTCCTATTTGGTTAGACGATGTCAACAAAAACAGAAAGGGCGCAATCAGTATGATGATCACAACGAACTGTTCTATACCGCCGGCGACACAATACTTAAGGGCTGGAGCGGTGCGTGAAAATATTACCTTATCATGCGTTACATAAAAGCTATTTTCACACACCGCCGAACACACAATCTAAATATATATATATATATATAATATATATGCGTAGTTTACAACAATATAACACTGACTCCATGCGACAGATCTGCCGCGAAGGCGGCGCCCCCTGTCCGCGCCCGCCACCTGTAACCTTTACCTTCAAAGTGCAACAAAATGTGTTAGAATAAGTGCTTGTAAACTGTGCTTTATTGTGAGTGTCAAAGTTATCAAAAGTATACGCGTTACCCATTAGAATTAGGATTGCAGGGGCGGGTGGGCGAAGGCGCCATACCCGGCTCCTACCACTTACCAAATTGAGCCAGACGTTTGTGGTCAGGATTTGATTTTTCTCATCCTTATTTTGTAAAAGGTAAGCACGCCGACGCAAGAAAGGAACGAAAACATAAAGTGAACAACAATACTGTGTAGGGATTCTAGCTTTTACCTCTCAATTTTACTTATCGACTTCCAATAAAACTCACAGAAATTATAATCTATATTGAAATTGCTATCAATTATTCGAAATTTTTTTGATAAACTCGCTAGAGAACCAAATAATTGATATAATTACAAGCTTGAATAGTAATAGAAGCTTTATTCGAAGTCAGTTGAGCATGAATGTATAAAACGGACGTAAACACAAAGACATTTTAATCACTTGCCCTCGATTATTTTAGTAATGAATAATCAGATTTCACTAATGCCAGTCGTTAAGACATCAATTAAATACATCCCAGCGAATAATGAGAACAGATTGGTTATGAATGATGTGATTCCATAAGTCAGTTTTAATCTGCCATTTTTAAAAGACAACAAAATGAGACCAGAATATGAGACAAATATTTTATTATTCTATAGCCAAATAACTTGAGTGAATGCAACTTGGATAATAATGAAATAACTACACTCGAATATACGTGTAACGTCATGTTTAACTATCCTGTCTATTGTATTTATCTTTCATTTACTTATTTACCATATGGTGACGGAGTAAGAATACAATTCACCACCCCCTTTCTAATCCGAGGATGACATAAAACTCGACTAAGGGATATATATATATGGCAATAAAATTTAAGGAATACTCGTAACCCTATAGCAACTTTCCTGACCAGCGTAGTAGGTCAACATCCCTCCTATTGCGGAGAAGCCTCGAGCGTATACGAGCTGCGATAATGATATAATGATAATTACTTATAATTTAGTTATATAAAAATGTTGTAATCTATTTATATAAAAAAGCTCGTTGACTGACTCGAAAAAGCCGAGCTGAAACTATACTGAAATTCTAACTGCGAAATTTTACGTACTTTTGTGACGTAAAAAATCACTAAGAAAATACTTTTTACGAAATTCAACCCAAAAGGGATTAAGAAGGAAAAAACTAATTATCCTCTTCTAATTAAATACAAATACACATCAGCAAAAACAAATAAACGCATGTTTCAGCATTTGACAACTTTCATCCCTTAAGAGTGTAAATTAGTGGATAAAATGAGTTCTAGATGGGAGCTTATTATGTGATGTAGACACTCGCCAAAAAGGAATATTCGAGTAATCAGTCCCCCCAAATTTATTATATTCTGCCTTTAGGATATGAACTCGGACGTGAATTTTGCTTTGATATTTTTCACCAACACTAATAATAAAAATCATATTTAACGGCTAAATATCTATAATAAAATATTTATTTATTTATTTAAAACTTCAGGACACAAAAAAAAGGTACATGGCGGACTTAAAATATTATCTTTCTTTTTAACGTATTTCATTAGCTTGATAAGCTTTCTGCTAAATTAAAGTTTATTACTATTCGTTGACAAAAAACCTTTTGCAACCACCCGTTGTGAATTCCTTGTGTCTACGCCAGTCCAGTATTACTCTCAACTCGATTCATATTCGGCTTAGTGCGTTAGACATTACTCTGTGAAATTTTACCTACTCTGTGTTTGTTCTAATTCTTTTTTTTTTTTCTTCGATGTTCGTTACCGATAAAACTACCTATTCAAACTTTAATGTAATCACAAGTAAATCAAACCACAATTTTCAAGAAGGAACTGCGTTTCATTGTGTCAACAGACATAAATTGGCGACCGTGACAGGACGCAATAATTTACTGAAGAGAAAATATTGTAGCTCATATAGGAAGGTACCCACTACCTACAGAACGGCCAGTGCAGATAAGTGCCCCTCCTATCTTTTCCTATTATCCATAATTATATTACTTTTCATCAGATATGAGTAAAGATAAGTTTGATTCTACTGAAACTTTTAAAAGTGACATATCACAAACTTTGCAAGCACTATGTACAAAGCGCAGTTCTATAAAAGGACAGATCACAAAATTTAAAAATTATTTGTCTAATTTAGCTTCTAAGCCTATGCTAAATCCAATTGAATTTGCTGAATTAAATTTAAAGCTAGGCAAATTTGAAACGTTGTCCAATAAGTTTGATGACTTGCAAAGCCAAATAGAAGTTTTTAATTCAAATAATTTGGCTGAAGAGCTTGATGAAAGAGATGACATTGAGCAATTATTTATTGGTAATATTGCCTTTGGGCAAAGTGTCATACAAAGAAGTTCTAATGTAAGAAATGAAGAAGTGAACCGTGACTTAAACTCTTCTCACATTTCAACTCAATGTTCTCTCCATCATCAACATGAGGTGAGTTTTAAACTTCCACAAATTCAAATTAATAAGTTTGATGGCACATATTTCCGGTGGCTTGAATTCAGAGATACCTACATTTCTTTAATACATAATAATGAACGCATCTTACCTATACATAAGTTTCACTATCTAGCCTCTTACTTGGAAGGTGATGCTGCTAGGATTATATGCAACTTAGAAGTAGCTAGTGCAAACTATGAGAATGCTTGGGCATTACTCTGTGAGCGATATGATAATAAACGTTTACTTATTACGCACCATTTAAATTCTTTATTAAATATTAGTACTTTTAACCGGGAATCTGAGCGATCCTTGCGCTTCATGGTGGACCATGTGGCAAAGAACCTACGTGCACTGTCAAGTCTTCATCTACCTACTGACCAGTGGGATGTATTAATCATACACATTATGTGTACAAAGCTTGATAGCCAGACATTATCTAAATGGGAAGAACACCGCAATAGCTTAGATAATATTCCTGATTTAAAACAATTTAACAAGTTCTTGGTAGACCGTGCTGATGTTTTAGAGTCCATTAATCGCAACAAGATAGAATCTAATTCAAAACCTACAATTCATTTACAAAAAAGGGTTAACAATTTTCAAACTAAATCTTTTATCACTTCTTCACAAGAGGGTACTCACAACACAATTAAGTGTGTAGTTTGTAAGGGAGAACACAGAATATATGATTGCCCAATATTTAAAGCTAAAAATATAGATGAAAGAAGAGCAGAAGTGACTAAATTAAATCTTTGCCTAAATTGTCTTCGTCCAGGTCACTCTGCTCGAACATGCCATCTGGGCCCCTGTCGCGAATGCAAGCGAAGGCACAATACTTTAATTCATGTTCCTATCCCATTCCACACTGCTGATGCCAATGCCAGTGATAATGTCAATAGCACACACCAAAGTTCTATCTCGGCCTTTGCCAAACAACATAATGAAGTGTTTTTGTCAACCGTACTTATTGATGTGTGTAATCCTCTGACTAATGTAACTGAACGTGTTCGTGCACTGCTGGACTGTGGAAGCCAATCTTCTTTCATAACAAGATCCCTCCAGCAAAGATTATCTATTATTGCCACCCCTATAAATACATTAAATATAGTAGGTATTGGCAACTTTTCTAATAACCAAGTGACTGAAAGTTGCCAAGCTAACCTTATTTCTTTACAAAGCTCTTTTAGCCTCACATATAGTTTTCTTATCCTCGATGAGTTGACTGGTAAACTCCCCAAGTCTTTTATTGATGTCAGTCAATTTTATACACAATTAAAGAATTTTAAACTTGCTGATCCTAAATTCAATCAACCAGCAGAAATTGATGTCTTACTTGGTGCTGATATATTCTGGGACATTCTCGGCTGTGAGCAGCATACTCTTGGCCCCAAGCTTAAATTGAGAAGTTCCCAGTTTGGTTGGTTAATAACTGGCCCTATATATTCTAACAGCACACAACTTAAGACGCTTCAGTGTCATGCAACTACTAACAATAAGCTTAATTCATATAAGAACTTAGATAAACAAATTGCTAAGTTCTGGGAGTTAGAAGAGCTTCCTGAAAGGATGTCTTTTAGCGAGAGCGAGCAAGAGTGTGAGAACCATTTTGTATCTCACACTACTCGACTATCTTCAGGCAGGTTTTGTGTACGGCTACCCCTGAAAGGTTCACCTGATTGTTTAGGTGAATCCTATAATCTGGCTAAAAGAAGATTGCTTTCACTAGAGAAGCGATTTCATAGACAGCCTAATGTCAAATTACAATATTTTGATTTTATTCAAGAATATACTGATCTTAAGCACCTTTCTATATCATCAATTTTAAAGCCTGAACCATCTTACTTCTTATGCCATCATGCTGTTTTTAAAAACAGTGAGTCTACCCAGACTCGTGTTGTATTTGATGGATCTGCCCCAACGACTTCTGGCTATTCCATCAATGATATACTCATGACTGGCCCTAATATGCAGGATTCTCTTCTTTCCATACTAATCAGAGCTCGTCAATACAAATATGTCCTTACTGGTGACATTGAAAAGATGTACCGTCAAGTGCAGGTACATGAAGATGACCAAAACCTGCAGCTCATTTTATGGAGGAATGATGAGACAGAGCCTGTCCAGACGTTAAAACTTGGTACCGTTACTTACGGACTTACCAGCTCCAGCTACTTGAGTACCAGATGTCTTTGGCAATTAGGTGAAGAGTGCCATGATCCTACAATTAAAACAGTTATACAACATGATTTCTATATAGATGACTTATATACAGGCTGTGATTCTATAGAAGAATTGAAATATATATATAAGTCAGTTGTGGAAACTTTAAAGCATGGTTGCTTTAATCTGCGCAAATTTAAGTCAAATATACCATTTATTTTCAATTTATCTAAATCTAATAATACTGATAAGCTAATCACTAGTGAATCTTCCAGCACCCTAGGTATGGGCTGGAATCCAGATTCAGACAGCATTCATTTTACTTTAAAGATTCCAACAAAAAATGATGTTATAACTAAAAGATACATTCTATCATCATCATTTAAAATATTTGATCCTATGGGATTGTTAAGTCCATGTATAATTTTACCTAAAATTTGGATTCAGTCCCTATGGCTTCAAAAAATTGGATGGGATGAGCCCGTCCCTCAAACTATTTCAACTTCTTGGGTCAAATTCCTAACTGCTTTACCATCTATTGCAAAGTTAAGCATACCTAGACTGGTGTTTTGCAGTGTTTCAGATGAGGTTGAATTACACTCTTTTTGCGATGCTTCGCAATCTGCGTATGGTGCTTGCATATATGCCAGAAGCGTGGATGCAGACAACCATGTGACAGTCCGACTACTTTGTGCGAAGTCCAAGGTCGCTCCAATTAAGGCAACAACCATCCCTCGCCTTGAACTCTGTGCAGCACTACTTGCAGCTAAGTTATGCAAAATTGTACAAGAATCTATGCGTAACAAATCAATTCGTTTTTACCATTGGTCCGATTCGACAGTTGTATTGGGCGGGCTAAAAACTAGTAATCGTGATTTAAAGACCTTTGTCGCAAACCGAGTTGCTGAAATATGCAGTACGACCAACTCGAGTTTATGGCGATATGTGCCTACCGCGTTAAATCCGGCAGATCTTATATCAAGAGGTGTCTATCCTGACCAAATTAAGGATTGCCATTTATGGTGGTGTGGCCCTAAATTTTTATCATTGCCTGAGGCTGAATGGCCTATATTGAAATCACCTACAGACTGTGACTTACCTGAATTAAAAGCTAACATTGCTACAGCTTCAGAACCGTTCATAGTTATTAGTAATTACTCCAATTTTAACAAATTAAGAAGATCATTTGCTTATGTTTTAAGATTTGTAAACAATGCTAAAAATCCTAATTCTAAAGTCACGTCCACATTAACTGTAGATGAGTTATATAATTCATTTTGTCATCTTGCACGTTTATCCCAGCTACAGTCATTTGCATTAGAATATGACTTACTGTCTAAAGGTAAGGGTTTGAGCCCTAAATCTAGTCTGTTGTCCTTGACTCCATTTTTTGATAATAAATTAAATATAATTCGTGTTGGTGGTCGTATTGACGCATCAGAATTCAATTATAATAAGAGACATCCTATTCTTCTTCATGCGTCTGATCATTTCACCAAATTGTTCTTTGACCATGAACATAAGTGTAATTTGCACGCTGGCCCACAGCTATTACTGGCTTTAGTTCGTGAAACGGTATGGCCTATAAACGGCAGACATTTAGCTCGTCGTACCGTTTTCAATTGTGTTGTTTGCAGGCGACATCAAGGTAGGACAACCCATCCCTTGATGGGCAACTTACCCAAGCAGAGACTTACGGTTGATTTTCCATTTAATACAGTAGGAATAGACTTTGCCGGTCCATTCTACATCATGAACCGCAAGGGACGTGGAGCTAGGGTAATCAAATGTTATCTCTGTTTATTTATTTGTTTAAGATACAAGTGTAGTCATTTAGAGGCTACTAGCGATCTCACCAAAGATGCATTTATTATGACGTTTCGTCGTTTCGCAGCTCGTCGCGGTAAGCCGTCCGAAGTTTTTTGTGACAACGGTCGGAATTTTGTTGCCACAGCTAAAGAATTTGGCAAATTCATTAAGACCAATAAAGCTTCTCTATCTGATTTTGCAAGTCAAGAAGGTATAAAATTTTTCTTTTCTCCTTCTTACGCACCACATTTTGGTGGTATATGGGAAGCAGGCGTAAAGTCCGCTAAACATCACATAAAGCGCGTAATGGGCAATAGTCACTTAACTTTTGAGGAACTAACCACTTTATTCGCTCAAGTAGAAGCCATATTAAATAGCCGACCCATGTGTCCTTTGTCTCCTTCTCCTAATGAAATGTCAGCTCTTACCCCTGGGCACTTTTTAATTGGTCGGCCTTTGACTGCGCTACCTTTGCCTCCAATCGTCGAGCAAGGTTCAAATGAAGCAAAGAGATATGCTCGTATGGAAAAAATACGACAGCACTTTTGGGATCGCTGGCGGAACGAATACGTATCTCAACTCCAGCAACGTACCAAGTGGAAGAAAAATACTTGTAGCCTAAAGTTGGGCGATATGGTTTTATTGAAAGAAGATCAATCTCCTCCACTATGCTGGCGTCTAGGCCTAATTGAGAAGCTGTATGCCGGGCCAGACAATATATCTCGAGTCGCTGACGTCAAGACTACCACAGGAACTATTCGGCGCCCCTTTACGCGCCTTTGTCCGCTACCTACGCTAGAAGACTACAATGGTTAAAGCTCTTCGGCTGCAGACCTTCAACGAGGGGGAGGATGTCTACGCCAGTCCAGTATTACTCTCAACTCGATTCATATTCGGCTTAGTGCGTTAGACATTACTCTGTGAAATTTTACCTACTCTGTGTTTGTTCTAATTCTTTTTTTTTTTTCTTCGATGTTCGTTACCGATAAAACTACCTATTCAAACTTTAATGTAATCACAAGTAAATCAAACCACAATTTTCAAGAAGGAACTGCGTTTCATTGTGTCAACAGACACCTTGTAAATAGCTAAAGAATTCTCGTCTATTCTGTTAATATTATTTTCTATAATCGAAAAGGACATACATATGGTTTTTATATCAGTGGGACTGCTTATGTCATTAATCTTTATTTATAAATTTCGTGTGTACGTATGTCACTGAACTCCTCCTAAACGGCTGGATTGATGTTGATGAAACTTTTTGTGCGTGTTCAAGGGGATTCGAGAATGGTTTACATTCACAATTGGACCCGATAGGTAGCGCTCTTCGAGCAGGGCAATAACATAACTTGAGAACGACTTCACCGATTTCGTCCATCTTTCTTTTTAATTTTCTAATACTTTGAAAAAGGATTTTACGGCAAAAATATTAAGAAGTTGCGCAGAAAATCAGAGAATTTAAGAAAACTTAACGAACCTAGTCGTTCTAGGTTATTTATCCATACTGCAACTAAACGGCTGGATGGATTTCAATGAATTTTGTGAATGTTTTCAAGTGGAGGCCTGGGTGATTTAGATTCACAAATCAGCCCGGCAGTTATAATCCTTTAGTCATCTTTTACGACTCCCACGGGCATAATAGAGAGTGTTGAATTGTATTTTTAAGCCATCACCATACGATAATCTATGGATACATTGCAAGGCAATTCATTTTTTTTATTGATAACTAGCTGACACGACGAACTTCGTACCGCCATAATTTTTTTTCGTAAATATATTTTCTAAATTTCTGCAAATAAAGTCTGTAATAGACGAATCATAACGGCTTTGCGGGAAAGATTAATTGGTCTTGGATTCAACAAATTACTGAATATTGATTTAAAAAAAATATATGTAATTATCAAATTTTCAACCATACTTAATCATAGACAAAATTACGTTTAGCTGTCATTTGCTTTTTGTTATTACATAGCAAATGCGTTTTTGTTATACCACGTTTCATAGTGACTTGCATTCTCTTTGAGATTTTATGTCATGTCACACGGGAACGCGATCGAACGGTATAAAAAGTATCCTATGTCCGTCTCCTGGATCTAAGGTACCTCCCCACCGATTTTCAGCCAAATCGGTACGGCCGTTCTTGAGTTATAAATAGTGTAACTAATACGACTTGCTTTTATATATATAGATATTATCTTTTACTGTTATTTACAATAACTTTAGTAATATTATATAATTTACTTTTCGCTCAGTATTCTTTATTTGTCCCCTTTTTTGGGTAAGCATTTTGTCCATTTTAACAAAAGACATGAAAATTTTAAGTAAAACCAAAGAAAATGTATCTATATGATATATAGAATCGGTGATAATTTGATAATATAGGTTACATTGATGTGTAAACTGCCTTAGGTTATACCTAACACTTATCTGCTATCAGTAAAAATGGGTTCGTTTAATGTGATTTAAATTACTAGATAAATTAAAACAGTTAAAGTTTCTTGATTATGCAAGGTATCTTTACTAATTAACCGCAATTTATCAAGTTATCTTTATGAAACAATCCCAAACATTTGAAAATTATTCTTCAGGCTTTTATACGAGCTCGAAAATTCATTTTTCATTTCAGCTTATACATGTCTCATTGTTGGACTCGAGTCTCATTAAAGGATGCAAACGATACGTCGATGTTTTTGTAATATCGATGTTTCAATAAAAAAACATCGATGTTTAGTATTGTAAAACATCGATTTATCGATGTTATTTTATACGATGTTTTGCCTGCATGATTTAATATGTATGGTACTTTTAGCAAAGCTTGTAAAAAAAGATCCTCTCATCACGCAAATGTAAAAAATATGCTTCATTTAGCTAAAAAAAAGTAAATCCTGCTAAGTACGAATCGGAATCGCGCACGTAGGATTCCGTACCATTATCTATAAAAATCGCTTTTATTGTAAGGGAAAAGCAAATATTTAAGAGGGTCTTAAATATTTGTTTTTAGTATTTGTTGTTATAGCGGCAACAGAAATACATCATTTATAAAAATTTCACTGTCTAGCTATCGCAGTTTTTGACATACAGCCTGGTGACAGACAGACGGACGGACAGATAGCGAAGTCTTAGTAATAGGGTCCCGTTTTTACCCTTTGGGTACGAAACCCTAAAAAAAGCTCGTCGTATAGATTCGACGACGTTTTCAGGGCGACGTTTTTTGTACATCGATGTTAGTTATCAAACATCAACGTATCGATACATCGGTTTTTTTTCGTTTCCATATTTGCATTCCCAGTCTCTTCCATATTTTCGTTCATTGAACATATTAAAACTGTAGGTGAAAAAGCCAAACGAAATTTTTATGCGCTTACCAGAATTTCAACTTCCACCTGGGGCCTTCGTTTTAACACACGCACGCCAGAGAATGCACTCCGCATTCTCTGGCGAAACAAGCGGGACCTCATGTTAGACAATCTGCATATCACGTCTGGGGTAATATACTATTCGGATCTTGTAGCAACTCGAGATAATTTCCGTGCGTTTAGGCGCTTTTGCCATACCTACTATTGTAACCAAACCTAAAGCTCACAAATAGGTCCATTAAGCTCTGTCCAATCCGTGGTGCTGTACCGCTGCGTTTCACGTAGTTATACAAATTCTTATTTACTAGCTTATTAGCCAACTTTGCTTCATGTCTCCCGCTTTGCATAGGAGGGAAGTGGAATTTTTCCAACTCCTCCTGTTTTTCTTTTCTAATTTTTGTTACGGGTCCCAAGACAATTAAAAGCGTTGCCCGGGACTTCCTGAGGGTCAAACCTCAGTGTCTTATACGGAGACCATTGTGGATCCTGGCTTACAGGAGTTACATTGGTGGGAATGTGTGGTGGGATTAGTTACAAAAAAAGTCTCCTCCATAATAAAAGGGATAATGACCTATTATAACACGCTGATCAAACGTGTTGGTATAATTCAAGGTCGTTTTAATGTCAAGGTTACCTTTCCTTTAATCCTTTACTCGTATTTTATGACAACCACGACAGACAGTGGTGAAAAGTATTCTTACTCCGTCACCACACGAAAAAGCAAGCTCGAACATACTTTTCTAAGATTTTTAGTAATACATATATTTTATTATATGATTCCTGATTTATTTTCAGATAAAAATGAATGAAATAGTTTATATGATGTTATAAATAATGTAACAAGATTTTTTTTTTTTTGAAGGACGGCCACAAATCTCTTGAGACGATTAATATGACATGTTTATGCTTAAGTTTTAGGAAAGATATAAAGTAGATCCTATGTAAGGCAATAAAGTTTGAAGATAGCATCTGATAAAACTTTATGATACAGAAAGATTTATGTATCGAGGGGACAGCTCAATTGATTGATTGGGAGAGTTACTTGTTTTATGTTGAATGTTGAAATATTTTTCGGTTCATCATTAATTTTCCAGTAAAATAATTGCTTGGAAAAAGATTGACTAATCTTTTTCCAAGCAATTATTTTACTGGAAAATGTTTCTAGTTTTCTATTAGTTGTATTGGATATATAATTTCGGGGTCTTTTTGCATATAGTCTGTATTGACTTTTAATAAAACCTCTTTGGCTGCAATAGTTGCATCTGGCTAGTTTTGATACCATTAACACATTTAAAAAAAAAAAATAATTTAGTAAAATATTGTTTCCCACCGTTTTTCTTTTTATTTTCCATTCTATGTGAATCTAATGTAAAAATTAGATACGTTTAAATTGTACTACAAAAAAGGGAGAAATGCAACGCAAGCCGCGATAAATATTATAGTAAATACTTCTGTGTAATTTTAATTATAATGTACGTGTGGCATTTATCCATATTTCAGATTTAAAACTAGAAATTAATAAATCATCAAAACATTTAATTGTACCAAATTTTTATTTATTTTTTTACTTGTTTACATGCTACATAAAATATTTATTTATAATTGAAGGCAAATAATGAACTATGACATAGTGTGTGCTTGCATGTTTCTATATCAAGTTTTCCTTTACTTCCAAGAATTCTTAGGTCCTCTAGGAGCCTCTTGGTGCATACCAAGAGACTCCTTAGCTATTGACTTTTAATCGAATTATAACCTCAAACTGGCAAAATCTTGTGGTAAGGTATCTCGCCGTTAAGTCTCTAGTAGCCGAAAAAATTTAACTTTATAATAAAACGCCAATTGTTAATAATATATAACACATCTACAGCTACACTTGTAAGTAAATTATATCGCTTTTTTGACATTCCTACTATCGTTAGGGAAAACTATGTATAGTCTTGTATAGATGTTATATACATATCATATCCCTTAGTCGCCTTTTACGATACTTACGGGCAAGATATAGTGTGGGGAATCGTATTCATATTCCAGCACTATACGGAAAATATATATAAAAGTTTCATTCTAAAACCCGAAATTCATAAACTAATAAATGTAATCATCGTCATCATTATCACAGCCCACAAACGTCCCACTGTTGGGCTCGGGCCTCCTCCACAATGGGAGGGAATTTGACTTACTATACCATGCTGATCAGACATGTTGGTATAGGGTTTCATTTCGAGTTTTCTCTAGCACAGCTGTTATGTGCATATTATATCCCATAGTCGTTGTAAGCGACGCGAATTATGCAGAATAAAAATACCTATGTATTCAAAATTGTAAATAGTAGGCATTCTATTGTTGCTATGCAGGTGCGCGCTGGGGTGACTGGCGCGCGGGGTATTTGGACGCGCGGGGAGAGGTTTCCGCGCGCTCCCGCGCTCACGCACTGAGATTTGCGCGCCCTTTTTGTTACTCTCTCAAATTCTACGGCACGAATAGGTCTAGATACGAGCCTTAAGCTATATTGTATTCTGTTTATATTGTTATAGTCTATATTAGTTGTTAATTATTCATTTTAATTCTCCTGTGCTGTTTACTGTTATAAATTAGTCAATAATATTCAAATAAATCAGTTTCTCTCAACACATCAATACTTTTTTGGCGCCAACGAGTCATTACATAATTCCTCACCGACTGCACACCGGTGAAATCCCCGGGCGTCGCCTTCAGTCGTCTTTTACGACATCCACGGGTAAGATAGAGAGTGGTGAATTGTATTCTTACTCCGTCACCACCGTGGAAAATAAATGTAATAGATCTTATAAATACGATGTTAGTGTATACAAGATTAAATTTACACGACAATAAACTTGGAAATCAAACAATTCTCAAGCAAAGCACATTTGTTCCATTGAAGGTAACCTCAATATATTAAAATACGTTCAGAATTATTCAATACAGCGCTCCGAACAAAAGTGTTGTCTGAAAGGAACGCGATGCAAAGTTGCGATGCCTAAGGCACTATGTCCTTACTTTACTGCACTAAGAAGAATCTTCCCCGTGTTTTAAATATTGTCTTGTTTTTTTATATTTTGTATTTTTTCATTTCCAGAGAATTTTAAAACAACGTGCATAGATTCTCATTGTCGAAATATTACTGTCATTTATCTATATATATAAAAAAATCGTATTAGTTACACTATTTATAACTCAAGAACGGCTGTACTGATTTGGCTGAAAATTGGTACGGAGGCAGCTTAGAACCAGGAGACGGACATAGGATTTTTATCCCGTTCGATCGCGTTCCCGCGGGATGTGACATAAAACGTCAAAGAGAATACAAGTCACTATGATACATGGTATAACAAAAACGCTTTTGATATGTAATAACTAAACGCAAATGACAGCTAAACGTAATTTCTTCTATGCTTAAGTATGGTTGAAAATTTTATAGGTCCCGTTATCTTTCCTGACAAAGCCGTAATGGTTCTTCCATTAAAGACTATATTTTCGGAAATTTGGAAAATATATTTACGAAAAAAATTGTGGCGGTACGTAGTTCGTCGGGTCAGCTAGTCTATATATATAAATGAAAGTCGTGTTAGTTACACTATTTATAACTCAAGAACGGCTGAACTGATTTGGCTGAAAATTGATGGAGAGGTAGCTTAGAACCAGGAGGCGGACATAGGATACTTTTTATCCCGTTCGATCTCGTTCCCGTGTGACGTCACAAAAAACGTCTAAGAGAATACAAGACACTGGGAAACGTGGTAGATATAATAAAACGCATTTGATATGTAATAACAAAACGCAAATGACAGCTAAATACGTTTAGCTGTCATTTGTGTATGATTAAGTATGATTGAAAATTGATAATTATAATTTTGTCAGAAATCAATAATCAGTAATAATCGGTAATTTTTATTCTCTTTGAATCATTATTAACAATGCCAATTAACAATAACAAAACAAGATAATTGAATCTTTATCCATTAGTGATTATATTTTCAGAAATTTAGAAAACATATTTACAAAATAAAATTATGGCGGTACAAAGTTCGCCGGATCAGCTAGTACCAATTAAAAACGTTAAACTATTAAACGTTTTGTGGAAAAGATGTATATCTCTTCTTCTAATTCTCTAAACGGGCTCGAAGCTCCTCCCTAATGGGAGGAAAATTTATCTACTATACAATACTATCTTTCGTGTGGTGACGGAGTAAGAATACTATTCACCGCTCCCTATCTGCCCGTGGATATCGTAAAAGACGACTAAGGGATATAATATGCACCTAACATCTGTGCAAGAGAAGAAAAACTCGAAATGAAACCCTATACCAACATGTCTGACCAACATGGTATAATAAGTCAAATTTCCTTCCAATGTGCAGGAGGCCTGCGCCCAACAGTGGGACGTATATGGGCTGCAATGATGATGATGATACAATGCTGGTCAGACATGTTGGTATAGGTTTTTATTTCGAGTGTTCCTTCTTTAGTGCAGATGTTATATTCGTATTATATCCCTTAGTCGCCTTTTACGACATCTACGAGTAAGTTATGAAGTGGCGACTTGTATTCTTATATCGTCACCATACGGATAATTGTATTTTTATCCGTCACCACTGCAAGATACACGAGATATTTATTAAAGAAATAAAAATTCCATAATGACAATCGTCTTTAACTTACCCTAATTACATTTAATTAAAAATAATCCGGTTCTTTAATATCATTTTTAAAGCTCACGACGCTACTTTTACATCTAAGGTAACTACCATTACAGATATCAAGAACGTAAACTTAAACGCAATCGTTAAGGTTACGGTGTTTGCGGACATAAACTCCCGTTGCCTTCCAAGTCATAAACTGACCGTCAACATTATAATTAGTGAAATTTGTAATATACAATATTTGTTCTTAAACCAAAATTAATAATGAAAAAGACAATTCCAGTTAATTTTTACACGTTTGCAGCCTTAATAAAGATTATTAAAATCTATATAAATAAATAAAATTTAAATGTATGTGTCATCATCATCATCATCGCAGCCCACATACGTCCCACTGCTGGGCTCGGGCCTCCTCCGCAATGGGAGGGAATTTGACCTACTATACCATGCTGGTCAGACATGTTGGTATAGGGTTTCATTTCGAGTTTTCCTTCTCTTGCACAGATGTTATGTGCACATTATATCCCACAGTCGTCTTATACGACATCCACGGGCAAGATAGGGAGTGGTGAATTGTATTCTTACTCCGTCACCATACGGACAGTGTATAATGTTAATGCAATGTCTGTGTATAATGTTAAAATAGTAGGTTTTTTTAATGCTCACACGGTTATTTATACAATATTGCTGCCTAAAAACCACTTTAAAAAATTTCTGTCTGCCTGTTTATTCCAGGTATTCTTAAAAACGGCTGATCCGAACTTGGTTATATTTTACTACTAGATAACGCTGTATATTTTTTTGGATGTTTCCGTGTAGTGGGTTTTGGTTAATGCCTTTAGTATCACCGCACCTCATTGCACACATTCACACTCTTCACTTTCTTCACGATAGGCAGCCTAACATAAGTTCATGAACGGCAGCATCACTTACCATCATTTTTGTTCGTTTGCCACTGTTTACAATTTAATGAATCCATGACTCTTGGTATTAAAGATCGTAACATATACTGCTATCTGTGCAGTTAAATTATTACTTAAACGCCTTAATTAAACAAGGAAAAGTTTACTTGAGAGTTTAAAAATAAATTAAGATGACTCCGTCCAATTATTACCCGTGATTGCCGGGAGCGTATCAGCAAAAACAAAATGGAAACTAATTTAATTTCTTCTTGTTATTTAAATTTATTTGACTTCACGAAGAACGAAAACTCATGATTATGTTTGATTATAATGCTCTGTAATCTTTTGTGTGTTGACAGAGTAAAAATACAATGGTCACTAACCTTTACCGTAGGTAAATGTTAGTGACCATAACGCAAATTCAAAAATAGAATATATTTTTTTAAAGAATATATTTTTCTTTTTTTAAAAAGAAAACAGCCTACACTAAGGAAATAATCCTTGTATTGCGGGGGACTTAACAAACATATATTTAACGGGCATAAATGCCATCCAGACTCAGAACAGCAGTTCGTGAATAGCACAGTGTTATCCAACGTAGAATTGGAACACACAACACAAGCACGGAAGATCGGTATCTTAATTACTACGCCATCTGTCTTACTTTAGGAACAGATGAATGAGCAGTGTCTAGATCGAAGTTTTTTTTTTTATTGCAAACGGTGGCAAACGAGCAAACAGTACACCTGATGGTAAGTGTTGCTGCCGCTCATGGACCTTTACAAGGCCGTTGCCTACCGCGAAGAAAGCGAAGGGAGTGTGAATGCGTGCATTGAAGCTTGGTGATACCAAGGGCACCACCAAAACCCTCCACACGCAATCACCCTCAGAAAGTTGGGCTTCCGGCTCTCTCGCTCACCGAACGAAGCGCAGTAACAAATTGCTACTACTCAGACGTTAATTTTCTGCGAGAGCATGGTACTGCCCCGGACGGACCGGCCCGCGGCTGTAGACAGATAACTGTCGACAGTGTGGTCCTACCACTCCTAAGTGGATAACTATCACTCATTGACCTGTGTAACAACATCAGTAGTCAGATCGCTGCCTACCATAAAGGTATAGGCCTCCGGTTCTCTCGCTCACCAAAGTATTAAACTGCTACAACTCAAACGTTGATTTTCTGCGGGAGTATGGTACTAGCTAATACGTACCGGCTATTTATGGCTGTAGATAGAAAACTGGCAGTACTACGATATTACTAAACTCATATCCTACCTGTCTTGTAGGTAATCTATATCATCATCATCATTTCAGCCTATCGCCGTCCACTGCTGGACGTAGACCACCCTCATGTTACGCCACAATGTGCGATCCTGGCCGCCTGCATCCAACGACACCCAGCAACTCTCACTAGGTCAGGTCGTCGGTCCACCTGGTGGAGGTGTCGTACATTGCGTAGTCCGATACGTGATCGCCACTCGAGAACCTTTTTTCCCCAGCGGTTGTCGGTTCGTCGAGCGATGTGGCCTGCCCATTGCCACTTCAGCGTGCTAATTCTTCATGCTATGTCGGTTACACCCGTTCTTCTGGGGATTTTCGTATTCCGGATTCTATCTCGCAGAGGAATCCCGAGCATAGCCCGTTCTATAGCACGCTGAACGACTTTGAGCCTTGTTATGAGGCCTACATTTAGGGCCACGTTTCCATACCGTAAGTCATCACTGGTAACACACACTGGTCGTAACCTATATCATTCAGCATTAATTTTCCTCTTCTGGATGAGATCCCATAATTGATAAAGATATACATGGGTTGAGAAGAAGAAAAATTTCATCATCATAGTCTCAGCCTATGCCCCACAGCTGGGCTCAAGTATCCTCTACAATAAGACAGAAAATGACCTTCTACACTACGCTGTTGGTATACAATTTCATTTCTAGTTTTCATTTACTTAAGCACTTGTTACATACAAATCATATCGCCTAGTCGTCTAATACCCACAAGCAAGATGGTGAATTGTATTCTCACTCTGGCACTATACGGAAAAAGAAGATTTTGTATTATCAATATTTAAATTATATAAATAGCTATTAATAAAATGATTAATTGCAACCAATTTATTATATCCATTAATTAAAAGTCAGAATATAAAACAAGAATAATCTAGATAGTCGACGCCTACAAGGCAAGGATTTAATTATACAATTTGTATAATTGTTTTCTGTATATAATAGATAACGAAACAAAACTCGTTACATAACAGAAACAAAACAAAATTTATCATTATTTATCCAACGTTGCAAATTTATTATAATTTTATTCCATAACCTGAGGGATTTAAGTAAATAAACTTATAATATTTCGCAAAACTGACTAACACAATGGAATTTAGCAATCACTCAGTTATTCGCTGAAATATTTTGTAAATAAACATTTTGATAACCTTAGGCAACGTTATATTACATAAGAAAGGGTTCCACGAATGTTTCTGATGAAGACTACAGCGTAAATAACTGAAAAATTATGATGAGAAAATTATACTTAAAATAGACACGTAGATAAATTATAGAAAATACAATCGATTTAACCGTTCCGCTGTGTTGAGGACTCTGTGTATAAATTAAATATTTGCAATAAATTCAAGAATTATATTAGTTATAAATTTCCTAAAGCACGCTAAGTAACCGATTTATTATATAAAATAACATTGTGAAACGTTTAAACTTTTATTTTACTGAAACATCTATATTTTTGTATTAGAATCGTGTTAAAAATAATATATTTTACTTATTAATATATCTTATGTAAGTTCATTATGTGAAACATATACATTATACTTGTATGTTTCAAACGTCAGAACAGATATAAAAAAGTTAAAATACGATGAACTACCTAACAAGTGTGCATTTTTCATAAAATAATGCTTTTAATTCAAATTTTATCTTATGAAAATAATACATTAAAATATTGTGATGTTCAAAATAAGAATTTGGGCTTTTAAAAATTATAAAAAGAAATTACGCAAAATTCCGAGTAAACGCTTGTTTTTTTTATATTCGCATCACACTGGAAGCCTGTCAAGAGGCAATTTTTGACACAGCGGCCGCAAACTGTCAACGACCATCACGCCCGTATACTCTGAAATCTCTTTGACGTTTTAATCCCCGTTCAAGAATGGTATTTTCACGGCAATATGATCCCGTAAATAACATTTTACTTGTCAATTTTAATACACCACAAATATGTAACATAAACATTAAACATATTATAAGGTTTATAACGACCTCTGCCTTTATTAACTATTTTGCAGAAACTCATATGTTAACATTAAAGAGGTTATTTTCAAAAAATTCGAATTTATTATAAATTTATTAAAAAAGTAACTTTGTTTATGGATCGTGTTCTCAAAAGATAAAAAATCTTTATAATCTATTCACTTCTATGATACATATCTGAAACTGATTTTTAACTTCTCATTTCTATATCTACTGTAGAACTGAATAGTTTTAAACTATTTGAACTATTGAATTTTAATATTACTCGACTTCCTATTTAATAACTTTTTGGACGACAACGTTAATATTTCTTCTGACAGTTTCACATTAAATTCAAACCTATTGCAGTTGAGGATAATAAGATATAGTATAATTTTTATATAACTTTATGTAACACAGAAAACTTCTCAAATTGTAACTAATAATGTAATAATAATGCTTCACATACTTTTTTTATTTTCCAAAATGCTCCGAATAAAATGTTAGTAGCGTCCTATTGAAAACGACAAGTAAACTCTGAGGAGAAATTACAGTAAATAATGTCTAATGACGTAACAAGAAACCCTCAACTTCAATAATTGTACCTAAGTAATTTTGTTTTCTTTTACTCATAGGCAAAGGCAAAGAGATTGTAAGTTGATCCTCAACACAACGGTTAGAAGTGGTTTCTGACTCACCACGTCAATGATTTGCTGCAAGGTGAGGCCAAATCTGACTTCTAGTGGCTCGCTCTCGTTGGCTACAGGACGCTCCAGGGTATTGTATGATGCTAGTAAAGCGTTCAAGAGACGCTTCTCGTGGGGACCTTGCTCCGATACTGAAATGCATACAAAAAAAAATAAGAACGGAAATCAGAAAACTAATGTCTTTTTTAAAAATTAAATCTGTACTATGAGTGTTAGAATTTTTCTAGCCCCTTTTTAGGCTTTTGCTTTTTTGTTGCAAACGCTGGCAAACGAGCAAACGGTACACCTAATGGTAAGTATTGCTGCTATTCATGGACCTTTGCAAGGTGAAGGGCGTATGAATCCGTGCAATGAGGTTCGGAAATACTAAAGGCATCACTAAAACCCACCACCCGCTAACACCCTCAGAAAGTTGGGCTTGCTCACAGTATCCATGTTAATAAAAGTTTGACCCGGTGTCTATAAACTAGCATGTATTTCTTCTCTGCTTAACTCGGCGGATTATTCTTTCGTCTTCATTCGACAAACTGATCCGCTGTCAGCCCACCCACATCTATGTAGTTCCCTAAATATATAATGTACCAAAAATATACATCCTCAAAACTTATTCAATAATAAAAATAAGCCAGTTTCTAATATTCAGTTTAAAAATTACGAGGAGAGCTGAGGTGTTATTTTCAAGCAAAATTCATCTTTTCATACTTCTGACGTGGAACTTCATTTTTATCAACATTAAGATCAGACAATGTTTAATACTCTATAATCCTAATTAATATTACGAATGTTACTGAGAGTTTATTTATTTGCTACGCTTTCACTCCTAAACAACTAAACCGATTTTAAAAATTCTTTCACTATTTAGAGTAACCTTAGCTATTTTTATTCCCGTAGGATAACGCCCACTACGCTAAAACGGCAGTAATTTGCTAATAAATAATTATTTACGGTTATTATAACGACAATGAACATTTTTCTTTAAAAAACTAAGGACTATCTTTGAATGATAGACATTACAAACATACGATTAACGTACACAAATTACAACCATACCCAGTACAAAAATGTGTGGTATCGCACAAAATATGGTCTGCTTGGGAATAGAACTCACGACACTAGCACGTTAAGTCAGTATCATAATCATGACCACCATTTGTGCAGTAATTTTGTAGCATGTATGTCGACTCAGTTCCGTAGCAAACCTTAGTTATTGGAAAAATCGACCCAACGGAATACTTTCTAATTCATGTGGAAATGTTTTCCACTATTGAAATGGCGAAACATTTACCTTATCGTTTTTCTAGCTAGATATCCTATCTATTACTACAAATACGAATATAATCTTGTTTGTTTGTTACGCATTCACGTCTAAACTACTAAATCGATTTTAAAAACTCTTTCACTAATGTAGGCTACATTATTAGTGAGTAACATAGGATATATTTAATCCCCATATTCACATGGGAAAGAGATTTATGCGTATGAAACCTCGACAATTTACTAGTCTTTAAATGAATAAATGGTTAACACATTACAAAAAAAGATAAAAGTAAGCCATTAAACCGAATAATTAAGAAATACGGTTCTTTTTACAGAAAATCGGTGGCATCCCTTATGTTTCCTATACGGACAACGTATATTTGCCGCAAGAATAACGACTGGATAAGTCCATCCGTACACCTGAGCTAAAATTGGCCCCTAGCTGATCACTCGCTCCTAAATCAATAGTATAAAGTCTATTTTCCCAGTGCACATAAAATCCACAAGAGTCCGACTGGAAGGATCAGCAATAAACACTCATTTTGGGGGCTTACAATGCTCTTATACGTGATGTATTAAGGCTAGAGTGTAACGAGTATAACGCACTAGTACGGCGGGATTAGTAAGTTAGAAAAGGATGAATATATGTGCTCTATTTCGTTGAGATCGGGGTAATTTATTTGGTTTGGTAAGTTGGTAGGCTTGGAGAGGATTTCAGTATGGCTTAATAGATTTTTTAAGAGTATGAATCTTGTTCGTTCGTACATAAATCTACTTTAAGACGTAAGCGTACGACTTAAATAAATTTCTACTAAGTGAAATATAATAGTATAATTCTTATATGAATAAATGTATTATTAAAAGAATTGAATATATTTTTGCAATCTCATCAACATATTACGTCCAACTGTTGGGATAGAGTCTTCTTCACAGTGGGACGTAAATTGACCAACTTACCATCCTAGGCAGGGCGTTTTCCTTCTCTAACGGTGATGTTATCTGCTTGTTCACTTTGGTCGTCCCCTATGATCACCCATGGGAATGAAAGAAGTAGTTACCATTACGTTTTTACTCCGTCACCAAATATTAAGCTTTATGATATTACATTTTGTCATGTGGTGATCGAGTAAGAATACAATTCACCATTGCGACTACACAGATAGCGTAGTGGTTTAGATACCGACCTACCTTACCAATGTCGCGAGTTCGAATCCCACGCGAGACAACACTTTGTGCGATCCGCAAATTATTGTACCGAGTCTGGATGTAATTTGTGTTCGTTATTTATATATTTGTAAAGTCCCCCGCAACGCAAGGATTATTTTCTCAGTGGTATCTTTTTATAAAAAAAAATCTATATCCTGACCATAAGTATCGTAAAAGACGATTTAGGGATACACTATGTAAGAGGAGGATAACTCGAAATTAAACCTTCTACCAACCCCTTTGACCAGCGCAATATAATAATAATAATAAAGTTTATTACCAAAAAAGTCGTTACATATCAATTTACAATAGTGATCCAAACAAGGCGAAAAGGCCTGTATCTTGGGATTCAGAGCGCAAGTTGATTTAGTAGATGAATATGTAAGATTATTAATTTGTGGTTTATGTACAATTTTACAATTACATACAGATATTAAGAGAGTTTAATTGTATTATGCGTGTGGGTGTATGTGTGGATGTGTATGTATATGTGTGTGTTTGTGTGTATGCGTGCGTGTGTGTGTGTTATTTGAATGGCATTTATTATTATTTCAAATATCACAGAAAAGGTGATTTGTATTCTAGGAGCTTCTCTGTAGTTTCATAGGATAAGGTAAGCAGCCAAGTTTTAACTATATTTTTACAAGTTGAGACGTTACAGTTAAGGATATCACAGTTTCTACATACATTATTGTAAGTATTACGATGAGAAAAAAATATAGTTATCATCTTTTCAGTTCATAAACGTCCCACTGGTAGGCTCGCGCCTCCTCCACTATAGGAGGTTGTCTTTGTTGAAATTGTTCCACTACACCACGCTGGTCAAACATATTGATACAGGTTTTTTTCGAGTTTTCTTTCTTTTGCATAGATGTTATATGGCTCTTACGGCTAGGGCTCCTGCTCAAGGTCTACTCCACGGGCAAGGATGTTGGTAGAGAATTGTATTTTTACTCCGTCACCACACGGAAAATATGTAGTAAGTTATTTTTCCTCCTATGGTGGAGGTGGCTCGAGCCCAGCAGTGGAACGTGAGCTGAAATGGTGATGATAATATTGTAATATTAAACGAATTTGAAGGAAGGGTTATTGTTTTACGTATCTTATATGTTTGCAAATTTTAGAAAAACCCAATTGCAAATTATAAACCTATAGAAACGCAATGGGTTTAGTTGGCAACTAAACTTAATGCGAGTCTGTTAATTCCAAGTTTAGTTTACTATATTTACAGTTCAGCTTTTCAGACAAGTTCTAAATGGTAGTTGGTATTATGAAATCATTTCTGAGGTTTACGCAAGCATTACACATTGTAAATAACTTTACGGATTTTATCGCGTTTGTATTTGATTTTTGATTGTCCGACGTTTAGAACACTAACAGTGTTGTGAGTTTCCAAGGACACTCACAACATTTAGTTACCCATCGCCCAAAAAAAATCCTGTGTTGAATTTCAATATTCACTCGACACGAAAGGTAGCTAGTTAGACTATTATACCATTCCTGCTGTCGAATTTTAAAGTAAATATTATTTTTTTTTTTTGTAGAAACTTCATTATCGCTGGAACATGCTGCAATAGTCGAAATTCTACCATTTATTTTATTTACGCAGCGCCCTAATGGCTTTGGAAAACTTTTGCTGGCTGTTTACGTGTTTCATTTTTATGATATCTCACATAGATGAAAAATAATCTCAACTTTACTGTTATGTGACTTTAATATAATTTTTAATATACAAACTTTAGTTAAGCAAAAGTTATTTTAGTTTATTAATTTATAAAACAACGACCGTCTGCTAGGTTGACCAAGGACAGTTTAAATGTCGTAAAGAGCTGTTGGATGCAATGGGCATAGGACCATTCTAAATAGTATTTTTGTGGGGAAGCCTATGTCCAACAGTGACCGTCGACGGGCTGATGGATGGATGGATGATATTTAGACAAAATATTAACCGCTTCAACCTCGCGGATGACTAAATATTGAAACTATATTGAAATTATTATTTTTATTAAGGCATAGTATTGTAGAAATCCGTGTAGTGACAAAGTAAGAATACAATTCACCTTGCCTTTTCTTGCCCGTGGGTGTCGTAAAAGACTACTAAGGGATATATTATACAAATAACATCTATGCGAGAGAAGGAAAACTCAACATAAATCTCTCTGCCAACGCGTCTGACCGCGTGTTCCATCCATCCATCCAACAGCCAATAGACGTCCACTGCTGGACATAGGCCTCCCCACGAGAATGCCACTCGGAACGGTCCTGCGCCACCTGCATCCAACGGTTCCCTGCGACTTTGAGAATGTCGTCAGTCCACCTGGTGGGGGGTCGTCCTACGCTGCGCCGTCCGATTCGTGGTCGCCACTCAAGAACCAAAATGAGCCCGTGGAGAAGCGGAACTGCCGTGACTGGGGGCCGTCATTTTTTTAGTATCCATTTTTATTTTTAGGGGGGGGTAAAATGCCATAATCGCCACGTTTGGCAGACGGGTTGGCGATCGCAGTAGATGTTATACATTTTCCCAGGAGATAGCTGCTGCCCATTCTCCTGGTGAGGCCCTCGGCCGATTCTTACGACTCCCACGGGCAAGCAAGGGGTGACGACAGTTGTATTCTATCCCGTCGCCACACGGTTTATATAGTTATATAGTAGACCGCGTGTTATATTAGGTTAATTTCTCTCCCTTTACAGAGGCTCAAGCCCAGCAGTGGGACGTATAAGCTGAGACGGTGATGATGATGATTATGATGAGTGGGGATCGAAGAATTCTGTCAAATAAAGTATCCGAAACAGTAGTATAGTAGGAAAATTGCCCTCCTTTTCCAGAGGTTTGAGCCCAGCAGTGGGACGTATAAGCTGAGATGGTGATGATGATGATTATGATGAGTGGGGATCGAAGAATTTTGTCAAATAAAGTATCCGAAACAGTAGTATAGTAGGAAAATTGCCCTCCTTTTGCAGAGGCTTGAGCCCAGCAGTGGGACGTATGAGCTATAATGATGATGATGATGATGATTGCATATTAAAGATGTTAGTCAATTACAATATCCGAAACAATAACTGTGATAATTACAATGATATTTGCAAAACGTACGTATCAAAAGATGCCTTGTTTTTGTATTAAATAGTGCCCTTGTTTAGTTACGAGTTTAACTAAAATTCGAGTATTATAATTCTAAACAAACACCTAACTATTAACAATTATAACAGCTAGATACGAACAAGCAATATAACTGTATTACAAATGGTTTGTTAAACACAAGCTTATGTCGCTAATAGTATTAAGGTTTATATAATACATTTTATTATTAAGTAAAAATCGTGTAGTGATTAAGAAAGAATACAATTCAACATTGCCTATCTCACCTATGGATCTCTTAAAAGACAACTAAGTTATAATAAGAGTATCCTATGCAAAAGAAGGAAACTAGAAAAAAATCCTTTACCAAACTATCTGTTCAACGTAGTATATATCTATACTAGCAATCCGTCCTCGCTTCGCTTCAGTTTCAATCGCCTTACCCGCATAGTTCCCGTTCTCGTGGGAATACTAGGATAAAATATAGCCTATGTTACTCCCTGATATTATAGCTTTCCGTTGGTGATAGAATTTTTGAAATCGGTTCGGTGGTTTAAGCGTGAAAGCTTAACATACAAACAAACAAATAAACAAACAAACAAACAAATTTACTTTCGCATTTATAATATTAGTAAGGATATTAATAGGTACATACATGAAGCAAAACTTTGTACCCTTTTTTACGAAAATCATATAGATGGACAAATATGAAATTTGGCATATTTGAAGAATATATTGCGGAGAAGTGCAGAAAACTAAAATGTGAATGTGATGATGTGATATAATTACTATTAATTTTAATGTTTAATTATTACTAACCATAAACAATATAATTTTTTCATATAGAATCATTTTCTTCTTACACTGGCAATAAATTTTGTATCAAAATGTGGGTCAATATTTAAAAACTAATTTCTGTATCGGGATAATTATAAATTTTCTGCAATAACGATGACTTGTTGGACGTGAGACATTTTAGTCCACCCGTAACCATGAACGCTGTAAAGTGTTCGAAACGTCACAATCAAATACAAACGCGATAAAATCCGTAAAGTAGTTTTATTTAAAATGTATAATACTCGCGTAAACATCAGAAATCATTATGTGATATAATATTGGATTAGAAATAAATTATATTCATAAAAAAGGTATTACACACACTACTGTGCAATCGATACACGCATACACACACGCTTGCTTATTATTTTGTTTATGGTTAAAATCTCTGGTGGAACTGAATGTCATACAACCATTATTATGATGACAATATCTAAGAGATACCTGTACTTATATATGTACTAGCAACCCACCCTCGCTTCGCTTCGTTTTCAGTCGCCTTACCCGCGGCGTAATTCCCGTACCCGTGGCAATACCGGGATAAAATATAGCCAATGTTACTCCCTGATATTATAACTTTCCATTGGTGAAAGAATTTTTGAAATCGGTTTGGTGGTTTAAACGTGAAAGCGTAACAAACAAACATCCTTACTTTCGCATTTATAATATTAGTAAGAATTAGTTATTAGTGAAATACAGCTTGCTCAATATATAAGTATACATAAATATAATTAAAAGAAAATTATGTAGCAAAAAAGTTAATTTAAATGAATTATGGTCGAATTTCGTCCACTCGGCGATCACTAGTAGTAGATTAATTACCTCCCATTTTAGAGGAGGCTTGAATCCAGCAGTGAGACGTAACCTCAGATGATTAAGCAAAAAAGTCGCAGGGAAGCGGTCGACCTTAATAGCCAATAGATTATTGCCAAAAATTTTGTAGCAGAACTATGAATGAGGGGGAGGTACATATTGAATCTCATCTCATGGAAAGAAGCGGCGGAGCGTGCGCGAGAGGAACTCATCTACGGCGACATGGTCCGCCGCCGGCGACTTGGGTAGCCCAGGCGCGAGTACCTGCGCCTGACGCCGTCCTAGCCGAGGCCGCGGGTGACGGGACCTGGGATTAGTCAGTCACCCGCAGAGAAGCTGACCGCGCAAAGGCGGCCGACGTCCTGAGAGCGACGTTGGAAAAAGGGAAGATAGCGGAAAGGATGTCCCGCCGAGCTGGCCACAGACGACAAGGCACTCGGTACCGGTGGTCGGTCCGATGACGAAGTAGAGGGAAGACGGTGAGTTATGGGGCCGTGCGCCGTTCTTTCGTCACTCCGGACGGACCTAGGGATGATCGATGTTAGAAAAACATCGATGTTATGTTATGATGTCTTTCTAACATCGATGTTGAAATGTTTTTGTAACATCGATGTCATTAAGAAATAAAATCCTCCGGGCAAATTTTAGTGAGCTTTTTTTTTAGGAAATCTCGGATGTCTTAACATTTGACGAAGAAATTAAATCGTTGAAAGAAATTTTCGTTCGGATCTTAGGTTACATCGTCCATCATCATCGCTATTTACCTTTCAACATCGATGTTTTCCTTTCAACATCAATGTTTTCCTTTAAACATCGATGTTTTCCCTTCAACATCGATGTTAAAAACATCAATGATAAATTGCGTTAACATCGATGTTACGATGTTTTGCCTATAGCAACATCGATGTTAAAACATCGATGTTTTTCCTTTCAACATCGATGTTCATCGATCATCCCTAGACGGAAGGAAAGGCGTGTGCGCTGACCATAGCCTACCTAAAAAAAAAAGATACATATTGAGTCGACACCAAGTTCTTGAGTTAGGAATAGGATGATGATGATGATGAACCCACCGCATTTCCTCCCCTCGCCATTGGACCGACCACTGGAATCGAGTTCTTTAACATCCGTGGCCAGCCGACGGGGATCCATGAGGCTTATATCAGCATTGCGAGTTACGTATCCTTTTCAATAGTCAAGTTATATTAAAATACCAAAACTATAAAATACCTTTCTGATATATCAAATACGGTATTAATGAAACCTTAGGTAATAGCTATACCGCAGATAAAATAAATTTTCGTGAAGTTGTTGTTTAAAATAAACCCTCAAATCCTGACTTTAAAACTATGTGGTAAGCAGATAGGCTAAAATAAAGTAAAATCTCGTATCTTCGTAGCACGGTGCTAGCGTGCGGTCGGGTACCACTTAATCCATTCAGGGATTAACGTTTCTACCCGCAAGTAGGGCTGATACAAACAATTTAAGCAAAACGTTGAAAACTGAAGCGTTGACTGTTTTCAACAATTTTGTAAAATTAAGTTTTTAATTTCTATAGTACTTTTTACCATCTATATTTTTAGTTTTTATACGAAGTATTTTCGGTCTTGTACTTCTTGCACGTGGATGTCGTTAAGGATGACTAAGAGATATGATATTCATAAAAGATTTGAACAAGAGAAGAAAATAAAACCCTACACCAATCCGTCTGACCAGCGTGTATTATAGGTTAATTTTCCTCCTATTATGAAGGAGGCTTGAGCCTAACATTGGGACGTAAATGAGCCAAAATGACGTAGAATTTCGTCACCATCATCTCATTCTTCACCCAATTACTTGATGTTAACGCAATAGACATCATCTCTATAGTCACTCCCGGTCCATCCATGTTCATTCACGCTATTCGTCCATCTTTTCTTTAATCTTCCTTTACCCTTAACCCTTAAACATTCATACTGAAAACTCCTTACAATCACTTTCACTAGTGGTCACTAAGTGGTTCGACCACTCAGTGACCACGGCCATAATTCGTTTAAATAATTTTTCTGCTACACAGTTTTCTTTTAATTTTATTTATGTGTAAATTGAACAATCTGTATTTCACTAATAACTAATATATAAAGTACTAAGTACAAATGCCTATTAGACATTGTCATCATAATTATGATTATTTGACATTCGGTTTGACCAGAAATTTTAACCGTAAACAAAAGTATATAAGCGCGCGCATGTGTACGTGTGTGTATAGCGATTGCGTTGTAGTGTATTTCTAATCTATTATTATATGAAATTTCAGTTTTATGCACTTCTCCTCATTATATACTTCAACTGTGCCAAATTTCATACTTGTACATCCACCTAATTTTCGTAAAAAGGGGTACAAAGCTTTTGCTTCACGTATTTATGTATAGATATCGTCTCATGTCAGTCCATATGACGTCTTGAGGTAATAGAAGACCGAATTATCCATGGAATTGGCAATTCTAATTCCATAAGATATTAATCATCATAATAATCAATCCTTTTTTTTTTTTTGTGGGTGTGTCGCGGTCGGCGCGCCTCCGCACCACTCCGTCCGGGGCGACAGAGAGGCTTAAGCACGCAACTCCCGCGACCCACCCAAAAACCACGACGCCTTCGTCGTTGGGTCGACCACTGGAGCAGCATTAACTTGTCGTCAGTGGTCGGCCCGACGGAATACCCCTAATTGGGGTACCCTCCCATCGACCGACGTCCCCCCCTCGGGGAGGACGTCGGTCTTTCCTCACGCGGTCGGTCTCTCGGCGGGTGACGGACTAATCCCCGGTCACGTCACCCGCAGCCTCGGCTAGGGCGGCATGAGGCGCAGATAGTTGCGCCTACGCCGCCCCAGTCGCCGGCGGCGGATCTCCTCATCGAGGCTGCGCTCCTCGCGCAGGCTATCCGCCGCCTCCTTCCGCGAGATCACTGTCTCGCAGAAGGTTGCGACCGCGTCCCAATTCCCGACGCTGTCGACCATCGCCCTAGCGATAGCAGGCAGCGTCAGGTCCGTACCGATGATTGCGACGAGTTCACAGCGCTGCACTGCCCAAGCCCCGCAGGCCTAGAGCGTATGGCGCGCCGTGTCCTCGTCACAATCGCAGTGGTGGCAGGACGGTATACTCTCCCTCCTAACGACCTTGTGCAGGTATATGGCGAAGCACCCATGCCCCATTAAAACCTGCACCAGTCGGAAGGAGAGCACCCCGTGCCGCCTTTCCAACCACTGCATCAGCACCGGCCGGAAGGCCTCCACGGTTCGCACCCCGAACCGAGGCCTCTCCAGCCGGACTGCCCAACGGGCAATGACGTCTCGGCGGGTGTCGACGCGCCAGGCGGTGAGATCCCTTAACGAGACCACACCGCCCTCCGCTCGCACCCCCCGATAATAATCAATCCCTACAAATAATTATGAATATTATATTAAAATACTAAAGAATGCTGTATGAGCTACGAGTACTACCCTTTTTGTTTTATTGGGACTAATCCCACCACACATTCCCACCTCGTGTAAGACACCGAGTGCTTTACCTTCTCCTCTTCCTGACTCTACAGCCAATTTATAGGATTTCCACGTGTACTAAGGAATGCTGAAACATATTCTAACTCCTAACCATATGACGTAATCCGGGTGGGCTAACCCGTGTGGGGACGATGGATAAGAACACAATTAACCACTCCCTATCTTGCCGGTGGATGTCGTAAAAGATACCAATGACTTGCGTGGTATAACAAGTTTAATATACCTCTTATTATGGATGAAGCTAGAGCCCAGCAGGGGGATATATATGGACTGAAATAAATCGTGATTTGCTTTCTTATTTTATTAAAAAAAATATTTGAAAGACCACCCATCCGTATTTATATTTTAATATGCCATAAATACTTTACTAAACTGTCATACGCAAAATAAATGTAGGTGAAAGTAAGAATATATTTTCAGAGTCAGTTGGGACATTTATATTTGTACCACAAAAGTGAATATGAAAAATCTGCGTGATATCTATCAAACTAGTATTTATTATCATTGGAAATCCAAAATTAAATCAATTGTAATAAAGCGCCACCTATCGGGTCCAAGAGAGAGTATGGAGAATTGTATTCTTACTCCTTCACCACACAGTAATATATATATATATATATATATATATATATATATATATATATATATATATATATATATATATATATATATATATATATATACTACTAACTGACCCAACAGACGTTGTTCAAATAAATTAAAAGGAATTCTCTTTGAAAGTGACAGCGCTACCTACCGGGCCCAATTGTGAATCTAAAGCATTCTCGAATCCCTTTGAACATACACAAAAAATTTCATCAACATCGGTTCAGCCGTATAGGAGTTCAGTGAAATACACACGCACACAAGTAATACATATGTCTTTAATTTGATAAAACCTTACAGGCTTATGTCCAACAGTGAACGTCTGATAGCTTGATGACGATGAGGAACATTAATTACTTTATACAGGTTTAAACGAAACAGGATATATCATGTAATTGTAGACAACGAATAGTACATATCAACAGTTCATATGGTAGAATAATATGTCATATAATTCAGAGAAAACACTGAAGTGTAATAAATATGATATAATTGACAGCATTAAAAAAATTAAGCTAAATACAAAATCTGAAGTTACATATTTGTCAAAACAAAGGAATATAAGTTACGGTGTGCCACAAGGTAGCATTCTTGGCCCATTACTATTCCTCTGTAACATAAATGATCTTCCTAAAGGTATATCACACCCTATGATTTTATTTGCTGATGACTGTACTGGCAATGACTTAAAAACCCATGAAAGTAACATAAATGACAATTTGAACATCATTATTCAATGGCTAAAAGTAAATAACTACAGAATCAACTTAGATTAGACTCACGTTATGACATTTAAACAAAGAATTATTTCGCCTGATCTTGACATTAAATACGAAAATAATACTATCACTGACATAGATAACACCAAAGTTTTCAAGTAACTTAAAAAAAAAAACTAAACCAATATTGCTATGCTCAACATAATCTTAAAAAAGTTGCTAGCGTAAATACAGTTTAACTGCTTACCATGCATATGTAACCACTGCACTGCGATACGGTATTATATTTTGGGGTAATTCTTCAGACAGAAATATGACTTTCAAAGCGCAAAAAGTGTCCTCGAGCTGAGTGCATGATTCAGATACCGAATAGCTGTAAACCCCACTTCATTAAATTAAAAATATTAACTTTAACTTCTCTATATATATGAAGTGGCAGTATAAGTCAGAAAGAATCTTAACTTATACGAAATTCTTACTAATAGGAGACTACAGAATATTTTAAGATTAAGACAGCACAAAACAGCACTTTTCTCAAAAAGCATTTTGGGTATGGATCTTGCTTACTAATATTATAAATGCGAAAGTAAGGATGTTTGTTTGTGCTTTCACGCTTAAATCGCCAAACCGATTTCAAAAATTCTTTCACCACTGGATAGCTATAATATCAGGGAGTAACATAGGCTATATTTTATCCCGGTAATCCCACGGGAACGGGAACTACGCTGCGGGTAAGGCGACTGAAACCGAAGCGAAGCGAGGGCGGGGTGCTAGTCTTATATATAACAAACTGCCAAACCAAATGAAAGGCCAAAATGTCAGTAACTTTAAGATAACTCTCAAAAAATTCCCAATAAATAAAGCGTATTATTCCATCAATGATTTTTTTAATAACAAATATATTTCATGCAGAATTTGATTTAATTATTAATTTTTATTTTTTTCTATAACGTACTAATTAATAAACTAATATACTGTAATCTATGTTTCACATGCCAAACAACGGCTAAACGGAATGAGCAATATATATTAATGTAATTATCATCTATTTTACTCTGTTTAATGGGAATAAATGAATTTGAATAGATCGAAGAAAGTGTTCTCGGATATAGTCTGTATTAACTTTGCATGAAATCTTTTTGGCTCTACTAGTTGTATTTGGCTGATTTTGATACCAATAAAAAGTTACATTTCAAAAAAAGAAACAATTTAGTACATTGTTATTTCACACTGATTTTCGTTTGCTTTTCTTTCTGTCAAAATGAGTGAGTCTAATGAAGAAATTCGATACATTTTCAAATTTTATTACAATAATATCCGGGTATATAAAAAACAAATTGCACGCTTTGAAAAAAATTTTAGAATTTTCATACAGAATGCGAAGAAACTTTTCCCATGCCTTATATGTAGATAATGTTACATGCAACTCATAACCATTGCTCTACTAAAAATAAAACTCAGTCAACGCCAATAAATTTAAGAGGAAAATCAATTTAAATGACGAACTGTCTCTCACAACGACATCTCATATCAAGGAGGCGCTTGCGAAAAACTGAAAAAGTAGGCACTTTAACAAACCGGTCGAAATCATAACATACGAGTATAAATTTCTTTTCATTATTCAATTGCCCGTATGATTTACGGAGTCAATTGACAAAGTGGCATTAAGTATACTTGTGTATGGACTTCAGCGGAAAAACGAAAACATTGAAACGAAAACGAGAAAATGATACACACAAATGTTTCGTATTTAATCCAAACCGCCAAATTGAAATAAACTCTCACAAGTAAATATGACAAGTTTATAATTAATTGTGTTACCGCAATTCATACTATGTTTTTCTTTGAAATAAAAGACTATAAATAAAACTGCTTTACGGATTTCCTTTTTGTACTGGCAATAAATTTCTTTCTTCAATAAAATTCTATTCGTGTGGTGACGGAGTAAGTATACAATTTTCCACTCCCTATCTTGCCCGTGGATGTCGTAAAAGACGACTATGGGATAAAAATGCATATAAAATCTATGCAGGAGAGGGAAACCCTATACCAATCTGTCTGACCAGCATGGTATAGTAAGGTTAATTTCCCTCCCATTGTGGAGGAATCTCGAGCCCAATAATGAGACTTATATGAGGTGAAATCAATCATCAATAAATTTCTATCAAAATGTGGGTCAAAAATTGATAATTATATCTATAGCGGGTAGATATAAATTTCTGTTATAACGATGACTTGTTGGATATGAGTCATCTTTGACCATGAATGCTGTAAAGTGTTCGTAATGTTGGGCAATAAAAAATCAAATACAAACGCGATAAAATCCGTAAGGTACTTATAATGTGTAATATCGCATAAAGCTCAAAAATAATTTAATATAACACTAGTTTGCCCGCCTATTTTATCGCAATTAAAATCATAACTTGATTGGCAGTAGACAAGTAATATTCCGAATGATTTTAGGTTACGAAAAATGGTACCTTTTCTTATAACCTCGTTTATAGTTAGTCACTTCAGTTAGATGATTCTCAGGTACCTTTGTACCATTTTATTCTTACTACGTCATTATATAGAAAGCCTTATTTCCTTGTTCGATTCGAATGCAACTTAATAATATTCATCAAACACGACGTAGAAAAGCAACATTGTTTTATTAAAATAAACAAAATGTCTTCCATTTAATATAATTTTATTTTTAGTAGTAAAGTTTAAAGAAATAGCAACTTATTTCATTTTTCGTTATCCACAAGACCGTTGAGTGGGAGTTAAATCTTAAAATTATTATGATATAACCTCTGAGAAAGACAATAGAACCTTGTTTACACAATTTATTACAACCCGACCCTCGAAATTACTACAAATCTTGTCTAACGTAATATAGTATAACATATATAGTTATGTTCTCATGACAATAAGACCGGATATATTGTGACGAAGGCTGATAAGATAGAGTTAAGGAAGCAAGGATGGTTGCTCACACGAATGATATAAACACGAATAATAATACTAATATCGATATTATTATATACGAGTTCATCCTAGGTTTACGCGAGTATTACACATTGAAAATAAAACTATTTTGCGGTTTTTATCGAACACGAACCTTAGTCCGCTCGTGACCATGTACACTGTAAAGTGTTCGACATAGGGCAATCAAAAATCAAATAAAAACGCGATAAAATCTGTAAAATAGTTTTATTTATAATTTTTATATATAAATTAACTTTTATTTGACTTACGGCACTGAAACGTGGTCTCTAAATGTCGGCCTCATAAAAAAGCTCAAAGTCGCTCAGCGTGCTATGGAGAGGGCTATGCTCGGTATTTCTCTACGTAATAAAATCCGGAACACGGAAATCCTTAGAAAGAAAGAAGAAAGAAAGAGAAATGATTTATTACTCCTTTACGGGAGGGAAACATCACAAAAGCTCAAACAGTGAGTACAATATAGATAAAACAATAATAATAATAAAAAAACACCCAAAAACGAAATTGATATTATCACTGGTATTCCCTTCGCAAAAGAGAAAAAGGATCGCTGCTCAGCATAATGTTGGGGCATCTTCTGTAAGAGAGATACCGCAACGCTGTTATTCTGCAGTGTCCTGCGACGTCTGTCAGCAATATATAGGTAGCGGCTGAATATAATTAAACTAAAAATTACAGCTGCTTTTGAAAACAATATTCAAATAATAGAATAATAATAATAAACATACGGATTAACTGTAGTACTAATTTATCTAATCTTACACGTATAAGTAAAAATGAAAATATATATATATATATATATAATAAGCAAAAATAACATTTAACAAACAAAAACAAAAGGAAATGCAATTTACAATAAGATAATAACTAATAGGTGCTATTTTATGTGATGTAATAAGAGAAGGTGCTAAAGTGTCGTGAATGTGAAAGATCAATGATGATATCATAGTGGATACACACTACTGAACGACAATAATCTTATTTAGTTCCAGATATACTTTTAAACAGGGTATTTAAAAAAAAAATAAAAGAAAGAACATTTGGTCTTTGTAACACCGTGATTTAAAATTACATAAAAATACAAAAACAAAAAAGAAGAAAAGAAGAAACGGGTGTAACAGACATAGCCCGCAGAATTAGCACGTTGAAATGGCAATGGGCAGGCCACATCGCTCGTCGAATCGACAACCGTTGGGGAAGAAAGGTTCTTGAGTGGCGACTATGAATCGGACGGCGCAGCGTAAGACGACCCCCCACTAGGTGGACTGACAACATTCTCAAAGTCACAGGGAAACGTTGGATGCAAGTGGCGCAGGACCGTTCCGAGTGGTATTCTCGTAGGGAGGCCTATGTTCAGCAGTGGATGTCTGTAGGCTGATGGATAGATGGATGAATGGATATATAAATTTCTTGCGTACATGTGTATGTCACTGAACTCCTCCTAAACGACTGAATCGATGTTGACGAAATTTTTTATGTGTGTTCATGGGGATTTGAGAATGGTTTAGATTCACAATTGAACTCGGTAGGTGGCGCTTTATTTAAACAGAACAGCATCTATTGGGTCAGCTAGTATTATATAACATTTAACAGAGCAATTAAACCGAATCTTTTATGAAGTAACTGTTTTATTAAGATTATATTCATGATCATCATCTCAGTTCCTATACGTCTGACTTCTGGGCTCGAGCCTTCTCCACAATAAGAGGGCAATTGACCTCATTACTATGCTGGTCTGACAGGTTGGTACACAATTTTCTTTCGAGTTTTCATTCTATTACATAGATGTTATATGCGTATTATATCCCTTAGTCGTCTTTTACGACATCCACGGCCAAGATAGGGTGGTGAATTGTATTTTTATTCTGTCACCACACGGAAAAATGTCTAATATGCAACTTTATTCAGTAACCCATTTTGATGTACAGGCCCCATTGATTGTAACGTCTGATGCCGGTTTAGCCAATAGAAATAAGTGTTGTTAAGTTTTTCTCAATTTGAAGGCAGATTGTTAGATTTTCAAGAAATTTGTCGGTCAATTCTCGTCAAGTTAAAATTTGAAGCTCTGCCTGGTTAACAGGAATAAGCTTGATTTATCAACAAGCGATGAGCGATGTCAAACCGATCAGCAAATCGTCTTATTTAATAAATCTATTCGTTTTTAATTTTTCCCGCTTTTATTATAGACTTTTGTGTTTTTCGAATGTGGTCGATATTTTTTTTGGTTTATTTAGTTAGTAATGTAAGATATCGTAATGCAAAATTCGTTTATAAAATTTTAAAATTCGTTCAAACATTACATAATGCTAACTATCAATAAGTTTTAAATTCTACGCTCAAAGTCTGCCCAAAATAATACAGCTTACTGCCAACGCGATAAGTAGTCATCATAAGCACCCTATCTTGTCGTTCATTTTGCCTCTTAAGTTCTCTTCTTACCAAGTACGGCGTATTTTAAGATAAAGACTTTTCATATTGTCGACTATAAGTATACCAACCTTGAAGTAAAAGATACGACACCGTGAAATCGGAGATTCAATATTCGAATGAAGAATAAAAGTTAGAGGCATCTTTTTAATTTGAAAGTGGAAAAATATAATATTAACCTGTTTTTATCTATTTTTTTGTAAATAAAATAAAATTACTTTATGGATTTTATCGCGTTTATATTTGATTGCTTGACGTTTCGAACAGTTTACAGCGTTGATGGTCACGAGCGGATTTTTTTTTTTGTAAATTTTGTTTAATAATTATTTATCAATAATTTGTTGCTCATTAAAATTATTAAGAAGAAATATACAACCGAAAACCAAATTCTTACATCAGTAACGACTCTAGTATTTAGATTTTAAGAGCATATGCTATATATATTATTTAATTTGCCGTTACTGAGGAGAAAATAAAATTATCCGTGGGTGACTGAGTAAAAATACAATTCACTACCCCCTATCTTGCCCTTAGGTGTCGTAAAAGATGACTAAGGGATATAATACGCATATAACATCTATGCAAGAGAAGTAAAACTTGAAATAAAATCCTATACCAACGAGTGACACCAGACCAACAACATCGCTTAACCCCGGTTGTTAAGTCTCGTCCGACAATTCCGCCGAAGACGCTCCATAGGCAAACCTCTCCCCCGCACCCCTCGTGGCTGTGTCACAGCGCACTGCCCGAAACGCGGCTCGCAGTGCACGCCGGGGCCTCGCAGATGCCGTTGAGCACTCGCCCTGATGAAGTGCATCGGATATGCTCGAAACCCAGGTAATCGATCGACGTAATCGATCTCAATACTTGAGTGGTTTGCCGTTATAGATATTATACTATACCAACTTGTCTGACCAGCATGGTAAAGTATGGTCAATTTCCCTCCTGTTATGAAGGAGGCTCGAGCCCAACAGTGAGATGTATATGAGCTAAAATGATGATTAGGTGATTGTGCCGTTCGGGATTTTCATCATCATTATTACAGCTCATATACGGCCCACTGCCCACCATTGGAAAGAGTTTCTGCCACAATAGGAGGAAAATTGACCTACCACCCCACTCTAGTCAAACGTGATGGTAAAAGATTTTATTTCAAGTTTTCCTTCTCTTGCAAAAACTTAGATTCTCTTGCATCTTTTTTGAGATGTAAAATGGCTTAATTTATCAGACGACTAGTCAAAATGCCATTTTTTTTATTGCAAACAGTGGCAAACGAGCAAACAGTACACCTGATGGTAAATGTTGCTGCCGCTCAGGGACCTTTCCAAGGCCGCTGCCTACCGCGAAGAAAGTGAAGGGAGTGTGAATGCGTGCAATGAGGTTCGGCGATACTAAAGGCATCACTAAAACCCACCACACAAACACCCTCAGAAAATTGGGCCATAATGGCATATAATATATCATTAGAAATAAAGTACGCTAACAATGTTATATATTATATCGAGCTTTGAATTCATCAGTCGCATTAAGCGAACATCTTACGAACGACAATAAGTTACCGCTTACCCGCTGTTGCTTACATTAGGATGGCAATAAAGCGGCATCAGGCCACTAATCTGCTGGGGTAGTGCTGCACAACGTTGATATTAACGCTAAGAGACGAATTTTAACTTTAATATTGTTTTATATACGATATTACTAAATTGCAAACCTTATTTCTATATATACATCATCTCAGCCAATATACGTGCCACTGTTGGGCTTGGGCCTCTTCTACTATCGCAGGCAAATAGATGAGATGTATTTATATAAAAAAGGTTTTGTTTTGAGTTCTTTGAGTTCTATTGCAATAGATTTTATTTGTATATTATATTCCTTAGTCGTCTAAGGTCACGAGCAAGAGAGGAGATGGTAAATTATATTCTTACTCCTTCACAATACACGAAACGCATATTTGTATTAAGTCTACATATACATAGAAGTCTGTAGTACAATAAGTGTAATGGACATAGCCAGCAGAATTAATACGTTGAAATGATAATGCGGTAGCCACACCGCTCGTCGAACTGACAAACGTTAGGGAAGAAAGGTTAGTAGCGACCACGAATCGGTCGACGGAGTGTAGAACGACCCAACTAGATGAACTGACGACATCTTGAAATTCGCAGGGAACCGTTGGATGCAAGTGGCGGAGGACCGTTCCGAGTGGTATTCTCGTGGGAAGGTCTTTATCTAACAGTGGATGTCTACGGGCTGATGAAAAGATAGAAAGAAGGAATATATATGTTTATATACAAAAAGGGAAAATATGTGTTTCTCTACCCGATCGGTTACAAGTTCAAAATACATCCGTACAATGTGTGGTATTGTAGAGGTTCTTAAGTGCCATTTACCACTTACTATCAGGTGAATTACTCATTTGTGACCAAAGGCGATAAAAAATATGTTTTTTTAAATAATTTCTGATAATGACTGATATCTGATGTTTACGCGAGCATTACAAATTGTTTATAAAACTACATTACGGATTTTATCGCGTTTGCATAATTATAATTATCTGTAATAACGATTGCATAATAATAAGCATCTGTAATAATGATGACTTGTTGGACGTCAGACATCTTAGTCCGCCCGTGACCATGAAAGCTGTAGTGTTCGAAACATCGCGCAATCAATTTTTTTTTTTTTTTACTTTTTTAAAGTGAAATCTATAAACAGGTTTGGATTAAGAGCAAATTCGTGCAAGTCGACATCAATATAATCATGTGACGTGCTAGTCTATATCACTACAATTGTACTTATAAAATTTTCTACGACTAGAAAGTCGATAGTTTTAATTTTCAAATTTTAATTTAAAATCAAACAACAATTTCAATATCTAAATATCCTTACTAATATTATAAATGCGAAAGTAAGTTTATTTGTTTGTTTGTTTGTTACGCTTTCACGCTTAAACCACCAAACCGATTCCAAAAATTCTTTCACCAATGGCAATCTATGATATCAGGGCGTAACATAGGCTATATTTTAGCCCGGTATTCCCACAGGAATGGGAACTACGCGGGTAACGCGACCGATACCGGGCGGGTTGCTAATAATTCATAATTTTAAGTTATCATTTCTTTCAGCAGTCCTTACGACTACTTTATGTTCTTATTTTTTAAATATGAGATCACTTGTTTTAAAAATTCTTATTCATAGACGAATACTGCCAAAGTCCTTAATGACCCATATACTCGTAAAAGCACAATGACAAGAGAAAACACGTAAAGAATACGATTTATAGTTCTGTTTACACTATGAGCTCTGTTATGAAGGTATAGGTTAGTAAAATATTATTCTACTATCCGTATACAGAATATGTAGTTGACGTAATATATATTTTTAAACCTTATCCTTACTAATATTTTATTATAAACGCGAAAGTAAGTTTGTTTGTTTGTTACGCTTTTACGCTTGAACCACCGAACAGATTTCAAAAATTCTTTCACCAATGGAAAGCTATAATATCAGGGAGTAACATAGGCTATATTTTATCACGGTATTCCTACGGGAACGGGAACTACGCGGGTAAGACGACGGCAACTGCTAGTACGGTAATAATGATGACTTGTTGGTCGTGACACACCTTAGTCCTCCCGTGACCATGAATTCTGAAATGTGTTTGAAACGTTGAGCAATCTAAAAATCAAATACAAACGCGATAAAATAGTTTGATATAATTATTTCTGACGTATACGCGAGTATTACACATTGTAAATAAAATTATTTTAACGATTTTTAATTTGTTTGCGTTTGTATTTGATTTTTGATTACCCAACGTTTTGAACACTTTACAGTGTTCATGATGACGGGCGGATTGAATCGCCCCTGACCATGAACGTTTAAAACACGGAAAAATAGGTTTATTTACAAAATAGTTTTATTTATTACTAGCAACCGCCCTCGCTTTGCTTCGGTTTCAGTCGCCTTACCCGCGGCGTAGTTCCCGTTCCCGTGGGGATACCGCGATAAAATATAGCCTATGTTACTCCCTGATATTATAGCTTTCCATTGGTGAAAGAATTTTTTAAATTGGTTCAGTGGTTTAAACGTGAAAGCGTAACAAATAAATAAACAAACAAAGTTAATAAGAGGCAAATTGATCCAATATAGCACCCTGGTCAGGCATGTTGGCATAGGCTTTTATTTCGAGTCTGCCTTCCCTTGCATAGATGTTACATGCTTATCAATTAGTCGTATTTTACGACACCCATGGCAATACAGGAGGTGGTGAATTGTATGCTTACTCCCTCGCCACAAGGAAGAAGAATATTTAAGAAGAAAAAATAACATAAGATTTTATATGAGTTCGTGAGTATTTTTTGAATTCATCAATTTACACAGTACTTGTTTGCTTTTACAAAATGCACTTTAACTATAAACGAATATTGTTTGGGGGCGATAAAGGCGCGCTAAAAGGGCACTAAATGGTTGTAATATATAAAATTTGGAAAGCGTTCGTTTAACCCCTTAAATTGCTTTATCATTTAATTACCTTTCCCTGCTAAATTAGTAATGGCAAAGTTAAACGTTTATGTAAAAAAAAAAACAAAAGGAAAAAAAAGCAAACCCTTAAAGAAGGCACTGCTTTTTATTTACCCTACAACTGCTACAGCAGACTAGTTTAATATGTTTCGTCTTCACATACGTAATTATTTAGGTACATGGGTACCTAAACTGCTGGGTTTCGTGGATTTGATCACGATCATCAAATAGTGTAATAATTCTACAAGCAATCCACGAATAGTAAGTGAAGTAAATGAATTATCCTTGACTAGTAGAACCACACTATTGACAGTTATCTGTCTACTGCGCTTCTTTCTATTAGGAATTGAAAAATGAAATTCTTTATAGCTAAGGAATAATATAAAAAGGTTACAAAATCAATGATTAATTATAGAGAAATTCGGTAAATCCTTTCTGTGTGACGACTCGATCTCAACTGAGTGAGCTACCGTGAGCGTCTATGACGGCTACTGGGAAGAGTGCTGACTGGGCACCCTGTCAGCGTTAAGGGTTACAGTCTAGGGATGTAACAGTTCGGTGAGCGAGAGAGTCGGAAGCCCAACGTTCTGAGGGTATTTGCGTTTGGTGGGTCTTAGTGATGCTTTTAATATCATCGAACGTCATTGCACGCATTCTCGCTCCCTTCACTTTCTTCGCAGTAGGCAGCGACCTCACAAAGATCCATAAGCGGCAGCACCACTTACCATCAGGTGTACTGTTTACTCGTTTGCCACCGTTTGCAATATAAAAAAAAATCACTATCATCTACCATTTGTACCAATTGTTTGTGATCTACCCAATAAGTAGTCTTCTTCCATTTCATCATAATCATTTCAGCTCCTGTATGACCCACTGATGAACTCGAGCCTCCTCCATAATAGGAGAAAAATCAACATTAATATACAATGCTGGAGAGACAGGTTTGTATAAGGTTTTATTTCAATTATTCCTTCTCAAGGTGTTATGTGCGTATCATATCCCTTAATCATCTTATATGACACGCACGGGTGAAAAGGTGGTAAATTGTATTCTTACTCCGTCACCACGCGGAATATTTCTTCTGCCATTTCATCATGTCGACTTATATACGTCCCACTGATAGGCTGCAGCCTCCTCCACTATAGTAGTGAAATTGATCCAATATGCCACGCAGGTCAGACGTGTTGGCATAGAGTTTTATTTCGAGTTTTCCTTCTCTTGCATAGATGATATATGCATTTTGTACCTCTTAGTCGTCTTTTACGACATCTACGAGCAAGAGAGTGCGTGGAGAATTGTATTCTTACTCCGTCACCACACGGACGTTTTTCCATTTAGTGTATTTTAATTGTTTTCTTACTTTATTTATTTACTAGAGGGCGCTGTACAAAATTGTAAAACAGGTTATGGTTTCGTTTTTTTTTTTTTATTTTTTTTTATTACAAGCAGTGGCAAACGAGCAAACAGTACACCTGATGGTAAGTGTTGCTGCCGCTCATGGACCTTTACACGGCCGCTGCCTACTGCGAAGAAAGTGAAGGGAGTGTGAATGCGTGCATTGAGGCTCGGTGATACCAAAGGCACTACCATAACCCTCCACACGCAAACACCTTCAGAAAGTTGGGCTTTCGGCTCTCTCGCTCACCGAACGAAGCGCAATAACAAATTGCTACTACTCAGACGTCGATTTTCTGCGAGAGCGTGGTACTGCCCCGGACGGACCGGCCCGCGGCTGTAGACAGATAACTGTTGACAGTGTGCTCCTACCACTAGGAGGACATCGTTACACAAATGTACATATCCAAGCGTGGCGTTAACGGTACGCTAACGATCAGGTTCACCCTCGGCGTATTATATCCCTTAGTCGTCTTTTACGGCATCCACGGGCAGGATATGGAGTGGTGAGTCTTACTCCGTCACCACACGTACAAAATTTATTATACAAAAGTAAAATTATTGTATGTGATGAATTATAATCCTACACCACGTGGAAAGATCTGCACCTTTTTACGTTAAAAACCAAAATGAAATAAGCTTTTAAGATCTTAAAATATTACTGCCATAAAATAAATTGATATGTATCGTATTCTGAATATATAAATACACTTCATAACCATTGAACATTTTCAATACAATTGCATTCGCGAGGGATGATAGAAAATCTCGAGCAAATCGCAATAAGCTCACGGATTGCGTTCAAAAATGGTTTTGCTCGAACCGATTTAGAATACTAAGTATTTGATAAGAAATCTTCGATGTAACATGTCTGTTTAAGCGTTTATATTGTTGCATTTTTACTGTAAAAAAATATATTTTATATCAGCTCAAATACGGCCGATATACGAGAAAGTAAACACTAGGTAACAATTGTATTTTTAATCCATCATTATATGCTTATACATATAACATTTATGTAAGAGAAGGAAAACTCGAAATAAAACCCTATACCAACCCGTATGACCAGAGTGGTATAGTAGATCAATTTCCCTCGTATTGTAGAGGAGGCTTGAGCCCAACAATGGGACGTATTACGAGCTGAAATGATCATATGTTTATCACTAGCAGATGTCAAAATTTTTAACACGAAATCCCACTATTCGTAACCCCATACTTTTATACTACTTCACTAACAATAATAACTAATACTACAATGTGACTGCACACGTTGCGTTGTGGGGTAATCGCGGGTAAGTAAGTAAGGTAATGCTGAGTGTAAGTGTAAGTAAGTACGTAAGGTAATACCCAGTGTCATAATGATTGTATACCTATGCAAACAAATTCTTTCTTCAATCCGCAAATGATACTTCTGAATCTAAATATAATTTGTCTATAAATCCCTAACAATACATGGATACTTCCATAATGCTGACTTTAATAAATGTATATTTTTATAAAAGATAGCAACCCGCCCTCACTTCGCTTCGGTTTCAGTCGCTTTACCCGCGGCGTAGTTCCCGTTTCTGTGGGAATACCGGGATAAAATATAGCCTATGTTACTCCCTGATATTATAGCTTTCCACTGGTGAAAGAATTTTTGAAATCGATTCGGTGGTTTAAGCGTGAAAGCGTTACAATTAAACAAACAAACATCCTTACTTTCGCATTTATAATATTAGTATGGATAGCAACCCGCCCTCACTTCCCTTCGGATTCAGTCGCCATACCTGCGTAATTGCCATTCCCGTAAGAATACCAGGATAAAATATAGTCTATGTAGCTCAAGGATAATGTAAAATTCTAATGGTGAAAGAATTATCGAAATCCGTCCAGTAATTTTTGAGTCTATACGAAACAAACATACAAAAATACAACGTTTTCTTTATAATATTAGTGTAGACAAGGAAAGAATCTATGTATCGCGGGATACAAATACAAATTAACTGACACAAATTCGGAACAATTTGTAAATCTCTCAAAGGATTAATTCAATTGTAAATCAAACCCACAAAAATAATAATATAGTCATTAGGGGTCAGTACTTTGATCCGCTATTTGCTCAGTTTAAATGAAGTAATACATTAATTATACATAACATAAACACCACAGTTCACGAACTGCCAATATTCATATTACAACAATAAATGAACACGAAATAGTGGTTATACAAGGGTACATATGATCCCGACCCACATTGACTAGAACGGGTTAATTAAAATATCCGCCAATGCTTTCGAAACTACTGAAAGTGTTAACTGAAGGACTAATTACAGAGATGGATTTGGGAATATTCCTTTCGTAATTGCTTGAAATTACAGTTTTGAAGTAAAAACTTCTCTAGAAGGATCCGGTGGTAGTTTATTAGATTAATTTAATTGTGTTAAAATTGATAATATGTAAGTGTCCTTTCAGAGTATATGCGTAATAAATTATTTGAATTGAATTTGAATGCATATATATATATATATATTCTCTCTTTTTTGCAATGCATATTCTTATCTATATTGGGTATTAGTTTATTTCATGATATAAAGAAAATTAGCCTGCCATATTGCACTGATTTAACGAGCGTTGGATTTTATTTTAAGATTTCTTCCTCTTTCAGTAAAGTTATCCACTTACATCCATCAAATTATTGACTTCCGCTGCTGGATATAGAATATGCCAAACCGAGATAATATTAAAACTGGCCTTCAATAGCAGCCACACTGTCACTGGTATCTTCTGGGATTTTAAATAAAACTACTTTACGGATTTTATCGCGTTTGTATTTGATTTTTGATTACCCGACGTTTCGAACACTTTACAGCGTTCGTGTTCACGGGTGGACTAAGATGTCTCACGTCCAACAAGTCATCGTTACTGCAGAAAATTTTATAATTATCTACCCGATACAGAAATTAGTTATTAAATATTGACCCACATTTTGATACAAAATTTATTGCCAGTGTAAGAAGAAAATGATTCTATATGAAAAAATTATATTGTTTATGGTTAGTAATAATTAAACATTAAAATTAATAGTAATTATATTTAAAAAACTAACTAATAATCTAGTATACTACCACCGGATCGGAACACGGTTACACTGAGAAAGATCCGGCAAGAAAACTCAGGTAACATGATGCTAAATTAAAGTTAATTTTTAAGGCGGCTTACTTTATGTTACTAAAAAGGTTTTAATTTATAAAATTATCTTTAGTTATTATTATTGTGGGTCAAATCTATACAATATGAGCTCACGGTGTCTTGCAGTCTTGTGGTGGTCTTTTTGGATTTCTTTTTAATAATGTTTATAACAGGATCCCAGCTTGATGGTAACACCCAGCCATCCTCTCTATTGAAATTTTTGTGTTTTTTAATCTCAATAGCCTCGCGTACCATTCTAGGCAGGTATCGGTGTTCTTTTGCGAGGATTTGTGGTTTATCAAACCTGATGTTATGGTGGGCGCGGTCCTGACTATGTTCACAAACTGCAGACCTAGTGTCCCGGCGGTGCTTCACATCGGCTATGTGTTCTTTGATCCGAGTTCTTATGGATCTCTTTGTTTGTCCAATGTAAGAGAGACCACAGTCACAGTCAAGTTTATATACTCCTGCATCTTGTAAAGGGATCTGGCACTTGACAGGTGGTAAGAATTGGCTAATCCTCTTCAGTGGCTTAAAATAAGTTTTAATGGAAGAGCGTTTCAGGATGTAGCCAATCTTGTCAGTGACTCCTTTGACATAAGGTAGTATTGCAGGAAGGCGCTCAACTGTGGGTGGTTTCACTCGGTCTCTGCGACGGGGGCGAGGAACTGGCAGCTTGTTTGCACGTAGCACCTGCTTGACATGCTGCAGCTCCCCAGCCAGGTGTTCATCGTCACAGATTCCTCGTGCTCTCTGCAACAAAGATTTACACACGGTAGCTAACTGTGAAGGGGGATGATGAGAATCACCGTTCAAGTATCGGATTTTATCGCGTTTGTATTTGATTTTTGATTACCCGACGTTTCGAACACTTTACAGCGTTCATGGTCACGGGTGGACTAAGATGTCTCACGTCCAACAAGTCATCGTTACTGCAGAAAATTTATAATTATCTACCCGATACAGATATTAATTATTAAATGTTGACCCACATTTTGATACAAAATTTATTGCCAGTATAAGAAGAAAATGATTCTATATGAAAAAATTATATTGTTTATGGTTATTAATTATTTAACATTAATTAATTTAAGCGATATTTAACATTAATAGCGATAAAATCCGTAAAGTAGTTTTATTTAAAATGTATAATACTCGCGTAAACATCAGAGAAGACTCCATTGTACCATTGTATCTTTACCCATCACCACAATGTTTTAGACGCTCCATAACAATGAATGCTGAAAAGTGTTCGAAACCTCACAAGAATAAAATATTATAATTATAACTACACAGAAACGCAACGCAATACTAATAATATAAAACTACATAGAAACACATTATAAATAAAACAATTTTTACGGATTTTTTTCGCGTCTGATTTTTAATTGCCAGACGTTTTGAATGCTTTTCAGCGTTAATGGCCACGGGCGGACTAAAATGACTCAGATCCAACAAGTTATCGTTTACAGAGATATCTACCTACTACAGAATTAGTTATTAAACTTTGACCTACATTTTGATACAAATTCATTTCATAGAAACGCGATAAAATGTATAAAAAATAATTTGATCTCATATTTATTATACACACGTAAGACATCTGGGCAGTCTGAAAGTTACACCAGTAATGAATAGGATCGCAAGATTGTCTTTGAATAGACATCTGATGAGGAGAAATGAAAGGTATATGTAACAAGGATATTTATTCAATATAAATGTGAAAGGACGTAAGAAACGTGAGAAATACAAAAAGAGATAGATAGAATCGTGTGAATGAAAGTAGGGATATAAAACATCTGAGCGTTGATATGATGTTTGACAGGAATCAATGAAAGATAAGGACATGTTATGCCGACCCCACTTAGTATCGAATGAGGACACGCTAATGTTAAATAATTTGAAAAGCTTACGTAAATAAAAAGCGTTATAAATCATTAAACAACTTCTACCAATTAGAGTTGCCTAATACAGAGGCCAGCGCTAAACTTATATCATTTTAATAATAATTGTATACCGCAATTGAATAAGTTTAGTGAAGTGATGTCAGCCCACACATGTCCCACTTTTGAGCTCAGTCCTGCTTCACAATGGAAGCGAGATTGACCTACTATAACGTGTTGGCATAGGGTTTTACATCAAGTTTTCCTTCTCTTATATAGATTTTAAACATCCATATCATATCCATTAGTCATCTTTTACGATACTAACAGGCAAGAAAGGGATGGTTGAATTGTATTCTTACTCCATCGCCACAAGAAAAAGGTTAGATTTAAATTAAGCTTATTAAATAAACGAAATAGAACTTATTAAAACCTTGATTAAATCTCAACGTTATAAACCCTTAAAACGTAAACGAATTTTCAAATAGTAAAACCTCAATACCACCCTGGATTTCTATAGTTGTCATATAAGTTAAGAGTTAGTTTGTACTGTAAACCTGCGATCGAACGGTAAACAGTTTTTAAATTAGTTTGTATTGTTCATGTGTTATTCCGTATATTGGGTCTGTTGTAGCCAGGTTTACAGAAAGACCTTTATAAATTTGAGAAGCTTGGCAGATTTGTTGGATAAAATAATTTAAAATTCTACATCTCTCTTCAAACGCATATTTTTCGCTTGGTGAGGAAATAAGCATAAAATTTATCACTCTTTCGTTAGCGAATGTTGTAAAAGACAAAGGTTTTTTTTTAAAACCTTGCAATGCAGAAACAATCCTTGTATTCCGAGTCATTTTATTAATTAACGGACACAAATTCCATCCAGACTCAGAACAACAATTTTTAGATTACACAAAGTGGTATTTCGCATAGAAATCAAAGCCCAAAACTTGGCACAGCAGGTCCACTTCTTCTGTATCATGCGGTCATCTATGCGGCCATCTATGCAGTCAAGTTCATATATGGATAAATAAATAGACCAATGTGGTAACGAATTATAATACAATCCCCCTACTTAGAGTGTGGTGAGAGAGTAAGTATTCAATTCACCACCATCTTGCCCGTGGGTGTCGTAAAAGACGACTAAGGGAAATAATATACGTATAATACCAATGCAAGAGAAGCAAACCTCGAAACAAAACCCTATACCAACACGTCTGACCAGCATGGTATATATAGTAGGTCAATTTCCTTTCCACAGTGGAGGAGGCCCGGGACGTGTATGAACTAAAATGATGGCGATGATTTTCCTGTAGAAGTCATAAAAACCAGATAAGAGATGATCAGTCGAATGGATCAGAGCGTTCTCTTGGGCAACTCATAAAACACACTACGATTGTCAACCCGCCTGCAAAGTATGAAGATCATGGATTTATGTCAGGATTATAACTATGATACATAATATACCATATACTACAATACATAATGCTGCAATAAATAGAAGCGCAATAGATCTTAATAAATCAGCCAAATTTTAATAACGATGAGACATGCATCAAAGATTCTATTCAGTTACCGTTGTCATTACAACTGCTGAGATAAGAGAAATATTATCGACTTACTATGAACCTTAATTCTGATGATAATATTCATCATCATCAGCTCATATACGTCCCTATCCTGGGTTCGAGCCTCTTCCTCAATGGGAAGGACATTGACCTACTCTACCACACTAGTCAGACGGGTTAGTGCAGGGTTTTATTTCAAGTTTCCCTTCTCTTACATTTTTACGATTTTGTATGCGTATTATAATCCTTAGTCGTCTTTTAAGATACCCACGTGTTAGAAAAGTGAATTGTATTCTTACTCTATCACCACACAGGAAGTATTATTACAATAGTAATATAATATAAATATTAGTAGTACATCTTTCCTTGCAATGATTTGTCTTGCATGGAAAACTCTCAATTACTATGCTAATATTATAAATAGAAATATGAGTTTATTTGTTACGCTATCATGTCTTAATTACTCAACCAATTGTCTTGAAATTTCATATACTTAAGTGTCAAAGATACAGAAAACCTATACATACTTTTTATTTAGGTAAAGTACTGTTCCCGAGAGAAAAAAATGGTTAACAAAATCTATAATAAACAGGGAGATGCTGCGGAACCCAGAGTACCCTGCTGCAGACAAGATAGGGTGTAGTGAATCATTCTTCATCAAAACGCAGAAAAAAAACACAGCAAATAACCTAATTGTTTCTTTCACGTACTCTCCCTACTCGAGATACGCAGGAAATTACCTGTGTTTATACGTCCTTCATTTTGTTAAGAAGGGAGGGAACCGTTGAATGCAAATGGCATATAATCGATTGCTATGGAAACTTATTGGAAAGGTTTATATTTAACAATGGGTATCTCGCCATTATGCGAGATATAAAATAATACAAAATTTATGAGTTTAATCGATTATGACTAAGTTATCGTATATTTTACTTATTAAAAGATTTTTGTTTAATATATAGGTTAACTTTTCCATATGGTGACGAAGTAAGAATACAATTCGTCACCTCCGTCTTGTCACATCCGTCTTGCCCGTGAATATTGTAAATAAGACTATTTTACGGCTTTTATCGTGTTCGTATTTGATTTTTGATTGAGCGACGTTTCGAACTCTGCAGACTACATTGTCACAGGTGGACTAAGATGTCTCACGTCCAGCAAATCATCGTTATTACACAGATTTATAATTATCTACCCGCTACAGAAATTAGTAATAATATTTTGACCCACATTTTGGTACAAATTTTAGTTTTATTTACAATGTTAAGCACATTTTGGTACAAATTTAATTTTATTTACAATGTTGAGCACATTTTGGTACAAATTTTAGTTTTATTTACAATGTTAAGCACATTTTGGTACAAATTTTAGTTTTATTTACAATGTTGAGCACATTTTGGTACAAATTTTAGTTTTATTTACAATGTTAAGCACATTTTGGTACAAATTTTAGTTTTATTTACAATGTTGAGCACATTTTGGTACAAATTTTAGTTATATTTACAAAGTTGAGCACATTTTGGTACAAATTTTAGTTTTATTTGTAATACTCGAGTAAATATCAAAATTCATATTACCCATGAATGTTGTAAAACACGACTAAGGGATATGATATGTGTATAATAACAATGCAAGAGATGGCAAACTCGAAATAAAATCCCATACCAAACCGTCGCACCAGGATACTTTAGGTCAATTTATCTCAGATTTTGGAGGAGACTCCAGCCTAGCAGGGGCACGTGTATGAGCTGAGATGATGATAATGATAATATTGATAGCGCCGCTAAAAACTTCCTACCGGTAGGCATAAGTGAATCGGTTTACCTCGCGGCAAGTCGACAACTGAATACTAGCCAAAGCTGGAAGACTAAACCCCACTTCATTGTAGACGGAGATCTAGGTATTCCTCTGATATCACAGAGATTAGATACATTAATGGTAGTTATCACCCTCAGGTAAGGTGCTTACTTGTCTACCACTATGTGCGAGACGGTCTATTTATCGCCGTACTTTGTTAGTTTTAATAAAGTCGTGATATTGTTGTTAAAACTGGCTCACTTCAAAACATTATAGAAGAGCTTTGTTATAAATATTCATCGATACTTGTAGCATAGAATGAACAGACTATTTCAATAATTACAGCACAATATTGGAGGCTGTGCGAGTGTAGGCGTCGCCATCGGCTTGAAACAAGACGGGCGGTGGACTGAGGGGGATTAGGGTGCATATCATTCAAGTATTGCAGGATACTTATAGATTTGATGTAAACATTTTATAGTCTTTTATAATTTACAATTTTATAGTTGTATACCGAAATGTCTGACTTGGGTTTTTTTACGAGTTTTCCTTCTCTAGCATAGATGTGATATGACTAAGGGATATTTAGTTGTCGTTTACGATATTCATGAGCAAGATTGGGAGTTATGAATTGTATTCTTATATTCTGCCACCACAAGGACAAAATAGAAAAATATATGAAATAATAGAACATGCATTACATTTATACCATATATGAATACTAGCTGACCTAAAAAACGCTTTTTTTTACAAATCTAAAAATATTAAAGACTAATTGAAATCGATCGCAGCACCACCTATCAGATCCATTTATTAATCTAAACCATTCACGAATCTAATAGAAGATAAACAAAAATTTCATCAACAACAGTCCAGATATTTAAGAGTCTGTCCGAGTATATGCGAGTTCAATCACAAACACACAGGCAGTAGATTTATATATATATAAAAATATCAAAATGTACGTTATTTTATTTTATGCCTACATTAATAGTAGTAATAATAATAACTCGTCATATTTGTTAGTATATATATTTAATTACTGTAATGTTTTAAACTGAATTATTATTTATACAACTCTATCATCTATTGATCTCACTTTTGGTCTCAGATCCCCTGCATTGCGGGAGAGAATTTAGTCTACCACCACGCTAGTCGAATTTGTTGTCATAGGATTTCATTTCGTATTTTTACTTCTCTTGCATAGATATTATTTGCATAATTTACATCTTTTAGTCGTCTTTTACGACACCCACTGGCAAGAGAAGAAATGGAGTCTGATATCACATGAATATAAATGTATAATTTACAACATTCTAAAACTCGAAATAAAACCTTATACCAAACCGTCTGCTCATTTTCCTCTCATTATGAAGGAAGCTCGAGCCCAGTAGTAGAACATATAACAGAGATGATGAAGATCTAACCTCAACCGAAATTTTCCGATTCAATAAAATATAATGTCCTTTTATATACTTTGTCACCCTACTGGGTGGTAGGTAGGATGGGTACCATGAATGAATACCTACAACCACGTGCACAGTATACGCACCGTTGGCCCGTAGCGTTATATTTTAATAGCTGTCTCTTAATAACCTCAATATATATTTATGCGAATATGATAAAGAGTCCTTGAGATTACAGGGCAATTTTTTGGTAGGCTGATTTTTAGGCATGAAACGATTTTAAGTAGCAATTAATTTGTATGACTTTTTCGGCAAATTTTAACTGGTGGATACATATTTGTGATGTATTTTAAGCGATATTTTTTTATAATTCTTGTGTAAGTTAGAGTAGGTTGAATTTCATTTATGCAAGTGTAAAGTCTAATAAACGACCTCCCGTCGTGTTATGAGTTTGATTAAGACACAGGATAATTAATTTTACAATAGACATATAATTTTTCTGTAGTCTAATTCTATCTATTTTAGCAGTAACAGACGATATATCAAAATTAATTGCTGTTCGTTAGTCTCGCTAAAACTCGAGAACGGCTGGACCGATTTGGCTAAATTTTATTTTCTCATACAAACTCTCAAACATTTGATGTTTCAGCCCATACACGTTCAACTGTTGGGCTCGGACTTCCTCTACTACGGGAGGGAAATCGACCTACTATACCACGCTGAACAGACGTGTTAATATAGGGATTTTTTTAGAGATTTCCTTCTCTTGCATAGATATTATATGCATATTATATCCCTTAGTCGTCTTTTACGACACCAATGAGTGGTGAATTGTATTCTTACTCCGTCACTGCACGGATAATACTAAAACCAAAAAAAAATATTAAACAACAGAACCTAGTCCAGTTCAACCCCACAAAGACACAAGTTTGCGCGTTCACTGCAAAGAAGGACCCGTTTGTCATGGCGCCACAGTTCCAAGGAGTAACTCTCCCAATTTCTGAGAGTATTGGTATTCTCGGCGTCAAAATATCGAGCAAAGTCCAGTTTGGGAGTCATTTGGAGGACAAAGCCAAATTGGCAAGCAAAAAGTTGGGCGTCCTGAACAGAGCCAGGCGATACTTTACACCGAGACAGCGTCTTGTGCTATACAAAGCACAAGTTCGTCCTCATGTGGAGTACTGCTCACATCTCTGGGCAGGTGCGCCCAAATATCAGCTAGACCCACTTGACTCCCTGCAAAGACGGGCTGTTCGAATCGTCGGGGATCCCAATCTTACGGACAGATTGGAGTCGCTGGAGCAGCGGAGAGACTTTGGGTCACTCTGTGTACTCTACCGACTCTTTCACGAGGAGTGCTCCGAGGAACTGTTTGACTTGGTACCACCGTTACCATTCTACCAACGTACCACTCGACATCGTAGCAGGGTTCATCCATTTCACCTGGAAACGTTATGGTCTTCAACTGTACGTTTCCAGCGATCATTTCTTCCACGTACGTGCAAGCTCTGGAATGAACTACCTGCTGCTGTGTTTCCCGAGCGCTATGACATGTCCTTCTTTAAACGAGGTTTAAGAAGAGTATTTCCTTCACGGTAGGCAGCGGCCTTGCTGTGCCCCTGGTATTGCAAAGGTCCATGTGCAGCAGTTTCACTTACCATCAGGTGTGCTGCTTGCTTGTTTGCCACCGTCGGCAATAAAAAAAAAATTACAAAAACAGGCAGTACGAAGTTCGCCGGGTCAGCTAGTCTTTAGATATAAATTTCTTGTGTACGTGTATGTCATTGAACTCCTCCTAAACAGCTGGACCAATATCAACGAAATTTTTTGTGTATGTTCAAGGGGATTCAAGAATGGTTTAAATTTACAATTGGACCCGGTAGGTGGCACTGAAATTCTTTTATTTTATTTGAACAGAACAACGTCTATTGGGTCAGCTAGTTTATTATATACGGTAAAATAAATAAATATAATTATTATAATCCACATGAATTCGTCAATAAGAGGTGTGAATCTTTGAATAAATAATAATGTTATCATTTTCACATAAAAGCATATACAAAGCTTATTATAAACCTTTATCAGACATCAAATATTTTTCGTTCAATTTCATTGAAGGGTGTGAATCTTGATCCCTGCGGATTCTGTTACTTGCCAATCGGATGAGCTTCTTTTATCACAACGAACAAAGAAAACCCTTCTTTCTCCTATTCCGATTTGTAATAAAACGGTTCTTTTCAATATCATTGGTGTGCAAGGGAGCAGAAAATTCTTATCCAATTGATGTTACAAAAACCTCTTCGTAACATGTCGTAGTGGCCTTTCGTTTTAGACTAATCTATTATAGAAAGTGTGCAATTATTTAATTAAATTTATTAATTGTACTGTTTTCCGTGTGGTGATGAAGTAAGAATACAATTCACCACTCCCTATCTTGCCCGTGGATGTCATAAAAGACGATTAAGGGATATAATATGCACATTTTTTTTGGGACTAATCCCACCACAAATTCTCACCACTGTAACTCCTGTAAGCCGGGATCCCCAATGGTCTCCGTACAAGACACCGAGGCTTGACCTTCAGGAAGTCCCGGGAAACGCCTTCAATTGTCTTGAGACCCGCAACAAATTTAATATGCATTTATAACATGCACTTAACATCTGTGCAAGAGAAGGCAAATTCAAAGTAAAACCCTATACCAACACGGTATAGTAGGTCATATTCCCCGTCCCATTCTGGAGGAGGCCCAAGCCCAACAGTGGGACGTATGTGGGCTGTGATGATGATGATGATATAAGTTCCACAGCTGGACTCGAATCTCCTTCACAACAGGAGGGAAATTGACTTACATTAGCATGCTCCTTACGATGATATACAATTCACCATCACTTATCTTGCCCGTGGGTATCATAAAACACGCTTAAGGATAATGATATGCAAATAATATCTATTCAATATAAAGCAAATATATAAATAATATATAAAGTAAATATAATATAATATATAAAGTAAATATATAAAAAAAAAAACTTGAAATAAATCACTATACCAACACCAGCGTCGTATAATAGATAAATTTCTCTCCTACATTGAAAGAGGCTTCAACCTAGCATTAGAACGTATATGAGTTATTCACCTCAGAAAATTTATGTCCCACTGTTGGACTCGGACATCCTCTATTATGGGAGGGAAATTGACCTACTGTACTACACTGCTCAGACGTGTTGGCATTTTTATTTCTAATTTTCCTTCTCTCATGTTATATGCATATTATATCGCTTAGTCACCTTTTATGGCGCCCATGGGTAAGAGAGGGTGTGATGAATTGTATTCCTACTCCGTCACAACACAGAATATTATATGGAGCTATTATAATGATGATATATTTGTCCGGATCACGCCTAACTACACAAGAAAGTGTGTAACTGACATAACAAAAATTCTTGGTATTGAAATAGCAATAAGCAGGACATATCGTTCGTCGAACCAACAATCATTAAAGTATGATAAGTGACTATAACGAAGTGAATGACGCAGTATAAAATGACCTCCACAGACTGTTTACATTGATAGTTAACGGAGAAGTTGGATACAAAAGACACGGAACCATGACTCTAGAATAGACATATGTCCGCTATAGCAAAACGTAATCGAAAACGGTTGAAAAGCCTCTAACGTATCGTAACGGTATTGATATAACCAGTTACAGCTATCAGCTATTTAGATACAAATAATGTACGATGATGCGACGCTGTCAACTAACGATATCACAACAATAATTGGTTTCATGCCGTGATCCCAGTTTCGCTATATTGGTAATCGAACGATCACTAATAAGTGCAATAAACAAAATAATTATGCTATCTCTCTCTTTTTACATGATTCCTGGCGTGCAAAACCGAGATTGGAGTGATTATTGACTAGCGATTTAATAACAAGCAATATCTCAGGAATCCTACTAATATTATAAACGCGAAAGTTTGTGAGGATGTATGTATGTATGTGAGGATGTTTGTTGCTCTGTCACCCAAAAACTACTGAATGGATTTTGATGAAACTTCACAATAATATAGCTTACAGATTAGAATAGCTCATAAGATATAATTTATCTCGATATTCCCAAGGAAAGGGAAACTATGCGGATAAAACCGCAGGACGCTGCTAATATTGATATAAACGAAAAACGATCTTATTTCGATTGACCTAATACTACACTTTCCAATGGAAATTGGTTCTGCTTCTTGTTGTGTACGTATGCTACAAAAACTGGTTATTATAGTTTGACCTGATAAAGATTATAATGGTTCAACTGTCTATTACTAAAAATAATGTCGCAATTACTTTACTCGTATTCATCAGCTTAAAACCCGCTTTGATACCGATTCTAGTAACGGTTATCGATATCGCTATTGACACTAAATATCGGTTAGTAGCCGTTGTCAGAAATAGGCAATAACGGCCATGTCTACTCTAGAATATATCTACATCCAGCAATGGATAATGAAGAGTTAATAGTGACAGTGATTTGAAATTCAAATGCGTCTAATAACATTCCTTGTTAGTTTAGGACCATAAATAAACAGATCGATTAAATTGTAATCTTGTAAACTATAAATATTGATCTCATCGAATGCAATTTGTTTGTCTGTGATACTAGTTTCAACGTAGACATTGACAGACTTTAAATTTGACTCACTCTTGCTCGTGGATGTCATTTAGAACGACTAAGGGACTAAATATATAATATAACTTCTATGACAGAGAAGTATAACTGGAAATAAAACTCTGTTTCTTTTATTTGGGGTGGGCTCCGGTCAGCGCACCCGCCGCCTGGCTCCGTCTGGGACGACAGAGAGGCGACGCGCGGCCCCGTAACCCACCTAATAGCACGTCGCCTTCGTCGTTGGGTCGACCACCGGTGCAGAGTTCCTTGACTTCAGTAGTCAAATGAAACCCTATAGCAAGACGCCCGACGAGCCTGGTGCAGTAGATTTATTTCCCTCTTATAGTGGAGGAGGCTCGAGCCCAAAAGTGGGATGTATTTGAACTGATAAGATGAATGATGAACAAAATATCAGTTAAACAGTCTATAATCTATATCTTAAGTAGTGGTTACGTTATCTAAATAAATCATTATTATAAGATAATGTGATATAAGTGTGGGTGTACTAAAAGCTGGCTGCCTTGAAGAAAGTGAAGGGTGAGTCAATGCGTGCAATGACCTTTGATAATATTACAGGCATTACAAAAACCCACCACACGCAAACAACCTCAAAAATTTAGGCTTACGGGTCTTTCGTTCACTGAACGAAGAGCAATAACAAATTGCTACTGCTACTACTAGTGGATTTTCTGCGAGAACCAGCCTACAACTGTAAGCAGCGGCCTAGCAAAGTTCCACGAGCGACAGTATCAAGTATCAGTAGTACGACTTCATTCTCTAACATGAAATATATGCTGCATAAATTTTATTTGTAAGGTTATTTGTAAGAAACCCGCAAGGATTCAACCCGCATTACTTGGAATTGATCCGGACTAGTGTAGAGCGCTTAGCCAGCTTTTAAGACCCCCACACACATTTAATCTATTTGTAATCGCATCCGTTACCCACTCTATTTGTATTCCATAAAAAAAATATAATTTAAATTATTTTAATTGTGAACATATTTTAAAAGCAAACCTTTGTTAAATGTTTGGCAAACCAGTTTGTAGATGTGACTTGAATCTGTCGGCAAAAGCAACAATCCGCTCCAGGGTGAGGGCGAGACAAGACGCGAGGGGGTGCGCGCAATAGGGACGGTTGTCATGGCAACATTGAGGGAGCCACCTACATTTCTGCCCTAGATACTGCCTGACAATTTGATTTAAAGAAGGGCATAGCAGTTCACTGCATTGATTTGAAATTTAGGTTTATAATTGCAAGCTGTTTTCATTATTATCTTAGTATTGAAGTTACTGTATTATAATCTAGCGCTTTGCTTATGTCTGACTTGCTTTGCTGACGTTACTCATTACAATATTTCAAAGGTCTCTCCACTTACTCATATCAGAATTTAAACGTCGCATTGCTGGGCTCGAGCCTCCTACAAAATAGAAGAGAAATTGTTTTACTATACCACGCTGCTCAGACGTATAGGATTTTGTTTCGAGTTTGCATTGCATAAATAGTATCTACATATTATCCATTAGTCGTCTTTTTCGACACCCACGAGTATAAAAGGGGTTTGTGAATTGTATTCCTACTCAGAAAATGAAATGCAAATTGCATATTAATTATGCAAATAATATTATACAAACCTTTGTGATGTGATATTATAAATTTATAATATTATGAAGGCGTTCAAGGGTCAAATAGCATCGAGAACCTCTTTCAATGAGGAAACTGGATACAAAAATAGAAATAAATATAAGAAATATTGTTGAAGCGTTCGTATTGAACTATATTAAATGGTGATAAATAGTGATAATAGATATGGAATTTTTATGTAGAGTATGAACTAAATAGGATTATTTATTTTAAATATTTAATTTAAAGTAAATAACAATAATTTTATTTGATTTTGAATATAATTACATATTGTAAATAAAACTACTTTTACGGATTATATCGCGTTTGTATTGAATTTATAATTGCCCGACGTTTCGAACACTTTGCAGCATTCATGGTCGCGGGCGGACTAAGGTGTCTCACGTCCAACAAGTCATTGTTATTGCAGACATTTATAATTATCTACCCGATACATAGAATTAGTTATTAAATTTAAAATATTGTAAATTAGTTATTATATTATATTATTTACAATGTGTAGTGCTCGCGTAAACATAAAATATCATTTTATAATTAGGTACATACTATTAATTTTAATGTTAAATAATTACTAACCCTTAGAATAATAACGTATAGAAGGATAGTGTCAGTACTTCGAACTTTAAAAATTTGAATCTAAAAATACTAATGGCGGGCAGACAATTACACACGTACACACGGAAACCACTATACAAATTATGAAATCAAATTTTGTTTTTATTAACATAAATCGTCGAAATACTTTTAAAATTAATGTTAAAAACCTTTTTATGTTTTTCAAATGTGTTGTGGCACCATTTGAATGCACAAGCCGTCATAATTACCTATTTATTTTTTATGAGTTACGTACGTTCGTGCAGTGCAATGACTTGTACATTACGGGACTGTTCCGGCGTAGGCTCCATTAGGCTCCAATTGAAATGCCTCACTTTTTGTGCGTGGACTTACCTTCTATATGTTATTATTCTAAGTACTAACCATAAACAATATAATTTTTTCATATATAATCATTTTCTTCTTACACTAGCAATTTTGTAACAAAATGTGGGTTAATATTTAATAACTAATTTCTGTATCGGGTAGATAATTATAAATTTTCTGCAATAACGATGACTTGTTGGACGTGAGACATCCTAGTCCACCCGTGACCATGAACGCTGCAAAGTGTTCTAAACATCGGGCAATCAAAAATCAAATACAAACGCGATAAAATCCGTAAAGTAGTTTTATTTAAAATGTATAATACTCGCGTAACCATCAAAATCGTTAAGATTATTTATTTATTATTTTCACCGTAAAACAGATAACTTTCTGTAAAAAAAGTAATCAAATCATTTATTTTGTATAAGCCTTTCTCCGTGTGGTGACGGAGTCAGAATACAATTTAGCACCCCCTCTTTTTGACCGTAGAAGACGTAAAAGAAAACTGAGAGACTTAACTCGTATGCATAAAATATCCATGCAAGAGAAAAAAAGCTTGATATAAAATACTGTACCAACCAAGACGACCAGCGCAGTATATTTGACGTGACCGGGGATTAGTCCGTCACCCGCCGAGAGGCCGACCGCGTGAGGAAAGACCGACGTCCTCCCCGAGGGGGGGGGGGCGGTTCATGGGAGGGTACCCCAATAGGAGGTATTCCGTCGGGCCGACCACTGATATCAAGTAACCCTGCTCCGGTGGTCGGCCCAACGACGAAGGCGACGTGGTTTTCGGGTGGGTTGCGGGAGTTGCGTGCTTAAGCCCCTCTATCGCCCCGGACAGAGTGGTGCGGAGGCGCGCCGACCGCAGCCCACCCACAAAAAAAAAACAAAAGAGCAGTATATTAGATTAAATTCTCTTCTATTGTTAAGGAGGCTCGAGCCCAAGTGGTGTATATGAGTGTTATATGAGTGGGACATATATGCCCTACCTTTTGCATACATTATCAATTTTACATTTTGTTTGAAATTAATCTCATAATCTACCATCGGATCTCCGAAAAAATACAGCAAGAAACTCAGTGAGCTCGATATTTTATAAGGTAATTTACATAAAATTTACAACATGTTTAGCAGGTAATAATTCCCATTTCCATTCTTATTATCAGGATGTATTATTTATTTTCAAAAATTACAAAAATGAAATATTTCGTTTTTATCGTCCTAGATATATGACATCACTATATCGTTATTCGCCTGTTCTAGACCAATATACAATTCTTAAAGACTTCATTGATCCTAATTCTAATAACCGTTCTTATAACCAATATTAACAGAAAGTCATTGTCATCTGACCTCCGTAATTCAAAAATTATTAGACTCAAACCCCTCACCCTCATTGCCTGTCCTCATTCCATTACCTCCAATCCTGCATCTATGATACTCGATTTGATTTGTGGAAGATAAGTCCATGATAGCAGCTTCGAAGAGTACAAAGTAAATACGGGTCGGAAATGAAACATTCGTAGTCTATTGATCTCTCCACTAAGCCATCACTGATAACCTAGTTTAAAATTACTTAAAATGATAATTTAATTCTAATTAAATTAATATCGTACTGGCACGAACATTTTAATTTAACGCTAGTAAGCCTTTGAAATAATCCTATCCTAAGAATATTGTATAAAAGAAATCAATTAATCTTATCACTCAAAGGTCCCAACAAATCCATTAAGTTAAATGAAAACGCTAAGACTGTTGGTCTCCTCGATAAATTGTTACGAAAGAAATTAATTGTTATTAATTGTAAACTCTAACTTTAGTTAAATCCTTTCAATATTCTATAGGCAAACTTTATTTTAACGTTCATTCTAAACAGACAAACACTTCATAAATACTCGCTTTAGTTAATCCTGTCGTCTAATAAGCCAATTGATATTCGCTTTTGAGTATAGACCTCCCAATGGGAGATAATTATCATCTTTGGTAAGTGATTTGCCGATAGTAGGGGTTCTTTTAAGAGTCCCAAAAGACTAGTAGTCTTCTAGGCTCACAGTTCTACTGGTAAATAGGTGGTTATGGATCATGTCAAATTATATTTTATGCAATATCAAATACACAAAAGCTTTTCTTCGTACAGTCGATTATCCCGATTTTCGTTTATCCGAATACCTAACGACACCAATTAGTCCGGTTAATCAGTACAGTTTCCGCTGTATTTAAATTAAATCCAAAGGAATGATTTTCTTAATTGAGCTATAAAACTCGTAAAAATAGTTTTAATTTAAATGAAACGTCACAAACAATTATATTATTTTGACAAGTTTTGTTGCGTTTTTATTTCACTTAATTATAAAATCTTTGACAGCTAAAATTTTATAAAACTTTGTCAGCATATGTACAAAAGCTCAAAAATTTACAATAAAACCTTAAACTTTAAGCGTTCAATGTATAGTTTGAACTTAATACACAACGTATCTCACTGATCCTCAATACACCAGAGTTCCAACTTACTCCTAATATAATCTGCTATTAACGTGTCATTACGGAGATTATCATTCCAATTCGCAATCCAATACCGCTCAGTGCATCCAAAACTTTAATTTGCTAGAACAGATCCCGCTATGTACAGTAATCTACTCTATCTAATCGCGTTTGCCAATAACACTATTTGAGCTTAGTGGAGGAAATAAAATTTAATTAGCAGAGCTGAGTTTTGTTCAGTCTGACCCGTTTTAATCCAGTTAGCGAATATAGTTTCTAAAGTTGATATTGTTAGCTTAAAACAGAAGTTGAAATGACATCAATTAGTGATAATTAACATTTGAAATATTCCGTCCATACAACAGCTTATCGACTTACATTGAAGGAGATTGGCAACGCCTGGATAGAACAATGAAATCACCTACTCCTTACCAAAAGAGTAAATAACATCAATCAGTGATTAAAAATATTTGAACCGCTGTATTAATGATAATAATAAGCTAAGGTGTCATTTTTGGTGGTTCCGGGAGCATTTCCGCAGGCTCGCTCCACGGCTCGTCGGCGCGGCGTCCGCCCTATCGTGGCTTATGCCGAACGTGGGCGGACGGTATGGGTGCTTCGCCAAATACCTGCACAAGGTTGTAAGGAAGGAGAGTACACCGTCCTGCCACCACTGCGATTGCGACGAGGACACGGCGCGCCATACGCTCGGGGCCTGCGCGGCTTGGGCAGTGCAGCGCTGTGAACTCGTCGCAATCATCGGTGCAGACCTGACGCTGCCGGCTATCGCTAGGCTAGGGCTATGGTCGACAGCGTCGGGAATTGGGACGCGGTCGCAGCCTTCTGCGAGACAGTGATCTCGCGGAAGGAGGCGGCGGATCGCCTGCACGAGGAGCGCAGCCTCGATGAGGAGATCCGCCGCCGGCGACTGGGGCGGCGTAGGCGCAACTACCTGCGCCTCATGCCGCCCTAGCCGAGGCCGTGGGTGACGTGATCGGGGTCAGTCCGTCACCCGCCGAGAGGCCGACCGCGTGAGGAAAGACCGACGTTCTCCCCAAGGGGGGGACGTCGGTCGATGGGAAGGTACCCCAAGAGGGGGTATTCCGTCGGGCCAACCACTGATGTCAAGTAACCCTGCTCCGGTGGGCGGCCCAACGACGAAGGCGACGTGGTTTTCAGGTGGGTTGCGGGAGTTGCGTGCTTAAGCCCCTCTGTCGCCCCGGACGGAGTGGTGCGGAGGCGCGCCTACCGCAGCCCACCCACAAAAAAAAAGGTGTCATTTTAAAGGGCATCATCATAGCTCATACACGTCCCACTGTTAGGCTTAGGAATCCTTCACTATGGGAAGGAAATTGACTTACTATACCATGGTGCTCATACGTGTTCATATAGGGTTTTGTTTCGAGTTTTTCTTCTATTGTACAAATATTATATGTAATTGTATATTATATCCCTTAGTCGTCTTTTACTACACGCACAGCCAAGAGAGGGGGTAATGAATTCTATTCATACTCCATCACCACGCAGAATTCAAGGACCTAATTACGTGGAAACTGGCTTCCGATATCAGTTTATCTGAGACTCGCAACACAGGTTCCACAACGCTTGACACATCATTAATATCACCTCCTGTTATGTTGCTGATGCCTGATGTATCTAGGGGGATGGTGTAGGCTGTGCTTAGGAGTTCCACTTAGTGAAATGATAAGTCTCCATCTGTCCCCTTTCAATACGATACATGGTATTGAAAGTAGACGTTTGAAATTTAATAGTTTAAATTTTCCCTATAGGCACATAAAATACCATTATCCTGTAGTTTCCATCTTTTTTTTCGGTAAGCCAGCCGTACTCCCATCCATGCCATCCGCGGCAAGGGGAGAGAGGAGAGAGTGGTGTGCGACCTCATAACCCACCACGGACGCATTAATTAAAATTATAAAGACCTCGACACAAGATTTTATTACTTAGTGCTGCATCATGATTTATTCATATTTAATTAATTATTGATTACAAGTTATCATGTAGCCCATTTTACCTGTACACTTTCCCTTTGTAAGTTTCTTATGTATGTTCCACCACATAATTTAGTCACTAGTAAAAAATATTGATTAATGAAGAAATAATAATTCCTCTGTAACACACGTCGTAATGTGCTACAATATGCTACGACGTAGCAACATTCGTAGTCATTACAATGTACTACTACTACGTATTCGCTACTTCAAAATAATTGCCATATTCGCTCCACAGGTTTCGTTAAAATAATTATTTAATGACTAGATTTCATTTTAATTAAACAGAACATCAGACTTGTAACTCTTCAGTAAACGAATAAATAGTTATGAGGAGGATTAATGTACTGTTACTATATTAAGTAGCATAATGTGTTTTCATAGATAAAGAATCACGTTATCATAGCTGATATACATCCCACAACTGGGCTTTTCTCGGTGATAGGAGGGATATGGACCTACGACACCATAGCGGCCCCTTCCGCAACTTTATGGGGTACCAGGGAGATCGTCTGAAAACATTTAATCCCCGCCACCCAAACGCATGGCGGTCTGGCCACGTTCTATCCTCATTCAGGGCAGTGAGAGTAGGTGCGCATATTACCGCCTTCTTCTTCCCGGTAGCACTGCTAAATACACGGCTGAGAAGAAGCATTTATGCTACAAATAGCTAAATAAGTTTTTAATGAGTTTCAGTACAATGTTTCAGTATAGAGAATGAAATGAAAAATATAAAATTACAAATGGCCACTTTGTTGATATGGCTATTATCATCTACAGTAGCCATATCAGCAGTATATTAGATATAATAAGTTAATTCACAAAAATGAAAAGTTCGTAATATATTTAAGAATTGTTCATTTGTAGGGTTCCCAAAGGGTAAAACGGGACCCTATTACTAAGACTTCGCTGTCTCTCCGTCCATTTGTCTGTCACCAGGCTGTATCTCAAGAACCGAGATAGCTAGACAGCTGAAATTTTTACTAATTATGTATTTCGGTTGCCGCTGTAACAACAAATACTAAAAATAAAATAAATATTTAAGGGGTACTGCCATACAACAAACGCGATTTTTATAGATAATGGTACGGAACCCTATATGCGCGACTCCGACTCGCACTTAGCCGGTTTTTTATTGTATTATATTTCAATTATTCATTAATAATATTTATCCATAATGATTTCTGATGTTTAGACGAGTATTACATCCATACTAATATTATAAATGCGAAAGTAAGGATGTTTGTTTGTTTGTTTGTAACGCTTTCACGCTTAAACTACCGAACCGATTTCAAAATTTCTTTCACCAATGGAAAGCTATAATATCAGGGAGTAACATAGGCTATATTTTATCCCGGTATTCCCACAGGAACGGGAACTACGCCGCGAGTAAAGCGACTGAAACCGAAGCGAAGCGAGGGCGGGTTGCTAGTATTGTAAATAAAACTATTTTTAAAATACGTAAATATATATATTTTTTTAAATATACTTATATTAATAATAAACCATTCATTCATCAGCTCAATGAGGTTCACTATTGGGCATAGACCTCTCCAAGGAGAGAAGATTTGCCATACCATAACGAAGTTTAGGAAACGAGGTGACATTTTCAGTTCATTTTATAACTTTCTCAGGATTGTTGCCGACCATTTCTTGGTGATCCCTCAGCTAGGTTTTCGACTCGCGCAATTCATACTATCATAATATATTCTTAACCACATGAGGATTCAAATTTATCTCGTGTAGAAATTTAATCAGCAATACATAACACAGTAACTCACTGCTCAATAAGCAGACCAGATGTATCAGAAGGTATTTATAAGAATGATTCCATGTCATCACAATCATCATCATCTATACCTATGATGACGGAGTAAGATTAGAAGGGTCACCACTTCTGTCTTGATGGATGATTGTAAATGATAACTAAAGGATCATCCTTATAAATATAACTTACAATTTAGTATATGTATCTTGAGTGTCAAATACCTTGAATTAAAAAAAAAGAAGGACTAAAATAAAATTGCTTTCAGTTAACGCAATCAAAGAAATTGTTACAAAAAAATCGTGCCGGGAAATAGAGGCGCACCCACGAAAACTAATCAAGTCTAAAAGGCTACGCCGCGCCGTGAAAAATATAGCAATTGTACCTGTAGGGGAATACTACGTACGTGCTACGTGTTAGCTACGGTGGTTACGTATTTGCTACGGCGTAGCAATTTCAATTTATTGCTTTATGGCGAAACTACGAACTATGTAACCGTGTCAGCGAAATACAGGCATGATATCAAATGCAATGCATTCAACTGAACTATATTCAAATTTAATTTTGTTTTATATAGGACTATCTTTCCGTGTGATGACGGAGTAAGAACACAGTTCACCACCCCCTCTTGAATAAAACCCTATACCCATTCTAACCAGCATGGTATAGAAAGTCAATTTCGCTCATTTGGTGGAGAAGAACCCATCAGTAAGATACATATGAGCTGAGATGATTATGATAAAATACCCCAATACCCCATAATGTAATAAATCATGGAACATTTTCCATTCCCCCATCAATAAGCCTGAGTCTGAGCAATGGGTTATTACACTTCATTTGGTAAGCGAGAGAGTCGGCCGCCAATTGTCTGTGGGTATTTGCATGTGGTGGGTTTTGATGATGCCTTTAGTATCATCGAACTTAATTACATGCATTTACACTCCCTTCATTTTTTTACGGTAGGCGGCCTTGCAGGTGTGCCGTTTGCTCGTTAGCAATAAAAAAGTAGTAAGTGTCACAAAACCTTTCATATTAACTGAGTAAATAGCTATGTTAAAAAATCATACTTTAGGAGACTTTTGACGCGAATGTCAAAATGTCATGTAGCGCTGTTATATTTTTTTCATTATTTTAGTATTTTACAGTGTTATATTGAATAATTTTGCTGATATTTTATATAATATAATGCAGCTAAAATGTAGTGAATATGGTATAATAGTGAATTGCGTGCATTTTAACATTCTGCCAAAATTCCCAGAGATGACATGACTTGGTTATCAGTACCAAATCATGCTAACGACTGACTGAAAGACGAAGACTTAAAGACGTGAATAACTAATATAATATAATACTCAACACTGGCACCAATAGCTCATATTATTGTAGCTCATTGCCATTAAATAAGAAGAAGAAGAAACATACTTTATAATAGGGCCTAGTAATGGCAAGGTCGTTATAGTTTCATACTTATACTTGTAATAAAATAGTAGAGTGATAAAATACTACATTTTATAGTATCTCTATAGTACAATTTAGAATCATTGAGGGAACATTCTGGTGATATTTAGATATCTTACCTGTCTGCCTGTTCATTTCTCTTTACAAATTTTGCAAATACTACTGTTCTGATTTTTAGGATTCCGTACCCAAAGGGTAAAAACAGGACCCTAAAAATCAGGTCTACGGTCGGTCGGTCTTAGTAATAACTAAGACCGTTCGTCTGTCTATTACCAGGCTGTATCTCAAGAACCGCGACAGCTAGACAGTGGAATTTTTTACAAATTATGTATTTGTATTGACGCTATAACAACAAATACTTAAAACAAAATAAAATAAATAGCGGCTCCACAAAAATACTTAATTGTATATTTACTTTAATAGTTAATAATAAAATTAATATAGAAAAAAATTAAAAGGGGGCACCGCCTTTTAATTATACAACGAAAGTGATTTTTGTCAATGGTACGGAACCGTTGGTGCGCGAGTCCGACTCGCACTTGTTTTATCTATATGTTGTACAATAGTAGCAGTAGTAGTACAATAGTATTTGAGGTGGTACGATAATAATAAGGCTTTTTTCGTACAGTGATGGAATAAAAACGTAAATACATTTTGCTTTCCTTATTCCTTTTCCGAGAATGATCATAAAAGAGCACTGGGTCATAAAAAGATTTTATCACTGTTAAGAAAGACAAATTTGAAATAAAATCATAGACAAACCCATCTGATCAGCGTGGTATATAGCAAGTAATTTACTCTCCCATTTTTGTGTATAAACATGGAGATGCATAAAATATTCAAATGCAATAGGAATAGTAACTATTATTTTCTATTCTCTTTATACGGAAGCTACTGTTATTATGCCGCAAGTCTACAATGTCAATTCTATATAGATAAGTTAAATAGAGTTCATTGTTACTATTTTCATGCTGAACTAGAGTTGAAAGTAAAGGGGCTTTGTATTGTATCTCCTTTGAAGTATCTTGAAATTGCAATGTGAATTTCTTGTGAGATATTCTGTGTAATGTTGGAAACGAATCTTAGCAAATAAATAAGAATGACCGTTCAAATAAGGAATTTTATGTTATAGCAATAATTGAACGCTTAATGAACTTCTTAATGGTCTAAGATCCCGCTATACAACGACCTTCACCGAGATGTTTATTTGATGAAACTTATTTTTTATTTTATTTAATATGTCAATAAATATATTGCATATGGGTTGCCTAACAAATTTTAATCTAGAGTATGATTAGTTAATTTTTTTTTATACATTGCACCGGTTTGATTATTAGATAAATTCTATACCAATCTAAAGTATGAAGCCCAAAGAATATGCAAACGTCGATCAGACCGGTGCAAAATGCTAGTATCGATTTATCTGTTTATACCTGGCTACCCGAGAGTTGTGACCGGAAAAGAATAGGCAATCTAACGTTTGCATATTCTATGGGCTTCATACTTTTGATTGGTATAGAATTTGTCTAATAATCAAATCGGTTCAATGTTAAAAAAAAATTTTTTTTTTTTAAATTATTAACTAATCATACTCTGGACTAAAATTTGTTAGGCAACCCATTTACAATATATTTATTGACATATTAAATTAAATAAAAAATAAGTTTCATCAAAGAAACATCTCGGTGAAGGTCGTTGTATAGCGGGATCCTATACTATAAGATAAAATATAATATATTAACCTGCTCTTCTTCTCAACTTATCATCATCATCATCACAGCCCATATAATATGTCCTACTATTTGGCCCTAGTCTCCTCCATTACAGAAGGAAAATTGACTTACTATACCACGCTGGTTAGACGTGTTATTATATAGGATTTAATTTAGAGATTTCCTTCTCTTGCGTAGATGTTATATGCACATTTAATCCCTTAGTCATCTTTTACAACACCCACGGGTAAGGTAGGGATGGTGAAATGTATTCTTACTCCGTCATCACACGGAAACTCATATACGTGAATGATAAAAATAGTACTTTAAGGCATAAGCTTCTTTTATAAATTAAGGGTAATTGGCCTACTACATCACGCTAGCTAGAGCCCAAAGAGCTTTTCATCTATCCATGTGATGGAAGTATGATGCGAAACCCTGTAACCTATTACCCTCTCACCGCCTATTGATCCAAACCATTGCAATCGATTCATTATGTTTGCCTTTCAGATAGCTTTCCTAATCAGAAGTGCCGTGACATCGCACTCACTTAGTTCCCGCGGGTATTGGATTAATCACCGATCAGAACATCCAACCAATTGAGATTATCAAGTCGGTAATAGTCGGTTTCTTTTTACTTATTTGCATTATTAAACTTAGCTATATTTTTAATTTATCTGTTTCTAAATTGAAATCCACAATTTCATCAAACAAAAGTACATTTATTCTTTATAAATAAAGCATTTCTATATAAATTCTAACATAATTATCATGTTGACTTTGTAAAAGAGAAAGAATATTTGCTCTTTGAATTTATTCAAGCTATCCACAAAAGAATTGTTCAACTAGTTTCAGTTTAAAATTTCTCAACATTTTTATAAATGAAATGTGTTTAGATAATTTAAAATATAAAGTTAATTTTATAGTAAGTTTTATTTCATATTTATTTTAAGTAATCTAAATGTAAACTTCTAGAAGATTCACAAGAGATGTTGTATAAGTATAGCAAAGTCGATTGATGATATATGTACGTCATATATTTTTAGGGTCCCGTATCCAAAGGGTAAAAACGGGACCCTATTACTGAGACTTCGCTGTCCGTCCGTCCGTCCATACGTCTGTCACCAGGCTGTATTTCAAGAACGGTGATAGCTAGACAGTTGAAATGTTCATAGATGATGTATTTCTATTGCTGCTATAACAACAAATACTAAAAATAAAATAAATATTTAAGGGGGGCTCTCATACAACAAACTTGATTTTTTTACCCTTTCTTGCTCGATACTAATAACGGTGACAGGTAGACGCTTTAACTTTCACAGAATATTTAGTTTTATGTTCTCTTTAAATATAATTAATTAAAATAAAATAAATAATTAAGGGGGGTCCCATACAATAAAAAAGGTTTTCGCCGTTTATTTAGATAAATATCTGGTTGACCGAGCTTTGCTCGGTATATTTTTGTTGTATTTTTGCCGAATTTATTTAGATATATATTAATAAAAAATAAAAATGAAATAATGAATGAAATAATGAAAAATATATAAAAAATTACAAAAACAGAATAATAATAACACCGAGATTCGATCCCACGCTATTTGAAAATTGGACAATTGAAAAAGAAAATTGGACAACTTCCCAACTGAGCTATTGTCACTCATGACAACGACGACGAAATTCGAATTCCTTCCTTAAAAGATAGTCGATAACATTTTATGTTAATGACATATTGATTAGCTAAAAACACCGACAGAATAACATTTTGTGTAAATAAAACCTAGCTTTCATCAAAATCGTTGAAGCCGTTTCCGAGATCCTGAAAATATATATATATATATATATATATATATATATATATATATATATATATATATATACATATATATATATATATATATATATATATATATATATAAGAATTACTCGTTTAAAGATATAAGATGGTACGGAACCCTTCGTGAGCAAAACTCTATTTGAGATTTAAGGCAAAGTATTTGCATTAAATATATTATCGAGAGAATTTATAAACTATGAAATATAACGCTGATACAGGAGCAGTATCTATAAAATTTAGTAAATCGAAGCGAGCCTTATTCAATGCATATTATTGTCCACAATATTATAATGAATGGAAGGAATGCATTACCTGCTGTTGTGTTTCCTGAGCGCTATGACATGTCCTTCTTTAAACGAGGTTTAAAAAGAGTATTTCCTTCACGGTAGGCAACGGCCTGGCTGTGTCCTGGTATTGCAAAGGTCCATGTGCGGCAGCATCGCTTACCATCAGGTGTGCTGCCTGCTCGTTTGCCACCATCGGCAATAAAAAAAATAAAAAATAGATAAAACTGTGAAACACACTACATATAGCTTCCGTGTGGTGACGGAGTAAGAAAACAATTCACCACCCCCTTTCTTGCTCATGGATGTCGTTTAAAACGGCTAAGGGATATCTTACGCATATAACAACTATGCAAGAGGAGGAAAACCTGAAAAATAACCCTGTAAGAACTGACGAGCGTGGTATAGTAAGTCAATTTCCGTCCTATTATAGAGAAGGCTCGAGCCCAGTAGTGGAACGTATTTTAACTATGATGATGACTATTTTTAGTAAGTACCGTAATACCCCAACTTATGCTATCCCGTTTTACGCGAATTGAAAGATACGCGGTTTTCTCTTGGAGTGTTCAGGCCTTAGATTTACTTTTTTATTCATAGATTAACAATAATTTTTATATAATATTTTGATCATATTCTTTATAAATATTGTCTTCTTTGAACTAGTTTCAAAAAACCAATTTTTTTTTGTCTTTTTAATAGAAGCAAAATTAAATCCCGACTTACGCGAATTCGACTTACGCGGTTATCGCTCGGTCCCGCCTATCGCGTAAGTCCAGGGTATTACTGTATATTATAAATCATAATTCAGATTTTTGTTGGCCGCTATAGGACATAGACTTTCCTCGTAAAATACCATATGGTTTGGTCATCCTTCGGTGGAATGATTACCATAAGCCCTGTGTTGAGTTGGTGATCGGAGCAAGGAGTTGCTCCGATAACTCCTACGAGTAAATAACAGGTGGATGAAATTGTATTTTTATCCTATCCCTACGCGGGCAAAATAATAAATAGACGCATATTTCACCTTGAAAATATACGAATATGTTTTCTTGTATAATAAATTGTATACAAAAAGAAATCGTAAACAGCAGACACAGAATCACTGCCGCAGTTAACATAACGGAACAAAATGGCACAGCTTATCTACAGACACGACTTCAACATGTGACAGTAAGAAATTGAATTAATTCTTACAAATGTACATGTGACTATTATTTATATTGAGTCTTTTTTCTGTGTGGTGACGGAGTAAAAATACAATTCACTACCCCCTTTCTTGCCCGTGGATGTCGTAATATACGACTATGAAAACAAACGTGCGTATGCCGTGCAAGAGAAGGGTAACTTGAAATAAAACCCTATATCAACACGTCTGACCAGCGTGATATTGCAGGTCAATTTCCTTTCTATTATGGATGAGACTTGAGCCCAATAGTGGAACATTTATGAGCTGAAATAATATTGACACACACTTAAGTAAAATATGTCATCAAATTCCTTTAAAACTACTAAATAATGTATGTAGATATACATATCATCAACATGTTAAACTTAAAGAGATAGAAAGGGATATAGGCCTCTCTGTAGATCCTTTCATGTGAGGACAGAGTATAATTCTCTTTACCACAATCTATCTTGTCTACGGGTATCGTAAAAGACGACTATCCATACTAATGTTATAAATGCGAAAGTAAGGATGTTTGTTTGTTAGTAACGCTTTCACGCTTAAACCACCGAACCGATTTCAAAAATTCTTTCACCAAAGCTATAATATCAGGGAGTAACATAGGCTATATTTTATCCCGGTATTCCCACAGGAACGGGAACTACGCCGCGGGAAAAGCGACTGAAACCGAAACGAAGGGAGGGCGGGTTGCTAGTAGTCCATAAAGTATAGCTTGATCTCTGTGACAGATGTCAACGAAACCAACGAAGTAAGTTTGAACGAGCGACATGTTTACAATTTCATTTTGTATCAAATATATTTTTGTTCTTTTCGTGCTAGCTTTATTTCAAATGAATTGCAATATATTATAAATATAAAAATATTAATATTCATGCCTAAAATGTACCTCGTAAGTACTGGAATACCTAGTAAACATTTTATACATAAATGACGCTTACACACGTACAAGGTCATACTGGACTGAAAATAAAAAGAGATGGGACAGTCGATATACGTAAATCGATAACCGATCTTTATTTAATTATTCATAAATGAAAAATAAACCCAATACAGTACCTATATAAAACGTTCAACATATTTTTTTCAATTAAAACAGTTACATTACAAAATAGATAAACTGAATTAATTAAAAAACTACTTTTCGTCTTAGAGTAAATGATAATATTATGTACGCATTATTGTCAATAAACTAGACATATTTATTTATAAATAGTCGCAATTGATCGATAGATCTAACGGCCGTTCCTATTTTGGCAAAAAATGATAAATGTTCTAGCAGAAACGCTCCAGTGATGACGATAATAGTGACGTTGGCCTTGATTGTACTTTTAAATAATTAAAACAGTCAAAAAACAGTTTCTGTTTGAAATAAATTCAAAAAAATTTTCATTGATTGTATTTTAATTAGAATAGAAAATCACAATTATAAAAATAAAGAGTTTTATCGATAAAAAACTACGGACTTAATCGTAAGCGTGACAGTATTAGGGACAACTGTCACAGAGATCATTCTATATTTTATGGACTATAAGGGATGCAATATACAGATAATATTTGTGAAAGAGAAGAATTAAGCTAGCGCTAACCAAACATTTTTGGAAATTCAACTCTTAAAGGGGTGAAAAGCATTTAGTCGAAAGTATTGGGTCTAAGAACATAATGCGCATTCATTTTACTACACGGTTATCTTTCTTGGGTAACCCCAAGATTCCCTTCTTAATACTCGCTTACCAATCACTAAGAAATATTTTTTGGCAAAGCTACCCCTAAGGGGGTGAAAAGTATATAACCTAAACCAATCGGTCTAAATACGTGACAATTTATGTACAGTTCTCTTTTTTGGCGTAAGCGAGCACTAAGATAGAATTTTAGAAACTTCTCCTTCGAGGGAAAAATTTGTAGCCGAAATCATAGGGTCTAGAAGCGTTAATTTTTGTACATAGTTCTCTTTTTTGCGTAAACGAGCACTAAGAAAGAATTTTTGCAAATATTATAACTCCTAAGGGGCTGAAAAGCGTATAGCCGGAACCACTGAACCTAGGAACGTTAAATTTAATACAAGGTTGTCTTTCTTGGGGTAAGCACTAATAAAGATTTATGAAAACTCAACCCCCTAAGGGGGGGTGAAAAAACTACAGCTGAAACTATTGGGCTTAGAAACGTGAAATTTGTATGCGAGCACTACAAAAGAAGTTTTAGAAATTCAACTCCTTTTTTTTGGGGGGATGGGTTACGGTCGGCGCACTTCTGACACCACTCCGTCCGGGGCGACAGAGGAGCATAAGCACGTACACCCGTAACCCACCCGTGACACGTCGCCTTCGTCGTTGAACCGACCACCGGAGGAGGGTAACTTGTCGTCAATGGTCAGCCCGACGGAATACTCCTTGGGGAGTACCCTCCCATCGACCGACGTATCGAGGAGGACGTCGGTCTTTCCTCACGCAGTCCGCCTCTTGGCGGGTGACGGACTAATTCCCCGGTCCAGTCACCCACGGCCTTGGCTAGAGCGGCATCAGGCGCAGGTAATCGCGCCTGCACCGCCCCAGTCGCCAGCGGCGGTTCGCGTCGTCGAGAAGACGCTCCTCGCGCACGCGCTCCGCCGCCTTCTTCCGCGAGACTACTGCCTCACAGAAGGCTGCGACCGCGTTCCAGTTCCCGATGCTGTCGAGCATTGCCCTGGCGATGGTCGACAACGTCAGGTAGAAATTCAACCCCTAAGAGGGTGAAAAGCATACAGCTGAAACCACTGTGTCTAGCGACGTTAAATTTTATACTTATTTCTCTCTTTTGGGTTATTCATTCTTTCATTCATTTTAGCCTATCGTCATCCACTGATGAACGTAGGCCTCCCTCATGTTATACCACAAAATGGGTTAAGCGAGACAGAAATAACTTTTGGTAATTCAACCCCTAAAGGGGAGAAATGCGTACAGCCAAAGACACCGAGCCTATATATCATCATTATCTTGCTCTTATCCCAATTACTTCGGATCGACACAATATATATGTAAGTACTCTTCTATCATCGTATGTATATTGCAAAGGTTCTAGCAATATTTTATGACCGGTTGCCTGACTGACGACATTGTGGACGGCATTTGCAATTTGCCTAGGTCGATATAAATCACGAACAATGTAAGGGTGGTAATATCCATGGCCGCTACCACACAGCTTGTTACAATCAATCAAATAAGTTTGCCCTCCGTTCCACATACTATTAAAAATAGAAATATCACATACAATTAGGAATAGGAATGACATATATGCCGTAAGCAATTGCTGGTCTAACGAGTTGTTATGCATTTTTATTCAGAGTGTAACTTCTCTTGCGTATATTTTATCGGTATATTATATCCCTTAGTGTGCTCTTACGACAACTAACAGCAATGAAACGGATGCTTAAATGTATTCTTACAACGTTAACTCATTTTATAAAACATCTTTTTAGGCAGATCACATCTAAAATTATACGTTTTTTTTTATTGCTAACGGTGGAAAACGAGCAAGCAGCACACCTGATGGTAAGTGGTTTTGTCGCACATGGACCTTTGCAATACCAGGGGCACAGCCAGGCCGTTGCCTACCGTGAAGGAAATACTCTTCTTAAACCTCGTTTAAAGAAGGACATGTCATAGCGCTCGGGAAACACAGCAGCAGGTAGTTCATTCCAGAGCTTGCTTGTTCATTCAGAGAGCACGTACGTGGGAGAAATGATCGCTGGAAACGTACAGTTGAAGACTATAATGTTTTACAGGTGAAATGGATGAACCCTGCTACGATGTCGAGTGGTACGTTGGTAGAATGGTGACGGTGGTACCAAGTCAAACAGTTCCTTGGAGCACTCCCCGTGAAAGAGTCGGTAGAGTACACAGAGTGACCCAAAGTCTCTCCGCTGCTCCAGCGACTCCAATCTGTCCGTAAGATTGGGATCTCCGACGATTCGAACAGCCCGTCTTTGCAGGGAGTCAAGTGGGTCTAGCTGAGATTTGGGCGCACCTGCCCAGAGATGTGAGCAGTACTCCACATGAGGACGAACTTGTGCTTTGTATAGCACAAGACGCTGTCTCGGTGTGAAGTACCGCCTGGCTCTGTTCAGGACGCCCAACTTTTTGCTTGCCAATTTGGCTTTGTCCTCCAAATATAAAGGATAAAAAAACGTAATATAAAGGACGTTCCATATTATTTCTATGTAATGTTTAAGAATATTTAATGATTTATTTGTAGTATTGCACAGATGGCGTAGTGGTTAAGATAACGACCTACAGTGCCAATGTCACAGGTTTGAATTCTACGCAGAACAACACTTTGTGCGATCCACAAATTATTGTTCCGAGTCTGTATGTAATTTGTGTCCGTTAATTATAGGTTTGTAAAGTCCTCCGCAACACAAGGATAATTTACTTAGTGCAAGGTGTCATCTTTAAAAAAAAAGAAAGAAAGAAAGTATCCCTGTTTTTGTACTTCGTGCACATTATCAGTTCCACGCACACGAAGTCGCAGATAGTAGCTAGTATGCAATGTATACATAATCATTTAATATCGTTCCACCATGTAAATAAATAAATTATTCTATATAATTTATGAAATATTTTAACTAAACTGTAATATAAAATACCAACAATAGCCCACAGATATCATGAGAAAAATTATGAAAAATGATTCCAGTATCTTAGAACCGCCCATCTTATACATTAAAATCATAGGTAGTTATCGGTATGACAGATTGTACAGCATTAATCTTCGTTAGCGAATGAACGAGTGAATGAGAACGAATATAAAGAACAACACAAAAGACAGCAATCGACGCGTTAAACGACCGACCGCTGCTGTGATATTAATGTATAAATATCTTTTTGTTTCAATATATTTTTGGGGACGCTAGAGATTAAATTCTTTTAAGATTACAGCCACAAATATTGTGAATTGTCTTGAGACAAAATTACATTGAAATTTGTTTGTTAAACAAAACAAAAGGAAGTATAGCGATGAATTTAAATTGTTCGTTTATTTTCTTAACATAGTTCAATTTAAAAAGTTGCGTTTAGCTTTCAGGAGAAGATATTAATAATTTCTTAAAATTCATTTTAAAAGAGATAAATATGACACCCGAAGAATTATATTAATATAAATGCATCCATAAACCTATTACATAACAATGTTGGTATGATGGTTTCACACAAGGAGTGAATATCCAAAAGGGTAACATAGCGAACGGGGTATTGAATGCAACATTGCTCATAATAGTTGTGTATAGGTATGGATACAACCAACCTATACCTAGGCTAACTCCTTCTGATGCCGCCTGGTCAATAATTACATTCCCAAAGAAGAGTGACGTCAGATAGACATCTGATCATAAAACTATTGCAATATTTCTGTAATGAGTACAATGATGTCCGTGTGGTGACGGAGTAAGAATACAATTCACCACTCCCTATCTTGCCCGTGGATGTCGTATAAGACGACTATGGGATATAATGTGCACATAACATCTGTGCAAGAGAAGGAAAACTCGAAATGAAACCCTATACCAACATGTCTGACCAGCATGGTATAGTAGGTCAAATTCCCTCCCATTGTGGAGGAGGCCCGAGCCCAACAGTGGGACGTATGTGGGCTGCGATGATGAGTACAATGAAGGAGTATATTGAGTTGCGAGGGAGCCAGGAGCCCAAATTTCTGAGGGTGTTTGCGTGTGGTGGGTTTTGGTGATGTATTTGGTATCATCGAGCCATTCACGTACATTACTATCTTCACGGTAGGCAGCGACCTAGCAAAGGTTCATGAGCGGCAGCACCTCTTACCATCAGGTGTAGTATTCCCTTGTCTACTACCGTTTGCAATAAAAAAAATACTACGTCCACCCAATTTAATTGGGATAAAAGCAGGATGTGTACGGATAGCCCACTAAGCTAAAATCTGGTTACATCAATAAAAAGGGTAATAGACGACCATTTAACTATTAAGCATAAATAAAATTTTAATTTTGACAGACATAAATAAGTAGAATTTTCAATTTGCTAAAGCGTTATTGGTTCATTCTTTCAATTAGCATTTGTTCATTAATAAGCAGCGTCATGCTGTTCAAAATAAAATTACGAAAGAAAATGCGACGCAATTTCAAGTATTTCTATAAAAAATTAGCCCGACATTCATCGAAATCGTTGATTTAGAAACCTCGTACACTTATCAACGCTGTTCTTATACGGAAGAATTCGTCCATCGTTGTCGACTAACCACCTACCAATTACTTTTATCTTTTATTAAAGCCTGGTCAACGAAGCGTGAAGGGAAAAAAACGTGTTAGAGAGAGATGACACGTTCCATCACGGCCTGTTTGTAACTCGTCACGGTTACACGTCGATAACACGACTTGTTTTTATTCTTTTAGGGATTCATTTACACGGAATGGAGTGCGCAGTCATGTGATATACGAGTATTGACAGCGTAACGAGATTTTTTAATTAAAAGTAAGCTGTAATTTTTCTAATGTATTACAGTTTATCTTTTAAATTTCATGAGTATTTTTACGTTATATTTTACGTACAATGTAGTGGTATACGAATACTACCAATACAAGGTAAGGACATTGCCCGTGGATGTAGTGAAAGACGACTACGAGCTTTACATTAACCTGAGTAAATTCCATCTAATGCTGTCTAGTCAACAATTACTTACGTTCTCAAAGACGGTTGACATCAAGCAGTTAGTTGGTCATAAAATTATTGCCAAAAACTTACAATGTATAATGTGAAAACATGTAATAAGCAAATTATATGAATGCAAAATAAAGAAAACTTGAATCAAAATCCTATACCAAATTTTTTACTCGGCATAATATAGTAGGTAAATTTCTAATATGTAACTCAAGTATAATCTTCTATTGTGAAGAAGCTTCGACCCTCAAGGTGTGTATGAAATCATGGATGGGTCATCGGCTCACGGGTGCCGCCCTTCTGTCGCCCGGATGGATCCGGGCAGCGGATGCGCACACCATGGCCCACCCCGAAAAAAAAAAAAAAAAAAGGTGTGTATGAAATGATGATGAGAATAGTGTGACTGGACTACAATAGAAGAGAATAGTATAATATAGTAGTAGTAAAATATTGTACCTGTCCCCCCCAAAAAAAAGAGCAAGGTGTGCTTTTAATATAATTAATAAAACTTTCTAAATGGTTTCAGTGCGCAATTCATTAAAGTTAATCTTGTAGATTTCTATCCTTTATCAAAGAAAAGGCCATTTAACCTTTATGTCAGTATCTTTATAGTTCTCTCAGCTCATATAAGTTCCACGGCTCAAGAAAATTAACCTACTATACCGCGCTGGTCAGACATATTAGTATAAGGTTTTAAATCGATATGCACATGCCTAAATCGTCTTTTATGGCAACCGCGGGCAAGAAACAGGGAAAATTATATATGGTGACACATCATCACACGGAAAATCCTTATAGTATTATATCATAAATCAATATTCAAACAATCTTGTCTCGGAACCACGCCAAAAGAATTATACTTGTGCGACTCCTCCTTTTTTAACGAAACAGAACATTATGTGTCATTGGACTCCCAACTGATGCAAAAAATCTAGGACTGATGGAAAAAACTATGCGTCCTATATATTAACTTCATGTTTTGACGCATAGAAATAATGAGGGAGTATTATGATGGAAATTGAAATGGAAATTGGTGTATAAACTAAATTTAGAGGCAATAGTGTGAATTTTTTTGGTGCAAACGGAAATATTATTATTCAAAACGCTGATAAAACTTTATTTCTATTTAATGTAATTAAATCATTATTGAAATTCATTCCTTTGCTGTCAACTGCTAAACGTAATGCTCCATCATATTTCCCAATAAAGTGCGATCTTATGACGCCCATTTCATCATCATCTCAGCTCGTGTATGTTTCACAGTTGGGCTCACGCCTCTTCGATAATGGTAGGAAAATTTGCCTACTGTACCGCGATGGTCAGAAGTATTAATATAGGGGTTTAAAGTCGAATTTGCCTTCTATTGCATAGATGTTATAAGCATATTATATACTTTACTCGTCTTTTACGACATCAACGGGCAAGCTAAAGGGTGCTGAATTGTATTCTTACTCCATCACCACACACAAATTCTAGCAGTGGAACATAAGTATAGAAGCGAGACGATGAAGATTATGGAAATCCTCCGTAATACAAACAATAAATAGTTAGGGCAAGTTGGCTTAAATAAAACAAAAATATGTATCAGCTAGTGTGTAATATAATTTGGGTCGCGGTCGCAGCCTTCTGCGAGACAGTGATCTCGCGGAAGGAGGCGGCGGATCGCCTGCGCGAGGAGCGCAGCCTCGATGAGGAGATCCGCCGCCGGCGACTGAGGCGGCGTAGGCGCAACTACCTGCGCCTCATGCCGCCATAGCCGAGGCCGTGGGTGACGTGACCGGGGATTAGTCCGTCACCCGCTGAGAGGCCGACCGCGTGAGGAAAGACCGACGTCCTCCCCGAGAGGGGGACGTCGGTCGATGGGAGGGTACCCCAATGAATACCCCAACGGAATACCCCCTGTATTCCGTCGGGCCGACCACTGATGTCAAGTAACCCTGCTCCGGTGGTCGGCCCAACGACGAAGGCGACGTGGTTTTCGGGTGGGTTGCGGGAGTTGCGTGCTTAAGCCCCTTTGTCACCCCGGACGGAATGGTGCGGAGGCGCGCCGACCGCAGCCCACCCACAAAAAAAAAAGTGTGTAATATAATACATATTTTAGAATAAATAATGTTCGTGTGATGACGAAGTAAGAATACAATTCACCACAGCCTATCAAGATAGGCACCACAGCCTATCTTGACAGCCTATCAAGATAGGCTGTGGTGCCTGTGGACGTCATAGAAGACGACTAAGGGATATAATATAATATGCATATAACATCTGTGCACAAGAAGAAAACCTCGATATATAACCCTATGTACTTGTCTGACTAGCGTGGTATAGGATGCCAACTACTATTGGCGAGAAGGCTCAAGCTCAGCAGTGGGACATGTATGAGCTGAAACGAAAAATTCAGAAGATATACATAAGCTTTATATAACTATAGTTCAAAAGTTGATCCATTCGACATAATCTTTGATGAATGAATGTTCTATAGAACTCGTCCGTATCTCGCTGAGGAGAAACAAAGTATACAGCTCGTAAAACCATCCCAAATTAATATCTGAAGACATAAACTTTGATTGGAAGGTACACATTGAGAGCTCTGAATGATATAATAGAAAAGCTGATTGAATATTAGTTAATAATTCACATCATATAATTTATTTACGGACTTGCGGACTATCCGTCCATAACCATGAACATTGTAACGTATTGGTATACGGTTTTATTTCGAGTTTGCCTTCTTTTGCATCTGATGTCATCTATATATGAATTGTATTCTTACACCTTCACCACACGAAACATTGCATAAGTTTAAATCAAAATCCGTGTGGTGACAGAGTAAGATTACAATTCACCACTCCATTTCTGGCCTATTGGTGTCGTAAAAGAGGACTAAGGGATATAATATGCTTATAACATCTATGAAAAGGAAGGAAAAATTTCTAAATAGAACCTTTACCAAGCTATGTGACCAGCATGATATAGTAAGGTCAATTTCTCTACCATTGTGGAGGAGGCTCGGACTTAACAGTGGGACGAAATATGAGCTGTAATGATAATGATGAAATCAAAATAATAAATATTAAATATCTTCAAATATTTCTTGTGTAGGTACGTGTGTATGTCACTGAGCTCCTCCTAAACGGCTGGACCGATGTTGACGAAATTTTCTGTGTGTGTTCAAGGGGATTCGAGAATGATTTAGATTCACAATTGGACCCAATAGGTAGCCCTTTTTTAGATTGGAACAGAACAACGTCTGTTGTATCAGCTAGTATATTATAAAAAGTTCACTTGACATCTACAAGTAGTTGCTAAAACTCATTTACATACCTCTTTTTTTTTTGGGGGTGGGTTACGGTCGGCGCACTCCTCGCACCACTCCGTCCGGGGCGACAGAGGGGCGTAAGCACACACACCCGTAACCCACCCGTGACACGTCGCCTTCCTCGTTGGACCGAATTTACATGTCTCTGTGATATTGTCGAAGATTCATATGTTAAAGATACTCTACAATTTCTTCTAAATAATATAGATAAAGGATTTTATAAACACTAAATAATAATTAACCCCAACATACTTGAGCCGGCGCCTTACCGACGCTTTGTGAAAGATCCGATGATATTCGAGTTAAATTAACAAAACAATTACGAAAATCCAGAGACAAGATTATGATACTGTCGGAATTTGAAACTTATTTAAATGTTTACCATAAATTTAGTTTATAACACTTTCCTATTGGTGAGAATTAACAATATAATTCACTATATCTTTGTATTTCATTCTTCATCATCTCAGCCTATATAAGTCCTACTGTTTGGCCCAGACCTCCTCCACAATGGGAGAGAAAATCGCCTACTATTTCACGCTGATCAGACGTGTTGTAATAGGATTTTGCATCGAGTTTTCCTTCTCTTACACAGATGTTATATGCCTATTATATCCCTTAGTCGTTTTTTACGACATCCATGGGTAAGATAGGGAGTAGTGAATTGTATTCTTACGCCGTCACCACATGGAAATATATAGATTTCATTCTTACTATCTTATCAGGTCACAAAAATATCATTTCAGCTTCATACATCCCTCTTATGTAAGTGTATAGCAAAAATAAAAAATTCAAATCCTGACATACTTATCAATGGTTGCTCTATTGAGCAGGTTTCCGAAGCTCGCAATCTTGGGGTAATTTTAGATGGTCAACTTCATTTCGAGACGCATGTAATGGAAGTGGTAAAAAATTGCTTTTACCGTCTTAAACTTCTATACCGAATTCGCCCTTACCTTAGTATCGATTTACGTGTCACCCTTTGTGAATCACTCATTTTATCGAAAATGAATTATGCTGACAGTGTTTATGGTACTTGCTTATTAGCTAGGACGGAAAAACTAATACAGCGAGTGCAAAATGCTTGCGCCCGTTATTGCTATGATATTCCTCGCCATGCACATATCACACCTTTTTTGAACGCAGGTAACCTTATGAAAATGTCAGCACGTAGGCATCTCCATCTAGCTACGCTTTTGTTCGGTATTGTTTCTCATAAAAAACCTATATATCTTTATGAGAAGATAATCTGGTCACGAAAAAATAATAGTTACATAACTAGAGCATCAACATACCTGATGAATACTCAGAAACATCGAACTACTGCCTTCCGCGGTAGCTTTAGGTTTGCAGCAAGTCGTTGCTGGAATGTACTTCAACCCCCTTTATTGCATTCAAAAACTACTAGGGTTTTCCAAAAAAGACTTAAGCTAATCCTACTTGAAAATCAAAAATTGATACCTTAATATTCTGTATACAGACCACAAATTTACTGTAGTTATTTCTCGTTCTATTTCATCAAGGAGTCCTAGCTAAGCACAAGATTTATGTACTTTCGGTTTCTTCTTTATACTATTAATGTTTATTTTCTTTTATATTCTATATGTCTTTATTAAATAATTTGTTTCTTTTACTTAAGCTATTCTATGTGATAATTATGATATTTTTTACAAACTAGAATATAATATAGTATAGTATTAATTTATTTCATTCTTAATTTAATGTTACTATTTCAAATATTACTGTTTAACTTTTTTTAAATATATTTGTTTTGCATATATTGTTGCTTCCGCGACTTGATTGTACGGGTCCATCAGAATATCAGCGGTGTAGTATCATATTTACTGTACCATAAGCTGAGATGGGCACCATATTTTGGCCTCACATATTTCAACTCCTTGTTTTTAGTTAGTAGTTCTTATTTCTTTCGTTGTTGTCTATATTGTGTGAGGTTTACAAAATAAAATTTCTTTCTTTCTTTCTTTCTTCTGAGCTTGTTTTCCCTACAATCAGAGGAAAATGAGCCTACTATACCATAATGGTCAGAAGGGTTTTGTGTCCAGTTTTTCTTCTATTGCACTGATGTTATCTGCTAGCGATCCTTAATGGCTTTTTACGATCGCTTATACGAATGGAAGTTGTGAAATAAAACCATAGGCCAACTTATTGAATAACTGTGATATAGACATCAATGCACAATTGTAAGACATATATGGGCTGAGGAATAATCAGAAAATGCCATAAACAAAGTTCTGAATAATTTATGAACGAGGTAAGTTTTCATAGGATACTCATTTTTTAAATACTCGGAGCATTTACTTGCCGAAAAATTTAAAAGTTACTTACGACGAAAGTTTAAACAGTTATAAAATAGAAAATCTATTTTATTATTAAAACTAAAGTAAGGAGTATTATGCATTTTAACCGACTTCAAAAAAGAAGGAGGTTTCTCAATTCGACCGTATAAATGCTTTTTTATGTTTGTTCGCTTATAACTTCGTCGTTTATGAACCGATTTTGATGATTCTTTTTTTGTTGGAAAGGGATACTTCCCAAATGGACTCAACATCGGACAAGCGATTTTTGAAAAATCAACAAAAGTCTAAAAATTTATCTACATTGTCTACATTATTGAAGGCGGTTTCTTTTTTTGCAAATTTTTTTTTTTATTGAATATCAACGTTGAACGAAGAAGAAATTAAATGTTAACTTTTAATAATGATTTCTGTTGTTTAAGCGAATATTACTCATTATAAATAAATTTTAGGGATTTTATCGAGTTTGCATCATTCGTATATCACGGGCGGATTTAGTTCACCTGTAATCATAAACGGTGGATTTAATTCGCTCGTGACCATGAACGCTGAAAAGTATTCTAAACGTCGGGCATTCAAAACTCAAATACAATTGCGTTAAAATCCGTAAAATAATTGGAATACGAACAAATGGAGGATAGACATATTAGCTAATAACATTTATATTTTATAGTTAAGATTTAGTATCCCAAACAAATTTACTGAGCTGATACTTAATTAAGATATAGTTAGATATAAATCTTTTTAAAGCAAATCACTCCATTCCATAGATTAAAACAATATCATACAGTCACAGAACACTAATACTGAAGTCACTAAACCCTTTTAATACGAATCACACAGTTTCGTTACCTCGGACGTACCACAGACTATAGAAGCGGGGAGTTTATGAGTAATAACTGCCCAAGATGGCGGCCGGGAGGGGAAATCGTTTTCGTCGACAAATTTGCGAGTTGAAGTGGCCCGGGATTTATAGTATACTGTTTGTTGCCAAACAAATCGGCGACACTCGTCTCTAATATAACTTAGTAAACTATATATTTATGTTTTGCAAAGTTTCCTGGCGACTAAAACATTTAACGTAGGTACATAACCACACTTTAACTAATGGACATGTGTCAGTGAGAGTTGTAGTCAATATAAAATGTAGACCAATGTCGATTCGATTTTCTGATACAACTTGAGTAATAAAAAAGTTTAAGTTTTGTTTTACATGTTTACACAAATTGTTTTCACTACTTGTTTTTCATTAGCGAAATAATAATTGGTTGAGCGATGACTAGTAGAATAGACAATAGTATTCTTCCTAGAAACTTATAACGATAACTGCGAGTTGAACTTTTAAAGCTAAAGCTAATTGTAAGCAATATATAGTAGTCTTGTAATATATTTTATATCTTAAGTGTATCTATAGTAGTCTTGTAATATATTCAATGTCTTAAGTGTTTTAACGGTTTTATATTAAATTAGTTTTATGGATTTTTCTATAAAGTGATGTGGAGGAGTTGCTGCGGTGTAACTAATATGAAAATGCTTTACAAATGTTTTCATTTTCTACCAAAATTCCCAGAAAACGCTATTAGCGGTGTAGCTATCACGCTTTAAAGACGATGATTTGGGTTACTAACGGACAATGAACAAACTAAAGATGTCATTAAACTTATAATTTGTGAAGAAAATTGTAACTCAACCTGGCTCATTGTTTACTACAATATTACGTTGTAAGCATGTGTAAGCATTTCTAGGTATATTATAAACTAGCTGCTGCCCGCGACTTCGTCCGCGTGGAATAGTTACTTTGGGCTAACGCTAACTTTACGTAGCGAATTAGTTTAACTAAATGGTTAAAACATTTTTAATAATACGATGTTATTACACATGATTTTTGCGAAAATTTAACCGTTAATGCAGCGGCAGTTCTCAAAAGGAAAAAAACCCGAGTTTGAAATATTCTTCATTGTAGCTCCGCTCCTATTGGTCTTAGCGTGATGATATATAGCCTGTAGTCTACCTCGATAAATGGGCTATTTAACACTGAAAGAATTTTTCAAATCGGACCAGTAGTTCCTGAGATTAGCGCGTTCAAACAAACAAACTCTTCAGCTTTATATATTAGTCATCATCATCGCAGCCCGTACACATCCCACTGCTGGGCTCGAGCCTCCTCCACAATGGGAGGGAATTTGACCTACTATACCATGCTGGTATAGGGTTTCATTTCGAGATTTCCTTCTCTTTCATAGACCTTATGTGCATATTATATCCCTTAGTGTTCTTTTACGACATCCACGAGTAAGATAGGGAGTGGTGAATTATATTCTTACTCGGTCACCACATGGCCACGGGTCATATTAGTATAAAGTATAGATATAGATAACTTAAGAATTTAAATAAACTTTCCAAGTCGTTGAGTACTTAAGACCAATATTTCTACAGTTTTCTTTACTTATGCGTATGTATTAAGACTTTACAATGTTATTAATTTATAGCCAACATTAAATATAATTCACACTAAATTATACAAGTTCAGTTACACCACCTACATCTTTTAGTAGAAATATGACTACTGTGCCAAAAATGTTTTCTTGAAGTTTAGAAATATATGAAAACACAACTAAAGCAGTTTTTGCTTAATGTTTTGGCACTTATTACTTTAAGTGTAAATAATTTCAGCGGAGTTTTATGTACTCAAGTAAAATTATTTAATATAATAACCATATTACGTATATAATAAAATATTCAGTGCTTTTTTTTTTATTTCATTCAATATTTCAGCTGTCATGTAGCACTTTATAATGTAATGATTACAAATTATGATATCATAATTTATAATTCCCGTGTGGCGACAGAATAAGAATACCAACCAATATAACTATCCATATAACTATACCAACCCTTATTAACAGTATAGTATAGCCCATACCTCTTCCACTGTGAAGGAGGCTGGAGCCTATCAGTAAGACATATAGTCTTATTGACTACACTGGAATGAAAGTCACGATTTAAGGAAAATCGTAAATATTAAATTTCATTTGTGAAATTACTCATGATCGCGAGTTACAAATATAAAATATCACCAACCCATACTTGTAAAAATCAACTTAGGCAACACCAGAAAAGTGTACATTAGTACTAGAGATGCAAACGGTACATCGATGAAAATATTATACATATATTTAGAAACATCGATGTTTCAATAAAAAACTTTATACGATGTATTGACATTGATGTTTTGCATGTATGATTTAAAATGTATGGTATTTTTAGCAGAGCCTGTGTAACAGTTAAGATACGTTGTTTTTAAATAACTAAAAAAAGGTCATCACATCACGCAAATGTTGATGCTTCATGCAAAAATATGCTTACATGAAATCTATATATATATATAAAAGAAAGTAGTGTTAGTTACACTATTTATAACTCAAGAATGGCTGTACCGATTTGGCTGAAAATTGGTGGGGAGGTAGCTTAGAACCAGGAGACGGACATAGGATACTTTTTATCCCGTTCGATCGCGTTCCCGTTCGATAAAATGTCAAAGAAACGTAGTATAACAAAAACGCATTTGATAAGTAATAACAAAACGCAAATGACAGCTAAACGTAATTTTATGTATAGTTAAGTATGGTTGAAAATTTGATAATTAAAATTTTGTCAAAAATCAATAATCAGTCATTTGTATTCTCTTTGAATCATCATTAACACTGCCGCCACGATCGAATGTTTTCGGACAAAGCTGTAATGGTTCTTCCAGAGACTATATTTTCGGAAAATTAGAAAAAATATTTACGAAAAAAATTATGGCGGTACGAAGTTCGCCGGGTCAGCTAGTTGATTATAAGTAACACTTAGAATTTAACTAAAAAAAGCTCATCGCAATCCCGCAAGGACAGTAAAAAAATATCGATGTTTGTTCTGAAACGTCGATGTATCGATACATCGATATTTTTGGTTTCGATATTTGCATTCCTAATTAATACAGGCAAACTTACAATTTGAACTGCGATTGCCAGCCTATCTGCCAAAAGTATCGTGTTATAAACAGGGGAAGGGAGATGCCTAAATTAAACTACTACTACTAACTGACGGATGAATTAATTGAGAAATTGATATTCAATTAAAACAATATTAAGTTATAAATTATGAGGTAAAATTTTAATTAAACACCCGCTGAGAGATTTCAAACATATTGCGGAACAATACTTCCGTTAAAACTCATTTATGATTTTGTTTATTAACTAACAATACTGAATTGTTATAATCATCATTTCAGCCCACACAAGTCCCACTGCTGGACTCAAGGCCCCACCACAACTGAAGACAAATTGACTTACTATACCACGCTGGTCAGATGAATTGGTATAGGATTGTATTATGGGGTTTCTTTCTCTTTTATAAATATTATCTGCCTATTATAACCCTCAGTCCACTTTTACGATACCCACGGGTAGAAAAAGGCTGATAAGCTGTATTCTTATTCCGTCAACATACTTACTTGCCTGTGAATGTCATAAAAGTCGGCTGAGGAATATAATATGTTTATTAACCGACTTCAAAAAAGGAGGAGGTTTCTCAATTGGACCGTATATATGCTTTTTTATGTTTGTTCGCGGATAACTTGTCGCTTATGAACCGATTTTGATGATTCTTTTTTTTTTGTTGGAAAAGGTATACATCCCAAATGGTCCCATGAAAATTTTATTGAAATCGGAGAAGCAGTTTTTGCAAAATCAACAAAAATCTAAAAAGATATCTATATTGTCTACATTATTGAAGGCGGTTTCTTTTTTTGCAATAAATAATTATTATACTGTCTATGCAAGATAAGCAAAACTCGAATTAAAACCTCCTATTATGAAGTTCGAGCCCAGCAGTGGGACATATATGAGCCGAGATGGTATGTATATATAAACCTTTAATAAAACTAAAATCAACCACCAACCATTTGATACAATAAGATTTTTGGGAGTACAGAACTGGCAGTTCCTCAGTTTAGCATGTTTAATTTTAAAAAAGTTTGCAGCATGATTTCTGACATTTACACGAGTATTTTTGTGTTGGGACTAATCCCACCACACATTCCCACCATTGTAACTCCTGTAAGCCAGGATCCACAATGGTCTCCATAAATGATACCGAGGTTTGACCCTCAGGCAGTCCCGGGATATGATTTTAATTGTCTTGGGACCCGCAACAAATTTAATTAGAAAAGATTAAAGAGGAGGAGTTGGAAAGAGAGATTCCACTTCCCTCCTAGGCAAAGCGGGAGACAGGAAAACAAAATGACTAGTCAGCCAATAAGTAAACAGGAGTACAGCTACGATAGCGCAGCAGTACGGCACCACGGATACGGAAGAGCTTAACGGGGCCTATATGTGAGCGTTAAGATTGATTGCTACAGTAGGTATGGCAGAAACGCATGAACGCACGGAAATTTTCTCGAGTTGCTACAAGGTCCGTATAGTATACTACCCCACAGGTGACTTGCAAACTGTTTAACATAAGGTTACGCTAGTTTCGCCAGAGATCGCACTCCCAGATAATGTGATGTGCTGATTGTTCATACTCGTGGTCAGATGTGGAACATTGACATAATGGTGATGGTACGAGTTTAAAAGAAAATAATTTACTTTTAAAGTTGCCATGGCCAGTTAAAAATTGGGCCACGAAGTGGTCAACCTCCAGCCACACCTTCTCCAGGCGCTCCCGGATGCATGGAAAAAATAAATAGAGATGACGACCTTTCGATGATGAATCCCATCTTTCTTGCCATTCAGTTAAAAGTTCCTCATAGACAATGGATTGTGTTGCAAACAATCTAGCAATTTTATTTCGGTCGCGCGGTAGAAGGAAATCTGTATTCATAGTTTCCTTTATGGTGTAATACATTGACGCTCGTCTTACACGAGTATAAAACATCCTTGTCCTTACTAATATTATAAATGCAAAAGTAAGAATGTTTGTTTGTTGGTTTGTTACGCTTTCACGCTTAAACCACCGAACCGATTTAAAAAATTCTTTCACCAATGGAAAGCTATAATATCAGGGAGTAACATAGGCTATATTTTATGCCGGTATTCCCATGGGAACGGGAACTACGTCGCGGGTAAGGCGACTGATACCGAAGCGAAGCGAGGGCGGATTGCTAGTTGTACATAAAAATATTTTTACGGATTTAATCCCGTTTGTATTTGGTTTTTGATTGCCCGACGTTCCGAACACTTTACAGCGCTCATGGTCATCCCAGGGCTAAGGCCGCTGGTAATAGGACCGGGGATTAATCCGTCACCCGCAGACGATAAGGAACTCGGTATCAGTGGTCGGCCCAACAACGCAGGCGACGTGCTACAGGTGGGTTATGGGTCCGCGCGCCGCTCCTCTGTCGCCCCGGATGGAACGGTGTAGCGAGAGCGCAGACCATAGCAAACCCAAAAAAAAAAGCGTGCATGGTCACGGATGGAAGATGTCTCATGTCCAATAAGTCTTCATTATTACAGAGATTTATATATACCCGCTACAGAATTAGTTATTAAATTTTGACCCACATTTTGATACAATTTGGTTGCCAGTACAAAAAGAAAATAATTCTATATAAAAAAATAGCGTGAGTCTAAGTACGCATGTCAGAAGTGAAACTTCTTTGGTTCCATGTATTTTTATCAGTATTAAAAAAAAGAAACACAAAAACAATAAAATAAAAAATAATAAACACGAAAAAAAAATGAAAGGGATAAAATAAAAAAAAGGACTGGCGATCTTTCTCACTCGCTTGCTCCCCCCATGGCTGTGCTTCGTGCTATATTCGCCCTTTCTCACTCTCTCTCTCAATCGGTCTCAATTGCTCTCTCCCTCTTCTTCGACAAAAACGCTGCACATCTTCGTGACGCTAAAATAAAAAAATTACCCTAATGCGCGCAAAGAAGTTTCCCTTCAAAAATCTGTTTTATTTACAAAATTTGCAGCATTATATATATTTTAGCATTAGATAGATACAGCTTTATAGAGAGACTAGCAACCCGCCCTCGCTTCGCTTCGGTTATAGGTTATAGTCGTTTTACCCGCGTAGTTCCCGTTCCCGTGGGAATACAGGGACAAAATATAGCCTAGTTTACGCCCTGATATTATAGCTTTCCATTGGTGAAAGAATTTTTGAAATCGGTCCAGCCGTTTTGAAGATTACCCGGAACAAACAGACAGACAGACAAAAATTTTTAATTGCTATTTTAGGCATAGGTGTCGTGCAAATAACCGTGTGAGCATGAAAAAAGTCTATTATTTTGACATTACAAACAGACACTCCAATTTCATTTATTGGTATAGATATATAAATTGTATATATAAATTTATTATACCATTATAATGTAACTCATAGATATATCAACTTAGGCCGGACATTGCTATAATCTCCACGTTTTGCAGGCGGACATTGTTACCCATCCAATCAAAATAATCCTCTGTTCGCACCCGTGGGGGTTTAACCTTTGTATGTCCACAACTGGTTCTATCACATTATTAATTTATTTTGGTTATAATATACCTCGTATTTTGTGAGTTTGTTACATTCAATTTTGCGGCAATATTTTATGACTACATGATTGGCAATTCCGTGTGGTGACGGAATAAGAATACAATTCATCGCTCCCTATCTAACCCGTGGATGTTGTAAAAGAGGACTAAGGGATATAGTAAGCATATAACATCTACGCAAGGGAAGGAAAATTCGAAACAACACCTATACCAATCTGTCTTACCAGCATGGTATAAAAATTTGCCTCCTATTGCTCTAGCCCAGCAGTGGAACGATTATGAGCCGAGATGATTATTGTAGCAAATTTAAAAAAATATATATATTTTTGACAGTTTGTTATTTAATAGTATTTAATAGTTTTATTTGGTAAATTAGATGTATCTAATTTGTACAATAGTCATTAGCGCGTTTATCTTTGGCTAAGGATGATCAGCGCAGTATATTCTAACCTTTCATAGGCTCCTGTCAGCCGTTATATCACCTCAAGCTAGCCTCAATTAACACAAACAAGCCTCATCCTCATTCGCATTATCCATCCATCTGACTTTGAGTCTCCCATAATTCTTAGATAGATAAATCAGTTTCACTATTTATTTTTCTTGAAAAAGCACTGCAAAATAACGGTTCTAATTTAATATTTACTATGTATTTATTAAAACAAAAAAGAAAACTGCCTATTTTCTTAATTCATTTTTACATACACAAAGAAATATTTCTAAAGCGAAACCACATGGAATTTAACAGGAATATTATAACAACTATTTTAAAATACATAACCTTTAAAAACAATTATACTGAAACGCACCAAAACACAAAGCACTGACCTTTTGAAAATAAACGAATCTTTAAATTAGCAAAGAGAAATCTCTTGAGACAACAGGCGAATAAAAATGTCAATGATAATTAAGTAAGTAGCTTTTTACCCACACATGAGACAAGGCAAAAAAATTTACTGTCTCTCTATAAAAGAAATACACGCCCCACCGTTGGGCTTGGGCCTCCTCGACTATGGGAGGGAAATTGACCTATTATATTACTGGACTTAGAATAATAACGTAAAGAAAGTAAGTCTGTCCCCCAAAAAATGAAGCAGTTTAATTGGAGCCTCATGGAGCTTACGCCGGAACCATTCCGTAATGTACAAGGTCACTGTACTGCACGTACCTACGCAACTCTTAAAAAATAAATAGGTAATTATGACGGTTTGGGCATTCAAATGGTGTCACAACACATTTGAAAAACATAAAAAGGTTTTTAATATTACTTTTAAAAGTATTTCGACGATTTATGTTATTAAAAACAAAATTTGATTTCATAATTTGTATAGTGGTGTACGTGTGTAATCGCCTGCGCGCATGTAGTATTTTTTGGCTTCATGTTTTTGATCATAGCACATCATATTTCTCAGCCGACTTTTACGACACCCACGGGAAAGACAGGGTTGGTGAAGTATTACTTCATCACCACGCGGAAAATAAAAGAATTAGGACTACACTTCTTTTATTTTTTATCACACACTCGCTGTCCTCAAAGAATGGCGATACTTCGCTTTATAAGAAGAGATAAGAAAAATACATGTTATGAGGCCCTACATCACTCTTTCACCTCCCCCTTTTACTTCGTCTAAGGGCATATTAATTAGATGAAATTATTCCGAGTTTCAAGTTTCAAATTTAATTCATCCCTATGTTAATTTTAAATTGATTGTAAAATATGTAAACATAATAGGCAGATGTTTCAATTAAATTGTTTTCTTATCAGGAATTCCGTTAATTGAAATTTGTTTCCGTTTACTTTCCTTAAGTGCTCATTTAAAATAACATTAATATCATCACCATCATTTTCTGTGTGCTAACGGAGTAAGAATACTATTCACCACTCCCTATCTTGCCCGTGGATGTCGTAAAAACCGACTATGGGATATAATATGCACATAACATCTGTGCATGAGAAGGAAAACTCGAAATAACCCTATATCAACATGTCTGACCAGCATGGTATAGTAGGTCAAATTCCCTCCTATTGTGGTGGAGGCCCGAGCGCAACAGTGGGACGTATGTGGGCTGCGATGATGATGACGATGATGATGATCATCACCATCACAGGTCATATACATCCTACTGCTGGGCTCGAGTCTTCTCCACTATGGGAGAAAAATTGACCTACTATACCAAGCTGGTCAGATATGTTGGTATAGAGTTTTATTACGAGTTTGTCTTCTCTTACATAGATGTTATCCGCAATAATACGTTCGTCGTCTTTTAAGACACCTACAGGCAAAAAAAGGGGTGATGAATTGTATTATTATTAGGGATGTGAAAAAATAATCGATTTTTATAATAATCGATTATTAATCGATTATTTTTTTTGTAATAATCGATTTTTATATTTGATTATCAAAATAATAAAAAAATCTATTATTTTTATATTAAAATTAATCGATTATTTCACTGCCAGATTTCCTAAAAAAAAAGGTTATCATAATCCTGTTGGGAGAAAAATCGATTATTTTATAATCGTTTATTTATTTTTAATTAATCGATTATTTTATAATCGATTTTTCTTTTTTATATTTTCCCTCCAAGTCACATCCCTAATTCTTGTTCCGTGACCACACGGGAGCATAATAGCAATAAGGATTCAAATACCAGCATTTCATCTATTCCACCTGGAAATATTATGATCTTCCAGTATAGATTTCAGCGATCATTTTTGCCCAATACGAATGACCTGCCTGCTGCTATGTTTTACGAGCGCTATGACATTTGGTTCATTAAATGAGATTAAAGAACTTTCTTCATCGTAGGCAGCGACCTAGTTATACCCCTGGTACAGCGAAGGTCTATAAGCAGCAGTATCACTTACCATCAACTGTACTGCCTAGCCGTTTACCAACATAAGCATTAAAAAAATATAAAGTTGCAATTCTACACCGACCTTCATAAGAAATTGAATACGAAAATACTCGAAAAAAAAACTAAGAATAAAAACCGAGCAAATTTTTGTTTGATATCAAAAGGGGAGCTTTTGGAAGGCTTATCGTGGCAGGTGATCTGAGAGAGGCGTTGAACCGACTTGAGTATTAGTAATTGCGTCCGAATATCAACCCAACACCTCGGACAGACAGCTATTTCAAATTAGAAGATTTCAGTAATGGCTCTTGTAATCTTGGGTCAGTCTTAGATAGTTATATGGCATTGTAAGCTTTGACCTCAATTTGATGATTAGGTATCTTGTTAATTAAGAGTCTGTTGTATAATGTTACTTACTTAAATCCGCAAGCAGTTCTCGCTCAATGTTTATTGCTTTGACCCAAGTGTTGAGCATATCAGATGCATCATGAAGGTTTCCTGAATAATGTTATATCTGTGTTTACAAATCTTTATATGCCATTTAGCTAGTCACTTGCAGTCCAAGGCCTATTATATATGGATCGATGTATGCCTCAAATTTAAGACAAAATTATGCTTTAAAGTGCTCCTTCTTAAAATTTTTATCTCAACTTATATAAATCCCACTGCTCAACTGCAACCTCCTTCACAGTAGGAGAGAAATTGAACTAGTATATAGGGTGTATCAGGTTATGGAGCAACTGTTCGAGTATGTTGTAGTTTAACGGTCATAGAGCGTAATTAGAATGTACATTACACAAAAAAAAACATTATAACATAAAAGTTATAGTGATTTCAAAAAATGTGTCTAAGAATCTATGCCTTAAATGTTACGTGTTATGTAGGCATGTACAGACAGAATACATGTAGGCATGTAAAGCTTCGACAGTATAATTTCATTCATTCATAACTAGAATTGCGCAAACGCTTCAATGAGCGTAGGTAACAACGGCGAGCCGTCAACGGTCATCGGCCGATCAGCTGTTTTAAAGCGAAGTTTGTCTTGCTTATGCGAACGTAATCATTGATTTATTCAATTTCTAATGAACTTTTAACAAAGTATGAATATGTTGCGTATTAAGTATCATTGACTTTATACATTTCAATCGGCTTTACACGAAAAAGCGATGACAAAATTGAAAAGTTTACATGTCTCTAATTCCTTAACGAATCGATATTTTTCGTTAAAATTTTTTTCATGGGTTCCTACCACCATTGCCTAGCTCCCTTTTGACCAGTTGCCCCATACAACCTGTATAACACGATGGTCAGGTGAGTTGATAAAGGGTTTTTTTTATTTACCTTCTCTGGAGTGTTATTATCTGCTCGAGTGCCTTAGTTGTCATTTATGATCACCCACAGGAATGAAAGAGATCATGATATTGTTACTATGTCAACACAGGGATAATTATTATGATTAGGACTAGTGTTGCCCAAATGCAAGACCAAGACGAGACTTGGTCTAGTCTTGGTCTTGGTCTTGCAACATCACACCTGGTCTCGTCTTGGTCTTGGTATTGGTCTTGCAGCAAGAGTCTCGCAAAGTCTTGCAAGTCTAGCAGTTGGAATAACAAAACAGTCATTTATCATGGCAATGAAAAATCCAACTAAATTACTCAAATATCATCCTATCCTATCTATCCATCTGCTATCCTTATCACTGGGGAAAATTACTCTCCTATTGCCCAGATGTTATATTAGACAGCGTTACTACTCCTATGGCAAAGGAAGGAATTTCGATCGTGTTTTCTTAAGACGTCACCACACTGGGCAGTTGATACAATAAATTTCATGAAATTTTAAACATTTTTATAATAAATGGGTGTGTTCATTCAAGTTAAGTGGTATGTACCTATTGTTTTTCCAGTTCAGTTACTGATACTCTGGATACTTCAAAAAAGCTGTTGCTCTTTTGCCTATATAAATATATTTGCCACTGCTATCCACGTGGCGCTTACTATATTAATTATTCAAATACATAAAACTGATTTAAAATTTTCACGGTTTTAATACTTGTCGGTTTTATAAAAAAAAACCCGTCCCGGCTTTGCGCAGCTTCTTTATGGAAAATATAACCTAAGTTACTCCGAGAAGATATGGCTAATAACAGTGGGTCGTATTTATCGTCACTGTTATAGATAATTTGAAATAATAGAAATGATAGCGACAACGAAATACTAGTAACAGCGACTGTTATGTGACGATATATCCTATATACATAACTGGATACTATATCGCACCTAGTAGCAGCCTCATAAGATGATTCATCATTTCATCATCATCATATATATAAGAAAGAGAGTGGTGAATTGTATTTTTGCGAGCCTGGGTGTTATTTATGTAGATTAATTGTAGGCATATTTCTATGTACAACAGTGGACGTTGTTGGGCTAATGAACAAACGGAGATATAAATGCCCATTATGGGCAAGAGCACTCTCGTGTGAAACTAATGGAGGCTAACTCATAGAGTGACGATTATGGTATTTTTGTGCTTAAGCCTTTCCCAAGAGTAATTCTGAAAAGCCAAGACCTAAATTGGGAATCGATTGGCCAATAGATAGATATCTCAAATATCTCAAGACTGACTTGATTTGCCGTGTAGTGACGGAGTAAGAATACAATTCATTACCCCATATTTTATCCGTGGGTGTCGTAAAAGACGACTAAGAGCTATAATGTATATAACATCACCGATGTTATATACAAGAGAAGGAAAACTTGACATGAAACCCTGTACCAACACGTCCGATCACCGTGCTATAGTAGGTTAATTGCCCTCCTATTATGTAGAAGACAAGAGCCCAACAGTTGGACGTGTATAAGCTGAAATGGTGATTTGACTTAAATGCAAGACGCGAGACTCTTGCAGGCTCAGTCTTAGTCGTGCTCGAGTCTTGTAGGGCCAGTCTTGGTCTTGGTTTTGCAAAAATTAAGCGGTCTTGGTCTTGGTCTCGGTCTCGCATTTCTCGCAAGACCAAGACTAAGACCGCAAGACCAAGACTTTTTTGGGCAACACTAATTAGGACTTCAAATTAGTAAAATAATACTATTTTGAAAGTCCTAAATCTTAACCAAAACCTTCCAAAATATTTTACTGATTTGAAAATTCCATTGCTGGACATTCCTTTAGGCTTCCCGTGTTTCGCCATAAAGTGCAGTCCTGTATCGCCTGCATCCAACGACTTTTAACAACTTTCATCAGGTCATCAGTCCACTTAGTGGAGGGACGTCCTACACTGCGTCGACCGATACGTGGTCGTCACTCAAGACCCCTGTATTCCCCAGCAGTTATCCGTTTAGCGAACAATGTGGCCTGCCTATTTACCAATTTAGCGTGCTAATTCTTCGTACTATGTCGGTTACATCCGTTTTTTTACGGGTTTTCGTATTTCAGATTCTATCTCGCAGAAAAACCCTGAACCATAGCACGCTGAGCGACTATGATTTTGGTTGTAAGGCATTTTCTATTAGTATCCGATATTCAAGATTTTATTGACCTATGTACATTGTAACGCCTACGTATTTGTATTCTATTTTTATCAATACTGTTAGGTAACATATTAAACACATCGCCTCCTGGTGTGAATAATACGCTTTATCGAACTGACAAAGTTACAAAGCCCAAAAATTCTATAAATAACGTTTCAATCATGTTCAGAAATATATTGAAAATAAGGCACAATATTGAGTGTCTTATATGTTAAATGAATTTATATTCGTAGATATGATCTTGCTAGACTCCCCGTGTGGCGACGGGTAAAGAATACGATTATTTCCACCCCTTACTTGCCCGTATAAGTAAAAATAAATCGTCGTAAAAATCGGTTAAGAGATCAGGAGAGTAGGTTTCCTAGTGCACATACCTCACAGCAATCACCAACTTAAATACCATTTGTGACAATTACAACACTATCCTCACATTCGTGATGGATGCCTAGGCCCAAAAGTGGACGGCGGAAGGTTGAAATGACGATATTTTGCTATAAACAAATGTAGTTCCAGTAAATATTCATCTCAGTTACGTTCCAATGTTAAGCACAATACTCCTTCACGATACGGTGTCATTTAACCTACTCTACCAGTATGACTGAAAGGTCAAATACGTTGGCAATGACTATCTTGTTTAGTTTTACTTATTTTACATCGATATTATCAGCATAATAATATCCTTAGTCATCCTTTACAACACCTACGTTCAAGACAGATGAAATAATACATTTAATTGAATGCTAGAGTAAGAATAACACCCTGAACTGGAACTGGGACGCAGTCGCAGCCTTCTGCGAGGCAGTGCTCTTGCAGAAGGAGGCGGCGGGTCACGCGCGCGAGGAGCTCAGTCTCGACGAAGCGACCCGCCGCCGGCGACTGGCGCAGCATAGGTGCGACTACGTGCGCGTCATGCCGCCCTAGCCGAGGCCGCGGGTGACGTGACCGAGGAATTAGTCCGTCACCAGCAGAAAGGCCGACAGCGTGAGGAAAGACCGACGTCCTCCGCGAGAGAGAACGTCGGTTGATGGGAGGGTACCCCAAATAGGGGGTATTTCGTCGGGCCGACCACTGATGACAAGTAACCCTGCTCCGGTGGTCGGCCCAACGACGAAGGCGACGTGGTGTTTGGGTGGGTTGCGAGTGTGCGTGCTTACGCCCCTCTGTCGCCCCGGACGGAGTGGTGCGAGGAGTGTGCCAACCGCAGCCAACCCCAAAAAAAAAGAGAGTAAAAATAACACTGTCGTTTAAAGTAAACTCCTCGTGCAGAAAGTAAATCACCTAAGATAATAACGTAAAGGAAGCAGAGCTTAAAATAAATCATATAACACTATATTCAGCAAAAAGAACAAGAACACTCCGATAGTGGAAGAAAGTTGAGCTGCGAAAAAAGAATGACATACATATATGTTGAACTTTCCAGAAAGGTTTGCTACAGATACCAAGTGACAAAAAAATCAAAATAACAAGGAAGGAGCCCCTTTTTGGCAGGCTATGCCAAAAAGCCTGCATGCTTGTGTGCTATATGTCTAGACGCACCCCGACCGATCTGTCCCGGGCAACGTAAACGCGGAATGCGGCCTCATAACCCACCTTGTTCTGTACAGGTCATCTGCAGGTTAGTTTAATTAATATATTTGTGAGCTATGATCAAATAAGTAATTGATCGTAGTCATATTTAATTTGTAATATGTTATTAATAAAAATAAGTTTCTTCGTCAATTAATGCACATGTCACTACTGGTCACAATCTTTTTAATATTGGGCGAAACTATTTCTCTAATATACTACGCTAGTCTTATTATGTAGTGTAGCTTATTTATAAATCTAATATACGAGCGCCATGCCTATTTAAAATACTTTTTTTGTCAGGCTAGGATCTGGAGACTACGCTCTGCTGTCCGGGGACATGAAAGTATAGCACACAGCCCCATTACCGCATCGGACCGACCACTAGTATCGATTCCTTTAAGTCTGTTGCTACAGAGGGTATTTAATATTCTAACATATTTTAAATTTAAAATATCTCTTCAAAAATTAAAAAAAAACCTTAAGTAGATACTATAGAGTAACTATCATCATTCATCATCATCATTTCAGCCTATTGCCGTCCACTGCTGGACGTAGGCCTCCCTCATATTGCGCCACAATGTGCGGTCCTGTGCCGCCTGCATCCAACGACGCCCAGCAACTTTCACTAGGTCGTCGGTCCACCTAGTGGGGGGGCGTCCTACACTGCGTCGTCCGATGCGTGGTCGCCACTCGAGAACCTTTCTTCTCCAGCGGTTGTCGGTTCGTCGAGCGATGTGGCCTGCCCATTGCCACTTCAGCGTGCTAATTCTTCGTGCTATGTCGGTTACACCCGTTCTTCTGTGGATTTCTGTATTCCGGATTCTATCTCGCAGAGAAATCCCGAGCATAGCCCGTTCCATTGCACGCTGAGCGACTTTGAGCCTTGATATGAGGCCTACATTTAGGGACCACGTTTCCGTACCGTAAGTCATCACTGGTAACACACACTGGTCGTAGACCTGTGTTTTCAGACACTGAGGTATGTTGGACGAGAATATCCTCTTAAGTTTCCCGAACGCTGCCCAACCGAGTTGGATTCGTCGGCTGATCTCTTTCTCGAAATTGGATCTACCTAACTGGACTGTTTGTCCTACGTAAACATAGTGATTGACAACTTCGAGAATCGCATTGCCAACTAGGACCGGTACAGGAATGACATGGGTATTTGACATGACTTTCGTCTTGTCCATGTTCATTCGTAGACCCACTAGTTGGGATACCCTGCTGAGATCATTGAGCATAGTGCCAAGGTCCTCCATGGATTCTGCCATAACGACGATATCGTCTGCGAATCGAAGGTGAGTGATGTATTCGCCGTTGATGTTGATGCCGAGTCCAGTCCAGTCTAAGAGCTTGAAGACATCTTCCAGTGCAGTGGTGAACAGTTTCGGAGAGATGACATCTCCCTGTCTCACGCCTTTCTGCAACCGGATCGGTTTCGTACTCTTATCCCGGATACGGACTGACATTGTGGCGTTCCTATACAAACACTTCAGCACTTCGATATAGCGATGGTCGATTTGGCACCGCTGAAGGGACTGCAGCACCGCCCAAGTTTCGACTCAATCAAAGGCTTTCTCATAGTCCACAAACGCTAAGCACAGGGGCCGATTATACTCCTCGGTCTTTTGTATAATCTGCCGAAGCGTGAGGATATGGTCTATGGTGCTATAGCCTTTTCGGAAGCCGGCTTGTTCGGGCGGCTGGAAGTCATCGAGCTTGCGCGTGAGTCGATTGGTAATGACCCTCGAAAACAACTTATAAACATGGCTCAGGAGTGAGATGGGTCTGTAGTTCTTTAAAAGAGCTTTGTCACCCTTCTTGAAGAACAGCACCACCACACTCCTGGTCCACGACTCTGGAACGTCGCCCCCGAGGATAATGAAATTAAATAGCTTCTGAAGGGCTATTAATACCGGCTTGCCGCCCGCCTTCAAAAGCTCTGCCGTAATTCCGTCATCTCCCGGTGCCTTACCGTTACGTAGTTGTTTGAAAGCCGTTCTGATCTCGTACAAGCTGATGTCCGGGATTTCTTCGGTATAGTGCCGAGTTAGCTTGGATCTGGAATCTTGGACCAAGCCGACAACAGGATTTCGGGATGATTTGTATAACTGTCCATAGAACCTTTCGACCTCTCCCAAGATCTCACTTTGGGATGAAATGACAGTGCCGTCATCGGTCTTCAGCTTAGTCATTTGGCTTTTCCCAATAGACAGATCTTGTGCGAACACTTTCGAGCCACGATTCCGCTCTATCGCTTCTTTAATACGGAACGTATTAAATCGGCGAATATCGCGACGCACAGACCTGGAGATCTGTCTATTTAGCTGCCTATGTTTGGACCAATCGGCTGCAGACTGCACCGTCATCTCTTTTCTCCGCTCCATGAGCTCGAGAGTCTGGTCAGAAAGTTTTTTAGGTCTATTAACGCGGTGAGCCTTGAAAAATTTCGACCCAACCGCGTGGACAGTTTCCACGAACCTGTTGTTCATATCGTTCGGAGATTCGCACTCGTCCAGACATTGGAAGCGATTATGTAGTAACTATAGTATCTAGTTAAGGTTTTTTTTGTGTTGTTAAATTTAAATAAAAATCTCAGATCACTGGATCTTTATATAGGTATATAAATCTTCTGAACTCTTTCTAAACGGCTTGACCGATTTTGGTGATTTTTTTAGTTTGTTTTGATGAATATGAGAATGGTTTAGATTATTAAATGGAGCTGGTTGGTGGCGCTGTGATTACTATTTTTTAGATTTGAACGGAATAACGTCTGTTGGGTCAGCTAGTTAAATATAAATAATTTTTATAGAGATTGCAAAAGACCTCAACTCTATGAGTAAATATTCCTAAATTTATATCACAAAATATTCTTATGTTTATCCGACTACGGAGGGTTATGTTTTTGACAAGCTATGTATGTATGTATTGTTCATCTGTTCCCTCATAGCTCCTCAATTACATATTAGAACTGGACAAATGAGGTATCATTTGAAGCGTCTTGATCGTCTGCTGTTTATAGGCTATATGATGTGTGACAAACTCTAATATGGCGTTCTCTAAAGTACTGTGTTAAAAAAAATTAGATAAATATGTCGTGTTTCATATCATTAGAGGGTTCCTTGTAGATTTCAAAAATATATATATTATTAGCATTTGCTCGGGACTTTATCCGTATTTATCCGATAAATCGTTTTTTGTCGTAGTTGGGTTTTAGTTTTTACTTTTATCTTGTTTTATTCAGATAAGAAATAATATTTATTTTTCTTTAGTGAAATAATTTTGAATTGTTTGATATTTATACGTTATCCACACACCCGTATGCTTACTAACTGATACTTCCAAATAATCCTTAAGTACTTGAAGCGTTGGAGTTTCATGTTCAATTTAGTCTGAAAACGACTAACAATTTCTGTTATTACTAACTTACTAATGGTTTTCATTAAGACTCCTTTAAACTTCGTATTGCAGTATATATTGTTATGGTATTTATTTCAGTTCAGTTGTTTAATTGCGGCAATGTTCTAATATTAATATTATTTATGTAGTGAGAGAAGACAAACTCGAAATAAAACCCTATATCAACATGTCTGATCAGCGTGGCATAGTAGGTCAATTTCCCTCCCATCGTGGAGGAGACTTGAGCCCAACAGTGGGACGTCTATGAGCTGTGATGATGATGATGATGGTGATATAGTGAGAAATTTATCAGCATCGTCATTATCGTCATCAGAGCCCATGTATGTCCCACTGTTGGTTTTGAGTCTCCTCCACATCATCATCCATCCATCAGCTCGTGGACTTCCATTGTCGTACATAGGCCTCTCCACGAGAATGCTACTCAGAACGGTCTTGTGTCACTTGCATCCATCAGCCCTCTACGACTTTTAAGATGTCGTCAGTCCACCTACTAGGGGATCGTCCTACGCTACGTGGTCCAATTCTTGGCCGACTATAAAGACCGAAGAATTTTTCTTTCCCAACGATTAACGGTTCAACAAGCGATTTGGCCCATTGCCGCTCCTCTTCCACAATGTCACTTACTATGTTGATCAAATGAGCTGGCATAATATTTTATTTCGTGATGATATCTGATTGTCTACGCTTCTCTGTGTGGTGACGGAGTAAGAATATAATTTACCACCCGTTTTCTTGCCCGTTGCTCTCATAAGAGAAGATTAAGTGATAGACAGAAAATTGCGCAATAAAAGTAAAACTTTAAATAAAACTTCACGCCAAACTGCGTAGACCAATGTCCCTCCTATTTTGGAGGATTCTCGGAACAAACAATAGGATATATATAAGCTAAGAAAATGATGATAATAACCTGATTGCGATGCTTTCTCGTATTCTACAATAATCCATAAAAAAAATATGATAAATTGTATTCTTACTCCCACATCATAGAGAAAAATACCTATGTAATTTTAAACATAGAAATATACAAAAGTATTTTTCATATGAAAGTGTCGCCGTTTTATACTTTAAATTGTAAGCGAAGTTATTTTCTCGCAAAAAGTTTAAGTACGAATTTTATCACAAGTCCTTCGTAATTCAAAAACCAGCGGTTGAAAAATGCAACGCATATTATTATATTCAGACATTTTTCAGAAATGCGATATTTAAAATACATTCCATTTAAAATTTATGAGATTAAATATAAATTGAGAGATATCTAGCGGGGACAAGAATTGAACGAGATGGGATATTTGACTACACTTTTTAAACATAATATAAGTGTATAAATTGGCGTGTGGTGACGGATTATGGTTCCAGTTCACCAATCCCTTTCTTACCCGGGTATCCTAAAGACGATTATGGGATATAATATGCAACCATCATATTTTTAACAGAAGGTAACCTCGAAATAACACACGTGATAGGACTACACTGTTGAAAGTTATCTGTCTACAGCCGCGGGCCGGTCCGTCTGAAGTAGTACCACACTTTCGCAGTAAATCGACGACTGAATAGTAGCAATTTGTTACTTCGCTTCGTTCGGTGAGCGAGAGAGTCGGAAGCCCCTACATTCTGAGGAGGTTTGCGTGTGATGGATTTTGGTGATAATTTTGGTTTCACTGAACTTCATTGCACGCATTCACACTTTCTTCACGGTAGGCAGCGGGATAGCAAAGGTTCATGAGCGGCAGCAACACTTTCCATCAGGCGTACTGTTTGCTCGTTTGCCACCGATTGGAATGAAAAAATAATAATAAAACCCTTCACTTAATAAAATACCTAACGTCATCGCTGTCAAGGAATCGATCCCGTTGGCCTGCTCAATAGCTCAACACTCAATAAAATGGCACGTTACGTACTATGACGGAGTAAAAATACAGTTCACCACCCCTTTTCTTACCCGTGGGTGTCGTAAAATGGACTGAAGGATTAGTGTTTATGCCAAAGAAGGTAAACTTGAAATAAAACCCTATACCTACAAGCCTGCTTGGTGTAGTGGGTAAATTTTCATCCTGTTAAGGAGGAGGCTCGAGCTCAGCAATGAATGTAAATAAAAATCAGATGTAATGTATGTAACTATATTGGTTCTGTTCGAGTAAATAACGCTTAACTCTTTAATTGATATATTTTCCCCGTGAATAAGAAAACAATGTTCCACCACCACTTATATCCCCATTAGAGTCGTCAAAGGGGGGGGGGGGGGGGGGGGGGAAGGCGTTGGCATTAGAGATTGTTATAGGGCTGCACCGCCCTTTCGTCAACCCAGACGGAACGCACGACGAGTTGGCTGACCATAAGGCTGAGGCCGCACTACGGTGCAACCGCGGCGGTTTTTAACCGCGTGAGTTTGTGGAACAGGAAACGAATGCAAGCGGCCGGACCTGCGGTTTTTATCCGCGACTGATTTAAAAACCGCGAAATGTTATAAAATTGTTGCGGTAAAAAACCGCAACCTAATTTGTAATCTATAGAACTACATGGGCGCACACGTATTATGCGTTAACCGCGGGCGGTTTTTTGGCTAGTATTCGGCCTACCACCGCGAAGAATAGTCATATTGTCGTTTTGTTGCAATTGAATTAATTATATTTTGTATCTATGAAGGTGATGTCTGAACGCACATTATGTATTTTTTTTTGTGGAAGCTGGCTACTGACTGAATTCGATAGTAGTTTAGTAAAAATTTCTCTAGATATTCTCTTAAAATTTTATATTTTTTCTGAAAATGAAACCTTTCTGAGAACTACGGCTATTGAATAAATGAACACAATATTTGCGAATTTTTTGTTGACATTTTTTTTCTATTTCTTAGTACCCGACGAGCTATATATACTGCTCGTTTGAAATCCATCTTTAAACTGTGCAAATCGTGGGTGGTATTGCGGTTTAAAATCGTAGTGCGTCCGTCTCGAGCGGTTTCGCGGTTACAGCGGTTAACCGCTCGCGGATAAAAACCGTAGTGCGGCCTCAGCCTTACCCATCCAAGAAAGATAATAAAAGAGGGTATAACATGGAATGGACCAGATCGATTTAAAGCTCTTAATCGTCTTTTAGGACACCTATGAGCATGTCACAGTTGGTAGAATTCATGGCCGCTACCATACAACAATCAGGACTGAGGATTGCATAGTACATATTCAACTCTTTTAATACAAAACATTTTATTTTACTGACAGAATAACACAAAGACAGTAAAGCCTTCGAGACGTTCCGAGTCGTTCCTGTAGATTTCAAGCAAATCCAAACCGATTTAAGAAGGCCACACATGTATAAATAAAAGCTTCGTACATTGCATGCAAGATTCATGTACCCCACAAATGAATAATTTATATATTGCAGTCACTGCAACTGGAAATGTGTTTTGGCGGCCGCTGCAATGGTCTACATCCACGACACTGTCACATAAATATGTTTTTGCTGTTTCCTTTCCGATGTTATCGTGTTTACGATTTGCATTTACGTGTTTAATTAATGTCTTTGATAAGGATTATTCATAGCTATGTGGTAAGTGAGGCATTTCTAGTTTTCTATATGTTTATAAATACAAACTGTTTGATTTTTGTGAGAACATTCGTCGTGGTCTTTCGACTGATGGTGTTTCGGATTCTTGTGAGAGAAACCTTGAAAGGCAAGGGTTAGGCGCCAGTTTTCAGCCTAGATATCGCAAAGATGTTCAATAGAATCTGGTACAAGGCGCGTCTGTTGCAGCCAAAAACTTTCCCCACGGTTAGCAGTGATCTAGCAGTGCCCCTTGTATTGCGAAGGTCCATAAGCGGCATATCACTTACCATGTTACTAATATTATTTTTTTATATTTAAAATATAATCCTTACTAATATTATAAATGCGAAAGTTTACTTTAAAGTGTAGTGTTTATTTGTTCGTTACGCTTTCGCGCATAAACCACTGAACCGATTTCAAAAATTGTTTCACCAGTTGAAAGCTATAATATCAGGGAGTAACATAGGCTATATTTTATCCCGGTATACCCACTGGAACGGGAACTAAGCGGGTAAGGCGACTGAAACCGAAGCGAAGCGAGGACGGGTTGCTAGTTAAAGTTACAATCTAAAATCAACATTGAAACAATTGATCCGTCTGTGACGCTTTCTTTTAAAAAAATGGATGAAGCCTTACAAAATCTGCATAAAGCGTAATAAAATAAAGTAGGTATGTAAATAAATAAGACGTAATAAAACATCAAAGTATTTATATTAGCAAAGTGATTGCGTCGATGTTATTCGTTTTTACTTGAAGCCTCATTAAACATATTGTAATATTTGCCTTCCCATTATATTATTACTTCAATAAAAAGGTTCTAATACACTTAAATTATTAAGGCGATGTTTCCTCTGCGCATATTTATTTTTTTTTTTATTGCAAACGGTGACAAACGAGCAAACAGTACACCTGATGGTAAGTGTTGCTGCCGCTCATGGACCTTTACAAGGCCGTTGCCTACCGCGAAGAAAGCGAAGGGAGTGTGAATGCGTGCATTGAGGCTCGGTGATACCAAGGGCACCACCAAAACCCTCCACACGCAATCACCCTCAGAAAGTTGGGCTGCCGGCTCTCTCGCTCACTGAACGAAGCGCAGTAACAAATTGCTACTACTCAGACGTCGATTTTCTGCGAGAGCATGGTACTGCCCCGGACGGACCGGCCCGCGGCTGTAGACAGATAACTGTCGACAGTGTGGTCCTACCACTCCTAAAATTATATTTTAAAACTCTCGAACATCTTTCTACTGCTACTGTACACATTTTCTGATCCATGTAATTCTTTTTGCAATATTCTGATAAGAGACCTATTTTACCCAAAAAGAAGGTTTTGTTTATAACAACCTATGTAAATTGTATTTTTGTTCCCTTATAACTTCTAAACTACTTATCATAATTTGAAAAATGTGGAATCGTTTGATGTGTCTTAACTGTTCCCTGGTTTAAGGATCAACACGTCGCGTGTTACAAAATCCAAGATGGCGGCTATCAAATGCCAAAATGTTCAACGTCTTAATTATCCGCTGATTATAGGCTTATGTCATGTGTTACAAAATCCATGATGACGGCTATCAAATGCCTAAAATGCAGCTCATAAATATTTTTTCTTCTAAATAGATACATCGATATGAATATCGAAAGAAAAGGCTTGTTATGCTAATTTCAAATATATTTATATACATTTATGTTAATCAACTCCGGAAAAATATGGAAATAAAAAAATACTAAGCAAAAATCTGACTACGCAAAACCTTTACTAAAAAAGGGATTTAAAAAAGACGAAACATTATTGTCAAGGTAAAACCCTGGTCCCGGCTTTACTTTAACTATTTTCTACCCAAGTTTTGATATCTATGTATTCTCTATTTTGCACATTTCAATCTTACTAAGTACTCTACTTTTTTACTTTAATTCGAATTAACCATTACTCTTTTTATACGAATTATTTTTAGAGACGAATTATTGTAATAATTTTTAAAGTCGATTCATTCGAATTTTTTTTACAGTCTAATTATTTGAATCGTTTTTAAAGGCGAATTATTGGAATAATTTTTAGAGTAGTAATATTAGAATCGGTTTTGGAGTGCAATTAATAAAATCATTTTTGTGATTTGTCGCGTGATTAGTTCCTGGCAGGCTTATATACTAGTATCTTATAACGTAGCAAGTATATAATACTTACCAATACATTCAAAATGATTAAGCCAATATATGGGTATCTCTTCTGTTCACCCCTTCAGAGATTAAGGCGGGCAAATTCATAAACAAAAGAATATAACTAGGTTTTTAACATTGTTGAATGTTCCCGCGTAAAATCTACATATTAATAGCATTTAAAGTTCTATTCTTCGTTGACATGCGAGCTCATACTTAAGATTTTCAGTGAGAGCACTTTGATTCTATTTAAAACAAATTGCTTCCACGGCTCCTCCAAACAACTTTTAGTGAGAAACCTTCATTCTTCAGTTAAAATAGTTTCAAGGCTTTTAATTTTCATTACAAGTCTTATATATAACTAGCAACCCGCCCTCGCTTCGCTTCGGTTATAGGTTATAGTCGTTTTACCCGCGTAGTTCCCGTTCCCGTGGGAATACCAGGATAAAATATAGCCTAGTTTACGCCCTGATATTATAGCTTTCCATTGGTGAAAGAATTTTTGAAATCGGTCCAGCCGTTTTGAAGATTACCCGGAACAAACAGACAGACAGACAGACAGACAAAAATTTTTTAATTGCTATTTTAGGCATAGGTGTCGTGCAAATAACCGTGTGAGCATGAAAAAAGCCTATTATTTTGACATTACAAACAGACACTCCAATTTTATTTATTGGTATAGATTTCATTTACATTGTAATAAATATGATAATATTGAAACGGTCTTGCTGTCCTTAATATAAGAACAAAATATAACTGCAATCTCTTAGTATTTAAAGAAAATAAATTTTAAGGAGAAAAAGAAAATTATAAATGACATCCTTACTAATATTATAGATGCGGCGAAAGTAAGTTTATTTTTTTTGTTACGTTTTGACGCTTAAACTACCGAATTGACTTCAAAAACTCTTTCACCAATAGAAAGCTATAATACCAGGAAGTAACATAAGCTGTGTTTTATCCCGGTATTACCACGGAAACAGAAACTATACGGGTAAACGTCTGAAATCGAAGCGAAGTAAGGGCGGGTTGATACGGCCAAGAGTGGTGGTGAACTGTCTTACTCCGTCACCACATGTAAAATTATTTTTATTACAACATAACTGGATGGATCGTGGTGACGGAATAAGAATACATTTCACCACTCCTAATCTTACACGTGAATGTCGTAAAAAAACCACTGAGGTTTATAATACGCATATAACATCTATGTAAGAGAATAGAAACTCGAAACAAAACCCTGTACCAACCTATCTGACCAACATCGTAAAGTCAATTTCCCTCCTATTGTGGAGGAGGCTCAAGCGTAGCAGTGGAGGACGACCGCGAGAGGAAAGACCAACATCCTCCCCAAGGGGGAGGACGTTGGTCGATGGGAGGCTACTCCTCAAGGGGTATGCGGCGGGCCGACCACTGATGTTAAGTCATCCTGCTCCGGTGGTCGGCCCAACGACGAAGGCGACGTATCACGCGTAGGTTACGGATGTGCGTACTTACGCCCCTCTGTCGCTCTCCAGAGAGACCGTAACCCAACCCCAAAAAAAACCAAGCCGTGCGTGGGACGTATATGAGTCGAGATGAAATGATGAACTAGACCTACGAACACCATAAGCTGTGATGTAATACGTAATTTAATAAAAAAAAATGATCTCGCTAGCTCAAAGAAATTAATCAAGAGAAAATATGAGCCAAAAGCAAATACAAAAAAGCATTCCTTACACAATAGTGCAAAGGAAACACGAAAATTGTTGTCAGACACTTACTGGGAAAACCGGACACTATTTCACGCGGTCTAAATTATGGATAACTAGCTGACAACCGCAACCATCGTATGGGATAAAAAAAAAAACACAAAGCAGTCATGAGGAATGCCGACAGAAGTGAAAACTTATAACTATGAACAAAAACAATTTTTTTGATCTGAAATTAATATGTATAAATTAAATTAAGTATTATGAACACGCTTTTATTGGCTTCATACCTATGTTAGTAAATGCCTATGTAAAGTGTACCTATGCAACGAAAACTTAGAACATGTTTTTGACCTACTTCAAAACGTCAGATTGACTCGAAATTTGGCATACTTATCGAGAATCGGTGACCTAATCAAGATTTTCAAGATTAACGACTTTTTTATTATCTGATATTTAGCAGTATCTTTGCGCCGTGATCAAGTTTAATTTGTTTGTATATCTACAAAAGCGAGATTTTAGATTTTGAAACTATTATTTTCAAACCCGTGTACACATTTGACAAGACCTTCAACGTCTAAACAAAATTAATTAAGAAATATAACAAAAGCGTTTAATGACGAGACGAAAGAGATAAGCTCTTTTAAAATTAATATTTCCCAAAAAAATTATCGTGTAATGTTATTAAATAAAGCTACAGTATGGATTTAAAATTTTTAGATTCCATCAATTTGGCTGTGTACGATTATTTGAGTAAGTTTCAAATTTGTATTTCAAATCTCCTGTGTTTGGTTTTAAAAATATGAAAAACACGTTATCATATAGTTTTATTAACGCACCGAATTACAAATCAATACAAACTTCCCCTATTCTTACCAATAAAAGTAATTAATTAATTTATAAAACAACGTATTTGTTTATTTTATAACAAGGTATAGATATTAAAAATTAGACGTACTGCTTTACTTAAAAAAAAATAACTTATTTAATTAAGATTCACAGTAATGTAATGCAGTTGTTCTTACAATCCCACCTTATTGCGAGTTATGTCGGGTTTTGCCACAGTCTGTGAAGTCTGACCGACCTTTAACCGCAACCTTTTTCGCTCGATCTTATCGTACGTAATCCACTTTTCATCACCAGTTATCAATCTCTTCAAAAACCGTTCAGTTTCATTACGTTTCAATAAATAATCACAAATTAGTACGCAGTTCATTAGATTTCTTTCAGTGAGCTCGTGTGGCACCCAAATAACGAACTTTTTTGGATACCCGGCTTTTTTCAAATGGGTAAAAACTGTTTTGTGGACAATTCTCAGTCACTCAGCTACGTGGTAACTACTTACATGTCGCGCTTGCCCCACTTTTTAAAAAAATGGCGTCCGTTTATCAGTGACAGAGCGACCAGACCAAGGTGCATCTTTGACATCAAAATGCTCGGATTGAAAAAATTTAAACCAATTTTGGGCTACTCTTACTGACTCTACATGAGGACTATAAACGTCACAATTTTTTCCGTAGCTCGCGCTATATGTTTTCTGCTTTTGTAATAAAATTTTAAAATGTATCGAATTTCTTCATTAGATTCACTCATTTTGACAGAAAGAAAAGTAAATGAAGAACAACATTCTTATAAACAGGTACAGTATTTTAATAAATTAATTCTTTTATTTTAAATGTAACCTTTTTAATAGTTTTTTGTGTATGTAACCTTTTTAATAGTTATTTTAAATGTAACCTTTTAAACCAGCCAGATGCAACTTTTACAGCCACAGACATTTTATTAAAAGTTTATATATATATAGACTATAGTGAAAAGACTTTTTCCCCGACCTATTATTCTATAAAATAAATTCGAAAATTTATGAGTATGTGAGGATATGAAGATGTCAAGATGTGAAGATGTTTGTTGTTATTTCACGCAAAAACTACTGAATGGATTTTGATGCAACTTCACTATAATATAGCTTACATATCAGAATAACATCATCATCATCATCTTGCTCTTATCCCAATTACTTGGGGTCGACGCAATATGTCATCTGTTTTGACATATTGCAAAAAGTTTCGGCAATGACTTTTATGAGCGGCCGCCTGCCTAACGTCAACCCTCCTTGGGAATGTAATCGTTGACCCAAATGGTACCAGATGGAGTTGGTCCGGGTCAATCTAGGGTTCTTAGTCGTCTTTTACGACACCCACGAGCAAAGCAAGGGTTGGTAGTATTCGAAGCCGCTACCACACAGCATACATATCAGAATAACATATAGGCTATAATTTAGCCCGATATTAACACGGGAAAAGGAACTGCGGGTGAAACCGCAGGGTACTGCTAGTATCTACTATGTAAAGGGGTACTACCCCGAACTGTTTACATTAGTTTACTAATATTCTTTGGGGCTGGGTATCGCTATGTAGAACTAGATAGATCCTCTAAATAAAAAGTTTCATACACTGAAATTTTCTCCATTTACCCATTTAAAATGTAATTACCGAAAAACCCTTATCGCGCGACTGCATGATATAATAAAGCTACTGACTTAATGTAAAATTGTTCTATATCCAGCTCTAGTGATTTCGGCTATACGATGTTTCCTAAATCGAGATTAACTTTTTTATAATAGGAATAATGAATAAATTCATCATTTCAGTTTATATACGTCCAACTGTTGGATACCAGCCTCCTCCATAATAGGAGGGGAATTGACTATTATAACCACGCTGGTCAGACGTATTTTAATAGGGTTTTATTTAAAATTTTCTTTCTTTTGCATAGATATTATTTACATATTTAATCCCTTAGTCGTCTTTTACGATACTCATGGGCAAGATAGGGGGTGGTGAATTGTATTCGTACTCCATCATTTCAGCTCAAATGCGCCCGACTGTTGGGCTCGAGCCTCCTCCACAATAGGAAGGATATTGACCTTCTTATATCATGCTGGTCAGACAGGTTGGTATGGTTTTATTCCGAGTTTTCCTTCTCTTGCATAGGTGTTATATGCGTATTATATCACTTAGTCGTCTTTTACGACATCCACGGGTAAGATATGGAATGCTGAATTTTATTCGTACTCGGTAACCACTTAATTTGTAAATATAAATAAAATAATGTTAACAAAATAGTCAGCTGCGCAAAATAATCGGCGAACAACTATTTTCACTTTAGAAATATAGCAGTACGTCTCAATTGTAGACAAAGTTGAGCGTCGAGAAAATCGATCGAGCCACTGCCTCTGAGTGGTGCGATATTAAGATTGCTGAATGACAACCTTGTGAAGTACAAATGGTATGGAATCGTAGTGCAACTTGTGAAATTTCAGTGTGTAAATCTTGAAGTTATTAAGACGTTTCTCGTCTTTTATATTTTTGTGTATATTAACGTTCAAATTCTCCTCTCAGAAAGGTTTATTACTACGTCCACTTCTATTAATTTAATCACCCAGAAATATATATAAACCTTAAAATGTATTTGTTTTATCGCACAACTTTTATGCCTTTTTACTAAAAGGAACTCTGCCATTAACATGTGCTTTTTTTTTTTTGTGGGTGGGCTGCGGTCGGCGCGCCTCCGCACCACTCCGTCCGGGGCGACAGAGGGGCTTAAGCACGCAACTCCCGCAACCTACCCGAAAACCACCTCGCCTTCGTCATTGGGCTGACCACCGGAGCAGGTTTACTTGTCGTCAGTGGTCGGCCCGACGGAATACCCCCTACGTGGGGTACCCTCCCATCGACTTTCCTCACATCTTTCCTCACGCGGTCGGCCTCTCGGCGGGTGACGGACTAATCCCCGGTCACATCACCCGCGGCCTCGGGGGGCGGCATGAGGCGCAGATAGTTGCGCCTGCGCCGCCCCAGTCGCCGGCGGCGGATCTCCTCATCGAGGCTGCGCTCCTCGCGCAGACGATCCGCCGCCTCCTTCTGCGAGATCACTGTCTCGCAGAAGGCTGCGACCGCGTCCCAATTCCCGACGCTATCGACCATCGCCCTAGCGATGGCCGGCAGCGTCAGGTCGGCACCGATGATTGCGACGAGTTCACGGCACTACACTGCCCAAGCCGCGCAGGCCTCGAGCGTGTGGCGCGCCGTGTCCTCGTCGCAATCGCAGTGGTGGCAGGACGGTGTACTCTCCCTCCTTACGACCTTGTGCAGGTATTTGGCGAAGCTCCCATGCCCCGTCAACACCTGCACTAGTCGGAAGGAGAGCACCCCGTGCCGCCTTTCCAACCACTGTATCAGCACCGGCCGGAAGGCCTCCACGGTTCGCATTAACATTCATTCCATTAACATGTGCTGGGCCTTATTCTAATTTTCCTATTCAATTTTCACTAAATTATAAATATTATTTTTATTTTGCAAACACTTAAAAAGGCAACCTTTGTATTAAATTTAATTACTATAAGCATTAATTACAACGCAACTTGAACCTTTGGAATTTGTAACCAAATCTTAATTAAATATCCAACATCAAATAATTTTTTCATATTCTTGTCTTAATAGTCTATAACTATGTACTATCTCCAATAGTAATCAAATTCTCCTCTTCGATGCAAGAACGACCTGTTGGATATATTTTAAAATTATACCATCTCATATGTATAATTAGAATATTGTATTGAAACTTAATTATATATAAGGGAAACCAATTTTAATTTTCTGTATGACAAGTTTTTTTTTGGGGTGGGTTGCGGTCGGTGCACTCCTCGCATCAATCCGTCCGGGGCGACAGAGGGGCGTAAGCACGATATAACGACGGAGTAAGAAAACAATTCGCCATATCTTTTTTGTTCATCACTGCCATAAAAGGCAACTGTGCTGTGTGGTAGCGGCTTCGAATACTACCAACCCTTGCTTTGCTCGTGGATGTCGTAAAAGACGACTAAGAGCCCTAGATTGACCCGGACCAACTCTATCTGGTACCATTTGGGTCAACGATTACATTCTCAAGGAGGGTTAACGTCAGGCAGGCGGCCGCTCATAAAAGTCATTGCCGAAACTTTTTGCAATATGTCAAAACAGATGACATATTGCGTCGACCCCAAGTAATTGGGATAAGAGCAAGATGATGATGATGATGACTGCCATAAAAGGCAACTAAAGTACGTAAGCAAATAAAGTCATATACCTACCGCATGGAAGACGAGAACCAAGTAATGAAACGTACTATCATCACAGCACCTACACATCCGACTGTTGAGCTCGAACCTCTTCCACATTTACCTACTACTAGTGATCGCTGAGTGGTCGAAATTCGGCCATAATTCATTTAAATTAATTTTCCTGCTACATAATTTTCTTTTAATTATATTTATGTACTAGCAACCTGCCCTTTTTTTTTTTTATCGCAACCAGTGGCAAACGAGCAAACAGTACACCTGATGGTAAGTGTTGCTGCCGCTCATGGACCTTTACAAGGCCGCTGCCTACCGCGAAGAAAGTGAAGGGAGTGTGAATGCGTGCATTGAGGCTCGGTGATACCAAAGGCATTACCATAACCTTGCACATGCAAACACCCTCAGAAAGTTGGGCTTCCGTCTCTCTCGTTCACCGAACGAAGCGCAGTAACAAATTGCTACTACTCAGACGTCGATTTTCTGCGAGAGCGTGGTACTACCCCGGACGGACCGGCCCGCGGCTGTAGACAGATAACTGTCGACAGTGTGGTCCTACCACTAGGACTAGGACAACCCTCACTTCTCTCTAGGACGTTCACTTCGCTTCGGTTTTAGTCGTTTTACCCGCGTAGTTCTCGTTCCCGCGGAATACCGGGATAAAACATAACCTAGTTTACGCCCTGATATTATAGCTTTCCATCGGTGAAAGAATTTTTGAAATCGGTCCAGCAGTTTTGAAGATTACCTGGAACAAACAGACAGACAGACAAAAAATTTTTAATCTCTATTTTAGGCATAGGTGTCGTGCAAATAACCGTGTGAGCATGAAAGAAGCCTATTATTTCGACATTACAAACAGACACTCCAATTTTAAATAAAACTACTTTACGGATTTTATCGCGTTTGTATTTGATTTTTGATTACCCGACGTTTCGAACACTTTACAGCGTTCATGATCACGGGTGGACTAAGATGTCTCACGTCCAACAAGTCATCGTTACTGCAGAAAATTTTATAATTATCTACCCGATACAGAAATTAGTTATTAAATATTGACCCACATTTTGATACAAAATTTATTGCCAGTGTAAGAAGAAAATGATTCTATATGAAAAAATTATATTGTTTATGGTTAGTAATAATTAAACATTAAAATTAATAGTAATTATATTTAAAAACTAACTAATAATCTAGTATACTACCACCGGATCGGAACACGGTTACACTGAGAAAGATCCGGCAAGAAATATTTTATTTAAAATGTATAATACTCGCGTAAACATCAGAAATCATTAAGACACTCCAATTTTATTTATTGGTATAGATATTGAGCAAGCTGTATTTCACTACTAACTATTATATAAATACAAATGTCTATTAGACATAGTTATCATTTTAATGATTGTTTGACATTCAGTTCAAGCAGACATTTTAACCGTAAGTATAAGCGTTTGTGTGTCTAGCGATTGCGCAATAGTGTGCGTAGTGCCCTTTTTAATGAATTTAATGTATTTCTAATCCATTGTTATATGAAATTGCAGTTTTATGCACTTCTCCTCATTATATAATTCAATTGTGCCAAATTTCATACTTGTCCATCCACGTAATTTTCGTAAAAAGGGGTACAAAGTTTTTGCTTCACGTATTAATATATAGACTAGTGGTCGCGTGTGGTCGAAATTCAGCCATAATTCATTTTAATTAATTTTTCTGCTACACAATTTTCTTTTAATTTTATTTATGTATAATTGTAAATTGAGCACGCTGTATTTCACTAATAACTAATATATAATGCACAAATCTCTATTAGACATTGTCGTCATAATTATGAAAATTATATGAAATTATTTATTTATTGTGAGAGCATAATTTACATGAGAGTATGAACTACATAGTACGTATATTTTACAGCTCGTCACAAAACGAGTCCTACTCAGCATACTGCAGGTTAAAAACCTGCAACTGATCTTCCGTGGACTCATTATGTTGACGTCACGAAATAGAGCGAATTAAACAAAGAGAATACAAAAAAAAAATAAAATATAAAATAAAACAAAACAAAATTTAGGATAAAACATAATTACACCACGCCCAAGGTTATATCTACACACACAAACTTAAAATAAAATATATAATAAATAATAAAATATATAATAATAAAATAAAACAAATAATAAAATAAAAATAAACTAGATCCATAGATACTTGTCCTTTGTACAATTAAATTATAGACAAACCTACTCTGTGGCAGCTCGAATGACATTTAGAATAGAACAACGTGGCGCAATTTATCTTTACATTAATCGGTTTAACATAATAAATATTGTTTAACATTTTGTTGCCGTCCAGATAATATAATTATCATGATGAGTAAATGAAAAGAAATGTAACTATAGGATATTTAATTAAAATTATAATAATGACAAATAAGATAATATTAGCATTTATTGCTGAAGCCCAAAATAAGATGGTAAGTAAAGTTTGAATTAATAATAGTAAATAAATATATTAGATCCAATTTTGACATAATATAAAGATAATTCTGATATATAAAGATAATAAAGTATATATATATAAGTAGATAATAGAACTTAGATGGCACTAGTATCGTGTCTCAAAGCCTCTTCCGATTTTTGGTGCTCGAAAATGAATTTTTTAATTGTTATTTTAAAGCAATGTTCATTTCGCAGATTTCTAATGGGTGGAGGGATGTTGTTCCAACATTTTGTCGCTGCATAACGGAAACTGCCTCTGAAAGCGGCCGATCTATGGCACTGCATGGAAAGTTGGCCTGCACACCGCCGAGGCCCACAGGATCTGATTTGCGATAGCCAACCCAATTTATTGTATAAGTAGCTTGGTACTTTGTGATTCAAGACTCCAAAAAGGAGACAGGCTAAATGGAGTTTGCGCCTATGCTTCATTTTTAAAATTATATTTTTGTTCAAAAACGGAGTGACATGAGCCCTTAGTGGAATATCAAAGCAAAAACGAGCACAAGCATTTTGCACTCGTTGAATAATTTTTTGTGTCCGTACAAGCAGACGTGGGCCAAAAACTGTATCCATATAATTTAACTTAGACAGGACCAGGGACTCCACCAGCTGCGAACGTAAACTTTCCTGTATGTAAGGCCTTATCTTATATAGAATTTTAAGCTTATAGAAGCAACTTTTTATGCAGGTTGCTACATGCTTTTCAAAACGTAAGCTGCTGTCCATATATAAGCCCAAGTTACGAGCCTCACTTACACATTCAATTTGTTGTCCTAACATCACAACTCTCGCTGATGGGCATAGTGTGCTGAGTCGTCGAGTGCTGCCCAACAACAAATATTTAGTCTTATTTGGGTTGAGCATAAGATTATTTTGGGTAGACCACGTGGCAATACTAGAAAGGTCATCATTCAATTTTTCAATTGCACTGTCAATCTCAGATGGCTTGAATGATATGTATATTTGTATATCGTCTGCGTAACTATGATATTTACAGTGTTTAATCTGTGTGCTTAAATCAGCAGTGTACAATATAAATAGAATAGGACCCAGTATTGATCCCTGAGGAACTCCACGCCTTACAGTCACTTTTTCTGACATTATTGAGGAGCCATCAAAACAATTAAGCTTCACATACTGAAAACGATTACTTAAATAACTATTAAACCATCTTACAGCATTCGTGTCAAATCCATAATAGTGCAATTTGGAAAGTAAAAGATCAATATTTATAGAATCGAATGCTCTTGAAAAGTCTAGTAGTACAAGTAAAGTACATAAACCTTCGTCTTGAGAACACAATATATTGTCTGTTACGTCGAGTAGAGCCGTTACTGTACTGCGTTTTTTCCTAAAACCGGATTGCGTCTCAGGCAAAATATTATTATTCTCCAAATAAGAAACTAACTGTCTACAAATGACTTTCTCCATGACCTTAGACAAACATGGTAAGATACTGATGGGCCTCAAATCCGTCACTTCAGTGGGTTGTGGATGTTTCGGTAGAGGACGAACAATTGCAACCTTCCAAACATCGGGAAATGTAGACGTGGTAATGGAATTGTTTATCAAATCCCTTATAGTGTCAACGGTGTAAGGAAATGTCATGATAAGCATATCCAGACTTATAAAATCACACCCCTCAGCATTAGATTTAAGGCTTTTAATTATATTAATAATGGTATCAAGGTTGACCTCCTCCATATGAAATGTGGTATCACTAAAATTATGGTACTCATAAAATGTCAATTGCGAGATACTAACATCTGAAGTGCTTGATATACTAGAAAAATGCCTATTCAAGGTGTCAGGATCGTTGAAATGAGCAGGCAACTCTAGGTCATCCTTTGGTAGTAATGTGGACTTCAGGTTTTTCCATAACAAATGGGGATTGTTAATTTTATTTTTAATATTTTGCTTAAAATAGGCAGCTTTTTCATAAAAAAGTGCCTTGTTAACGGCCGATTTTAAGCTTTTATAATATTCTTTCTTATTGTTACATTTAGTTTTATGGTAATCTGCGGAGGCCCTGTCCCGTAACCGCATCATGAATTTAATGTTATCTGTTATCCAGGGATAGGAACGATCCCTAATGACAATGGATTTAGAAGGTGCATGCTGGTCGAATAATGCAAGTACATTATAGTTAAGTGCACAAACAATTTTATTAACATCCCTAAGAGTACTTATTAGATCCCATCTGACTGCTTGTAAGTCCATGTTAAATGCATCCATATTAATATACTTTATGGGTCTAAAAGTTACTGTGTGTGGTCTAGGTTTATCACGTTTAATAGGAAATTCACAAATTACAAGACTGTGCCCCAAAAGAGAACCTACTGATTCTACTATAATTTTTTGGGTCCCAAATTAGAGCAAACCATATCAATTAATGTTTCACTGGTTTCTGTACGATGGGTTGCCTCATTAATTAGCTGAGACAGACTAAGACAGGATAAGAATGTTATTAGTTTTAAAGATTTTGCGTCATTTTTATGAAATAAATTTATATTGAAATCGCCTAGTAAAAACAAATTGTCATAATTGGAGAAGGAACTAATTGAGTCTGAAATAGCGTCTAGAAATAAATCTATGTTCATCCAAGGAGGACGGTATGCTGTGCCAATCACTAGCTTCTTTCCGTTAAGAGTCATAGTAAGCCACATTTGTTCAACAGAGAAGTGCCGGGGATCTTTTGGGTGTGGTAGTGTGCGTAGATTCATATTTCGCTTAACGTAGAAACCGACACCCCCCCCCCCTCGTGAACGCACCTCACGTGACCTTGGAATATGCCGTAATCGGTAACCTGACAAAGCTGGTGCACGGCCCTCCTCGCCCAGCTTAAGCCAAGTTTCGTTTATCGCAAGTATGTCAATATCATTTCTCAGCACTGCAGCAATAAAGTTTTCATGGTTAGAACCAAGAGACCCCGCATTAAATAAACCAATTTTTAACCCATTAATAACCATTGCAATTAGCACTATATAGACAGTTATTATAAGAGTTTAATGGACAAGAAACGGAAAAGAAGAAGATGGCGAATATTGCAACAAGCCATAGTATTCCTAAATTATGATTATTTGACATTCGGTTTGACCAGAGATTTTAACCGTAAACAAAAGTGTATAAGCGCGTGCATGTGTATGTGTGTGTAGCGATTGCGTTGTAGTGTGCGTAATGCCTTTTTTAATGAATTTAATGTATTTCTAATCCATTATTATATGAAATTTTAGTTTTATGCACTTCTCCTCATTATATACTTCAACTGTGCTAAATTTCATACTTGTCCATCTACATAATTTCGTAAAAAGGGGTACTAAGTTTTTGCTTTACGTATTAATATATAGATACCACGCTTTCCGCGTGATGACGAAGTAAGTATACAATTCACCACTCCCTATCTTGCCCGTGTATGACGTAAAAGACGACTAAAGGACATAATATATACATATATAATTATATATATAATTATATATATACTAGCTGACCCAAGAGACGTGGTGTTCAAATAAAATAAAAGGAATTTTTCGTGACAGTAGCGCCACCGAGTCCAATTGTGAATCTAAATCATTCTCAAATCCCCGTGAACACACACACAAAAAATTTCATCAACATCAGTCCAGGTGTTTAGGAGGAGTTCAGTGACATACACACGTACACAAGAAATATGATATATATATGATATATATGATATATATATATATATATATATATATATATATATATATATATATATATATATATATATATATATATATATATATATATATATTAATATATATATATATATGATATGATATATACGATATATATATCATAGGTGCAAGAGATGGAAAACTTGAAATAAAACCCTATACCAACACTTCCAACCAGCGTGGTATATCAATTTCTCTCTTGGTATATCAATTTATCACGCTGGTCAGACGAGTTATTATAGAGTTTCATGGTCAGTTTTTCTTCTCGTGCAATGCTATTTTCTACATATCACCTTAATCGTTTTTAATGACATCCACAGGTAATAGCAGGGTTGGTGAATTGTATTCTTACTCCGTCACCACACGGAACTTATTATAAAAAGAATTAAAATACAAGATAAACTGTTACCCATTATGTAATTTGTTTTACACGTCCAAAGCAGTACATACAATATTAATGCTTACGTAATAAAAAAGATACACCATAAAAACAAACAAAACAGGACTCTCATAATACTTATTCAGCCCTATTACTCTTCAAAAGCCATTCTCATCTCAAAACAACAAGTAACTTAATGCAATAAACAATAAGAAATGCCTTTATCGTCCCATACAATCATTTGTTTTGGACTATCATATATCTGTTTCCAACACATAAGGGGACATAGGGACAGCCAACTAATGATATTGAAGAACGTCAAAACACAGATATTGGAGATACAATTCCAAGTTTTTTTTAATACAAGTTCAAGATTTACAGCCATAATCTTCAAATTATGTATTTTCCTTTTCTTTTTCAAATTCGTCAACCCGTATTCCAAGCATATCTATTATAATTTTGGTCCTACGCTAGTCAGACGGGTTGGTATAGGGCTTTATTTCGAGCTATCCTTCTCTTGTTGTTTTCTGCATATCACATTCCTTGTCTTTTACGATACCCGCAGTTAACAGAGGGGGTAGTGAATTGTATTATTACTTCGATACCATACGGAGGTTACAACATATATAAATAGAACTAGTACATTTATACCAATAAATAAAATTGGAGTGTCTGTTTGTAATGTCAAAATAATAGGCTTTTTTCATGCTCACACGGTTATTTGCACGACACCTATGCCTAAAATAGCAATTAAAAAATTTTTGTCTGTCTGTCGGTTTGTTCCGGGTAATCTTCAAAACGGCTGGACCGATTTCAAAAATTCTTTCACCAATGGAAAGCTATAATATCAGGGCGTAAACTAGGCTATATTTTATCCCAGTATTCCCACGGGAACGGGAACTACGCGGGTAAAACGACTATAACCTATAACCGAAGCGAAGCGAGAGCGGGTTGCTAGTTAGTTAATAAATAAGCTACTATAATTAAAAAAATACGGCAATATAATTAAAATATTGCTTAAAAATTAAATTGACAATACTAGCAAATTTGGCTGGCTGTAAAATCTCAGTTTTAGAATACTGAACGCCCTATTACGAACTAACGTATAATCCTCGTAACATAAATCTCACCTAATACAAGGGTGATATAAAAATTAAATGACAATGAGTGCTACATTATTACATATCTTTACTGCTCTCATCGCGGTGTGAATAAAATATCTGAATGAAAATTTTTATGACGTGATTCGGCGATTCTTTTTTGATATTTTGTTGAATAAGCATGGCGCCGAGTGTCTCAAAGTGTACGTTTTTGCGAGCTTTTAAGTTTTTATAATAGAAAATCGTACCATTTCATAGCGTAACACTTCCTACTAATATTATAAATGCGAAAATTTATATGTGAGGATGTTTATTGCTCTTTCACGCAAAAACTACTGAATGGATTTTGATGAAACTTCACAATAATATAGCTAACATATCAGAATAATACATAGGCTATAATTTATCCCGATATTCCCACGGAAAGAGGAAATACGGATGAAACCGCAGGGCACTGCTAGTTTTTTAAAAACAATTTTCTCATGTGGTGACGGAGTAAGAATATAATTCATAGCCTTACATTAGAGGTGTCGTAAAAACTAAAGCATTTAACAAGATAAGCTAGAAAAATAAAACTTAAAATAAAACTCTATGGTAATTCGTCTGACCAACATTATAGGGTAATTTAATCTATTTTTATGTTTATTTTGTACTAGCAACTCGCCCTCGCTTCGCTTCGGTTTCAGTCGCTTTACCCGCGTAGTTGCCGGTCCCGTGGGAATACTGGTATAAAATACAGCCTATGTTACTCCCTGATATTACAGCTATCCAGTGGTGAAAGAATTTTTGAAATCGATTCGGTGGTTAAAGCGTGAAAGCATAACAAACAAACAAACATCCTTACTTTCGCATTTATAATATTAAGTGAGGATTGCAGATAAAGTCTTATTCAGCAACAGGACGCATCTATTGCTGGATAGGACTTTCTCTGGCTTTCTATAGGCTGGAATGGAAATAAAGCACAATAAAGATTAAATATAACTTAATATGATAAATGTATACCTTTCATCATCATCATCTCCGGTCCCACTTTTGAGTTCAGTCCTCCTCTATAATGGAAGGGAAATTGACTTACTATCCGCAGGCTGGTCAGACGTCTGACTATAGGGTTTTATATCATGTTTTCCTTCTCTTTCATGAATGTTATCTACATAAAATAATCCCTTTTTTTTGAGGGTGGGTTACGGTCGGCGCACTCCTCGTTCCACTCCGTCCGGGGTGACAGAGGGGCGTAAGCACGCACACCCGTAACCCACCCGTATAGCACGTCGCCTTCGTCGTTGAGTCGACCACCGGAGTTCCTTGACTTCAGTGGTCGACCCGACGGAATACCCCCAGGGATATTATAATCCCTTAGTCGTCTTCTACGACACCAATGGGTAAGAGAGGGGATTGTTGATTGTATGCGTAAACAGAAGGTAGTTTTCTATAATTTTGAATATGAATACGTAGGTATATGTAGGTAAGGTAAAAAGATTTAGATGAACTTCAAAACTACTGCCATCTTAATAGACTTGACTTGAACGTCTCTAAGTGTTTTGCTGTAACGTATTCACGCAAGCCTAAACCAATCTCATTCACTTACAAGCTGCACAATTTAACCACAAAGAAAACTAACGTGATCAAGGATCTAGGTGTTACTTTTGACTCCAAATTAATATTTGATGCTCACATTGATAATGTTATAAAGAAAGCTAACAAGGCCGTTGGTTTTATATTAAGATTATCGTCTGATTTAAAGAATATCAAAACATACAAAATTCTTTATTGTGGTTTTGTTCGCAGCCATTTGGAATATGCTTCACAGGTATGGAATCCAATATATAACATATATATTGATAGGATTGAAAGTGTCCAGAAGCGATTTTTACGTTTTTTACAATTCAAAACGCGCAGGTATTCCTCAGACTATATTCGGCGTTGTAAACTTTTTCATTTATTACCTCTACGCGAGCGTAGACGTATAGCTGACTTATCCTACCTATTTAAGATAGCATCGGGCAAAGTGGATTGTCCTGAGCTTCTAGGCAAAATTGGACTTGTCACACGAACCATGACACTTAGACAACCAGCATTATTGCATACGCCATTTGCGAGAACTACTTATAGGCTCAATAGTTTTATTATACGTGCCTCTAGAACCTTTAATGAAATTCCCGCTAAGTTTGACTTCGATCTTTTTAATAGCAGTGTCTCTCAAGTTAAGAATGTTTTAGCCAACGATTTCTTTTGTGAAATGAAGTAAGTTAAGAGATATTCATATAAGTAATTACATATTTTGTTTAGATAACTTTTAAGCATATTGCACATCCTTTAGTTATAATTTATCATTTACCGACTTTCATTATTCTACTAGTCATTGTAAGCTATATGTGAAAACTTGTAATTGGCCTTTGTTATTTAGTATATATTGTTAAGCATGTATTAGCTGTAAGTTTTCCGAATAAATAAAAAGAAAAATAAAAATAAAATAAGGAATGCATTTATTGAATACAAAATTTTGTTAAACTTTGTTTAAAATATTATCGTATAAACATATTTTCCTTGTGGTGACAGAGTAAGAATACAATGCACCACCCTCTATCTTATTCGTGGGCGTTGTAAAGGCGACTAAGACATATATGGCTGTGATGATAATGAATATACTAAGAATTAGATCATAGAGTTCTGAAACTAATTCTATTTCGACATTTGGACTATTACTTTCGTATATTTAATAGATATATTTCCAATAATCTATTTACCCGAATAAATGGGATTGGGAACAGAAATTGAAACTGTCAACGCACAAAATTGACTTTGGCGCAGTACTACACGACATACTCGATCCGATCATCGTTTATATTTAATTAAGTCAGGATCAAATGAAAGGTTTCTCCGTATTACGATATTAAGGAGGTATGTTTGTCTAACTATAACTGTTTGTAATCAAAATAATGGGCTTTTTTCATGCTGATACGATTATTTGCACGACACCTACACCTAAAAACCGGTTTTAAAAATTTTTGTTTATCTGTTTGTTTTCAATAATCTTCAATATGGCTGGAAGAATTTTGATAATGATTTACTACCAGGTAGCTGTCTATATAAGGAGTAACTAGGATACATTTTATTCTGGCATTCCCGCGGAAACGGGAACTACGCGAGTGAGGCGATTGAAACCGAAGCAAAGCGACGGCGAGCTGTTAGTAGAGTATAAAGTTCTGTGATGAGAAATATTTAGTTCGTGTGATAAAACTTTGAACACATCTACGTCCAAAGTTATGAAACCACATCAATAAAACAGAGTCTTTGTATTCTTTATAGATAAAGATCATTCCTGGTGAAACTCTTGATACATTCCAAAGCTATCTTTAGCTTAAATACTGTATTTAAGTACGGAATGTTTTAATGTTTTGTTCTAGTGTTTTATAATGACAAAACCAGCAGAAATTCATCAATTTTGATTTTTTAAAAACAATCTTTAGCTAAGGTAATAAACCTTGTATTGCGGGAATTATAATTTACAACTAAACTTTTTAGATTAGACACCATACTGTTTATAAAATAATTTAAACGGCTTTAATGAAAAAAACAAACAATCATCTCGTCGTCATCTCAGTCCATAAGTCTCACTTTTGGACTTCGGTCTCCTTCCGAATGGCAGGGCAATTGACCTACTATACCAAGTTGGACTCTCGACTCAACGACTCTACATAAAATTCTATACCAACACGTTACTGTGGATTTTATATTGGGTTTGCCTTCTCATGTATAGATGTTATCTGCATAATATATGGTTGTCATCTTTTACGACACCCCAAAGCACTGACTGCACAGATGGCGTAGTGGTTAAGATAGCGACCTACAGCGCCAGTGTCGGGGGTTCGAATACCACGCTGGACAACACTTTGTGCGATCCACAAATTGTTGTTCCGAGTCTGGATGTAATTTGTGTCCGTTAATTATATGTTTGTAAAGTCCCCCGTAATACAAGGATTATTTCCTTAGTGCAGGGTGTGTTGTCTTAAATAAATAAATGAAATAAAATAAAGTAAAATAAAATAAAATTAAATTAAATTAAATTAAATTAAATAAAATAAAATTAAATAAAATTAAATTAAATTAAATAAAATAAAAATAATCTATCGCTCAATTAAAAAAAAAAAAAGCAAGAAAGAGATAGGACCACACTGTTGACAGCTGTCCGTCTACAGCCGCGGGCCGGTCCGTCCGAGGTAGTACCATACTCTCGCATAAAATCGACGTCCGAGTACTAGCAATTTGCTACTGCGCTTCGTTCGGTGAGCGAGAGAGCCGGCAACCCAACTTTCTGATGGCGTTTGCGTGTAGTGGGTTTTTCTGATGCCTTTAGTATCACCGAACCTCATTGCACGCATTCACACTCCCTTCACAATCTTTACGGTAGGCAACGGCCTTGCCAAGGTCCATGAGCGGCAGTAACACTTGCCATTAGGTGTACTGTTTGTTCGTTTGTCACCGTATACAATAGAAAAAAGAGAGTGGCAAATTGTACACCTACTCCGTCAATACACGGACAAAATATTTACAAATAATCATAAGAGCTAATATTTATATTGTTCAGTAATAACTCAGGTTTACAATAAAATCTGTGATGACGCTATAAAATTTTCCGTTATATAAATAATTATAAAGCTACATCTTTAATATAACAAAGTGGAGAATAATAGTAATCTGAGCTCTCTAGAGCGTAAATTGCTTTCAGAAGGCGGGATATAGGAGTCGGTTCATTATAAAGAGATGGCCTCTATTTGCTACGAATCCCGGGATTTATGCGCAATGATAAATTATAGATACCTACCTATATCGCATCGTTAGGTTACTCATAACCGATACAGTGTTCATGCGGTTACTATTCAGAATTTATAACATAGAGTAAACAGAATTTCAATTAATAATTAGCACACATCTATACCAATAAATAAAATTGGAGTGTCTGTTTGTAATGTCAAAATAATAGGCTTTTTTCATGCTCACACGGTTATTTGCACGACACCTATGTCTAAAATGGCATTTAAAACATTTTTGTCTGTCTGTTTGTCTGTTTGTTCCGGGTAATCTTCAAAACGGCTGGACCGATTTCAAAAATTCTTTGACCAATGGAAAGCTATAATATCAGGGCGTAAACTAGGCTATATTTTATCCCGGTATTCCCACGGGAACGGGAACTACGCGGGTAAAACGACTATAACCTATAACCGAAGCGAAGCGAGGGCGGGTTGCTAGTATCTTAATATATATAAATTACGTGTCACGTTGTTTGTCCGCGATGGACACTAAACTACTTAACCAATTTTAATCAAATTTGCACACAATTGCAATGTGTTTTTTGTGTGCAATTTGATCCAACTTGAAAGATAGGATAGCTTACATCTTAATTTATAGTCGCAATATTATTTTATTGCAAATTATTTGTATTACCTATATATACCTATTATTTGACATTCACAATTATCTGTTTAGGAGTTACCAAACGATTTTAACAGATGGCGATATCTGTTGACTGGATTGAGTAATTATGGTATGTCTGTATGATTGAGTAATAGATGGCGCTGCTATGTCAACCTACAAACGTATCAGATACGATTTTAACTTGCTTTTTTACATAGATGCCATTTGTAAAAAAATATGACAACCTCCATGACAGATGTTCTCCTACAGTTCCACTTAAATAACTTAATAAAATGTAATATAACAAAAACATTAGCCACAGCAACGCATGGGCGGGTCTGCTAGTAAAATATAAACTTTTATTTACGATTGAACAAATGGCAGTACATAATTCATATAATGTTTAAAACTCTGATTAAATCTTTTACTTGAATTGTGATATATAAGAACTAGGTAATATATAACTAACAAGCAACCTGCCCTCGCTTCGCTTCGGTTTCAGTGGCCTTACACGCGTGGTTCCCAATCCCGTGGCAATATCGGGATAAAATATAGCCTATATTACTCCCTGATATTATAGCTTTCCCTTGGTGAAAGAATTTTTGAAATCGCTCCAGCCGTTTTGAAGATTACCCGGAACAAACAGATAGACAGACAGACAGACAAAAAAAAAGTGATTTTAGACATATGTATAGAGCAGATAAGCGTGTGAGCATGAAAAAAGCCTATGATTTTGACATTACAAACAGACACTCCAATTTTATTTATTGGTATAGATAAATAACATTTCGTGTGGTGACGTAGTAAGAATACAATTCACCACTCCCTATATTGCCCGTGGATGTCGTAAAAGACGACTAAGGGATATAATGAAAACATAACTTCTGTGCAAGAGAAGGAAAACTCGAAATGAAACCCTATACCAACATGTCTGACCAGCTATAGTAGGTCATATTCCCTCCCATTGTGGAGGAGGCCCGAGCCCAACAGTGGGACGTATTTGGGCTGCGATGATGATGATGAATTAACAGCTGCACAGGTGGCATAGTGGTTATGATACTGATTTACGTAGCCGCGGAGCCGTACGTGGTGCCCGACCGGCCTAACTGGTTGGGTAGCACCGATGGCACCGTGGCAATCGTCGCCTCTACATCGTGGCCTTCGTCGCCTCTGACCCTTAGGGACAGGGGCGTCGGATACGTCGCGGCGGACTGGGGGAAGATTACGCTCCTCGGAGTCTATCTCTCCCCTAACTGGAGTGTGACCGATTTCGAGGCCTCCCTCACCATCATGGAGGCCTCGTTACGCCGAATAGCATCGCGCCAGGTCTTCGTCTTGGGGGACTTCAACGCCAAGTCTGTGGCGTGGGGGTCTCCCCGGACGAACGACCGAGGACGGGCGATCGAGGAGTGGGCGGCGGCACTGGGCCTCTGTTTGCTGAACAGGGGCTCGGTGCATACGTGCGTGCGACAACGGGGCGGGTCGATAGTGGACCTTTCGTTCGCTAGCCCCGAGGTCGCCGCACGCGTGGGGAGCTGGCGCGTTGTGAAGGAGGTGGAGACCTTGTCGGACCACCGGTACATCCGGATGGAGGTCTCCCCGGTAATCCCGACGCCCAGCAGGGGTCACGGGGCGGATGGACGTCCTGCGTTCCCGCGATGGGCTGTGGGTCGCTTAGACCGGGACCAGCTGGCGGAGACAGCCATCGTTTACTCGTGGCTGTCCTCTGCCAACCAGTCGGACGGGGTGGACGCCGAGGCTGGCCGTATCCGCAGTGCGTTGACGCAGATCTGCGATGCGGCCATGCCCCGGGTACGGCGTCCGTCCCCGAGGAGGGCGGTCCACTGGTGGTCCCGGGAGCTGGCGGATCTCCGGGCCGCGTGCATTCGCGCCCGGAGGGCCTACACCCGCAGCCGGCGGCGCCAACGCAACGCGGAGCGGGAGGCCTTGCTGTATGAGGGCTACCGCAATGCGCGGTCGGCCTTCAGGCTGGCCGTCCGCTCCGCCAAGGACGTCAGTCGGCAGAAGATGCTGGACGGTCTCGACCGTGACCTCTGGGGACGCCCCTATCGCGCGGTGCTGAATAAAGGGCCCGCGCCGCGCGCGGGGCCTTCCCCTCACCGAGACTCTCCAGCCCAGCCTTCTCACCCGGGTCGTCGAGGACCTGTTCCCGCGGCGGGCGGAACACACGCCCCCGGTCATGGCTCCGCCAGACACTGACCGGGAGGCCGACGACGACAGTGTTCCGCCCATCACGGAACCCGAGATGGGAGTGGCGGTGGCGCGCATGTGCGCAAAGTCCACCGCCCCCGGGCCCGACGGTGTTCCTAACCGCGTGTTGGGCCTGGTCCTCGACCACCTGGGTCCCCGCCTCAGGGAGCTGTTCGACGCGTGTTTAGCGTCCGGACGGTTCCCTAGGTGCTGGAAGGAGGGAAGGCTGGTGCTCCTGCCGAAGCCGGGACGGTCTCCGGGGTCGCCTTCGGCCTACAGGCCTATTGTGCTGCTCGATGACACGGGCAAGCTACTGAAGAGGGTGGTAACTGCCCGCATCGAGCGGCACCTCGTCGGCACGGGGCCCGATCTGTCGGACGCCCAGTTTGGGTTTAGGAGGGGTCGTTCGACGATCGCGGCTCTGTTGCGCCTGAGGGCCGTGGCGACTGAGGCCGTCACCGGTGGGGGAGTGCTGTTGGCGGTGTCCCTAGACATCGCCAACGCATTCAATAGTCTGCCATTCAGCTGCATCAGGGAGGCGCTCCGGTATCACGGAGTGCCAGCTTACCTGAGGCGGCTAGTGACAGACTATTTGGTGGGGCGCAGCGTCCTCTGTACCAACTGAGCAGGGGACGTTGTGCGAACGCCCATGACGTGCGGTGTCCCACAGGGGTCGGTCCTCGGACCCACCCTGTGGAACATCGGCTACGACTGGGCGTTGCGGGGGAGCCTCCCGCCCGGGCTGGGTGTGATTTGTTACGCCGACGACACGCTCGTCACAGCCCGCGGTGGGACGCTAGAAGAGGCGGTAAGCCTGGCGACCTATGGCACCGAAGAGGTCGTCAGGCGGATCGAGGCGCTGGGGTTGAGGGTCGCCCTGGACAAGACGGAGGCCCTCTTGTTCCATGGGCGCCTTATGAGCCCTCCCATCGGCGTCTCGATCACCGTCCGATCGGTTGACATCAGCATCCGGGCCCATATGAGGTACTTGGGCCTGGTGCTCGACGGGCAATGGTGGTTCCGGGAGCATTTCCGCAGGCTCGCTCCGCGGCTCGTCGGCGCGGCGTCCGCCCTATCGTGGCTTATGCCAAACGTGGGCGGACCGAGCGCTACGTGCCGATGGCTGTACACGGGGGTCATCCGGTCGATGGCCCTGTACGGCGCACCGGTGTGGGCGGGGTCCTTGACCGTCCGACTTAGGGCCCTTCTGTGGCGACCACAGAGGGTCATGGCAGTCAGGGCCATCCGCGGATACCGCACGGTAGCGACGGAGGCAGCGTGCCTATTGGCCGGGACTCCCCCGTGGGACCTGGAGGCGGAAATGCTCGCCGAGTTGTATCGGCGGGTGTCGGGGGTGCGCAGGGAGGGCGGTGTGATCTCGTTAAGGGATCTCACCGCCTGGGGCGTCGACGCCCGCCGAGACGTCATTGCCCGTTGGGCAGTCCGGCTGGAGAGGCCTCGGTTCGGGGTGCGAACCGTGGAGGCCTTCCGGCCGGTGCTGATGCAGTGGTTGGAAAGGCGGCACGGGGTGCTCTCCTTCCGACTAGTGCAGGTGTTGACGGGGCACGGGAACTTCGCCAAATACCTGCACAGGGTCGTAAGAAGGGAGAGTACACCGTCCTGCCACCACTGCGATTGCGACGAGGACACGGCGCGCCACACGCTCGAGGCCTGCGCGGCTTGGGCAGTGCAGCGCCGTGAACTCGTCGCAATCATCGGTGCCGACCTGACGCTGCCGGCCATCGCTAGGGCGATGGTCGACAGCGTCGGGAACTGGGACGCGGTCGCAGCCTTCTGCGAGACAGTGATCTCGCAGAAGGAGGCGGCGGATCGTCTGCGCGTGGAGCGCAGCCTCGATGAGGAGATCCGCCGCCGGCGACTGGGGCGGCGCAGGCGCAACTATCTGCGCCTCATGCCGCCCTAGCCGAGGCCGCGGGTGACGTGACCGGGGATTAGTCCGTCACCCGCCGAGAGGCCGACCGCGTGAGGAAAGACCGACGTCCTTACCGAGGGGGGGACGTCGGTCGATGGGAGGGTACCCCGCGTAGGGGGTATTCCGTCGGGCCGACCACTGACGACAAGTAAACCTGCTCCGGTGGTCGGCCCAATGAAGAAGGCGAGGTGGTTTTCGGGTGGGTTGCGGGAGTTGCGTGCTGTCGCCCCGGACGGAGTGGTGCGGAGGCGCGCCGACCGCGACCCACCCAAAAAAAAAAAAAAAAAAAAATGATACTGATTTACAATAACAGTGTCGCGGGTTCAAACCCGACACAGGACAATACTTTGTGCGATCCACATCTATGATATACAGAAAACAGCTTTGTGAATCTGGATGTAATTTGTGTCTGTCAATTATATGTTTGTAAAGTATTTGCTTAGTGCAGGGTGTTGTTAATAAGGCGACGTGCATCGTGGGTGGGTTGCCGGTGTGCGTACTTACGCCCCTGTCTCACCCCGGACGGAGTGGTGCGAGGAGCGCGCGGACCGCAAAACACAGCCAAAAAAAAAAGTTGTTAAACGAGGGAGGGTACCCGAAAGGGAATCCCGCCGGGCTGACCACGGACGACAAGGAACTCGTTACCGGTGGTCGGCCTAGTGGCAAAGGGGAGGGGAAACGATGGGTTTTGGGCCGCATTTCGGCCCTTTCGTTACCTCGGACGTAGGGGAAGAAAGGTGCGCTGACCATAGCCACCCAAAAAAAGGGTGTTGTTTGATAAAAAATAAATAAAAAATCTATAAAATCGACCCTAACCTTTTGTTTGATCTTCACGGCTCATATACGTCTAACTACTGGACTCGAATCTCTATCACAATGGGAGAGATATTGCCATAGAAATTGGCATAGGTTTCATTTCTAGTTTCCCTTCTCTTGCAGATATAGACAGATGTTAACTGCATACTCTAGTCGTCTTTTATAACACCCAGGGGCAGTAAATGAGTTAGTGAATTGTATTCTTACTCCATAAACTAAACATTAAATCCTATGTTTTATGTCAAGTTTTCCTTTTTTTGCATAGATGTTATCTACATATCATATCCCTTGGTCGTCTTTTACAACACCCACGGGCAAGTAATAGGGTGGTGAATTGTATTCTTAATCCGTCACCATGCGGAAAAAAAATATTCACTTGATGCTAAATAACGAATATAGATGATTAAATATGATAATAATTTTTGATACAAAATTGACATTTATTCCACATTTAGATACCATAATTATTAATTATTTATATTTATAGGCATTCAAAATGCTAGGTTTTATCATTCGGAACGGTAAATTGTTTCGGAATACATATATAAAAATAGCCCTCTACAAAACATATGTTCGAAGCATTGTTGAGTATTGCAGTGTAGTTTGGTCACTTAATTATAGTGTGCACCAGTTAAGAATTGAACGTATTCAGAAAAGCTTTTTGAGACATTTATCTTTTCCTTGTAGGCTACATAAACAACTTCCTTCATATGAGACGAAACTAAAATACTTTAAAATGGACAGTTTATTAGTTCGGAGACAATTGCTAGACATGTCCTTTCTCTATAAAGTATTAAGAAATCGGTACGTCTGTCCTGCTCTATTACAATGCTTTTATTTGCATATTCCTAGATGCACACCTTGGCGCGTTATTAAACTCGCATTATTACAACATCCCCGGGCAAAAACCAATTTAAAACAATTTTCTACTATTTCTAGATTATGTAGGCAATATAATACTATAAACCAAAATGTGGATATATTTGCAGATAAGTTTTCCAAATTTAAAATTACAGTACTGAGACTGTTACGAACTGTACTGGAAGTAATTGAATATATGGATACGAAAAAAAAATTAAAATTATTATGTGTGTGTACATGTATGACGTAGTGTTAATTATTTTTTTCAATTTAGTTAGTTATTTCTTTCTCTCCCCATATTTCCACTTTAGTTTAATTTTATTTTTTTTTCCTTATAATTATATTTAAATATTATATTAATTACCTATAAGTATTGAAATAATGTACCTACCTTTAAAAATTGGGCAACTAATCTAGTTTATTTTTCATAATAATGTTTATTAAGTTTGTATATGTAGTTGTAGCAATTCTTAGTTGTCCAAATAAATAAATATACATAAAAGGCGCTTTAGTATAAAGAAAAAACAAACAATGTTTGCTCATTATAATATAAAAATTGTGTTACTGTTATGAAAAGCTCGTCTACTACACTCATTAGTCTCAACATATTCCCAAAAGAACCGACTAATTAGCTCCCCGCATGAAGTGCCCGCAACAAAGCCCGGATGGATCCCGGGACGCTACTTCCCTATTATCGGCTGACAGTTTTCATCTAACGACCCAAAAGATCGTTCTTTAAGTGTTTAACAAGATCAACTTTTAAGTATATATTGTTTTAATAAAACGGAGCTGTAATTTTCTTTTTCAAAGTTAGAATAATGTGGGTTATACTAATAAAGTGATATATTGTAAATCTATACCAATAAATAAAATTGGAGTGTCTGTTTGTAATGTCAAAATAATAGGCTTTTTTCATGCTCACACGGTTATTTGCACGACACCTATGCCTAAAATAGCAATTAAAAAATTTTTGTCTGTCTGTCTGTTTGTTCCGGGTAATCTTCAAAACGGCGGGACCGATTTCAAAAATTCTTTCACCAATGGAAAGCTATAATATCAGGGCGTAAACTAGGCTATATTTTATCCCGGTATTCCCACGGGAACGGGAACTACGCGGGTAAAACGACTATAACCTATAACCGAAGCGAAGCGAGGGCGGGTTGCTAGTTGTAAATAAAACAATTTTACGGATTTTATTGCCTTTGTATTTGATTTTTGATCGCCCGACGTTTTCAATACTTAACAGCGTTCATGGTCGCGGGTGGACAGACTGGACAGTCCGTCGCTGTACAAATGCAATAATATCCATAAAATAGTGTTATTAATAAAGTGCAATACTCGCATAAACATCAGAAATCAATCAAAGATATCATTTATAAAAGAATTGGGTATTTGACTATCATAAAAATAGTAAATTAATACTATTAGTATGAATAATTCTCAATGTATGAAAATTTACGAAAAATATCCAATAATGATTTCAGGTATATATATTACAACTAGCAGACCCGGCCACGCGTTGCTGTGGCTAATGTTTTTGTTGTATTACATTTTATTAAACTATTGAAGTGGAACTGTAGGAGAACATCTGTCATGGAGGTCGTCATATTTTTTTACAAATGGCATCTATGTAAAAAAGCAAGTTAAAATCGTATATGACACGTTTGTAGGTTTGACATAGTAACGCCATCTGTTAAAATCGTTTGGAATTAACAGATAATTGTGAATGTCATATAATAGACAAATAATTTGCAATAAAATAATATTGCGACTATAAATTAAGATGTAAGCTATCCTATCTTTCAAGTTGGATCAAACTGCACACGGTATTCAAATTTGATTAAATTCGATTAAGTAGTTTAGGAGTCCATCGCGACAAACAACGTGACACGTAATTTATATATATTAAGATAAAGAATTTCACGTTGCTAAGAAGTGTTAGGTCAATCTCTTTTTTTAACCCCCGACGCAAAAATAGGAGTGTTATAAGTTTGACGTCGATGTCTATCTGTCTCTGTGCGTGTGTCTATGGCCTCGTAACTTTCAAACCGATGGACCGATTTCTATGAAGTTTTTTTATCCAGTTTCCTTATGATGGTTCTTAGCTATGTTTGGTTAATATCGGTCCAGTAGTGTAAGAGTATTAGCTCTTTTCCAAAATGATTTAATGGCGTATTACTCGATTAGGTGCCTCGAGCATGTCAGTATAATCGATAAATGACAATTAATTGATAATTTCTGTTGCAGAGAAGGTAATACTTTGTTTTATTATTTTAGTTTGTGTCGGGGGTTAATCGAAATTTTCAATTTTACTTATCCACAACTGTGTATACCCATTTGTGAAAAAACACAGACAGATTAGAATGGAAATCGTGACGTTAACCGCACAATTTTGTATTGCTCGCTCTGTCTGATATAATTGAAATGCTTGTTTATAGTTCTATATTACCTAAATGTCATGTTTTCTTTTTTCTTAAATCGATATAGGTTTATTATATTTTGTATAATCTGTCATAAAAAAGGAGTCAAAATTCCAAAAACTACAAAAATAAACTTTAAGTTGATTTTCGAACTAATTGTTATCGAAGTGCTAACTCGTTCGCCCAAATCTAAAATAAATGACCCACTTTTATCAAATTTGTATTATAATGAAATATTTCTTTCTCAGTATTATTACTTACTAGCAAATTACCGCGGTTACATTCGTATAGTTTATATGTGGTAGGACAACATTATCGACAGTCAGAAAATCGACATCTGAGTTAGTAATTTGTTACTGCACTTCGTACGGTGAGCGAGAAAATCCAATTTTCTGAGGGTGTTTGCGTGTGGTAGATTTTGATGATGCCTTTAGTATTATTGATCCAAATTGCACACATTCACATTTCCTTCACTTTCTCCACGGTAGGCAGCGGCCTAGCAAAGGTTTATAAGAGGCAGTATCAGAGGCAGTACCTTGATGGTATGTGTGCGGTTTGCTCGTTTGCCATAGACATTCGTGTAAAAAAAATATAAAATAGTACCCGTTCCCATGGAAATACGGGCATAAAATATAACCTATATTACTCGATGATAATGTAGCTTTTCATTGGTGTAAAGAATTTTCAAAATCGTTATAGCTGTTTAGATGTAAAAGTGTAACAAATGAAAAAACCTACTCTGACATTTTTAATAGTCAACGTACTTCAATGATATTTATCGATACCCCGAAAATAAGACGAGAACGGTGCTTTTTTTTCTTTCTTATTTCGTTACACACAATTCTGTTTATTCCTCCTATATTTATAACTATACACGGCCTTAACTTGGCATTCTATAACCGTATTCATACCATCAAGGGTTAGTTTCATAATAAAAAATAATGTCCCGGGGTAGATTCTTCAACAGCAACGGCGATTTACGGTCGACCTTTGTGATGCAGGTTGCCATGTTTAACCATAAACTACATTTTATGAGGACTACTTTCGGTATTTGAGGGAAGGAAGACTTTGTTTGGGACACAAATGGTGTATGAAAATGACGGCCAAAGATTATAAGCACATGTTTTTTGTTTTTTTTCGTTTATGCAGATATTTTAGGGTGAGTATATCTTAAATTTTAATGCTACTTATTTTTTGACAAATATTGACGAGTGCTGTAGTTATTTTTGGCGTAAAGAAATATGCCATTATTAGGCCTAGAAGTGCACAAGAAAATCGTTACACTAAAAATATATATCAATATGGCTATCATACAAATAAATAAAATTTAAGTGTCTGTTTATAATATCAAAATAATGAGCTCTATTCATGCTGATACGGTTATTTGCACGACACCTATGCCTAAAAAGGTTTATAAAAAAATTGTGAGTCTGTCTGTTTGTTTGAGGTAATCTTAAAAACGGCTGGACGGATTTTGATAAAATTCTACTACCAGGTAGCTGTCTATATAAGGAGTAACTTAGGCTATATTTTATCCCACGGGAACGAGAACTACGCGGGTATGGCGACTGAAATTGAAACGAAGCGAGGGCGGGTTGCTAGTGATAAATATAGCTTTGCCCGGTATTTATTATTTTACACAATTCGGTAATATTTTTCCAAAATTATTAAGTAAGATTACGGCTAAATCATATAATACGTATTAACGTAAAAAAAAATCTTTACAGAAAAACGTGTTGACAGAGTAAATAATTCGAAATAATAATTTACTATTGCTATTTCATTCATTCATCTCAGCACTTACACGTCCCACTGCTGGACTCGAGCCTTCTCCAAATGAGAGGGAAATTGACCTACTATACCACGCTGGTCAGATGTGTTGGCGTAGGGTTTTATTTCGAGTTTTCCTTCTCTTTGCATAGATGTTCTTTGAATTTCGTATCCCTTAGTCGTCTTTTACGACATTCACGGGTAAGATAGGGAGTGGTGAATTGTATTCTTACTCCGTCACCATAGGGATAATTAAATTAATACTATATTATCATTTATATCATTCATTTAATTGTTAATAAATATAAATAATATATTGTACCATAAATTTATTTTAAATAATTATTATTTTCTTCATCTTTGCAAGAAATGCATAAAGTAACGTATGTTATCAATTTAGCTATCTTTTTTCTCCGTGTGGTAACGGAGCATAAATCTAATTCGCCACCCCCTTTCTTGCCCGTGGGTATCGTGAAAGACGATTAAGAGATATAATATGCATACAACATCTACGAAACATAAGGAAAACTCGAAATAAAGCCCTGTGCTAATATGTCTGACCAGCGAGGTCAATTTCCCCCCATCATGGGGGAGGCATGAACCCAAATATAGGACATATATGAGCTGTAACAATGACCGATCTTTCATGTTTATTATGGCAACCCCATATCTAACTTGTCCCCATAAAAACACCAATTCAATCAAAATCATTGTTTATTTTGCAACTCCATTTTGACGTTGTTTATGTATTTCTGTGTTATTATGGTTAACAATGACGGATTAAGAGGACTGAAGACCTCGTAGCAACAAAGGAGTTGGCCCCAGATTATTTTTCAAATAAAATGGTAACTTTTCAGTCGAATTTGCCAATGAATAATTTATTGTGAAACCAAATATAGATTGTTTTATTAATTAAAAGCATATAATTATTATCGGAAACATGAATTATACCAGAAAATTCAGCATTCTCTTAGAAAATACTTAACACCAACAATATCGCCGACCCGCTTGCCAAGCCTGCCAAATATGTTTATGGTATTATACCGCCTTCTTGGTTTCGTGGGAAGGTTTATTTTGTAAGAGTAGAAGTGAATAAACTATTTGATAGACGGACAAATATTGTTAAATCTATAAAAAAACCTATTGCTGTTCACCATCCGCGGAGCTATTACCTTATCGCCATTAGAATAATCAAAAGTAAGATGGTAACAATGAAAAGTTACTGAAAATCACAAACTTAAACTACATAACAACAATTCGCTCCAAAACCCAGATTTACCTCTCGACAAAACTCTAAATACGCATAGCACTTTCATTTATTAAAAGAAATAACAAAGAACAATAAAAACAACAAAATTCACAACTTTAAATTGCTCAATACCGTCCTTAAGACGTTACCAACAAGACAAATGCCCAACAAAAAGTAGATACTGAGACTTGCTACAATCGCTGAATGTAAAAAAGGTTCCCAAATGGCCAATATTGAAACAAAAACTCCGATATCTTTGGTGCCAATACCAAAGTCACAACTGTTGTGTTATGGCGAACGAATTTAAATAGATTTACGTATTCTGTATTCAGCGGCGACGACTTCATTGCCATTCGTTACAGCTAAGTTTATAAAAAATACAAACTATGTACTTACGGCCTGTAAAGACCTTAAAGCATAAATTTCAATGATAATATTGTCACACTCATTTTATTTATAAAGAGCAGGCTTCATTGCTCAGTCCACGTTGAATTTCATATATAAATTATATCATTTAAAATGATCCAACATGTTACTGCACATTCGAGAATTACGGTCCAATAGCTTTTTTTGCGTGATTCGCGTGGAAATAAACAGAGAAATGATAAAATTATCGGAATGAGTTGAGCTAATAATTCTACTAATAGTATTATTATTCTTAAATATTTTATATCACTCTATTGTGCAACTCAATTATTTCTAAATATTTATTGGAAGGTAGAACTTCTGATACATTCCATTTTAAGTAAACAATACATACTTAGGAATAATTCGATTTTTTGTAATATTGTTTCTGCTCTGTGGTGGCAGCTACAATTGCTTATCTTATATTTACGCGTTATATAGAGTGTCGCAAAAAATTAATTACAGATTTGCATCAACCTGCGACAACTTCATCTGATTCCATCTGGTCAACTACTACATTATCAAGGAGGGTTGGTGTCAACGATTACTAAAACTTTTATTAATTGAGATAAGAACAGGATAATGATATGTTTGACAGAGTAAGAATACAATTGACCACTCCGCTCTTGCCTGTGGAGGTCGTAAAAGACGACTAAGGGATATAATTTGCACATAACATCGGTCCAAAAGAACGAAATTCGAAATGAAACCCCATACCAACATGTCTGACCAGCATGGTATAGTAAGTAGGTCAAATTCTTTCCCATTGTGGTTGAGGCCCAAGCCCAACGGTGAGTCGCATGTGGGCTGCGATAAATCCAATTTAGAATTCAAAGAGCTAGTTACAGCGCTTTACGATGATGTTTATATATTTTCATAAGCAAGAATCATCTGTGTATTTGTTTTCTAAAACAAATATTAACAACAACAATAATATTTAAATAACAAAGAATTGATAAAGTCTAAATAATAATTAATTTTAGAACGATGACTGATCGAATAATGCACTGTTGAAATCACTGAGTCTAGAAGCATGAAATTTTACACAAACGTTACGTGACATAAGTATACGCTAAGAGAATAATTTTGGCAATTCATTAAATTAGCGCCCTTCAGAAGGGCCAGGAATATTCTATACTTTTTTTTTTTTTTTAGGGTGGGTCGCAGTCGGCGCGCCTCCGCACCACTCCGTCCGGGGCGACAGAGGGGCTTAAGCACGCAACTCCCGCGACCCACCCAAAAACCACGTCGCCTTCGTCGTTGGGCCGACCACTAGAGCAGCGTTAACTTGTCGTCAGTGGTCGGCCCGACGGAATACCCCCTAGGAATATTCTATACTAAGAAATTTAATATCGAATATCATTAACGCTTCTTGGCAGTTAATATAATAACTCCTTAAGCTCCAAATAGACTTCTATTTGGGGCTTACGAAGGAAGGAATATATAACTTAGAAATCGCAACATATTACATATATCTTTTTGGGGCTTAAAAATAACTAGGTAATTATTTGTATCGACAATCCCGCTACTTTTTCACTTCTTGCGCATCATCTACTCTACGCGGACAAAGTAACGGACATAAACTAGTGTTAATATAAATAGGATAGTATAATTATTGTCATGTCAACAAATTGACTATAGCGAAATTTTAGCTCAGCTTGCATGCAAACGGACTATACAATGGTCTTCAAAACAAATTTCAAACTCAACACTTAACACATTTTGACCTAATTTTTACAAATAAAGCATTTCTTTCTTTTAAAATATAAGTAGGTATACATAAATAAAAGGTAAGGCAATAAAATGGTATTAACAAATAAACAGCACATGATTGTTTTTATTGTAAACCATGGCTGACGAGCAAACAGTACACCTGATGGTAAGTGTTGCTGCCACTCAAGGACCTTTGCAAGGCCGCTGCCTACCGCGAAGAAAATGATGGGAGTGTGAATGCGTGCAATGAGGTTCGGTGATACTAAAGGCATCACTAAAACCTACTACACGAAAATACGCTCAGGATATTGGGCTGCTAACTCTCTCGCTCACCGAACGAAGCGCAGTAACAAATAGCTACTACTCGGAATATTTAAAATGAGGTGAAAGATATTATTTTAATATAATAATTTTTTATAATAAAAATGTTATCCGGCTTAAGTAATATGTGCTCTCTGGCTATTTCACAATAAATTATGACTAAATATTATCTTTTCATAACATAAACGTACAATTAATACGGTGATATAGTCAAAACCCCATTTCCCAAATCACTGTTGACATTAAGGATCAAACGCTACACGATTATGGTAATGTATATTCACCTGTATAATTCATAATAATATTTATACAACAAACATTCTGAAAAGGTATGTGCGTTATTAATTTGCCTTGAGTGGAGAGTTGAATTAAAATTTATAGATTAAATTAAAATTTAGAACTACGATTTCGTTATAGACGATTTTAGTGAAAATTTTAAGTTTTCACTAAAAATTGTCTGTTACGAAATCTTGCTTTTAAAAGTTAAAACTGCTATCATTTAAGTTGTCATCAACATGGTCACGTGCCGTGTTAACGCTAACACCGTATCTTTAGATCTGCTCCAATGGTCGGCCCAACGACGAAGGCGACGTGGTTTTTGGGTGGGTCGCGGGAGTTGCGTGCTTAAGCCCCTCTGTCGCCCCGGACGGAGTGGTGCGGAGGCGCGCCGACCGCGACCCACCCACAAAAAAAAAAAAAAAAAAAAAAACCGTGTCTTTAGATATGTCAATGTTACTATATCCTCCAATAGATGTCAAAACCATATAAATGTAAAAAGTTTTAATTAATAAATTTTAAATTAACGCAAAAATGAATATCCAAAAGTAACCACCGTTTGTTCATAATAACTGTTTTAAGTTTTCGCTTCTGTCGGCATTCGTCATATCTACTTTATGCTCTCTTTGCACGTAAAATCTCATTTTTATGAAATCCATATAAATCAGGCTAAATATTTAACGTAAAAATTTTATTAGACAAATTTTGATACAAATCGAGTTGCTTTTGAGGTTTTGTTGCCCTTGGGCATTGTAAAGATGTTAAGGTTTTTACCAGAAGAATACCCATTTTGTCTGAGCTCTCTCTTGGGGAAAGTACAACACCGTACTGCGATCGCCAACCTACTTGACAAGCGTAGTGATTATGACACTATCCAATAATCTGCATAACCTGGCCAACAGTTCCAAATAGATTATTTTCTGCTCAGACTACGAAGCGGTCTAAATACCGAAATCTCTTGCAGAGTGTCTTAAGTTCGATCGCACGCAGGACAACTCTTAGGGTGAACCACAAATGATTTTACTGAGTGTTACAAATGATTTAACTGGGTGTGATTTGTGTTAGTTAACTGTATATTTATAAAATCCCCCGAGACAAAAAATTCTTAGAGCGCAGTGTTATTTACAGACAAAAACTATCACATAGAATTTTCATGCCTTTTTTTTCACCTTACCAAATATTAATATATGCAAAGACGGCGATAAATCAACCATTTTATAATACTACAATTCCAAAGCGTACTGACACTTAATAGAGTGTCTCTTAAAATACCCATTTCACCCAACTGTCAGCTATTCGAGATAGGAGCAATTTACATAGAACATTCGATATGACACGGTGACATTTGAGATTCCATTAATGTTTTGACTTCAAAGGAATTTACATACGTACTAAATATATTTATCTATATATATCTTGCAAACTGGGAATCGGGAAATGAACTAACATCTTAGTTTGTCGGCTTTAATTATCTATGTTGCTGTCTCCCGCCCAAAACATGGACGTGAAAACCCAATAAAGTCTTTAACATTCATTAAATTGTTTTGGAGCATAATTGAAAACGTGTACTGTAAATCTTTTTAAGGCTTCCAAATTTATCTGTGGATTTAAGGAACAATGTAGCATCTATTACATTGTCGTTATATGAGACCATAAACTTCCATTTATAAATAAAAGTCTTTTTTATTAGTTTTAAATTGAATGGTGTAAAGGATATTGCCTGACTATTAAAAACGATGGTTAGCTTGAAAATCTGAATATTGATTTATGATTTTATAATAACCGTCTTTACTTACTGTAAAGTTATTCGCACTGATTGGGTGCTGACAAGCAAATCATTCCTCCGGGAACTTTAGCAAACATGTAAACATATGTCATCATCATCATCACCATCATCTAAGCCCATATATGCCCATTGTTGGAGTTGAGCTTCCTCCACTTTAAGGAAAGGAACACGACACGAGATAAAATACGATCAAAATTATTTATGTCTATATATAAATATAATGTATTTTTTTTTTTTGGGTGGGCTATGGTAAGCGCACGCGCGGTCCAGTCCATCCGGGGCGATGAAAAGACAGCGCGCGGGCCCATAACCCACCCGTACCCACGTCACCTCGTTGTTGGGTCGACCACCGGAGCAGATGTGACTTGTCGTCAGTGGTCGGCCCAACGGAATACCCTTTCGGGTAACCTCACTTCTCGACGTCCTGGGACATCGGTCGCCGTCGCGCGGTCAGCCTCTCTGCGGGTGACGGACAATTCCCCGGTCCGATCACCCGCGGCCTCGGCTAGGGCGGCATTAGGCGCAGATACTCGCGCCTGCGCCGCCCGAGTCGCCGGCGGCGGAACGTGTCGCCGAATAGGAGCTCTACTCGCACACGATCCGCCGCCTCCTTCCGTGAGATTACGGCCTCACAGAAGGCGGCGACCGCGTCCCAGTTCCTGACGCTGACGAGCATCTCCCTGGCGATGGTCGGCAGCGCCAGGTCGGCACCGATAATTGCGACGAGTTCACGGCGATCCCCCTCCCATGCAGCACACTCCTCGAGCATGTGCTGCGCCGTGTCCTCGTCGCGACTGCAGTGGTGGCAGGACGGAGTGCTCTCCCTCCTGACAATCTTGTGCAGGTACTTCCCGAAGCAACCGTGCCCCGTCAGCACCTGCACCAGTCGGAAGGAAAGCATCCCGTGCGTCCGCTCCAACCACTCCATCAGCACCGGCCGGAGGGCCTCGACGATCCTGACACCGTACCGAGGACTCTCCAGCCGGACTGCCCAACGGGCAATGACTCCACGGCGGGCGTCGACCCGCCAGGCGGTGATCTCTTTGATGGAGACCATGCCGCCGCGGGCGCGCGTCTCCGACACCCGCCGAAAAATTTCGACGAGCATCTCCGCCTCCAAGTCCCACGGGGGAGTTCCGGCCAGAAGGCACGCTGCCTCCGTCGCCACCGTGCGGTAACCCCGTATGGCCCTGATCGCCATGACCCTCTGTGGTCGCCACAGGAGGGCTCTAAGACGGACGGTCAGGGACCCCGCCCACACCGGTGCGCCGTACAGGGCCATCGACCGGATCACCCCCACGTACAGCTGTCGGCACGTAGCGCTGGGTCCGCCCACATTCGGCATCAGCCGCGAAAGGGTGGATGCCTCGCCGACAAGCCGGGGAACAAGTCGATGGAGATGCTCCCGGAACCAAAAATGCCCGTCGAGCACCAAGCCCAAGTACTTCATGTGGGCCTGGATGCTGATGGTGACCGACTTTACGGTGATCGAAGCACCGGCGGGAGGCGCCGGCGGGAGGTGCCGGCGGGAGGCGCCGGTGGGAGGCCCGGCGGTACGGACGCCATGGAACAAAAGGGCCTCCGTCTTTTCCAGGGCTACCCCCGACCCCAGCGTTTCGATCCGCCTGACAATCTCCTCGGTGCCGAGAGTTGCCGCCTCCTCTAGCGTCCCACCCCGGGCTGTGACGAGTGTATCGTCGGCGTAGCAAATTACGCCCAGCCCGGGTGGGAGGCTTCCTCTCAACGCCCAGTCGTAGCCGATGTTCCACAGGGCCGGACCCAGAACCGACCCCTGTGGGACACCGCATGTCATGGGCGTTCGCACAACGTCCCCTACTCGGTCAACGTAGAGGACGCTGCGCCCCTCCAAGTAGTCTGCCACCAGCCGCCTGAGGTACACGGGCACCCCGTGATATCTCAGCCCCTCCCTGATGCAGCTGATTGGCAGACTGTTGAAGGCGTTGGCGATGTCCAGGGACACCGCCAACAGGACTCCTCCGCCGGTGACGGCCTCCGCTACCACGGCCTTCAGGCGCAGTAAGGCCGCGATCGTCGAACGCCCTCTCCGAAAACCAAACTGGGCGTCCGACAGATCGGGCCCGACCCCGACGAGGTGCCGCTCGATGCGGGCAGCCAACACCCTCTCCAACAACTTGCCCGCATCATCGAGCAGCACGATGGGCCTGTAGGCCGAAGCCGATTCGGGAAACCATCCCGGCTTCGGCAGGAGAACCAGCCTCCCCTCTTTCCAGCACCCAGGGAACTGCCCGGACGTCAAACAAGCGTCGAACAGCTCCCTGAGGCGTGGTCCCAGGTGCTCGAGGACCAGGGCCAGCACACGGTTCGGAATACCGTCGGGCCCGGGGACGGTGGATTTGACTCGCATACGCGCCACCACCACCCCCATTTCCGACTCCATGATGGGCGGAGCACTTTCATCGTCGGCCTCCCGGTCGCTGTCCGGCGAAGCCATAACCGGGGGCGTGTGCTCCGCCCGCCGTGGAAAGAGGTCCTCGACAACTCTGGTGAGGAGGCTGGGCTGGAGAGTCTCGGTGAGGGGCGACCCCAGGGGTTACGCTTGAGACTGTCCAGCATCTCCCGCCGACTAACGTCCTTGGCGGTACGGACGGCCAGCCTGAAGGCAGACCGCGCACTGCGGTAAGCCTCGTACAGCTGGCCCTCCCGCTCAGCGTCGCGGTGACGCGCTCGCTATATAAATATAATGTTACATACATTATGATAAATAATATTACCAACCAGATAATAAGAGAGAAATTTTACTTCAACCTACTAGTACTAATAAAGATTACACGCACTCATTTTCTTTAATTAATTTTCGGTTTCTGGTAAGTTTGGTATGTGTAAAATGGCGTCTTTGATATTTTAAATTTCGAAGCATATTTATCTTAGAATAATAACGTATAAAAGGATAGTGTCAGTACTTCAAACTTTAAAACTTTGAATCTAAAAATACTAATGGCGGGCAGACGATTACACACGTACACACGGAAACCACTATCACATTTTGTTTTTATTAACATAAATCGTCGAAATACTTTTAAAAGTAATGTTAAAAACCTTTTTATGTTTTTCAAATGTGTTGTGGTACCATTTGAATGCACAAGCCGTCATAATTACCTATTTATTTTTTAAGAGTTGCGTACGTTCGTGCAGTTCAATGACTTGTACATTACGGGACTGTTCCGGCGTAGGCTCCATTAGGCTCCAAATGAATTGCCTCACTTTTTGTGCGTGGACTTACCTTCTATATGTTATTATTCTAAGATATTCATTGCTATTGTTTTTCTATTTTTAAATTTATCATCATCTGTTACGATGTCAAAAATGTTTACAAGTGTAGTTGCTACGCGCGCTTCACTTTTTTTTAATCTAATGGGAGATTACTATAGAGAATATAATATAATAATCTCTGTCGTGTCCAGTTTCATCGACATCCTTCTTAAAATATAACTTGCCATCGCCTTTTTGGTCTATCTCTTAGCGCTTCACTTGTTACCCATATTGTTATTATCCACCTATCTTAGAATAATAACGTATAGAGGGTAAGTTCACGCTCAAAAAGTGAGGCATTTCAATTGGAGCCTAATGGAGCTTACGCCGGAACCGTTCCGTAATGTACAAGTCATTGTACTGCACGTACGTACGCAACTCTTAAAAAATAAATTAATAATTATGACGGTTTGTGCATTCAAATGGTGTCACAAAACATTTGAAAAACTTAAAAAGGTTTTTAACATTACTTTTAAAAGTATTTCGACGATTTATGTTAATAAAAACAAAATTTGATTTCATAATTTGTATAGTGGTTTGCGTGTGTACGTGTGTAATCATCTGCGCGCCATTAGCATTTTTAGATTCAAATTTTGAAAGTTCGAAGTATTGACACTATCCTTCTATACGTTATTATTCTAAGCCACCTATATTGTATCCTATTCTGTCATTTTCCATTCTGCACACGTGATCTGCACATTCCCACTCAATATTTCTTATTTTAATGAATTCTGATGTTTACGCAAATATTTACACATTGTAAATAAAACTACAGATTTTATCGTATTTGTATTTGATTTTTAACTGCCCGACGTTTCGAACACCTTACAGCGTGGTACAAATAGGGACACGATATCGAAACGGAAGTATCGATACTGTACTCATGAGTAGTATCGAAGAAAAAGTATCGTACTCAATAAAGTATCGAAACAAAAGTATCGATACTCCGAAGTATCGAGTACTGAGTACTTTTCCTAGAATCCAGGTCGTGATGAGCTTTTTTTTTAAGAATTTGTCCATCTGTGTTCGAATTAAAATATATCGAGCCACTTTTTAGAAGGTTCGTTACCCTTTACCTAGATACCATAAGCATGCGCCGTAAGGTCAAGTTTAACATGGGATGTTTTGTACAATTTGTTCGATACGATACCTGCCTAAAAGTACTCATTGAGTAAAAGTATCGAATAGAAAGTATCGAGTACAAAAGTATCGCAATCGAAAGACAAGTACTCGATATCTAAAAGTATCGATACTTTTTTCGTTTTTTTTTTTTATTTTTATTGCCAACGGTGGCAAACGAGCAAGCAGCACACCTGATGGTAAGTGAAACTACTGCATATGGACCTTTGCAATACCAGGGGCACAGCAAGGCCGCTGCCTACCGTGAAGGAAATACTCTTCTTAAACCTCGTTTAAAGAAGGACATGTCATAGCGCTTGGGAAACACAGCAACAGGTAGTTCATTCCAGAGCTTGCACGTACGTGGGAAAAATGATCGCTGGAAACGTACAGTTGAAGACCATAACGTTTCCAGGTGAAATGGATGAACCCTGCTGCGATGTCGAGTGGTACGTTGGTAGAATGGTGACGGTGGTACCAAGTCAAACAGTTCCTCGGAGCACTCCCCGTAAAAGAGTCGGTAGAGTACACAGAGTGACCCAAAGTCTCTCCGCTGCTCCAGCGACTCCAATCTGTCCGTAAGATTGGGATCCCCGACGATTCGAACAGCCCGTCTTTGCAGGGAGTCAAGTGGGTCTAGCTGATATTTGGGCGCACCTGCCCAGAGATGTGAGCAGTACTCCACATGAGGACGAACTTGTGCTTTGTATAGCACAAGACGCTGTCTCGGTGTGAAGTACCGCCTGGCTCTGTTCAGGACGCCCAACTTTTTGCTTGCCAATTTGGCTTTGTCCTCCAAATGACTCCCAAACTGGACTTTGCTCGATATTTTGACGCCGAGAATCCCAATACTCTCAGAAATTGGAAGAGTTACTCCTTGGAACTGAGGCGCCATGACAAATGGGTCCTTCTTTGCAGTGAACGCGCAAACTTGTGTCTTTGTGGGGTTGAACTGGACTAGGTTCCGTTCACCCCATTCCGAGGCCCGCCCCAGAGAGCGCTCGACTTCAGACACAAGTTGAACCCTTTTTTCCTGAGTACTCCGAGGGATATTCCGTTGCTCAGTGTACCGCTCATCACCCGTACTGTCATCCGCATAGCAACGCATACTCTCGATAGAGAGCATGTCATTGATATGCAAGATAAACAACGTCGGGGAGAGCACCGAGCCTTGTGGTACACCAGCATTAATGGTCATGGTATCGGAGCAGAAGCCATCTACGACGACTTTTATACTCTGACCATCCAAAAAGCTGGCAATCCATTACAGAGTCCCTCGGGGATTCCGTAAGATGATAGCTTCGATAGAAGTGCCCTGTGCCCTATCGAACGCCTTTGCGATATCTAGGCTGAACGCCAGCGCCTCATCCTTGCCCTTCAAGGCCTCTGCCCAACGGTGTGTGAGGTACACAAGAAGATCACCAGCCGACCGACCATGACGAAAGCCGTATTGGCGATCACTGATAAGCTGGCGATCCTCAAGGTACTGCAGAAGCTGGCAGTTTATAACCTTCTCCATTATCTTGGAGAGCAAGGATGTTATCACAATTGGCCTGTAATTCGATGGGTCAGACCGGTCTCCCTTTTTAGGGATCGGGTGGACATGGGCTACCTTCCACGAAGACGGAACCCTATTAGTAGCGTAGGAAAGTCGGTATAGGCGCGTGAGGATGGGAGTCAATTCAGGGGCGCACGTCTTTAGTACCACTGCAGGGATGCCATCCGGTCCACTCGACTTATGGACGTCTAAAAGCCGCAGCTCCCGCCTAACCGCTCGCTGCGTGATGCGGATTTTGGGCAGTGAGCTTTCACACCGTGGGATGGTAGGTGGTGTGGCAGCTCCGGCATCCAAAGTCGAGTTACAGGCAAAGAATTGACCTAGAAGATCGGTATCACAATCGGCCTTCTCCTTTGCGCTGTGGGCCAGACTACCATCGTGTTTCTGCAGTGGTGGGAGATTGGGCTGGCAGAAGTTGCCTTGGGCAACCTTGGCGAGCGACCAAAATGCACGACTCCCAGCGGGATAGCTTTGCAATTGCCCGCCAATTTTGGCAACATGTTCCGCCTTGGCTCTGGCAATAGCCTTCTTACTAGATCTAGAAGCGGCGTTAAATTTCCGCTTCACCTCTTTGGGGTTCGGGTCATGGCATTTGTTGGCCCTATTCCAGGCCCGATATGCGGACTGTTTCTGGCATGCAGCCGTCCTGCAGGTTTTGTTAAACCAGGGTCGGCTGCGGCCACCGACGGGTATTTTGGTGTTGGGGATGAATAACTCCATCCCCGTAATAACCGTTTCGGTAACACAGTTCGCACAGACGCCAGGGTCCCCAGAGGCGAAGCAAAGCCGCTTCCATGGGTAGGATGCGTAAAACTCGCGCAGTCCATCCCAATCTGCTGACTCATATAGCCAGACTCTGCGAGTCCCAGTCGCCTTAGAACGACTAGGCTTTACAACAGGGGCACTGCTACGAACCAAGCAGTGGTCAGAAGACCCAAGAGGGGCTTCAACCACTACCTGATATCCGTGCTGGTGTGTAAGCAGAAGATCCAGTAAAGAAGACTCATGGATCTCAATATCTGGGATACGGGTGGGCTGTGTCACCAGTTGTGAGAGACCATAGGCCGAGACCATATTGAAGAGATGTCGACCCTGGATGTCAGTGGTTCGGGACCCCAGCCACTCTTTATGATGAGCGTTGAAGTCTCCAAGAACCACCACCTCCGCTGATGGACACTGCTCCAATATTTCGTCAATCCCCCATTGGACGTTCTCAAATAATTGAATTGACCCCGGATCACTGCCATGGGACCTGTAGAGGCATGTATAGATGCGGGTAAACCCTCCATAGTCTACGCGTAGCCACAGGATTGACAAGTCACCATGTTCGAGGGCCCGAAGGCGGTGACAGCAGATATCACCTCGGATGAATACGCACACCCCGGCTTTACGACGGAAGGTATGCTCCAACTCGTAGCCGGGGTAATTTAGGTACGAAATGGCATCCGGAGCACCTATCTGCGTCTCTGTTAAAAAGAGTAAGGCAGGCCGCGCCGTCTCGAGGTGATGGTGGACGGCGTCGAAATTGCTATGTAAACCCCTGATATTGCAAAAATCCACATCAAATGTGGATAAGGGGACCGCCGTGTAAAATCGTCTCTTTTTAACTTTCTTGGCCATGATTTTTTAATTTAAGAAGAGGAGGAAGGGAGTGTGAATGTGTGTAACGGAGTTCGGTGATACCAAAAAAAAAAAGGCAGGGCATAGTGCATGGTCGAGGAGTGAGTTTTGTGAGGAGCTGACACGAAGCACGGAAGGGCCCCCGATGCCCCCCCGTGCGTAGCCGCCGAGGTCCATTCCGGTTTCCCACACCGGCACGACGACTACCCAACGGGATTTTCGCCGGTTGGTGTCCCTAAGTACAAAGTATTCTGGCCATGGATATTATTTATCGTATATTTACAACCAATATTGATTTCGAGAAATACCAGCTCCAATTTAATTAAGATATAGATCGTTGTAAAGAATTACAACTTGAAATTTATCCATTCTAAAGTTAAGAGGAACATTTTCAGTGTCACGTCTTTAAAACCCCTGAGGGGCTACAGATATTAAGTCTCGAAGAACAACACAATTTACTGAGAACGATTTCAATCTTGAGCAGCAATTAAGGAGCTTAATAGAAAGAACTGAATGCATTTTATAGTAGCAAGAAAGGACTTAAGATATCAGATGTACTTTTATAGATCAGATAAAATTTAAAACATTTGCTGATAAATATGGTGTTGGCACAACTAATGGTTAAAAATAATCTTTAAAACGAATCAAGACTGACTATGAGGAAGGTGACTTATTATGTATGTCACGCACGTCACACGGATTGGTATAGTAAATATATTGTCATTTTCTTTCTCTTGCATAGATGGATCTATGGATATTATCCCTTAGTCGTCTTCTACGAAAATACGGGCAAGATGGGTGGTGAATTGTTACTCCATCACCACTAGAACAAATCAATATGTAATACAACAAAATATCACTAAAATAAAAAATGTTTTTTTTTTAAAGACAACATTCTGCGTTAAGGAATTAACCCTTGTATTGCGGAGACTTTACAAACATATAATTAATGAACACAAATTACATCCAGACTTTGGAGTTGATCAAAAGAGAATATTCTCAATCAACTAAGCTTTTAGATATTACAAAAAAGCAACAGCATCCGGTCAATTAGGTCAACTTAGGAACATATTAATATTTTTTTTGTAAGTCTGTGGTTTGGTGAAATATGACAGACTAATTTCCTTCTATCCGCGGCCTCGGCTTGGGTGGCATCAAGCGCAGGTACTCGCGCTAGACGCCACCTAATGCATCGACGATGGAGCGTGTCATGGTAGAAGAACTTCTCCCGAACCCGCTCCGCCACCTCCTTCTGCTAGACAACTGCCTCGCAGAATGCGGCGACCTCACACCAGTAACTGACGCTGTCGAGCATCATTCTAGCGATGGTCGGCAGTATCAGGTTGGCACCGATGATTGCGATGAGTTCACGGCGCTGCTCTGCCCAGACCGTGCAGATCTCGAGCGTATGCTGTGCCGTATCCTCGTCACAATTGCAGTGGATGCAGGATGGCGTCCTCTCCCTACTCGCGACCTTATGCAGGTTCTTTCCGAAACAACCATGCCCCGACAATCCAAATTCATCAGTACCGGCAGGCAGGCTTCGACGATCCGAACACTGAATTGAGGACTTTCCAGCTGGACTGCCCAACGGGCAAAAACGTCCCGCCAGACATCGCCCGCCAGGCGACCAGCTCTCGAAGCGAGATACAGGCGCTCCCGGTCAGCGTCGCCGACACCCGCTGGTAATGACTAGCGAGCCTCTCCGCCTCCAAGTCCCACGGTGGAGTCCCGACCAACAGTCACGCTGCCTCCATCGCTACTGCCACCATGGCCCTCTGTGGTTGCCACAAGAGAGCCCTGAGTCGGACGATCAGGGACTCCACTCACACGGGTGCGCCTTATAGGGCCATGGAACGAACCACCCCTGCGTACAGCCGATGAGCTAGCTCGTAACCTGCGCTATAATACCCCTCACAGCCAATTAAACAGGCCACCGTGATCGATCTTTTGACTTCAGTAGTCCACTAGGCTGGTTACCCTTTCGGCTACACTCTCCTGTCGATGCCCCGGACAGAAAATACCTAGGGTTGTTTAATGAGAACGATCGAGTCCACTGGGTTCATTTATTCCTCAAAATGCCTACAAAATAAAACAAATAGGTATATAGATTGTAGACCGATTAATTAAGAAAAACAAAGAGAAAAATAATATTCTTGAGAAGACAAGCGGGAGACAGATTAATTAAGAAAATCGGAGAGAAAAACAATTCTTATGAGTGAATGAATAAATATGGAATTAACCACTGCGGCTTAATATGTATAAAATATTCCATTCATCTCACTCATGAGTGAATGACTTTTATTACCTAGACTCAGTTTGTCTTTATCATTCTATCTAAAAAGGCGGTTTATTTCAAATTTCTTTTTCCTTGTTTATCTGCTTAGTTCCTTTAGTCATTTTTTATATCGACAGGCAAGGAAGGAAGGTGAATAAATAAAATATCGTTTACAGATAAAAATAAATTGTATTATGTGTTAGCGGCTACGAATACTTACTACCAAATCTTACATGTTCATGGGTGTCGCAAAAGATGACTAAGAGATTTACATAGACCAAAGCCAACGCCATCTGATGGCGTCTGATTAACAATTACATTCCCGAGGAGGGATATGTCAGGCAATGGGCTGGTGATAAAAGTATTGCCATTATTGATAAAAGTATTGATAAAAGTATTAAATTTGTATTAATAACTTTTGCAATGTGTACGATGGAAGAGGTGTACTTGTTGCGTCGACCCCAAATAATTGGGGAAGAGCAGGATGATGATGAGATAAAAATAAATACTAGATTAAGAAATATTTCGTTCACAATTAGAACTCGATAATTATTAGCGTGCTATATTATTTTAATGTATCTAGTTATAAATCCTTAGACGCATAAATCATTAGTGATGGTGTGGTGATGGATTAAGCATACAATTCACCATTCCTTATCTTGCCCGTGGATGTCGTAAGATACGAATAAGGAATATAATATGCACATAAGATATTCAAATTCAAATCATTTATTATGTATAAACCCCGCGGGGGCACTTACATATTGTAATTTTTTTTACAATTTTCTTAAAGTTATAATTACAATTACCGCCGGATCGGAACGCGACCGCACTGAGAAGAAAATTACATCTTACAACATGCTTATTAATAGTTCCAGTGTAATGCCATTCGAAATATTATATAATATAGTTCACAAATATAATAATAATAAATAAATGTAATAAAAAAGTTATGGTTGGACCAGATCCCGCAAGCGGCACACGATCACGAGTTAACTACTAGAGCAGCCATCACTCCCCTCAACCATAATGGAGGGAAGGGAGTGACCCGCTCCTCATAGCATATGTGCAAGAGAAGGAAACCTTGAAATGAAACCCTATACCAACATGCCTGATCAGCACGGTATAAGTATGTTAAATTCCTTCCCATTGTGGAGGAGGCCCGAGCCCGATATTGGAATGTATGTGGGCTGGGATGATCATGATGATGATATTAGACTTATAAATCATTATTTTAGGTATATACATTTGTAACTGTGCTGTGTGGTAGCGGCTTCGAATACTACCAACCCTTGCTTTGCTCGTGGGTGTCGTAAAAGACGACTAAGAGCCCTAGATTGACCCGGACCAACTCCATCTGGTACCATTTGGGTCAACGATTACATTCCCAAGGAGGGTTGACGTCAGCAGGCGGCCGGTCATAAAAGTCATTGCCGAAACTCTTTGCAATATGTCAAAACAGATTACATATTGCGTCGACCCCAAGTAATTGGGATAAGAGCAAGATGATGATGATGATACATTTGTGACTACACAAATACTAATTTATAAGGGCTATTTTGTCATATAAACAAGATTTTCTCAACAAAATAACGTCTCAACATTTTCTTACTGTAATGTTTTCAACAAATTTGCTCAAGAGTAAACAAAAATCATAAATTATCCTCACAGCCCATATAGAGCAACGAATTTCTTCACCACAAAACCGCTTCGGTTTTAAGCTCTAGCAAAAACTGAGCCTTGGAAACAAAAGCGACTTCACAACAAAATATTAAAGGAGTAGTTCATTCACTCGCTCCCATGAGAACCAATTCGCTCACTCTTTAGTGAATGCCTAAGTTAAACTTTAGAATTCCAGATTAACAATCTACATTGTCATTTAGCTTTGTTTTAATTTGTTACGACGATCTTGATAGGAAAAATTATGAGGTAGTTATTAATTAAAGATGAGAACTTTGAGAAAATTATTTATTTAAATATTTCAAATATTTTGGTCGATGAATTTTATAATTATCTTGCAGTGTGTAAAAGAGAAGTCCTCACTCAGCATTTTAAAATGAAGCACTTGTAAATTTATTTATTAAAACCTAGTTGAGTATGACTTTACTGAACATCTGCCAACTCATTCAAGGATGACGATCAATTCAAGTGTGAAACTATAGGATCATCATCGCAGCCCACAAACATCCCACTGTTGGGCTCGGGCCTCCTCCAAAACGGGAGGGAATGACCTATTATACCAAGTTGTTTCTTTTTAATACGCTTTTATTAGCTTCAAACGTATGTATGTTAGTATGTTAGTATGTAACGGAATCTTTGAACATGATTTTGACCCCCTTCAAAACGTCGGCTTAACTCGAAATTTGGCATACTTATTAAGGACCGATGACAATTCAATATTTTAAACAGTTTGAGCCGTTATCCTTACTAGGATAATCAGGATTAGCGAAAATTCAACTAAAAAATGAAAAATAAATAATAGTTCAAAAAAACTAAAAAATACGCTTTTAAAGAAAATCCAACTAAAAATTAGAAAATAATTTTTTAAAAATTTGAATTATGAATAGTGTATTTAAGAAAAAAATATTTTTTATTGTAAAAAAAGCGTGGGGTGCTTTTTAAGATATTATCAAAATGATAATCCTTCTACTCATATTTGTCAATAAAATATTTATAACTATTGACAACATGCACCCCACGCTTTTTTTACAATAAAAAAAAATTCTTATATACACTATTCTTAATTCAAATTTTTAAATATTTTCTAATTTTTAGTTGGATTTTCTTTAAAAGCGTATTTTTTTAGTTTTTTTAACTATTATTTATTTGTTTTATGGGTGGGCTATGGTAAGCGCGTATGCGGTTCATTCCGTCCGGGGCGACGAAAGGACGGCGCGCGGGCCCATAACCCACCCGTACCCACGTTGCCTTCATCATTGGGCCGACCACCGGAGCAGCGTGACTTGTCGTCAGTGGTATTATAACATGCTAGTCACACATGTTGGTATAGGGTTTAATTTCGATCTTTCCTTCTCTTACACAAATATTATGTGCATATTATGTCCCGCAGTCGTCTTTTAAGACATCCATGGGCAAGATAGGGAGTGGTTAATTGTATTCTTACTACACCACACGGAATATATATATCGAAGGGTGGTTGGAGGCGCTGTCGTGCATCACTATCAGGTCGGTCACACATCGCGAGGGGATAAAATAATACTTCGGATGGCCACTTTTAAACTGTATTCAACAATTAGCGTTAACACTTTTCTACCATAACCACTAATTACACGGATACCGACAGCTAACTTACAAGTTAGGGAAACGCGGTGAATTTGATACAACACGGCAGCAACAACGAGTCTCGCTCTCAACTGAGTATTCAACGGACCGCTCTCAATAAAGAAAGCTCGATAATATTTCAAACGTTAACGATCAAACGACAAACATCAAAAATCATTGCCAACGTTGTATCAAAAACACCCAAGACTTGACGTTTCCGTAATCGATTGATTCTTAAAAACTATCAAGATAGTGACGTCAGAGGTAGTGACGCTGCGACATATATTTAATATTATAATTATTTTAACCTCAACGGAATAGATATACGTAACACAACCCTAATCCATTATGCGGCTGTCATAACAGATGTCCGAGAAAATCCAAAGAAATAATAACACTTCTAACAAAGACAACTCGAGATACACAACAATACAATCTGTCGAATTAGATACAGTAATCACGCTTTAATAACAGTGATTTGTGGAAGATTCTAGTAGACTCGTACATATTTCATATCTTATAAGTAACCAAAACTTATATAATGAAAATATATAATATAATAATAAAGAAAATATTATATAATGTTAAATACATATAACCGATATGGACAGTACATTTTTGTCTAATATTTTTAGCCGGTTAGTTAAGCCTCATCCCGCTTTATATGGCGAGACCGCCTTTTGTGTGGGCAAAAGGTACTGTTGAAATTTTATAATAAAAGTCAATATTTCGTATAAATTATGGTTTGAATATTTAGAGTACAGTGTATTCCAGCATTTCACGATCATTTCATATCTATTTATTATCATCTAGATTGATTCATCATTTAGATTGTTTAGTGCCTCGATAGATGCCGCTACAGTAAAATTTGATATATATATATATATATATATATATATATATATATTAAATATTAATAATGTATTAAAATAATATACAATATAATAACAATAATATAATATTACAATAACAATAAAATATTTCCTTCTGTTGATGGAGTAAGAATACAATTCACCACATATTACCCGTGGATGTCGTAAAAGACGACTAAGGCAATACGCCTATGATATCTATGCAAAAGAAGGAAACCTCGAAACAAAACCCTATACCAACCTGTCTAACCTAGCATGGTATAGTAAGGTTAAATGCCCTTCTATTATGGAGGAGGCTCGAGCTCAGCAGTGGGACCTATATGAGCCGAGATGATGATGATGATTTAGTATTGCCTATGTATTTAGTACTCCTAATGCGTATTGCTTTTTTGTGTTATGAAGGAAGGTGCTAGGGAAAAAATCTTACAGTATGGATTAAAAAGTAATAATTACTAAGAAATCCACATAATTGGAATCGTAAACGTGAGTATTCATATCGTTTTGCATATAATATCTAAAATATAGCTTGACATCTAAAATAAATCCTTTAGACTTAGTAATTGTTTAGAAATAAAAAAATACATCATAAAAAGAGAATGTTTCATTCATTGTGACGTGCAACTCATTCAACAAAAAAAGAAACAACACAAAAGAAATCATAGAAAATTCTCCGACAAATCTCACATAATTTTTAAAAAGAAAACAATGCCTTGTACTGTTTCACTGTCTTATTTTTCTAATGCAAAGCAGAAAATATTCTATAAATAACAAATATCAAATGAATATATGGAAGGTTTGTTTATGAAATTGTTATTATTATTATAACAATGTTTATGCTCAATGAAAAGTTGCTGAAGTATTTTTATGAAATATATGATGACTGCATTTAAGTATCGTACGTAGCGAGTTATTAACAATTAGTTTCTGAAAAAGTTTTATGGCTTCCAAGTCACATAGCATGTATTTGACTTACGCACTATATTTTCGGTATTTATAATGTTAATAAAATTTGTGAGGTAATTATTATCTCTTTTTCCATCTATAGAATACCAATAAACTATACCAATAAATAAAATTGGAGTGTCTGTTTGTAATGTCAAAATAATAGGCTTTTTTCATGCTCACACGGTTATTTGCACGACACCTATGCCTAAAATAGCAATTAAAAAATTTTTGTCTGTCTGTCTGTCTGTCTGTTTGTTCCGGGTAATCTTCGAAACGGCTGGACCGATTTCAAAAATTCTTTCACCAAAGGAAAGCTATAATATCAGAGCGTAAGCTAGGCTATATTTTATCCCGGTATTCCCATGGGAACGGGAACTACGCTGGTAAAACGACTATAACCTATAACCGAAGCGAAGCGAGGGCGGGTTACTAGTTAATGAAATATTTCTCTGTATTACCCGTGAGTATAAGTGAAAGACTGGTAAGGGATATAGTATGCATATACCATCTATGCAAGAGAATGAAAACTCGTAATAAAAATCTATAGCCCTTCGTCTGACCAGTAAAGTATAATATGTCAATATCCTTCCTATTTATTCTGTGTGGTGACGGAGTAAGAATACAATTCAACACCCCCTCTCTTGCCCGTGGGTGCCGTAAAAGACGATTAAGGATAAAAGATGCATATAACATCTATGCAAGAGATGGAAAACTCGAAATGAAACGCTAAGCCAGCACGTCTGACCAGCGCGGTATAGTAGGTCAATTTCCCTCCCAAAATGGAGGCGGCCCGAGCCCCACAATGGGACGTAAATGGACTCAGATGATCCCTCCTATTGTGGTGAAGGCTCTTGGGTATATACTCTGGTTATCATAAGCGCGTGCGATCGCAATTGGCCTTAAAATGTTCCCAAGTGGTGGTGCTATCCATTCTTTTAATGATCCCTTAAAGCCTCAGCAGACTACAAACTTTACATCGACCTACAATTTGGTCGGATTTATAATCAGTATGAATATAGCAAGAGATCAGCCAACTCGGCTGGACAGCGTTCAGAAAACTTAAGAGGATCTTCTTGTCCAACATACCTTAGTGTCTGAAAACACAGGTATAAGATCAGTGTGTATTACCAGTGATGACTTACGGCACGGAAACGTGGTCCCTAAATGTAGGCCTCATAACCAAGCCCAAAGTCGTTCAGCGTGCTATGGAGAGGGCTATGCTCGGTATTTCTCTACGTGATAGAATCTGGAACACAGAAATCAGCTATGGAGCGAGCTATGCTCGGGATTTCTCTGCGAGAGAGAATCCGAAATACGGCAATCCGCAGAAGAACGGGTGTGACCGACATAGCACGAAGAAATAGCACGCTGGAGTGGCAATGGGCAGGCCACATCGCTCGACGAACCGACAACCGCTAGGGAAGAAAGAGGAAAGAGTGGCGACCACGTATCGGACGACACAGTGTAGAACACCGAATGATTTTTGATGTTTTATGTTTAATTTTTCAGCGTTCATGGTCACTGGAGGACTAAGGTGTCTCAAGTCCAACAAGTCATCGTTATTACAGAGATTTATGTCTACCCGCGACATAAAGTAGCTATTAACTTATTAAATTTTAACTAGCATTTTTGATGAAAATTAATTGCCAGAAAACGGCAGGGTGTCAGGGTGACATATTGTTTTCTAAACAATCACCAGACGAAGAACTTCAAGACATATTTATTACTATAATTTCTTAGTCTCAAGACTGAAAATCCATTATAACGACACATAATGTAAACTGATCATAATAATCTACACACAAAAACGGGTAGTCAAGACACTATAACTTACGAAGTGTTTGAAATTTTATACCCCGTGCGAGGGAGACAAGTCTTTCATTGAATAGTGCTATCACACTCATAAGGTAATAATGTGAAGCACATATTTCATATTCATGTTTGAAAAAGGGTGTTAAACCGACATTAACTGGTTACAGGCTAAACAAACTATGCCAAATAATTTTCATAGTTTAACACAAGATGAGGGAACTTGTAACAAGTCTTAGTGGCCATACCTTGCAAGTGCATACTTTTTTCCCCACACAATCTATCCAAAAGGGTGATCGATCGATCGAACTACCGTAGTCCCATCGCCATTGCGCTGACCACTGGTATCGATTTTATAGCCCGACGGATATATACACTTTTGAGTGCGGTTCTCCGTCGATGCCCTAGCTATACTATGGAGTCTCTTATTTAATGGGTTGAGAAAGAGAAATTGAGAAATAGAAAAGAAAAATTATCGCCAAATGAATCCATCACTCGGCAACAATACCGAAGTGTCTGCTTACTTTTGAAAATTACTTCACTCTTCGTAACAGAACCACTAAAGTAAGGGCGCCTGCAATTTATTATATAGAGATTTTAAATATATTTTCTGCTTCACAAAATATGAACATAAAGTCCGAAAATGTTTAAAGTACGTACTCGTGGCTTATATGAAGACGGAAAACCGTGAGAAACGTAAAATTTTATACTGCCGGAAGTATATATAAGTGCCGTGTTAAGATCAGAGAGTTTGCTCATACCCCGGTTTTAATGTGAATATACTTGTAAGCGTGTGGAATTTTATTCTACACGTACTCTTAAATATTTAAAGTATATTATTCCGGTTATGGTAGGCGGATGAACTCAGGATGGAGGCGGAAGATGAGCAGATCATCCAGCAAGAGTTTAAACTAATACAACAACCAGTTGCTTAGCTGTGAACAGCCTTTTTCGGGAATGTTATGGTTAATAATAATTTCTGATGTTTACGAAATTATTATAATATAAATATATTGTACACAAAACTATTTTTAGTGATTTTATCATGTTTGTATTTGATTATTGATTGCCCAACGTTTGAAACACTTTTCAGAGTTCTTGGTCACAGGAGGACTGAGGACTGTCCTCTCGTGATAAAATGAAGATAAGAAATATAGCCTATGTTACTCCCTTGTTATTAAAGCTTTCCATTCTTGAAAGAAGATTTGAAATCGGTTCTGTGGTTTAGGCGTGAAAGCGTAACAAACAAATAAACTTACTTTCGCATTTATAATATTAGTAAGGATACTATGATCATTTTTTAAAAAGGCATTCTGCACTAAATTACTAAATAATTGTAAATAAAAACATTCTTACGGATTTTATGACGTTTTAATTGATTTTTGATTGCCCGATGTTTCCAATACTTTACAGCGTTCATCGTCACGGGCGAACCATGACCATGAATACCACCCGTGTAATACACGCATAAACATCAGAAATCATTGACTAAATTCTTGAGTGCCGGAGATTTGCAAACATACAATTAAGGAACAAATTATAACCAGACTCAAGAAAAATAATTTGTAGATCGCATTAAAGTAAAAAAATTAATTATAAATTAATTAATTATAAAAATGAAGTAGGTAATAAGGTTCACATTTTAACCTACTATTAATACTAAACTAACAGAGCCTAACATTCTCATTTAAAATATGTGTTCTATTACAGCATATTTTACCTTTTTTGCCAATACTTACCATTAATACTATTGAAAGCTTAACATCCTATCTAATGTAACGAAATATTCCATCCACGTAAGTATATAAGAACATCAAAAGCTATTTTATACTAAATATAAGGGGCCCTAAGACGATTGTACCGTAATGCAAAGAAGAAGAAAAAAAGATTTTTATCCCACAAAAGTATATAAATTGGTAGTGGCCTTTGCGAACGATGCGAACTTTTGCAAAATGCTCTTGAAATATTCAAGGCGAAAAAGCCTCGTTCGCCAGTATTTTTGTATGCAAATGATATAGTGCTATTGGGTGTAGTAATACGATTAGGCGTATGTGAAAGTATAATTTTGGGTATCATTGCTTATAAAGACAAATACAGGTAAATGTACGAGTCGGTATGTGCCAGGAAATTGCATACAAATGACTTTATTATATAACTAGCAACCCGCCCTCGCTTCGCTTCGGTTTCAGTCACTTAAACCCGCGTAGTTCCTGTTCCCGTAGGAATACCGGGATAAAATGTAGCCCATGTTACTCCCTGATATTATAGCTTTCCATTGGTGAAAGAATTTTTGAAATCGGCTCGGTGGTTTAAGCGTGAAAGCGTTACAAACAAACAAACATCCTTACTTTTGCATTTATAATATTAGTATGGATTAAACTGACTATGGTGAATTGAGTAGAAATATGTATTCGCACGGTGACGGAATAAGAATACACTTCAACACACTCTTTCTTATCTATGGGTGTCGTAAAAGAATAAGGCACATGATATGTAAATAATATCTATGACTTACGACTTATTTAGACTTTTTATTATTTGTTATATGTATCTCCTGTTTTCAGAGAATCTTACAATTGGAAACATACCCGGTCATTTGGGAAGCTTACATAGGGGCACGGATCCAACACGCAGAGGCCTTATTCCTTATTATTATTATTTAATAAGATTTTTTTAATCTGCCTAACCTAACAACGTCGCACGAGGCATAAATAACGTAGAGCTTAGTTAGTGACTGGACCGGGAATTTAGTCCGGCACCAGCGGCGAGGTTAGCCTCGCGACGGCGATCGCGGTCCCGGGGTGACGTCGATGGGAGAAGGTACTCCGTGGGGTATTCCGTCGGGTTGACCACTCAAAGGGACAAGGAACTTTGCACTGGTGGTCGGCCCAACGACGAAGGCGACGTGCTTTATTGGTGAGTTAGGGGGCCGCGCGCCGCCCCTCTGTCGCCCCGGACGGTACCGGGCGGCGGGTGCGCTGGCCGTAGCCCACCCCAGGTGTTTAGAAGACCCTACAAAACTAAAGATTAAAAAAGAAAAAAAGAATATGCAAGAAAAGGCAAACTCAAAGTAAAACCTTATTTTCCGTCGGGCCGACCACTGACGACAAGTCACATCTGCTCCGGTGGTCGGCCCAACAACGAGGTGACGTGGATACGGGTGGGTTATGGGCCCGCGCGCCGTCCTTTCATCGCCCCGGACGGACTGGACCGCGCGTGCGCTTACCATAGCCCACCCATAAAAAAAAAAGAAAAAAGAAAACTAATACGCGTGACACGCTGATCAAAGATTAATACTACTTAATAGCATGTACACAAAAGCATAATAAACAACGTGCAATTCGCATTTATAATATTAGTTAGGATATATATTTCAGGCGTATAAATCTTGTAACTATTGACTAATAGATTATCTTGGTTTATGTTAAGTAATATTCCATTTTACATCTAACAGACGACGATTATCATAAAAATCTAATACGTACGTATCACCGACACGTTTCTAATAACATTTCAGCAGAACGTGACGTATAATTTATACAATTTTAACGCTCACGGCGTACGACAATTGGAGAGAAAGACATTTTATTGAATATTTTACGGATACTAACGTTCGGTATTTAGGGAATTCACAGTAACTACTCAGGCTGGTTATCGCTACAGATTTTATTTTGCAAAGATATTTATTTCAGAAACCGAGATTTTTTTTAAAGTTAATACTTATTTTGCGTTGGGCATTTTTGAGATACGAAAAAACAATTTAACTTACGACACTCTTACCGTTACCTACACCTCTGTATGTTAGTCATCATCATCATCATTTCGAATCTTATATGTGCCACTATGTGCTTAAGCCTCCTCCATAATAGGAGGGTAATTGAATATAATCTCGAGATTTCCTTCTCTTGCATAGATGTTATATGCGTATTATATCCCTCAGTCGTCTTTTACAACATCCACGAATAAACTAGGGAGTGGTGAATTCGATTGTTATTCCCTCACCATACGGACAAATATCTGTCCTATGTATATAAGTATGTACATATATTGCTCCCCATTGAGCGAGAGTTGTGTTTAGGTTGAAATACAATGATAATTTAACTTAAGATTAAAAAAATAGACACGTAATTGTTCAAGTTTGCACTTCTATCGGCATTCCCGGAGTGTTCCTGTATTTTTTTCTCGAAAGATATAACGACATTGAGTGCAGAAACCATGGTTTACATAGATTTTGGTATTAACAGATGACTCGCGCTGATCGCGCATTGCATATTAAAAAAACTAAAAAACATGTATTTATAGATAACCGAACAAAAATCGTGATGTAGATAATAGGAATAGCGATATCTATCGAGTAAGGCCCGTAATCGTAATCGCGTAAATCTCAGCCACGGATGTAAAAAAATAACGCTAATTCTGTAAGAATAATGGGATGAACTATTTAAATTATTACATTGTCATCGAGTCTTGATAAACGTGCAAAGTTTCAAACTAATCCGAGGTTTAGCGGAGGATGAAAATTATATTAAAAAATTACGTTACATACAGCGTGTTAATTTATTAAATTATCTATATAAAATAAAACACAACATAACTGATATTAGTGCTTTTTTAAGTAAACTAAACTATAAAATACATTTTGAAGACGTTATGGCAGTATTTTAAATAACTTATCTTCAAACATTAGAATAGCTCTTACACAGAAAAAATGGTATTTTTTTAATGTAAGCTTTCTAGTGGCCCTACAACTCCACTGCTGACAGACACATGCAGAAAATTGACGGAAGTTCAGTTAGTGAGAGATAGACTAAGAACCGGGTAATTTTGTCCTACAATTGTCTACAGAACGGATTTTTTATAAGGTTCAGGAATGCCCCTGACGTTTACATTAAAATTTATGGATCATTTCACATTCTACAAATTGAGTTACCACCATTGTTAATGTAGCATCGACTGTATATTTAGCAATAACCCTATTGGAAAATGTTTGAACCGCTATAAATAAAAACGTATTCATTATACACGAAAAGTTTCGAATAAAAGTGATAGGAAATGTGATTATCTATGAAAATAGTCTCTACTATTTTTGTCGTACGATGGACAGTTAATGATATATTTGATGAAACGCTTTTTCCAAGATGGCGGCTAAAACTCGCGCCCCTGCGTCCTGCTATCCTAGTTTTACATTCAGGTGGCACACCTAGAACTTTCCCAAAAAGAACTCTGCACGAAGTAACTGGAGATTGATTCATTCGTCCCAGCCCATACACGTCCCCCGTCCCGCTGGGTTTGACCCTCCTCCCCAATAATCCTATTGACAATTCACCTAATATACCCTGCTGGTCAGACATCTAAATTGTATAGGGTATTATTTGGAGTTTTCCTTCCTTTACACAGATGTTATATACATTTTATATCCCTTAGTCGTCTTTTACGACATCTACAGGTGAGGTAGGAAATAGTGAATTGTATTCTTACTCCGTCACCACGCGAAATACCACACGGAGTCATTAATTCATCATCATCATCACAGTTCATAAACGTCCCACTACTGGGCTCGAGCCTCTTCCACAATCGGAGGGCAATTTACCTACTGTACCACCCTGGTGAGGCATGTTTGTACAGGGTATTACTTCCAGTTTTCCTTCTCTAGATTTATATGCATCTTATAATCCCTTAGTCGTCTTTTATGGCACCCACGGGCAAGAAAACAGATGGTGAATTGTATTCTTACTCCGCCACCCCACAGAAAAGTCATTTATTACTAATAAATATTTCTATTACCATAACTATGGCCTGTTTTAAAATGCTTTCTCATGAATATCTCACAATCAATTTATTCCTAGTTCAACAACTAATATAGATTTACATTTGGTGGATATATATAAATATTTACGACGCCTACAAAGGTCGTAAATAATAAAACGTAAATAAGTAACCTCGCCCACGTATAAATTATGGCTTTTTCAGTTATAGAGCGTAGGTCTTGTAACATTGATGCGTGAAAGTATTGTTCAATTTATTTTCACGTCTTTATATTCAGGTTTATAATAATGGGTTTGCCAGTAAATATGATTTAGCAATTAAGGAAGCGTGGGCGCCCGTATATGCCTACTGTTGGGCATAGACCTCTCTATCAGAATGAACTAAGAACAGTGCTGTGCCACATGCATCTAATCTCCTTTTAAGATGACTTTTAAGATGTCATCAATCCACCTAGTAGGGGGTCTTCCTTAATGGTTACCGATTCGACGAGTGGTTTTTTTTTTTGCCGATGGTGGCAAATGAGTAAGCAGCACACCTGATGTTAAGAGATACTGCCGCACATGCTTTACCACACTTTTGCAATACCAGGGACACAGCTAGGCCGCTGCCTACCGTGTCGAAAGTGCTTTCCTTAAACTTCGTTTAAAGAAGGCCATGTCATAGTGCTCGGGAAACAGCCTTGCCACTTCAAAGTGGAAATTCTTTATGCCGGTTACTCCCGTTCTTCTACGGATTGCCGTATTCTGAATTTTATCACGTAAAGAAGTACCGAGCACAGCCCTCTCCATTGCGTAAAAAATGTTTACCTTTTATTAAAATGCTTTGAATAGTACCTACAATTATTATTTACATAAGTTCTTAGCCTGATCTTATGCTAATATTCCCAAATATAGTTGAAAAGGTTTATGCTGAACACAGTCGCTCGTTACTCCGCCCTATTGAATATTCATAATTGATTCTATTAATGAATATTTATAAGCATAGACGGTTGATAGAATTGTTTTATGATGCTTCTAGCATTTCAGGTGATTATAATAAAAATATTTGTTTAGTCATTTACTTAGTATAATTTCACGATGTCTAAATGCCAACCCTCTAGACTAGCGTGATTAATTTCAAGCTTAAATTCTCCACAGTGGTAGGAAAATTCATCTACTCCATCGTGTTGGTGAGATGGATTCGTTTATAATTTTATTTCGATTTGTTGTTTTTTGTTGTGATGTGTCACATACACACTTTTTATTTCTATTTGCCGCAAATGACTTTGACAGCTGGTTCCGGATAATTGGTGGGCGCTTAACCCTTTCAGCCCGGAGAAAATATACTAAGCGACATTGCCGAAGACCTCGGCTTGGGGTTTTACGGCAGGCAATATTCCCACCTTTGCAGTTTTGACTTTTACGTGATATGCACCTTGATGGCTGTCACGAAGTCACGTATTAATAATTATATTAATATCTTATATTATGTAATTACGTAATTATTTTATGTTGCCTCGCAGGCTGTTTAAACACTTAGTTGGACGGATGTGATAAAATTGTCATTCTCGCTTTCAAAAGAATGGGTTAGAACCGTATTGCTTTCTTAGCATAACGCTACATATCAATTCCATCCGCAGACCATAGATGATGTGTTCGTCAGTAATATACCTACAGTAAAAATCATACTCCACTACCCTAACATAAATTACGATAAAGACACTAATTCGCGTGAATGAATTTAAGCTATGACGGTATTAACTCGGCTTCCATTTTTGCAATAAAAAAATACTGGCTGCAACCCCAAAATTCCCTGACACGGAACGTTTATAGTGTAATAATCCGGATAAACTCTAGAGGCATAAATTCTAGCTATATTGGCTGTTACGCACAAAATCACCAATTTGTATGCCAACATTGGCTTCCTTTACTATTCAACAGGCGGTTTTGGAACGAGTCACATTGAATCATAAAGAAGATAGACCGATTCAATCATGACGAAATAAAAATAATTACATTGTATAATCAAAGAATCTTACTACTTTCAATATCTGCAGGGCAACACTATTAATAAATTATTATTAATTAGTTATAACACCTAGTGCTATCGCCAATACGCCTAAAAAGCGTGGCATGGCATAAAGCCATTATTGGCAAAAAAATGGAAGAATGCCTTAAGAAATAACACATGGAAATGGCAATGTTGGGAAAAAGATATTCGTGCGGCGACCACGAATCAGGCTGCGCTGCGTAGGACTCCTACCTTATATCAAACAGCGGGCGTCTACGAGCTGATGGATGGAAGAATAGATTAATTAGTTAATTGTATGTATATTATTGGTAAATTATTAATTTAATTAATTGTTATATTATTCAAATGAAATCACAAAAAAATCGCTAAATAAAGAGTACTCACATATTATATAAAATGTTTTGAAAACATAGACGTGATTTCTTTAATAAAATCCAATTATTTCAAATAGTAATTTTAAATCGAAAGGGCACAGCGTGCATTGTGAATTTAAAATAATACTTTAATAAAATTAAACTTTCAGATATCAATACAAAACAATTCAACATTAAACGAAAAGTTAATTTATAACCGTCACAAATTGCGGCACAATTAAATCATTTAGCTCCACAAATTAATTCGAAACACATTACTTAGAACGTCTTACGCAGTAAATATCAATTAAAATTTAAGCAAGAACGAAAATTGAGACAAGACTATGGTCAGGGGAACCGCAACGCGAGAGCGACAAATAGAAAATGAGATAGGCTTAATTACCAAACCTCAAGTCTACAATACAATAGTTATACAAACCATTTTCGTATAATACAAGACTTTGAAGTGTAATGACCAAAAACTGACAAGCATTATTTGTGTAGAACCTTATGCGGGCTTACAGCTGTGGAATGTGTATCTACAAGACGATTTGCTAATAAATAATTCAAATTTTCAAATATACATAGCTCTTGGAACCAAGTTCTCCCTGATTCTCGTTGCACTAAATATTGATGCAACTTGACCGAGCTCTGTTACTAAAATATATTTAGGTTACAAAGCCCGTCGATATCAATTGTTAGTTCCAATGCAAATGCTATTTTTTCTATTACTGTAGTATATTTAAGACACAAGTTCTTTAATGATTTCTGATGTACACATTACACATTAAACTATTTTTACGAATTTTAATGCGTTTGTATTTGATTTGCCATTATCCGACGTTTCGAATACTTTTTAGCGTTCATGGTCACATTACCTATTTATTTTTTAAGAGTTGCGTACGTACGTGCAGTATAGTGACCTTGTACATTACGGAACGGTTCCGGCGTAAGCTCCATTAGACTCCAATCGAAATGCTTCACTTTTTGTGCGTGAACTTACTTTCTATACGTTATTATTCTAAGGTATTGTTATTATTTATTAAATCTTTGTAATGACTACTGAGAAGGAGGCTCAAGCTCATTGGAAAGCATATGCAGTATGCACTTAAATGAATTAATTAATATTTACTCATACCTTTATTCATATTTATTCGGAATGAAATCTAATTTGAAACTCTACATTTAATATAAAATAACTATATTAAATTTCATTCAAAAAGACCGAAATCGGCTTAAAACTCATTCATTCATCTAAAATTTAACACAAAGGCGAGTAAACAACCGTCGTGTGCGCTGAATAGAATTCAAAGAGTAGCCATTGGAGAATACAATGAAAATCACAGGTTGGCTGGATTGTGTGGAAAATTCACCTTGTTTAAAAAGTCACAAAGTGTTTGCTTATTTTCAACTGTAAAGAACGTGATATATTGTGGTTAAATACTGCATTTTTATTCTGTATGAGGTAATATTCTCTTTCTTCGTCAGTTCGTAAACGTCTTATGATGGTCAGATTGGTAGTTTTATTTTTTTTTCATTCCTTATAATAAATCTCAACTAACCTAAATTTTTAGTACTGTGGATAGTTTGAGCAGATACTTGAGAGTGAAACAAATACTAGTGAATTTTTGTAAGTTTTATGTGATAAAACCTCACTGTCGACAGTCTTCCGTCTAACAGCTGCGGGCCGGTCCGTCCCGCGTAGTACCACATTCACACACAAATCGACGTCTGAGTTATCGCAATTTATTACCTTCCTTGGTGAACGAGAGAGTCAAAAGATCAACTTTCTGAGGATTTTGAGTGGTGTATTTTGGTGACGCCTTTAATATCAGCGAGCTTCATTGCATGCATTCACACTGCCTTCACTTTTTTCACGATAGGCAGCAGCCTAGCAGAGAACCATAAGCGGCAGTATTACTTAGTCTTAGGTGTACTGTTTTCTCATTTGCCAGCAGCAGCAATAAACAAAGTGTTGACGTTTTATTCATCATTTTAACTGATTTTGTTCAAATTGGTCAAAGACAACTTTGGTCTAGAAAGTTTGCTCACAAAATTTTGCTCAGAAATTTCTTTACTCAAAAAATTATATTCGGAAATTCCTTCAAAGATTCCAAGGTCGAACAAAGTTACACTATTTATTAATGTGGACTGTCAGTTTTATAAATTAAATAAAAAAATCCATATGTACAGACTCTTCAATAAAAATAATTCAAACGCTTAACACACTTTCGTAATTAATAAACTTGTTTTTCTTTTTATTTCGAAATGCAAATATTGCCAGAGAGTTCCAATTAGCCGATTTAGTTTTAAATTTTTCATTTTACTATGAACACGAGGCCTTTGGCACGGTGCATGGTTTGGTGGTGTGAGAATTTCAATTAGCGAGGATTCACTTTTCACCGAGATTCGTGCCAAAATATAGGCTTTGCCGTATTTCGGTAATATTAAATGAGGCACAATACGATACCTACCAATGAACTTTTATCGAGAGTATTTTCTTGAACGCGTGTGTCTTGAAAAGGCGTAGCTTGACAAATTAAAAACTTATTATAAACAAAACTATTTCTACGGATCTTATTGCTTTTGCATTGCACAATCTAATAACTTCAAGAAAATTTCACATGACCTTATGGTAACGCTAACGTCTTCTTCTTCTTCATGTTTAATGGCAGTGAGCTGCAATAATATGAGCTATTGGTGGCAGTGTCGAGTTCTTCGGCTTCTTCTTCTTCTTCTTGAGTAATGGCAATAAGCTACAATTATGAGCTATTGGTGCCAGTGTCCAGTTATAATGTATATTCTTCACTTCTTCAGTCTTCGTGATTAGGTGCTAACAACCAATCCATGGTTCCTCTGGGCATTTTGGCAGAATATAAAAATGCATGCAATTCACTGTTATATCCTATTCACTATATTTCAACATTTTGTCCGCATTATCCATACTAATATTATAAATGCGAAAGTAAGGATGTTTGTTTGTTTGTTTGTTTGTAACGCTTTCACGCTTAAACCGCTGAATCGATTTCAAAAATTCTTTCACCAATGGAAAGCTATAATATCAGGGAGTAACATAGGCTATATTTTATCCCGGTATTCCCACAGGAACGGGAACTACGCCGTGAGTAAAGCGACTGAAACCGAAGCGAAGCGAGGGCGGGTTGCTAGTATTACATAAAATATCAGCAAAATTATTTAATATAACACAGTAAAACACTAAAATAATGAAAAAAAAAAAGAAAAATTATTCACGCCTTTAGTCTTCATAACGCTAACGTCAATGTCACTTCATATTTGTGCCGATATTATTGTAGCTCATTGCCATCAAACAAGAAGAAGAAGAAGAAATGTCAAACACTAAATAAATGTAAAAAGTTTTAATTTACCCATATTAAGATCGAAAGTTTAAATATGCAAAAATAACAACTGTTTGTTCACATTTTAAAAATTTTACTCACTTCTCACACTTCTGTCGACATAGAAGTGAATACTTAAAACTATGTACTGAAGTTAAAACTTAAAATTGTGAACTGAAGGGAAAACTGAAAGCTGTCGGTACAGAAGTGAACACTTAAAACTGTGAACAAACATGCCTGTCCTCGTGACTGCTTTGTTCTTTTTTTATTTATTCTATTATTTTTATATTTACGTAAAGTTAATTCACAGATATAAAACATACGCAGACAGGCGAACAACATATGTGCAATCGCTATTTTAATGGCAGCTATAACAGTGTAAGCAGAGAATGAGATAATCCAAACTGTAAACTACTCACAAACTTCGGTGCTTACCTAACTCAGTACGGAAGTCTGTGGTTATCTGTTTCTAATAACTGTTTCTTCTCAGCTTACGAGGTAAGTTTTTCACGAAATAGATTGGATTTCTTCTTCACGTTCGAATATACACTAGCATTTCCTTATATTTGAAAAACTATTATTTATATGAAGTAACTACATTCTTCTGTCTTATACTCTTAAAAGACGTTACAAAAATCTCTCGTGAAGTTCCTTTAAAAATTATCGAGACTGCAATATCTACCTACTTGTCAAACTTCATTTTAACAGTAATATTTTAGAAGAATCATCATCATCATCGCAGCCCCCACACGTCCCACTGTTGAGCTCGGGCCTCCTCCATAATAGGAGGGAATTTGACCTACTGTAACATACTGGTCAGACATGTAGGTAAAGGGTTTCATTTCGAGTTTTCCTTCTCATGCACAGATGTTATATGCATATTATATCCCATAGTCGTCTTTTATGACATCCACGGGTAAGATAGGGAGAGGTGAATTGTTTTCTTACTCCGTCACCATACGAAAAGAAGAATAATGGTATGAATAGAAGTAGTATTTTTTAAAATAATTAATATATTGCAGTAGGTTTATTTTTAATAATTTTTCCGTGTGGTAACGGGGTAAGAATACAATTTACCATCTTCTTTCTTATCCGCGGGTATTGTTAAACGACCACTAGGGGATTACAATATGCAGATAACGTCTATGCAAGGGAACGAAAACTCGAAATAAAACCTTATACCATTCCTTTGACCAGCGTGCTATAATAGCTCAATTTCCTTCGTATTATGCAGCAAGCTGGGGCCCTGCAATAGGACGCATATAAGCCAAGATGATGATACTTTCTTATTTCCATATAGTGACGGAGTAAGAATACAGTCAGACCCAGTCTCTTACTCATGGGTGTCGTAAAAGAAGACTATAGGGTATAATGTGCACATAACATCTATGCAGATGACATCTCTGTATCAAGGTGTTTCATCGGGGTGGTATAATAGAACAATTTTTCTCTCACAGGGGTTTTTTTTTTTGGTTGAGTTGCGGGCAGAGCACTCCTCGCACCACTCCATCCGGGGCGACAGAGGGGCGTAAGCACGCACACCCGCAACCCACCCGTGCAACATGTCGCCTTTGTCGTTGGGCCGACCACCGGAGCAGGGTGACTTGACGTCAGTGGTCGGCCCGACGGAATACCCTCTATTTGGGGTACCCTCCCATCGACCGACGTTCCCCCCTCGGGGAGGACGTCGGTCTTTCCTGACGCAATTCGCCTCTCGACGGGTGACAAAAGATAATTTTCTCTCACAGCGGTAAGAGAAAATGATGATGCTGAGGAAAATACTTATTGAATTGAGGTGAAACGGGTTGATATTTGAATTCGAGTTTTCCTTCTCTTGCATAGATGTTATATGCATGTTATATCACTTAATAGTTTTTACGACATCTACGGACAAGATAGAGTGGTGAATTGTATTCTTACTCCGTCACCACACGGATAATCGAAAAGTATATAAAAACTAGCAACCCGCCCTCGCTTCGCTTCAGTTTCATTTGCTTTACCCACGTAGTACCCGTGGAAATACCGGGATAAAATATAGCCTATGTTATTCCCTGATATTATAGCTTTCCATTAGTGAAAGATTTTTTGAAATCGGTTCAGTGGTTTAAGCGTGAAAGCGTAGCAAACAAACAAACTTACTTTTGCATTCATAATATCAGTAAGGATAATAGTATATCAAATGTACAATCTCAATTACAATAGAATTTTAATTATCCACAATACATTCCCATTAAAATTACTTAATTTATATAGCGCCAAAACACAGTAGGGATCGTTCGTTATCATCTAGTTAGTTTTCGCTAGTTTTCAATAAACCAAACCGCAGCCCAATAAATATATAATGGATTACGAAACCCTTTCATTAAATTGATCGTTATATACAAGTTCTGAAGTTTCCAAACTAGGATTTGCAATATTTAGTAACATTGTACATTATTGAGTGTGAAGCCGCGACTGCCATTATAAGTTTTAATTTAACGTTTTCCTAAATAAATCATGTCAGCTCCTCCACGTCCGACTACCGGCCTCGAGCCTTCACCACAATGGAGGTCAAATTGACCTTCTATACCACGCTGGTCATTAGGATTTTTATTTCAAGTTTTTTTTCTATTAAGTAGACGTTATCCATATATTATAATCCCTTAGTCGTCTTTTACGACATCCATAGGCAAGATAGAGTGGTGAATTGCATTATTATACCGTCACCACACGGAAAAATATACATAAAAATATCATCATCATCGCAGCCCTCATACGTCCCACTGTTGGGCTCGGGCCTCCTCCACAATCGGAGGGAATTTGACATACCATGCTGGTCAGACATGTTGGTATAGGGTTTCATTTAGGGTTTTCCTTCTGTTGCATAGATGTTAGGTGCATATTATATCCCTTAGTCGTCTTTTACGACATCCCTGGGCAACACACGGAAAAATACTAATTAATTATTTAAAAAAAATACTACTTCTATTCATTCCACGCTGGTCAGACGGATTCCACTTGAAGTTTCTCTTCTCTTGCATAGATGTAAACTACGTATAATATAATATATGATGCCGATGATGATCATCATTTTCTGAGATGAGATTTAAGAACAGCATGAAAATATACTGCTTAATTTTCCACTAAAAAAATATGTGTGAAATCTATGGAAAGAACTGTTTTCTCGTATGAGTAATTAACGGCCCGCCTTAACTCTGCTTCGGTGCCAGCTAATTCGCTCCCGTATTTAAAGTTTTAACCATCTATAGATCTTACCACATAGCATCGTATAGTCCCCCTACATATAGTAAGAGTGAAGTGAAAATAAAGCTGATGCAGCACGTCCGCCATACGCATGAATTTAAGGACTAGCCTTTCCGAGATGAGAGCCTAAAGTCCAATAAGTGTCAAGAACTAGGATAAATTTTTATATACTTCAATAGTAAAAACTCACCATGTTAATATAAGTTCAATGAAGGTTCATACCAACCTACAGCGCCCGTGCCGCTGGTTCGAATCCCACGCAGGACAACACATTATGCAATTCATAATTTGTCGTTTTGAATCCGAATGTAATTTGTGTCCGCTTATAATATATTTTAAAGTCCTCCGCAATATAAGAATTATTTTCGTAATTATTTTTAAAAAAAAAACAAGATAAACAATACTTATTAAAAGTCGAGATGAACCAAATACGCATTATTAATATAACTCTGACACTACACCACTCTTAAGATCTACCATGCCAGGGTTCAATTCCAATGCAGGACAATACTTAATGCGATCAACAAATTGATCTCCTGAGTCTGGATGTAATTTGTCGCCGTTAATTACATATTTATAGGATTATTTCTTTAGTGTACGGTGTTGCCGATTAAAAAACTGAAAACTACTGGTCAGATCTTGTTTAAATTTAGAGCGTGGTAAAGTATGTCCTAAAGTATGATCTAAAAAACATGAATCCTCAAAATTGCTTCATTATTGGTTGAATGATCGTGTAACATATATATACAGTCGAATTGAGAACCACGTCCGTTTTTAAATTGGTTAAAAAGTTAAATCCCGCGCAAAAACGTCTATAATTTTCGCTTTTTTTTTTTTTTGTGAGTGGGTCGCGGTCGGCGCGCCTCCGCACCACTCCGTCCGGGGCGACAGAGGGGCTTAAGCACGCAACTCCCGCGACCCACCCAAAAACCACGTCGCCTTCGTCGTTGGGCCGACCACTGGAGAAGCGTTAACTTGTCGTCAGTGGTCGGCTCGACGGAATACCCCTATTGGGGTACCCTCCCATCGACCGACGTCCCCCCCTCGGGGAGAACGTCGGTCTTTCCTCACGCGGTCGGCCTCTCGGTGGGTGACGGACTAATCCCCGGTCACGTAACCCGCGGCCTCGGCTAGGGATAATTTTCGCTTAGTTTATATTAGAAACGATTTAAATAAGCACTTGCAACACTCAGCTTTAATGAACCGAAATTATACATAAGTAATTACTGTAATTAAAATCATTTACTCCCAACCAAAATATACAAGGGTCTTAATTACGAACATATAATTTAAAACGCATATATACCAGCATAGCAATATATTTTGCGAACCGCACCGCTTGCTACGTTTGCGTAGATCATTAAAAAAAATGTAATACTCCAGCGAATTACTTAATGACAATGTCTATTTCTTACCAAATTTAATTTATATAACTAAATTTGGTGATCATTTGGTGAAACGCGTATTATAATTTAAAAAAACTGCGTTTTATGATTGCAACCAACGCTTACACTGCTCGTACCAGGAAATAGTCCGTCACCCGCAGAGACGCTGACCGCGCTAAGAGAGACCGGGAAGGGCGTTAGGGAGAAACAATACTCCAAAGAGTATCCCGGCGGGCTGGCCACGGACGACAAGGAACTCTGTAACAATGATCGGCTCAATGGCCAAGGACAGTGAATACGGTGGATTAAGGCGTCGTGCAAAGGGTTTCTCCTCCTTTCCGGACATAATGGACCGCGGAAAAAAAATTGCTCGTGGGTGTCGTAAAAATGAGTAAGAGATTTACAACTAAGTAAGAAATCAACACCATATGGTCAGTCACACGGTAAGTCAACAATCACATTTTCAAGGAGGGTTGACAACAGGCCGGTCATAAAATGGCGAATAACTTTTGCAATATGTACTTTGAAAGAAAAGTACATACTGTGTCAACCACAAGTAAGAACAAGATGGCGATATGTATTAAGGGTGTCAAATGCTCAAACTTTCGAGTGAATATTGACCATTATCGACAATTTCACAGCTTTAATCCAATTTAGGATTCAAAGTGTTAGATAAAACGCTTTACGACCATATTTGAATAGAAAATATACAAGATTCATCTCTATGATTGTTCTCTAAAACAAATATTAACAACAATACAAATATTTACATAATAAAGATTTGATAAAAATATAAATAATAATTAATTTCAGAAATGCCGAATGACCACAAAACATATCACAACATCGAACAATACAAATTCAGCAATAGAATACAGCCGCGAAAACGTTTAACAAAACAGAAAACATAAATCTGTGTCAATACCAATTAACCGTGGCCCACAAACCGAAAGCAAAAACACTGAATATAAATCAACAAACACAGTGTTATTTGATTGTTAATTGGTGAGGCCAATACCACTCTTGTTTAGTGAATACTTGCAACTATAGAAAATTTTTAGCCAAAACTCTGAGACTTAAAATTGCTGACATAAATTGAGACTATAAATTGCTGACTATAACATGCTAAATTGTTTATAAAAACTTGTTAAGGAGTAAAAAATTATTGTCACACGCGAGACTCGAACCCATCCGAAATCCGTTCCAATCCGTTCAAATAATTCGCTCTCAATTTTTTTAAAACCTTTGATGACAGACGAGTTGCTGACGTGACAGCCCAATAATACCAGGGGTATGCCTATCTGCCGGGCTGGCCACGCACGACAAGGAACTTGGTACCGATGGTAGACCCAATGGCGTAGGTGAGGAAATACGGTGGGTTATGGGGCCGCATTCCGCTCTTTCCTCACCCCGGACGGAACGGATGGTGTGTGCGCTCACCATTACCCTTCCAAAAAAAATGGGTGTGCCTATCATGAGAGAAGAGGTGTCTTAAAGTTCTCTAAAAATTAACATGCCATGGTGTTCGGGAAACACCGCAGCAGGTTTCCAAAACCTGGACGCACGTGGGAGGGTCGAAGACGATATCAGTTGCCGGTCGTTTATGTGAATCATACTGTCGTGTTGAATGGTATGATATTAAAAACGAAACGTTGATGCTATGTTAAACCCCTCCACAGAGCATTCCTAAATAAAGAGTTCCGAAGATCTAGATGACGCTCCGATGACTCTAATCCGTCTGAAAGTTTGGGATAAAGAATTCGAATAAAACGTCTTTGCCGACAATCAAGCGGGTCCAATTAAGCACCAACTTATAGACGTGAGTACTAATTTTCATGTGGAAGAACTTATGCTCTCTCTGTACAAAACAAGTCGCTGTCACAGAGTGAAGTACCACTTGGCTCTACTCAAGACGATCAGCTTTTTGCTCACCAATTTGGCTTTGTTTTCCAAATGACTCTCAAACTGAACTTTATTGGATATTTTGACCTATTCTTATCCCAATTACTTGGACTATATTCAATATGTACTCTTATTTCGTAGTACAAATTGAATAGAGTCCAAGTAATGACCGGCCGCCTGTCATCAATCTTTTTTGGAAATGCATTTGTTGACCAGATATCATCAAATGAAATTGACCCAAGTATATGTAAAGCTCTTGTCATCTTTTACGACAACTATCTCGTAATTATAATGACCCTATATTACTGCAGAGTATAAAATATTAACATATCAAATTACAAGAAATTCAGACCTTTTTTTTGGGGGTGGGTTACGGTCGGCGCACTCCGCGCTCCGCTCCATCTGGAGCGACAGAGGGGCGTAAGCACGCACACCGGTAACCCACCCGTGACACGTCGCCTTCATCATTGGGCAAATCACCGGAGCAGGGTGACTTGTGGTCAGTGGAGAAGTACCCCTTTTCAGGGAGGACGTCGGTCTTTCCTCGCGCGGTCGGCCTCTCGGTGGGTGACGGATTAATTCCCCGATCCAGTCACCCGCGGCATAGAAATTCAGTCCTGTAGTTTTATGCACGATTCGCAAACAAATGAATGGTAAGGCAAAAATTCAATAATAAAATGGTATAACACTCAAATAACTTCAATGCGCACATTTTGTCTCGCTCATATTTTATCGATTTTATAAAAATTGTTTATAAATACCAGCGATAACTGCCAAAAATGATAAAAACATCTAAGCTTTTTGCATAGATTAATCGCCAAATTATTCGTAAGGTAAATACGTAATTTGCCGTGTGGTGACGGAGTAAGAATACAATTCACCACTCCCTATCTTGCCCGTGGATGTTGTACAAGACAACTAAGGGATATAATATGCACATAAGATCTGTGCAAGAGAAGGAAAACTCGAAATGAAACCCTATACCACTATGTCTGACCAGCATGGTATAGTAGGTTAAATTCCCTGCCATTGTGGAGAAGGCCCGAGCCCAAGAGTGGGACGTATGTGGGCTGCGATGATGATGATGATGATAATGATAATGATAATGATGATGAAATATGTAATTTGAAAATTATAGTGGACGCTACTATATACTTTACACATTTTTCTGGTGAATTTTAAATTTATGATATTTTGATTCGAGATATCTAATTCAATGATGATATATTTATTATTATTCTTAAATCGAAAAACATCCATAAAACTTGATACATTTATTTTTGTGTTATTTAAAAAATTCAAAATATGTGGTAAATTTAATTTATCGTTGTCAAATTTAATTTAAATAACTAAATACTACGAAAATTAACATGATGTTATTTCAATAAATCAACTACAATTAGCTATATATATATATATATATATTACACACTAAATGGAACAACTCCACCTTTCTGCGCATTGAAATAAGAAACGTTATAATATTAACAAAAATCATATTAGATACACAAAGGGAATTTATTAACGCTGCCGAATGACTAATCTGAATCAGTATTATCTAAATAAATGACGTTCTATCGTCGAAGCATTATGACGAACACAACGGCGTTGGTTATAACACGAAATTGATAGATCGACACCTATTGCAATACACAATAACGCCATAAATCACCTTATGAAGATTTTTTTTTATACGTTCCTGAATTTAATAGAATAGCAGGTGTAACAGATGAAGCTGTCTAGAAAACACTTTAAAAAAACAAGATAAATGAATTTGCTACAGCAATTTTCTATTTAAAATAGATTTAAATTGTTTTGATCGAAATACGCTACTTTCTGTGTGTTGACAGAGTAAGAGTACACTAATCACCTTTCTTGCCCATGGGGGTCGCAATAGACGCCTAAAGGATATAATATGCATATAACATATATGCAAGAGAAGGAAAAAAATTAACTAAAACTTTTAGGGATAGAAAGTTTTATCAATATTTTCTCATTATTATAAGGCCCCACACCTGACCACGAGAAATTTTATTTAATAATAAATAATGCCTCTAATCTCTTTCATCACCGTCCAATACTGAACGGAGGCCTCCGTAATGGGACGCCACAAAGTGCGTTCCTGTACCGCCTGCATCCAACGACGCCTAACTACTTTCACCAAGTCAGCGGGTCCACCTATTGTGGTGGCGTCCTACACTGTGTCATCCGATACGAGATCCTTTCTTCCCCAGTGGCTGTCGATTCGTCGAGCGATGTATCCTGTTCATTGCCACTTTAGAGTGCTAATTCTTCGTGCTATGTCGGTTTCACCCATTCTTACTTCTACGAATATCCGTATTTGGGTTTCTCTCTCACCGAAAAATCCCAAGCATAGCCCGCACCATAACATGCTTACCTCTTTCATATTAAACTAATTTCTTTTACATAAATATTACCTATACCTCATTTCAAAATATCATTCGTTTGGCAACTTGATAGTTATCTTGGTAGAAGTCATTAAGCTTTGCCTTCTAATGTCTGTAGATGAATAATATATATATATATATAACTCTCTTTGACCCTAAATTAATACTACTTCCATTAAAATCTCTTGAAATTCGCGAGAGTCGTCATGTCGATTCAAAGATAAAACAAAACAAATTAAAACTTTAGAACTTAATTTTCATCTATAGAGCCGAAACAGATTTTGTCGTCGTGAAAAAGTCATTGGACGGTCATAGACCGTAAGCAATTTGATGCCGACTATATTATTTTACTTTATAGTAGTTTCTTACCAACTATAATTTACTGAAATAACTAATTTCTTTTTTAAGTTTTTAACATAACATGATACAAGTTTCTTTTTTATTGGCGATGGTGGTAAACGAGCAAACAGCACACATGATGGTAAGTGAAACTGCCGTACATGGACCTTTGCAATACCAATGGCACAGCTAGGAAGTTGTCTGCCGTGAAGAAAATGCTCTTTTTAAACCTTCTCGGGAAATACAGCAGCAGGTCGATCATTCCAGAGCCTGCGCGTATTTGGGAAATGTGGTAAATGGAAAATGGTTCATAGTGGTGAAGGAATACAATTCACCTAAGGGATATAATACGCATATAACATCTATGCAAGAGAAGAAAAACTCGAAATAAAACTCTATACTAACCTGTCTGACCAGCATGGTATAGTAAGGTTAATTTCCATCCTATTGTGGAGGAGACTCAAGCCTAACAGTGGGCCGTATATGAGCTGAAATGAAATGATGATGTAAACGAGTTTCTTGAAACCAAAATGGCGAAATTAAAAAAGATTTCACAAATTTATTAACGTCTCATTAGTAAAAAATACATTTCTAATCAAAATACTCGTGTCATCAGCATTAATTTAAAGGCTCAAGCCGACCACGGAGGACAAGGAACTCGTACCGGTGGTCGGCCCAACGACGAAGGCGACGTGCGGGTTATAGGGCCGCGCGTCGTCCCTCTGTCGCCCCGGACGGAGCCGAGCGAAGGATGCGCTAAACATAGCCCACCGCAAAAAAAAATACTTTAAAGGCTACGACTAAACTATTTACGAATGGTTTTCTCTATTTTATGTTATTTTTCTCTCCTTACCTATACATTTTTCTTGATATTTTCTTTTTATATTTCTTCTTCTTTTATACTTTCTTTATAAATAAAATTTATAGTAAACTAAGTGATGTCATCATCGTCATCGGCTCGTATACGTCCCACGGCTGGGCTTGAACCTCCACCACAATAGGAGGGACTTTGAAACTACTATACCACTCTGGTCAGCAGGTTGGTATAGACTTTTGTTTTGAGTTTTCCTACCCTGGCATAACTATTATATCCCATAGTCATCAGATGTAGGTACGTTTACGTTATAAATATAATTTAAAGACTATAGAAACTCATAAACCGAATTAAGATTGGAATTCTGCCTGATAAGCGTGACCATTACGACCTTATCCTCCTTTTGTTGTGTTATGTTAATAGATGGATGAACGGATAGATGAAGTTAAAACGCAAAGCAATATATGTGTCATGGACCGATATATCTTAATTTTAAAACACATGTGCATTTAAGAAAGTCTTGTTATTTACCATAAAATGGAAAATTATATAAACGTTGAATTTAAAAAACGGAGTGTAATACTGACCTTAAACATGAAAGTTATTAAACTATGAAAAGACAGAAAAAAACGCATTGAAAAGATATTCCACGTTCCGTGTATTTGCCAAGGTTTATTTTAACATTCTGATCTCGCGGAAGGAGGCGGCGGATCGCCTGCGCGAGGAGCGCAGCCTCGATGAGGAAATCCGCCGCCGGCGACTGGGGCGGAGCAGGCGCAACTATCTGCGCCTCATGCCGCCCTAGCCGAGGCCGCGGGTGACGTGACCGGGGATTAGTCCGTCACCGGCTGAGAGGCCGACCGCGTGAGGAAAGACCGACCCGAGGGGGGGACGTCGGTCGATGGGAGGGTACCCCAATAAGGGGGTATTCCGTCGGGCCGACCACTGACGACAAGTTAACACTGCTCCAGTGGTCGGCCCAACGACGAAGGCGACGTGGTTTTTGGATGGGTCGAGGGAGTTGCGTGCTTAAGCCCCTCTGTCGCCCCGGATGGAGTGGTGCGGAGGCGTGCCGACCGCGACCCACCCACAAAAAAAAAAATGGTTTATTTTAACACAACGAGTCGGTTTCGTTTGATAATAAATATTACTTAAACTTGTTATAATTTATAACAATACAAAGCTATATAAATATGTTTAGTGTGTTAGAAATGATTATCATACTGCTTACTAAAAGTAATGTTTACTGAAGCAAAATATAACAATACTTAGATACCAAAAGTTGATTTTCATCACACAAAAGACAGTTTTATCGTTGAAACTCTTGTCGTAAACAACACTAGATCAATAGACCCAATGAAAAGGTTATTCACTAGCAATTAAAATATTCAGTACGTTCAATGAGTACTTAACAGTCTGCCATTTAAGTATATTCTACATTTAAATGGTGCGCCATTTTAGTTACATTTAAATTTACTGTTAAAATCTCCAATTGTGCAAAATGCGATAGTGTGGAGAACGTTTGCTATTTGTTAATAGAATGTGCTAGAATATACAACGTATATCAAAGAGAATTTGATAAATGTATTTAATCTTTTTAGAAGTTGATATTTTGCAGAATTCGAAGTCGAATGACGTGGCCTGCCCCCCTTGCCATTTGAACATGCTAATTCTTCGGTCTATGTCAATTTCATACATTCTTTTACAGATTTCCCGATCACGGATTTAATGACATAAAAATAATCTCTCCATCGCGCTCTCCATATCACTTTAATATATATTATATTTATATATAATGAATAATTCACCACCCCATCCTTTGCCATTATGTGTCGTTAAAGACGACTTAGAGATTCAATATTCGTATAACATAAACGCAAGAGAAAGTAAACTCGATATAAAATCCTATACCAACACGTCTGACCAGCACGGTATAGTAGGTCAATTTACCTCCCAACGTTGAGGAGGCCCGAGCCCAATAGTGGGATCTATGAGAGCTGAGATGATGACATTATGTTGGATAAAAACCATGCGACAACAACATATCGACTTCAGCTGAAGATAGGCTTCTCCAACGACCAGGCTCTAATCACCTCGCTTTGGTAATCATCAAATCTTATGTGGTATTATGATTTTCTTAGGAGAGCTCTACTTCTCATTTCTCTGGATATTACCCTAGGTTTTAACAACTTAGGTTTTACAAGACATGGAGGCCTTTTTACTTGATAAAGATATTTATAATTTCTTGGTTCTTCAATTCATTTTAAATCGCGGTTAATTCAGATTCCTTACTAGATCATACGGGTTATAATGTTGAAAAGATTAATTGCACTGATCTATAATAATTATTTCTCATATTAATAACGAGAATTTTGATAAAATCTAATCATATTAATTGGTTTTTATTTCAAAAACAAAAGAATGGATCTTTGGCTGATATAATATCGTTAACGTTTCTTTTTATCGAATATATATTTTAAGAAGTAATTCCACATTCTCACTTTAACACCTGTAATCTACGATCTACAATATCGCCAAAGATTGTCCTATGTTTGACCCTCAGGAGTCCCGGGTAATACTTTTAATTGTTTTAACACTCGCAACCAATTTATTTAGAAAAGAAAAACGAGGGTTCTACAACGAGGGTACACCCTTCTATACGAAATGGAAGACATGAAGCAAAATTATTTTAAATTGAAGCAAGGTAGATCCTCCACTTGCCCGCAGTTAATCAATACCGCATACCACAAAAAGAAAACAATATAGGATAGTACGCGCATTTGAAGCCGAACTGAGTCCTAAGGATGCCTCGTACAGAGGCAAAACGCGTGTCGAAATTATATTCAAAGATCTGCGGAGAATTGAAATTTCGAAATTTGGAGGTAGCTCATTGCATAGGAGTATGAAGACCTTCTTATATACTATTCTACTTTGATGCCATCCCGTATTTTCTTTCTTTCTTGAGATATGCGGTGTATTAATTAATAGTTGGAAAGTGGTAGGTAGCTAAATCGATTCATAAGCAATTAAATAAGAAGATATATAGGTACGAAAGGCGATTAATCGAATATATCTAATTTAATAATAACCTCTGTCCGTATAGACCCCACTAGTAGGCTCCAGTCTTCTTTACAATGAGAGGAAAATTGCCCTCCTATTCCACGCTCGTGAAACACGTTGGTATAGGTTTTTATATTGAGTTCTCTCATGCAAATTTCAATTTCAAAATATTTTTTTATGCATTAACCCCGCGGGACAATTACATATTGTAATTTTTTACAATTTAGCTAAAGTCATCACATGATTGGAACGCGACTACACTGAGAACATTCGGCAAGAACCTCAGTATCCGATGATGCCGCTTAGTTATCTTTTTCGACATCCACGGGCCAGAGAGGGAGTGGTTAATTTTGTTCTTATTCCATACCTACACGGAAGATTCAGTAAAACTCAGTTACCACACGGATTAAGTAAGTAGCACGACTGAATTGAACAAAGTGAATTCACAAATACATGTATGAATGCTACCACGGTATCTACATGTGCGGTTTCATAGGATAATATAATAAACCCTTTTGACTTGTCCGTCAAAGAGTACTACCCAAGGATACTACGAGAATGTGCATATTTTATCGGGGGGAAAAATGAACGGCTGCTACTCAAGTTACAGCGGGTACATATTCACTGAATTTTCGTCATCATAATTCGGATATTCGCTTGTGAATATAGGAAAATGTCCTTCTTCTATTTTTACTAAGGATTAGTTTATAAATACGTTAAATTTGCGATTATTAACGACGATAGGCGATTTAATGTATGATTTAAAATCTAGTGACGGAGTAAAAATACAATTTACTAACTCCTATCTAATGCGTGGGTGTCGTATAAGCCGTTTAAAGGATATGCAGATAAGATTTATGCAAGAGAAGTATATTTCGACATAAAAGCCTTAGGCCAATGCATCTGACCAGCGCGGTATAGTAGGTCAATTTCCCTTTCTTTGAGGAGAAGGCCCAACAGTTGCGACGGGGCTGAGATGAGATAATGGCGATATAATTCAACGAATATTACAAAATTTCGTAGTGACGACGGAGTAAGAATATAATTCACTACTCCGTGGATGTCGTAAAATATAACTAAAAGATGCAGATAACTTCTTTGTTAGAGGAGATAATTTTAAAACCTTTTAACAAACCATCTGAACAGCGTGGTATGTTAGTTTCCCTACTATCATGGAGCTCCCGACCAGCATTATGACGTATCTATATGAGTTAATATGGTGGTGATGACGCTGAACGTCCTGGAGTAAGCAAACTTGTAGAAATGTGGACATAGTTAATCGTTATTACAGATCAAAAATGAAGTGTCTCTTATTAGAGCCCGGTAAAGAAATAGAAGTTATAAATCTCAATTTCATTTAGCATTTTTAGAGTCATTGTCATCTCAGCTCACATACGTCCCACTGCAGAGCTCGAGCCCCCTCCATAATGGGAGCAAAATTGATCCACCATATCACGCTAGTTAGACGCATTAGATTTATTATGCGTTTTCCTACTCTTGCATAAATGTTATTTATTTTATTTTTTATTTATTTATTTAAGACAACACCCTGCACTAAGGAAATAATCCTTGTATTGCGGGGGACTTTACAAACATATAATTAACGGACACAAATTACATCCAGACTCAGAACAACAATTTGTGGTTCGTACAAAGTGTTGTCCCGCGTGGGATTCGAATCCCCGACACTGGCGCTGTAGGCGCTATCTTAACCACTACGCTATCTGTGCAGTCAAATATATATGATGTGCATATTATAATCCCTTCGTCATCTCTTACGACCACGGGCAAGAAAGGCGCGGTGAATTGTATTCTTGCTCCGTCACCACACGGAATTTTCAATAGCATTTTCTAAAATTTCCAACCAGTGCTTTTTTTATAGAATTTGCTAAAGCTTAACCCGGAGTTTATTATAACCTGTAGGCGAGTGAACATTACAAGGGATGAATTCCTAGGAGACGATTTCAATTGCTCATGAATATATTCATCCCGGCCATGCTCCCGTAACGAGGTCGTTTAGAACTAATTAAATTGTTTCAATATGTAATTTCTCATCTTAGTGGAACTATACTTAAGTACATTTTTCAATTAAATTCGTCACAACAAAGAGATTCTTTTTTTTTTAATTAAATTAAAAGGCTTTATAACTACGCAACGACATCGGACTGAAAAAGAATTTGTGAAAAAAAATTGCCAGAATAACATAATGAAAAGAGGAATTTATTAACCCTGGTAAATAAATACAGACAGCTAAGACCATAAAACACGTGTACCGAGAACGATAAAAACTTGTTACTGAAGTAATTCTTACGAAAAGGAATTCTTGAAAAGTGTGAGACCGTACGGACAGTAACCATAAAGTTGGCACCTCGTCTGACGAGCCGCGGTACCCAAATCATTACGGTAAATACGTACAGATTCGCTCGTAAAAACTGATTTTTTCATTTTATTACCTCAAATGTAGTCCTAACTTGGATAATGAAAATATAGAGTGTAAAAGCGCCTTAAATCAATCCTACGAACATTATACAGTTTACGAACGAATAAACCGTTCTTCAATTAGTTTTCAAACTTTTTGACTCAAGTTTGGCCAATTTAGAATAATTTTTCACGGAACCGTTTACCTGGCCGTCACGGAACATTTAATTCCGGACGGTATCCGTCGCGGTTACCTCCGTCATCCGTTTAAATGACGGATATCACACACAACACCTCAGCTCTCACCATCACGCCAATCGATTCCCCATAGGGGTAAACAAACGCGGGGGCGCGGCGGACGCCTGTTGCGTCGCGTCACGAGGCGGAACACTCACCGGGCAACAAAGTCAGCAGCGCCAAGGCCGCCAACATAGGGGCCATAGCGGCTAGGCGCGGGCATACCACACCCGCGCACGCTGCGCTAGCACGCTGGCGCGCTCATGCGGCCTGAATACTCGTGCGGCCGGCCCCAGCGGCGCCCGGCGCGGGACTGCTGGGCGCGCCCGCCCCCGGCGCGCCTCGCACCCCCCACTACCCCTCCCCGCTGCTGCGCAGCCGCCAGGACAGGTGCGCGAGTCACCCCTCGCCGACCTGAGCCCATGAAAAAGGCTATATTATCCATCTATAGTAATCACTCGATAGTAACGCTTGATATTTCAGCTTTGTGTGACATACATTTAGTGCGAAGAGTGATGCCCGTAAATTTATGTGAAGGGCGTTAAGTAGGGCAAGGGCTCAAGGTCGGTGCAGGCCGCCCTGGATGCGGTGCGCTCCGCCGCGCCGCCTCAAACCGAATCTTTATGCGCCCTTGGAACGTTTACCCTCGCATCTTTATATACTGATAAAATATAAAAAAAGCATTACCTATTCTATCTATTTTTACGCATTTTATAACATCTTAGTTTCAATCCTCACTTAAACATGATAGCGATAACAAAATACCTATTTCATATCGGATAAACGCCAAATAACTATAGCACTATTGATTTGCATAAAACAGATTCACGCCCTTCATAACGTTAAGGCAAATAAAGTAGATGAATTTTTTTTAACCTTATCATTATCTCAATCCACATAAGTCCTACTGTTGGGCTCAGGCCTCCTCCAGAATGGGAGGGAAATTGACCTACTATATCACGCTGGTCAGACGTGTTGGCATAGGGTTATATGTCGAGGTTCCTTCTCTACCGTAAATCTTATCTGCATATCATATCCTTTAGTCATTTTATTCAACATAAAATGTCGAGTTTTCTTGCTCTTTCATAGAGTAGAACTCGACACAAAATGTCGCGGTATCCTTCTCTTGCATAGAGGTTATCCGCATATTAAACCCTTAGTCATCTTCTACGACACCCACGGCCAAAAACTCCGTCACCGCAAGACAACATATTCTTAGGTTGCCTTATATTGAAAAAAAATTAAATCTACATTACAACACTTTATGTAAGCTATGTCTGAAAATAACACGACATTTCCATTATTTAAACTGCTTTATAATTGCAATGACAGAGGAATGCTATTGCTAATTGCTAAGTAAAACATCACTTGAATGAGACTACACTAATATTATACAGAGCAAACGTTGTATTTTTCTATGTTTGTTACGATTAAACTTGAAAACTACTGGACGGATTTCGATAATTCTTTCGCCGTTTCAATGCTACATTATCTCTGAGTAACACAGATTATATTTTATCCCAATATTCCCACGGGAACGGGTACTATGCGGTAAAGGCAACTGAAACCGAAGCGAAGCGAGGGTGGGCTGCTAGTTGGATACATCCACAAACAGCGCTTGGAAGCTACCAAGCGCTGTAGTACTCGGAGTTGGTAGTACTCAGAGCTCCGAGTACTACCAACCCTTACCTTGCTCGTGGGTGTGATAGAACATGACTAGCAGCTTTACATAAACCAAGGCCAGCTCTATCTAATGCCGTTTGGGTAACAATTATAATCCCAAGGAGATTTGATGTCAGGGAGGCGGCCGCTCATAAATATACTGCCAAAACCTTGGCAACATATTCATCGGAAGCATAGTAGGTTTTGTGTGGACCCCAAGTAATTGGGATATGAGCAAAGAGGATTTATTCATAAAAAAGTGCCCATCACTGCCCCGGTATGTGACAATGATGGACTTGAAATCGTTCATCATCAGCATCATCTCAATCTATATATGTCCCACTGTTCGGCTCAGGACTCCTCCATAATAGGAGGGTTATTAACGCTAGGTTATTCCCATGGGAAGGTTATTCCACGCTGATCAGACGTGTTGGAATAAGATCCTGTTTCGAGTTTTCCTTATATTTTGACCATTACCTACGTGATTAGTTTTTGAACATAAATTTTAATGACAAAATCATAAAATAAATTAATATAAATCATTATCATCATTGCAACTAATATACGTCCCATTATTGGGCTCGAGCCTCCTCCAAAATTGGAGAGCAATTAACCTGCTACACCACGCTGGTAAGCCGTGTTGGTATAAGGTCTTGTTTCGAGTTTTCCTTCTCTTGTACAGATCTTAAATGCTTATTATATCCCTTAGTCGTATTTTACGATATCCACGGGCAGAACAGGAAGTGGTGAATTATATACTTACTACGTCACCACACACCTTGAAACGTTACACAGGAGAAATAAGTATGCAATACATCGCTACTTACACCTTTATGGGAAAAAAAATATTTATCTGACTACAAAGATGTTCTTTATCTTCATCACAGCTTATTTATGTCTCAGTGCCAGGAGGAAAATTCTCCTACTATATATACCACGCTGGTCAGGCGTGTTGGTATAGGATTTTATTTAGAGTTTTTCTTCTCTTGCAATGATATCTGCATATTTATAATCTCTTAATCATTTTTATGACACCCACTGGGAAGAAGTGATAGTGAATTCTTACTCGATATATTATTCTTACTTGGTCACCACACAGAAAATGTACCAACCAAATTTCGTTCCCGTCTGTAAGAATGCACTACAGTAAACCTTTTCAGGTGTTACAAAATACAAGTAAGGCATCTAAATAGATAATGTAGTAAATAAGGGAAGACAACTTTGAATAATATGCCCCTTTGACTGACTTAGAATGATAGGCAACTTTTCCTCCCTTCTAAACTCTAAGTCTATACTAATATATAAAGCTGAAGAGTTTGTTTGAACGCGCTAATCTCAGAAAGTATTGGTCCGATTTGAATAATTCTTTCAGTGTTAAATAGCCCATTTAACGAGGAAGGCTATAGGCTATATATCATCACGCTAAAGTCAACAAAAGCGAAGCACTAATGAAGAATGTTTCAAAATCGAAGTTTTTTTTTTCGTTTCAGAGCTTCCGCTGCGTAAACGGTAAAATTTTCGCAAAAATCATGTGTGACAGAATCCTATTATTAAACAATATTTTCACCTAAGACTTTGTTTACGTAGAGTAAACAAAGTCGTGAGCAGAAGCTAGTTAATAATAACTAGAAATCAACTTTCGTGAAAGATGTTTTTCAGGTAACGAACGTTTAAAATTTTTGCAATCCTCAATCGTATTGATAATAATTCTGAACGAAAAAAACGACTTCAACCATTTTCTAATGAATGGCATTGTCAGAAATGAACCAAAATGAAATGGGACTACATGGTAAGTACCAGCATTCAAATAAAAAAAGAAACATCAAAATCGGTTCTTGCAGTCGAAAATTCTGAGGATGTTACCTCAGTTGTTTGCTAACATAAAATAAAAATACAGTCGAATTGAGAAACTTATTTGTTAAAGTCAGTAAAAAGTAAGGCATTAGAAATACTTACACACCCTTTCTGTGTTACAAAATTCATATTTTCATTTAATTTGCTTCGTAATTCCACTAATTACATATGTTTATAACGATTCTCAAAAAGATATTTCGCTAGTTTGCGAGAATATCGACGTAGTTTAAAATTATGTCAAATTGAATATTGTATGCCAAATGATGCTTGATATCTAAAATCTTTGATATTTTATCGTGAATAAAGAAATTTTCCTTTAATCAGTACAGTCACATCCTCAATAAATCATTTAAATATTACAGTACAGTATGCACTAAAATATGTATAAAAAAAATAATGAATGCCTTTCTCTGAAATCATTAACTTTTATTTGCGTCGCTATTCTCGCAAACCAGCGATTTATTTACTTAAAACTTCTCAGCCATAGCACCATATGTATTTCAGTCAAATATCCGTTACCTATGAGCAAACAGTATAAAACTAACAGCTATATTTCCCTCATATAGCTGCAAAAATCCTACAAATGGAATAAATTGCCAATAGCCATTCTCTTCCAAATATTCTTTTTTATTTTCCACCAACATTAATACCGGAGGAAAAAGGTCACGCATCCATCAAAAGAAATTGTTTAAATAGACGTGCGCGATACGGAAGTTGTTGCTATAGCTAAGTTTTCGACCCGGTTACCTATAAATTGCGTTTACGATAGAATGAAAATAGTTCCCGCAATATTTCCCGGCTTATTTAACTTTACAAGGCACTTTTTAAGGGCTATTAAATGAAGTGGCGCATGATGTTTTTGAAACTAAATATTTTATGAGATCAGACCAAATGCGGCTTGATTAAATTTTCATATAATATAGATTATATTACTGATATAACTTTGTAAAGTTTGTTGATTTGTTTAAGCACCACTAATCTCCGAAATTAGTTGTTGAATTGCAAAGAAAATTTTATTGTATCAGATAATCTTATATGCAATGTAATATTCGTAAGGTATTTTATGGTTGAGTGACAAAGATATAAACAGTAGCTGTATTATCAAAATTCTCTTCTAGACTTTATTTATAAATGTACATAAAATATTCTCAGCGTTAATACTTATTAGTACAAGAGTACATTAAAACATTAGTGAAAATGTGTAAAAATGTTCAAATCGGATATTTCTAAAGCATCGTAACGTTCAAAATAAAGCCTGCTTAATATTCTTGAAAGAGAATGCTCATTTCTCAAGCCTGTCCGGGCCATAAATATGACTAAGATCGGCGATGAAAATTGATAAAAATCGACATTTTGCCACGCCTTTTTGTAAGAATAACATTTAGCGAGTTGATTTAGCGACAACCAAAAGTTTGACACCGGATTTTAGAAAATATAAGGTTTGTTATTGGTAGTATAATGACGAGCACCACATTTTAAAAAAAGATTTGGTAATCAGAATAAATTTAGTGGTTATTATATAATTATGTGAGGTGATAGGGCAAATATTTTTTAACAAACTATTAATTCTTCATTCATTTTTATTTAAATTGTGTCATTATTTTATAGTCCGACAGGATAACAAGTTCAATTTATCCTTTCAGTGTTGAAGAGTCCCGTGGTCAACGACGTATAAGAGCCAAGAATATAATACAGTAGAAATTCGATTATCCGGCCCTGAGTTTTACGGATTCGCGATTATCTGTATTACCAACCGCGACCTACGTATTGTATCTACAAATAGAATTTATGCAAGCATGAACGTGTCTGAAATGGCATGTCCCGCTCGTATCCCGTGCGATTGCTGCCTCACGCGCTTCGTTATTGTTTTAGTTAGTAATCATGACTCCGCTCTAACGTGTTTACCCCATCCATCCATCCATCAGCCTACAGACGTCCACTGCTGGACATAGGCCTCCTCACGAGAATGCTACTCGGGACGGTCCTACGCCACTTGCATCCAACGGTTCCTTGCGACTTTGAGAATGTCGTCAGTCCACCTAGTAGGGGATCGTCCTACGCTGCGTCGTCCGATTCGTGGTCGCCACTCAAGAACCTTTCTTCCTCAACAGTTGTCGGTTCGACGAGCGATGTGGCCTGCCCATTGCCATTTCAACGTGCTAATTCTGCGGGCTATGTCGGTTACATCCGTTCTTCTACGGATTTCCGTGTTCCGGATTTTATTACGTAGAGAAATACCGAGCATAGCCCTCTCCATAGCATGCTGAGCGACTTTGAGCTTTTTTATGAGGCCGACATTTAGAGACCACGTTTCAGTGCCGTAAGCCATCGCTGGTAACACACACTGGTTATAACCCTTTGTTTTCAGACACTGCGGAATATTGGACGAGAAGATCCTCTTAAGTTTCCCGAACGCTGCCCAGCCGAGCTGGATTCGTCGGCTGACCTCTTTCTCTAAATTGAATCTACCTAATTGGACTGCTTGTCCTAGGTAAACATAATGATCCATAATATCGATAGTCAATTTGGCACCGCTGAAGGGACTGCAGCACTGCCCAAGTTTCGACAGAATCCAAGGCTTTCTCACAGTCCACAAACGCTAGACACAGAGGCCGATTATACTCCTCGGTCTTCTGTATAATCTGGCGTAGCGTGTGGATGTGGTCTATGGTACTATAACCTCTTCGGAAGCCGACTTGTTCGGGCGGCTGGAAATCGTCGAGCTTGCACGCGAGTCGGTTCGTAATGACTCTTGAGAACAATTTGTAGACGTGGCTCAAGAGTGAGATGGGTCTGTAATTCCTTAAGAGCGTTTTATCGCCGTTCTTGAAAAACAGCACCACCACACTCCTGGTCCACGACTCTGGAACGTCGCCCCCGAGAATGAAAGAATTAAACAACTTCTGTAGGGCTTTTAGACCTGGCTGGCCGCCTGCCCTCAGGAGTTCTATGGTAGGTAATCCCGTCATCTCCCGGTGCCTTCCCGTTCTTTAATTGTTTCAGAACCTGTGCTTACCCCGCGGAATATGTATTCGTCTTTTAATAAATGCATAAAATTATGTGCATGCTACATATGCACAAAACCAAAGGAGGTTTTTTATACATTCGATTATCCAGCTTTTCGATTATCCGAATGCCTAAAGACTCGATTAGTCCGGTTAGTCGAGGTTCTACTGTATTAAATTTATTTTAACGTTCAATTAACTATTATATTATACTACCTGGAAAAGTGGTATTTAAAAAAGATTATATTGTAATTCAAATATTCTGCTATTTGTGACTGTATTTAAAACTGACTTATTAATATAATAAATTATTTAGGCTTTAACCTTAGAATAATAACGTATAGAAAGTAAGTTCGCGCACAAAATATGAAGCATTTCAATTGGAGCCTAATGGAGCTTACGCCGAAACTATTCCATAATGTACATGGTCACTGTACTGCACGTACGTACGCAACTCTTACAAAATAAATAGGTAATTATGACGGATTGTGCATGCAAATGGTGTCACAACACATTTGAAAAACATAAAAAGTATATTAACATTACTTTTAAAAGTATTTCGACGATTTACGATAATAAAAACAAAATTTGATTTCATTATTTGTATAGTGGTGTGCGTGTGTACGTGTGTAATCGCTTGCACGCATGTAGTATTGTTTGCTTCATATTTTTGATGGTTTACGTATGGACACTATCCTTCTATACGTTATTATTCTAAAGCGTTAACATTATTCACTTCGTATTACATAGGTGCCGATTTATTCATTTCTATTTTAACATGTTCTTATATAAATTAAGTAATAGGAAATGTTATTAATTTATTCCCAGCAGCCAAGACATGTAAGACTCTCTATATAATATCTAAATTACATTATAAAGATAGGCCTGTAAAATTAAAACAACAATCTCTATTCTAAAATTGTACTTGGGGTCGCAATTACTTCTTCTATCGTACATATTTCAAAAGTTATTGGCAATAGTTTTATGACTGACCGCCTGCTTGACGTGCCTCATCATCATCGCAGCCCATACGCCCCACTGTTGGGCTCGAGCCTCCTCCACAATGGGAGGGAATTTGACCTGCTATACCATGCTGGCCAGACATGTTGCTATGGGGTTTCATTTCGAGTTTTTCCTCTCTTGCACATATGGTATGTGCTTATTATATCTCATAGTCGTCTTTTACGACATCCACGGGCAAGATAGGGTGGAATTGTATTCTTTCTTTCAAGTGGGGAATTGTATTCTTACTCCATCACCATACGGAAAACGCTTGACCTTCAACCCACCTTGAAAATGTATTTATTGACCAGAAGACATCAGATAGAGTTGGTTCAGGTCGTTGTAAAACTCTTAGTACTCTTTATCACTCCCACAAGCAATGAAACATTAGTATTATGCGTTGCAGCTACCACACAGCACCTCTATTCCAAAAATTACTAATTTACTAAAACCTGCATTATATTGTATTTTAAAAAAGGACGAGTTGCCAATGCATAGGGGTCTGATTTATCCAGACAAATAAAGTACGTTCAAAAACATGAACGGGTTTATCGTCCTCTCGCCCTTTATTATAAAATTTAAGTGCGAGCTGTTGAGGACGAAGCTCCATACGATTTATACCCATTGTGAATTTATAGCTACGATCAAAACACGAGTGTTGTTATATTAAAATATATATATCTATATTGGGTAAAACAAACCTTACGAAGTGGAATTATATGATGCTCGTTTGTAAGACTTTTTTATTCTATAATTTTTGTCAAATAAAGACAAAAAAAAAAACACACCTATATCTTCTGCTGTAGAGGATATATCTACAATAATGATATTGACTACGCTGGTTAGTTGTATTGGTATAGGCTTTAATTTCAATCGGTTGCAATCGTCCTACTAACTGGACCTGAGTGGCAAAAAAATATGAATTTAAAAAAAAAATTAAAAAGCTTTGATTTAAATGCTGCTTATCAAGACTCTTCAAAGGAGTCTAAATTCGACGGTTTTATCTCGATTAATTTAGGAGTGCCTATGGCCACCATCCGACGCCATCTTGAGACCAGCTTCATGGTACCATATTACTGCATTGTCACCGAAGTTACGTAAGTGAGCCAAATTTCAACTTAATCTAACGACAGGAAGTCGTTGGAATGTAACTCGCAGGATTTGCCACATACTAACAGGGAAAGTTAAATAAAAGCTTTTAAAAACACAAACGGGTGGAAATTTATTCCCGTTTCCTTAATAAAAATTGATTTGACATGATATTTTATAATTATAACTAGCAACCCGCCCTCGCTTCGCTTCGGTTATAGGTTATAGTCGTTTTACCCGCGTAGTTCCCGTTCCCGTGAGAATACCGGGATAAAATATAGCCTAGTTTACGCCCTGATATTATAGCTTTCCATTGGGGAAAGAATTTTTGAAATCGGTCCAGCCGTTTTGAAGATTACCCGGAACAAACAGACAGACAGACAGACAGACAAAAATTTTTTAATTGCTATTTTAAGCATAGGTGTCGTGCAAATAACCGTGTGAGCATGAAAAAAGCCTATTATTTTGACATTACAAACAGACACTCCAATTTTATTTATTGGTATAGATATATAGAAAACTACGGATTGTATCGCGTTTGTATTTGATTTTTGATTGCTTGACGTTTCGAAAGTCGACGTCAGAGATTAGTTATTATTTTTTTCTGTAGCGGGTAGATAATCATAAATCGCCGTAATAACGATGACTTGTTGGACATAAGAGATCTTAGTCCGCCCGTGACCATGCAGCCTTTTTTTTAGGTTTGGGCCATGGTCAGCGCACCCGCGGCCATATATATCCCCAGTCCAGTCACCCGCGGCCTCGGTTAGGACGGCATTAGGCACAAATACTCGCACCTGCGCCACCCCAGTCGCCGGCGGTGGATTGCGTCGACGTGGAGACGTTCCCTCCGCACGCGCTCCGCCGCCTCCTTCTGCGAGACGATTGCTTTGCAGAAGGCGGCGACCGTGTCCCAGTTCCTGATGCTTCCGGGCATCTCCCTAGCGATGGTCGGCACCGATGATTGCGACGAGATCACGGCGCTGCTCAGCCGTGACCATGAACGCTGAAAAGTGTTCGAATCGTCAGGCAATCAAAAACCAGTAGTTTTATTTGCAATTGACTTGTTAAGTTTTTTTAATTATAATTTTCTTAATAAACATCTAAACGTTAATCAAATTTGCCTGTTTATTTGTGTATATTGTCCGTGTGGTGACAGAGTAAGAATATAATTCACTGCCGATCCAGTGGCTGCCAGTATATGTCGTAAAAGACGACATTATAATTCTCTAGCATCGATGTAACCTGCATGGTTACATCGATGCTAGAGAAAGGTGTCTTGAAATAAGGCCTATACCAACATATCTGACCAGCGTGGTATAGTAGGTAAAATTCTCTCCCACGATGGAGGGGGCCCGAGCCCGGTTGTGTGTCTTTATGGTCTGATGTGATGATGATTTGTGTATAAAAATATGCCTCTATATTTGTATGTAAAAATGACTTGTTTATTTGTGTATAATATTATCTGTATATTTGTGTAAAACTTGTCCATATGTATTTAAACGTGTGGTGACAGATTAAGAATACAATTCACCACTCCCTATCCTTCCCGTGGATAGCGTAAAAGACGACTAAGGAATATAATATGCGCATAAGATCTGTGCAAGAGAAAGAAAACTCGAGATGAAACCCTATATGTACCAACATGTCTGACCAGCACGGTATAGTAGGTTAAATTCGCACCCATTGTGGATGAGGTCCGAGCCCAACAGTGGGATGTGGGCTGCGATGATGATGATGTTTTTAAAAATTGCCTGTTTATTTGTGTATAATATAATCTATGTATTTGTGTATAAAACTCATCTATTTGTATTTAAAAATTGCTTCTTTATTTGTATGTAAAAATTGCCTGTTTATTGGTGTATAATATAATCTGTGTATATGTGTTAAAACTTGTCTATTTGTATTTAATATTATCTATGTATTTGTGTATAAGACTTGTCTATTTGTATTTAAAAATACTTGTTTATATGTGTAGGTATAATATCATTTATGTATTTGTGTATAAAACTTGTCTATTTGTATTTAAATATTACTTCTTTATTTGTATATAAAAATTACCCGTTTATTTGTTATTTAATATTATCTATGTATTTGTGTATAAAACTTGTCTATTTGTATTTAAAAATTACCTGCTTATTTGTGTATATAATTGTGTATTTATGTATAAAATACCTATTTGTATTCAAGAATTGTCTATTACATACACTTTATTTAATTCATAATTCTATATCATTTTATATAACTCATCATGTTAATAACATTAATATATTAACGAAATAAAATAGGATTCAAAGAACCTGCGATATCTCTCTATCGGATAATAGCCTTACTTATCTTATTTAAATTCCCTGAAAAAAAACAAGGCTTACAATATTTGCAAAAGAGAACTCCTTGATTAAAATATTATGCTATTATACCTTTTTTTTATGGGTGGGCTACGTTAAGCGCACGCGCGGTCCATTCCGTCCAGGGCAATGAAAGAACGGTGCGCGGGCCCATAACCCATAGCCCATAACGTTGTTGGGAAGACCACCAGAGCAGGGTGACTTGTCATCAGTGGTCGGCCCGACGGAATACCCTTTCGGGTACTCTCACCTCTCGACGTCCTGGGACGTCGGTCGCCGTCGCGCGGTCAGCCTCTCTGCGGGTGACGGACTAAATTCCCCAGTCCAATCACCCGCGGCCTCGGCTAGGGATGCTATTATGCCGAGACGTCATTGCCCGTTGGGCAGTCCGGCTGGAGAGGCCTCGGTTCGGAGTGCGAACCGTGGAGGCCTTCCGGCCGGTGCTGATGCAGTGGTTGGAAAGGCGGCACGGGGTGCTCTCCTTCCGACTAGTGCAGGTGTTGACGGGGCACGGGGGCTTCGCCAAATACCTGCACAAGGTCGTAAGGAGGGAGAGTACACCATCCTGCCACCACTGCGATTGCGACGAGGACACGGCGCGCCACACGCTCGAGGCCTGCGCGGCTTGGGCAGTGCAGCGCCGTGAACTCGTCGCAATCATCGGTGCCGACCTGACGCTGCCGGCCATCGCTAGGGCGATGGTCGACAGCGTCGGGAATTGGGACGTGGTCGCAGCCTTCTGCGAGACAGTGATCTCGCAGAAGGAGGTGGCGGATCGTCTGCGCGTGGAGCGCAGCCTCGATGAGGAGATCCGCCGCCGGCGACTGGGGCGGCGCAGGCGCAACTACCTGCGCCTCATGCCGCCCTAGCCGAGGCTGCGGGTGACGTGACCGGGGATTAGTCCGTCACCCGCCGAGAGGCCGACCGCGTGAGGAAAAACCGACGTCCTCCCCGAGGGGGGGACGTCGGTCGATGGGAGGGTACCCCACGTAGGGGGTGTTCCGTCGGGCCGACCACTGACGACAAGTAAACCTGCTCCGGTGGTCGGCCCAATGACGAAGGCGAGGTGGTTTTCGGGTGTGCGTCCGGGGTAGTACCACACTCTCGCAGAAAAGCGAGGAATAGCAATTTGCTACACATTTTTAATCAGTCTATTAAAGAAAAAACTTATCCACATCTATGGAAAACGAGCAAAGTCATCCCCATACACAAAAGTGGGTCTAAATCCGACATTAAAAATTATCGCGCTGTTGCGGTGCTCTCAATATTTGGCAAAGTAATGGAATCCGTATTGTATACACTAATATACAAGCAATTGCGTGAATAGTTTAGTGATCAACAACACGGTTTTCTACCTAATCGATCCACTACAACCAACCTATTAACTATAACATCTATAATATCAAATGTAATAGATGCTAAAAAGCAAGTAGACGTGGCTTACCTTGATTTTCAGAAGGCGTTTGATCTAGTGGATAATGACCACCTATTATTCAAAATGGCCTCAATAGGATTCTCAGAACAACTTATTTTCTTGTTCTCTAACTACTTGGCGGACCGTAAACAATATGTTGCGTACAAACGATGCTCATCCTCCACATACTGCATAAATTCTGGTATAGGTCAGGGCAGCTGTTTGGGCCCATTGCTCTTTTTAATCCTAATCAATGATTTACCACACATAATTAAGCATAGCCTCTCTCTGATGTTTGCGGATGATGTCAAACTTGCGCTGACCATTGACTCACCATCGGACTGCACGTTTTTTTTTTTTTTTTTTTTTTTTGTGTGTACAGCTGTTGGCCGCAGATGGCCTTGACAGCTTGACGCGGACTATGGGCGAACGCTGAGGGCTCTCAACCCGGGGACTGCACGCTATTGCAAGCTGATATTAATAGTATTCACGAATGGGGCAAACTCAACAGTTTGAACCTAAATATTAATAAATGTGCTGTAGTAACTTACAGTCGTATTCGTTCCCCAACATATCATAACTATCACATTGCTACCAAACAATTAAAACGTGCTGACACCGTTAAATATTTAGGCACATAGTTTGATAGCAAGTTTACATTTAAAAACCGCATTTCTAAAATATGTGACCAAGCTGGAATCCTAATACATTACAATTAACTCTAAAAGTCGAGAGAATACAAAAAATGTTTATTCGTTACTTGTACAAAAGGACTTATTTTTATTACCCATATATCTATCCCACATTATATGTAATAGGTATGGTAGACCATCAAATGCTGGCGACGCGTCGTAATATAGCATTGATTAAATATTTCTTCAGACTGATACGTGGATCTGTATACAATCCGTTACTACTAGCACAAATTAACTTCCATGTACCTCGCCAGGTCGTAGAAAAGTTGCGCGAGCGACAGAGACCTCTACTGGCATCACACACGGCGCGCACTAGCTTAGGCCAATTCGCACCGCTTCCTCGCGCGTTACAGTTTATAAATGAGATCGTAGTCTCTGAGCCTTCACTCGACATGTTTTCATGTACAGAGAGTAATTTCATGTGTATAGCTGAGAGATATGTGGAGTCACTGACCATTGGCAGCAATATTTGTTGATCTAAATTTGTTATATTACTAATAATCTTTGTTTTTCTTTTTTATGTTTAATCTTGATGTTTCTGTCTAATTAATATTAATGTAATACTTTTTTTTTCTAATCCTTATTTTGTATTACTACTTCTATTAATGCTTATGGTACGCTGTTAGCCATAAAAAATCAATTGAATTAAATAAATAAATAAATTTGTTACTGTGCTTCGTTCGGTGAGCGAAAGAGCCGGCAACCCCTTAAAACTCGAGCATCTTTATATCTTTTATGTACCCCCAGACATCGCACTGCTGCCTTTCGCGGTAGTTTCAAATTCTCTGCTACCCATTGTTGGAATGATTTGTCTCCACCCTTGCGAGCCCTAAAATCATCAGCTGTTTTCAGGAGAAAATTTAAACAGCATTTGCTTAACGCTCGATTAACGATTCATTTTAAGAGACATGGTATTTTTCACAAAAATCAATTTGGCTTTACTAAGAATTGCTCTACTACTGATGCGGGCGTAGAGTTATTGAAAAATATTTTTGCAGCCTGGGAGGAGTCACATGAGGCCTTAGGTGTTTTCTGTGATTTATCCAAGGCATTTGATTGTGTACAACATGAAACACTCATCAGAAAACTATACCACTATGGGATCAGAAATAACGCTCTTGAACTTGTAACTTCTTATTTAAGCAACAGAATCCAGAGGGTTGACGTTAATGGTGCACGATCATCTGGTTCTATTATAAAAATGGGCGTTCCACAAGGGTCCATTCTGGGGCCATTTCTGTTTCTTGTATATATTAATGACCTACCCTACCATATAGGGGACAATCTGGACATTGTGTTGTTCGCAGATGACACTTCTTTGTTATTTAAAATTAAAAGACAAATGTTGAATTATGACGATGTGAACAATGCACTGTCTAACGTTGTTCATTGGTTTAACACTAATAATTTGGTTCTCAATGAGAAAAAAACTAAATGTATCAAATTTACTACTCCTAATGTGAGGCAAGTGGAAACCAATGTCCAAATGAATGGTGTGGCTCTAGACCTTGTGGAGTCAACAGTCTTTTTAGGTATCACCATAGATGCTAAACTTCAGTGGGGACCTCATATTGAAAAGTTGTCGAGTAGGCTTAGCTCAGCGGCTTATGCAGTAAAAAAAATAAGAATGTTAACAGATACTGAAACAGCTAGAATGGTTTATTTCGCTTATTTCCATAGTCTTATGTCTTACGGTATATTACTGTGGGGATGCTCCGCGGACTTTAATAGAATCTTTGTTCTCCAAAAAAGGGCTGTCCGTGCAATTTATAATCTAGGCCCAAGAATCTCACTTCGGGAGAAATTCAAAGAAATAAATATTCTAACTGCTGTATCACAATATATATACGAAAATATATTATATGTCAAAAAAAATATCGCTAACTTTAAGAGATATTGTGACATTCATGAAATGAATACTCGTAATAAGGACAGATTAGTTGTACACACTACTCGTCTCCAAAAAGTTAACAAATCATTCATGGGGCAATGTATACGCTTTTACAATAGATTACCTAAAGATATCCGAGACCAGCCTATGAAAAAGTTTAAAAAAGCCATCAAGAATAGACTTTGTAAAAAAGCTTATTATAAAATCTCGGATTATGTAGATGATAATACAGATTGGTTGTGAGCAGCTCCTCATTCAGCAATTTCCTTGTTATTTTAAATATACTGTTTGTAAATGTACTTTTAACTTTTATTGTAAAGTGTAGCGTGTTTTGCCTAACGAATTTTTGTATTTTCAGCGTTTGTAACATATTGTGGTGTTGGTCATGCTCACATAGGGATCTACTTGCGGTAGCTGCGTGGAGCGGGTCTCTCCCTTCCCTCCATAGTGGTTGAGGGGAGTGATGGCTGCTCTAGTAGTTAACTCGTGATCGGGTGCCGCTTGTGGGATCTGGTCCAGCCATAATTGTTTAAATTATATTAAGTGTCTTGCGGTTCGAAGGGCATCACACTGGAGCTTGTTCTTACAAAACATGTACACAATTGTATAACTAGTAAGAAGAAAAAAAAAAATTAGAAATAATGACAAGCCCGCTGAGTTTCTTGCCGGATCTTCTCAGTAGCGGTCGCGTTCCGATCCGGTGGTAGTATATTTTTTTTGGAAATTGTAAACCTGACAATATGTAAGTGCCCTCTCAGGGTTTATGCATAATAAAATAATTTGAATTTGAATTTGAAATTTGCTCAAATTCAGGTTCAAAATTTATTTTAGAGATAAGGATTTCATTTGTACACACACCTTTATACATATATATAAATGTATATTTTTGTATGTATGTCTGTACACAGTCTTATGTTATATAGACTTATGTACAAGGTAGTTAAATATGTATGTTTCCACGCATTCTTGTAATAATATGCACACAGTTATCTAGATTAAAGTAATTAAAAGTATTTAATTGTGACTATCCGTGATTCCACTCTAGGTCTTAGCAGAATATCAGCGTTACTTCAACACAATGAAGTAACACTAGCTGAGCTAAGATCCTGTTTTGTATCTCAGCATATATTAAGTTAACTATGCTTCAATTGTCTTTTGTTATTTATGAAATGTATGAGAGCAAAATAAATGTTCACTTTCTTCGCGGCAGGCAGCGGCCTTGCAAAGGTCTGTGAGCGGCAACAACACTTGCCATTAGGTGTACTGTTTGCTCCTTTGCCATCATTTGCAATGAAAAAAAATTAACCCTTCTTGGAAATATAATTGTTAACCAGAACGCATCATATAGAGTGGGCTAAGTCGATGTAAAGCACTTGTACGTATTTTAGGATAACCACGAACCATGCAAAGATTGATATTATTTGTAGCCGTCACTAAACAGTCATCATCATCATCATTTCAGCTCATATACGTCCCACTGTTGGGCTTGAACCTCCTTCCACAACAAGGGGGAAATTTACCTTGCTATACCATGCTGGTCAGGCAGGTTGGTATAGGGTTTTATTTCGAGTTTACCTTCTCTTGCATAGATGTTATTTGCGTATAATACCCCTTAGTCGTCTTTTACGACATCCACGGGCAAGATAGGGAGTGGCGATTTGTATTCTTACTGCGTCACCATACGGTAAACACACTACCATACTGAACAGTAATATTCTTAAATATATTATTGACTTATATTTGGTCTCTTTAGTTAATGGTGACTTAAGAATGTGATGTATCATCATGTTGCCACGGATATCGTAAGAAATAAATAATAGATGAAGAAGCTACGTTCTTCTGGCAACTATATAGGTTCTCAGGCGCCCTCCAATTTGATGACACAAAAATAAATAAAATAAATAGATTGTAAAGGCGTCACCAAAACCCACCATACCCACCTTCATAAAGTTAAGCTGCCGGCTCTCTCCCTCACCGAACGAAGTGCAGTGACAAATTGCTACTACTCAGATGTCGATTTTATGCGAGCGTGTGATAAGTACTATCCCAGACTAGGGATATTCGATATACATCGATGCATCGAAAACATTGATGTTTGCAATGAAAAACATCGAATCGATTCGATGTTTTGAAAAACTTTCAAAATACTCGATGCGTCGATGTTTTTCAAAAAAAACATCGTATTGGTGATAGACAAAAAAAAGTACTCAATGCTTTAAAAAAAAACATCGATGTTTTCTTCCGATACATCGAAAGACATCGATGTATAATTGCGATGTATCAAATAGAAAAAAAATAACTATGATGTTTTTTCAAAGTGGACACCCCTACCCCAGACGGACCGGCCCGCGATTTTAAGCCCCCACTACACGTCGGCAGATGCGTCCGCAGACGTCGTCAGATGCATCAGCGGATGGATCTCTGTGCACCGTCCACAGGTCTGCAGGCCGATCAGTCTGTATTGATTCTTGACGGATGCAACACGTACGTGCATACGTACGCGAAATGGATATTGAGACCGTAGCTGTTGCAGCTATTTATTTATTTAGGACCTTTAGGTACTATTTAAGTGTCCATCGCAGTAGTTTAAAAAAAAAATTGAGAAGAGGAACGTGGTGGACGCTGTAATCAGCATACATAGAAACCGAATAATGTGGAAAAAAAATCATTTCCATAATGTACTTTTTGCCTTCCGTGTGGTGACGGAGTAAGAATAAAATTCACCCTCCCCCACGCATTCATTCTTACCCGTGGGTGATCGTACGAGACGACTAAGGGATATAAAACGCATATAACATCTATGCGAAGGAAAACTCGAAATAAAACCCTATACCAACCTATACCGACACGTCTGACCAGCGTGGTATAGTAGGTCAAATACCCTTCCATTATGGAGGAGGCCCGAGCCCAACAGTGGGCGTATATGGGCTGAGATGATGAAGATGATGATTTATTGCAATTTTTTTTAACACATCCTCCTGGACGCCATTTTTTTTCGCAGGAATAGCGTGGATAACTAGCTTTTAGAACTACATATATGCAGAGCCATCCCGAGAATTTGATAATTTTGTTCGAATTTCTGCTTGATATAACTCCAGGAATTTGAATGTTTTGTCAGTGCTCGTGTTAGCCATTTTAACGAGCAAGTAAAAAAGAAAGAACGAAAAAATACTGCAGAAATCACGCGTGCATTCTCATCCGCTTTCCGATGAATACTGATGCGTCATCAGACGTGTGGACGCAACACTCAGCGCTGGCGTTGAAACCCTTTGAACCGTGCTACAAAAACCGACAACTAACGGATGAGTGCCGGATGCATCTGCGGACGTCAAATACCTACCACAGACGAGCAAATCACCCCCTCTACACGTCGGCGGACGCGTCCGCCGATGACATCTGCGGACGCATCTGCCAACGTGTAGTGGGAGCATTAGACAGACGACTGTCGACAGTGTGCTCATACCACATAAAAAATTTTAATTATACAAATGACAATAATTTGTGTTCGTTAGTGAATCAACTAAAGATGGACACACTGCGCAGAAAAAAAACAATGCAAAAGGCCTTAGAATAATAACGTATGGAAGGATAGTGTTGGTACTTCGAACGATCGAGATATGAATCTAAAAATACTACATGCGCGCAGATGTTTACACACGTACACACGCACACCACTATACAAATTATGAAATCAAATTTTGTTTTTATTAACATAAATCGTCGAAATACTTTTAAAAGTAATGTTAATATACTTTTTATGTTTTTAAAATGTGTTGTGACACCATTTGAATGCACAAACCGTCATAATTACCTAAACCTATTTTTTTTAAGAGTTGCGTACGTACGTGCAGTACAGTGACCTTGTACATTGCGGAACGATTCCGTCGTAAGCTCCATTAGGCTCCAATTGAAATGCTACACTTTTTGTGCGCGATCTTGCCTTCTATACGTTATTATTCTAAGGCAAAAGGCCTTTCCAATGGATATCATAATCGATATAAGAATATATAATTGAAGAAAATTTACGAAACGAAAAAGAAATATGTTATGGGCTCAGAATATATTCGCATCGGCGATCGGCGTCCCAGTAGGGGAAGTCGAAGGGAGAGGGTACTCCCTCGGGGTATTCCGTCGGGCCGACCACTGACGTCAAGTCACTCTGCTCCGGTGGTCGGTCCAACGACGAAGGCGACGTGTCGCGGGTGGGTTACCCCAGACGGAGTGGTGCGAGGAGTGCGCGGACCGTAACCCAACCCGAAGAAAAAAAACATAAGAATTTTAATTATAGAAATGACAATAATTTGCGTTCGTAAGTGAATCAACTAAAGATGGACACACTGTTTGCGCAGAAAAAAAACAATGCAAAAGGCCTTTCCAGTGGATCATAATCGATATAAGAATTTATAATTGAAGAAAAATTACGAAACGAAGAAGAAAAGCATATGCCATAGGCTCAGAAACTATATCCTCGAAAGAAAACCATATGCAAACTCGTCTGAGCAATTCATTAGACAACTATTTCTAATAATTCTCAAAAAAATACATTTAAATAACACACATACATATTTTAATCTCATCCAGTCAATTAAGACCCTCTCTAACTCACGGCCCATCATAAATTCTTGTGGAGTAGACATCAAATGTTTGGTACAATTTAGAGTTCTGTCAAAAAGTTTCAAATAAAATCAAAATGAAATATAAACTTTTAGGGAAGCGTTCATAAAACCGACTGACTGACAATCCCTCTAACTTTCACAATACGTATTTGTCAGTATTGTCTCGAAAAGAAGTTATAATTTTATTCGCGTTATAGCAAAAGGCATTTTGGTTTGATAGTATCAAATTTGGTTGGATATTGCATAATATCAAGAGGTATAAGATTTGCGATTAAAGAGTACCTAGTTTAAACCTATTTTACATAGTTCGGGAAAAACAAGTATTGTTGGTATTTTCTGTAGATGAGAAGTAAAAAATTCTTGTTTTTGTTTTTATTGCATGCAAATTTCAAATTCAAATCATTTATTATGTATAAACCCCGCGGGGGCACTTACATATAGACATTTTTTTTACATTTTTCTTAAAATTATTGCCGGATTGGAACGCGACCGCACTGAGAAGATCCGGCAAGAAACTCAGCGGGATTGTCTATTTTTTATTTATTTTCTAATTTCGCTTAGATAAAATAACATCTTACAACATGCTTATTAATAGCTCCAGTGTGATACCATTCCAAATATTACACAATACAATTCAGAAATAATAATAATCACAAATATAATGAGAAGATTATGGCTGGACCTGATGCCGAAAGCGGCACCCGATTACGAGTTAACCACTAGAGCAGCCATCACTCCCCTCAACCATAATGGGGTGAAGGGAGTGACCCGCTCCTCGTAGTAAGCATACCCTTCAGTGAGCATGACAAATTTGGCTGGCTGTTTCAATATCGGTTAACAAGCGAATATTTTTTACCACATAAGCTGAGTCTACCTGACAGTTTCTCAATATAAGGTCCCCACTGGAGTCTAGCATTTATAGTGATGCCTAAAGAAGGTGGTTGATTCCACAAGGTCCAGAGTCACACCATTCATTACAACATTAGTGCCCACTTATCTCACATTGGGTGTAGTAAATTTAATGGTGGCAAACAAGCAAACAGCACACCCGATGTATAGTGATACTACCGCGCATGGACCTTTACTAAACCGCTGCCCACCACAAAGAAAGAGAAAATAGTATGAATACATGCAGTGAGGTTTGGGGATACTAAAGGCATCACCAAAACTCACCACACTCAAACACTGAACCACCGAAATGCAGTAAAAAATTGCCACTACTCAGACGTTAATTTTCTGTGACAGTGCGGTACTATCCTGGACAGACCGGCTCGTGCCTGTAGACAGGTCGTCTGTATCGACGACATTTGCTCCTACTACATATATAAATCTCTCGATAATAGGGTCGTGTCATTGTTAAATATAATTCTAAATGAAAATTTGGAACAAGGGTTTATAAGTGTGTGTTACCGGGGATGACATACGACACTCAAACGTGGTCTATAATGGCGGCCTCATAAAAAAGCTCAAAGTCGCGGAGATGTCTATACTCGGTATTTTTCTTTATGATAGAATCCGGAATACGAAAATCCGTACAAGAACGGGTGAATCCGACGTAGCCGCTGAGTTAGCACATTGAAATAGCAGTGGGCAAGCTCGATCGTCGAACCGATAACCGTTAGGGAAGAAAGGTCCCCGAGTGTTGACCAGGAACCGGATGACGCCACGTATAATGACCCCCTACTAAGTGGACTGACGACATCTTGAAAGTCGCAGTGAAAGTGATGATAAGCTGAAGACAATTATTTGCGATGTAACTTGATGATCTAAATGTTTGTAAGTTTGAGATTCCGTATTCTCATACCGACTGTTCAATCTTAAATGGAACCGAATCCAAACCTTGCGAAGTCATCTATTGTTTTCATGACTAAAGTTAATATCATCATTCATTCATCATTACAACTCATATACATATATTTCTAGCTTGAAGCCTCCTCCAAAATAGAAAAAAATTGTTTACTTATACCACGCTGATCAGGCGTTTTGGTATAGGGTTTTTCTTTGAATTGCCTTCCCTTGTACAGATGTTATATGCTTATTATATCTCTTAGGTATAGTCTCTTACGACATCCACAGGCAGAATAGCTGATGAATTCTTACTCCGTCACCACATGGAAAACGTAACGTTCTGTATAAACGACACGAACAATTACTATGTCATCTACCTATCCATGCATTCCCAATGACGAGGGGGAGGGAAGACAGTGAGTTATGGGGCTGCGCACCGCCTTCTCATCACATCGAACAAAACGAAGGGCGAGCGTCCAGATCGTAGCCCGTCCAAAAAAAAACCATCCATCCTTTACGTTTAGTAGATGAATTAATAATGTAAATATTTACACATTTTTAATTGAAACTTTTTTCGATCTAAATGCTAATATTTTCATAAATTACGATTTGGATCCAGAAAATGTAATTTTCCATTAATCCATCAGTCCTAAATGTGCACTGTTGATTATAGACTTGCCCACAAGATTTTTGTTTTTTAAAGACAACATCCTGCACTAAGGAAATAATCGTTGTGCATTACAACGGGGACTTTACAAACACATAATTAACGGACACAAATAATATCCAGACTCAGAACAACAATTTGTGTATAGCACAGTTACTGCGTAGTATTGGAACCCACGAAACTAGCACAGTGGGTCAGTATCTTAACCACTACATGACTACACCATCTGTGCAATCAAGAATGTCACTCAACATGGTCCAATTCTACTTGCATCCAACGGCTCGCTGCTACTTTTAAGATGTCATCAGTACAGTAGTACCTAAAAGGGATCTTCCCACGTTTTACGATCCGATTCATGGTCTTCGCTCGGGAACCGTTCTTCCCCAATGTTTGTCAGGTTTATTTCAGTTATAGCAGTGCTGCTACCGATTTCCGAGTTAAAAATTTTATCATATCGTGAAATACTGAGCATAATCTGAGCTGGGCGTTTTTAAGCCTTTCTATGAGGCGGACATTTTCGTTCACCATTGCCAATAAGTTTTACAATATGTATGATGGAAGAAGAATACATATTGTGTCGACCTGAAGAAATTAAGATAAGAGAAGACAATGATAATGACATTTAGAGACCACGTTTTCATGCCATAAGTTATCGCTGGTAAAATATAATTAATAATTTTTTTATTTTTCTCGTTGCTCCAATTTTAAAGTTCCTTTCCATTTTCAACATTTTAAAATAGACTGACATTTTTTATTTCATAGGTTCTTTAAATTTTAATTGGCATACCTAGCATTTGAAATTTTTATGCCGCATTTACCCTTTGCCACCAGAGTCACTGCTTGTTAGGGCACATGAATAATAAGAGTTGTATATTACACAGCATTTTAATGCAATCTAATAATTTATGTGCAAAATTAGAAAATTTAGTATTTTAATCACAAAATAAACTTCTTAAAATTACTCTACGTAACGATTCGACTTACATAAAAAATCTATGTTTTTTTTTTACATCACTAACCGGATTGCATTTATGTAGTTATAAGTGTAGCCTGTGAAATCAAATCATCATTACAAGCTGTAATTTAGCCCATATACGTCCTACTGTTGGGCCCGAGCCTCCTCCACAATAGGAGCGATAGAGACCTATTAACAGACCTACTCGCAAAAAAGCCGAATATGTTAAAGCGCCGCCCCACGCCCTAGCCGATCCGTCCGGGACGATAAAATGTACGGCGCGCGACCCAATAACCTACCATACATGTACCTCTCATTCACCATGTGGGTGGACCTGTTCTTGTCATATGTAAATATGACACCCTGGAGCTTTTTTGCAGCAACATTCACGGGGTTTAATACCCGAAATTGTATCTTGCCGGGCGATGGATCGAAGTTAAGAAATCAGCACAAGGATATAGTAATACCGCTGGTTGCACCTCTTACGTAACTCCAGACGGTTAGGGCGGCATGGTGGTGAAGTATTCAAAAAAATGTGTTCACACTACGGAACGACTACCTATGTGTTTAGCTGTGATGCCTATCTTTATATATACTACTGGAAAAATTTAGAGATCAAAAAAACAATCTAAATTATTGGACATTTTTCAACAGGCCGTAACTTCGAGAGAAATGATCGTACAGAAAATCAAAAAACAAGTAAATTATAGCTCCAAGTGTCTAGTTTTTGGATTAGAACTTTAAAACTTTGTAACCTCCACAGTTTTGAGTAATCGTAGAAAAACCAGCAACAAAAAAAATTTAAAAATTTTTTTAGTTTTTTTTTTTTTGGTCTACAGGCGTAGAAAAAAATTTTCCAACTTAACTACTATATCTATCAGATAACTTGTTTATTCAGCTTGAATTTGCTTTTTTAAAAAGTTCAATAGGATCATTTCTCGCTGAGATATCGAACTTTAAATGGAAAAGGATTGTCACACTTTATTAACATGTAATTAACGGGCACAAATTATATCGAAATTTAAAACAACAATTTGTGTATTGCTTTATTCTGCATGGTAATCAAACTCATGACACTGGCACAATTGCTTCGTATCTTAACAAGAACGCCATCTGTGCGGTCCCAAATAAAAAGAAATTTCATTTATCATCATTAACAAAGTTGGAAGGTTGTCATGTCATCATCATCGCAGCCCACATATGTCCCACTGTTGGGCTCGGGCCTCCTCCACAGTGAGAAGGAATTTGGTCTACTATACCATGCTGGTCAGACATGTTGGTATAGGGTTTCATATCGAGTTTTCCTTCTCTCATAGATGTTATGTGCAAATTATATACCTTGTCTTTTATGACATCCACGGGCAAGATAGGGAGTTGAATTGGATTCTTACTACAGAGTAAGTGACGACAATTTTATACGTGTGATGACAACATCACACGTATAAAATTGTCGTGTAGCTATTATATATTACTCAACATTAGTGTTTTATGACAATTGAATAATGATGATGTTTTGGATAATGTATTTCAAAGAAAATAGTTATGTGTTGTTTTGAATCTTGATAATCTTCTGTAACATTTCCAAACCACTATTCAATATAGTAGGTACTACTGCTATATTGAATAGTACTAGGCTTGAGGAATGTGATATTAAAATTGGATTACGTGTATTTTTGTTCTACCGAAATTCTTAGCGAAATCATTTAATTTGGTTTTCAGCGCTCAATTGATGGTATCGACTTGACTTACAGATGGACGATAACTATTAATAAACTCTTCAATACTTTTTTTTTTGTGACTTAGTTGTTAGCCTCAGATGGCTGTGACAACTGTACCCGGACTGGTGGGTAAGCGCTGAGGGCTCTCAACCCATACCACTCTTCAATACGAAGAAGTGTTAAATAAATGAGGAAAATTGTATGGGCTATGCTCCCTTTGCCTGTTCGAATAGACAAACGGAAACAAAAAAGTCTGTGGTTAATATGTATTAATCTGTAGTTAATGTGTTTGACTAGAGATGGGCGATCTTTCTGAAAAGATCGATTCTTGAATCGATTTGAATTGTCGTCCGAAGAATCGATTCACAATAAAATTGAGGTCTGAAGGATCGAAGTCTTAGAGAGCCCGCAGACATACAATTGCAAGTTGGGCGACTATCGAACGACTAAATTGCGTACTTTTATAATTTAGTTGACCAACTTTATTTTATTGGTTACAAGCCGCAGACTTAATCAATTTAGTCGGCGCCAGTATTGCCAGTGCGGTGCGTGTCTGTAAAAATGCGGAAAAAACCCTTTAATTGCTCTATTAATAAAAAGAAGACGAAAACAAAAGAGAACATTTTGGGTGCATCCCATATTAAGTTACAGATTACAATATGGAAAGCATCATACATTGCATTCTAAACTCAGATATTACCCTGATAAATCGTTTCAAGTCTTTTTTGTACAACGCTGGCCTTTTTCAACTTCCTCTATGAGCTCTTCTACTTTTTTGTTTGCAACAAGTGATCGGGAGACAGACATCGTACCCGTCGACGAAGATGCGAGCGTGGGGAAATCCCGCGCACGCGTGTGGTCATCTTGCCGTGCAACTGTCCAACAAAGTTGGATAATGTGCGAACTTGCATAGGATAACTGTGCTAACAAGCAGTTGACCGATAGTTGGACAACTTTTTAATTATACGTAATCGGAAGGAAATCTTGATTCTGATACGATCAGTGTCCAATTAATTAGTTGGACGATTTAGTTGGAGATGTGCGGGCTAGCATAAGTAACTACACCTAATACACCTATCTGCGATTTAATCGGCCAACTTACAATTGTATGTCTGCGGGCGCTCTTATAATATAGTATAAAATATTAACTATTATCGAGTGGGCAGAAGAAAAAAGTCGAACGACAATTCTCTACGGTAAAGTATCGATTCACCGAATCGATTCAGTGCTTCGTATCGATTTATAAAATCGATCTTTTGGGCCTGAAAATTGATTCTTCGATTAATCGATCTCAGATCGCCATCCCTAGTTTTGACTTATTGGTGTTTATATTGTATTATTTTAAATGTGAATAGGTTTTTCGGCGCGAATATGGAAATGTCATGTTAGCTCTTGTATTATATTAATTTTTTTAGTGTTTTATAGTGTTATATTGTATAATTTTGCTGATGTTTTATGTAATATAATATAATTAGGGTGCTGAAGTGTGGTGAATGTGATATAAGAGTGGTTTACGTGCATTTTCATATTCAACCGAAATGTCCAGAGAAATCATCTAATTAGGTTCTCAGCGCCTAATTAATGATAACGACTTGACTTACTGACGGACAATGACTGTTAATAAGTTATACAATATGAAGAAGTACATAATATGTAAAGAAATAAGCTACGTAAGACAAGGCAGTATGGTCGAAAAGACTTTAGCCTGCCCGTAAGGGCGATCCAAACAAAAAAAAATTAAATGTGAATAATAGTTAATAAAACTTCAAAATGAATCAAACGGTGAACGTGGAACAATTAAATTCTGCGCTAACATCACTGCGAACTTTACGTTCCAGCGTTAGCCATGTGTTTGAAACTCTTTCAAACGGGCTGCGTGCCGACCATGGTGAAGACGGCAAAGATAAGTTTCTTATGGAACTTCAAGAGTTACTCAACAACGTGAACATAAACTTACGTGATCTTGAACAGACAGTTAATGGTTTACCAATTCCTACCGCACCGTTTAATTTGGGTACAACTACTTACCTCAGTCAAGAAACGACTCAGGACCGGCAAGCATTGTACACGCAATTAGTAAACAGTTATAAATGGACTGATAAAATACACGAATACAGTTCTTTCGCCCATACACTTCTAAGTCAAAACTCATTAAAGCGTTCTTATATGAACTCAGGGAGTACAAAAAGAAGAGGGAAACTACAAAGCAATCATAACGTAGCGCCTATTCAAGTCGACAATGTCATCAACAACATCTATAGATCATACAGCGATATGAAAATCACAATATCCCGTCCATTTGCTAGTAATGCTGTAGTACAAATAAATTTAAGTCATGTATTAAAAGCTGTTGTGGCATTCAAAGGCTTATTAATGGAATGGGTGATGGTTAAAGGCTACAGTGAGACTTTGGACTTGTGGACGGAGTCAAGACACCATGTATTTAGAAAAGTAACAGAAAACGCTCATGCGGCCATGTTGCACTTCTATTCTCCAACATTACCAGAATTAGCTGTACGTTCTTTCATGACATGGTTGCATAGTTATGTGAATCTCTTCAGCGAGCCATGTAAAAGGTGTAGTTGTCATCTCCATCACACATCCCTACTGCCCCCAGCGTGGAGGGATTTTCGTACATTAGAAACTTTTCATGATGAATGCAAACAATAATTGTGGTATTGAAAGGGAAGACTGACTGAAATATTTGGTGCCTTCTTTAATTATAAGTATAAATAATGGCTTCAGAAAAATGTAAATAAATTGGTTTAGTTTATGGTAATGTTATTATTATTAATTAAAAATATGTATATACATTATATAATATGTGAAATCATTTTCCTTTGAACAGAACTATAAAAATAATCGCCAACACTCTCTCGTTATCCATTTTAAAATTGACTTTACGGCTCATATTTATGATAAATTCATTTAGTACAAACGTAATTAACCTTCCAAAATGTAGCTTGAAATACTTTCATCCATTCACAGACGTTCTTTCGCACGATAAGTGCGGTTTGTAAACCAGAAATAGCGGCATCTATCGAGCTAATGACCAACCCTAAGCTATAATATATTTTATAAAAAAAATCTCTAATCCTGTAATGATAATAAGACAAGCTATTTAAATTATTTTAGCGTCATTGATTCTTGCTAAGTTTAGAAATCTTAAATGAAATCTGACTGTTCCAAGTGATCCAAAATCCAATTCTTAAGGAGGTGGTGACATACAAACAAATATACAGCTCAAACTAATAAAAGCATATAAAAAATTAAATACATTCATCCGTTCACAGACGTTATTGCCGCAAGTGCGCGATTTAGGAAACAGAAATAGCGACATCTATCGAGCTTACGGCCAACTCTCAGCTTCAATATCTATACCAATAAATAAAATTGGAGTGTCTGTTTGTAATGTCAAAATAATAGGCTTTTTTCATGCTCACACGGTTATTTGCACGACACCTATGCCTAAAATAGCAATTAAAAAATTTTTCTCTGTCTGTTTGTTCCGGGTAATCTTCAAAACGGCTGGAGCGATTTCAAAAATTCTTTCACCAATGGAAAGCTATAATACCAGGGCGTAAACAGACTATATTTTATCCCGGTATTTCCACGGGAACGGGAACTACGCGGGTAAAACAACTATAACCTATAAGCAAAGCGAGGGCGGATTGCTAGTATTTAATAAAGAAACCTGTAATTCTGTAATGATAATAAGACAAGCTATCTAAATTATTAGCGTCATTGGTCCTTGCAATTTTAGAAATTACAAAGTTTACAAATTTTAAATGAAATCTGACTGTTTAAAGTGAGTCAAAATCCAATTCCTAAGGAGTCGGTGACATACAAAGAAATAAATATATATATACAGCTGAAACTAATAAAAGCCTATAAAAAAACGGTTCGCCATTTTTCGTAGCTGAAAGTAAACTAAATACTATACCTACTGGTATATTTATATTATGAAGTTAGAGAATTATACATTAATTTATAAAACCAGTATATGCATAAAAGAACAGATTACGACAGGAACTAATATGCCATAAAGTATTAATAAAATGTCACGATTTTTTTCCAATAAAAAGATTTTCCAAAAATGATGATTTTTATTCAATAAACATTTATTTTCATTAGTATACATTATAGGTAACAATTTACTTTGAGTTCACCAGAGGGTTTCGTTACAAAAATGTAGATATGTGTATACAGATATTTATTTTATGGTTACTACGGGTTGAGAGCCCTCAGCGCTCACCCACTAGTCCGGGTAAAGTTGTCACAGCCACCTGAGGCTAACAACTAAGTCACACAAAAAAAAATATTTTATGGTTGATACGGGTTGAGAGCCCTCAGCGCTCATCCACCAGTCCGGGTAAAGTTGTCACAGCCATCTGAGGCTAACAACTAAGTCACACAAAAAAAAAATATTTTATGGTTATCTCTGGTTTCCCTACGGGTTGAGAGCCCTCAGCGCTCACCGACCAGTCCGGGTAAAGTTGTCACAGCCATCTGAGGCTAACAACTAAGTCACACAAAAAAAAGAAATATTTTATAGTTAATTATGACCGCGAAACGTGGCGTTAATCGCCACGCGACGATCGCGATCACCGCGATATAGGCGAGCCTATAGATGTTTCACATCAAAAAAACATTCAGCCTATAGCCGTCAACAGTAGACAGTGGACATAAGTCACCCTCATCGCCACAAAGTGCGGTCCTGTGCCGTCTACATACAATGACACCCAGCAACTTTCACCAACTCGTATATATCTATACCTAGCGGGGGCGGGGCGTCCTACACTACGTCCTCCGATACGTGGTCACCGTATTCTTGGTTTTCTTGAGGTGTGCGGTATATTAATCAACCGTGGCAAAGTAGTGACTACTTCCTTCCTACCTTCCTTCCATTTATACCAATCTATACCAATAAATAAAATTGGAGTGTATGTTTGTAATGTCAAAATAATAGACTTTTTTCATGCTCAGACGGTTATTTGTACGACACCTATGCCTAAAATACAGAGTAAAAAATTTTATCTGTCTGTCTGTTTGTTCCGGATAATCTTCAAAACGACTGGACCGATTTCAAAAATTCTTTCACCAATGGAAAGCTATAATATCAGGGCGTAAATTAGGCTATATTTTATCCCGGTAGTCCCACGGGAACGGGAACTACGCGGGTAAAACGACTAAAACCGAAGCGAAGCGAGGGCAGGTTGCTAGATTTAAAATAATAATACATTCCCAATTCGATAATTTAAATCAATGTACATAACACCTTGCACTTTCAAACCAATAATGACATTCATTAAAATACCAATATAATTTAATCTATCTATACCAATAAATAAAATTGGAGTGTCTGTTTGTAATGTCAAAATAATAGGCTTTTTTCATGCTCACACGGTTATTTGCACGACACCTATGCCTAAAATAGCGATTAAAAAATTTTTGTCTGTCTGTCTGTTTGTTCCGGGTAATCTTCAAAACGGCTAGACCGATTTCAAAAATTCTTTCACCAATGGAAAGCTATAATATCAGAGCGTAAACTAGACTATATTTTATCCCGGTATTCCCACGGGAAAGGGAACTACGCGGGTAAAACGACTATAACCGAAGCGAGGGCGGGTTGCTAGTCTATATATATAAAAGAAAGTCATGTTAGTTACTAGATTTATAACTCAAGAACGGCTGTACGGATTTGACTGAAAATTGGTGAGGAAGTTGCTTAGAACCAGGAGACGGACTTAGGATACTTTTTATCCGATTTTTTTATTATAGCTTTTACAAGATTTCGCCAATAACTCTTTTATCCCGTTCGATCGCGTTCCCGTGTGACGTGACATAACATGTCAAAGAGAATACAAGTCACTATGAAACGTAATATAAAAAAACGCATTTGATATATAATGTATGAGTATGAGTGATAAAAACAAGACGCAAATGACAACTAAGAGTAATTTTGTCTATAGTTAAGTATGGTTGAAAATTTGATAATTATAATTTTGTCAGAAATCAATAAAATCAGTAATTTGTAATCTCTTTGAATCCTCATTAACAATGCCGCGACCAAGACGATTGAATCTTTCCCGACAAAGTTGTAATGGTTCTTCCATTGGAGACTATTTACGGCATTTTAGAAAATATATTTACGAAAAAATTATAGCGGTACGAAGTTCGCCGGGTCATCTTTCCCGACAAAGCTGTAATGGTTCTTAATTCTATTAGATACTATATTTTCGGAAATTTAGAAAATATATTTACAAAAAAATTAGGGCGGTACGAAGTTCACCGGGTCAGCTAGTATTACATAAAATGCCACTAATTTTATTTAATATATCACGTTAAAACACTAAGATATTGAATGTAATACAAGAACACCACATGACACTTCCAGAAGCCCAAGGCCTCCCCCAATATCTTTTAAAAAATAAATATTTATATCTATTTAAAAAGAAAATATTGTAGGGTACACTAATATCCTTGTATTGCGGAGAACTATATTAACATGTAATTAACGGGCACAAATTATATCGCAATTTAAAACAACAATTTGTGTATTGCTTTATTCTGCATGGTAATCGAACTCATGACACTGGCACGATTGGTTCGTATCTTAACAAGAACGCCATCTGTGCGGTCGCCAATAAAAAGAAATTTCATTTATCATCATTAAAAAAGTTAGAAGGTTGTCATGTCATCATCATCGCAGCCCACATATGTCCCACTGTTGGGCTCGGGCCTCCTCCACAGTGAGAGGGAATTTGGTCTACTATACCGTGCTGGTCAGACATGTTGGTATAGGGTTTCATTTCGAGTTTTCCTTCTCTCATAGATGTTATGTGCAAATTTTATCCCTTGTCTTTTATGACATCCACGGGCAAGATAGGGTGTGTTGAATTGGATTCTTACTACAGAGTAAGTGACGACAATTTTATCCGTGTGATGACAACATCACACGTATAAAATTGTCGTGTAGTTATTATATATTACTCAACATTAGTGTTTTATAACAATTAAATAATGATGATGTTTTGGATAATGTATTTCAAAGAAAATAGTTATGTTGTTTTGAATCTTGATAATTTTCTGCAATATTTCCAAACCACTATTCAATATAGTAGGTAGTACTGTTATATTGAGTATTGCTAGGCTTGATGAATGTGATATTAAAAGTGGTTTACGTGTATTTTTGTTCTGCCGAAATTCTTAGCGAAGTCATTTAATTTTGTTTTCAGCGCTCAATTGATGGTATCGACTTGACTTACAGATGGACGATGACTATTAATAAACTCTTCAATACGAAGAAGTGTTAAATAAATGAGGAAAATTGTATAAGACTTAGCTGTATGGGCTTTGCTCCCTTTGCCTGTTGGAATAGACAAATAAAACCAAAAAAGTCTGTGGTTAATGTGTTTTAACTAGGGATGGGCGATCTTTCTGAAAAAGATCGATTCTTGAATCGATTTGAATTGTCGTCCGAATAATCGATTTACAATAAAATTGAGGTCTGAAGGATTGAAGTCTTATAATTTAGTATAAAACATTAACTAGTATCGAGTGGGCAGAAGAAAAAAGTCGAACAACAATCAGGCCCGCCATAAGCGGGCACGTCCAGGGTGGCGGCAAATCGAGCAACTCAACACGTAATTCATGTCATAATATTCATCCTACTATAAGTATAATAAATTTCATTGCACGGAAATATCCGACCGATTGGCGTTGAAACCGCCATCAATTGGCATCCGTGAAATATAAGATGCAATATCAAACGTTCGTCTGTTAGCAAGTTGAACTACATGCCCTCGCTGGGTGGCACCCCAAATATCACCCCATTGAAAAACAAGACTAGTAGGGCAATGCCCTCTAAGCATAGGTATAGTGGGTAAGTTAGGTACCTGTACTTGGGTAATTGTACATATTCGAAGAGCATTATGGTGGATAAACAATAACAAATGGTATATTGAATTGCAATTATTTTGTTAATAGTTCTTTTGATAATTATTTTGTTAATAGTTTCAGCTTAATTATTGATATTTAAACTTGTGTGATTATACTTCAATCTTCCGTGAGTGTCAAACAGAACGCGCTGCGCGGAGACGAGTATCAGAACGGCAAGCACTAGAGGCTGCTGTCGTTCCTTCCAACGATGAAGGCGGCAACACTTCAGCCGCAGAAGCGTCGCAAGACGGGGACGGCAGCACTGCTGAGCCGTCACAGGGCCTTCCGGATCCTCCGACAGCTCAGCAGGGGTCACACAGCGGACGCAGCTGTCGCATTTTCGCGCTGGGCTGTGAGTAAAATAGATCAGGACCTATTGGTGGAGGCAGCTATCGTTCACTCATGGCTGTTCTCAACGCCCCAGGCGGACGAGGTGGACACCAAGGCTAGCCGCATTTGCTGTGCATTAAAGCAAATTTGCGAGGCGGTCATGTCCCGTGGGCAGTGTCTCCCTTTGAGCAGGGTGGTCCCTTGGTATTCCGGATAGTTGGTACATCTTCAGACCACGTGCGCTCGGAGATCCTATAGGCTACACCCGCAGCCGGCGGCATCATCGCAACGTGGAGCGAGAGAGCCAGCTGTACGTAGGTTACCACAGTCCACGGTTGGCCGTCTGTCTCACCAAAGACGTCAGTCGGCAGGAAATGCATGACAGTCCCGGGCGGTGCGCGGCCCCATGACCCAACCGTGACACGTCCCGGGTCCAGTCACCCGCAGCCTCAGCTAGGGCGGCATTAGGCGCAGATACTCGTGCCTGCGCCGCCCGAGTCTCCGGCGGTGGATTGTATCGTCATGGAGGCATACCTCCCGCGCGCCTGCTTCCACGAGACGATTGCCTCCCAGAAGGCGGCGATCGTGCTCAGTTCCTGATGCTGCCGATCATCTACCTAGCGATGGTTGGCAGCGTCAGGTCGGCACCGATGATTGCGACGAGATCACGGCGCTGCTCAAGCCACGCAGCACATATCTCGAGTGTGTGCTGCGCCGTGTCCTTGTCGCAATTGCAGTGGTGGCAGGCCGGTGTATTCTGTCATGACACCGTACCAAGGCCACTCTAGCGACCAGGACCCATACGGGGCCCGTGGAACAAGGGACCTCCGTCTTGTCCAGGGCCACCCTCAACTCCATTATACGAACTCCCGTTATACGAACGCCCATAACGTGCGTTGTCCCACAGGAGGTCGATCCTCGGACACGCACTGTGGAATATCGGCTAGACTGAACGTTGAGAGGGAGTCTCTTACCCTGGCTGGGCGTAATTTGTTACGCCGATGACACGCTCGTCATAGCCCAAGGTGGGACACTGGAAGATGTGGCAAGTCTAGCAAGTCTCAGCACCAAGAAGATTGTCAGGCGAATCGAGGCGCAGGAGTTGAGGATGACTCTGGACAAGACGTAGGCCCTCTTGTACCACGGGCCCCGTATGGGTCCTTCAATCAGCGCCTTGATCACTGTCAATTCGGTTAACATCAGCATCCGGGCCCACATGAAATAATAATATTAATTGGGTTAATAATAATAAAATAATAGTTGGGTTTGGTGCTCTACGGGCATTGGTGGTTCCGGACTTGCTCCGCAGCTGTTTCACGCAGTGATCGCCCTCTTGGTTCATGCCAAACCTGGGCGGACCCAGCGCTGCGTATCGACTGCTGTACGTGGGCGTCTTCTGGTCGGTGACCCTGTACGGCTCACCGGTGTGGGTGGGGTCCCTGACTATCCGTTTTAGGGCTATCCTGTGGTATCCACAGTGAGCCGTGGTGGCCAAGGCCATATGGTGGCGACGAGACAGCGTGCCTGTTGGCCGGGACTCCTTTGTGGAAGCCCGGTGCTAGCTAAGTTATAGTAACGGGTGTCGAAGACGCAAGTCGGAGGCGACATATTCTTGATCAAGGAGCACCAAGGAGTGCTGTATGTGGGACGGTACCCGCCGAGCCGGCCACGGATATCAAAGAATCGTTACCACTGCGGTCAGCCTACTGGCGACGGAGAGGGGGTAGGTTATGGAGTCGCATGACGCTCATCCATCACGCCAGGCGGATTGGGTGGGATGTGCCCAGACTAACACATAGCCTACACAAATAATTTGTAATTTTTAACAAAAAAAAAACCGACTTCAAACAGTAAAGTAATAAAATTTTAAGAATTCCACCAATTTCTTAAGGATACCATCATCAGATCATGACCTGATGACTATAAGACCACCTGGGAAGTATACCCTATCAAACAAAAAAAAATTTTGCAAATCGGTTCAGGCATCTTTGAGTAATCGGTGAACATACATAAAAAAAAGATTCCGACCAATTGAGAACCTCCTCCTTTTTTTGAAGTCAGTTAAAAAGGGGCGGCATAATCGGTGTTGCACGCGGGCGCTGAAACAGCTAGCGGCGGGCCTGATGACAATTCTCTACGGTAAAGTATCGATTCACCGAATCGATTCAGTGCTTCGTATCGATTTATAAAATCGATCTTTTGGGCCTGAAAAATCGATTTCAGATCACCATCCCTAGTTTTGACTTATTGGTGTTTATATTGTATTATTTTAAATGTGAATAATAGTTAATAGTTAATAAAACTTCAAAATGAATCAAACTGTGAACGTGGAACAGTTAAATTCTGCGCTAACATCACTGCGAACTTTACGTTCGAGCGTTAGCCATGTGTTTGAGACTCTTTCAAACGGGCTGCGTGCCGACCATGGTGAAGACGGCAAAGATAAGTTTCTTATGGAACTTCAAGAGTTACTCAACAACGTGAACATAAACTTACGTGATCTTGAACAGACAGTTAATGGTTTACCAATTCCTACCGCACCGTTTAATTTGGGTACAACTACTTACCTCAGTCAAGAAACGACGCAAGACCGGCAAGCATTGTACACGCAATTAGTAAACAGTTATAAATGGACTGATAAAATACACGAATACAGTTCTTTCGCCCATACACTTTTAAGTCAAAACTCATTAAAGCGTTCTTATATAAACTCAGGGAGTACAAAAAGAAGAGGGAAACTACAAAGCAATCATAACGTAGCGCCTATTCAAGTCGACAATGTCATCAACAACATCGATAGATCATACAGCGATATGAAAATCACAATATCCCGTCCATTTGCTAGTAACGCTGTAGTACAAATAAATTTAAGTCATGTATTAAAAGCTGTTGTGGCATTTAAAGGCTTATTAATGGAATGGGTGATGGTTAAAGGCTACGGTGAGACTTTGGACTTGTGGACAGAATCAAGACACCATGTATTTAGAAAAGTAACAGAAAACGCTCATGCGGCCATGTTGCACTTCTATTCTCCAACATTACCAGAATTAGCTGTACGTTCTTTCATGACATGGTTGCATAGTTATGTGAATCTTTTCAGCGAGCCATGTAAAAGGTGTAGTTGTCATCTCCATCACACATCCCTACTGCCCCCAGCGTGGAGGGATTTTCGTACATTGGAACCTTTTCATGATGAATGCAAACAATAATTGTGGTATTGAATGGGAAGACTGACTGAATTATTTGGTGCCTTCTCCTTCAATTATAAGTATAAATAATAGCTTCAGAAAAATGTAAATAAATTGGTTTAGTTTATGGTAATGTCATTATTATTAATTAAAGATATGTATAATATGTGAAATCATTTTCCTTTGAACAGAACAATAAAAATAATCACCAACACTCGGGAGTCCACTTCCAAGAACCTTATTTATATATCCTGATTTAGAATGTTTCTTTTTTTCTAAAGAAAGAGTAGGTTAATAATGTTTAAGATGAAAAAGAAATATTTCCAAACAATCGTTATATATGTTGTGGTCCATAAAATATAGCTTGATCTCGGTGACAGATGTCAATGAAACCAACGAAGTAAGTTTGAACGAGCGACATGTTTACAATTTAATTTTGTATCAAATATATTTTCATTCTTTTCGTGTTAGTTTTATTGCAACTGAATTGCAATATTATATAAATATAAAAATATTAATATTCATGCCTGAAATGTATCTCGTAAGTACTGAAATACCTAGTAAACATTTTATACATAAATGACGCTTACGCACGTACACGGTCATACTGGACTGAAAATAAAAAGGAGATGGGACAGTCGATATACGTAAATCGTTAACCGATCTTTATTAAATTATTCATAAAAGAAATAAACCCAATACAGTAACCTATATAAAACTTTCAACATATTTTTTACAATTAAAACAGACAGTTACATTATGAAATACATAAATTGAATTACTTAAACATTAAAAAACTACTTTACGTCTCAGAGTAAATGATAATATTATGTACGCATATTGTCAATAAACTAGACATATTTATTTATAAAAAAGTCGTAATTGATTGATTGATCTAACGACTGTCCCCATTTGGCAAAAAATTATAAATGTTCTAGCAGGAACGCTCCAGTGATGACCTAGACCTTGATTATCCTCCTTATGAATCATTAAAACAGTTGAAAACAATTTTTATTTGAAATAAATTCAAAAAGATTGCAAATCTTAATTGTATTTTAATTATGATAGAAAATCACAATTATAAGAATAGAGTTTAATCGATAAAAAATTACAGACTTTATCGTAAGCGTAACAGCACTAGGGACAACTGTCACAGAGATCATCCTATATTTTATGTATGGAGGTACTTCTACCCTCCATAATTTTATGGACTATAATTATTAAAAAAAATCTGCCAGTCTATGACAACATTTAGTTGCTTGAATTAGGTGATACATATTGGAAATCCATTATTATTTTTAAATCATCATCTCAGCCCACAGACGTCCCACTGTTGGGCTCGGGTCTCCTCCACAATAGGAGGGAATTTGACCTACTATACCAGTGGTTCTCAAACTTTTTAAATGACGGAACCCTTTTGGGAAGCAAAATACTTGATGGAACCCTACAATAAAACAATTATTTTTATAAGTGTATTCTATATTAATCAGCATAATAAAAGTACAATGTATCAGTTACTAATTATTATTTACTTCACCACTTGGTAAGGACATAGAAAACATTAAAAAAGAAAAATCTAACTAGTGGGAGGTATGAAACTGTTTTTTATTTTTCATCAATTGCTTGATATCAGGTTTGATGGAAGAAAGTTGGAGTCTCATATCAGCTTCGGCGTCCAGTCTATTGCGATATTTTGTTTTCGTGGCTGCGTAGGTAGAGAATCCTGTTTCGCACAAATATGTAGTTGGGAACGGGAGAAGAATATCCAGAGCCATTTGGCCAAGCATTGCATATTCATCTTGGATTCTGCACCAAAAATCATTAAGAGGCGTCGTTTTGAACAATGACTCCATACTTGTGTCTGATGACATTTCTAAAAGAGATTCATATATCTCATTTGACATGTTTTTAGGCTTTTCCAAGTTGGGTAAAAAAGGATTATGAATCCAAGAGTTCACTTTAATTTTTGTATTGTGTTCTCCGGGAAAATACTTTTCAAAAGATGCGCGCATCGAACTGAGATATTGGACCAATTCTTCAAACACATTATCTTCAAACATTTCTGAGTCGTTTTCGCTAACAAACTCACTGAGTAACGTAAAACTTTCTATTTCTTTCTTACCAATGCAAATGATCCAAAAATCTAATTTTCTTTTAAAAGCAGTTATTTTATTATAGGCCTGAAACACTGTTGTCTGTTTACCTTGCAACGATAAATTTAATTCGTTAAGTTTTTGAAAGATATCCGCCATAAAAGACAATCGGAACAACCAAGTTTTATCATACAAACGGTCCTTCAAATTAAAAGAAGTATCTGCTGAAAGAAACATTTGTAACTCGGCTCTAAGTTCAAATAGCCTTGTTAAAGTTTTTCCCCGAGACAGCCATCGCACTTCTGTATGGAGCAGCAGTGTTTTATGTTTGCTGCCATAATCTTCACACAATAATGAGAACAATCGGGATTGTAGTGGTCGTGATTTGATAAAATTAATTATTTTTACCGCTTCATCCATAACTAATTTTAGATTAGACGGCATTTGCTTCATCGCAAGTGCTTGTCTATGCAGAATACAATGACTGGAACTACAATTAGGCGCTTTATTTTTCATTCGTGACACTGTTCCTGCTGTTTTACCTGTCATCGCCTTGGCCCCATCTGTACAAATGTCAATGCAATTGTTCCAACTGAGATTATGTTCTTCAAAAAATATATTTATTTTATTAAAAATTTCTTCCCCGGTAGTGTTTGTAAGCAGCGATGAACACATAAGCATGTCTTCTTCAAAAGAACTTTTATATGGATATCTCACAATAACCAGCAGGATAGCCAAACCAGCGACATCAGTCGACTCGTCCATTTGCAAAGCGAATCGTGTATTTTGTAGACGTGTAACTAGTTCTTGTTTGACGTAGCTTGCCAGATCATGGATTCGTCGTGAAACAGTATCGTTTGATAGCGGAACAGTAGAAAGATGCTTTGCAGATTTTTCATCAAGCATACATTTTGTTATGTCTAATACACATGGTTTTATTAATTTCTCAGCGATAGTGTGCGCTTCACCTGCTTGTGCAATACGATAGCTAACTAAGTATGATGCCTCCGTGGCCTTTTCGTTGGTAGTTTGTGTTACATGCATCATATTTTTTTGACTTTCTAACTGATCTTTTTTGCGAACAAAAAATTCTTTATTCTTGTCTTTAGTCTCGGGGTGTACGGTTTCTAAATGTCGACGCAATTTGGCAGGTGCCATGGAACTATTAGGAAGCAGTTTACTACAGAGCATGCAGAGAGGTGAGCCGTTGGAATCAACAAATCCGAAACTGATATAAGATTCATCATACTTCCTTTTTTTCGTCTTTGAAACCGTCGAGCTTGACGTCGTGGCACTCGTGGCATCATCTTCTGGATCGGTGATTGCTAAATTCTCCGCGCGCATTGCTTTTGAACATTCAGCGTCATTAGAAGATGTTGTTGGAACACGTTTAACACCTTTAAGCCAACGTTCCATTCTTCTTTATTTATAATGTTACAAGTCAGGATAGTGGGGTTTAAATAATGCACAATCGTTACTGCGTATAAGAGACTAAATTTAGAACCTACAGGGAAGAAATGTATAAAACTGAGACAACAGAATACAGCAGGCAGTAAAACAATGAACACTAGTTTCTCGCTAGCGAGCTTGTAAGTAGGTAGTAACTTATCGCTCCGAACGCTAATCATCAACTGACGACGCCAACGCGCGATCGCCGCTTTTATACTTAGTCCTAGACTCGATCTCAAATATTCTCGAAAATACTCGAGTCGGCACCTTTGATAAACAAAAAGCAAAAATAAAAACAGAAATTTAAAAATAGCGTTGTAAACAATATCGACTTTATCCTTTGAAGTTAGAGACGAAAGTCGCTAGTTGACAACTATAGCGTCTAATTCAGAGGCGGCTTTTATCAAAGAGACTGAGCGCTTACAAGTATACTACCCGCTCGTTTTAAGTTTGCCGCTTTTTTTTTTTTTTTTTTTTTTTTTTTTTTGGGTGGGCTATGGTAAGCGCACGCGCGGTCCTGTCCATCCGGGGCGATGAAAGGACGGCTCGTGGGCCCATAACCCACCCGTACCCACGTCACCTCGTTGTTGGGCCGACCACCGGAGCAGATGTCACTTGTCGTCAGTGGTCGGCCCGACGGAATACCCTTTCGGGTAACCTCACCTCTCGACCTGGGACGTCGGTCGCCGTCGCGCGGTTAGCCTCTCTGCGGGTGATGGACAATTCCCCGGTCCGATCACCCGCGGCCTCGGCTAGGGCGGCATTAGGCGCAGATACTCGCGCCTGCGCCGCCCGAGTCGCCGGCGGCGGAACGTGTCGCCGAATAGAAGCTCTACTCGCACACGATCCGCCGCCTCCTTCCGTGAGATAACGGCCTCACAGAAGGCGGCGACCGCGTCCCAGTTCCTGACGCTGACGAGCATCTCCCTGGCGATGGTCGGCAGCGCCAGGTCGGCACCGATAATTGCGACGAGTTCACGGCGATCCTCCTCCCATGCAGCACACTCCTCGAGCGTGTGCTGCGCCGTGTCCTCGTCGCAACTGCAGTGGTGGCAGGACGGTGTGCTCTCCCTCCTGACAATCTTGTGCAGGTACTTCCCGAAGCAACCGTGCCCCGTCAGCACCTGCACCAGTCGGAAGGAAAGCACCCCGTGCGTCCGCTCCAACCACTCCATCAGCACCGGCCGGAGGGCCTCGACGGTCCTAACACCATACCGAGGACTCTCCAGCCGGACTGCCCAACGGGCAATGACTTCTCGGCGGGCGTCGACCCGCCAGGCGGTGATCTCTGTGATGGAGACCATGCCGCCGCGGGCGCGCTTCTCCGACACCCGCCGATAAATGTCGGCGAGCATCTCCGCCTCCAGGTCCCACGGGGGAGTTCCGGCCAGGAGGCACGCTGCCTCCGTCGCAACCGTGCGGTAACCGCGTACGGCCCTGATCGCCATGACCCTCTGTGGTCGCCACAGGAGGGCCCTAAGACGGACGGTCAGGGACCCCGCCCACACCGGTGCGCCGTACAGGGCCATCGACCGGATCACCCCCACGTACAGCTGTCGGCACGTAGCACTGGGTCCACCCACATTCGGCATCAGCCGCGAAAGGGCGGACGCCGCGCCGACAAGCCGGGGAACAAGTCGATGGAGATGCTCCCGGAACCAAAAATGCCCGTCGAGCACCAGGCCCAAGTACTTCATGTGGGCCTGGATGCTGATGGTGACCGACTTCACGGTGATCGAAGCGCCGGCGGGAGGCCCGGCGGTACGGAGGCCATGGAACAGAAGGGCCTCCGTCTTTTCCAGGGCTACCCTCAACCCCAGCGCTTCGATCCGCCTAACAATCTCCTCGGTGCCGAGAGTTGCCAGGCGTGCCGCCTCCTCTAGCGTCCCACCCCGGGCTGTGACGAGTGTATCGTCGGCGTAGCAAATTACACCCAGCCCGGGTGGGAGGCTTCCTCTCAACGCCCAGTCGTAGCCGATGTTCCACAGGGTCGGACCCAGAACCGACCCCTGTGGGACACCGCACGTCATGGGCGTTCGCACAACGTCCCCTACTCGGTCAACGTAGAGGACGCTGCGCCCCTCCAAGTAGTCTGCCACCAGCCGCCTGAGGTACACGGGCACCCCGTGATACCTCAGCCCCTCCCTGATGCAGCTGAATGGCAGACTGTTGAAGGCGTTGGCGATGTCCAGGGACACCGCCAACAGGACTCCTCCGCCGGTGACGGCCTCCGCTACCACGGCCTTCAGGCGCAGCAGGGCCGCGATCGTCGAACGCCCTCTCCGAAAACCAAACTGGGCGTCCGACAAATCGGGCCCGTCCCCGATGAGGTGCCGCTCGATGCGGGCAGCCAACACCCTCTCCAGCAGCTTGCCCGCATCATCGAGCAGCACGATGGGCCTGTAGGCCGAGGCCGACTCGGGAGACCGTCCCGGCTTCGGCAGGAGAACCAGCCTCCCCTCTTTCCAGCACCCAGGGAACTGTCCGGACGACAAACAAGCGTCGAACAGTCCCCTGAGGCGTGGTCCCAGGTGTTCGAGGACCAGGGCCAGCACACGGTTCGGAATACCGTCGGGCCCGGGGGCGGTGGATTTGACTCGCATACGCGCCACCGCCGCCCCCATTTCCGGCTCCGTGATGGGCGGAGCACTTTCATCGTCGGCCTCCCGGTCGCTGTCCAGCGAAGCCATGACCGGTGGCGTGTGCTCCGCCCGCCGTGGAAAGAGGTCCTCGACAACTCTGGTGAGGAGGCTGGGCTGGAGAGTCTCGGTGAGGGGGGGCCCCGCCCGCGGAGCTTGTTCAGCGCCGCGAGGTAGGGGCGACCCCAGGGGTCACGCTCGAGACTGTCCAGCATCTCCCGCCGACTAACGTCCTTGGCGGTACGGACGGCCAGCCTGAAGGCAGACCGCGCACTGCGGTAAGCCTCGTACAGCTGGCCCTCCCGCTCAGCGTCGCGGTGACGCGCTCGGCTGCGGGTGTAGGCCCTCCGGGCACGTATGCACGCGGCCCGAAGGTCCGCCAATTCTCGGGACCACCAGGGGACCGCACTCTTCGGGGGCAGGCGCCGCACACGGGGCATGGCCGCATCGCAGATCTGCGTTAACGCACAGCGGATGCGGCCAGCCTCGGCATCCACCCCGTCCGCCTGGGGCGGTGAGGACAGCCATGACTGAACGATGGCTGCCTCGGCCAACAGGTCCCGATCCAATCGACCCACAGCCCACCGCGGAAACGCGGGAGCTCCGTCCGCCGTGTGACCCCTGCTGGGCTGCAGGAGGGTCCGGGAGACCTCTATCCGGATGTATCGGTGGTCGGATAGGGTCTCAACCTCCTCCTGGACGCACCAGCTCCTCACACGTGCTGCGACATTAGGGCTAGCGAACGACAAGTCCACTATCGACCCGCCCTGCTGCCGCACGCACGTTTGCACCGAGCCCCTGTTCAGCAAACAGAGGCCCAGTGCCGCCGCCCACTCTTCGACCGCCCGCCCGCGGTCATTCGTCCTGAGGGTAGGTTTGCCGCTGGCGATAGGTATGAGTGTATGACGTTCGAAATTTTTTATTTAATTGTAACAATAAAAATTGTGTACGTTAGATATTTGGGTAAAACTATGACACATTATAAGTTTTGTTGTCACGTGGGGGAGGGTACGCGCATTCCACAGACCGGCAAACTTAGAGCGAACGCGTTGTACAAGTATAAAATTGTTGAGACCAAACTTATGAGATATTGTACCAGCTAATGTAACACAAGCTTATACAAATACAAATAAATAAATAAATAACATTCATAGCGTTTTGTCTCCGCGCGGCCGCGGAGTCCGCACAGCCGCGGAGCGACCAGAGAGAGGTGTTTTGATTTTTTTATTTCTAAATTCTTGCGGAACCCCGACAGAGGTATCACGGAACCCTAGGGTTCCGCGGAACACACTTAGAGTATAGCTGTACTATACCATGTTGGTATAGTTTCATTTCGAGTTTTCCTTCTCTCGCACAGATGTTATATGCATATTATATCCCTTAGTCGTCTTTTACGACATCCATGGGAGTGGTGAATTGTGTTCTTACTCCGTCACCACATGGAGCTATTTTAAATGGATGGAAAAGAGACCCACTACCTCCCCATGGTTAATCAATATACTGCACACCACAATGGAAGAGAAGGCTTACAGGATGGGATCAAGGTGGAATAGGATATAAGAGAATTTTATTGTACTCTCACATGACAAGCTCCTTCCAGAACGTCAATTTACAATTTTCCACAAAGCTTTGACTTCAACGTGTTTCACCTCTAAACGAGGCATCCCAAGAGTAGTATGGCTTCGGGTGACCTCTGTCGCCCCGGACGGAGCCAGGCGGCGGGTGAGTTGACCGCAGCCCATACCAATAAAAAAAAGTAGGTCAATTTGCCTCCCATAGTGGAGGACGCCCGAGCCCAAAAGTGGTATATATATGAGATGATGATGATGAAGGTCACAGTGCTCCAAGGCGCCCTATTGTCACCCCGTACGTCTGGACCAAATACTGCAATACCAAAAGGAAAGGATGAATTATAAAATGACTGCATAGATGACGTAGTGGTTAAGATACCGTACCAGTCTCATGGTTTCGATCCCACTCCGGACATTGCGGTGTGATTAACAAATTATCTTTCTGAGTCAGGGTGTAATTTGTATCCGTTAGCTAAATGTTTGTAAAGTCCCCCATAATACAAATAATATTTCCTTGGCTTTTATTTGTGTAACTTAGTTGTTAGCCGCAGATGACTGTGAAAACTTTACCCGCTCACCCTGGTGAGTGAGCGCTGAGGGCTCTCAACCCGATAAAGTTTAAGGGACCGTTTCCATGGGCACTGTGGCCCTGTGGGGTACGGACCTCGGCTCGGGGGGTCGCTGGCAAAGTGGGCATTGCCCACGTTTAGGATTTTACCGCGGTACGATTTCTGTCCTCGGCAGCGAGGGCGGAATCGTGGATATTCGGCACGGTCGTCTTGCGGCACACTTACTGAATGTCATTTCCGTCATATCGCCTTTTCATTCGAAAGTATTCATCTAGCCCTTAAGTCATGATTAAAAAATATATGACGGGGCATGTAGCGCTTTACATCTAGAAACGCACAGACTCCATTTAACTTTTTAAGAAACATATTTAAGTATTATGTAAAGTGTATACACAAAATAAAACTGCTGTACAACTTAGTAATAGCTCTATTAATAATAAATAACTATAACAGCCTTATATTGTGATATACATAACAAATATTGAAACGAAGCTGTTGTACTGAAGTTGGGAGATCGGGCACTCTTTCTCTATGACTTTGAATAAATAGGTCACCACATCCGGGAGCGCAGTCTCCGGAGCAACGAACGCGCCCCATGTTAGACAGTCTGCATGACACGTCGGGGGTAGTATACTATATGGACATTGAAGCAACTCGAGAAAAATGAAAAATATTCTTTTCTAATTATTTTTTTTTTTGTGGATCCCAAAACAATTAAAAGCGCTTCCTGGGACTTCCAAAGGGTCAAACTTTGGTATCTTATAATTGAAGACCTTGGTTTAGAAAAATTATAGTGGTGAGATTAGTGCCAAATAATAACATTGCCATTTTTGTGCATAGAATTACTTTAACTAGACATGTGTAACACTGCGCTGCGCCGCGCAATTGCGCCAACTCAGTTCACTGCGCTGGAAGTATCAACTCACTTCTAGAAAATGTGTTAGCGCACGGCGCAATCGTCGCAGCGGCGGTGAATCTGAACAATTTTTTTATTTATGCGCCTATAAGGCAGGCTATAATCGACCTTACTGCCTTGTCTTACATAGCTTACACATAATTTTCTTTACATATAATTTATTATTAACGTAAGAGATAAGTAACATCCGTCAGTAAGTCGTTACCATTAATTGGGTGCTGAAAACCAAATACACTATTATACATATTAACGTAAATCACTATTATATGATATTCACAACACTTCAACTGTATTACATATTAAACTAGCTGACTCAATACCGATGTTGTTCTGTTCAAATAAAATAAAGGAATGCTCTTTGAAATCGACAGCAGCGCCACCTACCGAGTCCAGTTGTGAATCTAAACCATTCTCGTATCCCTTTGAACATACACAAAACATTTCATCAACATCGGTCCAGCCGTTTAAGAGGAGTTTCAGTGACGTACACAACAAATATATATAATGTAAATAAAGATAAAATATCAGCAAAATTATTTAAAATATAAAACTAAAAACAATAATTCATTCAAGAGCGTAACATTACACTCCCATATTCCCGCCGAAAAACTCAAGGTCGAATAACTCTGTGAACTGTAAATAACTCTTTTAAAAATTGAGTTATACCTAGGTGCGCATTTAGTTTCTCATTCGGTTGTTTCATGTGTTGCGCCATGACGCAATGAGTTAGAAATGGAGTTATACCTGGAGTAGCGCAGATGGCGCACATTTCATTCGTAGCTCACTCGGTCGTGTTTACATTTTGTTGCGCCATGACGCAATTTTGAGTTGGCGCAATGAGCCGGCGCAGTCTACTGCGCCTGAGTTACTGAGTTAACGCAAGGATTATCGTTGAGTTACCCATGCCTAACTTTAACACTTTGTTTCCACAGAGTATACTACAATGCTTCGCTTCTTTCCTTCATGCCGAGATGGCACTGTTGTATTTTTTAAATAAACGGTTTACATACAGCCACAGAATGATCAACACTGCACACTACATCCAACACATACGAACCAATTGATACTTTTAAAGGAAAATATTGATCTTTACCATGTCCTAAACCAAGACACCCTTGTCTATTCCTACCCCACATATATAAATCGCCACTATTCGTTATAGCTGCTAGATGTCCGATGCCGCAAGCTATTTTTTGTACTCTACTATCCGGATTAAATTCGTTACGACCAAATAATGGAGGTGGTATGTGTTTTGGAGTTAATGAATGATTTACATTAGGTCCAAGACCGAGCAGACCATAACCCCATACGAAGACATCGCCCGCTTCTGTAAAAGAAAATATTGTATATTCGTTTTTTAATTTATTTAATTCGTAGCTTCAAGTAATTTATCGCTTCTTAAGGGAATAAGTAGATAAACATATTTACTGGTAATCGTTATCCTTACTTACTAATATTATAAATGCGAAAGTTTGTTTGTTTGTTTGTTACGCTTTCACGCTTAAATCACCGAACCGATCTCAAAAATTCTTTCACCAATGGAAAGCTATACTATCAGGAAGTAACATAGGCTATATTTTATCCCGGTATTCCCACGGGAGCAGAAACGTGTAAGGCGACTGAAACCGAAGCGAAGCGAGGGCAGGTTGCTAGTAATATACAATTTCCGTGTGGTGACGGAAAAGAATACAATTCACCACTCCTTATCTTGCTCGTGAATGTCGTAAATGACGACTAAGGGATATAATATGCACATAAGAACTGTGCATGAAAAGGAAAACTCGAAATTAAACCAACATGTCTGACCAGCATGGCATAGTAGATCGTGAAGGAAGCCCGAGCCCGACAGTAAGACGTGTGTGAGTTGCGATGATGATGATGAATTGAAGAATATACTTAGTCTGGCCATAAATACTGTTACAATTAAAAATAAACAAAATATTACATTTGAATATGAAATCTGTCATTTTTTAAGGTTCCGTATCCAAAGGGTAAAAACGGGACCCTCTTACTAAGACTTCACTGTCTGTCCGTCTGCCTGTCACCAGGCTGTATCTCAAGAATCGTGATAACTAGACAACTGAAATTTTTACAAATTATGTATTTCTATTGTCGCTATAACAACAAATACTAAAAACAAAATAAATAATTAAGGGGGCCTCTGATACAACAAACGCGATTGTTTTGCCCTTTTTATAGATATAGTACGGAACCCTTCGTGCGCGACTCTCGACTCGCATTTAGCCGGTTTTTATATGATTGTTCATTGTGTTTTGTCATTTTGGGGCTAATACATTGTACAATATTTTGCGATATTAAAATGGAGTGGGGTGATAAAGAGAACCGAATCGCTTTGATTACATTACACAAAGTAAGTATGGTGCCAAATGCAATTTTAAAACTCTCCATACGCTTGGTCTTAGTAAAATGTTTGTCTACCAGGCTATTAATAGGTAGAATGAGACCTCCTCTGTTTGTGGCAGAAAAAGATCCAGCCGTCCACGTAGTGTTTGTACGAAAAAGGTGGCAAAAGCAGTAAGGGAATGAATTGTTCGAAGAAATCCTGTCCGAAAGCAAAAGATCTTATCTCGGAAGATAGAACCTTTTTTTTAGGGGTGGGCCATGGCGCACCCGCCGCCCGGCTCCATACAGGGCGGCGCGCGGCCCCATGAGCCACCCGTGGCACGTCGCCTTCGTCGTTGAGGCGACCACCGCTGCAGAGTTGTGAAGATAAAACTTACGCCTTTATAGATATAGATCCTATAGATACATACCATTAAGTATCATGCAGAATGATCCACCCGAAGCTATATCAATAATCTTGCCAAAACCTTTAGTGAAATTGATTAGCGCGTAAGACATGTTAACTTGTTGTTGAACTGTTGTCATTGGCACCTGTCCGTATTCAGAGTTACCCCAACCGAATAATTCACCTTTATCTATAAAATAAAATAGGATTTTAATCATCATTCAGCCTATAGCCGTCGACAGCTGGACGTAAGACTCCCTCATCGCCACAAAGTGCGGTTCTGCGCCGTCTGCATCTAACGACGCTGAGTAACTTTCACCAGGTCGTAGATCTACCTAGTGGGGGGGCGTCCTACACTGCGTCGTCCGATACGTGGTCGCCGTATTCTTTCTTTTCTTGAGGAATGCGGTAAATTAATCAACCATGGAAAAGTAGTTAGACTTTCTTCCATCTATACCAATAAATAAAATTGGAATGTCTGTTTGTAATGTCAAAATAATAGGCTTTTTTCATGCTCACACGGTTATTTGCACGACACCTATGCCTACCTAATGGTATAGATTGGTCCGAAACCCGTTACTTCTAAGTCACAGATAAAAAGATTTACTTCAAAAAAATAGTCAACATCTGAATTACATAAGACTACTTTTATAACTAACCATTTAAAGCCAATACACAATCGCCTGTAGAAGCCACTTTGACAATAGTCTCACTAGTAATATCACCCTTCACCATCGCCGGTATAGCTTGGTTGTCATACGTGCCTAGTCCTATTTGACCATCGGCACCCCATCCACACGCATAGACCTTGCCTCCTTCTGTCACGAACAGACTGAAATAAGTGACCACTTAAAACAAAAGTTATAAAAAATTTGCATATAAGCTTGCAGTAATAGGTTTAAAATGCAGTGCATATATAGTTACATTATATGCAGTTATATTTACACACATACTTATAGATACGAGCACTGTCTTATACCATGTCTACAAACACGCACACGCGCACACACACACGCATAAATGCCATAAATTCACAGGGAATGGCTAAAGATCAGCGTGCCATGACTCACCCCAATCCCCTAGTGGTTGGGCGGTAAACTACTTCCCCTCAAAAATATCCGCGGTCCAACGTCCCCGTGATCTTCTCAACGAAGAGAATTACGTCATTACGATCGCCCAGGAAAGGGCGTACACCGCTCACGCAGCGATAACTAATAAAAATCCGTGGTACGGGCTTCGTCGTCGAGGTCGGCAACCGCGCCGCGCAAAAGTAGTTAAAACGTTGCCCCGCCCAATTTGCCTTCAGCGGCGCCCCAAACCGAGGTCTGTTTCCCACAGGGGGAGCCCTTAGGCGATGTCGCTTAAAGTCTTTACCGGATTGAGAGTCCTCAGCTTTCACCCAGAGTCCGGGCAAAGCTGTGAAAGCCATCTGCCGCTAACAACTATACACATAACAAAAGAAAAAAATAGCGCTGTACTTAGCGACAACAAAACCTGAGTAAATTTTTTTTGACTTCTAGTTTGAATTATCTTTTATTATAATTGCCTACTTTTGACAGTGGTGGGGCCACACTATTGACAGTTGTCTGTCTTTTTTTTTTATTGCCAACGGTGGCAAACGAGCAAGCAGCACACCTGATGGTAAGTGAAACTGCTGCACATGGACCTTTGCAATACCAGGGGCACAGCAAGGCCGCTGCCTACCGTGAAGGAAATACTCTTCTTAAACCTCGTTTAAAGAAGGACATGTCATAGCGCTCGGGAAACAGCAGCAGGTAGTTCATTCCAGAGCTTGCACGTACGTGGGAGAAATGATCGCTGGAAACGTACAGTTGAAGACCATAACGTTTCCAGGTGAAATGGATGAACCCTGCTACGATGTCGAGTACAAGTCGGTACGTTGGTAGAATGGTGACGGTGGTACCAAGTCAAACAGTTCCTCGGAGCACTCCCCGTGAAAGAGTCGGTAGAGTACACAGAGCGACCCAAAGTCTCTCCGCTGCTCCAGCGACTCCAATCTGTCCGTAAGATTGGGATCCCCGACGATTCGAACAGCCCGTCTTTGCAGGGAGTCAAGTGGGTCTAGCTGATATTTGGGCGCACCTGCCCAGAGATGTGAGCAGTACTCCACATGAGGACGAACTTGTGCTTTGTATAGCACAAGACGCTGTCTCGGTGTGAAGTACCGCCTGGCTCTGTTCAGGACGCCCAACTTTTTGCTTGCCAATTTGGCTTTGTCCTCCAAATGACTCCCAAACTGGACTTTGCTCGATATTTTGACGCCGAGAATCCCAATACTCTCAGAAATTGGGAGAGTTACTCTTTGGAACTGTGGCGCCATGACAAGCGGGTCCTTCTTTGCAGTGAACGCGCAAACTTGTATCTTTGTGGGGTTGAACTGGACTAGGTTCCGTTCACCCCATTCCGAGGCCCACCCCAGAGAGCGCTCGACTTCAAACACAAGTTGAACCCTTCTTTCCTGAGTACTCCGAGGGATATTCCGTTGCTCGGTGTACCGCTCATCACCCGTACTGTTATCCGCATAGCAACGCATACTCTCGATAGAGAGCATGTCATTGATATGCAGGATAAACAACGTCGGGGAGAGCACCGAGCCTTGTGGTACACCAGCATTAATGGTCATGGTATCGGAGCAGGAGCCATCTACGACGACTTTTATACTCCAACCATCCAAATCCGCTGTCTACAGCCGCGGTCCGGTCCGTCCGGAGTATTACCACACTGAGCAGAAAATCGACGTCCGAGTAGTAGCAATTTGTTACTGCGCTCATAAGGTGCGTGAGAGAGTCGGCAGCGCAACTTTCTGAGGGTGTTTGCGTGTGGTGGGTTTTAGTGATGCCTTTAGTATCACCGAAACACATTGCACGCATTCACACTCGCTTTACTTTCTTCATGGTAGGCAACGACCTAACAAAGGTAATATCACGTATTATCAGGTGTGCTGTTTGCCCGTTTGCCAGCAACAGCAATAAAAAATTATGAGGTGAAGTTTGAAAATTGCGCTAGTGACGATAAAGTTAAAGATTGACCTTGTCGCCCATTTTAACCTTAAATACACACGTCATTTGCGATTTTGAGGAGCCCTACGCCTGAGAAGTCATAACAAGAAATTAAAGTTAAAGACTGAACTGCTGACCTGATATGAACATGCGACAAGACGACCATAGAAATGATAGATGGACTGCGTGAAACCATACATGGATAGAAAGACAGTGAACAGAGATTACATCGGATAGGTTTATATGGAGAAATGGAGATAACAGCGGGTTAATGATAAATATTAGCCTATCAAAACCAGATTGTGACGCCTACTACACTCCATCCGAATTTTCGTGTGGTTAGACTCGGAAAGATCCAACCACTCGCAGAGAGATCAACAGCGTGAGGGCAACGTCTACGATTGAAAGTACCCCAAAAGGTTAACGCTACATTTACCTTTTCGGGTAAATTGTTACTGTGACCAACTGAATAGGGATATACGGCAGATTATGTGGCTTCACGACATCCTAACGTAGTGCCGGACGGTTGAAAGGGGTTCAACCGTAGGTCATCAAAAAAAGGTTGCGACGCTATCATAATCATCGACGTGGACCGCTTCCACAAGTAAATGGATAGTGTCATAATCATTACGCTTTAGAGACAGGTGGAAGATCGCAGTGAAATGCTGTAAATTGCCCAGGAGAGAGCTGCCACTCTCCACTACACCCACGGGCTGCTGCCTGTAACCATAAGGAATGATTCCACTATAAACACACAACTTACGTATGATCCTGGCCGCAACAAACAGAAACAATTTTCTCTTTGCCCAATCGCATAATGTTATGTGACACCATGCTGCCTTTGTACTCTTCATTTACGTTAATCTTCCGCCCACACTGACCATATGCATTATTGCCTAACGTGAACACACCTTCATTGTCAGTCAAAATGGCTGAATGAGCACGGCCCGCTGATAGACCTATTATCTAAAAACAATATAATAAAAACATGTTTATAAGCGTTAAATGATTGTTACACGAGGGACTCGTACCCACGCCTATTATGGCGGCTGTACACACTGGACGAAATACCCCGAGACTGACCGAGAGCGAGTGTGTAACATGGTACTCTCGTCTCGTCTCACGCTTTCGTTATCGCCTCGTTTAGTCTCGCTAGAAAAACGAGACAGAGCATGTAAACACGTGATCTTTTAATTGTCCGCTGACAGTGTTTATGAATAGATGATGCATAGCAATCATCCACCATCTTTTTTTTTCTCCATGGCTTATGAATTTTCTTTTTATAATAAATGTTTAAATAATTATAATAGCTCACGGCACAAAGACAAATAGCAGCAGCAGTTCCTACGTACATTGTATCGGGTATTTACAATACAACTGGCATAACGAGTGTGTACAGGGCGTGCTCTCGCCTAGAACCTCTTGGACGCAACTCTCGGTGATAGGCTCTCGTCAAGTGTGTACAGCCGCGCTTAGAAATCCTTTCTAATTGTCCCACCAACTAGGCTAATGTGGGCTTACGGGTAATAACCAAATTCTCGACTGTATTGCTCGTCTTCGTGGGCGACGTTCCACATTTTGCAGTTGGTAGCATGATTGAAAAGGATTTCCAACAGGTGTAGGTTCGAGTCCCACGTATGGAATTTTCGCTCCTAAACAAGTTTTATAAATAACATAGCATGCTAAAATAAAAATCTCAATCATCATCATCATTTCAGCCTATCACCATACACTGCTGGACGTAGGCCTCCCTCATGTTACGCCACAGAATGCGGTCCTGTGCCGCCTGCATCTAACAACGCCCAGTAACTTGCACCAGGTTGGCCTTCCACCTAGTGGGGGCTGTCCTACACTACGTATCTCAATCATTTAGACAAAATATAATTATAGACTATTAACATATTAACGATATTATTAACATTCATCATCATCATCGTCACTTTAGCCCATGTAAATCCCACAGCTGGCCTTAAGCCTACTCCAAAATTAGAAGGATATTGACTAAGAGGTAGTTCAATGATTTAATATAGGTTTTTGAAAAACTGACCTGAACACCAGCGCTGTAACACCTTTGTGCTGCAGCTTATGCTAAGGTAGAACCTTTTTGGTCTACTACAGCATTTTAAATGTTTACCTTTATCATTCTTAGCAGTAGTCTTTGTATTTATAATAGTATATAAGTAGATATAAGTTATTACCTTTTAAATATGCTGTAGATGGTAAAATAAATATTTTTCTTTCTTTCTTTTTATTTTGAGTTATTTTTCCTCTTATAGTGACGTTATATACTTGTGTTGCTTACTTGATTTTTATAATCAGCCATAGGGAATGAAGAGGTGGTGACCATGAGATTCCCATGTGGTAATGGTTAATCTATACCAATAAATAAAATTGGAGTGTCTGTTTGTAATGTCAAAATAATAGGCTTTTTTCATGCTCACACGGTTATTTGCACAACACCTATGCCTAAAATAGCATTTAAAAAATTTTTGTCTGTCTGTCTGTTTGTTCCGGGTAATCTTCAAAACGACTGGACCCATTTTAAAAATTCTTTCACCAATGGAAAGCTATAATATCAGGGCGTAAACTAGGCTATATTTTATCCCGGTATTTCCACGGGAACGGGAACTACGCGGGTAAAACGACTATAACCTATAACCGAAGCGAAGCGAGGGCGGGTTGCTAGTGTTATATATAATCGATTAAATTAATAGAGTACCATAAAAAAATACTTATGCTTTTATTATATATTCCACAATGGTATTGGGCAAATTCGATATTGTTTAGGGGCACTAAAATATTTTAAGACACTGTTTTTCAACTGACAAATATAAAATATGTTAGCAAAAATTTATATATGTACATTTTCTTTTTCAAAGATCTAAAGAACATATCTTTGTATTGTGGCAAGTTCTACAAACATACATTTAACAGACACAATAGACCCACACTCAAAGCAATAAATAATGGATCATCAACACAGTGTATGATCCTGTCTGATAATCAAACCCACGACATTCGGTCGAATAGAACGATTTCTTAACCATTACACTATACAGTTTATTAAATTCTACACATAAAATTATAATCTTATCCTTACCTTAGTCTCTAAACTCTTGTATGGTATGTAAATAGGTGAAGGGCTAAGTAATAACTCTAATGGGTGACCCATCCTTGGTGCATGATAACCAATCTGTGAATCTGTATTGATACCCATACCAAATACCTTATGCTGTTCATCAGTCTTTATAGAAGCTAATGTGAAGCCATAACCGGCAGCTACATGAACCAACTGTAAACATTTTACAAAGAAATATTAATAAGGGAAGAAGTCTAAAAAACGGTAAATAGAAAAAACATTTATTCTGTTTTCATTAAATCGAATAAAAACATGTGAACAATACGCATATGGTAGAAGTGAAATCTTTAAAAATTTTGTATAAACTTTGCATTAATACACGTACAACACTGAGGCCCAAGCCAACGCCCACTATGTCTTGGTAAACGCGAGTAGAGGGGCTACGAAATAGAGTAGGTACAATGAGAACCACAAATATAAGAAACACAATGCTTGTTATATCATTTTCTCCCACATTAAATCTTATGAATTTATGTGTCTGTCTCTTTTTAATGTTGCTTTTTCGTTACATCGACTTTCAAATCACAACAATAGTAAAGAAGTTTTCATTTCAATAGAAACACAAACATAACTAGAGAAAAGATCTTCTTACATAAAATAATTTAATGTTAACAAGGAACAAAAAAGGCTATTAACTCAACTAGTGCTATTTCTTATTAAAGAAACTAACTGAGATATAAGAAATATCTCCACAAATAGAGAGAAATTGATCTACGATACCACGCTGGTCAGATGTGTTGCTATAGGGTTTTATTTCAAGTTATCCTTCTCTTACATAGATGTTATATGCTTATTTAATCCCTTGGTTGTCTTTTGCATCAGCCATGGGCAACAGTAGGCAGTGGTGTAAATTGTGTTCTTATTCTGTTACCAAACAGAATATATACACTTAATATGAGAACCCATATATTTAATTTAAAAACAAATTTTACAAAATAATAAAATCTTACTAACATCAAATCTCTCTGCAAAACTCGACCGCATAGGGTGCCAGCACAATGAGAAATTATTTCGATACTGCTTTCTACCCTTCTTACTACGCGGCATATGAAGACCAAGTGCCCCTGTCTCAGCGAGTCCCCAAACGTACATACGTCGGTCTGAACTCTTACTTACGGGGTACTGAAAAACTAAAATACATATGTATGAATCTTATTATATTTATAAATGACACACTTAAAAATTAAGGTTTCAAATATGAAATAAAGAAATTTTATTTTCAAATAAAAGAAATATCGTTTACTTGGAAGTGACTCTTCTTCATCGGGATCTGGTATTTTTTTCTTTGTCGTGACATAGTGACGATTCGCAAGGATACTAGGAGATCTATTTCGTAACAATACTTTTATTGCATTCATTTTTCAAACTGTTTTCTTATATTTTATGTTGTTTTTACAGAATATTCGTTTTATAGGTTAAGTGCGACTTAATTGACATTTCGTTTATTTTGACTTTTTTCTTTTAATTTATTCGCCTTTATGGGCAGCCTAAAGTCTTTCGATCATACTGCCATGTGTTACGGAGCTTACAAATATTTTTCTTCACTTGTTATTTAATACTTCTTCATATTGAGTAGCTTATTAAGAGTCATCGTCCGTCATCAAGTCAAGTCATTACCATTAAATGAGCGCTGAAAACTAAATATGATTTCTCCGGGAATTTCGGTAGAATTTGAAAATACATGTAAACCACTATTAAATCATATTCACAACACCTTAACTGTATTAAATTACATATAATATCAGCAAGATTATTTAATATAACACTATAAAACCCTAAAAAAATACATATGTAAAGCATAGCAACCTCGACGCCGTTCACCATCATCTCGAGACGGCACTGTCTGCCTTGATCTTTTTAACGGCTTCTCTGTTCTTTAAAATTTTATTTCAGACCTAAATTACTTCAGCTACTAGTTGGGTGGTCGTTCAGGGCGATATCTGTTGTCGCCGACTTCAAGCCCTCGGACATGCTGACCGGTCAATCTTACAGTTGCGCATAGACTTTGAAGGACTTACCCACATCTACGCATGCCACTACAAGTCCCATGACATTTATGTGGGGTCAGTTGAGTCCTTTGATAACATCCAAGGAGGAAGTGACGAAATATTGCAGGAGCGTCCATCGACAAAGGTGGAGGTTCTTGGAAACTTCAACGTTCATCATAACGAGTGCTTGGGATCCAGAAGTTGACCTCCAGAGTCGCCGTCTCTTTAATATGGACTTGGCCTATAATTTGTTACAACTCGCAAGACGTAACCGAGTGGCTCAAATCTGCAAGTCGAATGGACCGGACGGCATGTCTGTAGTAGTCCTAAAGAATCCTGAGTTAACCCCCTAATCTCATTCGCCTATACCGACTTTCCTACTACGCTAATAGGGTGCCAACTATTTGGAAGGTAGCCCATACCCACCAGATCCTTAAGAAGAGATACCACAGTCGGACCCATTTCCATCGGGTCACTTTATGTACCCTACGGGCTCTTTTATGGGGAGAGCTCTGAGGAACGACGTTGAATTCAGTACCAACGTTACGATTTTACTAATTTACCATTCGACATCGTAGTAGAGTACATTCGTATGCAGCTACCGCCCCTGTTGAGTAGATGCGCCTAAATATTAATAAAAAGGCCCACTTGATTTCCTTTGGGCAATTCTATGTACTCTCTGTTCTTTCATGGGAAATCTCTGAGGAATTGTTTAATTCAGTACAACCGTCACCATTTTACCAACACCCTACACCAGTGATAGGCAAAGTATACGGCCCGCGGGCCAACTCCGACCCGCGAAAGTATTTAATCCGGCTCGCCGAGAGTCCATCCATCCTAAATATTCTAGTACAACAAATTAAATAAAAAATTGCAAAGAAAGAACCAATTTATAGATGAGATTTGGGGTGGTCTGCAATCATTTAAAACTCAGCTTTCTCTGTTTTATAACTGCATGGCAAAGAACGATTTAACTCACTTTCCGCGTTTAAAATCCATGTCACCAGTGAGTGACAACAAACTACAAGAATTCAGTCAGGCGTGGAAAACACTTCACACAGAATTTGAAACTAGGTTTCAAGATTTTAAGAACATTTAATCATCGCTAGATGTTTTCTCGATACCGTTTAATGTAGATCCGGCAAATATATCTACTGAATTGCAGTTGGAAATTATTGAAATGCACACTGCATTTAAAGCAGTAGTACCCATTTAAAGCATTTGTTCTTGAATTCCACAAAACTAGATTTTTATAGAGCATTACCGACAGCTGAGTGCCCAAAGATCACTGCTCACGCCCAGAAAATTATGGCGATGTTTGCGTCGTCTTGTGTGTGCGAACAGACCTTTTCAGCCATGAAATTGCGGAAAAATCAATCAGAAACCGATTGACTGACGAAAACCTTTTCACACTGCTGAAAGTTGCTTCGTCACTGATGGCACCAGCTTTCGAAAATATTATGGAAAATCAAAAATAATTTCATGTGTCTCACACGCCTAAAAAGGCGTAAAAGAAAAGAAAAAAGGTAGTTTGTTTATTAAAAAGCTTTAATACAAAATGCATTTTTCTATAATTCTGGCCCTCCTCTAGAATTTCTTAAACTTTGTGGCAAGCCATTAAAAAGTTTGTCCACCACTGCCCTACACCGTAGCACGGTTCATCCATTCCACCTAAAAGCGTTATGTTCTTTAACTGTACGTGTCCAGTGATATTTTTTTTTTTTTGTAGGATTTGAAATGAACTACTTGCTGCTGTGTTTACCGAGCGTTATGACATTTCCTTCTTTAAACGAATTCTTTTAAGAAGCGCACTTCCTTCACGGCAGATAGCGCCCTAGCTGCCGGCCTAGCAGTATCACTTAGCATCAAGTCTGCTGCTTACTCGTTTACCACCATCAGCAATAAAAAAAATATGAAAGAGACGGTGCATATCTTCGAAGGATGTAAACGTACATGTGTCGAAAGGATAGCTAATATACTCCGTGATCGTTATCTGGTTTGCAAAATATTCTAAATATTTTAATAGTTGAAAGACTAAGCGAGATTTGATCATTTCTGTTAACGTAATGAACAATTATCAGATGCTGTAGATTCATATAGCATAGGCATAAAACATTATATAAAAAAGTTACAATTATATTCTATTCAGTAAATTACTAACAGCGTCGTGCCAGGTAAGATATTTGTCTCCCTAGCCGAGGCCGCAGGTGACTGGACCGGGGATTTAGTCCGTCCCCCGCCGAGAGACCGACCGCGCGACAGCGACCGACGTCCCCGAGGGGGGAGGTCGGTCGCCGTCGGGCCAAGTCCACCTGCACCGGTGGTCGGCCCAACGACGAGCGAGGCGACAGGCCACGGGTGGGTTACGGGACCGCGCGCTGCCCCTCTGTCGCCCCGGACGAAGCAGGGCGGCGGGTGCGCTGACCGTAGCCCACCCCAAAAATAAAGATTAGATCTTAGAATAATAACGTATAGAAGGATAGTATCGGTACTTCGAACGTTCGAAACGTGAATCTAAAAATACTACATTAGCGCAGGCGATTACACACGTACACACGCACACCACTATACAAATTATGAAATCAAATTTTGTTTTTATTAACATAAATCGTCGAAATAATTTTAAAAGTAATGTTAAAATTTTTTTAATTTTTCAAATGTGTTATGACACCATTTGAATGCACAAACCGTCATAATTACCTATTTACTTTTTAAGAGTTGCGTACGTACGTGCAGTACAATGACTTGTACATTACGGAACGGTTCCGGCGTAAGCTCCATTAGGCTCCAATTGAAATGCTTCACTTTTTGTGGGCGAACTTAACTTCTATACGTTATTATTCTAAGGGTTAGATATTTGTCCAATACTTTCATCTTTTTTCATGTGATGATGGAGTAAGAATAGAATTCATAAATCCCCCTCCCTTACCCATTGGTGTCGTACAAGACGACTAAGGGACTATAACTACTAAATATAATATGCGGATGTTTATGCAAGAGGAGACTCGAAAAAAAAACGCTATACCAACACATCTGACCAGCGTGGTATAGTAAGGTCAATATATTGTGGAGGAGGCTTGAACCCGGTAGAAGTGAGAAATGCACATTATCTTTTTTTTGCTGTTTTTGCTGTTAATGGCAAACAAGCAGAGCATACCTAATGGTAAGTGACGCTGTCGCTCATGGAATTTTGCTGGGCCGCTGCCAGCCGTGAGCAAGTGAAGGGCGTGTGAATGCAGGTAATCATAATTTGCCTGCCCTCATCCCACGCTAAGTGGGGTCGGCACATGTTTTACCTTCCACAACCTATCAGCCGTTATATCTGCACTCACTACTTTCATACGCATATCTTCATTCACACAATCCATCCATCTCTTTTTAGTTCTCCCACGATTCTTACGTCCATCCACAAACATTTTGACAACCCTCCTCGTTATATGCCCTTCATCCCTCATCACGTGTCCATACCAAAACAATCTCGCGCTCCTAATCTTCTCTCCCACTGATGCCACTTTCAGACTTCTCCTAATATATTCATTTCTTATTTTATCCAACTTTGTAACTCCACACATCCATCTTAACATACGCGTAACATAGTGTGAATACGGGTACTGAGGTTAGGTAATAATAGAGGCATACCACCATACACAAACTCTCAGAAAGGTGAGCTTAGTAAGACCTCTGTGGATGCGTATAAGTTGACGGGTGGGTGCACAGAAAAATTAATAAGTATTAATATTTCTGTGGGTGAGTGCATGTTTGGATGCCATACAAATAAAAGCGTTTCAGGTCCATTAACTGCATTTAATTACCATTTATTATATAATTGGAGATACAGACGTTATACATAGAAATGATGCTTAATTTTTGTCAATAAATTGGCACGCATTTGCGTGTTTTGGAATAATGCCTTTATGAGGCTACGTAACTCTTCAGAACTGAAATGAACAGCCAGAGGGCCTTTGCCATCCATCCAGTGATTATCGATATCCTTCAGAGATCCACCCAAAACGAAAATCAATTCTTGTAGCTTGATCCACGATTTGACATGTTCTTCTATGTCCTTAGCAGACTGAAAATAATGACAAATATTGTAACCAACAAGAAAAAATTACAAAAAAGAAAAATATCATCACAGCTCAGGTACTTCCTATTGCTGTATTCGAGCTTCCTTCAAAATGGAAGGGAAATTAATATACCACGCTAGTCACATGTGTTGGTATAGGGTTTTATTTCGAGTTTTCCTTCTCTTAAAATAAATATAACATATTATAATTCATATTCCATGTGGTGATGGAGTAAGAATACAATTCATCACTCCCTCTCTTGATCGCGGGTGTCGTAAAAGATGACTAAGGGACAAAATACGCACGTAATGTATGCAATCACGTCTAACCAGCGTGGAATAATAGTAAGTCGATTCCCTTCCCATTATGGAGGCCGCCTGAACCCAACAGTGGGATTTAAATAGGCTGAGATGATGATGGTGAATTTAAAATGTTCCATTTTCAAATCACGCCAATCATGAGGAAGTTAAAATGCCGATTCGCACTTGACTGATTTTCGGGTGGCTCAGACAACAGCCATTTTCGCCATCTTTCTCTAATGACATCAATAGAAAATAATGGAGTGATGAGTTGAATTTTAGCACCACCTGTCATCACCCTGAAAATTTATAATATTTACCTGAAACAGATTGGGTGATTTCTGTACAACAATTGTGTATATTTCAGTAAGCTGTGTTGCCATCTCCATAGATATATCCTCCACGGTGCAAACGCGGTGAATTAACTCATCCAAATACATATTCACGAGTGTTGCCATTAACCTGAAAATGTATATTTATTAATACGTATATTTAAGAAGAACTAGTGGTCGCTGTGTGGTCGAAATTCGGCCATAATTCATTTTAATTAATTTTTCTGCTACACAATTTTCTTTAATTTTATTTATGTATAATTGTAAATTGAGCAAGCTGTATTTCACTAATAACTAATATATAAGCACAAATCTCTATTAGACATTTTCATCATAATTATAATTGTTTGACATTCAGTTCGACCAGAGATTTTAACCGTAAACAAAAGTGTATAAGCGTTGCTACGCAACACACTCACACAAACGTGTGTGTGTGTGTGTAGCGATTGCGTTGTAGTGTGCGTAATACCTTTTTTAATGAATTTAATGTATTTCTAATCCATTATTGTATGAAATTTCAGTTTTATGCACTTCTCATTATATACTTCAACCGTGCCAAATTTCATACTTGTCCATCCATGTAATTTTCGTAAAAAGGGGTACAAAGTTTTCGCCTCACGTATTTATATATAGATTCCGTATGTGACGGAATAAGAATATAATTTACTTTTTCCCTCTCTTGTCCATGGGTCTCGTGAAAGACGACTGAGGGATATAAGATGGATATAACAGACATTGAAGAGAAGGAAAACTTAAAAGAAACCAACCTGTTTGACTAACGTGGTATAGTAGGACAATTTCTCTCCTATAATGATATCTGATGTTTACGCGAGCACTATACATTGTAAATAAAACTACTTTTACGGATTATATCGCGTTTGTATTTGATTTATGATTGCCTGACGTTTCGAATACTTTATAGCATTCATGGTCACGGGCGGACTGCTCTGCTATAGTGGAGAAGGCCGGAGCCTACCAGTGGTATGTATTTGGGCTGATATGATGATAATGAGAAGAAAAATAAATCATTAAAAATAAACAAAAGGACATGCTCATTGAGTTTCTCACTAGATTGTTGCAATAACGGTGGCGTTCTGATCAGGCGGGGTTAATAAAATGTAAAATTGACAATATGCAAGTGACTCCGCGGGAATTTATAATGGTTTAGTTAAGTTTATTTGAATTTGAAGCCGCGGGCGTAGTTAGTATGTAATAAAACTGCTTTTGCGAAATAAAAAGATGGACCTCCCATAGCCATGGATACTTGCGCTGTATAACACTCGAAACATTAGGCAAACAAAATCAGATTAAAATGCTTAAAAATAATAATCACATTTTTTTTAATAAAATCCAAAAACCTATGCACAATGATTCCTGATATTTACGCGATTATTACACATCCATACTAATATTATAAATGCGAAAGTAAGGATGTTTGTTTGTTTGTTTATTTGTTTGTTTGTAACGCTTTCACGCTTAAACAGCCGAACCGATTTCAAAAATTCTTTCACCAATGGAAAGCTATAATATCAGGGAGTAACATAGGCTACATTTTATCCCGGTATTCCCACAGGAACGGGAACTACGCCGCGGGTAAAGCGACTGAAACCGAAGCGAAGCGAGGGCGGGTTGCTAGTTATAAATAAAACTATTTTTACTGATTTTATCGCGTTTGTATTGGCAAATTTAATAACTAATTCTGTATCGAGTAGATATAAATCGACGGTCCATAAAGACGTCAAAAATGGCATTTTTTTGTTGTATTCTTTAGGCTTTTTTTATTGTATTCTTTAGGCTTTTATTATTGTATTATTTAGGCTTTTTTATTGTATTCTTTAGGTTTTAGATTTTCAATACGCACATTTCATACTGCATATGTATTGAAAATCTAAAGCCTAATGAATACAATAAAAAACTGCCATTTTTGACATGTCTTTATGTACGTAGGGACCGTCAAAATATCTGTAATAACAATGACTTGTTGGACGCGACTTAGTCCACCCGTGACCATGAACGCTGTAAACATTTGTTATATAATTTTTTGCTATACATTTGTTATATACTTTTTTTATTATTACAGTAGAAACTCGATGATCCGCACCTCAGTTATACGAATTAGCGACTATCAATCGCGGCCTACGTATTGTACCTACAAACCTATAAATCGAATTTATGCAAGCATGAACGTGTCTGGAATTGCATGAACGTGTCTGGAATTGCATGTCCAGCCTGCGTCTCGTGGGATCGCTGCCCCACGCGTTTCGTTATTGTTTTAACGCATAAAATTATGTACATACTGCATCATATGCACAAAACATTCCATACATTCGATTATCCAAATGCCTAACGACAAGAATTAGTCCGGTTCGGTTCAAATCGAGTTTCTACTGAATATTTTTCTTTTTATTATACACGGTGACATTTGTCGTCTTACAATAGCAGGTCAATTAAAGTATCCAGTATCTACTATACATTCGTATAATTAGAAGGTTAAAAAAAAATATTTACTAGAATATTTTTTAATAAAATTGATTATAAATAATTACTAATTAAAATAGTAAGGAAACAGCCTGTAGCGAGCGCGTACGACAGCTGTTTTACTATGTAGTATGTACGAGGGGTGATCCAAAAGTAATGATAATCAATAATAAACACAATGAATAAAATAAAAAAATATATTTATTTCTCAACATAGTCTCCTAGCAAGTCTATACATTTAGTCCATCTCTTTTCTAAACCTAAAATTCCCTTACAAAAAAAATCTTTATCTTGACTCTCAAAAAAGTCCTCAACCGCGGCCATCACGTCGCTATCATCATCAAATTTCTTGCCTCGGAGGTGTTCCTTGAGTCGTGGAAAGAGATAGAAGTCACTGGGGGCTAGATCTGGTGAATAGGGGGGGTGTTCCACCAACTCAAAGCCCGCTTCCTGAATGCCAGCCATGGCAATTGCAGCTTTGTGAACAGGTGCGTTGTCTTGATGGAACAACACTCCAGCCCGCAGTTTGCCTCGCCTTTTCTCCTTAATAGCCTCCCGCAATCTTCTTATTTGTTCTGCATAGTAGGAGCCTGTAATAGTGGCCCCCTTTTCCAAGTAGTCCACCATGATTATTCCTTCAGCGTCCCAAAAAACAGACGCCATAACCTTCCCTGCTGAGCTTGACACTTTGAATTTCTTCGGCGTCGGTTCATCGGATCGTTTCCATGTCATCGATTGTTGTTTTGTTTCAGGATCAAAATGGTGGATCCAGGTCTCGTCCATGGTCACAAAACGTGACAAAAAATTGTCCTTGTCTGCCTGGAACTTTTCGAGATTTGCTCTTGACATGTCGACTCGTTTCTTCTTTTGCTCGTCGTTTAACATTTTCGGTACCCAACGCGCGGAGACCTTTCTCATATGCAATTCGTTCGCAAGGATTCTTTGAATGCTGCCATATGAGATCCCTGTGACCTCAGCTACATGCCTGATAGTCACTCTTCGATCTTCCAATACAACTTCTTCAACTTTTTTCACATTTTCTTCAGTGAGGGACGTCGATGGGCGTCCTTCGCGGTGTTCGTCTTCCGTCGATGTTCTTCCCAGCTTAAACTCCTTAGCCCAGCGTGCAACTGTGGAATATGGAGGAGAAGAGTCCCCTAATGTTTCCACCAAGTCGCTGTGTATGTCTTTGGTAGACATTTTTTTCAAGCAGAGGTATTTAATGACAGCTCTGATTTCGTGTTTTTCCATTTTGATGTTCACTCCTTGACAGTCCGTATTCAAATGAATGTAGCTCCCGGGAATTGTGGCCTATTTATATGATTTTTTTTTCCTGAACTAGTGGGTAACTGAGCAAGTGACTGAAATTTTTTTGTATTTTTGTGTGCACTAGAAATAACTGATTATCATTACTTTTGGATCACCCCTCGTAGGTACTTTACCGCGGCGACCACGTTACCGCGCCGCCCGCGTCTATCATTCATATTAAACCTTAGAAAAAGTTCGATTATCAACTCGTAAAATTGTACCTACCATAATCTACCTACGTCCTTTTCAGAAATACCACTACGTAGTCAGTAAGTACGGAGTCCAATTATTTCCTTAATACTTTCTACGCACTTAGGACCGTCAGATACAATAATGTAGTGTTAGTGAGAGATAATAAGATATCTACTAGACTACTAGTAGATCATTATTTTAATAAAGTAAATTGGTTCAGGTGTATTTAGAAAAAAAGGGAATCGGCTATTAACAAATAATTGCGAATAAAGAAATACAAGAATATCGTTCTATTGAAATTTAAATAACTGTTTAAATTCATCGCAGCCCACATACGTCCCACTGCTGGGCGCGGGCCTCCTCCACAATAGGAGGTAATTTGACCCACTATACCATGCTGGTCAGATATGTTGGTATAGGGATTCATTTCGAGTTTTCCTTCTTTTGCACAGATCTTATGTGCATATTATATCCCATAGTCATCTTTTACGACATCCACGGGCAAGATAGGGAGTGGTGAATTGTATTCTTACTCCGTCACCACACGGAAATTACTTGTTCAAATTACTCACACCCTTTTTTGTCTATGCATAAATGGGCACGTTTTTGGAGGTTACGTTTTAATTTATTTAGTGTCACTTTGTCACTTCCTATCACATTGAAAGCTGCAATAATTTGCTCTTTTAATTGGTCTCTATTGCGAGCCTCTTCGGTATAAACAAGTCTTTTTATTAGCAACCATAAAAGAAATCTAACGAATGCTAAGTCCACGCTGCGAGGTTGGCCACCTCACTCAAATCTTATTTGATGATGGGAATACTCTCTGATCAAATGGGGATGGTTCCTAGTCCACCAGTGTTCATTATGGATATTAATGTTGCGGATGTTCAATTAACCATCGAAACAGAGACACGTGTGCTCTTGGGTTTGCCCCGTATAACGCCTGAGCATTCTGTTGTAAAAGAAGATGTAAAATTTCCGTAATTAACACTTTCTATACATAAAACTCGCTAACCCCGAAATATCTTGCAGCCATTCTCGTACTTCTTCGGGGATGCAGCTCAAAGTATTCGAGAATGTTCTGTGCGAGTTCAAGCGAATAGATAATGAGGGTGGCATCGACTCTGTGCGTCTGTCGGAGTGTAGAACTGACCGTAATCAATCGGGCGATGTCCAAACCACTTAGAGCCTCGGCGCTTGCGCGTTAATTACAACAGTCGGGTTGCGAAGGATCTGCATATTCGCGGTAGCTGTGTAGTCTTCTCAATTGTCGCCAGCTATCACATACAGACGCACCATTTTTTCGTACCTATTCGATATTCGAGTATTGATAATGTCTATTAGACATTTTGTAACACACACACACACAAACACACAACGATGTCGCGAAATAGGCAATTACTTGTAAGGGAATTGTAAGTAAATGCACTTGAACTCTCCCTCGCGCACGCGTGGGCATACTTAAAGTCTGAAACAATTAGCGGCGAATCGAGCATCACAAAGCCTATACCTAGCGTAGGGATTAGGTACGCTTTGTAAAAGCCATCCACGTGGACTGGGTAGCTATGATTGGCTATTGGCTAACGAAATACCGCATGAATTCTTTTGTTTAAAATGTAAACATGATAAACAGGCTGTTACAAAATATTAACTTTAATTTATTTTATTTTATTATTTTTTTATAATTACCACTATTGAACATTTAAATATGTTAGATATGTTTCTTAGGTCGGATATTATATGGTTTTTTTTTGTAAGACGATAAAAATGACACCGTGTATATTAAGTATTGTTGGTCATTAGTATAGTTCTCTAAACACGCGTATATCATTTACTAATATAACTACTAAATCTATCATAGTACACCATTGGAAATAGGGCTCCACATGAGGAATTCTGAAAAAATAACATATATGAATGCTTCGCTTGGCAGGCGAATTCGCCATTACTCTTGTTGTTATGGGTTCCCCAAGAAAATACTGCTACTCATTCCCCTGATGGCCTTGCCGACGACTTTCACGACTCGCAATCGTTAGAGATATTCTACTAGGTCCTGAGGCACGAGGGAGAAAATAATCTAGTGAGATAAAGATATTATTTACCTTGTAAAAACATTGTTTGGGAATACACCAATCCATACGTTCTTTAATAAATGCAATTGCCTGAGGCACTGTCGCACGGCTGCCTCAGCGTTTTCACTCAAAACATCTTTCACTCCTATACAGTTTAGGTCTGTAACATAATTTTTTAAATTATTATTAGTGTATATTGGCTAAAAATTAAATAAGCAATTCAAACCTAGAGTATATCTAATTAACAACATATTTTTAATTATAACAATCAACCATAATAAATACAAAGGACCAGGTATAGTTAATGTGACCATACGTCCTGTTAAGAAGTTCAGATTTGTCCCGAGCCGTCCAAAAATATTCCATTTTTGCAAACATCATAAATGATCGTTTGCTATACCTACTGATAGGTGACTATTGTCATTTGGACATAAATGAAAGCCCTCGTGTACGTTTTTGTGCTGTATTTAATTACTTTTAACAATTTTACAAGATTAACAATGATGCCGGATCGAATGATAGCGTACGTAATAGTTTTATAAAAAAGGTGATTGGTGTCGATAGTTACACACAATAAATTAACTAAAACTACTTTAAATCTAATGCAGTCTGTAGAAATGCGTATTTGCGGCGTATGCTAAAATAGGCGTCAACATCCTCCCCCCATTGTAATCTCTCTGGGTTTCAATCTATCACCTCATCCGGGATAGGCAAGGGGCATAGACGCACTAAGGGACGTCGAACAATACCCCGTTGAGTCTTTACGTCAGCAACTCTGGAAACGCTGTCTGATCCAGGAAATAATCTCTGCACTCGTCCAAGCCAAGAGGCGGCGTGTTATCCTCCTTTAGAATAACTAAGTATCCAATATTGAACTTTGACTTGTTAATCCTCCATTTGCTACGTTGCTGTAAATCAGCTATATATTCATGTTGCCAACAACGCCAGAAGTGTTGATGTATTTGCTGCAGTCGTTGATAGCGACTCAAGTAATTAGAACTGCAGACTTCTAGAGCTGGCGATGGAAGAGCCGTGAGTGGCCGACCAATAAGAAAATGACCAGGGGTGAGACAAAGGAAGTCATCTGGTGAGGCGGACAATGGACAAATTGGCCGACTATTTAAGATTGATTCCACATGTGCAAAAAGAGTAGACAATTCCTCAAAAGTTAAATGTGAATTGCCCATTACACGATTAATATGGTGTTTAGCCGATTTTGCACCAGCCTCCCAAATCTCGCCAAAGTGAGGAGCGTAAGATGGTGTAAAAATAAAATTAATGCCTTCCCCACTTGCAAAATCAGAAAGAGAGTCCGCGTTAGTCTTTAGGAAATAATTTAATTCTTTGGCACCTGCCACAAAATTGCGACCGTTATCGCAGAAAACCTCCATTGGTCTTCCACGCCGTGACATAAACCTACGAAACGTAAGAATAAATGCATCTTTCGATAAATCACTTACAGCCTCGAGGCGCAAGCTTTTGTATCTTAAGCAAAAGACAGAGATACCATTTTACTAATTTTGAACCAGGACCCTTACGATTTAAAATTAAAAATGGACCAGCAAAGTCTATGCCGACAGAAGTAAATGGGAAATTTGGCGTAACTCTTTGGGAAGGTAGGTTTCCCATAATAGGCTCTAAAGGCCTTGCCTGAAATCGCCGACACTTGACACAGTAACGAACGGTCTGTCGAGCAAGACGTCGCCCAATATAATTCTTAATTATGCCCAGCAGTAACTGCTGACCAGCATGTAAGTAACGAATATGTTCATATTGGAATATTAAATTAGTAAAACGGTGAGATGCATCTAATAAAATGGGGTGTTTTTTATCGTAACTATATGTAGAAGAATCAATACGACCACCCACTCTGATCACATTATCATCCGTACTGTAGAAAGGAGTCAATGATATAAATTTGGATTTGGAGCTTAATGAAAGTCCTTTACTGAGTGTTTCATATTTGTTAGGAAACGACTGTGGCTGTGCCAGACGACACAATCTAAGAAAAGATTTCTGTAATTCACTAGTTTGTAATATACCATGAACAATAGATTTTTTCTCATTTTTTAGCTTTAAATTATTTATATATCGCAGCACATAGGCAAATGTTCATATTAAGGTATTATAACTGCTATAATTTTCAAATTTTATAACGAACTGTACTGTCTCTCCTAAATTAATTATTGTAGATATCTGTTTAATTTCTGGTAGGTTTTGTATATTAACTTCCCTAGTATTTAGAACAGGCCAAGAATCCTCAAAATGTAATAAGTATTGCGGTCCTGACCACCACAACTCGTTATGTTTAATATCAATAGGATTTACACCTCTAGATATGAGATCCGCTGGATTAAGTGAGGTTGGAACATGACGCCATGAATGTGAATCAGTGAGTTCACAAATTTCTGATATCCTATTAGCGACAAAGGTTTTAAGGGTTTTAAAACTCGCATGTAGCCATCCTAGTACAATACTGGAGTCACTCCAATATGTCTCATTATGTACTTTATATCGCAAAGAATCTCTAACCATTTTACATAATCTAGCAGCTAGGAGAGCAGCACAAAATTCTAAGCGCGAAATCGTTGTCGGTTTAATAGGTGCAACCTTAGATTTGGCACGCAATAGACTTACAGTTACCTCATCACTTGCATTCACTGATCGTAAATATATGCAAGCTCCATAGGCGCCTTGAGAGGCATCACAAAAGCAGTGAAGCTGTATGAGAATTGGCTCATCGCAAAGTACATGTCTGGGTATTTTAATAGTATTAAGAATGGATAGGGAATGAATAAATTTAGACCAGTTTATAGAAATATTTTCAGGAATAGGATCATCCCAACCTAATTTCTCCAACCATAATTGTTGTAATATTATTTTCGTTTGCACTACACTCGGACTAAGTAAGCCTAAGGGATCAAAAATTTTGAACACGTTTGACAAAATTGAACGTTTAGTTTGAGTTTTATATTTAAGTGATGTAGGAAATTCCATAGGAAAATATAATGTATCTGTTAGTGGCTCCCAACCTAGTCCTAAAGTGCTAGAAGATTCGCTAAGCGTCAACCTTTCACTAATATTTAAATTTATCGAATCAAAAATGCTAGGTAAATTAGTCTTTAGTTTTCTAAGATTGAAACAACCTAACTTAAGTGCCTCTGTAACACCATGAAGTATATGTTTCAAAGATTTTTTGTCATTTGTTGAAGTTATCATGTCATCTACATAAAAATAATTTTAAATAAAACTACTTTACGGATTTTATCGCGTTTGTATTTGATTTTTGATTACCCGACGTTTCGAACACTTTACAGCGTTCATGGTCACGGGTGGACTGTCAGCAGTCTTTTTCACCAGTGGAATATGTAACAGCGAATTATGTTTCTTCTTGCACTCACGGCAAAGTCTAAGATAACAATTTCGTGTGAAGTGTCCCGGTCTCAAACAATTAGCACAAAGATTTAAATCGTTAACCTTAGCAATACGATCCTCAACACTCATAGCTCTAAAAGATGTACAATCATAGATTCTATGTTCACCTTGACAAATAATGCATGATAAAGATGCTGAGGAATTACTCTTGACAGCAGATTGACAAAGTGATTGGTGTGTAATGGAATTACTAGATTTATTATAATGCTGTTGAGATTTACTATGAATAAACTTATAAGATGTAGTATTCAATAACTTTGTGGTATTAATTGATGGAGAGTGAAGAAACTCAAGAATATCTGCTTGATCAATAAGAAATTGATTAAATTGTTGTAAATTAGATACTTCGTCCAAAGTGCTACGCCATTCATCCCATTTAGTAAGAGTCCGGTTATCTAATTTAGAACTTAAGATATGTATAATTAAGACATCCCACTTATCAGTAGGTTGTCCTAGACTACATAATGCTCTCAAGTTCTTGGTGACATGATCTACTAAAAATCTAAGAGATCTGTCTGACTCACGATTAATTTGGTTTATATTCAACAAAGAATTCAAGTGATGATTTATTAACTGTCTTTTATTGTCATATCTGTCACATAACAATTTCCAAGCAGTAGTATAATTAGCATTAGACACTTCTAAATTACTTACAATTCGGGCTGCATCTCCTTCTAAATAGGATAATAGGTAATGAAATTTATTAATTGGCGCTATGCGGTCATTATTATGTATCATCATCATCATCATCGCAGCCCACATATGTCCCACTGTTGGGCTCGGGCCTCCTCCACAATGGGAGGGAATTTGACCTACTATACCATGCTGGTCAGACATGTTGGTATAGGGTTTCATTTCGAGTTTTCCTTCTCTTGCACAGATCTTATGTGCATATTATATCCCTTAGTCGTCTTGTACGACATCCACGGGCAAGATAGGGAGTGGTGAATTGTATTCTTACTCCGTCACCACACAGATTATTATGTATAACAGACTTAAAAGTGTCACGGAATTCCAACCAATGGAAGTATGTCCCGCTAAATTTTGCAATTTGTATTCGTAGCAATTTGAAACCTGCCTCATGATTACCGGGAGGTAAAGTAGCAAATGAACCACTGCTAGAATTGTGCATATTATCAGAATCATCGCGATGTTTGTTGGACTGATTATCTTGAATAAAACTCTGGGCCTTTGCAATATTTGTTATAAATAGTAGTTCGATTTCTTCACCTTCATCAATCTCACTAGATAAATTCCATGAATTTAATATCTCAATTTGATTTTGCAAGTCATCGAACCTATTACAAAGTGACTCGAACTTACTGAGCCTAAGTGTCAATTCCGCCAATTCAATACGAGTAACAGATTCTTTTAATATTAATTTCTATTCATAATTTTTACTCATTTGTACTTATTTAACTATTAATTAATATAATAAACACTAAAGTAACACGAATTATTGAATAATAAATGTGCAAGAATGGTGGGTAAATAAATATGTAGTTAATATCTTACGCTTCTCTCCTGGCGTTACCTGGCGCTGGGAATACAGGGCAAGATCACTGTAGTATCCGGTAATATCAGGGCTTCACCATTGCCCGTTGAATCACTCCTATATTATTGTAATCCTCGTCTGAAATGTTCGGCAAATAATGTTAATAATTGCGTAAAATACTGTTATTACGCTGCAACATTGGGAAATATATGGTGGCTTTATACTTTAATAATGTTCTTTATTATGTAATGATATATATTCAAAAGAATAAGACGTAAAATTACTTAAATAAACATATAAAACGAGGGTTGGTAGGTTGACTGTTGTAATTTGTCTAAACTAATAATTATTCTCTATAACGAGATGTATTGATTACAAGGGTTTATATGGAAATATGAGGGAATCAAAGGAATGGTCACTTAGCTGTATTGGCCAGGCTGATGTACGTTAACTTCGGTTATCTTCGACTTAATTTATAGGTACTTAGGTCGTACAACAGGTTTAGACTGCAATAGCTCACTCTTCAAATTCTCCAGTATATCGTATCTTGAAATATCAATTAGTATATTTGAAGGTCACGCTGACCGTGCTTCGTATTTCTTGAATATAATCCGTTTACAGGTGATGTCTCGGTCGCCAATATTCTATGTCTCATTTGGACATAAATGAAAGCCCTCGTGTACGTTTTTGTGCTGTATTTAATTACTTTTAACAATTTTACAAGATTAACAATGATGCCGCATCGAATGGTAGCGTACGTAATAGTTTTATAAAAAAGGTGATTGGTGTCGGTAGTTACACACAATGTATTAAATTAACTAAAACTACTTTAAATCTAATGCAGTCTGTAGAAATGCGTGTTTGCGGCGTATGCTAAAGTAGGCGTCAACAATAGGTATACAGAGTGTATCAGGTTATGGGGGCAACTGGACAAATGGGAGTTAGGCAATGGTGGTAGGAACCCATGAAAAACATTTGAAGGAATAATATCGATTCATTGATGAAATAGAGACATGTAAATTTTTCAATTATGTCATCGCTTTTTCTTGTAAATCTGATTGAAATGTATAAAATCAATGCTACTTAATCTGCAACATATTCGTACTTTGTTAAATGTTCATTAGAAATTGAATAAATCAATGATTACGTTTGCACAAACAAGACAAACTTCGCTTTAAATCAGCTCATCGGCCGATGACAGTTTACGAACCGTCTTTGTACCTACGTTACCATTGAAGCGTTTGCGTAATTCATACCTATAAATACTGTCGAAGCTTTACATGCCTACATATGTCCTGTCTGTACATGCCTACATAATACGAAACATTTAAGGCATAGACTTAGACGCATATTTTTGAAATCACTGTAACTTTTGGTTTTTTGTGTAATATACATTCTAATTACGATCTATGACCGACTCGAACAGTTGCCCCATAACCTGATACATGGGTATACCTATGGTCATACAATTTCCTCCGTGTGGTGACGGATTAAGAATACAATTCATCACCCCCTTTCTTGTTAGCGGGGTCGTAAAAGATGACTAAGGGATATAATATGCACATAACATCTGTGCAACAGAAGGAAAACTCGAAATTAAACCCTATCCCAACATGTTTGACCAGCATAGTATAGTAGGTCAAATTCCCTCCCATTGTGGAGGATGCCCGAACCCAACAGTGGGACTTATGTGGGCTGCAATGATGATGATGATGATAATACCATCTGGACTTGTGAAGTCATTGTAAACAAAATAGTGAACAAAAATATATATTTAAATTGGACATTGTAGTTAGAATGCACATAAATTTACATTTTATAATTAGTACCTAGTTTATTGTTATCAACATGTGTCGTTTTTAAATTATTCAAAATTTCAAAGTACGTGGTTAGCGCAGAAAGCGAAAGTTAATGACTTGAAAATTTTAGAATAGAATAAAATATTAAGTTTATAAAAAATAACATGTATTGTTTATCCTTACTAATAATAGGTATTTACCTATGTAATTGCCGTTCTGCAGTACTGGCCATTTCAAATCAAAATAATTTTTGTTTGGCTAAGAATTCTAATTTCAAATTTATTTTATTTTAAAACATGGAATTCATTTTCCAAAAGTAGTCATTTGTTTATTGATTAGTGTTAAGTTTTCATCGCATTTCAATCTTTTTCGTCATCATGGATACGTTAAAAATTCTAGTAATTATGGAATATGAGTATCGTCGTGGCAGCAACGCGGCACAAGCGGCACGCAACGTCAACGACGTTTACGGAGCTAACACTACAAACCAACGCACCGCCTGTTATTGGTTTGCTCGCTTCCGTTCTGGAAAATTCGACCTGAAAAATGAACCTCGCGGTCGTCCGAAGACTTTGATCGACAATGACGAATTAAAGGCGATTGTGGAAGCCAATGATACACAATCTACGGCTGAATTAGCAGCAGCTTTCGACGTTAGCGTCAAAACAATATTGGTCCATTTGCGTCAAATTGGCAAGGTAAGAAAGCATGACAAATGGGTGCCCCACGAACTCAATGATCGCCAGCGCGAATTACGCGTCGAGACATGCCCTGCATTGCTCAACAGACACACAAATGAAGGAATTTTTAAACCCATTGTTACTTGCGATGAAAAATGGATTCTGTTTGATAACCGCAAGCGCTCAGCAAGTTGGTTGGATCCTGGTTCAGCACCTAAACAATGCCCTAAACAAAAACTTACCCCTAGAAAAGTGATGGTCACTGTTTGGTGGTCTAGCGCCGGTGTGATTCATCACAGTTCTTACCAAACGGGGTGAGCATTACTGCAGATGTGTACTGTAAAGAATTGAACACAATGATGGAGAAGCTGGCACATCTCCGACCAGCATTGGTCAATCGCTCGTCTCCGCTGCTCCTGCACAACAATGCGCGACCTCATACTGCACAGCAGACGGTCTCCAAGTTGCAAGAACTGGGGTTGGAAGCTCTCCGTCATCCGCCATACTCACCAGACCTTGCGCCTACAGACTACTTCTTTTTCCAGAATTTGGATAACTTTTGGCACGAAAGAAATTCAATACCCGAGAGGCAGTACAACATGCCTTTGAAGAATTTGTTGCCTCCCGTCCAGCTGATTTCTTTAAGAAGGGCATCAATAAACTGCCGCTGCGTTGGCAAAGATGCATTGATTGCATGGGTGATTACTTCGATTAATACAAATAAAAAATACATGAAAAAAAAATCGTTTAATTTTTTTCATACATAACAGCAATTTTATAGGTAAAGACCTAATATTATAAATGCGAAAGTAAGGTTATTTGTTTGTTTGTTACGCTTTCACGCTTAAACCATAGAACCGATTTCAAAAATTCTTTCACCAATGGAAAGCTATAATATCAGGGAGTAACATAGACTATATTCTATCCCGGTAATTCCACGGGAACGGAAGCTACGCGGCTAAAGCTAAAGCGACTGAACCCGAAGCGAAGCGAGGGCGGGTTGCTAGTAGTCTTATATTTTTAAAAACGTCACTCATAAAGACGACATGCGAATGACAAAGTGGGTTTTCTTCTTCTTCTTTTTTGTCTTGGCAATCAGCTACAAATACGAGCCATTTTTGCCAGTGTCGAGTTATAATTATCTTTTCAAGTTCTCAGTTTCTTCATGTCAGTAATGGTCTGTCAGTAAGTCAAAGTGTCGCCCTCAACAGTGTAATGGCCACTGTTAAAGGTATCTTCTGAGAATTTTGGTGGAAATACAAAGGTATGTATAGCAGTTTTATATCATATTCACTACACCTCAGCAGTTCTGTCGCTATATATTACATAAAATACCATCAAGATTATTTAACATAACACGTTAAAACACTAAGATATTTGAATATAATACAAGAACACCACATGACACTTCAGATTCCCGCCAAAAACTCCAAAAGTGGGTTTTATACGTCAGTCTATGCTAGTCCAAAGGTAGAACGATTGAAACAGTATATAGAACGATAGGTGTAGATTCGAATACCGCATTCTAATTTTAAACTCGTAAACAAATTTTTGTTACATCTTTATTCACAAAGGAATAGGCAGTGTTCTTATTTTAAAAGATGGCAACTGGCACTAAGAAATACATCTTTGTATCTTGTATCCATGTGATGACGGAGTAAAAATACAATTCAACATCACGCTCTTGCTCGTGGGTGTCGTAAAAGACGACTAAGATATACAATATGCATATAACATCTAAGGAAGAGAAGGAAAACCGGAAATAAAATCCAACACATTTGATCATTGCGTAGTAAATCAATTTCCCTCTTATTGTGGGGGAAGTTAGAGCCCAGCAGTGGGACGTATATGAGTCGAAATGTTGAACATACCTGAAGATCTAATGTTATCAAGTATCTGTTTCCTTTGCTGCTGCATGTGAATAGTCAAATGTTTACAGCCGAGGTCTCGCAGCTTCTGTACTAGATCCACAAAACTGATAGGATAGTTCAGCTCTCTGCCCTCCATGAGTGTGAGCCATTTGTCGCCAAGCGTTTGCAGATTGTGCGCTAGGTACATGCAATTATTGTGGAATAATGCTGAAAAATAAAGGATCTTTAATACACAAGTCGCAAAAATTAAGGAATGGGAAAACAAATTGCAAAATTTTGGGGTGGATTTCAACAGGCTGTAACTCAGAGTTCGCAAAAAAAAAATTGTAGCTCCAAGTGTCTACTTTTTGAATATAAACTTCAATAATTTTTATAGACAGCAGTTTTTGAGTAGTTATAAGAAAATCATCAGTAAAAAATTAAAACGGTATATGGACTTAAATTTTTTTTAAACGCTTTCATGTAGAAAGTACTTTTTTTGCTTAGTACTTTTTTGCTTTTAGTATATCATAGAATTTAAAAAAAAATACTACAGTAATACCCCGCTTTACGCGACCCCGTTAAGCGCGGCTTCGCTTTAACGCGAATTTCAAATTTCGCGTTTAAATGTCTCGAATTAAGAGAATTCAGTCCATGATTGCGTTATGTACATACATATTCATAGATGAGCATGAATATGTATGTACATAATGTAGTCATCATCATCATGTTTTGAACGAGTGTCAAACATAAACAGCGTTGGGTGTTATGAACATATTTTACAATAACGTAAAAGAAACGCTACCCAAAAGACAATAGATGTATTTTTCCGAAAAGAAAAACATGTAATACTGCATAAAGTGTTTCTAGAATTAAAGTGATTATTCATATTATTTTTTTGTAGTAATTCATAAACCCCGATATACGCGAATTTCACTTAACGCGATTTTTTACGGAACGTATCCCTCGCGTAAAACGGGGTATTACTGTATTTCCATCATTAAGGGATATAATTGTATTCAAAATGTCTTCTCAGATATTGAAATTCATTAAATAATATGGTTCATAACAATCAAAACTAGGTCATTTTACGTTTTTTATATTTGTATAGCATTTTTGATTGCCCTTTGTCTCGAACACTTTACAGCGTGAGCAAGTGTAAGTGTTCGAAAGGTTGAGAAATCAAAAATGCAACACAAACATGATAAAATCCATAAAAATAGGTTTATTTACAAAATAGGTTTATTTATTGCGTAATCATCAGAAATCTTTATTAAAACTAGGCCCTTTAGAAGAACTATGCTGGTTAGCCGGGTTGGTATAGGGGTTTTTTTCGAGTATTGCTTTTCTTGTATAGAAATTATATGCATATTACACCCCTTAGTCATCTTTCATAACACCTACAGATAGGACATGGGTTGGGGAATTGTATTCTTACTCTGTCACCAAATGGATATAAAAGTTAAGATAATGATCAGAAATCTATTGAACACACAATATTCTAGTAAAATATTTTTGCTATATTTGTTGTATAACACTCACCAACATACTGGGGAATAGTTTGCAAGTAATCTTCATGGTGATAAGGCACCACAGCATCATATAATTCAAACACTAGTCTAGTAGTGTTGTATAGTTTCTTGCAAACCACATCTGAACACTGAACAGCCTGCTCCATCATAACGTACACCAAATCTAATAACTCCTGAGCTGTCTTTGAAATCATACATCTAGGAAAATAAAATAAACTCTTTGGAATTGTCTTATCAAGAATATCCAAGGCTTCCGAATCTTCGTCTGGCTTTTTCAATGTGACTTTCTTTTCGGGTATACTCTCAACACCAATAGACATAGTAGCACTCAAATCCTCCAGCATTGTAGTCCGTGCTGATTCCAAAAAGAACTGACTAGTTTTATTAGCAAATAATACATCAATGTTATTGACATAGTGTAATATAGAGAAATTTTCTGTAAAAAACTTGACTAGAATTAGATAATTCTGAAATTCCTCTATTTCTGCGGTTATTCTACCGTAAACCTGTAATTCAATAATGTTGTTCGGGATAGTGTTGATAAGACAATCTTTCTCTAACATTGTACAAAGGTCAGCACAGATCTCCTTGCCAATTATAGACAAAAACGTAGTGTCCTTCTTGAATTCTATATTTAACTTATTGTACAAAAATGCAAACATTAGTTTTAAAGTGCCTATCACATGATCATACTGTGGTTTATAATTTTGCTTATAAGGAAATGTAATAGTAATGACATCCTTTTCATCATATATTGTGCAATCATTATGTATAATAGATGCAAACACTTCTTTCAACAAAAACTGTGCAAATTCTGACACTGTATGGGTAAATTCTCCACTTTTATCAAGCGCATTTAATATGTCAATGACTGCCGCTGAATCGTCCACATTTAAAGTCATTGATAAAATTTTTCTACGTGGAGTGGACTTAACAGTCCAACTAATCATACGTGCCCACTCTTTGTATAAATCATGAACTAAGTTATCCCAGATTGATTGTGCAGTGTGCTTAGTGTTAGCGTAAATTTCTAACTCTTTGAACCCTTCCGCTGGCACATCTATATATTGTAAAAGATCATATACAGAATCCACAGCCCTGGTGTAACTCTGGGCCCGTCTACCTTCATCAAACTCCTTAATATACTTCCCGCATTGTACAACATCGTAAACTATGTTAATTGCAAAATTTATTTGTTGAAGTTCTTTGGTTAACTGATTGCGGTTCTCTATAGATTTGAGTATTTCAGCCATGGTTTCCTCTTCAATTTGCTGTTTGCATGTTTGCATATCATGAACTAATAATTTGCTGTCATTACATAGTTCTACACTTTCCCGTAAAATAGCTGGTATATCATAATCGGTGGTGTTCAAGAATGTATTCAAGTCTTCTTTTAATTTTTCTATTTCCTTAGTTATGAGAGGAATTTTCTCGGAAGGTTTCCAGACTGATTCATTACTGCCAAAGATGTTACTTAAAATATTACTTACGTCATACTCTTCCATTTTATTTTTTTCTTTTGGATTTGTCTTTTTTAATTGGAGGTTCTGGATGTCTCTCACGAGTGGGTGACTTGTGCGAGTGTCTGTGGTGTCTTGAGTGGTACTTGTTAGAGTTCACAGCATTTCTCAGAGTGTTCACTAAAAAACGCTTATTAGTTTTTTGTTGTGGAGCCTTGATCCAACCCGAGGGACCAACTATTTCAGCTCGAGCAGCACCTTGCACTGCTTCGCGTAATAGTTCTTCTACAGCTAGTCTGTAAAGATGAACAACTATAAAATAACTTAGAATAGTACAGACTACAATATCACCTCAGCTATTTTTTGCAATACAAAGCTATTAAAAATTCGAACAGTAATATGTAATATAGATATTTATTGACATTTATAGATGGTATACATTTTAGCCTGTGACCTACCTGATCCTCAAGCTAAGTGTAAGAATAGATTGGTATCAAAATATTTCTTCTAGTGGGTATCATATGAATGAGGTGTGCAGTCTGATAACATCAGGGCATGAGACTCAAAATAAAAACTTATTATATTTGACGAGTATATGGTAAACTAACTTTCACCATCTGGAGTAGGCTTGTGGCCAACATAGGAGCATACATTGGCTGAGAAGAAGAACCTACCTCAATAACATAAATAGGCTATGGAACATAAAATTCTTTTTTAAATCAGCGTGCAATTTCGGAAATAAGACAAGTCAGGCTAACAGATCCTATACTACTGATAGGTAGTAATTCAATTGAAAGTTATGACAAAACTGCTTGGTAACTACAAATAAAGCAGAGCAACAAATACTGTATTAGGCAATTAAAAAATTAAAAATATTTAAAAACAACCTCACAAAACGTAAATGAAGTACAGGAAATATAAAACAAGAACGTTATCAATGCAAATTCTAGTTTATTACTGATGAAGATATTAAAGATAAATAAAAAATTAAGCTAACAAATTTTAATACAATTCTTTCATAATCAAAATAGATAGCCCCAGCTATCGAGAAAGGAGAAAAAGCAAAAACGCACTTTTCTAGGGCTTCGTCATCTAGTGGCTCTTTTTCGGGTTGATTAGAAGCATCTTGTTTCTCTGTCATAGTTTTTAATACTAATATTATTTATATTACTACAACCGTAATATATAGAAATTAAATATACACAATTTATTTATGAGTTTCCATAGAAACACATCTTCAATAAATTATAACAGACTGCAAAAAGTCTCAAAAAACAAACACGCATTTAGTGACAGCCAATCTTGTAATGTTACCAACTTAACGAAAATCAATGGCGCTATAGTCCATAAAATATAGCTTGATCTCTGTGACAGATGTCAACGAAACCAACGAAGTAAGTTTGAAAGAGCGACGTGTTTACAATTTCATTTTGTATCAAATATATTTTCATTCTTTTCGTGCCAGTTTTATTGCAACTAAATTGCAATATATTATAAATATAAAAATATTAATATTCATGCCTAAAATGTACCTCGTAAGTACTGAAATACCTAGTAAACATTTTATACATAAATGACGCTTACGCACGTACAAGGTCATGCTGGGCTGAAAATAAAAAACAGATGGGACAGTCGATATATGTAAATCGATAACAGAGCTTTATTAAATTATTCATAAAAGAAATAAACCCAATAAAGTACCTATATAAAACGTTCAATATATTTTTTACAATTAAAACAGACAGTTACATTATAAAATACCTACATAAATTGAATAAATTAAACATTATAAACTACTTTTTGTCTCAGAGTATAATAATATTATGTATGCATTATTGTCAATAAACTAGACATATTTATTTATGAAACCGTCGTAATTGATCGACTGATCTAACGACTGTCCCTATTTTGGCAAAAAACGATAAATGTTCTAGCAGGAAAGCTCCAGTGATGACGATAATAGTGACCTAGACCTTGAGTGTCTTGACCTTTTGAATAATTAAAACAGTCAAAAAACAGTTCTGTTGGAAATAAATTCAAAAAGATTTTCATTGATTGTATTTTAATTATAATATAAAATCACAATTATAAAAATAAAGAGTTTTATTGATAAAAAACTACGGATTTTATCGTAAGTGTGACAGCACTAAGGACAACTGTCACAGAGATCATCCTATATTTTATGGACTATAAAGAAGCCAATAACATTATTATTTCAAGTAGAAATGAATTTAGAACAATAAATATTATAAAACTACTATCTAATATTTTAATATCTAATATCTTAATAACCAAAATCTAAAACTTTTCATCCATCCATCCATCAGCCTACAGACGTCCACTGCTGGACATAGGCCTCCCCACGAGAATGCCACTCGGAACGGTCCTGCACCACTTGCATCCAACGGTTCCCTGCAGCTTTGAGAATGTTGTTAGCCCACCTAGTGGGGGGTCGTCCTACACTGCGCCGTTCGATTCGTGGTTGCCACTCAAGAACCTTTCTTCCCCAACGGTTGTCGGTTCGACGAGCGATGCGGCCTGCCCATTGCCATTTCAACGTGTTAATTCTGCGGGCTATGTCGGTTACACCCGTTCTTTTATGGATTTTCGTGTTCATGATTTTACACGTAGAAAAATACCGAGCATAGCCCTCTCCATAGCATGCTTTAACTTTTAACTTAAAGAAATAACCCTTTTTAAAGAAATACGTATTGTACAAAATAATATACACTCATTTGCAAAAAAAGCGGGCACCTAAGCAATGAACCATTTCAAATGTTAATATTTCTTTGTTTGATAATTATAGGTAGTTTTATCCACACAATTTGCTAAATTAATAATAAAATAATCGTTTTCATCAGTATTTCATAAAATTTAGATACAATTTATGGGAAATAATGCTAAACCTCGCTAGTAGTGTATATTCGCTAGTAGTCACTCATGAAGTAAAAATAAAAAAGTTTTTTTGTTTGTTTTTCTTTAATAAAGTAAAAGCAGATAAATGTTTAGTATCGAGTGTGACCCCCTCTAGCTAAAATCACAGCTTGAATTCGTCTGGGCATGCTAGCGAGTATATCCCGGATACTTGCTTGCGGAATACGTTCCCACTCCGCAGTAATCACATTCTTCAGCTCTCTGATGGTCTGCGGAGCCGGGTGTACTGAACTCACACGCTGTTTCAGAACGTCCCAGACATGCTCTATGGGATTGAGGTCGGGACTTCGAGCTGGCCAATCCAAACGACGAATGCCGACCTCTTGCACATACGCATTAACATCGCGGGATCGGTGGGCGCGAGCATTGTCGTCCATAAAAATCGAGTCTTCACCTAGAGCGGCCAATGCGGGTTGTGCATGAGAAATTAGAACTTCCGTTATGTATCGATGCCCAGTCAGTGAGCCGTTTTCAATGAAGACTAACTCTGTACGATCCATTGAATTTATTCCTGCCCAAAACATAACAGAGCCCCCACCATAAGGTGTGATTTCTTCGAAACATGCCTCTGCAAAGCGTTCTCCTTGTCTTCTTAGCACTCGCCGACGTCGATCTTCACCGAACAGAGATATCCTGACTTCATCAGAGAACAAAACCCTATTCCAATCGTCTTGAGTCCATGATTCACAATTTCTAGCGAACCTAAGCCTGTGAACTCTGTGCTCACGGAGTAATTTGGGGCCGCGGGCCGGGCGGTGACTGCGTATATTGGCAGCGAGAAGCCTCCTCCTGACCGTCCATAGACTAATATGCACATTTCTTACTTCTTGGAGGTTGTTCTTAAGATCCACATACGAAGATTTGCGATTTCTCAATGCGCGACTCACAAGAAAACGATCATCCCGTGGTTGGGTACATGGTTTTCTTCCAGAACCAGGCCTTCTCTCGACGGAACCAGTCTCCTGATATCGCTGCCAGGTCCTTTGGACTGTCGAGCGACTAACATTTAGCCTCCTAGCCACGAAACATTGGCTGCAACCCTCTTCAAGCAGCGCGATAATTTTGGTAGCTTTTACCACTTTATCTATCATTTTTGATACAGCCAAACAGCATTAAATAAAGCTTTGACAGTCAAGGATATGAAATTAATCGATAAAAATTGAATAAAAGTTATGAAAGTCGATGTTAACTTCTGGAACTTCGCGCCAAAAATGTAGGATAAAAAGGGGTTTTCTGTAAAAATGAACATCAAATGAAAAATTGAATTTAGAACGTACTTTTTTAAATACCACAGCATTTTTAAAACCGGCCAGTAACGTGTACAAACGATTGAAACCTTTTTGGTATTGTATCTTTTTAAATATGAATGAAAATCAAAACCGCCCGTTTTTTTTGCAAATGAGTTTATATTGACAAAGATTCTTTATACCTGCAATGCGAATATATAATTAAAACAACATACTTCCTTTTTATTTTTTGTAACTACTTTAAGTTATACATATTCATCAATCAATATATATTTATCTTATTTGTTTTTTGATTTTGAACACTACGGCGGGGATTGAACTCCTAAAACAATTTGTGCCTAAAACTTCGCACGGCGCACCTGGACTGCACGCTCGAATATTATTAAAAAAGTTTATCTCTTAATTTTATATAATGGCAATTATTTTGAACGCGTGGAGTGAAACGTCAGCCACGTACAATCGCCTGTCACTAAATTCACCGTTTCTCGCAGCCATTCGCGATATCTGTTATTTAGTTATTTTTATTTTAAGCACAAAATAGGGTGAGTATATATAATACATATTTTTAAATAAAAACAATTTGTTCAGCACTTGAATACTGATGATTGTTAATTCTTCAAGAACAACTTTCATTCAGAATTATAATAATAGGACATACTTCACAGCTGCAACCTAATTAATTAGTAAAAATTGTACTTTTTCAGACAATGAGCGCCAAATTTTTATCTTTGATTCTTATTATTGCCACGGCTGTAACAGCTGAAGATGAACCGGCGATTGCGAGATTACTTATATCAAAACAAGTTTTGAACAAATACTTGGTAGAAAATATGGATATCTTAGTAAAGTACACCTTATTCAACGTTGGTACTGCGCCAGCCGTGGATGTGAAGCTTGTTGATAATGGTTTTCACCCTGAGGTATTCACTGTTGTCGGTGGACAACTGTCGGCACAGATTGATAGGATACCTCCTCAGACTAATGTATCTCACGTCGTGACAGTGCGCTCGAATAGATTTGGCTATTTCAACTTCACAGCTGCTGAAGTTACCTACAAAGCTAGTGAAGACTCTACCGAGGTCAGTATGCTAACATTCACTTTCTCTAACAAAATCCATACTAATATTATAAATGCGAAAGTAAGGATGTTTGTTTGTAACGCTTTCACGCTTAAACCTCCTAACCGATTTCAAAAATTCTTTCACCAATGGAAAGCTATAATATCAGGGAGTAACATAGGCTATATTTTATCCCGGTATTCCCACAGGAACGGGAACTACGCCGCGTATAAAGCAACTGAAACCGAAGCGAAGCGAGGGCGGGTTGCTAGTAGCTAATAAATATTATTTTATTAATTTAGTTTACTCCAAAAATAATTAATACTATGGTGTATTTTCACATATAAATTTGTCATTTATACTGAGCAAATGCACTCTCTCCTTTCCAGAAAGAACATAAAAAATTGTTTGATATCTAATATTTATGAGGCTAAATATTTGCACTCTACAATCGGGGGGATCCTAGAATATTATCGCATATTAACCAAATAAGTTAGCATATGATTTTGCTTCTCCCTCCCTCCATTTACTCATAATACCTTCACACAAAGACTAGCTCTTGCATTGTACACTCCATCACAACCTAAATATCCAAAAGTGATGTCAAATACAGCAGAATAAATACTACTACATTTAAATTGGTGTTAAATCAATTTCAAGATAAATATTTACCCTTTTTTATAACTAATTGAATTTTTAACCACAGTTAGGTAATTATATCCATTATTCCTGATCAGAATAAGCTAACATATTTTTATCAATTTATTTACCCTTTCAGTAATAAACACATTTTGTTCCAACTAATATAATAAAGGGATAACTATTTCTACCTCCTGTGCACAGTTCAGAAGCCATTCTATAATGGAAGGTTTATTGGTGTGACTATACAGTTGTTTTAATTAAGAGTTTTGGTCCCAGAATCACTGCGGTGATAAAAATTTTATAATCATGATTTTCTGTTGTTTAACACATTGACGGACAGTACCCTCTTACAAGTTGTGGGTGTTGAGACAGTACTTTTTTCATACATTATCAGCATGTCACAGGGGCGCAGTACTGTACAGTTTGTATTGAAATACGACATCTATGAACGTAGTGAACATTATGTAGTGACAGTAGAAAGTCTAAATTAAATCTTTGGTGACAGTACAACATGCTATTCCATATAATTGCCCCAAAAATAGTATGTCTAGAGACATACTGATTTTATGTAAGTTGAAACTTGGACGTCGATGGGCATACTGTCATATTAATTTTAGCTATCTTGATGTCCACAGGTGGTATTTTCCATCAATGTGTTAAGCTGCCTTAAGTGTTATCTAAAATTTAGCTATAGTTGAAAACATGCACATCTTGCCCAGGAGAGTGCTACAGGTCACCATATTTATGAAGAATTTTACTTGGCAATAAATAGCAAAATACAATCTATATTAAAATTTGGTTCAGATTTTTTACTTTTAAATCATTCCCTTCGAAAATCGGTATAAAACAAAACTTTTATTAATTATTATTCTTTTACATTACAGGTGCAGCATTCAATTAGCAGTTCCCCAGGCGAGGGTGCTATTGTGGCCTTCAAGGACTTCGATCGCAAATTCTCCTCTCACATCCTGGACTGGGCTGCCTTTGCAGTGATGACCCTGCCCTCTCTGGCTATCCCGTTTGGCCTTTGGTACTCTTCCAAGAGCAAATACGAGAAACTCTCCAAGCCCAAGAAGTCCCATTAATTTTAGGTAGTTATTAGTTAATAGAACATTGATAGTAGTATATTCTTGAGATTATAATGTTCATTAAAAATACAATTTGAAAATAAAACACACTATTTAAGTGAAGTTATCTAAAACTCAAATTTAATCTTGAATATAATATTAGCAATGATTTATCCTACTCGTTTGTTATTATTAATTTATATGAACAATAAAAATATTTTTATAAGTTCAAACAAATTCTCTGTATTAGCCCTCATACAGCCTATTCATAGCTGCGGACATCTTCCTATTTTATACTATACTAGCTAACCCAATACTGATCAAACATTAAATTCGGCCAAGTGCGAGTCGGATTCGGGCACAAAGGGTTCCATACCATTGACTAGGTAAAATATGGCATTTTTTGTATAGGAGCCTCTCGTAAATATTTATTTTATTTTAATGTTATTATTACAATAAAAATAGAACTGAGTATTTTGTGAATATTTCAAGTGCCTACCTATTGCCATTATTGATATCGAGTAAAAAATCGCGTTTGTTATATGAGAGCTCCCCCCCCCCCCCCTAAATATTTGGTTTTGTTTTTAGTATCTGTTGTTATAGTGGCAACAGAAATACATAGTTACGTAATTTGTAAAACTTCCAACTATCGCGGTTCTTCAGATACAACCCGGTGACAGACAGACGGACGGACAGACAGCGAAGTCTTAGTAATAGGGTCCCGTTTTTACCCTTTGTGTACGGAACCCAAAAAAATAACAGGAATTCTCCATGAAATTGATCGCAGCGCCAATTAATCATCTAAATTCAGGGATTCCCAAAGTGTGTTCTGTGGAACCTAGGGGTTCCGTAGAATAGTCTGATGTCTGGAAGCCCGCTGTTTAATTTTGATAATTTGGCTGTGAAATAATATCACGGTTACAAATATTATTTTAAAATTAGTGATAAATAGAAATCATTACTACTATGTAAGTAATTAGATAACAAGAATTCAGCCTGGACTATGGCACAGCTCTGCACGTAGCCAGAGGATGCGTGACGTAGCGCGCCAGTCTTCGATCCTTCAGACTTATTATCATTTGATATGGGGTTCTATAAAATAAAAGGCATTCGGTTGATGTTCCATTATTTTTAAAGTTTAGGAACCTTTGATCTAAATCATACTCGAATCCACTGGAACATACATAAAATAAAAGAGCGGTGAACAACGTACTCCTTTATCCTTTATCTCATTCTCTCGCCGGCTGAATTCTATACATTTACGTGTTTATGTCTCTATAGACTCACTTTTTCGTTACATTGAGTTTAAAATTACAACGATTCTAAAGAAATTTCACTTCACAAATATCAACATCGGTCCAGTATTTGGTCACATACCTACGATCAGAATTGTGTATATAAAGATAAAACAAAGTCACTCCCAGCCGTCTGTATGTTTAGGTCTTCTAAATAATGCAACGGATTTTATTGCGGTTTTCATTAATAGACGGAGTGATTTAAGAGAAAGTTTTATGTATACATATAGTACATACATATTATAGTTGATAAAAGTTGTCATTTTCAAGGATTTGAAATGCTATGTCGTGAAAAACTAAATTATATGTGTTTATATTGTAAACGCTGCGGACAAACCTTACGAAATAAATCAAAATAATGTACTTACTTTGGAATTGTATATCGTAATAAGATATTCATATGGTGAGGGGTTATAAATACAATTCACCATCCCCTCTTGCCCGTGGATGTCGGAAAAGACTACTAAGGGGTATAATATGCGGATGACATCTATGCAAAAAAAGCAAAACTCGACATAAAACTATGCCAACATATCTCACCAGTGCGGTATAATAGGTTTTTTTTTTTCCTACCATTGTGGAGGAGGTCCGAACGTAACTGAAATCGGAGCAATGTCCGATATCCGATATCGTCCGATAGAGGCGCTGCTCTAAATCCCATACAAATTGGTATCGATAGCGAGAGGAATACTTTAACGCAAATTTTCGTGCTAAGGCACGTAGTATATGTACGTTCCCTTACAGAAAAGTAAGGTACGATGACAGTATTCTTACTAGAGATGTATTAGCGATGAAACCTTTAAAGTATTCTATGAAAATTTTCTATATATGAATGGAAAAAGACAATGATTAAAAGTTAATATTTATTTCAAACTGGTTTATGAACAGTTATCACAATAATCAGTCTCACTCAAGTCTTAAAATCACACTTAATACCTACATAATTGGTTACTTTTACTTATGGACGGCAACGTAACATTAGTATTGGTAATTATTCATTTTTATTAGATTAAACAAACAGATCTTTTTCTTTACTCCTTATAGTGTCTATTTCAAAACATAGTATTAAAAAAATGAACGTGTGTACAAAGTACGCATAGCAGAAGTGAAACTTCTTTATCCCTTGTCCCTTTGTCCCGGTGTTCCCTTTCTCTTTGTCCCTTATCCCTTTATCACTGTATCCCCTTATCCCTTTATCCCCTTATCCCTTTATCCCCTTATCCCTTTATCCCCTTATCCCCTTATCCCTTTATCCCCTTATCACTTTATCCCTTTATGTCCGCTTAAACGACATGCTATCCCTACTCCACTGGAGAAAGTACTCTTTATTCGAATCGACCGTGGTGGGGTCGAGAAAAAGATGGCGCGTAACGAAAAAATGTGACACGTAACCGAAAAATGTGACGGTAAATTTTTTTCCAACGCCGATCAAGAAGTTTCACTTCAATAAGAAACTAATAACAAAGTTTAAAGTACTAAACGTGTCATAACAACTTAGATGGATAGATAAATTGTGGTAGCTTTGGTATAAACAAAACAAATTCTTATCTGCTAAAAGTAAAGTATTATGTTTTTCTTAAACTTTGGTTAGTAAGACTAGCGAGTGTTACTATTACTAATTGAGCAAGTACCGTAGAACGGGGCTATTTAATAAGTGTGGGGCTTTTTGCAAGAAAATAATATTTAGTTTATACGTACCAGTTAAAATAAAATATTATAAATTTGAACGCAAATTTTACCTTAATAGATAGTATTGTCCTTAACTGTCAAAATTGACCAATCAGATATAAGCATGGCTCGGCTTGGTGACGTTTAGGGAGACATTAGTGGTAGTATGTCAACGGTTACAAAATTTGTGCGTTTAAACTTTGTTTGTAGAAAAAATTAAAGAAGATTTTAAAACTATGGTAAGTATGATGTTTTTATTTGAGAATTCATGCAATGAATTTGGGTGTAATTTTATTTGAAACTTGATTATTTTAGTAATTATTTAACTTTTTTCACAATGGGGCTTTTTGGAAGCTAAAATGGAATTATTTGGAAATATTAAATAGCCCCATTCCCAAATAGCTCCGCAGTATATGAGCTTTCTTATTCTATTTTCTAATACCTGGGTAGTAACTTTTAGATGCTGAATTCATGTTTAAATGGTGAGAACATATATAAGGAAATACCAAAACGTAAGGTACGGCAAAAAATTTTCAGCCATACAATTCTTATAGGTAGCAAAGAATATTTGGACAGAGCATTAGCTGATATTGAAAAAGGATCGCCGTTGATGGCAGCAAGTAAAAAATATGGGATACCTTTAGCTATGTTGTCACGAAAAAGAAGGGATCTTAATAACACCCAAGCCAATGCTGGTCATCCGTTACTTTTCGATCCTTCAGAAGAAGAAATTTTTGTCAATTATACTAAAATGTTGTCAGAATGGGGGTTTCCTATGAACACCGTTGATATTCGTATATTTGTTCAAAAATATTTAACTAAATTAGGAAGAAATGTGAGAGGCCTAAAAGACAACATGCCAAGTCGTGATTGGGCTTTCGCTTGTTTAAAGAGGCACAAAAAGCAATTGTCTTTACGTCAGTCATCAAATATAATAATCATCAAGTATATCAAGGGCCGAAATAAACTGCTGCAGTCCCTTCAACGGTGCCAAATTGATTATCGATACATCGAAGTGCTGAAGTGTTTGTATAGAAACGCCACTATGTCAGTTCGCATCCAGAAGAAGAGTACGAAACCGATCCAGTTGCAGAGAGGTGTGAGACAGGGAGACGTCATCTCTCCGAAACTGTTCACCACTGCGCTGGAAGATGTCTTCAAGCTCTTAGACTGGACCGGACTCGGCATCAACATCAACGGCGAATACATCACTCACCTTCGATTTGCTGACGACATCGTAGTCATGGCAGAATCCATGGAGGACCTTGGCACTATGCTCAATGACCTCAGCAGGGTATCTCAACTAGTGGGTTTACAAATTAACATGGACAAGACGAAAGTAATGTCTAATGCCCATGTCATTCCTGTACCGGTCCTAGTTGGGAATGCGATTCTCGAAGTTATGGATCATTATGTTTACTTAGGACAAGCAGTCTAGTTAGGTAGATCCAATTTCGAGAAAGAGGTCAGCCGACGAATCCAACTCGGCTGGGCAGCGTTTGGGAAACTTAAGAGGATCTTCTCCTCCAATATTCCGCAGTGTCTGAAAACAAAGGTTTATAACCAGTGTGTGTTACCAGCGATGACTTACGGCACTGAAACGTGGTCTCTAAATGTCGGCCTCATAAAAAAGCTCAAAGTCGCTCAGCGTGCTATGGAGAGGGCTATGCTCGGTATTTCTCTACGTGATAAAATCCGGAACACGGAAATGCGTAGAAGAACGGGTGTAACCGACATAGCCCGCAGAATTAGCACGTTGAAATGGCAATGGGCAGGCCACATCGCTCGTCGAACCGACAACCGTTGGGGAAGAAAGGTTCTTGAGTGGCGACCACGAATCGGACGGCGCAGCGTAGGACGACCCCTCACTAGGTGGACTGACGACATTCTCAAAGTCGCAGGGAACCGTTGGATGCAAGTGGCGCAGGACCGTTCCGAGTGGCATTCTTGTGGGGAGGCCTATGTCCAGCAGTGGACGTCCGTAGGCTGATGGATGGATGGATGGATCTCTAATAATATCTTAAGTTCCTAAAAATATTTTATCATATATTTGTGATTATTTTGTTACGAAAAATAAGTTTAAATTTTAGTTTTCTTAAGAAAAATGTTGTCAATTCTTACAATTTTCTAATTTTTAATTACAACATGACTGTTATAAGTTACCAAATATCGCATTTCGTCATTAATTTAAAAAAATGTTTAAAAGTATTTGTTTTATTACGACGCTTCTTATACTTTTCAAATTACCCCATCGCGGGGTTATTTGGAAAAGCACATTATTTTTTTTAAATAAAATATACCATACGTAAAAAATGTGTTATTATTCCATAATCTCTTTAAACGAGATGCTCTTTAAGCAAAACATAGACCTGTGATAAATAAAAAACAAAAATAATATTTTCAAAATATCCTTTTTTTGGCACCAAATATGTTTACGTTTTACGGTAGCGAAATCTTATATGCTAGGCTATATTGTAACTGTAAACAACCAAACTTGTATAGTCTCAACTAACAAAATGTAATGTAAAATTGGTTACGTTACGTAGACTTTATATTCAATCAATCAATCAAATCATTTATTTTGGAAAATATGGGTATAAAGTATTAGTAGTTATAGGTAGACAATTTATCACCATATTTGACCATCAAGCGGCATGCAAAAGGAGTTTCCAATTCTAAGAATAAATTGGCTTCATAACAAATACATAATTATATTTAGCCAATAGCAAAGAAATTAATTTACTTGTTACATAATTTTAGTTATACACTTACAATATTATAACAAAACTAAAAGTATATTTTAACTTGCATAAGGCAAAACAATTATTTTTCAGTCTGAAAGAATGATCTTAAAAAGGGGTCAGGGGGCAAACGGTTTGCAATCTCTAATTCTTACTACGTCATCACACAAATAGGAGAGATATTCTATACTAATATTATAAAGAGGAAATATTTGTTTGTTTGTATTGAATAGGTTCCAAAACTACTGGACTGATTTCAAAAATTCTTTCACCAATGGAAAGCTATAATATCAGGGAGTAACATAGGCAATATCAGGGCGTAAATTAGGCTATATTTTATCCCGATATTCCCACGGGAACTACGCGGGTAAGACGACTGAAACCGAAGCGAAGTGAGGGTAGGTTGCTAGTTATGGATATTTTTATTAGGGATATATCCGTAAGCGAACTCATCGCATATCAGAAAAAAAATATAACCGAATCCAATATAAAAGTTTCCAATTATTCTGGTTAGGGTCGGGGACTGTATGAGACATCTTACAAGTTGTCTTTCAGACTGCCTATGCCTACAAAGCTAGAAAAAAATTATTAACAGTCAATTAAGAACGTACCGTTCTGGCAGGCACCTTGCAGTGACGTTATCATCTCTTAAATTTTTGAAAATATGGAATAAACAGGTGGATCAGAAAGAGTTGGTTGTAGGCACATATGACGTACAACGCACCCAACAGGGCTCTCAAAAATAGTAAATATCCCCTGACTTTGAATCAATTTTTTTCATCTATTTTCCGCTTCTGTTAGTCGTATTGTAATTATATATAGCTAATAGCTATAGCCATCCTCGATAAATTAGCTACTCAACACTAAAGAAATTATTCAATTCGAAGCAGTAGACCTCGAGATTCAGCGCGTTCAACCAAAAAAAAAATTCTTCCGCTTCAAAATTTTAGTACAGATACAATTATATAATAATAATAATAAAGTTTATTACCAAAAAGTCGTTACATATCAATTTACAATAGTGATCCCCAAACTAGGCGACAAGGCCTGTATCTTGGGAGTAAGAGCGCAAGTTGATTTAGCAGATGAATATGCAAGATTATTAATTTGTGGTTTACATACAATTTTACATTTACATACAGATATTAAGAGAGCTTAATTGTATTATGCGTGTGGGTGTATGTGTGGATGTGTATGTGTGTGTGTTATTTGGATGGCATTTATTATTATTTTAGATATCACAGAAAAGGTGATTTGTATTCCACGAGTTTCTCTGTAGCTTCATAGGATAAGGTTAGTAGCCAAGTTTTAACTATATTTTTACAAGTTGAGACGTTACAGTTAAGGATATCACAGTTTCTACATACTTTATTGTAAGTATTACGATGGGAAAAGTGCGGGCTTCTAAGAGCAAGTAGAGAGGACCATTTTGGAGTTGGTATTTTAAATGTTCGGCGTGCCATGAGAGCCTCGAAGTCGTCACAATTTAAAAGTAGTCTGTGTGTTTTGACAGTGGCATTTAAGATATAGAGTTGTCGCACACGAAGGACTTTAAATTCGTCATATATCCTGTCTGTGGGGTATCTAAATGCCCGTTTAAGAATAACCTTGATGATAGCACGCTGAGCTATCTCTGCTCTTATTATTAGGGTTTTGCAGGCACTTCCCCAAACCGAAACACAGTACTGCAGAATAGACTGACACAACGCAAAGTAAACCTGCCTGATAGTCTCAAGTGGCGTACAGTCTCTGAGTTTCTTCATCAAAAATATTAACTTCCTTGCTCGTCTTAAGTAAGTCTTAATTAAGTCATCCGTGTGGTGACGGTGTAAGAATACAATTCACCACTCCCTATCTTACCCGTGGATGTCGTACAAGACGACTAAGGGATATAATACGCGTATAACATTTATGCAAGAGATTGATTCGAAATAAAACCTTATATCAACCTGTCTGACCAGCATGGTATAGTAAGTTCAATTTCCTTCCTAGTGGAGGCGGCTCAAGCCCAGCAGTGGGACATATATGAGCGAAGACAACGGGGACATTAAAATTAATTTGAATAATTTATTTTGTTTGAACGCATTAATCTTAGCTACTAAAAATGTATTTAAAAAAATCTGTAAGACAGCCAATTAACGAAAAAAGTTTTAGGCTATCCTTACTAATATTATAAATCCGAAATTAAGTTTATTTGTTTGTTTATTACGCTTTCACATTTAAACCACCGAACCAATTTCGAAAATTCATTTACCAATGGAAGCTATAATATCAGGAGCATAGACTATAGTCTATTTTATCCCGGTATTCCCACTGGAACGGGTACTACGCGGGTAAGGCGATTGAAACCGAAGCGAAGAAAGGGCGGCCTGCTAGTAATACATAATGCTGCCTGTGGCGAATAGAAACAGAGTTTATCATCATCATCAGAGCTTATATACATCTCACTGGGCTCAAACCTTATCCTCAATGGGAGAGAAAGTGACATACTAGGCAGACAGATATAGGGTTTTATTTTGAGTTTGCCTTCTCTTGCACAGATGTTATATGCATATTATAATACCTTAATAGTCATTTATCATATGCACAGGTAAGGGAGGGGTTGATGAATTGTATTTTTCCTTCATGTGTAGGTATACTGGTAGCGTAGTAGTTAAGATATATTTGAATCCCACGCAAGACAGAACTTTGCGCGATCCACAAATTGTTGTTTTAAGTCTGGATGTAATTTGTGTTCGTTAATTATATGTTTGTAAAGTCTCCCGCAATACAAAGATTATTTTCTTAGTGCAGGGTCTTTAGAAAAAAAGTTATTAAATCTGTGCAAAATGTGGTAACAATGGGACATATCAAGCGTTTGCCACAATACCGTCCTATTGCATAGCAACTATTGTGATAACAAATATGGTAAATGATGTAGGTACTGTAGATGTTATTAATTGCGAAATTAGAAGAGTAAGGTTACCTTTGCTTCTTTATTCCATTCCCGCTAATCATGCACCTAACATAGACAGCAAGCTAGCTGCAATTTTGGAATTGCAGACGTCCATGAGTAGCAATTTGTGCTAATTAACCAGCACTCTACGTGCTCATCTGACATCAAAGCCAAAAAAATACATGGTGTGTCGTAAAGGCACACAATAGGTGGCAATTTGCAGTTCTGACTCAATTGTATACGTATATGATGTGCCAGTGTAGTGAGTAGTGGAGGTTTACAGATACATTTCCTTGGGGGAATGGATAGCAATGTAATTCTTATAACTTCAACTGCTATGGCAAACCCACCCGCCAATCGTGCCGATTATAACATTAACCCTCTTTGGGGAGAGCCATATTTAACAGTGGCCTGAGTATATTAGGAAAAGCTTGAAAGTGGCATCAGTGATAGAGAAGATTAGGAGCGCGAGATTGTCTTGGTATGGATATGATGAGGAAGGATAAAAGGCACGTGACAAGGAAAATTATCAATATGATTGTAGATGGACATAAGAGTCGTGGTAGACCCAAAAAAAAACCGGCTAAGTGCGAATCGAAGCCGCATACGTAGGGTTCCGTACAATTATCTATAAAAATCGCGTTTGTTGTATGGGAGCCCCCCTTAAATATTTATTTTATTTTGTTTTTAGTATTTGTTGTTATAGCGGCAACAGAAATACATAATTTGTAAAAATTTCAACTATCTAGCTATCACAGTTCTTTAGATACAGCTTGGTGATAGACAGCGAAGTCTTAGTAATAGGGTCCCGGTTTTACCCTTTGGGTACGGCACCTTAAAAATAGGTGGATTGTATAAATGAGGATATGTATATGAAAGCAGTGAGTGCAGATATGACGACTAACAGGAGACTATGAAAGATAAAAACATGTTGTGCCGACCCCATTTAGCGTGAGATGAGGGCAAACTAATAATAATGGTGTTTAACAGTGGACGTCGATGAGTTGCCATATGGATTATATATACTTCTCTAATTCAAATTCAAATTCAAATTATTTTATTATGCATAAACCCTGAGAGGGCACTTACATATTGTCAGGTTTACAATTTCCAAAAAAAATATACTACCACCGGATCGGAACGCGACCGCTACTGAGAAGATCCGGCAAGAAACTCAGCGGGCTTGTTATTATTTTTAATTTTTTTTTTCTTCTTACTCTCACCAGTATGATATAGTAAGGTTAATTTCACTTCTGTTTTGGTGTAGGCTCGAACCCAATAGTGGGCGTATATGAACCGAGATGAAACATTTATTTAAGCAGCACAGCAGATTGCATTTGTGAAATTTGGCAATATAAGGAATTTCCTACTTTTACACAAGGCTATAAATAACATTAAGCTCTGTGATCAGTTGATCACTCTATCCATGTCATGCTTTAAGCAGTGCATCTTTTCTTTGGTCTTCTCCTACCTCTAAAGCGTTGTCTGGTCGACCACTGAAGACAACGAACTCGGCTCCGGTGGTCGCCCCAACGACGAAGGCGACGTACTATGGGGTGGGTTACAGGGCCGCGCGCCGCCCGTCTGTCGACCCGGACGGAGCCGGGCGGCGGGAGCGCTGACCGTAACCCACCCACAAAGAAAAACCCTAAAGCGTTCATTCATATTTAAAACTTTCCTCACACTCACAGCATTACTGTCATTCCATCATCTAATGTCCAATATCGCGTCAAAAGTTCACTCCTTAATTTTTCTGTCATTGGCACAATTTTCACACTGCCTCTAATGTAGTCATCCCTTATTTTATCCATTATCGTCATACCACACTTCCATTTCAATAATTGCATCCCCATCGTACATATTGCAGACGTTATTGGTAATGAGATAGGTGTTTGCACTCGTACAGGTCGGACGTGTGCATTGGGATGAATTGTTGGTTTAGGTCGGTCTTTAGCATCGGATTTCATTGGCGGGTTGTTGTCGTTGTCTTGTCGTGTTAGTTTGTCTTGTCGTGTCGTGTCGTGTCGTGTCTGGGGAAGGGAGAGGAGGGGTCGCTTAGGTACCGGGATTGCCACCACATTGTGGAGGCGCTCAACCGGTGTTAAAAAATTTGCGACCAGCCTGCTGGTCGTAGCCGGCTTGTATATATAAAATCTAAAAATAACTTTAATATCGCGATTCAGCCGTACTAACATTGTTAACAAAACTTAATATCGCGATTTAGCCGTTCTCTTAGGTTAGTGAATCAACACTTTTAGTATCTGACTTAGCTACTAAATGGAGGACGACTCGGAATTAGAGTCGGATACAGCATCAGCTGTTGAATGTGACACATGTGAAACGGATGTCACCCCCACTGGGAGGAAGAGGCACTTTTTAAAAATCACCAACATTGAACGGAAGGATTTGGGCTCCGATACTGAAGCGGAACCCATATCAAAGGTGAATACCTCACGGCGGGGTAAGGCAATGCAGAGAGGCCATAACGTAGGGCTCACACGTGCCAAGGCAGATCTCAAACGCAGAGACGCCGAAGCCGAAGAAGTTGAGTATGAGCGTGTACTTAGATCTCGTGCTTTCCGTAAAGAAGTCGTAGCATCACAAATGGATTCAGCGGAAACTTCAGCATCAGAGTGCCCTATAACACAGAACCTCTCCAGCATAGGGCCTGAGGAGATACGCGCCCGCGGGGGCCGCAACGCGGCAGTAATCATGGAGGTAACCCGAAAATCTGGCCATCTTCAGGGTCCTTTTATAAAAAAATTAAGGGATGCAGCAGCGGATATGCAAGCCCTGATCGAAGCTTTGTGTACCTCTAAATCGGAGGGAGAGGAAACCCGCCGACTGAGAGCGGAAAACAAAAGGCAGCGCCAGGAAGTAGAAGCCCTCAGGGCGGAACTCAAAGCATACCGCCGAGAGTTCTCAGAAATGAGGGCCTCTTCGTCCTCAATAGGGACAGACACAATAGAGGAAATAAAATCCTCTATCGTTAGGTCAGTTGGGGAGATGATGAACGCCCGGTTTGCGGGATTAGAGGATCGTCTTCTTCCCGCTAAGATGAACCGTCCACCTTTAGCTGCAGATAAAAAAAGAAATGCAGCAGCTGCCGTGGCCAAAGCCGCCGTTCGTACGACTGCATCGGTGCCTGCATCTGTTCAGGCAGTCCCCAGTACCTCAGCAGTTATTCCTACAGCAGACGTTCCTTCCGTAGTCATTCCTCCGGCAGTCGCCCCTTCGGTCCAGCCCACGATTGCGGATACCTGGGCAACCGTTGTTAGGAAGGGTAAGAAAAAACCTTCCCCCTCTGCACCACCCTCTGCGGCTGTTGCGCTCCCCACGCCTCCCAACCCAGCTGTTCTGGCGCAGAGGAAATTGAAGGCGGCGCTTGCAGCCCCACGCTCCCCGGCTGTAATCCTGAAATTGCAGCCGGAGGCTGAAAAAAATGGGGTCACATACGCCGATGCAATGCTTCGCGCCGAGCAGGAAGTTAATCTCCAAGAGATGGGGATTAAGGAGGGTCTTAAAGTTAGGCGCTCTGTGACTGGGGCTAGGGTCCTACAATTGCCCAAGTCTCAGTCAATGGAAGTTGCTGATCAGCTGGCGCTCAATTTGCGTACGGCATTGACGGGTATGGCGGATGTCATCCGACCTGTCAAACGTGCTGATATTCGGGTAACCGGGATGGATGACTCCGCTACCGAAGAGAAAGTGCGAGCGGCTGTAGTCCGTACATGTAGCTGTGACGCCGTGGATGTTCAAGTTGGACAAATCCAACGCGGACCGCGTGGTATGGGCATGGTGAAGGTGCGTTGCCCCGTCGCCGCCGCTAAAATGCTCGCTGATGCAGGAAGGCTTCTGGTTGGCTGGAGCTCGGCTGGCATTCAGGTGCTGGAGAACCTTCCACTGAGGTGCTACCGGTGCCTGGAACTAGGGCATACGGCTCCGCTATGCCCGTCTACTGTAGACCGCTCCGAACTTTGTTTTCGGTGCGGCAGCAGTGGACACAAGTCGGCTACATGTATGGCCATGCCGCACTGTGCGGTTTGCGCCGCTGCTGGCCGCCCAGCAGAGCACACAATGGGGGGTAGGCTTTGCAAAGCCCCCTCATCGAAAGGCAAGGTGGCCCAAGGACCTCAGGCCACTACATTAAGCAGTAGCCGCAGAGCCCAGGAGGAGCTCGAAATGTCCACCTAATGGGAGACACATTTCGCATCCTCCAGGCGAATTTGAACCACTCCGCCGGGGCTCAGGACCTGCTGCTGCAGTCCATGGCGGAGTGGAATACCGATGTTGCTGTGGCCAGCGAGCCCTACTTTATTCCCCAATCATCCAATTGGGTGGGGGATCTTAGGGAAGATGTAGCTGTCCTGACAAGAGGATGTGCCGGCCCTCCCCTCTCTTCTCTCGAGAGGGGCAATGGATATGTTGTGGTGGGGTGGCGTGATTTCGCCATTATTGGCGTTTATTTCTCTCCCAACCGCGGCCTGGCAGAGTTTAAATTATTTTTGGACTCTGTCAGTGCCGCGGTTCGTCGTCAGTCGCCGAGAAGAATTGTAGTTCTCGGCGACTTTAATGCGAAGTCTCGCGCTTGGGGGAACCCTACCACAAACGCCAGGGGTACGGCTGTTGAGCAGTGGTCCTTGCTCTCCGGTCTGTCCCTTCTTAATAAAGGGAGGGTCCACACTTGCGTGCGACATCGGGGTGGGTCCGTGGTGGACCTATCGTTTGCCAGCCCCGGTGTCGCCCGTGAGGTGAATGGCTGGAGAGTTGAAGAAGGAGTGGAGACTCTTTCGGACCACCGATATATACGGTTCGAGATCTCCACCCCTCGAGGACCACTAGGGCCCCGGCGCGGAAGAAGAGGTGGACTTCCGAAATGGGCCATTGGCCAACTTGATCTGGAAATGGTCCGGGAGTCCGCCATAGTACAGCGCTGGGGTATAGCAGGACAGCTACCCACAGATGTGGAGGGGCTCGCAGGTCGAATAAGGAACGCCCTTGAGGCAGTATGTGATGCGGCGATGCCCAGAGCTCGGCGGATGCCGCCGCGTCGCCAGGTGTACTGGTGGTCACCCGAGATTGCTAATCTGCGGGTGGCCTCCAACAGGTCGCGGCGTGCCTACGTCCGATGCCGTCAGAGGATCAACCGGGATGACGTCCTTGAGGGTCAGCTGCGAACAGAATACAAGACAAGGAAGAAGATACTGCAGCTGGCCATCAGCCAGGCGAAGGAGAGGGCCCGTGAAGAACTCCTTGCGGGCCTTGACAGGGATCCGTGGGGGCGCCCATACCAACGGGCGCGGAACAAGCTCCGTGCCTGTGGCGCCCCCATCATTGAATCAATGGACCCGGGTCTCCTGTCGAGGCTAATGGGGGAACTGTTTCCGCGTTCTGTAGGGCACGTACCCCCCAGCATGGCTTCTTGGTCGGCGGTGGAGGTGGAAACCCCTATTTCACCCATTACCGACCAAGAAATGGAAGTGGCTCTCTCCCGACTTCGTGGTAAAAGGAAGGCGCCTGGTCCGGACGGGGTCCCGGGACTCGTACTCGGCATCGCCGCGGAATACCTCAAGGGTGAACTCCGGGAACTGCTCAATACGTGTTTGAGGTCCGGGCAGTTTCCAGAGCAATGGAAGTGTGGACGGTTGTGTCTACTGCGGAAGGAGGGTCGCCCAGCTGACTCCTCTTCCGCATATAGACCACTGGTGCTGCTGGATGAGATGGCTAAATCATTCGAGAAGGTGCTCGCAGACCGTCTCGTCCAGCACCTCGAGGAAATTGGGCCGGGACTGTCAGAGAGACAATACGGATTCAGGAGCGGTCGGTCAACAATTGACGCGCTGGCCGCTCTGAAGTCCCTGGCCACCGAAGCAGTGGCCAAAAAGGAAGTCCTCCTGGCAGTCTCGCTCGATATTAAAAACGCTTTCAACAGTCTCCCTCACGAGACGTTAAAAGAGGCGCTCCGGTACCATGGAGTGCCTCCGTATCTTGGCAGGCTGTTGGAAGCGTACCTCGAGGAAAGGCACGTGCTCTGGGAGGGGGGCGACGGGCGTATACATCGCCATCGGGTGGAGTGCGGCGTCCCACAGGGCTCGGTTCTCGGTCCGATGCTGTGGAACGTCGGGTTCGACTGGCTCCTACGGGGTCAGCTCCTTCCTGGGATGGGGATCATCTGCTACGCGGATGACACCCTCGTCACGGTGAAGAGGGCGGACTTCCGGGGGGCTGTCCGATTGGCAGAGGAAGGAGTAGCGCTCGTCGTAGACCGGATTGGGATGTTGGGTCTGAGGGTCTCGCTGGACAAAACCGAGGCGCTCCTTTTTCATGGCCCACGTCGAGGTCCCCCCCGAGGAGCACACATCAGTGTGTCTGGGGTTGCCGTGCCGGTGCAGGCCCATATAAAATATTTGGGTCTGCACCTAGATTCAAACTGGAATTTCGGGCCACACTTTGCCCAGCTCGTCCCTAGGCTCGTCAAGTCGGCCGCGGCGCTGGGAAGACTTCTGCCAAACACTGGCGGTCCCGGGTCGACATGCCGACGTCTCTACGTCGGCATCCTGCGTTCCATGGCACTGTATGGTGCTCCTATCTGGTCGGAGTTCCTCACCGTCCGCAACAGAGCCCTTTTGCGACGACCGCAGAGGGCTATGGCGGTGAGGGCCATTAGGGGCTACCGTACTGTGTCATGGACTGCAGCGACACTGCTGGCAGGCGACCCGCCTTGGCCACTGGTGGCGGAGGCGTTGGCGGAAGTTTACCGGTTCCGCGCCACAGCACGAGCCAACGGAGAGCAAGTGTCCATAAGGGGATTGGGCAGAGCCCAGGAAGTGGCCCGAAGGGTAGTAGTCCGGCGGTGGAGGGAAGAGCTGGAGTCCCCCGTAGCAGGGCGGGGGACTGTGGAGGCGGTCGCGCCACATCTCCACCGCTGGCTCAGGAGAAGGCACGGCAGCCTTACATTTAGAATGGTGCAGGTGCTTACCGGACATGGGGTCTTCGGTAAGTACCTGCACAAAATTGGAAGAGAAGAGGCCCCAGGATGTCATGAGTGTGGCGCGGCAATTGACGATGCGCGCCACACACTAGAAGTATGCCCCGCCTGGGGGCCTCAGCGCCACGTCCTGTCAACGGACATGGCAACAACAGACCTGTCGTTGCCGACCATCATCTCCAAGATGCTCGGCAGCGACAGCTGTTGGTCGTCGATGGCCTCCTTCTGTGAGGCTGTCATGACAAGGAAGGAGGCCGCGGAGCGGGCACGCGAGGCGCTTGCGTCCGCTGACTCGCTCCGCCGGCGACGACCAGGGAGGAGGAGACGCCGCTATGCGCTCCTCCACCCACCACTCTGAATGACGACAGGACGTGGCCAGACGGCCAAGCGTTGGGGTGTCGGGGATAGAATGTTATCAGACGATCTCTCCGGCACCCCGTAAAAGCGCGGAAGGGGCCGCTGTGGTTTTAGTGGGTATTTCGGTCACTTCTGTGGCCGGCGAGTCCCACACACACTCCCCTGTCTGTAACCGGCGGGGGAATAGTGCGCAAATGCATTTCCACAGCGTGAAAAAAAAAAAAAAAAAAAAAAAAAAAGACGTTATTGGTAATAGTTTTTAGATCGGTCGCCTGCCTGACGTCAAGACACCTTGGGAATCTAATTGTTGACCAGACGACATCAGATACAGTTGCCGGGTTGATGTAAAGCTTTTAGTCGTCTTTTACGACACCCACGAGCAATGTACCTAAGTATTCGTAGCGGACACCAAACAATGAAGAGACGTCCTCTCTTCGCTTCGGTTTCAAACGCTTTGCATGGTTAATCTACAATATCTCCTAAAATAGTATATTACGCGATTGCATTCCAAAAGGCCTCGGGTTCGATTGCCGAACCGCGCTATATTTTATAGGGTTTTCTAAGATGAAAAATATCTTAATGTAGACAGATACCTGATCAAAATCTGTCCAGTCGTTTTGAAGATTACCCGGAACAAACAAACAGACAGACAGGTAGAGAAAAAAATTAAACTGGGCTTTTGCCATAACTATCGTGCAAATAACCGTGTGAGCATGAATAAAATCTATTAAACAGATACTTCAATTTTATTTATTTGTGTAGAAATATATATAACATTTCCATGTTAGTTTTGCAAAATATCTATTTAGATAGCTAATACACAGGTTAGTTATCTGTCGCTTCTGACCCTTAAACCATGTCGCCCTTGCTTGTAGTCGACTTATATAGATCGTTGTTATTTCCTGTTTGATAGACGTAGGTAGATACATATAAATGTATCAAGTTGACATTAAAACAATACTGACACAACATTTGGTGCGCAAATGTTGAGCCATTCTTCCCACACAAGGTGCTTATTCAGAAAGAAAGTGATGGCCTTTGATGTAATAAAGTCTTATAAATCGATGGATGCCGGTTGCACACGAAAAAGCATAACTCATTGTCACGTTCCACCTGAGCCGAGCGTGCAAGCGAGAGCGCAGAACAAACGATAGAGAAGCAGGATCGGTCTACGTGTTCGGCTTGTGACATTGTTGCTTCTAATTAATCTGTACAATTTAAGTAAAAAAATTGTTGATATAACGAGTGCAAATAAATGTTAACTTATCAAAAAACTGTACAATCTTAGAATAATAACGTATGGTATAGAAGGTAAGTTCGCGTACAAAAAGTGAAGCATTTCAATTAGAACCTAATGGAGTTTACGGCGGAACCGTTCCGTAATGTACAAGGTCACTGTACTGCACGTACGTACGCAACTCTTAAAAAATAAATAGGTAATTATGACGGCTTGTGCATTCAAATGGTGTCACAACACATTTAAAAACATAAAAAGTATATTAACATTACTTTTAAAAGTATTTCGACGATTTATGTTTATAAAAACAAAATTTGATTTCATTATTTGTATATGGTATGCGTGTGTAGGTACGTGTGTAATCGCTTGCACGCATGTAGTACCTATTGTTTGCTTCATATTTTTGATGGCTTATGTATGGACACTATCCTTCTATACGTTATTATTATAAGTGTACAATTAACTTCTTCTTTGTATTAAGTATGCAAAATAATGATAATTCAGTGATTAATTAAATTCATAAAAGTATGCAATTTTTCATAAATGTTTTCTTATGACGTTACCATTTAAAATTATCGACTTTATAGACAACCTTTTTTTTATTGCTGTTGGTAGTAAACGACTAAACATACACACCTGTTGAGTGACTGCCGCTCGTGAACCTTTGCTAGGCCGCTGCCTCCCGAGAAAAAAGCGGAGTGTGAATACGTTCAATGAAGTTCAGTGATACTAAACCTACCACGTGCAAACACCTTCAGAAAGTTGGGCGTTTGGTTCTCTCGCTCACCAAACGATGCAGTAACGAATTACTATTAATTAAACCTTGATTTTCTGCGACAGTGTGGTATTACCCCAGACGGACCATCCCGCGGCTGTAGACAAACGACTGACAACAGTGTGGTCCTGCCACTGCTAAAAGGATTTCATTTATTGTCGGCGTACTTATTTAAATTTTTTGCTAGTGTTTAACTTAGGAGGTGCTGTGTGGTAGCGGCTTCGAATACTACCAACCCTTGCTTTGCTCGTGGGTGTCGTAAAAGACGACTAAGAGACCTAGATTGACCCGGACCAACTCCATCTGGTACCATTTGGGTCAACGATTACATTCCCAAGGAGGGTTGACGTCAGGCAGGCGGCCGGTCATAAAAGTCATTGCCGAAACTTTTTGCAATATGTCAAAATAGATGACATATTGCGTCGACCCCAAGTAATTGGGATAAGAGCAAGATGATGATGATGATGTTTAACTTAAGAGGTAAATTACATTAAAACAAATAAATTGCTAATTTTACCTGAAACAATTGTGTCAATAAAGTTGCCATTGAGCATGTTGCATTGAGGTACTGGTATGCTCCTTTTCTTTCGATCAATAGTTACAATGGTAAAGGCTATCAAGGCATGGAATAATTTTTTATGATAGATAAAAAAAATCGGAGCTATGGTTTCGGCAATCTCGTGAGTCACACACAGATGTTGTGTACAATGAAAAAAAATGACGAGCCCACAGAGTTTCTAACCGGATCTTCGATTCGATTCCCGAGCATGATAATAGTTTTGGACTTTGATTGCTATCCGTTTCCGTTAATTGTATATTTGTGAAGTTCCTTGCAACACAAGGATTGATTGATTCCAGAATGCGCAGTGTTGTCTATTCAACATTTAAAAAAAGTTCTAATTTAATTGAAGATATGTTGTTACCGGTACCTAATTAACCTAGCCCGAAAGCTAAAGTTTAATGCTTTTATTTATAAAAACGGACAAGACTCAAAAGGATACAGCTTTAATCATAAATTAATTAATTAAAATTAAATGAAAGAAAGAATACTTTATTGATACATAAACAGTGTACTTACTGCGAAATATAATAAAAAAACATGCAACTTGTATTTGAAATGTATCAACCAGGAGTCCAATTCAACAGTCTTGGTGCAGATTTTCAAACGGAACTTGTGAATGATGTCAAGGATGCCCTTAGGAACAGGCTACAGGCTACACATCTACATATTACAAAAAAAAATCTTTAAAGTAATTTTATACTATGCTAATTTAAATGAATTCAAATGATAATAAAAAAAAAATAGTCTAGGTTAGCCAAAAACCTATGAACAACATTTTTAAAATCTTTTTTTTTTTTTAATTTATTGAAGAAATAAAAGGGCTTTGTCGCTTAGCGACCATATCGCCCAATACAAAAATCAATACATATTAGAACTAATAACATTAAACTTATATACTATCTTATAGCTAGTCTGTATAACTGTATTGCCTCACTTGATAGTGGCGACGCGAGAATGGAATTACAGTAGCCTATATCATACTTTTTGTTAGGTCCGAAAATATTAATTCTAGTGTTTTCATTCCGAACACATTCCATCAAAATGTGGTAAAGATCATCAACCACGCCACAATCGATACAGTTTGGTGATTGTGTTTTTCTCATTAAATACGAAAATTTGTTAGATGTAGTGTGGCCAGACCGGAAACTTAAAGCTACTGGTATTGTTTCTTTTCAATGCACAGTCAATCCAAGGAGTTCAGGATACCTCTGGCTGGATAGTTTGATACCAAATTCCTTTTTCTTTGGACCTCTCATCAAAATACTCCTGCCAATCATTTAAACACCAGACTTTAGCCGTTTTGAGGTGATCTCTGTAAAGAGGTGTAACTTCGAAGTTAAGTCCATCTACTGCCGCCTCTTTAGCTAATGTGTCTACCCTATCATTATCATCTAAATGAATGTGAGACGGTATACATTGGAGGTATACAGTTTTTGACGGATGAAGTTTTAAAATTGATTCATATATCGTATAGGCTATCGGTACACCTCGCCCATGCGAGGTGTGACGAGCCAAGTGTTGCAGTGCGCTTTTGGAGTCTGTCAAAATAACAACGCTATCACTGTTTATTGACTGAATATATGACAAAGCCTCCGCTATGGCAATCAGTTCAACATGCATAATCGAAATGTTTGAATCAATTTTAAGCTTCATAAATGTCGTAAGAGAAGGATCAAAATACGCCGCGCCACCTGACTTCTTGTCTTTTGAACCATTTGTAAACACTTTGTGGTAATTTGGGTATCGTTCTTGAATATAAGTCAAACATAATTCTTTTAACTGCAAGCTATTATAGTCTCGTTTAGATCTAGTAATAGTGGGTATGTGATCAACTACAATTTGAGATATATTAATATTGCTTACCCACGTGTTTAAAGAAAACATTTCAAGCTGCATACTTGAATGTATGGGTAAAGATTCAAGTGATGGTAATATTTTAATTAATAATGGTAGCTTTTTGTTTGTCGAGTAAATACTATTTGTTGTTTTCGAAAGGTTGTATAATAATTTGATGGTTTTAGAGTTATGAAATGATTATGATTTTAAAAGAAATTTATAGGCCAAGTATTTTCTGCGAATATGAAGGGGAGGGACACAAAGTTCATTTTCCATTACGTGTATTGGGGTGCTCCTGATAAAACCGCCAATAATACGTAAGGCCTGGTTTTGAACTCTCTCTAATTTAAATTTTTAAAATCATAAATATTATTACGGATATTATTCACCGAACAAAGCGTTTATCTACGTAACATAATAAACAAAACAGTTTCTATACACATTTAACTATTTACATTACCCGTTTATCAAATACTAGCAAACCGTCCTCACTTTGGTTCGGATTCAGTCGCCTTACCCGCATTGTTCCTGTTCCCGAGGGAATACCGGGAAAAATATAACCTAAGTTACTCCTTATACACCGTGGAATCTAATTGACTGTTTTCCCGTACGTACGTACATACTCAGTTAATGACATAGAAACATACAATAGCATTTATTCAATAAAATAAAAACAAATTCTTATCATTTGCAATCCCGGACGTTTCCTTAAAATATCAGTTTTGCATAACTGTAACTGGTGAAGGGCATCGACCGTAGGTACGGTAGCATGATAACTGACCTATTAAAACATAGACCAAGGTCGCGCGACTCGGGCGCATCACAAAAGCAGAAAGGAGGTGCGGGACGCGAGCGGGTGAGGTGTTATGCTTAAAATTATTTTGTTTTAACTATTATTGCGATTTAATAGGAATGCTATGTCGTAGGCATGTTGGGAACAATACCGTTGCATGTCAGAGAAACTTAAGAACGTCTAATTATCAGACTTTTTCTAAATATAGTATGTTTTTAGTTATGTGGGGATATTAAGAATGATTAACTGAATACGTACGTTTCAGGCAAACAACCAATTAAATCTAATTGGAATGGAATCCCATGGTGTATAGACAGCTACCTGATATTAAAATATTAGCAAAATCGGTCCAACCGTTTTCAGACAAACAAAAAATTTTCAAACTGTATTTTAGGCGTAGATATTGTGCAAATAAATAACCACAGAATAATGAATAATATAGAACGGCCATGTGGGCGGGGCAAGTGTGCCACAATTGCGATCAAACGGTCTTAATATTGACGAAATTCGTTTTACCGACTCTTAGTTGCGCTCATATAGTGACCTTGAACGAAGCTCCGACAAAAAAGAGAAATATGCCGTCTTGCGCTGTTACAACATGTCGAAAAAGAAGTCAGTTGCGTAGTTATAGTCTAAGAAGGCATTTATTTTCATCGTTAAGTCCATAAACTTATTAGTTCAGTGATGTTTCTTAATTTTATGATAGTATTATGTCGTTTATAAACAACAATTATGAAATCGCAAAAAGAGCCAAACATCGTCTGCCATACAGGGATATCACCTTTTATTAGTCCAGCAACCGCGCAATGTACTGCGTTCAATGCGATATCACTGAGAACTGCCTTACCAGCGTATGTTACGTTTTCATTCAAAACATTGACGTTGATCCACGCGTATCGATAGTGTTGTCCAACATACTATAAGTTATCGATTTCAATAATTAGCTATGTGTTAATTTTATCATATAAATAAATATTTTTAAAACTTTTAATTTAGTAATCGTTTTATATAGTTATATTAACAATATTTAAATGGGTATTTAAAAATCAATTATTCTGGTATACATTACCTATTTAATTTATCTTGTATATCTATAGTACATTCTTGTATATTTTTCATGTGGTGACGGAGTAAAAATACAATTCACCACTCTCTATCTTGCCCGTGGATGTCGTAAAAGACTATGAAATTGGTGTAAGCATAGACCTTGCATATGTGTTAACATCAGCGGGAGGTAGAAATTCAGCCACGGTGGTTTTCGAACAAAATCAGCTGAATGACCTTTCTAAAGTATTAATATTTCTGTGTAAATAACCGTGTGAGCATGAAAAAAGTCCAGTATTTGGACATTACAAACAGACACTTCAATTTTATTCATTTGTATAGATAAGTTATCAGAACAAATCGATTCAACGAATAACTATATAAATTATCAAAACACCTTTATTAATATTGATATAGAGTTGGTTTTCCCATATGACTAATATATTAAGGGCGGTACCATATTGCACATATACCTAAGTACGTAAGTTGATAAAATTAGTGCAACATTGCATCTAACAATATAATTTCAACTAATTGCGTCCCAGTTTATATTAAAATAAATATTATTCGTTTGATTGCGGAGTAAGAATATAATTCAACATTCTTGCCTGTGGGTGGCGTTAAGGATGACTTAGAAATATGATATGCAAGAGAAAATAAAATAAAACTTTTTAGGGACTTAATAACGTTTGTGTATGATGTATGCTTGCTATCATCGTTATTATAGAGGTTTATTTAAACCTCTGTAATAATGACCGGACCGGGGATATAGTTCAGCACTCGCGGAGAGGTTAGCTTCGCGACGGCGATCGGCGTCCCGGGGGAACGTCGATTGGAGAGGGTACTCCCTCAGGGTATTCCGTCGGGCCGACCACTAAAGTCACGGCACTCTGCACTGGTGGTCGGCCCAACGACGAAGGCGACGTGCTACATGGGTGGGTTACGGAGCCGCACGCCGCCCCTCTGTTGCCCCGGTCGGATCCGGGTGGCGGGTGCTCTGGTCGTAGCCCACCCTCGAAAAATCACAGAGTATGTGTACAAAGTACGCATATGAGAAGTGAATCTCCTCTATCCTTTATCTCATTCTGTCACCGGCTGAATCCTATACATTTAAATACGTGTTTGTGTTTCTACGGACTCGCTTTTTCGTTTCATCGAGTTTGAAATCACAACGATTGTAAAGAAGTTTCACTTCAAAAAACCTCTGTTATAATACTCGTAATCTAGTAATAACGATGACTTGTTGAATGTGAAACACTTTAGTTCTCCCGTGTACATCAGTGAAAAGTGTTCATATCATCAGGAATGTCAAACTTAATTCGCGAAAACTTAAGACACTGACATAAAACGCTCTCCCAGCCTATCTAAACTGTGTTATAGGGAGGCTTTCTGATGTTTAAGCGAATATTAGGGGAAGTCCGGGAGAGTTGAACCCTCTTATATGTTAGCATTAATAAAGTTGAAATTATAACGAGCATTTTGACAGCTCCAAAACATATACAAAGCATTGGTTAGTAGTAATCTATTTTTAGTATACGTATTTCTATAATTTAGTAAATATGGCCAATATATATATTTTTTTAAAAAACTGTTTGTGGTTCAAATCTCCCCAATGCATGGGAGATTTGAACATAGGGGTAGGGAGATATAAACATGTCTCTATGTATGAGAATAACATTAGAAAATTTTAAATAAAACTACTTTACGGATTTTATCGCGTTTGTATTTGATTTTTGATTACCCGACGTTTCGAACACTTTACAGCGTTCATGATCACGGGTGGACTAAGATGTCTCACGTCCAACAAGTCATCGTTACTGCAGAAAATTTTATAATTATCTACCCGATACAGAAATTAGTTATTAAATATTAACCCACATTGTGATACAAAATTTATTGCTAGTGTAAGAAGAAAATGATTCTATATGAAAAAAATATATTGTTTATGGTTAGTAATAATTAAACATTAAAATTAATAGTAATTATATTTAAAAACTAACTAATAATCTAGTATACTACCACCGGATCGGAACACGGTTACACTGAGAAAGATCCGGCAAGAAAACTCAGGTAACATGATGCTAAATTAAAGTTAATTTTGAAGGCGGCTTACTTTATGTTACTAAAAAGGTTTTAATTTATAAAATTATCTTTAGTTATTATTATTGTGGGTCAAATCTATACAATATGAGCTCACGGTGTCTTGCAGTCTTGTGGTGGTCTTTTTGGATTTGTTTTTAATAATGTTTATAACAGGATCCCAGCTTGATGGTAACACCCAGCCATCCTCTCTATTGAAATTTTTGTGTTTTTTAATCTCAATAGCCTCGCGTACCATTCTAGGCAGGTATCGGTGTTCTTTTGCGAGGATTTGTGGTTTATCAAACCTGATGTTATGGTGGGCGCGGTCCTGACTATGTTCACAGACTGCAGACCTAGTGTCCCGGCGGTGCTTCACATCGGCTATGTGTTCTTTGATCCGAGTTCCTATGGATCTCTTTGTTTGTCCAATGTAAGAGAGACCACAGTCACAGTCCAGTTTATATACTCCTGCATCTTGTAAAGGGATCTGGCACTTGACAGGTGGTAAGAATTGGCTAATCCTCTTCAGTGGCTTAAAATAAGTTTTAATGGAAGAGCGTTTCAGGATGTAGCCAATCTTGTCAGTGACTCCTTTGACATAAGGTAGTATTGAAGGAAGGCGCTCAACTGTGGGTGGTTTCACTCGGTCTCTGCGACGGGAGCGAGGAACTGGCAGCTTGTTTGCACGTAGCACCTGCTTGACATGCTGCAGCTCCCCAGCCATTTTTAAATTTATAAATTAAAACCTTTTTAGTAACATAAAGTAAGCCGCCTTCAAAATTAACTTTAATTTAGCATCATGTTACCTGAGTTTTCTTGCCGGATCTTTCTCAGTGTAACCGTGTTCCGATCCGGTGGTAGTATACTAGATTATTAGTTAGTTTTTAAATATAATTACTATTAATTTTAATGTTTAATTATTACCAGCCATAAACAATATAATTTTTTCATATAGAATCATTTTCTTCTTACACTGGCAATAAATTTTGTATCAAAATGTGGGTCAATATTTAATAACTAATTTCTGTATCGGGTAGATAATTATAAAATTTTCTGCAGTAACGATGACTTGTTGGACGTGAGACATCTTAGTCCACCCGTGATCATGAACGCTGTAAAGTGTTCGAAACGTCGGGTAATCAAAAATCAAATACAAACGCGATAAAATCCGTAAAGTAGTTTTATTTAAAATGTATAATACTCGCGTAAACATCAGAAATCATTATGTAAACATTAGAAAAAACAAGTGGAAATAATTTATTTTATTAAAGTTTCAAGATAAACAAAATAATGTTACTAACAGGAAATAAAATAATTAATAACTATAATTAACAGAAAATAAAGATTTTTGACTAATCTATATATATAAAAGGAAAAGCTGACTGACATATCAACGCAGGGCCTAAACTACACGGATTAGAAACTTGAAAATTTTCACAGGGGTTCCTTTTATAACGTAGGCGAGCACTAAGAAAGGATTTTTAAAAATTCACCCCTTAAGGGGGTCAAACGGGGGTGCAAAGTTAGTATCAAACTTTGCCATTTTTTGAAGTTATTCGAATGAAATTCAGTACAAAGGTTCCTCATTGAAAATCATGAAATACGTGTAAAATATTTTTTAAAAAATCATCCCTTAAGGGAGTAAAAAGGAGGTTCAAAGTTAGTATGAAAGTTCTCTGATTTTTAAAGTTATTTCAATGAAATGTTGTATTTGGGTTATAAGTTCCTAATAATGATTATTGTCGCTATCCTTTTTTGTGAATGCAATCCCTAAGGGAATAAAAAGAGGGGTGTAAATTTAGAAGGTATAAAAGTTTTTCATATTTACCTGCATTATTTCAATGAAATTTTGTTTTTAGGTTAATAGTGCCTAATAATTACTATTGGCGATATCCTACTCAGTGTTTGAAGTAACCACATTATACAGCAACACGATGGACTTATAAAACCTTGAATATCATGCACAGCTATGTGTTTTAACCTCTATTATAAATAATTTTCACGCGAATGAAGTTGCGGGCGAAAGCTAGTAAGTAATAAAACAAAAGTAATCATATTATGTTACAAAACAAAATGCTATGTATTCGCTTATGAGATCAATAATTAATCAGTCTCCAATATATAGCATGCAAAATCGCTCAAAATTAGAAAAAAAAAACAGTGGGTAAAAGTTAGGGTTCACATTCATGACATATGAAATTTTCATTTTCTTTGATAGCGTGAACATATCTCTTGCAAGAAATACATAGCCTCATGTCTAAAACTTCTTCACTTTGGCATACGAAACAATACCACCGATTGTCTATATCTCACCCTTCTTCTGAATATTCACCACCAGAACTCAGCATATCAATAACCTATCAATTCCATATTTAACTGCTGTTTTTCGAAGAGAAGACCCAGCTTTAACCTCTTGTATTGCATTTTGCAATTAGTTTTTTTTAATTCTTTACGGGTAAAACCAACTTTTTTGTTGTATTTAAAAGGCATGACGATATTACCTGGAAGGAAGGAACAAATATAATTGATTTTGTATCTAGACGACTTGAGGGACAGTTGAACCACTGATCATATCTCCCTAACGTGTAATAGATCAAGTCTCCCTAACCTAACCTTTTTCATTTTATCACGTGTGCACATAAATTTGATTAATTGGACGGATAAAACAAAGAAGGTTTGTTTAATTACGATAATTACACAATCAAAGTAAATATACCTAAAGTAACTACGTACCTTAATATTTGCCAAAATAATGGACAAAATAAGAAAACAAATTTATTTTTACTCCGACCACCAAAAACGCGTTAGCCTCGCTTACAATTGAATCACCGCAATGGCAGTCAATATGACGTCGCAATTGTGACATTCCATAAGTGAACATTCAGCCACCAGTCAACGAGCCATCTGGGGCAAAATTTAAAATGTTTTACGTGATGTGGAGCATGTCTCCTATCTGAGCAAGTCTCCCGGATTCCCCCTACACATCTAACTAATCCTACTAATATTATAAACGCGAAAGTTTGTGAGTATGTAAGTGAGTTGTATTAATATCATTGCTCTTTCACGCAAAAACTACTGAATAGATTTTGATGAAATTTCACAATGATACAGCTTACATATCAGAATAACACATAGTCTCTAATTTAATTTTTGATGGCCCGCCGTTTCAAATACTTTTTAGCGATCAGTCCGTCCGTGACCATAAAATAAAAACGCGATAAAATCCGTGAAAATAATTTTATTTATAACGTATTAAAGTAGCTCAATTCCCCTTTTATTTTGGAGGAGGCCCGAACCCAATGGTGTTTTCTTCTACTTAACCCATATACCAGACGTATAAGAAAACATATTATGAAATGACGTAACTGTTGACTACATTCATTTGAATGTATAATTAACTATTGATAAATGGATACTTAGAGTCAGTGTGATAATTTTTAGCTAGGATCGATATCTGCAATATCTTTCCAAAGCTGAGAGACAGCGAAGTAATCGAAAAAGGCGATATCACGAGCAAAGCAGTCCTACTAGCACGAAATAATACAACGAATTAAATGGACCATATATTCACATCATTATAGCTTCTGTAATCCAAGCTACACATTCGAATATACCGACGTTTGAATCAGCGCACCTCTGCACGGCTCCGTCCGGGGCGACAGAGGGGCGGCGCGAAACCCTGGAACCTACCCGATAGCATGTCGCCTTTGTCATTGGGCCGACCACCGGTGCAGAGTTCCTTGACTCTAGTAGTCAGCCCGTCGGAATACCCCGAGGCAGTACCCTCTCCCATCGATATCGCCCTCCCGGGACGTTGATCGCCGTCGCGAGGCCAGCCTCTCCGCGGGTGCCAGACCAAATCCCCGGTCACGGTCACCCGCAGCCTCTGCTAGAGTGGCATCAGGCTCTGGTACTCGCGACTGTGCCGCCCCAGTTGCCGGCGGAGGACCGTGTCCGGGTGGAGGCATTCCCCACGCACACGGTCCGCCGCGTTAGGTAAGGTCATAAGAAAATATTGATGAAGAATTGCATACTGTTATGCACAAAGAAGGATTTAATTGAAAATTACATTTATTTGGACTTCTTAATTCAAATATTTCTTTACTTAATTTAGAGATAGATGCGTCACAAGCCGAAAGCTTAGGCCGATCGTGTCTCTTTAACGTTTGTTCCATGCTCTTTCTCAAACGCTGGACTCAGGCGGAACGTGACAACCAGTCATGCTTTTTTGTGCTTCCAGCCGGCGTTCATCGATTTGTAAGACGTTGTCACGTCGAGCATGAATTCTATTTCTTGTTTAAAGAATATTTTTTTGTATTGCCGATGGTTGCAAACGAGCAGGCAGCACACCTGATGGTAAGTGACGCTGCTGCACATGGACCTTTGCAATACCAGGGGCACAGCCAGGCCGTTGCCTACCGTGAAGTAAATATTCTTCTTAAATCTCGTTTAAAGAAAGACATGTCATAGCACTCGGGAAACACAGCAGCAGGTAGTTGATTCCAGAGCCTGCACGTACACGAGAGAAATGATCGCTGGAAACGTACAGTTGAAGACCATAACGTTTCCAGGTGAAATGGATGAACCCTGCTGCAGTATCGAGCGGTAAGTTGGTAAAACGGTGACGGTGGTACCAAGTCAAACAGTTCCTCAAAGCACTCCCCATGAAAGAGCCGATAGAGTACACAGAGTGACCCAAAATCTCAGTCACTCCAATACATGTATTTGCTGAGAAAATTGACTCTAGACATTCAGTGCTACGTTTACAGAAAGCTTTAGCGTCTTTATATGAGGATTATATCAGGATTTGTCTGTAAAGTGTGTCAAAAATGTTTGAAGACAATTTGCCCGAGTTGTTGCAAGTTTCTCCAAATACAATTATTACATATACGCAAGAATAGTATATTGTTACCTATCTTTCAAAATTACGGCGAAAGGTATTGCAAGAACATTACTAATGCGACTGAAATGTCAAACGACGATTGAACTCAATAGCAATGGACTGTATATTCTGAAGTATCTACCTAGTCTATGTATATGTTTAAAAAGCGATTTGTCGACAAATCTAGTTCGCGCTGGTCATAATTTCCTCTTATCCCAATTACTTGGGGTCGAGTAATGTATAATATGTACTCTTCTTCCGTTACACATATTGCAAAATGCATTGGCAATCATTTTATGAACAGCTGCATACATGACGTCAACTCTTCTTAGGAATTTAATTGTTGATCAGGCGGTAATAAATGAAGTTGGCCTCGGTCGATGTTATGTTCTTAAATGACTCTTACCAACGCCGCGAACAATGTAACGGTTGCTAGAATTCGTGGCCACATAGCACAAATTCAGTACTATAAATTTAATTTTACTATAATCAATAATAGAATAAGAATATAATTTCCACGAAAGGTATTGTGATTTAAATATCCCTATTTAAACCTCTCACACCGTGTGTCATAAATAAATAAACAGAATGACTTGGCAATCGTATGAAAACACACCTCACAAGTAATACATATTATATTAAATTGTACTAAACATAGTGCGATTGCCAAGTCAATCTGGTTATTTAAAACATAAAAGATCTTTAATATTGATATAGTCACTATAAGAAGTTGTTAGGTTAGCTATTTACGTAATAACTTAAGAAGAAAGATGCCTTAAGCAGGGACTGAATGAGTTAAGCGACTTGGTATAACTCTCTCATGGATCTCACAAATTTTTATGGTAGAAGAATACAGTTTCAGTTCAAAAAAAAAGCCAAGCCTCGCAGGCTTGGCTTTTTTTTACAAGTCTTGTTTTTGATGGTATCTCATTTCTTTTTGTAGATAGACCTACTTATTTGCCTTTTCAGTACCTTCTACTTCTTAAATACCAACAAAGGATTTTCTTAGAGCACACTCTCTGAAAAATGAGACATCTCTCCTTTCCGCTTGAGTCAATTCTATCTAAACTAAGCGGAGAGATGTGGAAATAAAGAAATTTGATTGGTTTTTCGAAACACATCTCCTCTAGTCTCCTCTCCGCTTTGATGGCAATCGAGCCTAATGATGGCGTTCTTTCTTTCAGATAAGTTTGAGGCAATTTAGTTTGCTTAATACTTTGGGAGATTTTGGTACAATTTCATAAGACACGTCCCACTGTTGCTTTTTCATTAAATTGGTTAATCATTTTACAAGTTATCTTTGAACATAATTATATCTAGGTATCTGTCTACACCTATTATGCCAACCATCATTCAGCCTATCGCCGTCCACTGTGGAACATAGACCCCCCTCATGCTTCACCATAAAGTGCGGTACTGTAGCACCTGCATCCAACGACGCTAAAGGGTTGCCATGACTAGAGCTCATTTTTCTTCGCCTTATGAGGAATAATGACGTAGTCGCCACATTTGGTATGCGGGTTGGTTTCGCAGTGAGATATCATACATTTCCCCGGCGAGAGCTGCTGCCCACTCTTCTTCCTGTTCAATCTTTTTTTTTAAATGACAACGCCTTGCACTAAGGGAATAATAATCCTTATATTGTGGGGGACTTTACAAACATATAATTCAACATCGCATCATCATCGCAGCCCTCATATGTCCCACTGTTGGGCTCGGGCCTCCTCCACAATGGGAGAGAATTTAACCCACTATACCATGCTGGTCAGACATGTTGATATGGGGTTTCATTTTGAGTTTGCCTTCTCTTGCACAGATGGTATGTGCATATTATATCCCATAGTCGTCTTATACGACATCCACGGGCAAGATAGAGAGTGGTGAATTGCGGCAAGAATATATAATTAACCGATACAAATTACATTCAGACTCAGAACAACAATTTGTGGATCGTACAAGGTGTTGTCTTGCATGGGATTCGAACCCGCGACACTAGCGCGATACGTTGGTGTCTTAACCACTACGTCATCTGCGCAGTCTTTAGCCGCTTGTTACGATTCCCATAGAGAAGCAATGATGGCGACAAATGTATTCTTATTTTTTACAAAGTTACATTTCTTTAACTGCAATTGTAACTTTGCAATCCTATATATTTATATGAGTTTACAAAATTATTTATGCAGTTAGTGTATCTCGGAAACTGGATGATAATTATAATGTTTCATAATTTTTCCTTCATTTATACACTAAACACTAATTGTATTCTAAATTGGAAGCTTCTATGTCGGCTAGAAGTGCCACTTTAATATTGATGATTGGTCAGTCAGTCAGTGACAAAATTACGAAATTTTGATTAGTTATAATTCTTAAACTATTGGTTCAAATTAAATGAAATTTGAAATACACAATGTGTATACAAGGCATGCTAGGTTACTAAAAATACAGGCTTCAAGTTTTATTAACAACGAAGTTATAGGGGGTCGAAAATGGCCTGAATGGCTTCGAGAAAAGTATGTTACGGCAGTTTTGCGTTTTGCCCGACTTTTTTTTTGCTCGACTTGGCGGGGGCACTGCAGTGCCCCCAGATAATATACGAAATATAGATATTTCGTAGGTAGGTCGATAGGTAGACATTTGTTATACATTATTTTGCAGGAATTTCAAAATGAGTAATCGTGTATGAAAGGATTGTCTAATTTTTCGCCGTTATCATGATAATTTCTGTAGTTTCCTCATTATATTTATTAACATGTTTTCTCAGAAGTCAGACAAACACGTCTTGATATTAAGCTCAGTGGGCTTATTGTGAATATTTGCGTTAAAGTATTCGTATCGTTATCGAAACCAATTTGTATGGGATTTGGAGCAGCGCCTCTATCAGGCGATAGAGGCACTCCTCCAAGTCCATACAAATTAGTCTCGATAACGTTACGAATACTTTAACGAAAAAATTCGTGATAAGCCCACAGATTGGAGACCTCGCAGTCTAAGATAGCTTTGGAAATAAAAATAGCTGTAACATACTCATAGAATAGTTCATCAAAATTCAATGATAATAGATAAGTATCACTAAAATATTACATACAAACAGGTTTATATGATACCTATAATGTCCCTACACCGTAGTTAGGGCCATCTTAGGGTATGAATTGAGTCTTGAGCACACTAAATTCCAGTCATCTATACAAATAAATAACACTGAACTGAAGTGTCTATGATGTCAAAATAGTAGGTTTTTTTCATGCCCTCGTCGTTATTTGCACAATACTTATGTCTAAAAACCAATTTAAATATTTTTTGTCTATCTGTTTGTTCCGGCTAAACTTCAAAACGGCTGGCAAATCAAAACAGCAAGTAGCTAGTAGTAGCTAGGTACTGGTAGTACGTAGGTAACTAGTCTATATAAGAAATAACTTAGACTGTATTTTATTCCGGTATTCCCACGGAAACAGGAACTACACGGGTGAAACAGCGGAAATTTGTTAGTGGGCAAATAAAAAGAAGTTAAATAATGATAAAAAACTTCATATTTATTACGGTTAGACTTGTAAATTGGTTATCATTGTTTTGAATATTCCTTGAGCAAAAATAACGTAATTATAGTGTAAGCGAATACCACAATTCTTCGAAGTTCTTGTCGGAGTTGGTGCCCTTATATTAAATGCGGTACTGGCCGTTAAACGTGGGCGTTGTTCTACGTAACTATATACAATAACTAGCTACGTGGCATGAAACCGAATCACTAGTTTCATGTCAAATGAATCAAATTACGAGTAACGATTTTTGTAAATACGTTATTGCTGTTAACTGTGATTGTTGGGTGAGAGTATTTTTTTTTTTTGGTTTATTTTACGGACTTTGTCGCACAGCGACCACATCGTCCTATAGGAACAACCAAATGAAAAAACTTATCACTATTTTAATCCTAACTCTGCTAACCTAACTAATACTTTCATCTTTTCAGATGTAGAATCTGCTAATATACTGTTAGGAAGGCCAATATATATACATGGATCTAATCATTGCGATGCATGAATGCCTAAAACTTTCGTTTCGAACACATTCCATCAGAATATGCTGAATATCCTCAATAGTTCCACAGTCACTACAGTTTAGAGATGGGTTTTTTTTTCATCAGGAATGTGAACTTGTTTGATGGAATGTGTCCTGAGCGTAATCTAAGGACTATCTTTAGATATCATCTATTGGCCTTTATATTATCTATCCAAGGGTGTGATGATATTTGTGGTTGGATAGTTCGATACCAAATTCCCTTCTCGCGTGATCTCTTATCAAAATTGGCTGGGAGTATCGAACGAGCGAAAGAAACTCTCGTATTAAGGGAAATTCCCTTAATACGAGAGTCTGAGAATTTATTGTTTTATCTTTATATTCTACAAACACTTGATACTTATTTAATTTATTTTTTTTTTTGTGTGCTGCTAACTGCATACCTAGTTGATGAAAGTATTTATGCAAACAATCACAGTCATAATCGTCATCATTTCAGCCCATTGCCGTCCACTGCTGGACGTAGACCTCCCTCATGTTACGCCACAATGTGCGATCATGTGCCGCCTGCATCCAACGACGCCTAGCAACTTTCACTAGGTCATCGGTCCACCTAGTGGGGGGGCGTCCTACACTGCGTCGTCCGATACGTGGTCGCCACTCGAAAACCTTTCTTCCCCAGCGGTTGTCGGGTCGTCGAGCGATGTGGCCTGTCTATTACCACTTCAGCATGCTAATTCTTCGTGCTATGTCGGTTACACCCGTTCTTCTGCGGATTTCCGTATTCCGGATTCTATCTCGCAGAGAAATCCCGAGCATAGCCCGCTCCATAGCACGCTGAGCGACTTTGAGCCTTGTTATGAGGCCTACATTTAGGGACCACGTTTCCGTGCCGTAAGTCATCACTGGTAACACACACTGGTCGTAGACCTGTGTTTTCAGACACTGAGGTATGTTAGACGAGAAGATTCTCTTAAGTTTCCCGAACGCTGCCAATCACGCGAACAATCACAGTAGCTGCATAAAAATAGCTAGTTACAAAAATCACTAGTTTTGAAACAAATAACGCCGACTAAATTACTGGTTCCGTTACGTTTCTTGAAATTGACGTAGCAATCACGCATTAGTTCCTTTTTGTGACGCTACATTAAGAAACATGATGACGTTATTTTATGTATTTTTGTAAAATATTTAATAAAATTGCGCATTGTAGTTGCATTGTTATATAGAGGTATGACTACTACCAAACTCAAATTTACATCGACCTAAACCAACTCCATTTGCAGCCATGTCATCAAGAATTACATTCCCACGGAGGGTTATCAGGCAACCAGTCGGTCACAAAACTATTGACAAAATTATTGCCATTTTTTGTTTCATCATCATCATCATCGCAGCCCACACTCATCCCACTGTTGGGCTTGGGCCTCCTCCATAATGGGAGGGAATTTAACTTACTATACCATGCTGGTCAGACATGTTGGTATAGGGTTTCATTTCGAGTTTTCCTTCTCTTGCACAGATGTTATGTGCATATTATATCCCATAGTCGTCTTGTACGACATCCACGGGCAAGATAGGGAGTGGTGAATTGTATTCTTACTCCGTCACCACACGGAAACTTTTTGTTTCGACTCCAAGCAATTGGGTTAAGAGCATAATGATAAAGAAGAAAGTTACGCGATTTTAATTACTAAGCTACGCATATAGAATGTCGCTTTGTGAAGGTAAGGTTGAGTAATATTATGCGACAGTGTCCCCCTCTGGGTAGTTATGTGGACTATTCTTAAAAATTCAGCAACGTCACTTGCCTTAAAAATTATTGCCTCAAAACCAAGAATAGAATATAGAAATAGAGCATAGAATATTAGAATAATAACATAGAAGGTAAATCGGCGCACGAAAAGTGAAGCATTTCAATTGGAGCCTAATGAAGCTTACGCCGGAACCGTTCCTTAATGTACAAGGTCACTGCACGTCACGTTCATATGCAACTCTTAAAAAATAAATATATAATTATGACGGTTTGTGCATACAAATGCTGTCACAATACATTTGAAAAACATAAAAAGTATATTAACATTAGTTTTAAAAGTATTCCGACGATTATGTTAATAACAACAAAATTTGATTTCATAATTTGTATAGTGGTGTGCGTGTGTACGTGTGTAATCGCTGGTACGCATGTAGTATTGTTTGCTTCATATTTTTGATGGCTTACGTATGGACACTATCCTTCTATACGTTATTATTCTAAGCTCAAAACGCTAAACTAATGCTGCTTTTAGAAACACAATAAATATAGTATTTTAACTAATACATATAACAACACCGATCGGCTTGTGTCTCTCTTCTTCTTCTTCTTCTTAGTTAATGGCAATGAGCTACAATAATATAAGCTATAAGCCAGTGTCGAGTATATTGATTATTATTCATGTCTTTAGTCTTAGTCTTTCAGTCAGTCGTTAGCATGACTTGGTGCTGATATCCAAGTCATGCGTCTCAGGAAATTTGGGCCGAATGTCAAAATGCACGTAATTCACTATGATATCATTTCCACTACATTTCAAAATTTTATCTGCATTATATTACATAAAATATCAGCAAAATTATTGAATATAACACTTTAAAACACTAAAATAATGAAAAGAATATAAAAGCGCTACATGACATTTTGACATTCGCGTCAAAAGTCCCTAAATTTCAATTTTACCCTTGTGTCTCTCATTGTACTTGATTCTACACGTTACTGACATATTCGTGACAAATCTACGCTTCTGAAGCCATAACAAGAAGTTGTTATAATAAAAAGATTTAATATTATATGTCAACCTTTGCACCTTTTTCTAATAATGAACATTGATACAAATACTTGCTCAATGCACTACAACTTATACACATTGCTTTACAGACATTAAAGCAACACTTCGCTGTGAATACACCATTATATTTGTATCTCCAACTCATTCTTGTTACGTCACTAATCGCAGCAACGGTTTTAGGGTATTGAGTAACTTATCTAATGTTTCGTAAAACATTAACGAGATTAGATTGCGTTTTTTGTTAAAAATATTGTCAATAAGAATAATTAGCAAAAGGGTTTTGTGTTCTAAATCACGAAGCAATTTTATTTGACTTATTCTGATATGAATCTTGTATAGAGTTGGTGACGGAGCAAAAATACAACTGCCCATGAGTGTAGTAGTCTTTTTTTTTAGGGCTGAGCCATGGTCTGCACACCCGCCGCCCGGGCTCCGTCCGGGGCGACGGCGGGGCGGCGCGTGGCCCCATGACCCACCCGTGGCAAGTCACCTTCGTCGTTGGGCCGACCACCGGTGCAGAGTAACTTGTCTTCAGTGATCTATCCGACGGAATACCCCGGTCGCGGGGTACCTTGTCCTCTGGACGTTCCCCCTCAAAGACGTCGGTCGCCGTCGCGCGGTCATGAGTGTAGTAGTCTAAGGGATTGAGTATGCATATAACATTTACGCAAGAAACCTTATCAACACGTCTGACCAGCGTGGTATAGTAGGTCGTCATAGGTAATCATTTTCTCTCCTATTGTGGAGGAAGCTCGAGTTCAACAGTGGGATTTATATGGGTTGAGATGACGATGAATGATGACGATGATACCAAATTACTTATAATAAGAGTAACGGTTGACATTTTAAAATTATAGTTCAACATTCGAGTGTGTGACTCATAGAAGTTTTTACGACGCGACAGTGCGGCGGCGGCGGCGCGGCGAACGAAAATGCGATCACAATCGCCAAGGGGCAATAGTCGAACTCACAGGTCACGTGGTCTAAATTATTTTCGCTTTCAATTTATGATATCATTTATATCGGATATGGCAACGCTTATTCAAGTGGTATGTTAATTCGTTTGCCGGTAAGTACGTTGTATTTATTTTCATGACTAGTGTAATCTTGATAAAATATATTTTGTTAATTCGTTTTTAAATGTCCGTCTAGATATCCGTATGATACTTGCGACTTATAAACAGTTACAGACATTCATATTTGACAAGGGAAGACAAACAAACGTAAGATTAGATAGGGTACACAGGTAGTACATATATCCACATAAACTGGATGCATTCCGAAAAGGTATTGAGAAATAAGTAGTTTTTATGCAAATCTGCTCTATCTAAACAACTGGTTTCAAAATCGTTTGATGTCTAACTGGTTCATAGTATGATATTATCTATATAAATAAATAAAATTAAAGAGTATGTTTGTTACAAACTTTGTAATGTTAAAATAGTAGGTTTTTTCATGTTCACTGGGTCATTGACGCGATATCTATGCTTAAAGACTAGTTTAAGCAGTTTTTATCCGTGTGTTTGTTCCTGGTAATCTTCAAAACGGCTGGACCTATTTTGATCTATATAAAGAGTAATTTTTCTTCATAGAAAAACCCTATAAAAGTTTACTCGGTCCAGGACTAACTAGAGGCTTTGAATTTCTTAGGAGGTATTGAAGATTTAAAATGCGGAGGCAAAGCAACTGAAACCGAAAGGAAGAGAGGGCGGGTGGGATGAAAACTGGGATAGTTTGTTATTATAGGTAGTGTGCCTAACAATATAGGTAAAAAAGCAATATTTCTTTACGTACAATTTAGTTTTTTTTTATGGGTGGGTTATGGTAAGCGCACACGCCGTCCATTTCGTCCGGGGTGACGGAAGGACGGCGCACGAGCCCATAACCCACCCGTACCCACGTCGCCTCGTTGTTGGGCCGACCACCGGAGCAGGGTGACTTGTCGTCAGTGGTCGGCCCGACAGAATACTCTTTCGGGTACCCTCACCTCTCGACGTTCCTGTCTCGGGACGTCGGTCGCCGTCGCGCGATCAGCCTCTCTGCGGGTGACGGACTAAATTCCCCGGTCCAGTCACCCGTGGCCTTGGCTAGGGCGGCATCAGGCGCAGGTACTCGCGCCTGCGCCACCCGAGTCGCCGGCGGCGGAACGTGTCGCCGAAGTGGAGCTCCTCTCGCGCACGATCCGCCGCCTCCTTCCGTGAGATTACGACCTCACAGAAGGCGGCGACCGCGTCCAAGTTCCTGACGCTGTCGAACATCTCCCTGGCGATGGTCGGCAACGTCAGGTCGGCACCGATAATCGCGACGAGTTCACGGCGCTCCGCCGCCTTCGCGGCACACACCTCGAGCGTGTGCTGCGCCGTGTCCTCGTCGCAATTGCAGTGGTGGCAGGACGATGTGCTCTCCCTCCTGACAATCTTGTGCAGGTACTTGGCGAAGCAACTGTGCCCCGTCACCACCTGCACCAGTCGGAAGGAAAGCACCCCGTGCGTCCGCTCCAACCACTCCATCAGCACCGGCCAGAAGGCCTCGACGTCGAACTGCCCAACGGGCTAGCCGGACTGCCCAACGGGGCACGTACAATTCAGTCTGGAGTAGATCTGATGATGGAGCCGAGAGACAGTCGAGGGAACTCCTTAACTTTTCACAGCAGCTACTGTTTGTAGTCGGGTTTTTTTGTTTGCCTACAGTCGTGGGATTGTGTCTGTCAATTGTAATGATTTCACGAAAAGACACGGAAGTGTCTATTAGTGTTATTTAAATAAAACCCTAGCGTTAATCAAATAACATACAATTTTCATTAACACTCGAAGGCTTTTTTAAGATAAATTTAAGGTGATTTTATAAATGATACAAAATCCATGCTCGTTGGCCATCGTAGATTACCTTGACCGTAAGATTTTAACGAATTAGATGCAATGTCCTTTCCCCAAGTAACTCTTACCTTATTCAAATTCTGGAAACTTATGCAATTGCCACTATTCAAGAGCCTCATCGATGTTAGGAGAAAAATTGGCATAAATTCGCTTTATTTTTTCACAATGTTATCTTTCATCTCTCACTTGGGAGATCTCTTACGATTGCTTACGATACTTTCGGGACATTTAGAGGTGGCGAATTATTTTATCATATGGACAAGATGCATGTCAGACAGTCATACTATTCGGATCAATAATAGGCTCGTCTTTTGTTGTGACCTGTATATAATCGTGATGTTTATAATGCGATGTAGTTTGTGCTGATTTTTAAGAGCGAAAATTAAAAAGTTAAAATATGTATTATCTTTTTTCCGTGTGATGACGAAGTAAGAATATCATTTACTACCCCGTCTCTTACCCGTGGATGTCGTAAAAGACGACTAAGAGATATAAAATGCATATAATATTTATGCAAGAGAAGAAGAAAAACTCGAAATAAAACAGCAGCGTGGTGTAGTAGGCCAATTACCCGCTCACAATGGAGGAGGCCCGAACCCAACACTGGGACGTATATGATGATGATGATAATGATGATACATTATCTTTTGCGAAGCAATCAAATTATTAATTACCGTAATATTAGTTCTCTTCACAAAACATAAATCTATAACCACATATAAACATTGAGATATATGTATTTTCCGTGCGGTGAAGGAGTAAGAATGCAATTCACCAGCCCCTTTCTTGCCTGTGAGCGTCGTAAAAGGCGGCTAAGGGATATACTTCTATGCAAAAAAAAGATAACTCAAAATAAAACCCTATACCAACCGGTCTGACCAGCATGGTATAGTAAGGTCAATTTCATTCGTATTGTGGAGTAGGCTGGAGCCCAGCAGTAGGATATTTGTGATGATGATGAAATGATATCTACTATGCGTAGTACATATATCTCAATGCATATAAAGAAAAACTTCGATTACTCATTAAATTATAAAACTTGTTTTAATATGTTTACATTAAATAGTACTGAAGGTCTAATGTCCTCATATTATGTAAATTAATCATCTAGCTATGTGAACAAGGGCCTGTGAAAACCTTGAACGCGAGCTAATATTACGATACAACTAGGTACTTATAATAAATATAATACAATAATTCTAGGTCTGACAAGATAAACTTTTGTATATTTTTGTTCGAATAGTGACAGATAGGATTTTTTTATTGCTCTTGACATACAAAACACGTGTTAAATCTATATCAATAAATAAAATTGGAGTGTCTGTTTGTAATGTCAAAATAATAGGCTTTTGCATGCTCACACGGTTATTTGCACGACACCTATGCCTAAAATAGAGATTAAAAAATTTTCGTCTGTCTGTTTGTTCCGGGTAATCTTCAAAACGCCTGGACCGATTTAAAAAATTCTTTCATCAATGGAAAGCTATAATATCAGGGCGTAAACTAGGCTATATTTTATCCCGGTATTCCCACGGGAACGGGAACTACGCGGGTAAAACGACTAAAACCGAAGCGAAGCGAGGGCAGGTTGCTAGTGCATAATAAGTTCGGTTGTGACACATTCTGTGTAAGATAAATATCCAATTGTTTAGGCAAGTTATAATATTTGCATTCTTACAATGTATTACTAAATTTCGTTTCTTTTGTTAACCGACTCAAAAAAGGAGGAGGTTTTTCAATGCGACCGTATATATGCTTTTTTTATGTTCGTTCGCGGACAATTTCGTCGTTTATGAACCGATTTTGATGATTCTTTTTTTAGTTGGAAAGGGTATATTTCCTAAATGGTCCCATGAAAATTTTATCGAAATCGGACAAGCGATTTTTGAAGATTCAACAAAAATTTTAAAAAAATTTACATTTTCTACATTATTGAAGGAGGTTAGAAGAGTAAGAAGGAGTGTAATCAGGGAACGTTGTGGTATGAATGTTGATGTAGTGACAAGGATTGAGGAAGGTATGTTAAGTTGGTTTGGACATGTAGAGAGAATGAATGAAAGGAGATTAACAAGAAGAATTTATAAGGCGAATCTGAGCAGAAGTGTTGGAACGGGAAGACCAAGGCGGACGTTTCACGATCAAATTGGGGACGTCCTTAAGAAAGGCCAGGTTAGAAGTACCCTAAACCGAAGAATATGCATGAAGAGATTAATGAATGTAGAGGAAGCGAAATTAGTATGTCAAGATCGTAGCAAGTGGAGGGAAGTGGTCTCTGCCTACCCCTATTGGAAAAAGGCGTGAATATATGTATGTATGTTGAAGGAGGTTTCTTGTTTTGCAAAAAAAAATAATTATGTTGCTGTTGGTGACAAACGAGCAAATAGCACACCTGATGGTAAGTGATACTGCCGCTCATAGACCTTCGCTAAGCCCGTGCCTTCACGTAAGAAAATGAAGGGACTGTAAATGCGTGCAAGGAGGCTTAGCGAGAAGAAGCAGCTCCAAATTCTTATAATATTATTAGTCAGCACTTGGCAATACCTAATTAGGAAAGCTCGCAAAATTATTCATGCCACTGTACCCGCGGCTCCGGTGTGTGGACAGCTAAGGGGATAACAGAACCAAATTTTAGTTTATTGATTTTTTAAAACCTCGTATATGTCCAAATGAAATATGAAAAAAATATACGTGATTAATAAGATCTTAATCTAGTGAATTATTATACCAAATAAACAAAAAATAAATATACGAATAATGAGCAAAACATATTATTTGTGACTCTTTTTCGAAGCCATATCGCTGTTAATTCAAACTATGGTTATCGGACTTCTGCTTTTTTTTTTAGAAAATTGCTTATTAACAAATCTAATGAGTTTGGTAAAAACCAAGGTAAAAAAACAAGCAGGATAGGGAGTGGTGAATTGTATTCCTACTCTGTTACCACGCGGAGAAAGTATATGTATTCTTACTTTGTTTGTAACGCTTTCACGCTTAAACCACTGAACCGATTTCAAAAATTCTTTCACCAATGGAAAGCTATAATATCAGGGAGTAACATAGGCTATATTTTATCTCGGTGTACCCACGGGAACGAGAACTACGCGGGTAAGGCGACTAAAACCGAAGCGAAGCGAGGGCGGGTTGCTAATAAATAATATGTGCATATTATATTTCTTAATCGTATTTCACGACACCCACGATCAAACCAGGTGCTGAATTGTATTCAGTTACTACACGTGTTTTAGCACTTATTAAAGATTAAATAGAATGTTATCAAGCATTACCTTTATTTTTTTAGATAATAAACACGTGCCACGTTTTGAAACTACATATGTATAACTTAATCACCATCTTAGCCCACATAATTCCCACTGTTGGACTCGGACCTCCTCCACAATTTTGCAATTATCATACTGTACCTCGCTGGTCAGATGTGATAGGGTTTTATTTCTAACTAGCAACTCGCCCTCGCTTCGCTTCGGTTATAGGTTATAGTCGTTTTACCCACGTAGTTCCCGTTCCCGTGGGAATACCGGGATAAAATATAGCCTAGTTTACGCCCTGATATTATAGCTTTCCATTGGTAAAAGAATTTTTGAAATCGGTCCAGCCGTTTTGAAGATTACCCGGAACAAACAGACAGACAGACAGACAAAAATTTTTTAATTATTATTTTAGGCATAGGTGTCGTGCAAATAACCGTGTAACCATGAAAAAAGCCTATTATTTTAACATTACAAACAGACACTCCAATTTTATTTATTGGTATAGATTTTCCTTCTCTTGCATATCATACTTGCATATCACTCAGTCGTCTTACGACACCTATAGCTAAAAGTGAGGGTGGTGAATTGTATTCTTATTATGTCACCACACATAAACTACAGATTTAACAGAGCTAACAAAGTTGACTCATATATATAATAAGGAATATGTTGTTATTTATATGCTTTTATCCGAAACCGATTAAATTATTCAACGAATGAGTAAACATTTATATTTATGCACTAATATTTAATTATTAATGGGGTAAGTATATAATAGATAATATTATAATCCGTGTGGTGACTGAGTAAGAATATAATTCACCCTATCTTAACCGTGGATGTCGTAAAAGACGACTAAGGGATATATATATACGCATAAGACATCTATACAAGAGAAGGAAAACTCGAAATATAACTCTATACCAGTACATCTGACCAGTCTAGTATAGTAGGTCAATACTTCTTCTATTATGGAGGAGGCTCGAGCGGATCAATGAGCCGTTTTTGCAAACAGAGCATAAATGATCATTTGGTATCCTAATAGGAATATGGTCTTGTTTTATTTTTTAAATTTTCAGTATATTTTTTATGCTTTTAATTACATATTTCACCTATTTACGCAAGTGTCCCATTCTGGGACAAAAAAAAAACGGGACATTTACTCCCATGTGTTCCATTTGGACGTAAAAATAAATATAGCCCTATTAGGCACTTATATAATTAATTATTTGGTTAAAATGTTATGTCATTTTTTTTCGTGCAATTGGTAACGCGCGTATTAGTTCGCCATGATTACTCTAGTACATGTGTTTAAAGGCCATAATAATTTAAAAATAGAGGAAGTTTGTCACTTTTAATCAACATTCTCGATCACGGATTCCAAGTATAAATTAATTCAAATATTCGATGTTTATCATCGTATATATTAATTCAATGTATATATGTATAAATGAATTAAAAGCGTATATTACATATGTATATGTATATATATGCTTTTAATTCATAAGTTTTTATATTCAATACTCGCATATCGGAAAGGGCATCAAAGATTGTAGATATTATAATAAAATACCTTAAAACGACATATCGACGAAGTTGTGTGCTAGGTTTTTTTTTGTGTGACTATAGTTGTTAGCCGCAGATGGCCGTGATATCGTTACCCGGACTGCTGAAGTGCTGAGTGAGCGCTAAGGGCTTTCAATCCGATGTGTCCTTTAATCACAAGACGAGATATAAGATAACTCATGTCACTTATTTATTCAAAATAATCAATGTATCTATTGATTGTCCTAAACTTCTATCAAAAATTTATTTTAATATACCAATTAGAGTTACGAGAGATCATATCCGCTCCTCCATTACCTAGTATTGACTTATTACTGTCAGAATTGCGTTGCCGGCGCGAGCGAGCAATATACTTAATTCTTACTAATATTATAAATGCGAAAGTAAGTTTGTTTGTTTGTTTGTTACGTTTTCACGCTTAAACCACCGATAGAAGGGATTTCAAATTTTTATTTACCAATGGAAATCTATAATATCAGGGGCCTATAGGCTATATTTTATCTCGGTATTCCCACGGGAATAGGAACTACGCGGGTAAGGCGGCTAAACCCGAAGCGAAGCGAGGGCGGGTTGCTAGTAATCAATTTTTTTTATTGCCAAGGGTGGCAAACGAGCAAGCAGCACACCTGATGGTAAGTGAGACTGCTGCACATGGACCTTTGCAATAACAGGGACACAGCTAGGCCGTTGCCTACCGTGAAGAAAATGCTCTTCTTAAACCTCGTTTAAAGAAGGACATGTCATAGCCCTCGGGAAACACAGCAGCAGGTAGTTCATTCCAGAGCCTGCACGTATGTGGGAGAAATGAACGCTGGAAACGTACAGTTGAAGACCATGACGTTTCCAGGTGAAATGGATGAACCCTTCTACGATGTCGAGTGGTACGTTGGTAGAATGGTGACGGTGGTACCAAGTCAAACAGTTCCTCGGAGCACTCCCCGTGAAAGATATAAGAGATATAAATTTGATAAATTTAACGCCAATACAATGCGATAAAATGTCTTTTATTTTTCACAAAACGTTCATGGTTAAGTGTATTTTCTTCAGTTTTTATTATTTTATGTGAAGCATAATAGTGGAGACCTTACTGGCTTTATATATTTTAAATATTTTTACCTATATTTTTATTATGTTAAGCTGCTTCTGATAAATAAATAGGTATCTAATTTTATTTTATCTTATATCTTTAAACGAGCAATTCTTGTATATATGTATATATATATTCAGGATCTCGGAAACGGCTCCAACGATTTTGTTGAAACTTGGCATACTAGAGGATTCGGGCCCAAAAAATCGATCTAGCTAGGTTTTATGTATAGAAAATGTTGTTTTGTCAATGTTTTAGGCAGACAATATAATGACATTAAATTTTAAAAGAATATGAATTCAAATTTTGCCATCAAGGTCATGAGTTACGATAGCTCAGTGGCGAAGTAGTCAGGTTTCATTTTATTTTTGACATCGGCGACAAACGGCGTCGGATCGAATCTCGGTGTTATTATTATTCTCTTTTTGTAATTTTTTATATAATTTTCATTATTTATTTATTTTTTTTTTATTAATATATATCTGAATAAATGCTACAAAAATACTCCGAGCGAAGCTCGGTCAACCTGATATTTAAATAAATCCAAGCAAGCAAACGAAGAGAATACACATCGGTACATCGGTAGCAAAATGTAACATTTTCTCAGACTTTGTAGGATAACAAAAACACCTAACAATCCTGCATTGTACTTGGTTAATCCTAAAGAGTTTACAAATAACTCTTATTAATGCTGACCCTACTTAGAGGTGTACTCAAGTTTCAAGCCATCTGGGTCGTTAATGATTCACCGCGACTTTATTAACCGCTTATGTCAGTTGCAAGGCTTCCATGATAATAATATGTAATTTATACATTATAATTATTTATGAAGACCTAAGTACCTTCGTGTACAGGTATGAAGTAAGGTATTAAAATAGACTCTGCGTATATGGCGTGAAATTGACAACTGAAGGATTGTGTACATACCTATATGTAAGTAATAAGCACGTAAGTATGTACAATGGGAACAGAAGAATACGACTATGATATAATTATGTTGTCGTGTGGGAACGGAGTAAAAATACAATTTCCCACTCCGTATCTTACCCGTGGATGTCGTAAAAGACGACTGAGGGGTATAATATGCATATAACGTCTATACAAGAGGACAAATCGAAATAAAACCCTATACCAACCCGTAACCAGCATAGTATAGTAGGTCAATTTCCTTCCTATTGTGGAAAAGGCTTGCGCCCAGCATATATGTGTATGACCTGAAATGATGATGATGATGATTGATATATGTAGTTACTATATAAATCGATGTTTTCATTGATTATTAAGCTCGAGTAGTTATTTCTCTCTTGGCATTGGAAAATATTTATTTCATAGTCATAGTGATAAAAGGTACACTAGAATAACACCTAGGACGATCCTATGCCACCTGCATACAACGGCTCCCTGCGATTTTAAAATTGTCGTCAGTCTATCTAGTGGGATGTCGTCCTAGGCTGCGTCATTCGATTAGACGTCACCACTGGAGAAACTTTCTTACCCAACGGTTGTCGGTTCAACGAGCGATATGGCGTGCTCATTGCAACTTCAACCTATAGGTACCATTCAGCGATATTGCCCATTACAAAATTATTAACAACAAATCATTGCCCCACAGAAATATTAATACTTCTTATTAATTTTTCTGTGCATTGCCCCATATTTACGTATGTTATGTTTTTAAAAATGATTGCATAGAACGTTCTGGCTCCTTTCATACTCTTTGTATCTCAATCCCAGTGCCCGAAGACGATATTATGATAAAAAAATTGGTTATCTATAAAGTCGGTTTCTATGTTGTGACGGAGTAAAAATACAATTCACCACTCCCTATCTTGCCCGTGGATGTCATAAAGGCGGCTATGAGATGTAATATGCACATAACATCTGTGTAAGAGAAGGAAAACTCGAAATTAAACCTTATACCAACATATCTCACCAGCATGGTGTAGTAGGTCAAATTCCCTTCCATTGTGGAGGAGGCCCGAGCCGAACAGAGGGACGTATGTGGACTGTGAAAGTTGGTTTACGGACGATAGTTTTACGTGATGACGTCATAAGAAAACATTTACTTTTGCATACTTTTATGAATTTAATTATTATCGTTGAATTATTATTATTTTGTATAAAACAAAGGACTTAATTGAAAATTTTTTTTTTTCGGTACATTAACATTTACTAGTGGTCGCCGACTGGTCAAAATTCGGCCATAATTCAGTTAAATTAATTTTTATGCTACACAATTTTCTTTTAATTTTATTTATGTAGGTATAATTGTATATTGAGCAAGCTATTAACCAGAGATTAACTGTAAACAAAAGTGTATAAACGTGTGTGTGTGTGTGTCTATTGCACGGTAGTGTGCGTAATACCTTTTTAATGAATTTAATGTATTTCTAAACCATTATTATATGAAATTTTAGTTTTATGCACTACTCCTCATTATATACTTCAACTGTGCCAAATTTCATACTTGTCCATCTACGTAATTTTCGTAAAAAGGGGTACAAAGTTTTTGCTTCACGTGTTAATATATAGATTTGCAGTGATTAATTCAAACATTTTTTTTTTACTTTTATAAGTAACAATGTCACAAGCCGAACGCTTAGGCTGACCGTGCCTCTCTGTCGCTTGTTCCGCGCTCTCGCTTACACACTCAGCTTAGGCGGAACGTGACAATAAGTAATGCGTGCAGCCTTAATTTTTATATATGGATCTAAATCTTCTGTTCGTGTGTTTATAATTGACCGCCTTTTAAACGGCTGGACCGATTTTGATGATGTTTTTGTGGCTGTTCCGATGGATACGAGAATGGTTAAATTAATTGGAACCGGTAGGTGGCACTGCGATCGATTTAAAGAATTCCTTTAACAAATTTTTAGAGTTGAGCAGAACAACGTCTTTTGGGTTTATTTATAAGACGTTCTCACGCCAAAAAAAGATTTCAACATTATCTATGATTGTTTGAAGAACACTTTTACAATTAATTTTGTTAGATGTTTGATATCAACCAATCGCCCCACGATGGTATATTGATTATAATATTTTTTTGCTGTAGCAAGGGTACCCTTCATTTATATTTACGGTAAAGTCTTAATATCTGTTAATTATGGTTGTGAAGTTTTCCATTGTCCCGACAAGTCACGGTCTAATTATTATTTACTAATCGTATAAATAAGCAGTATAATGGCTATTATTGTATAATGACCCCAATTAATTTACACGATACAAATACCTGCTGTAATATGAAACTACGTTAAAATGAAATTTATGTGTGCTGTTTATTAATTTACATAATCAAATACTGGTTCCAGCACGGCCATGTTTTCTTTCCTTATTTGATTTAAAAACTTCAAACTATTAGCAAAACTGTGATATTACATTGGTAAATACAAATTCTAAATGATATTTTTACTTTGGTTTTAGATAAAAACGAATCCAATAAGCGATTAGATTAGAAGTGTCTTCTATATAAATAAAATAAATTGAAGCTTTATAAGGTAGAATTTACAATTTTTTATTCAATACTTCTGTGTTCGACACCTATATACAGAGTGGCCCATTTCGATCGGTCAGTAGGGGCAAGTATCTTACAAAACTACAAGACAAAGATCTGTTTTTAGAAACCATATCATCGATATTAAAAGAATAGATTAGATAGCTGATAGATTAAAAAAAAAACTTGTACTAAGTTCGGGAATTGAACCCAGCCGTATTGAAATAAACTTACACTATTTCCATTAAAATATCGATTGTGTAGGTTATGAGCAGTAAATATTACTATGAAAAAAGGTAGCTAGGAGTCCGAGGCTGGGGTACTACGCCAGAAACCTCCGCGTGGTGTACCCTGGGCACGAGCGACAATTTCTTGGACTGCTCTCTGGAATTGTCGCTCGTGGCAAATATCTGGCCCGAGGGGGGGCCCAGTTTGTGGGATGCCCCAAATTCGCTCCATGCCCTCTAATTGTAGAGGGTATTGGATGCGAAAATTCGACGGGTCCAGTCACTCATTCATTTGAGGACTGGGCAGGCATTTGCCAACCGCGACAAATCGTAGACCTGATTCTTGCTTCGGGACATTTGTCTTGAGGTCTAGATTCAGGAGCGAGGGTCTTGGCTTAACCGCCTGGACCGCGAGGAAGAAAACCTCTATAAAACAATCACCCAGAATCCTAAGTTCTGGCGCGCGGCGAGAGGATGCATGGCTGATGGGTTGTTCAGTCGTTAGCGCGCCCCCAGCCAGGGTACCTGCGGACCCCCTGTGTTGGGATACAAATGTACGCTTGCCCGGGTATCGGGATCTCTGCCCGGGTCGACCGTTATTTCTCCCATGCTCGTGGGAACTTGATGGATTCATGTTCAATTAACACAGATGAAGATAGGAGGGGTGAGACGCCCAAAAACACCACCACGGAGAACCGGAATTCGATTGGTTCCCACCTAAAAGCCTTGCCAAGCTACAGAAAAACTGGCACAGAGGAAGGAGTGGCCTCGTCCGACTGCAGCTCGGCTGCTGGTCCGGCACTTGAGGCCACAAGATTAGGCAAGGGGCCGGCGACACTCGAAGCCCCCAAGAAGAGAAAAAAGCGGAAGAATATGGGGACGGGGAAGGCCACGAGTGTCAAGAGGCGCGAGTTGGCCAGGCAGGAGCGGCTGGCTAGGGAGGCCGCTGCAGCCGCTCCGACTGCTGACGAGGACGGCAGCACTACCGCAGAGCCGTCGGACACTGAGGGCGGCAGCACATCAGCTGCAGAGATCGCCAGTCAGTCCCCAGCGTCGGCCTTGACGGCGGCCCTAGCGGTCAGGGAGGAGGTCCTCCTCTCGCAGGTGCGGAAGCGCCCCCTGAACGAGGGTGGCAGCTCGGGATCCTCCGAGGGGAGTAGCACCATCATGCCTCCTCCCAAAGTCCCGACCTCTCGCAGGGGGCGGGGCGGGCGAGGCGGCGCGGTAGTAGCGGCAAGGTCGGCGACTCCATCGCCGATCGGCACGGCGCGGGGGACTGAGGCCCATAAACGGGCAAATGAGGCGGCTGCCGAAAGAATGATGAGGGTGTTGGCGGACATCCCTCCCACCGAAACGGCGGCTGCTGAGCCCGCTGTGGGTGGCGATCCCCCAGCTGCCAATGTGGCCACCCTGCAGGCCGAAAACGCCCGCCTTTCTGGTGAGGTTTCAGGCCTGCAGGAGAAAAACAAGGCCTTACACAAAGAACTGTCGGCGGTGCAGAAGGCGAACCGCGAGTTGGCCAAGCAAATGGCCGACTTGCGGCGCCAGGTCGCACAACTGGCGAGGACTGCGCCGCCGACAAGCGCCGGCCCTGCCGCCGCCCCCACTGTCCCCGTTGCGCCAACTCGCGCTGCGGCGAGTCCCCAGAGGGCCCAGCCGGCCGAAGCGGTCCCGCTGCCCGCAGTGAACGGCGTGCCGGATCAGACCATGCGCGCCATAGTGGATGTTGTGGGCAGAATGCTCGACGCGCGCATGGCGGCTCTGGAGTCAAGACTGCCTCCGGAGCCCCGTCTTCGGCCGCCGCTTGCTGCGGACAGGCCCAAGGCCGCGGTGTCAGCCCCTGATGCGCTACCCTGCCAGGGCGGGCGCGTAGGGAACTACGCTGCGGCCGTTGCTGGACCGAAGTCCAAAGGGACCGCCGCGAGGAAGAAGGTGGCACCGGCTCCTGCTCAGGCCGGACCTCAGCCGCTGCCGGCAAATGCACCGCCGGAAGCAGCCAACGCAGCCGCGGCCGTGACTGCTGTGCCCGGCCCCTCCGATGCACCTGAAGAAGGTTGGCAGACAGCCGAGCGCAGCCGAAAAAGTCGCGGCCAGAAGAGGAGAGCGGAGGCCAAAAGTGCCGCCAAAGCCTCCGCTCCCAAAGCAGGAGCCGCAAATAAGAGGTCGCGCAGGAGGCTCCGGCCGCCAAAGTCAGCCGCGGTGGTGATCACCGTGCTGCCTGAGGCGGCCGAAAACGGCCTCAGCTATGAGGCCGTCTTACGTCGCGCCCGGCGGGAGCTTGACGTCTCCGATTTAGGAGGCGTTGAAGCCAGGACCCGCAAGGCCCGGACAGGGGCACGGATTCTCGAGTTCCCTGGGGCCGAGGGCGCCAAGACGGCCGATAGCATGGCGGCCAAGTTGAGGGGTCTGTTCGCAGAGGAGGGTGGCGTCAAAATCGCCAGACCCGTAAAGTGCGCAGAACTACGCGTCGCGGGTCTGGACGACTCCGTGACGGTGGATGACATCCGGGAGGCCATCGTCTCGAAAACCGGGTGTCCCGTGGACACCGTCCGAATTGGCGCCATCCGCCCTGGTCCGGGCGGCGTCGGTGCTGCCTGGGTTCAGTGCCCGGTGGAGTCGGCCAAGCAATTGGCCGGCTCAGGCAGGCTCCTCGTGGGCTGGAGCTCGGCGCGGGTGACCGTGCTGGAGACCCGGCCTGCGAGGAAGTGCATGGCGGTCGGACACACTCGGCCGACATGCACCAATTGCTTTGACTGCAGCGATCTCTGCTTCCGCTGCGGTCAACCCGGGCACAAGGCGGCATCCTGCGCCGCCACTCCCCACTGCCCCGCGTGTGCAGCGGGCAATAGGCCCTCCAAGCACCGCATGGGGGGCAGGGAGTGCAGACCCCCGGCTTCGGCCCCAAAGGGACGGAGCGGCCCGACGACCCCGGCCGCTCCCGTCCCTAGCGCGACCCGATCGCCCGCCAGCGTGGAGGAGGTGATGGATACGGCCCACTAATGGCGCCCGAATCCTACCACCTCCTGCAGGCCAACCTCAACCACGCCGCCGAGGCACAGGACGTTTTCCTGCAAGCCATGGCGGAGTGGTTGATCGGTGCAGCCGTAGCCGCGGAGCCGTACGTGGTGCCTGACCGTCCCAATTGGCTGGGCAGCAGTGACGGTTCTGTGGCAATCGTCGCCTCCACGTCGTGGCATTTGTTGCTCAAGGACAGGGGCGATGGGTATGTCGCGGCGGAATGGGGAGAGGTTACGCTATTTGGTGTTTACTTCTCCCCTAACAGGAGCGCGACGGATTTCGGGGCCTTCCTCACCATCCTGGGGGCCTCGATACGGCGACTAGCACCGCGCCAAGTCTTCGTTCTGGGGGACTACAACGCCAAGTCCACGGCGTGGGGGTCCCCCAGGACGAATGCCCGCGGGCGGGCGGTCGAAGAGTGGGCGGCGGCACTGGGCCTCTGTTTGCTGAACAGGGGCTCGGTGCAAACGTGCGTGCGGCAGCAGGGCGGGTCGATAGTGGACTTGTCGTTCGCTAGCCCTAATGTCGCAGCACGTGTGAGGAGCTGGTGCGTCCAGGAGGAGGTTGAGACCCTATCCGATCACCGATACATCCGGATAGAGGTCTCCCGGACCCTCCTGCAGCCCAGCAGGGGTCACACGGCGGACGGAGCTCCCGCGTTTCCGCGGTGGGCTGTGGGTCGATTGGATCGGGACCTGTTGGCCGAGGCAGCCATCGTTCAGTCATGGCTGTCCTCACCGCCCCAGGCGGACGGGGTGGATGCCGAGGCTGGCCGCATCCGCTGTGCGTTAACGCAGATCTGCGATGCGGCCATGCCCCGTGTGCGGCGCCTGCCCCCGAAGAGTGCGGTCCCCTGGTGGTCCCGAGAATTGGCGGACCTTCGGGCCGCGTGCATACGTGCCCGGAGGGCCTACACCCGCAGCCGAGCGCGTCACCGCGACGCTGAGCGGGAGGGCCAGCTGTACGAGGCTTACCGCTGTGCGCGGTCTGCCTTCAGGCTGGCCGTCCGTACCGCCAAGGACGTTAGTCGACGGGAGATGCTGGACAGTCTCGAGCGTGACCCCTGGGGTCGCCCCTACCTCGCGGCGCTGAATAAGCTCCGCGGGCGGGGCCCCCCCCTCACCGAGACTCTCCAGCCTAGCCTCCTCACCAGAGTTGTCGAGGACCTCTTTCCACGGCGGGCGGAGCACACGCCCCCGGTCATGGCTTCGCCGGACAGTGACCGGGAGGCCGACGATGAAAGTGCTCCGCCCATCACGGAGCCGGAAATGGGGGCGGCGGTGGCGCGTATGCGAGTGAAATCCACCGCCCCCGGGCCCGACGGTATTCCGAACCGTGTGCTGGCCCTGGTCCTCGAACACCTGGGACCACGCCTCAGGGGACTGTTCGACGCTTGTTTGTCGTCCGGACAGTTCCCTGGGTGCTGGAAAGAGGGGAGGCTGGTTCTCCTGCCGAAGCCGGGACGGTCTCCCGAGTCGGCCTCGGCCTACAGGCCCATCGTGCTGCTCGATGATGCGGGCAAGCTGCTGGAGAGGGTGTTGGCTGCCCGCATCGAGCGGCACCTCGTCGGGGACGGGCCCGATTTGTCGGACGCCCAGTTTGGTTTTCGGAGAGGGCGTTCGACGATCGCGGCCCTGCTGCGCCTGAAGGCCGTGGTAGCGGAGGCCGTCACCGGCGGAGGAGTCCTGTTGGCGGTGTCCCTGGACATCGCCAACGCCTTCAACAGTCTGCCATTCAGCTGCATCAGGGAGGGGCTGAGGTATCACGGGGTGCCCGTGTACCTCAGGCGGCTGGTGGCAGACTACTTGGAGGGGCGCAGCGTCCTCTATGTTGACCGAGTAGGGGACGTTGTGCGAACGCCCATGACGTGCGGTGTCCCGCAGGGGTCGGTTCTGGGTCCGACCCTGTGGAACATCGGCTACGACTGGGCGTTGAGAGGAAGCCTCCCACCCGGGCTGGGCGTAATTTGCTACGCCGACGATACACTCGTCACAGCCCGGGGTGGGACGCTAGAGGAGGCGGCACGCCTGGCAACTCTCGGCACCGAGGAGATTGTCAGGCGGATCGAAGCGCTGGGGTTGAGGGTAGCCCTGGAAAAGACGGAGGCCCTTCTGTTCCATGGCCTCCGTGCCGCCGGGCCTCCCGCCGGCGCTTCGATCACCGTGAAGTCGGTCACCATCAGCATCCAGGCCCACATGAAGTACTTGGGCCTGGTGCTCGACGGGCATTTTTGGTTCCGGGAGCATCTCCATCGACTAGTTCCCCGGCTTGTCGGCGCGGCGTCCGCCCTTTCGCGGCTGATGCCGAATGTGGGCGGACCCAGTGCTACGTGCCGACAGCTGTACGTGGGGGTGATCCGGTCGATGGCCCTGTACGGCGCACCGGTGTGGGCGGGGTCCCTGACCGTCCGTCTTAGGGCCCTCCTGTGGCGACCACAGAGGGTCATGGCGATCAGGGCCGTACGCGGTTACCGCACGGTGGCGACGGAGGCAGCGTGCCTCCTGGCCGGAACCCCCCCGTGGGACCTGGAGGCGGAGATGCTCGCCGACATTTATCGGCGGGTGTCGGAGAAGCGCGCCCGCGGCGGCATGGTCTCCATCACAGAGATCACCGCCTGGCGGGTCGACGCCCGCCGAGAAGTCATTGCCCGTTGGGCAGTCCGGCTGGAGAGTCCTCGGTATGGTGTTAGGACCGTCGAGGCCCTCCAGCCGGTGCTGATGGAGTGGTTGGAGCGGACGCACGGGGTGCTTTCCTTCCGACTGGTGCAGGTGCTGACGGGGCACGGTTGCTTCGGGAAGTACCTGCACAAGATTGTCAGGAGGGAGAGCACACCGTCCTGCCACCACTGCAGTTGCGACGAGGACACGGCGCAGCACACGCTCGAGGAGTGTGCTGCATGGGAGGAGGATCGCCGTGAACTCGTCGCAATTATCGGTGCCGACCTGGCGCTGCCGACCATCGCCAGGGAGATGCTCGTCAGCGTCAGGAACTGGGACGCGGTCGCCGCCTTCTGTGAGGCCGTTATCTCACGGAAGGAGGCGGCGGATCGTGTGCGAGTAGAGCTTCTATTCGGCGACACGTTCCGCCGCCGGCGACTCGGGCGGCGCAGGCGCGAGTATCTGCGCCTAATGCCGCCCTAGCCGAGGCCGCGGGTGATCGGACCGGGGAATTGTCCATCACCCGCAGAGAGGCTAACCGCGCGACGGCGACCGACGTCCCAGGTCGAGAGGTTACCCGAAAGGGTATTCCGTCGGACCGACCACTGACGACAAGTGACATCTGGTTTTTTATTGGCCCGCGCGCCGTCCTTTCATCGCCCCGGACGGACAGGACCGCGCGTGCGCTTACCATAGCCCACCCAAAAAAAAAAAAAAAAAAAAAAAAAAAAAAAAAAAAAAAAGGTGTCCGAGGCTGCTTTTAGTTTTTCAATGGAGTCGTAGCTTTTGTACATTGCATCCTTAACATAACTCCACAAGAAAAAGTCTAGCGAGGTTCAGTCATTCCGTACACCATTTCTTAAGTCTAAATGAAGTAGTAGAGCCTGTATAATTTAATTTTATTTATTTATTTAAACTTTAGCACACAAAAATAAGGTACATGGCGGACTTAATGCCTTAGGCATTTTCTGCCAGTCAACCACGGGTGGAGCAGAAATAATTTTGGCAGGTGCAATACCAATGTATTAAAGGGGTAAGGGGTAATTTTTAAAATATGGTTATCCAAGTATAGCAATTATATTCTTATACACTATACACACAAACAATACACACAATATATATATATATATACACATAGAAATACATATATACATACATAAACATACATATAAATTTTATTAAAAGTAGAGGAGAGCCATCATTGCCGAGTTGACTTGAGTATTTAAAAGAAAAAGTATCAAAAATGAGTACTAAAAACAGAATACAGTTCACCACCCTCTCTTCTTACCCATGGGTGTCGTAAAATACGCCTATAGAATATGATATGCAGATAATATCTATACAAGAGAGGGAAAACTCGACAGAAACTCTATGCTAACACGTGTAACCAGCGCGGTATAGTAGGTCAATTTCCCTTCCATTATGGAAGAGGCCCGAGCCCTGCAGTGAGACTGGCTGAGATGGATTTAATGTTACTAATTCGGCTTATTACTATGGATTGTGTATCCGAAATAGAGACTGTTTATTATTTAAAAAAAAATACATTTATTAAAATATTTACTAACCGATTTTAACAGGACTTCCACGTGCAGGTAGCTGATAGATGTAATAAGTTAAGATACTTTAATTTCAGGAAAAGAATTGGGTGCCGCGAAAAAAATTTGCACCCATAATATTGCGAACATTTGTCGAAAGTTCTGGACTGATTTTGACGCGCCTTTCACCGGCAGATGTACCTTAGTTCGGTAAAAAGATTTAGGTTTCCGAGACAAAAAAATTAAAGCCTAAAAATTGGGAGTAGTTCCATTCCATTTTTCAACTAGATTTGTGCTGCTTTCTTTCATGAAAATACATTCGTATTTAAATTTTTCACTAATATTGACACGTATAAAAGTTTTTTTTTAATTCCACGAAAACCCAGTCACCGACAATATCTAGTTTATTTATAAGTTGAAATTAATTTTAATGATTTCATCAATAAGGATTACGTCAACACGAAATCTACTTGTAAGCAGTTATTTTGATATTAAATGCGTATATTAACTGCATACAAAGTTTTTTTATGGTTTTAATTGCATATTATTAGGTGTATACCTGGTTAATCGTTGAACTAATAATTGAAATTGATTCCAATCCTCATAATTTTGGTAAAATGATCGTTAAATCTGAATTGTATCATAGTAAATTAAAAGTATAAGTAATCGAGTGATGATGAAGAATCAATTCACCAAATCACCACTCTCTCTCTTACCCGTGGCTGTCGTAAAAGACGATTAAGGTACAGTAGAAACTCGATTAACCGGACTAATTGTTTTCGTTATGCATTCTGATAATCGAAAATCCGGATAATCGAATGTATGAACAACCTCCTTTGGCTTTGTGCATATGTAGTATGTACATAATTTTAATACTTTCCGCGTGGTGACGGAGTAAGAATACAATTCACCACTCCCTATCATACCCGTGGATGTCGTAAAAGACGACTATGGGATATAATATGCACATAACATCAGTGCAAGAGAAGGAAAACTCGAAATGAAACCCTATACCAACATGTCTGACCAGCATGGTATAGTAGGTCAACTTCCCTCCCATTATGGAGGAGGGCCGAGTCCAACAGTGGGACGTATATGGGCTGTGATGATGATGATGACATAATTTTATGCGTTTATTAAAAAACGAATACATATGTGGGGCATGTACAAAGCGGAGTAAAAATTACCGACTAAAACAATAAAAAAACGCGTGAGGCAGCGATCCCGCGGTATATGCCATTTCAGACACGTTCGTGCTTGCCTAAATTCGATTTGTAGGCACAATATATAGGTCGCGGTTGGTAGTCCGGATAATCGCGAATCTGTATAACCGAGGTCTGGATAATCAAGTTTCTACTGTATATGATACGCAGACAAGAGGAGGAAAACTCGACATGAACCCCTATACCAACACGTCTGGCCTCCCATTGTAAAGGAGGTTCTAACAGTAAGACTTCTGTGAGACGAGATGAGATAAAATTAATAGTAGATACGAGTAATTATATATTGAGATACTGTGTGTCATATTTGAATATAGCTCGACTAGGTGACAAAACCCTAAAACCTTCCTTCAAGTGTATAATTTTTAAACAGATCATATAGTATGGGTACATTTCCATATCTAGTAGTTACCTTGGCAATATGCCCATGCATAATTACTCATTATAATTAAATTCAATTTTCGTATAGCGACGGTGTAAGAATACAATTCACCACTCCCTACCTTACTCGTGGATATCTTAAAAGACAACTAACATCTATTCAAGAGAAGCAAAATCCTATATCAACCTGCCTGACCAGCATTGTATAGTAGGTCAATTTCCCTTCTATTGTAAAGGAGACTAGCCTAGCAGTGGGACGTATGAGTTGAGATGACGATGAATTAAATTAAAAAAACTTCAAATAACAACACAAGCATTTATTTCATATTTTGTTATTGCATTTAATACATAATGAAAGATCTTATTTTATTAGGTATATACAAAAATAAAGGATAGTTAACTTGGTAATAAGTTAAAAATAAAAAAAATTGACAGCCATATAATAATCACAATATAGACGAGTAGTGACATCTTATGTTCTATTCCTGTAAATGGACCAAGCCATCAAATATCTTCATTATAGTGTTGTACTTTATCGATACCGAAGTCAAGAAATCGGTAACGGTGGTCTGCCCAATTGGCGATGGGACACAGCAGGTTATGCGGTTGTATGCTAACGCGACCATGCGCACCGTTTTGAACGGGATAATCTCATTTTCAGTTAGCCCCGATGTCCCCAGCTACTCTAAAATGTCCCGTTTTGCTAACCGAACGTAAATGATTTGTTATACTGATAAGTACGTGTTCGTGTTGTTTTTAAGTTTTAAGTCTATAATTTTACTTATTTCTGTGTGATACAAGTGTCCTGCTTGATACAAATACAGGACATTTACTCAAATGTCCCGTTTTGACGTAAAAAAATGGTCACGTTATCGTACGCCGCCTTCTTTCGTCCCGAACGATTCCAGCGGGCTTTGTCCCGAACATAGTTTGTCAAAAAAAGGTAGGTACTTTATCGAAACCAAATTTATGACCAAGATTAAAATTAAATGTTTTTCTATTTCTATATTTATACCTAATAGTGCAGTACGCTTAAAATATGAATCTATCGAAGAGCTGATTTTTAACAGATATCGTACGATGTATACAGCTTTGCTCCCGCCATTTTTAGATGGTGTAATATATTGTGTGGTGTAGTATCCCGCCATTTATACATGGTGTTAGCAGAAGTAGACATCGAGTACATAGATTATAGACTTACAACTACGACTTACAATACACTATAGTATCTCGTGAACATAACGATAGCACAGGTACTTGACTTATGTTTACATCATATACCTAATTATTCTCGAAGAAAAATGTGAACTTATGAGCTGAATTCTCGTCGTTTTAAGATTAAAACCTTAGAATAATAACGTATAGAAGGATAGTGTCAATACTTCGAACTTTCAAAATTTGAATCTAAAAATACTAATGGCGCGCAAACGATTACACACGTTCACACGCAAACCACTATACAAATTATGAAATCAAATTTTGTTTTTATTAACATAAATCGTCGAAATACTTTTAAAGGTAATGTTAAAAACCTTTTTAAGTTTTTCAAATGTGTTGTGACACTATTAGAATGCACAAACCGTCATAATTACCTATTTATTTTTTAAGAGTTGCGTACTATCGTGCAGTACAATGACTTGTACATTACGGAACGGTTCCGGCGTAAGCTCCATTAGGCTCCAATTGAAATGCCTCACTTTTTGTGCGTGAACTTACCTTCTATAGGTTATTATTCTAAGGTTTTAATATTGAAAAAAAAACCGCGACTGGAACTCACAAAATACTCTCAAATGCTTATAGTGAGGCTGCTATGGGTGCCCAATACTTTGAAACATAAATAAGCACCGATAATAAGTTTTTTACAATAAAGCCTTGAATTTTAATAAAAAGAAAAACGGCGGGAGCTAAGTTACCTATATACATATCCGCTTACATAATTATGTAACTTCATTTTGAAATCATTTTAGGGGAAGTAGAAAACACTATCTACATGAAATAAGAGCATTTTCAAGGATTGTATAGCGCATTCATGGTCACGCGAGGTCAGCAGTGGTCCCGTGAGCGATTGTCGACGTTTTTCTTCTACCAGTAAAATGATTTCAAAATGGCGTTACGATGCCTGTTATTTAAGCCATCGATGTGTGCAAGCTTCGAAATAGAATTAATCTAAACTATTTTTAAAAATGTTGGACCCTAAAACACACCTAGTGATGAAAAAATAATACTATGAAACTTATTTGCATAATGATTTAATAAGTGTGTTTGACTGCAATATTGTCATTTCAATGTAATCCTAATTAAATTGACATTTTAAAGGTATTGCAAGTTAAAAATTCAAGAATACTGTAGTTTCTGAAACACGATTTAAATATACAATTAATTAAGACAGGTCACGTGTAGATATGAGCGTTTTCTGTTTGTGCCACAAACGGTTATGTATCCGATATACAGTTTGCATATCGATATCGAAAACGGTTTTCTGATATCGATATCAGTAATACAGTTTTCAAACGTTAACATTGATATTAAAACGAATTACGAATGCGAACTAACACAAACTCCCACATTTATAACACAGTAGTACAGTAAGATATATTAACCACGCTAACATGGCTAAAGTTATTTCATATTCTCTTCATCTCTTTTATACTAATAAAAGAATATATACTTAGAACGAGAGGAACGAATATGGTTCATATCTCAATATCGTTTGTGAAGTTTGCGTTTTGTTCGTACGAGTTCACATCGTTATAGTTTTAAGTTTTGACTTAGGTAATAGTTTTCGCGTTAGTTGAAGTTTTGAGTCGATACGGTTTTTGTGATATCGGCTACATTGATATAGATATCGATATGGTATGATATCTAACACATATCCGATATAAGTTACGTTTTGATATATCGAACTCATCATTAGTCACGTGAACGCAAACGTTGAATAATGTCACAACATAAGTTAATTGAACCAAATTAAATTCTTAAAAAATGTTTTTAGACTATAATTTGCATCTAATTTTGTCAAAAATAGACTTTTAAAAATGCACACAATTTTCATATTGGTTAGTAAAAACGGTTCTGTGACCTTACGAGACGAATTTGGCAAGTTCACGCGTTCATTTTTAAATTCTATTTGTAAATTTAAAAAATTCAAATGTGAATCAGATTTTTGAGAACAAAAATAATTTATATTTTATAATAGTACATTTAAGAAAATTATTTCGCTTTTAATTTATCATCATTTAGAAACTACCGCTATATCACTCTCCCTGGCCAGATTGTTTGAAATGGTTTTTAACTATTCGCACGCATTTAAATGATGACTATGGTACACACAGATTTCGTTACACGGTTATGAAACTGTCAGAATATGCTTGTCTATTAATATGCTTGATTTAATGATGGATAAATTACTAGAATTTAAATGAAAGTTATATTTAAGTAAATTGATACTATAATCAACTAACTTTTACGTAGTTTTAGTAAATAGATTTTTTACGTTGTATTTCGAACATAAGACTTCAACAAACTATGGTTATACTTTTATATATTATAAAAAAATATTGCATTGCTTATTTACAAAGATACAAAATCTTGAAACTGCTCCTTACTTGCTATTACCTAAACCTCCACTCATAAAGGTACCTATTTCATTTTCTTATGGTATCTTATGACGAATGTAGGGTTTCATTTAATTAATTTCGCTAATAGTTTTGAATTTATATATTAATCGGATCAGGACTGTAAGACTGGCTTGTCACAGGGGATGAAGCCCCATAATCTGGAGTCGTAGGCGTAGTACTAGAAGGCGAATCCATGGGCTTCGTCAGCGCCGGTGCAACGTATTCGGGGAACCTAACACTGGACTCCTCTTGTAGAGGAGCCGGAGGCGTACAGCTCGGGAAGGGACTAAGTAGCAAGAATGTACCGAATGCGACTATCGAGGCCATAATTAGGACTATAGTTCGAGATTCGAACCCTGCTCTTAGGCCTGCCCATGCAGCCATGTTTATAAGCAACAGTAATACAGATACTCTTATCAGTCTAACTGCCGTGGAATGGATTCGCCCGCCGCCAACACCGCTCATGTCAGATGGCCCATACGCGAAAAATAGATTATGTTTATCACCTACATGCTTAAACATCATGTAAATCAAACCAAATGGCGCAATTAGTGGACAGGCAAGACTGTAAACCATTGTAATTGAAAAAATTGCAATACTCCATGCATAATGAACTCCGAATGGAAACTCGTAAAGAATAGCTCTTTTAACATAACTTTTCTCTGCTTTAGACTTAGATTGCAATAAGTACCATACATATAAGAATAATTCAGGAAAACGTACCAATTCTAAGGCCGTACCAATGAAACCAGAGGTAATTACATAATTGACAAAGAAAGCTCCTTTATCAGGCAAGAAAACGCAATCCCAACGCATGGTATCATTTTCATGGTGAATTGTCCAAAAAACAAAAGCCTCGGCACTAGCAAGACCTAACGATGGTAGAATTAGAGTCATTAATAATAAGAATGAAACAGTTTTAGTCATGACAGAATAATTTTGTTGCGATTTTGTCCAATGAGAAAGGAATTTATCAGAAAAAGATACAATCGCCGGCATTATTGCAGCCATAGTCCATAGAAGTAAGGTGGGTAGGAATTCAAAGATAACAGTACTAACTTTGCCTAGACTCTCTGGCTTAACTACTAATGTATTAAAAAGATTAACAACAATTGCAGGGGTAGTCAAGAAAAATAAAACAATGAATAGACAGAAGTTTACAACAATTGCCTTTACATACCAAACACCGGGTTGTATGCTAAGATGCTCCCAAATTATATCTGAAGGATTTGTTGCATGACTTAACACCCAGCCGCGATGTAAATTAAAGTTATTCATAACATGTTCAGCTAGTTGATATGATGGTAGAGTCAAAAAAGCAATACCTAGAGGATCATTTAAAACCATAGCACGACATCTCTTGGCTTCATCCTTCAACCTCCTTTCTTCATTGGTGTAGAATTCTAAAGCATCCACTTCCTCTCCACACCAATTAGGTTTGACAGTAATTCGTTTGCCAGTCTTTTTGAAGTATGTATCAGTATAAACAAGAGCTTCCGTCACCATATCTTTCTTCTCCAATACATCATTTAATTGATTGATATTATAAGCTAGACGGAGGTCAACAATTTGGATATGTGGAAAGTTATGTGAAAAATAAGCTCGGATTGTCGATTCATTTCTATCGGCTTTAGATATATTTGTTATCATAATTGTTCCGGTCATCGATGTTGGTACTGGTTTACGTCCTGTGCATCTTCTCATTATTAATACAGACACTGGAAGGAATGATATGCTCAACAAAGTGTGAACCCATAACCAATTTGATTTCCCATTTACATTAGACAAAGTTGTTCTACTAAATGTACTAGAATCAACATTTAAATTTGTTCCTTGAAAGTTTATAGGTAAGATTAACCCAATTGATACAAGTGTAACAATAAACATTAAAGTTATAGCATGTCTTTGGAAGGAAAGGTAATGGACCGCATCAGGGCCACATTTGGCTAATACCTGCTCACGACTGAGGCGAAATACAGCAGGCAGCCATGTAAAAAATCCTTCATCAATATTGAAGGCCTCATCCGTACTCCGTCTCCTGTTAACGAGGGCGTTTCCGTCGCTGCCTCGGTAGAATAAGCTCGTCCAACGGCTCTTGGTGCGTTGCACAAGCGCCATTCGCCCATAGTTCCACGCAGTCCGACGCAACACGGTGAATAAAACAATGAGACATAACCATGATACCACGTTCAATATTAGTGTTTGTGGTATGCCATTGTAGGCGCCTGTTATAATTACATTTTGTGTGGTATTGATCAGCATGCAGCCCTCATCTTCACTTCCATTCGAGGAACTTGCAATTGCAGAATATATTCCTCTGTTCGTATTAAAATTCATCTTGGTTTTGCAATACAATCACTTTATCAATAAAAGAGAAAGTAAGTCTTCACATAATGAGAGTTCCACAAATTCACACACTGCACTAAAATTTAATTGTTCAATTATGCAAACAACTTTATACTTCAAAGTGGATCAAAATCGAAACCATCTGGAATCTTTTGTTGTTAGATATGTATTTAATTAAATTGAAAGATAGCAAAAATAAATGACGTTTCTTTCGACTGTTGTTCCAGGCCGCGTCTATTTTACACAAGTGCCACAGACTATTAAATACCTATTAAACCTTCCTACGTCGCAATAGCGACCTTAGTTAGTGAAAATAGCGACCTTAATCAGTGAAAATAGCGACCCCACGAATAATGTTGGCATTATTAACTCCGCTAATTGGACTTTTGACGCGAATGTCAAAATGTCATATAGCGCTTTATATTTTATTCATTATTTTAGTGTTTTACAGTGTTACATTGAATAATTTTGCTGATATTTTATGTAATTTAATGCGGATAAAATTCTGAAATATAGCAAATATGATATAATAGTAAATTGCGTGCATTTTGACATTCTGGCATAATTCCCAGAGAAGGCATGACTTGATCAGTACCAAACACGCCAACAACTGACTGAAAGACGAAGACTTAAAGACGTGAATAACTAATATAATACTCGATACTGGCACCAATAGCTCATATTACTGTAGCTCATTGCCATTAAATAAGAAGAAGGACTCGGCTAGTTTAAATCTGGTTTATATCACTATTTATACAAGATAACAGATTATGGGTGTTTTGTCACGATGTATTTTTTTATATATTAAGTGTTTTAGTTTCAAATAACTGAACTGAATGAGTTATGCAAGTCAATTTTAAATATCCATGCACGTAACGCCATATTACAATATCAACTACATATATTTTCTCATTCTCATCATCATCTCAACCTCATATATGTCCCACTGCTGGACCTTGGGCCTCCCCTAGGGAAGCAACTTGACCGACTATACTACGCTGGCCAGGCACGTAAATATAGGGGTTCATTTCGATTTCTTTTTATCTTACATCGATGTTATCTGCTTATCACACATCCCTTATTTGTCTTATACAACACCCACGGGAAAGAGAGGTGGTGATGAATTGTATTCTTATTCCGTCAGCACACGGAAATAGTAAATGATAGTGGTAAGGTTATGATATTGCAATATATATTACAATACCGTAAGCTTTACTGCCATCATTTCAATTTCAACCTGTCGTTAAAGTATTATTAGTCATAAGCATATCGTAAGCATTCCGTAATATTATATTGCAGTATAAAGCCATATATAGCTTGTTATTGAATGATAATAATTAATTTTTCATTTCGGCTGAAATATGTCCCTCTTCTGGATTCGAGCCTCCTTCCCGATGGGCGGAGAATTGACCTATTTTAACGTTAGTCAGGCGTATTGTTATAGGATTTTATTTCGAACTTTCTATCTCTGAATAGATGTTATCTGCATATTATATCCCTTATCCCTATTTTCTACACCCACGGTTAAGCAAGAACCGTAACGGAGCGGTGGTGTGTAGTAGTTGGAAAGGGCAATTGAGAGATAGTATCAAAAAAGTATTTGTTGTTAATGAGCTTAGCGTGAATTTGAATGATTATTGATCCATTTTGAATAAGGTAAGTAGACCTTTTAACATGCAGGAAGCTATCTACCCTGGAAATAAATGGACCACCTAACACATACTAAGTCAGTATTTAACGGTAACGTTGACTTACCACGTGGTGAGTTTACATTTAATATTTTAATGGTTTAACGTGTTATAGACATCAACGTCAAGGCATAAAAGTTACAAAATTTCATATTTTTAATCAAGTACCTACATATTTGTAATTTTCCAACAGAAGCTTTATATTACATATTGAAATACATTAAACAGCAATAGTTCACAATAAACTGAAAGTTTAGACTATTGGATTTTCTTGAACGACATGGTCTTAATGTTACAATCTCATATTCTGAATCCAGGATCAATTGCATCTATGTATATGTATGAAGACGTGCACTTGTAAATCGAAAAGTGGTTCTGTAAAGATTCATGCCTCGAGCTCTACTCTTGCTTTAAAAGAGGCTTTATGTGTTGTGATCCAAAACAGAAACAAGGAACAGATCACCTTATCATTGTCGACTTCCAATCCTCAATACACAATGGTCAATAGCTTTTCTAAGTGCTAGCTAAAGTGGATTGTACTCTACGAATCGAGGAACCGTCGTCAATCTACATGTACAATGCAGTTGAAAGGTTTTATGACATGAATAATGTTCAGCATAATTTTTTAAGTTATTGCGACCATCAAGAATATTTTATTATTGTTATTGACTCAAACTTGAAATTATATACTATTGTAACGTTTGTGTTAATAGCGTCCCCCATAGATTAAATTACAAAATGGTGTTGACAGGTATCATTGACAGTAACTGTCATTTCTGCGTTTTCACTTTTGTAAAATAGTCACTGCGGTTGTTCCAAGTCTAGTCATTATCGTGAATCATGACCGTCATAGATAAAATTGGACTGTGTATTTATTCCCAACAATCACATTTCATGGTTTTTGTTGCATTCTAACATGGGCGCTTTTAATTGAAAAGACAGAGAAGAAAACTAATGAAACATGGTCCATCCATCCATCTTTATATCATGTATATCTTGTACATGAAACAGAAATTACGTAGAAAGTCAACGAGGTCCAATTTTCAATAAGGAAGTGTATCCGTGTATCGATAATATTCAGATTGCTATTAAGAATAAAGCATATAGGACGAAAAGAGTCAGCAGGGTGCTACTCCTGTGATTACTGCCCTGATAAGACGATTTTGCAGAACAGCTATGGAGGCTTAAACTACAGTCAGAGTATTTGAGTCAGAGAGTGGATGAAGTCTCGCTTCTGGTCATACCTAAGGCCAGATTGACCAGAGTGAGAATGGATGAGGTGAAGTGCCACCACCTCGTTCTGCAAGAAAGTGATGTGCACAAAGAGGCGTCAAAGTGGAAATTTCTATTCACTGAATCAGCCTCTTGTATTACTATTTTTTTTTCTAGTGGAATTCACAGGATTTCCTCAAAAAACTAGCCACTTAAGGAAGTTAGACGAATGAAAGCTTTGGTTATATTGGTCTATCCTTTAAAACCACTATAATCACTAACTATAATTTCCTAGTGGTAGGACCACACTGTCGACAGTCTTCTCTCTGCAGCCGCGGGCCGGTCCATCCAGGGTAGTACCACAATCTCGCAGAAAATTGACGTCCGAGTAGTAGCAATTTGTTACTCCGCTTCGTTCGATGAGCGAAAGATCCGGCAGCCCAACTTTCTGAGGATATTTGCGTGCGGTGGGTTTTAGTGATGGCTTTGGAACCACATTGCACATATTCACACTCCCTTCACTTTCTTCGCAGTAGGCAGCGGCCTTGCAAAGGTCCATGAGTGGCAGCAACACTTACCATCAGGTGTACTGTTGGCTCGTTTGCAATAAATAAAATAATGATGGTTTAGAGTAGCTAGAAAAATATACGCTTAGACTACAGTTTCATTTAATTTGAATTAATGTATTTTGACAAATGAGGAGTAAGCATAAGTGAGGAGGGAATCAAAATTATCGATACTAACTACAAGCCTCCCTAACTTTGACGTTCATTGTCATTCATTATTTGCGTTCCGATCCAAGAAAAATATATTGGGCACTTTAGTTTTTCAACCAAAATAAAAATTTGCAGTAAACACATTTTTAAGGGTAATTTAATTGATGGTTGTGGTTAGCATAATTGAAGTATTAAAATAAAGCTATAATTTTTTTATTTTGTTTTTGTTAATAGCATTCATTTTTTTTTTATCCTCATAATCACGCACGTCATGTCACATTATAATTTAAGAAAAGATATTTTAGAAAGAGACAACAATAAGTAATATATTGGAATAGATGAAACAGATATACCATACTTGAGAATGAATTTCTGAAATTCGTAATAAGTTCGACCGTTCAATTAACTTGTTTTGTGATAATTATGTTTATTTTATGAATTTAAAATAGGAGAGTAACTTATGATTATGGCCGATTTCGATTGGAATAATTATTTGGAAGTGAATAAAACTGTCGCTGTCCCTGAAGAATTATTTTCTCATGTAAGTTAAAAAATTTATATAATGGTATTTAATTTTTTATGCGCTTTTGTTCTTAATTTCCTAATATTTAAATCACTGTATATTAATAAAGTAAGACAAAAGAAAATGTGTAATTATATCGTGATTTATTGTTACTGATGTTCTAACTAATTTCATTGAAGTTCACGCGAAAATAATAATCAAGAATAGAGCTACAACCACCATTATAAAATCTATTAATAAATCGTGTACATAAGCATCATGGAATGAAATTTACCTATGAGATTTATTATTGAAAACTTAACAGATTTTCTTTTAAAGTTATAAAGTAAATGATAGAGATGTTATTTAATTAAATAAATCCACCATATGGCCATGGATTGAGCTCTAAATAAATGTCTGTACATAATTACTAATTTATGAACAAATAATTGGCCTCCTGCATAAATTAAAAATTAAATGATTTTTATAAGCTGTCTAAGTGTAATTCTGTATAGTAATTGTTTAAAAAATAATTTATAAAGTGAAATGAAATAAAAAACAATTTATTTCACTGTGAAGAATAATAAACATGGGGTATAATATAACAAACAAAAAGATTTATTATCTTTAAATATGCTTTAAATAAGTCCTTATCTAGGGACTTATTAGTGTAACTTATTTTAACTGTTATAAATAAGATATTTTGCCGGATTATAATTCCAAATAGTTACTATATAAATCCCTATCGTATAATTTTTTTATACATTATTATTTTATAAAAGTCTTAGTTTAGAAATTGTAGCTTCTCTATAAGTAGTACTCTATAACTACTTTATACTATAAATTTAATAAAGTTACATGAGAAGAAAATATTTATGAAAATAAATATTTAATATTTAAATTATTTATTAAATATTATATCTTATGCCCCTTATAACTCATATAGAATTAATTAGAGTTATATTCAGAGTTGCATATGATAAAGCCCATTGCGAATTACCATACAGTTTTGAACTCCTCATTGAGTCCAGAACAATAGGTTAATGCTATAGAAAAGCTTCAGCTCACCTCCAATGTAACTTAAAAATATTTGTACGTAATGTTAACTCCATAGTATTATAGAAAATTTTATGAGTAAGCCTATTAATCAATAATGCACTATATAGAATTTCTCATTAATAATACCAGATTAGGTTGATAGATTTCTGAATTTGATAGATCTTTATATTAATTCTTATAGCACTGGACCAACAAGTCAGTTGTTATAATAATACAATTAATTAGTTAATTTAATTCAATAGTATAATTTATTAATGTTTTAATTATTTCGAGTGTTATAAATCAAATGAAATGGATGATATTTTATTATCAACGCTATAGTTTTCTCTTAAGTCTGTTATGTTCTCCATTATCATAGAAAATTATCGAGAAGATTTTAATAAAATTTTGGTGTAGTATAATAAATGTTGCGAGAAATATATTAATGAAGCTAGTATTAATAGAACAACAAGCTACGTCCTAGCTTGTATCAGAGAGGAGGTTTTAGGTTTCTTGTCTGTAAAAAGAAATACCAAATATTCTCACCATGATTTTTTTTAGCCAGTTACAGTTCTAGAATTCATCATCATCAAAATCTAAATACAATAATAGCTATTGTGAATTACTAATAATCATGGTTGGCAATAAACATAATACCATTAAACATTTGCCTAGTCTATAGACATTACTCTTGAGAGGGACTCTAAGAGATGACTCTTGGTACCATAAATAATACCAAAAATGCTATGCTTGGTAAATTAGCATTGCTAATATGCTTACAAAAAATACCTACAAAAAGTCAGTCCTCTATATCTACAAATAAATACAATTGAATTGTCTCTTTGTTAAAAACTCTTAATTAACATATAAATAACAGTTTTCACCAAATGCATATGATGAAACATCATCATTCAACATCTCTTCGTCCACTGCTGGCTGTAGGTCTCGCTCATAAATGAGGGGATAATGTCGTAATGCAAGTGGGTTGGTGATCGCGTCGAGGTGTTATACGTCTTCAAGAAAAATGCTACTGTATACTCTCTGGCGAGGCCTCTTTGTTGTTCCGTTAGGGGTCAGGGAAGGGCGGCGTGCGGCCCCATAACTCATCATATGCCTTGCCCTTCTCTATTGGGCCGACTACTGGTACCGAGTCCTTGAAGTCATGGACAGCTTGGCGGGTTAGTCTTTCGGGTACCTATCCGACACATTTCCAACATCCGCCGGTAGAGTCCAACGAGTACCTCAGCCTCCAGTTCCCACGAAGGAGACCGGCCAACAGGCACGCTGCCTCCATTGCCACCGTGCAGTATCCACGTATAGGTCCATAGGTATATAAGACCTTCATGGTCCTCTATAGCCGCCACAAAAGAGCCCTCAGATGGACGGGCAAGGACCTCGTCCACATCGGTGCGTCGTACAGGGTTATCGACTGGATTAAACCCGCGTACAGCCATTGGTACGTAGAGCTGGGTCCGTCCACATTTGGCATGAGTCGTGAAAGGGCGGACTGATGAGAGACCTTCAACTGATTTTCACAACTTCCACGGGCAAGTAAGCGGTGGCGATTATTGCATTTTTATCCTGTCGCCAAAAAACTAAAAATGTATGTCTGCTTGTTCCATCTAATCTAAAACGACTGAACCTATTTTGACGACATTTTCCCTGGCAGGCATCAAACGTTATAAGACGTAACTTGGATTACTTTTATTTAACAATAAGAAAAAGAGTTAAAGTACCGAGCAAAAAATGAAAGTTCATGAAATTGTGACGAATTTTATTCAATAGCGAAACAATTTACATATTACGATATTGACGGAAGCTCACGGTGGTGTTCGGACAAAATTAGAAAAATACAAACAGAAGCACGTAACTTTATTTTTAACACAAAATATGTTGTTCTAACTTTAAGTATACCTTTATGTATTCAAGACTTGATAAATAAGTAGTCTAAATTGAGTTTGCTGACAACTGTCTCATTACACAGGCCGCTAAAAAAAAAACAGCGTTGTGGATCTCAAATGAGTTACCACAACATTATGCTGAATAGCGATCCTTTTACTCGCTTGCGGGTGGGACTGGAGCACTCATATCGATCTTTTATTCAAACTAAGTTGTACAAATACGTATCCCCCTGCGAGGGAGACATAAACTATTTTTCTTTCTTTGTTACCGAAGTAAAACGCAAGTAAAGCTGCAAGCAAAGCTAGATATCGCTAATGTTTTCTCTTCTTGTATGTCCTTACAAGGTCGCAATATTACCGACCATCGTCGCGTGGCAGTAGGTCCTTTCCCTTTTGATTTTTATGGTGACAAATACGTCACTGTCTACTTGGAAGTTTTAACTTGGTTATTTTATTTTAGAGACATACTAATACTATTCGTTAATAATAATGTCTATAAATCAGTTTGTGGAATCTGGTTCAACCATAAATGTTTTGAGGCCGCGGGTGACTGGACCGGGGAGTTAGTGCGTCACCCGCCGAGAGGCGAACCGCGCGAGGACGACCGACGTCCTCGAACGGCGGGGGGACGTCGGTCGAGGATAGGGTACTCCTCAAGGGTATTTCGTTGGGCCGACCACTGACGACAACTCACCCTGCACTGGTGGTCGGTCCAACGACGAAGGCGACATGCCACGGGTGAGTTACGGAGCCGCGCGCCGCCCTTCTGTCGCCTCGGACGGAGGCGGGCGGCGGGTGCGCTGACCGTAGCCCACCCCAAAAATTTAAAAATAATAATAATAAAAAAACATAAATGTTTTGCATTCTATTTTGATTTTGAATTATATTGTATCGTAATTCTAAATGCATCACACTGGAGGTAATGCTTACTTGACAAGTTGTATACTTACAATTTTCTAAAAAAAAAAGTCAGTGAAGAAGTTAAGATAGACGAACCGAGTTCTTTAAGGGATCTTCTCAATGGCGGTCTCGTTCCAATCTAGTAGTAGGTTTAGGTTTGCTTCAAAGATAACATGTTTAAATTGACAACATGTAAGTGCCAATACAGGGCTTTATAAATAACGAATGAGTTTGAATTTGAACAGCCAATCACTGCCAAGGAAAAAGTAGAAGTTATATTCATCGCTATCAATTCGGCAAATACTAATATTCTGTGTGGTGACGAATTAATAAGACAGACTGTCACTGCATCCTTCCACTTCCATGTCTAGGCCACTTAAGGACATAACATCGCTGTAATAGAAGGAAACTCGAATTTGAAACCCCCTTCTAGGTTTTGGTCTTTTTAGCATACCTATCATAGTTCACAATTTATGGCTTGGTCATGTTCACTGAACAAGGTTCTGCTTGCGGTAGCTATGTGGGGCGGGTCACTCCCTTCCCTCCAATGTGGTTGAGGGGAGTGATGGCTGTTCTAGTAGTTAACTCGTGATCGGGTGCTGCTTGTGCGATCTGGTCTAACCATGTTTTCCTTCCCTTTTTTAATAAAACGAAATTAAAAAAAAAAATAGTTATATCCTATCTCGCCTTCGAGATAGGATATAACAATTTTTTTTTTAATTTACACTACGACATTACACTGGAGCTAAGACTATATGTTGTATACGTAATTGTATTCAAAAGATGGTAAAAAAATGACAGCCCGCTGAGTTTCTTGCGGGATCTTCTCAGCTTGTGGCCGCGTTCGGATCCGGTGGTAGATATTGTATTATATTCAAACGATGTATAAATTTGACAATATGTAAGTGCCCTCAAGGGGCCTATGCAGAATAAATGATTTGATTTGATGTGAACCTGTTTTGTTGGCGTAGGTTAAGGAATAGTGTTAGGTGTGGAGTGAAATTTATTTATTGCCATGAAAATTGTTGCAGTTTAATCCATAAATATTAGGTAATATTTTCAATTATGGTTATATATTTTATACAAAAGCACTGTAAAAGTTAGTGAAGGCAATTATGATAGCCGAAAGATAAGTGGGTCAATTGTTCTTCCGTTATGAAGAAGGCTCGTGCCCTAAATTGAGTCATTTATGTGCCGAGGGGAATAAGAAATACTTATTCATTTCTTTTTTTACCAACAGCCCGCATTGTTGAATAAATTCTTGTGTAGTGGATTACACAACCATATAACGGATGCTGACAGAGTAAGAATACGATTCACCGCTCCCTTTTTTGCCCGTTAGTATCGTAAAAGACGAAATAAAACCCTATACCAACACGTCTGACCAGCATGATATAGTAGGTCAATTTCCCTCTCATTGTGGAAAAGACTCGAGCCTAATAGTGGGATCCGTAGGGCCGACCTTGTTCCGTCAGGCCGACCACTGACGACAAGTAACCCTGCTCCGGTGGTCGGTCCAACGACGAAGGCGACGTGGTGTTCGGGTGGGTTGCGGGTGTGCGTGCTTACGCCCCTCTGTCGCCACGGACGGAGTGGTGCGAGGAGCGCGCCGACCGCAATCCACCCCCAAAAAAAAAAGCCTAACAGTGGGACGTATATGAGCTGTGATGAATAGTTAACGGACATAAAATTACATTCATATTTGTGGATTATCGTTCTCTTGCAGTCATATTATCTACTAGCAACCCGCCCCCGCTTCGCTTCGGTTTTAGTCGTTTTACCCGCGTAGTTCCCGTTCCCGTGGGAATACCGGGATAAAATATAGCCTAGTTTACTCCCTGATATTATAGCACTCAATTGGTGAAAGAATTTTTGAAATCGGTCCAGCCGTTTTGAAGATTACCCGGAACAAACAGACAGACAGACAATTTTTTTTTAATCTGTATTTTAGGCATAGGTGTCGTGCAAATAACCGTGTGAGTATGAGAAAAGCCTATTATTTTGACATTACAAACAGACACTCCAATTTTATTTATTGGTATAGATTTATATACCTTAGTAATTTCTAGTCTAGTCATCCGCGGCAAAAGAACTGATGTCACGTATATTCTTACTCTTACACCGAAGGTGAGATATTTGTTAAATTAAATCATTTATAAACCTTTTTTACTTATAAACCTTTTTCCGTGTGGTGACGGAGTAAGAAAACAATTTACCACTCTCTATCTTGCCCGTGGATGTCGTAAAAGACGACTAAGGGATATAATGTGCACATAACATCTGTGCAAGAGAAGGAAAACTCGAAATGAAACTCTATACCAACATGTCTGACTAGCATGGTATAGTAGGTCAAATGCCCTCCCATTGTGGAGGAGGCCCGAGCCCAACAGTGGGACGTACGTGGGCTGCGATGGTGATGATGATGATGAAACCTTTTAAGGGTACTTATTTTATTGGGGTACACCCCTTAAGGTTACATATTGTCCAATTTACATGTCGTTCGAAATTAATCTAATAAGCTACCATCGGATCGGAACGCGGCGACATGTTGAGAAGTTGCGGCAAGAACTCGCAGACTTGTTATTTTTAAAGTACTTATTTTAAATAAAATTGTATCTTCGAAACAAGATATATATTTCAAATCGAGTACATAAATAATAACATATACCTGGACCAGATCCCACAAGCGGCATCTGATCATGAGTTATAGTTGTCACAAAATAAAAGGCCCGTTTTGACAGTTCACGCCCAAGAAGTTTGGAATTTTTTACCGATCGAAATGTTGTGAAGGTAATTATTTTTCCATTGACGGGTACCGCCCACTGGGCTAAGTGCTGCGGCATAACGATTTTTTTCATATTGTCCACAGACTATTAATAATCGGTTAAGGAAAAATAAATCGATCAAGATATATTTTTAAGGCGGACTCGCACTTGGTCGGTGTTATTAATTTGAATACTACTAGTATTTAGATCAACTAATTACAGAATTTCACCAGCTGTAGAGTGATTTTTACTGTAAATTCGAGACGTCAATATTGACAATATGAAAATGAAATAATATATATATGGGTGACGATAGCTCAACTGACAATTTTAGCTCATCGTCTTAAGAAAATGATTGACTGAATGATTTTTGTGATTGAGTGAATGTTATTGTCACAAAAATATTAAATGGGAGAAAAATTACCATTCGTAGCATTGTATAATTTCAAAGTATCTACAATATCACAGTTTAAATAAAAATTTCAAATCATAACTTTAATCCAATGCACTTTACAATACATATTCAAATCGATTATATACTCATATAAACTTGATTCGATTTATCGTGAGTATCGAGTCAGTACTCGTATGGTTCATCACTAAATACATCGGTAAGACCAAGTGTCAAAACGGGCCTCTTATTTTGTGACAACTATAACTATTAGAGCAGCCAGGGAGTAACCACTTAACCACATTGGAAGGAAGTGAACGACCCGCTTTACATAGCTACCGTAACGAAGAATTTTATCAGTGAGCATGTCCAAACCATAGATTATGAACTACAGTCAGAATATTAAAATAACAAATCCTATTTTTTTTTGCGCAAAACACGCTACGCTATTACTGCTCCGGTGGTCGGTCCAACGATGAAGGCGACGTGGTGTTCGGGTGGGTTGCGGGTGTGCGTTCTTACGCCCCTCTATCGCCACGGACGGAGTGGTGCGAGGAGTGCGCCGACCGCAACCCACCCAAAAAAAAAAAAACGCTGTACTATTACAACAATAAAAACAAAAAAAAACAACTGTGAGTTCAGACGATTTTGATTTTCTTACATAGATTTTATTTGCATGTCATATCCCTCGTCTCGTCTTCAACAATCCATTGGCAAGAAAGAGGATGGTGAATTGTATTTTTTTCTTACAAAAATATGTAGAAATAAAGTATACCTAATTAGATAAACCAAAAACGATGTTGTTTATTTAGAGGTTACCATTTTGTTACTGTGACTAAAATTTACAGCCATAGTATTGCTTAATTTTACGTCTTATTCTGTGTGTTAGGTTTTAAATTGCTAAAACTGTTTCTGTACACTAGATTTACAAATCTATTCTCTGTTAGCTATTACGACAATTTAGCTAGCGTTAATATGGGTTAAGGAATTAGTACCCATTTTCAGCAAAACGACGATGGGTAGGTAATGCAGCAGTATATGGGGCTACACGCCGACAGATCAGACGGGGTGTGCCGAGACGATTGTCTGCCACAAAAAATCTTAAAGTACATCTTAGAATAATAGCGTATAGAAGGATAATGTCGGTACTCAAGCGATCAAAAACGTGAAGCCAAAAACACTACATGTGTGCTAGCGATTACACACATACACATGCACACCACTATACAATATAGTTGCCTTGCATACGCAGTGTCTTTGTACACTACGGAACGGTCCGGTGTAGGCTCCATCTGGCTCCAATTTAAATGCTCCATTTTTTGTGCGCGCAGTTACCTTCTATGAGTTATTATTCTAAGATGTACATAGCTTTTGTAAATATTTATACCGCTCGGGTACAGTACCTTTTCCCATGACGAACAATTGCTTACGTATGTTGATTGCTTAATAATACAATATTAAGATATATTTTTCTGGAATACAATATGTAACAAGTTCTTACTTTTTCGTGAAAAGCATAAAAAAATCTTGCTTGATCAACCATGAAAATGAGCAGCACTATTCGACAAAATTTATAACTCCTCCTACATCGCGTGTGTTAAATTTGGCGATTATGGCCTTCTTCCCCTTTTGTGAGTCGTCCAGAAGACCAATTGAATCAAAGAAAGAATAATTTTGATCTAAATTCAACATTGAAGATGACTAAAACAATTATTTTTCGCTACTACTATGAGTCACAGTTTCTTTGGAAATTTGAAATATTTGATGCGTTATAATGAAATCATAAATTAATTGGCTGTACTTTTGTCCTAGGTGGAGACTAGTCTTTACAATGGAATCAAACAGGGTATGCTTCTCGAAGTATGCCATAAGAACAACCCAGATATCTACTGGATAGCAGAGATCACAATGGTTTGCGGTCACCTTCTCAGAATCAAATTTATTGGCGCCCAAACCGATTTTTGGTGTGATATATCCAATACAAAAGTCCACCCACTAGGATGGTGTGGAAAATACGACGAGCTTATAGAACCACCAGATGAAATTAATGAGAAATATGGAGATACGATTATTGATATCATGAAGGCGGCTCTATTCGATGGTCTTTCGGTGTCTATTGAAGCTTTGAATAACAAAGGCCTCTCCCCGATAGATAGGATCAAAGTGGGCATGAAAGTAGAAGTACAGAACACCATCGATCCATACAGATATTGGATTGCTACTGTAAGTATATTTTATTTATAGCTTTCATGTTTATATAATTTTTTTCTGTACAGTTTAGGTAAACTTCGATACTGTTATGAAGTAAATATGCATTAATATTTATACTCAAAAATTCGAATGCCTAAACAAATCTTCCATCGTAATCGCGTCATTATCTCCAACCAATAGACCACTACTGGTTACATTACGCTAGACAGTGTCTGCCAGTAAAAACCGTACCGGTTATGATTTTAATTAAAAATTGTGCCTTATCATTTTGGAAAAAAGGAACAGAAAGAAACTGAATTTCCGATTGTTTCCATGATATTAGATATAATGTTTCTAGACGCCGATTGATAAGCTAGAAGCTTTAATTTAGTTCAAAATAAGGAAGAATAATCTATTCTGCCTTAGCCTTAAATAAGTCCTACGTGTTAATATAGGCAGTTAGCAGATCTTAAATAGATCTTTGACGTTTCGATAACTGTGATAAGTCGCTCTTAGTTCAATTTTCATGTTGGAATTACCATTCTCTTTTACCATGAAACTCTTACTAATTGTTGGTAGCATTGTGGTTGGGCGCCAATGAGTTTGTTTATTATTACGGACAAATCTGGTTTGGATTTGATGGGTGAATAATTTGTCGAAATTGGATGCTCCTCACTGAGCTAAGGTAAAACCGACTAAGTGCGAGTCGGAGTCGGACACGTAGGGTTCCATACCATAACCTATAAAAATCGCGTTTCTTGTGTGGGAGCTCCCCCTTAAATTTTTTAATTTAGTATTTGGTGTTATAGCGGCAAAAGAAAAACATAATTTGTAAAAAATTCAATTGGGATACAACCTGGTGACAGACAGACGGACGGACAGACAGCGAAGTCTTAGTAATTGCGTCCCGTTTTATCCTTTGGGTACGGAACCCTAAAAATAGTGATTGGAAAATCATTTGCAACAAGACCGACTACTGACATGACCGACTACGAACGATGTGATATAGACGTAACGTGTGACGTCTCTTCTCCACTTTTATTTGTTAACTAGCAACCCGCCCTTGCTTCGCTTCGGTTTCAGTCGTCTTACCCGTGTAGTTCCCCTTCCTGTGCGAATATCGGGATAAAAAATAGCCTATGTCACTCCCTGATATTATAGCTTTCCAGCGATGAAAGAATTTTTAAAATCGGTCGATGGTTTAAGCGTGAAAGCGTAACAAACAAAAAACTTACTTTCGCATTTATAATATTAGTTTGGTGAAAGAATTTTTGAAATCGGTTCAGTGGTTTAAGCGTGAAAGCGTAACAAACAAACTTACTTTCGCATTTATAATATTTGTAAGGATTTACTAGAATTGTTTTTAGTCCATATCTCAATCGCAATATTTGGCTTGAGCCTGTTGCGCAATGAAAGGTAAATAGAACCACTACACAACATTGGTCAGCCTGTTTGAAATATGGTTCTCTTCTGAGATTTTCTTCTCTTTCAGTAATGTTATTAACATCTATAAAGCTGGTAAGGTCATTTAGGTAAAATGACTCGATTTTGCCTGAAAAATTTGTGCTCATTTAATACTAATTCATTACTGCAAAATTAAATTTTACACTGAAATGTCTTGACCAAAAAATAGTAAACGTTTAGTTTTTAATAAGGAATATGCACATCACTCAAAAATTAACAAACTATTTTTATTATAAATCTTTATTGCTTAAAAAACACACCTATACAATTCTTTTTGAAATTTATCATTATTTAATCGTGAAATTTAATTATCAAAAGTGGCTATTTTCAAATTCCCTTGCGAATTGCCAAAACGCAACACTATTGGTGAAACAAAACGTGACGTCAACGTACGCTTGATTCTTTTGACATCAAGTTCTTTATATGTTGTAGTTGTCTCTTTTTATCGCCTTGCACCATTTTTCCATTCATACTTCAGTTCAGTTGTTCTTACTGGCGATCCTGTTAATTTCCTTATACTTGCATCTCGGTATAAGGAAATAATTATACTTTGTTAGATGAAGTTTTAATATTATTTTGTTACATAGAAATAATACAATATTTTTAATAAGCTTTTCCATTATAATAAGTGGATTTTGCACTTGCTTTTTTAAAAGCTTTTATTTAACTTGCTCTGTTAGTATGGGACAAATCTTGCGAGTTAAATTAGAACCACTTCCTGTCGTTAGATTAGGTTGAAATTTGGTTTACTTGTAAGTTACGTAAACGTAACTTCGGTGACAATGCAATAATATGGTACCATGAAGCTGGTCTCAAGATGGCGTCGGAAGGTGACCATAGGAACTCCTAAACTAAACAAGATAAAACTGCCGAGTTTGGACTCGTTTGAATAGTCTTGACAAACACGTATTCTCCGTTTAAGTGCATTAAAATAAAAGCTTGATTTTAAAATATTTTTTTAATTATTATATTATTATTAATTATCAATAACTTGTGAACCAAGTATTTCCGTTAATAACATCAAACGCGTACGCTGACGTTACAGAATAAGCGCACTAACATAGCCGCGTAAAAATCGTCTAAAAATGATAGTAATTTTAATTTATATATTTTTTAACTTAATTGTTTATTTTAAATAAAACTACTTTACGGATTTTATTTTATTATTATTATATTTTATTTTATCGCGTTTCGTGACAATGAATGCTGCAAAGTGTTCGAAACATCGGGCAATCAAAAATAAAATACAAACGCGAAAAAACCGTAGTTTTTTTTTAAATGTATTACACACACTCGCGTAAACATCAGAAATCATTAAGTGTTTATATTTTGGATGTGTTATATACATATATATATTTACAGTAATGTAATAACTAGTAGAAAGGTTGGAAAAAATAATAAAAATACATGCATATTCCCTATTAAGCTATCATTGGGTATCTGCCTTCTACAACGCTCAAACCACTCAATACAATTTACAATAAAAGTATCAATAATTTAGTGCGCAATTAGTCTATACATCATTTCTACTCTTATCCTTTTCTTTCATAGTAGGTACATATTGTAAAAGTTATTAGCTTTAGGGCCGGCCGCCTCTCCGAGGTCAATTCGCCTTGGGAATGTAGATAGTTCATACATGAAGGCAAAAATGTGAAAAATATTTTTAAACTTAAACAACGAAAATTTCTAATCTAATACATAGTAACTTTAGATCTTACGTTTTTAGATTTTTTTAAATTTACCTTACGTACAAGCCAATATTGTACTAAGCCACGTAGGATTGGTAGAGTAGATCAGAAATACAATTTTGCATTAAGCTTTGAATCCTGTATGGAATCGTTATCTGCGAATGACTTGAGAAATAAACAGCTAAAGTCTAACTTTTTATTAGCTGCAGTAAAATGACGTTTTGTGGGTTGCCGGTTTTTGAAGAAAAATAAATAGGGATGTAGCTAAATGAGTGAATCATAAATGAATAATCAGTTTGGTTTTTTTTTTTGAGATTTAATATTAAGTTGTAATGTATTTTTTTAACCTATTATTATTACTATACTAGAGGATTGATCTTTTTTAGTGGAAGTATAGGGTACATTCAAAATGAAACAAAAACGTCATAATAATGTTATTTAATTAATCTTTTTTGAAATCACTGTCGCTGTCGCTTTCGGTCACACTAATAACAAATCTATCTGTCACTTCATCTATAATATGATCGAGGTGGCACATTTTATCTTCCTCTTTAATAGTGTGAGACACACAGTCACTCCACTTAGCCGATGTCACTTTCTTGATTCCTTCTTGGAATAAAGTTTTCACTTCTTGCATTTTATACGTCTTATTATTGTTTGCGACGTGACTCTTTACCTGCGCCCATACCAACTCAATGGGGTTCAATTCACAGTGATAAGGGGGCAGTCTTAAAAGTGTGATACCTTTTTGTGCAGCCATCTCGTCTACGGCATATTTCTCAGTATGATTTTGTTGTTTCACAATATCTATGAGAGTGGCCTTGACAATATTTGGTTCAAACGCAATATTTTTAGTAGTCAGCCACTCTTGAATTCGTGCTTTCGTCCACGACATCTTCGGGATTGTTTCGATCTTCCGAGAGTGATAGGGCGCATTGTCCATTACGACTACTGCATTCGGCTTGAGTTTAGGTAGAATACCGCCGAACCAATCCTCGAAACACTCCGCGTTCATTTCATCATGGTAGTCTTCTGTACCTTTCTTTGCTTCAAACATAAGAAGTCCGTCGACCAGGAAGCCTTCTTCTCCGCCTATGTGACTAATTATGAGTCGTTTGCCCTTTCCTGTGGGATTTTTTAATCCCGTAGTCAGGCCGTCTAAAAATGCCTGTCGAGAAGATTTAATACTTCCGTCAATCCAGGTTTTTTTTGTAGTATGACCTGAAAAGAACAAAAAAGAATCATAAGCTTCGACATCAAAACAAAAAGGGAACAAATAGAAGAAACTAAGAGTTGACACGTACCAGCGTTGACCCAGGTCTCGTCTTGATAATATATGTATTTTCCCTCCCTACGATATTGTTTAATTAAACGCAGGTAGCGCTGGCGCCATGATATGATATCTTCTCTATCAATAAGCACACTCTTGCGTGATCGAGTAGCGAATTCGAAATTAAGATGCTTCATAATTTTTCTCAATGTCTCTTTCGAGAAGTTGGGCAATCCTGGGTCATCATTTACAACTTGCAGCACCTAAAAATGATTAAAGTTATTACCTAATTGGTTAAGATTACACATGGGATGGGAGAAAACATACATAACGTATAATAAAAAGATAAGTGACGACATGTGTAAAATAACTTTTGCGATGGTGGGTATTTCATTTCTATGAAAGAACTGATGTACAATTCGTCTAACAGCAGTGAATGTGAAATCATCAAGTTTATCTTTAAATGTAAGTTTTGGGCCCGTTTTTTCGGGAGGTTTTGGTGATTCGCTGTCGTTCTCCTTGTGCTCCTTTAAAACGGAATAAACTGTGCGGACGGATATTCCCAAGACTTCAGCCACCTTGTTAACGCATTCACTTGTTTTTGGAACTTCAATGTTTGATTCTGAAGATTTCACTTCAAAAACATATTTGTAAACGTTTTGGACCCAAAGTTTTTCAGTTGCACTTAGAGCTACACGTGGCCTTTTTTTCTTAGGAGATAAAAATGTGTCTCCATCTTGCGATGTGTTCGGCAGAGCATCCATGTCTTCAATGTATCAAACAAAAAAAAACTAACACGATTAACGAAAACAGGTAATGAAAAACAAACACAACGTAACATAAGTTTAACAATAATGATAACAAAAACAACGCGCAGTGGGCAAATCAAAGTTATTCATGCACTCAAAACAGAAGTATGAAGCCGAATGAGCGAATGACAACCGAAACAAAATGGCGGTCAAGCGTCATCGTAGCACCGTAACCAAAAACCAGTACTACCAACTTGAGAGAGCGTTTTCTTGAGTGTTACCTTGTATATGTCTAAAAGGATCAACGTTTATACAGCCTTTTATTTACATTAATATTAAATAGAATTTAGTATGATCATTATGAGTCAGCTATGGAACGATTAGATATTCTGTAAACTTTTGTGAACTGAATCACATCCCTAATCTCAAGGCTGTCAACATTATTTTACGGAATGACATTTAGAAACGTCATTTTACTACAGCTAATAAAAAGTTAGACTTTAGTACTAATTAACTACTTAACGTATTTTAGAATATTATCACAAATTGTTATTCGTGGCACAGTTGACGTTTGAGGAAGTTCTATTTATTTGTTCAGACAGAATACCGCCATGTCGTTCTAATTATATAATTCGTTTTACAAATTCATTCGGCGATAAGGAAGACAGTAATTATATTAACATTGCTAAATAAGTTTCTAGGTCGCTCCATGGTCATACAGGGCTTGGATATAACACTGAATTCGCTAAACATCGAGGTTCATCTATACAAATAAATAAAATTGAAGTGTCTGTTTGTTATGTCAAAATAATTAGACTTTTTATGCTCACACGGTTATTTACAAGATACCTGTGCCTGAAAAGCTGTTTAAATATTTTGTCTGTTTCTACCTATGTCTTTCTGATTCGGGTAATCTTGAAAACATCTGGGACCGATTTTGATAATGTTTTACTAACAGGTAGCTGTCAGTATAAGGAGTAACTATATTTTATCCCGGTATTCCCACGGAAACGGAAATTACGCGTGTGAAAAGTGTGTGAACGGGTTAAAAGCATAATGCGTAACTCCTTAGATACCTATCAAAGTCGTAAAAACTAAGGATGTGAAGAATCGGTTTTGGATATGAATACAGATATTACAATAACATTATCCCAGTTTCAGTATATCTGTGTGGTGGCTACTATACTACCGATCTTTAAATTGCTCACGGGTAAGGTTGCCACCCCACTCTATTATAAAGTAATAGGTATACGTTATTTCCATTAATTGTACTTTATACTTTACTAGCTGACCCGGCGAACTTCATATCGCCATAATTGTTTTCGAAAAGTTCCGATAATATAGTCTGTCTCTAGCTGTCATTTGCGTTTTGTTATTACATGTCAGATGCGTTTTTGTTATACCACGTTTCATAGTGAGTTGTATTCTCTTTGACGTTTTATATTACGTCCCACGGGAACGCGATCGAACGGGATAAAAAGTATCCTATGTCCGTCGCCTGGATCTAAGCTACCTCCCCACCAATTTTCATCCAAATAGGTACAGCCGTTCTTAAGTTATAAATAGTGTAACTAACACGACTTTCTTTTATATATATATATAGATTTACAGAAATTTGATAAAATGTTTTTAGCCTTCATCTCGAGAAATCAGTTCATACAAAATAAAGAATGTTCGCGTACTTTATCAGTTAAATTTCTATACATATATATAAAAAAGTCGTGTTAGTTACACTATTTATAACTCAAGAACGGCTGTACCGATTTACCTGAAAATTGGCGGGGATTAGCTTAGAACCAGGAGACGGACATAAGATACTTTTTATCCAGTTTCTTTTTTTAATGGTGTTACAAGGTCAGGAGACGGGCATAGGATCCTTTTTATCCCGTCTTTTTCTTTTAATAGTGTTTACAAGATTTCGCCAATAACTCTTTTATCCCGTTCGATCGCGTTACCATGTAACGTGACATAAAATGTCAAAGAGAATACAAGTACGCAAAGCATTTGATATGTAATAACAAAACGCAAATGACAGCTAAACGTAATTTTGTTTATAGTAAAAATTTTATGGTTGGTATGGCTGAAAATTTTGATAATTATAATTTTGTCAGATATCAATAATGATAATTTGTATTCTCTTTGAATCATCATTAACAACGCGACCAAGACGATCGAATCTTGCCCGACAAAGCTGTAATGGTTCTTCCATTAGATACTACACTCGCGTGCATGTAAATCGACTCAAGCGTCAAGTGCGCATAAAAAGTGATTTATCGTAACAATGACTCATTTTACCTCTTTATAATGTTTTACATATTTAAAGCCTAGGAATTGGGCTTTAAAATGGTGTAAGTTGCATGAAAATCGATTCAGTAGTTTAGTAAAAAAGGTGTATATCAATGATATTGTAAAAAATATTGAAAATTCATACAATTTCACAGTATGAGGTTATTGTGTATAAATGAAACAAAATGTGTGTAAGAAAAATAACTTATTCATGTCAATACTTGGTATGCCCTCCTCTAGCCCTGATCACTGCCCTCATGCGATTCCTCATAGACCTAATCAACTTTTTTATTGATGATTGTGGTATTCGACCCCACTCTTCTACCAACGCAGTCTTGAGCTCATTTATGTTTGTAGGAGCTGGATTCCTCGCTCTAACTTTCCTTTTGAGCTCGTCCCATACGTGCTCAATGGGATTCAAATCGGGGCTGAGCGCTGGCCAATCCATAGTGTCAATTCCAACTTCGTTCAGGAACTCACGTGTCGCCCGAGCAGTGTGACATCGGGCATTGTCATGCATCAAGATGAAATTATCCCCAATAACGCCTTGATAAGGGACAACTTGATCCCGTAGAACTTCTTCAATGTAACGATCACTGGTCAGACCTCCTCCCCGGCCTCCCCCAGGAACGAAAAGAGGATCCATTTTTCCTTCTAAGGAAATTCTAGCCCACATCATGCAAGAACCGCCACCATATGCCACGGTTTCAACAAAGCAGCACTGTGAAAACCGTTCACCGGGACGCCGGTACACCCGGTCTCTTCTATCGCTGCCATGGAGACACATCCTCGTCTCATCAGTGAACAGGACTGATTGCCATTGCTCTATGCTCCAATCCAAGTGTTCTCGAGCAAAGTGAAGGCGTGCTTGACGGTGAGCTGTGGTCAACTTCGGGCCTGTAGCGGGTCGTGTGGGAGTAAGGGTGGCTTCCTTTAACCTTACAGGGGTTTTTTATAGGGGGTTGAGTCGCGCAAGATGTGTATAGAGCGCAGAGCATTTTTCGAGGGTTGCGTTCAGTTGCATTCTAAAGACAAGTGTTTATTTAAATTACTGAAATAATGCTACCATTTTAAAAGCCCAATTCCTAGGCTTTAAATATGTAAAACATTATAAGGAGGTAAAATGAGTCATTGTTAAGATAAATCACTTTTTATCCGCACTTGACGCTTGAGTCGATTTACTTGCACGCGAGTGTATATTTTCGGATTTAGAAAATAAATTTACGAAAAAAAATTATAGGGGTACGAGTTCGCCGGGTCAGCTAGTTAATTATATATTTAATAGCGATTCCTGCTACGGCAGCAGATGCATAATTATGCAGCTTTGCATGTGTTATACATTTCGTTTCATTTAAATGAATAGGGCAAGAATGCTGTGCAGATGTTTATTTGTGATAATTATGCGATAATTGTTGCTTAAATTATGTTTTTGACATAAAACTATAGCCTAGTGTAAGTATATATTGAGTCGACCTCAGGTAATGGGATAAGGGCAGGCGCATGATGATGATACCGGTTCCGGATAGGGTTACCAATATGAAGTTATTCCGTATTATCCGATAGTTCTGGATAGTTACAGCTGCGGATATTGGAATTTTACAGATTTGTAAAGGAGGAATGCTGAGTGTGGAGATTTTCGTATAATCCCCTTTTGGAGAGGCTTACGTTCGAGTTGTCAGTTCGGCTGGTTGATAGAAAGTTTGTCGTAACGTATCTCATATAAACACCGATCTTATCTGAAATTGTTGGAATCTTTTATATCGGGTTCGGTTACGGTTTTTGATATCTGATAGTTTCGATTACGATTACGGGGCTCCATAACGCCGCTGGTAAAAGCCGGCCAAGGGAGCAGCACCAGCCGCCTTGCCGTGTCATCTAATAGGCTTCAGTATGATCTGTTAAATGGTTTATGAAATTGCTTTTATCTGTCAAATGATACCATTATTTTAATAAACATGAGTCTAAATATTTATATCGTTGCATTTATATTTTTCACATAGAATGATGTAATTTAACCGATTAAAGCAGATTGCACGGTTAGGTTGACTATTCACCAGTGTGAACTTCAGTAAGTTCACTGCTTATTTTGTAAGCTTTCAGGGCAGTGGGCATCAATGCTATTCTGGGCAACTTACCACATCAACGCCAGCCTAGCTACCAAGTTTAATGATTATGGTGTTGTTTGGATGGATTGTTTGTGATAAAAAATATTTAGAAAATAAAAAAAAATATCTAAAGGGTTAGGGTGAAAACCTAGCGTGGATCGTTACCTGAAGAAATTTCGAATTGATGTCATAAAGCGAATACATAGCAGTCTTCACGGCTGGTTTAACCATTAGGCGGCGTAGGCAACTGCCTAGGGCGCCACTCCTAAATGTTAAATAACACTTAAGGCTCTATACAACACATAATGTCAATATTTGATCGATGTTATATGTGTAGTAAGTAAAAATTAACAATCTGTAAAATATGAAATATTTCTCCAGTAGTTTGTTTAGAATTCCACAATTAAAATGCTATGAAGCGGTATAGTCCTTATTTTCACGGCACAAGTAGTGAAGGTGTTGGTATGAATTTATTTATAACTAGCAACCCGCCCTCGCTTCGCTTCGGTTTTAGTCGTTTTACCCGCGTAGTTCCCGTTCCCGTGGGAATACCGGGATAAAATATAGTTTAGTTTACACCCTGATACTATAGCTTTCCATTGGTGAAAAAATTTTTGAAATCGGTCCAGCCGTTTTGAAGATTATCCGGAACAAACAGACAAACAAAATTTTTTAATCTGTATTTTAGGCATAGGTGTCGTGCAAATAACCGTGTGAGCATGAAAAAAGCCTATTATTTTGACATTACAAACAGACACTCCAATTTTATTTATTGGTATAGAATGAGGGCACATGTCATTAAGAAGTAACATCATACCTTTCGTTAATGAAAATTATTATCGAAATGATTTATGCAACACACGTGTTTAATGCATAAGTTCGGTAGCGACACGTTCAGCGTTAAGATAAATATCCAATCGGTTAGGCAAGTACTATTGAATTCTTGGGATGCATTACTATATTTCTTTTTTTTTTGTTGTTTGTGGCTAACGAGCAAACAGCACACCTGATGGTAAGTGAAGTGATACCGTCGCTCATGGACCTTTGCTAAGCCGCTGCCTCTCCTTAAGAAAGTAAAGGGAGTGTGAATGCGTGCAATGAAGTTCAGTGATACTAAAAGCCTACTCAAAATCTGCCACACGGAAACACCCTCAGAAAGTTTGGCTTCCGGCTCTCGCTCACATCAATCAGTCGATTTTCTGCGAGATTGTGGTACTACCCCGGACGAAATGCCCTCGACTGTAGACATGCGACTGTCACCAGTGTGCTCCAAAGAAAATCACCACTTCATCATTTCTAGTTTATTACGTATTCTATAAGAAAGTAAGAGTAATGCTGTCTGACTGTTTCATATTATGACTGTCCTAGGAACATGTCAGGCACGTAAAGAAACATGGGATTATTGTGCCCGCTAGAACAGAGCTTTTTTGGATGTACTTAGCTGTTAGCTGTAGATGGCTTTAACAGCTTTGCATGGACAATGGGTGTGCGCTGAGGGTTCTCAATCCAGAGCTAATGGAGCGTAATGGCACTGCCATGATATACTCGCTGAGTTTTTGATGGTACGTGCATGGCACGTGACGGTGTTGGTCGACAACGTTTTTTTTCCCTGACACGATCATCATAGATATGGTCCATTAATTTTTTTATCATTTTAACAGCATCATTACCTCGGCTCATATGCTACCATTGTTGGGCTCGACTCTCCTTCACAATAGAAAGGAAGTTGACCTAGTATATCATGCCAGTTAGATGACTTGCTATTGGGTTTTATTTCGAAGTATCCTTCGCATACACAGATGTTATATGTATATTATATATATATACTTTACTCATCTTTTACGACACCCATGGGCAATATGGTGGTGAATTGTACTCTTACTTCGTCACCATACTGGAAATTTAGCATGTTTTAATATAGTTCATCACTAAAAAATAACTATTAAATATTTGTAATCTCTTTATAGGTACGTGAAAATGTTGGTGGTCGTCTCCTACTTAGTTATGATGGCGCTGATGATGACCTCACACAATGCTGGATATTTTTCTCCAATCCACGACTGAGTGGCTTCGGCTATGTTACTAACAAGGTAAGACGAACTTATATTCATTTGTGAACAAAAATATACATTGACGATGTCATCTTATAACTAACAACATTACATACAAAACAACGAAATTAAACATATTCACTATTAAATATATAAAGGGGTATTGCTTTTGATATAATGGCAAGGTATGTATATGGCACACAGATTGTCAGCTTCGTCTAAAAACGGCGCTGCTAAGATATGGTCATAAAGATCGATATTCTTGTTAGCATTATCCATAAGGCGGATTAGGCAACTGCCTAGGGGCCCCGCGTCGACTAGGGGCCCCAAGCATGCACCAAGATTGGCAGGTATTGTAATGGTATTGTGGCGAGCTCGGTTTCATTGCCGGGTTTAACCGTAATGTGATGAGCATTTTTTTTAGCTAAATTGTAGTAGTTGTAAATGATAACATATCATTAGACATCGGATTATGTGCACTATCAAAATGCTAAAATATGCATGCAAATATGCATGAAAAAAGGGCGAAATATGCATAAAATATGCACAATCAAAAAACATTTGCAATTAGAATTTGCGTTTATTATTAACACATAATTAAAAATGATTCACATTTATTAGTTACTAGCTTTTGCCCGCGGCTTCGCCCGCGTAAAAATTTACTTGCATATTGAACTATTATCGCAAAGAATATTATCGGCATAAAGAGTATTACATTTCTTAATTTAAGAAATACATAGAGTATTTCTTACGTCTTTCTACGTGTCAATTTTCATCCAAATCTGCTCAACAGTTTAAGCGTGATTGAGTAACAAACATCCAAATATCTTCACAAACTTTCACATTTGAATATTACTTCCAGCCTTGTAGTTCAGATTGCCGTGAAAATACGATGATAAATATGCCTTTCTTTAGTCTCTGATAACGTACTTTTCCATTGGTGAAAAAAAAAAATATATCAATCAAACATCCGCAGTTTCATTCACGTAGAAATTCCCATGCCAATACCGAGATAAAAAATGCCTATGTTACTCGCTGATATTATAAATTTACACACATACCAAAAAAAAAATAATATAAATCCCAGAAATATCAGAGATATAAATTGCCTATGTTACTCGCTGACAACATAGGTAGCTTTCCATTGGTGAAAGAATTTTAAAAATTGCTCGACATCCCCCGGTATAGTTCTCGTTCCTGGCCAAATAATTTCACTGATAATATAGCTTTTCATTAGTGAATTAATTTTTAAAACCATTAAATTCCCGTGATTTCACCGACATTATACTCGATCCCGTAGGAATATCGGGATAAAATAAATAGGCTTAAATATGTTACTCGCTTAAAAATAGCTTTCCATTAGTGAAATAATTTTAAAATCGACTTGATTCAGCCACACCGGGATAAAATATAACCTGGGATAAAATATAGTCTAAGTTATTTCTTATGTACGACTGGTAGACCTGATGGTAAAATATAATCAATATCGGTCCAGCCATTTTGAAGATTACCTGTCACGAATAGACAGACAGACAAAAAAATTTGGACCGTATTGTGTGAGCATAAATAAAACCTATTATTTTGATAGACAAACAGACGCTTCAAATTTATTTATTTGTAGAGATAGAAACTTGGAATAATATCTTGATTGTAACTTACTGTCTGGTAGCTGCTAGAAATATTACCACGCTTTCATTGTTCGTGGGTGTCGCAAAATACTACTAAGACAAAGATTTACATCGACCTGGACCGGTGATGCCGTCTGGCCAACAATGTCGTGCGCCAGGTCATAAAATGTTGCTAGAACCTTTGCAATATATCTACGATGGCAGAAGAGTACCTACATATCGCGTCGATCCAAAGTAATTAGGATAAGAGCAAGATAATGATGATATATCATTGGCTGGGTGTCTTCGACTATATGTGTTTTATCCTTTTGGGGCAGCCCAAAATTGTTTCTTAGTGAGTGCTTACCCCAAATAACCGATCGGTATACAAAATTTCACATTCTTAGGCCCGGTATCTTTGGCTATACACTTTCACCCTCTTAGGGGTTGAATTTCCAAAAATTCTTTGTTAGAGCTCGCTTATCCTTGCCAAAAATTTTTTCATAGTGCTTGGTAAGTGAGCACTAAGAAAATCTGGAGGTAATCCAAGAAAGCCGACCGTGTACTAAAATGATCCTTCCTAGGCTCAGTGATTTCGGTTAAACACTTTTCACCCCCTTAGGGCTAAAATTGCAAAAATCTCTCTTTCCCCAAGAAAGGAAACTTTATACAAAATTCCATGTTTCTAGGCCTAATGATTTCGGCTATATATTTTGCACCCCTTTAGGAGTTGATTTTAATAAAATAATTTCTTAGAGCTCACTTACAACAAAAGAAAGAGAATTGCATAGAAAGTTTTACGTTCCTAGCTCCAAGAGTTTCGTCTATACGCTTTTCAACCACTTAAGGGGGTGATTTTCCAAAAATCCTTTGCTAGTGCTCGTGCACCCCAAGAAATACGATGGTGTAAAAAAATTCGTTTCTAGGCCCATTGTTTCGGCTGTATGCTTTTTGTTATTTTGGGAGTTGAATTTCATCCCCATGTAAGTGAAACTACCAAAACGCTAGAACGAATATTTATTTATTTATTATCAGGTGCCTTAATACGAAGATTCACGGTTCTATCATCGAAAATGACGAATTTCCATACAAAATATCATCCCCTATTTCAACCCTTTATACCCATTTTTTCGCAATAAAAAGTAGCCTATATCCTTTTTCAAGCTTTAGTCCATCTCTGTACTAAATTTCATCAAAATCGGTTTAGACGCGAAAGACTATATGTTTTTCACCCCCTTAAGGGGGTGAATTTCCAAAAATCCTTTGCTAGTGCTCGTGCACCCCAAGAAATACGATGGTGTAAAAAAAACACGTTTCTAGGTCCAGTGGTTTCAGCTGTATGCTTTTTGGTATTATAGGGGTTGAATTTCATCCCCATGTAAATGGTATTTCCAAAACGCTTGAGCGAATATTTATTTATTTATTATTAGGTGCCTCAATACAAAGATTTGTGGTTCGATCATCGAAAATGACGAATTTCCATACAAAAAGTCATCCCCTATTTCAACCCCTTATACCCATTTTTTGCGATAAAAAGTAGCCTATATCCTTTCTCAAGCTTTAGTCCATCTCTGTACCAAATTTCATCAAAATCGGTTTGGACGTGAAAGACTATATGTTTTTCACCCCCTTAAGGGGGTGAATGCCCAAAAATCCTTTGCTAGTGCTCGTGCACCCCAAGAAATACGATGGTGTAAAAAAAATACGTTTCTAGGCCCATGGTTTCGGCTGTATGCTTTTTGTTATTTTGGGAGTTGAATTTCATCCCCATGTAAGTGAAACTACCAAAACGCTAGAACGAATATTTATTTATTTATTATCAGGTGCCTTAATACGAAGATTCACGGTTCTATCATCGAAAATGACGAATTTCCATACAAAATATCATCCCCTATTTCAACCCTTTATACCCATTTTTTCGCAATAAAAAGTAGCCTATATCCTTTTTCAAGCTTTAGTCCATCTCTGTACTAAATTTCATCAAAATCGGTTTAGACGCGAAAGACTATATGTTTTTCACCCCCTTAAGGGGGTGAATTTCCAAAAATCCTTTGCTAGTGCTCGTGCACCCCAAGAAATACGATGGTGTAAAAAAAACACGTTTCTAGGTCCAGTGGTTTCAGCTGTATGCTTTTTGGTATTATAGGGGTTGAATTTCATCCCCATGTAAATGGTATTTCTAAAACGCTTGAGCGAATATTTATTTATTTATTATTAGGTGCCTCAATACAAAGATTCGTGGTTCTATCATCGAAAATGACGAATTTCCATACAAAATGTCATCCCCTATTTCAACCCCTTATACCCATTTTTTCGCGATAAAAAATAGCCTATGTCCTTTCTCAAGCTTTAGTCCATCTCTGTACCAAATTTCATCAAAATCGGTCCAGTGGTTTAGACGTGAAAGCGTAGCAGACAGACAGACAGACAGAGTTACTTTCGCATTTATAATATTAGTAAGGATTGTTATTATTATAATATAATATTTAAAAAACCATAAATAATTAAAACGTAAATAATAAACTTTTGAGAGTAAACAGTAATATATTTTCCAGGTCTTCTGCAACTAGTGACGTTTGTCACTTAATATTAATTCATAGGCAGAAAATTATCTTTTAATGTCAACTGACGTTACCGAACTGAACCTAAAACTTGGCGCCATTTCTGCAGTGACCTTTTCAGGCACATTTTGTCTGGGTTTTTACACAAAACTGCACTAATTTACCATGAACTTTTTGCCATAGTGAACTCAGAAGGGCGTTACTCTGTTCAATAATTTTTCTATTATTTCCAAGGACTGGCACAGAGGAAATTTTTAGTTTCTAATTTCTCAATTGCATCGGGTATATTGCTGAAATGTGTTGCAATAACAGCAATATTTTTTTTTATTAAACACTCCTCAAATGCCAGGCGGAAGTATCGACGGACGTGTCGATTACATAATACAGTATGCCAAACATCTATATCTAACTATTGAAATAAGCACTATTAGTGAAAATGTCCCAAAATATGCAATCATCATCATCTTGCTCTTATCCCAATTACTTGGGGTCGACGCAATATGTCATCTGTTTTGACATATTGCAAAAAGTTTCGGCAATGACTTTTATGACCGGCCGCCTGCCTGACGTCAACCCTCCTTGGGAATGTAATCGTTGACCCAAATGGTACCAGATGGAGTTGGTCCGGGTCAATATAGGGCTCTTAGTCGTCTTTTACGACACCCACGAGCAAAGCAAGGGTTGGTAGTATTTGAAGCCGCTACCACACAATATGCAATAACATTATAATAGTAGAATTATATGCATTTGTATATGCAAACATGCAAATGCATATAATCCGATGTCTACTTATCATCAATTTTATGCCAGCCAGATTTTCTTGACTTAGATTACCTAAAAAAAAGCTCATCAATACTTCAAACCGATTCGATACCAAAGTATTGATACTTTTCCCAAGTATCGAATGTTAGTGTTTTATATTACTAGTAGTAGTATCCAATGGAGTATATCGATTTGTCTCTATATTATAAGATATCACTTTCTCTGAGATTTCCTAACAAAAAGAGAAAGAGTTTACGAAAAGAGGCCCGTAGAATTGCATTGCCTAGGGGCCCAGGTAGGATTAATCCGGCCCTGGTTAACTGTTGACGTTGAGACTCGTTCCGTACACATTCACAATTTAGATATCATTAACTAAATTACAAGTTACTAAGCAGCCCTCTCCATAATACGAGGAATATTGACCTACTATACCACGCTGGTCGCAATTGGTTTGTATAGGATTTTATTTCGAGTTTTACTTCTCTTGCATAGATGTTATATGCCATATTGTATCCCTTAGTCGTGTATAACGACACCCACGGGTAAAAGAGATGGTGGTGAATTGTATTCTTACTCTGTCACCACACGGGAATGTATAATGTATTTTCATAATCTATACCAATAAATAAAATTGGAGTGTCTGTTTGTAATGTCGAAATAATAGGCTTTTTTTATGTTCACACGGTTATTTGCACGACACCTATACTTAAAATAGCAATTAAAAAAATTTTGTCTGTCTGTCTGTCTGTCTGTTTGTTCCGGGTAATCTTCAAAACGGCTGGACCGATTTCAAAAATTCTTTCACCAATGGAAAGCTATAATATCAGGGCGTAAACTAAGCTATATTTTATCCCGGTATTCCCACGGGAACGGGAACTACGCGGGTAAAACGACTATAACCTATAACCGAAACGAAGCGAGGGCGGATTGCTAGTAATAATATATTATTGTTGCAATAAGATACAATAAAATTTGTCGACCTATTTATATTAAAAGCATATGACGTCATCGCTCTGTAAGCGTTACTTGATCGTAAACTATTTGCATTAGGCAGTCTTGTTTACCGATAAGGTACTGTTTAACATTGTTTCAAATCGTTGTCTTTCAACTAAGATATTTGTTAAAGAATGACTAATTTGTAAGCAATAGCCGATTTGATTTCTTGTGATGACGAAGTAAGTAATCTTAAAAAATGACTACGGGATATATTCCTTCACTTGCATATGTGTTATATACATATTATAATACTAGCAATCCGCCCTCGCTTCGCTTCGGTTATAGGTTATAGTCGTTTTACCCGCGTAGTTCCCGTTCCCGTGGGAATACCGGGATAAAATATAGCCTAGTTTATGCCCTGATATTATAGCTTTCCATTGGTGAAAGAATTTTTGAAATCGGTCCAGCCGTTTTGAAGATTACCCGGAACAAACAGACAGACAGACAAAAATTTTTTAATTGCTATTTTAGGCATAGGTGTCGTGCAAATACGGTTCGTGTGAGCATGAAAAACGCCTATTATTTTGACATTACAAACAGACACTCCAATTTTATTTATTGGTATAGATGTATAGGTAGTCCTCGTACTTACGGCATGTTAGGTTCTCGAAATACGCGACGCAAATCGAAACGACGTTAGTCGAGACATTTTTTCCATATGTTTATATGTATGTAAAACTCAAGGGTTAGGATCCACACAGATTCAAATTTAAAAAAAAACTGCTTTTATAGCTAAGGATATAAGTACATACTGTATTATCAGAAGTAAATTCTTAAAATAATTATACATATATGTACTAATGAAAATGCTAGTTATTTTTAGTATTCGTGTGTTATTAATTTTAATAATAATACTTTAATATGTAATCAAAATATGTAATGAGAAATAATAAATTAATCTTTTGGCTTAAAAAACTATCACCCCTACGACTACAACCCCACGGACATTGACCTCGCGACAAGTGATTTCTTCTATGGTCGAAATCGAAACAATTGACGTATGCTTGAGGAATAGTGTGAAAAGAATGGTCGACGTAACTTGAAACGATGTAAGTCGAGGACTGCCTGTATATAACATATATGCAGGAGAAGGAAAACTCGAAATAAAAACTTATATTAACCTTTCTGAGCAGCGCAATTTCTCTCCTTTTTGGAGAGGCTATTGTAGAGGGCATATAAGCTGAGATGATAAGGACAGTGATGATTACGATGATACATATATCGCTTGTTATAAATATTAATAGGCTGCTTTTTGGTCGTTTGCAGGGTTCACCATGGCAGTTCAAGTATCCAGGCAAAGTAAATAAGTTTTCCTGCAAGAACAAGTTAAGTACACAGTTGCGTCAGAGCGCCGAGGAGTCCATCAAGGAGCCTACACCAGCTGATTTATTTTTGGTAAGTTGCAATAATAAAGCTTCAAAAGTATATTGATGTGAAACATCTATAGGCGAGGTTGAACCTGATTGTAGTCGTGGCGTAAACAGCTCATGGCGCATGGCGTTACGACGTTACGGATCGACAATAGTCCAGGAATAGGATAGGTTAATAGGTGGAAAATTTACGTAATATGCTTGTTTGTCAAAATGGCAAATATCGTGTGGCAGGCTGCCAAATCTGTGAATATTTATTTAATTTCGTCTGTCCATGCAGATCTCAGTTAATCAAAACATCGTGACGTTTTTTCATAAATATTTACGTTTATACAACTAGTTATATGTCATGAAAATTTAGCAATACTAAAACGCGTGCTTACTTATTTTTATGTTAGAGTATTTGTGTTTAAGTACGACATGTTGTGACGGAGTAAGAATACATTTCGACACGCCCACTCTGGCCTGTGGGTGTCGTATAAGACGACTAAGGGATTAAATATCCATATAACATCTGTGCAAGAGAAGGAAATCTCGTAATAAAGTCCTATACCAACACCTCTGACCAACATGATTATAGCAGGTCAATTCCTCTCCTATTGGGGAGAAGACTTGAGCCCAAGAGAAAAGAATGTGTTTAAGGAATACAATGGATTGTTTTATTTCCATACTAATTTTACAAATTGTTAATTTGCTAAAATCTAATGTAGTTCGTCACGATTCCATAACAAATTTCTGTCGAAGTTTCAAGTTTCAATAGTTACCGCTCGGCGTTGATGGGTCAGGTCAACCTGGTCCTGTATCCATGTATAACGTTTACAGGATTTTATTTCGAGACTTCCTTATTTTATTATGTTTTATTAGAAAGAAAATCATTTATTTGGGCTCTACAGCATGCTTTTGTAAAAAAATCTCTTATCAGCTACTATATTACTCAATTTAAAAAAAAAGCTTAAATCTGAAAATATAACTGTTTAAATGAACCATATTGGCAAATACATATTTATTAATTAATTTTTATTTTTCAGTCAAATCAAAACCTAGAATCTCACAACTTTGTTAGCGGCATGAAGGTCGAGGCTTTAGATCCACAAGACATGAAGTGCATTCGTCCCGCAACCGTCAACAAAGTCTTCAACAATTTCCACTTTTTAGTAGTTTTAGATGATAACAGCGAAGATTACGAAGACTCCAAAATGGCTTGGCTATGCGACTCCAAATATCCATACATATACCCAATAGGATGGGCTCAGAAACATGGTATACCATTTAGAACTCCGAAAATATGGAAGGAAGGTGACTTCGATTGGGATGAATACTTAACAATGACATCATCAGTACCAGCTCCTGAATATTGCTTCGGTGCCAAAGCACTTTGGAAAGGAATTGAAGTAAATATGAAGTTAGAAGCAGTTAATCCACAAAACCATGAAGAAATTCACGTCGCTAATATTGAAGCGATAACAGAGCATATGGTTTGCGTGGAACTATTACCTATTGGTGAGAAATATTGGTATGCACAAGAAAGCGATTTACTATTCCCAGCTGGTTGGTGCGATAGTAACGATTATGCTCTACACATTCCTGATACAACAGAAAAAGAAGAACCTAAGCAAGTAGAAGAGAAGCCGGTTCCCATTGAAGTGAAATCTTCCGATGATTGGTGTGATAGAATCTTTTTTAATTATAAGTGTTATGCGGGACCTTCTATTAGTAGAAATAAGTTGTCTCAATTACCAAAACATGTTGGGCCTGGGCCATTGTCACTGGTGCTTAAAGAAGTGCTAAATAAGATAATATCGGCTTCTTATAAGCCTGCTAAGTTGTTGAAGGATTGGGAGAAGGAGGGACCACCGGAGGAAGGGATGAGGCTTGAGATGTTAAGAGCAAAGTGAGTATTATTTTTATTTATCAAATCAAATTATTTATTCTATATAAGCTCCTTAAGTATTGTCAAATTTACACATTGACTGAAACAATCTAATCCACCTCCGGATCGGCACGCGGCCGGTCACAAACTGAGGAAATCCAATAAGAAACTCAGCGGGCTGTCACTTAAAAAAATCTTATCAAGGAAATTGTATGTATACAACATAGACGCTGCCGTCCATTGGTAGGGAGATGCTCGACAGCATCAGGAACTGGGACGCGGTCGCCGCCTTCAGTGAGGCAGTCGTCTCACCGAAGGAGTCGGTAGAAAATGCGCGAGAGGAACTCCTCTACGGCGACACTCCTCTACTGCCTGATGCCGCCCTAGCTGGGGCTGCGGGTGACTGGATCGGAGAATAGTCAGTCACCCGAAGAGACGGACCGCGTGAGGGCGACCGATGTCCCTGACGGGGCATAGAGAAGGAAGGTACCCGGAAAGGTATCCCGCCGGGCTGACCATGGATGTCGAGGAACTTGGTACCGGTGGTCGGCTCAATGGCGAAGAGGAGGGAATATGGCAGATAAACCCTATGCCATACCCTCCAATTATGGCGGCGACAGGAGCCCAACAGTGGGACTTATCTGAGCCGAGATGATCATCATGATGTACCATCATGACCCCATGCGTTATACGTAATAAATGAATGTAAATTTGTAATATCTTCGTCTCAGCTCATAAAAGTCCCACTGTTGGGCTCGCGCCGCCTCCGCAATAGGAATTGACCTATTTTATCAAGCTGATCAGACGTGTTGATATAATTTTTTTTTTTGAGTTTTTCTTTTGTTGCATAAACGTTATACGCATTATAGTTGTCTTTTACGACATCCACGGTTAAAATAGGGCGTGGTGAATTATATTCATACTACGTAAACATATTTATAAATTAATTAATAATATGTTATAGGTTAAAGTCGAGCACGTATCATGCGTACGTGCCGATAGCGCGCTCATCGGCGCAGGTATCAACCTTCTGCCGTGAAGTTTGCGTGAGGCTGCAAGCGTGCCCTTGCCTGTTCGGACCCGACGAGTACTCGGATTTGTGTCCCAACGATTGCCAACATGTCGACAAGTCTACATTCCGTAAGCTTATTTAACACTATGGCTAGTTATCTTTATATTTAAATTTCGTCTGTACGTGTGTATGTCACTGAATTTCTCCTAAACGGCCTGGCCGATATAGATGAAAATTTTGTACGTTATCCTGGCGATTCGAGAATGGTTTAGATTCACAATTGGACCCGGTAGGTGGCGCTGCTGTTGATTTAATTTCATGTTTGAACAGAACAACGTCTGTTGGGTCAGCTAGTATGAAGTTATTTAATACTAGTATTTGCCTGCAGTTTCGCCTGCGTAGTTCCCGTGGGAATCATCATCATCATTACCATCATTCAACCTCTCGCCGTCCACTACTGGACGTGTTGACACTGACTGACACTGCTGGCTTTTTCTTCTTTTTTTCCTTTACCAAGTGTGTTCCTGTGCAGCTTGCATCCAACAACGCCCAGCAACTTTCATCAGGTTGTCGGTCACCCTCCTCCTCTATGCTTCGTCGTCAATACGTCAGTACAATACGTAGGCGTGCGGCCTGCATATTGCGATTTCAGCTTGCGAATTCTTCATCCTGTGTGGTTCTTTTTTTTTTTAAATCCAATGGTGGCAAACGAGCAAGCAGCACACCTGATGGTAAGTGATACTGCCGCACATGGACCTTTGCAATACCAGGGCCACAGCCAGGCTGTTACCTACCGTGAAGAAAATACTCTTCTTAAACCTCGTTTAAATAATGAGTTCTCCCGTGAGAATACTGGAGATAAAAATATAGCCAATGTTACTTGCCGATAGTTTTCCATTTTTGTATTTTTTAAATCATTTTAGTTGTTTAGTCGTGAAAATGTAAGAAACAAACTCACATTCGCCGTTATAATATTATTCGCATTGAATAATACTATGATGTTTTTTTCACTCATTATCAGCACAGCTCATATATGTTGTTTACATGGTTGGGTTCGAGCTTCCTCCAAAATGGAAGGGAAATTGACCTACCTATACCATGCTGATCAGAGATATTGATATAGGGTCTCTTGCGTACATAGATATTTTACGACACCCACGGGTAAGAGGGGGGTTGTGAATTGTATTATTACTGCGTGTTATGTTCGCAGACGTGAGTTGAGCAATTATAACGCAGACTTGATATAACCGTTTATTACGTTTAAACACAAAGTGCTGGTAATGTAAGTGGACACTTGTGGTACCGCTCGCGGCTCTGTGCGGACTGTCGCTGTGCAACATGCATGATTGTCGGTAGCACTAACTATTAACATTATTAATATAATTAGAATATAAATAAGTGGGTACAATACAAAAAATACAATAACTTAAAACTATAACATATGAGCGTCGCCAACACTGCGTCAACACACGGAAAGACATTCAACATGTCATCATCATCCCAGCTCATATACGTCCCACTGCTGGGCTCGAACCGCCTCTGCGATAGGAGGGGAATTGACCTTACTATAGCATGCTGGTCAGACAGGTTATTTCAAGTTTTCCTCTTGCATAGATGTTATATGTGTATTATATCACTTAGTCGTTTTTCACGAGATCCGCAGGCAAAGTAGGAAGTGGTGAATTGTATTCTTATTCCGTCACCACACGGAAACATTATTTAACATATATTTAACAAGACTTACATCCAGACTCAGAACAACAATTGTGGATCGTACAAAGTATTGTTCTTCGTGGGAATCGAACCCATGACACTGGTAGAGTGGATATCTTCACCACTACGCCTCCTATGCAGTCATGTTTTCTTGTTGGTATAGTAGGTAAATTGCCCTTCCATTGCGAAGGAGCCCCCAGGCCCCACAGTGGGACTTGTGCGGGCCGGGATGATTATGATATGTTATAAATATATGTTTATAGAGTCCCCCGTAATACAAGAATTATTGCCTTACTGACAGGCAGTTGCCTAATAAAAACAAGTATGACGTAGTAATTATATTATATTTATACAAATATTACGATTTCAACTTTTCAGATAATGGTACAGAACGCCGTGGCAGGCCTAAAGGTAGTCTGAATGGACGTAGGAAAAAGAAAAAGCCTGCTCAAGAGAAAAAAGAGAAGGAAAGAGAACCACAACCATTGCAAGAATCTGAAAGCAATAAAGATGTTGAATCAGTTGAGAGCGAACATAGCGCTGGCTCCACTCCACCATCAGAACAAGGCACCAGACCAAATTCACCTGACAGCGGTGAATACAAACGCAGCCAAAGACGTAAACGCGACGCTAAAAATAGCTACCCGAAAATGGAGATGAAAACGCGTGGTGCCAAACTTCCAAATTTCGCTCTTCAAATGAAAGAAGCTCATTGGAACAAGAAAGATGTAGAAACTATATATAATAATACATGCGCGAAGAAGCAGAATTCTCCTGACAGCGACACGGAGAATGAGACCAACGAAAGCAGTTCCAATTCCCGTGATGCTAAAAATATTTCTGACGTATCAGATTCTGAAGAACCTGAACTGAAGAAGCTCAAATTTCATAGCTACGATCCTTTACCATCTGATAATAAAATGTTTGAAAAAGATATGGCTATGTCTTGGATGAAAGGGAAGCTGAAATTATCACCGAATCCTTTAGATTGGTCCGTTGATGATGTATACGCTTATTTGAGTAATACAGAGGACTGTAAACTCATCGCTGATAAGATGAAACAGGAGGAGATTGATGGTCAAGCCTTTGTTATGCTAGATCTTCATGTTATCAGAGAATTTCTGCATATGAAGAAGGAATTTGCTCTACAGCTCAGTAAACATATAGCTATGATTAGATGGTATATAATTAATTTTGAAGAGAACGGTGAATCGTGATTGTTCCTTATTATTTGTCTAGTCCACAATAAAGTATTTGTTGAATTGTATTTATATTTATTTGTGTGGTGCAGTAAAAATAAACTTTACCAGCCCCTAGCTTGAGCATTGATGTCGCAAAGGAAGAGCAAGGAATATAATATGCATGCATATACCTTTTATAGCCTGTGGTGAAGGAGTAAGAATACAGTTCACTATCCCTCTCTTACCTGTGGACATCGTAAAAGACGACTAAGGGACACTACATGCAGATAATATTTAAGCAATAGAAGGAAAACTTGAGCCAACACGCCTGACTAATGCTATATAGTAGATCAATTTTCCTTCCGCAGTAAAGAAGGCCCGAACTAAACAGTGGGACTTACATGGGCTGAGATGATGGTAACATTTATGCAAGAGATGGAAAACTCGAAATGAAACATATGCCTGACCAGCATGATATAGTAGGTTAATTTCACTCTTGTGGAGTAGGCTCGAGCCTAGCAATCTGATGTAAATGAACTTTGATAATCTGATAATGTAGCTTTTCACTGTTGATTTTCACTATGGGTTCAGTGGTTTAGGCAAGAAAGCGTAACAAACAAAACAAAGAATTTTGTTTTCGCATTTATTATATATGGTGAGGAGGACATTACGATTTACGAAATTTTTTGCATATAAAGTTACATAATTTAGATATGAAGGACTTTTCAGTTTCATGATAATTAGTAAATTCCTCACTAAGATGTATATTTCTCTTGGCATATGAAACTTTTACAGGTATATCTTCATCAGAGCCAATATTATCGTTTCGTTCTTGTTGTACATATTTCTCTAGTTCCTTCTTCTTCGCGGCTAGTTTATTTAGGTTTTCCGCTGATGCTACATATTTGCTATCATCAAAGCGATTGGAGGGCTCTTTAATATTTATTTCTGATAATAAATTGCGATCTGTCATTTTTATCTGCACACATGGAGCTCTGCTTAACAGATAAATATTTAACACTTCATCTTTCATATCCGAATTTAATTTTACCGTTTTATTATCATCCATTGTAGAATCAGTTGAGTAATCATAATTTTTGTAGGCCTCTACGACTCCCTGTAGGCTACCGTCAAAAGACTTAACGTTAAAAGTCCTTGCGTTTATTTCCTCTAGATTTTTTATGTGTATTTCTTTATTGTTTTCATCGCTAGTTGAAATAATAGATTCCTCATCGGTTCTTTTGTTATTATGCAGCGTCTTGGTGCTATTAGTTTTGATGTTAGATGGACTAATTCCATTTGATATGGAACTCTCTGATGACATAATATGTTGAATTGTATCTTTAATAAAATCGTCCATATCCGCAATAGCCTCTTCTTGATTTTTTTCAAGAATCTCATGAAATCTTTTCTTATACAGTTCGAAGTCTCGCATCGAGGTATAGAAATTATCGAATATTTCTTGAACAGTAATTTTAAAGAAGTTTATATGTGACTCCAAATAACTAATGGTGTTCTTGTGCATTTCGAGTTCTTGAGATGTGTTTTTTAATATGTTCATTTCAATTTTGTCAATATCAGAATTCGTTAACGATGCCTTATCTGTAGAATCACTGGTAGCAGTCAAATCTTTAACAGGCAATGCGTCATGCTCGTAATTCTTATAATATTCACGAAAACTCAGCAAATTGTGGATTTCAATTTGCTTCACATCATTTGTTATCAATTGTCTCTGTCTCCCGACGTTCACATCAGATTTGTATCTGATATTCGATAGATTATTAGATTTCGAAGTGCAGAAACTATTTCGCACTGACAAGAATTGCTCAGAATCGCCTGTAAATAGAGTTGGAATTAATAAACCCCTTAACTATAGAGAAACCTGCTGGCTTACCCGTTTCTAAACATTATCCTGGACGTTTTATAATACTGGAAAAATCACTACACCGATATATTCACGCAATTCAGACCATATTGGGTTCGAGCCTTTGCCGCTATGGGAGGGTAATTGATCTATCCTATACCACGCTGATCAAACCTGTTGGTACCGTATAACCGGTAACCGAACCCTAAGTCGAGTTTGCCTTTTCTTGCAGTGAGCTTAGCTGCAGATTTTATACCTTAGTCGTCTTGTACGACAACCAGGGGCCAGGTAGGGGCTGGTGAATCGTATCCTTAGTCCATAACCATATATGGGATACTTTTAATGCATATAACAGCAGATAAGCCTGTAGACCACCTGATGGCAAAATATATTCCTAGACTCACTCGAAGGTAACCGCATCATTGGCATTACTACACTCTGAAGAGGACTGATGGAATCCTAAGACAATTTATAGACATATTATATCCAAAGCAGAGAGGCTTTTTGAGTAGTATTCCTAGCTTAGATTTGTATATCAAATTCATAAGAGAGTGCCATAAATAATATAAATACCTTTATCCATGTTTCGCATAACGCAGATGGTTGGAACTGGCATTAAAATATTTGAAGGTAAAAATATCAATAATTATTTTTTAACTAATTAACAACATTTATCAATACAATAACCATAATTTATTAGAATTTATTCAAAAATACACATAATTGACGTTAATTTTTCAAACTTCTAAAGAATAAGCAGAGATAATTTCAAATTGCCCGCGTAGTATAAAAAACTACAATGAGTTTTCACCATAGATGCTAAAAATAAGATGGTTTAACCAATTTATTTACCACATTGCGCATTCTTATTTTGCATTGAATAAATCTGTTATTCGAGTATCTATTTCTTATCCTTAACTTTCATAGAAGTCACTATATTTCTTGTTCTAATAAAAGAGATTACCTACATCTTAATCCTCATCACATTTCTCCCTCTCATCAATCTTCAAATCACACATCACGTAACAACTAATCTTTCTTTGGTAACAACTCAAAAAGAAATACAATAGGTACTTATTAGTAAATTGCTTAAAATCAAATCAAACAAAATTTTAGTGGACTTGCAAATTTTAATTTTTAAACGGTTCATTTTCTCTATGGTCCCTTAGAAAGAATTGAAAATATTTTGTTTCTTATAGGTGTGAGCAAGATGTCATTAAAACTGCCATGGACAAGAGCTGTCTTTTGTTCATCTATAACATGTCAAGGCAGTCATTGAACCGTCAATTGTTGAACGAACGAACGACAGCGAATCTCAGAGGCCCCGCCTTTAAAAATCCGTATTTATTATTTCAGTTGGCTTTCGCGATGATATTGTTATAAAAATAATTACATAGGTAATTTTTCTGTTATATAAAACAATCTATATCTAGTCTTATTCATGGTTTATATGCAATAATATTAACAGAATGTAATTATTGATTTGTCTTGTAAAGCAACAAAATTCAACAAATAGTGAGATTGTGCGGTGTTATAGCGTTAGCTTAACGTGAAATTGTGTAACTTTAAGATCTTAGGGATTTGCGGTACTTTTCGGGCTTACGAAGCAAGGTTTTGTGTCATAAGAGGTCAAATATAAGTGTATTTGCTTGTTACTATTTTTAGTGGATGTTGTCATTGTGGTCCAAGCTTTATTCGGATTAGGTCATCGTGTGCGGTGAACATGTGTGCCGGAGAAATGTGTTACACTATGTTTTAAAGTAGTTTATTTCATTTCTTGTTAGGTAAACAAGTACTACTAAATAGGAGACCTGCGAAGATGGGTACAAGAATTTTGTGTTTCGTCGCTCTATTAACATGTTCGGCGGCTTTATGTAAGTATCAAATATTTACGTGAATGTTTATTGTATGTAATATTACCTTGTGCATATTATGATTGTATACTTTCATGCAAAACATGGTTCATTCAACACTTGCTTTAGTTGTTTGTTCATAGATGAAATTCAGAAATTATAAAAATATTTGTTTGGAAACAAACTGTTGATCTAAGATTCGTAACGCTTGCTGTCGTATAAAAACGGTTGAGCCTGTTTTGAAATAACTGTACAATCAATGCAAAATATTACATAAAATTTATTTATATTTTTTTGCTTTAGAATTCACGAATTTAAAAAATGTTTTGTAGCCATCCAGTACACTTTTTTAATATATATTATCTATGTGTAATAATTGATCTGTGTGGTGACAGTGTAAGAATACAATTCCTCACCTTGCCCTTGGGTGTTGTAAAAAACGACAGCAAGAGAAGCAACACTCAAAATAAAACCCTATACCAACATGTCTGACCAGCATGGTATAGTAGGTCATGTTGCCTGCTATTTGGGCTGTAGCTCAAGCCCAGCAGTGGGATGTGTATGAGCTGAGATGGTGAATTATTGTAAATGCCTGTTGTTATGTGCTCGTCTTACATCTCACAGGAATACTGCATTTATAATCTCATAACTAATTCTAGGCCTAACCTTGAGCTCATATAAAATACAAATCAAAGTCAGCTATACTTTAAAGGAGTTCTTACTCATAGGTATTCTTGATTCATAATATATCTTAATTTAGCACTGTATTCCAGATTTGTAATTGACAACATTGTTTTGTCCTTGCTGAGCCTCTGATGAACATTTTGATGTCATAGAATGAATTTAGCTCTGACAAGCTTACTTAAAAATGTTTTGTGATTAATACAATCTGAGATGAAATATTGAATGGGTTTGCACATCTTACAATATCAATTACAAAAAAAATAATTGCATTAACTTTCAGCACTGTTAACAATTCTTGAGCAATTTGAAAGAAAATGGGTTTACATTATAGATTTTTCTTTAAAAGACAACACCTTCCATTAAGGAAATAATCCTCGTATTGCAGGGGATTTGACAAACATATAATTTAAATGACACATTATATGCAGGTTCAGAACAACAATTTATTGATCATACAAAGTATTATCCTATCTTATTCAACAATACAGATGGATGGCAGGTTGGGGCCATAACCAATACTCCATAAGTGTATTAATATCTATGTCTATGTATGCAAAGCATTATTGAGACTAAAGTTCATATTTTTGCAAATTAAATATGTATAAATTCATCATTATATAGCCCCATTACTAGGCCTGAGCTTCCTTCACAATAGGAAATTCACACAATATACCACGATTGTCTATACGGTTTACTATAGAAGTTTACTTAGTCTTTCCTCTCTTGCAGAAATATTTTATGTATATTGTATTATTTAGTCCTTTTTAAAGATGTGCAAGATATGAGTAAATTGTGTTTTTCTTCATCATCATAATCATCACAGTCCACATATGACCCACTGCTGGGCTCGAGCCTCATCCACTATGGGAGGAAATTGACCTACTAAATCATGCTGGTCAGCCGTGTTATGGAAATTTGTTTTGAGTTTTCCTCGTCTTGTATAGATCTTATATGCATATTATATCCCTTAGTCGTCTTTTACTACATCCACGGACAAGATATGGTATGGTTGTGTTCTTACTCCATCACCTCATGAAAATACTTAAATTACATAACATATAATATGTACAGACTTATAAATAACAATACATATGGTAACGGAGTAAGAATACAGGAGGGTGTCGTAAAAGACGACTAAGCAATTTAATTTACAAATAACATCTATGCATGAAATGGAAAACTCACAATAAAATCGTAAACCAATATGTCTAACCATCTCTCTCTCTCTCTCTCTCTCTCTCCCATTTTCTAGAGGAGATATAGGCCCAGTAGTAGGACATACATGATCTAAAATAAAAATGTTTATTATAAATAAAGTAACTATCAATTTAAAAACAATAACTCTTTGTGTATTCTACACAAAACTATGCCATGTCATTGTATGCAAAATCAATAGTTTGCATAATTTTTCGTTTTGTAACTATTGTTTTGTCATTATGTATCTATATCATGTTTATTGGCAGTGCTCACATAGGGATGAGAACTAGATGTGGGTGCCAATTACAATACAATGATGAAATGTTCAGTTCCATTTTATTTTAAATTTCATTAGTGCAGAAGATATTTTAAATTTATATATTAACATTACACAAGACTGCCTGTCTTTTGCATGCATTAAATAAATGTGCATAGAGTAATAGGAAATAATGTGGATTATTGTACCTGACCGCCAACACTTCTGACCAGCATGGTATAGTAGGTCAGTTGCCCTTTTATTGTGGAGGAAACTTGAGCTCAAAAGTTGGATATCATCATCATCATCGCAGCCCACATACGTCCCACTGTTGGGCTCGGGCCTCCTCCACAATGGAAGGGAATTTGATCTACTATACCATGCTGCTCAGACATGTTAGTATAGGTTTTCATTTCGAGTTTTCCTTCTCTAAAAGTTGGATATACATATGAGTTAAAATTATGATGATGAATATTGGTTCCCTTTACAAGATCATATTGAAAATTCATTAATATCTTGATCTAACTTAATATTTTTAAAATTTGGATAATTTTTTGTAAAGTAGTAAAAAAAAAACTCGGTTACAAATCGAAAAATTTACTATATGTGGGCGTGCCACTGATTGATTATAGGAAATCCTTACTAACCATTGTACTAATTCAAATAGAATAGTTAGTTATGTATAATAATCAAATTATCTTACAAATGCTCATCTAAAGGAATGTTTTATTGTGATATCCTTACATTATTTATACATAACATTATTGATTACTTTTTGTTAATTCAGCATTTGACTTGATAAACTATTTATAATAACTCATTTGTGAATATGTATCAATTCAGTTAGCATAAGTGATTCTTGTCTTTAGAGAGATACTTCAAATTTTGAGCATATCCTATTATTGTATGAATAATGCGTGTGAATTCTTCGAATACTACCAATACTTTTATTTTTCGTGAGCGTCGTAAGAGACGACTAAGAGCTTTACATAATCTAGACAAACTTAATTTGAACTACAGTCTGGCCAAAAATTACATTCCCAAGGAGAGAAATGACTTCAGGCATTTGGGCCAGTCAATTAAACTATTGCCCAAACTATTTACGATGGAAACAGTACTTTTGCCTCAACCCCAGTTATTTGGGATAAGAGGAGGGTGATGATGATGACTGTAAGGGCATTGTCGTTATAAATATGAAGTTTGTTTTATTTCTTTGAATACACTCTACTCAGGACCTACAAGCGTAAATGCTCACCTCTAGTTCAGTATTTCCCAAATATTGTTCTGCGTGGCAGCTTTGTAATTTTCCTATGACCTGTATGACTAAAGCGATCTAATTTTTTAACGTCAAATCTAGATATTTAATTAACTACTTTGATATTTCTTTTGTGTGAAAAAGGGAGATTCGCAGAAGTAGGTAAAATATGAAATTAAAAACTAAAAAACATATAATTTATCCTTTCAAAGCGACACATTTTTCGTACGGCTCGAGACAACGAGACAGACAACCTAAAAACGGGATGCAGGTAATGGTTACATTACATAGATTCCATACAATAGTTTCAAGTGTTGCCACTCTACTTTCATATGGAAGTCATAAAAATCAGCTAAGAGGTCGCCAAGGCAGTGTAACATCACTCCCCTAGGAAACTCATAACAACTGCAAGCACCCTTCTGATTGCCAAATAAATCCTATTTGTAACTAAACATAAATCTTTTTCTAAAACGTAACTATGGATAATCTTTTCCAAAAGTTTTCCTTGAAAATTCTTACGAGCCGATGTTCCTCCGTTTCTTTATGCCTATATCCGTTGATCCATATATTCGCATTTTCTCACGGTTCGAACACAAACCGGTATAAATACGACATACATCAGATTTGTGAAGTACAGGACGAAAATCCAGTTAAATCAGTTTTGAGACTCAACAATTAGATTCGTGTTTTCTTATTTCCTGAACAAGAAAGCCGAATGAACACGTAATACCGGAAATATGTGTACTACGCTATTGTAATATTACTGCCGAATACATACCAACTTACACAAATGAGGAAGGCAACCGGTCGTAAAACTTGTCCACAACTTACATTTTAACGTACGTTTTCCCCAAAACTTATGTGCTTAAGTTTACGGATATTTATGTGGGTACTACCACGACCATTTTTTTTTATGGGTGGGCCATACTAGGCGCACGTGCGGTCCATTCCGTCCGGGGCGATGAAAGGACGGCGCGCGGGCCCATAACCCTCCCGTACCCACGTCACCTCGTTGATGGGCCGACCACCGGAGCAGGGTGACTTGTCGTCAGTGGTCGTCCCGACGGAATACTCTTTCGGGTACCTTCACCTCTCGACGTCCTGGGACGTCGGTCGCCGTCGCGCGGCCAGTCTCTCTGCGGGTGACGGGCAATTCACCGACGACACACGACCCTTAAACACATAAAATACTTTTTTAAATTTTATTTTTATTTAATTAATTATTTAATTTAATGCTACTACTGAAAGCTTCACATCACATCCATGCAAAAGCTAGATCGAGGCAATATGTCCTTTTTTCCGTTGTAACTCGTACATATTGCTAAGGTGTTGGCAATAGTTTTATCACTGACCTTCTGCCCTTCAACCCCTCTTAAGAAAGCAAACGCTGTTATGACCTGAAGTCAATTCCAAAATCGCCAATGTAAATATTTATTTAACACGCTAAATGCATATAGTTATTAGGTTGATCTTGCTTATTTAATTGTACGAATATCACATTGTTTTTGTATGGTAAAGATATATGTATATGCTACTGTTTTTGTTTAACTTATATTCAGTTATAATTCGATAATATTTCGGAGCATAAATTGATTATGTGTAAGATTTAATTGTTGAGTTATATTATAAATTATAATGAAACGGTATTCGTCTCTGTGCAGTGACGTCACCACCGAAGATAGTCAAACAGCCGACGCAAGAAGAAATCCTGTTCCAAGTTGCTCAGCCGGGCGAAGTGGACAAACCATTCATCATTGAGTGTGAAGCTGAAGGCGAACCGGCTCCTAAGTATGTTATGTTTTATTTATATTTGCTAAGTAGTATCATAACTAGGTTGAATTGAACATTATTAAAAATTTGATGCAAAACTTTGCTTAATTTTGATGCAAAAATTTGCATAATTTTGTTCGGGAAATATTCCAAGGCAGCCATTGTATTGTGTATAATTTAGTTTTACATACGCTATATGCTACCTGCATATTGTATTAAATTTAAGGAAGAGAAGGAAAACTCGAAGTATAACCCTATAGCAACACGTCTGACCAGACTGGTATGTTACGTCAATTGCCCGTCTATTGTGAAAGATGCTCGAGCGATGCATTGGGACATATGAGCTAATATGAATGATAATGTCGGCAACTGATTTGATGTTTGTATCAATTTTTATTTTAGGGGGGCGTTCATAAAATACGTGAGATGTTTAAGGGGGGGAGAGGGTCGAGTCAAATCTCATCTAATCTTACGTTGGAGAGAGGGGGGTCTCGGCAAATATCACGCAATTTTTTTTCTGATTGAAACAAAAAAAATTACACTTATAATTAAACTCTCAGCAATATTGATTACTAGTCTTAACTAGTCGTAAATAAAAACACGAAGCAATTCTTTTTTCTTTTTACAATAACAATCCAACGCGTTTACGTAAGAAACCCACATTTTGAAAAATCTCATGTGAGATTGGGGGATGGGGGAGGGGGTTGAATAAAATCTCAGAACATCTCACCAGGGGGGAGGGAGGTACAGAAAAATTAAAAAAACACCTCACGTAATTTATGGACGCCCCCTTAGGTATAGTGTTAACGAAAACATTATTTTTATCACATAATTATTAAGTTCGTTCAATTATTTACAATCTACCGAATTTACAGATAAATTTAATTAGAGTAATGTTTTAATTAGAAAATGTTTTCGACTACAACTGAAAGTCGATCTTTATATATATATATATATATATATATATATATATATATATATATATATATATATATATATATATATATATATATATATATATATATATATATATATTTATTTATTTATTATTTATATAATTCTGTCCATGTGTATGTGACTGAATTCCTCTCCTAAACAGGTGGACCGATTTTGATGTTTTATTTTGCATGTATTCGGGTGGAAATGAGAATGGTTAGATTAATAATTGGACTCGACAGGTAGTTCGCGATCGATTTGAAAGAGTTTATTTTATTTTAGATTTAAATAGAACGACGTCTGCTCAGCTAGGAATTTATATTTTTGCTTACTACAAATATGGCGTCGTGTTTAAGTAACAGGTTCCATGCAGGACAATACGAATTTGTTCGATTTACACGCAACACAATTATTTGTAATGATTGTATGTTTTTTAAGTACTCTACGACACAAGAATTTTTTTATTTGTGTGGCTTATTGTATTTGTAACCTGTCTAATCAACATGGTATAGTAAGGTCAATTCCCCTCCTATCGTGGAGGAGGCTCTAGCCCAACAGTGGGACGTATATAAATTGGAATGATAATGATGATTTTTTAACCATATGCGTTCCATATTGAATTAACTTCGTATTACAAGTAATAAAGTTTCGTGAAGGTATGCTTATCGATGTTTTAAAAACCTTGTGATGCTTGCAACGAATGTAATGTTAAAAATGTAAAAGTATACACAGACGATCGAACTTGGTTCGGAACGGACCACGAACATGGTGCGCTTTGAACCAAATTCGATAGTGTGGCGTACGGTCCACCGGACATTATTATTATTAATATCGGTACGGCTGGTTCGGAACGCTTGCACATCGAACGCGGTGCGCTCCGAACCGAATCGATCGTGTGGACGGCGCACTGAACCAAATGTCGGTCTAGTCTAGGGATGATCGATGTTAGAAAAACATCGATGTTAACATCGATGTCAACATCGAAAGCCCAACATCGATGTTCGATGTTTATTGAACACCGAACATCGATGTTAGGCAATCATCGATGTTACAGAAATAACGATGTCGTCGAACATCGATGTTACGATATAAAATTTTGATGAGCTTTGTTTTTTTTTTTTAGGAAATCTGTCGAATGTTTTTGACATCGATGTTACGGCGTTGAAATAAAATCTTCCAGGCAAAGTTTGATGAGCTTTTTTTTTGGAAATCTGTCGAATGTTTTTGACATCGGTGTTATGACGATGAAATAAAATCTTCCAAGCAAATTAAGATGACTTTCTTTTCTTTTTAGGAATTTTCGTTCTGCCCATAACAACATCGACGTATTTTCCTTTCAACATTTTCAATATCGATGTTTTCCTCCAGTTAACATCGATGTTACGATGTTTTGCCTATAGCAACATCGATGTTAAAACATTGAGGTTTTTCCTTTCAACATCGATGATCATCGAACATCGATGTTCATCGATCATCCCTAGTCTAGTCGCTATTGTGCCGCCGTACGCGCAACATGTCGCAGCGTGTTCACAGACATGGATTCGGAGCGACGCCAAGAAGTTCTCTGAAATCTCTACCTGGCGTTAGAAATTTTAAAGTAGCCACCAATCTCTCTTCAGCACTCACAGCTTGTCGCATAACTGTATCGGATTTAGTTATATGTGGTTTCACAAGCTCCAACAATTCAATAAATGCTTCGGAACCCATTCGAAGATAATATACTAAAATATTTATCATCGAGATCTTTAATGATATTCATATGACTGTACTGTTGTCTATTTCTGAGATAAAATTGTCCATTCTTTTCTTGTTTTTCGTTGGTTATGTAACGGCGATGTAGCAACATAGTTGCCGCAACTAATACAATTTTGATCTGTTTTGATAGAATAGGCGGCATGTCGAGGAGATGTGTTCACGCAATGCTAGCATAATACGACTGGATGATTCGTAGTCTGGTGCGCTTGTCTGTTGTGTAGACCGCACCGTACAGTTCGTGGTCTGTTCCGAACCAAGTTCGATCGTCTGTGAATACTTTAATAACCTGCTATTGGTTTTGATACTATGATTCATGCAATTACCATACTTTAGCCATGACAAGCGTATGCGGGCTCTCGATCATATTTTAATACCGACTACTACTACTTTCTGTATTAGAATTATCATTGATTGTTTCTCTATATTGTTCATATGTCGATTAACTTTTTTATCATGAGCTCAATTTGGCAATTGAAAGTAAAAATACCGTGTATATGTTCAGATAAGTCAGATTTGGAGGGTCAAAGAAAAATTGGATTTGTAAATCACGTCTGCCTGACGTTTAGGAATGTTAGAAAAATTGTTGACCAAACGCATTTGATGGAGTTGGCCCAGATAAAGCACCTGGACTTTAACGACACTCAGTAATGTAATAGTTGGTAGTATTCATAGCCGCCACTACATAATCGAATCTTAATATTAATATCCTTAACAAAAGTCATTTTTACTAGTTGCTGGTTCCATAGCTATCGAATTAAAAAAAAACTATCATTCTCATCTTTCAAGCTGGATTAAAGCAAAGACACTCGCCAGTTATTTATTCAAAATAACAACTTCTCTTTTAAAATCTGTTGTATGCAGATGATTCTAATTAAAACTTATCTCGATAACAAATCTAAGAAAATGAAAATAGAATTTATTGAAATCAATACCGCAGCGTCGTCTACCGGGTGCAATTGTCATTCTAAACCATTTTTTAACGAACTCACAAAAAATTCATCAAATTTTTTTTTTTTTATTGCAAACGGTGGCAAACGAGCAAACAGTACACCTGATGGTAAGTGTTGCTGCCGCTCATGGACCTTTACAAGGCCGTTGCCTACCGCGAAGAAAGCGAAGGGAGTGTGAATGCGTGCATTGAGGCTCGGTGATACCAAGGGCACCACCAAAACCCTCCACACGCAATCACCCTCAGAAAATTGGGCTTCCGGCTCTCTCGCTCACCGAACGAAGCGCAGTAACAAATTGCTACTACTCAGACGTCGATTTTCTGCGAGAGCATGGTACTGCCCCGGACGGACCGGCCCGCGGCTGTAGACAGATAACTGTCAACAGTGTGGTCCTACCACTCCTAAAAAATTGATCCAGCTTTGTGTTCTGTCATACACGTACGGAGAAATTATGTTCGTAAATATATGTAAACGCATCAGCATTGCGTTTACGTACTTGTTATTACTATATTACATTTTGGACACGTTTGAAAATTCCGTTAGACTTAGTGTTGACTTTCAAATATCTACGAAGAACATATTTCTTGTTACTAAAAAAGGCGCACGTTTGGTTCCCGCAAGAATTGCCCACATGTAACCCATAATTAAGTTATCAACTTGGAACTGTTAATAGACTTTACACACCGCCGCGCCGTTAGGAATTTGTCTGTGTTTACGTCCTAAAGTATTGGTACCTTAGTAACTGTAAAAGATAAGCAGCATATGTTGGACTTTAAATTATTTAAACTTCCCCCTGATCAGGAATGATGTTAAGTATTCAAAACGACGGCGAAAACAAAACAAATTAATGGTAATAAAGTCATAAATATCATGAAATCTAATATTTACGCGAGTATTAAACATTATAAAAACATTAAAAGTTTTATACGTTCTATCTCGTTTGTATTTGACTTTTTATTTCTCGACGTATCGAATATTTTCCAGTATTTATGGTCACAGGAGGATCAAGAGGAATCCTCACTATAAATATTTTTAAATTTGTAATTAGGAAAAGTCTATATGCTTATTTTCGTTCTTTACAACACCGCGCACTAAGTAATCAATCTTAACAGGGCAGGGAATTTAACAAACATAAAATTAACAGCGACAGATCTCACGCGGACTTAAAACAATAATCAGTGGATTGAACAAAGGATTGTCCTGCGTGGGAATTGAAACCTAGACACGCAGAACGGGAGTGTGGTAGTTAAACCGCTGCGTCATCTATACAGTCTCTCTTAGATCTCATATAACGTCAAATCTATATACAGACTACATATATAGACTAGCTGAACCAACAGACCCTATTCTGTACATATTAAAATATAATGTCTTAAAATCGACTGCAGTGTCACCTACCGGATCTAATTATTATTACTAAACCATTCTCGAATCCACTAGAATACACAATAAATCATTAAAATCGCTTCAGCCGTTTGGGAGAAGTTCAGTCGCATACACACGGACGTAAGAATTGAAGTCCTATACCAATACTTCTGACCAGCTTGGTATACTAGGTCAATTTCTCTCCTATTGTGGAAGAGCTTCTAGCCCATTAGTGGGACGTATATGGTTTGAATTGCTGTGTGGTAGCGGCTTCGAATACTACCAACCATTGCTTTGCTCGTGGGTGTCGTAAAAGACGACTAAGAGCCCTAGATTGACCCGGACCAACTCCATCTGGTACCATTTGGGTCAACGATTACATTCCCAAGGAGGGTTGACGTCAGGCAGGCAGCCGGTCATAAAAGTCATTGCCGAAACTTTTTGCAATATGTCAAAGCAGATGACATATTGCGTCGACACCAAGTAATTGGGATAAGAGCAAGATGATGATGATGATGATATGGTTTGAAATGATGATAAATTTACTTGTGCATTAACTTTACGATTCATTATAGAATTAAAATACTACACTGTTACGCTAGTAAAAGTTTCTGAGGTCTATCCAACTATATGAAGTCACGTAAAACATTGAATTCTTAGTTAGGAATACTCTACATGGCTTGGGACGCATACTAATTAGTATATAGACTAGGCAAGCTGTAGTAAATACTTTACTATCGTTCAGGAAATATTGTACTAATGCAGTTTAGATAATAACTGGGCATATTGGCTAGGATTACTGTACTGCTTCCGTCTAACTGATAGGTACTGCATGATTCACGTGTTCTATCAGCTAGGTTTGTACCAGCTACACGTGGCTTGACTGAATTATTATCGTCTTCCTATCCTGTTATTGCAGTTCTAATAGGATTGAAGTTAAAATCTCCAATCTTTTTCCGTCCACTGCCATTTGGTTGTACAGATCTCGTAGTGATTAAGATGCTGCTTATTGTGGCGTTTGTCGGAGTTCGATTACCACACAGAATATTATTTTGTGCAATCTACAAATTGGTATTTGGAATATGGGCGTAATTTATTATTCTATTAATGCAAGGGGTTGTTTGAAAATAATGTTGGTGAAGCGCACTATTCGAGTAAAAGCCACTCCAGCTCATTTTTTTTTATCTGTTTATTGTGACGAACAAGACTTACAATTGATTTGAAAAGTACAATAAATTTGACGGGTAAATACAAAACGAACCGGAATGCCGATACTGAAAATTTAACAATGTCTTCTTGTGTGTTATAAAGAATGTCGCAAAATATTTGGAACCGACAAATAACTTCATCAGTCTGATCTTATGCCATTTTCTCTCACATTTTCTAGTAGTTACTGCTAGTAACCTACCGAAGTTATTATCTATGCAAATAAATAAAATGAATGTGTTTGTAATGTCATAATAATATATTTTTTTCATATCATGCATAGGTATCGTGTAAATAATCTTTCTTTGCACGATACCTATGCCTAAATACCATTTAAAAAAAATGTTGGTATGTCGGTTTGTTCTTGGTAAATGTTCAAAGAGGCTGGACTGATTCTAATAATATCTTACTACCAGGTCTATATAAGCAGTAACTTTGGATATTTTTCCTCTCAAGAGCTTCTATATAATTTTGTCCGGTTCGAGAATCGAATCAGAGGCCTCATGGACTGCAGTCACATATCGTAATATTTTAAACGATGTTGGACATATAAAATGCGGGGAAAAAGCGATTGAAACCTAAGTAAAGCAAGGGCGGGTTGCTAATTTTGTATAAAATTTGTTCGCTAATATTTCCGAGCGATTGTCTTTTGAACGTTATTTCTACTATAAGAGATTTAATGTGCTAGACTTGACGTATGTAACTTGATACTTGTCTATGATATGCGAAATCCTATTAAATACTCCTTTGGGATTAAATCACTTCCTTGTCTTCACTGTTCCCTTTGTCTTTGAAATGCAACGCGCCATTGTACAAACCATTTTAACCTTCATAACGTATGAACAGAAGTTTGTATTTTAATATTAAGAATTTAAAATAAAACCTAAAGCAAGTATTTAAAAACATACTTCAGGTTTTATTTTAAAATACCTTCTGCCGAAAAAACCTTTGCGTAAAAAGTAACAGTCTAAAAAACAACTGCCCAAAGTTGAAATATTAACCCCAAGGAACATATTACCGCGATGAAAAAGTATCCTATGTGTTCATCATTATCATCGCAGCCCACATACGTCCCACTGTTGGGCTCGAGCCTCCTCCACAACGTTTTTTACGATATCCACGGGCAATATAGGGAGTGTGGTGAATTGTATTCTTATTCCGTCACCACACGGAAAGTCGTCTTATGTGTTACTCCAGGGTATATGTGCCAATTTTCATTGAAATCTGTTCGACTGCACGTGATTGAGTAATAAACATCCAAATGAACAAACTTTCATATTTATAATATTAGTAGGACTCTTTTCAATTAGTTATTTATTTTGAAGAGCTTAATCAAAGTGCTAAGTATTGTAGTCATTAAAAACGAATGAAGAAGTTCTTGGAAGGAATTTGTAAATTAACTATTTTTATTTGTACATTAATTAACCTTTATTAAGAAATGGTCAGGCGTAGGTGTAATCGCCACAAATCCCAATAAACTATGCATTACAGTGATAATAGCTACTAGGAAAATACACGTTTTTTTAAATACAAAAGGAAAACAAGTAAAATGGAGTTATAAATAACTTAAAATGTGAACTTTCCCATATAAAAATGATGTTTTGAATATGTGTTATATACCTATTCATATCCGTGTGGTGACGTAGTAAGAATACAATTCACCACTCCCTATCTTGCCCGTGGATGCCGTAAAAGACGACTAAGTGATATAATATGCATATAACATCTATGCAAGAAATTGAAAACTCGAAATAATACCCTATACCAACCTGTCTGACCAGCATGGTATAGTAAGGTCTCTGGACCGGGGATTTAGTCAGTCACCCGCGGAGAGGCTGATCGCGTGACGGCAACTGACGTCCCCGAGGGGGAACGTTGAGAAAAGAGGGTACCCCGCGACTGGGGTATTTCGTCGGGCCGACCACTGAAGTCAAGGAACTCTGCACCGGTGGTCGGCCCAACGACGAAGGCGACGTGCCACGGGTGGGTCATAGAGCCACACGCCGCCCCTTCGTCGCCCCGACCGGAGCTGGGCGGCGGGTGCACTAATCCTAAAAAAAAATGGTATAGTAAGGTCTATTTCCCTTCTATTGTGGAGGAGGCTCAAGCCCAGCAGTGGGACGTATATGAGCTGAAACGATGATGATAAATGATGATAAATGATGATACATATTCATGTCAGCACATATACGTCTCACTAATAGGCTTGACCCTCCTTCACCTTAGAAAGGAAATTGACCTGGTCAAATGGTTTGGTCTATACTGAATGGATTTAGATGAAATACACAACAATAATATAGCTTACATATCAGAGTAACACATATATCCCGATATTTCCACGGGAAACTGTGGATGAAACCGCAGGGCGCTGCTAGTCATATATATCATCATCATCATCACCTGCTGTGTGGTAGCGGCTTCGAATACTACCAACCCTTGCTTTGCTCGTGGGTGTCGTAAAAGACGACTAAGAGCCCTAGATTGACCCGGACCAACTCCATCTGGTACCATTAGGGTCAACGATTACATTCCCAAGGAGGGTTGACGTCAGGCAGGTGGCCGGTCATAAAAGTCATTGCCGAAACTTTTTGCAATATGTCAAAACAGATGACATATTGCGTCGACCCCAAGTAATTGGGATAAGAGCAAGATGATGATGATATATATATATATATATATATATATATATATACACACTTACTATTCTTTTACGATAACCTCGGGCAAAATGTGAATGTTATTCTTGCTCCTATATCTATATAGTTATTTTTTTATTCGGATAATAAACAGATACAATGAAAAAATACAAACGTGACATATTTTTAATAAATAATCTAGAAAAATTTGCATATGTTAACAATTCATAGAAGTTACAATCATCATCATCATAACTCATATACCTACTGCTGGGCTCGAGCCTCCTTCGCAATGGAAAGGAAATTGGCCTTACTATGTCATACTGGTCATGCAGGTTGATATAGGGCTTTATTTCGAGTTTTCCTTCTCTTAAAGTTACAATAACCAATTCGAATTTGGAATGAAAGTTAAAGTGTTGAAATAGATGTAGGAGGTTATGAACAAAACACACTTATAGTTTCAATATAACGTATATTATCGATGTATTCACTTGGAAGCCAAAGCACGTCTTTACTAGTACAAGCACAGAACACGAATGAGGTGGGCAAATATTGTACTAACAAAGTAGACTATACAAACGTCATAACGAATCAAATTCAAATTAGTCAAATACAATACTATTAATTTTTGTACAATTAATTATATAAATTCAACACGCCCCCTCAAAAATTAATCTATATACATATATGATATGATTTGTATGTACATTAATTATCTATAAAGATCATGTATAACTTCCAAGTGTTTGCTGGGAGAAATAAATAATGGTTCAACATTTGTTGCTAAGGATTAGGAAAACCCAGGAAAACCTAATCAAACCATTGTTACATAATATATACAGTTTAAATTTAAAATACATTCATTCTAAGCACATTTCAATAACATGCCGTTTGAATGTTATTGCAGGTAGTGGTTTTGTAAGCACATCTGCCAACTGTTTACCTGTGGGCATATAAATTAATTTTATAATATTTTTCTCGACCTGTTCTCTAAAGTGATATTTTATATCAATATGTTTGGACCTTTTATGATTGGTGGGATTATTGGCTATATTAATGCAGCCATTATTATCCTCAAAAATAATTATAGGTTCTGTAATACTCATATGAATACTTAATGCTAGAGACTTAAGCCATAATGCTTCTTTAACAGCTTCAAACAGAGCCATATATTCAGCTTCAGTGGACGAAGCCGCCACTGAACTTTGTCTCTTTGTATTCCATGTTATTGTACAATTGTCAAATAATTTGAATATATAACCTGTTGTACTTTTTCTGTCCGTTATGTCATTACCTCCCCAATCGGAGTCCACATAACCACACAAAATATGAGTATAACTACTTCTCTTATATACTAATTTTAGATCAATAGAACCTTTTAAATATCTAAGTACCCTTTTAAGACATTGCCATAATTCCTTATTATTTTTATTTGTGTATCTACTTAATATATTAATAGACGTACTTAAGTCAGGTCGTGTACACAACATAACATACATTAGACAACCAATAAGATTGCGGCATGGATAATTACAATCACCATCTAGATTTAATGCTTCATAATTAGGTTTAACTTCCATAGGAGTATTTATAGGATTGCAGTTGGACATATTAAATCTATTTAAAATTGTTTTAATATATGCACTCTGATCCAGCGTTATTCTATCATGATACCGTGTAACCTTGATGCCAAGAAATAATTTTATATCATTAAAATCTGTCATAGAAAATTTATTCTTTAAATATTGCTTTATATCATTCATTATTTGTAAATTAGCACAAACTAGAACTAAATCGTCAACGTCGTCATAGAACTAAGTAGATATTTTTATGAATATGACCATTATTTAAGACATATATACACCTGTCAACAGCTGAATTTTCAAATCCCTTTTCTATAAGCGACTGTTCAAATAGTTCAAACCAACATCTAGCCGCCTGCTTCAATCCATACAGCGCTTTATTTAATTTACAAACAGTATTTTTTGTGCAGTTTACACCCTCAGGAACTTTCATATAAATATCTTCTTTTAATAAACCATGTAAAAATGCAGTTTTAACGTCCATGTGATGAACCATTAAATTATATTGATTTGCAAAACTAATTATAAATCTAAAACTGGCTATTCTAGCGACGGGTGCAAACGTTTCGTTATAATCGGTTAAATATTCCTGACTAAAACCCCTTGCTACGAGACGGGCTTTGTATCTAAAAGGTTTACCGCATTCATCGTGTTTTATAGAGAAAATCCATTTACAATCTACAATATTCTTATTAACTGGTCTAGGCACTAAGGTCCACGCATTATTGATTGAAAGAGAATTTAATTCGTCACTAATAGCTTTTTCCCACAGAGATCTATCATCTCGAGTTTTAATTTCACTATAAGATTGGGGAATGTGACTCAAAAACGCTATAGAATGTGCATATGCTAAACAATTATCCTCAAGTTCATTATAAGATATAGGGGCGCGACCTTTAAGTCTATTACTCCTTCGCAAAGTAACATCTGTGTTTTCACTAACCTCAGAATGTTTCTCAGCTTTCTGATTCAATGAGATACCATCATTAGTTAATTTCTGAATGTTTATGGGACTTTTGAGACTTACATCAGATTTCAAACTATCTGATTTAGAGCTGTCAACACTTTGACCCTCTATTGACACTGACTTCGACTTCAATTCATAAACGTCAGTTTTGTCACTGGAAGTTTTAGGCACACTCCCTTCAGACCTAAGTTTAGGTCTGCTTTCAATAAAATTTGTCTCATCAATTACAACATCCCTTACAATCACACATTTATTACATTCAGTACTCCAAACTTTATAACCGTTTGGTTCATATCCTACTAATATACCTTTCCACGATTTATCATCGAATTTACTTTTATTATTTTTATTATGAACATATACAGTAGAGCCAAAAACTCTTAGGTATTTAATTTGTGGTTTCTTATTGTGCCACATTTCAAATGGTGTTTGAGACCCTTTTAAAGCTTTAGTGGGCGTTAAATTGATTAAATAAACCGCAGTTAATACTGCGTCACTCCAGAAAACTTTTTCTAAACCAGCACCACTTAATATAGTACGAGCCTTTTCAGTTATGGTTCTTACCATACGTTCTGAAACACCATTTAATTGTGGAGTCCTAGGAACAGTTAAATGATAACTTATTCCTTTCTGTACACAATATTCTTTCATATCAGTAGATAAATACTCTCCACCATTATCACAATACAAATTAACCAATTTACAGTTAAACTTAGCTTCACTTTTTGCTATATAATCCTTAAAAACTGAGAACACATCCGACTTATATGTTATCACATACGCAACACAGTAATGAGTATATTGGTCAACAAATATTACAAAGTAGTTTTTGTTATCTATGCTTGAAGGAGCAATAGGACCACACACATCAGAGTGTACAATAAATAACGGTCGTTTAATATGGCTTTTGTCTTTGATTTTATTAAACGGTAGTCTGGTTTGTTTCCCATTTATGCACGCTTCACATAAACTATCACTAGGAAAAATAGTTTCAATCTCATTTAAATTTTCTACAATTTTATTTCTCTTTAATTCTAAAAATTTATTTTTACTAATGTGTCCTAAACGTTGATGCCATATTTCATAATTATTAATGCATGCTTGGGAAACAAATCCACTAACGTTTGTGAACACTAAAAAATCTATAGTAATTAAATTGTTTATTGGCTTACCATGAATCACCGTCTTACCATCCTTGCATATATGTGCACCGTTTTGATCAAAAATAATAGTCATACCGGCTTTCTGGATCTTCAAAACGGCTAGTAAATTATATGGAACATCTGGGCAAAATAATACATCCTCCAATACTCCATCAACTCCCACGTCACTCGTAACCTTTATGCTCCCTCTCTTAGTAGCTAGAATAAACTCGCCAACCTTAGCAACTGAAATTTTAATAGGTATTAATAAATTTATATAATCTGTGAAAAACTCGGCCCTGTTTATTATATGGTCCGAAGCGCCAGAATCCAATAAGAATGTAATTTTATCCCTGTGAATACTCTGTCCATATTCGCCAGCCATAAAAGCAAATCTAGGTACATCTTCTGGCACCGTCGTCGGTTTAGATATTACGACTGCTTGAACGGTCCCGTTTCGGTCAGAATTTCTTTTGAAATAGTAACAGTCATTTTTGAGGTGTCCTTTACGTCCACAGTGATGACATTTTATAAAATGAAACTTTCTTTTTGCCTTGTTATTATTAGTTCTTTGTGGGTAATTTGATGCTGATGATGAATTTTCATTTCTTTTTATTTTATTTAATACAGATCTATTTTCGACGTGTAATATCTTCGCACTTATTACGTATCACCACTCTCAGCCTTTAATTTCACTTCGTGGTCCATAAGCCTTGTCTTCACAAATCCTAAGGTTAAATTATCTTCGGATAATGTTTCTATAGCAGTTATGACACCGTCATATATCGCCGGCAATGTAAGTAGCAAATGGGATACTTTGTCAGTTTCTTCCAATTTAGCTCCAGCAGCGAGTAACTCCGTAATTAATTCATCAAAAACGGTAAAATGTTTTATAAGTGGCGTATCACCTTGAAGTTTTAAAGATAACAATTTCTTTCGCAAAGCCAACTGTGTCGCAAGACTTTTACGTTCGTAAAGTGCATCTAAATTTTTAAAAATATTTTTAGCCGTTATGTTATCTTTTGCAAAACCGAGGTAGGAATCTTCTAAATATTCAACAATAGTATTTTTAGCAATACAATTCTTCTTAACCCACTCTTCATTTTGTATTTCGGGTATTTCGTTATCAATTATATTTATAACGTCTATTTCACTCAAGAGAGCACGTATTCTAAATTTCCAAACGCTATACTTCTCACCGTTAAACGGTTTTATATTACGTTTTGATTTTAATTTATCCATTATAAGCAATCGTAGAAATAATTTAAATTATAATTCTTACTTGTAGGTAGATTACGGTCGATGTTTAATTAACGACAAAATCTATTCAACTAAGCACACTGGGCCCATAACCTGTAGGAGGTTATGAACAAAACACACTTATAGTTTCAATATAACGTATATTATCGATGTATTCACTTGGAAGCCAAAGCACGTCTTTACTAGTACAAGCACAGAACACGAATGAGGTGGGCAAATATTGTACTAACAAAGTAGACTATACAAACGTCATAACGAATCAAATTCAAATTAGTCAAATACAATACTATTAATTTTTGTACAATTAATTATATAAATTCAACAATAGACACATGAATATTAGGTTTTACCTATGAAATTGCCGTTATGCATGAAAAAAATTAAACGATTTTTTTTCATGTATTTTTTATTTGTATTAATCGAAGTAATCAAAGTAATCACCCATGCAATCAATGCATCTTTGCCAACGCAGCGGCAGTTTATTGATTCCCTTCTTAAAGAAATCAGCTGGACGGGAGGCAACAAATTCTTCAAAGGCATTTTGTACTGCCTCTCGGGTACTGAATTTCTTTCCCGCCAAATAGTTATCCAAATTCTGGAAAAAGAAGTAGTCTGTAGGCGCAAGGTCTGGTGAGTATGGCGGATGACGGAGAGCTTCTTACCCCCAGTTCTTGCAACTTGGAGACCGTCTGCTGTGCAGTATGAGGTCGCGCATTGCCGTGCAGGAGCAGCGGCGACGAGCGATTGATCAATGCTGGTTGGAGATGTGCCAGCTTCTCCATAATTGTGTTCAGTACACATCTGTAGTAATGCTCACCCCGTTTGGTACTGAAGCTGTGATGAATCGCACTGGCGCTATACCACCAAACAGTGACCATCACTTTTCTAGGGATAAGTTTTCGTTTAGGGCATTGTTTAGGTGCTGAACCAGGATCCAACCAACTTGCTGAGCGCTTGCGGTTATCAAACAGAATCCATTTTTCATCGCAAGTAACAATGCGTTTAAAAATTCCTTCATTTGTGTGTCTGTTGAGCAATGCAAGGCATGTCTCGACGCGTACTTCGCGTTGGCGATCATTGAGTTCGTGGGGCACCCATTTGTCAAGCTTTCTTACCTTGCCAATTTGACGCAGATGGAACAATATTGTTTTGACGCTAACGTCGAAAGCTGCTGCTAATTCAGCCGTAGATTGTGTATCATCGGCTTCCACAATCGCCTTTAATTCGTCATTGTCGACCAAAGTCTTCGGACGACCGCGAGGTTCATTTTTCAGGTCGAAATTTCCAGAATGGAAGCGAGCAAACCAATAACAGGCGGTGCGTTGGTTTGTAGTGTTAGCTCCGTAAACGTCGTTGATGTTGTGTGCCGCTTGTGCCGCGTTGCTGCCACGACGATACTCATATATTCCATAATTACTCGAATTTTTAACGTATCCATGATGACGAAAAAGATTGAAATGCGATGAAAACGTAACACTAATCAATAAACAAATGACTACTTTTGGAAAATGAATTCCATGTTTTAAAATAAAATTAATTTGAAATTAGAATTCTTAGCCAAACAAAAATTATTTTGATTTGAAATGGCCAGTACTGCAGAACGGCAATTACATAGGTAAAGGCCTATTATAATGAATTAAACAGAGGTGAAATATTTGTTTCCTTGTGGGGACGGAGTAAGAATACAATTCATCGCCCCCTTGCTCGTGGGTGTCGTATAAGACGACTCGGAGATATAATATGCATATAACATCTATACAAGAGAAGGACATTTTGAAGTAAAACCGTATACCTACCTGTCTGACCAGCGTGGTATAGTAGGTCACCTTCCTTCCCTTTGCGTAGGACGCCCGAACCCAGTGGATCGTATATGAGCTGTGATGAATGAATGAAAAGTGAATATGATTATTGTAAATAATTTCTACATTCTAGTCATCATCTCGTAGCTAACATATTTCCCACTGCTGAGCTGGCTTAGAGACTTCTACACAATAAGAGTGAAGTTGACCTACAATACCAGGCTGATCAGATGGTTATTGGTATAGTATTTTATTTCAAAATTTGCCTTCTCTTGCACTGATGTAGCGATGTGACTTGGAGGGAAAATAATCGATTTTTTAAATAATCGATTAATTAAAAATAAATAATCGGTTTTTCTCCCAACAGGATTATGATGACCTTTTTTTTTTGAAATGTGAGCTTTATTTTCTAATGTAGTATGAAACATTGATTGCAGTGTCGTGATGATCTTTTTTAGGAAATCTGGCAGTGAAATAATCGATTAATTTCGATCAAATTCCGAATAAAAAAAATCGGTTGTCTGTAAAGTCGGTTTACTGACGATAGTTGAACGTGATAACGTCATAAGAAAATACTGATGGAATGATTTCATATTTCAAAAGAAAATTTTAATTTTATTTGTTTGATAGATATTTTATATGGATCAAGCCTTAAATGGAACGCCTCAGAGCGAGGTAGCGCCGCATACGTCATGTTTTTCGTGTGTGCAACCGGCTCCATCGAATTATAAGACGTTGTCACGTCAAAAAATAGATTAATAATCGATTCATAATCGATTTTTCATTATTTTGATAATCGATTGTAAAAATCGTTTATTACAAAAAAAATATCGATTAATAATCGATTATTATAAAAATCGATTATTATTCACATCCCTACACTGATGTTACCTGCGTATTACCTTTTAGTTTTCTTTTACGACGCCCACTGGCAAGAAATGGTTGATAAATTATATTCTTACTCTGTCACCACACGGTAAATTCGGATTCTAGTAAGTAGGAGTATTTTTGAATTTTTACAAAGTAACTTATAAACTATCTATACTTATCTGTTTCTGCGCAAAGCCGAGCGGCTTCCCTAGATTTATTGCCTCTATCGAAGTAACAACGTGAAACGAATGAAATCAACGACCCGCAGTAGATAACGGTATCAATAGTAGTTATTATACTGATCATAAATAAATTAACTTGTACGAACCTGGCCTTTATAGAAATAATAGCTGGCTTTTAGATTGTAAGTGGCTTCAAATCGGGTAAAAAATATATGATTTTCTTGCAAAAGTTTTTATTTTTTTTATTTAAAAAGGTCCACTTCTAAAAGTTGTCACTATCAAAGGAATATTTTCAAACTTCATCTATAAATTATATAGCGAAATGTAGGCCCGGGGCCACTTTTCTTAATCCTTTGAGAGACAAGGTAGTGATACTATAAATAAGATTGGTGGCTAAAACTATAGCCTTATAATGACTGTGTGGTGACTGAGTAAGAATATCGAAATAAAACCCTATACCAGCTTGTCCGACTAGTATGGTATAGTAAGGTCAATTTCCCTCCTATGGTGGAGGATGCTCGAGCCTAACAGTGGGACGTATATAAGCTGAAATAATGAATTACTGTGTGTGTAGACCTTTATACCATTAGCCCGTAGACGTCCACTATTGGACGTGTGCCTTCTTACGAGAATTTGGATATTGTTGGCTCTGCGACTTTTAACATGTCATCAGCCGAGCTAGTGTATCTGTATTAATGTACTCATCAATAAAATACCAGGTATTTTATTGATGAGTTTGTTTAGTCGAAAGACTGAACAAATACTCTTACATTCCAAATTCATCCGTGTGCCGATGTTCTCTGTTAGATTTATTAGTTTCCAGTAAATAAATTAATAATCTACAGTTTTTAATCATGCATAAGGGATCATATATAAGCTCGACATTTAAATTTTTTTGTCTCGCACACGCTTTTTTATATCCCTCAAAACTTTTTTTATATTAAAGGATTTTATTGTTTCTCTTTGTACTTTTGAAAATTCGTATGCGAAATGTTATTGTAGAAATAATAAAAGGATAGGACGAAATTGGTTGTTAGCTTGGTGGTTGATTATTGCACGCTGAAAGTAAGGACACGAAAAAAGTATCGATACTTTAAGGTATCGAGTACTTTTCTTTCGATACCGATACTTTTGTACTCGATACTTTGCATTCAATACCTTTACTCAATGAGTACTTTTTGGCAGGTATCGTATCGAATCAATAATAGAAATTATTCATGTTAAACTTGACCTTACGGCTCACGTTACTCGATACTTGGAAGTATCGATACTTTTGTTTCGATACTTTAATGAGTACCAAATTTTTTCTTCGATACTACTCATGAGTACAGTATCGATATCGTGTCCCTAGCTGAAGGTCAACATCAATTCCCGTCGCGCATCGAACCTGACTTGAATTACTCAGTGCCGTCTAATAAAATCAATCGTTTTCACGCAGTATGAACAATATCTTAGAAACCTGATAACAGAATAATCAAATATCCTGAGTTAATTTACATTTACTTTTACTAGTACTTTATTTTCCCTTTACCAACCCGTCTGATCAGCGTTGTAGATTAGGTCAAATCGCCTCCCACTGTGGAGGAAGCTCGGTTCTAGCAGTGGGATGTGAGATGAAGGCAGAACTATTTTCTGTATGATGACTGTTTAAGAATAGACGATAGCCTAAGAGTAAAATTTATTGCTAATCCCTAATTTCTCTCGAGAGTCGTAAAAATAGGCTAAGGAAGTACTAGGGGAAAGGGCAGCGGTGCTTTGCCTGGAACTTCGTATAATTAATTGTGATCAAAAATGCGGCTACCAAGCGTGGTGATTGAGGTATTGACTCCCTTGGACAAGCCAATGTCTGAGGGACTAATTGAATAAAATTACAAATGTTTATCAAGTATGTATATTAAAAGGTGTACAGAACAGTACCTGCCGAGAGGGATTGAAGCAATTTCCGATTGTACTAATTCAGGATGTATTCACACAGACGATGTTACTAGTTAATTAATGAATGTATATTGCTTATTTGTGTTAGATACACAGGAGTACGACTTCTTGATGAATCCTATTAAGGAGAAAGCTAATCTCTATATAACTAAGAGCCGATAATTTTGTTTAGAACTTTGCTAAAATAACTAATGAATGAAAGCGTAAATAAACTAATAAATTAAAGGGTAAATAATTGTGTTGCATTCTCTCCCTGTGGTGGAGTAATAATGCACCACTTCTTTATTTAGTTGGATGTCGTAAAAAATTAATAACGTATGTAAGCAGATAACGTCATTGAAAGAAAAGAAAAATTGGCAATAAGACCTTATGCCATACCGTATCAAAAGCGTGACGTAGTAGATTTATTTTTCTTCCTTCCTCGAGGAGATTCGTGGCCAGCATAGAAGGTGAGAAGAAAAAGAATAAATTACGTTGCGTATTCAGTACGTTTAGCTTAATACGACTTGATTCTTTAGGACATAGATCCTTTTATCTTTCGCTCTTAGGTTACACACAAAACCCAAGGTAGTAATGTAATCCCGCTAGGTTATAAGACACGAAATAAGATATTAATATAAAATTGATATACTCACGAGATTTAAATGGTATGATAATATGGCTAAAGAGATATTTCGCCCAGTGTTACCTAAAAGTTTACGACTAATCTAGCTGCAAATTAAAATCATAGTTAATCATAGTAGTTTCAACTTCTCCTTATGAAGGTGGGTAACATTTGGAAAATATTTTTTTAAAGATCCCAAAGAAGAAAAGTTTGTGAAATATCAATACTCCTTAATATTCTCAGGATTTTCCGTGTGGTGATGGAGGAAGAATACAATTCACCACTCCCTATCTTGCCCGTGGATGTCGTAAAAGACGATATAATATGCATATAACATCTATGCGAGAGAAGCAAAACTCGAAATAAAACCCTATATCAACCTGTCTGACCAGCATGGTATAGTAGGTCAAATTCCCTCCCATTGTGGAGGAGGCCCGAGCCCAACAGTGGGACGTATATGAGCTGAAATGATGATGATGATTCTCAGGATACCTAAAGTCCTAAACGCCCATAAAGGCCCATTATAGCTTATATATGTATGGTCTAAATTAATACGCTAACCCGCTAAAACTGAGTATAATGCTTTAATACCACGACGATCAGACTTTGGCAATTGTATAGGAGAATTGCATTCGTAATTTCTTGGCAGTTCATAGTTGTATTATAAGGTCCTTGTAATTTTAGACTCGCCCAAACTCGTTCCTTATATGGACATGTATGATGTCATTTTATATAGCATAGTGATTTCGTAACGTTTAAATTTATTAGTATTTTAGCTAAAGCAGTATTCGTCCACCCGTCATCCTAACGACGTCCACTGTTGGACATAGGCCTACGCAACAGTAGATAACTCTATATCCGCCACGTTCAGTCGACGTGTTGTGCATGGATGGTCGAAGATTTTCAGATACAGTACCCGAAATTAAATAGTAATAAATTGAAACGAGATTATCAATTTAAATATTTAGAACATTACGACTATCTTAAGGATCACGCTGACATTGTGAGGGAACGTAGGGCACTGGCGGTACGATATAACATGTTGTCGCATTGATTTACGCGTTGCAGCGAACAAGTTAAAATAACACTGTAAACAAACGACATTGTCAAGTATTCTACACGTGCAGCCTGTGGACTAACTATCTGTATATAGTTATTTAATGTTATCTACTTACATCTCTTAATCGATTACTTGTCATCGATTGATCTTAAAAATCGATCAACGACGCATCATCAAAGCGATTGACGACGCACGACCTACATAAATAAATTAATACGAATTTGAATTGGAGCCTGCGAAAAAGGATGACGTGATGACTATTTTATATATATTCCGTCACCACACGGAATAACTTACCAAATACTTACAGATATATTGTGAACTATAACTTTTCATTCATATATTATGTATATGGTAGGACACACTGTCGATAGTCTTCCGTCTACAGCCGCGGGCCGGTACGTCCGGGGTAGTACCACACTCTCACAGAAAATCGACGTCTGAGCAGTGCCAATATGTTACTGCACTTCGTTCTGTGAGCGAAAGATCCGGCACCCCAACTTTCTGAGAGGCGACGGATCGCCTGCGCGAGGAGCGCAGCCTCGATGAGGAGATCTGCCGCCGGCGACTGGGGCGGCGTAGGCGCAATTACCTGCGCCTCATGCCGCCCTAGCCGAGGCCGCGGGTGACGTGACCGGGGATTAGTCCGTCACCCGCCGAGAGGCCGACCGCGTGAGGAAAGACCGACGTCCTCCCCGAGGGGGGGACGTCGGTCGATGGGAGAGTACCCCAAGTATTCCGTCGGGCCGACCACTGATAACAAGTTAACCCTGCTCCGGTGGTCGGCCCAACGACGAAGGCGACGTGGTTTTCGGGTGGGTTGCGGGTGTTGCGTGCTTACGCCCCTCTGTCGCCCCGGACGGAGTGATGCGAGGAGCGCGCCGGCCGCGGCCCACCCCCCAAAAAAAAAACCCCAATTTTCTGAAGATGTTTGTATAGTTTTGTTGATGCCTTTAGTATCACCTAACCTCATTACATGCATTCACATTGCCGTCACTTTCTTCACGGTAGACAGCGCCTTAGCATATAGGTCTAGGTGTGTTGTTTGCCACCGACGGTAATAAAAACACCCTATTATGGTACAATAGTAGTTTGATGAAGTGACAATCAAGCCCAATCACAGTTTGCTATATATAAATAAATGATTAGTTAATAAACTATTAGTTGGGTTCGTGAATTATTCATAGCATGAATCATGACCTTATGAATGCAGTCATCTCTCGAGTAGTCGATGTTCCGTTGATATTTAATTATCTCATATCGTGAATAACGTTAAATATTAAATGTTATTTTTTTTTTTTGGTGTGGTGACGGAGTAAGAATACTAATCACCATTTATCATGCTCGTGGGTATCGTGAAAGACGACTAAGGGATATAATACCGATATAATATCCATGCAAGAGACAGAAAACTCAAAATAAAACTATATACCAACCGTACAGACCAGCGTGATTTAGTAGGTCAATCTTACTCCTATCCAGGAGGAGCCTTGAGCCCAACAATGGGACGTATATAAACTAAAATGATTATTTTAAATAATTTAATAGTGAACATTTTCAATTTTTATTCCAGTGGCATAAGTATTTTGTGCCATTGCGAGGGCCTAGGCTGGAAACATAGGTGAAAGTAGATTTTCTCTAGAAAATTCTCAGTAGCAAGCTAACTGATCTGGAAGTTACCTGTTTAGCTTCAATTGAGGTTTGGGAATACAAATATTTTATTAATAATAATGAATGTTGGTCTTTTAAATGATTTTTGTAAACGATCAACCTATTGTCAGATATGTCACATTTTTATGTTTATTGGCTACAGTAGCTACTGTCATATGCGATTCAATCAATGTCCTTTAGTAAGAATATGGTCAGTGTTTTTAATCAAATGCTAGTAACTTTATGATCGGCAATTAAAAGAAAACACCTTTTTTTGCTGTCAACTACATGCCGTTTTATGCACGAACATCTTGATTCTGATCTACAACGAATATATTTTTGAATAGTTTTGTGTTGACGAATTAAATATTCACATAACGATAACCTCTCCCTTTCATGCGATATGTAACCGGATAAAATTGCTGTAAGAGTTGGGATAACATGAATCAAAAACGAGAGATATCATCTTTTTTTATCAATATCTCTTCATACTAGGGGAGGCTCTAAAAACTTACGTAGATATAACAAAATACAATATTAAGTTAGACATACTACTATGTCTTGATACTTTTATTATTGTACTGTCCGTTCTTGATATTAAGGATGTACCTTGAATTCATATAGTAGACTCAACGTTTATGGTTCTCATATGTTATGCGTTGAATACGGGACTAGGTTTCAAAAGATATCGTTTACCTTTTTCCAATGAAATAAATAATTAAAGCTGCAATAACATGTTCGTGTCTGTTATAAAAATATTTATTGAAGTTGCCCTTATTGCATCGTCGTCTCAACTTATAACCGTCCCACTGCTGGGCTCAAGCCTCCTCCCTAATAGGAAGGAAATCACCTACTATACTATGCATTCTTTTGCAACTTTAATAGTTGGATATCACTTTTATACAAAACTAGCAATCCGCCCTCGCTTCGCTTCGGTTATAGGTTATAGTCGTTTTACCCGCGTAGTTCTCGTTCCCGTGGGAATACCGGGATAAAATATAGCCTAGTTTACGACCTGATATTATAGCTTTCCATTGGTGAAGGAATTTTTGAAATCGGTAGTTTTGAAGATTACCAGGAACAAACAGACAGACAAAAATTTTTTAATCTGTATTTTAGGCATAGGTGTAGTGCAAATAATCGTGTGAGCATGAAAAAAGCCAATTATTTTGACATTACAAACAGACACTCCAATTTTATTTATTGGTATAGATAAGGACATGTTGGTATAGGTAGACTTTTACGACATCCACAGGCAATGTAGGGAGCGGTGCATTGTATTCTTATTCTGTCACCACACGGAAAGTTCTGAGCATATAATAACCACAATATATAAATGGTTTTATTGACTCATTGTAATTGAAACTGAGAAAATTCTAAAACCGAATTAGGGAAAATGCGTTCAACTATAACTCTTCAGAAAACAGTTCATTTGAATAGAAATGTTTATTTACAACAAATTTTACCTTCTAATCTAAAATCTTCTAAAATTAGTTGTCGTAAAAGACAACTAAGGGATATAATATGCATATAACATCAGTGTAAGAGAAGGGAAACTTGAAATAAAACCCTTTATTAAGATGTATGACCAGCATGGTATGGGTCCATTTCCTTCCTAATGAGAAGGAAGGCTTGAGCTTAGCAGTGGAACGTGTATCAGTGACGATATACTAAAAAAATAAATTTCCTTATAGTGTCGAATATTTTTTTATTTTCTAAAAATACCATACCCGAAAGAATAAAATGTTAAATGTTTACGTTATTGCGGACTTGAAACTATATAACGAACAATTGAAACGCTAATTATATAATTCATATAATTATTTGTGCATAGGATAAAAGGAATGTGTTTCGTGCAAATTGAACTAACGCATTTTATACAAAAATATTGATAATAGTACTAGAGAAGTTTTCGCTATCACCAAATATACGTCGTTTCAGCGCGCACACGTCCCACTGCTGGGCTTGATTCCCATTCGTAATAGGAAGGATATTTATTGACTTAGCGTTATACCACGTTGGTCAGATGGTTTATATTTCCAGCTCTCCTCTGGCATAGATGTTATACAGGGTGTATAAGGTTATGGGGCAACTGGTCAAACGGGAGTTGGGCAACTGTGGGAGGAACCCATAAAAAAATTGGAAATAAAAATATTGATTCGTTAATGAATTAGAGACGTAAAGTTTTCAATTTTGTGATCCTTTTTTCGTGTAAATCTGATTGAAATGTATAAAGTCAATGATACTTATTCTTGCAATATATTTGTACTTTGTTAAATGTTCATTAAAATAAATTGAATAAAACAATGATTACGTTCGTTTATGCAAGACAAGCCTTGCTTTAAATCAGCTGATCGGCCGTTGACCGTTGACGAGTCGCTTTTGTAAGTTACCATTAAAGCGTTCGCGCAAATCATACCTATTTATACTGGCGAAGCTTTACATGCCTACATGTATCCTGTCTGTACATGCCTACATAATACGTAACATTTAAGTCATAGACTCTTAGACACACATTTTTGTAATCACTATAACTTTTATGTTATATTGTTTTTTGTGTAATATACATTCTAATTGTGATCTATGACCGTTAAACTACAACATACTCGAACAGTTGACCCATAACCTGATACACACTGTATAGCAGAATGCAATCTTATATTTCAAGACATGACTTTTTGTGTAGGTATCAGTTAACACGAGATCTGCCGGGATCTGTGCAAATTGTTATTACATAAATTCATAGACCTATTCCTATAGTCGCTTTGCTCTACATGTGCGGACGGAAAGCAGATTTGCATATAACGTAGTATTGATTATCCATTAGCATACTTTGACTAACGTATATGAACTTTAGATTAAAAATAGAAGACATCTTCAATACTATCATATTAACCCACTAGCTTCTGCTCGCGACTTCGTCCGCATGCTATAGTTTGGGCTAACGCTAACTTTAACATAAGTCTTTGTTTACCCCAGTACCCTCAGGAGTAAGAATACAATTCTCCACTCCCTATCTTGCCCGTGTATCTCGTAAAAAACGACTGAGGGATATAATATGCTAGGGATATAACTATCTATACAAGAGAAGGAAAACTCGAAATATAAGCCTTGGTATAGTATATCAATTTCCCTCTTATTGTGGAGGCGTTTCGAGCCCAACAGTGGGACGTATATGAGTCAAAATAATCTACAATGTACAGACATCAATTTATCAGAATTTTGTTATACATATGTATAAATATTAAGGATAGTTTCATCTAAAACCTTGTTATTATGGAGTTAAGGCCTGTTTATTAAGGCGATACGTCCGTATCCTTCACATCAAAGTAATACTGTTGGTTCGTTAGCTACCTGTAGCTATACATACATCATTTGGTTTTTTGCCTTAGGGATGTTATGGATATGAAATTTCGGATCTGGATACGATTACGGATATTAGGAGAACATTAAACCGGTTACGGATATGTAATTATTTCGGATTATCCGACAGTTTCGGATACGGTTATTGATTTTTTAGGGAATTGCAAAAGGATTTAGCTAATTGTGATGATTATTAATCCGTGTGGTGACGGAGTAAGAATACAATTCACCACTCCCTATCTTGCCTGTGAATGTCGTAAAAGACGACTAAGGGATATAATATGCATATAACATCTATGCAAGAGAAGGAAAACTCGAAATAAAACGCTGTACCAACCTGTCTGACCAGCACGGTATATATAGTAAGGTCAGTTTTCCTCCTATTGTGGAGGAGGCTCGAGCCCAACAGTGGGACGTATATGAGCTGAAATGCTGAATGAAGATGATGATACTTAATCATTGTTTTATTTCCCTTTAGAGAGAGTTATGGTTAGGCTGTCAGGACGGCTGGTAGATAGAGAACCTGCCATAACCTGTCTCATACACTGACGCTATCCGAATATATCCGAAACTTTTATATCGATTTCGGTTATATTTTCATTACGGATATCCGATAATTTCGGTTACGGTTACGAAGCTCTATAACAGCCCTAGTTTTTGCTAGAAGTGTGATAGCCACTATATTTTACCCCCCTTTCACGAACGCCGCGACAGGTCATCGACACGTCATTAGCAAAGGGTTATTTTAATAAAACACGATGTATTGCACACCCTTCCGCTTGTATATATAATTATGCATTAGATTATAAAGCTGTTACATATTAACTATTAACAAATATTACGTGAAATCAGTATAATCTATTAATAGAATTTAAGCACGCGAATTAACGTATAATTTTAGCGTTTTGTTTTACTCATAATCACCGTGTGGTGACGGAGTAAGTATACAATTTACCGTCCTAAATCTTGTCTATGGGTGTCCTTAAAGATGACTAAGCGATGTGGTATAAATATTGATATCCATGAGAAGGAAAACTCGCATTAGAACCTAATACCAACATTTCTGACCATCGTGGTATAATAGGTAAATTTTTCCTGTTATTGTTGAGGATGCTCCACTGCAGCAGTTGAACGTATACGAGCTGTGGTAGTGATGATCATGATGAACTATCCTCGTACGGTGACGATGTAAGAATAAAATACAAAAATTGTCGTGCGTGGAAATCCAACCCTTTTTTTTTCGGGTTGATTACGGCGATCGCACCCGCCGCCCAGCTCCGTCCGGGGCGACAGAGGGGCGGCGCGCGGCTCCGCAACACACCCATGACACGTCGCCTTCGTCATTGGGCCGACCACCGGTGCAGGGTGACTTGCCGTCAGTGGTCGGCTCGAAAAAGTGGAAATCCAACCCTAACATGTGGCCCAGTAGGTTAATAACTTATAACATTACCTCATTTGTATGGTCCATCACGATGGTATTCATCTCAGCATGTATACTTGAGCCTGCTACTTAGTCCAAGGGATATGGAGCTTTTATACCACAGTGTTAATCTGTATAGCGTTTCATTTCGAATATTCCTTCTCTTTCAATTATATTATCTGTTTGTCTCTCTTCACATGTGTTTTACGATCACCCACGAGGTATCTATAGTATTCTTGCTCCATCAATAAACGAATACGGTGTAGTCTGTGACATGACTAAGAACATGCATCGACATTATCATTATCCTGTTGTTACTCCAATTATATGGGATCGACGCAATATGTGCTATTCCCTATTAGACGCCATCTTTGCGATCGCTCCCGGTGCATCCAAGTCGTGCTTTACGTATTCTATCTTTTCTTTGGTTCATCCATCTTTGTTTTTCCCTTATCCCTAAAGAGTTCAACATTTTCATACTTATAACTTTTATCCCGACTCAAATCATAACATGTCTAAAGCAAGTGGTCATCATATTCATCGCAGCCCACATACATCTCACTGTTGGGCTCGGGCCTTCTCCACAATGGGAGGAAATTTGACCTACTATATATACCATGCTGGTCAGACATGTTGGTGTAGGGTTTAATTTTGAGTTTACCTTCTCTTGCACAAATCTTATGTGCATATTATATTATAGCCCATAGTCGTCTTTTACGACATCCACGGGCATTATAGGGAGTGGTGATAAATATTCTTACTCGCTCACTGCACAGAAAAGTGGTCAGTGACATAAAAAAGAATAATTTATAAGCATTTAGTTAGTGATTTAGATTGTCGACAGGACGACAAACAATGCACTATAAAATATTCGTACACGAACGAACCACGCTCTATTAAAAATGTATTGTACCGAGTGAATAATTGAAACGGCAAACTGTTTGTATGAATTTAATATTGAAACCGCAATATATGTCTGAAATTGATTTAACAGAAAATTATGAATAATTGTTATTGAAATCGTTTATATTAGATGTTCTATTTTTATCTCAATGCGTAAACTAATAACAATTAGTCATATTGTAATACCGTTTAATTGAATTTAATTATTGTTTGCTTTTGTACTTTTGTACTGTATTTGTGGCGGCTACGAATACTGCCAATCTTTAAATTGCTCGTGGATGTCGTAATAGACGACTATTCTCTTTACATTGACCTGGGCCAACTCCATCTGATGCGATCTGCTCAACAATCACACTCCCATAAAGCGTTAATGTCAGGCAGTCGGCTCATAAAACTATTGGCAAATAACTTTTGCAATATTTACGATGAATACATATTGCGTCGTCTCTAAGTAATTGTAATAAGAGTTGGATGATGATGACAATGACGTACTTTTGTATTTTATGGGTTTAATATACAGGAAAATACTGTATGTAGTCTATGTAAAACAAATTCGTTTGCTTAACAAGGTTTGGAATTTAAGGAATGTTCTTTTGCGTCCATTTACACTCGTAATATACAGTGGTATCACTATGTCATACATAATAGAATAGCATTTAATTGAGCTTATAAAACATACTAGTAAAAAGTTTTGTGAAGAGCTTTATAGGTCAATTTAAAAACTGACAATAAAATTTGAATTCCTAAGAAAAAAATGTGTTTCACTTAGGTGTAGAGGTGATAATTGGCCGCGATCGTTTGCGTATATTTTCAGGATTTTACGTGATTGAAACTAAAGCATAGTAAAAATTAAACAACTCTGTTGCCATCATATATTTATTCATAACTAGCTTTTGCCCGCGGCTTCGCCCGCGTAAAAATTTACTTGCATATTGAACTATTATCGCAAAGAATATTATCGGCATAAAGAGTATTATATTTCTTAATTTAAGAAATACTCTATCTACGTGTCAATTTTCATCCAAATCTGCTCAACAGTTTAAGCGTGATTGAGTAACAAACATCCAAATATCTTCACAAACTTTCACATTTGAATATTACTTCCAGCCTTGTAGTTCAGAATGCCGTGCAAATACGATGATAAATATGCCTTTCTTTAGTCTCTGATAACGTACTTATCCATTGGTGAAAAAAAAATTATATCAATCAAACATCCGCAGTTCCATTCACGTAGAAATTCCCATGCCAATACCGAGATAAAAAATGCCTATGTAACTCGCTGATATTATAAATTTACACACATACCAAAAAAAAATAATATAAATCCCAGAAATATCAGAGATATAAATTGCCTATGTTACTCGCTGACAACATAGGTAGCTTTCCATTGGTGAAAGAATTTTAAAAATTGCTCGACATCCCCCGGTATAGTTCTCGTTCCTGGGCAAATACCGGGATGAAAATAGCCTTTCACTGATAATATAGCTTTTCATTAGTGAATTAATTTTTAAAACCATTAAATTCCCGTGATTTCACCGACATTATACCCGATCCCGTAGAAATATCGAGATAAAAATAGCTTAAATATGTTACTTGTATAAAAATAGCTTTCCATTAGTGAAATAATTTTAAAATCGACTTAATTCAGCCACACCGGGATAAAATATAACGTGGGATAAAATATAGTCTAAGTACCTTATGTACGACTGGTAGACCTGATGGTAAAATATAATCAATATCGGTCCAGCCATTTTGAAGATTACCTGTAACGAATAGACAGACAGACAAAAAAATTTGGACCGTATTGTGTGAGCATAAATAAAACCTATTATTTTGATAGACAAACAAATGCTTCAAATTTATTTATTTGTAGAGATAGAAAATTGGAATAATATCTTGATTGTAACTTACTGTCTGGTAGCTGCTAGATATATTACCACGCTTTCATTGTTTGTGGGTATCGCAAAATACTACTAAGACAAAGATTTACATCGACCTGGACCGGTGATGCCGTCTGGCCAACAATGTCGTGCGCCAGGTCATAAAATGTTGCTAGAACCTTTGCAATATATCTACGATGGCAGCAGAGATATGTAGGTACTCACCTACATATCGCGTCGATCCAAAGTAATTAGGATAAGAGAAAGATAATGATGATAAAGATCATTGGCTGGGTGTCTTCGACTATATGTGTTTTATCCTTTTGGGGCAGCCCAAAATTGTTTCTTAGTGAGTGCTTACCCCAAATAACCGATCGGTATACAAAATTTCACATTCTTAGGCCCGGTATCTTTGGCTATACACTTTCACCCTCTTAGGGGTTGAATTTCCAAAAATTCTTTGTTATAGCTCGCTTATCCTTGCCAAAAATTTTTTCATAGTGCTTGGTAAGTGAGCACTAAGAAAATCTGGGGGTAATCCAAGAAAGCCGACCGTGTATTGAAATGATCCTTCCTAGGCTCAGTGATTTCGGTTAAACACTTTTCACCCCCTTAGGGCTAAAATTGCAAAAATCTCTCTTTCCCAAGAAAGGAAACTTTATACAAAATTCCATGTTTCTAGGCCTAATGATTTCGGCTATATATTTTGCACCCCTTTAGGAGTTGATTTTAATAAAATAATTTCTTAGAGCTCACTTACAACAAAAGAAAGAGAATTGCATAGAAAGTTTTACGTTCCTAGCTCCAAGAGTTTCGTCTATACGCTTTTCACCCACTTAAGGGGGTGATTTTCCAAAAATCCTTTGCTAGTGCTCGTGTACCCCAAGAAATAAGACGACGAAAAAAGAAAATACTTTCCCCTATTTCAACCCCTTATATCTATTTTTTCGCGATAAAAAGTAGCCTTATATCCTTTCTCAAGCTTTAGTTTATCTCTGTACCAAATTCCTTCAAAATTGGTTAAGTGGTTTCGACGTGAAAGGCTATATGCTTTTCAACCCCCTTTTTTTGGGTTGGGCTGCAGTTGGCGCGCTCCTCGCACCACTCCGTCCGGGCACCCCAAGAAATACGATGGTGTAAAAAAAAATACGTTTCTAGGCCCAGTGGTTTCGGCTGTATGCTTTTTGATATTTTAGGGGTTGAATTTCCTCCCCATGTAAATGGAATTTCCCAAACGCTTGAGCGAATATTTATTTATTTCTTATTAGGTGCCTCAATACAAAGATTCGTGGTTCGATCATAGAAAATGACGAATTTCCATACAAAATGTCATCCCCTATTTCAACCCCTTATACCCATTTTTTGCGATAAAAAGTAGCCTATATCCTTTCTCAAGCTTTAGTCCATCTCTGTACCAAATTTCATCAAAATCTGTTTGGACGTGAAAGACTATATGTTTTTCACCCCCTTAAGGGGGTGAATGCCCAAAAATCCTTTGCTAGTACTCGTGCACCCCAAGAAATACGACGGTGTAAAAAAAAATACGCTTCTAGGCCCAATGGTTTCGACTGTATGCTTTTTGGTATTTTAGGGGTTGAATTTCATCCCTATGTAAGTGAAACTACCAAAACGCTAGAACGAATATTTATTTATTTATTATCAGGTGCCTTAATACATAGATTCACGGTTCTATCATCAAAAATGACGAATTTTCATACAAAATATCATCCCCTATTTCAACCTCTTATACCCATTTTTTCGCAATAAAAAGTAGCCCATATCCTTTTTCAAGCTTTAGTCCATCTCAGTACCAAATTTCATCAAAATCGATTTAGACGCGAAAGACTATATGTTGTTCACCCCCTTAAGAGGATGAATTTCCAGAAATCCTTTGCTAGTGCTCGTGCACCCCAAGAAATACGATGGTGTAAAAAAAATACGTTTCTAGGCCCAGTGGTTTCGACTATATGCTTTTTGGTATTTTAGGGGTTGAATTTCATCCCTATGTAAGTGAAACTACCAAAACGCTAGAACGAATATTTATTTATTTATTATCAGGTGCCTTAATACAAAGATTCACGGTTCTATCATCAAAAATGACGAATTTTCATACAAAATATCATCCCCTATTTCAACCCCTTATACCCATTTTTTCGCAATAAAAAGTAGCCTATATCCTTTCTCAAGCTTTAGTCCATCTCTGTACCAAATTTCATCATAATCGGTTTAGACGTGAAAGACTATATGTTTTTCACCCCCTTAAGGGGGTGAATTTCCAAAAATCCTTTGCTAGTGCTCGTGCACCACAAGAAATACGATGGTGTAAAAAAAAAAATACGTTTCTAGGCCCAGTGGTTTCGGCTGTATGCTTTTTGTTATTTTAGGGGTTGAATTTCATCCCCATGTAAATGAAATTTCCAAAACGCTTGAACAAATATTTATTTATTTATTATTAGGTGTCTTAATACAAAGATTCGTGGTTCTATCATCGAAAATGACGAATTTCCATACAAAATGTCATCCCCTATTTCAACCCCTTATACCCATTTTTTCGCGATAAAAAATAGCCTATGTCCTTTCTCAAGCTTTAGTCCATCTCTGTACCAAATTTTATCAAAATCGGTCCAGTGGTTTAGACGTGAAAGCGTAGCAGACAGACAGACAGACAGACAGACAGACAGACAGACAGACAGACAGACAGAGTTACTTTCGCATTTATAATATTAGTAAGGATTACACAACAAATATTTTTTTTGTAACTTTTCTTTGAAAACAACTTTAATTAAATATTTACTCTCATATTTAACGTATAAAAGCACAGTAATTATTCTTTAGTACTAATAATAATATAAATTAGATATACTCTATTACTTTCTATGTTTTAACAAAACTATTTTCTTTATAAATTATAGCAACCCGCCCTCGCTTCGCTTCGGTTTTAGTCGTTTTACCCGCGTGGTTCCCGTTCCCGTGGGAATATCGGGATAATTATTATTCTCTTTTTGTAATTTTTTTACATAATTCTTAGTTTTTATTAATATATATCTAAATAGCTTCTGCCCGCGACTTCGTCCGCGGAAAATTTCTTGTTTTAACATAAGATTACACTCGATTGATATTACTGTATTTAATTTTATTAGTAAAATATTTTTTGGAATCAGATCAGTAACTTAAAAGATTACCGAAGTTCTATTTTCTGCTCAAGGTAACTTAACCCTTAGTTGCCTTTTACTTATTTTATTTATTTGTTTAAGTTAGGTATCTATTTAATTTAAAGCTTCTCTATATACAATGTTTGAGGTTGTTTTATTTTCCGGTAACAGAATAATCTGCCTTTCGGATGATCCCACTCTTGATAGACCAACATATAATTGCCCATGGGAAAAACATTCTTTTCGTAGGTCAATGCCAACCAAAGAGAATGTTTGTCCCTGGGACTTATTAATAGTCAGGGCAAATGATGTTTTTATTGGAAACTGGAGTCGTTTAAACGGTATGGGTAGGTCCGTCGGAATCATTGGAATTCTTGGGATGTGCGCCAACTGGCCAGCTCCTGGGCCGATGAGAATGGTCGCCACAATTAGGTTGTCTTTTAAATCTTTTATTAGTAGCCTTGTGCCATTGCACAGGTTAGGTGGGCTTAAATTTCTTAAAAGCATGATAGGTGTCCCGGATTTCAACAGCAGTTCGTGAGGTGGCAGACCAGATGGTTTAAGGGAATTTAAAAATTCCTGCGGATAGTGGACTGCATCCTCGATATTACACACTGTATCAATTGACTTGTAGATTTTACCATGGCCGGGAACTTTTTGTAAAATTAGATTATTGATTTCATTGACTGTATCGTTCCTTGGTGAGACGATAGCCCTTGAACAATGCCAATGAATGTCTCTATCTAGTAAATATTCGAGGTCAGGATATACTGCATCTATAAGATGCTGTAGACTGTGAACTATACGACCCAGAGTCTCATTTATAACGATTTCCGCAGAGTTAGAGTCCAAGGTTCGAGAAGAAAAAGACCCTTCTCCAATTTTGAGCAGCTGTTGTGGAAAATCGTTATCCATATTTCCAATAACGTGGACTCTCATGTTCGTACGTAAATTCAAAGTTTGGACTATACTCCATAGGGGCGATGATTTTAGACATGCCTTTATGATATCCGCACGTGTACCTCTTGTGACGACGGGAAGTGTCTGACGAAAGTCACCTGCAAACACAAAAGTGACACCACCCATGACAGCGACTGAGTTTCTCAAGTCCTTAAGTGTTCGATCCACTGCTTCAACATGAGCTCTATGACTCATGGTACATTCGTCCCACATTATCAACGACGTATTCTGTAACAATTGACCAATGGGCCCATTTTTGCGTATCGAACATACCGACTGTTGCTCCAATGAAACTGTCAATGGGAGTTTGAAGGTAGAGTGAGCAGTTTTACCGTCACTCAATAAAGTAGCCGCAATCCCAGAAGAAGCCACTGCCAAAGCTATTTTTCCGGATTGCCTAACATGTGCTAATATTAAATTAGCGAGGAATGTTTTCCCTGTGCCTCCTGGGGCGTCTAAAAAAAAAATTTTTCCTTTATTATTCGTTACGCTATCAATAATTTCATCAAAAGCCTGTTTTTGGTCTGTGACTAATTTAGGCAAATTTTCATTTACAAAAGTAGCTAATTCACTGATGTTGTGCGGATGTACCAACATTGTATCTATTGCATCATTTACAGGGCGAACTGGAGACGGTAATCCAAAGTCACTCAATGTTTTATCATTCAATGCTAAAAGTTTGTTTTCAATTTGTATTAAACCTTCATTGTACATAACATCATTAAAAGGCATGGTAAAGTCCTGATTTTGTTGCCGAGACAGTTGAGATTTCCTTTTAGGCATGCTCTCAACAAACCACGCACAGACTTGAAAACAATTATGAACAAAGGGAGAGCGACTCGAACACCGTCCGCCTTTACAAAACAAAACAATCGTAATATCGAATAACTCGTGTCGATTATTACGATAGAACGAAGTACGAAACTACGAACATACAAAACAAACGTACAACGAAATTACGATATTTTCGATTATGAGGTATCTATCAACAACAACAACCATGCGAACGAAACAACCGAAACCAATAACCAACTGACATGTAATTTTTAGAACTCCAACTAACGACAACGTGGGCATAATAATTCGAGAGGGTCATCAATCCACGGAAAGTCTTAACACCGCGATTCAGAAAAATGACGTCATTGCAGAACGCCATCTATGGGCAAATAGGTAAAACGTCTGCACAATGAAAGTTATGCTAGGGTCATTTTGCGTTTTAGTAATTTTATATTATCTCCGAAACTGTATGACCAATTGATATACTGTAAATGGCAAATCTTATCTGTATGATGTTCCTGTGATACTGAAATAATTTATTGTCATAAGAATTAATATTTTGTTGCTCAAATAATCAACCAAACGTAACAATGCCGAAAAAAAAATTTTTTAATGCAATAATAGAAGTATAAAAGATAAAATATAAAAGATAGAGATATGGTATCGCTGACTTTTTTGTAGAAATAATTAAGATGAACCAGGTAGCCATACATTCTTTTTAATTTTAAGCAACTGTTTAGGCAGCGCACGCAAATAATTCTGTTTTACGAGGTATTTTTTTCCGACTTGCCAGACAAAAGTTGTGATAGCTCGGTTAATATACATGTTATAGAAACAATTTATAGCCTATAGCACTCAGGAATAATGTAGCTTTCTGCCAGTTAAAATAAAATTAGAATTAGATTATGAGTTCCAGAGATTACCCCCTGCATACAAACTTACAAATTTTACCTCTTTATAATATTAGTATAGATACATAATTAATTTTTAATTAATAAATTAATTAATTCCAATTTTATTTATTGGTATAGGAGTGTCTGTTTGTAATGTCAAAATAATAGGCTTATTTCATGCACACACGGTTATTTGCACGACACCTATGCCTAAAATACAGATAAAAAAAAAATTGTCCGTCTGTCTGTTTGTTCCGGGTAATCTTCAAAACGCCTGGACCGATTTCAAAAATTCTTTCACCAATGGAAAGCCATAATATCAGGGCGTAAACTAGGCTATATTTTATCCCGGTATTCCCACGGGAACGGGAACTACGCGGGTAAAACGACTAAAACCGAAGCGAAGCGAGGACGGGTTGCTAGTTTTAAATAATCATGGATAATTCAAGAAATTTATTTAATAGGCAGGGATAGTTTTTTTTTAAATAATAAATCTCCTTAATTATTAAAAATATTAAACAAAACCATATTAAAATTTTGATAAAAAGATATTGTGATTTTAGCATAGCGCCCTGAGATGTGGGACAACATTTTTTTGTATGTAAAACACCTCTGTTACCACGAGTGACTATTCTGTTACCTGATAAAAAAGGTGATAATTCAATAGTAACACGGTTTTTTTTCTGAAAATATATTAATTAATTTGTACTTTAACTAAAAATGTTAAAGTCCAATTTTATTATTTTAATAATATTGGTGTACAAATAATTTTTGCTTATGGACGACATTTTCTGTTACCGATTTTAAATTGGCCCTTATATCGATTTTGCCTTAATTTGCTACAATGTCATGTGCTTATGGCTTTATGATGTCAACAATTACAGAACAGGAAGCGATCTTGAGATATCTGTACTAATATCATAAAGCTGAAGAATTTACGTAATGATTTCTGATGTTTACGCGAGTATTACACATCTATACCAATAAATAAAATTGGAGTGTCTGTTTGTAATGTCAAAATAATAGGCTTTTTTCATCCTCACACGATTATTTGCACGACACCTATGCCAAAAATAGCAATTAAAAAATTTTTGTCTGTCTGTCTGTCTGTTTGTTCCGGGTAATCTTCAAAACGGCTGGACCGATTTCAAAAATTCTTTCACTAATGGGAAGCTATACTACTTCGCTTCGGTTATAGGTTATAGTCGTTTTACCCGCGTAGTTCCCGTTCCCCTGGGAATACCGGGATAAAATATAGCCTAGTTTACGCCCTGATATTATAGCTTTCCATTGGTGAAAGAATTTTTGAAATCGGTCCAGCCGTTTTGAACATTACCCGGAACAAACAGACAGACAGACAAAAATTTTATAATTGCGATTTTAGGCATAGGTGTCGTGCGAATAACCGTGTGAGCATGAAAAAAGCCTATTATTTTGACATTATAAACAGACTCCAATTTTATTTATTGGTATAGATATTTATAATTATCTACCCGCTGCAAAAATTAGTTATTAAATTTTGACATAAATTTTGGTACAAAATTGCTTAAGTTTGTTTGATTGAACTCGTCAATCTTAGGAACCACTAGCTGGAATTAAAAATTCTTCATATTGGATAGTACATTCATCAAGGAAGGCCTCAGGCCCTTTTACCCTTTGAGTTTGCTACGTGTGCTGCGCATTATAGGAGTCTACTCACTCTCTTTTTGTCTCTCGCTCTCCGCTCTTTTGCTCTCGCTCTCTCTTATGTGACGCAAAAAAACTTGCGCCGTCTCAGATAGTTTTATATATTTAAGCATACAATGTGTTCTTCCCTCTACCTTAGACCTTAACCTTAGTGGAACGGATTAAGGTAATCCGGACCAAAGTTTAAGGTCGTGAAGGACTAACGTTTATTTTTTTGCTTATAAAAATAGTATAAAACGTAAAATTTAATCATTTTATCTTAATACGAACCCCGACATTAATGTATTATTACGTATGATTAACTCTATAATATTTTTTCAGGTACCGATGGATCAAAAACGGCAAACCCTTCGAGTATACAAGCTACGACAATAGAATCTCACAACAATCTGGACGCGGCACCCTCGTGGTCAGTCAACCGCGTTACGAGGACCTCGGCCAGTATCAGTGCTTCGCCTACAACGAATGGGGTACCGCCGCATCCAATTCTGTCTTCGTACGTCGCGCTGAACTCAACTCGTTCAAGGAAACTGACAGTCAACAAGTAGTTAACGCTGAAGAAGGGAAACCTTTTAAACTCACGTGCGAACCGCCTGATGGTCACCCGAAGCCTAAAGTCTACTGGATGTTGCAAGGCGATCAAGGTCAACTGAAGACGATCAACAACTCCCGTATGACTTTAGATCCTGAAGGCAACTTATGGTTCTCGAACGTGACACGAAATGACGCTAGCGTTGATTTCGCTTATATTTGTACAGCGAACTCCATCTTCAGGAATGAGTATAAGTTCGGTAATAAGATTTACTTGGAGGTGACGCAGAACGGTATCGCGCCCACACTTAACAAACACGAACCAGTACGTCAATATACCACCAGGAAAGTGGAGAAAGGTATGAAGGGCAAGAAAGTAGAGTTGTACTGCATCTACGGTGGAACGTGAGTATTATGCTTTTTCAACTATTAAGACTAAGAATTTTCGTTTGGTGACGAAGTAAGAATAAAATTCTCCAACCTTTCTTTTGCTCGTGGGTGTCGTAAAAGGCGACTAAGAGATATAATGTTAACGTAACTTCAAGAAAAGGTAAACTCATACTAAAACCTATTACCAACACGTCTATCCAGCAATATATAATAGGTAATAGGTCAATATCACTGCGACTGCGTAGATGGCATAGTGGTTAAGATACCGACCTACAGTGTACAGTCTCGCAGGTTCGAATCCCACTCAGGACTACATTTTGTGCGCTCTACAAATTGTTGTCCTGAGTCTGGATGTAAATTGTTAAGTAAACTTATGTTTGTGAAACCATCCGCAATACAAGGAGTATTTCCTTAATGCAGGTCGTTGTCTTTTAAAAGAGATATAGAGATTGAATTTGAGGTATAAGTAAATCCGTGTGATAACGGAGTAAGAATACAAATCACTACTCCCTATCTTGCCCGTGGATGTCGTAAAAGACGACCAAGACATATCATTCGCATATAACATCTATGTAAGTGAAGGAAAGCTCGAAATAAAACCCTATACCAACCTGTCTGACCAGCATGGTATAGTAAGGTCAATTTCTCTTCTATTGTGGTGGAGGTTTGAGCCCAGCAGTAGGGACGTATGTATGATTTGTCACGATGATGTAGATGAACAAAACAAGCCTGCATCATATTTCTGTTATGCGGCAGTTGAAATCACACAGTTGAATAATAAACGAATATTTTCCAATTGTGTGCCTTCAATTGAATTCTCCAATCAACGTGTGTAACCCGAGCTACGTACGAACTAGTCGGCTCTCGTAATATTACTAGACACCAGTGACCTATTGAGCACCACATACAAGAGCGACTGTGGGCTTTCCTCTATCATATTACTGCTGCCGTTTAAAACCGACGTTTCGACTATACGTCTATTTATGAAAGGATGCAGTCGTAATATCCAAGGTTGTATGAATGAAGCTGTATTTAAGAATTTGGTGGTTCAAGACTTGTTTTTACAACTAAAGCTGAAGTCTTTGAAGTACTTAATATTGAAGAGTTTTTGTATATATTTATAATTAACTGCACATGTGGCGTAGTGGTTGAGATACCGAACTCTTGTGCCAGTGTCGCGGGTTCGAATCCCATGCAGGATAACACTTTATGCGATTCACAAATTATTGTTCGGCGTCTGGATGTTAGAGAGTGGTAGGACCACACTGTCAACAGTTATCTGTCTACAGCCGCGGGCCGGTCCGTCCGGGGTAGTACCACACTCCCGCAGAAAATCGACGTCTGAGTAGTAGCAATTTGTTACTGCGCTTCGTTCGGTAAGCGAGAGAGCCGGAAGCCCAACTTTCTGAGGGTGTTTGCGTGTGGAGCGTTTTGGTGGTGCCCTTGGTATCACCGAGCCTTAATGCACGCATTCACACTCCCTTCACTTTCTTTGCGGTAGGCAGCGACCCTGTAAAGGTCCATGAGCGGCAGCAACACTTACCACCAGGTGTACTGTTTGCTCGTTTGCCACCGTTTGCAATAAAAAAAAATGTTATTTGTGTTTACCCCATAATACAAGGATTATTTCCTTATGCTCTAAAGGCGTTGTCGTTATTGAAAAAAAAAAAACAAAATAAGGCAAAAGACTCATTTTTTTTTAAAAATATGTAGAGATATAAATCGAGGACTCAGTTTAGTAGGGATAAATTATATTTCGAATTTCATATAACGCCGTTCTTCTTCAAAATAATCAACCTATTCGGCGATATTCTGAAGTAGAACGGTGGTAATATTGTAGTCTTTCCATGTACTGACGGAGTAAGTATACCGTTCACGATCCCTCGGCCGTGGGTGTCGTAAAAACCGACTAAGTGATATAATGTGCAGATAACATCGATGCAATAGAAGGAGAACTTGACATAAAAACCTATGTCGACACGTCTGACTAGAGTTATATAATAGGTCAAATTCTGTTCCATAAAGGAGGAGGCCCGAGCCTAACAGTGGAACGTATATGGGCTGAGATGATGATGATCAATCTTGTAAAATTCAAGACTACCCGTTATGGAAATGGATCGAATCCCTATTATAAATAATCTATGTCCTTATTTAGTACTTTTCTATCCTAAATCTTGGACATCTGACAATCTTCCGTCATTAAATTTGATTAATTTCATTAACCAAATGAATTTTGGTAGCGAACGTTACGGATTGAGAAAATTACCCAGCGTATCATCGACCAAAAACCTACCAATAAAATATTTTAGTTACAATGCCCCTCAGCCCTCACCTATAGTAAGCGTCAAGCTGTCGTAAAAAAAGGAAAAGTTACAATGGCTTTAGTTTCAAATGCATCGGTGTTTGAACCGACGCCATAATGTGTCTAAAAACAAATGATTCTTTATCGAATACTAGCACCCGCGCTCGACGTACCCGCCCTCGCTTCGCTTTCAGTCGCTTTACCCGCGTAGTTCCCGTTTCCGTGAGAATACCAGGATAAAATATAGCCTATGTTACTGCCTGATATTATTTCCTTCCTGATATGCTTTCCATTGGTAAAATAATTTTTAAAATCGGTTCGGCGGTTTAAGAGCGTTATCGGTAATCGGCACTTCTCGCATTTTAGGTTTTTTGCTACGGTTCGATATCGACGCACACTAATGCACTACACACACGCGAGTTCATAGAATGACCAGTCTTGAGCCTTGGCGCTTATAATAATCAATCTCTAATATATTCTTCGGAGAAGTAGATTTTCAAAAATCAACATGATGTAAATTTTAAAATTTTTAATTAAAAACCAAATCTCATAACAGTAAAACGGTTAAAATTGTATTTTTAATATGCAAAGTACAGTAAATAGTAAAATATAGGCACAGAGTATAACTTACAAGGAGACCCTCAGACGTGTGGGTCGGGGATTTCCATGATTTTTGGTGGGGTGGTAGAGGGGGCACGAGGGTATCACAATTACCAAATATTAGGGTCAACTGCGCCCTCGTTAAAAAGATTTTAAGGGGTCAAAGTTGGATGGGTAATTTAGGTACTAGAAAAATTCAAAGTCGAATCGCCAACAAGCGGTAATCTCGTGGTAACGTGCTCGCCAGCGGGAACTCTGGTCTCGGGTTCGAGACTCGACAACTTATTTTTTTTAAATTATCACATTATTGTGTAATAATTTAAAAAAAATAAAAAACCCCAATCGACGTCCTTATCCCGGGACGTCGGTCGCCGTCACACGGTCAGGCTCTCTGCGGGTGACACACTAAAGTCCCCGGTCCGGTCACCCGCGGACTCGCCTAGGGCAGCGTGAGGCGCGGATACTCGTATCTGCGCCGCCCGAGTCGCCGGTGACGGAACGTGTGTCCAAAGATTGATCACACACGAGCCGGCGTCTCCTTTCGTGAGATGACAGCCTCACAGAAGGCGGTGACCGCGTTCCAGTTCCTGACGCTGCTGAGCATCTCCCTAGTGATGGTCGGCAGGGTCCGGTCGGCACCGGTGATTGCAACGAGTTCACGGCGCTGCTCTGCCCACGAGGCACACACCTCGAGCCTGTGCTGCGCCGTGCTCACGTCGCAATCACAGTGGTAGCAGGATGGTGGTGTGCTCTCCCTCCTAACGAGCTTGCGCAGGTACTTGGCTATCGTGACCCATCAATACCTGCACCAGTCGGAAGGAATGTATGTGAAATATCTATAGGCGGGGTGAACCTTATCGTCGCGTGGCATTAAAAGCGGCGTTAACGCCACGCTTTGCGGTAACGACTTTAAAATAATTTTGATGTTTCACGTCTGCCAGGCGTCCTGAGTGACGGCTCACTTCTCCTTTCGTTTACTCTTTTGAAACTATAAGTACCTTACAGTTTTGTCGTGTGTTCTCAAAAGCCGACTTTACACCACCTGCATACGGCCTATCATGACCTATGCCAGCGTGGTGTTCGCGCACGTAAAGCCACACAGGATCCACAGGCTACAGACACTGTTTCATGCGCCGAGCTACAGGAGCACCGTGGTTCATACGAAACGTCGATCTCCACATCGACCTCGAATTGCCGACCATCAAGCAGTTTATGAAACGGTGCTCTCAGAGCTACTTTGACGCTGCCATGACACACCCCAACCAACTAGTGGTTGGGGCGGCTTCCTATAGACCCTCCAAAATCTCATCCATCCGACGTCCTCGACGAAGAGGACGACAATATCACACTCGCTCAACAAAGAGCCTACACGGCCCGCGAGGCCTTAACAAATAAATATCCGCGGTTCCGCCCTCGCCGTCGAGGTGCGAAACCGCGCCGCGCAAAAGTCACGACTAAAAACGTGGGCACGCCCACTTTGCCTCCAGCGACGCCCCAAGCCGAGGTCCGTTCCCCACAGGGGGAGCCCTTGGGCTATGTCGCTTAGCATACTTTTCTCTGGGTTGAGAGCCCTCAGCGCTCACCCATAGTCCGCATCAAGCTGTCAAGGCCATCTGCGGCCAACAGCTGTACACACACAAAAAAAAAAAATCGTGTGTTCTCTTTTTCCTTGCCTTGTAACCGATTTTGTTCCCAAGATACAATCTGCTTTTTCGACCCATCACCTAAAACGTAAAAAGATTCTATATTATTCTTTATAGAGATCGCATGAAAGTAATTAAAAGAATTAGGTAGTAATAAATACTTACGAATCAAAACCAATTAGTCACAGTATACGCTCAAGTTCGTATTGTCGTCTTTTACGCTGTGAGCGGAGAGCTCGAGCGACGTGACCCTGCTCCGTTGAGCGCCAAGGCGCGACTGGCTTATGAACTTTTTTTTTTTTTTTTTTTTTTTTGTTTGTGTACAGCTGTTGGCCGCAGATGGCCTTGACAGCTTGACGCGGACTATGGGTGAGCGCTGAGGGCTCTCAACCCGGAGAAGAGTATGCTAAGCGACATCGCCCAAGGGCTCCCCCTGTGGGGAACGGACCTCGGCTTGGGGCGTCGCTGGAGGCAAAGTGGGCGTGCCCACGTTTTTAGTAATGACTTTTGCGCGGCGCGGTTTCGCACCTCGACGGCGAGGGCGGAACCGCGGATATTTATTTGTTAAGGCCTCGCGGGCCGTGTAGGCTCTTTGTTGAGCGAGTGTGATATTGTCGTCCTCTTCGTCGAGGACGTGACGAGGACGTCGGATGGAGGAGATTTTGGAGGGTCTATAGGAAGCCGCCCCAACCACTAGTTGGTTGGGGTGTGTCATGGCAGAGTCAAAGTAGCTCTGAGAGCACCGTTTCATAAACTGCTTGATGGTCGGCAGTTCGAGGTCGATGTGGAGATCGACGTTTCGTATGAACCACGGTGCTCCCGTAGCTCGGCGCATGAAACGATTTTGTAGTGTCTGTAGCCTGTGGATCCTGTGTGGCTTAACATGCGCGAACACCACGCTGGCATAGGTCATGATAGGCCGTATGCAGGTGGTGTATAGTCGGATGGCTTATGAACAATTATGCCGTTCAATTTATAGTAATATTTAAAATTTAATTACGAGGGTGGCTATTCGTATTTCAATTGGGTTCTTTTTTTTTTACTGCTTCTACAATAGTCGAACAAATAGTGGATATTTTTTTAAATATTCCAAGGTTAGTATTATTCACAAAATTAAATGTTTTACAGGAGCCATTTTCGTCAAATTAATCTTAAGGAAATATTTTTTTTTTTAGTTTTAAAAGGAAGAAATCTTGAATTTCATTTTATACATACCCAAGAACAGTAATTTTCCTAACATCTACAATTTTTTTCGAGCTGCCACGACTTATCGTTTATTCGTACCTGAACTTCAAAACTCAGTGTTTTCGTAAAATCTCATTAACTTAAGTTCAAAATACCCTTGCCTTTTAATAATATAGTTACAATATTGAGTTATAATTATGTACAAGCACAATATAAAGATGTGTTTAATGTAGTGGTTATGTAAATTTTTAGTAAGCTATTATGATGAACGAGTAACCAGTCCTCAAAAAACCACATTTTTGGGTTTACGGCCGCTTATTACCGATAACGCTCTTAAGCCTGAAAGCGTAACAAACAAAGAAACAAACATTCGCATTTATAATATTACTAAGGATGTCTCCGTTCGAATTTCTTACTGCAGCCTCAGTTTTGAGCAACAATAAATGATAGTAGGCGTCCTAAGAAAGTTGTGATTGCATTTCACAATGAAACTGTGTTTGATTGTGTACAAAGAATAAATTTTGGTCTTGTGTAGGATGCTACTATTTATATTTAGGTCGATTATAAACATTGTTTCGATAATTTGGTTACATCAATGCATAGACAAGTAGTCGTCTGTCTTGAAAATAATTTTAACCGACTTAAAAAAAGCAGGAGGTTCTCAATTGGAGTGTTTTTTTTTTTTGTTTGTTACCTCAGAATTTTTATCTACATGAACCGATTTTGACGATTCTTTCTTTATTTGAAAGCTCCCGTGTAGTCATTTTTGTCCAGTTTTGATAGTTCATAGATGTCTATGAGAAAACGTTTGATTTCGGTTTTTTTTTATAGAGACGCATCTTACCATAGTGCACTACGGTTCTAAATCAGAAGTCCTGTTCTGTTCAAAATCTAAATAAAATGAGTTTTCATCTAATGCCAAGGTAGCTTCCCTGAACGATTATGATTACATAATTTATTCATCATGTCAGTCTATAAACGTTCCACTATTGGACTCAGGCCTAGGCCTCCTTCTTCGTGGGAGGGACTTTCACCTGCTGTACCATGCTGGTCAGATGTGTAGCCACAGGGTTTTGTTTCCAGTTTGCCGTCGCTTGCGTTGGTTTTATCCCATAGGCACCCACAGATAAGATAGAGGTTAGTGAATTGTATTCTTACTCCGTCCGAAAAGATTATTAGTATATTGATATTATATATTCTGTGTTAATATTCAAAAATAACTTTATATGTAAAAACAAATTATATAAAAGTATTTTATGCCCATAGGCCCTTACCACAGATAGTATGGAAGAAGAACGGTCGAAGCATTTTGTCGTCTCAAGGCATAACACAAGACAACTACGGGAAAACCCTTGTGATCAAGTACCCCACGTACGAAGACCAGGGCACTTACACATGCGAAGTGAGCAACGGTGTCGGAACAGCACTGTCTTACTCCATACAGCTTAATATTGAAGGTAAGGTTTTGAACTTTACTATCGACAAACTGCGTATCTTATCTTTTTTTATTGGTTGTGGTCTTAGGCGGTTAAGTAGTTTCTCTCACCTACGAGCAAACTTTGGAATGAACTACCTGCTACTGTGTTTCCCGAGCACTATGACATGTCCTTTAAACGAGATTTAAGAAAAATTTTTTCTTCATGGTAGGCAACGGCTTGTAGTATTGCAAAGGTCCATGTGCGGTAGTGTCACTTACCATCAGATGTGCTGCTCGCTCATTTGCCATCACTGGCAATAAAAAAAAATGTAGTTCTCGTTACTCTAGCAATCGATTCCAGATTTTCTTATAATATAACATATCTCCGTGTGGTGACAGAGTAAGAATACAATTCACCATTTCCTATATTGCCCGTGGATGTCGTTAAAGACGACTAAGAGATATAATACACATACAACATCTATGCAAGAGATGGAAAACTCGAAATAAAATCTTAACAATATGTCTGACCAGCGTGGTATAGTAGGTTCGTTTCACTCCTATCATGAAGGAGACTTGACAAGTTCGGGTACCGTTGGCCCGCCCACATGGCGCTTGAGAGAACTATATACTCGCCGGGCTATGTAATGGGTTTGTACGCCGCCTCATCCCATCGCCCTGAGCAGATCGAACAATGCACCATAGCCTGCTGCCAAAAAAAAAGAATGTAGAGTAGGCTCAAGCCCAGCAGTGGGACGTAAATGTGCTGTGATGATGATATAACATGTATGGTTTGGCTTCCCAGGTAGAAAATACTTATAAGAGCCATAATTAGATTCGGTCTGCGTGTGCTTTGCGTCCAATATGGTTATTTTGTATTCAGAGTCCACCAGCATATGGGCAAAAGATTTATATGTTTTACAAATTTCTTAAGCGCCGTCCTTACGATAAATAACAATGTTTTTATTCTGTTGACGTTCAAAGAACAATGATAACTTTGTACGTACATACGTATACCGTTCCCGCCATTTCTGTAAAGTTAATTCATAATTGGAACCGAAAGGGTCAGCACCATAATGAAAGCGTTAATTGTGTGTCACGAGCGTCACTTCCGGTATTGTAACTGACAAAATTTGGCAGCGTTCGGAATTTGACATGAAATTAGTTGTCCTGATTGATCCTTTTTGGAATGTCGATGACGTTAATCAGCATAATCTCATACGTATGGGTTTTATTTGGGTTTTAATGACATTTGTGGAACCATTGAAGACTTCTTTATAGCGCCAAATAAAGCCGGGCATGGCGATTTTGAAACTTTTGAGAATGATTATGTCCAATAGTGAACGTCGGAAGTACGTATCCGTGATGCACGAAACCGATGGATGCAACGAGCTAGTATCCAGAGATTCTTTTGAACCATAATTCATCGTCATATCTCCATTCCTTTCATGATGGTTGATTTTATAAACAATTACACATTGTTAGTAAAACTATTTTCACAGACTATATCGCGTATTCCGTGTGGTGACGGAGTAAGAATACAATTCACCACTCCCTATCTTGCCCGTGGATGTCGTAAAATACGACTAAGGGATTCTAAGGGGTTATACACATAACATCTGTGCAAGAAAAGGAAAACTCGGATAAAACCCTATACCAACAGGTCTGACCAGCATGGTATAGTAGGTCAAATTCCCTCCCATTGTGGAGGAGGCCCGAGCCCAATAGTGGGACGTTTGTGGGCTGCGATGATGACGATGATGATATCGCTTGTATTTGACTGCCCGACTTTCTGAACACTACACCGTTCATGGTCACGGTAGGACTAAGATATCTCGCGTTCAACAAGTCATAGTTATTACAGAGAGAGAGAGATTTATATTTACCCGATACAGAATTGGTTATTAAATTTTTGACCTACATTTTAATACAAATTTATCATCATTATCCTTCATACCTTTTTCGTAAATAAATGGGGTCGCCGAAGCATGTACTTTTTCTCTAAGCACATATGTAAGAATAGCCAGCAATATTGCAAGGGCTTAAGAGGAATTTAATGGCCAACCACTTGGCTGAAGTCAACCCTGAGAACCTCAAATATTTTGTATGTGAAATTTTTCACGACATAGAAGCTTATATCCCAGATTTGTTCGAAAACAACCACGTTGTATTATGTAATTTGTGTAATAATTTTTGTTCACATCACATTCAATAGCGCGTATAACAGGAATAGTGTATGAGGTCATCGGTGACCACGTATTATGGTAAACATGTGGTCGTTTGTTAAGATATTTTTGTCCTTATTATTCCCACTGATAATTTAATTGAATGAGTATTGTTCCTTTACGCGGAAATGCTGAATACTTATGAAATTATGAATACTTAAACATTATAGTGTATCGATAGGTTCGGTTCCTTCAGAATCAACATATAAAATGGAGGAAATCTTTACGCAATATAAGTAGCTAACAATACTACAAGATAAGGCAAACTTGAAATATATTAAATTAGATAATTAATATGTGGTAGGAGCACGCTGTCGACAGTCTTCTGTCTACAGCCGCGGGCCGGTCCGTCACACTCTAACACACAGAAAATCAACCTCTGAGTAGTAGCAATTAGTTATTGCACTTCGTTAGTTAAGCGAGAGAACCGCAAGCCCAACTTTCTGAGGGTATTTTCGTATGATGAGTTTTGGCGAGGCCTTTAGTATCATCAAACCTCGTTGCTTGCATTCCCTCCACTTTCTTTCGGCATAGGCAACGGCCTAGCATGTCGATGAGCGGCAGTATGACTTAAGTGTGCTGTTTCCTCATTTACCACCAACAGCCATAAAGAAAAAGCCTTAGATCTCGATTAAAATGAAAGTTGAACAATATTCTAAAATTTAAAGAAAACTGCGTGAATGTATGTCCAGTATGACGCAATTCACTTGTCATGCACGCAAATAACTCTGTAACCCAGTTATTGAACGGCAAGCCCTTTTTATTACCGCCACACTTTATATGGGCCGGATTGTTTTGAAAATATGGGTTTATAGCCAATCCAATTACTGCATTAGTTTTCGGCAATGTGTCCATTTGCTTTATAGATTTTTCGTCCATTTTATGTGTAGCAACCGAGTCGTTACATTGCATACCATTTTTTTTTTTTTTTTAGACAACACCCTGCACTAAGGAAATAATCCTTGTATTGCGGGGGCCTTTACAAACATAATTAACGGACACAAATTACATTCAGACTCAGAACAACAATTTGTGGATCGCACAATATACATGTTACTTATAAATTAAGCATTTAAACTGCTAGGTTATTTATAAAAACTTGTTTACGAGTAAAAGATGAGTGCTGCACCGTTCTTATCGTCCTAACATTTAAACCAGTGTGTCGTATGACAGTCACATTGTCATTCGTATTTGTCGCCTTTGTCGTAATCGTGAGCCATCTATCAGAAAACGTTTGCACATTGTTTTTTTTTTTGTGGACGGATTGATTAAGAGATTCACCCATGTCCCGTGACACGTTTTTTAAAATTTTCATCCCCTTCCTACCCTTCGACGAATGCCGTTAGTAAAAAATTAAACCCATTTTTTTAAGCGTTTACCTTCACCCTTATAGCCCGTACAGACGTTGGCCGAGCCTAGGCCAACGCGAGCGTCGGCAAATAGGTACAAGGTGAGTGCTAGCGTCTACACGTTGGCCGAGTGCGGCGAACGCCAACGCGAGTGGCCAACGTAGACGAGCGTTTCTAGAAGTGTCTACACGTTGGCCGATGTCGGTGTTCATTGTGCACTGAAACACTACGGACGTTGACATTAACGTTGCTGCAGCTTCGACTATTTATTTATTTTTTTTATTTTTATTTATTTATATCTTTTGCACAAACAAATGTACAAGGCGGACTTATTAATGAGCGTATATAATGCGTATAAGATAGCGAGCGTATAAAATAACATTATTTAATGAGCGTATATAACTATTATCTCAGTGTATACCGCAGTAAAGTGGGAAAAAAAGAAGATGGTTGATACTGAGTATTCACAGAAATAGAACAGTGTAAGATATATCCGTGTGGTGACGGAGTAAGAAAAAAATTCACCTGTCCCTATCTTGTCTGTGAATGTGGTAAAAGACGATTAAGGGATATAATACATAATAAGCAGATAACATATATGCAAGAGAAGGAAACCTCGAAATAAAACCCTATACCAACCTGTCTGACTAGCATGGAATACTAAGGTCAGTTGCCCGCCTATTGTGGAGGAGGCTCGACCCAACAGTAGGACGTATATTAGCCAAAATGATGATGAATGATGAAGATACATTTTGATACTATAGGTAACATATAGGGTGACTTGGATCTAATTATTTACGTCGCATATCTAGAAGTAGTGATGCAAATTTGAAAATATAATCAATTATATTGAGCGACAATATCACATTAAACACGTCTAACCGCGATGGATGTCAACCGTGTAATGACGACTCGGCCCACGTGTGGACGGCATTGGCCGAGCGTAGACGAGTGCCTTTGATTTGTGCACAAAAACCGTCACCGAGGCGAAGTGAGGCAAGTGATCACGAGCGACGGCGAGTGAAGACAAATCAGCTGTCCACACATTGGCGCTTGTATTCACTCGGCCAACTAGGCGAGCGACGGCGAGCGTTGGCCAATTAAGGCAAATCGGGTGTACACACGTTGGCGTTCGCCATCGCTCGCCTGCACTCGGCCAACATGTAGACGCCCTATTAAACAGGTCACGTAGTATGGGTACGTCCCTAATATCTTGCGATAGGCGTTTAAGCAATAAGCAGTATACAATTCTCAAACATTCCTACGTTTTTAACGGCTGTCGCAATAGTCGATTAAAGATGTATGCGGCAAATATCTCTGTATGAAAGTGAATTCTTTAAAAAAAATTCTGTACAATTTTGTCAGTGTGGTACAGTATGCTGTTATATTTCATTATGGAGAAAATTTGTGTTTATAAGTAGGACGATTAATGTTGCCTTAAAATGCCCATATTTCATATAAAGAGACTCGACCATGAGCTTTTCAAATCGAATGCTCGGTCATTCCCGAAGCCTGGAACTGCTTCCCGTAGACAACTGTCCGCTATAAACACGCCGACCGTTATAAGCACGCTCTAAATCACGTGAAATTAAAAGAAATTACGAAGCACTGGGGCAGTAATATAATAGTCCCACTATTGATGGTCTCGCTCCGCAATGAGAGGAAAATTCACTTATTGGACCGGCCGGTTTACCGCAGGGCTTTTTTTTAATTTTCGATGCTATCTGCAATTCTGCATATTATATCTCTTAGTTTGCTTTTACAAGAGATAGAATATTGGATTATGTTGTTACTGAAATACCATATAGATGTTTATGTATGTGTGAACTTGTATTTCCTCGTATTTTTTATGGTACCTATTGAAAAAGGGGGGTTGTATCCTCTCTATGCGTCGCCATTTATTTCAATCAAATAAAATCTCTTAGTCTTCGTCATATTGTTGATATCTCGGATTGCGCTTGCTTATCTAGTTACCGTGACACACATAGATCGACTTTCCCCTCTAGCTGTTTATACGAGAAATCCGCAATTGTAGTTATTGGAGAGATTCAAGCCAAATACTATTAGTATTATACAAGTCAAATCGATTTTATAATTATAGTATTAGTCTAGACTTTTTATCTCAATCTATTATTTTTCAAAGATTTTTGCGTCCGAATTCCTTACTGTGTGGTGATGGTGTTAGAGTATAATTCCACACCCCTTCTGTTGCCCATGGGTGTTGTAAAAGACGTTTAAGGAATACAGTATGCATATAACACATGTATCAATTACCTTCCTATTATGGAGAAGGGTTGAGTCCCATAGTACATTTTTAAATATGGCAACATTTTTAAAAATTAATAATTCTGATTTTATATATGTTGATGCTGGCGAGAGAATCAAGAGTATTTTTTTTTAATATTTACTTAGAGAAAAAATAATTCCTAAAATATCTTTTCAAAAACTAAAATTGCAACGCTGGTCAGACGGATTGTTATAGGGTTATATTGAGAATTTTCTTCTCGCCCATGCTGACCGCCATGTGTGCTGACGGAGTAAGAATACAAATCGTCGCTCCTTATTAACTCTAGCTTTAATAATAGACAAAATAGAGATTAATATACAGACAATATTATAAGAGAAGTAAAATAAAAAAAAATAACATTTTCTCCTTTTTTAAAACACAACACTGCACTCAGGAATAAGGCTTGGACTTGTATTGCGGGCGACTTTACAAATATATTATTAACGAACTTATTACTACATAGTTTATTATTACATTCAAACTGAAAACAAGAATTTGTAGATCGCGTAAAATATTGCCCTGCATGAGTGAGAATCGAATTTGATATACATACTTGGAATGATAAGTCGTTAAACACTACGGCATTTGTGAAGTTTTGTGGAGGAGGCTTGAACCCAATGTTGATACTCGTAACTCATTCATTCTCTCGTAACTACAGAATATAAATTTACAATGCCTTATATTCTTACAATTCCTTCATCTATTGTTGAATATTACACAAAATATTTACCTTTATTCGATACAAAAAGCTCCATCGCTCGTATTCAAAATACCCCAACCGCTTACAACTTTAAAAGTTTATCTCAATTTTTTCACAATTTCTTGTAACAAAGAGTTTTTGCTACAGTCCCCGTATGAAAGCCTCGAGCTGTCTGTGTTTGCATTTTGTATACGTTTGGTTTTCATCGTGTGCAATTCGTCTAGATTGCGAGCACTTGACTGTGTGCAGCCTGCCGTAATCGCTGCGGGCTACGTTGAATGCGAAGTAGAGAATCTTGGCGACTTTATACTGAGGAATGAATGAAAATGAAGTTACATATATCTTTTGAGTATTGTCCACATTTGTAATGGATTTTGATTGCATCGATAGCGAAATGGTCCAAATGTCGACCTCTTGTACCGTGTGTAATGATCTCAATTCTTATGCTGAACAATTTTTTTACGATTCTACAAATTCATCACAGCTCATATACAGCCCACTGCTGGGTTCGCGCCTTCTCCGCAAAGAGATGGAAATTGACCTACTATACCACGCTGGTCAGACTTGGTATAGAAATTTTTTTCGAGTTTTCTTTCTTTTACATAGACATGCATATTAGACCCCTTAGTCGTCTCTTACGACACCCACGGGTAAGATGGAGGTTGGTGAACTGTATTCTTACTGCGTCACCACACGGACAGATTCCACAGGTTATTCTACCTATCTTGATATAACAATTGTATTGTAAATAATTGTATGTGCAGTGCACAAGGTTTTATTGATTATCCTATATTTTTTATATATATGCAAAAAAAATTCAAGTTTCTGACATATGTCAAAATAATTTGAGCCATACCTATGCCTAAAAACCAATTTTAATTATTTTTGTCTACCTGTCACCGTTTGTTTTGAGTAATCTTCAAAACGGCTGGACCTATATTGATAATATTTTACTACCAGGTAGCTCTATATAAGGAATAACTTAGGCTATATATTGTTCCGGTATTCCCACGGTAACATGTATTTTATGAGATTTGCTAGTTATATATATAACTATACAATGTGCAGGCATAAATACTATATTATAATAGAAACTAATGCATGTGAACGAGGTCAGTTCGTGCAATATGCCATCTTGGTAACCCATAGTTATATTGATAACTCGTATTTTTTACAGTCGTGTCTGTTAATTGTATTATATATGTTCGTAAATTCGCCCGCAACTTAAAGATCATTGCCTCGGTGCATAGTAATCAAGCATAGCGTTGATAACATACTATTGATTTCATGTATTTGTTAATATTTATATATCCAGTTCGGGTATTGACATTACAAATTAGCCTTTCAATTGTTTAACATAATAAGAAGGCATTAGTAATTTGTCAAAATTAATCTGTGAAATAAAAATGCTATTTCTGTGCTTTTTATCCGCGTATCGGAACGGCACGCATTCTGATCGAGCCATTCTCTTTAATTGTAGGACTTGATATATGGCATGTCCTGTATATCGGATAATATAATTACCAGGCTTTACGTATTATTTACTCGATAAAATTAGTTGTAGTCTTACAGTATAATTTGACGAATTCTGGATTTAACAGTATTAAAGTCTGCGTAGTGACGAAGTAAGAATACAATTCACAAACAACCAAGTTTTTTTACACAATAAAGACGTTCCAAATATAAAAAATTGGAGCTTTATATTTATTTTAATTGTAACAATTATATTATGGTCAGGCTAGTTAAATATCTACATTTAATTGTTTAGATAATAATGCCAGAAACCAATCCGAAAACCACCTCCATTCTTTCATTAATCAGTCTATCGACGATCACGTTAGACATAGGCCTACATATAATGGGAATAATGCCATTAGCGTATGCTAGGCAATCGATTTGGCATTTCCAGTTGATGTTATGTATTTACCAGGGGATGTTGCTGCCGACTTCTGACGTGCTCCTTTATCCAGTTTTAGACTAAGCCGCCCAGAAAACTAAAATGTGGTGACATTGTATTCTTAACCGATGTGGGGAAGAAATACAGTAGCATTAAATGTATTCAAAATCTCATTTAGTCTAAAAACCACTCATATGATTATTGTCATCTCAGGTCGTATACATCCCACTACTGGGCTTAGCACTCCTCCACAATGGGAAGGAGATTTAGCTTAGAGAATAAATTCGAATTTGCCTTCTTTTAAATGGTAAGAGTATAAATCTTACCTGCATATTATATGCTTTAGTTGTCTTTTACGACACCCACACGCAGGAAAGGGGGTGATGATTTGTATTCTTACTCCGTCGCTATACGGAAAATTTCTAATACTACGTTTGTATTTTCATTTAAGTTGAATTCGACTTTTGGTTCCCGTCGCTTCTTAAATGCACCCTTCGATTCCTGAAGAGTTATTGCTATGAGTAACATTGATACGTAAGTGAAGCGCTTAGGAAGCGCATTACGTGTAATAGCTACCCAAGGGGCGATGCTACCGATTCTCTTGATATATTTCTTTAACAACACCTGAGGGAAATTTCTTGAAGAATTTATATTATGAAGATATATCGAATACTTTTATTAAACGAATTTATATTGAGCCCTTTTAAACCAGTGTGGAAGCGTTCAAAATTTATCAGCTCTTGTTTGTTAAGCCGTGTTGCGTTCGACTGCAAAGCAAATACAATAGCGAAAATGTACTAGCTGATTCTTATAGTAAACATATACTACAGCTGATCGTCAAAAATTTTTATGGATCTCTTTACATTTTTTTTATAGAATTTGCGAATAAGAAGACGAAATCTGGGACTATTTTCGTTAAATGATAATCGGTTTGCAAATCTGGATGTCTTTGGGCTACTTACCTCTTTGGAGAGTTGTAGGGAACATTATTATTGAATCTCGGAATGATATTATCATTTCTTTTTGACAGTGAAATATATTACTAAGTTTTTAACTAAATGCTGTGTGCGATCACTCACCCAGTAGCTATAACTTTTACGATGATTTTATAAATGATGATAACCGTAATCTGTAACCTCGTTCTCTTTCCATTGAAATCCATTAGCCAATGCCGGTAATTAGCGTGAACAAACATTTGATATCTCTTGTTTTATTTTACATAAGAAATGAAACTAGTTTTACGGATTTTATTGAGTTTCTCTCTCCTATAATCTCTGAAAACTATTGGAAATTTTGTGAGAGTCATAAACAAAATTAAAACGAGTAAAAATTGATATACTATATCTCTGGAATGAACTACCCATTGTTATATTTCCCGAGCGCTATGACATATCTTTTAAACGAGGTTTAAGAAGAGCCCTTTGTTCACGGTAGGCAGCAGCCTAGCTGTGCTCCTGGTATTGCAAAGATCCATGCGCGGCAGTATCACTTACCATTGATTTTTATATGTATTAAAATTATTTATTTTCTTTTTTAGCGGCACCGTTCTTCACCGTCGAGCCAGAATTCCAGAACCTCGCTGAAGGCGAGACAGCTGAGATCAAGTGCGAGGCGGGCGGTACACCTGTCCCTAAAATCACGTGGATTCACAACGGCAAGCCCATCGAACAGGCGGAACCGAATCCACGACGACAGGTTAACGACAACTCGATCATTATCACTAACCTGGTGAAGAAGGACACAGGAAACTACGGATGTAACGCTACCAGCTCCATCGGATACGTGTATAAAGATGTCTACGTGAACGTCCAATGTGAGTATTAATTTTTAAAACTGTTTTATTTTTAACCGACCTCTGATAATGAAGGTTGTGTATTCAAAGTGTATGAATGTATGCATAATTGCGCTACGCGATTCTCAGAAACTTACTGATCCCATTTGAAGAAAGGTTTTCGTTATTAAATGCCTCATTTTTAGTGAAGATTTCAGTGTTTATAATGATGAAGATCTAAAGTTTTTCGTTGATAGACAATAAAACTGAAAAACTAACAGCAAATGACTCGAGATTACGGGGAACGTATGCATGTACATGTATTATTTTAAACACTATAACATCACGCTTGTGGACATGGATTCCAATTATTGTAGGTTTATGACCAGAAAAATCCTTTCTAGTTGGGTACTTTAATTATTTCTTTGCCTTTTTTTTTTACCAAAATCCAACGCCAATTTATTTTCTCCTGTCTCGGGCGTGCCTACAGAAGTTTTACATATTCATAAGCAAAATAATTACGCGTAATGTTAATAATCTTAATGTTTAATTCGCCAGTCTTGCAACCTTGACATAATTTTCCGTAATTAATATCTCCGTTGAAGAATTTGAGCTGTTTTAATGAACTATCCTCTGGCCACAATAGACTCGAGCTATGTACATTTAATTGGTTATAAAACTTTATAAACCAGTATCGTTAAAAATTGTGTTGCTCGACGCCTCTAATATACCAAGACCCTGTTTTTACCTACGGAAAAGGGTTATATGTTTGACCGCGATATGTGCGTGTATATGAGGGGTATAAAAGCAAAAAATCATCCTTTCATTGGATGCAAAGTGACCAATCTGATATTATTTTATCAATATTTTAATCGCCCATGTGGTGACGGGCTGAGAATACATATGTCGCCACCCCTTACTTGCCCGTGGGAGTCGTAAAAATCGGCTGAGGGTTCACCAGGAGAGCAGGGCAGCAGCTCTCTCCTGGGAAACGTAAAACACCTATACTGCGATCGCCAACCCGCCTGCCAAGCGTGGCGATTACGGCAATATCCCCTTTGTTAGAAATGGCGTACAATAAAAAAATGGCCCCCAGTCACGGCGGCTCCGGTACTCTACGGGCTCATTTTGGTGGCGGGCCTAGTAGTGGTGGAGCGGGGGGGTGCGAGGAATCTCCGGCAGCGATCCGGCTACCAACAAAAACGACCCTTGGCCCTGGTAACGCACAACATTCGGACACTCAGGACTGACGAGAGGGTCATCGAGCTGGAATTGAGCAAAATCCGCTGGGACATTGTAGGATTATCAGAAGTGCGAAGAGAGGGCGAGGGCACGATAATCCTCCAGTCTGGAAACTTGCTCTTCTACCGGGAGGGCGATCACCCGTCCCAAGGTGGTATAGGGTTTATCGTTCGTAGGTCTCTCGTAGACAACGTGGAGAGGATCGAGAGTGTGTCGACAAGGGTAGCGTACCTTATACTCAGAATTACCAAGAGGTATTCGCTGAAGGTTATACAGGTATACGCACCGACCTCGACATACTCCGACGACGAGGTGGAGGCATTTTACGAGGACATCTCGAAAGCCATACACACGTCCAAAACCCACTTCACGGTAGTCATGGGAGACTAACGCGAAAATATGCAAAGGGAGTGATGATGAGTTGAGAGTGGGGAAACATGGATATGGACAGAGAAACCAGAGGGGCCAGAAACTGGCTGATTTTCTGGAGAAGGAAAGCTTCTTTATGATGAATTCCTTCTTCAGGAAGCAGCCACAAAGGAAATGGATCTGGATTAGCCCCGATGGTTCAACAAAAAACGAGATAGACTTCATCTTGTCAGACAAACGACAGATATTCAATGATGTCTCAGTGATCAGCAGGATTAAAACTGGGAGCGATCACCGGATGGTACGAGCCACATTGAATATCCACACAAAAGTCGAGCGGTCACGCTTGATGAAGTCTACACTCCGACCTACATCTGTCCAATACCAGAACCTCGAAGGCTTTCAACTCGAATTACACAATCGCTTCCAATGTCTGGATGAATGCGAATCTCCGAACGATATGAACAACAGGTTCGTGGAAACTGTCCACGCGGTTGGGTCGAAATTTTTCAAGGCTTACCGCGTTAATAGACCTAAAAAACTTTCTGACCAGACTCTCGAGCTCACGGGGCGGAGAAAAGAAATGACGGTGCAGTTTTCAGCCGATTGGTCCAAACATAGGCAGCTAAATAGGCAGATCTCCAGGTCTGTGCGTCGCGATATTCGCCGATTTAATACGCTCCGTATTAAAGAAGCGATAGAGCGGAATCGTGGCTCAAAAGTGTTCGCACAAGATCTGTCTATTGGGCAAAGCCAAATGACTAAGCTGAAGACCGACGATGGCACTGTCATTTCATCCCAAAGTGAGATCTTGGGAGAGGTCGAAAGGTTCTATGGACAGTTATACAAATCATCCCGAAATCCCGTTGTCGGCTTGGTCCAAGATCCCAGATCCAAGCTAACTCGGCACTATACCGAAGAAATCCCGGACATTAGCTTGTACGAGATCAGAAAGGCTCTCAAACAACTACGTAACGGTAAGGCACCGGGAGATGACGGAATTACGGCAGAGCTTCTGAAGGCGGGCGTCAAGCCAGTCTTAATAGCCCTTCAAAAGCTATTTAATTCCGTTATCCTCGGGGGCGACGTTCCAGAGTCGTGGACCAGGAGTGTGGTGGTGCTGTTCTTCAAGAAGGGTGACAAAGCTCTTCTAAAGAACTACAGACCCATCTCACTCCTGAGCCATGTTTATAAGTTGTTCTCGAGGGTCATTACCAATCGACTCTCGCGCAAGCTCGATGACTTCCAGCCGCCCGAACAAGCCGGCTTCCGAAAAGGCTATAGCACCATAGACCATATCCTCACGCTTCGGCAGATTATACAAAAGACCGAGGAGTATAATCGGCCCCTGTGCTTAGCGTTTGTGGACTATGAGAAAGCCTTTGATTCAGTCCAAACTTGGGCGCTGCTGCAGTCCCTTCAGCGGTGCCAAATCGACTATCGCTATATCGAAGTGCTGAAGTGTTTGTATAGGAACGCCACAATGTCAGTCCGTATCCGGGATAAGAGTACGAAACCGATCCAGTTGCAGAAAGGCGTGAGACAGGGAGATGTTATCTCTCCGAAACTGTTCACCACTGCACTGGAAGATGTCTTCAAGCTCTTAGACTGGACTGGACTCGACATCAACATTAACGGCGAATACATCACTCACCTTCGATTTGCGGACGATATAGTCGTTATGGCAGAATCCATGGAGGACCTTGGCACAATGCTCAATGATCTCAGCAGGGTATCCCAACTAGTGGGTTTACGAATGAACATGGACAAGACGAAAGTCATGTCAAATGCCCATGTCATTCCTGTACCGGTCCTAGTTGGCAATGCGATTCTTGAAGTTGTCGATCACTATGTTTACCTAGGACAAACAGTCCAGTTATGTAGATCCAATTTCGAGAAAGAGGTCAGCCGACGAATCCAACTCGGTTGGGCAGCGTTCGGGAAACTTAAGAGGATCTTTTCGTCCAACATACCTCAGTGTCTGAAAACACAGGTCTTTGACCAGTGTGTGTTACCAGTGATGACTTACGGCACGGAAACGTGGTCACTAAATGTAGGCCTCATATCAAGGCTCAAAGTCGCTCAGCGTGCTATGGAGCGGGCTATGCTCGGGATTTCTCTGCGAGATAGAATCCGGAAAACGGAAATCCGCAGAAGAACGGGTGTAACCGACATAGCACGAAGAATTAGCACGCTGAAGTGGCAATGGGCAGGCCACATCGCTCGACGAACCGACAACCGCTGGGGAAGAAAGGTTCTCGAGTGGCGACCACGTATCGGACGACGCAGTGTAGGACGCCCCCCCACTAGGTGGACCGATGACCTAGTGAAAGTAGCTGGGCGTTGTTGGATGCAGGCGGCACAGGACCGCTCATTGTGGCGCAACATGAGGGAGGCCTACGTCCAGCAGTGGACGGCGATAGGCTGAAATGATGATGATGATGAATATTTTAATATTTCAAAAGGATTCTAATAATCTTGCTCCAGTATTCTCTTAGAAGTCTCATTCTTTTTAGAAAATAATAACTCATCAAATAAAAATATATACATTTCTTTTAAAATGCTAATCAATAATTGTCGTCCTATCAGATATTCATTTTGATTATTTTTTGTGGATCTTTTTTTTTTGTGTGTGACTTAGTTGTTAGCCTCAGATGGCTGTGACAACTTCACCCGGACTGGTGGGTGAGCGCTGAGGGCTCTCAACCCGTTTTTGTGGATCGTGACGTTTTTGCTTTTATACCCTTCATGTGTTCGTCTGATCCTTTATTACTTTAAAATACTTATCATATTTTTACAAATAAAGTGTCATCATTAGAAGCGCTATGATTGTCCGCTTGTTATAGTGTATGTTATATGTCACACTTTTACATGGTGCCTTCTAATCCGTACTTACGGTCTTGATCCGTTCTTTGATTCGGTTTTCATGAGGTTTGTAATTTTTATCGATCCATAAAATAGTGACGACGATGGACATGGTGATAGGAAGAGGCTTCTATGAGACGTAAATAGACTGTTTACTAATTGAAAGTATATAGTGTGGCTGCCCGGAAACTAGTTTCTTATGATGAGCACTTGCCTGCTGAAATAAAGAGTAATGGAATTTTATAGTAAACATTTCACATTATCCATGTTCGTAGCATGTACTAATAAAATAATTTATGATCTTTGGAACATTGTGGTGTACAACGCTGGAGTTCAGTAGCGGCCTGTTGTGTGATGATTCTCATCAAACTCGACACAGGCTACTTAAGCACAACATATTTTCAGAATCAATAATTTCATATTCTCTTAATATATCAAAATAAAGTTTTTTATAGCGATATATAATAGTAATAGTAAGTAATAGAATGCAGTCCTAAATAAATAACGTGGTCTAACGAAAATAAATATGTTCCCCTTAAAACTCCGGGCACGTTTTAACATCTCTCCACAGTTCACCTTATTACTTCCGTATCCGATTCAGAGCAGGTACATTTCGCAATTCCGTCGGGTTTTTCTGTGATGAACTCCTACATAAATCTCTTAGTAGTGGCAACCCTGATTTTAAATTTATGGGACATAACTCACGACCTTAATTAATGTATTAAATGTTTATTAGGAGTTGATAAAATTAATTTCATTATTTGATTGTTTACAAGTTGATAGAATATTGTTAAAGCCATTTTTATGTGATCAGTGGTCATAAAACTTTGACATTTAATATAAAATATGTTCGTGTGGTGACGGAATAAGAATACTGTTCACCACTCCCTATCTTGCTCGTGGATGTCGTGAAGGTTGATTAAGACATATAATACGCATATAATATCAAGAAAAGGAAAACTCGAAACAACACCCTTTACCAACCTGTCTGACCAGCGTGGTAGGTCAATTTCCCTCCCATCGTGGAAGAGGCTCAAGCCCATTAGTGGGACGTATATGAGCCGGGATGACAAAGTTAATGGCAAAATTTAATAATCTTCATAAAATAAATTTATTAGTGAAGTTTATTTTATTTATTTATTAAATGAAAAAACATAATAAGCTTACAGTATACACCAAATCGCTTACATGCTATACTATTAATTACACAATTTATGAAAGAAACAATTATATCAATTTATAATAAATATTAATTCTTAAAATATACTAAATATACACAACATTATATATACAATTTAAGATGACTGATAATTTAAAAAGTAATTATTTAAGTACAGTGATAGATTTTGCATCATTTGATCTACCCCATCAAAGAACATGTCTGCATCTCTATTTGTTTGGAGGAAATCATTGATGAGGTCTAAGGCTCTTCCTGTAGGAGTACTAGCGGCTTGCGGCTGGCGCCATGATGGTGGACAACTAAAAAGCCGATGCTGCCGTCGCCCAGCCGCACGCATATATTGATCTGGTACATAAAAGTAGATGCATTCCTGTACCAATGGATTATCAAGCTTGTTGTTAAGCAACAAGTAGTAGTGCATTAAGTGGGCAGATATTCTTCTGATCTCAAGAGTGTCTAGTCCAACCATCCCAGAAACAAACAAGGAAGGATAAAGTAACGGATAGGACCCATACATACGCTTATAGAGATATCGGACAAACTTTCGCTGAATTCTTTCGATCATTACTGTATATAACTTTTCTTTTGGACTCCATATCACAGAATTATACTCGAGCCTACTACGGACATAGGCATTATAGAGTAGCTTTACTACGTCAACATTACAAAATTGTGAAGATGTTCTAATAATGAATCCTAAGGATTTATTTGCGGCTTTACACACAGTGGTAATGTGATCATGAAAATTTAATTTTGAGTCTAATAATAAACCAAGATCGCGTATTGTGCAGACGCGTACAAGCGACTCTCCAGCCAACGTATAAGTATTTGTGATGGGAGAACGGGAGCGACTGAAAGTTATTATTTTACATTTTGATAAATTTAATGCCAATTTATTTACTCTCACTCCATTCGACGACTGCATTTATATCATTTTGCAGCGCCTCACAATCACTAGTATTATTGATAGGAGTAAATAGCTTCAGGTCGTCAGCGAACATAAGGCATTCTGCCCTTGACAGGATGCTCGGTAAATCATTTATCATGGCGAGAAACAGGGTTGGCCCAAGGGTACTGCCTTGACTTACACCAGAACGTGTATAATAATCCTGCGATTCATAGTTTCCTACTCTAACGTACTGTCTACGGTCCCTGAGATAGTCTGCCACGAATCTGAGAAGCATGGCATCGAAACCTAGTGTCAAGAGTTTACTTATATTAAAAAGCTAAGCTGATGTAGATAAATACGTTTCACATATTTTTTTTTTTTTGGTTGGGCTATGGTAAGCGCACGCGCGGTCCTGTCCGTCCGGGGCGATGAAAGGACGGCGCGCGGGCCCATAACCCACCCGTACCCACGTCACCTCGTTGTTGGGCCGACCACCGGAGCAGATGTGACTTGCCATCAGTGGATGACTTTGAGATACCTGAACAGATATTTATAATTTGTGGCTAAGCACTGAACGTGTGGTGACGTCGTAAGAATACAAATCAGCACTCCCTATCTTGCTCGTGAATATCGTAACTAAGGGATTTAATACGCATAATTATAACATGCAACTATGCAAGAGAAGGAAAAACTCGAAATAAAACCCTATACCAACCTGTCTGACCAGCATGATATAGTAAGGTCGATTTCCCTCCTATTGTGGAGGAGGCTCGAACCCAATAGTGGGACGTTTATGAGCTGAAATGATGAAAGTGGCTAAGCACCTTCTCGGAACTATGAAAGTTAGACTCTATAATTCATCAGTATTATAAAGTGTCCTTGTGGTGACGGAGTTAGAATACAATTCACCACTCCATATTTTGCCTGTGGATGTCTTAAAAGACGACGGAGGGATATAATATGCACTTAACTATGCAAGAGATGAAAAACTCAAAATGAAACCCTATACCAACCCGTCTGACAAGCGTGTCATAGTAGATCAATATGCCTCCTATTGTGGAGGAGGCTCGAGCCCAGCAGTGGGACGTATATGAGCTGAGATAATGATGATTATAATGTAAGGAAATTAAGATAACCGAAATGGCTTAGATGTTACAGAACGGAATCGATTGTCTCTTTTATCTATACATCTATACAAATAAATAAAATCGATGTGTCTGTTTGTAATGTCTAAATACTGAGCTTTTTTATGTTCATATGGTTATTTGCACGATACCTATGGCTAAAAACCAGTTTAAAATTTTTTTGTCTGTCTGTTTGATTGAGGTAATCTTCAAAACGGTTGGACCGATTTTGGTAATATTTTACTACTAGTTAACTGTCTATATAAGGAGTAACATAGGTTATATTTTATCCTGATATTACCACGGGAACTATGCGGGTAGGCGACTGAAACTGAAGTGAAACAAGGGCGGATTGCTAGTAATTTACTATAATAGAATACTGTTTATCTGTCAAGTGCTTAAAAAATAATTTATTAATGTCCTTCGTGGCCTAGACATAGGTCTGGAATGGGCTGACGGGCGAGGTGTCGGGGTCGTTCTAGGCGCCGAGACGTCCAGTGTTCTACATTCTGTACTCGAGAGATCTTTTAATGTCCCTTATATTGGCAACGTTTTTATTACTAGATTTTTAGCGGTTCGCTATACGTTACGTATATATCGTGTTGAATATGCAATGTTAATAAAAATAAAATTTTATTGAGCTAATGACATAACTATGAGATTGTCGATAGTTTCGTCACTCAGTTTCTGTATATTGAGTTTACTCTTCAAATATCTGTGCACTGATTACACAGGTGGCGTAGTGGTCAAGATAAGCCACCGTGCCAGTGTCTCGGGTTTGATTCCCACCCTGGACTATACTTTGTGCGGTCCACTAGTTCTGAATCTGGGTGTAATTTGTGTCCGTTGAATATTTGTTTGTAAAGTATTCCTATGCCAACACGTCTAATCAGCGCGGTAGGTGAATTTCCCTTCCATTATGGAGGATGATGATGATTATGAACGTCCCGCACTCTAAACAAGGATTATTTCCTTAGTGCCATCACCATTCTGCTCTTATTCAAATTACTTAGGCTCGACACAATACGTACCTACTCATTTTTCACAGTACATATTGCAAAAGTTATTGATAATAATTTTTTTGACGGGCCGCCTGTCTGACGTCAATCCTGCATGGTAATAAATTTACCTAACGGAATCAGGTGGAGTTGGCCCATGGAAAACATTTAGTCGACTTTTACGACACCCTCGAGCAATGTAAGGGTTGTTAGTATTCGTGGCCGCCACCACACAGCTTTCAGCTTTGGTTTCTTAATGCAGCGTTGTCTTTAAATAAAATATACATTGTAAATAAAACTACTTTTACGGATTATATCGCGTTTGTATTTGATTTATTGCCCGGCGTTTCGAAAACTGCAGCATTCATGGTCACGGGCTTTAAAGTATGTTATACTCGTGTAAACATCAAAATTCATTTTGAAATGACACGTTTAAAGAGACCGTTCAGTATTCTTTTGCGTATAGAGTCAATGTAATGGGGTCTTAATGGCGACATTGGTTATATATAATTGTAATTAAACAGCATTAGATGATGATACGTGGATTCAGCAATCTCTAAGTGTGAATTGAAAGTAAACTAAATAATTACATTCATATCGTTAAATAAATAACACTTTATTATATGCTTCCTTTCTTTACAACACATCTTCTCTAAAATTTTATAAGGAAACTGCAAAATTTAGCCACCATAAACTGTCACTCATAGTTAATTATGACCTTAATGTTAGCAACACAGACGAAATTAGACCCTACTGGATTCAATATAAGATTGCAATTATCTCTACCCTTGACATTACCAGCATTCGCTGGAAGCTATTGTAAGCTAACGTATAAATAAATAATGAGAATAAATCTTTTTCGAAGTAAAAGATTCAATCCCCAAGTTATGGTTCATCTGGCGTATATAATAGAGTAAGAATCAATGACTTCGAACCAAGTTTGTATTACTTGAGTTCAAGTGAAATAAATTGTATCTACGGGCCCTTATACCAATTTGAACAGGGTCATTGTACCATGACTTCTTCCTCTTTAGATTTAGAGTAACCCCAATTACTACTAGGGATTAACAAAGTACCATCGAATTTAATAATAATAATAATCTTTATTTCCAAAAATATGTTTATAGTAGGTCTTAATTATATAACATGATCCAGCATATTCTACCATATATGTATGGCGTGGAAATGTTTAATACAGTGTCTTTTTAGGGGCCTTTAGCCTTTAAGGCGGTTGGTGAAAAAGATAACCATCATCCCTCATATGAAATTTCTTCATTTTCAAAAAATACTGGAAATGCTTCTTTGAGGTCATCCTTAGCAAGGTTTCACATATTGTATTCAAACCTAATCGTCTTGTACTGATAAAATATGAGATTTCGTTGAGTTACTGATAATTCCTTGACGACAAGAATCAGTAATTAATGTCATCTGATCAACGAGGAAATTTATTATCTAATAATCTAATCATTTAATTATCTCGGCTCATATATCCCACTGCTGGCCTCGAGCTACCTCCACAATATGAGGATAATAGACTTACTATTCCACGCTGGTCAGACGTGTTGGAATAGTGTTTATTTCCAGTTTTCCTTCTCTTGCAGATATGTTATGTGCATATTATATTCCTAACTTATATATTATTACTAGCCGAACCGTCGAACTTCGTACCGCCATATTTTTTTTTTCGTCAACGTATTTTCTAAATTACTAAAAATCTAGTCTCTGATTATGTCGCGCACGGATCTTACTCAGCGCCGTTTAGCTGTCATTTGCGTTTTGTTATTACATGTCAGATGCTTTCTTGTTATACCACGCTTTATAGTAACTTGTATTCTCTTTGACGTTTTATGTCACGTCACACGGAGACCCAGTCGAACGGGATAAAAAGTATCCTATGTCCATCTCCTGGTTCTAAGCCACCTCTCCACCAATTTTCAGCCAAATCGGTACAGCCGTTCTTGAGTTATAAATAGTGTAACTAACAAGACTTTCTTTTATATATATATAGATATTCCATGTGGTGACGAAATAAGAATATAATTAACCACTCTCTATCTTTCCCGTGGTCGTAAAAGACGACTAAGGGATATAATAGGCACATAACATCTATGCAAGAGAAGGAAAACTCAAAACAATGCCCTATATATTCTGTCTGACCAGCATGGTATAGTATGGTCAATATCCTTCCTATTATGGAGGAGGCTTGAGCCCAGCAGTCGGTTTTTATGCATCCATGGGCAAGATAGGGGGTGGTGGATTGTATTTTTACTCCATCCCCAGATGGAAGAAAGGAACGACGAAAAATTCGAATGCTTAATTAATAACGTATAGGATTTGAAGGAAGCCATTTTTAAGTGTTACATCAAAACAGCTTCATAAAACCCTTTTGTAAAGCCTGTTTATAATCGGATAGGAATACAATTGCTGAGAAATCATTCGGCAACCTCTCTATGATTATAACGAAAGATGACTACGGTTCGAAAGTAAATAAAGATACATAATGTCAAATGAAACTTAGCAAAGGTTTCGATATTCACATAGCGTAAATACTCAACCCAAGCAACGGATAACTTTTAATAGAAATAAAGTTATGTTGTTTGAAAGTTTCCTGATAATGTAATAAATTATATACGAAGTTTCTAAGTTATTTATCATTTTGTTGCGGTTCGTCTGCTACTGAGTATCATTTGAAAAATTAAAAGCATATTTAGATTTTACATGCGTTTGGTATCTGATTAGAAAAGTTGTTATATCGACCGGATATTATGTAATGCATGACTGATATAAAGGGTTAGACAAACCGATCATGTCCATGGCATCCATTAGCCGATTGACGTGCGCCAAGTGACGATAATTTCATAATAGTCACGCGTGTCATATGAAATGGTGATCGCATTTTGTGTTATACGTTTCCTAGGTGAATATTACTACCGAGAATGGTGTCCTAATGACCGTCCTGTTTTCGTACTAATCATGCCTTCATCACCCTTCTCTTATCCCGATTACTTGGCTCGATTCAATATGTACCATGTTTCATATTCCATAGTACATTTTCCAAAGTTACTGGCAATAATTTTATGAGCGGCCGCTTCCTGACGTCATCATTTCTTGGGACTGTAATTGTTGACCTCACCTTCATCATCGTGTCAAGAGAAAGTAAATAAAACCTTGTACAAACTCTGACTGATGTGGTAGTAAATTAATTTTCCTACCACAGTGGAAGGAGGCAGTGGAGAACCCAGCAGTAATAGGTATATACATATATTAGCTAAGCTGATGATGTCTTTCAAGGTATTTGAACTATTAGCGGGTCATGTTAATGACTATCATGTTCTTGTTGAGTAAGACGATTACTGAACTTATAAGCTGATATGATGTCACGGTCGCAATGCACAAACATTCGAACCTTTGGTTATGACGACATTCTATTAAAAGGCTTGTATGTATTACGAGGGCCTTGACATCAGCAAGATGCAGCTTGTGAAGGGAATTTTCTGATAAACTATCAATCTATACACTTATTTTTAAACTGTAACTCCGACTTCACATGTATTTAATTTGCTCAATCATCCATTAGCTTATAGAATCCACCACAAAAACAACAATGTCTTGCTGGACGGAATTGATGATCATAATTGGTATTGTGTTCCTTAAGAGAGTACTGCTGACCTTTCCTCTGAGCATCCCGTTTGTTATTACGACTCCCATAGTAAAGTAATTGTTGATAGCACATTGTACTCTTAACTCACGATCGCAAGGAGACTTGAATCAGATATATTTTTACTGACAGCACAGGCGAAATAGCGCATGAAGGAGAGAATTGTCCAATCGTTTTCTCTTCCGTTTTGTTACGTTCGTTACTTTTGTTTAGCTGATTGCATCGAATAACCGGCTATTCTTTGTACAACGGTTGGCAAATTTCCTCACAAAGCTTAAGCTAAAACAATACTAAAAACTTTATACATATCTCTATTGTATAAAGATTTCTTGAAGTACGAATTCAATGGATTCCGGGTAGTAACGGAGTTAGGATAAAGTATCGAAAGCCTTTTGAATCTTTTTTTTTTTGTTTGGGCTGCGGTCGGCGCACTCCTCGCACCACTCCGTCCGGTGTGACAGAGGAGCGTAAGCACGCACACCCGCAACCCGCCCGAATACCACGTCGCCTTCGTCGTTGGACAGACCACCGGAGCAGGGTTACTTGTCATCAATGGTCGGCCCGACAGAATATCCCCTAGTGGGGTACTCTCCCATCGACCGACGTCCCCCCACTCAGAGAGGACGTCGGTCTTTCCTCACGCGGTCGGCCTCCCGGCGGGTGATGGACTAATTTCCCGGTCACGTCACCCGAGGCCTCGGCTAGGGAGCCTTTTGAATCTCGTGGGTGATCGTAAAAGATGACTAAGGCATGCAAGAAGCAAAACGAAAACTCGAAATAAAACGATATATCAAACGGTCTGACTACTGTGGCATAGTAGGTCAATATCCCTCCCGTTTTGGAATAGTGCACTTACCAATGAGTGGTGAAATATACTTAGGAGCTAAAATGTTGATGCTCTTAACTCGTTAATTTGATACATAATATTCCAACGGTTTAAAGTTCATTTTTATGCCCTTGTACCTTATCATTGTTTAGTTATTTTCACTTTCCAATTACTTTTTGCCCTCAAAGATGAAAATGTTTCATTCACAAGACTATCACACCGCGAACCCCTAACACAATTGACAAACAAAACGGGTGTAGTTTAACGATGTTACGTTGGCGAAAAAGTTGTCTCACTAAAATGGAATTGAATGGTTCACGCGAATGGGATGCACAATGAAAGTCGAGCTCCAAATCTTCATGCATTACATGCCGCAATGTTGATGGGGTCGAGAAAAAAATGCAGTTATGACTTGGGTACTTATTTGTGTAATTTCAGAAGTGGATATTAAGTATTGATGTTGGCGTACGAGTTATTTTTTCCGTGTGTGTATTTCGTCATGATAAATTATCTGACAACGTTCCATTTAGAAAAAGTAATTTTTTCCTTACAGTGCATATCTATCTATTCAATTGCCTCTGTACAGAGAAACCAGACGCATTACCATATAGGATTTTATTTCATGTTTTCCTTTGGCAGATCAGCTTATGTTTTGGTTGTCCCACCAGCCAGCACCACGTACCAGAGAAAGAAATATGGGTTATTATATAGCATTGTTAAATGGTTATATATTATCGAAAGCAAATTGATTTATTAAACTGCATGTCCGCCAGCCTATAAACTTCCACTATTAGACATAACTTATCGTGACCTTACCATGTGGTGACAAATACTCTACTTCACTACTCTCGCATCTTACCCGTGGATGCAGTAAGAGGATTAAAATATAATATGCGTGTAACATATATGCAAGAGAAGGAAACTTCAAAACAAAAATCTATAGCAACTTATTTTACCAGTATACCATACTCCCAAGTCATTTTCCCTCCAATTGTCGAGGAGGTTCAAGCCCATTAGTGACACATATAAGCTGAGATGTTGATGATTGGACATAGGATTCCCTAAAAGAATAAAGCTATTATTGCCACGTTTGTCTGACGAGGTGACCACTCCCATGGTTCTCCCTAACCCTATTTACGACTCTCACGGGAAAGCAAGTGGTGGTGACACATCATATTCTTAAGCCCTTACGATGTAAGCGCAAATACCTTTTTAATTCTTTGCCATAACATATTGCGTAAACAATATTTTCATATATATTTCTGGAACACTACTATTGCACCCAATTCGATTAACCTAGTTTTAATAAAAAAAATTTTCCCTGTCGGTTATTTTCTATGAAATATCTGCGTGCGCATACGAAACAGCAGTGTAACCGGGATTACGCAGGCACCCAGCCATGACCTAGATATTCCGGGCAGCCTGACCCCGAGCCCGTTGTAGCACGATTGTTGACACGGAATTGGATAATATCTTTGTCATTAAATAATTTCTTTTTATTTTTCATCATTTTTAATCGTAGTTATGAAAATGTAGATGAATAGATATAGATTTTGATGATAAACACGTACCATTTTGTCAATATGCCACCTCTAACTGCGAATTTGAAATCTAGGGCTAGTATACCACTATACAGATCTTGCAGCAACTTGAGATAATTGCCGCGCGTTCAGGCGTTTTTGCCATACCTACTATTTCAACCAATCCTAAAGCTCACATGACGTAGGCACCCTGTTATCTATTGGCTTATTAGCCAATTTTGCTTCATGTCTCCCGATTTGCATAGGAGAACAGACAGTAGAATCGCAATCGAGTTAAGCATCTCTTGATTGACGAATTTCTCTACGTAATATAAATACGTTTCAACTATATAATTTCCGTGTGGTGACGCAGTAAGAATGCAATTCACCACTCCCTATCTTGCCCGTGGATGTCGTAAAACACGACTAAAGGATATAATAAACATATAACATCTGTGCAAGCGAAGGAAAATCCCCAAACAAATCCCTATTCCAACACGTCTGACCAGCGTGGAATAGTAGGTCAATTTTCCTCCCATTATACAGGTGTATCAGGTTATGGAGCAACTGGTCAAAAGGGAGCTAGGCAATGGTGGTAGTAAAAAAAAATAACGAAAAATATCGATTCGTTAAAAATGAGAGACATGTAAAATTTTCAATTTGTCATCGCTTTTTCGTGTAAATCTGATTGAAATGTATAAAGTCAATGATACTTAATACGCAACATATTCATACTTTGTTAAATATTCATTAGAAATTGAATAAATCAATGATTACGTTCACATAAGCAAGACAAACTTCGCTTTAAAACAGCTGATCGGCCTATGAGCGTTGACCGCTTGCCGTTGTACCTACATGTCATTGAAGCGTTTGCGCAATTCTAGGTATAAATGAATGAAATTATACTGTCGAAGCTTTACATGTCTACATGTATTCTGTCTATACATGCCTACATAATACGTAACATTTAAGGCATAGACTCTTAGACACATTTTTTTGAAATCACTATAATGTTTATGTTATATTGTTTTTTGTGTAATGTACATTCTAATTACGATCTATGACCGTTAAACTACAACATACTCGAACAGTTGTCCCATAACCTGATACACCCTGTATAGGAGGCCAGAGCCCAACAGTGGGACATACGTAGGCTGAAATGATGATGATGATGACGATGACGATGATTGTATCTATATATGCTATTGTGTACATAAGTTATATGTGTTTCGTATTCGTTCTTGTCCTCCTTAACTTTGTTATTACTACTTATTTTCTGATTTAAATGCGAATGAAAAAAACTAAATATCTTCTCAATTAAATGAATACAAACAAATATTTTCACAAACTACTAATCTCTGAAGGTGTTTGTTTTCCTAATTGAATTGCACGTACTCTTTGCGGCTATCTAGAATTACATTTAGAAATGAACCTTGAACATCTAACACAATGTCACGTTTTGCTACTAACATTCACCAAATATGCACTCAATCTGTAAATAAAGTGACTAATCCTATCGTTGGCTATGCAGCTGGCGCCCCTAATTGTGTAATAGCGTGATTGTGTGACGTAATTCTTTAGTGCAGGGGCTGCCAACAAAAAAATTCGTTACCCCTGACAAATGGTTTACTTTAATTTAGTTTATGGGTTTTTGGTTTTGGTGCTGTCGGTGATACGTTTTGTTATTGCTCAATGAGATATAAAATCTGTGCTGTGTGGTAGCGGCTTCGAATACTACCAACCCTTGCTTTGCCCGTGGATGTCGTAAAAGACGACTAAGAGCCCTAGATTGACCCGGACCAACTCCATCTGGTACCATTTGGGTCAACGATTACATTCCCAAGGAGGGTTGACGTCAGGCAGGTGGCCGGTCATAAAAGTCATTGCCGAAACTTTTTGCAATATGTCAAAACAGATGACATATTGCGTCGACCCCAAGTAATTGGGATAAGAGCAAGATGATGATGATGAATGAGATATAAAATATTAGCACCTAATATGATTGATAAATCAGTAAAGTGTATATACATTGTTATAAAAAATTAACTTGGTATATAGAATCATTATAAAATTGTATACTAAAGATAGTCCTGTGGTGACGGGGTAAGAATATAATTCAACCATGTTCTCTCTTGCCCGTGGGTATTGTAAGAGACAACTAAGGTATATAATGGATATAATGCACGTATACCGTCTTTGCAATAGATGGAAAACTCGAAAGAAAACCCTATACAACTCGTCTGACTAACATGGTATAGTAAGATCAATTGCCCTCCTATTGTGGAGGAGGCATGAGCTTGAGCTTAGCGAGTGCCACGTATATGAGTTAAAATGATGATGCTTTTGGATAAAATATTTTTTTTTATTATTCTTCCAGTATTTTATTTCTGTGATATGTAAACGCTTAAATAATAAACCACTAGATTGAAAGCAGTAAATGTCGCGTATGTTATACCCATAATGTAAAAATCAGATGTGCCAATAATAGGTTATGTTGACTGTCAATAAAGAGCTATTTTATGCCAGTAACTGGTAAAATGGTCGCTCATCTACATTTAATTTTAAAAAATGTTGAACCATTTGCGTAATCTAAAATAAAATGAATTAAAATACGTTCTTTAATGATATAAGAAGAGTTTAAATCCCTTTCTTTTATTGAAATTTATATTAAGTATATGAGTAAAATTAAAAGTGTTTGTGAGAGAACCACTTAAAGTGCCAATAAATGGGTGCTTTACCCTATTATTTAATTTTACAAGCTTTTATTTAGTTTCGCCCGTCCCGTTGTCTGTAATCAAATCTCGCAAGTTACATTTGATCCGCATCCCGGTTTCTGATTGAGCTGAAATTTTGCACGCATGTATAAATCGGATGTATAATATTTTTTTTTTTATTGCAAACGGTGGCAAACGAGCAAACAGTACACCTGATGGTAAGTGTTGCTGCCGCTCATGGACCTTTACAAGGCGGCTGCCTACCGCGAAGAAAGCGAAGGGAGTGTGAATGCGTGCATTGAGGCTCGGTGATACCAAGGGCACCACCAAAACCCTCCACACGCAATCACCCTCAGAAAGTTGGGCTTCTGGCTCTCTCGCTCACCGAACGAAGTGCAGTAACAAATTGCTACTACTCAGACGTCGATTTTCTGCGAGAGCATGGTACTGCCCCGGACGGACCGGCCCGCGGCTGTAGACAGATAACTATCGACAGTGTGGTCCTACCACTCCTAGATTTTATTGTGACATAGAGTTAATCTGATAATGAAGCTGGAAGCTGGCTATAGGAACTCCGTAATTAAACGACGCAACTCCATCGAGTTTGGGCTCATTTGATTCGTCTTAACGAACACTTTGACACTATATGGTGTCTATACCAGGGTCTAATGATGGACCTAGATTTTTAACTTTTTATTTCATTTTATTAACAAACTAGCAATCTGCCTTCGCTTCGCTTCGGTTTTAGTCGTTTTACCCGCGTAGTTCCCGTGGGAATACCGGGATAAAATATAGCCTAGTTTACGCGCTGATATTATAGCTTTCCATTGGTGAAAGAATTTTTGAAATCGGTCCAGCCGTTTTGAATATTACCCGGAACAAACGGACAGACAGACAAAAATTTTTTAATCTGTATTTTAGGCATAGGCGTCGTGCAAATAACCGTGTGAGCATGAAAAAAGCCTTATTATTTTGACATTACAAACAGACACTCCAATTTTATTTATTGGTATAGATGATAAAAGTTTGTTTTTAAAAAAGATTTTTTTGTCTTTAATTTATATCATGTCAATCGGATGATTAGTCGCGAAAGTAAATTATAAAAGATTTGTGTTCCTTTGGTATGTTAATTTTGTACCTTAATTACATGACGTTACGTCGACTATGGTGAGACTAATACTATTTGTAACACCTTATGTACCTAAGTTTCGCAATAATCAATTGATATATTGATTGGTCAATTAACGTATTGTTATACAAATTCTTAATGATTCTCAGGCCGCTTTAAGACCTGTCAGCCATTCGGAGAGTCAGTTTGCAGTATGTTTTCATTGTTAAAACTGTCTAATTTAATCACAATTATATTTTACACTGTATAGCTTTATATACAGTTTTTTGGGGCTGGCCTACATGGTAACTAGTTAAAAACTGTGCGTAATAGAGGTATTATTCCACGTTGCACGACTTTTTTAGCTCGATAGGATAAGTTTAATACAAAAAAGGCAGTAAAAAGACAGCTGCTATCAAACAATACCCTTGCTTTAAACTTGTACAAGAAAACGAATAAAAAACGCATTTTTTTCATGTTAGATCTAGCAACATTCATGCAGGTGTCAGAGTAAATATTAGCAGCACCCTTACCTGAGACACTATTATAAACCCGACTATTATACCTATTGCCTACATAGATAGGCGCGGCCCCGGCGTATATTAACGCCCAATTTTTTCCCTCCGAGTTCGGTAACCTTTTGAGACTGAGTCATCCCAAAATCCACAATACAATGCGACACAAGGGTACGGACATACCTATTATTATATATCTTCCGGATTGTCCCTTATTTCTACCAGAATGTGTCATATTGTGCGAGTTTATGGGCTATTAAATAATATAAGAGATTTTCGTCTAAGATTGGGTAATCCTTCCCAGTTATGATCACACTTATAACGGTCATAAAATTATTGGAAACATTGCTTCTGTCAAAAGAAATATTATAGAGATTTTTGGTTTTCAATCTTAGTTTTATCACAGTACCTATATTACACATTCTTTTCAAACTGGCAGACTTATTATAAAGCCATATTCATCCATAATTAATCTATGTCCGCTTTGCGACATATGTTTCCTTGCGAACATACTACTTAAAACTATATTTTATCGCCTAAAACTGGCAGTTTTATGTGATATTTACCATCTTATTGGTTTTTTGACGGAAATATCAAATTCGACCATTTATCATCGCTACGATACCTGGTAAATTAAGAAGTAGAATCTATTTGATCTAGGCCTGGTCTTGACACCTATGAGCTCTGGCCCTCAACTTATGTAGAAAAAAAAACAGTAAGATAATCTCATTAAGAGAAAATAAGCCTACTTACTATTTTTAATGTATTTACTTATATGAAAATTACTGAAACATACAGAGGTACATACTAGCGACTCGCCCTCGCTGCGCTTCGGTCCCAGCCGCTTTGTCCCCGCATCTGCAACATCTAAGATGTGGCCTCAGGTACGATTCCTGGACCGGGCAAAATTTCATAAAGTTTTCTGATAGAAAAATAGAATAACTTACACCTGGTAGTAAAATATTACCGAAGTCGGTTCAGCCGTTTTAGAGATTACTCGGAAACAAAAGACAGACAACATTTTTTAAACTGGTTTAAGTATGTAGTATCGTGCAAATAACCGTGTGAGCATGAAAACGTAGGTGTTATTTATTTTGATTACACACAGACACTTTAATTTTATTTATTTGTATAGATGCGCGTCTGTTATGAGAAATTCAGGCTTTACTCAAATAATGCGAAAACATTACTTAGATGTATTTATTATTTATTACGCAATCACATTGCGGCTCCACGGTCGCTTCACAGAAACTTCGTAATGTACTCAAGTAAATTACATACAACACTTAGAAATTTGTAAACGTCTAGAATTATAAAACATTTGATGTGATCTGGAACTCTGACATGGATACTCATTACTTAGCACATCATACATACATCTTAATATTGGAAGATCTACTCCATACTCCACAATGAGAGGGAAAATAATATACCACCACAAGGTATGGGCAAGAGGGGTTGGTATAACTTAATAAATGCCATTGTCAAGTGAGTGATTGAGTTTCATGCGCATGAAACCAGGTTAGTGCAAAAATCGTCACAAAGAAATTTTCTGAGGCAAACGCAAAGTTTGAAAGTATGTGTACATGCTGAGAAATAGCTTCAGGCCGTCAATGTATATTTACAGCTCTGCCGACGTAATTAGAAAAAAAAAATCTTTCTCTTCTCAGCCCATGTACGCCCATTGCTGGACACTTTTTTTTTTGGGGTGGGCTGCGGTCGGCGCGCTTCAGCACCACTCTATCCGGGGCGACAGAGGGGCTTAAGCACGCAACAACCGCAACCCACCCGAACACCAAGTCGCCTTCGTCGTTGGACCGACCACCGGGGCAGGGTTACTTGTGATCAGTGGTCGGCCCGACGGAATACCCCTACATGGGGTACCCTCCCATCGACCGACGTCCCCCCCTCGGGAAGGACGTCGGTCTTTCCTCACGTGGTCGGCCTCTCGGCGGGTGACGGACTGATCCCCGGTCACGTTACCCGCGGCCTCGGCTAGGGCAGCATGGCACGCAGGTAGTCGCGCCTGCGCCACCCCAGTCGCCGGCAGCGGGTCGCATCATCGAGGCTGTGCTCCTCGCGCTCGCGACCCGCCGCCTCCTTCTGCGAGATAACTGCCTCGCAAAAGGCTGCGACCGCGTCCCAATTCTTGATGCTGCCGAGCATCTCCCTAGCGACTGCCGAGCATCTCCCTAGCGCTTATTGCTGGACACTGACTGCTTCTAAAGTTCGTATACCCCTTCAAATTTTCCTTCTCTTGCATAGATCTTATTTGCATATTTAATATCGTAATCGTCTATTACGACACTCACGGGCCAGATAAGGGGTGGAGAATTGTATTTTTCACCACACTGAGTACCACTAGGTACATATATAATTAAAAATAAATTTGTGTAACCTTTAAATTTAAAACCTTCGTGTTGAAGATTGATTCAATTTAACTATCCAAGTTGTAGATTTACGAACACTATGTTCGTACAATTTTTACAATGTAGGAAGTACACGATCTCACTGATATTAAGATGGACAGATTCAAAGTACTAGGTATACTACATTGTGTCACCGCTCGTTGTAAAGGCACGTTGGTCTATTATTTGCAATTTCAATTTGTACACGATTGACATTGTAGCTACACATTGTAGCTAATGATATATTTTCAACGCTCTCCGTGTGGATATGCTAATTATGTTATTATACGTGCTTTTTCTATATTTTGCTGTGACATAGATTATTGTTTTTATTGTATATATTTTTTGTGAAGTATTATAATTGTTATACGTCCGGTGACAAAGTAATCACGACACCCTGATATGTCTGCCATTAAGGAAATGGAAAGCTCATAACATCTATGCAAAAGAAGGCAAACTCGAGATAAAACCCTATATCAACAAGTCTGACTAGCGTGGTATAGTAAGTCAATCCCTCCTCCATAGAGGAGAAGGCCCGAGCCTAACAGTGGAATGTATGAAATGATAAAACTGTTACCAAAGCTTTTGTAATATAAACGGTGGTAGAAGAGTACCTACACAAGTAGTTGTGGTTAAATCAGGGTTATGATGATGATTGTAATGGCTTTTTTTAAGAACTTAATATACTTATATGGGCTCAGCCCATGACGTTGATGATGAAGAACTATCAGTGTTATAGAAGTCGATGGGAACTTTGGATGCAGATGGCTCGGGCTTGTTCATGAATGTGGCATTCCCGTGGGTACGCCTATTTCCACAGAAAGCGTCGATAGGTTAATAAATATATGGACGATAGACAGCATTGTGTAACGATTGTCTCCAATGAATTTCTTTTTAACGTTTCACCAAGAAAGTTATTTAAATATAATGTCGTGCTATGAATGTGTTAATTATTGAGTTTTTATTATTGGTTTATCGTGATTTAGTAGATATATCCGATTATAAGTGGCGACCACGTATCGGACGACGTAGTGCAGGAGGCCCACCCGCTAGGTGAATCGACGACTTGGTGAAAGTTGCTGGGCGTCGTTTGGTGCAGGCGGCACAGAATCGCTCTTTGTGGTGAAACCTGAGTGAGTCCTACGTTTATCGGTGGCTGAATGATAATGATCATGATTTACAGCCCATTCACGTCCTTGCCGCTGTGAGCGGCAGCTAAGAGCGGGGCGGCGCACCTCGGCACGCCGCGCCGCGCGCTGCTAAGACTAAAGTTGTGGCCAGGCCGTTAGGCTTTCTAGCGTCGTTTCGTTGATATCAATTCACAATTGCTGTAGACTACTCTTATTTGCAACTCAGTCAGTAAATCCGCTGCACTGTGTTATCAAACAAAATGTAACGTATTCTAACGTTTGTAATAATGAGCATGCACTGTTCAAATTGCTACTACTAAGACGTCGATTGACTGCGGGAGTGTGGTACTACCCCGGACGGACCGGCCCGCGGCTGTAGACAAGAAAACTGTCGTCAGTGTGCTCTTATCCCATATTACCGAATGACTGAATGCTTAATCTCTATGTCATTCAGATTCAAAGTTAAAAATGTTGGTATGTTTGTATGTAACAGTGTGATTGTGTATGCTCAATACTCTCATCGTACAATATTGAATTTGCATAACACTCGTAAATCTGATACGGCTCTATTGTGTCCTTCGCGTACCGAAATACATAACATGTTAGACGTAGAATATCTCGTTATTATTTCGTTCACTAGTTTTATTATTTTGACACTGCAATATATACATCTATGTGGTGACGGAATAAGAATACGATTCACCACTCCCTATCATGCCCATGGATGTCGTAAAAGACGACTAAGGGATATAATAAGCATATAACATCTATGCAAAAGAAAAAAAAAACTTGAAACAAAACCCTATACCAACCTGTCTGACCAGCATGATATAGTAACGTCAATTGTGTCTCCTATTGTCAAGGCTCGAGCCCAGCAGTGGGACGTATATGAGGCGCTCGCCATGAAAGAGTATATTTTAAAAGTAAATAATCTTAACATTGCTTATAAGGTACATAAATTTGCTTAGATTTTTTTTAGAAAACATACATTCATCTCGTCACATTATACTATTAGCAATCAGCGCTTTATTATACGACCGTAATTTGAATGTTTAACCTAATTTCAGTTTGCGTATCATGCCCCTAATGATGCCAACAGAGTGCTTACTTATTCTGTCCCTCTTGTACTTTCATTTTCATATCAAGGAGAGATGATTGCCTCCCCACTGCCGATAAAATTACTTTATTTATCTTGAATTTGTCGATGGTTTATTAAAGATTTGTATATCAGTAATGAAAACTCCCTATCTATAAAGATGGGGTGATTACTCAACCGTTCGTCTTCTATGGCCTCTGTATTCTATAAATAAAAGTTTATCACCTAGAGTTGTGTTTATTTACTCTAAAAAAATCAGGATGAAAATTGCCCTTTCAAATTTAGGGAAAGTTCGGATAAGGTAACAATTTATTTCAATCCCGAGACTTTCCCTATGACTCATGTGAGGTGACTAATAAGGGGTTTTAGAAATAATAGGTATTGCCTTGCGCTTGCTCAAATAGTAGCGTTGCAAGCAGCTATTTGAATTTTAATGAAATCGTTATAAGTATTTATTATACTTTACGTTAACAATTTTCGTCAAGTACATTGGACAGTTTATAAGAATATACCACAAAACGGGTAAAAAAAACAGGCTCCATTTTTATATGATAAAGAAATACTGAACCCAAACCCGCTACAATATATGTGTGGAAATTATAATGCTATATTTTTTCGTGTGGTAACGGAGTAAGAATACAATTCATCGCCCCATCTCTTTCCCGCGGGTGTCGTAAAAGTTGGCTAAGGTATTAAATATGCATCTGGCCGGAACTCTCCCGTGGGACCTGGAGGCGGAGATGCTCGCCAACATTTATCGGCAGGTGTCGGAGATGCGCGCCCGCGGCGGTATGGTCTCCCTGCAGGAGAGTACCGCCTGGCGGGTCGACGCCCGCAGAGGAGTCATTGCCCGTTGGGCAGTCCGGCTGGAGAATCCTCGGTACGATGTCAGGACCGTCGAGGCCTTCCGGCCGATGCTGATGCAGTGGTTAGAGCGGACGCACGGGGTGCTTTCCTTCCGGCTTGTGCAGGTGCTGACGGGGCACGGGTATTTTGGGAAGTACCTGCACAAGATTGTCAGGAGGGAGTGCACACCGTCCTGCCACCACTGCACTTGCGACGAGGACACGGCGCAGCACACGCTCGAGGAGTGTGCTGCGTGGGAGGGGGAGCGCCGTGAACTCGTCGCGATTATCGGTGCCGACCATCGCCAGGGAGATGCTCGTCAGCGTCAGGAACTGGGACGCGGTCGCCGCCGGCGACTCGGGCGGCGCAGGCGCGAATATCTGCGCCTAATGCCGCCCTAGCCGAGGCCGCGGGTGATTCGACAGGGGAATTGCCCGTCACCCGCAGAGGCTAACCGCGCGATGGCGACCGACGTCCCAGTACGTCGAGAGGTGAGGTTACCCGAAAGGGTATTCCGTCGGGCCGACCACTGATGACAAGTCACATCTGCTCCGGTGGTCGGCCCAACAACGAGGTGACGTGGGTACGGGTGGGTTATGGTCCCGCGCGCCGTCCTTTCATCGCCCCGGACGGACAGGACCGCGCGTGCGCTTACCATAGCCCACCCATAAAAAAAAGGTATTAAATATGCATATAACATTTATGTAAGAGAAGGTAAACTCAAAATAAAACTCGGTAGTAACACGTCTGACCAACATGGTATAGTAGGATTTTCCATTTCCCTCCTTATGTGGAGGAGACTCGAGCCTAGCAGTGGGACGTATATGAGCTGAAGTAAGTGATATTTTCTCAAACATGCTTGGAAATTTGAGCATTATTTTGATAACCTTCTATGAGATTAATCGAAGTTGTCGTACTGTGCGACCAGCGGCCGGCAAAAAATGTATGAAAATCCATATCTGTCGTGTTTTGGCGGCCAAATAAACATATATGTAAATTCTTATCTGTTGTTTATTTTAAAAATGAAACGATTTGTTACTCCAACACATGGCAACCAAGGAGGCAACTTATCAGTTTTATTTATATTTCGAACTGGCTTGAAACAAAACTAGCACTACTTAGTTTTAATTACCGCGCATTATTTGAAAAAGTACTATACAAGCCTTGGCCACAACTAGGCATTGATGGACTTACGTATGTGTGCCTCGGCTTCGCGTCGGCCCACATTCACACGTTCGTCCATCAATGCCTACTTTGCTGGGCGCTGCAGTAATATACTATTCTATGACAACATTTGAACAAATTTCATTTTGCATTTGAGTTACGTTTATGTTATAATCTCGTGCATTATCATTGTGCTTCAGTATCAGAGCCCTCGTAATGGTTTTAGTTCGCCACGTAGGGTGCAATTATCATTATTTTTCTCTATTTGTCATAATCGCAGCCCACGTACGTCCCACTGTTGGGCTCGAGCCTTCTTCACAATAGGAGGGCAATTGACGTTAATATATCATGCTGCTCAGACATGTTGGTATAGGATTTCATTTCGAATTTTTCTTCTTTTGCACATGTGATGTACATATTATATCCCTTAGTCGTCCTTTACGACATCCACGTGCAAGATAGGGAGTGGTGAATTGTATTCTTATTCCGTCACCACACGGATAGATATAAATATGGTTTACTTTTCTGCATCTTATTAATTATGGCAACAGTCATTCAATTTGTAGAATAAGTTTATTTTAACTCATTCGTGTCCAACTGTAGGACACGTGCCTCCTACATCATCAGCAGCCTGCACTTAGCCAAATTACTTGGTGTCAACTCAGTGTGTACTCCTCTTCAATTCAAAAGTTTTGGAAATAGTTATATGAAGGGCCTGCCGTCACCAGCATATAAAAACATGTGCTACGTAATAGAAAGGAAATCCTAATTTACCAGGCAGACCATATGAATAGTCATTAGGTTTAGTTTCGATTTTGGATTTTCGTTCTCTCCTCTAATGTTGTTCTTGGATTATGTTCCTAAATCTTCTTTCACGCAACTCACGATCCAAGAAGGGTTGGTTTCTAAGCCTTGTTTTGCAATTAGATTATTAGTTAGTTCCATAATTATAAAAATCCAAGACCGAGTATATGTTTACCTTTATGGCGTAACTTTTGTAGTTATTATATATCAATTGGGTTGGTTTTACAATGTTAAGTAAGCATCGTTGTGTATAATTCACGAACTCACTAAATCAATTTCGGAAACAATGTACACCTCCTGTCTAGTAGTCATAGTGTCTATTGAGAACATCCTCAGCGCGGCACACATTCACACGCCCACACTTGAATACGAAATATTACGATATTACGACCACGAATATTACCGTGCATTTAACATATATACATTGAGAGTTATGGACTTGTTTGTTTGCTGTGTATTGATGTAAAGTTAAGCGAAATAATGACAAATACAAACTATTTGCAAGAAATTGAATTCATATTCGTAATAGTCTAGTACATTATTCACCTGACAAGCGTAATTAGATATTAGAAATATTATTTATCTCTCCCAGCAAAAACATAAATGGGAAAATGGTAATCAAGTTGAATATTATCATAATTTTAATGTAGTTGTCGACTTCGCCGACAAACGACTTCAGATAAAAGGTGCCAAGTTCTGTAGACAATACTGAAATTTTTATGTATTAGAAGAACTTTTAACATTCTTAGGTAAATTTAAAACAAAATTTCGTGTTTTTGCCTACTATAAAAATGTTTGCTATTTATAAATATAACTTTTTAAATACAAATAGTCGAATTATTTACATAAAAAAGCAACTTATGATCTAATAAATCTCAGCACTTGATTTGGCTAACTTTCAGTTACTACTCATTTTATATTTAGCTAGTCAAGTAATCATTTTTATATTATATGTAAGTTATTCTTTTTAGATAATAAGGTTTTATTCTTCTAAATATTATCGTCTAAAAAATACTAAATAAATTATTATTCTACATGTGAATAAGGCCTCACTTCTAATACATTTGTGGAGTGCCTGTTACGATTTTATTAGCGATATTAGAGACAATATTTACACTCTTTTCCATATTTTTATGATTATCTGGTCTATAAATATCTATATATTTTTTTTAAGTGATCCCTTGAGAGAGATTGCCGTCTTGCCTACGTATTCCTGAAATAATGAATGCGACGTGACAAATTGCCAAATCGTCTAAAGAGGGGACGCCAAATTGCCGTTACATGATTTGCTATAAATTTGGGCTAGTTAGAAGTTTTTACGTAAAATTTCTTACAGACGATCGATTCACTATATAAATTATGTTTTTTTGCTAAAGTAATAGTACCTACAATTAGTTCGTTGTAGAGAAAAGCGTCTGGATCAGTTAGGTATAAAAATAAAATGGATTATTATAATCGTAAATATAATAATTAATATTTTGATTTCATTTCATACAGCGATCCCTCCAGAAATCAAGGAAGGTCCCGAGAACTTGACCAAGGTGGACGGCTCGGAGGCTGTGCTTAAGTGCAGAGTGTTCGGAGCGCCGAAGCCCATCGTCAAATGGATGAAGGATGACGTCGACGTCACCGGGGGCAAGTGAGTATGAAAGTCAATATGTGAAGCCTTTATGGTTTTCACTAATTTTGTTCACCATTAATGACGACTTCGTGGGTTAGTCTAGTGGTTAAGACCTCAAAAGCTTTTTATTCTTGAAGGAAGAAAAGGAAGGAAGAACATTTTATAACTGTCAACAACTCAAATAACTGAACGGATTTGGATATCCATTACGAGCCCTAAAAGGAGTTAAGTGATTCTTGCAAGTAAAGTCTTAACTATACCAATGTACTAACTATACTCTGTACATTACAATAATAAAACACATGTAATGTCTCATGAGATATATATTTTCATGTAAATATATTTCTTGTTTTTCCACACATTGATTTTTCTACCTCGTTACAGCTGGAAAGGGAAACTTATGATCTCTGTCAAAGGCTTGTTTGCCGACTTCGCTCCTGGCAATCATCTTGCGATTTTGTATTGTTTACTTGCCATTTGGCATTTTCTTATATCTTTTCTGTGGATTTTATCGCTCTTAATTTTTTTTATATCTTTAGTTTGCATACTTTATTGCATCTTTGGGAGGGAAATCGACCTAGTATATCGCGCTGGTCAGACGTCTTATAGAATTTTAATTAGGTTATCGAGTTTTCCTTCTACTTCGTATTTTTTATCTATATATCATATCCCTAAGTCGTATTTTACAATGGCCATAAGAGGGTGGTGAATTGTATTCTTACTCCGTCGCCATATGGCAGAGACCCAAGCCCAACAATGTTATAAATGAAGCGATACATATTGTATCGTTATGTTTGTATAAAACTTTGTGGTATCCACACTATGCGCTCTTAATTCCATTAATATCGTATTAAAACTTTATATTTCAAATGTTGCAAGCATTTTTTATGAGCACAAACTTAGATCGTATTAGCATTACTTGGGATTTAAGTATATTCCAACACATCTCTCTGAACAAATCTATCATTAGTAGGGAATATGTATTCGGGTTGAGAGCCCTCAGCGCTCAGTCCGGGTAAAATTGTCACAGCCATCTGCGGCTAACAACTAAGTCACACAAATATGGATAAAAAAATATGTAGACGCCCAAAATTATGTGACTCTACGGCAAATACAACTTCTAAAATATTATATATTTTTCGAAGTACGTTTATAAAGGTCTTTTGCTAATGTTTTTCGCAACGTAAACAATTCGTGCTCGCACAGCTGTCGCATTTCTCAAACTGTGTGTACAATATAACGGATCTCAAGAATCGGATGTCAAAACATCCCCTCGGATTATCGGAGTTAATATTATCGAGTTTCAGGACCCCCACTTCGATTGCTTTGTACACATGAAAAGGCTTTGCAGTTCATTGAACTGGTTTACGTAAACGTCATCAGTATGCTTGATCTAGTTGTGCCTTTTATATGTTCTATAGTTAGATGATTTCTTTGTAGTATTTTGTTTTTAGTAATTACATCAAAGCATCGTCTTAGGCGTAGGAAGCGCAGTGCTTATACTAAATTTGGATGACCTATTGTTATAATACATTAACATAATACTCCGTATGGTGGCGGAGTAAGAATACAATTCACTACCCCCTATCTTGCCAGTGGGTGTTATAAAAGACTACTAAGGGATTACGTATGCAGATAAAATCTATGCAAGCAAAGGAAAACTAGAAATATAATAAAACCTTATAACAACCCGTCTGATCAGCGTGGTATAGTAGGTCAATCTCGCTCCTCTTATAGGGTGGGCTCGTGCCCAACAGTGGGACATACATATATGGACTGATATGATAATAATGATGATTAATACAATGCTAATTTTAGAATATATTGATGTAGTCTGTTATGTAAACAGAGCACTGTTTCTAATCATCAGAATCACAGCTATCAAATAACTCCAGATACAGTAATCCAAAGATTTGAGGCAAGCTTATTGATGTTTTATGCCAAGGTAATGATTTAAAGCGAAATAAGGTAATTATTTAAAGTGAAATGTAATATTAGAAAGGAAAATAAAAGATATACAGGATGACTATTTAAGATGATTGATGAATTGGAATAAAGAAGATTAAAACCTTACTCCTATATGAGAGATAGAATTTGAGCTTGCAATCTGCCATAAAAAAAATAATATTAACTCTACATTGTTACAATCTGTATGTGCGTACTAAACATTTTACTTTATTTGCCTTAATACGCACTGCAAGGAAATGGTATAATTTGCCTATTTGAATGTTTCCGTCGGATAATAATTTAGCTTATTTCAAAGCAAGACAAAAATTGCTTTTAGATAAGTGACTACAATTTAGGACTACATCTCCAATTTTGTACCGGTGTGATGTAGTTATGCATTGCCCTGTTCCTAAAACGTGTATTTGGATTTTGAACTAAGCGTCTTCAAGAATGTTTATGTATTTGTCAAATTGTATTTCCTTTCTATACATCGACCTTCACTGACTAACATTTCCTGACTGCGGATAAAGTCATAATCACCACATTGAAACCCGGTCTGGCGGTTGTAGTTAGTTTACCAAAAGAGTGGTCCTATTCATTCTTAACACATAGTGTTGTTAACCGATCATCACACAGAGAATCTTTGAGATCCTCCATGAGAATGTTTTATTTCGTATCATTTTCATCATTCAATATATTATCATTATTTCAATATAATAGACTTCTATCTGAAAAAGAAAATGTAATTACTTATCACTTGTTACTAACAATAAGTAGAATATTTTAAATTTAATTAAAAGTCAAAGGTTAGCCGTATATAAAAGTTTATTTAAAGCTTAAACTCTCGCGTCGATATTAACTAAGTTTGTTAAAGGTCAAGCCAAAAGTAACTTTTGTTTATAAATTTCGTTTGCTTTGTTTAGTAAAGCCTAATATATAAGTATTAACTTAAGGATATCACTTTTACCATTTTGATTATTTCATTCTCTAAAGGTATAAAATAGGGAACAAAATTTTACGGTGACACTTTTACTTGATATCTTATTGATATAAAAAGCAACACTGATGTCTAGTACTTACTAGACAACGTCTTACTGTGATGTAGAGACTCACTAAAAAGGAATATTCTCGAAATCAGCCAGTCGGAGGATAAACGATATTTCCCTAAGGGTATAAAACAGGCGTTGAATTTTGCTTGGATATTTTTACACCATACGATATAAATAATGAAAATCATATCTAACGGGGAGACATTATAAAGCGACTTATATATCATTATCTAAATATTAAATGTATTAATTGTTTTTGAAGTTATAATGCACCTTTTACAGATATAATATTACTGCTGACGGTGATTTGGTGATACGTGAAATCTCATACACTGATGTTGGCACGTACCAATGCTACGCCAAGAACAAGTTCGGCGAGAAGTCCGCATTCGGTTCCTTGGATGTCAAGAGTGAGTTAAATTGCTTTTTATAGCTGTCTAAGCACCCGCAGCCATCATAGTAAGGCGTACTGTGGTTGCAGTCTCTTTCGATCGTAACAAGTCCACATTAGACATAATTATATTTTAAATAAGGCAAAAATTTTATTATTGTTCATAGGAGTCATAAAAACCGGTTCAGCGTTCATTATAAGAACGAATAGCAGCATTTTAGAAATTTTCTACCGCCTTTATAGATCAATCCGCTCGCCAAGCGTGGCGGTTATGCTATTTGCCTCAATTGGGCAAATCTATCCCCAGCAGCCGATAGCCAAATGGATTGAAATCACACAGAATATTTTTATATGCTTAGTTTCTAGCTTCTAGTTGTATAAATGCAGATCCAGTTTCCTTCCCTATATCCTTACTAATATTATAAATGCGAAAGTAAGGATGTTTGTTTGTTTGTTACGCTTTCACGCTTAAACCACTGAACCGATTTTAAAAATTCTTTCACCGATGGCAATATCAGGGAGTAACATAGGCTATATTTTATCCCGGTATTCCCACGGGAACGGGCACTACGCCGCGGGTAAGGCGACTGAAACCGAGGCAAAGCGAGGGCGGGTTGCTAGACATATATATATATATATATATATATATATATATATATATATATATATATATATATATAAAACTTATATATATAAATCTCCTGTCACGATGTTTGTCCGCGATGGATTCCTAAACTACTTAACCGATTTTAAATTAAATTGGCACACCGTGAGCAGTCTGGTCCAACTTGAGAAATAGGATAGCTTAGATCTTTAATTATAGTCGCAATTTTATTTTATTACAAATTATTTGTCTATAATTAATTGACAGTAACAATTATCTGTTAACTCCAAAAGATTCTAACATATCTGTTGACTGGATTTAAGTAAATTAAGTAATTTGTGTGTGCTCAATGAGATTCGAGAATGGTTTAGATTTACAATTGGACCCGGTAGGTGGCGCTTTATTTGAACAGAACAACGTCTGTTGGGTCAGCTAGTATATATATATATATATATATATATACTACTATATATATATATATATATATATATATATATATATATATATACACACATTATGTGATTAAACTGCATAGATGACGAACTAAATAAGTTATAACAGGTGCTGAACTTTCGTGTCAAATGTAAAGGCTTCAATCCCATGCAGGACAATTCTTTGTGCTATTATTTGGATTATTTGTGTACGTTAGTTGGACGTTTATAAAGTTCTTCGTGAAACAGAGATTTATTTCTTAATGCGACCTTACAGAAAACAAAAACAACAAACAGCAAATATTTATAGCTATGTTTCCATAAATCATGCTGTAATACTTTTCATATAATATCCACGTTTAAATAATATAGTCAACTTGCAATTGTAGCCATATTTACAGCACCGGTATATTCAGCCATTGAAATAAAAAAATTCTCATGTCAACGTACTGCAACTTAGTTGTTCAACTCCCCAAATTATGGCATAGTATGACATTACTGATGGGCTGCTTGGTAAACCAACATAATGCTTATATAAAATAGTATTTACTGCATTAACATAGAGTTTAAATTATTGCGTAATGTTATTTGAGAACACATTATTTTTTTTAAACTCTTTGATAGCTCAGTAACGTAAAACGCGGCAAATAGAATGTTGCCGGGGAATTGTCACTTGAATACAAATTGAAACTAATTTTGTGTATACACTATTTTTTTCATCATTATTAACCCTTTCAGCGCATGTCAATACAATTGTGATGTATGTTTAAATCAATTTTTCGGTATTTAAAAAGTGTTACTAAGATGGGCCTATCACCACATTATTATGAAAGATATAGTGATTCAATAAGTGTAAAGGGTCTTTTTCCACGCGCTTCTCCTGTCCAAGCTTATCATTTATATTGAATTCACTTTTATGTCAAAGTTTTATCTCGGATCTGAAAGGGTTAAGACGAACTCGAACTAAAGAATAAAATCTTGCGTTGCCACGGAATCTAAGAACATTGGACGTTAATAACATTTAAAAAGTCATTTATGAAATGCACAATCACTGCTACATAGGGATCGATCTGACGACATTCAGTATTGTAAGACGCTACTCAAACCGTTACACCATTGCCAGTGATATCAAATTACGTTCCTTAGGATATCAACCTCCTTTACGATATCAACAGTAAATGCAAGTGGTTACAGTACTAAAGTATCGTCCTATCGTCGACCCTAACTAATAGGAATAGTAGCAGGACGGTGATGAACAGTGCACAGATAGTGGCATGATCTAAATATCGACCTTTCGTGTCGAGGCTTCGATCCCCACGTAGGCATTGTGTAATCTACATAATTGTTTGGTCCGAGTCTGGGTGTAATTTGTGTTAGTTAATTGTATGTTTATGATATTTCCACCTGACACAAGGTTGTGATCGTTCACTTTCATTTAATTCATATATGCTCCACTGCTGGGATATAATAGGAGGGGAAATTGGTCTACTACACCACACTGATCAGACGGGCTGGTATAGGATTTCATTTCGAGATATTCTTCTCTTGCATAGATGTTATGGTATTGTATCGCCCAGTCATCTTTTACGACACCCACGGACAAGATAGGGTATTAATTGTGTACCAGCTTCGTCATGACACGGCGATATAGAAGTTATTGACAAGCCTTATTAGGTACTCTAGCTGACCCTACAGACGTTGTTTTGTTCGAATAAAATAAAAGGAACTCTCCTTGAAATCGATAGCAGCGGCACCTACCGGTTCCAATTATTAATCTATACCATTCTTGAACCCGCTTGAGCACACGGCAAAAAAATCCTTTAAAATCGCCACAGCTGTTTAGAAGGGATTCATTACAAACACACGAACAGAGGATTTATATATATAAAGATATATTTGTATTAATATTATATTTGATGTTTGCAGAACGTACCGTCATAACAGATAAACCGGAGAACTACGAAGTCGCAGCTGGCTCGTCGGCCACATTCCGGTGTAACGCGAACGCGGACGACTCACTTAAGCTCGAGATAGTATGGCTGAACAACGGACAGCAGCTTGATTTTGAGAATCAACCACGTTTCAGAATGACCAACGATTACTCACTTCTTATATCCGATACCACAGAGTTGGATTCAGGGGAATATACTTGCATTGCTAAAACAGCAATTGACGAGACGAGCGCGCAAGCCACTTTGACTGTTCAAGGTGGAGTATTTTATTCACTAGTACCTATGCATGCAACTTCTAACTAACAGCCTATGTATAAGCACGCAGATTTTCTCGTTTAAAAAAATTTAGCTGCCGGATTCAGAGAGGGAGGTCATGTGGCTCATGGAGGGTGGCTGGGTCTATATCGACCACTGATTTAAAAAAAAATGTTTTGTATCATCATCCTCTAAGCCAATACACATCTCACTATTGGGCTCAGGCCTCCTCCAATATGGGAGCGAAATTGATCTGCTATACCACGCTGGTCAGACGTGTTGGTATAGAGTTTGGTTTTGACTTTTCCTTCTCTTGCATTTATATTATATACATATTGTATCCCTTAGTCGTCTTTTACGACATCCGCGGGCAAGAGAGGGGGTGCTGAATTGTATTCTTACTCCGTCACCACATGATAACTGTTTTGTCGTATAGCAAATAAAATATTTTCTTTTCAATGATGTTCTTTGACCTTAGACGGCTTTCATGAGGTCATGGTGACCATTTTATACTTACTGAGTCGTCACCCGACTAAGGAGAGGTAGAAGGACCTTTTTATATTTTAATATATTAAATGCTTCTTAAGTTTGAAACTAAACGAAACTTTTATCCACAGATAAACCCAATCCTCCAAAATTAGATGGTGTGGAATGTCACGAGAAGACTGCAACCCTCCGCTGGCATGCCATGGGCGATAACCGTGCACCAATTCTTCGCTTCTCCATACAGTATAACACCACGTTTACGCCGGACTCGTGGGACATGGCCAGCGACAACGTACCAGCCATTGACACCTCGTGGACTGTTCAGCTCAGCCCTTGGGCTAATTACACTTTCAGGTAATGGATATAAAGGTTTCATTTTTTAAGTCATTACCCGACATGTTCACCAAGATCTTTTTGCCAAATCTTTATTTATCAATTATCAATAGTCGCCGTCGACAGTGGCATGGCATATTATTAATGGTATCCCATAAAGATGTCAATGAGCACGACAACATGTAAAGCTGTTATATCATATTCACTATATTTTAGTACTTTCTCTGTATTATATTCAGTTTTCAAAATTATTTAACATACATGCCTAAATACTAATATTGAATATAACCTAAGAACGCCACATGATGCTTTCACGTACCCGCCAAAACTCTAATTATTTAAATCCTCACCGCACGTAGAGTAAGACAAATCGTGGTATAATAGTTAAGTTTATCTCCAGTGTAGGGTAGACTAGAACTGCTGTGGTGATGGCGGCTAAGAATACTATCTTGTCTTACATTGCTCGTATCTTCATCAGGTGACGTCAAAGACGATTAAGAGTTTTACATCGACCTGGATCAACACCATCTGATACCGTCTGGTTCACAATTACTATCCCAAGTTGGAGTTAGGCAGGCGGCTGATTATAAAACTGTTGCAATGTGTGTAATTGAAGAAGAGTACATATTGCGTCGCCCCCAAGTAATTTCGTTTAGAGCAAGACGATGATGTTGACCAGGGTTTCACAAAGTGTGTATGTAACCCCTAGGTTCCGCAGAACACTCATTAGGTTTCCACCAAAATTAAATTATATTTAATTTTAGTAATTTTGCTGTGAAATAATACCACTGTTATAAATATTATTTTGAAATTGCGCTAAGTAATGATGAGAAGAACTCGTTTACTAATGTGACCTACTCCGCAAGAATTCAGCTCCGACTATGGCACAGTAGCGCACGTAGCCAGTGACAATGCGGAACGTTGCGCGGCGGATTCGGACCCTCATACGCATCCCGTATTATCATTTTATATGGGGTTCCATAAAATAAAAGCTATTTGATTGGTGTTTCGCTATCTTTAAAGTTCCTACCCCTGATGTAGACCATACGCCAATAATGAAACATTTCTAACCTGAAAAGATCATTTAAAAACGGCCAAATCAATTTGATTATTTGTTTAACAGAGTAAACGCGTGGAACAAGATCGGTCCATCAGCCGCGTCTGATCATTCTGAAGTATGTACCACACAGCCGGACGTGCCTTACAAAAACCCTGACAATGTAAAGGGCGAAGGCAGTGATCCCAACAATATGGTCATCTCTTGGTCGGTGAGTATCAAAAATATTTTTATTATTATCCCCTTGCGATGACGGGCTTTTTTTATTGCAAACAGTGGTAAACGAGCAAACAGTACACCTGATGGTAAGTGATGCTGCCGCTCATGAACTTTTGCTAGGCCACTGCCTACCGTGAAGAAAGTGAAGGGAGTGTGAATGCGTGCAATAATGTTCGGATACTAAAGTAATAAATTGCTACTACTCAGACGTCGATTTTCTACGAAAGTGTGGTACCACCACAGACGGACCGGCCCGCGGCTGTAGACAGATAACTGTCAACAGTATGCTCCTACCACTAACGAAGGTTAAGATTAAATGCGTCATTACCCCTTATGTTCTCGTGGGAGCCGTAAAAACTAGTAGAAGAAGGATCATCAATCGAATGAGCAGTACCACCCTGCTGGAAAAGACTTTAGCCAACCTCTGTGCCAAACATAGCATTTATGACAATATCCCATTCTTGCAAAGATCTAACACTGGATATTGATATGCCGATGGATGGAGAGTAGGTTTCTTTCACTCCCATTACTCATATCTCATACATAGGAGGAGGCTCGTAAGAAAAACAAGACCATCTGCATAGTGTTTTGATATTGATTTCTGGTGATTACGCAAGTATTGCTCATTTGAAATGAAACTGTTTTTAGGAATTTTATCACGTTTAATAAATAATCAAATATTTATTATCAATTCTATTCTTTCAGAAAATGCCTCAAATCGAACACAACGGTCCAGGTTTCTATTACATGGTGTCGTGGCGTCGGAATATCACCGGTGATAATTGGAGTGAACAGCAAGTAAGGGACTGGCAGCAGACCGAGTATGTCGTGTTGGGTACACCAACTTTCCAACCTTATAAAATTAAGGTAAGAATTACATCGTCGTGTAATCGTAAAGGATTCCATAAAGGGCATTGTGTCCTAGGTAGCGACGTCTCATGTCGAGTGTCTCGGGTTCGATCTCCATGGAGGACAATTCCTTGTGCGATCTATGAATAATTATTCTGACTCTTCAGTTTTGTGTCCATTATTTTTATATTTGTGAAAATCTCCGCTACACAAGAATCTTTTTCTTAGAGTTCAAAAAAAAATATTCGGTTGACTAGTGACTTGATTAATTTTATTTTTCTCCCTTGGGCAATACATGCATCTATGTTTTAAAAAGTTTGGACTCGAACCTTTCATATGTCTTATAACTTCATATAATCTCTATATAAAATTTGTAAGAGGTGGTTTTTTTATGTAATGAAGGACTCCTTTAACATACATCAACATTCACATTTGATATTATATTCTCATCTGATGACTAAATGTTTCAAATAAATATATGAATCAAAAATTACAGTTTAACTTATATTTCAACACGCCGTGGTTATTCAATCTCTCGCGCGCTATTAAACACTAATATTTTATTTAGTATTATGAAAAATTGCTGGTCAGACAGATTGCTGTAGGGTTTTGTTGCGATTTTTCCTTCTCTTGCATAGATGTTATATGCGCATTCCCTAGTCGTTTTTTACGACATCCACAGGTAAGACAAGACGAGCAAGAATTTTCATTCCGTGACCACAAGGACAAATGAATGAATTTTATGTTTTAGTATTATGGAGGCGTTTAATAATTAATACAAATATAAATAATAACAATAATAATCTTGCAGGTTACAGCAATTAACTTCAAAGGAACATCAAATGTTACACCTGTTGAAGTGATAGGTTGGTCTGGTGAGGATACACCTCTTCAAGCACCATCAAATTTCACTTTAGTACAAGTCACTACAGGAACTACCGCTTTGCTCAGTTGGAATGCGGTCGCAGCCGATACTGTCCGAGGTCACTTCAAAGGATACAAGATCCAAACTTGGATTGATGGCGAAGAGGATAGACTTAAAGAAATTCTAATCAAATCAGATTCAACCAGTGCTTTGGTTACCAAGTTCAAACCATACAAGAAGAACAATGCGAGAATTCTTGTGTACAATGGACGTTTCAATGGTCCACCAAGCGAGACTCTAAGCTTCCATACTCCTGAAGGAAAACCTGGTACTGTCAAATCATTCGAAGTATATCCCATCGGTTCTTCAGCTATGCTCCTAAAATGGGACAAGCCTGTTGATGAAAATGGCGTGCTGACTGGATACAAAATTTATTACCAAAAAGTTACAGGCACTAACTTGGGCCCCGTCCAAGAAAGGAAAAAGGAAATCGATCCTAAATTCGACCGAGCAAAGTTGGCTGGTTTGGAACCAAATACGAAATACAGGATTGAAATCAGAGCAAAGACTAAAGCCGGTGAAGGTGACAAATATTATGTAGAACAAAGTACCAAGAGTGTAGTAACGGCTAAGCCGGAAATTCCTATATTCGAAACGAGTACATTACCTGCTAAAGAAGGTACTGCCCATATATTAGTCCGTTGGTTGCCGTCTTTGGATGGTCATGCGGGCACGCATTTCGCTGCGTGGTATAGGTTGAAGGGTCACCCAGACTGGTCGAGGACTAACGAAATCACAGACGATGATTATGTCATTTTGACTGGACTTGAACCTGGACAAGTGTATGAAGTGAAAGTGACCGCACATGATGGTGAATACTTTAGTGCCAGCGAATTGAAGGATGTTGATACTACTATTGGTGAGTTTTTCTATTTATTTTGCTAGTTTGAAATAAAACTATTAATACGGATTTTGTTATATACACTTTACGAAGTTGTGAGGTGGCGGTTAAGAATACTAAGAACCCATATATTGGTCATGGGTGTCGTAAAAGACGACTAAGAGTTTTTTATCGTTGGCCCAGATGGCCAACTCTATTTAATGTGTCAGGTCAATAATTACATTGCCAAGAAGGGTTGACTTCCCGCAGGCGACCTGTCATAAAACTATTGCCAATAACTTTTACAATATGTGCTATGAAAGAAGAGTAGATATTGAGTCAACTCCAAGTAATTGGAATAAAAGCAAGGTGAGTGATGATGATGATGATTTAACAGTATTCATGCTCAGGGGGTAAAATCCTTCCGTTTCGGGAGTGTCCGAATTCTACCATGATCATAAACGTTGTTAAGTATCCGAAACGTAAGACAATTAATAATCAATACAAAGATGATAAAATCTGTAAGAATAATTTAATTTCAAATGTTTAATACTTGCGTAAACAACAGAGATCATTTTATTTTGTTAGTGCTATGTTTTATGTAATAAATATTATGTTTTATTTTTCTAAATAAGCTGCTTAAATATATAAAAATTTGGTATGTATAATTTACGAAAACAAAATAATGTTTGTAATCTATACATCTATACAAATAAATAAAATTGAAGTGTCTGTTTTTAAGGTCAAAATAATGGGATTTTTAAATGCTGATATGCTTATCTGCACGATAACTATGCCTAAAAACCGGTTTAAAAATTTTTTGTTTGTCTGTTTCGGGTAATCTTCAATACGGCTGGACGGATTTTGATATTTTTTACTACCAGGTAAGGAGTAACTTAGACTATTTTATCCCGGTGTTCCCATGGGAACGGGAACTACGCGGGTAAGGCCACTGAAACCAAAGCTAAGCGAGTAAGGCCACTGAAACCGAAGCTAAGCGAGGACCGGTTGTTAGTTTATAAATAATGATATTTAAAGTCCACAGTACAATGATTATTTCCTTAGTCCAAACAAAAACTTTCTGATGTATAAATAAAGATCATTAGTAACACGGTTGTGTTATTACAGATGGTCCGATAGTGAAGCCTGACGAGGACAAGACTGCGACTGCTGGCTGGTTCATCGGTGTTATGTTGGCGCTTGCGTTCCTGTTACTTGTGTTATTGTTGGTGTGTGTCGCGCGTCGTAACCGTGGTGGCAAGTACGACGTGCACGATCGTGAATTAGCTCACGGCAGACGTGACTACGCTGAGGGCGGCTTCCACGAGTACACACACCCGTATGTAAACATAATATGCATTCCTATAATATATGTTACTAACTCACCCAATATAATGCCTACCAGGCCCAATTATAAACCTAAACCGTTCTTGAATTCACTTGAACACACACAAAAAATTTCATCAAAATCGGCCTAGTCGTTTAGGAATTCAGTTGAATTTGACCAAAAAAGCACTTGTTGACAAGACTATATGACATTTGTAACATAAAAAGTCTTACCAAATCACTTACATAATAATTAATTTTAATACAATTATAATTCTTTTGTACGTGTGTATGTGATTGAACTAAACTTAAACTACACCTAAACGACTTGACCGATTTTGATGGTTTTTTTTTTGCGTGTGTTCAAATGGATCCGAGAATGGTTTAGATTAATAATTGGACCTAGTAGGTGGCTTCTGTTTGATAAATGAACCTTTAGGTTTAGTGGTATTCTAAAAACAAGTGATCCATAAATACTTACAATTCGCTAGGGAAATCGCAAAGCGCTAGTAGATATGTGACATTAGTATCTTTTATATCTTACAGATTGGACAACAAGTCTCGACATTCGATGAGTAGTGGAACCAAGCCAGGCCCAGAGAGTGACACTGACTCTATGGCTGAGTATGGCGAAGGTGAGACAGGTATGGTCCGTCACATACTATCTTAGTATTGAATTTCATATTCTAACTTAACCATTTGTGGATATAAATAATTGAGTATTTTCTCTCAAAAATTTTGCCAAAAAATTATAGATAAATTTTCAAATTGAGCTAGTTACAAACATTAAAATTTTATTAATTAGGCAGAGAGAGTTATACAATCAAGGTGACGTCAACTTCACATTCTACATACTAACTAAACTCTAATCCGCCCACTAAAAATTCTCCAATGACACACACAGGCCAAATATTGGTGTCATCCTCATCAGCAATCTATTCAAGGGAATATTTGTATGCTCCACAATAACTATTCTGAATGTGTTTCTGAGGTATATTCTGTATTTGGTAATATGGATATATTTTTGTCGTAAAGTTTTCGGCGACAAATGAATCAAATGTAATGTTATAAGCATGTTATAATTTTGTCTAAGGTATGCTATTGTTATTTGTGTGTAGCTTTTGCTTGATAACAATCTCTCTGAAATATCAATCTCTATGAACCATTGAAATAGCTAGAAAGTAATTATGCTTGTGTTTTTTGTTTCGAATAAATTGTTTTAGTATGCGTTACTATGTAACAAATCCATTGACGCCCGCTTTAGGACACAGATCTCCTTACAAAGGGGGATAATTAAATAATGATCATAAACCATCAGTTTTGTTTTTATACGTAATATTATTTCTGTAAGAAAATGGTTATTTCCCTGTGGTGACGGAGTAAGAATACAATTCACCACACACGCACGGATAAGGATCCGTGCGTGTCGTAAGGGATTAAATATGCGTATAACAGCATTGTAAGAGAACAAAAATTAAATAAAATCTTATACCAACACGTCGGTTAGTAGGTGAATTTTTCCCTCCAATTGCGGAGGAGGGTCTAGTCCAATAGTGGGATGTATATGAGTTTGTTCATCACACCTCCCTTTTACCATGGCTATCCTAAATACATTTAAGAGATATAAGAAGATAATATCACTGCAACGTATGGTAACCTCAAAGTAAAGTCTAAGCCATCTGACCAGCTTGGTATAATGTAACAAAGTTTTCTGAAAAGAAATCAATATATCTAAATATAAATAAATAATAATTGATACATGCATATTTGTATGTTAAAAAAATTGTTTATAAGTGTATTTTTATTTTCAAGAGAATATTTCTTTGCACCTTGGCTCTTTGCACTGTTTCATATAATCACCGGGCTAGAAAAGTGTCAGGCAAAAAAAAAATATTCTTTATTTTGAAAAATATACTATTAAGGGCCCACTAGACCGTTCAGTAAACGACAAAAACATGCCCCGCCCATCGACATGTCAGCGAACATATTAGTTTCTTCTACTGGGCGTATTTGTCTGCATCGTTTTTCTATCCATGCCTTGCCACGGTCTTAGCATGGTCAGAGTATGAAACAGTGTAGTGGGCAGAGTCAGTCTTTAAGGCAGCCCGTCTTATTGTTGGGTTTCATACAAATAGCTGAGGGCTTTTTGATTTTTTTACCGTACACTCTATAAATTTGAATACAATATCCATTTGCCTATCTACTATATATGGCGTGAGGACGCAGAATTATAAAATAAAATATATATAACAAACATCTAAATCTTTATGTTTTTGCAAGAATTAGAATCATGTGCTTTAAGTATATGCTATAAAATGTATAAAATCTCCAAAACAAATCTGCAAGCAAATGGTATTATTATTCCTATCTTTTACATAAAGTTGGTATTAATTGATTTACTCTATATTTCTTTATAAATTGACACCTTTTTCTACAACATTAAATGCAAAATAAAAATTTTTGGATGCATTATTATTGTATTTACAATTATTGTACTATACGGCAATATAAACAATGGAATAAAAGTGCCCAGAAAGGATACCCACTTAAGAAATAAACTCCAGGCTACGTCGGAGCAACCGTGGTATTTTTTTTTAATTTAGACGCATGTATGTTATGTTGTGTGGCTATATGTAGTGAGCATGTTTTTCAGCTGGTATGAACGAGGATGGCTCGTTTATCGGCCAGTACGGGCGCAAGAGACGGCCGCCCACATCCGGCCAAACAGACTCCGCTTCACAGGCATTCGCCACGCTCGTCTAGATTTATCCCTCTAACCATCCTTTTATATTTCCTTGCATCAATAAATAACAGCTTCTATATCTGCTGAGATTGCTTACAATAATTAAAAAAAATAAGAACTCTCGAGTTATTTGGTTGATCCAAATTATCTCGAATTTTTGTTTATGGCTTATTCAAAATATAGTTTTATTTTTTTGTAGAATATGCAATTTATTTCTGTCGAATATTCAGTTATTTTAGCGGCTGAAAAATTATATTTATTTTTTATAGCTCTATATTGTATAAGCAATACGCGCGTATTTATCCAAATGTGTGTCAATTTCATCCGTTTTAAATTAATAATTTGATAAAAACGACATTGATCTCAGCAGATAAAAAATTCACCCGTTTCGGCGTTCATATTTTGAAAATACAACATACAACCAATCGCCAAGGAGTTAATCATAATTCTTCTTTTTGATTGGTCAATATTTGAATGACACGATATCTTTTTTTTTCTATTTTAGCAGTAAACTGCTATCTTTTTAATGTGCACGGCACTAAAAAGTTTATAGTTAAAAGTTTAAACATAGGTTGTGCACAATTATAGTACATTATTTTTTACCAACTTCTTTATTTTACTATTTGAGAAATAGTTTTAAATAAAGGCTCACAAATATTGATGTTTTACCCTTCGCATGACTACTGCAGTTTAGTTTAGTTGTTAAGTACACAATAAATAAGTATTAAGTAATCGTAGGTTGTAAAGAAATGATATTATTTTGTGTGAATCGTCCTACTTAAATGTTTATGCGTGCTTTGTTATTAGTTTTGCGTTTGATTGATGTTTTAAAGTTTCCTTGTTCCGTCCCTTACTCCCTTATTTTTTGTTGCACGAGCGACGTTATTGCTTGGTTATATGTAAGGTATGATTTTTGTTTGCATTTTTTTTTACTTTGCATTTTAATTATTTTGTATTAGTTTTTTTTTTTATGAATTTGATCACACTGTGTATCGATGTTCCTTAAATCAAAGAATTTTGAAATATCTGTCTGTCTGTTCATGGACTCTAACACCATATGAAAATTCAGAAATTCCCTTGCGCTTAATAAAACTACAATATAGCTATTAGAAGTCGTTGTAATCCAGCGAGTGCCATAACTGGTGACTATTGAAGGGAAGCGTATAAAGCCTAGTAACCCGTTTCGCTGTCTGCTGCACTTGACCCATTTCGATTTCATTGTGAAAAAATCTGGTACTATACTAAATTGATTGTGACGGGTTTTATACAATAGATAACTGCTTATCAATGATATCCAAAATATTTTTAAAGGCAACACATTGCACTAAGGAAATATTGCAGGAAACTTTACGAACATATATCAACGGCCACAAATTACATCTAATAATTTTAATATAATATTTTGATAAATAATAACTATGACGCAATATCTAACGCGTGAAGTAAGAATACAATCCACCACCACCTCTCTTGCCCGTAGGTGTCATATAATACTAAGAGATATAATGCGCAGATAGCATCGATACAAGAACTAGAAAACTCGATGTATAGTATTTCAAATTCCCTCCCATGGAGGGCGCCTAAACCTAACAATGGGACATATATGGGCTGAGATGATAATGATGATGAATATCTAATACGATTTCCTCCCATGCAGGTCGGTTCACGGAAGACGGCTCGTTCATCGGTCAGTACGTCCCGGGAGCGAGGGTACTGCCCCCAGCGCCTGCGCCGCCGCCCCCCGCCCCAGTCCTCTCACAACCTCAGCCACCTACTTACGTGTAGACCGTCACACAACCACCGCTGTCTTCACATCAAGGCCGTAGAACAACAAGATATCATTAACAGGACATCTAACTTCATTAAAGCTGATGAGGATTGCATCCCTAGAAGATAGGACCATTGGGAGGTAGTCAATCAACCTATAAATTGATTTTGCGCTACGAAAATTAGACTTGCACGCCAATGGATTTTTTGATCTGATATGTATTTGCACTTTTGTAACGCAACTACGAAATTTTCTCGCATATTTCCATATTGATGGATTTTTTTATTACAAATGCTGTTAAAATCTTGTAGTTTAGTTACGTGGCAATAGCAATTATAAATTAAATTTTGGATCGATTAAAGATAAGTAAAATAGAAGATACGGCGTGGAGAAGTGGTAAGACTTGAATGGTGTGTTGTAAATATATTCTGCAGCATTGAGACACATCTGACTGCCATTGAGCACTATAATTTATTGCTTAACTGTAAATGTTTTACTGAGCATTTGACATGCCAGATTATTTATAAAAACTTATTTTCAAATGCAAAATTATCACCACACCTGAGACTAGAACTTGCGTCCATTGGCAATCCGTTCCAAAGTTTACTGTATCATTTAATCGCCTATTACAATTTTAACTGACATTTTAAGAATATTAAACTGAAACAATTTGTAAATGGTTTCTGATAGATGGCGTGTATAACGTTTTCCGTAACCGTTAATGCGAGCCACAATTTAGTTATCGTATGTACCCACCCACACTGGCCTAACTGGCGGTTAGAACTGATTGCCAATAGATGTGGACACGAGTTTCGCTCATAAGTTTTTAAAAATTTTCAGTCGAAGCACTTAAGTCGATTGTATTTTAAAGGTTATTACTATCTATCTTGTATATCAAAACTAAAGAAAGTTTATTCTCCAATAATATACTTGGCGTATGTGTTGCAACATCTCTAGTGCTCAAACGCTTTATAATGCTCTTATACAGAAACTAACGGCATCTATAGACAGGTTTACAATTAATTGTATTTAGTTGAAATTTATTAGCGGATAAGCTTAGTGTACGCTCGTAACTTAAGCCTACGGTTTCACATTATTTCAATATCTAATATTTGTTGAATTGTACATTTGGAATAATAGAGTTAAGGGTCCTTAGATGCGAAATTATCAACGCTGAATAATAAATTGACTAATACTAAAAAAATATACCAATCAAAACTTTTATATTTCTACAAAAATTAAACTTAAAACTGAATTGATCCTGAACTTTTTTTTGCACTGGCTCCGTATATTTTGATAGCATTATAAATTTATGAGAACAAATTCTTTTGCCATCGTAAAGAACTAAAAGCAACGAATACTGTTGATAATATTGGAACGTTGTAGTTTCTAACTCTAAATTTTATCAGACTGGGCGTTTCTAGAGACACTCCGGTCTTAATAACTAATAAAATATATATTTTCTAAGAACAAGCAAATAAGGAGGACCATTTGAAACAACTTCATCTACGAAAGTCGAAGGTTTTTGTAATACTTTCAAAATAATAAATAATTAAATTAATAGTTATATTTACAGTACGAAATAGTCCAAATTTTTGTCACGAATACACCTCGTCTGTAGTTGTAGACCTTACATATAATCTCATGGATAATATTATATTTCAATGTATGTATGCAGTTAGTTATTGATCTATTATTCCAAATGTAAGGAATCTTCGATGTATCGATTTCGTTAAAAAAGTCAGCGTTTCGTTAAGATGAGACTGATTTTGAGTAATGGGAATTAGTTTTGACACTGACATTAAGTTTTTGAAAGTTGTATTACATCACTAACGTAAGATAAATTACCAACCTTAGAATTTAACTATGACAATTTTATACAAAGTTGCTGCCACGTTAACAATTGCCTTATTCATAATTTCTCCTAAATTATGGGTAGTTGCGACTTTAAAATTGATCTGCTCATTTACCACAAAAAAAAATATCTTGTCTTTCAAAAACTTAAATGTTAGACGATTTAGCTTGTGTTAGCACTCGTAGGCAATGTTTCGGCACGATATCAATTACTTGTAGTTAACCAGAATAACTGGTGAAGATTTGAGATAAGGAAAGCTATTTTTGTCACAGAAATATGGTAATTAGCTCTGGACTCCGGTGGTCGGGCGCGTACTCTCGCGAACTTATAAGGTTTATTGGATGTGGCATCGTTGGAAATGCAAGTTAAAGCGTAAATAGTTTAGGGAGTTTTTATTAATCGTTATTATCTAAGAGAGTGTTGCCACATCCAATATTTTGTTATACCTTAGAGTTCGCGAATCTAAATTCCTCTATCGCTATTTATTCTTATAACGAAATGTCGAGATGCATATCTTTATACTCTTTATATTAACCATAAAATTTTTCAACATACAACACCAATCTATAACTTTTACAAAAATTATATTTATATATATTATACTCTCTAGCTTGACCAAATTTATTCAATATTAAATCATAGGATTCAATGTACGTCATTGTATTTTTATATATAGCAACACTGGACTCGTTTGTCAAATTATTTTTTTTTAAATTGGCACGCCTATCTACAAATATAGAGAACAATGAATAATAAATACGAATATATAATATATATTTGATAAAATAAATATTTTTATATCGCGTCTGCGTTGAGACCACCGGGGCATATGTTGGTGCTTTGCAGAGTTAACGGAAGGCGTGGTTTGGTGTTGTGGTCGTGTAGGTAGCGAGGTGACTTTGAAATTAACGTTACCCCCACTTATTTGGTCAGTTCACGCGACATTTGCACGATGGTAGAACAAGATGAACTCGACTATATGTATAATAAAATCGTATGATAATTTAAATATAGAAACATCACACAATTTCATATAGATATAGATCATCAATATATCTTATTGTAAAAAGATCTGCTTGAGTGTTTTGTATGTCTGCTGACGTGTCTGACTGTAATATAGTAGGCGTGATGATATTTGAAAGAATCTCACATTGAATACAACTGAAATCTCATTTTGATCCTATCTTAAACTTCGAATCAATTAAATATCGATTTTCATACGTATTTATCCATGTTTAAAAAAATATTTAAAATCACCCATCGGTAAAAATGTCTCTCTTATATAGGTTTAAGGCTTTTTTCGTATTAAATTGTTTCATATTTGACATTTATTGAAGTTACGCACTGATCACTTTGAAAGGAAAAAACAAATTGATGTTTCTGATTAATCGGACATGTCGGCTCGAGATGACAGCTAATGGACCAGTGTTGCAACAGTCAATATATATTTGACATATTTTTTATCTATGGCAATCGTGTCGAGCCGATGTGAATCATATCTCAATGTATCGTGTTTAGATTAAGGCTAGGAATTCGTGTTAACTAATATTAGATAGCTAACACGTACGCTTAGTGCTATTTTTATTCTTTGCCTTATATGTAACTACTGTATCCCGTTTTATTCGTACGTTCATCGTACTACGTGGACGGAAGGATTATTTTATTATATATTTATTTGTGTATATTTATTTCTCCGCCTGAAAGGTGTCGGGTCATAATTGAAAACATTCCAGACGGTATAACCATGTTGATTTAATAAAACAGGCTGAGGAAAAGTTTGGTAACACCTGAAAGTCTCGGCGAGAGATGATTTAGACTTAATTCTTTGTACTCTTTCGATTTCTGTCGTCAAAAATAGGATTTACGTTCCTGAACCCAAGGATGACCTTGACTTTACTTTGAGCATGAAGTTCAAGTTCAAACATCACCAAATCAACCTTGACGTGTTTTTTACATATTAATTAAATAATTCCTCTCCGAGATCTTTAGGAGTTGCCATACTTTTGTTCACACCTGATATATTTATTTATAGCTCTCCGTAGACGCATCGGGTTAGATATAATCTGTATAATGTTTCTAAAACTTTCTATCGATCCGTCGAGAGCTCACAGAGTTTAACTTTTTTTTATTGATCTTACCAATTGTACCTACTTAATACCCCTTTCGCCGCCGTGGCGATTATGTACCCTAAAGATTTTGTCGTTCTAATTTAGAGCTTATAATTATAACCATTGGTACCTTTATACATTGCATATTTATATTTGATGGCCCTGTTATCGTAACCCATTTAAGTTATTTGTTAAGGAATCTCTATCATGTCTATTGTCTAGTAAGAATTTAATATATATATCTATTAATATTAATTGATTAAATAGTAGGAGCCTTGTTCTATTCGCGTATATTTATTCGCTTTTATAACAGTTGACGATTTGATAAATTCTGTGTTTTGAAATAATGCTTGTTGCGATACGAATTGATGATTCTTTGATATTTAAATTGTTGTGTCACCGGAAAAAAAAAGTTCGGTGGATATATTCACTGCCTTTCATATTTGAATTCTAAACTGTGTTCATTTTAAATAATACCATTATTTAGAACAAATAAACATGCCTTAAAAAGTTTTTCAATGAAAATGTAATTTTCATGTTTCGATTTATCTGACAAGCGAATCTCTTGATTTACTAAAATTATCAATAAATGTTTTTTTTTACACTTAACGTTCATCGCGTTTTTTAATAGTTGATGTTAGCACCTGAATGCAATTGTTATATACATTCGTTCGAATGTATTGAAGTTCTCAAAAAAATCTGTATGTGTATTGTGTTTATAACGAATATAATAGACTTAAATCATTTAACTACTGACGAAATTGAAAACAAGAGTGTCATATTGTTTCGTATTAAAGTTTCGAAATAACAGCGTGTAGGCTTAGCGCGAATATTTGCATAAAAGTATTCGTAGAGTTATCGAGAACCATTTGTATGGAATTCGAGTTGTGCCCCTATCATCCGATAGAGGCGCTGCTTCAAATCCCATACGAATTGGTCTCAATAACGATACGAATACTTTGACGCATTCATTCATTACGGTTATTCCTAATGACTTTATATGAGTTTGGAATATTAATCAATAGACTTCTAATGAAGGCAGCTAAGTGTTTTCAGTAATTTTAGTAATAACTAAATTATTATAACGTTATTACTACAAACGGGTAGATTCGAATTGTTGTAATGTACTTTCAGTGTTATAATTCGCATCACAGATGCTTAAATTTGCCGCTCTTTTATCATAACGATGTGTAAACGTTAATATAGCCGATATTGTTTACAGCGCCATCTATGAGACAATGAAGTAATGTATACAACGCCATCTATGTAACAGTTAGTAAATCTCGGCAAAATTAAACATTTGTCTATTATTATATTTGCTATGCAAGCTTTTTAACAACATTGGGATTGTTATGTTCATTAGTTCATAGTTTGCATTTATTATATGAGAAAAAAAATAAGCATGACATTATAAGTAATTTGAAATATTCATTGACCGCATACGATTTTTGTTCTCGAATTATGGTAATTTTATATTTTAGTTCGCATTAAGTAACTGTAATTTATTATAACTATGATGAATATTTTTTTATGTTGCATAGAAAATAAATATTAAGAAATTATTTTGGTCTGTTTTTATTTTAATATATTTTTTGTAACATCCCGCTTTATAGAAATAACCCTTGTATTGGGGCACTTATATCATCACAGCTTATATACATCCCACTGCTGGGCTCGAGCTTCTCCTACATTGGGAACGAAATTGCCCTATTATACCACGCTGATCAGACGGGTTGGTACAGGGTTTTTTGTTCAGTTTTCCTTGCATAGATATTGTCTACATGATATATTCCTTAGTCGTCTTATATTACATCTACGAGCAAGAAAGGGAGTGGTAAATTGTACTCTCACTCCATCGCCACACGGAATCGGGGTAGACTTTACAAACATGCAATTAACGGACACAAATTACACCCAGACTCCGCACAAAATTTATGAATTGCGCAAAGTATTGTTCTGTTTGGGAACCGAACTTACTATACTTGGCAAATTATTTGGACAAATGGTATAATGAGCCTCTCCATGTCCTGTGTGCCTACTCTGGAATCTCGATTGCAATCCTAAATCCAATCGCAGCTCGAATTTGAGCAATTTGGTGCTCTTGAAAGCGACACTAGCGAACAATTGGAATCAAATTCGGTGGATTTTCGTTCGAACTTATATTTGGTATACTCGAATGAATTCTTCCGGTTTGCCGTTGTTATTATCACCAAATGTGCCGTATTTTATTACTTTAAATTAATGACGTTACCGAACTCGATCACCACAAAGACTCTTTCTTGAAATTGCGCAACATTAACGATTTTAAACTATGTCAAAATCACATCGAGAGTAACAAATATTTGACCTAATTTGTTTTTTTTTGTGGTGGGTTACGGTCGGTACACTCCTCGCACCACTCCGTCCGGGGCGACAGAGGGGCCCGCACGCACACCCGTAACCCACCCGCGACACGTCGCCTTCGTCGTTAGACCGACCACCGGAGCAGGGTGACTTGACGTTAGTGGTCGGCCCGACGGAAAATCAAAAAAAAAGCCTAAAAATACAATAAAAAAAAATGCCATTTTTGGCATGTCTTTATGTACGTAGGGACCGTCGAGATGATCTATAAATGAAGGTAAGTAAACTCAAAACTATTCTAAGTTATCTGGCCAGCGACAAGTAGCGTACCGCCTGTTTTGACTAATGACACTTAAATTTAAAGTCCGTACCTAAGGTAACTTAAATGTTAGGTGTTGAAAGATAAAATCAATTAAACATTGATGATAAGTGTCATTCATAATGTGGGTGATCGGACCGGGGATTAGTCCGTCAGCTACGGAGAGGCCCGCGCCAGGGCTTCAACATGGGATGGTACCCGAAAGGTTAACCCGCCGAACGGGTCACCGATAACAAGGAGCGGGTACAGATGGGCCCGTCCTCATGGAGATAGTAAAGTCCGTGTACAAAGTTTATGAGGTAACACGCCATCGTCCGTCGGCCCGGAAGAAACGAACGGGATGTGACATAGCCTATCCTAAAAAAAAACAAGCGATCGTAAAATAGCGCATGTAATGTTATCAACGCAGCCCACATACGTCCTATTGTTGGGCTCAGGCCTTCTCCACAATGGGAGGGAAATTGACCTACTATACCATGCTGGTCAGACATGTTGGTATAGGGTTTAATTTCGAGTTTTCCTTCTCTTGCACAGATGTTATTTGTGTATATATCCCATAGTCGTTTTTTACGACATTCACGGGCAAGATAGGGAGTGGTGAATTGTATTCTTTCTCCCTCACCACACGGAATGTAATGTTAATCTTGTTGTAATCATGCTCATTTCCTTTTTTTTATTGTTGTTGGTGGTAAACAGCAAACCTAAGTGATACTGCCACCCATGGACCTTTGTTAGGCCGCTGCCTACCTTCAAGAAAGTGAAGAGAGTGTAAATGTGCGAGAGATTCGGTAAAACTAAAGGCATCACCAAAACCCACCACTCACAAACCCTCTCAAAAAAATGGGCTACCGCCGGCTCTCTCGCTCGCCAAGCGGAGCGCACTAAGAAATTGCTACTACTCGGACGTCGATTTTGTGCGAGAGTGTGGTAATGTCCCGGACGGATCCGCCCGCGGCTATAGACAGACGACTGTCGACATTGTGCTCCTACAACAAAATTTCTGTCCAGACCATACTCTGATTGTAAACTTAGCTCTATTGAAAAAATATTCTAGATCAACGAACTCCCCTTACAAACGCAACTTTCTTCTGTCTCCAAAAAAAGGTATTACGCACTTAAAATTTATTTATCGCTGAAGACCGACGTATATACCTATAATGTACTAGCAACCTGCTCTCGCTTCGCTTCGGTTTCAGTCGTCTTGCCCGCGTAGTTCCCGTTCCCGTGAGAATACGGGTTTACCCCGGTATTCTCACGGGCCTATGTTACTCCCTGATATTATATCTGATATATAATTATACATATATATATATATACAGGTGTATCAGGTTATGGGACAACTGTTCGAGTATGTTGTAGTTTAACGGTCATAGATCGTAATTAGAATGTACATTACACAAAGAACAATATAATATAAAAGTTATGGTGATTTCAAAAAAATGTGTCTAAGAGTCTATGCCTTAAATGTTACGTATTATGTAGGCATGTACAGACAGAATACATGTAGGCATGTAAAGCTTCGACAGTATAATTTCATTCTTAATACCTAGAATTGCGCAAACGTGTCAATGAGCGTAGGTAACAACGGCGAGCCGTCAACGGACATTGGCTGATCAGCTGTTTTAAAGCGAAGTTTGTCGTGCTTATGCGAACGTAATCATTGATTTATTCAATATCTAATGAACATTTAATAAAGTATGAATATGTTTCGTATTAAGTATCATTGACTTTATACATTTCAATCGGATTTAGACGAAAAAGCGATGACAAAATTGAAAACTTTACATGTTTCTAATTCCTTAACGAATCGATATTTTTCGTTCAATTTTTTTTCATGCATTCCTACCACCATTGCCTAGCTCCCTTTTGACCAGTTGCTCCATAACCTGGTATACCCTGTATATATATTGATTCTATTGCAGCGTTAGGTAAAATATTACTTACAAAATTGTAAACTATAAAGTGGGCATTAAATCATTATTCCCTTTCTAAATTTGGCAACACACTATGTAAGACCGGTTTTGCATCGCAAATCGAAATATCACGAAAATACAGCTACATTGTATTTTATATCCTTTAATACGACCTGTCTTATAAAAACTAAATTCGATTTCATCAAACGAAATATCTCGTTAAAAAGCATGTGTTTACCTATGTGTGCGTTCGCATCGTAAAAATTTACTCAAAAGGAGTAGGTACATATAACTTCAAAAACGTTTTATGCTTCATGCATAGACAAGCTTACCCTATACCAACCCTGCGTGCGCGTGCGCGAGTCCGACTCGCACTTGGCCGGTTTTTATTATTGCTGTTCGTGGCATATGAGCTAACAGCACACTTAATGGTAAATGAGACTGCCGCCCATGGACTTTTGCTAGGCCGCTGCCTAACGTGAGGGAGTGTGAATGCGAAGAGAGTAAGAATAAAATTCACCACGCACTATCTTGCCCGTGTATGTCGTACAAGACGACAAAAGGGATTAAATATGTATATAACATCTGAGCAAGAGAAGGAAGACTAAAAAACCTTATACCTACTCGTATGACCAGCATGGTACAGTAAAATCAATTTCCTTTCTATTGTGGAGGAGGCTCGGCCCCAACAGCGGGACATATGTATACGAGTTGAAATGATGATAGACAAACTTAAAATAGTATAGTAAGAAATAAACCTTTAATTCTAATATTTAAGATTTATTCAATAAAATTGCTTATTATCTATACAAATAAATAAAATTGAACTATTTGTTTGCTATCTATACCAATAAATAAAATTGGAGTGTCTGTTTGTAATGTCAAAATAATAGGCTTTTTTCATGCTCACACGGTTATTTGCACGACACCTATGCCTAAAATAGCAATTAAAAAATTTTTGTCTGTCTGTCTGTCTGTTTGTTCCGGGTAATCTTCAAAACGGCGGGACCGATTTAAAAAATTCTTTCACCAATGGAAAGCTATATAATATCAGGGCGTAAACTAGGCTATATTTTATCCCGGTATTCCCACGGGAACGGGAACTACACGGGTAAAACGACTATAACCTATAACCGAAGCGAAGCGAGGGCGGGTTGCTAGTATAATATAAAAATAATAGGGTTTTTTCATGCAAGGAGTGGTAGGACCACACTGTCGACAGTTATCTGTCTACAGCCGCGGGCCGGTCCGTCCGGGGCAGTACCATGCTCTCGCAGAAAATCGACGTCTGAGTAGTAGCAATTTGTTACTGCGCTTCGTTCGGTGAGCGAGAGAGCCGGAAGCCCAACTTTCTTAGGGTGATTGCGTGTAGAGGGTTTTGGTGGTGCCCTTGGTATCACCGAGTCTCAATGCACGCATTCACACTCCCTTCGCTTTCTTCGCGGTAGGCAACGGCCTTGTAAAGGTCCATGAGCGGCAGCAACACTTACCATCAGGTGTACTGTTTGCTCGTTTGCCACCGTTTGCAATAAAAAAAAAATAAAAAAAAAAAAAAATGCTTACACAGTTTTTACATGTTACCTACTATGGCTAATAATTATTTTTTGCAAAAAAAGAAACCACCATCTATAATGTAGACAATGTAGATACATTTTTAGATTTTAGTTGATTTTCAAAAACCTGTTGTCTGATTTCGATAAAATTTTCATTTGGACCATTTGGGAAGTATACCCTTTCCAACAAAAAAAATCATCAAAATCGATTCATAAATGACGAAGTTATCCGCGGACAAACATAAAAAACATATATACCGTCGAATTGAGAAATCTCCTTTTTTGAAGTCGGTTAAAAAAATATAGTTATCTATCTATCTATTTGTTCCGAGTAATCCTCAAAACAACTGGACCGATATTAATAATATTTTACTACCAGGTAACTGTGGAGAACTTAGGTCATATTTAAGGGAGTAACTTAGGTTCTATTTTATCCCGGTTTTCCCACGGGAATGGGAAATACGCGGGTAAATATATCGATTATCGACACATCCACAACACGATTGTTGTTTATTTAATATTTGAACACGTTAGTCCAAGGAGTTTATAATATTAGCACAAATTGTTATGTAGTTTCATACTTACATATAAAGATGCCGGACAGAGTGCCTAATTATTATAAATAGCGCGTTGTACCTATATTCAATTAACATTAAAAGGTCAAGTTCTTTTAACCTTCCACAACCTTGTTTGGTATCACCGATGAAGACTATTTTGAAATGACAATGTGACACTATTGCAGATCACGTCATTAGAACTTTAAAACCAACTTTAAATTATAAATGCGAATATGAATTTGTTTGATACGCTTACACGCTTAAAGCACTGAATCGATTTTGAAAATCTTTAATTTATGAAAAAACTATATTATCAGCGAGTAACGTATGCTGTTTTTTATCCCTGTATTACCACGGGAACAGGAAATACGCGGGTACAACCGCAGCAATTCGCTAGCCTTAAAATATGGTCAATTATCACATATTCTAAACAAACTATATGAGGTTTTTCCATATGACCGACATCTAATTCAAATACCGTCAAATAAAGATTAATAACATTACGGCAAAAAAATATACGCTGTTTTTCAAAATCTATTCGTTACATAATATACAATTCTTTAGTAAAGCCACATCTAGATTATCTAATACAGCTATACTCTAAGTGTGTTCCGCGGAACCCTAGGGTTCCGTGATACCTCTGTCGGGGTTCCGCAAGAATTTAGAAATAAAAAAATCAAAACACCTCTCTCTGGTCGCTCCGCGGCTGTGCGGACTCCGCGGCCGCGCGGAGACAAAACGCTATGAATGTTATTTATTTATTTATTTGTATTTGTATAAGCTTGTGTTACATTAGCTGGTACAATATCTCATAAGTTTGGTCTCAACAATTTTATACTTGTACAACGCGTTCGCTCTAAGTTTGCCGGTCTGTGGAATGCGCGTACCCTCCCCCACGTGACAACAAAACTTATAATGTGTCATAGTTTTACCCAAATATCTAACGTACACAATTTTTATTGTTACAATTAAATAAAAAATTTCGAACGTCATACACTCATACCTATCGCCAGCGGCAAACTTAAAACGAGCGGGTAGTATACTTGTAAGCGCTCAGTCTCTTTGATAAAAGCCGCCTCTGAATTAGACGCTATAGTTGTCAACTAGCGACTTTCGTCTCTAACTTCAAAGGATAAAGTCGATATTGTTTACAACGCTATTTTTAAATTTCTGTTTTTATTTTTGCTTTTTGTTTATCAAAGGTGCCGACTCGAGTATTTTCGAGAATATTTGAGATCGAGTCTAGGACTAAGTATAAAAGCGGCGATCGCGCGTTGGCGTCGTCAGTTGATGATTAGCGTTCGGAGCGATAAGTTACTACCTACTTACAAGCTCGCTAGCGAGAAACTAGTGTTCATTGTTTTACTGCCTGCTGTATTCTGTTGTCTCAGTTTTATACATTTCTTCCCTGTAGGTTCTAAATTTAGTCTCTTATACGCAGTAACGATTGTGCATTATTTAAACCCCACTATCCTGACTTGTAACATTATAAATAAAGAAGAATGGAACGTTGGCTTAAAGGTGTTAAACGTGTTCCAACAACATCTTCTAATGACGCTGAATGTTTAAAAGCAATGCGCGCGGAGAATTTAGCAATCACCGATCCAGAAGATGATGCCACGAGTGCCACGACGTCAAGCTCGACGGTTTCAAAGACGAAAAAAAGGAAGTATGATGAATCTTATATCAGTTTCGGATTTGTTGATTCCAACGGCTCACCTCTCTGCATGCTCTGTAGTAAACTGCTTCCTAATAGTTCCATGGCACCTGCCAAATTGCGTCGACATTTAGAAACCGTACACCCCGAGACTAAAGACAAGAATAAAGAATTTTTTGTTCGCAAAAAAGATCAGTTATTAGAAAGTCAAAAAAATATGATGCATGTAACACAAACTACCAACGAAAAGGCCACGGAGGCATCATACTTAGTTAGCTATCGCATTGCACAAGCAGGTGAAGCGCACACTATCGCTGAGAAATTAATAAAACCATGTGTATTAGACATAACAAAATGTATGCTTGATGAAAAATCTGCAAAGCATCTTTCTACTGTTCCGCTATCAAACGATACTGTTTCACGACGGATCCATGATCTGGCAAGCTACGTCAAACAAGAACTAGTTACACGTCTACAAAATACACGATTCGCTTTGCAAATGGACGAGTCGACTGATGTCGCTGGTTTGGCTATCCTGCTGGTTATTGTGAGATATCCATATAAAAGTTCTTTTGAAGAAGACATGCTTATGTGTTCATCGCTGCTTACAAACACTACCGGGGAAGAAATTTTTAATAAAATAAATATATTTTTTGAAGAACATAATCTCAGTTGGAACAATTGCATTGACATTTGTACAGATGGGGCCAAGGCGATGACAGGTAAAACAGCAGGAGCAGTGTCACGAATGAAAAATAAAGCGCCTAATTGTAGTTCCAGTCATTGTATTCTGCATAGACAAGCACTTGCGATGAAGCAAATGCCGTCTAATCTAAAATTAGTTATGGATGAAGCGGTAAAAATAATTAATTTTATCAAATCACGACCACTACAATCCCGATTGTTCTCATTATTGTGTGAAGATTATGGCAGCAAACATAAAACACTGCTGCTCCATACAGAAGTGCGATGGCTGTCTCGGGGAAAAACTTTAACAAGGCTATTTGAACTTAGAGCCGAGTTACAAATGTTTCTTTCAGCAGATACTTCTTTTAATTTGAAGGACCGTTTGTATGATAAAACTTGGTTGTTCCGATTGTCTTTTATGGCGGATATCTTTCAAAAACTTAACGAATTAAATTTATCGTTGCAAGGTAAACAGACAACAGTGTTTCAGGCCTATAATAAAATAACTGCTTTTAAAAGAAAATTAGATTTTTGGATCATTTGCATTGGTAAGAAAGAAATAGAAAGTTTTACGTTACCCAGTGAGTTTGTTAGCGAAAACGACTCAGAAATGTTTGAAGATAATGTGTTTGAAGAATTGGTCCAATATCTCAGTTCGATGCGCGCATCTTTTGAAAAGTATTTTCCCGAAGAACACAATACAAAAATTAAAGTGAACTCCTGGATTCATAATCCTTTTTTACCCAACTTGGAAAAGCCTGAAAACATGTCAAATGAGATATATGAATCTCTTTTAGAAATGTCATCAGACACAAGTATGGGGTCATTGTTCAAAACGACGCCTCTTAATGATTTTTTGGTGCAGAATCCAAGATGAATATGCAATGCTTGGCCAAATGGCTCTGGATATTCTTCTCCCGTTCCCAACTACATATTTGTGCGAAACAGGATTCTCTACCTACGCAGCCACGAAAACAAAATATCGCAATAGACTGGACGCCGAAGCTGATATGAGACTCCAACTTTCTTCCATCAAACCTGATATCAAGCAATTGATGAAAAATAAAAAACAGTTTCATACCTCCCACTAGTTAGATTTTTTCTTTTTTAATGTTTTCTATTATTGTCCTTACCAAGTGGTGAAGTAAATAATAATTAGTAACTGATACATTGTACTTTTATTATGCTGATTAATATAGAATACACTTATAAAAATAATTGTTTTATTGTAGGGTTCCATCAAGTATTTTGCTTCCCAAAAGGGTTCCGTCATTTAAAAAGTTTGAGAACCACTGATCTAATAGTTATGGGATTGCGCGGCCAAAACTAATATAAGCCTTTGCAAATAGCTCAAAACAAAATAATAAAATTCTTAGAATAATAACGTATAGAAGGTAAGTTCACGCTCAAGAAGTGAGGCATTTCAATTGGAGCCTAATGGAGCTTACGCCGGAACCGGTCCGTAATGTACAAGTCATTGTACTGCACGTACGTACGCAACACTTAAAAAATAAATTGATAATTATGACGGTTTGTGGATTCAAATGGTTTCACAACATATTTGAAAAACTTAAAAAGGGTTTTAACATTACTTTTAAAAGTATTTCGACGATTTATGTTAATAAAAACAAAATTAGATTTCATAATTTGTATAGTGGTTTGCGTGTGTACGTGTATAATCATCTGCGCGCCATTAGTATTTTTAGATTCAAACTTTGAAAGTTCGAAGTATTGACACTATCCTTCTATACGTTATTATTCTAAGAACTAGCAACCCGCCCTCGCTTCGTTTCGCTTATAGGTTATAGCCGTTTTACCCGCCTAGTTCCCGTTCCCGTGGGAATACCGGGATAAAATATAGCCTAGTATACGCCCTGATATTATAGCTTTCCATTGGTGAAAGAATTTTTGAAATCGGTCCAGCCGTTTTGAAGATTACTCGGAACAAACAGACAGACAAAATTTTTTTAATTGCTATTTTAGGCATAGGTGTCGTGCAAATAACCGTGTGAGCATGAAAAAAGCCTATTATTTTGACATTACAAACAGACACTCCAATTTTATTTATTGGTATAGACTAGCAACCCGCCCTCGCTTCGCTTCGGTTATAGGTTATAGTCGTTTTACCCGCGTAGTTCCCGTTCCCGTGGGAATACCGGGATAAAATATAGCCTAGTTTACGCCCTGATATTATAGCTTTCCATTGGTGAAAGAAATTTTGAAATCGGTTCAGCCGTTTTGAAGATTACCCGGAACAAACAGACAGACAGACAGACAAAAATTCTTGATGTAAAACATCTATAGGCGAGGGTGACCGTGATCATCGCGTGGCGTTTAACGCCACGCCTGGCGGTCTCCAATTAATTAATTTTTTTTTTTTTTTTTGTGTGACTTAGTTGTTAGCCTGTCAGATGGCTGTGACAACTTTACCCGGATTGGTGGGTGAGCGCTGAGGGCTCTCAACCCGCTTAAAGTTAAGAGGAAATATTAAATAAATATTTGGATGCATATACCTACATTTTTGTAACGAAACCATAGTGCGATTTAAAATTTTGTACAACGCCATCTAGTGAACTCAAAGTAAATTGTTACTTATAATGTATATTAATGAAAATAAATGTTTATTGAATAAAAATCATCATTTTTTGGAAAAAAATCGCGATATTTAATACTTTATGCCTTAGTTTTATCGTAATAGTTCCTGTCGTAATCTAATGTTCTTTTATGCATATACTTGTTTTATAAATTAACGTAAAATTCTCTAACTTAGTAATATAAATATACCACTAGGTATGGTATTTAGTTTACTTTCAGCTACGAAACCCGTTTTTTTATAGGCTTTTATTAGTTTCAGGTGTATATATATTTATTTCTTTGTATATTACCGACTTCATAGGAATTGGATTTTGACTCACTCTTTAAACAGTCAAATTTCATTTAAAAGTTGAAAATTTAAGGAGGACCATGACGTTAAAATTATTTAGATAGCTTGTCTTATCATTACAGGATTAAAAATTTCTTTATTAAATATATTGAAGCTTAGAGTTGGTCGTTTGCTCGATAGATGTCGCTATTTCTGGTTTATAAATCGCAAATTATTTCAAGCTACGTTTTAGAAGGTTCATTTCGTTTGTACTAAATGACGTTACCATAAATATGAGTCGTAAAGTCAATTTTAAAATGGATAATTTATTTGATACGACACCTACCAAAAAGTACTTATTGACTAAAATATCGAAATTCAAATGTCCAAATCGAAAGAAAAATACTCGATACCTAAAGATAAAGTAAATAAAAGTACTCGATACTTTAAACAGTATGTTACTTATCTTTCGATACTATTCATGAGTTCAGTATCGATACTTTATATTCGATACTGTGTCTCTACTCGTACAAAATAGTTTCGATGTTTCACATCTGTCAGGCGTCCTGAGCGACGGCTCACTTTTTTTTTAAATTGCTATTTTAGGCATTTTTTTTTTTTGTGGGTGGGCTGCGGTCGGCGCGCCTCCGCACCACTCCGTCCGGGGCGACAGAGGGGCTTAAGCACGCAACTCCCGCAACCCACCCGAAAACCACCTCGCCTTCGTCATTGGGCCGACCACCGGAGCAGGTTTACTTGTTTTTGAAATCAGTCCAGCCGTTTTGAAGATTACCCGGAACAAACAGACAGACAGACAGACAAAAATTTTTTAATTGCTATTTTAGGCATAGGTGTCGTGCAAATAACCGTGTGAGTATGAAAAAAGCCTATTATTTTGACATTACAAACAGACACTCCAATTTTATTTATTGGTATAGATTTCTTCGTCACATGTTATTATGTAGGTACCCACTTTTTAAATTTGTTTAGTACTTTAAGTTTAATCTGTTATTAACTCCGTGCACTTCCTAGTATTTTTAAGTTTATTTTGTATTTCTCTTGTAAGTGAATTGTATTCTTTTAGAGAAATAAATATCTAAAACCGTAAAAAAGCTAATAAAACCTTATGATGCCAATGCAATTGAGTAGCACGTACACTAGGTCAAACTTCTATTGTGAAACAGACTCACGCTCAACAATGTGACGTCTGTTAACCTAGTAGAAGATTATCATCATCATTACTAAATCACCCAATTACTTGAGGTCGACGCAATGTCTTCTCCTACCATATAACCTTGTCAGAAATTATCTCAGTCACCACTCCTTGCCATCAGATATATCCAAGTTATGCTTCACGCAATCCACTAATATTTTCTTTGATATTCCCTTACCCGTAAAACCATTCATACAAATCTTATCTAAAAAATCCTTAAACCTTTCCTAACAACATTACTTTCATCCCGTCTCTTCATATGTCTCTACCACGTCGAGCGTTCACTCTGTATCTTCTTCGACACTGAAAGTTTCTGTTCCATCTAAAAACATATAGTAACTAACATATAATCCCGAAGATGGGTATTCATAACCTTTATCAGCCTATCGACGTCTGCTGCTATACATAGAGCTTCATACAGGGAGGATAATGCCTTGTACGGGTCTCTCACTCTGAACCTCGAATCCTCGGTGGTTGAGGGGAGTGTTTTTTGTTTGCCAATTTGGCTTTGTCCTCCAAATGACTGCCAAATAGAACTTTGCTCGATACTTCGACGCCGAGCGTCCCAGTACCTACTATAAGAAATTTGGAGGTTACTACTTGGAACTGAGGCGCCATGACAAACGGGTCCTTATTTGCAGTGAGAGCACAAACTTGTGTCTTTGTGGGATTGAACTGGACTAAGCTTCGTTCATCCCATTCTGAGGCCCGCAATAGAGAGCGCTCGATTTCAGACACAAGTTGAACCCTTCTTTCCTGTGTACTCAGTTGATATTAAGGTGTAGTTTGTTTTGCTTATGCGAACATAACCATTGATTTATTCAATTTCTGAAAAGTATTTAACAAAGTACGAGTATATTGCCGATTAAGTATCACTGACTTTATACATTTCAATCAGATTCACCGAAAAAAACGATAGCAAAATTGAAACCTTTATAGTTTATTAAACAATCAATATTTTTCACCTCAATTTTTCTTACCTCAATTTTTTTTATGGGTTCCTACCACCTTTGCCTAACTCCCATTTGATCAGCTATGCCATAACCTGAGACATTCTGTATAATATTAGACATGCAAAAACCTCCAATGTAATTTTTTTTCAGAAGGAGATTAAAATATATTATTTTAACAACATCTTTATACGTTGTAATGGAAAATTCAGTTTTTAGATGTATTAAATGTTTTATATTGTATAGCCTGCGCGGGCCTCCTATCTTACGGTTGCAAGCCCGCAAGCCTCGCATGTTAGGCCCGTGGGGGGCCCGCGCAGACTGGGGCCCGGCTGGCAAATGCCATCCTGACTATATGGCCAGTCCGACGCTGGCTAATTCTAATTAAACATATTATATATAATTTAATGTAAAACTACTTCGGTATTTGGTGAAGGCAGATCTTCACCAAATACCGAAGTATTTGGTCGCTCCGTCACCGCATTTTAAATCGCTGATAATTTCACCATTTTAATGATATGCTGTAAGGCAATTTTAATGTACATTAAATGCACAACGTATTTATTTGAATGAGAAATGAAACTTTATTTTTTAAGATAATCTTATAAAGGTTTTTTTTTTGTAATATGTAAAATATAAAAATGTTTACTGTAGATTATTCTTACGAGAGAGGCATACGCGGAGTTTTTTGTAGCCCTTTTGGAGAAATATAATTCTGTAGTACATTATTTTGTTCCCGTAAAGTTTAGCATAGTTTGGTTTCGCGTTTGCAATGTAAGCGCACAAAAATATGTTTTTCACGACATCATAATTACATATCTTTGAAATTCACAGTTTGATGATAATGAAAACCACACTAAAACCCATTGCGTAGTTTAAAAGTTTAGTGTACGTACAACGTCGGTAACTGTTCTATACTATATAAAGATTAAGGTAGTAAAGAAAGATAAACAGTGTGTAAAAAATAATAGAAAAACCCGCTGGGGTTTGTCTGGATCTTCTCAGTCGCGGTCACCTTCCGATATAGCGATACTATACCGCGTTGGTCAGACGGATTGATATATAGGGTATTATTTTGAGTGTTCATTCTTTTGCATTGATGCTGTATACACATTATATCTCTTAGTCGTCTTTTACGACTCCCACGGGCAAGAAGGTGAATTGTATTCTTACACTGCCATGTCACGGCAAGTGAATCCAATATATACAGTTGAAACAAATACGCCATCTAAACAAAAATAAAACTAAAGCCAAAGAGTGTGTTTGCTTAAATACATTAATCTCAAGAATCACTACATAGTTCGAATTAAAAAATCTTAGAGTATTGGATAGCCTATTTATCGAAGAATCACGATAAGACTATAGTGTTTGCTAAATAGCATGGCAAAAGAGGTCATTTGGTGACCTTCACCACGATATCATCAAATTCAAGTAATTTATCGCTAATTCCATCGCTTTCCATACAAACCGTCTTATTGTTGTAATATCGTGGTGAAGGTGTCTAGACCGAACAGAGGTTACAAACATTTGTCTGCGTGTAATTTGTTTAGAATTTTAATTAAGAAATTATTAAACACCTACACGTGCAGTAATAAAGCATACGTACACGTTACCTACCTTACCACTGCCCTAGCATGAAACTGATAGCTAACCTATCTTAAGACTTTTTGTTACATACGTAAGGTGAGGTAAAATAATATACTAAAATAATTTATTTATGACTTTACAAAAATCTATAGTTCTGAACTGTCACTTCCACTACTATTACTATTACCGCTGTGTGATACATGAATTATGAATGCATCAACCTTTCGGTATATACTGTCATCGAGACCCATAATTTTTTTTAATATCTTTTACGTGCTCCACACGGAATGTCAAACAAAATGGCGAGACTGGGCCACATAACGCCACTGATCTCGTACACCTGACGCTAAAATCAGTTAAGAAAAGATTTTATGTTTGATACACATAACCTAAAATCTTGCATCTACTTGTGCGATCCCTTTAGGTTTATTACACCTGACGGTAAAATGAGTTGAAAGAAATGTGTCATAACTTAAAATTTGGCATTTTTTGGGCGTTACATAATTCTTCGAAGCTAATTACGTATTTAATTATAGGATCTATATTATATTGAATTTATATAAATATTCTCGGTACTTTAATTTTAATGTTACTTAAAAACTTTTGATTTTCAGACATTTGAAAGTAATTTGGCATTGTTATCAATGATAGTATTTATAAAATAATGAAATGTCACCAGTTACAGGTTAATCTGGTATTTTAAAACAATGAAATACATGATTATAGGATATTAAAAACATATATTTGCTATGGTAATTTTACTAGATTTCGTAAAATTTTGAGTTGTGCTGTTTGTAATGTTGCTTCCAGGTAGGCACCAAGAGAATTTTGCGATACAACTTTTCGATAGATTTGTATGGTAAGCGATAGATTTTTTTGCATTTTAAGATATCATGGTGAAGGTAGGTGAAGGTCGTCTTTTGCCACCTTATCTGGCACTGAGTATAATTGATGCTCCAATGAAAAATGTGGCGAAAACGCCTAAAATTTATTAATTTGAAACTTTTGAGAGCATTTGCGTGCCCTGCGCGTTATAAGGCCTACGCTTCACTCTTCCTAATCTTCTCTCTCTTTTCAGTGACGGCCGACTTGCATAGGTAAGCTAGTTTAAAATAAAACGCGTAGAAAAACTGTAAAGAAAACACGTCTCCTTTAGTGGTTATGCAGCCATACAGACTAAACAATAGGCCAATGGCAGGTAAATAATAGAGGGCGATAAGTATTACGGTTTGTTCATAAAAATATGAACAATAGAAACCAAAAGTCGTTAGCGGTTTTAAGAAACTACTTTATTTTGTTTGGAGTCATGTAACTTCAGTGTTTAACAAAGTTATTGTATGTAAAAATTATTATTTTATTCTTTGCTGTTTAGTAACGGCTACAAGTAACACTACCAATTCTTACATTGTTTGTGGGTGTCATTAAGGATGACTAAGAGCTTTACATAGACCTGACCTATCTCCAACATACCCTAACATAATTGACGTCAGGTAAACGGCCGGTCATAAAACTATTTCCAATAAATTTTGCAGTATTTATTTATTTATTTAAGACAACACCCTGCACTAAGGAAATAATCCTTGTATTGCGGGGGACTTTACCAACATATAATTAACGGACACAAATTACATCCAGACTCAGAACAACAATTTGTGGATCGCACAAAGTGTTGTCCCGTGTGGGATTCGAACCCCACTACGCCATCTGTGCAGTATGTACTATGAAAGAAGAGTACATATTGTATCGATCACATGTAATTGAATTAAGAGCAGGATTATGATGATGATATTATCTTATTTTTTATTTTGTTTTTTGACAAAAGAAGTATATAATCCCTCCTTTGCGAGAATAGTGACACAAATAAAAATTACTGATTTTAGAGAAGGGCATTTCTAAATTGTTTTTATAAATGTTTTAGTGCATACCATAATATTTCAATGATTTATTGAGGGTGTGACTATATTGATTAATGGCAAATTTCTCTATTCGCGATAAAATATCAAGGATTTTAGATATGAAGGGTCATTTGGCATACAATATTCCATTTTACATAATTTTGAGTTACGTCGATATTTCCTCAAATCAGCGTATGTTCCTATACATGAAAAGGCTAATAATGGACATGGGAATTGACTTTATTTTAATTTTAATCATAAAGAATTTTGTATCTTTTTAATATTTTTTTGGCTAATCTTTATTTTCTTAATAATTATAATCACAGATAATATATTATTCTTTTGATTCAATGGGAAATTATACTGCATTTAAAAGCTTTCATAACTTTTTTTGTTATAATTAACTACTCAATGCCAGCTAGTCTTGAATATAGATACTATTATGGTTGCGGGTTTTTAAGAGATTTTATTTAACTTGGCCTGTTAGTATGGGACAAATCTTGCGAGTTAAATTAGAACCACTTCCTGTCTTTAGATTAGATTGAAATTTTGGTTTATTTACATAACTTCGGTGAAAATTCAATAATATGGTGGATACCAAGAAGCTGGTCACAAGATGGCGTTGGAAGATGGCCATAGGAACTCCTAATTAATGAAACGTGAAAAACCGTCGAGTTTGGACTCGTTTCAATAGTCTTGACAAGCAACATTTAAATAAGGCTTTTTTTTTAATTTAATTTTTATTTTATTATCCTAAACATTGTAGTATTATATGTATAACGATGTAAATAGTCAAAGCAAATACTGAAATACGCAAATATTTGTTTTTTTTTATTATAATTAATAATTAGCCCAACTTTCGGGTGTGGGTGTTGTTTTTGATGCATGCATGCACACTCCCTTCCCTTTATTCACGGTAGGCAGAGGCCTGGCAAAGGTCCATGAGCGACAGTATCGTTTACCATCAAGTGTGCTGTTTGCTCGTTTGCCACCTAAAGATTTAAAAAAAGATTATAAATTTATTTCGTAATATAACTAAACTAATAAGTTGGTGAAATGTCATTCAGAGACCTAGAGCCCTGTAAAACAGTTATCCACAGCTGTTTCTGCTATAACTAGCTGTTTCTGCTACTGATATTCGCAAGGTTTATTGAAAACTTCTAGCATTCCCAGCATGCCGTTATTAAACTTGAAACCTGTGGATATTCTTTATATATAAAAAAAAAAAAAAAAATATCGCTAACTTTAAGAGATATTGTGACATTCATGAAATGAATACTCGTAATAAGGACAGAATAGTTGTACACACTACTCGTCTCCAAAAAGTTAACAAATCATTCATGGGGCAATGTATACGCTTTTACAATAGATTACCTAAAGATATCCGAGACCTGCCTATGAAAAAGTTTAAAAAAGCCATCAAGAATAGACTTTGTAAAAAAGCTTATTATAAAATCTCGGATTATGTAGATGATAATACAGATTGGTTGTGAGCAGCTCCTCATTCAGCAATTTCCTTGTTATTTTAAATATACTGTTTGTAAATGTACTTTTAACTTTTATTGTAAAGTGTAGCGTGTTTTGCCTAACGAATTTTTGTATTTTCAGCGTTTGTAACATATTGTGGTGTTGGTCATGCTCACATAAGGATCTACTTGCGGTAGCTGCGTGGAGCGGGTCTCTCCCTTCCCTCCATAGTGGTTGAGGGGAGTGATGGCTGCTCTAGTAGTTAACTCGTGATCGGGTGCCGCTTGTGGGATCTGGTCCAGCCATAATCGTTTAAATTATATTAAGTGTCTTGCGGTTCGAAGGGCATCACACTGGAGCTTGTTCTTACAAAACATGTACACAATTGTATAACTAGTAAGAAAAAAAAAAAAAAAAAAAAATTAAAAATAATGACAAGCCCGCTGAGTTTCTTGCCGGATCTTCTCAGTAGCGGTCGCGTTCCGATCCGGTGGTAGTATATTTTTTTTGGAAATTGTAAACCTGACAATATGTAAGTGCCCTCTCAGGGTTTATGCATAATAAAATAATTTGAATTTGAATTTATAAATCTTCTTTTCGTGTGTTTGTAATTCAACTTCTTCTAAACGGCTGGACCAATTTTAATGATTTTTTGTGGCTATTCCGATGGATATGAGAATGGTTTAGATTAATAATTGAAACCGGTAGGTGGCACTGCGATCAAGTTCAAGGAGGATTCCTTTCACTATTTTTTTAGATTTGTTTTTTTTTTAGATTGAACAGAACAACGTCTGTTAAGTGTGCTAGTTTAATTATAAAAGATAAAGTATAGTAAATACTACAATAATATAGCACCAATACAACAAAAGTTATCAAGTAAACGTTATACATTTGATTTCATTAACAGCTATGCCAAAAATGTTTGAACGTGCGACAATATTAATGAGTTTTTACAACAAAAAAAACAATGAATTATATTCTTACTCCGTAAACACACGACATCTGTATCAGAGTAACAAATGAAAATTTGATCTGTTTGCAAAAAAGGAACATTAATTTTGTTACGGTTGAGACAGCGGGACAGATAGCCTGGAAACGGGACTGTCCCATCAAGAAGGGAACGTATGGTCACACAAAAACATTCATTGTAAAGCATCCATCTAGACAACAATTGCACTTCCAAGGATGATCGATTAAAAATAGAAGGCTGCTCCTAAAATCTAGCCTTGGAATGTGCCTGCCTGCCATGTAAGTTGTTGTCGTTTATTAATTTAATTAAATAATTACTAACGGCTACGTCTCTGCCATACTTTTACCAAATTAGTAGATTGCCATAGGTCTCCTACCCTCCGGTGTCCATGAATGCCCAAGTACGTGTCGCACACTTTGGAGCACGGGGAGTTGCCCGTGGAACGGGTGACTCCAGATATCCTCTCATTTGCGCCCTAAAATCTCCTTCACGACAATCATATCGTCAAATAGACGGCAATATCCTACCTATTTTGGCACCGGACCTGTACTGCAGATACTATGACCAGAAACGGGAGTTAGAGAGAGTACTCTGACTACCGAGGTGAACTTGCTCCGCCTAAGGTGAGCAATCCATCAGCTAGTGCAGCAACGTGTTCTCAATTCTCTGTGAAGATTGCGGCGCAATGGTGGTACCGAGCCAACTTTTCACGACAGAAGCAAGCAACAAAGAATATAATATCTTTCTATGATGCACTTTTAATTTCCATTCGTTCTCTGAAAGTCTGAGGCAAGGGGACCCTCACGTTGGGGATCTATGGTTGAGCACTATTCTCGTTATCATGTATTTAGAAGGGAAAAGTGAATATAGTGAGTATACCTCATCACCGTAACTCGTAAGAGAGAGAAAATTTACAAAAAATCTTACTAGCGTAGGCCAGTTTGCCTACTGTAAATATAAAGTAAAGATTAAAATGCAGCAACTGTGACTCCTATAGTTCAAATGAATATTAAATCGTCATATAAATTGTCCAAGAACATCCCACGTTTACCGGATGATTTGCTATCAATGGATACATGCAAAATATAAACCGTAAAATATACCGATGCGCATTTAATGCTCATTTAATTATTGTCTATATAACCTTTATTATACTAAAGTTTAAGTCCAAAATAGTTTATTTTGGAAGTTTTGAATCGCATAACAAAGCTGTATTGTGAGCAAAGGCACAATATCAATATGTGAGAACTTGAAAAGCAGTCTGTGTCGGACCGTGGCGCGAGTGAGACTTGATTTCAACGTTTTTTTTATTCGCTGTCACACGAAATATCAGAGTTCGCGAATTGTGCAGTAAGTTTCAAACAATGAATGTGGATGCAATAATACCATTTTAAGAGGAATAAAACATTGGATTCAGGTAATATAAGTAGTTTTAATGTATTCTAACGGATGGCGAAATCCGTCTGGATGTCGGAGGACAATAAATAAAAGATCGTTGATCCCACTTAAAACTTAATTGTTTAATCGATTCGTAATTTAAGTGGTTGGTCGTCTTTATTAATTGTCCTCGTCTTAAAATGTTGACTTGTCATTTTAATAACCTAAACGTTTTAGTCGCTAACATACTTAGTTTTATAATAACTTTAATTACCTAAATAGCTTTTATAGAACATTTTTTCATGTAGCTTTGTAGATATAGACTGGGGAGATTAAAGAAAGCATTAAAAATGTAAACATTGCTATCTAGCAAATGTAAACATAATGGGGTGTTATTAATAGCTCCCTAACTACGGAATCATATGTTAAGAATTTAGTGAAAAGAGTACAGTCTCCTTTTGGGACAGGCATGTAACACGCTACTTAATCTTGGGTGTGATTTGAAATAAGTGAAGGATAAAAATGTAAAACCGGCTTTTAAAATCCTTTTGACATTTTCAATACATTGTAGGTAATCGTTAAATAAAATTGACTTATTTATCATACTGTATAATTCCGATCTATGCAATTGAATGATCCATTTGTGTTATTTTAAGATGCTCTATAATTATAAAGTTAACAATCAATTTGTTTTATTGAACTTAAAATCAAATATTGTTCCGTAGAAATGTGAGTAATCTAATGACTTTTATCTTTTTCCTTGTAATCTCTTCAAGTAAAAACCTGCATAATTTCTCCAAAATTAGAGTAATATCATCGAATGCTGTAAATAATTGTGTAGGTACAAATAATTACAATGCAATTCAATGCAACAACGAAATAACTTACAAACCTAAAGCTATGCCGGTGACTTCAATCGCATTAATTTACATTTTGTTAAACTAATTCTCTAAACCTCTAACAGTACTTTTTATTGGATGAAGGTATTGTACCTATATCCTTTTCTATATCCTTCTCGTGTATACGAAAATTCAAGATAAAGGACTAACTGGTTAAGGCGTTCAATCGTAACAAACTTATACTCGCATTTATAATATTAGTTAAGAGTTCGTATTCTTAATATATATAAATTACGTGTCACGTTGTTTGTCCGCGATGGACTACTGAACCGATTTTAATCAAATTCGCACACCGTATGCAGTTTGATCCAACTTGAAAGACAGGATAGCTTACATCTTAATTTATAGTCGCAATATTATTTTATTGTATCACCTAGATATACCTATTATTTGACATTCACAATTATCTGTTAACTCCAAACGATTTTAACAGATGGCGATATCTGTTGACTGGATCGAGTAATTAATTAATAGATGGCGCTGCTATGTCAAACCTATAAACGTGTCATATACGATTTTAACGTGCCTTTTTACATAGATGCCATTTGTAAAAAAATATGACGACCTCCATGACAGATGTTCTCCTACAGTTCCACTTAAGTAGTTTAATAAAATGTAATATAACAAAAATATTAGCTACAGCAACGCGTGGCCGGGTCTGCTAGTTTTTTATATATTTAACTACCTTCTTATTAGACAGCAAACAGTGTTAAAACTTAAAGCATTATCAGCAATTAATGAATTACCATGAATTATACAATAATATCTTATTATTTAACGAAATAAATACATTTTATTTTTCATATACCGATATTTATCAAATAATACTTTTAAGTTTAAATTCATAATTGATGTCCATTATCGACCGCGGCTAATTTACGCTCGACAATCGTGCTGTGAACAGTTTTCTTTACGGCCAATGGGCCGGGGGCGACTACGGGCCGTCAGCCGGACTTGATTTTTTTTTACTTTTTACACAGTTACCTGTTCCCGAACGGGTATCGTATCCATGCTGGTTAGCTTAACAAGTGCAGCCAGAGGTGCCGTATCTTTGGTTATATTTACGTATTTAATTGCTTTGCGATTATGTTTATAAAATACCACTTCATTCTCTGGCGTTTGAAGAATTGTAGATAGACTAATGAGTGCTTTGTATATTTTTGCTATAAATTATATTTCTAGTTATTGATATAAGTGTAGATGATTATTATTATGTAGATACATGTTATTCAAGTGTTTTGTTATCAAGTTTCGTCGTATAGATTACAAAGTTAAATAGTTAGGTATTATTGTTTTTATACATAACTTAGCACCCAGTTTTATAAAATATAAAAAACTTTAGCTCATAAAAAAGGCATCGAGGTGTCACCTCGACTACATGACGCAGTGAATCAGCGATTATTCCTAAGTAAATTATTTAAAACTGGCAATATTGTCTTAGAATCCATCTTTTAAATATTTTAGGAAGTTTTGAAATTATTCATTCTTTGGTTTTTTTTTATCTTCATTATCATTTGTCATTATTTCAGCTCATATGCGTCCCCCAGCTGGGCTCAACCCTCCTCCGCAATAGGAGCGAAATTGATCTTAGACAGGTTGGTGTAGAGCTTTATTTCAAGTTTTTCTTCTCATGTTCACTGTTCTCATGGTCATATATATGTCTGGTCTTATATCCGTTAGTCGTCATTAAGTGGTGAATTGTATTCTTATTCCGTCACTCCACGGACATTTTAACTTACTTTCTTTTTATTACAAAAAGTGGTAGTATGTATTTGCAAATATTGTAAGTATATTTTTTTTATTGCCGATGGTGGCAAACGAGCAGGCAACACATCTGATGGTAAGTGACACTGCCGCACATGGACCCTTGCAATACCAGAGGCACAGCCAGGCCGTTGCCTACCGTGAAGAAAATACTCTTCTTAAACCTCGTTTAAAGAAGGACATGTCATAGCGCTCGGGACATACAGCAGCAGGTAGTTCATTCCAGAGCTTGCACGTACGTGGGAGAAATAATCGCTGGTAACGTACAGTTGAAGACCATAACGTTTCCAGGTGAAATGGATGAACCTTGCTGCGGTGTCGAGTGGTACGTTGGTAAAATGGTGACGGTGGTACCAAGTCAAACAGTTCCTCAGAGCACTCCCCATGAAAGAGCTGATAGAGTACACAGAGTGACCCAAAGTCTCTCCGTCGCTCCAGTGACTCCAATCTGTCCGTAAGATTGGGATCCCCGGAGATTCGAACAGCACGCCTTTGGAGGGAGTCAAGTGGGTCTAGCTGATTATTTAGGCGCGCCTGCCCAGAGATGTGAGCAGTACTCCACATGAGGACGAACTTGTGTTTTGTATAGTACAAGGTGCTGTCTCGGTGTGAAGTACCGCCTGGCTCTGTTCAGGACGCCCAACTTTTTGCTAGCCAATTTGGCTTTGTCCTCCAAATGACTCCCAAACTGAACTTTGTTCGATATTTTGACGCCGGGGATACTAATACTGTCGGCAATTTGGATAGTTACTCCTTGGAACTGAGGCGCCATGACAAACGGGTCCTTCTTTGCAGTATATGGGTAATGTGACCATATATTTTTACGACAAACCACTTCAACGCGTGAAAAGTCTCGCGGTAAGTAAAACTATAGACTTTTAACTAAATAAAACAAGTCTATTATCAGTATTACAAAAAATTATCATTTAGGTGTATTCTCTTTGCAAAAATGGGACATTTTTGTACGTCTGGAGACAACGGGACTCACGACCTGAAACCGTGACTGGGACAGTCCCGTTCATAATGGGGCATACGCTATTAACCTGTTGAATTAATTATAATACATAGAATCACGTTAGATGCAGGCGGCACAGGACCGCACTTTGTAGCGCAACATGAGGGAGGACGGGAGGCCTTCGTCCAGCAGTGAACGGCGATAGGCTGAAATGATGATGATGATGAATCACATAATGCATACAAACACACATGCACATTCATATCATCATTATCATCCCAGCCCATATACGTCTCATTGGGCTCGGGCCTTCTCTACAAAGGAAGGAAAATTGACCTTCTATTACATGCTGGTCAGACGGGTTGGAATAGGGTTTTATTTCGAGTCTTCCTTCTCTTGCATCGATGTTACCTGTATATATCGTTTAGTCGACACCCACGACTTTTACGACACCCACGGGTAAGATAGGGGATGGCGAATTGTATTCTTATTCCGTCGCCACACTGATACTAGTAAGTTTTGACAGTTATTTTTCAAATGTAAATGGCAATTAAACAGAACTAACATTGTGTTGGCACATAGGATACGTTCTGGTCACATTCCATCTAGAAAATTTGGATATCTTATGAAAAAAGTTAGTTCACCTAATTGTGAACTCTGTAATAAAATTGATGATATCTACCACTTGATTATAGAATGTGAAGAGAACAAGAGTGAAAGAGAACTACTGATAGATAATCTGGATATTAATAGAGTTGATGTGGGAGTTTTTAATAGTATTTTAGCTGAACCTAAATGATAATCAGCACAGCAGTTGTTTCAATTGGTCTCTGCAGCTTTATATCACCCTTTACCCTAATTCTAAGGTGTAAGAGACGATTCACACACTTTAGGGTATGATGAGGCTGACTTGCTAAGAATAAAATTAAGATATGTTAAGAATAAAAAAAATGTAAATGCGAGGTTTTGACAGCATACCAGCGCTATTTCTTTAAAGAGAAGTAACAGGAGCTAAGTCAATAGGAGCCTCCACAATGGAAGGGAAATTAACCTACTACTCTGCGCTGGTAAGACGTGTTGGTATACGGTTTCATTTCGAGTTTTTCTTCTCTTGCATATATGTTATGACACATATAATTTGTCGTCTTTTACGACACCCACGGGCAAGAAAGGGGGTGATGAATTGTATTCTTACTACGTCACGACACAAAGATATTATATGCATATCATATCTCTTAGTCGTCTTTTACGACATCCGCGGGTAAGAATGGGAGCGGTGAATTATGTGTTGGGCAAATTTGATACATACATATAGTTAATATTGTACTTATATTTATATGTATTCAGATATAACACATTTAAATAAAAATATTATTTTTAGATATTTCGCGAAACATCCCGGTCAATCGCACGAGTTATCGCAGGATGTTTCCGACGCATTTAGCGAAAGTGATATTCTGTATTGAAATATAAACCTTCCACTGATATCTACTTATTTATATTCAGACCGAGGGTCGGTGCCATTAGGTTAAAAAAAAAAATTAACCGCCTATATTTATGGTAATGTTGCGAAGTTTTTAAATATTGACTGGGTATCATATATCTATTGCTTCGGGTAAATTTTAAATATCGAATGCCGGAGTTCTTCTTTTTTTTGTATTGACACTAATGCTTTTCTTCGCATCTTTATTTTCATCATATTAGTCATTCTTTGACAGTAAGTCAAATCATCGCTTTCAACACTGTTAATGGTATCTTCATCATATTCACTACACCACAGCAGTTCTTCTGCATCACATTTCATAAAATGCCACCAAAATTTATACTCTATATACAAATAAATAAAATTGAAGTTTCTGTTTGAAATGTCAAAATACCGAGCTGTTTTCATGCTCACACGGTACTTTTTCCTTTTGATACCTATACCCTTAGAATAATAACGTATAGAAGGATAGCGTCGGTACTTCGAACGTTCGAAACATGAATCTAAAAATACTACATGCGCGCAGACGATTACACACGTACACCACTATACAAATTATGAAATCAAATTTTGTTTTTATTAACATAAATCGTCGGAATACTTTTAAAAGAAATGTTAAAAACCTTTTTAAGTTTTTCAAATGTGTTATGACAACATTTGAATGCACAAACCGTCATAATTACCTATTTATTTTTTAAGAGTTGCGTACGTACGTGCAGTACAGGGACCTTGTACATTACGGGACGGTTTCGGCGTAAGCTCCATTAAGCTCCAATTGAAATGCTTCACTTTTTGAGCGTGAACTTACCTTCTATACGTTATTATTCTAAGCCTATACCTACAAAGCCTATATACAAAGTAGCCGGTGAAGATAAAATCTCTAATAAAACGATTAAAGAAGCTTGTCGAACGTCAGCCGACTCAATGTTACTAGTTTTCAATCGTTGTATAGCGAAAGGCATCTTTCCTCGGCTATGGCGTCGCGGGTTTATACGTATAATACCGAAACACGGTGATAAGCCACCGGACGACCCGAAGTCATATCGACCAATTACTCTACTGCCGTCACTAGGAAAACTCTTAGAACGTCTGATTGTTCCCCGTTTGTTACCGGGTGGCCCCACATTCAATCGTAGTCAGTTTGGATTTACCCCGGGAAAATCGACTGTCGACGCGGTCATTGCCGTTAGAAAAATTGTTTCCCGATCAGATTTTAAATATATACTAGGTATTTTTCTAGATATCTCAGGTGCTTTTGATAACGCATGGTGGCCGATGCTACTTCTTAAACTGAAGGCTCGTGGATGCTTTAGGAACATCTACCAACTCGTACAGTCATACTTTCTACAAGGTTCAACCACACTGAAACTCGGTCACCATGCCGTGTCTAAATCACTGACGTTGGGCTGTCCTCGAGGATCAGTGTTAAGCCCATACTTGTGGAATCTAGGGTTTGATGACCTTCTTGAGCTACCTCTACCGCAAAATTGCTCATTGATTGGCTATGCTGACGACGGTCTCCTACTTATACAGTCAAACACTAGAGACGGACTGGAGAAATTGGCGGATATATGTCTCAACTCAATACAAAAATGGGGCATACAAAATCGACTTACTTTCGCCCCCCACAAAACGTATCATCTTTTACTGAAAGGTAATTTACAGTCGAGCCCCCGTATAAAATTTAACAACACTGTAGTTAAAAAGAAGGAGTCAGTATGTTACCTCGGCCTGGTCCTAGAGAAAAATTTTTCGTTCAGTGAACATATTAAAACTGTAGGTGAAAAAAGTGAGCCGTCGCTCAGGACGCCTGGCAGATATGAAACATCGAAATTATTTGTACAAGTATATATGCATAAAAGAATAGATTACGACAGAACTAATATGCCAAGAAGTATTGAATAAAATAATACGATTTCGATTATTATTCGAAATATTACACAGCAATAAAATTAATCCGCCACAGAGCCACATCGCTCCTTCTCCTTCACACACTTGTACGTAGTTCAAAGGGATCGGCTAAGAAAGTGTGATCTAGGAAATAAAAATAGCGACATCTATCGAGCCACTAAGTACTAGTATCGAAGGACAATATTCAGTATCAATTAAAAAGTATCGATACTTAACAATCGAATCGTTTTGAAAGCATTGAGTACTTTTCATAGAGCCTATCGGATAATTTCTTGCCGGGATATTGAATCGTTTTCGAAGCGTCGAGTACTTGTTATAGAGCCTATCAGATCGCGATCGCAGGATTGTTTGGGATGAGCTTTTTTTTACCAAGTCTGGAAGTGTGATGTTTGAAGTGATGGTAAAATGTAAAATTACTCGGCAGGAATATAATGCCATATCACATTACTTCGCGAAGCACTGTTTCGTGCATGTCTACTTGATAAGTCTATAGCGTTTGAATGAAATCTAACCGATTGGGTAAAAATTGAGTTCAAATGGGTCAAATACATGAAAAAGTGCCATGTAGAAATTAGAAGATCGAATTAGCGACATCTATCGAGCCTAGCCTAAATGTCAACGACAAAATATATATTATAAAGAAATCTCTAATCCTATGATGATAATAAGACAAGCTATCTAAATTCTTTTATCGTCATTGGGTACCTCGTTAAGTCTACAAATTTTAAATGAAATCTAACTCTTTAAAGTAGGTCAAAATACAATTCCTAGGAGTCGGTAACATATAAACAAATAAATATACAGCTGAAATTAATACAAAGCCTATAAAAAGCGGTTGTCCAGTTTTCGTACGTGATAATAAGGTAGGTATGGTATACTTATGTTAGGAAGTTAGAAAATTATATATTATTTTATAGAACAAGTACATACGCATAACAGGACATATTACGACAGGTATTAATCTTATATCTTTAAACGAGCAATTCTTGTATATATATATATATATATATATATATATATATATATATATATATATATATATATAATATTCAGGATCTCGGAAACGGCTCCAACGATTTTGTTGAAACTTGGCATATTAGAGGATTCGGGTCCAAAAAATCGATCTAGCTAGATTTTATTTATAGAAAATGTTCTTTTGTCGGTGTTTTTAGCATAACAATAATTGACATTAAATTTTAAAAGAATATGAATTCTAATTTCGTTGCAAATGTCAAGAGATACGGCAGCTCAGTTGGGAGACGGCCGATTTCAATTTTGAGTTTTGTAGCATCCAAACAGCGTCGGTTCGAATCTCGGTGTTATTATTATTCTCTTTTTGTATTTTTTATATTTTTTTCATTATTTAATTTTTATTTTTTATTAATATATATCTAAATAAATTCTACAAAAATATTCCGAGCGAAGCTCGGTCAACCTGATATTATAGCATAAAGTATTAAGAAAATAAAGCTACGATTCTTTTCCAGAAAATGATGTTTTTTATTCAATAAACATTTATTTTCATTAGAATACATTATAGGTAACAATTTACTTTGAGTTCACTAGATGGCGTTGTACAAAATTTTAAATCGCACCATGGTTTCGTTACAAAAATGTAGATATGTGTCCAGATATTTATTTTGTAATTAATTAAGAGCGGACCGCGGAGCGTGGCGTTAAACGCCACGTGACGATCGCGGTCACCCTCGCCTATAGATGTTTCACATCAAAAAAAGCCAAATGAAATTTCTATGCGCTTACCAGAATTTCAACTTCCACCTGGGGCCTTCGTTTTAACACACTTAAAATTATATATACAGCCACATATCTGGGCTGTATCTGTTATGGTGCACCGGCCTGGGCTGATCGTACTACCATAGGCGCGGCTCGGCGTAAGTTACTACAGAATCAAGGATTAGCGCTAATATTTCTGTGTAAGGCATACCGAACAGTTAGCACCGAAGCCTTACCAGTACTTGCAGGTGTACTTCCGGTCGACTTAGAGATACAAAAACGTGCGTCCATGTATTATTCCACTAGGGAAAACATGACTAACAATTTTCTTTTACCACGCGATCGTAATAAAATTACTAGACTTTTTGCACCGCAATCCGTCGTTAACGATAAGCTCCTGACCGAATGGCAGGCAAGATGGGATTCGTCAACAAAAGGTCGTCATCTATATCTATTCTTTCCATCTGTTCGTGAACGTTTGGAGAGAACTTGGCTAGAAATTGACCACTATGTAGCCCAATTCCTCACAGGCCATGGGAATTTTAGAAGTAAATTATTCTATTTTACACTAGTAGATTCACCATTTTGTCAATGTTCGACCTCAAACTCCAATTTTGAACAAACAGCTCATCACATCCTTTGGGAGTGCATTCTCTGGCGCAACGAGCGGAACGTCATGTTAGATAATATGCATGTCACGTCTGGGGTAGTATACTATTCGGATCTTGTAGCAACTCGAGAAAATTTCCGTGCGTTTAGGCGCTTTTGCCATACCTATTACTGTAATCAAACCTAAAGCTCACAAATAGGTCCATTAAGCTTTGTCCAATCCGTGGTGCTGTACCGCTGCGTTTCACGTAGTTGTACAAACTCTTATTTACTGGCTTATCAGCCAACTTTGCTTCATGTCTCCCGCTTTGCATAGGAGGGAAGTGGAATCTTCCCAACTCCTCCTGTTTTCTTTTCTAATTAAATTTGTTGCGGGTCCCAAGACAATTAAAAGCGATTCCCGGGACTTCCTGAGGGTCAAACCTCAGTGTCTTATACGGAGACCATTGTGGATCCTGGCTTACAGGAGTTGCAGTGGTTGGAATGTGCGGTGGGATTAGTCCCAAAAAAAAAAAAAAGCCTATACCTAAAATCCAGTTTAATTTTTTTTTATCTGTCGGTCTGTCTGTTTGTATATAGTTATTTAATACCAGTACCCCGTTTTCCGTGTAGTTACAAAGTAGCAGTACAATTTACCTCCTTCCTTAACCATGGGTGTCGTAAAAACCGAGGTACGCAAGAGAGGGAATTAGAAATAAAATTATATATACCATGCTATGGAGAGGGCTATGCTCGGTACTTCTCTACGTTATAAAATCCATAATACGGCAATGCGTAGAAGAACGGGTGTAACCAACATAGCCCGCAGAATTAGCACGTTGAAATGGCAATGGGCAGGCCACATCGCTCGTCGAACCGACAACCGTTGGGGAAGAAAGTTTCTCGAGTGGCGACAACGAATGGGACGATGCAGCGTAGGGCGACCCCCCTTTTTTTTTTTTGGGTGGGCTGCGGTCGGCGTGCCTCCGCACCACTCCGTCCGGGGCGACAGAGGGGCTTAAGCACGCAACTCGATGGTCGAGGACCAGGGCCAACACACGGTTTGGAATACCGTCGGGCCCGGGGGCGGTGGATTTTCCGCGCATGCGGGATTGTCAGGGAGACCTCCATCCGGATATACCGGTGGTCCGACAAGGTCTCAACCTCCTCCTCGACACACCAGCTCCCCACGCGTGCGGCGACCTCAGGGCTAGCGAACGAAAGGTCCACTATCGACCTGCCCTGAGGTCGCACGCACGTATGCACCGAGCCTCTGTTCAGCAAACAGAGGCCCAGTGCCGCCGCCCAATCCTCGACCGTCCGTACGGGAGGACCCCCACGGCACGGACTTGGCGTTGAAGTCCCCCAATACGATCACCTGGCGCGGTGCCAATCGCCGTAACGAGGCTCTTAAGATGGTAAGGGAGACCCCGAAATCAGCCGCTCTCCAGGCAGGGGAGAGATATACTCCGAGGAGCGTAATCTCTCCCCAGTCCGCCGCGACGTATCCGACGCCCCTATCCCTAAGGATCAGAGGCGACGAAGGCCACGACGTGGAGGCGACGATTGCCACGGTACCGTCGGTGCTGCCCAGCCAATTTGGCCGGTCGGGCACCGCGTACGGCTCCGCGGCTACGGCTACTCCTATCAACCACTCCGCCATGGCTTGTAGGAAAACGTCCTGCGCACCGGCGGAGTGGTTGAGATTGGCTTGGAGGAGACGGATGGATACGGGGTCCATTAACGGTCCGTATCCATCGTCACCTCCTCCGCGCTAACGGGCGATCGGGTCGCGCTCGGAGCGGGGGCTGGCCCGGTCGATGGGCCGCCCCACCCCTTTGGGGCCGATGCCGGGGGTCTGCAGTCCCCAGAGCCCATGCGGTGTTTGGCAGGCCTATTGCCTGCCGCACACGTGGGGCAGTGGGGCACCGCAGAGCACGATGCCGCCTGGTGTCCAGTTTGACCGCAACGGAAGCATAGCCCGCTGCAGTCAAAGCAGTTTTTGCATGTCGGTCGGGTATGCCCGACCGCCATGCATTTGTAACACCTCGCGGGCCGGGGCTCCAGCACGGTTACCCGCGCTGAACTCCAGCCCACGAGGAGCCTGCCTGAGTCGGCCAATTGCTTGACCGACTCCACTGCACCCAGACAGCACCGACGCCGCCCGGACCAGGACGGATGGTTCCAATCCGGACGGTGTCCAAGGAACATCCGGTACGCGCCATAATGGCGTCCCGGACGTCCTCCACCGTCACGGAATCGTCCAAGCCCGTCAGGCGCATCTCTGCGCACTTGACAGGCCTGGCGATTCGGACGCCATCCTCTGGCCCGAACAGCCCCCGCAGCTTCGAAGCCACACTATCGGCCGTCTTTGCGCCTTCGGCCCCAGGGAACTCGAGTATTCGAGGCCCTGTCCGGGCCTTGCGGGTCCTGCCTCGACGCCTCCGATGTCGGAGACGTCCAGCTCCCGCCGGGCGCGTTTTAGGACGGCCTCATAGTTGAGGCCCCTCTCAGCCGCCTCAGGCAGCACGGTGATGACCACCGCGGCCGTCCGGACTCTGCGGCGGTGCCGCCCTCGTCGCTCGACAGCCCCGTCGAGCTGTTCCTTCCTCCGCGCCTCTTTGGGGACGGCTCTGCGGCTTTCCCGCCCTCGTCCCACGACGGTCCTGCGGCTGATCCGCCCTCGTCGCTCTCCTCTCCGCCTGACAGCCGGGCAGTACCGGCGTCCATTTTCTGCGACGGCTTTGCGGTGGCTGCGGATACCCCGCCCTCGTCGCTCGCGGCCGCGGCGGCAGCTAGTTGCGTCTGCCGCGCCGCCTCCTTCTTAGCCGCCTGCTTTCGCGCACGCACCATGTTGGAGTGTACGGTGGTGGCGATCAGCTTTCTCCTCTTCCGCTTCATCCTCACCTTCGGAGCCTCCGGGTGTTTTGCCAGGCTCTCGGCAACTACAGCAGCGATTGTCTCCCTCCCATACGATCGGAGACTGACCGTGCCGGTGTTTGTGCGCATCTCGCGCTCAAACACCAGCACAGTGAGGGATTCCCCGGCTTGGCCGGGACCCTCTGGAGTAGCTACGCTCGTTTTAATCTCTGCCATTATTGGAACATTTTTAAGTCTTGCCTTGACTACCACTCTAACGACTGGACGCTCGCGCGCTTCTTAACCCACCACCCATACATCTCCTCGCCGAGTGGCCAAACTTAAGATTGGGGTGATTTTTTATAGGGGTTTTCTTCCCCGCGGTCCGAAGACCCCCGGCCCTGAGCTTCAGCCGCAGTCACACTCAGGGTTACGGTTTGGGCCTTCCGGGTCTGGCCGCTCGCGAGCGACCGACCCGTCACGCCCCCGGGCCGTGACGCCACCGTCTCTGGCGACGGAGTGCCATGAGGCACATCCGCCCCATTGGCCCCGGGTCAGATCCGTCGTGCGCTCTGCCATCAGAGCCGCACGCGGAGACCCCCTCCTGCCGGAATCTTGGCCGTCTAAATGGACGCGTGACGTCCAAATGGACGTTTCCAGGGAGCACCACGTGGAGGTGCTCCGGCCCCGCCCCCCCAGGGCGACCCCCTACAAGGTGGACTGATTGCATTTTCAAAGTCGCAGGGAACTGTAGGATGCAAGTGGCACAAGACTGTTCCGAGTGGCATTCTCATGAGGAGGCCTATGTCAAGCAGTGGACGTCTGTAGGTTGATGGATAGATAAATGGATGGTATACTATCCCATCTGACCAACAATGGTATAATAAAAAAAATGGGTGCGTGTACTTATGTACGCGCGTGAGAAAGTTATACTTCTTTGGCATCATTAAAAAATAGTTTTTAATTGCATGCAAATAATTAATTACAATAAAATAATAGAAGGATTGGAAAAGGATAATCAACAAAGTTCAGTTTAATAGTCATCAAATTTAAACTAAAAGAATCTTAGATTGATCTTAGATATCAATAATTAATATTAAAAATTGAAAATTAATATATTTATATAATAATATATTTAATATATATATTTCAAATATATATATTTAATATAAATTTATATAATATATAATTAATATATATATATATATATATAATTATTAAAAACAAAATTTAGAGAATATTAAATATATAAGACATAATTTGTACTAAATATTATAAGATTCTTAATTTTAAATGTTAATTATTGATTATTTAATATTTTAAAAATAAATTTAATAATAAATTCAAAAATTGAATTTAAGGTTAAGCAGACAGCTTCATACTGTTAATTTTGTGTCACAGATGCGCGCGCATCTTAAAATTTCACTCAATGAGCGGTTAAGCAGCCAACGAGGTGGTTTTCGGGTGGGTTGCGGGAGTTGCGTGCTTAAGCCCCTCTGTCGCCCCGGACGGAGTGGTGCGGAGGCGCGCCGACCGCAGCCCACCCACAAAAAAAAAAAATGGTATAATATATCCATTTCCCTACTATTGTACGCGAAACTCAAACCCAACACTGGAACGTATATGAGGATGAGATAAATATTATTTTTACTATAGTAAACATGGTTTTCCAGTGACCGTGAATAATTAAAATAAACAATTCACAACTTCTCCATAACAAATGAGTAATTAAAACGTGCTAAAATTCGTAAACATAGTTTTGTATCTATACACATAGATAAAATTGAACTATTTGTAATGTCAAAATAATACTTTTTTATGCACACGGTTATTTACACGATACCTATGCCTTAAAAACTACTTTGAAAATTGTTTGTTTTTCTGTTTGTTTCGAGTAATCTTACTAAGGGCTGGATCGATTTTAATAATATTTTATTACCGGGTACCTGTCTATATAAAGAGTTACTTAGTCTATTTTTCCTCTTAAAAAACCCATATAAAAATTTGGCTAGTCCGGGAATCGAACCTGAGGCCTCATGGACTTCAGTCGTATCGTCATACTTTAGAAGATGTTTATGATTTAAAATTCGGGGGCAAGGCGACTAAAACCAAAGCGAATCAACGCTGGATTCATAGTTAAAAATATATGTTCACGTTTTTATTATCGTGAATTATGAAAGAACTACTTATTTATATAAATAGAGTATAAACATCGCAAGGGTCATGTTATTTGTGCTGGTAAACGTCATATATCAAAACATGAATGTTGTAACATAACTAATTTGTTAGATAACCCCTAAATTAGCGCTGTTGAACCTACCTTAGATAAGACATACTTAATTATTGAACATAATTGATATCGTATTATATTAAACTTTGTCTATTTGTTATATTTATGAGCAACCTACAGAATCTACTTATAACAATAAAATAAAAAAATTAAATTCTCTTTTGTAGACAACCGTATTAAAACGTACTATTCAGAAATTAAGGATAGCGCCATCTATCAAGTTACGTCAAAAACTTAGCCATGGATATAAAAAATGCTAATTCTCTAAGGATAATGTGACAAAATATTTAAATTATTGCATTGTCATCGGTTCCTGATAAGTATACAAAGTTTCAAATTAAGACGTTTAAAAAGAAGCGCAGGCAGTTTTCCATGTGGTGACAGAATAAAAATACAATTCACGACCCTCCCTTTGGAACGGCGTAAACATACAATTCACCAACCCCCTTTTGCCCATGGGTGTCGTAAAAAACGACTAAGGGTTTAACATATATATAACATTTATGCAAGAGAAACCCTATACCAATACATCTGACCAGCAAGGTCAATTTCCCTTCTGTTACGAAGAAGGCTCAACTGCAACAGTGGGACAAGTATAAGATGAAATGATTGGAATGAGGTAAAATTACATTCAAAGATTCCGTTAATAGATACAAACAAAGTTAATATAAGCGTATTAAAAATAAGAAAATAGACAACAAAGTAATCAAAGATTAAGAAATTAAACTTTTTAATGCAAGGGCTTTAAGCGCAGAAAAAGTATTATATTAATATTTCTGTGGCTTCGAGATTCTGATCCGCAACCGTTTTGTGTAACAAAAATTGGTGGTAAACTGGGTTGCATAGAATGAAAGCAGTGTCTTGGTTATCTTCAATTATCGGAAAAATTAAATATGTGCTCTGCTTTTATAATTTTATGTAACTAAATTAATTATAAAAACATTCTAAGCTACTCAAAAGTAATTGACGAATAGTGTCCCTGTAATACAGCAGAAAAATGCCAACCCATCTGACCAGCTTGGTAGGTCAATATCCCTATTTTTGTGGCAAAAGCTCGAGCCCAGCCCTAAAACGTGTATGAACTCGGATTTAGAATAAAAATTTAGTTGTTATTATTTTAAATTCTGTCATTAAATCGTTTATAGACAAAATTGTTGTATACTCCTACACTAGATCCATTGGAGTCTTCTTTTTTGTTAACACCATTTGTAAGTATAATTTGACACCGGGAGCGAGTAAAAAAACCTAGTAGACATTACTTTTTGACAGGGGATATTTAATGAAGTTGTAACATTTTTTTTTTTCTTTCGTAGAGCGATTCTCACGATAATACCATTGTAGGAGCACGTCCCAAACGGTCTCAATCAATTATGTTAACTGTGATAATTTAGTTTTTTTTTCTCTCTCGGGGACGTGGGGTGATTTTGTATGGTCGACAAACAAATTATACGGCACTTAAACGCTTATTATAGGTGCTCGTTGGAACACTTTAATGGAATTATGACATATTTTTGTGTGATGTCTGGTTTTCGTCTGTTAATTGGACATTGGGATCGGTTCGTATCGACATTTAAACCGGACGCTATCGAAATAATTTACGACGATATGTTTTTTTATTTAGTTTTAATTATCTTAAGAATATCTTCTAGTTGACCTCCATAGTAATTAGTATTGAATTGTATCTAAACGTAATATCATTTAATTTTTAACTTCAGGGATCCGTCTGCGTTATTAGCATTAGTTTTAGTAACTGCTCCTAAGTGATACTTTATATAATGTTAGTGTTATGAAGTTTCGGATCTGAATACGGATACATATAGTAGAATAAGGTTATATTCAACTATTATTGCCTTAGTGCAGGGTGTAGTCTTTAAAAATATTTAAAAAAAAGTTACGAAACGATTTCGGCTTGTCAGACAGTTTTTCATAGTTTTGGTTACGAATATAGAATTATTAGGGATTTCTAAAAGAGATGCTATTTTTTTAAAGCTGCACCCTTGCACTTAGGAAATAATCCTTGTATTGCGGATATTTTTTTTTTATTGCAAACGGTGGCAAGCGAGCAAACAGTACACCTGATGGTAAGTGTTGCTGCCGCTCATGGACCTTTACAAGGCCGTTGCCTACCGCGAAGAAAGCGAAGGGAGTGTGAATGCGTGCATTGAGGCTTGGTGATACCAAGGGCACCACCAAAACCCTCCACACGCAATCACCCTCAGAAAGTTGGGCTTCCGGCTCTCTCGCTCACCGAACGAAGCGCAGTAACAAATTGCTACTACTCAGACGTCGATTTTCTGCGAGAGCATGGTACTGCCCCGGACGGACCGGCCCGCGGCTGTAGACAGATAACTGTCGACAGTGTGGTCCTACCACTCCTAAACATATATTATATAATTAACGAACACAAATTACACCCAGACTTGGAATAACAATTTCGCACAAACTCACACAAAGTGTTGTCTTACGTGTAATTCGAACCCCCGACCCTGGGACGGTAAAGCTGTATCTTGACCACTACGCTATCTGTGTAGTCGACCTATGATATACAATTTTATTAAAAAAAATAATAACTTGCCGAGAATGACGAGGCCATTGAGTTTTTGCTCGCTTTTCTTAGCTTGCCGCTGCATTCCGATCTTTCTATATTCCGGCTATTAAAGAAAGAAAACCTTTCGCGACACACGACTAGTTACATACCTGTACATTCGTTCTTTTTTTATTGCAAACGATGGCAAGCGAACAAACAGTACACCTGCTGGTAAGTGTCGCTGTCGCTCATGGACCTGCCGCTGCCTACCGCAAAGAAAGTGAAGGGAGTGTGAATGCGTGCATTAAGGCTCGGTGATACCAAGGGCACCACCAAAACCCTCCATACACAAACACCCTCAGAAAGTTGTGCTGCCGGCTCTCTTGCTCACCGAACGAAGCGCAGTAATAAATTGCTACTACTCGGGCGCAGTGTGGTACTATCCCTGACGGACCGGCTCGCAGTGGTAGACAGACAACTGTCAACAGTGTGGTCCACCATTAGTGAAACTACCGTTTTGAGAAATATAATTAAACATGGACGAATAGGTTTTTCATGTGATAGAAAAGTAAGAGTATGCGATTCTCGAAGTTGTTGATCACTATGTTTACCTAAGACAAACAGTCCAGTTAGGTGGTCCCAATTTCGAGACAGAGATCAGCCGACGAACCCAACTCGCACGGAAACGTGGTCACTAAATGTAGGCCTCATAACCATGCTCAGAGTCGCTCACCGGGGTATGCTCGGGATTTCTCCGCGTGATAGAATCACTAATACGGAAATCTGCAGAAGAACGGATTTAATCGACATAGTACGAAGAATTAGCACGCTGAAGTGGCATATACAGGCCACAACGCTCGACGAACCGACAACCGCTGGGGAAGAAAGGTTCTCGAGTGGCGCCCACGTATCGGACGACGCAGTGTAGGACAGACTATGTGGACCGACGATCCGATGAAAGTTGTTGGGCGTCGTTGGATGCAGGCGGCACAGGACCGCACTTTGTGGCGTAACATGAGGGATGCCTACGTTCAACAGTGGACGGCGATAGGCTGAAATGATGATCATGAAGAGTAAGAATACATTTCGCCGCCAACTCTCTAGCTAGTTCTAGTGTCATAAAAAACGACTATAAGATTAAATATGCATATAAAATCTATACAAGAGAATGAAATCTGGAAATAAAACCCTATATCAACACATTTGAGTGTGGTTTTAGTAGGTCAATTTCCCTCCTATTGTAAAAAGGACTCGAGCCCAACAATGGGACATAAATGAGTTGAAATGATGATGATGAATAGAAGAAAACTCGAAATATGAGCTAAGGAACCGTTACACACAAACATATCTTTAAACTACCTATAGAGATATCTTTAAACTACCTATACCTAACGTTCTTAGTTTATATATCATGGTCACAAGATAAGTGGTCGGATAACTACTGATCAAACATTTAAACCTCTAACACTCATGTATACAAATAAATAAAATAGAAGTGTCTCTTTGTATTATTTTAATGCCTCGTTTAGAGGCGAAGCACGTGTCGAATAAATATTCGAAATTCTGCGGTAAATTGCAAGTTGATATTCTGGAAGGTGCTCATTGCGTGAGAGTAAGATTTTCTTATTGCCTAGTCCACCTAATTATTTTTATTAACCTATCCCGTACCCCTTCTATTGTGGTGTGCGGTATATTGATTACTGTAGGAAAGTGGTGTCTCCCTTCCTTCCTTCCATCTATACCAATAAATAAAATTGGAGTGTCTGTTTGTAATGTCAAAATAATAGGCTTTTTCATGCTCACACGGTTATTTGCACTATACATATGCCTAAAAATCACTTTAATTTTTTTTGTCTGTCTGTCTGTTTGTTCCGGATAATCTTCAAAATGGCTGGACCGATTTCAAAAATTCTTTCACCAATGGAAAGCTATAATATCAGGGCGTAAACTAGGCTATATTTAATCCCAGTATTCCCACGGGAACGGGAACTACGCGGGTAAAACGACTAAAACCGAAGCGAAGAGAGGACGGGTTGCTAGTTTTAAAATAAAAATGGATTTCCGCAATATATCGCTTAAATCAATCAATTATCTGTTTGTATTGTCAAAGTAATAGGTTTTTTTTTCATGCTCACACGCTTATTCACACAATCCATCCATCCATACATCAATCTGAGCCCATTTAGGTCCAACTGTAGGGCTCGGGCCTCCTCTACTATGGAAGCGAAATTGATCTAACACACCAGGCTGGTCAGGCGTATTGGTGTAGAGTTTATTTTACATGCATAATTTAGCCCTTAGTTGTCTTTTACGACATCCACGGGCAATGCAGGGGGTAGTGAATTGTATTCTTACTACGACACCACACGGACTAAGAGTAGGATAATGATGATGAATGATGATGGCAATTTATCACCAGAGACATTTAAACTAGAAACGAGAATGGAAAACGAAGACGCTGTTTATCGCACCGGCCTTAATATTAGGATAAATTTTGATGTGAAATATCTATAGGCGAGGGTGAACCTGATCGTTGGCGTGGCGTTAACGCCACGCTTTGATATGTACAGTTGTATAACGAAATCATAACCCGTGTTAACATTTTTTATAGCGCCATCTAGTGAGCTTAAAATAAATTATTAATCTAAACACATAACTGTAGCGTATACTAATGTGTATAATAATTTCTGAATAAATTAACCACTCACGGCGTTGAATCTCTCCATTTTTTTAATGTAGGTACGTTGAAATAAACTTTCGAAGTAATACTTTTTTCGTCTCTGAAATTTTGGCATTTCAAAAATTTTGCCGCCGCTCAAATCGCTGTCGCCCTAGGCCCCGGGCCTCACGGGCCTAGGCGGAAATCCATCACTGACACCATTCCTACTAAATAAGCTAAACATTTAAAATTTAAAGCATATTTGTTATTTTCAGAATGTGGCAATCAGCTTCAATGGGTGCTCGTCTCTGTGCTGGTATGGCGTTGGCGATGTCGCTTGCTTTGGGCGCCGGCCGACGGGATTATAAGGACCCTGAGGCACGCCACCATTCGGATCTCTCACTGTGGATCGACGAGCGACAAGTCAGAATGTTTAGCGGTAAATAAAATCAAGCTTAAAACATCTTTGCAATGCAAGAGAAGGAACGCTAGAAATAGAACCCCATACTAACCTGTGTGACCAGCATGGTATAGTAAGGTCAATTTTCCCTCCTATTGTGGAGGAGGCTCGAGCCCAACAGTGGGACATATATAAACTGTTATAATGATGATGGTGATATCTGTTATATGTATAGTATGATCCTTTTTTCAACCCTTCGTAATTTTTGAATCTCTCCTTCGTTCTTGTCTCAACCTCGTTCTTGTTACATTGGCCAGACTCCCCTCCCTTTTTTTATGGGTGGGCTATGGTAAGCGCACACGCCGTCCATTCCGTTCGGGTTGACGAACGGACGGCACGCGGGCCCATAACCCACCCGTGTCCACGTCGCCTTCGTCGTTGAGCCGTCCACCAGTGCAGAGTTCCTTGTCTTCAGTGGTCGGCCGACGAAATACCCTTTCGGGTTCTACCCTCACCTCTCGACGTCCGGGACATCCCTGTCGCGGGACGTCGGTCGCCGTCGCGCGGTCAGCTTCTCTACGGGTGACGGACTAAAATCCCCGGTCCAGTCACCCGCAGCCTGGGCTAGGACGGCATCAGGCGCAGGTACTCGCGCCTGCGCCGTTCGAGTTGCCAACAACGGAGCGTGTCACCGAAGAGGAGTTCCTCTCGCGCACGATCTGCCGCCTCCTTCCCTGACATCACATATTTTATAATTGTTACAAAATATAAATAATGAAATCATAACAAAAAGCGGCGTATGTGACAGTGTTTGTGCCGACAAATGATACTGCTAAAGAAATAGGGTAGGAAATATTTATTTTTAGATCTATAAGATTTTGAAAGGTGACGTTACGAAACATAGGAAAATTGTCATATAATGCCACACTTTGTCTCCTCTCCCCCTTAACGTGTGACATACTTTACGGATGGTGCCTAAGGAATATTATATGCAGATAATTTTGTTACAGTACAAGAACAGTTTGACATCAAACTGTCAATCTATCTTACCAATTTGGTATAATAGATCAACTTCTATACCATTATGGAGGAGATCCTATTCTAAGGCTAGCCGCACACACGCAATAATATTGTCAATAATGGTCTTCAATATATGGTCCCGCATACTACGCAATATTATTGTCAATATTTTGTGGTGCAATCTGACTTAGTCGCTCTGCAGCTAGACTAGTGTGCGTACGTTTTATATAGTAGATAGACAGAGAAAAAGTCGTTGCATTGAGTATTGCATTAATTTTACCTACTAAAAAAAAAACAATCAAGAAAAAAATGATGGATTAAGGACTGGATGAGAAAAAAAGCTGAGTTGAATCATTTTCATTTCATCTAAAAAATGCATTAAGAGTTACTGAAGAAAATGGTTTTAAAAATTACATGAAAATTTTCCTGATGATTTCTATTTATGTATTTTCTTTAATGCTTTCCGAAAATTAGCTCGTAAAGAATTTAATTTTTTCTTTACATCTTCTCTCGTGCTATTTGATTTGATTTTTTTAATAAATATCGAGCAACTTTTCAAGCGCATTGTTTTTTTTAACTTTATTACGATATCCTTCGCTGGATGTATTTAATAATTCGGGATACGTTGCCCAAGTTTTAATTAATACTGTCAAATATTGATGTTGTGTGAAAGTAGTATTATCAACACTATTTTCACTATGTATACTGTTTTCGCCACCCATTTTTTACAAAAAACATGAACGTTCACCTGCCATGAAATCTTTTCCTCAACTAAAATATTGCCGCGCGCCCGCATACGACAATATTATTGACAACTAGCAACCCGCCTTCGCTTCGCTTCGGTTTCAGTCGTCTTTCCTGCGTAGTTCCCGTTCCTGTGGGAATATCGGGATAAAATATAGCCTAGGTTACGCCCTGATATTATAGCTTTCCATTGGTGAAAGAATTTTTGAAATCGGTCCAGCCGTTTTGAAGATTATTTTACATTTGCACTATGCAAATAACCGTGTGAGCATAAAAAAGCCTATTATTTTGACATTACAAACAGACACTCCAATTTTATTTATTGGTATAGAGGTCCCTGCCTCCCCCCGATATTGTCGTGACAAAATCAGAATTTCTGGAATTCGACAATAATATTGAACAATACCGCAATACGGCCGCACACACTCAATATTATTGACAATATACACTTTATTGACAATATTATTGCGTGTGTGTGGCTAGGTTAACAGTGAAACGCATATTAATAAGAAACCTTTATTTAATTTAAACCTACTAATTTTTCTATTTCAGGCATATCAATGCAAGTTTTCGCAATAATAAATGGTCACGTATCACCATACGTGCTAGATCCCAACTTTTCAAACAAATTGCCGGTAATACCTTCAGAAGTCGGCTATGTAAACTTCACGTGGAGATCAAAAAAGAGATATTATTACGACTTCGACATTCTAACATCATCAGATTTGAATGTATTGAAGCCACCAGTGTTGTCTATTAAGACACGTGGACGGGTGCCTAAAACAGCTAAAGGTATTTCAATTTTGTCTTATTCAGTATCGAAACCTTTTGTATGGTGACGGGGAATACAATTCACCACCCCCTTCTCTTACCCATGGGTGGCGTAAAAGACGACTAAGACAAATGCAAATAACATCTATGCAAGAAAAAGTAAAGCCAATGCTAACACTTCTGATCAGCAGGTTTAGTAGGCGATTTTTCCTCCCATAGTGGAGGAGGCGCGAACTCTATAGTGGGACTACATGGGCTGAGAAGTTGATGATGAGTATCAAAACAGCAACTCTATTTCTTATTGGAGTCGATTCATTTTTAGAAATAAAAGTATTTAGGCCCATAGTTAGATGTTTATTGCACAGAAAAGATCATGCATACACGTACCTCCTTTTTAGGTAAGTTATGGTCTGAACACACCTCACTCAATCTATCCGAGCGACGGAAAGACGGCCCTAAAACCTACCGTATTTCCTTACCATCGCCATTGTATCGATCACTGGCATCGATTACCCTTTGAGTTACCGTCCCTTCGATGCCCCGGCAACAAAAAGTGTGTTGTCGGGGCATCGTCCTCACACGATCGGTCGGCCTCTCTGCGAGTGGCAGCTTAACCCCCGATCCGTCCACCAGCAGCCTTAGCTATGGGCATAGAAATACCTTAATGGTATTTATCTTCATCGTTAGACCAAGAACAAGAAACATTTAATTGCTAAAATATAAGTATAGTGTCCGTTAGTTCAAGTCAAGTGCACGCCATTAGTTAGTATGCAAAAATTTTGCCTGGCAGGCTGTCATTTCTACATTTGAAAATCTTAGATCTGAAATACCCAAAATTCAATTTGAAATTTATTAGATTAATTCAAATTGTCTCTGTTATATTCCATGGGTACTAAGATGGTACTAAGTTTTCAAGTAAGTAAAGGTTTTACTCTATAACCGCGGGCCGGTCCATCCGGAGTAGTACAACACTCACGCGGAAAACGACGTCTAAGTAATAGGTATTTGTTACTGCATTTTGTTCGCGAGGCCCCGCCAACTTTCTGAGGGTGTTTTAGTGTGGTGGGTTTTGATGATGCCTTTAGTATCACCGAACCTCATTGCACTTATTCATACTTCCTTCACTTTTTTAACGGTAGGCAGCGGCCTATGAGCGGCAGCATCACTTACAATTAGATGTGCTGTTTGCTAGTTGCAACAGCAATAAAAAACAGAGATTTTTAAGGTTAAACGAAAGTTTAAATTTATCGCTGAATCTGTACAAATAACTATCCTGGCCGGTTTGTATGGAAATGTACTCTACTTAGTAAACTATGAGTCGCTTGCCGCGGTTTCTAATTCAAAATCAAACGGAATTAGTTCGTAAACAATAACATTCTAAAAGCGTAAATTCGAATTAGTTTGCAGTTTCTCATATTCATCGAGAAACCGCATACAGCCTATTGACGGTAAATAGGTAAAGTAGGACTTTAAACTTAAATATTAACTTAAGGCTAATAACTTGAAATACCGCAACGACTAAATATTGATCGACAAAATATGTAAGTAAATAATAAATTTGTTTACAGAGTTTAGTATAATTCTGCCATGTGTGGGAAATAACAGTGGCGTAGCGACATTTGAAATAGGTCTCGTGTTAAAAAATGGCAAGGGGCTACCATTAAAAGGCACCCCATTAAGGTTACACTTAAAGAAGGAATGCGCACAGAGAGGTGTGTATTTAGAAAGGACAGGTATTGTATCGCCAACGCATTTTTAACACTTGCACGCCTGCGTTTTTGTAGCTGTATTAACTTTTTGCAAAAATTAACGCATTATTTTTTTTTAGTTAGTTTTAATAGATTTCAAAAAGGATTCTATTCAAAATTTTATATATTTTTGGATAATCGGCATGATCTCTTTGTTTTTAAAACCAATTTAAATAATCCTTATTTCGCTTTTTGGCGGGCACTTGAAAATGTCTTATAGTGCACTTAAATTATATTCAATATTTTAGTGTTATGGTATTCGTTCTTAATATTCCTTTCCTTTTTTAGCTATGAAAATGCTAAAATATTCACTACGTTTTATAGTATAAGTATTAAATGGTATGAACTTATGAAGTGCTTGACGTGTGTTCCTGTGTCACCAAAATGTCAAAATGTATATGCGACTGTAGTTAGCCACATTAGCTAGCCATCGGTCAATTAAATTTAACGACTTACTGACAGACTTTAAGCAATCTGTAAGTCCACTGAATTTATTTGTCAAATGAGGAAATCTTTAGATATAGCTTATTCCTTTATCCAACAAAAGAGTCGTTGGACAAAGGGATAAGTATATCAAAAAGGCATCCAAATAGGACCTTATACTTGCCGATGATGTACAAAGGAAAAAAAAACAAATAGAAAATGTTTGATATAGTGGCATATTTTCTACTGCAAAACAACGAAGTAGGTATTTGAAGTAGGTTTCTTTTTTAATATTTTTTATTGACCATACCTATTATTAAACAACTATGAAAACGCAGGCGTAACGCTTTTAATAAATTACATTTAAAATAACAGTCTCCTAAATTGAACTGCGAAGTTTTTCATAATGAGTTCATTGTTGCTTATTAATTCAATTCTCATGCTTTAAATAGAAATATGAGAAAGCATAGCGAAGTACGCAAACAGAAGTACTGAACATTGCTTTAGTTACATCTATTCCGAGCTCATATTGTTATGCTTACGCTACTAATAATACATTCGTGGCTAGTTGGTATGAGCGAACGCATTGCCACCGCTCTATAAATTTTACATTGTAATATAAATCACAGTTTGATTTAGTTCCCAAAGAACAATGCAGCCATTGACTTTTTATTAATATTTTGTTTTATTAATTACATCGCGACGAATTATAATTATTCGTATTTATTACGTCGATAATAACAAGTCTGAAATTTAGATACGTCAATTTATTTTTCTCTGTAGTGAAGAAGTAATAATACAATTCCCCTCCCCACCCCCCCTATCTTACCCATTTGTGTCGTAAAAACAACTAAGGCATACAATAAACAAGTAACATAAGTATGCAAGAGAAGTGAAACTCGAAATTATGAATTAAATTCATATGCTAATCCGTCTAAACAATACGGTTATAGTAGGTCTATTTAATCTTCTATTGCGTATAAGCCTCGTTATAACACGCAATAAATTAATTAACTTAATTTCACCCGCCCTTTTTAGTTATGGAACAAATTTTATAGGCATTTTCATTTTAGTAGGTACATTTGATATTTCACGTGTTACCTATGACGTGGACGCCCTTTTCAGTTTGGAATCATAATTCAATTTTTAAACTTGTTTAGTGGAAATGAATTTGATGAAACGTTTATTTTTTATCAAGTCAACAGCTGCAATGTTATCCCTTTCATTACTTACTAATTCATAATCCGCATCGACCTTTGTGTAAGCCTGCGATGTGCGCAAGGCCTTATTAACAAAATGCGTTATTTTCCGGGTTTACGTCGAGTACGCTGGTTGGCTGAATCACGGTGCCTCTGCTCACAACATTTTCGTTTTTAGGTTTGTATTGCCATGCTTGCTTTTTAAACTAATATCGTTTTAGTTGATATCGCTTATAGATAATATAATTATCTTATTGTCGTTAGTTAGATTATTTGAAATAAAATACTCGTTTTTGATATCCTGAAATATAGTTTTAACCTTTTAAACTTATACAGACTAAAAATGTAGTACTTATTTCAATGTTCTGAATTCATCTGTACATATTGACTAAAATACAGACTAATGTTGAATAATTAACTAATAATCTAGGTCCAGATCCTGAATGTGACAAAAAGTGCGCGAATCAGGGTTGGTGCAATAATGAAAAGATATGCCAATGTCCCGAAGGTTATATGGGACAGGACTGTAGGACGGCGCTGTGTTACCCACAATGTATGAATGGAGGGAATTGCACCGCGCCTGGAATGTGCTCCTGCCCTCCGGGTTACCAAGGAAGAAACTGTGAAGGAGGTTAGTATATTTTTAATGTTTCCGGTTTCATTAAACCTTACATTATGTGAGGTGAGGACTATTACGATGCGTATTCAAAAATTATATCTTTAAAATGTTGAATTCATTAATTGTTGTTGTTGTTGTGACAAATTAAGATCATTTGCCGCTACTTTTTGAAAGTCTAACCTCTATAATCTATGGAAAACATTGAGCATTCTGGCTTCCAGGGAGTAATAATTTTAGCGGGAACGGGAAAGTGTGGGGTTATTTTGTATTAAATTCAATATCTTAGTGTTTAAACGTGTTATATTAAATCATTTTGATGGCATTTTATGAAATGTGATGCGCAAAAAGTACTGGAATACAGTGAATATAACGTAAAAGTACTTTACATATGTTTCCGTTTTCACCAAAATTCCCAGGTCTATGTATCCCGGGTTGAGAGCCCTCAGCGCTCACCCATAGTCCGGGCTAAGTTGTGAAAGCCTGCGGCTAACAGCTATACACACCCAACAAAAGGTCTATGTAGCCATATCACTGTTAAAGGCGACAATTTGGCGTACCTACTGACAGACAGTGAATAATACGAAAAACCAAAAACGCAAAGAAAACTTATTGCTGGCAACAATGGCTCGTATTTCAGGTCAATACAAAAAAGAAAAGTAGTGGGTATATGTGGTTAGATTAGTCGCAATTTTAAGTCTTTGGCTAGTAAAAGTCAATAAAACTAGCATATTTTAATTACGTATCAGTTTATTTAAAATAATCTTAATTTATGGCTCATTCAAGAGATACTACTACACTTTGATGACTGTTCTACTTTTTAGTGAATACGCTATCTATAATATTAATAATGTATGTACTTCCTATGAACCCGTGTTGTAGCCGCCATAATTGTGCTACGTAAATGCATTACAGACTAATCTTTATATAATTCTTCTGTACTTATGTATGTGACTGAATTCCTAAACAACTGGATCAATTTCTATGAAATTTTTAGTGTGTTCAGGTGAATTCAAGAATTCTTAGGTTAACAATTAGACCTTGTAGGTAATACTACGAGCGATTTCAAGGAATTATTTCATTTTTTTTTATTTCTACATATCTGCTGTTGCTTCAGTTAGTAGTTTATGTAAAATGCCTGAATTTTAATAAAAATGTTCCATAATTGCACATGAGTAATTAATACAAACTCTCGGACTACAATTGGTTATGCTACTTCAATTTTTAAATTTAAAGATAGCATAATTTCTAGATTACTTTTATCAATCGAGGCCAGCTGATTATCTAACGACAGTAACTTCGTAAGTCTACGTTATTGCAAAACGTAGACTTTGACAATTCTATTGAAGTGAAACTTCTTCAGGTGCGTTAGTGATTTCGTATTAAGTATGGTCGCAACCACTCTGCTCTTCTCGGCTGATCACGATTAAGTATTTAAATGCGTGCAGTTCTAATTTATTGCAAAAATGAAGAATGCATGTAAAATACATACATAGTCGGTAGGCACAGATCCGAAAGGACCTCAAAAAGGGAAGAAATATCCCAGATAGAAAGATTTAAATGTGGCTAATTGTGATCTGTAAATAAATGCATAATTAATTCAAAACAAGAGTCCGCGAGATAAATATGTCTTATTATGGAGAATATTATATCGTACATAAAGTTCATTACGTCAAAATTCCTTAAAATTTCTCGGAGCTCAGGAGCGACCTGAACATATTGTTGTTCAAATTAAAATTTATTCACGACGATGGATACAAAATCGTTCAGTCGAATACAATATTACCTTAGCAATTCCCAAAGATAGTTCGTCAGTAAGATAAGCTTTTACCATTGATTGGGTGCTGACAACCAAATTATAATTCTTATGGGCATTTCTGAAAGACATGAAAATGCACGTAATTCGCTATTATATCATATTCACTTCAACATTATCTCTGCATTATTTTACATCAAATACCTAAAATTATTCAATATAACATTGTAAAACACTAAATTGAATGAATAAAATATAAGAGCACCACATGACATCTTGACATTCCCGCCAAAACATGAGTGTATATGAATACGCACATTGACATACATAGACAATGTTGCCATTATAAGATTTTTATACCTTAACCCTATTAAATTAAAATATAATGGATCCTAGTAGTCATTACCATCTTACAATTAATTAAATTCTTCATGTTTCTATTTCATTTAATAGTAACAATTTGTTAATCCGAACTCATCATTCGAATACTCGCTCAAAGTTCGTAACTCATGAACAACCTTACGGTCAAATAAATAACACGAAAAATAATTTAAAATTGTGTCTTCTTATGTAAATTAAATAGATTATGGATGTAATTAAAATCCGTGTGACTTAATATCCGTTTTCACCAACGAATGCAAATTTTACATAAGACAATATAAATATTATAAGTAACATCAAGATACTGTCATTTTTAATACTTTAAGTGTTACCTAAAACTTCGATTGTTTCTGAAAACGTTCAAAAGTCAGTTTGACTAAGTAAGTTGTGTGCAAATATTATAAAAAATATATTTTTTTATATTATTTTCAAATGACAATTGTTTCTGAATAATAATATTATACTTGTTTCTATAACCTGTAATTTTTTCTAAAGACTGTTTATTTCTGTGTGTCTTTAGAAAATAAATAAACATTACTTTTTCATCCGCAATTTTCAAACTTTTTTTGAAATAGCAATAGCGGCTTTACATCCAGCCTTGATTACTTCAGTCATAGCTTTGTAAAAGGGTGCTTGTTCAGCGCCGTGGTCTATTCCCGTGTCATGGTGCTCCTGTTCCTCGTCACGAAATTTAGTTATAGTTTCTAATATAGCTTTGTCTATATTCGGATCTTCCATGAGCACTCGAAGTTGGTCATTGTAGTGATCAACAATAACTGTCTCTACGGCCACTGTGCACGCCATGGCTGCCTCTTTACCGAGTAAAGCAGTGCCTGTAATGAAAGCAATCTTTGAAAACTAAGACCGCAATATTGTAGTAACAAAAATCTACGCTATTTTTCTCTTAAAAGAAGACTAACAGCATATGGTACAGCATCATGATCAGACTATCAGAGGTCCATTATTGGACATAGGCTTCCTCACCAAAGGCGATAATGCCTCAAGATCGCCATGCTTAGTAGTCGGATTTGAGATCGCAGTTGGTGTTATAAATTTTCCAGGAGAATGCTGTATATTCCTGGTCGATTCCTGAAAGTAACTTGGTGGTGCATTGTATCCTCCCCCTGCAACAAACAATGGTTGAACAACATCTCTTAGCTTTATATCTAAGCTCCTCCCTTTTTTTGGTTCGACGTTCGGCGCACCCGTCGCCCGGGGCGACAGAGGGGCGCAAGCCGTAAGTCACCCCTGACACGTTGCCTTCGTCGTTGGGCCAAGCCCTCGAGGAGGACGTCGGACTTTCCTCGCGCGAGATATAAAGCCTCTGACCAGCTCTTCAGATCATAGTAGACACATCATTCAGATTTTTTTTTTATTGCCAACGGTGGCAAACGAGCAAGCAGCACACCTGATGGTAAGTGAAACTGCTGCACATGGACCTTTGCAATACCAGGGGCACAGCCAGGCCGCTGCCTACCGTGAAGGAAATACTCTTCTCAAACCTCGTTTAAAGAAGGACATGTCATAGCGCTCGGGAAACACAGCAGCAGGTAGTTCATTCCAGAGCTTGCACGTACGTGGGAGAAATGATCGCTGGAAACATACAGTTGAAGACCATAACGTTTCCAGGTGAAATGGATGAACCCTGCTACGATGTCGAGTGGTACGTTGGTAGAATGGTGACGGTGGTACCAAGTCAAACAGTTCCTCGGAGCACTCCCCGTGAAAGAGTCGGTAGAGTACACAGAGTGACCCAAAGTCTCTCCGCTGCTCCAGCGACTCCAATCTGTCCGTGACATTGGGATCCCCGACGATTCGAACAGCCCGTCTTTGCAGGGAGTCAAGTGGGTCTAGCTGATATTTGGGCGCACCTGCCCAGAGATGTGAGCAGTACTCCACATGAGGACGAACTTGTGCTTTGTATAGCACAAGACGCTGTCTCGGTGTGAAGTACCGCCTGGCTCTGTTCAGAACACCCAACTTTTTGCTTGCTAATTTGGCTTTGTCCTCCAAATGACTCCCAAACTGGACTTTGCCTATTGCTATTTTGACGCCGAGAATCCCAATACTCTCAGAAATTGGGAGAGTTACTCCTTGGAACTGTGGCGCCATGACAAACGGGTCCTTCTTTGCAGTGAACGCGCAAACTTGTGTCTTTGTGGGGTTGAACTGGACTAGGTTCCGTTCACCCCATTCCGAGGCCCGCCCCAGAGAGCGCTCGACTTCAGACACAAGTTGAACCCTTCTTTCCTGAGTACTTCGAGGGATATTCCGTTGCTCAGTGTACCGCTCATCACCCGTGCTGTCATCCGCATAGCAACGATAGATTTTTGTTTAGACGATTCGTGCCACAAAATACGACAGGGTTTGTTATGAAAAAAGTCACATAGGGAGGGTAATTGACTGTCTCCAAGAGAACCAACCCGCCGGACCAACGCGGCGGGTTGGTTCTCTATAGGATTTTATTCTTATCTTGCGTAGTTGTTATATGCCAAAGATATCCTTAAGTCTCTTTTACGACACCCATGGACAAGAGAGGCGGTGATGAATTGTATTCTTTCTCCGTCACCACATGGAATATTTATCATTAAATAATTCTGCGATTATTTATTCTTAAAGGATGTTACTTCAAATAAAATGATAGAATTTTATATTTTCTTCAAATAAAATGATAGAATTTTATAATGAATCGAAATTTTGCGCCTACGGGAGACTTTCAATCATCGAGTAGTAACGTGTTACATAAAAATTGAAACAGCAATGTGATTGCATAGAAAAATATGGAGGCTAATGCCGCCGAGGTCTTACCAGCGCCAAGAACGAAACCCGCAACATTCCATATCGGCGTCAGCGCGGTCGGCCTGACTCTGTATTCATTGATGAGCTCCTCAAACTTCTCTCTGTGCTTCTTCTCTTGCTCCCACATATGACGTATTAACGGACCTTCGGATGTATTACCTAGTATTGCCATTTGTCCCGCGTAGATGCGGTCCGCGCCGAGCTCACCGGCATGGTCTACACGAATAATCGAGTCCAACTGGAAAGCAAAAAATACAGCTCAAACTCACAATATATTGCCGTTAAAATCATATTTTTCTGGTTATCTTCTATATTTCTCTATCTTCTTCTATATTTTATCGCAGGGATTAGTGCAGGGGTATTCCCAGGGAAACGTGAACTACGCGGGCGAAACCGCGGTAATTTGTAGGTAATAGCTAATAAATAATAAAAATCGACCAAGTAAGAGTCGGACTCGCGCACGAAGGGTGCCGTACCATTGAGCAAAAAAGGGCAAAATAATCGCGTTTGTTGTACGGGAGCAAAGCCTCCCTTATTTATTTTATTTTGTGTTTATAGTATTTGTTGTTTTAGCGACAACAGAAATACATAATTTGTAAAAATTTTCAACTGTCTAACTATCGCGGTTCTTGTGATACAGCCTGGTGACAGATAGACAGCGAAGTCTTAGTAATAGGGTCTCGTTTTTACCCTTTGGGTACGGAACCCTAAAAACCGACTTCAAAACAATGTAGAGCTGAACCAATACGCATTATTAAGGATAACTGAAAAACTATGTCAGAATTTCATCAAATTTATATGGATGGATGGATTTAATCATCAAAATCGATTCATACCTCGCGAAATCGCGTAACGTACAAAAAACAATGTCCATTTTCACCAACTGATCAATTTTAGGTACCACCTAAGCCAAAAGAATTGAATTGAATTTTTTATGTTACGTTATGTGTCATTTATATAGCCTTAGGTGTTACTTAACCTTTGCCTTTATTTGGTGACAAAGTATTAAGGTGGCGCAAATTCTTATTTACCTGTGGGTGTCTTATGAGACTACAACGGACGCTAGACTAGGAAACTCGAAATAAACTATTTATTAATTAGTCTCGGCAGTGTTGTATAAATATCAATTTAATTCTCATTGTAAGGTTGAGCTGTAAATGCGGCTGTACAGAATGCGAAGATAGCGAAGAAATCTGTATAATGATCTCTCTATATTAAGTGCCGTGAGTTCGAATTCCACGCAGGTTAATTCTTTGCCAAAACTACAAATTCATGTGATGTTTGTGGTTTTCGCAAGTGTTCATTTTGAGAGTCCTTACCTAAACGGTAAGCTCCCAGGTAGCTGATCGATATAATTTATTAGTCAATCATAGAAAATGATAATAATCATAGCCGGCAATACACGACAAAAAAAAAATTGCAAAATGTAATAAACTCACATGAGGATTCTTCTTCCAATACGGTCTGGCACTAGCGGACACTGAAGCGTGCGCACCTCGAACCTGTTGCAGGAGCGGTCTACGCAGCATTTTTTATCTGCAAAATGTAACATTTAAATCTTTTTTACAGGTATATGCGCACAAAAGTGTTTGAATGGAGGAAAATGTATACAGAAGGACACTTGCGAATGTCCGAAAGGATATTACGGCTTACGCTGTGAATTTTGTAAGTATTCTACATGTGTTTTTTTTAGCGCTCCACGTAGTATTATGTGGTGTAAGGCTGAAAGATAAAATTAAGAACAGTTTGATAACAAAGCGCTGTGGAGTGAACGAAGAAGTAGACACAATGATTAAAAAAAAAGGGTATATTGAGGTGGTTTGGACGTGTAGAAAGAATGAGTGAAGTACAAAGGGAGTGTGACTGGAATAGCTACTCGAGAAAGACCAAGCCATCCGTTTCTGGATCAGATTGGAGATGTGCTGGCGAAAGGTCATGTTAAGAGTACGCGTAACTGTAGAGAATGTATGAAGACTTGTATGACTGAAGTGATGGAAGCATGTCAGGATCGTGGCTTGTGGCAATCCGTAGTCACTATCTACCCCTCTGGGAAGCAGGCGTGAGGCTATGTATTTATATTTTCTTTCCGTTTTATGATGAAGTAAGAAAACAACCACCACTCCCTCTCTTGCCCGTGGGTGACGTAAAAAATGACTAAAGGATATAATATGCAGATAACATCACTTCAAGAGAAGGTAAACTCGAAAAAAACAACACGTCTGACCAGAGTAGTATAGTAAGTGAATTTCTGTCTTATAACGGAAGATGCTCCAGCCCAGCACTGGGACGTTTATAGCTGAGAAGTATACTAGTTTTTATTAAAGACATCCAAATTTTAGGTAATATACTAGGTAAGTACATAAAATCTAATCCGAGACTAATGTCATTAAAATCACTACTGACAATGACTAAACCACGAGATTCCTTTTAATTAAATACTTTAAGTACTTTATTAATTATAAGACTTTCTACTCTATTTATTTATTATAGTCCATAAAATATAGGATGATCTCTGTGACAGTTGTCCCTAGTGCTGTCACGCTTCCGATAAAGTCCGTAATTTTTTATCGATAAAACTCTTTATTTTTATAATTGAGATTTACTATTATAATTAAAATACAATCAATGAAAATCTTTTTGACTTCATTTAAAACAAAACTATTTTTTGACTGTTTTAATTATTCAAACGGTCAAGACAATCAAGGTCTAGGTCACTATTATCGTCATCACTGGAGCGTTCCTGCTAGAACATTTATCATTTTTTGCCAAAATAGGGACAGTCGTTAGATCAATCGATCAATTACGACTGTTTTATAAATAAATATGTCTAGTTTATTCACAATAATGAGTACATAATATTATCATTTACTCTGAGACAAAAAGTAGTTTTTTAACGTTTGATTAATTCAATTTATGTATTTTATAATGTAACTGTCTGTTTTAATTGTAATAAAATATGTTGAAAGTTTTATATAAGTACTGTATTGGGCTTATTTATTTTATAAATAATTTAATAAAGATCGGTTATCGATTTACGTATATCGACTGTCCCATCTCTTTTTTATTTGCAGGCCAGTAAGACCTTATACGTGTGTAAGCGTCATTTGTGTATAAAATGTTTACTAGATATTTCAGTACTTACGAGGTACATTTTAGACATGAATATTAATATTTTTATATTTATAATATATTGCAATTCAGTTGCAATAAAACTGGCATGAAAAGAATGAAAATATATTTGATACACAATGAATTTGTCAAAAACGTCATTCAGCGCCTGTCCGTGTCTCGGTACGCTTGCGTGCCGCTCCGCGCTCTCTCGATTGCGTCACACACACACGTACGCTCCCGCGCGCTGCCGATTACGTCACCCGTACGCTCAGTACGCTGTCGTATGTTTCGCGCGCATTCCAACGGCCGCTGCAAACGGACGAAGAAGTGGTAGTTCAAACCGCCTTTTTCGAGGCGACCTATTGGACTGCTCACGAATATTACTAACTGCCTGCGTTCAAAGCAAGGTCAGGTAGTAATATTCGTTTCTGTCTAGTAGACAAAAAGTCATAGTGGCCCCTTAAGGGCAAAACCAAGTTTTTCTTGGTCCCCGGTTGAAACCTAACGGTGTCAACAAAGCCGGGTGAGGCGAAGCCCCGAGTCGCCTGCCGAGCCCCTTCAGGGCGAGGCGCACAACTCGGACGGGACCGGAACAGTAGGCCTTGGGGGTGATCCCTAGTCTACCCCGGTTATCTCCTACCCACCCTACCTATTCCCTACTCCCATTCTCGGGTGTCAGTTTGGGTGTGACTGCCCGCAAGGGCCCATACCACCCCTACACTCGAGCTGTTAGGAACCACGCAGGCACATTAAGATCGGCCGGTGGATACTAGCTTAGGGCACACCCTAGTATTAAGCACATCCTCCCGACCTACCCCAGTTGGGAGGGAACACACCTCACACACCCCCGGGTACTCCCCTCGGGGTGTTAGGTTGCTAGGAGACCGCGATATAGCGGCTATTTTCGAGTTTTATAGTACAGTGGTTTAAAACCGCTAATATGTCAAGAGTAGGGTTAGAAGACCTACTCAAGGACGAGGAAATCTGGACGCTTATCGTCCGGAAATTCCGCGACAGGGCACCGGAGCGCACACCATCGCGCCCGCAATCGCCCACCGCCACGATCACCCCAGAGAGTGGGGATGAAAGTGAGCGCACTACCAACTCGGAGATGGAGTACGACTCCGCTCCGACCTCCACCTCCTCTGAAGAGGAAGACTCCCCCAACGAGGGGTTTAGCGAGGCCAAGTCCCGCAAGCGCAGCCGCAAGGCGCGCAAAAATAAGGCCGCAAAGGCACCAAAGGTCGCTCCCGTAGTGGAGTCGAACTCACTCACCCCGACACCATCACCCGCTGCTCCCCTCCAGGAGCAAGGTGCCCCCACCCCCTCCACAAGTGGGGTCATGACCGCCACGGCCAACAAGGCCCCCACGGTCAGAACTACCACGGCGGCGACATCATCAGCCGCCAGAAAACTAACACCCCCTCCTCTGTACATACGCGACAAGGAGAGGTGGTTCGCCATCTCCGCGTGGTGCAACTCGCACCGCGTGGCTTACAAAAGCGCCAGATCCACCGCACAGGGGATCAAGGTCGAGGTCAGTACGACCGACGACCACAGGGCGCTCTCCAAAATGTTAGGGGAGCAACGCATCCCCTACCATACGTATACAATGCCCGAGGACAAACTCCTACGGGCCGTCATTAAAAATGTCCCTCGAGAATTCGCCAAAGAGGAGATTCTCGAATCTCTCAAGGCTCAAAACCTTCCCGTGAGGGAGGTTCACCGTATGGTGCGCGGCAAAGCACGCGCACCTATGAATATGGTATTAATATGCCTAGACAACACCCCCGAGGGGAAACAGGTTTTCCGTATCACACATGTGTGCGGACTTATGGGCGTCAAAGTAGAGCCCCCTTATAAAACCGGCATAATGGCGCAGTGCCATAAATGCCAGATGTATGGCCATACATCAAACAATTGCTATGCCCACCCAAGGTGCGTTAAGTGCCTAGGCAATCACCACACCAGCGAGTGTGAGAGGCCCAAAGACCTGTCGCTCTGCACAGAGCCGCCATCGTGCGTGCTTTGCGGGGAGATGGGCCACCCAGCCAACTTCCGCGGCTGTCCACGGGCGCCCAAAAGGACAATTCGTCCAACGGGCCCAGCCCGCTATTATAATAAGGCCTTCGTGCCCGCCCCCCTCCCGACTCACAATGCGTGGTCTCGCCCCCTCACTCAAGGTAGGGAGGCGTTCCCCGCATTGCCGCGCACGCAAGCGAACCCTTCACGCACCCACCAAGACCCCAACCGCCAACCGTTGGGCATAAAACGCCCGCCGGGGGCCAACCTAAGCCCCTTATGGGCACACCCGTCGCCAAACCCGCACCAGTTAGGGTAGCATCACACGCGCTCCCTAAGACCCCACAAGGCCTAGACCCGGATCTAGCCCTTGTGGCCAATTTCGCCTCACTCATCGACTTCGCGGAAATCCGCGAGGTCGCCGCAGAGCTAAGGAGGAACGAGGGTAATAACCTCGCCCTCCTTAACATTGCCATTAAATTCTCGCCCCTACTCGAACGTCTAGGGTCCCTTAGTTTTAAATAAAATGGATAAACACACTCCCGGCAGAGTCAAACCACGACACCTAAAGTTAGGGACATATAACGCGAATAGCCTCTGCTCACAGAGGGACGAGTTAGGTACATTTCTTAGGGAACAACAGCTCGACATTCTTATGGTACAAGAGACGTTTCTCAAACCTTTCCACAAGGACCCTAGAATTGCGAATTATAATATAGTTCGCAACGATAGGGTCACTTCGCAAGGAGGGGGAACGCTCATCTACTATAGGAGGTCGTTGCACTGCACGCCTGTGGATCCGCCACCTCTGGCGTACATTGAAGCGTCAGTATGCAGATTAGCGCTCACCGGCCATCAGCCAATTACATTTGTCTCGGCTTACCTGTCACCCGAAAGAAGGGACGGTAAACACTTAGTGGAGAGCGATCTCAAGGCATTGCTTGACTTGGGCGGCGCCGTCATCATTGGCGGTGACCTTAACGCCAAGAACACCTCGTGGAACTGTCATAGTTCGAACAAGAGGGGCAAAGTCTTAGAGTTATACGCTGACAGATTAGGTTGTGACGTCATAGCGCCATTAGAGCCGACTCACTACCCTAACATTGTCGACCACAGGCCAGACATATTAGATATAGTACTTCTCAAAAATATAAACCTACGTTTATGTTTAATAGAAGTACAACACGAACTAGATTCAGATCACCGTCCGGTGACTCTGGAATTCGCCCCCCGCTTACCCGGCCCCTCAGGCCACAATAACGTAACAACAAGGTTGACCACCGACTGGGCACGGCTCGGGAGAAATCTCAAGGCCACCTCATCGGCATACCTTGATAAGATTCCCAAGGACATAAAGTCCGAGGAAGAAACCTCCCTGGCGATCGATTTACTCACGGGTCACGTGCAGTCGGTAATTGACGACTGCTCGCGGCGGGTGCCGGATACGAGCGATCGTAGATGGCAACTGCCGAGTGACGTACGCGACCTACTGAGAAGAAAGAACGCCGCAACCCGCGCGTACGACCGATACCCCACGGAGGAGAATCGCAAACGCCTGCGGGCCCTCCAAAAGGAGGTCAAAACCGAAATTAACAATATGAGACAGAGCAGATGGGACGCCACTTTAGAAGAGCTGAAGCCCACGCACACAGCCTTCTGGCAGCTTTCCCGCTCACTCAAAAAAGATGTAGTGTCCACACTCCCTCCCCTCAGTAGAATAAATCAACCGCCGGCATTCATGGATGACGAAAAGTCTGAATGTCTGGCAGAGAGCCTAGAGCTTCAGTGTACGCCGAGTACATTATACGAACAAGAAGCGACTCACTACAACACTATTAATTCGGAAGTGGCCAGTCGTACCACTTTATCGCGGTCGAATATAAACAACGACAATAATATGCCTATCCCAACAGTGAGCACCGACGAAGTCGAGACGCTTATTAGGGGTCTCCACGATAGAAAAGCCCCGGGTTCGGACGGTATTACAAATAGAGTAATTAAATTATTCCCAGCCCATTTAATAATAATACTGTGTTGTATTTTTAATGCAGCCCTCAAATATAACATCTTTCCTTCACAGTGGAAAGAGGCCGTGGTAATCGGAATCCACAAACCCGGCAAAAACGTACCGAACCCAATAGTTATCGACCTATTAGCCTACTGAGAAGTTTAGGTAAATTATACGAACGATTAGTACTCAGTAGGCTACGCTCATACGCAGAGTTAAATAATCTTATACCGGACGCGCAATTTGGTTTTCGTGCTAAACACAGCTGTGTTCAGCAAGTACATAGACTAGTAGAATACACCAGTAGTCAGTTCATGAGGGGACGGTACACTGGTGTACTATTTCTAGATGTAGCGAAAGCTTTCGATAAAGTTTGGCATGAGGGCTTAATTTACAAATTATATTTATTAAAAATCCCCGAATACTTAATTCTAATAATACATGACTATTTGAGTCATCGCAGCTTTCGCTATAGGGTGGAAGAGACGTTGTCGACCTCCCATCCTCTCAAGGCCGGTGTTCCACAGGGCTCGGTCCTCGCCCCATTTTTGTTTACACTGTATACAAGTGATTTACCCAAGTTCACTCGTGTGCACACGGCGCTTTACGCCGACGATACCGCACTCTATTGTGCAGGTATGTCCCCGACAACCGTAGTCAATACACTCCAAAAAGCGGTTACCGCCCTTGCCAATTGGTATAGGAAATGGAGAATAGAAATTAATCCCGAGAAGAGCCAAGCGGTCATGTTCACTAAACGAACTGCCCGTCTGTGCTCTCCGGACAGCATCCCTCCTCTCACTCTCTTCGGCCGACCTGTCTCATGGAGCAGAGAGGCCAAGTACTTAGGTGTGACCCTTGATAGCCGACTCACTTTCCTGTCCCACTTGAAGCGGGTCCGCGCGCGCGCCGCCTTCGTGATGGGACGCCTTCACTGCTTATTAAACGCAAAGTCCAAACTATCACTCAAAAATAAAGTCCGATTATACACTACCTGCATACGGCCCATCATGACGTATGCCAGTGTAGTGTTCGCGCACGTTAGGCCAAACAGGATCCACAGGTTACAAACACTACAAAATAGATTCATGCGACGGGCAACGGGAGCACCGTGGTTCGTTCGTAATGTCGATCTACACATCGACCTCGAATTGCCGACCATCAGGCAGTATATGAAGCGTTGCTCCCAGCGCTATTTTGACTCTGCCACGACTCACCCCAATCCACTAGTGGTTGGGGCGGTAAACTACGTCCCATCAAAAATATCCGCGGTCCGACGACCCCGTCATCTCCTTGAAGAAGGGGATGATGCCATCACGATCGCCCAAGAAAGGGCCTACACAGCTCGCGCAGCGATAACACATAAAACTGCGCGGTATCGGCCTCGCCGACGAGGTCGAAAACCGCGCCGCGTAAAAATCATTAACCTAAATGTGGCCACGCCCACTTTGCTTTCAGCGACGCCCCGAGCCGAGGTCCGTTCCCCACAGGGGGAGCCCTCGGGCGATGTTCGCTTAACTTACTTACCGGGTTGAGAGCCTTCCGCTCGCCCATTGCCCGCGTTAAGCTGTCAAGGTCATCTGCGACCAACAGCTAAATACACACACAAAAAAAAAAAAAAAAAAAAACAATGAATTTGTAAACATGTCGTTCGTTCAAACTTACTTCGTTGGTTTCGTTGACATCTGTCACAGAGATCAAGCTATATTTTATGGACTATAGGGACAAAAAACAGTTATACATTACAGCATTGAACTTATTATTCTAACATTTATTTTTTTATTATATTTTTATTTATTTTTTTATTAACAATTAAAATAACGTACATATAACCAGCACCTCTGTCCACGGCTTAACAAAAGATAGTGGTAAAAAAAAAACTATACGGAGCAACACGGACTATTTACTCCGAAAATGAAACAAAGAAATAAAACATAAAAAAACTTAAAGCTAAATTAAAAAAAAATAGGAACAATAAAGAAATAATTAGAAAAAAAATAAAGTTAAAGTCTGTAAGTCGTTATCTTAAAAAAAAATGTAAAATAATTCACGGTTTTTGTCAGTCTTGCGTTAATAACAATTCTTTTTCAGCCAAATGCGTAATACCGTGCCTAAATGGAGGTCGTTGTAAGGGTGTGAATAAATGTCGGTGCCCGGCTGGCCTTGGCGGTAATCACTGCGAAGTAGGCCGAAGGGTGGGTGATTGTTCGTGTCGAGGCGAGAACTGTGCCTCATCGCACACGTGCCGGCACGGACGATGCGTCGCCGGTGCCTGCGTTTGCGATCCTGGCTGGCGAGGTCGCTGGTGTCATCGCTCCACAGGTTCGCAACTTTTTACTTTAAAACTTATATTTTTATTTATCTTTAACCAGAGGCTATTCTATCACATCGCAGCCCACATACGTCCCACTGTTGGGCTCGGGTCTTCTCCACAATGGGAGGGAATTTGACCTACCATACTATGCTAGTCAGACATGTTGGTATGTATTGGTATAGGGTTTTATTTCGAGTTTTCCTTCTCTTGCACAGATCTTATGTGCATATTATATCTCTTAATCGTTTTTTATAACATCCACGAGCAAGATAGGGAGTAGTTAATTCTTACATTGTCGCCATCTGGAAATCACACATTCTCCCAGAAAAACATTATGTTGGATGGTAAAGTATGTATAAGACTTAATAAATTGCCAGGTTGTAATAATAGAAAAATATCACTGCTATGTTTGTAAAGTCTCTTTTTTCTTCAGAGATAAAAGTATTACATGCTGGCACGAAACTTTTTTTTTTTACGAAACCTACGGGAAGAAAGAATTATATTTTTACTCTGTTACTAATATGTAGTACACATAATATCTAAATTGTGAATATATTGTTATTCATTCAGATCTAACAATGGAAAATGCAATGCTAAGCCATTTAATATCCATTATAAAATCTATGCAAAAGTTGAAAAACTGCAAATAAAACCATGTGCCAACCTGTCTGACCAGTCTGGCGGGTCGACGCCCGCCGAGGAGTCATTGCCCGTTGGGCAGTCCGGCTGGAGAGTCCTCGGTACGGTGTCAGGACCGTCGAGGCCTTCCGGCCGGTGCTGATGGAGTGGTTGGAGCGGACGCACGGGGTGCTTTCCTTCCGACTTGTGCAGGTGCTGACGGGGCACGGGTGTTTTGGGAAGTACCTGCACAAGATTGTCAGGAGGGAGAGCACACCGTCCTGCCACTACTGCAGTTGCGACGAGGACACGGCGCAACACACGCTCGAGGAGTGTACTGCGTGGGAAAGGGAGCGCCGTGAACTCGTCGCGATTATCGGTGCCGACCTGGCGCTGCCGACCATCGCCAGGGAGATGCTCGACAGCGTCAGGAACTGGGACGCGGTCGCCGCCTTCTGTGAGACCGTAATCTCACGGAAGGAGGCGGCGGATCGTGTGCGAGTAGAGCTCCTATTCGGCGACACGTTCCGCCGCCGGCGACTGGGGCGGCGCAGGCGCGAGTATCTGCGCCTAATGCCGCCCTAGCCGAGGCCGCGGGTGATCGGACCGGGGAATTGTCCATCACCCGCAGAGAGGCTGACCGCGCGATGGCGACCGACGTCCCAGTACGTCGAGACGTGAGGTTACCTGAAAGGGTATTCCGTCGGGCCGACCACTGATGACAAGTCACATCTGCTCCGGTGGTCGGCCCAACAAATAACGAGGTGACGTGGGTATGGGTGGGTTATGGGCCCGCGCGCCGTCCTTTCATCACCCCGGACGGACAGGACCGCGCGTGCGCTTACCATAGCCCACCCAAAAAAAAAAAAAAAAAAAACCTGTCTGACCAGTGTGGTGTAATAGGTCAATTGGCACCCTATTGTGAAGGAGGCTTAAGCCCAACAGTGGGATGTATATAAGCTGTGATGATGATACTTGATCAGCCTGTTAACATACAAAGTTACAATGATCTCCAAGAAAGTAATAATGGAATGCCAACTGTTGGATTTTAGTTCGTCACTAGCAGAGAGGCTGACCGCGCAACGGCAACCGACGTCCCGGGAAAGGGACGTTGAGAGGAGAAGGTACCCCCTTAGGGTATTCCGTTGGGCCGACCACTGTAGACAAGGGACTTTGCACAGGTGGTCGGCCCAACAACGAAGGCAACAACGGGTGAATTATGGGGCTGCGCGGCGCCCCTCTGTCCTCCCGGACGGAGCCGGGCGGCGAACTCACACTTAGAGTTATAAGTTTTCCACTAAAGTGCTCCTGCCTCTTCTCTTAGTCATCCTTCAGCATGATTTTACAATACTCACAAGCTAGAATAAAATAATGAAAGATTGTATTTTTAACCCATCACCAAAGACATTCTGGTATAACTCTATTTATAAATTATAGAATATAAATTTTGATAATTTTCAGGATCATCTGAAGAGTCTGGAGAATACAAGAGGCCTCGATGAACAAACAACAATACAAACTTGACAACACTACTTAAATATTATGTGATTTCATTTGTTAAGAAAAAACTATTTTGTAAGAATAAATTAGTCATTTAGATGTTAAGATATGCCATTTAGGTTACATGTATTAAGATTTATTAATATGCAATAATATAAAATTATAGAGATATAAACATTTGTTGTTTTATTAAAATGAAAATACCCTTTACTCTGCACTATTAAACAAATAACCCTTCCTTGCCAGAAATTTTATAAAAAAAGAATTAGCACAAGAATTGCCTATGATCTCTATATAAGACATTAATATTTAAGGTCTAGCTTGAACACAAGATTTATCAGAGTAACCCAGACAATCTTCTATGAATTATAAAATTGTAAGTGCTTTGGTTGCTTTTCCATGGGTGATGGTAAGAATACACCACCCCCTCTCTTGGGCGTGGGTGTCGTGAAAGACGCAAGGGATAGAATATGCATATAATATACAGGTTGTATCAGGTTAAGGGACAACTGTTCAAGTATGTTGTAGTTTAACGGTCATAGATCATAATAAAATTAGAATGTACATTACACAAAAAACAATATAACATAAAAGTTATAGTGATTTCAAAAAAATGTGTCTAAGAGTCTATGCCTTAAATGTTACGTATTATGTAGGCATGTACAGACAGAATACATGAAGGCATGTAAAGCTTGGACAATATAATTTCATTCATTTATACCTAGAATTGTGCAAATGCTTCAATGACATGTAGGTACAACGGCAAGCGATCAACGCTCATAGGCCGATCAGCTGTCTTAAAGTGAAGTTTGTTTTGCTTATGTGAACGTAATCATTGATTTCTTCAATTTCTAATGAATATTTAACAAAGTATGACTATGTTGCGTATTAAGTATCATTGACTTTATACATTTTAATCAGATTTACACGAAAAAGCGATGACAAAATTGGAAACTTTACATGTCTCTAATTTCTAAACGAATTAATATTTTTCGTTCAAATTTTTTTTATGGGTTCCTACCACCATTGCCTAGCCCCCTTTTGACCAGTTGCCCCATAACCTGATACATTCTGTATATGCAAGAGAAGGAAAACTCGACGCAAAACCCTGTGCCAACATATCTTAGGCGATATAGAAGGTCAATTGCCACTCCATTGCGGAGGAGGCCCGAGCCCAACAGTGAGACTTATATGAGGGAGACTTTTTCAAATAAAACATTGAATATTTTAGAAATTTCCTAGTGGTCAATAATAATATTAATTAGTTACATTAAAAAACAACATAAAATTTAACAATATATGAGAATAGGTAGTAAGTTAGTAACTTCATAGCATTAGGTAAACTTTATTCATGATTTCAGACCAGATTTAGGGCTGAAATAAGAGAAGTATGAAATTGGTATGGTTTTGTTTCAATATATAGAACCTATTGATTAAAAGTTCCTCTCACTATATAGTTTCAAGCAAAGACCTCGTAATGGAACTAATGTTTAGGTTTTTCTGGGAGTGCATATTTACTGTTCTGACATAGAATATGCTAATATTTAAAGTACATATAACAAAATATTAATAATTATAAAATAAAAATAGAATAGAAAAAATTAAGTGAGGTTAGATCTACATCAAACAAAGTTTATTTTTATTTTATTTTCAGCAAAACTACCAGTGACAAATAGATAACCTCAACTAAAGATTTTGCCAACATTATATATATTGTTATTAAAATATATAACTTACCGTTAGTTTAGATGTAATCTTAACAAAAAATTAAAGATATTACGTAATTTACGATTATAAACTTTTTTTAACAAAATAGACTCGAAGCAAAAGAAAATTTGTTTACATCACAAAATGTCAAACTAGTTAAAGAAAATTTCCTTAGATGTCGCTACCGTACGACGTGAAATGATCAATTTCTAAAATAAACTGAGATTTTTCCTGAACATCTAACACCTCTGCAAGACACGATAAATAAGTATCAATATTTGATTGAAAGTATTGGTAAGTATATTGTTGTTTTCCACTATTATTTACTTACAAAGATATGAATTCGGTCCCCCCTCAGGCCGAGGGGCGGTTTCCCTTTCCACGCGAAAATCTCACCGCGCAGACTCGTACAAAATGGCGATCCCTAAGTGTGAAGTTTATACGGTCTACATACCGCGTTTACCGATCGATACTAATGGAGGACTTGGATTTTTCGGTGACTCTCGTGCACTCCATGAATTTTGTGAATACAGTGTATGTACGGGTGTAAATTTCATAAAAAGTGTCGTTTTGATCGAGTTACATCACAGCAAGTTTTGAAAACTTCTAATTGGATTGCAAAATGAGTTTCAAATCACGCAGGTGCGTACGCAGCCGTAGTCTTTCCATTCTGTCTGGGCCTGCTCGAACGCGCGACTCCCCTTCATCATGGCCATTCATTTGAGCTTATCCTTTACGCCGTCGCAAAGAGCTTGCGTCATGTCATGCGTCTTCGAAACTGACCCGTAGCGGGCCACCATGCACCATATAAACAAAACATCAAACAAAATGCGTCATTAGTATATAAATGCAGGAAGGCATAAAATTCAAACTGCATTTAAATGTGCATTAATCGAATTCAAAAATGATAGTTACGTCCATTCGTCACCCATTCATAATTGTCGGAGAAAAATTACAACTAGCTTAGATAGCTAGATAACTTTAGAGTAAAGCAGAGTATTGATTTTTCACATAGCTACCTACACAATAGAATAGCTAAACTGTTGTACAAATGTAGCAGTGTTAATCGTCTAAGTACTTCAAGGGGTCGCAAATCGATGTATTAGCTATTTTCGGTAGTGGCAAAGGGTGTATGTAGCCCCTCCCTTATGTTCACGAATATTGTTCAGAATTTTCAGCATCTTATAAATAATTGTCTGAGACTGTAATGGATTTTAGTAGAGATTGGATAATCATGATCAATAATATTCCTAAATTGTGTAGTACAAGATCTGCTAGGGACTTTTTAGGAAGCCTTCTAAATACTAATCCCTAAGGATTGAGTGCCATTTTAAAAATTATTTAGATAACTGAAAAGCTTGTAGGTACTTTTTCATAATGGTGTCTAAATTATAATGTTATATTGCATACTAATCTCACTTCCCTTATTAAGAATGTTGTATTTAGTAAAATATTACATAGTTTCAGATCTATTTATTGCTTGAGACGACCTACATTTACATGCAACTTTGCTGTTATAATATTTAAGATAAAACTAAATTTGATAAATAGCTTGGATACACTTTTGATTTTTATAAAAATCATGAGTTAGACAAAATAAATAAATATATTTCATTAATTTCATTTACACCTATTAATTTAAATAGCTCTGATTTCTTTGCTAATCATTTGGGTTTAATATCATCATCATCGCAGCCTACATACGTCCCACTGTTGGGCTCGGGCCTCCTCCACAATAGGAAGGAATTTGACCTACTATACCATATTGGGTTTAATATATAACTAATTTATCCTTGTTGTTATGAGCCAAGAACACAATTAAAACTACATCTTCTCTTGCTTTTATATATTGTAAAAGATGACTAAGGGATATGTGCTACCTGCATTGATGCAAAATAAGGAAAACTCGATATAAAACCCTATTCCATTTCATGTCAACTTCAGCTTCCTATTATGGTTTCAGGGTGTAGGGTTGCCACAAATTTGCCAATGTCAAGTAAAATTGAGAGAAAAGTGAGAGATAGAAGTTGATCAGTATTCGAAGAAGAAGTTTTTGTGTTCAAGTATTATTTTACTGTATTGACTCTATTTCTAAAAGCAGTAATGGAATGATATTTTGAGACTATAATTTAATATAGGGAAATTGACCTAGTATACCATGCTGGTCAGGCGGGTTGGTATAGAGTTTTATTTGGAGTTTTTCTTCTCTTGCATAGTTGTTATATGCACAAGATATCCCTTAGTCGCCTTTTACCACACCCACGGGCAAGAGAGGGGGTTGTGAATTGTGTCCTTACTCCGTCACCACACAAAATATTATATGAAGATATATAATGCTTTTTATTATAATTAGGTATTGATTACTTCATCATCATACTACTCTTATTCCAACTTACTTGAGGTCTACACCAAACCAGAAGCAATGTAAGTGTTGGTAGAATTAAAACTACTACTACCCAGCACTAGATATTAATTACTTATGACTATATTTAATAGATACTGCCTTATTATGGTTAATATACTGTATGTGGTTTTTTGTAAGTTATTGTGTAATAATTGAATATAATGAATGCTACTACAACTGCAGGGACGATTTTGTGATCTAAACTGACCACCCATGCAGTGTCGCTGGTTCAATCTACCCATGGACAGTCTTGTTTGATTCTCAAATGTTTCTTCCGAGTCTAGGTTTGATTGGTGACCATTAATTGTATATGTTTTATAAGTCGAACTATTAGTACAGGTCTAGCCAGTATTGTGTTTAGAAGTGAGTCGTCTCACTAAATATATAATACAGTGTGTATTGCTCTAAAACACCAAGTCTCCATAAGTTAAATCCATACTCAAAGGGTGCATGTAAGTAACTTTTTTACGACGAGTTCACGCCGCTGGTTTGCCCACGCGGCACACACCTCGAGCGTGTGCTGCGCCGTATCCTCGTCGCAATCGCAGTGGTGGAAAGTTATTGGCATAGGATTTCTTTAGAGGTTTCATTCTCTTTGCTACGTTTTCAACGCTGTCTGCCTGTGCAGATTTCTTCTTCTGTGTAGACTTTCGTCGTCTTGAATAATAGCGAAAATAATCATGGTACTAATAAATAGTATTGAATTAGAATAAGAACAGTGAGAAAGGTGCTGTCGCCTTTATTATTAGGCCATCACCCCTCATTCTATTACGCGGGACTAAAATCATCATAGGTAAGCATCATCATCCTGTTATTGCAATTACTTGGGGGTAGCGTTGCCAGGCGTCCGGATAAAGCAGGACATAGGTAGGCGTTTTAATTGCGTGTTCAGCCAAAATAATAATTTATTAGGCTTTTTACATTTCGCAAACGAGCCAGCGCCGAGCGTGGCCGAGCACAGGCGAGTCGACTGTTGTCATAATAATCCAAAAAGCTTAATTTTACAAACATTTTTTGTCGTACCTAATAATACTAAAACACAAAATCCTCAATAATGTAGGGTTTCCGGCCTTTCTCCCCAAATGTCCGGCCAAACTGGCTGGTCTGTCCGGCTATTAGGTTTGACGACCTAGCAACCCTACTTGGGGGTCCACACAATATGTAGTTTTCTTTCATTGTAAATAATGTAAAATTTATTGGCAATAGTCCTGAGCGGACCCTTCTGGGGAATGTAACCTGACCAGACGGCTTTAGATGGAGTTGCCCAGGTCGATGTAAAGTCGCCTTTTACTACACCTACGAGCAATATAAGTGTTAGTAATATTCGTCGCCGTGTAGTAATTCATCTTCGCTCTTGCCCGCGAGTGTCGTAAAAGCCGACTAATGGATAAAATATGCATATAACATCTGTGCAAGAGAAGGAACCTCGAAATAAAACCCTATATTAATCCGTCTGACCAGCTTGGTATAGTAGGTCAATTATCCTTCTATTGTGGAGGAGGTTCGAGCCCAGCAGTGGGACGTATATGAGCCGAAATTAATGAAATGTAATAAATAATGTCACATGGTTTCGTAGCAAGTCGAGGTAATTGCTGTACGTTCAGGTGTTTCGGCCATACTACACTATAGCAATCAATCTTAAGGCTCACATATAGCCGCCGTCAAGCTCTCCTATATCCTTGATGCTGTGTGGCTGCGCTTATCGTACCTGCACATCCTCTTATTTATTGGCAAATTGTCAATTTTCCTTCACGTTTCCGGCATTGCATGGAGGGAAGTGGAATCAATCTCTTCGGACTCCTGTTTAACTTTTCTAATTAAATTTGTTGCGGGTCCCAGGACAAAAAAATCATTTCTATAGAGACCATAGGAGATCTTGGGTTACAGGAGTTACAATGGTGGAAATCTGTGGTAGGATTAGTCCCAAAAAAAATATAGGTACTTCCGTCGTCAGGTCAGTCAAGAGTTTGAACTTGCGAAACCCTAAATGTACGAGGTTGATTATACAAAGAAATCTCATGCTGACTTATGTAATATGCTTCACGTATTATATAATTCACGTAGCTTCAGCTAGTAAAATGCACCAGCTCCGAATTTGGTTTGAATTCAAATATCATAAGGTATACCATCTCGCAATGGGTGACGTGACGCCTTCGAATATTACCAACTCCTACATTGTTCGTGGGTGTTGTAAAAGGCGACTAAGAGCTTTACATCGATCTAGGTCAAATTTGTCTGATGCCGTCTAGGGCGTCTAGTCAACAATTACATTTTCAAGGAGGGTCCATATCAGGCAGCTGGGCGGTCAATTGTAGCCAACACTTGCAAAATGTACGATGGAAGAAGAGTACATATTACGTCGACCACAAGTATTTGGTATAAGAGCAGATGATGACATTGCATAATTTCTTCTAATTGGACATTAAGCCCGTAAATCGTCTTGGTGATATTATCAAGCAGTCCAAACATTTAGATTGAAATCTAATTCCAATATATGTTTTAAGTAAAAGTTGAAAAAATTCTAGATCTCAAGCATACTTTTAACTGTACCCGAGTAGTCAATGGATTCGGAGGCCTGAATATACATATTATACCTATACTTACCCGTTAAGCGATAAACGCGTGAAGCTGTAAGTAAAAATTGACATCCTCATCATCTCGGCTCATATACGTCCCACTGTTAGGCTTGGGCGTCCTTCAATATGGGAGGAAAATTGGCATACTATACCACGCTGGTCAGACGTGTTAGCATAGGGTTTTGTTTTGAGTTTGCCATCTCTCTAGATGTTATATTATGTCTCATAGCTGTCTTTTATCAGATTCACAGTTACTTACCTTATTCCATCGCTACACGTGATATTGTTTATTTATTAATAAAAGTTAAATTCCACAGGTCGTAATTTAAAACCATAAGTATATTTTACGGTGTGCAAGTCGTAATTTAACCGAATTCAAAGTGGCGGACAACCAAATGGCCCTAGAATTGAGTGGGCAGGAGGAGCCCGAAGACTACAACATGAACTCGGCCGTCAGCACAGAGTCCATGGATATGGCAGAGGAGGTATGTAATGATAAAAATCATATAGAATAACACCTAGTTAAGACAATTGCCATTGTAGATCAAATAGAAACCAAGAAAGATAATGTGGGCTACTCCTGGTACTCCATAAATCGGGATTGGAATCGAATTGGTACAAATCGACACTCATGAAGTTGACACTTAACTTCACCAGATTGTCCACGGCATTACGCAGCGTCCCTATCGCTAGCCGTCTGGAGCTGGAACTTCTTCGAGACAACCGGGGTCTCATCTGGCTCAGACTGACCACCATGGCAGTGTAAACAGCTGGGGTTCGATTCCCGAACTGAATACAAGTTTTTTTTTTTCAAGAAGCAGTTTTCTTGTCACTAATATTGATGACATGGTTCCTGAGAATAAATCTTTGTATGTCTTCTATATATATATATATATATATAAATCTTTGTGTCTATACTTTCAGACTGGTCTCTACTGACCGATCTAAATGGGCCACTCAGTAGAACATATACAGTGACCCAACTTGGTACTAATTGTATCTATTTGCTATCTATATTGGCTGATAGCGGGACTTTGTGTATAATAAGATTCTGAAACCTTGTAGATTATGCAAAGTGGTTTCATGTTGTACAAGGAAGCCATCACAGTGTAACACACGAGTAAATTGTTAGCGGATTATCCTAATAGGTCTTTACCTATGTAATTGCCGTTCTGCAGTACTGGCCATTTCAAATCAAAATAATTTTTGTTTGGCTAAGAATTCTAATTTCAAATTAATTTTATTTTAAAACATGGCATTCGTTTTCCAAAAGTAGTCATTTGTTTATTGATTAGTGTTACTACGTTTTCATCGCATTTCAATCTTTTTCGTCATCATGGATACGTTAAAAATTCGAGTAATTATGGAATATGAGTATCGTCGTGGCAGCAACGCGGCACAAGGGGCACACAACATCGACGTTTACGGAGCTAACACTACAAACCAACGCACCGCCTGTTATTGGTTTGCTCGCTTCCATTCTGGAAATTTCGACCTGAAAAATGAACTTCGCGGTCGTCCGAAGACTTTGGTCGACAATGACGAACTAAAGGCGATTGTGGAAGCCGATGATACACAATCTACGGCTGAATTAGCAGCAGCTTTCGACGTTAGCGTCAAAACAATATTGGTCCATTTGCGTTAAATTGGCAAGGTAAGAAAGCTTGACAAATGGGTGCTCCACGAACTCAATGATCGCCAGCGCGAAGTACGCGTCGAGACATGCCTTGCATTGCTCAACAGACACACAAATGAAGGAATTTTGAAACGCATTGTTACTTGCGATGAAAAATGGATTCTGTTTGATAACCGCAAGCGCTCAGCAAGTTGGTTGGATCCTGGTTCAGCACCTACACAATGCCCTAAACGAAAACTTACCCCTAGAAAAGTGATGGTCGCTGTTTGGTGGTCGAGCGCCGGTGTGATTCATCACAGCTTCTTACCAAACGGGGTGAGCATTACTGCAGATGTGTACTGTGAAGAACTGAACACAATGATGGAGAAGCTGGCACATCTCCAACTAGCATTGGTCAATCGCTCGTCTCCGCTGCTCCTGCACGACAATGCGCGACCTCATACTGCACAGCAGACGGTCTCCAAGTTGCAAGAACTGGGTTTGGAAGCTCTCCGTCATCCGCCATACTCACCAGACTTTGCGCCTACAGACTACTTCTTTTCCAGAATTTGGATAACTTTTTGGCGGGAAAGAAATTCAATACCCGAGAGGCAATACAAAATGCCTTTGAAGAATTTGTTGCCTCCCGTCCAGCTGATTTCTTTAAGAAGGGCATCAATAAACTGCCGCTGCGTTGGCAAAGATGCATTGATTGCATGGGTGATTACTTCGATTAATAGAAATAAAAAATACATGGAAAAAAATCGTTTAATTTTTTTCATACATAACGGCAATTTCATAGGTAATATGTAGTTTGGTCGAGTGTTTATAAATTCAGGTACATAATTCGAGCTTAAACCATACATACAAACTTCTTTGATTTTCAAATATACCAATATAAAACCCAATATCAAATTCATTTTCTCGTAATCTGCCGAAAAATCTCAGTGTGGACAGATAGATTGTGATACTGTTTCATAATAATTTTTGAAATACATGAGAACTCATGATTTCGTTCTAGATATTTTTTGTAACTTATAGAAACTAAACCAGGGATAAAAAATAGCCTCGGTTTTAAGCTTGGATAAACGCTATTTCTATTGTAATTTTCGTTCAAATGTCACGGCCACCTAAAACTTTCGGATTTATAATATGTATATACTATGATTTAACACGAGGTCAGTACTTGAAATTAAAACCCTTACGATCTATATTCAGCCTTTTTTTTGGGGTGGGTTGCGGTCGGCGCGCTCCTCGCTCCGTCCGGGGCGACAGAGGGGCGTAAGCACGCACTCTCGCAACCCACTGACCGGCCGACCACCGGAGCAGGGTGACTTGACATCAGTTGTCGGCCTGACGGAATACTCCCTATTTGGGGTACCCTCCCATCGACCGACGTCCCCCCTCGGGGAGGACGTCGGTCTTTCCTCACGCGGTTGGCCTCTCAGCGGGTGGCGGACTAATTCCCCGGTCACATCACCAGCGGCCTCGGCTAGGGCGGCATGAGGCGCAAGTATTCGCGCCTACGCCGCCCCAGTCGCCGGCGGCGGATCGCCTCATCGAGGCTACGCTCCTCGCGCAATCGATCCGCCGGCTCCTTCCGCGAGACTACTGCCTCGTAGAAGGCTGCGACCGCGTCCCAGTTCCTGACGCTGCCTACCATCGACCTGGCGATGGTAGGCAGCGTCAGGTCGGCACCGATGATTGCGACATCTATGTATATTCAGTCATGAAAAGTCACAAGACATCCTAAAATAATTTTATTTACAACTAGCAACCCGCCCTCGCTTCGCTTCGTTTATAGGTTATAGTCGTTTTACCCGCGTAGTTCCCGTTCCCGTGGGAATACCGGGATAAAATATAGCCTAGTTTACGCCCTGATATTATAGCTTTCCATTGGTGAAAGAATGTTTGAAATCGGTCCAGCCGTTTTGAAGATTACCCGGAACAACTGTTTGTTTTTTGCTGTTTTGTCTGTCTGTCTGTACAGACAGACAAAAATTTTTTATTTGCTATTTTAGGCATAGGTGTCGTGCAAATAACCGTGTGAGCATGAAAAAAGCCTATTATTTTGACATTACAAACAGACACTCCAATTTTATTTATTGGTATAGATGTGTAATACTCGCCTAAACATCAATAATCATTATATTGCACTAGCCTCTAGGTCGGCCAGCAGTTTGACTTAAGGTTTTATTTTGGCGTCTTCCTCAATGTTGCTCCTGCATTATTGGTATCCGACACTCAAGGGATAAACTGACAAGGATATAACGATATATTTTCTTTTTATAATTTTCTACTATGGATTTCATCTTACTTCCAAAAAAATTACGGTCCTTGTTGTCTTTTTGTTTATTTTTTTTTTCATTTGCTCGCTTCAGTGCACTATTACGATACCAATCTCTTGTTTCATACTCTGGTATTTCACTTATGCATACAGAAAAAACATACTTCGTCGAATTGATGATGATAACGTAACTTTGTATACATTAGTTAAGATGTATTTTCAAACAACAAAACAATGAATCATCATCGCAGCCCACATACGTCCCACTGTTGGGCTCGGGCCTCCTCCACAATGGGAGGGAATTTGACTTACTATACCATGCTGGTCCGACATGTTGATATAGGGTTTTATTTCGAGTTTTTCTTCTCTTGCACAGATGTTATGTGCATATTATATCCCATAGTCGTCTTTTACGACATCCACGGGCAAGATAGGGAGTGGTGAATAGTATTCTTACTCCGTCACACGGAAAACAATGAATAGTTTATAGAAAATACTTGTTAGATGCCCCGTCAAGTCTTCAGTCCAATTACAAGATATACTCAGTATTATTTGTATAGTATACTTTATTTTAACGACAACACCCTGCACCAAGAAAGTAAACCTTGTATTGCGAGGAATTTTACAAACATAACTAACGAACACAAATTACATTCAGACTCATAACAACAGTTTGTGGATCGCACAAAGTGTTGTGCGTGGGATTCGAACCCGCGAAACTGACCTCGTACGTCGGTATCTTAAGGGGGTATTTTGGTCTAGAAGCCTAAATCTTAGGCATTTTTCAAACTAGGATAAAAAACAAAATTAAAAACGTTTTTACTATGGATTTTTTTATATGATTTTATTGACATTTTAAGAATATAAAAACAAAATTAAAAAAAAATCAATAAATCGTTTCTATTCAAGCCGGTGAAGTGGGGGCTACAAAAAAAAAACGGCGCTTCCTGGTCGTCATGATGTCAACCCTTGTAGTGATCCAAATCAAACAAATTAAGAAAATTCTTCATTAGTAAAGATGTCGCTATGACCTTGACTTCTGCCAAATAAAAAAACGAAAATTCACAAAATGGCGTCGACATAAAAAAAAATTGTATCTCCCCTTTTTCGAACTTTTAAAATTACTTAAAATCAATTATTTTTTAAATCCAAGGCAGGGGTCATAGACAGATATATAAAGAAGATATATATAAAATTTCAAAGGAATCAGTCATGTAGAACTTGAGATATCATGTCAACCACCTCGAAAAAAGTAGTTTTGAAAAAACGCGTTTAAAGTTTAAGAAACGATTTCCGTAGAATAACTCGGATAATAACATTTAGTACTTTGGATTAATCGGCGATTCCAGATCCGATACTAAAAATGTTTTTTATTTCTTTTTTATCTTTGTTTGAATAATGCCTAAAACTTAGGCTTTCTAGACCAGAATACTCCCTTAACCATAACACCATCTGTACAGCCACGGTAGCTTTTTAATGAGATGCAGTATTAAATCTGTAGATAACGGAACGTTGTGTGTGTACCATGCATGACACACGATTACTGGTTTGTTGTTAGGAGATGTCACAAGTGGACGGATGCGGACTAAGCGGTGGCTCAGATGAAGATGACGAGTGTGCCTCATCACCAACCAGCTCACCGTATGATGAAAACGCTGATATCATTAAAAATGCTATGAGCGACGAAGTCACTAAACAGTTGGCAGCCGCCGGTAAGCAACCCATAGAATTTTTTATTTTTATTACATAGGTGGCAAATCAGCAAACAGTATGCCGGATGGTAAGTGTTGCTGCCGCTCAAGGACCTTTGCTAGGCCGCTGCCGTGAAGGAAGTGTGAATGCATGCTATGAGGTTTAGTGAAACTAAAGGCATCACTAAAACCCATCCCACGCAAACACCCTCAGAAAGTTCGGCTGCCGGCTCTGTCGCTCACCGAACGAAGCGCAGTAACAAATTGCTACTACTCAAACGTCGATTTTCTGCTCAGTGTGGTGCTTTCCCGGACGGACCGGCCCCCGACTAGAAAGTAAACTGTCAACAGTGTAGTCCTACCACGTGTAAATTTGTAAATTTTTTTTTTTTTTTTTTGTGTGTGTACAGCTGTTGGCCGCAGATGGCCTTGACAGCTTGACGCGGACTATGGGTGAGCGCTGAGGGCTCTCAACCCGGAGAAAGTATGCTAAGCGACATCGCCCAAGGGCTCCCCCTGTGGGGAACGGACCTCGGCTTGGGGCGTCGCTGGAGGCAAAGTGGGCGTGCCCACGTTTTTAGTAGTGACTTTTGCGCGACGCGGTTTTGCACCTCGACGGCGAGGGCGGAACCGCGGATATTTATTTGTTAAGGCCTCGCGGGCCGTGTAGGCTCTTTGTTGAGCGAGTGTGATATTGTCGTCCTCTTCGTCGAGGACGTGACGAGAACGTCGGATGGAACGTAAAACGATACCCGATCTTATATACAACTACTAGCAACCCGCCCCCGCTTCGGTTTCAGTCTTTCCTGCGTAGTTCCCGTTCCCGCGGGATTACCGGGATAAAATATAGCCTAGTTTACTCCCTGATATTACAGCTTTCCATTGGTGAAAACATTTTTGTAATCGATCCAGCCATTTTGAAGATTACCCGACACAAACATACAGACAGACAAAAATATAAAGGCATATGTATAGTGCAAATAACCGTGTGAGCATGAAAAAAGCCTATTATTTTGACATTACAAACAGACACTCCAATTTTATTTATTGGTATAGATAGATAACCCGAACTATAGATAAGTGAGATCGATTGATAAATGAATTTGGGTTCGAGACAAAGTCGGGGTTCAATTTTGCATTTAATAAATACAAATAATTGAGACAAGTAATTGGGCGAATAATTGTTTTGCGTGTGGTGACGAAGTAAGAATACAGTTCACCACCCCCTGTCTTGCCCGTGGGTGTCGTAGAAGACGACTAAGGGATGTAATTTGCAGATAACATCAATGCAAGAGAAGAAAAACGGCAGAACCATAGGGTTCAAGCGTGGTACAGTAGGACGATTTCCCTCTCAATGTAAAGGAGGCTCGAGCCCAGTAGTGGGACGTATATAAGCTGTGATGATGAATTTATTGAAACCACTCGTAAATACCACTCATATATTTAATAATAAGTGCCTGAAGTAGAACCATAATAAGGTTTTTCCAGAGTCAACATGGATCTTGGATTAAACGAACATCCTAGTACATGAAGCAGTCTTGGCTTATCTATGTGAATTTATTCGTAGGTCCAGTTGGCATGGCTGCTGCAGCCGCCATAGCATCATCCAAGAAACGCAAAAGGCCACACTCGTTCGAGACCAATCCATCTGTCAGAAAGAGACATCAAAACCGATTACTTAGGAAGCTGAGAGTAAGTGTCAGATTTTATAATAAGATCGACAGCCGCGCGTTTACGTTACCTCGAGTGTAGTTAGTAAAAAATATAATTTTTCGACAAAATTGACACGCCGTAACGGCGTTCCACAAAATGGCTGATTTCCATTTGATATTAAGATTATTGATATCATTTTTAGGGTTCCTTACCCAAACGGAACCCTATTATTAGTAATAAGGTTCCGTTCTTAGACTTCGCCGTCTGTCCATCCGTCTGTGTCACCAGGCTGTATCTCAAGAACCGCGATAGCTAGACAGTTGAAATTTTTACAAATTATATATTTCTGTTGTCGCTGTAACAAATACTAAAAACAAAACAAAATAAATATTTAAGGGGGGCTTCCATACAACAAATGCGATTTATTGCCCTTTTTTTAGATAATGGTACGGAACCCTTCGTGCGCGACTCCGATACGCACTTAGCCGGTTTTTAATTTTATTAAAATTTACTGTAGAAAGTAAAACTATTTGATATGTAAACAACTGTTGATGGATATAAGCGACGCTTTTCCATGTGATAAAGGAGTAAAAGAATACATTTCTCCACAACCTTCTTTTGAACCGAACTCGATGTAAGAAGAGGAGTGTTAAAAGTGTGACGTTAACGTCTGTCTGTCATCAGAGAAGCTCTCGAACATCAGAGATTTCGATGCGGATTTGCCATGGGTAACGTAAAAGACGAATCCTTGCATTGCGGGAGACTGCCATTTTTTAGTCAATTTGTGGTGTGATGAACCATACCTTGATGCTTCATTAATCTGCTTTCAGAATTCCCACTGGAAATTAAGCGTCGCTACCCCATATTATATTCTTAAAGCAACATCACATTTTCTTACTATTATTTTATATCAATCCGTATTCAATGTATCCAAGCTTCAGAAATAATCGGCAAACTAAAACCTAATAATGTATTTGCAGCAAACTATAGAAGAATTCGCGACTAGGGTTGGTCAGCAAGCCGTCGTGTTGGTGGCCACACCCGGCAAGCCGAACACCTCGTATCGTGTGTTCGGCGCAAAACCACTAGAGGACGTCGTGCGTAACCTTCGCTGCATGATCATGGAGGAACTTGAGAATGCGCTTGCTCAGCAGGTAAGCTGGCTTCGTTATTAAAACTATCATAGTTTCGATATAATGAAGTAATAATGAACTTTTTCTTGTTCTTAGCCCATTAAGCCATTAACGCCCCACTTTGGGACATAAGTCTTCTCAAGTTGAAGGTATTAGCATACTGCACTAAACTAGCCAGACGGATTGGCATGTATATAGAAATTATTGCATTTTGGGTTTTCTTATGTTATTCTAAAGTAGGGTTGTTACCAATATAAAATTTCGGACCTGGGTACAGATATTAAAATAACATTAGGTATATCCCTTTTTACATATGATTATTGATGAAATTTTCAGATAATACAGTAATATACTATACTGAAAGTGGTAGGACCACACTGTAGACAGTCTTTTGTCTGCAGTCGCGGGCCGGTCCGTCCGGGGCAGTACCACACTCTCGCAGAAGATCGACGTTTGAGTAGTAGCAATTTGCTGCTGCACTTCGTTCGGTGAGCGAGAGAGCCGGGAGCCCAACTTTCTGGGTGTGTTTGTGTGTGGCGGGTTTTGGTGAGGCCTGAAACCTGCGGTGGTGAGGTCTTGGTCGGGGTATTGAGCGTGAGGGGCTGGCATGGTGTACAGGGAGACCCGATGGGAATGGTCACCGCCGGCCACCTGCCAGTCAGCAGGGGACCCGAACCCAGGATCATCCTCCCTGGGAGGCTGTCCCACCAACCGGCGAAAATCCCGTTGGGTAGTCGTCGTGCCGGTGTGGGAAACCGGAGTGGACCTCGGCGGCTACACACGGGGGGGCATCGGGGGCCCTTCCGTGCTTCGTGTCAGCTCCTCACAACACTCACTCCTCGACCATGCACTATGCCCTGCCTTTTTTTTTTGGTATCACCGAACTCCGTTATACACATTCACACTCCCTTCCTCCTCTTTTTAAATTAAAAATCATGGCCAAGAAAGTTAAAAAGAGACGATTTTCTACGGCGGTCCCCTTATCCACATTTGATGTGGATTTTTGCAATATCAGGGGTTTACATAGCAATCTCGACGCCGTCCACCATCACCTCGAGACGGCGCGGCCTGCCTTACTCTTTTTAACGGAGACGCAGATAGGTGCTCCGGATGACATTTCGTACCTAAATTACCCCGGCTACGAGTTGGAGCATACCTTCCGTCGTAAAGCCGGGGTGTGCGTATTCATCCGAGGTGATATCTGCTGTCGCCGCCTTCGGGCCCTCGAACATGGTGACTTGTCAATCCTGTGGCTACGCGTAGACTATGGAGGGCTTACCCGCATCTACGCATGCCTCTACAGGTCCCATGGCAGTGATCCGGGGTCAATTCAATTATTTGAGAACGTCCAATGGGGGATTGACGAAATATTGGAGCAGTGTCCATCAGCGGAGGTGGTGGTTCTTGGAGTCTTCAACGCTCATCATAAAGAGTGGCTGGGGTCCCGAACCACTGACCTCCAGGGTCGACATCTCTTCAATATGGTCTCGGCTTATGGTCTCTCACAACTGGTGACACAGCCCACCCGTATCCCAGATATTGAGAGCCATGAGTCTTCTTTACTGGATCTTCTGCTGACTACACACCAGCACGGATATCAGGTAGTGGTTGAAGCGCCTCTTGGGTCTTCTGACCACTGCTTGGTCCGTAGCAGTGCCCCTGTTGTAAGGCCTAGTCGTTCTAAGGCGACTGGGACTCGCAGAGTCTGGCAATATAAGTCAGCAGATTGGGATGGACTGCGCGAGTTTTACGCATCCTACCCATGGAAGCGGCTTTGCTTCGCCTCTGGGGACCCTGGCGTCTGTGCGGACTGCGTTACCGAAACGGTTATTACGGGGATGGAATTATTCATCCCCAACACCAAAATACCCGTCGGTGGCCGCAGCCGACCCTGGTTTAACAAAACCTGCAGGACGGCTGCATGCCAGAAACAGTCCGCATATCGGGCCTGGAATAGGGCCAAAAAATGCCAGGACCCGAACGCCAAAGAGGTGAAGCGGAAATTTAACGCCGCTTCTAGATCTAGTAAGAAGGCTATTGCCAGAGCCAAGGTGGAACATGTTGCCAGAATTGGCGAGCGATTGCAAAGCTATCCCGCTGGGAGTCGTGCATTCTGGTCGCTCGCCAAGGCTGCACAAGGCAACTTCTGCCAGCCCAGTCTCCCACCACTGCAGAAACACGATGGTAGTCTGGCCCACAGCGCAAAGGAGAAGGCCGATCTTCTAGGTCAATTCTTTGCCTGTAACTCGACTTTGGATGCCGGAGCTGCCACACCACCTACCATCCCACGGTGTGAAAGCTCACTGCCCGAAATCCGCATCACGCAGCGAGCGGTTAGGCGGGAGCTGCGGCTTTTAGACGTCCATAAGTCGAGTGGACCGGATGGCATCCCTGCAGTGGTACTAAAGACGTGCGCCCCTGAATTGACTCCCATCCTCACGCGCCTATACCGACTTTCCTACGCTACTAATAGGGTTCCGTCTTCGTGGAAGGTAGCCCATGTCCACCCGATCCCTAAAAAGGGAGACCGGTCTGACCCATCGAATTACAGGCCAATTGCGATAACATCCTTGCTCTCCAAGATAATGGAGAAGGTTATAAACCGCCAGCTTCTGCAGTACCTTGAGGATCGCCAGCTTATCAGTGATCGCCAATACGGCTTTCGTCATGGTCGGTCGGCTGGTGATCTTCTTGTGTACCTCACACACCGTTGGGCAGAGGCCTTGGAGGGCAAGGGTGAGGCGCTGGCGTTCAGCCTAGATATCGCAAAGGCGTTCGATAGGGTCTGGCACAGGGCACTTCTATCGAAGCTACCATCATACGGAATCCCCGAGGGACTCTGTAATTGGATTGCCAGCTTTTTGGATGGTCGGAGTATAAAAGTCGTCGTAGATGGCTCCTGCTCCGATACCATGACCATTAATGCTGGTGTACCATAAGGCTCGGTGCTCTCCCCGACGTTGTTTATCCTGCATATCAATGACATGCTCTCTATCGAGAGTATGCGTTGCTATGCGGATGACAGTACGGGTGATGAGCGGTACACTGAGCAACGGAATATCCCTCGGAGTATTCAGGAAAGAAGGGTTCAACTTGTGTCTGAAGTCGAGCGCTCTCTGGGGCGGGCCTCGGAATGGGGTGAACGGAACCTAGTCCAGTTCAACCCCACAAAGACACAAGTTTGCGCGTTCACTGCAAAGAAGGACCCATTTGTCATGGCGCCTCAGTTCCAAGGAGTAACTCTTCCAATTTCTGAGAGTGTTGTCAAAATATCGAGCAAAGTCCAGTTTGGGAGTCATTTGGAGGACAAAGCCAAATTGGCAAGCAAAAAGTTGGGTGTCCTGAACAGAGCCAGGCGGTACTTCACACCGAGACAGCGTCTTGTGCTATACAAAGCACAAGTTCGTCCTCATGTGGAGTACTGCTCACATCTCTGGGCAGGTGCGCCCAAATATCAGCTAGACCCACTTGACTCCCTGCAAAGACGGGCTGTTCGAATCGTCGGGGATCCCAATCTTACGGACAGATTGGAGTCGCTGGAGCAGCGGAGAGACTTTGGGTCACTCTGTGTACTCTACCGACTCTTTCACGGGGAGTGCTCCGAGGAACTGTTTGACTTGGTACCACCGTCACCATTCTACCAACGTACCACTCGACATCGCAGCAGGGTTCATCCATTTCACCTGGAAACGTTATGGTCTTCAACTGTACGTTTCCAGCGATCATTTCTCCCACGTACGTGCAAGCTCTGGAATGAACTACCTGCTGCTGTGTTTCCCGAGCGCTATGACATGTCCTTCTTTAAACGAGGTTTAAGAAGAGTATTTCCTTCACGGTAGGCAGCGGCCTGGCTGTGCCCCTGGTATTGCAATGGTCCATGTGCAGCAGTTTCACTTACCACCAGGTGTGCTGCTTGCTCGTTTGCCACCGTTGGCAATAAAAAAAAAAAATAATATACAGGGTGTATCAGGTTATGGGGCAACTGTTCGAATATGTTGTAGTTTAACGGTCATAGATCGTAATTAGAATGTACATTACACAAAAAACAATATAACATAAAAGTTATAGTGATTTCAAAAAAATGTGTCGAAGAGTCTATGCCTTAAATGTTACGTATTATGTAGGCATGTACAGACAGAATACATGTAGGCATGTAAAGCTTCGACAGTATAAATTCATTCAGTAATACCTAGAATTACGCAAACGTTTCAATGATATACTCAGTGCCAGATAACGTGGCAAAAGACGACCTTCACCTACCTTCACCACGATATCTTAAAATGCAAAAAAATCTATCGCTTACCATACATATCTATCGAAAAGTTGTATCGCAAAATTCTCTTGGTAGATGCCTACCAGGAAGCAACATTACAAACAGCACAACCCAAAATTTTACGAAATCTAGTAAAATTACCATAGAAAATATATGTTTTTAATATCCTATAATCATGTATTTCATTGTTCTAAAATACCAGATTAACCTGTAACTGGTGATATTTCATTATTTTATAAATAATATCATTGATAACAATGCCAAATTACTTTCAAATGTCTGAATATCAAAAGTTTTTAAGTAACATTAAAATTAAAGTACCGAGAATATTTATATAAATTCAATATAATATAGATCCTATAATTAAATACGTAATTAGCTTCGAAGAGTTACGTAACGACCAAAAAATGCCAAGTTTTAAGTTATGACACATTTCTTTCAACTCATTTTACCGTCAGGTGTAATAAACCTAAAGGGATCGCACAAGTAGATGCAAGATTTTAGGTTATGTGTATCAAACATAAAATCTTTTCTTAACTGATTTTAGCGTCAGGTGTACGAGATCAGTGGCGTCGTGTGGCCCAGTCGCCATTTTGTTTGACATTCCGTGTGGAGCACGTAAAAGATATTGAAAAAAAAATGATGGGCCTCGATGACAGTATATATCGAAAGATTGATGCATTCATAATTCATGTATCAGACAGCAGTGATAGTAACAGTAGTGGAAGTGACAGTCCAGAACTATAGATTTTTGTAAAGTCATAAATAAATTATTTTAGTATATTATTTTACCTCACCTGACGTATTTAACAAAAAGTTAGCCTTTTTTTTGTGGGTGGGCTGCGGTCGGCGCGCCTCCGCACCACTCCGTCCGGGGCGACAGAGGGGCTTAAGCACGCAACTCCCGCAACCCACCCGAAAACCACCTCGCCTTCGTCGTCGGGCCGACCACCGGAGCAAGTTTACTTGTCGTCAGTGGTCGGCCCGACGGAATACCCCCTACGTGGGGTATCCTCCCATCGACCGACGTCCCCCCCCCTCGGGGAGGACGTCGATCTTTCCTCACGCGGTCGGCCTCTCGGCGGGTGACGGACTAATCCCCGGTCATGTCACCCGCGGCCTCGGCTAGGGCGGCATGAGGCGCAGGTAGTTGAGCCTGCGCCGCCCCATTCGCCGGCAGCGGATCTCCTCATCGAGGCTGCGCTCCTCGCGCAGACGATCCGCCGCCTCCTTCTGTGAGATCACTGTCTCGCAGAAGGCTGCGCCCGCGTCCCAATTCCTGACGCTGTCGACCATCGCCCTAGCGATCCGGCCGGCAGCGTCAGGTCGGCACCGATGATTGCGACGAGTTCACGGCGCTGCGTGGCCCAAGCGGCGCAGGCCTCGAGCGTATGCTGCGCCGTGTCCTCGTCGCAATCGCAGTGGTGGCAGGACGGTGTACTCTCCCTCCTTACGACCTTGTGCAGGTATTTGGCGAAGCTCCCATGCCCCGTCAACACCTGCACTAGTCGGAAGGAGAGCACCCCGTGCCGCCTTTCTAACCACTGCATCAGCACCGGCCGGAAGGCCTCCACGATTCGCACCCCGAACCGAGGCCTCTCCAGCCGGTCTGCCCAACGGGCAATCACGTCTCGGCGGGCGTCGACGTGCCAGGCGGTGAGGTCCCTCAAGGAAACAACACCGCCCTCCCCGCGCACCCCCGACACCAAAAAAAAGAGTTAGCCTTAAGATAGGTTAGCTATCAGTTTCATGCTAGGGCAGTGGTAAGGTAGGTAACGTGTACGTATGCTTTATTATTGCACGTGTAGGTGTTTAATAATTTCTTAATTAAAATTCTAAACAAATTACACGCAGACAAATGTTTGTAACCTCTGTACAGTCTAGACACCTTCACCACGGTATTACAACGATAAGACGGTTTGTATGGAAAGCGATAGAATTAGCGATAAATTACTTGGATTTGATGATATCGTGGTGAAGGTCACCAAATGACCTCTTTTGCCATGCTATTTGGCAAACACTATAGTGTAGGTTTGTACCTACGAGCGGCGAGCGGTCAACGGTCATAGACCGATCAGCTGTTTTAAAGCGAAGTTTGTTTTGTTTATGTGAATGTAATCATTGATTTATTCAATTTCTAATGAACATTTAACAAAGTATGAATATGTTGCGTATTAAGTATCATTGACTTTATACATTTCAATCAGATTTACACGAAAAAGCGACGACAAAATTGAAAACTTTACATGTTTCTAATTCCTTAACGAATCGATATTTTTCGTTCAAATTTTTTTCATGGGTTCCTACCACCATTGCCTAGCTCCCTTTTAGTTGCCCCATAACCTGATACAGCCTGTATATTCCATATTATTGTATTAACTGAAAATTTCGGACAATTTCGATTGCGGTTATTGGTGTTTTAGGGAATAGTAAAGTAGACAAATAACTCTGGTGATTATATTCTCCTTTTGAAGATGATTACGTTTAGCCTGTCAGTTTTTCTAGTTGAAAGATAAATCGTCGTAACTTATATTAGTACAGACATTTGATATTTTTACCTGGAAAGTTTGCCGGGAGTTTTGAAAATGGACAATTTTATAGATTTTGACGTGCTCTTTCCGAATTTCAACTTTGCCACCTCGTATCCTTGCCGCTCGCGTCGCCATATTGGAAAAATGTCGCCTAAAAGCAGTTTTTTGATAATAACTCCTTGCCGACGCATTTCACAGGAAAACATATTTATACAAAATAATTGTATAGGAAATTTCCTACAATTTATGTCTTAACCTTTTTTTTTCTAAAATCAATAGTTTCGGCGTACGGGCCCGTAAACCATTATACATAAACGCTAACGCGTTATCATCCTTTTAGCTCATATGCTTCCCACTGTTGGGCTCGAGCCTCCTCCACATTAGGGAGGAGATTCACCTTACTATATCATGCTGGTCAGACAGGTTGATATAGACTTTATTCTTATACAGACATAGAGATTATTAAAAAGTTTTACATCAGTTTCGATAACGTTTTTGGATGTGTAGCTTATGGTGAGTTTTAGTGACGTCTTTAGTATCACCGAACCTCATTGCACGCATTCACACTCCCTTCACTTTCTTCACGGTAGGCAGCGGCCTTGCAAAGGTCCATGAGCGGCAGCAACGCTTACCATCAGGTATACTGTTTGCTCATTTGCCACCGTTTGCAATAATAAAAAAAAAGTATTTTATTACGGACTAGCGACTCGGCCTTACTTCGCTACGATTTCATTGGCTTTGCTGTCGCATTTTAAATATCCAATATCTACTAAAATATGTATTACTAGCAATCCGCCCTCGCTTCGCTTCGGTTATAGGTTATAGTCGTTTTACTCGCGTAGTTCCCGTTCCCGTGGGAATACAGGGATAAAATATAGCCTAGTTTACGCCCTGATATTATAGCTTTCCATTGGTGAAAGAATTTTTGAAATCGGTCCAGCCGTTTTGAAGATTACCCGGAACAAACAGACAGACAAAAAATTTTTAATTGCTATTTTAGGCATAGGTGTCGTGCAAATAACCGTGTGAGCATGAAAAAAGCCTATTATTTTGACATTACAAACAGACACTCCAATTTTATTTATTGGTATAGATGGTACGTTCCCGCTGTCCATGACACATGAAATCAATCAGGCAAAATTTTATAGGGTTTTTTTCTGAGAGGAAAAATAAGTTATTCTTTATATAGACAACTACCCGGTAGTAAAATATCAAAATCGGTCCAGCCGTTTTGAAGATTACCCGGAACAAACAGACAGACAAAAAATTTTTAATTGCTATTTTAGGCATAGGTGTCGTGCAAATAACCGTGTGAGCATGAAAAAAGCCTATTATTTTGACATTACAAACAGACACTCCAATTTTATTTATTGGTATAGATGGTACGTTCCCGCTGTCCATGACACATGAAATCAATCAGGCAAAATTTTATAGGGTTTTTTTCTGAGAGGAAAAATAAGTTATTCTTTATATAGACAACTACCCGGTAGTAAAATATCAAAATCGATCTAGCCGTTTTTAAGATTACCGGAACAAACTGACAGAAAAAAAACATTTAAACTGATTTTTAGGCATAGCTATCGTGCAAATAACCATGTGAGCGTGAACAAACTACTATTTGACATAACAAACAGACACTTCAGTTTTATTTATTTGTTTCTATATGTGTGATATAGACTAATATTATGGAGTTTTATAACATCTCTATTCTAAAATATACTTTTATTGAAATCCTATAAATTTTATGCACTCTAGAGATAAGCAAGTTAGGGTTCGTTGATCTGGAATATCTCCTCAATAGCAATCAGAGTTGATGAAGTATGACTTGAACAGAACTGGAGTGAGCATACAAATGATTATAACAAGGTTCACAGTACATACGCTATTTTTACTATCGACGAGTTTTTTTTGGGAACAGGCTATGGTATAGTCACACCCCTCCCGAACCGCCCGGGGGGCGCGAGGGGACAGCGGGCGACCCCATAACCTGTCGTACACGTACTTCTCTTCGCCATGGGCGCGGGTCCCTGGTACCCGTCTTTTTCATCAGTGGCACTATAGATATAACTTTGACTTTCGTTTAAAATACGCCGAAACGCCAAAATGTTGGTCACAATCGCAATATCGTTGTTACTGAAAGTAGCGTATGTGCTAATCCACTAAGGGCGATGGCGATCTTATATCATAGATATAGAATAGTATGGATTGATAGATGTATTAACATTATATTATCTAAGTGCTGATGGCTACTCTAGTAGTTAACTTGGGAGCCGGTGCCGTTTGTGGGATCTGTTCTAGCCATAATCTTTTGCATTTTTTGAGAGCTCACAAGCGACACTCGATTATGAGTTAATTATTAGAACAGCCATCACTCGTCTCAACCATATTTGAGGAAGGGAGCCACCCGCATCGGTAATAAAAAAAAGAGCGTGCGTACAAAGTACGCATGTCGGAAAAGAAACTTCTTTGGTGCCACGTGTTATTTATCAATATAATAAAAAAAATTGTACTCTCTGTCTCTTGATCCCTACTCTCCCTCCATGGCTATGTTCGCCCTTTCTCAATCTCTCTCTCTCAATTGCTCTCTCCCTCTTCTTGGACAAAAATGTCCCAAATTTTCGTGCCTTTAAATTGCGTTTCATGCGTAAAAATTTTACCTGCATGCGCGCAAAGAAGTTTCACTTCATATATGTTTAATGTATGTTGATCGCCATCGCCGTGTCGGGGTAGCGTTAAGTGAGAAGGCCGCCAGTCGACAGCCCGGTGTGGGGCCCGGCTATCGGGTGGCGGCAGTGGCGGGCTATATAACGAGCGTCAGTTCGGACTGGGCGGGGGCCCGCAGGCACCGCCGCCGCCGCAGGACGACCCATCGCTGTTCGAGCTGCCACCGCTGATCATTGACGGGATACCAACACCAGTCGAAAAGATGACGCAGGCGCAGCTGCGCGCCTTCATACCACTCATGCTCAAGTACTCTATGGGTCAGTATACATATATTGTAATCATCATCATTATCACAGCTTGTATTTGCCCCACTGCTGGGCTAGAGACACAAAGCCGGGGACGGTCCCGGCACAGTGAGAGGTAAATTTACCAAATATACCGCGCTGGTTAGACGGGTTGTTATTTTAGATTTAATTTCGACTTTTCCTTTTTTTGCAGGGGTCATGTGTATATATCGTACTTTCGGGTGGTGGTAGACTAAGAATACAATTCACCACCGCCTATCTTGCCCATGGGTGTCATAAAGATGACTAAAAGCTATAACATCTAAGAGAAAACGACATAATACCGTATGTCAACACGTCTAACCAGCGCGGTGTAGTAGGTCAATTTGTCTCCCATAGCGAATGAGGCCTGAGCCCAACAGTGGGACCAATGTGGGCTGAGATGATACTTTCCAATCAAGCCACTTTGGCACCCACTCGTAGCTAATTTCTCATTGTCACTAAACTTATTGCTAAAATAGGACTTTGAGTTCGTTGGAGTAATTGGAGCTGGAGCTAGTAATCTATTTTTTCGTTGACAAAATTTGCAGTGCGTGGTAAACCGGGCTGGGGCCGCGAGTCCACACGCCCTCCGTGGTGGCCTAAGGACCTCCCTTGGGCCAATGTACGTATGGACGCCAGAACTGAAGATGAGAAACAAAAGGTGAGGCTGACAATAATTCAAATTCAAATCATTTATTATGCATAGACTCCGAGAGGGCACTTACATATTGTCAATTTTACAAAATAAAATTAAATTATCCAATAAAAATAAACTACCACCGGATCGGAACGCGACCGCTACTGAGAAGATCCGGCAAGAAACTCAGCGGGCGTGTCTATTATTTTAATTTTTTTTTTCCTTCTTACTAGATATAATTTGTGTACAAGTTTTTTAAGTTTTTTAATTATTTTCCATATCTGTCACACAACTGAACGGGTTTGTATAGGGTTTTGTTTCGAGTTTCCCTTCTCTTGCAGTGATGCTATCTACTTTTTTTTATTGTCTATGGTGGCAAACGAGCAAGCAGCATATCTGATGGTAAGTGATTTTGCCACACATGGACCTTTGCAATACCGGGGCACAACTAGGCTGTTGCTTACCGTTAAGAAAATACTCTTAAACATCGTTTAAAGAAGGACTTATGAGGTACCCATGGAAACATTAGGGTGATGACCGAGATGTAAGCGTGTCTTTGAAAATTAAGAGGCAAAAGAAGGTATATCCCATAGGGCACGAGGATAGACCAATGAATTATGGTTAATGGGATTTATATCGTGTATCTTACTACTTGTTCCGTGTGGTTACGGACTAAGACTACAATTCACTCCCTCATGGATGTCGTAAAAAACAACTAACGAATATCTATAATATGTATAATTATTATCTATGCAAGAGAAGGAAAACTTGAAAAACCCTTACACGTTTAATGGTATGATACTATTACACGGTATGATAATTTCCCTCCTAGTATAGAGAAGGCTCGAGCTCTACGGTGGGGATGTATAGGAGCTCAGTTGATGATGATTTTATTACTTACTAGCAACCACTCGCTTCGGTTACAGTCGCTTTACCCGAATTTAGCTGTTCCCGTGGGAATACCGCGATAAAATATAGCCTAAGTGACTCCTTATATAGACAGCTACCTGGTGTAAAGTAAAATATTATCAAAATCGGTCTAACCGTTTGAAGATTACCTCAAACAGAGGGGCATAGGTGTCGTGCAAATAACCGTGTTAGCATGAAAAAAAAACCAGTATTTTGACAATTTAATTTTATTTGTATAGACACTTTAATTTTATTTGTATAGACAAGCTTCCTATATTTCGTAATTGTTACATGCGCCATGATCACGTAATGTTAAAGTGAGTTTTAGTGACCATAATAAGTAGTTTCATTATCATCATTATAACCCATGAATGCCCAACAGCCACAATAGGTGGGAAATTGACCTACTATATACCACGCTAGTCAGACGGTTTGGTATACCCTTTTTTAAGTTTTCCTTCTCTTGTAATGATCTTATGTGCATATTATCCCTTAGCCGTCTTTTATGACACCCATGGACAAGACAGGGGGTGTTGAATTATATTCTTACTCCATCACCACACGGAAATAGACAAAAAGATACATGAAAATTTAGTGAGAAGATTTTTGTGACGAGTGTTACAGTAATGCGTTGATGATATTTCAGATGTCGTGGACGCATGCACTGCGACAGATCGTGATCAACTGCTACAAGTACCACGGGCGGGAGGATCTACTGCCCGCTTTCAATGAGGACGATGACAAAGGACCGCCCACACAACCCGTCAGTATTGCCTATATATTATTTCTCATCATGAGGAAGGATGAAAGACATGTGACCAGGCGGGGTTATCAATATGATGACGGATGGACGTAAGAAGCGTGGGACACCCAAGAAGATATATATGGATGGATTCTGTGAATGAGGATATGCGTATGAAAGCAGTGAGTAAAAATATGACGGCTGATAGGAGACTATGGAAGGGAAGAACAGATTGTCGACCCTACTTAGTGAGATGAGAGCAAGCAAATGATGATGATATGCTATAATATTTTTTTTTTGGGTGGGCTATGATCAACATATACGCCGACCATTCCGTCTAGGGCGACAAAAGGGCGGTGCACGAGCCAATAACCCACTGTGTTCCATATATGCAATAACAAAAACTTACTCTTTACTAATTAAATTTGTTGCGTGTTCAAGGAAAATTTTCGTTTCACGGTATTGCCTGGGATTACATTTTTATTTAATAAGTTTATTGAATAATATTTATACATAAGTTATAGAACTAAATTGATTATACTTCTTATTAACGCTATCATACGGAATGCTGCCCTGGATTTGGTAACAATATCACACAAATGTTTATTTTCTATGATGTTTCCTATACAAAAACACAAAACACCAAAATAACTGCAATATGTAATGGCGATGAGCGATATGTGGTATACGTGCAACAGATATCAGCCTGCATGCCGAACGCTAACGCCAACTCTTCAGGGTCGAGTGGATCTCGCAACTCACAATCGGCGGCAGTTCTGTCCTCGCAGCAGGCCGTCTGCATTGATCAGATGACTTTAGCTGATGTTGATGTAATTATATTAATATCTGTCATCGATCGATGGCGTACTGGTCCAAGTAGAGGCCTTCCATACCGAGTGTCGATGATTCACAAATAATTATCTTGATTCTGGATATGTTTAAAGTAAAAATTCTTATCGGCGTTTAGGTATAAATCTTGTATAACAGGGGAACTTTACAAATATACAATTAAGGGACACAAATAACACCAATACTTTTGGCATCCATATCTGTTTGATGACAAAATATAAATACAATCCACCACTACCTTGCCTGTGGATTTCATAAAACATGTCTAAAGGATACAATATGCATATAACTTCTATTCAAGAGAAGGCAAACTCAAACTAAAAACCTATACCAATCCGTCTGACCAACATGGTACTATACCATGTTGGTCATGTCATTATCCCTCCTATGGAGGAGGCTCGAGCCCAACAGTGGCATATGAGCCGGTATGAACTTGGAACTGATTTTTGTGAATCACATTGTTCTGTTAGATAATAGAATTCATGACATTTTCTTACGCTTAATACATTAAATGGTTTCCCCTCCGCATTTAAAGCCTCCCAGCGATTATAATACAACATTTTAATGAAAAACGCAATAATGTGTGAATACGCGCAATAGATAATAGTTATTACACATAGCTGCCACATTATCTGACTTGGTAATGCAGTTGAAACCATATCTAATAGAATTGTAATGACTGCAATTAAGAATTGGATATAATGATTGCTGTTATTATGTGTACTTAACGTCGAGCCGCTCACGATCCCCATCATACTTCAGTAGTTGAGAGCTTTGTAATGAATACATGTAAATGTAGTGTAAACTCTCTTGATATTATACAACATATCTGTAAATCTTACTTACAATGTACTCGCCCGCTTACGGTTAAAAAAAAAACCCTATACAAATAGTGTTCGGGTAATCGTAGCACTCTCGTGAGCTAAAGATAACACAGCGTGTGTGTTTTCCCGCAGGCAACTTGTTAATTAACCCAAACGAATATGAACACTATAAATTTATATTTAAAGCAATTTTAAATAGGTAACTTTTTTTTTTCACATTTCTCTTACGAGAATAGAACGATCATTAATTTTATCTATAATTAATGTAAAATTTTCATTTAAAATTGCATACCCAATAGATTTTACTGTCTGTATAATTTAATGTTATTGTTGTCACTGTACATTCCTCAGATGTCACAGTACGCGCCGGCGGTGTTACAAACAATTACGAATCCAGACGGAACAGTATCGCTGATCCAGGTGGACCCCAATAACCCAATCATTACATTGCCCGACGGCACCACGGCACAAGTGGTATGTTCCAAAAATTTATAATTCTTTACTACTTAATTTAATTTATAATTCTTTACTTTTTCAGTGAAACCTTTTTTCACTAAACTAAACATCCTTACCCTTCCTAGTGTGGTAATATACCAGGTGGCTATTTATGTCAGAAAAAACATATTAAAGTTTTCCAAACCAAGCCATAAGCATTCGTATTTCACAAGATACCGTGATAACTTATCAGCCGTAGCAAGAACACTCACTAAGTCAGAGAAGACAACTCATGTTATGGGCCCAGCGGTGTACAATAAACTGCCTACACCGATAACTTCCGCTCCTAGCCTCCAAACCTTCAAGGTCCGACTAAAGCGGTGGCTCGTCAGGCAGGCATTCTATACGTTTGACGAATTTTTGAAAATGTAGACAGTACTCAACGCGGATATTGTTTACGTTTCTTAATTACTATTATTGTTACTCTTTGACATTGTTACTTATCCTTTTATAATTGCTGGTAACCTAATATTGTTAAAATGTAATCATCTTTACCATATTTATAATGACATGTAAGAAACCCTTACCAATAAATGAGTTATGAGCTAGTTTTAAGTATTACAGATTTTCTTGCTTATATTGGCTTTTCATGCGGTGACTGAGTAAAGAATAAACGACTAAGGGATGTGATATACATATAACATGAATCCAGAGTGGTAAAGCTCAAAATAACACTCTCTACCAACCCAAACCAAGTGAGGGCAACGCCCCCGGGGGGCGTCGGGGAGAAATGGTATCTGAAAAGATAACCTCCCTAAGCTGGCCACGGACGGCAAGGAAGTCTGTATCAGTGGTCGGCCCAATGGCGAAGGAGGAGAGGAGGCCCAATGCGGTAGGTTATGGAAGGCGCGCTGCCTCTTCGTCACCCCGGACGCCACGGACGATGTCCAGTCAGACCATAGGCCGCCCAAAAAAATGAAACCAACCCATCTGACCAGCGTAGTCTCCTCAACATTGGAGGAGGCTCATTGTCCAACAACAGGACATCTATGAACAGAGTTGATGATGATTCAATTAAATAAAGAAATTTGATCGTTACATATCTGGTAATGCATTAAGATTACTACTTGCCTAATAAATCTAAGTTTCCATTATTTCAAGGGTTTGCTTTTCTTATTTTTCGTTTAGTCATTCTCACTGAAAGGTCTCTGCTTGCAATAGTTGTTTAGAGGTCAAAGGGGTGGTGAATTGTAGTTTTAGTCTGTCGCCACACAAAGACAGTTTCTTACTTTTAATCATTCTTAAAGTCTTTCTCAAAAATATACATATCCTTACTAATATTATAAATGCAAAAGTAAGTTTGTTTGTCACGCTTTCACACCTAAACCACAGAGCCGATTTCAAAATTTCTTTCACCAAAGGAAAGCTATAATATCAGGGAGTAACATAGGCCCTATTTTATCCCGGTATTCCCACGGAAACGGGCACTACGCGGGGAAGGCGACTGAAACCGAAGCGAAGCGAGGGCGGGTTGCTAGTATATTTATATATAAACAATGCAATGTCCGTGTGGTGACGGAGTAAGAATACAATTCACCACCCCCTATCTTGCCCGTGGCTGATCGTACGAGACGACTAAGGGATATAAAACGCATATAACATCTATGCAAGAGAAGGAAAACTCGAAATAAAACCCTATACCAACACGTCTGACCAGCGTGGTATAGTAGGTCAATTACCCTTCCATTGTGGAGGAGGCCCGAGCCCAACAGTGGGACATATTTGGGCTGAAATGATGATGAATGATGATAATGAATGCAATGTTTTGTAAATATAGATACACAGTGGCGAGGGTGGTACTGGAGTTGTGCAGACACTTGACGGCGAGGGCACTGTCGCTGTGGACCTCAGCGCTGTAGCCGAGGCGACACTCAATCACGACGGACAAATCATACTCACAGGAGAAGATGGACACGGTACAAATAACAAAATAAATATACTCCATTTGTAAAATACTTGTTTATGTTCTGGGTGGTTTGTCACCTCTTACTAGAATAAACCTCCCCAACTAAAGAGTAGCAGAGATTTACTGTGATGATCCTAATAGAATATACAGTAACACTCGCTTGGGAAACTGATGATGGCAACTACATTCTTCTATCCACTCACCAAACACGGCGACTATGGCATTAATTTCTCTCAGGTGACCCTATTTCCAACAGTGGATGTTTAAGCTTTAGTAGGAAATATAACTGTGGTTGTATATATTAATTTCTGAATGTTATTTTTTGTGTTTATACATTCTCTACTATAATACTATACCAACATTAATGTTTGATACACTGTTTGAAATATTGTCCCTTTTATAAGATTGAAAGTTAGTATATATCTCAAAATCAATGTTTTCATTAAAAATATTATTTAAAACGTATATATGCGGTGGAAATTGACTCGAATAAATTTTGAAAAATAATATTATATGAAAAAAATGTCGATAACAAATCCTAGTGTGATTTTCATAAAAACATACTCCTAAAATGAAGAAATCATAAAATAACCAGATAGCTACGAGTAAAAGGGAAACACGCATCCAACTATACAGAATATTCACACTGCCCTTTTAAAAAGAAAAAAAAAACAAGTATTTTATTTGATTATGTTATATACAACATTCACTAAACTTGCACTGTGTCTATTATCATTACAGGTTATCCGGTATCAGTGTCTGGTGTAATCACAGTGCCTGTATCGGCGTCCGTGTACCAGTCTATGGTGGCGTCCATGCAGCAACAGGAGGGTGGAGGCGTTTGCGTCACACCACTAGTACAGGTTCGACTGCGGGAGCGCACTCACATACGTGTCGCCACTGAGGCGTAAATTCGTAAACAACAACACTCTTACCCCACCGGGTCATGTACTGATGGGCAAACACTTTTAAATTACTTATTTAGAATAATCATTTGACAACTTGAAATAAGACCCTATATCAACCAGGGTGATATAGTAGGACCATTTCCCTCCTATTGTGGAGAAGGTTAAACGGGGTTTAAGAAGAGTATTTTCTTCACTGTAAGCTATGCCCCTGATATTGCGAAGATCCATGTGCGGCAGTGTCACTTACCATCAGGTGTACTGCTTGCTCGTTTGCCACTCGTTGCCAATAAACAAAAAAAAAAGTAGGCTTGAGATGGGCATGTAGGCAGTAATGGGGTATATATGAGCTGTGATAAAACCGTAAAAACTGTTCTGCCCAGGGATGCAATCTCCGCATTGTCGTCAACCATTTTACTCAGGCTGACTTGCCTCTGTTTGAGACTTCCTCCACAACACGAAAATAAATTGGCTTAAATTAACCCTGTTGATCAGAAGAGGCTGATGGTATAGGGTTTCCATGTCGAATTTACCTCTTGCATCAATGTTATCTTCATCTCGTAAATGAGGTTATTGTGGAGGAATTTTATGATTGTATAATTTTATGATTTATTAAAATTCGTAGATTGGTTCTTCATATATTCTTTTCAGTATTATTCATTCGTCATTTACTCATCAGTACATGGCCTATATTTTTTTTTGTTCACTAAGCTTGCCTGAGTAGCCTTGCTTGTGTGTTATGTCTGTGTGATTTTAATTTGTAATGAATTCTCATAGCTAGCTGTAAGATTTTGTTAAAATACCTGCTATGCTCATATATTTTATTCTAGATAAGAGTTGAATTTTAACTTTATATATTATTCATGTGAATGAATGTTATATTTGTGTGAGGACGGAGTTAGATTAAAATTCACTACGCTCGTTTTCTGCCCTTGTCTATCGTAAAAGACAACTATGGAATAATACATAGGTAACATTTATGCAATATAGCATCTTATGTAAAATGCAAGGAAGAAGTGAAACAAGTGCCTATTCGAACTCAACTGATCACTGTGATATTATAATCAATCAATATCATTTCCACTGGGGTGGAGGCAGGCGCCCAGCCATGAAAAAACGTATGTGGGTTAGAAAGATGAATCGAAAGAACTATGTAAGAAACAAGATCGAAAACACATTGAATCCATTGTCCAAAGAAATTCTGATAATATGAAAACTTGCTAAAATGGTGGGAGTGAAACTATTAAATGTAATAACTATGTTAGTTTTATTGACAATAATATTTAAATCCTAATATTGTGAATATAAATTCATTAATGCCTATTCAATTTGTGTCCGTTAATTATATGTTTGTAAAGTCCCCCGCAATACAAGGATTATTTCCTTTGTGCAGGGTGTTGTCTTAAATAAATATAAAATAAAATCCTAAATTTAATTTCAAACGCAAGCAATTACAATTTGGCTGTCTCTAAGCCTCAACCAAAAGACAAAAGCTATTTCAGAAACTTATTTTTAAAAGTAACCAAATTCAACCATCCCATTTGATTTACTGACATTTAATAAAGAGTTTCTATATCTCTAAAACTCATTACGGAATTTAAAGGTGACCATTATAGAATAAACTTTTTTCAAACGAGGATATATTTAGACACATTCGCAAAATATGAACTCACAAAATGGCCAGACCTTCTTTTACTCATCATCATCTCAGTTCATGTATACATATGCTGGGCCTAAGTCTTATCCACAATAAGGGGGCATTTGACCTATTGTACCACACTGATCAGATGGGCTTATATAGAAACTTCTCTTGAGTTTTCCTTCTATCTGTCAATTATAACATATTATTCATTAATAGCTTCAAAATATACTTTCAATAAACTTAATTGTGAGCGAAAAACGATTACCACCCATGGAGCCCATCTATTGGAAATCAAACAATTACAGATAGATGTGGGTACAACTACCGTGTATGATAATCATGATTCATCATCTCAAGCTATATACGTCTAGGATGTATAGGTACGTGCTGGATTCGAGCCCCCTCCATTATGGAAGGGAAGTTAACCTACCATATATAACATGTTGATCAGACTTGTTGGAATAGGGTTTTGTTTCGAGTTTTCCTTCTCTTGCATAGATTATTATAAGCCTATTATATCCCTTAGCCGTCTTTTACAACACCCAAGTGCAAGAGGGGAAGGATGGTGAATTATATTCTTTTTCTGTCATCACATGGACAAATCATGATTCACTCGCAAATAATTTTATATAAATAAGCTTGTCAAATGACTGTCAAATCCTTTTGAGTTTGAGCAGATATTTTAAGACAATATTGTAACTATACATGTACCTAGTGTGTTATCTAGAAAATTATTTACATACATTACATTTTTAATTTATAAATGGGTATATGTATATATTTAAGTTATTTAAAGTCATGTTCTAAATATTAAGTGCCATTTTGTTTTGCTTCCTCGCCCGCTATTGTGATATTGTAGTGTTATTTATGCTTGATATGTTAGAATAGTTATATAAGTTAGATTATATTTTAAATATTACGTGCAATTGCTACCAAAAAGTATACATAAAAGTTTAAAAATTAAAAGTAATATATTATTGGCCTGGGAAGGCGTTAAAAAGAGTCAAGTAATATATATTTATAAAGTTTATTTAATAACTAATATTGTACCGGGTAGATAAGAATTTTAGTAATAACGATGATGTGTTGAAACATAAGACATCTTTGTCCTCTCGTCTAATGAACGTTCGAAACGTCAGGCAAATAATAATGAAATACAAACCCGATAATTGTATGCGTTATAATGTAACAGACAAAGGTTATAATAAACTAACTGAAACTACCAAATTTTTAGGTTAGTTATTCACTTACAAAATGAGGGGTTATAAAAATGTGAATGTCCTATGGTGCTCTATGCAGGACCAAACGAAAAATATGTTCAAATATTGACGTTATATGAAGTAGACTACTCACAGTATTATTATTTTAATGGTGTTAGATTTTGTGCAATTAATGAACTTACCGATATTATAGGTATTATTAAGTGTTCTCTGCGTGGTGACAAAGTAAAAAAATAATTCACCGATGATGAAGTTAACTTCTAAAATCTAAAAAAATCACGTATATACTTTAGGCAAAGTTTAAAATTGTAATGAGTAAATTACATATTAGTTGGAAATAGAAAAAACGTTTTTGTGACGCTAAATGCGATAAATATAATACTCATTTGCCCTTCCTTCAAAATTTTGGTAACTTCATCTCATCTCAAGTCATATACGTCCCCACTGTTAGGCTCAAGACTCTTCAGGGACAAAAACTGATCTGTACCACGCTGGTCAGATGGGTTGGTATAGGGATTTATTTCGAGTTTTTCTTCTCTGGCATAACTATTATATGCGTGTTATATCCCTTACTCATCTTTTACTATATCCATGGGTGAGATAGACGGTGTTGAATTGTATTCTTACCCTGTCACCATATGGAAAATTTTGGTTATCTAAAGCAATATAATTGACACAACATCAATATTAGTGTTTCACCTAAAATTTAGGGGCCTCCAATGAAAACGGGCATAAGTGTTATGAATAATAGCATAGTTGTCATATAGTAACTATCAACAAATCTCTATTAACAATGTAGTAATAATTTTTATGTTTTGCATGATTTGTTTATGTTGCTTATAAAATATTTATTTTATGTTCATGAGTTTATTGTAAATAGTATATAGAAATTATGTTAAGAACATTATATATTGAACCTTTTTAATTTGTTTTAAAATGGTTATAAACCATTAGCTTGCCATAATAATAGTTTAGGAATGGACGAACATGTGTGTAATGCGAAAATGTACCTTTATTGTAATGCTTCAGAGGTAATTGTCAACTTGTAACTTCATTATTGTTTTGATTAAAGAAATATATTAATTACACCATTTTGTTCGACAACCGCTTTGTTACAACCAAAGACCATAAGTATTTTATTATATTGAAATAATTTAACTCAAATTGTTATAAAATTGAAGTGAAATTTCATTAAGAAATTTTGTATGAGATTTGAAGCAGTCTCTATCGGACGATAGGGGTACTGCTCCAAAGCCATACAAATTGGTCTCAATAACTTTTCGAATGCCAATATTCGTGCTAGGCCCACACGAGACGTGCCATGTACCACTGAGTGAACTGCCAAACTACCCATGAAATCTGTTATTGTCAGTTAAATTATACGGCTGCCCAATTTCAAAACACAGTAAGGGACAAAAATAAAATTGCCCAGGAAATCAATAAAACCTATTACTTTTTAGCCGCACTAAATGGTATTTTTTAATGACGAATTGACCGTTAATTTTTGTCAGGAATTAGGATGGGAACTTGAAAAAAATATATATATATCATTTTTACTTTAATTGTGATATTTATTGCACTTACTAGGTTAAAAGTTGTCAGATCATAATAAAAAATAATATTTAACCAATTCAAAAACACAGTAAGTGCCCTTACTTGGTTATTAATTTGAAATCAGTGCAGCAAATCAGTAAAACAATGTTTTTGAATGAAGAAAAGATATTTAGATAAATAATAGATAATTTTCAATTCTATTTATTGCAAATTATAAGTAACTAATACATCTAAATAATGAACATTAAATTAGTAACAAAGTAATTTTAAATCAGAGTGTGTCTTTTTAATAATATTTTACTATTGACATCCGTCTCACTCTATGTTATGTCACATTACGACAAATTAAATAATTCATGTAATAACTATTACGAACATTAACTAATTAATACTATTAAGATCTACTTTTGTTATTTTTACAATTAAATTTGACAATAAAAAGTAAATAAAGTCAAGAATATTTATAACATGACCAGATAAATTATTTTTATCGTTGAACGCACTTTTAAAATATGTTATAAATGAACAAATAATATAAAAAATTATTAACAATCATGAAAACCTTCGATGGCCTTACCAATAAAACTACTCTTCTGAATCTTCCATTGACTCGTCAATTAAGTCTTTAGACGTATTATTCACTTTCAGGGCTTCCCAAAAAATTTTTCTGTTCTCTAGCATCAATGAGCATAACTTCTTTAAAATATTAGTTTTTTTATTCCCCGAAATTCTTGAGTCATTTGAGGGAGTTCAGTAGTCTTACCCTCGTATTCTAAGTCGTAACCTCGAGATCGCCTCCACTCACACTCAGGTAAGGAAGCTTCGAGGATCGCCTCGAACTTTCCTCAACATCGGTATTCTTAGTCCTAACCTTGAGGAAATTCTGAGGTTCCTCCAGTAAGGAAGAGTGGAGGTAATACGTCACGAATGACGTCAGAATTTTGAGGAATTCGCTCTGTTATGTTGTCATTTTAGCAATTTGGTTCCCTTTGCTGGATCAAATTTTAAAAAAATGTAAACAAAAGATCACCTTTTCATCTTTTACTATTGTTAAGATTATTTTATAACGGGACTTTGCTTGGCGCGTCATTATTATAAAATATTATGTTAAATCTTTAATTAATATCTTTACAAAATGGCAGGAAGTGGACAACGTTTGAAGGTAATGAAAAAACCTGCTTACAAGAACTCATTATTAAGTACAAACTTAATTCTACTGTTACAGTAGTTCTGTTTAGTTAATACGAATGCTAAAAAAGCCGCAATTCAATTTTAAGCTCCAATATTATGCAATAAGTGTGGTAATAAAAAATTTCCAACAATGTTTTTTGTAAATCGAAACCTTTTTACAAATTCACTTTTGTCGTATAACTCCATTGGATTGTCTGCATCACGCAAATATCGTCGAGATAAATAACTGTATGGATTATTATATAGATATTCAATAAACTCTTCGAATGACATTATTGAAAAATTTATATTATATGCTCGTAAGTATATATAAAAATCTCCTTAAGGTATTCTCAAGGTACCTCAAGAGACACCTTACGTTTGACAGTTGTTTCCTCGACTCAACCTTACCTTATTGGAGGAAACCTTTAAACTTGAGGACAAAAATGACAACTGTGAATACGAAACGTCCTCAATGAGGATGAGTCGAGTCGAGGAAGTTTCGAGGTTACGACTTAGAATACGGGGGTTAAACTTTTTAAACGAAAATCAATCTCAGTATAATCATGGCTAAAATCATTTTTGTACATTAATTTACGTGAGCCTGACTCAAATTTAACTTCTACTATAGGATTAAGGAGAAAATTTTTTAAAGGATCATTAGATTTTCGAGTTGTACGTTTTTTTTTTTGCCAATTATAAAAATTTTTAACCTCAACTACACTCAAATTTTTTCGAGATTTAGTAACAGTTTCTTTCAAATCATCAAAATCATAAATATTTTTTATTTTTCTGATGTGTGATTCGATATTTCCATGAACTGAGTCCGCAGACATATGGGTATGACCTTTAGTTAAGTATTTAATCGTTAAAGATTTTAAATTATTATTCGGTCTATTAACTATACTGACTAAACTAGTAAATAAAATCCAATTCTTATTCTGTGCTGTACAATTGTCAGCCCACAAAACAAAATGTTTAACATCTCTTTGAGATTCAATAAATGTTAATATCGCGTCAATAATATTTTGTGCATCTCGACCAGCCATCGCTTCGTGCCAAAGAATTATATCACCGTCAATATTTACGTCAATATAAAAATGGTGACCAGTATCCAATCCAAATCAATAAAAAGAATAAAGTGTGTTGAGACAGAGATAAAAACTTTACCTAGTGCAGACTGATTAGCTATGGTCGGTAACCTTATTTTCTATACACGTATACAAGTTTGATTTAATAAACAATTTCAAAACAGTAAATTATAGGCAGCTAACGAGAATTTTCGAATTGTTTCCAGTGTGACTTTGATTTAAATTTGTCAAATTGAAAAAAAAATGTACTTACTAGGTTTTTGAAATTTGATATAAAAAAAAAAAAAAAATAAAATATCAAAAGCAAAATTTATGTCACTTACTTGGTTTTTAAAAATGTTTAGAGAGTTACTTGGTTTTAAATTTGTCAAATTAAAAAAAAATGTACTTACTAGGTTTATCAATTTCAATATTTTTAAGAGAAAATTAAATTATCGGCATATATCGATAGAATCATGTTCACACGACTCCATTGAAACGAAAAATGCTAAAAAATCGATTTTGAAAAAATTGTCGCTTACTGTGTTTTGAAATTGGGCAGCCGTATACTATCCTATGTGAAAATTATAAATATATTGGTAATATAGATATTTCGACGGTCCGTGGAAATAGTATAAAAATACATATGCAGTATGAAATGTGTGTATTGAAAATCTAAAACCTAAAGAATACAATAAAAAAAGCCTAATGAATGCAATAAAAAAATGCCATTTTTGACATGTCATGACATGTACGTAGGGACCGTCGATTTGAACACATTTCTTTCTTGTTATTAGACACGTCACGTGACCATATCCATGGCGACTTACATAAATTTAATCGCGCTCCAAACTTTAAATAATATTATCTTAAATAATTCTTAATGAAATTTGAACTTTTTATAGCTTTAATGACGAAGGGTTGTCACGAATTTTTGTATCGTGGAAATGAAATGATGTTTTTTTTAAAACGAGTGTACAGTAAGGCAATTGTAGGATGTTTTTTCTTTGAACTTGTGTTCATATAGCAGTATTTTATAAAATAAATAAATTAAAAGACATCACTATTAAATATTTGGTTATATACAATAGATATATGCAACACTGGAGTTAATATGTTTTGTTTTGCCATTAAATATTATGTTATATTTTCTGTTTGACATGTCCTTGTTATGTAATATATACATAATATATGTATTATAGAATCGTTTTATTTTTGTTGTTAGTTCCATACAGCTTAATGTAGTATGTGTGCGCATGTGTGATTATGTATTGTGAGATATGTTTTCATTTGCTTCACATTTTTTTCGTACGTGTGTTTTCAATCTTTATCGTTGTTCAACTGCTTGTGTTTTTTCTATAGATTTAATTGAAGCTCGGCTGAAACATTTATATACTTCTGAAAATAATTATAATCTAATAATAGTAGTAAATATTTATTGCTTGCGTGTGGACAGATTTAGAATACAATTCAATTCATTCAAAGACGACTAACGGATATGACACGCAGAGAACATCTATGTAAGAAGAACACTTGAAATGAAACCCTATACCAACACATCTGACCAGCGTGGTATAGTTACCAATTTCCCTTCCACTGTGGTGAAGGTTTGAACTCAACAATGGGACTTATGAAGAAAATGGATTAACACCATAATTATGGAGGTCAATAGACAGAATGATAGAAATATCTGAATAGATAACAATAGAACTATCTCAATTTAATATCATCATCATCTCAGCCCACACAAGCCCCACTGTTGGGCTCGGGCCCCCTCCACAATAGGTGGTAATTGATCTACTGTACCGCGCTGCACAGACATGTTCGCATAGGGTTTTATGTCGATTTTTCCTTCTCTTGCATAGATGTTATCTGCATATCATGTCCCATAGTTGTCTTATACGACACCCACGAGCAAGAGAGGGGGTGGTGAATTATATTCTTACTTTGTCACCACACGGAAGTCCAATTTAATATATTTGCTCATAATGTCATGTTTACAAAAATGTTCAGTCAGGCTGGAGCCTAGTTATGTCACCAAAGTATCTGAATCGTGCAAAGACTACATCATCAAAATGCTTCACTGTCATACACGGATCCCCGTCAGAGGATTTTAGTAAATGTTTTTTTTTTAACTATTGCTGCCTGTAAGAGGATTTTAACACATGGTTATACAGTGAACTCGGACTATCGAATTTGTCGGATTATAGAATACTGCCTAAGACACCTTATAGTCCGGACTTTTTTAGAAAGGAGTAGCTTATAATCCGACAGGTATGTTTACGTAATATACAATAAAAATCTAAACTATGAAAGTATGAACGCACGTAAACTAAAAACAAAAATTAATCCAAAAAAATATTCAATAATACTAGACATGTCGGATTACAAGGAGGGCCGGATTCCCGCGGTCCACTGTATGTTAAACGGTTTGGCCGACGTGAACTAGTATTATTATCCCTCTTATAATATGAGAGATACTGGTGCTTTCCACTTATATAAAAACTGAAAAGCCAACTTGCCGAGTGGTGACGGAGTACGAAAACCATTCACCACCCCCCTTTCTTGCCCGTGGGTGTCGTAAAGGTCGAATAAGAGATTATTGCAGATAATATGTATGCAAGAGAAGGAAAACTCGAAATAAAACCCTATACCAACACGTCTGACCAGTGTGGTATATTAGGTGAATTTCTCTCCCATTGTAGAGGAGACTCGAGCCCAGCAGTGGGACGTATATGAGCTGTGATGATGATGATGGAGTTTTAGATCAGACAGAGATTTTCTCAAAGGTGCATTGTATATTTTGTGAGAATTATTTATGCTGGTCACAATGTTTTTTCTCAGCGATATACGAGTAGCTACCATAACTGACTGCACAGATGGCGTAGTGGTTAAGATAGCGACCTACAGCGCCAGTGTCGGGGGTTCGAATCCCACGCGGGACAACACTTTGTACGAACCACAAATTGTTGTTCTGAGTCTGGATGTAATTTGTGCCCGTTAATTATATGTTTGTAAAGTCCCCCGCAATACAAGGATTATTTCCTTAGTGCAGGGTGTTGTCTTAAATAAATAAAAATAAATAATTAGATATTTACACCTTGACAAGTCATGTTTGGAGTTCAGTAACGCGTGTACTAATAATTGGTTAAAAAAGTCTATCTGCCAGTATTGGCGCAAATACCTACGCTTAATATCAGCCTAGTCAAGATCACAAGTGGTCGGACCGGGTAATAGCGCTCCACCTGATCGCGTGACTGCGTAGTCCCAGAACTTTTTATATCATCTGTTCTATGAAATAAATATTTGTGACGCGGGAGTACGTTCATCATTCCGCGGTTCGCTGTACTTATGTTTCGCCACAAAGTGCGGTTCTGTGCCGCCTGTATTCAACGATCCCCAGCAACTTTTGCCAGGTTATCGATCCACCTGATGGAGAGGCGTCCCACATTGCGTCGTTTGATACGTAGTCGCGGTAGTCGATACTTGAGAACTTTTCTTCCCCAGCGGTTTTCGGTTCGTCGAATGATATGGCCTGCACATTACAACTTCAGGGTATTAATTCTACGTGCTATGTAGGTTATACTCGCTCTTCTGGGAATTGCCGTATTTCGGATTCTATCTCGGGAGTATTTTATAAACTTACAATTCCCGGACATAAATAACAACACAATAATTTGTAGATAGCATTAAGAATGTCTCGAGAATCAGGATCGAACCTTTATAATCGAATAATAAGGTTTTACTTAAATAGTTAAAGATATCATTGAGAACTGCTTCGAAAATCCGGCTCGAACCTTTCATATTCAATAATAAGGTTTTACTTGAATCGCTGCAAGATTTGCGCCGTCAAAAACTTTGTTATATTGACGTCGATGGACGTGTATAGTTACCCAAAAAGAGTAACCCCCGGGGAGTCCACCGAAGTAGGAATCAGTTCTGGTATCATCGGACAGCGCACCAGCTTTTCTTCGCTCCGAATGCTTTTAGCCAGGTGTGGACCAGCCCATAGCTGGTTTAAAAAAATAGCGGATTATTTTCAAGTACCGATAAGGTGTTATGTCACGATTGAGAATATTAGTAATAAATTTTACAATGTAGGTGGAACAGAATGGTGAAACGTTGGAGGCGATCTCTATGGGAGGTGGTGTCGCTCAAGTGATGCTTCAGGGCGGTGGCGAAGCGCAGGTGTTACAAGTACTCAGCCTGAAGGATGCCACCGTACTCACCAAAGCAATGGTAACTACTACACTAATACTTACTTCTATATATCAGCCCTTTGATGTCTTATATTGGAGCTAGCATCCCATAATCGCCATGCTTTGCAGGCAGGTTGTCGATCACAGCTGTTGGTTTGCCCAGATGGATTTTTACGATTCTTACCTGAACTCTATCAAGGTGATGATGTTCAGGGCGATGCTTTACACTATCCATATATAATGGTTGCGTAGTTTCATCATTCATTTCAGCTCATACACGGCAGGCTCGAGCTCAACGGTGGCCGTTGAGCTCGAGCCTCCTCCACAATAGGAGGTAAATTGACCTTAATACATCACGCTGGTCAGACCTGTTTGTATAGGGGTGTCATTTCAAGTTTTCCTTCTCTTGCATAGATGTTATAAGCGTATTTAATCCTTTAGTCTTCTTTTACAATACCCACGGGCAAGATTATATTCTTATACCGTCACTACGATTAGATAATAAATAATCGCTATTATCGAATAGTTCATAAGTAAGCTATATAGTTCATAAGTTTTATCTGATCGACATACTTCTAAAGATAATTAAGATAACAGTATAGATAGGTTTTCTTTTACATTTATTTAGGTATATACCTATTAGTTAATCCAACACCTATTGGGTTAACTAGTAGATATATTAAGAACTAGCAACCCAGGTTTCAGTGGCCTTACCCGCGTGGTTCCCAATCCCGTGGGAATACCGTGATAAAATATAGCCTATATTACTCTCTGATATTATAGCTTTCCCTTGAAATCGGTTCTGCCGTTTTGAAGATTATCCGGCACAAACGGACAGACAGACAGACAAAACAAAAATAAAGTGATTTTTAGGCATATGTATAGTGCAAATAACCGTATGAGCATGAAAAAAGCCTATTATTTTGACATTACAAACAGACACTCCAATTTTATTTATTGGTATAAATTTTTGTTCTGTACAAATTAAAAAATATATGTAATTAAAAATGATTTTTTTGGAAATCGATCCCAGCGCCACCTACAGGGTTATACACTACCACTAATGCATACTTAAGCGGTCTAAGGTCATCTTTGCATTAATTTATTTTATATTATTAATGCCTTTCTAATAAAACTGGTGTACATCGGTTGGAATTCCAAGTCTATAAAGAACGTAGGTGAAACAATCTTTATGTCTTAGATTTTAAATTAGCTGAAGCGGTCCAATGACCTAAATGTTGCTTTTATTTATTAAACAATTTTCAGTTTAATGAGAATATTTTATTACTTAATGAAATCGAACTAGTCAAACACTTTCCGTGATAGGGTATGAATGCAATTCACCAACCCCTTTCTTGTCCGTGGGTGTCGTAAAAGATGACTACGGGATGTAATATATGCATATAACGTCTATGCAAGAGGAGGAAAACTCGCAATACCCTATTAGATACCAATCCGCTTAGTAAGAATATTATTTACCTACCCCTCTCTTGCCCGTGGGTGTCGTAAAAGACGACTAAAGGATTAAATGCGGATAATTCATGAAAAAGAAAACTCGAAAGTGGTTTAGGCGAGAAAGTCGACCACGGAGGACAAGGAACTCGGTAACGGTGGTCGACCCAACGACGAAGGCGACGTGATTAAAGGGGGGGGGGGGTTATGGGGCCACGCCCCTCTCGCCCCGGACGGAACCGGGTGGCAGGAACGCTGACCATAGTCCTCCCAAAAAAAGCGAGAAAGCGTAACAAAGAAACTTTCAATTTTCTCATTTAAAATATTAGGATACAATAATTTCTCGTTTAAAAATATTAAATTAAATGATATGTGCGTATTTATATATTCAGCAGGTGAAAGCGGAACGTGACGCGGTAGTGACGGACTCCTAGCTGCTAAGACTGGTGGCCAGCACGCCACCACTTCAGCGCGATTGTCCGCCACTAGTGTCCGACAAGACGTTGCGTCCGTCGCTCGATCGTAAATAATCTCATCTGTATCTCAACATACATATTAGAAGCCTCGCCGTAGCTAATTACTTAAATTATTATATCCCTCAATGACCGTTGTTCGGTCACGGCGAATGAATGCCAATTGAGGTTGGACAAATAGAACAGATATTTCATGTATTAATTATTCAATTATGTAGTCCAATAGGATGAATATTCGTGACGATTGGAGTGATGTGAAGCGCAGGATGAACAGTTGTACGTACCCTCCGAAGCACGGAGATCCATGGCCCAAATACTATATTGACCAGTTAGATTAAAAATTGCCAGTTATACGCATTAGGATCTAACGCCCAACGATAACTACCGTCAAGGCAGTAAATTCTTAAATTAAACACTAAAATGCCGATTATCCAGATCAATTAATTTTAGTTGGTCACTAAAATCCGAATAATAGATTTTAAATTAACATCGAATAAAAAAATCACATTCAATTTGACATCGCAATATAGTGACGGATTAATTATTTAAAATAATTCTTAGTACAATAGTTTCTAAATTTTATACGCGAGAAATTTTTTAACTCCATACGCCATTGTTATGTGGTATTTGGGACTTTGAGATTCAGTGTCCTATTTCAAAAATCACAATGCAACACATACATTTCCAGCTCCCCTGCACCATACGTTATGCATCCCCGTCATTGCTCGAATTATTTAATCATTTAGTTATTGAATGCTGCAAAACCAAACTGTATCTCCAATTTTGTCAGATTGCCTGAATGGTACCCCATTCATCATCAGCCTCTTATCCCAATTACTTGAGGTCTACTCCACTTCCAAAGTACACATTGCAAAAGTTACTGGTTTTTTCGTCCGGCCGCCTGCTTGGCAGCGTCAGATGGAGTTGGCAAAGGTGCTTAGTCGTCTTTTACGGCACCCACAATAGTATAAGAATTTATAGCAAGTATCCCACTATAGAAACAAGTTAATAAAGACATTCGTGTATTTTTTTTTAATAGTACATCTGAGGATTAGCCTAACGGTGAACAATCAGCGTTTATATAAACTTGTATGTTAACACGTAAAGAGGTTCGTACAACATGTTCATTACATAATTTCTAGTAAGTGACGCTAAACCTTAGAATAATAACGTATAGAAGGATAGTGTCAGTACTTCGAACTTTCAAAATTTGAATCTAAAATTACTAATGGCGGGCAGACGATTACACACGTACACACGGAAACCACTATACAAATTATGAAATCAAATTTTATTTTTATTAACATAAATCGTCGAAATACTTTTAAAAGTAATGTTAAAAACATTTTTATGTTTTTCAAATGTGTTGTGGCACCATTTGAATGCACAAGCCGTCATAATTACCTATTTATTTTTTAAGAGTTGCGTACGTTCGTGCAGTGCAATGACTTATACATTACGGGACTGTTCCGGCGTAGGCTCCATTAGGCTCCAATTGAAATGTCTCACTTTTTGTGCGTGGACTTACCTTCTATATGTTATTATTCTAAGCGCTAAACATTGTGATATTAAAATAAAAAGATACGCAACAGCTTTTCGGTCAATTCACACCATTTAAGATTATTCCATTCGGTGATGTTTGCTCGTCATTTTACGTACTCGGTGTGAAATATGTATTGCACATTGACACTTAGAGAGAGACAATCGATTAATTTTGGCCTAGTAGAGCGTTGTCCCTGTCACACACTACCTTTATGACGCCACACGAAACATTAACAGTCAACTAATATCTAAATACAGTAATACCCCGGACGTACGGGATAGGCGAAACCGAGCGATAACCGCGTAAGTCGGGATTTCATTTTGCTTACATTAAATGTTCAAAAAAATTGGTTATTTGCAACTAGTTCAAAGAAGACCATAATTTTAAAGAATATGGTCAAAATATTATATAAAAATAATTGAAATTTTATGAATAAAGTAAATCTAAGGCCTGAACACTCCAAGAGAAACCGCGTATCTTTGAATTCACGTAAAACGGGGTAGCGTAATCGTAAGTATTACTGGACTGATTACAAGGTTTTCACTAAGTTGTTGCGGCTTTGCTAATTCGAACGACTGATTAAACGTTACACAGAAGATGTGCGATAGAGGCTATGCTCTACGAAACCGAAATTAACCGATTGCCTTTTTCCAAAGCTCGATGTGCAATATATATCGCTGGGTACTATCGGTAGAAACAAAACAATAATCACTGCTTGTGATGTGATGAGCAAAATATAGTGATCTCACTCACACTATAGTCTGTTATATCTCTCTATCTTTGTTGTTGATGCATACGCTGCATAATAAATCATGTCGTTATATGTATATTCTATGAATAAGTGCGTTCAAATAATTGCAGTAGCGTATCTTAACAATTTATTTTAATAAATCAATGAAGCATACGAAATAATGCAGACGTTTAAGTGTTGTTGCACTAGTTTAAAAAATCGATGTTTGCCGTCTATGTCTACTTGAGGTAGATAAAAAGTGCGGCAATTGCCGATTGACTTCTAAAAAATATATAAACTATACCAACATAAATAGACTAATTTTTGCCATTAAATGGGATTTAAATTATTACTATATTATTTATTTATTGATATGAAATATAAGACTAATTTATTTTAGTAACAAATCTATGTTAAGTGGAACAGATTTGTGCAATACAAGTGTTAGATGCGTTTGTTTTCTAGAAATATATAGATACACAGTGCCCCAGCGTGTGAATGCTGGGCTCGAAAGTGTGATAAGTAAGTACGAATGACGTTACATTTTATCACTAGTTCTGTTAGTATGTAATCTAAGACGAACAAACCCTAGTCCAAAAAGAAATACCCTATATCAGACTGTTAGATGAGTGTGTTCGTTATGTTATGTATAATTTTTATAACAAATTTTTCACATAATTTCTGCTCAATAATAAAACCATAATTAAATGGTGTTATTCAATTTATAGATTATTACATTCTTACTCATTTTGAACACTTGATACTTATGACACTAAACTTTTTACCGAAAGACTGTAGGACATACCGTCACGGTGAACGTGGAAACATGTTCGAATCTTCGAGAAAGTAAAAATGAAAAACACGATAAAATCCATAAAAAGTTGTTTTATTTCTAAGTATGTGTAATCCTCGCGGAAACATCAGAATTGAGACTTTTATTATACGTGGAAATGTCATAAGTTAGTAAGGCATAAACCTAAAATTATGGAGGGTACTTCTACCCTCCATACCTAAAATGATGAGGAATACATATTAATATGTGTTTTAAGAGAGAGATTTTAGGGAGAATAAATTCGAGAATTTAGACGCTCAACAGTAAAAGATCTTTTACGATTTTTACTAAGGATACATACATAATAAATAGAACTATTTTAGGAATTTGGTCGCATTTGCCTGATTTTTGAATTCCCGACGTTTCGAACAGTTTTTAGCTGACTAAGATGTTTCACGTCCATAAAGTCACCATTATTACAGAAATTTAAATCTACCCGCTATAGAATTAGTTATTAAATTTGTAGTGTTCATGTTCAAAAATTATTGGAGATGATAGTTTGTATTTTTTTAATATTATGAAGAATAATCAATCGCTTGTCGTACTTCATCACACAAGCGATTTATGAATTTGTTTTAAATTATTTTATTTCAGAGCAATTAACACTATTTATTTGTATGTGTATTAACGAATACAAGATCGTAACGTCATTCGACCGTACTTATTACAAGTTTATAAGATTACTCAAAATATTAGTTTCAAACTCTTACAGTGTTCAGAAATAAAATTAATATAATGTAATAAAAAATAGTAATTTATATTAGGTATCTACTATTATTACCGTTTTGTTAAATAATTTTCATTAATAAGCGACAAGGCGTCAATATTTGATGCCTTGTTGCCCGACTTTGTCTGTCTCATTATATAGATTGTCTATTTTATAATGGCCATAATTCGTATCGTATTTTTTTATTCATTCCTGATGATTTTTTAAATATGTCTTTAAAAATGACTATGTCTAAAACGATAGTATAGTGCTAGTATTTTGAGTAAATCTTTATAAAATTATAATATATTCGCTATACATTCCTTTAAGTTAAATAGATGTCGGTTGGTTGTACATTTGTTTTTTGTTTATGTTTATATCTTAAGTTTGTTACATAATTATTTATTCTAGTCCGAAACAAGTCAAGGAAACATTATCTAGTCTGATTGGTGAATGTTATATAAAATTTTACTAAAACTTCTTAAAATAAGTTTTGTAAAATAAATGTATTTAATAAAATAGTCCATTATAAATTCGTTGAAAGATGGATATTATAATTCCTGCGCAGGGTTAATACATAGGCCAGTTAGAATTTATCGATGTTTAAAAAATCTTAAATGTAGACTTGACAACTTTATGGTATGTAATTACTTACCGTAATATTAGATAAATATTGCCCAATATTACATATTGGTGTTTATCAGTTTAATGCCTATGTTCTTTGTAGGCTTTTACGATATATTTCATGTTAAATTTAAGATTAATCGGGGGCTAAGAAGTAAGTTAGTATGCATAGAAAGTACAAAAAAAAACCTGAATTATCGTGAATGAAAGTAAGCATTTATTGAACAAACGACTATTGAATTTTGTCTAGGCTTGATTAGGTATTTCGATCTGGGTTTCGAACATATCCTCTTCATCATTAATAGAGCGTATTTGGTCCTTGATCAAGATCATCGAGTGGATTATGGAGTATACTCAAAAACTGACAACTTTTAAACAGTCCGTTAAATAAAATTGGAATTATTATTTATGACCTATGTACTAACGATAGCAACGTTCTGTTTTATAAAAGACAAGAATCGAATAGTATTAATTTGTTTTTATTTTTTGGTTATATTTTATTTTTTGTTTCAATTACCAAAGATATGTTTGTTTCGTCCTTAATGATAGTAATATAAAGCACAATTTTGTTATTAAGTACAATTTGTGATTGTAAATAGTCGTATGACCGTGTGAATATGGCAATCATTAAAGTATTTACTTACATCGACCTGTTTTTTTGTACCTATTTATCCTGTTTTGATGTATACATTTTCCTAGTGGTGACGAAGTAAGGTGTAATAAAAGATGACTAATATACAGATTATATCGAAGCAAGAGATGGAAAAGTAGAAAAGAAACTATACCAGTACGTCGGACCTGCGTGGTATAGTAGGTACATTTTCACTCCTATTATGGAGGAGACTCCAGCCCAACGATGGGACGTAGGTGCTGAGATGATGATGATGAAATGCTTTGTTAAATAATCATAATAAAATGGTTTATAGGAAATAACACTATTTTTACAGATTTTATCCTATTTGATTTGCCCGACGTTTTGAACACTACAGCGCTCATAGTCACGGGCGGACTGACAAATACAAACGCGATAAAATTCGTAATAACAGTTTTATTTACAATGTGTAACACTCGCATGAACATCAGAAATCATTACAAAAATTGTCTAGTAGTCGTAGAATATATAATACTAGCAACTCGTTTAACTTTGGTTTCAGTCGCCTTGCCCGCGCAGTTCCCGTTCTCGTGGGAATACCGGGATAAAATATAGCCTATATTACTCCCTAATATTATAGCTTTCCATTGGTGAAAGAATTTTTGTAATCGGGTCGGTGGTTTCAGCGTGAAAGTGTAACAAATTTACTTTCGCATTTATAATATTAATAAGGATTATGCTAGAGTATGCCCAAGGGAGCATCAGTTTCTTCAAGTGAATGCAAATGTAACCAGGAAAAAAATGAGTTTTAAGTCAAATGCTCATGACGTTTTACACATTGGAGCTTGTAGCACTTATGTTACAATCGCTGTAAGATTAAGACTCGCTACCATTCTTCATCTTGGACGGGCCATGGCCTGAACACACACCGTTCGTTTCGTCCGGGATGACGAAAATGAGGCGCGCAGCTTTATAAACCACCGTATGCTCTCCCCATGGCGATTAGGCTAACCACTGATACCGAATCCTTTATGTGCGTGATCGGCCCGGACACTCTAAAGCAGCTATACTCTTAAGTGTGTTCCGCGGAACCCTAGGGTTCCGTGATACCTCTGTCGGGGTTCCGCAAGAATTTAGAAATAAAAAAATCAAAACACCTCTCTCTGGTCGCTCCGCGGCTGTGCGGACTCCGCGGCCGCGCGGAGACAAAACGCTATGAATGTTATTTATTTATTTATTTGTATTTGTATAAGCTTGTGTTACATTAGCTGGTACAATATCTCATAAGTTTGGTCTCAACAATTTTATACTTGTACAACGCGTTCGCTCTAAGTTTGCCGGTCTGTGGAATGCGCGTACCCTCCCCCACGTGACAACAAAACTTATAATGTGTCATAGTTTTACCCAAATATCTAACGTACACAATTTTTATTGTTACAATTAAATAAAAAATTTCGAACGTAATACACTCATACCTATCGCCAGCGGCAAACTTAAAACGAGCGGGTAGTATACTTGTAAGCGCTCAGTCTCTTTGATAAAAGCCGCCTCTGAATTAGACGCTATAGTTGTCAACTAGCGACTTTCGTCTCTAACTTCAAAGGATAAAGTCGATATTGTTTACAACGCTATTTTTAATTTTCTGTTTTTATTTTTGCTTTTTGTTTATCAAAGGTGCCGACTCGAGTATTTTCGAGAATATTTGAGATCGAGTCTAGGACTAAGTATAAAAGCAGCGATCGCGCGTTGGCGTCGTCAGTTGATGATTAGCGTTCGGAGCGATAAGTTACTACCTACTTACAAGCTCGCTAGCGAGAAACTAGTGTTCATTGTTTTACTGCCTGCTGTATTCTGTTGTCTCAGTTTTATACATTTCTTCCCTGTAGGTTCTAAATTTAGTCTCTTATACGCAGTAACGATTGTGCATTATTTAAACCCCACTATCCTGACTTGTAACATTATAAATAAAGAAGAATGGAACGTTGGCTTAAAGGTGTTAAACGTGTTCCAACAACATCTTCTAATGACGCTGAATGTTCAAAAGCAATGCGCGCGGAGAATTTAGCAATCACCGATCCAGAAGATGATGCCACGAGTGCCACGACGTCAAGCTCGACGGTTTCAAAGACGAAAAAAAGGAAGTATGATGAATCTTATATCAGTTTCGGATTTGTTGATTCCAACGGCTCACCTCTCTGCATGCTCTATAGTAAACTGCTTCCTAATAGTTCCATGGCACCTGCCAAATTGCGTCGACATTTAGAAACCGTACACCCCGAGACTAAAGACAAGAATAAAGAATTTTTTGTTCGCAAAAAAGATCAGTTATTAGAAAGTCAAAAAAATATGATGCATGTAACACAAACTACCAACGAAAAGGCCACGGAGGCATCATACTTAGTTAGCTATCGCATTGCACAAGCAGGTGAAGCGCACACTATCGCTGAGAAATTAATAAAACCATGTGTATTAGACATAACAAAATGTATGCTTGATGAAAAATCTGCAAAGCATCTTTCTACTGTTCCGCTATCAAACGATACTGTTTCACGACGAATCCATGATCTGGCAAGCTACGTCATACAAGAACTAGTTACACGTCTACAAAATACACGATTCGCTTTGCAAATGGACGAGTCGACTGATGTCGCTGGTTTGGCTATCCTGCTGGTTATTGTCATCGCTGCTTACAAACACTACCGGGGAAGAAATTTTTAATAAAATAAATATATTTTTTGAAGAACATAATCTCAGTTGGAACAATTGCATTGACATTTGTACAGATGGGGCCAAGGCGATGACAGGTAAAACAGCAGGAGCAGTGTCACGAATGAAAAATAAAGCGCCTAATTGTAGTTCCAGTCATTGTATTCTGCATAGACAAGCACTTGCGATGAAGCAAATGCCGTCTAATCTAAAATTAGTTATGGATGAAGCGGTAAAAATAATTAATTTTATCAAATCACGACCACTACAATCCCGATTGTTCTCATTATTGTGTGAAGATTATGGCAGCAAACATAAAACACTGCTGCTCCATACAGAAGTGCGATGGCTGTCTCGGGGAAAAACTTTAACAAGGCTATTTGAACTTAGAGCCGAGTTACAAATGTTTCTTTCAGCAGATACTTCTTTTAATTTGAAGGACCGTTTGTATGATAAAACTTGGTTGTTCCAATTGTCTTTTATGGCGGATATCTTTCAAAAACTTAACGAATTAAATTTATCGTTGCAAGGTAAACAGACAACAGTGTTTCAGGCCTATAATAAAATAACTGCTTTTAAAAGAAAATTAGATTTTTGGATCATTTGCATTGGTAAGAAAGAAATAGAAAGTTTTACGTTACTCAGTGAGTTTGTTAGCGAAAACGACTCAGAAATGTTTGAAGATAATGTGTTTGAAGATAATGTGTTTGAAGATAATGTGTTTGAAGAATTGGTCCAATATCTCAGTTCGATGCGCGCATCTTTTGAAAAGTATTTTCCCGAAGAACACAATACAAAAATTAAAGTGAACTCCTGGATTCATAATCCTTTTTTACCCAACTTGGAAAAGCCTGAAAACATGTCAAATGAGATATATGAATCTCTTTTAGAAATGTCATCAGACACAAGTATGGAGTCATTGTTCAAAACGACGCCTCTTAATGATTTTTGGTGCAGAATCCAAGATGAATATGCAATGCTTGGCCAAATGGCTCTGGATATTCTTCTCCCGTTCCCAACTACATATTTGTGCGAAACAGGATTCTCTACCTACGCAGCCACGAAAACAAAATATCGCAATAGACTGGACGCCGAAGCTGATATGAGACTCCAACTTTCTTCCATCAAACCTGATATCAAGCAATTGATGAAAAATAAAAAACAGTTTCATACCTCCCACTAGTTAGATTTTTTCTTTTTTAATGTTTTCTATTATTGTCCTTACCAAGTGGTGAAGTAAATAATAATTAGTAACTGATACATTGTACTTTTATTATGCTGATTAATATAGAATACACTTATAAAAATAATTGTTTTATTGTAGGGTTCCATCAAGTATTTTGCTTCCCAAAAGGGTTCCGTCATTTAAAAAGTTTGAGAACCACTGCTCTAAAGCTTCCACATGTTTTAATTATATTTTCTCATCCTCCACATAGCAATTTGACTCCTCGAAACAATCTGTTCCTAAATATATCTGTGTAACTATTAAGTTCGGTAAGGTACGTATCCATACTACGTGACCATTTCAGAGGGGAGTGGGACCAGTGGCGTAGCGTGTGTCACTGTCGCCCGGGGCGGAGTTATAATTTGCCGCCCTTTTTGACATCGTAAAAATAATAATTGTTGGTGTTGGTAAGAAAAACGTAACGAAATGAAAGAATTGAGTAAAAAATATTTATTTCAAAACTATGTAAGTACATGTGTAAGTAACATGACTGTGTTAAAACATTAATAATTTACACTATAAAAATAATGTTTAACAAAGTCTAAACAGTTTTAAAATTCTACTTTTCGCGACTTACGCGCACTGAAATCATTTATTCGGTCCTTGGACCCACCCTGTGGAACATCGGCTACGACTGGGCGTTGGAGGGGGAGCCTCCCGCCCGGGTTGAGAGTGATTTGGTACGCCGACGACACGCTCGTCACAGCCCGCGGTGGGACGCTAGAGGAGGCGGCAAGCCTGGCGACTCTAGGCACCAAAGAGATCGTCAGGCGGATCGGGGCGTTGGGGTTGAGGGTAGCCCTGGACAAGATGGAGGCCGTCCTGTTCCATAGGCCCCGCATGGGCCCTCCCATCGACGTCTCGATCACCGTCAATTACCGATATCAGCATCCGGGCGCATATGAAGTATTTGGGCCTGGTGCTCGACGGGCATTGGTGGTTCCGGGAGCATTTCCGCAAGCTTGCTTCACAGCTCATCGGCGCGGCGTCCGCCCTATCGTGACATATGCCGAACGTGGGCGGACCGAGCACTACGTGTCGACGGCTGTACGCGAGGGTCATCTAGTCGATGGCCCTGTATGGCGCGCCGGTGTGGGCGGGGACCCTGATCGTCCGACTCAGGCTCTACTGTGGCGACCACAGAGGGCCATGGCGGTCAGGGCTATACGCGGATACCGCACGGTGTCGACGGATGCAGCGTGCCTGTTGATTGGGACTCCCCCGTGGGACCTGGAGGCAGAAATGCTCGCCGGTTTGTATCGGCGGGTGTTGGGGGTGCGAACGGAGGACCATCTTAATTCATTAAGGCTCTACGTAAATAATTATTTCTTTTGAAGAACGCTTATTTAATTATATTTTGTGCTTGGATTCCGCATGGGTTTGAATTTCTGGTAGGGAGCGGCGTAGCCGTCTCATCCCAGACTCTGGTAGTGCTAAAACCGGTATTGCATTAATATCTAGTGTTTAAAAATGATTTAAGCTTGAAACAAATTTCAAAACATTTACTTCAGATTTTTTTTATTGCTGTTGATGGCGAACAGCACATATGATGTTACGTTATGCTGTCGCTCGTCGACCTTTGCTAGGCCGCTGCCTACTGTGAAGAAAGGAAGGGAGTGTGAATGCGTGCAATGAGGCTCAGTGTTACTAAAAACATCGAAACGTCATTGCCCGTTGGACAGTCCGGCTGGAGATGCTTCGGTTAGGTGTGCGGACCGGTAGACCTTCTGGCCGGTGCTGCTGTAATGGCTAAAACGGCGGCACGGGGTGCTCTCCTTCCGACTGGTGCAGGTTTTGACGGGGCATGGATGCCTCGCCAAATACCTGTACACGGTCGTGAGGAGGGAGAGTACACCGTCCTGCTACCACTGCAATTGCGACGAGGACGCGGCGCAGAATACGCTCGAGGTTAGTGCCGCTTGGGCAGAGCTGCGTCGTGAACTTGTCGCAATCATCGGTGCCGACCATCTCCAGGGCGATGCTCGACAGCGTCGGGAACTGGACGCGGTCGCAGCCAGGCGAGGCAGTAGTCTCGCGGAAGGAGGCGGCGGAGTGCGTGCGCGTGGAGCGTCTCCTCGACAACGCGAACCACCGCCAGCGACTGGGGCGGCGCAGGCGCGATTACCTGCGTCTGATGCCGGCCTAGTCGAGGTTGCGGGTGACTGAACCGGGGAGTTAGTCCTTCACCCGCCGAGAGACCGACCGCGTGAGGAAAGACCGACGTCCTCACCGAGGGGGGGACGTCGGTCGATGAGAGGGTACTCCTCAAGGGGTATACCGTCGGACCGACGACTGACGTCAAGTCACCTTGCTCCTGTGGTCGGTCCAACGACGAAGGCGACGTGTCTCGGGTGGGTTGCGAGTGTGCGTGCTTACGCCCCTCTGTCTCCCCGGACGGAGTGGTGCGAGGAGCGTAAACCAACCCCAAACAAAGAAAAAAAATACTAAAAGCATAACTAAAACCCACGACACACAAACACTCAGAAAGTTGAGCTTCCACCTCTTTCGCTCACCGAACGAAATGCACTAACAGATTGCTACTACTCCTGTTTATTCGGAGATCTGTTCTGAATAAAAAATAACTTAGGCTTGTTTTACCCCACGGACACGGGATCTACGTTGATGAAACTGCAGGAATTTGTTAGTCAATTATAAAGGCAGGTAACCATTGCTAAAGTTCTTAATAATCCATTATCCAAATGTTAACACATCTACTATTGGGCATAGGCAGGTCGCAGTTGACGTTTCGTTTGCTGATGGATTAAAAATACGATCACCAACTCCCATTTTGTCTGTGCGTGTAATAAAACACGACTAACGGTTTAATATGCATACATCTGCACAGATGGCATAGTGGTTAAGATACCGACCACACCAGTTTGAATCCCATGCAGGTCAATAATTTGTGCCATCCACAAATTGACGTTCTTAGTCTCAATGTAATTTATATGTGTAGTCTCCCGTAATACAAAAAAGTTATTCCTAAATGCAGGGTGTCTTATACAAAAAATGTATGCAAGAGCGCGGGCAACCTTGAAATAAAACCGCATATACCAATCCATCTGAACAGTGTGTAGGTCAATGTTATAGTAGGCTTTCCTTTCATTGTGGAGGTTTGACGTTTGAGCCCGGTAGTGGGATATATATGAGCTGAAACGGTTGTTCCCTAGGCAAAGTAAAATATAAAATTGTAAGGAAATTATTATTCATATCAATGCCTTGTACTCTAAATACTGATAGGTAATGGATTTTATTTCAGCTTTGTTTAGAAATACGTAGTATTCAAAGGTACTCGATCGCGCGGCACGCATCAGCTAAACTCGATTTTCTTGGTAATTTCATCTTTTTTTTTGTGTGTGTGTATAGTTGCTAGCCGCAGATGGCTTTCACAGCTTACCCTGGACTATGGGGGAGCGTTGAGGGCTCTCAACCCGGTAAGAAATTTAAGCGAGCATCGCCTGAGGTGGGGAACGGACCTCGGCTCGTGGCGTCGCTGAGAGCAAAGTGGGCGTGGCCACGTTTATGTCTTTTACGCGGCGCGGTTTCCGACCTCGATGGTGAGGCCGGTATCGCGGCGTATTGTGTTATTGCTGCGCGAGCGGTGTAGGCCCTTTGTTGGGCGATCGTTATGAAGACATCCTCTTCATCGAGAAGATGACGGGGACGTCGGACCACGCATATTTTCGAGGGGACGTAGTTTACCGCCCCAACCACTAGTGGATTGGGGGCGAGTCATGGCAGAGCGTAATTTCATCATCTCAGTCTCAGCTCATATTACATATACGTCCTACTGTTAGGCTCGAGCTCCCACCACAATGCAAGAGAAATTGAGCTACTATATCGCGCTTGTCAGACGTTGGTACAGGGTTTTATTTAGTTTTCCTACTCTTGCAAATATTTTACGCATATTTAATAACTTATAGACGTCTTTTACAACACCCCTGGCAAGACAGAGAGTGGTGAATTATATTCTTACTCTGTCACCATACGTTTGGTAATTTACACACACAGAAGTTTCTGCGACCGGGGGCGCACCGCGTTAAATCGGAACTCATTTCGTTTAGCTTGAATGATGGAATACGATTGGCTTAGGGCGGAGGATTCCTGGACGGTATCCTAAGATTTTAGCCGTTCGGGCGGCGCAGGCGCGAGTACCTGTGCGTGATGCCGCCCTAGTCGAGGCCGCGGGTAACGGGTCGGGGATTAGTCCATCACCCGCAGAGAGCTGACCGCGCAATCGCGACCGACGTCCTGGACATCGAGAGAAGACGGTTCCCCGCAGGTTACTACGACGGGTCGACCACTGAGGACAAGGAACTCGGTACCGATGGTCGATCCAGCGACGTGCTACGGTGGGTTATGGGGCCGCACGCCGCTCCTATCAGCGCACCCCCGCCCCGGACGGAACTGGGCGGCGGCCACCCCAAAAAAAAAGGCTTTAACATATTTCAATGGAAACGACACCACAAAACAGAATAAATCAAACAACATGTACCTTCATATTATATATATATAATATTCAGCTAATGTATTGCATACATTAGACAAAGCATATTGATTTTATGAATGCTGATGGATCAATACTTCTAATTGAAGACAGTACCACAATAATTGTAAAATAAAAGTCGACAACAAAACTATTATACAAATCTCTACAACTTAATTTGATAACAGCCCCCTTACATATCGTAAACATTTTGTAATGCTAATTCTGGCTTGTCATAACCAAGTTCCTCTGGTGTTTCAATACCAAGTTCGGTTAATGTGGGTTTGATTTCCTGAATGATGTACGGGTAGATTTCTGATACTTTAGGACCGCATTTGTCTTTGCAGGCCTCAATGAACCTGACGGCGAGTGCATAGTCATTTACTCGCCTACAAGCATGAAGAGCTGCTTTGATGATTTTTGGGTCAGGAACCAGATCCATACCGCAGAGATCATTCATTCCTTTGCGAATTTCCCACCCATCAATGTCTTTCCTGTTGAAAAAGGCTTCATATCTGAAAATAAAACAAACATTTGTGTAAGATGTTTATTGTTTCTTTAAAAGGGTTTTGTTCTTGGTTGGACTATGTTATCAATTAATCTCATAACATGCATATTACCCGGCTGTGGCCATAAATAGGCTGTACATTGTTACATATCATCATCATCATCTCGGCTCATACACGCGCCCCACTGTTGGGCTTGAGCGTCTTCTGCTATAGGAGGATGCTATAGGAAATTGACCTTACTATACCATGTTGGTCAGAGAGGTTGGTTTAAGGTTTATTTCGAGATTTCCTTCTCTTACACAGATGTTATATGCATATGATAAGGGATACCTTAGTCATCTTTTATAACATCCACGGGCAGGTGGAGTGGTGAATTGTATTCTTATTCCGTCACCACACGGAAAGATATAATTACTCCAAGTAAAATAATTATAAATTACAAATGCAACATATTTAGGACAATGTTTTTCTATATTTTTTTTAATTGCTGATCATGGCAAACTAACAAACAGCACGCTTGATGGTGAACGACACTGCCACACATGGACTTTAGCAATACCAGGGGGCACACCTAGGGCGTTGCCTACAGTAAAGAAAGTGTTATTCCATATACTGGATAATAAAACTTCTCTGTAATAGTAGTTAGACAGTTTTATCCAAAACATTGTTTGCCCATAATCTAGTGATTTTCATAGTTGTTATCCGCAGATGGTTATGACAACTTTATCCAACTGTTGGGTGAGCACTAAGAGCTCTCAAACCGATTGAAACTATATATCAGTATTGACTATTTAATGCAATTTAGAGCTACTTATTTTTCAACAATATTTTTTATATTATACTAGGCAAGAATGTTGTATCCCCGTTTTTAGTTTGATTGCCCAGAATTAGATGACAATTCAACCAATGAGGAACACTGAGACAGAAGATTTTAATTTGATATTTTCTCTGAGTATATAGTATTTAAGATTCCTAAGCGATAATTAAGAGCTTTTGCAAGCATGCATTCAACTCTGTATGTGGTCAAAAGTAATTATTCCTATATAATTATAATTCAGGACTCGATGTTAGCAATTTAGTTTATCTATAACCTTTAATATAAACCATTTTTATTGAGTTTATGAAATACTGTAAGGCAGAACTAGATAATATGGTCAAAATCAATGGCATTATAATATCGATTTTAATTTCTATTATTAGTTATAATGCTCTGGAAGTTGTTCTATTGAGGAAAACATTATAATAAATGTCAGATATAGTTTATCATAAGCTGGCATTAAAACGCCTAATTACTATTTATGCCTAATATTTCTTGACTTATAGAATTAAAAATTAAAGCAATAAGCATATAAATATCATTAGGTTGATAATACATTAATGGATTGACAAGATTATCACCATTTTCAGTTACATAACGTCAAATTACCGACAAGGGCTAACCTGCTATCGAATTCCTCATCGGATTCAGCAGGACCACCATGTGATCTCCGGACAGCCACTACCGCGTTGACCCTCGCGGTTGGCACCAGGGATCTTTTCAGGACATTAGCGAACACACCAGAAGCTGATTTCAGCATTTTGAAGAAACGTTTTACGGGAACTTCGGCAAGGATAACAAATGGCTACTCTTGATCATAGACTAAAAATTTGCATTGCCGAATAGTTCTCGATTTGACGTTTTAGTGACGAGTAGATAGTATGTACTTATTAGTTTTGTAAATAATCGATTTTAAATCCAATTTTTTTAAGACTAAAAGAAAATAATAGATAGAAGTTTTGGCGGTAACGTGAAAGTGGTATATTTTGGTCATATATTTTCAAAATATTATTATGATACCACACTAATCAAACGTTGACATATGGTTTTGTTTCGAGTTTTCCTTATCTTCCTCCTTCTATTCCCCGCCCTACTAACTCATGTCTCTTACTATCTCTAATTTTCTCTCCTTTTCAAGTACTTATAGTTTGTGATCGTTTCATTGAATGTGTGACATGTGGTACCGTCCTGTTGAAACCACATGTCAGTGATATCCATGTCATCAATAATAGGCCAAAATTGAGTAGTTAACATTTCGCGATAGCGTGATCCGTTGACCGTTACCGCATTTCCAGCCTCATCTTCGAAAAAAAACGGCCCAATCACGCCTCCAGACCACGTAGCGCACCATACAGTGACACGTTGAGCATGCAAAGACTTCTCAATAATTGCTCTAGGATTTTTAGAAGCCCAAATGCGGCAATTTTGCTTGTTGACGTACCCTGACAAGTGAAAATGGGCTTCGTCTGAAAAGATGTTTTTTTTCAGAAAAATCAGCGGGTTGTTCCTGAATGAATTGAGCGAATCTACGGCGATGTGAATGGTCAGTTGGCTTCAATTCTTGCACCAGTTGAACCTTGTAAGGCTTTAAAGCCAAATCCTTACGCAAAATTCGCCATGTGGTGGTTTTGGATAACCCCAATTGTTGAGAACGTCGAGGAATTCACAAATTTGGATCTTCTTTAACACTGTAGCTCACGGCTGCGTTGTTTTCAGTTGAACGACCCAGTTGAACACGCGTTGGTGTTGGCACATTTTGTATCGAGCCTGTCGACTCAGATTTAACGACCAAATTCTTAATAGCGGTCTCAGGACGATTATGTTGTCCGAAAATATCACGAATTTTACGAAATGCAACTTTAACAGAACCACCATGTTCATAGTAGATTTTAATTATTTTGATGCGATTTTCGAGCGAAATTGAATTCATTGTAACAATTGCCAATAGAACTGTAGCAAACCGTATGTATTCGGTAGTAAGTAACGGGTGCGCCATTTAGTACGAAGTAACGAAACGTTACTCACGAATCCATTTCGCTACTCGCATGTTTCGTATTATGGGTACCTATACTGTTTTAGTTCACACAAGTAACGTTGATGCCTGTAACGTTTGCTGATCGTATATATTATGCATTCGCGCGCTTTTTCTATGTATTTAAAGATGTACGTTACAAAGAACGATGTTTGTTTGATATGTAAAATATAATCTGCCAATTCGTCGTTAAAATTTTTACTGTTTGTTGAATGTATTGCGTTTGTAGACAAAGTTTAAGATTAGAAATAACATAAGCTCACTGTCAACATTTTTAAAATAATAAATTCATTGCAAATTTTGTAGATTCTGTTAATAGTTCATTTACAGTTTTACACGTTACCTATTAAATGAATCTAAATTTAGAATAGCTTTAACACAAACCAGGTTCAACATACGGTAAAGTGAAAAATGCACCTTACGTAGCTTGGTATACAAATGTGTTCTACAAATAACGAATGTTGCTATGCCGCGACGTTATACTGTAAGGGTACGGAATACGACTCGATTCGGTGTCCTAAGATACAGGTATCAGAAGAAACGAGTAACGCAACGATACGAAAGTAACGAGTACTCATTCTTCTAGTAACGAATATATACGGGTACGCTTTCTTTCGTTACTTTTACACCATTAATTGCCAATGCAGCTACTACGAATACGTCATAAAACTAAATGCCAAAATTATCATGTGGTTGGTGCTGCCACAATTGAAAAACAAAGTTCTTGTTGAAAAACCCTTTATATCTATATTTATAACGTTATATTAAAACATTGTTATTAGCGTATTGTTATCTAGTTAAATTACCTATGCGGAAGTAGGTACATAAATCTATACCAATAAATAAAATTGGAGTGTCTGTTTGTAATATCAAAATAATAGGCCTTTTTATGCTCATTTAGTTATTTGCACTACACATATGCCTAAAAATCAGTATATTTTTTGTCTGTCTGTTTGTTCCGGGTAATCTTCAAAACGGCTGGACCGATTTAAAAAAATTATTCACCAATGGAAAGCTATAATATCAGGGAGTAAACTAGGCTATATTTTATATCGATATTCCCACGGGAACGGGAACTACGGGGATAAAGCGATAGAAACCGATGCGAAGCGAGGGCGGTTTGCTAATATTTAATATAAGTATATTATAAAACTAGCAACCGGGGGGGGAGGAATACCGGGATAAAATACAGCTTAGGTTACTCCTTGATATTATAGCTTTCCATTGGTGAAAGAATTTTTGAAATCGGTCCAGCCGTTTTGAAGATTACCCGGAACAAACAGACAGACAAAAACTTTTTAATCTGTATTTTAGGCATAGGTGTTGTGAAAATAACCGTGTGAGCATGAAAAAAGTCTATTATTTTGACATTACAAACAGACACTCCAATTTTATTTATTGGTATGGATTAAGATATCGTTTAACCAATGAAATGTAAAATTAGGTTCATTGAAATAACAATTAGGTTTTGTTACTTGGTCCTTCACCGGGATCGTCTGACACTTTTCGATTCCGGACATAGCACCATAAACTTCATTATTATAATCAGAATCACAGTTATCACTTTCACTCTTCATTTCGGCTCATATAAATTAAGGTTAATAAATGATACAAAAATAAATTATTTCAATAATTTGCTTTTAATATAATTAAAATTAAATAGCCACTGTATAACATCACTTGCTGTTAAGTACTTATACATAGCAGCAGTATCAAGTGTAGTGTAAAATAGCCTATCATAGCAACATTTCATATATAAAAAAATTACATAATATATATCTTCGAATTTTTGTCACAAACAATATATCTATTAAAATTCTTAATATCACTAATCTTATGGTAGCAATATAGTAGAAATGTTATAAATATTTGTATAACATGCTTTTATTGAAACTTATTACAATTTATTTTGGTGTTGCTATATATATGGCTGTAACTACTGCTAAAAGGTACCATTAACAAACAACAAATTGTCAAAACTTTTTTTTTCATAATATAACGTCAGTTACTTGATAAAAAATACATATATAATACTATGAAAACAATGGGCAATATTATATTAATATATGTCTAGTAATACAGAACAGGCTTAAATTTATGATATCTATTTGATAATATGTTTACTTGGTACCTGTGATTTTTATGCCTGGATATAAGGCGCTTTGGTCCATTACATTTTTCTTCGTCTTTTCTTTTTATGTGCAGTGATGCTTTCTTGACCACTGTCTTCTTCTGAACTGTCTGATGAACTGCTATCACTATCACTACTCGAAGAACTACTATTAGAGGAACTGTCCGATGCTACACCAGTACCTTGACTTAGGTCCATGCTACTGGCAATTTTATATAAATCAGGTTCTTTGGTCTCCAATGTTTTAATCCATTTTTTGGAGAGTTTAGGACGACCACGTACAGTTTTGTGCCAAACGACAGGAAAATTGGTACGGCTACAGAAGTTTTGTGTGACGGCAACTGTGTCATCCATATTGAGAACCACGTGCCACCATCCGCCTGGTACAAACACAGTTTCGCCAGGTTTTTGAAGAATCTCAACCTGTATAATATAAATGATATAAAGGTTACTTAATTCCAATCGTCCCACCAACTAGACAAGTGTAGCGATGTATGACAACCAAAGTCTTGCCTATATTGTCCGTATTTTTCAAATTCAAACTATTTACGAATAAATCTCGGGGGGTTGGGGATGTATGCGGCGGCGGTATGTAAGTACATATTATTAACTTTTACAGTTTATTTGAAATTAATTCAAATTATTAACACTGATTTGGAACGTGACCGCATTGATAAGATCCACAAGCAATTTGGCGGATTTGTCTATCTTTTTGATCGATTTTAATGATTTCTTTAAGTAAAATAAAAATACAACACATAGTATAATTTCAGTGTTGCATTAGTTGCAGTATGAACCATGATATAATACAAATTCTCAAATATAATGCAAAACAATCCATCCAATCATAAAAAAATAGGCTAGATCAGATCCCACAATTGGGATCTAATCACAGTTAACTACTGGAGCAGACATCACTTCTCTTAACCAAATTGAGGGCATGGAAGAGATCCTCTCCTTATAGCTAGTGCAGGTGTCTCTTTACGGAAGACCTTCCATATGCCACCTATCGGCAAATGTTCCGATTTTATAGATCAAATTTTTTTATCCTAAACATTTTTTTTAAAAAACCTAGCATGTTGAATGCTAAATCTTAATATTTTAGTACACTAGTGGTGGGACCACCCTGCTGACAGTACAGTTGCGGGCCAGTCCGTCCGGGGTACTACCACAATCTCGCAGAAACTCGATGTCCGAGTAGTAGCAATTTGTTATTGCACTTCGTTTGGTGAGCGAGAGAGCCAGCAGCCTAACATTTCTGAGGGTGTTTCCATGTGTTGGGTTTGGGTGATGCCTTTAGTATCACCAAACCTCATTATATGCATTCACACTTCCTTTACTTTTTTCACAGTAAGCGGCAGCCTAACAAAGGTCCCCGAGCGGCAGCAACACTTACCATCTCTTGCACAGATGTTATGTGCATATTATATCCCATAGTCGTCTTTTACAACTTACACGGGCAAGCAATACACTGAAAAGCAATATTCAGCCACAAAAGTATTTGACTGAAAAATTAATTAATTTGTATATCTACATGAAATTACGTATGATAATAATGGAAAAAAAAAATAGTAAATTGCCAGCCAGTGGCAACATTAGTCTCAGATGTTTGGTATACAATTTGTGAAAAATGGTAACAATTTAATTTTATGATTTTTTTTGTAAATATAGCTTTGTATATATAGAAACATAATAACCACTAACTTGGTATGTGATAATCTTCAGATAAATATCATAATATACATACCGGTTTAAATTCTTTTGGCCAAGTATCCAATTGAGTTTTAGGATAAATAATTTTAAACCAAGTAACAGCTTCATCTCTCTGTTTGCCACCCATTGCTCCAGTCACTTTAATTAACTCTCTTGGAGTCTGAGTTGGGAATAAGCACCATCTTTTATGACCAAACACTAGAGCATTCCATGCACTGGTTCCTAGTGGATCTATATGTATTCCAGTGCCAGATCGCTGCGGTCCCATAACAAACCATCTGTAAGGAGGCCTTCTTTCTTCACCGCAGTACTTAAACAAATCATCCCTAAAATAAATAGGGACTTCGTAATCTTCCAGTAGCTTCTTTCTTCTCAAATGTTCACCAAAGCTACTATCAAAAATATAAAGTGGACTATCATCAATAGTTGTCCTCATATATTCTACAAAATACTTCATTTTCATCTTAACACTGTAACCCTCATTGTCCTCACCGCACTTAAACTTCTGATTTCTATACTTTTTGGCAAGTCTGTCCAAAGTCCATTTATGATTAGCCTTCCAATTAGTTTGTACATTAGTTATTACTACAGGTTTGTATATACTCTCATATTTTTCTATAAATTCTTCTGGTGACACTTCATTTTCGCTTATTCTGTCTACATTATCATTACATTTTAAGAATTCATCAAAATTAGAGTGATATTTTAAAGCTGTCCATTGGTATTTGTCTGCTAATTCTGGAACAAACATTAATGACAATATCAGTCTAGGTATATAGTTAGTATTATCTGTAAACTTGCAAGCTTTAGTGTGAGGCCAAACAAGCGTAATTTTGAAATATATCTAGATTTGCACAGATATGCATATAAACGTTCATATAAGGTGTGGAACTGTCCAAGCATCAGTCTTTCATTATTAAGTCGATTTACCCAACTTCTTTTTCTAGCTTTATCTATGTCTTCTAGATATGTTTCGTAAAAAAATTACAACGGTTCCATTGCACGACAGAAACATCCGCTAGAAACGTTGGATAGCAACTGGAAAAAATGCGCCCGTCTGGCAGCTCAACAGAATTTCTGCGACCGAAATTAAGCGACTCACAAAAATACGTTTGTTTGGCCCTACCCTTACAATTAGATGATCTAACACTTATTGATCTAAGGTATTTGAGCTGAATAACTGAGTATGAAATGTAATAGATGCCTTGATTATACATTCTATTATAAACTATTATGATAAATTACTTTGTATACTTTGGTTATTTTTAATAAAATGTATGTATTGAAATGTTTTTTTTTTTAAATAACATGTCATGTTTATTAGATTCCATTTAAATGAAGATAAAAGCAAGGTCATAGTATTTTTAGATATTATGATATTTTGTTTATTATTCATGACTAGCAATCCGCCCTCGCTTCGGTTATAGTTATAGTCGTTTTACCCGCGTAGTTCCCGTTCCCATGGGAATACCGGGATAAAATATAGCCTAGTTTACGCCCTGATATTATAGCTTTCCATTGGTGAAAGAATTTTTGAAATCGGTCCAGCCGTTTTGAAGATTACCCGGAACAAACAGACAGACAGACAGACAAAAATTTTTTAATTGCTATTTTAGGCATAGGTGTCGTGCAAATAACCGTGTGAGTATGAAAAAAGTCTATTATTTTGACATTACAAACAGACACTCCAATTTTATTTATTGGTATAGATAATCTACAACAGCTAGCCAATTAAATATAATGAGATACATTTTGGAGTATTGTACATGAAAATGACATTTGATAACATTAAAGGTGAGATAGTTATCAACCCATAGATAATAGATAAAAAGTAATTATAGATAAAAAAACTAAATAATTGTTCAAAGTATTATAATTATATTTCTTTTTTAAAATATATTTATATAACACAGTTAGATGTTATATTATTATGATTTATAAGTAAAACTCAAAGCAATTTGTGAAGTTTGAGATGCTAACTGTTGAGATTTTTTTTTAGGAGAAAAATGCATTAATTCTACTTGGCTTATCAATCATTCAAAGGTCACAGGGTTCAAAATAAAAAAAATGTACACAATTATATTAATAGGTCTTAGTCATACAAATTAGTGTGGCTTCAAATAATTTTAATGAATTATAAATATTTGTAACAAAATCACACGTTGATTTACTTAAATCAATTCATTTCAGCTCATATACGTCCCACTGTTGGACTCCAGCCTCCTCCACAATAGGAGGGAAATTGACCTCACTATACCATGCTGGTCAGACAGGTTGGCATAGGGTTTTGTTTCGAGTTTTCCTTCTCTTAAATCAATTAATTTGAGGCAAATATGTGGCTAATTTGTTAACAGACTTTACTGGCCAGCTATGCTACAATCTGCTATTCAGTGTAGTGCAGGAGTATGTATACAATTCACCACACCCCATCTTGCATTCATCATCATATCTATGCAAGAAGCATTACATTAAAACTACACTAACTTGTATAACCAACATGGTAACATGTCTAGTACTTCAATTTACATCCTATTTCAGAGGCTCAAGCAGTGAAACATATACAGCCTTGAGATGATAATGATGATACCACATTAAAGATTTCTGGTGTTTACACAAGTACTACACATGTTTTGGGGAATACTAAGAATGCTATAGTGTTCAAAACATCGGGCAATCGAAAATCAAATACAAACACAATAAAATCTGTAGAAATAGTTTTATTTACAAAGCTACATTAAGTTTAGCTATCCAGTATTTTGTTACTAATTTATATTGTAAGTAATTCACATTTCGGTATGATATATGTATATATAATAATGTGAAAGACAATGCAGTGAACATCTCGAGGTATTTGGTTTTGGTAACACATCCATCATGGATGTGTTAAAAAATCATATAATATTTAAATTATTTCAGTTAAACTTAATAGGAATTGACTAGATTTTTTATGATTACTAAAATCTCTACTGTGCTGTATATAATGCAATATTTAAACTGCAAACGAGTTGTACGTTACGAATTCGTCGCGATTTATTTAAATCTGATAGGGGAATAATTATTTCCACTTCAAAACGTAGAGTATTGCCAGAATAATCTGTTACTATCTGCACAAGTGGATGTGAAAACTCAATGCCATGCTTTCAAAGATGATTCTAGAAGGATCTTGTTTGCCTTAATATTATTATTTTACTTGTAGCACTGTGTAATGCTATTCTCAAGGCCATCTAAATAACATCAATGTTCCTTAGACGAACAAAATTAATGACAAAAGCACTTATTGTGGAAAGTGTGCTAATTATCAACAGGCTTGGGTACCGTTCACTTACCGGGTCTCGCTTTTCTTTTAACCTCCTTGATTCGTTTTTTAGCTTTATGAGACAGTTTGTGCTCACTGTCCATTCTATGCCTATTAAAGATAGATTATAACTATATCTTAATTGATGAAATCTAATAATGTAAAAATTCTCGAGTGAATAATGATAAATTTTACAAAGTGAACTATTTCTTTGACAGAGACATTTTTTTTTTGGTTCTGTTTGTCCATACGGACAGGCAAAGGGATTAAGGCCCATACAGCCAAGTCTGATACAATTTTTCTTTACATATTATTTACTTCTTCATATTGTATAACTTATTTATAATAGTCATTGTCCGTCAGTAAGTAAAGTCGTTATCATTAATTAGGCGCTGAAAACCTAATTAGATGATTTCTCTGGGAATTCCGGTTGAATATGAAAATACACATAAACCACTCTTATATCACATTCACCACACTTCAGCACCTTAATTATATTATATTACATAAAATATCAGCAAAATTATTCAATATAACACTATAAAACACTAAAAGAATGAATATTATTATATTATTACAAGAGCTTAACATGACATCTCCAAATTCGCGCCGAAAACCTCCTTTGACAGAGACAGATAGGTATTGACAAATTGATTTTGAAGTTTAATAACGATATGTCTATGGCTCTTAGTGATGTGGAATACAAAAGTAAGTGAAAACTAAAGGCAAAAAACAAAAAGATCAATATTATTTATAATAATATACCCTTATAAATTGATAAATTTAATTAACATGTTAACATTGTATTATTATATAAGTTGAGCTTACAAAGAAATTCTCATCAAATATTTTGATTACGGTGCTACTAGAAGTAAAATAGATTTTCACAAATGGCAATTAAACATTTTCGTTTCGACGCATTGGCCAGCATTGGCAGACTGATAATTTTATAATTTTACGTTTTAACTGAAATAATTTAAACTACGGTATATTCAGTTTTTAAACATTTTTAGTAATACAATTTTCAAATCAATTGCGTTTTTAAGAGTAATAATGAGTGATTGATTTGACTTTTGTAGCGAAACAAATTTCAAACGTTCCAGTCTGAAGTGTGTAGCTAGCTCGATATAACTGTCAATCTGGGTGTAGAAATTTATTTTGTAAAATTTTCACCGGTTCTCATGTGTAATATCTCAATGTGTTAGACTATTTATGAACAAAGTTTCTTTGAGAAATAATGTTCTATAGTGTATGTGGTGCTTAAAATTGTGTGAAAATGGATGACGGTACAATAAAGATTCAATCAGGAATCAACATCAACATAAAAAGAACAGATGGTAAGTAGTAACATGCCTGAAATGTCTGCTAGTTGTCTTCTGTTTTAAGTTATTTTGTCATATGTGATACTTTTATCGGTAGCCCCAAATGCTGTAGTCGATGACTTGAAAAGTTTGTGAGAATGATAAAGTTAGGGCTGTGGGGGCTGCTTTTATCTAGAGTTAGTATGATTTTGTACTTCAATGATTAAAAATCGGATAAAGCTGTATAATCCTTTAAGGATTTTGAAAATGGAAAACAATATTATTCACAGAACTATATTTATTTTAATTTCTTATAACTATTTTTTGTAGGCAACTGCAAATATTATAAACTTTCTCTTATTGTCTTAGTCTTCGAGATATATTCCATATAAAATAATTACTTTATTATTTTATTTCTTAAGTAAATGTATTACTTTTATTTTAAGAATATTTTCTAAAAAATATTGTTTGTAGAGTCATATTGATTATGTTGTAATTGCTGGAGTGTTTTCAGTGCATTAGCTACTACTTAGTACTGATAAGAAAGACAAATATGACTTCTTTTCTTATAAGAGTATGACCGTTCCGTCATGTTTATTTTTGGTAACTGAGAAATACCTTTAAAATTGCATGTATTAATATCACATAATGATTCAATATTTGTTAGTCATTTCACAATGATATTCATGTATAATGACTAATATTAAAACATTTGTAGAGACAGTCGACTCACCTTTTTACTACCATACCTACCATAGTACTACTGCTACTATCTACCATAGTAAGAGAAGAGCAAGCAACATAGTCATTTTTATTTTTAACAGCACTCACTAGGGAAATATACCTTGTATATTGGAAGACTTTACTAACATAATTTTATGGATGTAAATTATATCCAGACTAAGGACAATAATTTATAGATCGCTCTAAATATTGTGTGGGAATCGAACCTATGACACTGGCATGATAGGTCAGTATATAAATGATCACTGATTGTCATTTGTTACTTATTTATTTATATCCTTGTATCCCTAGGGCACAACCAAGCTGCTATCTATACTGACACATTCATTAGCCTGCCCACATCACTCTCTAAGTGAGGTGGCACATGGCACAACACATCTTTACCTTTCATAGGCTCCTTTCAACCGTTATGTTTGCGCTTAATACTTTCATACTCATTGTCACAATTCAGCCATCTCTTCTTAGGTATCCTGCGATTCTTACATCCATCCACATTCATATCACCAACTATCCTCATCATATGCCCATACTAAAAAAATCACCAAATTTTTCTATTTCTGGTGCCACTTTCATGCTTCCCCTAGTGTAAACATTTCTTACCCTATCTAATCTTGTTATCCCACATCCATTTTAATATATACATCCTATAACATGGATTCTTCTCTCATCCATACTTCTCTTGACTACCATGACTAACCAATTTATTTTTCACATAAGAAATTTATAATTTTAGCAATTTATAAATATTAACTTGAGAGTGCTCCAGATCTATGTGCTGAATAGACTATCATCATCATTTTAGCTGATATAAATTCCATGGTTATAACCTTCTCCACAATAAGAGGGAAACTGACTTACTCTAGCATGCTGGTCAGATGTATTGCTATAGGGTTTTATTTTCAGTTTTTCTTATCTGTATACTAAATCCCTTAGGTTCTTGGGTGGCGACCACGAATCAGACGGCGCAGCGTAGGACGACCCCCCCACTAGGTGGACTGATGACATTCTCAATGTCGCAGGAAACCATTGGAGGCAAGTGGCGCAGGACCGTTCCGAGTGGCATTCTCGTGGAGAGGCCTATGGCCAGCAGTGGAAGTCTGTAGGCTGATGGATGGATGGATGGAAATCCCTTAGTAATTTTTTATGACATCCATGGGCAAGATAGTGGTGAATGGTACTCTTACTGTCACCATAAGAATAAGAAGCCATAAGAATAGATTGCATGATCTATTAGGCAAATGTATTTGCCATAATAAATCTTTGTATATGATTTAATCTTAGATTAATTGCTATAGATATAATCTTAGATTAATCGTTAGATTTATGAAAATAATTTGTGATATAACTATTTTCATGAATCAATCTGATTTGCAATGTCTACTGATGGACCTAACCTTCTCCATGTGAGGTAAAACTTATCATACGATAAGTTTGGTAATGATAGTGAATGTTTTGTTATCAAAATCAAGTTGTTGTTTTAATTTGTCTGTTAAGACAAATTTTAAAAGCTGTATCTACCTAAATGGTCACATTTAGAGCTATTATATAAAATATTAAGAATGGGCTAGGGCTTCTTAAATTTTCTATTATAATCAATGAAAACTAAGTGAATAAAGCAATAAATTAGTAAGGCTAAAAAATTGACAACATTGATGTTGCAATAAATTTATTATTGACGACTAAAATTCATTGTTGAAACAATATATTGATTTATTTCATGTATACCCTGAAATAGTGTTATTTTAAATTATGCAATTTGAAGAAATACATTGGCAGCTGGATGTAATTGACTTTGACTGACTGGACTGACAGCTAATACACAGTCTGAACCACCCGACATAAACATATGTTCTAAAATAAAAGTACATGTAGTTGTTTATTAATTAAATTTAAAAAAGAAATATATTTATTATCTAATCCATTTATTATATTTATATATCCAAGTGGGTGTGGATGGAACTAAGGCAGATTCTGTGTGGTGACAGAGTAAGAATACAATTCATTCTTTCATACTGCCCTTCTAATACAATAATAATAATATACAGTATTGAATCCCTATGAATTAATTTATATAATAAGGATTTATTATAGAAATATTTATAAATTATCTCTTGTAGTCCAATAGTAACTCATGCAGTGACTGCGTAAGCTCCTCTTTTCTATGCCCAAGTTATTTTTCTAAGAGTTTTGAGTTTTCTATAACAAACTTCTCAGTTATAACACAAATAGAGCATGTTAGATATAGATAGCAGCGAGTTTGTCTATTCAAAATTGTTTCTGGAAAAGGGTATGTAATATCTCTGAATATCCTTTCAGTGATACAGGTTGTAATATATTTAAAAAAGGCAGTTCTGCTGGCAAGTTATTTTAAATACAATGATGGAGTTGGAGCAGGGACTGTTCGGCCTTGCTGTGTATCGCCATATACGGTATGACCGTCGCACGCGCCGACCAGTGATACTGACACGCGATCCTAATAACACTAATTGCTTGTTATGGTGTATTGCTTTCTTACATAAATTGTAGGAATCCGATAGGCCAACTAGGTACTTGAAAATTATTTTTTAATTGCTGAGGAAGGTTAATTTTTTTTTGTATCAATTATGATTTGGGCTCATTAAAACCCAGCTATTTAAAGCGATAGAAGGGGATCTTAGGACTACATAACCCGCCGTATTACTTATATTATTGATTAGGCTAATTGAACTGATTCTTTGACTTTCGATCTGATCGGCGGCTTTCTTTGCCGTGTACCACTCTTCCCGTCGACCTCCCTCTGAGTGGCGGACAAATACCGTTTCAATTACGTGCGGTGAGCGTATTTTAGTAATACTAGACAAATTGTGTGCGCTTGTTTGGTCGACTTAACTGTGTCGTAAGAAGAATAAATAAATAGTCTATTTTCACGAGACTCGAAAAAGTAAAAATGTTGCATTTTGGAGGTTAAATTACATCACATGACTTCATAGTTTTTCAGGGAAGCTATTTATTAGGTTAAGATTACAATCCCTTACTTATTCGTTGGATTTGCAAAAATCGGTTAAGGGCATCATGAGAAGAGTGGTCAGCAGCCTTTCTTAGGAAACGTATAACACCTCTCTGCGATCATCAACTCGCCTGTCAAGATCGCCTGAAATAATAATGTATAGGTGTTATCTCAGAATAGGAATACAATTCGGCGCTTTCTTGGTTGTCGTAAAAGACACCCAAGAGATAATAAAATGTCTAGATAACATAAATGCAAAAGAAGAAAAAATCTAAATAATAACCTATATCAATACGACTGGCTAGCGTGGTATAGTAGGTAAATTTATCTGTCCTATTGTCGACGAGGCTTTAGCCCAGCAGTGGGACGTATAAGTGTTGTGATAATGAGATTTAATATACTCACGGTTGTCTATAAGAATTTAACGTTCTAATGATTTAAAATGTAGGTTGAGTAAACGCTACCTATTTCGTGACCAATTTGTATGTGGGTGTTGGCGCCAAACACTGTTTCACGTCTGCCATTTTGGATTATAGACGATTTATTTGTTAAAGGACGTCTTTCAACAGCAATACTGCCAAATATAAAGTGACACAAATTTGTACAGTTCTTAAACACACTTTATGAGAATCTCTCGGTTAAATATAGACTTTAATATAAGAATTATAGATATTCTTCTCTTGTGATGACGATGATTCTGATCACTCCTGTGGGTGTCGGTAAGCATTACCAAGTAAGCAAGTAAAATCAAAGCAAAAGGAGGGAAATTCAACATAATATCTAGGGTCAACACGCAAAAGTTACTTTCCCATCATCATCCCAGCCCACATACGTCCCACTGTCGGGTTCGGGCCTCCACAGTGGAAGGGATTTTGACCTACTATATCATGCTGATCAGTCATGTTGGTATAGGGTTGCATTTCTAGTTTTTCTTCTCTTGCATAGATGTTATGTGCATATTATAACCCTTGGTCGTCTTTTACGACCTCCACGGGCAAGATGTGGTGAATTGTATTCTTACTCCGTCACCACACGGAAAATTACTTTACTTTTAGTTCCCTATTTGGGAGAAAACTAATGGCTAAAAGTAGAGTGGTCGGGTTGAGATAGCTTCTGTCATGACTTTGAAGAAATTTGTTATATGATGGTATTTCTTAGTCGGTTCGTTCTTGGCAGAACGGTCGTGATCATTATGTAGCATGGGACGAGGCAGATGTTATTTGCTTCACGAAATTTCGCCATGTTTTTCTGTTTGAGGACATTCTAGTACACTCATTTAAAGGACCACCCACAGCAGATCTATCTGGTCGGTCCATCGCATGGGTGCCCTCCCACGCGGCCTGGTGCCTTCCACCTTGCTCTGGACAACGAGGCGTTCTATGGACCAGATTCCGTCTGGAAACATGTCCGAAAAAAGACAGTATGCGAGACTGTACTGAAAATAGACGCTGCTTGATGCCGAGTTCTTGAAGTATCGAAACATTGGTTCGAAATGGTGGTATACATGAAATAAATTCTTTAAAGATGTCTATCTATCCATACAGTTAACACTAATTACACCCACAATGAGAAAAATTATTTGTGAATTGAACCCCGACATTCGACGCGAGCAGTCGGTACTTAGACCATTCCGCACTACCTGTGCATTCAACAATTTGCAATAAACGTGTTGCATGTGACACAGGAAATCATCAATATAACCAATGTGGTCTGTGCCACACTTGTTAACTAATAAATAGAAAAGGTTACGAGTTATGGGTTCATCATTTCAGCCCACACGAGTCCCACTGTTGGGCTCCGGCCTCCTTTATAATACGAGGGAAATTAAACTACTACACCGCGCTGTTCAGACGTGTTTGTTTAAGGTTTTATGTCGAGTTTTCCTTCTCTTGCACAGATGTTTTTTGCATAGTCTATCCCTTAGTCGTCTTTTACGACGCCCACGGGTAAGAGAGGGAGGGGGTGGTGAAATGTATTCTTACTGCGTCATTACACGCAAGACTTATAGATTTTGAACATTAAATTCTATATATTTTTTTTAATTTTTTCGAGGTGTTTAACAATGTTGCTACAATATGGAAGTTATCCATATCTATTTTTAACTCGGCTAATTATTTGTCGCGGACATTATATTGTAGTAATACATACTCACTAAAATTTAACCAACACACGTTGATATATTTTTTAATATTTCATTACTTTGTATATATTGATTTTTTTTATTTTTAGTGAGTTAATGATTTCTGATGTTTACGCGAGTATTACACATTTTAAATAAAACTATGGTGTACCTGTGACCATGAACACTGCAAAGTGTTCGAAACGTCGGGCAATCAAAAATGAAATACAAACGAGATAAAATCTGTAGTCTTAGTGACTTTTCTGTTATTTTCTATGCAATCTTTATTAGTTCGTAATAAATTAGACTTATAATTGGAATATGATTCCGAATTTATTCGAAAACATCCGTGGGGTGAGAGAATAAAAATAGTAATCACAATTCCTTCCTTTCTCATGGGTGATTGTAAATAACGACTGAGGGTGCATCCAAATAATATCACCCCAGGAGAAGGCAAACTTGAAGTAAAACCGTACGTCTATTCGTCTTACTGGCATTGTACAGTAGATCTACGGTCTATCCTACCCATTGTTGAGCAGGCTGGAGCTCAGCAGTGGGACGCATAGACCTGAGATGATGATATTCTGAATACTTTTTCGGCGTTTTCAGTTCAGCTAAAAATGTTCATGTGAACAATAACACTAGACTGTTATTCGATAATGTTTTGAGGAAATAATATTCGTGCTGCAATTTTAATAGCTATCAGTAATAATTCGCACACGTTCACGTAGATATATTTCTTCACTGAACACTTGCAGAGATTAGATTATAATAATGCGTAACTACGTCATTGGTTCATGCATAATTAATTGGGTGTTAATGACGTCTGTCATCTGATATTACCGAAAAACTAGAAGGAAAACTGTATTTTTTCGAATACCTTACATCCAGGGAAATATTATAGTATGCCATTGGGCATCAGAATTTGAATCTCAGTGGGTAAATATAGGTAATGCCAAAAAAGTTTTATTTCTATATTTTTATAAACGGTTGATAGCCTGGTTTGAGTTGTTAACGATTAATTGTTACTGTTTACTTACAATTGAAATAACATTGACGTCATAGATAACTATGGATAACCTTATCATCATCGTCACAGCTCATGTAAGTCCCACTGTTGGTCTCAAGCCTCCTCCACATTGAGAGGGAAATTGACCTACTATACAACGTTGGTCAGAAGGATTGGTATAGAGTTTTATTTCGAGTTTACCTTCTCTTGCATAGATGTTATCCGCAAATAATCCCTTAGTCGTATTTTATAACACCCAGGGGTGGGGTATTTTACTACGTCACTATACGGATAAAGTCATAGTGTAATAAAGCTTACTTTGGTCCTGCGCACGGACTTCGTGTGCACTTATGTAAAAACGGTTGTGCCTTCATCCGTTCATCTGGTCAGTGTCCTGGGATAAACAAATTTCCCTTCTAACATTACGTATAACTTTAGACTTATAAAGAAGATTCTTATTCATTATCTAATTCGCTCAATTCGCACATGATAAAGATATTTTTTATGAGTGCGTTATATCTGTTAGTTAAAATGTAAGGTATCAAGGTCTATGTATGGTACGCGTGGCGCAAACAAGTGGTGACTCATCGTAGAACGGCTTCCCTCGCAGCGTTGGAGCACCGACGGCGATCTACGTACGAAACAACTAAACTTCTCATAACAGTACTATCAACGTTTATTTTTTGTATTGCACACCGATTGTTATTATAAAGTAATATGAACATAAATAAATGTACTACGCGCAATGTTCTATTTAAACGCTGATTTTGATAGTTTTTTCTTTTAATACTTTTTTACAGTTCAGCCTTAATTTTGGGTGTGAGTCTTCAGACATTTAAAGTGCGATTCTATATTATGCTTGTCTGATAGGGTGTGTTTCTAGCATTCGTAGTGATATTTCCAATCACATGAGTATCCAAGAGGCAGCGGCTGCCGAGTCCGCCCGGGACGCAGGTCGCTCGGAGCGGGCCTCCCCCGGGGTCACCGGGGGTCTCCCTCACCCTGCTCGGGCAGACCGCCCTGTGGAGGTGAAGATCGGGCGCTGTCTCCAACGGCAATGAAGCCGAATACATCTCAGCGAATAGTACCGCAAGGAGGTCCGACCATACCCTGGCGATTATGCACCATTTTTGAATAAGAATAACCCGAACACCCTCCGCTAATTTTAATGGAGGCGAAAAGCCATCGCGGGCAAGGACCAACGCCTGAAACCGCATCCGTCTCTCTCCACGGCAGTTCTACTTCTGCCCATGAGGAGGGGACGAGGAAAAAGAGTACTGTAGTGATATTATTTGCTGAAGCTCCTTTCATCTCGTTTCATACTCTAGGGTAAAGAAGAGATAGTAATAGACACATAGTATCTCTACAACGGAAGTTTTCATATTTCCTCCGATGGCGATCATATTCTTTGCGACCCAAAAATGCTGTAAGTTTTTTATAGATTTTCTTAGGACGCTATATTTCTTACATGAAATGACCCAAGAGATTATATCGCCGATAGATTACGTAATATTTTTATTGGATAATTCAATTTTCTTGTTACGACTCTAACTGTATTATTACTGGTAATGATAATAATAGAATATCTATTGTACAGATTATTATCTTAAAGTGTTATCGTAAGACTTTAAAAGATTGTGATGTATTCATAGCTCGAGTGGGTGAGGATCTTCTTATGATTAAGAAGAAGTGATTATTTTTAGAGAAGACCCGTTTGTACCAATGGACACTGGGCCTATGTTCAAGGCTCTGCGTTGGAGGCGGAGCCTCGTATTTTCTGGCAGATCACCAATCAAAACCAATGTTTATTATCGTAAAAAATGTTTATTTCGAAACATTCAAGCATTTTGCGGGGAAATTTGACAATCGTAAATCTAAATATACTGCGTCCAATTGTTGTTGATTTGTCAGTATTTTTTAATTTTAGTTTTAGATTCTATCGTGGCAGTTTTCGAGTTAAAAGACATTCGAATATAAATTAATTTCACTCAAAATTACTTACTGCATAAGTAGAAAATTGATATCAGATAATATGAAAATTGATATCATATTATACCTAAGAAAACGTTAATTCAGCTTCGTTTATTTTGATTTACGATGGTGAAAATTCGAATTTGATCATCTTTTGATTCATCTTGATTTCGTGATCTATTTCTATGAGTAAGAATTGTCGTCTTGACTGAAAATGAGATAAATTAGGCAAGTCTTTGGTTTTTGTCTTAACGGAATTATTTTTTGTGCCAAAATTTCTCAACTCAAAACTTATCCTTTTGGTGATGACTCTAGAATACGTCACTATCATTACATACACTTCTGTGAACATCTTAACTTTTAAGACGGATTTTGAAGAAAGAAAATGTCTTATTACCGAAACCAGATAACTAGTAGATAAAAATTCGATCTAAGAATCCAAGGCAACTCGTCTGAGTATGGTATTGTAAATAGTCCAATTTCGCTTTCAATATAGAGAAGGTTGATTCGTTCACCTAATAGACGTGCGTATACGTATTGCTCTATATACAATATACAACTCTGGGCATTGTGGCGCCTAAAAACCTCTAAACACTGATATGCTTGAATTCCACTTAGTATCGTCTAGTCATCAATCATTTATATTTTTAAAGAGGTTTGTGGAAAGGAATGAAATTGCTAGCTATAAAAATACAATTACGGTCTGAAAGAGCATGAGAGCTGTTTTTTTTTTGGGTAATCTTATTTGTTAGCCCTAGATGACTATGACAACTTAACCTGATCAAAAATTGTTTCGCCTGAAATATATTTTCCATTATACCCTATATATTAGAATATATTCATTTCTTGTTAAGGTATTTTCGTGTATAATATGACGATCTTAACTTGTGCTGTCATATTTACTGGTTGTATTGTGTTCAATGTGGGTGTTAGTTTCCGAGTATTATCTTGTTATAATGCAATACGTACAGTAAAGCTATTCAATCTTGTTATACGCCAACTTTGCAACTAATATATTTTAGCAAGTGACTGTTATGTCTATGAGGCGATTTGTGTAGGTAATATTTAGTTAAATTTTTGATTTATCGTAAACAATAAATACACTTCGACCTAGAATCGTAAAGAGAATTTATATAGGGAATATTAGTTCCTTTTTTCCCTAATAGTAACTATTAAAAAAATGTAGAGGCGTAAAATATGCTTATGCTCGATATGAAAAAAATCTATTGCAGTTCCATCAATTGGGTTCAATCGTAGATCTAATTTTGTGCGGTCACAGAGTAACAATACAATTCACCACCCCCATTCTTGCCCGTGTGTGTCGTAAAAGACGACTAAGGGATTATTGCAGAAAACATCTAGACAAGAGAGGGCAAACTGGAAATAAAATCTTATACCAACCCATCTGACCTGTATGGAATAGTAGGTTAACTTCCCTCCCATTGTGGAGGAGGCTCGAGCCCTGCAGTGTGATGGGAGGGTACCCCACTAGGGGGTATTCCGTCGGGCCGACCACTGATGACAAGTAACCCTGCTCCGGTGGTCGATCTAACGACGAAGGCGAGGTGGTGTTCGGATGGGATGCTGGTGTGCGTGCTTACGCCCCTCTCTCGCCCCGGACGGAGTGGTGCGAGGAGTGCGCCGACCGCGACCCACCCCAAAAAAAAAGCCCAGCAGTGTGAAGTATATGAGCTGTCTTGATGATGAAATTTGTTTTATAAACTACACATATTTAATCAAACTGCTTACTATAGAAAAGATTTTATATGTGTAAATTACATAAAACTCACTTCAATATCAACATGTACGTGACCGCGACGTCGTGGATATATCTTGTAATGTCTGGAAAATAATATTTAAAAATAAACACGGATGATAGTAAAACTAATTAGGTACATGTATATTTGTGGTTCTGGTGTTTGACGAGGCGGTCAATGAACTGGCATGTGATACTGTAATAAAATTATGAAAATAACAGTCAATAAATATAGATTTTATTGATCGAAATGTCTGCTAAACTTTATGCCCAAGAACTACTTTCTATGGTTTAAGCGCTTATTAGTTCAAATTGAATTATGAATGAAAGGTTTGAAATACGTACCTTAGAAGCTATATAAAGAAAATCAAATACAAACGACATAAAATTCGTAAAATAGTTTTATTTACAATTTGTAATACTTGTGTAAACATTAATATTAATAAGCTTAATTAACGGTTAATCCATCGGATGAACTATCAAAATTAAGGCAGTCCTACTCGTGTTCCTCGCAATAGACGACCTTTAGGTTTATTGTGGGCAACGGTTTTGTGGGTCTCACTTCGTCTTTCCGTCGTCTGAGGCCGCTGGGCTGGGCGTGGCTGGCCTATAACTGCCCCAAAATGGGTGAACTATATCTGTAGTCATATTTGTCACCAAAACTTTTCCGGAACGCCGAAAAATTGTTTTTTTTTTAATTAAGAGCTAAGAGGACACGGCACTGGAGCTCGTGTTGAATCTGTATGGTCTCCGGATTCAGCTGCAGTCTACAGGCCGATATCGTTGTTAGATGATGCGGTTCACGTTAGCGAGGTGGACGTCGATCTTTTGAACGTCCATTTGGGGATTGCCCATAAATATATACCATATTTGTATTAGTATTCAGATTTTTTATTCTTTAAATATAAAAGAAGTTGAAGATAACTGGTGGATTTATTGATTGATGGATTTAATTTTTTGATAAATCTTGCTATTTTTATTCTTATGTTTATAATAAATGGAACTAAAAGCGATACTTATAATTATGACCGCATGAATGAATACGCGAACTAGAATTTTATTCGAGCATAGCTCAGATATAGTCGGCCTGATGACCTTACATTTGTATGTTGCGTGGGCGGAATAGTTCTGCGTTCATTCTTATTAGCCTCCCCTCCGGTAACGTTACGAATTAATTACTTATATTAATTCATGAATTTGATACGTGATGGTTTTAATTAATTGGAGTGACATTTTATTTTTTTATGTTGTATATTTATAGTAAATGAATGAACGAATTTTGAGCGTACATCTTTAAGCTTAAGCCTTCTATTTTTGCGAGGTATCCAGACCATATTCTGCAATAACAAAAGGAGTGTGCTACGCCCTATTTTCATGGGAATTCTTTACGGGGTTTATACGATTAAAAATGTTTGAAAAAGGCTGAAACTTTCTTTTGACGGAGTAACAATTCACCACTTGCCCGTAGGTGTCGTAAAAGGCGAGTAAGAAATATTTTGTGCACATAACAACTGTATGGTGCAGAAGATAGGGGTAACGACATCTACCGGTTCATATCAAAACCTCAGCTATAGATATAATAAAGTTGTCAATCCTGTATCATTACGTGCAACATATAAATAAGGTCGGGGGAAAAAGTTTATTCAAACAAATATTTCAAGACTTTTTCCCGAGTTTATTTACATTTAAATACAATATTTTCTTCGATGACTGCCATCTGCTATCGTCAAAATTTTATTTACTCAAAAATCTTTACTGTTCTGATCGAAGAAATTGATTTTTCAGGAAATTTGAAAATAAAAACATTTTTGTTTTAATTTTTTAGTCATTGATTGTCAAAGTTAAAAAGTACTTTTTTGCTTTGATTGACGAAAACTCCGTGGCAAATCATCGTACAGGCTTGTTCCTAACGTCAAATTAAAGGGCGTTAAACTTTATAAATGAACTTTTTTTCATTATTTCCTTCAGAAGAAGGAAATAATGAAAAAAAGTTTTTGAAGGTCGTAGACGTTTTTTAAGGCGAGAAAAATTTTGGATTTTTTTTTTGGTAGTTTCCTTGGGATTTCTCCAGAGCCAAGCTGATAAAAAAATTTCATGGTCGTATCTGAAAACTAGACACTTGGGTCTGCAATGCTGTACGATTATTTTCCTCGCAGTTACAGTTCGTTGAAAATCACCCAAAAATTTCGATTTTTTTTATATCCCTTAATTTTTGTGACTAGTTTATATCATCGTATGGTAGTTTTATTTTTTTAATAACTTATTCATACTTTTGATGATCCGAATTAGCTTTTGTCACAATTTTAATATGAATTGAATCTATATTTGTATTAGGCAAATACACAAGGGGTTTATTTTGTTGGTTGGCAATCTGTTTATTTTTAATAAAGGAACAGTTGCTAGTTAATGTTGCGTTCAGTAGTTTCAGACATTATTACTTAAACAGATAAATAGCCAGGCTGACAGACAAGCCTATTGTTTTTTTATTTGCATTGTATATATTGTTATAAATGTAATTAAACACCGTTATTTTAAAGTTACAAACAGACGAACAATTTTATTTAATTGCACAGGTGTATGCTGCTTTATATTTTATTAATCGATAACCGATCACGCTGTGCCGAGGTTATTTAGGACGAGTGTGTGTGTTTCAGGTTAATAGAATGAGACTAGAAAAAAGTCAATGTGTCCAATACTACCTACTAGCTAACAAAAAAACTCATTCGGTTGTCTATTATCTAAACGTTGGATCGGCATTGTGCCCATTTAAAATATTGTAAGTGAAAAAAGAAAGAATAAGTACCTATTCCGTGTGGTGACTGAATAAGAATAATAACATTTATGCAAGAGAAGGAACTTTCGAAATAAAATACTATGCAAACACGTCTGACCATAGTGGTTATAGTAGGTAATTTTTCCTCCTATTGTAGAGGAGATTCGAGCCCAACAGTGGGACGTATATGATCTGAAATAAAGTAAAAGAATACAATTATGTTTCATAATACTTCATACATGTGAAACTGTATTGCCCGTGGTTTTCACGTGTGGCGGCGGATTAAGAATATCTCCACCCCTTATGACTTCCAGTTGGAGGCGTATAAATCGACTCCCAACGTTTGCCAGTAGAACGAGCAGACGCCAATCCGCTTGCCAAGCACTGTGGTATTAATCTACTTGTCATTTTTATTATGTGTTGCAAAGCCGTCTCCAATACACTTATTTGTTCACTACTAGCCATTTCATCATTATACCTTAAATACGTCCCACGGCTGGGTGCCAGCCTCCTCCACAATATGAGGGTAAATTGACGTACCACGCGGGTCAGAGGAGCTTGTATACGGTTTTATTTCGCGTCTTCTTTCTCTTGTATAAATTTTATGTGTATATATCTTTAATCTTTTCCACACCCACGTGCAAGATAGGGCGTGTGGATTGTGTTCTTACTCCATCACCACCCTCAATGCTAGTTAGCTACTCCATATTGTCTTACATTTGCAATTCCATTTGTTCTTCAAATTGATTTCTATCAATCAAGGACAGTAGATATCTTCTGGTTGAAAGCAAATTTTTTGTACCTTAGGTAACCCCTATAAAAAAAATATAATGAATTAACTTGTGGAAACGGCACATACGAACTTACTGTGCTGTTTGAAATATAAGTTTTTCTACTTCTCATAATTCTTGAATGTTCTGAAATACATTCGTTGAGTCAGCAAGTGGAAGGCGTTCCGAGTATAGGCATTATCAATATCCCATTGTGTGTTGATGTGATTAATGGAGAACTATCCAAGGAAATTTCAAGGTACTCACTAACTACAAATAGTTTATCAAAATCGATATTTGAATCGCTTCAATATTCTGTTTTTGCTTTTCATACGGAATATTTTAAGCTGAAATATTTATAGTAAAACTCGACAAAAGAAATTATTCGTCATAACTTTCTCTCGGTGCTGTCATAATGCTCGCATTATAATATTATGAAATAGTGTACACGCCGAGCGGTTTTGCGATGATAATAACGCTTATTTTTTATTAGATTTGTGGTCGTATGCTTATTGTAACTAGTTGCTTTCATCTGTTGTCCTGTTATTAAGTAAATTGTATGTTTTCTTTCTCTAATATATTAGAGATGCCTCTAATTTTATGGTAATGAATGTTTTGTTGTCTTTAGAAATTATAATTATATTCTTAGTTTATGGATTATAGAAACTGCAGTTTTCTATCATGTATTATTTATATAGTTTTTCTAGTCAGCAACAGGCTGCAGTCTAAACGTGGGGCGTACATGGGTTGTCCCATGCTTGGGCTCGACTGCAATACTACGCTAGCTAGCTTGTCTTGTTATCTATGCTAGCTATCTACATGCCTTAGTCGTCTGCCGCAATACCCAAGGGAAAGAAAGGGGAATTGTATTCTTAATCCGTACCACTTTTTTTTTTTTGTTGTGTGTGTAGCTGTTGGTCGCAGATGACCTTGACAGCTTAACGCGGTCAATGGGCGAGCGGAAGGCTCTCAATCCGGTAAAATCCGTACCACAAGAACTGTTTCATTAAATTATAAAATCATTATAATTTTGGTTGCAGTGTAGTTATAAAAAAAAATGTTCAAGCAAATGCTGGTTGCTTGACCTTAGGCGCCCACGCTCACAACTCTTGGTAATTTGGTCATTGAAGAGCAGTGCTTATCTACTGCTTTGTCAATATGGTCCATAGTTTTGGAATTTTGTTAGTGGTTTATCTAATTCTTAGAAGGCTGATACATTTTTTATGGAACATTGGTAAGATTCAAATAATTTAAATGTTTATCTATGCAAAATTACTGATAATATACCTTATGAATCGTAAACTCGTCACTCGTTACAAGGTCGGTGAGAATATCTCATTCGCTATATATATGACGATGTGTCACTGGTATTTAGATGTTTCAAATAGGAACCGGTTAATTGATATTGTTTAACAAACTATTGCACTTCGATGATTACTATAAAATTGCATTTTTTGAAGTGAAACTTCTTTATCGGCGATGGAAAAAAATTTACCGTCACATTTTTCGGTTACGCGTAACATTTTTTCGTTACGCGCCACATTTTTTCGTTACACGCCATGTTTTTCTTGTCCCTACCACGGTCGATTCGAATAAAGAGTACTTTCGCCAGTGGAGTAGGGATAGCATGTCGTTTAAGCGGACATAAAGAGATAAAGTGATAAAGGGATAAAGGCATAAAGGGATACAGTGATAAAGGGATAAGGGACAAAGAGACAAAGGAACAACGGGACAAAGGATAAAGAAGTTTCACTTCTGCTATGCGTACTTTGTACACACGTTATTTTTTTTATTTTTACCCGATTGGCAGCCTTGACGAGAAATAGATATAATCCGTGTGGTGACGTTGTAAGAATACAATTCTTCCCCCCTTCTATTGCCCGCGGGTGTCGTAAAAGGCGACTAAGGAATATAATATGCAGATAACATCTATGCACGAGAAGGAAAACTCGAAATAACATCCAATATCAACACGTCTGATCAGCGTGATATAGTAGATCAACTTACCCTCCCATTTTGGAGGAAGCCCGACCCCAGCATTAGGACGTTACGTATACGATTTATGTGAATACGATGAGACACTAAACAAAATAGAAACATTAATATACAGTAGAATTCATATATAACGACTTCGCTTATAACGTAACTAACCGTTTTTAACGACGATAATGTTTACTCAAGTTAGATTTCATAGTTAGGTACTGAGAAAATATAACCGTTTAGTGCAACTCCGGTTTAAACGACAAACTGCTTATAGCGACCATTTTTTGTGATAATACGTCCGGTTAAAACGACGCGCAATGTTTTGTTTATACAACCTACGCACCAATACTTCGGCGCCCCAACTTCTTCCCGCCCCCTGCGCTTCACCTTTCCTTATTGGCGCGCGTAAATTACAGTTAGTGTTTATCACTTGTTATGAAAAGTTCTTAAAGCTCGACAAAATGAGTTCTGTGAAGCGAAAGTGTTTTACAATTGAAGAAAAAGTGCAATATTACACCGATTAGAAGGCGGTGAATCAAATGTAATCCTCGCGAAGGAGTTTGGCGTGTACATAATTATGTATTCATAGGTTAGGTACTTATATACTTAAGAAATAATCCTACCGTTTTGTACGTCATCCGGCTAGTACGACATAGTATCGCCGGTCCCTTAAAGGTCGCTATATCCGGATTCTACTGTATTCATTTTAATGTTACTTCTTGTAATGTGTAAAAGACAAAAATGATTGCTTCAGGACCCTTAGGAAACTTAAACAAATATCATCGCGGGATATTAGTGGATCTTTTTTAAAATACACAATTTTGTAATACATTATTTTAGTCTATTTAGTAGGGTAAAAGCAAGTTCCACGAAATATTTTTGTTTTAAAGTCATCTTGTCATCCTAAATTTCATGCGAATTTGTACTTGTATGAAGATTTAATTTGTAAACATAATAGTCAAAATACGACAACATTCACATAGTCACAAAATATAGATATTGTATGTGACTCACTTGGCCGATACGGTTATTATTAGAATAAACTCCTGAAGATTTCGGATGCCTGACATCATTGTGTGGTTTATTTTTTTTTATAATAACTTGTGATTTCACAGATCAGATTGACTATAAATTTGATTGTTCTTAGTCTGGGTTTATTTTGTGTTCCTTGTTTTTTTTCAATGACGACAATTAGAATGATGAACTAAATTAGAATGTTATTTTAAAATTTTTACACCTTCATATTAGTCACAGTCGTTGTTACCATTGATTGGGTGCTGATAACCAAATCAATAATTCCTCTATTAAATTATATTCACTATAATTTAGCACACTCTCGATATTCTCCATACTAATATTATAAATGCGAAAGTAAGGATGTTTGTTTGTTTGTAATGCTTTCACGCTTAAACCACCGAACCGATTTCAAAAATTCTTTCACCAATGGAAAGTTATAATATCAGGGAGTAACATAGGCTATATTTTATCCCGGTATTCCCACGGGAACTACGCAGGCAAGACGACTGAAACCGAAGCGAAGCGAGGGCCGGTTGCTAGTATTACATAAGATACCAGTAAAATTATTCAATATAACACTAAAACGCTAAAATAATGAATACAATTTAATAGCGCCACATGATATATTGACAATTCGTTAAAGTACCGGTTTCTTAGTGTTACATTTGTAAAGTGCCCGTGTGATAACAAGTTAAGAATACAATATTATATTGTCAACTTTTAGTACTTGCTCGAGAGAGTCGTAAAATGTATCTAAGGGATCGCCGTCAATGGGGAACCTCACTTTTCGGGATAACTTAAAAACAAACTATGACCGTCAACATGGCTGAATGCGTGGCCATCATGATATTATCTTCGTCGAGGAAGCCGCTGCGTAACAGTGGACTATGATAGGATGATGTATATATGGAAAGTCACTCTGATATATGGCTTTTCTGTTTAGTGCTAGGTTAAAAAACCCGAAGTCAAATAAAATCGTTACAGATGGCCCGCTCAATTGGTTGATTTAGGTAATACGGCAGGCCGTCCGAGTCGAATGCCGAAAGGCGATCTTCTGACGCCCCATGAATAACGGGGAAGTGGAGCCGCTGATGGTTTTTAGTGGGTATTCCGGGAGGTTAAAAGCCACCCGGTGAGTCCCACATACCCCTCGATATCATCAACGGGGGCATGAGTAAACGCATTTTCCATCAGTGTCAAAACAAAAAAAGGTAATCCGGCAGGTTATGAAGTAGTGTGGCTCTGACTGACGTCAACCCTCCTAGGGAAAGTAATTGTTAACCAGACGGCATCAGATGGAACTGATCCAGGTCTGTGAAAAGCTCTTGGTCGTCCTTTACACAAGCAATTTTAGCATTAGTAATATTCGGTGCTTTTACCATACAGCACAAAATAATGGCGTCATCTTTAAAAAACCTTTGGTTGTATCTTCCTGCAATAACCAGTTCCGTGTCAGTATCCTTGCGAGGGAATACAATCTAGATCTAATATTAGGTCTTTCCTGACACGTGTGACGTACGTCGAGTGTCCAGTTCATTGACTCATATCGTTATACCCAATTGGATGAAAGCTGTTTGCAAGAACAATTATCGTCTTGTGTGCGTTCTGTCGTTCTATTTATTGACGTTGAATCATCGTTTTTCTTCTCGTTAGCGGGATTTATTTGTTGAGGATTATTTGCGATATCACCAATTGTATTGACTAATGCCTAAAATAGGATCTTTGTACTTCAATCATCATCTCAGCTCGTTTGCGTCCCACTGCTGGGTACGGGTGTCCTCCACAATAGAAGGAAGGTTGACCTAATGTATCACGTTGGTCAGACGATTTGGTATAGGGTTTAATTTCGAGTTCTCCTTCTGTCAGTCGCCTTTTACCACACCCACGTTGTGATGAATTTTATTACTACAAGCGTGTGATGAATTGTATGACTTATTCAGTCTCTAATGAAAAAAATATATTTTAGCATAGAATCCCTATCTACTCCTGTGTACGAAGTCCCTCGTCTTGACCTAGTTAAATAGTGTATTTCTATTTATTAAGAGTGGAAGATGATTATCGTATTGTGTCTTTGTGATTCATTGATTGCTTCGTTTGAAGAAAACGACTTTTGTGTCTTCTCAAGGATAATTGTAATTGAGTCACTTGTAAATGTTGTACGTAGGCTGTAGTGGTAGTAGTAGTAGTAGTAGTAGTAGTAGTAGTAGTATGTAGGCTAGGAATAACAATTTATGAATCGTTTAAAATATTATTGTTCTGAGTAGAAATCGAACAAGCGGCTTATCTATACTAATATTATAAAGAGGTAAAATTTGTAAGTTTGTATGTAACGAATAAACTCAAAAAGTACTGGACCGATTTTAAAAATTCTTTCACCATTGGAAAGCTATAATATCAGGGAGTAACATAGGCTATATTTTATCCCGGTATTCCCACGGGAACGGGAACTACGCGCGTAAGGCGACTGAATCCGAAGCGAAGCGAGGGCGGATTGCTAGTGTACAATAGATCGGTATCTACCAAACAATTATATGAATTGAATACATCGATTTATAATGTTTTCTATTTTCAATATATTACTTATATTAGCAAATTTCAGGGTTTTTATCCCCGTAGTTTTAGTTTCCGTGGAAATACGGGTATAAAATATGGCCTGTGTTATTCGCTGATAATGAAGCTTTTGTAAAATCAGTTTAGTGGTTTAGACGTAACAAACTAAGAAATTTATATGCGCGTTTATAATATTAAGATTGTATTATTTATCTGAGAAAAAAAAACAATAACATATATTTGCATTCACGTGTTTTATGAATGACTACAATCGCTTATCTATCAGTATTATTAGTTTAAAATTACACGTCTTAATACTTTATATTTCCATAATACGATACGAATAATAGATAAATATGTAAATAAATATTTTTTGAAGACAGGCTATTTTGTGCTAGGAGCACATTGTCGACAAAAGTCTACAGTAGGGATGTGACTTGGAGTGAAAATAATCGATTTTTTAAACAATCGATATTTTGTTCTTTACAATAAATCGATTATAAAATAATCGATTAATTCAAAATAAACAATCGGTTATAAAATAATCGATATTTTCTCCCAACGAGATTATGATGACACCTTTTTTTTAGGAAATGTGAGCTTTATTTTCTAATATAGTATGAAACAATCGTGATGACCATTTTTTTTTTGAAATCTGGCAGTGAATAATCGATTAATTTCGATCGAATTTCGTATAATAAAAAATCGATTAATAATCGATTTTTATTATTTTGATAATCGATTGTAAAAATCGATTTTTTACATCCCTAATCTACAGCCGCGGGCCGGTCCGTCTGTGGTAGTACCACACTCTCACAGAAAATCGAGGTCTGTGTAGTAGCAATTTGTTACTGCACTTCGTTCGGTGAGCGAGAGGCTCGAAAGCCCCAATTTTTGAGGATGATTTCGTGTGCCTATAGTATCACTGAACCCGTGGAATGAGTCCACGCATTCACACTTCTTTGACTTTTTTCACCGCAGGGTCTAGCAAAGGTCTATGAGCGGCAGTATCACTTACCATCAGGTGTGCTGTTTGCTCAACTTGCTCGTTCGCCACCAATAGCAAAAAAAAAGTTTGTGTGTATTTATGTAGGCAGGTAAGAAGTTCTTTGGCGTATTAAGATAAAAATGTTTCTAAATTTTATCCTTCGCGTTAGGTTACGTTTATAGAAACAACGACACTAATAATAGAAAAAAAGTTATTCAATAAATTGTAATTTTTATTATAACGGATTATCTAGTTGACATTTCTGATGATGTGTGCGCGCCTTAAAAAAATACTATCATCACTTTCCCTAATGTGTAATAAGGAGAATAACTTCTATAAAAAGTAGTATAACTTCTATAAAAAGAAGGCTTTGTTTTGTTAATTTTGTAGCTATGCCAGCAGGCTCGATTTGAAAAATCTATATCCTTTATTTGAACAATGTTATTCCGATTAAGGAGTTTCATAAATGCCTAATTTTTATCTTTCGTACCGGTCAATATTAAATGTCAAGTCGATACAATTCGTGATATATATTTCACAAGAACCCCTTATACATTTCACTTCGTAGAACATTTCTAGGACGACTTCGACGCCGATTGTGATGCAATCACTAGCCTTGTTCACTAAATACCGGTTAAATCATAATCGAAGACCATTTTTTTTGTGTGACATACTTGTTAGCCGCATATGGCTGTGACAACTTTACCCGGGGGCCGGGCTCTTGGGCAAGCGCTGAGGTCTCTCAGCCTGAAGCGAAGACTAAAAAAATATATGCACTTATATAGAATAGCCATGCTCGGCTACTTTCACGATTTTATCAATCAATTATCCATCCCTAGAGAACAGTAGTTTTGGCGGAATGAAGGATATCTCATAGCCTTTTCTGTGTTCGCAGTTGCTACGGACGTCAAGAGAGAGCATAGAATGGCGTATGGGGCCGTGCGCCGCACTTATCTTCGCCCCGTCCAAAAAGCATTTTCTGTATCTCGGACATTTTGTATACGAAATATCAATATGCTAGGTTTCGTAGTAAAAGTGTGAAAGCATAACAAATAATTAAACTCACATTCGTATTTTTAATATTCTCGGGCCTCCTCTGAAACGATAGGGAAATTGAATTACTATACGATAGTTAAACGGATTGTTATAGGGTTTTATTTCGAATTATACCTCTCTTGCACAAATGGTATCTGCACTTTATACCCGCTAGTTGCCTTTTATAACACTCACGAGCAAGAAAAGAGGTGGTGAATTGTATTCTTACTCCGACATCACACGATAAACGTACCTATGACGTAACAAGAACTTATGACTAGGGACACGAAAAAAGTATCGATACTTTTAGGTATCGAGTACTTGTCTTTCGATACCGATACTTTGTACTCGATACGTTCTATTCGATACTTTTACTCAATGAGTACTTTTAGGCAGGTATCGTATCGACCAAATTGTACAAAGGTAAAGTAACGAACCTTCTAAAAAGTAGCTCGACATATTTTAATCCGAACACACAAAACAACACTTTCCTTGTGGTGACGGAGTAAGAATACAATTCACCACTCCCTATCTTGCCTGTGGATGTCGTACAAGACGACTATGGGATATAATAGGCACATAACATCTGTGCAAGAGAAGGAAAACTCGAAATGAAACCCTATACCAACATGTCTGACCAGCATGGTATAGTAGGTCAAATTCCCTCCCATTATGGAGGAGGCCCTAGCCCAACAGTGGGACGTATATGGGCTGAGATGATGATGATGACACAAAACAAACTCCTAAAAAAAATGCTCATCAAATCAGGACAAATTCCTAAAAAAAAAGGTCATCACGACCTGGATTCTAGGAAAAGTACTGAGTATTCGATACTTTGGGGTATCGATACTTTTATTTCGATACTTTATTGAGTACGATACTTTTTCTTCGATACTACTCATGAGTACAGTATCGATACTTTCGTTTATCTGTTACAATAATTTAATATTTTTGTTTTAGTAGGCTGATCATTAAACGCACATTACAAAAAAAAAAAACACTTTTGGTAATTAAAGCGTGTTTTTAACGGTAATTTATTTTAAAGTAACAGTTTGAATATAACTGACAATCTAGTCATAATCATATGATAGCAATCAGCGCTATTATTCAATTGGTCGTACGCGGTATCCCGTGTACAGTCACTTCAAACATCTGAGTGTGAGGTTTTGCAAGGCTCTTGTATTGTGGGTGTCGTGTGGGCGACCCAGTGGTTCCGTCTACTGATGTCATCGTGCGGCCCCTTAGTTGTGATGGTCGCAATTAGTTGGTCATAAAGCTTATTGGTTTAGTTTCAAATAATTATTTTATAATCTTATTAAAGAAATAGTATGAGAGTGAGCAAAAATAAGAAAGTAACGGTATTTATTTCTGCTATATCTTAAGAGTAATTTGTGATTTTCGCGTATAAGTTTGAAATTGATGCAAATGTCCTATCGCACCTTTATTCATAAACTGAATTAACACAAAATTTAAATTTTGTGGAAAATCGCATTAAAAGTTTGACATATTTAGATTGATGACTTCAAAAAATTATAAAAAAAATGAATAGAAGGACTAAGTATTTAAAGAAAAAAGATATCTGTAGCGTAATTAGTCTATTATTGGAATAAGATACAAAATTATACTATCTAAAGGAAGAATGTATTCTTCCTTTACCTTAGCAGTGTACCTTAGCAGTTTAAAAAAAAGTTCGTACTTATTTCTCTTTCCACTAAAATATGTACCTGAATATTTTTTTTTTATTTATAGTACTAAACTGCATTAATTCAAAATGATGCCATAATTGTACATTATAATTTATAAAATACTGAATTAAATCATAATGTCTTAATAAAACATACATGTAATTTTCTAATAAAATGAAATAAGTATGAATACATGCAGCTATTGAATAAAGTATCGACATGTACTCAGGAGTTAATGGAAAAGAGAAGGACAATCTTTTATCTCTGTCATTTACGTCGTATCGATTTATCTGTTAGATTGTACGTATTCTACTGACGAAGTTATTTCGGTTTTTATTGAAAACTCAAAAAACGTGGTTTTTGAATTAATTCAGTTTATGATTAAAGGTGCGCTATGACCTGGGCTATTTTTAAATTATAAGCACATCTTTATATTTATATAATCTTTTGTTCGTATGTTTGTAATTGAACTCCTTCTAAAGGGCTGGACCGAGTTTGATGATTTTTTTGTGGCTGTTCCGATGGATATGAGAATGGTTTAGATTAATAATTGGAATCGGTAGGTGGCGCTACGATCGATTTGAAGAATTACTTTTGCTATTTTTTTAGATTTGAATAGAACAACGTTTGTTAGGTCAGCTAGTTAGACATGAATTTTCTCCAGGTATTTTTATTACAGTAGCGGTCATAATGACTGAATGATTTACATTTTCTTCTTCATCATCATTTCAGCCTACCTATAAGCCCCACTACTATAAGCAGACAGCCTATAACTCCCACTGTTGGGCTCCGGCCTCCTCCATAATGGGAGGGCAATTGACCTACTATACTGCGCTGATCAGACGTGTTGGTATAGGCTTTTAAAAATTTACAAAAGTACACCAATGTGCGTGTGTGTATTAATACACCTCAATTTTGTGTGTTTGAACTTAACAGATTTAGCGCAAATTTTATCTACCATATTTCCATGTAAGTTTTTTTATATTCTTTATTTCTTCAAATATATCGCAACATAATTCTGTGTTATGTTGGTCTTTTGATTATATTTTCCACGTAAAGTAGTGTAGTTTTAACATTTTAAAAATTGATAATGCGAAATATGTTTTTATACAAATCTACTTTTAGCTATGTATATACATCGATAAGTAGCTCTGAGTCGTTGTTATCATCATCACTATTTAGCCTTTTGCGGTCCACTGCTGAACGTAGGCCTCACCACAAAGGGCGGTCCTCTGCCGCCTGCATCCAACGTCGGCTAATAATTTTCTCCCAAGTCGTCGGTCCACCTGGTGAAGAGTGAAAGTTGGAAGCTGGAGCAGCATTATGGAAAAAACATAACCTACACAACGTTGGGTATACTTGCTAGTTGTCCGTATTAATTGCAAGAATTACGATACAATTCACAGAATCACTACAATTCTTTAATTGGCGTTCATGACCTAATTGGAAGAAAAAAATCTATGTTCCTAAGCTGTAATTTTAATTAATGCAATTATATTAACACAACCGTTATCTTAGCGAACTCATCTCAACATCTATTTACACACCTTTGTCCAGATGCGTATCTATTTTACTGCCTTTGAAATTTGTTTTGTTTTCAGGCTTCTGATGCTTTAAAACGCGTTGATATAGGTGTTTTTATTATAAAATTCACATAAAACTAAATTATTATCATTACTAGGTGCCACCACTATTTGCTGTAGTAGAATTTAGCCATAACACATTTTGTTTGGCGGGCTATTGTCAGCACGCACGCGGTTCATTATGTTGGGGTGACGAAATGACCTTACAACCTACTGTACTCCCCTTCGTCATTGGGCCGACCAGTGTTACCGAGTGCCTTGACGTCCGTGGCCAGCCTTTTGGGTAACATCCTTCCCTAACGCCCCTCTTGGGGCGTAGTCCTCACGCGGTCAGCATTTTTGCGGGTGACAGACTATTCTCCGATCAATCTCGGCCTCGGCTACATTGGAACTAGCAGAACTGGTAATAGCAGAATAGTGTGGGACCTTATAACTTGCCGTTAGCGCGTCTCTCTTGTATATAAATATTATAACAGTTATCGCCACCTCTTATTTGCCCGTGCGAGTGGTAAAAATCGGCTGAGGAAGCATCAAGGGATTGGTTAGCAGTGCTTTCCTGGAAAACTTAACACTATCGAATAATAATGCGATCGCCAACTCACTTGTCAAGCGTGGCAGTTATGGCAGTAACCTTACCAAACAATGATCACATGTAGCATTCTGTAGATCTAACTCCAGCAGCGGACGCCGAAAAGCTAAATAATGATGATTACCAGTATTTGCCCATAGACGTTACTTAGATTGCCTTTGATCAATTCAATAATTTATTATAAATAACTTGAACGCGTTACAGTTTTTTTTAAGAAAGCGTATATAATACAATTGAATAGGCATCTTTACAACTGATCGTTTCTAAAGATATCTACTGGAAACTAACTGTGCTCCATTAATTTCAATTTATTCGAAGTGACTATTTAAATCGAAACTTAAAAGACCAGTACCTTTTTGTAAAAAAAAAAATATATATATAAACTATAGTCTCCAAAAAATGTTGCGGAAATAGGGTATGCATCATATTGCAACATAAGCAGCTTCTATATTGTGCCATGATTTTATTATTACAAAAACAGGTCAAGTCAAAGCTATAGGCGTGCTATTGTATAATTTTTAAGAACATGTATGTACCTAAATACAAGAATAGAATACAAGAAAATAATTTCTTATGTTTGCGCGAGTCATCATCATAATTTCAGCTCATACACGTCCCAGTGTTGGGTTCGAGCCTTCTCCACAATAGGAAGGAAGTTGACCTACTATACCACGCTGGTATATAATTCTATGCATAATTAATCCCTTAGTCGTCTTTTACAACATCCACAGGCGAGAGAGAGAGGGTGATAAATTTTATTCTTACTACTATTGGCAGCGGCCTTGCTGTGCCCCTGGTATTGCAAAGGTCCATGTGCAGCAGTTTCACTTACCATCAGGTGTGCTGCTTGCTCGTTTGCCACCGTTGGCAATAAAAAAAAAACGTCACCACGTGGATAATAAGTATTACACCTATGAAATAAAATAATTTTATGGTCATCCTTTGATCATGAATGCTAAAAAGTATTAGAAATGTTGTGTCGTATTTCTATTACAAGAAAAGCTATAACGAAAACATATAGGTACTTTTTTAAAGTTTTAATAGAGTTTTATTTGAGTTGTTTGTACGTATTACCATTATTATTACAGTCGAGTAAAAAACGCTAAAAGCACCGTCCATTGAATTAACTTTGCCCTTTTTTTATTATTTGTTGATTTTTAGTAAATCTGACAGATATCCTGTACACGATAATTTTATTCATCAATTCTTCCTTCCGGCATATATGTATGTAGGTATGTTTACCTAACATTGAGCGAGAACCTTATTGCAACAGGATAGAAAAAAAAATCGACTGTATGCACTATTCTGAGTAGGTGGGCTGGCATAGTTTTAAGCTTTTTCCCCTCTTTACATATTACATGGAAAAAGTATTATTTTTAAAATATGGCTATTTTACATCTATATTTATTCGGCAGTAGTAGCACAAGAATAAAATGTTGTATTTTACTTTTATGCCTTTATAATCTTGTGGACTGTAAAATACCGCAAGAATTTATTCTGTGTCATGGTCGACAGATGAAAGACTCGCGGCGATATTTATATAGCTATTTACTTCATTTATTCACGCAGATAATACTGAACTACAGAGCAATCGAACATATCGTTTTTGACATGATCCTTCCATTCAACCATACACCTGACTGCAGATGTCCATTATTAACTGTAAGTCTACAGCCACGAATCGACGGATAATGCCATAATTGTCATGCCAAACGGGTAGAGGATTGCAGCACGTGTTTTTAGTTTTCCATGAGAGGGTTGCTGTCTAGTTATTTGACGTTCTCTCTCTTTTAAGGAATGCTATGGTAAACTAATGGTCACCACTTACGACAAGTCACCCTGCTCCGGTGGTCGGCCCAACGACGAGTGCGAAGTGGGTACGGGTGGGTTATGGGCCCGCGTGCCGTCCTTTCGTTGCCCCGGACGGAATGGACCGCGTGTGCGCTTACCATAGCCCACCCATAAAATAAATGGTAAACTAATGGTTGGCGACATTAGGCAGGTCTGACCTGATAGGCATCCTTGAATATTTGAGAGATTGAAATCTCCATTGACATTAAGCTTTGTGTGATACCGTCTGAAAGGAATATTTTTTTTTTACCTTCAAAGCAATTAACAATTTAGTAATAACAGCCATGGTGTGGTTTGAAAGAATTTGTCAGAATTAATATTTTCGTATACCCCGTAAATAGCATGGTAAAAAATATCAAAATTATTTTTTATGAATATCAGTTTTAAAATAAAATAATGTTCATGGAAGATTCATCACCAGGGGGAGGTTTTGCTCGTAGATGTCGTAAAAGACGACTAACGGATATAATATGCATATGTTATAATCTATCTATCTAAGCAAGTTAATTAAAATACTACCTACTTATACTAATGCGTCGGGCCAGCATGGTAGATTCCTTTTCTATTATGGAGCAGGCTTGAGTCCAGCAGTGGGACGTGTATGGGCTGAGATGGTGATGGCAAAGCTTACTAATTAATGTAAAACAATGATCATCAAAGAAAGGGGAGTTACTTCACAATTTTAGGGATTTTAATTATTTCTCACTTAAACTTGATATTTATACCGAAATGAAAGTAATTCAAGTTACTCTTTGTAAATTCAGTTATCAGCTAATGTTAACAATGGTGCTTTATATTGGTCCAGCCGTTTCGGCAATTCTTCACATATTTATGGGTCGATATTATTATTGCGCCACCTTATTTATTACTAAAAAAAAAAAATACTTTTAGCTATTTGCTACCGAAAGTTTCACCAAAACCAATCTACTCGCTTCTGAGATCAGCCCCAATAAGTAGACTGTAATTCAGATATTATAAACAGACACTTTAATTTTGATAATTTGTATAGATAATGTTATATTTCTCTTGGAAGAATACATTACAAGGTAGTTTTGTTGTTTTAATACTAATGCCCAAGTAAAGATGTTAATCTTGAAATTTATGGACTGTTGAGCCAGTTACTATACATGTTCGACCTTCAGCGTCTAATAGCTTGATAATTTAAATAGACCGGTGTATACGTATAGGCTATAGCCATTTTCAGATAATTGACTTTCTTTACTTTTTCGTGCATTTTATAAGTTATTACTCGCATGTATAATGACAGCTAGAAATTGACTATTGGTCCGTGTGGTGACGGAGTAAGAGTACAATTCACCACCACCTCTCTTGCCCGTGGATGTCGTAAAGGACGTATATGAGCCGAAATGGTGACCGAAATTCATTAACAGCTACAAAATTGTTGTACTGCTGTCATTTAACCACTACTATCCATGAAACCGAATATCATATAAAAATATATAATAATAATGTTGGATTGAAGGCAATGTTGCGATAAATATAATTACTATCGTACGACACAATGTTGCCACTTTAGACGTGAGAAAGTTCATAGGAATTACATTGTTCTCGAATTGTTTTTTTGACAACAAATCGTTGTCATTGGATACTGTGTAAAGGTATGTTTTTAAAAAAATGTACACGATATTATAACCGTTATAAGTCAAATTATACATATAAGCGCAACTATTGCAACTGGATTTTTTTTACATCCCTGTTTATACCTGAAAATCGGTAGTTAAAAACAACGTACTCCAAGTTAGGAGGTTTTCAGACATATTTTCTAACGAAGTTTTGAGTCTAGCATAATAATTAGGCCATACTTATTCTTTAGTTCCACACAGTCGTTGTACAAGCTTCAATGCTTATAATAGCAAAGAACCCAGTAATCAAAGCGTTGTGTAACTGTTTCTTGTTTATGGCACACGAATTTTTAAACATCTTCCAATATACTAATTCGGTAGTATACTGAAAAAATTGTTTATCCTGAAGGATCTGAACCTTTATCCATTATTTAATCTCAAGGAAAATTAATTAATCAAGATGTAAATCGAAAAATGGAAATAATTATGTACAAATTTGTGTTAAAAGTGTTTTTCAACTTAAAAGAAAGGAACCTATTTCGTTCTTGTCCGATTAGGGAACGGCATGGTACTGAAAGTTAGTAAATCTTTCAACTATAAGTGATTACTGAAAAAACACTATTTTGGACGCGGTTGACTACGTATTTCAGTAACTATTTAATTCTATCATATTATCCAAGAGTGGTCGTATATCATTGTTCGTATATCTTATGCTTTCTATGTTTTGTGCGCGGGCGCCGCACGTCTGGCCGGTTGAGACCGGATTGTTGACTCATGCGCAAACGCAACCTTCCACAAGCCAAGTTCGCTACAAAATAATTGTCACAAGTATGTACATAAAACGAAACTGGTTTCTGCTATATTGGTATGGCGAAAAACTGTGTTAACACATTTTATTATTCTTCATTCGTTTGTTAATTATTCTAAATCATTGATGAAGTTATAATTGATAATGCACTGATCTAACTAAAGATTTACGAATATTGCAATACAAATGATCTGATGATTTCTGATGTTTAAGACTCGTGGGAAATTTACAGCCCAACTTTCTGAGGGTGTTTGCGTGTGGTGGGGTTTAGTGATGCTTTTAATATCACCGAACCTCATTGCATGCATTCACACTCCCTTCACTTCTTCGCGGTAGGCAGCGGCCTTGCAAAGGCCCATGAGCCACAGCAGCACTTACCATCAGGTGTACTGTTTGCTCGTTTGACACAGTTTGCAATAAAAAAAAACTGCGATTGACAACCCGCTTGGCAAGCCTGGCGGTTGCCATATTGCTGTTAGAAAATGCCAGACACACCAAATAAAATGTTTCACCGATTCAGGATTAGAACTAGGTATAACACAATCGACAGTAGTGTGTTTGGCATAATCAAACTATTACTTTTTTAAATTATTCATTATCCTGTAACGTTAGGCTTCGTGAGAAAACCTCGTTTATCTTTATTGTAATCTAATCCATGGCTTTTCTTAGTTGAGTTCATATAGTAGTTGGATAATCTTAAGGGCTTTGAACCGTTGATGTTGGTTATAAAACATGATCGATACGAGATTTATAGCATTGAACGGCTGTTCTAATTTTATATAGAACGTAGGGTAGTCAAAATACCATTGGTGACTGTGCGACTTGAATTGTTTTGCCGCTCGTATAAAGTATTATGAAATTTTTAGTTAAATATTTATTACTATGTAAATATAATTTATAGACGACAATACTCGTTGCAGATGACGTGATATGAATGTTATCTGTAACTCGACTCTGTATACTTTTTTAATACCAATGCTACATGAAGAAAGCAAATGGATGTAGCGAAGTCTTCTCTTGGGTTATAATATTTAACGTCAGTTTTTATAGCATACGTTCATCTAGGGTTGCTCTCTATTACAATAACCAGAAATGGAATGTGGTTAAACATTAAAAATGGTATCTTTTTTTTTAAAGTCCAGATGTGTTTTATTTTACAAAAGGCAGAGTTGTAACGTCTCCAAATTTTGCTGTCTGCTTTTAATTCACCTGATTGTAGGCGTCCCGAGTGCTTTATCCTGAGACTTTCGACTCGAAAAAGATTCGAAGAACTTTTTTCCGTGTGGTGACGGAGTAAAAATACAAATCACCACTCTCTATCCTGCCCGTGGATGTCATAAAAGACAACTGAGGGATATAATACGCTTATAACATCTATGTAAGAGAAGGAAAGCTCGAAATAAAACCCTATACCAACCTGTTTGACCAGCATGGTATAGAATTTAATTTCTCTCCTATTGTGGAGGAGGCTCGATCCCAACTGTGGGACGTATATGAGCTGAAATAATGACGATGAAAATGAACCTATATCTGACGTCATCGTTGCCAATCAGCCAGCTTTTGCTACTGTTGAAATTTTTCGAATGATAGCCATTTATAATTTGTTTTTTATTTACGCCTGGTAGTCGGAGAAGGTCATCATGACGCTTCGACGTGGGTATACATCGAGGCGCCATACTGCGTTGAGCAGATTATTGGTGGCAACCCTAACTAGTTGATGAGTGATGTACGGGTGTAAGAGTGTTCATATTATGTAGGCCACGGTCGATTCGCGAAATTATAAAAGTGGCTCATTATCACTCACTGAGACGATACTACTTTTACTTTGAGACTAAACTGCGTTATCAACACTGAGAAGGCTATCCTTTTTGTAGTATATTTGCGTTATTTATGTCGACTTATTAACGTTTATTTAAGATCCGTTTCACAATGTTTAAGTACCAAAAAAGATGTGGTCAATATCAGTTTAATTAATTATACCCAACCACCCATAGACGGCCACTATTGGACATATGCCCCCCACGAGAATGCCACTCAGAATGATCCTGTGCCACTTGCATCCAACAGTTCCCTGTCGTTAGTCCACCTACGCCAAGATGTCGTCCACCTAATAAGGTGGCCACACGAGAACCTTTGCGATGTGGCCTACCCATTGCCATATCAACGTGCTAATTCTTCGGGCTATGTCGGTTACACTCGTTATTCTACGCATTGCCGTATTCCGGATTTTATCACTTAGAAAAATACCGAGTACAGCCCTCGCCATAAGATGTTAAGCGACTTTATTTAACTTGAATTTATAGAAAAGTTAAAGATCATCATCACAACTCATAGACGTCCCGCTGTTAGAGGCTCAAGCCTCTTAAATGGAAGGGAAATTGACTTACTATGGCTCGCTGGTCAGACGTGGTTGGTTCTCGTGCAATGTTTTTTTTTCTGCATATCATATCCCTTAGTCGTATTTTACGACACCTACTGGTGAATTGTATTCTTACTCCCTCACCTTGACACACTGTATTAAAATGAATTTTCTTATTTAATTGTTATTTACTTACCAGTAAATAACAATTAAATAACAAAGTTTCTTTTTAATACAGCCGACGATGATTCTGTTGCATACTTGCAACAGAATCATCGACAATAAATAACACAGGTTTCCTTATATAAAATAAGGAATTTATTAATTTAGAGAAATTATGCTGTTCTCTTGTTTCAATGAAGAACTATGCTGACTGAGCTTTTCTTCTGCTATATAATTTTTTTTTAATAGGTAGGTAACGTTTTTTCGTAGCTCCATCTAAATCGTAAAGTTTTAACGCATTTCAATATGCAATAGCAATAAAGCAAACATCATAAAGATTTACAAAATGCTATAATTTTTATTTGCGTACAGTATGCTTTTGTCGGCGAATATATGTAATATATATAGATATATGGAATATATATATAGATATATGGAATAATAAAACAAATTAAATCGAAAATATCTATAGGTACTAAAATATAAAGCTGAAGAGTCTGTTTGTTTGAACGCGCTAATCTCAGCAACTACTGGTCCGATTTGAAAAATTCTTTCATATAGCTCATTTATCAAGGAAGGCTATAGGCTATCATCACGCTAAGACCAATAGGAGTGGAGCAGAAATGAAGAATGTTTAAAAATCGGGCTTTTTTTCTTTGTGAGAGCCGCCGCTGCGTGCGTTATGTAAACGGTTAGTTTTGCAAAAATTATCATATATGACAGAATCGTATTATTTAAAAATATTCTCTCCTACGTAAATAAATTCGCGGGTTAAACTTAGCGTTAGCCCAAAGTAACATTCCACGCGGACGAAGTCGTGGGCAGCAGCTAGTGTAGTATATAATTTAGAAGACTTTCTAATACATGTTTTGTACCAAACGGTTAAAGTCGATTCTGAAGTTCACCAATCAGTATACCTACATGTAATAATTATGACACTTTTCGGGGTCCGTAAAATTAGTTTTATTTCTATGTCATTAAAATACTAATACGTATACATGAGTGTATAAATCGGCTATTGATTATAGAGAAAGCGTCATTGATGTTAGTAGTTGCTCTAACGATGACCTTATATGGCTTACTGACTGTCTGAGAGATCTTTGACCCGTACTGCATAGTCTCGTGCATAATGCTTGTTTATTTTGCTTGTTAGTGCTTGTTAGCGTATCATTTGTCGTGCGTCGTCTGCGTTTGTTATTAGCAGATCGTTTTGATACACTTAACTTTTATCGGTAACAGTACTTACCGTTCCATACTATCTTAATTTCTCGGGTGATCTGCCTTGGGCCCGCGGTCTAGACGTCGGGATTTGAAAACCATTAAGACGTATACCGTTTGTAAACTTTTTACCACACAGTCGAAATATATTGACTGCACAGATGGCTTAGTGGTTGTGACACCGACTTACCGCGTCAATGTTGTGGATTCGAATCCCACGCAGGACAACACTTCGATCCACAAATGGTTTTTCTAAGTCTGGATGTAATTTGTGTCCGTTAATTATGTTTGTAAAGTAACCTGCAATTCAAGGATAATTTCCTTAGTGCATCTTTATAAAAAAGATAAACATCCTAATATAGCTTTGATTTGTCAGATATATGTGTTGTGACATAGTAAGGATACAATTTAGCTGCCTTAATAACTATCTCCTGTCTTACCTCCTAAGGAGGACTAAGACAGGACCGTCAATATACTCGAGACGAGGTCATAGCTAATGTGGTGACGGAGTAAGAATACCATTCACCACCCTCTCTCTTGCCCGTGGGTGTCGTAAAACATGACCAAGGTATTAAATATGCCTATAACATCTATGAAAAAGATGGAAAGCTCGAAACAATACCCTATATCAACACGTGTGACCAGCGTGGTATAGTAGGTCAATTTCCCTCCTATTTTGGAGGAGACTCGAGCGCTACAATGGGACGTATATGAGCGAAATGATGAATGCCACATTTAAAACTGATAACTAACTACTCTTTTTGTTTTTAAAGACAACGTGTTGCACTAAGGAAATATTCCTTGTATTGCGGGGGACTTTACAAACATATAACTAACGGACACAAATTATATCCAGACTCCTAACAGCAGTTAGTGGATCGCGCAAAGTGTTGTCATTTGATTTTTTTTGAGGTGGGCTACGGTCAGTGCACCCTTCGCTCGGCTCCGTCCGGGGCGACAGGGGCGGTGCGCGTGCCCCTAACCCACCCGTGACACATCGCCTACGCCGTTGGGCCGACCACCAGTGCAGGGTGACTTGTCGTCAGTGGTCGGCCCGACGGAATACCCCTTGAGGTGTACCCTCTCCTCGACCGACGTCCCCCCGCACAAAGTGTTGTCCTGCGTCGGATTCGAACCCTCGACACAACACGGTAGGTCTAGGTATCTTAATCACTACGCCATCTGTGCAGTCTTCACATTTAATGCTAGTGTAATTCAAGTAGTGATTATAATACAAAGATTCGATTGTTGGCTAGCAACATTATCTCAATAGCATGGTATTAAACCTATGAACGTTTGCATTCACGCGTTAGTAATTGCTGGTGTTCTATCTATCCCTTGTTGCGGACTTGGCCGTGGGAACAGTTATGTTCTGAGCCAGTTTCTTTTCCACTTTTACCTGTCTTGTAATTATAGGTTGCAATTGTAACATCTATTCGAAAGACGGGAATAGTGCAGTTTCCACGTTTAGTTTAGACGTAATGTGCTGTGATCGTGATTTCTATGTGCCATTTAGGGTTGTCAATTTATTTTAGAAATATATAATGATTCATATCATCATCTCAGCCCATATACGCCCCACTGTTGGGCTCGGGTCTCCTTCACTATGGGAGGGAAATTGACCTACTATACCACGCTGGTCAGACGTGTTGGTATAAGTTTTCATTTCAAGTTTTTTTTCTTGCATATATGTTATTTGAATATTTAATCCCTTAGTCGTCTTTTACGACGCTCACGGATAAGAGAAAGGGGTGATGAAATGTATTCTTACTCCGTTACCGCACGAAAGGTATATATGTATAATGTAAATATGTCAAATATACTTTGACCTAGACTGAGTTAGATATTTAGAAAGAAAGAAATTTATCGCTTAATGCACCGTGTTGTCCTTACTTAAATCCACTACCACTTTGTGGTTAGTAACCAAGCCTTACATAGATCGTGGATGTCGTATAAGACGACTAAGAATTTACATAGATCTAAGCCAATTGATGCCTTCAGATAAACAATTACATTTCTAAGAACGCTCGACATCAAGAAGGTGGCCGACCATAAAACTATTGCCAATAACTTTATGCAATATGTGGTGACACTGGTGATATCTAGCTCGAATAGTTTCATCATTATTTCAGCCTCTCGTTCTCCATTGCGGGACGTAGGCCTCCCTCATGTTACGCCTCAGAGTGCATTCTTATGCTGCCTGCCTCCAACGACGCTCAGTAACTTTCACCAGGTCGTCGGTCCACCTTAGGGCGTCCGATATGTGGTCGCCACTCGGGAACCTTTTCCCCAGTGGTTGGCGGTTCGTCGAGTGATGTGGCCTGCCCATTGTCACTTCAGCGTGCTAAATCTTCGTGCTATGTCGGTTACACCCATTCTTCTGAGGATTACTGTATTTCAGATTCTAAATCACAGAAAATCCCGAGCATAGCCCGCTGAGCGACTTTGAGCTTTGTGATGAGGCATACGAATAGTTCAATTGATTTTTACTTCAAATGATTCTCCGAGAAAAAAAATCTTTTAAATATCTCTATTATTTTTCTCATCTTATATAAATTAAATTTTTGGGCTTAGTCTTCTAAATTATGGAGAGTCATCTGTTCTCTAAAACACAACAGATAAGCAGATTTTATTTCGAGTTTTCTTCTTGCACTTTTCGGTTAGCGCTAAACGTGTTAACCCTAATGGAATTAGAGACTTTAAAACGTTAAAATCCCGTTCTCGAAAACAAAACATTAAAGATGTAGTATTTAAAAAAAAAACAATAAACCAGAAATGCCAACACGTTTCCGCGGTCAAGGCGGTTTTAACTAAATAAATTTAGCATTCAATTTGAATGCAATAAGGAAAAAGCAAAACACAAAGGCAAATTTTCCTAAATTAGACCTACCTATTCACGTTTGCGTGGCCGGTCCTATGATATCAATAGCAATCTATTGTGCGACTGTTTTAAGTTCTATTTCCATACAGAATATTTGCTTTTCAAAGACATTTTATCAATTTCACTTTTTATTTTAAATGAATCCACTAAACTACCATTTAATCGGAACCCAGTGCGAAAGGAACTGACAAGAAACTCAGCGGGCATGTCGTTTTTATTTTTTGAATGACCTCCTTGTATAGAATTGTATACAACATGTTTGGTGAGTATTAGATCCAGTGCGATGCCCTTTGATGAGGATATGATACAATGCAAAAAAAAATATTATGGTTAGAACACTTAGAACAGATCCTAGAAGCGGCGTCCAATCACAGACTAACTCCTAAAAAACCTTTTAGTGTTCAGTCCAGTTATATTTTTATTTTCATGTTTTAGAATAATTATATTTTAGGAATTTATCTTCCATGTGTAGATGGAGTAGGCATGCGTTCCAAAGAAAAGTTGAGTCGACCCCAAGTAATTGAGATATTCATGTGGTGACGGAGTAAGAATACAATTCACCATCCCCCCTCTTGCCCTTGGGCGCAAATATCATGTATGCAGGCAAAGGAACAATCGATGTAAAACCCTATATTGGCATAGGGTCTATATGAGCTGAAATGAAGATAAAAATGTATCCAAGTCTTTTAACTATTAGAGTTCGTCAGTTATTTCGGATCGGCATAAATAGAAACTATAAAAATGTTTCACATAAGGAAACCTATACGTTTTATAATTAGTTTGAAAGCGAAGTGTTAAGAGGTCAGTGACATTGTCCGTTGGCAAACGAAATCGTCATTGGCCAACGTACTGTGATCTCTCGTTTAGACATTTAAACAAACTTTACAAGCTCTTTGTTGGATGGTCGTTATTTTAGAGCGTTCAGAATGTCAGTGATTAACCCAAGATCGCGAGAAGTTGATTAAAATCGTGTAAATATCTTAAAATTATGTGTAATATATATATTCTTTATAAATGTCTCATTTGTATTGGTCATGACTAAAAGTTTATAATATAGTCAAATATAGCGCTAAATTTTATTAGTTCGACTTTCAAACAGGACAAATTGATTCATCCCAGTCCATATACATTCCACCATTGAGCTCGGGCCACCTCCACTATGAGAGGGAAATTTTATTAGAGTTTTCCTTCTCTTGCAGTGAATTTTCTGGCTTATTAGCCATGTCTCTCGCTTTGCATAGGAGGCAAGTAAAATCTTTCCAACTCCTCCTCTTTTCTAATTAAATTTGTTGCGGGTCTCAAGACAATTAATAGCGTTTCCTGACTTTCTTAGGGTCAAACATCGGTGTCTTATACGGAGACTACTGGTCAGATGTAGTGGCATAGAGTTTATTGCATCGATGTTATTTGCATAATTGATCCCTTAGTCGCCTTTTGTGACACCCAAGAGCAAGAGAGGGGGTGCTGAATTGTATTCTTACTCCATCACCACGCGGAATATCTCAATTACTGAATTACTTGGGGTTGACTTCATTTGTCTTGGGAATGCAATTGTTGAACAGACGGCATCAAATATAGCTGACCCAGGTCTATAAAAAGCTTTTAAGTCGTCTTTTACGATACCCACGAGCAATGTAAGCTGCTGCCACACAGCATACTGTATACCACATCAAAATCTTCCACCATAATCAAGGTGAATCCTTAGTTACACCACGTACGGCCATATGGTTTCGCTAAGAGTTCCTGTTATGTCATCCGCATGTGTATGTCGCGAGAAGGAATTGGTGTTGGTCGATTCTATTATTAACCCATGACCACATATAGTAACAGTAGAGCTGAGGAATCTTTAAACTTATAAGGAAGTCCAAGCTTCTTGGATTTGAATTTTGATCACTTATATATGGAACGCAATAAGACATAGTTGGCATTAAGCCACACACGGTTCACATGATAGTTTCTAGGATATATTTAAAGATAGATCATTGATCTTTTATTACCGTTAACATTCGAGTCTTAACCTTGCTACATTATTTACTGTCAGTTTTGATATTCCAGTTAATTCTCAGCTGTTTAGGAGAACTATTTATGAGACTCATTGCCGGTCACGAGGCCCTGCCACAATGACAGGTCAATTGGTTGACTATACCACGCTCATTAGATGGGTTTGTATACGATGTTATTTTGTTTTCCTTCCCTTGCACACATATTATCTTTTTTTTTTTAAGACAACATTCGGCACTGGCACAAAATATCTTTGCATTGCGGAGGACTTTACAAACAGACTATTAAATTAACGAAGTAAGGGCTGTGACTCACGGTATTTCGTCCCCAGAATGGTAATACTGCTGTAAAGAAAAAAAAAGAATACATACATGGTTTCTGGTCTATGGAAATGCAAAATAACGTTCCAAAACCTTTCTTGAAGACAACAAATTTAAATGTACAAATTACTGATCGATATACATGTATGGCGAATGTGAACGAAAGTGTTGGAAGGGGAAGATCGAGGCGTACGTTCCACAATCAAATCGGGGACGTTCTTAAGAAAGGCTAGGTTAGGAGTACCCCGAACCGAAGAACACGTATGAGGAGATTAATGAATGTGGACGAGGCGAAAGTGGTATATCAAGATCGTAGCAAGTGGAAGGAAGTGGTCTCTGCTTACCCCTATGGGAAAGAGGCGTGATTATATGTATGTATGTATACATGTACAGCAGAAACTACTATAGTTAGGTCCGTGAAAATTTACTAGGGGGTTTCTTATACTGGCAACAATGGACTCGTTTTAGTAGCTGATTACCAATACAAAAAAAAGAAGGCTTGATCGTTTGTACCACTCTTCATCATCACTCTGCTTATCCCAATTACTTGGGGTCGAATCAATATATCATAGTGTATTGTATATTACACAAGTTATTTGCAATAATCTTATGATCGGTCGTCTGGCCTGGATCTATGTAAAGCTTTTAGGCACCGTATATGATACCTACGAGATGATATAAGGGCTGGTAGTACCACAGAGCGTTTGTACTACACATCTATGAGATAACATATGGTAGCGACTTCTTGTTCATAACACGAACAGAAATAAACAAAAGCGATGGTCGATATTTGATTTCTCTTATAGAAGCAATGTTTAATTTTAATTTTTATGCACAATACTAGTGGTTTCAAAGGCTGTTTCAAATATAGTGCATCAAAAATATGGAATAACATTCCTCCTCCTTTAAGACAAAATACAAGTTTTAACAGCTTTAAAAAAAAAATTAAACTACTACTATTATACCGAAATAAAACCGTATTTGATGCGACATTTGTATAACGAACTGATGAATAATTACATGACATAACTTACAAATTTGCAACAAATAGATACGTCAATCGCTGCCCACATACACGCATACGCACACACATACACACATTCACACACGCAAACAGACACTCAACACTCATACACACAAAAATGGAAAAGCGAACTCATCATACAAAAGCACATCTTTCATAATTCAATACATTAATGTTATTTATATTGTTATCATTGTTATTGTAAGTTCTTTTCTTCTTTTCTTTTTGTTATTTTTTCTTTCTTATATGTTTGAGGAAAGGGGTTTGCTGAAAACCAGCCCTGCATAATTTCTATGCAGCACAATGCTGAGCATTCCCCTATTGTCAAAATTAATTAAAAACATGTATTATAATTATTAGTTATTATGTGACAATAAATGCTATTCTATTCTATTCCAAAAGCATCTGCTTAATCTTACTTTTATAATGGTAGGACCATACTGTCGCGCGCCGGATCCGTCCGGGGTATCACACTCTCGCATAAAATCGATGTCCGAGTAGTAGCAATTTGTTACTGCTCTTCGTTCGGTGAGCGAAAGAGCCTGGAGTCCAACTTTCTGAAAGTGTTTGTATGTTATGGGTTTTGATGATGCCTTTCGTATCACTGAAACTCATTGCACGCATTCATACTCCCTTCACTTTCTTCACAGTAGAAAACGTGCTAACAAAGGTCCCTGAGCGACAGTATTACTTACATTCAGGTGTGCTGTTTGCTAGTTTGCTACTAACATCAATAAAAACAGCAAGTTAACGTTTCAATAGTTGTAAATTACCACTGTCGTATTACTTGTTACGTAATGAAGTAGCGTTATGTTATACGCGTAATAAAAGTTACTTGGTCACGATACACGTAACGTACGTACAGCTGTTTTAGTATCTCATTTCACAGCCCACTGATTTACTATGAAATTAATTAGCAAATAAATGGTTTGTTGGCTTCTGTTCACTACGTTTTATTGTAGCTGCTATTAATTCTTCTGTATAAATGTAATGGAGTAATAGCTTTATTGAATTGGATTAGATTTGCATTCCTTTTTTTTCCTTTAACAGTGTTATTAATTGCCTTCTTTTCAAGTAGGCTTTGTGTCCACGCTTTCCGTGTGGTGATGGAATAAGAATACAATTTTCAACCTCCATTTTGCCTGTGGGTGTTATAAAAGATGAGTAAGAGATATGTTATGCATATAACATCAATGCAAGGGACGGAAACCTCGAAATAATACCCTATGGCAGTAGGTTAATTCCCTCCCATTGTGGAGGAGACTCGAGCCCAGGACTGGGACGTGTGTGAGCTGTGATCGGACTTGAGATTTTAATCTGATAACAGTCGTATACGTAAACGAGCGTAGACTTGAATACCTGCGCTTGATGCTTCACTAGACGAAGACGTAAATGGTTGACCGGGAAGCTGGCGGTGTATCGCGGGTAGATGTAGATATCAGAAAGGTTAATCCATCAAAGTTAAAGTTGCGGTATATGGTTTAAATCAATAGGCGACGAGGGGACGCTGGTCGAGTTATGAAGTTCCCCGGAACCCTTTCCTCACCTCGTACATCTTGACGGATACAATCAGTTCCTAAGCGGCCAAGAAAAAGTGCTACAGCTATTTATAAAAATCTTATGTCTTAATGTAATCAGCAAACTGGTTTTCACACGCTTTATTATAAATTCGCTGTAATAGGTATCTATTAATTTTGTTTTGGATAGCGGTCACTAAGATCATAATGATTTGAATTTGATATCAATATCTTAATTAATACGTAGAAATGTCATAGTCGCCAATAACTGGTATTGAATGAATTAGATTAATCGATCCAATCTTCAATCTTCATCGATCCAGTCTTTAATCGACTTTCTCTGTTATTAATCAAATGTAGAAGTATCTTCTCAATGGCACACGTGGCTCGACCGCTGTAACGAAAGAAGTTAATCAATAACAGGCTGGTGAAACGATTACAAGCGGATAAAATTTTACAAGAGTAGAAAAATTCTACACCATCAGAAGAGATTCTATACCATACAGTGGTATAGTAAGATAATCTCTCTTCTCTTGCCGAAAAGGTACGTTCTTATCTCTCAATAGTAAGTCCTATAAGGATTGAAAAAGAAAAATCTGAAAACAAGTAATTTTTTGTTGTTGTTTTCTGAACTCAAAAGTTTATTATATACCTACCATATTTGTTCTAAATCGAAGTAACATACAAACCAACTTCCTATAGTATATTCCTGTCATTGCCATGCAATTTAACTCTCAACAGCCTCTTTGATCTCATCCCTTTGAAGTAAGTCCAATTTCCCGCTGCTTATTTTAAAAGTTAATAACGATGCCAATTTTCGCAGGGCAATTCCTCCGAGCTTTATTATACAACACGTTCGCGAAGCTGCTTTTGTTTTTATCAAGTTGAGTATTCTTTTCAATCTCGTCCCCAATAAAATTTTCCTCGTACGTTGATGGGCTATGAATAGTGATTACAAAGTGTCATTACAGCTTTATTCTCCCACGAACGTAGGTAAAATTAGCTTAGCTTTACCTGGAGTTTGTTTAACTCCTTAGACATTTTAAATGAACTGCGATCGCAACCCTCATAACTCAAAGATTCACAAAATTTATTACTTACTAGCAACCCGCCCTCGCTTCGATTTTAGTCGTTTTACCCGCGTAGTTCCCGTTTCCGTCAGAATATCGGGATAAAATATAGCCTAGATTACTCCCTGATATTATAGCTTTCCATTGGTGAAAAAATTTTTGAAATCGGTCCAGAGCTTTGAAGATTACCCGGAAGAAACAGACAGACAGGCAGACAAAAAAAATATAAAGTGATTTTTAGGCATGTGTATAGCGCAAATAACATGAATAAAGATAACATGAAAAACGCCTATTATTTTGACATTACAAACAGACACTCCAATTTTATTTATTGGTATAGATTGGGGTGGTTAAAAATAAGTTCTACGTGGAAATATGACCTCAAATCCACACTGAAGGTCTGTACTGAAATCAGTATGCCACCTGAGTGTCATTTTACATCCTATATTTTATTTTGAACCCGCTGCTAAAATAGTAGACAAAATGGAAGAGAAGTGGCAATGTAGTTTATTGAAAACCTGTGATTCTTGCCAACAGACTATCTCTTTATCAGTTGCGTTCAATATGGGTAGCAAATATATACATATTGCTATTGATGACTTTATCATCAGTGGTGTGAATGATTTTATCAACGCATAATTACTATGATATTATCAAAATAATCTGCGCAGACGTTATTGATTACAGTGTCCGATAGACCGATTAATACAGCACTATTTGTCGCTTTTCGTATGACGGATAACACTTAAGAGCGAGCTCTGCTCTCAAGTGTCATCTATGATTAGTATCTTATTAGTAAATAAATTAATTGCGTATATAATATAGCATTTCGTGTTGTGACGGAGTAAGAATACAATTCACCACTTCCTATCTTGCCCGTGGGTGTCTTAAAAGACGATTAAGGGATTGTGGTATAGTAGGTCGATTTTTCTGCCAAGGAGTAGGCCCGAGCCGAACATTGGGACGTGTATGGGCTGAGATGAAATGATTACTTTAACCTCTAAACAAAATAAAAGGGTTTTATTAAATTTTGGTGATTATGTGTATTGGAATATGTAGTAATGTATCGTTACTTAATATATTTTTGTTATCTGTAAATTCAATTCGACATCTATACCAATAAATAAAATTGGAGTGTCTGTTTGTAATGTCAAAATAATAGGCTTTTTTCATGCTCACATGGTTATTTGCACGACACCTATGCCTAAAATAGCAATTAAAACATTTTTGTCTGTCTGTCTGTTTGTTCCGGGTAATCTTCAAAACGGCTGGACCGATTTCAAAAATTCTTTCACCAATGGAAAGCTATAATATCAGGGCGTAAACTAGGCTATATTTTATCCCGGTATTCCCACGGGAACGGGAACTACGCGGGTAAAACGACTATAACCTATAACCGAAGCGAAGCGAGGGCGGGTTGCTAGTTTATAATATTTGTAACGCGATCTGTCCTCCAACGTTGCGGTTATAGGTACGCTAATTAATGCGTTATGACAACATGTAGTTGGAAACAATATCTTAATTTAATGCATTCATAAATATGTAGTATTTATACTGCCAATCATAACTCATAAGCAATATTTTTGAAGCGGCACTAAAGTTAAAGTGTGTACTATCTCATATATATTTAAAGATTTTATCAAAGTACATTTAGGCGCGTTAGTTTGGCAATATACATAAGAATAATTCCAAATAGCTGTGTAGTGGATACAATGTTACCAATCCTTACATTGTGGGGCGTATAAAACGACTCCGAGTTTTAATTTGACCTGGACCCAATCAAAGGTATCAGCTAGATACCTTCTGGTCAACGCTTACATTCTCAAGGAGGTCTGACGTCAGGCAGGCGATCAGTCATAAAACTATTGTCCAGAACTTTGCAATATGTACGCTGGAGGAGGAGTACATATTGCGTCGATCCCAAAAATTGAAAGAAATTTCTAGTAAGAAAAATAAGTAGGTTACAAAGGAATTACAGTTTTTTATTAGTTTTAGAATATAAGAACCAATTATTATTTATCTCTCCATAGACTTGACTGTCTATGCCAGTTTTTATCAATTTCAGAATCAGTTATACAAAAAACTCTTTTGTCGCTGCGGGCGTGACGAGTCCACGTATAGCGAAACATATTTTCAATAACGGTGGATTTTGCTCGCCTTTATTTCGCCATTTTGTTCCACTTTCGGTGGGTTCGTCGAGCGTAACCATGACTACCGCAGTGTGTTCAATATCTTTCGATTTTAGATGCGGGGATGCGGTTATACGAATTGACGGTCTTTTATTATAGCGTATAACATATCTATATAAATAAAGAACTTGGAATTTAACTAGAGCTGATGTTTATTGCTAATGGATAAAGAGGTCTTTGCCATTGCGACGAGGCTTTGATATCTGATAAAAGTTATTGAAATTTCAATATACAAATTCCATGTACTGCTGAAGTAAAATACAACCGTCAGCACCACTTCTATTCCAATTTGACTTCACCGATGGTTAAGATACCGTGCCAGTGCCGTGGGTTCGAATCACATGCAGGACAACACTTTGTGCGAACCACAAATTGTTGTTCTGAGTTGGGATGTAATGATGTTGTGTGCTTTAAAAAAAACTTAGTTCTAAGTAGCTATTTTAAATATACGAACTAATGTTTTTTTTTTGGAATATTGGATGGTGATATTGTGTCGTTTTAGTGGTCCCAACTCTTTAACTTTAGTGGTACTAGGTGTCAGTTGGTGGGTTGAATGAAGTTAAATTTAGTACAGGATTTTTTACTATCTAGAGTAGAAGAGGAGTAAAACGCTTGCCCACCTGATGATAAATTAATAAAAGAACGGCCTTGGACCTTACCAGTGTTGTACCTTAACAGGCTGTTGTCGCTACTCTTACTTTCGTTACAGTTCCTTTATCTCCTATCGCTGGATACGGGATTCTCCCTACTAAGCGATATTGATCTCGTTGTCATAATTTAGTCTTTCTCCATTCCCAACTGGATATAGGCATCCGCCATGGAACTTCACACAGAGCTTGCCCGCAACCATTTGATAGATAGATTAATGTCATAATCGCCATGTTTCACAGTTATATGATTCCTAGCAGTGCCCATCTGCTCATTTTTCTTGTGATCCCTCAGCCGTTTTTACGTCTCCCAGGGGCAAGTAATGAGGGACAACAGATGTATTGTTATCCCATCGCAACGCGGGCAAGTTTATTAAATTATATTAGGCCGGTGGTTTATCATAGAGTAGATTGGAGTTATATTATGCTCATCTCAGCTCATATACGTCCCACTGTTGGGCTCGAACCTCCTCCACAATAAGAGAGAAATTGATTTTACTATACCGTGCTGGTCAGACAGGTTGGCATAGGATTTTGTTTCAAGTTTTCCTTTTCTTGAGAGACGTTATATGCGTATTAGGTATATCCCTTAGTCGTCTTTTACGTCATCTTACTTCGTCACCATACGGAAATTAATTAAATTAATATTATGCTAATGTCTGTAGATCTTTTCATATAATTATAAGACACCCGCAGGCAAGTAATGGATAGTACCGCAGTATTTTTATCCCCGTTACAACACGTATAATTCTTCGAAGTGCTACACTATGATTTTATAAACGGTTAACGTGATTATTGAAGTCGAAACGTAACGTAAAATAAGTCACGTTGACGTAGGTCAGTGGCCTTGACCCCATTCATTTCAGCCTTTACATCACGGCTTATATAAATAAATACTTGTTTACCTATGACGTAACAGTTTATAAATATATAGTTTACTTGTTATAAGATTTAAGATCGCGTTTTTTTGCTCTAATACTTTCACTTGATTCCTTATTAAAATTACAATTAGCACCAAAAGAACTATTAACTTCAATAAGAAAATATTTTTTGCAAAAATAAAACAGACTTCAATGTAGATAAATTTTTAGATTTTGTTGATTTTCCTAAAACCGCTGGTCCGATTTCGATAAAATTTACCTGGGACCATTTGGGAATTATACCCTTTCCACCAAAAATGATATTTCAAATCGGTTGGCAAGCGACGGAATTATGCGCGAACAAACAAAAAAAATACAAACATCCGAATTGAAAACCTCCTCCTTTTTTTAAAGTCGGTTAAAAATAGTTTAATTTGACGTAACACGTGGTTAGATTTAATTTTTCAATTTAATTATCAACTAGACCTCATTCTTGTGTCTTGTCAATATAAATAAACTAAAAGTCAGAATCTTTTGTGTTGTAAAATTGCTCTCGATGACACGACAAGTCTGTGACAACGGGTTCAGATTAATGACTTGTCATGTCTGTCCTCATTTTCCTTAACCCAACTAGGCTAACATATTATAGTGGCACCCAGACCTTTGAAAGCCTATTCAGCTTAACCGTGTTATTGACTTGAATGTGTCATGTGTTACCGCATTATATGACAAACATTTACTGAAAAAGGATGATACAGTTGGTAAGGACGCATTGAAAATATTTGAGGATAATTGAATAAAAATTAATTTTAGGCGCTGGGTGTCCATATAAATTGCCAGAGGCATCGTCATCATATCGTACCACTGATGGGCTCAAGTCTTCTCCACCGTGGGAAAAATTGACTTACTATACCACGCTGGTCAGACGTGTTGCCTTTTTTTGTGTTGGCTATGGCAAGCGCACGCGCGGTCCAGTCCGTCCGGGGCGATGAAAGGACGGCGCGCGGGCCCATAATCCACCCGTATCCACGTCACCTCGTTGTTGGGCCGACCACCGGAGCAGATGTGACTTGTCGTCAGTGGTCGGCCCGACGGAATACCCTTTCGGGTAACCCCACCTCTCGACGTTCTGGGACGTCGGTCGCCATCGCACGGTTAGCCTCTCTGCGGGTGACAGACAATTCCCCGGTCCGATCACCCGCGGCCTCGGCTAGGGCGGCATTAGGCGCAGATACTCGCGCCTGCGCCGCCCGAGTCGCCGGCGCCGGAACGTGTCGCCGAATAGGAGTTCTACTCGCACACGATCCGCCCCCTCCTTCCGTGAGATTACGGCCTCACAGGACGTGTCGGCATAGGGTTTTCTTTCGAGCTTTGCTTCTCTTATATAGATGTTATACGTATTATATCCCTTAGTCGTTTACGACACCAACAGGCAAGATAGTGGTTCTGAATGGTATTCTTATTCTGTCACCTCGTTAAACAAAACAGGCTTCCAAAAAATCATATAGGCACTTGGCGTTTAGGTGTGCCTTAAATATGTTACCTACTACAACAGTAAATCCTTCTTGTCTTGACGGTTAAGAATACAATGTGTTATCACCTTCCGTAGGTGTTGTAAACATTGGATAACTATCCTGGTAATTACCAGGATAGTAAGCAGCAACTCTCTCATAGCAAACTCGTAACACCCAATTGTCTATTCGCTTGGCGTACGTAACGATTAAATCATTGTTCAGTCTTCGGGTAGAGGACAAGATGAAAAGTGCTCTAACAAAATCGCGATCCTTTTACTCGTTTAAGCAAGTCACAGTTACTGATTTAAAATTTTATTAACATCTATGATAGCTGTTATGCGGAATTATTGTATTGACAATGGTATTTAGACAGTTGTTCAAACAGTGAATTATCACAGCACGGAACTGAAATGGTTCATGGAAAGGTTATACTATGGATATAGTTGAAATTAATAGCCTTAATCATTATAAGAAGTAATTTCATCGTAATAATTTTAAACCACGTATATTTCGGGCGCTCTCTTGCACGTGGGTGTTGGAAAGGACTACTAAGGCATGTAATATCTATGCAAGAGAAGGAGAACTCGAAACAAAATCCTCAACACGTCTCATCAGCGTGGTAAAGTAGGTAAATTTACTTCCCATAGTGGAGAAGACCCGAGTCCAACAGTAGGCTGAGATGATAATGATTTCGATAGCTGAAAGTGAAGTTTTGTAATAAAATTATAATACAATTCATATAAAATAAAACTGTAATTTGAACTGATAGTGACTAGTTTCGAATACATTTTTCATCTGAAATGTAAAGTCTATAGAAATGAGCAAAATTGAAGTATCTGTTTGTATAGTCAAAATAACAATTTTTCACTGCATAAGGACTTTTTTTTTGTTGAATATGGAATTTATTACAAAGACATAAAATTAAAAAAAATATTTTAACAAGATTGCTACTGGCAGAATGTCATTGGCTGACAGGCTTTATTTTCTTGGGGTGGGTCGCGGTCGGCGCACTCCTCGCACCACTCCGTCCGGGGCGACAGAGGGACGTAAGCACGCACACCCGCAACCCGAACACCACGTCGCCTTCGTCGTTGGACCGACCACCGGAGCAGGGTTACTTGTCGTCAGTGGTCGGCCCGACGGAATACCCCCTAGTGAGGTACCTCCCATCGACCGACGTCGCCCCCTCGGGGGAGGACGTCGGTCTTGCCTCACGCGGTCGGCCTCTCGGCGGGTGACGGACTAATTCCCCGGTCACGTCACCCGCGGCCTCGGCTAGGGATTAGCAGACAGGCTGACATTAGTCATGATAATAGGTAAATTTTAATAAAAAAGGCATATAAAAAGTAATTATAAGCCATACAATTGTAAACAATTTCTAATCAGACAGGTAAACAATTAGTATTCGTATTATGTTTTTAACGACACTCGATTTCAACGTTTAGTTCGGATGATCTAAAGATATATTTTCACCATATAAATCAATACCTCTATTGTTGTAAACAGTAGTTATATTTAAAAATTCGGTTGAATTTTTGCTTCTACGTGGTCCAAAGGAGCGTCGGTAACCAGCCAGCAGCAGGAGCGTGGCAGGTCGGCGACCTTGCATGCTATAATTACTTCATTGTCTTTTACGATGATTGTCATCCCCGGGCACCGCGTTTGTCTTAGTAGGACATTCTATCAAATACAAAGTGAAAATCCTTTTGAAAATTGTAATTGATTAATTTTCATGGTGTTCGTGCTGTTAATGATAGTACATTCACATGTTTTAAATATATATATCAGCTAAGTTTGTTGTTGGAGGTTCTCATTTGCCGTCACGTTGTGATCTGGTGGTAGATTATCGAATTAATTTAAAAGTTACAATTCACAATATGTAAGTGCAGGTTTTATACATAAGAAATGATTTTCATTTTTTTTCTATATTGTTTAATTTATAATACATATATTTTTTGTACGTAAAATGCTGCATTAAACAAAATGGACATAATTATAATTGAAGTTGAAGCGCTCAGTAAAATTCTTGTAATACAATTTTCAATCACATGCAGTCGCTTGCAATAATTAATAATATTTATTATTTAATACTTAACAATGAAATTAAAAAGGATTCGATCCTATGAGTCTTCGGCAGGTTAAATTGAACAATTTGACAACACATTTTTGGAACATTGGAATCTATACTTCTATACATATATTATAAAGCTAAAGAGTTTGGTTGAACAGAAATCTCGGCAACTATGGATTCGAATTTAAAATTCTTTTAGTGTAGGAAAGCTCATTTATCGAGGAAGGTTATAAGTTATATAATACTAGCAACCCGCCCTCGCTTCGCTTCGGTTTCAGTCGCCTTACCCGCGGCGTAGTTCCCGTGGGAATACCGGAATAAAATATAGCTTATGTTACTCCCTGATATTATAGCTTTCCATTGGTGAAAGAATTTTTGAAATCGGTTCGATGGTTTAAGCGTAACAAACAAACAAACATCCTTACTTTCACATTTATAATATTAGTAAGGATTACCCTACGACCAATACTAGCGAAGCATTTAAGAAAAATATTGCACGGAACGGGGATAAATATTTCTTTCGTTAGCTGCCCGTGCGTGCGCTGCTCCTTCTAGATGCCCACGATCCACTCTCTAACCCTCTCTTTCTTGTGTACATGAAGTAACACGGGTCAGCTAAGAACCATAGCGAAGCTTATAGAAGGGTTACAATTCTCTTTCGTTTCAGCACATATACGTCCCAGTTTTGGGGTCGATCGAGCCTCCAATTGTATTGTACTCTCTCACTTCACAGAAGAGCCATAAGGGTTATGATAGTTTTTAAAAAGAGAGTTCTATACAAACGTTACGGGATTACGAAACATTACTACCGAAACAAGTTACGACCAGACTCGTTAAAAAAACTACCTGTGTAGCGCTCAATAATATATAGAAGGTTCACTCTTAGACCCATACGCCATCTTTGGGGTCAAAATAATTATATATACTTTCTAACTACAAATTGAATACGAAACGTAACGAGTAACGTAACGTAACGAACATCAAGTCTTGATTAGACAAAGTTCACATACACCCGGGCAGTTTGTTTTAATGTGTCTAGTCACCCCCTAATGGTCGCGGACGTACCCTTTTCCCTCCCAGTGTGCATGTGTATGTACACACTTGTATACTTTTATAATTACCTAGCAACCCGCCCTCGCTTCGCTTCGGTTTCAGTCGTCTTTCCTGCGTAGTTCCCGTGAGAATACCGGGATAAAATATAGCCTTGGTTACTCCCTGATATTATAGCTTTCCATTGGTGAAAGAATTTTTGAAATCGGTCCAGCCGTTATGAAGATTACCCGGAACAAACAGCCAGACAGACAAAAAATATATAAAGTGTATTTTAGGCATATGTATAGTGCAAAAACCGTGTGAGCATGAAAAAAGCCCAATATTTTGACATTACAAACAGACACTCCAATTTTATTTATTGGTATAGATTAAACTGAGCCGGTAGTGTTATCGCTAATCCTGGCGGTCAATCTACGTGTAGTCTTTTGTATTTATATCTACGTCTTGTCTTGAGAAAAAAAAATGTCGAAGGAAATAAAAATAATGTAGGCATTTGATGCCCTTTTTTCACTAACGACACTTAAGATAATTTAAACATTAATATTAAATGTTTTCCATGGGGTGACGGAGTAACAATATAATTCATCACTCCCTATCTTGCCCGTAAATATTATTAAAACGATTAAGGAATATAATACGCATATAACATCTATGCAAGAGACGGAAAACTTGAAACAAAACCAACCAAGCAACAATAGTGTATACCAACTATATTATATCAACTATACTATACCAACCTGTTTGACCATGCTGGTCAGACAGGATGGTATAGGGTAAGGTCAATTTTCCTTCTATTGTGGAGGAGTCTCAAGCCCGACAGTGGGACGTTATGATGAATTATGATTAAATGTTGCAATTATTGATCTTACGTGCGTTAGGTGTTTACCTGAAATGTAGGTGCTATATAAAAGCTTAGTCACAAAATATAATATCAGTGTTCGCCTAGAGATAACGCTTCAGCAGCAACAACAGTGTTACCGGGGCGTCGCACTAACGTAGTCGAGTCGGCCTCTGTGGATGGCGGACTAATTCGTGACTCAGTCGGGGATCACCGAGATCCCTATACCTTCTGAAGAAAAATGTATAAAAAAGCTTAACAACAAATCGAGCTTCTGATTCAGTATTAAAATACTATTCATTATTTATAACTTATAGTCTCTAATATTGTGAATAATGTAGCTATCAATTTTACGACATAATAAAGGCTCTCGAGTGTTTTGTATATTTAAATAGAGGATTTAACGATCAAAGTTTCCAGACGTTATAATATTGTTTGCATTTTATATGAAAATCTGTTGTAAGATTTTAATAAAACGTATCTTTATACATAGGCGAACATCAATATGTTCTGTTTTGTAGTTACGGGATTATTCGTATTGTTTTTCAATACGTCTATTATACTGTAATTTTTAAATACAAACATATTATGATCATATTTCTCTGAGAACCTTTTGCCTTCCTATCTATCGGCTGTCTAGCGAGCAGATAGATCTCATCAAGTTCTCAGACCAAATGTTTGAAGGTTTTTCAGAGAAAAGACATTAGTTTTTAACTAGTAATTTATTTTCATCCATACCAACTTTAGTTTTGAAGCTATACAATTAATATAAATATAAAAATATATACATAATATATTTTTGAGAAGTTCTTACAGCTTAACCTACTGTTACAATTTTCAAATATTCTATAAGTTCTGTTTATAAATGAAAATATTATTAATTTTCAGGTCGGATCCATTCGGCGATCGTCTCCGGGGTCAACTTGGAGACGAGGTCGGTGACAGTGGAATGGTACGAGCGCGGCGAGACCAAGGGCAAGGAGGTGGAGATCGACGCCATCCTTGCCCTCAACCCGGAGCTCGCTGTAGGACCCAGTCATCACACATCTCACATTCAACCTATGCCTAATAAACTAGCTAGAGTAAGTCTATAAATTCTATAGTCATTTTTAATATTGGTTGAGGAAATACTTTTCAAGTGTGATCGATAGTTTTTTAGTACTTAGACGTTAGAAATAGAGAATAAAGATGATATAGCAACACGTTCAATTGAGATCAGAGGCCATCGATTCATTAAAAATAGATGTAGTTCAATAATATATATTTTTTTATTTTAGCTGTCATTCGTTTATAATCCATTTTTTAAATACAAGTGAAGACTTGCACAGTAGATAAAATCTGTAAGCCACGTTGTTACTCTTTTATTGGAAGGAAGCTTTTATTGGACTTTGGATGTTAGTCTCAAATGGCTGTTACATCATTAGTGAGGTCTCTCAACTCAAAATATTTAAGTAATGGACACGAATAAATCGATTAAGGGATGCCTTAATCGATTTTTACGATACCGTAATACGGAAGATCGAAAATAATATACACAATATTCTAAAATATGATTCTCAAGCGAATAACAGCGAAAATATATATGAATCGAATAGCTGTAATTCTCGATTTCATTTCATATCTCGATCATGATTGAACGTTTCTATGTCACATTAGTGATGCTCCCTAGTAACATATAAAGCGCGTACTAACCATTCAAACGTTGCATCACGGTGTTTTGTAATTAATATTTAATATTGTAGTTCTATGAATAAACATGTATGTAATGCAGTTCAGCTAGCCTTGCTTTCATTGCGGACCAATTTATTTTAGTCGCGTTAAATATTATAAACTTTATTGCATTATATTCGACGTTAAGGTTCGCTCGAATTGCAGTCAATTAATTTATATCCCCATTGGGTTTTAATATTTACAATCGACTTTAATGGGAAGTGTTGGAGTATCGGAAATATGTTATATAAATTAATTAGAGCTATTTATTGTATGGACCAGGTATGTAATGAATGTCTCGATTAAAACAAATATCAATAATCGTTTTATGATTAAGATTTTAATAGGTTGTTTCAATTGTATAACTAAATAGATGCTTTAGAATTTAACTAAATGGTTCATGAGAAAGGTTAAAGCGACCCAATTTGCAGGGAGCATGCAGTCGTCGTTTTGCTTGCTTTCGCTAACAATTTGGGTCTAATCGATTAATAATAACTTAGCGATAAATTCGAATACTTTAGTTGTTTATATCGATTAGTAAAGGCGTCCGAATCACGTACCAAGCCGCGATCACTCTTATTGTTTGGGTTTTTGATGAGCAGTTGCTAATATCGCCGTGTCAACAGTAGCCCGAACATATCCGAGTGAGTTGAATGTGGGCGCCCACGATAAGGGATTATCAAAACTTTTATCATGATCACCAAAACATATACTTAGTTGACATTAAAAAAAAAATAACATTGTGTAGTGTGCAGCTTGTGTTTAACTGTCTCTATGAAAGGAATACTTTATATCCGTGTCATAATTATCATCAATTCATAGTGGGGGAAAAATGTAGATATGTTCCCTTACATCATCAGTTGGCAGGTGAATATTTGCAGCTAGTACGGTAACGACCATTGCTTGATAAATAATATTGTTTGAATTGCACCGTTGCTAGGACGGCACGGTTTGTTAGCACGCCGCTGTCTTCCCACTACACACAGTTTAGATATTAGATGTAGGTAAACACAAAAGTGATATTAGTTTAAACGTATTACTAGATCATATCCATGTGAATGTTGACCGCGGCCGATGTTGACCGCGGCGTACGATCCCACGATGATTGATAGCCGACCTTCGGACGTTATGGGAACGTATGACGCGCGTCGGTCACCGGTCGCATCGATTTTTCCACATTTAGCCAAGCGATCATTTCAATTTCACTGTCAACACGAAGCAGTCCATTAGGTGGCGCACGTTCTTCATATTTTGTTTATAACAGACATTGAGAAGCGCTGTTTACGTCGAGTAAGTTGTCGCACCGTGTTTTGTTATGTATGTATCAATGGCACATGATTGTTTGACATGGCCGCTAAGGATCCATCGGGCTCGTCGTCGGACGACGGCGGCTTCCTGCGCGAGGGCGCCGAGGGCGAAGGCGCCGGCGACTCCGGCCACACGCTGCCCGTGCGCAACTCACGATCGGTATAGTTCAAGCACGTTAATAAACGCATCATTCGCACGCCGGAGGTTGATTCGCACGCACTAGCGGCGCATCGCCCCGCTATACACCTCTATGGGTTTTCTTTTTTGTTTATTTTCACACTTTTTTCGGTTCAGTTGCTCCACGATCCTATGATTTGCACACGAACGGCTTGTTATGGTGGTTTTGTTTGATTGTAAATGGATTGTGTTTTTGTCACGCCTCTTATTTGCCGGAATGACAATGCGTTACAGATTTCTAAAGGGGCTTCTGCGTAACAAAAACTCTTTTCATATTGTAGTTTTAATGTACAGCAAATTTGTTGCACCCATTTAGATTATCTGCAAGCTGAATACTTCGTATTTATTATTATTATTGTTGAAGGCTTAATCGATTGGTCGGGCAAGTGGACAGCAAAAATAAAAATCGTTTAATGCCAATTAATCGGTGTTTACCAAAGACAGTTTTGTCATCATCAATGACATCAGCCGATGATTCATCAGCCCACGCGGTTGAGTTATGTTATCGACTTTTAACGGAATCCTTCTTACGTGTATAATTATAATATGTTTTCTTAAATGTGACCAATTGCAATCGCCTATTTAGGCTTGATTGTGGCTGATTGTTATTTTATTTATTTGTCGCCAAATGTATGTTTTGAATTGCGGCATCATTTATGTTCAAAGCTTGAATGAATGTCCTGATTTTTGTTATAGCCAATTGTTATATTTGTCATACATTTTAGCTTTGCTTTTGTTATATTCAATATTTTATGCGTAATCATGTTGGTAAATTTAAGTGTGTCATGTTAATAAATTTTTGGTATATTTGATTATGACCAAGATTTAATGTAGGCTTCGTAGGCAGTGCATTCGCTTGTCTTTAACGACGTTCAGGTATTATTCTTAAGGCGAGTCTAGGTGTTCATATACATTTCTGAGATTTTTACTGTGTTATTAGTTAGCGTATGGCCTAATTTTAAATACGATATGCATTTATTATTATATATTTTGTGACGTGTAGAGACAGAATTGAAAAATTAAATTCAATTTAAAAGTTATTGACGTCTGAATTCATGTTTTTAAACAAGTGCATGCTCCAATATAACAGGTTGTCAAATATCTACCTTCCGCCTTTTTGGCTCTTGAATTTCGCGGCGGCTATGTACAAAGCGCTACAGAGCTCGTATCTGGCAACACTATAAATCATTTGAAAGGTCTTGACATAACCTACAAAACGACGCTATGCATGATTAGTTTGGATATTGCGTTCAACAGTTATAGACGTGTAAACATGGAGTTTACTAACGCCGAATTTCGCGCTATTTTAAAGTTTTCCTTCGTTAAAGGCAAATCCGCTAGAGAAACGTTCCGTGAGATTAATGGTACTCTATCACTTTGAACCGTGGAGGAATGGTTTTGACGATTCAGAGCCGGTAAAAACGACACCATGGATAAGCCAGCCGGCGGAAGACCTGTGACGACGAATACCGATCAAATCATGGAAAACATCGAGTTAGACCGGCATGTGGCATCTCGTGACATCGCCCAGGAGATGGGAGTTAGTCACCAAACCATTTTAAACCATCTGCAGAAGACTGGATACAAAAAAAAGCTTAATGTTTGGGTGCCGCATGATTTGATGCAAAAAAACCTTCTGGACCGAATCAACGCCTGCGATATGCTGCTGAAACGGAACGAACTCGACCCATTTTTGAAGCGGATGGTGACTGGCGACGAAAAATGGATCACATACGACAATATCAAGCGAAAACGGTCGTGGTCGAAGGCCGGTGAATCGTCCCAAACAGTGGCCAAGCCGGGATTGACGGCCAGGAAGGTTTTGCTGTGTGTTTGGTGGGATTGGAAGGGAATCATCCACTATGAGCTGCTCCCATATGGCCAGACGCTTAATTCTACCATCTACTGCGAACAACTGGACCGCTTGAAGCAGGCGATCGACCAGAAGCGTCCAGAATTGGCCAACAGGAAGGGTGTAGTGTTCTACCAGGACAACGCCAGACCACACACTTCGTTGATGACTCGTCAGAAGCTACGGGAGCTCGGATGGGAGGTTTTATCGCATCCACCATATAGCCCGGACATAGCGCCAAGTGATTACCACCTGTTCCTGTCCATGGCGAACGCCCTTGGTGGTGTAAAGTTCAACTCAAAAGAGGCTTGTGAAAAGTAGCTGTCCGAGTTCTTCGCAAATAAGGAGGGGGGTATTATGAAGTTGCCGTCTAGATGGAAACAGATTATCGAACAAAACGGCGCATATTTGAACTAAATCCGATCACTGTAACACTTTTTATAAAGCATTGAATAAAGAGCAAAAAAGCGGAAGGGAGATATTTGACAACGTTTTATGACATATAAAGTACATGAGATTTCTAAAACAAAACTTGCACAACTAATTGCATTTTATTATTCGAAATATTTATAATCATCATCGTCATCATCACAACTCATATAATATGTCCTATTGCTGTGCTCGAGTCTCCTCCGCAATACGAAGGTAATTGACCTGCTATACGACGCTAATTAGACGGGTTTATACACTGTTTCATTTCGAGTTTTCCTTGTCGTGCATAGATGTGGTATATATATTGTAATCCCTTAGTTGTCTTTTAGGACACCCACAGTCCATAGAGTAGGTTGGTGAATTGTATACTTCGTAACCACACGAAAATCTATATATACTTATAAAGTTAATATCAATTTATTTATTAACTAGCAACCCGCCCTCGCTTCGCTTCGGTTTTAGTCGTTTTACCCGCGTAGTTCCCGTTCCCGTGGGCATACCGGGATAAAATATAGCATAGCTTACGCCCTGATATTATAGCTTTCCATTGGTGAAAGAATTTTTGAAATCGGTCCAGCCGTTTTGAAGATTACCCGGAACAAACAAACAGACAGACAGACATACAAAAATTTTTTAATCTGTATTTTAGGCATAGGTGTCGTGCAAATAACCGTGTGAGCATGAAAAAAGTCTATTATTTTGACATTACAAACAGACACTCCAATTTTATTTATTGGTATAGATGAGGAATTTTCTATAACGCTAAATACAATAAGATATATTAATTTGCGTGGTATAAAAAAGAGGAAAATTTCAGATATCTTAAAATAGAAGAGAAATTTGTATGGACACTCAACCACTAGACTCGCCTTATATATTGCCCTAAATAGATCTGGTGATAAGTAATTATAGTAATGAGTAAGGAAATGATAATTTTGTTTTAAGTATATTTTTTATATTTATTGTGGATACAATTTAGAACTTGAAACTTCCACGTTTGTTAATATAGACACATATATTACCTTACAAAATACATTACCTTAATTAATGCACCTAAAAACTACTTGCAACGTATTGCTTAGCAAGGTTATATTATATTCAAGATAATGATGTAAGGACTCATCATTTTGAGATGTTAATGTACTGAAATTGTTAAAAATTTTGACGAATTATTTTGGCTTTTAATATAATTTGAATCGTGGTAATAATTCATTTATCATGGAATTAAATACTTGCTGCTGTGTTTCCCGAGCGCTTTGACATGTCCTTCTATAAACTAGGTTTAAGAAGAACATTTTCTTCACGCTATGCAACGGCCTATCTGTGCTCCTGGTATTGGTCAAACAAAGACTGGTATTGACAAAGGTCCATGTGCGGCAGTATCACTTACCATCAGGTGTGCTGCTTGCTCGTTTGCCACAATCGGCAATAAAAAAGATATCACAGCTCATAATGTCCCACTAGTGGGCTCTAGCCTCATCCATAATGGGAGGGAACTTGATCTACTATACCACCACGCTGGTGAGATGGGTTGGTATAGGGTTTTATGTCGAGTTTTCCTTCTTTTACGTAGATATTATCATATTGTAGTCTACCTTTAATCATCTTTTACGATACCCACGGAGAAGAGATTAGATGAGGTAAATCGTATTCTTACTCTGTCGCTACACGGAATAATAGAAGATTGAAAACGGGTGAATATCAAAATGGTATTACCCAATCCACCCGGAAATAACATTAAGTGAATGAAGAAAGGTTCTCGAGTGGCGACCACGTATCCGACGATGCAGTGTAGGACGCCTCCCTACAAGGTATAACGACGACCTGGTGAAGGTTGCTGTGCGTCGTTGGTTGCAGGCGACACAGAACCGTACTCGGTGGCGCAACATGAGGGAGGCCTACGTCCAGCAGTGGACGGCAATAGGCTGAAATTATGATGATGATGTTTCAGTTAATGTTAAACCTTTTCGTCAATGGGGTTTTGTTTTGAGTTTTTCTATTTCACTTTTGCCGCTAAGTCGCTTTTGCCAGTCACATGGTTTTTATCTTTTACAATAAATATATAGAGGCGATGTTTCGTATGTATTCTTTAAATTTCATTTTTATTATATTTAGTCCATAATAACATGGACGAAGGCTATCTACTTCACAGCCAATATACGTGCTAATCTTAAGCACATGAACCTCTTCCTTAATGGGAGGGTTATTGACCCACTATATCACGTTGCTCAGAAGGGTTGCTATAGGATTTTGAGTTTTTTCTGTTATATAGATGTTATTTGTGTATTTCTTAATCGTCTTTTACAATACCGATGAGGAAGAAATGGGGTGATGAGCAATATTCTTACTCTGTGAATCTCTCTTTATGATAAGAGGGAATTTAATTTTAAAACTACGTACCGCACCAAGGAGTAAATCCTTGTATTGCGGCAAACCTTACAAATTCAACATCACCATCATCGTCATTATTTTAGCTCATAAACGTCCTACTGGGCACGAGTTTTTTTTTAAATGGCAGGGACTTCACCTACTATGCTACCAAGGCTAGACGGATTAGTTTAATTTTATCTGCATATTACATCTTTTAGTAGTTTTGCGACACCCACGGACAAGAAAGAGGGTGGTGAATTGTATTCTTATACCGTTACCATACGGAAATTTATAAGTTAATGGACCCTAAATACACCCAGAATCAGAGTACTCATTTTTGGAATGAACTAAGAATTGGCCCGCATGGGGACTGAATGTAATACACTCGGCGAGACGATACGCGGCCATTTATATCATCGCAGCCCACACGTCCCACTATTGAGCTCGAGCCTCCTACACAATGGAAGGGAAATTGACCTACTATACCATGCTGGTCAGACTTGTTGGTATAGGGTTTCATTTCGAGTTTTCCTTCTCTTGCACAGATGTTATGTGCATATTATATCCCATAGTCGTCTTTTACGACATCCACGGGAAAGATAGGGAGTGGTGAATTGTATTCTTACTCCGTCACCACACGGCCATTTATATACGGCGATCTTATTGTCATAGGGTCTCTTTTCATTTTATTATAATTTTTTTCATGTTATTTTCTTGCCATTTTATATCATACTGCGGTAGAGAGAGATTTGGTGATATTCAGTTTCATCATAATAATATAGTTTAATATTGAAGACAATGAATAAATGAGTGAGTTAAGTCTACAAAATAAGCGACTCTCTCTTTTCCAAACTATTTTTTCTGTCTAGCAAAATGGACGTCATGATAAGTTTTATCTTCGAATACAATAAGTATTTTGCGCTTAGCAGAATTAAATAGAACATTTAGCGGTTCGTACCGTCAGCTAGAAGTCGTGTGCCGTCTGATGGAAGAGATTACGGCTCCGACAGTCTTACCGTTGGAAGCCATTCATTGCCACCCACTGTGATTAATCGCTTCCTTACTAATTGTTTGGTAGATATTTTTTTTTTTATAAAAATCAAGATATCTCTTTATGATATTTACTATGGGTATTCATAAAGGTTTTGTTTCTGATAGTCCCGTCTGAAGACTGATACAGTACAATATGTCATTGTCCCTTCCCTTAAGTCGTAAAAAATAGTTAAGTGATCACCAGAATAATCGACAGGAACACTTATTTGAGGATGTCGTAAAATACGACTAAGGGATACAATATGCACATGGTCTGTGCAAGAGAAGGAAAACTCGAAATGAAACCATATACCAACATGTCTGAACAGCGTGGCATAATAGTTCAAATTCCCTCCCATTATGGAGGAGGCCCGAGCCCAACAGTGGGACGTATGTGGGCTGCGATGATGAAATCGTGGCAATGATGACATTATCCTCCTTGTAGAGTGGTCTATGGCTGACACTGAACTAGGATATATGGATGAATGAAATGTAAATTTAACTGTTTGTTTCGTTTTCAAGTCTACAATACAACACACAATGAAGCTACAAATATCCAATGTCTATTTGTAAACAGGAAGAGAGTGTCAATTACTGAGATGAATTACTGAATTAGTATTTGGCTTTTAATTCAAATTCAAATCATTTATCTACACTAATCTACACTAATATTATAAAGAGGAAAGATTTGTATTTTTGTATGTAACGAATAAACTCAAAAAGTACTGGACCGATTTTAAAAATTCTTTCACCATTGGCAAGCTATAATATTAGGGAGTAACATAGGCTATATTTTATCCCGGTATTCCCAATGGAACGGGAACTACGCACGTAAGGCGACTGAATCCGAAGCGAAGCGAGGGCGGATTGCTAGTTATGTGTAAACCCCGCGTGGGCACTTACGTATTGTCATTTTTTTTTACATTTTAACTTAAATTACTACCGGATCGGAACGCGACCGCACTGAGAAGATCCGGCAAGAAACTCAGTGGGATTGTATTCTTTTTAATTCATTTACTAGTGTTTTTTAAATAAAATTACATACAACAACATGCCTATTAATAGCACCAGTGTGATGCCTTTTGAACCATGATATAGTCATTAAATATAATGAAAAACTACTATGGTTTATATAATTACCATTTATATAAATTTATTAGCGATTGAAAAATGGTTCCTTGAGACTTAGATCCCAAATTTATTGAGAAGCCCATCGCCAGCAAAGGCGATCATACAAGTCACAATTTGGTGACCATGCATAAATACCTACCCACAGGGGCCTAATAGATAAGGCGGTTTTGAACGTATTTCCAGTACACATGTTTTCAAATCCCACGTTTGTTATAGTGCACGCAAATAAGGAAGGGAGTGATCAAAGTGGATTTATATTGCATTTTATGTACTACTTGTTTGCGTCATGTTGAATGAATTAGGAAGGAACAGTCACTTGTAGTGCGAGAGCATTACTTAGATATATTGTTAGGTGGGTGTTGTCGCAATAATTTAAGTGTTCATTTTGCCTCTTTTTATATGGAGAATTTTCACTCTTAATCTATTGGATGTGTGGTGACGGAGTAAGAATCTAATTCACCACTATCTTGCCCGTGGATGTCGTAAAAAACAATTAAGGGATATATAAGTACATATAACATCTTTCCAGGTGAAGAAAGATTCGAAATGAAACCCTATATCAACATGTCTGACAAGCATGGCATAGTGGGTCAGTTTCCCTCCTGTTAAGGAGGCTCGGGCCCGGCAGTGGGACGTATGTATGTGAGTTGGGACGAATCTATTGGATTAATGTATATGGTGCCTATGGGTCTAATTAGGAATGCTATTTTCTAATTTGTCAATCGTTATGATTACCTAGGACAAACAGAGCAGTTAGTAGTTATCGAGAGATTAGTCGATGGGTCCGATTTTTATTTGACAGGCTATGGTCTGGACTCAACACGCCCAAATCGTCCGTAAGGGCAGAAGGACGCCATCTGGCCCCATAACCTGTTGTGTTATGTTCCCATCAAGAAATAATACCATGAATTGTTGAACCGACTCCAACTGGAGAAGAAAGTGTCCTACTAATCCCAATGATAGCAAAAGACGAAAGACCAGATGGACTAACGACATCTTAAAAGTAGCATGTAACCGTTGGATGCAGGTGCCACAGGACCGTTCTAAATATAATTTGCATAGGTTGGCATGCGGATGGATGTGTATGCGATAGCCCATCGTGAGGTCGTATATTATTGGGTCAGGTCAGGTCTTACTGGTTCTGTATAAATATTTCTTGTATGAAAAAAAAACAAACAAATTTTTTCATAATGGCTAAGAAAATATCCTAATGTAATTTATGGTCAACATTATTGCGTGGGGTAGGCGTACAAATTCAACATCACCATCATCGTCATTATTTTAGCTCATAAACGTCCTACTGGGCACGAGTTTTTTTTTAAATGGCAGGGACTTCACCTACTATGCTACCAAGGCTAGACGGATTAGTTTAATTTTATCTGCATATTACATCTTTTAGTAGTTTTGCGACACCCACGGACAAGAAAGAGGGTGGTGAATTGTATTCTTATACCGTTACCATACGGAAATTTATAAGTTAATGGACCCAAAATACACCCAGAATCAGAGTACTCATTTTTGGAATGAACTAAGAATTGGCCCGCATGGGGACTGAATGTAATACATTCGGCGAGACGATACGCGGCCATTTATATCATCGCAGCCCACACGTCCCACTATTGAGCTCGAGCCTCCTACACAATGGAAGGGAAATTGACCTACTATACCATGCTGGTCAGACTTGTTGGTATAGGGTTTCATTTCGAGTTTTCCTTCTCTTGCACAGATGTTATGTGCATATTATATCCCATAGTCGTCTTTTACGACATCCACGGGAAAGATAGGGAGTGGTGAATTGTATTCTTACTCCGTCACCACACGGCCATTTATATACGGCGATCTTATTGTCATAGGGTTCTCTTTTCATTTTATTATAATTTTTTTCATGTTATTTTCTTGCCATTTTATATCATACTGCGGTAGAGAGAGATTTGGTGATATTCAGTTTCATCATAATAATATAGTTTAATATTGAAGACAATGAATAAATGAGTGAGTTAAGTCTACAAACTAAGCGACTCTCTCTTTTCCAAACTATTTTTTCTGTCTAGCAAAATGGACGTCATGATAAGTTTTATCTTCGAATACAATAAGTATTTTGCGCTTAGCAGAATTAAATAGAACATTTAGCGGTTCGTACCGTCAGCTAGAAGTCGTGTGCCGTCTGGTGGAAGAGATTACGGCTCCGACAGTCTTACCGTTGGAAGCCATTCATTGCCGCCCACTGTGATTAATCGCTTCCTTACTAATTGTTTGGTAGATATTTTTTTTTTTTATAAAAATCAAGATATCTCTTTATGATATTTACTATGGGTATTCATAAAGGTTTTGTTTCTGATAGTCCCGTCTGAAGACTGATACAGTACAATATGTCATTGTCCCTTCCCTTAAGTCGTAAAAAATAGTTAAGTGATCACCAGAATAATCGACAGGAACACTTATTTGAGGATGTCGTAAAATACGACTAAGGGATACAATATGCACATGGTCTGTGCAAGAGAAGGAAAACTCGAAATGAAACCATATACCAACATGTCTGAACAGCGTGGCATAATAGTTCAAATTCCCTCCCATTATGGAGGAGGCCCGAGCCCAACAGTGGGACGTATGTGGGCTGCGATGATGAAATCGTGGCAATGATGACATTATCCTCCTTGTAGAGTGGTCTATGGCTGACACTGAACTAGGATATATGGATGAATGAAATGTAAATTTAACTGTTTGTTTCGTTTTCAAGTCTACAATACAACACACAATGAAGCTACAAATATCCAATGTCTATTTGTAAACAGGAAGAGAGTGTCAATTACTGAGATGAATTACTGAATTAGTATTTGGCTTTTAATTCAAATTCAAATCATTTATCTACACTAATCTACACTAATATTATAAAGAGGAAAGATTTGTATTTTTGTATGTAACGAATAAACTCAAAAAGTACTGGACCGATTTTAAAAATTCTTTCACCATTGGCAAGCTATAATATTAGGGAGTAACATAGGCTATATTTTATCCCGGTATTCCCAATGGAACGGGAACTACGCACGTAAGGCGACTGAATCCGAAGCGAAGCGAGGGCGGATTGCTAGTTATGTGTAAACCCCGCGTGGGCACTTACGTATTGTCATTTTTTTTTACATTTTAACTTAAATTACTACCGGATCGGAACGCGACCGCACTGAGAAGATCCGGCAAGAAACTCAGTGGGATTGTATTCTTTTTAATTCATTTACTAGTGTTTTTTAAATAAAATTACATACAACAACATGCCTATTAATAGCACCAGTGTGATGCCTTTTGAACCATGATATAGTCATTAAATATAATGAAAAACTACTATGGTTTATATAATTACCATTTATATAAATTTATTAGCGATTGAAAAATGGTTCCTTGAGACTTAGATCCCAAATTTATTGAGAAGCCCATCGCCAGCAAAGGCGATCATACAAGTCACAATTTGGTGACCATGCATAAATACCTACCCACAGGGGCCTAATAGATAAGGCGGTTTTGAACGTATTTCCAGTACACATGTTTTCAAATCCCACGTTTGTTATAGTGCACGCAAATAAGGAAGGGAGTGATCAAAGTGGATTTATATTGCATTTTATGTACTACTTGTTTGCGTCATGTTGAATGAATTAGGAAGGAACAGTCACTTGTAGTGCGAGAGCATTACTTAGATATATTGTTAGGTGGGTGTTGTCGCAATAATTTAAGTGTTCATTTTGCCTCTTTTTATATGGAGAATTTTCACTCTTAATCTATTGGATGTGTGGTGACGGAGTAAGAATCTAATTCACCACTATCTTGCCCGTGGATGTCGTAAAAAACAATTAAGGGATATATAAGTACATATAACATCTTTCCAGGTGAAGAAAGATTCGAAATGAAACCCTATATCAACATGTCTGACAAGCATGGCATAGTGGGTCAGTTTCCCTCCTGTTAAGGAGGCTCGGGCCCGGCAGTGGGACGTATGTATGTGAGTTGGGACGAATCTATTGGATTAATGTATATGGTGCCTATGGGTCTAATTAGGAATGCTATTTTCTAATTTGTCAATCGTTATGATTACCTAGGACAAACAGAGCAGTTAGTAGTTATCGAGAGATTAGTCGATGGGTCCGATTTTTATTTGACAGGCTATGGTCTGGACTCAACACGCCCAAATCGTCCGTAAGGGCAGAAGGACGCCATCTGGCCCCATAACCTGTTGTGTTATGTTCCCATCAAGAAATAATACCATGAATTGTTGAACCGACTCCAACTGGAGAAGAAAGTGTCCTACTAATCCCAATGATAGCAAAAGACGAAAGACCAGATGGACTAACGACATCTTAAAAGTAGCATGTAACCGTTGGATGCAGGTGCCACAGGACCGTTCTAAATATAATTTGCATAGGTTGGCATGCGGATGGATGTGTATGCGATAGCCCATCGTGAGGTCGTATATTATTGGGTCAGGTCAGGTCTTACTGGTTCTGTATAAATATTTCTTGTATGAAAAAAAAACAAACAAATTTTTTCATAATGGCTAAGAAAATATCCTAATGTAATTTATGGTCAACATTATTGCGTGGGGCCCATAATTCGGCGTTATTTGCCCCTATACGTCTATCGCACGGGTCATGGGAAACAAACACCTTGGTTTCGGTGCTACCCGAGGACCTTTATTCGACCTCAGTTGCTTCTTTGGCGCTAAAAATATTAATACAAAAAAAATCTTATTCCGTGCCTGCGCGGTAAACAGCACCGCCTAAATTACTTTATCCTGATACCTGGTATGAATAACGGTGATATGCGTAAAAGACTTGGGTATATGGGTGAGGGTTATTAAGGTACAAATCACTCCTTCAAGTCTTCGCACTATTAAAATAATGACTGCAGTTAATATTGTAAATACAGTATTTTATCTCTTATCTCTTTTCTACTCCAAACGTACTAGCTTTTGTTTTTCTATTATTCGTAATTGGAACTGAAAAACCTAAAAAATGGTGATAAGTTATTAAAATATTATTTCTGTTTTAGGATATGACGCGGCAGTCCATACCAGTGGCGACGAAAGGTGAGTTTTAACGCCATTTTAAAGAAGAAACAACATTTTTTTTAAATGTTCTTGTGTTTTAGTTTAGATAATGTATGACTCATATACAGTTAAAAATAAAAACCATTGTTGGTTTTCCACTATGCTACTTACGAGGCTCGTATTGCCTTTTTTATGGTAGTCTATGGTCTGGACAAAGCTCGCCCAATCCGCCTGGGCGACCGATGGGCGGCGCGGGGCCCCATAACCTACGGTATTCCCTCCCCATCGGCTTTGAACCGACTGGTACCGATTCGTTGGCATTCGTGGAAGAGCCTTCCACGTATTCCCTAAGCATATATAAATTCTTAACACAGCTTGTCGCGATATCGCCAAATATTCACGTCAAATCATTGCGTCAAAGATGTACGAAGATAGTGCGCCAAGCTGCGTTACGAGTTTATTTAATCTTAGCGAATGATTATGCTTTAAATAAGTTTTTTTTAAGCAGCATAAGATAGGTATCAATGCTAAATTGTCGATGTTATTCATTAGGTGTTAATTATTTATTTTAATAATGTTTAATTGTCGTTTTTGTGGTCTAATTATGATGAGGAACTAGTGACTTAATTGTTTCAAAAATGTATACAGATTTTTCCTTTGTCCTTGGCATCGTGAAGATATCATACCTAAGTTTAAATTAATTTGTAGATACACACACCGGCTTTTAAATATTAATGTAATCTCAAACAGAATTTGCATTTAACTTTTCGTAAAGAAGATAATTTATAAAGTTGGACGCAAAATCTATGAAAATTGAATTATTTTTTATGAAATCACGCGAAAAGATCTTTGAGACTAAAAATAATAAGGCACGATCTATAATGAACGGGGCATTAAATAGTTTTCAGTAATATCAATAATACCGATGCAGGTCTACTTAAGTTATAACCTAAATACAATAAACCAAAATTTACCAAATGCGAATATTCATTGTCAACTTTTGATTTTATATTGCGTCTTGAAAACGGCTGCAACGATTTGGATTTAAATTTAAAAAAACATCTTTACTTTCTTTGGTAGGTATATAAAACAATTATAATTGGCGGTATATGTTTGAATTCATACCATGATCAACATTTTGCATTACAAGTGTAACGAAACGAGTATTACCTCTGAAAAAAAAGTTAGGATTTTATAAAACCAAACCTCATTCGCCCGGGTACTACTTCTACATCACTCAAACACTTCGGTATGAAACATATTTCCTGTTGGCTAACCGTAATAACATAATATGGACTAACTCGTTTCCAATGTTTATAGTTTGCACGTTATTTTAATAACCGTAGCTATAGCTGAATCGTACAGAACTAGTTTATTTCGGCACTAAGTTTGTGAATCAAACTGAAATATACCTAATGTCATGTTTTATATATTTTGATTCTTGAACTCGAATGGTTATTCAAAGTATTGACCTGATGACATTGTATCATGTTACATGGCGTTTTAATTCGAGATTAGAAACTGTTTTATAATTTGATTTAACGCGATTAAACGTTCCGCGTGGTGACGGAATAAGAATACAATTCACTTCCATCTTGCCCGTGGATGTTGTACAATACGACTAAGGGTTATAATATGCATATAACATCGGTGCAAGAGAAGGAAAACTCAAAATAAAACTATACTAACATGTCTGAGCAGCATGGTATAGTAGGTCAATTGCCGCCCTATTGGGATGGAGGCTCGAGTTCAGTAGTGGGACGTGTATGAGCTGAGACAAAAAGACAACAAGTGTGCCTGGGTGTACCACGTGTGGTGATGGACTAAGAATACAATTCGACACCACCCCTAAACTTCTCATAGCAGTTGGAAGTACCGTGTGAAAGTACCTTATTTGTCAAGCCTGGAAATTGTGGTGTTATCTCTCCCTTACGGAGATTCATTTTTAAAATTGGACGTCTGTAACGGCTGATGGAATGGAATGGAAACTTATCATCTAACTACCGATCGGAACGCGGCCGCAAACTCAAGATACAGCAAGAGACTCAGCGGGTTTGTCATATTTTAAATTACTCTGAAATTAAGTCCTTCAAACCAATACATATTTCATTATTATTTAACAAAATGTAATACAAAAGAATGTGGCTAGCAGCTCCCAAACAGCCGATCACGAATTAACTACTAGAGCAGTCATCACTTCTTTCAACCAGACTAGAATGAAGGGAGAGACTCGCTTCACGTAGCTACCGCAAGCAGAGACCTTTTTTAGTCCACCACGACCGAAGCATAAGCTACAATAACAAATTCAAATTATTTATTATGCATAAACCCCAAGAGGGCACTTACATATTGTCAGGTTTACAATTTCCAAAAAAAAAAAATAATATACTACCACCGGATCGGAACGCGACCGCTACTGAGAAGATCCGGCAAGAAACTCAGCGGGCTTGTCTATTATTTTTAATTTCTTTTTTTTCTTCTTCTTACTAGATATACAATTGTACATGTTTTGTAAGAACTAGCTCCAGTAGGATGCCCTTCAAACCGCAAGACACTTAATATAATTCAAACGATTATGGCTGGACCAGATCCTACAAGCGGCACCCGATCACGAGTTAACTACTAGAGCAGCCATCACTCCTCATCATAACACAAAAGATGTTGTATATTTCATTGGCTCGACATATGAATTATTTTATTTTGTTGTTCTCAATTCTTCTACTTTTTTTATGCATCTTACCCCAGACTTTTTTCTGGGTGAACCGATTTTAGTGATTCTTTTTTATTTGAAAGCCGATTTTTCTGATGGGTCCCATTTAAATTTGATCAAGATCTAATAGTGATCTAAATAGTAGTAGTAGTTTTGGGTTATTGTCAATAACCCGTACTTACTTCAGTACATTGTCGAGATGTTGCCGGTTTTGTTTTTGTTAAAATTTTGTATTACGGTTATTAAGATTAGTTTATGTTTTAATGTTGCAACCCTTGCATAATTTCACAATAAAATGTCTTATGTCAACATATCCTACACAATAGCAATGAGTAACAAGTTTGTCCTACTAACTTAGCCAAATAAGGATTCGAGCTAACGTTTGGTGGTCTATGACGTCATTGCTGCGTAACTTACTCCATAAAGCGTTGTGACAGTTCCAAATTCAAACACACCGACACCGTTAACAGCGAAGTGGAACGATGTACATCGCGTACGCGTATCGCAGACGCTGAGCCACAAGAGCCTATACCAACAGCGACAGTGGAGGAGGTTCAGTCGATAGTTAGAGGTCTCCACCCTAGGAAATCCCCCGGTTCGGACGGTATTTCTAATAGAGTTATTAAACTCTTCTCTCATTCACTATTATTAATATTAACAGCAATTATTAACGCCGCATTAGTCAATTACATATTTCCTAAACAATGGAAAAAAGCCGTGGTAATAGGTATACCTAAACCCGGCAAGCGACGTACCGAACCGTCATCATATCGCCCGATTAGTTTACTTAACAGTTTAGGTAAAATATATGAGCGCGTACTACTTAGTAGGCTAAGAAAGTACGCTGAGGAAAACAACCTCATCCCGCCGATTCAGTTCGGCTTTCGCACGCAACACTCTTGCGTTCAGCAAGTACATCGAATAGTCGAGTATACAAGTTATAAACTGCAACGCGGTTTATATACGGGTATGCTTCTATTTGATGTAGAAAAAGCGTTTGACAAAGTCTGGCATAACGGCCTTATTTTCAAGTTAATAAAGCTCAAAATCCCCCACTATTTAGTTATGATAGTTAGAGACTTCCTACTCGAGCGTAGCTTTCGCTACAGAGTGGAAGGTACTTTATCAGCACCGCACAAACTAGAAGCCGGCGTCCCCCAGGGATCGGTGCTCTCTCCAATTCTCTTCTCGCTGTTCACCAGCGACATACCCCAACATAGTAGAATACAAACAGCATTATTCGCTGACGACACTGCCATCTTCTATGCAGGTCAATCTCCCTCAACAGTGACAACCGTTCTCCAAACTGCGGCTACCGCCCTAGCCAAATGGACTAGGAAATGGAGAATCGGTATAAACCCCACCAAAAGCCAGGCGATCATATTTCATAAGGGGATAGATCGCCGCTACCCAATGGCTGAATATCCACAGATAAAGATGTTCGACCAACCCATCCCCTGGACAAGGGAGGTCAAATATCTGGGTGTGACCTTGGACAGACGACTGACCTTCGGTCCTCACATAGGGCGAGTCCGCGCGCGCGCAGCCCTAGTGCTAGGATGGTTACACAGCTTAGTACACGCAAAGTCTAAGCTATCTCTCCGTAATAAAGTTAGATTATACACCGCTTGTATACGTCCTATCATGACGTATGCAAGTGTAGTGTTTACACAAGCGAAGCCACGCAGGCTACATCGGCTACAGGCATTACAGAATAGGTTCATGCGCCGAGCGACGGGAGCACCGTGGTACATGCGCAATGTGGATCTTCACATAGATCTTGGCTTGCCGACCATCAGGCAATTCATGAAACAGTGCTCCCGCCGCTACTTCGACTCTGCCGCGACACACCCGAACCCATTAGTGGTAAGGGCGGCTTCTTACATCCCCTCTAAAATGTCCGCGATTAAACAACCGCGACTAATACTCGACGAACCCGACGACACTATAACGCTCGCCCAGACTGAGGCATACACAGCCCGCGCGGCCTTGACAAATAGTAGTAAATATCCACGTTACCGCCCCCGCCGACGGGGAAGGAAGACGTGTCGCGTTAAAATCATAAACGTGGGAGTGCCCACTTTGCCAGCGACCGCCCGAGCCGAGGTCCGTACCCCACAGGGGGTGCCCTCGGGATGGGTCGCTTAACTTTAAGCGGGTTGAGAGCCCTCAGCGCTCACCCACCAGTCCGGGTAAAGTTGTCACAGCCATCTGAGGCTAACAACTAAGTCACACAAAAAAAAAAAAAAAAAAACCAAATTCAAATATATCTGTTCGCAATGCCGTCTTAATGGGACGTGTCTCAATCTAATCTTGGCGGTGACAAATATAACATGTTTGTTTGATTGTCTGTAATTGTTTCTAGTCGATATTATTTATTACACCCGCTGCTTGGTGCGAGAGCGGGACCATGGCGGGTTGTGTGGCCTTAAAATTATCCATCTATCACCCCCAGACGGCTATGGGATGAAGTCAGATCATGGACCACAAAGAAGACTACTATGCTCAATCTTACCGTTAAATTCAGGTCTTCTAGAAATAATCTGACTACTGCAATTCAATCCATCATCACAACCCATATACGTCCCATTGCTGTCCTCGAGTCTCCTCCACAATGAGAAATGGGCCTACTATACCACGTTGCTCAGACGGGTGGGTATAGGGTTTTATTTCAAGTTGTCCTTCTCTTGCATGGATGTTATATGCATATTGAATCCCTTAGTCGTCTTTTACGACATCCACGGGACCCACTCACTTACTGCATTTAGATATGCAGTGTGATAATAGTCTTTGATTGTTTGTGCATTTCGTCACACTGTGACGTCACACGCCGATAGGTTCAACGGTCTCGACTCATTTATTATACTAACAGGTGGGCATGCGAAATTATAGCCTTTTCGTATATGCAATTCGTGTTTTATTAGTTACTAGCAACCCGCCTTCGCTCCGGTTTCAGTCGTCTTACCCACGTAGTTCCTGTTCCCGTGGGAATACCGGGATAAAATATAGTCTGTTACTCCCTGGTATTATAGCTTTCCATGCGTGAAAGAATTTTTGAAATCGGTTCCGCCGTTTAAGCGTGAAAGCGTAACAAACAAACTTACTTTCGCATTTATAATATTAGTAAGGATCTGTGATCAGTATTTTCATCAGGTGGAATGAATTTGTTGGATTTGTGATGTAGTGATCTGTCCATGTGGTGACGGACGAATGAAATTCACCACCCTCTATCAGGCCCGTGGCCGTATTAAAAGTAAGTAAGGGATATATTATGCATATAATATTTGTGCAAAAGAAGAAAAACTCAAAACTAAACCCTGACCTACCAAGTCTTCTGACGAGCGTGGTATAGTAGGTCGATTTTCCCCACTGTCTTGGAGGAGGCTCAAGTCCAACAGTGGAACTTATATAAGCCGTGATGATGATAAATACAATGTGGTAGTACCTACTCCATTATCTGGCCGTGGTCGTCGTTAAAGTCGTTAAGACCTAGGAATTACTAGGAGTCCAGCACTGGATGGCGATAAGTTGAATGTTGCTGATGATGTAACTTTTTAGATAAATAATATTTTTGTGCTTCCTTATTTATAATATTTTACATTTTAAAATATAATTTATTAATATTAAACTTATATCTTATTTATTTAAGACTGTTTAGATGACAAAGGTTTTGTGTGCTTCATTTAGTTAGGGAAACCGTCTACTTAGTATTCAAGTTATGTTCTAAATTTTTTGTCCCTTGCGACAAAATCGAGACGAAAGAAAGCAAACAAAATGAAGGGTCCTCCTTTATTATGTCCTGTTTTTCGTAATTTGATTTTGTTGGAGTAGAGACTCTAATAGACTGCTTGGAGCTTGAGTTTCGGTATTATTATTTGTGTCGCAAGATTTTATATTTATGAACGGGCCCGTGAAATGGAAATTTATTTTGAAGAGCTTGTGTTCTTTTTTTTTCAATTAGTCAGTTTTATGATAACTGCAGTAGTGTCACTATTAGTGATTGCAATATAAACACTATATTTATACGGCTACTCTATTTTGGATTAATTCACATAAAAATAATATATTGTAATTTAGGCACGGCTTAAACTTACCAGAAATAAAAGCTGTTCCTATAACTCAAGTAGGAAGTTATTGATCAATACAAACATATTCCTTATTGCGTAATACAATTTGGATACTTAGTAAAAATTTCAAAAACTCGGGTCTCCCCCGTTGTTATTTAATATTATAAACGCATTCAATTATACATTATTTCTGGGTTTAAACGAAGGAAAGCTTTTTGAACAATATAAATTACACATCAAAATACAAACATCAAATTACATCTTGAAATTTTCTTGTATTAAAAGATTCCTATCCTGGAAAGAGCTATAAAATGGCTGATAAATATTTTAATGTATGACTAATAAATATTATATATTTTTAATCATCATCATTATTTTGCCTTTCGCGGTCCACTCTATTTCTCTCATAGAACGCCATATGACGCGGTCCTGTATCATCCCAATCCAACTAGGCTAGGCATACGCCGCCCAATCTGTTCAGCGGCGACGGAAAAGTAGCGTACGGCCCCATAATCTACCGTAATCTCTCCCAATCGCCACTGGACTGAACTCTGGTACCGATTTCATTTCATGACATACGTTGCTGGTCCAGCGGATTACACGTTCGAGTACTCTTTATTACCCCTTACCCCTACAATATCAACAGTGCGGCAGACATTCCAGACTCCTTGTAACTTTCATCTGATCGTTAGTGCACCTATTGAGAGGCTATTCTTCACGTCCACTTCTAATATATATCTATAAGCCGTAGCAAGAACACTCGCTAAGTCAGTGTAGGTACAATAAACTGCGTACACTGATAACTTCCGCTCCTAGCCTCCAAAGCTTCAAGATCCGACTAAAGCGGTGGCGCGTCAGGCATTCTATACGTTTGACAAATTTTTGAAAATGTAGACAGTACTCAACACGGATAAATACGTTTTACGCGTAAACAATACGTTTTTTATTACTAGTATTATTATCTTTGACATTTCTTTGACATCATTATTTATTTATTTTTCTTTTAATTGCTGACAATCTAATATTGTTAAAATGTAATCATCTTTATCATATTTATAATGACATGTAAGAAACCCTTATCAATAATCTTAATATATCGACGTAGGAAAGCATATTTGCTGTAAGTAGACAAAATACCTAAAGTGACTTTTTACTACCATCAGAATCAAAAAAAAAAGCCGCATCGAATGACCCGGGTCCTGTGTCTCTACGATGAAAAAAAAATTACATACGCCGTTGAAAACTTCCATACTTATATTCTTTTTAGCAAGATTAAATGCTGTATGTAGACCAAAATCTAGTCATTTTAGACATTTTGTACTTACAGCAAAAGAAAGACTGCATTTTTTACTTTACAAATACTAACTTCTGCCCATTTAAAAACTTAACGATACTTACAGCATTTCTGCGGCGTGTGATTTTTGCATTCGTTTACTTACAGCAAGTTTAGGGAATCTACAGTTTTAGTGTTTGTTATTTACAGCAAATCATCACTTATTTGCTTCAAAAGCTCACACCACATAATGCATTTTAAAAACCTGTGATTTTTTCGAAATTTGATATAATGCATTTTGATAAACCATTTATCATTTCATTTTACCGTTACGCCATTGAAAAAATAATAGTACTTTGAAGTTGTGTCGGTGTTACCGCATCGCTACCGGCTCCGCCCGCACCCTTCATTCCTTGTACGACATTCTGTTATTGTCTCATTATAAGCGTGGCATTTGATTTGAAACGTCGTGTGTGCTGAGTGTCCGTAATAAGTGGTGTGATTTAGATTGAACCTGAGTATTTTATCACGAAAATGTAAGTAAATTTTCCGAATGATTATTATTAAGGGTCGATCAGTATTTACGTATTGTATCTTAATCGAAACTATCTAATACAAGCAAAGATATTTGTAATCTGCCATAATTAGGTTTAAGCATTTCTCTAGGTAGTTTCAACGTATAAAAATCATCAATTTACTTGTCCTTCTACAGATTTTTATGAATATCCTCACACCTGTGATCCCTGACGGAGTAGGCATTTCATCGACGTATTTAGTCTCCAATGTGACTGGTGGCGAACCAACCAATATACTACGAGCACAAACCCGGTTACGAGCTGCAATTGAGGAAGTTTCACAACAGTAAAACCACATATTACATTTTGCCATAGCCGGGAATCGAGCCCGGAACCTCATGACCTATAATCAGCAATCACAATCACTAGGCCAACGAGGGTAACAAGATATTTTTTTATTTTTTATAAACTACCTTGCTTATTTTAGATGGCGAAATGCAGGGAATGGATGGACGAATTGAGACCTCTTCAAGAAGACATTTTTGAAAAGCATTCAAGAAAGAAACCTAAAATACAAATATTAAGCAACGAACTATACCTACAAGGCAATTTAATTCCTTCGAAATTGAACAACAAAAAAAATAAAATCACAGACCGATGAATCTAATAATTTTTCGCAAAATAATTGCAAAACGACACCATGACATACAAGGAATTTGAAAGAGGTCATGATTAGTTGCAAAGAATTGACTCCCAACTTTTCGAAATCCAGAAAAATACATGACTGCAACCGACCACATACTAAGACAAATTTTACCGCCACCGCTTCAAGCTTCGGGCTTGACGAAAATCCCAACAGACTTGCGTAAAGATTGCGAAATCACCCACGAAACATGTATTACAAATACTACAAACATGTATTAAACATGCTGAATTAGATTTTACTGTAACCATTGAGAATGAAGATGTTTTGGATGAAAGTATTCCACATTTAACAGCTTGTAAAGCCTACTTTCCAGTTGAGAATGATGGTAAGCAAATCAAAACCCAATGTCTCTATTCTATCCCAGAGTTAGGTGGTGGTGTTGAGAACAATATGGAACAGCCTCAAAGTAAATCACCAACTACTGAGAAGAGAGCTATGATCGAAAGCAACGTAAAATTGATGGACCCTGAAAGTCTACCCTCCAGTCTTAGAGCATGTGCTTCAATAGAGAGCCACGTGCAAACGCAACTTCAATGTCCATCTCCAGTTCTTGATACAAGTATTACTACTCAAAGTAACGTGCTACAGTTTCGGTGTCCATCTCTAGTACCTTCAACGAGTTTTGCGATTGAGGGCGACGTAGTGCAGGTATCATCTTCAAGCTATTCTCTGGTTCCTGGCATAAATACTGCTACAAATGGCGCTGTGCAGATGCAATTTATTTCTGAAAACAGTTCTGCAATTGAGAGCAATATAGTGCCAATAGGATCTCCAAGTCTATCAATGTTCCTTAGAACGAGTCACAGCAACGTGGTGTAGATACAGTTTCGAAGTAGTTTAGCATCCCCTGAAACAAACAAAATACAGATAACAGAAGACAGAGGCACCAGAAGGATAAATCCTAAAAGATGCAAGAAAAAACTAAATTTCGATAAATGTTATCTTGATTATGTGGACGATGCGGATACATTATTGTTAAATGAAGCCTTTCCATCAGATGAGTCAACAGATTGGAGTGAAGTGGAAGAGTCATCTGACGAGATGGAAGATGGAGATCAACACACTAAAACTGTAAAAAGAAATAAGAACAAGCAAGGCAAACATAAAAACAAAGACCACTAAGTTTCTGTTTTTTACTTTTAAATAAATATTTTTTATTGGATACAATGTTTTTATTTACATCTTGCGTTCCTAACTAGTTTTAGGGCCTTAGTTTTTATTTTGTATATTTTATTTTTTTATGTTTTATCTCTTATATATAAGAGAAAAATACTTTTTTAATTCATTTTATTGTTGAAACGAAGTTCTGGCAGTATAATTAGAGTTTCAAATTTTGTTTCAACAATTTAAAAGACCATATTTTTTTTTTTTTGTGGGTGGGCCGCGGTCGGCGCGCCTCCGCACCACTCAGTCCGGGGCGACAGAGGGGCTTAAGCACGCAACTCCCGCGACCCACCCGAAAACCACGTCGCCTTCGTTGTTGGGCCGACCACTGGAGCAGCGTTAACTTGTCGTCAATGGTCGGCCCGACGGAATACCCCCTGTTGGGGTACCCTCCCATCGACCGACGTCCCCCCCTCGGGGAGGACGTCGGTCTTTCCTCACGCGGTCGGCCTCCCGGCGGGTGACGGACTAATCCCCGGTCACGTCACCCGCGGCCTCGGCTAGGGCGGCATGAGGCGCAGATAGTTGCGCCTGCGCCGCCCCAGTCGCCGGCGGCGGATCTCCTCATCGAGGCTGCGCTCCTCACGCAGGCGATCCGCCGCCTCCTTCCGCGAGATCACTGTCTCGCAGAAGGCTGCGACCGCGTCCCAATTCCCGACGCTGTCGACCATCGCCCTAGCGATAGCCGGCAGCGTCAGGTCCGTACCGATGATTGCGACGAGTTCACAGCGCTGCACTGCCCAAGCCCCGCAGGCCATGAGCGTATGGTGCGCCGTATCCTCGTCGCAATCGCAGTGGTGGCAGGACGGTGTACTCTCCCTCCTAACGACCTTGTGCAGGTATTTGGCGAAGCACCCATGCCCCGTCAAAACCTGCACCAGTCGGAAGGAGAGCACCCCGTGCCGCCTCTCTAACCACTGCATCAGCACCGGCCGGAAGGCCTCCACGGTTCGCACCCCGAACCGAGGCCTCTCCAACCGGACTGCCCAACGGGCGATGACGTCTCGGCGGGCGTCGACGCGCCAGGCGGTGAGATCCCTTAACGAGACCACACCGCCCTCCGCTCGCACCCCCGTCACCCGCCGATATAGTCCGGCGAGCATCTCCACCTCCAGGTCCCACGGGGGAGACCCGGCCAATAGGCACGCTGCCTCCGTCGCCACCGTGCGGTATCCGCGGATGGCCTTGACCGCCGTGACCCTCTGTGGTCGCCACAGAAGGGCCCTAATTTAAAAGACCATAATTTTTTTTTTTATCATTTACGACATTTTATTTCAACCAAACGTTACATTACCAACTAACCCACTGCATTTCTAGATCTAATCATAATTACAAATTTAATCTTACATCTTGAATTGCAGTACCCAAATAAATAAATTTACTGCATACAGCATATTTACCGCCTGTAAATTAATAATATTTCCATCTACGCGTACATTTTTCTTCCTTAGTTACAGCGTTTTAAAGGTATGTGATTTAAAAAACTGTGTGCTGTAACTAGCCAAACACGTACTTATAGTAACTTTGGATAAAAAGTTTACATTGTAAATGGTAACTGGCAGTTAAATAAACCTATGTTCCAAAAATGGTAGCAATATCATGGATAGGTCAGACACTATTAATTTTTTTCCGAAATTAATAAAGTATTTTGGCTCTGGTGAACAATTGCAATATGTCTACTTACAGCAAATATGCTTTCCTACGTCGATATATAAATCTCCTGTCACGATGTTTGTCCGCGATGGACTCCTAAACTACTTAACCGATTTTAATCAAATTTGCACACCGTGTGCAGTTTGCTCCAACTTGAAACATAGGATAACTTACATCTTAATTTATAGTCGCAATATTATTTTATTGCAAATTATTTATCTATTATTTGACATTCACAATTATCTGTGAACTCCAAACGATTTTAACAGATGGCGATATCTGTTGACTGGATAGAGTAAGTAATTTGTGTGTGCTCAAGAGAGAGAGAATGGTTTAGATTCACAATTGGACCCGGTAGGTGGCGCTTTATTTGAACAGAACAACGTCTGTTGGGTCAGCTAGTTGAATTATGATTTAATATTTTGCATTCAATTTTTATGAAGTTTCCTATGTTTATCATCATCATCTTGCTCTTATCCCAATTACTTGGAGTCGACGCAATATGTCATCTGTTTTGACATATTGCAAAAAGTTTCGGCAATGACTTTTATGACCGGCCGCCTGCCTGACGTCAACCCTCCTTGGGAATGTAATCGTTGACCCAAATGGTACCAGATGGAGTTGGTCCGGGTCAATCTAGGGCTCTTAGTCGTCTTTTACGACACCCACGAGCAAAGCAAGGGTTGGTAGTATTCGAAGCCGCTACCACACAGCTAAGTTTCCTTTGTTTATAATAAACAAAATATTTTTATCATATTACATTTTATGCGAACTCCATGCACTATCGTTATATCTTAAATGATGCAGCGTGTTCTCGATGGTATGAAGTAAACAAAACCCAAATTGGCTTAGACCTAATTGAAAAGTATAACTTAGGGTCTATTGAGGTTGTTTATTAGTGACTTATTAACGGCGTCATCACATAACATGCTTAACGAACTATTAGCTATGAATTACCTATTTTTATTTATTTTTTATTGAAGGGTTTAGTTAATCAGACCATCATGCTTTTGATTAAAAAAATTTAATCATTCTCATCTGAGCCGTATACTACACCATGCTTGTTAGATGCGTTGCTGTGGAGATTTATTTTAAGCTTTTCTCACTATTTTTTTTTAAAGACAGTACCCTGCATTAAGGAAATAATCCTTATATTGCGGGGCACTTTACAAACATATAATTAATAGACACAAATTACATCTAGACTCGGTACAACAACAAACTCAACAAAGTGTTGTCCTGCGTGGGCTTCGAACCTATAGCACTGGCACTGTAGACCGGTATCTTAACCACCACGACATATGTGCAGTCAAATATGATGCTCTCTATTACAGATGACTAAGGCAGGCAAGGGAGGAGTCCGGGTGGTGGTGAAGTAAGAATACAGTTCTCCACCACCTTTCTTGCCCGTGGGTGTGGTAAAAGACGACTAAGGGATTACAATATGCAGATAACATCCATGCAAAATAAGGATAACTTGAAATAAAACCTTATACCAAACCCTCTAAGCGACGTGGAATAGCAATTTCCCTTCAATTGTAGAGGAGGTTTGAGAGCCTAGCAGCGGAATGTATATGAGCTGTGATGATGACGATGAAGGCAGAAATTCTCTAGTCATCTTTTACGATCACCCACTGGAAAGGAAGGCACCACACAGAAAACTATAGAACAATTAATGTGTTTTTATTAGAACTTCTTTGTTAATACTAATTATACTACAATTTATTTAAGAACCACGGAAGCATAGCATTTTTTTTATCTTCAGTGTTGCTAACACATTACAATTTACCTTTTAATAATACACACGTCCACAATGGTCGGATCAGGTGTCTATTTCAATATTTTTATAATTCTGAATCGGGAACGCCGAGTTGACCTCCGACCCTGTCAGTCCACGGTCATCCACTTGATAATTCTATAAAAAGACCATAGCCCCTGCCCGATTCTGGCATGCCCTTATATGACGTGTTGTTCCGGTAGCAACGAAATTATTTTTAAATTTTAACCTTGTTTTGTATTGTCGATAATTGTGGCCTCCTTATATTAACGATCTTACCAACAACAAGTGTAATAACTCTCACAATCGTTACCATTAAATAGTAAAACAATGTATTCCTTGTGGTGACGGAGTAAGGGCACTATTTACAAGTCCTATCTTACCCGTGGGCGTCTTAAACGTCGATAAGAAGATATAATTTGCATATAAAATCTATGCAAGAAAAGGAACTCTCGAAACAAAACTCTATACTAAGGCGTCTGACCAGCGTGATATAATAGGCCAATTTTCCTTCCATTGTACCAGGGGTCGTCAAATGGCGGACCGCGGTCCGCATCCGGACCGCTGACCCATTTAGTGCGGACCGAAAGAATAATACAGCAACTGCAGAGTACGTAATTTGACACTACAGAGTACGTAATTTAATAAAAATGTATCCCCGCATTATCTTTGATGACGTTATCAATTCAAAAATGTCGAAATAAGAAAATACATTTGTTAACTAAAAATTACATTTGATTTTTTTTCCTATTAAATGCATGTACGGACCGTGATTGTTATTTCATTTCTTAAAACGGACTCTTAGCAAAACTATTTGGCGAACCATGATCTATACCAATAAATAAAATTGGAGTGTATGTTTGTAATGTCAAAATAATAGGCTTTTTTCATGCTCACACGGTTATTTGCACGACATCTATGCCTAAAATAGAGTAAAATTTTTTGTCTGTCTGTTTGTTCCGGATAATCTTTAAAACGGCTGGACCGATTTAAAAAATTCTTTCACCAATGGAAAGCTATAATATCAGGGCGTAAACTAGGCTATATTTTATCCCGGTATTCCCACGGGAACGGGAACTACGCGGGTAAAACGACTAAAACCGAAGCGAAGCGAGGGCAGGTTGCTAGTCTATACTATATACAAATAAAAAAAAAACTGAAGTGTCTGTAAGCTGTCTGGTTGTTTGTTTCTTGCCGGATCTTCTCAGCTTGTGGCCGCGTCCCGATCTAGTGGTAGATATTGTATTATATTCAAACGATGTATACATTTGACAATATGTAAGTGCCCTTTGTTGACTGACACCGACTCCAAAAATGACAATAATTGTAACTACATTATATTGTCGTAATAATTTGATTGACTTTTAAGTACTCTATTTTTTTTTTTCATCAAGTTGTTGAAGGTTGGGCGGGCACTACATTGTACAAGAATAATTTTTTTTGCTTTTTAGTGCATATTAATTCGTTTGGGAATTGTTTTTGTTTGAAGTCGGGTTTTTTTTGTTAAAAATTATTTTTATTGTCTGTCTGTCTGTTTGTTTGAGGTAATCTTCAAAAAGACTAGACCGATTTCGATAATATTTTACTATCAAGTAGCCTGTCTATATAAGGAGTAACTTAGGCTATATATTTTATCCCGGTATTTCCACAGGATCGGGAACTATGCGAGTAAGACAACTGAAACCGAAGCGAAGCGAGGGCGGGTTGCTAGATTAAGATATATATCAGTTCTTTCTTTCCTATCTTTCCATATTATTTGTTAGGCAGTTCTTACTTACCCAGTGGTGCTACTGGATAAGAGTACAATGCTATCACCATTGTTTCCCATGAGATGAGATGGTGAATTGTAGTCTTACTTCGTCATTACATGGAAAATTATCACATTATTCTTATCCTATCATTATTATCTATTTATTAGTGAATATTACCTGTTTAATGGAATCAGAGAGTCCGTGTGTCCGTTCACCACCCCCCTATCTTACTCGTGGGTGGCGTAAAAGACGTCTAGGGGATATAATTTGCATATGAAATCTAGCAAGAGAAGGAAAACTCGAAACAAAATCCTATACCAACACGTCTGACCAGCGTGGCATAGTAGATCAATTTTCCTCCTACTATGGAGGAAGATCGAGCCCCAGCAGTGGGACGTATATGAGCTTAAATGAGAATGATTATGAATGAGATCAGCTGGTTATTAATTTACTAAATAAGACCTGCTTTAAGATGATGGATCTAAATGCTGTAGTGTCAAATAGTGCTAAGTGTGAGTATTGTCACATTCGCTTGTGTGCCGACTCAACTGCCGGTTGCATCAATCGATTGCACAAGATTTATTTGGCAACGATCACGCTCGCCCCGGTAATGTCCCAATTTCTAGCACAGCTTGTGGTCACTGCAGAATTATTACAACCACAAAGTAATGATTCTTTTTAATTATTTAATTATTATTGACCCTAGAAGCGTAAGAAAGGCACTTATGATCTTGAGTAGGTCTCGGTTCGATACTCATGGGAAAAGACTATTAACCAACGAAGTGACCATCTTATACTTGTTCCGTCGCCACACGAAAAATGATAATTACTTTTTAATTTTACAACTTCATTAAAATGTATCAAAAACTAGATTGATCAAATGTTCGCGATCACAAAGCCTATTCAAAGTCGTTCAATAACGCGTTACGATTACTTGGTTGACCTTCGCCAAAGTTCAATGTCAAGTGTAACGTTTGACAATGAACCTTTACAAATGGCAACTCTCAGTGCATTTTTTAATGGATTCATCTAATTACATACGCATTATTATCCGTTACCGGACACATCTGATAAGTAGAAAGTTTTGGAGTTGTGATGTCCAAGATTTTCTTTTAACTCATTACATAAGGTAAGGTGTACTTACCTTCGAACTATTGGCTCATGCAATCTATCTTGTTGGGAAACAGCGAGTCTTTAGTTGGTTTTGCTGTTTCCTTAAGAAATACACGCAGACTGGATTTCTATTTCAAGATCCTGCCATACCTCTAAAGGTTTAGTCACACTCGTCACATTTTGCATGCACGCGTTTGGGTTTATGCATTTGATACTAAATTCTGTAGGCAAATTTTTTTTTTTTTATTGCAAACGAGCAAGCTGTACACCTGATGGTAAATGATGCTGGCGCTCCTGGACCTTTGCTAGGCTGCTGCCTACCGTGAAGAAAGTGAAGGGAATGTGAATGCGTGTAATGAGGTTCAGTGAAACAAAAGGCATCGCCAATACCTACCACACGCAAACACCCTCAGGAAGTTGGGTTGCCGGCTCTCTTGCTCACCGAACGTACGTAACAAATTAGGGTTGTGGATAAAATGTCGATATATCGATATTATTATTTAAAAATATCGATAGTTATCACCAATATTTTTTTTTTGGATGATACCTATATCAATAGTTCGATACCTAAAAGTAAGTATCGAGGGTCTATATACAGGATGTATCATGTTATGGGGCAACTGTTCGAGTATGTTGTCGTTTAACGGTCATAGATCGCAATTAGAATGTATATTACACAAAAAACAATAAAACATAATGTTAGTGTTTTCAAAAATGTATGTCTAAGAGTCTATGCCTTAAATGTTAAGTATTATGTAGGCATGTACAGACAGGATACATATAGGCATGTAAAGCTTCGACAGTATAAACAGGTATGAATTGCGCAAACGCTTCAATGGTACGCAGGTACAAAGACGCCTCGTCAACGATTTAAAGCGAAGTTTATCTTGCTTATGCGAACGTAATCATTGATTTATTCAATTTCTGGTGAACATTTAACAAAGTACGGATATGTTGCAGATTAAATATCACTGGCTTTATATTTCAATCAGATTTACATGAAAAAGCGATGACAAAATTGAAAATTTTATATCTCTAGTTCATTAACGAGTCGATATTTTTATTTCAAATTTTTTCATGGGTTCCTACCACCATTGCTTAACTCCCGTTTGACCAGTTGCCTCATAACCTGATACATTCTGTATATATAGTATTTGAATAAATTTGTTGTTTTATCGTTTTTGTAAAGTATGTGTTCTACAAAATCACCGTAAATGTAATCTATGTACAGTAAAAATGCCGGCATGAAGTTATCACTTAAGCCTAGTAGAATTTAGCTAACAAGAAAGCTCAACACGGGACTCCTGCAAAGAACGAAGCTAAAAGTGGTCAGGCCGAAAATATGACCAGCATGGTGTAGGTTGTAAGTCAATTTCCTATTGTGGAGGGCCTCCTCCCAATAGTGGGACGTATATGAGCTGAAATGATGATGACAAAATTTCTTGATCGTATCTCGCAAAAAATTATTAATAGTTCATTAAATAAAGATAAACCTTATTATATCTTTCGTATCTTAAAACTAACAATAAAACAATAGGTGCATCAAATTCTTGAGATTGGCGCATCATATCAAACTTTTCTGCTAAATAGTAGAATGTCAGTAGATTGTGGCAAAAGTCGTGCATCAGATGCGTTTTGTGAGATATTGTGAAAATTGATTAAAATATTGAGATATGAGACGGTGTAATGGATATTTCGAACGTTCATCGTGCAATTACTTGTGGCATATAGTCTTGGATTGTACGAATTTAACAATTAGAAAGCTTGTAATATAGATACTTTAAAAGTTTCAATATTGAGATTTATTGAAGTGAAATTTCTAAGATAATAGACAATGTAAATACTTTTTGTTCACACGAGCAATCGCGCAATGATTGTCGACTATAGACTATGTAACCTTTTTATGTGAATTAGAAACATTTTTAAGGCTTTCATCGCGTTGCTATCTGTATTTGTTTTGCCGACGTTTCGGATATTATACAACCACCTTTCAGATAATGAAAATTTCATCATCATCATCGCAGCCGACATCCACGTTCCACTGTAGGCTTGGGCCTCCTCCACAATGGGAGGGAATTTAACCTACTATTCCGTGCTTGTCAGACATGTTGGTATAGGGTTTAATTTCGAGTTTACCTTCTCTTGCACAGTTCTTATGTGCATATTATATCATCTAGTCGTCTTCGACGTCATCCACGGGCAAGATAGGGAGAGGGTGAATTGTATTCTTAATCCGTTACCATACGGCAAAATAAAAATTTACAAGTGATGAAATGCGTATTGAACCGCTTTTTACTGCAAAGTATATGTGCTTAATTAGAAGACAATGACAAAGGTGTTTCTTTCTATAAAAAAAGAAAATGTCATGTTTCTAGTATCTGTAGTTTCGCCTCGGTGCTGATGAGTCACTCAACCAGCTTCTTTGCTGTCATCCACACCTAGTCTGTTGTTTTGGACAGGCTATACTATGGTCACTTCTCGCCTGGGACTTTAGGACGACAAAAAGAACATTGTGCAACCCCATAGCCTGCCGTATTGTACCTTTGTCGCCATTTAGGCTAAGCATCCTCACCGTGCTCTTATCTTCGGTAGGGCATAACTACTGTTCCCTATGTGTATGAAAATCAATATAATAACTAATGGATATTATTATTATTACTAGCAACCCGCCCTCGCTTCGCTTCGGTTATAGGTTATAGTCGTTTTACCCGCGTAGTTCCCGTTCCCGTGGGAATACCGGGATAAAATATAGCCTAGTTTACGCCCTGATATTATAGCTTTCCATTAGTGAAAGAATTTTTGAAATCGGTCCAGCCGTTTTGAAGATTACCCGGAACAAACAGACAGACAGACAGACAAAAATTTTTTAATTGCTATTTTAGGTATAGGTGTCGTGCAAATAACCGTGTGAGCATGAAAAAAGCCTATTATTTTGACATTACAAACAGACACTCCAATTTTATTTATTGGTATAGATTAATACATTTTTAATTTACGTATCATCAGCATCATTATTTCAGCTCACACAGGTCCCACTGTTGGGATCTGCCTAACTCAATAGGGAGGGAGATTGACTTACTATGCTGGTGAGACGTGTTGGTATAGAGTTTCATTTCGAGTTTTACTTGTCTTGCATAGATGTTATATGCATATTAAATCCCTTAGTTATATTTTATGACACTCACGGGCAAAAGAGCTCATGAGAGAGAGAGAGAGAGAGAGAGGTGGTGAATTGTATTCTTGTGAAACAAAAGTAAGAAAAATCTATATTAATTTGGATATTGGAATAAACATAATGAATTCATACGAAAAAAAAAATGCTGCAATTTTATATTTTTAAAGTAAAATAAATGTTATATTTTCTTAGGATCTTAAATCTAAATTTCACCTTGAAGATTCTGCATTAGGTTGAGATGAGCTGACGCCTGCATTAGGTACAATACCTGTATCTATACCAATAAATAAAATTGGAGTGTCTGTTTGTAATGTCAAAATAATAGGCTTTTTTCATGCTCACACGGTTATTTGCACGACACCTATGCCTAAAATAGCAATTAAAAAATTTTTGTCTGTCTGTCTGTCTGTCTGTTTGTTCCGGGTAATCTTCAAAACGGCTGGACCGATTTCAAAAATTCTTTCACCAATGGAAAGCTATAATATCAGGGCGTAAACTAGGCTATATTTTATCCCGGTATTCCCACGGGAACGGGAACTACGCAGGTAAAACGACTATAACCTATAACCGAAGCGAAGCGAGGGCGGATTGCTAGTAAGTAATAAAATAACAACAGAATATCAACCGCTAGGCATGTCTACTGATGGTGCTTTTCACACAATTATTTGCGTTTTATTGCGTTTGATTAACGTTCAGTACTTGCGTGGGAATTACTACGGTGACCGTCAGCCTAGCACTAGTGCAATGCACCACACCTTGATATTGACAATCGTATTGATATTCCGTCTATCTATCTAATGTTATAAATTATATCATCGCCTTTGGGAAGGCCGAAGGCCACTGTTGGGCTCGAGCTGCCTCCACAATAGGAGGGAAATTGGTCTACTATACCACGCTGGTCCGTCGTGTTGGCATAGAGTTTTATTACAAGTTTTCTTTCTCTTGCATAGATGTTATATGCATAATTAATCCTTTAGTTGTCTTCTAAGACACCCACGGGCAAGAGAGGGGCTGGTGAATTGTATTCTTACTCCGTCATCCCACGGAAAAACATCTATTTAAGCATTTTTTTTTTGTATTGGGCTACGGTCAGCGCACCCGCTGCCCGGCTCTGTCCGGGGTGACAGGCCCGGCGCACGACCAGGTAACCCACCCGATCCCGAGTCTTCAGTAGTCGGCCCGACGGATTACCCTGAGGGGGTACCCTCTTCCGTCGACGTCCCCTTCCGGGATGTCGGTTGCCGTCGCATCTCTTTAAGCATATAGAGAGAAGATAGAAATGTGTTAAGCTGCTCATCATTATAATTACCATATCAGCTCGTATATGTATATCTTACTGCTGGACCTGAGTGTCCATAATAGAAGTGAAATTGATCTACTACGCGATGCTGGACAAATGGGTTAGTATTGGTCTTTATTTCGAGTTTACCTTCTGTGACTTAAATGTTATATTCATATTATTCTAAGGATTTAGTTACCTTTTACGACGCACACGGCCACGAGGGTGGCGGGTGATTCTGGGCGAATTGCATTCTTATTTCGTCACCACTGGTAATTTCTTACTATTCCTTAAAACTACAACTTATCCCAAAATTTATGATCTTCATTAGTGTCGTCCAATTAGTTAAATTGGTATATCAAATCCAAACGGAGAAAATGACCCCAAAATTAAACAAATTTAGATGATGTCGTAATAGTTGGTATAATATTTTCTGAATAGACTTTTTAACAATTACGCGTTTTAATGCACTGCACTTTCACTATAAATGGTTCGTTAATTTATATAAATTAATTTTATAACGCACGATCCTTTCATTAGCCAACGGTCTTACTGATTTCAGTGCTTTCACATTGTACAAATCAGTTTTAATATCCATAGAGAGCATCCCTTTATAAAGTTGTTTTTCAAAAATTCGTTGCAGATTGTAATATCTGTCTAAAACGAGATATTGAAACCTGTAAAAAGGTCAGATCTTTTACGATTAGAACCTCTATAACGTAAGATATGTATGGGCATTCTTAATATTATAAAAGGTCATCGTTGTCATATGTATATAGGTATTATATTCTGACCTTTGGAAATATCATGTTATATTTCTACAGTAGGAAGTTTCTATTAAATTTATGGCTTCCTAAAAATGTACCTACTTGTTATATTTTTCATACTTATTGTCATAACAACACATGGCGTGCGGCGATTAAGTGGCTTCATTTCGGGGTTGCATGAATTTTACATAGGGCGGTCAACGTTAACTCCGTTAGTTCCATCGCTATAAGTGTGGGTTGAAGCCGTGGCGCGCGGACAGTGCGCGGCCGGCCGTGTACCACAACACTGGCTGGCACCGGTGTTCCAAATTCAAAATTAAACCAATCACGCAAATGGATTACACACAATAGTGCTGTTAACCTTGAGGTGTAAACTCGACTAATTTTGTTATTATTTTTTTTTTCATCGATATGCCAGTGTTGTACGAGCGATGCGCTCAGCAGAATCTTCAGGCGAGGCGGGCAACCGTAGGCCGTAAGTTCAAACCCCTTGTATGTCTGTGGTGGTTTTTGTGACTAAACTAATTCTTAATACCTTGTGTTAAGGTTTTGTATTGTTGTGGTGTGTGGTGGACCCCTAATATGATTCCGAGTCGTCCGTTGCATATTGATGACATCGAAAAGTATTTCCCTTTTCGGCAAGTTGTGAAGTTTTTATTGTCTTAATTGTGATAGTTGTTGATATTACCAAGTTTGATGGCTAAACGACCTTCTAAGAGGATAAAGGCTGAGCCATAAATATACTCGTGTCTTTGTCATGTCGATCGATTTGCGTGGTGTAACTCAATTTATTAACTGCTGTCTGCCTTTATGAGTGATGAGTATTTTACCGGCTTCCATTAATTAGATATCAAATGTTCTATTAACCAAGAATTTTGCGGTCTCGCAAACATTTCCTTCTTAAACTGTGTAGCAAATTATGGTTTTTGCCTTATGCAGTTTATTAGCTATTTACCGAATATTAATTTCTAGATATTAAGCCTTTTCGGAGGCCGCTGAACTTATGAATCTCTGTTTCTGGCCTCTTCATAAATCTTTATTTTTGGTCATTAGGTCTAATTACTGACGATGTTTTTATTACTTTGAGTGTTCTTTTTATTATCGTATTGGTAATTATTAGGCGATTGTTGACCATGTCAAGTTAAATTATTTTCGTTATAAATTATAAATTTCTTCACGGCTTTAGTATCGTCATATTGTTCATTGTCAATTAGTAAGTCAAACTGTCGCCTTGCACAGTGATATGATCATCTTATGGTATGTTCTGGGCATATTGCTGGCAAATGAAAACATTTTTAAAGCAGTTTTTTGTCATATTCACTACATCCCAGAAGGTCCTCTGCATCATATTACATAAAATGCCATCAAAATTATTTGATACTAGCAACCCGCCCTCGCTTCGCTTTGGTTATAGGTTATAGTCGTTTTACCCGCGTAGTTCCCGTTCTCGTGGGAATACCGGGATAAAATATAGCCTAGTTTACGCCCTGATATTATAACTTTCCATTGGTGAAAGAAAAATCCATTGGTCAAAAAAAAATTTTTGAAATCGGTCCTGCCGTTTTGAAGATTACCCGGAACGAACAGACAGACAGACAAACATTTTTTAATTGCTATTTTAGGCATAGGTGTCGTGCAAATAACCGTGTGAGCATGAAAAAAGCCTATTATTTTGACATTAAAAACAGACACTCCAATTTTATTTATTGGTATAGATGTATAACACGATAAAACACTAAGATACGGAATATAATTAAAACAAACACACTATATGACTTCATATTCCTGTCAAAAGTTCTTTATATTATTAGCTTAAGATTAAGCTCTCTTCTTTTCTAGCTTCAAATTTTCGTAATTTGACAATGATGTATAATTAGAAACTTCAATTTCATCGACCCGGGGTAATTAAAAGAATTGCGTTCTCCGTTATTTTTATTAACATTTTCTTCTTTTCCTCAGCCCATATGACCGCGCCTCTACCACATTATGAGGAAATTAACCTAGTATACGATACTGTGTTGCCATAGGCAGCGACGTAATTTGCGTACATTCCTTTGTTGCCTTTTAAGGCACTAAGGGACAATGAGAGGGTTGTTTATGGGGACACTTACTGTTAATCTGCCACCTTCACTAAGGATATTAATATTTTATTTACTTATGTGTTTTCTTATGCATTATATCCCTTGTGAATTTCCAATGAGATACTCGCAAGGCAAGATTTGATACTTTCCTTTGAGTTGAGAATCTTTATCTTGTATGCTTCTGTGCCGTCTACATTAGTATAATTAATGTTCCCACAATGAACCTATATTTACAATTAAATAGAAAGAGCGGATGCCTCTTGGGTATATTTTGTTATTGGTAATCGCTACCAACACGCTTTGTATCTCTCAAGTACATCATTGCAAATTCAGACTGCACCGGGTTCATATGTTGTCAGCCTTAACTAACCAAGTTCGTTGATAAATTCAATTGTTTCGGCCCACGTACAAATGAGTTCGCGTAGCAAAAATATTTATCTTTGCTTATGATCGTATTATTCTGAGGGTAAAGCACAATGATTCACTGTTTATTATGCGTAGGCGATGTATAATGACTCGAGATACGAGATGTCGCGACCCCACACTATTTCGGTTTAAAGACCGTTGCGTTCGAAATTTAAAAGATGTAGAATATATAACCGTTAAATTTCAAATAAAGAACGAACGACTTTCAAATTTCACAACGTGTTAGATGTGACAATGGAATGAATTGTTACTCTTTGTTTTGTGGGCATTTTAATGACATTAATATTATGTACTGTTAAATGAATCGTTGTATTAAATTACAATCACTATGTGAAAATTAAAGAGTTATTAACGTGTGAAAAGATTTTAAATAATTATATATCACAATATTTTTTCTATTATAATCTTCGTTCACAGAGCAAAACGATTATATCTTAAGCTGGGGCTTAAACAAAAGAAAATAATTGTTATGATCGTATCTTTATATACTAGATGAAATGCTTGCCGGTCTTATATCTCAATGCTTATGTGCTTTAAAAATGTTTTAGACACGATTTGTAAAGGCTGAGAGTATCGTACTATGCCGATCTTAAGCTGATTTACTAATATGCAATTTTAGTCATTTCACTAGGAAAGGATGTACGGTAATAGTAACATAGATAAAATTTTGTCAAGGTTCTTATTATCATCGTTATTTCTATCATTCTCCGATATACTGCGGCCAGTTTTTAAGTGAATGAGTATTATATATTTATTTTTACAGAACGACTTCCTGTTGATGTCCTTAAAAAAGAGATTTTTGATATTATAAGGATAATTGTCATTTATCATCATTTCATATACGGTCCAGTGCTGGGCTCGAATCTCTTCCGCAATAGAAAAGTAATGAACCTACTACTCTAAGCTAGTCGTCTAGCCAGTGTGTTGCTACTTGCTATAATGTTTTATCTCGAGTTTCTCTTCCTTTGTACATACGTTATAGGCATAGCATATCGATCAGTCGGTTTTTTACGACACCCTTAGACAAGATAGAGTGTGATGAATTGTACTTCATCATCTCATCATCTCAGCCCATATACGTCCCACTGTTGGGCTCGGGCCTCCTCCATAATGGATGGGTAATTGACCTACTATACCACGCTGGTCAGACGTGTTGGTATAGGGTTTTATTTCGAGTTTTCCTTCTCTCGCATAGATGTTATATGCGTTTTATATCCCTTAGTCGTCTCGTACGATCACCCACGGGTAAGATAGGGGGTAGGGAATTGTATTCTTACTCCGTCACCACACGGATTGTACTTTATATAATTTAAATTAAGGTTTTAATAATATAATTTCAAATAACGATACTTATAATAAATTTCAATCAGAATTCGAACGTTAGTGTGTATTAAGAATAAAAGTTTCGATAAAATCTGCAAGTAATAAAGTTTACAAAATATGAAGTCATATATGCCGTCTCAATTCTACCACGTACCATGAATAATGCCTGTCTCGAGATCGTGGGACTCTGACCATGGAATTAACTAGAATTTAGCACGCTCGTTCTTATGATGCGATTCGTTACACCTCGTCAATTCACCACTCGGTTATTAATCTTTGCCTTCAATACCTTTGCATGTGTATTGCCACTGAAAAAAAAAATAAATAATTGGATGATCGACTTTGGTTGTGATGAGGATAAAATACAATTTACCAAACCTGCTCTAGCCACTAGGTGTCTTAAATGACTGCACAGATAGCGTAGTGGTTAAGATAGCGACCTACAGCGCCAGTGTCGGGGGTTCGAATCCCACGCGGGACAACACTTTGTGCGATCCACAAATTGTTGTTCTGAGTCTGGATGTAATTTGTGTCCGTTAATTATATGTTTGTAAAGTCCCCCGCAATACAAGGATTATTTCCTTAGTGCAGGGTGTTGTCTTTAATTAAAAAAAAAAAAAAAAAAAGACGAATCAAAACAAATACGGTACCCGAAAGAGTATCTCGCCGGGCGTTTTATTTTTTTGGATGGGTTGCGGTCGGCACACTCCTCGCACCACTCCGTCCGGGGCGACAGAGGGGCGTAAGCACGCACACCCGCAACCCACCCGTGCGACACGTCGCCTTCGTCGTTGGGCCGACCACCGGAGCGGGGTGACTTGACGTCAATGGTCGGCCCGACGAAATAGAAAGAAGAAAAGGACGGAAAAAAAGGACGTCATTGGCGGTAGAAGTGCTCGCCTCGTCCAATTTCGCGCCTTGGAGCGGTTCTTACGTCCCTTTTTGCGGGAACTGACCACGGTGAATTCAGAGTCCGCCGAGGTGGACTCGGACTCTGAACCGGGGAACGACGACGCCGTGTCAGCGTTCTCGTCGTCGGTGGCTGCCTCCGTCTCCATCTCATTGGACGGGATTGGTTCCTCGTCCGGGGAGGCGGGGGAGTCGAAATGAACCGGCCCGGATACGGGCTCGGCGATCGCGTTCGCACGGCGGTCGGGAATCATGTTCCCGAACCGTCTTTTTAGTAGTGAGTAGATCTCCTCGTCGGCGAGGAGCATATCTAAATTTAGGGCTGGAAGAACCATGGTGGGAGGTGAGTTGATCCCTGCGCGTCTATAATACCTAACTCCCCAGGGGGAAAACCCGGGGATGTGTATTAGTGTTCTCTCCCAACCGGGTTAGGTCGGGAGGATGTACTTAAAAACTAGGTGTGCCCTAAGCTGTGAGTGACCCTTCGCCAATCTTATTGTGCGAGAGGGGCCCTAGCTGCCCGAGTGGCGGGAAGGTATTCGGCCTGTGAGGGCCGGCACTCCCAATCTACACACTCGAGAATAGGAGAAGGAGGTGGAAGGGTGGGCAAGGTTGATAGTCGGGGTAGACTAGGGGCCACCCCCAATGTCTACTGATCCGACCCCGTCCGAAGGTGCGCCTCGCCCTTATGGGGCTCGGCAGGCGATTCGGAGCTTCGCCTCACCCGGCTTCGTTAACACCGTTAGGTTTCCACCGGGGACCAAGAACTTGGTTTTTCCCTGAAGGGGCCACTTGACTTTTATATCTACTAGACAGAAACAAATTATATATATATAATAAAACCTAACCTTGCTTTGAACGCAGGCAGTTAGTGATATCTGTGAGCAGTCCAATAGTTCGCCTCGAAAAAGACGGTTGAACTGCCACTTCTTCGTCCGTAAACAGCTGCGACGGTTGGAAAAAGCGCGCGAAATCGTAAGTGAGGGCGTCACGGAACGGCACGCAAGCGCACCGAGAGACGGACAGGCGCGGAATGTTCTCTTTTTTGACGGAATAAGAATACAATTTACTATTCCTTAGGGGACGTCCATAAATTACGTGAGGTTTTTTTTTAAATTTTCTGTGGCTCCCTCCCCCCCTGGTGAGATGTCGTGAGATTATATTCAACCCCCTCCCCCATCCCCCAATCTCACGTGAGATTTTTCAAAATGTGGGTTCCTTACGTAAACGCGTTGGATTGTTATTGTAAAAAGATAAAAAAAATTCCTTCGTGCTTTTATTTACGACTAGTTAAGACCAGTAATCAATATTGCTGAGAGTTTAATTATAAGTGAATACTTAATAGAATACTTAAATCGTAACTACTGTGATTAAAAAAAGAATATCCACTCTAATTCAGTCCATGGAGAATCATGCGCGGTCTCAAGAGAGACTATTGGAACCAACATGTCCATATGATTTTTAGTAAAATCATCTGCTCCTTCAACTTCGTTCTGATCTAGCCACTCTAAGCCGTTGGCGCTTGCGCACAGTAACTCATTAGCTCGTCTTGTGACAATCCGTGAGGGTCGCACTTTGCGGAACATACGTGCTTGCTTAGCTTGCTTTGGTGCAATGTGGGCTGCTCGCCTGTGCTCTGCAGTTCTTGTGCTAGATGCAAAGTAAATACCGCATGTATTGCAGCATCTTTTCTCTAAATCATCACGTATACTTGGGGCAATAGAGATCATAAGGCGTGCTGATGAAGGCATTCAGTGGTTGAATCGGTAGGCAGTGGCGTATTAGAAATGGAGCAAATGACTTTCCGTCATGCTCTTTAAAAGTCCGGAATTGTACGTATAACGTCGAAGTATGAATGAAATTATTTTCTTTCGAACGAATTAGTGAATGATCTTAATCATATTACGATTACGCTTAAGATTAAATCTTAAGCATGTACAATCTGGATGACTGTAGACTGCAAAGTAATCCCAGGTGAGCCTCTAACTTCCCAGCATCGCCTATTGTTACTGGAGATTAAAATCACAGGACCGATAGCTGGGTTTAAACCTAAGCCCCCACCAAAAATTAAGTGGTTTATGATTGAGAAAGAGGATTGTGCGCATGAATTCCGGAAGAGAGTGGTTGATAAAATGAGTGAGATGGAAAATAGAATGAAGGATAACTCGGTAAATGAATGCTGGAACGAGATGGCCTCATGTGTGAGGGAAGTGGCGAAGGATGTGCTGGGTGAGACGAAAGGTAAAGGAGTGATTGCTAAAGATACGTGGTGGTGGGATGAGTGTGTCCAAAAGGTTTTGAAAGAAAAGAAGAATGCATTCAAAGAATGGAAAGGCGTAAATGACGATAACCCGGTATTGAAAGAGCAGAAAAGATTAGCCTATATGGAATGCAAGAAGCAGGTTAAGAAAGGTGTAGCGATCGCTAGAGCTAAGGCCCAAGACAGATTATACCGAAGTCTTGAGAGCTCCAAGGGACAAAAGGAACTGTACCGCCTGGCGAAAGCGAGAGAAAAGAATGCTAGAGATATCGTGCACGTTAAATGTATAAAAGATGATAATGGAAGAGTTCTGACCAGCGATGAAGAAATAAAAGGCCGGTGGAAGAGTTATTTTCAAACATTAATGAATTAAGAGAACGTCTGGAGTGGAAAGGTAGTCGACCTACCGACCAATCTGGGTTTGGTAGAAGAAGTAAGCTTAGACGAAGTAAGAATGGCTGTCCAGAGTATGAAAAGAGGTAAAGCGGTTGGCCCAGACAGTATACCTGTAGAAGTATGGAAGGTTTTACAAGCGAATGGATGAAAGTGGCCGACTTTATTCTTTAATAAGTTGTTACATGAAGAGTCGATCCCGAACGAATGGCGTACCAGTTCACTGGTGCCTATCTTTAAAAATAAGGGTGACGTACAAGAATGTAACAACTACCGAGGAATAAAGCTCATGTCACATAGCTCTATAAATCTTCATGATTTGGGAGAAAGTGATAGAGAAAAGAATGAAAGAGGAAAGTGAAATAACCCAGAACCAGTTTGGCTTTAGGCCAGGACTGGGAACCACGGATGCAATTTTTGCTTTACGCCAACTCATGGAGAAATACCAAAGTGCGCGTAAAAACCTGCACATGGTATTTATTGACCTAGAGAAGGCGTACGATCGAGTTCCCAGGGAAGTTCTGTGGTGGGCTTTGAAAGAACGAAGAGTGCCGGGGAAGTATGTAAGATTAGTGAAAGCTATGTATGCAGAAGCGCGTACGAATGTCCGGTCCGAAGCCGGTGTCACTGATGAGTTCAGTGTCACTGTAGGCTTGCACCAGGGTTCGGCCATAAGCCCTTATTTGTTCCTCCTGATGATGGATACTCTGACATCAGACATACAGGAGGAAGCACCGTGGTGTATGCTGTTTGCAGATGACATTGTCCTCGTTGGAGAGGAGGCAGCTGGAGTACAGAGTAGACTGGAGAAATGGCGGGAGCGGTTGGAGAGAGTAGGCCTTAGGATCAGCCGCACCAAGACTGAACATCAGTTCTGCAGCTTTGGTGACTCTTCCCAATTCTCTCACATTGGCCTAGATGGGATACCCCTACCGGTTTGCTCCGACTTTAAGTACTTAGGCTCCCTTCTCCAAGACGACGGCAACATCGATCGGGAGGTAAATCGTAGAATGAATGCAGGATGGATGAAGTGGCGACAGGTCTCGGGAACAATTTGCGATGCACGGATGTCCCTTAAACTTAAGGGGAAAATATACAAGAGTGTCATCAGACCTGTTGCTATGTATGGATCTGAATGTTGGGCATTGAAAAAGACGGATGAGAGAAGATTGCATGCCACTGAGATGCGTATGCTAAGATGGATGTGTGGGGTCACAAGGTTAGATAAGATAAGAAATGAGTATATTAGGGGAAGCCTGAAAGTAGCACCAGTGATAGAGAAGATTAGGAGCGCGAGGTTGTCTTGGTATGGACATGTGATGAGGATTTATGAAAGCCATGTGATAAGGCGGGTTATCGATATGAATGTGGATGGACGAAAGAAGCGTGGGCGACCCAAAAAGAGATGGATAGACTGTGTGAATGAGGACATGCGTATGAAAAGGGTGAGTGCAGATATGACGGCCGATAGGAGGTTATGGAAGGTAAGTACATATTGTGCCGACCCCACTTAGCGTGGGATAAAGGCAGGCAAATGATGATGATGTACAATCTGGATGAAATGGACCAAAATAGTATAATTTGTTTCAATCAGAAAAAAAATTGCGTGATATTTGCCGAGACCCCCCTCTCTCCAACGTAAGATTAGATGAGACTTGACTCGACCCCCTCCCCCCCTTAAACATCTCACGTATTTTATGAACGCCCCCTTATCGTGCCCGTAGATGTCGTAAAAGACGACTAAGGGATATAATAAATGTATAACATCTATGCAACAGAAGAAAAACTTGAAATAAAACCCTATTTGTGTCCGCTAATTGCATGATTGTGAAATCCTCCGGTATAAAAGAATTTATGTCTTAAGCCTGATTCTTGCCTTAAAATAAATTATATACTTTGCAGTCATCTCGGCAGCTATAAGTTCCACTGCTGGGCTTGAGCTTCCTCCACAATAGAAGTGATATTGGCCTATTATACCACATTGGTCAGACGAATTGATATAGCGTTTTATTTCGAGCTTTCTTTCTCTTGTATAAAAATTATACGCTTATTGTGATCTCTTCTTCATCTTTTACGACATCCATAAGCAAGATGGGAGTGATGAATTATATTCTTACTCCGTCATCACACGGATCACATCGATCATATTGAAAATCGTAATAATTATCTTGTCAAAATAAAAAATAAGCGCAATCGATTAGATAATTTTTTATAAGGCTGGCGACACTCGCAATCAATCCAAAGTGACGTAAGGGCTCTCGGCAGTATACCATACTGCCGAGTAATGTTAATATTGGATGATATTGAGTTTAGTTTTCTTGCTTCATTACTTCCTAAAGATTGTACCAATATTTCGGCTCTTGACATGCGTATTAATTCTATTATTCTCTATCCAACTTTACATGCACTACAAGTAAAAAAAAAAAAACGATATTTAGGAGCGTTTAACACGATATCAATATAATCTGGTTTTCACATAACTTTCACTGTAAGAAATCTAGTTTATGATAAACTACAATGGACTATTCGATTTTTTTTTGTGAGACCCGTTTATATTATTCGATACATACTATTTTATTGTAATCATTTTAACACATAAACGATCAGTTTAGTGAAATAGCTTTGGATCTATAAAAAAAAAACTTCGCGTGCTAGCAGTTTTGATTAAGCACTTGTTCAATGTTATGTACGCTCGGCCTCTAGTTGTACTATTATCAACACTAATAATTAATTAACCTACAATACATCAATCAATTATCCGCGTGATGACGGAGTAAGAATACAATTCACCACTCCCTATCTTACCTGTGGATGTAGTAAAAGACGACTAAGGGATAAGATATATAAAGGATTTCCTTACCTTTTTTACTTGAAGTAAATAAAAAAAATGGTTATATCTTATCTCGAAGGACACTGTAGGTCCGTTGTATACGTGTGATTTTATTCAAAAGATGGTATAGAAATGACAGCCGACAGCAGACCCTGAGTTTCCTGCCGGATCTTCACAGCTTGTGGCCGCGTTTTTTTTTTTTTTTTTTTTTTTTTTTTTTTTTTTTTTTTTTTTTTTTTGTGTGTGTACAGCTGTTGGCCGCAGATGGCCTTGACAGCTTGACGCGGACTATGGGTGAGCGCTGAGGGCTCTCAACCCGGAGAAAAGTATGCTAAGCGACATCGCCCAAGGGCTCCCCCTGTGGGGAACGGACCTCGGCTTGGGGCGTCGCTGGAGGCAAAGTGGGCGTGCCCACGTTTTTGGTAGTGACTTTTGCGCGGCGCGGTTTCGCACCTCGACGGCGAGGGCGGAACCGCGGATATTTATTTGTTAAGGCCTCGCGGGCCGTGTAGGCTCTTTGTTGAGCGAGTGTGATAATGTCGTCCTCTTCGTCGAGGACGTGACGAGGACGTCGGATGGAGGAGATTTTGGAGGGTCTATAGGAAGCCGCCCCAACCACTAGTTGGTTGGGGTGTGTCATGGCAGAGTCAAAGTAGCTCTGAGAGCACCGTTTCATAAACTGCTTGATGGTCGGCAGTTCGAGGTCGATGTGGAGATCGACGTTTCGTATGAACCACGGTGCTCCCGTAGCTCGGCGCATGAAACGATTTTGTAGTGTCTGTAGCCTGTGGATCCTGTGTGGCTTAACATGCGCGAACACCACGCTGGCATAGGTCATGATAGGCCGTATGCAGGTGGTGTAAAGTCGGACTTTGCTACTCAGGGGCATACGCGACCTAGAGTTGAGTAGACAGTGGAGACGGCCCATCACAAAGGCTGCCCGTGCGCGGACTTTCTTTATGTGAGGGGCGAAGCTGAGTCGATCGTCAAGGGTCACACCCAAGTATTTGGCCTGCCTGGTCCAAGTGACCGGCTTGTTGAAAATTTTAAGGGGGGGAATGCTATCGATAGAGTAGGAACGGGCAGTTCGTCTAGTGAACATGACCGCCTGACTCTTCTCGGGGTTGATTTCTAATCTCCATTTCCTAAACCAATTGGCTAGGGCGGTAACCGCTGTTTGGAGAGTCTTGGCTACTGTTGTCGGGGATCTACCAGCACAAAAGAGTGCGGTGTCATCAGCGTAAAGCGCTTTATGTACCCGGTTGAATTTGGGCATATCGCTAGTGTATAGCGTGAAGAGAAATGGGGAGAGGACCGACCCCTGAGGGACGCCGGCCTTGATAGGGTGGGAGGTCGACAACGTCCCTTCCACCCTGTAGCGAAAGCTGCGATGACTTAAGTAGTCATGTATAATGTGAATTAAGTAGTGAGGGATCTTGAGGAGATAGAGTTTGTAGATTAGGCCTTCATGCCAAACCTTGTCGAATGCTTTCGCTACGTCTAGGAATAATACACCCGTATATCTGTTCATGATGAACTGACTACTTGTGTATTCTACCAAACGGTGAACTTGTTGTACGCAGCTGTGTTTAGCTCGGAAGCCAAACTGTGCGTCGGGGACGAGGTTGTTAGCCTCGGCGAATGTACGTAGTCTACTGAGAACTATTCGTTCGTAGATCTTACCTAGACCTCTTAGTAGACTAATCGGGCGGTAACTACTGGGTTCGGTACGGCGCTTGCCGGGTTTGTGGATTCCTATTACCACGGCCTCTTTCCATTGCGCGGGAAAGATGTTATTATTTAGTGCTGCATTGAAGATGCAGCACAACAGGATTATCAAGTGGGCGGGGAATAATTTAATGACTTTATTTGAGATTCCGTCCGAACCTGGGGCTTTCCTGGTTTTGAGACCCCTGACTAACGATTCGACCTCATCGGTGGTCACTGCTGGGATTGGCTGATCGGGGCTGTCGTTTCCTAACGAGCGCGAGAGAGTGTTACGACGTTCCACTTCGTCGGCGATGAAGCGGTGATTCGCGGCGTCGGGGTGTAGTGTACTCGGCGTACACTGAAGCTCTAAGCAGTCGGCCAGGCATTCTGACTTTTCATCGTCCATGAATGCCGGAGGCTGGTTGGGTCTGGTGAGAGGAGGGAGAGTGGACACGATGTCTTTTTTGAGTGAGCGGGAAAGCTGCCAAAAGGCTGTGTGAGAGGGTTCTAGCTCCTCGATCATGGCGTCCCATTTGCTCTGTCTCAATTTTTTAATTGCTTGTTTAACCTCCCTCTGGAGTGACCGTAGGCGGGTACGGTTGTCCTCCGTAGGGTAGCGGTCATAAGCGCGTGTCGCGGCGTTTTTCCGTCTCAACAAGTCACGGACGTCGTCTGGCAGGCGCCATTTACGATCGCTCGTATCTGGTACCGGCCGCGAGCAGTCGTCCATTATCGACTGCACGTGACTTGTGAGCGAGTCGATCGCCTGAGAGGTATCTTCCTTAGACGTAATGTCTTTGGGAATTTGATCAAGGTGGACCGACGAGGTTGACTTGAGATTTTTCTCTAGCCGTGCCCAGTCAGTCGCTATCTTGGTCCTTTCGTTGTTGTGGCCTGAGGGGCCGGGGGTGCGGGAGGCTAATTCCAGAGTCACCGGGCGGTGATCTGAGTCTAACTCGTGTTGAACTTCTATTGAACATAAACGAAGGTTTATGTTTTTGAGAAGAAAGATATCGAGTATGTCCGGCCTGTGCGAAACGTTAAAGGGGAAGTGTGTCGGCTCTATGGGCGCTATGACATCAAATCCCAGTCTGTCAGCGAATAGCTCTAAAGTCTTGCCCCTCTTATTGGAACTTTGACAGCTCCAAGAGGTGTTCTTGGCGTTAAGGTCACCGCCAATGATGACGGCGCCTCCCAATTCTAGCAAGGCTTTTAGATCTTTTTCAACCAACTGTTTCGAATGTTCTCTATTGGGAGAGAGATATGCGGATACAAGGGTGATAGGCTGATGGCCTGAGAGGGCTAGCCTGCAAATTGAAGCTTCAATGTACATCAGAGGGGGCGGATCCACAGGTGTGCAATGCAGCGACCTTTTGTAGTAGATAAGCGTTCCGCCCATTGGTGAGGTTGTCCTATCGTTGCGAACTATATTATAGTTGGCGACTCTAGGGTCCTTGTTAAATGGTTTAAGGAACGTCTCTTGTACTAGCAAGATGTCGAGCTGGTGTTCCCGAAGGAATGTGCCTACTTCATCCTTCTGTTGGGTTAGGCTATTGGCATTGAATGTCCCTATTTTGAGGTGTCTGGGTTTAACTCTGCCTGGAGTGTACCTATCCATTTTATTTGAATTTAAGCGAGCCTAGACGCTCTAACGTGGGGGAAAATTTAATTGCGGTATTAAGGAGGGCGAGGTTGTTTCCCTCGTTCCTTCTTAATTCGGCTGCAATTTCGCGGATTTCCGTGAAATTGATTTGAGCTGCGAAGTTGGCCACCAGGGCTAGATCTGGATCTAGTCCTTGGGGGGCTTTTGGGGGCGCGCTTTTAGCGACGACGATAGGAATAGGGGCGCCCTGAGGGGGCTTGGGATTACCACCAGTGGGCTGGTTTGGCCCGGTTGTTGGTGGTTTGAGTTGAGATGTTGCGGGTGGGGCAGCGGGCTGCCTGTTGGGCAGGGTTGGGAAAGCCTCCTTGCTGTTTAGCAGGGGGCGAGCCCACGCATTGTGGGTTGGTAAGGGGGCTGGGACGAAGGTCTTGTTATAGTACAAGGCCTTGCCGTTTGTGTTGGGCTGGCGGACTAACCTCCTCGGCGCTCTTGGGCAGCCGCGGTAGTTAGCCGGGTGTCCGTATTCTCCACAGAGAACACACGCTGGTGGCTCTTTGCAGAGTGAGATGTCCTTTGGCCGTTCACACTGAGAGGTGTGATGGTCACCTAGGCACTTAACGCACCTAGGACGGGCAAAGCAGTTTTTGGACGAGTGTCCATACAGTTGGCACTTGTGGCATTGTGCCAGGTTGCCATTTTTGTGTGGGGGCTCAACCGAGACCCCAGATAGACCGCAGATGGTCTTAATTTTAAAAATGCCTTTACCCTCTGCGTTATTTGTAAGGCAGACGAGTATCATGTTGAGGGGATAACGACCCCTACCCCGGATCATCCGGTGTACTTCTACAACCGGTAGATCCTGGGTTTTAAGAGATTCTAGAATCTCTTTGGTCTCTATTTCCCTCGGTACGTTGCGTATTACAGCACGCAGAAGTTTGGCTTCAGGGAGGGTGTACGTATGGTAGGGAATCTGTTGATTCCCTAGCATTTTTGATACAGAACGGTGGTCGGCTGACGAGTGAAGGTCCACTCGTATACCTTGGGGGGTGGATTTCGCAGATTTATACGAAATCCTGTTAGTGTTTAGCCATGCGGAGATGGCTAGCCACTTCTCCTTGTCCCTAATATATAGGGGCGGCGGAGCGAGTGATTTTTTGACCGTCGGTGGGGCGACGGTGTTGCTGTCCGTAGGTGGTGGGGCAGCGATTAGGGCTGCCTGTGAGACGACTGGGGGGGCCGGAGCGGCCGTGGCGGTCGTTGCAGGCGGGGCTGCGGCAGAGGTTGTTGCAGAGTCAGTCTGCTTGATTTTTGGGGTCTTAGAGGGGGCCTCTTTGATGTTTTTGGTCCTTTTGCTCCGTTTGCGAGAGCGGACCTCAATGAATGAACCCTCATTGGGCGAATCTTCCGACTCGGAGGAGGAGGAAGACGAGTTTGAGGAGGAAAAAGCAGATTCTGTTTCCATCGCCGTACCGACGGCCGGTAGTTCCGGTTCGAGCGGCTGGGCGGTGGATCGAGCGGGTTTCGGTTGCGGAGGGAGGATTGTTATCGCTCCGAAATGTTGAGCGATATATGCTTTGATTTCTGGAATTGCCAGAAGGGCGTCAATCGTAATGGTTTTTTCCGCCATCGTGGGCCAACGGAAAAAACAGAAAACGATAATTAGGAGGGAGTGTAGAAACCTAGCGCCCTGGGTGGGGTACCCTGGGTTGTGTGTGGTGCGTGTCCCTCCCAACCGGGTGCAGGTCGGGAGGATGAGTACTTAATTAGTGTGCCCTAAGCTTGTAATCCTTCGCCAATCTTAATGTGCGATAGGTTCCTAGCTGCTCGGGCCGTTAGGCCTTCGCAGAAAAATGTTGAAAAGCCGTAGATTAGGTCCGACTAGGAGATCCCCCAAGGCCGGATGCTCTAACCCCTTCCGATTGTTAGCTCTGCCCTGAAGGGGCTCGGCAGGCAAATCGGGGCCTTGCCTCACCCGGCTTCGTTGACACCGTGAGGTTTCCGCCGGGGACCAAACAATATGGTTTTCTGCCCTGAGGGGGCCAAAATAGGTTGACTTTTTATCTACCAACGGTAGAAATCTGCACTCGACGTCTTGAGAAAGTCGACTCGTGCAGTTGGGATCCGGCAACACCTGCGTCCAAACAGCGAAACTGCCACAGACAACCGTATACACGGCCACCCGGAGCGGGCCACTGAACGGCCACAGACGTTGAACAAGATGGCGGCTTGACGCGATGCGTGGTTCGCTGCGAGAGCGAGCGAGACGGAGCGAGAACGCACGACCGCAGGGGGCGGGTGCGGGGTGAGCGCGGCGAAATGGAGAGCAGCGAGGCGCACGTCCGTGCGCTACGAGTCTCCGACGCGGAATGTTTTTTTGTGGCCGCGTTCCGATCCGGTGGTAGATATTGTATTGTATTCAAACGATATATAAATTTGACAATATGTAAGTACCCTCAAGGGGCCTATGCAGAATAAATGATTTGATTTGATATAACATCTGTGCAAGAGAAGAAAAACTCGAAACAAGACGCTATTCCAACACGTCTGACCAGCGCGAAAATAGTAGGTCAATGCCCCTCCCATTATGGAGGAGGCCTGAGTCCAGTAGTGGGATATATATAGGCTGAGATGATGACATCAATCAATAAAAAAAAATCAATGCAAAGTTTTGTTATCTCGGCAGTTGTTATGCAACGCAGAATGCGTAATGCGCGGTGTCCCGTTGTTACCAAATTTCATTTAATTGATTTGTATATATTTATAGATGCTATTTCGCTCCTATTCGTGGCAGCATTATATCGTCATTATTTCTGCAAATATTCGTCTGCAATACACTGCTGGGCTGGAGCTTCTGCTAAATGTGTTGATCTCCAAATGTTTATTCTGAGTTTGTGTAATTTATCTCCGTTAATGCCAATATGGGATTGATAAAGGATGGATTCTTTAGTACGGCGCCTTGTTAAAAATATGGTGTAAATCCATGAATGGTGTTAAATGAATGTATGTATTTATACAAAACAAAGTACGTTACACTAACGTACAAGTAATTGTTTTACATTTTAATGTTATTATTTTACACACGTTTAGCGTTATCGGCTAATTTATCAACACGTTATAACGATCTAATAGCGATACCACAACTTGACATGGTAACTAATGGTATACAGAGAATCCTCAATCGTTAGAAATACTAACTCAAAGAACTACTGTTTCAAGTACGGAAAGTGGTTGATAGTGTTGAATATTCATCATCCTCATTAATCATTTCAGCTTATAAACCGTTCTTCTTCCGTGCTTATAAACCGTCTCTTCGGCTCGAGCCTCCTTCACACTAGGAGGGATATTGACCAACTATACCGTGCTGAGTTTCATTAACATTTTTACGTCTTTTATATACAGTAGAATCTGGATATAGCGACCTTTAAGGGACCGGCGATACTATGTCGTACTAGCCGGATGACGTACAAAACGGTAGGATTATTTCTTAAGTACATAAGTACCTAACCTACGAATACATAATTATGTACACGCCAAACTCCTTCGCGAGGGTTACATTTGATTCACCGCCTTCTAATCGGTGTAATATTGCACTTTTTCTTCAATTGTAAAACACTTTCGCTTCACAGAACTCATTTTGTCGAGCTTTAAGAACTTTGACAAACACTAACTGTGATTTACGCGCGCCAATAAGGAAAGGTGAAGCTCGCGGGGCGGGATGAAGTTGGGCCGCCGAAGTATTGGTGCGTAGGTTGTATAAACAAAACATTGCGCGTCGTTTTAACCGGACGTATTAATCACAAAAATGGTCGCTATAAGCAATTTGTCGTTTAAACCGGAGTCGCACTAAACGGTTATATTTTCTCAGTACCTAACCTAACTTGAGTAAACATTATCGTCGTTAAAAACGGTTAGTCGTTATAAGCGAGGTTGTTATATATGAATTCTACTGTAGATGTTATATGCATTTTTAATACTTTAGTTGTAAGAATATTAGATATTACAAAATAATATTTTTTCGTGTGCTGACGGAGCAAGAAATTCACCACTCTCTGTCTTGCTCGAGGGTATTAAGGCATATAATATGCATATAACATGAAAATGAAGAGAATGAAAACAGCTAGGTGTAGTAGGTCCATTTTTCTCCTATAATTAAGGAGACTAAAGCGCAACAGTTGGATATATATAAGCTTTATCATTCATCTTTATTATTTCAGCTCATATACGTCCCACTGCTGGTTTGGCACAGACAGTTTGGTATAGGGTTTTATGCCTACTTTTCCTTCTCTTGCATAGATGTTATTATGCGTTTTATATCCCTTAGTCGTTTTCTACGACACTCACGAGCAACATACAGGGTTAGTGATTTGTATTCTTACTCCGTCCGTTTTAATAATAGTAAAATAATATTTTGTCTAATAAATAAAAAATCAACCATCAGAATATAAATGTCATATTTTTACTTGTCTTTCTCTCTTTGTACCTGTGGATCGGTCCTCTAAAGAACTTTGCAGGTATGCTAGCATTTAATGAACATATGAACACTACTCAAGGCTCTTTATTTAGTCTTTCAGAAAATAAACTCTGTTGGGAGTACTGAGGACTTATTCTACATAAACTTCACTTATTTGCTTGTAAACATAAACTAATTGTATATCATAGAATAAAACCCAAATGCGCGCATAAAAAACATTTTTATTTGAGCTTTGTTTCTGAAAATACTCTAATTTACCTGATGTTTGATAATACAATATATTGATACCAGTTTGTTTGTCGTCACCATTGTTTCCGAGTGGTGATGGAATAAGAATATAATTCACCACTCCCTATCTTCCCTATCTTGCCCTTGGATATCGTTTAAGACGACTTATTAATATGCATATTTTTTTTTACGTTGGGTTGCGGTCGGCACCCTCCTCGCACCACTCCGTCCGGGGCGACAGAGGGGCGTAAGCATGCACACCCACAACCCACCCACGATGCACGTCACCTTCGTCGTTGGGCCGACCACCGGAGCAGGGTTACTTGTCATCAGTGGTCGGCCCGACAGAATACCCCCTATTTGGGGTACCCTCCCATCGACCGACGTCTCCCCGAACCTAGGCCTCTCCAGCCAGACTGCCCAACGGGCAATAACGTCTCCAGCGATACCGGAGCGCCTCCCTGATGTAACTGAATGGCAGACTGGCGGGGGAGTGCTGTTGGCGATGTCCAGGGACACCACCAACAGCACTCCCCCGCCAGTGACGGCCTCAGTCGCCACGGCCCTCAGACGCAACAGAGCCGCGATCGTCGAACGACCCCTCCTAAACCATATAATATGCATATAACATCAACGCAAGAGAAGGAAAACTATCAATAAAACACAATATCAACTTATCTGACTAGAATAGTAGGTCAATTGCCCTCCTATTGGAGAGGAGGTTCAAGTCCAGTAGTGCGACGTTTATGAACTGAGACGACGATAACTTAATAATTTCTAGCATTTTTTGACGATATTCTAATGTACTATGTTAAAAAAACACGTCAAACTTGGCCTTTTTTATTCAAGTTCTTAATTCTTTTTCTATGAAACTTGACATTTTAATTTTCAATACTGGTACTACGGCGTTTGCAGTTTTAAAAGCATCTAATGCAAAGAAATTGGATTGTATGCTAAGTTGCAAACTCTGGCCCGAATAATTGACACAATAGTTACGGCCTCTGCGAATAATTGTATGCCTGCCAAATATTTCTTCCGGCCGGGGTATTGTTTGTCACTTCTTACATTCATTGTGGTATATATAACATATAATATCTTATCGCTTTAGTAATGCGGGTCCTTCAAGTATTACAGCTTCGTCACTGAATCTATTTGAAAGGGCTAATCGTCTAATGTAACTCTTCTAAGCTATAATACGTAACACTATTGGACATGTGGCTCCTCCAGAATTGGGAATAGTTGTTCTACTATATCACGAAGTTTAAAGATATCCAGCATATGCTTTTTAAAAGCAAAATCGCATGACAAAGTAAGAATGCAATGGTCACCACCCATGGGTGATTATGAACAACGACTAACGGATACAGACAGATGATATCATTGCAAGAGAAAGAATAATCGAAATAAAAATCTTTGCCAATGCGCCTGACTAGATATAATAGTTCCAATACCCTCCCATAGAGGAGTTGTATTTGATGAAATGATAATTACTGTCACCTCTTATACGACCCATTGTTGGGCTCGAGCCTTCTCCAAAATAGGAGGGGCATTGACCTAGTATCCCGCACTGGTCATACATCTTGGTATAGGGTTTTATTTCGAGTTTGTCTTTTCTGGCAAAGATGTTATTTTTTATATCCCTTATTAATCGTTTACAACACACCCACCGCAGGATAGAGGGTGGTGAATTGTCATCTTATATTGGCCGCCACACGGAAACAGATAATGTAGTGAAACTCAGACCGATTATTGTGTTTCTTTTGTCTTTTTCAAACGATTGTACGGCCAATAACTAAAATCAAATAGACACTGTTCAATAGTAATTGATCAATGCACTCTCAGCCGTTGTCAAGAGAACGGTTGTTATGCGCCAATTTTTTTTTTGTTTTGTATATTCTAGTGAAGGCACAATACCCCGCCGATATGGAGTATATAGTTGACGTCATCGTTGTTAGGTGTTGTTGTATTGACAGCTATTACTTCATGGAATTTGGGTCTTGTGTTATTGTGGCTTGTTATACCTATAACCGTGTGCCTATTTGTGACAATTAGATCTGTAAGGCAATAACGAATGTTTAGGATTGAATAGACTAATACGAAAGCAATATGAAAAATATTTAAACAATAGATTAATGTGAATTAAAATGTCGATATCATTATCAGACCATATGTTTACGTCCAACTGTTGGGCTCGGGCCTCCTCCGTTATGGGAGAGAATTTGACCTATACCACGTTGGTGAAATGTATTGGCATAAGGTTCCTTTCTTTTGCATCGATGTTATCTGCATATTATATACTTCAGTCGTCGGTCACCCACGGGCAAGAGTGGTGAATTGTATTCTTGTCCGTCGCCACACGGACATGCCGATCTATATGCGAAATAATTCAGCTTTTTTTTGGGCATTCATGAATAATGACATAATTGCTACAAATTAATTGTATAAATGTTCTAAGGTATATAAAAGTTTGTCTTAAACCTACGCTAAAATACCGAAATTTTATGTGTAATTTTAGTAATTATGCTCTAATTGTAAATATAATTTCGAAAAGGACATATCTCGCCTATTTTACTAATTTGCTTTTTAATATAAATAAACTAATGCTTTCCTTCACTTACTAACCTCAAAAGGACGTGAACAGAAATAATTTTGAAAAGGTCATAATTCTAGGAGATATGGCATCAAAATCATCATCATTCAGTCTACCTCCGTCCACTGCTGGATGTAGGCTTCCCTCATGTTTTTCAGCAAAGTGCGGCCCTTTGCCGCTTGCATCCAACGTCGTCCAGCAACTTTCAATCAGGTCCTCGGTCCACCTAGTGGGGGTGATACGTGGTTGCCATTCAATAACCTTTCTTCCCCAGCGGTTGTCGGTTCTTCGAGCGATGTGTTCTGACCATTGCCATTTCAGCGTGCTAATTTTAATTGCTGTGTCGCTTATACCCGTTCTACCACAGATTTCAGATTCTACCTAGCATAGCCTGCTCCATAGCACGCTGACCTACTTTAAGCTTAGTTATGAGGCCCACATTTGGGGACTACGTTTCCGTGCCGTAAATTTTCATTGGTTCACTATGGTTGTAGACATGTGTTTTCAGATATTGAGGTGAGGCGTCGACTAAGGTTACGGTGCTATATTGTTGGGAGATCTTAAGAGCATAAGTTTCTCTTCATTATTGTGAAGAGCTCCTTTTTAGTTGTGGAAATAAACTATTAATACGAGTTATTGCTTTTAGTGTCAAGTTAGTTTTGCATTTTTTTTTAAGTTGAAGTTAAATTTAAGTAGATTAGCTTTAAGTGGACCGCGGAATGAGTAAACTTAAGTTTAGTTATTCCTGGTCGTGAGAAAAGCACACTGTGTGAGGCGACGTAATGACAAAAGACAACTAAGTACCTCCCAGAAGGTTGCAACCGCGTTCCATATTCACTTTTTCTGTATTACTTTTATATAAAACCTCATCAAAACTATGTGATACACACATTGGATTAGGGCACCATATTAAAATATCGCGTATCCGCGGCAACCTCGAACCTTTTTCACCCTATTTTGAATAACCCCAGTGCCAAGTTCACAACATATCCTCTATAATGTCTATCGATTAGTCATTAAAGCTCATGCATGACGTCACAGAATGCTACATTTTTCATTAGAACGTGGGACAAAAACCTTGCTCATGTCAATAATAGACGTCCATTATTATCCAATTTTAGTAGATGGTTTAGTTAGATTGATACGAGTAATCGAACTAGTTGTATTGGTTAATTTCTCAGCAGTGTAACGTAGGACGTCGACTTGGTTGGTTTTTTAAAACTAACCTACGATCGTTATTAAAAGAATTACATGCCATCTTAGTTTCGTTGTGATTGCTCGCTTTTGTTGTTTGTTTATATGTCTTGTTGTGTATTTTTATAGGTGTTTTAAGAATATTAATATATTTAAAATTAAAAGTCAGCAATAAAGTGATATTTGCGAATTTAATGCAGATTTTCTTCTGAAGTTATAGAGACACTCCAAAGTCTATTATTGCATTCGAAAATTTGAATCTTAAACGTACAAATAGCGTTCTCCTGTTTTCATACAGAGTCTTAAATTTTATGTAGATATTGATTTAAATGTTTCATATAAACTGTTAACCAATAAGGTTGATATGTAGTTTGAGGTCCGCTGCCGTGCCTTGTGTGCGTCACGGTTCATTGCCTTGAGTACGGAGAGATCCTAATATGGCGGTCGGCGCAGGCGCAGGATTGCCTTGCGCCAACGCAAATTAAATTCATTCCGAACAATCCGTCTAACAGTGGAGCACATGTCATATGAAAGAGGAATGCAATAAAAACTAGATTGATTATATTGCCAAATAATGTGCTGCTCGTGGTTGAGATGTCGGCGGCGGGTTGCCGATTCGACTGAAACTAATGCTCCTGTCGAAGCGTTTGAAAGAAGCGAATCGGCTTCCAAGAAGGCATTGGAGGAGCCACAAAAGTCGACGTCACGTAAGAGCCAGCTGTTTATACCGCACCAAGTTTGCGTTGATAGTTGTCGTTTCGTTACGCTTTTTGCACATTTCTCATTTGCACATGTTTGGAGTTTCTTTTGTTCGCTCCTCTAGATTTAGGTATTACGTCAGTATGATTCACGTACTTACAAGACGGTCGTATATTAAACATATATACCTACATATATAGCAAAAATAATGTCTACCACTTTCGTCAAGTTTGAGTTAAAATTTCACAATGTACATGATCTGTTTCGCAAGACATGATCAATATATTAAAGGCAATATGTCCAAAATTCTCAATAATATATTTTCTCAAAAAATATTGCGCCGTTCACGCATCCAAATATAAAACAATTTTTGTCAATGCAGAACTAAGTATACCAAATAAGAAACGTGTAGGCTAAAGACCTGTTAACCAAATTATTCGAGGCCTTCCTTTTTCTTTCGTGACTAACTTTGCGTTTGATTTTTGGTTTGGTATTAAGTAACGACATAACAATATTTCTTTAAATCAACGAATACTCTGTCCCACAGACTTGCTGTATTGTGTACTGTTGATCATATGCTTCCAACTTATATAGATTGTTTTGGAAGCGCCTACGATGCCCCGTTGTGTTAAGTCGTATTTGAATATTAGAATAACATTGCTCCGTAGATCCGGAGCTCATGACGGATTTTAAATATTTTGTGGTCTACTATGGCGGGTAGTACAATATTTTGTTTGTTGTTTACAGCGCCAGTACGAGTGGCGCGCACAAATCAAATGCGTGTGTCGAATGCGAGTGGTGGCGCGTATACCAACGGTCATGGCGGCGACACAACGGGGAGGCGCGGCGCTGAGAACGTGCCTCCACCACAACTGCCGCAACCGGCGCCACCTGCCAACACTAGGATAACACAACAGGTACACATTGTTACTGATAGTAACTATATAAAATTATTAATAATAATAATAAGCACCTATTGTAAATAGTACACTATTCACCATGTAGTTACAGGTAAAGTGCAATGTTTCGCATTAGGAATACAATATATAAAAAATTACTAAGGGCACCAGATGAGTGGACAGCAGTGTTCATTTAGTAAACTCATAGAGACCAACTGTAATTGTCGACCCTCAGCGTAGTAATTATGACTTTGAGGCCGCTTGTTGTATGTGGCAAGAGTGAATCTTGATAGGCTGATGGATGAATGGAAGTTATCAATGTGTTGTGATTTGTTTGATGTTGCGCATAGTTTATAAATTTGTAAAGTATAAGAAAGACGTGTATAGGAAACACGACGTATAGTGAAAATTTTCTACAAAAGATTGCATGCATTCATCATTTTTACAATCAATAATAATCGCCCGTATCTAATATAGTCGAACAGCTGCAATCAGCTGGGTTGCTGTGTGGTAGCGGCTTCGAATACTACCAACCCTTACTTTGTTCGTGGGTGTCGTAAAAGACGACTAAGAGCCCTAGATTGACCCGGACCAACTCCATCTGGTACCATTTGGGTCAACGATTACATTCCCAAGGAGGGTTGACGTCAGGCAGGCGGCCGGTCATAAAAGTCATTGCCGAAACTTCTTGCAATATGTCAAAACAGATGACATATTGCGTCGACCCCAAGTAATTAGGATAAGAGCAAGATGATGATGAGCTGCAATCAGCTGGGTGAACGCGTGGAACTCTTGAGCCCGCTAGGCCGAGCCAAAAAAACCGAGTGAACCCGATTGTCTTATTCGTGGCGTCAGCTATAGTTGCTTTTAGGGAGAAATACTCGATGAGTCTTCGAGGTCTGCCTTAGAGCAATTCTGCTTGCAGAAAGCTCGAATTCGAATTTTTATCTCGATTTCGTTATCTACTCCTATGACGATAATTGCTCCCTCTGAATTTATATTAAATTTTATTACTATGTGAATAATTTTTTCAGTCTTAATTTGATAAAAACCATGCCGATATCGTATCTTGTATGTAAAGAATGCCAGGCATAATACAGATTTCTAATATTATGCTACACAACTTCAAAGCAGCAATTTGCCCTTTTCGGATGTTTTTTTTTTTTATTTTTTTTAATTCGATCAAATGTGTATGTGTATTTTTTTCAAACAAATACTTACTTTAAGATATAAGGCTGCATTAAATATGCCATATTGCTGAAGACGGTAATGCCGAAGAAAATCCTATAGGTAATTTCCCTATCCTACGTTCCTCCTTTTCCTTCCAGCCTCCACAATCAGGCGGTCGAAATCGAGCCGGTAGTACACCAAGCGCTGCGTCCGTCGTACCATCTCTCCAACAGTCTCCATATATGCCGCATTTACAACGGAAGATGCACAATATTAAAGAGGTTCCACTATCCTTTTCATTAATCCTAATACACCCTCAATATCCCTTATCCTGATCAATTTCGCAAACATTTAATCAATAAATCACCTAGAAGTATTGTTGTCTGAAGCAAGTAAAGTAAGTAAAGTAAGTCCGGGCCGTCCAGGTCTAAAACGCCATTACGTGGAAAAGATTTGTTAAGTACCTAGCCAGCAGCGACTAGAGAACGTAGCTTTCGACAGGCTCACAGTATAATTATTTGGAAGCGGGTTGATCGAAACAACATAATATCGGGGGTGAAAGGCTATTTGGTTTAAGCGACATTTTTGTAACTTTACAGGGGAGCCATTAAAAGTTTAAAATTTTAGAATAGAAAATAACAAAAATACTTCTTGAGCTATTTGAATGGAGTAAATTTAATTAAAATTCAATTTAAAAATTGAATTTTTGATGCTAATACTAAATAAAACGTACCTTTAGTTACAAAGATAAATGGTGCATAATACAAATTGCCTTAAGCCCTCGTTTTTAGCGTATGGAAAGTCTAAAAGAGTTCAGAGTAAGAAAAAAAAAATGCTCTGATTTTAATGAATTCGGTATCATTCGACGGAGAAAAATTCACTGATTCCGAAATAACTCAATATCACCTTAAATGTCGCTTAAACCAAATAGCCTTTTATGGCCTTTATGTGGTATATATGTAGAGAAATTAAATTATCTGACAGTATTGTCTTCTAAGGCATCCATTCTTTCCTTAGTAGTAGCGAAAAATTTTTATCTGGCAAATAATAATAGTCTATGAATATTATTCCTTCCGCTGTCATCTCGCTGAATTAGCACTTTAGCTGGTTTTACAATATATTAATAGAAACTATTGTAGAAGTCGAAGATTGTATAAATATAAAAATCTTACATTATTATTACCGTTGCAGTTCTCAGTCGGTAGCGGAGGGGCGGTCAGCGCAGCGGCACGACCGGCCGCCGTGTCCTCTACGGTATCGGTGCCGCACGCGGTGGCTTCCGGCGCCGTACGCCGCTCCAATGTCGTCAAAGAGGTGGAACGGCTCAAGGAGAACCGGGAAAAGCGGAGACAACGACAAGCTGAACTCAAAGAGGAGAAGGTAAATTACTACTGCATTGTAGATAAGACACCTAAAGATGACTTATTGGTTGTCATAATTCCAAATTCTTCAAATGCGTAATCATGAGAAAGAATGTGTAAAAACTATATACGGCATATACCTATAATGATTAGCATAAGAATACAAGCTTTACCATGCCTACCATAAAATATATCTATCTTGTAGCTATTTTTAGACTCGAACTGTATTTTAACTTAAAGAGTATTGATGTATTTTTCAGGAAGCCCTAATGAATATGGATCCGGGCAACCCTAACTGGGAATTCTTAGCCATGATTAGAGATTATCAGAATAGCATCGAGTTCCGACCGTTGATAGGTAATGAACCTGTAGAAGATCACCAAATCACCGTTTGCGTAAGAAAAAGGCCGCTTAACAAGAAAGAAATGAACAAAAAAGAGGTAATTTCGACGCAATATACTCTCTTTATCCAATACAGGTTTATTTTCAACACGACAAAAAATTGAGATTTTTATGCATAAAAAGGTATTGTGTAAATATGAATAACCATGTGAGCATGAATAAATCCCATTATGTTGACATTACAAAACAGACACTTAATCCTATTTATTTGTATAGATTTTCGATAATGATGATAATATTAAAGCTTTTAATACGACACAATATCGTATGCCTTTGGCAAATTAAGAATAGCACTATGTTGTGTGTCCTATTTGCTTGAGAGATCACCGGAAGAATGAGCTGAATCAGTGCCCCAGGAATCTTATAATACCAACTATATTATGCCAAGCATAGCGATTATGACAATATTTAGAAATGTTATTAGGCTGATGAATAAATGGAGTTGATATTGTGGTCCTTAAGTCCTTTAAGACTCATAGACTAGTAATGTGGATATTTATATTATAGGTGGATGTAATAAGTGTACCAACAAAAGACCAGATGATAGTCCACGAGCCGAAGAACAAGGTAGATCTCACCAAGTACCTCGAGAATCAGAAGTTCCGGTTCGACTACGCCTTCGATGACTCTTGTACCAACGAAGTTGTTTATAAGTGAGTTGAAGTTGATAAATAATTTAATCACATCATTAAACTCGGATCCTTCAGCTTATTTCAGAAGTGAGTGAAATGTGTTATATGTCATGCGCGTCCTTCTTTATTTATAATATTAATCATTATATCGAAGCCATAGACAGATTGTTGCATGAAATCCGGTTCGAAGGACCATCACACGAATGTTGGGGCACTTGTTTGCCTATACTCTGCACTAGTACAGGGGAAATAATAAATGGGCAAATGTAATTGTAAAGTATCGTTTATTGAATTAAGATGATATAGGGATGTCGTAACGTTAATGCGGTATCTTTAGCCCTTTGACTTTTTTCATCCGAAATCATAAAAAGAAAAAATACATGCTGATGGGGAAGATGGCAATTAAGACTTATTGAGGGAATACTTGGAGAATGTGTAACAGCACTCTCCTGGGAAATTTAAAACTTTTAACTGCGATTGCTAAGCCTACTATCACCAATTATGGTATTAATCCCCTATGAGGAGACTGCTTGTTAAGCATGACGTTTATAGCACTAAACTCTGTGTCGATTTCGGACTATTTCAAAGAGTGGACCTCGATAGGGTGATGAAGATTGGTAATATTACATTAGTTTTTTTTTAAGACAACACAACTCTTTGTAACTCTTGTACTCTTTACAAACTTATAATTTAACGCTCACAAATTACACCCAGACACGTAACATCAATTTGTGAATCACGCAAAGTGTCCTGCGACACTGGCACTGTAGGTTGATATTTTAAACATTACGGCATCTGCGCAGGCGGCGCAATTAACAGATTAAGATAATTTTGATGACAAATAAATACTCTAAATATTTTTACTTATCCGAATATTTATCATGTACATAAGTTTGCGCGTGATGCCGCCCTAGCAGAGGATGCGGGTGACGGGACCGGGGATTTAGTCCGGCACCCGCGGAGAAGCTAGTCTCGCGACGGCAATCGACTTCCCGGGAAGGGACGTCGATGGGCGAGGGTACTCTCTCGGGGTATACCGTCGGGCCGACCACTGAAGTCAAGGAACTCTGCACTTTTTCATTTCAAAATTTCTTTATTATACATAATAATTGAGATAGTACAAACCAGTGTTAATTTTTAATCCTAGTAGTACACGAATAATAAGTAAGTACGTTTATTAAGCTATTATGCTCATTTAAACTAATATCTGAACCTTTCTTAAATTTACATAGTTGTTTAATTAACATTAATATATTTTTTACATAAATATAATAAAATAATTAGTACGTAAGCTTTAGGGTGAGCATTACGTTAAAAACAGGAGAATGCGAAAGAATTTTATATCAGAAAAGACGATAGTGGGTATTAAGAAAATATAACATACGATGCGAAACGCTCGACGGTTAACAGCTAGCAGCAAGAGCTCGTCATGTACTCGTCACACACACACAAGCGCGCACCGCCGCAGTCGCGTATCGCGCGCGCGATATCCACCCTAGCTACCACCTGGTAATACGGACGGATATAACGCGCGCAACAGCGTCAAGCGACCGATAACGCTCGCATGTTGTAAACAATCTATTCATACACTTATAAAAACAAGTGATGGGGCAACTTGTATCTATTGTATGTATCGATAAATGGAAGACTATTTTTAGTGGATATACAAATATTGCTAACTAATTTATTTTGATTTTTGTTCTTATTGCGGAGATAAAATTTTTCAGAAAGTTTATAAATAAATACGTCAATTCTCGGTAAGCCGATTCTTAGGTGAAGTTTATAAATATTTGTACGATGAGGCGTGTTATAAGCATATTTTAAGGCTTTATTTTGAATAACTTGTATTTTTTTGATGTTAGTTTGGCAAGTGCTGCTCCAAACAGGGCAGGCATACGTAATGCAGGGTCTAACCAGGGTGGTATAAATGCGAAGCTTGGTATAGCTACTTAGACATGAACGTCTATTTAGCACAGGATTAAGTGCATTTAGGGCTTTCATACCTTTTAAACATAATTTCGATGTATTTTCGGACCAGTTGAGCTTAGTATCAAGTATGAGTCCCAAGTATTTAACAGAGCGTAACCAAGGTATACACACACCGTCGATCTTTAACATGCGCTTAGGTAAGGTGCGTTTTCTTGTAAACATGATGGCTTCAGTTTTAGACGCATTTAATTTCAGTTTCCATTTAGTAAAATAGGATACCAGGCTATTTATTGAGAGTTGTAGGCGATCAATTATAAGGTCAATGTCATGAGAAGACGTGAAGGAAGCTGTATCGTCAGCGAAACAAGCAATGCTTGTTCGAGGTTGTACTGGAATATCATTCAGGTATAGCAAAAACAGATAAGGACCGAGGATCGAACCCTGCGGGACCCCTGCAGGGATGGATTTAGTACAAGAGACCTGATTTTTTAGGTAAACATTAAAGCTACGGTTGGATAAGTAAGAGTTTATTATTTTAACCAACGGAAGTGGTATATTATGTGATATGAGTTTATGCAAAAGTGCCTTATGCCAGACTGTATCGAACGCCTTCTCAATATCCAACAGAAACATTCCAGTAGAATGTTTAAGATTAAGATTGTACGATACAGCTTCTGCAACTCTAGCTAGTTGCTGTATAGTAGAGTGGCCTTGGCGGAATCCAAACTGCTCATCAACTAATAGTTTTTCGGATGAGTGGAGTAAGCGTCGGTAAACTATTTTTTCAAAGAGTTTACTAAGACATGGTAATAGGCTGATGGGACGGTAGCTAATTGGATCAGAAGCGTCCTTACCCGGCTTATGAATCGCTATAACTTTAGCTCTTTTCCATATTGAAGGATAGTAGTTTAAAGAGAGACAGGTATTAAAAATTTTTGTAAGTGCAATGATACATTTATGGGGAATGTTTTTAATAAGTAGATTACTAATACCATCAATACCTGGAGACTTGCGTATCCGTAGATTGGAGATATATTTTTTGACCTCATTAGGACGAACAAACACTACTTTGTCGCCATAGTTTACATTGTGCTCATTTAATCTAGATAAAGACCGATCAACTGCAGATTGTTCATCACTAGACCAATCGTGAGTGAGTAACATATTATTTAAGAAAGAATCGGCTAAGGCGTCGCATTGACCCTGTGTGCTAGTAGTTAGGGTACCGTAAACTGTCCTAAGTGCAGGAATAGTATTAGGAACACTTCGTAAGTTTTTTACTACTCTCCAGATATCATTGCTCGGATTATCTACTTTTTTTAATTTATTTATCCATACAGTGTCGTTATAGAACTTAATGGCAGTACTGATCTGAATCTTTAGTATATTTATGTTTTTAATTAATATTTTACGTACTAAAAAGTTTCTTTCATCTACAAAAGCTCTACGAAGACGATTTTTGTATCGGATTAATTTTTTTATTCTCCGAGGTAATGAGAAAGCATTCCATGGTTTAAATATTGAAAAGGGAACACAAGAGTCGCGACTATCTGTTATAGATTGTTGGATGTTTGCAATGGATCTGTCAACATCAGTTTCAGTATTGTAAGCATTTGAAGAGAGTATTGTATTCTGGTTCAACAAATCTCGGTATTTTACCCAATTGGCTTTGCTATAATTGAATTTTTTTGTGAGATTGCGATTATGTCTGCTATGAAATTGCACTAAAACAGGAAAATGATCAGAAGATAGAGCCGATATAGTTTCAATATTGCTGGGTGTGATGAAGTTTTTGTTTAAAACAATATCTGGGACAGAAGGTGCGAAATCTGCGTGGTAATGGACAAGAGTAGCATCGCAAGGAGCATGAATAACGAAATCATTACTAAGCATGTGTTTGTGTAGTATCCTGCCTCGGGCATTACTTGGACCAGGTGACCATAACGGGTGTTTGGAGTTAAAGTCACCCATAGCAAGAACTGATTGGCTAGTTGCCATGATACAATCCACGTCACTAATAATTATCGGAAGATTTGGAGACTGGTATACTGAGAAGATAGAAATATTACCATTTATTAAAGTAAGACTTATACCAATAGCTTCAAGGTTAACTGTTTGAAGATTGGGAATTAAGTTATGAATCAAATCTGATCGAACTATGATGGCTACACCTTGGCCCAAACCATCACGGAACCTATCCCTACGGTAACAAGTGAAACCAGGAATATCAAGAGTAAGTCTCTTAGTTAATCTAGTCTCACTAAGTGCTATAATATCGACATTAAGTTTACGCACCGCTAGGTCCGAGAGCTCCTGCTGCTTTCTGTGGACGCCGTCAGCGTTCCAGTACAATATACGTAAAATGTGGGCACTAGACATAATGTCCTAAATGTGTTAATATTAAAACTACTTTCTCCATGAAAGTTTTGCATTTTGTGAACTCCCGCTTCATCGATTGGATAACTGAAAGGATATCTAGCATTTCAGCCATTTCAGGATCTTGGGGGCTTTTTTGGGCGAAAGAAACTGGATGGTGCGATGTGCTCGTACTTGTGAGTTCTTCAATGGTCAGACTTGTTTTATTTGCTTCCTTCCTGGGGTTTAATTGGAGCCTTAAGCATAGGAGCAGTTTCAGCTTCAACCGCCTGTGAACTTGGCACCTGCATCTTATGTGAGCCACTTACAATTTGAGCCCAAGATGTAGAATCAATCACCTTGGTGACATTAGGAATCTTAGTAATTAAAGACTTGCGAAGTGCTTGACGTCTGGACTCGGTTCTGTCGATATATTTCAATCGTGCGGTACATTTACCGTAGTTGGCAGGATGGTCTTGTTGGCAGTTGCAGCATTGAGCAGGTGATTCCTTGTCTTTCTTGGGACATTCCCAAGTAGGATGGAGTTGAGCACACTTGACACACTGAGCTGGTCGATTACAGTTCCGAGAAGCATGCCCGAAACCTTGGCATCTGAAGCACTGTGTCCCGGGCTTTTTGCTAGGCTTATATCTCTGAATTTCAATGACACAATTTGAGAGATATTTAATCTTATTGAATTTTGCCATGTCAGTGCCACTAGCTAGCTGTACCAATAGCGGCGGACACTCCTGTAGAAGGAGAGTCTTCATCGTAGACGCAGTAGCCACAGTAAAACCTAGTGTCGTTAGTTCTTCAGGTACTAAGTCATGAATTACCTTTGGTAATCCTTTGATTACTGCTTTAGGACATTTCTCGTCTTTTCTGGTGAACGTATGAAATGCTATATTTTCTTTACGAAGACCATCTTTAATAGCTTGATGAACTATTGGTGAATAACACTGCAATTTGACAGTTTTTTGACCTCTGAATTGCAAGTGATAATCTTTGGTATATTTTTCAACTATTTCTTTGAGCTTCTGGTGATTAAAATCTCCTAGAATTTCAATGATGATAGGAGGAGTATTATTAATCACCTTCTTCTTGGTGGCTTTATGGTACGTGTCCAAATCCGTAGAATCAATTGGCAGTCCTGCAAACCGATTCTTGGTTGGAACTTCCTGGGTATTAGGTTCATTGGTGCGATGAACGAATCTCTTCGGCTCTCGCCAACAATCAGAAGTAGATTCTTCTCTAGGTCTTTTGGCTGATAAATTAGGGTTGGAAGAAGCTCTTGATAGGAACTTATCCATCATGAGTCGCGGACGCCTTATCGATAGTTTTATCGATACCGCCCTTGGCCATTACTATCTTTGATTTGATTGCGCTAAACTAGTTACACTCCGAACTAAATGCGTGCGATCGCGAAAAGAGCCGAACGTTCAATGATGCTGCCACTTTGTCGCCCCGGATCATGCCGGGCGGCGGGTGCACTGATCGAAGCCCACCCCTAAAAAAAATGTACATAAGTTGATCACATAATATTCATTGCATTAATCTTTATTTTTGCATAATCAGTGAGAATATAATTACGTCTTAATAATTGCATTACTGTTACAGATACACAGCCAAGCCCTTGGTGCAGACAATATTTGAGGGCGGTATGGCAACATGCTTCGCTTACGGTCAAACTGGCTCAGGCAAAACACATACCATGGGTGGTGACTTCCAGGTAATACGATTTGAAAACATACCATCGAAACTATCTTTACCTTTTGTCATGTAGGTCATTGGGTTGGGTGTGGCGTAAGAATACAGTTGACCACGCATTCTCTTGCCCGTGGATGTCGTAAAAGACGACTATGTAAATGTGTAATATTTATTTAACATCTTTGCAAGAAAGAAAGCCATATGCCAACATGTATGACCATCGTGGCAGGATATATTACCTTGGAAGGGACTAATTTCTGTAGCGGATGTGGATAAGCTGCCGGTATTAGCTAAGATGAATAAGGGAATAAATTTTCCGTGTGGTGACGGAGTAAGAAAACATTGCCCGTGGGTGTTATAAAAGACATCTAAGAGATTAAATATTCATATAACATCGGTGTACAAGAAGGAAAACTCGAAATAACACCCTATATATAGGGCCTATACCAAAACGTCGGAGCAGCGTGGTATAGTAGGTAGGGATGTATATGAGCTGTGACGATGATTCAGTAAGAAAACATTCTAACAAAATTTATATTTGCAAATAAGAGGGGCAAGTTGGTACTTCATGTGTTTCAGCGTGGTATCCTCATCACAAACAAGTCTATCAAGGGTCTTGATGATTATGGCGTTAGAGGACGAAAAATGGGCCTCTCCACAAAGACTTATTTCTATTTTCAAATATAAGGCGTCTAATAGGCTTATAAATGGATTGTTCTCTATAATTTGTTCTAATATTAGTTTGACATATACATAATTCTTCTGTACATATGTGTATATATGCAACTGAACTCTTAACGGTTGGACCGTATTTAATGAAATTATTTGTATGTTTGTGTTACATTCACAAGGAGGGTTGACGTCAGGCAGAGGCGGCTGGTCCTAAAACTATTGCCAGTATCTTTTACTACGAAAGAAAAGTATATATTTAGTCTACCACAAGTAATTGAGATAAGGCTATTATAAGTGGTGCTGTATTCGATTTCAAGGAATTGTATTTTTATTTTTATAAGATCTTTTTCGTTATCACATCGAGCATTGGCCCGAGCATCCTTCGCAATGGAAGGGAAATTGACCTACTATACCACGCTGGTCAGACGGGTTGGTAAAGGGTTTCATTTCGAGTTTTCCTTCTCTTGCATTTAATTTATGTGCGTATTACAATCCCTTAGTCGTCTTTTACGACACCCACGAGGCAAGAAAAGAAATAGTAAATTGTATTCTTATTCTGTCACCGCACGGAAAAATTGTTTAGAATATAGTCTTTAGTGTGAGCTAGTAATTCTATATACTGTCGTAAGAAGTGTATGATTTCTGATTATATTGTTGTTACAGGGCAAGACTCAGGATTGCAAGAAGGGTATATACGCGATGGCGGCGCGCGATGTGTTCACTTATCTCAAGTCACCAAAGTACAAACCGCTGAACCTCATCGTGTCCGCATCATTCTTTGAGATATACTCCGGCAAGGTATAACGTCATCTTGCATACACATTACATTACTACCTGTTAAGTTCAGAGAATTCTGAAAGTTTATTGATTTTATTAACAGTTTATTAAGAAACTAGCAACCCGACCTCGCTTCGCCTTGGGTTTTAATCGTTTTACCCGCGTAGTTCCCGTTAAAAATACCGGAATAAAATATAGCCTAGTTTACGCCCTGATATTATAGCTTTCCATTGGTGAAAGAATTTTTGAAATCGGTCCAGCCGTTTTGAAGATTACCCGGAACAAACAGACAGACAGACAAAAATTTTTTGATCTGTATTTTAGGCATAGGTGTCGTGTAAATAACCGTGTGAGCATAAAAAGCCTATTATTTTGACATTACAAATAGACACTCCAATTTTATTTATTGGTATAGATAAAAGCTCCTGGAAATAAAAAAAAAGAGTTTGTGTACAAAGTACGCATATCAGAAGTGAGACTCCTTTATCCTCTATCTCATTCTCTAGTCGGTTGAATCCTATACATTTACGTGTTTGTATCTCTATGGACTCGCATTTTCGTTTCATCGAGTTTGAAATCGCAACGATTCTAAAGAAGTTCACACACACACTTCAATAATTTATTTACCGTAAACATTCCTAAAAGCAGAAGATTTTAAAGTATAAACCAATAGCCCTTTCAGTCTATGTCAACACAATTCGCTGGTTTTGCGAGTATAATGACGCAAATAAAAATTGCTGATTTTAGAGAACGGCATTTTTTTTTATAATTATTTTAGTGCATACCATAATATTTAAATGGTTTATTGAGGATGTGACTGTACTGATTATAGGAAAATTCCTCTGTTCACAATGAAATATCAAGGATTTTAGATATAAAGGATTATTTGGCGTAGGATATTAAATTTGACATAATTTTGAATTATGTCGATATTCACGCAAACCAGCGAATTGTGATGTCTGTTTGAATCAATTTTTAGGCATTTAAAAAGTGTTACTAAGACTGGACTATCACCACACTGTTGTAACAGATATAGTGATTCAATAAGTGTAGGGGAGACAACCGCTTCTGACCAAGCTTACCATTTATATTGAATTCATTTTTTAAATTACTTGCCAAGTTTTTGTCTTGGATCTGAAAGGGATAGAGTACATTATGAGCTGGGCTATTTTTTTTCTTTAACTGCCGTAAAAATATTGTACAAGTTGATGAAAAAAATGCGGTATAGAGTTCTGAATATTAATATTAAAAGATGCTCTGTGTTCGATTTTTTTCTTTTTCTTCGACACCTACAGTAAGGTGGTAAGTTGTTTTCTTATTCTGTAAACCATACGGAGATATCCATAGTATCGCTATCTGTACCTCTATCCGTGTGTTGACGGAGTAAGAATACAATTCAGCACTACCTATCTTGCTCGTGGATGTCCTAAAAGACGATTAAGGGAAATAATATGCACATAACATCTGTGCAAGAGAAGGAAATTAAACTCGAAATTAAACCTTATACCAACATGTCTGACCAGCATGGAGGCCCGAGGCCAACAGTGGGACGTATGTGGCCTGCGATGATGATGATGACCATTATCTAAATCACAGTGGATCTCTATTTCAGGTGTTTGATCTCCTAGCGGACAAGGCGAAGCTGCGAGTTCTGGAAGACGGTAAACAGCAGGTGCAAATAGTGGGTCTCACAGAGAAGGTGGTCGATAACGTGGATGAAGTACTCAAACTTATACAGCATGGCAACGCGGCGAGAACATCCGGACAGGTTGGAAGCACTTTATTTTGTTACGGGATGTTCTCCCCGTAGGATGTTCTCTCAACTAGGATAAAGAGGATTTTTTTTTATTGCAAATGGTGGTAAACTAGCAAACAGTACACCTGATGGTAAGTGTTGCTGCCGCTCATGGATATTTGTTAGGCCGCTGCCTACCGTGAAGAAAGTGATGGGAGTATGAATGCGTGCAATGACTTTAGGTGATATTAAAGGTTTCACTAAAACCCACCACACGCAAACACCTCAGAAAGTTCCGCTTCGTGTGGTCCTACCACTATAGAGAAGATTTGGCTAGGATAGAAAAAGAATAGAAACAGATGACAGCATTATAGTACAATAATAACACACTAGTGGTCGGCGTGTGGTCGAAATTCGGCCATAATTCATTTTTCTGCTACACAATTTTCTTTAATTTTATTTATGTACTAGCAACCCGCCCTCGCTTCGGTTATAGTCGTTTTACCCGCGTAGTTCCCGTTCCCGTGGGAATACCGGGATAAAATATAGCCTAGTTTACGCCCTGATATTATAGCTTTCCATTGGTGAAAGAATTTTTTAAATCGGTCCAGCCGTTTTAAAGATTACCCGGAACAAACAGACGGACAGACAGACAAAAATTTTTTAATTGCTATTTTAGGCATAGGTGTCGTGCAAATAACCGTGTGAGCATGAAAAAAGCCTATTATTTTGACATTACAAACAGACACTCCAATTTTATTTATTGGTATAGATAATTGTAAATTGAGCAAGCTGTATTTCACTAATAACTAATATATAAGCACAAATCTCTATTAGACATTGTCATCATAATTATGATTGTTTGACATTCAGTTCGACCAGAGATTTTAACCGTAAACAAAAGTGTATAAGCATTGCTACGCAACACATTCACACAAACGTGTGTAGCGTTGCGTTGTAGTGTGCGTAATGCCTTTTTTAATGAATTTAATGCCTTTTTTAATGAATTTAATGCATTTTTAATCCATTATTATATTAAATTTTAGTTTTCTGCACTTCTCGATATATTCTTTAACTGTGCCAAATTTCATATTTGTCCGTGCGCGTAATTTTCGTAAAAAGGGGTACACAGTTTTTACTTCACGTATTTATATATAGATAGACCAGGGCTTTTCTATTACACCTTTTCTTTTACTTTTCTTTGTGGTGAACTATGGTCTGGATACACCCCGCCCAATTCGTCCTGGGTGACGGACGGGCGTGCGGCCCCATAACCTACCGTATTCTCTCCCCATCGGCGCGACCACTGGTACCGATTCTTGTCATCCGTAGCCGGCACGGCGGGTTACTCTTTCGAGTACAGTCGCCTTCGATGATCCAGCAACATTGCTATCGCTCTCACGCGGTCAGCTTCTACGGGCCTGGAAACACTATGGTCGTCAGCTGTACGTTATTTCTTTTTTTTTTATTGCTAACGGTGGCAAACGAGCAAACAGTACACCTGATGGTAAGTGTTGCTGCCGCTTATGGACCTTTACAGGGTCGCTGCCTACCGCGAAGAAAGTGAAGAGAGTGTGAATGCGTGCATTGAGGCTCGGTGATACCAAGGGCACCACCAAAACCCTCCACACACAAACACCCTCAGAAAGTTGGGCTTCCGGCTCTCTCGCTCACCGAACGAAGCGCAGTAACAAATTGCTACTACTCAGACGTCGATTTGCCGCGAGAGTGTGGTACTACCCCGGGCGGACCGGCCCGCGACTGTAGACAGATAACTGTCCACAGTGTGGTCCTACCACTCTCAAAAATCTCTCTCTTTCTGTCACAAAGAATTATGCTGGGAATGTAACCTATTATATTCGACGCTAGATGTTTATTCTTGGATTAGTACAATGATATGATATTGCTTGTTGCAGACATCAGCGAACTCAAACAGTTCGCGGTCGCACGCCGTGTTCCAAATAGTGGTAAGGTCGCCGGGCATGCATCGTGTTCACGGCAAGTTCTCACTGATCGATCTGGCGGGCAACGAGCGTGGTGCTGACACATCTTCAGCTAACAGGCAGACGCGTATGTATAACACATTATCTTTACAATCTATAGAAATCCCACTGTTGGACAAGAGATAACTTATCGTCATCATCACAGCTCATGTGTTCCACTGCTGAAGAGGCCTGAGCCTCTGGCACAACAGGAGGGAAATTGTCATATCTGAGCAGCGAATCAGACGTGGTGGTATAGGGTTTTATTTAGAGTTTTCCTTCTCTTGCATAGATGTTATCTACATATTACAATGCCTTATTCGTCTTTTACGACACCCACGGGCAAGAGAAGGGGTAGTGAATTGTATTCTTCTGTACATCTTAAAGGAGGAGGTTGTCTCGATTTTAGTGCTTTGTTTGATATATCTTGTTCCATCCATTATAATTTTCGTGAACGAAACTTGTTCCGTGTAGTGACATAATAAGAATACAATTCGCCACCCTCACTTTTGCCTGTGGGTGTTGTAAAAGACGACTAAGGGATATCTTACGCATATAACAATGCAAGAGAAGGGAAACTAGGAATAAGACCCTATACCAACTCGCCTGACCAGCGTGGATATAGTAGATCAATTTCTCTCTTAATATGGAGGAGGCTCGAGCCTAGTAGTGGAACATATATGAGCTGTGATGAATGATGAAAACACTTCTTTTTGTTTATTTGACCTCATAAATAACAAAATATTTATTATCAGGCATGGAGAGTGCGGAGATCAACAAATCGCTATTGGCGCTAAAGGAGTGTATTCGAGCGTTGGGCATGAAGGGCAACAATCACCTACCGTTCCGTGTATCGAAGCTAACGCAAGTATTGCGCGACAGTTTCATCGGCGACAAGTCGCGTACATGCATGATAGCAATGGTGTCGCCGGCGCTGTCTTCATGCGAGCACTCACTCAACACCCTGCGGTATGCGGACCGCGTCAAAGAACTGGGCACGGCGGACCCGAGCCAGCCGAGCGCGAGGCGCGCCGACGATCCGCCTGCCGATGTTGATATGGAACCCGCACACGACCTTGCACATTTGCGCTCTCTCAATGTAAATATATACTTATTAATAATGTTATAAATGCTGTGTGGTGGAGTGGTAGTATTTGTATACTGGTAGTATTTATATCCTTCATTATTCATAGGTGTCGCAAAATACGACAGATAGCTGGGATGGATAAAATCAGGTTGATGATGCTGATTAAAGAGATATATAAGATTGGATGCATGTTTATTACTTAATCACGCCAGGTCGACTGAAGCGATCTGAATGTAATTTGGCTCACCCTGACAGATAGATATAGGCTAATTCATATCCCGAAAAAAAAATGTGGTTCCAGTGGGATTTTATTGCCAAAATTTATACTAACGCGAACAAAACCGCGAGCTCATCTACTGTTATAAACCCCCTATCTTCTCATCCGCTCATCTTGAAATTTCGAAAAACATGTAAGACAGGAAAAATATGGGGTGTCTTTTATTCTCGAAAAGTTACTGATCCTGAGAAATGGAAAATTTATTGATAAAATATATATAAAAGCAAGCATAGCGATAGAGCTAGTTAGTCCCTTTAATCATACTTTTAATTATCTGCGTACACATGTCTGACTGCGCTACAAGGTATCTGTGAGGTCTGTAACTCTATGTAACCGCCAGATGAAAAGTTATAATCTAGGTCAAGTTGTAAAAACTTACTGTAGCTACCATCTGTACAGACCATTAAAAACTATTAAAAGTGATTTGTTTCAAAAAAATTCTGCTATTTAAAATCTGTCTCGAAGGACCACCAATTATAAAGTTAACATCTACAAACAACTAATACTATTAGTTATAACGTGTGTTATATATACTGAACTGCAGTTTTAATATTGCGCCTAATTTTAACAGGAGGGTGACATGTCAGCGGAGATGTACACGTTCCACGAAGCGATAGACGAACTCCAACGCGCGGAGGAAGAGGTACTGGACAATCACAAGGCTATCTCGGATTACCTGCAGCATTCGCTCACACGCGTTAACCAGCTGCTCGCCATCACCAGGGACGTCGATTACGATCAGGACGGTCAGTATAATTTATATATCATAATTATCATCGCAGGGTTTGTATATCTTCATAAGAGGGGCAGAATCTTTGGTTTTTACCAGTTTAGTGGCAGGATATGCTGCTGACAGTTTTCAGCCTGCAGCCATATATTATCTGATACCGTCTGGTCAACAATTATATTCCCAAGGAGGGTTATATCAGGCCGGTGCCTGGTCAGAAAACGTGCCAAAATTTGCCGAATATGTAATATGAAAGAAGATTACATATTGAGTCAACTCCAAAAAATTGGAATAAGAGCAGATTGTTGACGAGACATAAATGTGCTGGCTGGATCGGGTTAGTGTTGCAGAAAATCGACATCTAAATAGAGCTATTTTCTTATAGAGTTATGTATTCTGTTAGCCGATTTTTGTATTGTCAAAACAATGGAATGGAGCAGAGCTTTGCTTGCAGGTTCTAATAAAAATGTTGATTGAATTATATGTTCTAAAATTACAAAACGAACACTGAGGAGAACAATTGCATTTTTTGTGCCATTTGAATTAGCTTTAAATGTACACGCATTTTCAATCTACAAACGACTCCCGATAATTTGAATCTCGATAGTTTTGTACCCGTTCCCTTGAAAAATACTCAAATTGAATAAAATCAATATTAATCGGTCCCCTCGATAATTTGAAGTCGTAGAAAGTGTCTTGTTCGACAACATACAAAATTTGAACTTCAGGTTCCCTACTCTCTATAATTTGAAGAGTTTATCATTCACAAATATATTTTTACATGTACCGTCATGTCGATTATTTACATAAATGAGATATGAGTGTGTTAGCATTTCGCGTAATTACACATTAAAGTCGCTCACTCAATCGAATATTAAGGACTTCTATTTTAAATGAACATTTATGAATAATTGGACAGATGTTAAAAATAGTAAATTAATAATTTGATCAAAATCTTGTTTACTTAATTTTTTTCTCTGACTCTTGGTTATATAAACTCTTGGTAAATTGAAAACTTTGTCTGGCTCCTTGAGTTCCAAATTATCGAGAGTTACTGTATATGTAATTTGCTCAATGAGCAGTATATGTATAGTGTGTGCTGCTGCTTATTGGTGTGTTTGTGTGTGTGTATGCATGTACAGGCGCGCGACACTCGCGAACGAAACGTCTGCGATACCTCGCGAGCTACGGCATTGGCACACCGCGTCACAACCGACGGACGTTAGGTTTGCACTTGAACAAACAACATTACAGTTACATGCTATCTCATGCAACATTTAACATTCATATCTAATGCTAGTGAGAATAATTTCAATATTAAATAAAATGTCCGTTCAAACCATGTTAATTTAAAACTTTTTATTCGAAGCAGTTGCGTTTACGTCGCGGATTAAAATCAGTAAATCAGCATTGACCTAACACAATTTAAAAAATCAACTGTCTCTAGCAAACTCCTTTGAAAAAACAAATCAACATTCACTACAAATATGCCATGATTTATTAAATCAATGTTTGCTTTAAACATATTTTTAGGTTTATTTTTCTAACCATGAGATTAAAAAAAATCAACATTCACACGTCATGATTGCCAAAAAATTTACATTAATTTTAAAAATGTCATGATTAAAAAAATAACTTTAAAAATTCATCCATTTCCATTGACACTTCAACCTTTAAAAAGTCTTTAAAATGTAAATAAAAACATTTGTGGAATATAAATGCAAACCTCATATAAAAATTTAAAAAAGATATATTATTAAATATGGCGCAGATTACACCACTATTATTGCGTCTGTCTCTTTAATTATATTCAAACCAATATAAATTAACAATCACGCCGATCATTACATTGCCAACGCTGTAGCTCATTGGGTAATCGGTATAATATTTATAGATATAATTATTAACTACATACTTAGGTGGGCTCTTCAAACATCTGTTACACAATAGAAAAGCAATTGTAAAATTATTTACTTTATTTTTACAACACTTGAAATAACAGATCAATATGATGAGAATTACGAAAATCATATGTGTGAAATAATGGATTAATTTTGTACGATTATTAAAATTACAATCATTTTGACATTTTGTAAATTAGTTACTGTTTTCATTATTTTTAAGGCGTTCTCTTTGTTATCTACAATAACTTTTTTTTAATGTTTGTAATTAAAGGACGATGTACCAATGCATAATATTAACTCCTCACGCGCCAAACATCGCGGCGCTCTCGAGTGCCCCACGCGCTTGGGTATATTGAAAAAAGTTCAGTGAATTTTTATGATTTTACGTAAACTATTATTGTTGCTATATGACAAGGAAATATGAAATAAAATATATAATAGCTTTTGATTGGTTGATTTAAATAAATGTATTAAAAGTAATTGCTAATTGTAAAGTATTTTTTTGGGTCAACGTGTGTCCCAAAAGCGCTTTGAGCACTTTTTTTTTGGGTCAAATGGTGTCCCAAAAGCGCTCCAGGGGTTAATGCATATATTTTTATAAAAATATTTTAATCGTGTTTCCGTCGTAGTAATTGCAATAAACAGGATTGTATTAGACAATATTATGGTCAATATTTGGTTTTGACATTTATATCATTTTCTTTTTGACATACGAAATATTTTGTGATAATGTGATTTTGGTATCATAGTTAACTTGCTTGCTTATCAAACTACTAAACATTATTATTAAAATTTATGATGACTAGCCTCACCCCAAATCAGCTTAGCCAATAATTAATTTTACTAAGAAATACGAAAAGAGATTACTTCGCCATTAACTTAATTACAGTTAAACATTTACTACAATTTTCTACTCTAATCTACAGTTTTACATCTAGTGACGGAGTAAGAATATAATTCACAACCCCATCTCTTTTACCCATGGATGTCGTAAAAGGTGACTTAATGGATAAGATGTGCAGAAAATAGCATTGCAGGAGAAGGAAAACTCCTCTGAGCAGTCTGGTATATTTGGTCAATTTCTCGTTCATTATAAGGGGAGAGTCCAGCATTGGGACTTGTATGATGAAGTATTACAAATTATTGAAGTGTTATTTTGTTCATTACAGCATATGCTACACAATGGGAGGAATTATTGAACGAGCAGTTAGCAGTATTGGCGCAGTCACGCGATCTGGTCGCCGAGTTCCGCGCCAAAATGCAACAGGAGGAACATATCTCGCGACGCATTAATCCACCCACAAGGCATCATTAGTACTGTTCCCTTTTACTCCTTGCCCACACGGCACGTAGCGTCGATATAATGGTATTTAACAACGTTCAGTTTTTTACTGTGAATAGACCTGAACTAAACATGTTTTTTTATACAGGGTTATAAACTTCCTGGTCAATATTTTGAAGGACATTTTGGCATTTATGAGTAGGCATAGCAAATTATATCTTTCGTTTCCAATATTACATTTAACTAAAATTGTGTTACAATGTAATGTGTCCAAGCATTTAATAAAAATACGCATTTAATGTTACTAAATAAAACATTCAAACGAGTAATCGATTTAATGAATTCGAACATCATCATTTGCCTGCCCTTATCCCACGCTAAGTAGGGTCGGCACAACATGTACTTACCTTCCATAACCTCCTATCGGCCGTCATATCTGCACTCACCCTTTTCATACGCTTGTCCTCATTCACACAGTCTATCCATCTCTTTTAGGGGCTCCCACGCTTCTTTCGTCCATCCACATTCATATCGATAACCCGCCTTGTCACATGGCTTTCATCCCTCCTCATCACATGTCCATACCAAGACAACCTCGCGCTCCTAATCTTCTCTATCACTGGTGCTACTTTCAGGCTTCCCCTAATATACTCATTTCTTATCTTATCTAACCTTGTGACCCCACACATCCATCTTAGCATATGCATCTCTGTGGCATGCAATCTTCTCTCATCCGTCTTTTTCAATGCCCAACATTCAGATCCATACATAGCAACAGATCTGATGACACTCTTGTATATTTTCCCCTTAAGTTTAAGGGGCATCCGTGCATCGCAAATTGTTCCCGAGACCTGTCGCCACTTCATCCATCCTGCATTCATTCTACGATTTACCTCCCGGTCGATGTTGTCGTCGTCTTGGAGAAGGGAGCCTAAGTACTTAAAGTCGGAGCAAACCGGTAGGGGTATCCCATCTAGGCCAATGTGAGAGAATTGGGAAGAGTCACCAAAGCTGCAGAACAGATGTTCAGTCTTGGTGCGGCTGATCCTAAGGCCTACTCTCTCCAACCTCTCCCGCCATTTCTCCAGTCTACTCTGTACTCCAGCTGCCTCTTCTCCAACGAGGACAATGTCATCTGCAAACAGCATACTCCACGGTGCTTCCTCCTGTATGTCTGATGTCAGAGCATCCATCACCAGGAGGAACAAATAAGGGCTTACGGCCGAACCCTGGTGCAAGCCTACAGTGACACTGAACTCATCAGTGACACCGGCTTCGGACCGGACATAATGAATTCGAACATGCCACCCCTAAAATTTTATGTGGCATTTTGAAAATTTCTTCAGCTTTACTGGATTGGATTATACAGAAGCTTATTTATTTGACTACTGCATGCATATCTGAGCTTAAGTTTATTTATTAATAATTATTGATTCTGTTTGTTTCAATTAATAAGAAATATATATGTAAGAATTATTTTATTTGTTAGTGAATCGAATTTATATTTTATTAGTCGACGCTACGTTCCGTGCGCGCGAATTAGCTCGCAGCCATAAAATGGCGGCCAATATGGCGGTCGAACTGTCACAATATCACCACAATAGATGGAAATTACAGTGTGTATAAATATTATCAGTATTGACTGAAATTCCACGTTGGACGATGCAAGTGTGTAGCTGGCCTACTGTATAATCGCTTACTTATCATTTGCCCGCGTTTTGAATATGATCGTGTTGTGACGTTTCGTTATTATATAGCTAAGTTTACCGAGGTATGACCCGTTGCGTCGTTGATAACGAGATTGAGGCTATACTACGAAATTCGAACAAAGACAGATTCATTCAAATTCAAACAAAGATACATTGATAATTTTGATTCCTAATATCAAAATTTTGCAGAACCTACGTTTGTTTCAATCTGAAATGTTAACCTTCGAATTTGGTAGTAGAACCTTATATTTAATCACTAATTCTAAATCCGCCGTCAACCGACCAGTGACACGTTTACAAGCCATTTTGACGTGTATTTTTAACTCAATAACGTCCAAAATCGCCTATGGTACAGTCGTGTTGTCGTACGTTCCTGTATGAGACCAAACGTGCCGTTACGAGTATCGATAGTCGTGTATCTTTAGTTCCTGTAATAATTGTGATTACAGCACTAAAGTCTAGAAGGTTGTAACTCATTTATTGAACAGTTTGGAAGTATCAAGTTCGCCGTTATTGTTGGTTGTCAATAGGCGAGATCGCACCCTTGACAGAGATACAAATATACATGTTAGATATCGATACGTAAATTTATCGATCGAAATCTGACAATCGAATCGTTTTAATTATAAGATGCGAGACATTACACTATTATAAATCAGTTATTCTGGATCCATTAAATCCTCGCTAATGGCCTATTGTCCTATTGTAAATAGTTTTATATAATGAAAGACTCGGTAGTGCAAACATACAGTAAAAGTGAACCCAATGTTTGCGAGTGATTTTTCGTTAGCGTAACGAGACTTCTCTATGGCAAATTCTTGTTTTAAAAATTTAAACAGTGCTAGTTACGCCGATGATTTTTAAACATGATGACAGCTGTCAAAATTGTCAAAATCGATTCTATCATGGCGACACTGGCTCTTGTGCATTACTTTAGCCATCTTATCATTTGAAATGATAAGTTTAACGATTTTGATAGATAAATACTGTATTGCTGTGATTAGTTTTCATGACAAAATTGTTTATATTATATGGTGACTTTACAGAGTATTCTGAAATGTTGTGAAATAATTGTTTAATAATTAGATGTTTGAGTTGTAAATTACATTTTTTTTAATATCTTGCATAGCAAAAGGACACCGTTTCAAATCTTAAGTGATCCTTGTATGATAAGTATAACAAAACGTGATTCATTGACATAACTTTTGCATAAAAATCGCTTGTTACTCTGTTAATATAATATTACTAACTATTGTGAAAACAAGTGGAGATTCATTCATTTTAAACTTTTCGCATTTGTCGTGTTTAATTATTGTGATCTGTAGTGTATAGAAAATTGTTAAAAGTACTACATATATATATTTTTAAATGAAGTTATAATCAGCGCTAAACATTTCTTGTGGACAAAGTTGGTTTAATTTGTACCATATTCTGTTATAGTGTTGCTTGAGATCACTACATAAAAATCATTTGGTAATATTTTAAAATTTAATATAAAACATTCCAAACTATTGACATTTATTACATACTATTTTTAAAGAATGACGATTGAAGAAATCTTGTTTAAAAATGAAACGATGGCATTTATTTGTATTGGCACAAAACTTTAAGACTTTGACTATGTATACATAACTTTCCAAGTTCTGCAACATGTAAGTAAAGTTATATCATGACTTATACAGATTTCAATAATATTGTATAACATATAATACCATCATTTATATATAAAATACTGACTATTCCTATTTATGGTGCTTTCCTGTTAGACTTTTAGACAAGGCATGATATAACTCTAAATAGGGCTGCATGTTAATGTAACATCAAATATATGGAAAAGGGAGCTCTTTGTTGTGAATATACTACTAGAACATTCGTTCTGAATATGCGTCATGAGAATGTATGTCATGAATATGCGTCACGAGATTATAAAGCATGAATATGCGCCATGAGAATATATGTAATGAATATGCGGTGTGAGATTATAAAACCTGAATATGCGCCATAAGAATATATGTCGTGAATATGCGCCATGAGATTATATATCATAAATATGCGCCATGTCATGAATATGTGTCATGTACTAATTGTCAGCAATCGACGTAAATTTTGTTAAAGCAGAATGGAGCATAGCTCTGTCTGTATTAATGTACTTCTTTCACACGGGTTATACTGTGGTGTTTGTGACCAGGCCTTTTACTACATCAAATGGCTGTATATAAAGGTCCCAGTGAATTACACGACAAACGGTGAGATAAATTTCTACGCGCAGATGTTATACTTCTACCACTTTTTATTGTAACTCATTGAAAAACCGACGCCGTTTAAAAATCGTAAAACTGTTTTTCTTTTAATATTATTAATAATAAAAATAGTAAAACTACTTAAAAAGCTATATTATGTAAGTTTTTCAAGTCAGTACATTATAATTGTTCATTATTGTTTTCTTTTTTTTTATATTCTTATTTATTATGTTGTGATGATACGCGATTATATTTGTTTATTGTGACGTCACTTATCAGCTTGCAACTCGGCGATTCCCGATCTTTGCTCCATTCTAGAATTGCATATTCCAATCTAATAAGAGTATATTTAAATATTAGAATGGAACACGGAACGTGATACCCATTCCATATTAATTTTTCGTTTGTAACTACAATAATAACAATAATAAATAAAAATAATCCGACGTTGTTTGTGGTTTAAATATTCTCTCATCTGGTGCTAACTTTAAACGTGCTTTTGACATCCTAAGTTCGATATATGCTCACAGTTGTTTTAAGACCTCATTCAAGATAGTAGAACTAAATCTATAGAAACAGCCATCCAAGAACTGTGAGACATTTACTTGAGAATTGTATTGTATCTACCGTCGCCTTATAGTGAAAACTATATGCGAACTTAGAGGATTACTCTACATAGGAATATTCCTAATTATGACAAATCTTTTGCATACATTGCAATAGACAGATTCTTGCGACTTCTTACAACATATTAAAAACTACAAAATTTTCGTGGAAAAAAATTGTATATTTATTTCCCGGGGGTTTTCCCTATATAGCGACGTTAGGTTGGACACAAACGTACATTTTCCTGATTAGGAATTCAGATTCGTACATATTTAATGTTCAACAAGGTGCACACGTTCTTACTATTTCTGAGCGGAAAACCTGATTTTGATTTAAGAAAATGGATGTATGCGCTAGTCACACGGAATTCCGAATCTGAATTCCTAATAAGGAAAATAAAGTGTGACCAACCTTATTCGAGTGTTGCCAGCCCATATATCAGACCGATCCTTTTTAATGATAATAATGTATACTATATAGCTTACAATGTTATTAGATAGCGCTTATTAATTAAATAAAATCGGTACACTGCATCAGTGTTACTGTGCCGATGTTTGAACTGAATAAAATCTCTCTTTAATTATTATTATTTTCTTTTTAAATTAATTATTTGTATTATTATCGAGATTAATCCGCGTTGTATGAGTTTTGTATAGGTGTGGAGTAAATGGACAAGTGTCGAGTCCGAGTCATTACGCTCGGCTGTCTAGTTAAATGCTTTTTTTATAAACATTATTTTTAACATCGCACACTATAATAAATTAATCGGATATTGATTTGAATGTGTTTTATTTGTGTTTATTATTTCTTCTAGTTATTATACCCATATTCATCACCATCGTCTCGGTCCATACACGTGGGGGCTCGGGGCCCATCAGTGGGAGGGAAATTGACCTGCTATGTCACGCTGGTCAGACATATTGGTATATGGTTTTGTTTCGAGTTTTCCTTTTCTTGCATAGCATAGGTAGTTTATATCTATGCAAGAGAAGGAAAACTACCTATTGGTGATGTGAAATACAAGGTGTAGCTGTCTGAAAAGTGTTGTGATTTTAATTACTGCGTGGCGTTAATGTTCAACTGTGGATAATGAAATATAGAAGGATGGATGGATAATATTAAATTACTCTGATCAAGCGGCATCAACAAAATATATATTATGTATCGGGGGGCACGGCAGTGCCCCCGCCAAGTCGAGCGCGAAGCAAACACTGCCGTACCATCCTTTACTGGAACCATTTCGCCGCATTTTCAGGCCCCTATTTGAGAACCTCTGGATAAGACCAGAACGCAGAAATTTTCGTCATCCAGTAAGCTATAAAATCACACTTAAAATAAAAAATTTCAAGTCTGTAAGTCATTTAGTTCCGAAGTTAAGCGAAAGCAAAGTTTCGCATTTATGACACTCGCTCATGATCATCAAAATAGAACTAGTACTTCCCATAAACTCAGAGAGCTGAAATTTGGTATAGAGTTAGGGTTTAATGGCCACATAAAGGGAAAACTATAAAAATTAGGATAATCGAAGATCTGGAGTACCTGATGACCCTTATTTGAAAACACAAGAGCCCAACCAAATTATTAAAGATCGACATATCGCCTTTACAAAAAATATTCAACTTTGTTTGCCTCTTCATTTGATGTCAAAAATCGAAGGTCTGAAGTATCTGATGAAGAACCCTCAGCTGTATTAGAGATATGGTAATGGCCCCTTCCACTATTTGGTACACAAAAGAAAAAAAAATGTGTCAAATATGAAAATCTAATAAAATAAATCAATATGCCCACGTTTCTACAAAAAGAAATGAAATCCCACCAAAAACATTCCGTAAAAAACTAGCCAAGTCTCGATGGAGCGGGGAGCTGCTTGTTTATATCTAAAAAGTAATGAAATCTAGAGAAAGTCGTACCAAGTCTAAGGTTCCTTGCTGCGATTTCTTTATTATTATAGTTAATATTGTGTGACTTGGCCGTTGAACATTCTTTATACGTTAGTGGGTAGAAGTCAATTTTGTTTACACGTAATGTTATATTTGCCTATGTTTGTTAAGCGAGATATTAGCCCAGTATGGGTGGTATTGGTAATTGGACGCTAGTGTCTCATTTTAGGCTGTTGTTGATTGTACAACACATGCATACAGCATTGACATGTGCAAATTATTCGCCATGTCGGTTCTGGCGACAGATTGGTGTAATGGTGTCATGAAGGACCTGATTTTGTACCCTTGTGTACCCTTCAACGGCCAAGTCACACAACATTAACTATAATAATAAAGAAATCGCAGTAAGGAACCTTAGACTTGGTACGACTTTGTCTAGATTTCATTACTTTTTAGATATAAACAAGCAGCTCCCTGCTCCATCGAGACTTGGCTAGTTTTTTACAGAATGTTTTTGGTGGGATTTAAAACTACGGATTTTATCACGTTTATATTTGATTTTTAATCGCCCGACGTTTCGAACACAAAGTGTTCAGCGTTCATGGTCAACGGGCGGACTAAGATGTCTCACGTTCAGCAAGTCATCGTTATTACAGATATTTATAATTATCTACCCGATACAGAAAATTAGTTATTAAACATTGACCCACATTTTGATACTTTTATATGATATTTATTTTACACCTCAGCGTAGTGATTAAGATACTGTTCCAGTGTTTGGGGTTCGATTCCTATATAGGACAGTATTTTGTGCGCTCCGCAAATTGTTGTTCTGGGTCTGGATGTAATTTGAGTACGTTAATTGTGTTTGTAGTCGCCTACTATACAAGAATTATTTTGTTATTGCAAGGTGTCTTGAAAAGAACTAAGCGCGAAGAAAAGAATTCGCAACTAAGCAGTTTATAATATCAAACTGCTGGGCTCGAGCCTAGGGACACGAAAATCGATACTTTTAGATATCGAGTACTTTTTTTCGTTACCGATACTTTTGTACTCAATACTTTTTGGCAATGAGTACTTTTTTTACTCAATGAGTACTTTTTGGCAGGTATCGTACCGAATAAATAGTAGTGAGTATCCATGTAAAACTTGACCTTACAGCTTCTAGTTATAGTAACGCCATCTAGTTCAAACCTAATGAACCTTCTAAAAATGTGGCTCGCAATATTTAAATCTGTTCACAGACGATAAAATTTCCTAAAAAAAAGGCTTATCACGACACAGATTCCGGGAAAAGGACTCGGTACTCAATACTTTGGGATATCGATACTTTATTGAGTACGATACTTTTTCTTCGATACTACTTATGAGTACAGTAGCGATACTTTCTGTTCGATATCGTGTCCCTACTCGAGCCTCCCTCACTTTAGGAGGAATATTCATCTATAATATCACGCTGGTCAGATGTATTGGTGTAGGGTTTTATTTCGAGCTTTTCTCCTCATGCATAGGTTTTATATGCATATTGTGAACAATTCACCGACGATTTTTGTTCTGTCATTGCACGGCAAATATCTTGTTAGGAATTCAAATAGCGATAGTAATACGATATACAATGTTGCCAGTGTAGCATTATTCTTCGAAGATAGGGACTGTACCGGTGGTCCGCCTAATTGGTCGTGTATAGGAAGTTATGGAATTGTACGCCATTCTTCTTCTGCTTCTTAGTTAATGGCAATGAGCTACAATAATATGAACTATTGGTGCCAGTGTCGAGTATATTGATTATTATTCACGTCTTTAGTCTTAGTCTTTCAGTCAGTCGTTAGCATGACTTGGTGCTGATACAAGTCATGCGTCTCAGGAAATTTGGGCAGAATGTCAAAATGCACGTAATTCACTATTATATCATTTTCACTACATTTCAGAATTTTATCTGCATTATATTACATAAAATATCAGCAAAATTATTGAATACAACACTTTAAAACACTAAAATAATGAAAAGAATATAAAAGCGCTACATAACATTTTGACATTCGCGTCAAAAGTTACGCCATTCTTTCTATCACCACGACCGCAACGGACGGTTAGGGATGCAACATCGCTCATAAAAAACATCGATGTTAGGATATCGATGTTTTCAAAAGTGAAACATCGATGTTTATGGACGATACATCGATGTTCATGAACGATATATCGATGTTAGGAAAACATTGAACAAGACGACAATACACGATATATCGATGTTACTAAGGAATAAAATTCTCCGCACAAATTTTGATGAGCTTTCTTTTTTTTTTAGGAAATTTGTCGGATGTTTTAACATACAGCAGGAGGACATCGTGATGTTACGACTAAGAAATGAAATCCTCCGGCGATTTTGATGAGCTTTTTGTTTGTTTTGTAGGATATCCATGTTCAAGATAGGCAACGGTGAATTGTATTCTTATTCCGTCACCACACGGACGATCTATGGTATATGATACGATAAACATCGTTCTTCAACGACGATGTATCGTCGATGTTTTGGTTTCAACATCGATGTTTTTCTTGCATGGAGCGCGACCGGACCATAGCCCGTCTCCAAAAAAAAAAATAAGAGTAGACATTGGTAACTATAGTACCGTGCCCTGCTCATTAAACATAACATGAATTTTTCACATTTTCCCATTGTTTCACATAGCAATGATTTTTCTATAATTGCTGCTATTATAAATAATGTTTGCTTTGTTTCAATTTATATTCCTCGCCCATCGTCTGTTATATTTACTGAAATTAATAATATTTTATCCAATATACCTAAACCTATTGTTATACTTGGGGATTTCAATTGCCAACATCATTCTTGGGGTAGTACATCGAATTATTTTGGTAATTTGATTTTAAATTTATTAGATAGACATAATCTTTGTTTAATTAATTCGGGATGTAGTACTCGTCGGTCTGCGCCTCATGAAGGTATTAGTGCTCCCGACTTATCTATCTGCTCAAATAATTTGGCTTCACAGATATCCTGGCGGTGTCTTCCTTATTCATACGGTAGTGATCATTATCCGATTATTGTCTCTTTCCCTTCCATTAAAACTTCACGCTCAATCCCCCACTCTCCTCGCCTTAGATATAAATTAGCCAATGCTGATTGGAATACTTTTAAAACATCTTTAGACAACGAAATATTGCAGTTTCCAGAGTTAACGTCGGCCAACATATTTGAATGTGCGGAAGCTCTCTCTAAGGCAATGATTAAAACTGCTAACGATACGTTCCCTATCAAAAATGGAGCTTTAGGTATTATTCCGTCTCCACCGTGGTGGGATAAAGACTGTTCAGACGCAATTAAAAGACGCAAGCAAGCAGAAGCAAAATACTCCCGATTTTCTACCAATGAAAACTTTGATAATTTATCTGCTATCATTACGGAAACCCGTAAATTATTTAAAAAGAAAAAAAATTCAAAGCTGGCAATCATTTTGCACATCAATCTCGCCTGATATCTCATCTACTGTAGTCTGACAAAATATCAGAAAATTTAGATCTGCTTTCAAAGAATCTTCTCCAACATCACTGCCTACCGACTTGCAAATGCAATTTTTAAATAAATTAGCTCCTCCGTTTGTCCCTGAAAAAGTCATGCTTTCATGTTTTGTTAAAATTTCAAATAACCTATCAGGTTTAAAATAGTTTAAATGCCCCGTTTTCAATTACTGAACTTAAGGGCGTATTAGCTAAGGTAAAAGATTCTGCACCTGGTATGGATGGTATTCCGTATTCTTTTGTCTCACATGCTACAGGTGACATTCTTTTTTATTACCTTAACATGATAAATACTATTATGATAACTGGCAAGATACCTCCTTCGTGGCAATCCCAATTAGTGTTACCAATATTGAAGCCTGGTAAAAGTTCAACTTCCGTGTTATCATACCGCCCGTCTCTTCTGTTCTCATGAAAATTACTGAACATCTGGTCAAAAACCGTCTGGAATGGTATACTGAAAATAATAATTTATTATGTGAAAGTCAATTTGGATTTAGGCGAGGGAGAGGTACTAGTATTTTCGATAGTATTAGTATTTTCGTAACCGATATTCATTTGGCTTTTTCAGTCAATGAATCTGTAGTAGCCACTTTTATAGATATTGCTTCTGCTTATGATAATGTTATTTTATTCATTTTATACAAAAAACTAATTTTATTAAATATACCCGTTATTCTTTCGAATTTTATAATTAATTCTTTATTAGATCGTCATATTTATTTAGAAGGTTCTTTAAATGAATATAGAGTGGTAAATAAGGGACTCCCACAAGGGTCCGTACTGAGCCCTATTCTTTATAATATTTATACTTATGATTTAAAATCTTGCCTGGACTTGAATGTTAGAGTACTTCAATATGCAGACGACTTACTGTTATATCATTCGCATCAATCTATTGATCAATCTTGTAAATGCTTATCTTATTCTCTTAAGAATCTAAAATGTTGGATGGATGCCAATGGCTTAGAAATTTCCCCTGATAAAAGTACTGCCGTGTTATTTACAAGGTCGAGGCTTCCTCCACCTATTAACATTTATTATAATGGTAATTTAATAAGTTCACAAAATAGTATAAAATTTTTAGGAATTATTTTAGATACGAAACTTTCTGGTATTGCTCATTGTGATTACATTGTGCCAAAATGTGAAAAATCTCTTAACATTCTAAGATGCCTCTGCGGTGTCTGGTGGGGTGCTCACCCTTACTCGTTGAAGTTACTTTACAATGCACTCATTCGAAGTATTCTTGATTATGGTACATTTCTATTAACCCGCGAGCACTCGCGCTATGAGCATTTTGCTCACAGTAAATTTAAAACACGCGTCATTTTGTCAAAATTATGCGTACGGACATCGTTCATTCTGTAGCTGAGTTTTAACCCCTCTCCCACCCCTGGATACAGTTCACTTTTCGCCAGTGTGCGCTAGTCGCTCGTACGAGGAGGTTTGTTGTGTCGTGTACCATCATCGGCGTTTTGCTCATCGCGCGGGTGTCAACGTAAGTACTTTATTCTTCATAACTTATTTTTTGTTTTCATCATATCGATAGTTTTGTTGCTACTTTTATGTAATATTATGGTTTTAAATTACCGTCTTAGAACACTATTATGTATTTTTATTATAGATGGATCGAAGAGATGAAAGCATTTTGGCGTGGTTGATGGAAGAAGATTTGGAAGACATTGAGGACCCGTCTTTTAGGGCCGATGATATTGAAAGCGATCGAGGCAGTGAACACAGTCATCATTTCACTGACACCGAACAATCTTCATCGGCAGTTGAAGGTGAGGTTTCTTCAATATCATTGGGGAATCAGCTGTATTACGTAGGCAAAGATAGGAGTACAAAGTGGAACTATAATCCGATTCGATCTAATGTGAGGACAAGAGCTCACAATATTGTCGAAAAACAACCTGGGGTAAAGCCAGTGGCTAAAAATATTAACACTATAATGGAATGTTTTAACCTTTTTGTGAGTGAAGAAATGCTGATTGATATAGTTGGCTTTACAAATACCCACATCAGGAAAATTAAGGATCAATTTTCAAGGGAGAGAGATTGCAAAGAAATTGATATTGTAGAACTAAAAGCCTTTATTGGTATTTTGTACATGGCTGGTATAAAAAAATGAATCACCTGAATTTGAAAGAGATGTGGGACAAAGATGGCACGGCCCCTGATATTTTTAGAGCTGCAATGAGCCGCAATAATTTCCTTTTCATTATGAGAGCTATAAGGTTTGATGAAATAAACTCTCGCTCGGAAAGGGCAAAGTATGACAATATTGCTGCAATTCGTGAATTATTCGAATCTTTTGTCGTAAAGTGTCGAGCCAATTACCAGGTTGGAGAAAACGTCACTATAGACGAAATGCTGGAATCGTTCCGAGGACGATGCAAATTCCGCATGTATATAGCAAACAAACCAGCTAAGTATGGTATAAAAGTATATGCCTTGTGTGATTCAAAGAATTTTTATACAAGTAACTTAGAAATTTACCCGGGAAAGCAACCAAACGGTCCATACAAATATGATAATACTGTATCTGCAGTTGTGAAACGTTTATCACAAGATATTCTGAATACAGGCAGAAATATTACGGCTGACAATTATTTTACATCAATTCCACTGGCTGATGAATTACTAACTGCACGGACTACTATCGTAGGTACACTCAGAAAGAATAAGAGAGAAATTCCACCATTTTTTCTTGACATCAAACAAAGACCAAAACCTAGTAGTATCTTTGGTTTTCACAAAGGCAAGGTTTTGGTGTCTTATGTACCAAACAAAAAGAATAAAAAAAATGTTCTTATAATAAGTACACTTCATAACGATGACCGAATCGATCCAACTACTGGCGCTAACGCAAAACCCGAAATGATCACTTACTATAATGAAACAAAAGGAGGTGTTGATGTTGTGGATCGACTGAAAGAAGAATATTCTGTAGCAAGAGTAGCATGTAGATGGCCGCTGAGATTATTTTTCACGATCTTAAACATAGCCGGAATCAACAGTCAAATCATTTACAAGGAAAACACGAATATAATCATAACGCGCAGAGATTACTTGAAACAACTAGCTCTTCAACTAATACAGCCACATATCCAAAGAAGAAGCACCTTGCAAAACATTGCATATCCTCTACAGCAAGTGATTAAACGTTTTGTACCAGATTCTGAGATACCAGGAGAGGAAAAACCGAATGGAATCTGCGCGGTTTGCCCAAGACGCAAAAACCGCAAGACCAAAAAGTGCTGCATTTACTGCCAAAAATTTTTATGCACCGAGCATAGTCATATATTATGTGATATGTGTAAAACTCGCATATATGATGAAGATTAATTATTTCCACACTTTAAGTTTTTGTTTGAAAAGATTTTTATTTGTTTAATTTTTTCCTTAAGGCTGTCTTAGAAGACTGGCAAATTAGTTAGTATAATTGTTAATTAAAATAAAAAGGATTAATGTTGAAAAAGTTTTAAATATATGGTTTTTAGATTAAATAAAGTGTATTTTATTTATTAAAATAATAAAATATTAATATTATCTGGTAAAACCTGCATTTAATAACATTCATAAACGTGAGCAAAATGCTCTACGCGCGAGTGTCCGTGTAATTGCTAGAGGCGCGGGTGCTGGCGGGTTAATACCTAATGTTAATACTTTAAAGAGATTGGATAGGATTCAATCCAAATCTTTAAGAATTATATCTGGTGCTATGATGTCTTCCCCAAATAACACCTTACAGGTTGAATTAGTGGACCCTCCTTTGCATTTACGTCGTCAATATATATGCGATAAATTTTTATTACGATGTTTCCAATTTTCTAAACACCCATTACGTTTGAAACTTGAACAACTTCAATATCAGATCACTTCTTCCAGATTTTGGGCTCATAAACCCACCCCCTTATCTCATTAAAAGCTATCAAAAAGTTAATTCTCGTGGAGCGCCATTTTATCATTCTCCATCGTATTCGTTCTTTTGTGCACCTTTTGAATCCTTATCCATAGTTCCCGATATTCGTCTTAATTTAGGTATAATAAAATCTGATGCGTTAGCACCGCTTTCTTTTAAACACTCCGTTAATACTTACTGGAAGAACTGGCACTATATTTTTACAGATGCTTCTAAATCTGGGAGAATATGATGTGTCGGCGTAGGGCTTTATCATTCAAATTATAATATTGTACAAAAAATTAAATTACCGCCAGAATCCTCAGTTTTTACAGGCAAGTGTTTCGAATTATGAAAAGCAGTTAAATATATATTACTTATGAAACTTCAAAGTGCTGTAGTATTCTCTGATGCTAAGAGTGCACTACAAGCCTTACAATCTTTTCCTTTCTCGCGTAGAATTATTTCGCCAGTAATACTTCAAATTAGAAGTTTACTTTACACATGCGCACAAAAAAATATTAATGTTTCTTTTGTTTGGATGCCGGTGATCCGGTATTTCTGGAAATATCAGGGCAGACAATCTTGCAAATGATGCTGTGGAGTCTGGTGACATCTAACCCTATTTAAATTATTATAATGATCTGGCCGCTTTACTTACGTTATATCTAAAGGAATCGTGGGAAAAAGTTTGGTCGAGTAGTTGCCAGGTCAAAGGCAAGCTTTACTCTCTAGTTCAACCAAATATTCCAAATAAACCATGGTTTTTTAAAGCAAAACTTGGAAAACAGGCCACCACAATTTTAATACGAATGAGGCTTGGACATATGTGTATACCGACTCATCTTGCTAGACTAAATATCATATAATCTAACGTGTGTGAGTGTGGAGAAATTGGAGACGTTAACCATTTTTTTTTTTTTTTTAATTTTTTTTTTATGGGTGGGCTATGGTAAGCGCACGCGCGGTCCAATCCGTCCGGGGCGATGAAAGGACGGCGCGCGGGCCCATAACCCACCCGTACCCACGTCACCTCGTTGTTGGGCCGACCACCGGAGCAGATGTGACTTGTCGTCAGTGGTCGGCCCGACGGAATACCCTTTCGGGTATCCTCACCTCTCGACGTACTGGGACGTCGGTCGCCGTCGCGCGGTCAGCCTCTCCGCGGGTGACGGACAATTCCCCGGTCCGATCACCCGCGGCCTCGGCTAGGGCGGCATTAGGCGCAGATACTCGCGCCTGCGCCGCCCGAGTCGCCGGCGGCGGAACGTGTCGCCGAATAGGAGCTCTACTCGCACACGATCCGCCGCCTCCTTCCATGAGATTACGGCCTCATAGAAGGCGGCGACCGCGCCCCAGTTCCTGACGCTGACGAGCATCTCCCTGGCGATGGTCGGCAGCGCCAGGTCGGCACCGATAATTGCGACAAGTTCACGGCGATCTCCCTCCCATGCAGCACACTCCTCGAGCGTGTGCTGCGCCGTGTCCTCGTCGCAACTGCAGTGGTGGCAGGACGGTGTGCTCTCCCTCCTGACAATCTTGTGCAGGTACTTCCCGAAGCAACCGTGCCCCGTCAGCACCTGCACCAGTCGGAAGGAAAGCACCCCGTGCGTCCGCTCCAACCACTCCATCAGCACCGGCCGGAGGGCCTCGACGGTCCTGACACCGTACCAAGGACTCTCCAGCCGGACTGCCCAACGGGCAATTATTTCTCGGCGGGCGTCAACCCGCCAGGCGGTGATCTCATTGATGGAGACCGTGCCACCGCGGGCGCGCGTCTCCGACATCCGCCGATAAATGTCGGCGAGCATCTCCGCCTCCAGGTCCCACGGGGGGGTTCCGGCCAGGAGGCACGCTGCCTCCGTCACCACCGTGCGGTAACCCCGTATGGCCCTGATCGCCATGACCCTCTGTGGTCGCCACAGGAGGGCCCTAAGACGGACGGTCAGGGACCCCGCCCACACCGGTGCGCCGTACAGGGCCATCGACCGGATCACCCCCACGTACAGCTGTCGGCACGTAGCACTGGGTCCGCCCACATTCGGCATCAGCCGCGAAAAGGCGGACGCCGCGCCGACAAGCCGGGGAACAAGTCGATGGAGATGCTCCCGGAACCAAAAATGCCCGTCGAGCACCAGGCCCAAGTACTTCATGTGGGCCTGGATGCTGATGGTGACCGAATTCACGGTGATCGAAGTGCCGGCGGGAGGCCCGGCGGTACGGAGGCCATGGAACAAAAGGGCCTCCGTCTTTTCCAGGGCTACCCTCAACCCCAGCGCTTCGATCCGCCTGACAATCTCCTCGGTGCCGAGAGTTGCCAGGCGTGCCGCCTCCTCTAGCGTCCCACCCCGGGCTGTGACGAGTATATCGTCGGCGTAGCAAATTACGCCCAGCCCGGGTGGGAGGCTTCCTCTCAACGCCCAGTCGTAGCCGATGTTCCACAGGGTCGGACCCAGAACCGACCCCTGTGGGACACCGCACGTCATGGGCGTTCGCACAACGTCCCCTACTCGGTCAACGTAGAGGACGCTGCGCCCCTCCAAGTAGTCTGCCACCAGCCGCCTGAGGTACACGGGCACCCCGTGGTACCTTAGCCCCTCCCTGATGCAGCTGAATGGCAGACTGTTGAAGGCGTTGGCGATGTCCAGGGACACCGCCAACAGGACTCCTCCGCCGGTGACGGCCTCCGCTACCACGGCCTTCAGGCGCAGCAGGGCCGCGATTGTCCAACGCCCCCTCCGAAAACCAAACTGGGCGTCGGACAGATCGGGCCCAACCCCGACAAGGTGGAGACGTTAACCATATCATATTTTCTTGCTTTTTGTATGATCATACTGTATTATTCTCATCTTTGATTTCACTTAATATTCCACTTCCTACTTCCGTCCTAACACTACTTGCTTCTAATAATCTTGATATTTATAAATTTCTTGTGACTTTTATATCTGCAAATAATATCAGAATATTATATTTATGTATTTAATATATTCATATCATTTTCCTCATTTGCCATCCTTTGATATCCTAACATTTCCACCAGATTCCCGTTTATACGCTATCCTAAATTCCTATTATCAATAATTAAGATTCCTTAACTTCCTTAACATGTAATTGGCAAATACTCAAACCGAGTGGCCCAAAACCTAAGAAAAAAAAAAACTATAGTACCGCAACTGGTAAGTTAGTTATAGTGATTCCATATAGCGATGGGTAAAATTACAGTTGATACAGACCCGACTATGGGCATCCATGGGAGTTGTCGCCGAAGTACTACAAAACACAGTACATGGCGAATATGTTATATGTTAAACTCTGATATCTAAACAACAACACTTTATATACATGCCAATAGGTTCAGTTAGCTATTTCAATATATTGGCGCCGAAACACTGATTTCTCAGGTCGGGCATCTTTCACCCTTTAAATGGCCTCCTGCCTCTCTTAGTTATTTCAATATACTGGCGCAGAAACACAGATCTCTCAGGTCGGGGATCTTTCACCCCTTAAACGTCGGGGATCTTTCACCCCTTAAATCTCTCAGGTCGGGGATCTTTCACCCCTTAAACCTCTCAGGTCGGGGATCTTTCACCCCTTAAATGGCCTCCTGCCTCCCCTCACAGCCATCCCGAGCCTCGCTCTTACAATCTGAAATTTAGACATATCTGATTCTGTTCTCCGATATGCCCAAACTCGGTTTGCCGATATATTTGAATCTCGTATTTAAATATATCAACACTGATCTGCTTTCTGCTCTGAAATTCAGACACATCTGATTCTGTACTCCGATGTGCCTAAACTCGGTCTGCTAATATATGCAAATCTCGTATTTAGATATATTAGCACTGGTATCTCTCGCTAATACCTGATATACCATTACATTGAAATAGCCTCTGATAAACACTGGTACTTAACTATACTAGTGACTCATATAATTCGATCGAATATAATGTATACACAATAAAATATTACTCACGTGTTACTGTCACGACGACTGGCACTCAACTCTGCGACTGCCTCCTCTCGTTCGATCTTAGCCACTGCGCCACGGCAGCGCGCGCGCGCGCGCCCTTTGTGGGCCTAATATTCTTTGTTATTGTTACAATCTTGTGTGTTTACTCTCATATTACTTCGCTTTCGCGACAGGAGTATTTAAAATCCGCTGAAAGATCATAAGTATCGTGTGCCCAATTTGCACACAGGATAATTCTTCGCGTGATACATAAATACTGTCCAGACTGATTTGTGTCCTTTAATTGCATGTTTGTCAGTCGTTACGGAACACAAGAATTTGATTTTAAGTGTGACATGTTGTCTAAAAAAAAAATTACGTTACTTTACGGAACAGTATCGCTAGTGAGTGAGCTAGTGTATTTAAACTGCTGCTTTGTCACTTGTTTACCAAGGTAGTCCTTTAAGTTTAATTTAGGTGGCCGCGGAATGGAAGCCAATTTTTGCAATGAAATTGTACATAATATAATTAATGTCAAATTAGTAACAAAGTGTAAACTAAGTACGAGCCAAAATCGATAAATTTTGGCAAATCCGCGAGGATGTTTGGGAAGACCTGCGACGTCTTGCAAAAAATTAGCTTCCATTCTATTATGAGGCAATGTAAATTGAGCCTTATTGAGCTGAATATAAATAATAAAACAATATTATAATCAAAGTATTTTATTAAGTTTGTACTAGTATCATGGAAATGCACAAAATAAATACTGGAAGACAACACAAACTATTCGTAATTACATACAAAATTAGAAAAGAACAAAATATATACAATTCTAAGTGATTTTGCTAAAACTATTGTTGTCATTGGATTATTCATCACATTATTCATACAAATGTGAAATCTAATGATAGGTATATCTACTCATGCAAGTACAGAGGTAATTTAAAAATACTAATAAACCAGTACGAATATTAAACTGTTCTATAAGGAGAGAGAAGATATGATCTCCTTTCTCTTAATAGCTTTTCTTCTTTCACGTTATTCATGAAAATAAATCAATTGTATTTTAATTTCTATTTCACAATTTTATTATTACATAGGCAATAAGTAGGTAAGTACTGTAAAATATTTATTATATTCCAGTCCTGATTTGGACATGATATTACGTTAAACATTTATCTAAGCTCTAATCCTTAGAATAATAACCCATAGAAGGTAACTCCACGCACAAAAAATTAAGCATTTAAATTGGAGCCAATTGTAGTGTCAAAGTCACTGCATGCGCAAGGCAACTCTATTGCGTAGTTTGAACGCTGAAGTACCGAGACTATCCTTCTATACATTATTACTCTAAGCCCTAACCATAAATAAATACAATTAATAATTTCACACAATAAAAAAAATTTGTGCATGATACAGAACATATTTTATAGAATATCACAGTACATTTATAGTAATATTACAAATAATTACATTTTTAACGTCCTCGACATAGCATGTAGTGTTCAATAGTATTTTCTTTATTTTTAAATCTTTGTATCAAACAAAGATTAACATGTTTCTTTAAATAATAAGCTTATTATAGGGGAAAAGTAGAGCCACACTTTTAACAAAAATATTATTATTATTCCAGGATGTCATATAATGGTCTATATATAAATTACAAGTGGTTAAATCCTTTCTGATTATGACGTATAAAGTGACCATGTGTCCCGTTTTGAACGGGATAGTCCTGTTTTGGTAGAGACGAGATCTTCTACAAGTGTCCCATTCTGATACAAAATAATATACATATTTTTTAATATATTTATTTTTTAATATACCATGTTTTTTCGTTTGTCTTCTTTTTTTTTCACACGCTTATGCATTGTCATGCACGTTTTGGTTCAAATCTCGAGTACCTATCTAGCTCACCGGGAAGTTAGTTTAAAATAAATTACAAAATTACACCCAAACAGACATCCAAGAAAGAGTGTTATTAAAAACATTTAAAACACGGGACGATTATTTGAGCGGCCCATTTTTTTGTAAAAAATAAACAGCTATAGTTACGTACATATATAGTTTTTGCCATTATTACACTAAGTGTCAGATATCGTGTTTGATTATTTATCAGGGGTTTGTTTCAGGATCACTAAATTTTCTAAACGAAAAATGCTGTTATTATATTTTGCTTTAAATATTATGATTAGCAGAACGTATGCGAGTTGTTGCTCCAATAACAATATAGTCAAAATATTCTGGGTATTCTGTCATTATTATAAAATTAATACTTTTCGTTATTGCCTTGAGTATTCTGTTAAATGAAATTACATCATTTTTACTATCTAATTTTGAAATAACGATTTAAAAGAACCTTGTAAAAGCTATAGAAAGTTTTCATTTTTGAAATTTAAATAACATATTAAAGCATAAAGATCTCTGATGTTTACGCGATTATTACACGTAAATAAAAACTACTTTTACGGATTTTATCGCATTTGCATCTGATTTTTGGTCACAGGCGGGCTAAGATATGTCAAGTCCAACAAATCATCGTTGCCTATTTATAGAGATTTTGACCATGAACGCTGCAAAGTATACGCGATAGAATCCATAAAAATAGTTTTATTTATAACACAAAGCATTTTTTGTAATAAATAATAATACCTAATTTAGACGTACATTGTAATATAATAATTACAGTATGCATTCCATTTGTGGAGAATCAAATTTCTCAATAAATAATTACTGATAACTATATGATCCCTATGCCAACGCGTCTGAGCAGCCTACTATACCAGGCCAAATTCCATCTCACAGATGAGGAGGCCGGGGTCCAAAAGTGAAACATATATTGAGATAGAATTGATGCAATATATTAATAGACGTGAAATCAATACACCAATTCCCTATGTGGTGATAAGTATACAATTCATCATGTTTCTGTGGGTTTTGCAATAATATAAAACAATCATCATCATTTCAGCTCACATACATCCCACTGTTGGGCTCGAGCCTCCTCCACAGTAGGAGAGAATTTGACCTACTATACCATGCAAGAGAAGGAAAACTCGAAATGAAACCCCTATACCAACATGTCTGACCAGCATGGTATAGTAGGTTAAATTCCCTCCCATTATGGAGGAGGCCCGAGCCCAACAGTGGGACGAGTGTGGGCTGCGATGATGATGATGATACCATGCTGGTCAGACAGGTTGGTATAGGGTTTCATGTCGAGTTCGCCTGCACAGATGTTATGGGCATATTATATCTCTTGGTCTTCTTTTACGACATCCACGGAATAGATAAGGAGTGGTGAATTGTATTCTTATTCCGTGACCACATGGAAATTAGCATCATTCAGCCTAAAACATATTAACGTAATACATGGTTGATATATTTAAATGTCATATGAAATGTTCTTGAGCGACTAATTTCACTATGATTTACTGAATTGACTGTTTGAATATGATGATAATATAGTATAAATTTCTTTGGTTTAATAAATTATGTTTGTGATCCAAGAGCTTACAGGTATCCTGCATCTAAATTTTATTAGTTACTAAAATAAATAATTGTAATAATGAGTAATAGTCATTTATATTACTATTAGTAAAAGACGTTTATTAAGGTATCACGCTGAAGTAAAATAATTACCGAATTCTAAATATATAGGTGATTAAAAAAGGGGAAAACAGATTGAATCAATAAGGTACGTTATTAGTTCTGAGTATTAATCATTGTGATAACAATTTCTTTTCAGTAGTTTCAAAATCTGGAATCATATGTCTGTTTTGAAATGTATACAGTTTTAAAAGTTTCTATTAGGCTGATAGTTCTAACAAAGCCTTAATGTAAATAAATATAAAAGCAAAATTGAATTGTGATATTGAGTATTAGTTCAGCCGTATTTTTTTTGCTTTAACTAAGTAGTTAGAGGCAGAAAATTTAATACTAGTAGTCCTTTGATTACTCATTTAATTATAAACTATATCACAAATCAATAGTCATATTAAATCTATTCAAAAGGAAGTTAAATCTCTACATCTACTGGAGTTGGTTTGCTTTATCGATTAGGCTAGTGTGGTTTCTAACGTGCAGCAATCAATTTACAGTTCACATTGTCGTCTTTACGGTAGACATTTTTAAAATGTAATAAATAATTTATAAAATAATTAATTTCATTACGACATAAAAGATATATGCCTGCCAGCAGGCTACAATAATAAATAATAATTTCAATGGAAGCTAAAATATAGCTAACAATAATATGTACAATTTGAAACACACTGGAAGGATTAATAATATACAAAGGTTACATACCTTAGCACCTAAGCAGTATATAAACGATTAACTTTTGTAAATAAGGGAACACACCTAAACTATGTCACCTGTTTTAATGTGAGGGTTGAAAAAAAAATCGGATCGTAATTTGTACTACTGTTGATCGCCGAGGTTTGCAGCTGTAAATTTAAATAAACGGGTCACGCAGTATAGGAGCATCTCCAAGAGTGAATTTCATTACAACATTAATTTCCTTCCAATATAATTTAGATGACGCTCAATTGCGACAGTGGGCAGTATAATTCATATATATCCCACGGTTGGACTAAAATACATATATAACTAAGTTAATATATGGGACATTCTTTTACAAATCGTACGGATTTGAACCCAAAATAAATCCCACCTCTCCAAATCTCCTCAAATTTATTTTACGAAGTTCTTATTGTATATTAACAGGTATAAGAGGTTTTTGTTCAAAAAAAAATTTTTCTCGAAAATATGACCATTGTGAAATTCAGTGCTTCACCCAATTCTGTTACATGTAAAATTCATTATCTCTGGTTCTATTAATAATAGCATTGATTTTTTTTTTTCATTTAAAAGGTAGTAATATCAGCTTTCAGTCACGTGAATATTGTACTTCTCCAACTTGAGTACCTTGGAAATAATAACAATTTGTTTAAATAATATTATCATAATGTTAACCACAAAGAAATCGATTGAAAAAAATACTATCGTATTCGTAATTTTTTTAGCTACAAAAGCCTTCTTTCAGAAAGATGGGGGCCGTTACTAGTTTAAGAGTGAGAAAATAATTTCAACTGCGCTTCACGTTGTGCGGGCAGCGCGCGACGTGTTGAAACGTGCTGGAGCGTGTATGAAATATTCAGTCTCGAACTGCTCACGCAGTTCACTTCGGAAAATGCGTAGTACGGGCACACATCTTCCCTCGCATCTTCTTTTTCAGCCTTTTTATTTCTAAAAGTGAGTAAGAAAAATCAAGTTAGGGAAATTTACACGAGAGAAAATGTTAGTAAGGGAATGAGAAGGCGGACTGGTTAGCAGAGAAAGCTCTGACGGATGGAACTAACATTAAAGTTGTGTCAAACCATTTTGAGCTCATTACTAAATACAAACACAATATTTACAAAAAATGGAAGGAATATTTTAATGAAAGATCGTTAACAAAAGGTATATGCTATAAAACATTACAAAGTGAACCACCTCGAATTCCATGGTTTGCCAACACGAACTTGAATAGGAATATTGTTGTAATAGCTCATAGACTTCGTACTGGACATGTCCCACTCAACAGGTTTTGACATCTGATGGGGAAAAGTGCTACTCCCAATTGTTCAGAGTGCGGCACTCCTGAAGATGTCCATCATCTGTTGGTGGAATGTGTCCAAACCAAAAGTTTAAGGGAATCTTTGGTACAAAATTTTGAGATAAGTGTGAAAGATGTTGGAGTATTCTTAACTATCTTATCAAAACCTCTCTCTGATGCAGCCATTTTAGTTTATAAGTTAGTAAATAGGATTAATCTAAGGTGATATAAGGCAGCTAATGTAAGGTTAGGGTATGATGGAGCTATTATGGCCTTGAGGCTAAAAGCTCCTAAATAAATAAGGATTAAAAAAAAAAAAATGAAAATGTTAGTACCACCACTATCATCGGTACTACAAAAAATTCGAAAGGATAGATGTTTCATTCCTTTTGGTTTATCTCCTCATTCGAAAATAAAAAACATCAAAGTCTCAGGAAAGTACGGAGAAAATATTTATTAGCATTAAATAAGCCCGTAACAGAAGAGTCTCTTGAGCAAAGTATTTGTGATACGTGCCGTAAGAAATTGCCGGAATCGCGTCAGAACACTGAAATTGAAAATGAAGCCAAAACAGATGATCAGGTACTTATCACTACATTCAATTTCAGTAAACGAAATTCATGAATTACCTAATTATATTTTTTATTTGTATTTAAATCCTAAAAAAATAAATATTTACTTTTTTGCTTCAATTTATTCATTTTTCGTTGAAGGATAGATAATTTATATATCTTGTGATTTATACTGTCACGAATGTGTCTGAAAGCGATTTATAGGATTTATTCGCCAAGATTTCATTGTATTTAAATTAATGGTGCGTACTTCGTTTGTATAAAATACTATTGTACAGGCATGAAACAGTGGAATGAACGTATACGTTCTGAAGTTAGCCTTTTTACGTTTTCAGGTTGAATCGCATGGGAACGTTCAGTAAAATTTAAAAAATTGCTGAACACATGTTTATACCCAACACATATACTTGACTAAGTTTTTTTATTAGTTAAAACACCCATAAATCATGATTTCGAAAGACAAAATTTACGCCAACGTGACAGTCACTCTAATAAAACTTTATGTGCTCAGTAGGTACTTGAGCGCGCTGCCCGCGCAACGTGAAGCGCAGTTGAAATTATTTTCTCACTCTTAAATTAGTAACGGCCCCATCTTTCTGAAAGAAGGCTTTGTAGCTAAAAAAATTACGAATACGATAGTATTTTTTCAAACGATTTCGTTGTGGTTAACATTATGATAATATTATTTAAACAATTAAATTGTTATTATTTCCAAGGTACTCAAGTTGGAGAAGTACAATATTCACGTGACTGAAAGCTGATATTACTACCTTTTAAATGAAAAAAAAAAATAACGATATCATTAATAGAACCAGAGATAATGAATTTTACATGTAACAGAATTGGGTGAAGCACTGAAATTCACAATGGTCATATTTTCAAGAAAAATTTTTTTAAAACAAAAACCTCGTATAACGTGTCTGTTTATTTTCAGTAGAGACTCTAAAAAAAAATTTGGGACCAATCAAAATGGTCAAGTCAAAAAGGTGTTCGATTTGTAAAAGAATGTCCCATATGCAGAATTTGTAACTCTTTTGTTGAGTATTTACAGTCCCATAAAGCAATACCTGTTTTTTTTCACATATGCTCCTACTTAGAATTCCATATCAATAAATAATTAATTGTTGATACTTTTATCATGCTAGTTTTGTTATTAGTTACGACACCAGTAAAGATTAAAACAAATCTATTTTTACGGATTTTATCGCGTTAGGATAGAACTGAACGGTGAAAAGAGTTCGAAACATCGGAAAATTTAAAATGAAAAGCAAACGCGATCAAATTCGCAAAAATTGTATTTTTTTCTCTTTTATTATTCTCTCGCGTTGTAATGCTAAACAAGCCCATTTAAAAATGTATTAATTTGGTACTAACTAAACCTAAAGTGCTGCTTGGGGAACATACCCATACTATGCGAGCCATTTTTTACAATTTTTAACCACCTCACCCTTCGGTGACCATCCCTAGTACAAAATTAGACTCAATTTCAACAAAATGTAATATTTTTAAATACCTCTTTCCCTTCTAAACAGAACACGTAGTATAGGTACTTTCTCTTATATGCTTTATAACATATAAATATAAATAACAACAGAATAGTTTTAAAGAAACTATTATTTTTAAACACAAGACCGATTCATTGTAATTACTGGTGTTTTAATTGTCAAATCATAATTAAATTCATTCTGTTGGAACTTGTAAACAAAGTTTAATTGTGCTAGAAAAATAACAAAAATAATTTTCTATCTACAAAACATATGAACTGCTTAAAGCTAAAGTGGTATAAGTCATCATATTGAATTTAATTATATTGTGAGTTATGCGAGCGTCTGTTAATGTATCCGTGTGGTTATTGAGTAAGAAAACAATTAACCACCCCTCACTTGACGGTGGGTGTCGTAAAAGACGACTAAGGGATTACAATATGCACACAACACCTATGAAAGAAAAAGAAAACTCCAAATAAAACACTATACAGTAATACCCTGATTTACGCTACCCCGTTTTACGCGAATTCAAAGATACGAGGTTTTCTCTTGGAGTGTTCAGGTCTTAGATGTACTTTTTTATTTATAAAATTTCCAATTTTTTTTATATAATACTTTGACCGTATTCTTTATAATTATTGTCTTCTTTGAATTAGTTTCAACCAATTTTTTTTGTACATTTAATATAAGCAAAATTAAATGCCGACTTACGCGAATTCGACTTACGCGGTTATCACTCGGTCCCATCTATCGCGTAAGTCCGGCGTATTACTGTATTAACCCGTCTGACCAGCGATGTATAGTAGGTCAATTCCCCTCCTATTTTGTAGAGGAGGTCTGAGCCCAAGACTTATAAAGGCTGAGATGAATGAATTGTGGTACAATTGTCCCTCTCAATAAAATAATTTTCTAAGTAAAACACTTATAAGATGACATAGCAGCAGTCTAAAACACTAAAAACAATTAAAATAAAGGCAGACATGCCTATAGCTATTTGAATAAAGATTATTATATCTCTGAATCGTAATAATATGACTTACATTCTTTTAGCTTTAAGCAGCTAATTACATTATAATACTATTGGCAATGCATAACGTACTTCCCTCATATGCCAGCACAATGCCGGTCAATCAACAATCTTCAAGTCCATTTTAATTTCATAATATATCATCTTCAATGTCCTCTCCTGTTAGTATATGTGGTTCTCCGATAGCTGGCACCATGTGTGAATATTCACTTGTAGCCCAAAGGTATAGGTTCAGTGTACGCTCTGTGCATTGTGCAATAAATCTGAAATTTGTATGACAATGTTATACTTAGAATATTTCTGTGGTGACAGAATAAGAATACTATTCACCACCCCCTATTTTAGCCTTCTGCGTCTCGAGGCACGCTTCCCCGACGACGCAAACCGCCGCCCTAGCCGAGGCTACGGGTGACGTCGGTCGAGGAGAGGGTACTGCTTAAATGGTATTCCGGCGGGCCGACTACTGACGACAAGTCACCCTGCACTGGCGGTCGGCCCAACGACGAAGGCGACGTGTCACGGGTGGGTTACGGGGCTGTGCGCGCCGCCCCGGACGCACCCCCAAAAAAAAAATACCACCCCCTATTGTGCCCGTCGGTGCCGTAAAAACGACTAAAGGATATAATATGCATAGATTATTTATGTAAAGGGGAAAACTCGAAAGAAAACCCTATTCCAAGCCCACTGACAAGTTATTATGATATACAGTAGAAACTCGATTATCTGGTTCTCAGTTATACGGATTCGCGATTATCCGGACTACCAACCGCGACCTATGTATCAATAAATAGAATTTATGCAAGCATGAACGTGTCTGAAATGGCATGCCCCGCCCGAGCCCGCGGGAGCGCCGCCCAACGCGTTTCGTTATTGTTATAGTTAGTAATTTTTACTCAGATCTGACTTGCGTGGCCCGCGGGATATGTATTCGTCTTTTAATAAATGCATAAAATTATGTACATATTATGCACAAAACCAAAGGAGGTCTTTCATACATGCGATTATCCGGATTTTCAATTATTCGAATGCCTAACGACAACAATTAGTCCGGTTAATCGAGTTTCTACTGTACCTAAAAATAAATTGCTGAATTTAATCTGCAACACTAGTAATACACAGGCAAATTGGCTCATTTACAAGCAAGCAGAAAAATGTCAGCAGAGTGGTCGATCACCAAATTATTTATATTATATCAGCACTTTCCGTGTGGTGACGAAGTAAGAATACCATTGACTACCCCCTTGCTTGTCCGTGTATGTCGTAAAAGATGACTAAGGGATTCTAATGTGCATATAACCTATGCAAGAAACTCGAAATGACGCCCTGTACCAATCTGTCTGATCAGCTCGCACTAGCAGATTCGACCTACTATACCATTAGTAGGTCGAGTCCTACCCATTGTGGAGGAGGCTCGAACCCAGCAGTGGGACATATAGGATCTATGATGATAATATGATATCACTATGCACTAAAAAGTCTAATAATAATTCATGAGTCACATAATTATATTGTGATAAAACATATCCTCATGTTACATAAAATATATGACAAATTTATTATCATACAATAATAACACAAATTAAAAAAGCATGCAGGCAGCGGCAATAATACATATTACTATAACTTTGTTTAAATGATATTTTGATGATGCTTTGTTATAAAAGGAAACAGGAAATTCACTTCAAATGTTTTATACACAAATATAATAATTACTAGCTTATGTAGCATAATTACAAGTAATTAAAATGAATTCTTTGGATTTTGATAGGGTTTTCTGGTTTAACTGAACAGTATTAGTAGCCAATATACCTAAGTAATGATTTCTGATGTTTACGAGAGCATTACACATTGTAAATAAAACTACTTTACGGATTTTATCATGTTTGCATTTGAAAGCGTTCATCATGAATGATGTGAAGTGTTTGAAATGTTGTGCAATAAAAAATCAAATACAAACGCGATAAAATCAATAGCTTTATTTACAATATACCTAAATATTTAACATTTGACTTGCCTTACAAAAGGTCTAACGTCACCCTCGTTGGCTGTCTGCAAATGTTGATAGTACAAATGTCTGTGTTGTTTAGCAATGATGACTGGTGGGTATCCGGCTTGCATCAGTATCAAATTCATGAGCAGTCGTGAGGTACGACCATTGCCATCTATGAATGGATGTATATGGACAAGTTTGTAGTGGGCTAAGGCTGCATATCTGGAAGAAATATTGTCAGTCATCAGTATCAACAAAATATATAAAATAAAACTATGTATTTGTATAATAATTATGTATTCTTAAAACTATATCGAGGGGTGAAAGGCTATTTGGTTTAAGCGACATCTAGCGTGATATTGAGTTATATACATATTCGGAATCAGCAAATTTTTCTCCGTCAAATGATACCGAAGTCATTAAAATCAGAGCACATTTTTTTCATACGCTGAACTCTTTTACACTTTCCATACGCTGAAAAAAAAGGGCTTAAGGCAATTTATATTAAGCGACTTTAAGCATTTTATTTAGTATTAGCATCAATAATTCGATGTTTTTAATTTAATTTTAATTGAATTTACCCCATTCAAATAGTTCAAGAAGTTTTTTTGTTATGATTTTTTTTCTAAAATTTTAAACTTTAAATGGGTCTCCTGTAAAGTTACAAAAATGTCACTTAAACCAAATAGCCTTTCACTTTCATTTGTGTAGTTAGTATTCCTAAACACACTTATTAACTATTCTGGATTCTAATTCTAGGTTGATTGTTATGAGGTGTTTTAAGTTCTAATATTAAATCTTAAGCTGTGGTTTAAAACTATAAAGTCAGATATTGTTTTGTAAGTTTTGGGCCCAAAAGTTGTGAGAACATGAAATCAAAAATATTTTCCTTTTAAATTTTTATACTGTGAAGTCGCTGACTTTTGTGCTAGGTTGAGAACCTGTGCTACAAAAGTAAGTGCCATCCTATCTGATGTGGGTACATATTTTAAGGCAGCATCAAGAGTAACAGGTATCCCTAGTTCCGTTGCATACTTGGAGGGAAGAGCTTTCAAACACTCTCATGAATCTTACTGCCCTTTCAGTTTGGGTATATCTGGCTGACATAATGTCTGTATCAAGTTATGTAAGTATATAAAAAACCTTACCTGACAGGATGCAAATCTAAAGCATCTTCTGAATTAAGCCATTCTAAAAACTGTAGCATAAGTTTTTGTATATCTGACGGTCCTGGCGGTATATGCCCTCCAACATAAACCTGAGTCCTACGGAAGTGACCACCTTCCACAGGATCTACATGTCCCAAAACTCTCTTATGTATCTCTAATATATCAACCATAGATATATCTCGTAATCTATAGAGTAATGTTTGATTAATATATTTCATTGCTGCATCTAAACCCAAAATTTCATTATGTTCATCTATACTCTTGCCAGAAACTGCTATTCTTGTCTCCAATATACTTCTAGTCTGTTGTAAAGTCATTGTATTGCCTTCAATAGCCACAGTGTGATAAATATGTTGGAAGTAAGCTTCCTTTTTAGCTCGACGTAAAGCTGAATTACTTTCTGGTATTGAGGAGAGTGCATCTCGTTTCTCATCAATTTTCCGCAGCATTTCTCTATCTAAGTTTTCGACTATACTTGCAGTTCTCTGTCTATTCATTAAAGCTCCAGAATGTTCTGGATAATTAGTTAAAGCTAAAGTGTAAAGCTGATCTGCTTTGACAACATCTTTCTTAGTATCCTCTAGGAACTCTCCGTAATGATTGAGTATGTCAGCATGTTTAGGTGATAAGGCGAACGCATGTTGAAATAATTTTAAAGCTTTATCAGACTTGCCTACTTTCTTCATCTCTAAAGCGGCATTTAATGATACTACTGCTTCAGAATCTCGAGTTCTATCAACAGGTCTCGATGTGGGCGGACCCGGATTTTGCTCAGAAATAGGCTCTAAATAATTACCGTATAATCCGTCTGGTATCGGCGCAAATGGCTTTGCAAATTTCACATCGTAATTTAACAATTTGTGCAAGGAAATCACAACAGCAAGTGTACATACTATGCTTGACAATATTAGCACTGTTTTACATCTATCCACAACCATTTTTGGGTTAATTTTGCATTCGTAATCACACTTCATGTTTCCAGTTTCACTCGGCCTACCTATAAACAACATGATTGGGACGTTTACTGAAGCATATGTCCTGTGATAAAATCTCTGCAATGACTGTAAATGATTTAGATTTCATCGTGTATTGCAACGATATTTCTAAACTCTAATAACAAAAAACCACGTAAGGTCTCAACTGACATTTTCATTTGTCTGTAAATGTCAATGTCAAATTGACAATAATGACAGCTAACATTATTTTGTCTTGTCTGTTGGGATTTCGTCCGGGAAGGTACATACAGCCAAATCCTCTCATGATATCTTCTACTGTGAGCTTATAACGAATATCTGCGTCAAAGTATTCCTATCGTCATCGAGAGCAATTTGTATGAGATTTGGAGCAAAGTCTCTATCGAATAATAGGGGCACTGTTCAAAACCCATACAAATTGGTCTCGATAAAGTTATAAATACTTTGAAGCAAATATTCATGCTAAGCATATTGTAATCAAGGAATTGACATATCATTTTTATATTTAAAGTAAAGTTATCACAGCCATCTGCGGCTAATCATCATCATCATTTTAACCCATATACGTCCCACTGTTGGGCTCAAGCCTCCTCCACAATAGAAGGGAAATTAACCTTACCATGCCATGATGGTCAGCTTGGTATAAGTTTTTATTTCGAGTTTTCCTTCTCTTGCATAAATGTTATATGCGCACTATATTCCTTAGTCATCTTTTATAACTTCTACGATCAAGATAAGGAGTGGTGATTTGTGTTCTTACTCCGTTACCACATGGAACGGGCATTGTGAGATTAGCTTTTAAAAATTCACTATCTAAGTAATAACGCTCTCTTACGAACACGCGATCGTCAATCATGGCGAATAGGGCATATCTAAATTGAAAAGAATAGGTGTAACAGTGGATGACCATAAATTGCCACATCTGGGCAACTTCACAAAGGTTGCCTCCTAAGTGATAAGAAGGAAATCACTTTACTATAACACACTGAGGAGAGGATTTCTCATAAGGATTATTTTTTTTTGCCTTTACACTAATGTATTCTATTTACATTAAGTGTTTATTTGTCTTATAAAACAGATGAGATAGGAAAGAATGGTGACATCTGATATTCTTTTTCCCTTGGCTCACAATTTTTTGGTACTACAATATAGTTATTAGGTATATAATCTCTATGTGATAAAATCTGCAATATGAAATCCATGAAAAAACTGGTGTGACTATTGTAGTCTCAAAAATTAGCACGCTAATGTTGTAAAGGGCAGGCGGGCTGTATACCTACCTTTTTCTCTACCGGTAGCCTGTTCGTTGAAGCGGCTACTGATGGAGAAAAATGGCTCTTGAGTAGCGACCACGATTCGGAAAACACAGCGTGGGAAGACAGTAGACTAATGACGGAGTAAGGATTACGGAGAATCGTTGGAATCAGATGACTAATGATCTGAGTAGCATTCTCAAGGAGTTGAGTATCATTCTCTCTCCACTACTACTATTACAAAAATGACAACAAAAGTCTAACCGAGATCTCTTGCTAATGCTAGTTCTATTTATGTATATCATTATTGGTAAACAGGAATTGTGAAGCAGTAGGAGGGAAATTGACTTGCTAAGTCCATATGGAGTTTATTTTGAGTTTTCTTTCTTCTAGTAATGTTTTCTGATTAATATTTCTTAGTGAACCAATATGACACTACGAAAAAGGAAAGGGTAGACGAACTGAACTGACTAGTCTGGTATTTAAGTTCCATTTCACAACTTTGTGTAAAATAGTCCAGCCTAGCAATGGGACATATACGATCTGTAAACATTATAATGATGATGCCATCGATTTTACAAATTTATAAGGTAGTAGATAAAAATAAATACGACATTTTTTATGAATACAGTATATTTATTCAGTTTGATTATTTCATCTTTCTTTCACACTAGAAATAAATAATAATCCCACTTGAACACTCAGATCATTTACGAATAATAAGAAAAAGTAATCAATAACACATTCACATGTTCATTCCTATCTATTGATTAAATACATTTATTAACCATCTAATTATATTTAAAATAAAAAAAATCTAAAATTAGTTGAACAAACCCTCCGCCAATAAGGCGTAAGCTGCTTGACATCACAAGCCGTCATTTAAACAAATTAAAAAAAATGTTTAAATGTATTATTTTTATAAGCTCTCTGTGGCCTTATTACTTGTAACTCCCGTATTAGTTTTAACGGATTTCAATGGATAGAAAATTTCCAATAAAATCTACGTCAATTAATTTCATGTTACATGCATAGAAATTTCTTGCAATAATTTGAATACATGGAAATGCAACATTAAATTAATATTTAGTAAAGTTAAATAATAAAGCCGCAGAATCACAATACACCATGCAATACCCTCGTATGATTTATCGATCGCATCTTAGTTGCTGACTAGTTGATAACGATAAATCTCGCGAACATTCGCTGATATTAAGTATTAAACTAAACAGCATTCTGTAATCAGAAGCAATGACAGCTACCATTGAAAAATCAACAATATGTGACGACGCTAAATATGACATTAGAAAGAAACGTTAAATGCCTATTAAAAATATCAAGACAAAGTTATACTAGTATATATCCTACAATAGATTACTATAATTGAATTGCATTGTAATTAATACTGTGTAAAACAGGATTCCTATTGTTAAGTAAAATGAAGACCAAAATAGATTACTCTATAGTCTATACATCTTCTATGTAGATATATATTTGCTTTAAAAATAGATATTTTTAAAGTTAAGAGGAACTGGAAATGAAAAATAAACATTTGACAACCATCTGTCATATGTGACACATTAGCTTTTTTTCTACGGTAGCTGTCATTTGCAAACAGTTGAGCGCCAATATCATCATAAAAGTTGTGAGCTCGTAACTTCCTGCTTTTATGGGTCCATTTTAGTGTGTTTGGCGAGAATTACATACTACTTAATATTACACTTAGCGCTATACTATGGCAGTAATGCAGGAAATTAGAGAGCATACAACATGAGTTTCAATAAATCAAGCAGCTTATAGATGGGCCGGCTGCCTCCAACCTCAATAGACCACAATTTACATTGGTAGGATTATAATTAAATTTATTATACATAAAAAAACCGATAGTTTGGCAAATCGGTGTTAATTCAATTACTAAATATAGTTTAGTAAAAGAATCAATTAATGACTTCGAACAGATCTTAGAAATTATTATACTTCTGTTCGATAGTAACCTAAAACTAATTGCAATTTGGATCAATCTCTCACACATTTCTCAGGGAAATAATTTGTGCGACCAGCGCTCTCCTCGACTCTATCACGACATTCTTTGCGAATTAAAACTAAACAATTTTATTTCAAACGCTATAAAATCAAACATTCACAATGCTTTGGAACTAGGAAAGTAACACGTTAATGAATTGGACCTTTAAAATTTATCGGTGGTTCCATGTAATAATGTTACTTTATCTTCGTTCTTCATTGCCTCCTCCATGGGCAATGCACCTACTACTAATTTACCTACCTACCCATCCATTTTTTGCCGTCAGTATTTGTCAAACAATGTTAGTATCTACATGAATTCATTATAAAAATAATTGTTAATTAAATAGTTGTTAATTTTGTTTGCAAATTTTAAACAGCATGTCAAGTAAAAAATATACCAATAGTGTTGTAAATAGTCGACTAACGACAAATTGAATCGACTATAATCATAGTTGAATATAAAGAGCAACCAAGGGCTATCATTGTACCCATGGCTATACTTGAATGGTATGTCCTGAAGGTCTTTAATACACGTAGGTAACGCGGACAGTGTGCGAGCTCACCTAAGACTAGGCGACCGACCTGTAACAAAGAAATGTAATTATTAATGGATCGTCCAGTAAATACTTCACTAATCTTACAATAAGGCTCTGTTATTGTCCATTTATTCTTTTTTCTTTTTTCTTCATATAAGTTTATTGGGTACGATGTCGTGTCGTAAAGGACGACTAAGGGATGAAATATGCATATAATATCTATGCAAGAGAAAGAAAACTCAAAATAAAACTATATGCCGACACGTCAGACCAGCGTGGTTATAGTAGGTCAATTACCCTGCTATTGTGGAGGAGGCTCGAGCCTAACAGTGGGACGTATAACAGTTGAAATGATGTTGATGATGAAAAATTATCAATCCTCACAAGCGTTTATAAAAATCTATGAAAATTCTCTAAATTTTATCAAATTGAATTTATCATCAATGTGTTTAATGCAAACGTATTTATTAAAAATAGAATATGTAGTTAGTACATATTCTATTTTTAATTGCACTATGCACTTTTTGGATAACTCAAAAGTTTTAGTTAATAATGATTATATGTAGAATGCAATATAGCATTGTTATCTATGTTTAAGCACATTAGACTATCTGTTTATCAGCCGGTTATCAATAAGCGTCAAATTTGTCCAAATCGTAAAATAGACAAACATCTAAAGTTAAATTATAAATATCGCAGCTGATGCAATCCAAATAATTATAGGGAGAGAAAAAATAAATTGATGAAGCCATCACTTTACTAGTTACTAACTTGGTAAATTATCATTATTAGGCAATAATTTCAGCAATAGTGTCAAATGCACGTGTCTTATGAACATGTCTTATGTCCATATGTAAACTAGTAGGTGATAATCTGTTGAAATAATATTGAATGAAGGTGATGTTATGGTAACAGGTAACGAGACCGTGAGACAGAAAACAAGAACTCAAAGTGACCTAAATGTGGTTATCTGCAACACCATTCTGGCAGATTCACATTCTAAAGAATGTAGTACACTTATAAAATTACTAGCAACCCGCCCTCGCTTCGCTTCGGTTATAGGTTATAGTCGTTTTACCCGCGTAGTTCCCGTTCTCGTGGGAATACCGGGATAAAATATAGCCTAGTTTACGCCCTGATATTATAGCTTTCCATTGGTGAAAGAATTTTTGAAATCGGTTCAGCCGTTTTGAAGATTACCCGGAACAAACAGACAGACAGACAGACAAACAGACAGACAAAAATTTTTAATTGCTATTTTAGGCATAGGTGTCGTGCAAATAACCGTGTGAGCATGAAAAAAGCCTATTATTTTGACATTACAAACAGACACTCCAATTTTATTTATTGGTATAGATGTACTAAAGTGAGCTAATTTCTTACATAACGATGCGACATCCGTGGTGTAAAAATTGGCACATTAGGAAAATGGACAGCAGAATCAACATCTTGCTTTTATCCTAATTACTTGGGCCGAGTCTTGTATACTCTTCTTTCATAGTACATATATTCCAAACGCTTTAACAACTTCTTTGAGAATGTAAATATTAACTTTTTTATTTTTTTTTTATTGCCAACGGTGGCAAACGAGCAAGCAGCACACCTGATGGTAAGTGAAGCTGCTGCACATGGACCTTTGCAATACCAGGGGCACAGCCAGGCCGCTGCCTACCGTGAAGGAAATACTCTTCTTAAACATCGTTTAAAGAAGGACATGTCATAGCGCTCGGGAAACACAGCAGCAGGTAGTTCATTCCAGAGCTTGCACGTACGTGGGAGAAATGATCGCTGGAAACGTACAGTTGAAGACCATAACGCTTCCAGGTGAAATGGATGAACCCTGCTAAGATGTCGCGTGGTACGTTGGTAGAATGGATAATATAACTAGACAGCATCAAATGGATTTGGGCACAGTCAAGCTTTTAGTAGTCTTTCACGACACCCACGAGCTATGTAAGGTGTGGTGATTTTCGTAATTGCTACCATACAGCAAAAAATTGGTAACATTCTGGGAAAATTATAACACAACCCACGATAGCCAATCCGCCTGCCAAGCGCGGCCATTATGGAATTCTCGATTGTTATGGAAGTTCATGCCCAGTAGCGGAGGTCTGACTGTTGGATGATGGAAGTGATACTTACTTCAGTTCCGTTACCAGCAGCCTCTTCCATTTGTGTCTTGACATGTTTAGCTCGTAACATCGGACGAACCAACTGTAGACGAACGTACGCTTCTATGCTGAATACTGCTAACAGGAGTGCTAACTGTAACAATAATAAAATACACGTTATAATATTTTTTCCATTTGGTAACGAGTAAGAATACAATTCATTGCCATTTCTTGTCCGTGAGTGTCGCAAAAGACGATTAAGGAATGTAATTATATGCAAACAAAATTTATTCTAGAAAAGCAAAACTTGGTAACAAGCAGCTACATTAGTGGTTTAGCAGTTCAGTTTCCCTGTTATTGTGGTGGAAACTCAAGCCCAATAGTATGACCTGAGATAATATAATAATAAGACTATTAACTATTCTTTATGTACATTAGAATCTCTGGTGTCCATTTTCATTTTGTGTGTGTAGCGAGTTGTTAGTCGCAGATGGCTTTAACCGCTTTGCCCGGACTTGGAGTGAACGCTGGGGTTCTCAACCAGGAGATCTATGTACGCTAAGAGGTTAAGAGTATATGGATCACCACGTTTTATTTCCTAATAGGAGTCATAAACACTGGCTGAAGTGAGATCGATTGACTAATGTATGGATTCTTGATATGTCTGTATGGATTAAGCTCAAATTCCCTGTCAGATATGAATGAAATTATTAAAATAATTAATTTATGTAAGAATATTTGTGTCTATAATTTAATTTTGAAGAAATCTCTGAGATATTAAATAAAATTGCGTTTATATATTACTCGAAAAATAATTTACCTACACAGTGTGTTTTAAATTGGTGTTTAACAACATTTCGCCTACTGGTATTACTGCTAATGCAATTACGATTTAATGTTATGTTATTTGTCAGTAAAGAGGCACAATATGCATTGTATCATAGATAGTAAAATACAATAAAATTTGGCCACTATCATAAATATTAAAAGTTCAACAATTTTAAAAAGTCAACTTCAAATAAATACCTATTAAAAATAATTACTTCTGTGAATGGTTATTATATTTATTTAGTTAATAGCAAAATGTTTAATTTCCAATCACTCAAAAATAAAACATAACTGACCTATGTTGTTCATTCATTAATTAGAAAGTTTACCGGTACTTATGTCCGGTTCTTGTAAATAACAAATGGCGCTTATTTTTTTATCTTTATATCTGTCAGTTATCCAGATCAAGTTAATCCATTGGCCTTTTAAGTTTCACCTTGCGTTTACTTATTACATTCAAAACATTATCATGTAATATATAATGATTGGGAACGGATTATTAATGAAGTTTTAATAAAAACTAATCAAGGTTAACCTCTCTTTATACGATTGAAAATTTGCACACATCTATTCATTGTATCATCTTAAATTATAATAATATGATGTTACTAGATGTATTTTTGATATATACTAATTTGTTAATGAATAAATGAGATTGTGCTTGTGTATAACCTTGTAACACTGGCTGAAAGTATTAGGTTATTTCATTGCATATTTTTTGTAGTATTCAGTTTTATATGCCTACCATCTATACCAATAAATAAAATTGGAGTGTCTGTTTGTAATGTCAAAATAATAGGCATTTTTCATGTTCACACGGTTATTTGCACGACACCTATGCCTAAAATAGCAATTAAAAAATTTATGTCTGTCTGTCTGTTTGTTCCGGGTAATCTTCAAAACGGCTGGACCGATTTCAAAAATTCTTTCACCAACGGAAAGCTATAATATCAGGGCGTAAACTAGGCTATATTTTATCCCGGTATTCCCACGGGAACGGGAACTACGCGGGTAAAACGACTATAACCTATAACCGAAGCGAAGCGAGGGCGGATTGCTAGTTAGTAATAATATCAATAGTTTCCTAATTTTTAATATTTGCAAAGCAATCGTAATTAGTCACAGGTCATTTAAAAAAAAGAACTTATTTAACAATAGGCATGTGATTTATTTTTGATTTTTAATTTATGAATTAATATTTTGCCGTGACTATTAAAAGAATTACACATTTTTTCTAAATCTCATTGAATCTGCAAATTATAATTAAGGATAGCCAGTAACATGTGTAGGAAGATACTTGCGCAAATTTCACATATTTGAAATAATGTGGTATTTGTGAAAATTTAATCTTGCGTAAGTAAATAGCGACGTGTATGGCAACCTGAACTGTCGTTATTATAATTATGTTTTGGCTGTCGATTGCCTAAGCATAGCACCTGCATCAATAACTTATAGACCACAGACGTTTGTGTGCTTATGTGTACTTATGTATAATTTACGTTCTGAACAAGATGCATATTATGACTACTAAATTAATTTGGATATCAATCATAATCATATTTTATTGGATCGTAAATTATTTAAATAAACACTTTGGAAGTATTAAGTATAGAATAAATATTAGATTTGTATAGTTTAGGTTCAAAGCAGGTCATGTTCTGATATCATTTTGATTTAACGCAATTATGATCGAGCATAATTTATATCGTACGTGCTAATTGAAGTTAGCACCCGAGTAGATTCTTGCTACGTTTGCTTTAATAAATTCCTATATTTTATTGTTATTGGCGTACTTAGTTGAAAAGCCCTGCTGTGCAATTAAGGTTTATGTGAGTAAGCACAGATTTTATTGCAAACACTAAAAACTTGTTCTATATAGAGAGATATCAAAGTAGTTGTGGTGTTATTAAGATTATTTAAAAATAGTTGATGATTGCTTCGTTGCTATAATGCTGTTATTAATATTACAAAGTGCAAATTATCAACAATGTTTAAGATTCCTGCTCTAGCAGACCATAAACATAATTTTTGCAATGAAAAATGATTCAACAAAATTAAGTATTTTAAACTATTTATCATTATCGAACGTGAAGAGCCAAATACCGTTTCGTTATATAGACATTTTTTTTTATTACAAAACCGTGATGTATTAACAAATAAACACAATTTTATTTATAAATATTATTAAAATTTATTCTGCCGATTGTTATGAGGTTTATTAGCGTCGGCAATGAAACGTTAATTATGCATTTTTATGAATTAAGTTTTATTATCTGTGACCTTTCGATGCTGTCAGTGTTGCCTGTATAAATATTTCAATGCAATATGTTTAATAAATAAGTAGATACCATTGAAATACCTAACAAATTAAACGTCAATAATATAAATGATGTTAGCATATAATCGACGTGCTCTTGCTAAATATAAATTATGATAAATAAATTAATGACCAAGAGCAACTGCAAAATGTAAATCTCGGTTAAATATTAGATACATTTATCATTAGTATAAGGGAATTGTAAATATATCGCTTTCTCTTTAATCGACAAAAAAGTCAATATGAATTATTAATATATTAAGAAAGCTAATCAGACCTTTCGATTAGCGATTTTCACTTGCTTCTGTGACCATGTTTATGTTGTTTATGGATAGAAATGGTACATGAATAATGGGGTTTACGTGTGCTGACAGATTAAGAGTGTATAATGCCTGATACCCCCTCCTTTTGCCTTGAATATCGTAAGAATCGATTAAGGCATGTAAAATACTGCAAAAGGAGGACGACTCGAAATAAATGCCTATTCAGTGGCGTGCGTCCAGACAATAACCCCCTCAAAAAGGCCGTAAATGTACAAATAAAAGTTTTTTTATTCTCACCTGTATCCAAGATGTATTCTGGAACTGTGTAAGGCATTGCGTTCTGTAGTAAGCTATCAATGCAAGTAGACTGACGATGGCGTTGAACGCGTAATATACTGGGAACAGTACTGTCTGCACTCGGCCGAACTCATGCCTTGGGAGAGAGAAGAACAGCACTACACCTAGAGAAAGAGATAATAGACATTAATTAAATTAGTTATTTTCGTGTGACGATGGATTATTAATATAATTTACCAACTCATCTTGGGCGTACGTATCGTAAAATACGACCAAGGGATTGAATATACATATAGCGTCTATGTAAGAGAAGAAATATTCGAAATATAACCCTTCGTTTGACCACCGTGGTATTGTAGGTCAATTTACCTCATATTGTGGAGCAGGTTCGAGCCCAACAGTGGGATGTATATGAGCTAAGATGATGACCATTTGAATAATTAGCTAGTAGTCTAATAACATCACTGTGTGATCTTTAAAGATCCTTAAAAGGAAATCCAGTTTTATTTGTGTTCATTAATTGTAGATTTATGCTATTCACATTTATTGGACATTTTCTTTTAAATAGAAAACTACGCTGTCGAGACTGCCAATACAGAGTTGATTTCAAGGTTTCATTTTTATATCTGATTTGTTTTCTTGATTGCCTTTTACAATATTCATAGGTGTTCCGAGATCCGTGGTGGGTGGTGGAGTTTTTTCAACTAGATTTCGAAAACATGCGTTATGCCTTTGTTTTGAGTTTTGATTAATTTACTTAAGAGATTACCGGACGGAAAATTATAATATTGTATTTATTTTGGATTGCATTTAAGAGTAATAATTTGACTGAACGGGCACTGGATCCTTATGCGCTACTGAAGGCGGTACGCAATTTAAATTGACAACCTTCGTAATCTTAATATTTAATAATAATTGCTTCTTATTTAAACAGATAGAGATCATGTGTGAATGAATCAAGAGTTATAATTTTATTTTTTTTTTTGCTTCCAAAAGTTTTAGGCACAATAATACTTAATTAAAAATATTGGATAGGTAAATTTTTGATCTTTTTTGTTATATCGTAAATTAATAGTCAGCTACGAAACTTCTATATATTTTTTAAACGGAATTACAGTAATGCCATTTGCCGGCACTCTTTGGGACGTTACACCTAATAAGGTAGACCCAGTTATTGACTTTAGTTGCAGGTTAACCTTATAACCTTAGGGGTATAACTGTGTTCTCTTTGTAATAACACTTGTGCATTTATTGTTAAGTTACAGGCCAATGATATATATAAAACATTTATACTTAATAAAATTCTATTTTTATATATAATAATACTGCCTTGGTTTAAGGAAATCATTGGCATTTTAAGTTGTCGTGGTCCACTTTTAACATACGATACTCGGTGCGAAATTTAAAATACATTTTAACAGTATTTTTATTTAATTTGGTGTATTTTTCGGCCACGAACTGTTTTACTTCACCAAAAATTTATTGACAGCATTTTGAAAGTGTCTCGTAAAACTGCCCTTGTTTCGTTATCAGATTAATAAATTATTTTAAAACAAGCTTCTTAATGGAAGAATTAACAAAGGTCTTATAGTTTGCAATAATTTTAGAATTAAAATTTTATGATAATGCACGAGTTCTGGTCTTGTTACGCAATCATTCACTCGGATGGCCACTAAAGAATGTCAGTTGTTTTAAAAATATAACATGAACTCGTGCGAACAAACTGGATTGGCAATCTCAACTTTTTGTTGGGCTAATAAGGTAATTTGTCTGTAAGGTTTTTAGCCATTTAAAAGTTCGAGTTTGGGCCATTAAAATGTAAATTAATTGCTGCTCAGCCTCTTGAATGATTTAGGCTCCGCCTCTCGATAATTTGAAAATTTATTACTTAAAGAATATCTACCAATAATGAATCATACATATTAAGATTATAAAAGTATTAGCTAAAGATTAGAATGAATAAATATTATATTGTTTATTGATTTTTATAGGTATGTGATTGAATTTTATCGAGTTCGTATAACTATATATTAAATAACCCTTACAATCCATAATAAAGCGAATTTTAAATATTTACGAGAAAGCATAGAAATATAAATATATGGTTTAAAAATCTTTTCACCTCCAAAATTTTCTTTCACATTGTGGTTAAAAATTAAAGGAGAAATGCTATTACTACACATTTAAAGATTCCCGATAAAGTTGAATAAAATGTTTATAATAGGCTTTAAACGTTGACATAAAGTTTTCAATTAAGCGATTTAAAAGGGAACTTGTTAATGTTGTTATTAAGTAATTTAAAAACTTCCTTATTGAGCTTCAAGGTTACATATGAAATTAATTATTGGATTATCTATACGGATCAGGTATTTAATTAAATTCATATTCTATAATAATATTTAAAACACAGTTAAAAGTATACGACTGTCATGATTAAATATTTCATAATTAATATCTATAATATATTACAGGCTTAAGAAAGAATTTTGGTGAAGTTTTACGAATACATAAGAATTCCTAAAACTTCACCAAAATTCTATTAATACGTTTTGGTTTTCTTCAAGGAAAAGATATTTGCCTTGCCCTGTACCTAATACGAAGTGCGCATATTGAAAACGCTAATTAGACCCAGACTGAGAATAAACATTTGGGCTTCACACGAATACCCGTACTTCGGATGCATTAAGCTCAAAATATGTCTTAAAGGATGTTGCTTTTATTGTTAGATTTTAACTGTTAGTTTCAGATGGTTATCATATTCTTACGGGGATTAGTAATGAAAGTAGAGAAGACTCTCCTCGCCACCCAAGGTATTAAAACCATGGGGTCACTGGGCACCACATGTGGGATACATCATCTCGGGGCGTTGCTGACGGCAAAGCTTTTAAATAAATTTAAAAAGTGATTGTTACTTCGAAGGGAAAAGTTATATATCGCTATCTCATTAACAAATGACATTGAAATCAGGCATAGTTTCAAGTCAAATTTTCTGGAATATTAGCTCGTTATAATATCAGCTTTAGGAATACCTATTACAAAATTATATTCCACTTAATACCTCAACTATTACAATTGATAATAACTTATGCGATTAAAATAATATAGGATTCGCTTGCAATGACGAAACAATTTATGATGATTACTAAATCTAATGAGCAAAAATATGGCTCTGTTATTAAATATGTCCTTTCCACCTTCAATGTTAGGGTAATTAAGGCCTTAACCTTTTTGCTTTTTTGAAGTTATACAAATTATTTCGACTGATACACGTACACTCGTAATTTAAATTGCTACAGTCAAGATAGTTATAAATTCTAATTATATTAAACGAGTAAAATTAAGAGCTCGTCAAAGATTTCAATGGAAGTTTCGTTCGAAATTCATGGCGACAATGTTCCGCCTTCTTCAAATACTGGCTTTTATGATAAAAACTTGGTCTTTCTAAAGAACGAGTATTTTTTTAAGTAGCCTTCAATTCCTGCACGTACGTAATGCGCAGTGCGTATGCTCCGATTCTTATTAAATAAGTAGTTCTTCGAAAAAAGAATACATTCGTACATTCCAATTTTGAAATTACGAATGGATGTGAATGATACTTACATTGTTATATGAGAACATATTTTTCTCTTTTTAAATTATGTAATTCAGGACAACTGTTCTGTTTATCTATATTTAAGATCAAGAGACAACAGCATTCAAAGATGATCTTGGCATTCGTCACCATTTTGAACGGTTCAAGTTCACATGTGTAATAGCTTTATTTTTAGATTAATATTGATTGTTTCTTTAAAATTATCAGTACATTTTCGATCACTTCAAAACAGCTACGATATTTCTAACTGGTTATATAATGAATAAGTATAAGAACGCACTTAAATTTGTTTGTGCTTTCATAGACTGAGTGATAATATAGACAGAAGATTCAGGCGGGCAAATATTCTGTAGATATACGTAAGCATTCATCTTTAATAACTATTTAGAATTATCTATCATTATCATTTCAGCTTATTGGAATGGTCTGTCATAATACCTATAGCTGATAATTACGTACATAGATTGCTGTTAATGAAATTTGATTGTATCGCCATTTCTATAGTTTTAATTCTTACCAGAGATAAGTGTCATCCAGATTTGTGCTCCTAAGTGTGTGGCTACTGCACCGACGTATAATGCGGTCCAACCGCGTACATTGCTGCTAGATCCTGGACTGCTGAGCCACGCGATAAGTACTAAGATGGCAAGGGCTACGTGGAAAGGCTGGGGTGTGCGCGTCGCGATGCTGTGGACAATAAAGTAATATATTGTAGTTATTGATTCATAATTACGAATGAAAGTTATAATAAAAATGGTTTATCGTGTTGGTACTTATTATAACATATCTAAAATCTAGATTTAGCAAAATAATGAGAATCAATAAAATCAAATGTATGTATTTAAAGCTTAGAATAATAACGTATAGAAGGTAAGTTCACGCACAAAAAGTGAGGCATTTCAATTGGAGCCTAATGGAGCTTACACCGGAACCGTTCCGTAATGTACAAGTCATTGTACTGTACGAACGTACGCAACTCTTAAAAAATAAATAGGTAGGTAATTATGACGGTTTGTGCATTCAAATGGTGTCACAACGCATTTGAAAAATATAAAAAGATTATTAACATTACTTTTAAAGGTAATTCGACGATTTATGTTAATAAAAACAAAATTTGATTTGATAATTTGTATAGTGGTGTGCGTGTGTACGTGTGTAATCGTCTGCGCGCCATTAGTATTTTTAGATTCAAATTTTGAAAGTTCGAAGTATTGACACTATCCTTCTATACGTTATTATTCTAAGATTTAAAGCTAAGCAAATAACCTAACCGCAAACCATCGTGTACAAAAAAGATTGTACATACTATTTTTATTACATAAATTGCGAATAAATAGGTAACAGTAAGTAGTTAACCTAAAAAGTAAATATAAAAAATGCAGCCATTAAAAGATTTTACCTCAACCAAAAGGCACTAATGAAAATAAAAAAAGTTTCTTATGAATGATAAATAGATTTATTTTGTAACTTTAGGCGGGAATATGAAAACGTCATGTCTTTGTTATAGGTGGTCTTGTATTATATTTAATATCCTAGTATTTTAACGTGTTATATTAGATTTTTTTATGACATTTTATGCAATGATGTGCGGAGAAACTGCTGGGGTGTACTGAAAAAGTGGTACAAAAGTGCTATTCAAACGTTTTCATTTACCACCAAATTTTTTTAGAAGACTATATTAACACTGTTGAACACTTACTGACGGACAAATACTAATATGGAGAACATAAAAGTGATCAAACTGATAATTTATAAAATTGTAAGTGGAGACGGGCAACAATAGTTTTTATTTGTAAGTGATTGCCAATACAAAAGAAGAATAGAAATATTAATAATAATGCTTTTTGAATAAGGAATGTTTCAAGAAAATTTCTCTTGCATAATCAACTCTTAATCAATTTGTGCGGGTGACTGGGGAATCAAGAGATTTAAATTATTATCAATACTTAATTCTCTTGAGCCTAGGTATTATCACCGCTTTATGTTCATAAAGTGGAAACGAAAGCAAAAAAAAATCATTTCCTCTTATTTTGCGTAAATCAAAAGTAAAGATATAATTTTATCTATAAGGGTGTGAACAAATAACGGTAACATTAAATTATTAATTGGAACGGCACTATCAGTTTATATTTAACCTATAAAAAACTAGTATCAACGTAAAAAGAAACGGAATGATTAACGGCTAGTGTTACGTTTGATTGACATGTGGTTCAAATTAAATGCGGATACATTGCTCTTAATTAATGTTAATACAAGCCTTTGGGTCAGTTGGGAGAGTTATGTATTTCTATAAAGAATAATTATTAATCAAAATGTTAAACTTTCATTGTAATTTTTCAATACCGGTTTTTATTCTAATACCGAACTAAGCAAGGTAAAGAAATATATTGTTTTAAACAATAAAAATTCAGATAAGTCTATACATTTTGCGAAATGGAGCGATAATATGTATTATTTTTCTAAATGCAAAAGGATACATTATTTTTTTTTACTTTATTAAAATCAGTATTTTTAAGACAGAGAATATTTTTTTATCAAGAGGGACTTGCTAACATGCTAACGCACACAACCAAACTGCGCTACAGTCAAAGTATAAACATCTTGGAAGTGCTAATATTTTAGCGTCCAGCTTTTAACTTTGCACAACACATGTAACAAGCTTCAGAATATAAAGTATAGCACTTTAAGTTTCAAGTTAATTTGATGTTTTTTAATCTTATTGTTAAATTAAAAATCAAAAGCAGTTATTTCTGCGTGAACGAATGAAAAGTTGTTTCTTTATTCGAATCGTAAACTGATCTGTGATATAAACAACGAAACTTTTACAGCAATTTCAATGACTTAAAGTGATATAATTATTGATATAATTCTTCTCATCTCATATAAATGGGTAGTACCTTTAGCATATTTCGTTTAAAACTAAGTATATATTGTTACTGAGAATCTCTTAACGACAATCACTAATGATACACTCAAGATATTGAATGATATTTAGAGGCCACACGACTGATATATTTTTCAAATAATTATAACGAATGGTGTTATTTTTAATACATTTCACGGTGACTTGAAAACTTATATCTGATGACGAACTTACTGTTAATCAACAGTGATTAACATTCATTTATATTAATGATTTTAAAAGCAATAAAACGATCAACATCATCTCGATTCGTATATATCCCACTTCTGAGCTGGAGCGTTTTTACAGCGGGAAGAGTTGCTTGTCTTACAGTTATCTGCTTGCGTTCTTTAACTACCTCTTACGATTACCCACAGAAAAGGAAGAGATTACTTTTGTATTAGTATTCTGTTACTACACGGATAAACTATAAATATTGTTATTACGCTTTATTTAACTTTAAAGTATGTTACTATTGTTTTATATTGTCGATGGTTGATTGGTATCATAAGTACGTACTTTCCAGAGGATTACGATTAGCCATCGAATAAATATAGTAAATATTGTTGAAGATTTCCCTTTCAGATAAGATAAATAATAATGTCTCTTTGAGGTGGCTCAGTACAAAAATATTTTTAAAGCAAACATATACCGAAAACGCGATTTTGGCTTGCCGCCACGTCACGAGATGTTAATTTTTGAGGTTATATTTGTCCGAATACGTAATTCGGTTTGGATCAATATTTTTGTTTTCATTGTATGCTATTTAGAGAAATAAATTAGGTTGTAATTAAAAATATTATTAAAAATTTATTTTTATTATTATTTTTTTAATTGTAAGATTTAATGTTAAGGCGTTGAGTCATCATACTTTAACGCGGTCCAGTAAAATCCTCCTCAATGGAAGTGAAATTTCCCTACTAGTGAAACGGGTTGGTAGATGTAAGGATGTTATTTCTAGTTTCCCTTCTCTAGAAAAGAAGGAGGGTGAACTATATTCTTACGATGTCATCATATGGATAGTTTTGTTTTACTATGATAACAAAAGAGAGAAGCAACGCTTGAAATATAACCCTACACCAACCCGTTAAACCAGCATGGTATAGTAGGTTAAGTCCCCTCCCATTGTGAAAGATGCTTCAGTCCAGCAGTAGGATGTATCTATATATATATATATATGAGTTGTAATGATGATGACAGTGCTAACAAAATATGATCTAGCGTAATATAAATATTAGTGACTATATTATCTGTATTTTTACTACAGAGGTAGTGAACCGAAATATTTCCAACATTTTTATGTTTATTCGTATTTACCAAAATGGAAATTGGCTTTAAAGCCAGGTAATGTTGCCAAATCAAATAAATATCCACCACATGTGTATAATAAAATGCGTACAGTATTTTATTAGGCACATTTTAGATTTTATGCCTTAATTTGTGAAATTGTGGATTTTAAAGTAGTTTGTAATATTAAATTTAGTTAAGTTATCCTTTACTTTACCCACGGTCAGGAAAGAGGGTGGTGAATTGTATTCAATTTTCTTCATCACACGGAAATTTTCACAGAAAGCTCAGTCACCACACGGTGTTATAAATTAATAATATCCAAATCGGTTTCACTGAAAACCTATGTAATTTAAAAATGTTTTTCACATCTCAGCATTTCTCTGTAAATTCTCAATAGGATAGAGAAAAAACATTTAAGGATAGAAGAGAAAAATATTGTTTAAAGTCATGCAAAGTGTAGCGACGTAATCAGTGTGACGTGAATCAATAATATCTTTTATCGATTAGGACCGATGCCGACGTGCTTCAGCACACGCACTCACAGTTTCATAACATCTTTAGGAATTTCGTTATGTTTCAATGCTAACGGAATTATAGAAAATAAACACTAAACGGTCAGGTTTTAGTTCCAAATCATTAGGGGACTTGGGCTTAAATGCTCCTCTGACATAATCAGAGACCTTTATTAGCCAGACTAATTTATAGCAAGAGAAGTTAATTGATAAGGAAGAAAGAAGTAGGATGATGTGTTAAAATAGTTAGTAGTACTAACACTAAACGGTCAAGAGGATTACCGCCAGAAAAAAGTTAAAACTATGAACAAGTTGTAATTTTTGGAATTGGAATTTGTAAATTAAAACTTTTTACATTTATCTAGTTTTTGACATCTATCGGCATAGATATAGTGAGATTGACATAGCTATAGATATAGTGTTAACGTTAACACATCACATGACCACGTCGATGACGACTTACTTAAATTTACTCCCAATTGAAACCTGCCTATAGGAGTTCCAGTTAAAAAATAAGTAAACAAGTTTTCTTACCATCATAGAAATTAAATGTTTACTGCTTTTACGGTGTTTCTTTACGTATTTCTTACTTTTCGTTTTTGAAAAATCATTTGTGTTTTAATAGAACTTCAAAATAATAATGCTGAATGATTGTATCCAAAATTAATGTATTGTTTGACATCATCCCAAGTAGCCATAAATTTATCAAAATAATAAAAGAAAAAAAATGGCGCCCACCACCCACTGACGTGAAAGCAATTTATTTTAAAAATGGAACGCTTGGAATATGGAGAAAGTGTGTCAAAACTTAAACTAATATTATTTCAACAACATTTTTAAATAACTCAATGTCATTGAAAAATTATTTCGATCATTAATAATGACCATAATGCTTAGATATTAATTAAATATATACACTCATTTGCAAAAAAAACGGGCACCTAAGCAATGAACCATTTCAAATGTTAATATTTCTTTGTTTGATAATTATAGGTAGTTTTATCCACACAATTTGCTAAATTAATAAGAAAATAATCGTTTTCATCAGTATTTCATAAAATTTAGATACAATTTATGGGAAATAATGCTAAACCTCGCTAGTAGTGTATATTCGCTAGTAGTGCATATGCTCATGAAGTAAAAATAAAAAAGTTTTTTTGTTTGTTTTTCTTTAATAAAGTAAAAGCAGATAAATGTTTAGTATCGAGTGTGACCCCCTCTAGCTAAAATCACAGCTTGAATTCGTCTGGGCATGCTAGCGAGTATATCCCGGATACTTGCTTGCGGAATACGTTCCCACTCCGCAGTAATCACATTCTTCAGCTCTCTGATGGTCTGCGGAGCCGGGTGTACTGATCTCACACGCCGTTTCAGAACGTCCCAGACATGCTCTATGGGATTGAGGTCGGGACTTCGAGCTGGCCAATCCAAACGACGAATGCCGACCTCTTGCACATACGCATTAACATCGCGGGATCGGTGGGCGCGAGCATTGTCGTCCATAAAAATCGAGTCTTCACCTAGAGCGGCCAATGCGGGTTGTGCATGAGAAATTAGAACTTCCGTTATGTATCGATGCCCAGTCAGTGAGCCGTTTTCAATGAAGACTAACTCTGTACGATCCATTGAATTTATTCCTGCCCAAAACATAACAGAGCCCCCACCATAAGGTGTGATTTCTTCGAAACATGCCTCTGCAAAGCGTTCTCCTTGTCTTCTTAGCACTCGCCGCCGTCGATCTTCACCGAATAGAGATATCCTGGCTTCATCAGAGAACAAAACCCTATTCCAATCGTCTTGAGTCCATGATTCACAATTTCTAGCGAACCTAAGCCTGTGAACTCTGTGCTCACGGAGTAATTTGGGGCCGCGGGCCGGGCGGTGACTGCGTATATTGGCAGCGAGAAGCCTCCTCCTGACCGTCCATAGACTAATATGCACATTTCTTACTTCTTGGAGGTTGTTCTTAAGATCCACATACGAAGATTTGCGATTTCTCAATGCGCGACTCACAAGAAAACGATCATCCCGTGGTTGGGTACATGGTTTTCTTCCAGAACCAGGCCTTCTCTCGACGGAACCAGTCTCCTGATATCGCTGCCAGGTCCTTTGGACTGTCGAGCGACTAACATTTAGCCTCCTAGCCACGAAACATTGGCTGCAACCCTCTTCAAGCAGCGCGATAATTTTGGTAGCTTTTACCACTTTATCTACCATTTTTGATACAGCCAAACAGCATTAAATAAAGCTTTGACAGTCAAGGATATGAAATTAATCGATAAAAATTGAATAAAAGTTATGAAAGTCGATGTTAACTTCTGGAACTTCGCGCCAAAAATGTAGGATAAAAAGGGGTTTTCTGTAAAAATGAACATCAAATGAAAAATTGAATTTAGAACGTACTTTTTTAAATACCACAGCATTTTTAAAACCGGCCAGTAACGTGTACAAACGATTGAAACCTTTTTGGTATTGTATCTTTTTAAATATGAATGAAAATCAAAACCGCCCGTTTTTTTTGCAAATGAGTTTATTAATATTATTCTTGTATTTATTTGTCATTCTTGTGTTTATATCTAGTACACCTCAAAACTCACTAACGCTACCTGGCATGTATGTGACATTGACTATTACACAGAAAAATAACAATATATCGTTTATATCAAAACACTAAGTATTAGTAATTAGTGTTTTGATAATATACTAATAAAATCATAGCAAAATTAGTCTTTACTTATAAGAAACCAATATAAGACTGCGTCAAAATATCAAGAATTCAGCTTCAAAGTCTTTTATCGCGAAAAGTCATTTTAAATTATACCACTTATTAGCACCACTGTTGGCAACAAGCTAAAATTGAAATACATATCTTCAAACGCCGTTAAAATAATCTGTGCTCTGATAAACGGCACGTCGACTTCAATAGGACATCTGGAGATTAGATAAACTTATTTTAAAGTATTACTAAGTTATCACGTGATTATATACGTGAACTTGTTACTAAAATGCTGGTGCTAAGGAAGGTACCACTTAGTCATACTAAGGCGGATCAGACCAATCGGTAATGATAGACTAACAGCTGAAGGGAAGTGGTTTTTTTTTTAGTTTCAGGACTTTCAGGTAATAATGATGAGTTTGCTGTTTATCGGACATAGACCTAATCCTGCTACAAAATGAATTACAATAGACAATGAAATGAATTTTTCCTCAAACCGGGTGTCTAACTTGGGACCACGTAATTATCAGTCTCGTGTATATACATAGATGTTTATGTGTTTAGACTCGTGCCTTGTCATCAAAGTGGCAAGTCTCGGTGAAATTATGTGTCATTTTGCTACGTAATTTTTTACTCCCACGTAATAGGGGCGAGATTATTGTCGTTAACCAGACACAGATCCAAAATTTACTATTATGAATTATCAGAGAAAATGTTCGTAAATAATTCCAAATTATTGAGGTTTTAAAGGTTTTTTCATTTTAAAATTGTTGAGGTTTTGACCCAAGTTCTTAGGAGCCTCCATCTATGGCCTTAATTTTAACTACAAAAAAAAATTTAGAGAAAATTCATCGACTTTCTTGTATATTTCCATTTCACCTGGAAACGTTATGGTCTTCAACTGTACGTTTCCAGCGATCATTTCTCCCACGTACGTGCAAGCTCTGGAATGAACTACCTGCTGCTGTGTTTCCCGAGCGCTATGACATGTCCTTCTTTAAACGAGGTTTAAGAAGAGTATTTCCTTCACGGTAGGCAGCGGCCTGGCTGTGCCCCTGGTATTGCAATGGTCCATGTGCAGCAGTTTCACTTACCATCAGGTGTGCTGCTTGCTCGTTTGCCACCGTTGGCAATAAAAAAAAAAAAAAAAAAAAATATATTTTAAACGGTAGTGAGTTCGACAGTACCAATTAACAGGAATCATCTCAGAATAGTTATACGGTGAGACTTTTGTAAATCGTGTCTGACGACGTCAATTGCTATGCAGGCATATGACGTTATTCGCGTTATGAAGCGTGCAATATTAAATTTCGAGCTACAGCATAATCTTATACACAGCTTAGCAGATATACCTATGTATATATACACATAAGCATTCATTTGCAAATTATTCGTACATTGCTCCCTCGAAACAATTTTGCGGTTAGCCACTTTACATATAAAACAAGTGAGAAACAATAAACCAAAAAAGTAACAATTCGGTTCGGCCATCTTTGTTTTATTGAACGACTTTTTCTGCAGGCCTGTTTGTTTCACAGAATATCGATTTGCAACGGAATTTTGAACTTGACCGAACAAGTTGTTAGACCGGAAGATATGAATACAAAACGTCAACTGTTAACATATAAAATTGATTTAATTTTTTTATAGGCGGTATTATTCGCTTTGACGAATGTTCAAATTTATACGTATGAAGATATAAAAAGTTGAAATAAAATAATATATAATTACATATTAATTACTTTTAAATACCTACATTAATAGGTTCTGTCCTTCAAATATTATTCAAAATTTATAAAAACAGGATGCAGTAAAAAATAATGATGAAACCCAATAATGACACAAATGTCCTTATAATTGACGTTGTCTATGTTAGAAAAAAAAATTATAAGGTTGTGATTTCTAATATTAATAAAATTATTTTTACGGGTTTTATCAAATTTGTATTTCTTTTCCCCCGATGTTTTTAACACTTTTCAGCGCTCGTAGAAAGCCTAAGGTGTGTCAGATCCTACAATTCATCGTTATTACAGAGCAAAAGTTTTTATCAAATTAAAAATTGGATACAAACGCGATAATTGCCGTAAAATAGTTTTATACCAAATATTAGATTATTTAATTTTATTTCAAATATTACATATGTACCTATATACATATATGCTACAGCCCTGCTAAACGACCATTTTTGTTAATTTACTACCTGAACATTAAATTTTCACGATTAGTCATTTTGGTTGAAAATAAAAATCCAACATTGTAAATACGAATCACGAAATAACAATAAAAGAATTGATCCTCATTTATACGGTCATGGTACTCATGTTATTTTTCACTCATGTTAGTTTTTACTTATGACAACGTATTCTGAACCATAAAAACTAATATTTAATTCAACCGTTTCCAGAAAATAATATGAAATTTGATGCTATGGTATTTATTTTTTTAGGAATTACAAAGGCCTTTGTACATATAGTCCATTAGTAGTCAAAACGGCGACGATATGACTTACTGAATTCAATAGTCCAATGGTAACACTGTTAATAAGAATCTGGAAATGTTGGTGGCAAACGAAAATATATATGGAGCGCTATTATATCATATATACAACTTTAGCACTTTCCCTGCTTTATGTAATATAATGCCATCTGAATTATTAACCCAATAATACCTTAAAGCACTAAAATATTGAATGTGATATAAGACTGTCACATGAGACTTTCAAATATAAAAATATCTATGTGTATACAAATGTGGTATTCTTATATTCTAATAAATAAAACGTAAAAAAAAGCAATGTCATCACTGATTAGTATAAGTTAATAGGACAAGTATGAATGACCTACTTTTTAATTGACTTGAACTCATATAAAGTATTTTAAAAATATCATTTTACAATTATGTGATCTAGGAAATAATAAAAAACACGTATGTATAAGCTTTACGATATATGTAACTATTTACAATTGCGACATAAAAATTTATATATTTAATGGACATTAATGACAGTTTTTGTGGTCATTACATTTTGCGGTTGGCAATCAATTAGTTGACCACAGATTATATCTACACATATTTAAATTTATGACACTTGTCTAACTAGAAAATTAAAATATTAGACGCCAATTAATTTGAAAATATTAATATTTATTGGCAGCGAAACCTTGTCAATGCATTAAGGATTATTTTTAAAATTAAATGGTTGTACATTTAGGAATACGGTTGTGAATATATCAAACATTATTTTGACTTTATTTAACATAAAAGCTTCTAGACGTATTTGTTGATTATGTTATACCTATAAGTCTGTATTTACGTATATTATTTCCTATAGCCGATGGTTCTATAGGCAATTTGTTCATTATTGTTAAGTTTGACCCGTCATTCAAGGAATATGCAGAAGTTTAAAATACACATGTTTTCACTATGCTATTAAACTTCATATAATAAGTGTCACAATAAGTTGGCACGCTGCAAGATATAGCAACAATATTTTTGAGCGGCAACCCCGGTAACCTATACTCAAACTGCCAATTATATCATAGCTCTCATATCATTCACTTATGATATTAAATCAAAATAAATTTCAAAGAAAAGGAACTGCATGTTAGTTCCTTTTCTTTGAAATTTATGCATGTAATGTTATCAATATGTTTGCACAATTACGATAATTGTTTAAAAGACAATAACCGTTCTACCTAGTGACGTAAATTTGCGTCATTTTAATACCGACGTGATCTAATATTTGCACTAATTTATCGTAAACGAATACTGCTAAATAAACAAAACTACCGAGAGATATACGTAATATTACAGTTTTATGATCTTGGTTATTTTCAATTTCCACGGGTAGAATACAAGAATGGGCTATAGATATTTTAATGTGGCGATTGCAATGAGGTATCCATGACAGACAGCAGCAGTGTGGTGACAGAATAGAATACAACTTACCACTCCCTGGGGATGTAAAAGACGACTAAGGAACGTAATACGGATATAGCATCTGTGCAAGAGAAGGAAAACTCAAAATAAAACTCTGTTCCAATCTGACCAGCGTGTCATAATAGGTCAATTTCCCTCCTATTGTGTAGAGGGCTTAAGCCCAGCACTGGGTCATATATGAGCTATGATGATAATGATGATGAATAAAGATATTTTTTTTATATAAGAATTATAGCGTTCATCATCACCTTAATGGTCATCTCAGCTCATATAAGTACATCCTACTGCTGGGGTCGAATCTCTCACAATAGGAGGGAAATTATGCCACGCTGGTCAGACGGCTTGAAATACTATTTTATTTCGAGGTTTTCCTTCTCTTGCATAGGTGTTGTATGCATATTATAATTCCTTAATCCTTTATTACGAACTCCACGCGCAAGAAAGGGGGTGGTGAATTATATTCTTACTCCGTCGCCACACGGAAAATAGATAATAGAGTTATAATTAAGTCTTAGTATTTGTAATAATACATAATATTTGGCTCATAAAATAACGCATGAACAATAAATAGAATTGCTATCATAAAAAAATTATACAGATTACAGTTAGTCACTAAAAATAGCTTCATAACTAATAATAAAAATTACTAATGTTGATTTAACTCTATTGAAGGCTAACTTGTCTTAGAGTTTCCAGGTCATTTACTTATCTTGTTCTGCATTAAGTGACCTTGTTAGAGCGAAACGTTTTCGTGACGTAAACTAGACGTCATTTTAGTCGTAAACCGGCTGAGACTGAGCGACTATTAAAGGTCATTCGTTGCGGTTCTTTTATATTTCTTTCTATATATCTTAAGTGGTTAATCGACACATTCTCAACATTGTTATTTCTGTAAGTTAGTATTTACAATGGTATTTGCAAATGACACCGAGATTTGATCTTCCGAAGTCCGGTAATGCTTTTAATTATCTGAACCGCAACGAAGTTTAGTAAAATATAACTCATATAAAAAGATAAAACAAGAGTTGGAAAGATTCTTCATCTTAACTCAAAACCAAAACCCAAAAAAAAATGAATTGTTTTCATTGACTGCACTTGCGTACCGTAATATCCTAGGAGATATTGGAGATGCGGGAGCAAAGCAACTAAAACCAAAGTGAAACAAGGACGGGTCGCTAGTATTAAATAAAGTTAGATCGTTATGAATTCTAGATATTCTGAGATTAGAACATTTTTAGCCAGTCACGATACGCCTAATTGTAATAATAAGTGATAATTAAATGTCGTCGGCTTACGGAGTAGGAACACAACGGTCACCTTCCCTTCTTTACCCGTGGATGATTGTAAAAGAAAACTAACAGACGTACGCAAAAAGAGAAGGGAAACTAGAAATAAATTCCTATAGCAATACGTCTTGGTCACGGATGACATGGTACTCGGTACCGGGAGGGAATACGGTGGTTTATGAGGCGCACTCCACCCTATCGTCAAAAAAAAAAATAGTTGAGTATACAATTTTTTTTGGGGGTGGGTTACGGTTGGCGCACTCCTCGCACCGCTACGGCCGGGGCGACAGGTGCGTAAGCACGCACACCCATAACTCGGCCGTATAGCACGTCGCCTTCGTCATTGGGTCGACTACCGGCGCAGAGTTCCTTGACTTCAGTGGTCGATCTAACGGAATACCCTAAGGGAGTCCTCTTCCGTCGACGTCCCCTACGGGGACGCCGGACGACGACCTCGCTGCGGGTGCCCGGACTAAATCGAGTAATATACCATAGCAGGAGGCTCGACTTCAGCAGAAGGATGTAATATATAAAATCATGATGATGATGATAATTAAACACGATGCGGTCGTGATACATCTAACAAAATTGTAAATATAATGATTTACATATTTAATTAAACAAATATAATTTGTTTGCAATTTCAGTTTACGTATGTCTTGTAATAACTTTCTTTTATATTTGATTTTTGAACGAAAATAGTCTTTGTTATTGTGACGTAAAATGTCACACGGTTGGGCACCATTAGTTCTGTTAGTAACATAAATTATGGAGGTTAGCAGAAAACAATTCTTTTAGTGTTTAATAAAGTATAAATATGGTTTTATTATATTCTATAAATAACTAAGACTAATATAGTAAATGACTTTCATGATAATGATTTGTTAGCATGTTATATAAGGTACTACAGGGAAATTACTACAGTATAGTGAATATAAAGAGAATTGCTTTATGTGTATTTTCGTGTTCTGCCAAAATTACAAGAGAAAAATTTAGAAGAGCGTCATCGCTTTAGTAAAGATTTCAAATGAGAACGGCTGTAAAGCCCATAATAAACTTGAGAAATAAGTTTATTCTTCAATGGCAACATTGGGCTCATATTAATAGCTGTTTGTCAAAACCAAAACTTCAAATGTAAAAAATCTTTAATCACACTGTTAAATATAGAACTGAAATTTAGATGCCACAGACTATAATGACACCAAGAATAATATTATTTTTCTTTTATACTTCAAAATCTAGGCCGAGGTATCGCGTGTACAATTTATCGAATGAAACGCTAAGATGTGACACATGGGTGGGTTTGCAACGACCGGACGCCCACTTTATCGGAATCCACTTGAATTACAAACAGTAGCGATCCAGTCAATTGCGTCTACATAATGATTACAAGCTGTAATTACAGCTAATAACTCATTTACTATAATATCCAAGTGATGTTTTAAATACCCATCATTATTAACTGAGGCTAAAAAGCTTACTGTCTGTTCCGTATGAACAAAAACATATTTATATAAGACAAGTGTGAATCCGTGAATGCAATTTTGTATTATGAATTTCAATCGTAGTTTTGTTCATTATTTATGCCTTTAAGGTAAAATTTAATTTTTTTTAGCTTTTATGATCCACATAAAATTTTAATAATTTCACTGATGGCGTAGTGATTTGAGTATTGATCTTCCTGGGTTTTTTTGTCCCGTACCTACGTAACATGTACGTTTTAGTGTGGGGTGTTTTCTTTTAAAAAAATATTATAAACTATATTAAATATAATTCTACAGTCAGAATGATTAATTTAAATTATATAAAATTAATGAATATATAGTAATTAATAAATGTTACGTTTATACGGTTCCTCAAAAAAGATAAATGTCTTTTGACTGTCACTAGCTGCGCTTAAAATATCGGTAAAAGTGTTCATATATGGCGTACAGATAAATGCGTTCCTGATAAAAATAACTGCCCGCATTGAATCTTTACCGACCGGTATTTAATCAAGACGAGAGTTGCGTAAGCAGGTAATAATTTGCTTCTTTCACAAGTGCAATATGAAAATGCACTTTATGACTTATACATAGCGAATAATTACGATAATTATAATGAACTAGCAATCCGCCCTCGCTTCGCTTCGGATTCAGTCGCCTTACGCGCGTAGTTCCCGTTCCCGTGGGAATACCGGGATAAAATATAGCCTATGTTACTCCCTGATATTATAGCTTTCCAATGGTGAAAGAATTTTTAAAATCGGTCCAGTACTTTTTGAGTTTATTCGTTACATACAAACTTACAAATTTTACCTCTTTATAATATTAGTATAGATTTGGCCATCTATTAGACAGTGACAGTTTTAAGATGTTTCTTAATTTTTTTAAATGTTTTGTTGTGCTGTATGGTAGCGGTTACGAATACTACACAACTTTACATTGATTTTTGGTGTTATAAACTAGAATACAATTCACCGCCCCCCTCTCTTGTGCATGGGTGTCGTAAAAGCCGACTAGGGGTTAATATGCCGATAACATTGATGCAAAAAAGGATTGCCCGTGGATGTCTTAAAAGAAGACTAAGGGATGTAATACGCATATAACATCTATGCAAGAGAAAGAAAACTCGAAATAAAACCCTATACCAACCTGTCTGACTAGCATGATATAGCAAGGTCATTGTTCCTTTTATTGTGGAGGAGGCTCGAGCCCAACAGTGGGACGTATATGCACTGTGATAATGAATGATGATGATATATATAATATGGATAATTTGTATAAATATCTTTAAAAATTTAGTTCAAGCGTTTAAATGTATTTCTAGACGACTATTTTGACTTTCAGCCTGGCGATATTTTAATTTTAGCAAGACTAAGATATGTTTATAAGTGTAAACTACTTTTATTTTAATATTGTATAATTTGTTGTGTAAATAGCGGTGAGACGTTTGAACATTTTCTCGTATCTTCTATACAATTCATCGGTGCGACCTCGTTTTAAATTGTTTCCAACGAGATTGCAGGGGTGATCCGATAGAGTTAAATTTATACAATATAGTCCTTTTGGTAGAGTGGAATAAGTATATGGCGGTCCATTGAGATATCTCAGAGAGAGGTGCTACTTATGGGATCTGGACCAACCAACATTTTTTATTCAATAATGCGTGTGGTGACGGAGGAAGAATACAATTCACCAACCCTTATCTTGCCCGTGGATGTCATAAAAGACAACTAAGGTATGTAATATGCACCTAAGATCGATGTAAGAGAAGGAAAACAGAAACCATAGCAATATGTCTGACCAGCATAGTATACCTAGTAGGTCCATTTCCCTCCTAATAAGGAAGACTCAAGCCCAAGGGTGGGACGGGTACAAACTGAGACGAGACGTTTTATAGAAGTGTATTGAAAAGAAATTAAAAGTTCAGAGCCCGCTGATTTACTTGCCGGATCTTTTCAAATTTAGAATTAATTCTGTGGTATATTATATTATTAAATTAACTTTATAGAATATGAAATCGATGATATATAAATAATTTTATGGAGCTTATACTTAATACATGATATAATTTGATTTGATTTATATTAGGCCTCAATTAAATGGTTTATCTACTAAAATTATTTTTGTCTACATAATTATAAAAATTATCTATTCTTTTTATATGTATTATATATAACACCTGCAATGATACATGCAATGAAGAAATACGATGCTCCTATATTATCTAATTGGATTAAGTGAAATGTTTGCATGCTTGAAGCAACGTGACTTTTGCGCAAACCATAGATAACTTTTGTCAATGTTACTTTACGTTATGATTTCAACGTGATCGTCTGTAGTGCATATATTTTATTAGTATTCATAATTTAACGGATTATTAATATCGATTATCAGACGTTGTAAATTGACTAATAAAATCTGTAATTATGTTACTATCTGATGAAATTTAGTGGGGGTGATGCTTTATGACTATTATTATAAGTACTTTTTTTTTTGAATAAGTAATAGATAACCTCGCCCAAATTATTCGGGGCGACGGGAAGTACACCATACGACCCCATAACTTGCCGTAACTATCTTTGAGCAACCACAGAGTCCTCGTCTTCGTTGGCTAATCCGGCGGCTCAACCGATGTAATATTTAAAGTGTTTTTAAGTATAAATTGCAAATAATCGTCAATATATATTTCAATAGTATTTTAAATGTATAATAAATATCAGTAATGTAAAGCTTTTTAAGAGGTGGTTTGAGAAATGGAGAATGTAATGAATTCATTAATATTGTTTGAATTATGCTTCGAAAGACAGTGTTATGAACTTGCTTTAGTTTGTCACTTAAGATGAAAGTTTAGCGAAATAGTATTCCAAGCATATTTCATATAAAGTTTCTTATTGATAGGCTAGCTATTCATAACCTATAACTTCTTCGGTCAAGCATCTAAGTAAAAATTTATATATAAAAAAAAAGTTTAACCATAGACCATAGAGGTCAACAGTTCTTATTTTAAAATTGAAACTTTCAATTGATAACAATGATATTACTATTATTATATGCTTTTTGTATTGCTATTGAAATAAAAGTACATATATAAAAATACTCTCATTGAATGAATTATAAATTAATTTGTAAATTAAAGCAATATGATTTCATACAGATGGCGTTGAATGACAAAATGTCAACGAACTTCATTGTAATCTAAATCCTTATTGTCGTGAAAAAATACTCGTCTGTCTGTCTTGTAATCATGATATTGCAGCGTGTACAATTCATGATGGCGAGTCATTGTTTCTTATAAAGATTGATTCTACAATGGTGGATTGGTTTATGTACCACTCGTGAGTTTAAACTCCACATAGGACAATTTCCTTTTTTTTGTGTGATGGATAAATGATTGTTCTGAGTCTGGGTGTATTTTTTTGTCTGTTAATTACATGTTCGTGAAGCGTGTAACACAAGGACTTATGTATCAGTGCAGGGTCCTGTATTACAAAAAAAGGCTATTGATCTAAGTTGCTGTATTTTTAAAGACGTGCGAAGGAATACGAAATGAGAAATGTAATAGAGTAAAAATATACATCATCACTCATAGTCTCCCTTGTGGTATTGCAAAAGCACATTAAAAGCAAAAACATTGCAATTAAAAAAAATGAAATGAATCATCATCATCATTCTGCTGTTATCCCAAATATTTGGGGTCGACGCAATATGTAGTCTTTTTCCACACAAACCTATCAGATATCATATAGGCGTTCATTTTCTGTTCATGTCATGCTTCTCCGGTGTTCCTTAGCCCTAAAGACATCGACATTCATACTTAAAATCTTTACTATGTGGAAAGATTGAAAATAACTTTCATTCTATTTTATGTCAAGCAGCGTAAATAAAATGAATAAATATATTGTCTGTGGTAGCCCTACAGTACACAGTAATACTTGAATAGTACACATAAAACAGTACGCACGTACATATGTTTGTCTCTGGCTGTGCCAACGAGTGGGATGCACTATTTGTAACCACATTCGCAATTTAAAATTTATTTTAAAGTATCCGTCGTCATTTATGTTCCGGATAAAAGGAGGGGTTCTCATGCAGTTTAAACCAAAACTTATGACTGAATAAATTTGTGGTGACAATTCGATTAGCAACACAATGATCATAATACTCATAGAGATACTGAAAGGTAGTTCCTATTCAATATAATAAATTGTTCTATAAGCTATTAAGAAAATTATTGAACAAGACTTGTGAATTTTTGTCATTTGATTTATACTAATGGTTCTGTTGCCAAAGTTTCAATAAAATTAAAAAAATCTATCATATCTGACTAGACTAGAAAAGTTGACTCCAATACAATTATTAAGTCTTTTAACGTGAATGTCAAAATATCATGTAGCGCTTTTAATTTTTTAAAAATTTTAATGTTAGTTGAGTGTTAATTATGCTGATAATTTACGTAATATAATGCAAATAAAATGATGAAATGTAGTGAATAAGATATAATAGTGAATTGCGTGAATTTTTGTATGCTGCCAAAATGCCAAGGGGAATGATATGTTTGTCAGCACCAACGACGTTGATTGAAGACTAAAACCTGAAAAATATTATAACTCGACACTGGCACTAATAGCTCATAATTGTAGCTGATAGGCATTACAGTTTTAGGCGGGAATCTGAAGTGTCATGTGGTGTTCTTGTATTATATTCAATATCTTAGTGTTTTCACGTGTTATATTCAATAATTTTGATGGCATTTTATGTAATATATAGTGGCAAAACTGCTGAGGTGTAGTGAATATGATATAAAATTGCTATACATACCTTTTTGTTTCCACCAAAATTCTCAGAAGATACCCTTAACAGTGGCCATTACACTGTTGAGGGCGACACTGACTTACTGACAGACCATTACTCACATGAAGAAACTGAGAACTTGAAAAGATAATTATAACTCGACACTGGCAAAAATGGCTCGTATTTGTAGCTGATTGCCAAGACAAAAAAGAAGAAGAAGATAGGCATTACTAAAGAAGATGAAGATAATTATTATATAATAATTAAAGCTAAGCTCATACACATGGAAAATGTAATTAAAATCAAGATACAATCATTGAAATGACTAATTGTTATTTTATAATCATGATAAAATATGTCTGACTCATTACTGTATCATACTTTTTATTAGGCTATCGTTACACTAAGAAATGTTATGCATTGCTATCTTACTAGGAAAAGCTATCCATTTATAGCACATATCTAAACTACAAACTATGTAACCATATATGGGTTGATTGGTACATGACACTTATGGATGCTAATACAGTTTTCTAATAACATTCACTATATGGAGATGGGCGTATTATTAAAATGGTCTCCACGTGTCTTGTCAGATCAATAATACGTCAACCTCAGAATAATAATGTATAGAAGGATAGTGTCAATACTTCAAACTTTCAAAATATGAATCTAAAATACTAATGACGCGCAGACGATTACACACGTACACTACTATACAAATTATGAAATCAAATTTTGTTTTTATTAACATAAATCGTCGATTTACCTTTAAAAGTAATGTTAATAATCTTTTTATATTTTTCAAATGTGTTGTGACACCATTTGAATGCATAAACCGTCATAATTACCTATTTATTTTTTAAGAGTTGCGTATGTTCGTGCAGTACAATGACTTGTACATTACGGAACGGTTCCGGTGTAAGCTCCATTAGGCTCCAATTGAAATGCCTCACTTTTTGTGCGTGAACTTAGCTTCTATACGTTATTATTCTAAGACTTCAACTATGTGTGAGAGTTTAACAGAAGGTAAATGATGGTGGCATTATGTTCTTAAATAATAAAATAGGTAGTTTAGAAAAGCAAGCTTTTGTGAATATCTGAACTGAAAAAGCGATGCAGAAAAAACAAACAACATCTTTCCTTTTGGTTACTGGTTAATTTTTGTGGCTTTTGGAAGTGATTTTGGAAAAGGGACAGAAATGTGTTACAAGAAATAGAGTAACACGCGCTATTTGATTTGACCAATGACCGGTTACGGAGAGATGGCGCTAACCCATTTTGCGTGAGGTTGGTACCACGATGTACTGTCGGCCAACATAGTATATGCGTGTGTGTGACCAGAAAGAGAAAGGGAAATACGGTGTTGCTAACCGTACGATTTAAATCGTATTTATACGACCTTTTTATTTATCTTTTTAGAACCGAAGCTACTATCGCGCACTTACCGCGACTAAATTCAAATTTGCAGGAGATAACCCGCCCCTTAATATAGAATTATAAATATTTTTATGCTTAGAATATTTTCAACGAATTATAATATGACGAATAAATTGAATTTAATCTTAAATTCCTAGTAGGATAATATGCCAGTTACTCGGCTCGCTCGTTTTTTTCAATATACAATGCTAAATCGTTTGCATACTGACTGCAATGTTTCAAAATGTAATTTTAATCATGTTGCTATTGGCCATACAAAGTGAGTATTTATTGATTGGAAAGCTGTGAAGGTTGATCGTGTAACGAGAGGTTTTTTATTGCTTATCGCTTCGATGCTAATGAAGAGTTATTGGCGAGGTGCAACCGTTTTTTATTACATTATTGTTTATTTAAATTGAATAAGAGCTTGTTTCTACATTTTTAAATACCATAGATATTGAATTAGCTATGCGATTTTTTTAAATTTATGAATAAAATCTTTTGACGTAACGTTGATGTTAACGTTGACTTCAGGCAAGGGCTGATCATAAAGCTATTGTTAATAACTGCAATGTGTAATATGAAAAAAGAGTACATATTAACTCGATCTCAAATAATCGGTGTAAGAGCAGGATGATGATTTTTTTTGTTCATTCGCCCTTATGGGCGGGCTAAAGTCTTTTCGACCATACTGCCTTGTCATACGTAGCTTACAAATAATTTTCTTCACATATTATTTACCAATTATTGAGTAGCTTATTAAGAGTTATCGTCCGTCAGCAAGTCAAGTCGTTACCATTAATTAGGCGCTGAAAACCAAATAAATGATTTCTTTGGGAATTTCGGTAGAATATAAAAATACACACAATTAAATCACATTCACCACACTTCACCTTCACTGTATTTATATTACATAAAATATCAGCTAAATTATTTAATATACACTATAAAACACTAAAAAAATTAATATAATTCGAGAGCATAACATGATATTTCCATATTCGCGCCGAAAACCCGCACGATGATGATATATCCGTAATTTGCGCGCCAATTACCCAAATGACAGATTGTTATACTTTTAAATGAGTAAAGGACTAATACGCATTCAGCCTTATGTGTCAGTGTCTGCAATTTTATCTTATAATACACCATTTGTAGCATGTAAGTCATTTAGATAATTTATCTCGTGTGTTAAATACTATGTTTGAATACTATCTGATTCGTAATAAAATCTTATTAGGACTTTAAAGGACATTAGTAATGAGTGGTTTTTCTGCAGTGCCAGTTGCAATACTCAACGCCATTGAAACTTATGCCTATGCATGCATTTAGTATACATACGAGTATATAATGGAAATTGACCTACTACCATGCTGGTCAGATATCTTGGTATGGGGATTTTAAAAGTCTAACTCCTAAAATTCTGTCAATCTGAATATATCATCCTCATCATTTCAGCCCAAACATGTTTTAAAAAATATAAATGTAATTATAAGATGTGTAGTTCTACGAGATTAAGGGTGAAGAGATTGTAAATTGCTTTTCCTTGTGGCAATTTAGTAACTTTACTTAAGTTATTAAATTCCCTTATTTAAAATATTTTAACATAATAAGTATCATTATCATCATTGAAGCTCATATACGTCCCACTGTTAGGCTCAAGACTACTACAAGCCCACAATAGGGGGGAAATTGACCGAACCGCTGGTCAGACGTTGGTATAGAAATTTATTTCAAGTTTTCCTTCTCTTGCAAAGATGTTATATGCATATTAGGTCCCTTAGTCGTCTTTTACGACACCCACAGGCAAGAGAGGTTAGGGAATTGTATTCTTACTCCGTCATCACACGGAAGGAGACCATAATAAGTATGTTTTATTTATATTCAATGGTATTTATTGTCCATCATCTGTTTTCAATTGAATGCCTTCAATAATTATAACACTATAAATTTTCCAGTCAATAATATTTCTCAGATGTTTGTTTGTCAGAATAAAATTGATTCTGCGATAAGATAATGACGTCTCTAGATTTTTCATATTTGTTAACAAAAGACAACAAGTTGAAGAGATTATCTTTTCTGAAAAATATAAAGGCCGAAGCGCTTACTTGGATTCAAAACAATGGAGAATAGATTTTATCTAATTGAAATATCGTAATTTTATAAGATACTAGCTGACACAACAAATGTTGTTCTGTTCAAATAAAATAAAAGGAATTCTCAGCAGCGCCACCTACCGGGCCCAATTGTGAATCTAAACTATTCTCAAATCCCCTTGAATACATACAAAAAATTTCATCAACATCGGTCCAGCCGTTTAGGAGGAGTTCAGTGACATACACACGTACACAAGAAATTTATATACATACTAACTGACCCAATAGACGTTGTTATGTTCAAATAAGCGCCACCTACCGGGTCCAATTGCGAATCTAAACCATTCTCGAATCCCCTTGAATACACACAGAAAATTTCGTCAACATCGGTGCAGCCGTTTAGGAGAAGCTCAGTGACATACACACGTACACAAGAAATTTATATATAAAGACAAAGATATTAAACGAATAAAGGCTAGTTCATAACATCATGAGCGTTCTTAGATTCATAAATGGTTGCTCATACGCGTGGATAAAGGATTTTATTTGGAGTTTTCTTCTAGTGTCTTTTACGATAAACGCTGGAAAAGAAGGATTGATGTAAATAACTAAATACTATGTATCTTACTCAGACACCGCAAGAAAAAAAAAGATAAACCTTGATATTAACATAAGTATACTAAGACAAAACCTCCACAACAAAGATAAAAAGCAATTGGTCTAGACTACCATGGCTGCCGTGACAAATTTAGCTGCATTTTTTATTGTTTGAAGCAAAGTTTGCGTCATGTTTTTGCAAAGGACCTACTAATGAAATCTATCTTTGAGATATTATTATGATTGATGAGATGTGAACACGTATATTGATTGATGATAAAATCCAAACTCAATATGTTTATTTTGAAGAGGCCTAAAATGCTGAGTAATGCTAGGCTGAGTTAGCAAGTATAAGAACGATGTGCTAAAAATAATTCTTTCACTTTGATTAAGCGTAGAATATTTTTAATTTGTCACAGGGTCATAGGGTCGCCTATTGATTATGTATTGTTTTAGCAATTTTTTTATACCCTCAATCTTCTATAGTAATATTTTTATTTTATAATCCTGTGTAATATTTTAGTAGAAAGTATATTAAATAGTATTTTTTTAAGTACGGGTATAATTTAATATTTTTTAATAGAAAATGTACTAAAATAGTCTTTTCTCATTTATACATATAATAAAATTTAATTAGGAGAAATTTAGGACAGTGATGAAAGTTGTTACCTGGGCCCCACTGCCTTTTGATTTACAAATAAAATATTTAAAGAAAAATAATTAGTAAGTGTAATTATTACATTTAAGCTCGCCTTTAAAGTGATATTTCTTAATTCATTCCGAACACCTACACCCCTTTAAGCCTTAAGAAAACAAGCCTTAAATGATTAATGAGCGATTCTATAATAAACGAATAAAAAAGGAAATATGTTCAGCGAAAGTGTGAAGGCACTTTAAAATAAAAATTCAAACCCTATACCTAAAGTTATCTGAAGAAAATCCCGCAATTCCGTCTTTTTTTTTTTTTTTTTTTTTTTTTTTATTGCCAACGGTGGCAAACGAGCAAGCAGCACACCTGATGGTAAGTGAAACTGCTGCACTGTCTTACCCTTTTACGCAATTTGGCCTTCATAGATTGACTTTGTGCCTGAGGTCAGTCTTCACAATAGGCGGTGATAATCCGTTAGTCAAATTATTTGCAATACGTATAAAAAAACTTCAAGAGTTTATTATTAATGCGATACTAATTTTATACACCTAAATACATATTTGATAATCTGTATTACGCCTAGAGTATTACATAATCCTGTACCGTCCTCGCAGCTCATATGTCCCACTGTTGGGCTCGAGTCTCCTCCCCAATAGGAGGGCAATTGACCTACTATACTACGCTGGTCAGACATGTTAGTATAGGGTTTTATTTCGAATTTTCTTTCTCTTACACAGATGTTATATGCATATTATATCCCTTAGTCATCTTTTACGATATCCACGGGCAAGATAGGGGGTGGGGAATTATGTTCCTACCTCCTCGCCACACGGATTCTGTATATGCATTCGAAATTATAAGTTTAAAAGTCTAACTTCTAAAGGTCTGCTAAAATGAATAATTAGAAGAATTTTATTCAGGGTCTACCAAGATTATATGGGGAATAGCACGTCACCCGCAGAGAAGCTGATCGCGTGAGGGCGACCGACATCCTCGGAGGGGCGTTAGGTAGGGTACCGAAGGGGTATTCTGAACGGCTGGCAATGGACGGCAAGGAACCCGGTGGTCGGTCCAATGGCGAAGGGAAGGAAATACGGTTGGTTATGGCACCGCGCTCTACTTTTTCATCACCCCAGATGTAACGGACGGTATGATGGTCATAGCCCACCAAAAGAAAAAAAAATGGTGTACCTAGATGTAAAGAGGTGGATTGACATTTTATTGGTTCTATTTCCAAACGTCAATTCTGGTCTCATGTATATTTAATGATATCTGATGTTTACGCGAGCACTACACATTGTAAATAAAACTACTTTTACGGATTATATCGCGTTTGTATTTGATTTATGATTGCCCTGGCAATCATAAATCATGTATATTTCTTCATTAATTTATTTTACAATAATAATATTAGTATTTCGTAATTTATTTCACAATACAACTTGAATTTATCGGTCACGCTGTCGAATCAAAATTAGATAGTCGATATATATACACAATTAAATTAAATTGAAGTGGCGGTTTATAATGCGTTTCCCAATTACATTATAATTAATATAACAACATCACAGTTGATATACGTCCCACTGTTGGGCTCGAGACGCTTCCACAATTGGAGGGAAATACTCCTACTATAACGCTGGTCAGACGCATTGATATAGGTTTTTCGAGTTTTCTTTCTCTTGTATAATGTTATGTGCATATTACAATCCTTTAGTCGTCTTTTACGACACCGACGGGCAAGAAAGGGAGTAGTTCCTGCTCTGGTGGTCGGCCCAATAACAAGGCGACGTGGGTACGGGTGGGTTATGGGCCCGCGCGCCGTCCTTTCGTCGCCCCGGACGAAATGGACCGCGTGTGCGCTTACCATAGCCCACACATAAAAAAAGAAAAGGAATAGTGAATAGATGTTATATGCATATTATATACCTTAGTCGTCTTTTATGATATCCACGGACAAGAAAAATGGTGGTAAATTTCTTACAATATTCTCACAAGTAAGATGGTGAATAGAATTCTTACTCTGTTACAATAGCTTAATCAACCATACCTTAAAATTACAAACAAATTTCGCCTTAAATAATAAACAATATTTATAAACAATGAAATTTGTAAAATAGTTTTATGTTGTTCAAAATGATTGGTGTAGTTAGAAAAATAAGACCTCTCAATTTTCCAAATTTTGTAAACCGAATAATTATTGTTTTTTTTATCTATCTGGATATAGTCGCGGGCTAAAGCTATTAAAAGATAAATCAGTGTTGCTTGAACTATACACATATAATAATCAAGCCAATTTGTATTCTCCTATATGAATATACGAAATATTTTAGTCTGTAAACACTAATAACAAAAGTCAACGATATAATCTTTTTAGCGCTTTATGCAATTTGATAACAGTACAGAATATTCAACAAAATCAGTTGTAAGGTTATCTTTAAAAAGAATAATCAATTGACCGATTAATATTAAACTATATTAGCCAATTAATTGATTATAACTGCATGTAATGTTGCATTACAAGTTTTTATTTGGTTCTTTGCAGATCATATATTTCTCAAAGTCCCTTTTCGATATGGTGGAAGTTAGTATAGTAATTCCTACTTCCTACTAATATTATAAATGTGAAAGTTTGGGTGCTTGTTTTACGATCACGCAAAAACTTTTGAGCAGATTCGAATGAAAAGTGGCTCACAGATAAATCATTTTCCTGGGAGTCTAACCCGTAACACCGACATAGTAGGTCGGTTATCTTAACCACTACGCCATCTATGCAGTCAAAGTTAACCTAAATATGTCCATCATTTTCTTAACAAACAAAACATTTTTACGCTAATATACCATTTAGTTCCGCGTGACAGTGTGACCTCATTCACAGCAGCAGTTGGCACGGTCCAAGCTTCATTTCCGTGTAATATTTTAAATAAAACAAAATATTTTTGTTTGTTTTTGTCTTATGCATTTTCACGAAAAAACAAGTCAAGAAAATAGTAAAGAAGATTATTCTGTCATTCCGATACTTTAGGGCATGAATCCTCTTCTTTAAATACACTTCTAGCTATAACATCTTTCGCAGTGGGAATGAACTTGTTTACAGACGGGCATTGCAGTCAGAAGGTTTATAGAGTTTAATGTCGAGTTTTTCTTCTCTTGCATAGATTTTATCTGCATAATCTTAGTCGTCTTTTACGTCATCAATAAGCAAGATAGTGGTGAATTGTATTCTTACTTCGTCACCACACGGATGGTTAAATTAATATGCCCTATACTTAGAATAATAACGTATAGAAGGATAGTGTCAATACTTCGAACGTTCGAAACATAAATCTCAAAATACTAATGGCGCGCAGACGATTACACACGTACATACGCACACCACTATACAAATTATGAAATCAAATTTTGTTTTTATTAACATAAATCGTCGAAATACTTTTAAAAGTAATGTTAAAAACCTTTTTAAGTTTTTCAAATGTGTTATGACACCATTTGAATGCACAAACTGTCATAATTACCTATTTATTTTTTAAGAGTTGCGTACGTACGTGAAGTGCAATGACTTGTACATTACGGAACAGTTCCGGCGTAAGCTCCATTAGGCTCCGATTGAAATGCTTCACTTTTAGTGCGCGAACTTACCTTCTATACGTTATTATTCTAAGGCCCTATATTTATTTATCATCAATTAAAATGACTTGCTATATTGTGCAGGTTTAAATTGATGCTCGAAGATAAATCTATTACTTGCATCATGTTTAAGATCAAAGTCTTTAAGTAGTCCACAGTCGAGTCTATACTAAAGTAATAATATAAATGCAGTTAGGTATATTTAGTTGAAGATATAATTATAATATTTTATATATTTTAAATGTCGGCAGTGAATAAAGATTGCTTTAAATCGTCTAGACACGGTCGTTATATTCAATAACTGTTAATGTAATAATAATTTGCAGTAGGAATGCGTGTAAAGAAATTATTAGTTGTAGAATAATTTCATAAGAGTAATTTTCAAGTATCTAATTATTTTAATCTAATATCCGTGTGGTGACGGAGTAAGAATACAATTCACCACCCCCTATCTTACCCGTGGGTGATCGTACGAGACGACTAAGGGATATAAAACGCATATAACATCTATGCGAGAGAAGGAAAACTCGAAATAAAACCCTATACCAACACGTCTGACCAGCGTGGTATAGTAGGTCAATTACCCTTCCATTATGGAGGAGGCCCGAGCCCAACAGTGGGACGTATATGGGCTGAGATGATGATGATGAATTATTTTAAGTATTGAAGACACACATTTTATAATTATGTATTAAATGTATCTTGGCTAATGTTACAATTAAAATGGTACAAATTATGAAGAGAAATAGTCATTATTATTAATGAACAAAATATAACATGTATTTTAACTGTAAATCGATACAATTCAACAATAAAAGTTTTCTTATGTTACCGAAATAATAATCGTTTTTACTTTTCTTTGTTTTTTTTTCTTCTAAATGACACAGATTAGTCACAGAGTAAGTTAAATGACTAGGTACGGCTAACTACAAGTATAAACCAATTTATATTATTTTTATCCTAAGTCGTTATCTGCATTGTTAGTCAAGGGCAAATGCGCGAATTGATATTCGCCGAAAGGTAAAACTAGGGTTGAACGATGTTATGCTTTAAAATTTCTCTATAAAAATAATTTATTACTTAGGTAAAAAGAGTAAGTTTAAAATTATTTTTACGGATTTTATCGCGTTTGTATTTGATTTTTTATTGCCAGACGTACTGTAAAGAATTAGTTAACAACTAATTAATTAATACTTAGTTAAACTAATTTTTGCAGCGGGTTGATATAAATTTCTTTAATAACGATGACTTGTTGAACCTGAGACGTCTTAGTCCACCCGTGACCATGAACGCTGGAGTGTTCTAAACGACGGGCAATTAAAATTAAATACAAACACTATAGAATCCGTAAAAATAGTTTTAATTATGAAGAGCAAGTTATTTTTAAGTTAAAGTTTACTTATCGCCTTTATTTATAGCTCATGGTAAATATAAATACATTATTATCTGAATCATCTTGAGGTTTTCTTTGCGGTGCATTAGCGACATTTACAAAAGTAAATAGGAAAGCCAAAATGTGAATTGAAATTATTATTATCAAATAATAAAATATTAATTTAAGCCAATGATGAGATCTTAATTTTATATGTGACAGTTTTCGTAAATTAATATTTTCGGATCGGAGGTCTTTTCATCGAAACATTCTCCTGACTTGGTTCACCTGGTTACCTTTTTGAGTCATCTGTCATCTCATCATAATCTCAGCCCATATACGTCCCACTGTTGAACTCGGACCTTATCTATTAAGGGAGGAAGATTGGCCTTCCATACTACGCTGGTCATGTGTTGGCATAGAGTTTTGAGTTTTCTTTCTCTTGCATAGATGTTATATGCATATTATATCTGATAGTTGCCTTTTGCCGACGGGCAAGTGGATCGTACTCTTAGTTCGAGTATTTATACCTCGTTCAGTCACATTTCGGTTGACGAACTGATTCCCAATGCTGAGCAACCCTACACTTAAATTCGAGAATCAGCGTCCGACCTCGCTCTCACCGCTACCTAGATCCGTTCTATTATATTTTACCGTTTAGGGTTCCTAGAATAACTGCGAATCTAACCAATAAAACTAATAGGCGGAAACTGAATAGCAGTGATATGAATATTATAACGACATACAGACAATTTTTTACGCATGGTGACCGAGTAGGAATACAATTCACCCTATCTTGCCCATGGGTGTCGTAAAAGACGACTAAAGGATTACAATATGTATACAACATTTGCAAGAGAAGGAAATCTCAAAATAAAACCCTTTTTTTTGGGGTGGGTTGCGGTCGGCGCGCTCCTCGCACCACTCCATCCGGGGCGATAGAGGGGCGTACCTATACGAGTAGCACGCAACACCCGCAACCCATCCAAACACCACGTCGCCTTCGTCGTTGGGTCGACCACCGGAGCAGTGTTACTTGTCATCAGTGGTCGGCCCGACGGAATATCCCCTACGTGGAGTACCCTCCCATAGACAAAATAAAACCGTGTACCAACCCGTCTGACAAACCTGATATAGTAGATCAATTTCCCTCCCATTGTAGATGAGGCTCGATTCTAGCAGTGGGACCGAAGCTGTAATGATTATTATGATCCTCATAACTTATAGAGAAAAGAAGAAGAAAGAGAAAAGACGACTAAAGGATACGATGTGCAGATAATATTTATGCAAGAGAAGGTAAACTCGATATGAAACACTATACTAACACGTTTGACCAGTGTGGTATTGTAGGACAGTTTTCATACTATTGTGGAGGAGGCCCAAGCTCAACAGTGGAACGTATATTGTCTGAGATGATCATGATAATGATGATAATAATGATTATTCGAGTGATTATATTCTATATAATAATGCGCAATAGATATGATACGCAAATAACGATTTTGACTAATGTGATGGATAAACTAGCTTTTATCTTTATCTCTAAGGTAACTAGAGTGTCTTGTGATAGTACGTCATATAGATAATCTTAGATTTGATAGAAAAACGGGCCTCAATATTATGATTGAGAGAAATTCAGATACAAATCTATCCATCTATCTTGTTTAGAAAATAAAATAGAATATAGTTATTGCGTATGTAATATAAGTACTAGTCGTCCATCTATAAAACTTTTGATGTCCACTGCTGGACACGGGCATGCCATGATTACCGTCCTTGGTAAACGGGCGAGCGTAGCGAAGCAATCTTAATTGGGGTTTTTTTATGGGTGGGCTATGGTAAGCGCACACGTGGTCCATTCCGTCCGGGGCGATGAAAGGATGGCGCGCGGATCTTAATTAGGGTAACGGAAGATTTATAATAAAGGAAAATAATCTAGAAAAAACTCCTTTTTCTTTGCTCTACAATCAAATGCCGAATCTGGATATAATTTGCCGCCATCTTTCTTACCCATGAATATCGGAAAAGACGACTAAGGGATACAATATGTAATTAACGTCCAACTCGGAATGTAATTCTATACTAACCTGTGTGACCAGCGTGGTTTAGTGGAGAAGGCTCGGGTCAATAAGACATACCTATATGAGCGGAATTGAAAGTATAAACGAGTTGCCATTTTCTAATGCTCTTGGTGGCATACAGGCCGCTGCCGTGAAGAAAGTAAAGGCGGTGTGACTGCGTGTAATGAGGTTCGATGATACTAAATACATCATTAATACCCACCCTACGCAAACAACCTCAGGACTTATCTCGCTTACTGAATGAAGTGCAGTAACAAATTGTTACTTATACGTCGATTTTTTTTTATTGCAAACGGTAGCAAACGAGCAAACAGTACACCTGATGGTAAGTGTTGCTGCCGCTCATGGACCTTTACAGGGTCGCTGCCTACCGCGAAGAAAGTGAAGGGAGTGTGAATGCGTGCAATGAGGCTCGGTGATACCAAGGGCACCACCAAAACCCTCCACACGCAAACACCCTCATAAAGTTGGGCTGCCGGCTCTCTCGCTCACCGAACGAAGCGCAGTAACTAATTGCTACTACTCAGACGTCGATTTTCAGCGAGAGTGTGGTACTGCCCCGGACGGACCGGCCCGCGGCTGTAGACAGATAACTGTCGACAGTGTGGTCCTAACACTCTAGGATTTTTTGCGAGAGTGTAGTACTACCCCAGACGTACCGGCCCGCGGCTGAAGACAGGCGACTATCGACAGTGTGGTCCTACCACGTACGTTGAGTTACTGATTTTAGATAAAATTTTCTTATTTTTTTGCAAAGTCTGCTTGTATTATTAGTTCTGTTTGATACGGATCAAATTAATTTAATTAAGATAAAAGCTTCAATTTATCTTATATATAAAGAAATTATTTGCGACTATATAAGAAATATCACGACAGGGATACGTGACGAGGAATGTACTTTACGTGAACCTATAGAAAAACATTAGTTTCAAGATAAAGATTGCGTATTGTTCATCGTTATCTGAGTACTGAGATCATTTCCATATCGAGGTGTAGTTGATAACGAGAGATTGCTTATAGTTTTTGCAACAAGAGTGAATTATGAATATGTTGTTTTTATAATGAAATGATCATGATTTTCCGTGTGGTGACGGAGTAAGAATACAATTCATGACCCATTTTCTTATTTGTGGATATCGTAAAAGAGTTTATACAGATAACATCTGTTTAAGAGACAGAAAATTTTAATTAATACCCTATATTATCTCTATTGACCAGCGTGGTATAGGTCAAGTTTCCTCAAATGTCGGAGAAGGCTCAAGCCCAACAGTGGGACGTATATGAGCGTTGAAAAATGATTATGATGTATATTAATCATTATTCACCATTATTTTAAATTGGAACAGTATCTTCTAAGTTTTCAGCCTTTCGCAGTATACTGCTGAACGTAGACCTACTTATGAGGAGATAGTGGCGTAACCGCCATGCTTGACGGGCGGATTGATGATCCTATTGTTCCATACGTAGGGATACCCTAAGCTGATTTTTACGACTCCTATGGGTACAGGGTAGTGAGAGCTGTATTCTTATTCTGTCACCACATTAGGATGGAGCAGCTTGCCAATATTAAAAGTAAATTAAATTCTGATCGCCATGGTGAGCCGTAAAAACCGGCCGAGGTATCTCCAGAGAGTTGAACAACATGTAACTTGTCCGACATGTTTGGCAATTTTTTTATAATACCTACTTTGGTTAACCTGCGTACAATATTGAAAGCCTTTTAGACTTTAGGACGAAACCAAAGACAACAGTTATTATCAATTTTAATATTCTCAATCGTTAAACAATCAGCTGGTTATAAAACTAATTCTGTTTTTGTTTAGCTTGTAAATGGAGAAAGGAGATATGTTATTAGGAGAAGGGGGCGGCTATAAAAATTCCTACTTATGATTAAACTAGTGCTGATTTTATTATCGGGCAATATTAAATTTTTTTATGACGTCTATATGACGGCAATTCGACTTGAAATTATTTTTCTTATCGATGACTTACGTAATCAAAGTGTAGCCTATTACTTTTGAGAAAAGATTAATGTTCAAAATTGGCCTAAATATTGTGCATTATTTAACTTCTCCGTGTGGTGATGGAGTAAGAATACAATTTTTTATTTTTTTTTATTGCAAACAGTGGCAAACGAGCAAACAGTACACCTGATGGTAAGCGTTGCTGCCGCTCATGGACCTTTACAAGGCCGTTGCCTACCGCGAAGAAAGCGAAGGGAGTGTGAATGCGTGCATTGAGGTTCGGTGATAAAGGGCACCACCAAAACCCTCCACACGCAATCACCCTCAGAAAGTTGGGCTTCCGGCTCTCTCGCTCACCGAACGAAGCGCAGTAACAAATTGCTACTACTCAGACGTCGATTTTCTGCGAGAGCATGGTACTGCCCCGGACGGACCGGCCCGCGGCTGTAGACAGATAACTCGACAGTGTGGCCCTACCACTCCTAAATTCACTACTCCCTATCTTACCCGTGAATGTCGTAAAAGACGACTAAGGATATAATATAAGAGAATATATATAAGAGAAGAAAAACTCAAAACAAAACCCTATACTAAACTGTCTGACCAGCATGTAGAACAAATTACTTCCCATTATAGAGGAGTTCTGAGCCCAATAGTAGGACGTATGTGGGATGCGATGAGATTGAGCTTGGGCCTCCAGTATAATGGGAAAGAAATCGATCTACTCCGGTTAGATGGTTTGATTTAAGACTATAGTCTTAAATCAAACCATCAATGTAGAGTATGGCTTCTCTTTCATACATATTCATCATCATCATTTCAGCTTATATACGTCACACTGTTGGGCTCGAGCCTCCTCCACAATACGAGGGAAATTGACTATACCATGCTGGTCAGACAGGTTGGTATATGGTTTTATTTCTAATTTTCCTTCTCTTACATAGATGTTATATGCATATTATATCCCTTTGTCGTCTTGTACTACATTCACGGGTAAGATAGGGAGTGGTGAATTGTATTCTTACTCAGTCACCAATAGATGTTATTTTATGTATTATATCCCTTAGTAGTCTTTTACGATACAGGCGAGATAGGAAGACAGTGAATTGTCTTCTCACGGACGATACCATTAGGAAGTATTTAAATAAATATGAATTATCACTTAATAACATGTCCATAAAAAGAGTTGTGTACGGAGTTGATTGAACTATTACTCAGACAGTTGGCTTGGTAATATAATTTTAGTTACAGATCTTTAGTTTTCCGTGTTGTGACAGAGTATGAATAGAATTCACCACTCTCTATCTTGTCCGTGGATGTCGTAAAAGATGACTATGGCATATATGTGCAAGGGGAGAAAACTCGAAATAAAACCCTATATCAACTTGTGACCAGTATAGTACGTCGATTTTCCTCTTATTGGGGAGAAAGCTCAATCCTAGCAGTGGGACGTGTACTTTTTTTTATGTGTGTGTATAGCTGTTAGCCGCAGATGGCTTTCACAGCTTAGCCCGGACTATGAGTGAGCGCTGATGGCTCTCAACCCGGTATGTGGGATGTGTACGAGCTGATACGATCTTCTTTAGTTCCTATTGGTTCTTATTAAAAGTTATCATTATGAGGTAGATACGGCGTTAATTGCTGATAAAATCTTGGAAAACCCTTTAGATTGTATATCTTATTTCAATTTATCATATAAAAAGAAAGTAATATTATGCTTTGAATATCAGTGATCGATGCTAGAAAATTACAACTGAATATTATAAATCTTATTAAAATTGTATCTTATAGATATAGAAATAAAAGGAGATAAAGGGAGATTATGTCATTTAAAGATTGTCAAAAATATTTTTAGACTTCCGTACCCAAAGGGTAAAAACGGGACCCTATTGTTAAGACTTCGCTGTCTGTTCCTCCGTCTGTTTATCACCAGGCTGTATCCCAAGAACCGCGATAACTAGACAGTTGAAATTTTTACAAATTATGTATTTCTGTTGCCGCTATAACAACAAATACTAAAAATAATAAAAATAAATATTTAAGGGGGGGCTCCCATAAAACAAACGCGATTTTATTGGCCTTTCTGCTCGTTATAGATAATGGTACGGAAACCTTCGTGTGTGACTCACACTTATTTAATCTTGGAGAATGTAGTAAGAATTTTCCGTGTAATATTTTTTGTGTGGTGACAAAGTAAGAATAAAATTCACCATCCTCTTTTTTGTTTGTGGGTGTCGTACAAGACGTCTAAGGGTTTAAAATATGCAGATAATATCTATAAAAGAGATAAAACCCTATATCAAGTCGTCTTACCAGCGTGGTATAATAGGACAATATTCCTTCTATTGAGGAGGAGGCTGGAGCCCAGCGGTGGGATATGTATATGAGCTGTGATAATGGTGATAAAAAATATGATTAGCTGAAACCTTTGTGTGAATAAAACAAAACAGTTTTCACAACGATAATTACTGTATCGAACTGTAATTCAGTCGATATAAAACGTCATTTACGTGCAGTAAATAGTTACACGTAACTTATTTCAAACGCAAATATTTATCCTATAAACACCATAAAATTCATAAAACTATCTTAGCACTTTTTCATTTTTACTTAAAGTATAAAATTTTGCAAAATTAAATTAATTAAACATAACCTTTCGAAAAAAAGAAAGTTAAAATACTTACACGTAGGCTTTCGTCTCTTGCAAACGCACCATGGTCTGCCTAAAGAGATCGAAGGCTATCTTCGAGTACTGAGTAGACACGGCGAGAAGATCTGGCTGATATTCAATATGCTTCTGTATTTCAGAAGAATTTGGATCTGTTACAATGTTATGCTTTCTCTTCATTTTTTCGATAATCCCTGATGTTTTCTTCGGTTCTTGCACCTTCGGCTTTGGTATTTCAACCATATCACGAGTACACATATTGCACATGTTTTAATATATTACACTGCCGACGTTCACTGATCGTTTGGTTGGCGCTGCGGTTCGAACGACTATATAACTCTATCAAATCATATCCCCACCAATGCGCTGTGACGTTATAAGCGAGGGGCGTGCGCCAAAGTATTCAACGCGTCGTTTAATTTGCGAAAATGATTCTGTTTGTCAAAGGTACATTGATGGTATACAAGACATACGTGTACGACATTTTCCGTTATCTATCTTTAGATTTAGTTAATTTTTTCCTTATTTCATTAATTATTATTAATGTATCGCCGAGTTTCACGTATATCTTTCAACGGAACCGTTAAAATATTATTATTCATCATCATCATCGCAGTCCACATACGTCCCACTGTTGAGCTCAAGCCTCCTCCAGAATGGGAGGGATTTTGACCTACTATACCATGCTGGACAGACATGTCTGTATAGGATTTTATTTCGAGTTTGCCTTCTCTTACACAGATGTCGTTTGTATATTGTATCCCATATTCGTCTTTTACGACATCCACGGGCAAGATAGGGAGTGATGAATTGTATTCTTATTCCGTTACCATACATTATAATAATAATAATTATATAATAACCAACCCAGGCCAGGGCCAGTCGTTATCTGACCATAAGACTAACACAACCCTCGGAGGAATATTATATAGCTCTCTAAGTTCTTTTGATATAAAAGAAAAAATGTATTACAAGATTTAGAGGAAAGCCAATAAACCGCAGGGCAGCTTGTGGCGTGCAGAATGTCAGTGGCGACACTGCGGTCCTAAATGCCCCAGAGAGTTAGCCCGGGTCTCGTATCCAGCTCGCCTTTTCTGGCGGCGGGAATGGAAACCGAAGGGTGCCCGCAGGATTTTCAACTCTGGCTTTCCATAAACGGCTGATCAGAGAGGGGTCGCCAGAGCTATATGCTCAGGTGTGGAAGTGTCATTTTCAAGGGCATAACTACGGGGAAACTACTGTGTATCCGTTTATCGGGGACTTGTGATAGTGAAAGCGGCGACGCACCGCTCGACACCCCAACACTTGCATTAATGTTGCCCCCTGTTGTTCGTATGGCCTGCGTGTCTTTGGCGCCCATTTATGGGGGCCCTATGCAGTGAGTGCATGGGAAACCGTCTGCCAAAGTTCAAAACACAATGGTATTGAAGGCAGACGAAAGTTTTTAAATCAATAGCCTTAACTAGTCCATTGAACTTCCAACCCCATAGTCATATATATTTGATACCATCACACATAATAGTTTTACACCTACCGTTGGTAGTTCACGAGTGTTATGTGCAGGCGTGGAGTGTCATCGGTAGACGTCCCATCCCATTTTTAAATTAAATTTCTCCAAAGGCCTCTGCGTATTGGATCCTTATGCCCATGTAAGCCTTTTAAAGGACTGGGTATCTTCCCTTGTAAGATGCCGTGAATAAGGAGATGCAATATAATAATAATGATTATTATTATATAATTATATCAGTGCTAAATATACATCCATACTTTTACATATCCGCCCTTTAAGATCCATTGTTGGCCACACGTCCTTCCTTTGCAAGATTTCCAGGCAAATACTCTTTATATAGACAAGCTACCTGGGAGTAAAATATTATTAAAATCGGTCCAGTTGTTTGGAAGATTAGAATTATATTAGAATTATATTCTTACTCCGTTACCACACGGATTAATAGGCCTACTAATGGTAAGCCTATTAATAGACCTTAATTTTCATGAAAAGCCTATCACTGCTTACATTTACGCACGTACTTTAGTATCAGTTAAGATATTTCTTTGCTTTTATATCGATAACGTCATCTTTTACGATATGAGTTGAATATTATATAATTCTTAGTCACTATGGTATATCTCGTTAAAGTTCTTTTCTTTTTTGGTCGGTCAGCGCACACGCTATCCAGCTCCGTCCTGAGTGACGAAGGGGCGACTCGCGGTCCAATAAACCACCGTCTCCTCTCTTTCACCGTTAGGCTGACCGGTACCGAGTTACTTGTCCTCCGTGGCCTGCCCATGCTCTATGCCCTAAACGAGGTTTATGGAAAGCACATTGCTCAATAAAAGTTTTACTAGACCTATTATTGGTTTTATCGAAGTTCATAAAAAACAATTGCTATTTAGGCAGAAGTCTTGCTCATCTGCCAGGTAAAAAAATGCGAAATAATAAATCCAATATAACAAGAATATTTTAATTACAGATAAATATATACTGGTACAAGTGAAGCAAGTAAGCTTATAGCTTGTAAAATATATTTTTCTTTTCCTTATTGCAATCAAAATTATTTAAAAAATCTTGCACGTAAGCGAGGTGTTGAAGACATATGTTGATCATACCAATTTTATTTGATTTTAAACAGGTACACAATGTTTTAAATGCTATTTATTTCTCATCACAATACACTTTGCATTATTTATTTATGTATATATTTTTTTTATTTTTTTTATTTAAGACAACACCCTACACTAAGGAAATAATCCTTGTATTGCGGGGGACTTTACAAACATATAATTAACGGACACAAATTACATCCATATTTTACTTGTTTGCATTATTTATATATATTTTTTCCTCGTGATGAGGGAGCAAGAACACAATTTACCACCCCTTTTTTTGCCCGTGGGTGTCGTAAAAGACAACTAAGGGATTATAATACACAAAAAAAAAATAAGCAAGAGAAGGAAAATTTGACATAAAACCCTATTCCAATACGTCTGACAAACGTAAGTCAATTTCTCTTCGATTGTGGAGGAAGCAGAAGCCCAACTTATGTAGGTTGAGGTGATATCAAATTAATTTGGATTATCCGACGGTTTTGGATAATTTTAGTTACGGATATTCGCTCGATCGATCAATATTCGTATTAGTCTCTTTTGTAGAGGTTTATGTTTAGACGATTGGCTTGGCCGGTTGAAAAAGAACCCTGCGTAACCTGTTTCATACAGATCCCAGCTCTATACGGGATTATTTGAATCTTTTTATATCAGATTCGGTCTAATTCTGACTTTGCAACTACAGTTGGCAATTGTTACTTATACAAGCGGTATTGATAACGCAAGACCAGCGTGATAGGTGAACCCTGTTTTTGAAGTTATACTTATTTTGGGGCGTGAGGTTTTCCTAGTGATGAGAGTAATTTTTTACGATGGGTGCGCACACCGTCAGGAAATACAAACACGCTGAAGTTAGTTGGTCAACATTTTTAGATAGCTAGTCAACGGCCACACCGTCATAAATGTCAACTAAATAATGTGTTAAAATAAAACTTTCAATGTATTAAATACATTTCTTTTATTATTAGTCTTGTTTTTAGGGTTTCGCATCCAAAGGGTAAAAACGGGACCCTATTACAAAGACTTCGCTGTCTGTCCGTCCTTTTGTTTTTCACCAGGCTGTATCTCAGAAACCGGGATAGCTAGACAGTTGAAATATTTACAAATTATGTATTTTTGTTGCCGCTATAACCACAAATACTAAAAACATAATAAAATAACTATTTATGGGGGGCTCCCATGCAACAAATGTGATTTTTATAAATAATGGCACGGAACCCCACGTGCACGACTCTGACTCGCACTTAGCCAATTTTTTTTCTATAAACGTAGGATAACGCGAAGAATAAAATTTTTAGAAACATTTCTAGAAAGATTTTTATCTTGTTATGCCAAAGAAGTTTAACTTCTCACATGCCTACATAAGTACTTATCTACACACTATTTTTAAGAGTTTGGATACACCTCGTATCTACTATCTGGCGACAGGAGGAAGGTGCTCAATTATAACCATCAACTCAGCCCATACATGTCCCACTATTGGGCTCAGGCCTCCTTCAATATCGAAGGGAAATTGACCTACTATACCACGCTGGTTAGACGTGGTTGGTATAGAATTTTGTTTCGAGTTTTCCTTCTCTTGTATAAATATTATATGCAGCCCTTAGTCGTCTTTACCGACACCCACGGGCAAGAGAGCCACATGGATCACCATAGCCATGGTTTGTCATATTTCTTTACTATGGCCATGGCTAACGATGATTCCTTAACATCAATGGTACGATGGATTAACTCTAAAATAAATCTTACTTATTTAGGTATCACTTGATATTATCAGTTGATAGATTGTTATCAAGCATAACCGTTAATTCAATTAATAGAATTGCAGTTAGATTAGAAATTTATGGATTAATATAGAAAATTGTATCGATATGTGATTCCCCTATAAACAAGGAATTATCGAAACAGATACCATTTCTAGATAAAAAAAGTCTGTGAGTCTGTTGTGTTTGTAGTGGCGTCTATTTATTTTAGCTATCTGCTTACTTTAAATTTTTACGAAAAATTTGTAAAAATCATAAACTTTATAAGAGAAGGTCGAGCCTGGAAATTGAACCTTGTGCTGGCACGTTTGACCAGCGCGGTACTGGCCGAGTCCAGCAGTGGGACGTCTATAGGCTAATATGATGATGATGACAAACGTTTTTAGGATTTGCCACTAGATGGCGACTAATATATTTTTGAATATAATGATATTATAAATATGCAAATAAAAAAAATATTATATTAGCAATCAAACAACATCCTTACTAATATTATAAATGCGAAAGTAAGTTTGTTTGTTTGTTTATTTGTTTGTTTGTTACGCTTTCACGCTTAAACCACCCAACCGATTTCAAAAATTCTTTCAGCAATCTAAACTTATAATATCAGGGAGTAACATAGGTTATGTTTTATCCCGATATTCCCACGGGAACGAGAACTACGCGGATAAGGCGACTGAAACCGAAGCGAAGCGAGGGCGGGTTGCTAGTTTAAAATAAATCATTTGACCGATTGATCTGTGTGAGAAGTAAGAATACAATTCACCACTGCCTATCTTGCTCATAGATGTCTTAAAAGATGACTAAGGGATATAATACACATACCTATAACATCTATGCAAGAGAAGGAAAACTTGACACTAAATACTATATCAACCTGTCTGATCAGCATGACATAGTACGATCAATTTCCCTGTTATTATGGAGGAGGCTCGAACCCAGCAGTGGAACGTATATGAGCCGTAATGATGATGAAATTGACATCCACATGGTGGGTGTTGAGGGTGACGTGACCGGGGATTAGTCCGTCACCCGCCGAGAGGTCGACCGCGTGAGGAAAGACCGGCGTCCTCCCCGAGGGGGGGACGTCGGTCGATGGGAGGGTACCCCAATAGGGGGTATTCCGTCAGGCCGACCACTGATGTCAAGTAACCATGCTCCGGTGGTCGGCCCAACGACGAAGGCGACGTGGTTTTCGGGTGGGTTGCGGGAGTTGCGTGCTTAAGCCCCTCTGTCGCCCCGGACGGAGTGGTGCGGAGGCGCGCCGACCGCAGCCCACCCACAAAAAAAAAATGGTGGGTGTTGAATTGTAACCTACATTTTAACACTACAATTAAATTGCAATTTTTTTTTGCAACGAAAATATGTATTTCAAAATATTATGTTGTCAGCAAAGGGAACATAATGATTTCCGCCTGACGATATATGGTATGTTGCATGCCATCCCATTCGTCACCGCGTAATATTAACGCAGAATCATCATTATCTCATCATCTCAGCCCATATACGTCCCACTGTTGGGCTCGGGCCTCCTCCATAATGGAAGGGTACTTGACCTACTATAACACGTTGGTCAGACGTGTTGATATAGGGTTTTATTTCGAGTTTTCCTTCTCTTGCATAGATGTTATATGCCTTTTATATCCATTAGTCGTCTCGTACGGTCACCCACGGGTAAGATAGGGGGTGGTGAATTGTATTCTTACTCCGTCACCACACGGAATACGCAGTATACAGTATCGAAATTTCATAAGAAAAACACGTTTGGATACAATATAGAGAGATAGGAAAAAATTATATTATTGATCTAGATGGGCAAAATAGATTTATTAACCGAGCCTGTGGCTATTAAAATAAGAACTATAATAATATTGATATTTTAAATGAAATTATTAGTAAAGGGTTTTTCAACAAGAACTTTGTTTTCTAAAACAAAATAAAACAAGAAATTTCGAATAGGCCAAATTGAGTTGTTCAACAACAACTCAATTAATTATTATTGATGACGTGGATATCACTCACATGTGGTTTCAACAGGACGGTGCCACACGTCACACATCCAATGAAACGATCAATTTATTGCAAACCAAATTTCTCGATCGCATAATTTCACGAAACTGATTTTCTGTTATGTGGCCAGCCAGATCGTGTGATTTAACACCACTGGATTATTTTTTGTGGGACAAAGTCTATACGGAGCCAATCGAATCGATTGCAGCCTTAAAACTCAAAATCCGTGATGTGATTAACGAAATAGACCCGCCATTTTACCAAAAAGTGATTAAAAACTTTGATGAAAGAATCGACATCTCTCAGCGTGGTCATGGTGGACATTTGCCAGATATCATTTTTCATTCATAATTGCCGAACTTTTCTCTTCGTAATACAATAAAAATTTGAATCATCTTCATCTAAATATCTTGTTTTACTTTATTTTAGAAAACAAAGTTCTTGTTGAAAAACCCTATACTATTAGATCTCAACATTCTAAATTTGCACCATAATTTGTACTGTTATGTATTTCTTCTCAATCAATATCGTAATCTTTGCTCATGTACCCACTGTTGGACTTGAACGACTTCAAGAAAAGGATGGTAATTGATTACACTCCTCAGATGGTTTGGTAAAGGGTTTTATTTTAGTTGAGGCCACGGGTGACTGGATCGGGGAGTTAGTTCGTCACCCGCCGAGAGGCCGACCGTGTGACGAAGACCGACGTTCCCGAATAGCGGGGCAACGTCGGTCGAGGAGAGGGTACTCCTCAAGGGGTATTCTGTTGGGCCGACCACTGAAGACAAGTCACCCTGCACCGGTGGTCGGCCCAACGACGATGGCGACGTGTCGCGGGTGGGTTACGGGGCCGCGCGTCGCCCCTCTGTTGCCCCGGACGGAACCGGGCGGCGGGTGTGCTGATCGTAGCCCATCCCCCCAAAAAAAGGGTTTTATTTCGGCTTCGGCCACATACGAAGTTATTATTTTTTCCTTTTTTCTTTGTTATAAATAGGTGGATCGACGACCTTGTGAAAGTTTCTGGACGTCGTTGGATTCAGGCGGCATAGGACCACACTCTGTGGTGAAACATGAGGGAACTTGGACATCGACTGTTGAGTAGAGAGCTTCGGTATGTAAATGATAAATTCACTATGATGTCCCTAATGGTTTACTTTTGAATTTTCTTATTTTTATTTATCTCGCATCGCTTACTTGGTTTGTACTACACTCGTGGTAAAGGACGAGTTTGTAATATTTTGTCTTGTACTCCAGGGTCATAGAGTCCTCAAACTAACATTTAGGATGGTGCAGGTGCTTACCGGACACGGGGTCTTCGGTAAGTACCTGCATATGATTAGAAGAGAAGAGGCCCCCGGATGTCATGAGTGTGGCGCGCCAACTGATGATGCACGTCACACATTGGGGGTCTCAGCACCACGACCTGTCGGTGGTACTTGGAGCGGACCTGTCGCTGCCGACCGTTATCGTAAAGATGCTTGGCAGCGACAGGTGCTGGTCGTCGATGGCCTCATTTTGCAAGGCCGTCATATCAAGGAAGGAAGCGGCGGAGCGAGGCGCTTGCGTCTGCTGACTCGTCGCCGGCGACCCGGGAGGAGGAGGCGATAATATGCCCACCTACTCCCACCGTCCTGAATAGTAACAGGACGTGCCCAGACGGCCATGGGTTGGGGTGTCGGGGATTGAATGTCATCAGACGACCTCTCCGGCACCCCGTAAAAGCGCGGAAGGGGCCGCTGTGGTTTCAGTGGGTATTCCGGCCGCGGATGTGGTCGGTGGTCCCACAGGGGCTGTCCGTCACTGGCGGGGGACAGTGCGTAAATGCATTTCAACAGCGTGAACAAAAAAAAAAATGGTCATAGAGTCCTATTACACACGCAAGGAACAGTTTTTGGACTTTATAAATACCTAAAACAATTTTTATGGATTTTATCAGGTTTCGTTTGTCAACCTATATAGTCACGAGAGGACGTCGAAGTGTTCGAAACGTCGGGAATTCAATAATCCAATACAAACGCGATAAAAACCGTAAAAATAGTTTTATTTATGTAATGTGTAATACTCGCGTAATCATCAGAAATCCGTTATTCCGTAAAATTTTACGAATTTTAAATCGTTATATTTGCTTTGGGGAAACTCCCTTGACAATTTATGCTTGAGGATTCTACAGAATTTTTGGATATTGCAAATGACGCTATTCACGTCACCAATACGTTACTCGGTAAACTCGTTCTTTTTTTTTTTTTTTTTTATTTAAGACGGTGGCAAACGAGCAAACAGTACACCTGATAGTAAGTGTTGCTGCCGCTCATGGACCTTTACAAGGCCGTTGCCGACCGCGAAGAAAGCGAAGGGAGTGTGAATGCGTGCATTGAGGCTCGGTGATACCAAGGGCACCACCAAAACCCTCCACACGCAATCACCCTCAGAAAGTTGGGCTTCCGGCTCTCTCGCTCACCGAACGAAGCGCAGTAACAAATTGCTACTACTCAGACGTCGATTTTCTGCGAGAGCATGGTACTGCCCCGGACGGACCGGCCCGCGGCTGTAGACAGATAACTGTCGACAGTGTGGTCCTACCACTCCTCGTTCTCGTTTTATTTTTATATTCTATGATGTCTGTTATTGATCCGGTTTCAATATTGTGAAGTTAACAATTAAATCAGAAAACGTATTTAATAAAAATATCTGCTGATTCTTATAAAGATTTTTTTTTCTAAAAAGCCTTAAAACGACTCAGCAAATACTTCTAAATAATTTTATAATATGATTTTTGTATGAGCGCTAAAACACACATTCTTGTTTTTTTGGGACAGGATGATCACACTCCCGATTCATCTAGGGCGATAGAATGTACGGGGCACGTCTCATACACCTACCGTACACGTATCCTTTTTACGCCATATGGGCGGGCCTCTGGTCCTTGTTATCAAGGACAAAATAGACGCTATGTAACTTTGAAAAACTAGGAAAATTTGAAAAAGTCAATAAAATATAGAGGAATATACTGCCACAAAACATCCCACAATACAGAAGTATAAACGAGTGGATAGGCTCATGAAAATGTCTCTCGGATGTTGCTATAAGCTTATGCTTAAGGTTATTATGGTACGATGGCTTTGGCATGGTCTTTTAGAAATTAAAAGCTCTTAAATAAGAAAAGGACTGGAATACCCGTGTAAATAAAAGGCACTATTCATTTTTTTTCATCATTTTGTCAATGGGAGGGTACTCCTCAGGGGAAATTCCGTTGGGCCGACCACTGATGACAAGTAACCCTGCTCCGGTGGTCGGTCCAACGACGAAGGCGACATGGTATGCAGGTGGGTTGCGGGTGTGCGTGCTTACGCTCCGCTGTCGCCCCGGACGGAGTGGTGCGAGGAGTGCGCAGACCGCAACCCACCCCAAAAAAAAGTTAGTATAGGATTTATTACATGTATAATTATAATCTGAACCTCCTCATGGTGCAGGATAAGAAAACAGTTATCGTTACTCATTACTACCCCGTGGGAGTTATGAGAGTCGGCTGAGATGTCACTAGGCTAATCCGCTCGCCAAGGGTGGCGATTATGGGAATAATACCAATACCCCATCCCTACGTCTGTCAGTGGACGATGAAAGACAGTTTGCAATCCGAGATCGCTATACTTTTTATAAGAAGACGGCTAAGAGATATAATATGCCTGTACGACCCTATACCAACTTATCTGACTAGTGTAGGTCAATTTCTGTCCCATTTTAAAGGAGGCTCCAGCCCAGTAGTGGGGAGTATATGAGCTGATGATGATCATGAACAGTATTTTTATCATCATCTCATCATCATCTCAGCCTGTTATGTCCCATTGTTGGACTCAGGCCTCCTCCATAATGAGAGGGGAATTGACCTATTATTCCACGTTGGTCAGACGTATTCGAATAGGGTTTTATTTCGAGTTATCCTTTTATACACTTTGATAAACATCCCGGTGCAAGTGGGTACTCAATTGATGGAAAACAATAATTTCATAGTATTTATTTATTTTACTTCATTAAAGGGAAAAAATAAACGTCAAAATGGCGTATTAAAATACCATTGGTTCAGTATCATGGAATAAATTTTATAACGACAAAAATATCTAAGTAATAATATATAAATAAAAAAACACTACAGTAAAAATAACTTTAAGAAAAAAGTATTTAGAAATGTATACTTACACAATTATTTTCATTTTCTTCATACGCCATACAGTTTTTCTAAAAGGACAGGCCATCTTCAATCTTCGAAATAGCTCAAGTTTGTATTATATGATTAGTTAAACTTATCGACCTATATAAATCTATCAAGATCCCCTCCAATCCGCGACTACGATATACGTGAAGGGTGTGGGCGTATTTTTCACTAAACTACCTTAGATAGCAGCTTTACTGCCGCGATTTATTTAGATATTAAATGCTATCATTTTATTTAAAAACTTAGGACATTAATAATATATTATGCTATCTTCGCAGTCGTTATGACAACGGCTAACACGTTAAACACTGGATGCGCTATGTGCAATGAATATAAAATTTTGAACGATTCATTAATATTTGTAGATACTATTTCGCCCCCTTTATCGCAGGATTATTTATTGTAGTATTTATCAATAAACGTGTTATCTACATATATTAAGATTTTTTAGTATCCAATAGATAGTTCTTGAGATTAGTATGTTTCAACAAACATACAAACCATTAAGCTTTGTAATAGTAATATAAATTTGCGAAAACTATTATATTTATCATAGGTAAAGAGATACTAAAAAGAGATAGGTGTGCTATTTTTCTGAAGCCCATATCACTTTAAAACGATTTAGATAATCTTTTCGCAATAACAGTTTGTGTTAATTATATAAAAATATTTAAAATTCTTCACTTTAAATACCTAACTATACTCCGGCCGCTCTGAGTTTGCGTTCCTGACAGGTCATGACAGAATGGGCGATGTAACTTTGAACTGCCATACTATTTACAGCACAATTTTAAATATCTTATATTTACCTTATTAACGAGTAATAACATTAAAAATTAAATAATTATGCCAACTTACAATAAACGTATTAATTTTAAAATTATTAACAATTACTCAAATAACAAATATAAAAACAATAGTTTTAAAAATCAAAACATGTCAAACTGCCCTGTTTCAAGGTTTTGTCTTATGTTTGTTTTTGTAGTGATGGGACAAAATAACGAGACAATTGTAATCGCATATTTTTATAATCTTAATATAATCTGGCGGTATAATATTAATAAAAAGTTATAATTTTATTTTATAATATATAATGTATTTACTATTTAATAAAGTTAGTAATACGACAAAGGTACATCCAATCAAAGAAATCTTAAGAAAATAAATATCGTGATAACAATCACATCTATAAAAAAAATGAAAATAAAATGACTTACTACTTTATATTACTAGTGAAAAATGGCTACCCGTAATAGTGATGTGGGGACCGCCATTTTATGACAGTCACAAAGAGTCATTTCTTGTCGTCTCGCGCGCATAGACGCGCGCATAATATATATTTTCTCGTGACTGTTATTGTTGTTTATTTGACTGATTCTCCTTATTATATGAGTAAGAGGTCAGCCTCTGCGCTAATCTAGACTTTTGTTGTGTATCGTATATTACTGTTCTGCACTTTCGGTGCAAAATAATAATGCCGAAACACGGTTAAATATTGAAAAGTGAAACACGAGAACTAATTATCAAGCTTCAATATTACCTTGAGCTTGAAAGACAAAATGGCGGATCCCGTAATGATAACAAGACAAGAGCGCATCTCTCAGGCGTTTAGAATAAGCGAACGGACAATAACAAATATTAATACAGAAAAGTTCGGCTCCTCGGGCACTGGAGAAAATATTTTATGAACACCAAAAAAGGAAATGCAGAAATGAACCTATAACAGACAATGGTAGCTTTGAGGCTGATGCTATAAGGAATCACATTCATTTATCATCACTCATCATAGTTCATAAACATCCAAGTACTGAGCTCGAGCCTCCTCCACAATGGGAGGGAAATTGACCAACTGCACCACGGTAGTTAGACGTATTGGTATAGGGTTTTATTTCGAATTTTCCTTCCCTTGCTTAGATATTGTATGCATATTATAATCCCTTAATCGTCTTTTACGACACCCACAGGCAGTAAAAGGGGGTGGTGAATTGTATTATTATTCCGTCATCACACGGAAGCATATATATATAGTAGTTATTATCCCAGAAGTGAATACCTTAATAGGTCATCGGTTTTAGCATCTTTGAAAGCAGCTGATTTGTTTCTTCTAGAAAATTCTTTTAGAAAGGAAGAACATAATTTTAAAAACAATTAACTTTTTGAAAGAAACGAAAAATATTGATAATTGGGACAATAGCGCTTTCATCGACGAGATAAGGCTAAACCCCAACCACACGCTTTCTCGTTCTTGGACAAATGACACTCAAGCGTCATCGTCCAAAGTGCCAATGGGTAAAGGAACACGACTCATAATATGCCACGCTGGTTGTGCGAAGTACGGTTTTGTGGAAAATGGTTTATTGGTTTTTGAGTCAAAAACTATTACTGACTACCACGAAGAAATGAATGCGACTGCATTCAAGGAGTGGTTCTAGGATGTGTTGCTACCTGGCCTCCCAGAGCCTTTAGTTATGTTAATGGATAACACCCCTAATCATTCGGTGCAATTAAATAAAGCACCTACCAAAGCTAATAAAAAGAGGAATCGGTGGCTGCAAAGACGTGGCAATGAGGAAAATATGTCTACACTAATAGACCATAAGTCGGCATAAGTTCGTTATGTTTTAGATGAGTTGGCTCTGGAGAACGCTTATTGCGTTCTTCGAATTCCCCTATTCCACTGCCAGTACAATACCATAGAGCTAATCTAGGCTCAAATTAAAGATTATGGAGCCGGCCATAATACTTCTTCACCGTATAACATAAAAAAGATGAAGGCACTTTTAAAAAAAACGTGAAATAATTTCTATAAATTTAACAAAATCTATATTGAATTTAATAAATAAGCATAATTAATGCAATAAATAACGTTATTAAATATAATGAATGTTATTTATTGTACATCACTAGTTATGACGAATTGACATGTGAGAGGAACGCAAACTCAGAGCGGCCGGAGTATAGTAAGGTATTTAAAGTGAAGAATTTTAAATATTTTTATATAATTAACACAAACTGTTATTGCGAAAAGATTATCTAAATCGTATGGTATAGTATGTCAGTTTCCCTCCTATCGTGGAGGAGGCTCGAGCCCAACAGTGGGACGTATATGAGCTGAAATAATGATGATACCGTGCTGATCAGACAGGTTGCTATAGGGTTTTGTTTCAAGTTTTCCATTTCTTGCGTAATAAATCTGCTAATATATCTATCTATATCCTTCTTTTACAATACCCACGGGTATCAGAGGGAGTGGTGAATTGTATTCTTACTCCGTCACCACACGGTTTTCCTATAGGGAATGATAAAACATACGAGGTTTAACTAGGAAAATAGGTAGTAGTTCTCTGTTGAAAAAATTATATATTATATCAACTGCCATTCCCAATCCACGTGCTTAGTGTCGTTATTGTTAGGGATGTTCAGGAACTTTGTAACCGTAACCAATGGATATCCGAAATGAAAATATATCAGACACTGTAACCGAAATGGATAGTAGTTTCGAATACTTTCGGATATGTTCGGTGTCTCTATGACGACAGTTTATAGGTTGCGACAGGTTTTTTATCAACCCGCTGAACTGACAGGCGAAATGTAAGTTTCTCTCATCGCAGTCCACATAAGTCCCACTATTGAAGTCGGGCCTCCTCCACAATGAGAGAGAATTTGACCTACCATAACATATTAGTCAAACATGTTGGTATAGGGTTACATTTCGAGTTTGCCTTCTCTTGCACACATGTTATGTTCATATTATATCCCATAGTTGTCTTTTACGACATCCATGGGCGAGATAGGGAGTGGTGAATTGTATTCTTACTCTGTCACCACACGGAAAGAAAGTTTCTCTAAAGGGGAATAATTAGATATTTACAACAATACAATATTTCCCTTTTACGATTCCGTTCATTTCAACTCATATTCATCCTGCTGGGCTCGAGCCTCGTCTTTCATAGGAAGGAAATTGATGCAATATACCACGCTAGTCAGACGTGTTGATATAGGGTTGTATTTCGAATTTTTCTTCTTCTGCTTAACATCTATATGTTATATGCGTACCCTATCCCCTAGCCGTATTTTACCCACAAACGGGTAAGAGGGTGGATAATTGTATTCTTACTTCGTCACGACACAAACATCTTTCACTAAAAATGTAATATCCGTAATTGAAACTATCCGAAACTGTCGGATAATCCGAAATAATTTCAAATTCCTTCCCTCTATTGTGTTTGAGAGGAGTGATGGTTGTTCTAGTGGTTAACTCGTGATCGGGGTGTCGCTTGCGGAATCTGGTTCAGCCACAATCTTTTGCATTATATTTGAGAATTAATAAGAATGTTGTTGTATATAATTTTATTTAAAAGAAATTAGTATCAAAATCATTATCTCAACCCATGTAGGTCCTACAGTTGCGCTCGGGTGTTCTCCACAATAGGAGGGAAACTGACGTACTATATCACGCTGGTCGAACGTGTTGGCATTTTTTTTTTTTTTTTATGGGTGGGCTATGGTAAGTGCACGCGCGGTCCAGTCCGTCCGGGGCGATGAAAGGATGGCGCGCGGGCCCATAACCCACCCGTACCTACGTCACCTCGTTGTTGGGCCGACCACCGGAGCAGATGTGACTTGTCATCAGTGGTCGGCCCGAACGTGTTGGCATATGGTTTTATGTTGATTTTTCCTTCCCTTGCATCAATGTTATCCGCATATTATATATAGGTATACACATTAAGGCGTTAAAAAAAATTTTTTTTTTTTTCACCCGGAACCAGCCTCAAAAGTTTCGTTTAGATGCCAAAATAGGCCTCTGAAAATATGGGCTCTTAATATTAATGTTAAGTATGTCCGCATCGCACTTTTCGATTTTCCATAAGAATTCATCTCAAAGTTCAACTCAAAGAACTTTTTGTACTAAATTTAAAACTAAAAAAGGTACTTAACTTTGACCTTGAATAACTTTTGAACGAGTTTATTCATCGAAAAATGTTATCAGACCTTTTTTGTAGAGCGTTTAATTTTCTACAAATATATGTAATGGGAATTGCAGAGCAATCTATAGTTCATTAGTTAAAAAAATCAGAATAAAAAATAAAAAAAAATCCTTTGTAATTATTATGGAAAATCGAAAAGTGCGATGTGGACATATTTAACATTAATATTAAGTGCCCATATTTTCATAGTCCTATTTTGGCATCTAAACGAAACTTTTGAGCCTGGTTCCAAGTGAAAAAAAACTCTTTTTTTGAAACGGCCTAATACACATATTATATCCTGTAGTCGTCTTGTACAATACCCACGGGTAAGAGAGGTGATGACTTGTATTATTACTCCGTCACCATACGCATTCAATCAATATTAATCATTCAAAATACCCAAAACCAACCAACATTAATCATAATGATTTCTGATGATTACGCGAGTATCACACATCTATATATATAAAAGAAAGTCGTATTAGTTACACTATTTATAACTCAAGAATGGCTGTACCGTTTTACCTGAAAATTGGCGGGGAGGTAGCTTAGAACCAAGAAACGGACATAGGATACTTTTTATCTCGTTCGACCGGGTTCCCGTGGGACTTGACATAGAACGTCAAAGAGAATTCAAGTCGCTATAAAACGTGGTATACCAAAAACGCATCTATCATGTAATAACAAAACGCAAATGACAGCTATAGACAGACTACATTACAGACTATATTTTCGGCAATTTGGTAAATATATTTACGAAAAAAATTATGGCAGTACGAAGTTCGCCGGATCGGCTAGTATATATATAAAAGAAAGTTGTGTTAGTTACACTATTTATAACCCAAGAACGGCTGTACCGATTTACCTGAAAATTGGAGGGGAGGTAGCTTAGAACCAGGAGACGGACATAGGATAGGAATTTTTGTCCCGTTCGACCGGGTTCCCGTGGGCCTTGACATAAAACGTCAAAGGGAATACAAGTCACTATAAAACGTGGTATAACAAAAACGCATCTATCATGTAATAACAAAACGCAAATGACAGCTATAGGCAGACTATATTTTCGGAAATTTAGAAAATATATTTACGAAAAAAATTATGGCAGTACGAAGTTTGCTGGGTCGGCTGGTTGTAAATAAAACTACAGATTTTATCGCGTTTGTATTTAATTTTTATTTGCCCGACGTTTCGAACACTTTACAACATTCATGGTCACGGGCGGGCTAAGATGTCTGATGTCCAAATAAGTCATCGTTATTACAGAAATTTATTATTATCTACACGCTACAGAAAGTACGTCCGTGATCATGAATGCTGTAAAGTGTTCGAAACGTCAGCCAATCAAAAATCACCAAAGCCGTGAAGTAGTTTTATTTACAACATTCATCATCATCATCATTTCAGCCTATCGTCGTCCACTGCTGGACGTAGGCCTCCCTCATGTTACGCCATAAAGTGTGGTCCTGTGCCGCCTGCATCCAACGACGCCCAGTAACTTTCATCACGTTCTCGGTCCACCTATTATTTACAACATTAATCATTCAAAATAATTATAATTAAAAAAAAATGACATATTATGGCCTAAAAGTTAGGATTTCTATCACTCGCTATCATTGAGGCGAGAGTTGATGGGTATCCACGTCAATTTCTGGGCACTGTATTGTTGAACAATCCAATTTTACCAATCCATTTGTCAACAAAACGTAACGTAGTACGTTACGTTTTGTTGTCATCATCATCTTGCTCTTATCCCAATTACTTGGGGTCGACGCAATATGTCATCTGTTTTGACATATTGCAAAAAGTTTCGGCAATGACTTTTATGACCGGCCGCCTGCCTGACGTCAACCCTCCTTGGGAATGTAATCGTTGACCCAAATGGTACCAGATGGAGTTGGTCCGGGTCAATCTAGGGCTCTTAGTCGTCTTTTACGACACCCACGAGCAAAGCAAGGGTTGGTAGTATTCGAAGCCGCTACCACACAGCACACGTTACGTTTTGTTGTACAGTAGCAATTGTATTCTTACTCCGTCACTTATGAATTATCGTATTCCGAATTTATTAGACATATTACATATTTCCGTGTGGTGACAGAGTAAGAATACAATTCATCACCCCCTCTCTTGCCGGTGGGTGTCGTAAAAGACGACTAAGGGATATTTTGTGACATTCATGAAATGAATACTCGTAATAAGGACAATTGTACACAATACTCGTCTCCAAAAAATTTGCAAATCATTCATGGGGCAATATATACGCTTCTACAATAGATTACCTAAAGATATCCGAGACCTGCCTATGAAAAAGTTTAAAAAAGCCATCAAGACTAGACTTTGTAAAAAAGCTAATTATAAAATCTCGGATTATGTAGATGATAATACAGATTGGTTGTGAGCAGCTCCTCATTCAGCAATTTCCTTGTTATTTTAAATATACTGTTTTCTTTTTAACTTTTATTGTAAAGTGTAGCGTGTTTTGCCTAACGAAATTTTGTATTTTCACCGTTTGTAACATATTATGGTGTTGGTCATGCTCACAGAAGGATCTACTTGCGATAGCTGGGTGGAGCGGGTCTCTCCCTTCCCTCCATAGTGGTTGAGGGGAGTGATGGCTGCTCTAGTAGTTAACTCGTGATCGGGTACCGCTGGTGGGATCTGGTCCAGCCATAATCGTTTGAATTATATTAAGTATCTTGCGGTTCGAAGGGCATTGCACTGGAGCTTTCAAAACATGTACACAATTGTATATCTAGTAAGAAGAAAAACGAAATAATAATTAAAAATAATAGACAAGCCCGCTGAGTTACTTGCTGGATCTTCTCAGTAGCGGTCGCGTTCCGATCCGGTGGTAGTATATTTTTTTTGGAAATTGTAAACCTAACAATATGTAAGTGCCCTCTCGGGGTTTATGCATAATTGATGATTTGAATTTGAATTATAACAACAATGAGAAGGAAAGCTCGAAATAAAATCCTATATCAGTGACCATCGTGTTATAGTAGGTCAATTTCTCTCCCAATACCGAGAAGGTTCGAGCCCAGTAGTGGGACGTATACTGTGATGAAAACTATTTACATAATACGTTTAAGTAACATCTTGTGTGGTAGCCGTTCCGAATACTACCAAACTTTGTATTAATCGTGGCTATTGTAAGACTAGATTAGACCTAGTCTAGACCCTGCTCCGTCTAATGCCGTTAATCAACAAATGCATTCCAAGGGAGGGTTGACGTCGAGCAGGCGGCCGGTCTTAAAACTATTGTCAATAATTTTTGCAATGTATACTATGAAAGAAAATTACATATTGAGTCAACTACAAGTCATTGGGACAACAGTAAGGTGATGATGGTGACTTAAGGAATACGTTTAAGAAGAACAGGCAATGGAAGGTAGATAGTCTTCTGCTTTATTTATCTAGTGTTATAATGACGCTTGAATCGTAATAACCCGAGAACTATTCCTGGAACACTTTCCTTCCTTTGATTCCTTTCTGTTCATATCTGTAGATTTTTTTTGATTTTATAGTTCCAAAATAGCAAGCTCGAGCTTTTAAAATGTGCTAAGTAAATGGTGTTATTCTCATCATCACTCACGTAAAGCTCACGGCTCATTCTAACTTGCAGAGAATAAATGACTGGGGATTAGTCCGTCATCGGCGGCGAGACACATCGTTTGAGGGTGACGCCTCGGCAGCGAAAGTTGACAGGGTGTCGACTAGAGATGGTACCCGACCCTCCGATGACAAAGACCGGCGGCCCGTCTACATGGCGTAGGGCAGATGCGTGTACCGCAGGTTATGGGGCCGCACGCTATATCTTCTATCGCCCTGGACAGTTCAGATGGAGTGAGCATACCATAGCCTGTTAAAAAAAATATAACTATTTTACGGATTTTATCGTGTTACATTGCGAAGAGTCCGAGTGAATGTGAATGCTGAAAAGATTGGGCAATAAAAAATCTGTTACAAACGCGATAAAATCCGTAAAAATAGTTTTATTTTAATTTGTAATACTCGCGTAAACATCAAAAATCATTACAAACATAAAGGATTTATACGCAATAAATGATTTGGTTTTGAACATTGAATTCTTACCACCAAATCTTTCCACTCTAATAGCTACTGTTTTCGTTGAAAGTGCTAATTTACTTGTCAATATTGGCAATAAAAAGTAATAACCTTGCCGAGGAGTTATAATTAACACGAGCTTCTAATCAATCTGATATGACTGCCATGAAATCATATAAAACAAGGCGTGTTTTCCTGTGATAGGCGACACCCAAAATTTAAAACTAATTACTTATTTACGATCATATTGCTACTATTAATAGGTTGAATTTTTCATGTATTAGCTTTACAGATAAAAGAAAACAGCCAATTAGTAAATATGACATTATTTTGATTAGAATTAGAGTTTGCGAAATATCAACGAAATGGATTAATTTCAAACGTTAGTTTTGATAGGTTATTCCCCAATAAGGAGGCGTTATCTTTACGGATTGGGCTATTTCTAATCAAAATAACATGGTGCTAAATTGCTTATTAATTTTAACTGCAATATAACGTTAAATTTATTAAAAAATAAGTTTAAAAGTGTAATTGGGGGTTGTGCTCTTAAACCGTCAGTTTAGGCTGCTCTTATCCAAATACTTGAATTCGATTCTAGTTTTGGTAATAGGCAGTTTTATAACCGACTGAGAAAATCTGATATCAGGCAGGCTGATATCAGATTTTCTTGGAAATGTAATCATTGATCACATGGTATCAGATGCAGTTGTCCAGGTTGATGTAAAGCTCTTAGTCGTCTTTAATAACACCCACAAGCAATGTAAGGGTTGGTAGTATCTGTAGCCTATAGAACCAAGGCCGCGGGTGACCGGACCGGGCATTATTTCGTCAACCGCAGAGAGGCTGACCGCGCGACCGATGTCCTGGGATAGGGACGTTACGAGGAGAGGGTACCCGAAAGGGTATTCCGTCGGTCCGATCACGGGGGACAGGGAATTCGGTACTAGTGGTCGACCCAACGACGAAGGCGATGAGCTACGGTGAGTTATGGGGCCGCGAGTCACCCCTTCGTCGCCCCAGACGGAGCTGGACGGCGAGTGCGCTGACCATAGCCCGCCCAAAAAAGGCTATAGAGCTATAACCTCTTTAAAAAAATATAAAACAAGAAAACATTTCAATATAGCGATATCCAGAAAGTAACCGTTGCATGTCCTTGTCCTTGCAGATAATTATAATTAAATGCTTTCAGTCGAGCCTCCTACAAAATAAGAGGGAAATTGACCTACTATACCAAGCTCGTCAGACGTGTTGGTATAGGGTTTCATTTCGAGATTTTCTTCTCTTGCATAGATGTCATATGCACATTGTATCCCTTAGTCGTCTTTTACGACTTGCACGGGTAGAATAGGGTGGTGAAATGTAATCTTAATCCGTCACCACACGGAGTTTGCAATGTGGTCCCATCAAATTATTACAATATCTAATTAAATCACGTCAATAAATAAGTCTTAAGAATTTTATCACCGATTTTTTATCACTTTTATCAAATCTAAAACTTTTTTCAGGTAAAATATGATATATGATGTTAACAATATTTTGAGCAACGTATTAATCATAATTATCACGTGTAATATGTTTTTTTTCGTGTGATGACGGTTTAAGATTATTTATTTCAGTTAGGTAAAATATGAATTGTGATATTAACAATATGTTGAGCAATGTATTAAATATAAATATCACGTGTATGTTTTTTTTTGTGTGATGACGGTTTAAGATTATTTTTTTCAGTTAAGTAAAATATGAATTATGATGTTACCATATGTTGAGCAATGTATTAATCATAAATATCACGTGTATGTTTTTTTAAGATAAGAGATTTCACTAGGCCTTCTCTTGCATGAGGGTGTCGTAAAGGACGACTAAGGGATATAATATACATTTGTAATATACTAGCAACCCGCCCTCGCTTCGCTTCAGTCGCCTTACCCGTGTAGTTCCCGTTGCCGTGGAAATATCGGGATAAAATATAGCCTATGTCACTTCCTAATATTATAGCTTTCCATTGGTGAAAGAATTTTTTAAATCGGTTCGGTGGTTTAAGCGTGAAAGCGTAACAAACAAATAATCTTACTTTCGCATTTATATTATTTACTAGCAACCCGCCCTCGCTTCGCTTCGGTTATAGGTTATAGTCGTTTTACCCGCGTAATTCCCGTTCCCGTGGGAATACCGGGATAAAATATAGCCTAGTTTACGCCCTGATATTATAGCTTCCTATTGGTGAAAGAATTTTTTAAATCGGTCCAGCCGTTTTGAAGATTACCCGGAACAAACAGACAGACAGACAGACAGACAAAATTTTTTTAATTGCTATTTTAGGCATAGGTGTCGTGCAAATAACCGTGTGAGCATGAAAAAAGCCTATTACTTTGACATTACAAACAGACACTCCAATTTTATTTATTGGTATAGACTAGCAACCCGCCCTCGCTTCGCTTCGGTTTCAGTCGCCTTACCCGCCTACTTCCCGTTGCCGTGGGAATACCGAGATAAAATTTAGCAATTTTTTTTTTGGGGGTGGGTTGCGGTCGGCTCGCTCCTCGCACCACTCCGTCTGGGGCGACAGAGGGGTGTAAGCACTTACACCCGCAACCCACCCGTGACACGTCGCCTTCGTCGTTGGGCCAACCACCGGAGCAGAGTGACTTGACGTTAGTGGTTGGCCCGACGGAATACCCCCCTTGAGGAGTACTCTCCCATCGACCGACGTCTCCCCTCTTCGGGGAGGACATCAGTCTTTCCTCACGCGGTTGGCCTCTCAGCGATTGACGGACTAATTCCCCGGTCACGTCACCCGCGGCCTCGGCTAGGGCAGCATGAGGCGCAGGTATTCGCGCCTACACCGCCCCAGTCGCCGGCGGCGGATCGCCTCATCGAGGCTGCGCTCCTCGCGCAGGCAATCCGCCGCCTCCTTCCGCAAGACTACTGCCTCGCAGAAGGCTGCGACCGCGTTCCAGTTCCTGATGCTGACCAGCATCGCCCTGGCGATGGCAGGTCGGCACCGATGATTGCGACGAGTTCATGACGCTGCTCTGCCCAAGCGGCACAGACCTCAAGCGTATGCTGCGCCGTGTCCTTGTTGCAATCGCAGTGAGTGCAGGACGGTGTACTCTCCCTCCTAACGACCTTGTGCAGGTATTTGGCGAAACATCCATGCCCCGTCAACACCTGCACTAGTCGGAAGGAGAGCACCCCGTACCGCCGTTCCAATCACTGCATCAGCACCGGCCGGAAGGCTTCCACGATCCGCACCCCGAACCGAGGCCTCTCCAGCCGGACTGCCCAACGGGAAATGACGTCCCGGCGGGCGTCAACGCGCCAGGTGGTGAGCTCCCTCAGAGAGTCCACACCGCCCTCCACTCGCACCCCGTCACCCGCCGATACAAACCGGCGAGCATTTCCGCCTCCAGGTCCCACGGGGGAGTCCCGGCCAACAGGCACGTTGCCTCCGTCGCCACCGTGCGGTATCCGCATATGGCCCTGACCGCCATGGCCCTCTGTGGTCACCATAGAAGAGCCCTGAGTCGGACGGTCAGGGACCCCGCCCACACCGGTGCACCGTACAGGGCCATCGACCGGATGACCCCGCGTACAGCCGTCGACACGTAGCGCTCGGTCCGTCCACGTTCGATATAAGCCACGATAGGGCGGACGCCGTGCCGACGAGCCGTGGAGTGAGCCTGCGGAAATGCTCGTGGAACCACCATTGCCTGTTGAGCACCAGGCCCAAATACCTCATATGGGCCCGGATGCTGATCTCAACCGAATGGACGGTGTTCGAGACGCCGATAGGAGGGCTCATGCGCCCATGGAACAAGAGGGCCTCCGTCTTGTCCAGGGCCACTCTCGACCTGAACGCCTAGATCCGCTTGACAATCTCTTCGGTGCCTAAAGTCGCCAGGCTTGCCGCCTCTTCTAGCGTCCCACCGCGGGCTATGACGAGCGTGTCGTCGGCGTAACAAATCACGCTTAGCCCAGGCGGGAGGCTCCCCCTCAACGCCTAGTCGTAGCCGATGTTCCACAGGGTAGGTCCGAGGACCGACCCCTGTGGGACACCGCACGTCATGGTCGTTCACACAACGTCCCTCGCTCGGTTCGTGCAGAAGTCGCTGCGCCCCTCCAAATAGTCCGCCACTAGCCGCCTCAGGTAAGGTGGCACCCCGTGATACCGGAGCGCCTCTCTGATGCAGCTGAATGGCAGACTATTGAATGCGTTGGCGATGTTCAGGGACACCACCAATAGCACTCCTCCACCAGTGACGGCCTCAGTCGCCACGGCCCTCATGCGCAACAGAGCCGCGAGCGTCGAACGACCCCTCCTAAACCCAAACTGGGCGTCCGACAGATCTGGCCCCGTGCCGACGAGGTACCGCTCGATGCGGGCAGCTACCACCCTCTCTAGTAGCTTGCCCGCATCGTCGAGCAGCACTATGGGCCTGTAGGCTTACTCAGCGCCGCACGATAGGGGCGACCCCAGGGGTCACGGTCGAGACCATCCAGCATCTCCTGCCGACTGACGTCCTTGGCGGCACGGACGGCCAGCCTGAAGGCCGACCGCACATTGCGGTAGCCCTCGTAAAGCTGGCCCTCCCGCTCCACGTCGCGATGGTGCCGCCAGCTGCGGGTGTCGGCCCTCCGGGCGCGAATACACGCGGCCCGGAGATCAGCCAGCTCCTGGGACCACCAGTGGAAAAATATAGCCTATGTTACTTCCTAATATTATAGCTTTCCATTGGTGAAAGAATTTTTTAAATCGGTTCGGTGGTTTAAGCGTGAAAGCGTAACAAACAAACAGACTTACCTTCATATTTCTAATATTAGTAATTAGTAAAGATGATGTTTTCATTACATATATTGAGCAATGTATTAATCACAAATATTTTTAATATATCACGTGTATGTTTTCTTTTTTGTGGTGACGGTGTAAGATAACAATTCACTTGGGGCGGCGTAGGCGCGATTACCTGCGCTTCATGCTGCCCTAGCCGAAGCCGCGGGTGACTGGACCGGGGAATTAGTCCGACGCCCGCCGGGAGGCTGAACCCGTGAGGAAAGACCGACGTTCTCCCCGAGGGGGGGAGACGTCGGTCGATGGGAGGGTACTCCTCAAGGGGGTATTCCGTCGGGCCAACCACTGACGTCAAGTCACTCTGCTCCGGTGGTTGGCCCAACGACGAAGGCGACGTGTCACGGGTGGGTTACGGGTGTAAGTGCTTACACCCTTCTGTCGTCCTGGACGGAGTGGTGCGAGGAGTGCGTCGACCGTAACCCACCCCAAAAAAAAAAAGATAATAATTCACTAGCCCCTCTCTTGCACGTGGATGTCGTAAAAGACGACTAAGGGATATAATATTCATATAATATCTATACAAGAGAAGGAAAATTAGAAACAAAACCCTGGTTATGGGCCCGCGCGCCGTCCTTTCATCGCCCCGGACGGACAGGACCGCGCGTGCGCTTACCATAGCCCACCCATAAAAAAAAAAAAAAATACCAACATGTCTGATCAGCGTGGTATAGTAGGCCAATGTCCCTTCCATTGTGGAGGAGGCCCGAACTTAACAATGGGACGTATATGGGCTGAGATGATAATGTCTCTGAGATTGAAATTTATTTGAATAATGACCGCAATCAATATTATTATTTCAACAACTTTTGTATTTACTAACCTCTATACATCCAGTGTAATTTGATTTCGTTATTTCAGAAGATGTAGTGTATTATCCCATTTCACAAAAAATTGTTGTGATTCATGAAGAGCAGAGACAAGTGTATATCATATTTTTGAGATTGTATATAGCCCCCTGTACTTCTCTTCAAATTCTGTGGTGGATAGATATTGGGAGATTAGTGGTTCAACTTCAGTTCAGACGCTTGTCCTTTCAATTATATACTGCACTTATTAGACTGAGAATGTGAAATAAATTCTAACATACCGATACTTTCAAAACCCTTAGGTTTTTAACCTGAATCTTATCATAAACATTACCAATTTTAACCTCGTTCAATTTAGATAAGAATTACCTATCCAATGAAGTAATATCCAGTTAAGTCCACTGCATGTTAAAAATTTCTAGGTAATATATATTCTGAAGATAAACTACATTTTATATTATTAATTAGCCTTTTAGGGGGTTTCCAAATTTGTCTAAAATAGGTCCATATATGTGTCATTAAATTTATTAGTATTTTGTTCAGACTGTTACTTGTCTTGCGACGGCGATCAGAGTCCCAGTAGGGGACGTCGATGGGAGAGGGTACCTCCTCAGGGTACTCCGTCGGGTCGACCACTGAAGTCAAGGAGCTCTGCACCGGTGGTCGGCCCAGCAACGAAGGCGACGTGCTATATGGGTGGGTTACGGGTGTGCGTGCTTACCCCCCTCTGTCGCCCCGGACGGAGTCGGGCGAGGAGTGCGCCGATCGTAACCGTTACTTGAGAGTTTAACTGAAATGAGCATAAAATCAACGTTTTCATTTAACCATTTGCATCTGTACTTCCAGAGGGCCTAAAAGTATTTTTTTGGCGATAGGCTACGGTATGTTCCCACCCTATCCGATTCGTTCTGGGTGACAACATGTAACTTCATAATTTTCGTACACGTACCTCTCTAGCGCCATGTGAACAGGCCGACGGTACTTAATTGTTACTATTGGTAGCGATTAAAAATATCCCAAGATTAGAGAAACATTTTCTTAACAATTCTTTAAACTGCCACTGGACTGGCCATCTTTCTTCATAATGATTAAGAAATTAGCTTTCTATACCACCTTATCAAAATGGTATTACGATTTATTTTAATATCGAGTGCATGGATATATGGTTAAAGAGTTTTAGTACTCTCTTAAGACGATCGGTAAAAGAAGGAGTGGCAAGTTCCTTTTACAGTATAAATTCAAATTCAAATCATATAAACTCCGCGGGGGCACATACATATTGTAATTTTTTTTACATTTCAGTTTAAATTACTACCGAATCGGAACGCGACCGCTTTGAAAAGATCCGGCAACAAACTTGTCTTCTTTTTAATTTATTTACTAGTTTTTTTTTAATAAAATTACATATAACAACAAGCATATTAATAGCTCCAGTGTGATGCCTTTCGAACCATTATGTAGTCATTAAATATAATGAAAAAGAACCATGGCTGGACCAGATGCCGCAAGCGTGTGAAGCATTGCGCTTAGAAAATATCTTAATATATTCATTTAATGATTGGACCGAGTAATTATTCGTCATACGCAGAGAGGCTGAATGCGTGAGGGCGACTCTCCATGTGAGGACGTCGGAAAGGGATGGTATCTGATGAGGTGTCCCGCCGGGATCGCCAAAGACGTCAAAGAGCCGGTATTAGTGGTTCAATGCTGAAGGGGAGGGAATACAGTGGGTTATGAGGTCACGTACATCCTCTGCGTCGCTCCGGACAGACGCGTGTGTGTTGACCACAGCCTGCCAAAAATATAGTATTATGGTTAAACGATCCACTGTGCCAGTGTCGTGGGTTCAATTCCCACGCAGGACAACACTTTGTGCGTTCCACAAGTTGTTTATCTGAGTCCGGGTGTAATTTGCGTGCATTAATTATATTGTTTGTAAATACAAGGATTATTTCTCATGCCGCTCTAGACAAGGCCGCGGGTGACGTGACCGGGGATTAGTCCGTCACCCGCCGAGAGGCCGACCACGTGAGCTAAGACCGACGTCCTCCCCAAGAGGGGGACGTCGGTCGATGGGAGGGTACCCCACGTAGGCGGTATTCCGTCGGGCCGACCACTGATGTCAAGTAACCCTGCTCCGGTGGTCGGCCCAACGACGAAGGCGACGTGCATCGTGGGTGGGTTGTGGGAGTTGTGTGCTTGCGCCCCTCTGTCGCCCCGGACGGAGTGGTGCGAAGAGCGCACCGACCGCAACCCACCCAAAAAAAAAAGTACAAGGATTATTTATTAAGTCCAAGTGTGATCTTTAAATAAAAGATTATTCATCATCATCGCAGCCCAGTACGTCGTACTGTTGCGCTCGGGCCTCCTCCACAATTGGAGGGTATTTGACCTACTATACCATGCTGCTCAGACATGTTGGTATAGGGATTCATTTAGAGTTTTCCTTCTCTTGCACAGATGTTATGTGCATCCTATAGTCGTGTTTTACGACATCCATGGGCAAGATAGCGAGTGGTGAATCGTGATATTATGCCGTCACCACATGGGAAGATTGGATGCTTGGCAGATGTGAAACATCGAAATTATTTTGTATAAGTATATATACATAAAAGAATAGATTACGACAGGAACTAATATGGTATAAAGTATTAATAAACTATTTCTTTACTCTATTTAATTCTTAACTCTCCTAACGCTCCTTCCTATTTAAAAGCAAAGTTTCAATTTCTCTTCAACACTCATGATCGTACTCTTCGTTCCTCCAAAATTCTTCTTCTTCACTGTCCCTCTCACTCTTCTAGTCTCGTGCATTCCTCCTTTAATATCCAGGCTATTCTTCTTTGGAATGCATTACCTCTGGACATCAGAATGGCTACTAGTCGTGACATTTTCAAGGCCAAGGTTAAACGACTCTACTTAGATTTTCTGGCGGAGTCAGCTCATCTGTGACGGCTCACATCCATTTTTATGTATGTATATATATATTTATATAGTATATATGTATTCATATTTATATATTGTATCATTTGGTAATCATATTATAATAAATTCTGGTTATCCTCAACTATCTGTATTGCACCTGCCTTAAATTATTTCTGCTCCATCCTAGGTCGGCTGGTAGAGAATGCCTAAGGCATTAAGTCTGCCTTGTACCTTTGTTGTGCAAAATATTAAAAAAAAAAAAAAAAATATTACGTTTTTAATCCAGATAATAATGATTTTTATTCAATAAACATTTATTTTCATTAGTATACAACTATAGGTATGTATTTCGGTTAATAATTTATTTTGCGTTTACTAGATGGCGTTGTACAAAATTCTAAAACAGGTTATGGTTTCGTTACACAAATGTACATATCCGAGCGTGGCGTTAACGCCACGCTAACGATCAGGTTCATCCTCGCCTGGTAGATGTTTCACAACAATATAAATTATATTAATATTATTAATTAAATTTAAATATATAGTTATGATTAGATAACGTGAATTTCTAGCTAGCTGTCCTTCAATCTAAGAGTGATTATTCTTGGATTATAAGATCACATATTCCTTACAATTGTGGAATCAAATTACAATTAATCCCATTGTCAAAAGAATGGTTGTGTATCCTGAAGGTTCGTGAGGCGAATTTTTAGGCATTAAGTCCCTTATTAATTAATATTGTGATAAGGTTTGAATATCTATACTAATATGTAAAGTGGAAGAGTTTGTTTGTTTGAACACGCTAATCTGATGAACTACTGATCCGATTTGAAAAATTCGTTCAGTGTTAGGTAGCTCATTTATCGAGAAAGGCTATAGGCTATATATCATCACGCTAAGACCAATAGGAACAGATCAACAATTAAAAAAAATTCAGAATCGGGTGTTTTCCCTTTTGGGAGCTTCCGCTGCAAGCACTACATAAACGGTTAGGTTTCGCAAAAAGCATGTTTGACAGAATTGTATTATTTAAATATATTTTCATCTTCTACGTAAACAAAGTCGCAGGTTAAAGTTAGCATTAACCCAAAGTAACTGTTCCACGCGGACGAAGTCGCGGGCATAAGCTAGTTTAATATAAAATTATTGCCGATATTGTTTCGTGTTTGTATTTGCTCCCTTGCTCGATCTTTTGAATACTATTAAGCATATGTGGTAATGGCAGAACTGCTGAGAAGTTTCATGGAGAATGCTGAAATGTGAACGTCGGGAATCAAAAAATAAATGGTAATATAATCCGTAAAAAATATTGTATTTCACATGTGTACGTATAAGTAAACATCAGAAAATGTCGCGTAAATCATCAGAAATCATTATTAAACTGTCTTGTATAATTCAGAGACTAAATGAGAATGAGGGAAATGAGACTAAATTAGTTGAACTCCTTATAAGTAAAACTACTTTTACAGATTCTATCACGTTTCATTTCCGATTTCCCGACATTTCGACTACTTTTCAATATGGTCACGGGCTGCTACTCTGATTTAAATTCATGATTATTTAGTGTATTTTATACATAATAAAAGCTTGCAATAAATCACGTGGTAGCAATTACATATTGTCAATTTTAACATTTTACCATAAATTAATCCTAATGTAAACTACAACTAGAACGGAATACGATTGCCATCGAGAAAATACGATAAGCGGGAATGGCTATTAGGTATTTTTATTTTTCTATAAAATATGTGTATTACACGTTTGTTAAGTATTAGTTCCACTAAACTGGAACTATCTATAATTCTTAAATAAATGTTACTCTTTTTTTTTTTTGGGGGATGGGTTGCGGTCGGCGCCCTCCTCGCACCACTCCATCCGGGGCGATAGAGGGGCGTAAGCACGCAAACCCGCAACCCACCCCACGTGCACGTCGCCTTAGTCGTTGGGCCGACCACCGGCGCAAATAAATGTTACTCTAATAAGAATTTTCTACTTAATATAATGACTATTGTATAGTTAAAAACGTATTTACAGAACCTATCTAGAAAAAACATAGATTAAAAAGGGACATAAAACGCTGATAAGGGTTCTATTTATTATTTGAAGATGATAAGGAAAGTTATTATAAAATTATCAGATACGATTAAGGTTCTTGTTTTAAAGATTATCAATAATGGAAAAAGTAAACCTACTACGAAATAATCTTTTTATGCTGTTTATTATTGAATGTTTTTTTATCTGTGGTCCTTGAGCATTTTCTTCATCACCTAACTGAAGTTTTAGAATGAGATTTTTGATGTGAAACATCTATAGGTGAGGGTGAACCTGATCGTTGGCGTGGCGTTAACGCCACGCTTGGTTGTGTACATTTATGTAACAAAATCATAACCTGCTTTAGAATTTTGTACAACGCCATCTAGTGAACTCAAAATAAATTATTAACCTAAACATATACCTATAGTTGTATAATAATGAAAATAAATGTTTATTGAATAAAATGATCATTTTCTGGTAAAATATTGTAATATTTTATTAATACTTTATGCCATATTAGTTCCTGGTGTAATATGTTCTTTTATGCATATATACTTGTACAAAATAATTTCGAAGTTTCACATCTGCCAGGTGTCATGAGCGACGGCTCCCTTTTTTTTCTTAACAACTACGCAGACAATTAACCGCCCCACTCGGCTATCGCTTCTATAAGTGCTGTTAATAATCATAAGAAATGGAATCAATCTCTTCCAACTCCTCCTATATAAATTTTCTAATTAAATTTGTTGCGAGTCCCAAGATAATTAAAGTCATTTCCCGGGCCTGACTGAGGGTCAAACCTCGGTGTGATCTATGGAGACCATTGTGGATCCTGGCTTACAGCAGTTACAATGGTGGGAATGTGTAGTTCCAAAAAAAACATAAGAAATAACTACCTACTTCGAGACAAAGTAAAAGTGTCTCATTGTCAACAGGGTCATAAAAGACCAGACATAAATCTTGTTAATTTTACGGCAGACATTTTATTGACAAAATAGTTTCTGCAAATTGACACTTACGCTGTTGCATATTTATAGATATCTGTTGTTGAATGACCAACATTCAAGTTTCAACTTGAATGACCAACATGGCGCTTAAGTTCTATTATGTAGATCCAAAATACATCGTTAACAATTTTATTATTCTTTTGAAATTACAAACACACTTCAATTTAATCTATACTTCTATACTCATATTATAAAGAGGAAAGATTTGATTGTTTGTATTGAATAGGCTCCGAAACTACTGGACCGATTTCAAAAATTCTTTCACCAATGGAAAGCTATACTATCAGGGAGTAACATAGGCTATATTTTTTTTTTTTTTTTTTTTTTTTTTTTAATCAAATCAAATCATTTATTTTGCGAAATATGGGTATAAAATATTAGGTATTATAGGTAGACAGTGTATCACCATATTTGACCGTCAAGCGGCATGCAAAAACTTCTAAGAATTAATGGCTTCATACATTTTGCCAATTTAAGAAATGAATTTACTTATTATATGAATTTACACTTACAGTTGTGTCATACCTAAGGTTATTAGCTTATTAGTAATCATTTAATTATATAATGCCAATAATAATATACAATCTCAATAGTAATATACAATGTAATATACAATGTTTATCCCGGTATTCCCACGGGAACGGGAACTACGCGGGTAAGACGACTGAAACCGAAGCGAAGCGAGGGCAGGTTGCTAGTTTATTATATTCCTTTGCTGGGCTTCAGTTTCCTCCACAACAGGAGGGAAAATTACCTACTATACCATTCTGATTAGACGGGCGCGTCTGATGCTGCCCTAGCAAAGGCTTCGGGTGACCGGACCGGGGCTTTAGTCCGTCACCTGCGGAGAGGCTGACCTCGCGGCGGCGACCGGCGTCCCGGGAAGGTGACGTCGATTGGAAAGTGTAGCCCCTCAGGGCCGACCCGACAGATTATTTTATCCCTTAGTTGTATTTTACGACACCCACGGTTAAAAAGGGTGTGATAAATTGTATTCTTACTCCATCATCACACGGAAAGCTATTCCTACAACTAGCATATTCCTGCGGTTTCACCCGCGTATTTACTGTTGCTGTGCGATTAAATATAGTCTGATCTCACAGTAGTAAATATTTTCATGATATTTTCATTATCATTATCATCATGACAGCTCATATACGTCCTATTGCTGGGCTCAATCCTCTTCTATAATAGAAGGGTATTGACTTCTTATAGTGTGCTTGTCAAGCGGGTTGGTATATGGTAAGAGAGGGTACCGGCGGAGTTGTGGTGCGTGTGAAAACGGTCCCATGACTTCATTGTCCCTATATCTATACCAATAAATAAAATTGGAGTGTCTGTTTGTAATGTCAAAATAATAGGCTTTTTTCATGCTCACACGGTTTTTGCACGACACCTGTGCCTAAAATAGCAATTAAAAATTTTTTGTCTGTCTGTCTGTTTGTTCCGGGTAATCTTCAAAACGGCTGACCGATTTCAAAAATTCTTTCACCAATGGGAAGCTATAATATCAGGGCGTAAAGTAGGCTATATTTTATCCCGGTATTCACACGGGAACGGGCACTACGCGGGTAAAACGACTATAACCTATAACCGAAGCGAAGCGAGGGCGGGTAGCTAGTGTTACAATAAATGTTTAAAGCATGACGAATTTTGAAATACATGTCTTGTTTGCTATAATTGACGTTAACATCAATCGAAGCTGGTGAAGATCCATTTTAAATGTTTTTGTAACCATTTCGGTCTGTTTGTAATGTCAAAATAATAGGCTTTTTTCATGCTCACACGGTTATTTGCACGACACCTATGCCTAAAATAGCAATTAAAAAAAAATTGTCTGTCTGTCTGTTTGTTTCGGGTAATCTTCAAAACGGCTGGACCGATTTCAAAAATTCTTTCACCAATGGGAAGCTATAATATCAGGGCGTAAACTAGGTTATATTTTATCCCGGTATTCCCACGGGAACGGGAACTACGCGGGTAAAACGACTATAACCTATAACCGAAGCGAAGCGAAGGCGGGTTGCTAGTTAATAAATATCTATATAGTTGTAATCTTTAGATTAGTAAATACGTGTGATAAGTTATACTAGCAAAATATTAGTTCGAAAGCGGAAGTATCAGTGGTGAAAAATATAAATCATTTGTGTATTCTCTTGTCAAATTCGGTGTTGCCAGTATGATATCATATTATTGTAAATCGATAATCGTTAAGGATCATCTGTTTATGCTAATGATAAATAAAAACAATATTGTATAATATAAATTATCTGCTTTGATTGAAATATTTTTAGTTATCTTTTTAAACCTGTGTTATGTTTGCCGACTTCATCTTCTTTTAAATTAATCATTTTTTTTTAGAATCTTGGAGCCACAGAATGGTGTCTCCAATAGAAATATATCTGGTATTCAAATAATATTGTTTGGCAAAGAACAGTTTATAAAACATGTTTAAAACTAATAACACCAAAATCTAAGGAACAGAAAATATATACTTTTAAATCGATGAATTTTTGGTTTTATAACATATTTATTTCCTATACGTATAGTTTTAAATTAATAAATGATGAGAATCAATTAATCCTGAGAAGTATTACATGCCTCCTGGCAAGGGACGAAAAATATCGTTGAGCGTCATTTGCCGTCCGACGGTTGCTGGCCAATGGTCGTTTATATTTAACTATATTGCGAATAAGGTGAAACTTGTTTTAATTACGAGCTATATAATACCTATGGCTAGTAAAATACATTTGTAGCAATAAATAAAACATCGCAACCCCAACTCAAGCCCTTAAATCAATTATAATCGATAATAATGATTATCGTTTTCAATGCAGGCAACTATACTAAACAATCAAATAAAAAATGGCAGGGACGTAATTACAAGGACGTAAAACAACTTTTGGATTAGCCTATTTAATCCAGCGATATTAGATATGGCTTGATTATAAAAGGGGGCATGATAATTAAAAACTAAATTAATGATAATAATTTTGTTGCACTTAATGCTTAACTTTAAAAGTGTACTTAAGTTCTTACTTTTAAAAGCTTTATATTTTTCATTGCTCGAAGTACCGACACTACCTTTCTATACGTTATTATTCGAGGCACACCTTTATATTAAAACTAGCAACCCGCCCTCGCTTCGCTTCGGTTTTAGTCGTTTTACCCGCGTAGTTCCCGTTCCCGTGGGAATACCGGGATAATATATAGCCTAGTTTACTTCCTGATATTATAGCTTTCCATTGGTGAAAGAATTTTTGAAATCGGTCCAGCCGTTTTGAAGATTACCCGGAACAAACAGACAGACAGACAGACAGATGGACAAAAATTTTTAATCTGTATTTTAGGCATAGGTGTCGTGCAAATAACCACACTGAGCATGAAAAAAGCCTATTATTTTGACATTACAAACAGACACTCCAATTTTATTTATTGGTATAGATAAATTAATATCAAATGAATTACATTTCCTAACCTGAAAATTAAGTTTTAGTAGTTACGAATTCGGTTGTTTATAAATAAAATTGAAATCATCATCATCATCATCATTTCAGTCTATCGCCGTCTATTGCTAGACGTAAGCCTCCCTCATGTTACGCCACAAAGTGCGGTCCTGTGCCGTCTGCATCCAACGACGCCCAGCAACTTTCATCAGGTCATCGGTCTACCTAGTGGGGGGCGTCCTACACTGCGTCGTCCAATACGTGGTCGCCACTCGAGAATTTTTCTTCCCCAGCGGTTGTCAGTTCTTCGAGCGATGTGGCCTACCCATTGCCACTTCAGCGTGCTAATTCTTCGTGCTATGTCGGTTACACCCGTCCATCCGCGGATTTCCGTATTTCAGATTCTATGTCGCAGAGAAGTCCTGAGCATAGCCCGTTCCATAGCACGCTGAGCGAATTTGAGCCTTGCTATGAGGCCTATATTTAGGGACCACGTTTTTGTGCCGCAAGTCATCACTGGTAACACACACTGGTCGTAGACCTGTGTTTTGAGAGTTGAAATACCTTGTCCCAATTCAAATTCATAAATAGGTTTATCTCTCAAGTTTCCCTAATTTCGTAATTCAAAGTCACCGTCGATCGTAAATGTTTATTAGATTTAGTACAATTCAACGGAATTTCATCGCATAGACGTATAAAAATATTTTCTGTGGAGCTTATAAACTTCTGTTTATATTTAAATTTAATGGATAAAAAAATTACAAGAAGAATACATTTAACCGTTCCCTCTCTTGCCCGTGGGTTTCGTAGACGACTAAGGGATGTAATAAGTATATAACATATATGGAAGAGAAGGAAAACTCAAAACTATACACAATGCCAAGACCTCTGATTAGCGTGGTACAGTAAGCCAATTTCTCTTCCATAATGGAGGAGGCCAATAGTGGGACGAATATGGGTTGATGATCATGATTTTTTTCCCATAAAACATAGCGATAGATATCACATTTGTGGTCGACGCTATATGTATTCTTCATCTATACATATAGTACATTATGCAAAAGTTTATCCTATAGTTTTATGAACGGCCGCCTGCCTGATGTCCAGTGTTGACGTTAAGCAAGCGATTAATATAATTGCTGACCACCAGACTGAATTAGATGGATTGAAAAATTTTTAGCCGTCTTTTAAGCGAGGTTTTGACGTGACAACGTCTAATAAATCGATGAACGCTGGCTGCATGCACGAAAAAGTGTCCCGTCACGCTCCTTGTCCCGTTACGCTCCTTGTCCCGTTACGCTGATTCAATTTTAGTCATAAAAGTATGCAGTCATTTCATCAATGTTTTGTTATGACGTTATCACGTTAAACAATCGTCCGTAAACCGACTTTACAGACAATCATGTTTTTATTCTAGGTGGACTTTGTCAGCACGCACGCCGTCTGTTCTGTCCGGGGGATGAATGAGCGGAGCGCGGCCCCATTCCTTCCCCTTCGCCATTGGGCAGCAGTGGTCACTGCTACCGAGTCCCGTGTTGTCCGTGGCCAGGCCGTCGGGATAACCTTTGGGGTTCCTATGAGCAATGAAGTGTTCGTTGTATTCATGGCCGCCATTACAAATTTAATATCAATCAAAATAAATAATAATAATAATAGTACCCAGAAAAAAATATGTGTTAATATATTTTCGCCAAAATTTCTTTATTTATTAACGCATATAGATAAAATAACCTTGAAATGAATTCATTGTAAAATAAATATAGGTTAAGTACCTCGACGGCTGGCGCCATATTAATATAATCATCTATATCTATATAAATAAATTATATTGAAGTTTCTGTTTGTAATATCTAAATAATACATTTTTTATATGATCACATGGTTATTTGCACGATATTTATGCTTAAAACCAGTTTAAACATATTTGTCTATCTATCTGTTTATTCCGGCTAATCTTAAAAACTGCTGGAGCGATTTTAATGATATTTCACTACAAAGTATCTATTTATATAAAGAGTAACTATGTTTCCTTTTAAGAAATTCGTATAAAACTTTCGTTCCGGGAATCGAGCTTGAGGCCTCATGGACTGCAATCGCGTATCGTAATATTATAAAAGATACTAGCTGACTCAACAGACGCTGTTCTGTTCAAATTAAAAATAAAAAGGAATTCCCATTGAAATCGGTCCCAGCGCCACCTACGGGTCCAAATATTAGTCTAAATCATTCTCGAACTGTGTATACAACACAAAAAATTCCATCAATATCGTTCTAGCCGTTTAGAAAGAGTTCAATTACAAACACACGAACAGAATATTTATAAATATATAGATTCGAGATTTAAATTGCGGAAAACCAAGGGCGCATCGCTCATTACTAGGTACTATATATAGAAGTAAACAATTTGTTTGTTAAATATAATTTAGATATTCATTAGAACTCATTAATTACTAATTTATATTGCCAGGAATGCATCGTCTGCGGTTTGAAGTTTGACGGAATGTTAACCGCATTTTCTTATTTCGAGTTATTTATGTTATACAGAGAATTATGGCGAATAAAGAGGCACATTGAAAATGGCTGCTGTGTTTCATCTTGTTACGAAGCCTGTGATTATAGTTCTCCGTGTGGTGATTAAGAATACAATTCACCACTCCCTATCTTGCCCGTGGATGTCGTAAAAGACGACTAAGGGATATAATACGCATATAACATCTATGTAAGAGAAGGAAAACTCGAAAAAAAACCCTATACCAACCTGTCTGACTAGCATGGTATAGTAAGGTCAATTTCCCTCCTATTGTGGAGGAGGCTCGTGCCCAACAGTGGGACGTATATGAGCTGAAATGATGATGATGATTATAGTTTTCGTAAATTATCTAATGATGATCAGATTCTGATTCAGCTTGCTATGGAGCGATTTATGTTCGGGATCTCTCTGCGAACCAGATGTACAAACAACCGATGGGGAAGAAAGGTTTTCGAATGGCCATCAGCTATCGGACGATGCAGTGTAGGACGCGCCTAAACTAGGTGCACCGACGACCTGGTGAAAGTTGCTGGGTGTCGTTGTATGCAGGCGGCACAGGACTGCTCTCTGTGGCGAAATATGAGAGAGGCCTACGTCGAGCAGTGGGATTTCATTTTACTTTAATCGATTTCTTATTGAATTAAAAGTTATCGCTAATGATTACTAGATTTTCTTACTTTTGCAATGTAGATTCACTAATAAGGAATATTCTCAAAATCAGCTTCTCAGAATATATTTCTTATATCATCATCATCTCAGCCCATATACGTCCCACTGTTGGGCTCGGGCCTCCTCCATAATGGATGGGTAATTGACCTACTATACCACGCTGGTCAGACGTGTTGGTATAGGGTTTTATTTCGAGTTTTCCTTCTCTCGCATAGATGTTATATGCGTTTTATATCCCTTAGTCGTCTCGTACGATCACCCACGGGTAAGATAGGGGGTGGTGAATTGTATTCTTACTCCGTCACCACACGGAAGAAAATATTTCTTATATGCCACCCTTATATAGGGATGAATTTTAACCCTTAAACAGGCCATGAATTTTGTTTTAATATTTTACACCAAACAAAAAAATAATGAAAATGATATTTAATGGAAATATCAGACATGATTTCTTCGCGGACGATGTCGCAGGCGAAAGCTATTGCACTATGAACATAGGTATGAACGATCATGAAATTAATAATATCACCTAATTCTTATCGTTTCAATGTATTTAAAATTTCATTCAAACGTTAAAATTAAAACGATAAAATTGTTTGTAAACTGAAAACGAGGAATTTTTATATGTCCGGCGTGACAGATATTTGAATGTTTGAAGATCTGCGCTGGCGTCATGCCATTTATTAAATTGATGTTTTTTTTTTAATTCTGTATTATACCTACTTATCATCGCCCTCCTCTTATCCCAATTAATAGGGGTCAACTTAATATTACTTACACTATTTTCATAGAAAACAAAAGTTATTAGCAACAGTTTTATGATCAGCCGATGGCCTGACGTCAATCCTGCTTGGGAATATAATTGGCATTACATAGAGTTAGTCCAGGTCGTTGTAAATCTTTTAGTCGTCTTTTACGACACCCACGAGCAAGGTTAGTAATTCGTAGTCGCCGCCACACAGCACTATATTATTATACTATACCTCTTAAAATAATAACGTATAGAAGGATAGTGTCGGTACTTAAGCGATCAAAATCGTGAAGCCAAAAATACTACATGCGTGCAAGCGATTACACACGCACACCACTATACAACACACTTTGTACAGTACGGAACGGTCCGACGTAGGCTCCAATAGGCTCCATTTTAAATGCTTCATTTTTTGTGCGTGGAGTTACCTTCTATAAGTTATTATTCTAAGACTATACCTATTATATACCCCAATTTGACGTGCTAGGCTATTTATACATATTTGTAATCGTAAATGATTACCATATAGACTTGAACCACTTATCCTGTCACCACAGGGGGAGCAATAATTTATTTAAATTATTCGGCAAGGATAAAACTTATAAAACAGTACGCGCCCTGTTTTGCATCTTACGTTTCCAAGTATTAGAAGTGCTACAAGCTGCATTGCACGTACGCAAAATTCATTCAATTGCACATACAATTTATTCGATCGTTATCAGCCTATGTAACTCACTCATGAGCAAAACATTGTTATTAGGTCAATTCGCCGAAATACATATATTTCACTAATTTAAAAATATGACTGCACAAATAACGTGGTGATTAAGATTTTTTTTTTTTTTTTTTTTTTTTTTTTTTTTGGTGGGCTATGGTAAGCGCACGCGCGGTCCTGTCCGTCCGGGGCGATGAAAGGACGGCGCGTGGGCCCATAACCCACCCGTACCCACGTCACCTCGTTGTTGGGCCGACCACCGGAGCAGATGTCACTTGTCGTCAGTGGTCGGCCCGACGGAATACCCTTTCGGGTAACCTCACCTCTCGACCTGGGACGTCGGTCGCCGTCGCGCGGTTAGCCTCTCTGCGGGTGATGGACAATTCCCCGGTCCGATCACCCGCGGCCTCGGCTAGGGCGGCATTAGGCGCAGATACTCGCGCCTGCGCCGCCCGAGTCGCCGGCGGCGGAACGTGTCGCCGAATAGAAGCTCTACTCGCACACGATCCGCCGCCTCCTTCCGTGAGATAACGGCCTCACAGAAGGCGGCGACCGCGTCCCAGTTCCTGACGCTGACGAGCATCTCCCTGGCGATGGTCGGCAGCGCCAGGTCGGCACCGATAATTGCGACGAGTTCACGGCGATCCTCCTCCCATGCAGCACACTCCTCGAGCGTGTGCTGCGCCGTGTCCTCGTCGCAACTGCAGTGGTGGCAGGACGGTGTGCTCTCCCTCCTGACAATCTTGTGCAGGTACTTCCCGAAGCAACCGTGCCCCGTCAGCACCTGCACCAGTCGGAAGGAAAGCACCCCGTGCGTCCGCTCCAACCACTCCATCAGCACCGGCCGGAGGGCCTCGACGGTCCTAACACCATACCGAGGACTCTCCAGCCGGACTGCCCAACGGGCAATGACTTCTCGGCGGGCGTCGACCCGCCAGGCGGTGATCTCTGTGATGGAGACCATGCCGCCGCGGGCGCGCTTCTCCGACACCCGCCGATAAATGTCGGCGAGCATCTCCGCCTCCAGGTCCCACGGGGGAGTTCCGGCCACGAGGCACGCTGCCTCCGTCGCCACCGTGCGGTAACCGCGTACGGCCCTGATCGCCATGACCCTCTGTGGTCGCCACAGGAGGGCCCTAAGACGGACGGTCAGGGACCCCGCCCACACCGGTGCGCCGTACAGGGCCATCGACCGGATCACCCCCACGTACAGCTGTCGGCACGTAGCACTGGGTCCGCCCACATTCGGCATCAGCCGCGAAAGGGCGGACGCCGCGCCGACAAGCCGGGGTACAAGTCGATGGAGATGCTCCCGGAACCAAAAATGCCCGTCGAGCACCAGGCCCAAGTACTTCATGTGGGCCTGGATGCTGATGGTGACCGACTTCACGGTGATCGAAGCGCCGGCGGGAGGCCCGGCGGTACGGAGGCCATGGAACAGAAGGGCCTCCGTCTTTTCCAGGGCTACCCTCAACCCCAGCGCTTCGATCCGCCTAACAATCTCCTCGGTGCCGAGAGTTGCCAGGCGTGCCGCCTCCTCTAGCGTCCCACCCCGGGCTGTGACGAGTGTATCGTCGGCGTAGCAAATTACACCCAGCCCGGGTGGGAGGCTTCCTCTCAACGCCCAGTCGTAGCCGATGTTCCACAGGGTCGGACCCAGAACCGACCCCTGTGGGACACCGCACGTCATGGGCGTTCGCACAACGTCCCCTACTCGGTCAACGTAGAGGACGCTGCGCCCCTCCAAGTAGTCTGCCACCAGCCGCCTGAGGTACACGGGCACCCCGTGATACCTCAGCCCCTCCCTGATGCAGCTGAATGGCAGACTGTTGAAGGCGTTGGCGATGTCCAGGGACACCGCCAACAGGACTCCTCCGCCGGTGACGGCCTCCGCTACCACGGCCTTCAGGCGCAGCAGGGCCGCGATCGTCGAACGCCCTCTCCGAAAACCAAACTGGGCGTCCGACAAATCGGGCCCGTCCCCGACGAGGTGCCGCTCGATGCGGGCAGCCAACACCCTCTCCAGCAGCTTGCCCGCATCATCGAGCAGCACGATGGGCCTGTAGGCCGAGGCCGACTCGGGAGACCGTCCCGGCTTCGGCAGGAGAACCAGCCTCCCCTCTTTCCAGCACCCAGGGAACTGTCCGGACGACAAACAAGCGTCGAACAGTCCCCTGAGGCGTGGTCCCAGGTGTTCGAGGACCAGGGCCACGTGGTGATTAAGATACCAATCTATCTTACCAAGAGTCGTGGCTCCGATTCCCGCACAGGACAATACTTTTATACTACAAAATATTGTTCTGAATCTTGATGTAAATTGTGTCATCTCAGCCAATTTACATCCCGCTGTTGGGCTTAGACCTTTTCCATTGTATGATAGAATTTCTTCGTGTGGTGACGGAGTAAGAATACAATTCACCACTCTCTATCTTGCCCGTGGATGTCGTAAAAGGCGACTAATTGGTATAATATGCACATAACATCGGTGCAAGAGAAAGAAAACTCGAAATGAAACCTTATACCGACATATCTGACCAGCATGGTATAGTAGGTTAAATTCTCTGCCATTGTGGAGGAGGCCCGAGCGCAACAGTAGGACGTACGTGGGCTGCGATGATGAGTTCACTAACTTTACCACACTGGTGAGACCTATTGGTATTATTAGGAAACCCGAAATAAAACGCTACCCTAATCAGTCTAACAGGCGTGATATAGTAGATCAATTTCCTTTTATTGTTGAGGAAAGTTGATTTGCTGGAGGCTGAAGTCGCTACGTGGTGGTGAATACGAATAAAACCCTTATCTTGGAATCTTTCCAACTCCTGTTTTTCTTTTCTGATTAAAGTTTTGGATCCCAAGTCAATTAAAAGCGTTGCCCGGCACTTCTAGAGGGTCAAACCTTGGTGTCTTATACGGAGAACATTGTGAATCCTGGCTTATATGAGTTACAGTGGTGGGAAAGCGTGGTAGGATTAGTTCCAACCCTTACCTTGCTCGTGGCTGTCATTAAAGATGACTAAGAGCCTTACATAGGGCCAACTTCATCTAATGCCGTCTGGTCAACAATTTCAGGCCTAAGGAGGGTTGACGTCAGGTCGGCACCCACTCATAAATCTATTGCCAATAACTGCGATATGTACTATAAAAGAAGAATACATATTGAGTCTACCCCAAGTAATAAGGGTAGAATAATATGATAAAAGAGATAAGCGTAGAATGATAATGACGTTGAGGAGGATAGACCGCAGTCGTGGGATGGTATGCGAGCTGATCTGATGATGAGTGTAATACCATAACCTCTTCGCTTCAAACTCATCTCGCCAAAATAATTAAGCATAAATACTCATTCTATAAACGTACAGGATTGTTTATTTCTGACAGATTGGCAATGCATCTGGCATTGCATCTGGTTTAAAAACAGCAAAGAAAAGAAAAAGATATTCTTTCTTTACAAAGGATAACGTTGCAATGTGTTATAAACAGGACAAAATATACTTAAGATATTCAAGGTCGAGTCCCGTGTTAGGGGAATTACAATTGCCTCTTGCATTTCTTGTATTCAGTGAATCATTCGTTTATAGAATTTTAATGTTTAATATCTGGTTGACCGAGCATCGCTCGGAATATTTTTGTTGTATTTTTGTCGAATTTATTTAGATGTATATTAACAAAAAATAAAAATTAAATAATGAAAAAAATATAAAAAAAATACAAAAAGAGAATAATAATAACACCAAGATTCGATCCGACGCTGTTTGAATGCCAAAACAAAACTAAAAGAAAACTGGACATCTTCCCAACTGAGCTATCGTAACTCATGACATGGACGGCGAAATTTGAATAAATATTCTTTTAAAATTTAATGTCATTGTATTGTTTTGCTAAAAACACCGACAAAACAACATATAAATAAAACCTAGCTAGATCGATTTTTTGGCCTCGATACCTCTAAGTATCGCTACTTTTTGGTATCGAGTACTTTTTTCGATATCGATAATTTTGTACTCGATACTTTTACTCAATGAATACTTTTTGGCAGGTATCGTATCGAATAAATTGTAGAAAGAAATTTATTTTAAACTTGAATCTCCATCCGTTTACAGATGTTAAATTTCTAAAAGGAGGAGCTCATCGTGGGTGTCCCGCATTGTCGCAAATGTTATTGCTGTATATAATAAACTTGCTTGCATGTAATTGATTATAAGTTATCACTTCCTCCTAGAATTTACCTCAAAGATAAAAGCTCATCACAATCCCGCAACGAACGTATCTGGTAGGCTCTATGTATGTACACGATACTTTGAAGTATTTAGCCTGTATTTTTGTTTCGATACTTTTATGAGTACGATACTTTTTTTCCGATACTACTCATGAGTACAGTATCGATACTATCTATTCGATTCTGTGTACCCAGTGCCAACGTATTGCTTGGCAAATATTAAAATGTATTTCCAAAACCTAGAGCCTAGACCTAAACCTAGCCTAGAATTTCATTAAAAAAACAATTACTTTTAATAGCTGGTAACTAATTGGGATTAATACTTTTTTATTTCGCGTATATAAATCGCACTAAATCTAATTGTAAAAAGAACTAGCGTTTATTTCCATGCTGAGGTAGCGACAAGCGTTATAATTTTAATCATTAGACAGAGAAAACTATACTCAAAAGATGACGTAATAATTGCAATCTCCATATTATATACCTACTGCTATATCTGCCTCGCCTCCCTGGCAACCGACGATCTGATAAAAGTTACTGGGCATCGTGGGATACAGGCGACACAGGATCGTACTTTGTAGCGAAACATGAGGGAGGCCTACATCCAGCGGGGGACGGCGATAAGCTGAATGATGTAAGAACGTAATGTATTACAATTTTGTATTTATCTGTTGATTTTTTATTAAATGATTAAAGATAATGATATCGTAACAAATAAAAAATCTTCGACCAAAATTCTATGTCAACTCAAGGAGATATAGCAGGGCCGATTTCCCTCCCGTTGTAGATGGAATTCAAGTCTAATAGTAGTATATACTGGGTATTTCAGAAACAATAAAATAAATTAAGATGCTACGAATTAAGAAGATATTTGATTCATAGGGTCGAGGACTTATTCTTTTGATCTCTTCGTATGACATTCTTTGATCAATTATTGTGTACGTTTACACAGAATGTTTCGGCACACTAATGACTCTATTATAATTCAAAACTATTTTTATTTCTTGCTGTTGGGCAAACGAGCTTATTTGCACGCCTGATGGTGAATAATACTGCCGGTCATGGATATTTGCTAGGCCGCTGCCTACCGTAAAATAAATGATGGGAGTGTGAATGCGTATAATGAGGTTCTTTAGCAACACCATAACCCACCTGCAAAGATCCTCAGAAAGTTGGACTTCTGGCTTTTTTGCTCACCAAACCAAATTGTAATAACCAGTACCACATAAAATAGACACCAAATTTGGTATATATATTAAAATCCCTTTTTGTGGTAGACTATGGTCTGGACATACCCCGCCCAATCTGTCCAGGCCTGAACGGAGTGCGGTCTTATAACCTACTGTATTCCCTCCTCATCGCCATTGTACCGATAACTGGTACTGGTTTCTTGACGTCTGTGGCCGGCAGTCGGGGATATATTGAAACCACGTTTCTTTTTTTTTGGGGTGGGTTGCGGTCAGCGCGCTCCTCGCACCACTCCGTCCGGGGCGACAGAGGGGCGTAAGCAAGCACACCTGCAAACCACCCCACGTGCACGTCGCCTTCGTCGTTAGGCCGACCACCGGAGCAGGGTTACTTGTCATCAGTGGTCGGCTCGACGGAATACCCCTTATTTGGGGTACCCTCCCATCGACCGACGTCCCCCCCCCCCCCCCCCCTCGGGGAGGATGTCGGTCTTTCCTCACGCCGTCGGCCTCTCGTCGAGTGACGGACTAATCCCCGGTCACGTCACCCGCGGCCTCGGCTTATATTGAACCCTAGTACTAGTAAGTTAATTAGTAAATCAACATGTTTATGTTTTAAGCAGATTATTGATTGTTTTTTAACCGACTTCTAAAAAAGGAGGATGTTCTCAATTCGCATGTTTATGTTTAATTTTTTATGTTTGTTCGCGCATATCTCTGGCGATTGATAACCGATTTGAGATGTCCTTTTTTTTTTGGAAAGGATACACTGCCCAAATGGTCCCATGAAAACTTTATCGAACTCGAACTAGCGGTTTTTGAATAATCGGCTAAGGGCGAGTCGGAGTCGCGCACGAAGGGTACCATTGAGCAAAAAAATCGCGTTGTTGTATGGGGGCCCCCTTATATATTTATTTCATTTTGTTTTTAGTATTTGTTGTTATAGCGGCAACAGAAATACATAATTTATGAAAATTTCAACTGTCTAGCTATTGCGGTTCTTGAGATACAGCCTGGTGACAGACAGACGGATGGACAGACGGACGGACAGACAGTGAAGTCTTAGTAATAGGGTCTCGTTTTTACCCTTTGGGTACCGAACCCTAAAAATAAACAAAAACCTAAAAATGTATCTACATTGTCTACATTAACGATCATTTCATTTACTTTGTCTTGCGTTATGAAGTCGGTTTTCTTTTGCAAAAAGTATTTTATTATTTACTGTGTGATAGCGGCTACGAATATTATCAACCCTTACCATTATTATTATTACCCTTACTATGACTGATATTTTTAGATTTATTTTCAACTAGCAACCCGCCCTCGCTTCGCTTCGGTTATAGGTTATAGTCGTTTTACCCGCGTAGTTCCCGTTCCCGTGGGAATACCGGGATAAAATATAGCCTAGTTTACGCCCTGATATAATAGCTTTCCATTGGTGAAAGAATTTTTGAAATCGGTCCAGCCGTTTTGAAGATTACCCGGAACAAACAGACAGACAGACAAAAATTTTGTAATTGCTATTTTAGGCATAGGTGTCGTGCAAATAACCGTGTGAGCATGAAAAAAGCCTATTATTTTGACATTACAAACAGACACTCCAATTTTATTTATTGGTATAGATAAATATGTTTGTCGATATTTATAGGCAGGTATATGTAGTATCCATCTACATATGATAGGTGTGATACGAATGTTGACTCTATCATGCTTATCAGATATGACGTCACACCGAGAGGCGCGGTTGTTTTTAGGGTTCCCTACCCAAAAGGTAAAAACGGAACCCTATTACTAAGACGCTGTCTGTCCGTCGGTCTTTCTGTCACCAGGCTGAATCTCAAGAATCGCGATAACTAGATAGTTGAAATTTTTACAAATTATGTATTTCTGTTGCCACTATAACAACAAATACTAAAACAAAATAAAATAAATATTTAAAGGTCCCATACAACAAATGCGTTTTTTTGCACTTTTTTATAGATACGGCACCCTTCGTGCGTGGCTCCGACTCGCACTTAGCCGTTTTTTTTATATTAACGCCTTGTAAGAGATGGAAAACTCGAAATAATACCCTATACCAACCCATCTCTCATTGCCCGTTGGGCAGTCCGGCTGGGGAGGCCTCGGTACGGGCCGTCGAGGCCTTCCGGCTGGTGCTAATGGAGTGGTTGGAGCACGGGGTGTTTTCCTTCCGACTGGTGCAGGTGCTGACGGGGCACGGTTGCTTCGCCAAGTATCTGCACAAGATTATCAGGAGGGAGAGCACATCGTCCTGCCACCACTGCGATTGCGACGAGGACACGGCGCAGCACACACTCGAGGTGCGTGCCGCGTGGGCGGGGGAGCACTGTGAACTCGTCGCGATCATAGGTGCCGACCTGACGCTGCCGACCATCGCCAGGGAGATGCTCGACAGGGTCAGGAACTGAGACGCGGTCGCCGCCTTCTGTGAGGCCATTATCTCACGGAAGGAGGCGGCGGATCGTGCGCGAGAGGAGCTCCTCTTCGGCGACACGTTCCGCCGCCAGCGACTCGGGCGGCGCAGGTGCGAGTAGCGTACGCCTGATGCTGCCTTAGTCGAGGCCGCGGGTGACCGGACCGGGGAATTTAGTCCGTCACCCGCGGAGAGGCTCATCGCGCGACGGCGACCGACGTCCCGGGCCAGGGACGTCGAGAGGCAAGGGTACCCGAAAGGGTATTCCGTCGGGCCGACCACTGACGACAAGTCACCCTGCTCCGGCGGTCGGCTCTACAACGAAGGCGACGTTCCCGCGCGTCCTTTCGTCACCCCGGACGGAATGGACCGCGTGTGCGCTTCACATAGCCCACCGATAAAAAAAAAATACCAACCCATCTCACCAGCATAGTAGGTCAATTTCTCTAATATTGTGGAGAAGGTTAGAGCCCTGTAGTGGAACATATAGGAGCTGAAATGAATGATGAATGAATGAAAGGGGGCTTGAAAATCTGAAGCCACAAATTTAAGCGTGAATAGTAATAATATCATTGAATAAATAACGAATATTGCATCAATTAAATTTTTGTTGTCTCAGCATTAATCGTGATAACAGCGTAGAATTTAATACGCAATACTTCTTTGTTATTAAATGTGCCAACATTTATAATTATTTATCGCTGTGTTATCTTTATATATATATAATTTTTCTGTTCGTGTGTATGTGACTGAACTTTTAAACGGCTGAATCGGTTTTGAGGATTATTTTTTATGTGGCGCCCGGTTGAGGATTATTGATCTGAAACATCTATAGACGAGGGTGAGCCTGATCGTTGGCGTGGCGTAAACAGCTCGTGGCGAAATAACGGAATATGTGAAGGTAAACCTGATTGTTGTCGTGGCGATAAAATGCCACGCTATATATATTATACGTAGTAGAGTGTGAGTGAGACAGAGCGACGCAAAAATAAATATTTATTGAATAAAAAGTATCATTTTGTGGAAAAATCGTAATATTTTTTGCCATATTGGTTCCTATCGTAATCTGTTCTTTTATTTTTTTTTTGTGTTTCATTGGATTCAAGAATGATTTATATTGGTAATTGGGCCCGGTAAGTGACGTTACGATCGATTTCAAGAAGCATTCCTCTATTCTTTTTATAAATTTATTTTACTTTAGCGTCTGTTGAGTCATCTAGTATATTATATAAACCTTTATTTGTAGAGATGTTTAACATATTTCTCAATAAGCTAGGTACCTAATGTTGCTTCAGGTAAGAGAATAAAAAAAAAAGAAATCTACAGCTTTATTATGAAACTAATATAACAAATTTCATCATCAAATCATAACCTCATTGGCCTACTCCTATCACAATTACTTGGGGTAGATGCGATACGTACACTTATAGTGTAACAGTTTTTGCCCGCGACTTCTTTCGCGCAGAAATCGAAATTTTTTCTAATAAATCTATACCAATAAATAAAATTGGAGTGTTTGTAATGTCAAAATAATAGGCCCTTTTCATGCTCACATGGTTATTTGCACTATACATGTGCCTAAAAATCACTTTATATTTTTTTTGTCAGTCTGTCTGTCTGTCTGTTTGTTCCGGGTAATCTTCAAAACGACTGGAACGATTTTAAAAATTCTTTCACCAATGGAAAGCTATAATATCAGGGAGTAAACTAGACTATATTTTATCCCGGTGTTCCTACTGGAACGGGAACTACGGAGATAAAGCGACAGAAACTTATTTGATTTATGATTGTCGGGCATTTCGAACACTTTACATCAGCAATAACAAAATAATACAATAAATTTGTTTTTAACAAATACAGTATGAGGAAATATATTTTTAACATGTTTGAATCAAGGTTGTAAGGTTCATTGTATTTTAATAGATATCCATCCAATTTCCTAATGTCTGTTAGGAAATCGGAAATCTCTTATCGAAGACCTATATGATTTACGCGTTGTGAACACAAATTAGTGAACATTTTAAATGCCACAATCGTACACGATTTGGAAATGAGGGATTTAATAATAAATTATCCTTGTATTTACGGATTGAGAATACATAGCCATCTAAATTATCCATACTAATATTATAAATGCGAAAGTAAGGATGTTTGTTTGTTTGTTTGTTACGCTTTCACGCTTGAACCACCGAACCGATTTCAAAAATTCTTTCACCAATGGAAAGCTATAATATCAGGGAGTAACATAGGCTATATTTTATCCCGGTATTCCTACAGGAACGGGAACTACGCCGCGGGTAAAGCGACTGAAACCGAAGCGAAGCGAGGGCGGGTTGCTATTTTTATAGGCTGTATGTTTTCCTTAACAATACTGGACTCTTCTTCTTGTTTAATGCCAATAAACTACAATAATATGAGCTATTGGTGTCAGTGTTGAGTTATAACATTGATTATTCACGGCTTTAGTCTTCGTATTTTCATTTCAGCATTTTATCGACATTATATTACATAAAAATCAACTAAATTGTTCGGTATGACACTGTAAAATATTAAAATAATGATAAGAAATATATATAAAAGCGCTACAGACATTTTCTTACGTGTAGTGACGGAGTAAGAATACAATTCACCACTCCCTATCTTGCCCGTGGATGTCGTAAGAGACGACTCAGGGATATAAAATGCACATAACATCTGTGTTAGAGAAGGAAAACTCGAAATGAAATCCTGTCATGTCTGACCAGCATGGTATAGTAGGTCAAATTTTCTCTCATTCTGGATGAGGCCCAAACCCAACAGTGGGACGTATGTGGGCTGCGATGATGATGATGACATGACATTTTGACATTTACGTCAAAAGTAACTGGACTCGAGCCTGTAGCTGAGCCTGCCGAGTTGGATTTTTTTTTTTTGGTCAATACTCATGGCTGTTGAAACGAAAGGGCGGCGCGTGATCCCATAATATACTATATTCCGCTCCTTCACCATTGACATCCGTGACCCGTCCAGCGTTTTACCCTGTCAGATACCCTACCGAATCGACGCGCTGCCAACTTGCCGGGTCTTCGCTATATAATTAGCATATTGTAATTATAACATGATATAGCTGCAGAGCGGTGACGGCTTAATACCATACCGTACTATTTTTTTTATTGCAAACGGTGGCAAACAAGCAAATAGTACATCTGATGGTAAGTGTTGCTGCCGCTCATGGACCTTTGCTAGGCCGCTGCTTACCTACTGAAAAAAGCGAAGGGAGTGTAAATGAGTGCAACGAGGTTCGTTGAAACTAAAAGCATCACGCAAATACCCTCAGAAAGTTAGGCTTCCGACTCTCTCGCTCATCAAACGAAGCGCAGTAACAAACTGCTACTACTCAGACGTCGATTTTCTGCTTAGTGTGGTACTACCCCGGACGGACCGGCCCGCGGTTGTAGACAGACAACTGTCAACAGTGTGGTCCTACCACTAATGTATCAGAATCCATAAATTTCCTGCGGCAGTAGCGATACTAAAGGATTACAAGGAGAATGGAGACGAGCACTGCTTGAGGCAACTTGTTCCCAGTAACCGTGTTCGATAACACGCATAATAAGCGTGATGATTACAGACTAATGTGGCTCATAGACTTTCACGTGGCGACACCGAACATAGATAAGCTGATGTATACAATAAGAATATTAAGACGGATATTTCCATTAATTTTATTTTCATTGATATCTATATTTTTATTACAAACGGTGGCAAACAAGCAAATAGTACATCTGATGGTAAGTGTTGCTGCGTGAAGCAAAAACTTTGTACCCCTTTTTACGAAAATTACGTGGATGGATAAGTATGAAATTTGGCACAGTGGAAGTATATAATGAGGGGAAGTGCATAAAATTGAAATTTCATATAATAATGGATCAAAAATACATTCAATTCGTTAAAAAAGGCATTACGCACACTACAACGCAATCGCTACACACACGCATACACACGTTTTTGTGAGTGTGTTGCGTAGCAACGCTTATACTCTTTTGTTTACGGTTAAAATCTTTGGTTGAACTGAATGTCAAACAATCATAATTATGATGACAATGTCTAATAGAGATTTGTGCTTATATATTAGTTATTAGTGAAATACAGCTTGCTCAATTTACAATTGCACATAGATAAAATTAAAGAAAATTGTGTAGCAGTAAAATTTATTAAAATGAATTTTGGGCGAATTTCGATCACACCGCGGCCACTAGTTATATGAAATGTGTGTCTGTCAGGTGCTTACCGGTAAGTCATCATCTTGCTCTTATTCCAATTACTTGGGGTCGACGCAATATGTCATCTGTTTTGACATATTGCAAAAAGTTTCGGCAATGACTTTTATGACCGGCCGCCTGCCTGACGTCAACCCTCCTTGGGAATGTAATCGTTGACCCAAATGGTACCAGATGGAGTTGGTCCGGGTCAATCTAGGGCTCTTAGTCGTCTTTTACGACACCCACGAGCAAAGCAAGGTTTGGTAGTATGCTTACCGGTAAGTACTTGCATAAAATTGGAAGAGAAGAGGCCCCAGGAGGCCATGAATGTGGCGCGCTAATCGATGATGCATGCCACGATGATGACAGGACGTGGTCAGACGGCCAAGCGTTGGGGTATCTGGGATAGAATGTCAACAGACGATCTCTCCGGCACCTCGTAAAAGCGTGGAAGGGGCCGCTGTGGTTTTAGTGGGTATTTCGGTCACTTTTGTGGCCAGCGAGTCCCACACACACTGCCCCGTCTGTAACCAGCGGGGGATAGTGCGTAAATGCATTTCCACAGCGTGTAAAAAAAATGTGTGTGTCTATCTGTGTGGTGACGGAGTAAGAATACAATTCACCACTCCCTATCTTCGATGTTTCTCTCGTGGATGTCGTAAAAGACGACTAAGGGATATAATACGCATATAACATCTATGCAAGAGAAGGAAAACTCGAAGTAAAAACTCTACACCAACCTGTCTGACCAGCATGGTATAGTAAGGTCAATTTCCCTCCGATTGTAGAGGAGGCTCGAGCCCAACAGTGGGACGTATATGAACTGAAATGATGACGATGATATGAGATGTGTATATTTTTGTAATTACAAAAATATCTCATGCAAAAATAGCTCATGTGGTGACGGAGTAAAAATACAACCACCTGAGATATCACTCCCTATCTTACCCGAGTCGTAAAAGCCGACTAAAGGATTATAATATGTATAAAAAGCAAGAGAAGTAAAATTCAAAGTAAAACCCTATACTAACACGTGTGACTAGCGTGGTGTAGTATGTCAATTTCCCTCCCATCAGGGAGAACGCCTACAGTGAGACGTAAATGAGCTGAGATGATAATGATTATGATGATGATTATGAGGAGGATTTCTATATTGCACATCTTAGAATAATAACGTATAGAAGGATAGTGTCAGTACTTCGAACTATAAAAATTTGAATCTAAAAATACTAATGGCGGGCAGACGATTACACACGTACACACGGAAACCACTATACATATTATGAAATCAAATTTTGTTTTCATTAACATAAATCGTCGAAATACTTTTAAAAGTAATGTTAAAAACCTTTTTATGTTTTTGAAATGTGTTGTGGCACCATTTGAATGCACAAGCCGTCATAATTACCTCTTTATTTTTTAAGAATTGCGTACGTTCGTGCAGTGCAATGACTTGTACATTACGGGACTGTTCCGGCGTAGGCTCCATTAGGCTCCAATTGAAATGCCTCACTTTTTGTGCGTGGACTTACCTTCTATATGTTATTATTCTAAGTTGCACATATAAAATTCCCAATTTGTTTAATCCGATGATAGAAAAGTATGGAAGTACAAGTAGTCATGTTAAAATTTTCTGTCATAAAGGAGGACCTTTATGACAGAAAATTTGATCTACTGTACCGTTCTGGTCGAACGTGCTGGCATAAAAAGCTGATAACTGATTTATTCTTTAAAAAAAACAGATCATCCAAAAATCTTTATTTCGTTAGTTCTGTTTGTCCATTCGGTTAGGCAAAAGGGAACAAAGCCGACGCAGCCAAGTCTTTTACTCTTGTGTGACTCTTGTGTCAGTAAGTGAAGTCGTTCATCCACAAACTAGTAGTTCATTCATTACAACCATAGACAGCTATTTGATGTTACCATTTTATAAATATTTCATACAATTTTATATCGAATTTTCCTTCTCTTTGATTAGCATATTATACCGACGAAAAGACGATTAATGCGTCTTTTATGGTACCCATGGGCAAGATGGTTTCTTTGGTGAATTGTATTCTTACTCCGTCACCACACGTAAACCTTTGAAATGGTCAATTAATCAATTGGTCCCGGTGACCCGCTTAATATGTACAGTGAAAGAATGCGTCAAGTAATAGCACACATGGCGGCCTTCCGTCGTATGGCAGGAAGAGTTGAATATCTAACCAGATTAGATGAAGGTTGATATGTTCAACTGATAAAGAGATATATTATATATTACTTTACACAAACACTGATAACTTTATTCGCTTTTTAGTAAATATTGCGTAATCCGTATTAAGGTTTTTTATAAGACCTAATCCATGACAGGGGAGATAAAAATTTTGAATTATAACATTATATAAAAATAAAAAACATAATCACAAGATTGTCGTTATGCGGGATGTGGACACGATATAGGTACCCGTAGTATTTTCAATTAACTGTCTGATATAATTGACTGCAGCAACCCGCCCTCGCTTCGCTTCGGTTTCAGTCGCCTTACCTACGTAGTTCCCGTTCCCGTGGGTATACGGGGATAAAATATAACCTATGTTACTCAGGGATACTGTAACATTCTAATGGTGAAAGAATTATCGAAATCCGTCCAGGAGTTTTTGAGTTTATTCGTAAGGAACGTTTCCTCTTTATAATTTTAGTGTGTGTGTGTGAAAATTTAAAAATGCTGAAACACGTGTTTATTTATTTTTACTAAAGAGTATTTTTGGAGAATTTGAAGAAAATCAATGTAGATTTTTTTTTTCTCCTTATAGAAACTTTGTTACTGCAGTTTACCCCCTAGGGGTTGAATTTCAAAAAACCCTATCTTAGTGGGTTTCTACGTCAGGCAAAGAAACTAATGTCAAAATTTCATGTTTCTGGCTTCAGTAGAGTCGGCTCTGTGATAAGTCAGTAAACCGACATCTTCCCTCCTATTTTACACCCTTAGAGGATGAAAATGGATAAACGCTGAAACACATGTTTATTTATTTTTATTAAAGAGTATTTGTGCCTAATTTGAAGATAGTAACTAAAGATTTTTTTTTTCCATACAGACTTTACCGTTGCGTTTCACCCCTAAGGGGGTAGAATATATAATAATGGGTAGGGTAGAATTTCAAAAAAATTTTCTCCGTAGGTGCCTACGTCACGAAATGAAATTACGGTCCAAATTTCATTTTTCTAGCTTCAGTAGCTTCGGCTCAACCTGTTCCTTTATATTTATATTATTGTTAACGCCCCCGCAGCATCCCTTGCAGGTAGAATTTCGTAAAATCCGTTCGTAGCTGACCTCTACTCGACGAAGGGAATATTTCTGCCAAATTTCCAGTCTGTACGCCTTATGGTTTCATACATATGGTGATGAGTCAATATATCGCTCGCAAAACCCTCCTCTCCTATATATACATAGATTTAATGGTTCTATGTGGAGACGAAGTAAGAATACAATTCACCACCATCTCTCTTGCCCGTGAGTGTCGCAAAACACGACTAAGGGATATAATATCTATATAAGAGAAGGAAAACTCAAAACAAAACTCTATGCCAATACGTCTGACCAGCGTGGTATAGTCATTCAATTTCCCTCCTATAGAGGAGGAGGTCCGTTTTGCGTTTCGTATTTTGAGTAATAAGTAATTCGTTATGACTGAATCAGGTATATTTAAGAAAATCTATAAGTTATTTCTTTTATGTAAATAATTCGACTACTATTATTTAAAAAAAAAACCTGTATAACATTCTTGAAGTTGAAAAGAAAATCAAGTAGTTATATTTTAAATTTAACTAAAAATTTCAAGGTTATGTACAGAACCTGGCACCCATTTCGATCTAAAGTATTTTATCAGTGAAGTCGATAAATACACTATTATTACCATATTATTGAACTTGGCTCTTCTTTTCATATTTATATTTTAGGCGGGCCATGCCCATTTTGTTAGTAACAATAAGGTTAAAATCAAATGAAGGGTACAGGCAAAGAACAGGGAATGTCCTAATGAATAGATTTCGAGAAAAACGCATTTAAAAGTTTAGAAGTATGAATATTTTATTGAGATCGGCGTATGCAGTAACTTTTACACAAAACTTATTAACTGTTTTTTAATTAATATGTGTGTTATGATGGAAATATGTAGTTATGACGAAATTTTTAATTGTTAAGAATATTAAAATGTAACAGAAACGAAATAAGTCAATCTTAAAGGAACAAAAAACAAGGAATGCCCAATACGACATAAACATAAACAAAGAATGTCCAATTCAGTCATCAGCATCTTTAGTTTTGAAATCATATTCTAATGTTTCGTAAAAGATCTGCGCTTCTCTGGTACAAAATGACATCAAAAACATCTTTATATTTGAACCTGGTGCTCGACAGGCGATGGTGATTCCGGGAAGATGTTCGTCAACTTACTCCGCGGCTTGTTTGTGCGGCGTCCACCTTTTGTGGCTCATGCCCTATGTTGGCGGACCCAGCGCTACGTGCCAGCGCCTGTACATGGGAGTGGTTCGATCCATGGCCATGTACAGCGCATCCGTGTGGGCGGCGCTGACCGTTTGACTCAAGGCTCTTTTGTAGCAACCACAGAGGGCCATGGCGGTCAGGGCCATACGCAGACATTTACCGCATAGTGACGACGAAGGCAGTGTGCCTATTGGCCAGAACTCCGCCGTGGAACTTGGAGGCAGAGATTCTCATTTTTTTCTTTTTTGCGACGTTTGCTTTGTCTCGCTTCGCGAGTATGCCGCCTGACGGAGCGACGCCCCCCGGGTCGTTATTGTCCATTGGGCACACACAAGGTCGCGAGGAGGGAGAGGATGCCGCCCTGCCATCACTGCGATTGCAACGAGGATATGGCACAACACACGCTTGAGGTCGGCGTGGTCTGAGCAGAGCAGCGTTGTGATCTCGCTGCAATTGGGACAAACAGCGTCAGGAACGGGACATCATCTGCTCACTGACACTACCCATCGGATTGAAATATTGTATAATATTTTTCAATATATTCGAACTCTGAACACGGTGCCTCATGAGAAAGAAGTGCAACTTTTTCATAACATCTTCGTTTCGACCAGTCTTTTTTATCTTTTATTGTCAATCTATTAATAATAATTTTGTTGTTTTCATCATTATCGGAGTCAGAAATCATTTTAAACTTAAAATTACAAATCAAATCAAAACTGTCACTTTGCAAAATCCTTATTATTTACCGGTATGTCATGGACATTCCCTGTTCTTTTCGCTTCGGCCATAAACAAAAACGTTTATTGCGCAATTTTATCACTTTCTTTTAAAGTTAGTGATTGGGAATTAAACTACCATAGACAAAGATTTGCTTTCAATAAAAAAACGAAAAAATAAAAACTGTGACATTCCCACAAACTAAGTAGTACTTGGTAGTACTAAATGTACGGTGATTCCTGGCCGTGGACATTCCCCAACATTCCGTTCTTTGCCTGTACCCTTCAAATATTAGTAGATAAGATACACTCTATTAATAACTTTATGTGTACTTTTTAGTCAAAATATATAATCTTGGTGTGTGTATGAATTTTTGTGTGGTGAAGGAGTAAGAATATAATTCACTACCTCCTATCTTCGCCGTGGGTATCGTAGAAGACGACTAAGGGATTAAATATGTAAATAACATCTGTAAATACAATTCTATCACCGATATAGCACGAAGAAATAGCACATTGAAATGGCAATAGTCAGGCCATATCGCTTGACCAACCGACAACCGCTAAGGAGTAGATGTACGCGGCACAGGACCGCACTGCGTTGAAACATGAGGGAGGCCTACGTCCAGCCGTGGACGGCAATGGGCTGAATAATGATGATGATAATATGAAGAGATTCGAGCCCAACAGTGGGAAGTTTATAAGCTAAAATGACACGATATTGGAGATTGCCGGCGATGTATGAACGCGCAGAGGATAGTATTGTAACTGCTGCAGACAAATGTTTCAAACTTCTATAATTTAAGACGAGGGCTACTTTAAGAGTGCAAATATTAACCCTAGTTTCAGACAGGGTACAATCAAGTCACACCTCTAAACAATATGAGGCGATGAAAGCGAAGAAGGGGGTCTTAGCCTACTTTTTTTTTTCAACCTCAATTTCATTATTGAGCGGGTAACAGAATTCTTGACTTGCGTAACCTCTAAACTAAACTACTTTACGGATTTAATCGCGTTTGTATTTGATTTTTGATTACCCGACGTTTCGAACCCTTTGCAGCGTTCATGGTCACGGGCAGACTAAGATATCTCACATCTAACAAGTCATCGTTACTGCAGAAAATTTATAATTATCTACCCGATACAGAAATTAGTTATTAAATATTGACCCACATTTTAATACAAATTTATTGCCAGTGTAAGAAGAAAATGATTCCATATGAAAAAATTAAATTGTTTATGGTTAGTAATTATTTAACATTAAAATTAATAGTAATTATATTTACAAAACCTAACAATCTAGTATACTACCACCGGACCGAAACACGGTCACACTGAGAAAGATCCGGCAAGAAATTTGACCCACAATAATAATAACTAAAGATAATTTTAAAATTGAAACCTCTTAGTAACATAAAGTAAGCTGCCTTCAAAATTAATATTAATTTAGCATCATGTCACCTGAGTTTTCTTGCCGGATCTTTCTCAGTGTGGCCGTGTTCCGATCCGGTGGTAGTATAATAGATTGTTAGGTTTTTTTAAATATAATTACTATTAATTTTAATGTTAAATAATTACTAACCATAAATAATATAATTTTTTTCATATAGAATCATTTTCTTCTTACACTGGCAATAAATTTGAATTAAAATGTGGGTCAATATTTAATAACTAATTTCTGTATCGGGTAGATAATTATAAATTTTCTGCAGTAACGATGACTTGTTAGACGTGAGACATCCTAGTCTGCCCGTGACCAGTGTGGCGCTCCGTGGCGGCAATGCTGCAAAGTGTTCAAAACGCACTGTAATCAAAAATCAAATACAAACGCGATAAAATCCGTAAAGTAGTTTTATTTAAAAAGAACAAAAACACCACGCAATATGTATATATCCAATAAACTAAACTACCACTGGATCGGAACGTGACCGCTGCTGAGAAGATCCGGCAAGAAACTCATATATAATTTTTTTTCTTAATAATTATAAAATTGTGTATTACATGTTTTATAAGGACTAGTTCCAGTGTGATGCCCTTCGAACCACAAGATACGTGAAATAATTGAAACGATTATGGCTGGACCAGATCCCACAAGCGGCATACAACTGTGATGAGGATGATGATGATGAATTTTTAAAATTTTAATGTTCATGGTCTAGTCTACAAAGGCTTATTGCCTTTGTAGACATAGTTAATACTAGCCCCCCAACCTCACTTCGCTTCAGTTAAAGCTGCTTTGCCTCCGTATTTAAAATCAATATCTCTAAGTAACTCCTTATACAGATACAGACAGCTACTTGGTACTAAAATATCCAGGTCGACGGATCGGTCCAGCCATTTTGAAGTTTATACGAAAAAAAGAGATGAACAGTCAGCAGATAGATAAAACATTATTAAACTGCTTTTTAGGCATAGGCATCGTGAAATTAATCATGTGAGGATGAAAAATATCTACTATTTATAAATTACAAACAGACACCTCAATTTTCTTGAAATTTTTAGAATCGTTGTGATTTCAAGCTCGATGAAACGAAAAAGCGAGACCATAGAGACACAAACACGTAAATGTATAAGATTCAGCCGGCGAGAGAATGAGATAAAGGATAAAGAAGTCTCACTTCTGCCATGCGTACTTTGTACAAGCGCTTTTTTTTTCACAGTAAAAACTCGATTATCCGGACTACCACCCGCGACCTATGTATTGTACCTACAAATCGAATTTATGTATGCATGAACATGTCTGAAATGGCATGTCCCACCCGTGCCCCGCGTGATTGCTGCCTTGTTCGCGGGATTCGTCTTGTAAAAAAACGCATAAAATGATGTACATACTTACATATGCACAAAACTAAAAGATGTTTTTCGCACATTCGATTATCCAGATTTTCGATTATCTGAATGCATAATGATAACGATTAGTCTGGTTAATCGAGTTTCTACTGTATTTTTATAGATAAGCAATTAGGAGGATAAGAAATTTGATGTTTTAAATAGCCTATCTGATTATATATTGATTCGGTATTTTTGCATTATTAAAAAGTAGATTAGAAGCGAATTACGTAAATGGAAAACACACCGCACAGATACTAAATGATTTCCTTTAAAAATTTACGTGTGAGATTTACCTATCCTTTACAAACATATAATTCTATCATCCGTATTACTTTTATAAAGCTGAAGAGTTCTTTATTTGCTTAAATACGTTAAATTTAACATCACTTCCTTCCAAAAAAACCTATTGTGTCGGATATCAAGAAAGGTTATATACATATATACTAGCTGACCCAACAGACGTTGTTCTGTTCAAATAAAATAAAAGGGATTCTCCTTGAAATCGACAGCAGCGCCACATACCGAGTTCAATTGTGAATCTAAACCATTCTTGAATCCCCTTGAAGACACACAAAAAATTCATCAACATCGGTCCAGCTGTTGAGCAGTTCAGTAACATACACACAAGAAATATATATCTAAAGGTGTATATATATACATATATGAGCAGAGTTGTATCTGTAAATGTCTGCAAATCAGATAAAACATGAGAAAGATGGTTGTCAATCGATTTATGTAGTCGCTGTTGTCATAGTAACTGTTGCGATGATAAATGAAGGCGATCGGCGCCCCGGGGGGGACGTCGATGGGAAAGGGTACTACCCTCGGGGTATTTCGTCGGGTCGACCACTGAAGTCAAGGAACTCTGCATCGGTGATCGGCCCAACAACGAAGGTGACGTGCTTTATGGACGGCTTACGGGGCCACGCGCCGCCCCTCTTTCGCCCCGGACGGAGCGGGGCGGCGGGGGGCGCTGACCGTAGTCCACCCCAAAAAAAAAAAAGTGGAATAATGCCATAATTTCTTCGCAGTTGGTGTTATAACTTTAAAACTCGTGAACGCTCAACCAATTTTTACAATAACCACAGTCAAGTAAGGTTTGACTATTTTTAGCCAGTCACCACATATAGTACAAAAACCGCAACTATTTCTAATTTTAATTCACAATTTAATAATAGGCTATTAATACATTTATCTAAACTTCATCTCTGCCCATATACATCCCACTGCTGGGCTCGATCCTCCTCCATAATAGGAGGGAAATTGACCTTACTATACCATGCTGGTCAGACAGGTTAGTATAGGGTTTTATTTTGAGTTTTCCTTCTCTTGACTAGATGTTATATGAATGAAAGAAAGAAAGACCCACTGTTGGGCTCCAGCCTCCTCCACAATTGGAGGGAAATTGGCCTATTAAACCACGCTAGTCAGACGAGTATTATTTGGAGTTTCATTTTTATTGAATAGATGTTATTTGACTATATAATCTCTTAGTTATCTCTTACGATACCTACGGGAAAGAGAGGGGGTTTTGAACTGTATTCTCACTCCTTCATCATACGGCATCACTAATAAAATAATTTATATATAAATAATTATTTCTGTCTTTATGTCACTCGTTCATCATGTGACACATGTCACGTGGACTGCCACAATGGAAATAGAATGTCATGTGCTCCGGTTAGTAATAACGTAGTGTTATGTTTTTAAACGAAGTCTGAAATGTTTCCGGGGAACTGTTTATAAACTTTTATCATTAGTCTTCTTAACCAAAACGAAGCAATGATTTCTGAAATTTACACATATAAATTACAACTATTTTAGGTTTTTAATTAATCGACATTTCGAATACTTTTCAGAGTTCAAGGTTATGCGAGGACGTTCTCCTCGTGACCATGAACATTATAAGTTCTGTAAAAATAAGTTTATATCAAAACAACGTATAAAATCTTTCTGTTTTATCGGAGTAAAAATAAATATAACGTCCATGATACCTGTTTTATTTATGCGGATTAAAAAAATAATTTACAATAAATTTAAATTAACAGTAGATCAAAAAATAGTACAGATTTTATTGTAGTGTAGGGGGTTCAAAATATTTTATTCTTCTTCTTCTTATTTAATGACAATGAGCTACAATAATATGAGCTATTAGTGTAGAGTTGTTATATTGATTATTTACGACTTTAGTCTTCGTCTTTTAGTCAGTTCTCAACAATGATTTGGAGCTGATGACCAAATCATGCTTCCTCTGGGAATTTTGACAGAATGTGACAAATGGAAACGCACGCAATTCGCCATTATATCGTATGCAGTACATTTCAGCATTTTATCGACATTATATTACGTAAAACATCAGCAGAATTATTCAATATAACACTGTAAAACGCTAAAATAATTAAAAAATATAAAAGCGCTACATGACATTTTGACATTCGCGACAAAAGTCCAAAATATTTTTTTATATTTAGAAAATGATTCTATTCTGACAAATATTAAGTAAAATGTTTGACATTAAGCTTCCTAAGTTTTTGAAGTGAAAACTTCATTACCCGCTGTTGGGCCCTTTTTGTTAAGGGAAAATCTTATGAGTTCGCGCCACCGACATGCTTACGATTGGCGCACGCACAGTGTGCTGAGCACCTTAGACTTTAGAAATATAGTTTTTTATTAATCCATCTACTCTTAATTTCAATTTATTGAATATTATTGTTTAATTTTATATTTTAAATTTATTTCTGTAGAGTTGTTGTCATCATGACAATTACTGTGGTATTTAAAAAAATGTGATTGATGTATTACAGCTTTTATTACATCACCATCATTCAGCCTATTGCTATCCATTACTGGACATAGGCCTGTAATGTGCCGCCTGCAACCAACGACGCCTAGTAACTTTCACCTGTTCGTCGGTCCACCTAGACAGGCGGCGTCCTACACTGCCTCGTCCGATACGTGGTCGCCACTCAATAACCTTTCTTCCCCAGCGGTTGTTGGTTCGTCGAGCGATGTGGTCTGCCTATTGCCACATCAATATACTAATTCTTCGTGCTATGTCAGTTACACCCGTTCTTCTACAGATTTGAGCATTTCGGCTTCTTTCTCGCAAAGAAATCCCTGGCACAGCCCACTCTGTGGCACCGCGAGCGACTTTAAACTAGCTTTGATTTCATTACGATAATATTTATATTATTATTAATGGTGCTCAGAAAAATTATAGAATCTATATGCTAGAGTCAGAGGTTCAATACCCAGATTGGTCCTTTACAATAGATCATAAAGTTCATCTTTGCAATAGATTGTTATATGTATATTTTTAATTATTTTTCTAGACTATCTTATATCCGTGCATTCAATTAAATATTTCACAATGTAATGCTTAATGTATCCGTTGGTGACATTTCAATGAACGATCTTGATATTTCAAATTTTGAGCAATATAGATAAAAAACTGAGTATTATAGTTGTGAAAGAATTTACCAATGTGGCGTTCTATACTATAGCAGAATTTAAGAAAAGCTAGACATATGTATGTTTAAGTAGAATGCAGTTAAAGGTGGCACAGGAGTAACATAGCCCTCCTGCAAAGTAACTTTTAAAGGGTGTTGTTTCCATTACTGCTTATGATATTAAAATATACAACTTTCATGGACTTCAAAAAAGAAAACGTTTCTCAACTCGAGTATATTTATGGATAATCGGGCATAAATTTATTTAAATGAAAATCCGTGTGATGACAGAGTACGAAGACAATTCACCACCTCCTCTCTTACCTGTGGTTATCGTAAAAGACTACTAAGGGATTATAATACGCAGATAACATCTATATAAAGAGAAGGAAAACTCGATATAAAATATGCTAAGTTCTAACACGTAATTGTCCTTCCTAATTGTGGAGGAGGCTTGAACCCAACAGCTGGTAATATATAAGCTGCGATTATCATCATCATCAAACAGATGTTTAAGTAAAAGGGAGTGGAAGGCGACTCAGAAGAGACAGTCCCCATATAAAAATTTAAAAATCACCGATTACAAAAAAGGAAATGTTTCTCAACTTGACTATATATATTAATGGATAGTAGGGCTTACATTTATTTACATGACAATCCATTTTGATGGCAAACAAATACTTGAAAAGGCTTCATCATCATCATCGCAGTCCACATACGTCCTGCTGTTGGGCTCGGGCCTCCTCCACAATGGCAGGGAAATTGGACTACTATACCATACTGCTCAAACATGTTGGCATAGGGTTTTATTTCAAGTTTTCCTTCTCTTACCCAGATGCTATGTGCATATTATATCCCATAGTCGTCTCTTACGACATCCACGGGCAAGATAGGGAGTGGTGAATTGTATTCTTACTCCGTCACCACACGGAAAAGTTTAGTACATATTTAAAGCTGGGTATTTCTGTTAAAAATTGCTGCTTTGTGGTATCATTTCTTCTCAGAATAATACATTATTCCTCAATACGAATATCTCTTGTACAAACAATCGTAATTTTATATATAAATATGACTCATACCTATCAGTTTAATCTTAAAAAAACAAAATGACTAAAATTAGAAAAAAATACAATTATCTCTTACTTACTCTTTTATTATCAAGTCTGATAAAGATTGTGCGATGTGTCATCGAATTGCGTTGCGTTTGGCATAGTTAATACAGTATACGTATTTTTATCAATACAGCTATCTCGTTTTAGCTTTTTATGATCCATGGCTGGTGACGGGCCCCCATCAGCCAACGTCATGGGCGTTTGGTAAGCGCAATATAGTAAACGCACACGCCGCCCATTCCGTCCGGGTCGACGAAAGGACGGCGGGCGGGAACGTCACCTTTGTCGTTGGGCCGACCACCAGTGCTGAGTTCCTTGTTCTCAGTGGTTGGCCCAACGGAATACCCTTTCGGGTACCCTCACCTCTCAACATCTCTGTCCCAGGACGTCGGACGCCGTCGCGCGGTCAACCTCTCTGCGAGTGCCCGACTAAAGTCCCCGGTTCGGTCATCCGCGGCCTTGACTAGGGCGGCATCAGGCGCAGGTATTCGCGCCTGCGCTGCCCGAGTCGACGGCGGTTGGACGTGTCACCGAAGAGGATTTCCTCTCGCGCACGATCCTCCGCCTCCTTCCGTGAGACGACGGCCTCACAGAAGGCGGCGGCCGCGTCCCAGATCCTGACGCTACCGAGCATCTCCCTGGCGATGGTCGGCAACGTCAGGTCGGTACCGATGATTGCGATGAGTTCACGGAGCTGTTAACACTGAAAAAAATTTATGATTTCTGATGTTTACGCGAGTATAAATAAAACTACTTACGGATTTTATCGCGTTTGTTTTTGATTTTTGATTGCCCGACGTTTCGAAAACTTTGCAGCATTCATGGTCACGGGCGGACTAAGATGTCTCACGTCCAATAAGTCATCGTTGTTACCGACATTTATTATTATTTAAAATTGAAAGAAATTTTCAAATCGGACCAGTAGTTCCTGGGATTAGCGCGGATAAACAAACTCTTCAGCTTTATACATCAGTATGAGATATAATGTATTACTTTTCTATTGATATTTTTTGTATAATATCTAAATGATTAACTTGTAATTGATAATTTTATCAATGTTTATTGACGAGAGTATTAATAATATTTTTACTGTAAATTGGATAATAATATTGTATGCTTAGAGTCAAGAAGCCAGTTTCGCGCTCAAAATTTGAAGCACTTAAATTGGAGCCAGAAATGGCTCCCTACACCGGACCGTTCCGTAGTGTACGAGGTCACTGCGCACGGAACGCAATTCTTAGAAAATAAATAATTATGACGGTTTGTGCATTTAATTTCGTGTCACAACACATTTGAAAAGCATAGTAAGTGTTTTACATCACTTTTCACGGGTCATCATTCAACACATTATTTCAAAGATTAATGTTCATAACAACAACATTTTATTTCATAATTATTAATGTTCAGTATTGCCAAATAAGGAAATTAATATCCCATTTTAATTAGTGTTACTGAAGCCATTAATTAATCTATACCAATAAATAAAATTGGAGTGTCTGTTTGTAATGTCAAAATAATAGGCTTTTTTCATACTCACACGGTTATTTGCACGACACCTATGCCTAAAATAAGGATTAAAAAATTTTTGTCTGTCTGTTTGTTCCGGGTAATCTTCAAAACGGCGGGACCGATTTCAAAAATTCTTTCACCAATGGAAAGCTATAATATCAGGGCGTGAACTAGGCTATATTTTATCCCGGTATTCCCACGGGCACGGGAACTACGCGGGTAAAACGATTATAACCGAAGCAAAGCGAGGGCGGGTTGCTAGTTTCTAAATAAGAAACATATTTATTTATGTGTTAGGTTAGTATATACATTTTATTTAATTTACAGATTCTACATCATTGACATAATACATTTACTTAATAATATTTTTGCCGTGTGGTGACGGAGTAAGAATACAATTCACCACCTCCCTTTCTTGCCCGTGGGTGTCGTAAAAAACGACTAAGGTATTATTGCAGATTGCATCTATGCTATTGAAGGAAAGGTGAAAATAGAACCTTATACCAGCCGTCTAACCAGCGTGGTATAGTAGGTCAATTTCCCTCCCATTGTGGAGGAGCTCGAGCCCAGCAGTGGGACGTATTGAGCTATAATGATGATGATGACGACATACTTGAAAATATGTTACTTAATAATTGACGTTTATCTATATGAATTCTAATATTACTAACTAGCAATCCGCCCTCGCTTCGCTTCGGCTTCAGTCACCTTACCCGCTTAGTTCCCTTAGAAAGTAAAAAATGACAAGTGCTGTTTATTCATTTTTACTGAAGAGTATTTTCCGTGTAGTGACGGAATAAGAATACCATTCACCACCTCCTCTCTTACCCGTGGCTGTCGTAGGAGACAACTAAGAGATTATAATATGCATACAATATCTATGCAAGAGAAGAAACTCGAAACTAAAATCTATGCCAACACGTTTGACTAGTGTGGTGTAGTAGGTCAATTTCCCTCTCATAATGGAGGAGGCTCGAGCCCAACAGTGGGATATATAAGAGTTGAAATGATGATAAAAATGATGAATGAACAGGATTTATGCAAAATTTAAAGATAGTCGATGAAGATTTTATAATCACCCCTTAGTGAATGAATTCAAATAATAAAGCCTGTCTTAATGACTTGTAATGGGTCCCTACGTCACAAAATAAAATTACGGTCAAAATTGCATGTTTCTAGCTTCAGTAGTTTCCGCTTGGCGTTGATGAGTCAGACAACCAACTTCTTTATACCTATTTACACCTTTAGAGGGTGAAATTTAGAAATGCTGAAACACGTGTTTATTTATTTTTATTAAAGAGTGTTTGTGGAGAATTTCATGCAAATCGATGAAGATTATTTTTATCGTTATACAAACTTTACTACTGCGGTTTACCCCCTTAGGGGTTGAATTTCAAAAAAATCCTTTCTTAGTGGGTTTCTACGTCACGCAAAGAAACTAATGTCAAAAGTTCATGTTTCTGGCTTCAGTAGTTTCGGCTCTATGATAAGTCGGTAAACTGACATCTTTCTACCTTTTTACAACCTTAGAGGATGAAAATGCACAAACGCTGAAACACGTGTTTATTTATTTTTATTAAAGAGTATTTGTGCTTAATTTGAAGACAGTAGCTGAAGATTTTTTTCTTTCCATATAGACGTTACTGTTGCGTTTCACCCCCTTAGGGGTGGAATTTCAAAAAATCTTTTCTTAGCGGATGGCCACGTCATGAAATGAATCTACGGTCCAAATTTCATTTTTCTAGCTTCAGTAGCTTCGGCTCACCCTGTTCCTTTATATGTATATTATTGTAAATGCCCCCGTAACACCCTTTGTAGGTGGAATTTTGCAAAATCCGTTTTTAGGTGACCTCTACTCGACGAATGGAATACTCGTGCCAAATTTCAAGTCTGTACGCCTTATGGTTCCAGAGATATGGTGATGAGTCAATGTATCGCTCGCAAAACCCGCCTCTCCTATATATATATAGATAGATAATACTACATTTTCGTTATTATTACCTACATGTCGGCTTAGGTCCATCTAGTTATTCAACAAGTGGTATAAAAGCTTCATTAAGTATATCTGTTCTTACTTGTCTGACTAAATAAACCTTGGAAAATACCATTGGGTTATTTTCATTCATGTTCTATCGGGCAAAAATAATAAAATATATATAATAACTACTAGCAGACCCGGCCACGCGTTGCTGTGGCTAATATTTTTGTTATATTACATTTTATTAGACTATTTAAGTGGAACTGTAGGAGGACATCAGTCACGGGGACCACCATGCTTTTTTACAAAGATGCCATACTTTAGCCTCAACAACGAGTGGTGGTTATGCTATTGAATTGTAGCTTATATTTGTAGTTTGTAGGTTTGACATAGCAACGCAATCTATTAATTACTTACTCAATCCAGTCAACAGATATCGCCATCTGTTAAAATCGTTTGGAGTTAACAGATAATTGGACGTAGTTAAGCAAACTAGAACCAACCCACACCTAAATTAAGTATAAAAGTAGACCTTAACAGCACGGTTGAAGGTCTACTTTTATACTTAATTTAGGTGTGGGTTGGTTCTAGTTTGCTTAACTACATTCAATTGTGAATGTCAAATAATAGACAAATAATTTGCAATAAAATAATATTGCTACTAAAAAATTAAGATGTAAGCTATCCTATCTTTCAAGTTGGATCAAACTGCAAACGGTGTGCAAATTTGAATAAAATCGGTTTAGTAGTTTAGGAGTCCATCGCGAACAAACAACGTGACACATAATTTATATATATTAAGATATAATGTCATAATTCTGTTGTTTGATTGTTTGTATTATTTGTAGTAGTAGATTATTTCTTTGTTTGTAACGATTACACATTTAATTGTACATATAATGACTGATATATTTTATTTCTTAATAGGTATGCTACCTTTTTTGTATATAATTTAAAACTAACCCACGTATTCTTAGTCGTTTTTTTTATACCTTGACTCCAAATTCAGAAATAATATTGACGTTGTATAAGACACTCCCCTACTAGGTGGACCGACGACCTAGTGGAGGTTGCTGGGCGTCGTTTGACGCAAGCGGCACAGGACCGCACATCATGACTAAGCATGAGGAAGGCCTACGTCCAGCAGTGAACGGCGATAGATTGGATGATGATGATACTAATGATTGGACTGGACATTGGATAGGATGATGATAATACTAATGATTGGAGTGGAGATTGGATTGGATGATGATAATACTAATGATTGGAGTGGACATTGGATAGGATGATGATAATACTAATGATTGGAGTGGACATTGGATAGGATGATGATAATACTAATGATTGGAGTGGACATTGGATAGGATGATGATAATACTAATGATTGGAGTGGACATTGGATAGGATGATGATAATACTAATGATTGGAGTGGACATTGGATAGGATGATGATAATACTAATGATTGGAGTGGACATTGGATAGGATGATGATAATACTAATGATTGGAGTGGACATTGGATAGGATGATGATAATACTAATGATTGGAGTGGACATTGGATAGGATGATGATAATACTAATGATTGGAGTGGACATTGGATAGGATGATGATAATACTAATTATTGGACTGGACATTGGATAGGATGATGATAATACTAATGATTGGAGTGGACATTGGATTGGATGATGATAATACTAATGATTGGAGTGGACATTGGATAGGATGATGATAATACTAATGATTGGAGTGGACATTGGATAGGATGATGATAATACTAATGATTGGAGTGGACATTGGATAGGATGACGATAATACTAATGATTGGAGTGGACATTGGATTGGATGATGATAATACTAATGATTGGAGTGGACATTGGATAGGATGATGATAATACTAATGATTGGAGTGGACATTGGATAGGATGATGATAATACTAATTATTGGACTGGACATTGGATAGAATGATGATAATACTAATGATTGGAGTGGACATTGGATAGGATGATGATAATACTAATGATTGGAGTGGACATTGGATAGGATGATGATAATACTAATTATTGGAGTGGACATTGGATAGGATGATGATAATACTAATGATTGGAGTGGATATTGGATTGGATGATGATAATACTAATGATTGGAGTGGACATTGGATAGGATGATGATAATACTAATGATTGGAGTGGACATTGGATAGGATGATGATAATACTAATGATTGGAGTGGACATTGGATAGGATGATGATAATACTAATGATTGGAGTGGACATTGGATAGGATGATGATAATACTAATGATTGGAGTGGACATTGGATAGGATGATGATAATACTAATGATTGGAGTGGACATTGGATTGGATGATGATGATACTAATGATTGGAGTGGACATTGGATAGGATGATGATAATACTAATGATTGGAGTGGACATTGGATAGGATGATGATAATACTAATGATTGGAGTGGACATTGGATAGGATGATGATAATACTAATGATTGGAGTGGACATTGGATAGGATGATGATAATACTAATTATTGGAGTGGACATTGGATAGGATGATGATAATACTAATGATTGGAGTGGACATTGGATAGGATGATGATAATACTAATGATTGGAGTGGACATTGGATAGGATGATGATAATACTAATGATTGGAGTGGACATTGGCTTGGATGATGATAATACTAATGATTGGAGTGGACATTGGATAGGATGATGATAATACTAATGATTGGAGTGGACATTGGATAGGATGATGATAATACTAATGATTGGAGTGGACATTGGATAGGATGATGATAATACTAATGATTGGAGTGGACATTGGATAGGATGATGATAATACTAATTATTGGACTGGACATTGGATAGGATGATGATAATACTAATGATTGGAGTGGACATTGGATAGGATGATGATAATACTAATGATTGGAGTGGACATTGGATAGGATGATGATAATACTAATGATTGGAGTGGACATTGGATAGGATGATGATAATACTAATGATTGGAGTGGACATTGGATTGGATGATGATAATACTAATGATTGGAGTGGACATTGGATAGGATGATGATAATACTAATGATTGGAGTGGACATTGGATAGGATGATGATAATACTAATGATTGGAGTGGACATTGGATAGGATGATGATAATACTAATGATTGGAGTGGACATTGGATAGGATGATGATAATACTAATGATTGGAGTGGACATTGGATAGGATGATGATAATACTAATGATTGGACTGGATATTGGATAGGATGATGATAATACTAATGATTGGACTGGATATTGGATAGGATGATGATAATACTAATTATTGGACTGGATATTGGATAGGATGATGATAATACTAATGATTGGACTGGACATTGGATAGGATGATGATAATACTAATGATTGGACTGGATATTGGATAGGATGATAATAATACTAATTATTGGACTGGATATTGGATAGGATGATGATAATACTAATTATTGGACTGGATATTGGATAGGATGATGATAATACTAATGATTGGACTGGATATTGGATAGGATGATGATAATACTAATAATTGGACTGGATATTGGATAGGATGATGATAGTACTAATTATTGGAGTGGACATTGGATAGGATGATGATAATACTAATGATTGGACTGGACATTGGATAGGATGATGATAATACTAATTATTGGACTGAACATTGGATAGGATGATGATAATACTAATGATTGGAGTGGACATTGGATAGGATGATGATAATACTAATTATTGGACTGGACATTGGATAGGATGATGATAATACTAATGATTGGACTGGACATTGGATAGGATGATGATAATTCTAATGATTGGACTGGATATTGGATAGGATGATGATAATACTAATTATTGGACTTGATATTGGATAGGATGATGATAATACTAATGATTGGACTGGACATTGGATTGGATGATGATAATACTAATGATTGGACTGGACATTGGATAGGATGATGATAATACTAATTATTGGACTGGACATTGGATAGGATGATGATAATACTAATTATTGGACTGGATATTGGATAGGATGATGATAATACTAATTATTGGACTGGACATTGGATTGGATGATGATAATACTAATGATTGGACTGGATATTGGATAGGATGATGATAATACTAATGATTGGACTGGATATTGGATAGGATGATGATAATACTAATTATTGGAGTGGACATTGGATAGGATGATGATAATACTAATTATTGGACTGGATATTGGATAGGATGATGATAATACTAATTATTGGACTGGATATTGGATAGGATGATGATAATACTAATTATTGGACTGGACATTGGATAGAATGATGATAATACTAATTATTGGACTGGATATTGGATAGGATGATGATAATACTAATTATTGGACTGGATATTGGATAGGATGATGATAATACTAATTATTGGACTGGATATTGGATAGGATGATGATAATACTAATTATTGGACTGGATATTGGATAGGATGATGATAATACTAATTATTGGACTGGATATTGGATAGGATGATGATAATACTAATTATTGGACTGGACATTGGATTGGATGATGATAATACTAATGATTGGACTGGACATTGGATAGGATGATGATAATACTAATTATTGGACTGGACATTGGATAGGATGATGATAATACTAATTATTGGACTGGATATTGGATAGGATGATGATAATACTAATTATTGGACTGGATATTGGATAGGATGATGATAATACTAATTATTGGACTGGACATTGGATTGGATGATGATAATACTAATGATTGGACTGGATATTGGATAGGATGATGATAATACTAATTATTGGACTGGATATTGGATAGGATGATGATAATACTAATTATTGGACTGGATATTGGATAGGATGATGATAATACTAATTATTGGACTGGATATTGGATAGGATGATGATAATACTAATTATTGGACTGGATATTGGATAGGATGATGATAATACTAATTATTGGACTGGACATTGGATATTGGAGTGTATGATTGGATATTGATTATAAAAAAAGAAGTCAAATGATATAATAAATAAATAAGTCACGATGTTAAGGCATTTGTTCAAAGATAGTATTAACAAAGCGATAAAATAAAATATACGTAAATAACAAGTCACTTGTCTTACTCAGCATGAATATGTACAAATATGAATATGTGATAGACGTTTTTTTTAGCCTGAGATGATTGTTATATCTTTATATGGACTGTCGAGAGTACAACATTTAAGCAATGAGGTCCAAGGGTATCCTTTGTACATACCTCGGCTTGGGGTGTTTCTGAAGAGAATAGTGAGTTAATATCAACGTTATTTGTAAGAAAGAAAGAAAGAAAAATAATTTATTACTCCTTTACGGGAGGAACACGTACAAGAACATAGAATAAAAGTACTATAACATAAAAAACAATAAATAATATAAAAGAGAAAACAGAGCGAAAATAACAAGATTAGGGTCCCCTTCGCAAAAGAGGAAAATGATAGCTGCTCAGCATAATGTACCTCAACATTATTATCATTATTATCTACTCGGTAAAAAGAATACCACAACGCTGTTATTCTGTAGCGTCCTGCAACGTTCGTCAGCGATGCACAGGCAGCAGAGTATAGAAGATACTGTCATTTGTATTTATTATTTCGTGATACAGTTTCATACCGAGGTGCGATGACCAGATGGAACCGAGTTTTTTTATTTGTTATGGCCTTTTGGGCCCTATATGCTATAACTTTTGCAAAGATAATGTATAAATCACATCTGCAGTTTTATTCAATAATGAAAGAAAATTAACAAATGAAAACCTTAAACCAATGAAGTCGAGATGAATCAAATACGTATTACTGAAAATAACTTAAACACGACTAGTCAAATCTTGATGAAATTTATATAGGATACTTCTGATATATGATCTTTCGAACAAAAATAGGATTATCAAGATCGATTTAAAATTGTCGCAATAATTGCGTAACATACATACAAAAATAATTCCTTCCTTCTCCTTTTTTGAAGTCTGTTAATAATATCTCATTACATAGATGGCGTTGTAATTTAAAAAGTCATCTCCTATATCAAGTTTTGAATCGACACAGAGGAAAGCTCTGGTTATGAACCATAAATTATTGTTCTAAGTCTGGATATAATCTGTTCTCATTAATTTTATGTTTAAAACAAACAAAAGAAACAACGTGTTAATTAAGGAATTATTCCTTAGTGCTGCTGTTTAAAATAAAATCTAATAAAAATTTACGACCACACTGGTCAGACGGGTTGCTACAGTTTTATTTAAATCATTTATTTAATTTTTAACAAATATAAATAATATATTGTACCACAAATTCACCTACAACAATAATTATTTTCTTTGTCTTTGCAAGAATTTTATAAAGTAACGTATATTATCGATTTTTGTGTTTCTATGGCAATCTCAAATCTAACGCGGGAAAATGTCAATTCAACCAATATCATTGCTTCTTTTGCAATTTCATTGTGACGGTGTTTATTTATTATTTTTAAAATCAATGATTAGTTGTAAAACTGATATATTTTCATTATTATCATTTCAGCTCATATACGTCCCACTATTGGGCTCGAGCCTCCTCCACAATAGGAGGGAAATTGACCTACAATGATAGTCAGATAGGTTGGAATAGAGTTTTATTTCGTGTTTTCCTTCTCTTGCATAGGTGTTACAATATGTAACACCTATGCAATATGTATATGCATACTATATCCTTTGTCGTCTCTTACGACATCCACGGGTAAGATAGGGAGTGGTGAATCGTATTCTTACTCCGTCTCCACATGGCACTTGATTGTGTTAAAAAATAAATTAAAATAATGTATAAAATGATATATATCATATTTAATATAAGTAATATTTTAATAAAGAGATATAAGAGGTAGTGGTAGGACCACACTGTCGACAGTTATCTGTCTACAGCCGCGGGCCGGTCTGTCCGGGGTGGTACCACGCTCTCGCAGAAAATCGACGTCTGAGTAGTAGCATTTTGTTACTGCGCTTCGTTCGGTGAGCGAGAGAGCCGGAAGCCCAACTTTCTGAGGGTGTTCGCGTGTGGAGGGTGTTGGTGGTGCTTTTGGTATCACTGAGCCTCAATGCACGCATTCACACTCCCTTCATTCCCTTCGCGGTAGGCAGCGGCCTTGTAAAGGTCCATGAGCGGCAGCAACACTTACCATCAGGTGTACTGTTTGCTCGTTTGCCACTGCTTGCAATAAAAAAAAAAATAAGAGTTGATTACTTTAAAATGCTTATTTGCCTACTATTATTAACATTAACCTTTACAAGCGTGCACTTTGGACCGGAATTACTATGGCGACTTGGCATACCTATAGAGATTGCGAATATTTATACAAATTCAATCGTAAATTGTGAAAATATATACATAATCATTTCTATGTTAATACCATTAAAGTTGTATTTTAAATTGTGTTTGACTTACGTCGTTTTACAGAAATGTTTACTGTGTAATAGATGTCTTCCCGGTTAGGTTCTGTAGTATGTCATTCGATATTCTCGAAAGTTCTAATGGCTGGGAAGCTGTGAATGTTGTTTATGATTTACGAATTAATTGGTTTGGGGTTCGTTTGATTGTAGATATTTTTTCAATTGACTAAGCATTGAGAAAAGTGTCGTGTCAAGTGTGGGGCGATAAGATGATTCATTCTACCTACGCTTCGAATATCGTACAAGACTTTTAAATGATACAAGTATGTAACATATTTGTGGCAGAAGGAAAACATCCTAAAAGATGATGTTTAAATTTAACAACTGCAATAGCATTTATTTATTGTCACATAAAAATAATTATATTTTTATAGATAAAGTTGATAACAGGGGAATGCTCAGTGTTGTACTGTATATAAACTGTGACTGAATAGAAAGCCTAGTTTTCAGAAAAGCCCTTTCGTTTGAAATATACAAGGAAGAGAAAAAAAAAATTAATTCATAAGAATGATAAATACATAAATAAACCAATAAACCCTCGTTATTTCACTATGAAACTAACGCAAACCTCGGCGGAACAGTATATGGCTCTCTAAGTTCTTTTGATATAAACGAAAAAATGTATGTAATGTTTTCATTATTTTCCCTGTTTTAATTTTTAATTATTCGGATTTTGTCATGCAGAAAAATATTGATCATAGCCTCTTAATAGCATGTTGAGCCTTTCAATGAGCATTTAAAGACCACGTTTCAGTGCTGTATGTCATCGCTCACAATACACACTGATTATAAGGCTTTGTTTTGAAACACTGCAGAATATTGGATGCAAAAATCCTCTTAAGTTGCCTGAACGTTGGCCAACCGCGTTGGATTAATCTAATTAAAATTTATTATATAAATATACTCCAAAAATTCGTAAAAACATTTAATCTCCCTTGCCAAGACACAAATTTCAAAATCGTTCTAGTTTTTTTTTTAAGTTCTCACCTAGTAAGTATAAAAAACAAACTCACATTCGTATTATATTATTAGTTAGTATCTTTTTTGAAACTCTTGCAATGTAAACCGTTTCTCTATTAATGTATGGCATGTTATAATTACCAATGAAATATTATCCATTCAACGTAGTATTTAAAGTATGTATATGAATTTAACACATTCGCAGTGTACATTTATTTATTGATACTATCTTGTACCGTCTATAAAGAAACCGACGTAGTTTATCAGATATGCATTTAAGACTTATGTGGAAGAATTCATATCATAATTTTTTTTAAAGACCACACCTTATACTAAGGAAACCGTGTGTTGCGGAATAAGAATACAATTTACCCTCTCATACCCGTGGGTGTCATAAAAGACGACTAAGGGGTAGATTACGCATATGACATCTATGCAAGAGATGGAATACTCGAAACAAAACCATATACTAACCTGTCTGACCAGCATGGTATAGTAAGTATATCCCTCCTATTATGGAAGTGGCTCGAGCCCAGCAGTGGGACGTATATGAACCGAAATGAAAATAGCAGAAATAAACATTGTAAGTGATTTTATAGATTTATAATTTCTCGTCATCATCACCTCGGCTTATATACGCCTCACTTCTGGGCTCGGACCCCCTTAATAATATTAGGCAAGTTGATCTACTATACTACGCTGGTCAGACGGGTCGGTATATACTTTACATTTTGAGGCGGAGATGCTCGCCGAGCTTTACCGATGGGTGACGAAGACGGCATAGTATCCATCAAAGAGATTGCCGCCTGGCGGATCGACGCCCGCCGAGACGTCATTGCCCGTTGGGCAGTCCGGCTGGAGAGGCCTCGGTACGGTGTCAGAACCGTCGAGGCCTTGCGGCCGGTGTTGATGGAGTGGTTGGAGCGGACGCACGGGGTGCTTTCCTTCCTACTGGTGCAGGTGCTGACGGGGCACGGTAGCTTCGCCAAGTACCTGCATAAGATCGTCATGAGGGAGAGCACACCGTCCTGCCTCCACTGCAATTACGACGAGGACACGGCGTAGCACACGCTCGAGGTGTGTGCCGCGGGGATCTGGCAAGAAAGTCTGCGGATTGGTCCACTTTTTATATTTTTACATCTTTAAAAAAATGCATACAATATATCTAGTAATAGCTCCCGGATAATGTTGTTCAAACCACCATATAACATTATTTTCAAACGATTCTCATGATTACGGCTGGACTAGATCTCACAAGCGACGCCCGATCTTGAGTTAACCACTAGAGCAGTCATCACTCTCTTGCTGTCGTCGACAACTTATCCGGGTCTTTCGCTACCTTTCTAATGGAGGGTAGAGGAAGACTCCCACAAGACAGAGGCCTTATCGTTACATAGGCTCCATATCGTTCCTTGCACCGTTTCGATCACCATTAATCCGGTTCCCATTGGCATCCAGGTATATAAAGTACTTGGGCCTGGTGCTCGACGGATATTGCTGGTCCCGGAAGTAGTTGTTGCTTTTTGCGAGACAGTCGTTTCGCGTAAGGAGGCGGCGGATCGTGCGCGGGAGGAACTCCTTTACGGCGACACGTTCTGACACCCGTGACGTGGGCGGTGATACTTGGGCTTGATGTCATCCTAGTAGATGACACGGATGACTGGACCGAGGAATAGTCGGTCAATCGCAGAGAGACTGACCGCGCAAGGATGGCGCCCCAGGGGGGTGTCGGATAGGGATAGTACCCAAAAGGTTAACCTACCGGCTTGTCACGAGTATCAAGAATGCAATACCAGTGGTCGGTCGGTCAATGGCGAAGGGAGAGGAATTTGGTAGATTATAGTGCCGCGCACCGCCCTTTCTTCACTCCGGATGGAACGGAGGGCCTGCATAAAAATCGTAGCCCACTTAAAAAAAGGGAGACCCCGCTCCTTACTGCATATAGGGTAACCCTATTATTAATAAATAAAATAAAATATAATATATAAAAATATTAATCAAGTTTTCTTTGTCTTGCATAGGTATTATCTGTATCACAGAAATATTAATACTTTAGAAAGGCCATTCGGCTGATTTTGTTCGAAAACCAGTGTGGCATAATTGCCCCCTCCCGCTAGTGTTAACACATATGCAAGGTCTATGCTTACAATAATTTTACACACTAACATAATACACACACATCAATCTCGAAGCTGCAGTTGGTACACAAACTATAACTAAGTTCTGTAGGCAACGTATACCCACATATAAAAAAGCACATGTACGCTAGTGCTTGCCATGGTCGATATACTACACGATATTTATTTAGCCTGTTTTATCGAAACAAAAATATTAATGTCTTTAAATTAAGCACTTGTGTGATGTATTGACGTTATTTGTAATGCAAGTCAGTAATTTAACAGTAAAATCCTGCAAATAAAATACTCCTCACTACACTCTGTATAGGTGACAAAAAATTTAAGTGCTATAATTAATTACGTAAGCGAGTAGCGATTTGTATATTATATTTTTCCCATATATGGTACACACCAGTACACAAGTTACAATTAAAATGTATTAAAAAGAGACCACAGTCAAGTTTATAAACTCCTGCATCTTGTAGAGGGATCTGGCACTTGACAGGTGGCAAGAATTGACTAATCCTCTTGAGTGGTTTAAAATATGTTTTTATGGAAGCCCGTTTCAGGATGAAGCCAATCATGTCAGTGACTCCTTTCACATAAGGTAGTACTGCAGGGAGGCGCTCAACTGTGGATGGTTTCAGACGGTCTTTGCGACGGGGGCTATGGACGTCTGTAATAACGTTGACTTGTTTGGACGTCAGACATCTTAGAACGCCCGTGACCAGGAATGCTGTAAAGTATTCGAAACATCGGGCAATCAAATACAAACGTGATATAATCCGTATAAGTAGTTTTATTTACAATGTGTAGTGCTCGCGTAAGCATCAGATATCATTCTTAAAATATGTTAAAATATTATTTTTTATTGAAATTCGGTTTATTTTTATTGGTGTTATTATTTAACTTAAAAAACAAAACAGTTATTTATTTTTTTAGATATACTGGTAGTGCTACTTGTTAGTACATTTTTGTTTATTGTACACAAAAATGTACTAACATTGTCCGTGTGGTGACGGAATAAGAATACCAATCACCACTCCGTATCTTACCCGCGGATGTCCCATCCTAATATATTGAGACGACTAAGAGATATAGTAAGCATATAACATTTATGCAAGAGAAGAAAAACTCAAAACAAACCCCTATACTAACCTGTCTGACTACTATAGTATAGTAAGGTAAATTTGCCTATAATTGCGGAGGAGGCTCAAGCGCAGCAGTGGAACTTATATAAGCCGAGATGATGACTATCATGTCAACATTTCTTGGAATAAAATTCAACACTTACGAAAAGTTAGAAATCAACACTTATAATGATAATAACTAGTAATGAATGACCAGTCTCAAGAAATTCATTCTTGACATAAATTATTCCATCTTAAGGAAGAATAGAACAATTATTTTGTACGACAATTAAATACTTACTTAATTAAACATTTAGTTTTCCAATAAAAATGAAATACAATAACATTTGATCACTTTACCATTATTTTTAGTATTCTACAAAATGTTGTGAACAAATTGTGCTAGATTTAGTTGGTATTTAGTTAACTACCAGTTGCCTTAATCCATAGTTTTAAATGTAAGATCTTTTCAAAGATAATTTTATTAATATATATATTAATAAAATTATCAAATACATTCAAAGATAATTTTATTAATATATATATTAATAAAATTATCTTTGGTGATTGGTCCCGAACATAGATATTTTATTACTATTATTTTGTTATTTCTATTTTATTAATTACTAAAGAGCACTATGAAGTTTATACTATAGATCAGCTATACTCTAAGTGTGTTCCGCGGAACCCTAGGGTTCCGTGATACCTCTGTCGGGGTTCCGCAAGAATTTAGAAATAAAAAAATCAAAACACCTCTCTCTGGTCGCTCCGCGGCTGTGCGGACTCCGCGGCCGCGCGGAGACAAAACGCTATGAATGTTATTTATTTATTTATTTGTATTTGTATAAGCTTGTGTTACATTAGCTGGTACAATATCTCATAAGTTTGGTCTCAACAATTTTATACTTGTACAACGCGTTCGCTCTAAGTTTGCCGGTCTGTGGAATGCGCGTACCCTCCCCCACGTGACAACAAAACTTATAATGTGTCATAGTTTTACCCAAATATCTAACGTACACAATTTTTATTGTTACAATTAAATAAAAAATTTCGAACGTCATACACTCATACCTATCGCCAGCGGCAAACTTAAAACGAGCGGGTAGTATACTTGTAAGCGCTCAGTCTCTTTGATAAAAGCCGCCTCTGAGTTAGACGCTATAGTTGTCAACTAGCGACTTTCGTCTCTAACTTCAAAGGATAAAGTCGATATTGTTTACAACGCTATTTTTAAATTTCTGTTTTTATTTTTGCTTTTTGTTTATCAAAGGTGCCGACTCGAGTATTTTCGAGAATATTTGAGATCGAGTCTAGGACTAAGTATAAAAGCGGCGATCGCGCGTTGGCGTCGTCACACCCCGACGCCGCGAATCACCGCTTCATCGCCGACGAAGTGGAACGTCGTAACACTCTCTCGCGCTCGTTAGGAAACGACAGCCCCGATCAGCCAATCCCAGCAGTGACCACCGATGAGGTCGAATCGTTAGTCAGGGGTCTCAAAACCAGGAAAGCCCCAGGTTCGGACGGAATCTCAAATAAAGTCATTAAATTATTCCCCGCCCACTTGATAATTCTGTTGTGCTGCATCTTCAATGCAGCACTAAATAATAACATCTTTCCCGCGCAATGGAAAGAAGCCGTGGTAATAGGAATCCACAAACCCGGCAAGCGCCGTACCGAACCTAGTAGTTACCGCCCGATTAGTCTACTAAGAGGTCTAGGTAAGATCTACGAACGAATAGTTCTCAGTAGACTACGTACATTCGCCGAGGCTAACAACCTCGTTCCCGACGCACAGTTTGGCTTCCGAGCTAAACACAGCTGCGTACAACAAGTTCACCGTTTGGTAGAATACACAAGTAGTCAGTTCATCATGAACAGATATACGGGTGTATTATTCCTAGACGTAGCGAAAGCATTCGACAAGGTTTGGCATGAAGGCCTAATCTACAAACTCTATCTCCTCAAGATCCCTCACTACTTAATTCACATTATACATGACTACTTAAGTCATCGCAGCTTTCGCTACAGGGTGGAAGGGACGTTGTCGACCTCCCACCCTATCAAGGCCGGCGTCCCTCAGGGGTCGGTCCTCTCCCCATTTCTCTTCACGCTATACACTAGCGATATGCCCAAATTCAACCGGGTACATAAAGCGCTTTACGCTGATGACACCGCACTCTTTTGTGCTGGTAGATCCCCGACAACAGTAGCCAAGACTCTCCAAACAGCGGTTACCGCCCTAGCCAATTGGTTTAGGAAATGGAGATTAGAAATCAACCCCGAGAAGAGTCAGGCGGTCATGTTCACTAGACGAACTGCCCGTTCCTACTCTATCGATAGCATTCCCCCCCTTAAAATTTTCAACAAGCCGGTCACTTGGACCAGGCAGGCCAAATACTTGGGTGTGACCCTAGACGATCGACTCAGCTTCGCCCCTCACATAAAGCAAGTCCGCGCACGGGCAGCTTTTGTGATGGGCCGTCTCCACTGTCTACTCAACTCTAGGTCGCGTATGCCCTTGAGTAGCAAAGTCCGACTTTACACCACCTGCATACGGCCTATCATGACCTATGCCAGCGTGGTGTTCGCGCATGTTAAGCCACACAGTATCCACAGGCTACAGACACTACAAAACCGTTTCATGCGCCGAGCTACGGGAGCACCGTGGTTCATACGAAACGTCGATCTCCACATCGACCTCGAACTGCCGACCATCAAGCAGTTTATGAAACGGTGCTCTCAGAGCTACTTTGACTCTGCCATGACACACCCCAACCAACTAGTGGTTGGGGCGGCTTCCTATAGACCCTCCAAAATCTCCTCTATCCGACGTCCTCGTCACGTCCTCGACGAAGAGGACGACATTATCACACTCGCTCAACAAAGAGCCTACACGGCCCGCGAGGCCTTAACAAATAAATATCCGCGGTTCCGCCCTCGCCGTCGAGGTGCGAAACCGCGCCGCGCAAAAGTCACTATTAAAAACGTGGGCACGCCCACTTTGCCTCCAGCGACGCCCCAAGCCGAGGTCCGTTCCCCACAGGGGGAGCCCTTGGGCGATGTCGCTTAGCTGTTGGCCGCAGGCCATCTGCGGCCAACAGCTGTACACACAAAAAAAAAAAAAAAAAAAAAAAAAAAATTTGGCGTCGTCAGTTGATGATTAGCGTTCGGAGCGATAAGTTACTACCTACTTACAAGCTCGCTAGCGAGAAACTAGTGTTCATTGTTTTACTGCCTGCTGTATTCTGTTGTCTCAGTTTTATACATTTCTTCCCTGTAGGTTCTAAATTTAGTCTCTTATACGCAGTAACGATTGTGCATTATTTAAACCCCACTATTCTGACTTGTAACATTATAAATAAAGAAGAATGGAACGTTGGCTTAAAGGTGTTAAACGTGTTCCAACAACATCTTCTAATGACGCTGAATGTTCAAAAGCAATGCGCGCGGAGAATTTAGCAATCACCGATCCAGAAGACGATGCCACGAGTGCCACGACGTCAAGCTCGACGGTTTCAAAGACGAAAAAAAGGAAGTATGATGAATCTTATATCAGTTTCGGATTTGTTGATTCCAACGGCTCACCTCTCTGCATGCTCTGTAGTAAACTGCTTCCTAATAGTTCCATGGCACCTGCCAAATTGCGTCGACATTTAGAAACCGTACACCCCGAGACTAAAGACAAGAATAAAGAATTTTTTGTTCGCAAAAAAGATCAGTTATTAGAAAGTCAAAAAAATATGATGCATGTAACACAAACTACCAACGAAAAGGCCACGGAGGCATCATACTTAGTTAGCTATCGCATTGCACAAGCAGGTGAAGCGCACACTATCGCTGAGAAATTAATAAAACCATGTGTATTAGACATAACAAAATGTATGCTTGATGAAAAATCTGCAAAGCATCTTTCTACTGTTCCGCTATCAAACGATACTGTTTCACGACGAATCCATGATCTGGCAAGCTACGTCAAACAAGAACTAGTTACACGTCTACAAAATACACGATTCGCTTTGCAAATGGACGAGTCGACTGATGTCGCTGGTTTGGCTATCCTGCTGGTTATTGTGAGATATCCATATAAAAGTTCTTTTGAAGAAGACATGCTTATGTGTTCATCGCTGCTTACAAACACTACCGGGGAAGAAATTTTTAATAAAATAAATATATTTTTTGAAGAACATAATCTCAGTTGGAACAATTGCATTGACATTTGTACAGATGGGGCCAAGGCGATGACAGGTAAAACAGCAGGAGCAGTGTCACGAATGAAAAATAAAGCGCCTAATTGTAGTTCCAGTCATTGTATTCTGCATAGACAAGCACTTGCGATGAAGCAAATGCCGTCTAATCTAAAATTAGTTATGGATGAAGCGGTAAAAATAATTAATTTTGTAAAAATAATTATTCTGTGATCTGTATATTACATCCCTTAGTCGTCCTTTTTGACATATCATCAAAACTATAGTTCAGTATAAATATGGTGACGAGATAAGAGTATGTAACCGCGATCCGATGCCCCTGTCAATGGCTAGACGAGGCAAATAACTATATCACGGACGCTCAATAAAGAGCATACACAATTTGCGAGGCCATAATACGCAAACATCATCGGTACCGTCCCCGCTATCGCGGTTAGCGACCGTGTCGCGTAATCGTCAACAGCTTAAACATGGGCTCGCCTATTTTGTCTCCAGCGACGCCCCAAGCCGAGGTCCGCTCCCCACAGGGCGATGTCACTTAAGGTTTTACCGGATTGAGAGCTCTCAGCGCTCACTCATTCTCCAGGCAGAGCTGTGAAAGTCATCTGCAGCTAACAGTTATACACAAAAAATTCGGAGTACTAAATGTTATCGCTGGTCCACCTACAGAGATATTTTATTAAAAAAAATACCGAACACAAATTAAACCCAAACTAGGAACAAAAATTTATGGATCGAACAAAATATTATCCTGAGTGGGAATGGAATCTAGGACAATGGCAAGGTAGATTGTAATCTTAGCCACTACACCATTATTAGACATACGACATGCACGGGCTACTAAAAGGAGGTGAGAACAACATTCTTATCCCGTCATCACGAGGGGATTTAATCATTAAAATATTATAATTCCACTAAGTAAGCTTTAGTGTAAAAAAGTAATAATGAGAAAAAGTGCGTACGTACTTATGTACACATGTAAGAAGTTCGTATACACTTTTTTGGCGTAACACGTTTCTGAAAAACAACATTAATAATAGAAAAAAAGGTATTAAATACATTGAAAGTTTTATTACAACACATTATATAGTTGACATTTGCGACGCTGAGCGCTCGCATCGTAACAATTTATTTCCATCATTTTCCCTAACCATAATTTATCCCTAAAATTAAAGACCGAGTCATATGTCATTATTTGTAGAAAGACTACGTCCAGTTAAATGGTGATAATGATGACTAAATATGCATTAAAATATATTTTCTGTATAAATGACAACGCTTCTGCGTAAACACATCAGTTATAAATAAATACGAATAACGTAATAAGGAAATACCGTTTATAACACAATGCAGTATTTAAGTTTGCACATGTGATGTGTTACCGTTTTTTAACACATATATTGCGGTTAAATATGTATCTAATATTTACTGTTGCTGAGTAAACTGTGATATAATTATTAATACGTAAAATAAACACACATGAACTAATGTAATGATATTATAGTTTTTGAAGTGAAACTTCTTACAGTTAGACGTTAAATTCCATGATAGATGCATATATATTATTAATTTCTTTTTCTTTCTTTTTTCTGTATATCATAACGGGGTGTGGGGGAGGGCACGGTGGGTGATGGAGCCGCACACCGCACTTTCGTTGCTGCTGGAAAGGCCAAAATGTGTACAGGCAATAGTCTGTCAAAATTATAAAAAAAATGCTATGAAGTTTGTCAAGAATACGTGATATAGTACCCAGTCGCTTAAGCAATTTTTTCGTGAACTTGAGAAGATTGAGACATACACTCTTTCTTCACTTTCATAATTTTATGTAAATAATGATTTCTGGCGTTTACGCGAGCAATACTTAAATTGTAAATAAACTATTTTAAGGATTTTATCGCATTTATATTTGATATATATATTTTTTCATTGCCCGACGTTTCGAACACTTAACAGCAGTCATGTTTTTTTCATGGTCACGGGCGGGCTGCCCGTGCAGACATAATGAATTATAAAAACCTATGGAAGATAAGGACATGTTCTGCCGACAACATTTAGCGAGTGATGAGACCAGATGAGGGCCTCTCCAGCTGGCGAAACGGAAGTATTTTATTAACTCTACTATCCTGTTCATCATCATCATCATCATCTCAGCCCACATACGTCCCACTGTTGGGCTCGGGCCTCCTCCGTAATGGAAGGGTAATTGACCTACTATACCACGCTGGTCAGACGTGTTGGTATAGGGTTTTATTTCGAGTTTTCCTTCTCTCGCATAGATGTTATATGCCTTTCATATCCCTAAGTCGTCTCGTACGATCACCCACGGGTAAGATAGGGGGTGGTGAATTGTATTCTTACTCCGTCACCGCACGGATAACACTATCCTGTTATTACGCTATTATTCTTCAATTTGTGAGTTTCTAAGGCATCTTATCTACGTGACATAGAAGGAGTAAGCCGATCACAGCACAGAAGTAACAATGTGTAATATTCAGTTTATATTTACGCTTGAAAGAAATTCTTGTAGCTACACAGTGCAGTCACAAAGACTAAACATTGTACGTTGTTTACAGAAAACAAAGCTAAATAATATACACAAACACAATTTGACATTGTAACTTCGTATTAATTAAAAAAAATCCGCGTGGTGACAAAGTAAGAATACAATTTATCATCGTTATCATCATCATCGCACATACGTCCCACTGTTGGGCTCGGGCCTACTCCACAATGGGAGGGCATTTGACCTATATGCTGGTCAGACATGTTGGTATAGGGTTTCATTTCGAATTTTCCTTCTCTTGCACAGATCTTATGTGCATATTATAGCCCATAGTCGTCTTTTACGAAATCCACGGGCAAGATAGGGAATGGTGAATTGTATTCTTGCTTACATTCCACTGTTGGGCTGGAGTTTACCTGGCAATAGGGATAAAATTGACCTATAACAAAGCGCAGGTCTGATGAGTTGGTTTAGGGGGTGGTGAATTGTATACCGTATGGTGACGGAGTAAGAATACATACTATTCACTAACGCCTCTTTCATAGATGTTATATGCATATTATATCCCTTAGTCGTCTTTTACGAAACTCACGGGCAAGATGGTGAATTGTATTCTTAAGACTCCGGCTATTATATATATATATATATATAATCTTTATATATAAAATTCTTGTATAAGTGTGTATGTCACTGAACTCCTCCTAGACGGCTGGACCGATCATTATATTTTTGTGTGTATTTAAGGGGATTTGAGGATGGTTTAGATTCACAACCGGATAGGACCTGGACCCGGTAAGAGGCGCTGCTGTCGATTTCAAGGAGGATTCCTTTTATTTTATTTGAAGAGAACAACGTCGGCTGGGTCAACTAGTCTATTATAAAATATTTTGATATTTAAAATATGTTTACATTTATTTAACCTCAACTTATCTCTGCTATGAAGGATTAACTAATCATTTAATTTACATATAAATTTCCATGAGATTCTACCACGTCATATTTCCTTATCGACATAATTGGAAGCATGCATATTTCATTAAAAAACGATGGCTTTAAATCTGTCGCGGCTACGTAGTTAACGGAATACACATTAGGGTGAATTAGCCGATAATAAGACATATACATCTTCTTTTACAAAGAAACGAAGAAAAGATATTGACGTTCAGTTTATCGTTGCCAGCACTTTCGATATCTTCATATTTATTGTTAGACATAGGCCGCTATCTGAAGGATCATGGCATAACCACCACGCTTGTTATGATGCCACATAGAATTGTGAGGTTACAAATTCAAACTCTGCACTATGGTGAATAAGAATACACTTCACTGCTCTTTTCTTACCCTTGGGTGTCGTAAAAGGCGACAAAGGAGTTAAATATAGATATAAGAAAGAAAAAAAGAAAATATTTATTTTGTGCCACAGAGTAGAGACGTTGGGAACACATAGAGATAAAAAAACATCTTACAATAAATGAAACACACAAAAAATCTATAAATTAAATAAAGAGACATAATCTAAATAGTGATAAAATCCGGAACACGGAAATCCGTAGAAAAACGGGTGTAACCGACATAGCCCGCAGAATTAGCACGTTGAAATGGCACTGGGCAGACCACATCGCTCGTCAAACCGACAACCGTTGGGGAAGAAAGGTTCTTGAGTGACGACCACGAATCGGACGGCGCAGCGTAGGACGACCCCCCACTAGGTGGACTGACGACATTCTCAAAGTCGGAACCGTTGGATGCAAGTGGCGCAGGACCGTTCCGAGTGGCATTCTTGTGGGGAGGCCTATGTCCAGCAGTGGACGTCCGTAGGCTGATGGATGGATGGATGGAATCTAAATAGACTATCTAATAACTAAATAAAGAGACATATGTATAACATCTATACAAGAAAAGGAAAACTTGAAGTAAAACCCTATACCAACACGTATGACTAGCATGGTTATAGAAGGTCAATTTCCCTCCTGTTGTGGGGGCAGCTCGAGACCAACAGTGGGACTTAGGACTCGACTTATAGGCTGAGATGGTGATGATGAGTTTTCAAATAAATTGAGCCCAGCCAAAAAATATATCAAAATGTAATCCTTTAAAATCGATTGTAGCGCCGGATGTTAGTGCATTGTTTTAGTGGTCTAAAACCATATTCGCATTATAGCCATTCTAATGAAACCGGTATGGATCACATTGGTTTCAAAGTCTATAACCGATAAAAAAAATATGTTTTATATAGGTATATAGATAGATGAGCTCCACAGGAATATTTACATATAATGAATTTTAAGAATTTACTTTAAATTAATTTAATAAATGCCCACCGGATCGGAAAACGACTGTCACTGCCAAGATTCGGCAAGAAACTAAACGGGTTTGCCGATTTTTTTTATTGATTTCATTTGTTTCCTTATTACCTTTGGTGGTAGAAGAGCAGTGGGGGTTACCGCTAACATATTTTTGCAATATTAAGAGCTCAGCTAAGCTACTATGCAAACGATACGATTTTCTGTGGGAGTGTAGAGTGCAGTGTCGTAATCCCTGATGAGCCAATCATCAATAGCTGTAGATAGAAAACTGTCAACAGCATTATATTTTAAATATTGCATTACGTATTTAATAAATATTAGCTCTAGTGTGATATCTTCCCTGTCCGTACCACGATATAACATATAATATTATGGGACCAGATTCCAGAAGCGGTGCCCAATCACTAGTTTACTACTAGATCAGCCATGTACCCCGGAGTGTCCCTCGGCCACTTTGGAGAAAAATGCAATTAAGTTTCAAAGGCTATAAGTTTTCAAGGAGAAGACTGTTGGGTGCGAACTGTCCTAGTCGATTTTTTTTTTTTTTTTTTTTTATTGCAAGTAGTGGCAAACGAGCAAACAGTACACCTGATGATAAGTGTTGCTGCCGCTCATGGACCTTTACAAGGCCGCTGCCTACCGCGAAGAAAGTGAAGGGAGTGTGAATGCGTGCATTGAGGCTCGGTGATACTAAAGGCACCATCAAAACCCTCCACACGCAAACAACCTCAGAAAGTTGGGCTGCCGGCTCTCTCACTCACCGAGCGAAGCGTAGTAACAAATTGCTACTACTCAGACGTCGATTTTCTGCGAGAGCGTGGTACTACCCCGGACGGACCGGCCCGCGGCTGTAGACAGATGTCGACAGTGTGGTCCTACCACTAAACTATTATTTAATATATGTATACAAAAAATCATCAAGATCACTTTAGCCGTTCAGGAAGACTTCAGTCGCGTAGAAAATAATTATAAATATAAACATGTAAGGTAGATAACATGCCCATTGACCACAGATAACGTTTATCACCTTAATACAATTTGAAAGGCGTGAAATTGTCACGGTGTTATTACAGACTATAAATCATAACAGCGTTATTATCGAGGTGTAGTTATAGTAGAGATTATCAATCCAGTTTATGTACAAACTCATATTAACGTGTCATCCATATTTGTTATTTAAATAAAATTTGTTTTGTAAATGAATAAATTACAACTGTTCGAGAGAAGGCAAACTTGAAATGGAAGCCTCCATTAAAAGCTTGCCAATGATAAAATATAAAATATTAATTAGCTAATTGGTGGCAAATTAGTTTATACCTACTTATCTATATTATTAGGTAGATAACAGAAGTGAAGATATAAGAACTGTGATAAACGGTATCTATCTACAGGATGTGATTATTTTACGATTATCATTATCATTTCAGCTCATATATATCCGATTGCTTGAATGCACGGACGGCTTAGTGGTTAAGATGCAATGCTACCGTGCTAGTGTCGTCGGTTCGGTTCCAACACAGGATAATATATTGTGTGATCAACGAATTGTTGTCCTGATTCTGGGTGTAGTTTGTGTCCCTTAGTTTCTATATTGTCCCCAATAATACAAGAATAATTTCTTAAGTAACAGGTGTCAACGCAAGACACTGCACAACAAACAACCACTAAGTTGGATGAGCTACAATTGGAATGTCTACGACATCCACCGTACTCCCCGGACCTTGCTTTAACAGATTACCATTTGCCGGCATTTGGACTACTTCTTACAAAGAAAAATATTCAATTCCGATACGGCAGTCCAAACCGCCTTCAAAGAGTTTATTGATTCTCGCCCCCCTGGCTTTTCTTAGTAAAGGGATCAATGAACTACATATGAGATGGTGAAAGTGCATAGACAACAACTACTTTCATGAATTAAATATATTTTACAAAAAAAATTGGCTATATATTCCTCCCGTACAAAACGCCAATTTCATATGTAAGGACCTAATATTAATATCACATTTGGTAATAATCACTCTCATCATGAACATTATTGTGCTTTTAATCTAATTTAATTGGGATCGACTCGGTATGTATCTTTTTATAGTATCCCACATGCGTTGGATATAGTTTTATGACCGGCCCTGGTTGACTTCAACTCCCCTTGGGAATGTAATTGTTGACCGGATGGCATTAAGTGAAGTTGGCTCAGGTCGATGTATAGGTAACAATCATCCTGTACAGTAATAAACATATTTTTACATAAACCATTAGTGGTAAGTGTATTGATTTCTAAAAGTTTCACTGCTTTCTAGCTTTTGCAGCAATTATGATAATGATAAAGGATATATATACCACCCCTTTCTTTAACGTGAGTTTTTTATAATAAGACTTAAGATCTTAGAATAATAACGTATAGAAGGACAGTGTCGGTACTTCGAACGGAACTGGAACTACGAGGGTAAAGCGACTGAAACCGAAGCGAAGCGAGGGCTGGTTGCTAGTTATATATATATATATATATCCGTGTGGTGACGGAGTAATAATACAATTCACCACTCCCTATCTTGCCCGTGGATGTCGTATAAGACGACTATGGGATATAATGTGCACATAACATCTGTGCAAGAGAAGGAAAACTCGAAATGAAACCCTATACCAACATGCCTGACCAGCATGGTTATAGTAGGTCAAATTCCCTCCCATTGTGGAGGAGGCCCGAGCCCAACAGTGGGACGTATGTGGGCTGCGATGATGATGATAATGATGATATATATCTTCTGTTCATGTGTTTGTAATTGAACTCCTTCTAAACGGCGGGACCAATTGATGATTTTCGTGGCCGTCCCGATGGATATGAGAATGATTTAGATTAATAATTGCAACCAGTAGGTGGCGCTGTGATCGATTTCAAGAAGATTTATTTTTCTATTATTTTCGATTTGAACAGAACGTCTGTTGGAACAGCTAATTTTTTATACTATCATCATCATTACTATCGTACTCTCTTCTGGATTGATTGGAATCAATATAAACGACCGCATACCTCACATCAATCTTCTTTGGGAATGTAATTGTTGACCTGCTCTAGGCCGATGTTAAACTCTTTATCGACATTTAGGACAACCGCGAACAATGTAAGCGCTGGTATTATTCATTGCCGTTATCACAGAACACTTATATTTAGCAATATATATGTACATACTAAATATCTTGTGATGAAATAATAGTTACTCTATCTAGAGACTTTTGTTTCGTCAGATTTTTGACCTTACTAGTATTAGAATATTGAAATATTTACGAACAATTTCATACTGGTGATTGTATTTTTTTCAAATGACTCATACACTGATAAAGTTTATATCATCGCAGCCCACATACGTCCCACTGTTGGGCTCGTGCCTCCTCTACAATAGGTGAGAAATTGACCTACTAGGTATACTAGTCCGACATGTCGGTATAGGGTTTAATTTCGAGTTTACAATCTCTTTCACAGATGTTATGTATATATTATATCCCATAGTCGTCTTTTACGACATCCATGGGCAAATAGGGACTGGTGAATTGTATTCTTACTCCGTCACTACACGGCAAAGTTTATACACAACAATATGATTTAAATTAATTTTACTATTCCGTATCGTGTCGGAGTAAAAATATAAATAACCATCCTTCCCTTTCCTGTGAATGAGTTAAAGCTGACTGCGGGACTTATGCAAGTAACATAATTGCTAAAGAAGGAACCGCTCATATCACCAGCATGAGGAGTTAGCTAGTCAATCTCGAATTACGACGAAGATTTTTATTCCATACTAGCAATCCGCCCTCGCTTCGCTTCGGTTATAGGTTATAGTCGTTTTACCCTCGTAGTTCCCGTTCCCGTGGGAATACCGGGATAAAATATAGCCTAGTTTACGCCCTGATATTATAGCTTTCCATTGGTGAAAGAATTTTTGAAATCGGTCCAGCCGTTTTGAAGATTACCCGGAACAAACAGACAGACAGACAGACAAAAATTTTTTAATTGCTATTTTAGGCATAGGTGTCGTGCAAATAACCGTGTGAGCATTAAAAAAGCCGATTATTTTGACATTACAAACAGACACTCCAATTTTATTTATTGGTATACACTAGCAACCCGCCCTCACTTAGCTTCGGTTTCAGTCGTCTTTCCTGCGTAGTTCCCGTTCCCGTGGGAATACCACGATAAAATATAGCCTAGTTTATTCCTTGATATTATAGCTTTTAATTGGTGAAAGAATTTTTGAAATCGGTCCAGCCGTTTTGAAGATTACCCGGAACAAACAGACAGACAAAAAATACAAAGTGTATTTTAGGCATAGGTATAGTGCATATAACCGTGTGAGCATGAAAAAAGCACATTATTTTGACATTACAAACAGACACTCCAATTTTATTTATTGGTATAGATTGGGACATATAGCATTAGAGAAGTAGTAAATGAAATTACTAAAATATTGCATCTGACATGCTCGGCTTATATTTAGACTTGCGAGTGAAAAATGATTACCATATGTAGGAACAGATTTGCATTGAACACATCTACTGCGCGTGTTCAAATCCTGTCCAACAACGTATTTATTCAAACACTAGCAACCCGCCCTCGGTTCGCTTCGATTTCAGTCGCCTTGCCCGCCTAGTACCCGTTCCAGTGGGAATATCGCGATAAAATATAACCTATGTTACTCCCTGATATTAGAGCTTTCCATTGGTAAAAGAATTTTTGAAATCAGTTCGGTGGTTTAAGTGTGAAAGCATAATAAACAAACGAACTTATTTTCGCATTTATAATATTAGTATTGAAGTAGATTAGATGATCTAAATTAATGATGGTTTGTTTCATCTTGTGGTGACGGATTCATTCACCACTTTAAATTTTCTGTGAGTATTATGTAAGAAGACTTAGAACCATATATCAACCACTTTACGTTATATTGAGTCTATTCTGGTGAATGTCAGAAACCAATCGTCATACGTATAGATCGGAGAAGAAAAGAATAATAAAAGTAGCAAACTATGAACAAAGTGTTGTTAGTTTTAGATACTTAAATTAATTGTTTGATAACAAATTAAAATGTTTAAATTAAATCTTCTCACATTTATTTGGTTTTGATAACTATCGGCACAAATATCACAAATGCTTGATATAGCTACAGATGTAGTGTTATCGTTAATACGTTACGTGATCGTGTCGGTAACGACTTATATGAATTTACTCCCAATCCAAACCTGCCTACAGAAAGGTTTTACTTCAAAAATACATTAAAATATTAAATAAATCAATGAATTTTAAAACTGTATCATCACATGTAATTGCCGCACACTTTCAAAATTTGTTAAAATAATCAAACAAAAACACTACTTCAACAATGCACATTGAACTTTTTGCTAAATCCATTCAAGTTCACTTATAAGATATACACAGCACTATACGTCAGCTATGTCACTACAAATATACTACTACAAGCCGGTCGGTGACGCGAACGCACGACATTCCACACGTACAAAAAAGTATCTAAAGGGCACAGTACACTTAGCGAGCGGCAGTCATGAGCATGTCGGTGACGCAATCTCATAATATTTTCTTCTACCAAAAAGTGCCTAACACGGCTAAAGATGTTTTCAATTCAAAAATAAAGTTAATAATGGGTTACTTGCTCAAGGGAATCTTAAAAACTGGCTGAGGGATCGACAGAAAAATGCGTTGCGAAATTTCTTCTGCGAAATTTATAACATTAAATGTGATTGTTTGCAGCTGATTATTAACTAACTAGTATTATTCTCTCTTGTGGAAGACTGTTGTTCAATACTAAAAGCCAGATGGATGTATATTTGTAATCAGAATTTGTACCTAAAAATACAAGTACATAATGATTTCTGATTTTTATGCGAGCATAATTCTCGTAAATATAACTCGTAGCATTGTAAATAAAACTACGGATTTTATCGCATTTGTATTTGATTTTTGATTGCCCGCCGTTTTGAACACTTTACAACGTTCATGGTCACCGGCGAACTTAATCCAATGAATCATTTATAAACGCGATGAAATTTGTAAAGCAGTTTTATTTACAATGAATATAAGAAGTATAGCCAAGACTTCCGTGAAGTGTCGGAGTATGAATACAGTTCACCACGCCATTTCTTTGCTCATGGGTATTGCACAAGACGACTAAGAGATATAATATGTAAAACCCTATACCAATACGTTTGACCAGCGTGGTATTGTAGGTAAATTTTCCTCTTATTATTGTATTGAAAAAAAAACCTCTCAACCATTTGGGTTGATCGATCATATTGGTTTTTATTCTCGAATTTTATATTTTTGTTTTAAGACTTAATAGATTCGATATAGTCATAATCTTTGCTTTTTTTTTTTAATTTTTATGGCATATAAGGACTGAATAAGCAAAATTTTAATCGCAAGTCTAAAGATATCGAGAACCTAATATTATATTCAAACTAAAACGGATCTGATGATGGATCTTTTATTTTCTTAACACTAAACTGTTTCACACTCGTCAATCGATCCGACAAATGCCATTTCACGTATTACGGCATTCATTTGAACCATTTATCCGAAACGAAAGTTATTGTAAACGTTTTAGTGGTAAATTTTTTTAACGATGGTCGTCAAGTGTTTATTTTGATTCGATACGCTCACGTTCGAATTTGACTGTAAAGCCAAAACAAACTAACAAGCATATTAAATTTATTATAAGTTTAAGAAAACTGAAAGGATTATAATTTGTCGAGTTATTAAGTTTAGTTTTCTTCATCACAGCTCAAATACTTCCCACTGCTGGGTTCAAGCCTCCTCCATAATGGGAGGAAAATTGACCTACTGTACCACGCTAGTCAGACGGGTTGATATAGGGTTTTATTTCGAGTTTTCCTTCTCTTGCATAGATGTTGTATGTATATTATAAACCCTTAGCCTTTAACGTCACCCACGGGCTAGAAAGGGGGTGATGATTTAGTATTCTTACTCCGTCATCACACTGAATTTTTGTTCTTATTTAAACTTAATCCTTTAACTAAATAAAGAAGCCTATACTCTTATAAGCCTATTTTCTTGTTTGCTATCATCATAATAATCACGTGTGATAGACATCCCACTGTCGGACTTGAGCTTCCACAATAAGAGTGAAATTAAAATACAATCACGCTGCTTAAATGGCTAACCCATTTAAGCAGCATGATAGTATAGGGTTTTATTTTATAGTTATGTATTTTTCCGTGTGGTGAAGGAGTCTCTTACCCGTGGGTCTCGTAAAAGACGACTAAGGGATATAATACGCATATGACATCTATGAAAGAGAAGGAAAACTCGAAACAAAACCCTATTCCAACCTTTCTGACCAGCATTGGTTTGTCCTGTACCATAAGGTCTTGTTCCCTCCCATTATGGAGGAGGCTCAAGCCCAGCAGTGGGACGTATTTGAGCCAAAATGATGAGGGGTTTCATTTCCAGTTTTCTCTCTCTAATACAGATGTTATAGTAACTATATCCTACCCGTAGCATTTTTTGTACTATACTGTGCAAGATAGGGTTGGAAAATTGTGTTCCAATTCCGCCACCTGACGGAAAAAGTAATACCGTAGACAATAGCTCTGTAATATCGATGATTGTCGGACGTCAAACACTTAAACATACGCACGGGCCTCCTGTATAAGGAGACCGATAGTGTACAATATCCTAAACTGACCAAACGACTCCTTTCTTTCTCCTGATTTTCTATTTACATTCCTTAATCGTCGTTTATGACATCTTCAAGACATCTTCAATTGTATTATCACTCCATTACAACACAGAAAGAAACTTGTAATTTAAAAAAAGATTAGATTCATTAGAGATATTCATAATATGCATATTCAAACCGGTCTCAAAATGGCGGTCAAACAGCATACAAAAACTAATATTATATATTATATAGATAATATAAACGGAACGCGTTGAACTCTTTTTAAGGACACCCAGATGCTCATTAAAATTTTTCATATATTTTATAATATAGTTCCAGTGTCATTCACACATGTAACAAGTTATATTCGCAAATTTTATTGCGAATCGTCGGCTAATCGAGTCGTCCGGCCCAGCTAGAATGGGAACGCGTTCATTTCGCTTTGTATACGAGATAAAAGTACATTTTCATTGTTCATTTCGATACGTCATATTATAAATTCGTGAAAGGAGTTTAAAATTTTACACGTGATGCAAAATAAAAATAAAATAAATTAATTTTACTTATTATTGCAAATGAAATTTTAAAAATTTTACTTATCATATGTAAAATTTTGGCTAAAATTTAGACCAACACTGTAAATACAATAGTAAAAATTTATTTATTTCACCTATGAGGAGGCCTGTGATCAATAATGGTCGTCTATAGGTTGGATTATCATTAGATTACAGCCTCATTTAGAAAGACGATATTTATTTCCTACTCGATATATTGTTGCTATTAAACATCGCTCGTGTTCATTAGCTTTGAAAATTCTATAAAGAGATAGCGTAAGAATATTATTACCCACTATACATACACTTACATTATATATATACCCTTATTACCCATTATTTTCCCTGGGTATCGCCTGTAAAATGATGGTAGAAATCATTGTGAGGGATATTTTTTTTCCTCCTGGTTTACACACTTATCACTTGTCATTGTAGGCGTTAACTACCGCTCATATACTTCAGTTACACTAGGAACTCCAAATTGCTGTACACTGTAAGAAGGAAAGGGGCAGGATTAGAGAGGCTGGCGTCCATGTTGAAAGGGAGGCTACTACCTCCCATCAATCACTATACCAAGCAGTAGCAAATTGCAGACACAGATGTCAATATTTTGCGAGTCTATGAAACTGCCCTATTGAGATGGCCTATTTATGGTAGCATATAGAGAATTCTCAGCAGCATGGTTTGCCACAAAAAGAAAATTTTGCTCTTATTCCAATAACTGTAGTCGACTCAGTATGTATTTTTCTTACATAGTACATAATAATATGAAGGAGGTTCAAGCCAGTAGTGAGACGTATATAAGCGGTGATGATGTATATCCTCTTATATCCTATCTAAACAGCATCAATTACAGCATGAATATAATAAAAATTCATGTATCGTATCTCATGTGCGATGGGAATGCCATCGCACATGGGACTCGTACCAACGGATATGTTGTAGCAATTTTGATAGTGGTGTGCGAAATAATATTTCTTGAACTGGATGTTTTCATTACTTAAATTTCTAACTATGCTAACATATTTTTTTAAGACAACGCCCTGCACAATGTACATAATCCTTGTATTGCGGGGGACTTTACAAACATATAATTTAACAGACACAAATTATATCCAGACTCAGAACAACAATTTGTGCATCGCACAAAGTGTTGTCCTGCGTGGGATTCGAACCCGCGACACTGGCACGGTAATTCGGTATATCATCATCACAGCTCATATACGTCCCATTGTTGGGTTCGAGCCTCCTCCACAATGAGAGCGAAATTGACTTACTATACCGCGCTAGTCCGACTTGTTAATATAGGGTTTTATTACGAGCTTTCCTTCTCTTGTACAGATGTTATATGGATATTATAATCCTTAGTCATCTTTACGACATCCACGGGTTACATTCAAGAGGGGTGGTAAATTGTATTCTTACTCCATTACCACACGAAGAATAATAGTATAGAGAATAGTATATATATAGTAAAAGAATAATTTGCGTTGGCGAATGATACGTCTTATGTGAGTTGATTTCGAACAAGTGCCAACAGCCCGCAGTCGATGAATCCCTTCACCATTTTTTTCTGCCGTTTTTCTGTCGTTATCCAAATCAAGTAGATGTAACTTAACAGTATATGAATTCAAAAGAATAAATTCTATATTACCATCCATAACACAGTATTAAAATAGTGTTTCAAAAATGTGTACGTCATTATCGTGCCGTACGACAATGTAAACGTGACTCGAGGGTGGCGTACGTGCGCGCGCGCACGTCTCGCCTCTAGCGCCGGCTCCTATTCCAACAGGAGATCGTTAAGGCGCCGCTGTTGCTATATCAGCCGACATTATTGTTTTAACTGCTGCCAAGTGTGATAACAATTATTTTACTTTGTATTTTATGTTTGACACTACATAAAATATAATCAGAGACATAAAATACAATTATAGAATAATGAAGATGCTTGAAGAAGACATACGTATTAACAAGACAATTAAGTGGTGAAATATTTATATAATTTTATGTACACATATATATATATACATAAATTTTATCTTTTTTTTTTCTTGTGTACGCGTGTATGTCACTGAACTCCTGAACGGCTGGACCGATTTTCGGTTGGAAGAATTTCTTTTATTTTATTTGAACAGAACAACGTCTGTTGGGTTAGCTAGTATAATATAAATCTATACCAATAAATAAAATTGGAGTGTCTGTTTGTAATGTCAAAATAATAGGCTTTTTTCATGCTCACACGGTTATTTGCACGACACCTATGCCTAAAATAGTGATTAAAAAAATTTTTGTTTGTCTGTCTGTTTGTTCCGGGTAATCTTCAAAACGGCTGGACCGATTTCAAAATTCTTCCAATGAAAAGCTATAATATCAGGGAGTAACATAGGCTATATTTTATCCCGGTATTCCCACGGGAACGGGAACTACGCGGGTAAAACGGCTAAAACCGAAGCGAAGCGAGGGCGGGTTGCTAGATTATTTACATAATCAGTTTGTGCGTAAAGACTATTTTTTTATTTTTGCAATATATGCTGTCAAATGCATTGTAATAGTGGCATTCAGTCTTCATACTACTCCGAGAGGTGCAATAAATTGTAATAAGTTTTGTAATAAATTTCAGTATTATAAGTTTACAAGGTTTCAAAAACTCTATGTTTATTATCAACATCCCAGCTGAAATACGCCCCACTATTGGGCTTGAGCCTCCTCCACCACGATGCTATATGCATACTATATCCCTTAGTCGTCTTTTAAAACACCTATGAACAATATTATGGAGTAGTGAATTGTGTTTTTACTGGCTCGCCATGCGGAGAAAGCAAATTGTAATTATTTGAAATAACTATATAGTCGTGTGATAACGGAATAAGAATACAATTCATCACCCCCTCTCTTACCCGTGGCTGTCGTAAAAGTCGACTAGGGGATATAAAATCCGCGGATGACTGGACCGGGGAGTTACCGTCCGGTCATTCTCGAACTTGCCCCGAGACTGCCAGTCCCCTCAGGACCTGGGCAGGCCCCCACCATAACAGTAACTGATTGGAATAGACTAGAGTCCGGACTCAAGTCTAAATCCACCAGTCACTTAGATAGGATCCCCGCCGACATTAAATCCCCGGAGGACACAATGACGGCAATCGACTGTCTCGCAAGTCACGTACAATCATTAATTAATGATTGTTCGCGGCAAGTACCAGCAGCGAGCGATCACGGCTGGCGCCTGCCAGACGACGTCCGCGACCTTCTGAGACAGAAGAATGCAGCCATACGTGCCTACGACCGTTACCCCTGCGAGGGAAACCGCATACGTATGCGTTTCCTGCAGAGGACGGTCAATTCCGCAGTAGCAGAAGTCCGCGAAAAGAGATGGAACACCACTCTTAGCGAACTAGAACCTAACCATCAAGCCTACTGGCAACTCGCCCGATCCCTTAAGAAAGACATAGTCTCTACTATGCCTCCTCTAAAGAGACCCAACCTCCCCCCCGCCTTTGAGGACGAGGAGAAATCCGAATACCTGGCCGACAGCCTAGAGCATCAATGTACGCCAAGTACCACATACCCCGATGCCGAACAGGACGCCCACGTCGATAGGGAAGTGGTGTGGCGAGCCTCTCTCCCACAACCGCCGCTAGATACTGAATTAGGTAGGGACGACGCCCCAAGTCAGCCTATCCCAGCAGTCACCATAGATGAAGTAGCTTCGATCGTCAAGGGACTACTCCCTAGGAAAGCCCCCGGTTCGGACGGCATAACCAATAGAGTTGGTACCTAGGCGTCACCCTTGACAATCGTCTCAGCTTTGCTCGACACATAACCACTGTGCGCTCGCGTGTAGCGTTCGTTATGGGTCGTTTACATAACTTACTCAACCCAAAGAGTAAGCTGTCGCTCAAATGCAAAATCCGTCTTTACACTGCCTGCATACGCCCCATCATGTTGTATGCCAGTGTAGTATTTGCTCACGTTAGGCCACACAGGATCCATAGGCTACAAATACTTCAGAATAGGTTCATGCGTAAGGCTACGGGCGCACCGTGGTTCATACGCAATGCCGATCTCCACATCGACTTGCACTTGCCGACCATCAGGCAATATATGAAACAGTGTGCCCGTAGATATTTTGATTCTGCCACAACACACCCCAACCCCTTAGTGGTCGCTGCGACCAACTATATCCCGTCCCGCATCTCGAAGGTCACTCGACCGAGACTTGCTCTCGACGAGCCCGACGACGAGATCACGATAGCTCAGAATACAGCATACACGGCCCGCGAAGCTGCAACAAAGAAAAGACCACGGTTCCGTCCTCGCCGTCGAGGTGCGAAACCGTGCCGCGCAAAAATAAGTAAATCTAAAGTGGGACCTCCCACATTGCCCTCAGCAATGCCCCAAGCCGAGATTCGTACCCCACAGGGGGTGCCCTTGGGCCCCCGCTGCTTAAATTTTTTGGGTTGAGAGCCCTCAGCGCTCACCACTAGTCCGCGTAAGGGTGTAACAGCCATCTGAGGCTAACACTCCTTGTCATACAAAAAAAAAAAAAAAAAAAAAAGACCGGGGAGTTAGACCGTTACCCGTCGAGGGGCCGATCGTACGAGGAAAGACCGACGTCCTCCCCGAGGGGTAGATGGGAAGATACTCCTCAGGGGGTATTCCGTCGGACCGACCACTGACGTCAAGTCACCCTGCTCCGGTGGTCGGTCCAATGACAAAGGCGACGTGTCACGGGTGGGTTATGGGGGTGCGTGCTTACGCCTCTCTGTCGCTCCGGACGGAGTGGTGCAAGGAGCGCGCCGACCGTAACCCAGCACCAAAAAAAAAGGAGATTTAAAATGCAGATAAGATCGCTGCAAGAGTAGGAAACTCGAAATGAAATCCTATGCCAGCACGTCTAACCAATCCCGCCGAGATGCCGACCGCGTGAGAAAAGACCGACGTCCTCCCCGAGGGAGAGAGAGGTACACTAAATAAGGGGTATTCCGTCGGGCCGACCACTGATGACAAGTAACCCTGCTCCGGTGATCGGCCCAACGACGAAGGCGACGTGGTGTTCACGTGGGCTGTGGATGTGCGTGCTTACACCCCTCTGTCGCCCCGGACGGAGTGGTGGGAGGAGCGCGCCGACCGCAGCCCAACACAAAAAAAAAGCACCTCTAATCAGCGTGGTATAGTAGGTCAATTTTCCTCCCGTTGTAGAAGAGACTCGAGGCCAGCAGTGGGACGTATGAGGGCTGCAATGATGATACATATGCAAATTAGAAATTAATTCCAGATAAAGAATTCACAATGTAATTTCTACACGTATTTATTACTTACGTTAATAGGTGTGTAGATACTGTATACACAATGTGGCTTATCATGCTTTCATTCATAAATATTATACGCAGAATATTAATTGTTATAATAAATTGACGCCGAGAAGTTATATTGCAGTTTCAAAGGTTATCGTAATGTTTTTTAGAGTGATTTATTCGTAGGTCAATAATTCTACACGGCGTTTCGTACAATGTTCCAGTGACTGTTGACCTAGCGTCATACTCGTATGTCAGAGAAGTACGTAATACCAAGAGAATTCTTGGTATCACTTTCGAAATTATATATTGTAGAATAAAATTGTATATTTAATAGTTAACTCGTGATTCGGTATTGCTTGTGGGATCACGTCCAACCATAATATTTTGCATTATACTTTATTTACAAAGAATTATGTTAAAAAAATATTTTAATTCTGAACACTTACTGAACATGTATACATTTTTAAATAAAAATAAGTCATTAAAGAAATAACAAGATACCTGAATTTCTCGTCGGACTTTATAATGGCGGACGCGTTACAGTCCAATGGTAATTAGATTAATTAAAAGTAATATATTCAAATAGACAACATGTACGTTGAATGAAAAGTTTTGCCGAGGGATTTATACATACATATTCACTATTTTATCACTCTATCTATCTGGCACTATTTTTAACAAGAGTAAAATCTAATTTATTAATATTTCATTGTGGAAGAAATTCGATCCTAGCAGTGGAACGTATATGAGCCGAGATGATGATGATAATATTATCTAATATATATTAATAATAACAGAAATCAAATTTGAACCTATTATTTATCAATATAAAATCTGCGGTTGGATGCAGGCGGCACAGGACCGCACTTTGTGGCGAAACATTAAGATTAAGATAGATAAAATACATTTATATAAACGTATGATAAAGTATTTTAGAGATGCCTTGTTTTTTATATATTATATATATACTAATATTATAAATGCGAAAGTAAGGATGTTTGTTTGTTTGTAACGCTTTCACGCTTAAACCACCGAAACGATTTCAAAAATTCTTTCACCAATGGAAAGCTATAATATCAGGGAGTAACATAGGCTATATTTTATCCCGGTATTCCCACAGAAACGGCAACTACGCGGGTTTAAGCGACTGAAACTGAAGCGAAGCGAGGGCGGGTTGCTAGTTATACATACTAGTTAACCCAACAGACGATGGTCTGTGCAAATAAAATAAAAGGAATTCTCCTTGAAATCGATCGCAACGCCTTCTACCAGATCTCATTGCGAATCTAAACCATTCTCGAAGCCCCTTGAACACACACGAAAGTTTCATCAACATCGCTCCAGTCGTTTAGGAGGAGTTCAGTGACATACACACGTACGAAAGATAAGTGTAAGCACATCTGCCTCATATAATCTAAATGCCATAATAGATGTTCTAGGAAATATCCAGTGAATGTGGAGCACTGATCGAGGCTGTTTCGAAAATAACATTTCAATTAATTGGACAGATGTCGAGATAACTATTCATTTAGTATATGAAATTATCGGCAGCGATTCTGAGAACTAATAAATATTATTATAGAGAAATGTATTTATTTATTTGTATTTACTGACAACAATTCCTTGAAAGTGAATTGATTATATTAATAACTCGCAACTCGTCCTCGCTTCGGTTTCAGTCGCCCTACCCGCATAGTTCCCATGGGAATATCGGGATAAAATATAGCCTAAGTTACTCCTTATATAGATAGCTACCTGGTAGTAAAATATTATCAAAATCAGTCCAGCCGTTTTGAAGATTACCTCAAACATACAGACAGACAGATAAACATTTTTTAAACTGTATTTTAGGCATAGGTGTCGTGCAAATAACCGCGTGAGCATGAAAAAACACCAGTATTTTGACATTATAAACAGACACTTCAATTTTATTTATTTGTTTGGATTACATAAAATTTGTCTCGTAAAAACTGTATCCACGCTATAAATTTGTATAAAATTCATAAATGGTCACAAATCTCATTAAAAACAATACTTTCTGTATTTGAAGTTATTAATGGAATTATAAAAATACAATTTCAAATGTAATGTTTCAATTATATCTGTATTCGAACCATAGTTATTATATAAAAGTTATTTCTGTCCGGTCATGAATTAATAATATAACCATTAATAATTCACCACTTCTTAATTTCTCGCCCGTGTCGTTAAAAACGACTAGCGAGTCTGTCTGTAAATGATAGCAAGAGAAGGTTAACTCCAAACCAATTTACCTCATACTGTGAAAGAGGTTCTTTGCCAATAAAAATAAATAAAAAATCGGTGTATCATATATACGTATTGTACCATAGGCTAATTAATCCGAAAATATCTTTACTAATATTATAAATGCAAAAGTAAGTTTGTTTGTTTGTTGGTTTATTTGTATGTTTGTTACGCTTTCACTCTTAAACCACGGTACTGATTTCAAAAATTCTTTCACCAATAGAAATCTATAATATCAGGTAGTAGGCTAGTAAGTAGGCTATATTTTAGCCCGGAATTACGCGGGTAAGGCGACTGAAACCGAATCGAAGCGAGGGCGGGTTGCTAGTAAGCTAATAAAATCTTTATCTAGTACATAAATCAATATAAAAAATCAGGTAATATTTTACATCATATACACAATCTCACCTCATTAAATTTATCGCTTCAATCTAGTTTTATTAATGACATAAATATTTTTAAACATAATCTATTAAAAATATAAGATTAACATAATTTAATGGAATATTTTAAGCGTTGTTGCTTACGTAGTCATGAACATAATATTGTCTTATCAAAGTAATCATTATTACGATAAAAATGATAAGAAAGGTTAATAAGTAATGTCTTGTATTTTAATTTCTTAATTAAAAATAAACCTGGCCTTAACACTTTAATGACGTTGAAAGATAAAAAGAACAGCATAGCGACGGCTGTTCGTGGCGGGATTTATATTACGGAACCACAGACCATACTACAGACTTAGCTGACGCAAATCAACCGCGGCGCTTGCTAACCGTTAGTGATTGCCAGACATCTGCATACTGCATTCTTATCTCAAGGTCGTTGGCATTTAAGATATTCTAATATTTTTTTATAGATCGTGTAGATGGCGGCATTATATCGCGTCGCATGTTAGAGATTCAATGCCTTCACAGGATTTAAATATTTGTGATCGTATCTCCATTCGATGCGTTGATATTAATTACAGGTTTGCGAATTGCGTGCCTTTTTCCGAAAAGATTTTTGATAAATGGTTAATATTTATTTTAAGTGTCTTAAAAATAATAGCAAACGGTATTCATATGATATATACTGCGTCACATTTATCAGATTTAATTGATGTAGTATTTGAATACGAAAAAGAACAAAACAAATATTTAATAGAAGAATGAGAATAATTTGAAAATATATTGTAAAGTTTCATAGTTATTGTAAAGTCTATAGCTATTGAAATACAGCGTTAAGGTATATACGAAGTAAACAATTAATACCATCAAAAACAAGACTTGTAAAAAAAAGCCAAGCCTCGTAACTGAGTTCTTCTACCATAAAAATTTGTGAGATCCATGTTATACCAAGTCGGTTAACTCATTCAGTCTCTGCCTAAGGGACCTTTCTTCGTAAGTTATTACGTAAATAGCTAACCTAACAACTTCTTATAGTGACTATATCAATATTAAAGATCTTTTATGTTTTAAATAAACAGAATGACTTGGCAATCGCATGAAAACACACCTCACAAGTAATACATATTATATTAAATTGTACTAAACATAGTGCGATTGCCAAGTCAATCTATTTATTTAAAACATAAAAGATCTTTAATATTGATATAGTCACTATAAGAAGTTGTTAGGTTAGCTATTTACGTAATAACTTAAGAAGAAAGGTCACTTAAGCAGAGACTAAATGAGTTAACCGACTTGGTATAACATGGATCTCACAAATTTTTATGGTAGAAGAACTCAGTTGCGAGGCTTGGCTTTTTTACAAGTCTTGTTTTTGATGGTATCTCATTTCTTTTTGTAGATAGACCTACTTATTTGCCTTTCCGGTACTTTCTCCTTCTTGAATACCAACAAAGGATTTTCTTAGAGCACACTATCTGAAAATGAGACATCTCTCCTTTCCGCTTGAGTCAATTCTACCTAAACTAAGCGGAGAGATGTGGAAATAAAGAAATTTGATTGGTTTTTCGAAACATATCTCCTCTAGTCTCCTTTCCGCTTTGATGGCAATCGAGCCTAATGATGGCGTTCTTTCTTTCAGATAAATTTGAGGCAATTTAGTTTGCTTAATACTTTCCGTGTGGTGACGGAGTACGAATACAAGTCACCACTCCCTCTCTTGCCCGTGGATGTCGTAAAAGTCGACTAAAGGGATATCCCTTAGTCGACTTTTATGCATATAACATCTATGCAGGAGAAGGAAAACTCGAAATAAAACCCTACACCAACCTGTCTGACCAGCATGGTATAGTAAGGTCAACTTCCCTCCTATTGTGGAGGAGGCTCGAGCCCAACAGTGGGACGTATATGAGCCGAAATGATGATGATGATGATGATGAATACTTTGGGAGATTTTGGTACAATTTCATAAGACACGTTCCACTCTTGCTTTTTCATTAAGTTGATTGAACATTTTACAAGTTATCTTTGAACATTATTATATCTAGGTATCTGTCCACACCTATTATGCCAATCATCATTGAGCCTATCGCCGTGCACTGTAGAACATAGACCCCCTCATGCTTCACCATAAAGTGCGGTACTGTGGCACCTGCATCCATAGACGCTCCAGGGTAACAGAGTTGCCAGGACTAGAGCTCATTTTTCTTCGCCTTATGAGGAATAATGACGTAGTCGCCACGTTTGATAGGCGGGTTGGTTTCGCAGTGAGATATCATACATTTCCCCGGCGAGAGCTGCTGCCCACTCTCCTCCCTGTTGAATCATTTTTTAAATGACAACGCCTTGCACTAAGGGAATAATAATCCTTATCGTGTGGGGGACTTTACAAACATATAATTCAACATCGCATCATCATCGCCGCCCTCATATGTCCCACTATTGGGCTCGGGCCTCCTCTACAATGGGAGGGAATTTAAATCACTATACCATGCTGGTCAGACATGTTGATATAGAGTTTTATTTCGAGAATTCCTTCTCTTGCATAGATGGTATGTGCATATTATATCCCATAGTCGTATTATACGATATCCACGGGCAAGATAGAGAGTGGTGAATTGTATTCTTACTTCGTCACCATACGGAAACAACAGACACAAATTACATTCAGACTCAGAACAACAATTTGTGGATCGTACAAGGTGTTGTCTTGCATGGGATTCGAACCCGCGACACTAGCACGGTTCGTTGGTATCTTAACCACTACGTCATCTGCGCAGTTTTTAGCCGGTTGTTGCGATTCCCATAGAGAAGCAATAATGGCGACAAATGTATTCTTATTTTTTACAAAGTTATATTTCATTAACTGCAAATGTAACTTTGTAATCCTATATATTTATATGAGTTTACAAAATTATTTATGCAGTTAGTGTATCTCGGAAACTGGATGAAAATTATAATGTTTCATAATTTTTCCTTCATTTATACACTAAACACTAATTGCATTCTAAATTTGAATCGTCTATGTCTACTAGAAGTGCCACTTTAATATTGATGATCGGTCAGTCAGTCAGTGAGTGACAAAATTACGAAATTTTGACTAGTTATAATTCTTAAACTATTGGTTCAAATTGAATGAAATTTGAAATACACAATGTGTGTACAATGCCTGCTAGGTTACTAAAAATTCAGGTTTCTAGCTATATTAACAACGAAGTTATAGGGGGTCGAAAATGGCCTGAATGGCTTCGAGAAAAGTATGTTACGGCAGTGTTGCGTTTTGCCCGACATTTTTTTGCTCGACTTGGCGGGGGCACTGCGGTGCCCCCAGACAATAAAGTTTTCTCTTTTGAAAAAAAAAAAGCACCGTTTTGTTGGTTTTCGTTTATATCTTTTTAATTCATCACTTGTGTATTATCCAGCCCGCCATCATATGTCACAACGTGATATCTTCTTTCCATCTTGATAACTTCTTACCATTTCTTTTATATCCTGATGAAACTGTTCACTTTGTTCTTCACTATAGTCGCCTAGATTTTTTGACAATCAATGAATATGAGACATCTAAAAAATTAATTTTTAGATTCATATTACAGCCTAAATGTTTATAGGTGTTTAACATTTCCCGTACAATATTTTTATACTCAGTATCTTTAGTGAATGCGTTGAAGCATATGAAGTTAGGTAAAGCTGCGAGATATGACAGGGTGTCGGTCGAAATGCTGAAAGCTGGCGATGGCATAGTGGTGAATCTGTTGTACCGCCTTTTCAACTTATGCTGGAGGAAAGGTCGAGTGCCAGAAGACTGGTGCAAGGCTGTCATCGTGCCGTTACACAAAGGAAAAGGGTCGCAACAAGACTGTGCCAACTACCGCGGAATAAGTCTTCTCAGCGTCGTCGGCAAATTGTATGCAAAGGTACTGATAGAGAGAGTTATAAAAGAGACGGCTGAAAGAGTCTGGGATGTGCAAGCAGGATTCAGAAAGGGAATGGGATGTACGGATCAGGTCTTTTCCTTGCGTTGCATAGCCGAAACGTTTCTGGCGAAGAGTCAGAAGGTCTATTGCGCGTTCATAGATTTGGAAAAGGCCTATGATAGAGGGGTGAGGAATGAGTTGTGGTCAGCATTATCTTTGCATGGGGTGAACAGCAACCTGATACGGGCATTGCAGTCTCTCTATGAGAACTCCAGTGCCTGCATCAGAATCGAAGGGACGTACACTGAATGGTTTAGTATCCAAAAGGGTATTAGACAAGGTTGTGTTGCGTCACCATGGCTGTTTAACCTATTCATGGATAATTGCCTGACTGATTTAAAAGAGAGTGAATACGGACTGAGAATGAATGGGTTACTTGTCAAATGTCATCTCTATGCTGACGATCAAGTCCTACTTGCTTCGTCGGTGGATGAGTTGCAAGAGATGGTAACAGTAATGCATGATGCTTTTGAAAGAAAGGGAATGAAAATTAACGTAAAGAAGACGAAAGTTATGGTATTTGAAAGGGGCGAATGTATGACGGAGTGCAAGATACGCATAGAAGAGGAAATATTAGAACAAGTACAAGAGTTTGTATATTTGGGATCTACTTTTGCGAGAGATGGTAAATATGAAAATGATATTGAAAGAAGAGTATGTAAGGGCAATATGGTGAATAGTGCTTTACACATCTTTATGGGCAGCCAGAGCCTCTCTAAAAAGGCTCGCCTGGCTGTGCATTGGGAAGTCCTTGTACCAACCCTAACGTATGGAAGTGAGAGCTGGGTATGGCAGAAGAAACATGAAAGTAGAATAAATGCTGTGGAAATGAGAGCATGATTGGTGTAAAACTGAGTGATAAAATTAAGAACAGTGTAATCAGGGAACATTGTGGTATGAATGTTGATGTAGTGACAAGGATTGAGAAAGGTATGTTAAGTTGGTTTGGACATGTAGAGAGAATGAATGAAAGGAGATTAACAAGAAGAATTTATAAGGCGAATCTGGGCGGAAGTGTTGGAAGGGGAAGACCAAGGCGGACGTTTCACGATCAAATCGGGGACGTCCTTAAGAAAGGCCAGGTTAGAAGTACCCTAAACCGAAGAATACGCATGAAGAGATTAATGAATGTAGAGGAAGCGAAATTAGTATGTCAAGATCGTAGCAAGTGGAGGGAAGTGGTCTCTGCCTACCCCTATGGGAAAAAAGGCGTGAATATATGTATGTATCTTTAGTGTTGTCTAGAAATTTAAATACGACACTTTTAAAGTCATGCCAGGTATTTCGTTCCAAAGGTGTCATCACTTTTTCAAATTCTATATCCCTAATCAGTTTTTAGATGTCAGGCGCCGTGAATACATGTTTGTGATGAATTTATTGAATAAGCTTTGCTATCGCGGACCTGTGTTATGGGTTTCTGCTTGTAAAGTAACTTACTGTAATACATTTATTTATAAGTGTATGATGGTATATTTTTAACGACTGCATAGTTGGCGGAGTATATTAATACAGACCTTGCTTGTCGAGTATCGTGGATTGGATCCACACTCAGGACAATCCTTTGATTAGTAAATCACAAAAGATTCTTATGAATTTGGATGTAATTTGGGTCAGTTAACTATTTAAATTCGTTGAAAAGTTTCCTCCCTGACGCCCTTCCCGGGCCGTTGCCCTGCCCGGGCCATCACCCTTAAGCAGCTAGGCTCTCTGCGGGTGACGGACTACTGCAGTCACCCACGGTCTCGGCTAGGGTACAAGGATCGATCCCCTACTGCGAGGTGTTATTTTTTTTATATACAATCTGCTGCAACGTGCAATTGTATCTGTAATATTACTTAAGAGTTATTGTAGTTCGTTATAAACATTATTATTAGTTAAACCCAAGACGTTGTCGGGCCGATACTGTTGCCACTTATCGAACACAATTCTAGTAATCGTACTGCTATAAAAATTACCTGATGGAAATATTGAAGGTAAATTGCAGGAGCTTACATCCAGGGATTAGATGATGAAAAAAATATGTTATAAACCAAAATGAAAGCAAGGTGATTTTCAAAGATTGATTATCATAATTATCATAACTCATATACGTCCCACTGCTGGGTTCGAGCCTTCTCTACCATTGGAGGTAATTTGATTTAAGATACCAACCTACCATGGCAGTGTCACGGGTTCAATTCCAATACCGGACAATCTTTTGTGTGATCGACAAATTGCTCTAAGGCTGGGTGTAATTTGTGTCCGTCATTTAAATGTTTGTGAGGTTCCTTAGTGGAGTGTGTAGCTCGAAATTGATAGTTTGTAGAATGAATAGAAAAAGAAGGATATGCAGGGTCACTCGAACATCCTTTTTTGAGCTTTAGGCAGCAAACTATGTTGTCGTAGTATCGCCCTTGCGCGGTCTGTTACGCGATTGACTAGGGTGGATTTTTTATTGCTGTGTTGGCAAACAAGCAAACAGCACATCAAATGGTTAGTGATACCGCTCATGGACTTTGGCCTACCGTGAAGAAAGTAAAGGGAGTATGAACGTAGCATTCTACGTTACCAAACCTCATTATTCTACATTACCAAACCTCATTATTCTACATTACCAAACCTCATTATTCTACGTTACCAAACCTCATTATTCTACATTACCAAACCTCATTATTCTACATTACCAAACCTCATTATTCTACGTTACCAAACCTCATTATTCTACATTACCAAACCTCATTATTCTACATTACCAAACCTCATTATTCTACGTTACCAAACCTCATTATTCTACATTACCAAACCTCATTAGGTTTGGTAATACTAAAGGCATCATCAAAATCTACCACACGCAAACGCCCTCAGAAAAGTTGGGCTTCCGGCTCTCTCGCTCTGGACATACCTGTCCGTAGCATTAGATGGACGTCTGTCGAGGTTTTTGATTCATGACGTAAGAATAGTAAAGCGCAAACCCTCGAGCTAGCCACCAGCCGATGCTACAGCAGTGAAACAAGTCAGCTTGAAACATTTTCTTCCTGACACGCTCCACCGAGTTTTTACGCGAGATAACTGCCAGGTAGAACATGGTGACCTCCTACCAGTTCCTGACCTGTCGTCTATGATCTAAGTGATGGTCGGCAGCTTCGGCAGTGATACTTGCGATGAATTCACGGCGCTGCTCTACCCAGGCCACACAGACCTCAAAAATTTGTCTGCTGTGTCTTAGCTGGAATCACAATTGTGGGAGGGCTTCGTGTATTTCCATCTTAAGACCCACGGAGAGTTCTGGTCAAAGCGCACACCTGCTCGGTCGACATGGTACGGTATCCGAGCGTAGCCCTATACACCATGGCTTTCTGCGTATGCCAGACGAAGGTTCTACGACAAGTGGAGAAGAACTCGCCCACGCAGGTATACCGTAAAGGTCCGTTGATCAAACGTATAGCCGTCAACATGTAACACCGCGTCAACGAGCCGAGGAGTAAATTGATAAAAATGCTCCTGAAGTCCCGACGTTTCTAACACTTTGCAGCGTTCATGGTCACGGGTAGTCAAACGCGATAAAATCCATAGTTTTATTTACAATGTGTAATACTCGCCTAAACATCAGAAATCATTAAGCAAATCATTCGTTTTATATAGGGACACTCTAAGCGACAGCCTGACTCATCGAATCACCACCGACCTCGCACCAGTCCGTCCGGGGCGACAGAGGGGCGTAAGCACGCACACCCGTAACCCACCCGTATAGCACGTCGCCTAGGTATAGACCTCTGCGCCCGCCAACGGCGCCCTTCAGTGACTGCATTGATGACAACGGACCACAGCCATAGAAAGGCTGCGATCGCCTGCCAGATAGAATTGGTCTGATCGAGAGAACCTCGCTAAGGTGCTGGATGATGCGGGCAATCAGGATCCTCTACAATAGCTTGCTTACATCATCCAGAGCAACACGGTGCACCTGTAGAACCCTGTACACACTACACAGTTATTTGTAATTGCCTCTGCCGTACATGATTCCTACGCAGACGAAGTCGCGGGCAAAAGCTAGTCTTCCATAAATTACTAACTACTTATACATAAATAATATAAAATTGAGTAATTAACTTTGACACCAAGTATTTCTTCTAAGCAATCTATGAACGTAGGCCATATTAGTGTTGTAATTAAATGTATTTACATTTAGAACAATATGATCTCGAACTTCAATTAAAGAGGTCTTACGCTGAAAACAAAATTAATTATCGTCATAGACATATTGACATATTGGCAATGGCCGTACATAATTATAAAATGACATTGACACATTTTTGGAGTTTTTTTTTTAACTAATATATCTACTATATACTAGATTTAATATTTATTAATGGTTGTGAAATATCGCAAAGGATCAAAAACAAGCGTTAAGGCTGACGTCATAGTTCTAGGATGTAGTCTGCCAGGCATGATTATAGCAAACAAACTAAAGAAAAAATTTGGTAATACTATGGACATAGTTGTTCTGGATCTCGCGGGCGTTTCTAGGGTGTTTTCTAAATGCAATGTTGCATTTCAAGATGATACAGTTGGTCACGGTGAATCTGAAAGTTCAGATGATAATGAAGATAGTGATAATTCAATACAGAAGTCGGAAAAAAAGAATTTGTCTCATGAATGTACTAAAACAGATTGTATTGATACCGTAGCTATGCATTACCTCCTCAAATATGCCAGTGAGTTCAAAGTTCCCTTACCAGCTGCAATAATCAATTCCACAGTTGAGACCTCTGCTTTAGACAAAATATTCCAATACCCCAATGGAGAAGCCGTTCCGTGCAAAAACAGTTTCAACGAATTTAATTACTTAAACTTTTTAGAAAAGTTTGAATTGCATCAGTATCAGAAACTTTTAGACAATAATATGAAACGCCTATTTCATGCAAATTTATTTGGTAATTTACTAGAAAGAGATAGATTACTATACTATGATCAGACAACTATGGAAAAGAGTATTTGTGATGCATTATTATTTTCAACTTCGAGAGAAATAATGAGAACCACAGTCAAATTAGTGTGTGGTGCTCCTGCGAAAAGGGTATCACTTCTTTTTTATCTCCATCAATGCTACAGAACCAGTGGTACCAAGCATCATATAGATGGTAAAAACATAAGACTTCGTGAAAAACTTCTGGGTTACTGTAGAAAACGTTTAACTATCCAACTTCAGGCTGACATAGCTGATATAACTCTACCTGCGAAATCAATCAAAAATATTCGTGCTCATTCAGAATGCGATGCTGAACAGGTTATTCTCGAAACTATGATGGGTGAGACCACTTATGTTTGTACTTTACTAGCTATGGCTTTAAAACCTGATCAATTACAAGCTATTCAAGTTGATAATAAGTTATTGACGGATAAAGAGGCAAAAATCACCAAAAGTTTAAGTTCTGGTAAGGCCAAAAAGTTTTTAATTCAATACGAGGATAATTTTTGGGTAACTAAGGGACTCAGTGGTGATATTTTTAGTACGCGCGGTCCCATAGTATGGGCGATCGAAAAACCAAGTCTGTCATTTACTGGAAGTATAGAAAAATATGCTGGAATTATGGGCTATTTGATGGTAAAAGATGAGGTAAACTTGGAGGATTCAAGAAATGCCGTGATACAACAGCTTAAAGAACTACTTGGGGAGGAAGCTGGATCGCCTGTAAGCTACAGGGAAACATCTTTAGCTGATATCTTTATTCCACGGTGCGGTGATTATATTGGTTTACGTTTATTAACTAGCCAGGCGAGTCCTAGAGGCTTAGAGTGGGGTGCTTTGGATATATTTGCTGAAGGAGACCTGACAGCTGCTTTGGAAGCTGGACACACAGCGTATCTACATTTGCTTAGTTGTCTTCGGCCTCAGGCTCAGACCTTTGAAGATATTTCAACAACTGAATGTCCGACGTTGTTGGAAGAATCTCCATTCTCCTGGTGGATGGCCCACATTAACGTGCTGAACAGTATGAAAATCAGTATATACGCAACTATTTTGGTCTTAAGTATGAAATTGATCCATCATTCGTTTGTGAAAAAGTGACTTTAGGTTTTAATCTGTTAATTTTTGATGAATTTTATTTTAATGAAATTATTTTATTTCTATGTTTATATAACAGAAAAAATTATATATCTGTGGTTTATATATATGAATGTCTAGTAGATATATATTTTTTAACACTTAATAGAACTGATTTCGTAAAGTTTTAGGCAACAGATCTAGTTGGGAATTTATATTATTTCTAATTTGGACAAGACAGGCTTACATTAAAATTATAAGTTTGGACCGTGGAAAAAGTTATGATGGCTGTTTTACTAGGTAAATTTCATCATGATTTTTTTATCATAAAAAGAAGAAGAAAATCAAATCAAATAAGGAAAGGTCTCTATCCTCTGTTGATGATGATTCCTTCATCATCAACAGAGGATAGAGACCTTTTCTTAATCGTAACTATGGATTGAAACTATCCAGTTCTACAATATAATAACACCTCATACATTCCAATTGTGGAACCATAGAGGAGGGGCACGAAATTTTACGTGCATCTCTGATTATCCCTAATCATGAGCACGAGAATTATAAAGTATCGAATATGACTATTATTTTGCTCCAGATTATTGCCATAAAGTCAGTTTGAAAACTTGAGTTCGTCCAATTTTAGTATCTAAAACGCCTAATAGATTTTAATTATCAATTATTAATCTGTAGAATATGAATATATTACTTCAATCAATTTATTTATAGCTATAAAGTAATAACAAATTGATACTTAAAGACTATTATAATTTATTACGAACATTTTGATGTCATTATATAAAGATTCACGTCTCGTATCTTCCATGGACCTATAAGGGCACATGGACTGGAACACAGCACGGCCTCGGATACGCAAGGGCATGGTCAGACGAGCGGGTCAAGTTGTCTATATCTTAAAAGCGTGACGTGTGATAATGACATTGTTTAGGCTTTAGTCACGCATTTCTATTTAAAATTCCAAGTGAAGAGTATAAAAACCCTTATGATTACGTGTTAGAGATACATATGTCACTAACCTCCGCTTCCTCGTGGGAGATATAAAAACCAGCTCAAGGAACGCAATGGAAGTAGTCAGCAGTATTCCTTTAGGAAAATTATTACACAAACCATGGCCGCTAAATCACCAGCCATGCGTGGCGATTATGGTGGATATATTTTGCTCCATTAGGGAGGTCTGTTGCCAACTATGGATGACGTATTATTTTTACCATCAAATTTGCTTTCTTGCGCACTGTTTTAACCCATAAATTTCTCAAAATAAATAAGAAGGGGCATCTAATGGTCATCATCATCATCACAGTTTGTATACGTCTCACTGTTGGGCTTGAACCTTCTCCACAATGGGAGTGAAAATGACCACACTGGTCAGACGGGTTGGTATAGGGTTTTGATTCGAGTATTCCTTCTTTTGCATAGATGTTATCTACAAAAATCCTTTAGTCGTCTTTTACAACACCCACGGGTAAGAAAGATGGTGGTGAATTGTATTCTTATTCTGTCACCACACAGAAAATGGTCCTACTAAAACGATCCTAAAAATCTAATAATAATAAAATAAGAATAAAATTTGCTGCGAATGCTTGTATCGAGTGTTATTAATTCGATATCCACGGAAAACAATTCTTTGTCCAAATCTGCGTGCAATTAATTATATGTTTGTAAACTCTTCCCCAACAAAAAGGTTTCTCCCTTAGTTTCAAAGTCATGTCCATTTTAAAACAAGAATAATATTGTGCTAACAGTAGCCACATTTAATCCCATTCAAACAATTTTGAATTAGAAAATCTAACCTTAAAAATATTGAAGCGCCTAGTAATTTTTAAAAACTATAATGCTGTTCGTATTTTTGCAAACACAAAATTAAAAGGCGTTTATTTTGTTATGAGTTTTATTTTCAATATATCATTTAGTTTAAAAGGTTGATGCTGCAAATAGATGGTGATTACCACCAACAATAGATTATATTATCAGGTACGATGATAAAAACTAAAACGTGGCTAAGCTAAACGGTGCTCTATTCTTGTACCATTTTTGATTTAAGATAAAAGAATGATACATTTTCTTCAGGAGTGGGCCATGGTCAGAACACCCGCCGCCCAGCTCTGCCCGGGACGACGGTATGGGCGATCTTTCTGAAAAAGACCAATTCTTGAATCGATTCTAATTGTCATCCAAAGAATCGATTCACAAGAAAGTTGAGGTCTGAAGGATCGAATCCCGATTAATCGATCTATGAATCTTTTTTTTGGACGGGCTTGTGATGATCCTTTTTTTGTGTCTAGGCAATCAGAAAATATTATTAATATTAATCTTATAATATAGTATAAAATACTAACATACTTAGTATCGAATGGGCAGAAAAAAAACGAATGACAATTTTCTAGGGTTTTTTTTTTGGGGGGTGGGTTGCGGTCGGCGCGCTCCTCGCACCACTCCGTCCGGGGCGACGGAGGGGCGTAAGCATGCACACCCGCGATGGGCTGGAGCTCGGCGCGGGTGACCGTGCTGGAGTCCCGGCCTGCGAGGTGCTACAAGTGCATGGCGGTCGGACACACTCGGCCGACATGCACTAACTGCTTTGACTGCAGCGACCTTTGTTTCCGCTGCGGTCAACCCGGGCATAAGGCGGCATCGTGCGCCGCCACTCCCCACTGCCCCGCGTGTGCGGCGGGCAATAGGCCCGCCAAGCACCGCATGGGGGGCAGGGAGTGCAGACCCCCGGCTTCGGCCCCAAAGGGGCGGAGCGGCCCGACGACCTCGGCCGCTCCCGCCCCTAGCGTGACCCGATCGCCCGCCAGCGTGGAGGAGGTAATGGATACGGCCCACTAATGGCGGCCGAATCTTACCACCTCCTGCAGGCCAACCTCAACCACGCCGCCGAGGCACAGGATGTTTTCCTGCAAGCCATGGCGGAGTGGTTGATCGGTGCAGCCGTAGCCGCGGAGCCGTACGTGGTGCCTGACCGGCCCAATTGGCTGGGCAGCAGTGACGGCTCTGTGGCAATCGTCGCCTCCACGTCGTGGCATTCCCCGCCCTTGCTGCTCAAGGACAGGGGCGATGGGTATGTCGCGGCGGAATGGGGAGAGGTTACGCTATTTGGTGTTTACTTCTCTCCTAACAGGAGCGCGACGGATTTCGGGGCCTTCCTCACCATCCTGGGGGCCTCGATATGGCGACTGGCACCGCGCCAGGTCTTCGTCATGGGGGACTACAACGCCAAGTCCATGGCGTGGGGGTCCCCCAGGACGAATGACCGCGGGAGGGCGGTCGAAGAGTGGGCGGCACTGGGCCTCTGTTTGCTGAACAGGGGCTCGGTGCAAACGTGCGTGCGGCAGCAAGGCGGGACGACAGTGGACTTGTCGTTCGCTAGCCCTAATGTCGCAGCACGTGTGAGGAGCTGGTGCGTGCAGGAGGAGGTTGAAACCCTATCCGACCACCGATACATCCGGATAGAGGTCTCCCGGACCCTCCTGCAGCCCAGCAGGGGTCACACGGCGGACGGAGCTCCCGCGTTTCCGCGGTGGGCTGTGGGTCGATTGGAGCGGGACCTGTTGGCGGAGGCAGCCATCGTTCAGTCGTGGCTGTCCTCACCGCCCCAGGCGGACGGGGTGGATGCCGAGGCTGGCCGCATCCGCTGTGCGTTAACGCAAATCTGCGATGCGGCCATGCCCCGTGTGCGGTCCCCTGGTGGTCCCGAGAATTGGCGGACCTTCGGGACGCGTGCATACGTGCCCGGAGGGCCTATACCCGCAGCCGAGCGCGCCACCGCGACGCTGAGCGGGAGGGCCAGCTGTACGAGGCTTACCGCAGTGGTGTGGTTGGGTGATCGGACCGGGGAATTGTCCGTCACCCGCAGAGAGGCTGACCGCGCGATGGCGACCGACGTCCCAATACGTCGAGAGGTGAGAGGTTACCCGAAAGGGTATTCCGTCGGGCCGACCACTGATGACAAGTCACATCTGCTCCGGTGGTCGGCCCAACAACGAGGTGACGTGGGTACGGGTGGGTTATGGGCCCGCGCGCCGTCCTTTCATCGCCCCGGAAGGACAAGACCGCGCGTGCGCTTACCATAGCCCACCCATAAAAAAAAAAAAAAAAAAAAAAATGCACACCCGCGATGCACGTCGCCTTCGTCGTTGGGCCCACCACCGGAGCAGGGTGACTTGACGTCAGTGGTCGGCCCGACGGAATATTTGGGGTACCCTCCCATCGACCGACGTCTCCCCCTCAGGGAGGACGTCGGTCGGTCACGCCTACGCCACCCCAGTCGCCGGCGGCGACAATTTTCTAGGATAAAGGTTCATCGAATCGATTCAGTGCTTCGTATCGATTTATAAAATTGATTTTTTAGGCCTGAAAAATTGATTCTTCGATTAATCGATTTCAGATCGACCCCATGGCCCACCCGTGGAAAGTGTTAGAAGAATAATACTAAGATAATAAGCATATAAAACGGTTGATGGAACATCGTGACTATATGAAAAATAATCCTACCTTCATTCATTTATTACAGCTCATATACGACCCACTGCTGGGCTCGAGCGTCCTCCACAATAGGAGGAAAATTCACCTACTATATAAGTACCTCGCTGGTCAGACGTGTTGGTATAGGTTTTTTAAGTTTTTCTTCTCTTCCAAAGATGTTATGTGCATATTTAGGCCCTTTTTTGGGGTGAGTTACGGTTGGCGCGCTCCTCGCACCACTCTGTCCGGGGCGACAGAGACAGCGTAAACACGCACACCCGTAACCCATCCGTGACACGTCGCCTTCGTCGTTGGACCGCCCACCGGAGCAGGGTGACTTGTCGTCAGTGGTCAATATTTAGGCCCTAAGTCATCTTTTACGAAACCCACTGCCAAGAGAGGGGGTTGGTGAATTGTATTCTTACTCACCACTTGGAAAAACATACCTTTATTATGTTAGAAGAATATATGAAAAGAAGAAGACCGAAAACGTTGTATAGTAGCTTAATTCTTTTTCTAATGTAAAGAAAGCGTGAGTCCAACATTGGTCCAACATTAAGGTAACAAATGTTGATATTGTCACCGTTAGAACCTATTCAATAAAAGAAAAATTTTTCTACCATCCTTTTCTCTAATAAATATGCATTTAACTTCTTCTTTAACTATAGAAGAAAAGCACGATAGAACTTGAACGCCACTCTATAGTTAAAACCTGACAAAGCAACGGTAGAGGTGATCTTTTTTATCGCCAATGGTGGTAAACGAGCAAGCACCACACCTGTTGGTAAGTGGTCATGTCGTATATGGACCTTTACCTTACCAGAGACAAGCTAGAAAGAAAAAAAGAAAGAAAACTTATTTATTTCGATCTCATACTAATAAAACGGTACAAAATCTATATAAATTTCTAAAAATTATACTAACATATAACTTAAAAAGAAAAACCTATACTTAAAAATTATACTAAAATACATAATTAAAAACGAAAGCGAAGATATAAAAATTAATTAACACATAGTACATAAAGAGATCGAAAAAGGTCCTATATCAGCATGTGCTGCACCGAGACGGTGTAGCGCTGGTTTTCATATAGAACCATAGTGGTCTAGGCCACTGTTTACCATGCAGAAAGTGTTCTTCTAAATTCTTGTTCAAAGAAGGATATTTCATAGCACTCTGAAAATACAGCACCAGGTATTTCATTCCAGATCCCGAACCCACGTGAGAGAAAGGATTGCTGACAACGTACAGTTGAAGACCTTAAAAGTAAAATTCTCGAGGGATAAAAATTGATTAAAATCTAATAATTTGTGATGTTTACGCGAATATTACACATTTTAAATAAAACTACTTTACGGATTTTATCGCGTTTGTATATGATTTTTGATTGCCCGACGTTTCGAACACTTAGCAGCGTTCATGGTCACGGGCGGACTAAGATATCTTACGTCCAATAAGTCATCGTTATAGTAGAAAATTTATAATTATCTACCCGATACAGAAATTAGTTATTAAATATTGATCCACATTTTGATACAAATTTATTGCCAGTGTAAGAAGAAAATGATTCTATACTTATGAAAAAATAATGTTGTTTATGGTTAGTAATTATAGGAGGCGGCGGATCGCCTGCGCGAGGAGCGCAGCCTCGATGAGGAGATCCGCCGCCGGCGACTGGGGCGGCGCAGGCGCAACTACCTGCGCCTCATGCCGCCCTAGCCGAGGCCGCGGGTGACATGACCGGGGATTAGTCCGTCACCCGCCGAGAGGCCGACCGCGAGAGGAAAGACCGACGTCCTCCCGAGGGGGGGATGTCGGTCGATGGGAGGGTACCCCACGTAGGGGGTATTCCGTCGGGCCGACCACTGATGACAAGTAATCCTGCTCCGGTGGTCGACACAACGACGAAGGTGACGTGCATCGTGGGTGGGTTGCGGGAGTTGGGTGCTTACGCCCCTCTGCCGCCCCGGACAGAGTGGTGCGAGGAGCGCGCCGACCGCAACCCACCCCTAAAAAAAAAAGTAATTATTTAACATTAAAATTAATAGTATTTATATTTAAACAAAAACTCAAATACAAACGCGATAAAATCCGTAAAGTAGTTTTATTTAAAATGATTAAAATCTACTTTAAATAGAGTAACGCCGGGGGTATGGCTAGTTATTGTACAAACCCATTTAAGATTTATATAATGCAATATTTTTTTAACATCTATCTGAGAATAGCGCACGCTCTAACAAGGTTGTCAGCTTTATAAAAGAAAAATATTGTTAAAATGGAAAAAAGGGAAAGACTTATTTATTGCAATCTATTTTAAATATTTGACACTTTTTAGCTCCTTGTCCTTAAGACACCCCAAGTTTTTATATTGACGCGGAAGTACTTCCGCGATTGAAAAAGTAGATAGTTTAGCGGAATAGGAAGCGTTTTGTTTTTATTGTAAACGGTTCATTGATCACAAATGTCTCATTAATTTGTTTACTTATATTTAAATATTTAAATTCTTGCTTGTATAGCAACATTTTAAAGTACTTTTTACTAATAATGTATTAGAATTTAAACAATTTAATTCAATATTGATTTTATTTTCTTTAAGGCGTCTTGACGCATTGCGTCTTCATCATCTGGGTTGTCAGAAGGCTGGGGTTCGTCTCCATAATCAGCCAAATTATCGTTCACCATTATTTGAAAGAATCTCCTGACTTCTTGACTATGCTAATTCCTAATTACCGGATGACCAAATGAAGGATGAGCTTTCACGCTTTCAGCACAGATATCCATACTAATATTATAAATGCGAAAGTAAGGATGTTTGTTTGTTTGTTTGTAACGCTTTTACGCTTAAACCACCGAACCGATTTCAAAAATTCTTTCACCAGTGGAAAGCTATAATATCAGGGAGTAACATAGGCTATATTTTATTCCGGTATTCCCACAGGAACGGGAACTACGCCGCGGGTAAAGCGACTGAAACCGAAGCGAAGCAAGGGCGGGTTGCTAGTATGTAATAAAGCAATACTTTATTAAAATAATAATATTTTCGTATGCTGACGTATTAAGAATAGAATTCTCACCCCATCCTTTTCCACAGATGTCATAAAAGAAGAGTAAGGATTGTAAACACATGACATCACTATGTCACATAAGAAATCTGGAACTAAAACCTTAGCATGAGAGCCATCCATCCATTTTGAAAAAGTTCTATCATTGTCGTCATCATCGTGTCTTACCCAATTACTTGGGGTCGACACAATTCTCTTCCTCCTTACATATTACAAAAGTTTTTAGCAATAGTTTTATAATCAGCCACCTACCTGACGCGAATCCTCCTAGAAAAAGTAATTGTGGACTAGTCATCACATGGATTTGACCCAGGTCAGTATAAATAATATAATTGAAAAAGATAGGCCTTTTCAAATAGGAATAATTTCATTATCGGAACGCTTGGCAGATGAGGCAAACACTTCTGGTTATAAATTTCGCAGAAGAGTGCTGCAGCCCATTTGCCTGGTAACTCCGCAAGGTTTTACGATATATGCGTATCCTTAATCCGTGTGGTGCCGGAGTATGATTCACTCGTCCGTCTTCGTGTGGTGACGGAGTAAGAATACATTTCACCACTACCTTTATTGCCCGTGGGTGTCATAAAAATTGACAAAGCGAATAAAATATGCAGATAATTTCCCCAACTGTGGAGGCCAGCCCAACAATGGGACGTATATCAGCTGTGGTGATGATAATATCCTTACTAATATTATAAATGCGAAAGTATGTTTGTTTGTTACGCTTTCACGCTTAAACCACCGAACCGATTTCAAAAATTCTTTCACCAATCGAAAGCTATAATATCAGGGAGTAACATAGGCTATACTCTATCCCGGTATTCCCACGGGAACGGGCACTACGCGGTTAAGGCGACTGAAACCGAAGCGAAGCGAGGGCGGGTTGCTAGTCCTTAATATTGTGAGAAAAGTTTTAATTATGAATAATGAAGACTTTATAGGTACAGGAGGACCATAGAAAAGATGGAGGGACTGCATGAAGCATTACATGGATAGACAGGCAGTGTCTACAAAGATGACATCTTGTAGGGTTTTATGGAAGACGAGTACCTACGTTTGAAATTGATTCCCAAGTAAGCCAAAGGCGAAGGAGAGGAGACCGTGGATTTTGGGGCCGCGCGCCGCCTCTTCGTCACTCTGGATGGAGCTGGACGGCATGTGCGCTGATCGTAGCCCACCCCAAAAACAAAGTATTTAACTTGCGATCAGTTGCCGCTTATGGGATCTGGTCTAGTCACTCGTGCCAAGCTTGCCTATTTCCAAAAATATACATAAATGTTGACATTCCAATACGTAATATAATAAAAATTGTAAATCAATGGGTCAGTATTATACACGCAACATTGCAATATGGCGTCCATAATAATAAGTCATGCTTACACTTGCGCAAACACTTTCCATTCGTCACACCCAAATATACATGTATTGTATAACATTACAAATAACTATTGATACAATTTATATTGATATGTTTATTGACTCGTGCTGTATGACATCTACTACGAATACTACATTACATTGCTCTTCGGTGTCGTATAAGACGAGTAAGAACTTAATATTGATCTTCAAGTTCATGTTTTCCATGTGGTGACGGAGTAAGAATACAATTCACCACCGTCTTACCCGTGGGTATCGTAAAAGACGATTAAGCGATTAGCCGATAAGCGAAGAGTAAGAAAACTGGAAACGAAAATCACACGTCTCACCAGCGTGGTATCATCATCGCAGCCAACATACGTCCCACTGTTGGGCTCGGGCCTCCTCCATAATGGGAGGCAATTTGACTTACTATATACCATGCTGTTCAAACATGTTGGTATAGGGTTTCATTTCGAGTGTTCCTTCTCTTGCACAGATGTTGTGTGCATATTATGTACCTTAGTCGTCTTTAAGCCTCCTCCACATTAGGAGGGAAATTGAGCTACTTCTACCACGCTTTTTCGTGTGGTGACGGAGTAAGAATACTATTCACCACTCCTTATCTCGCCCGACGATATATACGACATCCAATGTCGTGTAACACGACTAAGAGATACAATAACGTTTGTGGAAGAGAAGGAAATCTCGAAATAAAACACTATACCAACGCGTCTGATCAGCGTAGTGTATTAGATCGATATCTTTCCTATTATGGAGAACGCTTGAGCCCAGCAGTAGGATGCATATAACGATAAATAACAATATTTATTTCGAGTTTTCCTCCTCTTGCACAGATATAACATCTGTAGCATGTTAGATCTCTTAGTTTTATGACATTCACGGGTAAGATAGGGAATAGGTATAATAGGTGGATTGTATTCTAACCCCGTCACCACATAGATAATCTATATTCATAATTTATGGTGTCTCTTAAATGATTTCAACAAAATGTTTATCGACACGCTTATTTCTCCTTAACTCAATTGTTTCAGTGAAACAGTTCGTGTGCCCAGAACAATAATAATTAGCTGACACTGTAATATCAACAGTCGAGGAATGATAACAATATTCATGTCAGGATTAAGTTCATTGCCCGAATTTGCTATTAATAACTGTTTCAAGCAGCTTCATTGGCGTGAATTACTTTCTTTACGAAAACAAATACTTAAACCCTATGATGACGGCATAATAAGCATATACTTAATATCTATACAAGAAAGAAAACTCGGCATAAAAGTTTATATCAACCCATCTGGCCAGCGTGGTATAGTAAGGTCTACTGGCTTCCTATTGTGGAAGAGTCTCGAGCCCAGCAGTGGGATGGGACGCGGTCGCAGCCTTCTGCGAGGCAGTGATCTTGCAGAAGCAGGCAGCGGGTCGCGCGCGCGAGGAGCGTAGCCTCGACGAAGCGAACCGCCGCCGGCGACTGGGGCGGCGCAGGCGCGACTACCTGCGCGTCATGCCGGCCTAGCCGAGGCCGCGGGTGACGTGACCGGGGAATTAGCCTGTCACCCGCCGGGAGGCCGACCGAGTGAGGAAAGACCGACGTCCTCCCCGAGGGGGGAGCCCGGCCGATGAGAGGGTACCCCAAATGGGGGTATTCCGTCAGGCCGACCACTGATGACAAGTAACCCTGCTCCGGTGGTCGGCCCAACGACGAAGGCGACGTGGTGTTCCGGTGGGTTGCGGATGTGCGTACTTACGCCCCTCTGTCGCCCCGGACGGAGTGGTGCGAGGTGTGCGCCGACCGCAGCCCACCCCAAAAAAAAAAAGCCCAGCAGTGGGATGTATGTATATAGGCTGCAATGAGCTGTTTCAAACCGGTTTACTTGCGTCAATTACATTATTTTCAAGAAAACAAATACTGTTCCGTGTGGTGACCAGTAAAAATATAATTCACTACCTCCACAGTCGCATCAGCGCTGTAATATTTTTGTAATGCAACTTATTTTTGTTTTTATTGCCAACGATGGCAAACGAGCAAGCAGCACACCTGATGGTAAGTGACACTCTCGCACATGGACCTTTGTAATACCAGGGACACAGCTAGGCCGTTGCCTACCGTGACGAAAATACTTTTCTTAAGCCTCGTTTAAAAGAGGACATGCCCGAGCGCTCGGGAAATACAGGAGCAAGTAGTTCATTCCAGAACCTTCACGTACCTGGAAGAAAAGATTGTCCGATCTGTTACACGGCACCACAAAGAAAGTCTAAAAAATTATTTAATATAATTATACAAATTTGATAAAATTAATTAAAAATTGTACACGAAATTGAAACGAGAAGGCGAGTTTACGAGATGGTGTATAATGGTAGACTGCTCGTAGTGCCCATGTCTAGGGATCTCGATCTGATCGCGGGTGGAAGTGCTGACGCGGCATCTCTCATCAGGATATATCTATTAGAATCGATTACGTAACAGATCATGCGATCGATTTTTCAGTATCCTATGTGTATGTCTTTGTAATAATTTCGATTATTTACCTTATGTTTTGGAAACAAAATAAATGTTTTTCTTTCTTACTTCTTTCTTTCCTTTTCTTACCTTGTGTCGTACGATAATAAGATTACAATTCATCACCCCTATCCTACCCGTGGATATTGTACCTAAAAGACGACTAAGGGACTTTTGCGACACAAGGGCAAGAAAAGTGATGGTAAATTGTATTCCTACTCCGTCACCACACAGAAGAGGGTGTTAACAGTCCTCGTTAAAAGAAGGCAAAATACTGCATATTGTAGGCGTAGTTGATGAAAAAACTCACATCAATTAAGAGGGCATAAAAAAGCAACCATAGATTAATACAGACGTAAAAAGATGAGTTTTAAGCAGTAAAAACTATTACTGAATCTCTAAAAACTTCGCCTTGTTAGCGACCATGGTTTTTACTGTAACAGTCTGTCGTAAATAAGTAATTATGGGACATTTATTGTTATTTTTTAAATGCACAAATAGCGTAAATAAGTATTGACCTTCGGCTTTATACGATCGATTCCCACGCAAGATAATTCTGTGTGTGGTATTCAAAAATTTATTTTCAATCTGGTTGAAAATCCCTGCCGAATATTGGTCAATTACTTTCCTATTCTGAAGGAAAGCCGAACCATATAGAAACATATATAGTTTGAAAATACGAATAAGACCCTGTTTTTTTTTAGGTGGGCTATGGTCAACGCACAGGCCTTCCGTTCCTTCAGGGGGGCCGAAAGGGCGGGGCGCGACCCCATAACCCACAATATTCCCTCCCCTTTGTCATTAGATCGACTGTTGGTGCCGAGTACCTGGCCGTCCGTAGCCAACGAATAAGTCCCTAACGCAGTCTTTAAAAGAAATGAAAACATTGATCAACACACATCGGGCTGAGAGCCCTCAACGCTCACCCAACAGTCCGGGTAAAGTTGTCATAGCCATCTGAGGCTAACAACTAAGGCACACACAAAAAAAATAAGATCAACACACATTTTGCATTTAATTTTTTTATATCAAATTTAAAAATAACAGTATGACTTTAAATAAAGGATTAACATAATAAGCGTGTTAAATTAGTTTAATTATCAAAATCAATGACACGCCACATCATCTAAATATGCTTCTATCTTATCTTATATCTTTAAACGAGCAATTCTTGTATATATATATATATATATATATATATATATATATATATATATATATATATATATATATTCAGGATCTCGGAAACGGCTCCAACGATTTTGTTGAAACTTGGCATACTAGAGGATTAGGGCCCAAAAAATCGATCTAGCTAGGTTTTATGTATAGAAAATGTTGTTTTGTCAGTGTTTTTGGCAGACAATATAATGACATTGAATTTTAAAAAAATATGAATTCAAATTTTGCCATCAATGTCATGAGTTACTATAGCTCAGTGGCGAAGTAGTCAAGTTTCATTTTATTTTTGACATCGGCGACAAACGGCGTCGGATCGAATCTCGGTGTTATTATTATTCTCTTTTTGTAATTTTTTATACAATTATCATTATTTATTTTTTTATTTTTTATTAATATATATCTGAATAAATGCTACAAAAATACTCCGAGCGAAGCTCGGTCAACCTGATATTAACTAATTATTACGATACATTGTAAATATTATATAAATAGTTTATATTGTGGTAATGCATACATATTATGATTGTGCCCTTAAAGGGATAGGGAAAAAGTATAATATCGCATTATAAAGTCCATTTAGGTAATTAGGTTCCGTGTGGTGACGAAGCGAGAATACAATTCACCACCCCCTCTCTTACCCCGGGGTATCGAAAAATACTACCAAAGGACTAGATTTGCTGAATTTGCTTATAATATCTATGCAAAAGAAGGAAACCTTGAAACAGAACCCTTTTTTTTTGGGGTGCGCTACGGTCAGGGCACCCGTCGCCTGGTTCCATCCGAGGCGACAGAGGGGCGGTCCCGTAACCCACCCTATGGCACGTCGCCTTCGTCGTTGGACCGACCACCAATACAGAATTCCTTGACTTCAGTAGTCGGCCCGAAAAGCCAAACACTATGCCAACACGACATAGTAGATCAATTTGGGGAGGCATGAGCCCAATAGCAATGTGTATGCCCAATAGTACATGGATTGAGATGATGATTTGAACACCACCAACACTTTTTTTTTTTTGGGGTGGGCTGCGGTCGGCGCACTGCTCGCACCACTCCGTCCGGGGCGACAGAGGGGCGTAAGCACGCACACCCGCAACCCACCCAAACACCACGTCGCCGTCGTCGTTGGGCCGGACCACCGGAGCAGGGTTACTTGTCATCAGTGGTCGGCCCGACGGAATACCCCCTATTTGGGGTACCCTCTCATCGACCGACGTCCCCCCCTCGGGGAGGACGTCGGTCTTTCCTCATGCGGTCGGCCTCTCGGCTGGTGACGGACTAACTCCCCGGTCACGTCACCCGCGGCCTCGGCTAGCACCACCAACCCTTACATTGTTCGTGGGTGTCGCTAAAGACGAATATGAATTTTCATCGACCTGTGCTAACTCCATATTATGTCATCGGGTCAACAATTACATTCCCAAGGAGGATTGATGTCAGAAAGGCGGCCAGTCATAAACTGCTTTTGCCGAAACTGCAATATGTACTATGAAAGAAGAATACAGTCGGCTCTAAGTAATTATGCTAAAACCAGGGTGGTGATGAATATATTTGAAGGTTTTTTGTGCTAGAGATGGTAAATATGACGAAAAAGTTAAAAGGACAGCCTTGCAATTAGTTTTTTTTTACATCATATCCAAAAAAGGCATGTTAAATAGTACAACTACAATTAGGTCAGTGTTAATTTCACAATCGCCAAGCTAGGCAAGCGATTTGGTGATGGGAAGTTTCCCATGGCTTTACCTCAGCAGCAGTTTTATTCCAAGAAATGTATAATACCTTACAGTGATCGCCTACCTGCCAAGCGTGGCCTGAGAAAGGCTAAATGTACAAACATATAGTTTTATAAATATTAATATTATCGTTTATTAAATTTTAATAGTCATTATAATATAGTACATTACATGCATTTGCCGTTCATAATTTCTTTTAACAACATATTATGGTCAATACCAGGGAGAACATAGTGCAAAAAATTAAGGAAATCATGCAAGTATTGCTTTTATAATAAGTTTTTAAATACTATTTTCTTGTGCACAAGACCATTCCTTTTTATTTTAAGTAACAATGCCGTCATACAGGTAATACGACAGTTTATGAGGCCGCGTACTACAAATATGACATTGGGACTTCATAACTAATTTATTTGATGGCATAGCATTTTTTGGGACTAATCCCACCACACACACATTGTAACTCCTGTGAGCCCGGATCTCCAATAGGCTCCATAGATGATACCTAGGTTTGACCCTCAGGCATTCTCAGGAAATGCTTTTAATTGACTTGGGTCCTGCAACAAATTTAATTAGAAAAGTTAGAGGAGTTGGAAAATAATTCCACTTGACTGTTATGGAATACGGAAAACAGGAGGAAATTGACTAATCAGTCAACAAGTAAAGTGTACAGCTACGATAAGCGCAACAGTACGGCACCACGGATTCGGCAGAGCTTAACGCGGCCTATACTTGAGCCTTCAAATTGATTGCAATCAGGAGCGTAGTTACCGCTGTATCAGCCGTAACAATGACACAATACCCGACTACAGGAGCCTTTAATGTATTTCTGTCAAACATCCCTATAAAAGTCAAGAAAAACAATCTCTTTTATCCTGATTTAAGTGTCTGCTGTAATTTTTTTTTAACTAATTTTCTAGGAGGAAGTGATAACTTATAATAAATTTCGTGCACGCATTTTTTGCTTCTTTTGTGAAAAATCTTTACACTTCATTTGGACTCCCAACGAATTTTGATACAGGGCCCTTCCAAGGTGCGCTACTTCACTGATTACAGTAGTAGGTAAGTCATAGCTTATTGGGTGGACGATAACCCGTTGCTAAAGACTCTCAAGGTACTGCGAAGATGGTTGAGTATAAATTGGACCTGTTTTATTGCTCCTATAAGAAGTCTACAGTTCTAGTCTTAGCTACCTTTCTAAGCTAGTTCTTCTATCATCACCGTCTAATCAACTTTGTAGATAAGTAGAGTGTCATTCAATATACATCTGAACAATATTCGAAGACCCACATTTTATCTTTCAGAAACTTGAGTGTATCTAGCGCGTTCATTAGATTAATTAATAAAACATCCGTTTGTGATCAAGAACGCTGAAAAGCATTTGAAATGTCGGGCAATCAGAAATTAAATACAAACGCGATAGTAAAAAATAGTTATATTTATAACTAGCAACTTGCCCTCGCTTCGCTTCGGTTTCAGTCGCCTTACCCGCGTGGTTGCCGTTCTCGTGGGAATACCAGGATAAAATATAGCCTATGTTACTCCCTGATATTATAGCTTTCCATTGGTGAATGACTTTTTAAAATCGGTCCAGTAGTTTCGGAGTCTATTGAATACAAACAAACAAACAAATTTTTCCTCTTTATAATATTAGTATGGATGTGTAAACATCAGAATTAGTTACTAAAATGTCTTAATAATTAAGATGAATTATTTATTATTGTCATCCCGCTCTTATACTTGGGTTCGATGAAATACTTGTATGTCACGTTGTCGTGTCGCGTCGCAGCCCACATACGTCCCACTGCTGGACTCGGGCCTCCTCCACAATGGGAGGGAATTTGACCTAATACTATACCATGCTGGTCAGTCATATTGGTATAGGGTTTCATTTCGAGTTTTCCTTGTCTTGCACAAATATTATGTGCATATTATATCCCTTAGTCGTCTTTTACAACATCCACGGGAAAGATAGGGAGTGGTGAATTGTTGTCTTACTCCGTCACCATACGGAAAATACTCGTATGTATTCATCTTTTTATTGTATACTAACTGACCCAATAGACGTTGGTCTGTTCAAATAAGCGCCACCTGCCGGGTCCAATTGTGAATCTAAACCATTCTCGAAGCCCCTTGAACACACACAAAAATTTTGATAATTTTAATTTAAACAATTTGAAAAATAATTTAATTCACAAAATAAAAAAGAAAATCATTTATAGGGTACCGTACCCAAATGGTAAAAACGGGACCATATTACTAAGACTTCGCTGTCTGTCCATCCGTCTGTCTGTCACTAGGTTGTAGGTACCTAAAGAATGGCGATAGCTAGACAGTCGCAATTTTGACACATTGTGTATTTCTGTTGCCGCTATAACAACAAATACTAAAAACAAAATAAAATAAATATATTAGGGGGGGCTCTCATACAACAAACCGCAATTTTTATAGATAACTAGCAATCTGCCCTCGCTTCGCTTCGGATTCAGTCGCCTTACGCGCGTAGTTCCCATTCCCGTGGGAATACCGTGATAAAATATAGCCTATGTTACTCCCTGATATTATAGCTTTCCAATGGTGAAAGAATTTTTAAAATTGGTCCAGTACTTTTTGAGTTTATTCGTTCCATACAAAAATACAAATCTTTCCTCTTTATAATATTAGTGTAGATGGTACGGAACTCTACGTGCGCGACTCCGACTCGCACATCACCGGTTTTTTTTCATGTGGTAACCTAGTAAGGATGTAATTCTTCACTCCCTATTTTGCCTGTGGATGTCGTAAAAGACGACTAAGGTATATAATACGCATATAACATAAATGCAAGAGAAGGAAAACTTGAAACGAAACTCTACACCAACCAGTCTGACCATTATGGTCAATATCCCACTTATTGCAGAGAAGGCTCGAGCCCAACAGGGAGACGAATATGAGCGAAAACGATGATGTGGAATTTACAAAAAAAAAAAAAATCAGGTATTAAGAAATCCCGATAGGTAAACACAATGATTTATGCCTAATATTTAGGTGTGGACAGAATAAAATATATAAATTAAAACTACCTTTTCGTGTTAAAATAATGTAGGCATACTGAAATGTTTGAAACCAATGCACGTATGAGGTCAACTGACCAACCTCGGACCAACGTGTTACGGCATTATAATTGTAGTCACAACAGACATAATACAATTGTGACGTATTTATAATATTTGACGAACAGTTGACCGTGAGGGCCTTTATTTGAAACCATAGTCAGGTGCTTGTAGATTTTCCCGTCAGATAATTGCATATATTAGCAGGTAACCTGGAATTGTAGACCGTAGATGGCAATAGGCACGTTTCATCTATTTCGAACGACTTTTAAGTAGGTAGGTAGCGTAGGGGAAATGTTAAATTAAGTTATTTTCTATCAAATCCAGAGCCAAAATTTCTAAATGAGGGATCCCAAAATATGAACGAATATTGGATGGCTCCTGAAACATACAGAAGATCCACGTTGAGAGGCTTCACGACAGCGAATTTTTTCTGACAACAGAGACTATTTTAGCTTAACTAATGTTTTGTGCACCCCGTTTAAAGACGCTCAAGAGGTGGGTTCCAAATTGGGCTGTTTTAACTAGTTATCTACCTACGCATGTCATATTCACGCAGCTCAAACAAGTTTGAGTGGCATTGTAACTATAACTTTGCTAAAAATGATCCCTTAGGGTCGGCGCTCACTTGACGGGATAGTACGGGATGGCATGTCAAAGGATTATTGTCAGAGAAAATGACTGTGAGTCTTATTTTCAAACGGTTAACACCCAAATTCCATTAAATCGTGTATGCCGTGCTATGCTCAGGCTGCTTGTAACGCTGTGATCGTTGGCCCTGAGTCAACTAGAGCCGGCTTTACTGGTACGAACGTTTCATAGCCAAACGTGACTGTTCAGTCTCATTCAAAATACACAAAATAACAGAGCGTTTAAAGAAGTTTCCAATTCAATAAATGTTTATTTACATAATAATTGTTATAATAGATCAACCGTCCGATAAATCTACTAAATGCTTTCGCCAAGCACTTGCGTCAGGTACTAGGACACGGTCGTGGCCTTCTGCGCGGCGGCCGTTTCGCAAAGGAGGCGGTGGATCGTACGCAGGAAGAACTCTTCTACGGCGACACGATCCGCCGTCAGCAACTTGGGCGGTGCAGGTGCGAGTATCTGCGCCTGACCCCACCTTAGCCGAGGCCACGGAGGCTGGCATTTGACGACAAGGAACTCGGTACCTGTGGTCAGCTTAATGGCGAAGGGGAGGAAATACGGTGGGTTATAACGCACGCCGACCTTGCGTTACCCCAGATGAAGTAGACGGCCTGTGAGCTGGCCATCGCCAGCCTAAAAAAAATGTTTAAAAACAAACCTATGAAACGCCTCATACTCGCCTTCCAAGACCTCTGCCCAGGGGTAACTGAAGTCTCTTCTCTTATTTTGTTTGGTTATGATCTGGACGCGTGAGTCCAGTCCGTTCCATCCGGGGCGATGCAAAACCGGCGCGCGGCCCCAGAACCCACCATATTCCCTCCCATTCGTCATTAAGCCGGCCACTGGTACCGAATCCTTGACGTCCGTAACTATAGGATATGTTTACCACTTTATCGACTGTAACGAAAGCCTTATCGAGGAGCACTTCATCTTTTCTTTACTTATAGCCTTAACTATAGGATATACATTTCGCAACAAATTTTTATTACCGATATTTGATTGACACATAAACTATACACCTTATGCCTCAATTCGCAACAATGGGGAAATGTTCTCAATATCAGCTCATATGGGTACGTCATCATCATCACAGCTCATTTACGTCCAACTAACGCGCTTGAGCCTACTCCAAAATTGGTGTGAAACTAATCTACTATTCCATGCTCGTCAAACGTGTTGGGGTTCATTTTGAGTTTTCCATCTCTATAATATTCTATATATTATATGCATATTACATTTCTTAGTCATTATTTACTACACCCGCGGGTAAGATAGGGGACGGTGAAGTGTACTTTCACTCTGTCACCATACGGAATTGCTCATATATCTTACTTACGTAGGTACCACTGCTGAACTTGAGCCACAATAGGAAATAAATTGACCTATTATACCGCGCTCGTTAGACGAATTGGTATAGAGTTTTAATTTCAGTTTTCTTTTTTTACGTGCATGTTGTATGCACATTACATTCCTTAATCGTCTTTTACGACACCCACGAACAAAGCGTGTGATCTTAGAATAAACTTAGAGTAAACGTATAAGCGTGTATATACGTGTTATCTTAGAATAAACTTAGAGTAAACGTATAAGCGTGTATATACGTGTTATCTTAGAATAAACTTAGAGTAAACGTATAAGCGTGTATATACGTGTTATAAACGTGTAAGGATAGGGTCAATACTTCGAAGATTCGAAACTTGAATCTAAAAATACTAATGGCGCGCAGATGATTACACACGCACACCACTATACAAATTATGAAATCAAATTTTGTTTTTATTAACATAAATCGTCGAAATACTTTTAAAAGTTACGTTTTAAAAACCTTTTTAAGTTTTACAAATGTGTTATGACACCATTTGAATGCACAAACCGTCATAATTACTTATTTATTTTTTAAGAGTTGCATACGTACGTGCAGTACAATGACTTGTACATTACGGAACGGTTCCGGCGTAAGCTCCATTAGGCTCCAATTGAAATGCTTCACTTTTTGTGCGCAAAGTTACCTTCTATATGTTATTATTCTAAGCGTGTGATGAATTATATTCGAATTCCATCACCACACAGAGGATGATTACTAATAAATTAAAGCAAGAACCGTGTTGAGACGACTTAAGCGCATAATAACATTTATTGTTAAGTTGCTAATTAAGTAATTATTAAGTTGGTGGGGAAATAATTTCACAATTACTATGTCACTCAGTTTTGAACAATAAGTGGGTAGGTTAGGTAGATACGTATATAATTATGATTTGTGGTTGGCGATAAGGTTTTTTTAGTAGAGATTTAGGTACCTATTTACATATGAACGGTACTTAACTACGTAATTTAGTGCTGACGTTTTATAGACTGTTGGTAACTTACATAGGTACTAATAAAACGTGTTCGTACTCTGTTAATTCAAAAATTAAACAAAATATCGTCACAGCACTCGTGTTGAAATTTATTACTTATTTTAGTATAAAGAATCAGAGGTACTTTCTGATTAGAATTGGTTGTAATGTAACCTCATAGTTATATAAGTAGGTCTAGGTACCTATGCACGTAATTAACTATGAAGTTCTCAAGTAGGTAGCCATTACAAACTATAAAAGGTAACGGTGATAGTTTACTGTTCTTGTTCTAAAAACACACAAAATAAATCATGTTCCGCTTCTAAATAAAATACTTCCTTTCCAATAGATCCTACTATTGTTTGAGATGAGCTCCAGTGGCTATGGTACATCCCACAATAGACTAAACTCGCCTTCATACTAGTTAGTAACGTTCTTTTACAACATTAAAAAAAACTTTTTAATAATGCGAATCTGTCGTATTTAATGCGAACAAATAAAATATTGAACTAGTATTCTATTAGCACTAACGTTTAATGTGCTCTCGAAACGAGTAGTGTATGACATTGTTTTCTTCTGCATAACGTTTGGTTTAATGTCGTCGAACGTCAGTCGTGTCGAGTCGCAGCTGAGATTGACAAGTTGTGTTGACGTGCGCAACACGACGAGAACATACGAAATGTCATCTAATTTAATTAACGATAAAATTTATGCAAATGATACGAAATTAAATAGTTTAAGTGCATTTAATGATAAAAGTTTAGCACCAATTAATAGTAGATATAGATCGAAGAGTTTGTCAAGTGATAAATTGAATAAAACTAATGCGGATCGGGCAGCTATCTTAGAAGATATTGAAGATCATCACGTTTCAGATAAATCTGAGACTCCTGGTTGTCTAGTGGGTCACGGTATCGTAGAAAAAGGTGGACATGCTGTACTAAATGGGTAAGTTTCTTAAAGTAGATACCTATCTTTTAAGATCTAACGTTTATCTAACTAAAATGATACATTTTCCGAACAACTACTTGACCTTTATACGGTTTGACGCGTTTCATATTTGTTTACTCACCATATTTAGATTTTACGCTCTATGTATTGAATTCTTTTTTATTTCTACGAACATAGGCGAATTCGTTTATTATGGATGATTGATCCGCATGTGTCTACTCTTGAATGTTAATACTTATCACGGAAATCTAAAGCCGTAATATTCATTCAGCAAGAATTACTATACGCAGTAATTTATTTGTTTAATTAGATCATCATTAAACCTAAATGGATATGTTATTAGTTAATATTATTATAAGAAAAATCATAGATTATCATACAATTAGTATTAGGTACTACTTAGAAATCTAATAATTAACTAGCTTGTTAGTAAATGCTTGTAATTCAATTACCCATCTACTTATCATGTCAACAATTTATGATACACATCAAAACCATCTGTAGGATAATAAATGAAATTGTATAGGATAAATAAAATGAGAATTATTTATTGAAATTATTTAATTGGTAATATTTTTGACTATGTTTAGAGCAGAATAGTAAACAGGATAATAAGAATAGAATAAAGTGGTAGATTGCTAGTTTTATAATTTTAAAGCCCAAATTGCAACAATTACAAAAAAAACGGTAGATACTCATCAAATGATAATTATGAGATAATCACATAATTGAAATGAAGTATGTAATAAAACAAGATTGATAAGATTCAGATAATACAGTATTAACACAAAAACATAATCTGCTTAAATGAAGTTAAATATTATGACTACATCAATTATGGTATTTAAAATTTTATAACAATTTTTCATGTTTGTGTAATATTAATTTATCAGTTTTATGCAAGTAGGAAGCTATGCAGTATATTCCTATAAAATTGTGATAAAAACCCAGTTAGCTGTGAACTAATCAATTATGATTTAGTAACAACAGTTATTTTTATATGTAAATTAAGTTTATATGACTTTTTCCTTTTCTGTCTTAATAGTGCAGTGACCGTATTTAGCTTACAACCATAATAATCCATTAAATATTACTACTTTGTATTTACTTGTCATAAATTATAGATTTTTATATTTATTCAGCATAGATTTTTTTTTTTTTTGATCTATGAATTACATGTACTTCTTTTGGATTCTAACTAGGCTTACAGTATTTCACACTGTTACAGTTAATATACAGACACTGAAATTATTAAATTTATTATTATTGAAATTTGATTTGTAATTACCTAGGCTCTACTGTGATGAAGATGCCTATCTAAACTAAAAAAATGGCTTTAGTATTTAGTACCGCAAAAATATTATGATAGACCGGGGATATCAAACATTTTGAAATGATAAGTTAGTCTTTGGATACTTCTATAAGAATAATCACATTATTTTTGGCTAAAAACAGCATCAGATATATTTGTTCTGTTTTGAGGGTAGGTATGTAATTTTCTCAGCCGTGCTCCACTCACTACTGTCATCATCATCATCAGCCCATATACGTCCCATTGTTGGGCTCCATTCTCCTCAACAATTGGGGAATTTCACCTACTATACCAATCTGGTCAGACATGTTGGTATAGGGTTTAATTTCGAGTTTTCCTTCTCTTGCACAGATGTTATGTGCATATTATATCCTATAGTTGTCTTTTACGACATCTACGGGCACCTACTATACCATGCTGGTCAGACATGTTGGTATAGGGGTAACACATGTTGGTATCACTGCTGTGTTCGTGTGAAATTATACTGTACCTAGGTATACCTGGGGTTTTACTTCCAGTGTTTCCTTACCCAATGTTGTTATCTACTGCTTAAATACCTTAAGGCTTTGGATAATTTTATAGAAATAAACACATTATTTTTGGCTAAAACAGCAGCAGATATATTTGTTCTGTTTTGAGGGTAGAAATGTAATTTTTTTCAGCAGTGCTCCACTGATTGCTAGGTTCATGCAAAATTATACTATACCTAGGTATACCTAGAGTTCTACTTCAAGTGTCTCCATCTCTTACAATGTTGTTATCTGCTACTTAAATACCAAAATTTTTACAATGGCAAAAAAGGGGTAGTGCATTGTATTATAACTCTGTCATTGCATGGATGTGTCAGCAATTCATAATTAGCATCATCAACTAAAAAACATAATTTTCTAATCTATTAGCTCTGTTTAGTTGTTCTATATCCAACAAGGAAGTAATACCTACATGAATTTTTGTTAATGAAAACTTTTGAGAAGTATGTATTTAAATAAATATGATTCATTTCAGCTCATATACATCCCACTGTTGGGCTCGAGCCTCCTCCACGATAGGAGGGAAACTGACATACTATACCATGCTGGTCAGACAGGTTGGTATAGGGTTTTATGACGAGTTTTTTTCTTTACTTGCATAGATGTTATATGCATATTATATCCCTTAACCGTCTTTTACGACACCCACGGGTAAGGTAGGGGATGGTGAATTGTATTCCTACTCTGTCACCACACGGAAAATGAAATGAAATGAAAAATATGATTATTTAAATTTAAATCACTGCGATATAGCATTTAACATGCTAGGTTATCTCCATGTGGTAACAGAGTAAGAATACTATTGACCAATTGCTTTGTTACCCGTAGGTCTAGTAAAATATGACTAAGGGATATATGATCTGCAGATGACATTTATACGAGAGAAGGAAATCTCGAAATAATACCCTATACCGACACATCTGCCAGCATAGTTGTAGCCGTCAATTTCCTTCCTATTGTGGAGGAGGCTGGAGCTCAGCAGTAGAATGTATAATATCAACTGAGTTGAGATGATACTAGGCTATTTATAAAAACTTATTTGAGAATGATAAATGATTACTTACCAAGGGTCTTCACCCCATCATCAAATCCATCTATTGTAAACCAGTTTCAATAGCTTTATTAGTTAGGCCAGTGTGGGTGTGCATGGTAAACAAATTCTGGCCTGCATTATTGTTTATAGTAGACGTTTTATACATTATCTATCAGAAAATTAATACTCATATTGTTTACTTAGGATTCACATAATCAATAATCTAAAATCATTGATAATCAGCATTTGACATCATCATCATCTGACCCCAAATATGCCCTACTATTGGTTCTCCTTTATGACAGAGAATTTGACCTACCACACTGGTCAGACGTGTTGGCATAGGGTTTTATTTCGAGTTTTCCTTCTTTTGCATTGATGTTATCTGCATATTACATCCCTTAGTCGTCTTTTACGATACACAAGGGTAAGAGAGGGGCTGGTGAATTGTATTCTTAGTCCATTATTACATAGGAACACACAAATTAACATTCTAGGCGATATATTATACTTTAACAAGGTATAGGAATCGGTACCTGCCAAACCCAAGGTCGATAGGGAGGAGATACAATAAGTTATAGGGCCGCTTGCCGCCCTTTCGTTGCTCCGAACGAATTGGGCGGACTGTGTCCAGACCATAGACTACTCAAAAAAGCTACTTGTAAGATTTATTTGTGAAGTAAAGATTGATCTATCCATCCATCCATCAGCCTATAGACGTCTACTGCTGGACGTAGGCCTCCCCATGACAATGCTACTCGGCACGGTCCTGTGCCACTTGTATCCAATGGTTCCCAGCGATTTTGAAAATGTTGTCAGTCCACCTAGTCGTCCTACGCTGCGTCGTCCGATTCACGGTCGCCACTCAAGAACCTTTCTTGTCGGTTCAACGAGCGATGTGGTCTGCCCATTGCCATTTCAACGTGCTAATTCTGCGGGCTATGTCGGTTACACTCGTTCGTTTTGTAAGTAAAGATTAAGATATTTTTTTTTAATTTAAACTTCTTGCACTAAGAAAATTAATCTTTGCGGGGGACTTTCCAAATATATAACTAACGGACACAATTATCCAGACTCGGAACAAAAATTCGTGGATCACGCAAAGTGTTGTCCTGCGTGGGATTCGAACCCCCTTCACTGGCACCGTTGGTCGGTATCTTAACCACTACGCCATCTGTGCAGTCATTGCTTGATTCGTCATTGATTGCTAGTTTAGGAATACTAATTGTCACCACTACAGTTGGTGATTTACCTTGAGGTACCCTTCAGAGAAGTGCAGGCCAATGCCCTGTACTTGAATAGCAACAATTATTGTTTTAACATGTGTTAATTTGAAGGTTAATCAAGTGCTTTCAAGTGGTGTTATTATATTTTGAACTGCTTTAAACAATTTCTATGACTTCAGGACAGTGATCCAGTTATTGAATCCAGTAGTAGTCCTGAGCCTAGTTCAAATCTAATGAACACCAAGGACTCTGATCCAGTAGGGCCTAGTTCAAATGGCCGTTTTTACTAGTACCTAACACCAAAATTTTTGGTAACATTCTTTTTTTTTTAAGACATGTCATGACATGATCATATCCCGCCTGATCTGCCAAGGCGACGGAAAGGACGGCGCGCAACCCTATTATCTACTTTAAACGTACCTCCTCCCCATGTGGGTTGGCCACCAGCACTCGGTCCTTGTCATCAGTGGAAATACTGAAGGCAATTTACCATCGTATCGATAGTATAAGGATACATTGACGCCATAGTTTACTTGCCTGCCTAATCGTAAAAATTGGATGCATACTAAAAGTAAGAACAGCACCATTGTTATGCTAATCGTGGCGATTGGCGACTGTAACAATAACCATTCCAATGAATAATAGTCCAACAAAAAATATATGGCAGAGTCGTACGTTCAGTAGTAGCAAAAGGCTGATTGATAAATTGTAATATTGCTGATTAAATTGCCTTATGTGTAACTTAAAATTTAGGTGTCTTTGCTAAATAGGCATTAAATCTCTTCCTAGTCTCTATCTTACACATAGGCCAGGACTTGTCTAAGTAATGGATCCAATGAAAATGAACCGTTATTGTAATTAGAATCCATTATTATAATAATAAAAAATATATAGAAGTTTTACCGTTAGTAAAATGATAAGCAGTTAGGTGAGAAAAAATATACGATTAATAAGCTCAGATAAGTTACCTGCTTGTTTATTATCGGTCAAACTGCACCTCTGCTTGTGATTGAATGTTATATTTGCTGATCTCGAAGGAAATAGATAAAGTTTGTTTTTTATTAACCGAAAAATTTATCAAATTTGTTGGTATTTTTATACGATAGTACCTGAATAACCGATATTAGTTAGGTATTTTGGTTTTATTTTCGTAAATTATTAAAAATAATTGACGAAATAATGACAAAAAAAATGGCAAACATAATAAAAAACATAAAACTGAGGATCCAACTGGAGCTATCTAAATTTAGCTGATCGATTGCCCAACTGAGCTGTTTTTATAATTGATGACAGTTGCTATTTTTATTATTATTGATGTTGGTGGCATACAAGCAAACAGTACACCTGATGATAAGTGATACTGCGACTCACTAGTCATCACTCCACCTTTACTCCCTTTTACTAGGCCGCTGCCTACCGTGAAGAAAATGAAAGGAGTGTGAATGCGTGCAATAAGGTTCAATGATACTAAAGACATAACCAAAACCCAACACAAGTTTTTACATGTACCCTCAATAAGTCGGACTGCTGGCTCTCTCTTTTACCGAACGAAGTGCGATAACAAGTTGCTACTGCTTAAAGTACAATTTTCTGCGAGAATGTACTAGATACTAGACCGTACGGACCGGCCCGAGGCTGTACACACTTGGCTGTCAACATTGTGATTCTACCATATAAAAACCTTCGCATTCTACCTATATATACGACAAAATGAGATTTATGGATTTAACCTAGCTAGATCGATTTACCGCCCCCGAAAGATCCTAAATTTTATTGTTATCGTAGCGGTTGCTAAGATTCTGAATATTTAGAAAAATATAAAAATTGCTCGTTTAAAGCTATAAGATTATAATTTACACATAACTAAAATTGAAAATAACACTAAAAACATTTCTTTTGTGTGTTTTTTAAGCGAGAAAACCCTAATATCAATTTCTCCTCCGCCGCCGTTTGGATAAATGAGTAATGTTCCTATCCAATACAAGCCACAGTATACGTACCTACAATTGCCGGTGGTTTAGCTGGATACGCTAACTACTAACTGGTTTTAGTTCTATTTTTTGGTAGCCCAATCTTGATTAAGACTAGAACCTAGTCTTGAAAAAGCCGCGCGCGGAAAATATGCATGCTCCTAATTCGATTCTTCTGTTCCTAACTCCACTAAAATTCAATAGTGTAAGAGCTTAATATCACGAAGTCACGTTATTTTGTATCAATAGTTGTACATAAGTCAATATTCAATGCTGATTCAACGGTTTCAAGGCCGCACTTGAAATCAAAAGTTACGACCGATTTATTTCAATGAAATACAAGCACTTGTAATACTTATTTTATGTACCAATAAAATATTTATTTATGTATAACTGTCGAGTAGGTACCGTCATTTTCAGGCCACAAATGTTGCCTATTGGAATCGTGCTTCTTCCAAAATTGAAGAGAAATTGATCTGCTATGCCCCGCTGGCTATACGCTAAGTATTTTATGTGTTTGAACACAATACCTCGCAGTAAGGAAAAAAACATTGTCAGACGCAACAGCCTGAACACCAAGAGTAGCGTCTTCGTGAGGATCAAACCCATGACACTTGGAGGGTCGAGACCACTATGCAATCCGTGCAGTCAAAGTATAATTTTATTTCAAGATTTCCTTCTCTTTCTAGTTTCGCTTTTTACGTATTAAACCGTACGTCGTATTTTATGTATACATATTGTGTTATACCACAGAAATAAGTTTCGCATAAACATCAAAAATCATTAGGGCTTCAGTTTGAGATTTATTTCATATATATATATATCTCTATTTCATTACTGGAGTCGAACCTACTCCACAATAGGAGGCGACTACACCACGCTGGTCAGACGGGTTGGTATATGGATTTATTGCGAATTTTCCTCTGCTTTCGTAGATGTTAACTGTATATTAGATCCCTTAGTTGTTTTTTACGACAGCCGCAGAAAAGGTAGTGGTGGATTGTATTCTCACTCCGTTACCACACAGAAAGTTAAGTATTTATTTCTTAAGATGCCGCTATTTGCATATGTCCTGATGAGAAATTGTAATCACCGCGTGTAAATCTTAGTTATTCCATTCAATCATCGTGACATAAGACAATCGAAAACCGCTATTGGACCTAGGTCAAATAATGCTATGCGCGTTCTCGGCAGGAGATCTTCTCTTAGTGACCGCGCAGTCAGCTTGTAAAACTCTTAGATCGACTTGCAGAAACTAATATATGATGCATGGTTCATCGCCTTCTAAGATTAATACGTCTTAGAAGATACGATAACGTCTTAAGATTTCATCACATAGGCAATTTCAATTGTCAACAATTGTCAATTATTATCTGTGTAGTGACGGAATAAGATTACAATTCAACACTGCCTATCTTGCCCGTGGATGTTGTACAAGACGACTAAGGGATATCTCTTAGTATAGGCATATAATATCTATGCAAGAGAAGGAAAAATCGAAACAAAACCCTATACCAACCTGTTTGACCAGCATGGTATAGTATAGTCGATTTCCCTTCTATTGTGGAGGAGACTCAAGCCCAGCGGTGGAACGTATGTGAGCTGAAATGAATATCATAATTTCGAATACTAATTGATAACAATAAGCATAATTACATATTATTATGCTTATCTGTGACCTAGTTTTAACCAATATTATATATTTCGTATCGCTCATTATTCAAGCAACAAACTAATAAATAGGACAAGTGTGTTAAACAAGTTTTAATTCAAAATAAACTTTATTGACATTAATGTAGCGCATACATAATTGACCACTGACGACAAGTATCCCTGCTCTGGTGGTCTGTCCAACGACGAAGGCGACGTAGTGTTCGGGTAAGTTGCGGGTGTGCGTGCTTACGCCCCTCTGTCGCCCCGGACGGAGTGGTGCGAGGAGTACGCGGACCGCAACCCAACCCCAAAAAAAAGCGTATACATAATTAACAGACACAAATTACACCTAAATTGGGCAGAACAATTTGTGGATCAAAGTATCCTAATAAGCATGGGAATCCAATTATGGGAATACACAAAAACAAAACAATCGCTTACGGCTAAATGTTCTTAATATATAAGATTTTGATTGAACCCTTCCAATTTATGACTTAACAAACATAATATATTTAAATATAAACATATAGATTTAACATAAATTTGCCCTATTTTAACACGCTTTTATTAGTTTCACCTGTATGTATGTCTGTATGTAACGAAATCTTTGAACATAATTTTGCCCCACTTTTAACTAACAGATTTTATTGAAACTTTGCATACTGGTCAAAGCCCCATGACAATGCAATAGTTAGATCAAAATAGGCGAATATCATGATTTTATTCGCCAGGATTTAGAAAGTTCTAACCGTATCCTTTGCATAAGAGCAAGAGAGATAGAGCTAGAGCGCGATCTACGCATGCGCGAAATTCGAAACTTCTATGATTCGGGCTGTCAGCTTGTTTTTAGTTTTTTAACTATAATTTTCTATTATTTGAGTTATATGTCTCATCTGAAACTTCTAAATCTACCGCATTTAATGCACTTTCGAACTACCTAAAGACCTACATTCTGTTTTCGAAAAATATAATATTTCTGGAATATCTATGCCCTTGGTCTAAGGGGAGGGAAGTAGATTTATATCATGCTGGTCACGCAGGTTCCTTTTGGATTTGGCTTCTTTTGTATGAATGTCATCTGCATCTCGTCATTCCATAGTCGTCTTTTAGAACACCCACGGGCAAGCAAGACGATTGGTAAGCTCTATTATTAATTAATTACCACACTGGCAGTTTATATGTACATAATATGATAATATTATGAGAACGGTAACAATAATATTGATATAATCTGTTTTATTATGGATCACTGTTGAGACGTTTTGTTTGACTTGGTATCATATGTATGTTTGCCTTCAATTTTATACTAACATTTAATCCAATGTACAATATTATTTTAATGTTCTGAGGTAAATATTAGGCTTTGTTCTAGATCATTCAAACCTTCCATTCCTCAATATACTGTTGTTCTCTGTCTGCACAGATGGCGTAGTGGTTAAGTGCCAGTATCGTAAGTTCTATTCCCATGTAGGAAACATTTTGTGCGATCAACAAATTGTTGTTCCGAGTATGGATGTAATTTGTGTCCGAAAATGTTTGTAAAGTCCCCCGCAACACAAAGATTATTTCCTTTGTGTTGTTGTCTTTAAAAATATTAAAAAAATGATAAAAATAAAATAATAAATAAGGATACCTGTAGGCCTCTGAACGATGTATGTCTCTTAGAATAATCCTGTGTTCTATGCACCTGATTAGGGATGCAAACGATACATCGGTGTTTTTGAAACATCGATGTTTGCCATCGATGTTCATTATTGTAAAACATCGATGTATCGATGTTATTTTAAACGATGTTTTGACATCGATGTTTTTTTTTGCATGATTTAAAATGTATGGTACTTTTAGCAGAGCCTGTGAAAAAAGGGTCCTCACATCACGCAAACGTTGATGTTTCATATAAAAAATATGCTTTATTTAGCTGAAAAAAAAGAGCTCATTGCATCGCATGTATCGATACATCTATGTTTTTGGTTTTCATGTTGTAGGCCATGCTATACTAACGTCGTCCACTCTGTGGTGCTCATTCGGTAAACTTACTTCCCATTTTGTTTCGACAAGCCATAACTGACTGCATAGATGACTTAGTTATTAAGGTACCGAGCTACAATGTAGTACAAGTATCGTGGATTCGATTACAACGCAGGACAATATTTTGTACAGTCCACAAATTGTTGTTCTAAGTCTGGATGTAATTTCCGTCCGTGTGTCCATTAATTTATATGTTTGTAAAGTTCCCCGCATTACAAGGATTATTGCCTTAGTGCAGGGTATTTATTGTCTATAAAAAAGGCCTGCCCATTATCATTTCAGCGTGGTACTTTGCCGGGCTATGTAGGTTACACTCGTTCTTCTATAGATTTCCGTGTTCTGGATTTTATCCGGAAGAAATTCCTAGCATACTCTTTAAGACACTGAGCATCTTTGAACTTTTTATAAGATTAATGTTTAGAGACGACGTTTTTGTGCTATAGTCATTACTGACAACACACACCAGTCCATTATCAGATCACCATTATCACAGCTCATATACATACATTACTGCTGGCCTCAAAGTCTCCTCCACAATGGAAATTGACCCACTATATCACGCTGCTCAGACGAATTTCTATAGAGTTTTATTTCGAGTTTTTCTTCACCTTGATAGATTTTATCTGCATATTCTTCCTCCCTTAGTCGTCTTTTACGACTCCTATGAGCAAGAAAGGGGACGATGAATTGTGTTCTTACTCCGACACCACACGGAAATTTTAGAAATTTGTGTCCATTTTATTATATGATTGTAATGTCCGCTGCAATACAAGGATTATTATATAGGCACTTAGTGCATGGGCTTGTCTTTATTTTTATTAAAAAAAAGATACTGCGGAATATTGGATAAAAAGATCCTCTTTTTTTTCTCATGGTCAGCCCACATGCCATTCGCTCCGTCCGCGGTATGGAAAAGGTGGCGCGATGCCCCATAACCCACCGTATTCACTCACCTTCGCCATTAGGCCGACCACCGAGTCTTTGATGTCCGTGGCATGAGAAGATCCTAAGACTAATTTATTTCAAAAGATTTTATTATTTTAAGATTATTTTTTATTCTTTTTCTTTGGCCCTTATAAGTCTCACTGATACTGAGACTGGGCCTAGGCTTTCCAAAAAATATGCTATAATTTTTTGCTAATATGGGTGAATTTATGGTGAATAGTGGATTCAGTTCAGTTCGTTAGAACTGGTGAAAGTTGCTGGGCGTCTTTGGATGCAGGCGATACAGGACCGCACTTTGTGGCGTAACATGAGGGAGGCCTACGCCCAGCAGTGGACGGTAATAGGCTGAAATGATGATGATAATGGGTGTAGTTTGTCCGTGTGGTGACGGAGTAAGAATACGAGTCACTACCCTGTGCTTTTTATATCCCTTAATCGTCTTGTGCAACATCCACGGGCAAGAGGGAGTGATTCTTATTCCGTCACTACACGGGCAGAAACGTTATTTAAACGTTTTTTTTTTCATTACTTTCCTAGGAAATAATGTAGTGAGTCTTGATTAACCGGTCAGTGTGTTTACATAGTAATGTTCGCTGAATTCTGTGTTAGTAAACGAGACTTGTAGGGTATTTTTTTTGTTATTAATGGTGTCAATTGATTGTACCTACTGACGGTAAGTGGTAACTGCTATTCATTAGCGTTGACGATACCATTAACATAACGAATGTTTTATCATGAAATTTATATTTTAAGTAGCGATTCGAAATGGGATTCTAAAAAATTTTAAGGCATAGTAACATACAAGACTGCACAGATGGCGTAATATTTAACATACCGAACTAACGTGCCAGTGTCATGAGTTCTATTTCCATATTGTTACTTTGTGCGATCTACAAATTATTGTTTCGAGTCTGGATGTAATTTGTGTCCGTTGATTATATGTTTGTAAAGTCCCCCGCAATACAAGTATGTGTTACATGATTAATCGAGCCTTTACAAAAAAAAAAAAAAATAAAAAAAAAAACATTCATGTTTTACGCGTAACGGATAAAAATAAGTCTGAATTTTAACATTAGTCGGAAAAATATCATCATCACCCTTTATCCCAACTATCTGGGGTCGACTGAAAATGTACTCTTATAAGTAAGTTATTGGCGATACTTTTATGATCGGCCGCCTGCCTGACGTCAACTCTCCTTGGGAATGTAATTTAAAGCTTTTAATCGTCTTTTATGGTATCCAAGAATGGTGACCAGACGGCATTAGATGGAGCTGAACCTGAACTAATCAGGTCAGAATCAATGGTGGCAAACGGCGTCTTTTACTACATACATGGACATTTTTTTATTGCTAATGGTGGCAAACGAACAAACTGTACACCTGATGGTAAGTGTTGCTGCCGCTCATAGACCTCTGCAAAATCGCTGCCTACCCGGAAGAAAGTGAAGGGAACGTGAATGCGTGCAATGAGGCTCGGTGATGCAAAAGGCATCACCAAAACCACACACGCAAACACCCCCAGAAAGTTGTACTTCCAGCTCTCTCGCTCGCCGAACGAAGCGCAGTAATAAATTGCTACTACTCGGACGTCGATTTTCTGTGAGAGTGGTACTACCCCGGACGGACCGGCCCGCGGCTGTAGTCAGACAACTGTCAACAGTGTAGTCCTACCACAAACGATTAGATTGGCGAATAGTATTCTTTCTCAGTCACCACACAGACTCAAAACAGCAATTCGAGAATTGCACAAAGTATTATCCTGCGCTGGAATCGAAACTATAACATTTGGCATATTACTACTAAGCAATCTATGCATTCAAAGGTGTGGTGAAGCAAATAAAACTACTTTTACGGATTATATCGCGTTTGTATTTGATTTATGATTGTCCGACGTTTCGAACACTTTACAGCATTCATGGTCACGAGCGGACAGAAATTAATTTCTGTATCAGGTAGATAATTGTAAATGTCTGTAATAACGATTACTTGTTGGACGTGAGACACCTTAGTCCGCCCGTGACCATGAATGCTGCAAAGTGTTCGAAACGTCGGATAATCATAAATCAAATCATCATCATCATCATCATCATCTTGCTCTTATCCCAATTACTGGGGGTCGACGCAATATGTCATCTGTTTTGACATATTGCAAAAAGTTTCGGCAATGACTTTTATGACCGGCCGCCTGCCTGACGTCAACCCTCCTTGGGAATGTAATCGTTGACCCAAATGGTACCAGATGGAGTTGGTCCGGGTCAATCTAGGGCTCTTAGTCGTCTTTTACGACACCCACGAGCAAAGCAAGGTTTGGTAGTATTCGAAGCCGCTACCACACAGCACATCATAAATCAAATACAAACGCGATATAATCCGTAAAAGTAGTTTTATTTACAATGTGTAGTGCTCGCGTAAACATCAGATATCATTGTGTGGTGAAGCGTTAAGAATACACTGTGTCGCCATTACTTATATTCGATTATTTAAATCGTAGAAACCATCTAAGGGAGCACTTGAGCAGTAGCACTCTCAATCTCTTCTTGCCATAACTCAGATGGAAAATCAGTAAGTTTTTGTTTGTTTTATAATCAGCCATCTATCTGTCATTATGAAGGGCTTTTTAGGTGTCTTTTAACTACACCCATAGGCAAGATAGAGTGTGAATTATTCCTGTGCTGTAAATTCTATTTTTATTTCGTTGTTACAAGGAAATAATGTTACGCCTTAACCATTACCTACCTATGTATCCTAATACAATCAAACCTAAGCAATCTGCCCTCGCTTCGCTTCGGTTTCAGTCGTCTTACTCGCGTAGTTCCCGTTGAAATACCGAGATAAAATATAGCCTGTTACTTCTTGATATTATAGCTTTAAATTGGTGAAACAATTTTTGAAATCGGCCCAGTAGTTTTGGAGCCTATTCAATACAAACAAACAAATCTTTCCTCTTTATAATATTAGTATGGATTCTAAGTATTCTAATTATCTATCATACTGTTGACGTTCATTATTAATTATATTTTCCGTATGGTGACGCAGTAACAATATAAATCACAACCCCTTATCTTACTCGTGAGTCTTAAAAGGCGACTAAATGATATGACAGCAGATAAATCTATGCAAATGAAGAAAATCTCCAAATTAAACCTTGTACAGGTTTAACCCGTTTGACCAGCGTGGTATCATCATCACACCCCATTCCTGGCCTCGAGACACCTCCACAATTCGAAGAAAATTTTCACCAACTATACCACGTTGATCAAGTTTGTTGGCATAGAGCTTCATTTCGAGTCTTCTCTTGCATTAATGCTATCTGCATTCTATATTGCTTAGTAATTTTTTACGACACCCATGGGCGTGATAGAGGTGGTGAATTGTATTCTTACTCCGTCACCACACGGAAAAGTGTGATAGTAATAGATTTAGTGGTTTCTTACTTTTTTCACCATAGGCAGTGGCCTAGCAAAGGTTCAAGAGCGGCGGCAGCATCACTTACAATCAGGCGTACTGTTTGCTGCAAAAAAAAATAAGTCAATTACCCTCTTATTATGGAAGAGGTTCGTTTCCAGCAGTGGAACTTATTTGAACTAAGATGATAGCCTAAGATTAAGCAACTTGATGTTCAAACAGGTTTAGGGTCATTTTTTGTCGCCTTGGATGTATATGTGTATGAAGCTATTATTTGCACAAGCCAATGTTATCTTTGTAGTTAATTTGTATAGATAACTAACACATACATAATTGTTGATAACGGTTATCCACTAACCGGAAGCCTATTAGTGTTTATTTATTTAAAACTTCGTAGTTTGTATAACGGTAGGTTCAAATGCTTTGAACGTTCCCTATCAATTTAGCTTGGTTAATTCGAGCAAGAAATTTAATTAAAAAAAAAATGGTTGTCTGTAAAGTCGGTTTCCTGACGACAATTTTTGTCATAAAAAACGTTGATGAAAAACTTTTATTAATTGAATTATATCATTGAATTAGTATTATCTTTATATATAAGTTCCTTGTGTTAGTGTGTATGTCACTGAACTCCTCCTAAGCGGCTGGACCGATATTGATGAAATTTTTTGTGTGTGTTGAACACACAAAATATTCGAGAATGGTTTAGATTCATAATTGGACCCGGTAGTTGGCGCTGTTGTCGATTTCAAGGAGAATTCGTTTTACTTTTTTTAAAATTTAAACATAAACGTCTGTTAGGTCAGCTAGTTTCGTATAATATAAAAGGAATTAATGGAAAATTACAATTTTGTCGATAAATTAACATTTACCTATTTACATTCGTTAATGTCTCTCTTCCATTCGGACGCATCGCCCCATGGAGTGGAAGAGAGACAGATGCGTCACAAACCAAACGCTTAGGACGATCGTGCCTCTCGCTTGCACGCTCGGCTCAGACGGAACGTAATAAGAGTCATGCTTTTTCGTGCGTGCAGCCGGCGTTCATCAATTTATAAGATTTTATACTTGGGATCGACACGATTACTACTTTACATCCACTGTGCGTATCGCAAAAGTTTTATAACCCTCCTTGGAAATGTGATTGTAGACCAGACGCAATTAAACTCCCTGACCCAGACCGATGTAAAACTTCCGGGGTAGTACCACCTCCCGCAGAAAATCGACGTCCGAGTACTAGCAACTTGTTACTACGCTTCGTTCGGTGAGCGAGAGAGCTGAAAGCCCAACTTTCTGAGGATGTTTGTGTGTGGTGGGTTTTAGTGATTCCTTTAGTATCACCGAACCTCATTCCACACGTTCACACTCCCTTCACTTTCTTCGCGGTAAGCAGCGGCTTTACAAAGGTTCATGAGCGGCAGCAACACTTACCATCAGGTGTACTGTTTGCTCATTTGTCAGCGTTTGCAATAAAAAAAATGTCTAGCCTTCATCACGAAAAATCAGTTCATGCGAAATACAGTATTTTTGCGTACTTTCCTTTTTACATAAAGTATAAAATACAATTAATGGAAATAACGTACAATACTTTACAATTAAGTACGGGGTGACAACCCTACACATAACAAACATTGATGTTTTAAGCACACAATTTGTCTCAACCCCTTACTTAGAGAGCCCGCACACATACAATTGCAAGTTGGACGACTATCGTACGACTAAATTGCGTACATATACAAATTAGTTGGCCAACTTTATTGAATTGGTTACACGCCGCAGACTTAACCGATTTAGTCGGTGCCAGTATTGCCAGCGCGGTGCGTGTGCGTGAAAATGCGGGAAAAAACCTTTTAATTGCTCTATTAATAAAAAGAAGACGAAAATAAAAGAGAACATTTTGGGTGCATCTCATATTAAGTAACAGATTACAATATGGGAAGCATCATACATTGCATTATAAACTCCGATATTACCCTGACAAATTGTTTCAAGTTTTTTTTGTACAACGCTGGCCTTTTTTGAACTTCCTCTATGAGCTCTTCTACTTTTTCGTTTGCAAAAAGTGATCACGAGACAGACATCGTACCCGTCGATGAAGATGCGAGCGTGGAGAAATCACGCGCACGCGTGTGGTCACCTTGCATTTTGCCGTACAACTGTCCAACTAAGTTGGATAGTATGCGAACTTGCATAGGATAACCATGCTAACAAGCAGTTGGCCGATAGTTGGACAACTTTTTAATCGGAAGGGAATCGTGATTCTGATACGATCGGTGTCCAATTAATTAGTTGGAGACGATGTGCGGGCTAGCATAAGTAACTACGCCTAATACACCTACTTACGCTTTAGTCGGCCAACTTACAATTGTATGTCTGCGGGCTCACTTACCCGTGGAGTCGTATAAATCGGCTAAGGATGTCACAAGTGAGCGAAAGTGCGATAGCAATATTCTATTTGTCGATTGAATAATTTCAAGAGGTATTCTTTACTTCTTGAAATTATTCAATAGACAATCATTTCTTTTTATGATGTAGGTATAAAAATGTATACATATATTGCTAGTGGTTGATAACTTATGCGGTTTTTTTTTCCTAACCGCAATTCTTGATAGTTTTATCAAAGATAATTTTCAGTGAACCCACTTGAGGAGTAGGTACCTATACATTTTTTTTAATGCTGTGGTTTGCTCATGCCGTGTGATGACTCAATAAGAATTCAATTCACCTCTCCTTTTCTTGCCTGTGGGTGTTCTAATAACTACTAAGGGATTGTAATACGCAGATAGTATCTCTGAAAGAGAATGGAAACTCGAAATAAATCCTATACCAACCCGTCTCACCAGCGTGATATATTAGGGCAATTTCCCTTCCATCGTGGAGCCCAGCAATGGGACTTATATGAGTTGTGATGACCACGTCCATTTTGCCACACCACGTCCCTTTTGACGTCTATTGCTAAGCTTGAGGCTATACAATAGAAAGGAAATTGGCCTACCATACCACGCTTGGATAGACGGATCGGGGATTAATCCGCCACCCGCAGAAAGGCCGACCGCGTGAGTTGTAGCCGGAACGTCGACGAGGACGGTACCCGAAAAGGTTAATCGCCAGGTCGACCACGGTTGTCCAGTATTCGGTACCAGTGGTTGGCCCAATGGCGATGGGTAGGGATTAGGGAATATGGTGGGTTATGGAGCCGCACGCCGCCCTTTCGTCATTCATGCCTAAAAACCAGTTTTTTATGTTTTTTCTGTCTATGTTAATCTTCAAAACGGCTGGAGGGATATTGATAATATTTTATTTTCGGGTAGCTCTCTATATAAAAAATAACTTAGGCTATATTTCATCCCGTATGTGTAGAGTTTTAATTCATCTCTTAGTCGCCTTTTATAACAACCACGGACAAAAAGCGAAATGGTGCAATGTAGTTTTACACGCTCGACAAACGGATAGTGAGTAAGTTACCTTAGAATAATAACTCATGAAAGCTTAATTCGCGCACAAAATTTGAGGCATTTAAATTGGAGCCAAAATGGCTCCCTCCACCGGATCGTGACGTAGTGTACAAGGTCAGTTACAACTCTATTATATGTTGTTATGTGTGTGTACGTGTGTAATCGCTTGCACGCATGTAGTATTTTTGGTTTTAAGTTTTTGATCGCTTAAGTACCGACACTATCATTCTAAACGTTATTATTCTAAGGGCAGATACTTTGTTTTTCACTTCTAAATTGGGACGCAATAACTTGTAAATTAACAATAAACATATTGTACGTATTTAACTGTGTATATTAAAGCGATATCAATAAAACTTCATACCTTGTTGAGCGAGACATATTTGTTTAGGAATTATAATATCACCTGTTTGTTACTGTTTATATTTCAAAGTCGTCATTGTCATAATAATAGTTTTAATAAGAATTTACGTCACCCTTAGTGAGGCTCTGTACTTACTTCGCAGAAAAGGCTTATTTTTTTTTATATGTGAAACATCTGTAGGCAAGGGTGAAACTGATCGGTGGTGTGGCGTTAACGCCACGCTTAGATATGTTTGTGTAACGAAACCATAACCTGTTTTAATATTTTATACAACGCCATCTAGTGAGCTGAAAATAAATTATTAACCTAAACACATACCTATAGCGTATATTAACGAAAATAATTATTTTTTGCAAAAAAGAAACCGCCTTCAATAATGTAGACCATGTAGATAAATTTTTAGATTTTTGTTGATTTTTCAAAAATCGCTCGTCCGATTTCGATAAAATTTTCACGGGACCATTTGGGAAGTATACCCTTTCCAACAAAAAAAAAGAATCATCAAAATTGGTTCATAAACGACGAAGTTATCCGCGAACAAACATAAAAAGCATATATACGATCGAATTGGGCAACCTCCTTCTTTTTTGAAATCGGTTAATAAATGTTTATTGAATAAAAATCATCATTTTCTTGAAAAAAATCATAACAATTCATTCTTGTTTTCTTCTACATCATCATCAGCATCATCACAGCTCATATATATCACACGACTGGGCTCGATCTTCCTCCATATTGAGAGGGAAATTAAACTGCTATACCACGCTGGTCAGGTTGGCGCAGAGTTTTATTTCGTGTTTTCCTTCGCTTGCATAGTTGTTATATGCACGTGATAGACCTTAGTCGCCTTTTGTCCACGGTCAAGAGGGGGTGGCGAATGCATTGTTACTCCGTCACTACATGGAATAAATTCTTGCAAGGAAATTTAAGGACATAATTAAAGCCAGACCTAGAATGTTCTTTTGATTGTGCGATTTTTGGAGCACATAAAGTATTATTTTTTGTGGGATCGAACCAGTGACACTGGCAAGGTACTTCGGTTCGTTATAAGTGTAGTCTTTACACGAATGTCGATTAGATATTATTTAGGAATTTTTAGATTATTTAAAGTAATTACAATGATTAATATGTAAAATAAAATTACTGTTATAAAGAAGTATTGACTGCCATCCATCCATAGGTTGACAACTAATCTACGTCGGATTTTGAACATAAATGAGTCTTTCTAAGGGCCTGTGCACACCACGTTTTTTAAACGCGCCGTCGACGCGCATATGTAGCGATGCAGACACGATACGCACGCAAGTCAGACGCAGCCTGTAGACATTTGCACATCTGTATAAATTCAAATACCCGTTTGTATCGATACAGACGCGCGAGCGTAGCGATACAGACGCGATGCAAACACGCGTGTGTAGCGATACAGACGCGATGCAAACGCCAATTCACAATATTGGCCGGTTTTTAATTTCAGTTATGAAGTTTTCTGCGTCGAAAGGCTCCATTTTTTTTGTTCCAAAGACGTGCGGTGCACTAAATTGCTCGATGCTACTAACGTAGATTCACACTTCCCTCGTTGCGGGGGAAACCCCGCCCGTAGGAAGGAAGGCGCGCGCGCTAGCGGTCGCATCGGTGTTGCGCGTTCGAATCGATTCAAACGCGCGCTAGCATCGCGTTTAACATACATATGCGCGTTGGCATCGCGTTTGTATCGATACAAACGACAGAAACTGCTCTAGGAAGCTGCTGTAGGATAAAAGCGCGCCGTGCGTCGACGCGCGTTGACTGCGCGTTTAAAAAACGTGGTGTGCCCAGGCCTTAAGAAGAGAAACACCGTAATTATCGCGCTTGACAGACGGAGGGACGATCGTAGCAAAGTGTTAGTTAGACGTTTCACAGGAGAGCACTCCCATCCTTTTTCTTGGTGTACCTTCAGCCGATTTTTATGACTCCTACGCGCAATTTTATTTTTATTCCATCGCTACACGTGGAATGCTTGCCAGTATGGCACTGAAGAAATAGTTTATAATATTCAGGATTTATTACTGTTGTACATAAACGTACTGACGTAATGAACATTTGAGAGAGGAAAACCATAGAGGCATAGAACACGACATAGAAGGCATAGAATACGGTCTTGTTTATGGCTATATTCTGATAGCAATATAACGGTCAATTTCACGCCCATTGTTGTAGGAGGCGCTTCGTAATGAGACGTAAATTAAAATAACTGTCAACAGCTCTTCCTTTCACGTTATCTTGTGAGGCGACTGAGTGATATAAGTAAATAACATTTTTCTAATAGGCCATTCTCTTGATAGTTTTCTACCTGGAACCGTAAACGCTTTTAGCTGGCATTCATCGGTTTGTAAGACGTTATCACCTCAAAATAACATATCTGCATGGAAAACTTGATTTAAATGTATATTCTATGGCGAGCGAAGGTCACCAACGAGTCATAAGTTGTTCATTTAATGTCGCATCAGATTAATTAGACCTTTGCAAAAACAATATGCAAATGTGATGTGAACAGTATGTACATAGTTCCTTGGCAATCAATACGAGGTCGTAATTATTTGCATTAGGCCTTCTGTAATGTTACTGTGTAAATCAGTGGCGGCTGTGCGTTAACTGCGTTCGTGCGCTGAACCACCAATTCAAAATATTTAAAAACTACAAAATTTAACTTCATCTTTATTTTTAAATTACCATTAATATTTATTTTTTGAACATAAAAAACATAACAAATAAAATTTCAAATTATGACGAAACAATATAAGCGCATTACTAAACTATTAAAACTTATATTCCTTGTAAAAAAAATCTCGTGCGCTGAGGCGAGCGCACGGGGACTGCCCATACAACTTGTATTAGATAGGAGTTAAACGCCTGGCGCGTGAGACAGAAGATAGTTCATAGAAATATTCTGAAAAATGAGTCTGTTCCCGTACGGCGCACGGGCGAACCGAACGTTGCCGAGAGAACTCGACTTACGAAGAAATTCGCCGATGAAGTCTCGTTAAGTACAGTAAGTAGATATAGTTTCGATGTATCTGTGACGAGTTAAATATGGTTTGTTTACATTGTTTTTTTTATTTTGGTCTTAGTTCTATTTTATACTGCGTATACAGTGGGTGAAAATGAGCATAAATATAGACTATATTAAAGACAATAACAAAACTTTTTAAAATAAAGTTGATATAAATCGGCGGGACCGCCAAGGCCCTCTTTTATAAATATTTTTTGAAGTGTGAAAAACAAACAAAATACCTATTTTTCTTCGCAAGTACACCTACAAAATGTAATGCGTTCAAAAATAATAAAAAAAAATGTAGCCGTCGCTCAGGACGCCTGGCAGATGTGAAACATCAGAATTATTTTGTACAAGTATTAATAAAATATTACGATTTTTTTCCAGAAAATAATGATTTTTATTAATTAAACATTTATTATCAATAGTATACACTATGACTATAGGTATGTGTTTAGGTTAATAATTTATTTTGGGCTTACTAGATGCCGTTGTACAAAATTTTAAAACAGGTTATGGTTTCGTTACACAAATGTACATATATTCATCTGGATGTTTAAACAATAAGGGAGGTAAGACATTCACGCGAGGCGTGGCATTAACGCCACGAGCTGTTTACGCCACGCTAACGATCAAGTTCACCCTCGCCTATAGATGTTTCACATCAAAAAAAAACGTAAATTGTTGTTCTATTGCAATTTCTGATCTTAATACTTAGTGAGGAAGTAAAGTGCACCGCCACTTTGATGACCCACCAGCCGCCACTGGTGTAAATACAACTATCATCATTACATAATATAATAGGCCTTAGTGCAGATTGTAACTATATATGTAACTAAAATGTTTAAAATAATCAATTATCAAAATAAAAGCCTGTTACACTTTGCCTTTTGTTGTTGTCAAATGAAACAAATTTTTATTTGCATAATAGTTTATTTTAAACTTCTAAATTATTTTTTGTTAAAAAAAATTGGAAATAATATCATTTAATTTTATCTTTACTACCACATAATGACTAATAAATCAAAATAAAACATACATTGAAAAAAAAACTATTTTTACGGGTTGGTTTACCATGATGACGTTATCTTATATCTATAGACGAGCAATTCTTGTATATATGTATATTATATTCAGGATCTCGGAAACGACTCCAACGATTTTGTTGAAACTTGGCATACTAGGTTTCGGGTCTAAAAAAGTGATCTAGCTAGGTTTTATTTATAGAAAATGTTGTTTTGTCCGTGTTTTTAGCAAAACAATACAGTGACATTAAATTTTAAAAGAATGTGATTTCAAATTTCGTTGTCAACGTCATGAGTTACGATAGCTCAGTTGGGAAGTTGACCGGTTCTAATTTTGGTTTTTTTTGGCATTCAAACAGCGTCGGTTCGAATCTCGGTGTTATTATTATTCTCTTTTTGTAATTTTTCATATATTTTTCATTATTTATTTTTTATTAATATATATCTGAAAATAAAATCGACAAAAATACTCCGTGCGAAGCTCGGTCAACCAGATATTTATATTTAACTATTAGCCATTGAACTTTAATTCTCAAATTGATTCGATGTTATGTATTCTATATATGTATTTTCCATTCCTTAAGCCCGTTACTTTGATACCGATATTAAGTGTGTATAAAAAATTGAAACGACGGCCACATTGGAACTATAGTAATATTGTACACCAACCAGACCTAAAGATATACCCAAAATTTCAGCTCAATTTGACATCGAGAAGTAGGATAAATGTAGTTCACAAAATTTTATTACAGAAGACAGACAGATATCGGGACAGGTGAAACTAAAAAAAGAATAGAGAAAATATAATTTAAATCCTTTTTAGGTGAAAAGCCGAGAATTTCAGATGTGTCGGTCGTAAATAAACACATGATAATGTTATTTTACTAGGGTTGCCAACCATACTATAATAATATATAATTTATTTGTTCATCGACCACAAATTGGACGAGACGCAGTGTAGAACGCCCACTAATTAGGCTGATGACATTTTGAAAATCATAGGGATTCCCTGGGTGCAAAGTGGCACATGACCGATAAGAGTAGCGTTCTTCGGGATGCCCATATCCAGCAGTGGCGTTTACGGACTGATGGATGGATGAATTAGTTCTTCAGTCTATATTAAATTGTCTGTGTCCACACAGGCCCCGAAAAAATGGGGGGCTTTTTTGTGGTGGGCGGTTAGCGCACCCGCCGACAGAGAGGCGGCACGCGGCCCCGTACGTAACACACCCGATAGCACGTAGCCTTCGTCGTTGGGCCGACCACCGGCGCAGAGTTCCTTGTCTGCAGTGGTCGGCCCGACGGAATACCCTGAAGGCGACGTCCCCTTTCCGGGACGTCGCGTCGGTCAAAATGGGGGCTGGGGATAACAGTTGTTACAAAATTCCCAGAAAAGTTTTGCTGCTTTTCTACTAATGATCTCTCAGCCACGACGCCTATGGGAAATTAAGAAACGATAACACCTTCTTCTAGTCATCACACAAGATATTTTTTTGTGTGTGTTTAGTTTTCAGCTTTGGCCGGAACCCTTACGCTCTCACTCAACCTGGAGGTATTATATTTAACGTCTGCGTATGTATATACTGCTAATAATACGCATAAAACCTAACTAATATTATAAATGTGAATGTGATTTTGTTTGTTTTTTACTTTCACGCCTAAACCACTAAATCGATTTTAAAATTTTTCCACGAATGGCAAACTGCATTACTAGCAAATAACAAGCTATATTTTATCCTCGTATTCACAAGGGAACGGAAACTATGCGCGTAAAACCGCACGAATTTGCTTGTAATAGTATTGTATATTGTTAACACCGAATTTAATGAGCAAATCCTTCAAATTTTAAATGTATAAACGAACCCTAACAATTTTAAGTGGAGCGCTTATGATTCAGTTTTAGATTTTGATTTATATTGCCTACTCGCTTATTTATTTATTTATTTATTTTAAAGCTTTTGCACAAACAAAGGTACACGGCGGACTTAATGCCTTAGGCATTCTCTACCAGTCGACCGAGGGTGGAGCAGAAATAATACAAGGCAGATGCAATAGAGATAGTTGAAGATCAGAATTTATATATAATTACCAAATGATACAAATATATAAATATGAATACATATACACTGTATAAATACATATATACTATAAAAATACATATATACATAAGTATACATATATACATAAAAAAGGATGTGAGCCGTCACAGATGAGTTGACTCCGCCAGAAAATCTAAGTAAAGTCGTTTAACTTTAGCCTTGAAAATGTCACGACTAGCAGGCATTCTGATGTCTAGAGGTAATGCATTCCACAGAAGAATAGCCTGGATATCAAAAGAGGAATGCACCAGACCAGAAGAGTGAGAGGGACAATGTAGAAGAAGATTTTTTGAGGAAGCTTAAGCTTATCATCAACATCAGTCATATAAGTCCCACTACACGCCGCAAGCCTCATCTACAGTAGCGGCAATTGGCCTACTATACCACGCTTTTCCGTGTGGTGACGGAGGAAGAATACAATTCACCACTCCCTATCTTGCCCGTGGATGTTGTAAAAGACGACTATGGGATATAATATGCATATAACATCTGTGCAAGAGAAGGAAGACGCGAAATGAAACTCTATACTAACGTGTCTAACTAACATGGTATAGTACATTAAACACCCTCCCGTTGATCCTCCAGGAGGTCCGAGCCCAACAGTGGGACGTATGTGGCCTGCGATGATGATGATGATGATACCATGCTGATCAGAGGGGTCATTATAAGGTTTTATTTCGAGTATTGCTTCTCTTGCACAATATATCCCTTAGTTGTTTTTATGACATACATAGGCCATATAGGGAGCGTTGAATTGTATTCTTATGCAGTCGTTACACGAAAAATTTATTAAAAATTAAATATGATAAAGACTTATAGTCCATAAAATATAGCTTGATCTCTGTGACAGATGTCAACGAAACCAACGAAGTAAGTTTGGACGAGCGACATGCTTACAATTTCATTTTGTATCAAATATATTTTCATTCTTTTCGTGCCAGTTGTATTGCAATTGAATTGCAATACACTATAAATATAAAAATATTAATATTCATGTCTAAAGTGTACCGCGTAACTACTGAAATACCTAGTAAACATTTTATACATAAATGACGCTTACACACGAACAAGGTCATACTGGACTGAAAATAAAAAAGAGATGGGACAGTCGATATACGTAAATCGATAACGGATCTATATTAAATTATTCATAAAAGAAATAAACCCAATACAGTACCTATAGTATAAAACTTTCAATATATTTTTTACAATAAAACAGACAATTACATTATAACATACATAAATTGAATTAATTAAACGTTAAAAACTACTTTTTATCTCAGAGTAAATGATAATATTATGTACTCATTATTGTGAATAAACTAGACGTATTTATTTATAAAACAGTCGTAATTGATCGATTTATCTAACGACTGTCACTATTTTTTTAAAAAATGATAAATGTTCTAGCAGGAACGTTCCAGTGATGATGATAGTAATGACCTAGACCTTGATTTGTACTCCTTTTGAATAATCAAAACAGTCAAAAACCAGTGTTGTTTGAAATAAATTCAAAAAGATTTTCGTTGATTGTATTTTAATTATAATAGAAAATCACAATTATAAAAATAAAGAGTTTTATCGATAAAAAACTACGGACTTTATCGTAAGCGTGACAGCACTAGGGACAATTGTCACAGAGATCATCCTATATTTTATGGACTATAGATACTTTTACGTTAGATAAAAAAATTAAACGATTTATTGTTCTTATAAAATTAAGCTAATTTCTGCATCTTCCATAAGGTATTGTATTTAAAAAGCTTATTTTGAAAAATACTTAATTTCGCTCAAGAAATGTTGGCAACCCTAGCTTTTGTTGTAATCCACATTAATTTGTGATAAGATAGCTGTATATTTTTATATGCCAGGTATTTATATCTACTCGCCGATATCTGCCAATGTATTTATTATTGTAGGCATTTTACTACCACTCCGAAATTTATCGGTAATGGCTTGAGCGTAGCCGTTATAATACTTATACCCTTAGAATAATAACGTATAGAAGGATAGTATCTCGGTACTTCGAGCGATCAAAAACATGAAGCCGAAAATACTACATGCGCGCAGGCGATTATACACGAACAAACACACAACTATACAAATTAGAAATCAAATATTGTTTTTATTAACATAAATCGTCGAAATACTTTTAAACGTAATGTTAAAAACATTTTTATGTTTTTCAAATGTGTTGTGACACCATTTGAATGCACAAGCCGTCATAATTACCTATTTATTTTTTAAAAGTTGCGTACGTACGTGCAGTTGTCATGGTCAAAAAATTATCATAATGTAAATACTAGGGCGTCAAATTACATGTTAATAACACAGAGGCACAGAACGACAGCATTCCGTGGCAGTTTCAAATTTGCTGCAACCCGTTGCTGGAATGATCTGGCCACCTCCATTTCGCAAAATAAAATCGGTTAAAACTTTCAAACTTAAATTTAAAGACTATTTGCTTAGAAAACAAAAAGCATCCTTGTAGTTTGTCAATCTATATGCTGTGTTAATGTTTCAGAACTACAACCACACTAAAAGAAACTTGCGTGAACACACCCGTAAATTTATAGATGCGAGATGAGGGTAACAATATTTGTTTGTTTATGTGTGTATACCTATTTTTTGGATTTGAGTATTTGGTTATTTATTATTATTTTTAGTTATAACTAGCAACCCGCCCTCGCTTCGCTTCGGTTATAGGTTATAGTCGTTTTTCCCGCGTAGTTCCCGTTCCCGTGGGAATACCGGGATAAAATATAGCCTAGTTTACGCCCTGATATTATAGCTTTCCATTGGTGAAAGAATTTTTGAAATTGGTCCAGCCGTTTTGAAGATTACCCGGAACAAACAGACAGACAAAAATTTTTTAATTGCTATTTTAGGCATAGGTGTCGTGCAAATAACCGTGTGAGCATGAAAAAAGCCTATTATTTTGACATTACAAACAGACACTCCAATTTTATTTATGGTATAGTAATGTGGGTGTGTCGCTTGCACGCATGTAGTATTTTTAACTTCACATTTTCGATCGCTTAAGTACCGACACTAGGTAAATTAGTAAGGGTAAGTAAAGATAGGTAAATTTTCCTCCCATTGTGGAGGAGGTTCGAGCTGACAGTGAGACTTGTGTGGACTGCGATGATGATGACGATATTACTTGAGTAATTTTTGTGATTCTTTAGAATCTTTCACTAAACTACATATTTCTTGTAGTTTACGCATATTTAATTACTAAATCTATAACCGAATTACCTAAATAATTTAAGTATGTGGTTTATACATCCTTACCAACTAATATTATAAACGCGAAAGTAAGTTTGTTTGTTTGTTACGCTTTCACGCTCAAACCACCGAACCGATTTCAAAAATTCTTTCACCAAACCTATGTATAATATCAGGGAGTAACATAGGCTATATTTTAGTCCGATATTCCCACGGGAACGGGAACTACGCGGGTAAGACAATTGAAACCGAAGCGAGGGCGGGTTGCTAATGTTTAATAATAATTAACTATATTGTTAACTAGGAAATGCCTGCAATTTCACTGCCGTATTACTCGCTTCTGTGGAAATACGAAGATAAAATATAGCATAAGCTACTCGTCATACAGACGGTTACCTGTTGGTAAAATATTATGAAAATGAGTCCAACCGTTTTAAGGATTACTCGGAACAAACAGACAGATAGACACACAGACAAAAATGTACGCATCTCAGAAGTGAAACTCCTTTATCCTTCATGCTTCATGGCTTCATCCTTCATCCGCCATCCTTCATCCTCCATCCTTTATCATCTATCCTTTATGTTTTAGCTTTTATCTCATTCTCTCGCCGGCTGAATCCTCCGAAAAAGCGAGTCCATAGAGAAACAAACACGTTAATGTATAGGACATTAACGTGTTTGTTTCTCTATGGACTCGCTTTTTCGTTTCATCTAGTTTGAAATCGCAACGATACTAAGAAGTTTCACTTAAAAAAAAAATTTACTGGTTTTTAGGCAAAGGTACTGTGTACAAATCCGCATGAACAATACGAACAAATCGTTCAATTTTATTTATTTATATAGATTTTTAATGGCGTAATTTTATCGATTTAAAATCATGACTGCGTTAAAGTTTTCTTCGAAAATTAGTACGCTCAAGTTTATGGGCCATCCGAGATACAAAGAATCTCGAATACTAAACAGTCCCTTCTAACCATGCCAAGGTTGTATATTGACGTCCACCAATACTGAATTATAAAACATATCACATATTTATGTATCGGTTTTATAACGAGGCAAAATGATAAAGGAAAATTATGTAGTTAATTTATTTAATTTAGTAGCGATAGTTACAGTAAACATGTCGAATCGTAGTATCAATGGTAACTGCCATCTATACCAATAAATAAAATTGGAGTGCCTGTTTGTAATGTCAAAATAATAGGCTTTTTTCATGCTCACACGGTTATTTGCACTATACACATGCCTAAAATATAGATTAAAAATTTTTTGTCTGTCTGTCTGCCTGTTTGTTCCGGGTAATCTTCAAAACGGCTCGACCGATTTCAAAAATTCTTTCACCAATGGAAAGCTATAATATCAGGGCGTCAACTAGGCTATATTTTATCCCGGTATTCCTACGGGAACGGGAAGTACGCGGGTAAAACGACTAAAACCGAAGCGAAGCGAGGGCGGGTTGCTAGTTTTATTATAAACTAGCAATCCGCCCTCGCTTCGGTTTCTGTCACCTTATCCCCGTAGTTCCCGTGGGAATTCCAGGATAAAATAAAGCCTAGTTTACGCGCTGATATTATAGCTTTCCATTGATGAAATAATTTTTGAAATCGGTCCAGCCGTTTTGAAGATTATCCGGAACAAACAGACAGACAAAAAAATATAAAATGATTTTTAGTCATGTGTATAGTGCAAATAACCACGTGAGCATGAAAAAAGCCTATTATTTTGACATTACAAACAGACACTCCAATTTTATTTATTGGTATAGATATTTCCGTGTGGTGACGGAGTAAGAATACTGCTCACCATCCGTTCTCCTGCCCGTGGGTTTCGTAAAATACGATTAAAGGATTAAATATGCATATAACATTTGTATAAGAGAAGGCAAACTCGATGTTAAACACAACATGTCTTATCAGTTTGGTTATAGTAGGTCAATTTCCCTCATATTGTGGAGGAGGCTCGAACTCAACGTAAAAGTAAAGGAACGTAGTTCCTTTACTTTTACGTTGAGTTCGAGTAAAGGAACGTAGTTCCTTTACTTTTACGTTATGTCGGAAAAGAAAGAGACAGAAATACAATATATTCTTATACTGTCATAACAAGGAAATTCAAATTTTAATGTAATAATTACTATTTTTAATACGCTTTTATTAGCTTCAGACGTATGTATGTTAGTATGTAACGGAATCTTTGAACATGATTTTGAGCCCTTCAAAACGTCGGATTAACTCGAAATTTGGCATACTTATTAAGGATCGATGACAATTCAATATTTTAAACAGTTTGACCCGTTATCCTTACTAGGATAATCAGGATTAGCGAAAACTCAGCTAAAAAATTAAAATTAAATAATAGTTCAAAAAAACTAAAAAAATACGCTTTTAAAGAAAATCCAACTAAAAAATAGGAAATAAATTTTTAAAATTTGAATTAAGAATAGTGTATATATATAAGAAAAGATATTTTTTATTGTAAAAAAAGCGTGGCGTGCTTTTTAAGATATTATCAAAATGATAATCCTTCTACTCATCTCTGTCAATAAAATATTTATAACTATTGACAACTTGTACCCCACGCTTTTTTTACAATAAAAAATATTTTTTTTTTATACGGGGTGTTCAGGTTATGGAGCAACTGTTCGAGTATGTTGTAGTTTAACGGTCATAGATCGTAATTAGAATGTACATTACACAAAAAACAATATAACATAAAAGTTATAGTGATTTAAAAAAAATGTGTCTAAGAGTCTATGCCTTAAATGTTACGTATTATGTAGGCATGTACAGACAGAATATATGTAGGCATGTAAAGCTTTGACAGTATAAATTCATTCAGTCATACCTAGAATTGCGCAAACGTTTCAATGACAGTGTTGGTTTGTACCTACGAGCGGCGTGCGGTCAACGGTCATAGGCCGATCAGCTGTTTTAAAGCGAAGTTTGTTTTGTTTATGTGAATGTAATTATTGATTTATTCAATTTCTAATTAACATTTAACAAAGTATGAATATGTTGCGTATTAAGTATCATTGACTTTATACATTTCAATCAGATTTACACGAAAAAGCGACGACAAAATTGAAAACTTTACATGTCTCCAATTCCTTAACGAATCGATATTTTTAGTTCAATTTTTTTTCATGGGTTCCTACCACCATTGCCTAGCTCCCTTTGACCAGTTGCCCCATAACCTGATACATCCTGTATACACTATTCTTAATTCAAATTTTTAAAAATTTATTTTCTATTCTTCAGTTGGATGTTCTTTAAAAGCGTATTTTTTTTAGTTTTTTTGGACTATTATTTATTTTAAATAATATCTCTAATAATTATGTCAGTGTCGAAAAATCGATTACTACCAAATCAGCATTATCATCACAGCTCAGACCTACTCCACACGACGACCCCAAGCCTACTCCACTATGGGAGAAAATTGACCTACCATACAACGCTGATCAGACGTGTTAGCTTAGAATAATAACCTATAGAAGGATAGTGTTGGTACTTAAGCGATCAAAAACGTGAATCCAAAAATACTTAAATGCGTGTATGAAAAGTAGAGGTAAGGTGCACAATCTCTGTGTTGGAAAAGTGTCCTCTTGCATAGCCAATAAAGATGGCATTGCTGTACCAAAGGACCGTTTTTAGGGTTCCATAACCAAAGGGTAAAAACGGAACCCTATTACTAAAATTTCGCTGTTGTCCGTCCGTCTGTCTGTCACTAGGCTGTATCTTAATAAGATAAGAGCTATCGCGGGATAGCTAGACAGTTGAATTTTTTATAAATTATGTATTTCTGTTGTCGCTTAACAATAAATACTAAAAACAAAATAAAATAACTATTTAAGGGGGTCTTCCATACAACAAACGCGATTTTTTAGATAATGGTACTGAACCCTTCGTGCGTGATTCCGACTCGCGCTTAGCCGATTTTTTAAAAGAAGCGCTAAAAGTAAACTTCAAGTCAATCAATCTTCCAACCAATCAGCAAACTTCAAGTCATCTAAAATAGATTCAGATCATACTCATACACTACACCAGCGCCCCTATTTAATGCTATTTGGTGGTCTTTTGAGACAGTAGACCATATGAGAGTGTACTCCTTACGTACCCTTCATACATGCGTGCAAGCGATTACACACGTACACACGCACGCCACTATACAAAGTATACAATAAAGTTGCTTTGTACGCAGTGACCTTGTACACTACGTCATAATCCGGCGTAGGGAGCCATTTCTGGCTCCAATTTAGATGCCTCAAAATTTGTGCACGAATGAAGTTTCTATGAGTTATTATTCTAAGCGGGTTGATTTTATTTCGACTTTTGTATGCTCATCGCATACATATTATCTGCATAATAGTAATCTCTCAGTCGTCTTTTACGACACCCACGAACAAAAAAAGGCGCTGTGAATTGTATTCTAACTCCGCCACCACACGCAAAATTCTGCCGAGAGGCTGACCGCGTGAGGAAAGACCGATGTCCTCCCCGAGGGGGGGCCGTCGGTCGATGGGAGGGTACCCAAATAGGGGGTATTCCTTCGGGCCGACCACTGACGTCAAGTCACCCTGCTCCGGTGGTCGGCCCAACGACGAAGGCGACGTGCATCGCGGGTGGGTTGCAGGTGTGCGTGCTTACGCCCCTCTGTCGCCCCGGACGGAGTGGTGCGAGGAGCGCGCTGACCGCAAACCACCCCCAGGAAAAAAAAATACAACACAGAAAATTATATTTTACCAACTATTTGTTGGATAATAATTGACTTTGCTAATGTGTGAGTATAGGTATTCCTTATTACGAAATCGATATGTGAATGATTTTCTAAACGTTAATATACCATTTCCTTTCCATTGCTGTTTCATAAGCGTTTAGTTCATACGCACTGGCGTAATGTTATGATGTTTTTATATCAGTCGGTAGCACTATATTTATCTACCTACAATAATTTCTGTAAGGAGTGGTACCACTTCAGATAACGCACCAATATCTATTAGATTCAAATTAGTATTACTTCGGTGTCCCCGCCATTATGACAGTTTGACATTTCACACGTCAAATTTGTTCCTTTTTTAAAAAGTGTCCTAGTGTTGTGGTGGTGTTATTTTTTTTTAAACGAAAATGGACAAGGAACCATTGCTGCAGTAAGTTTTAATTTATATTATTATAAAAATTACACAAATGTATTTGTAGTTATTGTGAAAATTCTGTTCCGTGGCTTTTTAGTATTCCTCTAATAGAATTGCTTATTATATTCGAACAATTTATTCTTTTCAATTTTCGAAAAATGTTTTGGAAAGTAAAACGTATTTATTATTTTAGTCGTCATTAGGTTTCCTTGCCTCGTGTGAATAGACAATATTTGCTTATGATATCAAGTCTGAATGTGGTTTGAATGTAGAAATATATTGTTAATGTTATGTGCTAGGCAGCAATTTAAATCACAATATTCAATAGGTTATATTTAGTAGTGTAAATTTTTTTTAAATAAATATGAATGAAAACTAAGAATGATGTACCCAGCCACGTGGTGGCCAGATGTTAGATTAGCTGTTTTTTTTTATACGGATGAGCGAATATGGATTGCTTTTCAGTACGCTTGTCACCTGCTGATATTTTGGGTTTTAGAACCTGTTTAAAAATTTAAATTTTAATAAGATCACAACGATTTTATTTTCGGTGTAAATTTACCAGCTACCATCGTGGTTCTTTGGTTTTGTTTTATTAAAAACACTTTTTTAAAGAACTGTATAGAAATAGTGTTCGTTTACCCAAGGAGGGTTGAGGTCAGGCAGGCGGCCGGTCACAAAACTAACGTTAAAACGTTTGCAGTATGCTATGAGAGAAGAGTACATATTGAGTCAACTCCAAAAAAATAGGGTAAGAGCTAAAAGATTTTTGCTCGACTTAATATTTAGAACTTAATACCTCACTATCAATACTACTAACATGTTTACACAATAGTATGTTGACAAAGTAAGAATACAATATTCACCACTCACTCTCTTGCACGTGGTTGTCGTAAAAGACGACTAAGGGATAAAATATGCATATAACGTTTGTCCAAGAGAAATCTGGGGGCACGGTAGTGCCCCCGCCAAGTCGAGCAAAACAAAAGTCGGGTAAAACGCAAAACTGCCGTAACATACTTTTCTCGAAGCCATTCAGGCCATTTTCGATCCCCTATAACTTCGTTGTTAATAACACTAGAAACGTGAATTTTTAGTAATCTAGCAGGCCTTGTATACACATTATGTATTTAAAATTTCATTAAATTTGAACCAATAGTTTAAGAATTATAACCAGGCAAAATTTCGTAATTTTGTCACTCACTGACTGACTGACCGATCATCAATATTAAAGTGATACTTCTAGCAGACATAGAAGCTTCAAATTTAGAATACAATTAGTATTTAGTGTATACATGAAGGAAAAATTATGAAACATTATAGTTTTCATCCAGTTTCCGAGATACACTAACTGCATAAATAATTTTGTAAACTCGTATAAATATATAGGATTACAAAGTTACATTTGCAGTTAATGAAATGTAACTTTGTAAACAATAAGAATACATTTGTCGCCATCATTGCTTCTCTATGGGAATCGTAACAACCGGCTAAAGACTGCGCAGATGACGTAGTGATTAAGATACCAACGTACCGTGCTAGTGTCGCGGGTTCGAATCCCATGCAAGACAACACCTTGTACGATCCACAAATTGTTGTTCTGAGTCTGAATATCATTTGTGTCGGTTAATTAGGTACATATTCTTTCCGTATGGTGACGAAGTAAGAATACAATTCACCACTCTCTAGAGATCTTGCCCATGGATAACGTATAAGACGACTATGGGATATAATGTGCACATACCATCTGTGCAAGAGAAGGAAAACTCGAAATTATACCCTATATCAACATGTCTGACCAGCATGGTATAGTGGGTTAAATTTCCTCCCATTGTGGCGCCGGCCCGAGCTCAACAGTGGGACATATGAGGGACGCGATGATGTTGCGATATTGAATTATATGTTTGTAAAGTCCCCCACAATATAAGGATTATTATTCCCTTAGTGCAAGGCGTTGTCATTTAAAAAAAGATACAACAGGAAGGAGAGTGGGCAGCAGCTCTCGCCGGGGAAATGTATGATATCTCACTGTGAAACCAACCCGCCTACCAAACGTGGCGACTACGTCATTATTCTTCATAAGGCGTAGAAAAATGAGTTCTAGTCATGGCAACTCTGTTACCCTTGAGCGTCTTTGGATGCAGGTGCCACAGTATCGCACTTTATAGTGAAGCATGAGGGGGGTCTATGTTCTACAATGGACGGCGATAGGTTGAATGATGATTGGCATAATAGGTGTAGATAGATACCTAGATGTAATTATGTTCAAAGATAACTTGTAAAATGGTCAATCAACTTAATGAAAAAGCAATAGTAGGACGTGTCTTGTGAAATTGTACCAAAATCTCCCAAAGTATTAAGCAAACTAAATTGCCTCAAATTTATCTGAAAGAAAGAATGCCATGTTTAGGCTCGATTGCCATCAAAACGGAGAGGAGACTAGAGGAGATATGTTTCGAAAAACCAATCAAATTTCTTTATTTCCACATCTCCCCGCTTAGTTTAGGTATAATTGACTCAAGCGGAAAGGAGTGATGTCTCATTTTGCAGAGAGTGTGCTATAAGAAAATCCTTTGTTGGTATTCAAGAAGTAGAAGGTACCGGAAAGTCAAATAAGTAGGTCTATCTACAAAAAGAAATGAGATACCATCAAAAACAATACTTGTAAAAAAAGCCAAGCCTCGCAACTGAGTTCTTTTACCATAAAAATTTGTGAGATCCATGTTATACCAAGTCGGTTAACTCATTCAGTCCCTACTTAAGGGACCTTTCTTCATAAGTTATTACGTAAATAGCTAACCTAACAACTTCTTATAGTGACTATATCAATATTAAAGATCTTTTATGTTTAAAATAAATAGATTGACTTGGCAATCATAATAATATTAATTAATTTCGATATGCATTTAGCCTTGATTGTTTAAGTATGCTTGATTGATAAGGATTTGTGATGTTTACGCGAGCTGGACAGTATGTTTTTTTCTATGATTCATTTCAACTCATACACGTCCCACTGTTAGTCTCCTTCTCCACAATAAGAGAGAAATTGACCTATTGTACTACGTTAGTCAGGCGTGTTGGTATAGGATATAATTCAAGTTTTACTTCTCGTGCATGAATGTTATATGCATATTTTAATGTCTTAATCGTCTTTTACGATACCTACCCACGGGCAGGAGAGCGAGTGGTGAATTCTTACTCCGTCGCCATACGTATTTATTATTTTTTTTTTATTGCAATCTGTGGCAAGCGAGCAAAGGTGAGTGTTGCTGTCGCTCATGGTCCTTTGCAAGGCCGCTGCCTACCGCGAAGTAAATGAAGGGAGTGTGCATACGTCCAATGAGGCTCGGCAACACTAAAAGCATCACCAGAACCCACCACACGCAAACACCCTCAGAAAGTTGGGCTATTTTATTTTATACGTCTGTATTTTTTTATATTAACCGCCGTTTCGAATAGTTTTCAGCATTTATAGTCTCGAAATGTCTAAGATGTTTCACCTCCAAAAACTCATCGTTATTACAAAGGCTTTTATCTACCCGCTACAGTATTAGTTACCCACATTTTGATACAAATTATTCGCCATTAGAGTAACAGAAATTGACTCGATAACAGTTTTTTTTAGTATTGAATCTGATGTAAATCTAATATTATAACACCGAATCATCTAAATAGTAGTGGGTAGTAGAAATAATATACGCTGTTATAGTCAAATTAAAGAAAAATTTAAAAATATTTTTAGAATCTATCCTAGAATCTTGGGCACATCGGTTTGTTGGTTTCAAAGTCTATACTCGAGACGTATAAACATTTTTTGCATTTATGTATTATTAGGAAATAAAATAAAGATAATAAAATGATTATCGTTGTAGTGACGGAGTAAGAATACAATTCTTCACTTTTTATCTTGAGAAGGAAAACTCAAAATAAAACCCTATACGTACGTCTGACCAGAGTATAGTAGGTCAATTTCCCTCCTATTGCGGAAGAGTTTCGAGGCCATCAGTGGTGTGTATGAGCTGAAATGAGACGAGACTGTGAGGAATGTGAAACGGGAGAAAAAAGAACGAACGCTCCCAGAGTTCTACTGTAGTCCCACACAAAATAAATATTCGTCTAATCTATGTTTAGTGTCTGTTAATTATGTTTGTTGTTAGATAATTTCATTTATTGTTTAGTCACATAGAAATGTTAGAATACATTGTACGGCATAAGTATATCATTCCAATCTAATATGGGAAATGTTTCAACTTGTTGTATCTATACACTAGCTGACCCAGCAGAAATTCAAATTCAAATTTTCAAATTCAAATCATTTATTATGTATAGACCCCGAGAGGGCACTTACATATTGTCAATTTTACAAAATAAAATTAAATTATCCAATAAAAATAAACTACCACCGGATCGGAACGCGACCGCTACTGAGAAGATCCGGACGTTGTTCTGTTCAAATAAAATAAAAGAAGCGCTATTTACCGGGTCCGATTGTGAATCTAAATCATTCTCAAATTCCCTTAAACATGCACAAATGATTTCCCCAACATCGGTCCAGCCGTTTAGGAGGAGTTCAGTGACATACACACGTACGCTAGAAATTTATATGTAAGAGATAAGATTATCATTCTCCTCCCAATTACTTTGGGTCGCCTCAATATGTACTCTACTTTTATAGTGCATATTACAATAGTTATTAGCAATAGTTTTTAGACTGTCCACCAGCCTGACGTCTAGACAAGTTGAGAATGCAATTGTTGATCAAACGGCATCAGATAAGAGTTGAGAAGAAGATACCCCTTCAGGGCATTCCGTCGGGCCGACCACGGAGGACAAGGAACTCGGTACAGGTGGTCGGCCTAACGACGAAGGTGACGTGCTACGGGTGGGTTATGGGGCCGCGAGCCACCCCTCTATCGCCCCGGACGGAGCCAGGCGGCGGATGCGCTGACCATAGCACATCCCAAAAAAAAAAAAGAAATCAGATAGAGTTGGTCCAAGCTTGTATAAAGCTGGAGGCGATGGATAGTGCGCGGGAGGAACTCATCTACAGCGACACGGTCCGTCCCCAGCGGCTTGAACGGTTAAGGCGCGAGTACCTGCGACTAGTTGCTTAATCATTTTTTTATTTAGTACTAGCAACCCGCCTTCGATTCGCTTCGGTTTCAATCGCCTTACCTGCGTAATTCCCCTTCCCGTGGGAATACCGGGCTAAAATATAGCCTATGTTACTCCCTGGTATTATAAGTTTCAATTGATGCAAGATTTTTGAAATCGCTTCTGTGGTTTAAGTAAGTGTGAAAACGTAAAAAACAAACAAACTTACTTTCGCATTTATAATATTAGTAAGGATTCTCTTTCTAATTTTTCATTATTGCATCAATTATTTTTTATGAATTCAACATTTCATCTCATGTTGGTATATCCCACTGTTGGGCTCGAGCCTCCTCCTCCACAATAGGAAGGAAATTGACTTACATACCATGCTAGTCAGACGGGTTGTAATAGGGTTTCATTTCGAGTTTTCCTTCTCTTGCATAGATATTATATGCATATTATATCACTTAGTCGTCTTTTACAACATCACGTGCAAGACATATTTATCTTATTATTATCATCATCTTAGATCATATACGTCCCTGGATGTGACACTGCTTCTCAACATAAAACTGACCTTACATACTCTACTGGTCAGATCGGTTGGCATGGAGTTTGATTTCGAGATAGGGGGTGATGAATAGTACTTAAGCTTACTCCTTCACCACACGGAAATATTTATGAATAATCAAGAAACACTTAGCTAAGCTAGGGATGCAAACGATACATCAATATTTCTGAGACATCGATGTTTCAATAAAAAAAATCGATGCCTGCCATCGATGTTCACTATTGTAAAACATCGATGTATCGATGTTATTTTATACGTTGTTTTGAAGTCGATGTTTCGCCTGCATGATTTAAAATGTGTATATTGTAATGTATGGTACTTTTAGCAGAGCCTGCGTCACAGTATAGGTACTCTTTTTCTAAATAACTAAAAAAAAGGCCCATCACATCACGCAAATGTTGGTGTTTCATGTAAAAAATATGCTTCATTTAATTAAAAATAAAGCTCATCGCACAGATCTCTATAAAACTTCGATGTTTTGGTACATCAATGTCTTTAGGGCGATGTTTTTTGTAGATCGACGTTTGTTCTGAAATATCGATGTATCGATCCATCGATGTTCTTGGTTTCCATATTTGCATCCCTAAGCTAAGCGCGATCATCCAGTTCCTATTAAATCATACTTAACATCATTATTTCATAACTTTATCAATATCACGCGAATTAAATGTAGCTAAAAATGCAATAACAAGGTCACAAGTTAATTGTTCAGTAGGTCGTTAAACCCGAGTCGCCCCTAATCATTTACCTGATAATATCAGGTAGTCTTAATATGTCGCCTTCGATAACAACTGATAAAGATAACGTGGAATGGATCAAAATGATTAAATTAGTAGTAACTTATAATGTTGATACGAACAAATTTGATGGCGATGTTTTTTTTATTATTATATTCCGTATGGTGACTGAGTAAGAATAGGAATTACATTTTTCTTGCCCGTGGGTGTCTTAAAAGACTACTATGGGACTACAATATGTAAATAATATCTATGCAAGAGAAGGAAAACTCTAAATAAAACACAGCTCATATACGTCTTACTATTGCCGGGCCCGAGCCTATTGTTCAATAGGAGTGAAATTAACCTACTACACCACGCTGGTCAGACGTGTTAGTATAGGGTTCCGTTTCGAGTTTTCCTTACCCTCCCTTAGTGGAGGAGGCCCGAGCCCAACAGTGGGACGTGTATGGGCGGAGATGATGATGATGATGTAATAATCGCGTAAACATCAGAAATCATTAGGCATTTTATGAATTCAATGTGGAAAAGAATTCATTGATGCAACAATAGCTCATCAGATTTCACCGGTTCGTTTCCGCGTTTCCAATGTCGCCATTTAATAATAGTTAACGATAATTTAGCCTTCAATCAAACTGACCTTAGGACAGCAGTTTTAACATCGATTGTTACTTGTGAATAGAGGAAATGTATGGTGAATCGGACCTTTTAGATACACATCATCAGCATTTTAATGAACGTGGTTATCTTGATTACGAAGGCAATTATTTTTAAATAAGATTCCCTATAAATAGAACTGTTTTAACGTATTTTTATCGCGTTTGTATTTGGTTTTCCGATTTCCCGATTTATCAAACACTTTTCGGCGATCATGGTCACGGGAGGAGTCTTCTCGACATGAACGCTGAAAACCGCTGACGTCTGGCAGTCAACAATTAAATTCAAACGCGATAAAATCCATAAAAATGGTTTTATTTATAATTTGTAATATATCTCGCGTAAACATTAGATATTGTTAAGATCTTATTTAGAAGATATTTGGTATTTTGGACGATATTGATACATGATCGGGCCTAACCCATGATTTTCTATGCTCTAGATTATAGTACAGTATAGTAACGATTCTAATTTTTAACACGCTTTTATTAGCTTCACCTGTATGTTTGTTTGTAACGTCCACCTTTGAGCTCGTAATTCTTCAAACTGTTTGGGTACGCCAAAATGTTCTTCATCCCGTTTGAATTTATTATTTTTGAAGCGTCGAAATCAGCGTGTCATCGTTATCTGCATCCGATAGTACGTTGTCACCTTAGGTCTCAACCAGAATTCTTTATGCTTTGGCTGCAAAATCCTTTTGTATGAAAATATCATCATCATCACCTCGGTTATGTACGTCCGAATTCTGGGTTCGAGCCTCCTCCACAACGGGGGAATTAATCTACTATACCTTGATAGTCAGACGAGTTGATATAGGATTTTATTTCGAGTCTTCCTTCTCTTGCGACTAATAGATTAGAATACGCAGATAACATCTATTTATCTGTGTAATATAATTTATTTGTTGTCTTTTACGACATCTGTTGGTAGGAGTGAGGCCGGTGAATTGTATTCTTACTCCGCGCGAATATTGTGTATAAAACTAGTACCTAATTTTCAGATCCAATAAACAAAAACCTTATTACAAAATAATGTATATTTTGTATATAGACTACCATACACAGAAATCCAAGGTTACTTAAAATACTTCCTTACAGATGCGTTAACGGTGAGATACGTGATCTTTTAAGAAACAGCGAGAACTTTTCAAGGTCCCCAATAGAAATCAGAAATTTTTACAAGTGGCTATTAGAGAATGACTTAGAAATGGTTTTACGAAATTTATTCCCAGAAAGGTTAAAACACCAGTGTTTTTTTTATTGTATATTTTTTATTTATGTGCTAATTACATACAAGAACATACCTATTAATAGCTCTAGTGTGATGCTTTTCAAAATATGATATGATACAATTCACAAATATAATCGAAGGCTGGACTAGATCCCGCAAGCGCCACCGATCACGAGCTAACCACTAGAGCCGCCATCACTCCCCTCAACTATAATGAAGGGAAGGTGTGACCTGCTCCTCGTAGCTACCGCAAACAGACCTTTTCCCAAAACAATAACACATTCCTTTGGCAAAACCCGCCCCGCTTTACGATACACATTTATATAACGATATATAGACAAAAGAATTCTATATTAATGATGTTGAATGCCAAATAACTTAGTGTGATTATGAATGCTGAAAAGTATTCGTTACGTTGCGATAGAAAAAACGTAATCAAAACGCAATAAAATAGTTAAGTATGTTTATTTTATATTGGACAAGCTAGGCTAAGATTCGCTTGTATAAATTCTTACCTATATTATTATGTTTTAACACCCATTCCATCCTATGTTATCTCAGCAGTTTTCGTCATAACGGCGACTGCGCAATACGCTTGATAGTCATTGTCATTAAATTTTATCCTATTTGCTAACATTTAAAGACTCACCTACCGCTCCTATTTGTTTCAGTATTATGCATTACAGCCTAAAAACCTTAATAAAAAATTATCTAATCTAAAATAATAAGATTTTTTGGTAGCCAGGCAATATAGATATAGGGTATAAAGATAGAAGTGGCATATATACGACATCAAAATGATAAACTCAGATACTAAATGTATCACATACGTCATCATCTCAACCTATATATGTCCCACTGTTGGGCTCCAGGCGTCCACAATGGTACGGAAATTGACCTACTATTTACACTAGTCAGACGTGTTGGAATAGAATTTGTTTTGAGCTTTCCTTCTTTTGCATCGATGTTGCCTGCATATATCCCTTAGTCTACTTTTACGACACCCACGGACAAGAGAGGGAGTGGTTAATTGTATTGTTACTGCGTAACCACACAAATAGTTACTCTTCGTAGTATCACAATACTTTAAATTAATTCAAGAATTCGATCTTGAAGACCTCTCGCTTCAACAATCTTAATATCATCATGATTCGACTAGGGATGTGACTTGGAGGGAAAAATCGATTAACAAATAATCGATATTTTTTTTCTTTGAAATAAATCGATTTGCAAAAATCGATTAATTATTTTTAATTAATCGATTATTTTATAATGGGTTTTTTTAGTATTCGTAGGTCTTCTTTAAATTCTCCCAACTGGATTATGATCACTTTTTTTTAGGTAATCTGAGATTTATTTTCTAGCATAGTATGAAACACTGACATTCAATTGAAGCACTTTTCCTGGCAGTATCGTGATGACCTTTTTTTAGGAAATTTTACAGTGATTTTATTTTCTATAGAATAGAAAACTGTAAATTTAAACAAAAAAGCAAATACTGAAATAATCGATTATTTTAATATAAAAAAAACGATTCCTTTTCAATTGATTTTTATTATTTAGATAATCAGTCAATTATCTAAATAATTTTTCGATTAAAATCGATTGTTACAAAAAATAATCAATTAATAATCGAATAATTGAAAATCGATTATTTTTTCACATCCCTAGATTCGACCTTGCGCCGTCCACTACTTGGCGTAGCCCTGCTCCATAAATGGGGGTAAAGTGGCGTAATGTAATAAATTAAAGATTATCGCGTTATCTATCATTGGAAGGCCTATTGTACAGCTGTGGACGTTGATAGGCGGATGATCCTTGATTTGTTCTAAACTTTAGATTAAAATACTTCACGGTTGAAACTGAAGTTACTTGCCATGCATGGATGGTCCTTGGCGAGACAAAAAGATCTCATTATCTACCATTTTGCAACAATTGTAATAGTTCCATTCATTGAGTTTAAATCGTCTGTAAGAAATTGAAGATAATCAAACAAACTACATACATTACTGTAATTTTTAAATAAATGGATATTGATGAAAAATATAATAGGAAAAAACAAGCTCATAGAAATACTATCTGATTTAAAAGACTATTCAACACACTATACAACGTAAAGAAAAATAATCGAAAATTCTTTATAGCAATCTCAAGAACATCTACTAGGTCCAATTGTCAATTTAAACCAAAACTGTACCAATAAAATCTTGAATTCTTTTTTTTTTTTTTGCAAACGGTGGCAAACGAGCAAACAGTACACCTGATTGTAAGTGTTGCTGCCGCTCATGGACCTTTACAAGGCCGTTGCCTACCGCGAAGAGAGTGTGAATGCGTGCATTGAGGCTCGGTGATACCAAGGGCACCACCAAAACCCTCCACAGGCAAACACCCTCAGAAAGTTGGGTTTCCGGCTCTCTCGCTCACCGAACGAAGCGCAGTAACAAATCGCTACTACTCAGACGTCAGTTTTCTGCGAGAGTGTGGTACTGCCCCGGACGGACCGGCCCGCGGCTGTAGACAGATAACTGTCGACAGTGTGGTCCTACCACTCCACTTCTACCAAACAAATTATTGAATTCTATTAAACACACAAAAAGTTATTAAAATCGAGACAGCCGTTTATGTGGAGTTCAGTCATACACACATACAGAAGAATTAGATATAAAAAGAAAAATATTGTAGAAAAGGATGGCAATATAGTATGCAATTCACCAACTTGATTCTTTTTTACGATTTTTTTTTAGTAGTTCGTAGTTATTACATCAAATTATATTAAACTTATACATATATTACCTTATAACTAGTCTGTATAACTCTAACGCCTCAATTGATAGTAGCGATGCAAGATGGACAGTAACTTATGTTGATATGTAATTCGTTCTAAGTTAGCTTGATAACAAATTAACAAACATTGGGAGTAAAATAACACAATATAATAAATACAATCAAGCGGGCTGCCAATACCGTACACTTTCAAATGGGTTTCCAGTGCCAATTTTATGAGATTAGTGGCTCGGCGGTTTTACCTTTCGGGTGTCAACCCTAATGGGGTTAACCTTTACGAGTAGCGGTCTGACACTAGCGGACTCAGCTAGGACATCCGGCGTAACTACTACTTGGTAAAGAATATACAGATTTTAACTTTCCAATATTGTTTCAGGTTCAAAGAAAGTAAAGTCAATTACGGCACCGATAGTCCAGGAAGAGGTCGCCGTGTCATATTCTGCGTGCACGGGAACCCCTCCACCGGCTGCTGCGCTGTCATAGAAACAACGGACGGTGGTGATGGAGAGAAAAGAAATGGTAGCATCACTGAAGTCGTTGAAAGTACGTTGATTTTTCAAATACCGTCCATACAATCTTTAGCATAATTAACTATACTTAGCAGGCAGATTAGCGATGGCAGTTGATGTTAATAGTTTCCCAGTACTGCTACTACATTTTTTATTGCTGTTGGTGGCAAACGAGCAAACAGCTTACCTGATTGTAAGCGATACTGCCGCTTATGGACCTTTGCTAGGCCGCTGCTTACCGTGAAGAAAGCGTAGGGAGTGTGAATACGTGCAATAAGATTCGGAGATATTATAGGCCACCAGACGCAAACACCATCAGAAAGTTGGACTTACAGCACTCGCTCACCGAACGAAGTGCAGAAGGTACTATCCAGGATAGACCGGCCCGCAGCTATAGATAGAAAACAGTTATCTGAATAGTAATCCGAATCGACAGTTATCTGTCTACAGTCGCGGGCCGGTCCGTCCGGGTTAGTACCACACTCTCGCAGAAAATCGACGTCTGAGTAGTAGCAATTTGTTACTGCGCTTCGTTCGGTGAGCGAGAGAGCCGAAAACCCAACTTTCTGAGGGTGTTTGCGTGTGGAGGGTTTTGGTGGAGCCTTTGGTATCACCGAGCCTCAATGCACGCATTCACACTCCCTTCACTTTCTTCGCGGTAGGCAGCGGCCTTGTAAGGGTCCATGAGCGGCAGCAACACTTACTGTTTGCTCGTTTGCCACCGTCTGCAATGAAAAAAAAAAACTGTCGACAGTGTGGTCCTACCATATATAGAGCTATTCACCTCTCGGCAGGTTTTGCCGACGACGGAGGAGAAAGTAAGCAGTGGTAAGCAAAATAAGCATTGTGCTCTTAAACCACCGTCACCGCACGGGAATCTCCTCACTAATCCATGATATATTCATTCATATTAAAATTATATGTATAATATAATACAAAATATTTTAAACTAATTTGTAATATAATGATTTTTACTGTTTAAGTGAGTAGAGTATAACGCATTATAAATTAAAAAAAAAAAATGTGGCTTTTGTCGCGTTTGTATTTGATTCTTGATTGCCCGAAATTTTGAACACTTCAGCGTTCTTGGTAACGGGTGGACTAAGGTGTCTCAAGTCATCGTTATTACAACAAAGATTCATATCTACCCGCTACAAAACTTGTTATTAAATTTAACTCACATTTTGATACAATTTATTGCCAGTACATAATGAAAATGATTCTATATGGTCAGTAATTATTGAAAATTAAATTTGTAGTAATCATTATATTATGACAATTTATTCATTTAAACCTGATAAATCTAATATGCTGTCTGTAATATCTATGTTCCAGGGCATTGTCACAGGTCAAGAAATGAGGAGGTGGACAAACGCGCCAGGAGAAAGTTGATAATAGCCAGCATATTGTGTGTCATATTTATGATTGGTGAAATAGTGGGTAAGTAGACACTTTGATGATAATCACTTTGTAGCAAAAGGAATTTCAGTCTACGTACAGACATGAAATCAATAGATTTTTTTCTTAGAGACAGCAACGGGACGGAAATAATATTATGCCGGCAAACTTTCTCACCATCAGCCCATTAACGCACCACAACTTGACAATGACATAATCTTCCTGGTGGAAAGGCGAGCAGGAGCTACTGGTCGAATTGAAAATTGTTTTAGTATTGTATAGCTCATTTATCGAGGAAGGCTATGGGGTATATTACTTAACATTATTATCATATCAGCCCATAGACATCCCATTGCTGGGCTCGAACCATCTCCACTATGTGAAGGAAATATATATACTACGTTAAATATAAGCGTAGCATTAACGAAAAATGTTCTGAAAACGTGGGTAATATATTATTTTTGATAGCTTGCCTTGCATGTGCATTATAGATGCCTACCACGCAACCTCTATAACCCTTTCCTTACTCTTACATGACGCAAACGAAGTTGTGCAGGTCAGCTAGTGCTATATATATAGTAGATAAATCCATCCATCAGCTTACTGACGTCCACTGCTGGACATAGGCCTCCCCACGAGAATGCCACTCGAAACGGTCCTGCGCCACATTTCAACGTGCTAATTCTGCGGGCTATGTCGGTTACACCCGATCTTCAACGGATTTACGTGTTCCGGATTTTATCACGTAGAGAAATACCGAGCATACAGGTACCTCTCCGTAGCACGCTGAGCGACTTTGAGCTTTTTTAGGAGGCGGACATTTAGAGAGTAAGTTTAACGGCACTGGCCGTTATAATGTTTATTAAATATAAAATGGTATACATTGATATTTTCAAGTAACTGTAACACACGCTGGTTATAAACCTTTGTTTTCAGACACAACAAAAAAAAATATTTGGTATAAATTTTCCGTGTGGTGACAGAATAAGAATACAAATCACCATCCATCTTTCGTGGATGTCGGCAAAGGCGACTAAGGGATATAATATGCATAGTGTGCAAGAGAAAGAAAACTCGAAATTAAATCCTATGTCCACCCGTCTGACCAGCATGGTATAGTAAGGTCACTTTCCCTCTTATTGCAACAGAAGCTCGAGCCCAGCAGTGGGACGTAGGTCTATGTGCTGAGATGATGATTTTACTCTTTCCGTGTGGTGGCTGAGTAAGAATACAATTCACCACCATCTTGCCCGTGAATGTTGTAAAAGAAGACCAAAGGATATAATATGCATGACTAAGGGACATAATTCTCTTGCATAAATGATATACGCGTATTATATCCCTTAGTCGTCTTGTACGTCACCATACGGACAAAAGTAAGATGCTCAAAATTTTGTAGTGACACCCAACTATTAAGCCTGCCTTCACAAAGCCTCAGATTTATCACAAAACATTTGGCAACAAATATGTAACGACTGCAATTTATATAAATTGTACATGAACGCAATACAAACGAGTTAAGTGTGCAAACTTTGTGCACTACTGTCACGTGGCGTATCTAAATTTTTATATAAAGCGTTATATAATATTAATAAATTAATTCATAATCGCATCATCATTATTCAGCCTATCGCCCTCCACTGCTGGATGTATTGCTGGAATGTACGAATGTATTCTTTTTTCGAAGAACTACATAAAAAGAAGCTGATCATTGGCGCTGCGCATTAGTTGCATGCAGAATTTAGGGCTATTTAAAAAAATACTCGCTCTTTGGAAAGACCCAGTTTTTATCAGTGAAGTCAGAATTTGAAGAAGGCGGAATTTTATCGTTATCAATTTCGGGTGAAACTTCCCTTGAAATCTTTGGCGGGCTCTTATTTTTTTTCATGTAATATAATTAGAATTTATAATTATCTTGACTGTAGTAGTCATTCTACAACATTTAAATTACAAGTGTACGGTGTATTAAATAATTTGCATAACTTCAAAAAATCAAAAAGGTTTAAGATGGAGATAGAAATTATTCTTACTCTATTATTCATCATTACATATACGTTCTACTGCTGCGCTTGAGTTTCCTCCATGGGGCTATTATTTTATTCCTTCATTCTAAGATTCGAAAGTATCTTTTAGTTTTTCTTTTACAAATTAATTGATACAGATCCAAAAATTCATGACTTCATTCTTAGTTATTTTTCAAAAGCTCATAACTCAGCAATAAAGCAACATACGAAAAAAAATGTGTGTATACATCCAGGTCTACTAGAAGTATAACTGACCAGAGTATAAACAAAATTCACGACCTCACTTTTTTTTTGTTGTCCGCTTGACGTGAAATTAGGAGAGATATTGACCTACTATACCACGCTGATCAGACGGGTTGGTATAGGGTTTTTGTTTGGGGTTTTCCTTCTTTTCCATAGACGTTTAAATAATACATATATTTTTCAATGTTAATGTGTAATTCTTAATCATGACACAGATATTATGTAATCGTTCTTTTTGTTATACTCCAGGTGGTTACTTATCGAACAGTTTGGCAATAGCGACAGATGCTGCACATCTTCTCACAGACTTCGCCAGTTTCATGATATCACTGTTCTCATTATGGGTGGCCAGCAGACCAGCAACTAGAAGGTGAGGTGTCATCACTTGCAATCATATTTTTAAATTGCGTATTTGTTATCAAAATGTTATTAAAAAACGACTCGAGGATATAAAACTCATATGCAAGAGAAGAAAAACTCGAGAATAACCTATGCCAACACGTCCGACGAGCGTGGTATAGTAGGTCAAAGTCTCCTGTTGTGGAGGAAGCTTGAGCCTAGCATTGGGACGTATATGAACCAAAATCAAATGAATGAAATAGACAACTACACAAATTATATATCCTATGCCTTTCTAGCACAACAATGTTCGAGATCGAGGCGTTGACGTCGCAATAATTGTATTGCTCTTTCTATCTAATAAGCATAAATATATTCTTACTCTCTACTCCAGCAAACCCCCCTCCCCCATTCAAAACCGTCTGCCTAATGGGGCTCTTACTATATTATACCTTTGGAAACACTTGAATCCAATAGTGGACGTCAATAGACTTTAATTTGTGTATGTGAGGTTTCTGTCGACTTGGACCAAGTACATCTAACGTCATCTGGTCAACGACTACATGCCGAATAAGCGTCAGGCAGGCGGCCGTTTATAAAACTATTACCAGAACTTTTTCCATTGTACCTATACTTTTTTTTTTTATTGGGACTAATCTCACCACACATTCCCACCACTGTAACTCCTGTAAGCCAGGATCCACAATGGTCTCCGTATAAGACACTGAGGTTTGACCCTCAGGAAGTCCCGGGAATCGCTTTTAATTGTCTTGGGACCCACAACAAATTTAATTAGAAAAGAAAACAGGTGGAGTTGGAAAGATTCCACTTCCCTCCTATGCAAAGCGGGAGACATGAAGCAAAGTTGGCTGATAAGCCAGTAAATAAGAGTTTGTACAACTACGTGAAACGCAGCGGTACAGCACCACGGATTGGACAAAGCTTAATGGACCTATTTGTGAGCTTTAGGTTTGATTACAGTAATAGGTATGGCAAAAGCGCCTAAACGCACGGAAATTTTCTCGAGTTGCTACAAGATCCGAATAGTATACTACCCCAGACGTGACATGCATATTATCTAACATGACGTTCCGCTCGTTGCGCCAGAGAATGCACTCCCAAAGGATGTGATGAGCTGTTTGTTCAAAATTGGAGTTTGAGGTCGAACATTGACAAAATGGTGAATCTACTAGTGTAAAATAGAATAATTTACTTCTAAAATTTCCTATACGATTGTATCTATAGGATGAAAAGAGAGTTTAATTTCTATCAACCTCGATTAATAAGGATAAGCGCAGGATGATGATGTTTTTTTTTTACTTTTATGCCCTTTCCCAGGATGCCATTCGGGTGGTATCGTGCCGAGGTGATAGGTGCATTAACATCAGTGCTGCTCATCTGGGTGGTGACAGGCGTGTTGGTGTATATGGCTGTACAGCGAGTCATATATAAACAGTTCGAGATAGACGCCACTGTGATGCTGATCACGTCCGCCGTGGGAGTAGCTGTTAACCTCGTGTGAGTCATCATCATAAATAGTTATGATCATACGTAGTCATTATCATAAGTAGTCACCATCATAAATAGTCGTGATCATTCGTAGTCATTTTATAAGTAGTCGTCATCATAAGTTGTCATGATCGTACGTAGTCATTATCACAAGTAGTCGCTGTCATAAATAGTCGTTATCATTCTTAGTCATTGTATAAGTAGTCGTGATTATTCGTAGTCATTATCATAAGTAGTCGCCATCATAAATACGCCCTGATAATTAATATCCCATCTTGTACGTATAATAGTTAGATAGGATTCGTCATTATCATAAGCAGTGCTTCTATATTAAGTAATATAAGTTCTATATTCATACAGGACAAACTGTCGCACTAACAAACATTTATGCCGGTTGTGTTATTCAGAATTAAACCCAACAAAATGTTTAAAATTTAGTATAGGATTCCAAATTATCATAGTCACGTCAGGTTTTATTTTATTGCTGTTAGTGGCGAACGACCAAACAGGTGATGGTAAGTGATGGCCTCTCATGTGCCTTTGCTAGGCCGCTGCCTACGGTAAAGAAAGTGAAGGGAGTGTGAATGCGTGCAATGAGTTGCGGCGATACTAAAGGCAACATATAAATCACTAAACGCGAAAGTTGGGCTTCCGGCTCTATCGCTCACCAAACAACGTGCAGTAACCAATTGCTACTATTCAGACGCCGATTTGCCGCGAAAATGTGGTACTACCCCGGACGGACCGGCCTGCGGCTATAGACGGAACACTGTCAACAGCCATTTTAAATTTTAAAAAGTTTTAAATTGGTACCTGTTATTTATGTTAAATTTTTAAAAGAGTTTTTAAATTCCAGCCAATTTTGTTAAAGGGGGCGTCCATAAATTACGTGAGGTGTTTTTTAAATTTTCTGTATGGTGAGATGTCGTGAGATTTTATTCAACCCCCTCCCCCCATCCCCCAATCTCACGTGAGATTTTTCAAAATGTTAAATAATATTTTCTTTCGAACGAATTTGTGAATGATCTTAATCGTATTACGATTACGCTTAAGATTAAATCTTAAGCATGTTCAATCTGGATTAAATGGACCAAAATAGTATATTTTTTTTTTGTTTCAATCAGAAAAAAAATTGCCTGATATTTGCCGAGACCCTCCCTCCAACGTAAGATTAGATGAGATTTGACTTGACCCCCTCCCCCCCTTAAACATCTCACGTATTTTATGAACGCCCCCAAATTTCTAAAGTTGAAAGAACGTATAGAATTCAGTAAAAAATCTTATTGTACTCAAAATTCTCACTTATCATACACATTTTTACCAAAATATAAAACGAAATGTCTTATAATATCATTTCTATTGTATTTAAATATACTTAATATCCTCGATGGTTATGATGTTTACAGTATGGGTCTGACGCTGCACCAGCACGGTCACAGCCACGGCGGCGGAGGTGGACATGGACATTCGCACGGTTCTGCTAACCCCGTACTCAATAACAAGGTATTAGAAGGATCATCTTAACTCATATACACTCCTTCATAATGGGAGTGAAGTCGACATACTACGCTGGTCAGATGGATTGATGTAAAATTGTGTGTTGAGTTTTCCTTCTCGTGATGGGGCATTACCTGTATACTTTAGTCAACTTTTACAGCATTTTTTTTGTGTCTAGCTGTCAGCCGCAGATGACTTAACCCGGATTGTGGATGAGAGCTAAGGGCTCACAACCTGGACATCATCATCATCACAGCCTATATATGTCCCACTGTTGGGCTCAGGCCTCCTTAATGGGAGGGCATTTGACTTGTTATACCACGCCTGTCAGACGCTTTGGAATAGGGTTTTGTTTCGAGTTTTCCTTCTCTTGCACAGATTTTATATACTTATTATTCCCTTAGTCGTCTTTTACAACATCTACGTGCAAGATAGGGAGTGGTGAATTGTATTCTTACTCCGTCACTATTTTTCAAAAAATCTAACAAGAACTATTACAAGATTCAACCATATCACACCACGCCATCTATCAACGAATAGCAGTAATACATTTTAGCAAAAACGTGTTTGATAATTCATTCAAAACTCCGATGCAAATTTAAATATAATAATATATGTATGTTCAAAGTGTACGAATACTGATAATATATATATAAGAATTTCTCGTACGGCGACAGGATAAGAATACAACTGTCGCCGTTCCTTGCTTGCCCATGGAAGTAGTAAAAATCAGTTAAGAGTTTATAAGGAGAGCGCTCTCATGGGAAACGTATAACACTTCACTGCAATCGCCAACCCGCCTGCCAAGCATGGCGATTACGGCATTATCCCGTCATACATGAGGAGGGCTTACGTCAGACGTGGACGGTGAAAGGTTGAAAGATGATAATAATGAAGGCAATGTAACACTAGAAAGCTGATTTGGCTACTCTTAACAAAAAAAAAATAGAGCATTTATTACCTCAATCTTGAATGTTTAGTAGATTTTTATCAATTATGGATAAATTTGTAATACGAATAATCTAGAATTAAATAATAAACCAAAAAAAATACCAGATCGATGACAGCGCCACCTACTCGACTTCATCATCATAGTTCACCCACGTCCCGTGCGGACTTCAAGCCTCATCCACACAGTGCCAGCCAGAATATAGTATAGGATTTTATATCAACTTTTCCGTCTCTTGCATAGAGGTTGCATGAACATTATAACCCTTAGTCGTCTTTTAAAATATCAGGCAAGATAGGGGGGTATTCTATTGTTATTTCGCCATCACACAGACTTATTGGCATTTAAATCATCCGAACAAACAGAAAATATACATCTAAAACTGATCAGCCGTTTTGAAGTAAAATTTTTATGTCTATTACAGAAGGAGCGGTCAGATTCCGATGCGGAGAGTTCCACGTCCCATTCGCATGATCATCAAACTGAAAATATCAACGTGAGGGCAGCATTCATACACGTTTTGGGCGACTTCCTGCAGAGCTTTGGAGTACTTATAGCTGCTATCGTTATATATTTTAAGGTAATGAATCTAAATAAAAGTACTTAGATAATTAATAATTTTTAACATAAAAAACCCGACTTCAAGCAGTAAACTATAAAGCAAAAAAAAAATACTTAATGACAAAACTTAAAACGCACTAGTCGCCCCTACGATTCTTGAAAGTTCCCCTCGATTTCTCTGGTCTGCCATCATCAAACCCTGATTTCCTTCTCATGGGGCCACCTTTGTTATATCTTCTTTCCAACAGAAAAAGAATCATCAAAATCGGTTCATAAACGACGGAGTTATCCGCAAACAAACATAAAAAAGCATATGTACGGTCGAATTGAGAAACCTCCTCCTTTTTTGAAGTCGGTTAATGACAGAGAGAATGAATAAAAAAAGACTATCAAAGAGAATTTATAGGGCGAATGTGAATGGATGTGTTGGAAGGGGAAGGCCGAGGCTGACGTTCCACGATCAAATCGAGGACGTTCTTAAGAAATGCCAGGTTTAAAGTATCCCTAAACCGAAGAACACGCATGAGGACGTTAATGAATGTGGAGATGAAAGTGGTATGTCAAGATCGTAGCAAGTGGAGGTAAATGGTGAGTTGTGGAGGTAAATGGTGGGTTGTGGAGGCAAATGGTCTCTGCCCACCCTCATGGGAAAGAGGCGTGAATCTATGTATGTTAGACGATAGGTGCAGATACTGACTACTATCGAAGAATCGGCGCCACATCTTACCTGTGGGAGACGTAAATATCGACTGAGGTTATCACCAGCCCAAATAAACACAAACACACAGAAACAACAAACAGAAAACTTTTAGATAGCGAAAGCAAGCACTGAAACTCGGATCACAGATCGCGGGTCGTGGGTCACGACGCAATAGATTTGTCAAATTTATCAATAAATCAATCGATCATAAATGGTCGGTCATAAATGATCGAATCTTTTTGAGATTGAAGACCCGATCGTTTGCGTGCAAGTTATGATCGAATCAAAAGGATTCGATCAATCGTGATCGACACAGTGCTATGTCAGGTGTTGATCGGACCCTTTCGTCGCCCAGGACAGTTTGGGTGCGTTGTTAACAAATCATAGTCTGTCCCCAAAAAAAAAACCAAGAGATTAGGTCAGTTATAATACTGCGATCGCCAACCCGCCGACATCTTGGAGAGGCCTATGGAATATTAACCATTAAAAATCTACAGTATGAGGAGTAATTCCTTAGTCTGTCTGATCTTTTTAAAGAATATAATATAGCTATAATAAATAGACTATAATCGTTAATTCTATTCACAGCCGAGCTGGAACCTGGTGGATCCGATCTGCACGTTCCTTTTCTCCGTATTGGTGCTTATAACTACTTTCAACATCATCAAAGATACTCTGCTAGTACTCATGGAAGGCTCACCCAGAGGCATCGATTTTCAGGTATGTTTATCCGAATGAACAACAAAACAAGAATTTGATCTGTGTGTATGTATGTCCGCTCGTAACCAGTCATTGGCTTAACTGATTTTCGTGATGTCGTTCACTACATAAATATAATGTTTTCGTAGTAGGTTTTAGGACGATGATGACAAAATGATTACTCAATTTTTATTGTATTATATTTTTGAATTATTTTTGTACTGTATCTTAATTTTTTTTTACTGTATATTGTTTTTGTGTTTGATTTTTTGTACGGTGTTCATTTTTTATGTATAATACAAAAAAGTAATCTATGTTGTAGGATCACACTGGAGCTAATACTACATGTTGTACACATACAATTTCATTTAAAATCCACTCCATTTTAAAATAATAATACATTTCCATCGTGCATCGACTAATGCCTATCCATAATATTAATTTCATAAAAAAAACATTTTTTTATGGTATTGCTCCGATTGTTTCCGTTAAAATTTACTAAATAATTTATTTCAGTTCAAATTCATTTTTTAAATTTGTTACCATTCAAATTCACTATACTAATTTGTTTTCGTTAATATTCCTTAATAAATCTATTTCCGTTAAAATTATTTTATAAATCAGTTTTTGTTAAAATTACTTTATCATCTGTTTCCATTACAATTTACTTCAAAAATCTGTTTCCGTTAAAATTTACTTAGCAATTTTTTGTCCATTAAAATTACTTTAGCTTGTAAAAATGTTTCCATTTTCATTATAAAACTTACGTTGTATGACTAATAAAATGTATTATATATTGTAGGAGGTGGCAAATACATTCCTGACGTTACCCGGAGTCGTACGTATACACAATCTGCGTATGTGGGCCCTTTCACTTGATAAAACAGCACTCTCAGCTCATCTCGCCATCAGTAAGTATTTTAGCCCATATATGTTGGGCTCAGGCCTCCTCCTTTGTGAGAGGGATTTGGAGCTACTACACCACACTGGTCAGGCGTGTTGGCGTAGGGTTTTTCTTCTCTTGCATTGATGTTTTCTGCATTTTACATCCATCATTTTATGAATCGAATAGAGAACTGTCCTGCACGGGGATCGAACTCTTGACGCTCGCATGGAAAGCCGATACTTAGAGCACTAAAGGCGTCTGTGCAAACAAATTACAGTACTTTTTGTTTATTATTCAGAATTGAAATAGATTTATACGGAAAAAGGCATCACATTCGATCATTCACAGTGCTGTAATATCCAATTATGAGGTCAAGCCTCCTCTAATATAGGAGGCAAATTGACCTACTATACCAAATTAGTCCGACGTATTAGTATGATGTTTTATTTCGATATTTCCTTCTCATGTATAGATATTATCTGTATACTATAATCCCTTAGTCGTCTTTTACGCCACCCATGACTAATTAACCTACTATACCAAATTAGTCCGACGTATTAGTATGATGTTTTTTTTCGAGATTTCCTTCTCAAGCATAGATATTATTTGTATACTATAATACCTTAGTCGTCTTTTACGCCACCCATGACTAAAAAGAGGATAGTGAGTTGTGTTTTTCTCCATCACAACACTGACAAATATATTTAAATCATTTTTTCCAGGGAGTGGAGTTAGTCCCCAGAAAGTTTTAGAAGAGGCGACTCGTTTGGTGCACGATAAATACAACTTTTTCGAGATGACACTACAAATTGAGGAGTTCAACGATGGTATGGAGGACTGCAGTCAGTGTAAGATGCCACAGTCTTAGAGTCTTAATTGTGACGTGACTAATATGACCATATTAACTGTAACATTAATAATTTAAGTGTAGGATCCTATTTATTATGTAGGATATCTAAAAGAACTATGCCTTACAAGTATTCTAGAATATTCAGAGTCTTCTTCTAAATCCTATTAGAAGAATACTTATGTAGGTTTCCGTTAAGTAATTTGTTGAGCATGTTGGAGATATCCATCCAGTCTTTAGAATCCTTTCAGTTTAATAGTTATGGTTTGATATTAATTAGTGCAGTTAATAACTTTAATTCAACAATAAATTGATTATTAATAAAAATATTCTAATATTATATTGCCTATTTGGAATATGTCAAAATTATAAATTTTATGTCACGTCACTCTAAACCATTTAAAATTACATGTTACAGTTATTTAATTAATACAATACAAATTATAGTACCCATGTTAGATACATATTCGTTATTTTAGTCAATTTCCATAAGCTTTACTGTTATTTCAAATAGAAAATGATTCCAAAGTAAATTCAAACTTAAGTATAAATAAAAAGGATATTAATTTGTTTGAGAAAATCGTTCCAAAATAAATTCAAACTTAAGTATAAATAAAAAAGTATCTAATTTGTTTGCTCACAACTGATATTAAATGCAAAAAGCAATACTATTTTTTAGTGATTTTTTTTTGGTATTAATGTTCTCTGTATCATTCTTATTTCAAAATTTATTTGAAAATAGAATTTATTTAAGGCATTTTGTTAATATCTTAAAGATGTTATGTATTATTTATGCAAATGTAATAATGTATTGTAAAAAGAATACAGTATACATAATAATCGAGGCTTCAGCCAAAGTAGAATAAGAGGCTATGACTTTATAAATTAAAAACTATCTCTATAGTCAATTATTCGAAATTGAAATTTTTCGAAATATTTAAATCTCCCCGTCTTTTTTCTGTAAATCATATTTTAAACATTTTTTAATAAAAATGTTTAATTATAAACCGAATTTATAATTGAATATAAGTATAAATTAATGTTATTTAATTATACAATGTCATTTGTATAAATCGTTATATTTATTAAGTATGTAATGTGTATAATAATTGTATTATTAGTGGATACATGTAAACATTTAATTATTAAGGTAATGTATTAAAATGAGTAATAGTATTTTTTTTGTAAACGAGAATAGTTTGTTGTACATCTTTTCGCCTAAGCGCCTAATATATATATAATCAATTTAAGAAATATATATACCATGTTTTTATAACAGACTAAAAAGTCTTTATCTCTATTCCGTTTTTTTTTTATATTTTCATGCAATCTCACCCACTTTTGAATTATGGTTCGAATTTCAAATATATAGCTCATCAGAAAGTTTAAAATCAATTACAAAATTCCACCCGGCAAAACACAAAAAACCGAGTTTAAAAAACATGGTTAAAAATCAAAAAATGATTCTGTCAGTTATAGATTTTGAAACTCTCCAACCGTTGTGCCACTAAACCGGTTTAGTTAGATAGAAAATAATGGTTTAAAACCACTAAAATAATGCTTCACAAACTGGTAGATGGCACTGTAATCGATTCCAAGGAATGCAATTTTTATTTTATTTTTTTCAAATACTACAGCAAAATCTTGAGTCATCAAATTGCATGATTATTTATTTCAAAACGTTTCGTATTTAAAAATATAATTCAAAAGTTTCATTGGATAGGTTTTATGTATTTTTTTCTGTAATTATATTCCGTTTTTATGTATATTCTAAATTTAGAAACTCTTTGAATACAAAAGCTGGATTAAAAAGCGATTACTAAATTATAAGTAACTTTTATGTTTTTTTATTACAATCCGTTTTATATTTATATTCTAAATTTAGTGATTATTTCAGTAGGAAGTAATTATTGATTGTAACACTATGCGAGTGTTTAGTTGTCAATTTTTAAGAGAAATACTAAATATAGCTTTGGGACCAAATGTCTTTATTAATCTAAATGTAATTTATTGCTTAGGCGATATTTGAATATAATTAAATGCATATTGTTATAAATAAAGCTTTACACAGTGATAATTACTTTAAAAATATATATTGTTACAGTTTACAGTGTCTTCCAAATATACCTAATGTTAAGTGAAAGATATTTTGTGAGAAAATATTAAATGATTATTATAAACACTGTTGTTTTATTTTTAAATAGCAACCCACCCTCGCTTCGGTTTCAGTCGCCTTATCCGCGTAGTGCCCGTTCCCGTGGGAATACCGGGATAAAATATCACCTATGTTACTCAGGGATAATGTACCATTCTAATGGTGAAAGAATTATCGAGATTCGTCCAGTATTCGAATTCATTCGTAACAAACAGACAATTATTTATTGTAAAAAAAGAAACAGCCTTCAATAATGTAGATAAATTTTTAGATGTGTTGATTTTCAAAAACTACTTGTCCGATTTCGATGAAATTTTCATGGAAGCATTTAGGAAGTATCCCAACAAAAAAATAATCGTCAAAATCGGTTCATGAACGAAGTTATCCGCGAACAAACATAATAAAAGCATATATACGGTCGAATTGAGAAACCCCCTCATTTTTTTAAGTCGGTTAAAAAGTACGTTTTCAATTTATAATATTGTGTCAAATATAAGAGACGACTAAGAGCCTTACATAGACTTGGACCAATTCCATCTGATACCGTTTCGTCAAAGATTACATTCTCAAGGAGGATTGACTTCAGTCAGGCGGCCGATCATAAGACTACTAGCCGTTTATGTGGATATGTTGCGTCGACCCCAGGTAATTCTGACAAGAGCAGGATGATGATGACAAGTAAAAAGTTTGGTTGTGTGAATGTATTAATCTGTGGGCTTAGCACGAATATTTCTGTTGAAGTATTCGGATCGTTATCGAGACCAATTTGTATGGGATTTGGAGCAGCGTCTCTATCGGGCGATAGAGGTACTATACCAAATCCATAGAAATCGGTTTCGATAACATTACTTACTTTGAAGGCAATTTCGCACCAAGACCATTGGTTTACTAGTGTTATTTAGAAAGGTGTGGTGACGGAGTGGGAGTAGGAATTTGAATTAACTCTTCGAAGGCGATCGTAAAGGGCGTGAGTGAGATGGCATAACGTTTTTACAATAAACTACCTAAAAATATCCGAGACATGCCAATTAACATGTTTAAAAAGAGTAGAGTTTGTAGCAAAGGCTATTACAAAATTTCGGATTATTTAGATGATAATACCGAGTGGTTATGAGCAGCTCCTCATTCAGCAATTCATGTTATTGTTACAGCTTTATGGTACTCCTAACTTGTATGAATTCACATGTTTTTTTTATTATATTTTTTTTCTTACTCTTGTGATTGTACAGCGTAGCGTATCTTGCCTGTCGAATTTTGGTTTTGAACTTTTTTAGCATACCTGCTATAGTTCGTAGTTTATTTTATAGTATAGTAGTAGATGTAGTTCGTTTTATATTTTTATTTATGGTTTGGTCATGCTCGCCGAATAAAGTTCTGCTTGCGGGAGCTATGTGGGGCGTGTCGCTTCCTTCCCTCTAATTTGGTTGAGGAGAGTGATGGCTGCTCTAGTAGTTAACTCGTGATCGGGTGCTGCTTGTGGGATCTGGTCCAGCCATATTTTCTTCCTTTAATTTTTTTTTGTCTTGTACTAAATTTTGAAAATTTATACATATATACAATTTCGAAGGGCATCACACTGGAGCTAATACCATATATGTTGTACGAAGCATAACATTATGTATATTTAAAAGATTAAAGAAACAATGACTGCCCGCTGAGTTTCTTGCCGGATCTTCTCAGTTTGTGACCGCTGTAGATTATTGTATTGTGTTCAAACGTTGTGTAACTTGACAACATGTAAGTGCCCTTAAGGGGCCTATGCAGGATAAATGATTTGATTTGATAACTGCAGGTGAAAGGATACTCGAAATAAAAGCCAATAAAAGTCCGTCTTGCCAGCATAGGTTACCATGACATTTTAAATCCCATTTTGGTGGAATTCTGTACTCTACACCTATGACGTATATGGGATGAAGACGACGATGAAAAATAAGAGAAGAGTAAGAATATAATTCACCATCCCCCTTCGTACACGAGGGTGTCGTAAAAGACGAGTGGGGTATTACAACACGCTAATAACATCTATATAATTTCTGTCCCATTGTGGAGCAGCCTATTAATGGGACGTATATAAGTCGTAAGGGGAACTATAATGTATAGTATCGTTTATTTAAGACATGTTTAACTTCATGATCTCTGGTCATACATATCACATTACTGTCCTCGGCTGTAGGCAGACGACTATCGACAATGTGGTCCTACTACTACAATACCTACTCGCATTCCGTAGTCGTCTTCTACCAGATACTATAAAAAGTAAGTGGTAGTTACCGTCGTATTGCTAAAAACAATAATTAAACACTCAGCATTTTGATGAGAATTTTTAATTTAATTTTTTTATTTATTTATTTAAGACAACACCCTGCACTAAGGAAATAATCCTTGTATTGCGGGGGACTTTACAAACATATAATTAACGGACACAAATTACATCCAAACTCAGAACAACAATTTGTGGATCGCACAAAGTGTTGTCCAGCGTGGTATTCGAACCCCCGACACTGGCGCTGTAGGTCGCTATCTTAAACATTACGCCATCTGTGCAGTCAGAATGTTAAAAGGTCATGCAGCGCCTTTGAATTTTTTTCATTATTTTAGTGTTTTACAGTGTTATATTGAATAATTTTGCTGCTATTTTAAGTAATATAATGTAGATTAAATGCTAAAATGTAGTGAATAACATATAATAGTGACTTGCGTGCATTCTCATATTCTCTCTGGGAAAATTGCCAGAGGAATCATAATTTGGTTGTCAGCACCTAAGCAATGATAACGATTATGACTAAAGACTTAGAATATTATAACTCGACACTGGCACCAATAGCTCAGTTATGTAGCTTGTTGGCATTAAACAAGGAGAAAAAGAATTAAACACTCGGTAGCTTTTAAAACCCCTTTGACTTTATTTATTGCATTAACTAAAGATTAGTTTATTTAAAACCTGTATATATAACATTTATAAATATTTTATAGTATATATTTATATGTAAACTTCTTTATTAGCTGGCAGACAGTGTGTCGTCGTCAGCTGTTTATAATAATTGTACGAATTTCGCGGTGTTCTCGTTAAATTGGCCGACTGATAGTCCACCTCGCATAGTCCAAAACGTTCCCTGAAATTGTAATAGTGTCTTAACATTAAAAGAATGTATGTGGTAGCCGTGGACTACGAAAGCAATAGCTATACTTTAGAGGGAATGGACAACCTCGCGACGGCGATCGGCGTCCCAGTAGGGGACGTCGAAGGGAGAGGATATTCCCTCGGGGTATTCCGTCGGGCCGACCATTGACGTCAAGTCACCCTGCTCCGGTGGTCGGTCCAACGGCGAAGGCGACGTGTCGCGGGTGGGTTACGGGTGTGGGTGCTTACGCTCCTCTGTCGCCCCGGACGGAGTGGTGCGAGCAGTGCGCCAACCGTGACCCACCGCAAAAAAAAGAGGAAACGGTCAAGCAACCCCCGAAAACTGTTGTAAACGGCTAAATTACACAATTTCTAATGAAAAAAATACAGAATAAACCCGTAAAGTTAGGTATAGATTTCTCAAATATAAACTCATTTGCAAAAAAAACGGGCGGTTTTGATTTTCATTCATATTTAAAAAGATACAATACCAAAAAGGTTTCAATCGTTTGTACACGTTACCGGCCGGTTTTAAAAATGCTGTGGTATTTAAAAAAGTACGTTCTAAATTCAATTTTTCATTTGATGTTCATTTTTACAGAAAACCCCTTTTTATCCTACATTTTTGGCGCGAAGTTCCAGAAGTTAACATCGACTTTCATAACTTTTATTCAATTTTTATCGATTAATTTCATATCCTTGACTGTCAAAGCTTTATTTAATGCTGTTTGGCTGTATCAAAAATGGTAGATAAAGTGGTAAAAGCTACCAAAATTATCGCGCTGCTTGAAGAGGGTTGCAGCCAATGTTTCGTGGCTAGGAGGCTAAATGTTAGTCGCTCGACAGTCCAAAGGACCTGGCAGCGATATCAGGAGACTGGTTCCGTCGAGAGAAGGCCTGGTTCTGGAAGAAAACCATGTACCCAACCACGGGATGATCGTTTTCTTGTGAGTCGCGCATTGAGAAATCGCAAATCTTCGTATGTGGATCTTAAGAACAACCTCCAAGAAGTAAGAAATGTGCATATTAGTCTATGGACGGTCAGGAGGAGGCTTCTCGCTGCCAATATACGCAGTCACCGCCCGGCCCGCGGCCCCAAATTACTCCGTGAGCACAGAGTTCACAGGCTTAGGTTCGCTAGAAATTGTGAATCATGGACTCAAGACGATTGGAATAGGGTTTTGTTCTCTGATGAAGCCAGGATATCTCTGTTCGGTGAATATCGACGTCGGCGAGTGCTAAGAAGACAAGGAGAACGCTTTGCAGAGGCATGTTTCGAAGAAATCACACCTTATGGTGGGGGCTCTGTTATGTTTTGGGCAGGAATAAATTCAATGGATCGTACAGAGTTAGTCTTCATTGAAAACGGCTCACTGACTGGGCATCGATACATAACGGAAGTTCTAATTTCTCATGCACAACCCGCATTGGCCGCTCTAGGTGAAGACTCGATTTTTATGGACGACAATGCTCGCGCCCACCGATCCCGCGATGTTAATGCGTATGTGCAAGAGGTCGGCATTCGTCGTTTGGATTGGCCAGCTCGAAGTCCCGACCTCAATCCCATAGAGCATGTCTGGGACGTTCTGAAACGGCGTGTGAGATCAGTACACCCGGCTCCGCAGACCATCAGAGAGCTGAAGAATGTGATTACTGCGGAGTGGGAACGTATTCCGCAAGCAAGTATCCGGGATATACTCGCTAGCATGCCCAGACGAATTCAAGCTGTGATTTTAGCTAGAGGGGGTCACACTCGATACTAAACATTTATCTGCTTTTACTTTATTAAAGAAAAACAAACAAAAAAACTTTTTTATTTTTACTTCATGAGCATATGCACTACTAGCGAATATACACTACTAGCGAGGTTTAGCATTATTTCCCATAAATTGTATCTAAATTTTATGAAATACTGATGAAAACGATTATTTTCTTATTAATTTAGCAAATTGTGTGGATAAAACTACCTATAATTATCAAACAAAGAAATATTAACATTTGAAATGGTTCATTGCTTAGGTGCCCGTTTTTTTTGCAAATGAGTGTATTTAAATAAATTATTCGACAGATTTAAGCAATTTCAAAAACGATTGACAAATCGATTCGGAGTCCATTAGCTTACAAAATAGGGCTTTATCGTGAAAAAAATCAACTGTCAAGCTGTCTGTGAAATATACAATAATCATAAAAATTGTATCCATTGTATAGATAAAATATGAATACAAAAATGTTACATTTAAATACATAGCAAGATAATTTAACAATACGATACGAACTCCATTTAGCTTGCACGGGAAGGGTTCTGTGGATTTTATACGATTATTTGCATCAAAGTATTCGAATCGTTATCGAGACATATTTGTAAGGGATTTGGAGTAGCGCCTCTATAGAACGATATAGGCACTGCTACAAATCTTTACAAATTGGTCTCGATTCGAAAATATTTGTGCCAAGCCAATTATTTTGGAACGTCCATTCGACAAAGGGATCAAAGCTCATATAGCCAAGTCTTAATACATTTTCTTCAAACATTATACCACGATACTTGAATTTATTTCAGTTGTAAAGCTTATTCAAACTCTTTCTACGTCAGCACCCATTAACTTTCATCATCATCTCAGCCCATACACGTCCCAATATTGGGCTTGGGCTTCCTCCATTATGGGAAGGAAATTAACCTAGTATACAACGCAGGTCAAACGTATTGGCATAGGCTTTGTTTCGAGTTTACCTTCTCTTGTATAGATATTAAATGCATATTATCATATCCCTTAGTCTTTTTTTACAACATCCACGGGTAAGATAAGGAGTGGTGATTTGTATTCTTACTCCGTCACCACACGGAAATATTAACTTTATTACTGATTAAACTAACTTAATAATACTTAAATATGCAAGATGAAAAGTGCTATAAATTGACAAAAAACTACCACGAATACTCCTTAATAAAATACAAAGGCATCTTTCTGCTTGACTCACTAACAATCAAATTTTGTTAAACATTTTTCTTTATGGTAGGCGTCTAGGCGATGGTTTGGACACACCCGACCAATCTGTCCGGGGCGAAGGATGAGCGGCGTGCAGCCCCATAAACCGTATTCCCTCCCTATCGCCATTAGGCCAACGACTAGTACCGATTCCGTGACATCTGTGGCCGGTCCGGTGGTTTACCCGTTCGGTTACCGTCCCCTTCGATGCCCCGGCAACAAGACTTCTCTGCGGGTGGCGGAATCTCCGATCCATCCGCTGACTAAATATGGTTAAACCTAAAGAATTATCTAAATGTGGAATGTTGTCTGTGTGGTGACGGAGTAAGAATACGATTCACCACTCCCTATCTTGCCCGTGGATGTCGTAAAAGACGACTAAGGGATTTTTTTTTTTTTTTATCTTTATTATTGAAAAGGGGTTTAGTCACTCAGGACTAAGGGATATAATACGCATATAACATCTATGCAAAATAAAGAAAACTCGAAATAAAACCTATCTGACTAGCATAGTATATTAAGGTCAATTTCCCTGCTGTTGTGGAGGAGACTCGAGCCCAACAGTGGACGTATATGAGCTGAAATGATGATGATGATGATGATAAGAGCTATTAGTAGCACATTTCCAAAACTATAAAAGAAAAACAATTCAAATGGTTACTTACGAGAACCCACTCAACCATTCAAAATTGTCCACCAAGCTCCAATGAATGTACCCAAGCACTGAGCATTTGTCCTCAGTTATGGCGGCGTGTAGCGCTCTTAAATATGATTCCATATACCGCACACGTTTCACATCGTGCAAACCCGGTTTTGTGGAGACGCCATTCTCAGTTATTATAATTAAAGGATTGTCATAAGTTGTTTTGATCCAATTCAAAGTTTTCCTGAAGCCCCAAGGTACAACCTGCAAAGGAAATACGTAGTTGGCCTAAAGAATTATGTAACCAGGTACTACTTTACCGCTTTAGTGAAATAATCCCTGGTTACCGCCTAGCTGTGGCCCTGGGATTGCAAAGATCCATGTGCGACAGTATCATTTACCATCAGGTGTGACGTTGGCTTGTTTGCCACCATCATAGAAAAATTGAGAATTTGCAGTTGTGCACAGATTTAAAAATATTAGTGATCGCCGAGTGGTCGAAATTCAGCCTTAATTCATTTAAATTATTTTTCTGCTATACGATTTTCTTTTAATTCTATTTATGTATAATTGTATATTGAGCAAGTTGTATTTCACTAATCCATACTAATATTATAAATGCGAAAGTAAGGATGTTTGTTTGTTTGTTTGTAACGCTTTCACGCTTAAACCACCGAATCGATATCAAAAATTTTTTCACCAATGGAAAGCTATAATATCAGGGAGTAACATAGGCTATATTTTATCCCGGTATTCCTACAGGAACGGGAACTACGCCGCGGGTAAAGCGACTGAAACCGAAGCGAAGCGGGGGCGGGTTTCTAGTAACTAATATATCAATGTACAAATGTCTATTACACATTGTCATCATAATTATAGTTATTTGACAGTCAGTTCGACCAGAGATTTTAACCGTAAACAAAAGTGTATAAGCGTTGATGTGTGTATGTGTGTGTAGCGATTGCATGGTAGTGTGCGTAATGCGTTTTTTAATTAATTTAATGTATTTGTAATCCATTATTATATGAAATTTCACTTCTCCTCATTATACACTTCAACTGTGCCAAATTTCATACTTGTCCATCCATGTAATTTTCGTAAGGAGGGGTACAAAGTATTTGCTTCACGCATTAATATATAGAAGAAGATATTAGAATATTTTATTTACTTATGGTCGTCAAAAAAGAAAGAATATTTAAAAATTAATACGAGTATTTTCTAAAACATTAGTAAATAGATACGTATTAATCCACAAAAAAAAGTACTTATTAATCCTTACTTAATATTATAAATGCGAAAGTAAGTTCGTTACGCTTTCACGCTTAAACCACCAAACCGATTTCAAAAATTCTTTCACCAATGAAAAGCTATAAAATCAGGGAGTAACATAGGCTATATTTTATCCCGGTATTCCCACGGGAGCGGGAACCACTCGAGTAGGGGACTGAAACCGAAGCGAAGCGAGAGCGGGTTGCTAGTAAATAATAAGTACGGAATAAGAATATAATTCACTACTCACTATCTGACCTTAACCTAACTTAGAGATTAAATATGCAAATAACGAGAGCACACTAAAACAGGAGAAGAAAATCTCAAAATAACATTAAAGATCCGATCCCAACAGTGGGACGTATATGGACTGAGACGATGATGAATGAAATTTGTAACAATTTATGTATTTTTAAACAATATTATCTTATGAATCTAGCATTTACAGTCTTTGTGCAATTAAGATAAAGGAAAATCACTTTCAAAGAATTGTTATCCTGCCGACAACAATTCTTTGTACATTCAAATAAATAAATTACATGGACATTATAATTATATTAACTATGGTCCTTAAAAATAGCTTGATTAGCTAGATCTCTGTGGTGCCCCGTCCACATGTTGGCCGAGTGCAGGCGAGCGATGGCCAACGCCAACGTGTGTGCACCCGATTTACCTTAGTTGGCCAGCGCTCGCCGTCGCTCGCCTAATTGGCCGAATGAATACAAGCGCCAACGTGTGGACAGCTGATTTGTCTTCACTCGCCGTCGTTCGTGACCACTTGCCTCACTTCACCTCTGTGTCGGTTTTTGTGCACAAATCAAAGGCGCTCGTCTGGGCTCGGCCAATACCGACCACACGTTGGCCTGCTCGCCATTACACGATTGACATCCATCATTACATGTTAAACGCGTTTAATGTAATAATGTCGCTTACACAAATGATTATATTTTCAGATTTGCATCACTACTTCTAGATATCCGACGTAAATAATTAGATCCAAGTCACCCTACATGTTACCTATAGTATCAAGTATCTTCATCATTCATCATCATTTCAGCTCATATACGTGCTACTGTTGGGCTTGAGCCTCCTCCACAATAGGAGGGAAACTGACCTTACTATTCCATGCTCGTCAGACAGCAGGTATCGGGATTTGTGTCGAGTTTTCCTTCTCTTGTATGGATTTCATACGAGTCTTTTACGACATCCACGGGTAAGATAGGGAATGGTGAATTATATTCTTACTCCGTCGCCACACGGAATACTTACCCTTAACCAAGTAGAATTAGTTTTAGGCCAATCATCTTTTTGAGAAAAAATTACATTCATATCGTCCTCATAAGATGGCTCCGGCCGAATCCTTCCATTACCTAACTTGCCCAATAAAGTAGTGTAATGATTTAAACCCAGAAAATCGTACGATCCTTGAATCATCTCTATTTCATCTGAAGTAAATAGCGGGAGGCGAGACCGGCGGTAACCTTGTTTCTTTGAGTTCATGTCTATCTGTCTTCGCATTACAGCAGGGTAATCACCGGTTTTTGAGAATATTGGATTAGCAAACCAACCGAACTGAAAATGTAAGAAAATCAATATTATAGCTTTTTCTCCTTTTGTTGGCCTGAGGTCTCCCTCAGGCATGGCGATTGACCTTAATAAGGTCAACTTCTTGACGTTGCTCAGAGAGCTTGACATTGAGTTTTATTTTATTTTTTTTTCTTTAGTTGCATAGATGTCTGCGTATCATACGTACGCCTTAGTCTTTTAAGACGCCCATAGGTAAGAACTTATGCCGTTGTGGTCAACGGACCAGAACAACTACACAAGGTTGTACTGATGATGATGGAAGCATGAGATGTAGGTAACATTGATTCGTAAATAAAAACTAGGCATAATTAACTTTGTAAAGTTACGTGTAGCTAATATTCTAATTTGAGTACCTACTTAGATTGGAAACTTTATTTTTGAGCGAAAAATGATAACCAAAAATACGTAACTTGAAGAAGTTTTTGTAAATAATTTAATTTAATCTAAGTTTAAATCTATTACCTTAGTAATCCTGAGATCAAGGCATTAATGCCCGACGCATCAATGATGAAAAAGGATTATCTGCCAAGTAGGCCAGCAGAGGCAAATTAAGATGTCGAAAAGTCGCAGAAAGATGGAGTAGAAAGCATTAAGTAAAGCAATAAACAACCTAAAATAAATATTTCAATCATTCAGACTTCACCTCGAATTGTCTGGCAGTCTCGGCTGCAACTTGATCATCGACAGAGGTAGTGGCCGGCTCAATCCATGCAATGTCTAATACAATGCCCATTGCTCCTATGAAAAAAATTATAAAAATACATTACTTTGGCTTTTAAACTACTAGTATAGAGGTAAAGTCGTGATCACTGAGGGGCATATTTTGCCCAATAAGCCTGAAATCGTGGTGATAGATCGGCTAGAGCGCTGTGCAATGATTGCCGATGTCACTGTTCGTTATGACGGGATTCTCGATTAGAGTGGACACGGCAATCGTTTTACTGATAGTCATTTCATCCAACTGTTTAATAACCAAGAGCCTTGATCAACATCTAAAGAGGCTCGCGTTAGATAGTTGGATTGCGAGTCTTATGCAGAAGGCGGTGTTAATGGACACGGCGCGCATCGTGAAAATAAGAAAGTTCCTCTCTTTGTTACCCTAACCACCGTCAACATGGTCCTTGTATTCGCTGCCGATGCGTCAACACTTGGAATAAGGTAAGTGTAAACTAAAAGAAGGGTTGAAGTTAAGAAACGGGCTAGCCATATAACTTAGTCAAGGTTTGTTCTTTCATAATCTAAAACAAACTTCAGCTTTTCATTCAACTGCAGATAAGGAGGGAGCCTTTCCATGCACCCATCAGCCTGTTAAGCTATTGGACATAGGCCTCTCAGTAAGGGAATAATACCGTAATCGTCACGCTTGGCAGACGTGTTGGCCATAGCAATTGCTGTTATAGATTTTTCACTAAGGCATTACACACACTACTCTCTACTCGGGCTATTCTCACAGGCTTATAAGGGAGAGTGACTCAAACTATATGGCGGTAACTCATACATTACCATCGATTCTTTTGCTGAATTTGGATAAAATTAAATATGATAGTCAGTGCCGGATTAGCCATATACCAAGAGTAGCAAATGCTACGAGCCCCGGGAATCGGGAGGCCTAGCGCTCCAACGCCTGTCTGAATGTAATTAAAAAAACATCAATTTAGATAGGAGCATAAAATATCTTGCATGCCTTAACAGTTTTGTTTTATTTAATACCCTAATCTTGAGAATCTTGAGCAAATGAAGTGCCCCTCGACAGAATTTTGCTACAGGGCCCGCGCTGCCTTAATCCGGATAATATTTTGCCGTCATCATACATACCAGGGAACTTCCTCCGATATTCTTTGTCAAACATGCGGTAGACCATGCCGTGAGCCCTGAGAACGTTATGGGTACACATATAATCTTCAAATCCACTTGACCTGGCACCAGGTGCCTCGTTACCACCGTATCCACCTTCACAGAATGATAACGGTTCATTAAATGTCGCCCATAGTTTTACTTTGTCAGCAAAATTGTCCAAAATTACCTGTTATCGAGAGATAATGACTTTTATACAGTTCTCTAATCTCTGCATCACAGTTTAGTATTTACTTTAACATATTTTTTGTAAAAGTTCCTTATCACACGGTACGACTTGGCGGATGGAGCCTATGCGAAAATAATTTCATTATTATTTGCAAAAATAAAACCGACTTCAATAATGTAGACAATGTAGATAAATTTATAGATTTTTGTTGATTTTTCAATAACCGCTTGTCCGATTTTGATAAAATTTCAAATTCATGGGGACATTTGGGCAGTATACCCTTCCCAACAATTTTGAATAACAGTTTTGAATATAGTGGGCCTTTATAGCTTATGGTCACTAAAAGATCTCTGCTTGCGGTAACTACGTGGACTGCATCTCTCCCTTTCCTCCAATATGGTAGAAGGGAGCGATGGCTGCTCTGTTGTTCGTGTAACTCGTGATCATCCGGCGCTTGAAAGATGTGGTCCAGTCATATCTTTTTGCATTATATTTAAACTAAGTGAATATAATTTAAAGTGAACATGTGGTATACAATCTATATTAATATTATAAAGAGGAAAGATTTGTTTGTTTGTTTGTATTGAAGAGGCTGCGAAACTACTGGATTCTGTCACCAATGGAAAGCTACTATATCAGGGAGTAACATAGGTTATATTTTATCCCGGTATTCCCACGGGAAAGGGAACTACGCGGGTAAGGCGGCTGAAACCGAAGCGATGCGAGGGCACGTTGCTAGTGTTTATTAAAAGAAGAATCTTGAACAATAAGGCGCATCTGCTGAATGCCTTACTGGATCTTCCAAGCATTCTCATCCGGTGATAAATTATTGGATTAATTTAAGGCAAAATAAGTGCCTTCACAGGTCTTATACATAGTAAATGATCTAAGTTGCCTTCATTATCTCGGCTCATATACGTCCCACTGCTGGGCTCAAGTCTCCTCCAAAATAAGAACTCTCACTATATGCTGGTCAAATAGGTTGGTATAGGCTCCTGTTTCCAGTTTTTCTTCTCTTGCATAGCTATTATATGCATATTATATCTCTAAGTCGTCATTTACGATATCTACGAGCATAGATTTTTTTTATGGGTGGGCTATGATAAGCGCGCACGTGGTCCATTCCATCCTGGGCGACGAAAGGACGGCGCGCGGGCTCATAACCTACCCGTACCCACGTCGCCTCGTTGTTGGGCTGACCACCGGAGCAGGGTGACTTGTCGTCAGTGGTCGGCCCGACGGAATACCATTTCGGGTACCCTCACCTCTCGACGTCCCTGTCCTGGGACGTTGGTCGCCGTCGCGCGGTCAGCCTCTCTGCGGGTGACGGACTAAATTCCCCGGTCCAGTCACCCGCGGCCTCGACTAGGATCTACGAGCATAGATACGGAGTGATGAACTGTATTCTTATTCCGTCACCACACGGATTTGACTTACCCTAGCGTATTCAACAAAGTATTCAGCCATTATAGGATTCGTCCATCCACCCAATTCCTGGAGGCATTGCGGCAGGTCCCAATGATACATCGTCACAAATGGGTCGATTTCGTTCGCGTGCAGCTCCTGAATCAACTCCCGATAGTACCTAATGCCGTCTTCATTTACCTTGCTGGCATAAAAGTTCAAATTATGGTGTAACCATTCCAAATAGCTGAATTATTAACGAGGGATTAAGAGAACAATAAAATTGTCACCGTCTCAGCTCATAAATTATTTCGAGTTTTCTTTCTCTTGCATTACTTTAAGATTATATCTCTTAGTCGTCTTTTACGAATTCCACGGACAAAATAGAGAGTAGGGAATTGTAATTTTACTCCGTCACCACACGGATTATAACAATAAGGTGGCAACTTACTATTAATCTCAAAAAACGAAATAACTAAGGGATCACTTGTGGAGAAAATATGGCAGATGCTTGACACGCTTCTTTTTCTACCTTAAGCTATGGTACATCATACATCGCCCAATCCGTCCGGGAAGAAAGAGGGGGTGGCGAGCGAGCTCATAGCCCAGCGGGTGTGTACCCTCTAGCGCCAAGTGGGCGGACCACCGGTAACCGACCTTTTCAACAGTGGCCTGTCCAGACAGATTACCAACTGGTAGCACTGGTACCGTGTTCCTTGTCATCCATGACCCGCCCGGCGGAATATCCTTTCAGGTACCGTCCCTCCCTGAGCCCCTTGTCGAGGCGTGGCTTTTTTAGGATTAGCTTCTCTGCGGGTGACAGGCTATTCCCCGGTCTAGCCATCTGCGGCCTCGCCTAAGGCGGCATCAGGCCCAGGTACTCGCGCCTGCGCCGTCGCCAGCAGCGTCTGATGAGTTAACTGATGGAATCGTTTTACCATTCTAATAAACGAATTTGTCTGCCGAAAAATGTTAGTATAAATAAAATAATGTAATCTACTAACTTGCTCAAACCATCGGGCAAGATTCTAGGCCAGGATATGGAGAACCTGTAAACCTTGGCACCTAAATTCTTGATCAGCTGGACATCCTCTTTAAACTTGTAATAAGAGTTAATAGCGACATCAGCGTTTTTATGATCGACCACACGGTCAGGGTACTCGTGGGTGTAGCGATCCCATATGCTTTCTGATTTACCTATAGAAGTTAAAATAAAATCATCACCATTATCTTAGTTCCATACTGCATTCCACTATTGGATTAGGGCTCCACAATAGGCATGAAATTGACCTACTATACCACGGTCAGGTCTGTTAGTATACGGTGTTACATTAAGTTTTTTCTCCTGTAATAAGTGTTTTAAGGCAATACCCTGCACTAAGGCAATAATCCTCGTATTGCAGTTAACGCATACAAATTATATCCAGGCTCGGAACAACAATTTGTTGGTCGCACAACGTGATTTCCTGCATGGGAATCGAACTGATAACATTTGGCACGATAGATCAGTACTTTTTTCAGATGCAGATCTCAATTTTTCTTTCATACAATTTCGGTTTGCACCCCTAAAAGTGATTGGAATTCGAGCCCTTTAATACCCTTTAAACATGGAATCATTAGACTACTGACCTGACACATTCCAGGCGCCTTCTGTCTGATAAGCGGCTGTGGCTACACCGAAGAAAAAGCTCTCTGGAAAGCATATTTCCTCGCTGTGGACGCTGAAATATTATTAAATATATTATTAATACTAGCCATCCGTCCTCGCTTCGCTTCGGTTTCAGTCCTCTTAACCGATAGTTCTCGTGGAAATACCGGGATAAAGTATAGCCTAAGTTACTCCTTCCTGGTTGTAAAATATTATCAAAATCGGTGAAGCCGTTTTGAAGATTACCTATAACAAACAGAGAGACCGACAAACAGACAGAAAAAATTTTTAAACCGGTTTTTAGGCATTGGTATCGTTCAAATAACCGTTTTAGAGTGGAAAAAAAAACATTATTTTGACATTACAAACAGACGCTTTCATTTTATTTATTTGTATAGAATAAATTGATAACCGGTAACTGTCCCGTGTGGCGACGTGACAAGAGTACTGATGACCACCCTTTGCTTACCGTAAGAGTCGTGACGTAGGGATCGTCGTGAGAAATGGCTAAGGGTTCACAAAAAGAAAAAAAGGTTCACAAGGAGAGCTGGCAGCTGCTATCCTCTGGGAAACACATAACACCTCATTGCAGCTGCCATCCCGCCTGCCAAGTGTGGCGGCTTGGTGAAGATTGCTGGAATTTGTTGGGTGCTAGCAGCAAAGAACCTCACTTTATGGCGAAACGTGAGTAATGCAGTAGAGCAGTGGACAGCTAATCCTGTTCAGGGCCGCATTTTGTTTGGAGCTGAAACTTGGCCTCAAAGGTGGTATTTACTCCTCGTGTGATCATGGGTGAAGAATACAATGCAACACCACCTCCCTTTACTTACCTCGAGGAATCCACTGGCTGAGAAATAATTATATTCATCATCAATATAATTCAAGAATAAAGCGTAAGCTAGTGAAAAATATCAACCGTAGCTCTGGACGCCTGGCAGATGTCAAACATCGAAATTATTTTGTACAACTAAATACATAAAATAGGCCATTTTGAATTTTATCCAGTGACATTCTCGTCGTCAATTCGGTTATGCCGTTGAATAGTTACAAACGATCATTTTCACGGGCATACCTGCATACAGTAGAAACTCTATTATCCGGTCCTCAATTTTACGGATTCGCGATTATCCGGACTACCAACCGTGACACATGTATTGTACCTACAAGTCGAATTTATGCAAGCATTAACATGTCGACAGCGTCAGGAACTGGGACGCGGTCGCAGCCTTCTGCGAGGCAGTGATCTTGCAGAAGGAGGCGGCGAGTCGCGCGCGCGAAGAGCGCAGCCTCGACGAAGCGACCCGCCGCCGGCGAATATACATTCGATTATCCGGATTTTCGATTATCCGAATGCCTAACGAGTCCAGTTAATCGAGTTTCTACTGTACCAGTTAAACATATATTATAAGCCTCCTTATTGCTTCATCAGCAGCAGGCTTTTTGCTTCAAGAGCAGGAGCTCTTAACCCAATTATTTGGTGTCTGCTCAATAGGTGTGTACTCTTCTTCCAAAATATATATTGTAAGAAGTTTTGGAAACACATAGTTATATGACTGGACGCCTGCCTGACGTCAACCCTTCTTGGGAATGTAATTTAAAGCTTTTAATCGTCTTTTACGGTATCCAAGAGTAATGTAAGGGTGTATGCTACCACATTCGTGGCCGCGACCACGTAGCAATACATTTTTAAATATTACTAGTGGTCGCCGAGTGGTCCAAATTCGGCCATTATTCATTTCTGCTACCTACATAATATTCTTTTATATTTATTACAAGCTGTAATTCACTATATAATAACTAATATATAAGTACAAACGTCTATTTGACATCGTCATCATAATTATAATTGTATGACATTCAGTTCGGCCAGAAATTTTAACCGTAAACAAAAGTGTATAAGCGTGTGTGTGTATCGATTGCATGCTAGTGTGCGTAGTGCGCTTTTTAATGAATTTAATGTATTTGTAATCCATTACTATTTCAAATTTTAGTTTTATGCGCTTCTCCTTCATATATTCTTCCACTGTTATAAATTTCATACAGGTCAATCGCCGAGATTTTCGTAATAAGGGGTACAAAGTTTTTCCTTCAAGTATTAATATATAGATATAAATAAATCATTATCATCATTTCGGCTTATATACGTCTCTCTGCTGAGCTTGAGCCTCCTCCATAATAGGAGGCCCATTGACCTTTCTATACCATGCTGGTCAGACAGGTTGTTACAGGATTTTGTTTCGAATTTTCCTTTTCTTGAATAAATGTTAAATGCGTTAAATATCCTTTAGTCGTCTTTTACGACACACACGGACACAGCGTTGGATTAACCCTATTAGGGCCCCTAAGCAATACAATTCTCGGGTCCAAGGTCCATAAGCAGTAGTACCACTAGGTCTGCTGTTTTCTCTTTTGCCAACAGCAATATAAAAATGAATATTATTGAGGTAGTATACAAATTATCAAAAAAAAATATCGATGTAAAGTTTTTTCTTGCCTCTAGTCGGTGCAGGGCCCCTAGGTAGTTGCCCAATCTGCCTTATGGATAATCCGGCCCTGCACGGACAAGAGAGGGCGTGGTGAATGGTTTTGGAATTCTTACTTCATCACCACACGAAAAAATCATTAGCTTATTATTTGTCAGGGAAAAGCTGTGGTCGCATGTCCTTATAATTTTGTAAGTGTTCCTAGAATATATATTATTCTTTTCTTAATTATTATGTAGCATTATTTTTAAATATTGTATAAATAATTAAAATATTATTATGATTAAAATAATATACATACCCGTATATAAATAATAAAAACAAACATTGTATTAACATTATTTTTACGTTATCAATGTCCGCTGCGAGCACTTCGATATCACAATACACTCTGACTGACACGACTGCACTTGTAGTTAGATAACAAACTAATGTTTATTTATATAAAGACTATGTCTAACCGACATGCTCAACATTTTGTTTAACGCGTCTGAAATTGTTAGTATATTTAACGACAATTAGTATATAAGGTATTGTAGGGTAGAATCTACTGTTTAAAAATGATGTCGACTGCTGCGTCAGTCGAATATAGAAGCTTTCACGTATCGGCTGTGTCTTATTTGTACCCCGCGAACTCCGCAGATCTAACAGTGGCGACGAGATTAAAAATTTAAAATGGCGAAAATTACGGTTGGCACCTTATCGACTTTTAACCATGAAGTACAGGAGTGGTGCATATATCAAGAAAAACTAGAGCAATGGTTTCTTGCTAACGATATCGGGGCGGAGGTAGACAAAGCGGGTTGTAAACGTCGTGCTATTCTACTCAGTAATTGCGCGGTACCTACATACAAATTGATCCGCGATTTAGCATTACCGAAGCAAGTCGGTACCTTGAGCTACCAAGAAGTGATTGTGCTACTGGACAAACATTTCATACCAAAGAAATGTACCTTCGCAGAGAGGTATAAATTCCATAGCGCAGCACAAACCAGCGGTGAAGGTTTAGCGGAGTGGGCAGCGCGTGTACGAGGCCTGGCGATGTATTTGGTTGATGGTTTACGTCTATGCACCTGGACGAGCAGCTTCGGGACCGCTTTGTACTCGGCATGGCATCAGGACCGGAACGAGATAAGCTTTTCACGAAGGATATGTCGGAGCTCACCTTGAACAGAGCTATGGAAATAGCTGAAGGAGTTCGAAGTGCGCGTTTAGGCGCTAAAGAGACAGTACGGCATCATCAAGAATCATTGTCGTTTCCAGGCCAGGTGATGAAAATGACTGTGGGCCGTAACATAGGAACGCAGCGTGGAACAGCTCAGCGGGTACCGCCACAGCGTCGGGTGTCCGAATCTTGCTCATCAACGGTAGAACACGATCGTGATAACCATGAATGCGCGGTATGCGGATATTTCGGACACCAACCATCAACATGTCGGTTTGCGCGGTATAAATGTAAAAAGTGCGGTATTCAAGGTCATCTTAAACGTATGTGTAAGCAGGCGGTAAAAACGCAGCGTTATATCGAGCACTGTGCGGACGGTGATGATGACGGTAAGCCTTATTGTTGTAATATACGCAGTATGCGGGGCGAGCCTATGCGGGAATCTGTCCTAGTAAACAATGTGTGTATACATTTTGAAATAGACACGGGCTCACCCGTTACCGTTATATCTGAACATATGTATATACGGTATTTTTCAGACATCACATTAGAGCCGAGTGATGTTATTTTACATAGTTATAGTGGCGATAAGTTAGATATTATAGGCAAATTAAGATTACTTTTTACATACAACGACATATCGAATTATATTAATGTGTACGTAGTTCGCAGTGCAGGCCCACCATTACTGGGGAGAGATTTTTTTGCGCGATTCAATTTGCAAATATGTACCATTAAAAAGTGCGAAGACTTTGTACAACAAATAGTATTGAAGTTCCCTAAATTATTTTCTGACTCGTTAGGCTGTTTTGAGGGGGTAGAAGCAAATTTAGTTCTTAAATCTGACGCAAAACCGGTATTTATGAAAGCGAGAACATTACCATTCGCCTTACGGGACCGCGTAGAAAAGGAGTTAAATAGACTAGTTAGTTTAGGTATTCTAATGCCTGTAAAATATTCAGATTTTGCTAGTCCTATTGTTCCTGTTTTGAAGCGTGATGGTTCCATTCGCCTTTGCGCCGATTATTCGATGACCATAAATAAGCAACTACATATTGACAAATACCCTTTACCGAGATGTGAGGAGTTATTTTCTAAGTTACACGGGGCTAAATATTTCAGCAAATTAGATCTGTCACAGGCTTATAGTCAGCTTCGGCTTAATGAGTCATCACAAATGCTCACTTGCATCAACACACATAAGGGTTTGTATAAATTTACGCGTCTGGTATTTGGGTTAGCAAGTGCACCAGCCATTTTTCAAAGGAATATGGAGTCACTTCTCACAGGGCTGCAAGGAACGGTTCTATTTCTCGATGATATTTTGATATGGGGGGTAGATAAAGATCAAATGGTAAATAGATTACAGCAAGTATTTCAGAGATTGCAAAATGCGGGCTTAGTGCTTAAAATGAACAAATGCTCATTATTTCAAGAATCGGTATCTTACTTGGGGTTTGTAATCGACCGCTACGGTATTCATAAATGTCCAAGCAAAGTTGATGCAATACTGCAATCACAAGTACCTACAAACATATCACAATTAAAATCATTTCTAGGCATGGTTAATTATTACAGACATTTTATCCGGAACGCATCGTCGATATTATTTCCACTCCATAGATTATTACAAAAAAACGTTACATGGGTATGGACGAAAGAGCATGATGACGCGATATCAACGGTGAAGCGCCAACTAGTGGCGGACACTACGCTGGCACACTTTAATCCTGCAGCTCATCTCGTTCTAACCGTTGACGCGTCGCCCACCGGATTAGGTGCAATTTTGTCGCAGATCGAGAATGGCTTAGAGAAGCCCCTTGTGTATGCGTCTAGATCACTAAATGTGGCAGAGAAACGGTACAGTCAAATTCAAAAAGAGGCAACCGCTATTATTTTTGGCGTTAAGAAATTTCACCAGTATTTGTACGGCCGGGATTTACCATTTACATTGAGAACTGACCATAAACCCTTAATATCAATATTTAATCCTAGTAAAGGCATTCCAGAAATTTCGGCAAATCGATTACAGCGTTACGCAATCTTTTTATCAGCATATAATTATAAAATTGAATATGTTAGCAGTATTCACAATAGCGCAGATTATTTAAGTTGAGCAGTAGACGGTTTAACCGCTGAACCATTGGTGCATTCGCGCAGTCACGACGCCGCAGCGGTAGCGCGCTCGACGCAGCTGAGCGATGACTCACCCATAGATAGATCGGCATACGTACATTTTGTTTACGAAGGTGAAAATTTTATTACCTTATTAGACGTTAAACAGGCTCTGATTGAAGATGAAATTATGTCGGCGGTCGTCAATTATGTTTTAAATGGTTGGCCACGTAAGATAAGCGATCCGGTAGTACGAATGTATTTTAGCCATCATTTAGAATTATCAGTGGAAAATGGGTGTCTACTAAGAGGACATAAACTAGTAATCCCTAATGCATCACAACATAAAGTACTAAGTGAATTACATAAAGGTCATCTGGGGGTGACTAAAATGAAAGAAGAAGCGCGTAATAGATTTTGGTGGCCCGGTATGAACACTGCGATTGAACATTACGTCGACGCGTGCGGCGTGTGTTCAGAGCTGCGCCCTACACCCGCGCACTCCCCTCTCACACCGTGGCCTTACCCTACGCAACCGTGGTCGCGCGTACATCTAGACTTCTTAGGACCCATTAATGGTAAAACATATTTAATTGTAGTAGATGCGTACTCAAAATGGGTGGAATGTTTTGATGTGTCTTCTGGATATAGTTCTCGGGTTGTCATAGAAAAGTTGTGCGAAGTCATGGCAAGGTTCGGTTTATTCCATACAATATGCTCAGATAACGGTACATCTTTTGTTTCCTATGAGTTTAGACAATTTTGTACACGAAATAACATAGAATATCTGACATCTCCAGGGTATAATCCTGCCAGTAACGGTCAAGCGGAGAGCTACGTAAAGATAATTAAGAGAGCGATAAAATCCATATTATTATCGGGAACAAATTCTCGCGATTTAAATATAAAATTACAAGAATTCTTATTACGCTATAGGAATTCTAAGCATTCTACTACGGACAGATCCCCCGCCGAGGTTTTATTTGGTCGTAAACTACGCTGTAGACTAGATCTGTTGAAACCTATCCTCTCAGTGCCGGCCGACCCAGTGCTTGATAGCAATGTCCGCTCCAAACAGTGTTCACAGAGTGATCATTACCGAGGTAAGCGAAATGTGTGTTTTAATACAAACGAGAAAGTATTAGTGAGAATGTATAGTCAACAAAAACATTATTGGTCCCCGGGCACAATTATTAAGAAAATAGGGAACTCAATTTATATAGTACAGTTAAATAATAGTGAACAGACAATTAAAAGGCATAGTAATCAACTACTTAAATATAGAGGGGAGGAAGAGGCTGTTCCTGGATTTATAACGCCGTGGTCTAAGCCACCTAATTTAGGACCAGCACCAGCACCAGAACCCTTACAGGAAGTTGGACCACCGACCTTGAAGGATACTGCACTAGATATCGGCAGCAGCGGTGACAAGGCCATAGCACTACTCCCACCCGACACGACTGAAGGGACGGCACCTGAGTGCTCACTGCCTGAAGATAATATCACTTCAAAGCGGCAAAGGAAACCCGTGGACTATAGACAGTTTTTTTGAAATGAAGGTGGAGGGATGTTAGTATATTTAACGACAATTAGTACATAAGGTATTGTAGGGTAGAATCTACTGTTTAAAAATGATGTCGACTGCTGCGTCAGTCGAATATAGAAGCTTTCACGTATCGGCTGTGTCTTATTTGTACCCCGCGAACTCCGCAGATCTAACAGTGGCGACGAGATTAAAAATTTAAAATGGCGAAAATTACGGTTGGCACCTTATCGACTTTTAACCATGAAGTACAGGAGTGGTGCATATATCAAGAAAAACTAGAGCAATGGTTTCTTGCTAACGATATCGGGGCGGAGGTAGACAAAGCGGGTTGTAAACGTCGTGCTATTCTACTCAGTAATTGCGCGGTACCTACATACAAATTGATCCGCGATTTAGCATTACCGAAGCAAGTCGGTACCTTGAGCTACCAAGAAGTGATTGTGCTACTGGACAAACATTTCATACCAAAGAAATGTACCTTCGCAGAGAGGTATAAATTCCATAGCGCAGCACAAACCAGCGGTGAAGGTTTAGCGGAGTGGGCAGCGCGTGTACGAGGCCTGGCGATGTATTTGGTTGATGGTTTACGTCTATGCACCTGGACGAGCAGCTTCGGGACCGCTTTGTACTCGGCATGGCATCAGGACCGGAACGAGATAAGCTTTTCACGAAGGATATGTCGGAGCTCACCTTGAACAGAGCTATGGAAATAGCTGAAGGAGTTCGAAGTGCGCGTTTAGGCGCTAAAGAGACAGTACGGCATCATCAAGAATCATTGTCGTTTCCAGGCCAGGTGATGAAAATGACTGTGGGCCGTAACATAGGAACGCAGCGTGGAACAGCTCAGCGGGTACCGCCACAGCGTCGGGTGTCCGAATCTTGCTCATCAACGGTAGAACACGATCGTGATAACCATGAATGCGCGGTATGCGGATATTTCGGACACCAACCATCAACATGTCGGTTTGCGCGGTATAAATGTAAAAAGTGCGGTATTCAAGGTCATCTTAAACGTATGTGTAAGCAGGCGGTAAAAACGCAGCGTTATATCGAGCACTGTGCGGACGGTGATGATGACGGTAAGCCTTATTGTTGTAATATACGCAGTATGCGGGGCGAGCCTATGCGGGAATCTGTCCTAGTAAACAATGTGTGTATACATTTTGAAATAGACACGGGCTCACCCGTTACCGTTATATCTGAACATATGTATATACGGTATTTTTCAGACAATACATTAGAGCCGAGTGATGTTATTTTACATAGTTATAGTGGCGATAAGTTAGATATTATAGGCAAATTAAGATTACTTTTTACATACAACGACATATCGAATTATATTAATGTGTACGTAGTTCGCAGTGCAGGCCCACCATTACTGGGGAGAGATTTTTTTGCGCGATTCAATTTGCAAATATGTACCATTAAAAAGTGCGAAGACTTTGTACAACAAATAGTATTGAAGTTCCCTAAATTATTTTCTGACTCGTTAGGCTGTTTTGAGGGGGTAGAAGCAAATTTAGTTCTTAAATCTGACGCAAAACCGGTATTTATGAAAGCGAGAACATTACCATTCGCCTTACGGGACCGCGTAGAAAAGGAGTTAAATAGACTAGTTAGTTTAGGTATTCTAATGCCTGTAAAATATTCAGATTTTGCTAGTCCTATTGTTCCTGTTTTGAAGCGTGATGGTTCCATTCGCCTTTGCGCCGATTATTCGATGACCATAAATAAGCAACTACATATTGACAAATACCCTTTACCGAGATGTGAGGAGTTATTTTCTAAGTTACACGGGGCTAAATATTTCAGCAAATTAGATCTGTCACAGGCTTATAGTCAGCTTCGGCTTAATGAGTCATCACAAATGCTCACTTGCATCAACACACATAAGGGTTTGTATAAATTTACGCGTCTGGTATTTGGGTTAGCAAGTGCACCAGCCATTTTTCAAAGGAATATGGAGTCACTTCTCACAGGGCTGCAAGGAACGGTTCTATTTCTCGATGATATTTTGATATGGGGGGTAGATAAAGATCAAATGGTAAATAGATTACAGCAAGTATTTCAGAGATTGCAAAATGCGGGCTTAGTGCTTAAAATGAACAAATGCTCATTATTTCAAGAATCGGTATCTTACTTGGGGTTTGTAATCGACCGCTACGGTATTCATAAATGTCCAAGCAAAGTTGATGCAATACTGCAATCACAAGTACCTACAAACATATCACAATTAAAATCATTTCTAGGCATGGTTAATTATTACAGACATTTTATCCGGAACGCATCGTCGATATTATTTCCACTCCATAGATTATTACAAAAAAACGTTACATGGGTATGGACGAAAGAGCATGATGACGCGATATCAACGGTGAAGCGCCAACTAGTGGCGGACACTACGCTGGCACACTTTAATCCTGCAGCTCATCTCGTTCTAACCGTTGACGCGTCGCCCACCGGATTAGGTGCAATTTTGTCGCAGATCGAGAATGGCTTAGAGAAGCCCCTTGTGTATGCGTCTAGATCACTAAATGTGGCAGAGAAACGGTACAGTCAAATTCAAAAAGAGGCAACCGCTATTATTTTTGGCGTTAAGAAATTTCACCAGTATTTGTACGGCCGGGATTTACCATTTACATTGAGAACTGACCATAAACCCTTAATATCAATATTTAATCCTAGTAAAGGCATTCCAGAAATTTCGGCAAATCGATTACAGCGTTACGCAATCTTTTTATCAGCATATAATTATAAAATTGAATATGTTAGCAGTATTCACAATAGCGCAGATTATTTAAGTTGAGCAGTAGACGGTTTAACCGCTGAACCATTGGTGCATTCGCGCAGTCACGACGCCGCAGCGGTAGCGCGCTCGACGCAGCTGAGCGATGACTCACCCATAGATAGATCGGCATACGTACATTTTGTTTACGAAGGTGAAAATTTTATTACCTTATTAGACGTTAAACAGGCTCTGATTGAAGATGAAATTATGTCGGCGGTCGTCAATTATGTTTTAAATGGTTGGCCACGTAAGATAAGCGATCCGGTAGTACGAATGTATTTTAGCCATCATTTAGAATTATCAGTGGAAAATGGGTGTCTACTAAGAGGACATAAACTAGTAATCCCTAATGCATCACAACATAAAGTACTAAGTGAATTACATAAAGGTCATCTGGGGGTGACTAAAATGAAAGAAGAAGCGCGTAATAGATTTTGGTGGCCCGGTATGAACACTGCGATTGAACATTACGTCGACGCGTGCGGCGTGTGTTCAGAGCTGCGCCCTACACCCGCGCACTCCCCTCTCACACCGTGGCCTTACCCTACGCAACCGTGGTCGCGCGTACATCTAGACTTCTTAGGACCCATTAATGGTAAAACATATTTAATTGTAGTAGATGCGTACTCAAAATGGGTGGAATGTTTTGATGTGTCTTCTGGATATAGTTCTCGGGTTGTCATAGAAAAGTTGTGCGAAGTCATGGCAAGGTTCGGTTTATTCCATACAATATGCTCAGATAACGGTACATCTTTTGTTTCCTATGAGTTTAGACAATTTTGTACACGAAATAACATAGAATATCTGACATCTCCAGGGTATAATCCTGCCAGTAACGGTCAAGCGGAGAGCTACGTAAAGATAATTAAGAGAGCGATAAAATCCATATTATTATCGGGAACAAATTCTCGCGATTTAAATATAAAATTACAAGAATTCTTATTACGCTATAGGAATTCTAAGCATTCTACTACGGACAGATCCCCCGCCGAGGTTTTATTTGGTCGTAAACTACGCTGTAGACTAGATCTGTTGAAACCTATCCTCTCAGTGCCGGCCGACCCAGTGCTTGATAGCAATGTCCGCTCCAAACAGTGTTCACAGAGTGATCATTACCGAGGTAAGCGAAATGTGTGTTTTAATACAAACGAGAAAGTATTAGTGAGAATGTATAGTCAACAAAAACATTATTGGTCCCCGGGCACAATTATTAAGAAAATAGGGAACTCAATTTATATAGTACAGTTAAATAATAGTGAACAGACAATTAAAAGGCATAGTAATCAACTACTTAAATATAGAGGGGAGGAAGAGGCTGTTCCTGGATTTATAACGCCGTGGTCTAAGCCACCTAATTTAGGACCAGCACCAGCACCAGAACCCTTACAGGAAGTTGGACCACCGACCTTGAAGGATACTGCACTAGATATCGGCAGCAGCGGTGACAAGGCCATAGCACTACTCCCACCCGACACGACTGAAGGGACGGCACCTGAGTGCTCACTGCCTGAAGATAATATCACTTCAAAGCGGCAAAGGAAACCCGTGGACTATAGACAGTTTTTTTGAAATGAAGGTGGAGGGATGTTAGTATATTTAACGACAATTAGTACATAAGGTATTGTAGGGTAGAATCTACTGTTTAAAAATGATGTCGACTGCTGCGTCAGTCGAATATAGAAGCTTTCACGTATCGGCTGTGTCTTATTTGTACCCCGCGAACTCCGCAGATCTAACAGTGGCGACGAGATTAAAAATTTAAAATGGCGAAAATTACGGTTGGCACCTTATCGACTTTTAACCATGAAGTACAGGAGTGGTGCATATATCAAGAAAAACTAGAGCAATGGTTTCTTGCTAACGATATCGGGGCGGAGGTAGACAAAGCGGGTTGTAAACGTCGTGCTATTCTACTCAGTAATTGCGCGGTACCTACATACAAATTGATCCGCGATTTAGCATTACCGAAGCAAGTCGGTACCTTGAGCTACCAAGAAGTGATTGTGCTACTGGACAAACATTTCATACCAAAGAAATGTACCTTCGCAGAGAGGTATAAATTCCATAGCGCAGCACAAACCAGCGGTGAAGGTTTAGCGGAGTGGGCAGCGCGTGTACGAGGCCTGGCGATGTATTTGGTTGATGGTTTACGTCTATGCACCTGGACGAGCAGCTTCGGGACCGCTTTGTACTCGGCATGGCATCAGGACCGGAACGAGATAAGCTTTTCACGAAGGATATGTCGGAGCTCACCTTGAACAGAGCTATGGAAATAGCTGAAGGAGTTCGAAGTGCGCGTTTAGGCGCTAAAGAGACAGTACGGCATCATCAAGAATCATTGTCGTTTCCAGGCCAGGTGATGAAAATGACTGTGGGCCGTAACATAGGAACGCAGCGTGGAACAGCTCAGCGGGTACCGCCACAGCGTCGGGTGTCCGAATCTTGCTCATCAACGGTAGAACACGATCGTGATAACCATGAATGCGCGGTATGCGGATATTTCGGACACCAACCATCAACATGTCGGTTTGCGCGGTATAAATGTAAAAAGTGCGGTATTCAAGGTCATCTTAAACGTATGTGTAAGCAGGCGGTAAAAACGCAGCGTTATATCGAGCACTGTGCGGACGGTGATGATGACGGTAAGCCTTATTGTTGTAATATACGCAGTATGCGGGGCGAGCCTATGCGGGAATCTGTCCTAGTAAACAATGTGTGTATACATTTTGAAATAGACACGGGCTCACCCGTTACCGTTATATCTGAACATATGTATATACGGTATTTTTCAGACATCACATTAGAGCCGAGTGATGTTATTTTACATAGTTATAGTGGCGATAAGTTAGATATTATAGGCAAATTAAGATTACTTTTTACATACAACGACATATCGAATTATATTAATGTGTACGTAGTTCGCAGTGCAGGCCCACCATTACTGGGGAGAGATTTTTTTGCGCGATTCAATTTGCAAATATGTACCATTAAAAAGTGCGAAGACTTTGTACAACAAATAGTATTGAAGTTCCCTAAATTATTTTCTGACTCGTTAGGCTGTTTTGAGGGGGTAGAAGCAAATTTAGTTCTTAAATCTGACGCAAAACCGGTATTTATGAAAGCGAGAACATTACCATTCGCCTTACGGGACCGCGTAGAAAAGGAGTTAAATAGACTAGTTAGTTTAGGTATTCTAATGCCTGTAAAATATTCAGATTTTGCTAGTCCTATTGTTCCTGTTTTGAAGCGTGATGGTTCCATTCGCCTTTGCGCCGATTATTCGATGACCATAAATAAGCAACTACATATTGACAAATACCCTTTACCGAGATGTGAGGAGTTATTTTCTAAGTTACACGGGGCTAAATATTTCAGCAAATTAGATCTGTCACAGGCTTATAGTCAGCTTCGGCTTAATGAGTCATCACAAATGCTCACTTGCATCAACACACATAAGGGTTTGTATAAATTTACGCGTCTGGTATTTGGGTTAGCAAGTGCACCAGCCATTTTTCAAAGGAATATGGAGTCACTTCTCACAGGGCTGCAAGGAACGGTTCTATTTCTCGATGATATTTTGATATGGGGGGTAGATAAAGATCAAATGGTAAATAGATTACAGCAAGTATTTCAGAGATTGCAAAATGCGGGCTTAGTGCTTAAAATGAACAAATGCTCATTATTTCAAGAATCGGTATCTTACTTGGGGTTTGTAATCGACCGCTACGGTATTCATAAATGTCCAAGCAAAGTTGATGCAATACTGCAATCACAAGTACCTACAAACATATCACAATTAAAATCATTTCTAGGCATGGTTAATTATTACAGACATTTTATCCGGAACGCATCGTCGATATTATTTCCACTCCATAGATTATTACAAAAAAACGTTACATGGGTATGGACGAAAGAGCATGATGACGCGATATCAACGGTGAAGCGCCAACTAGTGGCGGACACTACGCTGGCACACTTTAATCCTGCAGCTCATCTCGTTCTAACCGTTGACGCGTCGCCCACCGGATTAGGTGCAATTTTGTCGCAGATCGAGAATGGCTTAGAGAAGCCCCTTGTGTATGCGTCTAGATCACTAAATGTGGCAGAGAAACGGTACAGTCAAATTCAAAAAGAGGCAACCGCTATTATTTTTGGCGTTAAGAAATTTCACCAGTATTTGTACGGCCGGGATTTACCATTTACATTGAGAACTGACCATAAACCCTTAATATCAATATTTAATCCTAGTAAAGGCATTCCAGAAATTTCGGCAAATCGATTACAGCGTTACGCAATCTTTTTATCAGCATATAATTATAAAATTGAATATGTTAGCAGTATTCACAATAGCGCAGATTATTTAAGTTGAGCAGTAGACGGTTTAACCGCTGAACCATTGGTGCATTCGCGCAGTCACGACGCCGCAGCGGTAGCGCGCTCGACGCAGCTGAGCGATGACTCACCCATAGATAGATCGGCATACGTACATTTTGTTTACGAAGGTGAAAATTTTATTACCTTATTAGACGTTAAACAGGCTCTGATTGAAGATGAAATTATGTCGGCGGTCGTCAATTATGTTTTAAATGGTTGGCCACGTAAGATAAGCGATCCGGTAGTACGAATGTATTTTAGCCATCATTTAGAATTATCAGTGGAAAATGGGTGTCTACTAAGAGGACATAAACTAGTAATCCCTAATGCATCACAACATAAAGTACTAAGTGAATTACATAAAGGTCATCTGGGGGTGACTAAAATGAAAGAAGAAGCGCGTAATAGATTTTGGTGGCCCGGTATGAACACTGCGATTGAACATTACGTCGACGCGTGCGGCGTGTGTTCAGAGCTGCGCCCTACACCCGCGCACTCCCCTCTCACACCGTGGCCTTACCCTACGCAACCGTGGTCGCGCGTACATCTAGACTTCTTAGGACCCATTAATGGTAAAACATATTTAATTGTAGTAGATGCGTACTCAAAATGGGTGGAATGTTTTGATGTGTCTTCTGGATATAGTTCTCGGGTTGTCATAGAAAAGTTGTGCGAAGTCATGGCAAGGTTCGGTTTATTCCATACAATATGCTCAGATAACGGTACATCTTTTGTTTCCTATGAGTTTAGACAATTTTGTACACGAAATAACATAGAATATCTGACATCTCCAGGGTATAATCCTGCCAGTAACGGTCAAGCGGAGAGCTACGTAAAGATAATTAAGAGAGCGATAAAATCCATATTATTATCGGGAACAAATTCTCGCGATTTAAATATAAAATTACAAGAATTCTTATTACGCTATAGGAATTCTAAGCATTCTACTACGGACAGATCCCCCGCCGAGGTTTTATTTGGTCGTAAACTACGCTGTAGACTAGATCTGTTGAAACCTATCCTCTCAGTGCCGGCCGACCCAGTGCTTGATAGCAATGTCCGCTCCAAACAGTGTTCACAGAGTGATCATTACCGAGGTAAGCGAAATGTGTGTTTTAATACAAACGAGAAAGTATTAGTGAGAATGTATAGTCAACAAAAACATTATTGGTCCCCGGGCACAATTATTAAGAAAATAGGGAACTCAATTTATATAGTACAGTTAAATAATAGTGAACAGACAATTAAAAGGCATAGTAATCAACTACTTAAATATAGAGGGGAGGAAGAGGCTGTTCCTGGATTTATAACGCCGTGGTCTAAGCCACCTAATTTAGGACCAGCACCAGCACCAGAACCCTTACAGGAAGTTGGACCACCGACCTTGAAGGATACTGCACTAGATATCGGCAGCAGCGGTGACAAGGCCATAGCACTACTCCCACCCGACACGACTGAAGGGACGGCACCTGAGTGCTCACTGCCTGAAGATAATATCACTTCAAAGCGGCAAAGGAAACCCGTGGACTATAGACAGTTTTTTTGAAATGAAGGTGGAGGGATGTTAGTATATTTAACGACAATTAGTACATAAGGTATTGTAGGGTAGAATCTACTGTTTAAAAATGATGTCGACTGCTGCGTCAGTCGAATATAGAAGCTTTCACGTATCGGCTGTGTCTTATTTGTACCCCGCGAACTCCGCAGATCTAACAGAAATATATTTAAATTGAATGGAATAGAAATTTGTTTTCAAAATTCTGTTAGACAAAATTTAAAACAAAAAATATGCTACTTGTTATTTACCGTATTTTTAAAATGAAAACTACTTCTATCACAAGTTTTGTATGGGGAGTAAATTCTAGTAAGTCGTGAAGGACATAGTCGCGTACTACACGCGACTGTTAACGCTAACAGTACCTATATCTGTAGCTATGTCAATGTCATTATATCTGTGAGTCTGTGCTGATTGTGACGGTGTGCCGATAAAAACAGGTGTTAGGCCTCATTTACGGAGACGCGGGGCGTCGCGCGTCGCGTGTGGCGTGCCGTCTCGCGGCGCGTCGGACGTTTTTATTGTTTACTAGCAACCCGCCCTCGCTTCGCTTCGGTTTCAGTCGCTTTACCCGCGGCGTAGTTCCCGTTCCTGTGGGAATATCGGGATAAAATATAGCCTATGTTACTCCCTGATATTATAGCTTTCCATTGGTGAAAGAATTTTTCAAATCGGTTCGATGGTTTAAGCGTGAAAGCGTTACAAACAAACAAACAAACAAACATCCTTACTTTCGCATTTATAATATTAGTATAGATGTAGCGGCGGCGCGTGAAGCGGCACGTATCATCGCACGCGTAAACACAAACTTATAGCAATATGCGATGTTGTTTATAGAGACGCGAGGCGGGAAGAGTGGCGATGCCCGCCGCTGCGCCCGCGTCGTATTCTTAAGCGTGTAGCGGAGCACGCGGCGAGCATCGCTGCGGCGCACGCGGGGTTCTCAGTTAATCCGACCCAAACTTCTCATGTTCCGCTATTATAAACACTGGGCCACTCTTTATATTAAATAACTCACTTTTTAAAATACAATTTTCTTCTAAAAAGTCTATCATATCATACTCCGTTGCGACGGTAACTACGTCTGTGTTGCACGATTAGCAAATGAGACTGGCAGAAGGTTCCGCCACAGGCATCGCTTCATCGAGAATCGCCGCTGCGTGCGCCGCCGCCATAAACGCCGCGTGAGACGTGACGATGCCATCCGCGGGCTCGGCCGTAGAACACGCTCCATTTCAAGCAAACGCGTGTAAAATCGCTTCTCCGTAAACGCACTCATCCAACGCCCTACATTTGAATTTAGTGCGGGCCGCGCAGCCTATCGCGACGCGCGACGCGTCGCGTCTCCGTAAATGAGGCCTAAAGGTAAATGTCAAAAACAGGTATAGCTGAAAAATTTGAGGCGGCGGATCGCCTGCGCGAGGAGCGCAGCCTCGATGAGGCGATCCGCCGGCGGCGACTGGGGCGGCGTAGGCGCAACTACCTGCGCCTCATGCCGCCCTAGCCGAGGCCGCGTGTGACGTGACCGGGGATTAGTCCGTCACCCGCCGAAAGGCCGACCGCGTAAGGAAAGACCGACGTCCCCCCCTCGGGGAGGACGTCGGTCGATGGGAGGGTACCCCACGTAGCCCCCTACGTGGGGTAGTCAGATATTCAGTCGGGCCGACCACTGATGACAAGTAACCCTGCTCCGGTGGTCGGCCCAACGACGAAGACGTCGTGGTTTTCGGGTGGGTTGCGGGTGTTGCGTGCTTACGCCCCTCTGTCGCCCCAGACGGAGTGGTGGGAGAAGCGCTCCGACCGCAGCCCACCCCAAAAAAAAAATAGCTGAAAAATTTTAAGTTAAAATATTTTAGGGATTTTATCGTGTTTGTATTCTGAATTTATATTCTATTATTACGAAATAAAACCATATTTGATGCGACATTTATATAATGAACTGATGAATAATTACATGAAGTAAGCTATAAATCTGCAATAAATGCATACGTCAATCGCCGCCTGCATAGGTACAAACACACACGCACAAACATATGCATATACGCAAACAAGCACTCAACACTGTGCGAATGTGTGAGCGACATAAAAATGAAAAAGCGAACTCATCATAATAAAGCACATCCATAATTCAACTCATTAATGTTATTTATATTATTATCATTGTTATTGTCAATTATTTTATTTCTTTTCTTTTTTCTCTTTTGGTTATTTTCATTTCTTATATATTTGAGGAAAGGGGTTTGCTGAAAACCAGCCCTGCATAATTTCTATGCAGCACAACGCTGAGCATTCCCCTAAAATTCCGTCAAAATTGACCATAAAAATATGTTTTATAATTGATGTTATGTGATAATAAATGCTATTCTATTTTATTCTATTTATGATTGCCCGACGCTTCCAACATTTTACAGCATTCATGGTCATGGGCGGACTAAGATGTCTGACGTCCAAACAAGTCATCGTTATTACCGATATTTATAATTATCTACCCGCTACAGTAAATATGTTATTAAATTTTGTCCCACATTATGGCCAGTACAAGAAAAAAATGATTTTATATGAAAAAAATATATTTTTTATGTTTAGTAGTTTAATTATTCAACATTAAATAGGTAGTATTTTTTTTTAAATTGCAACCGGTGGCAAACGAGCAAACAGTCTAACTGATTTTTTTTTTTTTGTGGGTGGGCTGCGGTCGGCGCGCCTCCGCACCACTCCGTCCGGGGCGACAGAGGGGCTTAAGCACGCAACTCCCGCAACCCACCCGAAAACCACGTCGCCTTCGTCGTTGGGCCGACCACCGGAGCAGAGTTAACTTGTCGTCAGTGGTCGGCCCGACGGAATACCCCCTACTTGGGCCGACCACTGACGACAAGTCAGTCTAACTGATGATAAGTGACAGACAGTCTAACTGATGATAAGTGTTGCTGCCGCTCATGGACCTTGGCAAAGCCGCTGCCTACCGCGAAGAAGGTGAAGGGAGAGTGAATGCGTTCAATGAGATTCGGTGATACTAAAGGTATCATCAAAACCCACCACACGCAAACACCCTTAGAAAGTTGGGCAGCCAACTCTCTCGCTCACCGAACCAAGCGCCGTAACAAATTGCTACTACTCGGACGTCGAATTTCAGCTCAGTGTGGTACTACCCCGGACGGACCGGCCCGCGGCTGTAGACAGATAACTGTCAACAGTGTACCTAGGCCTATCACAAATAATTATTATGACAATTCGTTAATTTAAACCTAACAAATCTATGTAGTATATTAGTATACTACCACCGGATCGGAAAGCGGCCACACTGAGAAAGATCTGGCAAGAAAACTCAAGGGACATAATGCTCGACGATCGAGGCCCTGTTGCGCCTGAGGGCCGTGGCGAGTGCTGTTGGTGGTGTCCCTAAACATCGCCAACGCATTCAATGGTCTGCCATTCAACTGCGTCAGGGAGGCGCTCCGTTACCACGGAGTGCCAGCTTACCTGAGGCGGCTGGTGGCAGACTATTTGGAGGGGCGCAGCGTCCTCTACCCCAACTGAGTAGGGGACGTTGTGCGAACGCCCATGACGTGCGGTGTTCCACAGGGGTCGGTCCTCGGACCCACCCTGTGGAACATCGGCTACGACTGGGCGTTGCGGGGAGCCTCCCACCCGGGCTGGGCGTGATTTGTTACGCCAACGACACACTCGTCACAGCCCGCAGTGGGACGCTTCAAGAGGCGGTAAGCCTGGCGACCTCAGGCACCGAAGAGGTCGTCAGGCGGATCGAGGCGCTGGGGTTGAGGGTGGCCCTGGACAAGACGGAGGCCCTCTTGTTCCATGGGCCCCGTATTCCATAGGGTCCACCTCCCATCGGCGTCTCGATCACCGTCAATTCGGTTGGGATCAGCATCCAGGCCCATATGAAGTACTTGGATCTGGTGCTCGACGGGCGATGGAAGTTTCGGGAGCATTTCCGCAGGCTCGTCCCGCGGCTCGTCGGCGTGACGTCCGCCCTATCATAGCTCATGCCGAATGTGGGCGGACCTAGCCCTGCATGCCGACAGCTGTACGCGGGGGTCATCCAGTCGATGGCCCTCTACGACGCACCGGTGTGGGCGGGGTCCATGACTGCCCGACTTAGGGCCCTTTTGTGGCGTCCACAGAAGGCCATGGCGGTCAGGACCATCCGCGGGTACCGCCCGGTGGCGACGGAGGCGGCGTGCCTATTGGCCGTGAGTCCCCCATGGGACCTGGAGGCGGAAATGCTCCCCGAATTGTATCGGCGGGTGTCGGGGGTGCGAGGGGAGGGCGGTGTTGTTTCCTTAAGGGAGCTCACCGCCTGGCACGTCGACGCCCGCCGAGACGTTATCGCCCGTTGGGCAGACCGGCTGGAGAGGCCTCGATACGGTGTCTGGATCGTGGAGGCCTTCCGGCCGGTGCTGATGCAGTGGTTGGAGCGGCGGCAAGGTGTGCTCTCCTTCCGACTCGTACAGGTCTTGACGGGGCATGGATGCTTCGGCAAGTACCTGTACAGGGTCGCTAGGAGGGAGAGAACACTGTCCTACCACCACTGCGATTGCGACGAGGACACGGCGCAGCATACGCTCGAGGTCTGTGCCACTTGGGCAAAGCAGCGCCGTAAACTCATCGCAATCATCGGTGCCGACCTGACGCTGCCGACCATCGCTAGGGAGATGCTCAGCAGCATCAGGAATTGGGACGCGGTCGCAGCCTTCTGCGAGACAGTTATCTCGCAGGAGGAGGCGGGTCACGAACGCGAGGAGCACAGCCTCGACGAAGCGACCCACCGCCAGCGACTGGGGCGTCGCAGGTGGGATTACCTGCGTGCAATGCCACCCTAGCCGAGGCTGCGGGTGACGTGATCGGGGATTAGTCCGTCACCCGCCGAAAGGCCGACCGCGTGAGGAAAGACCGACGTCCTCCTCGAGGGGGGGACGTCGGTAGATGGGAGGGTACCCCGGGTAGGGGGTATTCCGTCGGGCCGACCACTGATGACAAGTAACCCTGCTCCAGTGGTCGGCCCAACGACGAAGGCGACGTGGTGTTCGGGTGGGTTGCGGCTGTTGCGTGCTTAAGCCCCTCTGTCGCCCCGGACGGAGTGGTGCGGAAGCACGCCGACCGCAGCCCACCCCCCCAAAAAAAAAAAGAAAGAGACATAATGCTAAATTAATAATAATTTTTATTTTTGGAGGCAGCTTACTTCCGGGCGGATAATTAAGACAAACAAACTACTTAATATAATTTAATAAATGAGGTACATTTGTAAATGATAAGTAGTTTAGAAGTTATGAGGGAACAGATGAATATTTACACATACGTACGTACATATATACTGTCAAAAAAAAAATCTCTACTTTTCCGTAGACTGGTAAAAATAGACTACTTCCCTTTTATTGAGCTTGGCTTGATACACTGTTATGTCTAGAATGAGTAAGAGAAATAACAGCGTATTTATAATAAATAAAATTATCATTGTAACTATTAATTTAAAATAAATACTTCGTTGTAACTAGGTAGTTACATGTGTACGTTTAGATGTCATTGACTGAATAATACATAGGTACCTATTAATTTAAAATAAATACTTCGTTGGCAAGCAGTTTACTTTGCGATAGAGAGTTCATTATTTTATTCATCTATTTTGTCCGAATCAAATCATTTATTCTGTATAAGCCTCTTAAGGGTACTTCATCATTTTAGCCCCCGTAATTTCCACTGTTGGGCTCGATCCTCCTGCATATTGAAAGCGAAATTGACATATACCACGCTTGTTTACGTGTTGGTATAGGGTTTTATGTCGAGTTTTCCTTGTCTTGCATAGATGTTATCTTCGTAATCCCTTAGTCGTCTTTTACGACATTCACGGGCAAGATAAGCAGTGGTGAATTGTATTCTTACGACATCGCCACACGGAAAGAGCACTTACATATTGCCAAATTTACACATCGTTTCAAAAAATCCAATAACCTACCATCAAATCGAAACGCGGCCACAAGCTGAGAAGATCCGGCAAGAAACTCAGTGGGCTGTGATTTTTTGTGATATAAAATATGCTGAAATAATTACAATAACATAAATGACTGAATGAGGAGTATTCTTATCTGTTTGCCACGCGGGGCTATAACAGTTTATTGTTCTTAATTCTAACCACTCATCAACTGGTCGACGCCCTCTGTTGAATATAGACTTCCCCAGATAGTGGCATATTTTCTACGCCTTTTTTTTTTTGTGGGTGGGTCGCGGTCGGCACGCCTCCGCACCACTCCGTCCGGGGCGACAGAGGGGCTTAAGCACGCAACTCCCGCGACCCACCCGAAAACCACGTCGCCTTCGTCGTTGGGCCGACCACTGGAGCAGCGTTAACTTGTCGTCAGTGGTCGGCCCGACGGAATACCACTATTGGGGTACCCTCCCATCGACCGACGTCCCCCCCTCGGGGAGGACGTCGGTCTTTCCTCACGCGGTCGGCCTCTCGGCGGGTGACGGACTAATCCCCGGTCACGTCACCCGCGGCTTCGGCTAGGGCGGCATGAGGCGCAGATAGTTGCGCCTGCGCCGCCCCAGTCGCCGGCGGCGGATCTCCTCATCGAGGCTGCGCTCCTCACGCAGGCGATCCGCCGCCTCCTTCCGCGAGATCACTGTCTCGCAGAAGGCTGCGACCGCGTCCCAATATTTTCTACGCCTGACAAGCGAGTTACTAAATTATTAGCTTCCTGAGAGAGCGTTACAGTGTGCTCTTATTTAGCCAGATTTAGCCAGACGGGGATGGATGGGGTAGTAAGTTTCACTTGGTGATTCGTTGTATTCTTAACCTGCCATCATATAAGGAAAGCCAATGAAGAACTCTTTTCATCTGTATTATTTGATTTAGTTTAGGGGTCAAAGCTTTTATTACCAAGAAGGATTGAACAGTTGGTCGTAACAGACAATTGTTCTTCCTGTCTCCCGTATTGCATAGGAGATAAGTGAAAACAATTTTTTTAACTCCTTCTCTTTAATTTTCTATTTAATATTGACCCAAGACAAATAAAAACCTTTCCCGGTACTACACACAGAAAAATAGAAAGACAGAATGGCCTTATGGGCGTGGCCGACGTGCCGGCAATGTGAGCAAATGCTCAGAATATTGGCGAAATTCTTTTTACCGGCTAATAGTAGCGCTCTTATAGCGGCGCTTGAATGAAGCTCTGATAAAAAGAGAAACATGCAGTATTTCACTATAAAAACGAAGTCAGTTGTGTAGTGTGATCCAAGAAGGAATTTCCTTTCATCGTAATGACCAGAAACTTATTATTTCAGTGATATTTGTTAATTTTCTAATGATATTATATCGTTTATAGACAACAACGACAAAATCTCAAACAGAGAAAGCATTATACATCGTGGGCTATACATTGGTTTCATCTTTTATTATTTGAGCAACCGCGCAATGTAAATGTAAAAAAAAAAATGTGTGTATAGTGTCCATTGCTTACATAAGTTAATGCTAGTGTGTGTAAGAATTGCAGCGCCGAGATTTATGTGTGTGTTATGTTAGTGTATGAAATTGTTGTAAGCCTTGGTATACAACCTGACGCATGTGTTAACATTCAACGGAGGGAGAAATGCGGCCACACTGGTTATAGTACAATATACGAGCGGTCGCCCTTTTAAAGTATTAATATTTCTGTGGTACTACCTGAAGGTTAAACCTCAGTGTTATCAAAGGAACCCATTTTGGATCCTTACTAATAGGAGTTATGGTTAGTGTTGCCCAAAAAAGTCTTGGTCTTGGTCTTGCGAGAAATGCGAGACCGAGACCAAGACCAAGACCGCTTAATTTTTGCAAGACCAAGACCAAGACTGGCCCTGCAAGACTTGAGCAAGACCAAGACTGGGCCTGCAAGAGTCTCGCGGTCTTGCATTTAATTCAAATCACCATTTCAGCTTATATACGGTTGAGCTCGTGTCTTCTACATAACAGGAGGAGAATCGGCCGTGGCCGGAGGGGAATCGCCACGGTGATCGGCCGTGTTGTTACAGGTCATACATGTCAAGTTTTCCTTCTCTTGCACCGATGTTATATATTATAGCCCTTAGTCGTGGGTTCGCAGTCACGGGTAATATATTCTTACTCCGTCACTACACGGCAAGTCAAATCAGTCTTGAGATATCCATCTATTGGCCAATCGATTCCCAATGTTGGTGTTGGCTTTTCAGAATTACTCTTCGGAAAGGCTTAAGGACAAAAATACCGTAATCACGAGAGTGCTCTTGCCCATTATACATATTTATATATCCGTTTATTCATTAGCCCAACGACGTTCACTGTTGGACATAGAAATATGCCTACAATTAATCTCTATAAATGTCCATGTAGGGACAGAGTACGATCACCATCAGGCAGTACATGAAGCGTTGCTCCCAGCGCTATTTTGCCTCTGCCACGACTCACCCCAATCCACTAGTGGTTGGGGCGGTAAACTACGTCCCCTCAAAAATATCCGCGGTCCGACGTCCTCGTCATCTTCTTGAAGAAGAAGATGACGCTATTATGATCGCCCAAGAAAGGACCTACACAGCTCGCGCAGCGATAACAGATAAAACTCCGCGGTATCGGCCGCGCCGTCGAGGTCGAAAACCGCGCCGCGTAAAAGTCATTAACCTAAACTTGGCCACGCCCACTTTGCACTCAGCGACACCCCGAGCCGAGGTCCGTTCCCCACAGGGGGGAGCCCTCGGGCGATGTTCGCTTAACTTACTTACCGGGTTGAGAGCCATCAGCGCTCACCCATTGACCGCGTTAAGCTGTCAAGGTCATCTGCGACCAACAGCTACACACACACAAAAAAAAAGACAGAGTACGAATATAAGTCACCACTCTCTTACCCGTGGATGTCGTATCAAATCGGATCGGGCAATGGTGTTAGGAACCCATGAAAAAAAATTTAAATAAAAATATCGATTCGTTAATGAATTGAGAGACATGTAAGTTCTCAATTTTGTCATCGTTTTTTCGTGTAAATTGATTAAAATGTATAAAGGAATGATACTTAATCTACAACATATTCGTATTTTGTTAAATGTTCATTAGAATTTGAATAAATCAATGATTACGTTTGCATAAGCAAGACAAACTTCCCTTTAACATAAATCAACTGATCGGCCGATGACCGTTGATGAGTCGCCTTTGTACCTACGTAACCATTGAAAGGTTCGCGCAAATCTAATACCTATTTATAATGTCGAAATTTTACATGCTTACATATATCCTGTCTGTACATACCTACATAATGCATAAAATTTAAGGCATAAACTCTTAGACACACATTTTTGTAATCACTATAACTTTTACGTTATATTGTTTTTGTGTAATATACATTCTAATTATGATCTATGACTGTTGAACTACAACATACATGAACAGTTGTCCCATAACCTGATACACCTTGTGTATATAACATATGTGCAAGAGAAGTGAAACTAGAAAGAAAACCCTGTACCAACATGTCTGACCAGCGTGGTATAGTAGATCAATTTTTCTCTTACTGGAAGGAAGCTTAAGCCCAGCAGTGGCACTTTTATGAGCTGTGACGATGACGACGAATATCATACATTTTACAAGTATTAAAACCATAAAATTTTAAATCAGTTTTATATGTTCTTGAATAAATAGTATATTAAGAGCTACATAGATCCAGCGGCCAAAGTATTTATATAGGCAATAGAGCAACAGGTTTTTTCAAGTATCCAGAGTATCAGTATCTAAACTGGAAATACAATAGATACATACCACTTAACTTGAAGGGGAATATAAACAATCGCATTAATTGTAAAATATCGCATTGATTATAAAATGACATAAAATTTATTGTATCAACTGCCTCGTGTGGTGACGTCTTAAGAAAATAGGGTCGAAAGTCCTGTCATAAGAGTAGTAACGCTGTCTAATGGAACACCAGGGGAATAGAAGAGTAATTTTCTCCAATGGTAAGTATTGTATTCAATAGTGAACTATAGGCTAACAGATGGATAGATAGGATAGGATATTTGATTAATTTAGTTGGATTTTTCATTGCCATGATAAATTACTGTTACGTTATTCTAACTGCAAAACTTTGCGAGACTCTTGCTGCAATACCAAGACTCGGGTGCGCAAGACCAAGACCAAGACCAAGACTCGGGTGCGCAAGACCAAGACCAAGACGAGACCAGGTGTGATGTTGCAAGACCAAGACCGGTCCAAGTCTCGTCTTGGTCTTGCATTTGGGCAACACTAGTTATGGTGGTAAAAATGTTCGTAACATAAGTCATCGTCATCTTAGTTCATATACATCCCACCCGACTGGACTCGAGCCTACTTTCTTCTTTTTGTGACTATAAACGCTAAAACGTTGTTGTGCAATTAAAAATCAAATACGAACGTTATAGACTAAGAGCCTGTGGACCCCAGACCTTCGTCATTTTATTAAGGCTGTAAGTTTGTCAGCGCATGCTCCCAACACAGGTAAGAACGGTGGCAAATTATGAAGTTTGGGTCACGGTGGCTTTGGCAGATAAAAGGTACTAAAAGTGACTAAAATACCGATCTATTTTCGTCAATTTATTAAGCGTGATTTTTTGATATTACCTTCAGAACGTTATTAAAAATCACGTTATTTAATGGCAGACATTTAACACGGTGGCAACCCCTTGCCAGACACCCTTAACGTTCATGAAATTATATTTCGACTTACGCTATAGTATAAAAGTTGATTTATATATATATATATACCCAAGTGGTAATGAGTAGATGATATTTCCTCAGTAGCCAGACGTTTTTCATAGCTCCAAACCCTTGCCAGACAAAGATGTAGGGTAGCTGTAGGAGCGAGCGCGACAGTACATATATAAATTGGTGAGTGCGAGTGAGATGCGCTTATATTCTTTAGTATTTAGTACATGCTTATAGCAGCTAAAATAATATTATATGCTATCTTCAAGTAATATTAATTTAATATTATTCATTATTAATTATAAGAATAATATTATTAATACTATACTTACGTTATAATTAGGAGTAAAAATTAGGAGAATCTTTTTGTAAGAGCTTGCCAGGATTCCATGCGATCACAGGCTGTGACTATAATCCCGCATTTTTTCGAAAAGGAAAGTTAATGCCTTTTAAAGTATTAAAAAGATCAGAAGAATATCAAAAAGCTTTCATTAAAAGAATGAATTATTTGAAAATGAATCATCATTTATACGATTTTTTTTTTACACGACAAAGCATTTCTCATATTATTCAACAGCTCATATGCGAAATATATAATGTCGGTTCGATAATTGATGTTGATGCAGCACGACTTCAACTATTTTATATATAATTACGACTAAATGCTTCATTAATATCTCTATCTGGCATTAAATAACGTGATTTTTAATAACGTTCTGAAGGTAATATCAAAAAATCACGCTTAATAAATTGACGAAAATAGGTCGGTATTTTAGTCATTTTTAGTACCTTTTATCTGCCAAAGCCACCGTGACCCAAACTTCATAATTTGCCACCGTTCTTACCTGTGTTGGGAGCATGCGCTGACAAACTTACAGCCTTAATAAAATGACGAAGGTCTGGGGTTCGCTGGCTCTTGTGTTATTATAATATCCGTAAAAATAATTTTATTTAAAAAGTAGATCTTGAGTTTAACATAGTTGGCCACCCATTCTATAAACTATTTAATTAGTTTAGACTTCCACGTTTATTAGATAAGAATACACTATGTCATGTTAATATATTGTATATAAATACACTAGATATCGTAAATAGAAAGATAAAATAATTAAGTTAAAACTCGACATCACACGAAATAAATTAATGTTTGAAATAACCATTCCTTTTTCGTGTCAAGTTATGAATACGGTTAAGGATAATATCATCATCATCATCATTTCAGCTCACGTACAGTGGTGAGCTGAAATGATGATGACGATGGTTCGTGCCAACAGTGGTTGGGCACGAACCTTCACAATAGGAAGGAAATTAACACACTATAACTACGCTGGTCAAAGGTATTGGTACAGGATCATATTTCGAGTTTTCTTTCTCTTGCATAGATTTTATATGCGTATTTAATCCCTTAGTCGTCTTTTACAATACCCACGGGTAAGATAGGGTGTAGAGAATCGTGTTCTTACTCCGTCATCGCGCGGTGAAAGGATAATAGCCCGCATACGTCACACTGTAGGGTTCGGGCTTCTTCCAAAATTGGAGGGAATTTGACCTACTATAGAGGGTGTATCAAGTTATGGGGCAACTAGTCAAACGGGAGATAGGCAATGGTGGTAGGAACCCATAAAAAAATTTGAAGGAAAAATATCGATTCGTTAAGGAATTAGAGACATATTATTTTTAGTGATTCGTTAATAAATTAGAGTTATGTAAAGTTTTCTATTTTGTCATCGCTTTTTCGTGTAAATCTGATTGGAATGTATAAAGTCAGTGATCCTTAATCTGTAACATATTCGTACTTTGTTAAATGTTCATTAGAAATTGAAAAAATCAATGATTACGTTCGCATAAGCAAAACAAACTTCGCTTTAAATCAGCTGATCGGCCGATGACCGTCGCTGAGTTGCGTTTTTACCTACGCTACCATTGAAGCGTTTGCGCAATCCCTACCTATTCATACTGTCGAAGCTTTACATATCTACATGTATCCTGTCTATACAAGCCTACATAATATGTAACATTTAAGGCATAGATTGATTAACACACAATTTTTAAATTACTACTAACTTTTATGTTACATTGTTTTTTGTATAATATACATTTTAATTCCGATCTATGACCGGTGAACTACAACATACTCAAACAGTTGGCCCATAACCTGATACACTCTGTATATCATGCTGGTAATATAAATCGCAGCCCGCATACGTCCTACTGTAGGGCTCGGACCTCTTCCACAATGATAGAGAATGTGACCTACTATACCATGGTGGTCAGACATGTTGGAATAGGGTTTCATTTCGAATTTTCCTTCTCTTACACAGATTTAGCAATTTAAATATTTTTCTTGTTATTGGTTATTGTGTTGTTAATGTTATGTTATTGTTATTACGCCCTAAAATCCGATGCGAATTGAGATAATGTAAGAGTTGTCTGTTGTGTAGGCCTCATATCAAGGCTCAAAGTCGCTCAGCGTGCTATGGAGCGGGCTGTGCTCGGGATATCTCTGCGAGATAGAATCCGGAATACGGAAATCCGCAGAAGAACGGGTGTAACCAACATAGCACGAAGAATTAGCACGCTGAAGTGGCAATGGCAGGCCACATCGCTCGACGAACCGACAACCGCTGGGGAAGAAAGGTTCTCGAGTAGCGACAACGTATCGGACGACGCAGTGTAGGACGCCCCCCCACTAGGTGGACCGATGACCTAGTGAAAGTAGCTGGGCGTCGTTGGATGCAGGCGGCACAGGACCGCTCATTGTGGCGCAACATGAGGGAGGCCTACGTCCAGCAGTGGAAGGCGATAGGCTGAAATGATGATGATGATGATAAATAGTTGCCTGGAGTCGGTTAGCAGCCGGTGTAAAGTCATTCATGGATAGAACCGATCCAAGACTGCCTGCACCTTATGGAAGGAGGAACTGTTCGCTGCCGCCCCAATACATTATCAACACCATTGATTCTATGAATCTAATACAACACCAAGGCGCTTCCTATCGCGTTCTAAAATAAACCATGATACCTAGGCGTGGTCGCTGACATCATCATCGCCATCATCTCGGCTATCGTTTGCCTCGCTTTCCCTGCTGGGCTCGAGATTCTTTCTCAATGGGAAGGAATTTTCTTTACTTCACGCCTGTTCAAACGCGTTGTTATATTTTGTAGTTTCATTCTCTCAATATTATCGCCATGATCCTCCCACTGGCAAGGAAGCTAAGGTGAATAATTTAGAAGGTGATACGAATTTAATCTATTTAAATAGGTACTTAAAATGCTAAAAGAATTAGCGCAAATAACACTCAAGAATATATTACTTCAGACTAAGTTATGTAGTTAGATAAGTACACATTTATAATGGTAAGTTTACTTAGTTAAGAAATAATTGAAAAAATATTGGCGTGTGGTGACGGAGTAAGAATACCATTCACCACTCCCTATCTTGCCCGTGGATGTCGTATAAGACGACTATGGGATATAATATGCACATAACATCTGTGCAAGAGAAGGAAAACTCGAAATTAAACCGTATACTAACATGTTTGACCAGCACGGTCAGATAGTAGGTCAGATTCCCTCCTATAGTGGAGAAGGCCCGAGCCCAACAGTGGGACATATATGGGCTGCAATGATCATAATGATTGAAACTAACAAAACAGAACTTCGTCATCATCATGTACGTCCCACTGCTGGGCTCGAGTCTCCTCCCAAATGGGAGGAAAATTGGCCTTTACCACGCTGGTTGGACGGATTGGTATACCAATTTTTATTTCTAGTTTCCCTTCTCTTGCATAGATGTTATGTGCATATATCCCTTAGTCATCTTTTACGACACCCACGGGCAAGAAAGGGAGTGCTAAATTGTATTCTTACTCCGTCACCACACGGAAACTGAAATCATCTTTATGTATATAAAAATCGTCCGACAGAGGCGCTGCGCCAAATCCCATAAAAATTGACCTCGACAACAATACGAATATCCTTACTAATATTATAAATGCGAAAGTAAGTTTGTTTGTTTGTTACGCTTTCACGCTTAAACCACCGAACCGATTTCAAAAATTCTTTCATCAATGGAAAGCTATAATATCAGGGAATAACATAGGCTATATTTTATCCCGGTATTCCCACGGAAACGGGAACTACGCGGTTAAGGCGACTGAAACCGAAGCGAAGTGTGGGCGGATTGCTAGTTGTAAATAAAACTTCTTTAACGGATTTTATCGCATTTGTGTTTGATTGTTTGAGTTAAATGCCGTATGCCCATACGCATTAGTAATTACACGCCATAAGTAATTTCTTGTTCAGAAGTAGTTTATTGTACACTGATAATATTGATTGACCAGTAGAACATCTTCTGATAGCATAGATCGGGTAGATAGATAATTATAAAAATCTGTAATAACGTTGACTTGTTTGGACGTCAGACATCTTAGTCCGCCCGTGACCATAAATGCTGTAGTGTTCGAAATGTCGGGTAATCATAAATCAAATACAAACGCGATAAAAACCGTAAAAGTAGTTTTATTTACAACTAGCAACTCGCCCTCGCTTCGCTTCGGTTTCAGGCGCTTTCCCCGCGTGGTTTCCGTTCCCATGAGAATATCGGGATAAAATATAGCCTATGTTACTGCCTGATATTATAGCTTTCCATTGGTGAAAGAATTTTTGAAATCGGTTCGGTGGTTTAAGCGTGAAGGCGTAATAAAAAAATAAACAAACAAACTTACTTTCACATTTATAATATTAGTAAGAATGTGTAGTGCTTGCGTAAACATCAGATATCATTACAATACGAATACGTTGACACAAATATTTGTCTTAACCCGGCGTGTGTACACTGGGACTTTAAAGGAACAGTCGAAATTTCGAAGTCAAAATTCTTTTTTGCCGGTAGATGGCAGGCTCCGGTTCCCCTCCCTAAAAAATCTAGGTAGTAGTAGGGACTGAATGGCTAAGGGACCGCCGGTTTCGACAGTTTACCTAGGAACGCCAGTGAGTGAAAGTCGTCGCCGTTCTCTGAAAGGGTCAGTGTACACACCGCGTCAGTATTTTCGAAGGTAAGTGGATGGTGTTGTATTTGTAGTTTTTATAGTTTTTCAGTTTTGTTTCTCTCGGAGATAATGAACGTGGACCCTCAACGACGGGCAAACTAGATAAACGGAAAAGGTGTTCTGTCTGTAATTGGACACAAAACAAGAAAACGATGTACTGTTGCGTTTTGTGCGAAACGCCGGTTTGCGAGGACCATCGACTCCACTATTGCAATAATTGCACACAGTAATTTGTGTTTTGGAGATAATTATCTATAATAATCATTTCTTTGTATTTTAAACAATAAAAAATCATTTTTGTTTCGTAAAATTACATTATCGTTTATTTTATGACATGCATGAATCCATAAAATATTCCCCACTTTCAGGTGCTCAAATAATTCAACTTTTTGGAACCCACACCAAAAACAGTATATTCTTTTGAACGCTCATAGTCTAAGCTACAAAACCCTAGAACCGTTTTCTTTTTATATTTATTTGTTGTAGAGTTACGAATTTTGTAACAAAACTCCGTTTTCCCCACTTTTTAGACGATTATTTATTTTTTTTTAACACCGGTTTTTAACTTTTGAGTTCGGTAGCTGCTGGGTCGTGTACTGTGTAGTAGAAACTTAAATAAGTAACCCAGAATTTTTCAGATTTTTTGGAAGCCTACAAAACTTTGTAAACTTGACTGTTCCCTAAAATACCCAGTATACACACCGTGCACCGAAAAGTATAGTGTACACACGCCGGGTTAAGCCCACAGGTTTTACTCTATCGGTTTTGTGAGCGACGATCGATGGTTGTACTATTTATTTATCAAATTGTTTCACTGTATCTCTTCATCATCATAATCTCGGCTCATATACGTCCCACTGCTGGGCTCGAGCCTCCTCCATAATAATAGGGATATTGACCTACTGTACCATGCTGGTCAGACAGGTTGGTATAGGGTTTTGTTTCGAGTTTTCCTTTTCTTGTATAGAGGTAATATGCGTAATATTGGTAAATTGTATTCTTACTCTGCCACCGCACCCAAACTTCACTATATTCACAAAGTAAATATACAATAGTGCCCAATCCTTATTTACCTGACTCTATAATCAAAACTAAGAAATGTAAGCCGATAAGTCACAGTAGTGTTGCCCAAAAAGTCTTGGTCTTGCGGTCTTGGTCTTGGTCTTGCGAGAAATGCGAAACCGAGACCAAGACCAAGACCGCTTAATTTTTGCAAGACCAAGACCAAGACTGGCCCTGCAAGACTTAAGCAAGACCAAGACTGAGCCTGCAAGAGTCTCGCGGTCTTGCATTTAAGTCAAATCACCATTTCAGCTTATTCACGTCCAACTGTTGGGCTCGTGTCTTCTACTTAAAATAAATAAAAATAAAAAATAAAAAGAATGTTATTTTGTTAGATAGTCTGTTTATCTAGAAAAGTTTTAGGCTCTAATTCATAACACTGCGACATTGGGCCGGAGCAGTGTCTATAAAGGTTAACAAATCGGACAAAATTATAAAGCAATAGCCGTCAAGCGTTCTCCATAGTAGCCGTTGTTAGGGCAACTACTTACTAGATAACTAAAATTGTAATTAAAGTAGGTATGTTATGGATATTATAAATGGTGATATTATTTTTAGTGATTCGTTAATAAATTAGAGTTATGTAAAGTTTTCAATTTTGTCATCGCTTTTTCTTGTAATTCTGATTGAAATGTATACCTACAGTCAATAATTCTGCAACATATTCATACTTTGTTAAATGTTCATTAGAAATTGAATAAATCAATCATCATCGGCAGCCCACATACATCCCACTGTTGGGCTCGGGCCTCCTCCACAATGGGAGGGAATTTGATCTACTATACCATACTGGTCAGACATGTTGGTACCTATAGCGTTTAATTTCAAGTTTCCCTTCTCTTGCACAGATGTTATGTGCATATTATATCCCATAGTCGTCTTTTACGACATCCACGGGTAAGACAAGGGAGTGGTGAATTGTATTCTTACTCCGTCACCACACAGAATATTACTACGAGTATCTACGGCATATATGTATAGACGTTATATTAATCTCAAATCATGTCAATACATAAATGTTACGTTTCAAAGACCATAAATTATTTCCTTTATGTAAATAATTTGACAATTACAATTTAAAGTCGGACTTATAAATAACACACACATATAGAAGAAGAAAAATAAGCAATTTTACTTTAAATTTATCACAATTTTATACTTACGTTCTTCTTATAAATGAATATGCAATTTTGTTGTACGACACAAGACGACTAGGGAATATAATATGCACATAAGATCTGTGCAAGAGAAGGAAAACTCGAAATGAAACCCTATACCAACATCTGTCTGGTCTTACCAGCATGGTATAGTATCTCAAATTCCCTCCCATTGTGGAGGAGGTCCGAGCCCACCAGTGGGACGTATATGGGCTGCGATGGTGATAAGTAATATTCCACGGTATAATTAGGTAGGTACTGTAACACATTGTAAATAGGTAGGTACCTAAGCGCAACTGAATTTAAATAATCACAGAATTATTAGTAGATAGGGAGGCATGTTAAATCCTTACACGTGCTAAATTTCTTTAAGTCGACGTACCCATTCGTCGACGTTTATAAAAAAACCGACTTTCAAGTTAAAGGGCGCCGACATTTAATATATGATACCTATTAGCAGTAGTTGAAAGTGATCATAGGTATGGATCTAAAACATCATCGGTTTGATATCAAGTATTTCTGTGTACATAAACTTATTTTTATTGTTAGTTGTTAGATTACCTACCTATATATTTTTTGATTTAAAATTTGATACGACGTAAACCTTACTAATATTATAAATGCGAAAGTTTGTTTGTTACTTTCATGCTTTAACCACCGAACCAAATTCAAAAATTCTTTCATAAATGGAAAGCTATAATATCAGGGCGTAAACATAGGCTATATATTATCCAGGTATTCCCACGGGCAAGAGAACTACGCGGGTAAGGTGACTGAAACCGAAGCGAAGCGAGGGCGGATTGCTAGTTTTAAATAAAAATGGTAAATGCTGATAGGCGTACTAAATTATTTTGTACTAAATACATATAAATATTATTATTTAATTCAAATATTAGTCATGACGATACTACTTAAGTATTTGAGTACGAGATGAAAACATATGTCAATAAACCGCCATAATGTATTCGTTACCATAACGTCATCATAATCGCTTTTATCGAGGGGTCTAAATACCATAGTAGTCACCAATAGGCAGATGAATGGATGAAACGACATAGGTATTATATTGAATTAATAGGTCAAGTAGTAGGTAGGTACCTAGATAAAAAATCATTTTAATTTATAATTCATCCGCTTGTAAAGTCACTTAACTTTTAGTTGATAATTTACCTATGTTTCGAAATTATTATGGCACACAAAGGTACCTATTTTATCCACAGCCAAAGCAGCAGTCTATGACTATTTGGTTAGGTACCTACCTATTGATTTTTTTTGTGTGACGGAATAAAAATACAGTTCACCACTCCCTATTTTGCCCCTGGATGTCGTAAAAGCCAACTAAAGGGTATAATATGCATTTAACATCTATGCATAAGAAGGAGAACACGAAATAAAACCCTATACCAACCTGTTGGACCAGCGTGGTAGTACCTATGTAAATTTCTCATGAATTATGGAGGAGGCTCGAGCCCAGTAGTGGGATATATACGAGCTCTGATAACGATGATACCTATAATGTTGATACAAAAAGTAAAATAACCGTTCTTCAAGCATTTTGACATAAACAATAAAAAAATTAGTCTATATGCTTATATACTCGTAGTATAAGTATATCATCGTTGATTAAGTGAAAAAAACACGATGTAAATGGTTTACATGCAAAGATGCAAAGTTACTTTTCATTATTATGTAGGCACAAAATATATTGTTATTTCCGTTTCTGTAAGTCATACTTTTTATTAAAGAAGTTCCGAACTGATAGTGCTATATGTATACACATTGGCTGTTGCCCGAAACGTATGTACTCAGTTAATCATTCTTAATATACCCACATAACTAAAACATTAAAAAAAAAGTCTGATAATTAGACATTCTTAAGTTTGTTTGATATGCAACGGTATTGTTCCCAACATGCCTACGTCTTAGCATTCGTATTAAATCGCAATAATAGGTAAAACAAAATTACTTTAGGCATAGTACTTCGGAGCTCAGTCGCAGCTCACCTCACGCCCCGCACCTCTTTCTTCCTTTGTGATGAGCCGGTGCCGCGCGACCTTGGTCTATGTTTTAATAGGTCAGTTTGCATGCTACAATGTCAATGCCCTTAATCACCGTAGGTATAACAAAATTAATACATACAGTTACAGTTATACAAAAATGATATTAGGAAACGTCCGGGATTGACACAACAAACATATGACAAGTATTTATGTTTTTATTTTATTGAATAAATGCTATAGTATGGTTCTATATCATTAACTGAGTATGTAATATATACGTTTCGGGAAAACAGCCAATTAGATTGCACGGTGTATACAATAGTTGAAATAAAAATACTTACTTTATAAATGGGGTAATGGAGGAGTGACGTCATTATGTACCTAGGAAATTAGAAATCTGAAGTAGACCTATTACGTCGATTAGCGACCGTTTAGTGGAAGACTTAACTTTACGGCACGTAGATTGCCACCCACAGAAGACCCACATAGTTTGTATTCTCGCACATAGCAAACTAATTCCTTGTCCGATCATCCCTGACAAGGCCGGCTAGGCTGTGTAAGTAGGTGTTACACATTTTAGTAGATATTAGATACCTACGGCCTACATCGCCTCACATGCCTCACATGCCTCTGGTACAGTATCAGTGTAGAATTTTATTGCCTTGACTTGCCCCACAAGCTTGTTCTGTGTTATTGGCAAAAAAGTCCTCTAAAGATACAATGACGTGCATCGTGTCGGATCGCAGCCGCATGCGATATATCGCGTACGGCTGACGAGCGTGACTGATGCAACAATAGTCAGAGTAGGTACGTATGAAAATGTATAGCACAGAGTACATCAGTCGTCGCATACTTACCTCAGAAACAGCGCCATACATTATCATAATCTGGCTATTATTGCATCAGCCACATCTCATCCAAGTCGCATGGTTGCGATCGACCACGACGCATTTACAGACTTTTATAGTCGTACAGTGCTATGAAATCATCCCCGTGTACAGTTGCTGGCACGTTGCGCTGGGTCCGCCCCAGTGCAGCGTAAGTCGAGACCAGACGGACATGAAGCCGTGAAATAAAGCGACGGCAATGATCCCGGAAATAGTATAAATTATTATAGCTATATTTTTTTGTGGTGGACTATGGTCAGCGCAACCGTCGCCTGGCTCCGTCCGGGGCAACAGAGGGGCAGCGCGCGGCCCCGTAAACTACCCGTGGCACGTCGCCTTCGTCGCTGGGCCGACCACCGGTGCAGGGTGACTTGTCGTCAGTGCTCTGCCCGACGGAATACCCCTAAGGAGTACCGCCTCCTCGTCGCCGTCGCACGGTAGGTCTTTCGACAGGTGACGGACTAACTGCCCCTCGGTCCAGTCACCCGTAAATTATTATACCTACCGACCTAACTCTAAATGGACTTCGATTTTCAATGCCTTTAAACAATAGACAATACCTATACGTGAACGGTATTTGACTAATTGGAGAGATTTAAACATAGGTACGTAACTCACGATAACACATAATTAATTCAAATTCAAATTCATGTAAATAGAATTGAATTTGTCGTACGTACCGTTGAATCCCTATGCAAAAATTTTATCACTGTACCTATGTAAGAATAAGATACATTGAGAGCATCAATTGCGTGCTTACTTCTTCATTTATCGCATCAAACCAATTCGAGTTAGGGAGAATTTAACTTGAATTGACTCGATCTTAGAGTATTTCGAGTTAGAAAATCAATTTATACATTCCTATATGTATAGGATATACATTGCGTAAGTACGTATGCGCGCACAAATACACATCTAAGTAGATACCTATCTGGATGGATGTCGAATAAAATTATGTGTACCTACCTATAACCATTTCATTGATAGTGTACAATTTTGATCTCAAAATTCACGATGAATCCTACAGTAAAATAATTATAGGTGGTGACGGAGTAAGAATACAATTCACCATCTACTTTCTTGACCGTGGGTGTCGTAAAAAACGACTAAGGGATATGATATTGAGATATGTAATACCTATCTATGCAAGAAAAGGCAAACTCGACATAAAACCCTATATGTCAATGCATCTGATCAGCGCGGTATAGCAGGTTAATTTCTCTCCTATTGTGGAGGAAACCCGAGCTCATCAGTAGGACATATGTAGGTTGAAGGTGACACCTAGGTAAGTAGGTACCTATTTCGTTAGAAAAGTGTTAGCAACAAATAGGTAACGAAAATATCTATGAAGTAGCAACAAGTCCTAACTGTGATGACTGCGGGGTGATAGAAGATATGCAACATTTTCAACATGTCCGTATCTCCACATTAAGAGCTAACCTTGATGTAAATTTTCTGGACGTCAATATTTACCACAGTAGGTATAGGTACCTATTAGCCTTTCCTCTACGTAATAGTGCAAGAGAATTACCTATATAAGATGATTGAACAATCTTAAAAATAACTTGGTAATTCATGTATTTTACTTTATGGGGTGACATTGTCGCTGCGCGATAAAACCTGAATGAGGTTTTATAATATAAACTCATTTGCAAAAAAAACGGGCACCTAAGCAATGAACCATTTCAAATGTTAATATTTCTTTGTTTGATAATTATAGGTAGTTTTATCCACACAATTTGCTAAATTAATAAGAAAATAATCGTTTTCATCAGTATTTCATAAAATTTAGATACAATTTATGGGAAATAATGCTAAACCTCGCTAGTAGTGTATATTCGCTAGTAGTGCATATGCTCATGAAGTAAAAATAAAAAAGTTTTTTTGTTTGTTTTTCTTTAATAAAGTAAAAGCAGATAAATGTTTAGTATCGAGTGTGACCCCCTCTAGCTAAAATCACAGCTTGAATTCGTCTGGGCATGCTAGCGAGTATATCCCGGATACTTGCTTGCGGAATACGTTCCCACTCCGCAGTAATCACATTCTTCAGCTCTCTGATGGTCTGCGGAGCCGGGTGTACTGATCTCACACGCCGTTTCAGAACGTCCCAGACATGCTCTATGGGATTGAGGTCGGGACTTCGAGCTGGCCAATCCAAACGACGAATGCCGACCTCTTGCACATACGCATTAACATCGCGGGATCGGTGGGCGCGAGCATTGTCGTCCATAAAAATCGAGTCTTCACCTAGAGCGGCCAATGCGGGTTGTGCATGAGAAATTAGAACTTCCGTTATGTATCGATGCCCAGTCAGTGAGCCGTTTTCAATGAAGACTAACTCTGTACGATCCATTGAATTTATTCCTGCCCAAAACATAACAGAGCCCCCACCATAAGGTGTGATTTCTTCGAAACATGCCTCTGCAAAGCGTTCTCCTTGTCTTCTTAGCACTCGCCGACGTCGATCTTCACCGAACAGAGATATCCTGGCTTCATCAGAGAACAAAACCCTATTCCAATCGTCTTGAGTCCATGATTCACAATTTCTAGCGAACCTAAGCCTGTGAACTCTGTGCTCACGGAGTAATTTGGGGCCGCGAGCCGGGCGGTGACTGCGTATATTGGCAGCGAGAAGCCTCCTCCTGACCGTCCATAGACTAATATGCACATTTCTTACTTCTTGGAGGTTGTTCTTAAGATCCACATACGAAGATTTGCGATTTCTCAATGCGCGACTCACAAGAAAACGATCATCCCGTGGTTGGGTACATGGTTTTCTTCCAGAACCAGGCCTTCTCTCGACGGAACCAGTCTCCTGATATCGCTGCCAGGTCCTTTGGACTGTCGAGCGACTAACATTTAGCCTCCTAGCCACGAAACATTGGCTGCAACCCTCTTCAAGCAGCGCGATAATTTTGGTAGCTTTTACCACTTTATCTACCATTTTTGATACAGCCAAACAGCATTAAATAAAGCTTTGACAGTCAAGGATATGAAATTAATCGATAAAAATTGAATAAAAGTTATGAAAGTCGATGTTAACTTCTGGAACTTCGCGCCAAAAATGTAGGATAAAAAGGGGTTTTCTGTAAAAATGAACATCAAATGAAAAATTGAATTTAGAACGTACTTTTTTAAATACCACAGCATTTTTAAAACCGGCCAGTAACGTGTACAAACGATTGAAACCTTTTTGGTATTGTATCTTTTTAAATATGAATGAAAATCAAAACCGCCCGTTTTTTTTGCAAATGAGTTTATATATTATATTTTAATAAAGACAAGAAAAAATGTATGAAGTAATAGGTACATAATAATATACCTACTGTTACCCGAGTTTGGGCATCGTGTGTGTGCGTAGATTTGGTCATACAAAGGACAGTGCTTTGGTGACACGACCTTTTGATGTGAAACATCTATAGGCGAGGGTGACCGTGATCGTCGCGTGGCGTTTAACGCCACGCTTCGCGGTCCCCTAATAATTAAATATCAAATAAATATTTGGATGCATATACCTACATTTTTGTAACGAAACCATAGTGAGATTTAAAATTTTGTATGCCTTAGTTTTATCGTATTAGTTCCTGTCGTAATCTAATATTCTTTTATGCATAAATACTTGTTTTATAAATTAATGTAAAATTCTCTAACTTAGTAATATAAATATACATAGTAGGTATGGTATTTAGTTTACTTTCAGCTACGAAAACTGGAGAACCGTTTTTTTATAGGCTTTTATTAGTTTCAGGTGTATATATATTTATTTCTTTGTATATTACCAACTTCATAGGAATTGGATTTTGACTCACTTTAAACAGTCAAATTTCATTTAAAAGTTGAAAATTTAAGGAGGACCAATGACGTTAAAATTATTTAGATAGCTTGTCTTATTATCATTACAGGATTAAAATTTTCTTTATTAAATACTAGCTTTTGCCCGCGGCTTCGCCCGCGTAAAAATTTACTTGCATATTGAACTATTATCGCAAAGAATATTATCGGCATAAAGATTATTACATTTCTTAATTTAAGAAATACTCTATCTACGTGTCAATTTTCATCCAAATCTGCTCAACAGTTTAAGCGTGATTGAGTAACAAACATCCAAATATCTTCACAAACTTTCACATTTAAATATTACTTCCAGCCCTGTAGTTCAGATTGCTGTGCAAATACGATGATAAATATGCCTTTCTTTAGCCTCTGATAACGTACTTTTCCATTGGTGAAAAAAAATTATATCAATCAAACATCCGCAGTTTCATTCACGTAGAAATTCCCATGCCAATACCGAGATAAAAAATGCCTATGTTACTCGCTGATATTAGAAATTTACACACATACCAAAAAAAAAAAAAAATAATTTAAATCCCAGAAATATCAGAGATATAAATTGCCTATGTTACTCGCTGACAATATAGGTAGCTTGCCATGGGTGAAAGAATTTTAAAAATTGCTCGACATCCCCCGGTATAGTTCTCGTTCCTGGGCAAATACCGGGATGAAAATAGCCTTTCACTGATAATATAGCTTTTCATTAGTGAATTAATTTTTAAAACCATTAAATTCCCGTAATTTCACCGACATTATACCCGATCCCGTAGGAATATCGGGATAAAAATAGCTTAAATATGTTACTCGCTTAAAAATAGCTTTCCATTAGTGAAATAATTTTAAAATCGACTTAATTCAGCCTTACCGGGATAAAATATAACCTGGAATAAAATATAGTCTAAGTTATTCCTTATGTACGACTGGTAGACCTGATGGTAAAATATAATCAATATCGGTCCAGCCATTTTGAAGATTACCTGTAACGAATAGACAGACAGACAAAAATATTTGGACCGTATTGTGTGAGCATAAATAAAACCTATTATTTTGATAGACAAACAGACGCTTCAAATTTATTTATTTGTAGAGATAGAAAATTGGAATAATATCTTGATTGTAACTTACTGTCTGGTAGCTGCTAGATATATTACCACGCTTTCATTGTTCGTGGGTATCGCAAAATACTACTAAGACAAAGATTTACATCGACCTGGACCGGTGATGCCGTCTGGCCAACAATGTCGTGCGCCAGGTCATAAAATGTTGCTAGAACCTTTGTAATATATCTACGATGGCAGAAGTGTACCTACATATCGCGTCGATCCAAAGTAATTAGGATAAGAGCAAGATAATGATGATATATCATTGGCTGGGTGTCTTCGACTATATGTGTTTTATCCTTTTGGGGCAGCCCAAAATTGTTTCTTAGTGAGTGCTTACCCCAAATAACCGATCGGTATACAAAATTTCACATTCTTAGGCCCGGTATCTTTGGCTATACACTTTCATCCTCTTGACCCACTCAAAAAAAAAAAAAAAAGGGGTTGAATTTCCAAAAATTCTTTGTTAGAGCTCGCTTATTCTTGCCAAAAATTTTTTCATAGTGCTTGGTAAGTGAGCACTAAGAAAATCTGGGGGTAATCCAAGAAAGCCGACCGTGTACTAAAATGATCCTTCCTAGGCTCAGTGATTTCGGTTAAACACTCTTCACCCCCTTAGGGCTAAAATTGCAAAAATCTCTCTTTCCCCAAGAAAGGAAACTTTATACAAAATTCCATGTTTCTAGGCCTAATGATTTCGGCTATATATTTTGCACCCCTTTAGGAGTTGATTTTAATAAAATAATTTCTTAGAGCTCACTTACAACAAAAGAAAGAGAATTGCATAGAAAGTTTTACGTTCCTAGCTCCAAGAGTTTCGTCCATACGCTTTTCACCCACTTAAGGGGGTGATTTTCCAAAAATCCTTTGCCAGTGCTCGTGTACCCCAAGAAATAAGACGACGTAAAAAGAAAATACTTTTCCCTATTTCAACCCTTTTATACCTATTTTTCGCGATAAAAAGTAGCCTTATATCCTTTCTCAAGCTTTAGTTCATCTCTGTACCAAATTTCATCAAAATCGGTTAAGTGGTTTCGACGTGAAAGGCTATATGCTTTTCAACCCCCTTTTTTTTGGGTTGGGCTGCGGTTGGCGCGCTCCTCGCACCACTCCGTCCGGGCACCCCAAGAAATACGATGGTGTAAAAAAAATACGTTTCTAGGCCCAGTGGTTTCGTCTGTATGCTTTTTGGTATTTTAGGGGTTGAATTTCCTCACCATGTAAATGGAATTTCCAAAACGCTTGAGCGAATATTTATTTATTTATTTATTATTAGGTGCCTCAATACAAAGATTCGTGGTTCGATCATCGAAAATGACGAATTTCCATACAAAATGTCATCCCCTATTTCAACCCCTTATACCCATTTTTTGCGATTAAAAGTAGCGTATATCCTTTCTCAAGCTTTAGTCCATCTCTGTACCAAATTTCATCAAAATCGGTTTGGACGTGAAAGACTATATGTTTTTCACCCCCTTAAGGGGGTGAATGCCCAAAACTCCTTTGCTAGTGCTCGTGCACCCCAAGAAATACGATGATGTAAAAAAAAATACGTTTCTAGGCCCAGTGGTTTCGCCTGTATGCTTTTTGGTATTTTAGGGGTTGAATTTCATCCCTATGTAAGTGAAACTACCAAAACGCTAGAACGAATATTTATTTATTTATTATTAGGTGCCTTAATACAAAGATTCACGGTTCTATCATCAAAAATGACGAATTTTCATACAAAATATCATCCCCTATTTCAACCCCTTATACCCATTTTTTCGCAATAAAAAGTAGCCTATATCCTTTTTCAAGCTTTAGTCCATCTCTGTACCAAATTTCATCAAAATCGGTTTAGACGCGAAAGACTATATGTTTTTCACCCCCTTAAGGAGGTGAATTTCCAAAAATCCTTTGCTAGTGCTCGTGCACCCCAAGAAATACGATGGTGTAAAAAAAATACGTTTCTAGGTCCAGTGGTTTCGGCTGTATGCTTTTTGGTATTTTAGGGGTTGAATTTCATCCCCATGTAAATGGAATTTCCAAAACGCTTGAGCGAATATTTATTTATTTATTATTAGGTGCCTCAATACAAAGATTCGTGGTTCGATCATCGAAAATGACGAATTTCCATACAAAATGTCATCCCCTATTTCAACCCCTTATACACATTTTTTTGCGATAAAAAGTAGCCTATATCCTTTCTCAAGCTTTAGTCCATCTCTGTACCAAATTTCATCAAAATCGGTTCGGACGTGAAAGACTATATGTTTTTCACCCCCTTAAGGGGGTGAATGCCCAAAAATCCTTTGCTAGTGCTCGTGCACCCCAAGAAATACGATGGTGTAAAAAAAAAATACGTTTCTAGGCCCAGTGGTTTCGGCTGTATGCTTTTTGTTATTTTAGGGGTTGAATTTCATCCCCATGTAAATGAAATTTCCAAAACGCTTGAACAAATATTTATTTATTTATTATTAGGTGCCTAAATACAAAGATTCGTGGTTCTATCATCGAAAATGACAAATTTCCATACAAAATGTCATCCCCTATTTCAACCCCTTATACCCATTTTTTCGCGATAAAAAATAGCCTATGTCCTTTCTCAAGCTTTAGTCCATCTCTGTACCAAATTTCATCAAAATCGGTCCAGTGGTTTAGACGTGAAAGCGTAGCAGACAGACAGACAGACAGACAGACAGACAGACAGACAGACAGACAGACAGAGTTACTTTCGCATTTATAATATTAGTAAGGATATTGAAGCTGAGAGTTGGTCGTTAGCTCGATAAATACCGCCATTTCTGTTTCCTAAATCACACTCTTCGTGCGGTAAGAATGTCTGTGAACGGATGAAAGCATTTCATTTTTTATAGGCTTTCATTAGTTTCAGCTGTGTATTTATTTGTTTGTATGTCACTAACTCCTTAAGAATTGGATTTTGACTCACTTTAAACAGCTTGTCTTATTATCATTACAGGATTAGAGATTTCTTTATAAAATATATTGTAGCTTAGAGTTGGTCGTTTGCTCGATAGATGTCGCTATTTCTGGTTTATAAATCGCAAATTATTTCAAGCTACGTTTTAGAAGGTTCATTTCGTTTGTACTAAATGACGTTACCATATAAATATGAGTCGTAAAGTCATTTTTAAAATGGATAATTTATTCGATACGATACCTACCAAAAAGTAGTTATTGACTAAAATATCCAATACAAAAGTATCGGTATCGAAATAAAAGTACTCGATACTTAAAGATAAAGTAAATAAAAGTACTTGATACTTTAAACAGTACGTTACTTATCTTTCGATACAATTCATGAGTTCAGTATCGATACTTTATATTCGATACCGTGTCTCTACTCGTACAAAATAGTTTCGATGTTTCACATCTCTCAGGCGTCCTGAGCGACGGCTCACTTTTTTTTTTTTTTTTGGGGGGTTGTGTTAGGGTCGGTGCACTCCTCGCTCCGCTCCGTCCGGGGCGACAGAGGGGCGCAAGCACAGACGGCCCGACGGAATACCTCCTGAGGAGTACCCTCTCTTCGAACGACGTTCCCCCCTCGGAGAGGATGTCGGTCTTTCCTCGCGCCGTCGACCTCTCGGCGGGTGACGGACTAACTACCCGGTCTAGTCACCCGTGGCCTCGGCTAGGGGGCGACACGACCTAACACGACGTGAACAATATTTTGTTTTTAGATTTCATTTAAGTAGGCATAGGTATTTGTATCAATGTGTTATTGTCTGTCTTTGTTACGTAAATAGGTACCTACCTATATCTATACCAATAAATAAAATTGGAGTGTCTGTTTTTAATGTCAAAATAATAGACTTTTTCTTTTTTCATGCTCACACGGTTATTTGCAAGACACCTATGCCTAAAATACAGTTTAAAAAATTTTTGTCTGTCTGTCTGTTCCGGGTAATCTTCAAAACCGCTGGACCGATTTCAAAAATTCTTTCACCAATGGAAACCTATAACATCAGGGCGTAAACTAGGCTATATTTTATCCCGGTATTCCCACGGGAACGGGAACTACGCGGGTAAAACGACTAAAACCGAAGCGAAGCAAGGGCTATTGCTAGTAAACAATATGCTCAAATTAGTTTTGTATAAGTACTTACATTCCTAGTATATGTCAATATCAATGTCGATTAAGTGAAAAAGAAAAACACGATATACCTACCTAGGTAAATGATTTACATGCAAAGATACTTTTCTTACCTATATCTTCTATTATGTAGGCACAAAATAGATTGTCATTTCTGTTTCTGTAAATCATACTTTTTATCAAAGCGCTCCCGAAAGATGCCAACCATGCTGGTGCGTCGTGTAGTGCTATGAAATCATCCCCGTGTAGGTACAGTGGCCGGCCGTACTCGAACAATTTCCCCATAACCCGATACACCTGTGTATATAACATATGTGCAAGAGAAGTGAAACTAGAAATAAAACCCTATAACAACATGTCTGACCAGCGTGGTATAGTAGATCAATTTTCCTCTTACTGGAAGGAAGCTTAAGCCCAGCAGTGGCATTTTTATGAGCTGTGACGATGACGACGAATATCATACATTTGGTGACCCTCTTCATAGGTTATTATTTATTAAAAACTATTATACCTCCTACTTATTATACATCGGATGAAATTGTTTATTTGAACGCCCTAATCTCAGAAAATACCAGTTGTATTCCAAAAGAATGTTATTTTGTCAGATAGTCTGTTTATCCAGAAAAGTTTTAGGCTCTAATACATAACACTGCGACATATTGGTAAATTGGTCCGGAGCAATGTCTATTAAGGTTAACAAATCGGACAAAATTTTCGGCAATAGCGTTGTCCGTAGTAGCCATTGTTACGGCAACTATTTAATTAGATAGGTAACCAAATTGTGATTGAAGAAGGTATGTTGTGGATATTACCTACATACCTATAAATAGTGATATTATTTTTAATGCCAGGGGGCGATATGGGTATTTAAACGAAATAATAGCATTATATGGATAGGTGAGTCAAGCAAGCGAAGCTGGTGGAACAGCTAGTATTAAATATATCTAGAGGTAGGTAGGTAGAATTATAGGTATAAATATCGTCCTTAGCACATTCCTTTTTATTCATACAGCGGTCGTCCTTCTTGGCGTGCACACGTGCCGTCGCTCTGCGAAAAATTTCCGTTACGAGTGTTCGCGCGCTTTCTAACGGTCCCAACTTCGGCAGCGTTTCTTCGGTGGACGACAGTGGTGACTCAAGCCGTCTTTTTCAAGACACATTGGGTCACTCACAGTTATTACTAACTGCCCACTGTTCAAAAGTGAGGTCAGGTAGTAATATCTATTTCTACAAAGTCAGATAAAGTCATAGTGGCCCCTTAAGGGCAAAACCAAGTTTTTCTTGGTCCCCGGTTGAAACCTAACGGTGTCAACGAAGCCGGGTGAGGCGAAGCCCCGAGTCGCCTGCCGAGCCCCTTCAGGGCGAGGCACTCAACTCGGACGGGACCGGAACAGTAGGCCTTGGGGGTGACCCCTAGTCTACCCCGGTTATCTCCTACCCACCCTACCTATTCCCTACTCCCATTCTCGGGTGTCAGTTTGGGTGTGACTGCCCGCAAGGGCCCATACCACCCCTACACTCGGGCTGTTAGGAACCACGCAGGCACAATAAGATCGGCCGGTGGATACTAGCTTAGGGCACACCCTAGTGTTAAGCACATCCTCCCGACCTACCCCGGTTGGGAGGGAACACACCTCACACACCCCCGGGTACTCCCCCCGGGGTGTTAGGTTGCTAGGAGACCGCGATACAGCGATTGTTTTTCGAATATATCAACTAGTATAGTGGTTTTAACCGCTAAAATGTCAAGAGTAGGGCTAGAGGACCTACTCAATGACGAAGAGATCTGGGCGCTTGTCGTCCGAAAATTCCGCGACAGGGCACCGGAGCGCACACCATCGCGACCGCAATCTCCCACCGCCACGATCACCCCAGAGAGTGGGGATGAAAGTGAGCGCACCACCAACTCGGAGATGGAGTACGACTCCGCTCCGACCTCCACCTCCTCTGAAGAGGAAGACTCCCCCAACGAGGGGTTTAGCGAGGCCAAGTCCCGCAAGCGCAGCCGCAGAGCGCGCAAAAATAAGGCCGCCAAGGCCCTCAAGGTCGCTCTCGTAGAGGAGTCAAACCCTTCCACACCGACACCATCACCCGCTGCTCCCCTCCAGGAGCAAGGTGCTCCTACCCCCTCCACGAGTGGGGTCAAGACCGCCACGGCCAACAAGGCCCCCACGGTCAAAACCACCACGGCGGCGACAACATCAGCCGCCAGAAAACTTACCCCCCCTCCCTTGTACATACGCGACAAGGAGAGGTGGTTTTCTATCTCCGCGTGGTGCAATACGCACCGCGTGGCCTATAAAAGCGCCAGATCCACCGCACAGGGGATCAAAGTCGAAGTCAGTACGACCGACGACCACAGGGCGCTCTCTAAAATGTTAGGGGAGCAACGCATCCCCTACCACACATACACGATGCCCGAGGACAAACTCCTACGGGCCGTGATTAAGAATGTCCCACGAGAATTCGCCAAAGAGGAGATTCTCGAATCCCTCAAGGCCCAAAACCTTCCCGTGAGGGAGGTACACCGTATGGTGCGCGGCAAAGCACGCGCACCTATGAACATGATACTCGTATGCCTGGACAACACCTCCGAGGGTAAACAGGTATTCCGCATCACTCATGTGTGCGGACTTATGGGTGTCAAATAGAGAGTAGAGCCCCCCTACAAAACCGGCATAATGGCTCAATGCCACAAATACCAAATGTATGGCCATACATCAAATAATTGTTATGCCCACCCAAGGTGCGTTAAGTGCCTGGGAAATCACCACACCAGCGAGTGTGAGAGGCCCAAGGACCTGTCCCTCTGCACAGAGCCGCCATCGTGCGTGCTTTGCGGGGAGATGGGCCACCCGGCCAACTTCCGCGGCTGTCCACGGGCGCCTAAAAGGACGATTCGTCCAACGGGCCCGGCCCGCTATTATAATAAGGCCTTCGTGCCCGCCCCCCTCCCGACTCACAATGCGTGGTCTCGCCCCCTCACACAAGGTAGGGAGGCGTTCCCCGCATTACCGCGCACGCAAGCGCCCCCCCCACCCCCCTTCACGCACCCACCAAAACCCCAACCGCCAACCGTTGGGCATAAAACGCCCGCCGGGGGCCAACCTAAGCCCCTTATGGGCACCACCAGTTAGGGTAGCCTCACACGCGCTCCCTAAGACCCCACAAGGTCTAGACCCGGATCTAGTCCTTGTGGCAAATTTTGCCTCACTTATTGACTTCGCGGAAATCCGCGAGGTCGCCGCAGAGCTAAGGAGGAACGAAGGTAACCTCGCCCTCCTTAACATTGCCATAAAATTCTCACCCCTACTCAAACGTCTGGGGTCCCTTAGTTTCAAATAAAATGGATAAGCACACTCCCGGCAGAGTCAAACCACGACACCTAAAGTTAGGGACATATAACGCGAATAGCCTCTGCTCACAGAGGGACGAGTTAGGTACATTCCTTAGGGAACAACCACAGAAAAATTAATAAGAGTAATAATAATTTTTTGTGTGTGTTTAGCTGTTGGTCGCAGATGACCTTGACAGCTTAACGCGGGCAATGGGCGAGCGGAAGGCTCTCAACCCGGTAAGTAAGTTAAGCGAACATCGCCCGAGGGCTCCCCCTGTGGGGAACGGACCTCGGCTCGGGGCGTCGCTGAAAGCACAGTGGGCGTGGCCACGTTTATGTTAATGATTTTTACGCGGCGCGGTTTTCGACCTCGTCGGCGAGGCCGATACCGCGGAGTTTTGTGTTATCGCTGCGCGAGCTGTGTAGGCCCTTTCTTGGGCGATCGTAAGGCATCATCCCCTTCTTCACGGAGATGACGGGGTCGTCGGACCGCGGTTATTTTTGAGGGGACGTAGTTTACCGCCCCAACCACTAGTGGATTGGGGTGAGTCGTGGCAGAGTCAAAATAGCGCTGGGAGCAACGCTTCATATACTGCCTGATGGTCGGCAATTCGAGGTCGATGTGTAAATCGACATTACGAACGAACCACGGTGCTCCCGTTGCCCGTCGCATGAATCTATTTTGTAGTGTTTGTAACCTGTGGATCCTGTTTGGCCTAACGTGCGCGAACACTACACTGGCATACGTCATGATCGCCCGTATGCAGGTAGTGTATAATCGGACTTTATTTTTAAGTGATAGTTTTGACTTTGCGTGTAATAAGCAGAGAAGGCGACCCATCACGAAGGCGGCGCGCGCGGACCCGCTTCAAGTGGGACAGGAAAGTGAGTCGGCTATCAAGGGTCACACCTAAGTACTTGGCCTCTCTGCTCCATGAGACAGGTCGGCCGAAGAGAGTGAGAGGAGGGATGCTGTCCGGAGAGCACACACGGGCAGTTCGTTTAGTGAACATGACCGCTTGGCTCTTCTCGGGATTAATTTCTATTCTCCATTTCCTATACCAATTGGCAAGGGCGGTAACCGCTTTTTGGAGTGTATTGACTACGGTTGTCGGGGACATACCTGCACAATAGAGTGCGGTATCGTCAGCGTAAAGCGCCGTGTGCACACGAGTGAACTTGGGTAAATCACTTGTATACAGCGTAAACAAAAAATGGGGCGAGGACCGAGCCCTGTGGGACACCGGCCTTGAGAGGATGGGAGGTCGACAACGTCCCTTCCACCCTATAGCGAAAGCTGCGATGACTCAGATAGTCATGTATTATTAGAATTAAGTATTCGGGGATTTTTAATAAATATAATTTGTAAATTAAGCCCTCATGCCAAACTTTATCGAAAGCTTTCGCTACATCTAGAAATAATACACCAGTGTACCGTCCCCTAATGAACTGACTACTGGTGTATTCTACTAGTCTATGTACTTGCTGAACACAGCTGTGTTTAGCACGAAAACCAAATTGCGCGTCCGGTATAAGATTATTTAACTCTGCGTATGATCGTAGCTTACTGAGTACTAACCGTTCGTATAATTTACCTAAACTTCTCAGTAGGCTAATAGGTCGATAACTATTGGGTTCGGTACGTTTTTTGCCGGGTTTGTGGATTCCGATTACCACGGCCTCTTTCCACTGTGAAGGAAAGATGTTATATTTGAGGGCTGCATTAAAAATACAACACAGTAATATTATTAAATGGGCTGGGAATAATTTAATTACTCTATTTGTAATACCGTCCGAACCCGGGGCTTTCCTAGCGTGGAGACCCCTAATAAGCGACTCGACTTCGTCGGTGCTCACTGTTGGGATAGGCATATTGTTGTCGTTGTTTATATTCGACCGCGATAAAGTGGTACGACTAGCCACTTCCGAATTAATAGTGTTGTAGTGAGTCGCTTCTTGTTCGTATAATGTACTCGGCGTACACTGAAGCTCTAGGCTCTCTGCCAGACATTCAGACTTTTCGTCATCCATGAATGCCGGCGGTTGATTTATTCTACTGAGGGGAGGGAGTGTGGACACTACATTTTTTTTGAGTGAGCGGGAAAGCTGCCAGAAGGCTGTGTGCGTGGGCTTCAGCTCTTCTAAAGTGGCGTCCCATCTGCTCTGTCTCATATTATTAATTTCGGTTTTGACCTCCCTTTGGAGGGCCCGCAGGCGTTTGCGGTTCTCCTCCGTGGGGTATCGGTCGTACGCGCGGGTTGCGGCGTTCTTTCTTCTCAGTAGGTCGCGTACGTCACTTGGCAGTTGCCATCTACGATCGCTCGTATCCGGCACCCGCCGCGAGTAGTCGTCAATTACCGACTGCACGTGACCCGTGAGTAAATCGATCGCCAGGGAGGTTTCTTCCTCGGACTTTATGTCCTTGGGAATCTTATCAAGGTATGCCGATGAGGTGGCCTTGAGATTTCTCCCGAGCCGTGCCCAGTCGGTGGTCAACCTTGTTGTTACGTTATTGTGGCCTGAGGGGCCGGGTAAGCGGGGGGCGAATTCCAGAGTCACTGGACGGTGATCTGAGTCTAGTTCGTGTTGTACTTCTATTAAACATAAACGTAAGTTTATATTTTTGAGAAGTACAATATCTAGTATGTCTGGCCTGTGATCGACAATGTTAGGGTAGTGAGTCGACTCTAATGGCGCTATGACGTCACAACCTAATCTGTCAGCGTATAACTCTAAGACTTTGCCCCTCTTGTTCGAACTATGACAGTTCCATGAGGTGTTCTTGGCGTTAAGGTCACCGCCAATGATGACGGCGCCGCCCAAGTCAAGCAATGCCTTGAGATCGCTCTCCACTAAGTGTTTACCGTCCCTTCTTTCGGGTGACAGGTAAGCCGAGACAAATGTAATTGGCTGATGGCCGGTGAGCGCTAATCTGCATACTGACGCTTCAATGTACGCCAGAGGTGGCGGATCCACAGGCGTGCAGTGCAACGACCTCCTATAGTAGATAAGCGTTCCCCCTCCTTGCGAAGTGACCCTATCATTGCGAACTATATTATAATTCGCAATTCTAGGGTCCTTGTTGAAAGGTTTGAGAAACGTCTCTTGTACCATAAGAATGTCGAGCTGTTGTTCCCTAAGGAATGTACCTAACTCGTCCCTCTGTGAGCAGAGGCTATTCGTGTTATATGTCCCTAACTTTAGGTGTCGTGGTTTGACTCTGCCGGGAGTGTGCTTATCCATTTTACTTAAAACTAAGGGACCCCAGACGTTCGAGTAGGGGTGAGAATTTTATGGCAATGTTAAGGAGGGCGAGGTTATTACCCTCGTTCCTCCTTAGCTCTGCGGCGACCTCGCGGATTTCCGCGAAGTCAATAAGTGAGGCAAAATTTGCCACAAGGACTAGATCCGGGTCTAGACCTTGTGGGGTCTTAGGGAGCGCGTGTGAGGCTACCCTAACTGGTGCGGGTTTGGCGACGGGTGTGCCCATAAGGGGCTTAGGTTGGCCCCCGGCGGGCGTTTTATGCCCAACGGTTGGCGGTTGGGGTTTTGGTGGGTGCGTGAAGGGGGGTGGGGGGGGCGCTTGCGTGCGCGGTAATGCGGGGAACGCCTCCCTACCTTGTGTAAGGGGGCGAGACCAAGCATTGTGAGTCGGGAGGGGGGCGGGCACGAAGGCCTTATTATAATAACGAGCCGGGCCCGTTGGACGAATCGTCCTTTTGGGCGCCCGTGGACATCCGCGGAAGTTGGCCGGGTGGCCCATCTCCCCGCACAGCACGCACGATGGCGGCTCAGTACAGAGGGTCAGGTCTTTGGGCCTCTCACACTCGCTGGTGTGGTGATTTCCCAGGCACTTAACGCACCTTAGGTGGGCATAACAGTTATTTGAGGTATGGCCATACATCTAGCATTTATGGCACTGAGCCATAATGCCGGTTTTGTAGGGGGGCTCTACTTTAACGCCCATAAGTCCGCACACATGAGTGATGCGGAAAACCTGTTTACCCTCGGGGGTGTTATCCAGGCATACCAATATCATATTCATAGGTGCGCGTGCTTTGCCGCGCACCATACGGTGGACCTCCCTCACGGGAAGGTTTTGGGCCTTGAGGGATTCGAGAATCTCCTCTTTGGCGAATTCTCGTGGGACGTTCTTGATCACGGCCTGTAGGAGTTTGTCCTCGGACATCGTGTATGTGTGGTAGGGGATGCGTTGCTCCCCTAACATTTTTGAGAGCGCACGGTGGTCGTCGGTCGTACTGACCTCGACCTTGATCCCCTGTGCGGTGGATCTGGCGCTTTTGTATGCTACGCGGTGCGAGTTGCACCACGCGGAGATGGCGAACCACCTCTCCTTGTCGCGTATGTACAGAGGAGGGGGGGTGAGTTTTTTGGCGGCTGATGTTGACGCCGTCGTGGTAGTTTTGACCGTGGGGGCCTTGTTGGCCGTGGCGGTCATGACCCCACTTGTGGAGGGGGTGGGGGCACCTGGCTCCTGGAGGGGAGCAGCGGGTGATGGTGTCGGGGTAGATAGATTCGACTCCACTACGGGAGCGACCTTGAGGGTCTTGCCGGCCTTATTCTTGCGCGCTCTGCGGCTGCGCTTGCGGGACTTGGCCTCGCTAAACCCTTCGTTGGGGGTCTTCCTCTTCAGAGGAGGTGGAGGTCGGAGCGGAGTCGTACTCCATCTCCGAGTTGGTGGTGGTGGTGCGCTCACTTTCATCCCCACTCTCTGGGGTGATCGTGGCGGTGGGAGATTGCGGGCGCGATGGTGTGCGCTCCGGTGCCCTGTCGCGGAATTTTCGGACGATAAGCGCCCAGATTTCTTCGTCCTTGAGTAGGTCCTCTAGCCCTACTCTTGACATTTTAGCGGTTAAAACCACTATACTAGTTGATATATTCGAAAAACAATCGCTGTATCTAGCAACCTAACACCCCGGGGGGAATACCCGGGGGTGTGTGAGGTGTGTTCCCTCCCAACCGGGGTAGGTCGGGAGGATGTGCTTAACACTAGGGTGTGCCCTAAGCTAGTATCCACCGGCCAATCTTATTGTGCCTGCGTGGTTCCTAACAGCCCGAGTGTAGGGGTGGTATGGGCCCTTGCGGGCAGTCACACCCAAACTGACACCCGAGAATGGGAGTAGGGAATAGGTAGGGTGGGAAGGAGACACCGGGGTAGACTAGGGGTCACCCCCAAGGCCTACTGATCCGGTCCCGTCCGAGTTGAGCGCCTCGCCCTGAAGGGGCTCGGCAGGCGACTCGGGGCTTCGCCTCACCCGGCTTCGTTTACACCGTTAGGTTTCCGCCGGGGACCAAGAGAAACTTGGTTTTGCCCTGAAGGGGCCACTTGACTTTTATGTCTACTAGACAGAAACAAATAACACTACCTGACCTTGCTTTGAACGCAGGCAGTTAGTGTTATTCGTGAGCAGTCCAATAGATCGCCTCGAAAAAGGCGGTTTTGCACTGCCACTTCTTCGTCCGTTAGCTGCGACCGTTGGAATGCGCGCGAAACCAAAACGACAGCGTTCGTGAGCGTACGATCGTAAGCGGGAGAGCGCGGAGCGGCACGCAAGCGCACCGAGACACGGACAGGCGCTGAATGTTTTGTATTATTACGATTTAATACGAATGCTATATCGTAGGCATGTTGGCTTAATCAAGGACATGTAACTCTGTTATTAATCCTTACTAATATTATAAATGCGAAAGTAACTCTGTCTGTCTGTCTGTCTGTCTGTCTGTCTGTCTGTCTGTCTGTCTGTCTGCTACGCTTTCACGTCTAAACCACTGGACCGATTTTGATGAAATTTGGTACAGAGATGGACTAAAGCTTGAGAAAGGACATAGGCTATTTTTTATCGCGAAAAAATGGGTATAAGGGGTTGAAATAGGGGATGACATTTTGTATGGAAATTTGTCATTTTCGATGATAGAACCACGAATCTTTGTATTTAGGCACCTAATAATAAATAAATAAATATTTGTTCAAGCGTTTTGGAAATTTCATTTACATGGGGATGAAATTCAACCCCTAAAATAACAAAAAGCATACAGCCGAAACCACTGGGCCTAGAAACGTATTTTTTTTTTACACCATCGTATTTCTTGGGGTGCACGAGCACTAGCAAAGGATTTTTGGGCATTCACCCCCTTAAGGGGGTGAAAAACATATAGTCTTTCACGTCCGAACCGATTTTGATGAAATTTGGTACAGAGATGGACTAAAGCTTGAGAAAGGATATAGGCTACTTTTTATCGCAAAAAAATGTGTATAAGGGGTTGAAATAGGGGATGACATTTTGTATGGAAATTCGTCATTTTCGATGATCGAACCACGAATCTTTGTATTGAGGCACCTAATAATAAATAAATAAATATTCGCTCAAGCGTTTTGGAAATTCCATTTACATGGGGATGAAATTCAACCCCTAAAATACCAAAAAGCATACAGCCGAAACCACTGGACCTAGAAACGTATTTTTTTTACACCATCGTATTTCTTGGGGTGCACGAGCACTAGCAAAGGATTTTTGGAAATTCACCTCCTTAAGGGGGTGAAAAACATATAGTCTTTCGCGTCTAAACCGATTTTGATGAAATTTGGTACAGAGATGGACTAAAGCTTGAAAAAGGATATAGGCTACTTTTTATTGCGAAAAAATGGGTATAAGGGGTTGAAATAGGGGATGATATTTTGTATGAAAATTCGTCATTTTTGATGATAGAACCGTGAATCTTTGTATTAAGGCACCTAATAATAAATAAATAAATATTCGTTCTAGCGTTTTGGTAGTTTCACTTACATAGGGATGAAATTCAACCCCTAAAATACCAAAAAGCATACAGGCGAAACCACTGGGCCTAGAAACGTATTTTTTTTTACATCATCGTATTTCTTGGGGTGCACGAGCACTAGCAAAGGAGTTTTGGGCATTCACCCCCTTAAGGGGGTGAAAAACATATAGTCTTTCACGTCCAAACCGATTTTGATGAAATTTGGTACAGAGATGGACTAAAGCTTGAGAAAGGATATACGCTACTTTTAATCGCAAAAAATGGGTATAAGGGGTTGAAATAGGGGATGACATTTTGTATGGAAATTCGTCATTTTCGATGATCGAACCACGAATCTTTGTATTGAGGCACCTAATAATAAATAAATAAATAAATATTCGCTCAAGCGTTTTGGAAATTCCATTTACATGGTGAGGAAATTCAACCCCTAAAATACCAAAAAGCATACAGACGAAACCACTGGGCCTAGAAACGTATTTTTTTTACACCATCGTATTTCTTGGGGTGCCCGGACGGAGTGGTGCGAGGAGCGCGCCAACCGCAGCCCAACCCAAAAAAAAGGGGGTTGAAAAGCATATAGCCTTTCACGTCGAAACCACTTAACCGATTTTGATGAAATTTGGTACAGAGATGAACTAAAGCTTGAGAAAGGATATAAGGCTACTTTTTATCGCGAAAAATAGGTATAAAAGGGTTGAAATAGGGAAAAGTATTTTCTTTTTACGTCGTCTTATTTCTTGGGGTACACGAGCACTGGCAAAGGATTTTTGGAAAATCACCCCCTTAAGTGGGTGAAAAGCGTATGGACGAAACTCTTGGAGCTAGGAACGTAAAACTTTCTATGCAATTCTCTTTCTTTTGTTGTAAGTGAGCTCTAAGAAATTATTTTATTAAAATCAACTCCTAAAGGGGTGCAAAATATATAGCCGAAATCATTAGGCCTAGAAACATGGAATTTTGTATAAAGTTTCCTTTCTTGGGGAAAGAGAGATTTTTGCAATTTTAGCCCTAAGGGGGTGAAGAGTGTTTAACCGAAATCACTGAGCCTAGGAAGGATCATTTTAGTACACGGTCGGCTTTCTTGGATTACCCCCAGATTTTCTTAGTGCTCACTTACCAAGCACTATGAAAAAATTTTTGGCAAGAATAAGCGAGCTCTAACAAAGAATTTTTGGAAATTCAACCCCTTTTTTTTTTTTTTTTGAGTGGGTCAAGAGGATGAAAGTGTATAGCCAAAGATACCGGGCCTAAGAATGTGAAATTTTGTATACCGATCGGTTATTTGGGGTAAGCACTCACTAAGAAACAATTTTGGGCTGCCCCAAAAGGATAAAACACATATAGTCGAAGACACCCAGCCAATGATATATCATCATTATCTTGCTCTTATCCTAATTACTTTGGATCGACGCGATATGTAGGTACACTTCTGCCATCGTAGATATATTACAAAGGTTCTAGCAACATTTTATGACCTGGCGCACGACATTGTTGGCCAGACGGCATCACCGGTCCAGGTCGATGTAAATCTTTGTCTTAGTAGTATTTTGCGATACCCACGAACAATGAAAGCGTGGTAATATATCTAGCAGCTACCAGACAGTAAGTTACAATCAAGATATTATTCCAATTTTCTATCTCTACAAATAAATAAATTTGAAGCGTCTGTTTGTCTATCAAAATAATAGGTTTTATTTATGCTCACACAATACGGTCCAAATATTTTTGTCTGTCTGTCTATTCGTTACAGGTAATCTTCAAAATGGCTGGACCGATATTGATTATATTTTACCATCAGGTCTACCAGTCGTACATAAGGAATAACTTAGACTATATTTTATTCCAGGTTATATTTTATCCCGGTAAGGCTGAATTAAGTCGATTTTAAAATTATTTCACTAATGGAAAGCTATTTTTAAGCGAGTAACATATTTAAGCTATTTTTATCCCGATATTCCTACGGGATCGGGTATAATGTCGGTGAAATTACGGGAATTTAATGGTTTTAAAAATTAATTCACTAATGAAAAGCTATATTATCAGTGAAAGGCTATTTTCATCCCGGTATTTGCCCAGGAACGAGAACTATACCGGGGGATGTCGAGCAATTTTTAAAATTCTTTCACCCATGGCAAGCTACCTATATTGTCAGCGAGTAACATAGGCAATTTATATCTCTGATATTTCTGGGATTTAAATTATTTTTTTTTTTTTTTGGTATGTGTGTAAATTTCTAATATCAGCGAGTAACATAGGCATTTTTTATCTCGGTATTGGCATGGGAATTTCTACGTGAATGAAACTGCGGATGTTTGATTGATATAATTTTTTTTCACCAATGGAAAAGTACGTTATCAGAGGCTAAAGAAAGGCATATTTATCATCGTATTTGCACAGCAATCTGAACTACAGGGCTGGAAGTAATATTTAAATGTGAAAGTTTGTGAAGATATTTGGATGTTTGTTACTCAATCACGCTTAAACTGTTGAGCAGATTTGGATGAAAATTGACACGTAGATAGAGTATTTCTTAAATTAAGAAATGTAATAATCTTTATGCCGATAATATTCTTTGCGATAATAGTTCAATATGCAAGTAAATTTTTACGCGGGCGAAGCCGCGGGCAAAAGCTAGTGAATAATAAATACTACTACGATTACACACCAGACAGGTACAGTGTCACAATATCGCGAGCGTTGGGTGCCTACACAGTGACGTAGGGCGCACGGTGACTGACCTTTAGACCCTATGATATTAACTTTTGTATAGATTGCGTATTGTATAGACGGTGGAGTGTGAGAAAAACTAAAAACCTTTGTGACAAATAAAAATATTTTTCGTCCAAATCGATTTTTTTTTTCTAGCCAATCATCACAAGTAGGACTAGTACTATCACCTGTCTTTGTTCTCGGGAGCGGTCCCCTTACACCTGTATAACCAGCATGGTATAATAAGTTCAATTGCCCTCTTATTGTGGAAGAGGCTCGAGCGCAGCAGTGGGACGTATATGAGCTGAAAGGAATGAAAAAAATTATGTCCAAAAATCGTTATTCTATGACTTACTGACTGATAGATATACCCATATAGATCATTCAACCCAATTCCAGATGACCTAGTAAGTTCAAATTTCACATCCAGCTATGTAATTGTATGTATACAAACGAAACAAACCAAAAACAGTTATCAATTTTATTACGTAGGTATGAAACTTAGCGGTTTGTATAGGTAATAATAACAGCAAAACGTATTTCTTCTTCGTAGGAGAATAAGTCCCACTATGAAAAATATTTTTACCTATTTTCTATGTAGTTTAGTATTTTTACCTATTTGAATGCGATAATGTTTATGGTTAAACGTGAACGCGCGAGTTACAGAGCGCGTGTGTAGGTATAAACGCGCGAGTTACGCCTGCTGTTCCAGCAGGGCCATAGAATAGGAGAATACACTAGTGGTCAATTTATAAAGAACCGATTCACGGGTGTACTTTTTCTAGACGTAGCGAAAGCGTTCGATAAAATATGGCATGAGAGCCTAATTTATGAATTACCTAGGCATATACCTACATTAAAAATCCCAGAATATTTAATTTTAATAATCTTCACTAAAGTCTAACTTTTTATTAGCTGCAGTAAAATGACGTTTCTAAATGTCATTCCGTAAAATAATGTTGACAGCCTAATCTCAATAGGGATGTGATTCAGTTCACAAAAGTTTACAGAATATCTAATCGTTCCATAGCTGACTCATAATGATCATACTAAATTCTATTTAATATTATTGTAAATAAAAGGCTGTATAAACGTTGATCCTTTTAGACATATACAAGGTAACACTCAAGAAAACGCTCTCTCAAGTTGGTAGTACTGGTTTTTGGTTACGGTGCTACGATGACGCTTGACCGCCATTTTGTTTCGGTTGTCATTCGCTCATTCGGCTTCATACTTCTGTTTTGAGTGCATGAATAACTTTGATTTGTCCACTGCGCGTTGTTTTTGTTATCATTATTGTTAAACTTATGTTACGTTGTGTTTGTTTTTCATTACCTGTTTTCGTTAATCGTGTTAGTTTTTTTTTGTTTGATACATTGAAGACATGGATGCTCTGCCGAGCACATCGCAAGATGGAGACACATTTTTATCTCCTAAGAAAAAAAGGCCACGTGTAGCTCTAAGTGCAACTGAAAAACTTTGGGTCCAAAACGTTTACAAATATGTGTTTGAAGTGAAATCTTCAGAATCAAACATTGAAGTTCCAAAAACAAGTGAATGCGTTAACAAGGTGGCTGAAGTCTTGGGAATATCCGTCCGCACAGTTTATTCCGTTTTAAAGGAGCACAAGGAGAACGACAGCGAATCACCAAAACCTCCCGAAAAAACGGGCCCAAAACTTACATTTAAAGATAAACTTGATGATTTCACATTCACTGCTGTTAGACGAATTGTACATCAGTTCTTTCATAGAAATGAAATACCCACCATCGCAAAAGTTAGTTTACACATGTCGTCACTCATCTTTTTATTATACGTTATGTATGTTTTCTCCCATCCCATGTGTAATCTTAACCAATTAGGTAATAACTTTAATCATTTTTAGGTGCTGCAAGTTGTAAATGATGACCCAGGATTGCCCAACTTCTCGAAAGAGACATTGAGAAAAATTATGAAGCATCTTAATTTCGCTACTCGATCACGCAAGAGTGTGCTTATTGATAGACAAGATATCATATCATGGCGCCAGCGCTACCTGCGTTTAATTAAACAATATCGTAGGGAGGGAAAATACATATATTATCAAGACGAGACCTGGGTCAACGCTGGTACGTGTCAACTCTTAGTTTCTTCTATTTGTTCCCTTTTTGTTTTGATGTCGAAACTTATGATTCTTTTTTGTTCTTTTCAGGTCATACTACAAAAAAAACCTGGATTGACGGAAGTATTAAATCTTCTCGACAGGCATTTTTAGACAGCCTGACTACGGGATTAAAAAATCCCACAGGAAAGGGCAAACGACTCATAATTAGTCACATAGGCGGAGAAGAAGGCTTCCTGGTCGACGGACTTCTTATGTTTGAAGCAAAGAAAGGTACAGAAGACTATCATGAACGCGGAGTGTTTCGAGGATTGGTTCGGCGGTATTCTACCTAAACTCAAGCCGAATGCAGTAGTCGTAATGGACAATGCGCCCTATCACTCTCGGAAGATCGAAACAATCCCGAAGATGTCGTGGACGAAAGCACGAATTCAAGAGTGGCTGACTACTAAAAATATTGCGTTTGAACCAAATATGGTCAAGGCCACTCTCATAGATATTGTGAAACAACAAAATCATACTGAGAAATATGCCGTAGACGAGATGGCTGCACAAAAAGGTATCACACTTTTAAGACTGCCCCCTTATCACTGTGAATTGAACCCCATTGAGTTGGTATGGGCGCAGGTAAAGAGTCACGTCGCAAACAATAATAAGACGTATAAAATGCAAGAAGTGAAAACTTTATTCCAAGAAGGAATCAAGAAAGTGACACCGGCTAAGTGGAGTGACTGTGTGTCTCACACTATTAAAGAGGAAGATAAAATGTGCCACCTCGATCATATTATAGATGAAGTGACAGATAGATTTGTTATTAGTGTGACCGAAAGCGACAGCGACAGTGATTTCGAAAAAGATTAATTAAATAACATTATTATGACGTTTTTGTTTCATTTTGAATGTACCTCCCTATACTTCCACTAAAAAAGATCAATCCTCTAGTATAGTAATAATAATAGGTTAAAAAATACATTACAACTTAATATTAAATCTCAAAAAAAAAACCAAACTGATTATTCATTTATGATTCACTCATTTAGCTACATCCCTATTTATTTTTCTTCAAAAACCGGCAACCCACAAAACGTCATTTTACTGCAGCTAATAAAAAGTTAGACTTTAAACGAGCTGACCACTTGTGACGTCCGCACAGTATCACCCCCCTCACTCTCTTCGGCAAACCTGGCTCGTGGAGCAGGGAAGCCTTGATAGTCGACTCACCTTCATATCCCACATAAGGCAAGTCCGCGCGCGCTCAGCCTTTGTGATGGGCCGCCTCCTACCTACTCAAGGTCAAAAATGTCCTTGAAAACTAAGGTCCGATTATATCCTGCCTGCATGTGGCCTATGATGACCTATGCCAGCAGTGTTCGCGCATGTTAGGCCACACAGAACGTATACTTAATACCTATTAAACTTAAAGTACAATTTCTTATTTATCTTCTACATATGTGTGTTATTTATAAATCCGACTTTAAATTGTAATTGTCAAATTATTTAAACAAACGAAATAATTTATGATCTATTGAACCGTAAACATTTATGTATTGACATGATTAGTATAACGTCTATACACATATGCCATAGATAGTAATATTCCACGGTATGATTAGGTAATGCAGCACATTGTTAGTTGATAAGGACCTAAGCGCAACTGCATTTAAATAACGACAGAACTAATAGATAGGTAGGTATCTATTTAACAACGTTTGTCGGTTTAATCCTTACACGTGCTAAATTTCTTTATTAAAGTCAACGAATACCTACTAAAACCGTCTTTCAAGCCTTCAAGTCAAAGGGCGCAGACATTTAATATATTAGTAGTAGTTGAAAGTGATCATAGGTAAGTATCTAAAACATCATCGGTTTGGTATCAAGTATTTCTGTGTCCATATTTTTTTTATTGTTAGTTGTTAGATTACCTATATGTTTTTTGACTTAAAAATAAAATTTGAAGTAATCCTTACTAATATTATAAATGCAAAAGTAAGCTTGGTTGTTTGTTATGCTTTCACGCTTAAACCAAAGAACCGATTTCAAAAATGGAAAGCTATAATATCAGGGAGTAACATAAGCTATATTTTATCCCGGTATTTCCACGGGAACGGGCACTACGTGGGTAAAGCGACTGAAACCGAAGCCAAGCGAGGGCGGGTTGGTGGTTTTAAATAAAAGAGGTAGTCATTAAATGCTGATCGACATACTAAATTATTTTGTACTAAATACATATAAATGTTATTATTTAATTAAAAAAAGGCAAATAATTCAAATACCTTACCTTCAAATAGGTTATTTAGTATTACATAACATTTAGTATGACGAACCTACTTATCGTCATAATCTCATCATCATCATCGCTTTTATCGAGAGGCCTAAAGCCCACTGCACAGTAGTCACCAATAGGCAGATGAATGGATGAAACTATTATATTGAATTAATAGGTCAAGTTAGGTAGGTACTTGACTTATTAACCCTATACGCAAAAAATATTGTAATTTGTAATTCAATCGCTTGTAATATCACTCAACTTGATAATTTTTGTTTCGATACCAAGGTGCCTAACTAGATTACCTATATACAGTCAAAGTATATGACTATTTGATTAGGTATATGAATGTCTTGTGTATGCCGCGTTGTGCGTAACGTTTTATCTATTGGCAGTTAAAACGACACAACTATTTTACGGGCAATAATTGCATACAATATAGGTATATAACTTTCCGTGTGGTGACGGAATAAAAATACAGTTCACCACTACCTATTTTGCCCCTGGATGTCGTAAAAGGTGACTAAGGGATGTGATATGTATTTAACATTTGTGCAAGAGAAGGAAAACTCGAAATAAAACCCTATAGGTACCAACCCGTCTGACCAGTGTGGTAGTATGTGAATTTCTCATGAATTATGCAGGAGACTCGAGCCCAGTAGTGGGACATATACGAGCTCTGATAATGATGATACCTATAACGTGACCATGTTGAGGATCTGATACAAAAAACCAAAATAACCGTTCTACAAGCGTTTTGACATAAACAATATGCTCAAATTAATTTTTTATACTTACATTCCTAGTATAAGTATATCAACGTCGATTAAGTGAAAAACAAAAACACGATGTAAATGATTTACATGCAAAGATACTTTTCTTACCTATATCTTTTATTATGTAGGCACAAAATAGATTGTCATTTCTGTTTTTGTAAATCATACTTTTTATCAAAGCGGTCCCAAAAGATGCTGGTGCGCCGTGCAGTGCTATGAAATCATCCCCGTGTACAGTTGCCGACACGTAGCACTGAGTCCGCTCCAGTGCAGCGTAAGTCGAGACCAGACGGACATAAAATCGTGAAATAAAATGATGGCAATGATCCCGGAATTAGCATAAATTATTATACCTACCGGCCTACTTCTAATTGGGCTTCGATTTTGAATGCCCTTAAACAATTATACGTGAACGTTATTTGAGTAATTGGTGAAATTTAAACATACCTAATTAACTCAGCATAGGTAACATACTTAATCCGAGTTGAAATTCAAGTAAATTGAATTGAACTCGTCGTACGTAGGTACCGTTTAATCTCTATGCAAAAATTTTATCACTATGCATAGGAATAAGACAGATTGGGAGCGTCAATTGCGTGCTTACTTCTTCATTTATTTACACCAAACCAATTCGAGTTAGGGAGAGGTTAATTCGAGTTTAGAGCAACTCGAGTTAGAAAATCGTTTTATACATTCCTATAGGTTTAGGATATAGGTAGGCAGCATAAAAAGTACGTACGCCTGCTCAAATATATACAAGTATATACCTAACTATCTAGATGGATGTCGAATAAAATTATATGTACCTATAACCATTTCATTGATAGAGATTGAACAATTTTGATCTCAAAATTCACGATGAATCCTACAGTAAAATAATTTTAAGTAGGTACTCCTAAGCATATTTCATTCATGTGGTGACGGAGTAAGAATACAATTCACCATCTACTCTCTTGCCCGTGGGTGTCGTAAAAGACGACTAAGGGATATGATATGCAGATATGTAATATTTATGCAAGAAAAGGCAAACTCGATACAAACCCTATATTCCAACACATCTGATCAGAGGAGATGCCGCGCTTGTCCGTCTCTCGGTACGCTTGCGTGCCGCTCCGCGCTCTCTCGATTACGTCACACGTACGCTCCGCGCTGGGTCGATTACGTCACACGTGCGCTCAGGTACGCTGACGATTTTTTCGCGCGCTTTCCAACCGTCGCCGCTAACGGACGAGCCAGTGGCAGTGCAATAACCGCCTTTTTCGAGGCGAACTACATTGGACTGCTCACAGATATCACTAACTGCCTGCGTTCAAAGCAAGGTCAGGTAGTGATATTTGTTTCTGTCTAGTAGATAAAGTTATAGTGGCCCCTTAAGGGCAAAACCAAGTTTCTCTTGGTCCCCGGTGGAAACCTTACGGTGCCAACGAAGCCGGGTGAGGCGAAGCCCCGAATCGCCTGCCGAGCCCCTTAAGGGCGAGGCGCACCTTCGGACGGGGTCGGATCAGTAGACCTTGGGGGTGACCCCTAGTCTACCCCGACTATCACCTTCCCACCCTTCCACCTCCTTCTCCTATTCCCGAGTGCGTAGTTTGGGAGTGCCGGCCCTCACAGGCCGAATATCTTCCCGCCACTCGGGCAGCTAGGGCCCCTCTCGCACATTAAGATCGGCGAAGGGCAAATCACAGCTTAGGGCACACCTAGTTTTTTAAGTACATCCTCCTGACCTAACTCGGTTGGGAGGGAACACAAGTACACATCCCCGGGTTTTCCCCCTGGGGAGTTAGGTATATATAGATACGCGGAAATACAACTCACCCCCCATCATGGCTCTTCAAGCAATAAATATAGACATGCTCCTCGCCGACGAGGAGATTTACTCGCTACTAAAAAGACGGTTCGGGAATATGATTCCCGACCGCCCCGCGACCGCGAGTACCGAGCCCGTATCCGGGCCGGTACACTTCGACTCCCCCGCTTCACCGGACGAGGAACCAATCCCGTCCAACGTAATGGAAACAGAAACGGCCACCGACGACGAAAACGCCGACACGGCGTCGTCGTCCGCCGGCTCAGAGTCCGAGTCCACCTCGGCGGACTCTGAATTCACCGTGGTTAGTTCCCGTAAAAGGGGACGTATGAACCGCGGGAAGGCGCGAAAGGCCGCCAGAATCGACGAGGCGAGCACCTCTGCCGCCAATGACGTCACCCCTCCCACCCCGTCACCAAAGCCACAGGCCGCTGTACAGCAGCCCCCGGCTAAGGTATATAAACCACCCACACCGCCACCACTAGTCATCCGCGACAAGGAAAAGTGCCTTCCTATCTCGGCTTGGTGCAACACCAACCGGGTACAATGCCGCTCGGCCCGGTCAACCGCCGAGGGTATTAAGGTGCAGTTGTCCACTTCGGACGACCACCGTAAGATGACGGCTATGTTACATAGCCAGCATATTCCGTTTCACACATTCACCCTGCCCGAGGAACGTAAACTTCGCGTAGTAATACGCAACGTTCCCGTGGAACTGGGATGTGAGACAGTCAAGGAGGATCTCCTCCAACAAGGACTTCCGGTGATCGAGGTGCACCGAATGATCCGAGGACACACCCGCCAACCATTCGACCTTGTAATGGTCGTCCTTGACCTCACTCAAAAGGGCAAGGACATATTCAACACCACCACGGTGTGCGGCCTCTCCGGCATCGTGGTCGAACCCCCGCGCCGGAAGGGCATGCTTTCGCAATGCCACCGGTGCCAGCTCTACGGCCACTCGGCACGCAACTGCTACGCGAGGCCCAGGTGCGTAAAGTGCCTGGAGGACCACGCTACGGCGGATTGTGCCAGGCCCAAGGCCAACGACCCCACCAAGAGTACCACACCACCATCGTGTGTACTCTGCGGGCAAGTGGGACACCCCGCTAACTACCGTGGCTGCCCACGCGCACCACGGCCGGTTGTGAGGAGGCCACCACCACCCCCACCACAAAGGTACCTTCAGGCACCTAAACCCACACGGAACCCGTGGGTCAATTCTCAAAGCAGGGCGGAATACCCCCCCCTGCCCACCAAATTAGCCACCCCGTCGGCACCCGCGAACGCGACACCGTCGGCAAAGGCCGCTAATAATAATATATATAAACCGCCAACCGTTGGGCAAAAACAGCCACCCGCGGGCCTTCCTAAGCCTCTTCAAGGCAAACCTAGTAACACACACGCGCCAGCCGCTAGCGGTCTAGACCCGGATCTAGACCTAGTGGCCAGATTCGCGTCAATAATAAATATTACAGAAATACGCGTAATCGCAGCGGAACTGCGAAAAAATGAAGGCAATAGCCTCGCGTTACTTAACGTCGCCATGAGGTTCTCACCCGTACTAGAGAGCCTCGGTTCCTTCAGAGCCTAATTATGGATACGTACACACCAGGCAGAGTCAAAACAAGATCACTCCGCGTAGGGTTTTTCAACGCGAACGGTCTCGCTCGCCAGAGAGACGAAATAGGTACATTTCTACAAGACCAGCAGCTTGACCTTTTACTAGTCCAAGAGACTTTTCTTAAACCCTACTCAAGAGACCCTAAAATTGCAAACTACAATTTAGTGCGCAACGATAGGGTCGGTTCTCCCCTAGGTGGGACTCTCATATATTACAAAAGGTCACTGCACTGTACACCCCTAGATCCCCCCGCCATGACGTACATTGAAGCCTCGGTCTGTCGGCTGGCCCTCACCGGCCACCAGCCACTGATTTTAGCATCAGTATACCTTTCCCCTCCTAATGGGGACACACCAAAAGAGTTGCTTGAGAGTGATCTCCAAGCTCTCTTAAAACTCGGCGACGCCGTCATTATCGCAGGCGATCTAAACGCCAAAAGTAAGTCGTGGAATAGCCACACCAACAACCGCAGGGGACTGGCCCTCGAGACTTACGCAGATCGGCTCGGGTTCGACATCATAGCCCCAATGGAGCCGACTCACTTCCCTCACACAGTCGGGCACAGGCCCGACGTATTAGATATAGCCCTATTAAAGAACATAAACCTCCGTTTATGTCTAATAGAGGTAATTCACGAGCTTAACTCGGATCACCGCCCGGTGGTCATTGACTTCGCCCCCCGATACGGCCCCTCAGGCCTCACAACTGAGAAAGTGTGCACAGACTGGGAGTGACTGAAGGCTAAACTCCAGTCTCCCTCCTCGTCGGCTCATCTTGACAGTATATGTAATACATTGAACAATAAAGAGGACATCGAATCCGCGATCGACGCCCTCACCGGTCACGTACAATCGTTAGTTAACGATTGTTCACGGAGAGTGCCTGACACGAGCAATCGTAGAAGGTGCTTACCCGCTGACGTCCGCGACCTACTGAGGCGTAAGAACGCAGCCATAAGAGCCTACGACCGCTTCCCCTGCGAAGATAACCGCTATCATATGCGGTCACTGCAGAGGGCGGTTAAAACGGCTATAAATGAGTTTAGACAAAACGAATGGGACGCCACCCTAAGCGAACTGGAGCCTTCGCACCAGGCTTACTGGCGGCTAGCCCGTTCTTTCAAAAAGGATACGGTGTCCACCATGCCACCCTTAAACCGCCCCAATCAACCGCCGGCGTTCGATGACGATGAAAAGTCTGAATGTCTGGCGGCCGACCTTGAGCAGCAATGTACGTCGAGTACACAACACACAGACGCGCGACACACCGACACCGTTAACAGCGAAGTGGAACGATGTACATCGCGTACGCGTACCGCAGACGCTGAGCCACAAGAGCCTATACCAACAGCGACAGTGGAGGAGGTTCAGTCGATCGTTAGAGGTCTCCACCCTAGGAAATCCCCCGGTTCGGACGGTATTTCTAATAGAGTTATTAAACTCTTCTCTCATTCACTATTATTAATATTAACAGCAATTATTAACGCCGCATTAGTCAATTACATATTTCCTAAACAATGGAAAAAAGCCGTGGTAATAGGTATACCTAAACCCGGCAAGCGACGTACCGAACCGTCATCATATCGCCCGATTAGCTTATTAAACAGTTTAGGTAAAATTTATGAGCGCGTACTACTTAGTAGGCTAAGAAAGTGCGCTGAGGAAAACAACCTCATCCCGCCGATTCAGTTCGGCTTTCGCACGCAACACTCTTGCGTTCAGCAAGTACATCGAATAGTCGAGTATACAAGTTATAATTTTTTTTTTTTTTGTGTGTATTTAGCTGTTGGTCGCAGATGACCTTGACAGCTTAACGCGGGCAATGGGCGAGCGGAAGGCTCTCAACCCGGTAAGTAAGTTAAGCGAACATCGCCCGAGGGCTCCCCCTGTGGGGAACGGACCTCGCCTCGGGGCGTCGCTGAAAGCAAAGTGGGCGTGGCCACGTTTAGGTTAATGATTTTTACGCGGTGCGGTTTTCGACCTCGTCGGCGAGGCCGATACCGCGCAGTTTTATGTGTTACAAGTTATAAACTGCAACGCGGTTTATATACGGGTATGCTTCTATTTGATGTAGAAAAAGCGTTTGACAAAGTCTGGCATAACGGCCTTATTTTCAAGAAAATAAAGCTTAAAATCCCCCACTACTTAGTTATGATAGGGACTTCCTACTCGAGCGTAGCTTTCGCTACAGAGTGGAAGGTACTTTATCAGCACCGCACAAACTAGAAGCCGGCGTCCCCCAGGGATCGGTGCTCTCTCCAATTCTCTTCTCGCTGTTCACCAGCAACATACCCCAACATAGTAGAATTCAAACAGCATTATTCGCTGACGACACTGCCATCTTCTATGCAGGTCAATCTCCCTCAACAGTGACAACCGTCCTCCAAACTGCGGCTACCGCCCTAGCCAAATGGACTAGGAAATGGAGAATCGGTATAAACCCCACCAAAAGCCAGGCGATCATATTTCATAAGGGGATAGATCGCCGCTACCCAATGGCTGAATATCCACAGATAAAGATGTTCGACCAACCCATCCCCTGGACAAGGGAGGTCAAATATCTGGGTGTGACCTTGGACAGACGACTGACCTTCGGTCCTCACATAGGGCGAGTCCGCGCGCGCGCAGCCCTAGTGCTAGGATGGTTACGCAGCTTAGTACACGCAAAGTCTAAGCTATCTCTCCGTAATAAAGTTAGATTATACACCGCTTGTATACGTCCTATCATGACGTATGCAAGTGTAGTGTTTACACAAGCGAAGCCACGCAGGCTACATCGGCTACAGGCATTACAGAATAGGTTCATGCGCCGAGCGACGGGAGCACCGTGGTACATGCGCAATGTGGATCTTCACATAGATCTTGGCTTGCCGACCATCAGGCAATTCATGAAACAGTGCTCCCGCCGCTACTTCGACTCTGCCGCGACACACCCGAACCCATTAGTGGTAAGGGCGGCTTCTTACATCCCCTCTAAAATGTCCGCGATTAAACAACCGCGACTAATACTCGACGAACCCGACGACACTATTACGCTCGCCCAGACTGAGGCATACACAGCCCGCGCGGCCTTGACAAATAGTAGTAAATATCCACGCTACCGCCCCCGCCGACGGGGAAGGAAGACGTGTCGCGTTAAAATCATAAACGTGGGAGTGCCCACTTTGCCAGCGACCGCCCGAGCCGAGGTCCGTACCCCACAGGGGGTGCCCTCGGGATGGGTCGCTTAACTTAAGCGGGTTGAGAGCCTTCAGCGCTCACCCACCAGTCCGGGTAAAGTTGTCACAGCCATCTGAGGCTAACAACTAAGTCACACAAAAAAAAAAAAAAAAAAACATCTGATCAGCGCGGTATAGTAGGTTAATTTCTCTCCCAATGTACAAGGTCACTGTACTGTACTGCACGTACGTACGCAACTCATAAAAAAAATAGGTACCTAATTATGACGGTTTGTGTATTCAAATGGTGTCACAACACATTTGAAAAGCATAATAAGTGTATTAACATTACTTTTAAAGTATTTCGACGATTTATGTTAATAAAAACAAATTTTGATTTCCTAATTTGCATACCTTTTTTTTTACGGTCGGCACACTCCTCGCCCGGCTCCGTCCGCAGCGACAGAGGGGCGTAAGCACGCACACCCGTAACCCACTCACCACACGTCGCCTTCGTCGTTGGGCCGACCACAGGAGCAGGGTGACTTGTCGTCAGTGGTCGGCCTGACGGAATACCATCTCCTCGACCGACGCCAGCCCGTTCAGGGAGGACGTCGGTCTCTCTTCACGCGGTCGGGCCTCTCGGCGGGTGACGGACTAACTCCACGGTCCAGGCACCCGTGGCCTCAGCTAGGGCGGCATCAGCCGCAGATACTCGCGCCTGCGCCGCCCCAGTCGCCCGTGGCGGTTCGCGTCGCCGAGGAGACGTTCCTCGCGCATGCGCTGCGCCGCCTCCTTCCACGAGACTACCTACTGCCTCGCAGAAGGCTGCGACCGTGTCCTAGTTCCTGACGCTGTCGAGCATCCAACATCAGGTCCATGTACCATGTTGGGCACACTGGTTAGCAAAGTGTTATGATTCATACCTATTCCTGCAGAAGTCGGTAATCTGAGTGCCTAATAGTAACGTATTATTAATATAACGTCCATATACATTACGGCCCGTAGTTAAAAATACTTCACGACATAACTACTGTAACACATTGTAGGTACCTCGGCAGAACTGAGTTTAAATAAAGACAGAACTATGTATCTATTTAGTTGATAGGTATCTAACCTAACTTAACAAGTAAGAACGTTTGTCCGTTAAGTCTTTTATACGCGCCAAATCGTTAAATATTTTAAAACAAAGTCCTCCGGTGGGTGTCTGTCTATTCGCGATAAACTCAAAAATACTACACAGATTTTATGATATTTTCACCAATAGCTAGAGTAATTCTTGACGAAAGTTTAGGTACCTATATCATTTGTTAGTTTGTATTTTATATTGTAGGAGTCATCGCAAAAATAATGGGAGCGACTGATGCGATCGCCGCGCCGTGCCATCGGTGCCCCTGTCCCCCTTCCCTGCTCCCGTTCGTCATACCGTCTTGCCTATTTATAAATTATTTAACTATTAGCTATTAGACTTGAGTTATACTACGCAAAATAAGTTATAGATATCATAGCGACAGTGATGTAAAAATACAATTTATTGTGATAAAATATTAGGTAGGCAGAGGTTTCACTGGTAAAAAACTTAATAAAGAATTTAGTACATTTTGCTAAGATTTATACTTTCTTACTACTGTTTCTCCAATATTCTCGAGAGGTTTTTTATAATAGTGCTATCTAGTAAATTGTACTAATATAACAACAAAAGTAAAACCGTAATCAATAGCAATATGGCATAAGTACCTACCTAAAAATATTAGGTAGCGGTACAATATACATATTTTGGAATACAATATTTTTTTATACAGAAAATATAAACAAAAATCGAATGATCTAAATTCAGTTTTTGGCACAACATAATAACTACACTTGTATTATTCCCAATCACATTACGCTTAACTTTCTAGTCTCATGAGTAAAATTGTCATAGTATGTTTGCCAATTGACTTGCGTAACCTATAATAAGATGAATATTTTATCGGAAGAGTTGATTTGGAAGATCAACTGCTCAAATCCATGATTACAGCATTCATAATATTACTTTTGACTTAATATTTACAATAGCGCCATCTATTGATTTTTGTAAAAACCTGTATCAAAGGGATCTTAAATTTAACGAAAAGTATATTCTTATATAGTTCAATAAAGTAAAGTATTAACTATATATTTAAAAGATGGCGTTCTGTATTCTAAAAAGTATTCTTTAAGTTAAAATTCTTCCTTGTATTTTAAATTACATATATATTATTTATGTAATTTAAAATGCAAGGATGAATTTTTACTTAAAGAATACTTTTATATGTATTGAATTGAAATTTAATATGTATTGAAAAAAAAAAGAAATAGATGATTATGATAAATAACCATTTTTAGCTATCATAACTCGTTTTTAATCGACTTCTAAAAAAGGAGGAGGTACTCAATTCGAATGTTTGTATTTTTTTATGTTATTTCGTGCATAACTCCTTCGCTTTTTTTATGGGTGGGCTATGGTAAGCGCACACGCGGTCCATTCCGTCCGGGGCGATGAAAGGACGGCGCGCGGGCCCATAACCCACCCGTACCCACGTCGCCTCGTTGTTCGGCCGACCACCGGAGCAGGGTTGTCGTCAGTGGTCAAATAACTCCGTCGCTTGCCAATCAAATTGAAAAAATCTTTTTTGTTGGAAAGAGGGAATGTTAAATAACATAAAATTTATTGTATCAACTGCCTTGTGTGGTGACGTCTTAAGAAAACAGGGTCGAAATTTCTTCCTTTGTCATAGGAGTAGTAACTGTCTAATGTAACACCAGGGGAATAGGAGAGTAATTTTCTCCAGTGGTAAGGGTTATATTCAATAGTGGACTATAGGTTAGCAAATGAATAGATAGGATAGGATGATATTTGATTAATTTAGTTGGATTTTTCATTGTCATGATAAATGACTGTTACGTTATTCCAACTGCAAGACTTGCAAGACTTGCGAGACTCTTGCTGTAATACCAAGACCAAGACTCGAGTGTGCAATACCAAGACCAAGACGAGACCAGGTGTGCTGTTGCAAGACCAAGACTGGTCCAAGTCTCGTCTTGGTCTTGCATTTGGGCAACACCAACCACGCTGGTCAGACGTGTTGGCATATAGTTAGTATCGAGTTTTCCTTCTCTTGCATAGATGTTATGTGCATGTTATATCCCTTAGTCACGGTAATATAATCTACCAGTAATCCAATTTCATACAAACAGACGAAACGCGAGCTATACCTACGCGCCTCGATCTCGGCATGCGCTCGGCATGCAGACAGTCGCGACTGTGCTGCAGTGACGAACGAACGGTGTGTTGTTTTTTTAACAATAACTGCGCGAATTTTTCACTAAAATACATAATTATACACATATTTAATATGACAAGTAGGGTATATTGTGTTGTTTTTGGTTGCATGAATTCGTCAATAACGAATCCAGAGATAACTTTTTTTAGATTACCTGCAAACTCTGAAATCTTACCTATTATAAAATAATTTTACTTACTAGTAGTTAGGTACATAATGTGTGTTGTTTTAATGTATAAGTATTTCCTTTTATCTCCCGAAAAAAAGTTGTCTGGATTAATAAATAAAGTGAATAAAGTGATTGACACGAGTGAAATAGGTAGTTTAGGCGGTTCATGAATCATGTTACGGTACGCTTGTGTTAAAACTCATAATGTGTTTTGTTTTGTTAGTTTATATAATTCAAAGTAAAGACGTGGTATTTTATTATTAATAATAATAGATGTTTATTGTACTGTGTGTATGAATAGTACTAGAAAAAATAATTTGACCGTCTGTCTGTCACTAGATAATTTAAATTTATACACCGATTTGTTATTTAAACATAAACATGTTTTTTTTTAATTAAAACTACCAATCAAAAATCAACACGCATTCTTATTGAACACTTCCTATTCAATTCACAAAGTATTTTATTTGTTTATATAAGAAAAGTATATACAAAACTAAATGGAAACACAAAGTAGGCAAATGTAATTAAAATGCTGGAGGCGGGCAGCCCTATCACATGTTTACGTTTAGGCATTTAATTCAAGGTTACAGCCGAGATACATTACTGGATAGATGACTATACTGTGTCAGTGGGCTTAGCACGAATATTTCTGTTAAAGTATTCGGATCGTTATCGAGACCAATTTGTATGGGATTTGGAGCAGCGCCTCTATCGGGCGATAGAGGTACTATACCAAATCCATAGAAATCGGTTTCGATAACATTACTTTGAAGGAAATTTCGCACCAAGACCATTGGTTTACTAGTGTTATTTAGAAATGTGTGGTGACGGAGTGGGAGTAGGAATTTGAATTAACTCTTCGAAGGCGATCGTAAAGGGCGAGAGTGAGATGGCATAACGTTTTTACAATAAACTACCTAAAAATATCCGAGACATGCCAATTAACATGTTTAAAAAGAGTAGAGTTTGTAGCAAAGGCTATTACAAAATTTCGGATTATTTAGATGATAATACCGAGTGGTTATGAGCAGCTCCTCATTCAGCAATAGGGAATATGCATGATATTTTTTTAGTAGTAGCTAGTAGTTAACTCGTGATCGGGTGCTGCTTGTGGGATCTGGTCCAGCCATATTTTCTTCCTTTAATTTTTTTTTGTCTTGTACTAAATTTTGAAAATTTATACATATATACAATTTCGAAGGGCATCACACTGGAGCTAATACCATATATGTTGTACGAAGCATAACATTATGTATATTTAAAAGATTAAAGAAAGAAAGACTGTCCGCTGAGTTTCTTGCCGGATCTTCTCAGTTTATGGCCGCGTTCCGATCTGGTGGTAGATTATTGTATTGTGTTCAAACGTTGTGTAACTTGACAACATGTAAGTGCCCTTAAGGGGCCTATGCAGGATAAATGATTTGATTTGATAACTGCAGGTGAAAGGATACTCGAAATAGAAGCCGATAAAAGTCCGTCTTGCCAGCATAGGTTACCATGACATTTTAAATCCCATTTTGGTGGAAGTCTGTACTCTACACCTATGACGTATATGGGATGAAGACGACGATGAAAAATAAGAGAAGAGTAAGAATATAATTCACCATCCCCCTTCGTACACGAGGGTGTCGTAAAAGACGAGTGGGGTATTACAACACGCTGATAACATCTATATAATTTCTGTCCCATTGTGGAGCAGCCTATTAATGGGACGTATATAAGCCGTAAGGGGAACTATAATGTATAGTATCGTTTATTTAAGACATGTTTAACTTCATGATCTCTGGTCATACATGTCACTTTACTGTCCTCGGCTGTAGGCAGACGACTATCGACAATGTGGTCCTATCCCTACAATACCTACTCGCATTCCGTAGTAGGGATGTGAAAAAATAATCGATTTTTATAAAAATCGATTATTTTTTAATAATCGATTTTTATAAAAATCGATCGATTTTTATAAAAATCGATTATTAATCGATTTTTTTTTGTAATAATTGATTTTTAGAATCGATTATGAAAATGAGAAAAATCGATTATTAATCGATTTTTTACTATTCGAAATTAAGCGATTATTCATGGCCAGATAGCCTAAAAAAAAAAGTATACTATACTACAAAATAAAGCTCACACTTCCTAAAAAAAAGGTCATCAGAATCGTTTTTTTCATACTATATTAGAAAATAAAGCTTACATTTCCTAAAAAAAAAGGTCATCACAATCCTCTTAGCAAAAAAAATCTAAAATCGATTACTTTTTTTTTTAAATTGATTATTTTATAATCGATTTATTTTAACGAACTAAAAATCGATTATTTTCCCTCCAGGTCACATTCCCTATTCCGTAGTCGTCTTTTACCATATACTATAAAAAGTAAGTGGTGGTTACCATCGTAGTGTTAAAAAAACATTAATTAAACACTCAGCCTTTTGATGAGAATGTTAAAAGGTCATGTAGCGCCTTTGATTTTTTTTTCATTATTTTAGTGTTTTACAATGTTATCTATACCAATAAATAAAATTGGAGTGTCTGTTTGTAATGTCAAAATTATAGGCTTTTTTCATACTCACACGGTTCCGTGTGGTGACGGAGTAAGAATACAATTCACCGCCCCCTATCTTACCCGTGGGTGATCGTACGAGACGACTAAGGGATATTAAACGCATATAACATCTATGCGAGAGAAGGAAAACTCGAAATAAAACCCTATACCAACACGTCTGACCAGCGTGGTATAGTAGGTCAATTACCCTTCCGTTATGAAGGAGGCCCGAGCCCAACAGCGGGACGTATGTGGGCTGAGATGATGATGATGACACGGTTATTTGCACTATACATATGCCTAAAATACACTTTATATTTTTTTGTCTGTCTGTCTGTCTGTTTGTTCCGGGTAATCTTTAAAACGTCTGGACCGATTTCAAAAATTCTTCCACCAATGGAAAGCTATAATATCAAGGAGTAACCTAGGCTATAATTTATCCCGGTATTCCCACGGGAACGGGAACTACGCAGGAAAGACGACTGAAACCGAAGCGAAGCGAGGGCGGGTTGCTATGGTGGTTGGTTGGTATGGTATTGAATAATTTTGCGGATATTTTAAGTAGTATAATGCAGCTAAAATGCTAAAATGTAGTGAATAACATATAATAGTGAATTGCGTGCATTCTCATATTCTCTCTGGGAAAATTGCCAGAGGAATCATAATTTGGTTGTCAGCACCTAAGCAATGATAACGATTATGACTAAAGACTTAGAATATTATAACTCGACACTGGCACCAATAGCTCAGTTATGTAGCTTGTTGCCATTAAACAAGGAGAAAAAGAATTAAACACTCGGTAGCTTTTAAAACCCCTTTGACTTTATTTATTGCATTAACTAAAGATTAGTTTATTTAAAACCTGTATATATAACATTTATAAATATTTTATAGTATATATTTATATATAAACTTCTTTATTAGCCGGCAGACAGTGTGTCGTCGTCAGCTGTTTATAATAATTGTAAGAATTTCGCGGTGTTCTCGTTAAATTGGCCGACTGATAATCCACCTCGCATAGTCCAAAATGTTCCCTGAAATTGTAATAGTGTCTTAACATTAAAAGAATGTAAACATAGGGTAACTGTGACTTTACGAAAGCAATACCTATACTTTAGAGGGAACGGTCAAGCAACCCCCGAAAACTGTTGTAAACGGTTAAATTGCATAATTTTTAATGAAAACAACAACATAAAACAGTAAAATTATAGATTTTACACATATTCATTTGAATAAAATAATTAAATAATAATTCGACAGATTTAAGCAATTTCAAAGGCTATTTGATAAATTGTTTCGAAGACCTTAGCTTACAAAGTGAGGTTTTATAGTGAAAACATTGAACTGTCAAGCTACCTGTGAAATACAGTCATTAAAAATGTCCTATTGTATAGGTAAATTATGAATACAAGGATGTTGCAGAGAAATGCATAGTCTAAAGCAATTTCCTAGGTAATTTAACAGCACGATACGAACTCCATTTTGTTTCTGTGGGTTTTACACCATCAAAGTATTCGTATAGTTATCGAGACCAATTTTAAATGGGATTTGGAGCAGCGCCTCTATCGGACGATAGAGGTACCGTTTCAAATCCATATAAATTGGTCCGTGTCCGGTCCCGCAAATAAGCGTGCTAAGCCCACTAATTCGGTTCGTCCATTTGACAAAAGAATCAAAGTTCATACAGCCAATTCTTAATATTATACAATTTCTTCAAAAATTCTTCATATTTATTTAGTTTCATAACTTGTTAAGATTCATTGTCTGTTAGCACTCATTGACTTTAATACAGATTAAAATAACTTGATAAAATCGTACAATATTAAACAGAAAAAGTGCTATAAGTGAACAAGAAACTTCTACGAAAACACTTTAATAGAATTCAACGCTATTACCTACTGTTGGTGTCAACTTGACTCACTAACAAAATTCCGTTGAACATTTTTTTTATAGTAGGCTATGTTCTGGACACACCCTGCCCAATCTGTCTACGGACGGCATGCAGCCCTATAACCTACCGTATTCCCTCCCCATCGCCATTGGGCCAACCACTGGTACCGACTTCTTGACATCCCTAGCCGGCCCGGCAGATTACGCTTTCGGGTACCGTCTCCTTCGATCCCCTGGCAACAAGGCACTATTGCCGGGGTGTCGCTCTCACGTGGTCGGACTCTCTACGGGGGGCGGACTATTCCCCGGTCCGTCCACCCGCGACCTCGGCAAAATATGTTTAAAACTAAAGAATTATGTAAATGTGTAATAGCAGCCGAAATCCAAAACTAAAAAAACAAAGAAAATTTAAATGATTATTACTTACGAGAATCCATTTAACCATTCAAAATTATCCACCAAGCTCCAATGAATGTACCCAAGCACTGAGCATTTGTCCTCAGTTATGGCGGCGTGTAGCGCTCTTAAATATGATTCCATATACCGCACACGTTTCACATCGTGTAAACCCGGTTTTGTGGGGACGCCATTCTCAGTTATTATAATTAAAGGATTGTCGTAAGTTGTTTTGATCCAATTCAAAATTTTCCTGAAGCCCCAAGGTACAACCTGCAAAGGAAATACGTAGTTGGGCTAAAGAATTATGTAACCAGGTACTATTTTACCGCTTTAGTGAAATAATCCCGTTACCGCCTAGCTGTGGCCCTGGTATTGCAAAGGTCCATGTGCGACAGTACCACTTACCATCAGGTGTGACGTTGGCTTGTTTGCCACCATCATAGAAAAATTGAGAATTTGCAGTTGTGCACAGATTTAAAAATACTAGTGATCGCCGAGTGGTCGAAATTCAGCCTTAATTCATTTAAATTATTTTTTCTGCTATACGATTTTCTTTTAATTCTATTTATGTATAATTGTATATTGAGCAAGTTGTATTTCACTAATAACTAATATATCAATGTACAAATGTCTATTACACATTGTCATCATAATTATGATTGTTTGACATTCAGTTCGACCAGAGATTTTAACCGTAAACAAAAGTGTATAAGCGTTGATGTGTGTGTGTGTGTGTGTGTGTAGCGATTGCATGGTAGTGTGCGTAATGCGTTTTTTAATTAATTTAATGTATTTGTAATCCATTATTATTTGAAATTTCACTTCTCCTCATTATACACTTCAACTGTGCCAAATTTTATACTTGTCCATCCATGTAATATTCGTAAAAAGGGGTACAAATTTTGGCTTCACGCATTAATATATAGAAGAAGATAAGATATTAGAATATTTTTTTTACATATGGTCTTCAAAAAAGAAAGAATATTTAAAAATTAATACGAGTATTTTCTAAAACATTAGTAAATAGATAATTATTAATCCTTACTTAATATTATAAATGCGAAAGTAAGTTCGTTACGCTTTCACGCTTAAACCACCAAACCGATTTCAAAAATTCTTTCACCAATGAAAAGCTATAAAATCAGGGAGTAACATAGGCTATATTTTATCCCGGTATTCCCGCAGGAACGGGAACTACTCGAGTAGGGCGACTGAAACCGAAGCGAAGCGAGAGCGGGTTGCTAGTAAATAATAAGTACGGAATAAGAATATAATTCACTACTCACTATCTGACCTTAACCTAACTTAGAGATTAAACATGCATATAACGGGAGCACACTAAAACAGGAGAAGAAAATCTCAAAATAACATTAAAGGTCCGATCCCAACAGTGGGACGTATATGGACTGAGACGATGATGAATGAAATTTGTAACAATTTATCTATTTTTAAACAATATTATCTTATGAATCTAGCATTTACAGTCTTTGTGCAATTAAGATAAAGGAAAATCACTTTCAAAGAATTGTTATCCTGCCGACAACAATTCTTTGTACATTCAAATAAATAAATTACATGGACATTATAATTATATTAACTATGGTCCTTAAAAAATACCTTGATTAGCTAGATCTCTGTGATGCCCCGTCCACATGTTGGCCGAGTGTAGGCGAGCGATGGCCAACGCCAACGTGTGTACACCCCATTTGCCTTAGTTGGCCAACGCTCGCCGTCGCTCGCCTAATTGGCCGAATGAATACAAGCGCCAACGTGTGGACAGCTGATTTGTCTTCACTCGCCGTCGTTCGTGACCACTTGCCTCACTTCGCCTCTGTGTCGGTTTTTGTCACAGAAAAATTAATAAGATAGAACGGCCATGTGGGCGGGGCAAGCGTGCCACAATTGCGATCAAACGGTCTTAATATTGACAAAATTCGTTTTACCGGTTCTTAGTTGCGCTCATATAGTAACCTTGAACGAAGCTCCGACAAAAAAGAGAAATATGCCGTCTTGCGCTGTTACAACGTGTCGAAAAAGAAGTCTGTTGTGTATTTATAGTCTAAGAAGGCATTTCTTTTCATCGTTAAGTCCATAAACTTATTAATTCAGTGATATTTCTTAATTTTATGATAGTATTATGTCGTATGTAAGCAACAATTATAAAATAACAAAAAGAGTCAAACATTATACATCGTTTGCCATACATGGATATCACTTTTTATTAGTCCAGCAACCGCGCAATGTACTGCGTTCAATGCGATATCACTAAGAACCGCCTTAGTAGCGTGGTAGTATACGTTTTCATTCAAAACATTGACGTTGAGCCACACGTATCGATAGTGTTGTCCAACATACTATAAGTTATCGATTTCAATAATTAGCTATGTGTTAATTTTATCATAATTATTAATAAATATTTTTAACACTTTTAATTTAGTGATCATTTTATATAATTATATTAACAATATTTAAATAGGTATTTAAAAATCAATTATTCTGGTATACATTACCTACTTAATTTATCTTGTATATCTATAGTACATTCTTGTATATCTTCCGTGTGGTGACGGAGTAAGAATACAATTCACCACTCCTTATCTTGCCCGTGGATGTCGTAAGAGACGACTATGGGATATAATATGCGCATAACATCTGTGCAAGAGAGGGAAAACTTGAAATGAAAGCCTATACTAACATGTCTGACCAGCATGGTATAGTAGGTCAAATTCCCTCCCATTGTGGAAGAGGCCCGAGCTCAACAGTGGGACGTATGTGGGCTGCGATGATGATGATGATGATCTATAGTACAAACTTCACAGTGCTCATTAGCACTCTTTAGCAATTAATAAATAAAAATAACAAAATAATAGTAATAAAATATCTATGTTCGGGACCAATCAGATCTTACATTTCATTAGAAGTTTAATATTTTATTGTAAATACATTTTAATTTTAGATGCCCACGAAGTCCAAGTATTAGAAAACTATGGATTAAGGCAACTGGTAGTTAACTAAATACCAACTAAATCTAGCACAATTTGTTCACAACATTTTGCAGAATACAAAAATAATGGTAAAGTGATCAAATATTATTGTATTTCATTTTTATTGGCAAACTAAATGTTTAATTAAGTAGGTATTTAGTTGTCGTACAAAATAATTGTTCTATTCTTCCTTAAAATGGAATAATTTATGATAACAATGAATTTCTTGAGACTGGTCATTTATTACTAGTTATTATATATAAGTGTTGATTTCTAACTTTTCATAAGTGTTTAATTTTTATTCCAAGTAATGTTGACATTGATAGTCATCATTTAGGCTCATATACGTTCCACTGCTGGGCTCGAGCCTCCTCCGCAATAATAGGCAAATTTACCTTACTATACTATACTAGTCAGACAGGTTAGTATAGAGTTTTTTTTTGAGTTTTTCTTCTCTTGCATAGATGTTATATGTTTACTATATCTCTTAGTTATATCAATATATTAGGATGGGACATCCGCGGGTAAGATACGGAGTGGTGATTGGTATTCTTATTCCGTCACCACACGGATAATGTTAGTACATTTTTGTTTACAATAAACAAAAATGTACTACCAAGTAGCAGTATATCAAAAAAATTAAATAACAGCTTTGTTTTTAAGTTAAATAATAACACCAATAAAGATAAACTGAATTTCAATAAACAATAACATTTTAACATATTTTAAGAATGATATCTGATGCTTACGCGAGCATTACATATTGTAAATAAAACTACTTATACTGATTATATCGCGTTTATATTTGGTTTAGGATTGCCCGAAGTTTCGAATACTTTACACCATTCATGGTCACGGGCGGTCTAAGATGTCTGACGTCCAAACAAGTCAACGTTATTACAGACGTCCATGGCCCCTGTCGCAGAGACCGTGTGAAATCACCCACAGTTGAGCGCCTCCATGCAGTACTACCTTATGTGAAAGGAGTCGCTGCCAAGATTATAATAATAATAATAATAATAAGTTTATTGATCTCAAAAACAGGTTACAATTATTTTTCCACAATTTAAATATATACTTAGATGACCTACAATCTTATTCTATTACAATAGTGGAAAAGGTCGCCTGTACCCTATGCTAGTTAAAAAACTGTATTACAAGGTACAGGGCCTTCCGCATGTTTAGTGAACAATTTTAGGCTTAGCGTGTGTATCGACCATAACTTTCAATATTCCATTAATTGTATGGGAAAAAATAAATAACAAAATGAATTTAAATAAATTAAAAAACAAAAGCAATTAAACTTATTTAGTATTAACACTATAGTGTGTGTGGAGTTAATTATAATGTGTTTATATATAGTCTAGTTTGTATATAGTGTGTGTGTGTGCGCGTGTGTGTGTGTGTGTGTGTGCGCGTGTGTGTGTGTGTGTGTGTATATGTGTGTGTGTGTGTGTATATATGTGTGTGTGTGTGTGTGTGTGTATGCGCGTGCGCGCGTGTGTGTGTGTGTGTGTGTGTGTGTGTGTGGGTGCGTGTGTGTGTGTGTGTGTGTGTGTGCATACGTGCGTGTGCATGTGGTCATCGGCGCGTCGGGGCGGCTGCGTGTATGTGTAAGTATGTTATTGAATTATATGTAAGAGTTGTTCAGTTTCCTCATAACTTAGTTTTTGTAAATATTCAGATAACTTTGCTTTGCATTTAGTTGTCGTTAGTGAGTAAATATCTATTAACTTATTAATTTTATTGTATAGATAAGGACCAATGAAATTAGAAAATTTTCTACTGAATATGGTTTTGCACTGTGAATGATTGTAACACACCATGTACTTTCTTCGTTTGTTAAGTACTTCTGGATTGTAAGACAGTTTGCTATGCTGTAGCAAGATGATTTTCCAAATGAATAATTGTCTTACGGTTAGGACTCCACAGGTTTGATATAAAAGTACGGTTGGGTAGTAAATAGGTTTAGAAATGCTAACTTTAAGAACAGCACGCTGGGCAACTTCTAAAGACTTAATTGTGGTCTTCGAGGTACCTCCCCAAGAAGTAATGCAGTAGGTTAGGAGTGACTGACACAATGCAAGATATATTTGTTTTATCAAATACGTTTCAGCAATGTACCTGAGATTTCTGAATACATAAATCAGTTTGCGCACCCTACTGCACAAGATTTTAATGTGTTCTTTAAAGTTCAGGCAGCTATCTAATGTAACACCTAGGTATTTTATTGTATCAACACGTTCTAGTGATGGGCAATTACAGCTACCTTTGGAGTAACATTCATGCGATGTAATATTATGTATATTGGAGAATGCAGTGCCACCCTTTATACTAAAACAAATATATTTGGTTTTATCTATATTTAAGGTCAGGATATTATCCTGTAGCCAACTCCTAACTGAATCAAACCCATCTTGGGCAGCGTTAAAAACTTCATCCCAGGTATTGCCGATAAAAACAAGAGCTGTGTCGTCAGCGAAAGAAATGATCTTACCAAGGGTGAGTTTCAATTTTGTGAGCTCGTTTATATACACGAGAAAGAGGGTAGGGCCTAAGACACTGCCCTGTGGAACGCCGTGAGTGACAGGAAGGTAGGTACACATTGAAATCTACCAGAGAGATAGCTTTTTAACAGCTCAAATTGCATTCCCCTGATGCCGAGTTTTTCGAGTTTTTTTAGTAAGATGGAGACAGAGATGGTATCAAATGCCTTTGCAAGGTCTAGAAAAATTGTTAGACATTTTTTTTTATTTGACATATTTAAACTTAAGTAGCTTACGAGCCTATTAACAGCTTGCTCAGTGCTTTTTCCATGCCGAAAACCGTATTGGTTATCGGATAACATTTTATTGTTTTCTAGATAATTGATTAGCCTTGTATTAATAATTTTTTCTAATATCTTTGAGATTGCCGGTAAAATAGATATAGGTCTATAATTACAGATACGATCTCTGTCTCCACTTTTATAAATAGGGCTTACTTCTGACATTTTTAGTGCATCTGGGAATATCCCAGATTTGAGGCAATCGTTAAAGATTTTAGTTAAAGGTTGTACTAGAACTTGCTTGTGTTTTTTCAGAAAATTGCAACTAATTTTGTCAGCTCCTGGTGCACAATCTGTCTTTAAGCTGGTAATAATGTTGTCTACTTCGTTTACATCTGTGTCCAGCAGTACAAAGGAGTTTAGATTGCTTGTGTCATTAGACTTTATTGTGTGAGAGGTTTTTGAGTGCCTGTGTGTCAGTGATTTCTGTTGGTGAATTTTGCTTGCTAGTGAACTGCCCACATTAATGAAGTATTTATTAGCTTCCATTAGTGACTGTTCGGGTGTAGTATTAGTTGTTAGAAGTTGTTTAGCATGTTGTGTTGTTTGTGTAATATTTGTTGCCTTTTTAATAACTTTCCATAATTCATTATTATTTTTTGCGTTTTTAATTTCAGCTCGTTCGTATGATTCTTTTACTTTTTTTATTAAATTGTTACAGAAATTCCTGTACCGTTTATAGGTGATATTTAATACTGCATTGTCAGGTGTAGAGGTGGTTCTTTGATGTAATTTGTCCCTATTTTGTAAGCATCGTAGCAAACCTGGCGTTATCCACGGCTTTATTATTTTTTTGCGTCGTGGAAGAGAAATTATTTTAGTGTTACTTTCTATTATATCCTTTAAAGTTTTTGTAAAATAGTTCAAGCTAGTATTTGGGTTCTCCAAGCACAGCATTTCACTGAAGTCTATTTCTGAAATTTCTCGTTCAATATTTGGATGATTAATTTTAGTTATCGTCGAGGTACTGAAATGACGGGTATTTTTTTGTTTCATATTTAATAACACCGGGTAATGGTCCGTTAGTGTTGCTTGAAGGACTAAAGTAACAGATGGGTAATTTGATTTTAGGAGGACGTGGTCAAGACACGTAGCACTTTTGGGTCGCGTGATTAAGCAGTGGGCAGGTAAAAGACCATGAGTGGCTGCTAATGTGAGATATCGTTCTCCATTGCCATCAATATTGTTTGGGCATAGTGAAATGTTCAGGTCACCCATGATTATAACATTAGCAAATGATGATAGGCTGTGTAAAATTTTGTCTAGAGAGGAGAGGAATGGATCTATGTTATTATAAGATGGTGATCTATATAACGCTAAAATGGCCGTTTGATTTTCCAAAGTGGCTATTATGGAGTTACACTCGAGTAAGTTTGGTTCCTTTATGGTTATTTTGAGTTGTTCTTTGTAGTAGACAACTACTCCATCATTTTGTTTGTAATTAAGAGTAGTTCATGCATGGCAATATCCAGTTAGGACTGGTATAGCAGATGTGCATGGAAGCCAGCATTCCGTCAGAATAATTATATCGCAATTAAGTTTTAACCGAGCTAAAAGAACTTCTAAGCCAGACATGTTACAATTTATGCTACGTATGTTTTGCGTCATACAAAGCAAGCGTTTTGGAGTCGCTGGTATGATTTTATGACATACCTCTACTTCTACGGTTTGTGAATGAGATACAGATACTTGATCTATATCATCTGAAAGTTTTATAATATCGAATATGTACAATAAGTATAATAACCGATCGAAATTTCTGACCAATGTGTAGTTTGTATTATTTCAATTCGGTTTGCCATCTTAAGGGGGGAAGGGTCTCTCATAATATTAACTTTATTTAAGTAACTGGATCTGCGTTTAGTGTGCGTGGTGTGCGTTATGTATTGCAGTAGGTGTGGTTTTGAGATGTGGATGATTGTAAGGATGACGTATGATTGTTTGAAGAGTAGTCTGTTATGGTGATTTTCTGAGTGTAATAAGGATAGTGTTAACTGTGTATTGCTAGGTATTGAATATAATAAAATTAAACATGATAAACTTAAAGTATAAACTTAAAGTAGCAACAATGCCAATAACTAAAAACTTTGCATAAGAAACTAACCAGAACTGAAGAATACAGTCATTTTTTGTTTTCAAGTTTAGTAAGGCTTAGTTCGTTATCGATACGATTTGCAGGCTCACCCTCAGTCTTACGCAGATATACCAAGCCACGCGGAGTCCAACAGTAGGCGTAACTATTGTCACGCGCAAATTGGCGAACCGCGAAGAAAAGTTTTTGAGTTTTGTGGGTTAGTGCCTCTGATATATACACAGGCTTAGTTGCTCCAGGTATATTGAGATGCCCAGTATTCAATTTCTCGCTTATTTGTTTTCTCCTATTAAAATTGCTGACCGCTTGTAGAACTTTATTCTTCTTTAGTACACTGTTTAACTCAACCATGATAGGCCTATTGCCCTCTTTGGGTGTAATGATTCTGTATATGTCTCTGATATCAGAGTCTTGTAAGTCCACCTCTATAACTTTCGACAGGTTTTTCAGAATTCCAATTGCATTCTCTTTTGTTTCAAATTTATTATTATCAGGTAGGACAATAGGAACATTACGTATCTCGAAACAGGTCGATTTGCTTTTGCGTTCAAAGGTTTCTATTTTTTCTTCGAGTCGCTGAATTGTTTTTTTATCTTCTACCCTTTCTGATTCCAGATTTCGCAGTGTTTTTATTATTGTGTCGTATTTGTCCGATATAAATTGTAGACTTTCTTTCAGTTCCTCGTTTTTTTGTTTTAGTTCAACGAAATTTTGATCAACCTTAGCCGACAGAGAACAGATCAGGCTCTTAAGTTCTTTGTTATCATCCTCTTCACGTTTACGTTTCTGTCTCACGGACATATATCCACTACCACTTCTCTCAGATGCAGTATCCGATTCGTATGCCTGTGTAGCAGAGCCAGTTCCTCCAGCAAGGTTGGTACCAGAAGCTATAGCTGGTAAGATCGTGTGGGCGAATGTCTTAATGGCATAGTGTACCAAAAGCGATTTTGTTGTGTAGGAATAGTATGCAGTCAACAAATAATGTGTAGTTGATAATCAGAAAATAGTAAATTTCTATATTTAATATTCTGGAAAATGTCTATAAAAAATATTGCGATATTCTCAACTTTTTATGATTAATTCAATACAAAATGAAAATGAATAGTATTTCGTTCGATTCACAAAAAGAACACTCGCTGCCGGGATTTGATCCTCGGGCCAACGATTAAGTTGCACCTCTTATCCAATGTGCTACGATAGTATTTCGTTCGATTCACAAAAAGAACACTCGCTGCCGGGATTTGATCCTCGGGCCAACGATTAAGTTGCACCTCTTATCCAATGTGCTACGAACGCACTACTTTACGACTCCAAATTTTGCTACAGTATTGGCGTATTATTCATATAGACTCTTAATTTGTCTACCCTCCTGGTACTTGATATAAAGTTGGTGTTAGTAAAAGTATATTTGTCTTTCTCACCCGTAGACCCGTAGGCGGAGCTTAGTTGCAACTTGCATAGGCACAGCCAAACAGCAACCTCTTCCGTCCTTATGCACTTCTATTATTTATTTTCTATTATCTTCGAATTAAATATAATTGCATTTAATTAATTTAACCTGCATAGAATTTAAACGCGTCTGCTCGATATCGAGGTCCGAACGGAAGGGACTTCATTCATTGGCTTCATCTTGAAACGGGCTTCCATAAAAACTTATTTTAAGCCACTCAAGAGGATTAGTGAATTCTTACCACCTGTCAAGTGCCAGATCCCTCTACAAGATGCAGGAGTTTATAAACTTGTCTGTGACTGTGGTCTCTTTTTAATACATTTTAATTGTATCTTTAATTGTATGTACTGGTGTGTATATGGGAACAATATAATATACAAATCGCTACTCGCTTACGTAATTTATTTTAGCACTTAAATTTTCTGTCACCTATACAGAGTGTAGTGAGGAGTATTTTATTTGCATGATTTTGCTGTTAAATTACTGACTTGCATTACAAATAACTTCAATACACACACAAGTAAGTGCTTAATTTAAAGACATTAATATTTTTGTTTCGATAAAACAGGCTAAATAAATATCGTGTAGTATATCGACCATGGCAAGCACTAGCGTACATGTGCTTTTTTATATGTGGGTATACGTTGCCTACAGAACTTAGTTATAATTTGTGTACCAACTGCAACTTCGAGATTGATGTGTGTGTGTGTTATGTTAGTGTGTGAAATTGTTGTAAGCATAGACCTTGCATATGTGTTAACATCAGCGGGAGGGAGGAATTCCACCACGCTGGTTTTCGAACAAAATCAGTCGAATGGCCTTTCTAAAGTATTAATATTTCTGTGGTTTTTGTGCACAAATCAAAGGCGCTCGTCTGGGCTCGGCCAATAGCGACCACACGTTGGCCTGCTCGCCATTACACGATTGACATCCATCATTACATGTTAGACGCGTTTAATGTGATAATGTCGCTTAACACAAATGATTATATTTTCAGATTTGCATCACTACTTCTAGATATCCGACGTAAATAATTAGATCCAAGTCACCCTATATGTTACCTATAGTATCAAAAAGTATCTTCATCATTCATCATCATTTCAGCTCATATACGTGCTACTGTTGGGCTTGAGCCTCCTCCACAATAGGAGGGAAACTGACCTTACTATTCCATGCTCGTCAGACAGCAGATTTAGGGTTTTGTGTCGAGTTTTCCTTCTCTTGTATGGATTTCATACGCGTCTTTTACGACATCCACGGGCAAGATAGGGAATGGTGAATTATATTCGTACTCCGTCGCCACACAGAATACTTACCCTTAACCAAGTAGAATTAGTTTTAGGCCAATCATCTTTTTGAGAAAAAATTACATTCATATCGTCCTCATAAGATGGCTCCGGCCGAATCCTTCCATTACCTAACTTGCCCAATAAAGTAGTGTAATGATTTAAACCCAGAAAATCGTACGATCCTTGAATCATCTCTATTTCATCTGAAGTAAATAGCGGGAGGCGAGACCGGCGGTAACCTTGTTTCTTTGAGTTCATGTCTATCTGTCTTCGCATTACAGCAGGGTAATCACCGGTTTTTGAGAATATTGGATTAGCAAACCAACCGAACTGAAAATGTAAGAAAATCAATATTATAGCTTTTTCTCCTTCTGTTGGCCTGAGCTCTCCCTCAGGCATGGCGATTGACCTTAATAAGGTCAACTTCTTGACGTTGCTCAGAGAGCTTGACATTGAGTTTTATTTCATTTTTTTTCTTTAGTTGCATAGATGTCTGCGTATCATACGTACGCCTTAGTCTTTTAAGACGCCCATAGGTAAGAACTTATGCCGTTGTGGTCAACGGACCAGAACAACTACACAAGGTTGTACTGATGATGATGGAAGCATGAGATGAGATGTAGGTAACATTGATTCGTAAATAAAAACTAGGCATAATTAACTTTGTAAAATTACGTGTAGCTAATATTCTAATTTGAGTACCTACTTAGATTGGAAACTTTATTTTTGAGCGAAAAATGATAATCAAAAATACGTAACTTGAAGAAGTTTTTGTAAATAATTTAATTTAATCCAAGTTTAAATCTATTACCTTAGTAATCCTGAGATCAAGGCATTAATGCCCGACGCATCAATGATGAAAAAGGATTATCTGCCAAGCAGGCCAGCAGAGGCAAATTAAGATGTCGAAAAGTCGCAGAAAGATGGAGTAGAAAGCATTAAGTAAAGCAATAAACAACCTAAAATAAATATTTCAATCATTCAGACTTCACCTCGAATTGTCTGGCAGTCTCGGCTGCAACTTGATCATCGACAGAGGTAGTGGCCGGCTCAATCCATTCAATGTCTAATACAATGCCCATTGCTCCTATGAAAAAATTATAAAAATACATTACTTTGGCTTTTAAACTACTAGTATAGAGGTAAAGTCGTGATCACTGAGGGGCATATTTTGCCCAATAAGCCTGAAATCGTGGTGATAGATCGGCTAGAGCGCTGTGCAATGATTGCCGATGTCACTGTTCGTTATGACGGGATTCTCGATTAGAGTGGACACGGCAATCGTTTTACTGATAGTCATTTCATCCAACTGTTTAATAAACAAGAGCCTTGATCAACATCTAAAGAGGCTCGCGTTAGATGGATTGCGAGTCTGATGCAGAAGGCGGTCTTACTGGACACGGCGCGCATCGTGAAAATGAGAAAGTTCCTCTCTTTGTTACCCTAACCACCGTCAACATGGTCCTTGTATTCGCTGCCGATGCGTCAACACTTGGAATAAGGTAAGTGTAAACTAAAAGAAGGGTTGAAGTTAAGAAACGGGCTAGCCATATAACTTAGTCAAGGTTTGTTCTTTCATAATCTAAAACAAACTTCAGCTTTTCATTCAACTGCAGATAAGGAGGGAGCCTTTCCATGCACCCATCAGCCTGTTAAGCTATTGGACATAGGCCTCTCAGTAAGGGAATAATACCGTAATCGTCACGCTTGGCAGACGTGTTGGCCATAGCAATTGCTGTTATAGATTTTTCACTAAGGCATTACACACACTACTCTCTACTCGGGCTATTCTCACAGGCTTATAAGGGAGAGTGACTCAAACTATATGGCGGTAACTCATACATTACCATCGATTCTTTTGCTGAATTTGGATAAAATTAAATATGATAGTCAGTGCCGGATTAGCCATATACCAAGAGTAGCAAATGCTACGAGCCCCGGCAATCGGGAGGCCTAGCGCTCCAACGCCTGTCTGAATGTAATTAAAAAAACATCAATTTAGATAGGAGCATAAAATAATATTTTAATAATATTTTGCCGGATAATATTTTGCCGTCATCATACATACCAGGGAACTTCCTCCGATATTCTTTGTCAAACATGCGGTAGACCATGCCGTGAGCCCTGAGAACGTTATGGGTACACATATAATCTTCAAATCCACTTGACCTGGCACCAGGTGCCTCGTTACCACCGTATCCACCTTCACAGAATGATAACGGTTCATTAAATGTCGCCCATAGTTTTACTTTGTCAGCAAAATTGTCCAAAATTACCTGTTATCGAGAGATAATGACTTTTATACAGTTCTCTGCATCACAGTTTAGTATTTACTTTAACATATTTTTTGTAAAAGTTCCTTATCACACGGTACGACTTGGCGGATGGAGCCTATGCGAAAATAATTTCATTATTATTTGCAAAAATAAAACCGACTTCAATAATGTAGACAATGTAGATAAATTTATAGATTTTTGTTGATATTTCAATAACCGCTTGTCCGATTTTGATAAAATTTCAAATTCATGGGGACATTTGGGCAGTATACCCTTCCCAACAATCAAGTCGGTTGGCAAGCGACGAAGTAATGCTTCGCGCATTCATTAAAAAATAATACAAACATCCGAATTGAGAACCTCTTCCTTTTTTAGAAGTCCGTTAAAAAGTGTAATAGTTAGTCGTCACAACTATTTGTATAGTGTAAACGGTTATCTATAGAGCGTATGCTATTATTGGCTGTACCCAATCACAGATGCGAGCTTATTGGTTCAAGGCAGCCAATAAGTTGGCCTGAGAATGTACCGATGAAGTTTATAATGAACTAGCAACCCGCACTCGCTTCGCTTCGGTTTGAGGCTTTCCTGCGTAGTTCCCGTTCCCGTGGGAATATCGGGATAAAATTTAGCCTAGTTTACTCCCTGATATTATAGCTTTCCATTAGTGAAAGAATTTTTGAAATCGGTCCAGCCGTTTTGAAGATTATCCGGAACAAACAGACAGACAGACAAAAAAAATATAAAGTGTATTTTAGGCATATATATAGTTATATGTTTTGAATATAGTGGGCCTTTATAGCTTATGGTCACTAAAAGATCTCTGCTTGCGGTAACTACGTGGACTGCATCTCTCCCTTTCCTCCAATATGGTAGAAGGGAGTGATGGCTGCTCTATTGTTCGTGTAACTCGTGATCATCCGGCGCTTGAAAGATGTGGTCCAGTCATATCTTTTTGCATTATATTTAAACTAAGTGAATATAATTTAAAGTGAACATGTGGTATACAATCTATATTAATATTATAAAGAGGAAAGATTTGTTTGTTTGTTTGTATTGAATAGGCTGCGAAACTACTGGATTCTGTCACCAATGGAAAGCTACTATATCAGGGAGTAACATAGGTTATATTTTATCCCGGTATTCCTACGGGAAAGGGAACTACGCGGGTAAGGCGGCTGAAACCGAAGCGATGCGAGGGCACGTTGCTAGTGTTTATTAAAAGAAGAATCTTGAACAATAAGGCGCATCTGCTGAATGCCTTACTGGATCTTCCAAGCATTCTCATCCGGTGATAAATTATTGGATTAATTTAAGGCAAAATAAGTGCCTTCACAGGTCTTATACATAGTAAATGATCTAAGTTGCCTTCATTATCTCGGCTCATATACGTCCCACTGCTGGGCTCAAGTCTCCTCCAAAATAAGAACTCTCACTATATGCTGGTCAAATAGGTTGGTATAGGCTCCTGTTTCCAGTTTTTCTTCTCTTGCATAGCTATTATATGCATATTATATCTCTAAGTCGTCATTTACGATATCTACGAGCATAGATTTTTTTTATGGGTGGGCTATGATAAGCGCGCACGTGGTCCATTCCATCCTGGGCGACGAAAGGACGGCGCGCGGGCTCATAACCTACCCGTACCCACGTCGCCTCGTTGTTGGGCTGACCACCGGAGCAGGGTGACTTGTCGTCAGTGGTCGGCCCGACGGAATACCATTTCGGGTACCCTCACCTCTCGACGTCCCTGTCCTGGGACGTTGGTCGCCGTCGCGCGGTCAGCCTCTCTGCGGGTGACGGACTAAATTCCCCGGTCCAGTCACCCGCGGCCTCGACTAGGATCTACGAGCATAGATACGGAGTGATGAACGTATTAGAGTATTCTTATTCCGTCACCACACGGATTTGACTTACCCTAGCGTATTCAACAAAGTATTCAGCCATTATAGGATTCGTCCATCCACCCAATTCCTGGAGGCATTGCGGCAGGTCCCAATGATACATCGTCACAAATGGGTCGATTTCGTTCGCGTGCAGCTCCTGAATCAACTCCCGATAGTACCTAATGCCGTCTTCATTTACCTTGCTGGCATAAAAGTTCAAATTATGGTGTAACCATTCCAAATAGCTGAATTATTAACGAGGGATTAAGAGAACAATAAAATTGTCACCGTCTCAGCTCATAAATTATTTCGAGTTTTCTTTCTCTTGCATTACTTTAAGATTATATCTCTTAGTCGTCTTTTACGAATTCCACGGACAAAATAGAGAGTAGGGAATTGTAATTTTACTCCGTCACCACACGGATTATAACAATAAGGTGGCAACTTACTATTAATCTCAAAAAACGAAATAACTAAGGGATCACTTGTGGAGAAAATATGGCAGATGCTTGACACGCTTCTTTTTCTACCTTAAGCTATGGTACATCATACATCGCCCAATCCGTCCGGGAAGAAAGAGGGGGTGGCGAGCGAGCTCATAGCCCAGCGGGTGTGTACCCTCTAGCGCCAAGTGGGCGGACCACCGGTAACCGACCTTTTCAACAGTGGCCTGTCCAGACAGATTACCAACTGGTAGCACTGGTACCGTGTTCCTTGTCATCCATGACCCGCCCGGCGGAATATCCTTTCAGGTACCGTCCCTCCCTGAGCCCCTTGTCGAGGCGTGGCTTTTTTAGGATTAGCTTCTCTGCGGGTGACAGGCTATTCCCCGGTCTAGCCATCTGCGGCCTCGCCTAAGGCGGCATCAGGCCCAGGTACTCGCGCCTGCGCCGTCGCCAGCAGCGTCTGATGAGTTAACTGATGGAATCGTTTTACCATTCTAATAAACGAATTTGTCTGCCGAAAAATGTTAGTATAAATAAAATAATGTAATCTACTAACTTGCTCAAACCATCGGGCAAGATTCTAGGCCAGGATATGGAGAACCTGTAAACCTTGGCACCTAAATTCTTGATCAGCTGGACATCCTCTTTAAACTTGTAATAAGAGTTAATAGCGACATCAGCGTTTTTATGATCGACCACACGGTCAGGGTACTCGTGGGTGTAGCGATCCCATATGCTTTCTGATTTACCTATAGAAGTTAAAATAAAATCATCACCATTATCTTAGTTCCATACTGCATTCCACTATTGGATTAGGGCTCCACAATAGGCATGAAATTGACCTACTATACCACGGTCAGGTCTGTTAGTATACGGTGTTACATTAAGTTTTTTCTCCTGTAATAAGTGTTTTAAGGCAATACCCTGCACTAAGGCAATAATCCTCGTATTGCAGTTAACGCATACAAATTATATCCAGGCTCGGAACAACAATTTGTTGGTCGCACAACGTGATTTCCTGCATGGGAATCGAACTGATAACATTTGGCACGATAGATCAGTACTTTTTTCAGATGCAGATCTCAATTTTTCTTTCATACAATTTCGGTTTGCACCCCTAAAAGTGATTGGAATTCGAGCCCTTTAATACCCTTTAAACATGGAATCATTAGACTACTGACCTGACACATTCCAGGCGCCTTCTATCTGATAAGCGGCTGTGGCTACACCGAAGAAAAAGCTCTCTGGAAAGCATATTTCCTCGCTGTGGACGCTGAAATATTATTAAATATATTATTAATACTAGCCATCCGTCCTCGCTTCGCTTCGGTTTCAGTCCTCTTAACCGATAGTTCTCGTGGAAATACCGGGATAAAATATAGCCTAAGTTACTCCTTCCTGGTTGTAAAATATTATCAAAATCGGTGCAGCCGTTTTGAAGATTACCTATAACAAACAGAGAGACCGACAGACAGAAAAAATTTTTAAACCGGTTTTTAGGCATTGGTATCGTTCAAATAACCGTTTTAGAGTGGAAAAAAAAACATTATTTTGACATTACAAACAGACGCTTTCATTTTATTTATTTGTATAGAATAAATTGATAACCGGTAACTGTCCCGTGTGGCGACGTGACAAGAGTACTGATGACCACCCTTTGCTTACCGTAAGAGTCGTGACGTAGGGATCGTCGTGAGAAATGGCTAAGGGTTCACAAGAAAAAAGAAAAAAAGGTTCACAAGGAGAGCTGGCAGCTGCTATCCTCTGGGAAACACATAACACCTCATTGCAGCTGCCATCCCGCCTGCCAAGTGTGGCGGCTTGGTGAAGATTGCTGGAATTTGTTGGGTGCTAGCAGCAAAGAACCTCACTTTATGGCGAAACGTGAGTAATGCAGTAGAGCAGTGGACAGCTAATCCTGTTCAGGGCCGCATTTTGTTTGGAGCTGAAACTTGGACTCAAAGGTGGTATTTACTCCTCGTGTGATCATGGGTGAAGAATACAATGCAACACCCTTCCTTCCCTTTACTTACCTCGAGGAATCCACTGGCTGAGAAATAATTATATTCATCATCAATATAATTCAAGAATAAAGCGTAAGCTAGTGAAAAATATCAACCGTAGCTCTGGACGCCTGGCAGATGTCAAACATCGAAATTATTTTGTACAACTAAATACATAAAATAGGCCATTTTGAATTTTATCCAGTGACATTCTCGTCGTCAATTCGGTTATGCCGTTGAATAGTTACAAACGATCATTTTCACGGGCATACCTGCATACAGTAGAAACTCTATTATCCGGTCCTCAATTTTACGGATTCGCGATTATCCGGACTACCAACCGTGACACATGTATTGTACCTACAAGTCGAATTTATGCAAGAATTAACATGTCGACAGCGTCAGGAACTGGGACGCGGTCGCAGCCTTCTGCGAGGCAGTGATCTTGCAGAAGGAGGCGGCGGGTCACGCGCGCGAGGAGTGCAGCCTCGACGAAGCAACCCGCCGCCGGCGAATATACATTCGATTATCCGGATTTTCGATTATCCGAATGCCTAACGAGTCCAGTTAATCGAGTTTCTACTGTACCAGTTAAACATATATTATAAGCCTCCTTATTGCTTCATCAGCAGCAGGCTTTTTGCTTCAAGAGCAGGAGCTCTTAACCCAATTATTTGGTGTCGGCTCGATAGGTGTGTACTCTTCTTCCAAAATATATATTGTAAATAGTTTTGGAAACACATAGTTATATGACTGGACGCCTGCCTGACGTCAACCGTTCTTGGGAATGTAATTTAAAGCATTTAATCGTCTTTTACGGTATCCAAGAGTAATGTAAGGGTGTATGCTACCACATTCGTGGCCGCGACCACGTAGCAATACATTTTTTAAATATTACTAGTGGTCGCCGAGTGGTCCAAATTCGGCCATTATTCATTTCTGCTACCCACATAATATTCTTTTATATTTATTACAAGCTGTAATTCACTATATAATAACTAATATATAAGTACAAACGTCTATTTGACATCGTCATCATAATTATAATTGTATGACATTCAGTTCGGCCAGAAATTTTAACCGTAAACAAAAGTGTATAAGCGTGTGTGTGTATCGATTGCATGCTAGTGTGCGTAGTGCGCTTTTTAATGAATTTAATGTATTTGTAATCCATTACTATTTCAAATTTTAGTTTTATGCGCTTCTCCTTCATATATTCTTCCACTGTTATAAATTTCATACAGGTCAATCGCCGAGATTTTCGTAATAAGGGGTACAAAGTTTTTCCTTCAAGTATTAATATATAGATATAAATAAATCATTATCATCATTTCGGCTTATATACGTCTCTCTGCTGAGCTTGAGCCTCCTCCATAATAGGAGGCCCATTGACCTTTCTATACCATGCTGGTCAGACAGGTTGTTACAGGATTTTGTTTCGAATTTTCCTTTTCTTGAATAAATGTTAAATGCGTTAAATATCCTTTAGTCGTCTTTTACGACACACACGGACACAGCGTTGGATTAACGCTATTAGGGCCCCTAAGCAATACAATTCTCGGGTCCAAGGTCCATAAGCAGTAGTACCACTAGGTCTGCTGTTTTCTCTTTTGCCAACAGCAATATAAAAATGAATATTATTGAGGTAGTATACAAATTATCAAAAAAAAATATCGATGTAAAGTTTTTTCTTGCCTCTAGTCGGTGCAGGGCCCCTAGGTAGTTGCCCAATCTGCCTTATGGATAATCCGGCCCTGCACGGACAAGAGAGGGCGTGGTGAATGGTTTTGGAATTCTTACTTCATCACCACACGAAAAAATCATTAGCTTATTATTTGTCAGGGAAAAGCTGTGGTCGCATGTCCTTATAATTTTGTAAGTGTTCCTAGAATATATATTATTCTTTTCTTAATTATTATGTAGCATTATTTTTAAATATTGTATAAATAATTAAAATATTATTATGATTAAAATAATATACATACCCGTATATAAATAATAAAAACAAACATTGTATTAACATTATTTTTACGTTATCAATGTCCGCTGCGAGCACTTCGATATCACAATACACTCTGACTGACACGACTGCACTTGTAGTTAGATAACAAACTAATGTTTATTTATATAAAGACTATGTCTAACCGACATGCTCAACATTTTGTTTAACGCGTCTGAAATATATTTAAATTGAATGAAATAGAAATTTGTTTTCAAAATTCTGTTAGACAAAATTTAAAACAAAAAATATGCTACTTGTTATTTACCGTATTTTTAAAATGAAAACTACTTCTATCACAAGTTTTGTATGGGGAGTAAATTCTAGTAAGTCGTGAAGGACATAGTCGCGTACTACACGCGACTGTTAACGCTAACAGTACCTATATCTGTAGCTATGTCAATGTCATTATATCTGTGAGTCTGTGCTGATTGTGACGGTGTGCCGATAAAAACAGGTGTTAGGCCTCATTTACGGAGACGCGGGGCGTCGCGCGTCGCGTGTGGCGTGGCGTCTCGCGGCGCGTCGGACGTTTTTATTGTTTACTAGCAACCCGCCCTCGCTTCGCTTCGGTTTCAGTCGCTTTACCCGCGGCGTAGTTCCCGTTCCTGTGGGAATACCGGGATAAAATATAGCCTATGTTACTCCCTGATATTATAGCTTTCCATTGGTGAAAGAATTTTTCAAATCGGTTCGATGGTTTAAGCGTGAAAGCGTTACAAACAAACAAACAAACAAACAAACATCCTTACTTTCGCATTTATAATATTAGTATGGATGTAGCGGCGGCGCGTGAAGCGGCACGTATCATCGCACGCGTAAACACAAACTTATAGCAATATGCGATGTTGTTTATAGAGACGTGAGGCGGGAAGAGTGGCGATGCCCGCCGCTGCGCCCGCGTCGTATTCTTAAGCGTGTAGCGGAGCACGCGGCGAGCATCGCTGCGGCGCACGCGGGGTTCTCAGTTAATCCGACCCAAACTTCTCATGTTCCGCTATTATAAACACTGGGCCACTCTTTATATTAAATAACTCACTTTTTAAAATACAATTTTCTTCTAAAAAGTCTATCATATCATACTCCGTTGCGACGGTAACTACGTCTATGTTGCACGATTAGCAAATGAGACTGGCAGAAGGTTCCGCCACAGGCATCGCTTCATCGAGAATCGCCGCTGCGTGCGCCGCCGCGATAAACGCCGCGTGAGACGTGACGATGCCATCCGCGGGCTCGGCCGTAGAACACGCTCCATTTCAAGCAAACGCGTGTAAAATCGCTTCTCCGTAAACGCACTCATCCAACGCCCTACATTTGAATTTAGTGCGGGCCGCGCAGCCTATCGCGACGCGCGACGCGCCGCGTCTCCGTAAATGAGGCCTAAAGGTAAATGTCAAAAACAGGTATAGCTGAAAAATTTGAGGCGGCGGATCGCCTGCGCGAGGAGCGCAGCCTCGATGAGGCGATCCGCCGGCGGCGACTGGGGCGGCGTAGGCGCAACTACCTGCGCCTCATGCCGCCCTAGCCGAGGCCGCGTGTGACGTGACCGGGGATTAGTCCGTCACCCGCCGATAGGCCGACCGCATAAGGAAAGACCGACGTCCCCCCCGTCGGTCGATGGGAGGGTACCCCGGGTAGGGGGTATTCCGTCGGGCCGACCACTGATGACAAGTAACCCTGCTCCAGTGGTCGGCCCAACGACGAAGGCGACGTGGTGTTCGGGTGGGTTGCGGGTGTTGCGTGCTTACGCCCCTCTGTCGCCCCAGACGGAGTGGTGGGAGGAGCGCGCCGACCGCAGCCCACCCCAAAAAAAAAATAGCTGAAAAATTTTAAGTTAAAATATTTTAGGGATTTTATCGTGTTTGTATTCTGGATTTATATTCTATTATTACGAAATAAAACCATATTTGATGCGACATTTATATAACGAACTGATGAATAATTACATGAAGTAAGCTATAAATCTGCAATAAATGCATACGTCAATCGCCGCCTGCATAGGTACAAACACACACGCACAAACATATGCATATACGCAAACAAGCACTCAACACTGTGCGAATGTGTGAGCGACATAAAAATGAAAAAGCGAACTCATCATAATAAAGCACATCCATAATTCAACTCATTAATGTTATTTATATTATTATCATTGTTATTGTCAATTATTTTATTTCTTTTCTTTTTTCTCTTTTGGTTATTTTCATTTCTTATATATTTGAGGAAAGGGGTTTGCTGAAAACCAGCACTGCATAATTTCTATGCAGCACAACGCTGAGCATTCCCCTATTGTCAAAATTGACCATAAAAATATGTTTTATAATTGATGTTATGTGACAATAAATGCTATTCTATTTTATTCTATTTATGATTGCCCGACGCTTCCAACATTTTACAGCATTCATGGTCATGGGCGGACTAAGATGTCTGACGTCCAAACAAGTCATCGTTATTACCGATATTTATAATTATCTACCCGCTACAGTAAATATGTTATTAAATTTTGTCCCACATTATGGCCAGTACAAGAAAAAATGATTTTATATGAAAAAAATATATTGTTTATGTTTAGTAGTTTAATTATTCAACATTAAATAGGTAGTATTTTTTTTTAAATTGCAACCGGTGGCAAACGAGCAAACAGTCTAACTGATTTTTTTTTTTGTGGGTGGGCTGCGTTCGGCGGGCCTCCGCACCACTCCGTCCGGGGCGACAGAGGGGCTTAAGCACGCAACTCCCGCAACCCACCCGAAAACCACGTCGCCTTCGTCGTTGGGCCGACCACTGGAGCAGAGTTAACTTGTCGTCAGTGGTCGGCCCGACGGAATACCCCCTACTTAGGCCGACCACTGACGACAAGTCAGTCTAACTGATGATAAGTGACAGACAGTCTAACTGATGATAAGTGTTGCTGCCGCTCATGGACCTTTGCAAAGCCGCTGCCTACCGCGAAGAAAGTGAAGGGAGAGTGAATGCGTTCAATGAGATTCGGTGATACTAAAGGTATCATCAAAACCCACCACACGCAAACACCCTTAGAAAGTTGGGCAGCCGACTGTCTTGCTCACCGAACCAAGCGCCGTAACAAATTGCTACTACTCGGACGTCGAATTTCTGCTCAGTGTGGTACTACCCCGGACGGACCGGCCCGCGGCTGTAGACAGATAACTGTCAACAGTGTACCTAGGCCTATCACAAATAATTATTATGACAATTCGTTAATTTAAACCTAACAAATCTATGTAGTATATTAGTATACTACCACCGGATCGGAAAGCGGCCACACTGAGAAAGATCTGGCAAGAAAACTCAAGGGACATAATGCTCGACGATCGAGGCCTTGTTGCGCCTGAGGGCCGTGGCGACTGAGGCCGTCACCGGCGGGGGAGTGCTGTTGGTGGTGTCCCTAGACATCGCCATTGGTCTGCCATTCAACTGCGTCAGGGAGGCGCTCCGTTACCACGGAGTGCCAGCTTACCTAAGGCGGCTGATGGCAGACTATTTGGAGGGGCGCAGCGTCCTCTACCCCAACTGAGTAGGGGACGTTGTGCGAACGCCCATGACGTGCGGTGTTCCACAGGGGTCGGTCCTCGGACCCACCTTGTGGAACATCGGCTACGACTTGGCGTTGCGGGGAGCCTCCCACCCAGGCTGGGCGTGATTTGTTACGCCGACGACACACTTGTCACAGCCCGCGGTGGGACGCTTCAAGAGGCGGTAAGCCTGGCGACCTCAGGCACCGAAGAGGTCGTCAGGCGGATCGAGGCGGTGGGGTTGAGGGTGGCCCTGGACAAGACGGAGGCCCTCTTGTTCCATGGGCCCCGTATTCCATGGGGTCCACCTCCCATCGGCGTCTCGATCACCGTCAATTCGGTTGGGATCAGCATCCAGGCCCATATGAAGTACTTGGATCTGGTGCTCGACGGGCGATGGAAGTTTCGGGAGCATTTCCGCAGGCTCGTCCCGCGGCTCGTCGGCGTGGCGTCCGCCCTATCATAGCTCATGCCGAATGTGGGCGGACCAAGCCCTGCATGCTGACAGCTGTACACGGGGGTCATCCAGTCGATGGCCCTCTACGGCGCACCGGTGTGGGCGGGGTCCATGACTGCCCGACTTAGGGCCCTTTTGTGGCTTCCACAGAAGGCCATGGCGGTCAGGACCATCCGCGGGTACAGCACGGTGGCGACGGAGGCGGCGTGCCTATTGGCCGGGAGTCCCCCGTGGGACCTGGAGGCGGAAATGCTCGCTGAATTGTATCGGCGGGTGTCGGGGGTGCGAGGGGAGGGCGGTGTTGTTTCCTTAAGGGAGCTCACCGCCTGGCACGTCGACGCCCGCCGAGACGTTATCGCCCGTTGGGCAGACCGGCTGGAGAGGCCTCGATACGGTGTCTGGATCGTGGAGGCCTTCCGGCCGGTGCTGATGCAGTGGTTGGAGCGGCGGCACGGTGTGCTCTCCTTCCGACTCGTATAGGTCTTGACGGGGCATGGATGCTTCGGCAAGTACCTGTACAGGGTCGCTAGGAGGGAGAGAACACTGTCCGACCACCACTGCGATTGCGACGAGGACACGGCCCAGCATACGCTCGAGGTCTGTGCCACTTGGGCAGAGCAGCGCCGTAAACTCATCGCAATCATCGGTGCCGACCATCGCTAGGGAGATGCTCAGCAGCATCAGGAATTGGGACGCGGTCGCAGCCTTCTGCGAGGCAGTTATCTCGCAGAAGGAGGCGGCGGGTCGCGAACGCGAGAAGCACAGCCTCGACGAAGCGACCCACCGCCAGCGACTGGGGCGTCGCAGGTGGGATTACCTGCGTGCAATGCCACCCTAGCCGAGGCCGCGGGTGACGTGATCGGGGATTAGTCCGTCACCCGCCGAGAGGCCGACCGCGTGAGGAAAGACCGACGTCCTCCTCGAGGGGGGGACGTCGGTCGATGGGAGGGTACCCCGGGTAGGGGGTATTCCGTCGGGCCGACCACTGATGACAAGTAACCCTGCTCCAGTGGTCGGCCCAACGACGAAGGCGACGTGGTGTTCGGGTGGGTTGCGGCTGTTGCGTGCTTAAGCCCCTCTGTCGCCCCGGACGGAGTGGTGCGGAAGCACGCCGACCGCAGCCCACCCCCAAAAAAAAAAAGAAAGGGACATAATGCTAAATTAATAATAATTTTTATTTTTGGAGGCAGCTTACTTTCGGGCGGATAATTAAGACAAACAAACTACTTAATATAATTTAATAAATGAGGTACATTTGTAAATGATAAGTAGTTTAGAAGTTATGAGGGAACAGATGAATATTTACACATACGTACGTACATATATAGACTGTCAAAAAAAAATTCTCTACTTTTCCGTAGACTGGTAAAAATAGACTACTTCCCTTTTATTGAGCTTGGCTTGATACACTGTTATGTCTAAAATGAGTAAGAGAAATAACAGCGTATTTATAATAAATAAAATTATCATTGTAACTATTAATTTAAAATAAATACTTCGTTGTAACTAGGTAGTTACATGTGTACGTTTAGATGTCATTGACTGAATAATACATAGGCACCTATTAATTTAAAATAAATACTTCGTTGGCAAGCAGTTTACTTTGCGATAGAGAGTTCATTATTTTATTCATCTATTTTGTCCGAATCAAATCATTTATTCTGCATAAGCCTCTTAAGGGTACTTCATCATTTTAGCCCCCGTAATTTCCACTGTTGGGCTCGATCCTCCTGCATATTGAAAGCGAAATTGACATATACCACGCTTGTTTACGTGTTGGTATCGGGTTTTATGTCGAATTTTCCTTCTCTTGCAAAGATGTTATCTTCGTAATCCCTTGGTCGTCTTTTACGACATTCACGGGCAAGATAAGCAGTGGTGAATTGTATTCTTACGACATCGCCACACGGAAAGAGCACTTACATATTGCCAAATTTACACATCGTTTCAAAGAATCCAATAACCTACCACCAAATCGAAACGCGGCCACAAGCTGAAAAGATCCGGCAAGAAACTCAGTGGGCTGTGATTTTTTGTGATATACAATATGCTGAAATAATTACAATAACATAAATGACTGAATGAGGAGTATTCTTATCTGTTTGCCACGCGGGGCTATAACAGTTTATTGTTCTTAATTCTAACCACTCATCAACTGGTCGACGCCCTCTGTTGAATATAGACTTCCCCAGATAGTGGCATATTTTCTACGCCTGACAAGCGAGTTACTAAATTATTAGCTTCCTGAGAGAGCGTTACAGTGTGCTCTTATTTAGCCAGATTTGGCTAGACGGGGATGGATGGGGTAGTAAGTTTCACTTGGTGATTTGTTGTATTCTTAACCTGCCATCATATAAGGAAAGCCAATGAAGAACTCTTTTCATCTGTATTATTTGATTTAGTTTAGGGGTCAAAGCTTTTATTATCAAGAAGGATTGAACAGTTGGTCGTTTTTTTTTTTTTTTTTTTATGGGTGGGCTATGGTAAGCGCACGCGCGGCCCAGTCCGTCCGTGGCGATAAAAGGACGGCGCGCGGGCCCATGACCCACCCGTACCCACGCCACCTCGTTGTTGGGCCGACCACCGGAGCAGATGTGACTTGTCGTCAGTGGTCGGCCCGACGGAATACCCTTTCGGGTACCCTCACCTCTCGACGTCCTGGGACGTCGGTCGCCGCCGCGCGGTTAGCCTCTCCGCGGGTGACGGACAATTCCCCGGTCCGATCACCCGCGGCCTCGGCTAGGGCGGCATTAGGCGCAGACACTCGCGCCTGCGCCGCCCGAGTCGCCGGCGGCGGAACGTGTCGCCGAATAGGATCTCTACTCGCACATGATCCGCCGCCTCCTTCCGTGAGATTACGGCCTCACAGAAGGCGGCGACCGCGTCCCAGTTCCTGACGCTGACGAGCATCTCCCTGGCGATGGTCGGCAGCGCCAGGTCGGCACCGATAATTGCGACGAGTTCACGGCGATCCCCCTCCCATGCAGCACACTCCTCGAGCGTGTGCTGCGCCGTGTCCTCGTCGCAACTGCAGTGGTGGCAGGACGGTGTGCTCTCCCTCCTGACAATCTTGTGCAGGTACTTCCCGAAGCAACCGTGCCCCGTCAGCACCTGCACCAGTCGGAAGGAAAGCACCCCGTGCGTCCGCTCCAACCACTCCATCAGCACCGGCCGGAGAGCTTCGACGGTCCTGACACCGTACCGAGGACTCTCCAGCCGGACTGCCCAACGGGCAATGACTTCTCGGCGAGCGTCAACCCGCCAGGCGGTGATCTCTCTGATGGAGACCATGCCGCCGCAGGCGCGCGTCTCGGACACCCGCCGATAAATGTCGGCGAGCATCTCCGCCTCCAGGTCCCACGGGGGAGTTCCGGCCAGGAGGCACGCTGCCTCCGTCGCCACCGTGCGGTAACCCCGTATGGCCCTGACCGCCATGACCCTCTGTGGTCGCCACAGGAGGGCCCTAAGACGGACGGTCAGGGACGCCGCCCACACCGGTGCGCCATACAGGGCCATCGACCGGATGAACAGTTGGTCGTAACAGACAATTGTTCTTCCTGTCTCCCGTATTGCATAGGAGATAAGTGAAAACAATTTTTTTTTACCTCCTTCTCTTTAATTTTCTATTTAATATTGACCCAAGATAAATAAAAACCTTTCCCGGTACTACACACAGAAAAATAGAAAGACAGAATGGCCTTATGGGCGTGGCCGACGTGCCGGCAATGTGAGCAAATGCTCAGAATATTGGCGAAATTCTTTTTACCGGCTAGTAGCGCTCTTATAGCGGCGCTTGAATGAAGCTCTGATAAAAAGAGAAACATGCAGTCTTTCACTATTAAAACGAAGTCAGTTGTGTAGTGTGATCCAAGAAGGAATTTCCTTTCATCGTAATGACCAGAAACTTATTATTTCAGTGATATTTGTTAATTTTCTAATTATATTATATCGTTTATAGACAACAACGACAAAATCTCAAACAGAGAAAGCATTATACATCGTGGGCTATACATTGGTTTCATCTTTTATTATTTGAGCAACCGCGCAATGTAAAAGTAAAAAAAAAAATGTGTGTATAGTGTCCATTGCTTACATAAGTTAGTGCTAGTGTGTGTAAGAATTGCAGCGCCGAGATTTATGTGTGTGTTATGTTAGTGTATGAAATTGTTGTAAGCCTTGGTATACAACCTGACGCATGTGTTAACATTCAATTTATCTGCCAAAGCCACCGTGACCCAAACTTCATAATTTGCCACCGTTCTTACCTGTGTTGGGAGCATGCGCTGACAAACTTACAGCCTTAATAAAATGACGAAGGTCTGGGGTTCGCTGGCTCTTGTGTTATTATAATATCCGTAAAAATAATTTTATTTAAAAAGTAGATCTCGAGTTTAACATAGTTGGCTACCCATTCTATAAACTATTTAATTAGTTCAGACTTCCACGTTTATTAGATAAGAATACACTATGTCATGTTAATATATTGTATATAAATACACTAGATATCGTAAATAGAAAGATAAAATAATTAAGTTAAAACTCGACATCACACGAAATAAATTAATGTTTGAAATAACCATTCCTTTTTCGTGTCAAGTTATGAATACGGTTAAGGATAATATCATCATCATCATCATTTCAGCTCACGTACAGTGGTGAGCTGAAATGATGATGACGATGGTTCGTGCCAACAGTGGTTGGGCACGAACCTTCACAATAGGAAGGAAATTAACACACTATAACTGAGCTGGTCAAACGTATTGGTACAGGATCATATTTCGAGTTTTCTCTTGCATAGATTTTATATGCGTATTTAATCCCTTAGTCGTCTTTTACAATACCCATGGGTAAGATAGGGTGTGGAGAACAGTGTTCTTACTCCGTCATCGCGCGGTGAAAGGATAATAGCCCGCATAGGTCACACTGTAGGGTTCGGGCTTCTTCCAAAATTGGAGGGAATTTGACCTACTATAGAGGGTGTATCAAGTTATGGGGCAACTAGTCAAACGGGAAATAGGCAATGGTGGTAGGAACCCATAAAAAAATTTGAAGGAAAAATATCGATTCGTTAAGGAATTAGAGACATGTAAAGTTTTCAATTTTGTCATCGCTTTTTCGTATAAATCTGATTGAAATGTATAAAGTCAGTGATCCTTAATCTGCAACATATTCGTACTTTGTTAAATGTTCATTAGAAATTGAAAAAATCAATGATTACGTTCGCATAAGCAAAACAAACTTCGCTTTAAATCAGCTGATCGGCCGATGACCGTCGCCGAGTTGCGTTTTTACCTACGCTACCATTGAAGCGTTTGCGCAATCCCTACCTATTCATACTGTCAAAGCTTTACATATCTACATGTATCCTGTCTATACAAGCCTACATAATACGTAACATTTAAGGCATAGATTGATTAACACACAATTTTTAAATTACTACTAACTTTTATGTTATATTGTTTTTTGTATAATATACATTTTAATTCCGATCTATGACCAGTGAACTACAACATACTCAAACACTTGGCCCATAACCTGATACACTCTGTATATCATGCTGGTAATGTAAATCGCAGCCCGCATACGTCCTACTGTAGGGCTCGGACCTCTTCCACAATGATAGAGAATATGACCTACTATACCATGGTGGTCAAACATGTTGGAATAGGGTTTCATTTCGAATTTTCCTTCTCTTACACAGATTTAGCAATTTAAATATTTTTTCTTGTTATTGGTGATTACGCCCTAAAATCCGATGCGAATTGAGATAATGTAAGAGTTGTCTGTTGTGTAGGCCTCATATCAAGGCTCAAAGTCGCTCAGCGTGCTATGGAGCGGGCTGTGCTCGGGATTTCTCTGCGAGATAGAATCCGGAATACGGAAATCCGCAGAAGAACGGGTGTAACCGACATAGCACGAAGAATTAGCACGCTGAAGTGGCAATGGCAGGCCACATCGCTCGACGAACCGACAACCGCCGGGGAAGAAAGGTTCTCGAGTGGCGACCACGTATCGGACGACGCAGTGTAGGACGCCCCCCCACTAGGTGGACCGATGACCTAGTGAAAGTAGCTGGGCGTCGTTGGATGCAGGCGGCACAGGACCGCTCGTTGTGGCGCAACATGAGGGAGGCCTACGTCCAGCAGTAGACGGCGATAGGCTGAAATGATGATGATGATGATGATGAAGAGTTGTCTTTCTTAATTCTCGAATCACGACGTCAGAGATGGTAGTGAGTGACTATGGTCCAATTTGATTCCGTACCCATCTCAGCGACCATATCGCCGACGACCCGTTATTAGTCGCAGTTCCGAAAATAAATTGGCCTGTATAATTGATTCAGGGAACGTTGTGATATGAATGTAGATGTAGTGACAAGGATTGAGAAAGGTATGTTAAGTTGGTTTGGTCATGTAGAGAATTAATGAAAGGAGATTGACAAGGGGAATTTATAGGGCGAATGTGAACGGAAGCTTTGGAAGGGGAAGACCAAGGCGGACGTTCCACCATCAAAGGTCAAATTCTCTCCCATTGTGGAGGAAGCTCAAGCCCAAAAGTGGGTCGTATATGATCTGAAATTATGATGATGATGATAAATAGTTGCCTGGAGTCGGTTAGCAGCCGGTGTAAAGTCATTCATGGATAGAACCGATCCAAGACTGCCTGCACTTTATGGAAGGAGGAACTGTTCGCTGCCGCCCCAATACATTATCAACACCATTGATTCTATGAATCTAATACAACACCAAGGCGCTTCCTATCGCGTTCTAAAATAAGGCATGATACCTAGGCGTGGTCGCTGACATCATCATCGCCATCATCTCGGCTATCGCTTGCCTCGCTTTCCCTGCTGGGCTCGAGATTCTTTCTCAATGGGAAGGAATTTTCTTTACTTCACGCCTGTTCAAACGCGTTGTTATATTTTGTAGTTTCATTCTCTCAATATTATCGCCATGATCCTCCCACTGGCAAGGAAGCTAAGGTGAATAATTTAGAAGGTGATACGAATTTAATCTATTTAAATAGGTACTTAAAATGCTAAAAGAATTAGCGCAAATAACACTCAAGAATATATTACTTCAGACTATACTCGTTCCAACCATTTATTTTACTTTTGACACATGCTTTAGGACGTAACTGTTTCATTATACGCAATTATTAACTTTGAAACGAGTGAACAGAGAAATATATAAACTGCCCAATAATGTTTATATATCTTAATTATTACCCACTAAATACATTAATATGCCGTAAATAGCTCTGTTCATAAAATTTAAATGATAATTCATTTCCGTTATAAAAAAGTTACGTTCTATCGCATCTAGTGACAGGATCAAAAGTATTCGGTGCAAACTAATGAATCGCAAATAATCGATTACACTTATTTGCAGTTAAGTCAGTTGACAACTGAGTTTTGAATTGTTGTAATAGACAACACGATTAAATTGTATCAGGGAGATATAAAAATCTTCTCATCATACCTATAACATGAAATAAAACAACCAAAATATTTTAATATTATTTTATTATAACGAATCGTCGGATTCTTCATACAAACTCGAATCGTCGCTTGAATCATCTGCAGTGTTTATTATTAACTCTTGTGTAGGTATGTTGTCAAATTCAATTTCCCGATCCCAATCAGAGAATATTATATTTTTTGTCTTGTTGACGACACTCGCCCAGTTTTCAGGCGTCACACTAGCACATGCGTTTTTTAAAAGTTCAAGCATTTTATTTGCTGTGAAAGGAGGAGTTGTATTGTTTCTTGCGGCGTGTCCTTTGACTTGGGCCCAGATCATTTCAATTGGATTATATTGACAGTGGTACGGAGGAATTCTGATTACAACATGCCCATATTCTGCTGCCATTTCGTCGATGACATATCGTTTTGGCTGCTTTTTACTTTTTAATATTTTAAGTAATTCTACTTTTAGTAGGGATTCGTCCACATCTTCCCCATTATCACGAAGCCAGTTTATAATCTCGTGTTTTTTCTTGGCCTGTGTTGGCATTTTATTAATTTGGCGAGAGTGATAGGGTGCATTATCAATAAATATTGTTGATGGTTCTTCAAGTGATGTAAGCATTTCTCTGAACCACTTTTCATACACGTCCGCATTCATCTCCTCATGATAGTCTCCTGTTTTTTTTATTTGAACGCTAACAGAGCGTCTGGTACAAATCCCTTTGTAGTTCCCGCATGGCAAATGATGAGGCGTTCACCTTTCCCCATTGGCACTGCAGAAGTAGAAGCAGCAGTATCGTCAGTCCAACCTTTTGGTATGGAATGATTGGCATTGAGCCAAGTTTCATCTGTGAAAACGACATTCGACCAGTCTTCTATTTTCTTAGCTTGTCTTAAAAATTCACAGCGAGACAAGGCTATATCACGACGTTCCATTAAAATTTTTCTTTTGTCGGATTTCTTATACAAGAACCCGATTTGGTGCAGCACCTTTGACAAAGAAGATTTTTGACCACGAAACAAGCCACAATTTCGTAGACGCTACTAATTTTTTCAAAGTAGGAATCTCTTTGCTTGTGTAATAATTGTATATATGACGACGAATAGCATCAGTATCAAAACTGTCAATTGCTGTCACTTTACGGGGCTGACGTTTTTTCTTAGGCGTAGATAGCTTGTTCTGTTCAATACCACTACTACCATAGGCTTCTTTAGTGATTTTCGCCACCGTTGGAGCACTAATACCTAATGCTGCTGCAACACGGTCTCTAACTTGGGTTACTGGTATAAGGAATCCGCCATTGCGGCTTTCCTTTTCAAAAAATTCACGAAGCCGCAGCACTAACTCTCTGGATTGTCCTTTAAGCACCATACCTTTCGGCATTTTGCAAGTAAAATCTTACTGGGAGGAACGATACGCTCAACTCAATCAAAGTAAGAACAATGAAATCAATACGGTGGAATATAAATACTCAACACAGCGTATGAAAAATATGAAAGAGCACTCAGCGAACAGAAATGTGACTAGCACGGGAGTCTTGTTGCGAGTGACAGACAACACAACAAAATGGCGTCGCCGGCGCGCCGTTCAGTGTTGCCAATTCGGCTTAAAAAAAAGGGGGTAGGCTGGATGAGAAAATTAGAGATTTACTACCGCAGACGAGGGCGCCATTGTCTCTAAGTAAAGTTTGGAGCAGCGGACCCCGCTTAATGGAAAAATGCTTCATAGTTATTTTTTATTTTGCAAAGTACAAAGTAAAATATTTTGGGAGGACTGAATTAGTGGGTATGCAAAAATTAATGTGCCCAAATAACAAATATATTTACAGAAGTGAAGTTTTTAAATAATATGAAATATGTATTTAAGCAAAAATAAAATATCCGTGTTCTTCCTGACTGTAAAGATGTACTATTTATCCCAGTGGACTGTAGGCTAGGTCGTTGATGATGTAAAATAATAACGCCAATGTTTGCACTGCCACAACTTGTATTTATTTAATTTGCACAGGAAAAAGCACATTAGCGTACGTACGGTTCAATGTCAGACAGAAGAGAGCGAGAGTTGACAGTTATAAAAAATATAATATATATTTGTTGGAGTTGCCAACATGCTCCCACTCGGAGAAGAAACATAATTAAATTTATGCTAGTACATTTTAAATAATTTGAATTATGAACTAATTGTTGATCAGCGCCATCTATGGACAATGACCTGAACGTCATGTAATGCAATACAATAATACAAAGATAAAATTCTATTTTCAAAATTACAATTGTAACATACATACATATGTTTGAAATTACATTAGAAAGGCATTTAAGGGTGTAGATCGTGAAAATCACCGAAAAGAGTGTTACGATTTTTCATATTTAACCTATTTACATATGATTGATATCAATGATAATTTGTATATATTACAATCAAAGACCAATAAGTATGTTCATGCTTATATTAAACTCTTAAACCTAATAGTTGTTATATAATAAACGTCAACAAACGCACAAAATTGAGTAAAAATGCAAAAACATGACTTCGTATTTTTCAGATTTAACCCCATAAATCAACACAAATTGATAAAAAGAAACACTTTTTGAACACTGAAGAAACCAATAAGTATAGCTGTATACTTCTTTTTATACCTTTACAAACAAAGACTTCCTCTTTTAAAGCCCTAACATCTAGATATATTTTAAGGTAAATTTTTCATACAAAAATGTATGGGTAAAACGTTCGTTTCATTCGTGCAATCTCGGTGGTCAAAAGCGGCAGTTCCTTTCTGTAAGTGAACGCGACATCACGCTTGTCGGCTGCAGACAGCAGAATTACGTATTGTGAATTTGTGTTTTTTGTAAAAAATTGTAAGTATAACATTTTTATAATTAATTTATTTTCAGTTATTAGAAAGTATCGATATAATGAATGTCTGAAAGAAAACCATGATGGAACTAGATATAAATCGTAAAAAATACAATATCTACACTAATAGGTATTATAAAGAGGAAAGATTTGGATTTTTGTATGTAACGAATAAACTCAAAAAGTACTGGACCGATTTTAATAATTCTTTATCATTCGAAAGCTACATTATCACTGAGTAACATAGGCTATTTTTTTCGCAGGACTGATTGAATTTGAGTGTCATGCCAGGGAAAAGAAAGTTTTGTACGCATTATAAAAATATGAAAGCCAAAAGATCTCGGAATAAAATGTAAGTTCCTCCCTACTTATTTATTATCGCATTTGAACAGGGTACATTACAAAGCTAATACAATATGTCATATGATTTAGATCGCCCGATTCAGACATATACCTACAATAACATGTAAATATTGGTTTGTATTATCTATATCTATACTGATAAATAAAATTGAAGTATCTGTATGTAATATCAAAATAATAGGATTTTTAAAAAAAAAAAAAGGCGATACGGAGTTCGCCGGGTCGGCTAGTATTGTCTAAATATCAAAATGTGAAAGTAGGTAGGCGACAGCGCAACTTGGTCGACATACCTATACCGCCAAACAGACGCGAGACGCCTAGCGTCTGGCTTAGGGTTGTACAAAATAAATAAAAAGTGGATAATATTGATGAATAATATTTCCAGTATTGAAAATAAAGAAAACCTTGGGGCCGAGACTCTGAGCAACAATGCTACGCGCTGTATAGAGGTAAGTTGTTATACGTAATTCTTGTAGACTTGTTACATAAATAAACAAACTACTTAGTTAGTGATGGGCGAAGACAAAATCTCAATACCTACCTATAGATTTTTTCTTGCAATATTTATTATTTTCATCGAGAGACAAACACCTTAGTACCGAAATACTTCTCATTACTTTCTCAAAAGAAAATTTACGTTCAAATAGGTGACGTCATAAAAAAACAATACCTAATGCGTAAAGAAATTATAATTTCTATTCATCAGGAACCTAATATTGTATTAAATTCTTTTGCATTTTTTTAAATTTTTAATTATTTTTTATAAAAAAAATCAAGCCATTATCTTTCTTTACAGGAACTAGTTATTGAAAACGACCAAGAGGGAAAGGTGGATGAAATGGAAGTTGGGCGTAGAGTTGTAGACGTTTCTTTTTTTTTTAAAGCTCTTCAGGCCATAGGGGACCACGGTCCAATGGATTGTAAGTTAAGTTACCTCAGTATAATAGGTGAAGTAAAAGTTGGTCTGGACTCAAAACTCATCATGAAATGTAGTATGTGTAGTATGAAATTTACTGTGTGTTTGATTGAAAAGAAAGACGATAGAATGGAAGTGAATCATCAAATTGTATCTGGTATCATATCATCTGGTGGGAGCTACTATCAGTTAAAAACATTAACTGCCGCAGTAGCCCTACCAATCATGTCACCTTCATTATACAATGAAATTAATAATACGGTTTGCGATTGGTGGGAAAAGACAGCAGCACATTCCATGGCAGAAGCTGTCAAGGAAGAAGCGGAGTACGCAGTGTCTATAGGTAGTGTTGATAAAAATGGTACACCATTAATATCTGTTGCTGTTGACGGTTGTTGGAGCAAGAGATCTTATGGTAAGAATTTTTCCGCCTTGTCCGACGCAGCTGCGATAATTGGCATTAAAACTAATAAAGTATTGTTTTTTGGAGTTAAAAATAAATACTGCGTAGTTTGTGCACGAGCCGCAAAGAACGACAGTCAGCCCTCGGAACACCGTTGTTTCAAGAATTATTCGGGATCATCTACCGGTATGGAATCGACCATAATAGTTGAGGGGTTTAAACGTTCCATTGTTGATCACGGTGTAATTTATAATAAATTTGTAGCAGACGGCGATTCCAGTACTTATAAAAAAATATTAGATTCGCGACCGTACGGTAATTTAACAGTAGAGAAAATTGAATGCAAAAATCATCTTTTACGAAACTACTGCAATAGCTTGGAGAAACTGTCGAAAGACACTAAGTATCCTTGCGAATTGCGGAAATTCCTAAAAGAAAGGTATTTGCGTTTAAGAACGGGTGTAAAATGCGCTATTAAATATTGGGGCGATCAAAATCAGTCACTCGAAGAAAAAATAAAAAATCTTAGTGAAGATATCCTAAATGGTCCACAACACGTATTTGGTAATCACCAATATTGCAAAGAGTATTTCTGTAGACCTGATACTCGTCGAATAGAACCTGTTGGGTTGCTTCCAGCAATTGTTGGATGCGGATTAATGGACGCGGTACACATTTTAAGTAAAAGACTGTCATATCATTCTAGAAGTTTAATTCATAATTGTACAAGTAATATAGTTGAAAGTTTTAACGCAGTGATTGCCAAATTAGTAGGGGGTAAGCGTGTAAATTATTCTTCCCGTGGTTCTTATGCGGGCCGATGCGCAGCTGCTGTTGTGTCTTTTAATACAGGATCGATTCATAGTAAAACTCATGAAGTAATATTTAAATCTAGTCCTAATCCTTTGATCGCGAAAGTGGAAAATTGTAATCGTAGAATCCGTTTAATTGCTAAACCTAAATTAAGATTGAAAAAGAGCCACAGCGCTATATCGAAAGACGCTCACTATGGACCAAACTGCGAAAAACCTGATCTGAGTCCAGAATTATATGAGAAAGCCAAGTCATCTTTTTTAGCCGATTTAAAGTTGTCTTGTGCTGAGAGAGGAGCTTGAAAGGTCGACCCATTTGCAAAGAAGTAGTTCTGAGTGGATGAGTACAAGGAGAAAATTACTAACCTCATCATCGTTCGGGGAAGTTTGTAAAAAACGAGAGAGCACAAGTTGTGCTGTTCTTGTTCGTAAAATCGTTTATGGTAGTAATATCTCCAGTTTGCCTGCTGTACGGTACGGTATCGAAAACGAAGAAACCGCAATTAAACAGTTAGAAATTCAAGAGAATATTAGTATACAAGGTTGCGGTTTGTTCGTCGACGATCAATATGAATTTCTTGGTACTACACCAGATGGCATTTATGCAAACGGTTTAATTGAAATTAAGTGCCCACATTCTTTAGCTGGCATGACTCTTGATGAAGCAATGGCCAAACATACCTTTTGGGTTAAGGACAAGGCTTCCAAGGGTTATGTCATAAATAAAAATCATAACTGGTATTTCCAAATTCAGGGACAGGTACATATTACTAAAAGAAACGTTTGCATGCTTGGCATCTGGTTTGGTGCTACTGTACCTATGAAAGTTTATATTATAGAAAAGGACGACATATTTTGGGAGGAGAAAATGGAGATGAAATTAGTTAGGTTTTATTACGATTGCCTACTTCCAGAATTAGTTGATCCTCGGCAGTCACGAAGCATGCCCATTCGTGACGCGCCCAGTATCATAGAGGCTATGAAAGAGAGGAAAGAAAGAGCTTTACATGTTATGAAAGAGAAGAACGCCTAATGATTTTGAAAGATACAGGTAACTTAACTACCCAGCCAGTCGATTCACGTAAACACGCCAGTCCAAAAGTCGTTTTAACTTAGGTCTGTTTTAAACGCACTTACTTATCTAGTCTTGGATTGTCATAAATCTTCCAATAGCTCAGTTACTATACAATTTCTGAGTTACCTGGTGTAAAGAATCATAAAAATTGGTTCAAAAATACAGCGAATTGAGAATTCTCCTTTTTTTAAGTCGGTTAAAAGGGCTAAATTTGCACAAAACGAAGTGACGTCACTGCGCTACGGTTTTTATTACTTACGTGAATCGGGCAGCTGGTAACGTTTTCATTCTGATAGGTTTTGTGATAGCCATTGATTTTATCATCAAATTAGCAGAAATCAGAACTTGATCCGTAATCGAATGAAAAACCATTAGAATTTTGAACTCATATTTCGTTATTGTTTAATTACATACTTTTAATTAGTATATTAATAATTTACAAACTTCTGTTAAAATTAGTAAATAAATGAATTATTTACTAATTTTTGTACAACCCTAGCACGCTTTTAGGATAGCGAGTAATGGCGACTCATATTTGTTATTGTGTAGTAAATAAATCATTTTTATACTTGTATTTCATTTATTGACATTTTTTTTAAAACCCTAGGATTTTTTTTTAGATATCGACGAGGTGATCGTAAACAAAAAGTAAGTATTTGAGTTTACGCAATAGGCACATTTCCTTGCGTAGAGATAAACACACTTCCTACTGAATTTGCAATTATTTTATTGAATGAATATTTTACGAATTAGAATAAATTTTGGTAGTGAAATTACAAATAAATAAATAGTTGGAATTTTAGGTAAGTAGAATACAAAAATGTCAGTCCGGACCTACTCTTGATTGTATATTATATTATAAACTAGTAACCCGCCCTCGCTATCTTCGCTATCTTCGGCAATATTCACTTCACATTACATACTATAAAAAGCATATTGATCTATAATAAATGCACAATTTATTTAAGGTACTTAATTGGATAAGGATTAATGCTGTATTGTATAAAATCACTTAGTAAATAATCATTTTTTAGTAGAGGATAAAAAATGGTTATGGTGGGTTATCCCTAAGAGATAGACATATGCCATCGTGGACTTTTTTGTTGAACTTTTTAAGATGGATAATACTGTAGTACATTATTTTGGTCTATCTCGTAGGGTTCAGCCAACGTTTGCAATATAAGCGCAAAAACGTGCTTATTTACGACATCACATTAGAAACCTCTAAATTAATCAGCGTTTCTCTACTATATTATGCATGTATTATACATATAAACCTTCCTTAAGAATCATTCTATTTATTAAAAAAAACTCCATCAAAATCCGTTGCGTAGTTTTAAAGATCTAAGCATACATAGGGACAGACAGACGGCGGATAGCGACTTTGTTTTATACTATGTAATGTAATGATAGAAAAACATAAAAATTGTGTCTCAACTACTCTTATTAATCTATTAAAAAGAATCAACAGCTAGTTTCCAAAAATTCAACGTTATTGTTATGCTGTAAATATTCAAGTTCAATAACAATTTCTCAACGTGGAACGTTTGTTGCAAAACATTTTGAAAATCGCGCTCTCTAGGTCATTCATCCGCCCCGTCGGATGTTACATTAAACTTTGGCGCTGCGGTCGCTCGAAATCGAGAACTCAGGCCAACAATCTACACCCTTAAGCTAAAACTTATCGTATTAGAACACAATCAGTCATAATAGAAAATAACAATGAACTAATAAGTATCATTCTTTCTTTGTGATAACAATAATGACAAAAATAAGGTTAACTGCTATCTATTGGTAGCAAGCAGACTTTAGTTACAGAACGTCTGTGCACTCTACCATTAGCAGTTTTTACTTCCACTGCTCTGACCAAATTATCAGAGCCAGGAAAGACGTTCGCTATCCTTGCCATAGGCCAGTACATGGGTGGAGTGTTATCTTCTTTAAGAATCACTAATGAACCAATTTTTAAATTAGGTAATGCATTTCTCCATTTAGGTCTACATTGCAAAGTATTTAAGTATTGATTACTCCATGTTTTCCAAAATGATTGTTTAATATTATTACAAATTTCCCAGAATTTTAATCTATTACAAGGAATTTGAGATACATCTTTATCTGGATATGAATTTAAAGTAGTACCAATAATGAAATGACCTGGAGATAGATAAGAAAAATCATTAACATCACTTGACATTGGTATAAGTGGTCTACTATTCAGTACTGCCTCTATTTCACATAATACAGTTGACAATTGTTCATAGGTGATTACTGCTCTTTGGACAGTCCTTTTTAACAAGAATTTGGTACTTTTGACTGCTGACTCCCACAGACCAGCGAACACAGGGGAATAACAAGGAATAAAATGAAAAGTAATGCCATTTTCAGCACTAAATGATTGCACTTGTGTTCGATGCTCACTGGATTTCTGCAGTTTATATAAATTGTGTAATTCTGAATTGGCAGACTTAAAGGTGGATGCATTATCACAATATATTTCAGTTGGCCTTCCCCTACGCGAAATGAAGCGCCTAAGAGAAGCCAGAAATGTACTGGTTTTCAAGTCTGAGCATAATTCTAAATGTAAGGCCTTAGTAACAAAACAAACAATAACCAATATATAGGCCTTCCCTACGATTGACCTACGCAAAGTAGATTGCTTCACAGGAATTGGGCCAGCAAAGTCTATACCTATCTTTTGAAAAGGACGACATATACTTACTCTATCTTTAGGCAAATTGCCCATTAATAGTTCAGATGCATGTTTTTTAAGTCGCCAACATATTGTGCATCTGTGAATAACTTTTTTTATTTCTCTCATAGCATTAATTATCCAGAATCTTTGATTGATAACAGATAAAACTATTCTAGGGCCAGCGTGAAGATTCTTCACATGTTCAGATTTTATAATTAATTGTATAATAGGAGACCCTTTAGGAAGAATAATAGGGTGCTTTTGTGAATACGAAATATTCGCATTTTGCAGTCGCCCACCTACTCTCACAAGGCCCTTATCATCCAAGAATGGACATAAGGAATTATAACTATAATCACAAATTTTTTGTTTACATTTTAAAGAATGAATAACATCACTCATAAATATTTGCTGTTCATGCTTAATAATTAATAACAATGAATCCTTAAGCTCTTCACAAGTAATAAAATTTTCTTTAATTTTATTTGATTTTGTGCGACTATTATTACAGAATCTAAGTATGTATGAAAGAACTCTTTGCATTTTGTGTAGCTCAGAAAATTTTTGTAAAAAATCTAGATTTAAAATATCTTGCCTGATAGAGGTACAAACCGTTGCATGAGCCACTTTGTCCCTGATCTCTGGAAGCTCTATGTTGTCCAGAGGTGTAACGAAAGGAACATTGTACTTACTGTCATGAAGGAAGTCAGGACCTCGCCACCAGAGACTATTTTGCTCTAGGCTGTGTGGAAGCACTCCTCTGCTCAAGCAGTCAGCAGGATTTTGATGTGAGCTAATATAAGACCATGTGAAACCCATTGTATTTTGAGTAATTTGTTTTACTCTGTTAGCAACATATGTGTTTAGCTTTATTATATCTGTTGCAATCCATGCCAAGACAATTTGTGAATCTGAATATAATATAACATTATCTATATGAAGCTTATGCAATAATGTTTTGGGAATCCTAGCAATTAGCCTTGATAGCAGCAGTGCGGCATTTAATTCTAATCTAGGTACAGTGAGACTTTGGTTTAGGTTTATTCTAGATTTTGAGCAAACCAGGGAAACATTCACCCTACCAGCTGTGTCTGTAACTCTAAGATAAATGCAACTTCCATAGCCAGTGGAAAGCGATGCATCTGCAAACCCTATTAATTGCATAGACACTGCATTGCTCATGCTAATTGGATTCATATTAATTAAGCTATTGTAAAACTCAAGCCAAGCTTCCCTTAGAGACTGATCAAGCATACAGTCCCAACCCATGCGTGTTAGCCACAGTTTTTGCATTATAACTTTAGCACAAACAATAATAGGCCCAGCCAGACCTAATGGGTCAAAAAATTTACTTACAAAGCTTAGGATTTCGCGCTTAGTTTGAGGAACTTTGCCTTGAGGAGTGGGAGAAGCAAGGTTTAAAGTATCTGCCTTAACATTGTAATTGATACCCAACGTTTTCAAGGGCCAATCATTTTTTTGTAATTCAGTTATATCAAAATATTGTCTTTTTGTAGGAATACTTTGTAGTAATTCAGCGCTATTTGAACACCATTTGTGCAGCTGAAAACCTCCTAGGCTTAGGAGTTTACTAAGTTGCTCTTTTAACTCAATTAAAGATTCAAGAGAAGCTGCTGTACCTAATAAATCGTCGACATATGTCTGGTGTTTTAAAACAAAGGCTGCCAATGGATATTGTTTACCATGTCGCTCAGCCAACTCCACTAAACATCGAGTGGCTAAGTATGAACTAGATTTAAGACCATAAGTAACAGTGCTTAATTGAATACACTCTATGTCTTGATCGGGAGAATCTCTCCAGAGTATATTTTGTAATGAACAATATTTTTTATCTAAACTGATGGCTCGAAACATATGTTTTATGTCTGTTACAAAAAGGTATTTATCCATTCTAGCTAAAATTAGAATGTCAAATAATTCGTTCTGTACCACGGGCCCATTCAATAACAAGTCATTCAATGATATCTTTTTATTTGTTTTCATAGAACCATCGAAAACTACTCTGCATTTTGTGGTTTTTTTGTCCATCCTGACTACAGGATGGTGTGGCAAGAAATAAATTGCATCATGTCTAAAATCATACTGATTAATGTCTACCTTAGAGCCATGACCCATTTTTATATATTCATATATGAAATTACTATAAAGCTTTAATAACAATGGATCCTTTTGTAATCTAATTTCTAAGTTATGAAATCTTTTCAAAGCAATATCAAATGAATTACCTAACGCTTCATTAACAGAGCAAAGAGGTAGTTTTAAAGGCAAATCTACTGTAAAATGGTAATTATTTAACTGAACTCAATTTTTAAATATTTGTTCACAAGTATCATGTTCAGTTGTCTTCTCTGGAAATAATTCAGGGACACTTTCCATTTTCCAAAGATTAGCCATATCATTATGAAGTTCTGTGTCGCAGCAATTGCAATATAAGGTGACTGGATTAGTTGCAGAAATATAAGGCAGGTTACCTGCTATTACATGCCCAAAGTGAGTACTTAAAAGCGTGATTGTAGGAGAAGCAGAAGCATTGTGCGATTTAAATAGCGGCAGTGCAGGCTTTATTGATTTTGATGGCTCATCAGTCAGGAGCTGAAAAAATACATCGGCACCGATTAATAAGTGTATATCACTTGGCTTGTAAAACTCTTTATCAGCAAGGCTGATATTAGGGGGCAACACAATCTTTGACGTGTCCACCTTTTGTTGTGGCAATCTAGTGGTGATTTTGTCCATAATGAAACATGATACAGTGACATTGTAGTATTTGACTAGGGAATGTAGTTGAAGTGAGACACCCTCATTTAAATTACAAACATTGTTCCCGATGCCTAAAACTTTTGAATTTATTGATTTTGTAGTTAAACCTAATAAATTGACTAATTGCTTTGTTACAAATGACATTTGAGAACCACTGTCCAGCAGCGCTTTGACATATACTTCTCTGCCATTGTGAGTGATAAGCCTAACTTGTGCCGTTGGCAATAATATTTAAGCACATATTGTTTGCAACAAGAATGAAACTGGATTCTGTATTTCATCAACATGTATAAGAGAGTTATGTTTCTGTTGGCATGAAGCACATTTAAAATGATACCTGCATAATTTGACATGTTTATTAAGACATATCTTGCATAATTTTTGCTCTGTAACGAATTAAAGTCGCTCAGAGGCAGGCATTAATTTAAATTTGACACAATTAAAAAGCTTATGTGTAGATAACTTACACAATCGACAGGCAGAAATTCTTGGCAGGGCTTGCAGCAGGATCCTCAACAGCATTCATAGTAGCTGGGGGTTCCTTGCCGGTGTATCTATTAATTACCTTTGATGCCTGCGGGGTAATCATTGCTCCTCCTGTTGCATTTTCAAGTGCAATTGCTCGCTCGTCTAGAAAGGTGATCAAACTTGATAAAGTAGGCTCCTTTTTATCATGGCTAGACATAATATGAAATTCTCTGCTACACAAAATGTCAAGTTTCCGCAGTAATATTGTTAATATTATTGGGCAGTCATCCACAACAACATCAAGGTTGCGCAATGAGGCTAATTGTTGCTTAATGTTAGTGACAAACTGTCTAATGATTGGAGCTGTTGATCTACTTATGGACGTAATGTCCAACAATATATTTATATGTTCATTTTTTATTAAAAACTCATTGTTATACCGTTTTTCTAATATTTGCAAACTCTCATCATAACTACAATCTAACAAGGGTAAGTTTTTGATTAAATCTAATGCTTCACCTTGTAGAAAACTCCTAAGATAATACAATTTTTGAATTTTTTCTAAGTTAACATTATTATTAATAAGAGAATTAAATAAGCCTATGAAAGTTTTGTACTCCGAATACTTGCCAGTGAAGTGTGGCACATTTATTTTTGGTAATTTAGTCGGCACTGATGCCTTAGGTTTTAAAGTATCACTGGAACTATTCTGAGTATCAAGTTTCGTTAATAACTGCTTGATTTTAATGAGAGCTGATGTATATTTTTCTTCAACCTTGCCATCATCCTCTGCAGAGGGGTCTAAAGCCATTAATTGAAACAATAAATTTTCATATGTCAAAAAAGTGATCGTAGACGTTCCTCCTTGACTTCCAGGTATACCTTGGAAGTGGTGGCTGGTGACAAGGTTTCAACCTCATTATGAATTCTCGTCAAGCAGCTATGGACACCTCTTTTTTATTTTTTAATAAAGAAATGTTTTCGGTACCTTTATCATCCTCAGACATCGTGATGTATGTACTAAATTAACACTATATCGTTTACGATAAGCAGAATTACTACAGCGTGGTGTAGACTGCACCGCGACTAAGTTACACAATATTCTCAGGAGGATTTTCGTATAAATATTGTTATAAATCGCACTCTGTGAAGATGAAAACACGCTAAATTCAACGTTTTGATTGAACAAAATGGCGGTCGCGAGATGATGCAATGCGTTATTCCAACGTAGCTGCGGATGCGACGCGTTGACGAATAGGCGGGAAGCGGGCGACGATCCTGATTGGTCCGTTGACAATGACGCGATGCGCGTTGTCGGCTTTACGGCTTCTTATTGGCTCCCAGATATGATTTCCTTTCTTCGTTCTTGATTTTAAATGAATTGCGTTGTATTATATGAATGCGAATTATTTCTTCGTCAAAATGGCGGTCTTGATGAGAATGCAAATTTTCAAAATTCAATTTTTGATGAAACGTAGTTTGATGAACTCGTACTATTTCCAAGTAGCGATCTTTCAGTGAAGCCTTCCCTGCTTCGGTGCTCGTAAAAAACTGTATTGCGGTAGCGGTGTCTTGTTGCCTCTGCTTATGCAAAATCTTCTTGTTTCGGTGAGAGGACCATGTAAAGATGTACTATTTATCCTAGTGGACTGTAGGCTAGGTCGTTGATGATGTAAAATAATAACGCCAATGTTTGCACTGCCACAACTTGTATTTATTTAATTTGCACAGGAAAAAGTACATTAGCGTACGTACGGTTCAATGTCAGACAGAAGAGAGCGAGAGTTGACAGTTATAAAAAATATAATATATATTTGTTGGAGTTGCCAACATGACTAAAATCGATTATTACAAAACATAGTATCCGTAATACATTGGTACAACACTAATTGATCAGAATTCGACCTGCCAAAAGTAAAATAAATGGTTGGAACGAGTATAAGTTATGTAGTTAGATAAGTACACATTTATAATGGTAAGTTTACTTAGTTAAGAAATAATTGAAAAATTATTGCCGTGTGGTGACGGAGTAAGAATACCATTCACCACTCCCTATCTTGCCCGTGGATGTCGTATAAGACGACTATGGGATATAATATGCACATAACATCTGTGCAAGAGAAGGCAAACTCGAAATTAAACCGTATACTAACATGTTTGACCAGCACGGTATAGTAGGTCAGATTCCCTCCTATAGTGGAGGAGGCCCGAGCCCAACAGTGGGACATATATGGGCTGCAATGATCATAATGATTGAAACTAACAAAACAGAACTTCGTCATCATCATGTACGTCCCACTGCTGGGCTCGAGTCTCCTCCCAAATGGGAGGAAAATTGGCCTTTACCACGCTGGTTGGACGGATTGGTATACCAATTTTTATTTCTAGTTTCCTTTCTCTTGCATAGATGTTAAGTGCATGCCCTTAGTCATCTTTTACGACACCCACGGGCAAGAAAGGGAGTGCTAAATTGTATTCTTACTCCATCACCACACGGAAACTGAAATCATCTTTATGTGTATAAAAATCGTCCGACAGAGGCGCTGCGCCAAATCCCATAAAAATTAACCTCGACAACAATACGAATATCCTTACTAATATTATAAATGCGAAAGTAAGTTTGTTTGTTTGTTACGCTTTCACGCTTAAACCACCGAACCGATTTCAAAAATTCTTTCATCAATGGAAAGCTATAATATCAGGGAATAACATAGGCTATATTTTATCCCGGTATTCCCACGGAAACGGGAACTACGCGGTTAAGGCGACTGAAACCGAAGCGAAGTGTGGGCGGATTGCTAGTTGTAAATAAAACTTACCATAAATGCTGTAGTGTTCGAAATGTCGGGCAATCATAAATCAAATACAAACGCGATAAAAACCGTAAAAGTAGTTTTATTTACAACTAGCAACTCGCCCTCGCTTCGCTTCGGTTTCAGGCGCTTTCCCCGCGTGGTTCCCGTTCCCATGGGAATATCGGGATAAAATATAGCCTATGTTACTTCTTGATATTATAGCTTTCCTTTGGTGAAAGAATTTTTGAAATCGGTTCGGTGGTTTAAGCGTGAAGGCGTAATAAAAAAATAAACAAACAAACTTACTTTCACATTTATAATATTAGTAAGAATGTGTAGTGCTTGCGTAAACATAAGATATCATTACAATACGAATACGTTGACACAAATATTTGTCTTAACCCGGTGTGTGTACACTGGGACTTTAAAGGAACAGTCGAAATTTCGAAGTTAAAATTCTTTCTTGCCGGTAGATGGCAGGCTCCGGTTCCCCTCCCTAAAAAATCTAGGTAGTAGTAGGGACTGAATGGCTAAGGGACCGCCGGTTTCGACAGTTTACCTAGGAACGCCAGTGAGTGAAAGTCGTTGCCGTTCCCTGAAAGGGTCATTGTACACACCCCGTCAGTATTTTCGAAGGTAAGTGGATGGTGTTGTATTTGTCGTTTTCATAGTTTTTCAGTTTTGTTTCTCTCGGAGTTAATGAACGTGGACCCTCAAAGACGGGCAAACTAGATAAACGGAAAAGGTGTTCTGTCTGTAATTGGACACAAAACAAGAAAACGATGTACTGTTGCGTTTTGTGCGAAACGCCGGTTTGCGAGGACCATCGACTCCACTATTGCAACAATTGCGCACAGTAATTTGTGTTTTTGAGATAATTATCTTTAATAATCATTTCTTTGTATTTTAAACAATAAAAAATCATTTTTGTTTCGTAAAATTACATTATCGTTTATTTTATGACATGCATGAATCCATAAAATATTCCCCACTTTCAGGTGCTCAAATAATTCAACTTTTTGGAACCCACACCAAAAACAGTATATTCTTTTGAACGCTCATAGTCTAAGCTACAAAACCCTAGAACCGTTTTTTTTTATATTTGTTTGTTGTAGAGTTACGAATTTTGTAACAAAACTCCGTTTTCCCCACTTTTTAGACGATTATTTATTTTTTTTTAACACCGGTTTTTAACTTTTGAGTTCGGTAGCTGCTGGGTCGTGTACTGTGTAGTAGAAACTTAAATAAGTAACCCAGAATTTTTCAGATTTTTTGGAAGCCTACAAAACTTTGTAAACTTGACTGTTCCCTAAAATACCCAGTATACACACCGTGCACCGAAAAGTATAGTGTACACACGCCGGGTTAAGCCCACAGGTTTTACTCTATCGGTTTTGTGAGCGACGATCGATGGTTGCACTATTTATTTATCAAATTGTTTCACTGTATCTCTTCATCATCATAATCTCGGCTCATATACGTCCCACTGCTGGGCTCGAGCCTCCTCCATAATAATAGGGATATTGACCTACTGTACCATGCTGGTCAGACAGGTTGGTATAGGGTTTTGTTTCGAGTTTTCCTTTTCTTGTATAGAGGTAATATGCGTAATATTGGTAAATTGTATTCTTACTCTGCCACCACACCCAAACTTCACTATATTCACAAAGTAAATATACAATAGTGCCCAATCCTTATTTACCTGACTCTATAATCAAAACTAAGAAATGTAAGCCGATAAGTCACAGCAACAAAAGGAATACTCCAAGCCCATCTGGTGTAGTAGATCAATTTCTGTCAATTACAAAAGGCCTATATCCAATAGTGATACATAATGGGCTAAGAAGATAATTGAAATGAATAAAATATGGCGCCTTTATCGTCTCAATGACCTTTCGATTAAGTCCACTGTGATATGTGTGATAATGGATAAATTATACAAGCAATTTTTAATATCTACGCTAAATATATGTAATATAAATAAAATTAATATCTTTACTAACACTATAATCAAATTGCAACAATGATAATAGTATAAAATACATAAATATAAAGTTTGTATATTTAGTGCGCTACTACACACAAGATGGCGCTGTTATAAATTTCTCGCAATGCACACGGACGCAACGAGTATGTTCGAGAACTAACTAGTTAACTGTCGCAATATTTTCTAGAAAGTACTTTGGCGTTTGGCTCACAGAGGGCGCTGAGGCCAGGACTATAAATATCGCGATGCTGCGGTCGAGTCCGACAGTTATCTACTGATTGTGAGAAAACAAACAGTAAACAGTATTCGAAGTGAAGTACGAAGAAGCAAGTTGTTACTATAAAATGTCGTTAATTCCTTACATGTACGACTTAGAGATACCTTTTCGCCATATGGAGAGAGAATTCTTAAGGCCTGAGGAGTTCTTTGGTTATTCTCCGTACAATCAGCTGACGCCGAAAGATTTCTTCGGACCAATATTCCACAAACCTTGGGAGAACGTCTTCAGATCACTAGAGAATATTATGAGTCCTGTTCAACAAAGGTCAGCTGCAATGAACCGGCTCGCGCTCAATGATATTGGGCAAATAAATAGCGATAACGAAAAATTCCAAGTCAACGTCGACGTTCAACACTTTTCGCCGGAAGAAATTGATGTTAAAGTCATTGATGGTCATGTAGTTGTTAAAGGGAAGCATGAAGAAAAACAGGACCAGCATGGTTATGTATCTAGGCAGTTTGTGAGACGCTATGCTCTTCCTCAAGGATGTTTACCGGACACAGTGGAGTCAAACTTGTCTTCGGATGGTGTTTTAACCGTCACGGCGCCTAAAGTCCTTGCCATGCCTTCTACAGGTGAACGTATTATACCAATAACACACACAGGCCCTGTGAAAAAACAGTTTTGTTCTCCAGAATCTTCGACAATTAAAGAATCTAATTAGTGTTGTAATTATATAATTTTATTTTAAAGACTGATTTCAAATAGTGCTTGTTTCTTTCGCCTATTTTGTATTTAAAAATGTAAAATATAAGTACCCGCATAAGTAACTGGTGTTTTATTATTTTACCCGATTATATACAATAATAGTAGGTAGGTAATCTAAGTAATTATAATTTTTTTTAAATACTTACTACCTTACTTACCTGTAGTAATCTTTGCATTTCAGGGGACTTTATAAACGTATTATACAATTAAAGAACCCAAACAACGAGCAGGCTAAGAACATCATTTCTAGATCGTACAAAAATCTGTCCTGCAGGGAATCGAACCATGACGTCGCCATGATAAATCGGTGTTTAGACCACTGCAATCTATGTTTTTCCGTATGGTGATGGAGTAAGAATACACTTCACCGCTCCCTACCTTCCCCTTGGATGTCGTAAAAGACTACTAAGGGGTATAATATGCAAATAAGATCTATGCAAGAAAAAGACAACTCGAAATGAAACCCTATACCAACATCGCCAGGGAGATGCTCGTCAGCGTCAGGAACTGGGACGTGGTCGCCGCCTTCTGTGAGGCCGTTATCTCACGGAAGGAGGCGGCGGATCGTGTGCGAGTAGAGATCCTATTCGGCGACACGTTCCGCCACCGGCGAATCGGGCGGCGCAGGCGCGAGTATCTGCGCCTAATGCCGCCCTAGCCGAGGCCGCGGGTGATCGGACCGGGGAATTGTCCGTCACCCGCAGAGAGGCTAACCGCGCGACGGCGACCGACGTCCCAGGACGTCGAGAGGTGAGGGTACCCGAAAGAGTATTCCGTCGGGCCCACCACTGACGACAAGTCACATCTGCTCCGGTGGTCGGCCTAACAACGAGGTGACGTGGATACGGGTGGGTTATGGGCCCGCGCGCCGTTCTTTCATCGCCCCGGACGGACTGGACCGCGCGTGCGCTTACCATAGCCAATCCATAAAAAAAAAGAAAAAAAAAATACCAACATGTCTGACCAGCATGGTATAGTAGGTCAAATTCCCTCCCACTGTGGAGGATGCCCGCGCCCAACAGTGGGACGTATGTGGGCTGCGATGATGAATATATGTTTAACAATATTGATAGTTTTATGGCACTGCCAAATTATTTTAGAATTAAACGATTAAATTTATTGATTACCCGCCCTCGCTTCGCTTCGGTTTCAGTCGCCTTACCCACGTAGTTGCCGTTCCCGTGGGAATATGGGGATAAAATATAGCCTATGTTACTCCCTGATATTATAGCTTTCCATTGATGAAAGAATTTTTGAGATCGGTTGGGTGGTTTAAACGTGAAAGCGTAACAAACGAACAAACAAACATACTTTCGTATTTCTTACTCATCCTTACTAATAAGTAATCCTTACTAATAAGTAAGGATGAGTATTCGAATTACTCAACATTGTAGTGACGGATTAAGGCCTTTTTTTTTTAAATAATTTTATGGCATGGTTACTAAGACCATTATGCCAAATGATGAGCACTCGGTTTACTGCGTCACCACAATGACAACAAAATTAATTTTTGCGATTTAAATCTATTTGAACGAAATCTTGGACTGCCATTATTAAATATGGTTACGGTAAATTAGACGCGTAGTCCATCCTTCTCAGCTCATATACATCTCACTGTTGGGCTCGGGCCTCCTTCACTATGAAAGGGAAATTGACTTACTATACCACGCTGGTCAGACGTGTTGGCATATAGTTAGTATCGAGTTTTCCTTCTCTTGCATAGATGTTATGTGCATGTTATATCCCTTAGTCACGGTAATATAATCTACCAGTAATCCAATTTCATACAAACGGACGAAACGCGAGCTATACCTACGCGCCTCGATCTCGGCATGCGCTCGGCATGTAGACAGTCGCGACTGTGCTGCAGTGACGAACGAACGGTGTGTTGTTTTTTTAACAATAACTGCGCGAATTTTTCACTAAAATACATAATTATACACATATTTAATATGACAAGTAGGGTATATTGTGTTGTTTTTGGTTGCATGAATTCGTCAATAACGAATCCAGAGATAACTTTTTTTAGATTACCTGCAAACTCTGAAATCTTATCTATTATAAAATAATTTTACTTACTAGTAGTTAGGTACATAATGTGTGTTGTTTTAATGTATAAGTATTTCCTTTTATCTCCCGAAAAACAGTTGTCTGGATTAATAAATAAAGTGAATAAAGTGATTGACACGAGTGAAATAGGTAGTTTAGGCGGTTCATGAATCATGTTACAGTACGCTTGTGTTAAAACTCATAATGTGTTTTGTTTTGTTAGTTTATATAATTCAAAGTAAAGACGTGGTATTTTATTATTAATAATAATAGATGTTTATTGTACTGTGTGTATGAATAGTACTAGAAAAAATTAATTTGACCGTCTGTCTGTCACTAGATAATTTAAATTTATACACCGATTTGTTATTTAAACATAAACATGTTTTTTTTTAATTAAAACTACCAATCAAAAATCAACACGCATTCTTATTGAACACTTCCTATTCAATTCACAAAGTATTTTATTTGTTTATATAAGAAAAGTATATACAAAACTAAATGGAAACACAAAGTAGGCAAATGTAATTAAAATGCTGGAGGCGGGCAGCCCTATCACATGTTTACGTTTAGGCATTTAATTCAAGGTTACAGCCGAGATACATTACTGGATAGATGACTATACTGTGTCAGTGGGCTTAGCACGAATATTTCTGTTAAAGTATTCGGATCGTTATCGAGACCAATTTGTATGGGATTTGGAGCAGCGCCTCTATCGGGCGATAGAGGTACTATACCAAATCCATAGAAATCGGTTTCGATAACATTACTTTGAAGGAAATTTCGCACCAAGACCATTGGTTTACTAGTGTTATTTAGAAATGTGTGGTGACGGAGTGGGAGTAGGAATTTGAATTAACTCTTCGAAGGCGATCGTAAAGGGCGAGAGTGAGATGGCATAACGTTTTTACAATAAACTACCTAAAAATATCCGAGACATGCCAATTAACATGTTTAAAAAGAGTAGAGTTTGTAGCAAAGGCTATTACAAAATTTCGGATTATTTAGATGATAATACCGAGTGGTTATGAGCAGCTCCTCATTCAGCAATAGGGAATATGCATGATATTTTTTTAGTAGTAGCTAGTAGTTAACTCGTGATCGGGTGCTGCTTGTGGGATCTGGTCCAGCCATATTTTCTTCCTTTAATTTTTTTTTGTCTTGTACTAAATTTTGAAAATTTATACATATATACAATTTCGAAGGGCATCACACTGGAGCTAATACCATATATGTTGTACGAAGCATAACATTATGTATATTTAAAAGATTAAAGAAAGAAAGACTGTCCGCTGAGTTTCTTGCCGGATCTTCTCAGTTTATGGCCGCGTTCCGATCTGGTGGTAGATTATTGTATTGTGTTCAAACGTTGTGTAACTTGACAACATGTAAGTGCCCTTAAGGGGCCTATGCAGGATAAATGATTTGATTTGATAACTGCAGGTGAAAGGATACTCGAAATAGAAGCCGATAAAAGTCCGTCTTGCCAGCATAGGTTACCATGACATTTTAAATCCCATTTTGGTGGAAGTCTGTACTCTACACCTATGACGTATATGGGATGAAGACGACGATGAAAAATAAGAGAAGAGTAAGAATATAATTCACCATCCCCCTTCGTACACGAGGGTGTCGTAAAAGACGAGTGGGGTATTACAACACGCTGATAACATCTATATAATTTCTGTCCCATTGTGGAGCAGCCTATTAATGGGACGTATATAAGCCGTAAGGGGAACTATAATGTATAGTATCGTTTATTTAAGACATGTTTAACTTCATGATCTCTGGTCATACATGTCACTTTACTGTCCTCGGCTGTAGGCAGACGACTATCGACAATGTGGTCCTATCCCTACAATACCTACTCGCATTCCGTAGTAGGGATGTGAAAAAATAATCGATTTTTATAAAAATCGATTATTTTTTAATAATCGATTTTTTTTTGTAATAATTGATTTTTAGAATCGATTATGAAAATGAGAAAAATCGATTATTAATCGATTTTTTACTATTCGAAATTAAGCGATTATTCATGGCCAGATAGCCTAAAAAAAAAAGTATACTATACTACAAAATAAAGCTCACACTTCCTAAAAAAAAGGTCATCAGAATCGTTTTTTTCATACTATATTAGAAAATAAAGCTTACATTTCCTAAAAAAAAAGGTCATCACAATCCTCTTAGCAAAAAAAATCTAAAATCGATTACTTTTTTTTTTAAATTGATTATTTTATAATCGATTTATTTTAACGAACTAAAAATCGATTATTTTCCCTCCAGGTCACATTCCCTATTCCGTAGTCGTCTTTTACCATATACTATAAAAAGTAAGTGGTGGTTACCATCGTAGTGTTAAAAAAACATTAATTAAACACTCAGCCTTTTGATGAGAATGTTAAAAGGTCATGTAGCGCCTTTGATTTTTTTTTCATTATTTTAGTGTTTTACAATGTTATCTATACCAATAAATAAAATTGGAGTGTCTGTTTGTAATGTCAAAATTATAGGCTTTTTTCATACTCACACGGTTCCGTGTGGTGACGGAGTAAGAATACAATTCACCGCCCCCTATCTTACCCGTGGGTGATCGTACGAGACGACTAAGGGATATTAAACGCATATAACATCTATGCGAGAGAAGGAAAACTCGAAATAAAACCCTATACCAACACGTCTGACCAGCGTGGTATAGTAGGTCAATTACCCTTCCGTTATGAAGGAGGCCCGAGCCCAACAGCGGGACGTATGTGGGCTGAGATGATGATGATGACACGGTTATTTGCACTATACATATGCCTAAAATACACTTTATATTTTTTTGTCTGTCTGTCTGTCTGTTTGTTCCGGGTAATCTTTAAAACGTCTGGACCGATTTCAAAAATTCTTCCACCAATGGAAAGCTATAATATCAAGGAGTAACCTAGGCTATAATTTATCCCGGTATTCCCACGGGAACGGGAACTACGCAGGAAAGACGACTGAAACCGAAGCGAAGCGAGGGCGGGTTGCTATGGTGGTTGGTTGGTATGGTATTGAATAATTTTGCGGATATTTTAAGTAGTATAATGCAGCTAAAATGCTAAAATGTAGTGAATAACATATAATAGTGAATTGCGTGCATTCTCATATTCTCTCTGGGAAAATTGCCAGAGGAATCATAATTTGGTTGTCAGCACCTAAGCAATGATAACGATTATGACTAAAGACTTAGAATATTATAACTCGACACTGGCACCAATAGCTCAGTTATGTAGCTTGTTGCCATTAAACAAGGAGAAAAAGAATTAAACACTCGGTAGCTTTTAAAACCCCTTTGACTTTATTTATTGCATTAACTAAAGATTAGTTTATTTAAAACCTGTATATATAACATTTATAAATATTTTATAGTATATATTTATATATAAACTTCTTTATTAGCCGGCAGACAGTGTGTCGTCGTCAGCTGTTTATAATAATTGTAAGAATTTCGCGGTGTTCTCGTTAAATTGGCCGACTGATAATCCACCTCGCATAGTCCAAAATGTTCCCTGAAATTGTAATAGTGTCTTAACATTAAAAGAATGTAAACATAGGGTAACTGTGACTTTACGAAAGCAATACCTATACTTTAGAGGGAACGGTCAAGCAACCCCCGAAAACTGTTGTAAACGGTTAAATTGCATAATTTTTAATGAAAACAACAACATAAAACAGTAAAATTATAGATTTTACACATATTCATTTGAATAAAATAATTAAATAATAATTCGACAGATTTAAGCAATTTCAAAGGCTATTTGATAAATTGTTTCGAAGACCTTAGCTTACAAAGTGAGGTTTTATAGTGAAAACATTGAACTGTCAAGCTACCTGTGAAATACAGTCATTAAAAATGTCCTATTGTATAGGTAAATTATGAATACAAGGATGTTGCAGAGAAATGCATAGTCTAAAGCAATTTCCTAGGTAATTTAACAGCACGATACGAACTCCATTTTGTTTCTGTGGGTTTTACACCATCAAAGTATTCGTATAGTTATCGAGACCAATTTTAAATGGGATTTGGAGCAGCGCCTCTATCGGACGATAGAGGTACCGTTTCAAATCCATATAAATTGGTCCGTGTCCGGTCCCGCAAATAAGCGTGCTAAGCCCACTAATTCGGTTCGTCCATTTGACAAAAGAATCAAAGTTCATACAGCCAATTCTTAATATTATACAATTTCTTCAAAAATTCTTCATATTTATTTAGTTTCATAACTTGTTAAGATTCATTGTCTGTTAGCACTCATTGACTTTAATACAGATTAAAATAACTTGATAAAATCGTACAATATTAAACAGAAAAAGTGCTATAAGTGAACAAGAAACTTCTACGAAAACACTTTAATAGAATTCAACGCTATTACCTACTGTTGGTGTCAACTTGACTCACTAACAAAATTCCGTTGAACATTTTTTTTATAGTAGGCTATGTTCTGGACACACCCTGCCCAATCTGTCTACGGACGGCATGCAGCCCTATAACCTACCGTATTCCCTCCCCATCGCCATTGGGCCAACCACTGGTACCGACTTCTTGACATCCCTAGCCGGCCCGGCAGATTACGCTTTCGGGTACCGTCTCCTTCGATCCCCTGGCAACAAGGCACTATTGCCGGGGTGTCGCTCTCACGTGGTCGGACTCTCTACGGGGGGCGGACTATTCCCCGGTCCGTCCACCCGCGACCTCGGCAAAATATGTTTAAAACTAAAGAATTATGTAAATGTGTAATAGCAGCCGAAATCCAAAACTAAAAAAACAAAGAAAATTTAAATGATTATTACTTACGAGAATCCATTTAACCATTCAAAATTATCCACCAAGCTCCAATGAATGTACCCAAGCACTGAGCATTTGTCCTCAGTTATGGCGGCGTGTAGCGCTCTTAAATATGATTCCATATACCGCACACGTTTCACATCGTGTAAACCCGGTTTTGTGGGGACGCCATTCTCAGTTATTATAATTAAAGGATTGTCGTAAGTTGTTTTGATCCAATTCAAAATTTTCCTGAAGCCCCAAGGTACAACCTGCAAAGGAAATACGTAGTTGGGCTAAAGAATTATGTAACCAGGTACTATTTTACCGCTTTAGTGAAATAATCCCGTTACCGCCTAGCTGTGGCCCTGGTATTGCAAAGGTCCATGTGCGACAGTACCACTTACCATCAGGTGTGACGTTGGCTTGTTTGCCACCATCATAGAAAAATTGAGAATTTGCAGTTGTGCACAGATTTAAAAATACTAGTGATCGCCGAGTGGTCGAAATTCAGCCTTAATTCATTTAAATTATTTTTTCTGCTATACGATTTTCTTTTAATTCTATTTATGTATAATTTTATATTGAGCAAGTTGTATTTCACTAATAACTAATATATCAATGTACAAATGTCTATTACACATTGTCATCATAATTATAGTTATTTGACATTCAGTTCGACCAGAGATTTTAACCGTAAACAAAAGTGTATAAGCATTGATGTGTGTATGTGTGTGTAGCGATTGCATGGTAGTGTGCGTAATGCGTTTTTTAATTAATTTAATGTATTTGTAATCCATTATTATTTGAAATTTCACTTCTCCTCATTATATACTTCAACTGTGCCAAATTTTATACTTGTCCATCCATGTAATATTCGTAAAAAGGGGTACAAATTTTTGCTTCACGCATTAATATATAGAAGAAAAGATATTAGAATATTTTATTTACTTATGGTCTTCAAAAAAGAAAGAATATTTAAAAATTAATACGAGTATTTTCTAAAACATTAGTAAATAGATAATTATTAATCCTTACTTAATATTATAAATGCGAAAGTAAGTTCGTTACGCTTTCACGCTTAAACCACCAAACCGATTTCAAAAATTCTTTCACCAATGAAAAGCTATAAAATCAGGGAGTAACATAGGCTATATTTTATCCCGGTATTCCCGCAGGAACGGGAACTACTCGAGTAGGGCGACTGAAACCGAAGCGAAGCGAGAGCGGGTTGCTAGTAAATAATAAGTACGGAATAAGAATATAATTCACTACTCACTATCTGACCTTAACCTAACTTAGAGATTAAATATGCATATAACGGGAGCACACTAAAACAGGAGAAGAAAATCTCAAAATAACATTAAAGATCCGATCCCAACAGTGGGACGTATATGGACTGAGACGATGATGAATGAAATTTGTAACAATTTATCTATTTTTAAACAATATTATCTTATGAATCTAGCATTTACAGTCTTTGTGCAATTAAGATAAAGGAAAATCACTTTCAACGAATTGTTATCCTGCCGACAACAATTCTTTGTACATTCAAATAAATAAATTACATGGACATTATAATTATATTAACTATGGTCCTTAAAAATAGCTTGATTAGCTAGATCTCTGTGATGCCCCGTCCACATGTTGGCCGAGTGTAGGCGAGCGATGGCCAACGCCAACGTGTGTACACCCGATTTGCCTTAGTTGGCCAACGCTCGCCGTCGCTCGCCTAATTGGCCGAATGAATACAAGCGCCAACGTGTGGACAGCTGATTTGTCTTCACTCGCCGTCGTTCGTGACCACTTGCCTCACTTCGCCTCTGTGTCGGTTTTTGTCACAGAAAAATTAATAAGATAGAACGGCCATGTGGGCGGGGCAAGCGTGCCACAATTGCGATCAAACGGTCTTAATATTGACAAAATTCGTTTTACCGGTTCTTAGTTGCGCTCATATAGTAACCTTGAACGAAGCTCCGACAAAAAAGAGAAATATGCCGTCTTGCGCTGTTACAACGTGTCGAAAAAGAAGTCAGTTGCGTATTTATAGTCTAAGAAGGCATTTCTTTTCATCGTTAAGTCCATAAACTTATTAATTCAGTGATATTTCTTAATTTTATGATAGTATTATGTCGTATGTAAGCAACAATTATAAAATAACAAAAAGAGTCAAACATTATACATCGTTTGCCATACATGGATATCACTTTTTATTAGTCCAGCAACCGCGCAATGTACTGCGTTCAATGCGATATCACTAAGAACCGCCTTACCAGCGTGGTAGTATACGTTTTCATTCAAAACATTGACGTTGAGCCACACGTATCGATAGTGTTGTCCAACATACTATAAGTTATCGATTTCAATAATTAGCTATGTGTTAATTTTATCATATAAATAAATACTTTTAACACTTTTAATTTAGTAATAGTTATATTAACAATATTTAAATATGTATTTAAAAATCAATTATTCTGGTATACATTACCTACTTAATTTATCTTGTATATCTATAGTACATTCTTGTATATCTTCCGTGTGGTGACGGAGTAAGAATACAATTCACCACTCCTTATCTTGCCCGTGGATGTCGTAAGAGACGACTATGGGATATAATATGCGCATAACATCTGTGCAAGAGAGGGAAAACTTGAAATGAAAGCCTATACTAACATGTCTGACCAGCATGGTATAGTAGGTCAAATTCCCTCCCATTGTGGAAGAGGCCCGAGCTCAACAGTGGGACGTATGTGGGCTGCGATGATGATGATGATGATCTATAGTACAAACTTCACAGTGCTCATTAGCACTCTTTAGCAATTAATAAATAAAAATAACAAAATAATAGTAATAAAATATCTATGTTCGGGACCAATCAGATCTTACATTTCATTAGAAGTTTAATATTTTATTGTAAATACATTTTAATTTTAGATGCCCACGAAGTCCAAGTATTAGAAAACTATGGATTAAGGCAACTGGTAGTTAACTAAATACCAACTAAATCTAGCACAATTTGTTCACAACATTTTGCAGAATACAAAAATAATGGTAAAGTGATCAAATATTATTGTATTTCATTTTTATTGGCAACTAAATGTTTAATTAAGTAGGTATTTAGTTGTCGTACAAAATAATTGTTCTATTCTTCCTTAAAATGGAATAATTTATGATAACAATGAATTTCTTGAGACTGGTCATTTATTACTAGTTATTATATATAAGTGTTGATTTCTAACTTTTCATAAGTGTTTAATTTTTATTCCAAGTAATGTTGACATGATAGTCATCATTTAGGCTCATATACGTTCCACTGCTGGGCTCGAGCCTCTTCCGCAATAATAGGCAAATTTACCTTACTATACTATACTAGTCAGACAGGTTAGTATAGAGTTTTCTTTTGAGTTTTTCTTCTCTTGCATAGATGTTATATGTTTACTATATCTCTTAGTTATATCAATATATTAGGATGGGACATCCGCGGGTAAGATACGGAGTGGTGATTGGTATTCTTATTCCGTCACCACACGGATAATGTACTACCAAGTAGCAGTATATCAAAAAAATTAAATAACAGCTTTGTTTTTAAGTTAAATAATAACATCAATAAAGATAAACTGAATTTCAATAAACAATAACATTTTAACATATTTTAAGAATGATATCTGATGCTTACGCAAGCATTACATATTGTAAATAAAACTACTTATACTGATTATATCGCGTTTATATTTGATTTAGGATTGCCCGAAGTTTCGAATACTTTACACCATTCATGGTCACGGGCGGTCTAAGATGTCTGACGTCCAAACAAGTCAACGTTATTACAGACGTCCATGGCCCCTGTCGCAGAGACCGTGTGAAATCACCCACAGTTGAGCGCCTCCATGCAGTACTACCTTATGTGAAAGGAGTCGCTGCCAAGATTGGCTTCATCTTGAAATGGGCTTCCATAAAAACTTATTTTAAGCCACTCAAGAGGATTAGCGAATTCTTACCACCTGTCAAGTGCCAGATCCCTCTACAAGATGCTGGAGTTTATAAACTTGTCTGTGACTGTGGTCTCTTTTTAATACATTTTAATTGTATTTTTAATTGTATGTACTGGTGTGTATATGGGAACAATATAATATACTAATCGCTACTCGCTTACGTAATTTATTTTAGCACTTAAATTTTCTGTCACCTATACAGAGTGTAGTGAGGAGTATTTTATTTGCATGATTTTGCTGTTAAATTACTGACTTGCATTACAAATAACTTCAATACACACACAAGTAAGTGCTTAATTTAAAGACATTAATATTTTTGTTTCGATAAAACAGGCTAAATAAATATCGTGTAGTATATCGACCATGGCAAGCATTAGCGTACATGTGCTTTTTTATATGTGAGTATACGTTGCCTACAGAACTTAGTTATAATTTGTGTACCAACTGCAACTTCGAGATTGATGTGTGTGTGTTATGTTAGTGTGTGAAATTGTTGTAAGCATAGACCTTGCATATGTGTTAACATCAGCGGGAGGGAGGAATTCCGCCACGCTGGTTTTCGAACAAAATCAGTCGAATGGCCTTTCTAAAGTATTAATATTTCTGTGGTTTTTGTGCACAAATCAAAGGCGCTCATCTGGGCTCGGCCAATAGCGACCACACGTTGGCCTGCTCGCCATTACACGATTGACATCCATCATTACATGCTAGACGCGTTTAATGTGATAATGTCGCTTAACACAAATGATTATATTTTCAGATTTGCATCATTACTTCTAGATATCCGACGTAAATAATTAGATCCAAGTCACCCTACATGTTACCTATAGTATCAAAAAGTATCTTCATCATTCATCATCATTTCAGCTCATATACGTGCTACTGTTGGGCTTGAGCCTCCTCCACAATAGGAGGGAAACTGACCTTACTATTCCATGCTCGTCAGACAGCAGATTTAGGGTTTTGAGTCGAGTTTTCCTTCTCTTGTATGGATTTCATACGCGTCTTTTACGACATCCACGGGCAAGATAGGGAATGGTGAATTATATTCGTACTCCGTCGCCACACAGAATACTTACCCTTAACCAAGTAGAATTAGTTTTAGGCCAATCATCTTTTTGAGAAAAAATTACATTCCTATCGTCCTCATAAGATGGCTCCGGCCGAATCCTTCCATTACCTAACTTGCCCAATAAAGTAGTGTAATGATTTAAACCCAGAAAATCGTACGATCCTTGAATCATCTCTATTTCATCTGAAGTAAATAGCGGGAGGCGAGACCGGCGGTAACCTTGTTTCTTTGAGTTCATGTCTATCTGTCTTCGCATTACAGCAGGGTAATCACCGGTTTTTGAGAATATTGGATTAGCAAACCAACCGAACTGAAAATGTAAGAAAATCAATATTATAGCTTTTTCTCCTTTTGTTGGCCTGAGGTCTCCCTCAGGCATGGCGATTGACCTTAATAAGGTCAACTTCTTGACGTTGCTCAGAGAGCTTGACATTGAGTTTTATTTTATTTTTTTTTCTTTAGTTGCATAGATGTCTGCGTATCATACGTACGCCTTAGTCTTTTAAGACGCCCATAGGTAAGAACTTATGCCGTTGTGGTCAACGGACCAGAACAACTACACAAGGTTGTACTGATGATGATGGAAGCATGAGATGTAGGTAACATTGATTCGTAAATAAAAACTAGGCATAATTAACTTTGTAAAGTTACGTGTAGCTAATATTCTAATTTGAGTACCTACTTAGATTGGAAACTTTATTTTTGAGCGAAAAATGATAACCAAAAATACGTAACTTGAAGAAGTTTTTGTAAATAATTTAATTTAATCTAAGTTTAAATCTATTACCTTAGTAATCCTGAGATCAAGGCATTAATGCCCGACGCATCAATGATGAAAAAGGATTATCTGCCAAGCAGGCCAGCAGAGGCAAATTAAGATGTCGAAAAGTCGCAGAAAGATGGAGTAGAAAGCATTAAGTAAAGCAATAAACAACCTAAAATAAATATTTCAATCATTCAGACTTCACCTCGAATTGTCTGGCAGTCTCGGCTGCAACTTGATCATCGACAGAGGTAGTGGCCGGCTCAATCCATTCAATGTCTAATACAATGCCCATTGCTCCTATGAAAAAATTATAAAAATACATTACTTTGGCTTTTAAACTACTAGTAGAGAGGTAAAGTCGTGATCACTGAGGGGAATATTTTGCCCAATAAGCCTGAAATCGTGGTGATAGATCGGCTAGAGCGCTGTGCAATGATTGCCGATGTCACTGTTCGTTATGACGGGATTCTCGATTAGAGTGGACACGGCAATCGTTTTACTGATAGTCATTTCATCCAACTGTTTAATAAACAAGAGCCTTGATCAACATCTAAAGAGGCTCGCGTTAGATAGTTGGATTGCGAGTCTGATGCGGAAGGCGGTCTTACTGGACACGGCGCGCATCGTGAAAATGAGAAAGTTCCTCTCTTTGTTACCCTAACCACCGTCAACATGGTCCTTGTATTCGCTGCCGATGCGTCAACACTTGGAATAAGGTAAGTGTAAACTAAAAGAAGGGTTGAAGTTAAGAAACGGGCTAGCCAAATAACTTAGTCAAGGTTTGTTCTTTCATAATCTAAAACAAACTTCAGCTTTTCATTCAACTGCAGATAAGGAGGGAGCCTTTCCATGCACCCATCAGCCTGTTAAGCTATTGGACATAGGCCTCTCAGTAAGGGAATAATACCGTAATCGTCACGCTTGGCAGACGTGTTGGCCATAGCAATTGCTGTTATAGATTTTTCACTAAGGCATTACACACACTACCCTCTACTCGGGCTATTCTCACAGGCTTATAAGGGAGAGTGACTCAAACTATATGGCGGTAACTCATACATTACCATCGATTCTTTTGCTGAATTTGGATAAAATTAAATATGATAGTCAGTGCCGGATTAGCCATATACCAAGAGTAGCAAATGCTACGAGCCCCGGGAATCGGGAGGCCTAGCGCTCCAACGCCTGTCTGAATGTAATTAAAAAAACATCAATTTAGATAGGAGCATAAAATAAAAAAAAACTGTTAAGGCATGCAAGACATGCCTTAACAGTTTTGTTTTATTTAATACCCTAATCTTGAGAATCTTGAGCAAATGAAGTGCCCCTCGACAGAATTTTGCTACAGGGCCCGCGCTGCCTTAATCCGGATAATATTTTGCCGTCATCATACATACCAGGGAACTTCCTCCGATATTCTTTGTCAAACATGCGGTAGACCATGCCGTGAGCCCTGAGAACGTTATGGGTACACATATAATCTTCAAATCCACTTGACCTGGCACCAGGTGCCTCGTTACCACCGTATCCACCTTCACAGAATGATAACGGTTCATTAAATGTCGCCCATAGTTTTACTTTGTCAGCAAAATTGTCCAAAATTACCTGTTATCGAGAGATAATGACTTTTATACAGTTCTCTGCATCACAGTTTAGTATTTACTTTAACATATTTTTTGTAAAAGTTCCTTATCACACGGTACGACTTGGCGGATGGAGCCTATGCGAAAATAATTTCATTATTATTTGCAAAAATAAAACCGACTTCAATAATGTAGACAATGTAGATAAATTTATAGATTTTTGTTGATATTTCAATAACCGCTTGTCCGATTTTGATAAAATTTCAAATTCATGGGGACATTTGGGCAGTATACCCTTCCCAACAATCAAGTCGGTTGGCAAGCGACGAAGTAATGCTTCGCGCATTCATTAAAAAATAATACAAACATCCGAATTGAGAACCTCTTCCTTTTTTAGAAGTCCGTTAAAAAGTGTAATAATTAGTCGTCACAACTATTTGTATAGTGTAAACGGTTATCTATAGGGCGTATGCTATTATTGGCTGTACCCAATCACAGATGCGAGCTTATTGGTTCAAGGCAGCCAATAAGTTGGCCTGAGAATGTACCGATGAAGTTTATAATGAACTAGCAACCCGCACTCGCTTCGCTTCGGTTTGAGGCTTTCCTGCGTAGTTCCCGTTCCCGTGGGAATATCGGGATAAAATTTAGCCTAGTTTACTCCCTGATATTATAGCTTTCCATTAGTGAAAGAATTTTTGAAATCGGTCCAGCCGTTTTGAAGATTATCCGGAACAAACAGACAGACAGACAAAAAAAATATAAAGTGTATTTTAGGCATATATATAGTTATATGTTTTGAATATAGTGGGCCTTTATAGCTTATGGTCACTAAAAGATCTCTGCTTGCGGTAACTACGTGGACTGCATCTCTCCCTTTCCTCCAATATGGTAGAAGGGAGTGATGGCTGCTCTATTGTTCGTGTAACTCGTGATCATCCGGCGCTTGAAAGATGTGGTCCAGTCATATCTTTTTGCATTATATTTAAACTAAGTGAATATAATTTAAAGTGAACATGTGGTATACAATCTATATTAATATTATAAAGAGGAAAGATTTGTTTGTTTGTTTGTATTGAATAGGCTGCGAAACTACTGGATTCTGTCACCAATGGAAAGCTACTATATCAGGGAGTAACATAGGTTATATTTTATCCCGGTATTCCCACGGGAAAGGGAACTACGCGGGTAAGGCGGCTGAAACCGAAGCGATGCGAGGGCACGTTGCTAGTGTTTATTAAAAGAAGAATCTTGAACAATAAGGCGCATCTGCTGAATGCCTTACTGGATCTTCCAAGCATTCTCATCCGGTGATAAATTATTGGATTAATTTAAGGCAAAATAAGTGCCTTCACAGGTCTTATACATAGTAAATGATCTAAGTTGCCTTCATTATCTCGGCTCATATACGTCCCACTGCTGGGCTCAAGTCTCCTCCAAAATAAGAACTCTCACTATATGCTGGTCAAATAGGTTGGTATAGGCTCCTGTTTCCAGTTTTTCTTCTCTTGCATAGCTATTATATGCATATTATATCTCTAAGTCGTCATTTACGATATCTACGAGCATAGATTTTTTTTATGGGTGGGCTATGATAAGCGCGCACGTGGTCCATTCCATCCTGGGCGACGAAAGGACGGCGCGCGGGCTCATAACCTACCCGTACCCACGTCGCCTCGTTGTTGGGCTGACCACCGGAGCAGGGTGACTTGTCGTCAGTGGTCGGCCCGACGGAATACCATTTCGGGTACCCTCACCTCTCGACGTCCCTGTCCTGGGACGTTGGTCGCCGTCGCGCGGTCAGCCTCTCTGCGGGTGACGGACTAAATTCCCCGGTCCAGTCACCCGCGGCCTCGACTAGGATCTACGAGCATAGATACGGAGTGATGAACTGTATTCTTATTCCGTCACCACACGGATTTGACTTACCCTAGCGTATTCAACAAAGTATTCAGCCATTATAGGATTCGTCCATCCACCCAATTCCTGGAGGCATTGCGGCAGGTCCCAATGATACATCGTCACAAATGGGTCGATTTCGTTCGCGTGCAGCTCCTGAATCAACTCCCGATAGTACCTAATGCCGTCTTCATTTACCTTGCTGGCATAAAAGTTCAAATTATGGTGTAACCATTCCAAATAGCTGAATTATTAACGAGGGATTAAGAGAACAATAAAATTGTCACCGTCTCAGCTCATAAATTATTTCGAGTTTTCTTTCTCTTGCATTACTTTAAGATTATATCTCTTAGTCGTCTTTTACGAATTCCACGGACAAAATAGAGAGTAGGGAATTGTAATTTTACTCCGTCACCACACGGATTATAACAATAAGGTGGCAACTTACTATTAATCTCAAAAAACGAAATAACTAAGGGATCACTTGTGGAGAAAATATGGCAGATGCTTGACACGCTTCTTTTTCTACCTTAAGCTATGGTACATCATACATCGCCCAATCCGTCCGGGAAGAAAGAGGGGGTGGCGAGCGAGCTCATAGCCCAGCGGGTGTGTACCCTCTAGCGCCAAGTGGGCGGACCACCGGTACCCGACCTTTTCAACAGTGGCCTGTCCAGACAGATTACCAACTGGTAGCACTGGTACCGTGTTCCTTGTCATCCATGACCCGCCCGGCGGAATATCCTTTCAGGTACCGTCCCTCCCTGAGCCCCTTGTCGAGGCGTGGCTTTTTTAGGATTAGCTTCTCTGCGGGTGACAGGCTATTCCCCGGTCTAGCCATCTGCGGCCTCGCCTAAGGCGGCATCAGGCCCAGGTACTCGCGCCTGCGCCGTCGCCAGCAGCGTCTGATGAGTTAACTGATGGAATCGTTTTACCATTCTAATAAACGAATTTGTCTGCCGAAAAATGTTAGTATAAATAAAATAATGTAATCTACTAACTTGCTCAAACCATCGGGCAAGATTCTAGGCCAGGATATGGAGAACCTGTAAACCTTGGCACCTAAATTCTTGATCAGCTGGACATCCTCTTTAAACTTGTAATAAGAGTTAATAGCGACATCAGCGTTTTTATGATCGACCACACGGTCAGGGTACTCGTGGGTGTAGCGATCCCATATGCTTTCTGATTTACCTACAGAAGTGAAAAACAAAATCATCACCATTATCTTAGTTCCATACTGCATTCCACTATTGGATTAGGGCTCCACAATAGGCAAAAAATTGACCTACTATACCACGGTCAGGCCTGTTAGTATACGGTGTTACATTAAGTTTTTTTCTCCTGTAATAAGTGTTTTAAGACAATACCCTGCACTAAGGCAATAATCCTCGTATTGCAGTTAACGCATACAAATTATATCCAGGCTCGGAACAACAATTTGTTGGTCGCACAACGTGATTTCCTGCATGGGAATCGAACTGATAACATTTGGCACGATAGATCAGTACTTTTTTCAGATGCAGATCTCAATTTTTCTTTGATACAATTTCGGTTTGCACCCCTAAAAGTGATTGGAATTCGAGCCCCTTAATACCCTTTAAACATGGAATCATTAGACTACTGACCTGACACATTCCAGGCGCCTTCTATCTGATAAGCGGCTGTGGCTACACCGAAGAAAAAGCTCTCTGGAAAGCATATTTCCTCGCTGTGGACGCTGAAATATTATTAAATATATTATTAATACTAGCCATCCGCCCGCGCTTCGCTTCGGTTTCAGTCCTCTTAACCGATAGTTCCCGTGGAAATACCGGGATAAAATATAGCCTAAGTTACTCCTTCCTGGTTGTAAAATATTATCAAAATCGGTGCAGCCGTTTTGAAGATTACCTATAACAAACAGAGAGACCGACAAACAGACAGAAAAAAATTTTAAACCGGTTTTTAGGCATTGGTATCGTTCAAATAACCGTTTTAGAGTGGAAAAAAAAACATTATTTTGACATTACAAACAGACGCTTTAATTTTATTTATTTGTATAGAATAAATTGATAACCGGTAACTGTCCCGTGTGGCGACGTGACAAGAGTACTGATGACCACCCTTTGCTTACCGTAAGAGTCGTGACGTAGGGATCGTCGTAAGAAATGGCTAAGGGTTCACAAGAAAAAAGAAAAAAAGGTTCACAAGGAGAGCTGGCAGCTGCTATCCTCTGGGAAACACATAACACCTCATTGCAGCTGCCATCCCGCCTGCCAAGTGTGGCGGCTTGGTGAAGATTGCTGGAATTTGTTGGGTGCTAGCAGCAAAGAACCTCACTTTATGGCGAAACGTGAGTAAGGCAGTAGAGCAGTGGACAGCTAATCCTGTTCAGGGCTGCATTTTGTTTGGAGCTGAAACTTGGACTCAAAGGTGGTATTTACTCCTCGTGTGATCATGGGTGAAGAATACAATGCAACACCACCTCCCTTTACTTACCTCGAGGAATCCACTGGCTGAGAAATAATTATATTCATCATCAATATAATTCAAGAATAAAGCGTAAGCTAGTGAAAAATATCAACCGTAGCTCTGGACGCCTGGCAGATGTCAAACATCGAAATTATTTTGTACAACTAAATACATAAAATAGGCCATTTTGAATTTTATCCAGTGACATTCTCGTCGTCAATTCGGTTATGCCGTTGAATAGTTACAAACGATCATTTTCACGGACATACCTGCATACAGTAGAAACTTTATTATCCGGTCCTCAATTTTACGGATTCGCGATTATCCGGACTACCAACCGTGACACATGTATTGTACCTACAAGTCGAATTTATGCAAGCATGAACATGTCGACAGCGTCAGGAACTGGGACGCGGTCGCAGCCTTCTGCGAGGCAGTGATCTTGCAGAAGGAGGCGGCGAGTCGCGCGCGCGCGGAGCGCAGCCTCGACGAAGCGACCCGCCGCCGGCGAATATACATTCGATTATCCGGATTTTCGATTATCCGAATGCCTAACGAGTCCAGTTAATCGAGTTTCTACTGTACCAGTTAAACATATATTATAAGCCTCCTTATTGCTTCATCAGCAGCAGGCTTTTTGCTTCAAGAGCAGGAGCTCTTAACCCAATTATTTGGTGTCGGCTCGATAGGTGTGTACTCTTCTTCCAAAATATATATTGTAAATAGTTTTGGAAACACTGACGTCAACCGTTCTTGGGAATGTAATTTAAAGCTTTTAATCGTCTTTTACGGTATCCAAGAGTAATGTAAGGGTGTATGCTACCACATTCGTGGCCGCGACCACGTAGCAATACATTTTTAAATATTACTAGTGGTCGCCGAGTGGTCCAAATTCGGCCATTATTCATTTCTGCTACCTACATAATATTCTTTTATATTTATTACAAGCTGTAATTCACTATATAATAACTAATATATAAGTACAAACGTCTATTTGACATCGTCATCATAATTATAATTGTATGACATTCAGTTCGGTCAGAAATTTTAACCGTAAACAAAAGTGTATAAGCGTGTGTGTGTATCGATTGCATGCTAGTGTGCGTAGTGCGTTTTTTAATGAATTTAATGTATTTATAATCCATTACTATTTCAAATTTTAGTTTTATGCGCTTCTCCTTCATATATTCTTCCACTGTTATAAATTTCCTACAGGTCAATCGCCGAAATTTTCGTAATAAGGGGTACAAAGTTTATCCTTCAAGTATTAATATATAGATATAAATAAATCATTATCATAATTTCGGCTTATATACGTCTCTCTGCTGAGCTTGAGCCTCCTCCATAATAGGAGGCCCATTGACCTTTCTATACCATGCTGGTCAGACAGGTTGTTACAGGATTTTGTTTCGAATTTTCTTTCTCTTGAATAAATGTTATATGCGTTAAATAAAATATCCTTTAGTCGTCTTTTACGACACACACGGACACAGCGTTGGATTAACCCTATTAGGGCCCCTAAGCAATACAATTCTCGGGTCCAAAGTCCATAAGCAGCAGTACCACTAGGTCTGCTGTTTTCTCTTTTGCCAACAGCAATACAAAAATGAATATTATTGAGGTAGTATACAAATTATCAAAAAAAAATATCGATGTAAAGTTTTTTTCTTGCCTCTAGTTGGTGCAGGGCCCCTAGGTAGTTGCCCAATCTGCCTTATGGATAATCCGGCCCTGCACGGACAAGAGAGGGCGTGGTGAATGGTTTTGGAATTCTTACTTCATCACCACACGAAAAAATCATTAGCTTATTATTTGTCAGGGAAAAGCTGTGGTCGCATGTCCTTATAATTTTGTAAGTGTTCCTAGAATATATATTATTCTTTTCTTAATTATTATGTAGCATTATTTTTAAATATTGTATAAATAATTAAAATATTATCATGATTAAAATAATATACATACCCGTATATAAATAATAAAAACAAACATTGTATTAACATTATTTTTACGTTATCAATGTCCGCTGCGAGCACTTCGATATGACAATACACTCTGACTGACACGACTGCACTTGTAGTTAGATAACAAACTAATGTTTATTTATATAAAGACTATGTCTAACCGACATGCTCAACATTTTGTTTAACGCGTCTGAAATATATTTAAATTGAATGAAATAGAAATTTGTTTTCAAAATTCTGTTAGACAAAATTTAAAACAAAAAATATGCTACTTGTTATTTACCGTATTTTTAAAATGAAAACTACTTCTATCACAAGTTTTGTATGGGGAGTAAATTCTAGTAAGTCGTGAAGGACATAGTCGCGTACTACACGCGACTGTTAACGCTAACAGTACCTATATCTGTAGCTATGTCAATGTCATTATATCTGTGAGTCTGTGCTGATTGTGACGGTGTGCCGATAAAAACAGGTGTTAGGCCTCATTTACGGAGACGCGGGGCGTCGCGCGTCGCGTGTGGCGTGGCGTCTCGCGGCGCGTCGGACGTTTTTATTGTTTACTAGCAACCCGCCCTCGCTTCGCTTCGGTTTCAGTCGCTTTACCCGCGGCGTAGTTCCCGTTCCTGTGGGAATACCGGGATAAAATATAGCCTATGTTACTCCCTGATATTATAGCTTTCCATTGGTGAAAGAATTTTTCAAATCGGTTCGATGGTTTAAGCGTGAAAGCGTTACAAACAAACAAACAAACAAACATCCTTACTTTCGCATTTATAATATTAGTATGGATGTAGCGGCGGCGCGTGAAGCGGCACGTATCATCGCACGCGTAAACACAAACTTATAACAATATGCGATGTTGTTTATAGAGACGTGAGGCGGGAAGAGTGGCGATGCCCGCCGCTGCGCCCGCGTCGTATTCTTAAGCGTGTAGCGGAGTACGCGGCGAGCATCGCTGCGGCGCACGCGGGGTTCTCAGTTAATCCGACCCAAACTTCTCATGTTCCGCTATTATAAACACTGGGCCACTCTTTATATTAAATAACTCACTTTTTAAAATACAATTTTCTTCTAAAAAGTCTATCATATCATACTCCGTTGCGACGGTAACTACGTCTGTGTTGCACGATTAGCAAATGAGACTGGCAGAAGGTTCCGCCACAGGCATCGCTTCATCGAGAATCGCCGCTGCGTGCGCCGCCGCGATAAACGCCGCGTGAGACGTGACGATGCCATCCGCGGGCTCGGCCGTAGAACACGCTACATTTCAAGCAAACGCGTGTAAAATCGCTTCTCCGTAAACGCACTCATCCAACGCCCTACATTTGAATTTAGTGCGGGCCGCGCAGCCTATCGCGACGCGCGACGCGCCGCGTCTCCGTAAATGAGGCCTAAAGGTAAATGTCAAAAACAGGTATAGCTGAAAAATTTGAGGCGGCGGATCGCCTGCGCGAGGAGCGCAGCCTCGATGAGGCGATCCGCCGGCGGCGACTGGGGCGGCGTAGGCGCAACTACCTGCGCCTCATGCCGCCCTAGCCGAGGCCGCGTGTGACGTGACCGGGGATTAGTCCGTCACCCGCCGAAAGGCCGACCGCGTAAGGAAAGACCGACGTCCCCCCCTCGGGGAGGACGTCAGTCGATGGGAGGGTACCCCACGTAGCCCCCTACGTGGGGTAGTCAGATATTCAGTCGGACCGACCACTGATGACAAGTAACCCTGCTCCGGTGGTCGGCCCAACGACGAAGACGTCGTGGTTTTCGGGTGGGTTGCGGGTGTTGCGTGCTTACGCCCCTCTGTCGTCCCAAACGGAGTGGTGGGAGAAGCGCTCCGACCGCAGCCCACCCCAAAAAAAAATAGCTGAAAAATTTTAAGTTAAAATATTTTAGGGATGTTATCGTGTTTGTATTCTGGATTTATATTCTATTATTACGAAATAAAACCATATTTGATGCGACATTTATATAATGAACTGATGAATAATTACATGAAGTAAGCTATAAATCTGCAATAAATGCATACGTCAATCGCCGCCTGCATAGGTACAAACACACACGCACAAACATATGCATATACGCAAACAAGCACTCAACACTGTGCGAATGTGTGAGCGACATAAAAATGAAAAAGCGAACTCATCATAATAAAGCACATCCATAATTCAACTCATTAATGTTATTTATATTATTATCATTGTTATTGTCAATTATTTTATTTCTTTTCTTTTTTCTCTTTTGGTTATTTTCATTTCTTATATATTTGAGGAAAGGGGTTTGCTGAAAACCAGCCCTGCATAATTTCTATGCAGCACAACGCTGAGCTATTATCAAAATTGACCATAAAAATATGTTTTATAATTGATGTTATGTGACAATAAATGCTATTCTATTTTATTCTATTTATGATTGCCCGACGCTTCCAACATTTTACAGCATTCATGGTCATGGGCGGACTAAGATGTCTGACGTCCAAACAAGTCATCGTTATTACCGATATTTATAATTATCTACCCGCTACAGTAAATATGTTATTAAATTTTGTCCCACATTATGGCCAGTACAAGAAAAAAATGATTTTATATGAAAAAAATATATTTTTTATGTTTAGTAGTTTAATTATTCAACATTAAATAGGTAGTATTTTTTTTTAAATTGCAACCGGTGGCAAACGAGCAAACAGTCTAACTGATTTTTTTTTTTGTGGGTGGGCTGCGTTCGGCGCGCCTCCGCACCACTCCGTCCGGGGCGACAGAGGGGCTTAAGCACGCAACTCCCGCAACCCACCCGAAAACCACGTCGCCTTCGTCGTTGGGCCGACCACCGGAGTAGAGTTAACTTGTCGTCAGTGGTCGGCCCGACGGAATACCCCCTACTTGGGCCGACCACTGACGACAAGTCAGTCTAACTGATGATAAGTGACAGACAGTCTAACTGATGATAAGTGTTGCTGCCGCTCATGGACCTTGGCAAAGCCGCTGCCTACCGCGAAGAAAGTGAAGGGAGAGTGAATGCGTTCAATGAGATTCGGTGATACTAAAGGTATCATCAAAACCCACCACACGCAAACACCCTTAGAAAGTTGGGCAGCCAACTCTCTAACTCACCGAACCAAGCGCCGTAACAAATTGCTACTACTCGGACGTCGAATTTCAGCTCAGTGTGGTACTACCCCGGACGGACCGGCCCGCGGCTGTAGGCAGATAACTGTCAACAGTACCTAGGCCTATCACAAATAATTATTATGACAATTCGTTAATTTAAACCTAACAAATCTATGTAGTATATTAGTATACTACCACCGGATCGGAAAGCGGCCACACTGAGAAAGATCTGGCAAGAAAACTCAAGGGACATAATGCTCGACGATCGAGGCCCTGTTGCGCCTGAGGGCCGTGGCGACTGAGGCCGTCACCGGCGGGGGAGTGCTGTTGGTGGTGTCCCTAAACATCGCCAACGCATTCAATGGTCTGCCATTCAACTGCGTCAGGGAGGCGCTCCGTTACCACGGAGTGCCAGCTTACCTGAGGCGGCTGGTGGCAGACTATTTAGAGGGGCGCAGCGTCCTCTACCCCAACTGAGTAGGGGACGTTGTGCGAACGCCCATGACGTGCGGTGTTCCACAGGGGTCGGTCCTCGGACCCACCCTGTGGAACATCGGCTACGACTGGGCGTTGCGGGGAGCCTCCCACCCGGGCTGGGCGTGATTTGTTACGCCAACGACACACTCGTCACAGCCCGCAGTGGGACGCTTCAAGAGGCGGTAAGCCTGGCGACCTCAGGCACCGAAGAGGTCGTCAGGCGGATCGAGGCGCTGGGGTTGAGGGTGGCCCTGGACAAGACGGAGGCCCTCTTGTTCCATGGGCCCCGTATTCCATAGGGTCCACCTCCTATCGGCGTCTCGATCACCGTCAATTCGGTTGGGATCAGCATCCAGGCCCATATGAAGTACTTGGATCTGGTGCTCGACGGGCGATGGAAGTTTCGGGAGCATTTCCGCAGGCTCGTCCCGCGGCTCGTCGGCGTGACGTCCGCCCTATCATAGCTCATGCCGAATGTGGGCGGACCTAGCCCTGCATGCCGACAGCTGTACGCGGGGGTCATCCAGTCGATGGCCCTCTACGGCGCACCGGTGTGGGCGGGGCCCATGACTGCCCGACTTAGGGCCCTTTTGTGGCGTCCACAGAAGGCCATGGCGGTCAGGACCATCCGCGGGTACCGCCCGGTGGCGACGGAGGCGGCGTGCCTATTGGCCGTGAGTCCCCCATGGGACCTGGAGGCGGAAATGCTCCCCGAATTGTATCGGCGGGTGTCGGGGGTGCGAGGGGAGGGCGGTGTTGTTTCCTTAAGGGAGCTCACCGCCTGGCACGTCGACGCCCGCCGAGACGTTATTGCCCGTTGGGCAGACCGGCTGGAGAGGCCTCGATACGGTGTCTGGATCGTGGAGGCCTTCCGGCCGGTGCTGATGCAGTGGTTGGAGCGGCGGCACGGTGTGCTCTCCTTCCGACTCGTACAGGTCTTGACGGGGCATGGATGCTTCGGCAAGTACCTGTACAGGGTCGCTAGGAGGGAGAGAACACTGTCCTACCACCACTGCGATTGCGACGAGGACACGGCGCAGCATACGCTCGAGGTCTGTGCCACTTGGGCAGAGCAGCGCCGTAAACTCATCGCAATCATCGGTGCTGACCTGACGCTGCCGACCATCGCTAGGGAGATGCTCAGCAGCATCAGGAATTGGGACGCGGTCGCAGCCTTCTGCGAGGCAGTTATCTCGCAGGAGGAGGCGGGTCACGAACGCGAGGAGCACAGCCTCGACGAAGCGACCCACCGCCAGCGACTGGGGCGTCGCAGGTGGGATTACCTGCGTGCAATGCCACCCTAGCCGAGGCTGCGGGTGACGTGATCGGGGATTAGTCCGTCACCCGCCGAAAGGCCGACCGCGTGAGGAAAGACCGACGTCCTCCTCGAGGGGGGGACGTCGGTCGATGGGAGGGTACCCCGGGTAGGGGGTATTCCGTCGGGCCGACCACTGATGACAAGTAACCCTGCTCCAGTGGTCGGCCCAACGACGAAGGCGACGTGGTGTTCGGGTGGGTTGCGGCTGTTGCGTGCTTAAGCCCCTCTGTCGCCCCGGACGGAGTGGTGCGGAAGCACGCCGACCGCAGCCCACCCCCCCAAAAAAAAAAAGAAAGAGACATAATGCTAAATTAATAATAATTTTTATTTTTGGAGGCAGCTTACTTCCGGGCGGATAATTAAGACAAACAAACTACTTAATATAATTTAATAAATGAGGTACATTTGTAAATGATAAGTAGTTTAGAAGTTATGAGGGAACAGATGAATATTTACACATACGTACGTACATATATACTGTCAAAAAAAAATTCTCTACTTTTCCCTAGACTGGTAAAAATAGACTACTTCCCTTTTATTGAGCTTGGCTTGATACACTGTTATGTCTAGAATGAGTAAGAGAAATAACAGCGTATTTATAATAAATAAAATTATCATTGTAACTATTAATTTAAAATAAATACTTCGTTGTAACTAGGTAGTTACATGTGTAAGTTTAGATGTCATTGTCTGAATAATACATAGGTACCTATTAATTTAAAATAAATACTTCGTTGGCAAGCAGTTTACTTTGCGATAGAGAGTTCATTATTTTATTCATCTATTTTGTCCGAATCAAATCATTTATTCTGTATAAGCCTCTTAAGGGTACTTCATCATTTTAGCCCCCATAATTTCCACTGTTGGGCTCGATCCTCCTGCATATTGAAAGCGAAATTGACATATACCACGCTTGTTTACGTGTTGGTATAGGGTTTTATGTCGAGTTTTCCTTGTCTTGCATAGATGTTATCTTCGTAATCCCTTAGTCGTCTTTTACGACATTCACGGGCAAGATAAGCAGTGGTGAATTGTATTCTTACGACATCGCCACACGGAAAGAGCACTTACATATTGCCAAATTTACACATCGTTTCAAAAAATCCAATAACCTACCATCAAATCGAAACGCGGCCACAAGCTGAGAAGATCCGGCAAGAAACTCAGTGGGCTGTGATTTTTTGTGATATAAAATATGCTGAAATAATTACAATAACATAAATGACTGAATGAGGAGTATTCTTATCTGTTTGCCACGCGGGGCTATAACAGTTTATTGTTCTTAATTCTAACCACTCATCAACTGGTCGACGCCCTCTGTTGAATATAGACTTCCCCAGATAGTGGCATATTTTCTACGCCTTTTTTTTTTTGTGGGTGGGTCGCGGTCGGCACGCCTCCGCACCACTCCGTCCGGGGCGACAGAGGGGCCTAAGCACGCAACTCCCGCGACCCACCCGAAAACCACGTCGCCTTCGTCGTTGGGCCGACCACTGGAGCAGCGTTAACTTGTCGTCAGTGGTCGGCCCGACGGAATACCACTATTGGGGTACCCTCCCATCGACCGACGTCCCCCCCTCGGGGAGGACGTCGGTCTTTCCTCACGCGGTCGGCCTTTCGGCGGGTGACGGACTAATCCCCGGTCACGTCACCCGCGGCCTCGGCTAGGGCGGCATGAGGCGCAGATAGTTGCGCCTACGCCGCCTCAGTCGCCGGCGGCGGATCTCCTCATCGAGGCTGCGCTCCTCACGCAGGCGATCCGCCGCCTCCTTCCGCGAGATCACTGTCTCGCAGAAGGCTGCGACCGCGTCCCAATATTTTCTACGCCTGACAAGCGAGTTACTAAATTATTAGCTTCCTGAGAGAGCGTTACAGTGTGCTCTTATTTAGCCAGATTTGGCCAGACGGGGATGGATGGGGTAGTAAGTTTCACTTGGTGATTCGTTGTATTCTTAACCTGCCATCATATAAGGAAAGCCAATGAAGAACTCTTTTCATCTGTATTATTTGATTTAGTTTAGGGGTCAAAGCTTTTATTACCAAGAAGGATTGAACAGTTGGTCGTAACAGACAATTGTTCTTCCTGTCTCCCGTATTGCATAGGAGATAAGTGAAAACAATTTTTTTAACTCCTTCTCTTTAATTTTCTATTTAATATTGACCCAAGACAAATAAAAACCTTTCCCGGTACTACACACAGAAAAATAGAAAGACAGAATGGCCTTATGGGCGTGGCCGACGTGCCGGCAATATGAGCAAATGCTCAGAATATTGGCGAAATTCTTTTTACCGGCTAATAGTAGCGCTCTTATAGCGGCGCTTGAATGAAGCTCTGATAAAAAGAGAAACATGCAGTATTTCACTATAAAAACGAAGTCAGTTGTGTAGTGTGATCCAAGAAGGAATTTCCTTTCATCGTAATGACCAGAAACTTATTATTTCAGTGATATTTGTTAATTTTCTAATGATATTATATCGTTTATAGACAACAACGACAAAATCTCAAACAGAGAAAGCATTATACATCGTGGGCTATACATTGGTTTCATCTTTTATTATTTGAGCAACCGCGCAATGTAAATGTAAAAAAAAAAATGTGTGTATAGTGTCCATTGCTTACATAAGTTAGTGCTAGTGTGTGTAAGAATTGCAGCGCCGAGATTTATGTGTGTGTTATGTTAGTGTATGAAATTGTTGTAAGCCTTGGTATACAACCTGACGCATGTGTTAACATTCAACGGAGGGAGAAATGCGGCCACACTGGTTATAGTACAATATACGAGCGGTCGCCCTTTTAAAGTATTAATATTTCTGTGGTACTACCTGAAGGTTAAACCTCAGTGTTATCAAAGGAACCCATTTTGGATCCTTACTAATAGGAGTTATGGTTAGTGTTGCCCAAAAAAGTCTTGGTTTTGCGGTCTTGGTCTTGGTCTTGCGAGAAATGCGAGACCGAGACCAAGACCAAGACCGCTTAATTTTTGCAAGACCAAGACCAAGACTGGCCCTGCAAGACTTGAGCAAGACCAAGACTGGGCCTGCAAGAGTCTCGCGGTCTTGCATTTAATTCAAATCACCATTTCAGCTTATATACGGTTGAGCTCGTGTCTTCTACATAACAGGAGGAGAATCGGCCGTGGCCGGAGGGGAATCGCCACGGTGATCGGCCGTGTTGTTACAGGTCATATATGTCAAGTTTTCCTTCTCTTGCACCGATGTTATATATTATAGCCCTTAGTCGTGGGTTCGCAGTCACGGGTAATATATTCTTACTCCGTCACTACACGGCAAGTCAAATCAGTCTTGAGATATCCATCTATTGGCCAATCGATTCCCAATGTTGGTGTTGGCTTTTCAGAATTACTCTTCGGAAAGGCTTAAGGACAAAAATACCGTAATCACGAGAGTGCTCTTGCCCATTATACATATTTATATATCCGTTTATTCATTAGCCCAACGACGTTCACTGTTGGACATAGAAATATGCCTACAATTAATCTCTATAAATGTCCATGTAGGGACAGAGTACGATCACCATCAGGCAGTACATGAAGCGTTGCTCCCAGCGCTATTTTGCCTCTGCCACGACTCACCCCAATCCACTAGTGGTTGGGGCGGTAAACTACGTCCCCTCAAAAATATCCGCGGTCCGACGTCCTCGTCATCTTCTTGAAGAAGAAGATGACGCTATTATGATCGCCCAAGAAAGGACCTACACAGCTCGCGCAGCGATAACAGATAAAACTCCGCGGTATCGGCCTCGCCGTCGAGGTCGAAAACCGCGCCGCGTAAAAGTCATTAACCTAAACTTGGCCACGCCCACTTTGCACTCAGCGACACCCCGAGCCGAGGTCCGTTCCCCACAGGGGGAGCCCTCGGGCGATGTTCGCTTAACTTACTTACCGGGTTGAGAGCCATCAGCGCTCACCCATTGACCGCGTTAAGCTGGCAAGGTCATCTGCGACCAACAGCTACACACACACAAAAAAAAAGACAGAGTACGAATATAATTCACCACTCTCTTACCCGTGGATGTCGTATCAAATCGGATCGGGCAATGGTGTTAGGAACCCATGAAAAAAAATTTAAATAAAAATATCGATTCGTTAATGAATTGAGAGACATGTAAGTTCTCAATTTTGTCATCGTTTTTTCGTGTAAATTGATTAAAATGTATAAAGGAATGATACTTAATCTACAACATATTCGTATTTTGTTAAATGTTCATTAGAATTTGAATAAATCAATGATTACGTTTGCATAAGCAAGACAAACTTCGCTTTAACATAAATCAACTGATCGGCCGATGACCGTTGATGAGTCGCCTTTGTACCTACGTAACCATTGAAAGGTTCGCGCAAATCTAATACCTACTTATACTGTCGAAATTTTACATGCTTACATATATTCTGTCTGTACATACCTACATAATGCATAAAATTTAAGGCATAAACTCTTAGACACACATTTTTGTAATCACTATAACTTTTACGTTATATTGTTTTTGTGTAATATACATTCTAATTATGATCTATGACTGTTGAACTACAACATACATGAACAGTTGTCCCATAACCTGATACACCTTGTGTATATATGTGCAAGAGAAGTGAAACTAGAAAGAAAACCCTGTACCAACATGTCTGACCAGCGTGGTATAGTAGATCAATTTTCCTCTTACTGGAAGGAAGCTTAAGCCCAGCAGTGGCACTTTTATGAGCTGTGACGATGACGACGAATATCATACATTTTACAAGTATTAAAACCATAAAATTTTAAATCAGTTTTATATGTTCTTGAATAAATAGTATATTAAGAGCTACATGAATCCAGCGGCCAAAGTATTTATATAGGCAATAGAGCAACAGGTTTTTTCAAGTATCCAGAGTATCAGTATCTAAACTGGAAATACAATAGATACATACCACTTAACTTGAAGGGGAATATAAACAATCGCATTAATTGTAAAATATCGCATTGATTATAAAATGACATAAAATTTATTGTATCAACTGCCTCGTGTGGTGACGTCTTAAGAAAATAGGGTCGAAAGTCCTGTCATAATAGTAGTAACGCTGTCTAATGGAACACCAGGGGAATAGAAGAGTAATTTTCTCCAATGGTAAGTATTGTATTCAATAGTGAACTATAGGCTAACAGATGGATAGATAGGATAGGATATTTGATTAATTTAGTTGGATTTTTCATTGCCATGATAAATTACTGTTACGTTATTCTAACTGCAAAACTTTGCGAGACTCTTGCTGCAATACCAAGACTCGGGTGCGCAAGACCAAGACCAAGACAAAGACCCAGGTGCGCAAGACCAAGACCAAGACGAGACCAGGTGTGATGTTGCAAGACCAAGACCAAGACCGGTCCAAGTCTCGTCTTGGTCTTGCATTTGGGCAACACTAGTTATGGTGGTAAAAATGTTCGTAACATAAGTCATCGTCATCTTAGTTCATATACATCCCACCCCTGGACTCGAGCCTACTTTCTTCTTTTTGTGACTATAAACGCTAAAACGTTGTTGTGCAATTAAAAATCAAATACGAACGTTATAGACTAAGAGCCTGTGGACCCCAGACCTTCGTCATTTTATTAAGGCTGTAAGTTTGTCAGCGCATGCTCCCAACACAGGTAAGAACGGTGGCAAATTATGAAGTTTGGGTCACGGTGGCTTTGGCAGATAAAAGGTACTAAAAGTGACTAAAATACCGACCTATTTTCGTCAATTTATTAAGCGTGATTTTTTGATATTACCTTCAGAACGTTATTAAAAATCACGTTATTTAATGGCAGACACTTAACACGGTGGCAACCCCTTGCCAGACACCCTTAACGTTAATGAAATTATATTTCGACTTACGCTATAGTATAAAAGTTGATTTATATATATATATACCCAAGTGGTAATGAGTAGATGATATTTCCTCAGTAGCCAGACGTTTTTCATAGCTCCAAACCCTTGCCAGACAAAGATGTAGGGTAGCTGTAGGAGCGAGCGCGACAGTACATATATAAATTGGTGAGTGCGAGTGAGATGCGCTTATATTCTTTAGTATTTAGTACATGCTTATAGCAGCTAAAATAATATTATATGCTATCTTCAAGTAATATTAATTTAATATTATTCATTATTAATTATAAGAATAATATTATTAATACTATACTTACGTTATAATTAGGAGTAAAAATTAGGAGAATCTTTTTGTAAGAGCTTGCCAGGATTCCATGCGATCACAGGCTGTGACTATAATCCCGCATTTTTTCGAAAAGGAAAGTTAATGCCTTTTAAAGTATTAAAAAGATCAGAAGAATATCAAAAAGCTTTCATTAAAAGAATGAATTATTTGAAAATGAATCATCGTTTATACGATTTTTTTTTACACGACAAAGCATTTTTCATATTATTCAACAGCTCATATGCGAAATATATAATGTCGGTTCGATAATTGATGTTTATGCAGCACGACTTCAACTATTTTATATATAATTACGACTAAATGCTTCATTAATATCTCTATCTGGCATTAAATAACGTGATTTTTAATAACGTTCTGAAGGTAATATCAAAAAATCACGCTTAATAAATTGACGAAAATAGGTCGGTATTTTAGTCAGTTTTAGTACCTTTTATCTGCCAAAGCCACCGTGACCCAAACTTCATAATTTGCCACCGTTCTTACCTGTGTTGGGAGCATGCGTTGACAAACTTACAGCCTTAATAAAATGACGAAGGTCTGGGGTTCGCTGGCTCTTGTGTTATTATAATATCCGTAAAAATAATTTTATTTAAAAAGTAGATCTTGAGTTTAACATAGTTGGCTACCCATTCTATAAACTATTTAATTAGTTCAGACTTCCACGTTTATTAGATAAGAATACACTATGTCATGTTAATATATTGTATATAAATACACTAGATATCGTAAATAGAAAGATAAAATAATTAAGTTAAAACTCGACATCACACGAAATAAATTAATGTTTGAAATAACCATTCCTTTTTCGTGTCAAGTTATGAATACGGTTAAGGATAATATCATCATCATCATCATTTCAGCTCACGTACAGTGGTGAGCTGAAATGATGATGACGATGGTTCGTGCCAACAGTGGTTGGGCACGAACCTTCACAATAGGAAGGAAATTAACACACTATAACTACGCTGGTCAAAGGTATTGGTACAGGATCATATTTCGAGTTTTCTTTCTCTTGCATAGATTTTATATGCGTATTTAATCCCTTAGTCGTCTTTTACAATACCCACGGGTAAGATAGGGTGTAGAGAATCGTGTTCTTACTCCGTCATCGCGCGGTGAAAGGATAATAGCCCGCATACGTCACACTGTAGGGTTCGGGCTTCTTCCAAAATTGGAGGGAATTTGACCTACTATAGAGGGTGTATCAAGTTATGGGGCAACTAGTCAAACGGGAGATAGGCAATGGTGGTAGGAACCCATAAAAAATTTGAAGGAAAAATATCGATTCGTTAAGGAATTAGAGACATGTAAAGTTTTCTATTTTGTCATCGCTTTTTCGTGTAAATCTGATTGGAATGTATAAAGTCAGTGATCCTTAATCTGTAACATATTCGTACTTTGTTAAATGTTTATTAGAAATTGAAAAAATCAATGATTACGTTCGCATAAGCAAAACAAACTTCGCTTTAAATCAGCTGATCGGCCGATGACCGTCGCTGAGTTGCGTTTTTACCTACGCTACCATTGAAGCGTTTGCGCAATCCCTACCTATTCATACTGTCGAAGCTTTACATATCTACATGTATCCTGTCTATACAAGCCTACATAATATGTAACATTTAAGGCATAGATTGATTAACACACAATTTTTAAATTACTACTAACTTTTATGTTATATTGTTTTTTGTATAATATACATTTTAATTCCGATCTATGACCGGTGAACTACAACATACTCAAACAGTTGGCCCATAACCTGATACACTCTGTATATCATGCTGGTAATATAAATCGCAGCCCGCATACGTCCTACTGTAGGGCTCGGACCTCTTCCACAATGATAGAGAATGTGACCTACTATACCATGGTGGTCAGACATGTTGGAATAGGGTGTCATTTCGAATTTTCCTTCTCTTACACAGATTTAGCAATTTAAATATTTTTTCTTGTTATTGGTGATTACGCCCTAAAATCCGATGCGAATTGAGATAATGTAAGAGTTGTCTGTTGTGTAGGCCTCATATCAAGGCTCAAAGTCGCTCAGCGTGCTATGGAGCGGGCTGTGCTCGGGATTTCTCTGCGAGATAGAATCCGGAATACGGAAATCCGCAGAAGAACGGGTGTAACCAACATAGCACGAAGAATTAGCACGCTGAAGTGGCAATGGCAGGCCACATCGCTCGACGAACCGACAACCGCTGGGGAAGAAAGGTTCTCGAGTGGCGACCACGTATCGGACGACGCAGTGTAGGACGCCCCCCCACTAGGTGGACCGATGACCTAGTGAAAGTAGCTGGGCGTCGTTGGATGCAGGCGGCACAGGACCGCTCATTGTGGCGCAACATGAGGGAGGCCTACGTCCAGCAGTGGACGGCGATAGGCTGAAATGATGATGATGATGATAAATAGTTGCCTGGAGTCGGTTAGCAGCCGGTGTAAAGTCATTCATGGATAGAACCGATCCAAGACTGCCTGCACCTTATGGAAGGAGGAACTGTTCGCTGCCGCCCCAATACATTATCAACACCATTGATTCTATGAATCTAATACAACACCAAGGCGCTTCCTATCGCGTTCTAAAATAAACCATGATACCTAAGCGTGGTCGTTGACATCATCATCGCCATCATCTCGGCTATCGTTTGCCTCGCTTTCCCTGCTGGGCTCGAGATTCTTTCTCAATGGGAAGGAATTTTCTTTACTTCACGCCTGTTCAAACGCGTTGTTATATTTTGTAGTTTCATTCTCTCAATATTATCGCCATGATCCTCCCACTGGCAAGGAAGCTAAGGTGAATAATTTAGAAGGTGATACGAATTTAATCTATTTAAATAGGTACTTAAAATGCTAACAGAATTAGCGCAAATAACACTCAAGAATATATTACTTCAGACTAAGTTATGTAGTTAGATAAGTACACATTTATAATGGTAAGTTTACTTAGTTAAGAAATAATTGAAAAAATATTGGCGTGTGGTGACGGAGTAAGAATACCATTCACCACTCCCTATCTTGCCCGTGGATGTCGTATAAGACGACTATGGGATATAATATGCATATAACATCTGTGCAAGAGAAGGAAAACTCGAAATTAAACCGTATACTAACATGTTTGACCAGCACGGTATAGTAGGTCAGATTCCCTCCTATAGTGGAGAAGGCCCGAGCCCAACAGTGGGACATATATGGGCTGCAATGATCATAATGATTGAAACTAACAAAACAGAACTTCGTCATCATCATGTACGTCCCACTGCTGGGCTCGAGTCTCCTCCCAAATGGGAGGAAAATTGGCCTTTACCACGCTGGTTGGACGGATTGGTATACCAATTTTTATTTCTAGTTTCCCTTCTCTTGCATAGATGTTATGTGCATATATCCCTTAGTCATCTTTTACGACACCCACGGGCAAGAAAGGGAGTGCTAAATTGTATTCTTACTCCGTCACCACACGGAAACTGAAATCATCTTTATGTATATAAAAATCGTCCGACAGAGGCGCTGCGCCAAATCCCATAAAAATTGACCTCGACAACAATACGAATATCCTTACTAATATTATAAATGCGAAAGTAAGTTTGTTTGTTTGTTACGCTTTCACGCTTAAACCACCGAACCGATTTCAAAAATTCTTTCATCAATGGAAAGCTATAATATCAGGGAATAACATAGGCTATATTTTATCCCGGTATTCCCACGGAAACGGGAACTACGCGGTTAAGGCGACTGAAACCGAAGCGAAGTGTGGGCGGATTGCTAGTTGTAAATAAAACTTCTTTAACGGATTTTATCGCATTTGTGTTTGATTGTTTGAGTTAAATGCCGTATGCCCATACAGGTATAAGTAATTTCTTGTTCAGAAGTAGTTTATTGTACACTGATAATATTGATTGACCAGTAGAACATCTTCTGATAGCATAGATCGGGTAGATAGATAATTATAAAAATCTGCAATAACGTTGACTTGTTTGGACGTCAGACATCTTAGTCCGCCCGTGACCATAAATGCTGTAGTGTTCGAAATGTCGGGTAATCATAAATCAAATACAAACGCGATAAAAACCGTAAAAGTAGTTTTATTTACAACTAGCAACTCGCCCTCGCTTCGCTTCGGTTTCAGGCGCTTTCCCCGCGTGGTTCCCGTTCCCATGAGAATATCGGTATAAAATATAGCCTATGTTACTGCCTGATATTATAGCTTTCCATTGGTGAAAGAATTTTTGAAATCGGTTCGGTGGTTTAAGCGTGAAGGCGTAATAAAAAAATAAACAAACAAACTTACTTTCACATTTATAATATTAGTAAGAATGTGTAGTGCTTGCGTAAACATCAGATATCATTACAATACGAATACGTTGACATAAATATTTGTCTTAACCCGGCGTGTGTACACTGGGACTTTAAAGGAACAGTCGAAATTTCGAAGTCAAAATTCTTTTTTGCCGGTAGATGGCAGGCTCCGGTTCCCCTCCCTAAAAAATCTAGGTAGTAGTAGCGACTGAATGGCTAAGGGACCGCCGGTTTCGACAGTTTACCTAGGATCGCCAGTGAGTGAAAGTCGTCGCCGTTCCCTGAAAGAGTCAGTGTACACACCGTGTCAGTATTTTCGAAGGTAAGTGGATGGTGTTGTATTTGTAGTTTTTATAGTTTTTCAGTTTTGTTTCTCTCGGAGATAATGAACGTGGACCCTCAACGACGGGCAAACTAGATAAACGGAAAAGGTGTTCTGTCTGTAATTGGACACAAAACAAGAAAACGATGTACTGTTGCGTTTTGTGCGAAACGCCGGTTTGCGAGGACCATCGACTCCACTATTGCAACAATTGCACACAGTAATTTGTGTTTTGGAGATAATTATCTATAATAATCATTTCTTTGTATTTTAAACAATAAAAAATCATTTTTGTTTCGTAAAATTACATTATCGTTTATTTTATGACATGCATGAATCCATAAAATATTCCCCACTTTCAGGTGCTCAAATAATTCAACTTTTTGGAACCCACACCAAAAACAGTATATTCTTTTGAACGCTCATAGTCTAAGCTACAAAACCCTAGAACCGTTTTTTTTTATATTTATTTGTTGTAGAGTTACGAATTTTGTAACAAAACTCCGTTTTCCCCACTTTTTAGACGATTATTTATTTTTTTTTAACACCGGTTTTTAACTTTTGAGTTCGGTAGCTGCTGGGTCGTGTACTGTGTAGTAGAAACTTAAATAAGTAACCCAGAATTTTTCAGATTTTTTGGAAGCCTACAAAACTTTGTAAACTTGACTGTTCCCTAAAATACCCAGTATACACACCGTGCACCGAAAAGTATAGTGTACACACGCCGGGTTAAGCCCACAGGTTTTACTCTATCGGTTTTGTGAGCGACGATCGATGGATGTACTATTTATTTATCAAATTGTTTCACTGTATCTCTTCATCATCATAATCTCGGCTCATATACGTCCCACTGCTGGGCTCGAGCCTCCTCCATAATAATAGGGATATTGACCTACTGTACCATGCTGGTCAGACAGGTTGGTATAGGGTTTTGTTTCGAGTTTTCCTTTTCTTGTATAGAGGTAATATGCGTAATATTGGTAAATTGTATTCTTACTCTGCCACCGCACCCAAACTTCACTATATTCACAAAGTAAATATACAATAGTGCCCAATCCTTATTTACCTGACTCTATAATCAAAACTAAGAAATGTAAGCCGATAAGTCACAGTAGTGTTGCCCAAAAAAGTCTTGGTCTTGCGGTCTTGGTCTTGGTCTTGCGAGAAATGCGAAACCGAGACCAAGACCAAGACCGCTTAATTTTTGCAAGACCAAGACCAAGACTGGCTCTGCAAGACTTAAGCAAGACCAAGACTGAGCCTGCAAGAGTCTCGCGGTCTTGCATTTAAGTCAAATCACCATTTCAGCTTATTCACGTCCAACTGTTGGGCTCGTGTCTTCTACTTAAAATAAATAAAAATAAAAAATAAAAAGAATGTTATTTTGTTAGATAGTCTGTTTATCTAGAAAAGTTTTAGGCTCTAATTCATAACACTGCGACATTGGGCCGGAGCAGTGTCTATAAAGGTTAACAAATCGGACAAAATTATAAAGCAATAGCCGTCAAGCGTTCTCCATAGTAGCCGTTGTTAGGGCAACTACTTACTAGATAACTAAAATTGTAATTAAAGTAGGTATGTTATGGATATTATAAATGGTGATATTATTTTTAGTGATTCGTTAATAAATTAGAGTTATGTAAAGTTTTCAATTTTGTCATCGCTTTTTCTTGTAATTCTGATTGAAATGTATACCTACAGTCAATAATTCTGCAACATATTCATACTTTGTTAAATGTTCATTAGAAATTGAATAAATCAATCATCATCGGCAGCCCACATACATCCCACTGTTGGGCTCGGGCCTCCTCCACAATGGGAGGGAATTTGATCTACTATACCATACTGGTCAGACATGTTGGTACCTATAGCGTTTAATTTCAAGTTTCCCTTCTCTTGCACAGATGTTATGTGCATATTATATCCCATAGTCGTCTTTTACGACATCCACGGGTAAGACAAGGGAGTGGTGAATTGTATTCTTACTCCGTCACCACACAGAATATTACTACGAGTATCTACGGCATATATGTATAGACGTTATATTAATCTCAAATCATGTCAATACATAAATGTTACGTTTCAAAGACCATAAATTATTTCCTTTATGTAAATAATTTGACAATTACAATTTAAAGTCGGACTTATAAATAACACACACATATAGAAGAAGAAAAATAAGCAATTTTACTTTAAATTTATCACAATTTTATACTTACGTTCTTCTTATAAATGAATATGCAATTTCGTTGTACGACACAAGACGACTAGGGAATATATTATGCACATAAGATCTGTGCAAGAGAAGGAAAACTCGAAATGAAACCCTATACCAACATCTGTCTGGTCTTACCAGCATGGTATAGTATCTCAAATTCCCTCCCATTGTGGAGGAGGTCCGAGCCCACCAGTGGGACGTATATGGGCTGCGATGGTGATAAGTAATATTCCACGGTATAATTAGGTAGGTACTGTAACACATTGTAAATAGGTAGGTACCTAAGCGCAACTGAATTTAAATAATCACAGAATTATTAGTAGATAGGGAGGCATGTTAAATCCTTACACGTGCTAAATTTCTTTAAGTCGACGTACCTATTCGTCGACGTTTATAAAAAAAAAAACCGACTTTCAAGTTAAAGGGCGCCGACATTTAATATATGATACCTATTAGCAGTAGTTGAAAGTGATCATAGGTATGGATCTAAAACATCATCGGTTTGATATCAAGTATTTCTGTGTACATAAACTTATTTTTATTGTTAGTTGTTAGATTACCTACCTATATATTTTTTGATTTAAAATTTGATACGACGTAAACCTTACTAATATTATAAATGCGAAAGTTTGTTTGTTACTTTCATGCTTTAACCACCGAACCAAATTCAAAAATTCTTTCATAAATGGAAAGCTATAATATCAGGGCGTAAACATAGGCTATATATTATCCAGGTATTCCCACGGGCAAGAGAACTACGCGGGTAAGGTGACTGAAACCGAAGCGAAGCGAGGGCGGATTGCTAGTTTTAAATAAAAATGGTAAATGCTGATAGGCGTACTAAATTATTTTGTACTAAATACATATAAATATTATTATTTAATTCAAATATTAGTCATGACGATACTACTTAAGTATTTGAGTACGAGATGAAAACATATGTCAATAAACCGCCATAATGCATTCGTTACCATAACGTCATCATAATCGCTTTTATCGAGGGGTCTAAATACCATAGTAGTCACCAATAGGCAGATGAATGGATGAAACGACATAGGTATTATATTGAATTAATAGGTCAAGTAGTAGGTAGGTACCTAGATAAAAAATCATTTTAATTTATAATTCATCCGCTTGTAAAATCACTTAACTTTTAGTTGATAATTTACCTATGTTTCGAAATTATTATGGCACACAAAGGTACCTATTTTATCCACAGCCAAAGCAGCAGTCTATGACTATTTGGTTAGGTACCTATCTATTGATTTTTTTTGTGTGACGGAATAAAAATACAGTTCACCACTCCCTATTTTGCCCCTGGATGTCGTAAAAGCCAACTAAAGGGTATAATATGCATTTAACATCTATGCATAAGAAGGAGAACACGAAATAAAACCCTATACCAACCTGTTGGACCAGCGTGGTAGTACCTATGTAAATTTCTCATGAATTATGGAGGAGGCTCGAGCCCAGTAGTGGGATATATACGAGCTCTGATAACGATGATACCTATAATGTTGATACAAAAAGTAAAATAACCGTTCTTCAAGCATTTTGACATAAACAATAAAAAAATTAGTCTATATGCTTATATACTCGTAGTATAAGTATATCATCGTTGATTAAGTGAAAAAAACACGATGTAAATGGTTTACATGCAAAGATGCAAAGTTACTTTTCATTATTATGTAGGCACAAAATATATTGTTATTTCTGTTTCTGTAAGTCATACTTTTTATTAAAGAAGTTCCGAACTGATAGTGCTATATGTATACACATTGGCTGTTGCCCGAAACGTATGTACTCAGTTAATCATTCTTAATATACCCACATAACTAAAACATTAAAAAAAAAGTCTGATAATTAGACATTCTTAAGTTTGTTTGATATGCAACGGTATTGTTCCCAACATGCCTACGTCTTAGCATTCGTATTAAATCGCAATAATAGGTAAAACAAAATGATTTTAGGCATAGTACTTCGGAGCTCAGTCGCAGCTCACCTCACGCCCCGCACCTCTTTCTTCCTTTGTGATGAGCCGGTGCCGCGCGACCTTGGTCTATGTTTTAATAGGTCAGTTTGCATGCTACAATGTCAATGCCCTTAATCACCGTAGGTATAACAAAATTAATACATACAGTTACAGTTATACAAAAATGATATTAGGAAACGTCCGGGATTGACACAACAAACATATGACAAGTATTTGTTTTTATTTTATTGAATAAATGCTATAGTATGGTTCTATATCATTAACTGAGTATTATAATATATACGTTTCGGGAAAACAGCCAATTAGATTGTAGGGTGTATAAAATAGTTGAAATAAAAATACTTACTTTATAAATGGGGTAATGGAGGAGTGACGTCATTATGTACCTAGGAAATTAGAAATCTGAAGTAGACCTATTATGTCGATTAGCGACCGTTTAGTGGAAGACTTAACTTTACGGCACGTAGATTGCCACCCACAGAAGACCCACACAGTTTGTATCCCCGCACATAGCAAACTAATTCCCTGTCCGATCATCCCTGACAAGGCCGGCTAGGCTGTGTAAGTAGGTGTTACGCATTTTAGTAGATATTAGGTACCTACGGCCTACATCGCCTCACATGCCTCTGGTACAGCATCAGTGTAGAATTTTATTGTCTTGACTTGCCCCACAATCTTGTTCTGTGTTATTGGCAAAAAAGTCCTCTAAAGATACAATGACGTGCATCGTGTCGGATTGCAGCCGCATGCGATATATCGCGTACGGCTGACGAGCGTGACTGATGCAACAATAGTCAGAGTAGGTACGTATGAAAATGTATAGCACAGAGTACATCAGTCGTCGCATACTTACCTCAGAAACAGCGCCATACATTATCATAATCTGGCTATTATTGCATGATGCATCAGCCACATCTCATCCAAGTCGCATGGTTGCGATCGACCACGACGCATTTACAGACTTTTATAGTCGTACAGTGCTATGAAATCATCCCCGTGTACAGTTGCTGGCACGTTGCGCTGGGTCCGCCCCAGTGCAGCGTAAGTCGAGACCAGACGGACATGAAGCCGTGAAATAAAGCGACGGCAATGATCCCGGAAATAGTATAAATTATTATAGCTATATTTTTTTGTGGTGGACTATGGTCAGCGCAACCGTCGCCTGGCTCCGTCCGGGGCAACAGAGGGGCAGCGCGCGGCCCCGTAAACTACCCGTGGCACGTCGCCTTCGTCGCTGGGCCGACCACCGGTGCAGGGTGACTTGTCGTCAGTGCTCTGCCCGACGGAATACCCCTAAGGAGTACCCTCTCCTCGTCGCCGTCGCACGGTAGGTCTTTCGACAGGTGACGGACTAACTGCCCCTCGGTCCAGTCACCCGTAAATTATTATACCTACCGACCTAACTCTAAATGGACTTCGATTTTCAATGCCTTTAAACAATAGACAATACCTATACGTGAACGGTATTTGACTAATTGGAGAGATTTAAACATAGGTACGTAACTCACGATAACACATAATTAATTCAAGTTCAAATTCATGTAAATAGAATTGAATTTGTCGTACGTACCGTTGAATACCTATGCAAAAATTTTATCACTGTACCTATGTAAGAATAAGATACATTGAGAGCATCAATTGCGTGCTTACTTCTTCATTTATCGCATCAAACCAATTCGAGTTAGGGAGAATTTAACTTGAATTGACTCGATCTTAGAGCATTTCGAGTTAGAAAATCAATTTATACATTCCTATATGTATAAGATATACATTGCGTAAGTACGTATGCGCGCACAAATACACATCTAAGTAGATACCTAACTATCTGGATGGATGTCGAATAAAATTATGTGTACCTACCTATAACCATTTCATTGATAGTGTACAATTTTGATCTCAAAATTCACGATGAATCCTACAGTAAAATAATTATAGGTGGTGACGGAGTAAGAATACAATTCACCATCTACTTTCTTGACCGTGGGTGTCGTAAAAAACGACTAAGGGATATGATATTGAGATATGTAATACCTATCTATGCAAGAAAAGGCAAACTCGACATAAAACCCTATATGTCAACGCATCTGATCAGCGCGGTATAGCAGGTTAATTTCTCTCCTATTGTGGAGGAAACCCGAGCTCATCAGTAGGACATATGTAGGTTGAAGGTGACACCTAGGTAAGTAGGTACCTATTTCGTTAGAAAAGTGTTAGCAACAAATAGGTAACGAAAATATCTATGAAGTAGCAACAAGTCCTAACTGTGACGACTGCGGGGTGATAGAAGATATGCAACATTTTCAACATGTCCGTATCTCCACATTAAGAGCTAACCTTGATGTAAATTTTCTGGACGTCAATATTTACCACAGTAGGTATAGGTACCTATTAGCCTTTCCTCTACGTAATAGTGCAAGAGAATTACCTATATAAGATGATTGAACAATCTTAAAAATAACTAGGTAATTCATGTATTTTACTTTATGGGGTGACATTGTCGCTGCGCGATAAAACCTGAATGAGGTTTTATAATATATATATTATATTTTAATAAAGACAAGAAAAAATGTATGAAGTAATAGGTACATAATAATATACCTACTGTTACCCGAGTTTGGTCATCGTGTGTGTGCGTAGATTTGGTCATACAAAGGACAGTGCTTTGGTGACTAGAACTGTAGCAAACCGTATGTATTCGGTACTGAGTAACGGGTGCACAGTTTCGTACGAAGTAACGAAACGTTACTCACGAATCCATTTCGTTACTCGCATGTTTCGTATTATGGGTACCTACACTGTTTTAGTTCACAAAAGTAACGTTGATGCCTGTAATAAAACCGTTTGCTGATCGTATATATTATGCATTCGCGCGCTTATTCTGTTAGGTAATTTAAAGACGTACGTTAAAAAGAACGATGTTTGTTTGATAAGTAAGATATAACTTGGCAATTCATCGGGCATCGTTAATTTTTTTACTGTTTGTTGAATATATTGTGTTTGTAGACGAAGTTTAAGATTGGAAATAACAAGCTCATTGTGAACATTTTTAAAATAATAAATCCATTGCAAATATTGTAGATTCTGTTAATAGTTCATTAGTAGTTTTACACGTTACCTATTAAATGAAATTAAATTTACAATAACTTTAACACAAGTCTGATTCAATATACGGTAAGGTAAAAATTGCACCTTACGCAGGTTGATATACCTATTCTACAAATAACGAATGTTGCTACGCCACGACGTTATACTGTAAGCGTACGGAATACGACTCGATTCGGTGTCTTAAGATACGGGTATCAGAAGTAACGAGTAACGTAACGATACGAAAGTAACGAGTACTAATTCTTCTAGTAACGAATACATACGGGTACGCATTCTTTCGTTACTTTTACACCTTTATTGGTGACACGACCTTTTGATGTGAAACATCTATAGGCGAGGGTGACCGTGATCGTCGCGTGGCGTTTAACGCCACGCTTCGCGGTCCCCTAATAATTAAATATCAAATAAATATTTGGATGCATATACCTACATTTTTGTAACGAAACCATAGTGAGATTTAAAATTTTGTACAACGCCATCTAGTGAACTCAAAGTAAATTGTTACTTATAATCTATATTAATGAAAATAAATGTTTATTGAATAAAAATCATCATTTTTTGGAAAAAAATTGCGATATTTTATTAATACTTTATGCCTTAGTTTTATCGTATTAGTTCCTGTCGTAATCTAATATTCTTTTATGCATAAATACTTGTTTTATAAATTAATGTAAAATTCTCTAACTTAGTAATATAAATATACATAGTAGGTATGGTATTTAGTTTACTTAAAGCTACGAAAACTGGAGAACCGTTTTTTTATAGGCTTTTATTAGTTTCAGGTGTATATATATTTATTTCTTTGTATATTACCAACTTCATAGGAATTGGATTTTGACTCACTTTAAACAGTCAAATTTCATTTAAAAGTTAAAAATTTAAGGAGGACCAATGACGTTAAAATTATTTAGATAGCTTGTCTTATTATCATTACAGGATTAAAAATTTCTTTATTAAATATATTGAAGCTGAGAGTTGGTCGTTAGCTCGATAAATACCGCCATTTCTGTTTCCTAAATCACACTCTTCGTGCGGTAAGAATGTCTGTGAACGGATGAAAGCATTTCATTTTTTATAGGCTTTCATTAGTTTCAGCTGTGTATTTATTTGTTTGTATGTCACTAACTCCTTAAGAATTGGATTTTGACTCACTTTAAACAGCTTGTCTTATTATCATTACAGGATTAGAGATTTCTTTATAAAATATATTGTAGCTTAGAGTTGGTGGTTTGCTCGATAGATGTCGCTATTTCTGGTTTATAAATCGCAAATTATTTCAAGCTACGTTTTAGAAGGTTCATTTCGTTTGTACTAAATGACGTTACCATATAAAAAATATGAGTCGTAAAGTCATTTTTAAAATGGATAATTTATTCGATACAATACCTACCAAAAAGTAGTTATTGACTAAAATATCCAATACAAAAGTATCGGTATCGAAATAAAAGTACTCGATACTTAAAGATAAAGTAAATAAAAGTACTTGATACTTTAAACAGTACGTTACTTATCTTTCGATACAATTCATGAGTTCAGTATCGATACTTTATATTCGATACCGTGTCTCTACTCGTACAAAATAGTTTCGATGTTTCACATCTGTCAGGCGTCCTGAGCGACGGCTCACTTTTTTTTTTTTTGGGGGGATGTGTTAGGATCGGTGCACTCCTCAGTCCGCTCCGTCCGGAGCGACAGAGGGGCGCAAGCACAGACGGCCCGACGGAATATCTCCTGAGGAGTACCCTCTCTTCGAACGACGTTCCCCCCTCGGAGAGGATGTCGGTCTTTCCTCGCGCCGTCGACCTCTCGGCGGGTGACGGACTAACTACCCGGTTTAGTCACCCGTGGCCTCGGCTAGGGGGCGACACGACCTAACACGACGTGAACAATATTTTGTTTTTAGATTTCATTTAAGTAGGCATAGGTATTTGTATCAATGTGTTATTGTCTGTCTTTGTTACGTAAATAGGTACCTACCTATATCTATACCAATAAATAAAATTGGAGTGTCTGTTTTTAATGTCAAAATAATAGACTTTTTCTTTTTTCATGCTCACACGGTTATTTGCAAGACACCTATGCCTAAAATACAGTTTAAAAATTTTTGTCTGTCTGTCTGTTCCGGGTAATCTTCAAAACCGCTGGACCGATTTCAAAAATTCTTTCACCAATGGAAACCTATAATATCAGGGCGTAAACTAGGCTATATTTTATCCCGGTATTCCCACGGGAACGGGAACTACGCGGGTAAAACGACTAAAACCGAAGCGAAGCAAGGGCTATTGCTAGTAAACAATATGCTCAAATTAGTTTTGTATAAGTACTTACATTCCTAGTATATGTCAATATCAATGTCGATTAAGTGAAAAAGAAAAACACGATATACCTACCTAGGTAAATGATTTACATGCAAAGATACTTTTCTTACCTATATCTTCTATTATGTAGGCACAAAATAGATTGTCATTTCTGTTTCTGTAAATCATACTTTTTATCAAAGCGCTCCCGAAAGATGCCAACCATGCTGGTGCGTCGTGTAGTGCTATGAAATCATCCCCGTGTAGGTACAGTGGCCGGCCGTACTCGAACAATTTCCCCATAACCCGATACACCTGTGTATATAACATATGTGCAAGAGAAGTGAAACTAGAAATAAAACCCTATAACAACATGTCTGACCAGCGTGGTATAGTAGATCAATTTTCCTCTTACTGGAAGGAAGCTTAAGCCCAGCAGTGGCATTTTTATGAGCTGTGACGATGACGACGAATATCATACATTTGGTGACCCTCTTCATAGGTTATTATTTATTAAAAACTATTATACCTCCTACTTATTATACATCGGATGAAATTGTTTATTTGAACGCCCTAATCTCAGAAAATACCAGTTGTATTCCAAAAGAATGTTATTTTGTCAGATAGTCTGTTTATCCAGAAAAGTTTTAGGCTCTAATACATAACACTGCGACATATTGGTAAATTGGTCCGGAGCAATGTCTATTAAGGTTAACAAATCGGACAAAATTTTCGGCAATAGCGTTGTCCATAGTAGCCATTGTTACGGCAACTATTTAATTAGATAGGTAACCAAATTGTGATTGAAGAAGGTATGTTGTGGATATTACCTACATACCTATAAATAGTGATATTATTTTTAATGCCAGGGGGCGATATGGGTATTTAAACGAAATAATAGCATTATATGGATAGGTGAGTCAAGCAAGCAAAGCTGGTGGAACAGCTAGTATTAAATATATCTAGAGGTAGGTAGGTAGAATTATACAAAAGACATTCCGCGTCGGAGACCCGTAGCGCACGGACGTGCGCCTCGCTGCTCTCCATTTCGCCGCGCTCACCCCGCACCCGCCCCCTGCGGTCGTGCGTTCTCGCTCCGTCTCGCTCGCTCTCGCAGCGAACCACGCGTCGCGTCAAGCCGCCATCTTGTTCAACGTCTGTGGCCGTTCAGTGGCCCGCTCCGGGTGGCCGTGTATACGGTTGTCTGTGGCAGTTTCGCTGTTTGGACGCAGGTGTTGCCGGATCCCAACTGCACGAGTCGACTTTTTCAAGACGTCGAGTGCAGATTTCTACCGTTGGTAGATAAAAAGTCAACCCATTTTGGCCCCCTCAGGGCAGAAAACCATATTGTTTGGTCCCCGGCGGAAACCTCACGGTGTAAACGAAGCCGGGTGAGGCAAGGCCCCGATTTGCCTGCCGAGCCCCTTCAGGGCAGAGCTAACAATCGGAAGGGGTTAGAGCATCCGGCCTTGGGGGATCTCCTAGTCGGACCTAATCTACGGCTTTTCATCATTTTTCTGCGAAGGCCTAACGGCCCGAGCAGCTAGGAACCTATCGCACATTAAGATTGGCGAAGGAGTACAAGCTTAGGGCACATTAGTTAAGTACACATCCTCCCGACCTGCACCCGGTTGGGAGGGACACACACTACATACAACCCAGGGTTTACCCCACCCAGGGCGATAGGACACATTCCTGCGAACGTTTTTCCCGCCAGCCCACGATGGCGGAAAAAACTATCACCATCGACGCCCTTCTGGCGATCCCCGAGATAAAAGCCTACATCGCTCAACATTTTGGAGCGATAACTATTCTTCCACCGCAACCCCTACGCGCTCACTCCACCGTCCTGCCGCTCAAACCGGAATTACCGGCCACCGGCACGGCGATGGATACTGAATCGGTCCCCTCCTCAGCCTCAGCTTCATCTTCCTCCGAGTCGGAAGATTCGCCCAATGAGGGCTCCTTCATCGAAGTTCGCTCCCGTAAGCGTACTAAGAAGGCAAAAGCCAACAAAGAGGCCCCCTCTAAGGCCCCAAAAATAAAGCCGACCGAATCGGCCATAACTCCAGCCGCAATCCCGTCTGAAACGACCGCTACGACCGCCTCGGCCCTCCCTGTCGTCTCGCAGACAGCCCCATTCTCTGTCCCATCCACTACGGACAGCAACACCGTCGCCCCACAGACGGTCAAAAAACCACTGGCTCCGCCGCCCCTATACATTAGGGATAAAGAGAAGTGGCTAGCCATCTCCGCGTGGCTAAACACCAACAGGATTTCGTACAAATCTGCGAAAGCCACCCCCCAAGGCATACGAGTGGACCTTCACTCGTCAGCTGACCACCGCTCCGTGTCAAGCATGCTAGGGAATCAACAGATTCCCTACCATACATACACCCTCCCCGAAGCCAAACTTCTGCGTGTAGTAATACGCAATGTCCCGAGGGAAATTGACACCAAAGAGATCTTAGAATCTCTTAAAGCCCAGGATCTGCCGGTTGTAGAAGTACATCGGATGATCCGAGGCAAGGGTCGTTACCCTCTCAATATGATATTGGTCTGCCTAGCAAATACCCCTGAGGGTAAAGGCATTTTCAAAATCAAGGCCATATGTGGTCTATCCGGGGTCTCAGTAGAGCCCCCACACAAAATGGCAACTTGGCACAGTGCCACAAGTGCCAAATGTATGGACACTCGTCCAAGAACTGCTTCGCCCGTCCTAGGTGTGTCAAGTGCCTAGGTGACCATCACACCTCTCAGTGTGAACGGCCAAAAGACATCTCCCTCTGCAAAGAGCCACCAGCGTGTGTTCTCTGTGGAGAATACGGCCACCCGGCTAACTATCGCGGCTGCCCAAGAGCGCCGAGAAGAATAGTCCGCCAACCCAACTCAAATGGCAAGGCCTTGTATTATAACAAGACCTTCGTCCCAGCCCCCTTACCAACCCACAATGCGTGGGCTCGCCCCCTGCTAACCAGCAAGGAGGTTTTCCCAACCCTGCCCAACAGGCAGCCCGCTGCCCCACCCGCACCATCTCAGCCCAAACCACCAATGATCGGGGCAAACCAGCCCACCGGTGGTAATCCCAAGCCCCCTCAGGGCGCCCCCCTTCCCATCGTCGTCGCTAAAAGCGCGCCCCCAAAAGCCCCCCAAGGACTAGATCCAGATCTAGCCCTGGTGGCCAACTTCGCGGCTCAAATCAATTTCGCGGAAATCCGCGAAATTGCAGCCGATCTTAGAAGGAACGAGGGAAACAACCTCGCCCTCCTTAATATAGCGATCAAATTCGCCCCCACGTTAGAGCGTCTAGGCTCACTCAAATTCAACTAAATGGATAGGTACACTCCCGGCAGAGTTAAACCCAGACACCTCAAAGTAGGGACATTCAACGCTAATAGCCTTACCCAACAGAGGGATGAAGTAGGCACATTCCTTCGGGAACACCAGCTCGACATCTTGTTAGTACAAGAAACGTTCTTAAAACCATTCAACAGGGACCCTAGAATCGCGAACTATAATATAGTTCGCAATGATAGGACAACCTCACCAATGGGTGGAACGCTCATTTACTACAAAAGGTCGCTGCATTGCACACCTGTGGATCCGCCCCCTCTGATGTACATTGAAGCTTCAATTTGCAGACTAGCCCTCTCAGGCCATCAGCCTATCACCCTTGTATCCGCATATCTCTCTCCCAATAGAGAACATTCGAAACAGTTGGTTGAAAAAGATCTAAAAGCCTTGCTAGAATTGGGAGGCGCCGTCATCATTGGCGGTGACCTTAACGCCAAGAACACCTCTTGGAGCTGTCAAAGTTCCAATACGAGGGGCAAGACTTTAGAGCTATTCGCTGACAGACTGGGATTTGATGTCATAGCGCCCATAGAGCCGACACACTTCCCCTTTAACGTTTCACACAGGCCGGACATACTCGATATCTTTCTTCTCAAAAACATAAACCTTCGTTTATGTTCAATAGAAGTTCAACACGAGTTAGACTCAGATCACCGCCCGGTGACTCTGGAATTAGCCTCCCGCACCCCCGGCCCCTCAGGCCACAACAACGAAAGGACCAAGATAGCGACTGACTGGGCACGGCTAGAGAAAAATCTCAAGTCAACCTCGTCGGTCCACCTTGATCAAATTCTCAATGACATTACGTCTAAGGAACATACCTCTCAGGCGATCGAGTCGCTTACAAGTCACGTGCAGTCGATAATGGACGACTGCTCGCGGCCGGTACCAGATACGAGCGATCGTAAATGGCGCCTGCCAGACGACGTCCGTGACTTGTTAAGACGTAAAAACGCCGCGACACGCGCTTATGACCGCTACCCCACGGAGGACAACCGTACCCGCCTACGGTCACTCCAGAGGGAGGTTAAACAAGCTATTAATGAATTGAGACAGAGCAAATGGGACGCCATGCTCGAGGAGCTAGAGCCCTCTCACACAGCCTTTTGGCAGCTTTCCCGCTCACTCAAAAAAGACATCGTGTCCACTGTCCCTCCTCTCACCAGACCCAACCAGCCACCGGCGTTTATGGACGACGAAAAGTCAGAATGCCTGGCCGACTGCTTGGAGCTTCAGTGTACGCCGAGTACACTACACCCCGACGCCGCGAATCACCGCTTCATCGCCGACGAAGTGGAACGTCGTACCACTCTCTCGCGCTCGTTACGAAACGACAACCCCGATCAGCCTATCCCAGTAGTAACCACCGATGAGGTCGAATCGTTAGTCAGGGGTCTTAAAACCAGAAAAGCCCCAGGTTCGGACGGAATCTCAAATAAAGTCATTAAATCATTCCCCGCCCACTTGATAGTCCTGTTGTGCTGCATCTTCAATGCAGCACTAAATAATAACATCTTTCCCGCGCAATGGAAAGAGGCCGTGGTAATAGGAATCCACAAACCCGGCAAGCGCCGTACCGAACCCAGTAGTTACCGCCCGATTAGTCTACTAAAAGGTCTAGGTAAGATCTACGAACGAATAGTTCTCAGTAGACTACGCACATTCGCCGAGGCTAACAACCTCGTTCCCGACGCACAGTTTGGTTTCCGAGCTAAACACAGCTGCGTACAACAAGTTCACCGCTTGGTAGAATACACAAGTAGTCAGTTCATCATGAACAGATATACGGGTGTATTATTCCTAGACGTAGCGAAAGCTTTCGACAAGGTTTGGCATGAAGGCCTAATCTACAAACTCTATCTCCTCAAGATCCCTCACTACTTAATTCTCATTATACATGACTACTTAAGTCATCGCAGCTTTCGCTACAGGGTGGAAGGGACGTTGTCGACCTCCCACCCTATCAAGGCCGGCGTCCCTCAGGGGTCGGTCCTCTCCCCATTTCTCTTCACGCTATACACTAGCGATATGCCCAAATTCAACCGGGTACATAAAGCGCTTTACGCTGATGACACCGCACTCTTTTGTGCTGGTAGATCCCCGACAACAGTAGCCAAGACTCTCCAAACAGCGGTTACCGCCCTAGCCAATTGGTTTAGGAAATGGAGATTAGAAATCAACCCCGAGAAGAGTCAGGCGGTCATGTTCACTAGACGAACTGCCCGTTCCTACTCTATCGACAGCATTCCCTCCCTTAAAATTTTCAACAAGCCGGTCACTTGGACCAGGCAGGCCAAATACTTGGGTGTGACCCTTGACGATCGACTCAGCTTCGCCCCTCACATAAAGCAAGTCCGCGCACGGGCAGCCTTTGTGATGGGCCGTCTCCACTGTCTACTCAACTCTAGGTCGCGTATGCCCCTGAGTAGCAAAATCCGACTATACACCACCTGCATACGGCCTATCATGACCTATGCCAGCGTGGTGTTCGCGCATGTTAAGCCACACAGGATCCACAGGCTACAGACACTTCAAAATCGTTTCATGCGCCGAGCTACGGGAGCACCGTGGTTCATACGAAACGTCGATCTCCACATCGACCTCGAACTGCCGACCATCAAGCAGTTTATGAAACGGTGCTCTCAGAGCTACTTTGACTCTGCCATGACACACCCCAACCAACTAGTGGTTGGGGCAGCTTCCTATAGACCCTCCAAAATCTCCTCCATCCGACGTCCTCGTCACGTCCTCGACGAAGAGGACGACAATATCACACTCGCTCAACAAAGAGCCTACACGGCCCGCGAGGCCTTAACAAATAAATATCCGCGGTTCCGCCCTCGCCGTCGAGGTGCGAAACCGCGCCGCGCAAAAGTCACTACTAAAAACGTGGGCACGCCCACTTTGCCTCCAGCGACGCCCCAAGCCGAGGTCCGTTCCCCACAGGGGGAGCCCTTGGGCGATGTCGCTTAGCATACTCTTCTCCGGGTTGAGAGCCCTCAGCGCTCACCCATAGTCCGCGTCAAGCTGTCAAGGCCATCTGCGGCCAACAGCTGTACACACAAAAAAAAAAAAAAAAAAAAAAAAAAAAAAAAAAAAAAAAAAAGTAGAATTATAGGTATAAATATCGTCATTAGCACATTCCTTTTTATTCATACAGCGGTCGTCCTTCTTGGCGTGCACACGTGCCGTCGCTCTGCGAAAAATTTCCGTTACGAGTGTTCGCGCGCTTTCTAACGGTCCCAACTTCGGCAGCGTTTCTTCGGTGGACGACAGTGGTGACTCAAGCCGTCTTTTTCAAGACACATTGGGTCACTCACAGTTATTACTAACTGCCCACTGTTCAAAAGTGAGGTCAGGTAGTAATATCTATTTCTACAAAGTCAGATAAAGTCATAGTGGCCCCTTAAGGGCAAAACCAAGTTTTTCTTGGTCCCCGGTTGAAACCTAACGGTGTCAACGAAGCCGGGTGAGGCGAAGCCCCGAGTCGCCTGCCGAGCCCCTTCAGGGCGAGGCGCTCAACTCGAACGGGACCGGAACAGTAGGCCTTGGGGGTGACCCCTAGTCTACCCCGGTTATCTCCTACCCACCCTACCTATTCCCTACTCCCATTCTCGGGTGTCAGTTTGGGTGTGACTGCCCGCAAGGGCCCATACCACCCCTACACTCGGGCTGTTAGGAACCACGCAGGCACAATAAGATCGGCCGGTGGATACTAGCTTAGGGCACACCCTAGTGTTAAGCACATCCTCCCGACCTACCCCGGTTGGGAGGGAACACACCTCACACACCCCCGGGTACTCCCCCCGGGGTATTAGGTTGCTAGGAGACCGCGATACAGCGATTGTTTTTCGAATATATCAACTAGTATAGTGGTTTTAACCGCTAAAATGTCAAGAGTAGGGCTAGAGGACCTACTCAATGACGAAGAGATCTGGGCGCTTGTCGTCCGAAAATTCCGCGACAGGGCACCGGAGCGCACACCATCGCGACCGCAATCTCCCACCACCACGATCACCCCAGAGAGTGGGGATGAAAGTGAGCGCACCACCAACTCGGAGATGGAGTACGACTCCGCTCCGACCTCCACCTCCTCTGAAGAGGAAGACTCCCCCAACGAGGGGTTTAGCGAGGCCAAGTCCCGCAAGCGCAGCCGCAGAGCGCGCAAAAATAAGGCCGCCAAGGCCCTCAAGGTCGCTCCCGTAGAGGAGTCAAACCCTTCCACACCGACACCATCACCCGCTGCTCCCCTCCAGAAGCAAGGTGCTCCTACCCCCTCCACGAGTGGGGTCAAGACCGCCACGGCCAACAAGGCCCCCACGGTCAAAACCACCACGGCGGCGACAACATCAGCCGCCAGAAAACTTACCCCCCCTCCCTTGTACATACGCGACAAGGAGAGGTGGTTCTCTATCTCCGCGTGGTGCAATACGCACCGCGTGGCCTATAAAAGCGCCAGATCCACCGCACAGGGGATCAAAGTCGAAGTCAGTACGACCGACGACCACAGGGCGCTCTCTAAAATGTTAGGGGAGCAACGCATCCCCTACCACACATACACGATGCCCGAGGACAAACTCCTACGGGCCGTGATTAAGAATGTCCCACGAGAATTCGCCAAAGAGGAGATTCTCGAATCCCTCAAGGCCCAAAACCTTCCCGTGAGGGAGGTACACCGTATGGTGCGCGGCAAAGCACGCGCACCTATGAACATGATACTCGTATGCCTGGACAACACCTCCGAGGGTAAACAGGTATTCCGCATCACTCATGTGTGCGGACTTATGGGTGTCAAAGTAGACTCTACAAAACCGGCATAATGGCTCAATGCCACAAATGCCAGATGTATGGCCATACATCAAATAATTGTTATGCCCACCCAAGGTGCGTTAAGTGCCTGGGAAATCACCACACCAGCGAGTGTGAGAGGCCCAAGAACCTGTCCCTCTGCACAGAGCCGCCATCGTGCGTGCTTTGCGGGGAGATGGGCCACCCGGCCAACTTCCGCGGCTGTCCACGGGCGCCTAAAAGGACGATTCGTCCAACGGGCCCGGCCCGCTATTATAATAAGGCCTTCGTGCCCGCCCCCCTCCCGACTCACAATGCGTGGTCTCGCCCCCTCACACAAGGTAGGGAGGCGTTCCCCGCATTACCGCGCACGCAAGCGCCCCCCGGCGGTGACCTTAACGCCAAGAACACCTCATGGAACTGTCATAGTTCGAACAAGAGGGGCAAAGTCTTAGAGTTATACGCTGACAGATTAGGTCGTGACGTCATAGCGCCATTAGAGCCGACTCACTACCCTAACATTGTCGACCACAGGCCAGACATATTAGATATAGTACTTCTCAAAAATATAAACTTACGTTTATGTTTAATAGAAGTACAACACGAACTAGATTCAGATCACCGTCCGGTGACTCTGGAATTCGCCCCCCCGCTTACCCGGCCCCTCAGGCCACAATAACGTAACAACAAGGTTGACCACCGACTGGGCACGGCTCGGGAGAAATCTCAAGGCCACCTCATCGGCATACCTTGATAAGATTCCCAAGGACATAAAGTCCGAGGAAGAAACCTCCCTGGCGATCGATTTACTCACGGGTCACGTGCAGTCGGTAATTGACGACTGCTCGCGGCGGGTGCCGGATACGAGCGATCGTAGATGGCAACTGCCAAGTGACGTACGCGACCTACTGAGAAGAAAGAACGCCGCAACCCGCGCGTACGACCGATACCCCACGGAGGAGAACCGCAAACGCCTGCGGGCCCTCCAAAGGGAGGTCAAAACCGAAATTAATAATATGAGACAGAGCAGATGGGACGCCACTTTAGAAGAGCTGAAGCCCACGCACACAGCCTTCTGGCAGCTTTCCCGCTCACTCAAAAAAGATGTAGTGTCCACACTCCCTCCCCTCAGTAGAATAAATCAACCGCCGGCATTCATGGATGACGAAAAGTCTGAATGTCTGGCAGAGAGCCTAGAGCTTCAGTGTACGCCGAGTACATTATACGAACAAGAAGCGACTCACTACAACACTATTAATTCGGAAGTGGATAGTCGTACCACTTTATCGCGGTCGAATATAAACAACGACAACAATATGCCTATCCCAACAGTGAGCACCGACGAAGTCGAGTCGCTTATTAGGGGTCTCCACGCTAGGAAAGCCCCGGGTTCGGACGGTATTACAAATAGAGTAGGTAATTAAATTATTCCCAGCCCATTTAATAATATTACTGTGTTGTATTTTTAATGCAGCCCTCAAATATAACATCTTTCCTTCACAGTGGAAAGAGGCCGTGGTAATCGGAATCCACAAATCCGGCAAAAAACGTACCGAACCCAATAGTTATCGACCTATTAGCCTACTGAGAAGTTTAGGTAAATTATACGAACGAATAGTACTCAGTAGGCTACGCTCATACGCAGAGTTAAATAAACTTATACCGGACGCGCAATTTGGTTTTCGTGCTAAACACAGCTGTGTTCAGCAAGTACATAGACTAGTAGAATACACCAGTAGTCAGTTCATTAGGGGACGGTACACTGGTGTATTATTTCTAGATGTAGCGAAAGCTTTCGATAAAGTTTGGCATGAGGGCTTAATTTACAAATTATATTTATTAAAAATCCCCGAATACTTAATTCTAATAATACATGACTATCTGAGTCATCGCAGCTTTCGCTATAGGGTGGAAGGGACGTTGTCGACCTCCCATCCTCTCAAGGCCGGTGTCCCACAGGGCTCGGTCCTCGCCCCATTTTTGTTTACGCTGTATACAAGTGATTTACCCAAGTTCACTCGTGTGCACACGGCGCTTTACGCCGACGATACCGCACTCTATTGTGGAGGTATGTCCCCGACAACCGTAGTCAATACACTCCAAAAAGCGGTTACCGCCCTTGCCAATTGGTATAGGAAATGGAGAATAGAAATTAATCCCGAGAAGAGCCAAGCGGTCATGTTCACTAAACGAACTGCCCGTGTGTGCTCTCCGGACAGCATCCCTCCTCTCACTCTCTTCGGCCGACCTGTCTCATGGAGCAGAGAGGCCAAGTTCTTAGGTGTGACCCTTGATAGCCGGCTCACTTTCCTGTCCCACTTGAAGCGGTCCGCGCGTGCGCCGCCTTCGTGATGGGACGCCTTCACTGCTTATTAAACGCAAAGTCAAAACTATCACTTAAAAATAAAGTCCGATTATACACTACCTGCATACGGCCGATCATGACGTATGCCAGTGTAGTGTTCGCGCACGTTAGGCCAAACAGGATCCACAGGTTACAAACACTACAAAATAGATTCATGCGACGGGCAATGGGAGCACCGTGGTTCGTTCGTAATGTCGATTTACACATCGACCTCGAATTGCCGACCATCAGGCAGTATATGAAGCGTTGCTCCCAGCGCTATTTTGACTCTGCCATGACTCACCCCAATCCACTAGTGGTTGGGGCAGTAAACTACGTCCCCTCAAAAATATCCGCGGTCCGACGACCCCGTCATCTCCTTGAAGAAGGGGATGATGCCATTACGATCGCCCAAGAAAGGGCCTACACAGCTCGCGCAACGATAACACATAAAACTCCGCGGTATCGGCCTCGCCGACGAGGTCGAAAACCGCGCCGCGTAAAAATCATTAACCTAAACGTGGCCACGCCCACTTTGCTTTCAGCGACGCCCAGAGCCGAGGTCCGTTCCCCACAGGGGGAGCCCTCGGGCGATGTTCGCTTAACTTACTTACCGGGTTGAGAGCCTTCCGCTCGCCCATTGCCCGCGTTAAGCTGTCAAGGTCATCTGCGACCAACAGCTAAACACACACAAAAAAAAAATCCTTTTTATTGCGCAACTGTTAGGTATGGGTATCTCTTGTAATGCAGTATGACTCTTTGTCCTTGTAGGTGAATAGATATATTCGAGTGAATATGTTGAATAGAACATAGCTCTGTAAACAAGCCGAGATCTATAGTTTCAAAATAAAACAAGTACCTACCTATTCTAGTGAAATAAGTAGGTAGCTATAAGTCGTAAATTTGTAAGTATGCATAGGTATCTAAGTTAGTGCGCGGGTAAGTCACTCTTTATCTGAACCAACTGCAATGACGTAAGAGCGACGTGCGACCGCTAAAACTCAACTTATTTTGCGCCCATTATTAATTGAGCGATCCACCGGCATTGATATATTTATGCTAGCTAGTACATATATCAATGTTTATCGGTTACCTACCGATTCCTTGATTTACCCTTTCGTAAACTGCCTCGTCGACGATACTAGCATTCAATCGCCGCGGCGTCAACCTCATGCGGTCAGTATTTCTGTGGCCGAACTTACCTAGGTACTTAGGTAAGTACCTATATCCACCTATATTTTTTATCCACTCGGCGAGTTTGTGGGAGCTGTGCTGTTACTATATTACCTAAGTACCTTGGCATTTCTTTCCATATTTATATACGATATGGTTAATAGCAGATAAATTAAAATGACTACTACTTCTCTTGACGTATAATAAGTAGATATACCTACATATACACTGGAATCTAATCCGCTATTTGCCCGAAACGTATGTACTTACTCAGTTAATGATATACATAGAATCATACTATTATAGTATTATTCAATAAAATAAAAACATAAATTCTTCTTATTTGCAATCCGAACCAAACTTTTCCTTAAAATATCATTTTTGCATAACTGTAAAACATTTTTGTGTAATAATTTTGTTATAAGTACCTACGTACGCGAGCGCACGAGAGCGGGCGAGCTTCGAGCTACTATGCCTAAAATTATTTTGTTTTACCTATTATTACGATTTTTTTTTTTTGTGTATTTAGCTGTTGGTCGCAGATGACCTTGACAGCTTAACGCGGGCAATGGGCGAGCGGAAGGCTCTCAAACGGTAAGTAAGTTAAGCGAACATCGCTCGAGGGCTCCCCCTGTGGGGAACGGACCTCGGCTCGGGGCGTCGCTGAAAGCAAAGTGGACGTGGCCACGTTTAGGTTAATGATTTTTACGCGGCGCGGTTTTCGACCTCGTCGGCGAGGCCGATACCGCGGAGTTTTATGTGTTATCGCTGCGCGAGCTGTGTAGGCCCTTTCTTGGGCGATCGTAATGGCATCATCCCCTTCTTCACGGAGATGACGGGGTCGTCGGACCGCGGATATTTTTGAGGGGACGTAGTTTACCGCCCCAACCACTAGTGGATTGGGGTGAGTCGTGGCAGAGTCAAAATAGCGCTGGGAGCAACGCTTCATATACTGCCTGATGGTCGGCAATTCGAGGTCAATGTGTAGATCGACATTACGAACGAACCACGGTGCTCCCGTTGCCCGTCGCATGAATCTATTTTGTAGTGTTTGTAACCTGTGGATCCTGTTTGGACTAACGTGCGCGAACACTACACTGGCATACGTCATGATCGGCCGTATGCAGGTAGTGTATAATCGGACTTTATTTTTAAGTGATAGTTTTGACTTTGCGTTTAATAAGCAGAGAAGGCGTCCCATCACGAAGGCGGCGCGCGCGGACCCGCTTCAAGTGGGACAGGAAAGTGAGTCGGCTATCAAGGGTCACACCTAAGTACTTGGCCTCTCTGCTCCATGAGACAGGTCGGCCGAAGAGAGTGAGAGGAGGGATGCTGTCCGGAGAGCACACACGGGCAGTTCGTTTAGTGAACATGACCGCTTGGCTCTTCTCGGGATTAATTTCTATTCTCCATTTCCTATACCAATTGGCAAGTGCGGTAACCGCTTTTTGGAGTGTATTGACTACGGTTGTCGGGGACATACCTGCACAATAGAGTGCGGTATCGTCGGCGTAAAGCGCCGTGTGCACACGAGTGAACTTGGGTAAATCACTTGTATACAGCGTAAACAAAAATGGGGCGAGGACCGAGGCCTGTGGGACACCGGCCTTGAGAGGATGGGAGGTCGACAACGTCCCTTCCACCCTATAGCGAAAGCTGCGATGACTCAGATAGTCATGTATTATTAGAATTAAGTATTCGGGGATTTTTAATAAATATAATTTGTAAATTAAGCCCTCATGCCAAACTTTATCGAAAGCTTTCGCTACATCTAGAAATAATACACCAGTGTACCGTCCCCTAATGAACTGACTACTGGTGTATTCTACTAGTCTATGTACTTGCTGAACACAGCTGTGTTTAGCACGAAAACCAAATTGCGCGTCCGGTATAAGTTTATTTAACTCTGCGTATGAGCGTAGCCTACTGAGTACTATTCGTTCCTATAATTTACCTAAACTTCTCAGTAGGCTAATAGGTCGATAACTATTGGGTTCGGTACGTTTTTTGCCGGGTTTGTGGATTCCGATTACCACGGCCTCTTTCCACTGTGAAGGAAAGATGTTATATTTGAGGGCTGCATTAAAAATACAACACAGTAATATTATTAAATGGGCTGGGAATAATTTAATTACCTACTCTATTTGTAATACCGTCCGAACCCGGGGCTTTCCTAGCGTGGAGACCCCTAATAAGCGACTCGACTTCGTCGGTGCTCACTGTTGGGATAGGCATATTGTTGTCGTTGTTTATATTCGACCGCGATAAAGTGGTACGACTAGCCACTTCCGAATTAATAGTGTTGTAGTGAGTCGCTTCTTGTTCGTATAATGTACTCGGCGTACACTGAAGCTCTAGGCTCTCTGCCAGACATTCAGACTTTTCGTCATCCATGAATGCCGGCGGTTGATTTATTCTACTGAGGGGAGGGAGTGTGGACACTACATCTTTTTTGAGTGAGCGGGAAAGCTGCCAGAAGGCTGTGTGCGTGGGCTTCAGCTCTTCTAAAGTGGCGTCCCATCTGCTCTGTCTCATATTATTAATTTCGGTTTTGACCTCCCTTTGGAGGGCCCGCAGGCGTTTGCGGTTCTCCTCCGTGGGGTATCGGTCGTACGCGCGGGTTGCGGCGTTCTTTCTTCTCAGTAGGTCGCGTACGTCACTCGGCAGTTGCCATCTACGATCGCTCGTATCCGGCACCCGCCGCGAGTAGTCGTCAATTACCGACTGCACGTGACCCGTGAGTAAATCGATCGCCAGGGAGGTTTCTTCCTCGGACTTTATGTCCTTGGGAATCTTATCAAGGTATGCCGATGAGGTGGCCTTGAGATTTCTCCCGAGCCGTGCCCAGTCGGTGGTCAACCTTGTTGTTACGTTATTGTGGCCTGAGGGGCCGGGTAAGCGGGGGGCGAATTCCAGAGTCACTGGACGGTGATCTGAGTCTAGTTCGTGTTGTACTTCTATTAAACATAAACGTAAGTTTATATTTTTGAGAAGTACAATATCTAGTATGTCTGGCCTGTGATCGACAATGTTAGGGTAGTGAGTCGGCTCTAATGGCGCTATGACGTCACAACCTAATCTGTCAGCGTATAACTCTAAGACTTTGCCCCTCTTGTTCGAACTATGACAGTTCCATGAGGTGTTCTTGGCGTTAAGGTCACCGCCAATGATGACGGCGCCGCCCAAGTCAAGCAAAGTCTTGAGATCGCTCTCCACTAAGTGTTTACCGTCCCTTCTTTCGGGTGACAGGTAAGCCGAGACAAATGTAATTGGCTGATGGCCGGTGAGCGCTAATCTGCATACTGACGCCTCAATGTACGCCAGAGGTGGCGGATCCACAGGCGTGCAGTGCAACGACCTCCTATAGTAGATGAGCGTTCCCCCTCCTTGCGAAGTGACCCTATCATTGCGAACTATATTATAATTCGCAATTCTAGGGTCCTTGTTGAAAGGTTTGAGAAACGTCTCTTGTACCATAAGAATGTCGAGCTGTTGTTCCCTAAGGAATGTACCTAACTCGTCCCTCTGTGAGCAGAGGCTATTCGCGTTATATGTCCCTAACTTTAGGTGTCGTGGTTTGACTCTGCTGGGAGTGTGCTTATCCATTTTACTTAAAACTAAGGGACCCCAGACGTTCGAGTAGGGGTGAGAATTTTATGGCAATGTTAAGGAGGGCGAGGTTATTACCCTCGTTCCTCCTTAGCTCTGCGGCGACCTCGCGGATTTCCGCGAAGTCAATAAGTGAGGCAAAATTTGCCACAAGGACTAGATCCGGGTCTAGAGCTTGTGGGGTCTTAGGGAGCGCGTGTGAGGCTACCCTAACTGGTGCGGGTTTGGCGACGGGTGTGCCCATAAGGGGCTTAGGTTGGCCCCCGGCGGGCGTTTTATGCCCAACGGTTGGCGGTTGGGGTTTTGGTGGGTGCGTGAAGGGGGGTGGGGGGGGCGCTTGCGTGCGCGGTAATGCGGGGAACGCCTCCCTACCTTGTGTAAGGGGGCGAGACCAAGCATTGTGAGTCGGGATGGGGGCGGTTCACAAAGGCCTTATTATAATAACGAGCCGGGTCCGTTGGACGAATCGTCCTTTTGGGCGCCCGTGGACATCCGCGGAAGTTGGCCGGGTGGCCCATCTCCCCGCACAGCACGCACGATGGCGGCTCAGTACAGAGGGTCAGGTCTTTGGGCCTCTCACACTCGCTGGTGTGGTGATTTCCCAGGCACTTAACGCACCTTAGGTGGGCATAACAGTTATTTGAGGTATGGCCATACATCTGGCATTTATGGCACTGAGCCATAATGCCGGTTTTGTAGGGGGGCTCTACTTTAACGCCCATAAGTCCGCACACATGAGTGATGCGGAAAACCTGTTTACCCTCGGGGGTGTTATCCAGGCATACCAATATCATATTCATAGGTGCGCGTGCTTTGCCGCGCACCATACGGTGGACCTCCCTCACGGGAAGGTTTTGGGCCTTGAGGGATTCGAGAATCTCCTCTTTGGCGAATTCTCGTGGGACGTTCTTGATCACGGCCCGTAGGAGTTTGTCCTCGGACATCGTGTATGTGTGGTAGGGGATGCGTTGCTCCCCTAACATTTTTGAGAGCGCACGGTGGTCGTCAGTCGTACTGACCTCGACCTTGATCCCCTGTGCGGTGGATCTGGCGCTTTTGTATGCCACGCGGTGCGTATTGCACCACGCGGAGATGGCGAACCACCTCTCCTTGTCGCGTATGTACAGAGGGGGGGTGAGTTTTTTGGCGGCTGATGTTGACACCGTCGTGGTAGTTTTGACCGTGGGGGCCTTGTTGGCCGTGGCGGTCATGACCCCACTTGTGGAGGGGGTGGGGGCACCTTGCTCCTGGAGGGGAGCAGCGGGTGATGGTGTCGGGGTAGATAGATTCGACTCCACTACGGGAGCGACCTTGAGGGTCTTGGCGGCCTTATTCTTGCGCGCTCTGCGGCTGCGCTTGCGGGACTTGGCCTCGCTAAACCCTTCGTTGGGGGAGTCTTCCTCTTCAGAGGAGGTGGAGGTCGGAGCGGAGTCGTACTCCATCTCAGAGTTGGTGGTGGTGGTGCGCTCACATTCATCCCCACTCTCTGGGGTGATCGTGGCGGTGGGAGATTGCGGGCGCGATGGTGTGCGCTCAGGTGCCCTCTCCTAGCAACCTAACACCCCGGGGGGAGAACCCGGGGGTGTGTGAGGTGTATTCCCTCCCAACCGGGGTAGGTCGGGAGGATGTGCTTAACACTAGGGTGTGCCCTAAGCTAGTATCCACCGGCCGATCTTATTGTGCCTGCGTGGTTCCTAACAGCCCGAGTGTAGGGGTGGTATGGGCCCTTGCGGGCAGTCACACCCAAACTGACACCCGAGAATGGGAGTAGGGAATAGGTAGGGTGGGAAGGAGACAACCGGGGTAGACTAGGGGTCACCCCCAAGGCCTACTGATCCGGTCCCGTCCGAGTTGAGCGCCTCGCCCTGAAGGGGCTCGGCAGGCGACTCGGGGCTTCGCCTCACCCGGCTTCGTTTACACCGTTAGGTTGCCGCCGGGGACCAAGAGAAACTTGGTTTTGCCCTGAAGGGGCCACTTGACTTTTATGTCTACTAGACAGAAACAAATAACACTACCTGACCTTGCTTTGAACGCAGGCAGTTAGTGTTATTCGTGAGCAGTCCAATAGATCGCCTCGAAAAAGGCGGTTTTGCACTGCCACTTCTTCGTCCGTTAGCTGCGACCGTTGGAATGCGCGCGAAAACAAAACGACAGCGTTCGTGAGCGTACGATCGTAAGCGGGAGAGCGCGGAACGGCACGCAAGCGCACCGAGACACGGACAGGCGCTGAATGTTTTGTATTATTACGATTTAATACGAATGCTATATCGTAGGCATGTTGGCTTAATCAAGGACATGTAACTCTGTTATTAATGAATAATAAATACCACTACGATTACACACCAGACAGGTACAGTGTCACAATATCGCGAGCGTTGGGTGCCTACACAGTGACGTAGGGCGCACGGTGACTGACCTTTAGACCATATGATATTAACTTTTGTATAGATTGCGTATTGTATAGACGGTGGAGTGTGAGAAAAACTAAAAACCTTTGTGACAAATAAAAATATTTTTCGTCCAAATCGATTTTTTTTTCTAGCCAATCATCACAAGTAGGACTAGTACTATCACCTGTCTTTGTTCTCGGGAGCGGTCCCCTTACACCTGTATAACCAGCATGGTATAATAAGTTCAATTGCCCTCTTATTGTGGAAGAGGCTCGAGCGCAGCAGTGGGACGTATATGAGCTGAAAGGAATGAAAAAAATTATGTCCAAAAATCGTTATTCTATGACTTACTGACTGATAGATATACCCATATAGATCATTCAACCCAATTCCAGATGACCTAGTAAGTTCAAATTTCACATCCAGCTATGTAATTGTATGTATACAAACGAAACAAACCAAAAACAGTTATCAATTTTATTACGTAGGTATGAAACTTAGCGGTTTGTATAGGTAATAATAACAGCAAAACGTATTTCTTCTTCGTAGGAGAATAAGTCCCACTATGAAAAATATTTTTACCTATTTTCTATGTAGTTTAGTATTTTTACCTATTTGAATGCGATAATGTTTATGGTTAAACGTGAACGCGCGAGTTACAGAGCGCGTGTGTAGGTATAAACGCGCGAGTTACGCCTGCTGTTCCAGCAGGGCCATAGAATAGGAGAATACACTAGTGGTCAATTTATAAAGAACCGATTCATGGGTGTACTTTTTCTAGACGTAGCGAAAGCGTTCGATAAAATATGGCATGAGAGCCTAATTTATGAATTACCTAGGCATATACCTACATTAAAAATCCCAGAATATTTAATTTTAATAATCTTCACTAAAGTCTAACTTTTTATTAGCTGCAGTAAAATGACGTTTCTAAATGTCATTCCGTAAAATAATGTTGACAGCCTAATCTCAATAGGGATGTGATTCAGTTCACAAAAGTTTACAGAATATCTAATCGTTCCATAGCTGACTCATAATGATCATACTAAATTCTATTTAATATTAATGTAAATAAAAGGCTGTATAAAAGTTGATCCTTTTAGACATATACAAGGTAACACTCAAGAAAACGCTCTCTCAAGTTGGTAGTACTGGTTTTTGGTTACGGTGCTACGATGACGCTTGACCGCCATTTTGTTTCGGTTGTCATTCGCTCATTCGGCTTCATACTTCTGTTTTGAGTGCATGAATAACTTTGATTTGCCCACTGCGCGTTGTTTTTGTTATCATTATTGTTAAACTTATGTTACGTTGTGTTTGTTTTTCATTACCTGTTTTCGTTAATCGTGTTAGTTTTTTTTTGTTTGATACATTGAAGACATGGATGCTCTGCCGAGCACATCGCAAGATGGAGACACATTTTTATCTCCTAAGAAAAAAAGGCCACGTGTAGCTCTAAGTGCAACTGAAAAACTTTGGGTCCAAAACGTTTACAAATATGTGTTTGAAGTGAAATCTTCAGAATCAAACATTGAAGTTCCAAAAACAAGTGAATGCGTTAACAAGGTGGCTGAAGTCTTGGGAATATCCGTCCGCACAGTTTATTCCGTTTTAAAGGAGCACAAGGAGAACGACAGCGAATCACCAAAACCTCCCGAAAAAACGGGCCCAAAACTTACATTTAAAGATAAACTTGATGATTTCACATTCACTGCTGTTAGACGAATTGTACATCAGTTCTTTCATAGAAATGAAATACCCACCATCGCAAAAGTTAGTTTACACATGTCATCACTCATCTTTTTATTATACGTTATGTATGTTTTCTCCCATCCCATGTGTAATCTTAACCAATTAGGTAATAACTTTAATCATTTTTAGGTGTTGCAAGTTGTAAATGATGACCCAGGATTGCCCAACTTCTCGAAAGAGACATTGAGAAAAATTATGAAGCATCTTAATTTCGAATTCGCTACTCGATCACGCAAGAGTGTGCTTATTGATAGACAAGATATCATATCATGGCGCCAGCGCTACCTGCGTTTAATTAAACAATATCGTAGGGAGGGAAAATACATATATTATCAAGACGAGACCTGGGTCAACGCTGGTACGTGTCAACTCTTAGTTTCTTCTATTTGTTCCCTTTTTGTTTTGATGTCGAAACTTATGATTCTTTTTTGTTCTTTTCAGGTCATATTACAAAAAAAACCTGGATTGACGGAAGTATTAAATCTTCTCGACAGGCATTTTTAGACAGCCTGACTACGGGATTAAAAAATCCCACAGGAAAGGGCAAACGACTCATAATTAGTCACATAGGCGGAGAAGAAGGCTTCCTGGTCGACGGACTTCTTATGTTTGAAGCAAAGAAAGGTACAGAAGACTATCATGAACGCGGAGTGTTTCGAGGATTGGTTCGGCGGTATTCTACCTAAACTCAAGCCGAATGCAGTAGTCGTAATGGACAATGCGCCCTATCACTCTCGGAAGATCGAAACAATCCCGAAGATGTCGTGGACGAAAGCACGAATTCAAGAGTAGCTGACTACTAAAAATATTGCGTTTGAACCAAATATGGTCAAGGCCACTCTCATAGATATTGTGAAACAACAAAATCATACTGAGAAATATGCCGTAGACGAGATGGCTGCACAAAAAGGTATCACACTTTTAAGACTGCCCCCTTATCACTGTGAATTGAACCCCATTGAGTTGGTATGGGCGCAGGTAAAGAGTCACGTCGCAAACAATAATAAGACGTATAAAATGCAAGAAGTGAAAACTTTATTCCAAGAAGGAATCAAGAAAGTGACACCGGCTAAGTGGAGTGACTGTGTGTCTCACACTATTAAAGAGGAAGATAAAATGTGCCACCTCGATCATATTATAGATGAAGTGACAGATAGATTTGTTATTAGTGTGACCGAAAGCGACAGCGACAGTGATTTCGAAAAAGATTAATTAAATAACATTACTAAAAAAGATCAATCCTCTAGTATAGTAATAATAATAGGTTAAAAAAATACATTACAACTTAATATTAAATCTCAAAAAAAAAAAAACCAAACTGATTATTCATTTATGATTCACTCATTTAGCTACATCCCTATTTATTTTTCTTCAAAAACCGCCAACCCACAAAACGTCATTTTACTGCAGCTAATAAAAAGTTAGACTTTAAACGAGCTGACCACTTGTGACGTCCGCACAGTATCACCCCCCTCACTCTCTTCGGCAAACCTGGCTCGTGGAGCAGGGAAGCCTTGATAGTCGACTCACCTTCATATCCCACATAAGGCAAGTCCGCGCGCGCTCAGCCTTTGTGATGGGCCGCCTCCTACCTACTCAAGGTCAAAAATGTCCTTGAAAACTAAGGTCCGATTATACCCTGCCTGCATGTGGCCTATGATGACCTATGCCAGCAGTGTTCGCGCACGTTAGGCCACACAGAACGTATACTTAATACCTATTAAATTTAAAGTACAATTTCTTATTTATCTTCTACATATGTGTGTTATTTATAAATCCGACTTTAAATTGTAATTGTCAAATTATTTAAACAAACGAAATAATTTATGATCTATTGAACCGTAAACATTTATGTATTGACATGATTAGTATAACGTCTATACACATATGCCATAGATAGTAATATTCCACGGTATGATTAGGTAATGCAGCACATTGTTAGTTGATAAGGACCTAAGCGCAACTGCATTTAAATAACGACAGAACTAATAGATAGGTAGGTATCTATTTAACAACGTTTGTCGGTTTAATCCTTACACGTGCTAAATTTCTTTATTAAAGTCAACGAATACCTACTAAAACCGTCTTTCAAGCCTTCAAGTCAAAGGGCGCAGACATTTAATATATTAGTAGTAGTTGAAAGTGATCATAGGTAAGTATCTAAAACATCATCGGTTTGGTATCAAGTATTTCTGTGTCCATATTTTTTTTATTGTTAGTTGTTAGATTACCTATATGTTTTTTGACTTAAAAATAAAATTTGAAGTAATCCTTACTAATATTATAAATGCAAAAGTAAGCTTGGTTGTTTGTTATGCTTTCACGCTTAAACCAAAGAACCGATTTCAAAAATGGAAAGCTATAATATCAGGGAGTAACATAAGCTATATTTTATCCCGGTATTTCCACGGGAACGGGCACTACGTGGGTAAAGCGACTGAAACCGAAGCCAAGCGAGGGCGGGTTGGTGGTTTTAAATAAAAGAGGTAGTCATTAAATGCTGATCGACATACTAAATTATTTTGTACTAAATACATATAAATGTTATTATTTAATTAAAAGACAAATAATTCAAATACCTTACCTTCAAATAGGTTATTGAGTATTACATAACATTTAGTATGACGAACCTACTTATCGTCATAATCTCATCATCATCGCTTTTATCGAGAGGCCTAAAGCCCACTGCACAGTAGTCACCAATAGGCAGATGAATGGATGAAACTATTATATTGAATTAATAGGTCAAGTTAGGTAGGTACTTGACTTATTAACCCTATACGCAAAAAATATTGTAATTTGTAATTCAATCGCTTGTAATATCACTCAACTTGATAATTTTTGTTTCGATACCAAGGTGCCTAACTAGATTACCTATATACAGTCAAAGTATATGACTATTTGATTAGGTATATGAATGTCTTGTGTATGCCGCGTTGTGCGTAACGTTTTATCTATTGGCAGTTAAAACGACACAACTATTTTACGGGCAATAATTGCATACAATATAGGTATATAACTTTCCGTGTGGTGACGGAATAAAAATACAGTTCACCACTACCTATTTTGCCCCTGGATGTCGTAAAAGGTGACTAAGGGATGTGATATGTATTTAACATTTGTGCAAGAGAAGGAAAACTCGAAATAAAACCCTATAGGTACCAACCCGTCTGACCAGTGTGGTAGTATGTCAATTTCTCATGAATTATGCAGGAGACTCGAGCCCAGTAGTGGGACATATACGAGCTCTGATAATGATGATACCTATAACGTGACCATGTTGAGGATCTGATACAAAAAACTAAAATAACCGTTCTACAAGCGTTTTGACATAAACAATATGCTCAAATTAATTTTTTATACTTACATTCCTAGTATAAGTATATCAACGTCGATTAAGTGAAAAACAAAAACACGATGTAAATGATTTACATGCAAAGATACTTTTCTTACCTATATCTTTTATTATGTAGGCACAAAATAGATTGTCATTTCTGTTTTTGTAAATCATACTTTTTATCAAAGCGGTCCCAAAAGATGCTGGTGCGCCGTGCAGTGCTATGAAATCATCCCCGTGTACAGTTGCCGGCACGTAGCACTGAGTCCGCTCCAGTGCAGCGTAAGTCGAGACCAGACGGACATAAAATCGTGAAATAAAATGATGGCAATGATCCCGGAATTAGCATAAATTATTATACCTACCGGCCTACTTCTAATTGGGCTTCGATTTTGAATGCCCTTAAACAATTATACGTGAACGTTATTTGAGTAATTGGTGAAATTTAAACATACCTAATTAACTCAGCATAGGTAACATACTTAATCCGAGTTGAAATTCAAGTAAATTGAATTGAACTCGTCGTACGTAGGTACCGTTTAATCTCTATGCAAAAATTTTATCACTATGCATAGGAATAAGACAGATTGGGAGCGTCAATTGCGTGCTTACTTCTTCATTTATTTACACCAAACCAATTCGAGTTAGGGAGAGGTTAATTCGAGTTTAGAGCAACTCGAGTTAGAAAATCGTTTTATACATTCCTATAGGTTTAGGATATAGGTAGGCAGCATAAAAAGTACGTACGCCTGCTCAAATATATACAAGTATATACCTAACTATCTAGATGGATGTCGAATAAAATTATATGTACCTATAACCATTTCATTGATAGAGATTGAACAATTTTGATCTCAAAATTCACGATGAATCCTACAGTAAAATAATTTTAAGTAGGTACTCCTAAGCATATTTCATTCATGTGGTGACGGAGTAAGAATACAATTCACCATCTACTCTCTTGCCCGTGGGTGTCGTAAAAGACGACTAAGGGATATGATATGCAGATATGTAATATTTATGCAAGAAAAGGCAAACTCGATACAAACCCTATATTCCAACACATCTGATCAGAGGAGATGCCGCGCTTGTCCGTCTCTCGGTACGCTTGCGTGCCGCTCCGCGCTCTCTCGATTACGTCACACGTACGCTCCGCGCTCTGTCGATTACGTCACACGTACGCTCAGGTACGCTGACGATTTTTTCGCGCGCTTTCCAACCGTCGCCGCTAACGGACGAGCCAGTGGCAGTGCAATAACCGCCTTTTTCGAGGCGAACTACATTGGACTGCTCACAGATATCACTAACTGCCTGCGTTCAAAGCAAGGTCAGGTAGTGATATTTGTTTCTGTCTAGTAGATAAAGTTATAGTGGCCCCTTAAGGGCAAAACCAAGTTTCTCTTGGTCCCCGGTGGAAACCTTACGGTGCCAACGAAGCCGGGTGAGGCGAAGCCCCGAATCGCCTGCCGAGCCCCTTAAGGGCGAGGCGCACCTTCGGACGGGGTCGGATCAGTAGACCTTGGGAGTGACCCCTAGTCTACCCCGACTATCACCTTCCCACCCTTCCACCTCCTTCTCCTATTCCCGAGTGCGTAGTTTGGGAGTGCCGGCCCTCACAGGCCGAATATCTTCCCGCCACTCGGGCAGCTAGGGCCCCTCTCGCACATTAAGATCGGCGAAGGGCAAATCACAGCTTAGGGCACACCTAGTTTTTTAAGTACATCCTCCTGACCTAACTCGGTTGGGAGGGAACACAAGTACACATCCCCGGGTTTTCCCCCTGGGGAGTTAGGTATATATAGATACGCGGAAATACAACTCACCCCCCATCATGGCTCTTCAAGCAATAAATATAGATATGCTCCTCGCCGACGAGGAGATTTACTCGCTACTAAAAAGACGGTTCGGGAATATGATTCCCGACCGCCCCGCGACCGCGAGTACCGAGCCCGTATCCGGGCCGGTACACTTCGACTCCCCCGCTTCACCGGACGAGGAACCAATCCCGTCCATCGTAAAGGAAACAGAAACGGCCACCGACGACGAAAACGCCGACACGGCGTCGTCGTCCGCCGGCTCAGAGTCCGAGTCCACCTCGGCGGACTCTGAATTCACCGTGGTTAGTTCCCGTAAAAGGGGACGTATGAACCGCGGGAAGGCGCGAAAGGCCGCCAGAATCGACGAGGCGAGCACCTCTGCCGCCAATGACGTCACCCCTCCCACCCCGTCACCAAAGCCACAGGCCGATGTACAGCAGCCCCCGGCTAAGGTATATAAACCACCCATACCGCCACCACTAGTCATCCGCGACAAGGAAAAGTGCCTTCCTATCTCGGCTTGGTGCAACACCAACCGGGTACAATGCCGCTCGGCCCGGTCAACCGCCGAGGGTATTAAGGTGCAGTTGTCCACTTCGGACGACCACCGTAAGATGACGGCTATGTTACATAGCCAGCATATTCCGTTTCACACATTCACCCTGCCCGAGGAACGTAAACTTCGCGTAGTAATACGCAACGTTCCCGTGGAACTGGGATGTGAAACAGTCAAGGAGGATCTCCTCCAACAAGGACTTCCGGTGATCGAGGTGCACCGAATGATCCGAGGACACACCCGCCAACCATTCGACCTTGTAATGGTCGTCCTTGACCTCACTCAAAAGGGCAAGGACATATTCAACACCACCACGGTGTGCGGCCTCTCCGGCATCGTGGTCGAACCCCCGCGCCGGAAGGGCATGCTTTCGCAATGCCACCGGTGCCAGCTCTACGGCCACTCGGCACGCAACTGCTACGCGAGGCCCAGGTGCGTAAAGTGCCTGGAGGACCACGCTACGGCGGATTGTGCCAGGCCCAAGGCCAACGACCCCACCAAGAGTACCACACCACCATCGTGTGTACTCTGCGGGCAAGTGGGACACCCCGCTAACTACCGTGGCTGCCCACGCGCACCACGGCCGGTTGTGAGGAGGCCACCACCACCCCCACCACAAAGGTACCTTCAGGCACCTAAACCCACACGGAACCCGTGGGTCAATTCTCAAAGCAGGGCGGAATACCCCCCCCTGCCCACCAAATTAGCCACCCCGTCGGCACCCGCGAACGCGACACCGTCGGCAAAGGCCGCTAATAATAATATATATAAACCGCCAACCGTTGGGCAAAAACAGCCACCCGCGGGCCTTCCTAAGCCTCTTCAAGGCAAACCTAGTAACACACACGCGCCAGCCGCTAGCGGTCTAGACCCGGATCTAGACCTAGTGGCCAGATTCGCGTCAATAATAAATATTACAGAAATACGCGTAATCGCAGCGGAACTGCGAAAAAATGAAGGCAATAGCCTCGCGTTACTTAACGTCGCCATGAGGTTCTCACCCGTACTAGAGAGCCTCGGTTCCTTCAGAGCCTAATTATGGATACGTACACACCAGGCAGAGTCAAAACAAGATCACTCCGCGTAGGGTTTTTCAACGCGAACGGTCTCGCTCGCCAGAGAGACGAAATAGGTACATTTCTACAAGACCAGCAGCTTGACCTTTTACTAGTCCAAGAGACTTTTCTTAAACCCTACTCAAGAGACCCTAAAATTGCAAACTACAATTTAGTGCGCAACGATAGGGTCGGTTCTCCCCTAGGTGGGACTCTCATATATTACAAAAGGTCACTGCACTGCACACCCCTAGATCCCCCCGCCATGACGTACATTGAAGCCTCGGTCTGTCGGCTGGCCCTCACCGGCCACCAGCCACTGATCTTAGCATCAGTATACCTTTCCCCTCCTAATGGGGACACACCAAAAGAGTTGCTTGAGAGTGATCTCCAAGCCCTCTTAAAACTCGGCGACGCCGTCATTATCGCAGGCGATCTAAACGCCAAAAGTAAGTCGTGGAATAGCCACACCAACAACCGCAGGGGACTGGCCCTCGAGACTTACGCAGATCGGCTCGGGTTCGACATCATAGCCCCAATGGAGCCGACTCACTTCCCTCACACAGTCGGGCACAGGCCCGACGTATTAGATATAGCCCTATTAAAGAACATAAACCTCCGTTTATGTCTAATAGAGGTAATTCACGAGCTTAACTCGGATCACCGCTCGGTGGTCATTGACTTCGCCCCCCGATACGGCCCCTCAGGCCTCACCACCCCAACTGAGAAAGTGTGCACAGACTGGGAGTGACTGAAGGCTAAACTCCAGTCTCCCTCCTCGTCGGCTCATCTTGACAGTATATGTAATACATTGAACAATAAAGAGGACATCGAATCCGTGATCGACGCCCTCACCGGTCACGTACAATCGTTAGTTAACGATTGTTCACGGAGAGTGCCCGACACGAGCAATCGTAGAAGGTGCTTACCCGCTGACGTCCGCGACCTACTGAGGCGTAAGAACGCAGCCATAAGAGCCTACGACCGCTTCCCCTGCGAAGATAACCGCTATCATATGCGGTCACTGCAGAGGGCGGTTAAAACGGCTATAAATGAGTTTAGACAAAACGAATGGGACGCCACCCTAAGCGAACTGGAGCCTTCGCACCAGGCTTACTGGCGGCTAGCCCGTTCTTTCAAAAAGGATACGGTGTCCACCATGCCACCCTTAAACCGCCCCAATCAACCGCCGGCGTTCGATGACGATGAAAAGTCTGAATGTCTGGCGGCCGACCTTGAGCAGCAATGTACGTCGAGTACACAACACACAGACGCGCGACACACCGACACCGTTAACAGCGAAGTGGAACGATGTACATCGCGTACGCGTACCGCAGACGCTGAGCCACAAGAGCCTATACCAACAGCGACAGTGGAGGAGGTTCAGTCGATTGTTAGAGGTCTCCACCCTAGGAAATCCCCCGGTTCGGACGGTATTTCTAACAGAGTTATTAAACTCTTCCCTCATTCATTATTATTAATATTAACAGCAATTATTAACGCCGCATTAGTTAATTACATATTTCCTAAACAATGGAAAAAAGCCGTGGTAATAGGTATACCTAAACCCGGCAAGCGACGTACCGAACCGTCATCATATCGCCCGATTAGCTTATTAAACAGTTTAGGTAAAATTTATGAGCGCGTACTACTTAGTAGGCTAAGAAAGTGCGCTGAGGAAAACAACCTCATCCCGCCGATTCAGTTCGGCTTTCGCACGCAACAATCTTGCGTTCAGCAAGTACATCGAATAGTCGAGTATACAAGTTATAATTTTTTTTTTTTTTTTTGTGTGTATTTAGTTGGTCGCAGATGACCTTGACAGCTTAACGCGGGCAATGGGCGAGCGGAAGGCTCTCAACCCGGTAAGTAAGTTAAGCGAACATCGCCCGAGGGCTCCCCCTGTGGGGAACGGACCTCGGCTCGGGGCGTCGCTGAAAGCAAAGTGGGCGTGGCCACGTTTAGATTAATGATTTTTACGCGGCGCGGTTTTCGACCTCGTCGGCGAGGCCGATACCGCGCAGTTTTATGTGTTACAAGTTATAAACTGCAACGCGGTTTATATACGGGTATGCTTCTATTTGATGTAGAAAAAGCGTTTGACAAAGTCTGGCATAACGGCCTTATTTTCAAGAAAATAAAGCTTAAAATCCCCCACTACTTAGTTATGATAGGGACTTCCTACTCGAGCGTAGCTTTCGCTACAGAGTGGAAGGTACTTTATCAGCACCGCACAAACTAGAAGCCGGCGTCCCCCAGGGATCGGTGCTCTCTCCAATTCTCTTCTCGCTGTTCACCAGCAACATACCCCAACATAGTAGAATTCAAACAGCATTATTCGCTGACGACACTGCCATCTTCTATGCAGGTCAATCTCCCTCAACAGTGACAACCGTCCTCCAAACTGCGGCTACCGCCCTAGCCAAATGGACTAGGAAATGGAGAATCGGTATAAACCCCACCAAAAACCAGGCGATCATATTTCATAAGGGGATAGATCGCCGCTACCCAATGGCTGAATATCCACAGATAAAGATGTTCGACCAACCCATCCCCTGGACAAGGGAGGTCAAATATCTGGGTGTGACCTTGGACAGACGACTGACCTTCGGTCCTCACATAGGGCGAGTCCGCGCGCGCGCAGCCCTAGTGCTAGGATGGTTACACAGCTTAGTACACGCAAAGTCTAAGCTATCTCTCCGTAATAAAGTTAGATTATACACCGCTTGTATACGTCCTATCATGACGTATGCAAGTGTAGTGTTTACACAAGCGAAGCCACGCAGGCTACATCGGCTACAGGCATTACAGAATAGGTTCATGCGCCGAGCGACGGGAGCACCGTGGTACATGCGCAATGTGGATCTTCACATAGATCTTGGCTTGCCGACCATCAGGCAATTCATGAAACAGTGCTCCCGCCGCTACTTCGACTCTGCCGCGACACACCCGAACCCATTAGTGGTAAGGGCGGCTTCTTACATCCCCTCTAAAATGTCCGCGATTAAACAACCGCGACTAATACTCGACGAACCCGACGACACTATTACGCTCGCCCAGACTGAGGCATACACAGCCCGCGCGGCCTTGACAAATAGTAGTAAATATCCACGCTACCGCCCCCGCCGACGGGGAAGGAAGACGTGTCGCGTTAAAATCATAAACGTGGGAGTGCCCACTTTGCCAGCGACCGCCCGAGCCGAGGTCCGTACCCCACAGGGGGTGCCCTCGGGATGGGTCGCTTAACTTAAGCGGGTTGAGAGCCTTCAGCGCTCACCCACCAGTCCGGGTAAAGTTGTCACAGCCATCTGAGGCTAACAACTAGGTCACACAAAAAAAAAAAAATAAATAAAACATCTGATCAGCGCGGTATAGTAGGTTAATTTCTCTCCCAATGTACAAGGTCACTGTACTGTACTGCACGTACGTACGCAACTCTTAAAAAAAATAGGTACCTAATTATGACGGTTTGTGTATTCAAATGGTGTCACAACACATTTGAAAAGCATAATAAGTGTATTAACATTACTTTTAAAGTATTTCGACGATTTATGTTAATAAAAACAAATTTTGATTTCCTAATTTGCATACCTTTTTTTTTACGGTCGGCACACTCCTCGCCCGGCTCCGTCCGCAGCGACAGAGGGGCGTAAGCACGCACACCCGTAACCCACTCACCACACGTCGCCTTCGTCGTTGGGCCGACCACAGGAGCAGGGTGACTTGTCGTCAGTGGTCGGCCTGACGGAATACCATCTCCTCGACCGACGCCAGCCCGTTCAGGGAGGACGTCGGTCTCTCTTCACGCGGTCGGGCCTCTCGGCGGGTGACGGACTAACTCCACGGTCCAGGCACCCGTGGCCTCAGCTAGGGCGGCATCAGCCGCAGATACTCGCGCCTGCGCCGCCCCAGTCGCCCGTGGCGGTTCGCGTCGCCGAGGAGACGTTCCTCGCGCATGCGCTGCGCCGCCTCCTTCCACGAGACTACCTACTGCCTCGCAGAAGGCTGCGACCGTGTCCTAGTTCCTGACGCTGTCGAGCATCCAACATCAGGTCCATGTACCATGTTGGGCACACTGGTTAGCAAAGTGTTATGATTCATACCTATTCCTGCAGAAGTCGGTAATCTGAGTGCCTAATAGTAACGTATTATTAATATAACGTCCATATACATTACGGCCCGTAGTTAAAAATACTTCACGACATAACTACTGTAACACATTGTAGGTACCTCGGCAGAACTGAGTTTAAATAAAGACAGAACTATGTATCTATTTAGTTGATAGGTATCTAACCTAACTTAACAAGTAAGAACGTTTGTCCGTTAAGTCTTTTATACGCGCCAAATCGTTAAATATTTTAAAACAAAGTCCTCCGGTGGGTGTCTGTCTATTCGCGATAAACTCAAAAATACTACACAGATTTTATGATATTTTCACCAATAGCTAGAGTAATTCTTGACGAAAGTTTAGGTACCTATATCATTTGTTAGTTTGTATTTTATATTGTAGGAGTCATCGCAAAAATAATGGGAGCGACTGATGCGATCGCCGCGCCGTGCCATCGGTGCCCCTGTCCCCCTTCCCTGCTCCCGTTCGTCATACCGTCTTGCCTATTTATAAATTATTTAACTATTAGCTATTAGACTTGAGTTATACTACGCAAAATAAGTTATAGATATCATAGCGACAGTGATGTAAAAATACAATTTATTGTGATAAAATATTAGGTAGGCAGAGGTTTCACTGGTAAAAAACTTAATAAAGAATTTAGTACATTTTGCTAAGATTTATACTTTCTTACTACTGTTTCTCCAATATTCTCGAGAGGTTTTTTATAATAGTGCTATCTAGTAAATTGTACTAATATAACAACAAAAGTAAAACCGTAATCAATAGCAATATGGCATAAGTACCTACCTAAAAATATTAGGTAGCGGTACAATATACATATTTTGGAATACAATATTTTTTTATACAGAAAATATAAACAAAAATCGAATGATCTAAATTCAGTTTTTGGCACAACATAATAACTACACTTGTATTATTCCCAATCACATTACGCTTAACTTTCTAGTCTCATGAGTAAAATTGTCATAGTATGTTTGCCAATTGACTTGCGTAACCTATAATAAGATGAATATTTTATCGGAAGAGTTGATTTGGAAGATCAACTGCTCAAATCCATGATTACAGCATTCATAATATTACTTTTGACTTAATATTTACAATAGCGCCATCTATTGATTTTTGTAAAAACCTGTATCAAAGGGATCTTAAATTTAACGAAAAGTATATTCTTATATAGTTCAATAAAGTAAAGTATTAACTATATATTTAAAAGATGGCGTTCTGTATTCTAAAAAGTATTCTTTAAGTTAAAATTCTTCCTTGTATTTTAAATTACATATATATTATTTATGTAATTTAAAATGCAAGGATGAATTTTTACTTAAAGAATACTTTTATATGTATTGAATTGAAATTTAATATGTATTGAAAAAAAAAAGAAATAGATGATTATGATAAATAACCATTTTTAGCTATCATAACTCGTTTTTAATCGACTTCTAAAAAAGGAGGAGGTACTCAATTCGAATGTTTGTATTTTTTTATGTTATTTCGTGCATAACTCCTTCGCTTTTTTTATGGGTGGGCTATGGTAAGCGCACACGCGGTCCATTCCGTCCGGGGCGATGAAAGGACGGCGCGCGGGCCCATAACCCACCCGTACCCACGTCGCCTCGTTGTTCGGCCGACCACCGGAGCAGGGTTGTCGTCAGTGGTCAAATAACTCCGTCGCTTGCCAATCAAATTGAAAAAATCTTTTTTGTTGGAAAGAGGGAATGTTAAATAACATAAAATTTATTGTATCAACTGCCTTGTGTGGTGACGTCTTAAGAAAACAGGGTCGAAATTTCTTCCTTTGTCATAGGAGTAGTAACTGTCTAATGTAACACCAGGGGAATAGGAGAGTAATTTTCTCCAGTGGTAAGGGTTATATTCAATAGTGGACTATAGGTTAGCAAATGAATAGATAGGATAGGATGATATTTGATTAATTTAGTTGGATTTTTCATTGTCATGATAAATGACTGTTACGTTATTCCAACTGCAAGACTTGCAAGACTTGCGAGACTCTTGCTGTAATACCAAGACCAAGACTCGAGTGTGCAATACCAAGACCAAGACGAGACCAGGTGTGCTGTTGCAAGACCAAGACTGGTCCAAGTCTCGTCTTGGTCTTGCATTTGGGCAACACCAACCACGCTGGTCAGACGTGTTGGCATATAGTTAGTATCGAGTTTTCCTTCTCTTGCATAGATGTTATGTGCATGTTATATCCCTTAGTCACGGTAATATAATCTACCAGTAATCCAATTTCATACAAACAGACGAAACGCGAGCTATACCTACGCGCCTCGATCTCGGCATGCGCTCGGCATGCAGACAGTCGCGACTGTGCTGCAGTGACGAACGAACGGTGTGTTGTTTTTTTAACAATAACTGCGCGAATTTTTCACTAAAATACATAATTATACACATATTTAATATGACAAGTAGGGTATATTGTGTTGTTTTTGGTTGCATGAATTCGTCAATAACGAATCCAGAGATAACTTTTTTTAGATTACCTGCAAACTCTGAAATCTTACCTATTATAAAATAATTTTACTTACTAGTAGTTAGGTACATAATGTGTGTTGTTTTAATGTATAAGTATTTCCTTTTATCTCCCGAAAAAAAGTTGTCTGGATTAATAAATAAAGTGAATAAAGTGATTGACACGAGTGAAATAGGTAGTTTAGGCGGTTCATGAATCATGTTACGGTACGCTTGTGTTAAAACTCATAATGTGTTTTGTTTTGTTAGTTTATATAATTCAAAGTAAAGACGTGGTATTTTATTATTAATAATAATAGATGTTTATTGTACTGTGTGTATGAATAGTACTAGAAAAAATAATTTGACCGTCTGTCTGTCACTAGATAATTTAAATTTATACACCGATTTGTTATTTAAACATAAACATGTTTTTTTTTAATTAAAACTACCAATCAAAAATCAACACGCATTCTTATTGAACACTTCCTATTCAATTCACAAAGTATTTTATTTGTTTATATAAGAAAAGTATATACAAAACTAAATGGAAACACAAAGTAGGCAAATGTAATTAAAATGCTGGAGGCGGGCAGCCCTATCACATGTTTACGTTTAGGCATTTAATTCAAGGTTACAGCCGAGATACATTACTGGATAGATGACTATACTGTGTCAGTGGGCTTAGCACGAATATTTCTGTTAAAGTATTCGGATCGTTATCGAGACCAATTTGTATGGGATTTGGAGCAGCGCCTCTATCGGGCGATAGAGGTACTATACCAAATCCATAGAAATCGGTTTCGATAACATTACTTTGAAGGAAATTTCGCACCAAGACCATTGGTTTACTAGTGTTATTTAGAAATGTGTGGTGACGGAGTGGGAGTAGGAATTTGAATTAACTCTTCGAAGGCGATCGTAAAGGGCGAGAGTGAGATGGCATAACGTTTTTACAATAAACTACCTAAAAATATCCGAGACATGCCAATTAACATGTTTAAAAAGAGTAGAGTTTGTAGCAAAGGCTATTACAAAATTTCGGATTATTTAGATGATAATACCGAGTGGTTATGAGCAGCTCCTCATTCAGCAATAGGGAATATGCATGATATTTTTTTAGTAGTAGCTAGTAGTTAACTCGTGATCGGGTGCTGCTTGTGGGATCTGGTCCAGCCATATTTTCTTCCTTTAATTTTTTTTTGTCTTGTACTAAATTTTGAAAATTTATACATATATACAATTTCGAAGGGCATCACACTGGAGCTAATACCATATATGTTGTACGAAGCATAACATTATGTATATTTAAAAGATTAAAGAAAGAAAGACTGTCCGCTGAGTTTCTTGCCGGATCTTCTCAGTTTATGGCCGCGTTCCGATCTGGTGGTAGATTATTGTATTGTGTTCAAACGTTGTGTAACTTGACAACATGTAAGTGCCCTTAAGGGGCCTATGCAGGATAAATGATTTGATTTGATAACTGCAGGTGAAAGGATACTCGAAATAGAAGCCGATAAAAGTCCGTCTTGCCAGCATAGGTTACCATGACATTTTAAATCCCATTTTGGTGGAAGTCTGTACTCTACACCTATGACGTATATGGGATGAAGACGACGATGAAAAATAAGAGAAGAGTAAGAATATAATTCACCATCCCCCTTCGTACACGAGGGTGTCGTAAAAGACGAGTGGGGTATTACAACACGCTGATAACATCTATATAATTTCTGTCCCATTGTGGAGCAGCCTATTAATGGGACGTATATAAGCCGTAAGGGGAACTATAATGTATAGTATCGTTTATTTAAGACATGTTTAACTTCATGATCTCTGGTCATACATGTCACTTTACTGTCCTCGGCTGTAGGCAGACGACTATCGACAATGTGGTCCTATCCCTACAATACCTACTCGCATTCCGTAGTAGGGATGTGAAAAAATAATCGATTTTTATAAAAATCGATTATTTTTTAATAATCGATTTTTATAAAAATCGATTATTAATCGATTTTTTTTTGTAATAATTGATTTTTAGAATCGATTATGAAAATGAGAAAAATCGATTATTAATCGATTTTTTACTATTCGAAATTAAGCGATTATTCATGGCCAGATAGCTTAAAAAAAAAGTATACTATACTACAAAATAAAGCTCACACTTCCTAAAAAAAAGGTCATCAGAATCGTTTTTTTCATACTATATTAGAAAATAAAGCTTACATTTCCTAAAAAAAAAGGTCATCACAATCCTCTTAGCAAAAAAAATCTAAAATCGATTACTTTTTTTTTTAAATTGATTATTTTATAATCGATTTATTTTAACGAATTAAAAATCGATTATTTTCCCTCCAGGTCACATTCCCTATTCCGTAGTCGTCTTTTACCATATACTATAAAAAGTAAGTGGTGGTTACCATCGTAGTGTTAAAAAAACATTAATTAAACACTCAGCCTTTTGATGAGAATGTTAAAAGGTCATGTAGCGCCTTTGATTTTTTTTTCATTATTTTAGTGTTTTACAATGTTATCTATACCAATAAATAAAATTGGAGTGTCTGTTTGTAATGTCAAAATTATAGGCTTTTTTTTTACTCACACGGTTCCGTGTGGTGACGGAGTAAGAATACAATTCACCGCCCCCTATCTTACCCGTGGGTGATCGTACGAGACGACTAAGGGATATTAAACGCATATAACATCTATGCGAGAGAAGGAAAACTCGAAATAAAACCCTATACCAACACGTCTGACCAGCGTGGTATAGTAGGTCAATTACCCTTCCGTTATGAAGGAGGCCCGAGCCCAACAGCGGGACGTATGTGGGCTGAGATGATGATGATGACACGGTTATTTGCACTATACATATGCCTAAAATACACTTTATATTTTTTTGTCTGTCTGTCTGTCTGTTTGTTCCGGGTAATCTTTAAAACGTCTGGACCGATTTCAAAAATTCTTCCACCAATGGAAAGCTATAATATCAAGGAGTAACCTAGGCTATAATTTATCCCGGTATTCCCACGGGAACGGGAACTACGCAGGAAAGACGACTGAAACCGAAGCGAAGCGAGGGCGGGTTGCTATGGTGGTTGGTTGGTATGGTATTGAATAATTTTGCGGATATTTTAAGTAGTATAATGCAGCTAAAATGCTAAAATGTAGTGAATAACATATAATAGTGAATTGCGTGCATTCTCATGTTCTCTCTGGGAAAATTGCCAGAGGAATCATAATTTGGTTGTCAGCACCTAAGCAATGATAACGATTATGACTAAAGACTTAGAATATTATAACTCGACACTGGCACCAATAGCTCAGTTATGTAGCTTGTTGCCATTAAACAAGGAGAAAAAGAATTAAACACTCGGTAGCTTTTAAAACCCCTTTGACTTTATTTATTGCATTAACTAAAGATTAGTTTATTTAAAACCTGTATATATAACATTTATAAATATTTTATAGTATATATTTATATATAAACTTCTTTATTAGCCGGCAGACAGTGTGTCGTCGTCAGCTGTTTATAATAATTGTAAGAATTTCGCGGTGTTCTCGTTAAATTGGCCGACTGATAATCCACCTCGCATAGTCCAAAATGTTCCCTGAAATTGTAATAGTGTCTTAACATTAAAAGAATGTAAACATAGGGTAACTGTGACTTTACGAAAGCAATACCTATACTTTAGAGGGAACGGTCAAGCAACCCCCGAAAACTGTTGTAAACGGTTAAATTGCATAATTTTTAATGAAAACAACAACATAAAACAGTAAAATTATAGATTTTACACATATTCATTTGAATAAAATAATTAAATAATAATTCGACAGATTTAAGCAATTTCAAAGGCTATTTGATAAATTGTTTCGAAGACCTTAGCTTACAAAGTGAGGTTTTATAGTGAAAACATTGAACTGTCAAGCTACCTGTGAAATACAGTCATTAAAAATGTCCTATTGTATAAGTAAATTATGAATACAAGGATGTTGCAGAGAAATGCATAGTCTAAAGCAATTTCCTAGGTAATTTAACAGCACGATACGAACTCCATTTTGTTTCTGTGGGTTTTACACCATCAAAGTATTCGTATAGTTATCGAGACCAATTTTAAATGGGATTTGGAGCAGCGCCTCTATCGGACGATAGAGGTACCGTTTCAAATCCATATAAATTGGTCCGTGTCCGGTCCCGCAAATAAGCGTGCTAAGCCCACTAATTCGGTTCGTCCATTTGACAAAAGAATCAAAGTTCATACAGCCAATTCTTAATATTATACAATTTCTTCAAAAATTCTTCATATTTATTTAGTTTCATAACTTGTTAAGATTCATTGTCTGTTAGCACTCATTGACTTTAATACAGATTAAAATAACTTGATAAAATCGTACAATATTAAACAGAAAAAGTGCTATAAGTGAACAAGAAACTTCTACGAAAACACTTTAATAGAATTCAACGCTATTACCTACTGTTGGTGTCAACTTGACTCACTAACAAAATTCCGTTGAACATTTTTTTTATAGTAGGCTATGTTCTGGACACACCCTGCCCAATCTGTCTACGGACGGCATGCAGCCCTATAACCTACCGTATTCCCTCCCCATCGCCATTGGGCCAACCACTGGTACCGACTTCTTGACATCCCTAGCCGGCCCGGCAGATTACGCTTTCGGGTACCGTCTCCTTCGATCCCCTGGCAACAAGGCACTATTGCCGGGGTGTCGCTCTCACGTGGTCGGACTCTCTACGGGGGGCGGACTATTCCCCGGTCCGTCCACCCGCGACCTCGGCAAAATATGATTAAAACTAAAGAATTATGTAAATGTGTAATAGCAGCCGAAATCCAAAACTAAAAAAACAAAGAAAATTTAAATGATTATTACTTACGAGAATCCATTTAACCATTCAAAATTATCCACCAAGCTCCAATGAATGTACCCAAGCACTGAGCATTTGTCCTCAGTTATGGCGGCGTGTAGCGCTCTTAAATATGATTCCATATACCGCACACGTTTCACATCGTGTAAACCCGGTTTTGTGGGGACGCCATTCTCAGTTATTATAATTAAAGGATTGTCGTAAGTTGTTTTGATCCAATTCAAAATTTTCCTGAAGCCCCAAGGTACAACCTGCAAAGGAAATACGTAGTTGGGCTAAAGAATTATGTAACCAGGTACTATTTTACCGCTTTAGTGAAATAATCCCGTTACCGCCTAGCTGTGGCCCTGGTATTGCAAAGGTCCATGTGCGACAGTACCACTTACCATCAGGTGTGACGTTGGCTTGTTTGCCACCATCATAGAAAAATTGAGAATTTGCAGTTGTGCACAGATTTAAAAATACTAGTGATCGCCGAGTGGTCGAAATTCAGCCTTAATTCATTTAAATTATTTTTTCTGCTATACGATTTTCTTTTAATTCTATTTATGTATAATTTTATATTGAGCAAGTTGTATTTCACTAATAACTAATATATCAATGTACAAATGTCTATTACACATTGTCATCATAATTATAGTTATTTGACATTCAGTTCGACCAGAGATTTTAACCGTAAACAAAAGTGTATAAGCATTGATGTGTGTATGTGTGTGTAGCGATTGCATGGTAGTGTGCGTAATGCGTTTTTTAATTAATTTAATGTATTTGTAATCCATTATTATTTGAAATTTCACTTCTCCTCATTATATACTTCAACTGTGCCAAATTTTATACTTGTCCATCCATGTAATATTCGTAAAAAGGGGTACAAATTTTTGCTTCACGCATTAATATATAGAAGAAAAGATATTAGAATATTTTTTTTACATATGGTCTTCAAAAAAGAAAGAATATTTAAAAATTAATACGAGTATTTTCTAAAACATTAGTAAATAGATAATTATTAATCCTTACTTAATATTATAAATGCGAAAGTAAGTTCGTTACGCTTTCACGCTTAAACCACCAAACCGATTTCAAAAATTCTTTCACCAATGAAAAGCTATAAAATCAGGGAGTAACATAGGCTATATTTTATCCCGGTATTCCCGCAGGAACGGGAACTACTCGAGTAGGGCGACTGAAACCGAAGCGAAGCGAGAGCGGGTTGCTAGTAAATAATAAGTACGGAATAAGAATATAATTCACTACTCACTATCTGACCTTAACCTAACTTAGAGATTAAATATGCATATAACGGGAGCACACTAAAACAGGAGAAGAAAATCTCAAAATAACATTAAAGATCCGATCCCAACAGTGGGACGTATATGGACTGAGACGATGATGAATGAAATTTGTAACAATTTATCTATTTTTAAACAATATTATCTTATGAATCTAGCATTTACAGTCTTTGTGCAATTAAGATAAAGGAAAATCACTTTCAACGAATTGTTATCCTGCCGACAACAATTCTTTGTACATTCAAATAAATAAATTACATGGACATTATAATTATATTAACTATGGTCCTTAAAAATAGCTTGATTAGCTAGATCTCTGTGATGCCCCGTCCACATGTTGGCCGAGTGTAGGCAAGCGATGGCCAACGCCAACGTGTGTACACCCGATTTGCCTTAGTTGGCCAACGCTCGCCGTCGCTCGCCTAATTGGCCGAATGAATACAAGCGCCAACGTGTGGACAGCTGATTTGTCTTCACTCGCCGTCGTTCGTGACCACTTGCCTCACTTCGCCTCTGTGTCGGTTTTTGTCACAGAAAAATTAATAAGATAGAACGGCCATGTGGGCGGGGCAAGCGTGCCACAATTGCGATCAAACGGTCTTAATATTGACAAAATTCGTTTTACCGGTTCTTAGTTGCGCTCATATAGTGACCTTGAACGAAGCTCCGACAAAAAAGAGAAATATGCCGTCTTGCGCTGTTACAACGTGTCGAAAAAGAAGTCAGTTGCGTATTTATAGTCTAAGAAGGCATTTCTTTTCATCGTTAAGTCCATAAACTTATTAATTCAGTGATATTTCTTAATTTTATGATAGTATTATGTCGTATGTAAGCAACAATTATAAAATAACAAAAAGAGTCAAACATTATACATCGTTTGCCATACATGGATATCACTTTTTATTAGTCCAGCAACCGCGCAATGTACTGCGTTCAATGCGATATCACTAAGAACCGCCTTAGTAGCGTGGTAGTATACGTTTTCATTCAAAACATTGACGTTGAGCCACACGTATCGATAGTGTTGTCCAACATACTATAAGTTATCGATTTCAATAATTAGCTATGTGTTAATTTTATCATATAAATAAATACTTTTAACACTTTTAATTTAGTAATAGTTATATTAACAATATTTAAATATGTATTTAAAAATCAATTATTCTGGTATACATTACCTACTTAATTTATCTTGTATATCTATAGTACATTCTTGTATATCTTCCGTGTGGTGACGGAGTAAGAATACAATTCACCACTCCTTATCTTGCCCGTGGATGTCGTAAGAGACGACTATGGGATATAATATGCGCATAACATCTGTGCAAGAGAGGGAAAACTTGAAATGAAAGCCTATACTAACATGTCTGACCAGCATGGTATAGTAGGTCAAATTCCCTCCCATTGTGGAAGAGGCCCGAGCTCAACAGTGGGACGTATGTGGGCTGCGATGATGATGATGATGATCTATAGTACAAACTTCACAGTGCTCATTAGCACTCTTTAGCAATTAATAAATAAAAATAACAAAATAATAGTAATAAAATATCTATGTTCGGGACCAATCAGATCTTACATTTCATTAGAAGTTTAATATTTTATTGTAAATACATTTTAATTTTAGATGCCCACGAAGTCCAAGTATTAGAAAACTATGGATTAAGGCAACTGGTAGTTAACTAAATACCAACTAAATCTAGCACAATTTGTTCACAATATTTTGCAGAATACAAAAATAATGGTAAAGTGATCAAATATTATTGTATTTCATTTTTATTGGCAACTAAATGTTTAATTAAGTAGGTATTTAGTTGTCGTACAAAATAATTGTTCTATTCTTCCTTAAAATGGAATAATTTATGATAACAATGAATTTCTTGAGACTGGTCATTTATTACTAGTTATTATATATAAGTGTTGATTTCTAACTTTTCATAAGTGTTTAATTTTTATTCCAAGTAATGTTGACATGATAGTCATCATTTAGGCTCATATACGTTCCACTGCTGGGCTCGAGCCTCCTCCGCAATAATAGGCAAATTTACCTTACTATACTATACTAGTCAGACAGGTTAGTATAGAGTTTTCTTTTGAGTTTTTCTTCTCTTGCATAGATGTTATATGTTTACTATATCTCTTAGTTATATCAATATATTAGGATGGGACATCCGCGGGTAAGATACGGAGTGGTGATTGGTATTCTTATTCCGTCACCACACGGATAATGTTAGTACATTTTTGTTTACAATAAACAAAAATGTACTACCAAGTAGCAGTATATCAAAAAAATTAAATAACAGCTTTGTTTTTAAGTTAAATAATAACATCAATAAAGATAAACTGAATTTCAATAAACAATAACATTTTAACATATTTTAAGAATGATATCTGATGCTTACGCGAGCATTACATATTGTAAATAAAACTACTTATACTGATTATATCGCGTTTATATTTGATTTAGGATTGCCCGAAGTTTCGAATACTTTACACCATTCATGGTCACGGGCGGTCTAAGATGTCTGACGTCCAAACAAGTCAACGTTATTACAGACGTCCATGGCCCCTGTCGCAGAGACCGTGTGAAATCACCCACAGTTGAGCGCCTCCATGCAGTACTACCTTATGTGAAAGGAGTCGCTGCCAAGATTGGCTTCATCTTGAAACGGGCTTCCATAAAAACTTATTTTAAGCCACTCAAGAGGATTAGCGAATTCTTACCACCTGTCAAGTGCCAGATCCCTCTACAAGATGCAGGAGTTTATAAACTTGTCTGTGACTGTGGTCTCTTTTTAATACATTTTAATTGTATTTTTAATTGTATGTACTGGTGTGTATATGGGAACAATATAATATACAAATCGCTACTCGCTTACGTAATTTATTTTAGCACTTAAATTTTCTGTCACCTATACAGAGTGTAGTGAGGAGTATTTTATTTGCATGATTTTGCTGTTAAATTACTGACTTGCATTACAAATAACTTCAATACACACACAAGTAAGTGCTTAATTTAAAGACATTAATATTTTTGTTTCGATAAAACAGGCTAAATAAATATCGTGTAGTATATCGACCATGGCAAACACTAGCGTACATGTGCTTTTTTATATGTGAGTATACGTTGCCTACAGAACTTAGTTTTAATTTGTGTACCAACTGCAACTTCGAGATTGATGTGTGTGTGTTATGTTAGTGTGTGAAATTGTTGTAAGCATAGACCTTGCATATGTGTTAACATCAGCGGGAGGGAGGAATTCCGCAACGCTGGTTTTCGAACAAAATCAGTCGAATGGCCTTTCTAAAGTATTAATATTTCTGTGGTTTTTGTGCACAAATCAAAGGCGCTCGTCTGGGCTCGGCCAATAGCGACCACACGTTGGCCTGCTCGCCATTACACGATTGACATCCATCATTACATGTTAGACGCGTTTAATGTGATAATGTCGCTTAACACAAATGATTATATTTTCAGATTTGCATCACTACTTCTAGATATCCGACGTAAATAATTAGATCCAAGTCACCCTACATGTTACCTATAGTATCAAAAAGTATCTTCATCATTCATCATCATTTCAGCTCATATACGTGCTACTGTTGGGCTTGAGCCTCCTCCACAATAGGAGGGAAACTGACCTTACTATTCCATGCTCGTCAGACAGCAGATTTAGGGTTTTGTGTCGAGTTTTCCTTCTCTTGTATGGATTTCATACGCGTCTTTTACGACATCCACGGGCAAGATAGGAAATGGTGAATTATATTCGTACTCCGTCGCCACACAGAATACTTACCCTTAACCAAGTAGAATTAGTTTTAGGCCAATCATCTTTTTGAGAAAAAATTACATTCATATCGTCCTCATAAGATGGCTCCGGCCGAATCCTTCCATTACCTAACTTGCCCAATAAAGTAGTGTAATGATTTAAACCCAGAAAATCGTACGATCCTTGAATCATCTCTATTTCATCTGAAGTAAATAGCGGGAGGCGAGACCGGCGGTAACCTTGTTTCTTTGAGTTCATGTCTATCTGTCTTCGCATTACAGCAGGGTAATCACCGGTTTTTGAGAATATTGGATTAGCAAACCAACCGAACTGAAAATGTAAGAAAATCAATATTATAGCTTTTTTTCCTTCTGTTGGCCTGAGGTCTCCCTCAGGCATGTCGATTGACCTTAATAAGGTCAACTTCTTGACGTTGCTCAGAGAGCTTGACATTGAGTTTTATTTTATTTTTTTTTCTTTAGTTGCATAGATGTCTGCGTATCATACGTACGCCTTAGTCTTTTAAGACGCCCATAGGTAAGAACTTATGCCGTTGTGGTCAACGGACCAGAACAACTACACAAGGTTGTACTGATGATGATGGAAGCATGAGATGTAGGTAACATTGATTCGTAAATAAAAACTAGGCATAATTAACTTTGTAAAATTACGTGTAGCTAATATTCTAATTTGAGTACCTACTTAGATTGGAAACTTTATTTTTGAGCGAAAAATGATAACCAAAAATTACGTATTTTTGAAGAAGTTTTTGTAAATAATTTAATTTAATCTAAGTTTAAATCTATTACCTTAGTAATCCTGAGATCAAGGCATTAATGCCCGACGCATCAATGATGAAAAAGGATTATCTGCCAAGCAGGCCAGCAGAGGCAAATTAAGATGTCGAAAAGTCGCAGAAAGATGGAGTAGAAAGCATTAAGTAAAGCAATAAACAACCTAAAATAAATATTTCAATCATTCAGACTTCACCTCGAATTGTCTGGCAGTCTCGGCTGCAACTTGATCATCGACAGAGGTAGTGGCCGGCTCAATCCATTCAATGTCTAATACAATGCCCATTGCTCCTATGAAAAAATTATAAAAATACATTACTTTGGCTTTTAAACTACTAGTAGAGAGGTAAAGTCGTGATCACTGAGGGGAATATTTTGCCCAATAAGCCTGAAATCGTGGTGATAGATCGGCTAGAGCGCTGTGCAATGATTGCCGATGTCACTGTTCGTTATGACGGGATTCTCGATTAGAATGGACACGGCAATCGTTTTACTGATAGTCATTTCATCCAACTGTTTAATAAACAAGAGCCTTGATCAACATCTAAAGAGGCTCGCGTTAGATGGATTGCGAGTCTGATGCAGAAGGCGGTCTTACTGGACACGGCGCGCATCGTGAAAATGAGAAAGTTCCTCTCTTTGTTACCCTAACCACCGTCAACATGGTCCTTGTATTCGCTGCCGATGCGTCAACACTTGGAATAAGGTAAGTGTAAACTAAAAGAAGGGTTGAAGTTAAGAAACGGGCTAGCCATATAACTTAGTCAAGGTTTGTTCTTTCATAATCTAAAACAAACTTCAGCTTTTCATTCAACTGCAGATAAGGAGGGAGCCTTTCCATGCACCCATCAGCCTGTTAAGCTATTGGACATAGGCCTCTCAGTAAGGGAATAATACCGTAATCGTCACGCTTGGCAGACGTGTTGGCCATAGCAATTGCTGTTATAGATTTTTCACTAAGGCATTACACACACTACCCTCTACTCGGGCTATTCTCACAGGCTTATAAGGGAGAGTGACTCAAACTATATGGCGGTAACTCATACATTACCATCGATTCTTTTGCTGAATTTGGATAAAATTAAATATGATAGTCAGTGCCGGATTAGCCATATACCAAGAGTAGCAAATGCTACGAGCCCCGGGAATCGGGAGGCCTAGCGCTCCAACGCCTGTCTGAATGTAATTAAAAAAACATCAATTTAGATAGGAGCATAAAATAAAAAAAAACTGTTAAGGCATGCAAGACATGCCTTAACAGTTTTGTTTTATTTAATACCCTAATCTTGAGAATCTTGAGCAAATGAAGTGCCCCTCGACAGAATTTTGCTACAGGGCCCGCGCTGCCTTAATCCGGATAATATTTTGCCGTCATCATACATACCAGGGAACTTCCTCCGATATTCTTTGTCAAACATGCGGTAGACCATGCCGTGAGCCCTGAGAACGTTATGGGTACACATATAATCTTCAAATCCACTTGACCTGGCACCAGGTGCCTCGTTACCACCGTATCCACCTTCACAGAATGATAACGGTTCATTAAATGTCGCCCATAGTTTTACTTTGTCAGCAAAATTGTCCAAAATTACCTGTTATCGAGAGATAATGACTTTTATACAGTTCTCTGCATCACAGTTTAGTATTTACTTTAACATATTTTTTGTAAAAGTTCCTTATCACACGGTACGACTTGGCGGATGGAGCCTATGCGAAAATAATTTCATTATTATTTGCAAAAATAAAACCGACTTCAATAATGTAGACAATGTAGATAAATTTATAGATTTTTGTTGATTTTTCAATAACCGCTTGTCCGATTTTGATAAAATTTCAAATTCATGGGGACATTTGGGCAGTATACCCTTCCCAACAATCAAGTCGGTTGGCAAGCGACGAAGTAATGCTTCGCGCATTCATTAAAAAATAATACAAACATCCGAATTGAGAACCTCTTCCTTTTTTAGAAGTCCGTTAAAAAGTGTAATAATTAGTCGTCACAACTATTTGTATAGTGTAAACGGTTATCTATAGGGCGTATGCTATTATTGGCTGTACCCAATCACAGATGCGAGCTTTTTGGTTCAAGGCAGCCAATAAGTTGGCCTGAGAATGTACCGATGAAGTTTATAATGAACTAGCAACCCGCACTCGCTTCGCTTCGGTTTGAGGCTTTCCTGCGTAGTTCCCGTTCCCGTGGGAATATCGGGATAAAATTTAGCCTAATTTACTCCCTGATATTATAGCTTTCCATTAGTGAAAGAATTTTTGAAATCGGTCCAGCCGTTTTGAAGATTACCCGGAACAAACAGACAGACAGACAAAAAAAATATAAAGTGTATTTTAGGCATATATATAGTTATATGTTTTGAATATAGTGGGCCTTTATAGCTTATGGTCACTAAAAGATCTCTGCTTGCGGTAACTACGTGGACTGCATCTCTCCCTTTCCTCCAATATGGTAGAAGGGAGTGATGGCTGCTCTATTGTTCGTGTAACTCGTGATCATCCGGCGCTTGAAAGATGTTTTTTTTTTTTTTTTTTTTTTTATTGCCAACGGTGGCAAACGAGCAAGCAGCACACCTGATGGTAAGTGAAACTGCTGCACATGGACCATTGCAATACCAGGGGCAAAGCCAGGTCGCTGCCTACCGTGAAGGAAATACTCTTCTTAAACCTCGTTTAAAGAAGGACATGTCATAGCGCTCGGGAAACACAGCAGCAGGTAGTTCATTCCAGAGCTTGCACGTACGTGGGAGAAATGATCGCTGGAAACGTACAGTTGAAGACCATAACGTTTCCAGGTGAAATGGATGAACCCTGCTGCGATGTCGAGTGGTACGTTGGTAGAATGGTGACGGTGGTACCAAGTCAAACAGTTCCTCGGAGCACTCCCCGTGAAAGAGTCGGTAGAGTACACAGAGTGACCCAAAGTCTCTCCGCTGCTCCAGCGACTCCAATCTGTCCGTAAGATTGGGATCCCCGACGATTCGAACAGCCCGTCTTTGCAGGGAGTCAAGTGGGTCTAGCTGATATTTGGGCGCACCTGCCCAGAGATGTGAGCAGTACTCCACATGAGGACGAACTTGTGCTTTGTATAGCACAAGACGCTGTCTCGGTGTGAAGTACCGCCTGGCTCTGTTCAGGACGCCCAACTTTTTGCTTGCCAATTTGGCTTTGTCCTCCAAATGACTCCCAAACTGGACTTTGCTCGATATTTTGACGCCGAGAATCCCAATACTCTCAGAAATTGGAAGAGTTACTCCTTGGAACTGAGGCGCCATGACAAATGGGTCCTTCTTTGCAGTGAACGCGCAAACTTGTGTCTTTGTGGGGTTGAACTGGACTAGGTTCCGTTCACCCCATTCCGAGGCCCGCCCCAGAGAGCGCTCGACTTCAGACACAAGTTGAACCCTTCTTTCCTGAATACTCCGAGGGATATTCCGTTGCTCAGTGTACCGCTCATCACCCGTACTGTCATCCGCATAGCAACGCATATTCTCGATGGAGAGCATGTCATTGATATGCAGGATAAACAACGTCGGGGAGAGCACCGAGCCTTGTGGTACACCAGCATTAATGGTCATGGTATCGGAGCAGGAGCCATCTACGACGACTTTTATACTCCGACCATCCAAAAAGCTGGCAATCCAATTACAGAGTCCCTTGGGGATTCCGTATGATGGTAGCTTCGATAGAAGTGCCCTGTGCCAGACCCTATCGAACGCCTTTGCGATATCTAGGCTGAACGCCAGCGCCTCACCCTTGCCCTCCAAGGCCTCTGCCCAACGGTGTGTGAGGTACACAAGAAGATCACCAGCCGACCGACCATGACGAAAGCCGTATTGGCGATCACTGATAAGCTGGCGATCCTCAAGGTACTGCAGAAGCTGGCGGTTTATAACCTTCTCCATTATCTTGGTGAGCAAGGATGTTATCGCAATTGGCCTGTAATTCGATGGGTCAGACCGGTCTCCCTTTTTAGGGATCGGGTGGACATGGGCTACCTTCCACGAAGACGGAACCCTATTAGTAGCGTAGGAAAGTCGGTATAGGCGCGTGAGGATGGGAGTCAATTCAGGGGCGCACGTCTTTAGTACCACTGCAGGGATGCCATCCGGTCCACTCGACTTATGGACGTCTAAAAGCCGCAGCTCCCGCCTAACCGCTCGCTGCGTGATGCGGATTTCGGGCAGTGAGCTTTCACACCGTGGGATGGTAGGTGGTGTGGCAGCTCCGGCATCCAAAGTCGAGTTACAGGCAAAGAATTGACCTAGAAGATCGGCCTTCTCCTTTGCGCTGTGGGCCAGACTACCATCGTGTTTCTGCAGTGGTGGGAGATTGGGCTGGCAGAAGTTGCCTTGTGCAGCCTTGGCGAGCGACCAGAATGCACGACTCCCAGCGGGATAGCTTTGCAATCGCTCGCCAATTCTGGCAACATGTTCCGCCTTGGCTCTGGCAATAGCCTTCTTACTAGATCTAGAAGCGGCGTTAAATTTCCGCTTCACCTCTTTGGCATTCGGGTCCTGGCATTTTTTGGCCCTATTCCAGGCCCGATATGCGGACTGTTTCTGGCATGCAGCCGTCCTGCAGGTTTTGTTAAACCAGGGTCGGCTGCGGCCACCGACGGGTATTTTGGTGTTGGGGATGAATAATTCCATCCCCGTAATAACCGTTTCGGTAACGCAGTCCGCACAGACGCCAGGGTCCCCAGAGGCGAAGCAAAGCCGCTTCCATGGGTAGGATGCGTAAAACTCGCGCAGTCCATCCCAATCTGCTGACTTATATTGCCAGACTCTGCGAGTCCCAGTCGCCTTAGAACGACTAGGCCTTACAACAGGGGCACTGCTGTCCGTAGCAGTGCTGAGTGCAGCTGTCAGTAGCAAGCAGTGGTCAGAAGATCCAAGAGGCGCTTCAACCACCACCTGATATCCGTGCTGGTGTGTAGTCAGCAGAAGATCCAGTAAAGAAGACTCATGGCTCTCAATATCTGGGATACGGGTGGGCTGTGTCACCAGTTGTGAGAGACCATAGGCCGAGACCATATTGAAGAGATGTCGACCCTGGAGGTCAGTGGTTCGGGACCCCAGCCACTCTTTATGATGAGCGTTGAAGTCTCCAAGAACCAAGAACCACACCAAGAACCACATGGTCCAGTCATATCTTTTTGCATTATATTTAAACTAAGTGAATATAATTTAAAGTGAACATGTGGTATACAATCTATATTAATATTATAAAGAGGAAAGATTTGTTTGTTTGTTTGTATTGAATAGGCTGCGAAACTACTGGATTCTGTCACCAATGGAAAGCTACTATATCAGGGAGTAACATAGGTTATATTTTATCCCGGTATTCCCACGGGAAAGGGAACTACGCGGGTAAGGCGGCTGAAACCGAAGCGATGCGAGGGCACGTTGCTAGTGTTTATTAAAAGAAGAATCTTGAACAATAAGGCGCATCTGCTGAATGCCTTACTGGATCTTCCAAGCATTCTCATCCGGTGATAAATTATTGGATTAATTTAAGGCAAAATAAGTGCCTTCACAGGTCTTATACATAGTAAATGATCTGAGTTGCCTTCATTATCTCGGCTCATATACGTCCCACTGCTGGGCTCAAGTATCCTCCAAAATAAGAACTCTCACTATATGCTGGTCAAATAGGTTGGTATAGGCTCCTGTTTCCAGTTTTTCTTCTCTTGCATAGCTATTATATGCATATTATATCCCTAAGTCGTCATTTACGATATCTACGAGCATAGATTTTTTTTATGGGTGGGCTATGATAAGCGCGCACGTGGTCCATTCCATCCTGGGCGACGAAAGGACGGCGCGCGGGCTCATAACCTACCCGTACCCACGTCGCCTCGTTGTTGGGCTGACCACCGGAGCAGGGTGACTTGTCGTCAATGGTCGGCCCGACGGAATACCATTTCGGGTACCCTCACCTCTCGACGTCCCTGTCCTGGGACGTTGGTCGCCGTCGCGCGGTCAGCCTCTCTGCGGGTGACGGATTAAATTCCCCGGTCCAGTCACCCGCGGCCTCGACTAGGATCTACGAGCATAGATACGGAGTGATGAACTGTATTCTTATTCCGTCACCACACGGATTTGACTTACCCTAGCGTATTCAACAAAGTATTCAGCCATTATAGGATTCGTCCATCCACCCAATTCCTGGAGGCATTGCGGCAGGTCCCAATGATACATCGTCACAAATGGGTCGATTTCGTTCGCGTGCAGCTCCTGAATCAACTCCCGATAGTACCTAATGCCGTCTTCATTTACCTTGCTGGCATAAAAGTTCAAATTATGGTGTAACCATTCCAAATAGCTGAATTATTAACGAGGGATTAAGAGAACAATAAAATTGTCACCGTCTCAGCTCATAAATTATTTTGAGTTTTCTTTCTCTTGCATTACTTTAAGATTATATCTCTTAGTCGTCTTTTACGAATTCCACGGACAAAATAGAGAGTAGGGAATTGTAATTTTACTCCGTCACCACACGGATTATAACAATAAGGTGGCAACTTACTATTAATCTCAAAAAACGAAATAACTAAGGGATCACTTGTGGAGAAAATATGGCAGATGCTTGACACGCTTCTTTTTCTACCTTAAGCTATGGTACATCATACATCGCCCAATCCGTCCGGGAAGAAAGAGGGGGTGGCGAGCGAGCTCATAGCCCAGCGGGTGTGTACCCTCTAGCGCCAAGTGGGCGGACCACCGGTACCCGACCTTTTCAACAGTGGCCTGTCCAGACAGATTACCAACTGGTAGCACTGGTACCGTGTTCCTTGTCATCCATGACCCGCCCGGCGGAATATCCTTTCAGGTACCGTCCCTCCCTGAGCCCCTTGTCGAGGCGTGGCTTTTTTAGGATTAGCTTCTCTGCGGGTGACAGGCTATTCCCCGGTCTAGCCATCTGCGGCCTCGCCTAAGGCGGCATCAGGCCCAGGTACTCGCGCCTGCGCCGTCGCCAGCAGCGTCTGATGAGTTAACTGATGGAATCGTTTTACCATTCTAATAAACGAATTTGTCTGCCGAAAAATGTTAGTATAAATAAAATAATGTAATCTACTAACTTGCTCAAACCATCGGGCAAGATTCTAGGCCAGGATATGGAGAACCTGTAAACCTTGGCACCTAAATTCTTGATCAGCTGGACATCCTCTTTAAACTTGTAATAAGAGTTAATAGCGACATCAGCGTTTTTATGATCGACCACACGGTCAGGGTACTCGTGGGTGTAGCGATCCCATATGCTTTCTGATTTACCTATAGAAGTTAAAATAAAATCATCACCATTATCTTAGTTCCATACTGCATTCCACTATTGGATTAGGGCTCCACAATAGGCATTTTCCGTGTGGTGACGGAGTAAGAATACAATTCACCACCCCCTATCTTACCCGTGGGTGATCGTACGAGACGACTAAGGGATATAAAACGCATATAACATCTATGCGAGAGAAGGAAAACTCGAAATAAAACCCTATACCAACACGTCTGACCAGCGTGGTATAGTAGGTCAATTACCCTTCCATTATGGAGGAGGCCCGAGCCCAGCAGTGGGACATATAGGGGCTGAGATGATGATGATGATGAATAGGCATGAAATTGACCTACTATACCACGGTCAGGTCTGTTAGTATACGGTGTTACATTAAGTTTTTTCTCCTGTAATAAGTGTTTTAAGGCAATACCCTGCACTAAGGCAATAATCCTCGTATTGCAGTTAACGCATACAAATTATATCCAGGCTCGGAACAACAATTTGTTGGTCGCACAACGTGATTTCCTGCATGGGAATCGAACTGATAACATTTGGCACGATAGATCAGTACTTTTTTCAGATGCAGATCTCAATTTTTCTTTCATACAATTTCGGTTTGCACCCCTAAAAGTGATTGGAATTCGAGCCCTTTAATACCCTTTAAACATGGAATCATTAGACTACTGACCTGACACATTCCAGGCGCCTTCTATCTGATAAGCGGCTGTGGCTACACCGAAGAAAAAGCTCTCTGGAAAGCATATTTCCTCGCTGTGGACGCTGAAATATTATTAAATATATTATTAATACTAGCCATCCGTCCTCGCTTCGCTTCGGTTTCAGTCCTCTTAACCGATAGTTCTCGTGGAAATACCGGGATAAAATATAGCCTAAGTTACTCCTTCCTGGTTGTAAAATATTATCAAAATCGGTGCAGCCGTTTTGAAGATTACCTATAACAAACAGAGAGACCGACAAACAGACAGAAAAAATTTTTAAACCGGTTTTTAGGCATTGGTATCGTTCAAATAACCGTTTTAGAGTGGAAAAAAAAACATTATTTTGACATTACAAACAGACGCTTTCATTTTATTTATTTGTATAGAATAAATTGATAACCGGTAACTGTCCCGTGTGGCGACGTGACAAGAGTACTGATGACCACCCTTTGCTTACCGTAAGAGTCGTGACGTAGGGATCGTCGTGAGAAATGGCTAAGGGTTCACAAGAAAAAAGAAAAAAAGGTTCACAAGGAGAGCTGGCAGCTGCTATCCTCTGGGAAACACATAACACCTCATTGCAGCTGCCATCCCGCCTGCCAAGTGTGGCGGCTTGGTGAAGATTGCTGGAATTTGTTGGGTGCTAGCAGCAAAGAACCTCACTTTATGGCGAAACGTGAGTAATGCAGTAGAGCAGTGGACAGCTAATCCTGTTCAGGGCCGCATTTTGTTTGGAGCTGAAACTTGGACTCAAAGGTGGTATTTACTCCTCGTGTGATCATGGGTGAAGAATACAATGCAACACCCTTCCTTCCCTTTACTTACCTCGAGGAATCCACTGGCTGAGAAATAATTATATTCATCATCAATATAATTCAAGAATAAAGCGTAAGCTAGTGAAAAATATCAACCGTAGCTCTGGACGCCTGGCAGATGTCAAACATCGAAATTATTTTGTACAACTAAATACATAAAATAGGCCATTTTGAATTTTATCCAGTGACATTCTCGTCGTCAATTCGGTTATGCCGTTGAATAGTTACAAACGATCATTTTCACGGGCATACCTGCATACAGTAGAAACTCTATTATCCGGTCCTCAATTTTACGGATTCGCGATTATCCGGACTACCAACCGTGACACATGTATTGTACCTACAAGTCGAATTTATGCAAGCATTAACATGTCGACAGCGTCAGGAACTGGGACGCGGTCGCAGCCTTCTGCGAGGCAGTGATCTTGCAGAAGGAGGCGGCGGGTCACGCGCGCGAGGAGTGCAGCCTCGACGAAGCAACCCGCCGCCGGCGAATATACATTCGATTATCCGGATTTTCGATTATCCGAATGCCTAACGAGTCCAGTTAATCGAGTTTCTACTGTACCAGTTAAACATATATTATAAGCCTCCTTATTGCTTCATCAGCAGCAGGCTTTTTGCTTCAAGAGCAGGAGCTCTTAACCCAATTATTTGGTGTCGGCTCGATAGGTGTGTACTCTTCTTCCAAAATATATATTGTAAATAGTTTTGGAAACACATAGTTATATGACTGGACGCCTGCCTGACGTCAACCGTTCTTGGGAATGTAATTTAAAGCTTTTAATCGTCTTTTACGGTATCCAAGAGTAATGTAAGGGTGTATGCTACCACATTCGTGGCCGCGACCACGTAGCAATACATTTTTTAAATATTACTAGTGGTCGCCGAGTGGTCCAAATTCGGCCATTATTCATTTCTGCTACCCACATAATATTCTTTTATATTTATTACAAGCTGTAATTCACTATATAATAACTAATATATAAGTACAAACGTCTATTTGACATCGTCATCATAATTATAATTGTATGACATTCAGTTCGGCCAGAAATTTTAACCGTAAACAAAAGTGTATAAGCGTGTGTGTGTATCGATTGCATGCTAGTGTGCGTAGTGCGCTTTTTAATGAATTTAATGTATTTGTAATCCATTACTATTTCAAATTTTAGTTTTATGCGCTTCTCCTTCATATATTCTTCCACTGTTATAAATTTCATACAGGTCAATCGCCGAGATTTTCGTAATAAGGGGTACAAAGTTTTTCCTTCAAGTATTAATATATAGATATAAATAAATCATTATCATCATTTCGGCTTATATACGTCTCTCTGCTGAGCTTGAGCCTCCTCCATAATAGGAGGCCCATTGACCTTTCTATACCATGCTGGTCAGACAGGTTGTTACAGGATTTTGTTTCGAATTTTCCTTTTCTTGAATAAATGTTAAATGCGTTAAATATCCTTTAGTCGTCTTTTACGACACACACGGACACAGCGTTGGATTAACGCTATTAGGGCCCCTAAGCAATACAATTCTCGGGTCCAAGGTCCATAAGCAGTAGTACCACTAGGTCTGCTGTTTTCTCTTTTGCCAACAGCAATATAAAAATGAATATTATTGAGGTAGTATACAAATTATCAAAAAAAAATATCGATGTAAAGTTTTTTCTTGCCTCTAGTCGGTGCAGGGCCCCTAGGTAGTTGCCCAATCTGCCTTATGGATAATCCGGCCCTGCACGGACAAGAGAGGGCGTGGTGAATGGTTTTGGAATTCTTACTTCATCACCACACGAAAAAATCATTAGCTTATTATTTGTCAGGGAAAAGCTGTGGTCGCATGTCCTTATAATTTTGTAAGTGTTCCTAGAATATATATTATTCTTTTCTTAATTATTATGTAGCATTATTTTTAAATATTGTATAAATAATTAAAATATTATTATGATTAAAATAATATACATACCCGTATATAAATAATAAAAACAAACATTGTATTAACATTATTTTTACGTTATCAATGTCCGCTGCGAGCACTTCGATATCACAATACACTCTGACTGACACGACTGCACTTGTAGTTAGATAACAAACTAATGTTTATTTATATAAAGACTATGTCTAACCGACATGCTCAACATTTTGTTTAACGCGTCTGAAATATATTTAAATTGAATGAAATAGAAATTTGTTTTCAAAATTCTGTTAGACAAAATTTAAAACAAAAAATATGCTACTTGTTATTTACCGTATTTTTAAAATGAAAACTACTTCTATCACAAGTTTTGTATGGGGAGTAAATTCTAGTAAGTCGTGAAGGACATAGTCGCGTACTACACGCGACTGTTAACGCTAACAGTACCTATATCTGTAGCTATGTCAATGTCATTATATCTGTGAGTCTGTGCTGATTGTGACGGTGTGCCGATAAAAACAGGTGTTAGGCCTCATTTACGGAGACGCGGGGCGTCGCGCGTCGCGTGTGGCGTGGCGTCTCGCGGCGCGTCGGACGTTTTTATTGTTTACTAGCAACCCGCCCTCGCTTCGCTTCGGTTTCAGTCGCTTTACCCGCGGCGTAGTTCCCGTTCCTGTGGGAATACCGGGATAAAATATAGCCTATGTTACTCCCTGATATTATAGCTTTCCATTGGTGAAAGAATTTTTCAAATCGGTTCGATGGTTTAAGCGTGAAAGCGTTACAAACAAACAAACAAACAAACATCCTTACTTTCGCATTTATAATATTAGTATGGATGTAGCGGCGGCGCGTGAAGCGGCACGTATCATCGCACGCGTAAACACAAACTTATAGCAATATGCGATGTTGTTTATAGAGACGTGAGGCGGGAAGAGAGGCGATGCCCGCCGCTGCGCCCGCGTCGTATTCTTAAGCGTGTAGCGGAGCACGCGGCGAGCATCGCTGCGGCGCACGCGGGGTTCTCAGTTAATCTGACCCAAACTTCTCATGTTCCGCTATTATAAACACTGGGCCACTCTTTATATTAAATAACTCACTTTTTAAAATACAATTTTCTTCTAAAAAGTCTATCATATCATACTCCGTTGCGACGGTAACTACGTCTATGTTGCACGATTAGCAAATGAGACTGGCAGAAGGTTCCGCCACAGGCATCGCTTCATCGAGAATCGCCGCTGCGTGCGCCGCCGCGATAAACGCCGCGTGAGACGTGACGATGCCATCCGCGGGCTCGGCCGTAGAACACGCTCCATTTCAAGCAAACGCGTGTAAAATCGCTTCTCCGTAAACGCACTCATCCAACGCCCTACATTTGAATTTAGTGCGGGCCGCGCAGCCTATCGCGACGCGCGACGCGCCGCGTCTCCGTAAATGAGGCCTAAAGGTAAATGTCAAAAACAGGTATAGCTGAAAAATTTGAGGCGGCGGATCGCCTGCGCGAGGAGCGCAGCCTCGATGAGGCGATCCGCCGGCGGCGACTGGGGCGGCGTAGGCGCAACTACCTGCGCCTCATGCCGCCCTAGCCGAGGCCGCGTGTGACGTGACCGGGGATTAGTCCGTCACCCGCCGATAGGCCGACCGCATAAGGAAAGACCGACGTCCCCCCCGTCGGTCGATGGGAGGGTACCCCGGGTAGGGGGTATTCCGTCGGGCCGACCACTGATGACAAGTAACCCTGCTCCAGTGGTCGGCCCAACGACGAAGGCGACGTGGTGTTCGGGTGGGTTGCGGGTGTTGCGTGCTTACGCCCCTCTGTCGCCCCAGACGGAGTGGTGGGAGGAGCGCGCCGACCGCAGCCCACCCCAAAAAAAAAATAGCTGAAAAATTTTAAGTTAAAATATTTTAGGGATTTTATCGTGTTTGTATTCTGGATTTATATTCTATTATTACGAAATAAAACCATATTTGATGCGACATTTATATAACGAACTGATGAATAATTACATGAAGTAAGCTATAAATCTGCAATAAATGCATACGTCAATCGCCGCCTGCATAGGTACAAACACACACGCACAAACATATGCATATACGCAAACAAGCACTCAACACTGTGCGAATGTGTGAGCGACATAAAAATGAAAAAGCGAACTCATCATAATAAAGCACATCCATAATTCAACTCATTAATGTTATTTATATTATTATCATTGTTATTGTCAATTATTTTATTTCTTTTCTTTTTTCTCTTTTGGTTATTTTCATTTCTTATATATTTGAGGAAAGGGGTTTGCTGAAAACCAGCACTGCATAATTTCTATGCAGCACAACGCTGAGCATTCCCCTATTGTCAAAATTGACCATAAAAATATGTTTTATAATTGATGTTATGTGACAATAAATGCTATTCTATTTTATTCTATTTATGATTGCCCGACGCTTCCAACATTTTACAGCATTCATGGTCATGGGCGGACTAAGATGTCTGACGTCCAAACAAGTCATCGTTATTACCGATATTTATAATTATCTACCCGCTACAGTAAATATGTTATTAAATTTTGTCCCACATTATGGCCAGTACAAGAAAAAATGATTTTATATGAAAAAAATATATTGTTTATGTTTAGTAGTTTAATTATTCAACATTAAATAGGTAGTATTTTTTTTTAAATTGCAACCGGTGGCAAACGAGCAAACAGTCTAACTGATTTTTTTTTTGTGGGTGGGCTGCGTTCGGCGGGCCTCCGCACCACTCCGTCCGGGGCGACAGAGGGGCTTAAGCACGCAACTCCCGCAACCCACCCGAAAACCACGTCGCCTTCGTCGTTGGGCCGACCACTGGAGCAGAGTTAACTTGTCGTCAGTGGTCGGCCCGACGGAATACCCCCTACTTGGGCCGACCACTGACGACAAGTCAGTCTAACTGATGATAAGTGACAGACAGTCTAACTGATGATAAGTGTTGCTGCCGCTCATGGACCTTTGCAAAGCCGCTGCCTACCGCGAAGAAAGTGAAGGGAGAGTGAATGCGTTCAATGAGATTCGGTGATACTAAAGGTATCATCAAAACCCACCACACGCAAACACCCTTAGAAAGTTGGGCAGCCGACTGTCTTGCTCACCGAACCAAGCGCCGTAACAAATTGCTACTACTCGGACGTCGAATTTCTGCTCAGTGTGGTACTACCCCGGACGGACCGGCCCGCGGCTGTAGACAGATAACTGTCAACAGTGTACCTAGGCCTATCACAAATAATTATTATGACAATTCGTTAATTTAAACCTAACAAATCTATGTAGTATATTAGTATACTACCACCGGATCGGAAAGCGGCCACACTGAGAAAGATCTGGCAAGAAAACTCAAGGGACATAATGCTCGACGATCGAGGCCTTGTTGCGCCTGAGGGCCGTGGCGACTGAGGCCGTCACCGGCGGGGGAGTGCTGTTGGTGGTGTCCCTAGACATCGCCATTGGTCTGCCATTCAACTGCGTCAGGGAGGCGCTCCGTTACCACGGAGTGCCAGCTTACCTAAGGCGGCTGATGGCAGACTATTTGGAGGGGCGCAGCGTCCTCTACCCCAACTGAGTAGGGGACGTTGTGCGAACGCCCATGACGTGCGGTGTTCCACAGGGGTCGGTCCTCGGACCCACCTTGTGGAACATCGGCTACGACTTGGCGTTGCGGGGAGCCTCTCACCCAGGCTGGGCGTGATTTGTTACGCCGACGACACACTTGTCACAGCCCGCGGTGGGACGCTTCAAGAGGCGGTAAGCCTGGCGACCTCAGGCACCGAAGAGGTCGTCAGGCGGATCGAGGCGGTGGGGTTGAGGGTGGCCCTGGACAAGACGGAGGCCCTCTTGTTCCATGGGCCCCGTATTCCATGGGGTCCACCTCCCATCGGCGTCTCGATCACCGTCAATTCGGTTGGGATCAGCATCCAGGCCCATATGAAGTACTTGGATCTGGTGCTCGACGGGCGATGGAAGTTTCGGGAGCATTTCCGCAGGCTCGTCCCGCGGCTCGTCGGCGTGGCGTCCGCCCTATCATAGCTCATGCCGAATGTGGGCGGACCAAGCCCTGCATGCTGACAGCTGTACACGGGGGTCATCCAGTCGATGGCCCTCTACGGCGCACCGGTGTGGGCGGGGTCCATGACTGCCCGACTTAGGGCCCTTTTGTGGCTTCCACAGAAGGCCATGGCGGTCAGGACCATCCGCGGGTACCGCACGGTGGCGACGGAGGCGGCGTGCCTATTGGCCGGGAGTCCCCCGTGGGACCTGGAGGCGGAAATGCTCGCTGAATTGTATCGGCGGGTGTCGGGGGTGCGAGGGGAGGGCGGTGTTGTTTCCTTAAGGGAGCTCACCGCCTGGCACGTCGACGCCCGCCGAGACGTTATCGCCCGTTGGGCAGACCGGCTGGAGAGGCCTCGATACGGTGTCTGGATCGTGGAGGCCTTCCGGCCGGTGCTGATGCAGTGGTTGGAGCGGCGGCACGGTGTGCTCTCCTTCCGACTCGTATAGGTCTTGACGGGGCATGGATGCTTCGGCAAGTACCTGTACAGGGTCGCTAGGAGGGAGAGAACACTGTCCGACCACCACTGCGATTGCGACGAGGACACGGCCCAGCATACGCTCGAGGTCTGTGCCACTTGGGCAGAGCAGCGCCGTAAACTCATCGCAATCATCGGTGCCGACCATCGCTAGGGAGATGCTCAGCAGCATCAGGAATTGGGACGCGGTCGCAGCCTTCTGCGAGGCAGTCATCTCGCAGAAGGAGGCGGCGGGTCGCGAACGCGAGAAGCACAGCCTCGACGAAGCGACCCACCGCCAGCGACTGGGGCGTCGCAGGTGGGATTACTTGCGTGCAATGCCACCCTAGCCGAGGCCGCGGGTGACGTGATCGGGGATTAGTCCGTCACCCGCCGAGAGGCCGACCGCGTGAGGAAAGACCGACGTCCTCCTCGAGGGGGGGACGTCGGTCGATGGGAGGGTACCCCGGGTAGGGGGTATTCCGTCGGGCCGACCACTGATGACAAGTAACCCTGCTCCAGTGGTCGGCCCAACGACGAAGGCGACGTGGTGTTCGGGTGGGTTGCGGCTGTTGCGTGCTTAAGCCCCTCTGTCGCCCCGGACGGAGTGGTGCGGAAGCACGCCGACCGCAGCCCACCCCCAAAAAAAAAAAGAAAGGGACATAATGCTAAATTAATAATAATTTTTATTTTTGGAGGCAGCTTACTTTCGGGCGGATAATTAAGACAAACAAACTACTTAATATAATTTAATAAATGAGGTACATTTGTAAATGATAAGTAGTTTAGAAGTTATGAGGGAACAGATGAATATTTACACATACGTACGTACATATATAGACTGTCAAAAAAAAATTCTCTACTTTTCCGTAGACTGGTAAAAATAGACTACTTCCCTTTTATTGAGCTTGGCTTGATACACTGTTATGTCTAAAATGAGTAAGAGAAATAACAGCGTATTTATAATAAATAAAATTATCATTGTAACTATTAATTTAAAATAAATACTTCGTTGTAACTAGGTAGTTACATGTGTACGTTTAGATGTCATTGACTGAATAATACATAGGCACCTATTAATTTAAAATAAATACTTCGTTGGCAAGCAGTTTACTTTGCGATAGAGAGTTCATTATTTTATTCATCTATTTTGTCCGAATCAAATCATTTATTCTGCATAAGCCTCTTAAGGGTACTTCATCATTTTAGCCCCCGTAATTTCCACTGTTGGGCTCGATCCTCCTGCATATTGAAAGCGAAATTGACATATACCACGCTTGTTTACGTGTTGGTATCGGGTTTTATGTCGAATTTTCCTTCTCTTGCAAAGATGTTATCTTCGTAATCCCTTGGTCGTCTTTTACGACATTCACGGGCAAGATAAGCAGTGGTGAATTGTATTCTTACGACATCGCCACACGGAAAGAGCACTTACATATTGCCAAATTTACACATCGTTTCAAAGAATCCAATAACCTACCACCAAATCGAAACGCGGCCACAAGCTGAAAAGATCCGGCAAGAAACTCAGTGGGCTGTGATTTTTTGTGATATACAATATGCTGAAATAATTACAATAACATAAATGACTGAATGAGGAGTATTCTTATCTGTTTGCCACGCGGGGCTATAACAGTTTATTGTTCTTAATTCTAACCACTCATCAACTGGTCGACGCCCTCTGTTGAATATAGACTTCCCCAGATAGTGGCATATTTTCTACGCCTGACAAGCGAGTTACTAAATTATTAGCTTCCTGAGAGAGCGTTACAGTGTGCTCTTATTTAGCCAGATTTGGCTAGACGGGGATGGATGGGGTAGTAAGTTTCACTTGGTGATTTGTTGTATTCTTAACCTGCCATCATATAAGGAAAGCCAATGAAGAACTCTTTTCATCTGTATTATTTGATTTAGTTTAGGGGTCAAAGCTTTTATTATCAAGAAGGATTGAACAGTTGGTCGTTTTTTTTTTTTTTTTTTTTTTTTTATGGGTGGGCTATGGTAAGCGCACGCGCGGCCCAGTCCGTCCGTGGCGATAAAAGGACGGCGCGCGGGCCCATGACCCACCCGTACCCACGCCACCTCGTTGTTGGGCCGACCACCGGAGCAGATGTGACTTGTCGTCAGTGGTCGGCCCGACGGAATACCCTTTCGGGTACCCTCACCTCTCGACGTCCTGGGACGTCGGTCGCCGCCGTGCGGTTAGCCTCTCCGCGGGTGACGGACAATTCCCCGGTCCGATCACCCGCGGCCTCGGCTAGGGCGGCATTAGGCGCAGACACTCGCGCCTGCGCCGCCCGAGTCGCCGGCGGCGGAACGTGTCGCCGAATAGGATCTCTACTCGCACATGATCCGCCGCCTCCTTCCGTGAGATTACGGCCTCACAGAAGGCGGCGACCGCGTCCCAGTTCCTGACGCTGACGAGCATCTCCCTGGCGATGGTCGGCAGCGCCAGGTCGGCACCGATAATTGCGACGAGTTCACGGCGATCCCCCTCCCATGCAGCACACTCCTCGAGCGTGTGCTGCGCCGTGTCCTCGTCGCAACTGCAGTGGTGGCAGGACGGTGTGCTCTCCCTCCTGACAATCTTGTGCAGGTACTTCCCGAAGCAACCGTGCCCCGTCAGCACCTGCACCAGTCGGAAGGAAAGCACCCCGTGCGTCCGCTCCAACCACTCCATCAGCACCGGCCGGAGAGCTTCGACGGTCCTGACACCGTACCGAGGACTCTCCAGCCGGACTGCCCAACGGGCAATGACTTCTCGGCGAGCGTCAACCCGCCAGGCGGTGATCTCTCTGATGGAGACCATGCCGCCGCAGGCGCGCGTCTCGGACACCCGCCGATAAATGTCGGCGAGCATCTCCGCCTCCAGGTCCCACGGGGGAGTTCCGGCCAGGAGGCACGCTGCCTCCGTCGCCACCGTGCGGTAACCCCGTATGGCCCTGACCGCCATGACCCTCTGTGGTCGCCACAGGAGGGCCCTAAGACGGACGGTCAGGGACGCCGCCCACACCGGTGCGCCATACAGGGCCATCGACCGGATGAACAGTTGGTCGTAACAGACAATTGTTCTTCCTGTCTCCCGTATTGCATAGGAGATAAGTGAAAACAATTTTTTTTTACCTCCTTCTCTTTAATTTTCTATTTAATATTGACCCAAGACAAATAAAAACCTTTCCCGGTACTACACACAGAAAAATAGAAAGACAGAATGGCCTTATGGGCGTGGCCGACGTGCCGGCAATGTGAGCAAATGCTCAGAATATTGGCGAAATTCTTTTTACCGGCTAATAGTAGCGCTCTTATAGCGGCGCTTGAATGAAGCTCTGATAAAAAGAGAAACATGCAGTCTTTCACTATTAAAACGAAGTCAGTTGTGTAGTGTGATCCAAGAAGGAATTTCCTTTCATCGTAATGACCAGAAACTTATTATTTCAGTGATATTTGTTAATTTTCTAATTATATTATATCGTTTATAGACAACAACGACAAAATCTCAAACAGAGAAAGCATTATACATCGTGGGCTATACATTGGTTTCATCTTTTATTATTTGAGCAACCGCGCAATGTAAAAGTAAAAAAAAAATGTGTGTATAGTGTCCATTGCTTACATAAGTTAGTGCTAGTGTGTGTAAGAATTGCAGCGCCGAGATTTATGTGTGTGTTATGTTAGTGTATGAAATTGTTGTAAGCCTTGGTATACAACCTGACGCATGTGTTAACATTCAACGGAGGGAGAAATGCGGCCACACTGGTTATAGTACAATATACAAGCGGTCGCCCTTTTAAAGTATTAATATTTCTGTGGTACTACCTGAAGGTTAAACCTCAGTGTTATCAAAGGAACCCATTTTGGATCCTTACTAATAGGAGTTATGGTGGTAAAAATGTTCGTAACATAAGTCATCATCATCTTAGTTCATATACATCCCACCCCTGGACTCGAGCCTACTTTCTTCTTTTTGTGACTATAAACGCTAAAACGTTGTTGTGCAATTAAAAATCAAATACGAACGTTATAGACTAAGAGCCTGTGGACCCCAGACCTTCGTCATTTTATTAAGGCTGTAAGTTTGTCAGCGCATGCTCCCAACACAGGTAAGAACGGTGGCAAATTATGAAGTTTGGGTCACGGTGGCTTTGGCAGATAAAAGGTACTAAAAGTGACTAAAATACCGACCTATTTTCGTCAATTTATTAAGCGTGATTTTTGATATTACCTTCAGAACGTTATTACAAATCACGTTATTTAATGGCAGACACTTAACATGGTGGCAACCCCTTGCCAGACACCCTTAACGTTCATGAAATTATATTTCGACTTAAGTTATAGTATAAAAGTTGATTTATATATATATACCCAAGTGGTAATGAGTAGATGATATTTCCTCAGTAGCCAGACGTTTTTCATAGCTCCAAACCCTTGCCAGACAAAGATGTAGGGTAGCTGTAGGAGCGAGCGCGACAGTACATATATAAATTGGTGAGTGCGAGTGAGATGCGCTTATATTCTTTAGTATTTAGTACATGCTTATAGCAGCTAAAATAATATTATATGCTATCTTCAAGTAATATTAATTTAATATTATTCATTATTAATTATAAGAATAATATTATTAATACTATACTTACGTTATAATTAGGAGTAAAAATTAGGAGAATCTTTTTGTAAGAGCATGCCAGGATTCCATGCGATCACAGGCTGTGACTATAATCCCGCATTTTTTCGAAAAGGAAAGTTAATGCCTTTTAAAGTATTAAAAAGATCAGAAGAATATCAAAAAGCTTTCATTAAAAGAATGAATTATTTGAAAATGAATCATCATTTATACGATTTTTTTTTACACGACAAAGCATTTTTCATATTATTCAACAGCTCATATGCGAAATATATAATGTCGGTTCGATAATTGATGTTGATGCAGCACGACTTCAACTATTTTATATATAATTACGACTAAATACTTCATTAATATCTCTATCTGGCATTAAATAACGTGATTTTTAATAACGTTCTGAAGGTAATATCAAAAAATCACGCTTAATAAATTGACGAAAATAGGTCGGTATTTTAGTCACTTTTAGTACCTTTTATCTGCCAAAGCCACCGTGACCCAAACTTCATAATTTGCCACCGTTCTTACCTGTGTTGGGAGCATGCGCTGACAAACTTACAGCCTTAATAAAATGACGAAGGTCTGGGGTTCGCTGGCTCTTGTGTTATTATAATATCCGTAAAAATAATTTTATTTAAAAAGTAGATCTCGAGTTTAACATAGTTGGCTACCCATTCTATAAACTATTTAATTAGTTCAGACTTCCACGTTTATTAGATAAGAATACACTATGTCATGTTAATATATTGTATATAAATACACTAGATATCGTAAATAGAAAGATAAAATAATTAAGTTAAAACTCGACATCACACGAAATAAATTAATGTTTGAAATAACCATTCCTTTTTCGTGTCAAGTTATGAATACGGTTAAGGATAATATCATCATCATCATCATTTCAGCTCACGTACAGTGGTGAGCTGAAATGATGATGACGATGGTTCGTGCCAACAGTGGTTGGGCACGAACCTTCACAATAGGAAGGAAATTAACACACTATAACTGAGCTGGTCAAACGTATTGGTACAGGATCATATTTCGAGTTTTCTCTTGCATAGATTTTATATGCGTATTTAATCCCTTAGTCGTCTTTTACAATACCCATGGGTAAGATAGGGTGTGGAGAACAGTGTTCTTACTCCGTCATCGCGCGGTGAAAGGATAATAGCCCGCATAGGTCACACTGTAGGGTTCGGGCTTCTTCCAAAATTGGAGGGAATTTGACCTACTATAGAGGGTGTATCAAGTTATGGGGCAACTAGTCAAACGGGAAATAGGCAATGGTGGTAGGAACCCATAAAAAAATTTGAAGGAAAAATATCGATTCGTTAAGGAATTAGAGACATGTAAAGTTTTCAATTTTGTCATCGCTTTTTCGTATAAATCTGATTGAAATGTATAAAGTCAGTGATCCTTAATCTGCAACATATTCGTACTTTGTTAAATGTTCATTAGAAATTGAAAAAATCAATGATTACGTTCGCATAAGCAAAACAAACTTCGCTTTAAATCAGCTGATCGGCCGATGACCGTCGCCGAGTTGCGTTTTTACCTACGCTACCATTGAAGCGTTTGCGCAATCCCTACCTATTCATACTGTCGAAGCTTTACATATCTACATGTATCCTGTCTATACAAGCCTACATAATACGTAACATTTAAGGCATAGATTGATTAACACACAATTTTTAAATTACTACTAACTTTTATGTTATATTGTTTTTTGTATAATATACATTTTAATTCCGATCTATGACCAGTGAACTACAACATACTCAAACACTTGGCCCATAACCTGATACACTCTGTATATCATGCTGGTAATGTAAATCGCAGCCCGCATACGTCCTACTGTAGGGCTCGGACCTCTTCCACAATGATAGAGAATATGACCTACTATACCATGGTGGTCAAACATGTTGGAATAGGGTTTCATTTCGAATTTTCCTTCTCTTACACAGATTTAGCAATTTAAATATTTTTTCTTGTTATTGGTGATTACGCCCTAAAATCCGATGCGAATTGAGATAATGTAAGAGTTGTCTGTTGTGTAGGCCTCATATCAAGGCTCAAAGTCGCTCAGCGTGCTATGGAGCGGGCTGTGCTCGGGATTTCTCTGCGAGATAGAATCCGGAATACGGAAATCCGCAGAAGAACGGGTGTAACCGACATAGCACGAAGAATTAGCACGCTGAAGTGGCAATGGCAGGCCACATCGCTCGACGAACCGACAACCGCCGGGGAAGAAAGGTTCTCGAGTGGCGACCACGTATCGGACGACGCAGTGTAGGACGCCCCCCCACTAGGTGGACCGATGACCTAGTGAAAGTAGCTGGGCGTCGTTGGATGCAGGCGGCACAGGACCGCTCGTTGTGGCGCAACATGAGGGAGGCCTACGTCCAGCAGTGGACGGCGATAGGCTGAAATGATGATGATGATGATGATGAAGAGTTGTCTTTCTTAATTCTCGAATCACGACGTCAGAGATGGTAGTGAGTGACTATGGTCCAATTTGATTCCGTACCCATCTCAGCGACCATATCGCCGACGACCCGTTATTAGTCGCAGTTCCGAAAATAAATTGGCCTGTATAATTGATTCAGGGAACGTTGTGATATGAATGTAGATGTAGTGACAAGGATTGAGAAAGGTATGTTAAGTTGGTTTGGTCATGTAGAGAATTAATGAAAGGAGATTGACAAGGGGAATTTATAGGGCGAATGTGAACGGAAGCTTTGGAAGGGGAAGACCAAGGCGGACGTTCCACCATCAAAGGTCAAATTCTCTCCCATTGTGGAGGAAGCTCAAGCCCAAAAGTGGGTCGTATATGATCTGAAATTATGATGATGATGATAAATAGTTGCCTGGAGTCGGTTAGCAGCCGGTGTAAAGTCATTCATGGATAGAACCGATCCAAGACTGCCTGCACTTTATGGAAGGAGGAACTGTTCGCTGCCGCCCCAATACATTATCAACACCATTGATTCTATGAATCTAATACAACACCAAGGCGCTTCCTATCGCGTTCTAAAATAAGGCATGATACCTAGGCGTGGTCGCTGACATCATCATCGCCATCATCTCGGCTATCGCTTGCCTCGCTTTCCCTGCTGGGCTCGAGATTCTTTCTCAATGGGAAGGAATTTTCTTTACTTCACGCCTGTTCAAACGCGTTGTTATATTTTGTAGTTTCATTCTCTCAATATTATCGCCATGATCCTCCCACTGGCAAGGAAGCTAAGGTGAATAATTTAGAAGGTGATACGAATTTAATCTATTTAAATAGGTACTTAAAATGCTAAAAGAATTAGCGCAAATAACACTCAAGAATATATTACTTCAGACTATACTCGTTCCAACCATTTATTTTACTTTTGACACATGCTTTAGGACGTAACTGTTTCATTATGCGCAATTATTAACTTTGAAACGAGTGAACAGAGAAATATATAAACTGCCCAATAATGTTTATATATCTTAATTATTACCCACTAAATACATTAATATGCCGTAAATAGCTCTGTTCATAAAATTTAAATGATAATTCATTTCCGTTATAAAAAAGTTACGTTCTATCGCATCTAGTGACAGGATCAAAAGTATTCGGTGCAAACTAATGAATCGCAAATAATCGATTACACTTATTTGCAGTTAAGTCAGCTGACAACTGAGTTTTGAATTGTTGTAATAGACAACACGATTAAATTGTATCAGGGAGATATAAAAATCTTCTCATCATACCTATAACATGAAATAAAACAACCAAAATATTTTAATATTATTTTATTATAACGAATCGTCGGATTCTTCATACAAACTCGAATCGTCGCTTGAATCATCTGCAGTGTTTATTATTAACTCTTGTGTAGGTATGTTGTCAAATTCAATTTCCCGATCCCAATCAGAGAATATTATATTTTTTGTCTTGTTGACGACACTCGCCCAGTTTTCAGGCGTCACACTAGCACATGCGTTTTTTAAAAGTTCAAGCATTTTATTTGCTGTGAAAGGAGGAGTTGTATTGTTTCTTGCGGCGTGTCCTTTGACTTGGGCCCAGATCATTTCAATTGGATTATATTGACAGTGGTACGGAGGAATTCTGATTACAACATGCCCATATTCTGCTGCCATTTCGTCGATGACATATCGTTTTGGCTGCTTTTTACTTTTTAATATTTTAAGTAATTCTACTTTTAGTAGGGATTCGTCCACATCTTCCCCATTATCACGAAGCCAGTTTATAATCTCGTGTTTTTTCTTGGCCTGTGTTGGCATTTTATTAATTTGGCGAGAGTGATAGGGTGCATTATCAATAAATATTGTTGATGGTTCTTCAAGTGATGTAAGCATTTCTCTGAACCACTTTTCATACACGTCCGCATTCATCTCCTCATGATAGTCTCCTGTTTTTTTTATTTGAACGCTAACAGAGCGTCTGGTACAAATCCCTTTGTAGTTCCCGCATGGCAAATGATGAGGCGTTCACCTTTCCCCATTGGCACTGCAGAAGTAGAAGCAGCAGTATCGTCAGTCCAACCTTTTGGTATGGAATGATTGGCATTGAGCCAAGTTTCATCTGTGAAAACGACATTCGACCAGTCTTCTATTTTCTTAGCTTGTCTTAAAAATTCACAGCGAGACAAGGCTATATCACGACGTTCCATTAAAATTTTTCTTTTGTCGGATTTCTTATACAAGAACCCGATTTGGTGCAGCACCTTTGACAAAGAAGATTTTTGACCACGAAACAAGCCACAATTTCGTAGACGCTACTAATTTTTTCAAAGTAGGAATCTCTTTGCTTGTGTAATAATTGTATATATGACGACGAATAGCATCAGTATCAAAACTGTCAATTGCTGTCACTTTACGGGGCTGACGTTTTTTCTTAGGCGTAGATAGCTTGTTCTGTTCAATACCACTACTACCATAGGCTTCTTTAGTGATTTTCGCCACCGTTGGAGCACTAATACCTAATGCTGCTGCAACACGGTCTCTAACTTGGGTTACTGGTATAAGGAATCCGCCATTGCGGCTTTCCTTTTCAAAAAATTCACGAAGCCGCAGCACTAACTCTCTGGATTGTCCTTTAAGCACCATACCTTTCGGCATTTTGCAAGTAAAATCTTACTGGGAGGAACGATACGCTCAACTCAATCAAAGTAAGAACAATGAAATCAATACGGTGGAATATAAATACTCAACACAGCGTATGAAAAATATGAAAGAGCACTCAGCGAACAGAAATGTGACTAGCACGGGAGTCTTGTTGCGAGTGACAGACAACACAACAAAATGGCGTCGCCGGCGCGCCGTTCAGTGTTGCCAATTCGGCTTAAAAAAAAGGGGGTAGGCTGGATGAGAAAATTAGAGATTTACTACCGCAGACGAGGGCGCCATTGTCTCTAAGTAAAGTTTGGAGCAGCGGACCCCGCTTAATGGAAAAATGCTTCATAGTTATTTTTTATTTTGCAAAGTACAAAGTAAAATATTTTGGGAGGACTGAATTAGTGGGTATGCAAAAATTAATGTGCCCAAATAACAAATATATTTACAGAAGTGAAGTTTTTAAATAATATGAAATATGTATTTAAGCAAAAATAAAATATCCGTGTTCTTCCTGACTGTAAAGATGTACTATTTATCCCAGTGGACTGTAGGCTAGGTCGTTGATGATGTAAAATAATAACGCCAATGTTTGCACTGCCACAACTTGTATTTATTTAATTTGCACAGGAAAAAGCACATTAGCGTACGTACGGTTCAATGTCAGACAGAAGAGAGCGAGAGTTGACAGTTATAAAAAATATAATATATATTTGTTGGAGTTGCCAACATGCTCCCACTCGGAGAAGAAACATAATTAAATTTATGCTAGTACATTTTAAATAATTTGAATTATGAACTAATTGTTGATCAGCGCCATCTATGGACAATGACCTGAACGTCATGTAATGCAATACAATAATACAAAGATAAAATTCTATTTTCAAAATTACAATTGTAACATACATACATATGTTTGAAATTACATTAGAAAGGCATTTAAGCTAAAACTTATCGTATTAGAACACAATCAGTCATAATAGAAAATAACAATGAACTAATAAGTATCATTCTTTCTTTGTGATAACAATAATGACAAAAATTAAGGTTAACTGCTATCTATTGGTAGCAAGCAGACTTTAGTTACAGAACGTCTGTGCACTCTACCATTAGCAGTTTTTACTTCCACTGCTCTGACCAAATTATCAGAGCCAGGAAAGACGTTCGCTATCCTTGCCATAGGCCAGTACATGGGTGGAGTGTTATCTTCTTTAAGAATCACTAATGAACCAATTTTTAAATTAGGTAATGCATTTCTCCATTTAGGTCTACATTGCAAAGTATTTAAGTATTGATTACTCCATGTTTTCCAAAATGATTGTTTAATATTATTACAAATTTCCCAGAATTTTAATCTATTACAAGGAATTTGAGATACATCTTTATCTGGATATGAATTTAAAGTAGTACCAATAATGAAATGACCTGGAGATAGATAAGAAAAATCATTAACATCACTTGACATTGGTATAAGTGGTCTACTATTCAGTACTGCCTCTATTTCACATAATACAGTTGACAATTGTTCATAGGTGATTACTGCTCTTTGGACAGTCCTTTTTAACAAGAATTTGGTACTTTTGACTGCTGACTCCCACAGACCAGCGAACACAGGGGAATAACAAGGAATAAAATGAAAAGTAATGCCATTTTCAGCACTAAATGATTGCACTTGTGTTCGATGCTCACTGGATTTCTGCAGTTTATATAAATTGTGTAATTCTGAATTGGCAGACTTAAAGGTGGATGCATTATCACAATATATTTCAGTTGGCCTTCCCCTACGCGAAATGAAGCGCCTAAGAGAAGCCAGAAATGTACTGGTTTTCAAGTCTGAGCATAATTCTAAATGTAAGGCCTTAGTAACAAAACAAACAATAACCAATATATAGGCCTTCCCTACGATTGACCTACGCAAAGTAGATTGCTTCACAGGAATTGGGCCAGCAAAGTCTATACCTATCTTTTGAAAAGGACGACATATACTTACTCTATCTTTAGGCAAATTGCCCATTAATAGTTCAGATGCATGTTTTTTAAGTCGCCAACATATTGTGCATCTGTGAATAACTTTTTTTATTTCTCTCATAGCATTAATTATCCAGAATCTTTGATTGATAACAGATAAAACTATTCTAGGGCCAGCGTGAAGATTCTTCACATGTTCAGATTTTATAATTAATTGTATAATAGGAGACCCTTTAGGAAGAATAATAGGGTGCTTTTGTGAATACGAAATATTCGCATTTTGCAGTCGCCCACCTACTCTCACAAGGCCCTTATCATCCAAGAATGGACATAAGGAATTATAACTATAATCACAAATTTTTTGTTTACATTTTAAAGAATGAATAACATCACTCATAAATATTTGCTGTTCATGCTTAATAATTAATAACAATGAATCCTTAAGCTCTTCACAAGTAATAAAATTTTCTTTAATTTTATTTGATTTTGTGCGACTATTATTACAGAATCTAAGTATGTATGAAAGAACTCTTTGCATTTTGTGTAGCTCAGAAAATTTTTGTAAAAAATCTAGATTTAAAATATCTTGCCTGATAGAGGTACAAACCGTTGCATGAGCCACTTTGTCCCTGATCTCTGGAAGCTCTATGTTGTCCAGAGGTGTAACGAAAGGAACATTGTACTTACTGTCATGAAGGAAGTCAGGACCTCGCCACCAGAGACTATTTTGCTCTAGGCTGTGTGGAAGCACTCCTCTGCTCAAGCAGTCAGCAGGATTTTGATGTGAGCTAATATAAGACCATGTGAAACCCATTGTATTTTGAGTAATTTGTTTTACTCTGTTAGCAACATATGTGTTTAGCTTTATTATATCTGTTGCAATCCATGCCAAGACAATTTGTGAATCTGAATATAATATAACATTATCTATATGAAGCTTATGCAATAATGTTTTGGGAATCCTAGCAATTAGCCTTGATAGCAGCAGTGCGGCATTTAATTCTAATCTAGGTACAGTGAGACTTTGGTTTAGGTTTATTCTAGATTTTGAGCAAACCAGGGAAACATTCACCCTACCAGCTGTGTCTGTAACTCTAAGATAAATGCAACTTCCATAGCCAGTGGAAAGCGATGCATCTGCAAACCCTATTAATTGCATAGACACTGCATTGCTCATGCTAATTGGATTCATATTAATTAAGCTATTGTAAAACTCAAGCCAAGCTTCCCTTAGAGACTGATCAAGCATACAGTCCCAACCCATGCGTGTTAGCCACAGTTTTTGCATTATAACTTTAGCACAAACAATAATAGGCCCAGCCAGACCTAATGGGTCAAAAAATTTACTTACAAAGCTTAGGATTTCGCGCTTAGTTTGAGGAACTTTGCCTTGAGGAGTGGGAGAAGCAAGGTTTAAAGTATCTGCCTTAACATTGTAATTGATACCCAACGTTTTCAAGGGCCAATCATTTTTTTGTAATTCAGTTATATCAAAATATTGTCTTTTTGTAGGAATACTTTGTAGTAATTCAGCGCTATTTGAACACCATTTGTGCAGCTGAAAACCTCCTAGGCTTAGGAGTTTACTAAGTTGCTCTTTTAACTCAATTAAAGATTCAAGAGAAGCTGCTGTACCTAATAAATCGTCGACATATGTCTGGTGTTTTAAAACAAAGGCTGCCAATGGATATTGTTTACCATGTCGCTCAGCCAACTCCACTAAACATCGAGTGGCTAAGTATGAACTAGATTTAAGACCATAAGTAACAGTGCTTAATTGAATACACTCTATGTCTTGATCGGGAGAATCTCTCCAGAGTATATTTTGTAATGAACAATATTTTTTATCTAAACTGATGGCTCGAAACATATGTTTTATGTCTGTTACAAAAAGGTATTTATCCATTCTAGCTAAAATTAGAATGTCAAATAATTCGTTCTGTACCACGGGCCCATTCAATAACAAGTCATTCAATGATATCTTTTTATTTGTTTTCATAGAACCATCGAAAACTACTCTGCATTTTGTGGTTTTTTTGTCCATCCTGACTACAGGATGGTGTGGCAAGAAATAAATTGCATCATGTCTAAAATCATACTGATTAATGTCTACCTTAGAGCCATGACCCATTTTTATATATTCATATATGAAATTACTATAAAGCTTTAATAACAATGGATCCTTTTGTAATCTAATTTCTAAGTTATGAAATCTTTTCAAAGCAATATCAAATGAATTACCTAACGCTTCATTAACAGAGCAAAGAGGTAGTTTTAAAGGCAAATCTACTGTAAAATGGTAATTATTTAACTGAACTCAATTTTTAAATATTTGTTCACAAGTATCATGTTCAGTTGTCTTCTCTGGAAATAATTCAGGGACACTTTCCATTTTCCAAAGATTAGCCATATCATTATGAAGTTCTGTGTCGCAGCAATTGCAATATAAGGTGACTGGATTAGTTGCAGAAATATAAGGCAGGTTACCTGCTATTACATGCCCAAAGTGAGTACTTAAAAGCGTGATTGTAGGAGAAGCAGAAGCATTGTGCGATTTAAATAGCGGCAGTGCAGGCTTTATTGATTTTGATGGCTCATCAGTCAGGAGCTGAAAAAATACATCGGCACCGATTAATAAGTGTATATCACTTGGCTTGTAAAACTCTTTATCAGCAAGGCTGATATTAGGGGGCAACACAATCTTTGACGTGTCCACCTTTTGTTGTGGCAATCTAGTGGTGATTTTGTCCATAATGAAACATGATACAGTGACATTGTAGTATTTGACTAGGGAATGTAGTTGAAGTGAGACACACTCATTTAAATTACAAACATTGTTCCCGATGCCTAAAACTTTTGAATTTATTGATTTTGTAGTTAAACCTAATAAATTGACTAATTGCTTTGTTACAAATGACATTTGAGAACCACTGTCCAGCAGCGCTTTGACATATACTTCTCTGCCATTGTGAGTGATAAGCCTAACTTGTGCCGTTGGCAATAATATTTAAGCACATATTGTTTGCAACAAGAATGAAACTGGATTCTGTATTTCATCAACATGTATAAGAGAGTTATGTTTCTGTTGGCATGAAGCACATTTAAAATGATACCTGCATAATTTGACATGTTTATTAAGACATATCTTGCATAATTTTTGCTCTGTAACGAATTAAAGTCGCTCAGAGGCAGGCATTAATTTAAATTTGACACAATTAAAAAGCTTATGTGTAGATAACTTACACAATCGACAGGCAGAAATTCTTGGCAGGGCTTGCAGCAGGATCCTCAACAGCATTCATAGTAGCTGGGGGTTCCTTGCCGGTGTATCTATTAATTACCTTTGATGCCTGCGGGGTAATCATTGCTCCTCCTGTTGCATTTTCAAGTGCAATTGCTCGCTCGTCTAGAAAGGTGATCAAACTTGATAAAGTAGGCTCCTTTTTATCATGGCTAGACATAATATGAAATTCTCTGCTACACAAAATGTCAAGTTTCCGCAGTAATATTGTTAATATTATTGGGCAGTCATCCACAACAACATCAAGGTTGCGCAATGAGGCTAATTGTTGCTTAATGTTAGTGACAAACTGTCTAATGATTGGAGCTGTTGATCTACTTATGGACGTAATGTCCAACAATATATTTATATGTTCATTTTTTATTAAAAACTCATTGTTATACCGTTTTTCTAATATTTGCAAACTCTCATCATAACTACAATCTAACAAGGGTAAGTTTTTGATTAAATCTAATGCTTCACCTTGTAGAAAACTCCTAAGATAATACAATTTTTGAATTTTTTCTAAGTTAACATTATTATTAATAAGAGAATTAAATAAGCCTATGAAAGTTTTGTACTCCGAATACTTGCCAGTGAAGTGTGGCACATTTATTTTTGGTAATTTAGTCGGCACTGATGCCTTAGGTTTTAAAGTATCACTGGAACTATTCTGAGTATCAAGTTTCGTTAATAACTGCTTGATTTTAATGAGAGCTGATGTATATTTTTCTTCAACCTTGCCATCATCCTCTGCAGAGGGGTCTAAAGCCATTAATTGAAACAATAAATTTTCATATGTCAAAAAAGTGATCGTAGACGTTCCTCCTTGACTTCCAGGTATACCTTGGAAGTGGTGGCTGGTGACAAGGTTTCAACCTCATTATGAATTCTCGTCAAGCAGCTATGGACACCTCTTTTTTATTTTTTAATAAAGAAATGTTTTCGGTACCTTTATCATCCTCAGACATCGTGATGTATGTACTAAATTAACACTATATCGTTTACGATAAGCAGAATTACTACAGCGTGGTGTAGACTGCACCGCGACTAAGTTACACAATATTCTCAGGAGGATTTTCGTATAAATATTGTTATAAATCGCACTCTGTGAAGATGAAAACACGCTAAATTCAACGTTTTGATTGAACAAAATGGCGGTCGCGAGATGATGCAATGCGTTATTCCAACGTAGCTGCGGATGCGACGCGTTGACGAATAGGCGGGAAGCGGGCGACGATCCTGATTGGTCCGTTGACAATGACGCGATGCGCGTTGTCGGCTTTACGGCTTCTTATTGGCTCCCAGATATGATTTCCTTTCTTCGTTCTTGATTTTAAATGAATTGCGTTGTATTATATGAATGCGAATTATTTCTTCGTCAAAATGGCGGTCTTGATGAGAATGCAAATTTTCAAAATTCAATTTTTGATGAAACGTAGTTTGATGAACTCGTACTATTTCCAAGTAGCGATCTTTCAGTGAAGCCTTCCCTGCTTCGGTGCTCGTAAAAAACTGTATTGCGGTAGCGGTGTCTTGTTGCCTCTGCTTATGCAAAATCTTCTTGTTTCGGTGAGAGGACCATGTAAAGATGTACTATTTATCCTAGTGGACTGTAGGCTAGGTCGTTGATGATGTAAAATAATAACGCCAATGTTTGCACTGCCACAACTTGTATTTATTTAATTTGCACAGGAAAAAGTACATTAGCGTACGTACGGTTCAATGTCAGACAGAAGAGAGCGAGAGTTGACAGTTATAAAAAATATAATATATATTTGTTGGAGTTGCCAACATGACTAAAATCGATTATTACAAAACATAGTATCCGTAATACATTGGTACAACACTAATTGATCAGAATTCGACCTGCCAAAAGTAAAATAAATGGTTGGAACGAGTATAAGTTATGTAGTTAGATAAGTACACATTTATAATGGTAAGTTTACTTAGTTAAGAAATAATTGAAAAATTATTGCCGTGTGGTGACGGAGTAAGAATACCATTCACCACTCCCTATCTTGCCCGTGGATGTCGTATAAGACGACTATGGGATATAATATGCACATAACATCTGTGCAAGAGAAGGCAAACTCGAAATTAAACCGTATACTAACATGTTTGACCAGCACGGTATAGTAGGTCAGATTCCCTCCTATAGTGGAGGAGGCCCGAGCCCAACAGTGGGACATATATGGGCTGCAATGATCATAATGATTGAAACTAACAAAACAGAACTTCGTCATCATCATGTACGTCCCACTGCTGGGCTCGAGTCTCCTCCCAAATGGGAGGAAAATTGGCCTTTACCACGCTGGTTGGACGGATTGGTATACCAATTTTTATTTCTAGTTTCCTTTCTCTTGCATAGATGTTAAGTGCATGCCCTTAGTCATCTTTTACGACACCCACGGGCAAGAAAGGGAGTGCTAAATTGTATTCTTACTCCATCACCACACGGAAACTGAAATCATCTTTATGTGTATAAAAATCGTCCGACAGAGGCGCTGCGCCAAATCCCATAAAAATTAACCTCGACAACAATACGAATATCCTTACTAATATTATAAATGCGAAAGTAAGTTTGTTTGTTTGTTACGCTTTCACGCTTAAACCACCGAACCGATTTCAAAAATTCTTTCATCAATGGAAAGCTATAATATCAGGGAATAACATAGGCTATATTTTATCCCGGTATTCCCACGGAAACGGGAACTACGCGGTTAAGGCGACTGAAACCGAAGCGAAGTGTGGGCGGATTGCTAGTTGTAAATAAAACTTACCATAAATGCTGTAGTGTTCGAAATGTCGGGCAATCATAAATCAAATACAAACGCGATAAAAACCGTAAAAGTAGTTTTATTTACAACTAGCAACTCGCCCTCGCTTCGCTTCGGTTTCAGGCGCTTTCCCCGCGTGGTTCCCGTTCCCATGGGAATATCGGGATAAAATATAGCCTATGTTACTTCTTGATATTATAGCTTTCCTTTGGTGAAAGAATTTTTGAAATCGGTTCGGTGGTTTAAGCGTGAAGGCGTAATAAAAAAATAAACAAACAAACTTACTTTCACATTTATAATATTAGTAAGAATGTGTAGTGCTTGCGTAAACATAAGATATCATTACAATACGAATACGTTGACACAAATATTTGTCTTAACCCGGTGTGTGTACACTGGGACTTTAAAGGAACAGTCGAAATTTCGAAGTTAAAATTCTTTCTTGCCGGTAGATGGCAGGCTCCGGTTCCCCTCCCTAAAAAATCTAGGTAGTAGTAGGGACTGAATGGCTAAGGGACCGCCGGTTTCGACAGTTTACCTAGGAACGCCAGTGAGTGAAAGTCGTTGCCGTTCCCTGAAAGGGTCATTGTACACACCCCGTCAGTATTTTCGAAGGTAAGTGGATGGTGTTGTATTTGTCGTTTTCATAGTTTTTCAGTTTTGTTTCTCTCGGAGTTAATGAACGTGGACCCTCAAAGACGGGCAAACTAGATAAACGGAAAAGGTGTTCTGTCTGTAATTGGACACAAAACAAGAAAACGATGTACTGTTGCGTTTTGTGCGAAACGCCGGTTTGCGAGGACCATCGACTCCACTATTGCAACAATTGCGCACAGTAATTTGTGTTTTTGAGATAATTATCTTTAATAATCATTTCTTTGTATTTTAAACAATAAAAAATCATTTTTGTTTCGTAAAATTACATTATCGTTTATTTTATGACATGCATGAATCCATAAAATATTCCCCACTTTCAGGTGCTCAAATAATTCAACTTTTTGGAACCCACACCAAAAACAGTATATTCTTTTGAACGCTCATAGTCTAAGCTACAAAACCCTAGAACCGTTTTTTTTTATATTTGTTTGTTGTAGAGTTACGAATTTTGTAACAAAACTCCGTTTTCCCCACTTTTTAGACGATCATTTATTTTTTTTTTAACACCGGTTTTTATCTTTTGAGTTCGGTAGCTGCTGGGTCGTGTAGTAGAAACTTAAATAAGTAACCCAGAATTTTTCAGATTTTTTGGAAGCCTACAAAACTTTGTAAACTTGACTGTTCCCTAAAATACCCAGTATACACACCGTGCACCGAAAAGTATAGTGTACACACGCCGGGTTAAGCCCACAGGTTTTACTCTATCGGTTTTGTGAGCGACGATCGATGGTTGTACTATTTATTTATCAAATTGTTTCACTGTATCTCTTCATCATCATAATCTCGGCTCATATACGTCCCACTGCTGGGCTCGAGCCTCCTCCATAATAATAGGGATATTGACCTACTGTACCATGCTGGTCAGACAGGTTGGTATAGGGTTTTGTTTCGAGTTTTCCTTTTCTTGTATAGAGGTAATATGCGTAATATTGGTAAATTGTATTCTTACTCTGCCACCACACCCAAACTTCACTATATTCACAAAGTAAATATACAATAGTGCCCAATCCTTATTTACCTGACTCTATAATCAAAACTAAGAAATGTAAGCCGATAAGTCACAGCAACAAAAGGAATACTCCAAGCCCATCTGGTGTAGTAGATCAATTTCTGTCAATTACAAAAGGCCTATATCCAATAGTGATACATAATGGGCTAAGAAGATAATTGAAATGAATAAAATATGGCGCCTTTATCGTCTCAATGACCTTTCGATTAAGTCCACTGTGATATGTGTGATAATGGATAAATTATACAAGCAATTTTTAATATCTACGCTAAATATATGTAATATAAATAAAATTAATATCTTTACTAACACTATAATCAAATTGCAACAATGATAATAGTATAAAATACATAAATATAAAGTTTGTATATTTAGTGCGCTACTACACACAAGATGGCGCTGTTATAAATTTCTCGCAATGCACACGGACGCAACGAGTATGTTCGAGAACTAACTAGTTAACTGTCGCAATATTTTCTAGAAAGTACTTTGGCGTTTGGCTCACAGAGGGCGCTGAGGCCAGGACTATAAATATCGCGATGCTGCGGTCGAGTCCGACAGTTATCTACTGATTGTGAGAAAACAAACAGTAAACAGTATTCGAAGTGAAGTACGAAGAAGCAAGTTGTTACTATAAAATGTCGTTAATTCCTTACATGTACGACTTAGAGATACCTTTTCGCCATATGGAGAGAGAATTCTTAAGGCCTGAGGAGTTCTTTGGTTATTCTCCGTACAATCAGCTGACGCCGAAAGATTTCTTCGGACCAATATTCCACAAACCTTGGGAGAACGTCTTCAGATCACTAGAGAATATTATGAGTCCTGTTCAACAAATGTCAGCTGCAATGAACCGGCTCGCGCTCAATGATATTGGGCAAATAAGTAGCGATAACGAAAAATTCCAAGTCAACGTCGACGTTCAACACTTTTCGCCGGAAGAAATTGATGTTAAAGTCATTGATGGTCATGTAGTTGTTAAAGGGAAGCATGAAGAAAAACAGGACCAGCATGGTTATGTATCTAGGCAGTTTGTGAGACGCTATGCTCTTCCTCAAGGATGTTTACCGGACACAGTGGAGTCAAACTTGTCTTCGGATGGTGTTTTAACCGTCACGGCGCCTAAAGTCCTTGCCATGCCTTCTACAGGTGAACGTATTATACCAATAACACACACAGGCCCTGTGAAAAAACAGTTTTGTTCTCCAGAATCTTCGACAATTAAAGAATCTAATTAGTGTTGTAATTATATAATTTTATTTTAGAGACTGATTTCAAATAGTGCTTGTTTCTTTCGCCTATTTTGTATTTAAAAATGTAAAATATAAGTACCCGCATAAGTAACTGGTGTTTTATTATTTTACCCGATTATATACAATAATAGTAGGTAGGTAATCTAAGTAATTATAATTTTTTTTAAATACTTACTACCTTACTTACCTGTAGTAATCTTTGCATTTCAGGGGACTTTATAAACGTATTATACAATTAAAGAACCCAAACAACGAGCAGGCTAAGAACATCATTTCTAGATCGTACAAAAATCTGTCCTGCAGGGAATCGAACCATGACGTCGCCATGATAAATCGGTGTTTAGACCACTGCAATCTATGTTTTTCCGTATGGTGATGGAGTAAGAATACACTTCACCGCTCCCTACCTTCCCCTTGGATGTCGTAAAAGACTACTAAGGGGTATAATATGCAAATAAGATCTATGCAAGAAAAAGACAACTCGAAATGAAACCCTATACCAACATCGCCAGGGAGATGCTCGTCAGCGTCAGGAACTGGGACGTGGTCGCCGCCTTCTGTGAGGCCGTTATCTCACGGAAGGAGGCGGCGGATCGTGTGCGAGTAGAGATCCTATTCGGCGACACGTTCCGCCACCGGCGAATCGGGCGGCGCAGGCGCGAGTATCTGCGCCTAATGCCGCCCTAGCCGAGGCCGCGGGTGATCGGACCGGGGAATTGTCCGTCACCCGCAGAGAGGCTAACCGCGCGACGGCGACCGACGTCCCAGGACGTCGAGAGGTGAGGGTACCCGAAAGAGTATTCCGTCGGGCCCACCACTGACGACAAGTCACATCTGCTCCGGTGGTCGGCCTAACAACGAGGTGACGTGGATACGGGTGGGTTATGGGCCCGCGCGCCGTTCTTTCATCGCCCCGGACGGACTGGACCGCGCGTGCGCTTACCATAGCCAATCCATAAAAAAAAAGAAAAAAAAAATACCAACATGTCTGACCAGCATGGTATAGTAGGTCAAATTCCCTCCCACTGTGGAGGATGCCCGCGCCCAACAGTGGGACGTATGTGGGCTGCGATGATGAATATATGTTTAACAATATTGATAGTTTTATGGCACTGCCAAATTATTTTAGAATTAAACGATTAAATTTATTGATTACCCGCCCTCGCTTCGCTTCGGTTTCAGTCGCCTTACCCACGTAGTTGCCGTTCCCGTGGGAATATGGGGATAAAATATAGCCTATGTTACTCCCTGATATTATAGCTTTCCATTGATGAAAGAATTTTTGAGATCGGTTGGGTGGTTTAAACGTGAAAGCGTAACAAACGAATAAACAAACATACTTTCGTATTTCTTACTCATCCTTACTAATAAGTAATCCTTACTAATAAGTAAGGATGAGTATTCGAATTACTCAACATTGTAGTGACGGATTAAGGCCTTTTTTTTTTAAATAATTTTATGGCATGGTTACTAAGACCATTATGCCAAATGATGAGCACTCGGTTTACTGCGTCACCACAATGACAACAAAATTAATTTTTGCGATTTAAATCTATTTGAACGAAATCTTGGACTGCCATTATTAAATATGGTTACGGTAAATTAGACGCGTAGTCCATCCTTCTCAGCTCATATACATCTCACTGTTGGGCTCGGGCCTCCTTCACTATGAAAGGGAAATTGACTTACTATACCACGCTGGTCAGACGTGTTGGCATATAGTTAGTATCGAGTTTTCCTTCTCTTGCATAGATGTTATGTGCATGTTATATCCCTTAGTCACGGTAATATAATCTACCAGTAATCCAATTTCATACAAACGGACGAAACGCGAGCTATACCTACGCGCCTCGATCTCGGCATGCGCTCGGCATGTAGACAGTCGCGACTGTGCTGCAGTGACGAACGAACGGTGTGTTGTTTTTTTAACAATAACTGCGCGAATTTTTCACTAAAATACATAATTATACACATATTTAATATGACAAGTAGGGTATATTGTGTTGTTTTTGGTTGCATGAATTCGTCAATAACGAATCCAGAGATAACTTTTTTTAGATTACCTGCAAACTCTGAAATCTTATCTATTATAAAATAATTTTACTTACTAGTAGTTAGGTACATAATGTGTGTTGTTTTAATGTATAAGTATTTCCTTTTATCTCCCGAAAAAAAGTTGTCTGGATTAATAAATAAAGTGAATAAAGTGATTGACACGAGTGAAATAGGTAGTTTAGGCGGTTCATGAATCATGTTACAGTACGCTTGTGTTAAAACTCATAATGTGTTTTGTTTTGTTAGTTTATATAATTCAAAGTAAAGACGTGGTATTTTATTATTAATAATAATAGATGTTTATTGTACTGTGTGTATGAATAGTACTAGAAAAAATAATTTGACCGTCTGTCTGTCACTAGATAATTTAAATTTATACACCGATTTGTTATTTAAACATAAACATGTTTTTTTTTAATTAAAACTACCAATCAAAAATCAACACGCATTCTTATTGAACACTTCCTATTCAATTCACAAAGTATTTTATTTGTTTATATAAGAAAAGTATGTACAAAACTAAATGGAAACACAAAGTAGGCAAATGTAATTAAAATGCTGAAGGCGGGCAGCCCTATCACATGTTTACGTTTAGGCATTTAATTCAAGGTTTCAGCCGAGATACATTACTGGATAGATGACTATACTGTGCCTTAGTGGTCTTTTACGACATCCACGGGCAAGAGAGGGAGGTGATTTGTATTTTTGCTCCGTCACCACACGGAGTGCACCGTGATGTGAATCCGCGTAGTGATGGAGTAAGTACAGTCCACCACCTCATTTGCAGGTCATGGATGTTGTAAAAATCGACTATAGGATATAATGTGCACATAAAATCTGTTCAAGAGAAGGAAAACTCGAGACAAGTCTATACTAACTTGTCCCACAATCTGACCAGCGTGGTAAAGTAAGTCGATTTCCCTCCCAATGTGGAGGAAGCTTGAGCCGATAGCTCGACAAATTACTATACAGAATATATGCAGGTATGTAACCTACGTAGATAAGTGCCTAGGTTCAAACTTAATCGATCAATACCTTAAGGTTACCTAATTAAGTATTATTTTCCTAGAGCAGTAATAGTTATTGATTTAAGATATTGCGTAACTAAACAAGGCCAACTTCGAGACAAGTATACCTACATAACTAAATACGGATTAAACTGAACAAGGTCAAATTCTAGACGGATATATTTACCTATCTATGTAAATAACTAACTTCAATTTCTTTTTTATGGTTTCAGAGGCCTTTTTTTGGCAATAGATCTTGGTGTATCATACTCTGGCCGATCCGTCTAGGGTGAAGACTAACTGGACGGGCCACTGGTACCCAAAATTATCAGTGGTCCGCCCAGGCAAGTTAAAGGGTATCTCACACTTTTGGATAATATCTTGAGTTGGCGCCATGGCAGCTTGCACCGTCGAGGCGTCATTCTCATGCGGTCTTTCCTCAGGTGACCAGACTAATCCTTATATCAGTCAGCCGCTGCCTCAGCTATTATTACATGGGTCCCGTAACGGTCCACCAACTGGATCCCCATCAGCATTCGGCCCTAAATAAAATATCTAGGTCTGGTGCTCGACGGGCGATGATGGTTATAAGTTTCGAGAGTATTTTTGCTAGCTTGCTCTGCGACTTGTCGGTGTGACGTCCACTCTTTCATGGTTAATGCCGAATATAGTCGAACGCAACGCTTCTTGCTGACAGTTTTACGCCGCGGTGATTCGGTCCATTGCCCTATATGGCGCCTTTGCGTGAGTAGAGTTCCAGACCGACCGACTCAAGGTCATTTTGCAGGGATCACAGAAAGCCATAGCGGGACTTACGCGACTACTGAACGTAACATGTGAGTCAGCGTACCTGTTTACTTAGAGACGGACATGCTCGCAGGTCTTTACCGACGGGTGTCGGTGGCTAAGACTCTCGTGTACATTTGTAGAGATTAGTGTTGCCCAAATGCAAGACCAAGACGAGACTTGGACCAGTCTTGGTCTTGGTCTTGCAACAGAACACCTGGTCTCGTCTTGGTCTTGGTATTGCACACTCGAGTCTTGGTCTTGGTCTTGCAGCAAGAGTCTCGCAAAGTCTTGCAAGTCTTGCAGTTGGAATAACGTAACAGTCATTTATCATGGCAATGAAAAATCCAAATAATTAATCAAATATCATCCTATCCTATCTATCCATCTGCAAGCCTATAGTCCACTATTGAATATAACCTTTACCACTGGAGACAATTACTCTCCTATTCCCCTGGTGTTACATTAGACAGAGTTACTACTCCTATGACAAAGGAAGGAATTTCGTCCCTGTTTTCTTAAGACGTCACCACACGGGACAGTTGATACAATAAACTATGAAGAGGGTCACCAAATGTATGATATTCGTCGTCATAATCACAGCTCATAAAAGTGCAACTGCTGGGTTTAAGCTTCCTTCCAGTAAGAGGAAAATTTATCTACTATACCACGCTGGTCAGACATGTAGGGGTGTATAGGGGTTATTTCTAGTTTCACTTCTCTTGCACATATGTTATATACACAGGGTGTATCAGGTTATGGGGCAACTGTTCATGTATGTTGTAGTTCAACGGTCATAGATCATAATTAGAATGTATATTACACAAAAACAATATAACGTAAAAGTTATATTGATTACAAAACTGTGTGTCTAAGAGTTTATGTCTTAAATTTTACGCATTATGTAGGTATGTACAGACAGGATATGTAAGCATGTAAAACTTCGACAGTATAAATAGGTATTAGATTTGCGCGAACCTTTCAATGGTTATATAGGTACAAGGGCGACTCATCAACGATCATCGGCTGATCAGCTGATTTATATTAAAGCTAGGAATGTGAAAAAATAATCATTCATGGTCAGATTTCCTAAAAAAAAAAGGTCATCAGGATTGTTTTAGGTGTGTTTTCATACTATATTCCAAAATAAAGCTCACATTTCCCAAAATAAAAGGTCATCAGAATCGTTTTAGAAATGTGCCTACAGTTATGTAGGCATATTTCTATGTTCAACAGTGAACGTCGTTGGGCTAATGAATAAACGGATATATAAATATGTATAATGGGCAAGAGCACTCCAGCCAAGCCAACACGAATCGATTGGTATCGAGATGGATATCTCAAGACTGATTTGACTTGCCGTGTAGTGACGGAGTAAGAATACAATTCATCATCCCCTATTTTACCCGCGAGTACAAACCCAAGACTAAGGACTATAATATATAACATCGGTGCAAGAGAAGGAAAACTTGATTTGAAAGCCTGTAACAACACCGCCGATCACCGCCGATCCTCCGGCCACAGCCGATTTCCCTCTTATTATGTAGAAGACACGAGCTCAACCGTATATAAGCTAAAATGGTGATTTGAATTAAATGCAAGACCGCGAGACTTGCAGGCTCAGTCTTGGTCTTGCTCAAGTCTTGCAGGGCCAGTCTTGGTCTTGGTCTTGCAAAAATAAAGCGGTCTTGGTCTTGGTCTCGGTCTCGCATTTCTTGCAAGACCAAGACCGCAAGACCAAGACTTTTTTGGGCAACACTAGTAGAGATTCTATCATCAACCTATGGACGTTTGAATTTAAGAGAAGAGACACTTACATTTAAGATTAAAAATCATTTAAGAAAAGGTGCCTTGGTACATTACGATCAAGGGAGTTATATGAGTCTTCTCCCCATAAAGAAGGCTCCCGTTTTATCTGTAAAGGATGCTTTTAAAGATCTCGAATCTTCACTTCCTAAAAATTCTTAAAATAATCCAAACATGAGTGTTCGATACTATTCTAACAATTCTACAACATTCCATAACGTCCTGCAATATTCTAAAATTTTGTAGATCTTCAGAAATAGTCTGGAATATTCTACAAAAACATTAGTTCATTGTAGAACATTCCAGAACACCCATCAATTTGTGGAATGTTCTGGAACATTATAGATCAAAATAATAAAGTGAGCAGTCGCTCAAGACGTCTGGCAGATGTGAAATATTGAAATTATTTTGTACAAGTAATTATATGTATATGCATAAAAAAACAGCTTACGATAGGAGCTAGTATGGCATAACGTATACTTAAATAAAATACAGTAGAATCCGGATATCATAGCCGGATGACGTACAAAACGGTAGGATTATTTCTTAAGTACATAAGTACCTAACCTACGAATACATAATTATGTACACGCCAAACTCCTTCGCGAGGGTTACATTTGATTCACCGCCTTCTAATCGGTGTAATATTGCACTTTTTCTTCACAGACCTCATTTTGTCGAGCTTTAAGAACTTTTCATAACATGTGACAAACACTGTGATTTACGCGTGCCAATAAGGAAAGGTGAAGCTCGCGGGGCGGGATGAAGTTGGGCCGCCGAAGTATTGGTGCGTAGGTTGTATAAACAAAACATTGCGCGTCGTTTTAACCGGACGTATTAATCACAAAAGTGGTCGCTATAGGCAGTTTGTCGTTTAAACCGGAGTCGCACTAAACGGTTATATTTTCTCAGTACCTAACTATGAAACCTAACTTGAGTAAACATTATCGTCGTTAAAAACGGTTAGTCGTTATAAGCGAAGTCGTTATATATGAATTCTACTGTATTACGATTTAAATTATTATTTTAAATATTATACAACAATCATAATTACCGCCCAGTCGCTTATGCAAAACATTGCGTCACTCCGGCTCATTCACATACTCTTACGTATAGACTACGTATAATACATATATTCCATCATATCATCATCATCATCATCATCATCTCAGCCCATATATGTCCCACTGTTGGGCTCGGGCCTCCTCCATAATGGAAGGGTACTTGACCTACTATACCACGCTGGTCAGACGTGTTGGTATAGGGTTTTATTTCGAGTTTTCCTTCTCTCGCATAGATGATATATGCGTTTTATATCCCTTAGTCGTCTCGCACGATCACCCACGGGTAAGATAGGGGGCGGTGAATTGTATTCTTACTCCGTCACCACACGGAAAATTCCATCATCCATCATATTCATTCATTCCATCATATAGCCTGGCGTTATGTCGCCGGCCTATTTACGCCACGGCAACGATCAACAGTTTATCCTCGCATATCCCGCTATATAGTGTGGCGTTGTGTCGCCGCGCTCCTTTTACGCCACGTTAACGATCACGTTTACCCTTGCCTATAGATATTTCACATCTAAAAATACTGTATATCATAAAACACGTGTGGTGACGGAGTAAAAATACAATTTACCCCTTTCTTGCCCGTGGGTATCGTAAAAGAGAGGGACATAATATGAATATAACGTCTCTGCAAGTAGGGTTGACAGGTCGTCAAACCTAATAGCCGGACAGAGCAGCCAGTTTGGCCGGACATTTGGGTAGAAAGGCCGGACACTCTACATCATTGAGGATTTTGTGTTTTAATATTATTAGATACGACAAAAAAAAATTATGTTAAATTAAGCTATTTGGATTATTATGACAACAGTCGACTCGTCTGCGCTCGGCGCTAGTTCGTTTGCGAAATGTAAAAAGCCTAATAAAAGCCGGACAAACCGGACACCGATTATTTTGGCCGGACACGCATTTAAAAAGCCTACCTGTGTCCGGCTTTATCCGAACGCCTGGCAACGCTATATGCAAGCGAATGAAAACGTCAGACCAGTGTGGTGTAGTAGGCCAATTGAGAGTGACCCACTGTGGAGGAGGCTCGAACTATGGATGTGAAAAAATAATCGATTTTTATAATAATCGATTATTTTTTTGTAATAATCGATTTTTATAATCGATTATCAAAATAATAAAAAAATCTATCATTTTTATATTAAAATTAATCGATTATTTCACTGCCAGATTTTCTAAATAAAAAGGTCATCACGATACTGCCTGCAGTGTTTCATACTATATCTGAAAATAAAGCTTACATTTCCTAAAAAGGTCATCATAATCCTGTTGGGAGAAAAATCGATTATTTTATAATCGATTATTTATTTTTAATTAACCGATTATTTTATAATCGATTTATTTTAAAGAACAATAATTGATTATTTTATGATCGATTTATTTTAAAGAACAAAAAATCGATTATTTAATTAATCGATTATATTTTCCCTCGAAGTCACATCCCTACCTCGAACCTTACAGTGGGACGTATATGAGTTGTGTTGATGATGATCATAAAATGCTTTCATCATTTCATCAATTCCTGAGCGAAGCCGAATACTCCAACTAGTAATAAGTATTCAACTAGAATCCTATTCGTGTGGTGATGGAGTAAGAATACTTATTATGTCTGCAAAGTTTTAAAAATCGAATGTCGACATATTTATTTAAAAAAAAATATGAAATACTAGAAGCCAGTAGATAGTCTAAATTGTATAGTCACGCACACACGAATATTCTAGTTGCATTATTGCGACAAGTTAATCGCTTAGATCATAGAATTTAATATTGTAATGTTAAAAATACGTGTGGTTTTTTTTTTTTTTGTGGTTGTGCTGCGGTCGGCGCGCCTCTGCACCACTCCGACCGGGGCGACAGAGGGGCTTAAGCATGCAACTCCCGCAACCCACCTGAAAACCACGTCGCCTTCGTCGTTGGGCCGACCACCGGAGCAGGGTTACTTGACATCAGTGGCCGGCCCGACGGAATACCCCCTATTAGGGTACTCTCCCATCGACCGACGTCCCTCCATTGGGGAGGACGTCGGTCTTTCCTCACGCGGTCGGCCTCTCGCCGGGTGACGGGCTAATCCCCGGTCACGTCACCCGCGGCCTCGGCTAGGGCGGCATGAGGCGCAGGTAGTTGCGTCTACGCCGCCCCAGTCGCCGGCGGCGGATCTCCTCATCGAGGCTGCGCTCCTCGAGCAGGCGATCCGCCGCCTCAATAATACGTGTGGTGACGGAGTAAGAATACGATTCATCACTCCCTATCTTGTCCGTGGAAGTCATAAAAAGCGACTAATTAAGGGATACAAGAAAAGGGAAATTCGGAATGAAACTCTATACCAACCTGTCTGACCAGCATGGTACAGAAAGCTCAATTTCTCTCCTATTGTGGAGGACACTTGGACCCATGAGCTTTTTTTTTATTTTTAGGAAATATCAGGCGGATGTTTTAATGTATAGCGGGACTTATGACATCGATGTTACGTTGTGATATTTGACGAAGAAATCGATGTTACGATATTTTGCCCATAGCAACATCGATGTTTTCCTTTCAACATCAATGTTTTCCTTTAAACATCGATGTTTTCCCTTCAACATCGATGTTAAAAACATCGATGATGAATTCCGTTAACATCGATGTTACGATGTTTCGCCTATAGCAACATCGATGATAAAACATCGATGTTTTCCTTTCAACATCAATGTTTTCCTTTAAACATCGATGTTACGATGTTTCGCCTATAGCAACATCGATGTTAAAACATCGATGATTTGCCTTTCAACATCGATGTTCATCGATCATCCCTACCCTATACTAACTTGTTTGATTGGCGTGGTACTGTCAAGTTCTCATCTATATTAGAGGCGGCTTGAGCCCAGCAGTGGAACCAGCGTATTTCGATTCATCATCTCATCAGCTCAGCCCATATACGTCCCACTGTTGGGCTCGGGCCTCCTCCATAATGGAAGGGTAATTGATCCACTATACCACGCTGGTCAGACGTGTTGGTATAGGGTTTTATTTCGAGTTTTCCTTCTCTCGCATAGATGTTATATGCGTTTTATATCCCTTAGTCGTCTCGTACGATCATCCACGGGTAAGTTAGGGGGTGGTGAATTGTATTCTTACTCCGTCACCACACGGACAATTCCGTATTTCGATTAATCTTTGTTTAAGGTGTTTCATTTCTATTTAGAGTAAGAATTATTTATCGCCCTTTACTAATCAGCACGAAAATGCAGGGTAGTATTTGGCGATTGCCGAAAGAAAACTATTGAATCTTTGTCGTCGAGCTATTGGATTGTCATTTTCGAAATATTTTTGGTTTGCAAATACATAACTGTTAATGACTAATTCAAAACTTAATCCTTGATCATTAAAACTTCTTTATAAACCAAAAATAATTCGAAAATAATCTATACCAATAAATAAAATTGGAGTGTCTGTTTGTAATGTCAAAATAATAGGCTTTTTTCATGCTCACACGGTTATTTGCACTATACACATGTCTAAAAACCACTTTATTTTTTTTTGTCTGTCTGTCTGTTTGTTCTGGGTAATTTTCAAAACGGCTGGACCGATTTCAAAAATTCTTTCACTGATGGAAAGCTATAATATCAGGGAGTAACCTAGGCTATATTTTATCCCGAATAACCCACGGGAACGGGAACTATGCGGGTAAAACGACAAACAGAAGCGAAGCGAGGATGGGTTGCTAGTAATCTAAATAATAAATTCATTAAAAAAAATTAAAAACTAGCTCTTATTTAAATGCTCTAAAATGAAGTAAAATTGCTTGTCAAGACCATTCAAACGAGTCCAAACTCGACGGTTTTATCTCTTTAGTTTAGGAGTTCCTATAGCCACCTTCCGACGCCATCTTGAGACCAGCTTCATGGTACCATATTATTATATTGACACCAAATTTCAACGTAATCTAACGACACGAAGTAATTCTAATTTAACTCGCAAGATTTGTCCTATACTAACAGGACAAGTTAAATAAAAGCTTTTAATTAATAGGTTATAGCTAATCTATATACAGGATGTATCAGGTTATGGGGCAACTGTTCGAGTATGTTATAGTTTAACGGTCATAGATCATAATTAGAATGTACATTACACAAAAAACAATATAACATAAAAGTTATAGTGATTTCAAAAAAATGTGTCTAAGAGTCTATGCCTTAAGTGTTACGTATTATGTAGGCGTGTATAGACAGAATACATGTAGGCATGTAAAGCTTCGACAATATAATTTCATTCATTCATACCTAGAATTGCGCAAACGCTTCAATGAGTGTAGGTAACAACGACGAGCCATCAACGGTCATCGGCCGATCAGCTGTTGTAAAGCGAAGTTTGTCTTACTTATGCGAACGTAATCATTGATTTATTCAATTTCTAATGAACATTTAACAAAGTATGAATACCTATGTTGCGTATTAAGTATCATTGACTTTATACATTTCAATCGGATTTACACGAAAAATCGATGACAAAATTGAAAACTTTACATGTCTTTAATTCCTTAACGAATCGATATTTTTCGTTCAAATTTTTTTCATGGGTGCCTACTCCCATTGCCTAGCTCCCTTTTGACCAGTTGCCCCATAACCTGATATATCCTGTATATATAGGAGAGGCGGGTTTTGCGAGCGATATATTGACTCATCACCATATCTCTGGAACCATAAGGCGTACAGACTTGAAATTTGGCGGAAATATTCCTTTCGTCGAGCAGAGGTCAGCTAAGAACGGATTTTACGAAATTCCACCTGCAAGGGGTGTTGCGGGGGCGTTAACAATAATACACATATAAAGGAACCGGGTGAGCCGAAGCTACTGAAGCTAGAAAAATGAAATTTAGACAGTAGTTTCATTTCGTGACGTAGGCACTCCATGACAATTTTTTTTTTAAATTCTACCCCTAAGGGGGTGAAACGCAACAGCAAAATTTGTATGGAAAGAAAAAAAATCTTTAGCTGCTGTCTTGAAATTAAGCACAAATACTCTTTAATAAAAATAAATAAACAGCGTTTGTCCATTTTCATCCTCTAAGGGTGTAAAATAGGTAGAAAGATGTCAGTTTACTGACTTATCACAGAGCCAAAACTACTGAAGCCAGAAACATGAACTTTTGACATTAGTTTCTTTGCGTGACGTAGAAACTTACTAAGGAAGGGTTTTTTGAAATTCAACCCCTAAGGGGTAAACCGCAGTAACAAAGTTCGTATAAGGAGCAAAAAATTTTACATTAATTTTCTTCAAATTCTCCAAAAATAATCTTTAATAAAAATAAATAAACACGTGTTTCAGCATTTTTTTATTTGCACCCTCTAAGGGTGTAATCTACATTAATATTTTAAAGAGGAAATGTTCCTTACTAATAAACTCAAAAACTCCTGGACGGATTTCGATAATCCTTTCACCATTAGAATATTACAGTATCCCGGAGTAACATAGGCTATATTTTATCCCAGTATACCTACGGGAACGGGAACTACGCGAGTAAGGTGACTGAAACCGAAGCGAAGCGTTGATTTTTTACTTTTCTATTTGGGCCATGGGGGACACCATGTAGCCGACATACAGTTGTTCCGTTGGAGCTGTGGGGACACCATATGACCTCGAACCAGGGGCAACTTTAAGCAAAATAAGGTTACAAATTTTTTTTTTTTTTTTTTTATTGCAAACGGTGGCAAACGAGCAAACAGTACACCTGATGGTAAGTGTTGCTGCCGCTCATGGACCTTTACAAGGCCGTTGCCTACCGCGAAGAAAGCGAAGGGAGTGTGAATGCGTGCATTGAGACTCGGTGATACCAAGGGCACCACCAAAACCCTCTACACGCAATCACCCTAAGGAAGTTGGGCTTCCGGCTCTCTCGCTCACCGAACGAAGCGCAGTAACAAATTGCTACTACTCAGACGTCGATTTTCTGCGAGAGCATGGTACTGCCCCGGACGGACCGGCCCGCGGCTGTAGACAGATAACTGTCGACAGTGTGGTCCTACCACTCCTAAACTTACTTATCTTAGATATTTACTAAGTGATTCATCACATTTCAAAGCCCCTAAAGCAATCATCATCATCATCATCATTTCAGCTCATATACGTCCCACTGTTGGGCCCCGAGCTTCCTTCACATTAGGAGGGAAATTCACCTTACACCATGCTCGTCAGACATGTTGGTACAGGGTTTTATTTCGAGTTTTCCTTTTCTTGCATAGATGTTATATGCATATTATATCTCTTAGTAGTCTTTTACGACATTCACGGGCAAGATATAGAGTGTTGAATTGTATTCTTACGCCTAACGTGGGACGTGTGTGGTTTGTAATGATGACGATGATGAATCCTGTGTGGTGACTGCCGGAGTAGAAATATAATTCATAATTTACCATCTTGCTCCTGGGTGTTGTAAAAGACGATTAAAGAATATACTATGCATATAACATCTGGACGCGGTCGCTGCCTTCTGTGAGGCCGTAATCTCACGGAAGGAGGCGGCGGATCGTGTGCCAATAGAGCTCCTATTCGGCGACACGTTCCGCCGCCGGCGACTCGGGCGGCGCAGGCGCGAGTATCTGCGCCTAATGCCGCCCTAGACGAGGCCGCGGGTGATCGGACCGGGGAATTGCCCGTCACCCGCAGAGAGGCTGACCGCGCGACGGCGACCGACGTCCCAGGACGTCGAGAGGTGAGGTTACCCGAAAGGGTATTCCGTCAGGCCGACCACTGACGACAAGTCACATCTGCTCCGGTGGTCGGCCCAACAACGAGGTGACGTGGGTACGGGTGGGTCATGGGCCGTCCTTTCATCGCCCCGGACGGACTGGACCGCGCGTGCGCTTACCATAGCCCACCCATAAATAAAAATGCATATAACATCTGCCAGAGAGGTAAAACTCAAAATAAAGTAGGCAAAATCTCATCAGAGCCCCTTTAAGTACGAGATCATGGGCATAGGCCCACTTCGCCCACGCTTAGCTACGCTACTACCTATACCGACCCATCTGACCGGCGTGATACAGTAGGCCAATTCGTGAAGGAGACTGAAGCCCAACAGCGGGGCGTATATGAATGATCTAAGATGATGATGATGGAATTTTCTACATAGAACTTGCCCCGACTCGAGACCGTTTGTCTGAACCTGCATTGTGGCAAGGCAATTACTCAAAAGATTACAATGCAATCTTTAATGAGTAGTTTATTAAACTTTAAAACCTACATGAGTCCCAAGCGACGATAAGGTGTGGTGACGTATTGTATTACTAACCTGTCACTACACAGGAATTTAATTTAAAAGATTCTACCTGCAGATGAAAAAGAAACATATAGGTATATTACAGAAAATTATTCTGAACGCCGATTCGAAACAGCACCATCTAGTATTTTTAACTATAACTAAAAGTAATTATAAAAATTTAAATCGCAATTCCAAACAAACATGAACTCAAGCCGGCATTTATATATATTTATACTTCTAGGAAAAAGATATTTAATAATATTATTAATACAAGATACCTGTCCAGTCACAGGAATGTTCCTCTATTTGGATAATTACCTACAAGTTTTATTTTATAGTCTATGCCTACAAGCTTAGCCTACAGTAAGTATAATTGAATAAGGTTGTTTTTTTTGTGTGTGTGTGTATAGCTGTTAGCCGCAGATGGCTTTCACAGCTTTGCCCTGACTATGGGTGACCGCTGGGGGCTCCGAACCCGGTGAAAGTAAGAATAGGATTGGGGTTTATTTCTACCTTTTATGTCAAAATATGTAAATAATGCCGGTTCCTAATTATAATAAGTATAGATAGGTGGGTATCTATGTAATATTTCGACATAGTTTGGACAGTGACTTTAAAATAGTCTTATGTCTTCTAAGCACGGCATTTCTTACATTATTTTACAATAGGTACTACGCATTTCTATGTAAGTAAGATTACGTTTCATTTCACAAGAATTTTTTTGTACATTTCACAACTTAATCAATAATGTTCCAGAACAATATAGAACATTTTGAAATCAATACAAGTGTGGAATTCTCCAGAAAACAATTAGTTACGCTATTCAACACCAGGGAGCGTCATAAAATCAGATGTCATAAACTGTTCAATGCACATTGAACATGCAACGCAGCAAACTCAAAAGTAGAGCATGTCAACATACAAGTAAAGCATGTCAACATACAAATGTGCAAAATTAGCACTGACATGATTTAAAGACACTACGTTATACTTTACACGTACGACACACTAACACAAAATGGTATATGTGTGTATTAGCAATAAGTAGTATATAAGGTGTACATTGTGTAAAATAAATCAGATTTGAATTTATTCATCTCTCAGTTACATCCCTCTCACTGCGGCCAAGACACCCTTAGCCGTCAGTTCTGATTAGTCGAGTGAGTCTGCTTGACTGGCAGTGAGAGTTACCAATCCTCCACCCAAAGCTCCATCTCACTGTGGCCAAGACACCCTTAGCCGTCAGTTCTGATTAGTCGAGTGAGTCTGCTTGACTGGCAGTGAGAATAACCAATCCTCCACCCAACATCCATCTCACATCCACCTGTCACCTTAGGTAGCACGGTGCAGGTATCCCATCATATAGGCTAGGAACTTAAGGGCTTTAGGTACTTCAAACTATAACCTTAGGTTCTTCTGTCAAACACGGCGTCAGTCCACTAGCCCAGACTACGCCCTTACATTTGGTCCTTCGAGCCGGATAAAGATTTTCCTCCCTCTAACCCCCCCGTAGGTTTGACATAACAGACATACGAATCAGTTAAGAACGGGCTGGTGTACTCAACAAAGCATCAGTTTCGGAATTGACTGAAGGACTTTTACTTACGTACTCTGTCAGAAAGCCTCTCGTTGCGGTTCGGTCACTGGCCTCCCACAAGCGGGACTCACCAGCTGATTGAGAAGTCGCACCTTCAGGGACGTGTTATAGCGAGAGCGCAGGTACGATAAGTATTGACTTAAAACATTAGTAGTAGGAAAGTTAGGGTAGGGCTATTAGGGAAGAAGACAAAAGAAGCACTATGGACATACAAGAAATAAACACAGCAATCAGGAGCCAGGAGGAAGATTATAACGAGATCAGGAGGATAATTACAAACATTAAAAAGGACTCCGTGAGCCGAAGAACACAAAAATACATTGACGAAAAAAGACAAACACTAACTACTATTTTCCAACGGGTGCAAGAGAATCACTCGAAACTGGAAAAACAAGAGATGTTATCATCTCACAAATATATCACTACAAATTACTTTGGAAATATCCAAAAACAATACAACGAGGGCTTAGCCCACCTACAAAACTATGAAGCAAGACTTCAACTTGTTCAGGCGATATATGAACCTGAAGAACAAAACACAAACGAAGAAGAAGGGAGAGGGAATCCCAAGACGTTTATACAAATGTTCAGGATATCCCAGATGTCAAAAAGGCTAATTCAGGCAAAAGAATCAGTCACTGAAAACAAACCTATATGGCATTTACAAACTACAATAAACAACTTACAAAAACGATGGCAGGATATTGAAGAAACACACATTGAATTATTATTGGAGGAGGATACATCGGGACACCTTTACTTCAAAAATAAATATTTTGAAAACACCCAAATTGAGTTCGATACTACAATGGAGATGCTGGAAGAAAAAATCCATGACAGTTCCAGCGAAAAAATAACCTTAACACAGTCGTCAGGAAAACTACCCCGTATCTCTATTCCAACTTTTACTGGGAGTTATGACTCATGGTATACTTTTCATGATTTATTCAAAAAAATTATTCATGAAGATAAAAATATTTCATTGGTAGAAAAGATGCAATATTTAAAGACAAATGTAAAAGGTGACGCAGCAAAAATTATACGTCATCTAACGATAAGTGAATCGAACTATGAAACCGCGTGGAAATTGCTTACGCAACGTTATGAAGACGAACGAATGATATCAATTAAATTCATCGATAAATTATTAGATTTACCCAAGCTAAATGTTGCGAATGCAGCGGGTTTAAGAGACATGCACGACACCATAAAAGAATGTTTGGAATCTTTAAAACATCAAGGAATTGACATTTCAACATGGGACCCTATTTTGGCTAGACTTTTGGCCAGGAAATGGGACCAACAAACTGATTCAAAATACGAGGATCAGTTACAACACCCAAACAAATTGGAATCGTTTGAAGAAATGTTACAGTTTTTAGAAAAAAGATTTAAAAGTTTAAAGTCCTACGATCAGCAAAAAATTACGTATAATCACCTGAGTAATAACTCGGTGAATCATACAATAAATAAATACCGGGGAACACTCGTACCAATAGCAGAATCATCAAAAAGTAAACATTGCTGGTACTGCAAAAGCACAGAACATAATATAAATAAATGCCCTAGTTTTAAAACCTTGAACGTGACGCAACGATATAAGGAAGTCTCAGACAAAGAAATGTGCAAACGCTGCTTAAATCATGATAAACAAATAAAATGCACGAGCGAGTTTTATACAAAATGTGAAATATGTCAACATAAAGGTCATAACACACTATTACACCGAACATTCGATTCAATTAAAAGACAACCAGAGTCTTCTGAGTATACGAAAAAGTTCACTCCTAAACCAACTATGAGTGATAAAAAACAAAACACAACGTTATCGAACTTATCAGCTACCAATTTAGAGGCAAAAAATACGGTCTTATTAGCCACAGCGCTATTACAAACCACGTCGTATGATGGAACACCACAATTATTAAGAGTATTGTGTGACCAAGGTTCAGAAGCGTCATTTTGCACGGAAGAAGTAGCACAACTGCTGTCGTATCCAAGACAAAAGGTTCGAGCCGAAATAAAAGGCATTGGAGACAACGAACCTAAGACATCGAAATATACAATTAACATAAACCTACAACCAAGGTACTCTAGTGAGTACAGACTACCTGTAACACTTATAGTACTACCAAAGCTTACAAACTCGTTACCAAGAAGTAACTTACAACAATTACAAGAGTTGGACAATGTTCTATTGGCAGACCCAACGTACAACAAAAAGGGACCTATAGACATAATTTTAGGTGCCCAAGAATATAGTAAAATACTATTACAAGGTTTTAAACGACTACAAGGCGGTATAATCGCTCAAGAAACAGAATTGGGTTGGATTTTATCCGGGTTATATCCGCAAGACACAAACGGTGGCATCAAAGTATTAAGCATGATGACTCGCACCGACGACATACAACAATTAACAAAATTTTGGGAATTAGAAGAAATTCCACGACACTATGCACTCACCAAAGATGATGAGTTGTGTGAAAATTACTATACAAATACTACAATACGAAGTTTCGACGGCACTTATACGGTACGACTGCCGTTTAAGGACGCGAACATAAAATATGGCGAGTCAAGGAAAAAAGCCGTGGCTCGACTATTACAACTAGAACGTCAGTTCGAAAAAAATGAAAATTTACGCCAACAATACAAGGAATTTATGTACGAGTACCTAAATATGGGTCATATGAGAAAAGTACCTAAACCAGAATATTACACAGGAGAGTATTATATTCCCCACCAAGCGGTAATAAAAGAAGACTCTCTTACAACAAAACTACGAGTGGTATTTGACGCTAGTAGTAAAACAAGTAGTAAAATAAGCCTTAATGAAAATTTACATAAAGGACCACGACTTCAACAAGACTTATCAAACATATTATTACGCTGGAGAACGCATAAGATTGCTTTCATGGCCGACATTATGAAAATGTACCGGTTCATAAAAATAAACCAAGAAGACTATAAATATCAAAGAATTTTATGGAGATTTTCTCCAAAAAAGGCCATTAGTGAATACGAACTAACAACGGTCACTTATGGCACAACAAGCGCGCCTTATCTGGCCGTGAGAACATTACAACAACTAGCATTAGACGAACAAGACAATTACCCTATCGCCAGTAGAGTAACGTTACAGGATTTCTATGTTGACGATATTTTGTCAGGAGAATCCCAGGAAAGCTCCGTCAAGGAATTACAAGAACAATTAATAGCAATGTTAAACAAAGGTGGTTTCCAACTACGAAAATGGTCTTCAAATAGTTCGGAATTGTTGAACAATTTAACATGCGATAAAGAAGAAAGTCGGATGCTGAAACTTCCCTTAGACGAAACAAGAAAGTCATTGGGAATTATATGGTCTCCAGGCGAAGATAAATTCTGTTTTCAAATAACTATAACAGAAAACACAAAACCCACCAAACGGTTCATTATGTCAGAGGTGGCGAAAATATTTGATCCGTTGGGCTGGTTGGCCCCCATCATCATAACACTAAAATTACTAGTACAACAACTGTGGACGTCTGGGATGGAATGGGACCAACCAGTAAATGACATAATACGAAATAAATGGACAGAAATACAAAAACAGTTAAAAAACATAGAAAATATACAAGTACCACGATGGTGTCACACGATAGACAGGACAAAGTTTGAGCTGTATGGATTCTGCGACGCCTCAGAAAAAGCATACGGGGCTGTCGTCTATAGCAGAGTAATGGTGAATAACAGTTACTACATAACATTGCTCCAAGCTAAGTCAAAAGTTGCACCGAAAAAACAAAAAACAACATTACCGCGTCTTGAGCTATGCGCCGCAGTATTATTGGCTAATTTAATAGAAAAAATAAAAAATGCTCTAAACGGTGATAACAATACCGTGATTTCATGCTGGACGGATTCTATGATCACGTTGGGATGGATAAAAGGAGATCCTGGGCGATGGCATACGTTCGTGGCCAACAGAGTGTCAGAAATTAACAGCATAATACCTAACGCTCAATGGAATCATGTCATATCGTCTGAAAACCCAGCGGACATTATATCAAGAGGATTGGAGCCAGAAAAATTAATAAACTGTTCCTTATGGTGGAACGGCCCACCATGGTTACAGACGAGTGATATACCTATTACAACAACAGCACCACAGCCAAATGAAGAAGCCAAGTACTGTTTATCAACAACAATTAATACTACGAATGAAAAGTATGACATCTGGAGTCGATTTTCTAACTACAATAAAATGATAAGAACATTAGCGTATTGCTACAGATTTATCAGCAAGCGCAAAAAGCACGAACCATTATCCTGTACGGAACTAGAAGAAACAGAGAAACGAATTCTATGCATATTGCAACAAGAAGAATTTTACGATGAAAAAGAAATTATTCGAAAGAAAAAATCACTGCAGAAAAACAGTAAATTATCCACACTAGATCCATTTATTGATAACGATGGATTATTACGAGTTGGAGGTCGAATAGAAAACGCTGACTTGCCATATAATCAAAAACATCCTATACTATTACCACGCCGACATCATATAACGTCATTAATAATACAAAACGCACACATGAAAACATTACATGGAGGAAATAAACTAACTACAGCTGTCCTACGACAAAAATACTGGATTATAGGTGGAAAACAAGTTGTCAAAGGTACACTAAAAAAGTGCGTCAAATGCGCGAGATACAGGTCCGAAACGAAAGTACAAAAAATGGGGATACTTCCAAAAGCAAGAGTCACGCAATCATATCCATTTAGTCACACTGGAGTGGATTATGCGGGACCAATACAAACAAGAACAATGAAAGGAAGAGGTCACAAGTCCTACAAATCATATATTGCTGTATTTGTATGCTTAGCAACAAAAGCAATTCATCTAGAATTAGTGGGAGATTTGACAACTGAAACATTTATTGCGGCACTGCGGAGGTTCATGGCCAGACGAGGACACGTGTCACATATGTATAGTGACAATGGCACGAACTTCGTAGGCGCAGCGAAATTTTTGGAACAAGAATTATTGCAAATAACACAGTCACCTGGATTCCAAAATACGATGACCAGTATAGGTACTCAGTGGCATTTTAATCCGCCAGCAACCCCCCATTTTGGTGGGATTTGGGAGAGCAGCGTAAAATCAGTAAAGTACCATTTACGTCGAGTAATTGGAGAATCGACATTAACGTACGAAGAAATGATAACATTTTTACATCAAATTGAAGCTTGCCTAAACTCGAGGCCGTTATGTGCACAAAGCGAAGACATCAATGATAATACAATACTAACGCCTAGTCACTTTTTAATTGGTCGGGAAGCAGTTGGAATCCCAGATCCGTTATCAAACATAAATACTGATTTAATAAATAGATGGAAACAAATTCAAAGAATGAAGAAAGATTTCTGGAAAGCCTGGTCATCTGATTATTTACATCAACTTCAACAAAGATACAAGTGGAAAGAAACTCAAGAAAATATCAAAATTGGAACCATAGTACTAATAAAAGATGAAAACATAAGTCCAAGTAAGTGGCCCTTGGCAAAAGTGGAAAGCGTTCACCCAGGAAGCGACGGGGTGATAAGAGTAGTGACACTCAAAAAATCGACAGGTTTATGTCAAAAACGATCAATACATACATTAATTCCTTTACCCGTATATCAGGAAGAATTAATGACTAACACGAATACATTAAGAAAAAATACCGAAACGCCTGTGAATAGTAACATAGCAAATAACATAAATAAAAAGTTTAAGACACTTAAGTCAGGCGTGTTACTCTATACTACATTATTATTGTGTATCGGACAAGTAACAAGTACATCAATGTTTACTATGAAACAATTAAATCCAGGCCTATATGTAGAACAAATAGGTACTTCAACAATAAACAGAGGGAGTTTTAGAATAGAAACTAATTACGAAAGGAGTGATTTGGAACTGAATTTAAATAATACAATAAAAATAACTAATCAGTTTCAAAAGTTATGCACTGACACGCAACAGTATACAAAAGACACCCATTGTGCAGAATTTTATTATCATTTGAACGAAGAGAAAGCACGATTTGAGAAGATAAAGGATTACCTTACTGGGATAAAGATTTCTAGAAGGAGACGTGGATTATTAGGACAAATGTTAACATACGTGTTCGGAGTAAACGATGAAGTATACAGAAGTATTGACTCATTGAGTAGCAATCAACAAGAACTTATAAACGCCGCCAATCATCAAACAAACATAATGATATCTACAGTATCCGCTGTAAACCAAACCGAGGAGCGGATTAAGAAAAAGTTAGAGAATTTTGAAAAGAAGTTAAATGAAGCTATAGCATTCATGTACGATAACGACGTATGGTATAAGATGGTAGACGCTAACAATGTGAAAATACAAGTAATACAAACGTATCAATTAGCGAGCAATTACATAACAGAGATTATTCACTATTACAACGGGTTACTTGAGATATACCTAAATAACGCATCGATATACACGATTTTGAGTCCTAAATACGCTAATGATATAATACAAACAACCAATCAAAAGTTACCTGGAAACTTAAGGATAATTCAGGATCAATTAATACAGACTAACATGGAAATAAATGCAACACATATAAACGTATTTGCGTACTATCCTATTCATGACATAAGAAAATATACACTAATACACATAACGGCGATTCCTCAAAAGTTGACCGGGAGTTCTTTTGAATGCTTGTCAATCCCAAGAGCATTCATAGGCTTCGACTATAACAATGAACGATACTTTGAATTAAGTAAAGACGAGTTCAAAGATTGTTTACACAAAAAATCGGAGTTTGTTTGCTATCCCGTGGCTGTTAAGAACATGCAATTGAACAAGAATTGCATTGTTGACCAGCTATTCAGCAACAATAATAACACTAAATCACAATGCACATCAAGAAGATACAACATTCAATCTACAATTCTATGGAAACAACTTTACATGCAGAATACGTGGATGTTTATCACTACAAAAACACAATCAGCTTCGATAATATGTGATGGACAAAGACAAGAAATTAACCTAGAGGATATAGGAGTACTACACATTTCAGAAAGCTGTGTAGTAAAGACGTTGAACAACATTCTTGCAGCTAAACGAATAACAACAACAACTGTGCAAGCATCATATTTTAAAAGGAGTAATTTTACTCTAGACACACAAGTAGTCCAATCAGAGATACCAGACATACCGAAGGAGGAAGTATTAGATAGCTCCACCAGTATATTTGACCACTTAGCCGCTTCAGAAGCAAAGCTAAAAACAAGATTAGATAACACAATATGGAGGCGAATAGAGTCTCATTCCTATGTGGTTAGCACCGTGACATCTCTTTCTTTAATAGTATTAGCTTGTCTTTTAATTTATTTCAGACCACTCAAACAATGTCGAGATAGACTTACGAGAAGACAAAACAAGGAGACAACTACAACACAAGCCACAGAGACAGACAAACAGCGGGCAGCTCCACCACAACCACGGCCACGGTATGGGAAACCTCGTCCCCAGACTACAGTCCAAACACCACAAACGACGGAAGGACACATTGGACCATATGAGGTTATCGAATTATACGACTTGCAGTCGTGTTCCTGAGAGACCCCAGAATGTTCAATGCACATTGAACATGCAACGCAGCAAACTCAAAAGTAGAGCATGTCAACATACAAGTAAAGCATGTCAACATACAAATGTGCAAAATTAGCACTGACATGATTTAAAGACACTACGTTATACTTTACACGTACGACACACTAACACAAAATGGTATATGTGTGTATTAGCAATAAGTAGTATATAAGGTGTACATTGTGTAAAATAAATCAGATTTGAATTTATTCATCTCTCAGTTACATCCCTCTCACTGCGGCCAAGACACCCTTAGCCGTCAGTTCTGATTAGTCGAGTGAGTCTGCTTGACTGGCAGTGAGAGTTACCAATCCTCCACCCAAAGCTCCATCTCACTGTGGCCAAGACACCCTTAGCCGTCAGTTCTGATTAGTCGAGTGAGTCTGCTTGACTGGCAGTGAGAATAACCAATCCTCCACCCAACATCCATCTCACATCCACCTGTCACCTTAGGTAGCACGGTGCAGGTATCCCATCATATAGGCTAGGAACTTAAGGGCTTTAGGTACTTCAAACTATAACCTTAGGTTCTTCTGTCAAACACGGCGTCAGTCCACTAGCCCAGACTACGCCCTTACATAAACCTTTCATATGACGCTCAATTTACAACTTAATTCATAATTCAATCTTTCAATAATACGAAATAGTAGCACTTTATTTTCTTTTGATTACTTTCATCTACTTTATTATAATGCTGTCAGATATAACGTATTTACACGGCATGGTGGTGTGCTGATAATACATATCCCATTAAACTCACTCTCACGGGTGTTGTTTATAACGCCTAATGTCTCTTCTAAAGTATCGGTCCATCTGCTACTAGTGTCATGAAGAATCTACTTATGCTTATGCAGAAATTATTGTTCTTAGCCATGTAGGTAATATTCCAATGCAAAATTAAATGAAATGAAAAAATGCCTACTTAAAATATTAAAAACGTCATTTGAATAGATTTAGGTATAAACTCTTTAATGTAGTCATAATGTATAGTACAAACTAGTGATATAGAATAGATAATTATAGATGGTCATTTACAGTTTATAAAAATGTTGTAACAATATGAAATTAGATATTTACAAATTGTTGCAAACATCTGTAGGACTGAATTTTCGAGAAAGATATTCGAGAAGTTTCTATTCATTGCTAGATGGCGGTGTATGAATGTAAATATAAGCGCGTCATCAGTTGTTTATTCATTCAGTTGAATTTGAGAATCCACAGAGTGTGTAGTGAGAAAACTTTGTAATTTTCGTGAATTTCTATTCTAATTTAAAACGTGAAAATGTCAATGTATCCATTTTTTTTCGAGTACGAAAGGCCTAGACAACGTCGCCTGCTCGATCAACACTTTGGCCTAGGATTAACACCACAGGATTACCTGACCGTGATTGCTGTTCCTAAAGCGTCCCGTGATTATTATAGACCCTGGAGAAATCTTGAAGCGTCTGCCCAAGACGTCGGCTCTACTATCAAAGAAGATAAAAATAAATTTCAAATAAATTTAGACGTCCAGCATTTTGCACCTGAAGAAATTTCAGTGAAAGCTGTCGATGGTTATTTAGTAATTGAAGCCAAGCACGAAGAGAAGCAGGATGAACATGGTTATATATCAAGGAGTTTTACTAGAAGATACGCTCTTCCTGAAGGTGTAGATGCCGATTCCGTGATGTCCAAACTGTCATCTGACGGCGTTCTATCAGTTACCGCACCATTGAAACCACCTCCAAAACAATCTAATGAAAGAATTGTGCCCATCATCCACACTGGCCCGGTGAAGAAACAAATAGAAGATAAGCCTGGAGAGGAACAGGATTAAAATACCACAGGATACTCGCTTTCTATCTAGGTACTCTCTCTACCTACCTACCACCTAATTTTTTTTATACCATGAACATTCCGTAACATATTTTTAACTGGGTTGTGATTCTTTAATTTATTAATAAATGATTTTCTAGTCATGATTTGTAGTTTTTATTACCGTCAAAATACATCACTACATATACAAATTACATTACTACATAATACATTATACAATAGGTAAAATTTGATTTATCATCTCGGCCCATATGCGTCCCACTGCTGGGCTGGGGCCTCCTCCGTTATGGGAGAGAATATGACCTGTGATATCAATATACCATGCTGGTCAGAGTGTTGGCATAAGGCTTCATTTCGAGTTTTCCTTTTGTTGCATAGATGGAATATGCGTATATCCCTCCATCGACTTTTACAACATCCACAGACAAGATACGGAGTGGTGAAATGTATTTTTACTTCCTTACCACATGGAATGGCAACCCTAGTTATAGTTTATTGACTTTACTGTGACTGCGTGTAAGTAAAAAATAGCGAATGAATATCAACTTCATAACCAAAGTTCTAATTGTACTATATTTGACGCCATCTATCGACAAAAATATCCTTTGAAGGAATAGAATGTGGTTAAAAAGTAATTACAACTTACGATACGTTATTTGATCTAGGTGACGATGGTCTAATTTAAATTGTAGGTATATAATTTTGCAATAATTCCTAAACAAATATTTAGTTGTGTATGAAATTTTAAACTAATCAAAATATATGTAAAACAATACAGCTTTGAGAAAATGTCAACAGTAATATTAAGTTGCACTGTAACGTATCATAATAATATGTCAGATTTACAGTAGGTGGCGCTATAATAAATTTTTCGATTGAGACTAAGCAGCCGTATTCTTAAACCTTTATGTTCGGGATAGAAAAATATTTAATGCTGGCTACTATTAGTAGTAGTAGTTTTACTATTAATAGTAACCTGAAGAAAGAGTTTTCTGTTCAGTAGCCTATTAAAAAGAAAACCCATTCTTCAGGTTGTATGACAGACACAAATAATGAGGATCGCCACTTGAATCTACATTCCAACTAAAAGCACAGGAGAACCAGGACCACAGCTAGGCAGCTGCCTACAGTGTAGAAAGTGCTATTCTTAAATCTCGTTTAAAAAGGTGTTTAAGTTAAAGCGCCTGCATGAAAATATATCGCACAAGAAGTCACCGTACATACTTCGGGTACTTACAATTAGTCAAGGATGTAATTTTAATTTTTCATTCACTCTTTGTCCCTAATGTGCTTTACTTATACAGTTGCAATATACTCAATGGAACTTACAAAGTTTTTTTATTTTAATATTACAAACTTGTCCGTGTAGTGACGGAGTAAGATGTCCGTGTGGTGACGGAGTAAGAATACAATTCACCACTCCCATCTTGCCCGTGGATGTCGTAAAAGACGACTATGGGATATAATAAGCACATAACATCTGTGCAAGAGAAGGAAAACTCGAAACGAAACCCTATACCAACACGTCTGACCAGCGTGGAATAGTAGGTCAATTTCCCTCCCATAGTGGAGGAGGCCCGAGCCCAACAGTGGGAGGTGTAGTATGGGTTGAGGTGATGATGATGATTACAAACTTAAAAACCCCAACATCTCATAGAGCTCGGGCAACTCAGCGGCAGATAATAGGCATGATGACTAATTTTGAAAAACTGTTTTATAATGTTCTTAAATAACTACTATTATCAAAAAATATATTATTTTTGCAATAAGTACGGTTTCTTTAGAAATAAAAGCTATTTTAATTAAATGCATTTAAATTAGTGCCAAAACGGTGCCTAGTGTCATGGCGTCTGCTTGTGACGTCACGTCTATTCACTTGAGTTGTAAACGTAAGGGAGTTAAAGCAAAAAATCTGATATATTTTATTTAGACATGAATTCGAAAGTCTTTAAGTGATGTGCGGTTCCTCAATGTGTTAATACATCAATAAAAACTCCTAACAAACTGTTTGTTTATGTGCCACACAATAAAACAATAAGATATAAGTGGCTTAATCTTGCACAGCGAGATCCAAAAGCCATAAATTTATATAAATAAATATAAAAAAATAAATAGGAGACTATTTATTTCTGTGAAGATCATTTTGACGTAATTACTTTATATCGTATATTTTATTTGGTATGTGACTTTATTTAACTGCAGTTTAATACCAAGTTTACAAAAGCATTATTTAAATAACATAATCTCTAACATCTCAAGCGGTATTATTTTTAAATAAATTTTAAATTAGATGTTAGAAGATTATTAATCAATATTTTACTTGCATCGTAGTTTTGACATTTCTAAATTCTGCTGAACAGAAGTTTTTGTTTGATGCTAGGTACTCTCTCCCAGCATTAACAAATCAACTCTAGGCAAATTAGAGCTGTTTGCGTCGATGAATCCTTCTTTCATGACTTACATTTTTAGTAAGAACACAAAAGTAAGCAAGAGATCGATAAAAATCACGAAATACTCTTTAAATGCAAGTTAAAACAATTAATAAGTGTAACGATCGTAGAATTTCGTACAGAATTTGCGATGATAACGACAGGTGTACATAGGAGTGACGTAACTCAATTTGATTGGTGTTTAGCTGAGCATGGTGGACTAGTGTATTTTGCAGTTTTATTTTATTAAATAAATTAATAATCGTATCTTATAAAAGAGAATAAATATTCATTTCAAGATATATTCTTTGTGTTACAGTAGATAAACATATTATTTTAGTGATTTTTGCTTACTGTCATCATGCCTATTCTAGATGCTTCTTTTTTGTTGCTGTTAATGGTAAAAAAGCAAACAGTACATCTATTGGTATGTGCTGGTTCCCCTCGCGGATCTTTGCTAGGTCACTGCCTATTTTTTATTAGATATAATAAGATATACCTACGTAATATGATTTATTTATGAAATTGAAATAATATTATTATGATTGCGACTAAAAGTGACACGATGTATAGTAACTGTTATAGGTATTGATTTTTAAAAGACAAAATAATTAAAGATAAAGAATGAAAATAGATGTATTAATGTAATTGATAATATAGTTTTGTTATAATTTAAACTGTCTTATAATAAATGGCGATTAAAAAATTCCTACACAAGTAGGTAATAAAAATAACGACGTTAATTTTTAAAAATAATTATGGTACATGTCGACGGCTTCGGTAAATCGTACAGTCTTTATACAGATTAATCCATTTAGCTACAGATAATAAATAATACACAAAATAATCACATACAAATTTTATTTATTTAAGTAACACATAACATTTTACTGGAATTTTGGCGGGGACGTGAAAATATCAGGACTCGTCTCTTTCATTACGTAGGTACTTATAGTGTTGTTGAATAATTTTTTTAGTATTTAATTTAATTTTATACAAGGAAAGTGCTAAAGTCCGGTGAATATTATATAACAGTAGTTTATATGCATTTTCATGTTTTGTTAAAATGACCACGGGAATTTAATTTTGTTGTGAGCGCACATTTAATGGTCCCCTTACTGACATATAGGTATTATGAACAAGCTACTTAATACTCAGAATTGAAACTACGATCCATGGTCAGGAATAAACATTATTAAAAAACGGCTTTCACCTGGTCTTTGATTCTTAATCAGCTCCAGTCGATATTGATCACCCTGTTCTCGCCATATTCTTCAAAGGACATGATATCTTCAAATTTGATTGTTTATAAGACCAAGTACAATTTGGATTTACGTTATCAGGCAGATCTTCAATTAGTGCTAACCCACGGGGTCCTTCAATTATCATTTTCCCTTCACCTGCCTTAACAACGATCTCATTCTCCTTCGTCGGGCATAAACCCCCCTACAAATTTGTCATTTACATTTTCTTTCTATCTTCACTAGTTTAGCATATAAACGCGAGTTACTGCTATTTTTATAAAAATTCAGCTTAAATGATATTTTTCGTCGAACTCGTTGGAGTTACAAACTCGACGCAATGGACTTTTTTGTAGGATATTATACCTATAACAAGAATCCATGAGTCAAAAATCCCAAGCAAATTTTTTCTGGGTGAGCGGAAGGGAAAACATAAAAAATAATTTTTAATGATATTCTAATGGATAAAATTCAAAATTCTCTAGCAATGGGTTAAAATTCGAATTCAGGGCTCGCAATATGCTCAAAAATTTTGTTTTTCTATACATTACAAGATTTTCAGCCGGGACTTGAAGAAAAAAAATGTTGCCCAAAAATGAAGCACCCTAATATACATATAGATATTTAAATAAAAATCTTATTTTGACCTCAAATTGTGTAATCTTAAAAAACTTTGTCAAGAGGTTTATCCTTATTTATTGTTTACGTTTTCGTATCTATATTGATATTATAAAGAGGAAAGATTTGTATTTTTATTTATTTATAGGGAAACTGAATGTAAAATGGTATATTTAAGGAAAAACTATTCGTAATCAACCAAATATAGCTTTAATATACAAACTTTTTATATAACATACTATACTAGTAATCAATCTACAATAGTTATAAATCACAATTTAATCAAATCAAAGAATTCGAAGATGATTACTAAAATACCCAATTTAATATGTAGAATGTAAGAATAAGCATTCAAAATTGATGATAGCCGCTCTTTATGTGAATTTTAAGGTCTTCACGTGAATAATTTTAACGAATGAAATACCACCCTTAACTTTTTTATTACTATTTTTTAATCTAAACATCAGTTTTAGTACTAATAATTAAGAGTGTAGTCGTCTTTCGTATTTATTACGTTACTAGCAGTGCCCTGCAGTTTTACCCGCATATTTCCCTCTCCAATGGGAATATCGGGATAAATTATAGCCTATATGTTATTCTGATATGTAAGCTGTATTATTGTGATTTAAATCAATTTCATCAAAATCCATTCAGTAGTTTTTGCGTGAAAGAGCAACAAACATCCTCACAAACCTTCGCGTTTATAATATTAGTAGGATTAAATGGGTTTGTATTAATTATTATTCCAATATTAAGGGCATATCAATAGTTACTACTTATAAATAATAGGTATTTTGGACCACAATGTATTTACGGTGTGGCGGCCGTGGAGCAACGGGGTAGGGAGCGGTGCGTTAAAATCTTGACGCGAACGTCCCTGAGCGAGTGGCAGCCGCACTTATAAGCGTAAATAAACAGTACACTGAGATATGGAGGTAACGGCGAAGCAAGCGAAGGTAAACTCGAAATGAGACCCTATACCTACAGACATGACCAGCTTGGTATAGCAGGTCAAATTCCCTTCCACAATGGAGGAGGCCTGAGCCCAACAGTGGGACGTTTATGGGCTAAGATAATGATGGTAATGAAACGAATCCATTAGAAAATAAAAAAGGTACATAGAGACGTCGACAACAGCAATGGAGCATGTAAAATTACAATACAATTTAAGTATATATTAATTTACGCGCTAGTACGAAACAAGACCAAGTTCATATGTTAAGTGATGCATATGTTCACAGGGTACAATTACTTATTTGCTTACCATATGCTATTATTTTCCGTGTGGTGACGGAGTAAGAATACAACCACCACTCCCTATCTTGCCCGTGGATGTCGTAAAAGACGACTATGGGATATGTAAATAATATGCACATAACATTTATGCAAGAGAAGGAAAACTCGAAATGAAACCCTATACCAACATGTCTGACCAGCATGGTATAATAGATCAAATTTCCTCCCATTATGGAGGAGCCCCGAGCCCAGCAGTGGGACGTATGTGGGCTGCGATGATAATGACGACTGAATGATCAATTCACTTGAATACTGTAGTGATATAAGATATCACTGCAGATTATTATCACACTTTCATTCAGCAACGGTTTTAAAATGATAAATTTATCAGGATTCCGTGGTGTGTTGATAGATGGCACTAGGTCATCTGATAAAACTAATTATATTCAATATAAGTTACACATCCTCGCTACTATATGGCATTCGTGATAACATGAATCAACTATTCAAACCAATTAGTATTTGTTATATAATTATGTAGGATACGGATAGTACGGATGTAGATATTTATATGTAGGATACGGATTGAGAAAGCACACAATGTCATATCATCTTATTATTTTATAGAATACAGAATTCCATCGCTAAGTGTAATTCACAATAACATTTGTTTATGGATCGGTTTTGTTTAGGGTTGGCTAACTGGCCAATAGGATGCTTTCTTTGCTGAAAGGAGAATGACGCCATCTTTGACACGAAGCGTGGTGCAAATCTCTCTCTTGGCTCCTGTCATCGAGCAAGGTCGGACGTGCCTCCGCTGGGAGCGCTGGGAGCCCGCGCGCCAGCGCGCGGGTCTCGTCCCAACTTCCTGTCCCTGTCCCTGTTCTCGTAACAGCCCTGCTTACAACATTGCTGCTGAGTTGCTTTCCTTTCGCGTTGTGACAGCAGCCATCTTCAGGATGACATCATAACCGGTGAGTCAATCCATTCTGCTATTTCATTGGTTTCATGCTACGTCATGGCCAGCCTAGATGCGTCAGCTGCGCTGCCGAGCACCCCAGCATGATGCCTGACCTTTCCGCTTGCATGCATTGAGGCGCAAGTTAGATTACCAGTCTCGGTGGCAGTGGCGGACTAAGCCCGTCAGAGGCCGGGGGCGGCACAACTGAATGAGGCCCCCACAACTTTAAAAAAAATTAGTTTTACAAGTTTTTTATTCATTTTTTATTCAGTTCATATATGTATGTATAAAAAAGTGTTTATGTTTATTTCGTTAAAACCTGGCAAGTGAAATTTAAATGAGACTTAAATTATTTAGGCTAACTAAACATTACATACAATACCTATACCTACAATATGGATTGGATATGGGTGAGGAAAATTATATACGAATCGACCGACAAAAAAAAATTGATGTAATAAAAAGATAGTTTTTTTATTATTTTTGTAGTGTTTTATACCTAAGTATGTGTTTTTGTGCCTTCAATTTACTGAACTCCTCAATAACTTCAATGAAATCGATTTCTTTTGAAATTTTTCATTCTATTAAAAGCAGGGCTAGATTAACCAGTCGCTCTTGACCCGTTGTAGATCGAAGATAATTTTTAATTAGTTTAACTCATTAACGACCGAAAATCATATGTTTTTTTCATCATTTAACAGCACGTTCCCACTTGTCGGGTGTCGGATCCGTATATTAATCGGATGTTATAGTGGCAGAGCATTTTATATGAAGCTATTCACACTTATCGGAAACCGATGTTGTGTCGGCCCCGACAAGAAATGTCGGGTGTTTTGCCAGCCCTCTACACCCGGAAAAAAATCGTGTCGGATCTCGCTCGCCTATGATTAAGAATGGCGCTGTTCACATTTGTCTGATATCGGGGCGGATAACTCTCTCCCCTCTACCCCTCGTTCCGTCCGTGATAGACCGTCGCTGCGATCGCGCACACATATGTTATTAGGGCTTATGTGAAATGAGTGGACTGTATGTTTAGAATAAAGTATAATAATAAAGTAAAATAAAGCAGTTGTTGTGTTTTTATAGTACGCACGTTTGGTGATTCATAATAATGGAAACAAATATCAACCCCAAAGAATTGATCACACTTGTACAGGAAAGAGGTGGGGTTCGAGTGAAATTGAGCAATCGCGGGTTTTTGGGGCCACTGATCTCGATTCTGTTCTCAGAATAACAGATCCAACATTAAGCGTCACGTTTTTATTTTATTTTTAGCGCAAACCAGAGACAACGATGTGAACGTGGTAAATTTTGAGGGCAGAATCATAATCAGTGATTTCTAAAACCCCGAGTGCTCAATTTCACCCAATTCAAATAAGTTTTTATATATCTCGTCGGCTATATTGGATCCGCCATCTTGAATTTTCAAATTTTGAGGGCAGTATCGTAATTGCCGACCTCGAAAACCCCTGAGTGCTCAATTTCATTCTCTTCAAAAAATATTTTAGATTACTGGTCGGCCATATTGGATCCGCCATCTTGAACTTACAAATCTTGAGTGCAGTTTCGTAATCAGCGACCTCATATATCCCCGAGTGCCCAATTTCACCCAATTAAAATATTTTTTTGATTTTCGTTTGGCCATATTGGATCCGCCATCATGAATATTCAAATTTTAATGGCAGAATCGTAATCAGCGACCTAAAAAACTCCGCAATACCAATTATCGTGGTGATCCAATTTTTTTCTATTTTACTTTCTTAATTTAAAAATTCATTGTTCAACTACAGCTATTTAGTGCACTCATGGTTGAAAAAAAAAGATCATTCGGCGTTCTACGAGAAAAAAAAAACATGGAAAAAATGTCTTCGATTTTTAGTGATTTCTTTTTTATTTAATAGCCTTTTTATACACTATGGCGGCGCCACTTGTTCTAACGACAATTGATTTAAACTGTGATCTTTGTTAGTCATGATTACAAATACAGTATTTATTATTACAAGCCCTTTTTCCATGTTTAAAAGACTTTCCGTGATGAGAAACAACATAATAGAAATATACAATTAAAAATAATTGATAAAGACTTAAAAATGAGACACACATATTAACTTTATTTTGTTTTAATATATTTGTGCCAATAATCTAACACACGCATTCACACTCCCTTCATTTTCTTCGCGGTAGGCAGCGGCCTTGTAAAGGTCCATGAGCGGCAGCAACATTTACCATCAGGTGTACTGTTTGCTTGTTTGCCACTGCTTGCAATAAAAAAAAAAATATTCAAGTGAATTGACCACAAGAGAATATCCTTACTAATATTATAAATGCGAAAGTAAGTTTGTTTGTTTATTTATTTGTTTGTTACGCTTTTACGCTTAAACCACCTAACCGATTTCAAAAATTCCATCACCAATGGATAGCTATAATATCAGGGAGTAACATAGGCTATATGTTATCCCGGTATTCCCATGGGAACGGGAACTATGCGGGTAAGACGACTGAAACCGAAGCGAAGCGAGGGCGGGTTACTAGACGGAATAAATGATTCGATTGGACTGAAAGGGGTATATATTTAAGTAATTGTGATAAGAACGTTGACGTCGCGACTTGTATTTTGACGGTCGGTCTTATTATAAAAAAAATACAAATTTATTTTAAAATTAATATCCATACTAATATTATAAATGCGAAAGTAAGGATGTTTGTTTGTTTGTTTATTTGTTTGTTTGTTTGTAACGCTTTCATGTTTAAACCACCGAACCGATTTCAAAAATTCTTTCACCAATGGAAAGCTATAATATCAGGGAGTAAAATAGGCTATATTTTATCCCAGTACTCCCACGGGAACGGGAACTACGCGAGTAAGGCGACTGAAACCGAAGCGAAGCGAGGGCGGGTTGCTAGTAATGATATAAAGAAAGTTACAAATTACTATTACGAATGCTGGTACTAGAGTGATATTAAATTAACAATACATAATTACATTGATTTCTAAAACAATGGAATATTGCGAGCGTGTTCCTGGTATCTGGACTGCAGCGTCATCGAAACGAGTTGCTACAGTGAGGTAACTCGCGTCGCAATAACATTTTATATTGCATTTGCCAAATGGTGATGGAGTAAGAATATCATTCATCACACCTCTTGTAAAAGACGATTTAGGAGTAAGTTATGCCTACATGGTAGTCCGGGGTAGTACCACACTTTTTTACTGCACTTCGTTTGGAGAACGGGAGAGCCGGCAATCCATCTTTTTTTCGAGGGTTTGCGTATGGTAGGTTTTAGTGATCTCTTTTGTATCACCGAACTTCATTGCATGCAATCACACTTCCTAGACTTTGTCATAGAAAGTAGCGGCCTGGCAAAGGTCCAGGAGCGGCAGTACCACTTACCATCAGGTGTGCTGTTTGCTCGTTTGCCATCTACAGCAATAAAAAATAATAACATTAATGCAGGAAAAGGAAATCTCGAAATAAATCTTATACCAACCCGTCTGATCAGCGCGGTTAAGTAAGTCAATCTCGTTCCTAATAGGGAGGAAGCTCAAACCCAGCTATGGGACGTATGAGCTTTGATGACGACGATAACTCTCTTTGAAAACTAATGACAACGACAAATCATTTATTATGTATAAACCCCGCGGGGGCACTTGCATATTGTCATTTTTTTACATTTTCTTAAAATTACCACAGGATCGAAATGCGCACCAAGAAGATCTGGCAAGAAACTCAGCGGGAATGTCTACTTTTTAATTTTCTAATTTCACTTAAATTACATCTTACAACATGTTTGTTAATAGCTCCAATGTGATGCTATTCGAAATATTATAAAAAACAATTCACAAATATAATAATAATCACAAATATAATAAGAAGATTATGGCTGGACCAGGTCCCGCAAGCGGCACCCGATCACGAGTTAACCAATACAGCAACCATCACTCCCCTCAACCATAATGGAGGGAAGGGAGTGACTCGCTCCTCGTAGCTACCGCAAGTAGATCCTTCAGTGAGCATGACCAATGAGTACCATGTCAAATGAGTTAATACAGTGAGCATGACCAATGAGTACCATGTCAAATGAGTTAATACAGTGAGCATGACCAATGAGTACCAAGTCAAATGAGTTAATACAGTGAGCATGACCAATGAGTACCATGACAAATGAGTTAATACAGTGAGCATGACCAATGAGTACCATGTCAAATGAGTTAATACAGTGAGCATGACCAATGAGTACCATGTCAAATGAGTTAATACAGTAAGCATGACCAACGAGTACCATGACAAATGAGTTAATACAGTTTCTTTAGAATTTGCCTTCTCTTGGACTGATGTTATCTCCCTTAGTCATCTTACACAATTATTTGCGGGCATAAAAAGTATGGTGATCCTTGTGTTCTTACTCCTTGACTATAGAGGCGAAGCTCACACAACCACTGTAATTTTGATTGCAATAGGATATGCATAAGCAAATAAAATACAATATAATCACATAAACACTATATTTATATAAGGAATTTCTACAATTTATTAGTCTGTAATATTACCTCATCTTTTGAAATAATATTGCACACTTCATCAGCAGTTTCAGACAATATTGGATGCTCCGACGCATCACTATTATTTGAAGGGACACACTATCTTCAGGATTGAGTTATCATAAGACCAACAGCAATTCGGATTCACTGTATCAGGGAGCATCAAATCAGTAAAGAACAAATTGTAAGTGCCTCCTGGAAGTGGGTGGTATGCTTTAATTATTATTATACCTTCATGAGGTTCGACTGTGATGTCTTTCTTCTCATAACCTGATATTAGTAAGCTCAATTTATACTCATTACCTTCAATTGTATTTTGAGGTGTGCTGCGTTTATTTCTATCAACTGTCATGTCTTTCATGTTTCTTCTTAAATTGGACATATCGTTTGACAGGCGTTCATTTATATCAGCCGTCATCTCGTCGATGTTTCTTCTTAGATTGGACATATCATTTGAAAGGCGTTTATTTAGATCAGCCGTCATCTCGTCGATGCTTCTCATTAGGTTGGACATATCGTTTGAGAATTTGTTTTGGTTGAATTCATTTGCGCTGAACGGCCATTGGCTGTCGTCAGACTCGAGCATGTTGTGAACTGAGTCCGGTGTAGATGGTTCCAGAAGACCATCATAGGTCGAATGGTAAAATTGTGGAGCAGCCAGAGCGCTTGCCACAAAACCGAGGAGCAGTAGACCAAACATGTTGTCGATATATTTTGTAACTGAATGAAGACGAATGTCGAAAATTGTTTTATATACAGCTAAAGCACGTCATATAGAGAGCATAGGTCATCGTTATCAATATTCTGAAGGAGCGAATTTCGTTATCACTTCTCTTATCGACTTAATTACTATATTTGTGAACTAAGTTGTTAACTTGTCGATGTCTGGAGCTGGACCATAGAGTTATATATATATATATATATATATATATATATATATATATATATATATATATATATATATATATATATATATATATATATATATATATATATATATATATATATATATATATAGAGAAGCTATCCCGAATAAATATTTTGTTCCATTTTGATAACAGTTATTAATTACACTAAAGTTCACTGCAGCGCTGAAACAATAAATAGTAGTCTATCCCAAACATTGAAGCACACAGCGCTAGATCGTTTTAAAGCTGTGTAACGTGTTGTTATTATAGTAACAACACGTTACAGGCACACTGAAGTAAGGTGTACGGATTGCAGTACAGTTCAGTCGAACAAAACAAATGTTCGGATCGCGAAATCTAGTACGTAGAACATATATATCGATGAGCTGGACACATTTTTTTGTTATTAAATATAAGACTCTGCACGAAGGCAATAGGTAATCGTTGAATTTCGAGGGAGTTTACAAACATAAATTAATGGACACAAATTATACTGTTGCTACACAACACAGCACAAACATACAAATTATGATGTGGCTCAACGCATTTGGAGACTGCAATCGACGAATCGATGGTCTGGAGACCAAACAGGTAACCGATGCACCTGATAACACACTAGTTAGCCAGCTGCAGCATACCATATCACGATTGCAGTACGAGCTTAATGACAAAGACCAGGAGGCACTCAGCACTGATCTCGAAATTTCTAATCTGCCGGAAGTGCCAGGGAAGAACCTACTACATACTGTTGGATTAGTCGCATCAAAGCTGGGTGTGACACTTGAAGAGCGGGATATAGTGTTCGTGCAACGAATGGGTCCACGCGTGGACCCAGCGGTGGGAGCGAGTGCGGCGCGAGCGCGGCGGATTGTAGTCAGGCTCGCGCGGCGTACGCTGCGGGATGTCGTGCTGCAGAATGAGCGTGTGCTTCGCGGCGCTAACACGGCGGATTTAGGCCTGCCCACTCCGCCACGATGGTTTTACGTCAATGAGCTCACAAGATTTAATAAACAATTATTTTACCGCGTGCGCGAGGTTGCCGGGCGACTAGGATGGAGGTACACTTGGACCAAATTTGATCGTATCCTAACGAAGCAAAGTGATGGTAAACCAGCCCATTGCATTCGTGCGGATGAAGACTTCGTCCGTGTTTTTGGAAGTGACGTCGTTAGCAATAAGAAAAATTAACTTATCATGGCTTTCATTGAATTATACTAAATACATGTGCTATATTTTTAAAATTAAAATTAGTGTTGTATGGATTGTTAGCTATAGTCATCTTATATTAATGTACATAACACGGCACTTTACAATCCTAGCTAATGTATTATTCACCACAAAACGTTTATATTATCTTTTGGCTGCAGTTCCTTTGGTTATTTTAATAATATTATACATATTTTTTGAATATATTCATCTAGATTACTATAAATTATTCATCATCATCATCATCATTTCAGCCTATTGCCGTCCACTGCTGGACGTAGGCCTCCCTCATATTGCGCCACAATATGCGGTCCTGTGCCGCCTGCATCCAACGACGCCCAGCAACTTTCACTAGGTCGTCGGTCCACCTAGTGGGGGGGCGTCCTACACTGCGTCGTCCGATGCGTGGTCGCCACTCGAGAACCTTTCTTCCCCAGCGGTTGTCGGTTCGTCGAGCGATGTGGCCTGCCCATTGCCACTTCAGCGTGCTAATTCTTCGTGCTATGTCGGTTACACCCGTTCTTCTGCGGATTTCTGTATTCCGGATAAATTATTATATACTTATATTTATATTGTTTGTTATTATAACAATAATTATATTATAATTGAATTATTAATGTCACAAATCAATGGTTATATTGAAACATTAACTATTTACATTCTTCTTTATTATAGTCCTTACAATGCATAAAACAGAAAGATTTAAAATTTGGTATTTTAATGCGGGATCACTCGGTACACGACATGAGGAGTTCATTGTAGCTATGGAGAACATCGATGTTGACATTATGGCGATCAATGAGACATTGCTCAGAGAGGGCCAGGAGGGTCGCGCGCCGTCGTTGGCCAACTATCGACTGCGTCACGTACCGCGCCCTGCTGGGGTGCGCGGGGGCCGCGGTGGAGGCGTGGGCTTCTATGTGCGACGAGGCCTCCGCGTTCGTACGATACAGCACCCAGACGCGCCGCTCATTGAACAGATGTGGCTGCGGTTCAGTATCAATGCGTGTTCCATTATTATTGGTACAGCTTACAGGCCACTATGGCTGGATGTAAAGAATTTTATAGGTGCAATTACGGAGTCGCTGGCCTCGTTTCCAAATGTCGATAAAATTATTATTCTTGGTGATTTTAATATCAACATGCTTGACCAATTAGACAATAAAACAAAGCTTCTTTCTCAAGCAATTACTTGAATACTTTGGTTTGAAACAAATTATCGAAGAACCAACCCACTTTACGGATCACAGTGAGACGCTTCTAGATGTTGTGTGCACCGATGCTCACGTAAGCACAGTGATAGTTTCACATATCCCTGAGCTAAGTCATCATGCAATGATATCTGTACAATTTAATTTTAAAATTAATAAGCCTATACCGCGCTGGGTTAGCTATCGACCATTAAAAGATATTTTAATTGATATTTTTAACAATGATCTAAATAGTATTGATTGGGACGACATTGAGAAATTAGAGAATGTGGATAATATGGTAGATCTTTTTAATATGCATATACTAACTTTATTTGATTTACATGCACCCTACAAAAAATTTTTACTAAAAAACAAATCTCATCCCTGGATTATCGACACAGTCAAGTTAATGATGAATCTGAGAGACATTGCCCATACTCGTTTCAAATCTAATAGATGCGAATGTCTTGATAACTCCTACAAAGAGCTTAAGTACTTTGTCCGAGCTGCAATTGAGCGCGAGAAGCAGGCTTACTTCAACTCGTATTTTAACAAGAATATTGACCAACCTAAACGCCTATGGAAGAACCTAAAAACAACAATTTCTTTAAATAAGAAATCAGAGCACGAGTTACCAAGCTTCTGTGACGATCCCGAATCACTTAATGATCATTTCCTGGACGTACCCGGTAAGAATTCCGTGACAATAGCAGACTTAACCTATTTTGAATTCAATCGTTTCAGTATGAATAAATTTCAGCTTCGAATAGTGGCGGAGGTGGATGTGTTAAATATCTTGCATAGTCTCAAATCGAATGCCCTGGGTTCCGATTATATTTCGTTGAACATGCTGATGATGACACTTCCTAATTCTCTCTCAGCAATAACATCCATCACTAACAGGTCATTCTTGACTTCCACGTTTCCTACGCAGTGGAAAATGGCATTAGTCCAACCAATCCCCAAAACTTCTCATCCCACCAGTGCAAAGGATATACGTCCTATTAGTTTGTTACCTTGTGTTTCTAAAGTTCTAGAAAAAAATCGTTTGCAATCAGCTTAGGGCATATCTCGAGCAGTGTCAGATTTTTCCGGTAACACAATCAGGGTTTCGTCCCAAGCATAGTACTATTACTGCACTTCTTGATGTAGTCAGTGATATATTGGAAGACAGAGATCAAGGTATGGCAACACTGCTTGTTCTAGTATCAATATTTCACTCCTTCTCTCAAAGCTTTCTTTCTATGGATGTAATGCTGAGACTATCCAATGGTTTCACAATTATTTATCAAATCGATCTCAATGTGTACAAGTTAAGAGCAAGGATGGTAACAATATGACATCTCTTCTCAGACTAATTAACAGAGGCGTTCCTCAGGGTTCCGTCCTTGGACCGCTACTCTTTATTCTGTACACATGTGATATCACTAATTGTTTAGTTTACTCGAAATATCATCTTTACGCTGACGATCTCCAACTGTATCACTCTTTTTATCCACAAAAGATAGAACAAAGATAGAAGATGTGACCTCGAGAGGATTTCAAAATGGTCAGAAAGAAATTGCTTAAGGTTGAACCCTGATAAAAGTAAATTTATCATTGCTGGTAGCAGAAACATATTAAAAAAAATGTCAAAGTGTGGACATTAAAATTAATGGTTATCCAATTGCACAAGTGCAAGAAGCGCGTAATTTGGGGGTTATATTTGATGGACATTTGCGGTTTGAAACTCATGTACTCGATGCGATACGAAATCGCTTTTATAGAGGCGAAGCTCACACAATCACTATAATTTTGATTGCACCAGGATATGCATAAGCAAATAAAATACAATATAATCACATAAACACCATATTTATATAAGGATTTTCTACAATTTAATAGTCTGTAATATTACCTCGTCTTTTGAAATAATATTTCACACTTCATCAGCAGTTTCAGACAACATTGGATACTCTGACGCATCACTATCACTTCAAAGGACACACTATCTCCAGGATTGAGTTATCATAAGACCAAGAGCAATTCGGATTCACTGTATCAGGGAGCATCAATCTAGTTGAGAATAAATTGTTACTGCCTCCAGGATTTTGGTGGTATGCTTCAATGCTTATTGTACCTTCACGAGTTTTGACTGTTATGTCTCCCTTCTCATAACCTGATATTAGTAAGCTCAATTTATAGTGATTACCTTCATTTGCATGTTGAGTTGTGCCGGGTTTAATTATATCAAGTCTCATGTCGTCCATGTTTCTTCTTTGATCGGACATATCGTTTGAAAAGCGTTTATTGAAATCAGCCGCCATCTCGTCGATGCTTCTTATTAGGTTGGATATGTCCACGTCCACGTTTGAAAATTTGTTTTGGTCGAATTCATTTGCGCTGAACGGCCATTGGCTTTCGTCAGACTCGAGCATTTGGTGGACTGAGTCCGGTATAGATGGTTCCAGAAGATCATGATAGGTCGAGTGGTAAAATTGTGGTGCAGCCAGAGCGCTTGCCACAAAACCGAGGAGCAGTAGACCAAACATGTTGTCGATATAGTTTGTAACTGAATGAAGACGAATGGCGAAAATTGTTTTATATATAGCTAAAGCACGTCATATAGAGAGCATAGGTCATCGTTATCAATATTCTGTAGGAGCGAATTTCGTTGTCACTTCTCTTATCAACTTAATTACTATATTTGTGAACTAAGTTGTTAACTTGTCGATGTCTGGAGCTAGACACATTTTTTTTGTTATTAAATATAAGACTCTGCACGAAGGCAATAATCATTGAATTTCGAGGGAGTTTACAAACATAAATGAATGGACACAAATTATACCCAGACTCAAAACATTAAGTTGTATATCGTACAAAGTATATTCCTGCACGGGAATTAAACCCATGACACTGGTTTGATGGGTCGATCTTATCAACATTTTTTTTGGATGGCTATTGTCGGGGCAAACGTCACCAGTTTCATCAGGGGTGATGTAAAGGTGACGGTCCCGTAACAAACCGTATTCTGTTCCCGGTATTACTGGTACCGTGTTATTGAGCTCAGTGGCCAGCATATCGTATAAACCTTTCGGGTAATATCACTCCCCGACGCCTCCCGGGGCATCGCTCTTACGCGGTCAGTCTTTCGGCGGATGACGGCCAATTCACCGGCACTCGCGGTAGCACCGCCTAAAGATGCCGGCACCAAATCATGTGGCTGCAGAAGGGTTGTTCCCACCCACGTTCTGCATGCACCCTGTGCCGCGGACTCAACCACTTCATTGACACCGACCAGCTGACCAGAAGGCCTCGAAGTTACTAAGGCTTCTTCAGCAGAACTGCCCCACGGATAATTGGTAGATATAGCTGACCTGTGGTCCCAGTTCGCGCTGTTGGCGCCGATCGCATCGTCGAGGCTGACTAAGCAGCTGAGGAGGGCTGGCCCTGTCCCTGCGCCTGCGGCAACGAAGCTGTCGATGTATATACATATGTATATTTGAAAAGATAACATCCAGCTCTAAGGAAGTAACTAGCTGGATCTTTGTTGATGAAATTTTTTATGTGTAGGTGGCGCTGCTGTTGATTTCAAGGAGAATTCCTTTTGATTTATTTGAACAGACCAACTTCTGTTGAGTCAGCTAGTATAATATAATTTTATGTTATCTCGATCCGTGTCTAATTATGTCTCTTAAATATCTCTTCCGTCGGTATGATTTGTAGTCTTATAAGTACAATAGTGAGGGACTACGACCTGTTTGTAAAAAGTCTCTTCTGCAGAAAGGCATGACTATGACAGTCATGAGCGTTGTCACCGTACAGTGTTAACCAAGGCAAGGCACTTGTTGGCTAGAACTTTAGAGGGACTTGGACGTGGAGATGCTCACCGTAATCTACCAACAGTTTTCGGCGATATAGCTAAGGCGTGAAGGCTTCTCGCATTACTACGGTATACGGAGCTTGGTTCATAGCGTGGTGGCCCTCCGGCCGGTGGTAGGCAGGTTGTCGATCGCAGTAATGTGTTATTACGTTTCCCAGGCGATAGCTGCCGGCTACTGCCCTGTTGAAGTCCTGAGCCAGTTTTTACTACTGCCTCGGGAAAGTAAGACGTGATGACAATTGTATTTTTATCCTGTCGCAATACAAGAAGAATTAACGATGTGCCAACAAGTTCTACTTTCCCTTGGGAGAAGCACAAATTGTCTTGAACCACCATCACCGGGATATTGTGATCACCAAGTCAGCTACTATCGGCGATTACAGCATGATGAGCAGTATGTCCAGCAGTAGACATGGATAGACTTATAGAAATACTAGCAACCCGCCCTCGCTTCGCTTCGGCTTCAGTCGTCTTTCCTGCGTATTTGCCGTTCTCGTAGGAATACCAGGATAAAATATAGCCTAGTTTACTCCCTAATATTATATATTTCCATTGGTGAAAGAATTTTTGGCATCGATCCAGCCGTTTTGAAGATTACCCGGAACAAACATACAGAGAGACAGACAAAAGAAATATAAAGTGTATTTTAAGCCTATGTATAGTGCACATAACCGTGTGAGCATGAAAAAAGCCCATTATTTTGACATTACAAACAGACACTCCAATTTAATTTATTGGTTAGATGCTACTAATCGAATGTAGGCGATCGAAGTCACAGGTTATCAACTCTTATAAAAAGCGATTTAATTTATTTAATCTATACCAATAAATAAAATGGGAGTGTTTGTTTGTAATGTCAAAATAATAGACTTTTTTCATACTCACACGGTTATTTGCACGACGTAGTTATACGCTTCGAGTATTTTGCTGGCGGTCCGGGTCTTGATGGTAATTGTACCCTCTAAAATGGCCTTGTATTCGAGGAAGGCATTTCTATATAGGTCCATCGTTGTGCTCACCGGTTGGTAGATGGGTGGTTCTACAATTCCCTTATCAGCGTTTGTCCTTGGTTTGAGATGTTTTGTGTTTATTTGTAGTATCAACTGTTACTCATGGACCTCTGCAATAACATAGGCATAACCAGGTCGCTGTCTACCATACGAATGCGGCTTGAACATCTGGCTTTCTCACTATTCGAACGAAGCGCAGTATCATATTGTTACTGTAGTACCAGCTATGCTATGCTAGCGTAGTACCAGTGCTTCTAATATCACTCGCAGGTGAGGGTCACTCTCAGCGGTAATATCCTATGTAACGTTGGACTTTCGGTCACGTCACATTATGCATTATGCATTAGGCTGTATGTGTTCCCTGTGCATATGGCGACAGGTGATAAAAAAAATCAAAGATGGCTGATATTTGACACTTGTCAAAGATTCTGACTTTCGATCCAGCCTCGAAATCTCGAACACGTAATTTTTTAAAATCTGCATTATCTGAGTGCAATCTGCGTTCCTTATACGAAAGATTGTTATTTATTTATGGACGGGCTTATACACCTTATGGGTGAAGCCATATTTTTTAAGAAACCGCTATAGAAAGCGCTTTCTTTCTTTTTTCTACTTTGGATATTTCTTCTTTTCGTGTATTATTCCATGGATGGGTGGATTATAAATTCTTCTTTCGCCTTTATGTCGACCAACATTCATGGAACTGCCATTTGCGATGCCGAATTTTGAAGCGTGGAATGCTTGCTGAAGTGGTTTACGTGGTTGACGCCGCATGGTATTGGAATTTAAATTGGTTTTATAGCATAAAAGGTATTCAATTAATTTTGTAATTTTCTCTCATATTGCAAACATGACCCGTAGAGTTATTTAAGCTTTTATATATGTAGTATGTTGTTTGTTGTTTTATATATGTAGTAATCTAATAAGATTACTTTATTAAATTTCAAATGTATCATAATTGCTCTCACAAGGAAAATAAAGTTATGGAAGGCTCATGTTGCATTTTCTTTAACTGTCCCCTAAGGACTCTTCCGAGAAGTTAAAGTTCAATGATTCTTGTCCGGCACTATAGAGCCTCACCTGGCACCCGATAAACTTACTTTTAGTCTACTTTATTTGGTGAAGCGCCGACCTCTTGGTATGTATAATAATTTTCTAAATTTTTAAACAACTCAAACTAACTTATTTTTATTTTTTTTAATATACCATTTGGCCCACACGACCAGGGACTTGAATTTTGAGAGCATTATAGGGCATGTCTGCAACTATATTGTAATCTTACATATTTTAAACACAACTTTGTGTACTATTGTTTTAATTGTTTATGCATATAATTTGTGCTATTTGTTTGTTTGAATCTTAACAAAACTGTTATAACATACAGGTTATTATTTTTATTATATTATTATTATTATACAGGATATAATTTGATATCTCTCAGTGATTATTATTGTTGGTGAAATGTAAGGTTATATACATGATTCACATTATATATTTGTTATTGGTATGATATTGTAATTGAATATTGGTAATAGAACTTACTTTGTAATACTTCTATAGTTTGTGATACATATTGTGAGTCATTTCTGCAATTTATTCTTAGAATATTTTACAAAAATAACTTATAAATTTATTCTCAATATTTTAATAACTTCAAATTAATTTCAACATTTAAATTATTCAACTTGAAAACATTTTTATGTTCACAATTTCATATGTAGTGAAGCTTTAATCTTTACTTTTTAATTATAACAAAGTGATCAATCACAGTTTCCATTTAAAATGTAAATAAATAGTAACATTTTGAAAGGTTGCTTTACACGATGGATAAACAAACTCAATTTCCTTGTGTTCCTGAAGTAAAAGACACCCATGTCTCTGCTGGTACCAGTACTTTGGAGAACCTCGTTGTTGTTCATAGATTAGAGTATTTGACAGAAATTCATGACACAGTTTTACAGCACAAGGATCATAGCTCTTCCACAGTCATGCCATAGTTTAATTCGTTGAATGTTTTGTTGAATGAACACATTAGGAAGAATTTACCTTCTACTACTAAATTGCCTGATTTAAAAAGGAGTAAAATTAATTATAGTGGAAAACTTGTGTTAGAGAATTTAATACTCAAATTGAAGAATATTTCTTGTTGAAAGGTTTTGATGAAAACTTTTTGGTAGGTTCTTTTTCTGATCTCATCTTCGTGGCAGGATTTAAAAGTTGCTTTGTTGAGACGTTTTGATAAAATTGATTATGACTATTTGTTGGAAGAAGAACTCCGTACACGTAACCAAAAATTTAGTGAATCTTTGCCGGAATTTATTACCGATATTATAGATATGGCTAGTCGTTTATCTTCGCCTCCTTTAGAACCTATTCTTATTCAAATAATTAAACATAACATGTTAGAAATTTATACACCTTATGTGTTAGGTAAACACATTGTTTCTATTGAACAGTTTCTTAATCTTGGAAGAGAGCTGGAAGTTTTAGTTTGTAGAACACCTTCAAAAGTGGACAAGGTTGTTAAACAGGCGAACCCTAAATTTAATGCAGCTAAAACTGACAGATTAGATTGTTTAAAATGTAGTTCCTCAGGACACACATATAGGAATTGCCCCAGCTTCCCTGGAGTAATATGTTTTAAGTGTCGCAAGGTGGGTGTTACCACTAAAAATTGTGATACCTGTAACTCAAGTGGAAAGAACTCTACCGAGTCAAAAAACGGATTAGGCCCCATCGAGCACTAATTTTTGGAGAAATTGTAAGTGTCTCGGTGTTAAAGAAATTGAGTCACAAACCTGATAACATTCAATGTAAGAAAGAGTTTACTGATTGTCTTGAACATTTAAAAGTATTTTTTAACATTTATAAAGCTGCTCCCATTTTATTCGTTAAACATGATGACACTAGACCCTTTTTAACTTTTTCAGTAGATAAACAATACTTTTCTGGATTATTGGACAGTGGTTCTACCCATTGTATTTTAGGATCAAATTCTCATATTCTTTTAGAAAGTTTAGGTTATAAAATTAGACCTGCGCCTGGTTCTGCTTCTATTGCGGATGGAACTTCACAGAAAATGGTTGGTGCAATGGAAATACCTGTAACCTGGGATAATATAACTAAATTGATTACATATCTAATAATACCGTCATTTGAACCTTCAATTATTTTAGGTTTTGATTTCTGGTTAAAATTTGGTTTGGCAAAAGATTTATGGAAAAATATAACTTTTGTTCGGAATAATGATATTCAAACTTGTGCAGTAACTTGTGCTGCTGAACTTTCTTCTTCTGAGAAACAGTCTTTGAATGAAACTATTGCTCTTTTTGAAAATATTTCTTATGAGAAGGAAGGATTTAATTTAACTAAAATATTTTACAATACAGTTTGTACACCACAAAATAACCCTGTGGAGAGATACAATAAGACTGTCGAAACATGTATTTCCTGTTTTGTTAAAATGATCATAGAACTTGGTCAAAATTTTTGCCTCATGTTCAATTAGTTTTGAATAGTTGTGTAAATCTAGCAACTGATTTCTCTCCTAATTTTCTTATGTTTGGTAGAGAACTTATAATAGACGCTTCTTTACATCATATTAGTAATTCTTTTGATAACCTCGCACAGTTTGAAGTCGGGGATAGGAATACTTATGTTCTTTCTTTAAATTCACTTAGTGATATTTATTCTAAAGTTGAATCTTTTTTGTTAAAGGCTTATAAGCGTAATGCACGTTATTATAATACGGGTCGAAAAGTCATTTCCTTTGATGTAGGTGATATTGTGTGGAGAGGAAGTTTTATTCAGTCTAATGCTCCTGCATATTTTTCGGCGAAGCTCGCTCCTAAGTTTATTAAATGTGAAATTATTGAGAAAGTTTCGGCTAATATTTATATTTTAAAAGATTTGAATAAAGGTACTTCTGGTCGCTATCATGTTAAGGATATTATTAAATACTAAACCTGTTTTGACTACATGCTTTGGATTTTGATAGTTTGGGAGAAAACGTGCCTCTGTTAGATAGATAGACTAAAAAAAGGAAGGTTTTAAATACTAACTTTTATATCAACAATGAAAACATCAGTATCGTTTCTGAAATTCGTGATTTAGGTGTAATTCTTGATTCTAAATTAAAATTTATCCCACAATATAATAACATGATCCATAAGGCTGCGAAAATGTTAGGTTTCATCAAGCGCAATACGAAAGACTTTAAGCATTGTGCTTAAAGTCTTTCGCATCTAAAATACTTTTATTTAATACATTAGTAAGAAGTGTACTTGAACTCGGAAGCGTTATATGGAATCCCAATTATACAGTTCACTCGGACAGATTAGAATCTATACAAAGATCGTTTACAAGATATTTAGCGTTTTATACCAAAGGCATTAGATCCAGATGCTCTTATAGTGAAAGGATATCTTTCTTTAAAATGTGTAACTTAAAACGACGTCGACGTATGTTAGATTTAATGTTTCTTCAGAATGTAATCAAAGGCTATTACATATGTCCGGATCTTCTTAAACGCATTTCAATAAATGTTCCCAAGCTTAATTCTCGACAAAGGAATATTCCTTTTTTCCATATTCCTAGGTGTAAAACTAATCTTGGCATAAACTCTCCTATCTCGAGACTAATGTCTACTTATAATAATTGGTGGAAAATCTTAGGGCTTGATATTTTCCACGATCATCCTACAAGATTTAAAAAAAAGTTTCTTAATTGATATCATTAGTAATATTGCTATTTTTTCATATCATTAGTACTATTGCTATTTTTCTTATAGGTTCACTTCATTGGTTTATAGTTAGAAAATATGGTTTATTTTATTTTTTATTATACATGTTTTACAAATTCTAGTCGCTAATTTTTACCCAATTTTTACCCATTACTTACATCTTACTTATAATATAAATTATTTTTCTATATAACTACATATCTTTAGATTTTTACTTAGGTACCTTCTAATTACTTCTACTCGTTATTTTTATTTATTACGTAATTAATACTTTTCTTTTATCTCTAACTTTAATTTACGCATAGTAATATATTCCTTAATGTTGTGCACGTCTGTAATTGATGTAAACACTAGTTTAAAGCCACTGGAATGTTTCTAGCATATGTTTGTGTTTATGTCGTAGATGAGCCTTATATAAATAAATAGATAAATGTAGATTTGAAGTATGAATTAATGGCACTTGAATGGAATGTATGTTAGAAAGCTTCTTTCCATTTTGTTGATCTTCATGACTCTAAAGTTAACTTAGGACATTTTAGATTTATTAGGATACTTCTCACTCCGTATATTATATCTTCAACATCAAAAGATCTTATGTAAATTTGTTTGTTTATTTTGTAAATTTGTTTGTTAAATAGGATACATAATTCTAGTTAGTCTTTTAATATCCTATTTGCGGTCTTATCTTTTGTACATTTTGTATATTTCTGTACCATTTATTTATTTGTATTGTACGAATAATTATAAGTTTTTCGGCTTTGACAAACTTATTTTCAGTTCGAAGTTTCTTTAATACTTCACTGAATTTCTCTCGGACATACCACAACTTAAGAATCTTTTTCTCGCTTCTTGGATTTTGTTTTTAGGACTGCTGCCATATTTTGTGTAGAGTTCCTCTTTTTTTTAAATGTTGTTTGTGCCCGGAAGGTTGGTGGAGTTGAGCCGATCACAACACATTTTCTGTTTTGTCTGCACCGCCTTGTTGTGTCAGCAATCCAGTTTTTCTTTTTAATGTCGTTTGTGCCCGGAAAGTTGGTGGGGTTGAGCCGATCACAACGCATTTTTTTTGTCTTGTCTGCACCGCTTTGTTGTGTCAGCAATACAGTTCTTCTTTTTAATGTTTTTTGTGTTCGGAAAGTTGGTGGAGTTGAGCCGACCACAACACATTTATATTCCTCACCGTCTTGTCGTGATGGAAATTTTGTTGGATGCGTGTGTGCTTAATCTTGCACCATGTTGCCATATTGTTATTATATCGATGGCATTGATGCCTAACCGATTGTTGAGTCGGCGGTGAAAACCTAACCGAGATCTTTTCTATCATTAGTATATGATTTGCTTTTGCTTTGAATTTTCAACGAAACTTCTTCGTTGAATATTTTGTTTTGGTTTGAAGGAATGAAGAGTCGGCGGCGAAGGAGCCTAACCGCACTTTAGTAGTTTAGTGGAATTGTTGGATACCAGAGTCAGTGGCGTTGGTTGCCTAACTGCACTTTATGGAACGAGCTTTTGTTGGGATTTAATAACTTATCGTTAATTTTTTGTTTTGTTAAGTATGAGTATTACTTTACATTTATTTTAATATTTTTTGTTGGATTGTCTTTTAGAATTTTGCATGCTTACACTTCTTCATTTGGAAGTTGGTTCGGAAGTGTTGCCCCTTAATTTCAGCTTTAATGGCGAATCTCCCTTGGGTTGTTCTATTCATTGTCCCAAGTTGTTTACTTTGAATTTTTTATGTTTCGCTTTGGTGGTTGGTTTTGAATTTTCTTGGTTGAGCAATTTCTTGAGCATAAAAGAAAGTGTTCTCCTTTCTTTTATTTTTCTAGGTCGGTATGTGATGTAACGTTGGACTTTCAGTCACGTCACATTATGCATTAGACTGTATGTGTTTTTAGGCTGTATGAAAATAAAGTTATGGAAGGCTCATGTTGCATTTTCTATAACTCTCCCCTTTGGACCCTTCCGAGAAGTTAAAGTTCAATGATTCTTGTCCGGCACTATAGAGCTTCACCTGGCGCCCGATAAACTTACTTTTAGTCTACTTTATTTGGTGAAGCGCTGACCTCTTGATATGTATAATAATTTTATAAATTTAGAAACAACTCACACTAACTCATTTTTAATTTTTTTAATATTACACCTAGTGGGATGCACTATCTCCAGATTCAGTTATCAGATCAAGTGCATTGGGATTCTGGACACTGTTTCAGGAAGACCATGGATTATAATAAGCATGTTACGATAATCCGTGAAATATTGAACGTGATAAAGGCCAGGCAAGTTACTATAATATAGGAAAGACTAAATGTGGTAAAGAACAGATAAATTGCGTTAATTAGCAACTTGCACAGGTGGTTCAAAACGTCCCTGCTGGTACGAAAATTCGAATTGAAGAGTGGTTAGAGTACTCGCTACAAGCCCAAAGGGTAACAGACCGAACATTTTGTTTTGCTTTTTTTTTTGGGGTGGGCTGCTGTCGGCGCACCTCCGCACCACTCCGTCCGGGGCGACAGAGGGGCTTAAGCACGCAATTCCCGCAACCCACCCGAAAACCACGTCGCCTTCCCGGTCACCCGGTCACGTCACCCGCGGCCTCGGCTAGGGGGGCATGAGGCGCAGGTAGTTGCGCCTACGCCGCCCCAGTCGCCGGCGGCGGATCTCCTCATCGAGGCTGCGCTCCTCGCGTAGGCGATCCGCCGCCTCCTTCTACGAGATCACTGTCTCGCAGAAAGCTGCGACCGCGTTCCAATTCCCGACGCTGTCACCCTGTGCCGCTCGATGCGGGCAGCTACCAGTGAATTAAATATGTGATGAGTATCTTTCTCACTATAGTCCATAAAATATAGCTTGATTTCTGTGACAGATGTCAACGAAACCAACGAAGTAAGTTTGAACGAGCGACATGTTTACAATTTCATTTTGTATCAAATATATTTTCATTCTTTTCGTGCCAGTTTTATTGCAACTGAATTGCAAAATATTATAAATATAAAAATATTAATATTCATGCCTAAAATGTACCTCGTAAGTACTGAAATACCCAGTAAACATTTTATACATAAATGACGCTTACGCACGTACAAGGTCATACGGGACTGAAAATAAAAAAGAGATGGGACAGTCGATATACGTAAATCGATAACCGATCTTTATTAAATTATTCATAAAACAAATAAACCCAATACAGTACCTATATAAAACTTTCAACATATTTATCACAATTAAAACAGACAGTTACATTATAAAATACATAAATTGAATTAATTAAACATTAAAAAACTACTTTTCGTCTCAGAGTAGATGATAACATTACGTACGCATTATTGTTTATAAACTAGACATATTTATTTATAAAACAGTCGTAATTGCTTGATTGATCTAACGACTGTCCCTATTTTGGCAAAAAATGATATATGTTCTAGCAGGAACGCTCCAGTGATGACGATAATAGTGACCTAGACATTGATTGTACTCCTTTTGAATAATTAAAACAGTCAAAAACACTTTTTGTTTGAATTAAATTCAAAAAGATTTTCATCGATTGTATTTTAATTATAATAGAAAATCACAATTATAAAAATAAAGAGTTTTATCGATAAAAAAACTACGAACTTTATCGTAAGCGTGACAGCACTAGGGACAACTGTCACAGAGATCATCCTATATTTTATGGACTATAGACACGTTATCACTGCGCTGCTGCATGTAAAGTGTATTGCATAGCAGCCATTTATTAACGCTATATTGGTGAGTTCGTTGCCTGGTTCCGTTTTAAAATAAGAGAGTATTAAATGATCACATATGTTAATGAACTGGGTTAGAATGTGGGGGTTGCCGTCGAATTCCGACACCATACGAAGTGACTTATAGATAGTGTCCATCTCGCTGTGATCCATAGTTTCGTCTAGTTTTCTATTACTGTCTATTAGGCTATTCCTATTCGATAAGCTAAGCGACCTCGTACGGTCTTTTATACTTCTTGGGTGAAAAATTTTGAAAGTATTTAACGTAACGCGTAAAAAAAATCACTTATAATTCACTAGTACTTATTAAACAATTAATTTATATAGTTATAATATATAAGGAGGAATTGGCTTAATTAGGTATAGGATATTACGGGGGAAAATAGGTAAATACTTAGGTAAGATATTAGGGTAATTAAGGATTTGAAAGATTCAAAGTACTTACAACATAGCAGGTTTTGATTGCCGAATCGATGTCTGGATTCACCTTGCTGGCACCTCACGTAGATTCTGGATCGCACGGGTCGATATTAGAGCCCTATCTACGATCCTACCAAGACTGCGCCAGTTATGAGCGGTGGCAGCAGAGGATGCAAAAAAACCCGATGTAGTATAACGAATTTAATATTAACTTAAAGTTACATAATTAAAATTATAATTTTCTTCTAAGGGTGACTATAACGATCGGCGATCGATCAAAAAGTAACGAGCGTTCCCATCAGTATTCGTCAATTCGTGAGTCGTCTACGTCAGGTGTTCTTGAGTCATCTTTCTCTGTAGCCACCCATGTTGAGTGTCGCAATTGATGTCACTGATATTGAGACAACGCGATGAACTAGCAATGTCCCCTGACTACGTCTGCGTAACACATTTCTTAACATTGTTCATTGTCATGGTCTACACATTAAAGATGTTTATAATAGTTCAATGGAATAGTCAAATGGACACACCACGATCAGTAAGTGCTACCAATAGCTGAGTGTGGGGGGTTTCATCTCATCATCATCATTTAGCTCGTCCATGCCCTACTGTTGGGCTCTGGCTTCCTCCACTATGGGAGGGAAATTGACGTACTACCACGCTGATCAGTTAGGGTTTTCTTTCTCGGGCTTGAGCCTTTTACACATTGGGAGGGAAATTGGTCTACTATACCACGCTAGACGAGCGGGTTTAGGATTCATTTTGAGTTTTCCTTCTCCTGCATAGTTGTAAGTCTTAGTTACCCTTAGTCGCCTTTTACGATACCGACGGGCAAGAAAAAGGGTGGTGTATTGTATTCTTACTCCGTCACCATACGGAAATCCTCATAAGATTAGTCATTACAAAAGTATAACCCGCTCGGCAAATATCAATATTCTTAGTGTTCAATAACCGCTTTAAGCCTAAACCTGTGAGAACTGGGCATAGATTAGCACAATTTTAAGGGCAGAAAAAGGATTAATAGGGCTGCAAATCCCGCGCCACCTAGAACAACATACAGCGTCTGTCAGTATCGGTGATACATTCACAAAACCTGCGCAGGCTGGTCCTAAAACGGCATAATTTTAGGGGCAGCAAGTTGATTCGAATCCCAAAATTTTAGCAGCGCAAATTTAAATTACTGAGAGGGAGTGGGTGGGTTTGGATCGTCCCCCATGGGTAACCATGGATGACCATCCAAACCCAACCAATCTGTTATTTTTCAAAGCAGTGAGGCATTGAAAAATAAATTGCTTAAGCATTTTATAATTTCTCTCAATTAGTTTTGCAGGGGTAGGCAGAAGTAATAAGTCAAGTAATAGGTATTGACGACAGTGCTGCAGTGGCAGAGCAAACCCATCGTCATCATGACAGCTCATATACAGCATCAAAATAGGAGGGAAATTTACTTTCTGTAAAACAACACCCCCAAAGTGCAAGAATCCTTGGATGTCGCAAAAATGACTAAGGGATCTAACATACACATAACATCAATGCAAGAGAAGAAAACCTCGCATATCAACATGTTTGATCAGCGTAGTTTAGTAGGTCAATTTGCCTCCTATTGTGGAGGCAGCACGAACCGAGTAGTGGGACGTACATGAGAAAATAACAGTCAGAAAGTTGCCATATTGGTCTCATATATCACATAATACATTTTTTTCATAAAACGCGCCTGTGTATATAAATTGTGATAGCTTATGTCAAATTAAATCATTTATTCTGTATAGGCCCCTTAAGGACAAGTACATACTGTCAAATTTTACAACGTTTGAACACAATACAATAATCTACCACCGGATTGGAACGCGGCCACAGACTGGGCAGATCCGGTAAGAAACTCAGCAGGCAGTCATTTTTTTTTATTTCATCTTTTAAATATACATAATTTAATGCTTCGTACAAAACATATGGTATTAGCTCCAGTGTGATGCCCTTCGAAACTGTATGTATGGATAAATTTTTAAAATTTAGTACATGACTTAAAAAAATAAAGTATTAAAGGAAGGAAGAAAACATGGCTGGACCAGGTGCCACAAGCAGCCACCGATCATGAGTTAACTACTAGAGCAGCCATCATTTTCCTCAACCAAATTAGAGGGAAGGGAGCAACCCGCCCCACATAGCTACACATCATACATCATGTACATCCCAGATCATAGTTAAGAGGAGTTAGTATAATTTCTTTAGAATTTGTCTTCTCTTGGATTGATGTTATCTGCCTCAGTCGTCTTACACAATTATTTGCGGGCATAAAAAGGATGGTGATCCTTGTGTTTTTACTCCTTGACTATAAGGGCGAAGCTCACACAATCACTATAATTTTGATTGCACTATATGCATATCCTATGCATAAGCAAATAAAATACAATATAATCACATAAACACCATATTTATATAAGGAATTTCTACAATTTAATAGTCTGTAATATTACCTCGTCTTTTGAAATAATATTTCACACTTCATCAGCAGTTTCAGACAACATTGGATGCTCTGACGCATCACTATCAAGGACACACTACATTCAGGATTGAGTTATCATAAGACCAAGAGCAATTCGGATTCACTGTATCAGGGAGCATCAATCTAGTTGAGAATAAATTGTTACTGCCTCCAGGATTTTGGTGGTATGCTTCAATGCTTATTGTACCTTCACGAGTCTTGACTGTTATGTCTTCCTTCTTATAACCTGATATTAGTAAGCTCAATTTATACTCATTACCTTCAATTGCATGTTGAGGTGTGCTGCGTTTAGTTCTATCAACTGTCGTGTCTTTCATGTTTCTTCTTAAATTGGACATATCGTTTGAAAAGCGTTTATTGAAATCAGCATTCATGTCGTCCATGCTTCTCCTTAGGTTGGACATATCGTTTGAGAATTTGTTATCGTCTAATACATTTGCGGTGAACGGCCATCGGTTGTCGTAACGCACGGGCGTGTTGTAGACTGGGTCAAGTATAGGTGGTTCCGAAGGACCATCATAGGTCGAGTGATAAAATTGTGGTGCAGCCAGAGCGCTTGCTACAAAACTGATGAATAGTAGACCAAACATGTTGTCGATATAGTTTGTAACTGAATGAAGACGAATGGCAAAAATTATTTTATATACAGCTAAAGCACGTCATATAGAGAGCATAGGTCATCGTTATCAATATTCTGTAGGAGCGAATTTCGTTGTCACTTCTCTGATCAACTTAATTACTATATTTGTGAACTAAGTTGTTAACTTGTCGATGTCTGGAGCTAGACATATTTTTATTTGTTATTAAATATAAGGCTCTGCACGAAGGCAATAATCATTGAATTTCGAGGAAGTTTACAAACATAAATGAATGGACACAAATTATACCCAGACTCAAAACATTAAGTTGTATATCGTACAAAGTATATTCCTGCACGGGAATTAAACCCATGATACTGGTTTGATGGGTTGGTCTTGTCAACATTTTTTTGGATGGCTATTGTCGAGGCCAACGTCACCAGTTCCGTCAGGGGTGATGTGAAGGCGACGAGCGGTCCCGTAACAAACCGTATTCTCTCTCTTGTGCTTATGGCCCGGTATTACTGTTAACGTCTTATTGAGCTCAGTGGCCAGCATATCGTATAAACCTTTCGGGTATCATCACTCCCCGACGCCTCCCGCGGCATCGCTCTTACGCGGTCAGTCTTTCTGCGGATGACGGCCAATTCACCGGCACTCGCGTCAGCACCGCCTAAAGACGCCGGCACCAAATCATGTTGCTGCAGAAGGGTTATTCCCACCCACCTTCTGCATGCACCCTGTGCCGCGGACTCAACCACTTCATTGACACTGACCAGCTGACCAGAAGGCCTCAAAGTTACTAAGGCTTCTTCAGCAGAATTACCCCACGGATAATTGGCAGATATAGCTGACCTGTGGTCCCAGTTCGCGCTGTTGGCACCGACCGCATCGTTGAGGCTGACTAAGCAGCCGAGGAGGGCTGGCCCTGTCCCTGCGCCTGCGGCAACGAAGTTGTCGATGTATATACATATATATCTTTGTAAAGACAACATCCAACTCTAAGGAAATAATTAGCTGGATCTTTGTTGATGAATTTTTTTATGTGTAGGTGGCGCTGCTGTCGATTTCAAGGAGAATTCCTTTTGATTTATTTGAACAGACCAACTTCTGTTAAGTCAGCTAGTATAATATAATTTTTATGTTATCTCGATCCGTGTCTAATTAAAACATCTCTTTCGTCGATATGATTTATAGTCTTATAAGTACAATAGTGAGGGGCTACGAAAAATCGTAAAAAGTCTCTTCTGCAGAAAGGCATGACTATGACAGTCACGCGCGGTGTCACCGTACAGTGTTAACCAAGGCAAGGCACTTGCTGGCTGGAACTTTAGAGGGACTTGGACGTGGAGATGCTCACCGATCTACCAACAGTTTTCGGCGGATATAGCTAAGACGTGAATGCTTCTCGCATTACTACGATATACGGAGCTTGGTTCGTAGCGTGGTGGCCCTCCGGCCGGTGGTAGGCAGATTGTCGATCGCAGTAAAGTGTTATTACGTTTCCCAGGCGATAGCTGCCGTCTACTGCCCTGTTGAAGTCCTGAGCCAGTTTTTACTACTGCCTCGGGAAAGTAAGACGTGATGACAATTGTATTTTTATCCTGTCGCAATACAAGAAGAATTAACGATGTGTCAACAAGTTCTACTTTCCCTTGGGAGAAGCACAAATTGTCTTGAACCACCATCACCGGAATATTGTGATCCAATGGAATATTGTGATCCAAGGGAAATTGACGTACTACCACGTTGATCAGTTAGGGTTTTCTTTCTCGGGCTTGAGCCTCTTACACTTTGGGAGGGAACTTGGTCTACTATACCACGCTAGACGAGCGGGTTTAGGATTCATTTCGAGTTTTCCTTCTCCTGCATAGTTGTAATGTGCACAAGATATCCCTTAGTCGTCTTTTACGATACCGACGGGCAAGAAAAAGGGTGGTGTACTGTATTCTTACTCCGTCACCATACGGAAATCCTCATAAGATTAGTCATTACAAAAGTATAACCCGCTCGGCAAATATCAATATTCTTAGTGTTCAACAACCGCTTTATGCCTAAACCTGTGAGAACTGGGCATAGATTAGCACAATTTTAAGGGCAGAAAAAGGATTAATAGGGCTGCAAATCCCGCGCCACCTAGAACAACATACAGCATCTTTCATTAACGCTGATACATTCACAAAACCTGTGCAGGCTGGTCCTAAAACAGCATAATTTTAGGGGCAGCAAGTTGATTCGAATCACAAAATTTTAGTAGCGCAAATTTAAATTACTGAGAGGGAGTGGGTGGGCTTGGATCGTCACCCATGGGTAACCATGGATGACCATCCAAACCCAACCAATCTGTTATTTTTCAAAGTCGTGAGGCATTGAAAAATAAATTGCTTAAGCATTTTATAATTTCACTCTATTAGTTTTGCAGGGGTAGGCAAAAGTAATAAGTCAAGTAATAGGCATTGACGACAGTGCTGCAGTGGCAGAGCAAACCCATCGTCATCATGACAACTCAAATACAGCATCAAAATAGGAGGGAAATTTATTTTCTGTAAAACGACACCCCCAAAGGGCAAGAGCCCTTTGATGTCGCAAAAATGACTAAGGAATGTAATTTACACATAACATCAATGCAAGAAAAGGAAAACTCGAAACATACCTTATATTAACATGTCTGATCAGCGTAGTTTAGTAGGTCAATTTGCCTCCTATTGTGGAGGCAGCACGAACCGAGTAGTGGGACGTACATGAGAAAATGACAGAAAGTTGCCATATTTGTCTCATATATCACATAATACATTTTTTCATAAAACGTGGCTGTGTATATAAATTGTGATAGCTTATGTCAAATTAAATCATTTATTCTGTATAGGCCCCTTAAGGGCAAGTACATATTGTTAAATTTCACAACGTTTGAACACAATACAATAATCTACCACCGGATCGGAACGCGGCCACAAACTGAGAAGATCCTGTAAGAAACTCAGCGGGCAGTCATTTTTTTCTTTCATCTTTTAAATATACATAATTTAATGCTTCGTACAAAACATATGGTATTAGCTCCAGTGTGATGCCCTTCGAAATTGTATGTATGTATAAATTTTTAAAATTTAGTACATGACTTAAAAAAATAAAGAATTAAAGAAAGGAAGAAAATATGGCTGGACCAGATCCCACAAGCAGCCACTACTAGAGCAGCCATCACTTTCCTCAACTAAATTAGAGGGAAGGGAGCGACTCGCCTTACATAGCTACACATCATGTACATCCCAGATCATAGTTAAGAGGAGTTAGTATAGTTTCATTAGAATTTGTCTTCTCTTGGATTGATGTTATCTGCCTCAGTCGTCTTACACAATTATTTGCGGGCTTAAATAGGATGGTGATCCTTGTGTTCTTACTCCTTGACTATAGGGGCGAAGCTTGCACTAGGATATGCATAAGCAAATAAAATACAATATAATCACGTAAACACTATATTTATATAAGGACTTTCCACAATTTAATAGTCTGTAATACTACCTCGTCTTTTGAAATAATATTTCACACTTCATCAGCAGTTTCAGACAACATTGGATGCTCAGACGCATAACTATCACTTCAAAGGACACACTATCTTCAGGATTGAGTTATCATAAGACCAAGAGCAATTCGGATTCACTGTATCAGGGAGCATCAAACTAGTTGAGAATAAATTGTGACTGCCTCCAGGATTTTGGTGGTATGCTTCAATGCTTATTGTACCTTCACGAGTCTTGACTGTTATGTCTTCCTTCTCATAACCTGATATTAGTAAGCTCAATTTATACTCATTACCTTCAATTGCATGTTGAGGTGTGGTGGGTTTAATTATATCAAGTCTCATGTCGTCCATATTTCTACTTAGATCGGACATATCGTTTGAAAAGCGTTTATTGAAATCAGCCATCATGTCGTCCATGCTTCTCCTTAGGTTGGACATATCGTTTGAGAATTTTTTATCATCGAATACATTTGCGGTGAACGGCCATCGGTTGTCGTAAGGCACAGGCATGTTGTAGACTGCGTCAGGTAAAGATGGTGCCGAAGGACCATCATAGGTCGAGTGGTAAAATTGTGGAGCAGCCAGAGCGCTTGCTACAAAAGGGATGAATAGTAGACTAAACATGTTGTCGATATAGTTTGTAACTGAATGAAAACGAATGGCGAAAATTGTTTTATATACAGCTAAAGCACGTCATATAGAGAGCATAGGTCATCGTTATCAATATTCTGTAGGAGCGAATTTCGTTGTCACTTCTATTATCAACTTAATTACTATATTTGTGAACTAAGTTGTTAACTTGTCGATGTCTGCAGCTCGACTCATTTTTTTTTTGTTATTAAATATAAGACTCTGCACGAAGACAATAATCATTGAAGTTTGAGGGAGTTTGCAAACATAAATTAATGGACACAAATTATACCCAGACTCAAAACATTAAGTTATATATCGTACAAGGTATTATCCTGCACGGGAATTAAACCCATGACACTGGTTTGATAGGTTGGTCTTGTCAACATTTTTTTTGGATGGCTATTGTCGGGGCCAACGTCACCAGTTCCGTCAGGGGTGATGTTTTTTTTTGTTTTATTGCCAACGGTGGCAAACGAGCAAGCATTGCAGTGTTATTCACCAATAGTTCATCAAGCTATTAAAGACGGTCTTCGTAAAGAAAATATAGCATTTCATACGTTCACCAGAAAAGACGAGAAATGTCCTAAAGCAGTAATCAAAGGATTACCAAAGGTAATTCATGACTTAGTACCTGAAGAACTAACGACACTAGGTTTTACTGTGGCTACTGCGTCTACGATGAAGACTCTCCTTCTACAGGAGTGTCCGCCGCTATTGGTACAGCTAGCTAGTGGCACTGACATGGCAAAATTCAATAAGATTAAATATCTCTCAAATTGTGTCATTGAAATTCAGAGATATAAGCCTAGCAAAAAGCCCGGGACACAGTGCTTCAGATGCCAAGGTTTCGGGCATGCTTCTCGGAACTGTAATCGACCAGCTCAGTGTGTCAAGTGTGCTCAACTCCATCCTACTTGGGAATGTCCCAAGAAAGACAAGGAATCACCTGCTCAATGCTGCAACTGCCAACAAGACCATCCTGCCAACTACGGTAAATGTACCGCACGATTGAAATATATCGACAGAACCGAGTCCAGACGTCAAGCACTTCGCAAGTCTTTAATTACTAAGATTCCTAATGTCACCAAGGTGATTGATTCTACATCTTGGGCTCAAATTGTAAGTGGCTCACATAAGATGCAGGTGCCAAGTTCACAGACGGTTGAAGCTGAAACTGCTCCTATGCTTAAGGCTCCAATTAAACCCCAGGAAGCAAATAAAACAAGTCTGACCATTGAAGAACTCACAAGTACGAGCACATCGCACCATCCAGTTTCTTTCGCCCAAAAAAGCCCCCAAGATCCTGAAATGGCTGAAATGCTAGATATCCTTTCAGTTATCCAATCGATGAAGCGGGAGTTCACAAAATGCAAAACTTTCATGGAGAAAGTAGTTTTAATATTAACACATTTAGGACATTATGTCTAGTGCCCACATTTTACGTATATTGTACTGGAACGCTGACGGCGTCCACAGAAAGTAGCAGGAGCTATCGGACCTAGCGGTGCGTAAACTTAATGTCGATATTATAGCACTTAGTGAGACTAGATTAACTAAGAGACTTACTCTTGATATTCCTGGTTTCACTTGTTACCGTAGGGATAGGTTCCGTGATGGTATGGGCCAAGGTGTAGCCATCATAGTTCGATCAGATTTGATTCATAACTTAATTCCCAATCCTCAAACAGTTAACCTTGAAGCTATTGGTATAAGTCTTACTTTAATAAATGGTAATATTTCTATCTTCTCAGTATACCAGTCTCCAAATCTTCCGATAATTATTAGTGACGTGGATTGTATCATGGCAACTAGCCAATCAGTTCTTGCTATGGGTGACTTTAACTCCAAACACCCGTTATGGTCACCTGGTCCAAGTAATGCCCGAGGCAGGATACTACACAAACACATGCTTAGTAATGATTTCGTTATTCATGCTCCTTGCGATGCTACTCTTGTCCATTACCGCGCAGATTTCGCACCTTCTGTCCCAGATATTGTTTTAAACAAAAACTTCACCACACCCAGCAATATTGAAACTATATCGGCTCTATCTTCTGATCATTTTCCTGTTTTAGTGCAATTTCATAGCAGACATAATCGCAATCTCACAAAAAAATTCAATTATAGCAAAGCCAATTGGGTAAAATACCGAGATTTGTTGAACCAGAATACAATACTCTCTTCAAACGCTTACAATACTGAAACTGATGTTGACAGATCCATTGCAAACATCCAACAATCTATAACAGATAGTCGCGACTCTTGTGTTCCCTTTTCAATATTTAAACCATGGAATGCTTTCTCATTACCTCGGAGAATAAAAAAATTAATCCGATACAAAAATCGTCTTCGTAGAGCTTTTGTAGATGAAAGAAACTTTTTAGTACGTAAAATATTAATTAAAAACATAAATATACTAAAGATTCAGATCAGTACTGCCATTAAGTTCTATAACGACACTGTATGGATAAATAAATTAAAAAAAGTAGATAATCCGAGCAATGATATCTGGAGAGTAGTAAAAAACTTACGAAGTGTTCCTAATACTATTCCTGCACTTAGGACAGTTTACGGTACCCTAACTACTAGCACACAGGGTCAATGCGACGCCTTAGCCGATTCTTTCTTAAATAATATGTTACTCACTCACGATTGGTCTAGTGATGAACAATCTGCAGTTGATCGGTCTTTATCTAGATTAAATGAGCACAATGTAAACTATGGCGACAAAGTAGTGTTTGTTCGTCCTAATGAGGTCAAAAAATATATCTCCAATCTGCGGATACGCAAGTCTCCAGGTATTGATGGTATTAGTAATCTACTTATTAAAAACATTCCCCATAAATGTATCATTGCACTTACAAAAATTTTTAATACCTGTCTCTCTTTAAACTACTATCCTTCAATATGGAAAAGAGCTAAAGTTATAGCGATTCATAAGCCGGGTAAGGACGCTTCTGATCCAATTAGCTACCGTCCCATCAGCCTATTACCATGTCTTAGTAAACTCTTTGAAAAAATAGTTTACCGACGCTTACTCCACTCATCCGAAAAACTATTAGTTGATGAGCAGTTTGGATTCCGCCAAGGCCACTCTACTATACAGCAACTAGCTAGAGTTGCAGAAGCTGTATCGTACAATCTTAATCTTAAACATTCTACTGGAATGTTTCTGTTGGATATTGAGAAGGCGTTCGATACAGTCTGGCATAAGGCACTTTTGCATAAACTCATATCACATAATATACCACTTCCGTTGGTTAAAATAATAAACTCTTACTTATCCAACCGTAGCTTTAATGTTTACCTAAAAAATCAGGTCTCTTGTACTAAATCCATCCCTGCAGGGGTCCCGCAGGGTTCGATCCTCGGTCCTTATCTGTTTTTGCTATACCTGAATGATATTCCAGTACAACCTCGAACAAGCATTGCTTGTTTCGCTGACGATACAGCTTCCTTCACGTCTTCTCATGACATTGACCTTATAATTGATCGCCTACAACTCTCAATAAATAGCCTGGTATCCTATTTTACTAAATGGAAACTGAAATTAAATGCGTCTAAAACTGAAGCCATCATGTTTACAAGAAAACGCACCTTACCTAAGCGCATGTTAAAGATCGACGGTGTGTGTATACCTTGGTTACGCTCTGTTAAATACTTGGGACTCATACTTGATACTAAGCTCAACTGGTCCGAAAATACATCGAAATTATGTTTAAAAGGTATGAAAGCCCTAAATGCACTTAATCCTGTGCTAAATAGACGTTCATGTCTAAGTAGCTATACCAAGCTTCGCATTTATACCACCCTGGTTAGACCCTGCATTACGTATGCCTGCCCTGTTTGGAGCAGCACTTGCCAAACTAACATCAAAAAAATACAAGTTATTCAAAATAAAGCCTTAAAATATGCTTATAACACGCCTCATCGTACAAATATTTATAAACTTCACCTAAGAATCGGCTTACCGAGAATTGACGTATTTATTTATAAACTTTCTGAAAAATTTTATCTCCGCAATAAGAACAAAAACCAAAATAAATTAGTTAGCAATATTTGTATATCCACTAAAAATAGTCTTCCATTTATCGATACATACAATAGATACAAGTTGCCCCATCACTTGTTTTTATAAGTGTATGAATAGATTGTTTACAACATGCGAGCCTTATCGGTCGCTTGACGCTGTTGCGCGCGTTATATCCGTCCGTATTACCAGGTGGTAGCTAGGGTGGATATCGCGCGCGCGATACGCGACTGCGGCGGTGCGCGCTTGTGTGTGTGTGACGAGTACATGACGAGCTCTTGCTGCTAGCTGTTAACCGTCGAGCGTTTCGCATCGTATGTTATATTTTCTTAATACCCACTATCGTCTTTTCTGATATAAAATTCTTTCGCATTCTCCTGTTTTTAACGTAATGCTCACCCTAAAGCTTACGTACTAATTATTTTATTATATTTATGTAAAAAATATATTAATGTTAATTAAACAACTATGTAAATTTAAGAAAGGTTCAGATATTAGTTTAAATGAGCATAATAGCTTAATAAACGTACTTACTTATTATTCGTGTACTACTAGGATTAAAAATTAACACTGGTTTGTACTATCTCAATTATTATGTATAATAAAGAAATTTTGAAATGAAATGAAAAAAAACGAGCAAGCAGCACACCTGATGGTAAGTGATCCGGCCGCACATGGACCTTTGCAATACCAGGGGCACAGCCAGGCCGCTGCCTACCGTGAAGGAAATACTCTTCTTAAACCTCGTTTAAAGAAGGACATGTCATAGCGCTCGGGAAACACAGCAGCAGGTAGTTCATTCCAGAGCTTGCACCTACGTGGGAGAAATGATCGCTGGAAACGTACAGTTGAAGACCATAAGGTTTCCAGGTGAAATGGATGAACCCTGCTACGATGTCGAGTGGTACGTTGGTAGAATGGTGACGGTTTTAACCAAGACAAACAGTTCCTCGGAGCACTCCCCGTGAAAGAGTCGGTAGAGTACACAGAGTGACCTAAAGTCTCTCCGCTGCTCCAGCGACTCCAATCTGTCCGTAAGATTGGGATCCCCGACGATTCGAACAGCCCGTCTTTGCAGGGAGTCAAGTAGGTCTAGCTGATATTTGGGTGCACCTGCCCAGAGATGTGTGCAGTACTCCACATGAGGACGAACTTGTGCTTTGTATAGCAGAAGACGCTGTTTCGGTGTGAAGTACCGCTTGGCTCTGTTCAGGACGCTCAACTTTTTACTTGCCAATTTGGCTTTGTCCTCCAAATGACTCCCAAACTGGACTTTGCTCGATATTTTGACGCCGAGAATCCCAATACTCTCAGAAATTGGGAGAGTTACTCCTTGGAATTGTGGCGCCATGACAAACGGGTCCTTCTTTGATGTAAAGGCGACGAGCGGTCCCGTAACAAACCGTATTCTCTCTCCTGTGCTTATGGCCCGGTATTACTGGTACTGTGTTACTGAGGTCAGTGGCCAGCATATCGTATAAACTTTTCGGGTATCATCATTCCCCGATGCCTTCGGGGGCATCGCTCGGTCAGTCTTTCTGCGGATGACGGACAATTCATCGACACTCGCGTTAGCACCGCTTAAAGACGCCGGCGCCAAATCATGTTTCTGCAGAGGAGTTGTTTCCGCCCACCTTCTGCATGCATCCTGTGCCGCGGACTGAATCACTACATTGACACCCACCAGAAGGCCTCGAAGGTACTAAGGCCTCTTCTATAATTATAATTGGCAGATATGGCTGAGCTGTGGTCCCAGTTCGCGCTGTTGGCGCCGACCGCATCGCCGAGGCTGACTAAGTCGCCCACGAGAGTTGGCCCTGTCCCTGCGCCTGCGGCAACGAAGCTGTCGATATATATATATATATATATGTATATATAACTAGCTAGACCTATGTTGATGAAATTTTTTATGTGTAGGTGGCGCTGCTGTCGATTTCAAGGAGAATTCCTTTTATCTTATTTGAACAGACCAACGTCTGTTGGGTCAGCTAGTATAATATAAGAGGGACTACGACCTGTTTGTAAAAAGTCTCTTCTGCAGAAAGGCATGACTATGACAGTCACGCGCGGTGTCACCGTACAGTGTTAACCAAGGCAAGGCACTTGCTGCCTGGAACTTTAGAGGGACTTGGACGTGGAGATGCTCACCGTAATCTACCAACAGTTTTCGGCGGATATAGCTGAGGCGTGAATGCTTCTCGCATTACTACGATATACGGAGCTTGGTTCGTAGCGTGGAGGCCCTCCGGCCGGTGGTAGGCAGATTGTCGATCGCAGTAAGGTGGTTTTACGTTTCCCAGGCGATAGCTGCCGTCTACTGCCCTGGTGAAGTCCTGAGCCAATTTTTACTACTGCCTCGGGAAAGTAAGACGTGATGACAATTGTATTTTTATCCTGTTGCAATACAAGAAGAGTTAACGATGTGTCAACAAGTTCTACTTTCCCTTGGGAGAAGCACAAATTGTCTTGAACCACCATCACCAGGATATTGTGATTACCAAGTCAGCTACTATCGGCGATTACAGCATGATGAGAAATATGTCCAGCAGTAGACATGGATAGACTTATGGATATACTAGCAACCAGCCCTCGCTTCACTTCGGCTTCAATCGTCTTTTCTGTGTAGTTCCCGTTCCCGTGGGAATACCAGGATAAAATATAGCCTAGTTTACTCCCTGATTTTATAGCTTTCCATTGGTGAAAGAATTTTTGACATCGGTCCAGCCGTTTTGAAGATTACCCGGAACAAACAGACAGACAGTTAAAAAAATATTAAGTGTATTTTAAGCATATATATAGTGCAAATAACAGTGTGAGCATGACAAAAGCCCATTATTTTGACATTACAAACAGACACTCTAATTTTATTTATTGGTATAGATATTAACTATCTGTGGCGGGGAGATCGAAGTCATAGGTTATCAAAACTCTTATAAGAAGCGATTTAATTCATAATATAATCAATATTTAAGGAAAATGGAATAAAATGTTGGTCATAGATTATCTATATCTATACCAATAAATAAAATTGGAGTGTCTCTTTGTAATGTCAAAATAATAGGCTTTTTTCATGCTCACACGGTTATTGGCACGACACCTATGCTTAAAATACAGATTAAAAAATTTTTGTCTGTCTGTCTGTCTGTTTGTTCCGGGTAATCTTCAAAACGGCTGGACCGATTTCAAAAAATCTTTCACCAATGGAAAGTTATAATATCAGGGAGTAAACTAAGCTATATTTTATCTCGATATTCCCATGTCAACGAGAACTACGCGGGTAAAACTACTAAAACCGAAGCGAAGCGAAGTGAGGGCGGGTTACTAGTCTATAATATAATTAATATTTAAGGAAAATAGAATAAAATGTTTGTCATAGGTTATCTATAATTTAATTAATATTTAAGGAAAATGGAATAAAATGTTTATCATAGGTTATCTATAATATAATTAATATTTAAGGAAAATAGAATAAAATGTTTATCATAGGTTATCTATAATTTAATTAATATTTAAGGAAAATGGAATAAAATGTTTATCATAGGTTATCTATAATATAATTAATATTTAAGGAAAATAGAATAAAATGTTTGTCATAGGTTATCACTGTAGTTAATGTTTGTTTCCTGGAGTATCAGCAGGGGGGGCATGGGAACTAACGCGATTGCTTTTAGGATGGACTGCTTTCGGTTATGTTTTTGTTTGAAGAGCGGGCAATATAATAATTATTTACATTTAATTTTTTAAAATAAGCTCATAGAGTCTCGGTAAAATTAAAATATTTATTTTATAGTCTTACTATTAATTATAATCGTAGTCAAAGCTCTCGGCAAGGGTCCTCAGAATGCTGTTTTGACTGTCCCTCATTCTCCTAAGCAGTTTTGGAATTCTTTTGCGTATAAGTGCAAAGAATCCGCCGCTCCGGGCTTGCGCAAGCATTTCCGAAGCGCTGCACTAACGAGGCAGTCTCCTAAAGACGTTATTGTATTGAACGTGAGCGACATTTAGTAATCTTTTTAAATAACTGATCCACAGATTGCACATATACAGACTCTGGTAGTAGGGGTCAAACAATGCAATTTGCACTGGGCCTGAGCACCGCAAAATCCTGTGGGATAGCACATTGCTGTTATTGATGTCCTGTGTATTACTGAGCATAATATGTTGGAGACCGATCACACTGTTGTACACATAACTAATTATTCCCTTGCATCACAATATTGCAGAAATACGCGAAGAGGGGGTTCGTGCATTTTTGTGAATGACGAACACCGTTATAAAATAATTAAGTTAAAGCAATACTACACCGCTTATATTTTAGAGTGCTGTGCTATACAACTAATAGATCATAATGTCATAATTGTATGTATTTATAGATCGCTAAAATGTAATAACGATATTCTAGGCTCTTTCTTTTACAATTATGAACAAATTTTGAATAAATATTGTAATAATAATAAGATGAAAGTGGTGGTGGTAAGGGTAAATATTGTAATAATAATAAGTTATATGTGGAGACTTTAATATTGATATGATCAAAATTACCAGATCATCAAATAAATTTAAAAATCTTAAAGCATGAAACAAGGTGTGCATGAACCCACGCGAATAGATAGTGGTACATGCATTGATAACATAATTTGTAATATAAAGGGTAGCAAATGCGAAATCTTAGACCTAGCATTATCTGATCACACAGCTCAAATAATTAAATTCCCTGTTAATAAGACGTACTATTTCTCACTAGTTTTCTTTTAAAAGGGATTTTTCGGCAGAAAAAATAGTATTTTAAAGAATCTTGCAGTCTCAATTTCAGTCAGGCCGACCACTGACGACAAGTCACATCTTTTTTTTTTCTTTTTATTGCCAACGGTGGCAAACGAGCAAGCAGCACACCTGATGGTAAGTGAAACTGCTGCACATGGACCTTTGCAATACCAGGGGCACAGCAAGGCCGTTGCCTACCGTGAAGGAAATACTCTTCTTAAACCTCGTTTAAAGAAGGATATGTCATAGCGCTCGGGAAACACAGCAGCAGGTAGTTCATTCCAGAGCTTGCACGTACGTGGGAGAAATGATCGCTGGAAATGTACAGTTGAAGACCATAACGTTACCAGGTGAAATGGATGAACCCTGCTACGATGTCGAGTGGTACGTTGGTAGAATGGTGACGGTGGTACCAAGTCAAACAGTTCCTCGGAGCACTCTTTGTGAAAGAGTCGGTGGAGTACACAGAGTGACCCAAAGTCTCTCCGCTGCTCCAGCGACTCCAATCCGTCCGTAAGATTGGGATCCCCGACGATTCGAACAGCCCTTCTTTGCAGGGAGTCAAGTGGGTCTAGCTGATATTTGGGCGCACCTGCCCAGAGATGTGAGCAGTACTCCACATGAGGACGAACTTGTGCTTTGTATAGCAGAAGACGCTGTTTCGGTGTGAAGTACCGCCTGGCTCTGTTCAGGACGCCCAACTTTTTGCTTGCCAATTTGACTTTGTCCTCCAAATGACTCCCAAACTGGACTTTGCTCGATATTTTGACGCCGAGAATCCCAATACTCTCAGAAATTGGGAGAGTTACTCCTTGGTACTGTGGCGCCATGACAAACGGGTCCTTCTTTGCAGTGAATGCGCAAACTTGTGTCTTTGTGGGGTTGAACTGGACTAGGTTCCGTTCACCCCATTCCGAGGCCCGCCCCAGAGAGCGCTCGACTTCAGACAAAAGTTGAACCCTTCTTTCCTGAGTACTCCGAGGGATATTCCGTTGCTCAGTGTACCGCTCATCACCCATACTGTCATCCGCATAGCAACGCATACTCTCGATAGAGAGCATGTCATTGATATGCAGGATAAACAACGTCGGGGAGAGCACCGAGCCTTGTGGTACACCAGCATTAATGGTCATGGTATAGGAGCAGGAGCCATCTACGACGAATTTTATACTCCGACCATCCGAAAAGCTGGCGATCCAATTACAGAGTCCCTCGGGGATTCCGTAAGATGGTAGCTTCGATAGAAGTGCCCTGTGCCAGACCCTATCGAACGCCTTTGCGATATGTAGGCTGAACGCCAGCGCCTCACCCTTGCCCTCCAAGGCCTCTGCCCAACGGTGTGTGAGGTACACAAGAAGATCACCAGCCGACCGACCATGACGAAAGCCGTATTGGCGATCACTGATAAGCTGGCGATCCTCAAGGTACTGCAGAAGCTGGCGGTTTATAACCTTCTCCATTATCTTGGAGAGCAAGGATGTTATCGCAATTGGCCTGTAATTCGATGGGTCAGACCTGTCTCCCTTTTTAGGGATCGGGTGGACATGGGCTACCTTTCATGAAGACAGAACCCTATTAGTAGCGTAGAAAAGTCGGTATAGGCGCGTGAGGATGGGAGTCAATTCAGGGGCGCACGTCTTTAGTACCACTGCAGGGATGCCATCCGGCCCACTCGACTTATGGACATCTAAAAGCTGCAGCTCCCGCCTAACCACTCGCTGCGTGATACGGATTTCGGGCAGTGAGCTTTCACACCGTGGGATGGTAGGTGGTGTGGCAGCTCCGGCATCCAAAGTCGAGTTACAGGCAAAGAATTGACCTAGAAGATCGGCCTTCTCCTTTGCGCTGTGGGCCAGACTACCATCATGTTTCTGCAGTGGTGGGAGATTGGGCTGGCAGAAGTTACCTTGGGCAGCCTTGGCGAGCGACCAGAATGCACGACTCCCAGCGGGATAGCTTTGCAATCGCTCGCCAATTCTGGCAACATGTTCCACCTTGGCTCTGGCAATAGCTTTCTTACTAGATCTGGAAGCGACATCTGCTCCGGTGGTCGGCCCAACAACGAGGTGACGTGGGTAGGGGTGGGTTATGGGCCCGCGCGCCGTCCTTTCATCGCTCCGGACGGACTGGACCGCGCGTGCGCTTACCATAGCCCACCCATTAAAAAAAAAACAAAAAATGAAGAGTCTCAGTTTCAGTGATGTTTATAATAGTATAGATGCAAATAAGGCATTTATAGTCCATAAAATATAGCATGATCTCTGTGACAGTTGTCCCTAGTGCTGTCACGCTTACGATAAAGTCCGTAGGTTTTTATTGATAAAACTCTTAATTTTTAAAATTGTGATTTTCTATTATAATTAAAATACAATCAATGAAAATCTTTTTGAATTAATTTCAAACAAAAACTGTTTTTTGATTGTTTTAATTATTCAAAAGGAGTACAATCAAGGTCTAGATCACTATTATCGTCATCACTGGAGCGTTCCTGCTAGAACATTTACCATTTTTTGCCAAAATAGATCAATCGATCAAGTACGACTATTTTATGAATAAATATGTTTAGTTTATTGACAATGATGCGTACATAATATTATCATTTACTCTGAGACGAAAAGTAGTTTTTATTGTTTAATTAATTCAATTTATGTATTTTACAATATAACTGACTGTTCTAATTGTAAAAAATATGTTGCAAGTTTTATATAGGTTGGGGTTTATTTCTTTTATGAATAATTTAATAAAGATCGGTTATCGATTTACGTATATCGACTGTCCCATCTCTTTTTATTTTCAGTCCAGTATGACGTTGTACGTGCGTAAGCGTCATTTATCTATAAAATGTTTACTAGGTATTTCAGTACTTACGAGGTACATTTTGGGCATGAATATTAATATTTTTATATTTATAATATATTGCATTTCAGTTGCAATAAAACTGGCATGAAAAGAATGAATATATATCTAATACAAAATGAAATTGTAAACATGTCGCTCGTTCAAACTTACTTCGTTGGTTTCGTTGACATCTGTCACAGAGATTAAGCTATATTTTATGGACTATAATGAATTTATTGACATTTACAAACTCTTTTATAATCTATGCTTTCCTATTAAAAGTATTAAATTTCAAACTACAAGACGACAAAAATGGATAGCCACAGGAATTAGACTATGCTGTAAACGTAAACGCGAGAAGCTATGGCTTTATAGACGTCATCCAAGCCAAACTAATAAAATATTATTTACTACATATTCGAAACGCTTAAAACAAATTATTAAATTGACAAAGAAGGCTCAAAATAACTATTTTATTTAATAATGCAAATAATAAAATCAAGGCTATTTGAAGTGTTATAAATTCAAATAAAAACAACTATCCAGGGGATTGTCCCTCAGAAATAATTATAGATAATAAGCGTATAGACGATCCACAGAAGCTTGTCGAACTATTTAATAATTTCTTTATAGACCAAATACAACCACTACCTATGCCTTTACCTACAATAAGCAATCTTCATGCATATGAATTCATTGAGTCAAATACATAGTTCTTATTTCTATTTCCTACTACTCCTTTGGATGTATGCAGAATTATTGGCAGTTTGAAAAATACTGAAAGTACCGGTCATGATGGCATTGCAACGAAGGTAATTAAAATACAGCTAACGAAATTTCACCAATTCTTAGTTACATTATCAATCTATGTATAGAAAATGGAGTATTACCGGATAATTTGAAAGTCTCTATTATAAAACCATTGCATAAAAAGGGAGATGCAAAGCAATTAAAAAATTATAGACTAATTGCGTTATTATCAGTATTTTCTAAAATAATAGAAAAAGTTATCTATAAAAATATATATTCTTTTTTTAGAGAAAAATCATATTCTAACCGATGAACAATATGGTTTTAGAAAGTTTAGAAACATTAATAGAATCATTAATGACATAATTACAAATATGGATAGAAAAATACCCTCCACATTATTATTGATGGATATGTCTAACGCGTTCGATTATGTGGATCCCAGAATTCTTCTCAATAAATTTATCAAAATTTGATATTAGAGGCAACGCTTTAAAACTAATTGAGCCATATCTAACTATACTATTTCCATTTCTTTATTTTCTCGATGACAGTTCTAATTTGATAGTTGTAGTGTTGTGACCAAATAAGTAATGATATCGATCGCATATATGTTTTGAACAAAGACAAATTCAACAAAAACATTCAAATATATTTTTTCAAGCTGGGAACACTGAATGACCCACCGCCATTTTGTATTTGCTTTAATCTGTCACTCGCAACAAGACGGTCGTGCTATATGGTCACTACATTTCTGTTCGCTGAGTTTTTTCACATTATCCATACGTTACGTTGTGTATTTTGTGTTCCTCCGTGTTGATTGCCGATCGACCGATCCTCGGCCTCTGCGCCCCCGGCGCATGGTCGGGACCTTGGGGAAGCCTGATGGTATCGCTCCCCTCTGAGTCCGCCCGGGAGCTGCCACCCTTATGTAGGGGGCGCTTCCTGTCCCTTGTCGGGGGACGGGCCTCCTCCCCCTCCCTTCTTACATCTAGGGCCGCTGTCAGAGCCCTCGCCGCATGATGCGGCTCGGACTCCTCGGCGGCCTCCTCCTCTTTCTCGTCCCCCTTGTCACCGGACCCCGCTATCATCTCCGGACGACCTGCCTACTCCTAAACTGGACAGCCCTGCAGCACCTACGCCACCCTCGTCCCTATCCACAACGTCGGCGCTCCGCCGGCCCTTCTCGGCAGACCCCCCTACTCAGGATTACGGTTTAGGCCTTCCGGGTCTGGCCGCTCGCGAGCGACCGACCCGTCACGCCCCCAGGCCGTGACGCAACCGTCCCTGGCGACGGAATGCCATGAGGCACATCCGCCCCATTGGCCCCGGGTCAGATCCGCCGTGCGCTCTGCCACCAGAGCCGCACGTGGAGACCCCCTCCTGCCGGAATCTTGGCCGTCCAAATGGATGCGTGACGTCCAAATGGACGTTTCCAGGGAGCACCACGAGGAGGTGCTCCGGCCTCGCCCCCCGTTAATGCTGGCTACTATTAGTAGTAACCTGAAGAATCAGTTTTCTGTTCAGTAGCCTACTAAAAAGAAAACCCATTCTTCAGGTTGTATGACAGACACACAAATAATGAGGATCGCCACTTGAATCTACATACCAACTAAAAGCACAGGGCAACCAGGACCACAGCTTGGCAGCTGCCTCATCATCATCGCAGCCCACATATGTCCCACTGTTGGGCTCGGGTCTCCTCCACTATGGGAGGGAAATTGACCCATTATTCCATGCTGGTCAGACATGTTGGTATAGGGTTTTATTTCGAGTTTTCCTTCTCTTGCACAGATGTTATGTGCATTTTATATCCCATAGTCGTCTTGTACGACATCCACGGGCAAGATAGGGAGTGGTGAATTGTATTCTTACTCCGTCACCACACGGAATAAGCCTACAGTGTAGAAAGTGCTATTCTTAAATCTCGTTTAAAAAGGTGTTTAAGTTAAAGCGCCTGCATGAAAATATATCGCAAGAAGTCACCGTACATACTTCGGGTACTACAATTAGTCAAGGATGTAATTTTAATTTTTCATTCACTCATTGTCCCTAATGTGCTTTACTTATTCAGTTGCAATATACTCAATGGAACTTACAAAGTTTTTTTATTTTAATATTACAAACTTGTCCGTGTGTTGACGGAGTAAGATGTGCGTGTGGTGACGGAGTAAGAATACAATTCACCACTCCCATCTTGCCCGTGGATGTCGTAAAAGACGACTATGGGATATGATACGCACACAGCATCTGTGCAAGAGAAGGAAAACTCGAAATAAAACCCTATACCAACACGTCTGACCAGCGTGGAATAGTAGGTCAATTTCCCTCCCATAGTGGAGGAGGCCTGAGCCCAACAGTGGGAGGTGTATGGGTTGAGGTGATGATGATGATTATAAACTTAAAAACCCCAACAGAATGACATCTCATAGCGCTCGGGAAACTCAGCGGCAGGTAATTCTAGATGCTTCTTTTTTGTTGCTGTTAATGGTAAAAAAGCAAACAGCACATCTGTTGGTATGTGCTGGTTCCCCTCGCGTATCTTTGCTAGGTCGCTGCCTATATTTTATTAGATATAATAAGAGATACCTACGTAATATGGTTTATTTATGAAATTGAAATAATATTATTATGATTGCGACTAAAAGTGACACGATGTATAAACTGTTATAGGTATTGAATATTTTAAAAGACAAATACATAATAATAATAAAATAATTAAAGATAAAGAATGAAAAAAGATGTATTATCGTAATGAATGATATAGTTTTGTTATAATTTAAACTGTTTGATAATAAAAGGCGATTACAAAATTCCTACACAAGTAGGTAACCGCATAAATATCTAACAAGGAGACACTCGGACGTGTGGGTCGAGGATTTCCATGATTTTTGGTTGAGGTGGTAGAAGGACCCGAGGGTATCACAACTACCAGATATCAGGGTCAACTGGGCTCTCATTAAAAAGATATTAAGGGTTAAAGTTGGAAGGCTAATTTATGTACTAGAAAAATTCTAAGTTGAACTGCAAGCTAATGGTAGCCTAGTGGTAATGCGCTCGACTGCGGGATCTACGGTCTCGGGTTCAAGCCTCGAAGACTTATTTTTTTTTCAATTATCACAATATTGTGTAAAATTTGGTTTTTCATAATTTTACGTAGAATTATAAATTATTTTGCTTTTTTTCATGATCTCCTCCTTTTCTCGCTCTCTCCCATGTATCAACTCTTCAATATGAAAATTGAGGTGTTACGGAACGAAAATAAATAATTATAAAATTGTGAAAAATCAAAATTTATATTTATCGTATAAATGTACATTTTTCATACATTCTTATCATCCTTACAAATTTTTGGATGGAATTCCTCGTAAAAGCACACAAAACAGTCATTGTCTGCACCGGCTACATTTTATCGCTGCGTGAATCCCCTCCGAGAATGAGCGGAAAAAACGAGATTGTGAAAAAAGGAAAATAATTTATAATTTTGTGTAAAATTATGAAAAAGAAACTAATTCAACCGAATATAGTGATAATTAAAAAAAAAAAACAAACCGTCAGGTCTCGAACCCGAGACCATAGAATTCGCAGGCGAGCGACTTTACTACAAAGCTGCCACGAGCTTACGATCTATTTGCAAATCTCTCTATTAACTACGAGTAACTTACATCCAACTTTGACGCTTAAAATCTTTTTAACGAGGACCCAGTTGACCCTAATATCTGGTAGTTGTGATACCCTCGGACCCCCTCTACCACCCCACCAAAAATCATGGAAATCGTCGACCCACACGTGTGAGTGTCTCCTGCAAGTTAATTTAAAGAAATTTTTATGATATACGTCGACGGCTTCGTTAAATCTTACAGTCTTTATACAGATTAATCCATTTAGCTACGGATAATAAATAATACACAAAATAATCACATACAAATTTTATTTATTTAAGTAACACATAATATTTCACTGGAATTTTGGCGGGGACATGAAAATATCTAGGACTCGTCTCTTTCATTACGTAGGTACTTATAGTATTGTTGAATAATTTTGTTAGTATTTTATTTAATTTTATACAAGGAAAGTACTACAGTCCGGTGAATATTATATAACAGTAGTTTTAGTTTATATGTATTTTCATGTTTTGTTAAAATGACCACGGGAATTTAATTTTGTTGTGAGCGCTCATTTAATGGGTCCCTTACAGGTATTAGGAACAAGCTACTTAATACTCAGAATTGAAATCACGATCCATGGTCAGGAATAAACATTATTAAAAAACGGCTTTCACCTGGTCTTTGATTTTTAATCAGCCCCAGTCGATATTGATTACCCTGTTCTTGCCATATTCTTCAAAGGACATGATATCTTCAAGTTTGATTGTTTATAAGACCAAGTACAATTTGGATATACGTTATCAGGCAGATCTTCAATTAGTGCTAACCCACGGGGTCCTTCAATTATCATTTTCCCTTCACCTGCCTTAACAACGATCTCATTATCCTTAAATCCTGTCATTAAAAGGTTCCTTTTGTATTCATTGCCTTCAATGAAACGTTGAGATGCAATACCGGGCTTGAATAGCTCCCTATTGGGCTATATTTAATTTGGGAGTTGCTGTGATATTCCATGGATCTGTAATCTTGAGGTGCGGCCAGAGTGCACGCCACAAACCCGATGAGCAAAAGACCAAACATGTTTCTTTGACAGTTTCTAATTCTCTGATGAATTTTATGCGGTAATCGTTTTATAGTCTGATAATTAGATCATAGTTCACTGTTATCAACGTTGTTATCAATTTTTAATAAATATTATTCTATATACATATAGATATTTAAATAAAAATCTTATTTTGACCTCAAATTGTGTAATCTTAAAAAACTTTGTCAAGAGGTTTATCCTTATTTATTGTTTACGTTTTCGTATCTATATTGATATTATAAAGAGGAAAGATTTGTATTTTTATTTATTTATAGGGAAACTGAAAGTAAAATGGTATATTTAAGGAAAAACTATTCGTAATCAACCAAATATAGCTTTAGTATACAAACTTTTATATAACATACTATACTAGTTGTACAATATCGGTACAAGATTCCAAAGAACGCAGTGATATTAAATAACACACAGTACCTCAGAGCGAGACCTTTATTAATTTAAAAACTTGCATTCCTATACATTTTTGTGCAATGAAACCATATCGCGATTTAATTTCGATCCTAGCGCCATCCATCGACTTAATTGTAAACATTTCTATAATAGGTGGCATTGGGATCGTATACATTCTAAACATTCCGCCCACCAAAGGGATTATTATCCCTTTAGTACTATGATGCAAATTTTATAATTCATCATAAAATCAACAACAGCAAAGGACTGTATAATATTTTTATACTATGGTAACGAAACAAATACAAATTTATCTATTAAAACATAAAAACAAATTTTGGAAGTACATAAAGTGCATAAGTCTTGATTTTAAACAAAAAAGTGTAAACGGTGACAGTGTAAACGCTCCAAATAACGAAACGAGTATAATATTATAACATTTTGTTAAATAAATATAAATTCTAACAACTTAAAACAAAAAAAAGAAGAAAAAGAGAATGAACATTTGAGAGATTTACTTAGTAACAGGAAGCAAGCATAACTTTGAAGTTGGACGCTTTATAGTGGAACCCTTGCAACTTATGGTGACCACCCGCGTTAAATGATCCTTACCCGGGTGCAGTTGGGTTATTTTCCCGTACAGCCATTTAGCTGGAGGTAAGTTATCTTCCTTTACTAAAACTATATCCCCTACCTTGAAATCAGGAATTCGAGCAGCCCATTTCTGTCTTTGAAAGAAATGTGTTAAATATTCCTGCTTCCATCTACGCCAGAATTGTTGCACCATACGTTGTACCAATTGCCAGCGCCGTAGCGGGCTAACTGTAGCATTTTCATAATCGTATTCAGGTGGCACAACCAATGGATGGCCAACTAGGAAGTGACCAGGAGTCAAAGGCGTTGGATCCTGAGGGTCACTACTGTTTTGAGACAAGGGTCTTGAATTTAAGCATGCCTCAATTTGAGACAACACAGTGCCCATTTCTTCAAACGTGAGAGTGGAGTCGCCCACAATGCGTTTCAGATGGTGCTTTACACTTTTTATCCTTGCTTCCCACAGTCCACCAAAGTTTGGAGCGTGGGGAGGGATAAAGTGCCATTCGGTTTGAGAGTTTGCAAGAGAAGCTACAATGTCTTTAAACATTGAGCTTTCCTGAGCAAATAGTGCCTGGAGCTCCCTGGCAGCACCTACAAAATTAGTAGCGTTGTCACTCCAGATGTGACGGCAATGACCACGTCTGGAGACAAATCGTCTGAATGCTGCCAAAAAACCTTCTGCTGTTAGGTCTGAAACGGCTTCAATGTGTACGGCACGTGTAGCCATGCACACAAACAAGCAGATATATCCTTTATAGGACCGTTGTCCGCGACCTTTAGATACTCGCATATTAATTGGACCTGCATAATCTACGCCAGCGTTGAGAAATGGTTTACTTGGGGTCACCCTGCAAGCTGGAAGGTCCCCCATCATCTGTTGTTTCGTGGTAGCAGCATGCCGTATACACCTCACACAACTACGTATGTGTGCTCGAGCTATATTTTTCACCCGGCTGATCCAGTACCTGGTACGTATAAAATTAAGTACCAGCTGCTGTCCCCCATGAAAGGTCCTATCGTGAGCGTCGGCTACAATTAACTTCGCTAGGCTTGATTGATGCGGGACAACAACTGGGTGCTTTGTATCATCAGGTAGTAAAGAGTTACGGAGCCTACTACCCACGCGTAATATTTCATTTTTATCCATAAAAATATTTAATTTATATAATGGACTTTTCTTGTTCAATTGTGTGTTACCCTTCAGGGCTACAATTTCGGCGTGAAACCATTGCTGCTGAGTTTGTCTAATACATTGGTCTAACGCTTCACGGATTTCCGCCGCGGAAAGGTAAGGTGTGAATTTATTAGTTTTGCGACGTTTTGCTGACTGCAAGAACCTTTTGCAGTACGCAATTACTCTAATCAGCTTTCTAAGCGATGAGAACCTTGACCCCAAGTTAACATCAAAATCTGATATTAGGTTGAGTGTATGGACCTTAGTAGCCTTTATCTCTTCGCGAGTATGAATTCCTCTAGGTCTTGTATATATTATAGGATCACTTCTTAACCAATCTGGTCCCTGTTTCCAAAGATTACTGCTAAGTAACGCAGCTGAAGATGCCCCACGAGAAGCGATATCCGCTGGATTGTCCTTTGACTGGACATGAGCCCATTGGGTATTGTCCAATAAACCAAGTATTTCTGAAGTGCGGTTGGCTACATAAGTTTTCCATCGACTAGGATGATCGTTCAACCAAGCCAAGACAACAGATGAGTCAGTCCAAGCGTGAATGTCTCCCTTTGGTATATTCATAACTTCAGCTACTTCGGTTAATAATTTTGCCACTAAAACCGAGCCACACAATTCTAGGCGAGGAATAGATAATTGCTTGATTGGAGCTACTTTTGTTTTGGCGGTCAAAAGGTGGGAGTGTATTTTGCCATTTGGATCGATAATTCGACAATACACTACAGCCGCATAAGCTGTATTCGAGGCATCGCTAAATCCATGTAGTTCTATGGCAAGGTTTCGTTCCGTTTGGCCTATCCATCTAGGAATGTGAAAGTCTATTAGTCTTTCCAGTTCTTCACGGTAATATCTCCATTCTTGTAGGAGTTCCGGTGGCAAGTCCTCATCCCAACCTATGCCAGCAATCCATAATTTTTGGATAAAAACCTTCGAGGTTATTATACACGGTGCTATCCATCCCAAAGGATCGTAAAGCCTCGATATTTCTGATATTACCGTTCTTTTTGTTTCAGGTGCAGCTGGAGGTGACATTCTTACGGAGTAATCAAATTCATCGGTGTTTCTGTTCCAGGTAAGTCCTAAAATCTTTGTTACTTTGTCCATTTTTATTTCTAAATCCTTACCCGAATTTTCCTTTAATTCTTCCAATAAGTGCATTTTATTGCTTGTCCATTTTTGTAGCTGAAAACCTCCCTTTTTTAATAAACTATTTATTTCTGTATAAATTTTTACTACTTCTGTTTCAGATTGGCAGCCAGTTATCAAGTCATCCATATAAAAGTCCGTAATAACTCTATCAGCAGCCAATGGATAATTCTTACCTTCATCGCACGCAAGTTGATGCAATGACTTGACTGCTAAATAAGGAGCGCACGACGTACCAAAGGTTACAGTCAGAAGTCGGAAATCTTCAATTTCTTTGGTAGGATCCTCTCTCCAAACAATCCTTTGGAAGTCAGTATCTGAACGCGCAACTTTGATTTGCCGGTACATTTTTATAATATCTGCTGCCAAACAGATTGGATGTTGCCGCCATCTCATGACAATGTGTCGTAAATCTGCCTGGAGAGTGGGCCCTACCCTTAAGGTGTCATTTAAGGAAACCCCGTTCGTTCCCTTACATGAAGCATCATACACCACTCTTACTTTAGTGGTCAGTTTATCTTGTCTCACCACTGCGTGGTGTGGCAAATAGACCGCATCACTTCTGTTAATGTTTGACTCATCAACTATTTTCTCCAGATGACCTAGCAATAAATATTCATTCATTACATCAGTATATTGTTGTTTCAATTGACTATCCCTAGCCAACTTCCTTTCTAGACCCAACAGTCTTTTAATCGCTATGGGTTTTGAATGGCCATATTTACAAGGCGGATCCTCCGAACGAAAAGGCAATTTCACTACGTATCGTCCTTCTTCATCCCTTTCCGTTGTGTTCATGTAGAACTCCTCACAAGCCTGTTCTTCCGGCGTGAAAGGTCCTTTTAGTAATACAGGTTCGGCATCCAGTTCCCACAATCGTTTTAGCATTTCATTTTCATCTATTTGAGTATGCGTGCATATTATCGTATTATGTGAATTGAATGTACTTTTTGCTTTAGCAACATGGCCTGACACAATCCACCCCAAATGAGTATCTTGGGCGACCGGAGAGCCCCTAGGACTCTTGACCAATCCTACCTTTAATATGTGACAATATGTTTCTGCTCCCAACAAAATATCAATTTTGTTGGGCAAATTGAACATTGGGTCGGCTAACTTCATACTGTGAATTTCAGGCCACTCCTGAATTTCCAATTTTGTATCCGGCATAACTGACGTCAGAGTGCTTAATACATGCGCAGTTACTTCTATGGTGAAAGAAGGGTCATGTAATGATTTTATATTGATATTAACCACATGTCTACAGACAACATCACCATGACCCCCTCCAATCCCAGTAATCGTAGTTTTGGATGCTACTTTCTTTAAACGAAGTAATTGCGCAGCTGACTCAGTTATAAACGACGCTTGTGATCCTTGATCCAACAATGCTCTCAAAATTTGAGAGGACCCATCTTGTGATTCGACCTTTATGAGGGCCGTGGCTAACAGGACTTGACCCTGAGCTCGTTCATTCACAAAATGAGCTGCTACATTTGTACTTATACCATGTGGACTCGACTCTGAAGCAACTTCATGTGACGTGGCAGCCTCTATTGGTGCGACCACGGCACTAGTTGCACTGGCGTTCTTTGGATGTAGCAACGTATGATGCTTTCGCTGGCAAATACGGCATTTTGAAAGAACACGACATATTTTAGAAGTGTGATGAGTCCCTAAGCAATTGAAACATACGCCCAAAGTTTGAGCAATAGCTCGGCGCTCGTCAATACTTTCTTTGGAAAACTTCTTACAGTTAACTAATTTGTGATTATCAGAACAATGCGGACATGAAACATTAATGGCGCTATGCAATACCTTGGTGTGAGATGTAGAAGATGTAAATTTTGATTTATGTTTGGGTTCGACGAACTCCAAAGCCCGAAAACGTGTCTCCAAAAACTCGCGAAATTGTTTAAAAGAAGGCAGATCGTCGGAGGATTGACTAACATGCAGTTCCCACTGCTTCCTAGATTCTATGTCCAACTTCAAACTTATTACGTATATAATAATTACATCCCACGAGCTAACGTCAATACCAAGATTGTTAAGCTCGTGTAAATCGCTAGTTACATCAAGAAGATCTTTTAATGCATTTGACGATTCAACCACTATGTTCCGTTGACTAAATAACCTTTTTAGAATACAAGTAGACATAAATTTCTTATTGTTAAATCTGTGTTCTAACATTTCCCAACACTTTTTATAATTAATATCAGTTATAGGAACATGTCTTATTAACTGTTCTGTTTCACCTGACAGTTGCGTCTTTAAATAGTGAAGACGTTGTACGTCATCTAGCTTTTTATTGTTGTGAACTAAAGAAATAAATAAATCCCGAAACGATGACCACTCGGTATATTTTCCGCTAAAAGTAGGTAAAACTATTTTTGGTAATCTTACGACATTATCAGGTGAAACATCACAAATTTCTTTCTCGGAACTATGAGATTTTAATTTAGACAGGGCATTCTTAAGTTCTACTTTGCACATTAGATAACTTTCATATACACTTTCGTAGATGTCCTCTTGGAAATAGTCAACTAATTCTTCTCCCTCACACTCGCCTACAATTCCTTCGTACTTGGTAGAAAAGTTCTTGAATTGGTTCTCCAACATTTCCAGCCGCGTATCGACATAATTATAGGTGATACGTTCCTTTGGGGACTTCTTAAAGTTAACAAGACTTTTCTCAATCTGCCCTTTTATATCCTTCAACTTTCTAAGTTCCTTTTCCATATTGTATTCTACCAAGTCTTTCTTGTGTATTATAAGTGTAGCTAAGCAGTATTTTTCTAAGTGTCGTCAAGAGTAAATCACGCAGCGTGATTTTTCAAAGTGTTTTTGCACTTGTATGCTGCTCAAAAATCGGGCATAGGTTCCCCGTCTCGTCGTTTTTATCGAAACTATTCTAAGTCCCAGACAGTAAACTAATCGAACCCTTCAAATTTTACAAGTCCATGCATTCACTTTACTTTTTCTAAGTCCCCGTAATTTAGCACTAACAAATTACTTTAAATTGTACTCACAGTAACTCCGTCCACAGTTTATTTCCTTACACCACTAGCGCCACCTTGTATTAATTAACCACTACTCTTGATCCTTAAAAATGCGCTTCGACTCGAATGGACCATGTACAATATCGGTACAAGATTCCAAAGAACGCAGTGATATTAAATAACACACAGTACCTCAGAGCGAGACCTTTATTAATTTAAAAACTTGCATTCCTATACATTTTTGTGCAATGAAACCATATCGCGATTTAATTTCGATCCTAGCGCCATCCATCGACTTAATTGTAAACATTTCTATAATAGGTGGCATTGGGATCGTATACATTCTAAACACTAGTAATCAATCTACAATAGTTATAAATCACAATTTAATCAAATCAAAGAATTCGAAGATGATTACTAAAATACCCAATTTAATATGTAGAATGTAAGAATAAGCATTCAAAATTGATGATAGCCGCTCTTTATGTGAATTTTAAGGTCTTCACGTGAATAATTTTAACGAATGAAATACCACCCTTAACTTTTTTTATTACTATTTTTTAATCTAAACATCAGTTTTAGTACTAATAATTAAGAGTGTAGTCGTCTTTCGTATTTATTACGTTACTAGCAGTGCCCTGCAGTTTTACCCGCATATTTCCCCTTCCAATGGGAATATCGGGATAAATTATAGCCTATGTGTTATTCTGATATGTAAGCTGTATTATTGTGATTTAAATCAATTTCATCAAAATCCATTCAGTAGTTTTTGCGTGAAAGAGCAACAAACATCCTCACAAACCTTCGCGTTTATAATATTACTAGGATTAAATGGGTTTGTATTAATTATTATTCCAATATTTAGGGCATATCAATAGTTACTACTTATAAATAATAGGTATTTTGGACCACAATGTACTTACGGTGTGGCGACCGTGGAGCAGCGGGGTAGGGAGCGGTGCGTTAAAATCTTGACGCGAACGTCCCTGAGCGAGTGGCAGCCGCACTTAGAAGCGTAAATAAACAGTACACTGAGATATGGAGGTAACAGCGAAGCAAGCGAAGGTAAACTCGAAATGAGACCCTATACCTACAGACATGACCAGCTTGGTATAGCAGGTCAAATTCCCTTCCACAATGGAGGAGGCCTGAGCCCAACAGTGGGACGTTTATGGGCTAGCTAGTAGTAGTGGGACTGGCGCGCGGGACTCGTCCCCACTTCGCCCTGTTCTCGTAACAGCCCTGCTTACAACATTGCTGCTGAGTTGCTTTCCTTTCACGTTGTGACAGCAGCCATCTTCAGGATGACATCATGACCGGTGAGTCAATCCATTCTGCTATTTCCCAAATCAATCCAAACCAATCAGGGTTTCGTCCCAAGCATAGTACTACTACTGCACTTCTTGATGTAGTTAGTGATATATTGGAAGACAGAGATCAAGGTATGGCAACACTGCTTGTTCTGCTTGATTATTCGCGCGCTTTCGATAGTATCAATATTTCACTCCTTCTCTCAAAGCTTTCTTTCTATGGATGTAATGCTGAGACTATCCAATGGTTTCACAGTTATTTATCAAATCGATCCCAATGTGTAAGTTAAGAGCAAAGATGGTAACAATATGACATCTCTTCCCAGACTAATTAACAGAGGCGTTCCTCAGGGTTCCGTCCTTGGACCGCTCCTCTTTATTCTGTACACATGTGATATCACTAATTGTTTAGTTTACTCGAAATATAATCTTTATGCTGACGATCTCCAACTGTATCACTCTTTTTATCCACAAAAGATAGAACAAAGATAGAAGATGTGACCTCGAGAGGATTTCAAAATGGTCAGAAAGAAATTGCTTAAGGTTGAAACCCTGATAAAAGTAAATTTATCATTGCCGGTAGCAGAAACATTAAAAAAATGTCAAAGTGTGGACATTAAAATTAATGGTCATCCAATTGCACAAGTGCAAGAAGCGCGTAATTTGGGGGTTATATTTGATGGACACTTGCGGTTTGAAACTCATGTACTCGATGCGATACGAAATCGCTTTTATAGGGGCGTAGCTCACACAATCACTATAATTTTGATTGCACTAGGATATGCATAAGCAAATAAAATACAATATAATCACATAAACACCATATTTATGTAAGGAATTTCTACAATTTAATAGTCTGTAATATTACCTCGTCTTTTGAAATAATATTTCACACTTCATCAGCAGTTTCAGACAACATTGGATGCCCTGACGCATCACTATCACTTCAAAGGACACACTATCTCCAGGATTGAGTTATCATAAGACCAAGAGCAATTCGGATTTACTGTATCAGGGAGCATCAATCCAGTTGAGAATAAATTGTTACTGCCTCCAGGATTTTGGTGGTATGCTTCAATGCTTATTGTACCTTCACGAGTTTTGTCTGTTATGTCTTCCTTCTCATAACCTGATATTCGTAAGCTCAATTTATACTGATTACCTTCATTTGTATGTTGAGGTGTGCCGGGTTTAATTATATCAAGTCTCATGTCGTCCATGTTTCTTCTTTGATCGGACATATCGTTTGAAAAGCGTTTATTGAAATCAGCCGCCATCTCGTCGATGCTTCTTATTAGGTTGGATATGTCCACGTCCATGTTTGAAAATTTGTTTTGGTCGAATTCATTTGCGCTGAACGGCCATTGGCTGTCGTCAGATTCGAGCATTTGGTGGACTGAGTCCGGTATAGATGGTTTCAGAAGACCATCATAGGTCGAATGGTAAAATTGTGGAGCAGCCAGAGCGCTTGCCACAAAACCGAGGAGCAGTAGACCAAATATGTTGTCGATATAGTTTGTAACTGAATGAAGACGAATGGCGAAAATTGTTTTATATATAACTAAAGCACGTCATATAGAGAGCATAAGTCATCGTTATCAATATTCTGTAGGAGCGAATTTCGTTGGGGGGCGCAGCCGGAGCACCTCCTCGTGGTGCTCCCTGGTAACGTCCATTTGGACGTCATACGTCCATTTGGACGGCCAAGATTCCGGCAGGTGGGGGTCTCCGCGTGCGGCTCTGGTGGCAGAGCACGGCGGATCTGACCCGGGGCCAATGGGGCGGATGTGCCTCATGGCACTCCGTTGCCAGGGACGGTTGCGTCACGGCCCAGGGGCGTGACGGGTCGGTCGCTCGCGAGCGGCCAGACCCGGAAGGCCCAAACCGTAATCCTGAGCAGGGGGGTCAGGACCGGGGGTCTTCGGACCGCGGGGAAGAAAACCCCTATAAAAAATTACCCCTAATCCTAAGTTTGGCCACTCGGCGAGGGGATGAATGGTTGGTGGGTTAAAAAGCGCGCGAGCGTCCAGCCGTTAGAGTGGTAGTCAAGGCAAGACTTAAAAACGTCCAACAATATGGCAGAAGTGTATACGAGTATGACTTCACCAGAGGGTCCCGGCCAAGCCGGGGAATCCCTTGCTGTGCCGGTGCTTGCGCGCGACGTCCACTTGGAGTCGCGCCCAAGTCCCGGCACAGTCAGTCCCCAGTCGTATGGGTGGGGGACAACTACTGCCCTTACTGCCGAGAGCCCGGCACAACATCCTGAGGCTCACCGGGGGGAGGGGAAAGAGGAGGTGAAAGGGAGAGAAGAGGTGGAGAACAAAAAGGCTAAGCAGAAGAAGGGGAAGAGGAAGCCGAAGCGTACCGCCCAGGCGCGAGCCCGCATTCTGGCTGCAAGGTCGAAGGCGTGGCGGGAGCGGCAGAAGGCGGCCGGTATGGCTGAGGGCGACGAGGGTGGCAGCACTGCTGCTGCAGAGCCGTCGCAGGACGAGGGCGGCGAGGCCGCAGGACCGTCCACGGTGAGACAAGGCGGAGGGAGCGACTCCGAAGAGTGGAGCGACTCCGACCGGTACAGCTCGGAATCGAAGCTGTTGAGCGACGAGGGTAGCACTGCTGCAGAGCCGTCGCGAGACGAGGGCGGCAGTGCTGCAGGGCCGTCGGAGGAGGAGGCGTTCATGGCCTCGGAGATGTCGGCGGACGAGGGCGGCAATGCCACAGAGCCGTCCGCCGACGAAAGTTGCACCGACCGGATGCAGGTCGGCCAGAGCAGGGACGAGGGCGGGGGATGCGCCGCAGGTACGTCCGCTAGGAGTAGGATAGGGACGATAGGCGGGCCGTCAGTTGAGGAGCTCGCGGATAGGCCGTCGTCGTCGAGGATGCAGGCTGCGGAGAGGACCACAACACCGGTGGGTGCCAGGAAGGAGAGGGAGGAGGCCCTCCCCCCGAGCGTCCGGAAGCGCCCCCTCAAGGGGGGCAGCTCGAACACCGACTCGGAGGGGAGTACCACCATGCCTCCTCCCAAGGTCCCGACCATGCCCCGTGGGCGCAGAGGTCGCGGATCGGCGGTGGCGGCGAGGCCAGGGACCCTCGGCCCGGCCGGCCACGGTGGCGAGGTGGCGGCCCTACAGGCCGCGAACGCCCGCCTTAGCGAGGAGGTCTCCGGCTTGCGGGAACGCAACCGCAAGCTGGAGACGGAGCTATCGGCGGTGCGACGGGAGAACCGCGGGTTGGCCAAGGAGATGGCCGACCTGCGGGCCCAGTTCGCGCGCCTGGCGCCGGCCACGCCACCGGTGCCGGCCTCGCCACCGAGGCGGGCTGCGCCGGGGAGGGCGGGCGCGTCGTCGGCGTCCGTGGTGCCGGCTGCGCCCGTCGCGGCTGCTGCGCCGGCTGCGCCCGTCGCGGCTGCTGCGCCGGCTGCGCCCATCGCGGCTGCTGCGCCGGCTGCGCCCGTCGCGGCCTCGGCGCTTCCACCCCTCGTCGTGGTCCCTCCGCCGCCTCGTGGCCGCGGGAGACCGCGGAAGGGGGAGGAGCCGCCGCCCGACGAGGTGCACGGCGTGTCGGAGTCGGCGGTACGCGTCATCCTAGCCCGAGTAGGGGTGATGGTGGATGCGCGTATCGCCGCCGTAGCGGCCAGGCTCCCGCCTGAGCCGCCCCTCCGACCGCCGCTCGCCGCGGACAAGGCGAGGTGGCCGCAAGCGTCAGCTCCCACCCCGCTGCCCTGTCAGGGTGGCCGCGTGGTGAGCTACGCTGCGGCCGCGGCCGGGCCCAAGGGGGCCAAGAAAGCCGGCAAGGTGCCGGCTCCCGCCAAGGCCGGGCCGCGGCCGGCGCCAGCGGCTGCACCGCAGGCGCCGGCCAGCGCACCCGCGACCGCTCCTGCTGCGCTCAGCGCTGCTGCCAGGCTCGAACAGGGCTGGCAGGTGGCTGAGCGGAGCAGGAAGGCACGCGGCCAGAAGCGGAGAGCGGCGGCCAAGAGTGCCGCCGTGGCTGCCGCTCCCCAGGCGGGAGCCGGCAGAAAGGGGAAGAAAAGGTCGCGCAGGGGCCTCAAGTCGCCGAAGACGGCCGCGGTGGTCATCACCGTGCTGCCTGAGGCGGCTGAGAGGGGCCTCAACTATGAGGCCGTCCTAAAACGCGCCCGGCGGGAGCTGGACGTCTCCGGTATCGGGGGCGTCGAGGCGAGGACCCGCAAGGCCCGGACAGGGGCTCGAATACTCGAGTTCCCTGGGGCCGAGGGCGCGAAGACGGCCGATAGTTTGGCCACGATGTTGAGGGGGCTGTTCGGGCCGGAGGATGGTGTCCGAATCGCCAGGCCTGTCAAGTGCGCAGAGATGCGCCTGACGGGCTTGGACGATTCCGTGACGGTGGAGGACGTCCGGGAGGCCATTATGGCGCGTACCGGATGTGCCTCGGACACCGTCCGGATTGGCACCATCCGCACTGGTCCGGGCGGCGTTGGTGCTGCCTGGGTGCAGTGTCCGGTGGAGTCGGTCAAGCAATTGGCCGACTCAGGCAGGCTCCTCGTGGGCTGGAGCTCGGCGCGGGTAACCGTGCTAGAGCCCCGGCCCGCGAGGTGTTACAAATGCATGGCGGTCGGGCATACCCGACCGACATGCAAAAACTGCTTTGACTGCAGCGGGCTATGTTTCCGTTGCGGTCAGACCGGACACCAGGCGGCATCGTGCTCTGCGGTGCCCCACTGCCCCGCGTGTGCGGCAGGCAATAGGCCTGCCAAACACCGCATGGGCTCTGGGGACTGCAGACCCCCGGCATCGGCCCCGAAGGGGCGGGACGGCCCATCGACCGGGCCAGTCCCCGCTCCGAGCGCGGCCCGATCGCCCGTCAGCGCGGAGGAGGTGACGATGGATACGGACCGTTAATGGACCCCGTATCCATTCGTCTCCTCCAGGCCAACCTCAACCACACCGCCGGTGCGCAGGACGTGTTCCTGCAAGCCATGGCGGAGTGGTTGATAGGAGTAGCCGTAGCCGCGGAGCCGTACGTGGTGCCCGACCGGCCTAACTGGTTGGGTAGCACCGATGGCACCGTGGCAATCGTCGCCTCCACGTCGTGGCCTTCGTCGCCTCTGACCCTTAGGGACAGGGGCGTCGGATACGTCGCGGCGGACTGGGGGGAGATTACGCTCCTCGGAGTCTATCTCTCCCCTAACTGGAGTGTGACCGATTTCGAGGCCTCCCTCACCATCATGGAGGCCTCGTTACGGCAAATGGCACCGCGCCAGGTCTTCGTCTTGGGGGACTTCAACGCCAAGTCCGTGGCGTGGGGGTCTCCCCGGACGAACGACCGAGGACGGGCGATCGAGGAGTGGGCGGCGGCACTGGGCCTCTGTTTGCTGAACAGGGGCTCGGTGCATACGTGCGTGCGACAACGGGGCGGGTCGATAGTGGACCTTTCGTTCGCTAGCCCCGAGGTCGCCGCACGCGTGGGGAGCTGGCGCGTCGTGGAGGAGGTGGAGACCTTGTCGGACCACCGGTATATCCGGATGGAGGTCTCCCCGGTAATCCCGACGCCCAGCAGGGGTCACGGGGCGGATGGACGTCCTGCGTTCCCGCGATGGGCTGTGGGTCGCTTAGACCGGGACCAGCTGGCGGAGACAGCCATCGTTTACTCGTGGCTGTCCTCTGCCAACCAGTCGGACGGGGTGGACGCCGAGGCTGGCCGCATCCGCAGTGCGTTGACGCAGATCTGCGATGCGGCCATGCCCCGGGTACGGCGTCCGCCCCCGAGGAGGGCGGTCCACTGGTGGTCCCGGGAGCTGGCGGATCTCCGGGCCGCGTGCATTCGCGCCCGGAGGGCCTACACCCGCAGCCGGCGGCGGCAACGCGACGCGGAGCGGGAGGCCTTGCTGTATGAGGGCTACCGCAATGCGCGGTCGGCCTTCAGGCTGGCCGTCCGCTCCGCCAAGGACGTCAGTCGGCAGGAGATGCTGGACGGTCTCGATCGTGACCCCTGGGGACGCCCCTATCGCGCGGTGCTGAATAAGCTCCGCGCGCGGGGCCTTCCCCTCACCGAGACTCTCCAGCCCAGCCTTCTCACCCGGGTCATCGAGGACCTGTTCCCGCGGCGGGCGGAACACACGCCCCCGGTCATGGCTCCGCCAGACACTGACCGGGAGGCCGACGACGACAGTGTTCCGCCCATCACGGAACCCGAGATGGGAGTGGCGGTGGCGCGCATGTGCGCAAAGTCCACCGCCCCCGGGCCCGACGGTGTTCCAAACCGCGTGTTGGGCCTGGTCCTCGACCACCTGGGTCCCCGCCTCAGGGAGCTGTTCGACGCGTGTTTAGCGTCCGGACGGTTCCCTGGGTGCTGGAAGGAGGGAAGGCTGGTGCTCCTGCCGAAGCCGGGACGGTCTCCGGGGTCGCCTTCGGCCTACAGGCCTATCGTGCTGCTCGATGACACGGGCAAGCTACTGGAGAGGGTGGTAGCTGCCCGCATCGAGCGGCACCTCGTCGGCACGGGGCCCGATCTGTCGGACGCCCAGTTTGGGTTTAGGAGGGGTCGTTCGACGATCGCGGCTCTGTTGCGCCTGAGGGCCGTGGCGACTGAGGCCGTCACCGGTGGGGGAGTGCTGTTGGCGGTGTCCCTAGACATCGCCAACGCATTCAATAGTCTGCCATTCAGCTGCATCAGGGAGGCGCTCCGGTATCACGGAGTGCCAGCTTACCTGAGGCGGCTAGTGGCAGACTATTTGGTGGGGCGCAGCGTCCTCTGTACCAACCGAGCAGGGGACGTTGTGCGAACGCCCATGACGTGCGGTGTCCCACAGGGGTCGGTCCTCGGACCCACCCTGTGGAACATCGGCTACGACTGGGCGTTGCGGGGGAGCCTCCCGCCCGGGCTGGGCGTGATTTGTTACGCCGACGACACGCTCGTCACAGCCCGCGGTGGGACGCTAGAAGAGGCGGTAAGCCTGGCGACCTATGGCACCGAAGAGGTCGTCAGGCGGATCGAGGCGCTGGGGTTGAGGGTCGCCCTGGACAAGACGGAGGCCCTCTTGTTCCATGGGCGCCTTATGAGCCCTCCCATCGGCGTCTCGATCACCGTCCGATCGGTTGACATCAGCATCCGGGCCCATATGAGGTACTTGGGCCTGGTGCTCGACGGGCAATGGTGGTTCCGGGAGCATTTCCGCAGGCTCGCTCCGCGGCTCGTCGGCGCGGCGTCCGCCCTATCGTGGCTAATGCCGAACGTGGGCGGACCGAGCGCTACGTGCCGACGGCTGTACACGGGGGTCATCCGGTCGATGGCGCTGTACGGCGCACCGGTGTGGGCGGGGTCCTTGACCGTCCGACTTAGGGCCCTTCTGTGGCGACCACAGAGGGTCATGGCGGTCAGGGCCATCCGCGGATACCGCACGGTTGCGACGGAGGCAGCGTGCCTATTGGCCGGGACTCCCCCGTGGGACCTGGAGGCGGAAATGCTCGCCGAGTTGTATCGGCGGGTGTCGGGGGTGCGCGGGGAGGGCGGTGTGATCTCGTTAAGGGATCTCACCGCCTGGCGTGTCGACGCCCGCCGAGACGTCATTGCCCGTTGGGCAGTCCGGCTGGAGAGGCCTCGGTTCGGGGTGCGAACCGTGGAGGCCTTCCGGCCGGTGCTGATGCAGTGGTTGGAGAGGCGGCACGGGGTGCTCTCCTTCCGACTAGTGCAGGTGTTGACGGGGCACGGGAGCTTCGCCAAATACCTGCACAGGGTCGTGAGGAGGGAGAGTACACCGACCTGCCACCACTGCGATTGCGACGAGGACACGGCGCGCCACACGCTCGAGGCCTGCGCGGCTTGGGCAGTGCAGCGCCGTGAACTCGTCGCAATCATCGGTGCCGACCTGACGCTGCCGGCCATCGCTAGGGCGATGGTCGACAGCGTCAGGAACTGGGACGCGGTCGCAGCCTTCTGCGAGACTGTGATCTCGCAGAAGGAGGCGGCGGATCGTCTGCGCGTGGAGCGCAGCCTCGATGAGGAGATCCGCCGCCGGCGACTGGGGCGGCGCAGGCGCAACTATCTGCGCCTCATGCCGCCCTAGCCGAGGCCGCGGGTGACGTGACCGGGGATTAGTCCGTCACCCGCCGAGAGGCCAACCGCGTGAGGAAAGACCGACGTCCTCCTCGAGGGGGGGACGTCGGTCGATGGGAGGGTACCCCGCGTAGGGGGTATTCCGTCGGGCCGACCACTGACGACAAGTAAACCTGCTCCGGTGGTCGGCCCAATGACGAAGGCGAGGTGGTTTTCGGGTGGGTTGCGGGAGTTGCGTGCTTAAGCCCCTCTGTCGCCCCGGACGGAGTGGTGCGGAGGCGCGCCGACCGCGACCCACCCAAAAAAAAAAAAAAAAAAAAAAAAAAAAAGGAGCGAATTTCGTTGTCACTTCTCTTATCATCTTAATTACTATATTTGTGAACTAAGTTGTTAACTTGTCGATGTCTGGAGCTAGACACATTTTTTTTTGTTATTTAATATAAGACTCTGCACGAAGGCAATAATCATTGAATTTCGAGGGAGTTTACAAACATAAATGAATGGACACAAATTATACGCAGACTCAAAACATTAAGTTGTATATCGTACAAAGTATATTCCTGCACGGGAATTAAACCCATGACACTGGTATGATTGGTCGGTCTTATCAACATTTTTTATGGATGGCTATTGTCTGGGATAACGTCACCAGTTTCGTCAGGGGTGATGTAAAGGTGACGAGCGGTCCCGTAACAAACCGTATTCTCTTTCCTGTGCTTATGGCCCGGTATTACTGGTATCGTGTTATTGAGCTCAGTGGCCAGCATATCGTATAAACCTTTCGGGTAATATCACTCCCGACGCCTCCCGGGGCATCGCTCTTACGCGGTCAGTCTTTCTGCGGATGACGGCCAATTCACCGGCACTCGCGTCAGCACCGCTTAAAGACGCCGGTACCAAATCATGTTGCTGCAGAAGGGTTGCTCCCACCCACCTTCTGCATGCACCCTGTGCCGCGGACTCAACCACTTCATTGACACCGACCAGCTGACCAGAAGGCCTCGAAGTTACTAAGGCTTCTTCAGCAGAACTGCCCCACGGATAATTGGTAGATATAGCTGACCTGTGGTCCCAGTTCGCGCTGTTGGCGCCGATCGCATCGTCGAGGCTGACTAAGCAGCCGAGGAGGGCTGGCCCTGTCCCTGCGCCTGCGGCAACGAAGCTGTCGATGTATATACATATATATATTTGAAAAGACAGCATCCAGCTCTAAGGAAGTAACTAGCTGGATCTTTGTTGATGAAATTTTTTATGTGTAGGTGGCGCTGCTGTCGATTTCAAGGAGAATTCCTTTTATCTTATTTGAACAGACCAACGTCTGTTGGGTCAGCTAGTATAATATAAGAGGGACTACGACCTGTTTGTAAAAAGTCTCTTCTGCAGAAAGGCATGACTATGACAGTCACGCGCGGTGTCACCGTACAGTGTTAACCAAGGCAAGGCACTTGCTGCCTGGAACTTTAGAGGGACTTGGACGTGGAGATGCTCACCGTAATCTACCAACAGTTTTCGGCGGATATAGCTAAGGCGTGAATGCTTCTCGCATTACTACGATATACGGAGCTTGGTTCGTAGCGTGGTGGCCCTCCGGCCGGTGGTAGGCAGATTGTCGATCGCAGTAAGATGTTATTACGTTTCCCAGGCGATAGCTGCTGTCTACTGCCCTGTTGAAGTCCTGAGCCAGTTTTTACTACTGCCTCGGGAAAGTAAGACGTGATGACAATTGTATTTTTATCCTGTTGCAATACAAGAAGAGTTAACGATGTGTCAACAAGTTCTACTTTCCCTTGGGAGAAGCACAAATTGTCTTGAAGCACCATCACCAGGATATTGTGATCATCAAGTCAGCTACTATCGGCGATTACAGCATGATGAGCAGTATGTCCAGCAGTAGACATGGATAGACTTATAGAAATACTAGCAACCCGCCCTCGCTTCGCTTCGGCTTCAGTCGTCTTTCCTGCGTATTTGCCGTTCCCGTAGGAATACCAGGATAAAATATAGCCTAGTTTACTCCCTGATATTATAGCTTTCCATTGGTGAAAGAATTTTTGGCATCGGTCCAGCCGTTTTGAAGATTACCCGGAACAAACATACAGAGAGATAGACAAAAAAAATATAAAGTGTATTTTAAGCCTATGTATAGTGCAAATAACCGTGTGAGCATGAAAAAAGCCCATTATTTTGACTTTACAAGCAGACACTCCAATTTAATTTATTGGTTAGATGCTACTAATCGAATGTAGGCGATCGAAGTCACAGGTTATCAACTCTTATAAAAAGCGATTTAATTTATTTAATCTATACCAATAAATAAAATTGGAGTGTCTGTTTGTAATGTCAAAATAATAGACTTTTTTCATACTCGCACGGTTATTTGCACGACGACACCTATGCCTAAAATAGCAATTAAAAAATTTTTGTCTGTCTGTTTGTTCCGGGTAATCTTCCAAACGGCTGGCCCGATTTCAAAAATACTTTCACCAATGGAAAGCTATAATATCAGGGCGTAAACTAGGCTATATTTTATCCCGGTATTCCCACGGGAACGGGAACTACGCGGGTAAAACAACTATAACCTATAACCGAAGCGAAGCGAGGGCGGGTTGCTAGTGTATAATATAATTAATATTTAAGGAAAACTGTTTTAAGGAAAATGGAATAAAATGTTTGTCATAGGTTATCACTGTACCTACTGTTTGTTTCCTGGAGTATCAGCAGGGGGGCATGAGAACCAACGCGATCGCTTTTAGTCTGGACTGCTTTCGGTTAGGTTTTTGTTTGAAGAGCGGGCGATATAATAACTACTTACATTTAATTTTTGAAAATAAACCCTCAGCGTCTCGGTAAAATTAAAATATTTATTTTCTAGTCTTAGCATTAATCATAATCGTAGTCAAAGCTCTCGGGAAGGGTCCTCAGAATGCTGTTTTAACTGTCCCTTATCCTCCTAAGCAGTGATGGAATTCTTTTGCGTATAAGTGCAAAGAAACCGTCGCTCCGGGCTTACGTAAGCATTTCCGAAGCGCTGCACTAACGAGACAGTCTCAACAACATCCTCAAGATGTTATTGTCTGATGGAGTGTGTGAGGAACGAAGGATATAGAAGGCACTATTTCAATGCAAACAAAATTTTTGATGTGGGCTATTGTAACAGCATATACTGTCTGAACCAGTCTGACGAGGCTATTATTTTATATAAGTTGGCGGAATTAGGTCTGCAAAGATGTTAATTGCGTCAGTTGTAATGATGTTTTATGTATATTGTGTTGTTTTTTGTAGTCTTTTACAGGGCGATGTGGCCGCGCAGCGACAAAGCCCTCTAAATAAATAAATAAAAAAAAAAGATGTTATTGTATTGAACGTGCGCGATATTTAGCGATCTTTTTAAATAACTGATCCACAGATTGCATATATACAGACTCTGGCAGTGGGCCTTAAACAATGTAATTTCCACTTGGCTTGAGCACTGCAAAATGTTCTGAGACAGCACATTGCTGTTATTGATTTGTTGCCCTTTTTAATAATTCTACCGCTTCAATCGCTTTAATCATCTACTGTATTTTATATTATTAGTGTCATATTTGCTACAAACGTAGAATAATGCGGAGAATAAAGGTTTTGAAAGAGTTTTCTAAAGATTTTGGTCCTATCCTACCTGTCCTGTCCTGCACGCACGCACGCACGCACGCACGCACGCACGCACGCACGCACGCACGCACGCACGCACGCACGCACGCATGCACACACACACACACACATACACACACTTTTTTATTGCCTTTTACGTACTGCCCTTATGTGATAGGATTGTCGACAGTTGACAGTTGTCTGTCTAGTCAGCTGCGGGCCGATTCGGCCAGAGTAGTACTTTGTTACTGCACTTCGGTCTGTATGCGAGAGAGCCGGTAGTCCAACTTTCGAAGAGCGTTTGTGTGTGGTGAGTTTTGGTGATGTCTTTTGTATCACCATCATTGCACGCAATCACATTCCCTACACTTTCTTCACATTAGGCTTAGCGAAGGTCCAGAAACAGCAATATCACTCATCATTGGGTGTACTGTTTGCTCGTTTGTCACTAACAGCGATAAATAAATATAACATTAATGTAGGAGAAGGAAAACTCGAAATAAATCTTGTACCAACCTGTCTAACCAGCGCGGTATAGTAGGTCAATTTCTTGCCTAATAGGGATGAGTCTCAAACCCAGAAGTAGGACTTATAACAGCTGAATTGATGCTGATTGCTTTTGGTGAAAGACCGACAAATATTTTACTTGGCGGTTAGTGTCAACTTTCACTCATGGGCCTCTGCAATAACATAGGCATAACCAGGTCGCTGTCTACCATACGCTGTCTCCACTATGGGAGGGCAATTGACCTACTATACCACGCTGATCAGTTAGGGTTTTCTTTCTCGGGCTTGAGCCTCCTACACTTTGGGAGGGAAATTGGTCTACTATATCACGGTAGGCGGGCGGGTTTAGGGTTCATTTCGTGTTTTCCTTCTCCTGCATAGTTGTCATTAATAATATTTTTTTTCTTTTTGTTTTTGTATTCTTATGTAATTTTAAATCACGGTATTACAATGACCAAATTTTCTTTCTTTTTTTTATCCGTCCATCAGCCTACGGACGTCCACTGCTGGACATAGGCCTCCCCACGAGAATGCCACTCGGAACGGTCCTGCGCCATTTGCATCCAACGGTTCCCTGCGACTTTGAGAATGTCGTCAGTCCACCTAGTGGGGGGTCGTCCTACGCTGCGCCGTCCGATTCGTGGTCGCCACTCAAGAACCTTTCTTCCCCAACGGTTATCGGTTCGACGAGCGATGTGGCCTGCCCATTGCCATTTCAACGTGCTAATTCTGCGGGCTATGTCGGTTACACCCGTTCTTCTACGGATTTCCGTGTTCCGGATTTTATCACGTAGAGAAATACCGAGCATAGTCCTCTCCATAGCACGCTGAGCGACTTTGAGCTTTTTTATGAGGCCGACATTTAGAGACCACGTTTCAGTGCCATAAGTCATCGCTGGTAACACACACTGGTTATAAACCTTTGTTTTCAGACACTGCGGAATATTGGACGAGAAGATCCTCTTAAGTTTCCCAAACGGTTCTTTTTTTATACTCTGTTTAAAAGTATGTCTGGTAATAAATAAGCTTGTTATCGTTCAGTAGTGTGTATTATACTACACTCATTTGCAAAAAAAACGGGCACCTAAGCAACGAACCATTTCAAATGTTAATATTTCTTTGTTTGATAATTATAGGTAGTTTTATCCACACAATTTGCTAAATTAATAAGAAAATAATCGTTTTCATCAGTATTTCATAAAATTTAGATACAATTTATGGGAAATAATGCTAAACCTCGCTAGTAGTGTATATTCGCTAGTAGTGCATATGCTCATGAAGTAAAAATAAAAAAGTTTTTTTGTTTGTTTTTCTTTAATAAAGTAAAAGCAGATAAATGTTTAGTATCGAGTGTGACCCCCTCTAGCTAAAATCACAGCTTGAATTCGTCTGGGCATGCTAGCGAGTATATCCCGGATACTTGCTTGCGGAATACGTTCCCACTCCGCAGTAATCACATTCTTCAGCTCTCTGATGGTCTGCGGAGCCGGGTGTACTGATCTCACACGCCGTTTCAGAACGTCCCAGACATGCTCTATGGGATTGAGGTCGGGACTTCGAGCTGGCCAATCCAAACGACGAATGCCGACCTCTTGCACATACGCATTAACATCGCGGGATCGGTGGGCGCGAGCATTGTCGTCCATAAAAATCGAGTCTTCACCTAGAGCGGCCAATGCGGGTTGTGCATGAGAAATTAGAACTTCCGTTATGTATCGATGCCCAGTCAGTGAGCCGTTTTCAATGAAGACTAACTCTGTACGATCCATTGAATTTATTCCTGCCCAAAACATAACAGAGCCCCCACCATAAGGTGTGATTTCTTCGAAACATGCCTCTGCAAAGCGTTCTCCTTGTCTTCTTAGCACTCGCCGACGTCGATCTTCACCGAACAGAGATATCCTGGCTTCATCAGAGAACAAAACCCTATTCCAATCGTCTTGAGTCCATGATTCACAATTTCTAGCGAACCTAAGCCTGTGAACTCTGTGCTCACGGAGTAATTTGGGGCCGCGGGCCGGGCGGTGACTGCGTATATTGGCAGCGAGAAGCCTCCTCCTGATCGTCCATAGACTAATATGCACATTTCTTACTTCTTGGAGGTTGTTCTTAAGATCCACATACGAAGATTTGCGATTTCTCAATGCGCGACTCACAAGAAAACGATCATCCCGTGGTTGGGTACATGGTTTTCTTCCAGAACCAGGCCTTCTCTCGACGGAACCAGTCTCCTGATATCGCTGCCAGGTCCTTTGGACTGTCGAGCGACTAACATTTAGCCTCCTAGCCACGAAACATTGGCTGCAACCCTCTTCAAGCAGCGCGATAATTTTGGTAGCTTTTACCACTTTATCTACCATTTTTGATACAGCCAAACAGCATTAAATAAAGCTTTGACAGTCAAGGATATGAAATTAATCGATAAAAATTGAATAAAAGTTATGAAAGTCGATGTTAACTTCTGGAACTTCGTGCCAAAAATGTAGGATAAAAAGGGGTTTTCTGTAAAAATGAACATCAAATGAAAAATTGAATTTAGAACGTACTTTTTTAAATACCACAGCATTTTTAAAACCGGCCAGTAACGTGTACAAACGATTGAAACCTTTTTGGTATTGTATCTTTTTAAATATGAATGAAAATCAAAACCGCCCGTTTTTTTTGCAAATGAGTTTATAATGTCATCATTGATCTTCACATTCACGACACTTCAGCACCTTCTCTTATTACATCACATAAAATACCACCTATTAGTTATTATGTTATTGTAAATTGCATTTCCTTTTGTTTTGCTTTGTTTGTTGAATGTTATTTTTGTTTATTTTATTATTTTTTATTTTTACTTATACGCGTAAGATTAGATAACTTAGTACTGCACTTTAACAGTATGTTTATTATTATTATTTTTGATGTGAAACATCTATAGGCGAGGGTGACCGCGATCGTCGCGTGGCGATTTGACGCCACGCCTTGCGGTCCCCTCTTAATTTACTATAAAATAAATATCTGGATATACATATCTAAATTTGTAACGAAACCATGGTGCGATTTAAAATTTTGTACAACGCCATCTAGTGAACCCAAAGTAAATTGTTACCTATAATGAAAATAAATGTTTATTGAATAAAAATTATCTTTTACTGGAAAAATCGCCATATTTTATTAATACTTTATGCCATACTAGTTCCTGACGTAATTTGTTCTTTTATGCATATTTACTTGTTTTATAAATTAATGTATATTAACTTCATAATATAAATATACCAGTAGGTATGTCATTTAGTTTACTTTCAGCTAAGAAAAATGGGTAACCGTTTTTATAGGCTTTTATTAGTTTCAGCTGTATTTTTATATATTTATTTCCTTGTATGTCACCGATTTCTTAGGAATTGGATTTTGACTCACTTAAAACAGTCAGATTTCATTTAAAATTTGTAAACTTTGCAATTTGTAAAATTGCAAGACCCAATAACGCTAAAATAATTTAAATAGCTTGTCTTATTATCATTACAGGATTAAAGGTTTCTTTATTAAATATTCAATATATTGGTCTGAGAGTTGGTCGTTAGCTCGATAGATGCCACTATTTATGTTACCTAAATCGCGCACTTCGTGCTCGATGCTGCATAGCTCGATAGATGCCGCTATTTCTGGTTTATAAATTGGACCTATCGTGCAAAAGAACGTCTGTGAACGGATGAAAGTATTGCAAGCTACATTTTGGAAGGTTAATTACTTTTGTACTAAATAACGTTACCATAAATATAAGCCGTAAAGTCAATTATCCATTTTAAGATAATTTATTCGATACGATACCTGCTAAAAAGTACTTATTGACTAAAAGTATCGAATGCAATGTATCGGTATTGAAAGAAAAGTACTCGATACCTAAAGATAAAGTAAGCAAAAGTAATAGATACTTTAATCAGTACGTTACTTATCTTTCGATACTACTCATGAGTTCAGTATCGATACTTTATATTTGATACCGTGTTTCTACTCGTACAAAATAGTTTCGATGTTTCACATCTGCCAGGCGTCCTGAGCGACGGCTTACTTTTTTTCTATTATTTGAATATTATTTACAAAAGCAGCTGTAATTTGTTAGTTTAATTATATTCAGCTGCTATCTGTACATTGCTGACAGATGTCGCGGAACGCTGCAGAATAACAGCGTTGCGGTATCTCTCTTATAGTAGATGCCTCAACATTATGCTGAGCAGCGATCCCTTTTCTCTTTTGCGAAGGGAATACCAGTGTTGATATCAATTTCTTTTTGTGTTTTTTATTATTTATTGTTTTATCTATATTGTACTCACTGTTTGAGCTTTTGTGATGTTTCCCTCCCGTAAAGGAGTAATAAATTATTTTGCTTTCTTTCTTTAATGTGCACAAGATATCCCTTAGTCGCCTTTTACGATACCCACGGGCAAGAAAAAGTGTGGTGTATTGTATTCTTACTCCGTCACCATACGGCAATCCTCATAAGATTAGTTATTACAAAAGTATAACCTGCTCGGTAGATCAATGATGCCGAATATCAATATTCTTAGTGTTCAACGACCGATTTATGTCTAAACCTGTGAGATCTGGCCATAGGTTAGTACAACTGCAAGGCCAGCAAAAGGATTAATAGGGCTGCAAATCCCGCGCTGCCTAAAACAACATACATTTGTCATTAATAGCGATGCATTCACAGACCTGTGAAGCCTGGTCCTAAGCCCCCATTATTTTAGAGGCAACAAGTTGTTTCATCTCAGCCCATATATGTCCCACTGTTGGGCTCGGGCCTCCTCCATAATGGAAGAGTAATTGACCTACTATACCACGCTGGTCAGACGTGTTGATATAGGGTTTTATTTCAAGTTTTCCTTCTCTCGCATAGATGTGATATGCGTTTTATATCCCTTAGTCGTCTCGTACGATCACCCACGGGTAAGATAGGGAGTGGTGAATTGTATTCTTACTCCGTCACCACACGGAAAGCAAGTTGTTTAGGATCACAAAATTTTAGGAGCGTAAATTTAAATTACTTAGGGAGCGTGGGTGGGTTTGGATCGTCATCCACGGTCACGGATTTGAAAAATAAATTGCTTAAGCATTTTATAATTTCACTCTATTAGTTTTGCAGGGGTAGGCAAAGGTAATATGTATTGACGACAGTGCTGTAGTGGCAGAGCAAACCCATCATCATCATGACAGCTCAGATACAGCATCAAAATAGGAGATAAATTTATTTTCTGTAAAATGATACCTGCCTCTCTTGCCCGTGGATGTCGTAGAAGACGACTAGGGGATATAATATACATATAACATCTATGCAAGAGAAGGAAAACGCGAAATAAAACCCTATATCAACACGTCTGACCAGCGTAGTTCAATAGGTCAATTTCCCATCTATTATGGAGGCAGCACGAACCGAATAATAGGAAGTACATGAGAAAATGAAAGTTGCCATAATTGTCTCATGTCTCACATCACCGAATACAATTTTTTCATAAAACGTGGCCGTGTATATAAATTGTGATAGCTTATGTACATCCCACATCATAGTTAAGAGCAGTTAGTATAGTTTCTTTAGAATTTATCTTCTCTTGGATTGATGTTATCTGCCTTAGTCGTTTTACACAATTATTTGCGGGCATAAAAAGAATGGTGATCCTTGTGTTCTTACTCATTGACTATAGTGGCGAAGCTCACACAATCACTATAATTTTGATTGCACTAGGATATGCATAAGCAAATAAAATACAATATAATCACATAAACACTATATTAATATTTGAAACTGCTACAATTTAATAGTCTGTAATACTAGCTCATCTTTCGAAATATAATTGCACTCTCCATTAGCAGCTTCAGACATTGGATGCTCCGACGTATCACTATCACTTCAAAGGACACACTATCTCCAGAATTGAGTTATCGTAAGACCAAGTACAATTCGGATTCACTGTATCAGGGAGCATCAAACTAGTTGAGTACGAATCGTGAGTGCCTTCTGGACGTGGGTGGTATGCTCGAATGCTTATTGTACCTTCACGAGTTTCGACTGTGATTTCTTTCTTCTTATAACCTGATAATAGTAAGGTCAATTTATATTCCTTACCTTCAATTACATCTTGAAGTGTGACGGGTTTAATTATATCAAGTCCCATGTCGTCCATGTTTATTCCTAGATCGTTAAAATCAGCTATCATATCGTCCACCCTTCTCCTTAGGTCGGACCTATCGTTTGAGAATTTTGAAGGACCATTATAGGTCGAATGGTAAAATTGTGGAGCAGCCAGAGCGCTTGCTACAAAACCGATGAATAGTAGACCAAACATGTTGTCGATATAATTTGTAACTGAATGAAGACGAATGGCGAAAATTGTTTTATATACAGCTAAAGCACGTCATATAGAGAGCATAGGTCATCGTTATCAATATTCTGTAGGAGCGAATTTCGTTGTCACTGCTCTGATCAACTTAATTACTATATTTGTGAATTAAGTTGTTAACTTGTCGATGTCTGCAGCTCGACACATTTTTTTTGTTATTAAATATAAGACTCTGCACGAAGGCAATAATCATTGAAAATCAAGGGATTTTACAGAGATAAATTAACGGCTACAAATTATACCCAAACTCAAAACATTAAATTGTGGATCGCACAAAGTTTTGCCATGAGAATCGAGCCCATGACCCTGGTTTGGTAGGTCGGTCTTGTCAGCTTTTCTTTTGGATGGCTATTGTCGAGGCTAACGTCATCAGTTTTGTCAGGGGTGATGGAAAGGCGACAAGTGGTCCCGTAAAAAACTGTATTCTCACTCCTGTGCTTAAGGACTTATCACTGGTGCCGTGTCATTGACGTCAGTGGCCAGCATGGCGTATTTCGGTATCATCGCTCCCAGACGTCTCCCAGGGCATCGCTCTCACACGGTCAGTCTTTCTGCGGGTGACGTACTATTGCCCGGAACTCGCGTCAGCGTTGCCTTTAGGCGCCGCCCGGTGGCAAATCGTGATGCCGTAGAGGAGTTCCTCCGGCACGTATTTCCCCACTTTCTTCTGCAAAACGATTGCCTCGCAGAAGGCAGGAACCACGTCCCAGTTCCTCACACTGATGAGCCGATGCTCTAGAGCGATTCTAGTGATGATCGACGGCGTTAGGTCAGCACCGATGATTGCTATAAATTCATGGCTCTGTTGACACTGCATGACCTGGCCGTCCACATAACCCTCTCTACTCGGTTTCTATAGAGGACGCTGTGCCCTCAAGTAGTCTGCCGGCAGCCGTCATAGCTAGAGTTTTAGTATGTCTATATTTATTTGTTACTAGTGGTCGCCGAGTGGTCGAAATTTGGCCATAATTCAATTAAATTAATTTTTCTGCTACACAATTTACTTTTAATTTTATTTATGTATAATTTTATTATCCGTGTGGTGACGGAGTAAGAATACAATTCACCACCCCCTATCTTATCTGTGGGTGATCGTACGAGACGACTAAGGGATATAAAACGCATATAACATCTATGCAAGAGAAGGAAAACTCGAAATAAAACCATATACCAACACGTCTGACCAGTGTGGCAGTGTGGCAGTGTGGTGTCTGATAGCATGTCAATTACCCTCCCATTATGGAGGAGGCCCGAGCCCAACAGTGGGACGTATATGAGCTGAGATGATGATGATGATGATTATGCTGTCTTTATCTACGAGATTTTTTACTTTTAGTAGCCCTGCCACGCGCCACGCGCCAACCATATCGCACAGGTATTTCAGAGTTAAAGAGAAAGAGGCGATATTGCCGTCTCGCTCTATGCCTTCGCGTTACCCGTCTCACATTTCAATATCCGTATCGTATTAATATACATATAGATAACGAAACTAGATGGATATTTTTTTTTACTATGGAAATCTAAAATACCTATTTAAAACAATTTGATAAAACAAAAGTTGATCACTTTTATATACCTATCATATAGAGTTAGATAGTTTGTTTTTCCGTGTGGTGACGGAGTAATAATACAATTCACCACTCCCTATCTTGCTCGTGGATGTCGTAAGAGACGACTATGGGATATAATATGCACATAACATGTGTGCGAGAAGGAAAACTCGAAATAAAAGCCTATACAAACATGTCTGACCAGTATGGTATAGTAGGTCAATATCCCCTCCCAATTTGGAGAAGGCCCGAGCCCAACAGTGGGCCGTATGTGGACTGCGATGATGGTGATAGAGTTTGATGCACTGTTTAGGTTATTTTTATTATTATGAAAATTAAATTAATACTTTCAAGATAGGACAATCGTTTTTTTTATTTCGGTAGGCTATGGGCTGGGCACACCCCGATCAATCCGTCCGGGGCGATGAGCGGTGTGCAAGTTCATAACCCACCATATTCCGTCTCCATCACTATTGAGTCGATCACTGGTACCGATTCTTTGATATCCGTGACCAGCCCAGCGGGTTACCTTTTCGGTTACTGTACCCTATGACGTCCCGGCAACATTGCAGTGTTGCCGGTCAGGGCCGTCACTCTCACGCGGTCGGCTTCTCTGCGGGTGGCGGACTAATCTCCGATACGTTCACCCGATGATGAATATTAAATCAATTACAACTTCGAGATAACGTGAAATTAGAATGTGATTTAAATAGCATTAATAAAGAAAATTTAAGCAATCGTTTTATCTAAAAAACATAATCCGCCATTTTTGCGGTGTAACAAAATTATGAAGAAAAATTAATAATAAATTATGTCTTTTCATTAATCAAACTAAATGTTAACTAATATGTGCTTAATCATCATCATCGCAGCCCACATACGTCCCACTGATGGGCTCGGGCCTCCACCATAATGGGAGGGAATTTGACCTACTATACCGTGCTCGTCAGACATGTTGGTATAGGGTTTTGTTTCGAGTCTTTCTTCTCTTACACAGATGTTATGCGCATATTATATCCCTTAATCGTCTCTTACGATATCCACGGGCAAGATAGGGAGTGGTGAATTGTATTCTTACTCCGTCACCACACGACAAATGTGCTCAATAATGGACTGTAATTAAAACTTACATAAGTTTAGTTTTTTTTAATTCTTTTTGTAATTTTTATGACCCGGATTATGGTGACCTTTGGCAATTTTTATAAAAAAAAAACTACTTATCAACGTCGCAGTTTTACTTTATTGCTTAAAGTGATAAGAACTATTTCTCAGTAAAAACAGCAACAAAAATGGGGTTCATAATAAACTATATGAATAAGCTTTTGAATGGATAAATAGACGAGTGTTCCCTGAGATAATGTGGCCCGGACATAGGAGATCAAAGTCGAAGGTTATCAAAACTCGTACAAAAAAAACAAGGAAAATTATTTCAAAATTTATGAATCATTTAAATTATTTCATAATTTATGAATCATTTAAATAATTTTTAAGGAAAATGTGCTCATATTTGTATGACGAGTTATTCCGATAACCAATGCCATCGCTTTTATAATAGACCAGGAGTCCCCAACCTTTTTTTGGTCAGGGACCACTTTTGTATTATCATTATTAGCAGGGACCACTATGTAGGTATAAGAAAAATAAACTGTAATAATCAAACTGAAACTTTAATTAAAAACTCAATAGGCAATTACATAAAAAGAAATATTAATATTTTAAGATAAACTTGTTTTGTATTAATGTGATTTTTGAGCTAGCATCTCCCCAACCGCGCTCTTCTCACTGCATTGCGACCAACGGTTCACCGCCGCTTTTTTTTTTTTCTTTTTGGGTGGGTTGCGGTCGGCGCGCCTCCGCACCACTCCGTCTCCACCACCACTCCGAGCAGGGTTACTTGTCATCAGTGGTCGGCCCGACGGAATACCCCCTACCAGGGGTACCCTCCCATCGACCGACGTCCCCCCCTCGGAGAGGACGTCGGTCTTTCCTCACGCGGTCGGCCTCTCGGCGGGTGACGGACTAAGCCCCGGTCACATCACCCGCGGCCTCGGCTAGGGCGGCATTGCACGCAGGTACTCCCGCCTGCGCCGCCCCAGTCGCCGGCGGCGGGTCGCATCATCGAGGCTGTGCTCCTCGCGCTCGCGACCTGGCGCCTCCTTCTGTGAGTTAACTGCCTCGCAGAAGGCTGCGACCGCGTCCCAATTCCTGATGCTGCCGATCATCTCCCTAGCGATGGTCGGCAGCGTCAGGTCTGCACCGATAATTGCGACGAGTTCACGACGCGGCTCTGCCCAAGCGGCACAGACCTCGAGCGTATGCTGCGCCGTGTCCTCGTTGCAATCGCAGTGGTGGCAGGACGGAGTTCTCTCCTTCCTAGCGACCCTGTACAGGTATTTGCCGAAGCATCCATGCCCCGTCAAGCCACCGTGCGGTACCCGCGGATGATCCAGACCGCCATGACCTTCTGTAGACGCCACAGAAGGGCCCTAAGTCGGGCGGTCATGGATCCCGCCCACAACGGTGCGCCGTACAGGACCATCGACCGGATGACCCCCGCGTACAGCTGTCGACATGCCGCGCTCGGTCCGCCCACATTCGGCATCAGCCATTGTAGGGCGGACGCCACGCCGACGAGCCGCGGGACGAGCTTGCGGAAATGCTCCCGAAACCACCATCGCCCGTCGAGCACCAGGCCCAAGTACTTCATATGGGCCTGGATGCTGATCCCAACCGAATTGACGGTGATCGAGACGCCGATGGGAGGATCCATACGGGGCCCATGGAACAGGAGGGCCTCCGTCTTGTCCAGGGCCACCCTCAACCCCAGTGCCTCGATCCGCCTGACGACCTCTTCGGTGCCTGAGGTCGCCAGGCTTACCGCCTCTTGTAGCGTCTCACGGCGGGCTGTGACGAGCGTGTCGTCGGCGTAACAAATCACGCCCAGCCCGGGTGGGAGGCTCCCCCGCAACGCCCAGTCGTAGCCGATGTTCCACAGGGTGGGTCCGAGGACCGACCCCTGTGGAACACCGCACGTCATGGGCGTTCCCACAACGTCCCCTACTCGGTTGGCGTAGAGGACGCTGCGCCCCTCCAAATAGTCTGCCACCAGCCGCCTCAGGTAAGCTGGCACTCCGTGGTAACGGAGCGCCTCCCTGACGCAGCTGAATGGCAGACTATTGAATGCGTTGGCGATGTCTAGGGACATCACCAACAGCACTCCCCCACCGGTGACGGCCTCAGTCGCCACGGCCCTCAGGCGCAACAGGGCCTCGATCGTCGAACGACCCCTCCTAAACCCAAACTGGGCGTCCGACAGATCGGGCCCCGTGCCGACGAGGTGCCGCTCGATGCGGGCAGCTATTACCCTCTCCAGTAGCTTGCCCATATCATCGAGCAGCACGATAGGCCTGTAGGCCGATGGCGACTCTGGAGGCCATCCCGGCTTCGGCAGGAGAACCAGCCTCCCCTTCTTCCAGCACCCAGGGAACCGTCCGGACGCTAAACACGCGTCGAACAACTCCTTGAGGCGGGGACCCAGATGGTCGAGGACTAGGGCCAACACACGGTTTGGAATACCATCGGGCCCGGGGGCAGTGGATTTACCGCGCATGCGCGCCACCGCCGCCCCCATCTCCGGTTCCGTGATGGCCGGAACACCGCCACCATCGCCCTCCTGGTCATTGTTTGGCGGCGCCATGACCGGGGGCGTGTGTTCCGCCCGTCGTGGGAACAGGTCCTCGACGACCCGGGTGAGGAGGCTGGGCTGGAGAGTCTCGGTGAGGAGAGGGCGCCGTGCGTGGAGCTTCCTCAGCGCCGCGCCATAAGGGCGACCTCAGGGGTCACGGTCGAGACTCTCCAGCATCTCCCGCCGACTGGCGTCCTTGGCGGAACGGACGGCCAGCCTGAAGGCTGACCGCGCATTGCGGTAGCCCTCATAAAGCTCGCCCTCCAGTTCCGCGCTGCGATTGCGCCGCTGGCTGCGGGTGTAGGCCCTCCGGGCGCGAATACACGCGGCCCGGAGATCCGCCAGCTCCCGGGACCACCAGTGGACAGCCCTCCTCGGGGGCAGATGCCGTAGCCGGGGCATGGCCGCATCGCAGATCTGCGTCAACGCACTGCGGATGCGGTCAGCTTCGGCGTCCACCCCGTCCAACTGGTTGGCAGAGGACAGCCACGAGTGAACGATGGCTGCCTCCACCAGCAGGTCCCAGTCTAAGCAACCCACAGCCCATCGCGGGAACGCAGGACACCCTACCACCCCCCGTGACCCCTACCGGGCGCCAGGGTTGTCAGGGAGACCTCCATCCGGATATACCGGTGGTCCGACAAGGTCTCAACCTCCTCCTCGACGCACCAGCTCCCCACACGTGCGGCGACCTCAGGGCTAGCGAACGAAAGGTCCACTATCGACCTGCCCTGAGGTCGCACGCACGTATGCACCGAGCCTCTGTTCAGCAAACAGAGGCCCAGTGCCGCCGCCCAGTCCTCGACCGCCCGTCCTCGGTCGTCCGTATAGGAGGACCCCCACGCCACGGACTTGGCGTTGAAGACCCCCAATACGAACACCTGGCGCGGTGCCAATCGCCGTAACGAGGCGCTCCCAAGATGCTAAGGGAGACCCCGAAATCAGCCGCTCTCCAGGCAGGGGAGAGATATACTCCGAGGAGCGTAATCTCTCCACAGTCCGCCGCGACGTATCCGACGCCCCTATCCCTAAGGATCAGAGGCGACGAAGGCCACGACGTGGAGGCGAAGATTGCCACGGTACCGTCGGTGCTGCCCAGCCAATTTGGCCGGTCGGGCACCGCGTACGGCTCCGCGGCTAGGCTACTCCTATCAACCACTCCGCCATGGCTTGCAGGAAAACGTGCTGCGCACCGGCGGAGTGGTTGAGATTGGCTTGGAGGAGACGGATGGATACGGGGTCCATTAACGGTCCGTATCCATCGTTACCTCTTGTTCAGAGGGTGCCACTACCAGTTGACTGTCCGTTAACTGATTAGTGTCGCTACGGGCACGCGATCCCGGACTGCTCCAGCTGCTCCTGTCATACTCCTACCCTATATCTAATGGCAGTAGTGTCCCCTAACCCAGTTTCCACCATATACATCCACCATATCCCCGTCCCTTTCCCATTAACGAAAATTCCTGAGGAGGGTTGACGTCAGGCGGGCGGCCGGTCATAAAATAAATAGCCGAAACTTTAGACAACATGAACTTAAGAAAGGTAAGTTCATGTTGTGCCGACCCCACTTAGCGTGGGATGAGGGCAGGCAAATGATGATGATGATGATCCATCGTCACCTCCTCCGCACTAACGGGCGATCGGGTCGCGCTCGGAGCGGGGGCTGGCCCGGTCGATGGGCCGGCCCGCCCCTTTGGGGCCAATGCCGGGGGTCTGCAGTCCCCAGAGCCCATGCGGTGTTTGGCAGGCCTGTTGCCTGCCGCACACGCAGTCAAAGCAGTTTTTGCATGTCGATCGGGTACGCCCGACCGCCATGCATTTGTAACACCTCGCGGGCCGGGGCTCCAGCACGGTTACCCGCGCTGAACTCCAACCCACGAGGAGCCTGCCTGAGTCGGCCAATTGCTTGACCGACTCCACTGGGCACTGCACCCAGACAGCACCGACGCCGCCCGGACCAGGGCGGATGGTTCCAATCTGGACGGTGTCCGAGGAACATCCGGTGCGCGCCATAATGGCGTCCCGGACGTCCTCCACCGTCACGGAATCGTCCAAACCCGTCAGGCGCACCTCTGCGCACTTGACAGGCCTGGCGATTCAGACGCCATCCTCTGGCCCGAACAGCCCCCGCAGCTTCGAGGCCACACTATCGGCCGTCTTCGCGCCCTCGGCCCCAGGGAACTCAAGAATTCGAGCCCCTGTCCGGGCCTTGCGGGTCCTAGCCTCGACGCCTCCGATGTCGGAGACGTCCAGCTCCCGCCGGGCGCGTTTTAGGACGGCCTCATAGTTGAGGCCCCTCTCAGCCACTTCAGGCAGCACGGTGATGACCACCGCGGCCGTCTTCGGCGACTTGAGGCCCCTGCGCGACCTTTTCGCCTTTTTTCCGGCTCCCGCCTGGGGAGCGGCGGCTACGGCGGCACTCTTGGCCACCGCTCTCCGCTTCTGGCCGCGTGTCTTCCTGCTCCGCTCAGCCACCTGCCAGCCCTGTTCGAGCCTGGCAGCAGCGCTGACCGCAGCAGGAGCGGTCGCAGGTGCGCTGGCTGGCACCTGCGGAGCAGCCGCTGGCGTCGGCTGCGGCCCGGCCTTGGCGGGAGCCGGCACCTTGACGGCCTTCTTGGCCCCCTTGGGGCGGGCCACGGCTCTGTCGCCTTTTGGGGCCCGCCGCGCTTCTTGGCGGCCTCCACGGCCGGCGCGGCGGGCGCAACCGGCGCGGCAGGTACCACAGGCGCAGGCGGCGCCACGGGCGCAGTCGACGGGCCCACCCTCTCCGGCGCAGCCCGTTTCGGCGGCGAGGCCGGCGTCGGCGGTGTGGCTGGCACTAAAAGTGCGAATTGAGACCGCAGGTCAGCCATATCTTTGGCCAACCCGCGGTTCTGCTTCCGCATTGCCGACAGCTCCGACTCGAGCTTCTGGTTACGCTCCCGCAGGCCGGAAACCTCCTTACTGAGGCGGGCATTCACGGCCTGCAGGGCCGCAACCTCACTGCTCTGGTCGGCCGGACCAGGGGTCCCTGGCCTCGCCGCCACCGCCGATCCCCTACCCCTGCGCCCACGGCGCGTGGTCGAGAACTTGGGAGGTGACACGATGAAACTCCCCTCCGAGTCGGAGCTTGAGCCGCCACCCTTTTGCAGGGGGCGCTTCCGGACGCTCGGGGGGATGGCCTCCTCCCTCTCCTTCACACTTGGAACTGCCGTTAGAGCCTGCTCGGCCGCCCCCCTACTTGTTTCTTTCTCCTTCCTGCCTAGCTCTTTCTCGTTCCTCCGGGATGACGGCCTACATATACCCTACTCAACTGACGGCCTCCTGCCTTTCCTACTCCTACCACCTTTGGACGGACCTGCGCATCCACCGCCCTTGTCCTTCCTCCGGACGACCTGCTGCTGTTGGCTGGTGTTTTCGTCGGCGGACGGCTCTGTGGTATTGCCGCCCTCGTCCGCCGACATCTCGGAGACAGACGGCTCTGCGGCACTGCCGCCCTCGTCTGTCGACAGCGCGTACGCCACGTCGCTCTTGCCAGACAGCCCCGTCGAGCAGCTTCGCCGGCGCATAGCTTTCGACGGTCCTGCAGCACCGCCGCCCTCGTCCTGCGACGGCTCTGGGGCGATGCCGCCCTCGTCGCTCGACAGCCCCGTCGAGCTGTTGCGTTCTCCGCGCCTCTTTGGGGACGGCTCAGCGGCTTTCCCGCCCTCGTCCCGCGACGGCCCTGTGGCTGATCCGCCCTCGTCGCCCTCTCCATTTCCTGACGACCTGGTAGTACAGGCGTCCCCGTTCCGCGACGGCGCTGCGGTGGCTGCGGTCACACCGCTCTCGTCGCTCGCGGCAGCGGCAGCAGCTAGTGCCTTCCGCGCCGCATTCTTTTTTAAGCGCACACTGCGCATGTGGGCAGTCTCCAATCTAAAACTGTCCTTCTTCCTCCTTTTTGGTCTCCCTAGAGCCTCGTGTTTCGCCGGGCTCGCGGCTGCTGCAGAAGTTGCCCCCCACCCATACGACTGGGAGCTGACTGTGCCGGAACTTGGATGCGACTCCTCGTCGCGCCCAGGCATCGGCACAGCAAGGGATTCCCCGGCCTGGCCGGGACCCTCTGGTGAAGTTTTACATGTATTAACCTCTGCCATGTCGATTTGGAAGTTTAAGTCCTCCTTGACTACTACTCTAACGGCTGGACGCTCGCACGCTTTTTAACCCACCAACCATTCATCCCCTCGCCGAGTGGCCAAACTTAGGATTAGGGGTAATTTTTTATAGGGGTTTTCTTCCCCGCGGTCCGAAGACCCCCGGCCCTGAGCTTCAGCCGCAGTCACACTCAGGGTTACGGTTTGGGCCTTCCGGGTCTGGCCGCTCTCGAGCGACCGACCCGTCACGCCCCCGGGCCGTGACGCCACCGTCTCTGGCGACGGAGTGCCATGAGGCACATCCGCCCCATTGGCCCCGGGTCAGATCCGCCGTGCGCTCTGCCATCAGAGCCGCACGCGGAGACCCCCTCCTGCCGGAATCTTGGCCGTCCAAATGGACGTTTCCAGGGAGCACCACGTGGAGGTGCTCCGGCCCCGCCCCCAACGGTTCACCGCCGCTAAATATAAAATCATTGCGGCCCATATTTTAGCTTCTGTGGACCACTGGTGGTCCATGGACCACTAGTTGGGAACCATTGTAATAGACCAATGGCGGTGGCGTATTTGTATAATTATGATGTTATACTGAGGAAAAAGAATTATGCTGCCTTTTTAAAATCTACCAACCGTTCCCAAAATAAAAAACGTATTTAGTAATGAAAGCTAACCCACAGTTTATTTTTATTGCAAGCGGTGGCAAACGAACAAACAGTAAACCTGATGGTAAGTGTTGCTTCCAGTCATGGATCATTGCAAAGTTGCTACCTACCGCGACAAAAGTGAAAGGCGTGCAATGAGTTTCGGTGATACTAAAACCCACCAAATGCAAACACCCTCAGAAAGTTGGGCTATAACAGTTATCGGAATAGCGTTCCATTATCCTATTATTTGGACCAGTATGGACGAGCGTATGACAGTCAATTTGTGACTCGTATTTATAGGAGACGTTTGCCATATATCAAAAAAGGTTAGGTACATATTATTCCGGTTTAATACTCGTATCACCTCCTGAGGGTCAAGGTCAAGGTCATAGTGGGGGTTTGCCTACTTATTCACCTCGCTGACCTAGGAGAAAGCGTTATATCATCATCATCATCATCTCAGCCTATATACGTCTCCTACTAAAAGAAACCTATTACCACGCTAATGAAACGAGTTGGCATAGGTTTCTCTTTCGCGTTTTCCTTCTCTTGCATAGATGCCATAATATTATACACACTCAGTGTCAGATTAAGGCAGCGTGGGTCCTGTAGCAAATTCTGTCGAAGGGCTTTTGTTTTGCTTCAGGTTCTCAAGTTTAGGGTATTAAATAAAACAAAACTGTTAAGGCATGCAAGATCGCGTGAGGAAAGACCAACGTCCTCCCCGAGGAGGGGACGTCGGTCGATGGGAGGGTACTCCTTGCCCACTGACGACAAGTAACCCTGCTCCGGTGGTCTGTCCAACGACGAAGGCGACGTGGTGTTCGGGTGGGTTGCGGGTGTGCGTGCTAACGCCCCTCTGTCGCTCCGGACGGAGTGGTGCGAGGAGTGCACCGACCGCAAACCACCCAAAAAAAAGGAGTGGAAGATATTTTACGCTCCTATCTAAATTGATATTTTTTTAATTATAGTCCAACAGGCGGTGGAGCGCGAGCCCCCTCCAATGCTCGGGGCCCGTAAGTATTTGCTACTCTTGCTATATGGCTAATCCGGCACTGTACACACTGAAATATCTTAGTCGTCTTTTATGATATCCACGGGCAAGATGTGAGATAGAAAATTGTATTCTTACTCCGTCACCACACGGCAAATGGTGTTATCTAGTATTATTTTATTTGGCCTTTAGTGGTAGCTGAGCAAGCAGCTCATCTGATCGTAAGTAGTAGCTGTCGCTCATGGATTGCCACAATAATAGAGGCGCAGTCAGAGGCAAGTCACGAATGGACTGTATTGCAGTTATCGGTAGCAGCCCCGTTCACAGACAGTGGTTAAGATACCGAACTAAGTGCCAATATCGCGGGTTCGAATCCCACACATGACAACATTTTGTGCGGTCCACAAATTGTTGTTCTGAGTTTGAATGTTATTTGTGTTCGTTAATTGTATGTTTGTAAAGTTCCCCGCAATACAAGGATTATTTCCCTAGTGTAGGATGTTGTATTTAATAATTATAATAATTATAAATAAAAAAAAAACCGCCTTCAAATTGTTTCTTCCATCATCAGCTCTGCAACGAGATGATGACTACCAGGCGCAAATACTTAAATAGCTTTACGAAGTATAAGAATAATTATAATTTTTAACAAAAAAACCCGACTTCAAACAGTAAACTAAAAACGTTAAAATTGCCTATAAAATTTTAAGAATTCCACCAATTTCTTAAGGATACCATCATCAGATCCTGATCTGATGACTATGGGACCATCTGCTATGTATACCCTAACAAACAAAAAAAAGAATTTTGCAAATCAGTCCAGGCGTCTTTAAGTAATCGGGGAACATACATAAAAAAAATATGCCGACGAATTGAGAACCTCCTCCTTTATTGAAGTCAGTTAAAAAAATAAGTTTTACTGTTTATGTTCATTTGGTTAGTTAAATTTGTGCGTGCGAATATGTATGTATATAATTCCTCACAATAGTTAAAGATTATTTTATGAATCAAAAGCCTTTTAGTAATATAAAACAGGCCGCCTATTAAAATTAGTTATAACTAACGTGGCTAACTAGCAAACAGTACACCTGATGGTAAGTGTTACTGCCGCTCATGGACCTTTGCTAGGTCGGCGTAACATACACAAAAATTTCATCAACATGGTCCAGCTGATTAGGAGGAGTTCAGTGACATACATACGTACAACAAGAAACATAAATATATAAAGATTTTGGAAAATGAAATGTTGGTATACATAGTGCGATTCACAAGTTGTTGCTCTTAGTCCGAGTGTAATTTGTGTCCGTTAAATTATGTGTTTGTAAAGTCCCGCACAATATAACGATTATTTCCTTCGTGTAGTAGTATTTCTTCGTGTAGTCATATATTTTTTTAAGAGAACACAAGACGTGTTCTCTTAAAAAAAAAATATGCGTCCAACTCCAGACATTTGCAAATTAATAGCCTATAATTCATTAATAAGGTAAATAATAAACGCCATAATATAATAAAAAAAGTAAGCCGTCGCTCAGGACGCCTGGCAGATGTGAAACTTCGAAATTATTTTCTACAAGTATATATGATTTATTCATATATACTTGTTGAAAATAGATTACGACAAGAACTAATCCCTCACACACTTCTACGTAGTTCAAATCAATAGGATCGGTTAAGAAAGTATGATCTAGCTAACAGAAATAACGACATCTATCGAGCTAAGACTAAATCTCAGCTACAAAATATATTTTATAAAGAAATCTCTAATCCTGTAATGATGATGATGATAATGAGACAAGCTATTTAAATTATTTTATCGTCATTGGTCCTTGTTAAGTTAACAAATTTTAAATGAAATCTGACTGTTGAAAGTGAGTCAAGATCCAATTCCTAGGAGTCTGTAACACAAACAAATAAATATATATCTGAAACTAATAAAACACCTATAAAAAGCGATTGTCCAGTTTTCGTACATGAAAGTACTGTAAGTAGGTATGGTATACTTATGTTGGAAAGTTAGAGAATTATACATTATTTTATAGAACATACATTATTTTATAGAAGTATATATGCATAAAAGAACAGATTACGACAGGAACTAAAATAGCACATTAATAAAAATAATATTACGATTTTTTTTTTCCACGAAAATGATGATTTATATTCAATAAACATTTATTTTCATTATAGGTAACAATTTACTTTAAGCGCACTAGATGGCGTTGTACAAATTTTAAATCGCACTATGGTTTCGTTACAAAAATGTACACATATGTATGCGAATTTTTATTTGTAGTTTGTTACCGGGTTGAGAGCCTTCCGCTCGCCCATTGCCCGCGTTAAGCTGTCAAGGTCATCTGCGACCAACAGCTAAATACACACAAAAAAAAAATAAAATATTTGTAGTTGCGGGTTGAGAGCCCTCAGCGCTCACCCACCAGTCCGGGTAAAGTTGTCACAGCCATTTGAGGCTAACAACTAAGTCACACACAAAAAAAAAAAATATTAATAGTTAACTGGTTGAGAGCCCTCAGCACTCACCCACCAGTCCGGGTAAAGTTGTCATTGACAACTTTACCCGGACTGGTGGGTGAGTGCTTTGTCATAGCCATCTGAGGCTAACAACTAAGTCACACAAAAAAAAAAAAAAAAGAAAACATTTGTAGTTAATTAAATTGGTATCCCGAGGCGTGGCGTTAACGCCCCGCGACAATAGGGATCACCCTCGCCTATAGATGTTTCACATCAAAAAAAAATTTAACGTCAGAGTGATAACGAAACTGACTTCAACAGAATATTGATAACGATGACCTTTGCTCTCTATATATGTTCTAAGAGTACCTATATAAAGAATTTTTTTGCGTCTCGTGATCATTCAGTCAGAAACTATATCGACAACATGTTCGGTCTACTTTTCTTTAGTTTTGTGGCGAGCGCTCTAGCCGCTACAGAATTTGACTATTCGAACTATCATAGTTCCGTAACACCTACGCCGGACCCAATCAACCAAAATGTATTCGACTATAGCAAATTTTCAATCGATATATCTAACTTAAGAAGTAACATTAACGACATGAAGGCTGATTTACATATACGCATTTCAAACGATATGTCTAATTTAAGGAGAATAATTGACGACGCAAAGTCTGATTTAAATAATCGTCTTTCAAACGATATTGCCAGTTTAAGGAGAAAGATTGACGACGTGAAGGATAATTTAAATAATCGCCGTTCAAACGATATGCCCAATTTAAGGCGAAAGATTAACGACGTAAAAGCTGATTCAAATAATCACCTCACATCTCAAAGTGTAATTGAAGGTAACGAGTATAAATTGAGCTTACCAATATCAGGTTATGAGAAGGAAGACATAACAGTCAAGACTCGTGAAGGTGTAATAAGCATTGAAGCATACCACCAAAATCCAGGAGGCAGTTACAATTTCTTCTCAAATAATTTGATACTTCCTGATACAGTGAATCCGAGTTGCACTTGGTCTTATGATAACTCAGTCCTGAAGATAGTGTGTCCTTGGAAGGATGGTGCAACGACTGCGTAACCAGTAAATGTTGTATGAAGCTGGTGAGGAATGCAATGTTGTTTAAAAAAACGAGGTAGCATTAGATACTATTAAATTTCAAAGTTTCTTATATATAGTGTTTATGTGATAATGTTGTATTTTATTTGCTTATGCAATCCTGCACTCAAAATGATAGTGATTTTATGAGCTTCACCCGTATAGTCAGGGAGTAAGAACACAATGATCATCATCCCTTTTATACCCGCGAATGATAAAGATATAAGAAGACTAAGGCAGATAACATCAGTTCAAGAGAAGGCATATTCTAAAGAAACTATATTGACTCATCTTAACTGTGATCTGAGACGTATTTAAGCTACCACAACTTACACATGATTTTGTAAAAATTGTATTAAGAAAACAATTGACCTCGCATTTCTTACCAGTAATGACGTAAAAGACTATTAAGAGAGACTGTGACAACTTTTTCACGGTCATTTTGATCATCATCACAGCTCATGTACGTTCATTACTGGGCTCATGCCACCTTCAGAATAGAAGGGCAATTGGGCAAAATACTCTGATGGTATGAGAAAAAAGATACCACAGTGCAGCCTCGTGAAGGTATAATAAAGCTTGAAGTGCACCATGTACATCCATTAGCCGGTAGCAGATCTAGCCGAGGCCGCGGGTGACTGGATCGGGGATTTAGTCCGTCACCCGCCGAGAGGTCAACCGCGTGAGGAAAGACCGACGTCCTCCCAGATGTATTTCTGACGTCGGTCGAGGAGAAGGTATTCCTCAGGGGGTATTCCATCGGACCGACTACAGACGACAAGTCACCCTGCTCTGGTGGTCGGTCCAACGACGAAGGCGACGTATCACGGGTGGGTTACGGGTGTTCGTGCTTACGCCCCTCTGTCGCCTCGGACGGGTGGTGCGAGGAATGCGCCGATCGTAACTCAACCCAAAAAAAAAGCTGGTAGCAGATCATACTCAAATAATTTGATGCTCCCTGATACAGTGAATGCTGTATGAAGTTGCTGAGGAAGTTTGCAATGTTCTTTGTAAAGACGCGGTAGGATTAGAGACTGCAAGAGCTCAGAAATTCTTTGTATAAATATAGTGAATATGTGATTATATTGTGTTTTATTTCATCATTATCATCATCATCATCTCAGCCCACATAAGCCACTATTGGGATTAGGTGTCCACAACGGGAGGAAAATTAACCTACTATACCGCCTGGTCACACATGTTGGGATAGAATTTTATGTCGAGTTTTCTGCCTATTGCATATATGTTATCTGCATAAAATATTCCTTTGTTATTTTTTATGACCTCCACGGGTAAGAGAGGTCGTCGTGAATTGTATTCTCATTCCGTCACTACACGAAACTCTAACAGTGTTTTATTTAATCATATCTAATGTTTCCGCGAGTATTACACAACTACACCAATAAATAAAATTGGAGTGTCTGTTTGTAATGTCAAAATAATAGGCCTTTTTCATGCTCACACGGTTAATTGCACTATACATATGCCTAAAATACACTTTATATTTTTTTTGTCTGTCTGTGTTTGTTCCGGGTAATCTTCAAAACGGCTGGACTGATTTAAAAATGTTTTTCACCTATGGAAAGCTATAATATCAAGGCGTAAACTAAGCTATATTTTATCCCGGTGTTCCTACGGGAACGGGAACTACGGGGATACAACGACAGAAACCGAAGCGAAGCGAGGGCGGCTTGCTAGTTGTAAATAAAAGTATGTAATATTATTTTTTATGAATACTCTCATAAACATTCGAAATTATAATAATATACAATAATAGGTCCCAAAAAGTATATATTCTACATATAATATCCCAAGACTAAGTATACCTTAATACGGGCCCCTAAGGTCGTTAGTTGTGGCAAGTTTTATGAACCTACATATGAGTGAGTAGTCTCATTCAATTTAGAACGTCAATAATTATAATTACGTCTTTTTTTCTAGTCATACATTCATATTTTTCACACTTGGACTACATAAAGCTGTGCCTCTATATTTTTTCTTATAAGAACTTCGTGCTATCCAAAATAGTTAATTTATTCATAGAATAAGTATTCATTTTGTAATATAGATAATGCTACCATGAATAGCGTTATCATGGAGATTTAGCAAATATTTTTTCAATGGCTGCACTTAATTATATAACGGTAAATAGATAAAATATAATCGGCCTTTCTTTTCTATTTACAAAATTTCAAACATAATTTAGAAATGAATTATCTATTAGTTAATTCCTTTATTGTATCTCGTTCGCTAAGAAATGACGTTCTATTTAACGAGCATTTATCAGTCGGTCGCTAATAGAATAATAAAAATGTTTAGACGAAAATAACACTTTTGTAAAGGCATAATCTTATTTATGGCATTTAGTCAAAATACGTTACCGATAATAAAATATCTATTGTTCTTATATTGGCTACATGAGTTCTCGTAAGTTTGAAGTTAAATATAAATTGAGACCAAGCCAGTTCGAAATTGGTTTTCAAACTATTGAGACCTTTTCTGTCGTAGTCACCATAAATTTTTCGTGAAAATAAGTCTTAAGATATATAAGAGTGAACAGTGTGAAAAGTGTATCGCAATGACAGACGCTGCGTATAACTTTGTATCGTGGGCCCGGCAGTACGCCTCGTACGATAACTTTAAAACAGCTCTTAATATGTATATTTATGCATTTAAGAGTGAACCACTCTTTAAAGAACAGTTGGAATCAGAATATCGTGATATTTTGCTAAACTAAATGAAGAAGGCCGGTGATGATAACAGAGCAGAAATATTCGCAAATTTTGAAAAATCTATCAGTGTGTTTCCAGGGAACGTAGACTTACTCAACGATATGGGAAAATATTTATACAAATATAATTACTTCACAGAAGCGCAGTGCCATTTTGAGAAAGCTCTAAATATCGACAACAGTTTAACCATCGTAGAGAAGAATTTAAACAGTGCAAAAATCATTCTATTTCCAAGGTGCAGGTTCAGGGCCTTAAACGATAAAACAAAAAATAATGCTTACAGAGCAGATCATAAAGATATGTGTAAATGCTGCGACAGATAGCGTGCTAAATATAGACGCTGGTACAGTAATTTTAGCTTTATACGCTCAAGAATGTAACCCCATAGCTATATCTGCTTGTGAAGGTTCAATTGCTATGGCTCGTCTAGCAGAATGTGTCATGCGAAAAAATAATGCTGAAAAGGTGGTTATAATAAATAAAACATCATTTTCCACAAATCAACAAGATATTTACGGCTACAAATCTGTATTGTTAACTGACACGATCGATGCGGGAATATTCGGAGAATGTATCTTACAATCAATCTGAAAGGTTTTTTTTTTTTTTTTTTGGGTTTGGCTGCGGTCGGTGCGCCTCCGCACCACTCCGTCCGGGGCGACAGAGGGGCTTAAGCACGCAACTCCCGCAACCCACCCGAACACTACGTCACCTTCGTCGTTGGGCCGACCACCGGAGCAGGGTTACTTGTCATCAGTGGTCGGCCCGACGGAATACCCCCTACCTGGGGTATCCTCCCATCGACCGACGTCCCCCCCTCGGGGAGGACGTCGGTCTTTCCTCACGCGGTCGGCCTCTCGGCGGGTGACGGACTAATCCCCGGTCACATCACCCGCGGCCTCGGCTAGGGCGGCATTGCACGCAGGTACTCCCGCCTGCGCCGCCCCAGTCGCCGACGGCGGGTCGCATCATCGAGGCTGTGCTCCTCGCGCTCGCGACCCGCCGCCTCCTTCTGCGAGATAACTGCCTCGCAGAAGGCTGCGACCGCGTCCCAATTCCTGATGCTACCGGGTCAATCTGATACGCTTGAGAGAATTTACTCTATTCAGGCAGTAAAGTGATACCTGGTAGAGCTGAATATTTCATTGTTGGTGTCAATTGCAACGATCTAAACAAAAAGTACAAGCTTTGTCAGAATATTAAGAATGTCCTTAACGTATCGAATATGAACGTACATACTACGACATATTGCGGCGAGGCGTACTACAGCGAAAATGTGGACTTATATGATAATGTTAAATATGTCACTGAATCTCAATCACTTTTCACCGCAGATTTTTTTTTTTTTTTTTTTTTTATTGCTAACGGTGGCAAACGAGCAAACAGTACACCTGATGGTAAGTGTTGCTGCCGCTCATGGACCTTTACAAGGCCGTTGCTTACCACGAAGAAAGCGAAGGGAGTTGTGAATGCTTGCATTGAGGCTCAGTGATACCAAGGGCACCACCAAAACCCTCCACACGCAATCACCCTCAGAAAGTTGGGCTTCCGGCTCTCTCGCTCACCGAACGAAGCGCAGTAACAAATTTCTACTACTCAGACGTCGATTTTCTGCGAGAGCATGGTACTGCCCCGGACGGACCGGCCCGCGGCTGTAGACAGATAACTGTCGACAGTGTGGTCCTACCATTCCTAAACAATTTCAACAATTACCATGACGTGAGACAAAAGATCTACCAACGGGAGCATTATAACGTTAGTCTAACTGCTACCGAAGACACTGAAATCAATAGGATAATCGATTGGTTCAATCTATATTTAACAGAAGATATTATGATAACTACAAACCCAGAATCAGAAAACAGGACTATTGGGTGGCATCAAGCTGTCTTCTTCGATGTTTTACCAAGGAAAAATCCAACGGAATACCAATAACACAAGTGACAAATTTAGATTCAGAGCTCTTAGCTATAGAGGACTTTACAGACAAGAAATTCCACGTGATATTTACAAATATTTTAAATTTTTACGGCGATGTCGACTCAGTGAAGAATAGATTAATAAAACATGTAAAACAGAATTACCTATTTCCTGGCGGTGTCTTTTTACCTTTATCAATCACTGTTTTTTTTTTTTTTTTTTTGTGTGTCTACAGCTGTTGGCCGCAGATGGCCTTGACAGCTTGGCGCGGACTATGGGTGAGCGCTGAGGGCTCTCAACCCGGAGAAAAGTATGCTAAGCGACATCGCCCAAGGGCTCCCCCTGTGGGGAACGGACCTCGGCTTGGGGCGTCGCTGGAGGCAAAGTGGGCGTGCCCACGTTTTTAGTCGTGACTTTTGCGCGGCGCGGTTTCGCACCTCGACGGAGAGGGCGAAACCGCGGATATTTATTTGTTAAGGCCTCGCGGGCCGTGTAGGCTCTTTGTTGAGCGAGTGTGATATTGTCGTCCTCTTCGTCGAGGACGTGACGAGGAAGTCGGATGGAGGAGATTTTGAAGTCTATAGGAAGCCGCCCCAACCACTAGTTGGTTGGGGTGTGTCATGGCAGAGTCAAAGTAGCTCTGAGAGCACCGTTTCATAAACTGCTTGATGGTCGGCAGTTCGAGGTTGATGTGGAGATCGATGTTTCGTATGAACCACGGTGCTCCCGTAGCTCGGCGCATGAAACGAGTTTGTAGTGTCTGTAGCCTGTGGATCCTGTGTGGTTTAACATGCGCGAACACCACGCTGGTATAGGTCATGATGGGCCGTATGCAGGTGGTGTAAAGTCGGATTTTGCTACTCAGGGGCATACGCGACCTAGAGTTGAGTAGACAGTGGAGACGGCCCATCACAAAGGCTGCCCGTGCGCGGACTTGCTTTATGTGAGGGGCGAAGCTGAGTCGATCGTCAAGGGTCACACCCAAGTATTTGGCCTGCCTGGTCCAAGTGACCGGCTTGTTGAAAATTTTAAGGGGGGGAATGCTATCGATAGAGTAGGAACGGGCAGTTCGTCTAGTGAACATGACCACCTGACTCTTCTCGGGGTTGATTTCTAATCTCTATTTCCTTAACCAATTGGCTAGGGCGGTAACCGTTTTTTGGAGAGTCTTGGCTACTGTTGTCGGGGATCTACCAGCACAAAAGAGTGCGGTGTCATCAGCGTAAAGCGCTTTATGTACCCGGTTGAATTTGGGCATATCGCTAGTGTATAGCGTGAAGAGAAATGGGGAGAGGATCGACCCCTGAAGGACGCCGGCCTTGATAGGGTGGGAGGTCGACAACGTCCCTTCCACCCTGTAGCGAAAGCTGCGATGACTTAGGTAGTCATGTATAATGAGAATTAAGTAGTGAGGGATCTTGAGGAGATAGAGTTTGTAGATTAGGCCTTCATGCCAAACCTTGTCGAATGCTTTCGCTACATCTAGGAATAATACACCCGTATATCTGTTCATGATGAACTGACTACTTGTGTATTCTACCAAGCGGTGAACTTGTTGTGCGCAGCTGTGTTTAGCTCGGAAGCCAAACTGTGCGTCGCGAACGAGGTTGTTAGCCTCGGCGAATGTACGTAGTCTACTGAGAACTATTCGTTCGTAGATCTTACCTAGACCTTTTAGTAGACTAATCGGGCGGTAACTACTGGGTTCGGTACTGCGCTTGCCGGGTTTGTGGATTCCTATTACCACGGCCGCTTTCCATTGCGCGGGAAAGATGTTATTATTTAGTGCTGCATTGAAGATGCAGCACAACAGGACTATCAAGTGGACGGGGAATAATTTAATGACTTTATTTGAACCTGGGGCTTTTCTGGTCTTAAGACCCCTGACTAACGATACGACCTCATCGGTGGTCACTACTGGGATAGGCTGATCGGGGTTGTCGTTTCCTAACGAGCGCGAGAGAGTGGTACGACGTTCTACTTCGTCGGCGATGAAGCGGTGATTCGCGGCGTCGGGGTGTAGTGTACTCGGCGTACACTGAAGCTCCAAGCAGTCGGCCAGGCATTCTGACTTTTCGTCGTCCATAAACGCCGGTGGCTGGTTGGGTCTGGTGAGAGGAGGGAGAGTGGACACGATGTCTTTTTTGAGTGAGCGGGAAAGCTGCCAAAAGGCTGTGTGAGAGGGCTCTAGCTCCTCGAGCATGGCGTCCCATTTGCTTTGTCTCAATTTATTAATAGCTTGTTTAACCTCCTTCTGGAGTGACCGTAGGCGGGTACGGTTGTCCTCCGTGGGGTAGCGGTCATAAGCGCGTGTCGCGGCGTTTTTACGTCTTAACAAGTCACGGACGTCGTCTGGCAGGCGCCATTTACGATCGCTCGTATCTGGTACCGGCCGCGAGCAGTCGTCCATTATCGACTGCACGTGACTTGTAAGCGATTCGATCGCCTGAGAGGTATGTTCCTTAGACGTAATGTCATTGGGAATTTGATCAAGGTGGACCGACGAGGTTGACTTGAGATTTTTCTCTAGCCGTGCCCAGTCAGTCGCTATCTTGGTCCTTTCGTTGTTGTGGCCTGAGGGGCCGGGGGTGCGGGAGGCTAATTCCAGAGTCACCGGGCGGTGATCTGAGTCTAACTCGTGTTGAACTTCTATTGAACATAAACGAAGGTTTATGTTTTTGAGAAGAAAGATATCGAGTATGTCCGGCCTGTGCGAAACGTTAAAGGGGAAGTGTGTCGGCTCTATGGGCGCTATGATATCAAATCCCAGTCTGTCAGCGAATAGCTCTAAAGTCTTGCCCCTCTTATTGGAACTTTGACAGCTCCAAGAGGTGTTCTTGGCGTTAAGGTCACCGCCAATGATGACGGCGCCTCCCAATTCTAGCAAGGCTTTTAGATCTTGTTCAACCAACTGTTTCGAATGTTCTCTATTGGGAGAGAGATATGCGGATACAAGGGTGATAGGCTGATGGCCTGAGAGGGCTAGCCTGCAAATTGAAGCTTCAATGTACATCAGAGGGGGCGGATCCACAGGTGTGCAATGCAGCGACCTTTTGTAGTAAATGAGCGTTCCACCCATTGGTGAAGTTGTCCTATCATTGCGAACTATATTATAGTTCGCGATTCTAGGGACCCTGTTGAATGGTTTTAAGAACGTTTCTTGTACTAACAAGATGTCGAGCTGGTGTTCCCTTGGTGTTCACTTCATCCCTCTGTTGGGTAAGGCTATTTGCGTTGAATGTCCCGTCCCTACTGTGAGGTGTCTGGGTTTAACTCTGCCGGGAGTGTACCTATCCATTTTAGTTGAATTTGAGTGAGCCTAGACGCTCTAACGTGGGGGCGAATTTGATCGCTATATTAAGGAGGGCGAGGTTGTTTCCCTCGTTCTTTCTAAGATCGGCTGCAATTTCGCGGATTTCCGCGAAATTCATTTGAGCCGCGAAGTTGGCCACCAGGGCTAGATCTGGATCTAGTCCTTGGGGGGCTTTTGGGGGCGCGCTTTTAGCGACGACGATGGGAAGGGGGCGCCCTGAGGGGGCTTGGGATTACCACCGGTGGGCTGGTTTGCCCCGATTATTGGTGGTTTGGGCTGAGATGGTGCGGGTGGGGCAGCGGGCTGCCTGTTGGGCAGGGTTGGGAAAGCCTCCGTACTGGTTAGCAGGGGGCGAGCCCACGCATTGTGGGTTGGTAAGGGGGCTGGGACGAAGGTCTTGTTATAGTACAAGGCCTTGCCGTTTGTGTTGGGCTGGCGGACTGACCTCCTCAGCGCTCTTGGGCAGCCGCAGTAGTTGGCCGGGTGTCCGTATTCTCCACAGAGAACACACGCAGGTGGCTCTTTGCAGAGGGAGATGTCCTTTGGCCGTTCATACTGGGAGGTGTGATGGTCACCTAGACACTTGATGCACCTAGGACGGGCGAAACAGTTCTTGGACGAGTGTCCATACATTTGGCACTTGTGACACTGTGCCAGATTACCATTTTTGTGTGGGGGCTCTACCGAAACCCCAGAGAGGCCACAGATGGTCTTAATTTTGTAGATTCCTTTACCCTCTGCGTTATTCGTAAGGCAGACGAGTATCATGTTAAGGGGGTAACGACCCTTTCCCCGGATCATCCGGTGTACTTCTACAACCGGCAGATCCTGGGTTTTGAGAGAATCTAAGATCTCTTTAGTATCGATTTCCCTCGGGACATTGCGTATAACTGCACGCAGAAGTTTGGCTTCGGGGAGGGTGTATGTATGGTAGGGAATCTGTTGATTCCCTAGCATGCTTGACACGGTGCGGTGGTCGGCTGACGAGTGAAGGTCCACTCGTATGCCTTGGGGCGTGGATTTAGCCGATTTGTAGTTAATGCGGTTGGTGTTTAGCCAAGCGGAGATGGTTAGCCACTTCTCCTTGTCCCTGATATATAGAGGCGGCGGAGCCAGTGGTTTTTTGACCGTCTGCGGAGCGACGGTGTTGCTGTCCGTGGAAGATGGGACAGAGGTAGGGGTGGCCTGCGAGATGACTGGGGGGACCGAGGCGGCCATGGCAGTCGTTGCAGACGAGGCTGCGGCAGGTGTTTTTGCCGAGTCAGTCGGCTTAATTTTGGGGGCCTTAGAGGGAGCCTCTTTGTTGACCTTTACCTTTTTGCTCCGCTTGCGGGAGCGAACTACAGTAAATGAGCCCTCATTGGGCGAATCTTCCGACTCGGAGGAGGAGGACGATGAGACTGAGGAGGACGGGGGTGATTCCGTTTCCATCGCAGTGCTGATGGTCGGTAATTCCGGCTCAAGCGGCAGGGCGGTGGTAGGAGCGCGTTGAGGCTGGGGTGGCAAGATGGTTTATACTCCAAAATATTGGGCAATATAAGCTTGTATCTCTGGGATTGCCAGAAGGGCGTCGATTGTGATAGTTTTTTCCGCCATCGTGGGCTGGTGGAAAAAACGTTCGCGGGGAAAGTGTGAAACCTAGCGCCCTGGGTGGGGTGAACCCTGGGTTGGGTGTGGTGCGTGTCCCTCCCAACCGGATGCAGGTCGGGAGGATGTGTGCTTAACTAGTGTGCCCTAAGCTTGTAATCCTTCGCCAATCGTAATGTGCGATAGGTTCCTAGCTGCTCGGGCCGTTAGGCCTTCGCAGAAAAATGATGAAAGCCGTAGATTAGGTCCGACTAGGAGATCCCCCAAGGCCGGATGCTCTAACCCCTTCCGATTGTTAGCTCTGCCCTGAAGGGGCTCGGCAGGCAAATCGGGGACTTGCCTCACCCGGCTTCGTTGACACCGTGAGGTTTCCGCCGGGGACCAAACAATATGGTTTTCTGCCCTGAGGGGGCCAAAATGGGTTGACTTTTATATACCTACGGTAGAAATCTGCACTCGACGTCTTGAGAAAGTCGACTCGTGCAGTTGGGATCCGGCAAAACCTGCGTCCAAACAGCGAAACTGCCACAGACAACCGTATATACGGCCACCCGGAGCGGGCCACTGAATGGCCACAGACGTCAACAAAATGGCGGCGCGACGCGACGCGAGGTACGCTGCGAGAGCGAGCGAGACGGAGCGAGATCGCACGACCGCAGGGGGCGGGTGCGGAGAGAGCGCGGCAATGGAGAGCAGCGAGGCGTACGTCCGTACGCTACGGGTCTCCGACGCGGAATGATCGATCACTGTTTTTTTTTTTTTTTTTTTTTTTTTTTTTGTCTGTTGTCTGTTGGCCGCAGATGGCCTTGACAGCTTGACGCGGACTATTGGTGAGCGCTGAGGGCTCTCAACCCGGAGAAAAGTATGCTAAGCGACATCGCCCAACCTCCCCCTGTGGGGAACGGACCTCGGCTTGGGGCGTCGCTGAAGGCAAAGTGGGCGTGCCCACGTTTTTAGTAGTGACTTTTGCGCGGTGCGGTTTCGCACCTCGACGGAGAGGGCGAAACCGCGGATATTTATTTGTTAAGGCCTCGCGGGCCGTGTAGGCTCTTTGTTGAGCGAGTGTGATGTTGTCGTCCTCTTCGTCGAGGACGTGACGAGGACGTCGGATGGAGGAGATTTTGGAGGGTCTATAGGAAGCCGCCCCAACCACTAGTTGGTTGGGGTGTGTCATGGCAGAGTCAAAGTAGCTCTGAGAGCACCGTTTCATAAACTGCTTGATGGTCGGCAGTCCGAGGTCGATGTGGAGATCGACGTATCGTATGAACCACGGTGCTCCCGTAGCTCGGCGCATGAAACGATTTTGTAGTGTCTGTAGCCTGTGGATCCTGTGTGGTTTAACATGCGCGAACACCACGCTGGCATAGGTCATGATAGGCCGTATGCAGGTGGTGTAAAGTCGGATTTTGCTACTCAGGGGCATACGCGACCTAGAGTTGAGTAGACAGTGGAGACGGCCCATCACAAAGGCTGCCCGTGCGCGGACTTGCTTTATGTGAGGGGCGAAGCTGAGTCGATCGTCAAGGGTCACACCCAAGTATTTGGCCTGCCTGGTCCAAGTGACCGGCTTGTTGAAAATTTTAAGGGGGGGAATGCTATCGATCGAGTAGGAACGGGCAGTTCGTCTAGTGAACATGACCGCCTGACTCTTCTCGGGGTTGATTTCTAATCTCCATTTCCTAAACCAATTGGCTAGGGCGGTAACCGCTGTTTGGAGAGTCTTGGCTACTGTTGTCGGGGATCTACCAGCACAAAAGAGTGCGGTGTCATCAGCGTAAAGCGCTTTATGTACCCGGTTGAATTTGGGAATATCGCTAGTGTATAGCGTGAAGAGAAATGGGGAGAGGACCGACCCCTGAGGGACGCCGGCCTTGATAGGGTGGGAGGTCTACAACGTCCCTTCCACCCTGTAGCGAAAGCTGCGATGACTTAAGTAGTCATGTATAATGAGAATTAAGTAGTGAGGGATCTTGAGGAGATAGAGTTTGTAGATTAGGCCTTCATGCCAAACCTTGTCGAATGCTTTCGCTACGTCTAGGAATAATACACCCGTATATCTGTTCATGATGAACTGACTACTTGTGTATTCTACCAAACGGTGAACTTGTTGTACGCAGCTGTGTTTAGCTCGGAAGCCAAACTGTGCGTCGGGAACGAGGTTGTTAGCCTCGGCGAATGTACGTAGTCTACTGAGAACTATTCGTTCGTAGATCTTACCTAAACCTTTTAGTAGACTAATCGGGCGGTAACTACTAGGTTCGGTACGGCGCTTGCCGGGTTTGTGGATACCTATTACCACGGCCTCTTTCCATTGCGCGGGAAAGATGTTATTATTTAGTGCTGCATTGAAGATGCAGCACAACAGAATTATCAAGTGGGCGGGGAATAATTTAATGACTTTATTTGAGATTCCGTCCGAACCTGGGGCTTTCCTGGTTTTGAGACCCCTGACTAACGATTCGACCTCATCGGTGGTCACTGCTGGGATTGGCTGATCGGGGTTGTCGTTTCCTAACGAGCGCGAGAGAGTGTTACGACGTTCCACTTCGTCGTGTAGTGTACTCGGCGTACACTGAAGCTCCAAGCAGTCGGCCAGGCATTCTGACTTTTCATCGTCCATGAATGCCGGAGGCTGGTTGGGTCTGGTGAGAGGAGGGAGAGTGGACACGATGTCTTTTTTGAGTGAGCGGGAAAGCTGCCAAAAGGCTGTGTGAGAGGGTTCTAGCTCCTCGATCATGGCGTCCCATTTGCTCTGTCTCAATTTTTTAATTGCTTGTTTAACCTCCCTCTGGAGTGACCGTAGGCGGGTACGGTTGTCCTCCGTAGGGTAGCGGTCATAAGTGCGTGTCGCGGCGTTTTTCCGTCTCAACAAGTCACGGACGTCGTCTGGCAGGCGCCATTTACGATCGCTCGTATCTGGTACCGGCCGCGAGCAGTCGTCCATTATCGACTGCACGTGACTTGTGAGCGAGCCAATCGCCTGAGAGGTATCTTCCTTAGACGTAATGTCATTGGGAATTTGATCAAGGTGGACCGACGACATCAGAGGGGGCGGATCCACAGGTGAGCAATGCAGCGACCTTTTGTAGTAGATAAGCGTTCCGCCCATTGGTGAGGTTGTCCTATCGTTGCGAACTATATTATAGTTCGCGACTCTAGGGTCCTTGTTAAATGGTTTAAGGAACGTCTCTTGTACTAGCAAGATGTCGAGCTGGTGTTCCCGAAGGAATGTGCCTACTTCATCCCTCTGTTGGGTTAGGCTATTGGCATTGAATGTCCCTATTTTGAGGTGTCTGGGTTTAACTCTGCCTGAAGTGTACCTATCCATTTTATTTGAATTTAAGCGAGCCTAGACGCTCTAACGTGGGGGCAAATTTAATTGCGGTATTGAGGAGGGCGAGGTTGTTTCCCTCGTTCCTTCTTAATTCGGCTGCAATTTCGCGGATTTCCGTGAAATTGATTTGAGCTGCGAAGTTGGCCACCAGGGCTAGATCTGGATCTAGTCCTTGGGGGGCTTTTGGGGGCGCGCTTTTAGCGACGACGGTAGGAAGGGGGGCGCCCTGAGGGGGCTTGGGATTACCACCGGTGGGCTGGTTTGGCCCGGTTGTTGGTGGTTTGGGTTGAGATGTTGCGGGTGGGGCAGCGGGCTGCATGTTGGGCAGGGTTGGGAAAGCCTCCTTGCTGGTTAGCAGGGGGCGAGCCCACGCATTGTGGGTTGGTAAGGGGGCTGGGACGAAGGTCTTGTTATAGTACAAGGCCTTGCCGTTTGTGTTGGGCTGGCGGACTAACCTCCTCGGCGCTCTTGGGCAGCCGCGGTAGTTAGCCGGGTGTCCGTATTCTCCACAGAGAACACACGCTGGTGGCTCTTTGCAGAGTGAGATGTCCTTTGGCCGTTCACACTGAGAGGTGTGATGGTCACCTAGGCACTTAACGCACCTAGGACGGGCAAAGCAGTTTTTGGATGAGTGTCCATACAGTTGGCACTTGTGGCATTGTGCCAGGTTGCCATTTTTGTGTGGGGGCTCAACCGAGACCCCAGATAGACCGCAGATGGTCTTAATTTTAAAAATACCTTTACCCTCTGCGTTATTTGTAAGGCAGACGAGTATCATGTTGAGGGGATAACGACCCCTACCCCGAATCATCCGGTGTACTTCTACAACCGGTAGATCCTGGGTTTTAAGAGATTCTAGAATCTCTTTGGTCTCAATTTCCCTTGGTACGTTGCGTATTACACACGCACGCAGAAGTTTGGCTTCAGGGAGGGTGTACGTATGGTAGGGAATCTGTTGATTCCCTAGCATTTTTGATACAGAACGGTGGTCGGCTGACGAGTGAAGGTCCACTCGTATACCTTGGGGGGTGGATTTCGCAGATTTATACGAAATCCTGTTAGTGTTTAGCCATGCGGAGATGGCTAGCCACTTGTCCTTGTCCCTAATATATAGGGGCGGCGGAGCGAGTGATTTTTTGACCGTCGGTGGGGCGACGGTATTGCTGTCCGTAGGTGGTGGGGCAGCGGTTAGGGCTGCCTGTGAGACAACTGGGGGGGCCGGAGTGGCCGTGGCGGTCGTTGCAGGCGGGGCTGCGGCAGATGTTGTTGCCGAGTCAGTCTGCTTGATTTTTGGGGTCTTAGAGGGGGCCTCTTTGGTGTTTTTGGTCCTTTTGCTCCGTTTGTGAGAGCGGACCTCGATGAATGAGCCCTCATTGGACGAATCTTCCGACTCGGAGGAGGAGGAAGACGAGTTTGAGGAGGAAAAGACCGGCTCCGTTTCCATCGCCGTACCGACGGCCGGTAGTTCCGGTTCGAGCGGCTGGGCGGTGGATCGAGCGGGTTTGGGTTGCGGAGGAAGGATCGTTATCGCTCCGAAATGTTGAGCGATATAAGCTTTGATTTCTGGAATTGCCAGAAGGGCGTCTATAGTGATGGTTTTTTCCGCCATCGTGAGCTAACGGAAAAAACGATAGCTAAGAGGGATGTAAAAACCTAGCGCCCTGGGTGGGGTACCCTGGGTTGTGTGTGGTGCGTGTCCCTCCCAACCGGGTGCAGGTCGGGAGGATGAGTACTTAATTAGTGTGCCCTAAGCTTGTAATCCTTCGCCAATCTTAATGTGCGATAGGTTCCTAGCTGCTCGGGCCGTTAGGCCTTCGCAGAAAAATGATGAAAGCCGTAGATTAGGTCCGACTAGGAGATCCCCCAAGGCCGGATGCTCTAACCCCTTCCGATTGTTAGCTCTGCCCTGAAGGGGCTCGGCAGGCAAATCGGGGACTTGCCTCACCCGGCTTCGTTGACACCGTGAGGTTTCCGCCGGGGACCAAACAATATGGTTTTCTGCCCTGAGGGGGCCAAAATGGGTTGACTTTTTATCTACCAACGGTAGAAATCTGCACTCGACGTCTTGAAAAAGTCGACTCGTGCAGTTGGGATCCGGCAACACCTGCGTCCAAACAGCGGAACTGCCACAGACAACCGTAAAAACGGCCACCCGGAGCGGGCCACTGAACGGCCACGGACGTTGAACAAGATGGCGGCTTGACGCTACGCGTGGTTCGCTGCGAGAGCGAGCGAGACGGAGCGAGAACGCACAACCGCAGGGGGCGGGTGCGGGGTGAGCGCGGCGAAATGGAGAGCAGCGAGGCGCACGTCCGTGCGCTACGGGTCTTCGACGCGGAATGTGGTTTTTGATCGATCACTGTGATGGGACGCCTTATTTCTAGTGATTTCTTGCAAATTAACAATAGTGTTATATAGATAATAACTTAAGCTATAAAATGTCGAAATATTTAAACCGTTACTAAGTATCAAAGATGTTGGAATTGGACATTGGCAGATAAAAGTATGAGCCTTTGTCCGAAGTATTCGAAGTCGTGGATTGTGAAGAAGTAAACAGCGGTGTAATCAAAGTCCCTGTATTGTGCGGTGGTCTTTGTAGTGGTATATTTTGTTGGTATAAAACACAATTATTGTCAGATTGGCCTATGATTTATATCGATACACGTAATAGTTTTGTTAAAGGCATGGCGTTCGTGAGCAATTCTATGATTAAAGTTTTTAAAGACGATGAGATTAATGTTTTGAGATGTATTTACTGATCTAGATGAATCGTTTAAATTATCTTTAGATATAGAACTATGATTTATTGTTTGTAAACTATTTTTTAAGCATTAAAGGTTTTTATTACATTTTTAAACTTTTATATTTACGTCGTCTTAGCTCCTATACTTCCGACTACTGGGCTCGAGCCTTCTTCAAAATAAGAGGTTAGATTTGACTTAAACCGCGCTGATCAGGCGCGTTAGTATAGGGTTTTATTGCGAGATTTCCTCCTGTTGCATAGATATCATCTACATATCATAGGTATCTTTAAGCCGTCTTTTACGAAACTCACGGGAAATATAGAGGATGGTGAATTGTATTCTTACTCCGTCACCACACGGAAAATTATGTGCTTTACGGATTTTGTCGCGGTTGTATTTGATTTTTGGTTGCACAATGTTTCAAACATTTTACAGCGTTCATGGTCACGGGCGGGCGGAGGTGTTATGTGTTATTTATTTAGGGGCCTTAAAATGCTTAAAAAAAGATCATGTGATTAATGGACGGCCCGTTATGCGTTAATATGCGTATCTCAACATGATGCAGTAAAAACCGTAGTGATAACTCTATCACTACGGTTTCACCCATATGTGATTATGTGCCAATATGCCCGTGTGCATAGTGGGCATAGTTTGATCGGATCATAGCATGGTTTGATCGGTGTAGCCGTAGCCGTAGAGCCGTACTGGGTGCCTGACCGGCCCAATTGGCTGGGAAGCACTGACGGCTCTGTGGCAATCGTCGTCCCCACGTCGTGGCATTCCCCGCCTTTGTTGCTTAAGGACGGGCGAAGGGTATGTCGTGGTGGAATGGGGAGAGGTTACGCATTATGGTAAATGTCGCCGCACGTTACACGTATTTATTGTTTCATTCGTCACTGAGTCTTTTTTATAATTTACTAGCTAACCCGGCGAACTTCGTACCGCCTTTTTTTCGTAATTATTTTGTTTTAATATTTATCAGATTTGTTTTAGTATTATCCGTGCGGTGATGGAGTAAGAATACAATTCATCACTCTTCTCTCTTGCTCGTGGGTGTAGTAAAAGACGACTAAGGGATAAAATATGCGGGCGGAGCACACGCCCCCGGTCATGGCTTCGCCGGACAGCGACCGGGAGGCCGACGATGAAAGTGCTCCGCCCATCACGGAGCCGGAAATGGGGGCGGCAGTGGCGCGTATGCGAGTGAAATCCACCGCCCCCGGGCCCGACGGTATTCCGAACCGTGTGCTGGCCCTGGTCCTCGAACACCTGGGACCACGCCTCAGGGGACTGTTCGACGCTTGTTTGTCGTCCGGACAGTTCCCTGGGTGCTGGAAAGAGGGGAGGCTGGTTCTCCTGCCGAAGCCGGGACGGTCTCCCGAGTCGGCCTCGGCCTACAGGCCCATCGTGCTGCTCGATGATGCGGGCAAGCTGCTGGAGAGGGTGTTGGCTGCCCGCATCGAGCGGCACCTCGTCGGGGACGGGCCCGATTTGTCGGACGCCCAGTTTGGTTTTCGGAGAGGGCGTTCGACGATCGCGGCCCTGCTGCGCCTGAAGGCCGTGGTAGCGGAGGCCGTCACCGGCGGAGGAGTCCTGTTGGCGGTGTCCCTGGACATCGCCAACGCCTTCAACAGTCTGCCATTCAGCTGCATCAGGGAGGGGCTGAGGTATCACGGGGTGCCCGTGTACCTCAGGCGGCTGGTGGCAGACTACTTGGAGGGGCGCAGCGTCCTCTACGTTGACCGAGTAGGGGACGTTGTGCGAACGCCCATGACGTGCGGTGTCCCGCAGGGGTCGGTTCTGGGTCCGACCCTGTGGAACATCGGCTACGACTGGGCGTTGAGAGGAAGCCTCCCACCCGGGCTGGGCGTAATTTGCTACGCCGACGATACACTCGTCACAGCCCGGGGTGGGACGCTAGAGGAGGCGGCACGCCTGGCAACTCTCGGCACCGAGGAGATTGTCAGGCGGATCGAAGCGCTGGGGTTGAGGGTAGCCCTGGAAAAGACGGAGGCCCTTCTGTTCCATGGCCTCCGTACCGCCGGGCCTCCCGCCGGCGCTTCGATCACCGTGAAGTCGGTCACCATCAGCATCCAGGCCCACATGAAGTACTTGGGCCTGGTGCTCGACGGGCATTTTTGGTTCCGGGAGCATCTCCATCGACTAGTTCCCCGGCTTGTCGGCGCGGCGTCCGCCCTTTCGCGGCTGATGCCGAATGTGGGCGGACCCAGTGCTACGTGCCGACAGCTGTACGTGGGGGTGATCCGGTCGATGGCCCTGTACGGCGCACCGGTGTGGGCGGGGTCCCTGACCGTCCGTCTTAGGGCCCTCCTGTGGCGACCACAGAGGGTCATGGCGATCAGGGCCGTACGCGGTTACCGCACGGTGGCGACGGAGGCAGCGTGCCTCCTGGCCGGAACCCCCCCGTGGGACCTGGAGGCGGAGATGCTCGCCGACATTTATCGGCGGGTGTCGGAGAAGCGCGCCCGCGGCGGCATGGTCTCCATCACAGAGATCACCGCCTGGCGGGTCGACGCCCGCCGAGAAGTCATTGCCCGTTGGGCAGTCCGGCTGGAGAGTCCTCGGTATGGTGTTAGGACCGTCGAGGCCCTCCAGCCGGTGCTGATGGAGTGGTTGGAGCGGACGCACGGGGTGCTTTCCTTCCGACTGGTGCAGGTGCTGACGGGGCACGGTTGCTTCGGGAAGTACCTGCACAAGATTGTCAGGAGGGAGAGCACACCGTCCTGCCACCACTGCAGTTGCGACGAGGACACGGCGCAGCACACGCTCGAGGAGTGTGCTGCATGGGAGGAGGATCGCCGTGAACTCGTCGCAATTATCGGTGCCGACCTGGCGCTGCCGACCATCGCCAGGGAGATGCTCGTCAGCGTCAGGAACTGGGACGCGGTCGCCGCCTTCTGTGAGGCCGTTATCTCACGGAAGGAGGCGGCGGATCGTGTGCGAGTAGAGCTTCTATTCGGCGACACGTTCCGCCGCCGGCGACTCGGGCGGCGCAGGCGCGAGTATCTGCGCCTAATGCCGCCCTAGCCGAGGCCGCGGGTGATCGGACCGGGGAATTGTCCATCACCCGCAGAGAGGCTAACCGCGCGACGGCGACCGACGTCCCAGGTCGAGAGGTTACCCGAAAGGGTATTCCGTCGGGCCGACCACTGACGACAAGTGACATCTGCTCCGGTGGTCGGCCCAACAACGAGGTGACGTGGGTACGGGTGGGTTATGGGCCCGCGCGCCGTCCTTTCATCGCCCCGGAAGGACGGGACCGCGCGTGCGCTTACCATAGCCCACCCAAAAAAAAAAAAAAAAAAAAAAAAAAAAAAAAAAAAAAAAAAAAAAAAAAAAGGGATAAAATATGAACATAATATCTATGCAAGCGAAGGAAAACTCGGCACAAAACCCTATACCAACACGTCTGACCAGCGTGGTATAGTAGGTCGATTGCCCTCCCATAGTGGAGGAGGCCCGAGCCCAACAGTGGGACGTGTATGGGTTGAGACGGTGATGACGATTTATCAGCCTCCTACAAATGGCGAAAAGTTGCGGATAAAGAAAATATAACACTTTTCGTAAATTCAATCCAGTTAGATTAACAATAATTCCATTATATTGACATGTTTGTGACCGGAGACCGTCCCACTTTTGGCAGGAGCACCAGCCTCTCCTCCTTTCAACATCCAGGGAACTGGCCAAACGCTATTCAAGCGTTGTACAGACCCGTGAGATGTAGTACTAAGTGCTCAAGGACCAGTGTCAGCAGCCATTAGGGTAAACTGTCTGGCCGGAGAGTGAGATTTAACACGTAGGTATATGCGCCACTGCCGCCCCATCTCCGTGTCCGTGGCGGGGCGGTTCCCGGTTATTGTCCAGCAAAGCAATGATTTGGGTTCCACGGTGGGAATAGGTCCGCGACAACCCTGATGAGGAGGCCAGGTTGCAAAATTTCGGTGAGCGGGGAGGGCGTAGCGCCGCGCGATAGAGGTCGCCGGGTCAGCTAGTTTTAATAAAAAATATCTTTTCTATTAATTTTCTTCTATACAAACCTTGTCCTAACAATAACAAACAATAAAAAAGAATTATCCAATTTGGTGCAGTCAATCGGAAGTTATGCGTGTACGTACATTTCGGTGATTCATTTTTATGTATAAAGATTATTCGTCCATTCTGGACAAGCTAAAGCTATTTAATATACCGCCTTTTCTTATCGATTCCAAAACCTAAAAAGGTTTTGGAATCTATCTAGATCTACATGTAATTATGCTAAAAATGCCAAACCGTCGGGACGAACATCAAATGTTTGACAGGTAAGAGGACCAGTTTGTATGGGAAAATTAAATTGTTGTTTTTAGTATTTTACTCGCAATTTTTTCATATTTTCTCACCGTTTAAACCTTCCCTGGACTTCCACAAATAATTCAAGTCCAAAATTAGCCAAATCGGTCCAGCCGTTCTCGAGTTTTAGCGAAACTAACGAACAGCAATTCATTTATATATATATATATATGTTTACATTATCAATTCTTATAACATATTGTTCATTATCATGGCCTATATTTGGGCTGTGTTTTTCATAGTTCAATGTGATGGTCATTCAGATAAGCGTTGTTTTGTTACGAATTTTACGTTTTCTCTAGTATTTTCTTTTTCCATTTGCTTTTTATCACAGATTTTACTTTTACATTTACCTTTTCTCTAGTATTCATTCTTTTAAACAGGGTAATTATTTATGAATACTCCTCCGCCAGTAGGGCAAAATTGTAATGCGAGAAAACGGTGACTTGCACTGGGAGCCCCTCCTAGTGCAAGTCACCATTTTCTTGCGAAAACCTGCGACCTTTCTTTGTGTACTTTCTGCCGGGGAGAGGATTACTTTCATCATATTCTATATTATATACATATACAGATACTTGGCAGGAGTGATTCTGCTAAGTATCTGTTTTCCGTGTGGTGACGGATACCAAGCCCCTCTCTTACCCGTGGGTGCCGTAAAAGATGATTAAGGGATATGATATGTGGATTAAATCCACTAAAACTCCACATAAAACCATATGCCAACACGGCTGACCAGTGTGGTATAGTAGGTCAATTGCCCTTCCATTGTGGAGGAGGCCTGAACCCAACAATGGGACTTAAAGGGGCTGAGATGATAATAATGATGTTGAAATATTTGTTGTATTTCTGATAATCTTACTACGATTCGAAGAGCATTACACTCCCTCTAGGAATGCGTGGGAGGGCTGCAGCAGCACCACTGCCACGTCAAGGCGTCTGTCCTAGTTCCACTACCCTCAGGCTAACACTACGATATTAATACAATTGAGTGTCTTCTTCAGTCATCTCTTACTATACGAGTCTTGTCTAGGTACAAGATCTTCTATTTTTGGTTATGGCACTAGTTCTGAACAGTAGCAATAGGCAAACAAACCGGTGAACATTGCTGCAAGTAGCTTGAGGTGTCGAGCGTTTCGGCACCGGTTTCACCATCGCAAGTATGCGATAAACGGAGACTTGCGATAGTTTCCCCATAGTTATGCCCTTGAAGCATAATTATTATTCTTAGAATATGATATAAGGATACAATTGTCGTCACTTCTTACTTGTTCTCCGGGTTGAGAGCCATCAACGCTCACTCATATTCCGAATTAAGCTGTGAAAGCCATCTGAGGCTAACAGCTATACACACATAAAAAAAAAATCTTACTTGTCTATGGGACTTCTGAAAATCGTCTTATGATTTCATCATGCGATTGGGTAAAAGCTACCCCCTGGGAATCATATAAAATCTCACTGATATCGCTAAGCCGTCTGCCAAGCATGGTAATTACGCCATGATTCCCGCATTTGTGTGGATGAGACCTCTACGTTCAGCAGAACCATTATTATCCTCAAAAGCGATGATAATTGTTTACACAAATAAATTACTATCATTTTGACTTCACCAAGCTACGTATAAATAAATAACATACAATATAATCACAATATATACATTATATTTACACAAACAATTTCTAAAATCTAATGCTATTTCGTCTTAAAACAACGTCACACACTTCCTTAACAGCTTCAGAAAGCATTCACTGTTTGTTCAGCCGTTGAGCATCCTTTAAAGGACATACTATGTTCAGGATTGAGTTATCATAAGACCAAGTGCAATTTGGATTGACTATATCAGGGAGATTTTGATAACTCGAGAATTGTTTGGAATTACCTTCCGAAAACACGTGTTTTGCTTCAATTGTAATCATGCCTTCGCGAGCCTGGACATTGATATCTTCCTTTTGATATTCTGATAGAGGTATGGTTATTCTGTACTCATTACCTTCGATAGCATCTTGAGACTTGGTATATGGATAGCGTCTGTTAGGATTAGTCATCATGTCATTGTTTCCTCTCATTTGAAAGGACACATCGTTCATAAAATTATTGTAGTCGGGGTTTGAAGTAGAAGGCCATGGATAAAAAGGTACAGGCATGTTGCGGTAGTCCGGGAAAGACGGAGTGTAGTATGGCATGTAGTTGTGATCGGGGAACGGCAAAGGTGGTCCAAAACTTCCCTGCTGGTTCGGAAATCCAAATTGAGGAGCAGCCAGAGCGGTCGCTGCAAATCCGAAGAGTAATATACTGAACATTTTCTGTTGATTGTTTCTTACTGAATGGGAAACGATACGCGTCCATCGTTTTATACATGTTTTGGAGGCCGAAGACTGGGTCATAGGTTATCAACATTCGGGGGAGGATAATTTCGTGGGTGTGCGTCGTGTGTATGTGTATTATACATCTAAATTATGATCTATATACAGAATGTCTCATATAATTCAATAGATGATCAAAATTAAGTTCGGCAATTTTGGTAGGAACCCATGAAAAAAAACCTGTAGCAAAAATATCGATTCATTAATGAATGCGATAGGTATTTTATTAGTTAAATATATGTAAAGTTTTAATTTTTTTTATTGCAAGCCGTGGCAAACGAGCAAACAGTACACCTGATGGTAAGTGTTGCTGCCGCTCATGGACCTTTACAAGGCCGCTGCCTACCGCGAAGAAAGTGAAGGGATTGTGATTGCGTACATTGAGGCTCGGTGATACCAAAGGCATCACCAAATCCTCCACACGCGAATACCCTCAGAAAGTTGGGCTTCCGGCTCTCTCGCTTACCGAACGAAGCGCAGTAACAAAATTCCTACTCAGACGTCGATTTTCTGCATGAGCGTGGTACTACCCCGGACGGACCGGCCCGCGGCTGTAGAGAGATAACTGTCAACAGTGTGGTCCTACCACTAGGAAATTTAATGATTTAAAGTAATTAAATATGGCCTCTTCGCGGTTCTTTAAAGTGCAGATACTAATGTGGTGTTAATGTATTAAATAGCGCGTAGTAATCAAATATAATCGTTGTGTTTGTATATGTACTTTTTTTTTTTTGGGTGAGTAATAGTCAGCGCGTACACCGTCCATTCCTTCCGGAGTGACGAAATGGCGGCGCGCAGTCCCATAAACCACCACATTCTTTTTCTTCACCATTAGGCCGATCGCCAGTATCAAGGTCCTTGTCGTCCGTGGTCAGCCTGGCGGGATACCCATTCGGGTACCCTCCTTTTTTAACGCCCTGCCCGGGATGTCGGTCGGTCGCGTGGTCAGCCTCTCTGTGGGTGACGGACTATTCCTCGATCAAATCACCCGCACCCTCGGCTAGGGCGACATCAGGTGCAGGTGTAGGCAGGGTACTCGAGTACATACCGTTCAAGTCACCGGAGGCAGACCGTGTCACCGTAGAGGAGTTTCTCTTGCACATGCTTCGCCGCCTTCTTCGGTGAGATGATTACTTCACAGAAGGCGGCGACCGGATCGACCGCGGTTTCTGACGCCATTGAACATCTCCCTAGGGTTAGTCGGCAGCGTCAGGTCGGCATCCATGATTGTGACGAGTTCACTGCTCTACCCACGCGGCACACACCTCGAGTGTGTGCTGCGCCGTGTCCTCGTCGCAATCACAGTGATGGCAGGAAGGTGTGCTCTCCCTCCTCACGACTTTGTGTAGTTAGTTGGCGAAGCAACCGTGCCCCGTTAATACCTGCACCAGTCGCAAGGAAAGTACCCCATGCCGCCGACCCAACTACTTCATCAGCACCGGCCGTTGTATTTGTACCCTGCTAGATGTGTAGGTTTGATATACGGCATAAAAAACGAGCAAAATCTAAGCAATTATTACTATCAAAATGCTAATATAGGTATGCACCTAATTCAATAATAGTTTACTTTTTACATCATCATCATTTCAGCCTATCGTCGTCCACTGCTGGACGTAGGCCTCCCTCATGTTACGCCACAAAGTGCGGTCCTGTGCCACCTGCATCCAATGATGCCCAGCAACTTTCACCAGGTCGTCGGTCCACCTGGTTGGCGTCCTACACTGCGTCGTCCGATACGTGGTCGCCACTCGAGAACCTTTCTTCCTCAGCGGTTGTCGGTTCGTCGAGCGATGTGGCCTACCCATTGCCGCTTCAGCGTGCTAATTCTTCGTGCTATGTCAGTTACATCCGTTCTTCTGTAGATTTCCGTATTCCGGATTCTATCTCGCTGAGAAATCCCGAGCATAGCTCGCTCCATAGCACGCTGAGCGACTTTGAGCCTTGTTATGAGGCCTACATTTAGTTAAGAACCACGTTTCCGTGCCGTAAATCATCACTGGTGGTAACACACACTGGTCGAAGACCTGTGTTTTCAGACACTGAGGTATGTTGGATGAGAAGATCCTCTTAATCAGCAATTAATGTTCTTGTGATTGTTTTAAGGTAATAGCTTTAAGGTATTCCTAACTTGTAATATTTATAACTTATATATATTTTTTTTCTCTTACTCTTGTGATTGTACAGCGTAACGTGTTTTGCCTGTCGAATTTTGGTTTTGATCTCATTTGCATACCTGCTATAGTTCATAGTTTATTTTATAGTAGGTATAGTAGTAGTTGTAGTTCGTTTTATATTTTTATTTATGGTTTGGTCATGCTCACTGAATAAGGTTCTGCTTGTGGTAGCTATGTGGGGCGGGTCGCTCCCTTCCCTCTAATTTAGTTGAGGAGAGTGATGACTGCTCTAGTAGTTAACTCGTGATCGGGTACTGCTTGTGGGTCTGGTCCAGCCATATTTTCTTCCTTTCTTTATGCTTTAATTATTATTTTTTTTTGTCTTGTACTAAATCTTGAAAATTTATACATATAGGTATACAATTTCGAAGGGCATCACACTGGAGCTAATACCATATATGTTGTACGAAGCATAATATTATGTATATTTAAAGGATTAAGAAAAAAATTACTGCCCGCTGAGTTTCTTGCCAGATCTTCTCAGTTTGTGGCCGCGTTCCGATCCGGTGGTAGATTATTGTATTGTGTTCAAACGTTGTGTAATTTGACAATATGTAAGTGCCCTTAAGGGGCCTATGCAGAATAAATGATTTGATTTGATTAAGTTGCCTGAGCGTTGCCCAACCGAGTTGGATTGGTTGGCTGACCTCTCATAACTCAATATCCAGCGGCTTCACTTGCGTAGTGCCCGTTGTCGTGGGAAAGAAATAAAACCTGGATAAAAGTAGCCACTATATTGTATTCGCTGATAATTTAGCTTTTTATTGGTAAAGGAATTTTTAAATAGGTTTACATTGCACAATTATTATCACTCACATAGCTGTATAGCTACGTATCTATGGAAATACCGGGGCAAAAATTTGCCTACATATATTACCCGCTGATTATATAGCTTTCCATTGACGAAAAATAATATTTCTGCTGAACGTAGAGGTCTCATCCACACAAATGCGGGAATCATGGCGTAATTACCATGCTTGGCAGACGGCTTAGCGATATCAGTGAGGTTTTATATGATTCCCAGGAGGTAGCTTTTACCCAATCGCATGATGAAATCATAAGACGATTTTCAGAAGTCCCATAGACAAGTAAGAATTTTTTTTTTGTGTGTGTATAGCTGTTAGCCTCAGATGGATTTCACAGCTTAATTCGGAATATGAGTGAGCGTTGATGGCTCTCAACCCGGAGAACAAGTAAGAAGTGACGACAATTGTATCCTTATATCATATTCTAAGAATAATAATTATGCTTCAAGGGCATAACTATGGGGAAACTATCGCAAGTCTCCGTTTATCGCATACTTGCGATGGTGAAACCGGTGCCGAAACGCTCGACACCTCAAGCCACTTGCAGCAATGTTCACCGGTTTGTTTGCCTATTGCTACTGTTCAGAACTAGTGCCATAACCAAAAATAGAAGATCTTGTACCTAGACAAGACTCGTGTAGTAAGAGATGACTGAAGAAGACACTCAATTGTATTAATATCGTAGTGTTAGCCTGAGGGTAGTGGAACTAGGACAGATGCCTTGGCAGTGGTTCTGCTGCAGCCCTCCCACGCATTCCTAGAGGGAGTGTAATGCTCTTCGAATCGTAGTAAGATTATCACAAATACAACAAATATTTCAACATCATTATTATCATCTCAGCCCCTTTAAGTCCCATTGTTGGGTTCAGGCCTCCTCCACAATGGAAGGGTAATTGACCTACTATACCACACTGGTCAGCCGTGTTGGCATATGGTTTTATGTGGAGTTTTAGTGGATTTAATCCACATATCATATCCCTTAATCATCTTTTACGGCATCCACGGGTAAGAGAGGGGGCTTGGTATCCGTCACCACACGGAAAACAGATACCTGGCAGAATCACTCCTGCCAAGTATCTGTATATGTATATAATATAGAATATGATGAAAGTAATCCTCTCCCCGGCAGAAAGTACACAAAGAAAGGTCGCAGGTTTTCGCAAGAAAATGGTGACTTGCACTAGGAGGGGCTCCCAGTGCAAGTCACCGTTTTCTCGCATTACAATTTTGCCCTACTGGCGGAGGAGTATTCATAAATAATTACCCTGTTTAAAAGAATGAATACTAGAGAAAAGGTAAATGTAAAAGTAAAATCTGTGATAAAAAGCAAATGGAAAAAGAAATATTTTGAATCAAATAAATAACATGCATTTACTTACTTTAAATATAGACTTTTTTTGGGGGGGTGGGTTACAGTCGGGGCCCTCCTCGCCCGGCTCCATCCGGGGCGACAGAGGGGCGTAAGCACGCACACCCGTTACCCACCCGTGACACGTCGCCTTCGGCGTTGGGCTGAACAGCGGAGCCACCCTGACTTGTCGTCAGTGGTCGGCCCGACGGAATACCCGTTGAGGAGTACCTTCTCCTCGACCGCCGTTCCCCCCTCGGGGAGGACGTCGACCTTTCTCTCAGCGGGTGACGGACTAACTCTCCAGTCCAGTCACCCGCAACTTTAAATATAGACTACAAAAATGTCGACAAACAATAATAATTATTCGCTACTGCTTACTTTCCACCTACATTATTTACTGTACTTTAATGACAGAAAAAAAGGGGCAACCCTAACCGCAATTGGAGTTGCCAATTTGCCATTGTGAGTACAATAAACACGTAATACTTTAAAAACAAATATATAAGCCAAAGGTTATCAAAATTAAAATAAACCAATCTTTTATATGATGAATCATTCGTTTCGAGGAAAAAATATGTTTTTAATGGTACATATTCTGGGCTAATTCCACGTGAGGTGGCGAGTTAAGAATACAATATCAGCAGTCTTCACATTCATCGACAGTCCCGTATAACCCTTTTGCCCGCCAGGCGAGAGGTTTACACATATTGTACTTTGTAAACTGTTGTAAACCTTTTGGAGGACTCGAGGAAGGAGGCTCGAGCCCAGGAGAGGAACCTATATGAGCCGAAATGATGATGATGATGAATATGCAATTTCTTTTTTTATAAAAGGCAACACACCGTACTAAGGAATTGTGTTGCGGCAATACGGAGGTTACACACATTCAACAGTATTAACGGAAACAAATTACACTTGGATTTGGAACAATTATTTGTGGATCCTACGAAGAATTCTCCTGCACGGGAACCTCTGCCATAGTACCCGAGAGGTCGGTAACTCTATAATTGGCCATCAATGCATTCAATACATCGAAGCGTAATTTATAAGAGAACAATATCAACTTTAATAAAAGAATGCTAGTATTAGATATTACAATAACATTTTGGTAATTATGCTGCCATCTATTGCACGCAGCGAATACTAAAATAATATTCAGTAAAATTGTTTTCATATTTTTATTACCATATTCTAAGAGATGGCGCTATATTAAATTAATTTTATAATGTAGCAGACACTGACTAAGCAGACAAATGTCAATGAATTATTAATAAATTTAATAACGTGATCTATCAAAGTTCTGTATATGTGTTACTTCGTGGATATAATAGCGATTATCCAGATATTAAAATTATAAATTTGCGAAATATAAAGAGGAATATTTAGCTATTTGCCATCGAGTTTTAATAACAGAACTAAGTACAAAATATTTTTGAAGCAATAGGAGGCATTCACGTGAAGCGGGCACCGAAAAAAATGACAAATTTTAGATCTTCACATTTAAATTAAAAATAGTAAATATAGTTTAAAAAAACTAAAAAACACGCTTACATAGCATATCAAACTAAACATACAGTTAAAAAAAAGCGGATTATTGCATTGTCATCGGTCTTTGATAGATGTGCAAAATTTAAAGAAAATCTGATCGTTCAAAGTAGGGCAAAATCGAGCTCAAAGGTGGACGTTACAAACAAAAATACAGGTGAAGCTAATAAAAGCGTGTTAATATCTTCATATATAAATTTCTTGTGTACGTCTGTATGTTACTGAACAGCTGGACTCCTTCTATACGGCTGGACCGATGTTGATGAAATTTTTTGTACATGTTCATGGGGATTCGAGAATGGCTCAGATTTACAATTGGACCCGGTACTCCTATAAAACCTGAATGGACATACATTATTATTTTTTTATGAAGTTTAGTTTCTAGTTTATTTATATTTTATCTAGACTAAAGAATTGGCGAAAATTTGAACAACGAATTTTTCGAAAACTTTTTTGCTATTGCTAATATTAAATTTTATGAGAAATAAACTAAGTATTGGATGTTTGAGAATAAATTAATATATTTCTTGCCATTTACTACTAATTTAAAATTCTTTTTTTCTTTTAAGTAGAAAACTGGAGGTAAACATTTCAAATCGCATTTTAGTTAACTTTGGTATTTTTAATATTATTAATTTTTATTATAAATATAGTTAACTGTCCATAAATAATGTGTGTAAAGTTTTGGTTCTGCATTCCTTTTATATTTATACGCATTGTAGTTCGAGACGCTGCACTATGCACCTTAGTGGTGAAACCTTATGTTAGCCTTTTTACGAACGAAAACGAAAGTTTTGATATAAAGTAAAGTAAGTAGTTTGATATAAACTGTTGAGTTAATCTTACTACAAATATATTAATAACTAGCAACCCGCCCTCGCTTCGCTTCGGTTATAGGTTATAGTCGTTTTACCCGCGTAGTTCCCGTTCCCGTGGGAATACCGGGATAAAATATAGCCTAGTTTACGCCCTGATATTATAGCTTTCCATTGGTGAAAGAATTTTTGAAATCGGTCCAGCCGTTTTGAAGATTACCCGGAACAAACAGACTGAGAGACAGACAAAAATTTTTTAATTGCTATTTTAGGCATAGGTGTCGTGCAAATAACCGCGTGAGCATGAAAAAAGCCTATTATTTTGACATTACAAACAGATACTCAAATTTTATTTATTGGTATAGATAAATATTTATTGGACATAGAAATGCAATTTAATAAAAAGAAAATCTAAGGAATAAATAATAACGAATAATTAATACAGTAGAAGCTGGACTAATTGTTGTCGGTGGGCATTCGGATAACCGAAAATCCGGATTATCGAATGTATTAAAAACCTCCTTCCGTTTTGTCTATATCTAGTATGCAGGGTGTATCAGGTTATGGGGCAACTGGTAAAACGGGAGTTAGGCAATGGTAGTAGGAATGGGTTCCTACTACCATTGCCTAACTCCGGAAAAAAAAATTGAAGGATAAATATTGATTCGTTAATGATAATTCATTAACGAATCAATATACTCTAATGAGACATGAAAAGTTTTCAATTTTTTCATCGCTTTTTCATGTAACTCTGATTGAAATGTATAAAGTCATGATACTTAATCTGCAATATATTGGTACTTTGTTAAATGTTCATTAGAAATTGAATTAATCAATGATTACGTTGGCATGAGCAAGACAAACTTCGCTTTAAATCAGCTGATCGGCCGATGACCGTTGACGAGTCGCTTTTTTACCTACGTTACCATTGAAGCGTTCCCGCAAATGATACCTATTTATTTATACTGTCGAAGCCACAGAAATATTAATACTTAATTTTTAATTATTAAACTTAATTATTAATTTTTCTGTGGGAATTAATATGACAAAGTATCTATAAAATATTACGACGAATCGATTTGAATCGACGTTCAAAGAATGGATTCACAAGAAAATCGAGGTCTGATGGATTGTTTTCCGATTAATCGATCCATAGATCTTTTTTTCGAATTTTCTTCCAATTCAAGACGAGATATGCTTCTGGCGGAATTGCGATGAGCTTTTTTAGGAAATGTACCTTTCTTCTGGCAGGATTGTGATGAGGGGTTTTTATTTTAGGAAATTTGAAAGTGTTATTTATCTAATAAAACACTATATAAAACACTAACATTCGATACTGAACACTAGTATCGAATGGGCATAAAAAAAATCGAATAACGATTTTCTAGGGTAAAGAATCGATTCACCGAATCGGTTCAGTGCTTCGTATCGATTTATTAAACCGATTTTTGGGCCTGAAAAATCGAGACAAATTTGTACAAAAGTCTAAAACAGTTTATGGTTTCGTTACGCAAATGGACATATCCCTGCGTGGCGTTAACGCCACGCCAACGATCAGGTTCATCCTCGCCTATAGATGTTTCACATCAAAAATTTTTTTTGCTTGCATTACAAACGCTGGCTGGACCTTTTTTTATGTAGTCTATGGTCTGGACACAACCCGCCCAATACGTCGGGTGGACGGCATGCGACCCCATGGCCAACCGTGTTCCCTCCCAACGCCATCGGCACGACCACTGGAACCGATTCCTTGACTTTCGTGGCCGGCCCGTCGGGGTATCCTTTCGGGTATCCTCTCATTCGACGTCTCCGCAACAAGACAGAGGTGCCGGAGCATCGCCCTCACGCGGTTGACCGCTCTACGGGTGGCGGACTAATCCCCGGCCCGTCCACCCGCGTCATCAGGCGCAGGTACTCGCGCCTGCGCCACTCAACGTGCCGGCAGCGGAGCATGTCATGGTAGAGGAATGCCTCCCGGACCCGCTCCGCCGCCTCCTTCTGCCAGATAACTGCCTTGCAGACCGTGTCCCAGTTCCTGACAATGTCGAAGATCGTTCTAGCGATGGTCGGCAGCGTCAGGTTGGCACCGATGATTGCGACGCGCTCACGGCACTGCTCTGCCCAGGCCACGCAGCCCTAGAGCGTATGCTGCACCGTGTCCTCATTGCAATGGCAGTGATGGCAGGACGGTATCCTCTCCCTCCTCGTGACCTTATAGCGTTTGTAACAAAACGCTGGCTGAACCCTGCGAAATAGATCAAAATAATGTAGGTACCACAGTATTATACCTACCCCTTAAAATGCATCCAAAAACGTCCGCGATGGCATATGTCTGTCTCTTAAGGACTCATCATCAGTCTCATACTATATCCGATTTAATACTTTAAAAGAGGGCAGTTATAAAACCTATATTAAAAAGCCATTTACAGAAATATATTATAAATCCTTGTCATTTTAAATACGTTAGTTGTTTTGAGCATTACATGAAAATTATTTTATTCCTTTACTTTACACCATACTAATTAAATAAATACCTTAGGAGATAATATAGCAAAATTAAAATGCGCAACGAAATTAATTTCATGTCGCCGTGATTCGACCGTTCCGCGCGGGCTGCCGTGATGCCGCAACTCGCGTTCGAGCTGTTCCTAAAGTTTTAGTAGTGTAATGGAATGGTGTATATGTTACGGCTAATATCCGAAGTGCGGCTACACCTGAGTACACCTAGTTCTAGCCGACTAAAACTAGGTGTAGCCGCACTTCCGTGGTTAAACCTAGGTGTAACAGATTTGTTCACGGCTAATATTAGGTGTAGCCGATTTCATTTGGTTTGGAAGTGCGGCTACACCTAGTTTTAACCGGCTAGAACTAGGTGTAGCCGCACTTCGGGTATTAGCCGTAACATATATTATACATATATGTGTATCGTGAAAAACGTTTTTATCCGCTTACATTCCAAACGCTGCTAACAATTTCGTAGTATATTATTTCAATATACCTTACAGACATATCATAAAAATATATACTACGAAATTTTATATCTTAAAAAAACTACAAACGAATTCGCGACGGTAGGTATACTTGTATATCTATCTCCTAAGGATAATCCACAGAATCCATGTTTATTTTTAAACATTACTAAAAAATAATGAAGCTATTTTTAACAATACAGTAATAAATAGTTCTTATCCAATTAAATACATTAGATAAGTAGTGCATTTAATGTACATTAAAATTTCACTTTACAGCAAATTATTAAAATGAATGAAAATACGATACAGAGTGGCCGGTGGCCGGTCACCGAAGCGAAGCCAGGGCGGATCGCTATTAATATCATAAGGACTTAAACAAAAATACTATTAAATTTCCCTTAATTATACTCGTTCCAACCATTTATTTTACTTTTGGCAGGTCGAATTCTGATCAATTAGTGTTGTACCAATGTATTACGGATACTATGTTTTGTAATAATCGATTTTAGTCAGGAAGAACTTTTAATCGATTTAACACGGATATTTTATTTTTGCTTAAATACATATTTCATATTATTTAAAAACTTCACTTCTGCAAATATATTTGTTATTTGGGCACATTAATTTTTGCACTAATTCAGTCCTCCCAAAATATTTTACTTTGTACTTTGCAAAATAAAAAATAACTACTTTATGAAGCATTTTTCCATTAAGCGGGGTCCGCTGCTCCAAACTTTACTTAGAGACAATGGCGCCCTCGTCTGCGGTAGTAAATCACTAATTTTCTCATCCAGCCTACCCCTTTTTTTTAAGCCGAATTGGCAACACTGAACGGCGCGCCGGCGACGCCATTTTGTTGTGTTGTCTGTCACTCGCAACAAGACTCCCGTGCTAGTCACATTTCTGTTCGCTGAGTGCTCTTTCATATTTTTCATACGCTGTGTTGAGTATTTATATTCCACCGTATTGATTTCATTGTTCTTACTTTGATTGAGTTGAGCGTATCGTTCCTCCCAGTAAGATTTTACTTGCAAAATGCCGAAAGGTATGGTGCTTAAAGGACAATCCAGAGAGTTAGTGCTGCGGCTTCGTGAATTTTTTGAAAAGGAAAGCCGCAATGGCGGATTCCTTATACCAGTAACCCAAGTTAGAGACCGTGTTGCAGCAGCATTAGGTATTAGTGCTCCAACGGTGGCGAAAATCACTAAAGAAGCCTATGGTAGTAGTGGTATTGAACAGAACAAGCTATCTATGCCTAAGAAAAAACGTCAGCCCCGTAAGGTGACAGCAATTGACAGTTTTGATACTGATGCTATTCGTCGTCATATATACAATTATTACACAAGCAAAGAGATTCCTACTTTGAAAAAATTAGTAGCGTCTCTACGAAATTGTGGCTTGTTTCGTGGTCAAAAATCTTCTTTGTCAAAGGTGCTGCACCAAATCGGGTTCTTGTATAAGAAATCCGACAAAAGAAAAATTTTAATGGAACGTCGTGATATAGCCTTGTCTCGCTGTGAATTTTTAAGACAAGCGAAGAAAATAGAAGACTGGTCGAATGTCGTTTTCACAGATGATACTTGGCTCAATGCCAATCATTCCATACCAAAAGGTTGGACTGACGATACTGCTGCTTCTACTTCTGCAGTGCCAATGGGGAAAGGTGAACGCCTCATCATTTGCCATGCGGGAACTACAAAGGGATTTGTACCAGACGCTCTGTTAGCGTTCAAATAAAAAAAAACAGGAGACTATCATGAGGAGATGAATGGACGTGTATGAAAAGTGGTTCAGAGAAATGCTTACATCACTTGAAAAGCCATTGACAATATTTATTGATAATGCACCCTATAACTCTCACCAAATTAATAAAATGCCAACACAGGCCAACAAAAAACACGAGATTATAAACTGGCTTCGTGATAATGTGGAAGATGTGGACGAATCCCTACTAAAAGTAGAATTATTTAAAATATTAAAAAGTAAAAAGCAGCCAAAACGATATGTCATCGACGAAATGGCAGCAGAATATGGGCATGTTGTAATCAGAATTCCTCCGTACCACTGTCAATATAATCTAATTGAAATGATTTGGGCACAAGTCAAAGGACACGCCGCAAGAAACAATACAACTCCTCCTTTCACAGCAAATAAAATGCTTGAACTTTTAAAAAACGCATGTGCTAGTGTGACGCCTGAAAACTGGGCGAGTGTCGTCAACAAGACAAAAAATATAATATTCTCTGATTGGGATCGGGAAATTGAATTTGACAACATACCTACACAAGAGTTAATAATAAACACTGCAGATGATTCAAGCGACGATTCGAGTTCGTATGAAGAATCCGACGATTCGTTATCCTTACTAATATTATAAATGCGAAAGTAACTCTGTCTGTCTGTCTGTCTGCTACGCTTTCACGTCTAAACCACTGAACCGATTTTGATGAAATTTGGTACAGAGATGGACTAAAGCTTGAGAAAGGACATAGGCTACTTTTTATCGCGAAAAAATGGGTATAAGGGGTTGAAATAGGGGATGACATTTTGTATGGAAATTCGTCATTTTCGACGATAGAACCATGAATCTTTGTATTAAGGCACTTTATAATAAACTAGCTTTTGCCCGCGGCTTCGCCCGCGTAAAAGTTGGTTTTCATAATTCTTAATTTAAGAAATACTCTGTGTCAATTTTCGTCCAAATTCGGTCAACAGTTTACGCGTGATTGAGTAACAAACGTCCAAATATCTACACAAATTTTTATATTTGAATATTACTTCCACCCTTGTAGTTTAAATTCAAGTGGAAAGACGATGAGAAATATGGCCATCCTTAGTCGCTGATAATACATTATCCATGATAGGTTTCCATTGGGGAAAAAAATAATATCGATCAAACTCCCGCAGTTTCACCCACGTAGACCCCATTTCCATGCAAACGCCGAGATAAAAATTGCCTATGTTACTCGCTGATATTATAAGTTTATATGGGTGAAAAAAAAAAATAATAATTATCAAATCCCATACAAATATCCGACATAAAAATTGCTTATCTTACTCGCTGATAACGTAGCTTCCTATTAGTGAAAGAATTTAAAAATTAGTCAACATCCACCGGTTTCACTCGCGGAGTTCTCGTTCCCAGGCAAACACCAGGATGAAAATAGCCTTTATTTGTTATTCACTGATAATGTAGATTTTCATTCGTAAATTAATTTTCATATCCATTTAGTTCCCACAATTTCACCGGCATTGTGCCCGGTCCCGTAGGAATATCGGGATAAAAAAATAGCCTAAATATGTTACTCGCTCAAAAATAGCTTTGCGTTAGTGAAATAATTTTAAAATCGACTAAATTCTCACAGTTGTTCCAGCCACACCGGGATAAAATATAGCCTTGGATAAAATATAGCCTAAGTTATTCCTTATGTAAGGCTTGGTAGACCTGTTAGTAAAATATTATCAGTATGGGTCCAGCCGTTTTGAAGGTTACCCCGTAATGAATATAAGTCAAAAAAAAAATTGTCCGTCCGTCTTTCTGTCACCAAGCCATATCTCAAGGACCGCGATAGCTAGACATTTCTGTTGCCGTTATAACAATAAATATAAAAAACAAAATAAAATAAATATTTAAGGTGGCTCCTATACAACAAACGCAATTTTCCCCCTTTTTATAGATAATGGTACGGAACCCTTCGTGCGTGACCCCTACTCGCACTTGGCCGGTTTTTTAGACATAGGTATCGTGCAAATAATTGTGTTACCATAAATAAATCCTATTATTTTGACAGACAAATAGACGCTTCAAATTTGTTTATTTCTAGACATAGAAAATTGGATTAATATCTTGATTTTAACTTACTGTCTGGTAGCGGCTAGGAATATTATAACGCTTTCATTGTTTGTGAGTGTCGCAAAATACTACTAAGACAAAAATTTACATCGACCTGGACGAATTGGTGATGCCATCTAGCCAGCAATGTCGTTTGGCAGGCAGCTGGTCATAAAATGTTGCTAGAAGAACCTTTGCAATATCTATGATGGCAGAGCAGTGCCTACATATTGCGTCGATCCAAAGCTATCTTGATAAGCGAGCATTAAGAAAAAATAATGGGGTAACCCAAGAAAGCCGACCGTATACTAAAATGATCGTTCCTAGGCTCAGTGATATCGGTTATATGCTTTTCACCTCTTTAGGGGTAAAATTGCAAAAAACTCTTTTTTAGTGAGCACTTTCTCCAAGAGAGACAACTTTGTACAAAATTTCATATTTCTAGGCCTAATGATTTCGGCTATACATTTTTCACCCTCTTAGAGAATGAATTTCAAAAACTAATTTCTTAGAGCTCATTTACAACAAAAGAAAGAGAATCGAACAATATACAGAAATACACAGTTTCACGTTCCAAGCCCCAATAGTTTCGGCTATACGCTTTTCATTCCCTTAAGGGGCTGATTTGCCGAAAATACTTTGCTAGTGCTCGTGTACCCCAAAAATACGCCGGAGTAAAAAAAAATACGTTTCTAGGCCCAGTGGTTGCCGCTGTATACTTTTTGTTTTTTTAGGGGTTGAATTGCATCCCCATGTAAGTAAAATTTTCAAAATGCTAGAACGAATACTTATTTATTTATTATCAAATACCTTAATACAAAGATTCATGGTTTTATCATCGAAAATGTCGAATTTCCATACAAAATGGCAGCCCCTATTTCAACCCCTTATAACTATTTTTTCGCGATTTCTTTACTATAGCTCGTGAACCCCAAGGAATACTACGGTGTAAAAAAATTACGGTTCTAGGCCCAGTGGTTTCAGATATATGCTTTTTTGTCTTTTAGGGGTTGAATTTCATCCCCATATAAATGAAATTTCCAAAACGCTAGAACGAATATTAATTTATTTATTTATTATAAACTGCCTCAATACAAAGATTCATGGTTTTATCATCGAAAATGACGAATTTCCATACAAAAGGTCAGCCCCTATTTCAACCCCTTATACCCATTTTTTCGCGATTTCTTTGCTAGAGCTCGTGTACCCCAAGAAATACTACGGTGTAAAAAAATTACGTTTCTAGGCCCAGTGGTATCGGCTGTATGCTTTTTTGTCTTTTAGGGGTTGAATTTCATCCCCATATAAATGAAATTTCCAAAATGCTAGAACGAATATTTATTTATTTATTATAAAGTGCCTTAATACAAAGATTCATGGTTCTATCGTCGAAAATGACGAATTTCCATACAAAATGTCATCCCCTATTTCAACCCCTTATACCCATTTTTTCGCGATAAAAAGTAGCCTATGTCCTTTCTCAAGCTTTAGTCCATCTCTGTACCAAATTTCATCAAAATCGGTTCAGTGGTTTAGACGTGAAAGCGTAGCAGACAGGCAGACAGACAGACAGACACACAGACAGACAGACAGACAGACAGAGTTACTTTCGCATTTATAATATTAGTAAGGATAACGAATCGTCGGATTCTTCATACGAACTCGAATCGTCGCTTGAATCATCTGCAGTGTTTATTATTAACTCTTGTGTAGGTATGTTGTCAAATTCAATTTCCCGATCCCAATCAGAGAATATTATATTTTTTGTCTTGTTGACGACACTCGCCCAGTTTTCAGGCGTCACACTAGCACATGCGTTTTTTAAAAGTTCAAGCATTTTATTTGCTGTGAAAGGAGGAGTTGTATTGTTTCTTGCGGCGTGTCCTTTGACTTGTGCCCAGATCATTTCAATTGGATTATATTGACAGTGGTACGGAGGAACTCTGATTACAACATGCCCATATTCTGCTGCCATTTCGTCGATGACATATCGTTTTGGCTGCTTTTTACTTTTTAATATTTTAAGTAATTCTACTTTTAGTAGGGATTCGTCCACATCTTCCCCATTATCACGAAGCCAGTTTATAATCTCGTGTTTTTTGATGGCCTGTGTTGGCATTTTATTAATTTGGCGAGAGTGATAGGGTGCATTATCAATTGTTGATGGCTCTTCAAGTGATGTAAGCATTTCTCTGAACCACTTTTCATACACGTCCGCATTCATCTCCTCATGATAGTCTCCTGTTTTTTTTTTATTTGAACGCTAACAGAGCGTCTGGTACAAATCCCTTTGTAGTTTTCGCATGGCAAATGATGAGGCGTTCACCTTTCCCCATTGGCACTGCAGAAGTAGAAGCAGCAGTATCGTCAGTCCAACCTTTTGGTATGGAATGATTGGAATTGAGCCAAGTTTCATCTGTGAAAACGACATTCGACCAGTCTTCTATTTTCTTAGCTTGTCTTGAAAATTCACAGCGAGACAAGGCTATATCACGATGTTCCATTAAAATTTTTCTTTTGTCGGATTTCTTATACAAGAACCCGATTTGGTGCAGCACCTTTGACAAAGAAGATTTTTGACCACGAAACAAGCCACAATTTCGTAGAGACGCTACTAATTTTTTCAAAGTAGGAATCTCTTTGCTTGTGTAATAATTGTATATATGACGACGAATAGCATCAGTATCAAAACTGTCAATTGCTGTCACTTTACGGGGCTGACGTTTTTTCTTAGGCATAGATAGCTTGTTCTGTTCAATACCACTACTACCATAGGCTTCTTTAGTGATTTTCGCCACCGTTGGAGCACTAATACCTAATGCTGCTGCAACACGGTCTCTAACTTGGGTTACTGGCATACGGAATCCGCCATTGCGGCTTTCCTTTTCAAAAAATTCACGAAGCCGCAGCACTAACTCTCTGGATTGTCCTTTAAGCACCATACCTTTCGGCATTTTGCAAGTAAAATCTTACTGGGAGGAACGATACGCTCAACTCAATCAAAGTAAGAACAATGAAATCAATACGGTGGAATATAAATACTCAACACAGCGTATGAAAAATATGAAAGAGCACTCAGCGAACAGAAATGTGACTAGCACGGTAGTCTTGTTGCGAGTGACAGAAAACACAACAAAATGGCGTCGCCGGCGCGCCGTTCAGTGTTGCCAATTCGGCTTAAAAAAAAGGGGTAGGCTGGATGAGAAAATTAGTGATTTACTACCGCAGACGAGGGCGCCATTGTCTCTAAGTAAAGTTTGGAGCAGCGGACCCTGCTTAATGGAAAAATGCTTCATAAAGTAGTTATTTTTTATTTTACAAAGTACAAAGTAAAATATTTTGGGAGGACTGAATTAGTGGGTATGCAAAAATTAATGTGCCCAAATAACAAATATATTTACAGAAGTGAAGTTTTTTAAATAATATGAAATATGTATTTAAGCAAAAATAAAATATCCGTGTTAAATCGATTAAAAGTTCTTCCTGACTAAAATCGATTATTACAAAACATAGTATCCGTAATACATTGGTACAACACTAATTGATCAGAATTCGACCTGCCAAAAATATAATGGTGTAAAAGTAACGAAAGAAAGCGTACCCGTATGTATTAGTTACTGGAAGAATGAGTACTCGTTACTTTCGTATCGTTACGTTACTCGTTACTTTTTATACCCGTATCTTAGGGCACTGAATCGAGTCGTATTCCGTCCGCTTACAGTATAACGTCACGAAGTAGCAACATACGCAATTTGTAGAATACATTTGTAGATACATTTGTAGCCGCGTAAGGTACATTTTTTCACTTTACCGTATATTGAACCAGACTTGTTTTAAAGTTATCCTAAATTTAGTTTCATTTAATAGATAACTTGTAAAACCGTTGATAACTTGTAAAAATGTTGACCATGAGCTTATGTTATTTCTAATCTTAAACTTTGTCTACAAATATAATACATTCAACAAGCAGGAAAAAAATTAACGACGAATTTCCAAATTATATTTTACTTATCAAACAAACATCGTTCTTTATAGCGTACGTCTTTAAATTAATAGAATAAGCGCACGAATGCATAATAATATTTATTTATATATATATATATATATACGATCAGCAAACGTTTTATTACAGGCATCAACGTTACTTGTGTGAACTAAAACAGTGTAGGTACCCATGATACGAAACATGCGAGTAACAAAATGGATTCGTGAGTAACGTTTCGTTACTTCGTACTAAATGGCGCACCCGTTACTCAGTACCGAATACATACGGTTTGCTACAGTACTACAAAAATAAAATAGGTTTTTTCGGCGCGAATATGGAAATGTCATGTTGAGCCCTTGTATTATATTCATTTTTCAGTGTTTTATAGTGTTATATTGTATAATTTTGCTGATGTTTTATGTAATATAATATAATTAAGGTGCTGAAGTGTGGTGATGTGATATAAGAGTGGTTTACGTGTATTTTCATATTCAACCGAAATTCCCAGACAAATCATCTAATTAGGTTCGCAGCGCTTAATTAATGATAACGACTTGACTTACTGACGGACAATGACTGTTAATAAGTTATACAATATGAAGAAGTAAATAATATCTTCCTACACATGTTATTGGCAAATACTCAAACCGAGTGGCCCAAAACCAAAAGAAAAAAAAAAGTAAATAAATGGTTGGCACGAGTATAAGCTATTTTTCGAATTAAATGATGTGTCGTTTATTAAGGATAAACTGGTGTTAACTGGATTAGGATCTGCAAAGGTATGTACATTAGGAAAGTTTACTACGTCTGTAGAAGTTGATAATTATTGTTATGAGGTGTGTTTTTATGTCGTTCCGCAGGGTGTTATTCCCTATCAGGTCATATTGGGTCAATCTTTCTTGGAGAAATCAACCATTCTAATAGATAAGGGTACAGTAAAGCTTATGCCACATGACAATGACATTCAATGTATGATGACTTTGCCCACCGAATCTGAAGAACCTATTTCTCAGGTCCCAGCAGTTCAAGAGCTTATTGATAGTTATAAACCTTTATGGGTTAAGGAGGCACCTTTAAAGTTAAAGATTATACTAAAGGATGAAATCCCTGTTGCTCAGCGACCAAGGAGGTTGGCTATTAAAGAAGAAGAAGTGGTCAAACATCAGATCGAGGAATGGTTGGAGAAGGGAATTATAAGGCCTAGCCATTCAGAATATGCGAGTCCATTGGTATTGGTTTGGAAGAAAGATGGAAACATTAGAGTTTGTGTTGACTACCGGAGAATAAACCAGAAGATGGTTAAGGATGAGTTTCTGTTACCAGTGATAGATGACCATATAGACAAGCTGAGTAATTCAAGAGTATTTAGTACTTTTGACTTAAAAAATGGATTTTGCTACTTACCGATTAAAGAGGACTCGGTGAAGTACACAGCATTTGTAACTAGCAGCCCAGAAGCACAGTATGAGTTCCTTAAAGCACCTTTTGGACTGTCCATATGCCCAAAATATTTCAGCAGGTACATTAACATCATTTTCAGAGATTTAATAACAGATGGTATAGTTTTAATATTTATTGACGATATAGTCATCCTAGCTAATGAAGAAGTAGAAGCTTTAGAAAAACTGAAGATTGTGTTGAAAGTTGCCTCTGAATATGGTCTAGAAATTAATTGGAAGAAAAGTCAATTATTACAAAAGAAGGTAGAGTACTTAGGGCATGTTATTGAGAACGGAAAAGTAAAGCCATCACCTGTTAAGACTGAAGCAATTTCAAACTTCCCCGAACCAAAGACTACAAAACAAGTTCACAGTTTTGTGGGGCTGACATCATACTTTCGCAAGTATATTGAAAACTATGCTGTTATAGCTAGACCACTCACTGAGCTGTTAAAAAAGGACAAAGAATTTTACTTTGGAGAACAAGAAAGAAGAGCCTTTAAAATTTTAAAGAGTAAGTTGTGTAATGAACCAGTGCTAAAAATATTTGAAGTGGGTTTGGACACAGAAGTGCATACTGATGCATCAAAGTATGGGTATGCTGCTATTTTAATGCAAAAGGACAGTCAAGATGGTAAATTACACCCAGTACATTACATGAGCAGAAAAACTACTGAAACACAGATGAAATATCACAGTTATGAGTTAGAAGCATTAGCCGTTGTTGAAGGTATAAGAAAATTTAGAAAATACTTATTTGGAATTCACTTTAAAATTATTACTGACTGCTCAGCCTTTCAGAAGACATTATATAAGAATGAAGTTTCAGCTAAGGTAGGAAGATGGGTTCTATTTCTACAAGATTTTGATTATGAGATAGTACACCAAGCCGGTAGGAAGATGTCACATGCAGATTCATTAAGCAGAAACCTTCATGCTTACTTCATACAGTCTGAGTTACATGCCAGGATATGTAAAGCGCAGAAAGAAGATGAAAATTTAAGTGCACTACGGGAAATACTAAAGGATAAAGGATATAAGGACTTCTACATTGAAAATGACTTGCTCTACAAAGGATCAGAGAAGAAATTGGTTATACCCGATGTCATGGATACTGAAATAATAAGAAGAGCACATGAGGTAGGGCATTTTGGAAAGAAAAAGACTATTGATATGATAGAGAAGGATTACTATATAAAAGATATAATCAAGAAAGTGGATAAAGTAATTTTAGGATGTATCCCATGCATACTAGCTACTAGGAAAGGAGGGAAGCAAGAAGGCTTACTTAATCCTATAAACAAAGGAGAACTCCCATTGGAAACGCTACATTGTGATCATCTTGGACCCCTGGACGCTACTAAGAAATTATACAATTACATTTTGGCTGTTATAGATGGATACACAAAGTTTGTTTGGCTTTATCCCACCAAAACCTTAACAACTAAAGAGACAGTAGATAAATTGAAGATGCATCAAAAGGACTTTGGGAATCCATCAAGAATAATTACAGACAAGGGGACTGCATTTACTGGTAAAGAATTCCAAGATTACTGCAATGATGAAGGTATTCAGCACCATACAGTGACCACAGGTATTCCAAGGGGTAACGGGCAAGTTGAGCGCCTGAACAGGGTTATTATCTCTGTCTTAACCAAGATGTGTGTACAGCAACCTACCCATTGGTACAAAAATGTTAGCCAAGTGCAAAGAGCCATCAATAGTACCTATCAAAGATCTATTAATACAACACCTTTTAATTTACTTATTGGTACCAAGATGAAGCAAAAAGAAGACATGCAGATTATTGACTTAATAGAAGAAGAATGCAGACAAGACTTCATGGAAAAAAGGCACAGCTTGAGACAGCAAGCCAAGGCACAAATATTAAAAATACAAGAAGAAAATAGAATTACTTATAATAAAAGAAGAAAGAAAGAACAGGACTATGAAGAAGGAGACATAGTTGCTATACAACGTACACAGTTTGGTAATGCCATGAAGCTTAAGCCTAAGTTTCTAGGGCCATACAAAGTAGTGAGGAAGGTGGGAAAAGGAAGATATCATGTTGAAAAAGTGGACTTTAATGCTGAAGGGCCTGTAAAGACTTCCACAGGTGCTGATTGTATGAAGATGTGGCCATGAGCTTGTACTGTATTGTTTCCATAATTTAGACACTAGTTGTCCCATATTGTTTTGATTGATGTGATCTGTTAGTGTGTGGTACCTAATAGCACCTATACAATTTCATTTGGTGATGTTACTCATCGCTGTGACTAATAAAACTTAAAAGTAATTTTATATACTCTTGTATACTTGTATATTCCTTGTGTTTAACTTAAATTGTAAAGTTTATAATGTTTGTTTTGCCAATTTATCATAAAAAATATATACTCTATTTGTCATACTTGTTTTTTAAGACTGTAATTATGTGTATTAATTTCTTTCTAAAAAGGAAAAAAGTAACAATGTTTACATTATATGTTAGCATCTCTGTGCTAAAGTTAAGAGGAAGTAGGTGATAAAATTTGTTATAAATCTTTAAGAATTAAATGTAAGTTTTTTGTGATGTAAGTTTTTATATAATGTAATTAAATGTAAGTTTTAACTACTACAATTAGAAACATAAGATAATTATTGTATTTTAAGTATGGAAGGGATTGTATGATAGGTGAGTTAGTTAATAATAATAATAATAATAATAATAAATTCTTTATTTTCTCACCACAACTTACGTTAATACAATTAATTATGGTATGAAATACATATTGACAAAAAACCAAGTTGTGGATCGCTGGTGCCTGTAGTGGGCATTAAAAATACCTGTGTTACAGGTCACCAGGTCTCCACGCAGATTATTCAGATACCATTAAGAAACTTAATTACGATAGAGAAACGTGAGATGTTCGAGCGTGATTTATTAACTTATTCGAGCTCGTATATGGAATGTGTGTGTGTGTGTGTGTGTGCGTGCGTGCGTGCGCGTGCCTGCATGCGTGTGCATATGTTCGTGCCTGCGTGTACCTGTGAATGTTTTGTGTATATGCATGTGTGTATGCGGGTGTTTGCGTATATGGGTGTGTATGTGTGTATGTATGTATGGATGTGTATGTGTGTGTGTGCTTAAGTATATAATATATATGTAACTTGTCTTCATGTGCAAACTAATGGTCACGTCAGAATATCCAACAAACCCTCCGTATTCTCGTAAGACTGCTTAAGTAGCCATTCCTGCAGTGTATATTTACATGTATATATGTTTAAGGGGTACAGTGATAAAATTTTGTGTAGCTTATTATATAAAAATGGACCTAGAAAGAAGAAAAATTTACGACTAAAGCAAGTTCTTATTGTAGCCGAAGAAGCGACAAGATGATTGCGACGACAGTATTCTCGTTCAAACTTGGTTAGAGAATGCTGTTTCAAAGTGGTAGCTAAAATGAATAGTTGTCTTACTGTGAGGACCTGACAGTATTCATAAAGCTTTATTGTAGGATACAGCCGAGGCTTAAAACTGCATACTTTAAGTACGGCTCTTTGAGCTCGTTCCAACTGTATAAGATGTGACTTTGCGCTACCTCCCCAAGTGGTTATGCAGTAGGATAAAATAGATTGACACAATGCTTGATATACCATTTTCATAATCCGTCCATCAGTAACGTATCGTAATTGCTTAAAAATATAAATAAGCTTACGCACCCTACAAGACAAGTTATCTATGTGGTTTTTGAACGATAGGTTTTGGTCTATTACTACTCCAAGATACCTTATAGCATTTACTTTTTCTATATAGACGCAGCTATCATTATCAGAAGGATTGGCAACTGTTTTAGCAAATATATACCGGTTATTTGGTACAGGGTCAGAGTTACGAATAGTAAATTGGATTAATTTAGTTTTATTTAAATTTAATGTAAGTGAGTTGTCATAGAGCCATTTGTTAATAGTATCAAACCCTTTTTGTGTATAACCATAAGTATCGGCCCAATTAAACGATGTAAAAATTAATACAGTGTCGTCAGCATACGAAATCGTCACTCCATGATCAAGATAAAGATTACACAAATCATTTACGTACACCAAGAACAGAGTGGGCCCCAAAATACTGCCCTGTGGAACACCGTGATCTAAAGGCAATGGAGAACTTAGGTATGATCCAATTTTGACACATTGTGTTCTACCAGTTAAGTAGCTGTGGAATAATGAAAGTTGTGTGCCTCTTATCCCTAAACTTTCGAGCTTTGATAATAGAATAGTTAATAAAACATTGTTCTGTATTGAAAGTAGGTTTATTTAGTTTCTTTTCTACATTAAATTGTAAAATTGTTCAATTAAAATACTGTACTTTGTTGATATTGATTAGGTAACTTTGCTGTAGTCTGGGGTCAGACTACCAGGCAGGACGGCCGAATTGTAGGAATTTTAAAAAGTATGAATGGTGTGGAACGGAGCGTAAGATGAACGAGTGAATAGGAAAGGTGTGAAAGAGAGAGGAGAGAATAAGAAAAGATGGCGATCGGTAAGATGTTGTGCAAGGAAGAAGTTTAAAGATTTTTGTAATAAAAGTAATAAAACAAGTGAAGACTATCCTGAGTTTCTGTTCTCGATCCCCTACATACATATATTCCATCATATAGCCTGGCGTTATGTCGCCGGCCTGTTTACGCCACGGCAACGATCAACAGTTTATCCTCGCATATCCCGCTATATAGTGTGGCGTTGTGTCGCCGCGCTCCTTTTACGCCACGTTAACGATCAGGTTTACCTTTGCCTATAGATATTTCACATCAAAAAATACTGTATATCGTAAAACACGTGTGGTGACGGAGTAAGAATACAATTTACCCTTTCTTGCCCGTGGGTATCGTAAAAGAGAGGGACATAACATGCATAGGACATCTATGCAAGTAGGGTTGCCAGGCCGTTAAACCTAATAGCCGGACAGGCCAGCCAGTTTGGCCGGACATTTGGGTAGAAAGGCCGGACACTACATTATTGAGGATTTTGTGTTTTAATATTATTAGATACGACATAAAAAAATTATGTTAAATTAAGCTATTTGGATTATTATGACAACAGTCGACTCGCCTGCGCTCGGCGCTAGTTCGTTTGCGAAATGTAAAAAGCCTAATAAAAGCCGAACAAACCGGGTACCGATTATTTTGGCCGGACACGCAATTAAAAAGCCTACCTGTGTCCGGCTTTATCCGAACGCCTGGCAACGCTATATGCAAGTGAATGAAAACGTCTGACCAGTGTGGTGTAGTAGGCCAATTGAGAGTGACCCACTGTGGAGGAGGCTCGAACTATGGATGTGAAAAAATAATCGATTTTTATAATAATCGATTATTTTTTTGGAATAATCAATTTTTATAATCGATTATCAAAATAATAAAAAAATCTATTATTTTTATATTAAAATTAATCGATTATTTCACTAACAGATTTTCTAAATAAAAAGGTCATCACGATAGGACTGCTTGCAGTGTTTCATACTATATTTGAAAATAAAGCTGACATTTCCTAAAAAAAAGGTCATCATAATCCTGTTGGGAGAAAAATCGATTATTTTATAATCGATTTATTTTAAAGAACAATAATTGATTATTTTATGATCGATTTATTTTAAAGAACAAAAAATCGATTATTTAATTAATCGATTATATTTTCCCTCGAAGTCACATCCCTAGCTCGAACCTTACAGTGGGACGTATATGAGTTGTGTTGATGATGATCATAAAATGCTATCATCATTTCATCAATTCCTGAGCGAAGTCGAATACTCCAACTAGTAATAAGTATTCAACTAGAATCCTATTCGTGTGGTGATCGAGTAAGAATACTTATTATGTCTGCAAAGTTTTAAAAATCGAATGACGACATATTTATTTAAAAAAAATATGAAATACTGGAAGCCAGTAGATAGTCTAAATTGTATAGTCACGCACACACGAATATTCTAGTTGCATTATTGCGACAAGTTAATCGCTTAGATCATAGAATTTAATATTGTAATGCTAAAAAATACAATAATACGTGTTTTTGTTTTTTTTTGTGGGTGGGCTGCAGTCGGCGCGCCTCCGCACCTCTCCGTCCGGGGCGACAGAGGGGCTTAAGCACGCAACTCCCGCAACCCACCCGAAAACCACGTCGCCTTCGTCGTTGGGCCGACCACCGGAGCAGGGTTACTTGACATCAGTGGCCGGCCCGACGGAATACCCCCTATTGGAGTACCCTCCCATCGACCGACGTCCCCCCATCGGGAGGATATCGGTCTTTCCTCACGCGGTCGGCCTCTCGGCGGGTGACGGATTAATCCCCGGTCACGTCACCCGCGGGCTCGGCTAGGGCGGCATGAGGCGCAGGTAGTTGCGCCTACGCCGCCCCAGTCGCCGGCGGCGGATCTCCTCATCGAGGCTGCGCTCCTCGAGCAGGCGATCCGCCGCCTCAATAATACGTGTGGTGACGGAGTAAGAATACGATTCATCACTCCCTATCTTGTCCGTGGAAGTCATAAAAAGCGACTAATTAAGGGATACAAGAAAAGGGAAATTCGGAATGAAACTCTATACCAACCTGTCTGACCAGCATGGTACAGAAAGCTCAATTTCTCTCCTATTGTGGAGGACACTTGGGCCCAGCAGTGGGACGTATATGCGGGATTTAGGTTTTGGTCTTTTTAGCATACCTATCATAGTTCGCAATTTATGGTCTGGTCATGCTCACTGAACAAGGTTCTGCTTGTGGTAGCTATGTGGTTACGTGGGGGTGTATCACTCCCTTCCCTCCAATATGGTTGAGGGGAGTGATGGCTGCTCTAGTAGTTAACTCGTTATCGGGTGCTGCTTGGAGGATCTGGTCCAACCATGTCTTCCTTTCCTTTTATAAATGAACTAATTAAAAAAAAATAGTTATATCCTATCTCGAAGGGCATCACTCTGGAGCTAATACTATATGTTGTATACGTAATTGTATTCAAAAGATGGTAAAAATATGACAGCCCGCTGAGTTTCTTGCCGGATCTTCTCAGCCTGTGGCCGCGTTCCGATCCGGTGGTAAGTAGATATTGTATTATACACGTATTGTATTATACGCTTACAATATTATTATATTGACACCAAATTTCAACGTAATCTAACGACAAGAAGTGATTCTAATTTAACTCGCAAGATTTGTCCTATACTAACAGGGCAAGTTAAATAAAAGTTTTTAATTAATAGGTTATAGCTAATATTTATTAAAAAACTAGCAACCCGCCCTCGCTTCGCTTCGGTTTCAGTCGCCTTACCCGCGTATTTCCCGTTCCCGTGGGAATACCGGGATAAAATATAGCCTATGTTACTCCCTGATATTATAGCTTTTCAATGGTGAAAGAATTTTTGAAATGTTTGAAAGGTTCGGTGGTTTAAGCGTGAAAGTGTAACAAACAAACATCCTTCGCACATCACATCACTTTCGCATTTATAATATTAGTAAGGATGTAGTATAGTGCAATATTTTCAATTAAAGTTAAAACGTTAAACGGCGCGTTGATTTTTTACTTTTCTATTTGGACCATGGGGGACACCATGTAGCCGACATACAGTTGTTCCGTTGGATCTGTGGGGACACCATATGACCTCGAACCAGGGGCAACTTTAAGCAAAATAAGGTTACAAATTACTTAGATATTTACTAAGTGATTCATCACATTTCAAAGCCCCTAAAGCAATCATCATCATCATCATTTCAGCTCATATACGTCCCACTGTTGGGCCCCGAGCCTCCTTCACATTAAGAGGGAAATTCACCTTGCACCATGCTCGTCAGACATGTTGGTACAGGGTTTTATTTCGAGTTTTCCTTTACTTGCATAGATGTTATATGCATATTATATTTCTTAGTAGTCTTTTACGACATTCACGGGCAAGATATGGAGTGTTGAATTGTATTCTTACGCCTAATGTGGGACTCTTTCATTAACGCTGATACATTCACAAAACCTGTGCAGGCTGCTTCTAAAACAGCATAATTTTAGGGGCAGCAAGTTGATTCGAATCACAAAATTTTAGTAGCGCAAATTTAAATTACTGAGAGGGAGTGGGTGGGCGTGGATTGTCACCCATGGGTAACCATGGATGACCATCCAAACCCAACCAATCTGTTATTTTTCAAAGTCGTGATTCATTGAAAAATAAATTGCTTAAGCATTTTATAATTTCACTCTATTAGTTTTGCAGGGGTAGGCAAAAGTAATTAGTCAAGTAATAGGTATTGACGACAGTGCTGCAGTGGCAGAGCAAACCCATCGTCATCATGACAACTCAAATACAGCATCAAAATACGAGGGAAATTTACTTTCTGTAAAACGACACCCCCAAAGGGCAAGAGCCCTTTGATGTCGCAAAAATGACTAAGGGATGTAATTTACACATAACATCAATGCAAGAGAAGGAAAACTCGAAACATACCCTATATCAACATGTCTGATCAGCGTAGTTTAGTAGGTCAATTTGCCTCCTATTGTGGAGGCAGCACGAACCGAGTAGTGGGACGTACATGAGAAAATGACAGAAAGTTGCCATATTTGTCTCATATATCACATAATACATTTTTTTCATAAAACGTGGCTGTGTATATAAATTGTGATAGCTTATGCCAAATTAAATCATTTATTCTGTATAGGCCCCTTAAGGGCAAGTACATATTGTCAAATTTCACAACGTTTGAACACAATACAATAATCTACCACCGGATCGGAACGCGGCCACAAACTGAGAAGATCCTGTAAGAAACTCAGCGGGCAGTCATTTTTTTCTTTCATATTTTAAACATACATAATTTAATGCTTCGTACAAAACATATGGTATTAGCTCCAGTGTGATGCCCTTCGAAATTGTATGTATGTATAAATTTTTTAAATTTAGTACATGACTTAAAAAAATAAAGAATTAAAGAAAGGAAGAAAATATGGCTGGACCAGATCCCACAAGCAGCCACTACTAGAGCAGCCATCACTTTCCTCAACTAAATTAGAGGGAAGGGAGCCACCCGCCCCACATAGCTACACATCATGTACATCCCAGATCATAGTTAAGAGGAGTTAGTATAGTTTCATTAGAATTTGTCTTCTCTTGGATTGATGTTATCTGCCTCAGTCGTCTTACACAATTATTTGCGGGCTTAAATAGGATGGTGATCCTTGTGTTCTTACTCCTTGACTATAGGGGCGAAGCTCACACAATCACTATAATTTTGATTGCACTAGGATATGCATAAGCAAATAAAATACAATATAATCACGTAAACACTATATTTATATAAGGACTTTCCACAATTTAATAGTCTGTAATACTACCTCGTCTTTTGAAATAATATTTCACACTTCATCAGCAGTTTCAGACAACATTGGATGCTCAGACGCATAACTATCACTTCAAAGGACACACTATCTTCAGGATTGAGTTATCATAAGACCAAGAGCAATTCGGATTCACTGTATCAGGGAGCATCAAACTAGTTGAGAATAAATTGTGACTGCCTCCAGGATTTTGGTGGTATGCTTCAATGCTTATTGTACCTTCACGAGTCTTGACTGTTATGTCTTCCTAAGCTCAATTTATACTCATTACCTTCAATTGCATGTTGAGGTGTGGTGGGTTTAATTATATCAAGTCTTATGTCGTCCATATTTCTACTTAGATCGGACATATCGTTTGAAAAGCGTTTATTGAAATCAGCCATCATGTCGTCCATGCTTCTCCTTAGGTTGGACATATCGTTTGAGAATTTTTTATCATCGAATACATTTGCGGTAAACGGCCATCGGTTGTCGTAAGGCACAGGCATGTTGTAGACTGCGTCAGGTAAAGGTGGTGCCGAAGGACCATCATAGGTCGAGTGGTAAAATTGTGGAGCAGCCAGAGCGCTTGCTACAAAAGCGATGAATAGTAGACTAAACATGTTGTCGATATAGTTTGTAACTGAATGAAGGCGAATGGCGAAAATTGTTTTATATACAGCTAAAGCACGTCATATAGAGAGCATAGGTCATCGTTATCAATATTCTGTAGGAGCGAATTTCGTTGTCACTTCTATTATCAACTTAATTACTATATTTGTGAACTAAGTTGTTAACTTGTCGATGTCTGCAGCTCGACTCATTTTTTTTTGTTATTAAATATAAGACTCTGCACGAAGACAATAATCATTGAAGTTTGAGGGAGTTTGCAAACATAAATTAATGGACACAAATTATACCCAGACTCAAAACATTAAGTTATATATCGTACAAGGTATTATCCTGCACGGGAATTAAACCCATGACACTGGTTTGATAGGTTGGTCTTGTCAACATTTTTTTTGGATGGCTATTGTCGGGACTAACGTCACCAGTTCCGTCAGGGTTGATGTTTTTTTTTTTGTTTTATTGCCAACGGTGGCAAAAGAGCAAGCAGCACACTTGATGGTAAGTGATCCGGCCGCACATGGACCTTTGCAATACCAGGGGCACAGCCAGGCCGCTGCCTACCGTGAAGGAAATACTCTTCTTAAACCTCGTTTAAAGAAGGACATGTCATAGCGCTCGGGAAACACAGCAGCAGGTAGTTCATTCCAGAGCTTGCACCTACGTGGGAGAAATGATCGCTGGAAACGTACAGTTGAAGACCATAAGGTTTCCAGGTGAAATGGATGAACCCTGCTACGATGTCGAGTGGTACGTTGGTAGAATGGTGACGGTGGTACCAAGACAAACAGTTCCTCGGAGCACTCCCCGTGAAAGAGTCGGTAGAGTACACAGAGTGACCTAAATTCTCTCCGCTGCTCCAGCGACTCCAATCTGTCTGTAAGATTGGGATCCCCGACGATTGGAACAGCCCGTCTTTGCAGGGAGTCAAGTAGGTCTAGCTGATATTTGGGCGCACCTGCCCAGAGATGTGTACAGTACTCCACATGAGGACGAACTTGTGCTTTGTATAGCAGAAGACGCTGTTTCGGTGTGAAGTACCGCCTGGCTCTGTTCAGGACGACCAACTTTTTGCTTGTCAATTTGGCTTTGTCCTCCAAATGACTCCCAAACTGGACTTTGCTCGATATTTTGACGCCGAGAATCCCAATACTCTCAGAAATTGGGAGAGTTACTCCTTGGAACTGTGGCGCCATGACAAACGGGTCCTTCTTTGATGTAAAGGCGACGAGCGGTCCCGTAACAAACCGTATTCTCTCTCCTGTGCTTTTGGGCCGGTATTACTGGTACTGTGTTACTGAGGTCAGTGGCCAGCATATCGTATAAACTTTTCGGGTATCATCATTCCCCGATGCCTTCGGGGATCGGGGATTCGGGGGCATCTCTCGGTCAGTCTTTCTAAGGATGACGGACAATTCACCGGCACTCACGTTAGCACCGCTTAAAGACGTCGGCGCCAAATCATGTTTCTGCAGAGGAGTTGTTTCCGCCCACCTTCTGCATGCATCCTGTGCCGCGGACTGAACCACTACATTGACACCGACCAGAAGGCCTCGAAGGTACTAAGGCCTCTTCTATAATTATAATTGGCAGATATGGCTGACCTGTGGTCCCAGTTCGCGCCGAGGCTGACTAAGTCGCCCACGAGATTTGGCCCTGTCCCTGCGCCTGCGGCAACGAAGCTGTCGAGATATATATATATATATATATATATATAAAAAAAATTTTTTATGAAGAAGAAATTTTTTATTAAGAAGAAGAAATTTTTTATGTGTAGGTGGCGCTGCTGTCGATTTCAAGGAGAATTCCTTTTATCTTATTTGAACAGACCAACGTCTGTTGGGTCAGCTAGTATAATATAAGAGGGACTACGACCTGTTTGTAAAAAGTCTCTTCTGCAGAAAGGCATGACTATGACAGTCACGCGCGGTGTCACCGTACAGTGTTAACCAAGGCAAGGCACTTGCTGGCTGGAGCTTTAGAGGGACTTGGACGTGGAGATGCTCACCGTAATCTACCAACAGTTTTCGGCGGATATAGCTGAGGCGTGAATGCTTCTCGCATTACTACGGTATACGGAGCTTGGTTCGTAGCGTGGTGGCTCTCCGGCCGGTGGTAGGCAGATTGTCGATCGCAGTAAGGTGGTTTTACGTTTCCCAGGCGATAGCTTCCGTCTACTGCCCTGGTGAAGTCCTGAGCCGATTTTTACTACTACCACGGGAAAGTAAGACCTGATGACAATCGTATTTTTATCCTGTCGCAATACAAGAAGAGTTAACGATGTGTCAACAAGTTCTACTTTCCCTTGGGAGAAGCACAAATTGTCTTGAAGCACCATCACCGGGATATTGTGATCACCAAGTCAGCTACTATCGGCGATTACAGCATGATGAACAGTATGTCCAGCAGTAGACATGGATAGACTTATAGAAATACTAGCAACCCGCCCTCGCTTCGCTTCGGCTTCAGTCGTCTTTCCTGCGTATTTTCCGTTCCCGTGGGAATACCAGGATAAAATATAGCCTAGTTTACTCCCTGATATTATAGATTTTCATTGGTGAAAGAATTTTTGGCATCGGTCCAGCCGTTTTGAAGATTACCGGGAACAAACATACAGAGAGACAGACAGACAAAAAAAATAAAAAGTGTATTTTAAGTATACATATTTGCAAATAGCCGTGTGAGCATGAAAAAAGCCCATTATTTTGACATTACAAACAGACACTCCAATTTTATTTATTGGTTAGATGCTACTAATCGAATGTAGGCGATCGAACTCATTGGTTATCAAAACTCTTATAAAAAGCGATTTAATTTATTTAATGTATAATATAATTGATATTTAAGGAAAACTGTTTTATGGAAAATGGAATAAAATGTTTGTCATAGGTTATCACTGTACCTACTGTTTGTTTCCTGGAGTATCAGCAGGGGGGGCATGGGAACCAACGCGTTCGCTTTTAGGATGGAATGCTTTCGGTTAGATTTTTGTTTGAAGAGCGGGCGATATAATAATTATTTACATTTAATTTTTGAAAATAAACCCTCCGAGTCTCGGTAAAATTAAAATATTTATTTTCTAGTCTTAGCATTAATCATAATCGTAGTCAAAGCTCTCGGCAAGGGTCCTCAGAATGCTGTTTTGACTGTCCCTCATCCTCCTAAGCAGTGATGGAATTCTTTTGAGTATATGTGCAAAGAATCCGTCACTCCGAGCTTGCGCAAGCATTTCCGAAGCGCTGCACTAACGAGACAGTCTCAACAACATCTTCAAGACGTTATTGTATTGAACGTGCGCGATATTTAGCGATCTTTTTAAAAAACTGATCCACAGATTGCACATATACAGACTCTGGCCTTAAACAATTTAATTTCCACTGGGCCTGAGCACCGCAAAATCCTGTGGGACAGCACGTTGCTCTTATTGATTTGTTGCCCTTTTTAATCATTCTACCGCTTCAATCGCTTTAATCATCTATTGTATGTTATATTATTATTAATGTCGTATTTTCTACAAACGTAGGATAATGCGGAGGATAAGAGGTTTTGAAAGAGTTTTCTAAAGATTTGTCTTGTTACGTCAAAGAAGTATAACTTCTTAAGTTTTTTTTGATGTGAAACATCTATAGGCGAGGGTGACCGCAATGGTCGCGTGGCGTTTAACGCCACGCCTCGCGGTTCCTCTTGATTAACTATTAAACAAATATCGGGATATATATGTACATTTTTGTAACGAAACCATGGTGCGATTTAAAATTTTGTACAACGCCATCTAGTGAACTCAAAGTAAATTGTTATCTATAATGTATACTAATGAAAATAAATGTTTAGAATTCATTCAATGTGCGGTGGATTAATTTTATTGCTGTGTAATATTTCAAATAATAATGGAAATCGTATTATTTTATTCAATACTTTATGCGATATTAGTTCTGTCGTAATCTATTCTTTTATGCATATATACTTGTACAAATAATTTCGATGTTTCACATCTGCCAGGCGTCCTGAGTGACGGCTCACTTTCTTTTTTATTGCAAGCGGTGGTAAACGAGCAAACAGTACACCTGATGGTAAGTGTTGCTGCCGCTCATGGACCTTTACAAGGCCGCTGCTTACCGCGAAGAGAGTGAAGGGAGTGTGAATGCGTGCATTGAGGCTCGGTGATACTAAAGGCACCACCAATACCCTCTATACGCGAACACCCTCAGAAAGTTGGACTGCCGACTCTCTCGCTCACCGAACGAAGCGCAGTAACAAATTGCTACTACTCAGACGTCGATTTTCTGCGAGAGCGTGGTACTACCTCGGACGGACCGGCCCACGGTTGTAGACAGATAACTGTCGACAGTGTGGTCCTACCACTAGTCACGTGCGTACAAACTTAGTTATGTACTTACACACACACACACGCACGATGTCACGATCACAACTCTGGTGCCCGTAGGTATCGTAAAAGACGATTGAGGATAATGCTTATATCACTATATAGGCTACTGCCTTTTTATGGTAGGATTGTCGACAGTTGACAGTTGCCTGTCTAGTCAGCTGCGGGCCGATTCGTCCAGGATAGTACTTTGTTACTGCACTTCGGTCTGTAAGCGAGAGAGCCGGTCGTCCAACTCCCGGAGAGCGTTTCTGTGTGGAGAGTTTTGGTAATGCCACCACCATTGCACGCAATCACACTCTCTACACTTTCTTCACATTAGGCCTAGCGAAGGTCACGAAATAGCAATATCACTCGCCATTATGTGTGTTATTTGCTCGTTTGTCACTAAGGCCCTCCGCACATGGAGCTACTCAAAAATGACGGAACTGATCAGTACTTACAATTGAAAATTAGTTAGAAATTGTACCTCGTACATGACGCTACTTAAATTGCAAGGTTTCAGTGATCGTCGGGGATCCCAATCTTACGGACAGATTGGAGTCGCTGGAGCGGCGGAGAGACTTTGGGTCACTCTGTGTACTCTACCGACTCTTTCACGGGGAGTGCTCCGAGGAACTGTTTGACTTGGTACCACCGTCACCATTCTACCAACGTACCACTCGACATCGCAGCAGGGTTCATCCATTTCACCTGGAAACGTTATGGTCATCAACTGTACGTTTCCAGCGATCATTTCTCCCACGTACGTGCAAGCTCTGGAATGAACTACCTGCTGCTGTGTTTCCCGAGCGCTATAACATGTCCTTCTTTAAACGAGGTTTAAGAAGAGTATTTCCTTCACGGTAGGCAGCGGCCTGGCTGTGCCCCTGGTATTGCAATGGTCCATATGCAGCAGTTTCACTTACCATCAGGTGTGCTGCTTGCTCGTTTGCCACCGTTGGCAATAAAAAAAAAAAAAAAAAAAAAACCTGTTACGGCCGCTCTCACAAGCACACGATTAACGAAGAAATATTAGGGAAAAATCAGACATGTAGAATGAGTCAAGCGAGGATGATAACGATAATGTATTTTACCACTATCTTTAATAGGCGTTGAAGGAATCTTCGTAGGTTTTGGATTCACCCGTACAATAGAAATAATGTAAACTGCAGATTATCAGTTGAGTAATCTGACAACATCTTTCCTTGAGTAATCTGAGTTTATAATTATATAAACATGGATACTTTTCCACCTCCTACACAAGTGATCGTTCATTTTTCACAACAAAAATAGAAAACTCTGTGGTAACCAGTAGCGCGGCGACCGGCACGACGCGTCATGCGTGATCAGTTGCTAACGCATTATTAACTAGTTGGTGACTAGTCGCGTCGTGTGCGACCCCCAATGAGAACGTATGGACGGTGACGCTCAAGCAACTCGTTAGTAATTTGAGTTTGGAACTAGTAGATATTTTTCAGTAGCTCCATGTGCGGAGGGCCTAACAGCGATAAAGAAATATAACATTAATGTAGGAGAAGGAAAACTCGAAATAAATCTTATACCAACCTGTCTGACCAGCGCGGTATAGTAGGTCAATTTCTTTCCTAACAGGGACGAGTCTGAAACCCAGAAGTGGGACTTATAACAGCTGAACTGATGCTGATTGCCTTTGGTGGAAGACGGACCAATATTTTACCTGGCGGTAAGTGTCAACTTTCACTCATGGACTTCTGCAATAACATAGGCATAACCAGGTCGCTGTCTACCTTACGAATACGGCTTGAAAATCTGGCTCTCTCACTATTCGAACGAAGCGCAGTATCATATTGCTACCATAGTAACCGCTATGCTATGCTAGCGTAGTACCAGCGCTTCTAATATCACTCGCAGGTGAGGGTCACTCTCAGCGGTAATATCCTAGTGGAATGCACTATCTCCAGAATTTAGTTATCAGATCAAGTGCATTGGGATTCTGGACACTGTTTCAGGAAGACCGTGGATTATAATAAGCATGTTACGATAATCCGTGAAATATTGAACGTGATAAAGGCCAGGCAAGTTACTATAATATGGGAATCACTAAATGTGGTAAAGAACAGGTAAATTGCGTTAATTGGCAACTTGCACAGGTGGTCCAAAACGTCCCTGCTGGTACGGAAATTCGAATTGAAGAGTGGCTAGAGTACTCGCTACAAGCCCAAAGAGTAACAGACCGAACATTTTGTTTTGCTAGTATCTAACTGAATGTGAAGCGATAGTTTTCCATCGTTTTGTACAAGCGCCATATGTCCATAGGTCATCAATATTCTGAAGAGGACAATTTCGTGGTCGTAATTATTATAGTGCGTATCTGCATTGAACTGTTAAATTATGCTATTGGTGGTAATACCACACTGTAGACAGTCTTTTGTCTGCAGTCGCGGGCCGGTCCGTCCGGGGCAGTACCACACTCTCGCAGAAGATCGACGTTTGAGTAGTAGCAATTTGCTGCTGCACTTCGTTCGGTGAGCGAGAGAGCCGGGAGCCCAACTTTCTGGGTGTGTTTGTGTGTGGCGGGTTTTGGTGAGGCCTGAAACCTGCGGTGGTGAGGTCTTGGTCGGGGTATTGAGCGTGAGGGGCTGGCATGGTGTACAGGGAGACCCGATGGGAATGGTCACCGCCACCTGCCGGTCAGCAGGGGACCCGAACCCAGGATCATCCTCCCTGGGAGGCTGTCCCACCAACCGGCGAAAATCCCGTTGGGTAGTCGTCGTGCCGGTGTGGGAAACCGGAGTGGACCTCGGCGGCTAACCACGGGGGGATCGGGGGCCCTTCCGTGCTTCGTGTCAGCTCCTCACAACACTCACTCCTCGACCATGCACTATGCCCTGCCTTTTTTTTTTTGGTATCACCAAACTCCGTTATACACATTCACACTCCCTTCCTCCTCTTCTTAAATTAAAAATCATGGCCAAGAAAGTTAAAAAGAGACGATTTTCTACGGCGGTCCCCTTATCCACATTTGATGTGGATTTTTGCAATATCAGGGGTTTACATAGCAATCTCGACGCCGTCCACCATCACCTCGAGACGGCGCGGCCTGCCTTACTCTTTTTAACGGAGACGCAGATAGGTGCTCCGGATGACATTTCGTACCTAAATTACCCCGGCTACGAGTTGGAGCATACCTTCCGTCGTAAAGCCGGGGTGTGCGTATTCATCCGAGGTGATATCTGCTGTCGCCGCCTTCGGGCCCTCGAACATGGTGACTTGTCAATCCTGTGACCACGCGTAGACTATGGAGGGCTTACCCGCATCTACGCATGCCTCTACAGGTCCCATGGCAGTGATCCGGGGTCAATTCAATTATTTGAGAACGTCCAATGGGGGATTGACGAAATATTGGAGCAGTGTCCATCAGCGGAGGTGGTGGTTCTTGGAGACTTCAACGCTCATCATAAAGAGTGGCTGGGGTCCCGAACCACTGACCTCCAGGGTCGACATCTCTTCAATATGGTCTCGGCCTATGGTCTCTCACAACTGGTGACACAGCCCACCCGTATCCAAGATATTGAGAGCCATGAGTCTTCTTTACTGGATCTTCTGCTGACTACACACCAGCACGGATATCAGGTAGTGGTTGAAGCGCCTCTTGGGTCTTCTGACCACTGCTTGGTCCGTAGCAGTGCCCCTGTTGTAAGGCCTAGTCGTTCTAAGGCAACTGGGACTCGCAGAGTCTGGCAATATAAGTCAGCAGATTGGGATGGACTGCGCGAGTTTTACGCATCCTACCCATGGAAGCGGCTTTGCTTCGCCTCTGGGGACCCTGGCGTCTGTGCGGACTGCGTTACCGAAACGGTTATTACGGGGATGGAATTATTCATCCCCAACACCAAAATACCCGTCGGTGGCCGCAGCCGACCCTGGTTTAACAAAACCTGCAGGACGGCTGTATGCCAGAAACAGTCCGCTTATCGGGCCTGGAATAGGGCCAAAAAATGCCAGGACCCGAACGCCAAAGAGGTGAAGCGGAAATTTAACGCCGCTTCTAGATCTAGTAAGAAGGCTATTGTCAGAGCCAAGGCGGAACATGTTGCCAGAATTGGCGAGCGATTGCAAAGCTATCCTGCTGGGAGTCGTGCATTCTGGTCGCTCGCCAAGGCTGCACAAGGCAACTTCTGCCAGCCCAATCTCCCACCACTGCAGAAACACGATGGTAGTCTGGCCCACAGCGCAAAGGGGAAGGCCGATCTTCTAGGTCAATTCTTTGCCTGTAACTCGATTTTGGATGCCGGAGCTGCCACACCACCTACCATCCCACGGTGTGAAAGCTCACTGCCCGTAATCCGCATCACGCAGCGAGCGGTTAGGCGGGAGCTGCGGCTTTTAGACGTCCATAAGTCGAGTGGACCGGATGGCATCCCTGCAGTGGTACTAAAGACGTGCGCCCCTGAATTGACTCCCATCCTCACGCGCCTATACCGACTTTCCTACGCTACTAATAGGGTTCCGTCTTCGTGGAAGGTAGCCCATGTCCACCCGATACCTAAAAAGGGAGACCGGTCTGACCCATCGAATTACAGGCCAATTGCGATAACATCCTTGCTCTCCAAGATAATGGAGAAGGTTATAAACCGCCAGCTTCTGCAGTACCTTGAGGATCGCCAGCTTATCAGTGATCGCCAATACGGCTTTCGTCATGGTCGGTCGGCTGGTGATCTTCTTGTGTACCTCACACACCGTTGGGCAGAGGCCTTGGAGGGCAAGGGTGAGGCGCTGGCGTTCAGCCTAGATATCGCAAAGGCGTTCGATAGGGTCTGGCACAGGGCACTTCTATCGAAGCTACCATCATACGGAATCTTCGAGGGACTCTGTAATTGGATTGCCAGCTTTTTGGATGGTCGGAGTATAAAAGTCGTCCTAGATGGCTCCTGCTCCGATACCATGACCATTAATGCTGGTGTACCACAAGGCTCGGTGCTCTCCCCGACGTTGTTTATCCTGCATATCAATGACATGCTCTCTATCGAGAGTATGCGTTGCTATGCGGATGACAATACGGGTGATGAGCGGTACACTGAGCAACGGAATATCCCTCGGAGTATTCAGGAAAGAAGGGTTCAACTTGTGTCTGAAGTCGAGCGCTCTCTGGGGCGGGCCTCGGAATGGGGTGAACGGAACCTAGTCCAGTTCAACCCCACAAAGACACAAGTTTGCGCGTTCACTGCAAAGAAGGACCCATTTGTCATGGCGCCTCAGTTCCAAGGAGTAACTCTTCCAATTTCTGAGAGTATTGGGATTCTCGGCGTCAAAATATCGAGCAAAGTCCAGTTTGAGAGTCATTTGGAGGACAAAGCCAAATTGGCAAGCAAAAAGTTGGGCGTCCTGAACAGAGCCAGGTGGTACTTCACACCGAGACAGCGTCTTGTGCTATACAAAGCACAAGTTCGTCCTCATGTGGAGTACTGCTCACATCTCTGGGCAGGTGCGCCCAAATATCAGCTAGACCCACTTGACTCCCTGCAAAGACGGGTTGTTCGCATCGTCGGGGATCCCAATCTTACGGACAGATTGGAGTCGCTGGAGCAGCGGAGAGACTTTGGGTCACTCTGTGTACTCTACCGACTCTTTCACGGGGAGTGTTCCGAGGAACTGTTTGACTTGGTACCACCGTCACCATTCTACCAACATACCACTCGACATCGCAGCAGGGTTCATCCATTTCACCTGGAAACTTTATGGTCTTCAACTGTACGTTTCCAGCGATCATTTCTCCCACGTACGTGCAAGCTCTGGAATGAACTACCTGCTGCTGTGTTTCCCGAGCGCTATGACATGTCCTTCTTTAAACGAGGTTTAAGAAGAGTATTTCCTTCACGGTAGGCAGCGGCCTGGCTGTGCCCCTGGTATTGCAAAGGTCCATGTGCGGCCGGATCACTTACCATCAGGTGTGCTGCTTGCTCGTTTGCCACCGTTGGCAATAAAAAAAAAAAAAATGCTCTATGTACATTAACACAAGAGAATATTTTTATTTCATTTCAAATATGTGTTGACTTAATATTTATCATTGAGCTTTTCCCTAAATATAGTTTCCTTTATCATTTCTTAATATTGTTCATTGTCATGGTCTACATATTAAAGATGTTTATAATAGTTCAATGGAATGGTCAAATGGTCATACCACGATCAGTAAGTGTTACCAATAGCTGAGTGTGGAGGGTTTCATCTCATCATCATCATCTAACTCGTCCACGTCCCACTGCTGGGCTCTGGCTTCCTCCACTATGGGAGGGAAATTGACGTACTACCACGTTGATCAGTTAGGGTTTTCTTTCTCGGGCTTGAGCCTCTTACACTTTGGGAGGGAACTTGGTCTACTATACCACGCTAGACGAGCGGGTTTAGGATTCATTTCGAGTTTTCCTTCTCCTGCATTGTTGTAATGTGCACAAGATATCCCTTAGTCGTCTTTTACGATACCGACGGGCAAGAAAAAGGGTGGTGTACTGTATTCTTACTCCGTCACCATACGGAAATCCTCATAAGATTAATCATTACAAAAGTATAACCCGCTCGGCAAATATCAATATTCTTAGTGTTCAACAACCGCTTTATGCCTAAACCTGTGAGAACTGGGCATAGATTAGCACAATTTTAAGGGCAGAAAAAGGATTAATAGGGCTGCAAATCCCGTGCCACCTAGAACAACATACAGCATCTTTCATTAACGCTGATACATTCACAAAACCTGTGCAGACTGGTCCTAAAACAGCATAATTTTAGGGGCAGCAAGTTGATTCGAATCACAAAATTTTAGTAGCGCAAATTTAAATTACTGAGAGGGAGTGGGTGGGCTTGGATCGTCACCCATGGGTAACCATGGATCCATCCATCCAAACCCAACCAATCTGTTATTTTTCAAAGTCGTGAGGCATTGAAAAATAAATTGCTTAAGCATTTTATAATTTCACTCTATTAGTTTTGCAGGGGTAGGCAAAAGTAATTAGTCAAGTAATAGGTATTGACGACAGTGCTGCAGTGGCAGACCAAACCCATCGTCATCATGACAACTCAAATACAGCATCAAAATACGAGGGAAATTTACTTTCTGTAAAACGACACCCCCAAAGGGCAAGAGCCCTTTGATGTCGCAAAAATGACTAAGGGATGTAATTTACACATAACATCAATGCAAGAGAAGGAAAACTCGAAACATACCCTATATCAACATGTCTGATCAGCGTAGTTTAGTAGGTCAATTTGCCTCCTATTGTGGAGGCAGCACGAACCGAGTAGTGGGACATACATGAGAAAATGACAGAAAGTTGCCATATTTGTCTCATATATCACATAATACATTTTTTTCATAAAACGTGGCTGTGTATATAAATTGTGATAGCTTATGTCAAATTAAATCATTTATTCTGTATAGGCCCCTTAAAGGCAAGTAATATTGTCAAATTTCACAACGTTTGAACACAATACAATAATCTACCACCGGATCGGAACGCGGCCACAAACTGAGAAGATCCTGTAAGAAACTCAGTGGGCAGTCATTTTTTTCTTTCATATTTTAAACATACATAATTTAATGCTTCGTACAAAACATATGGTATTAGCTCCAGTGTGATGCCCTTCGAAATTGTATGTATGTATAAATTTTTTAAATTTAGTACATGACTTAAAAAAATAAAGAATTAAAGAAAGGAAGAAAATATGGCTGGACCAGATCCCACAAGCAGCCACTACTAGAGCAGCCATCACTTTCCTCAACTAAATTAGAGGGAAGGGAGCCACCCGCCCCACATAGCTACACATCATGTACATCCCAGATCATAGTTAAGAGGAGTTAGTATAGTTTCATTAGAATTTGTCTTCTCTTGGATTGATGTTATCTGCCTCAGTCGTCTTACACAATTATTTGCGGGCTTAAATAGGATGGTGATCCTTGTATTCTTACTCCTTGACTATAGGGGCGAAGCTCACACAATCACTATAATTTTGATTGCACTAGGATATGCATAAGCAAATAAAATACAATATAATCACGTAAACACTATATTTATATAAGGACTTTCCACAATTTAATAGTCTGTAATACTTTTTTTTTTTTTTTTTTTTTTTTTTTTTTTTTATGGGTGGGCTATGGTAAGCGCACGCGCGGTCCAATCCATCCGGGGCGATGAAAGGACGGCGCGCGTGCCCATAACCCACCCGTACCCACGTCACCTCGTTGTTGGGCCGACCACCGGAGCAGATGTGACTTGTCGTCAGTGGTCGGCCCGACGGAATACTCTTTCAGGTACCCTCACCTCTCGACATCCTGGGACGTCGGTCGCCATCGCGCGGTTAGCCACACTGCGGGTGACGGACAATTCCCCGGTCCGATCACCCGCGGCCTCGGCTAGGGCGGCATTAGGCGCAGATACTCGCGCCTGCGCCGCCCGAGTCGCCGGCGGCGGAACGTGTCGCCGAATAGGAGCTCTACTCGCACACGATCCGCCGCCTCCTTCCGTGAGATTACGGCCTCACAGAAGGCGGCGTCCGCGTCCCAGTTCCTGACGCTGACGAGCATCTCCCTGGCGATGGTCGGCAGCACCAGGTCGGCACCGATAATTGCGACGAGTTCACGGCGATCCCCCTCCCATGCAGCACACTCCTTGAGCGTGTGCTGCGCCGTGTCCTCGTCGCAACTGCAGTGGTGGCAGGACGGTGTGCTCTCCCTCCTGACAATCTTGTGCAGGTACTTCCCCAAGCAACCGTGCCCCGTCAGCACCTGCACCAGTCGGAAGGAAAGCACCCCGTGCGTCCGCTCCAACCACTCCATCAGCACCGGCCGGAGGGCCTCGACAGTCCTGACACCGTACCGAGGACTCTCCAGCCGGACTGCCCAACGGGCAATTACTTCTCGGCGGGCGTCGACCCGCCAGGCGGTGATCTCATTGATGGAGACCATGCTGCCGCGGGCGCGCGTCTCCGACATCCGCCGATAAATGTCGGCGAGCATCTCCGCCTCCAGGTCCCACGGGGGGGTTCCGGCCAGGAGGCACGCTGCCTCTGTCGCCACAGTGCGGTAACCCCGTATGGCCCTGATCGCCATGACCCTCTGTGGTCGCCACAGGAGGGCCCTAAGACGGACGGTCAGGGACCCCGCCCACACCGGTGCGCCGTACAGGGCCATCGACCGGATCACCCCCACGTACAGCTGTCGGCACGTAGCACTGGGTCCACCCACATTCGGCATCAGCCGCGAAAGGGCGGACGCCGCGCCGACAAGCCGGGGAACAAGTCGATGGAGATGCTCCCGGAACCAAAAATGCCCGTCGAGCACCAGGCCCAAGTACTTCATGTGGGCCTGGATGCTGATGGTGACCGAATTCACGGTGATCGAAGCGCCGGCGGGAGGCCCTGGAACAAAAGGGCCTCCGTCTTTTCCAGGGCTACCCTCAACCCCAGCGCTTCGATCCGCCTGACAATCTCCTCGGTGCCGAGAGTTGCCAGGCGTGCCGCCTCCTCGAGCGTCCCACCCCGGGCTGTGACGAGTGTGTCGTCGGCGTAGCAAATTACGCCCAGCCCGGGTGGGAGGCTTCCTCTCAACGCCCAGTCGTAGCCGATGTTCCACAGGGTCGGACCCAGAACCGACCCCTGTGGGACACCGCACGTCATGGGCGTTCGCACAACGTCCCCTACTCGGTCAACGTAGAGGACGCTGCGCCCCTCCAAGTAGTCTGCCACCAGCCGCCTGAGGTACACGGGCACCCCGTGGTACCTTAGCCCCTCCCTGATGCAGCTGAATGGCAGACTGTTGAAGGCGTTGGCGATGTCCAGGGACACCGCCAATAGGACTCCTCCGCCGGTGACGGCCTCCGCTACCACGGCCTTCAGGCGCAGCAGGGCCGCGATCGTCGAACGCCCCCTCCGAAAACCAAACTGGGCGTCGGACAGATCGGGCCCAACCCCGACAAGGTGCCGCTCGATGCGGGCAGCCAACACCCTCTCCAGCAGCTTGCCCGCATCATCGAGCAGCACGATGGGCCTGTAGGCCGAGGCCGAGTCGGGAGACCGTCCCGGCTTCGGCAGGAGAACCAGCCTCCCCTCTTTCCAGCACCCAGGGAACTGCCCGGACGTCAAACAGGCGTCGAACAGTCCCCTGAGGCGTGGTCCCAGATGCTCGAGGACCAGGGCCAGCACACGGTTCGGAATACCGTCGGGCCCGGGGGAGGCGGATTTGACTCGCATACGCGCCACCGCCGCCCCCATTTCCGGCTCCGTGATGGGCGGAGCACTTTCATCGTCGGCCTCCCGGTCGCTGTCCGGCGAAGCCATGACCGGGGGCGTGTGCTCCACCCGCTGTGGAAAGAGGTCCTCGACAACTCTGGTGAGGAGGCTGGGCTGGAGAGTCTCGGTGAGGGGGGGGGCCCCGCCCGCGGAGCTTGTTCAGCGCCGCGAGGTAGGGGCGACCCCAGGGGTCACGCTCGAGACTGTCCAGCATCTCCCGCCGACTAACGTCCTTGGCAGTACGGACGGCCAGCCTGAAGGCAGACCGCGCACTGCGGTAAGCCTCGTACAGCTGGCCCTCCCGCTCAGCGTCGCGGTGACGCGCTCGGCTGCGGGTGTAGGCCCTCCGGGCACGTATGCACGCGGCCCGAAGGTCCGCCAATTCTCGGGACCACCAGGGGACCGCACTCTTCGGGGGCAGACGCCGCACACGGGGCATGGCCGCATCGCAGATCTGCGTTAACGCACAGCGGATGCGGCCAGCCTCGGCATCCACCCCGTCCGCCTGGGGCGGTGAGGACAGCCACGACTGAATGATGGCTGCCTCCGCCAACATGTCCCGATCCAATCGACCCACAGCCCACCGCGGAAACGCGGGAGCTCCGTCCGCCATGTGACCCCTGCTGGGCTGCAGGAGGGTCCGGGAGACCTCTATCCGGATGTATCGGTGGTCGGATAGGGTCTCAACCTCCTCCTGGACGCACCAGCTCCTCACACGTGCTGCGACATTAGGGCTAGCGAACGACAAGTCCACTATCGACCCGCCCTGCTGCCGCACGCACGTTTGCACAGAGCCCCTGTTCAGTAAACAGAGGCCCAGTGCCGCCGCCCACTCTTCGACCGCCCGCCCGCGGTCATTCGTCCTGGTGGACCCCCACGCCGTGGACTTGGCGTTGTAGTCCCCCATGACGAAGACCTGGCGCGGTGCCAGTCGCATAGTCTGTAATACTACCTCGTCTTTTGAAATAATATTTCACACTTCATCAGCAGTTTCAGACAACATTGGATGCTCAGACGCATAACTATCACTTCAAAGGACACACTATCTTCAGGATTGAGTTATCATAAGACCAAGAGCAATTCGGATTCACTGTATCAGGGAGCATCAAACTAGTTGAGAATAAATTGTGACTGCCTCCAGGATTTTGGTGGTATGCTTCAATGCTTATTGTACCTTCACGAGTCTTGACTGTTATGTCTTCCTTCTCATAACCTGATATTAGTAAGCTCAATTTATACTCATTACCTTCAATTGCATGTTGAGGTGTGGTGGGTTTAATTATATCAAGTCTCATGTCGTCCATATTTCTACTTAGATCGGACATATCGTTTGAAAAGCGTTTATTGAAATCAGCCATCATGTCGTCCATGCTTCTCCTTAGGTTGGACATATCGTTTGAGAATTTTTTATCATCGAATACATTTGCGGTGAACGGCCATCGGTTGTCGTAAGGCACAGGCATGTTGTAGACTGCGTCAGGTAAAGGTGGTGCCGAAGGACCATCATAGGTCGAGTGGTAAACTTGTGGAGCAGCCAGAGCGCTTGCTACAAAAGCGATGAATAGTAGACTAAACATGTTGTCGATATAGTTTGTAACTGAATGAAGGCGAATGGCGAAAATTGTTTTATATACAGCTAAAGCACGTCATATAGAGAGCATAGGTCATCGTTATCAATATTCTGTAGGAGCGAATTTCGTTGTCACTTCTATTATCAACTTAATTACTATATTTGTGAACTAAGTTGTTAACTTGTCGATGTCTGCAGCTCGACTCATTTTTTTTGTTATTAAATATAAGACTCTGCACGAAGACAATAATCATTGAAGTTTGAGGGAGTTTGCAAACATAAATTAATGGACACAAATTATACCCAGACTCAAAACATTAAGTTATATATCGTACAAGGTATTATCCTGCACGGGAATTAAACCCATGACACTGGTTTGATAGGTTGGTCTTGTCAACATTTTTTTTGGATGGCTATTGTCGGGGCCAACGTCACCAGTTCCGTCAGGGGTGATGTATTTTTTTCGTGTTATTGCCAACCGTGGCAAACGAGCAAGCAGCACACCTGATGGTAAGTGATCCAGCCGCACATGGACCTTTGCAATACCAGGGGCACAGCCAGGTCGCTGCCTACCGTGAAGGAAATACTCTTCTTAAACCTCGTTTAAAGAAGGACATGTCATAGCGCTCGGGAAACACAGCAGCAGGTAGTTCATTCCAGAGCTTGCACCTACGTGGGAGAAATGATCGCTGGAAACGTACAGTTGATGACCATAAGGTTTCCAGGTGAAATGGATGAACCCTGCTACGATGTCGAGTGGTACGTTGGTAGAATGGTGACGGTGGTACCAAGACAAACAGTTCCTCGGAGCACTCCCCGTGAAAGAGTCGGTAGAGTACACAGAGTGACCTAAATTCTCTCCGCTGCTCCAGCGACTCCAATCTGTCCGTAAGATTGGGATCCCCGACGATTCGAACAGCCCGTCTTTGCAGGGAGTCAAGTAGGTCTAGCTGATATTTGGGCGCACCTGCCCAGAGATGTGTGCAGTACTCCACATGAGGACGAACTTGTGCTTTGTATAGCAGAAGACGCTGTTTCGGTGTGAAGTACCGCCTGGCTCTGTTCAGGACGACCAACTTTTTGCTTGTCAATTTGGCTTTGTCCTCCAAATGACTCCCAAACTGGACTTTGCTCGATATTTTGACGCCGAGAATCCCAATACTCTCAGAAATTGGGAGAGTTACTCCTTGGAACTGTGGCGCCATGACAAACGGGTCCTTCTTTGATGTAAAGGCGACGAGCGGTCCCGTAACAAACCGTATTCTCTCTCCTGTGCTTATGGGCCGGTATTACTGGTACTGTGTTACTGAGGTCAGTGGCCAGCATATCGTATAAACTTTTCGGGTATCATCATTCCCCGATGCCTTCGGGGATCGGGGATTCGGGGGCATCTCTCGGTCAGTCTTTCTAAGGATGACGGACAATTCACCGGCACTCACGTTAGCACCGCTTAAAGACGTCGGCGCCAAATCATGTTTCTGCAGAGGAGTTGTTTCCGCCCACCTTCTGCATGCATCCTGTGCCGCGGACTGAACCACTACATTGACACCGACCAGAAGGCCTCGAAGGTACTAAGGCCTCTTCTATAATTATAATTGGCAGATATGGCTGACCTGTGGTCCCAGTTCGCGCCGAATATATATATATATATATATATATATGTATATATAACTAGCTGGACCTATGTTGATGAAATTTTTTATGTGTAGGTGGCGCTGCTGTCGATTTCAAGGAGAATTTCTTTTATCTTATTTGAACAGACCAACGTCTGTTGGGTCAGCTAGTATAATATAAGAGGGACTACGACCTGTTTGTAAAAAGTCTCTTCTGCAGAAAGGCATGACTATGACAGTCACGCGCGGTGTCACCGTACAGTGTTAACCAAGGCAAGGCACTTGCTGGCTGGAGCTTTAGAGGGACTTGGACGTGGAGATGCTCACCGTAATCTACCAACAGTTTTCGGCGGATATAGCTAAGGCGTGAATGCTTCTCGCATTACTACGATATACGGAGCTTGGTTCGTAGCGTGGTGGCCCTCCAGTCGGTGGTAGGCAGATTGTCGATCGCAGTAAGATGTTATTACGTTTCCCAGGCGATAGCTGCTGTCTACTGCCCTGTTGAAGTCCTGAGCCAGTTTTTACTACTGCCTCGGGAAAGTAAGACGTGATGACAATTGTATTTTTATCCTGTCGCAATACAAGAAGAGTTAACGATGTGTCAACAAGTTCTACTTTCCCTTGGGAGAAGCACAAATTGTCTTGAACCACCATCACCAGGATATTGTGATCACCAAGTCAGCTACTATCGGCGATTACAGCATGATGAGAAATATGTCCAGCAGTAGACATGGATAGACTTATGGATATACTAGCAACCAGCCCTCGCTTCACTTCGGCTTCAGTCGTCTTTTCTGTGTAGTTCCCGTTCCCGTGGGAATACCGGGATAAAATATAGCCTAGTTTACTCCCTGATATTATAGCTTTCCATTGGTGAAAGAATTTTTGACATCGGTCCAGCCGTTTTGAAGATTACCCGGAACAAACAGACAGACAGTTAAAAAATATTAAGTGTATTTTAAGCATATATATAGTGCAAATAACCGTGTGAGCATGAAAAAAGCCCATTATTTTGACATTACAAACAGACACTCTAATTTTATTTATTGGTATAGATATTAACTATCTGTGGCGGGGAGATCGAAGTCATAGGTTATCAAAACTCTTATAAGAAGCGATTTAATCCATAATATAATCGATATTTAAGGAAAATGGAATAAAATGTTGGTCATAGATTATCTATATCTATACCAATAAATAAAATTGGAGTGTCTGTTTGTAATGTCAAAATAATAGGCTTTTTTCATGCTCACACGGTTATTGGCACGACACCTATGCCTAAAATACAGATTAAAAAATTTTTGTCTGTCTGTCTGTCTGTTTGTTCCGGGTAATCTTCAAAACGGCTGGACCAATTTCAAAAAATCTTTCACCAATGGAAAGCTATAATATCAGGGAGTAAACTAAGCTATATTTTATCCCGATATTCCCATGGCAACGAGAACTACGCGGGTAAAACTACTAAAACCGAAGCGAAGCGAAGCGAGGGCGGGTTACTAGTCTATAATATAATTAATATTTAAGGAATATAGAATAAAATGTTTGGCATAGGTTATCTATAATATAATTAATATTTAAGGAAAATGGAATAAAATGTTTATCATAGGTTATCTATAATATAATTAATATTTAAGGAAAATGGAATAAAATGTTTATCATAGGTTATCTATAATATAATTAATATTTAAGGAAAATAGAATAAAATGTTTATCATTGGTTATCTATAATATAATTAATATTTAAGGAAAATGGAATAAAATGTGTATCATAGGTTATCTATAATATAATTAATATTTAAGGAAAATGGAATAAAATGTTTATCATTGGTTATCTATAATATAATTAATATTTAAGGAAAATGGAATAAAATGTTTATCATAGGTTATCTATAATATAATTAATATTTAAGGAAAATAGAATAAAATGTTTATCATTGGTTATCTATAATATAATTAATATTTAAGGAAAATGGAATAAAATGTTTATCATTGGTTATCTATAATATAATTAATATTTAAGGAAAATGGAATAAAATGTTTATCATAGGTTATCTATAATATAATTAATATTTAAGGAAAATAGAATAAAATGTTTGTCATAGGTTATCACTGTAATTAATGTTTGTTTCCTGGAGTATCAGCAGGGGGGGCATGGGAACTAACGCGATTGCTTTTAGGATGGACTGCTTTCGGTTATGTTTTTGTTTGAAGAGCGGGCGATATAATAATTATTTACATTTAATTTTTTAAAATAAGCTCATAGAGTCTCGGTAAAATTGAAATATTTATTTTATAGTCTTACTATTAATCATAATCGTAGTCAAAGCTCTCGGCAAGGGTCCTCAGAATGCTGTTTTGACTGTCCCTCATTCTCCTAAGCAGTGATGGAATTCTTTTGCGTATAAGTGCAAAGAATCCGCCGCTCCGGGCTTGCGCAAGCATTTGCGAATTGAACGTGGGCGATATTTAGTAATCTTTTTAAATAACTGATCCACAGATTGCACATATACAGACTCTGGCAGTAGGGGTCAAACAATGCAATTTCCACTGGGCCTGAGCACCGCAAAATCCTGTGGGATAGCACATTGCTGTTATTGATGTCCTGTGTATTACTGAGCATAATATGTTGGAGACCGATCACACTGTTGTGCACATAACTAACTATTCCCTTGCATCACAATATTGCAGAAATACGCGAAGAGGGGGTTCGTGCATTTTTGTGAATGACAAACACCGTTATAAAATAATTAAGTTAAAGCAATACTACACCGCTTATATTTTAGAGTGCTGTGCTATACAACTAATAGATCATAATGTCATAATTGTATGTATTTATAGATCGCTAAAATGTAATAACGATATTCTAGGCTCTTTCTTTTACAATTTTGAACGAATTTTGAATAAATATTGTAATAATAATAAGATGAAAATGGTGGTGGTAAGGGTAAATATTGTAATAATAATAAGTTATATGTGGAGCCTTTAATATTGATATGATCAAAATTACCAGATCATCAAATGAATTTAAAAATCTTTTATAGACTTATAGCATGAAACAAGGTGTGCATGAACCCACGCGAATAGATAGTGGTACATGCATTGATAACATAATTTGTAATATAAAGGGTAGCAAATGCGAAATCTTAGACCTAGCATTATCTGATCACACAGCTCAAATAATTAAATTCCCTGTTAATAAGACGTACTATTTCTCACTAGTTTTCTTTTAAAAGGGATTTTTCGGCAGAAAAAAATAGTATTTTAAAGATTCTTTACAGTCTCAGTTTCAGTCAGGCCGACCACTGACGACAAGTCACATCTGCTCCGCTGGTCGGCCTAACAACGAGGTGACGTGGGTACGGGTGGGTTATGGGCCCGCGCGCCGTCCTTTCATCGCCCCGGACGGACTGGACCGCGCGTGCGCTTACCATAGCCCACCCATAAAAAAAAAACAAAAAAATGAAGAGTCTCAGTTTCAGTGATGTTTATAATATGTATAGATGCAAATAAGGCATTTAATGAATTTATTGACATTTACAAACTCTTTTATAATCTATGCTTCCCTATTAAAAGAATTAAATTTCAAACTACAAGACGACAAAAATGGATAGCCACAGGAATTAGACTATGCTGTAAACGTAAATGCGAGAAGCTATGGCTTTATAGACGTCATCCAAGCCAAACTAATAAAATCTGGGGGCACGGCAGTGCCCCCGCCAAGTCGAGCAAAAAAAAAGTCGGGTAAAACGAAACACTGCCGTAACATACTTTTCTCGAAGCCATTCAGGCCATTTTCGACCCCCTATAACTTCGTTGTTAATAAAGTTAGAAAGCTGAATTTTTAGTAACCTAGCAGGCATTGTATACACATTATGTATTCCAAATTTCATTCAATTTGAACCAATAGTTTAAGAATTATAACTAGTCAAAATTTCGTAATTTTGTCACTCACTGACTGACCGATCATCAATATTAAAGTGGCACTTCTAGTAGACATAGCAGCTTATTATATATATATAGCTTATACTTAGCAAATTTAGAATGCGATTAGTGTTTAGTATATAAATGAAGGAAAAATTATGAAACATAATAATTTTCATCCAATTTCCGAGATACACTAACTGCATAAATAATTTTGTAAACCCATATAAATATATAGGATTACAAAGTTACATTTGCAGTTAATGAAATGTAATGTAAAAAATAAGAATACATTTGTCGCCATCATTGCTTCTCTATGGGAATCGTAGCAACCGGCTAAAGACTGTGCAGATGACCTAGTGGTTAAGATACCAACGTAACGTGCTAGTGTCGCGGGTTCGAATCCCATGCAAGACAACACCTTGTACGATCCACAAATTGTTGTTCTGAGTCTGAATGTAATTTGTGTCGGTTAATTATATGTTCTTTACGTATGGTGACGAAGTAAGAATACAATTCACCACTCTCTATCTTGCCCGTGGATATCGTATAAGACGACTATGGGATATAATATGCACATACCATCTATGCAAGAGAAGGAAATCTCGAAATGAAACCCTATATCAACATGACTGACCAGCATGGTATAGTGGGTTAAATTCCCTCCCATTGTGGAGGAGGCCCGAGCCCAACAGTAGGACATATGAGGTCTGCGATGATGATGCGATGTTGAATTATATGTTTGTAAAGTCCCCACAATATAAGGATTATTATTCCCTTAGTACAAGGCGTTGTCATTTAAAAAATAGATTCAACAGGAAGGAGAGTGGGCAGCAGCTCTCGCCGGGGAAATGTGTGATATCTCACTGCGAAACCAACCCGCCTACCAAACGTGGCGACTACCTCATTATTCCTCATAAGGCAAAGAAAAATTATCTCTAGTCATGGCAACTCTGTTACCCTTGAGCGTCGTTGGATGCAGCTGCCACAGTACCGCACTTTATGGTGAAGCATGAGGGGGGGTCTATGTTCTACAGTGGACGGCGATAGGCTGAATGATGATTGGCATAATAGGTGTAGACAGATACGTAGATATGATTATGTTCAAAGATTACTTGTAAAATGGTCAATCAACTTAATGAAAAAGCAAGGGTGGGACGTGTCTTATGAAATTGTACCAAAATCACCCAAAGTATTAAGCAAACTAAATTGCCTCAAATTTATTTGAAAGAAAGAAAGCCGTCATTAGGCTCGATTGCCATCAAAGCGGAGAGGAGACTAGAGGAGATGTGTTTCGAAAAACTAATCTAATTTATTTATTTCCACATCTCTCCGCTTAGTTTAGGTAGAATTGACTCAAGCGGAAAGGAGAGATGTCTCATTTTTCAGAGAGTGTGCTCTAAGAAAATCCTTTGTTGGTATTCAAGAAGTAGAAGGTACCAGAAAGGCAAATAAGTAGGTCTATCTACAAAAAGAAATGAGATACCATCAAAAACAAGTCTTGTAAAAAAAAGCCAAGCCTCGCAACTGAGTTCTTCTACCATAAAAATTTGTGAGATTCATGTTATACCAAGTCGGTTAACTCATTCAGTCCCTGCTTAAGGGACCTTTCTTCTTAAGTTATTACGTAAATATCTAACCTAACAACTTCTCATAGTGACTATATCAATATTAAAGTTCTTTTATGTTTTAAATAAATAGATTGATTTGGCAATCGCACTATATTTAGTACAATTTAATATAATATGTATTACTTGTGAGGTGTGTTTTCATGCGATTGCCAAGTCATTCTGTTTATTTAAAACATAAAAGATCTTTAATATTGATATAGTCACTATAAGAACTTGTTAGGTTAGCAAGAAAAAGGGTGTATTGTATTCTTACTCCGTCACCATAAGGAAATCCTCATAAGATTAGTTATTACAAAAGTATACCCCGCTCGGGAAATATCAATATTCTTAGTGTTCAACAACCGCTTTATGCCTAAACCTGTGAGAACTGGGCATAGATTAGCACAATTTTAAGGACAGAAAAAGGATTAATAGGGCTGCAAATCCCGCGCCACCTAGAACAACATACAGCATCTTTCATTAACGGTGATGCATTTACAAAACCTGTGCAGACTGGTCCTGAAACGGCATAATTTTAGAGGCAGCAAGTTGATTCGAATCACAAAATTTTAGTAGTGCAAATTTAAATTACTGAGAGGGAGTGGGCTTGGATCGTCATCCATGGGTGACAATGGATGACCATCCAAACACAACCAATCTGTTATTTTTCAAAGCCGTGAGGCATTGAAAAATAAGTTCTTTAAGTATTTTATAATTTCACTCTATTAGTTTTGCAGGGGTAGGCAGAACTAATAAGTCAAGTAATAGGTATTAAGGACAGTGCTGTAGTGGCAGAGCAAACCCATCATCATCATGACAACTCATATACAGCATCAAAATAGGAGGGAAATTTACTTTCCGTAAAACGACACCTCCAAAGGGCAAGAGACCTTGGATGTCACAAAAATGACTAAGGGATGTAATTTACACATAACATCAATCCAAGAGAAGGAAAACTCGAAACATAACCCTATATCAACATGTCTGATCAGCGTAGTTTAGTAGGTCAATTTTCCTCCTATTGTGGAGGCAACACGAACCGAGTAGTGGGACGTACATGAGAAAATAACAGTCAGAAAGTTTTCATAATTGTCTCATATATCACCTAATACAATTTTTTTTTCATAAAACGTGGCTGTGTATATAAATTGTGATAGCTTATGTCAAATCAAATCATTTATTCTGTATAGGCCCCTTAAGGGCAAGTACATATTGTCAAATTTCACAACGTTTGAACACAATACAATAATCTACCACCGGATCGCAACGCGGCCACAAAATGAGAAGATCCGGTAAGAAACTCAGCGGGCAGTCATTTTTTTCTTTCATCTTTTAAATATACATAATTTAATGCTTCGTACAACACATATGGTATTAGCTTCAATGTGATGCCCTTCGAAATGTATTCGAAATGTATGTATAATTTTTTAAAATTTAGTACAAGACAAAAAAAAATTAAAGAATTAAAGAAAGGAAGAAAATATGGCTGGACCAGATCCCACAAGCAGCGCGCGGGTTAAAGTGATGGCTGCTCTAGAGCAGCCATCACTTTCCTCAACCAAATTAGAGGGAAGGGAGAGACCCACCCTACATAGCTACACATCATGTACATCCCAGATCATAGTTAAGAGCAGTTAGTATAGTTTCTTTAGAATTTGTCTTCTCTTGGATTGATGTTATCTGCCTCAGTCGTCTTACACAATTATTTGCGGGCATAAATAGGATGGTGATCCTTGTGTTCTTACTCCTTGACTATAGGGGCGCAGCTCACACAATCACTATAATTTTGATTGCACTAGGACATAAGAAAATAAAATACAATATAATCATATAAACAATATATTTATTTATTTTTTTTTTTTTTGTGGGTGGGCTACGGTCGGCGCGCCTCCGCATCACTCCGTCCGGGGCGACAGAGGGGCTTAAGTACGCAACTCCCGCAACCCACCCGAAAACCACCTCGCCTTCGTCGTTGGACAATATATTTATATAAGGAATTTCTACAATTTAATAGTCTGTAATATTACCTCATCTTTTGAAATAATATTTTACACTTCATCAGCAGTTTCAGACTACATTGGATGCTTTGACACATCACTATCACTTCAAAGGACACACTATCTTCAGGATTGAGTTATCATAAGACCAAAAACAATTCGGATTCACTGTATCAGGGAGCATCAAACTAGTTGAGAATAAATTGTGACTGCCTCCAGGATTTTGGTGGTATGCTTCAATGCTTATTGTACCTTCACGAGTTTTGACTGTTATGTCTTCCTTCTCATAACCTGATATTAGTAAGCTCAATTTATACTCATTATATTTCTCAGTAAAAACAGCAACAAAAATGGGGTTCATAATAAACTATATGAATAATATTTGAATGGATAAATAGACGACTGTTCCCTGAGATAATGTGGCCCGGACGTAGGAGATCAAAGTCAAAGGTTATCAAAACTCGTACAAAAAAACAAGGAAAATTTTTTCAAAATTTATGAATCATTTATATTATTTCATAATTTATCAATCATTTAAATAATTTTTAAGGAAAATGTACTCATATTTGTATGACGAGTTATTCCGATAACCAATGCCACCGCTTTTATAATAGACCAGGGGTTCCCAACCTTTTTCTGGTCAGGGACCACTTTTGTATTATCATTATTAGCAGGGACCACTATGTAGGTATAAGAAAAATAAACTGTAATAATCAAACTGAAACTTTAATTAAAAACTCAATAGGCAATTACATAAAAAGAAATATTAATATTTTAAGATAAACTTATGTTGTATTAATGTGATTTTTGAGCTAGCATCTCACCAACCGCGCTCTTCTCACTGCACTGCGACCAACGGTTCACCTTCGCTGAATATAAAATCATTCGCGACCCATATTTTAGCTTTTGCGGACCACAGGTGGTCCACGGGCCAGTGGTAATTATGCTGCCTTTTTAAAATCTACCAACCGTTCCCAAAATAAAAAAACGTATTTAGTAATGAAACCTAACCCACAGTTTTTTTTTTTTTTATTGCAATCGGTGGCAAACGAGCAAACAGTAAACCTGATGGTAAGTGTTGCTTCCAGTCATGGACCATTGCAAAGTTGCTACCTACCGCGACAAAAGTGAAAGGCGTGCAATGAATTTCGGTGATACTAAAACCCACCAAACGCAAACACCCTCAGAAAGTTGGGCTATAACAGTTATCGGAATAGCGTTCCATTATCCTATTATTTGGACCAGTATGGACGAGCGTATGACAGTCAATTTGTCACTCGTATTTATAGGAGACGTTTGCCATATATCAAAAAAGGTTAGGTACATATTATTCCGGTTTAATACTCTATCACCTCCTGAAGGTCAAGGTCAAGGTCATAGTGGGGGTTTGCCTACTTATTCACCTCGCTGACCTAGGAGAAAGCGTTATATCATCATCATCATCATCATCTCAGCCTATATACGTCTCCTACTAAAAGAAACCTATTACCACGCAAATGAAACGTGTTGGCATAGGTTTCTCTTTCGCGTTTTCCTTCTCTTGCATAGATGCCATAATATTATATACACTCAGTGTCAGATTAAGGCAGCGTGGGGCCTGTAGCAAATTCTGTCGAGGGGCTTTTGTTTTGCTTCAGGTTCTTAAGTTTAGGGTATTAAATAAAACAAAACTGTTAAGGCATGCAAGATCGCGTGAGGAAAGACCAACGTCGTCCCCGAGGAGAGGACGTCGGTCGATGGGAGGGTACTCCTCGACCACTGACGACAAGTAACCCTGTTCCGGTGGTCGGTCCAACGACGAAGGCGACGTGGTGTTCGGGTGGGTTGCGGGTGTGCGTGCTAACGCCCCTCTGTCGCTCCGGACGGAGTGGTGCGAGGAGTGCGCCGACCGCAAACCACCCAAAAAAAAGGAGTGCAAGATATTTTACGCTCCTATCTAAATTGATATTTTTTTAATTATAGTCCAACAGGCGGTGGAGCGCGAGCCCCCTCCAATGCTCGGGGCCCGTAAGTATTTGCTACTCTTGCTATATGGCTAATCCGGCACTGTACACACTGAATATCTTAGTCGTCTTTTATGATATCCACGGGCAAGATGTGAGATAGAAAATTGTATTCTTACTCCGTCACCACACGGCAAATGGTGTTATCTAGTATTATTTTATTTGGGCTTTAGTGGTAGCTGAGCAAGCAGCTCATCTGATCGTAAGTAGTAGCTGTCGCTCATGGATTGCCACAATAATAGAGGCGCAGTCAGAGGCAAGTCACGATTGGACTGTATTGCAGTTATCGGTAGCAGCCCCGTTCACAGACAGTGGTTAAGATACCGAACTAAGTGCCAATATCGCGGGTTCGAATCCCACACATGACAACATTTTGTGCGGTCCACAAATTGTTGTTCTGAGTTTGAATGTTATTTGTGTCCGTTAATTGGATGTTTGTAAAGTTCCCCGCAATACAAGGATTATTTCCCTAGTGTAGGATGTTGTATTTAATAATTATAATAATTATAAATAAAAAAAAAACCGCCTTCAAATTGTTTCTTCCATCATCAGCTCTGCAACGAGATGATGACTACCAGGCGCAAATACTTAAATAGCTTTACGAAGTATAAGAATAATTATAATTTTTAACAAAAAAACCCGACTTTAAACAGTAAACTAAAAACGTTAAAATTGCCTATAAAATTTTAAGAATTCCACCAATTTCTTAAGGATACCACCATCAGATCCTGATCTGATGACTATGGGACCATCTGCTATGTATACCCTAACAAACAAAAAAAAGAATTTTGCAAATCAGTCCAGGCGTCTTTAAGTAATCGGGGAACATACATAAAAAAAATATGCCGACGAATTGAGAACCTCCTCCTTTATTGAAGTCAGTTAAAAAAATAAGTTTTACTGTTTATGTTCATTTGGTTAGTTAAATTTGTGCGTGCGAATATGTATGTATATAATTCCTCACAATAGTTAAAGATTATTTTATGAATCAAAAGCCTTTTAGTAATATAAAACAGGCCGCCTATTAAAATTAGTTATAACTAACGTGGCTAACTAGCAAACAGTACACCTGATGGTAAGTGTTACTGCCGCTCATGGACCTTTGCTAGGTCGGCGTAACATACACAAAAATTTCATCAACATGGTCCAGCTGATTAGGAGGAGTTCAGTGACATACATACGTACAACAAGAAACATAAATATATAAAGATTTTGGAAAATGAAATGTTGGTATACATCACAGAAATATTAATACTTTAGAAAGGCCATTCGGCTGATTTTGTTCGAAAACCAGTGTGGCATAATTGCCCCCTCCCGCTAGTGTTAACACATATGCAAGGTCTATGCTTACAACAATTTTACACACTAACATAACACACACACATCAATCTCGAAGCTGCAGTTGGTACACAAATTATAACTACGTTCTGTAGGCAACGTATACCCACATATAAAAAAGCACATGTACGCCAGTGCTTGCCATGGTCGATATACTACACGATATTTATTTAGCCTGTTTTATCGAAACAAAAATATTAATGTCTTTAAATTAAGCACTTGTGTGATGTGTTGACGTTATTTGTAATGCAAATCAGTAATTTAACAGTAAAATCATGCAAATAAAATACTCCTACACTCTGTATAGGTGACAGAAAATTTAAGTGCTATAATTAATTACGTAAGCGAGTAGCGATTTGTATATTATATTGTTCCCATATATGGTACACACCAGTACACAAGATAGAATTAAAATGTATTAAAAAGAGACCACAGTCAAGTTTATAAACTCCTGCATCTTGTAGAGGGATCTGGCACTTGACAGGTGGCAAGAATTGACTAATCCTCTTGAGTGGCTTAAAATCTCGGTCTCTGCGACGGGGGCCATGGACGTCTGTAATAACGTTGACTTGTTTGGACGTCAGACATCTTAGACCGCCCGTGACCAGGAATGCTGTAAAGTATTCGAAACATCGGGCAATCCTAAATCAAATACAAACGTGATATAATCCGTATAAGTAGTTTTATTTACAATGTGTAGTGCTCGCGTAAGCATCAGATATCATTCTTAAAATATGTTAAAATATTATTTTTTATTGAAATTCCGTTTATTTTTATTGGTGTTATTATTTAACTTAAAAAACAAAACAGTTATTTATTTTTTTAGATATACTGGTACTGCTACTTGTTAGTACATTTTTGTTTATTGTACACAAAAATGTACTAACATTGTCCGTGTGGTGACGGAATAAGAATACCAATCACCACTCTGTATCTTACCCGCGGATATCCCATCCTAATATATTGAGACGACTAAGAGATATAGTAAGCATATAACATCTATGCAAGAGAAGAAAAACTCAAAACAAAACCCTATACTAACCTGTCTGACTACTATAGTGTAGTAAGGTAAATTTGCCTATAATTGCGGAGGAGGCTCAAGCGCAGCAGTGGAACTTATATAAGCCGAGATGATGACTATCATGTCAACATTTCTTGGAATAAAATTCAACACTTACGAAAAGTTAGAAATCAACACTTATAATGATAATAACTAGTAATGAATGACCAGTCTCAAGAAATTCATTCTTGACATAAATTATTCCATCTTAAGGAAGAATAGAACAATTATTTTGTACGACAATTAAATACCTACTTAATTAAACATTTAGTTTTCCAATAAAAATGAAATACAATAACATTTGATCACTTTACCATTATTTTTAGTATTCTACAAAATGTTGTGAACAAATTGTGCTAGATTTAGTTGGTATTTAGTTAACTACCAGTTGCCTTAATCCTTAGTTTTAAATGTAAGATCTTTTGTTCAAAGATAATTTCATTAATATATATATATATATATATATATATATATATATATATATATATATATATATATATATATATATATATTAATAAAGTTATCTTTGGTGATTGGTCCCGAACATAGATATTTTATTACTATTATTTTGTTATTTCTATTTTATTAATTACTAAAGAGCACTATGAACTTTGTACTATAGATCATCATCATCGCAGCCCACATACGACCCACTGTTGAGCTCGGGCCTCCTCCACAATGGGAGACAATTTGACCTACTAAACCATGCTGGTCAGACGTGTTGGTATAGGGTTTCATTTTAAGTTTTCCCTCTCTTGCACAGATGTTATGCGCATATTATATATCATAGTCGTATTTTACGACATCCACGGGCAAGATAGGGAGTGGTGAATTGTATTCTTACTCCGTCACCATGCGGAAAATATACAAGAATGTACTATAGATATACAAGATAAATTAAGTAGGTAATGTATACCAGAATAATTGATTTTTAAATACCTATTTAAATATTGTTAATATAATTATATAAAACGATCACTAAATTAAAAGTGTTAAAAATATTTATTTATATGATAAAATTAACCCATAGCTAATTATTGAAATCGATAACTTATAGTATGTTGGACAGCACTATCAATACGCGTGGATCGACGTCAATGTTTTGAATGAAAACGTATACTACCACGCTAGTAAGGCGGTTCTTAGTGATATCGCATTGAACGCAGTACATTGCGCGGTTGCTGGACTAATAAAAAGTGATATCCATGTGTAGCAGACGATGTATAATGTTTGGCTCTTTTTGCGATTTCATAATTTTTCTTTAATAACGACATAATACTTTCATAAAATTAAGGAATATCACTGAATTAATAAGTTTATGGACTTAACGATGAAAATAAATGCCTTTTTAGACTATAACTACGCAACTGACTTCTTTTTCGACGCGTTGTAACAGCGCAAGACGGCATATTTCTCTTTTTTGTCAGCGCTTCGTTCAAGGTCACTATATGAGCGCAACTAAGAACCGGTAAAACGAATTTCTTCAATATTAAGACCGTTTGATCGCAATTGTGGCAAGCTTGCCCCGTCCACATGGCCGTTCTATCTTATTAATTTTTCTGTGGTATACATAGTGCGATTCACAAGTTGTTGCTCTTAGTCCGAGTGTAATTTGTGTCCGTTAAATTATGTGTTTGTAAAGTCCCGCACAATATAACGATTATTTCCTTCGTGTAGTAGTATTTCTTCGTGTAGTCATATATTTTTTTTAAGAGAACACAAGACGTGTTCTCTTAAAAAAAAAATATGCGTCCAACTCCAGACATTTGCAAATTAATAGCCTATAATTCATTAATAAGGTAAATAATAAACGCCATAATATAATAAAAAAAGTAAGCCGTCGCTCAGGACGCCTGGCAGATGTGAAACTTCGAAATTATTTTCTACAAGTATATATGATTTATTCATATATACTTGTTGAAAATAGATTACGACAAGAACTAATCCCTCACACACTTCTACGTAGTTCAAATCAATAGGATCGGTTAAGAAAGTATGATCTAGCTAACAGAAATAACGACATCTATCGAGCTAAGACTAAATCTCAGCTACAAAATATATTTTATAAAGAAATCTCTAATCCTGTAATGATGATGATGATAATGAGACAAGCTATTTAAATTATTTTATCGTCATTGGTCCTTGTTAAGTTAACAAATTTTAAATGAAATCTGACTGTTGAAAGTGAGTCAAGATCCAATTCCTAGGAGTCTGTAACACAAACAAATAAATATATATCTGAAACTAATAAAACACCTATAAAAAGCGATTGTTGTAAGCGATACTTATGTTGGAAAGTTAGAGAATTATACATTATTTTATAGAACATACATTATTTTATAGAAGTATATATGCATAAAAGAACAGATTACGACAGGAACTAAAATAGCACATTAATAAAAATAATATTACGATTTTTTTTTCCACGAAAATGATGATTTATATTCAATAAACATTTATTTTCATTATAGGTAACAATTTACTTTAAGCGCACTAGATGGCGTTGTACAAATTTTAAATCGCACTATGGTTTCGTTACAAAAATGTACACATATGTATGCGAATTTTTATTTGTAGTTTGTTACCGGGTTGAGAGCCTTCCGCTCGCCCATTGCCCGCGTTAAGCTGTCAAGGTCATCTGCGACCAACAGCTAAATACACACAAAAAAAAAAAAAAAATATTTGTAGTTGCGGGTTGAGAGCCCTCAGCGCTCACCCACCAGTCCGGGTAAAGTTGTCACAGCCATTTGAGGCTAACAACTAAGTCACACACAAAAAAAAAAAAAAAATATTAATAGTTAACTGGTTGAGAGCCCTCAGCACTCACCCACCAGTCCGGGTAAAGTTGTCATTAGACATGGGTTATAACAGGACAAACGTAATATCTGTTACTGTTACGCAATAATAACAGGTACCAATTTCTGTTATTAAATAACAAGTGTTATTTTTCAATCATGGCCCATTAGTAGGGACACGATATCGAACGGAAAGTATCGATACTGTACTCATGAGTAGTATCGAAGAAAAAGTATCGTACTCAATAAAGTATCGATACTCTAAAGTATCGAGTACTATGTACTTTACCTGGAATTTGTCGTTGAGGAGTTCTTTTTTTTTTGGGCATCTGACGGATTTTATTACCTATTATCCCGAAGTTTCTGCGGGGAACATGTTAATTTTTTTTTTTAAGAAACCTTCTGGAGCTGTGCCTTATACTATAGGGTTACGAGCAAGTAAATACTCACTAATACTCACAATATGTATGTATGTAAGTTATAGTGAAACGTAGCTAGGGTTAACTTTTATAAAATATGCAAATTGTTTGACCCATTTATATTAAATCTTGTATCTTTAAACGAGCTATATATATAATCTGAATCTCGGCAACGGCTCCAACGATTTTCATGAAATTTAGCCTACTAGAGGTTTCAGGGCCAAAAAATCGATCTAGCTAGGTGTTATTTATAGAAAGTATTGTTTTGTCGGTGTTTTTAGCTAATCCATAAAATGACATAAAATGTCATTAGAATAGGATTGTAAATTTAGCCATCGCCAATCATTTTTAAGTTGCATTCAAACAGCCTGAGATCGAATCTCAGTGTTATTATCCTGTTCTTTAATTTTTGATATTTTTTTAATTCTTTCATCATTATGATATCTGATGTTTACGCGAGCACTACACATTGTAAATAAAACTACTTTTACGGATTATATCGCGTTTGTATTTGATTTATGATTGCCTGACGTTTCGAACACTTTGCAGCATTCATGGTCACAGGCGGACTAAGGTGTCTCACGTCCAACAAGTAATCGTTATTACAGACATTTAAAATTATTGTATAGATTTGACCCACAATAATAATGGTTAAAGATAATTTTATAAATCAAAAATCTTTTAGTAAGCCACATCTAAAATTAAAAATCAATATTAATTTAGCATCATGTCCCCTGAGTTTTCTTGCCGGATCTTTCTCAGTGTGGCCGCGTTCCGATCCGGTGGTAGTATATTAGTTTTGTTAGTTTTAAATCAACAAATTGTAATAATAATTGCTACAAATTTAATAATTAATAATTACTAACCATAAACAATATAATTTTTTCATATAGATTCATTTTCTTCTTACACTGGCAATAAATTTGTACTAAAATGTGGGTAACAATTTAATAAATTTATAACTATTTTCTGTATCGGGTAGATAATTGTAAATGTCTGTAATAACGATTACTTGTTGGACGTGAGACACCTTAGTCCGCCCGTGACCATGAATGCTGCAAAGTGTTCGAAACGTCGGGCAATCATAAATCAAATACAAACGCGATATAATCCGTAAAAGTAGTTTTATTTACAATCTTTCATCATTTTTATTTATTTGTTAATAAATATCTAAATATGTTCACTAAAATACCATTTACAAAAAAATATAAAAATTATATCGAGCAATGCTCGATCGACCAGATATTACATACCTACTTAAGGAAGCAACGCTTGACAATAAAATAATATAAGACAATAAAATAATCATGCCAACATTGGTTCTGCAGTGTTTCCGAACACAAAATATGTAAACAGATAACTCATAATACGAAAAGAAATACTTGTCACTTTTTAAGGATGATATGTGCTAGAAAGAGTACAATTTCTATTTTGCTGGTTATTACACTTAATGCTTCTCGTTTTAGCAACAGTCTATCAAGTAGGTGTGAGCGAGATAGATTAATCAATCAAATAACAGATCATACGATCTAATTAAAAAGTCAAAACTCAACAATGATATGTTCTTGTTAGATTGTAATTTCTATTTTTCGGGTTATAATAACACTTGATGCTTCTCATTTTAGCAACAGTCTATCAAATAGGTGTGAGCGAGATAGATTAATCAACCAAATAACAGATAACACGATCTAATTAAAGAGTCACAATTCAACAATGATATATTCTTGCTAAATTACATTTTCTATTTTTCGGGTTATAGCACTAGATGTTTCTCGTTTTAAAAACAGTCTATCAAGTAGGTGTAAGCGAGATAGATTAATCAACCAAATAACAGATAACGCGATATAATTAAAGAGTCACGATTTAACAATGATATCTTCTTGTTAGATTGCAATTTCCATTTTTCGGGTTATAGCACTAGATGCTTCTCGTTATAGCAAATAGTCTTTCAAGTAGGCGTGAGTCTTAACTTTAAACGGGTTGAGAGCCCTCAGCGCTCACCCACCAGTCCGGGTAAAGTTGTCACAGCCATCTGAGGCTAACAACTAAGTCAACAAAAAAAAAAAAAAAGTACGCGTGAGCGAGATAGACTAATCAATGAAATAACAGATAACACGATCTAATTAAGAATTCGCTTTTCAAAGAGGATTTCTTCTTATGAAACGACATACTATAATTTTGGTTTAATTCAAATAAATACTACGTGTCCCGTTTTAGCTTATGACTATATTACACAAAAGACAAAGACAAGAATAGTTATTTTGTTTTTTATTGACTGTTCTGACAGAACAGAACAGTTCTGTTATTTCAAGCTATGTAGGTACTAACATAACAGCCGGACTAGACCGGCTGTTATCGATGTATTATAAATGTTATTTTTTAACAGATATAATGACCTTGCAAGAACAACTGTTATCTGTTATCTTCAAATACTTGTGATTTATATATGTTATGATAAATACGCCTCACTCCTAGTTGTCATAGCCATCTGAGGCTAACAATTAAGTCACACAAAAAAAAAAAAGAAAACATTTGTAGTTAATTAAATTGGTATCCCGAGGCGTGGCGTTAACGCCCCGCGACAATAGGGATCACCCTCGCCTATAGATGTTTCACATCAAAAAAAAATATAACGTCAGAGTGATAACGAAACTGACTTCAACAGAATATTGATAACGATGACCTTTGCTCTCTATATATGTTCTAAGAGTACCTATATAAAGAATTTTTTTGCGTCTCGTGATCATTCAGTCAGAAACTATATCGACAACATGTTCGGTCTACTTTTCTTTAGTTTTGTGGCGAGCGCTCTAGCCGCTACAGAATTTGACTATTCGAACTATCATAGTTCCGTAACACCTACGCCGGACCCAATCAACCAAAATGTATTCGACTATAGCAAATTTTCAATCGATATATCTAACTTAAGAAGTAACATTAACGACATGAAGGCTGATTTACATATACGCATTTCAAACGATATGTCTAATTTAAGGAGAATAATTGACGACGCAAAGGCTGATTTAAATAATCGTCTTTCAAACGATATTGCCAGTTTAAGGAGAAAGATTGACGACGTGAAGGATAATTTAAATAATCGCCGTTCAAACGATATGCCCAATTTAAGGCGAAAGATTAACGACGTAAAAGCTGATTCAAATAATCACCTCACATCTCAAAGTGTAATTGAAGGTAACGAGTATAAATTGAGCTTACCAATATCAGGTTATGAGAAGGAAGACATAACAGTCAAGACTCGTGAAGGTGTAATAAGCATTGAAGCATACCACCAAAATCCAGGAGGCAGTTACAATTTCTTCTCAAATAATTTGATACTTCCTGATACAGTGAATCCGAGTTGCACTTGGTCTTATGATAACTCAGTCCTGAAGATAGTGTGTCCTTGGAAGGATGGTGCAACGACTGCGTAACCAGTAAATGTTGTATGAAGCTGCTGAGGAATGCAATGTTGTTTAAAAAAACGAGGTAGCATTAGATACTATTAAATTTCAAAGTTTCAATATAGTGTTTATGTGATAATGTTGTATTTTATTTGCTTATGCAATCCTGCACTCAAAATGATAGTGATTTTATGAGCTTCACCCGTATAGTCAGGGAGTAAGAACACAATGATCATCATCCCTTTTATACCCGCGAATGATAAAGATATAAGAAGACTAAGGCAGATAACATCAGTTCAAGAGAAGGCATATTCTAAAGAAACTATATTGACTCATCTTAACTGTGATCTGAGACGTATTTAAGCTACCACAACTTACACATGATTTTGTAAAAATTGTATTAAGAAAACAATTGACCTCGCATTTCTTACCAGTAATGACGTAAAAGACTATTAAGAGAGACTGTGACAACTTTTTCACGGTCATTTTGATCATCATCACAGCTCATGTACGTCCATTACTGGGCTCATGCCACCTTCAGAATAGAAGGGCAATTGGGCAAAATACTCTGATGGTATGAGAAAAAAGATACCACAGTCCAGCCTCGTGAAGGTATAATAAAGCTTGAAGCGCACCATGTATATTCATTAGCCAGTAGCAGATCTAGCCGAGGCCGCGGGTGACTGGATCGGGGATTTAGTCCGTCACCCGCCGAGAGGTCGACCGCGTGAGGAAAGACCGACGTCCTCCCAGATGTATTTCTGACGTCGGTCGAGGAGAAGGTATTCCTCAGGGGGTATTCCATCGGACCGACTACAGACGACAAGTCACCCTGCTCTGGTGGTCGGTCCAACGACGAAGGCGACGTATCACGGGTGGGTTACGGGTGTTCGTGCTTACGCCCCTCTGTCGCCTCGGACGGAGTGGTGCGAGGAATGCGCCGATCGTAACTCAACCCAAAAAAAAAAGCTGGTAGCAGATCATACTCAAATAATTTGATGCTCCCTGATACAGTGAATGCTGTATGAAGTTGCTGAGGAAGTTTGCAATGTTCTTTGTAAAGACGCGGTAGGATTAGAGACTGCAAGAGCTCAGAAATTCTTTGTATAAATATAGTGAATATGTGATTATATTGTGTTTTATTTCATCATTATCATCATCATCATCTCAGCCCACATAAGCCACTATTGGGATTAGGTGTCCACAATGGAAGGAAAATTAACCTACTATACCGCCTGGTCACACATGTTGGGATAGAATTTTATGTCGAGTTTTCTGCCTATTGCATATATGTTATCTGCATAAAATATTCCTTTGTTATTTTTTATGACCTCCACGAGTAAGAGAGGTCGTCGTGAATTGTATTCTCATTCCGTCACTACACGAAACTCTAACAGTGTTTTATTTAATCATATCTGATGTTTCCGCGAGTATTACACAACTACACCAATAAATAAAATTGGAGTGTCTGTTTGTAATGTCAAAATAATAGGCCTTTTTCATGCTCACACGGTTATTTGCACTATACATATGCCTAAAATACACTTTATATTTTTTTTGTCTGTCTGTCTGTTTGTTCCGGGTAATCTTCAAAACGGCTGGACCGATTTAAAAATGTTTTTCACCTATGGAAAGCTATAATATCAGGGCGTAAACTAAGCTATATTTTATCCCGGTGTCCCTACGGGAACGGGAACTACGGGGATACGACGACAGAAACCGAAGCGAAGCGAGGGCGGGTTGCTAGTTGTAAATAAAAGTATGTAAGATTATTTTTTATGAATACTCTCATAAACATTCGAAATTATTATAATATACAATAATAGGTCCCAAAAAGTATATATTCTACATATAATATCCCAAGACTAAGTATACCTTAATACGGGCCCCTAAGGTCGTTAGTTGTGGCAAGTTTTATGAACCTACATATGAGTAGTCTCATTCAATTTAGAACGTCAATAATTATAATTACGTCTTTTTTTCTAGTCATACATTTATATTTTTCACACTTGGACCACATAAAGTTGTGCCTCTATATTTTTTCTTATAAGAACTTCGTGCTATCCAAAATAGTTAATTTATTCATAGAATAAGTATTCATTTTGTAATATAGATAATGCTACCATGAATAGCGTTATCATGGTGATGTAGCAAATATTTTTTCAATGGCTGCACTTAATTATATAACGGTAAATAGATAAAATATAATCGGCCTTTCTTTTCTATTTACAAAATTTCAAACATAATTTAGAAATGAATTATCTATTAGTTAATTCCTTTATTGTATCTCGTTCGCTAAGAAATGACGTTCTATTTAACGAGCATTTATCAGTCGGTCGTTAATAGAATAATAAAAATGTTTAGACGAAAATAACACTTTTGTAAAGGCATAATCTTATTTATAGCATTTAGTCACAATACGTTACCGATAATAAAATATCTATTGTTCCTATATTGGCTACATGAGTTCTCGTAAGTTTGAAGTTAAATATAAATTGAGACCAAACCAGTTCGAAATTGGTTTTCAAACTATTGAGACCTTTTCTGTCGTAGTCACCATAAATTTTTCGTGAAAATAAGTCTTAAGATATATAAGAGTGAACAGTGTGAAAAGTGTATCGCAATGACAGACGCTGCGTATAACTTTGTATCGTGGGCCCAGCAGTACGCCTCGTACGATAACTTTAATACAGCTCTTAATATGTATATTTATGCATTTAAGAGTGAACCACTCTTTAAAGAACAGTTGGAATCAGAATATCGTGATATTTTCCTAAACTAAATGAAGAAGGCCGGTGATGATAACAGAGCAGAAATATTCGCAAATTTTGAAAAATCTATCAGTGTGTTTCCAGGGAACGTACACTTACTCAACGATACGGGAAAATATTTATACAAATATAAATACTTCACAGAAGCGCGTGCCATTTTTATCTCCTCAAGATCCCTCACTACTTAATTCTCATTATACATGACTACTTAAGTCATCGCAGCTTTCACTACAGGGTGGAAGGGACGTTGTCGACCTCCCACCCTATCAAGGCCGGCGTCCCTCAGGGGTCGGTCCTCTCCTCATTTCTCTTCACGCTATACACTAGCGATATGCCCAAATTCAACCGGGTACATAAAGCGCTTTACGCTGATGACACCGCACTCTTTTGTGCTGGTAGATCCCTGACAACAGTAGCCAAGACTCTCCAAACAGCGGTTACCGCCCTAGCCAATTGGTTTAGGAAATGGAGATTAGAAATCAACCCCGAGAAGAGTCAGGCGGTCATGTTCACTAGACGAACTGCCCGTTCCTACTCTATCGATAGCATTCCCCCCCTTAAAATTTTCAACAAGCCGGTCACTTGGACCAGGCAGGCCAAATACTTGGGTGTGACCCTTGACGATCGACTCAGCTTCGCCCCTCACATAAAGCAAGTCCGCGCACGGGCAGCCTTTGCGATGGGCCGTCTCCACTGTCTACTCAACTCTAGGTCGCGTATGCCCCTGAGTAGCAAAATCCGACTATACACCACCTGCATACGGCCTATCATGACCTATGCCAGCGTGGTGTTCGCGCATGTTAAGCCACACAGGATCCACAGGCTACAGACACTACAAAATCGTTTCATGCGCCGAGCTACGGGAGCGCCGTGGTTCATACGAAACGTCGATCTCCACATCGACCTCGAACTGCCGACCATCAAGCAGTTTACGAAACGGTGCTCTCAGAGCTACTTTGACTCTGCCATGACACACCCCGACCAATTGGGGCGGCTTCCTATAGACCCTCCAAAATCTCATCCATTCGACGTCCTCGTCACGTCCTCGACGAAGAGGACGACAATATCACACTCGCTCAACAAAGAGCCTACACGGCCCGCGAGGCCTTAACAAATAAATATCCGCGGTTCCGCCCTCGCCGTCGAGGTGCGAAACCGCGCCGCGCAAAAGTCACTACTAAAAACGTGGGCACGCCCACTTTGCCTCCAGCGACGCCCCAAGCCGAGGTCCGTTCCCCACAGGGGGAGCCCTTGGGCAATGTCGCTTAGCATACTTTTCTCCGGGTTGAGAGCCCTCAGCGCTCACCCATAGTCCGCGTCAAGCTGTCAAGGCCATCTGCGGCCAACAGCTGTACACACACAAAAAAAAAAAACTGCCATTTTGAGAAAGCTCTAAATATCGACAACAGTTTAACCATCGTAGAGAAGAATTTAAACAGTGCAAAAATCATTCTATTTCCAAGGTGCAGGTTCAGGGCCTTAAACGATAAAACAAAAAATAATGCTTACAGAGCAGATCATAAAGATATGTGTAAATGCTGCGACAGATAGCGTGCTAAATATAGACGCTGGTACAGTAATTTTAGCTTTATACGCTCAAGAATGTAACCCCATAGCTATATCTGCTTGTGAAGGTTCAATTGCTATGGCTGGTCTAGCAGAATGTGTCATGCGAAAAAATAATGCTGAAAAGGTGGTTATAATAAATAAAACATCATTTTCCACAAATCAACAAGATATTTACGGCTACAAATCTGTATTGTTAACTGACACGATCGACGCGGGAATATTCGGAGAATGTATCTTACAATCAATCTGATACGCTTGAGAGAATTTACTCTATTCAGGCAGTAAAGTGATACCTGGTAGAGCTGAATATTTCATTGTTGGTGTCAATTGCAACGATCTAAACAAAAAGTACAAGCTTTGTCAGAATATTAAGAATGTCCTTAACGTATCGAATATGAACGTACATACTACGACATATTGCGGCGTACTACAGCGAAAATGTGACTTATATGATAATGTTAAATATGTCACTGAATCTCAATCACTTTTCACCGCAGATTTCAACAATTACCATGACGTGAGACAAAAGATCTACCAACGGGAGCATTATAACGTTAGTCTAACTGTTACCGAAGACACTGAAATCAATAGGATAATCGATTGGTTCAATCTATATTTAACAGAAGATATTATGATAACTACAAACCCAGAATCAGAAAACAGGACTATTGGGTGGCAACAAGCTGTCTTCTTCGATGTTTTACCAAGGAAAAATCCAACGGAATACCAATAACACAAGTGACAAATTTAGATTCAGAGCTCTTAGCTATAGAGGATTTTACAGACAAGAAATTCCACGTGATATTTACAAATATTTTAAATTTTTACGGCGATGTCGACTCAGTGAAGAATAGATTAATAAAACATGTAAAACAGAATTACCTATTTCCTGGCGGTGTCTTTTTACCTTTATCGATCACTGTGATGGGACGCCTTATTTCTAGTGATTTCTTGCAAATTAACAATAGTGTTATAGATAATAACTTAAGCTATAAAATGTCGAAATATTTAAACCGTTACTAAGTATCACAGATGTTGGAATTGGACATTGGCAGATTAAAGTATGAGCCTTTGTCTGAAGTATTCGAAGTCGTGGATTGTGAAGAAGTAAACAGCGGTGTCATCAAAGTCCCTGTATTGTGCGATGGTCTTTGTAGTGGTATATTGTGTTGGTATAAAATACAATTATTGTGAGATTAGCCTATGATTTATATCGATACACGTAATAGTTTTGTTAAAGGCATGGTATTCGTGAACAATTCTATGATTAAAGTTTTTAAAGACGATGAGATTAATATTTTGAGATGTACTGATCTCTATCTAGATGGATCGTTTAAATTACCTTTGGATATAGAACTATGATTTATTGTTTGTAAACTATTTTTTAAGCATTAAAGGTTTTTATTACATTTTTATACTTTTATTTTACGTTATCTTAACTCCTATACTTCCGACTACTGGGCTCGAGCCTTCTTCAAAATAAGAGGTTAAATTGACCTATACCGCGCTGGTCCTGCGCGTTAGTATAGAGTTTTATTACGAGATTTCCTCCTGTTGCATAGATATCATCTACATATCATAGATATCTTTAAGACGTATTTTACGAAACTCACGGGGAATATAGAGGATGGTGAATTGTATTCTTACTCCGTCACCACACGGAAAATTATGTACTTTACGGATTTTGTCGCGGTTGTATTTGATTTTTGGTTGCACAATGTTTCAAAGATTTTACAGCGTTCATGGTCACGGGTGGGCGGAGGTGTTTTATTTATTTAGGAGCCTTAAAAATGCTTAAAAAAACGTTCACGTGATTAATGGACGGCCCTTATGTGTTAATAGTAGTGATAGAATGAGGTTCACCCATATGTGATCATGTGCCACTATACCCACTCCGCCATGGCTTGCAGCCATGAGGTGTGGGTTGATTGGTGTAGCCGTAGCCGTAGAGCCGTACTGGGTGCCTGACCGGCCCAATTGGTTGGGAAGCACTGACGGCCCTGTAGCAATCGTCGTCCCCACGTCGTGGCATTCCCCGTCTTTGTTGCTGAAGAACAGGGGCGATGGGTATGTCGTGGTGGAATGGGGAGAGGTTACGCATTATGGTAAATGTCGCCGCACGTTACAGGTATTTGTTGTTTCATTCGTCACTGATTCTTTTTTATAATTTATTATTAATTCTTATAACATATTGTTCATTATCATGGCCTATATTTGGACTGTGTTTTTCATAGTTTAATGTGATGGTCATTCAGATAAGCATTGTTTTGTTACGAATTTTACCTTTTCTCTAGTATTAATTCTTTTAAACAGGGTAATTATTTATGAATGCTCCTCCGCCAGTAGGGCAAAATTGTAATGCGAGAAAACGGTGATTTGCACTGGGAGCCCCTCCTAGTGCAAGTCACCATTTTCTTGCGAAAACCTGCGACCTTTCTTTGTGTACTTTCTGCTGGGGAGAGGATTACTTTCAACATATTCTATATTTCACTCCTGCCAAGTATCTGCTTTACGTGTGGTGACGGATACCAAGCCCCTCTTTTACCCGTGGGTGCCGTAAAAGATGATTAAGGGATATCATATGCGGATTATCTCCACTAAAACTCCACTTAAAACCATATGCCAACACGGCTGACCAGTGTGATATAGTAGGTCAATTTCCCTTCCATTGTGGAGGAGACCTGATCCGAACAATAGGATTTAAAGGGGCTGAGATGATAATAATGATGTTGAAATATTTGTTGTATTTCTGATAATCTTACTACGATTCGAAGAGCATTACACTCCCTCTAGGAATGCGTGGGAGGGCTGCAGCAGAAACACTGCCACGTCAAGGCGTCTGTCCTAGTTCCACTACCCTCAGGCTAACACTACGATATTAATACAGTTGAGTGTCTTCTTCAGTCATCTCTTACTATACGAGTCTTGTCTAGGTACAAGATCTTCTATTTTTGGTTATGGCACTAGTTCTGAACAGTAGCAATAGGCAAACAAACCGGTGAACATTACTGCAAGTGGCTTGAGGTGTCGAGCGTTTCGGCACCGGTTTCACCATCGCAAGTATGCGATAAACGGAGACTTGCGATAGTTTCCCCATAGTTATGCCCTTGAAGCATAATTATTATTCTTAGAATATGATATAAGGATACAATTGTCGTCACTTCTTACTTGTTCTCCGGGTTGAGAGCCATCAACGCTCACTCATATTCCGGATTAAGCTGTGAAAGCCACCTGAGGCTAACAGTATAGCTGTTAGCCTCAGGTGGCACACAAAAAAACAATTCTTACTTGTCTATGGGACTTCTAAAAATCGTTTTATGATTTCATCATGAGATTGGGTAAAAGCTACCTCCTGGGAATCATATAAAACCTCACTGATATCGCTAAGCCATCTGCCAAGCATGGTAATTACGCCATGATTCCCGCATTTGTGTGGATGAGACCTCTACGTTCAGCAGAACTATTATTATCCTCAAAAGCGATGATAATTGTTTACACAAATAAATTACTATTATTTTGACTTCACCAAGCTACGTATAAATAAATAACACACAATATAATCACAATATAATCACAATATAATCACAATATATACATTATATTTACACAAACAATTTCTAAAATCTAATGCTATTTCGTCTTAAAACAACGTCACACACTTCCTTAATAGCTTCAGAAAGCATTCACTGTTTGTTCAGCCGTTGCGCATCCTTTAAAGGACATACTATCTTCAGGATTGAGTTATCATAAGACCAAGTGCAATTTGGATTGACTATATCAGGGAGAGTTCGATAACTCGAGAATCGTTTGGAATTACCTTCCGAAAACACGTGTTTTGCTTCAATTGTAATCATGCCTTCGCGGGCCTGGACATTGATATCTTCCTTTTGATATTCTGATAGAGGTATGGTTATTCTGTACTCATTACCTTCAATAGCATTTTGAGACTTGGTATATGGATAGCGTCTGTTAGGATTAGTCACCATGTCATTGTTTCCTCTCATTTGAAAGGACACATCGTTCATAAAATTATTGTAGTCGGGGCTTGAAGTAGAAGGCCATGGATAAAAAGGTACAGGCATGTTGCGATAGTCCGGGAAAGACGGAGTGTAGTATGGTATGTAGTTGTGATAGGGGAACGGCAAAGGTGGTCCAAAACTTCCCTGCTGGTTCGGAAATCCAAATTGAGGAGCAGCCAGAGCGGTCGCTGCAAATCCGAAGAGTAATATACTGAACATTTTCTATTGATTGTTTCTTACTGAATGGGAAACGATAGGCGTCCATCGTTTTATACATGTTTTGGAGGCCGAAGACTGGGTCATAGGTTATCAACATTCGGGGGAGGATAATTTCGTGGGTGTGCGTCGTGTGTATGTGTATTATACGTCTAAATTATGATCTATATACAGAATGTCTCATATAATTCAATAGATGATCAAAATTTAGTTCGGCAATTTTGGTAGAAACCCATGAAAAAAAACCTGTAGCAAAAAAAATATCGATTCATTAATGAATGCGATAGGTATTTTATTAGTTAAATATATGTAAAGTTTTAATTTTTTTTATTGCAAGCCGTGGCAAACGAGCAAACAGTACACCTGATGGTAAGTGTTGCTGCCGCTCATGGACCTTTACAAGGCCGCTGCCTACCGCGAAGAAAGTGAAGGGATTGTGATTGCGTACATTGAGGCTCGGTGATACCAAAGGCATCACCAAATCCTCCACACGCGAATACCCTCAGAAAGTTGGGCTTCCGGCTCTCTCGCTTACCGAACGAAGCGCAGTAACAAAATTCCTACTCAGACGTCGATTTTCTGCATGAGCGTGGTACTACCCCGGACGGACCGGCCCGCGGCTGTAGAGAGATAACTGTCAACAGTGTGGTCCTACCACTAGGAAATTTAATGATTTAAAGTAATTAAATATGGCCTCTTCGCGGTTCTTTAAAGTGCAGATACTAATGTGGTGTTAATGTATTAAATAGCGCGTAGTAATCAAATATAATCGTTGTGTTTGTATATGTACTTTTTTTTTTTTGGGTGAGTAATAGTCAGCGCGTACACCGTCCATTCCTTCCGGAGTGACGAAAGGGCGGCGCGCGGTCCCATAAACCACCACATTCTTTTTCTTCACCATTAGGCCGATCGCCAGTATCAAGGTCCTTGTCGTCCGTGGTCAGCCTGGCGGGATACCCATTCGGGTACCCTCCTTTTTTAACGCCCTGCCCGGGATGTCGGTCGGTCGCGTGGTCAGCCTCTCTGTGGGTGACGGACTATTCCTCGATCAAATCACCCGCACCCTCGGCTAGGGCGACATCAGGTGCAGGTGTAGGCAGGGTACTCGAGTACATACCGTTCAAGTCACCGGAGGCAGACTGTGTCACCGTAGAGGAGTCTCTCTTGCACATGCTTCGCCGCCTTCTTCGGTGAGATGATTACTTCACAGAATGCGGCGACCCCATCGACCGCGGTTTCTGACGCCATTGAACATCTCCCTAGGGTTAGTCGGCAGCGTCAGGTCGGCATCCATGATTGTGACGAGTTCACTGCTCTACCCACGCGGCACACACCTCGAGTGTGTGCTGCGCCGTGTCCTCGTCGCAATCACAGTGATGGCAGAAAGGTGTGCTCTCCCTCCTCACGACTTTGTGTAGTTAGTTGGCGAAGCAACCGTGCCCCGTCAATACATGCACCAGTCGCAAGGAAAGTACCCCATGCCGCCGACCCAACTACTTCATCAGCACCGGCCGTTGTATTTGTACCCTGCTAGATGTGTAGGTTTGATATACGGCATAAAAAACGTGCAAAATCTAAGCAATTATTACTATCAAAATGCTAATATAGGTATGCACCTAATTCAATAATAGTTTACTTTTTACATCATCATCATTTCAGCCTATCGTCGTCCACTGCTGGACGTAGGCCTCCCTCATGTTACGCCACAAAGTCCAGTCCTGTGCCACCTGCATCCAACGACGCCCAGCAACTTTCACCAGGTCGTCGGTCCACCTGGTTGGCGTCCTACACTGCGTCGTCCGATACGTGGTCGCCACTCGAGAACCTTTCTTTCTCAGCGGTTGTCGGTTCGTCGAGCGATGTAGCCTACCCATTGCCGCTTCAGCGTGCTAATTCTTCGTGCTATGTCAGTTACATCCGTTCTTCTGTAGATTTCCGTATTCCGGATTCTATCTCGCTGAAAAATCCCGAGCATAGCTCGCTCCATAGCACGCTGAGCGACTTTTGAGCCTTGTTATGAGGCCTACATTTAGTTAAGAACCACGTTTCCGTGCCGTAAATCATCACTGGTGGTAACACACACTGGTCGAAGACCTGTGTTTTCAGACACTGAGGTATGTTGGATGAGAAGATCCTCTTAATCAGCAATTAATGTTCTTGTGATTGTTTTAAGGTAATAGCTTTAAGGTATTCCTAACTTGTAATATTTATAACTTATATATATTTTTTTTCTCTTACTCTTGTGATTGTACAGCGTAACGTGTTTTGCCTGTCGAATTTTGGTTTTGATCTCATTTGCATACCTGCTGTAGTTCATAGTTTTTTTTATAGTAGGTATAGTAGTAGTTGTAGTTCGTTTTATATTTTTATTTATGGTTTGGTCATGCTCACTGAATAAGGTTCTGCTTGTGGTAGCTATGTGGGGCGGGTCGCTCCCTTCCCTCTAATTTAGTTGAGGAGAGTGATGGCTGCTCTAGTAGTTAACTCGTGATCGGGTACTGCTTGTGGGTCTGGTCCAGCCATATTTTCTTCCTTTCTTTATGCTTTAATTATTATTTTTTTTGTCTTGTACTAAATCTTGAAAATTTATACATATAGGTATACAGACGATTTTATTAAAGCTACGAAAATTATTCGCAACCGAAAATTACAAAACGGGCGTAAATGGGTCGGTATCGAACTCGATCCCGAAGTGCGTGTTCATTTGCTAAACACCAAGGAAAATATATTTATAGACTGGGCCAGCTGCCGCTTCTACGATGATTTGGAAGTAGTACGCTGCTCAAACTGTCAGGTACACGGACATGTCGCGAAATATTGTACGGAAAAAACACCTACGTGTGGTCACTGCACAGAAGGACATATTACGAAGTCCTGCCCAAATAAGGACAATCAAGATTTTAAACCTAAATGTGCGTCTTGTAAACGTTTTAAAAAACCGTATGATCATCCTTGTGGCGCGTCAGATTGCCCCACTTACAAACTGAAGTTAGAACAACTGGTGCTCAATACTAACTATTAGAAATGGATAGTTTGAATATTGGGCAATTAAACCTCCATAATGATAGGGTTGCGACTTCAGAGTTAGATCGTATAGTTACGGAATATAATCTAGATATCGTGCTTGTACAAGAACAATACCAGAGTAGTCGCTTACGTAATAGGGTTGTACAATTGGACAACAAAGCACGAGCCGGCATTTATGTTGCAAGTTCCAAATTTACAGTGACGTCACTACAAAATCTCATGACGTCACACTGTGCTGTCGCAGAGGTCACATCCCCATCCTGTAGGGTATACATTGTGAGCTGTTATTTTCAATATTCAGACCCCGTTAGTCCACACTTACACCATCTTCGTCATGTCTTGCGGTCTCTTACGGGCCGTAAAACAATTATAGGAGCTGACGTGAATGCGTCATCTACTCTCTGGTATGGCAAATTTAGATACACCGATACGGACCGACGGTGTGCTATAGAAGATTTCATCGCTGAGATGAATCTGTCCATCCACAATACACCCGATGCACCACCAACTTTTTGCAGCCCTTTGGGCGAATCTTCTATTGACGTCACGCTTTCAAGTGCAGACGTCCGTTTGAATAGGTGGCGCGTTCTTCCGGACGCGTCATGTAGTGATCATCGCCTGATCGTGTATGAATTTGGATCGAGACTGTTGCAGGCTCCTCCCAGACAAAGTTATAATTTTAGATACAAATCTAAAGGCGCAAACTGGGAATTTTTCAGTTCTCTCTTTTCTTCGTGTGCCAGGGATTTCACTCGTAGACAATTAACCGCAGAAGAAGGCGCTGAACTAATGTCACATTCTCTTATATACTGTGCTGATGTAGCCCTAGGCCGAACATCCCTGCCTAATACTAAGAGATGTGACTGGTGGAACAATCACCTAGTGGAACTCCGCAAACGCTTTCGAAGGGCGCGCAGGAAGCATAATAAACTTAAAAAGTCACCTAACATAGGAAGGGCCTTTGATGAATCTCTATCTGTACTGAAAGCTGCCAGGTCTCGCTACCGGATTGCAGTAGAAAAATCAAAAGACGCTTTGTTAAATAAGATTGTGGAAAGATTAGAAAGTGAAGGTCCATGGTCTCCACTATATCACGAGTTTAAAGCGAATCGATCAGTCGACTTAGCGTACATACAAAACATTAAAGTGAACGGTAAACACACTACGGGTATTGAGGAGACCACGGAAGTTTTATTAAATACGTTAATCCCAGACGATGACATCTCAGTCGACAGCGAACATCATAAACAAATACGTGCATGGGCCGCCGAGCCACCTCTCTCGCCTATGTCTGACCTTCCATCTCTTGCCGAGTTTATGAATACCGTTAGAACTCTTCCCCTCAACAAGGCTGCTGGCGAAGATAAAATATCAAATAAAATGATCAAAGAAGCTAGTCGAGCATCGGGCGACTCAATGTTAATAATTTTTAATCGTTGCATAACTGAAGGCATTTTTCCTCGTATATGGCGGCGCGGTTATATACGTATAATTCCTAAAGGCGGTGATAAGCCACCAGACGACCCGAAGTCATATCGACCAATCACCTTACTGCCTTCATTAGGCAAGCTCTTAGAACGTCTCATTGTTCCTCGTTTATTGCCGGGTGGACCAACGTTCAATCATAAACAATTCGGCTTCACTCACGGCAAATCAACTATCGACGCGGCCGTTGCGGTAAGACGTGTCATTAGCGCATCCGTTTTTAAATACGTACTAGGTGTCTTCCTGGACATCTCAGTTGCTTTCGATAACGCATGGTGGCCAATGCTACTTCTTAAATTAAAGGCTCGTGGTTGCTATAGAAATATCTACCAAATCATACAGTCGTACTTTTTAAATGGCTCGACTAAATTGAAACTTGGTCACCATGCTGTGTCGAAACCACTGACGATGGGCTGCCCTCAAGGTTCGGTATTAAGTCCATATCTATGGAATTTAGGTTTTGACGATTTTCTCGAGTTACCTCTACCGAAAAATTGTCTGCTGATCGGCTATGCAGACGACGGACTTTTACTTATACAATCGAACACAAGGGATGGTTTAGAGAAATTAGCGGAAACATGCCTCAATGATATATTCGATTGGGGTACACGAAACCGGCTTGCCTTCGCACCACAAAAAACATATCATCTTTTATTAAAAGGACATTTACAATCAGCGCCGCGTATAAAATTCAATAATATGACTGTCAAAAAGAAAGAATCAGTTTGCTATCTCGGCCTAGTCTTAGAAAAAAATTTTTCATTTATTGAACATATTAAAACTGTAGGCGAAAAAGCGAAACGGAATTTCTACGCGCTTACTAGAATATCCACATCTACTTGGGGCCTTCGTTTTAATACACTTAAAACCACAGAAAAATTAATAAGATAGAACGGCCATGTGGGCGGGGCAAGCGTGCCACAATTGCGATCAAACGGTCTTAATACTGACGAAAGTCGTTTTACCGGCACTTAGTTGCGCTTATATAGTGACCTTGAACGAAGCTCCGACAAAAAAGAGAAATATGCCGTCTTACGCTGTTACAACGTGTCGAAAACGAAGTCAGTTGCGTAGTTATAGTTTAAGAAGGCATTTCTTTTCATCATTAAGTCCATAAACTTATTAATTCAGTGATATTTCGTAATTTTATGAGAGTATTATGTCGTTTGTAACAAACAATTACGAGATCGTAAAAAGAGCCAAACATTATACATCGTCTGCCATACATGGATATTACCTTTTATTAGTCCAGCAACCGCGCAATGTACTACGTTCAATGCGATATCACTGAGAACCGCCTTAGCATACGTTTTCATTCAAAACATTGACGTTGATCCACGCGTATCAATAGTGTTGTCCAGCATAATATAAGTTATCGATTTCAATAATTAGCTATGTGTTAATTTTATCATATTAATTAATATTTTAACACTTTTAATTTAGTAATCGTTTTATATAGTTATATTAACAATATTTAAATAGGTATTTAAAAATCAATTATTCTGATATACATTATCTACTTAATTTATCTTGTATATCTATAGTACATTCTTGTATATTTTCCGTGTGGTGAAGGAGTAAGAATATAATTCACCACTCCCTATCTTGCCCGTGGATATCGTAAAAGACGACTATGGGATATAATATGCGCATAACATCTATGCAAGAGAGGGAAAACTTGAAATGAAACCCTATACCAACATGTCTGACCAGCATGGTATAGTAGGTCAAATTACCTCTCATTGTGGGGGAGGCCCGAGCTCAACAGTGGGATGTATGTGGGCTGCGATGATGATGATGATGATCTATAGTACAAACTTCATAGTGCTCATTAGCACTCTTTAGTAATTAATAAAATAGACATAACAAAATAATAGTAATAAAATATCTATGTTCGGGACCAATCACTAAATATATATATATATATATATATATATGAATTTTACACGTAATGTTTAATTAAGTAGGTATTTAGTTGTCGTACAAAATAATTGTTCTATTCTTCCTTAAGATGGAATAATTTATGATAAGAATTAATTTCTTGAGACTGGTTATTCATTACTAGTTATTATATATGTGTTGATTTCTAACTTTTCATAAGTGTTGAATTTTTATTCCAAGAAATGTTGACATAATAGTCATCATCTTGGCTCATATATGTTCCATTGCTGGGCTCGAGCCTCCTCCGCTAAAATAGGCAAATTTACCTTACTATACTATAGTAGTCAGACAGTTTAGTATAGGGTTTTCTTTTGAGTTTTTCTTCTCTTGCATAGATGTTATATGCTTACTATATCTCTCAGTCGTCTCAATATATTAGGATGGGACATCCGCGGCTAATATACGTAGTGATGATTGGTATTCTTATTCCGTCACCACACGGATAATGTTAGTACATTTTTGTTTACAATAAAAAAAAATGTACTAACAAGTAGCAGTAGCAGTGTATAAAAAAAATTAAATAACTGTTTTGTTTTTTAAGTTAAATAATAGCACTAATAAAAATAAACCGAATTTCAATAAACAATAATATTTTAACATATTTTAAGAATGATATCTGATACTTACGCGAGCACTTCACATCTATACCAATAAATAAAATTGGAGTGTCTGTTTGTAATGTCAAATTTTTTTTCATGCTCACACGGTTATTTGCACGACACCTATGCCTAAAATAGCAATTCAAATTTTTTTGTCTGTCTGTCTGTCTGTTTGTTCCGGGTAATCTTCAAAACGGCTGGACCGATTTGAAAAATTCTTTCACCAATGGAAAGCTATAATATCAGGGCGTAAACTAGGCTATATAGGAACTACGCGGGTAAAACGACATAATTGCCCGACTTCATCCTGAAACGGGCAATCTGAAATGGGAACAATATAATATACAAATCGCTACTCGCTTACGTAATTTATTATAGCACTTAAATTTTCTGTCACCTATACAGAGTATATTGAGGAGTATTTCATTTGCATGATTTTACTGTTAAATTACTGACTTGCATTACAAATAACTTCAACACATCACACAAGTAAGTGCTTAATTTAAAGGCATTAATATTTTTGTTTCGATAAAATAGGCTAAATAAATATCGTGTAGTATATCGACCATGGCAAGCACTAGCGTACATGTGCTTTTTTATATGTGAGCATACGTTGCCTACAGAACTTAGTTATAGTTTGTGTACCAACTGCAGCTTCGAGATTGATGTGTGTGTGTTATGTTAGTGGGTGAAATTATTGTAAGCATAGACCTTGCATATGTGTTAACATCAGCGGGAGGGAGTAATTATGCCACGCTGGTTTTCGAACAAAATCAGCCGAATGGCCTTTCTAAAGTATTAATATTTCTGTGCTTAAAACCATATACATGGCCACATATTTGGGGTGTATTTGTTACGCTGCACCTGTATGGGCCGATAGGGCCACCATAGGGGCGGCTCGCCTTAAATTACTACAGAGCCAACGATTGACCCTAATATTCTTATGTAAAGCCTATAGAACGGTTAGTACCGAGGCCTTACCAGTACTCGCGGGTGTACTTCCGGTTGATTTGGAGATTCAGAGACGAGCGTCAATGTATTACACCACAAAGGAAACTATGAATACAGATTTCCTTCTACCGCGCGACCGAAATAAAATTGCTAGATTGTTTGCACCACAATCCATTGTCTATGAGAAACTTTTAACTGAATGGCAAGAAAGATGGGATTCATCATCGAAAGGTCGTCATCTTTATCTATTTTTCCATGCATCCGGGAGCGCCTGGAGAAGGTGTGGCTGGAGGTTGACCACTTCGTGGCCCAATTTTTAACTGGCCATGGCAACTTTAAAAGTAAATTATTTTCTTTTAAACTCGTACCATCACCATTATGTCAATGTTCCACATCTGACCACGAGTATGAACAATCAGCACATCACATTCTCTGGGAGTGCGATCTCTGGCGAAACGAGCGTAACCTTATGTTAAACGGTTTGCAAGTCACCTGTGGGGTAGTATACTATACGGACCTTGTAACAACTCGAGAAAATTTCCGTGCGTTCATGCGTTTCTGCCATACCTACTGTAGCAATCAATCTTAACGCTCACATATAGGCCCCGTTAAGCTCTTCCGTGTCCGTGGTGCCGTACTGCTGCGCTATCGTAGCTGTACACCTGTTTACTTATTGGCTGACTAGTCATTTTGTTTTCCTGTCTCCCGCTTTGCCTAGGAGGGAAGTGGAATCTCTCTTTCCACCTCCTCCTCTTTAATCTTTTCTAATTAAATTTATTGCGGGTCCCAAGACAATTAAAATCATATCCCGGGACTGCCTGAGGGTCAAACCTCGGTGTCATTTATGGAGACCATTGTGGATCCTGGCTTACAGGAGTTACAATGGTGGGAATGTGTGGTGGGATTAGTCCCAAAAAAATATAGGTATACAATTTCGAAGGGCATCACATTGGAGCTAATACCATATATGTTGTACGAAGCATTATATTATGTATATTTAAAGGATTAAGAAAAAAATGACTGCCCGCTGAGTTTCTTGCCAGATCTTCTCAGTTTGTGGCCGCGTTCCGATCCGGTGGTAGATTATTGTATTGTGTTCAAACGTTGTGTAATTTGACAATATGTAAGTGCCCTTAAGGGGCCTATGCAGAATAAATGATTTGATTTGATTAAGTTGCCCGAGCGTTGCCCAACCGAGTTGGATTGGTTGGCTGACCTCTCATAGCTCAATATCCAGCGGCTTCACTTGCGTAGTGCCCGTTGTCGTGGGAAAGAAATAAAACCTGGATAAAAGTAGCCAATATATTGTATTCGCTGATAATTTAGCTTTTTATTGGTAAGGGAATTTTTAAATGGGTTTACATTGCACAATTATTATCACTCACGTAGCTGTATAGCTACGTATCTATGGAAATACCGGGGCAAAAATTTGCCTACATATATTACCCGCTGATTATATAGCTTTCCATTGACGAAAAATAATAGTTCTGCTGAACGTAGAGGTCTCATCCACACAAATGCGGGAATCATGGCGTAATTACCATGCTTGGCAGACGGCTTAGCGATATCAGTGAGGTTTTATATGATTCCCAGGAGGTAGCTTTTACCCAATCGCATGATGAAATCATAAGACGATTTTCAGAAGTCCCATAGACAAGTAAGAATTTTTTTTTTGTGTGTGTATAGCTGTTAGCCTCAGATGGATTTCACAGCTTAATTCGGAATATGAGTGAGCGTTGATGGCTCTCAACCCGGAGAACAAGTAAGAAGTGACGACAATTGTATCCTTATATCATATTCTAAGAATAATAATTATGCTTCAAGGGCATAACTATGGGGAAACTATCGCAAGTCTCCGTTTATCGCATACTTGCGATGGTGAAACCGGTGCCGAAACGCTCGACACCTCAAGCCACTTGCAGCAATGTTCACCGGTTTGTTTGCCTATTGCTACTGTTCAGAACTAGTGCCATAACCAAAAATAGAAGATCTTGTACCTAGACAAGACTCGTGTAGTAAGAGATGACTGAAGAAGACACTCAATTGTATTAATATCGTAGTGTTAGCCTGAGGGTAGTGGAACTAGGACAGATGCCTTGGCAGTGGTTCTGCTGCAGCCCTCCCACGCATTCCTAGAGGGAGTGTAATGCTCTTCGAATCGTAGTAAGATTATCACAAATACAACAAATATTTCAACATCATTATTATCATCTCAGCCCCTTTAAGTCCCATTGTTGGGTTCAGGCCTCCTCCACAATGGAAGGGTAATTGACCTACTATACCACACTGGTCAGCCGTGTTGGCATATGGTTTTATGTGGAGTTTTAGTGGATTTAATCCACATATCATATCCCTTAATCATCTTTTACGGCACCCACGGGTAAGAGAGGGGGCTTGGTATCCGTCACCACACGGAAAACAGATACTTGGCAGAATCACTCCTGCCAAGTATCTGTATATGTATATAATATAGAATATGATGAAAGTAATCCTCTCCCCAGCAGAAAGTACACAAAGAAAGGTCGCAGGTTTTCGCAAGAAAATGGTGACTTGCACTAGGAGGGGCTCCCAGTGCAAGTTACCGTTTTCTCGCATTACAATTTTGCCCTACTGGCGGAGGAGTATTCATAAATAATTACCCTGTTTAAAAGAATGAATACTAGAGAAAAGGTAAATGTAAAAGTAAAATCTGTGATAAAAAGCAAATGGAAAAAGAAATATTTTGAATCAAATAAATAACATGCATTTACTTACTTTGAATATAGACTTTTTTTGGGGGGGTGGGTTACAGTCGGGGCCCTCCTCGCCCGGCTCCATCCGGGGCGACAGAGGGGCGTAAGCACGCACACCCGTTACCCACCCGTGACACGTCGCCTTCGGCGTTGGGCTGAACAGCGGAGCCACCCTGACTTGTCGTCAGTGGTCGGCCCGACGGAATACCCGTTGAGGAATACCTTCTCCTCGACCGCCGTTCCCCCCTCGGGGAGGACGTCGACCTTTCTCTCAGCGGGTGACGGACTAACTCTCCAGTCCAGTCACCCGCAACTTTAAATATAGACTACAAAAATGTCGACAAACAATAATAATTATTCGGTACTGCTTACTTTCCACCTACATTATTTACTGTACTTTAATGACAGAAAAAAAGGGGCAACCCTAACCGCAATTGGAGTTGCCATTGTGAGTACAATAAACACGTAATACTTTAAAAACAAATATATAAGCCAAAGGTTATCAAAATTAAAATAAACCAATCTTTTATATGATGAATCATTCGCTTCGAGGAAAAAATATGTTTTTAATGGTACATATTCTGGGCTAATTCCACGTGAGGTGGCGAGTTAAGAATACAATATCAGCAGTCCTCACATTCATCGACAGTCCCGTATAACCCTTTTGCCCGCCAGGCGAGAGGTTTACACATATTGTACTTTGTAAACTGTTGTAAACCTCTTGGAGGACTCGAGGAAGGAGGCTCGAGCCCAGGAGGGGAACCTATATGAGCCGAAATGATGATGATGATGAATATGCAATTTCTTTTTTTATAAAAGGCAACACACCGTACTAAGGAATTGTGTTGCGGCAATACGGAGGTTTCACACATTCAACAGTATTAACGGAAACAAATTACACTTGGATTTGGAACAATTATTTGTGGATCCTACGAAGAATTCTCCTGCACGGGAACCTCTGCCATAGTATCCGAGAGGTCGGTAACTCTATAATTGGCCATCTATGCATTCAATACATCGAAGCGTAATTTATAAGAGAACAATATCAACTTTAATAAAAGAATGCTAGTATTAGATATTACAATAACATTTTGGTAATTATGCTGCCATCTATTGCACGCAGCGAATACTAAAATAATATTCAGTAAAATTGTTTTCATATTTTTATTACCATATTCTAAGAGATGGCGCTATATTAAATTAATTTTATAATGTAGCGGACACTGACTAAGCAGACAAATGCCAATGAATCTATACCAATAAATAAAATTGGAGTGTCTGTTTGTAATGTCAAAATAATAGGCTTTTTTCATACTCACACGGTTATTTGCACGACACCTATGCTTAAAATAGCAATTAAAAAATTTTTGTCTGTCTGTCTGTCTGTCTGTCTGTCTGTTTGTTCCGGGTAATCTTCAAAACGGCTGGACCGATTTCAAAAAATCTTTCACCAATGGAAAGCTATAATATCAGGGCGTAAACTAGGCTATATTTTATCCCGGTATTCCCACGGGAACGGGCACTACGCGGGTAAAACGACTATAACCTATAACCGAAGCGAAGCGAGGGCGGATTGCTAGTTATTAATAAATTTAATAACGTGATCTATCAAAGTTCTGTATATGTGTTACTTCGTGGATATAATAGCGATTATCCAGATATTAAAATTATAAATTTGCGAAATATAAAGAGGAATATTTAGCTATTTGCCATCGAGTTTTAATAACAGAACTAAGTACAAAATATTTTTGAAGCAATAGGAGGCATTCACGTGAAGCGGGCACCGAAAAAAATGACAAATTTTAGATCTTCACATTTAAATTAAAAATAGTAAATATAGTTTAAAAAAACTAAAAAACACGCTTACATAGCATATCAAACTAAACATACAGTTAAAAAAAAGCGGATTATTGCATTGTCATCGGTCTTTGATAGATGTGCAAAATTTAAAGAAAATCTGATCGTTCAAAGTAGGGCAAAATCGAGCTCAAAGGTGGACGTTACAAACAAAAATACAGGTGAAGCTAATAAAAGCGTGTTAATATCTTCATATATAAATTTCTTGTGTACGTCTGTATGTTACTGAACAGCTGGACTCCTTCTATACGGCTGGACCGATGTTGATGAAATTTTTTGTACATGTTCATGGGGATTCGAGAATGGCTCAGATTTACAATTGGACCCGGTACTCCTATAAAACCTGAATGGACATACATTATTATTTTTTTATGAAGTTTAGTTTCTAGTTTATTTATATTTTATCTAGACTAAAGAATTGGTGAAAATTTGAACAACGAATTTTTCGAAAACTTTTTTGCTATTGCTAATATTAAATTTTATGAGAAATAAACTAAGTATTGGATGTTTGAGAATAAATTAATATATTTCTTGCCATTTACTACTAATTTAAAATTCTTTTTTTCTTTTAAGTAGAAAATTGGAGGTAAACATTTCAAACTTTGGTATTTTTTATATTATTAATTTTTATTATAAATATAACTGTCCATAAATAATGTGTGTAAAGATTTGGTTCTGCATTCCTTTTATATTTATACGCATTTTAGTTCGAGACGCCGCAATATCCACCTTAATGGTGAAACCTTATGTTAGCCTTTTCTCGAACGAAAACTAATGTTTTGATATAAAGTAAAGTAAGTAGTTTGATATAAACTGTTGAGTTAATCTTACTACAAATATATTAATAACTAGCAACCCGCCCTCGCTTCGCTTCGGTTATAGGTTATAGTCGTTTTACCCGCGTAGTTCCCGTTCCCGTGGGAATACCGGGATAAAATATAGCCTAGTTTACGCCCTGATATTATAGCTTTCCATTGGTGAAAGAATTTTTGAAATCGGTCCAGCCGTTTTGAAGATTACCCGGAACAAACAGACTGAGAGACAGACAAAAATTTTTTAATTGCTATTTTAGGCATAGGTGTCGTGCAAATAACCGCGTGAGCATGAAAAAAGCCTATTATTTTGACATTACAAACAGATACTCAAATTTTATTTATTGGTATAGATAAATATTTATTGGACATAGAAATGCAATTTAATAAAAAGAAAATCTAAGGAATAAATAATAACGAATAATTAATACAGTAGAAGCTGGACTAATTGTTGTCGGTGGGCATTCGGATAACCGAAAATCCGGATTATCGAATGTATTAAAAACCTCCTTCCGTTTTGTCTATATCTAGTATGCAGGGTGTATCAGGTTATGGGGCAACTGGTAAAACGGGAGTTAGGCAATGGTAGTAGGAATGGGTTCCTACTACCATTGCCTAACTCCGGAAAAAAAAATTGAAGGATAAATATTGATTCGTTAATGATAATTCATTAACGAATCAATATACTCTAATGAGACATGAAAAGTTTTCAATTTTTTCATCGCTTTTTCATGTAACTCTGATTGAAATGTATAAAGTCATGATACTTAATCTGCAATATATTGGTACTTTGTTAAATGTTCATTAGAAATTGAATTAATCAATGATTACGTTGGCATGAGCAAGACAAACTTCGCTTTAAATCAGCTGATCGGCCGATGACCGTTGACGAGTCGCTTTTTTACCTACGTTACCATTGAAGCGTTCCCGCAAATGATACCTATTTATTTATACTGTCGAAGCCACAGAAATATTAATACTTAATTTTTAATTATTAAACTTAATTATTAATTTTTCTGTGGGAATTAATATGACAAAGTATCTATAAAATATTACGACGAATCGATTTGAATCGACGTTCAAAGAATGGATTCACAAGAAAATCGAGGTCTGATGGATTGTTTTCCGATTAATCGATCCATAGACGAGATATGCTTCTGGCGGAATTGCGATGAGCTTTTTTAGGAAATGTACCTTTCTTCTGGCAGGATTGTGATGAGGGGTTTTTATTTTAGGAAATTTGAAAGTGTTATTTATCTAATAAAACACTATATAAAACACTAACATTCGATACTGAACACTAGTATCGAATGGGCATAAAAAAAATCGAATAACGATTTTCTAGGGTAAAGAATCGATTCACCGAATCGGTTCAGTGCTTCGTATCGATTTATTAAACCGATTTTTGGGCCTGAAAAATCGAGACAAATTTGTACAAAAGTCTAAAACAGTTTATGGTTTCGTTACGCAAATGGACATATCCCTGCGTGGCGTTAACGCCACGCCAACGATCAGGTTCATCCTCGCCTATAGATGTTTCACATCAAAAATTTTTTTTGCTTGCATTACAAACGCTGGCTGGACCTTTTTTTATGTAGTCTATGGTCTGGACACAACCCGCCCAATACGTCGGGTGGACGGCATGCGACCCCATGGCCAACCGTGTTCCCTCCCAACGCCATCGGCACGACCACTGGAACCGATTCCTTGACTTTCGTGGCCGGCCCGTCGGGGTATCCTTTCGGGTATCCTCTCATTCGACGTCTCCGCAACAAGACAGAGGTGCCGGAGCATCGCCCTCACGCGGTTGACCGCTCTACGGGTGGCGGACTAATCCCCGGCCCGTCCACCCGCGTCATCAGGCGCAGGTACTCGCGCCTGCGCCACTCAACGTGCCGGCAGCGGAGCATGTCATGGTAGAGGAATGCCTCCCGGACCCGCTCCGCCGCCTCCTTCTGCCAGATAACTGCCTTGCAGACCGTGTCCCAGTTCCTGACAATGTCGAAGATCGTTCTAGCGATGGTCGGCAGCGTCAGGTTGGCACCGATGATTGCGACGCGCTCACGGCACTGCTCTGCCCAGGCCACGCAGCCCTAGAGCGTATGCTGCACCGTGTCCTCATTGCAATGGCAGTGGTGGCAGGACGGTATCCTCTCCCTCCTCGTGACCTTATAGCGTTTGTAACAAAACGCTGGCTGAACCCTGCGAAATAGATCAAAATAATGTAGGTACCACAGTATTATACCTACCCCTTAAAATGCATCCAAAAACGTCCGCGATGGCATATGTCTGTCTCTTAAGGACTCATCATCAGTCTCATACTATATCCGATTTAATACTTTAAAAGAGGGCAGTTATAAAACCTATATTAAAAAGCCATTTACAGAAATATATTATAAATCCTTGTCATTTTAAATACGTTAGTTGTTTTGAGCATTACATGAAAATTATTTTATTCCTTTACTTTACACCATGCTAATTAAATAAATACCTTAGGAGATAATATAGCAAAATTAAAATGCGCAACGAAATTAATTTCATGTCGCCGTGATTCGACCGTTCCGCGCGGGCTGCCGTGATGCCGCAACTCGCGTTCGAGCTGTTCCTAAAGTTTTAGTAGTGTAATGGAATGGTGTATATGTTACGGCTAATATCCGAAGTGCGGCTACACCTGAGTACACCTAGTTCTAGCCGACTAAAACTAGGTGTAGCCGCACTTCCGTGGTTAAACCTAGGTGTAACAGATTTGTTCACGGCTAATATTAGGTGTAGCCGATTTCATTTGGTTTGGAAGTTTTTTTTTTTTTTTTTTTTTTTTGTGTGTGTACAGCTGTTGGCCGCAGATGGCCTTGACAGCTTGACGCGGACTATGGGTGAGCGCTGAGGGCTCTCAACCCGGAGAAAAGTATGCTAAGCGACATCGCCCAAGGGCTCCCCCTGTGGGGAACGGACCTCGGCTTGGGGCGTCGCTGGAGGCAAAGTGGGCGTGCCCACGTTTTTGGTAGTGACTTTTGCGCGGCGCGGTTTCGCACCTCGACGGCGCGGGCGGAACCGCGGATATTTATTTGTTAAGGCCTCGCGGGCCGTGTAGGCTCTTTGTTGAGCGAGTGTGATAATGTCGTCCTCTTCGTCGAGGACGTGACGAGGACGTCGGATGGAGGAGATTTTGGAGGGTCTATAGGAAGCCGCCCCAACCACTAGTTGGTTGGGGTGTGTCATGGCAGAGTCAAAGTAGCTCTGAGAGCACCGTTTCATAAACTGCTTGATGGTCGGCAGTTCGAGGTCGATGTGGAGATCGACGTTTCGTATGAACCACGGTGCTCCCGTAGCTCGGCGCATGAAACGATTTTGTAGTGTCTGTAGCCTGTGGATCCTGTGTGGCTTAACATGCGCGAACACCACGCTGGCATAGGTCATGATAGGCCGTATGCAGGTGGTGTAAAGTCGGACTTTTTGGTTTGGAAGTGCGGCTACACCTAGTTTTAACCGGCTAGAACTAGGTGTAGCCGCACTTCGGGTATTAGCCGTAACATATATTATACATATATGTGTATCGTGAAAAACGTTTTTATCCGCTTACATTCCAAACGCTGCTAACAATTTCGTAGTATATTATTTCAATATACCTTACAGACATATCATAAAAATATATACTACGAAATTTTATATCTTAAAAAAACTACAAACGAATTCGCGACGGTAGGTATACTTGTATATCTATCTCCTAAGGATAATCCACAGAATCCATGTTTATTTTTAAACATTACTAAAAAATAATGAAGCTATTTTTAACAATACAGTAATAAATAGTTCTTATCCAATTAAATACATTAGATAAGTAGTGCATTTAATGTACATTAAAATTTCACTTTACAGCAAATTATTAAAATGAATGAAAATACGATACAGAGTGGCCGGTGGCCGGTCACCGAAGCGAAGCGAGGGCGGATCGCTATTAATATCATAAGGACTTAAACAAAAATACTATTAAATTTCCCTTAATTATACTCGTTCCAACCATTTATTTTACTTTTGGCAGGTCGAATTCTGATCAATTAGTGTTGTACCAATGTATTACGGATACTATGTTTTGTAATAATCGATTTTAGTCAGGAAGAACTTTTAATCGATTTAACACGGATATTTTATTTTTGCTTAAATACATATTTCATATTATTTAAAAACTTCACTTCTGCAAATATATTTGTTATTTGGGCACATTAATTTTTGCACTAATTCAGTCCTCCCAAAATATTTTACTTTGTACTTTGCAAAATAAAAAATAACTACTTTATGAAGCATTTTTCCATTAAGCGGGGTCCGCTGCTCCAAACTTTACTTAGAGACAATGGCGCCCTCGTCTGCGGTAGTAAATCACTAATTTTCTCATCCAGCCTACCCCTTTTTTTTAAGCCGAATTGGCAACACTGAACGGCGCGCCGGCGACGCCATTTTGTTGTGTTGTCTGTCACTCGCAACAAGACTCCCGTGCTAGTCACATTTCTGTTCGCTGAGTGCTCTTTCATATTTTTCATACGCTGTGTTGAGTATTTATATTCCACCGTATTGATTTCATTGTTCTTACTTTGATTGAGTTGAGCGTATCGTTCCTCCCAGTAAGATTTTACTTGCAAAATGCCGAAAGGTATGGTGCTTAAAGGACAATCCAGAGAGTTAGTGCTGCGGCTTCGTGAATTTTTTGAAAAGGAAAGCCGCAATGGCGGATTCCTTATACCAGTAACCCAAGTTAGAGACCGTGTTGCAGCAGCATTAGGTATTAGTGCTCCAACGGTGGCGAAAATCACTAAAGAAGCCTATGGTAGTAGTGGTATTGAACAGAACAAGCTATCTATGCCTAAGAAAAAACGTCAGCCCCGTAAAGTGACAGCAATTGACAGTTTTGATACTGATGCTATTCGTCGTCATATATACAATTATTACACAAGCAAAGAGATTCCTACTTTGAAAAAATTAGTAGCGTCTCTACGAAATTGTGGCTTGTTTCGTGGTCAAAAATCTTCTTTGTCAAAGGTGCTGCACCAAATCGGGTTCTTGTATAAGAAATCCGACAAAAGAAAAATTTTAATGGAACGTCGTGATATAGCCTTGTCTCGCTGTGAATTTTTAAGACAAGCGAAGAAAATAGAAGACTGGTCGAATGTCGTTTTCACAGATGATACTTGGCTCAATGCCAATCATTCCATACCAAAAGGTTGGACTGACGATACTGCTGCTTCTACTTCTGCAGTGCCAATGGGGAAAGGTGAACGCCTCATCATTTGCCATGCGGGAACTACAAAGGGATTTGTACCAGACGCTCTGTTAGCGTTCAAATAAAAAAAAACAGGAGACTATCATGAGGAGATGAATGGACGTGTATGAAAAGTGGTTCAGAGAAATGCTTACATCACTTGAAAAGCCATTAACAATATTTATTGATAATGCACCCTATAACTCTCACCAAATTAATAAAATGCCAACACAGGCCAACAAAAAACACGAGATTATAAACTGGCTTCGTGATAATGGGGAAGATGTGGACGAATCCCTACTAAAAGTAGAATTATTTAAAATATTAAAAAGTAAAAAGCAGCCAAAACGATATGTCATCGACGAAATGGCAGCAGAATATGGGCATGTTGTAATCAGAATTCCTCCGTACCACTGTCAATATAATCTAATTGAAATGATTTGGGCACAAGTCAAAGGACACGCCGCAAGAAACAATACAACTCCTCCTTTCACAGCAAATAAAATGCTTGAACTTTTAAAAAACGCATGTGCTAGTGTGACGCCTGAAAACTGGGCGAGTGTCGTCAACAAGACAAAAAATATAATATTCTCTGATTGGGATCGGGAAATTGAATTTGACAACATACCTACACAAGAGTTAATAATAAACACTGCAGATGATTCAAGCGACGATTCGAGTTCGTATGAAGAATCCGACGATTCGTTATCCTTACTAATATTATAAATGCGAAAGTAACTCTGTCTGTCTGTCTGTCTGCTACGCTTTCACGTCTAAACCACTGAACCGATTTTGATGAAATTTGGTACAGAGATGGACTAAAGCTTGAGAAAGGACATAGGCTACTTTTTATCGCGAAAAAATGGGTATAAGGGGTTGAAATAGGGGATGACATTTTGTATGGAAATTCGTCATTTTCGACGATAGAACCATGAATCTTTGTATTAAGGCACTTTATAATAAACTAGCTTTTGCCCGCGGCTTCGCCCGCGTAAAAGTTGGTTTTCATAATTCTTAATTTAAGAAATACTCTGTGTCAATTTTCGTCCAAATTCGGTCAACAGTTTACGCGTGATTGAGTAACAAACGTCCAAATATCTACACAAATTTTTATATTTGAATATTACTTCCACCCTTGTAGTTTAAATTCAAGTGGAAAGACGATGAGAAATATGGCCATCCTTAGTCGCTGATAATACATTATCCATGATAGGTTTCCATTGGGGAAAAAAATAATATCGATCAAACTCCCGCAGTTTCACCCACGTAGACCCCATTTCCATGCAAACGCCGAGATAAAAATTGCCTATGTTACTCGCTGATATTATAAGTTTATATGGGTGAAAAAAAAAATAATAATTATCAAATCCCATACAAATATCCGACATAAAAATTGCTTATCTTACTCGCTGATAACGTAGCTTCCTATTAGTGAAAGAATTTAAAAATTAGTCAACATCCACCGGTTTCACTCGCGGAGTTCTCGTTCCCAGGCAAACACCAGGATGAAAATAGCCTTTATTTGTTATTCACTGATAATGTAGATTTTCATTCGTAAATTAATTTTCATATCCATTTAGTTCCCACAATTTCACCGGCATTGTGCCCGGTCCCGTAGGAATATCGGGATAAAAAAATAGCCTAAATATGTTACTCGCTCAAAAATAGCTTTGCGTTAGTGAAATAATTTTAAAATCGACTAAATTCTCACAGTTGTTCCAGCCACACCGGGATAAAATATAGCCTTGGATAAAATATAGCCTAAGTTATTCCTTATGTAAGGCTTGGTAGACCTGTTAGTAAAATATTATCAGTATGGGTCCAGCCGTTTTGAAGGTTACCCCGTAATGAATATAAGTCAAAAAAAAAATTGTCCGTCCGTCTTTCTGTCACCAAGCCATATCTCAAGGACCGCGATAGCTAGACAGTTGAATTTTTTACAAGTTATGCATTTCTGTTGCCGTTATAACAATAAATATAAAAAACAAAATAAAATAAATATTTAAGGTGGCTCCTATACAACAAACGCAATTTTCCCCCTTTTTATAGATAATGGTACGGAACCCTTCGTGCGTGACCCCTACTCGCACTTGGCCGGTTTTTTAGACATAGGTATCGTGCAAATAATTGTGTTACCATAAATAAATCCTATTATTTTGACAGACAAATAGACGCTTCAAATTTGTTTATTTCTAGACATAGAAAATTGGATTAATATCTTGATTTTAACTTACTGTCTGGTAGCGGCTAGGAATATTATAACGCTTTCATTGTTTGCGAGTGTCGCAAAATACTACTAAGACAAAAATTTACATCGACCTGGACGAATTGGTGATGCCATCTAGCCAGCAATGTCGTTTGGCAGGCAGCTGGTCATAAAATGTTGCTAGAAGAACCTTTGCAATATCTATGATGGCAGAGCAGTGCCTACATATTGCGTCGATCCAAAGCTATCTTGATAAGCGAGCATTAAGAAAAAATAATGGGGTAACCCAAGAAAGCCGACCGTATACTAAAATGATCGTTCCTAGGCTCAGTGATATCGGTTATATGCTTTTCACCTCCTTAGGGGTAAAATTGCAAAAAACTCTTTTTTAGTGAGCACTTTCTCCAAGAGAGACAACTTTGTACAAAATTTCATATTTCTAGGCCTAATGATTTCGGCTATACATTTTTCACCCTCTTAGAGAATGAATTTCAAAAACTAATTTCTTAGAGCTCATTTACAACAAAAGAAAGAGAATCGAACAATATACAGAAATACACAGTTTCACGTTCCAAGCCCCAATAGTTTCGGCTATACGCTTTTCATTCCCTTAAGGGGCTGATTTGCCGAAAATACTTTGCTAGTGCTCGTGTACCCCAAAAATACGCCGGAGTAAAAAAAAATACGTTTCTAGGCCCAGTGGTTGCCGCTGTATACTTTTTGTTTTTTTAGGGGTTGAATTGCATCCCCATGTAAATAAAATTTTCAAAATGCTAGAACGAATACTTATTTATTTATTATCAAATACCTTAATACAAAGATTCATGGTTTTATCATCGAAAATGTCGAATTTCCATACAAAATGGCAGGCCCTATTTCAACCCCTTATAACTATTTTTTCGCGATTTCTTTACTATAGCTCGTGAACCCCAAGGAATACTACGGTGTAAAAAAATTACGGTTCTAGGCCCAGTGGTTTCAGATATATGCTTTTTTGTCTTTTAGGGGTTGAATTTCATCCCCATATAAATGAAATTTCCAAAACGCTAGAACGAATATTAATTTATTTATTTATTATAAACTGCCTCAATACAAAGATTCATGGTTTTATCATCGAAAATGACGAATTTCCATACAAAAGGTCAGCCCCTATTTCAACCCCTTATACCCATTTTTTCGCGATTTCTTTGCTAGAGCTCGTGTACCCCAAGAAATACTACGGTGTAAAAAAATTACGTTTCTAGGCCCAGTGGTATCGGCTGTATGCTTTTTTGTCTTTTAGGGGTTGAATTTCATCCCCATATAAATGAAATTTCCAAAATGCTAGAACGAATATTTATTTATTTATTATAAAGTGCCTTAATACAAAGATTCATGGTTCTATCGTCGAAAATGACGAATTTCCATACAAAATGTCATCCCCTATTTCAACCCCTTATACCCATTTTTTCGCGATAAAAAGTAGCCTATGTCCTTTCTCAAGCTTTAGTCCATCTCTGTACCAAATTTCATCAAAATCGGTTCAGTGGTTTAGACGTGAAAGCGTAGCAGACAGGCAGACAGACAGACAGACACACAGACAGACAGACAGACAGACAGAGTTACTTTCGCATTTATAATATTAGTAAGGATAACGAATCGTCGGATTCTTCATACGAACTCGAATTGTCGCTTGAATCATCTGCAGTGTTTATTATTAACTCTTGTGTAGGTATGTTGTCAAATTCAATTTCCCGATCCCAATCAGAGAATATTATATTTTTTGTCTTGTTGACGACACTCGCCCAGTTTTCAGGCGTCACACTAGCACATGCGTTTTTTAAAAGTTCAAGCATTTTATTTGCTGTGAAAGGAGGAGTTGTATTGTTTCTTGCGGCGTGTCCTTTGACTTGTGCCCAGATCATTTCAATTGGATTATATTGACAGTGGTACGGAGGAACTCTGATTACAACATGCCCATATTCTGCTGCCATTTCGTCGATGACATATCGTTTTGGCTGCTTTTTACTTTTTAATATTTTAAGTAATTCTACTTTTAGTAGGGATTCGTCCACATCTTCCCCATTATCACGAAGCCAGTTTATAATCTCGTGTTTTTTGATGGCCTGTGTTGGCATTTTATTAATTTGGCGAGAGTGATAGGGTGCATTATCAATAAATATTGTTGATGGCTCTTCAAGTGATGTAAGCATTTCTCTGAACCACTTTTCATACACGTCCGCATTCATCTCCTCATGATAGTCTCCTGTTTTTTTTTTATTTGAACGCTAACAGAGCGTCTGGTACAAATCCCTTTGTAGTTTTCGCATGGCAAATGATGAGGCGTTCACCTTTCCCCATTGGCACTGCAGAAGTAGAAGCAGCAGTATCGTCAGTCCAACCTTTTGGTATGGAATGATTGGAATTGAGCCAAGTTTCATCTGTGAAAACGACATTCGACCAGTCTTCTATTTTCTTAGCTTGTCTTGAAAATTCACAGCGAGACAAGGCTATATCACGATGTTCCATTAAAATTTTTCTTTTGTCGGATTTCTTATACAAGAACCCGATTTGGTGCAGCACCTTTGACAAAGAAGATTTTTGACCACGAAACAAGCCACAATTTCGTAGAGACGCTACTAATTTTTTCAAAGTAGGAATCTCTTTGCTTGTGTAATAATTGTATATATGACGACGAATAGCATCAGTATCAAAACTGTCAATTGCTGTCACTTTACGGGGCTGACGTTTTTTCTTAGGCATAGATAGCTTGTTCTGTTCAATACCACTACTACCATAGGCTTCTTTAGTGATTTTCGCCACCGTTGGAGCACTAATACCTAATGCTGCTGCAACACGGTCTCTAACTTGGGTTACTGGCATACGGAATCCGCCATTGCGGCTTTCCTTTTCAAAAAATTCACGAAGCCGCAGCACTAACTCTCTGGATTGTCCTTTAAGCACCATACCTTTCGGCATTTTGCAAGTAAAATCTTACTGGGAGGAACGATACGCTCAACTCAATCAAAGTAAGAACAATGAAATCAATACGGTGGAATATAAATACTCAACACAGCATATGAAAAATATGAAAGAGCACTCAGCGAACAGAAATGTGACTAGCACGGTAGTCTTGTTGCGAGCACAGACTACTAAGAGATACTACGTATCAGACAGCCATCTGTCGAACAAAATCTTCAACCGTACGTTTTAAAGTCGTATGACAGCTGTTTTTTTTTTGTATTCCTTTATAAATGAGACAAAGAGAAATCTCTTATACTGCCAATGGGAATAGATACCTAGGTACTTATGCATATACTAATATTATATGGATATATATATATACGTACCTACCTCCATATATATTTATATATATGTGCCTACTTCGTGGCTTAATAATGGCTTTAATATTTCTTTTTTAAATAAAACAATAAATTATTTATTAAAAGATTTATTTTTCAAATTTTTCTTATACTTGTCATAAGCTTTTTTTTTGCATCGCAGGCAATTCCTTACATCGAAGACGGAAAACATCAGTGCCTTTTAAAATTTTATTTATTATACTGCACCAATTCATTATGGCAAACCTTATAGTTATTCCTATGAAATGATCGAGGATAATAATTTTGTGTTCTGGACAGTCGATGAAATCAAATGAATATTTAGATAATACAATATTCTTTATATTATGTGATATATTGTTTTGATGAGCGTTTTGCTCTAAGTATTCATTTGTTTCAGTAACGACTGTCCCAAAACACCTAACTGCACCTTCGGATGGGTAGTTTAGTTTTCGCGTTGCCGTAAATTCACGCTTATTTATCCAATCATGAATATTTGATTGACCGGTGGTAAGGTTACTGTCACATATACTGCAATTAATTTTAGCTTTATTAAAAATTTTTCGCACTACCCATCCGGCAGTGTAGGCCCGAGAATGAACATTCATACGTTCTCGTCGGGCCTGTTCCACAATCATTTCTATGTTTTGCATTACATCAGGATGATCCGGCATGGTACTAAATTGGTCATTATTAAATAAGGATTGCATGTCAATAATCTGATTAGCCGGATCATCCTCACAATTAAATGATGCATTATGGAATTTAATAATTCTGGTTACCATTAAGGATTTATAGGTGCAGTTGAAACTGTGGCAGTTTGGGTTATTATGGCGATAATTATATGCACGCACTTGACCAAAAAAATTTTCAATGGGGTCTGAATTAAAGTATCTTGGCCTCATTATTTTAATGCCTTGTATTTTTAAATACTGCCACAGCCTCATATAGCTTTTTATAGTGCTAATGCAGTTTTGTAGTGATGGCACTGTTTTCTCCTTTCCTGATGTATCCACAAATTTTATAATTTCTAATTTATTTATGGCTTCCTTCCAGAAAGTGTGATGTTGTGATTTTGCAGTTACTGCCAGTTGCAAATTTTTCTTGCCCATATTTTTTTTTGAATATGTTGAGGCTCCATTCACACTATCGAAAAGGTCATTTAAAAAAAGTACAATCTCAGCAGTGTTTTTTAAGGTCTTGCTGACAGGTCTACCATCTGCATAGTGCGCTGTAAAAATATATTAATTATTTAAACAATAAGAAACAGCAAGAAATGTAATAAATAAACAAATTAGGATAAAACAAAGAAGATGGTGGTATTGTTTGATTAATGCTTATTTCATCACATGTTAATGTTATTGTATTCTTAAATTCAAGTATAGTAGGTGGGGTTCTATAAATCCAAGGAATTGACATCGGTGGTCAGCCCAAATGGCAGGAAGAATTGGGTCAGTGGATTATGAGGCTGCACACCATACTACTATTATCCCGGTAGGTTCAGGCAGAGTGTGACTAGATAAAAGCCTACCAAATATTAAAGCACTTAATATTAGCATTTTGAGTCTTACTTAAATATCATACTGCCACAAAATTGTATAATCTAGCTACTAAGGCTTACTAGTTGTCCGTGTGGTGATGGAGTAAGAATACTATTCACCGCTCCCTATCTTGCCTGCGGATGTTGTAAAAGACTACTCCGGGATATAATATGTACATAATATCTGTGCAAGAGAAGGAAAACTCGAAATGAAACCTTATATCAACATGTCTGACCAGCATGATATAGTAGGTCAAATTCCCTCCCATTGTAGAGGGGGCCCCGAGACCAACAGTGGGACGTATGTGGGCTGCGATAATGATGACTTATTAGATGGAAACAAACCGACAGTTGAAGCCTCTCTGCAGATCTCTTTCGCCCTTAGTGTACTTGTATGATATAGTCATTTATTTATGATAGACCCACACTGCAGACAGTTTTCTGTCAGTAGACCTAGATATGCCAGGCTCATCTGGGGTATCACACAGTAGTAGCCATCTGCTACTACACATCATCTGGTGAGCCAGAGAGCTGGAGGCACAAACTCCTTATGGTGGGCAACAGCCTGGCGATACAGCTGGCATTATTAAAGTTCATGAGCGGCAGTACCCTGTTACCATCCAGTGGTCTAGACTTATGAGAGCTGATATCTGTTGTAGGTTAAATAATAACTATTTTATACAATTTATATAGAATGGACTTTACATAAGGACAGTAGAAATGTGATTAGTGTTTAAATTTTACTTACAAAATTTAGCAGTGTAGGTCAAAGCGGCGGCTACAGTCCTACACTCAAGACTCTTACAGTTTTTCACCTGAAATATAAAATATTGTATGTTCATTAGTGTCTCTGCATTTAGATAATACCAGTAATAACATAGTTGGACCAATAGACATAAACTGGGATCTTGGAATATAACCCACACTGTACACAAAGTTATGTGCATATCATATTATAAGTTGTTAATTATCGTTTACTCCTACAGTGAAGGAAAATATTGTGAGGAAATCAACATAACTGACTTAAAGAATTTTCTCGAAGATATGAAAAATTCCATGCTGATATTACGTTAATCTATCTGTCCAGGCTATGGTGAATATGTATGACTGTCTTTAAGAGGGACGGATTATTTCTTCAATTATTGTTGTATGAGTTAGTTCTTCAGTTTGCTTAACAGCCTGTTTCTTTTTTCTTTGGCAAGCTATGGTCTGGACACATACCACATGAACCATATGGGGCAACGGAAGGCGACAAGCAGCAGCATACACCATTGTATTTCCTTCCCGTCAACATTTAAAGCGACCAATAATACCGATTCCTTGACTTTGGTGAACATCAAAAATCATTAAATGCAGTGTTGTTGAGCTTAAATAATGAAATAACCCGGACTATATCGGCGGGTGACGGGGGTGCGAGCGGAGGGCGGTGTGGTCTCGTTCAGGGATCTCACCGCCTGGCGCGTCGACGCCCGCCGAGACGTCATCGCCCGTTGGGCAGTCCGGCTGGAGAGGCCTCGGTTCGGGGTGCGAACCGTGGAGGCCTTCCGGCCGGTGCTGATGCAGTGGTTGGAGAGGCGGCACGGGGTGCTCTCCTTCCGACTGGTGCAGGTTTTGACGGGGCATGGGTGCTTCGCCAAATACCTGCACAAGGTCGTTAGGAGGGAGAGTACACCGTCCTGCCACCACTGCGATTGCGACGAGGACACGGCGCGCCATACGCTCGAGGCCTGCGGGGCTTGGGCAGTGCAGCACTGTGAACTCGTCGCAATCATCGGTACGGACCTGACGCTGCCGGCTATCGCTAGGGCGATGGTCGACAGCGTCGGGAATTGGGACGCGGTCGCAGCCTTCTGCGAGACAGTGATCTCGCGGAAGGAGGCGGCGGATCGCCTGCGTGAGGAGCGCAGCCTCGATGAGGAGATCCGCCGCCGGCGACTGGGGCGGCGCAGGCGCAACTATCTGCGCCTCATGCCGCCCTAGCCGAGGCCGCGGGTGACGTGACCGGGGATTAGTCCGTCACCCGCCGAGAGGCCGACCGCGTGAGGAAAGACCGACGTCCTCCCCGAGGGGGCGACATCGGTCGATGGAAGGGTACCCCAATAGGGGGTATTCCGTCGGGCCGACCACTGACGACAAGTTAACGCTGCTCCAGTGGTCGGCCCAACGACGAAGGCGACGTGGTTTTTGGGTGGGTCGCGGGAGTTGCGTGCTTAAGCCCCTCTGTCGCCCCGGACGGAGTGGTGCGGAGGCACGCCGACCGGGGCCCACCCACAAAAAAAAAAAAAAAAAAATGAAATAACGACTCACCTTCATTTTCTTTATCTTTTCTGGTATAACATGTTGATCATTCAGTTTAGGCAATAGTCTAGCTTCCGTATGGTTACAATCAGTCAAATAAACATCGACAATGTCGCTCCACTTTGATATTTTACCGTTATAGGCAATATTTTTAGTAATAAAATTATTCCTTATCCCTTTGATTAAGTGCGATGGGTCATAAATAATATTCATATTGACATTGTTTATGGTTATCGTGCCATCTATGAAATAAAATGGTAAGAATCAAAACCACAAAATATAGTAATATTTTAAATACAAAAAAAATTGAAGGATGAGCATAATTGAGATGGGCAGTAAGAACAGTTATTACAATAACCTACTAAAAAAAACAATAAAGAAAATTAGTAAATGTACATATATAGTCTGGGATCCACGGTCCATTTTTGCACTTGATTACTATTAAGCTAATTTTTCGTGAGTAGCTTCATTTTGATGAGACGCCCAACAATATCTGTACGAAAATTCTTAATTATGGTAGGTAACAGAGGTAGGGATAGAATATGGCCATTTGGTGATTCTCAAAAATTACTACTAACGGGGTGATTATTGGTAAATCTCAAGATAAATATCTAAATTATATAAAAAAATAATATCTGATTGGTATATTTTTGCCAAACTTATTTAGATATACATATATTAATAAAAATTAAAAAAAAATAAGGAAAGCATATCAAAAATTAAAGAGAATAATAATAACACCGAGATTCGATCCCACGCTGTTTGAATGCCAAAACAAAACAAAAAAAAACTGGACAACTTTCCAACTTAGCTATCGCCACTCTTGACGGATTAGGTAAAAACACCGACAAAACAACATTTTCTATAAATAAAACATAACTGGATCGATTTTTTGGCTCCGAAACCTCTAGTATGCTAAATATCATCAAAATCGTTGGAGCCGTTTTCGAGATCCTGAATATTATCTTATCTTAGATCTTTAAACGAGCAATTCTTGTATACAGGGTGTATCAGGTTATGGAGCAACTGTTCGAGTATGTTGTAGTGTACCGGCCATAGATCGTAATTAAAATGTATATTATACAAAAAACAATATAACATAAAAGTTATAGTAATTTCAAAAATGTGTGTCAAACAGTCTACGCCTTAAATGTTACGCATGGATAGACAGGATACATGTAGGCATGTAAAGCTTCGACAGTATAATTTCATTCATACATACCTAGAATTGCGCAAACGCTTCAATGGGACTGTAGGTACAAACGTGACTCGGCGACGATAATCGGCCGATCAGCTGATTTAAAGCGAAGTTCGTTTTGCTTATGCGACCGAAATCATTGATTTTTTCAATTTCTATTGAACATTTAACAAAGTACGAATATGTTGCAGATTAAGTATCACTGAATTTATACATTTCAATCAGATTTAAACGAAAAAACAATGACAAAATTGAAAACTTTACATGTCTCTAATTCATTAACGAATCGATATTTTTCCTTCAAAATTTTTTAAGGGTTCTTTCTTACCACCATTGCCTACGCCCCGTTTGACCAACTGTCCCATAACCTGATACACCCTGTATATATACCTATATATATATTCAGGATCTCGGAAACGACTCCAACGATTTTGTTGAAACTTGGCATACTAGAGGTTTCGGGTCCAAAAAATCGATCTAGCTAGGTTTTATTTATAGAAAATGTTGTTTTGTCCGTGTTTTTAGTAAAACAATATAATGACATTAAATTTTAAAAGAATATGAATTCAAATTTAGTTGTCAACGTCATGAGTTACGATACCTCAGTTGGGGAGACGGCCGATTTTAATTTTGAGTTATTATATATATATATATATATAACCAGATATTATATATATATATATATAAAATATATATATATATTATATATATATATACAGGGTGTATCAGGTTATGGGGCAACTAGTCAAAAGGGAACTAGGCAATGGTGGTAGGAACCCATAAAAAAAATTAGAACGAAAAATATCGATTCGTTAAGAAATTAGAGACATGTAAAGTTTTCAATTTTTTCATCGCTTTTTCGTGTAAATCTGTTTGAAATGTATAAAGTCAATGATACTTAATATGCAACATATTCGTACTTTATTAAATATTCATTAGAAATTGAATAAATCAATGATTACGTTCACATTTGTCAGATTTGTCAGATGAATCTGATGAAGAATGTAAATACACAAATTCTTATATGTACCTAGTTTAATAAAAAAAAAATGCAAAAAAACATCTTTACACTGTATCTTATGTTAGAAATAGGAATATGAAAAAATGACAATTCTTGTTGGACTGGTGATACATACCAGTTTTCTTGTTGGAAATTGTTTCATTTGGACAGAGAACACACTAATCTATTATGTTGTCCTACAGTTAATAATGAGAAATATGGTCCTGTGGTATTAACAGTTTCTAAGCATAGAACCAGGATAACCTACCAAGCAATTTGTAGGACAATATGGCTTAATTTATATAAATATTGTATAACTGAAGTAAGATAAATCATCTGGTTACTAATCATTTTTTGATGACCTCGTTATCGATACATGTTGGAGGGTAGGTACTCTTTGATCTAGCCATACATTTTGAAGGACAAATATTTTTTTAAATAATTTAGATAATTATCTTGAGATTTACCAAAAATCACCCCGTTAGCAATAAATTTTTGGGAATCACCAAATGGACATATTTTATCCTTGCTAACTGTGTTACCTACCACAATTGAGAGTTTTCATACAGATATTGTTGGGCGTCTCATCAAAATGAAGCTACTCACGAAAAATTAGCTTGATAGTAATGAAATGCAAAAATGGCCCATGGATTCCAACCTAAGATAGCATGCATGCACGGAAGAATTTCCATAGGGAAAACACAAACCTGGTACTTGATTCAAAAGTATTTGTTCACGCTTAGTATCAGCCTTTAAGCTTTTTAAAGCTGACTGAAAAGCAGCACCTTGGTCACATACAATGGCTATTGGATGCAGCCCACAATCAACTACAGCAGATAACACATATTTTAAAATGATTTTTAATTCCACCCCAGGTGTAGCTCCTTGGCAGTAATAAAAAGCAATTGGTTGCTGCCACTTATAAATTACACCTCTGAGCATAAAAACCAGAGCGTGGTCAGCAAACTCATTCCGCTTTTGATTTAGTTGTATGAAACCATTTATTGTGTCTCTATGCTTGTCGTAAGTAAGAGCAGCTTCCAAACTCATTTCGTCAAAAATAATTGAGCATATTTTCTTTTTATTTTGCCATGTTGCGACCTGAAAGATTAAAAAAGTAATTTATATAGCAATAGGGGAATGCACCACAGAGGACTTGTGAGAGTATACTGCATTTTATCGATATTTAGGCAAAGTTGAAAAAAACACATGTTTTTTTAAAGAACAAAACATCATGTTTTTTTTTTAAAATAAAAAAACATGTTTTTTATTAATGCTTCATTGCTGTTTTAATTGCCTTGTTTTAAACATGTGCATACGTAAAAAATGAAAAAAAAAAATAGTTGGAAATCAAAAAGTACTTTAAATATTGTAATTATAATTATTATTTACTAGCTGACCCGGCGAACTTCGTACCGCCTTTTTTCCTAATTATTTTATTTTAGTACTAGCAATCCGCCCTCGCTTCGCTTCGGTTATAGGTTATAGTCGTTTTACACGCGTAGTTCCCGTTCCCGTGGGAATACCGGGATAAAATATAGCCTAGTTTACGCCCTGAAATTATAGCTTTCCATTGGTGAAAGAATTTTTGAAATCGGTCCAGCCGTTTTGAAGATTACCCGGAACAAACAGACAGACAGACAAAAATTTTTTAATTGCTATTTTAGGCATAGGTGTCGTGCAAATAACCGTGTGAGCATGAAAAAAGCCTATTATTTTGACATTACAAACAGACACTCCAATTTTATTTATTGTTATAGATTTATCAGTTGGGTGACGGAGTAAGAATACAATTCACCAGCCGTGCGTGTCGTAAATGATCCCTAAGGTATATAATATGCATATTTTTTTCAGTTCGGTCGCGCAGCAAAATCCCTATCTCCTCCAAGCCTGCCGTAAGGAACTTTGTTCCAAAAATATGTTTTTTTTATGCGTTTTAAACATGTTTAAAACAAATTGTTTTTAATTATGTTTTAAACGTGATATTTAATTTTGTATTGTTTAAAACAATGTTTTAAACATATTTTTAAACCCTGTATTTAAGGTGGTCATGGTCAACCCTTATAATTTCACCATGTCCGTCTATTAATCTGTTCAAAGTTTAGTACTAGTGACTCTATATTTTTATTTTATGTATTGTATGTATTGTAGTTAAACTAGTTTTCAAACTAAAGAACAAATCACTTGCCTCCTTTTTTATCAATTCAAACACATGGGGGCAAATTCCGGTTTGAATGTTTAATTTTGACACCATTTTATTTAACGTGGTTCGTGATGGCAAAATAAAATTTTGCTCAAAAATTTGTAGCATTTCGGACTTTGCTTCATAATGGATAAAGCTATAACTTTTTCTTTTTCTTTTGTGGAGAACCGACGCCCTTTTTTATTTTTAGTGCAAAGGTTTATTTGCATGTTCATAATAGTTTTTGCATATGAGTTAATATTTGTAGTAAGCTTTTCAAATGAGTGTTCTTTGCTGAACTTAAGAGCATTTTTAGCTCTTCGGTAAAAGTCTTTTTGACGTTTTGCCTTTTTAAATTCTTGGTAAATCATCTTAGCTGTTGGTGTCAAGTCTTTTACCGTTTTAATTATTCGCTTCTTCTTCATTTTATCATGACCTAAAACAAACCAAAATAGGGAGTTTAAGCATAGTCAGTTTTTTGTTTTTGATGAGGCGCAGCCTGACATGGTTATGTCATGAAAGATAGTGTTAAAAAGAAACAAATTAGCAGTCAATGTCTGTGTTTCTTATCACAACATTAATATACTTATTTTAAAATTTAAGTGCAAGACAGAGTTAAAATACAATTCACAGCCTCTTGCTTTCCATTTTAACGACAACAAGGTTTGCTTACCTGAGGCACAGGCTTGACTGGAAGGCACATTTAGAGGTAACTCTTGTAAACTATCACTCTTGTAGCCAGAAGGTATATTTTCTGAAATATAATTCTAAAGTTAAACACTAAATAGATTCTACTATTTAAATCACATTTAAAGTATACATATTTATTAAGTGCCACTGTTCATTCAAAATAGAAAGTAATTTTTAATTGGCCGCTCTTATCCCAATTACTTTACTAATACTTAAATTTTGGGTGACATGATCACTTTGTGATCAAACCCTACCTTATGGCAAATAAAGATAAAAAAAAAAATACTTAAATTTTGTTACCAAAATCATTGTTTTCAAAAATAATGTCGACAATAAAGGCTTTATAATAATAATCCCAATTACTTGAGATCAGCACAATGTTCCTCTCAACCCCTTTCTTTAGGCACATTTGGAATAAAGTTGAACTTATTACCAAAACATATCATATGTAGAGCTCTCAAGCAAACATAATGTCTTGGGGTAATCATTGACCAAATATTAAGTGTTAATTTCTTCAAAAACAACATAGTAAATAGATACTTAGCCTAAAATCCATAACATTTTTATTAACAAACCTGCGTTTGATAGTTTGGTGTATGTGTGGTCAAAATGTCTTTTGCGGGAGTAATTGTGTTCTATCTGAGGATCCACATTTTCTGAAAATATAAATTAATTTATTATAAACATAAGATTTCTGTGTGGTAATGGAGTAAGAATACAATTCACCACTGCCTATATGACTTGTGGGTGTCGTAAAATTAAAAAGACAAGTAAGGGATATAATTCTCATATAAAATCTATGCAAGAAAAGGTAAACTCAAAATATAACTCTACATCAACTCATTTAACCAACGTGGTAAGTCAATTTCACCCTTATTATGGTGGAGGGTCAAACCCAGTAGTGGCACATATACAAGTTGATATGGTAATGAAATATAAGAAGAAAGTACTTAGTATTATTAATTTTTTTTCATTGTAAGATCGCAAAACTAGAAAATTTGAGCTTAAATACCCTTTTTAAATACCAGTACGACCATTTTAAAGGAAATACAGTCACTTGAAAAACCACAAAAAAAAATAGTTTTTTTGATCCCTTAATTTTTCCACTAGATTATATAACACACACTAAGAAACAAATCCTGGTAAACTACAAACATACAATTGATAGACACAAATTACATCCAGACAAACTTTATAAAATTATCTACTCTAAATGTTCTTTATTATTTTTAATTTGATAGATACCTCATAGTTTGACAGTGTGAATTAAAAAATAACAAAAGTTATTGCATAATTGCAGTTAGAAAAAGAAATTATGGGCTACTAAAATTCTTTTAAATTCAATTTTACCACTTGTACATGTAATTATGCTCCCTTTGACAAGCTATTTTTTTTTCAGATAATAGAGATATTAAATACTTATATTAAATATCCATATACACATGTTTGCGTACCTTACCTTGTTTGGCATGTGTGTTGACAATTACAGTATGATTTTATACATTTTCTAGAAATGTGAAATCTAAGATTTCATATTTCTCTTAGTTAAATTTTTACAGCCCCCACGGGCAAAGAATTGTGTATTCTCAGCCGTCATATGGGCAACTAGGTACATGCCATACCATACTTAACAAAAATGTACACACATTATTGATCTAATTGCTAATTACAATTCTAGTACATTAGGGCATTTCAGCATAACAACCTCATGAAATACTACGAATAAATTGCATTAATAATAAAAAGAAGTATTGAAATACGTATATACTTTATGCAAGTTGATACGTACCGGCATTCTCTTCGGATGGTATTCCACTCAAAATCTCGTCCTCAGTAAACAAAGTTGGAACTGCGCTACATATTAGGCGTGATTTGGATGTTAGAAACTTTTTTTCAAAGTGTTTGTTACAAACAAACATCTTTGAAAGCTGTACTTGTGATAAACTACTCAAATCATCACGCTTTAGACATTTTAACCACTTAGCGAGTCTGTTCTCGTTGCAAGGAAAATGATATAAAATAGCGTCCTGTCGCGTACATTTACACACACAGCACTCGTAATACATTTTGCAATGAAACAAAATAACTAACGAAATGACAGTGGGGTTTATTACAGAATATTATGGAGAGGATAAGCACTAATAACTTCACTCGATCGGCACAATAACTGTAATGGCTGACTTTGTTTGAAAATTTGACATATTCGTGACAAGAAAAGTGGCGGGGAAATGGTGTCAAAAGGAGCCAATCAGAGATCTTCAGAACTGTCCTGTGACTTTAAAACACAATGGCGGACGGTCCATAGTGTGTAGTAAGAAGATTTTCAGCCATGGTTGCGAGTGACAGAAAACACAACAAAATGGCGTCGCCGGCGCGCCGTTCAGTGTTGCCAATTCGGCTTAAAAAAAAGGGGTAGGCTGGATGAGAAAATTAGTGATTTACTACCGCAGACGAGGGCGCCATTGTCTCTAAGTAAAGTTTGGAGCAGCGGACCCTGCTTAATGGAAAAATGCTTCATAAAGTAGTTATTTTTTATTTTACAAAGTACAAAGTAAAATATTTTGGGAGGACTGAATTAGTGGGTATGCAAAAATTAATGTGCCCAAATAACAAATATATTTACAGAAGTGAAGTTTTTTAAATAATATGAAATATGTATTTAAGCAAAAATAAAATATCCGTGTTAAATCGATTAAAAGTTCTTCCTGACTAAAATCGATTATTACAAAACATAGTATCCGTAATACATTGGTACAACACTAATTGATCAGAATTCGACCTGCCAAAAATAAAATAGGTTTTTTCGGCGCGAATATGGAAATGTCATGTTGAGCCCTTGTATTATATTCATTTTTCAGTGTTTTATAGTGTTATATTGTATAATTTTGCTGATGTTTTATGTAATATAATATAATTAAGGTGCTGAAGTGTGGTGATGTGATATAAGAGTGGTTTACGTGTATTTTCATATTCAACCGAAATTCCCAGACAAATCATCTAATTAGGTTCGCAGCGCTTAATTAATGATAACGACTTGACTTACTGACGGACAATGACTGTTAATAAGTTATACAATATGAAGAAGTAAATAATATCTTCCTACACATGTTATTGGCAAATACTCAAACCGAGTGGCCCAAAACCAAAAGAAAAAAAAAAGTAAATAAATGGTTGGCACGAGTATAAGCTATTTTTCGAATTAAATGATGTGTCGTTTATTAAGGATAAACTGGTGTTAACTGGATTAGGATCTGCAAAGGTATGTACATTAGGAAAGTTTACTACGTCTGTAGAAGTTGATAATTATTGTTATGAGGTGTGTTTTTATGTCGTTCCGCAGGGTGTTATTCCCTATCAGGTCATATTGGGTCAATCTTTCTTGGAGAAATCAACCATTCTAATAGATAAGGGTACAGTAAAGCTTATGCCACATGACAATGACATTCAATGTATGATGACTTTGCCCACCGAATCTGAAGAACCTATTTCTCAGGTCCCAGCAGTTCAAGAGCTTATTGATAGTTATAAACCTTTATGGGTTAAGGAGGCACCTTTAAAGTTAAAGATTATACTAAAGGATGAAATCCCTGTTGCTCAGCGACCAAGGAGGTTGGCTATTAAAGAAGAAGAAGTGGTCAAACATCAGATCGAGGAATGGTTGGAGAAGGGAATTATAAGGCCTAGCCATTCAGAATATGCGAGTCCATTGGTATTGGTTTGGAAGAAAGATGGAAACATTAGAGTTTGTGTTGACTACCGGAGAATAAACCAGAAGATGGTTAAGGATGAGTTTCTGTTACCAGTGATAGATGACCATATAGACAAGCTGAGTAATTCAAGAGTATTTAGTACTTTTGACTTAAAAAATGGATTTTGCTACTTACCGATTAAAGAGGACTCGGTGAAGTACACAGCATTTGTAACTAGCAGCCCAGAAGCACAGTATGAGTTCCTTAAAGCACCTTTTGGACTGTCCATATGCCCAAAATATTTCAGCAGGTACATTAACATCATTTTCAGAGATTTAATAACAGATGGTATAGTTTTAATATTTATTGACGATATAGTCATCCTAGCTAATGAAGAAGTAGAAGCTTTAGAAAAACTGAAGATTGTGTTGAAAGTTGCCTCTGAATATGGTCTAGAAATTAATTGGAAGAAAAGTCAATTATTACAAAAGAAGGTAGAGTACTTAGGGCATGTTATTGAGAACGGAAAAGTAAAGCCATCACCTGTTAAGACTGAAGCAATTTCAAACTTCCCCGAACCAAAGACTACAAAACAAGTTCACAGTTTTGTGGGGCTGACATCATACTTTCGCAAGTATATTGAAAACTATGCTGTTATAGCTAGACCACTCACTGAGCTGTTAAAAAAGGACAAAGAATTTTACTTTGGAGAACAAGAAAGAAGAGCCTTTAAAATTTTAAAGAGTAAGTTGTGTAATGAACCAGTGCTAAAAATATTTGAAGTGGGTTTGGACACAGAAGTGCATACTGATGCATCAAAGTATGGGTATGCTGCTATTTTAATGCAAAAGGACAGTCAAGATGGTAAATTACACCCAGTACATTACATGAGCAGAAAAACTACTGAAACACAGATGAAATATCACAGTTATGAGTTAGAAGCATTAGCCGTTGTTGAAGGTATAAGAAAATTTAGAAAATACTTATTTGGAATTCACTTTAAAATTATTACTGACTGCTCAGCCTTTCAGAAGACATTATATAAGAATGAAGTTTCAGCTAAGGTAGGAAGATGGGTTCTATTTCTACAAGATTTTGATTATGAGATAGTACACCAAGCCGGTAGGAAGATGTCACATGCAGATTCATTAAGCAGAAACCTTCATGCTTACTTCATACAGTCTGAGTTACATGCCAGGATATGTAAAGCGCAGAAAGAAGATGAAAATTTAAGTGCACTACGGGAAATACTAAAGGATAAAGGATATAAGGACTTCTACATTGAAAATGACTTGCTCTACAAAGGATCAGAGAAGAAATTGGTTATACCCGATGTCATGGATACTGAAATAATAAGAAGAGCACATGAGGTAGGGCATTTTGGAAAGAAAAAGACTATTGATATGATAGAGAAGGATTACTATATAAAAGATATAATCAAGAAAGTGGATAAAGTAATTTTAGGATGTATCCCATGCATACTAGCTACTAGGAAAGGAGGGAAGCAAGAAGGCTTACTTAATCCTATAAACAAAGGAGAACTCCCATTGGAAACGCTACATTGTGATCATCTTGGACCCCTGGACGCTACTAAGAAATTATACAATTACATTTTGGCTGTTATAGATGGATACACAAAGTTTGTTTGGCTTTATCCCACCAAAACCTTAACAACTAAAGAGACAGTAGATAAATTGAAGATGCATCAAAAGGACTTTGGGAATCCATCAAGAATAATTACAGACAAGGGGACTGCATTTACTGGTAAAGAATTCCAAGATTACTGCAATGATGAAGGTATTCAGCACCATACAGTGACCACAGGTATTCCAAGGGGTAACGGGCAAGTTGAGCGCCTGAACAGGGTTATTATCTCTGTCTTAACCAAGATGTGTGTACAGCAACCTACCCATTGGTACAAAAATGTTAGCCAAGTGCAAAGAGCCATCAATAGTACCTATCAAAGATCTATTAATACAACACCTTTTAATTTACTTATTGGTACCAAGATGAAGCAAAAAGAAGACATGCAGATTATTGACTTAATAGAAGAAGAATGCAGACAAGACTTCATGGAAAAAAGGCACAGCTTGAGACAGCAAGCCAAGGCACAAATATTAAAAATACAAGAAGAAAATAGAATTACTTATAATAAAAGAAGAAAGAAAGAACAGGACTATGAAGAAGGAGACATAGTTGCTATACAACGTACACAGTTTGGTAATGCCATGAAGCTTAAGCCTAAGTTTCTAGGGCCATACAAAGTAGTGAGGAAGGTGGGAAAAGGAAGATATCATGTTGAAAAAGTGGACTTTAATGCTGAAGGGCCTGTAAAGACTTCCACAGGTGCTGATTGTATGAAGATGTGGCCATGAGCTTGTACTGTATTGTTTCCATAATTTAGACACTAGTTGTCCCATATTGTTTTGATTGATGTGATCTGTTAGTGTGTGGTACCTAATAGCACCTATACAATTTCATTTGGTGATGTTACTCATCGCTGTGACTAATAAAACTTAAAAGTAATTTTATATACTCTTGTATACTTGTATATTCCTTGTGTTTAACTTAAATTGTAAAGTTTATAATGTTTGTTTTGCCAATTTATCATAAAAAATATATACTCTATTTGTCATACTTGTTTTTTAAGACTGTAATTATGTGTATTAATTTCTTTCTAAAAAGGAAAAAAGTAACAATGTTTACATTATATGTTAGCATCTCTGTGCTAAAGTTAAGAGGAAGTAGGTGATAAAATTTGTTATAAATCTTTAAGAATTAAATGTAAGTTTTTTGTGATGTAAGTTTTTATATAATGTAATTAAATGTAAGTTTTAACTACTACAATTAGAAACATAAGATAATTATTGTATTTTAAGTATGGAAGGGATTGTATGATAGGTGAGTTAGTTAATAATAATAATAATAATAATAATAATAATAATAAATTCTTTATTTTCTCACCACAACTTACGTTAATACAATTAATTATGGTATGAAATACATATTGACAAAAAACCAAGTTGTGGATCGCTGGTGCCTGTAGTGGGCATTAAAAATACCTGTGTTACAGGTCACCAGGTCTCCACGCAGATTATTCAGATACCATTAAGAAACTTAATTACGATAGAGAAACGTGAGATGTTCGAGCGTGATTTATTAACTTATTCGAGCTCGTATATGGAATGTGTGTGTGTGTGTGTGTGTGTGTGTGTGTGTGTGTGTGTGTGTGTGTGTGTGTGTGTGTGTGTGTGTGTGTGTGTGTGTGTGTGTGTGTGTGTGTGTGTGTGTGTGCGCGCGCGTGCGTGCGTGCGTGCGTGCGTGCGTGCGTGCGTGCGTGCGTGCGTGCGTGCGTGCGTGCGTGCGTGCGTGCGTGCGTGCGTGCGTGCGTGCGTGCGTGCGTGCGTGCGTGCGTGCGTGCGTGCGTGCGTGCGTGCGTGCGTGCGTGCGTGCGTGCGTGCGTGCGTGCGTGCGTGCGTGCGTGCGTGCGTGCGTGCGTGCGTGTGTGTGTGTGTGTGCGCGTGCGTGCCTGCATGCGTGTGCATATGTTCGTGCCTGCGTGTACCTGTGAATGTTTTGTGTATATGCATGTGTGTATGCGGGTGTTTGCGTATATGGGTGTGTATGTGTGTATGTATGTATGGATGTGTATGTGTGTGTGTGCTTAAGTATATAATATATATGTAACTTGTCTTCATGTGCAAACTAATGGTCACGTCAGAATATCCAACAAACCCTCCGTATTCTCGTAAGACTGCTTAAGTAGCCATTCCTGCAGTGTATATTTACATGTATATATGTTTAAGGGGTACAGTGATAAAATTTTGTGTAGCTTATTATATAAAAATGGACCTAGAAAGAAGAAAAATTTACGACTAAAGCAAGTTCTTATTGTAGCCGAAGAAGCGACAAGATGATTGCGACGACAGTATTCTCGTTCAAACTTGGTTAGAGAATGCTGTTTCAAAGTGGTAGCTAAAATGAATAGTTGTCTTACTGTGAGGACCTGACAGTATTCATAAAGCTTTATTGTAGGATACAGCCGAGGCTTAAAACTGCATACTTTAAGTACGGCTCTTTGAGCTCGTTCCAACTGTATAAGATGTGACTTTGCGCTACCTCCCCAAGTGGTTATGCAGTAGGATAAAATAGATTGACACAATGCTTGATATACCATTTTCATAATCCGTCCATCAGTAACGTATCGTAATTGCTTAAAAATATAAATAAGCTTACGCACCCTACAAGACAAGTTATCTATGTGGTTTTTGAACGATAGGTTTTGGTCTATTACTACTCCAAGATACCTTATAGCATTTACTTTTTCTATATAGACGCAGCTATCATTATCAGAAGGATTGGCAACTGTTTTAGCAAATATATACCGGTTATTTGGTACAGGGTCAGAGTTACGAATAGTAAATTGGATTAATTTAGTTTTATTTAAATTTAATGTAAGTGAGTTGTCATAGAGCCATTTGTTAATAGTATCAAACCCTTTTTGTGTATAACCATAAGTATCGGCCCAATTAAACGATGTAAAAATTAATACAGTGTCGTCAGCATACGAAATCGTCACTCCATGATCAAGATAAAGATTACACAAATCATTTACGTACACCAAGAACAGAGTGGGCCCCAAAATACTGCCCTGTGGAACACCGTGATCTAAAGGCAATGGAGAACTTAGGTATGATCCAATTTTGACACATTGTGTTCTACCAGTTAAGTAGCTGTGGAATAATGAAAGTTGTGTGCCTCTTATCCCTAAACTTTCGAGCTTTGATAATAGAATAGTTAATAAAACATTGTTCTGTATTGAAAGTAGGTTTATTTAGTTTCTTTTCTACATTAAATTGTAAAATTGTTCAATTAAAATACTGTACTTTGTTGATATTGATTAGGTAACTTTGCTGTAGTCTGGGGTCAGACTACCAGGCAGGACGGCCGAATTGTAGGAATTTTAAAAAGTATGAATGGTGTGGAACGGAGCGTAAGATGAACGAGTGAATAGGAAAGGTGTGAAAGAGAGAGGAGAGAATAAGAAAAGATGGCGATCGGTAAGATGTTGTGCAAGGAAGAAGTTTAAAGATTTTTGTAATAAAACAAGTGAAGACTATCCTGAGTTTCTGTTCTCGATCCCCTACATACATATATTCCATCATATAGCCTGGCGTTATGTCGCCGGCCTGTTTACGCCACGGCAACGATCAACAGTTTATCCTCGCATATCCCGCTATATAGTGTGGCGTTGTGTCGCCGCGCTCCTTTTACGCCACGTTAACGATCAGGTTTACCTTTGCCTATAGATATTTCACATCAAAAAATACTGTATATCGTAAAACACGTGTGGTGACGGAGTAAGAATACAATTTACCCTTTCTTGCCCGTGGGTATCGTAAAAGAGAGGGACATAACATGCATAGGACATCTATGCAAGTAGGGTTGCCAGGCCGTTAAACCTAATAGCCGGACAGGCCAGCCAGTTTGGCCGGACATTTGGGTAGAAAGGCCGGACACTACATTATTGAGGATTTTGTGTTTTAATATTATTAGATACGACATAAAAAAATTATGTTAAATTAAGCTATTTGGATTATTATGACAACAGTCGACTCGCCTGCGCTCGGCGCTAGTTCGTTTGCGAAATGTAAAAAGCCTAATAAAAGCCGAACAAACCGGGTACCGATTATTTTGGCCGGACACGCAATTAAAAAGCCTACCTGTGTCCGGCTTTATCCGAACGCCTGGCAACGCTATATGCAAGTGAATGAAAACGTCTGACCAGTGTGGTGTAGTAGGCCAATTGAGAGTGACCCACTGTGGAGGAGGCTCGAACTATGGATGTGAAAAAATAATCGATTTTTATAATAATCGATTATTTTTTTGGAATAATCAATTTTTATAATCGATTATCAAAATAATAAAAAAATCTATTATTTTTATATTAAAATTAATCGATTATTTCACTGCCAGATTTTCTAAATAAAAAGGTCATCACGATAGGACTGCTTGCAGTGTTTCATACTATATTTGAAAATAAAGCTGACATTTCCTAAAAAAAAGGTCATCATAATCCTGTTGGGAGAAAAATCGATTATTTTATAATCGATTTATTTTAAAGAACAATAATTGATTATTTTATGATCGATTTATTTTAAAGAACAAAAAATCGATTATTTAATTAATCGATTATATTTTCCCTCGAAGTCACATCCCTACCTCGAACCTTACAGTGGGACGTATATGAGTTGTGTTGATGATGATCATAAAATGCTTTCATCATTTCATCAATTCCTGAGCGAAGCCGAATACTCCAACTAGTAATAAGTATTCAACTAGAATCCTATTCGTGTGGTGATGGAGTAAGAATACTTATTATGTCTGCAAAGTTTTAAAAATCGAATGTCGACATATTTATTTAAAAAAAAATATGAAATACTAGAAGCCAGTAGATAGTCTAAATTGTATAGTCACGCACACACGAATATTCTAGTTGCATTATTGCGACAAGTTAATCGCTTAGATCATAGAATTTAATATTGTAATGTTAAAAATACGTGTGGTTTTTTTTTTTTTTTGTGGTTGTGCTGCGGTCGGCGCGCCTCTGCACCACTCCGACCGGGGCGACAGAGGGGCTTAAGCATGCAACTCCCGCAACCCACCTGAAAACCACGTCGCCTTCGTCGTTGGGCCGACCACCGGAGCAGGGTTACTTGACATCAGTGGCCGGCCCGACGGAATACCCCCTATTAGGGTACTCTCCCATCGACCGACGTCCCTCCATTGGGGAGGACGTCGGTCTTTCCTCACGCGGTCGTCCTCTCGCCGGGTGACGGGCTAATCCCCGGTCACGTCACCCGCGGCCTCGGCTAGGGCGGCATGAGGCGCAGGTAGTTGCGTCTACGCCGCCCCAGTCGCCGGCGGCGGATCTCCTCATCGAGGCTGCGCTCCTCGAGCAGGCGATCCGCCGCCTCAATAATACGTGTGGTGACGGAGTAAGAATACGATTCATCACTCCCTATCTTGTCCGTGGAAGTCATAAAAAGCGACTAATTAAGGGATACAAGAAAAGGGAAATTCGGAATGAAACTCTATACCAACCTGTCTGACCAGCATGGTACAGAAAGCTCAATTTCTCTCCTATTGTGGAGGACACTTGGACCCATGAGCTTTTTTTTTATTTTTAGGAAATATCAGGCGGATGTTTTAATGTATAGCGGGACTTATGACATCGATGTTACGTTGTGATATTTGACGAAGAAATCGATGTTACGATATTTTGCCCATAGCAACATCGATGTTTTCCTTTCAACATCAATGTTTTCCTTTAAACATCGATGTTTTCCCTTCAACATCGATGTTAAAAACATCGATGATGAATTCCGTTAACATCGATGTTACGATGTTTCGCCTATAGCAACATCGATGATAAAACATCGATGTTTTCCTTTCAACATCAATGTTTTCCTTTAAACATCGATGTTACGATGTTTCGCCTATAGCAACATCGATGTTAAAACATCGATGATTTGCCTTTCAACATCGATGTTCATCGATCATCCCTACCCTATACTAACTTGTTTGATTGGCGTGGTACTGTCAAGTTCTCATCTATATTAGAGGCGGCTTGAGCCCAGCAGTGGAACCAGCGTATTTCGATTCATCATCTCATCATCTCAGCCCATATACGTCCCACTGTTGGGCTCGGGCCTCCTCCATAATGGAAGGGTAATTGATCCACTATACCACGCTGGTCAGACGTGTTGGTATAGGGTTTTATTTCGAGTTTTCCTTCTCTCGCATAGATGTTATATGCGTTTTATATCCCTTAGTCGTCTCGTACGATCATCCACGGGTAAGTTAGGGGGTGGTGAATTGTATTCTTACTCCGTCACCACACGGACAATTCCGTATTTCGATTAATCTTTGTTTAAGGTGTTTCATTTCTATTTAGAGTAAGAATTATTTATCGCCCTTTACTAATCAGCACGAAAATGCAGGGTAGTATTTGGCGATTGCCGAAAGAAAACTATTGAATCTTTGTCGTCGAGCTATTGGATTGTCATTTTCGAAATATTTTTGGTTTGCAAATACATAACTGTTAATGACTAATTCAAAACTTAATCCTTGATCATTAAAACTTCTTTATAAACCAAAAATAATTCGAAAATAATCTATACCAATAAATAAAATTGGAGTGTCTGTTTGTAATGTCAAAATAATAGGCTTTTTTCATGCTCACACGGTTATTTGCACTATACACATGTCTAAAAACCACTTTATTTTTTTTTGTCTGTCTGTCTGTTTGTTCTGGGTAATTTTCAAAACGGCTGGACCGATTTCAAAAATTCTTTCACTGATGGAAAGCTATAATATCAGGGAGTAACCTAGGCTATATTTTATCCCGAATAACCCACGGGAACGGGAACTATGCGGGTAAAACGACAAACAGAAGCGAAGCGAGGATGGGTTGCTAGTAATCTAAATAATAAATTCATTAAAAAAAATTAAAAACTAGCTCTTATTTAAATGCTCTAAAATGAAGTAAAATTGCTTGTCAAGACCATTCAAACGAGTCCAAACTCGACGGTTTTATCTCTTTAGTTTAGGAGTTCCTATAGCCACCTTCCGACGCCATCTTGAGACCAGCTTCATGGTACCATATTATTATATTGACACCAAATTTCAACGTAATCTAACGACACGAAGTAATTCTAATTTAACTCGCAAGATTTGTCCTATACTAACAGGACAAGTTAAATAAAAGCTTTTAATTAATAGGTTATAGCTAATCTATATACAGGATGTATCAGGTTATGGGGCAACTGTTCGAGTATGTTATAGTTTAACGGTCATAGATCATAATTAGAATGTACATTACACAAAAAACAATATAACATAAAAGTTATAGTGATTTCAAAAAAATGTGTCTAAGAGTCTATGCCTTAAGTGTTACGTATTATGTAGGCGTGTATAGACAGAATACATGTAGGCATGTAAAGCTTCGACAATATAATTTCATTCATTCATACCTAGAATTGCGCAAACGCTTCAATGAGTGTAGGTAACAACGACGAGCCATCAACGGTCATCGGCCGATCAGCTGTTGTAAAGCGAAGTTTGTCTTACTTATGCGAACGTAATCATTGATTTATTCAATTTCTAATGAACATTTAACAAAGTATGAATACCTATGTTGCGTATTAAGTATCATTGACTTTATACATTTCAATCGGATTTACACGAAAAATCGATGACAAAATTGAAAACTTTACATGTCTTTAATTCCTTAACGAATCGATATTTTTCGTTCAAATTTTTTTCATGGGTGCCTACTCCCATTGCCTAGCTCCCTTTTGACCAGTTGCCCCATAACCTGATATATCCTGTATATATAGGAGAGGCGGGTTTTGCGAGCGATATATTGACTCATCACCATATCTCTGGAACCATAAGGCGTACAGACTTGAAATTTGGCGGAAATATTCCTTTCGTCGAGCAGAGGTCAGCTAAGAACGGATTTTACGAAATTCCACCTGCAAGGGGTGTTGCGGGGGCGTTAACAATAATACACATATAAAGGAACCGGGTGAGCCGAAGCTACTGAAGCTAGAAAAATGAAATTTAGACAGTAGTTTCATTTCGTGACGTAGGCACTCCATGACAATTTTTTTTTTAAATTCTACCCCTAAGGGGGTGAAACGCAACAGCAAAATTTGTATGGAAAGAAAAAAAATCTTTAGCTGCTGTCTTGAAATTAAGCACAAATACTCTTTAATAAAAATAAATAAACAGCGTTTGTCCATTTTCATCCTCTAAGGGTGTAAAATAGGTAGAAAGATGTCAGTTTACTGACTTATCACAGAGCCAAAACTACTGAAGCCAGAAACATGAACTTTTGACATTAGTTTCTTTGCGTGACGTAGAAACTTACTAAGGAAGGGTTTTTTGAAATTCAACCCCTAAGGGGTAAACCGCAGTAACAAAGTTCGTATAAGGAGCAAAAAATTTTACATTAATTTTCTTCAAATTCTCCAAAAATAATCTTTAATAAAAATAAATAAACACGTGTTTCAGCATTTTTTTATTTGCACCCTCTAAGGGTGTAATCTACATTAATATTTTAAAGAGGAAATGTTCCTTACTAATAAACTCAAAAACTCCTGGACGGATTTCGATAATCCTTTCACCATTAGAATATTACAGTATCCCGGAGTAACATAGGCTATATTTTATCCCAGTATACCTACGGGAACGGGAACTACGCGAGTAAGGTGACTGAAACCGAAGCGAAGCGTTGATTTTTTACTTTTCTATTTGGGCCATGGGGGACACCATGTAGCCGACATACAGTTGTTCCGTTGGAGCTGTGGGGACACCATATGACCTCGAACCAGGGGCAACTTTAAGCAAAATAAGGTTACAAATTTTTTTTTTTTTTTTTTTATTGCAAACGGTGGCAAACGAGCAAACAGTACACCTGATGGTAAGTGTTGCTGCCGCTCATGGACCTTTACAAGGCCGTTGCCTACCGCGAAGAAAGCGAAGGGAGTGTGAATGCGTGCATTGAGACTCGGTGATACCAAGGGCACCACCAAAACCCTCTACACGCAATCACCCTAAGGAAGTTGGGCTTCCGGCTCTCTCGCTCACCGAACGAAGCGCAGTAACAAATTGCTACTACTCAGACGTCGATTTTCTGCGAGAGCATGGTACTGCCCCGGACGGACCGGCCCGCGGCTGTAGACAGATAACTGTCGGCAGTGTGGTCCTACCACTCCTAAACTTACTTATCTTAGATATTTACTAAGTGATTCATCACATTTCAAAGCCCCTAAAGCAATCATCATCATCATCATCATTTCAGCTCATATACGTCCCACTGTTGGGCCCCGAGCTTCCTTCACATTAGGAGGGAAATTCACCTTACACCATGCTCGTCAGACATGTTGGTACAGGGTTTTATTTCGAGTTTTCCTTTTCTTGCATAGATGTTATATGCATATTATATCTCTTAGTAGTCTTTTACGACATTCACGGGCAAGATATAGAGTGTTGAATTGTATTCTTACGCCTAACGTGGGACGTGTGTGGTTTGTAATGATGACGATGATGAATCCTGTGTGGTGACTGCCGGAGTAGAAATATAATTCATAATTTACCATCTTGCTCCTGGGTGTTGTAAAAGACGATTAAAGAATATACTATGCATATAACATCTGGACGCGGTCGCTGCCTTCTGTGAGGCCGTAATCTCACGGAAGGAGGCGGCGGATCGTGTGCCAATAGAGCTCCTATTCGGCGACACGTTCCGCCGCCGGCGACTCGGGCGGCGCAGGCGCGAGTATCTGCGCCTAATGCCGCCCTAGACGAGGCCGCGGGTGATCGGACCGGGGAATTGCCCGTCACCCGCAGAGAGGCTGACCGCGCGACGGCGACCGACGTCCCAGGACGTCGAGAGGTGAGGTTACCCGAAAGGGTATTCCGTCAGGCCGACCACTGACGACAAGTCACATCTGCTCCGGTGGTCGGCCCAACAACGAGGTGACGTGGGTACGGATGGGTCATGGGCCGTCCTTTCATCGCCCCGGACGGACTGGACCGCGCGTGCGCTTACCATAGCCCACCCATAAATAAAAATGCATATAACATCTGCCAGAGAGGTAAAACTCAAAATAAAGTAGGCAAAATCTCATCAGAGCCCCTTTAAGTACGAGATCATGGGCATAGGCCCACTTCGCCCACGCTTAGCTACGCTACTACCTATACCGACCCATCTGACCGGCGTGATACAGTAGGCCAATTCGTGAAGGAGACTGAAGCCCAACAGCGGGGCGTATATGAATGATCTAAGATGATGATGATGGAATTTTCTACATAGAACTTGCCCCGACTCGAGACCGTTTGTCTGAACCTGCATTGTGGCAAGGCAATTACTCAAAAGATTACAATGCAATCTTTAATGAGTAGTTTATTAAACTTTAAAACCTACATGAGTCCCAAGCGACGATAAGGTGTGGTGACGTATTGTATTACTAACCTGTCACTACACAGGAATTTAATTTAAAAGATTCTACCTGCAGATGAAAAAGAAACATATAGGTATATTACAGAAAATTATTCTGAACGCCGATTCGAAACAGCACCATCTAGTATTTTTAACTATAACTAAAAGTAATTATAAAAATTTAAATCGCAATTCCAAACAAACATGAACTCAAGCCGGCATTTATATATATTTATACTTCTAGGAAAAAGATATTTAATAATATTATTAATACAAGATACCTGTCCAGTCACAGGAATGTTCCTCTATTTGGATAATTACCTACAAGTTTTATTTTATAGTCTATGCCTACAAGCTTAGCCTACAGTAAGTATAATTGAATAAGGTTGTTTTTTTTGTGTGTGTGTGTATAGCTGTTAGCCGCAGATGGCTTTCACAGCTTTGCCCTGACTATGGGTGACCGCTGGGGGCTCCGAACCCGGTGAAAGTAAGAATAGGATTGGGGTTTATTTCTACCTTTTATGTCAAAATATGTAAATAATGCCGGTTCCTAATTATAATAAGTATAGATAGGTGGGTATCTATGTAATATTTCGACATAGTTTGGACAGTGACTTTAAAATAGTCTTATGTCTTCTAAGCACGGCATTTCTTACATTATTTTACAATAGGTACTACGCATTTCTATGTAAGTAAGATTACGTTTCATTTCACAAGAATTTTTTTGTACATTTCACAACTTAATCAATAATGTTCCAGAACAATATAGAACATTTTGAAATCAATACAAGTGTGGAATTCTCCAGAAAACAATTAGTTACGCTATTCAACACCAGGGAGCGTCATAAAATCAGATGTCATAAACCTTTCATATGACGCTCAATTTACAACTTAATTCATAATTCAATCTTTCAATAATACGAAATAGTAGCACTTTATTTTCTTTTGATTACTTTCATCTACTTTATTATAATGCTGTCAGATATAACGTATTTACACGGCATGGTGGTGTGCTGATAATACATATCCCATTAAACTCACTCTCACGGGTGTTGTTTATAACGCCTAATGTCTCTTCTAAAGTATCGGTCCATCTGCTACTAGTGTCATGAAGAATCTACTTATGCTTATGCAGAAATTATTGTTCTTAGCCATGTAGGTAATATTCCAATGCAAAATTAAATGAAATGAAAAAATGCCTACTTAAAATATTAAAAACGTCATTTGAATAGATTTAGGTATAAACTCTTTAATGTAGTCATAATGTATAGTACAAACTAGTGATATAGAATAGATAATTATAGATGGTCATTTACAGTTTATAAAAATGTTGTAACAATATGAAATTAGATATTTACAAATTGTTGCAAACATCTGTAGGACTGAATTTTCGAGAAAGATATTCGAGAAGTTTCTATTCATTGCTAGATGGCGGTGTATGAATGTAAATATAAGCGCGTCATCAGTTGTTTATTCATTCAGTTGAATTTGAGAATCCACAGAGTGTGTAGTGAGAAAACTTTGTAATTTTCGTGAATTTCTATTCTAATTTAAAACGTGAAAATGTCAATGTATCCATTTTTTTTCGAGTACGAAAGGCCTAGACAACGTCGCCTGCTCGATCAACACTTTGGCCTAGGATTAACACCACAGGATTACCTGACCGTGATTGCTGTTCCTAAAGCGTCCCGTGATTATTATAGACCCTGGAGAAATCTTGAAGCGTCTGCCCAAGACGTCGGCTCTACTATCAAAGAAGATAAAAATAAATTTCAAATAAATTTAGACGTCCAGCATTTTGCACCTGAAGAAATTTCAGTGAAAGCTGTCGATGGTTATTTAGTAATTGAAGCCAAGCACGAAGAGAAGCAGGATGAACATGGTTATATATCAAGGAGTTTTACTAGAAGATACGCTCTTCCTGAAGGTGTAGATGCCGATTCCGTGATGTCCAAACTGTCATCTGACGGCGTTCTATCAGTTACCGCACCATTGAAACCACCTCCAAAACAATCTAATGAAAGAATTGTGCCCATCATCCACACTGGCCCGGTGAAGAAACAAATAGAAGATAAGCCTGGAGAGGAACAGGATTAAAATACCACAGGATACTCGCTTTCTATCTAGGTACTCTCTCTACCTACCTACCACCTAATTTTTTTTATACCATGAACATTCCGTAACATATTTTTAACTGGGTTGTGATTCTTTAATTTATTAATAAATGATTTTCTAGTCATGATTTGTAGTTTTTATTACCGTCAAAATACATCACTACATATACAAATTACATTACTACATAATACATTATACAATAGGTAAAATTTGATTTATCATCTCGGCCCATATGCGTCCCACTGCTGGGCTGGGGCCTCCTCCGTTATGGGAGAGAATATGACCTGTGATATCAATATACCATGCTGGTCAGAGTGTTGGCATAAGGCTTCATTTCGAGTTTTCCTTTTGTTGCATAGATGGAATATGCGTATATCCCTCCATCGACTTTTACAACATCCACAGACAAGATACGGAGTGGTGAAATGTATTTTTACTTCCTTACCACATGGAATGGCAACCCTAGTTATAGTTTATTGACTTTACTGTGACTGCGTGTAAGTAAAAAATAGCGAATGAATATCAACTTCATAACCAAAGTTCTAATTGTACTATATTTGACGCCATCTATCGACAAAAATGTCCTTTGAAGGAATAGAATGTGGTTAAAAAGTAATTACAACTTACGATACGTTATTTGATCTAGGTGACGATGGTCTAATTTAAATTGTAGGTATATAGTTTTGCAATAATTCCTAAACAAATATTTAGTTGTGTATGAAATTTTAAACTAATCAAAATATATGTAAAAAACAATACAGCTTTGAGAAAATGTCAACAGTAATATTAAGTTGCACTGTAACGTATCATAATAATATATCAGATTTACAGTAGGTGGCGCTATAATAAATTTTTCGATTGAGACTAAGCAGCCGTATTCTTAAACCTTTATGTTCGGGATAGAAAAATATTTAATGCTGGCTACTATTAGTAGTAGTAGTTTTACTATTAATAGTAACCTGAAGAAAGAGTTTTCTGTTCAGTAGCCTATTAAAAAGAAAACCCATTCTTCAGGTTGTATGACGGACACAAATAATGAGGATCGCCACTTGAATCTACATTCCAACTAAAAGCACAGGAGAACCAGGACCACAGCTAGGCAGCTGCCTACAGTGTAGAAAGTGCTATTCTTAAATCTCGTTTAAAAAGGTGTTTAAGTTAAAGCGCCTGCATGAAAATATATCGCACAAGAAGTCACCGTACATACTTCGGGTACTTACAATTAGTCAAGGATGTAATTTTAATTTTTCATTCACTCTTTGTCCCTAATGTGCTTTACTTATACAGTTGCAATATACTCAATGGAACTTACAAAGTTTTTTTATTTTAATATTACAAACTTGTCCGTGTAGTGACGGAGTAAGATGTCCGTGTGGTGACGGAGTAAGAATACAATTCACCACTCCCATCTTGCCCGTGGATGTCGTAAAAGACGACTATGGGATATAATAAGCACATAACATCTGTGCAAGAGAAGGAAAACTCGAAACGAAACCCTATACCAACACGTCTGACCAGCGTGGAATAGTAGGTCAATTTCCCTCCCATAGTGGAGGAGGCCCGAGCCCAACAGTGGGAGGTGTAGTATGGGTTGAGGTGATGATGATGATTACAAACTTAAAAACCCCAACATCTCATAGAGCTCGGGCAACTCAGCGGCAGATAATAGGCATGATGACTAATTTTGAAAAACTGTTTTATAATGTTCTTAAATAACTACTATTATCAAAAATATATTATTTTTGCAATAAGTACGGTTTCTTTAGAAATAAAAGCTATTTTAATTAAATGCATTTAAATTAGTGCCAAAACGGTGCCTAGTGTCATGGCGTCTGCTTGTGACGTCACGTCTATTCAATTGAGTTGTAAACGTAAGGGAGTTAAAGCAAAAAATCTGATATATTTTATTTAGACATGAATTCGAAAGTCTATAAGTGATGTGCGGTTCCTCAATGTGTTAATACATCAATAAAAACTCCTAACAAACTGTTTGTTTATGTGCCACACAATAAAACAATAAGATATAAGTGGCTTAATCTTGCACAGCGAGATCCAAAAGCCATAAATTTATATAAATAAATATAAAAAAATAAATAGGAGACTATTTATTTCTGTGAAGATCATTTTGACGTAATTACTTTATATCGTATATTTTATTTGGTATGTGACTTTATTTAACTGCAGTTTAATACCAAGTTTACAAAAGCATTATTTAAATAACATAATCTCTAACATCTCAAGCGGTATTATTTTTAAATAAATTTTAAATTAGATGTTAGAAGATTATTAATCAATATTTTACTTGCATCGTAGTTTTGACATTTCTAAATTCTGCTGAACAGAAGTTTTTGTTTGATGCTAGGTACTCTCTCCCAGCATTAACAAATCAACTCTAGGCAAATTAGAGCTGTTTGCCTCGATGAATCCTTCTTTCATGACTTACATTTTTAGTAAGAACACAAAAGTAAGCAAGAGATCGATAAAAATCACGAAATACTCTTTAAATGCAAGTTAAAACAATTAATAAGTGTAACGATCGTAGAATTTCGTACAGAATTTGCGATGATAACGACAGGTGTACATAGGAGTGATGTAACTCAATTTGATTGGTGTTTAGCTGAGCATGGTGGACTAGTGTATTTTGCAGTTTTATTTTATTAAATAAATTAATAATCGTATCTTATAAAAGAAAATAAATATTCATTTCAAGATATATTCTTTGTGTTACAGTAGATAAACACATTATTTTAGTGATTTTTGCTTACTGTCATCATGCCTATTCTAGATGCTTCTTTTTTGTTGCTGTTAATGGTAAAAAAGCAAACAGCACATCTATTGGTATGTGCTGGTTCCCCTTGCGGATCTTTGCTAGGTCACTGCCTATTTTTTATTAGATATAATAAGATATACCTACGTAATATGATTTATTTATGAAATTGAAATAATATTATTATGATTGCGACTAAAAGTGACACGATGTATAGTAACTGTTATAGGTATTGATTTTTAAAAGACAAAATAATTAAAGATAAAGAATGAAAATAGATGTATTAATGTAATTGATAATATAGTTTTGTTATAATTTAAACTGTCTGATAATAAATGGCGATTAAAAAATTCCTACACAAGTAGGTAATAAAAATAACGACGTTAATTTTTAAAAATAATTATGGTACATGTCGACGGCTTCGGTAAATCGTACAGTCTTTATACAGATTAATCCATTTAGCTACAGATAATAAATAATACACAAAATAATCACATACAAATTTTATTTATTTAAGTAACACATAACATTTTACTGGAATTTTGGCGGGGACGTGAAAATATCAGGACTCGTCTCTTTCATTACGTAGGTACTTATAGTGTTGTTGAATAATTTTTTTAGTATTTAATTCATTTTATACAAGGAAAGTGCTAAAGTCCGGTGAATATTATATAACAGTAGTTTATATGCATTTTCATGTTTTGTTAAAATGACCACGGGAATTTAATTTTGTTGTGAGCGCACATTTAATGGTCCCCTTACTGACATATAGGTATTATGAACAAGCTACTTAATACTCAGAATTGAAACTACGATCCATGGTCAGGAATAAACATTATTAAAAAACGGCTTTCACCTGGTCTTTGATTCTTAATCAGCTCCAGTCGATATTGATCACCCTGTTCTCGCCATATTCTTCAAAGGACATGATATCTTCAAATTTGATTGTTTATAAGACCAAGTACAATTTGGATTTACGTTATCAGGCAGATCTTCAATTAGTGCTAACCCACGGGGTCCTTCAATTATCATTTTCCCTTCACCTGCCTTAACAACGATCTCATTCTCCTTCGTCGGGCATAAACCCCCTACAAATTTGTCATTTACATTTTCTTTCTATCTTCACTAGTTTAGCATATAAACGCGAGTTACTGCTATTTTTATAAAAATTCAGCTTAAATGATATTTTTCGTCGAACTCGTTGGAGTTACAAACTCGACGCAATGGACTTTTTTGTAGGATATTATACCTATAACAAGAATCCATGAGTCAAAAATCCCAACCAAATTTTTTCTGGGTGAGCGGAAGGGAAAACATAAAAAATAATTTTTAATGATATTCTAATGGATAAAATTCAAAATTCTCTAGCAATGGGTTAAAATTCGAATTCAGGGCTCGCAATATGCTCAAAAATTTTGTTTTTCTATACATTACAAGATTTTCAGCCGGGACTTGAAGAAAAAAAATGTTGCCCAAAAATGAAGCACCCTAATATACATATAGATATTTAAATAAAAATCTTATTTTGACCTCAAATTGTGTAATCTTAAAAAACTTTGTCAAGAGGTTTATCCTTATTTATTGTTTACGTTTTCGTATCTATATTGATATTATAAAGAGGAAAGATTTGTATTTTTATTTATTTATAGGGAAACTGAATGTAAAATGGTATATTTAAGGAAAAACTATTCGTAATCAACCAAATATAGCTTTAATATACAAACTTTTTATATAACATACTATACTAGTAATCAATCTACAATAGTTATAAATCACAATTTAATCAAATCAAAGAATTCGAAGATGATTACTAAAATACCCAATTTAATATGTAGAATGTAAGAATAAGCATTCAAAATTGATGATAGCCGCTCTTTATGTGAATTTTAAGGTCTTCACGTGAATAATTTTAACGAATGAAATACCACCCTTAACTTTTTTATTACTATTTTTTAATCTAAACATCAGTTTTAGTACTAATAATTAAGAGTGTAGTCGTCTTTCGTATTTATTACGTTACTAGCAGTGCCCTGCAGTTTTACCCGCATATTTCCCTCTCCAATGGGAATATCGGGATAAATTATAGCCTATATGTTATTCTGATATGTAAGCTGTATTATTGTGTTTAAATCAATTTCATCAAAATCCATTCAGTAGTTTTTGCGTGAAAGAGCAACAAACATCCTCACAAACCTTCGCGTTTATAATATTAGTAGGATTAAATGGGTTTGTATTAATTATTATTCCAATATTAAGGGCATATCAATAGTTACTACTTATAAATAATAGGTATTTTGGACCACAATGTACTTACGGTGTGGCGGCCGTGGAGCAACGGGGTAGGGAGCGGTGCGTTAAAATCTTGACGCGAACGTCCCTGAGCGAGTGGCAGCCGCACTTATAAGCGTAAATAAACAGTACACTGAGATATGGAGGTAACGGCGAAGCAAGCGAAGGTAAACTCGAAATGAGACCCTATACCTACAGACATGACCAGCTTGGTATAGCAGGTCAAATTCCCTTCCACAATGGAGGAGGCCTGAGCCCAACAGTGGGACGTTTATGGGCTAAGATAATGATGGTAATGAAACGAATCCATTAGAAAATAAAAAAGGTACATAGAGACGTCGACAACAGCAATGGAGCATGTAAAATTACAATACAATTTAAGTATATATTAATTTACGCGCTAGTACGAAACAAGACCAAGTTCATATGTTAAGTGATGCATATGTTCACAGGGTACAATTACTTATTTGCTTACCATATGCTATTATTTTCCGTGTGGTGACGGAGTAAGAATACAACCACCACTCCCTATCTTGCCCGTGGATGTCGTAAAAGACGACTATGGGATATGTAAATAATATGCACATAACATTTATGCAAGAGAAGGAAAACTCGAAATGAAACCCTATACCAACATGTCTGACCAGCATGGTATAATAGATCAAATTTCCTCCCATTATGGAGGAGCCCCGAGCCCAGCAGTGGGACGTATGTGGGCTGCGATGATAATGACGACTGAATGATCAATTCACTTGAATACTGTAGTGATATAAGATATCACTGCAGATTATTATCACACTTTCATTCAGCAACGGTTTTAAAATGATAAATTTATCAGGATTCCGTGGTGTGTTGATAGATGGCACTAGGTCATCTGATAAAACTAATTATATTCAATATAAGTTACACATCCTCGCTACTATATGGCATTCGTGATAACATGAATCAACTATTCAAACCAATTAGTATTTGTTATATAATTATGTAGGATACGGATAGTACGGATGTAGATATTTATATGTAGGATACGGATTGAGAAAGCACACAATGTCATATCATCTTATTATTTTATAGAATACAGAATTCCATCGCTAAGTGTAATTCACAATAACATTTGTTTATGGATCGGTTTTGTTTAGGGTTGGCTAACTGGCCAATAGGATGCTTTCTTTGCTGAAAGGAGAATGACGCCATCTTTGACACGAAGCGTGGTGCAAATCTCTCTCTTGGCTCCTGTCATCGAGCAAGGTCGGACGTGCCTCCGCTGGGAGCGCTGGGAGCCCGCGCGCCAGCGCGCGGGTCTCGTCCCAACTTCCTGTCCCTGTCCCTGTTCTCGTAACAGCCCTGCTTACAACATTGCTGCTGAGTTGCTTTCCTTTCGCGTTGTGACAGCAGCCATCTTCAGGATGACATCATAACCGGTGAGTCAATCCATTCTGCTATTTCATTGGTTTCATGCTACGTCATGGCCAGCCTAGATGCGTCAGCTGCGCTGCCGAGCACCCCAGCATGATGCCTGACCTTTCCGCTTGCATGCATTGAGGCGCAAGTTAGATTACCAGTCTCGGTGGCAGTGGCGGACTAAGCCCGTCAGAGGCCGGGGGCGGCACAACTGAATGAGGCCCCCACAACTTTAAAAAAAATTAGTTTTACAAGTTTTTTATTCATTTTTTATTCAGTTCATATATGTATGTATAAAAAAGTGTTTATGTTTATTTCGTTAAAACCTGGCAAGTGAAATTTAAATGAGACTTAAATTATTTAGGCTAACTAAACATTACATACAATACCTATACCTACAATATGGATTGGATATGGGTGAGGAAAATTATATACGAATCGACCGACAAAAAAAAATTGATGTAATAAAAAGATAGTTTTTTTATTATTTTTGTAGTGTTTTATACCTAAGTATGTGTTTTTGTGCCTTCAATTTACTGAACTCCTCAATAACTTCAATGAAATCGATTTCTTTTGAAATTTTTCATTCTATTAAAAGCAGGGCTAGATTAACCAGTCGCTCTTGACCCGTTGTAGATCGAAGATAATTTTTAATTAGTTTAACTCATTAACGACCGAAAATCATATGTTTTTTTCATCATTTAACAGCACGTTCCCACTTGTCGGGTGTCGGATCCGTATATTAATCGGATGTTATAGTGGCAGAGCATTTTATATGAAGCTATTCACACTTATCGGAAACCGATGTTGTGTCGGCCCCGACAAGAAATGTCGGGTGTTTTGCCAGCCCTCTACACCCGGAAAAAAATCGTGTCGGATCTCGCTCGCCTATGATTAAGAATGGCGCTGTTCACATTTGTCTGATATCGGGGCGGATAACTCTCTCCCCTCTACCCCTCGTTCCGTCCGTGATAGACCGTCGCTGCGATCGCGCACACATATGTTATTAGGGCTTATGTGAAATGAGTGGACTGTATGTTTAGAATAAAGTATAATAATAAAGTAAAATAAAGCAGTTGTTGTGTTTTTATAGTACGCACGTTTGGTGATTCATAATAATGGAAACAAATATCAACCCCAAAGAATTGATCACACTTGTACAGGAAAGAGGTGGGGTTCGAGTGAAATTGAGCAATCGCGGGTTTTTGGGGCCACTGATCTCGATTCTGTTCTCAGAATAACAGATCCAACATTAAGCGTCACGTTTTTATTTTATTTTTAGCGCAAACCAGAGACAACGATGTGAACGTGGTAAATTTTGAGGGCAGAATCATAATCAGTGATTTCTAAAACCCCGAGTGCTCAATTTCACCCAATTCAAATAAGTTTTTATATATCTCGTCGGCTATATTGGATCCGCCATCTTGAATTTTCAAATTTTGAGGGCAGTATCGTAATTGCCGACCTCGAAAACCCCTGAGTGCTCAATTTCATTCTCTTCAAAAAATATTTTAGATTACTGGTCGGCCATATTGGATCCGCCATCTTGAACTTACAAATCTTGAGTGCAGTTTCGTAATCAGCGACCTCATATATCCCCGAGTGCCCAATTTCACCCAATTAAAATATTTTTTTGATTTTCGTTTGGCCATATTGGATCCGCCATCATGAATATTCAAATTTTAATGGCAGAATCGTAATCAGCGACCTAAAAAACTCCGCAATACCAATTATCGTGGTGATCCAATTTTTTTCTATTTTACTTTCTTAATTTAAAAATTCATTGTTCAACTACAGCTATTTAGTGCACTCATGGTTGAAAAAAAAAGATCATTCGGCGTTCTACGAGAAAAAAAAAACATGGAAAAAATGTCTTCGATTTTTAGTGATTTCTTTTTTATTTAATAGCCTTTTTATACACTATGGCGGCGCCACTTGTTCTAACGACAATTGATTTAAACTGTGATCTTTGTTAGTCATGATTACAAATACAGTATTTATTATTACAAGCCCTTTTTCCATGTTTAAAAGACTTTCCGTGATGAGAAACAACATAATAGAAATATACAATTAAAAATAATTGATAAAGACTTAAAAATGAGACACACATATTAACTTTATTTTGTTTTAATATATTTGTGCCAATAATCTAACACACGCATTCACACTCCCTTCATTTTCTTCGCGGTAGGCAGCGGCCTTGTAAAGGTCCATGAGCGGCAGCAACATTTACCATCAGGTGTACTGTTTGCTTGTTTGCCACTGCTTGCAATAAAAAAAAAAATATTCAAGTGAATTGACCACAAGAGAATATCCTTACTAATATTATAAATGCGAAAGTAAGTTTGTTTGTTTATTTATTTGTTTGTTACGCTTTTACGCTTAAACCACCTAACCGATTTCAAAAATTCCATCACCAATGGATAGCTATAATATCAGGGAGTAACATAGGCTATATGTTATCCCGGTATTCCCATGGGAACGGGAACTATGCGGGTAAGACGACTGAAACCGAAGCGAAGCGAGGGCGGGTTACTAGACGGAATAAATGATTCGATTGGACTGAAAGGGGTATATATTTAAGTAATTGTGATAAGAACGTTGACGTCGCGACTTGTATTTTGACGGTCGGTCTTATTATAAAAAAAATACAAATTTATTTTAAAATTAATATCCATACTAATATTATAAATGCGAAAGTAAGGATGTTTGTTTGTTTGTTTATTTGTTTGTTTGTTTGTAACGCTTTCATGTTTAAACCACCGAACCGATTTCAAAAATTCTTTCACCAATGGAAAGCTATAATATCAGGGAGTAAAATAGGCTATATTTTATCCCAGTACTCCCACGGGAACGGGAACTACGCGAGTAAGGCGACTGAAACCGAAGCGAAGCGAGGGCGGGTTGCTAGTAATGATATAAAGAAAGTTACAAATTACTATTACGAATGCTGGTACTAGAGTGATATTAAATTAACAATACATAATTACATTGATTTCTAAAACAATGGAATATTGCGAGCGTGTTCCTGGTATCTGGACTGCAGCGTCATCGAAACGAGTTGCTACAGTGAGGTAACTCGCGTCGCAATAACATTTTATATTGCATTTGCCAAATGGTGATGGAGTAAGAATATCATTCATCACACCTCTTGTAAAAGACGATTTAGGAGTAAGTTATGCCTACATGGTAGTCCGGGGTAGTACCACACTTTTTTACTGCACTTCGTTTGGAGAACGGGAGAGCCGGCAATCCATCTTTTTTCCGAGGGTTTGCGTATGGTAGGTTTTAGTGATCTCTTTTGTATCACCGAACTTCATTGCATGCAATCACACTTCCTAGACTTTGTCATAGAAAGTAGCGGCCTGGCAAAGGTCCAGGAGCGGCAGTACCACTTACCATCAGGTGTGCTGTTTGCTCGTTTGCCATCTACAGCAATAAAAAATAATAACATTAATGCAGGAAAAGGAAATCTCGAAATAAATCTTATACCAACCCGTCTGATCAGCGCGGTTAAGTAAGTCAATCTCGTTCCTAATAGGGAGGAAGCTCAAACCCAGCTATGGGACGTATGAGCTTTGATGACGACGATAACTCTCTTTGAAAACTAATGACAACGACAAATCATTTATTATGTATAAACCCCGCGGGGGCACTTGCATATTGTCATTTTTTTACATTTTCTTAAAATTACCACAGGATCGAAATGCGCACCAAGAAGATCTGGCAAGAAACTCAGCGGGAATGTCTACTTTTTAATTTTCTAATTTCACTTAAATTACATCTTACAACATGTTTGTTAATAGCTCCAATGTGATGCTATTCGAAATATTATAAAAAACAATTCACAAATATAATAATAATCACAAATATAATAAGAAGATTATGGCTGGACCAGGTCCCGCAAGCGGCACCCGATCACGAGTTAACCAATACAGCAACCATCACTCCCCTCAACCATAATGGAGGGAAGGGAGTGACTCGCTCCTCGTAGCTACCGCAAGTAGATCCTTCAGTGAGCATGACCAATGAGTACCATGTCAAATGAGTTAATACAGTGAGCATGACCAATGAGTACCATGTCAAATGAGTTAATACAGTGAGCATGACCAATGAGTACCAAGTCAAATGAGTTAATACAGTGAGCATGACCAATGAGTACCATGACAAATGAGTTAATACAGTGAGCATGACCAATGAGTACCATGTCAAATGAGTTAATACAGTGAGCATGACCAATGAGTACCATGTCAAATGAGTTAATACAGTAAGCATGACCAACGAGTACCATGACAAATGAGTTAATACAGTTTCTTTAGAATTTGCCTTCTCTTGGACTGATGTTATCTCCCTTAGTCATCTTACACAATTATTTGCGGGCATAAAAAGTATGGTGATCCTTGTGTTCTTACTCCTTGACTATAGAGGCGAAGCTCACACAACCACTGTAATTTTGATTGCAATAGGATATGCATAAGCAAATAAAATACAATATAATCACATAAACACTATATTTATATAAGGAATTTCTACAATTTATTAGTCTGTAATATTACCTCATCTTTTGAAATAATATTGCACACTTCATCAGCAGTTTCAGACAATATTGGATGCTCCGACGCATCACTATTATTTGAAGGGACACACTATCTTCAGGATTGAGTTATCATAAGACCAACAGCAATTCGGATTCACTGTATCAGGGAGCATCAAATCAGTAAAGAACAAATTGTAAGTGCCTCCTGGAAGTGGGTGGTATGCTTTAATTATTATTATACCTTCATGAGGTTCGACTGTGATGTCTTTCTTCTCATAACCTGATATTAGTAAGCTCAATTTATACTCATTACCTTCAATTGTATTTTGAGGTGTGCTGCGTTTATTTCTATCAACTGTCATGTCTTTCATGTTTCTTCTTAAATTGGACATATCGTTTGACAGGCGTTCATTTATATCAGCCGTCATCTCGTCGATGTTTCTTCTTAGATTGGACATATCATTTGAAAGGCGTTTATTTAGATCAGCCGTCATCTCGTCGATGCTTCTCATTAGGTTGGACATATCGTTTGAGAATTTGTTTTGGTTGAATTCATTTGCGCTGAACGGCCATTGGCTGTCGTCAGACTCGAGCATGTTGTGAACTGAGTCCGGTGTAGATGGTTCCAGAAGACCATCATAGGTCGAATGGTAAAATTGTGGAGCAGCCAGAGCGCTTGCCACAAAACCGAGGAGCAGTAGACCAAACATGTTGTCGATATATTTTGTAACTGAATGAAGACGAATGTCGAAAATTGTTTTATATACAGCTAAAGCACGTCATATAGAGAGCATAGGTCATCGTTATCAATATTCTGAAGGAGCGAATTTCGTTATCACTTCTCTTATCGACTTAATTACTATATTTGTGAACTAAGTTGTTAACTTGTCGATGTCTGGAGCTGGACCATAGAGTTATATATATATATATATATATATATATATATATATATATATATATATATATATATATAGAGAAGCTATCCCGAATAAATATTTTGTTCCATTTTGATAACAGTTATTAATTACACTAAAGTTCACTGCAGCGCTGAAACAATAAATAGTAGTCTATCCCAAACATTGAAGCACACAGCGCTAGATCGTTTTAAAGCTGTGTAACGTGTTGTTATTATAGTAACAACACGTTACAGGCACACTGAAGTAAGGTGTACGGATTGCAGTACAGTTCAGTCGAACAAAACAAATGTTCGGATCGCGAAATCTAGTACGTAGAACATATATATCGATGAGCTGGACACATTTTTTTGTTATTAAATATAAGACTCTGCACGAAGGCAATAGGTAATCGTTGAATTTCGAGGGAGTTTACAAACATAAATTAATGGACACAAATTATACTGTTGCTACACAACACAGCACAAACATACAAATTATGATGTGGCTCAACGCATTTGGAGACTGCAATCGACGAATCGATGGTCTGGAGACCAAACAGGTAACCGATGCACCTGATAACACACTAGTTAGCCAGCTGCAGCATACCATATCACGATTGCAGTACGAGCTTAATGACAAAGACCAGGAGGCACTCAGCACTGATCTCGAAATTTCTAATCTGCCGGAAGTGCCAGGGAAGAACCTACTACATACTGTTGGATTAGTCGCATCAAAGCTGGGTGTGACACTTGAAGAGCGGGATATAGTGTTCGTGCAACGAATGGGTCCACGCGTGGACCCAGCGGTGGGAGCGAGTGCGGCGCGAGCGCGGCGGATTGTAGTCAGGCTCGCGCGGCGTACGCTGCGGGATGTCGTGCTGCAGAATGAGCGTGTGCTTCGCGGCGCTAACACGGCGGATTTAGGCCTGCCCACTCCGCCACGATGGTTTTACGTCAATGAGCTCACAAGATTTAATAAACAATTATTTTACCGCGTGCGCGAGGTTGCCGGGCGACTAGGATGGAGGTACACTTGGACCAAATTTGATCGTATCCTAACGAAGCAAAGTGATGGTAAACCAGCCCATTGCATTCGTGCGGATGAAGACTTCGTCCGTGTTTTTGGAAGTGACGTCGTTAGCAATAAGAAAAATTAACTTATCATGGCTTTCATTGAATTATACTAAATACATGTGCTATATTTTTAAAATTAAAATTAGTGTTGTATGGATTGTTAGCTATAGTCATCTTATATTAATGTACATAACACGGCACTTTACAATCCTAGCTAATGTATTATTCACCACAAAACGTTTATATTATCTTTTGGCTGCAGTTCCTTTGGTTATTTTAATAATATTATACATATTTTTTGAATATATTCATCTAGATTACTATAAATTATTCATCATCATCATCATCATTTCAGCCTATTGCCGTCCACTGCTGGACGTAGGCCTCCCTCATATTGCGCCACAATATGCGGTCCTGTGCCGCCTGCATCCAACGACGCCCAGCAACTTTCACTAGGTCGTCGGTCCACCTAGTGGGGGGGCGTCCTACACTGCGTCGTCCGATGCGTGGTCGCCACTCGAGAACCTTTCTTCCCCAGCGGTTGTCGGTTCGTCGAGCGATGTGGCCTGCCCATTGCCACTTCAGCGTGCTAATTCTTCGTGCTATGTCGGTTACACCCGTTCTTCTGCGGATTTCTGTATTCCGGATAAATTATTATATACTTATATTTATATTGTTTGTTATTATAACAATAATTATATTATAATTGAATTATTAATGTCACAAATCAATGGTTATATTGAAACATTAACTATTTACATTCTTCTTTATTATAGTCCTTACAATGCATAAAACAGAAAGATTTAAAATTTGGTATTTTAATGCGGGATCACTCGGTACACGACATGAGGAGTTCATTGTAGCTATGGAGAACATCGATGTTGACATTATGGCGATCAATGAGACATTGCTCAGAGAGGGCCAGGAGGGTCGCGCGCCGTCGTTGGCCAACTATCGACTGCGTCACGTACCGCGCCCTGCTGGGGTGCGCGGGGGCCGCGGTGGAGGCGTGGGCTTCTATGTGCGACGAGGCCTCCGCGTTCGTACGATACAGCACCCAGACGCGCCGCTCATTGAACAGATGTGGCTGCGGTTCAGTATCAATGCGTGTTCCATTATTATTGGTACAGCTTACAGGCCACTATGGCTGGATGTAAAGAATTTTATAGGTGCAATTACGGAGTCGCTGGCCTCGTTTCCAAATGTCGATAAAATTATTATTCTTGGTGATTTTAATATCAACATGCTTGACCAATTAGACAATAAAACAAAGCTTCTTTCTCAAGCAATTACTTGAATACTTTGGTTTGAAACAAATTATCGAAGAACCAACCCACTTTACGGATCACAGTGAGACGCTTCTAGATGTTGTGTGCACCGATGCTCACGTAAGCACAGTGATAGTTTCACATATCCCTGAGCTAAGTCATCATGCAATGATATCTGTACAATTTAATTTTAAAATTAATAAGCCTATACCGCGCTGGGTTAGCTATCGACCATTAAAAGATATTTTAATTGATATTTTTAACAATGATCTAAATAGTATTGATTGGGACGACATTGAGAAATTAGAGAATGTGGATAATATGGTAGATCTTTTTAATATGCATATACTAACTTTATTTGATTTACATGCACCCTACAAAAAATTTTTACTAAAAAACAAATCTCATCCCTGGATTATCGACACAGTCAAGTTAATGATGAATCTGAGAGACATTGCCCATACTCGTTTCAAATCTAATAGATGCGAATGTCTTGATAACTCCTACAAAGAGCTTAAGTACTTTGTCCGAGCTGCAATTGAGCGCGAGAAGCAGGCTTACTTCAACTCGTATTTTAACAAGAATATTGACCAACCTAAACGCCTATGGAAGAACCTAAAAACAACAATTTCTTTAAATAAGAAATCAGAGCACGAGTTACCAAGCTTCTGTGACGATCCCGAATCACTTAATGATCATTTCCTGGACGTACCCGGTAAGAATTCCGTGACAATAGCAGACTTAACCTATTTTGAATTCAATCGTTTCAGTATGAATAAATTTCAGCTTCGAATAGTGGCGGAGGTGGATGTGTTAAATATCTTGCATAGTCTCAAATCGAATGCCCTGGGTTCCGATTATATTTCGTTGAACATGCTGATGATGACACTTCCTAATTCTCTCTCAGCAATAACATCCATCACTAACAGGTCATTCTTGACTTCCACGTTTCCTACGCAGTGGAAAATGGCATTAGTCCAACCAATCCCCAAAACTTCTCATCCCACCAGTGCAAAGGATATACGTCCTATTAGTTTGTTACCTTGTGTTTCTAAAGTTCTAGAAAAAAATCGTTTGCAATCAGCTTAGGGCATATCTCGAGCAGTGTCAGATTTTTCCGGTAACACAATCAGGGTTTCGTCCCAAGCATAGTACTATTACTGCACTTCTTGATGTAGTCAGTGATATATTGGAAGACAGAGATCAAGGTATGGCAACACTGCTTGTTCTAGTATCAATATTTCACTCCTTCTCTCAAAGCTTTCTTTCTATGGATGTAATGCTGAGACTATCCAATGGTTTCACAATTATTTATCAAATCGATCTCAATGTGTACAAGTTAAGAGCAAGGATGGTAACAATATGACATCTCTTCTCAGACTAATTAACAGAGGCGTTCCTCAGGGTTCCGTCCTTGGACCGCTACTCTTTATTCTGTACACATGTGATATCACTAATTGTTTAGTTTACTCGAAATATCATCTTTACGCTGACGATCTCCAACTGTATCACTCTTTTTATCCACAAAAGATAGAACAAAGATAGAAGATGTGACCTCGAGAGGATTTCAAAATGGTCAGAAAGAAATTGCTTAAGGTTGAACCCTGATAAAAGTAAATTTATCATTGCTGGTAGCAGAAACATATTAAAAAAAATGTCAAAGTGTGGACATTAAAATTAATGGTTATCCAATTGCACAAGTGCAAGAAGCGCGTAATTTGGGGGTTATATTTGATGGACATTTGCGGTTTGAAACTCATGTACTCGATGCGATACGAAATCGCTTTTATAGAGGCGAAGCTCACACAATCACTATAATTTTGATTGCACCAGGATATGCATAAGCAAATAAAATACAATATAATCACATAAACACCATATTTATATAAGGATTTTCTACAATTTAATAGTCTGTAATATTACCTCGTCTTTTGAAATAATATTTCACACTTCATCAGCAGTTTCAGACAACATTGGATACTCTGACGCATCACTATCACTTCAAAGGACACACTATCTCCAGGATTGAGTTATCATAAGACCAAGAGCAATTCGGATTCACTGTATCAGGGAGCATCAATCTAGTTGAGAATAAATTGTTACTGCCTCCAGGATTTTGGTGGTATGCTTCAATGCTTATTGTACCTTCACGAGTTTTGACTGTTATGTCTCCCTTCTCATAACCTGATATTAGTAAGCTCAATTTATAGTGATTACCTTCATTTGCATGTTGAGTTGTGCCGGGTTTAATTATATCAAGTCTCATGTCGTCCATGTTTCTTCTTTGATCGGACATATCGTTTGAAAAGCGTTTATTGAAATCAGCCGCCATCTCGTCGATGCTTCTTATTAGGTTGGATATGTCCACGTCCACGTTTGAAAATTTGTTTTGGTCGAATTCATTTGCGCTGAACGGCCATTGGCTTTCGTCAGACTCGAGCATTTGGTGGACTGAGTCCGGTATAGATGGTTCCAGAAGATCATGATAGGTCGAGTGGTAAAATTGTGGTGCAGCCAGAGCGCTTGCCACAAAACCGAGGAGCAGTAGACCAAACATGTTGTCGATATAGTTTGTAACTGAATGAAGACGAATGGCGAAAATTGTTTTATATATAGCTAAAGCACGTCATATAGAGAGCATAGGTCATCGTTATCAATATTCTGTAGGAGCGAATTTCGTTGTCACTTCTCTTATCAACTTAATTACTATATTTGTGAACTAAGTTGTTAACTTGTCGATGTCTGGAGCTAGACACATTTTTTTTGTTATTAAATATAAGACTCTGCACGAAGGCAATAATCATTGAATTTCGAGGGAGTTTACAAACATAAATGAATGGACACAAATTATACCCAGACTCAAAACATTAAGTTGTATATCGTACAAAGTATATTCCTGCACGGGAATTAAACCCATGACACTGGTTTGATGGGTCGATCTTATCAACATTTTTTTTGGATGGCTATTGTCGGGGCAAACGTCACCAGTTTCATCAGGGGTGATGTAAAGGTGACGGTCCCGTAACAAACCGTATTCTGTTCCCGGTATTACTGGTACCGTGTTATTGAGCTCAGTGGCCAGCATATCGTATAAACCTTTCGGGTAATATCACTCCCCGACGCCTCCCGGGGCATCGCTCTTACGCGGTCAGTCTTTCGGCGGATGACGGCCAATTCACCGGCACTCGCGGTAGCACCGCCTAAAGATGCCGGCACCAAATCATGTGGCTGCAGAAGGGTTGTTCCCACCCACGTTCTGCATGCACCCTGTGCCGCGGACTCTACCACTTCATTGACACCGACCAGCTGACCAGAAGGCCTCGAAGTTACTAAGGCTTCTTCAGCAGAACTGCCCCACGGATAATTGGTAGATATAGCTGACCTGTGGTCCCAGTTCGCGCTGTTGGCGCCGATCGCATCGTCGAGGCTGACTAAGCAGCTGAGGAGGGCTGGCCCTGTCCCTGCGCCTGCGGCAACGAAGCTGTCGATGTATATACATATGTATATTTGAAAAGATAACATCCAGCTCTAAGGAAGTAACTAGCTGGATCTTTGTTGATGAAATTTTTTATGTGTAGGTGGCGCTGCTGTTGATTTCAAGGAGAATTCCTTTTGATTTATTTGAACAGACCAACTTCTGTTGAGTCAGCTAGTATAATATAATTTTATGTTATCTCGATCCGTGTCTAATTATGTCTCTTAAATATCTCTTCCGTCGGTATGATTTGTAGTCTTATAAGTACAATAGTGAGGGACTACGACCTGTTTGTAAAAAGTCTCTTCTGCAGAAAGGCATGACTATGACAGTCATGAGCGTTGTCACCGTACAGTGTTAACCAAGGCAAGGCACTTGTTGGCTAGAACTTTAGAGGGACTTGGACGTGGAGATGCTCACCGTAATCTACCAACAGTTTTCGGCGATATAGCTAAGGCGTGAAGGCTTCTCGCATTACTACGGTATACGGAGCTTGGTTCATAGCGTGGTGGCCCTCCGGCCGGTGGTAGGCAGGTTGTCGATCGCAGTAATGTGTTATTACGTTTCCCAGGCGATAGCTGCCGGCTACTGCCCTGTTGAAGTCCTGAGCCAGTTTTTACTACTGCCTCGGGAAAGTAAGACGTGATGACAATTGTATTTTTATCCTGTCGCAATACAAGAAGAATTAACGATGTGCCAACAAGTTCTACTTTCCCTTGGGAGAAGCACAAATTGTCTTGAACCACCATCACCGGGATATTGTGATCACCAAGTCAGCTACTATCGGCGATTACAGCATGATGAGCAGTATGTCCAGCAGTAGACATGGATAGACTTATAGAAATACTAGCAACCCGCCCTCGCTTCGCTTCGGCTTCAGTCGTCTTTCCTGCGTATTTGCCGTTCTCGTAGGAATACCAGGATAAAATATAGCCTAGTTTACTCCCTAATATTATATATTTCCATTGGTGAAAGAATTTTTGGCATCGATCCAGCCGTTTTGAAGATTACCCGGAACAAACATACAGAGAGACAGACAAAAGAAATATAAAGTGTATTTTAAGCCTATGTATAGTGCACATAACCGTGTGAGCATGAAAAAAGCCCATTATTTTGACATTACAAACAGACACTCCAATTTAATTTATTGGTTAGATGCTACTAATCGAATGTAGGCGATCGAAGTCACAGGTTATCAACTCTTATAAAAAGCGATTTAATTTATTTAATCTATACCAATAAATAAAATGGGAGTGTTTGTTTGTAATGTCAAAATAATAGACTTTTTTCATACTCACACGGTTATTTGCACGACGTAGTTATACGCTTCGAGTATTTTGCTGGCGGTCCGGGTCTTGATGGTAATTGTACCCTCTAAAATGGCCTTGTATTCGAGGAAGGCATTTCTATATAGGTCCATCGTTGTGCTCACCGGTTGGTAGATGGGTGGTTCTACAATTCCCTTATCAGCGTTTGTCCTTGGTTTGAGATGTTTTGTGTTTATTTGTAGTATCAACTGTTACTCATGGACCTCTGCAATAACATAGGCATAACCAGGTCGCTGTCTACCATACGAATGCGGCTTGAACATCTGGCTTTCTCACTATTCGAACGAAGCGCAGTATCATATTGTTACTGTAGTACCAGCTATGCTATGCTAGCGTAGTACCAGTGCTTCTAATATCACTCGCAGGTGAGGGTCACTCTCAGCGGTAATATCCTATGTAACGTTGGACTTTCGGTCACGTCACATTATGCATTATGCATTAGGCTGTATGTGTTCCCTGTGCATATGGCGACAGGTGATAAAAAAAATCAAAGATGGCTGATATTTGACACTTGTCAAAGATTCTGACTTTCGATCCAGCCTCGAAATCTCGAACACGTAATTTTTTAAAATCTGCATTATCTGAGTGCAATCTGCGTTCCTTATACGAAAGATTGTTATTTATTTATGGACGGGCTTATACACCTTATGGGTGAAGCCATATTTTTTAAGAAACCGCTATAGAAAGCGCTTTCTTTCTTTTTTCTACTTTGGATATTTCTTCTTTTCGTGTATTATTCCATGGATGGGTGGATTATAAATTCTTCTTTCGCCTTTATGTCGACCAACATTCATGGAACTGCCATTTGCGATGCCGAATTTTGAAGCGTGGAATGCTTGCTGAAGTGGTTTACGTGGTTGACGCCGCATGGTATTGGAATTTAAATTGGTTTTATAGCATAAAAGGTATTCAATTAATTTTGTAATTTTCTCTCATATTGCAAACATGACCCGTAGAGTTATTTAAGCTTTTATATATGTAGTATGTTGTTTGTTGTTTTATATATGTAGTAATCTAATAAGATTACTTTATTAAATTTCAAATGTATCATAATTGCTCTCACAAGGAAAATAAAGTTATGGAAGGCTCATGTTGCATTTTCTTTAACTGTCCCCTAAGGACTCTTCCGAGAAGTTAAAGTTCAATGATTCTTGTCCGGCACTATAGAGCCTCACCTGGCACCCGATAAACTTACTTTTAGTCTACTTTATTTGGTGAAGCGCCGACCTCTTGGTATGTATAATAATTTTCTAAATTTTTAAACAACTCAAACTAACTTATTTTTATTTTTTTTAATATACCATTTGGCCCACACGACCAGGGACTTGAATTTTGAGAGCATTATAGGGCATGTCTGCAACTATATTGTAATCTTACATATTTTAAACACAACTTTGTGTACTATTGTTTTAATTGTTTATGCATATAATTTGTGCTATTTGTTTGTTTGAATCTTAACAAAACTGTTATAACATACAGGTTATTATTTTTATTATATTATTATTATTATACAGGATATAATTTGATATCTCTCAGTGATTATTATTGTTGGTGAAATGTAAGGTTATATACATGATTCACATTATATATTTGTTATTGGTATGATATTGTAATTGAATATTGGTAATAGAACTTACTTTGTAATACTTCTATAGTTTGTGATACATATTGTGAGTCATTTCTGCAATTTATTCTTAGAATATTTTACAAAAATAACTTATAAATTTATTCTCAATATTTTAATAACTTCAAATTAATTTCAACATTTAAATTATTCAACTTGAAAACATTTTTATGTTCACAATTTCATATGTAGTGAAGCTTTAATCTTTACTTTTTAATTATAACAAAGTGATCAATCACAGTTTCCATTTAAAATGTAAATAAATAGTAACATTTTGAAAGGTTGCTTTACACGATGGATAAACAAACTCAATTTCCTTGTGTTCCTGAAGTAAAAGACACCCATGTCTCTGCTGGTACCAGTACTTTGGAGAACCTCGTTGTTGTTCATAGATTAGAGTATTTGACAGAAATTCATGACACAGTTTTACAGCACAAGGATCATAGCTCTTCCACAGTCATGCCATAGTTTAATTCGTTGAATGTTTTGTTGAATGAACACATTAGGAAGAATTTACCTTCTACTACTAAATTGCCTGATTTAAAAAGGAGTAAAATTAATTATAGTGGAAAACTTGTGTTAGAGAATTTAATACTCAAATTGAAGAATATTTCTTGTTGAAAGGTTTTGATGAAAACTTTTTGGTAGGTTCTTTTTCTGATCTCATCTTCGTGGCAGGATTTAAAAGTTGCTTTGTTGAGACGTTTTGATAAAATTGATTATGACTATTTGTTGGAAGAAGAACTCCGTACACGTAACCAAAAATTTAGTGAATCTTTGCCGGAATTTATTACCGATATTATAGATATGGCTAGTCGTTTATCTTCGCCTCCTTTAGAACCTATTCTTATTCAAATAATTAAACATAACATGTTAGAAATTTATACACCTTATGTGTTAGGTAAACACATTGTTTCTATTGAACAGTTTCTTAATCTTGGAAGAGAGCTGGAAGTTTTAGTTTGTAGAACACCTTCAAAAGTGGACAAGGTTGTTAAACAGGCGAACCCTAAATTTAATGCAGCTAAAACTGACAGATTAGATTGTTTAAAATGTAGTTCCTCAGGACACACATATAGGAATTGCCCCAGCTTCCCTGGAGTAATATGTTTTAAGTGTCGCAAGGTGGGTGTTACCACTAAAAATTGTGATACCTGTAACTCAAGTGGAAAGAACTCTACCGAGTCAAAAAACGGATTAGGCCCCATCGAGCACTAATTTTTGGAGAAATTGTAAGTGTCTCGGTGTTAAAGAAATTGAGTCACAAACCTGATAACATTCAATGTAAGAAAGAGTTTACTGATTGTCTTGAACATTTAAAAGTATTTTTTAACATTTATAAAGCTGCTCCCATTTTATTCGTTAAACATGATGACACTAGACCCTTTTTAACTTTTTCAGTAGATAAACAATACTTTTCTGGATTATTGGACAGTGGTTCTACCCATTGTATTTTAGGATCAAATTCTCATATTCTTTTAGAAAGTTTAGGTTATAAAATTAGACCTGCGCCTGGTTCTGCTTCTATTGCGGATGGAACTTCACAGAAAATGGTTGGTGCAATGGAAATACCTGTAACCTGGGATAATATAACTAAATTGATTACATATCTAATAATACCGTCATTTGAACCTTCAATTATTTTAGGTTTTGATTTCTGGTTAAAATTTGGTTTGGCAAAAGATTTATGGAAAAATATAACTTTTGTTCGGAATAATGATATTCAAACTTGTGCAGTAACTTGTGCTGCTGAACTTTCTTCTTCTGAGAAACAGTCTTTGAATGAAACTATTGCTCTTTTTGAAAATATTTCTTATGAGAAGGAAGGATTTAATTTAACTAAAATATTTTACAATACAGTTTGTACACCACAAAATAACCCTGTGGAGAGATACAATAAGACTGTCGAAACATGTATTTCCTGTTTTGTTAAAATGATCATAGAACTTGGTCAAAATTTTTGCCTCATGTTCAATTAGTTTTGAATAGTTGTGTAAATCTAGCAACTGATTTCTCTCCTAATTTTCTTATGTTTGGTAGAGAACTTATAATAGACGCTTCTTTACATCATATTAGTAATTCTTTTGATAACCTCGCACAGTTTGAAGTCGGGGATAGGAATACTTATGTTCTTTCTTTAAATTCACTTAGTGATATTTATTCTAAAGTTGAATCTTTTTTGTTAAAGGCTTATAAGCGTAATGCACGTTATTATAATACGGGTCGAAAAGTCATTTCCTTTGATGTAGGTGATATTGTGTGGAGAGGAAGTTTTATTCAGTCTAATGCTCCTGCATATTTTTCGGCGAAGCTCGCTCCTAAGTTTATTAAATGTGAAATTATTGAGAAAGTTTCGGCTAATATTTATATTTTAAAAGATTTGAATAAAGGTACTTCTGGTCGCTATCATGTTAAGGATATTATTAAATACTAAACCTGTTTTGACTACATGCTTTGGATTTTGATAGTTTGGGAGAAAACGTGCCTCTGTTAGATAGATAGACTAAAAAAAGGAAGGTTTTAAATACTAACTTTTATATCAACAATGAAAACATCAGTATCGTTTCTGAAATTCGTGATTTAGGTGTAATTCTTGATTCTAAATTAAAATTTATCCCACAATATAATAACATGATCCATAAGGCTGCGAAAATGTTAGGTTTCATCAAGCGCAATACGAAAGACTTTAAGCATTGTGCTTAAAGTCTTTCGCATCTAAAATACTTTTATTTAATACATTAGTAAGAAGTGTACTTGAACTCGGAAGCGTTATATGGAATCCCAATTATACAGTTCACTCGGACAGATTAGAATCTATACAAAGATCGTTTACAAGATATTTAGCGTTTTATACCAAAGGCATTAGATCCAGATGCTCTTATAGTGAAAGGATATCTTTCTTTAAAATGTGTAACTTAAAACGACGTCGACGTATGTTAGATTTAATGTTTCTTCAGAATGTAATCAAAGGCTATTACATATGTCCGGATCTTCTTAAACGCATTTCAATAAATGTTCCCAAGCTTAATTCTCGACAAAGGAATATTCCTTTTTTCCATATTCCTAGGTGTAAAACTAATCTTGGCATAAACTCTCCTATCTCGAGACTAATGTCTACTTATAATAATTGGTGGAAAATCTTAGGGCTTGATATTTTCCACGATCATCCTACAAGATTTAAAAAAAAGTTTCTTAATTGATATCATTAGTAATATTGCTATTTTTTCATATCATTAGTACTATTGCTATTTTTCTTATAGGTTCACTTCATTGGTTTATAGTTAGAAAATATGGTTTATTTTATTTTTTATTATACATGTTTTACAAATTCTAGTCGCTAATTTTTACCCAATTTTTACCCATTACTTACATCTTACTTATAATATAAATTATTTTTCTATATAACTACATATCTTTAGATTTTTACTTAGGTACCTTCTAATTACTTCTACTCGTTATTTTTATTTATTACGTAATTAATACTTTTCTTTTATCTCTAACTTTAATTTACGCATAGTAATATATTCCTTAATGTTGTGCACGTCTGTAATTGATGTAAACACTAGTTTAAAGCCACTGGAATGTTTCTAGCATATGTTTGTGTTTATGTCGTAGATGAGCCTTATATAAATAAATAGATAAATGTAGATTTGAAGTATGAATTAATGGCACTTGAATGGAATGTATGTTAGAAAGCTTCTTTCCATTTTGTTGATCTTCATGACTCTAAAGTTAACTTAGGACATTTTAGATTTATTAGGATACTTCTCACTCCGTATATTATATCTTCAACATCAAAAGATCTTATGTAAATTTGTTTGTTTATTTTGTAAATTTGTTTGTTAAATAGGATACATAATTCTAGTTAGTCTTTTAATATCCTATTTGCGGTCTTATCTTTTGTACATTTTGTATATTTCTGTACCATTTATTTATTTGTATTGTACGAATAATTATAAGTTTTTCGGCTTTGACAAACTTATTTTCAGTTCGAAGTTTCTTTAATACTTCACTGAATTTCTCTCGGACATACCACAACTTAAGAATCTTTTTCTCGCTTCTTGGATTTTGTTTTTAGGACTGCTGCCATATTTTGTGTAGAGTTCCTCTTTTTTTTAAATGTTGTTTGTGCCCGGAAGGTTGGTGGAGTTGAGCCGATCACAACACATTTTCTGTTTTGTCTGCACCGCCTTGTTGTGTCAGCAATCCAGTTTTTCTTTTTAATGTCGTTTGTGCCCGGAAAGTTGGTGGGGTTGAGCCGATCACAACGCATTTTTTTTGTCTTGTCTGCACCGCTTTGTTGTGTCAGCAATACAGTTCTTCTTTTTAATGTTTTTTGTGTTCGGAAAGTTGGTGGAGTTGAGCCGACCACAACACATTTATATTCCTCACCGTCTTGTCGTGATGGAAATTTTGTTGGATGCGTGTGTGCTTAATCTTGCACCATGTTGCCATATTGTTATTATATCGATGGCATTGATGCCTAACCGATTGTTGAGTCGGCGGTGAAAACCTAACCGAGATCTTTTCTATCATTAGTATATGATTTGCTTTTGCTTTGAATTTTCAACGAAACTTCTTCGTTGAATATTTTGTTTTGGTTTGAAGGAATGAAGAGTCGGCGGCGAAGGAGCCTAACCGCACTTTAGTAGTTTAGTGGAATTGTTGGATACCAGAGTCAGTGGCGTTGGTTGCCTAACTGCACTTTATGGAACGAGCTTTTGTTGGGATTTAATAACTTATCGTTAATTTTTTGTTTTGTTAAGTATGAGTATTACTTTACATTTATTTTAATATTTTTTGTTGGATTGTCTTTTAGAATTTTGCATGCTTACACTTCTTCATTTGGAAGTTGGTTCGGAAGTGTTGCCCCTTAATTTCAGCTTTAATGGCGAATCTCCCTTGGGTTGTTCTATTCATTGTCCCAAGTTGTTTACTTTGAATTTTTTATGTTTCGCTTTGGTGGTTGGTTTTGAATTTTCTTGGTTGAGCAATTTCTTGAGCATAAAAGAAAGTGTTCTCCTTTCTTTTATTTTTCTAGGTCGGTATGTGATGTAACGTTGGACTTTCAGTCACGTCACATTATGCATTAGACTGTATGTGTTTTTAGGCTGTATGAAAATAAAGTTATGGAAGGCTCATGTTGCATTTTCTATAACTCTCCCCTTTGGACCCTTCCGAGAAGTTAAAGTTCAATGATTCTTGTCCGGCACTATAGAGCTTCACCTGGCGCCCGATAAACTTACTTTTAGTCTACTTTATTTGGTGAAGCGCTGACCTCTTGATATGTATAATAATTTTATAAATTTAGAAACAACTCACACTAACTCATTTTTAATTTTTTTAATATTACACCTAGTGGGATGCACTATCTCCAGATTCAGTTATCAGATCAAGTGCATTGGGATTCTGGACACTGTTTCAGGAAGACCATGGATTATAATAAGCATGTTACGATAATCCGTGAAATATTGAACGTGATAAAGGCCAGGCAAGTTACTATAATATAGGAAAGACTAAATGTGGTAAAGAACAGATAAATTGCGTTAATTAGCAACTTGCACAGGTGGTTCAAAACGTCCCTGCTGGTACGAAAATTCGAATTGAAGAGTGGTTAGAGTACTCGCTACAAGCCCAAAGGGTAACAGACCGAACATTTTGTTTTGCTTTTTTTTTTGGGGTGGGCTGCTGTCGGCGCACCTCCGCACCACTCCGTCCGGGGCGACAGAGGGGCTTAAGCACGCAATTCCCGCAACCCACCCGAAAACCACGTCGCCTTCCCGGTCACCCGGTCACGTCACCCGCGGCCTCGGCTAGGGGGGCATGAGGCGCAGGTAGTTGCGCCTACGCCGCCCCAGTCGCCGGCGGCGGATCTCCTCATCGAGGCTGCGCTCCTCGCGTAGGCGATCCGCCGCCTCCTTCTACGAGATCACTGTCTCGCAGAAAGCTGCGACCGCGTTCCAATTCCCGACGCTGTCACCCTGTGCCGCTCGATGCGGGCAGCTACCAGTGAATTAAATATGTGATGAGTATCTTTCTCACTATAGTCCATAAAATATAGCTTGATTTCTGTGACAGATGTCAACGAAACCAACGAAGTAAGTTTGAACGAGCGACATGTTTACAATTTCATTTTGTATCAAATATATTTTCATTCTTTTCGTGCCAGTTTTATTGCAACTGAATTGCAAAATATTATAAATATAAAAATATTAATATTCATGCCTAAAATGTACCTCGTAAGTACTGAAATACCCAGTAAACATTTTATACATAAATGACGCTTACGCACGTACAAGGTCATACGGGACTGAAAATAAAAAAGAGATGGGACAGTCGATATACGTAAATCGATAACCGATCTTTATTAAATTATTCATAAAACAAATAAACCCAATACAGTACCTATATAAAACTTTCAACATATTTATCACAATTAAAACAGACAGTTACATTATAAAATACATAAATTGAATTAATTAAACATTAAAAAACTACTTTTCGTCTCAGAGTAGATGATAACATTACGTACGCATTATTGTTTATAAACTAGACATATTTATTTATAAAACAGTCGTAATTGCTTGATTGATCTAACGACTGTCCCTATTTTGGCAAAAAATGATATATGTTCTAGCAGGAACGCTCCAGTGATGACGATAATAGTGACCTAGACATTGATTGTACTCCTTTTGAATAATTAAAACAGTCAAAAACACTTTTTGTTTGAATTAAATTCAAAAAGATTTTCATCGATTGTATTTTAATTATAATAGAAAATCACAATTATAAAAATAAAGAGTTTTATCGATAAAAAAACTACGAACTTTATCGTAAGCGTGACAGCACTAGGGACAACTGTCACAGAGATCATCCTATATTTTATGGACTATAGACACGTTATCACTGCGCTGCTGCATGTAAAGTGTATTGCATAGCAGCCATTTATTAACGCTATATTGGTGAGTTCGTTGCCTGGTTCCGTTTTAAAATAAGAGAGTATTAAATGATCACATATGTTAATGAACTGGGTTAGAATGTGGGGGTTGCCGTCGAATTCCGACACCATACGAAGTGACTTATAGATAGGGTCCATCTCGCTGTGATCCATAGTTTCGTCTAGTTTTCTATTACTGTCTATTAGGCTATTCCTATTCGATAAGCTAAGCGACCTCGTACGGTCTTTTATACTTCTTGGGTGAAAAATTTTGAAAGTATTTAACGTAACGCGTAAAAAAAATCACTTATAATTCACTAGTACTTATTAAACAATTAATTTATATAGTTATAATATATAAGGAGGAATTGGCTTAATTAGGTATAGGATATTACGGGGGAAAATAGGTAAATACTTAGGTAAGATATTAGGGTAATTAAGGATTTGAAAGATTCAAAGTACTTACAACATAGCAGGTTTTGATTGCCGAATCGATGTCTGGATTCACCTTGCTGGCACCTCACGTAGATTCTGGATCGCACGGGTCGATATTAGAGCCCTATCTACGATCCTACCAAGACTGCGCCAGTTATGAGCGGTGGCAGCAGAGGATGCAAAAAAACCCGATGTAGTATAACGAATTTAATATTAACTTAAAGTTACATAATTAAAATTATAATTTTCTTCTAAGGGTGACTATAACGATCGGCGATCGATCAAAAAGTAACGAGCGTTCCCATCAGTATTCGTCAATTCGTGAGTCGTCTACGTCAGGTGTTCTTGAGTCATCTTTCTCTGTAGCCACCCATGTTGAGTGTCGCAATTGATGTCACTGATATTGAGACAACGCGATGAACTAGCAATGTCCCCTGACTACGTCTGCGTAACACATTTCTTAACATTGTTCATTGTCATGGTCTACACATTAAAGATGTTTATAATAGTTCAATGGAATAGTCAAATGGACACACCACGATCAGTAAGTGCTACCAATAGCTGAGTGTGGGGGGTTTCATCTCATCATCATCATTTAGCTCGTCCATGCCCTACTGTTGGGCTCTGGCTTCCTCCACTATGGGAGGGAAATTGACGTACTACCACGCTGATCAGTTAGGGTTTTCTTTCTCGGGCTTGAGCCTTTTACACATTGGGAGGGAAATTGGTCTACTATACCACGCTAGACGAGCGGGTTTAGGATTCATTTTGAGTTTTCCTTCTCCTGCATAGTTGTAAGTCTTAGTTACCCTTAGTCGCCTTTTACGATACCGACGGGCAAGAAAAAGGGTGGTGTATTGTATTCTTACTCCGTCACCATACGGAAATCCTCATAAGATTAGTCATTACAAAAGTATAACCCGCTCGGCAAATATCAATATTCTTAGTGTTCAATAACCGCTTTAAGCCTAAACCTGTGAGAACTGGGCATAGATTAGCACAATTTTAAGGGCAGAAAAAGGATTAATAGGGCTGCAAATCCCGCGCCACCTAGAACAACATACAGCGTCTGTCAGTATCGGTGATACATTCACAAAACCTGCGCAGGCTGGTCCTAAAACGGCATAATTTTAGGGGCAGCAAGTTGATTCGAATCCCAAAATTTTAGCAGCGCAAATTTAAATTACTGAGAGGGAGTGGGTGGGTTTGGATCGTCCCCCATGGGTAACCATGGATGACCATCCAAACCCAACCAATCTGTTATTTTTCAAAGCAGTGAGGCATTGAAAAATAAATTGCTTAAGCATTTTATAATTTCTCTCAATTAGTTTTGCAGGGGTAGGCAGAAGTAATAAGTCAAGTAATAGGTATTGACGACAGTGCTGCAGTGGCAGAGCAAACCCATCGTCATCATGACAGCTCATATACAGCATCAAAATAGGAGGGAAATTTACTTTCTGTAAAACAACACCCCCAAAGTGCAAGAATCCTTGGATGTCGCAAAAATGACTAAGGGATCTAACATACACATAACATCAATGCAAGAGAAGAAAACCTCGCATATCAACATGTTTGATCAGCGTAGTTTAGTAGGTCAATTTGCCTCCTATTGTGGAGGCAGCACGAACCGAGTAGTGGGACGTACATGAGAAAATAACAGTCAGAAAGTTGCCATATTGGTCTCATATATCACATAATACATTTTTTTCATAAAACGCGCCTGTGTATATAAATTGTGATAGCTTATGTCAAATTAAATCATTTATTCTGTATAGGCCCCTTAAGGACAAGTACATACTGTCAAATTTTACAACGTTTGAACACAATACAATAATCTACCACCGGATTGGAACGCGGCCACAGACTGGGCAGATCCGGTAAGAAACTCAGCAGGCAGTCATTTTTTTTTATTTCATCTTTTAAATATACATAATTTAATGCTTCGTACAAAACATATGGTATTAGCTCCAGTGTGATGCCCTTCGAAACTGTATGTATGGATAAATTTTTAAAATTTAGTACATGACTTAAAAAAATAAAGTATTAAAGGAAGGAAGAAAACATGGCTGGACCAGGTGCCACAAGCAGCCACCGATCATGAGTTAACTACTAGAGCAGCCATCATTTTCCTCAACCAAATTAGAGGGAAGGGAGCAACCCGCCCCACATAGCTACACATCATACATCATGTACATCCCAGATCATAGTTAAGAGGAGTTAGTATAATTTCTTTAGAATTTGTCTTCTCTTGGATTGATGTTATCTGCCTCAGTCGTCTTACACAATTATTTGCGGGCATAAAAAGGATGGTGATCCTTGTGTTTTTACTCCTTGACTATAAGGGCGAAGCTCACACAATCACTATAATTTTGATTGCACTATATGCATATCCTATGCATAAGCAAATAAAATACAATATAATCACATAAACACCATATTTATATAAGGAATTTCTACAATTTAATAGTCTGTAATATTACCTCGTCTTTTGAAATAATATTTCACACTTCATCAGCAGTTTCAGACAACATTGGATGCTCTGACGCATCACTATCAAGGACACACTACATTCAGGATTGAGTTATCATAAGACCAAGAGCAATTCGGATTCACTGTATCAGGGAGCATCAATCTAGTTGAGAATAAATTGTTACTGCCTCCAGGATTTTGGTGGTATGCTTCAATGCTTATTGTACCTTCACGAGTCTTGACTGTTATGTCTTCCTTCTTATAACCTGATATTAGTAAGCTCAATTTATACTCATTACCTTCAATTGCATGTTGAGGTGTGCTGCGTTTAGTTCTATCAACTGTCGTGTCTTTCATGTTTCTTCTTAAATTGGACATATCGTTTGAAAAGCGTTTATTGAAATCAGCATTCATGTCGTCCATGCTTCTCCTTAGGTTGGACATATCGTTTGAGAATTTGTTATCGTCTAATACATTTGCGGTGAACGGCCATCGGTTGTCGTAACGCACGGGCGTGTTGTAGACTGGGTCAAGTATAGGTGGTTCCGAAGGACCATCATAGGTCGAGTGATAAAATTGTGGTGCAGCCAGAGCGCTTGCTACAAAACTGATGAATAGTAGACCAAACATGTTGTCGATATAGTTTGTAACTGAATGAAGACGAATGGCAAAAATTATTTTATATACAGCTAAAGCACGTCATATAGAGAGCATAGGTCATCGTTATCAATATTCTGTAGGAGCGAATTTCGTTGTCACTTCTCTGATCAACTTAATTACTATATTTGTGAACTAAGTTGTTAACTTGTCGATGTCTGGAGCTAGACATATTTTTATTTGTTATTAAATATAAGGCTCTGCACGAAGGCAATAATCATTGAATTTCGAGGAAGTTTACAAACATAAATGAATGGACACAAATTATACCCAGACTCAAAACATTAAGTTGTATATCGTACAAAGTATATTCCTGCACGGGAATTAAACCCATGATACTGGTTTGATGGGTTGGTCTTGTCAACATTTTTTTGGATGGCTATTGTCGAGGCCAACGTCACCAGTTCCGTCAGGGGTGATGTGAAGGCGACGAGCGGTCCCGTAACAAACCGTATTCTCTCTCTTGTGCTTATGGCCCGGTATTACTGTTAACGTGTTATTGAGCTCAGTGGCCAGCATATCGTATAAACCTTTCGGGTATCATCACTCCCCGACGCCTCCCGCGGCATCGCTCTTACGCGGTCAGTCTTTCTGCGGATGACGGCCAATTCACCGGCACTCGCGTCAGCACCGCCTAAAGACGCCGGCACCAAATCATGTTGCTGCAGAAGGGTTATTCCCACCCACCTTCTGCATGCACCCTGTGCCGCGGACTCAACCACTTCATTGACACTGACCAGCTGACCAGAAGGCCTCAAAGTTACTAAGGCTTCTTCAGCAGAATTACCCCACGGATAATTGGCAGATATAGCTGACCTGTGGTCCCAGTTCGCGCTGTTGGCACCGACCGCATCGTTGAGGCTGACTAAGCAGCCGAGGAGGGCTGGCCCTGTCCCTGCGCCTGCGGCAACGAAGTTGTCGATGTATATACATATATATCTTTGTAAAGACAACATCCAACTCTAAGGAAATAATTAGCTGGATCTTTGTTGATGAATTTTTTTATGTGTAGGTGGCGCTGCTGTCGATTTCAAGGAGAATTCCTTTTGATTTATTTGAACAGACCAACTTCTGTTAAGTCAGCTAGTATAATATAATTTTTATGTTATCTCGATCCGTGTCTAATTAAAACATCTCTTTCGTCGATATGATTTATAGTCTTATAAGTACAATAGTGAGGGGCTACGAAAAATCGTAAAAAGTCTCTTCTGCAGAAAGGCATGACTATGACAGTCACGCGCGGTGTCACCGTACAGTGTTAACCAAGGCAAGGCACTTGCTGGCTGGAACTTTAGAGGGACTTGGACGTGGAGATGCTCACCGATCTACCAACAGTTTTCGGCGGATATAGCTAAGACGTGAATGCTTCTCGCATTACTACGATATACGGAGCTTGGTTCGTAGCGTGGTGGCCCTCCGGCCGGTGGTAGGCAGATTGTCGATCGCAGTAAAGTGTTATTACGTTTCCCAGGCGATAGCTGCCGTCTACTGCCCTGTTGAAGTCCTGAGCCAGTTTTTACTACTGCCTCGGGAAAGTAAGACGTGATGACAATTGTATTTTTATCCTGTCGCAATACAAGAAGAATTAACGATGTGTCAACAAGTTCTACTTTCCCTTGGGAGAAGCACAAATTGTCTTGAACCACCATCACCGGAATATTGTGATCCAATGGAATATTGTGATCCAAGGGAAATTGACGTACTACCACGTTGATCAGTTAGGGTTTTCTTTCTCGGGCTTGAGCCTCTTACACTTTGGGAGGGAACTTGGTCTACTATACCACGCTAGACGAGCGGGTTTAGGATTCATTTCGAGTTTTCCTTCTCCTGCATAGTTGTAATGTGCACAAGATATCCCTTAGTCGTCTTTTACGATACCGACGGGCAAGAAAAAGGGTGGTGTACTGTATTCTTACTCCGTCACCATACGGAAATCCTCATAAGATTAGTCATTACAAAAGTATAACCCGCTCGGCAAATATCAATATTCTTAGTGTTCAACAACCGCTTTATGCCTAAACCTGTGAGAACTGGGCATAGATTAGCACAATTTTAAGGGCAGAAAAAGGATTAATAGGGCTGCAAATCCCGCGCCACCTAGAACAACATACAGCATCTTTCATTAACGCTGATACATTCACAAAACCTGTGCAGGCTGGTCCTAAAACAGCATAATTTTAGGGGCAGCAAGTTGATTCGAATCACAAAATTTTAGTAGCGCAAATTTAAATTACTGAGAGGGAGTGGGTGGGCTTGGATCGTCACCCATGGGTAACCATGGATGACCATCCAAACCCAACCAATCTGTTATTTTTCAAAGTCGTGAGGCATTGAAAAATAAATTGCTTAAGCATTTTATAATTTCACTCTATTAGTTTTGCAGGGGTAGGCAAAAGTAATAAGTCAAGTAATAGGCATTGACGACAGTGCTGCAGTGGCAGAGCAAACCCATCGTCATCATGACAACTCAAATACAGCATCAAAATAGGAGGGAAATTTATTTTCTGTAAAACGACACCCCCAAAGGGCAAGAGCCCTTTGATGTCGCAAAAATGACTAAGGAATGTAATTTACACATAACATCAATGCAAGAAAAGGAAAACTCGAAACATACCTTATATTAACATGTCTGATCAGCGTAGTTTAGTAGGTCAATTTGCCTCCTATTGTGGAGGCAGCACGAACCGAGTAGTGGGACGTACATGAGAAAATGACAGAAAGTTGCCATATTTGTCTCATATATCACATAATACATTTTTTCATAAAACGTGGCTGTGTATATAAATTGTGATAGCTTATGTCAAATTAAATCATTTATTCTGTATAGGCCCCTTAAGGGCAAGTACATATTGTTAAATTTCACAACGTTTGAACACAATACAATAATCTACCACCGGATCGGAACGCGGCCACAAACTGAGAAGATCCTGTAAGAAACTCAGCGGGCAGTCATTTTTTTCTTTCATCTTTTAAATATACATAATTTAATGCTTCGTACAAAACATATGGTATTAGCTCCAGTGTGATGCCCTTCGAAATTGTATGTATGTATAAATTTTTAAAATTTAGTACATGACTTAAAAAAATAAAGAATTAAAGAAAGGAAGAAAATATGGCTGGACCAGATCCCACAAGCAGCCACTACTAGAGCAGCCATCACTTTCCTCAACTAAATTAGAGGGAAGGGAGCGACTCGCCTTACATAGCTACACATCATGTACATCCCAGATCATAGTTAAGAGGAGTTAGTATAGTTTCATTAGAATTTGTCTTCTCTTGGATTGATGTTATCTGCCTCAGTCGTCTTACACAATTATTTGCGGGCTTAAATAGGATGGTGATCCTTGTGTTCTTACTCCTTGACTATAGGGGCGAAGCTCACACAATCACTATAATTTTGATTGCACTAGGATATGCATAAGCAAATAAAATACAATATAATCACGTAAACACTATATTTATATAAGGACTTTCCACAATTTAATAGTCTGTAATACTACCTCGTCTTTTGAAATAATATTTCACACTTCATCAGCAGTTTCAGACAACATTGGATGCTCAGACGCATAACTATCACTTCAAAGGACACACTATCTTCAGGATTGAGTTATCATAAGACCAAGAGCAATTCGGATTCACTGTATCAGGGAGCATCAAACTAGTTGAGAATAAATTGTGACTGCCTCCAGGATTTTGGTGGTATGCTTCAATGCTTATTGTACCTTCACGAGTCTTGACTGTTATGTCTTCCTTCTCATAACCTGATATTAGTAAGCTCAATTTATACTCATTACCTTCAATTGCATGTTGAGGTGTGGTGGGTTTAATTATATCAAGTCTCATGTCGTCCATATTTCTACTTAGATCGGACATATCGTTTGAAAAGCGTTTATTGAAATCAGCCATCATGTCGTCCATGCTTCTCCTTAGGTTGGACATATCGTTTGAGAATTTTTTATCATCGAATACATTTGCGGTGAACGGCCATCGGTTGTCGTAAGGCACAGGCATGTTGTAGACTGCGTCAGGTAAAGATGGTGCCGAAGGACCATCATAGGTCGAGTGGTAAAATTGTGGAGCAGCCAGAGCGCTTGCTACAAAAGGGATGAATAGTAGACTAAACATGTTGTCGATATAGTTTGTAACTGAATGAAAACGAATGGCGAAAATTGTTTTATATACAGCTAAAGCACGTCATATAGAGAGCATAGGTCATCGTTATCAATATTCTGTAGGAGCGAATTTCGTTGTCACTTCTATTATCAACTTAATTACTATATTTGTGAACTAAGTTGTTAACTTGTCGATGTCTGCAGCTCGACTCATTTTTTTTTTGTTATTAAATATAAGACTCTGCACGAAGACAATAATCATTGAAGTTTGAGGGAGTTTGCAAACATAAATTAATGGACACAAATTATACCCAGACTCAAAACATTAAGTTATATATCGTACAAGGTATTATCCTGCACGGGAATTAAACCCATGACACTGGTTTGATAGGTTGGTCTTGTCAACATTTTTTTTGGATGGCTATTGTCGGGGCCAACGTCACCAGTTCCGTCAGGGGTGATGTTTTTTTTTGTTTTATTGCCAACGGTGGCAAACGAGCAAGCATTGCAGTGTTATTCACCAATAGTTCATCAAGCTATTGAAGACGGTCTTCGTAAAGAAAATATAGCATTTCATACGTTCACCAGAAAAGACGAGAAATGTCCTAAAGCAGTAATCAAAGGATTACCAAAGGTAATTCATGACTTAGTACCTGAAGAACTAACGACACTAGGTTTTACTGTGGCTACTGCGTCTACGATGAAGACTCTCCTTCTACAGGAGTGTCCGCCGCTATTGGTACAGCTAGCTAGTGGCACTGACATGGCAAAATTCAATAAGATTAAATATCTCTCAAATTGTGTCATTGAAATTCAGAGATATAAGCCTAGCAAAAAGCCCGGGACACAGTGCTTCAGATGCCAAGGTTTCGGGCATGCTTCTCGGAACTGTAATCGACCAGCTCAGTGTGTCAAGTGTGCTCAACTCCATCCTACTTGGGAATGTCCCAAGAAAGACAAGGAATCACCTGCTCAATGCTGCAACTGCCAACAAGACCATCCTGCCAACTACGGTAAATGTACCGCACGATTGAAATATATCGACAGAACCGAGTCCAGACGTCAAGCACTTCGCAAGTCTTTAATTACTAAGATTCCTAATGTCACCAAGGTGATTGATTCTACATCTTGGGCTCAAATTGTAAGTGGCTCACATAAGATGCAGGTGCCAAGTTCACAGACGGTTGAAGCTGAAACTGCTCCTATGCTTAAGGCTCCAATTAAACCCCAGGAAGCAAATAAAACAAGTCTGACCATTGAAGAACTCACAAGTACGAGCACATCGCACCATCCAGTTTCTTTCGCCCAAAAAAGCCCCCAAGATCCTGAAATGGCTGAAATGCTAGATATCCTTTCAGTTATCCAATCGATGAAGCGGGAGTTCACAAAATGCAAAACTTTCATGGAGAAAGTAGTTTTAATATTAACACATTTAGGACATTATGTCTAGTGCCCACATTTTACGTATATTGTACTGGAACGCTGACGGCGTCCACAGAAAGTAGCAGGAGCTATCGGACCTAGCGGTGCGTAAACTTAATGTCGATATTATAGCACTTAGTGAGACTAGATTAACTAAGAGACTTACTCTTGATATTCCTGGTTTCACTTGTTACCGTAGGGATAGGTTCCGTGATGGTATGGGCCAAGGTGTAGCCATCATAGTTCGATCAGATTTGATTCATAACTTAATTCCCAATCCTCAAACAGTTAACCTTGAAGCTATTGGTATAAGTCTTACTTTAATAAATGGTAATATTTCTATCTTCTCAGTATACCAGTCTCCAAATCTTCCGATAATTATTAGTGACGTGGATTGTATCATGGCAACTAGCCAATCAGTTCTTGCTATGGGTGACTTTAACTCCAAACACCCGTTATGGTCACCTGGTCCAAGTAATGCCCGAGGCAGGATACTACACAAACACATGCTTAGTAATGATTTCGTTATTCATGCTCCTTGCGATGCTACTCTTGTCCATTACCGCGCAGATTTCGCACCTTCTGTCCCAGATATTGTTTTAAACAAAAACTTCACCACACCCAGCAATATTGAAACTATATCGGCTCTATCTTCTGATCATTTTCCTGTTTTAGTGCAATTTCATAGCAGACATAATCGCAATCTCACAAAAAAATTCAATTATAGCAAAGCCAATTGGGTAAAATACCGAGATTTGTTGAACCAGAATACAATACTCTCTTCAAACGCTTACAATACTGAAACTGATGTTGACAGATCCATTGCAAACATCCAACAATCTATAACAGATAGTCGCGACTCTTGTGTTCCCTTTTCAATATTTAAACCATGGAATGCTTTCTCATTACCTCGGAGAATAAAAAAATTAATCCGATACAAAAATCGTCTTCGTAGAGCTTTTGTAGATGAAAGAAACTTTTTAGTACGTAAAATATTAATTAAAAACATAAATATACTAAAGATTCAGATCAGTACTGCCATTAAGTTCTATAACGACACTGTATGGATAAATAAATTAAAAAAAGTAGATAATCCGAGCAATGATATCTGGAGAGTAGTAAAAAACTTACGAAGTGTTCCTAATACTATTCCTGCACTTAGGACAGTTTACGGTACCCTAACTACTAGCACACAGGGTCAATGCGACGCCTTAGCCGATTCTTTCTTAAATAATATGTTACTCACTCACGATTGGTCTAGTGATGAACAATCTGCAGTTGATCGGTCTTTATCTAGATTAAATGAGCACAATGTAAACTATGGCGACAAAGTAGTGTTTGTTCGTCCTAATGAGGTCAAAAAATATATCTCCAATCTGCGGATACGCAAGTCTCCAGGTATTGATGGTATTAGTAATCTACTTATTAAAAACATTCCCCATAAATGTATCATTGCACTTACAAAAATTTTTAATACCTGTCTCTCTTTAAACTACTATCCTTCAATATGGAAAAGAGCTAAAGTTATAGCGATTCATAAGCCGGGTAAGGACGCTTCTGATCCAATTAGCTACCGTCCCATCAGCCTATTACCATGTCTTAGTAAACTCTTTGAAAAAATAGTTTACCGACGCTTACTCCACTCATCCGAAAAACTATTAGTTGATGAGCAGTTTGGATTCCGCCAAGGCCACTCTACTATACAGCAACTAGCTAGAGTTGCAGAAGCTGTATCGTACAATCTTAATCTTAAACATTCTACTGGAATGTTTCTGTTGGATATTGAGAAGGCGTTCGATACAGTCTGGCATAAGGCACTTTTGCATAAACTCATATCACATAATATACCACTTCCGTTGGTTAAAATAATAAACTCTTTGTTCATTACCGTTCCCTACTGACCTAGGATGCGCAGTGGAAGGGAACACCAGGCCAGTGAGGGATACCAAATGGGTAATAACATTGGCTTGCGATTACGCAAGGCTATTTTAAGTTCTCCTAAATGATAGTACAAGAACAGATTTTAACACTTACGAGTAGATACCGCGAAGGTAGCTATAACGTAACCTAACTCAGCGTTCGGTCTGGCCAGACAAATAGAAACTAACTGAGGGGTTACTTAGCTTGTATCCAAAAGCGCGGTGATGACAACGGCCTCGTACACTTCAAGGACCCAGGCTTGCTACTCGTACACACAATTTAATGTTCACCAATATATACTTAATTCTAATTAACTCGCGTACATAAGCGGTACACAAAACAAAGGGTGGCGCGCAATATTACAAATACCACGATTTCACGGCTTTAGTCCACAAAAGACATAGCAATTACAAAATATGTGCGTACGCGACCGTTACTTCCAACGCAAGTCGATCCGCGAACAAAGCGAAAGTGAAAGAGAAAGTGGCGGCCGGCTCCGAGCCAACCGCGAACCACAAAAAACAGAACTACCCTACATGGATTTAATTATTAAACTAATATAAAAATGTTTGGTACCGAACATCTACCCGCCTCGGACAGGTCTACCTGGCCGCTAATCAATTGGTAAACGGGACAATGTTGCTACCGCTCTCTTCAGTACCGAACCGTCCACCTGAACCTCAGCAAAACGAGGCACATTATCTGCGCCATATACTAAATTTAAAATTCGGCCGCGACGCCAGCACAGTGGCGGCAAATTGGTATCTTTTATCAAAACGAGGTCACCAACTCGAGGTGGATTAGTCTTGTCAGTCCACTTAACGCGCTGCTGGAGAACATGAAGATATTCTAAGCTCCAACGCTTCCAAAAGCTTTGAGTAAGCTGTTGGACCAACTCAAACCGCGAGAGACGACTTGGTCTCACATCAACAAAGGGGTACTCAGGCAAAGCATTAAGTGGCTGACCAATCAAAAAATGACCCGGTGTGAGAACCTCCAAGTCACTCGGGTCTGAAGAGATCGGACACAACGGTCGCGAGTTCATTACGGCCTCTATCTTACAAAACACAGTTGCGAGTTCTTCAAATGTGAGTACAGACTCACCAATAACTCGTCGCAAATGTGCTTTAGCAACCTTAACTGCGGCTTCGAAAATACCACCCCAATGTGGGCATGCTGCCGGACTAAATTTCCAGGTTATACTACGACTGGTTAGTTTATTACCAATATTTGTGTGATTGCTGGCTAAAAAATCATGTACATCTTTCAAATAATTATTAGTTCCTTTAAAATTTGTGCCACAGTCCGAACGTATCAAAGAAGGCAGTCCTCTCCTTGAAACAAATCTATCAAGTGTCGCAACAAATGCCTCGGTGGAGAGGGATGACACTAATTCAAGGTGCGCCGCTTTAGTTGACAGACATACGAAGACACACAAATAGGCCTTGACTGTTTTACTATTTCGTAGAGTTGAAGTCTTAACCAAAAAAGGACCTGCAAAGTCGGTGCCTACACCGGCGAACGGCCTCGATTCTCTGACACGATCAGAAGGGAGGTCACCCATCAAAGGTTGCATGGTACTAGCCTTCAGCCTGTAACAAGGCATGCAACGAAATACCACACTGCGAATCGTTCTTCGAGCAGACAAAATCCAAAATTCTCGCTGCAATATGGCTAATAAGGCGTTACAGCCAGCGTGAGAATTTCTAATGTGACGGTCCGTCACCAACAATTGCACAAAATGACCTTGCTTGGGTAACAATATAGGATGCCGACTACCGTAGGGTAGACTAGAGTTTCTGAGGCGACCTCCAACACGTAAGATACCCGTGTTGTCCAAAAAGGGGCTCAACATACGCAAGGCTCCTGTTAGTTTAGCCTTACCAGCTTTCAAAATTTCAATCTCCCTTTCAAAATATGTATCCTGTACCACACGTATCCAATGGCAAAAGGCCTCCTGTCGTTCTTGTGGTGATAGAAAAGCCTCTAATTTTTTGTTCCGTAAGTGCTTACAGTTGTAATAGAAGCGCTTAATCCAAGCTGTTACACTTACTAATTTATCGAGGGAGCTATACCGATTCAATAAGACGTTTGGATCGAATTCACAAGCACGCCTCTCAACAGCGAGCAGTCGCAATCCAGGCAACGGGCCTACGTCCAAAACCGGCGTCAGTGGCCATTCAGACTCTGAGCGTAATAACCATTCCGGTCCCCACCAAAGGGAGTGCGTTACCAAGGCGGGGGATGTACAACCCCGAGATGCACAATCAGCTGGGTTAAGCTCACCAGGCACATGCCTCCAAATCAAGGGAGTCTCAGATTTCTGAATTTGGGAGACTCGGTTCGCTACAAATACCTCTAAGGTGTGAACTGAAGCCTTTAACCAGCACAAAACAATTTGGCTGTCAGTCCACGCGTAAGTGGTGCTAATGTTCACAGTATGACGCAACAAATTCGACACGTGATTAAGAAGACGCACAAGCAGAGTAGCCCCTGCCAATTCAAGTTTAGGGATTGTCAAAGCAGTCCGTAGGGGTGCCACCTTGCTCTTCGCCATGACCAGTGAGATCTTCACTTGGCTGTCAGAACCCACCGTACGCAAATATACACAAGTGGCGTAACCCCGTTCAGAGGCGTCCGAGAAACCATGCAGAGTTGCCTGGTACTTTCCTGGAGGAAGCATAGAACGAGGGATCGATACCTCATTGATCGCAGGAAGTGAGGATACAAATTTGGTCCAGTCTTCCATCAAAGCTCCCCGAAGAGGTTCGTCCCAGCCTAGTCCTGCCATCCAAAGCCTTTGTAAAAAGCATTTAGCCCAAAATATGACGGGACATATCCAACCATTTGGATCAAATGTTCTTGCAACCGTGGAAAGCACCAAACGCTTAGTCCAAATGCGCGGCAACTCTAAGTCAACATTGTAAGTGAATATGTCTGGGGCTGGTTTATACTGAATGCCGAGAACAGTCATCATAGCAGGGTTCTCGATATTCTCGAACAAATGCGGATCTTGCTGATGTTCATCCGGAAGTCCCTTCAAAAGCGCAGGTGAGTTGGATATCCACTTCCGTAACTCATAGCCCGCGGTGGCTAAGATGCCTATCAATTCATCCCGTAGAAGGATGGCCTCTTTCTCAGAGGGTGCACCAGTACAAATGTCATCGACATACAAATCCTCTTTCAAAATCGCGGCTGCGCGAGGAAACTTTAAGCGCTCCAGGTCCGCGAGCTCCCACAGAGACCGTATAGCCAAATAGGGGCTTGACTTTAACCCGTACGTGTTTGTATTGAGCTCATAAACAACCATGGGATCCTGGGGGCTTTCACGCCATAGAATCAACTGATACCGACGGTCATCCGGGTGAATAATCGTCTGTCTGAACATCATCCTTATGTCAGCCACAAATACAACCTGATGTCGACGAAACCGAGTGATGACGTCACAGAGATCCTTGATCAATTTAGGACCAGCATACAAACAATTGTTCAACGATACACGCGTTGAAGTTTGCGCAGAACCATCGAATACTGTACGCAATTTGCCATTTGATGCCTTAATTACAGCATGATGCGGTAGAAAGAAGTGATCCACTGTTTGCCAATCTAATTTCGACACAGACATGTGTCCCAACTCCTCATATTCACGCATAAAATCAATGTATTTCTCCTTTAGGAGAGCATCTCGAGCCATTCGGCGCTCCATAGCCAATAGTCGTTTCTCAGCAGCAGGCCGCGAGGTGCCAAGTGGTGGCCGTACGGCGAGAAACGGCAATCGAGTCATAATCTGACCAGTACGTAGGCGACTCGTATTGTTTTGGTAAAACAATTCGCACTCCTCATGCTCCGGATCAGTGCGCGGAGCCTGTGGTGGTTCTTCCACTTCCCAAAACCTCTGAACCGCATCAGAGAGAGCAGAGCCTACCATCAAGCCAATGTCAAGACGGGTATCCGTGAGGACCGGTCCCATCAGTGCAGAGCCAAATATGGTCGGGATGGCTACCATGCCTCCTGGTTGCATGACCTGAATGCTACCCAAGAATATGTTTCCCAGAACATCGGCGCCTAGCAACAAATCGACCGATCCAGGTATACCAAATTTGGGGTCTGCCAAGTTCAAACCCGACGCTAAACCAATAGCATACGGAGACAACTGCTTCTCCGGATGGGTGCCCAAAATATTGTTCATAACAATGGCTGAACACTCAAACAATGGGCTTGACGAGTTTATAGGAGAGAACGCACATAATACTTGGCCTTCAACATTGGCCACAACTGCGTTGCCAACACCTCTAGTGACATGAGGAAAATCACGCATACTTAGGCGTACCTGCCCCACCAACCAAGAAGACGCTATACACCCCTGAGAGCCTGTGTCCAGAATTGCCCGGACCACAACAGAGGCACCTGTCCGTCCCCAGACCCTTACAGAAGCAGTGGGTAGGAGTACGGTTTCAAACGGGGGTGGTGCATGACGGGGGGAGGCGCCGTGTTCCTAATGTCGTCTAGGCAGCGGGTGATTCTCATGTTCACGGGAAGCGTCATCAAAGGTAGGTACCCGCCCGTGACGATACGGGCGCGAATCGTGGTTATCACTCTTGCCACGGGCTTCCGATGACGGCGAGCATTGACCTTGTGGGCGCCTCGCTGCGGCAGAATCTACGACGCGCGGGGGTGAGCGACTAGGTCTCGAACTGCGGTTTTCATACCGGTGCCTTCGCTCATAACTACCCGTAGGTGAGCCTTGACGTTCATGTTCACGACCAATCCCATTATTATTCGCACAAAGAAGTTTCAAATGCTGGCCTCCGCAGTATGTACATGGGCGAGGATTAGGGCAATCGCGCTGGAAATGGTTTCCCAAGCAAGAAAAGCACCAACCTCGAGCCTTAGCCAAACGCCTACGCGAGGCCACGTGCAGCGCAGTAAAATCTGAGCAACTGGCAACTTTATGACTCGGGGACTTGCAATAGGTGCACTCAGGTCGCGACTGTACAGCAGCAAAACGTGGTGGGTGACGAACCTCTGGCCTTCTAAAGGCGTGATTGCGGGTCGGAGCCGATGACCGCGGCAACTGTTGACCAAATGACCTGTCAACGACCGTCATGTCTACCATCCTACACTCGTCTTCCAAAAACTTCTTAAGGTCATCAAAAGCAGGCAAGTGAGTTGCATCATCACCTCCATATTTTTGCTCGAAACGAGCCCTAAGTTCCGCAGGAAGCTTTTTCAAAACAATATGCACCAGCATATATGACCAAGTGCTCACCGGAAGGTCTAACCTTTCCAGTGCGTTGATCGCAATCATCAATGGGTTCAATAAGTCGGACCTTAAAGCCGAGACCCTAGATACCACTGGCAGACCCAAGAGCTGACCAATGTGTGTATCTGCCAGGCAACGCTTATTTTGGTAACGCTTTATGAGAAGGTTACGTGCCACTAGGTAGTTTCCATCATTGATCTCCAGGTGCTGAACTAAACCTCTCGCCTCACCTTCCAACACGGAGAACAGGTAGGCCAATTTTTGAGCGGAACCTAAGTCAGAACGCGCGTGGACTAAGCTCTCAAACAAGTTTATGAAACCTAGCCATTGGTCCAAACGACCATCAAAACGCGGCAGGTCCAAAGTGGGCAGTTTACTCAATAAGCCCGACGTAGAAGGTTTCACATCCCTAGACGCGGGAGACTCACCCCTTTTCGACGCGGAAATTTCCCTAGCACGCTGTGAGATTCGATCTGCATAATCCATGATCTGGTCATAATCCGCGTGTACCAAGTCACGATACGTTTGTGGGTAATCTTCATCAGAAATATCTAAAATTTTTGTGTTGAAGTTACGGTACACATCATCAACAAATTGTAAGCGCGTATCCAATTTGCTGTACCTATCCAGGAGAGACTCATTTCGATCAGACCTATCAACCAAGGCGGTTGCAGTCGAGAACCATCTCAACTCAGAGCGCAGCTTACCTGCCGAGTCCTTAGCGCTAGCAAAAGCAGCCATAATAATCGAATAAAATAATTAAATTCCAACAACAAAAAAAAATATATATATAATCAACTAAATAAATCAACCAATTGAAACAACAATCAAAAAATACAAATTACAAAATTGAACAACAATTAAATTATTGCGCAAAGGGAAACGTTAATATTTGTCTGTATAAGTACCATAAACAAAACGCAAAATAATATTAAACTAATTGTCTATACAGTTCAATTCATTCGTTCATTCAATCACGAGACTGCACTACTCTGTGGCACAATGTACTACGCAAATTATTTTATTACTCTGTGGCACATTAAGTAAACAATGATATTCAAAATTTCAAATGTTGCAGTGAACTTATTTATATGATATTTTTAATAACTAATAACAATAAGTACACAAATGATCAATCACACAAATATTTAATGTGTATCTTTATACACCAGACTATTTATTAAACTGGGCCGTAATACGTAAAATTCAAGTAATTATATATCGATTTATTTTTCAACACGGGCACTTGTAGATATCAATACCAAACAAAATTACTAGATTCACTAGAACCACGCTCTGCTACCAGAAAGTATGTTCATTACCGTTCCCTACTGACCTAGGATGCGCAGTGGAAGGGAACACCAGGCCAGTGAGGGATACCAAATGGGTAATAACATTGGCTTGCGATTACGCAAGGCTATTTTAAGTTCTCCTAAATGATAGTACAAGAACAGATTTTAACACTTACGAGTAGATACCGCGAAGGTAGCTATAACGTAACCTAACTCAGCGTTCGGTCTGGCCAGACAAATAGAAACTAACTGAGGGGTTACTTAGCTTGTATCCAAAAGCGCGGTGATGACAACGGCCTCGTACACTTCAAGGACCCAGGCTTGCTACTCGTACACACAATTTAATGTTCACCAATATATACTTAATTCTAATTAACTCGCGTACATAAGCGGTACACAAAACAAAGGGTGGCGCGCAATATTACAAATACCACGATTTCACGGCTTTAGTCCACAAAAGACATAGCAATTACAAAATATGTGCGTACGCGACCGTTACTTCCAACGCAAGTCGATCCGCGAACAAAGCGAAAGTGAAAGAGAAAGTGGCGGCCGGCTCCGAGCCAACCGCGAACCACAAAAAACAGAACTACCCTACATGGATTTAATTATTAAACTAATATAAAAATGTTTGGTACCGAACACTCTTACTTATCCAACCGTAGCTTTAATGTTTACCTAAAAAATCAGGTCTCTTGTACTAAATCCATCCCTGCAGGGGTCCCGCAGGGTTCGATCCTCGGTCCTTATCTGTTTTTGCTATACCTGAATGATATTCCAGTACAACCTCGAACAAGCATTGCTTGTTTCGCTGACGATACAGCTTCCTTCACGTCTTCTCATGACATTGACCTTATAATTGATCGCCTACAACTCTCAATAAATAGCCTGGTATCCTATTTTACTAAATGGAAACTGAAATTAAATGCGTCTAAAACTGAAGCCATCATGTTTACAAGAAAACGCACCTTACCTAAGCGCATGTTAAAGATCGACGGTGTGTGTATACCTTGGTTACGCTCTGTTAAATACTTGGGACTCATACTTGATACTAAGCTCAACTGGTCCGAAAATACATCGAAATTATGTTTAAAAGGTATGAAAGCCCTAAATGCACTTAATCCTGTGCTAAATAGACGTTCATGTCTAAGTAGCTATACCAAGCTTCGCATTTATACCACCCTGGTTAGACCCTGCATTACGTATGCCTGCCCTGTTTGGAGCAGCACTTGCCAAACTAACATCAAAAAAATACAAGTTATTCAAAATAAAGCCTTAAAATATGCTTATAACACGCCTCATCGTACAAATATTTATAAACTTCACCTAAGAATCGGCTTACCGAGAATTGACGTATTTATTTATAAACTTTCTGAAAAATTTTATCTCCGCAATAAGAACAAAAACCAAAATAAATTAGTTAGCAATATTTGTATATCCACTAAAAATAGTCTTCCATTTATCGATACATACAATAGATACAAGTTGCCCCATCACTTGTTTTTATAAGTGTATGAATAGATTGTTTACAACATGCGAGCCTTATCGGTCGCTTGACGCTGTTGCGCGCGTTATATCCGTCCGTATTACCAGGTGGTAGCTAGGGTGGATATCGCGCGCGCGATACGCGACTGCGGCGGTGCGCGCTTGTGTGTGTGTGACGAGTACATGACGAGCTCTTGCTGCTAGCTGTTAACCGTCGAGCGTTTCGCATCGTATGTTATATTTTCTTAATACCCACTATCGTCTTTTCTGATATAAAATTCTTTCGCATTCTCCTGTTTTTAACGTAATGCTCACCCTAAAGCTTACGTACTAATTATTTTATTATATTTATGTAAAAAATATATTAATGTTAATTAAACAACTATGTAAATTTAAGAAAGGTTCAGATATTAGTTTAAATGAGCATAATAGCTTAATAAACGTACTTACTTATTATTCGTGTACTACTAGGATTAAAAATTAACACTGGTTTGTACTATCTCAATTATTATGTATAATAAAGAAATTTTGAAATGAAATGAAAAAAAACGAGCAAGCAGCACACCTGATGGTAAGTGATCCGGCCGCACATGGACCTTTGCAATACCAGGGGCACAGCCAGGCCGCTGCCTACCGTGAAGGAAATACTCTTCTTAAACCTCGTTTAAAGAAGGACATGTCATAGCGCTCGGGAAACACAGCAGCAGGTAGTTCATTCCAGAGCTTGCACCTACGTGGGAGAAATGATCGCTGGAAACGTACAGTTGAAGACCATAAGGTTTCCAGGTGAAATGGATGAACCCTGCTACGATGTCGAGTGGTACGTTGGTAGAATGGTGACGGTTTTAACCAAGACAAACAGTTCCTCGGAGCACTCCCCGTGAAAGAGTCGGTAGAGTACACAGAGTGACCTAAAGTCTCTCCGCTGCTCCAGCGACTCCAATCTGTCCGTAAGATTGGGATCCCCGACGATTCGAACAGCCCGTCTTTGCAGGGAGTCAAGTAGGTCTAGCTGATATTTGGGTGCACCTGCCCAGAGATGTGTGCAGTACTCCACATGAGGACGAACTTGTGCTTTGTATAGCAGAAGACGCTGTTTCGGTGTGAAGTACCGCCTGGCTCTGTTCAGGACGCTCAACTTTTTACTTGCCAATTTGGCTTTGTCCTCCAAATGACTCCCAAACTGGACTTTGCTCGATATTTTGACGCCGAGAATCCCAATACTCTCAGAAATTGGGAGAGTTACTCCTTGGAATTGTGGCGCCATGACAAACGGGTCCTTCTTTGATGTAAAGGCGACGAGCGGTCCCGTAACAAACCGTATTCTCTCTCCTGTGCTTATGGCCCGGTATTACTGGTACTGTGTTACTGAGGTCAGTGGCCAGCATATCGTATAAACTTTTCGGGTATCATCATTCCCCGATGCCTTCGGGGGCATCGCTCGGTCAGTCTTTCTGCGGATGACGGACAATTCATCGACACTCGCGTTAGCACCGCTTAAAGACGCCGGCGCCAAATCATGTTTCTGCAGAGGAGTTGTTTCCGCCCACCTTCTGCATGCATCCTGTGCCGCGGACTGAATCACTACATTGACACCCACCAGAAGGCCTCGAAGGTACTAAGGCCTCTTCTATAATTATAATTGGCAGATATGGCTGAGCTGTGGTCCCAGTTCGCGCTGTTGGCGCCGACCGCATCGCCGAGGCTGACTAAGTCGCCCACGAGAGTTGGCCCTGTCCCTGCGCCTGCGGCAACGAAGCTGTCGATATATATATATATATATATGTATATATAACTAGCTAGACCTATGTTGATGAAATTTTTTATGTGTAGGTGGCGCTGCTGTCGATTTCAAGGAGAATTCCTTTTATCTTATTTGAACAGACCAACGTCTGTTGGGTCAGCTAGTATAATATAAGAGGGACTACGACCTGTTTGTAAAAAGTCTCTTCTGCAGAAAGGCATGACTATGACAGTCACGCGCGGTGTCACCGTACAGTGTTAACCAAGGCAAGGCACTTGCTGCCTGGAACTTTAGAGGGACTTGGACGTGGAGATGCTCACCGTAATCTACCAACAGTTTTCGGCGGATATAGCTGAGGCGTGAATGCTTCTCGCATTACTACGATATACGGAGCTTGGTTCGTAGCGTGGAGGCCCTCCGGCCGGTGGTAGGCAGATTGTCGATCGCAGTAAGGTGGTTTTACGTTTCCCAGGCGATAGCTGCCGTCTACTGCCCTGGTGAAGTCCTGAGCCAATTTTTACTACTGCCTCGGGAAAGTAAGACGTGATGACAATTGTATTTTTATCCTGTTGCAATACAAGAAGAGTTAACGATGTGTCAACAAGTTCTACTTTCCCTTGGGAGAAGCACAAATTGTCTTGAACCACCATCACCAGGATATTGTGATTACCAAGTCAGCTACTATCGGCGATTACAGCATGATGAGAAATATGTCCAGCAGTAGACATGGATAGACTTATGGATATACTAGCAACCAGCCCTCGCTTCACTTCGGCTTCAATCGTCTTTTCTGTGTAGTTCCCGTTCCCGTGGGAATACCAGGATAAAATATAGCCTAGTTTACTCCCTGATTTTATAGCTTTCCATTGGTGAAAGAATTTTTGACATCGGTCCAGCCGTTTTGAAGATTACCCGGAACAAACAGACAGACAGTTAAAAAAATATTAAGTGTATTTTAAGCATATATATAGTGCAAATAACAGTGTGAGCATGACAAAAGCCCATTATTTTGACATTACAAACAGACACTCTAATTTTATTTATTGGTATAGATATTAACTATCTGTGGCGGGGAGATCGAAGTCATAGGTTATCAAAACTCTTATAAGAAGCGATTTAATTCATAATATAATCAATATTTAAGGAAAATGGAATAAAATGTTGGTCATAGATTATCTATATCTATACCAATAAATAAAATTGGAGTGTCTCTTTGTAATGTCAAAATAATAGGCTTTTTTCATGCTCACACGGTTATTGGCACGACACCTATGCTTAAAATACAGATTAAAAAATTTTTGTCTGTCTGTCTGTCTGTTTGTTCCGGGTAATCTTCAAAACGGCTGGACCGATTTCAAAAAATCTTTCACCAATGGAAAGTTATAATATCAGGGAGTAAACTAAGCTATATTTTATCTCGATATTCCCATGTCAACGAGAACTACGCGGGTAAAACTACTAAAACCGAAGCGAAGCGAAGTGAGGGCGGGTTACTAGTCTATAATATAATTAATATTTAAGGAAAATAGAATAAAATGTTTGTCATAGGTTATCTATAATTTAATTAATATTTAAGGAAAATGGAATAAAATGTTTATCATAGGTTATCTATAATATAATTAATATTTAAGGAAAATAGAATAAAATGTTTATCATAGGTTATCTATAATTTAATTAATATTTAAGGAAAATGGAATAAAATGTTTATCATAGGTTATCTATAATATAATTAATATTTAAGGAAAATAGAATAAAATGTTTGTCATAGGTTATCACTGTAGTTAATGTTTGTTTCCTGGAGTATCAGCAGGGGGGGCATGGGAACTAACGCGATTGCTTTTAGGATGGACTGCTTTCGGTTATGTTTTTGTTTGAAGAGCGGGCAATATAATAATTATTTACATTTAATTTTTTAAAATAAGCTCATAGAGTCTCGGTAAAATTAAAATATTTATTTTATAGTCTTACTATTAATTATAATCGTAGTCAAAGCTCTCGGCAAGGGTCCTCAGAATGCTGTTTTGACTGTCCCTCATTCTCCTAAGCAGTTTTGGAATTCTTTTGCGTATAAGTGCAAAGAATCCGCCGCTCCGGGCTTGCGCAAGCATTTCCGAAGCGCTGCACTAACGAGGCAGTCTCCTAAAGACGTTATTGTATTGAACGTGAGCGACATTTAGTAATCTTTTTAAATAACTGATCCACAGATTGCACATATACAGACTCTGGTAGTAGGGGTCAAACAATGCAATTTGCACTGGGCCTGAGCACCGCAAAATCCTGTGGGATAGCACATTGCTGTTATTGATGTCCTGTGTATTACTGAGCATAATATGTTGGAGACCGATCACACTGTTGTACACATAACTAATTATTCCCTTGCATCACAATATTGCAGAAATACGCGAAGAGGGGGTTCGTGCATTTTTGTGAATGACGAACACCGTTATAAAATAATTAAGTTAAAGCAATACTACACCGCTTATATTTTAGAGTGCTGTGCTATACAACTAATAGATCATAATGTCATAATTGTATGTATTTATAGATCGCTAAAATGTAATAACGATATTCTAGGCTCTTTCTTTTACAATTATGAACAAATTTTGAATAAATATTGTAATAATAATAAGATGAAAGTGGTGGTGGTAAGGGTAAATATTGTAATAATAATAAGTTATATGTGGAGACTTTAATATTGATATGATCAAAATTACCAGATCATCAAATAAATTTAAAAATCTTAAAGCATGAAACAAGGTGTGCATGAACCCACGCGAATAGATAGTAGTGGTACATGCATTGATAACATAATTTGTAATATAAAGGGTAGCAAATGCGAAATCTTAGACCTAGCATTATCTGATCACACAGCTCAAATAATTAAATTCCCTGTTAATAAGACGTACTATTTCTCACTAGTTTTCTTTTAAAAGGGATTTTTCGGCAGAAAAAATAGTATTTTAAAGAATCTTGCAGTCTCAATTTCAGTCAGGCCGACCACTGACGACAAGTCACATCTTTTTTTTTTCTTTTTATTGCCAACGGTGGCAAACGAGCAAGCAGCACACCTGATGGTAAGTGAAACTGCTGCACATGGACCTTTGCAATACCAGGGGCACAGCAAGGCCGTTGCCTACCGTGAAGGAAATACTCTTCTTAAACCTCGTTTAAAGAAGGATATGTCATAGCGCTCGGGAAACACAGCAGCAGGTAGTTCATTCCAGAGCTTGCACGTACGTGGGAGAAATGATCGCTGGAAATGTACAGTTGAAGACCATAACGTTACCAGGTGAAATGGATGAACCCTGCTACGATGTCGAGTGGTACGTTGGTAGAATGGTGACGGTGGTACCAAGTCAAACAGTTCCTCGGAGCACTCTTTGTGAAAGAGTCGGTGGAGTACACAGAGTGACCCAAAGTCTCTCCGCTGCTCCAGCGACTCCAATCCGTCCGTAAGATTGGGATCCCCGACGATTCGAACAGCCCTTCTTTGCAGGGAGTCAAGTGGGTCTAGCTGATATTTGGGCGCACCTGCCCAGAGATGTGAGCAGTACTCCACATGAGGACGAACTTGTGCTTTGTATAGCAGAAGACGCTGTTTCGGTGTGAAGTACCGCCTGGCTCTGTTCAGGACGCCCAACTTTTTGCTTGCCAATTTGACTTTGTCCTCCAAATGACTCCCAAACTGGACTTTGCTCGATATTTTGACGCCGAGAATCCCAATACTCTCAGAAATTGGGAGAGTTACTCCTTGGTACTGTGGCGCCATGACAAACGGGTCCTTCTTTGCAGTGAATGCGCAAACTTGTGTCTTTGTGGGGTTGAACTGGACTAGGTTCCGTTCACCCCATTCCGAGGCCCGCCCCAGAGAGCGCTCGACTTCAGACAAAAGTTGAACCCTTCTTTCCTGAGTACTCCGAGGGATATTCCGTTGCTCAGTGTACCGCTCATCACCCATACTGTCATCCGCATAGCAACGCATACTCTCGATAGAGAGCATGTCATTGATATGCAGGATAAACAACGTCGGGGAGAGCACCGAGCCTTGTGGTACACCAGCATTAATGGTCATGGTATAGGAGCAGGAGCCATCTACGACGAATTTTATACTCCGACCATCCGAAAAGCTGGCGATCCAATTACAGAGTCCCTCGGGGATTCCGTAAGATGGTAGCTTCGATAGAAGTGCCCTGTGCCAGACCCTATCGAACGCCTTTGCGATATGTAGGCTGAACGCCAGCGCCTCACCCTTGCCCTCCAAGGCCTCTGCCCAACGGTGTGTGAGGTACACAAGAAGATCACCAGCCGACCGACCATGACGAAAGCCGTATTGGCGATCACTGATAAGCTGGCGATCCTCAAGGTACTGCAGAAGCTGGCGGTTTATAACCTTCTCCATTATCTTGGAGAGCAAGGATGTTATCGCAATTGGCCTGTAATTCGATGGGTCAGACCTGTCTCCCTTTTTAGGGATCGGGTGGACATGGGCTACCTTTCATGAAGACAGAACCCTATTAGTAGCGTAGAAAAGTCGGTATAGGCGCGTGAGGATGGGAGTCAATTCAGGGGCGCACGTCTTTAGTACCACTGCAGGGATGCCATCCGGCCCACTCGACTTATGGACATCTAAAAGCTGCAGCTCCCGCCTAACCACTCGCTGCGTGATACGGATTTCGGGCAGTGAGCTTTCACACCGTGGGATGGTAGGTGGTGTGGCAGCTCCGGCATCCAAAGTCGAGTTACAGGCAAAGAATTGACCTAGAAGATCGGCCTTCTCCTTTGCGCTGTGGGCCAGACTACCATCATGTTTCTGCAGTGGTGGGAGATTGGGCTGGCAGAAGTTACCTTGGGCAGCCTTGGCGAGCGACCAGAATGCACGACTCCCAGCGGGATAGCTTTGCAATCGCTCGCCAATTCTGGCAACATGTTCCACCTTGGCTCTGGCAATAGCTTTCTTACTAGATCTGGAAGCGACATCTGCTCCGGTGGTCGGCCCAACAACGAGGTGACGTGGGTAGGGGTGGGTTATGGGCCCGCGCGCCGTCCTTTCATCGCTCCGGACGGACTGGACCGCGCGTGCGCTTACCATAGCCCACCCATTAAAAAAAAAACAAAAAATGAAGAGTCTCAGTTTCAGTGATGTTTATAATAGTATAGATGCAAATAAGGCATTTATAGTCCATAAAATATAGCATGATCTCTGTGACAGTTGTCCCTAGTGCTGTCACGCTTACGATAAAGTCCGTAGGTTTTTATTGATAAAACTCTTAATTTTTAAAATTGTGATTTTCTATTATAATTAAAATACAATCAATGAAAATCTTTTTGAATTAATTTCAAACAAAAACTGTTTTTTGATTGTTTTAATTATTCAAAAGGAGTACAATCAAGGTCTAGATCACTATTATCGTCATCACTGGAGCGTTCCTGCTAGAACATTTACCATTTTTTGCCAAAATAGATCAATCGATCAAGTACGACTATTTTATGAATAAATATGTTTAGTTTATTGACAATGATGCGTACATAATATTATCATTTACTCTGAGACGAAAAGTAGTTTTTATTGTTTAATTAATTCAATTTATGTATTTTACAATATAACTGACTGTTCTAATTGTAAAAAATATGTTGCAAGTTTTATATAGGTTGGGGTTTATTTCTTTTATGAATAATTTAATAAAGATCGGTTATCGATTTACGTATATCGACTGTCCCATCTCTTTTTATTTTCAGTCCAGTATGACGTTGTACGTGCGTAAGCGTCATTTATCTATAAAATGTTTACTAGGTATTTCAGTACTTACGAGGTACATTTTGGGCATGAATATTAATATTTTTATATTTATAATATATTGCATTTCAGTTGCAATAAAACTGGCATGAAAAGAATGAATATATATCTAATACAAAATGAAATTGTAAACATGTCGCTCGTTCAAACTTACTTCGTTGGTTTCGTTGACATCTGTCACAGAGATTAAGCTATATTTTATGGACTATAATGAATTTATTGACATTTACAAACTCTTTTATAATCTATGCTTTCCTATTAAAAGTATTAAATTTCAAACTACAAGACGACAAAAATGGATAGCCACAGGAATTAGACTATGCTGTAAACGTAAACGCGAGAAGCTATGGCTTTATAGACGTCATCCAAGCCAAACTAATAAAATATTATTTACTACATATTCGAAACGCTTAAAACAAATTATTAAATTGACAAAGAAGGCTCAAAATAACTATTTTATTTAATAATGCAAATAATAAAATCAAGGCTATTTGAAGTGTTATAAATTCAAATAAAAACAACTATCCAGGGGATTGTCCCTCAGAAATAATTATAGATAATAAGCGTATAGACGATCCACAGAAGCTTGTCGAACTATTTAATAATTTCTTTATAGACCAAATACAACCACTACCTATGCCTTTACCTACAATAAGCAATCTTCATGCATATGAATTCATTGAGTCAAATACATAGTTCTTATTTCTATTTCCTACTACTCCTTTGGATGTATGCAGAATTATTGGCAGTTTGAAAAATACTGAAAGTACCGGTCATGATGGCATTGCAACGAAGGTAATTAAAATACAGCTAACGAAATTTCACCAATTCTTAGTTACATTATCAATCTATGTATAGAAAATGGAGTATTACCGGATAATTTGAAAGTCTCTATTATAAAACCATTGCATAAAAAGGGAGATGCAAAGCAATTAAAAAATTATAGACTAATTGCGTTATTATCAGTATTTTCTAAAATAATAGAAAAAGTTATCTATAAAAATATATATTCTTTTTTTAGAGAAAAATCATATTCTAACCGATGAACAATATGGTTTTAGAAAGTTTAGAAACATTAATAGAATCATTAATGACATAATTACAAATATGGATAGAAAAATACCCTCCACATTATTATTGATGGATATGTCTAACGCGTTCGATTATGTGGATCCCAGAATTCTTCTCAATAAATTTATCAAAATTTGATATTAGAGGCAACGCTTTAAAACTAATTGAGCCATATCTAACTATACTATTTCCATTTCTTTATTTTCTCGATGACAGTTCTAATTTGATAGTTGTAGTGTTGTGACCAAATAAGTAATGATATCGATCGCATATATGTTTTGAACAAAGACAAATTCAACAAAAACATTCAAATATATTTTTTCAAGCTGGGAACACTGAATGACCCACCGCCATTTTGTATTTGCTTTAATCTGTCACTCGCAACAAGACGGTCGTGCTATATGGTCACTACATTTCTGTTCGCTGAGTTTTTTCACATTATCCATACGTTACGTTGTGTATTTTGTGTTCCTCCGTGTTGATTGCCGATCGACCGATCCTCGGCCTCTGCGCCCCCGGCGCATGGTCGGGACCTTGGGGAAGCCTGATGGTATCGCTCCCCTCTGAGTCCGCCCGGGAGCTGCCACCCTTATGTAGGGGGCGCTTCCTGTCCCTTGTCGGGGGACGGGCCTCCTCCCCCTCCCTTCTTACATCTAGGGCCGCTGTCAGAGCCCTCGCCGCATGATGCGGCTCGGACTCCTCGGCGGCCTCCTCCTCTTTCTCGTCCCCCTTGTCACCGGACCCCGCTATCATCTCCGGACGACCTGCCTACTCCTAAACTGGACAGCCCTGCAGCACCTACGCCACCCTCGTCCCTATCCACAACGTCGGCGCTCCGCCGGCCCTTCTCGGCAGACCCCCCTACTCAGGATTACGGTTTAGGCCTTCCGGGTCTGGCCGCTCGCGAGCGACCGACCCGTCACGCCCCCAGGCCGTGACGCAACCGTCCCTGGCGACGGAATGCCATGAGGCACATCCGCCCCATTGGCCCCGGGTCAGATCCGCCGTGCGCTCTGCCACCAGAGCCGCACGTGGAGACCCCCTCCTGCCGGAATCTTGGCCGTCCAAATGGATGCGTGACGTCCAAATGGACGTTTCCAGGGAGCACCACGAGGAGGTGCTCCGGCCTCGCCCCCCGTTAATGCTGGCTACTATTAGTAGTAACCTGAAGAATCAGTTTTCTGTTCAGTAGCCTACTAAAAAGAAAACCCATTCTTCAGGTTGTATGACAGACACACAAATAATGAGGATCGCCACTTGAATCTACATACCAACTAAAAGCACAGGGCAACCAGGACCACAGCTTGGCAGCTGCCTCATCATCATCGCAGCCCACATATGTCCCACTGTTGGGCTCGGGTCTCCTCCACTATGGGAGGGAAATTGACCCATTATTCCATGCTGGTCAGACATGTTGGTATAGGGTTTTATTTCGAGTTTTCCTTCTCTTGCACAGATGTTATGTGCATTTTATATCCCATAGTCGTCTTGTACGACATCCACGGGCAAGATAGGGAGTGGTGAATTGTATTCTTACTCCGTCACCACACGGAATAAGCCTACAGTGTAGAAAGTGCTATTCTTAAATCTCGTTTAAAAAGGTGTTTAAGTTAAAGCGCCTGCATGAAAATATATCGCAAGAAGTCACCGTACATACTTCGGGTACTACAATTAGTCAAGGATGTAATTTTAATTTTTCATTCACTCATTGTCCCTAATGTGCTTTACTTATTCAGTTGCAATATACTCAATGGAACTTACAAAGTTTTTTTATTTTAATATTACAAACTTGTCCGTGTGTTGACGGAGTAAGATGTGCGTGTGGTGACGGAGTAAGAATACAATTCACCACTCCCATCTTGCCCGTGGATGTCGTAAAAGACGACTATGGGATATGATACGCACACAGCATCTGTGCAAGAGAAGGAAAACTCGAAATAAAACCCTATACCAACACGTCTGACCAGCGTGGAATAGTAGGTCAATTTCCCTCCCATAGTGGAGGAGGCCTGAGCCCAACAGTGGGAGGTGTATGGGTTGAGGTGATGATGATGATTATAAACTTAAAAACCCCAACAGAATGACATCTCATAGCGCTCGGGAAACTCAGCGGCAGGTAATTCTAGATGCTTCTTTTTTGTTGCTGTTAATGGTAAAAAAGCAAACAGCACATCTGTTGGTATGTGCTGGTTCCCCTCGCGTATCTTTGCTAGGTCGCTGCCTATATTTTATTAGATATAATAAGAGATACCTACGTAATATGGTTTATTTATGAAATTGAAATAATATTATTATGATTGCGACTAAAAGTGACACGATGTATAAACTGTTATAGGTATTGAATATTTTAAAAGACAAATACATAATAATAATAAAATAATTAAAGATAAAGAATGAAAAAAGATGTATTATCGTAATGAATGATATAGTTTTGTTATAATTTAAACTGTTTGATAATAAAAGGCGATTACAAAATTCCTACACAAGTAGGTAACCGCATAAATATCTAACAAGGAGACACTCGGACGTGTGGGTCGAGGATTTCCATGATTTTTGGTTGAGGTGGTAGAAGGACCCGAGGGTATCACAACTACCAGATATCAGGGTCAACTGGGCTCTCATTAAAAAGATATTAAGGGTTAAAGTTGGAAGGCTAATTTATGTACTAGAAAAATTCTAAGTTGAACTGCAAGCTAATGGTAGCCTAGTGGTAATGCGCTCGACTGCGGGATCTACGGTCTCGGGTTCAAGCCTCGAAGACTTATTTTTTTTTCAATTATCACAATATTGTGTAAAATTTGGTTTTTCATAATTTTACGTAGAATTATAAATTATTTTGCTTTTTTTCATGATCTCCTCCTTTTCTCGCTCTCTCCCATGTATCAACTCTTCAATATGAAAATTGAGGTGTTACGGAACGAAAATAAATAATTATAAAATTGTGAAAAATCAAAATTTATATTTATCGTATAAATGTACATTTTTCATACATTCTTATCATCCTTACAAATTTTTGGATGGAATTCCTCGTAAAAGCACACAAAACAGTCATTGTCTGCACCGGCTACATTTTATCGCTGCGTGAATCCCCTCCGAGAATGAGCGGAAAAAACGAGATTGTGAAAAAAGGAAAATAATTTATAATTTTGTGTAAAATTATGAAAAAGAAACTAATTCAACCGAATATAGTGATAATTAAAAAAAAAAAACAAACCGTCAGGTCTCGAACCCGAGACCATAGAATTCGCAGGCGAGCGACTTTACTACAAAGCTGCCACGAGCTTACGATCTATTTGCAAATCTCTCTATTAACTACGAGTAACTTACATCCAACTTTGACGCTTAAAATCTTTTTAACGAGGACCCAGTTGACCCTAATATCTGGTAGTTGTGATACCCTCGGACCCCCTCTACCACCCCACCAAAAATCATGGAAATCGTCGACCCACACGTGTGAGTGTCTCCTGCAAGTTAATTTAAAGAAATTTTTATGATATACGTCGACGGCTTCGTTAAATCTTACAGTCTTTATACAGATTAATCCATTTAGCTACGGATAATAAATAATACACAAAATAATCACATACAAATTTTATTTATTTAAGTAACACATAATATTTCACTGGAATTTTGGCGGGGACATGAAAATATCTAGGACTCGTCTCTTTCATTACGTAGGTACTTATAGTATTGTTGAATAATTTTGTTAGTATTTTATTTAATTTTATACAAGGAAAGTACTACAGTCCGGTGAATATTATATAACAGTAGTTTTAGTTTATATGTATTTTCATGTTTTGTTAAAATGACCACGGGAATTTAATTTTGTTGTGAGCGCTCATTTAATGGGTCCCTTACAGGTATTAGGAACAAGCTACTTAATACTCAGAATTGAAATCACGATCCATGGTCAGGAATAAACATTATTAAAAAACGGCTTTCACCTGGTCTTTGATTTTTAATCAGCCCCAGTCGATATTGATTACCCTGTTCTTGCCATATTCTTCAAAGGACATGATATCTTCAAGTTTGATTGTTTATAAGACCAAGTACAATTTGGATATACGTTATCAGGCAGATCTTCAATTAGTGCTAACCCACGGGGTCCTTCAATTATCATTTTCCCTTCACCTGCCTTAACAACGATCTCATTATCCTTAAATCCTGTCATTAAAAGGTTCCTTTTGTATTCATTGCCTTCAATGAAACGTTGAGATGCAATACCGGGCTTGAATAGCTCCCTATTGGGCTATATTTAATTTGGGAGTTGCTGTGATATTCCATGGATCTGTAATCTTGAGGTGCGGCCAGAGTGCACGCCACAAACCCGATGAGCAAAAGACCAAACATGTTTCTTTGACAGTTTCTAATTCTCTGATGAATTTTATGCGGTAATCGTTTTATAGTCTGATAATTAGATCATAGTTCACTGTTATCAACGTTGTTATCAATTTTTAATAAATATTATTCTATATACATATAGATATTTAAATAAAAATCTTATTTTGACCTCAAATTGTGTAATCTTAAAAAACTTTGTCAAGAGGTTTATCCTTATTTATTGTTTACGTTTTCGTATCTATATTGATATTATAAAGAGGAAAGATTTGTATTTTTATTTATTTATAGGGAAACTGAAAGTAAAATGGTATATTTAAGGAAAAACTATTCGTAATCAACCAAATATAGCTTTAGTATACAAACTTTTATATAACATACTATACTAGTTGTACAATATCGGTACAAGATTCCAAAGAACGCAGTGATATTAAATAACACACAGTACCTCAGAGCGAGACCTTTATTAATTTAAAAACTTGCATTCCTATACATTTTTGTGCAATGAAACCATATCGCGATTTAATTTCGATCCTAGCGCCATCCATCGACTTAATTGTAAACATTTCTATAATAGGTGGCATTGGGATCGTATACATTCTAAACATTCCGCCCACCAAAGGGATTATTATCCCTTTAGTACTATGATGCAAATTTTATAATTCATCATAAAATCAACAACAGCAAAGGACTGTATAATATTTTTATACTATGGTAACGAAACAAATACAAATTTATCTATTAAAACATAAAAACAAATTTTGGAAGTACATAAAGTGCATAAGTCTTGATTTTAAACAAAAAAGTGTAAACGGTGACAGTGTAAACGCTCCAAATAACGAAACGAGTATAATATTATAACATTTTGTTAAATAAATATAAATTCTAACAACTTAAAACAAAAAAAAGAAGAAAAAGAGAATGAACATTTGAGAGATTTACTTAGTAACAGGAAGCAAGCATAACTTTGAAGTTGGACGCTTTATAGTGGAACCCTTGCAACTTATGGTGACCACCCGCGTTAAATGATCCTTACCCGGGTGCAGTTGGGTTATTTTCCCGTACAGCCATTTAGCTGGAGGTAAGTTATCTTCCTTTACTAAAACTATATCCCCTACCTTGAAATCAGGAATTCGAGCAGCCCATTTCTGTCTTTGAAAGAAATGTGTTAAATATTCCTGCTTCCATCTACGCCAGAATTGTTGCACCATACGTTGTACCAATTGCCAGCGCCGTAGCGGGCTAACTGTAGCATTTTCATAATCGTATTCAGGTGGCACAACCAATGGATGGCCAACTAGGAAGTGACCAGGAGTCAAAGGCGTTGGATCCTGAGGGTCACTACTGTTTTGAGACAAGGGTCTTGAATTTAAGCATGCCTCAATTTGAGACAACACAGTGCCCATTTCTTCAAACGTGAGAGTGGAGTCGCCCACAATGCGTTTCAGATGGTGCTTTACACTTTTTATCCTTGCTTCCCACAGTCCACCAAAGTTTGGAGCGTGGGGAGGGATAAAGTGCCATTCGGTTTGAGAGTTTGCAAGAGAAGCTACAATGTCTTTAAACATTGAGCTTTCCTGAGCAAATAGTGCCTGGAGCTCCCTGGCAGCACCTACAAAATTAGTAGCGTTGTCACTCCAGATGTGACGGCAATGACCACGTCTGGAGACAAATCGTCTGAATGCTGCCAAAAAACCTTCTGCTGTTAGGTCTGAAACGGCTTCAATGTGTACGGCACGTGTAGCCATGCACACAAACAAGCAGATATATCCTTTATAGGACCGTTGTCCGCGACCTTTAGATACTCGCATATTAATTGGACCTGCATAATCTACGCCAGCGTTGAGAAATGGTTTACTTGGGGTCACCCTGCAAGCTGGAAGGTCCCCCATCATCTGTTGTTTCGTGGTAGCAGCATGCCGTATACACCTCACACAACTACGTATGTGTGCTCGAGCTATATTTTTCACCCGGCTGATCCAGTACCTGGTACGTATAAAATTAAGTACCAGCTGCTGTCCCCCATGAAAGGTCCTATCGTGAGCGTCGGCTACAATTAACTTCGCTAGGCTTGATTGATGCGGGACAACAACTGGGTGCTTTGTATCATCAGGTAGTAAAGAGTTACGGAGCCTACTACCCACGCGTAATATTTCATTTTTATCCATAAAAATATTTAATTTATATAATGGACTTTTCTTGTTCAATTGTGTGTTACCCTTCAGGGCTACAATTTCGGCGTGAAACCATTGCTGCTGAGTTTGTCTAATACATTGGTCTAACGCTTCACGGATTTCCGCCGCGGAAAGGTAAGGTGTGAATTTATTAGTTTTGCGACGTTTTGCTGACTGCAAGAACCTTTTGCAGTACGCAATTACTCTAATCAGCTTTCTAAGCGATGAGAACCTTGACCCCAAGTTAACATCAAAATCTGATATTAGGTTGAGTGTATGGACCTTAGTAGCCTTTATCTCTTCGCGAGTATGAATTCCTCTAGGTCTTGTATATATTATAGGATCACTTCTTAACCAATCTGGTCCCTGTTTCCAAAGATTACTGCTAAGTAACGCAGCTGAAGATGCCCCACGAGAAGCGATATCCGCTGGATTGTCCTTTGACTGGACATGAGCCCATTGGGTATTGTCCAATAAACCAAGTATTTCTGAAGTGCGGTTGGCTACATAAGTTTTCCATCGACTAGGATGATCGTTCAACCAAGCCAAGACAACAGATGAGTCAGTCCAAGCGTGAATGTCTCCCTTTGGTATATTCATAACTTCAGCTACTTCGGTTAATAATTTTGCCACTAAAACCGAGCCACACAATTCTAGGCGAGGAATAGATAATTGCTTGATTGGAGCTACTTTTGTTTTGGCGGTCAAAAGGTGGGAGTGTATTTTGCCATTTGGATCGATAATTCGACAATACACTACAGCCGCATAAGCTGTATTCGAGGCATCGCTAAATCCATGTAGTTCTATGGCAAGGTTTCGTTCCGTTTGGCCTATCCATCTAGGAATGTGAAAGTCTATTAGTCTTTCCAGTTCTTCACGGTAATATCTCCATTCTTGTAGGAGTTCCGGTGGCAAGTCCTCATCCCAACCTATGCCAGCAATCCATAATTTTTGGATAAAAACCTTCGAGGTTATTATACACGGTGCTATCCATCCCAAAGGATCGTAAAGCCTCGATATTTCTGATATTACCGTTCTTTTTGTTTCAGGTGCAGCTGGAGGTGACATTCTTACGGAGTAATCAAATTCATCGGTGTTTCTGTTCCAGGTAAGTCCTAAAATCTTTGTTACTTTGTCCATTTTTATTTCTAAATCCTTACCCGAATTTTCCTTTAATTCTTCCAATAAGTGCATTTTATTGCTTGTCCATTTTTGTAGCTGAAAACCTCCCTTTTTTAATAAACTATTTATTTCTGTATAAATTTTTACTACTTCTGTTTCAGATTGGCAGCCAGTTATCAAGTCATCCATATAAAAGTCCGTAATAACTCTATCAGCAGCCAATGGATAATTCTTACCTTCATCGCACGCAAGTTGATGCAATGACTTGACTGCTAAATAAGGAGCGCACGACGTACCAAAGGTTACAGTCAGAAGTCGGAAATCTTCAATTTCTTTGGTAGGATCCTCTCTCCAAACAATCCTTTGGAAGTCAGTATCTGAACGCGCAACTTTGATTTGCCGGTACATTTTTATAATATCTGCTGCCAAACAGATTGGATGTTGCCGCCATCTCATGACAATGTGTCGTAAATCTGCCTGGAGAGTGGGCCCTACCCTTAAGGTGTCATTTAAGGAAACCCCGTTCGTTCCCTTACATGAAGCATCATACACCACTCTTACTTTAGTGGTCAGTTTATCTTGTCTCACCACTGCGTGGTGTGGCAAATAGACCGCATCACTTCTGTTAATGTTTGACTCATCAACTATTTTCTCCAGATGACCTAGCAATAAATATTCATTCATTACATCAGTATATTGTTGTTTCAATTGACTATCCCTAGCCAACTTCCTTTCTAGACCCAACAGTCTTTTAATCGCTATGGGTTTTGAATGGCCATATTTACAAGGCGGATCCTCCGAACGAAAAGGCAATTTCACTACGTATCGTCCTTCTTCATCCCTTTCCGTTGTGTTCATGTAGAACTCCTCACAAGCCTGTTCTTCCGGCGTGAAAGGTCCTTTTAGTAATACAGGTTCGGCATCCAGTTCCCACAATCGTTTTAGCATTTCATTTTCATCTATTTGAGTATGCGTGCATATTATCGTATTATGTGAATTGAATGTACTTTTTGCTTTAGCAACATGGCCTGACACAATCCACCCCAAATGAGTATCTTGGGCGACCGGAGAGCCCCTAGGACTCTTGACCAATCCTACCTTTAATATGTGACAATATGTTTCTGCTCCCAACAAAATATCAATTTTGTTGGGCAAATTGAACATTGGGTCGGCTAACTTCATACTGTGAATTTCAGGCCACTCCTGAATTTCCAATTTTGTATCCGGCATAACTGACGTCAGAGTGCTTAATACATGCGCAGTTACTTCTATGGTGAAAGAAGGGTCATGTAATGATTTTATATTGATATTAACCACATGTCTACAGACAACATCACCATGACCCCCTCCAATCCCAGTAATCGTAGTTTTGGATGCTACTTTCTTTAAACGAAGTAATTGCGCAGCTGACTCAGTTATAAACGACGCTTGTGATCCTTGATCCAACAATGCTCTCAAAATTTGAGAGGACCCATCTTGTGATTCGACCTTTATGAGGGCCGTGGCTAACAGGACTTGACCCTGAGCTCGTTCATTCACAAAATGAGCTGCTACATTTGTACTTATACCATGTGGACTCGACTCTGAAGCAACTTCATGTGACGTGGCAGCCTCTATTGGTGCGACCACGGCACTAGTTGCACTGGCGTTCTTTGGATGTAGCAACGTATGATGCTTTCGCTGGCAAATACGGCATTTTGAAAGAACACGACATATTTTAGAAGTGTGATGAGTCCCTAAGCAATTGAAACATACGCCCAAAGTTTGAGCAATAGCTCGGCGCTCGTCAATACTTTCTTTGGAAAACTTCTTACAGTTAACTAATTTGTGATTATCAGAACAATGCGGACATGAAACATTAATGGCGCTATGCAATACCTTGGTGTGAGATGTAGAAGATGTAAATTTTGATTTATGTTTGGGTTCGACGAACTCCAAAGCCCGAAAACGTGTCTCCAAAAACTCGCGAAATTGTTTAAAAGAAGGCAGATCGTCGGAGGATTGACTAACATGCAGTTCCCACTGCTTCCTAGATTCTATGTCCAACTTCAAACTTATTACGTATATAATAATTACATCCCACGAGCTAACGTCAATACCAAGATTGTTAAGCTCGTGTAAACAATCGCTAGTTACATCAAGAAGATCTTTTAATGCATTTGACGATTCAACCACTATGTTCCGTTGACTAAATAACCTTTTTAGAATACAAGTAGACATAAATTTCTTATTGTTAAATCTGTGTTCTAACATTTCCCAACACTTTTTATAATTAATATCAGTTATAGGAACATGTCTTATTAACTGTTCTGTTTCACCTGACAGTTGCGTCTTTAAATAGTGAAGACGTTGTACGTCATCTAGCTTTTTATTGTTGTGAACTAAAGAAATAAATAAATCCCGAAACGATGACCACTCGGTATATTTTCCGCTAAAAGTAGGTAAAACTATTTTTGGTAATCTTACGACATTATCAGGTGAAACATCACAAATTTCTTTCTCGGAACTATGAGATTTTAATTTAGACAGGGCATTCTTAAGTTCTACTTTGCACATTAGATAACTTTCATATACACTTTCGTAGATGTCCTCTTGGAAATAGTCAACTAATTCTTCTCCCTCACACTCGCCTACAATTCCTTCGTACTTGGTAGAAAAGTTCTTGAATTGGTTCTCCAACATTTCCAGCCGCGTATCGACATAATTATAGGTGATACGTTCCTTTGGGGACTTCTTAAAGTTAACAAGACTTTTCTCAATCTGCCCTTTTATATCCTTCAACTTTCTAAGTTCCTTTTCCATATTGTATTCTACCAAGTCTTTCTTGTGTATTATAAGTGTAGCTAAGCAGTATTTTTCTAAGTGTCGTCAAGAGTAAATCACGCAGCGTGATTTTTCAAAGTGTTTTTGCACTTGTATGCTGCTCAAAAATCGGGCATAGGTTCCCCGTCTCGTCGTTTTTATCGAAACTATTCTAAGTCCCAGACAGTAAACTAATCGAACCCTTCAAATTTTACAAGTCCATGCATTCACTTTACTTTTTCTAAGTCCCCGTAATTTAGCACTAACAAATTACTTTAAATTGTACTCACAGTAACTCCGTCCACAGTTTATTTCCTTACACCACTAGCGCCACCTTGTATTAATTAACCACTACTCTTGATCCTTAAAAATGCGCTTCGACTCGAATGGACCATGTACAATATCGGTACAAGATTCCAAAGAACGCAGTGATATTAAATAACACACAGTACCTCAGAGCGAGACCTTTATTAATTTAAAAACTTGCATTCCTATACATTTTTGTGCAATGAAACCATATCGCGATTTAATTTCGATCCTAGCGCCATCCATCGACTTAATTGTAAACATTTCTATAATAGGTGGCATTGGGATCGTATACATTCTAAACACTAGTAATCAATCTACAATAGTTATAAATCACAATTTAATCAAATCAAAGAATTCGAAGATGATTACTAAAATACCCAATTTAATATGTAGAATGTAAGAATAAGCATTCAAAATTGATGATAGCCGCTCTTTATGTGAATTTTAAGGTCTTCACGTGAATAATTTTAACGAATGAAATACCACCCTTAACTTTTTTTATTACTATTTTTTAATCTAAACATCAGTTTTAGTACTAATAATTAAGAGTGTAGTCGTCTTTCGTATTTATTACGTTACTAGCAGTGCCCTGCAGTTTTACCCGCATATTTCCCCTTCCAATGGGAATATCGGGATAAATTATAGCCTATGTGTTATTCTGATATGTAAGCTGTATTATTGTGATTTAAATCAATTTCATCAAAATCCATTCAGTAGTTTTTGCGTGAAAGAGCAACAAACATCCTCACAAACCTTCGCGTTTATAATATTACTAGGATTAAATGGGTTTGTATTAATTATTATTCCAATATTTAGGGCATATCAATAGTTACTACTTATAAATAATAGGTATTTTGGACCACAATGTACTTACGGTGTGGCGACCGTGGAGCAGCGGGGTAGGGAGCGGTGCGTTAAAATCTTGACGCGAACGTCCCTGAGCGAGTGGCAGCCGCACTTAGAAGCGTAAATAAACAGTACACTGAGATATGGAGGTAACAGCGAAGCAAGCGAAGGTAAACTCGAAATGAGACCCTATACCTACAGACATGACCAGCTTGGTATAGCAGGTCAAATTCCCTTCCACAATGGAGGAGGCCTGAGCCCAACAGTGGGACGTTTATGGGCTAGCTAGTAGTAGTGGGACTGGCGCGCGGGACTCGTCCCCACTTCGCCCTGTTCTCGTAACAGCCCTGCTTACAACATTGCTGCTGAGTTGCTTTCCTTTCACGTTGTGACAGCAGCCATCTTCAGGATGACATCATGACCGGTGAGTCAATCCATTCTGCTATTTCCCAAATCAATCCAAACCAATCAGGGTTTCGTCCCAAGCATAGTACTACTACTGCACTTCTTGATGTAGTTAGTGATATATTGGAAGACAGAGATCAAGGTATGGCAACACTGCTTGTTCTGCTTGATTATTCGCGCGCTTTCGATAGTATCAATATTTCACTCCTTCTCTCAAAGCTTTCTTTCTATGGATGTAATGCTGAGACTATCCAATGGTTTCACAGTTATTTATCAAATCGATCCCAATGTGTAAGTTAAGAGCAAAGATGGTAACAATATGACATCTCTTCCCAGACTAATTAACAGAGGCGTTCCTCAGGGTTCCGTCCTTGGACCGCTCCTCTTTATTCTGTACACATGTGATATCACTAATTGTTTAGTTTACTCGAAATATAATCTTTATGCTGACGATCTCCAACTGTATCACTCTTTTTATCCACAAAAGATAGAACAAAGATAGAAGATGTGACCTCGAGAGGATTTCAAAATGGTCAGAAAGAAATTGCTTAAGGTTGAAACCCTGATAAAAGTAAATTTATCATTGCCGGTAGCAGAAACATTAAAAAAATGTCAAAGTGTGGACATTAAAATTAATGGTCATCCAATTGCACAAGTGCAAGAAGCGCGTAATTTGGGGGTTATATTTGATGGACACTTGCGGTTTGAAACTCATGTACTCGATGCGATACGAAATCGCTTTTATAGGGGCGTAGCTCACACAATCACTATAATTTTGATTGCACTAGGATATGCATAAGCAAATAAAATACAATATAATCACATAAACACCATATTTATGTAAGGAATTTCTACAATTTAATAGTCTGTAATATTACCTCGTCTTTTGAAATAATATTTCACACTTCATCAGCAGTTTCAGACAACATTGGATGCCCTGACGCATCACTATCACTTCAAAGGACACACTATCTCCAGGATTGAGTTATCATAAGACCAAGAGCAATTCGGATTTACTGTATCAGGGAGCATCAATCCAGTTGAGAATAAATTGTTACTGCCTCCAGGATTTTGGTGGTATGCTTCAATGCTTATTGTACCTTCACGAGTTTTGTCTGTTATGTCTTCCTTCTCATAACCTGATATTCGTAAGCTCAATTTATACTGATTACCTTCATTTGTATGTTGAGGTGTGCCGGGTTTAATTATATCAAGTCTCATGTCGTCCATGTTTCTTCTTTGATCGGACATATCGTTTGAAAAGCGTTTATTGAAATCAGCCGCCATCTCGTCGATGCTTCTTATTAGGTTGGATATGTCCACGTCCATGTTTGAAAATTTGTTTTGGTCGAATTCATTTGCGCTGAACGGCCATTGGCTGTCGTCAGATTCGAGCATTTGGTGGACTGAGTCCGGTATAGATGGTTTCAGAAGACCATCATAGGTCGAATGGTAAAATTGTGGAGCAGCCAGAGCGCTTGCCACAAAACCGAGGAGCAGTAGACCAAATATGTTGTCGATATAGTTTGTAACTGAATGAAGACGAATGGCGAAAATTGTTTTATATATAACTAAAGCACGTCATATAGAGAGCATAAGTCATCGTTATCAATATTCTGTAGGAGCGAATTTCGTTGGGGGGCGCGGCCGGAGCACCTCCTCGTGGTGCTCCCTGGTAACGTCCATTTGGACGTCATACGTCCATTTGGACGGCCAAGATTCCGGCAGGTGGGGGTCTCCGCGTGCGGCTCTGGTGGCAGAGCACGGCGGATCTGACCCGGGGCCAATGGGGCGGATGTGCCTCATGGCACTCCGTTGCCAGGGACGGTTGCGTCACGGCCCAGGGGCGTGACGGGTCGGTCGCTCGCGAGCGGCCAGACCCGGAAGGCCCAAACCGTAATCCTGAGCAGGGGGGGTCAGGACCGGGGGTCTTCGGACCGCGGGGAAGAAAACCCCTATAAAAAATTACCCCTAATCCTAAGTTTGGCCACTCGGCGAGGGGATGAATGGTTGGTGGGTTAAAAAGCGCGCGAGCGTCCAGCCGTTAGAGTGGTAGTCAAGGCAAGACTTAAAAACGTCCAACAATATGGCAGAAGTGTATACGAGTATGACTTCACCAGAGGGTCCCGGCCAAGCCGGGGAATCCCTTGCTGTGCCGGTGCTTGCGCGCGACGTCCACTTGGAGTCGCGCCCAAGTCCCGGCACAGTCAGTCCCCAGTCGTATGGGTGGGGGACAACTACTGCCCTTACTGCCGAGAGCCCGGCACAACATCCTGAGGCTCACCGGGGGGAGGGGAAAGAGGAGGTGAAAGGGAGAGAAGAGGTGGAGAACAAAAAGGCTAAGCAGAAGAAGGGGAAGAGGAAGCCGAAGCGTACCGCCCAGGCGCGAGCCCGCATTCTGGCTGCAAGGTCGAAGGCGTGGCGGGAGCGGCAGAAGGCGGCCGGTATGGCTGAGGGCGACGAGGGTGGCAGCACTGCTGCTGCAGAGCCGTCGCAGGACGAGGGCGGCGAGGCCGCAGGACCGTCCACGGTGAGACAAGGCGGAGGGAGCGACTCCGAAGAGTGGAGCGACTCCGACCGGTACAGCTCGGAATCGAAGCTGTTGAGCGACGAGGGTAGCACTGCTGCAGAGCCGTCGCGAGACGAGGGCGGCAGTGCTGCAGGGCCGTCGGAGGAGGAGGCGTTCATGGCCTCGGAGATGTCGGCGGACGAGGGCGGCAATGCCACAGAGCCGTCCGCCGACGAAAGTTGCACCGACCGGATGCAGGTCGGCCAGAGCAGGGACGAGGGCGGGGGATGCGCCGCAGGTACGTCCGCTAGGAGTAGGATAGGGACGATAGGCGGGCCGTCAGTTGAGGAGCTCGCGGATAGGCCGTCGTCGTCGAGGATGCAGGCTGCGGAGAGGACCACAACACCGGTGGGTGCCAGGAAGGAGAGGGAGGAGGCCCTCCCCCCGAGCGTCCGGAAGCGCCCCCTCAAGGGGGGCAGCTCGAACACCGACTCGGAGGGGAGTACCACCATGCCTCCTCCCAAGGTCCCGACCATGCCCCGTGGGCGCAGAGGTCGCGGATCGGCGGTGGCGGCGAGGCCAGGGACCCTCGGCCCGGCCGGCCACGGTGGCGAGGTGGCGGCCCTACAGGCCGCGAACGCCCGCCTTAGCGAGGAGGTCTCCGGCTTGCGGGAACGCAACCGCAAGCTGGAGACGGAGCTATCGGCGGTGCGACGGGAGAACCGCGGGTTGGCCAAGGAGATGGCCGACCTGCGGGCCCAGTTCGCGCGCCTGGCGCCGGCCACGCCACCGGTGCCGGCCTCGCCACCGAGGCGGGCTGCGCCGGGGAGGGCGGGCGCGTCGTCGGCGTCCGTGGTGCCGGCTGCGCCCGTCGCGGCTGCTGCGCCGGCTGCGCCCGTCGCGGCTGCTGCGCCGGCTGCGCCCATCGCGGCTGCTGCGCCGGCTGCGCCCGTCGCGGCCTCGGCGCTTCCACCCCTCGTCGTGGTCCCTCCGCCGCCTCGTGGCCGCGGGAGACCGCGGAAGGGGGAGGAGCCGCCGCCCGACGAGGTGCACGGCGTGTCGGAGTCGGCGGTACGCGTCATCCTAGCCCGAGTAGGGGTGATGGTGGATGCGCGTATCGCCGCCGTAGCGGCCAGGCTCCCGCCTGAGCCGCCCCTCCGACCGCCGCTCGCCGCGGACAAGGCGAGGTGGCCGCAAGCGTCAGCTCCCACCCCGCTGCCCTGTCAGGGTGGCCGCGTGGTGAGCTACGCTGCGGCCGCGGCCGGGCCCAAGGGGGCCAAGAAAGCCGGCAAGGTGCCGGCTCCCGCCAAGGCCGGGCCGCGGCCGGCGCCAGCGGCTGCACCGCAGGCGCCGGCCAGCGCACCCGCGACCGCTCCTGCTGCGCTCAGCGCTGCTGCCAGGCTCGAACAGGGCTGGCAGGTGGCTGAGCGGAGCAGGAAGGCACGCGGCCAGAAGCGGAGAGCGGCGGCCAAGAGTGCCGCCGTGGCTGCCGCTCCCCAGGCGGGAGCCGGCAGAAAGGGGAAGAAAAGGTCGCGCAGGGGCCTCAAGTCGCCGAAGACGGCCGCGGTGGTCATCACCGTGCTGCCTGAGGCGGCTGAGAGGGGCCTCAACTATGAGGCCGTCCTAAAACGCGCCCGGCGGGAGCTGGACGTCTCCGGTATCGGGGGCGTCGAGGCGAGGACCCGCAAGGCCCGGACAGGGGCTCGAATACTCGAGTTCCCTGGGGCCGAGGGCGCGAAGACGGCCGATAGTTTGGCCACGATGTTGAGGGGGCTGTTCGGGCCGGAGGATGGTGTCCGAATCGCCAGGCCTGTCAAGTGCGCAGAGATGCGCCTGACGGGCTTGGACGATTCCGTGACGGTGGAGGACGTCCGGGAGGCCATTATGGCGCGTACCGGATGTGCCTCGGACACCGTCCGGATTGGCACCATCCGCACTGGTCCGGGCGGCGTTGGTGCTGCCTGGGTGCAGTGGCCGGTGGAGTCGGTCAAGCAATTGGCCGACTCAGGCAGGCTCCTCGTGGGCTGGAGCTCGGCGCGGGTAACCGTGCTAGAGCCCCGGCCCGCGAGGTGTTACAAATGCATGGCGGTCGGGCATACCCGACCGACATGCAAAAACTGCTTTGACTGCAGCGGGCTATGTTTCCGTTGCGGTCAGACCGGACACCAGGCGGCATCGTGCTCTGCGGTGCCCCACTGCCCCGCGTGTGCGGCAGGCAATAGGCCTGCCAAACACCGCATGGGCTCTGGGGACTGCAGACCCCCGGCATCGGCCCCGAAGGGGCGGGACGGCCCATCGACCGGGCCAGTCCCCGCTCCGAGCGCGGCCCGATCGCCCGTCAGCGCGGAGGAGGTGACGATGGATACGGACCGTTAATGGACCCCGTATCCATTCGTCTCCTCCAGGCCAACCTCAACCACACCGCCGGTGCGCAGGACGTGTTCCTGCAAGCCATGGCGGAGTGGTTGATAGGAGTAGCCGTAGCCGCGGAGCCGTACGTGGTGCCCGACCGGCCTAACTGGTTGGGTAGCACCGATGGCACCGTGGCAATCGTCGCCTCCACGTCGTGGCCTTCGTCGCCTCTGACCCTTAGGGACAGGGGCGTCGGATACGTCGCGGCGGACTGGGGGGAGATTACGCTCCTCGGAGTCTATCTCTCCCCTAACTGGAGTGTGACCGATTTCGAGGCCTCCCTCACCATCATGGAGGCCTCGTTACGGCGAATGGCACCGCGCCAGGTCTTCGTCTTGGGGGACTTCAACGCCAAGTCCGTGGCGTGGGGGTCTCCCCGGACGAACGACCGAGGACGGGCGATCGAGGAGTGGGCGGCGGCACTGGGCCTCTGTTTGCTGAACAGGGGCTCGGTGCATACGTGCGTGCGACAACGGGGCGGGTCGATAGTGGACCTTTCGTTCGCTAGCCCCGAGGTCGCCGCACGCGTGGGGAGCTGGCGCGTCGTGGAGGAGGTGGAGACCTTGTCGGACCACCGGTATATCCGGATGGAGGTCTCCCCGGTAATCCCGACGCCCAGCAGGGGTCACGGGGCGGATGGACGTCCTGCGTTCCCGCGATGGGCTGTGGGTCGCTTAGACCGGGACCAGCTGGCGGAGACAGCCATCGTTTACTCGTGGCTGTCCTCTGCCAACCAGTCGGACGGGGTGGACGCCGAGGCTGGCCGCATCCGCAGTGCGTTGACGCAGATCTGCGATGCGGCCATGCCCCGGGTACGGCGTCCGCCCCCGAGGAGGGCGGTCCACTGGTGGTCCCGGGAGCTGGCGGATCTCCGGGCCGCGTGCATTCGCGCCCGGAGGGCCTACACCCGCAGCCGGCGGCGGCAACGCGACGCGGAGCGGGAGGCCTTGCTGTATGAGGGCTACCGCAATGCGCGGTCGGCCTTCAGGCTGGCCGTCCGCTCCGCCAAGGACGTCAGTCGGCAGGAGATGCTGGACGGTCTCGATCGTGACCCCTGGGGACGCCCCTATCGCGCGGTGCTGAATAAGCTCCGCGCGCGGGGCCTTCCCCTCACCGAGACTCTCCAGCCCAGCCTTCTCACCCGGGTCATCGAGGACCTGTTCCCGCGGCGGGCGGAACACACGCCCCCGGTCATGGCTCCGCCAGACACTGACCGGGAGGCCGACGACGACAGTGTTCCGCCCATCACGGAACCCGAGATGGGAGTGGCGGTGGCGCGCATGTGCGCAAAGTCCACCGCCCCCGGGCCCGACGGTGTTCCAAACCGCGTGTTGGGCCTGGTCCTCGACCACCTGGGTCCCCGCCTCAGGGAGCTGTTCGACGCGTGTTTAGCGTCCGGACGGTTCCCTGGGTGCTGGAAGGAGGGAAGGCTGGTGCTCCTGCCGAAGCCGGGACGGTCTCCGGGGTCGCCTTCGGCCTACAGGCCTATCGTGCTGCTCGATGACACGGGCAAGCTACTGGAGAGGGTGGTAGCTGCCCGCATCGAGCGGCACCTCGTCGGCACGGGGCCCGATCTGTCGGACGCCCAGTTTGGGTTTAGGAGGGGTCGTTCGACGATCGCGGCTCTGTTGCGCCTGAGGGCCGTGGCGACTGAGGCCGTCACCGGTGGGGGAGTGCTGTTGGCGGTGTCCCTAGACATCGCCAACGCATTCAATAGTCTGCCATTCAGCTGCATCAGGGAGGCGCTCCGGTATCACGGAGTGCCAGCTTACCTGAGGCGGCTAGTGGCAGACTATTTGGTGGGGCGCAGCGTCCTCTGTACCAACCGAGCAGGGGACGTTGTGCGAACGCCCATGACGTGCGGTGTCCCACAGGGGTCGGTCCTCGGACCCACCCTGTGGAACATCGGCTACGACTGGGCGTTGCGGGGGAGCCTCCCGCCCGGGCTGGGCGTGATTTGTTACGCCGACGACACGCTCGTCACAGCCCGCGGTGGGACGCTAGAAGAGGCGGTAAGCCTGGCGACCTATGGCACCGAAGAGGTCGTCAGGCGGATCGAGGCGCTGGGGTTGAGGGTCGCCCTGGACAAGACGGAGGCCCTCTTGTTCCATGGGCGCCTTATGAGCCCTCCCATCGGCGTCTCGATCACCGTCCGATCGGTTGACATCAGCATCCGGGCCCATATGAGGTACTTGGGCCTGGTGCTCGACGGGCAATGGTGGTTCCGGGAGCATTTCCGCAGGCTCGCTCCGCGGCTCGTCGGCGCGGCGTCCGCCCTATCGTGGCTAATGCCGAACGTGGGCGGACCGAGCGCTACGTGCCGACGGCTGTACACGGGGGTCATCCGGTCGATGGCGCTGTACGGCGCACCGGTGTGGGCGGGGTCCTTGACCGTCCGACTTAGGGCCCTTCTGTGGCGACCACAGAGGGTCATGGCGGTCAGGGCCATCCGCGGATACCGCACGGTTGCGACGGAGGCAGCGTGCCTATTGGCCGGGACTCCCCCGTGGGACCTGGAGGCGGAAATGCTCGCCGAGTTGTATCGGCGGGTGTCGGGGGTGCGCGGGGAGGGCGGTGTGATCTCGTTAAGGGATCTCACTGCCTGGCGTGTCGACGCCCGCCGAGACGTCATTGCCCGTTGGGCAGTCCGGCTGGAGAGGCCTCGGTTCGGGGTGCGAACCGTGGAGGCCTTCCGGCCGGTGCTGATGCAGTGGTTGGAGAGGCGGCACGGGGTGCTCTCCTTCCGACTAGTGCAGGTGTTGACGGGGCACGGGAGCTTCGCCAAATACCTGCACAGGGTCGTGAGGAGGGAGAGTACACCGACCTGCCACCACTGCGATTGCGACGAGGACACGGCGCGCCACACGCTCGAGGCCTGCGCGGCTTGGGCAGTGCAGCGCCGTGAACTCGTCGCAATCATCGGTGCCGACCTGACGCTGCCGGCCATCGCTAGGGCGATGGTCGACAGCGTCAGGAACTGGGACGCGGTCGCAGCCTTCTGCGAGACTGTGATCTCGCAGAAGGAGGCGGCGGATCGTCTGCGCGTGGAGCGCAGCCTCGATGAGGAGATCCGCCGCCGGCGACTGGGGCGGCGCAGGCGCAACTATCTGCGCCTCATGCCGCCCTAGCCGAGGCCGCGGGTGACGTGACCGGGGATTAGTCCGTCACCCGCCGAGAGGCCAACCGCGTGAGGAAAGACCGACGTCCTCCTCGAGGGGGGGACGTCGGTCGATGGGAGGGTACCCCGCGTAGGGGGTATTCCGTCGGGCCGACCACTGACGACAAGTAAACCTGCTCCGGTGGTCGGCCCAATGACGAAGGCGAGGTGGTTTTCGGGTGGGTTGCGGGAGTTGCGTGCTTAAGCCCCTCTGTCGCCCCGGACGGAGTGGTGCGGAGGCGCGCCGACCGCGACCCACCCAAAAAAAAAAAAAAAAAAAAAAAAAAAAGGAGCGAATTTCGTTGTCACTTCTCTTATCATCTTAATTACTATATTTGTGAACTAAGTTGTTAACTTGTCGATGTCTGGAGCTAGACACATTTTTTTTTGTTATTTAATATAAGACTCTGCACGAAGGCAATAATCATTGAATTTCGAGGGAGTTTACAAACATAAATGAATGGACACAAATTATACGCAGACTCAAAACATTAAGTTGTATATCGTACAAAGTATATTCCTGCACGGGAATTAAACCCATGACACTGGTATGATTGGTCGGTCTTATCAACATTTTTTATGGATGGCTATTGTCTGGGATAACGTCACCAGTTTCGTCAGGGGTGATGTAAAGGTGACGAGCGGTCCCGTAACAAACCGTATTCTCTTTCCTGTGCTTATGGCCCGGTATTACTGGTATCGTGTTATTGAGCTCAGTGGCCAGCATATCGTATAAACCTTTCGGGTAATATCACTCCCGACGCCTCCCGGGGCATCGCTCTTACGCGGTCAGTCTTTCTGCGGATGACGGCCAATTCACCGGCACTCGCGTCAGCACCGCTTAAAGACGCCGGTACCAAATCATGTTGCTGCAGAAGGGTTGCTCCCACCCACCTTCTGCATGCACCCTGTGCCGCGGACTCAACCACTTCATTGACACCGACCAGCTGACCAGAAGGCCTCGAAGTTACTAAGGCTTCTTCAGCAGAACTGCCCCACGGATAATTGGTAGATATAGCTGACCTGTGGTCCCAGTTCGCGCTGTTGGCGCCGATCGCATCGTCGAGGCTGACTAAGCAGCCGAGGAGGGCTGGCCCTGTCCCTGCGCCTGCGGCAACGAAGCTGTCGATGTATATACATATATATATTTGAAAAGACAGCATCCAGCTCTAAGGAAGTAACTAGCTGGATCTTTGTTGATGAAATTTTTTATGTGTAGGTGGCGCTGCTGTCGATTTCAAGGAGAATTCCTTTTATCTTATTTGAACAGACCAACGTCTGTTGGGTCAGCTAGTATAATATAAGAGGGACTACGACCTGTTTGTAAAAAGTCTCTTCTGCAGAAAGGCATGACTATGACAGTCACGCGCGGTGTCACCGTACAGTGTTAACCAAGGCAAGGCACTTGCTGCCTGGAACTTTAGAGGGACTTGGACGTGGAGATGCTCACCGTAATCTACCAACAGTTTTCGGCGGATATAGCTAAGGCGTGAATGCTTCTCGCATTACTACGATATACGGAGCTTGGTTCGTAGCGTGGTGGCCCTCCGGCCGGTGGTAGGCAGATTGTCGATCGCAGTAAGATGTTATTACGTTTCCCAGGCGATAGCTGCTGTCTACTGCCCTGTTGAAGTCCTGAGCCAGTTTTTACTACTGCCTCGGGAAAGTAAGACGTGATGACAATTGTATTTTTATCCTGTTGCAATACAAGAAGAGTTAACGATGTGTCAACAAGTTCTACTTTCCCTTGGGAGAAGCACAAATTGTCTTGAAGCACCATCACCAGGATATTGTGATCATCAAGTCAGCTACTATCGGCGATTACAGCATGATGAGCAGTATGTCCAGCAGTAGACATGGATAGACTTATAGAAATACTAGCAACCCGCCCTCGCTTCGCTTCGGCTTCAGTCGTCTTTCCTGCGTATTTGCCGTTCCCGTAGGAATACCAGGATAAAATATAGCCTAGTTTACTCCCTGATATTATAGCTTTCCATTGGTGAAAGAATTTTTGGCATCGGTCCAGCCGTTTTGAAGATTACCCGGAACAAACATACAGAGAGATAGACAAAAAAAATATAAAGTGTATTTTAAGCCTATGTATAGTGCAAATAACCGTGTGAGCATGAAAAAAGCCCATTATTTTGACTTTACAAGCAGACACTCCAATTTAATTTATTGGTTAGATGCTACTAATCGAATGTAGGCGATCGAAGTCACAGGTTATCAACTCTTATAAAAAGCGATTTAATTTATTTAATCTATACCAATAAATAAAATTGGAGTGTCTGTTTGTAATGTCAAAATAATAGACTTTTTTCATACTCGCACGGTTATTTGCACGACGACACCTATGCCTAAAATAGCAATTAAAAAATTTTTGTCTGTCTGTTTGTTCCGGGTAATCTTCCAAACGGCTGGCCCGATTTCAAAAATACTTTCACCAATGGAAAGCTATAATATCAGGGCGTAAACTAGGCTATATTTTATCCCGGTATTCCCACGGGAACGGGAACTACGCGGGTAAAACAACTATAACCTATAACCGAAGCGAAGCGAGGGCGGGTTGCTAGTGTATAATATAATTAATATTTAAGGAAAACTGTTTTAAGGAAAATGGAATAAAATGTTTGTCATAGGTTATCACTGTACCTACTGTTTGTTTCCTGGAGTATCAGCAGGGGGGCATGAGAACCAACGCGATCGCTTTTAGTCTGGACTGCTTTCGGTTAGGTTTTTGTTTGAAGAGCGGGCGATATAATAACTACTTACATTTAATTTTTGAAAATAAACCCTCAGCGTCTCGGTAAAATTAAAATATTTATTTTCTAGTCTTAGCATTAATCATAATCGTAGTCAAAGCTCTCGGGAAGGGTCCTCAGAATGCTGTTTTAACTGTCCCTTATCCTCCTAAGCAGTGATGGAATTCTTTTGCGTATAAGTGCAAAGAAACCGTCGCTCCGGGCTTACGTAAGCATTTCCGAAGCGCTGCACTAACGAGACAGTCTCAACAACATCCTCAAGATGTTATTGTCTGATGGAGTGTGTGAGGAACGAAGGATATAGAAGGCACTATTTCAATGCAAACAAAATTTTTGATGTGGGCTATTGTAACAGCATATACTGTCTGAACCAGTCTGACGAGGCTATTATTTTATATAAGTTGGCGGAATTAGGTCTGCAAAGATGTTAATTGCGTCAGTTGTAATGATGTTTTATGTATATTGTGTTGTTTTTTGTAGTCTTTTACAGGGCGATGTGGCCGCGCAGCGACAAAGCCCTCTAAATAAATAAATAAAAAAAAAAGATGTTATTGTATTGAACGTGCGCGATATTTAGCGATCTTTTTAAATAACTGATCCACAGATTGCATATATACAGACTCTGGCAGTGGGCCTTAAACAATGTAATTTCCACTTGGCTTGAGCACTGCAAAATGTTCTGAGACAGCACATTGCTGTTATTGATTTGTTGCCCTTTTTAATAATTCTACCGCTTCAATCGCTTTAATCATCTACTGTATTTTATATTATTAGTGTCATATTTGCTACAAACGTAGAATAATGCGGAGAATAAAGGTTTTGAAAGAGTTTTCTAAAGATTTTGGTCCTATCCTACCTGTCCTGTCCTGCACGCACGCACGCACGCACGCACGCACGCACGCACGCACGCACGCACGCACGCACGCACGCACGCACGCACGCACGCATGCACACACACACACACACACATACACACACTTTTTTATTGCCTTTTACGTACTGCCCTTATGTGATAGGATTGTCGACAGTTGACAGTTGTCTGTCTAGTCAGCTGCGGGCCGATTCGGCCAGAGTAGTACTTTGTTACTGCACTTCGGTCTGTATGCGAGAGAGCCGGTAGTCCAACTTTCGAAGAGCGTTTGTGTGTGGTGAGTTTTGGTGATGTCTTTTGTATCACCATCATTGCACGCAATCACATTCCCTACACTTTCTTCACATTAGGCTTAGCGAAGGTCCAGAAACAGCAATATCACTCATCATTGGGTGTACTGTTTGCTCGTTTGTCACTAACAGCGATAAATAAATATAACATTAATGTAGGAGAAGGAAAACTCGAAATAAATCTTGTACCAACCTGTCTAACCAGCGCGGTATAGTAGGTCAATTTCTTGCCTAATAGGGATGAGTCTCAAACCCAGAAGTAGGACTTATAACAGCTGAATTGATGCTGATTGCTTTTGGTGAAAGACCGACAAATATTTTACTTGGCGGTTAGTGTCAACTTTCACTCATGGGCCTCTGCAATAACATAGGCATAACCAGGTCGCTGTCTACCATACGCTGTCTCCACTATGGGAGGGCAATTGACCTACTATACCACGCTGATCAGTTAGGGTTTTCTTTCTCGGGCTTGAGCCTCCTACACTTTGGGAGGGAAATTGGTCTACTATATCACGGTAGGCGGGCGGGTTTAGGGTTCATTTCGTGTTTTCCTTCTCCTGCATAGTTGTCATTAATAATATTTTTTTTCTTTTTGTTTTTGTATTCTTATGTAATTTTAAATCACGGTATTACAATGACCAAATTTTCTTTCTTTTTTTTATCCGTCCATCAGCCTACGGACGTCCACTGCTGGACATAGGCCTCCCCACGAGAATGCCACTCGGAACGGTCCTGCGCCATTTGCATCCAACGGTTCCCTGCGACTTTGAGAATGTCGTCAGTCCACCTAGTGGGGGGTCGTCCTACGCTGCGCCGTCCGATTCGTGGTCGCCACTCAAGAACCTTTCTTCCCCAACGGTTATCGGTTCGACGAGCGATGTGGCCTGCCCATTGCCATTTCAACGTGCTAATTCTGCGGGCTATGTCGGTTACACCCGTTCTTCTACGGATTTCCGTGTTCCGGATTTTATCACGTAGAGAAATACCGAGCATAGTCCTCTCCATAGCACGCTGAGCGACTTTGAGCTTTTTTATGAGGCCGACATTTAGAGACCACGTTTCAGTGCCATAAGTCATCGCTGGTAACACACACTGGTTATAAACCTTTGTTTTCAGACACTGCGGAATATTGGACGAGAAGATCCTCTTAAGTTTCCCAAACGGTTCTTTTTTTATACTCTGTTTAAAAGTATGTCTGGTAATAAATAAGCTTGTTATCGTTCAGTAGTGTGTATTATACTACACTCATTTGCAAAAAAAACGGGCACCTAAGCAACGAACCATTTCAAATGTTAATATTTCTTTGTTTGATAATTATAGGTAGTTTTATCCACACAATTTGCTAAATTAATAAGAAAATAATCGTTTTCATCAGTATTTCATAAAATTTAGATACAATTTATGGGAAATAATGCTAAACCTCGCTAGTAGTGTATATTCGCTAGTAGTGCATATGCTCATGAAGTAAAAATAAAAAAGTTTTTTTGTTTGTTTTTCTTTAATAAAGTAAAAGCAGATAAATGTTTAGTATCGAGTGTGACCCCCTCTAGCTAAAATCACAGCTTGAATTCGTCTGGGCATGCTAGCGAGTATATCCCGGATACTTGCTTGCGGAATACGTTCCCACTCCGCAGTAATCACATTCTTCAGCTCTCTGATGGTCTGCGGAGCCGGGTGTACTGATCTCACACGCCGTTTCAGAACGTCCCAGACATGCTCTATGGGATTGAGGTCGGGACTTCGAGCTGGCCAATCCAAACGACGAATGCCGACCTCTTGCACATACGCATTAACATCGCGGGATCGGTGGGCGCGAGCATTGTCGTCCATAAAAATCGAGTCTTCACCTAGAGCGGCCAATGCGGGTTGTGCATGAGAAATTAGAACTTCCGTTATGTATCGATGCCCAGTCAGTGAGCCGTTTTCAATGAAGACTAACTCTGTACGATCCATTGAATTTATTCCTGCCCAAAACATAACAGAGCCCCCACCATAAGGTGTGATTTCTTCGAAACATGCCTCTGCAAAGCGTTCTCCTTGTCTTCTTAGCACTCGCCGACGTCGATCTTCACCGAACAGAGATATCCTGGCTTCATCAGAGAACAAAACCCTATTCCAATCGTCTTGAGTCCATGATTCACAATTTCTAGCGAACCTAAGCCTGTGAACTCTGTGCTCACGGAGTAATTTGGGGCCGCGGGCCGGGCGGTGACTGCGTATATTGGCAGCGAGAAGCCTCCTCCTGATCGTCCATAGACTAATATGCACATTTCTTACTTCTTGGAGGTTGTTCTTAAGATCCACATACGAAGATTTGCGATTTCTCAATGCGCGACTCACAAGAAAACGATCATCCCGTGGTTGGGTACATGGTTTTCTTCCAGAACCAGGCCTTCTCTCGACGGAACCAGTCTCCTGATATCGCTGCCAGGTCCTTTGGACTGTCGAGCGACTAACATTTAGCCTCCTAGCCACGAAACATTGGCTGCAACCCTCTTCAAGCAGCGCGATAATTTTGGTAGCTTTTACCACTTTATCTACCATTTTTGATACAGCCAAACAGCATTAAATAAAGCTTTGACAGTCAAGGATATGAAATTAATCGATAAAAATTGAATAAAAGTTATGAAAGTCGATGTTAACTTCTGGAACTTCGTGCCAAAAATGTAGGATAAAAAGGGGTTTTCTGTAAAAATGAACATCAAATGAAAAATTGAATTTAGAACGTACTTTTTTAAATACCACAGCATTTTTAAAACCGGCCAGTAACGTGTACAAACGATTGAAACCTTTTTGGTATTGTATCTTTTTAAATATGAATGAAAATCAAAACCGCCCGTTTTTTTTGCAAATGAGTTTATAATGTCATCATTGATCTTCACATTCACGACACTTCAGCACCTTCTCTTATTACATCACATAAAATACCACCTATTAGTTATTATGTTATTGTAAATTGCATTTCCTTTTGTTTTGCTTTGTTTGTTGAATGTTATTTTTGTTTATTTTATTATTTTTTATTTTTACTTATACGCGTAAGATTAGATAACTTAGTACTGCACTTTAACAGTATGTTTATTATTATTATTTTTGATGTGAAACATCTATAGGCGAGGGTGACCGCGATCGTCGCGTGGCGATTTGACGCCACGCCTTGCGGTCCCCTCTTAATTTACTATAAAATAAATATCTGGATATACATATCTAAATTTGTAACGAAACCATGGTGCGATTTAAAATTTTGTACAACGCCATCTAGTGAACCCAAAGTAAATTGTTACCTATAATGAAAATAAATGTTTATTGAATAAAAATTATCTTTTACTGGAAAAATCGCCATATTTTATTAATACTTTATGCCATACTAGTTCCTGACGTAATTTGTTCTTTTATGCATATTTACTTGTTTTATAAATTAATGTATATTAACTTCATAATATAAATATACCAGTAGGTATGTCATTTAGTTTACTTTCAGCTAAGAAAAATGGGTAACCGTTTTTATAGGCTTTTATTAGTTTCAGCTGTATTTTTATATATTTATTTCCTTGTATGTCACCGATTTCTTAGGAATTGGATTTTGACTCACTTAAAACAGTCAGATTTCATTTAAAATTTGTAAACTTTGCAATTTGTAAAATTGCAAGACCCAATAACGCTAAAATAATTTAAATAGCTTGTCTTATTATCATTACAGGATTAAAGGTTTCTTTATTAAATATTCAATATATTGGTCTGAGAGTTGGTCGTTAGCTCGATAGATGCCACTATTTATGTTACCTAAATCGCGCACTTCGTGCTCGATGCTGCATAGCTCGATAGATGCCGCTATTTCTGGTTTATAAATTGGACCTATCGTGCAAAAGAACGTCTGTGAACGGATGAAAGTATTGCAAGCTACATTTTGGAAGGTTAATTACTTTTGTACTAAATAACGTTACCATAAATATAAGCCGTAAAGTCAATTATCCATTTTAAGATAATTTATTCGATACGATACCTGCTAAAAAGTACTTATTGACTAAAAGTATCGAATGCAATGTATCGGTATTGAAAGAAAAGTACTCGATACCTAAAGATAAAGTAAGCAAAAGTAATAGATACTTTAATCAGTACGTTACTTATCTTTCGATACTACTCATGAGTTCAGTATCGATACTTTATATTTGATACCGTGTTTCTACTCGTACAAAATAGTTTCGATGTTTCACATCTGCCAGGCGTCCTGAGCGACGGCTTACTTTTTTTCTATTATTTGAATATTATTTACAAAAGCAGCTGTAATTTGTTAGTTTAATTATATTCAGCTGCTATCTGTACATTGCTGACAGATGTCGCGGAACGCTGCAGAATAACAGCGTTGCGGTATCTCTCTTATAGTAGATGCCTCAACATTATGCTGAGCAGCGATCCCTTTTCTCTTTTGCGAAGGGAATACCAGTGTTGATATCAATTTCTTTTTGTGTTTTTTATTATTTATTGTTTTATCTATATTGTACTCACTGTTTGAGCTTTTGTGATGTTTCCCTCCCGTAAAGGAGTAATAAATTATTTTGCTTTCTTTCTTTAATGTGCACAAGATATCCCTTAGTCGCCTTTTACGATACCCACGGGCAAGAAAAAGTGTGGTGTATTGTATTCTTACTCCGTCACCATACGGCAATCCTCATAAGATTAGTTATTACAAAAGTATAACCTGCTCGGTAGATCAATGATGCCGAATATCAATATTCTTAGTGTTCAACGACCGATTTATGTCTAAACCTGTGAGATCTGGCCATAGGTTAGTACAACTGTAAGGCCAGCAAAAGGATTAATAGGGCTGCAAATCCCGCGCTGCCTAAAACAACATACATTTGTCATTAATAGCGATGCATTCACAGACCTGTGAAGCCTGGTCCTAAGCCCCCATTATTTTAGAGGCAACAAGTTGTTTCATCTCAGCCCATATATGTCCCACTGTTGGGCTCGGGCCTCCTCCATAATGGAAGAGTAATTGACCTACTATACCACGCTGGTCAGACGTGTTGATATAGGGTTTTATTTCAAGTTTTCCTTCTCTCGCATAGATGTGATATGCGTTTTATATCCCTTAGTCGTCTCGTACGATCACCCACGGGTAAGATAGGGAGTGGTGAATTGTATTCTTACTCCGTCACCACACGGAAAGCAAGTTGTTTAGGATCACAAAATTTTAGGAGCGTAAATTTAAATTACTTAGGGAGCGTGGGTGGGTTTGGATCGTCATCCACGGTCACGGATTTGAAAAATAAATTGCTTAAGCATTTTATAATTTCACTCTATTAGTTTTGCAGGGGTAGGCAAAGGTAATATGTATTGACGACAGTGCTGTAGTGGCAGAGCAAACCCATCATCATCATGACAGCTCAGATACAGCATCAAAATAGGAGATAAATTTATTTTCTGTAAAATGATACCTGCCTCTCTTGCCCGTGGATGTCGTAGAAGACGACTAGGGGATATAATATACATATAACATCTATGCAAGAGAAGGAAAACGCGAAATAAAACCCTATATCAACACGTCTGACCAGCGTAGTTCAATAGGTCAATTTCCCATCTATTATGGAGGCAGCACGAACCGAATAATAGGAAGTACATGAGAAAATGAAAGTTGCCATAATTGTCTCATGTCTCACATCACCGAATACAATTTTTTCATAAAACGTGGCCGTGTATATAAATTGTGATAGCTTATGTACATCCCACATCATAGTTAAGAGCAGTTAGTATAGTTTCTTTAGAATTTATCTTCTCTTGGATTGATGTTATCTGCCTTAGTCGTTTTACACAATTATTTGCGGGCATAAAAAGAATGGTGATCCTTGTGTTCTTACTCATTGACTATAGTGGCGAAGCTCACACAATCACTATAATTTTGATTGCACTAGGATATGCATAAGCAAATAAAATACAATATAATCACATAAACACTATATTAATATTTGAAACTGCTACAATTTAATAGTCTGTAATACTAGCTCATCTTTCGAAATATAATTGCACTCTCCATTAGCAGCTTCAGACATTGGATGCTCCGACGTATCACTATCACTTCAAAGGACACACTATCTCCAGAATTGAGTTATCGTAAGACCAAGTACAATTCGGATTCACTGTATCAGGGAGCATCAAACTAGTTGAGTACGAATCGTGAGTGCCTTCTGGACGTGGGTGGTATGCTCGAATGCTTATTGTACCTTCACGAGTTTCGACTGTGATTTCTTTCTTCTTATAACCTGATAATAGTAAGGTCAATTTATATTCCTTACCTTCAATTACATCTTGAAGTGTGACGGGTTTAATTATATCAAGTCCCATGTCGTCCATGTTTATTCCTAGATCGTTAAAATCAGCTATCATATCGTCCACCCTTCTCCTTAGGTCGGACCTATCGTTTGAGAATTTTGAAGGACCATTATAGGTCGAATGGTAAAATTGTGGAGCAGCCAGAGCGCTTGCTACAAAACCGATGAATAGTAGACCAAACATGTTGTCGATATAATTTGTAACTGAATGAAGACGAATGGCGAAAATTGTTTTATATACAGCTAAAGCACGTCATATAGAGAGCATAGGTCATCGTTATCAATATTCTGTAGGAGCGAATTTCGTTGTCACTGCTCTGATCAACTTAATTACTATATTTGTGAATTAAGTTGTTAACTTGTCGATGTCTGCAGCTCGACACATTTTTTTTGTTATTAAATATAAGACTCTGCACGAAGGCAATAATCATTGAAAATCAAGGGATTTTACAGAGATAAATTAACGGCTACAAATTATACCCAAACTCAAAACATTAAATTGTGGATCGCACAAAGTTTTGCCATGAGAATCGAGCCCATGACCCTGGTTTGGTAGGTCGGTCTTGTCAGCTTTTCTTTTGGATGGCTATTGTCGAGGCTAACGTCATCAGTTTTGTCAGGGGTGATGGAAAGGCGACAAGTGGTCCCGTAAAAAACTGTATTCTCACTCCTGTGCTTAAGGACTTATCACTGGTGCCGTGTCATTGACGTCAGTGGCCAGCATGGCGTATTTCGGTATCATCGCTCCCAGACGTCTCCCAGGGCATCGCTCTCACACGGTCAGTCTTTCTGCGGGTGACGTACTATTGCCCGGAACTCGCGTCAGCGTTGCCTTTAGGCGCCGCCCGGTGGCAAATCGTGATGCCGTAGAGGAGTTCCTCCGGCACGTATTTCCCCACTTTCTTCTGCAAAACGATTGCCTCGCAGAAGGCAGGAACCACGTCCCAGTTCCTCACACTGATGAGCCGATGCTCTAGAGCGATTCTAGTGATGATCGACGGCGTTAGGTCAGCACCGATGATTGCTATAAATTCATGGCTCTGTTGACACTGCATGACCTGGCCGTCCACATAACCCTCTCTACTCGGTTTCTATAGAGGACGCTGTGCCCTCAAGTAGTCTGCCGGCAGCCGTCATAGCTAGAGTTTTAGTATGTCTATATTTATTTGTTACTAGTGGTCGCCGAGTGGTCGAAATTTGGCCATAATTCAATTAAATTAATTTTTCTGCTACACAATTTACTTTTAATTTTATTTATGTATAATTTTATTATCCGTGTGGTGACGGAGTAAGAATACAATTCACCACCCCCTATCTTATCTGTGGGTGATCGTACGAGACGACTAAGGGATATAAAACGCATATAACATCTATGCAAGAGAAGGAAAACTCGAAATAAAACCATATACCAACACGTCTGACCAGTGTGGCAGTGTGGCAGTGTGGTGTCTGATAGCATGTCAATTACCCTCCCATTATGGAGGAGGCCCGAGCCCAACAGTGGGACGTATATGAGCTGAGATGATGATGATGATGATTATGCTGTCTTTATCTACGAGATTTTTTACTTTTAGTAGCCCTGCCACGCGCCACGCGCCAACCATATCGCACAGGTATTTCAGAGTTAAAGAGAAAGAGGCGATATTGCCGTCTCGCTCTATGCCTTCGCGTTACCCGTCTCACATTTCAATATCCGTATCGTATTAATATACATATAGATAACGAAACTAGATGGATATTTTTTTTTACTATGGAAATCTAAAATACCTATTTAAAACAATTTGATAAAACAAAAGTTGATCACTTTTATATACCTATCATATAGAGTTAGATAGTTTGTTTTTCCGTGTGGTGACGGAGTAATAATACAATTCACCACTCCCTATCTTGCTCGTGGATGTCGTAAGAGACGACTATGGGATATAATATGCACATAACATGTGTGCGAGAAGGAAAACTCGAAATAAAAGCCTATACAAACATGTCTGACCAGTATGGTATAGTAGGTCAATATCCCCTCCCAATTTGGAGAAGGCCCGAGCCCAACAGTGGGCCGTATGTGGACTGCGATGATGGTGATAGAGTTTGATGCACTGTTTAGGTTATTTTTATTATTATGAAAATTAAATTAATACTTTCAAGATAGGACAATCGTTTTTTTTTATTTCGGTAGGCTATGGGCTGGGCACACCCCGATCAATCCGTCCGGGGCGATGAGCGGTGTGCAAGTTCATAACCCACCATATTCCGTCTCCATCACTATTGAGTCGATCACTGGTACCGATTCTTTGATATCCGTGACCAGCCCAGCGGGTTACCTTTTCGGTTACTGTACCCTATGACGTCCCGGCAACATTGCAGTGTTGCCGGTCAGGGCCGTCACTCTCACGCGGTCGGCTTCTCTGCGGGTGGCGGACTAATCTCCGATACGTTCACCCGATGATGAATATTAAATCAATTACAACTTCGAGATAACGTGAAATTAGAATGTGATTTAAATAGCATTAATAAAGAAAATTTAAGCAATCGTTTTATCTAAAAAACATAATCCGCCATTTTTGCGGTGTAACAAAATTATGAAGAAAAATTAATAATAAATTATGTCTTTTCATTAATCAAACTAAATGTTAACTAATATGTGCTTAATCATCATCATCGCAGCCCACATACGTCCCACTGATGGGCTCGGGCCTCCACCATAATGGGAGGGAATTTGACCTACTATACCGTGCTCGTCAGACATGTTGGTATAGGGTTTTGTTTCGAGTCTTTCTTCTCTTACACAGATGTTATGCGCATATTATATCCCTTAATCGTCTCTTACGATATCCACGGGCAAGATAGGGAGTGGTGAATTGTATTCTTACTCCGTCACCACACGACAAATGTGCTCAATAATGGACTGTAATTAAAACTTACATAAGTTTAGTTTTTTTTAATTCTTTTTGTAATTTTTATGACCCGGATTATGGTGACCTTTGGCAATTTTTATAAAAAAAAAACTACTTATCAACGTCGCAGTTTTACTTTATTGCTTAAAGTGATAAGAACTATTTCTCAGTAAAAACAGCAACAAAAATGGGGTTCATAATAAACTATATGAATAAGCTTTTGAATGGATAAATAGACGAGTGTTCCCTGAGATAATGTGGCCCGGACATAGGAGATCAAAGTCGAAGGTTATCAAAACTCGTACAAAAAAAACAAGGAAAATTATTTCAAAATTTATGAATCATTTAAATTATTTCATAATTTATGAATCATTTAAATAATTTTTAAGGAAAATGTGCTCATATTTGTATGACGAGTTATTCCGATAACCAATGCCATCGCTTTTATAATAGACCAGGAGTCCCCAACCTTTTTTTGGTCAGGGACCACTTTTGTATTATCATTATTAGCAGGGACCACTATGTAGGTATAAGAAAAATAAACTGTAATAATCAAACTGAAACTTTAATTAAAAACTCAATAGGCAATTACATAAAAAGAAATATTAATATTTTAAGATAAACTTGTTTTGTATTAATGTGATTTTTGAGCTAGCATCTCCCCAACCGCGCTCTTCTCACTGCATTGCGACCAACGGTTCACCGCCGCTTTTTTTTTTTTCTTTTTGGGTGGGTTGCGGTCGGCGCGCCTCCGCACCACTCCGTCTCCACCACCACTCCGAGCAGGGTTACTTGTCATCAGTGGTCGGCCCGACGGAATACCCCCTACCAGGGGTACCCTCCCATCGACCGACGTCCCCCCCTCGGAGAGGACGTCGGTCTTTCCTCACGCGGTCGGCCTCTCGGCGGGTGACGGACTAAGCCCCGGTCACATCACCCGCGGCCTCGGCTAGGGCGGCATTGCACGCAGGTACTCCCGCCTGCGCCGCCCCAGTCGCCGGCGGCGGGTCGCATCATCGAGGCTGTGCTCCTCGCGCTCGCGACCTGGCGCCTCCTTCTGTGAGTTAACTGCCTCGCAGAAGGCTGCGACCGCGTCCCAATTCCTGATGCTGCCGATCATCTCCCTAGCGATGGTCGGCAGCGTCAGGTCTGCACCGATAATTGCGACGAGTTCACGACGCGGCTCTGCCCAAGCGGCACAGACCTCGAGCGTATGCTGCGCCGTGTCCTCGTTGCAATCGCAGTGGTGGCAGGACGGAGTTCTCTCCTTCCTAGCGACCCTGTACAGGTATTTGCCGAAGCATCCATGCCCCGTCAAGCCACCGTGCGGTACCCGCGGATGATCCAGACCGCCATGACCTTCTGTAGACGCCACAGAAGGGCCCTAAGTCGGGCGGTCATGGATCCCGCCCACAACGGTGCGCCGTACAGGACCATCGACCGGATGACCCCCGCGTACAGCTGTCGACATGCCGCGCTCGGTCCGCCCACATTCGGCATCAGCCATTGTAGGGCGGACGCCACGCCGACGAGCCGCGGGACGAGCTTGCGGAAATGCTCCCGAAACCACCATCGCCCGTCGAGCACCAGGCCCAAGTACTTCATATGGGCCTGGATGCTGATCCCAACCGAATTGACGGTGATCGAGACGCCGATGGGAGGATCCATACGGGGCCCATGGAACAGGAGGGCCTCCGTCTTGTCCAGGGCCACCCTCAACCCCAGTGCCTCGATCCGCCTGACGACCTCTTCGGTGCCTGAGGTCGCCAGGCTTACCGCCTCTTGTAGCGTCTCACGGCGGGCTGTGACGAGCGTGTCGTCGGCGTAACAAATCACGCCCAGCCCGGGTGGGAGGCTCCCCCGCAACGCCCAGTCGTAGCCGATGTTCCACAGGGTGGGTCCGAGGACCGACCCCTGTGGAACACCGCACGTCATGGGCGTTCCCACAACGTCCCCTACTCGGTTGGCGTAGAGGACGCTGCGCCCCTCCAAATAGTCTGCCACCAGCCGCCTCAGGTAAGCTGGCACTCCGTGGTAACGGAGCGCCTCCCTGACGCAGCTGAATGGCAGACTATTGAATGCGTTGGCGATGTCTAGGGACATCACCAACAGCACTCCCCCACCGGTGACGGCCTCAGTCGCCACGGCCCTCAGGCGCAACAGGGCCTCGATCGTCGAACGACCCCTCCTAAACCCAAACTGGGCGTCCGACAGATCGGGCCCCGTGCCGACGAGGTGCCGCTCGATGCGGGCAGCTATTACCCTCTCCAGTAGCTTGCCCATATCATCGAGCAGCACGATAGGCCTGTAGGCCGATGGCGACTCTGGAGGCCATCCCGGCTTCGGCAGGAGAACCAGCCTCCCCTTCTTCCAGCACCCAGGGAACCGTCCGGACGCTAAACACGCGTCGAACAACTCCTTGAGGCGGGGACCCAGATGGTCGAGGACTAGGGCCAACACACGGTTTGGAATACCATCGGGCCCGGGGGCGGTGGATTTACCGCGCATGCGCGCCACCGCCGCCCCCATCTCCGGTTCCGTGATGGCCGGAACACCGCCACCATCGCCCTCCTGGTCATTGTTTGGCGGCGCCATGACCGGGGGCGTGTGTTCCGCCCGTCGTGGGAACAGGTCCTCGACGACCCGGGTGAGGAGGCTGGGCTGGAGAGTCTCGGTGAGGAGAGGGCGCCGTGCGTGGAGCTTCCTCAGCGCCGCGCCATAAGGGCGACCTCAGGGGTCACGGTCGAGACTCTCCAGCATCTCCCGCCGACTGGCGTCCTTGGCGGAACGGACGGCCAGCCTGAAGGCTGACCGCGCATTGCGGTAGCCCTCATAAAGCTCGCCCTCCAGTTCCGCGCTGCGATTGCGCCGCTGGCTGCGGGTGTAGGCCCTCCGGGCGCGAATACACGCGGCCCGGAGATCCGCCAGCTCCCGGGACCACCAGTGGACAGCCCTCCTCGGGGGCAGATGCCGTAGCCGGGGCATGGCCGCATCGCAGATCTGCGTCAACGCACTGCGGATGCGGTCAGCTTCGGCGTCCACCCCGTCCAACTGGTTGGCAGAGGACAGCCACGAGTGAACGATGGCTGCCTCCACCAGCAGGTCCCAGTCTAAGCAACCCACAGCCCATCGCGGGAACGCAGGACACCCTACCACCCCCCGTGACCCCTACCGGGCGCCAGGGTTGTCAGGGAGACCTCCATCCGGATATACCGGTGGTCCGACAAGGTCTCAACCTCCTCCTCGACGCACCAGCTCCCCACACGTGCGGCGACCTCAGGGCTAGCGAACGAAAGGTCCACTATCGACCTGCCCTGAGGTCGCACGCACGTATGCACCGAGCCTCTGTTCAGCAAACAGAGGCCCAGTGCCGCCGCCCAGTCCTCGACCGCCCGTCCTCGGTCGTCCGTATAGGAGGACCCCCACGCCACGGACTTGGCGTTGAAGACCCCCAATACGAACACCTGGCGCGGTGCCAATCGCCGTAACGAGGCGCTCCCAAGATGCTAAGGGAGACCCCGAAATCAGCCGCTCTCCAGGCAGGGGAGAGATATACTCCGAGGAGCGTAATCTCTCCACAGTCCGCCGCGACGTATCCGACGCCCCTATCCCTAAGGATCAGAGGCGACGAAGGCCACGACGTGGAGGCGAAGATTGCCACGGTACCGTCGGTGCTGCCCAGCCAATTTGGCCGGTCGGGCACCGCGTACGGCTCCGCGGCTAGGCTACTCCTATCAACCACTCCGCCATGGCTTGCAGGAAAACGTGCTGCGCACCGGCGGAGTGGTTGAGATTGGCTTGGAGGAGACGGATGGATACGGGGTCCATTAACGGTCCGTATCCATCGTTACCTCTTGTTCAGAGGGTGCCACTACCAGTTGACTGTCCGTTAACTGATTAGTGTCGCTACGGGCACGCGATCCCGGACTGCTCCAGCTGCTCCTGTCATACTCCTACCCTATATCTAATGGCAGTAGTGTCCCCTAACCCAGTTTCCACCATATACATCCACCATATCCCCGTCCCTTTCCCATTAACGAAAATTCCTGAGGAGGGTTGACGTCAGGCGGGCGGCCGGTCATAAAATAAATAGCCGAAACTTTAGACAACATGAACTTAAGAAAGGTAAGTTCATGTTGTGCCGACCCCACTTAGCGTGGGATGAGGGCAGGCAAATGATGATGATGATGATCCATCGTCACCTCCTCCGCACTAACGGGCGATCGGGTCGCGCTCGGAGCGGGGGCTGGCCCGGTCGATGGGCCGGCCCGCCCCTTTGGGGCCAATGCCGGGGGTCTGCAGTCCCCAGAGCCCATGCGGTGTTTGGCAGGCCTGTTGCCTGCCGCACACGCAGTCAAAGCAGTTTTTGCATGTCGATCGGGTACGCCCGACCGCCATGCATTTGTAACACCTCGCGGGCCGGGGCTCCAGCACGGTTACCCGCGCTGAACTCCAACCCACGAGGAGCCTGCCTGAGTCGGCCAATTGCTTGACCGACTCCACTGGGCACTGCACCCAGACAGCACCGACGCCGCCCGGACCAGGGCGGATGGTTCCAATCTGGACGGTGTCCGAGGAACATCCGGTGCGCGCCATAATGGCGTCCCGGACGTCCTCCACCGTCACGGAATCGTCCAAACCCGTCAGGCGCACCTCTGCGCACTTGACAGGCCTGGCGATTCAGACGCCATCCTCTGGCCCGAACAGCCCCCGCAGCTTCGAGGCCACACTATCGGCCGTCTTCGCGCCCTCGGCCCCAGGGAACTCAAGAATTCGAGCCCCTGTCCGGGCCTTGCGGGTCCTAGCCTCGACGCCTCCGATGTCGGAGACGTCCAGCTCCCGCCGGGCGCGTTTTAGGACGGCCTCATAGTTGAGGCCCCTCTCAGCCACTTCAGGCAGCACGGTGATGACCACCGCGGCCGTCTTCGGCGACTTGAGGCCCCTGCGCGACCTTTTCGCCTTTTTTCCGGCTCCCGCCTGGGGAGCGGCGGCTACGGCGGCACTCTTGGCCACCGCTCTCCGCTTCTGGCCGCGTGTCTTCCTGCTCCGCTCAGCCACCTGCCAGCCCTGTTCGAGCCTGGCAGCAGCGCTGACCGCAGCAGGAGCGGTCGCAGGTGCGCTGGCTGGCACCTGCGGAGCAGCCGCTGGCGTCGGCTGCGGCCCGGCCTTGGCGGGAGCCGGCACCTTGACGGCCTTCTTGGCCCCCTTGGGGCGGGCCACGGCTCTGTCGCCTTTTGGGGCCCGCCGCGCTTCTTGGCGGCCTCCACGGCCGGCGCGGCGGGCGCAACCGGCGCGGCAGGTACCACAGGCGCAGGCGGCGCCACGGGCGCAGTCGACGGGCCCACCCTCTCCGGCGCAGCCCGTTTCGGCGGCGAGGCCGGCGTCGGCGGTGTGGCTGGCACTAAAAGTGCGAATTGAGACCGCAGGTCAGCCATATCTTTGGCCAACCCGCGGTTCTGCTTCCGCATTGCCGACAGCTCCGACTCGAGCTTCTGGTTACGCTCCCGCAGGCCGGAAACCTCCTTACTGAGGCGGGCATTCACGGCCTGCAGGGCCGCAACCTCACTGCTCTGGTCGGCCGGACCAGGGGTCCCTGGCCTCGCCGCCACCGCCGATCCCCTACCCCTGCGCCCACGGCGCGTGGTCGAGAACTTGGGAGGTGACACGATGAAACTCCCCTCCGAGTCGGAGCTTGAGCCGCCACCCTTTTGCAGGGGGCGCTTCCGGACGCTCGGGGGGATGGCCTCCTCCCTCTCCTTCACACTTGGAACTGCCGTTAGAGCCTGCTCGGCCGCCCCCCTACTTGTTTCTTTCTCCTTCCTGCCTAGCTCTTTCTCGTTCCTCCGGGATGACGGCCTACATATACCCTACTCAACTGACGGCCTCCTGCCTTTCCTACTCCTACCACCTTTGGACGGACCTGCGCATCCACCGCCCTTGTCCTTCCTCCGGACGACCTGCTGCTGTTGGCTGGTGTTTTCGTCGGCGGACGGCTCTGTGGTATTGCCGCCCTCGTCCGCCGACATCTCGGAGACAGACGGCTCTGCGGCACTGCCGCCCTCGTCTGTCGACAGCGCGTACGCCACGTCGCTCTTGCCAGACAGCCCCGTCGAGCAGCTTCGCCGGCGCATAGCTTTCGACGGTCCTGCAGCACCGCCGCCCTCGTCCTGCGACGGCTCTGGGGCGATGCCGCCCTCGTCGCTCGACAGCCCCGTCGAGCTGTTGCGTTCTCCGCGCCTCTTTGGGGACGGCTCAGCGGCTTTCCCGCCCTCGTCCCGCGACGGCCCTGTGGCTGATCCGCCCTCGTCGCCCTCTCCATTTCCTGACGACCTGGTAGTACAGGCGTCCCCGTTCCGCGACGGCGCTGCGGTGGCTGCGGTCACACCGCTCTCGTCGCTCGCGGCAGCGGCAGCAGCTAGTGCCTTCCGCGCCGCATTCTTTTTTAAGCGCACACTGCGCATGTGGGCAGTCTCCAATCTAAAACTGTCCTTCTTCCTCCTTTTTGGTCTCCCTAGAGCCTCGTGTTTCGCCGGGCTCGCGGCTGCTGCAGAAGTTGCCCCCCACCCATACGACTGGGAGCTGACTGTGCCGGAACTTGGATGCGACTCCTCGTCGCGCCCAGGCATCGGCACAGCAAGGGATTCCCCGGCCTGGCCGGGACCCTCTGGTGAAGTTTTACATGTATTAACCTCTGCCATGTCGATTTGGAAGTTTAAGTCCTCCTTGACTACTACTCTAACGGCTGGACGCTCGCACGCTTTTTAACCCACCAACCATTCATCCCCTCGCCGAGTGGCCAAACTTAGGATTAGGGGTAATTTTTTATAGGGGTTTTCTTCCCCGCGGTCCGAAGACCCCCGGCCCTGAGCTTCAGCCGCAGTCACACTCAGGGTTACGGTTTGGGCCTTCCGGGTCTGGCCGCTCTCGAGCGACCGACCCGTCACGCCCCCGGGCCGTGACGCCACCGTCTCTGGCGACGGAGTGCCATGAGGCACATCCGCCCCATTGGCCCCGGGTCAGATCCGCCGTGCGCTCTGCCATCAGAGCCGCACGCGGAGACCCCCTCCTGCCGGAATCTTGGCCGTCCAAATGGACGTTTCCAGGGAGCACCACGTGGAGGTGCTCCGGCCCCGCCCCCAACGGTTCACCGCCGCTAAATATAAAATCATTGCGGCCCATATTTTAGCTTCTGTGGACCACTGGTGGTCCATGGACCACTAGTTGGGAACCATTGTAATAGACCAATGGCGGTGGCGTATTTGTATAATTATGATGTTATACTGAGGAAAAAGAATTATGCTGCCTTTTTAAAATCTACCAACCGTTCCCAAAATAAAAAACGTATTTAGTAATGAAAGCTAACCCACAGTTTATTTTTATTGCAAGCGGTGGCAAACGAACAAACAGTAAACCTGATGGTAAGTGTTGCTTCCAGTCATGGATCATTGCAAAGTTGCTACCTACCGCGACAAAAGTGAAAGGCGTGCAATGAGTTTCGGTGATACTAAAACCCACCAAATGCAAACACCCTCAGAAAGTTGGGCTATAACAGTTATCGGAATAGCGTTCCATTATCCTATTATTTGGACCAGTATGGACGAGCGTATGACAGTCAATTTGTGACTCGTATTTATAGGAGACGTTTGCCATATATCAAAAAAGGTTAGGTACATATTATTCCGGTTTAATACTCGTATCACCTCCTGAGGGTCAAGGTCAAGGTCATAGTGGGGGTTTGCCTACTTATTCACCTCGCTGACCTAGGAGAAAGCGTTATATCATCATCATCATCATCTCAGCCTATATACGTCTCCTACTAAAAGAAACCTATTACCACGCTAATGAAACGAGTTGGCATAGGTTTCTCTTTCGCGTTTTCCTTCTCTTGCATAGATGCCATAATATTATACACACTCAGTGTCAGATTAAGGCAGCGTGGGTCCTGTAGCAAATTCTGTCGAAGGGCTTTTGTTTTGCTTCAGGTTCTCAAGTTTAGGGTATTAAATAAAACAAAACTGTTAAGGCATGCAAGATCGCGTGAGGAAAGACCAACGTCCTCCCCGAGGAGGGGACGTCGGTCGATGGGAGGGTACTCCTTGCCCACTGACGACAAGTAACCCTGCTCCGGTGGTCTGTCCAACGACGAAGGCGACGTGGTGTTCGGGTGGGTTGCGGGTGTGCGTGCTAACGCCCCTCTGTCGCTCCGGACGGAGTGGTGCGAGGAGTGCACCGACCGCAAACCACCCAAAAAAAAGGAGTGGAAGATATTTTACGCTCCTATCTAAATTGATATTTTTTTAATTATAGTCCAACAGGCGGTGGAGCGCGAGCCCCCTCCAATGCTCGGGGCCCGTAAGTATTTGCTACTCTTGCTATATGGCTAATCCGGCACTGTACACACTGAAATATCTTAGTCGTCTTTTATGATATCCACGGGCAAGATGTGAGATAGAAAATTGTATTCTTACTCCGTCACCACACGGCAAATGGTGTTATCTAGTATTATTTTATTTGGCCTTTAGTGGTAGCTGAGCAAGCAGCTCATCTAATCGTAAGTAGTAGCTGTCGCTCATGGATTGCCACAATAATAGAGGCGCAGTCAGAGGCAAGTCACGAATGGACTGTATTGCAGTTATCGGTAGCAGCCCCGTTCACAGACAGTGGTTAAGATACCGAACTAAGTGCCAATATCGCGGGTTCGAATCCCACACATGACAACATTTTGTGCGGTCCACAAATTGTTGTTCTGAGTTTGAATGTTATTTGTGTCCGTTAATTGGATGTTTGTAAAGTTCCCCGCAATACAAGGATTATTTCCCTAGTGTAGGATGTTGTATTTAATAATTATAATAATTATAAATAAAAAAAAAAACCGCCTTCAAATTGTTTCTTCCATCATCAGCTCTGCAACGAGATGATGACTACCAGGCGCAAATACTTAAATAGCTTTACGAAGTATAAGAATAATTATAATTTTTAACAAAAAAACCCGACTTTAAACAGTAAACTAAAAACGTTAAAATTGCCTATAAAATTTTAAGAATTCCACCAATTTCTTAAGGATACCACCATCAGATCCTGATCTGATGACTATGGGACCATCTGCTATGTATACCCTAACAAACAAAAAAAAGAATTTTGCAAATCAGTCCAGGCGTCTTTAAGTAATCGGGGAACATACATAAAAAAAATATGCCGACGAATTGAGAACCTCCTCCTTTATTGAAGTCAGTTAAAAAAATAAGTTTTACTGTTTATGTTCATTTGGTTAGTTAAATTTGTGCGTGCGAATATGTATGTATATAATTCCTCACAATAGTTAAAGATTATTTTATGAATCAAAAGCCTTTTAGTAATATAAAACAGGCCGCCTATTAAAATTAGTTATAACTAACGTGGCTAACTAGCAAACAGTACACCTGATGGTAAGTGTTACTGCCGCTCATGGACCTTTGCTAGGTCGGCGTAACATACACAAAAATTTCATCAACATGGTCCAGCTGATTAGGAGGAGTTCAGTGACATACATACGTACAACAAGAAACATAAATATATAAAGATTTTGGAAAATGAAATGTTGGTATACATCACAGAAATATTAATACTTTAGAAAGGCCATTCGGCTGATTTTGTTCGAAAACCAGTGTGGCATAATTGCCCCCTCCCGCTAGTGTTAACACATATGCAAGGTCTATGCTTACAACAATTTTACACACTAACATAACACACACACATCAATCTCGAAGCTGCAGTTGGTACACAAATTATAACTACGTTCTGTAGGCAACGTATACCCACATATAAAAAAGCACATGTACGCCAGTGCTTGCCATGGTCGATATACTACACGATATTTATTTAGCCTGTTTTATCGAAACAAAAATATTAATGTCTTTAAATTAAGCACTTGTGTGATGTGTTGACGTTATTTGTAATGCAAATCAGTAATTTAACAGTAAAATCATGCAAATAAAATACTCCTCACTACACTCTGTATAGGTGACAGAAAATTTAAGTGCTATAATTAATTACGTAAGCGAGTAGCGATTTGTATATTATATTGTTCCCATATATGGTACACACCAGTACACAAGATACAATTAAAATGTATTAAAAAGAGACCACAGTCAAGTTTATAAACTCCTGCATCTTGTAGAGGGATCTGGCACTTGACAGGTGGCAAGAATTGACTAATCCTCTTGAGTGGCTTAAAATCTCGGTCTCTGCGACGGGGGCCATGGACGTCTGTAATAACGTTGACTTGTTTGGACGTCAGACATCTTAGACCGCCCGTGACCAGGAATGCTGTAAAGTATTCGAAACATCGGGCAATCCTAAATCAAATACAAACGTGATATAATCCGTATAAGTAGTTTTATTTACAATGTGTAGTGCTCGCGTAAGCATCAGATATCATTCTTAAAATATGTTAAAATATTATTTTTTATTGAAATTCCGTTTATTTTTATTGGTGTTATTATTTAACTTAAAAAACAAAACAGTTATTTATTTTTTTAGATATACTGGTACTGCTACTTGTTAGTACATTTTTGTTTATTGTACACAAAAATGTACTAACATTGTCCGTGTGGTGACGGAATAAGAATACCAATCACCACTCCGTATCTTACCCGCGGATATCCCATCCTAATATATTGAGACGACTAAGAGATATAGTAAGCATATAACATCTATGCAAGAGAAGAAAAACTCAAAACAAAACCCTATACTAACCTGTCTGACTACTATAGTATAGTAAGGTAAATTTGCCTATAATTGCGGAGGAGGCTCAAGCGCAGCAGTGGAACTTATATAAGCCGAGATGATGACTATCATGTCAACATTTCTTGGAATAAAATTCAACACTTACGAAAAGTTAGAAATCAACACTTATAATGATAATAACTAGTAATGAATGACCAGTCTCAAGAAATTCATTCTTGACATAAATTATTCCATCTTAAGGAAGAATAGAACAATTATTTTGTACGACAATTAAATACCTACTTAATTAAACATTTAGTTTTCCAATAAAAATGAAATACAATAACATTTGATCACTTTACCATTATTTTTAGTATTCTACAAAATGTTGTGAACAAATTGTGCTAGATTTAGTTGGTATTTAGTTAACTACCAGTTGCCTTAATCCTTAGTTTTAAATGTAAGATCTTTTGTTCAAAGATAATTTCATTAATATATATATATATATATATATATATATATATATATATATATATATATATATATATATATATATATATATATATATATATATATATTAATAAAGTTATCTTTGGTGATTGGTCCCGAACATAGATATTTTATTACTATTATTTTGTTATTTCTATTTTATTAATTACTAAAGAGCACTATGAACTTTGTACTATAGATCATCATCATCGCAGCCCACATACGACCCACTGTTGAGCTCGGGCCTCCTCCACAATGGGAGACAATTTGACCTACTAAACCATGCTGGTCAGACGTGTTGGTATAGGGTTTCATTTTAAGTTTTCCCTCTCTTGCACAGATGTTATGCGCATATTATATATCATAGTCGTATTTTACGACATCCACGGGCAAGATAGGGAGTGGTGAATTGTATTCTTACTCCGTCACCATGCGGAAAATATACAAGAATGTACTATAGATATACAAGATAAATTAAGTAGGTAATGTATACCAGAATAATTGATTTTTAAATACCTATTTAAATATTGTTAATATAATTATATAAAACGATCACTAAATTAAAAGTGTTAAAAATATTTATTTATATGATAAAATTAACCCATAGCTAATTATTGAAATCGATAACTTATAGTATGTTGGACAGCACTATCAATACGCGTGGATCGACGTCAATGTTTTGAATGAAAACGTATACTACCACGCTAGTAAGGCGGTTCTTAGTGATATCGCATTGAACGCAGTACATTGCGCGGTTGCTGGACTAATAAAAAGTGATATCCATGTGTAGCAGACGATGTATAATGTTTGGCTCTTTTTGCGATTTCATAATTTTTCTTTAATAACGACATAATACTTTCATAAAATTAAGGAATATCACTGAATTAATAAGTTTATGGACTTAACGATGAAAATAAATGCCTTTTTAGACTATAACTACGCAACTGACTTCTTTTTCGACGCGTTGTAACAGCGCAAGACGGCATATTTCTCTTTTTTGTCAGCGCTTCGTTCAAGGTCACTATATGAGCGCAACTAAGAACCGGTAAAACGAATTTCTTCAATATTAAGACCGTTTGATCGCAATTGTGGCAAGCTTGCCCCGTCCACATGGCCGTTCTATCTTATTAATTTTTCTGTGGTATACATAGTGCGATTCACAAGTTGTTGCTCTTAGTCCGAGTGTAATTTGTGTCCGTTAAATTATGTGTTTGTAAAGTCCCGCACAATATAACGATTATTTCCTTCGTGTAGTAGTATTTCTTCGTGTAGTCATATATTTTTTTTAAGAGAACACAAGACGTGTTCTCTTAAAAAAAAAATATGCGTCCAACTCCAGACATTTGCAAATTAATAGCCTATAATTCATTAATAAGGTAAATAATAAACGCCATAATATAATAAAAAAAGTAAGCCGTCGCTCAGGACGCCTGGCAGATGTGAAACTTCGAAATTATTTTCTACAAGTATATATGATTTATTCATATATACTTGTTGAAAATAGATTACGACAAGAACTAATCCCTCACACACTTCTACGTAGTTCAAATCAATAGGATCGGTTAAGAAAGTATGATCTAGCTAACAGAAATAACGACATCTATCGAGCTAAGACTAAATCTCAGCTACAAAATATATTTTATAAAGAAATCTCTAATCCTGTAATGATGATGATGATAATGAGACAAGCTATTTAAATTATTTTATCGTCATTGGTCCTTGTTAAGTTAACAAATTTTAAATGAAATCTGACTGTTGAAAGTGAGTCAAGATCCAATTCCTAGGAGTCTGTAACACAAACAAATAAATATATATCTGAAACTAATAAAACACCTATAAAAAGCGATTGTTGTAAGCGATACTTATGTTGGAAAGTTAGAGAATTATACATTATTTTATAGAACATACATTATTTTATAGAAGTATATATGCATAAAAGAACAGATTACGACAGGAACTAAAATAGCACATTAATAAAAATAATATTACGATTTTTTTTTCCACGAAAATGATGATTTATATTCAATAAACATTTATTTTCATTATAGGTAACAATTTACTTTAAGCGCACTAGATGGCGTTGTACAAATTTTAAATCGCACTATGGTTTCGTTACAAAAATGTACACATATGTATGCGAATTTTTATTTGTAGTTTCCAGTCCGGGTAAAGTTGTCACAGCCATCTGAGGCTAACAACTAAGTCACACAAAAAAAAAAAAAAAAAAAAAAAAATATTTGTAGTTTGTTACCGGGTTGAGAGCCTTCCGCTCGCCCATTGCCCGCGTTAAGCTGTCAAGGTCATCTGCGACCAACAGCTAAATACACACAAAAAAAAAAAAAATATTTTAGTTGCGGGTTGAGAGCCCTCAGCGCTCACCCACCAGTCCGGGTAAAGTTGTCACAGCCATTTGAGGCTAACAACTAAGTCACACACAAAAAAAAAAATATTAATAGTTAACTGGTTGAGAGCCCTCAGCACTCACCCACCAGTCCGGGTAAAGTTGTCATTAGACATGGGTTATAACAGGACAAACGTAATATCTGTTATTTCTGTTACTGTTACGCAATAATAACAGGTACCAATTTCTGTTATTAAATAACAAGTGTTATTTTTCAATCATGGCCCATTAGTAGGGACACGATATCGAACGGAAAGTATCGATACTGTACTCATGAGTAGTATCGAAGAAAAAGTATCGTACTCAATAAAGTATCGATACTCTAAAGTATCGAGTACTATGTACTTTACCTGGAATTTGTCGTTGAGGAGTTCTTTTTTTTTTGGGCATCTGACGGATTTTATTACCTATTATCCCGAAGTTTCTGCGGGGAACATGTTAATTTTTTTTTTAAGAAACCTTCTGGAGCTGTGCCTTATACTATAGGGTTACGAGCAAGTAAATACTCACTAATACTCACAATATGTATGTATGTAAGTTATAGTGAAACGTAGCTAGGGTTAACTTTTATAAAATATGCAAATTGTTTGACCCATTTATATTAAATCTTGTATCTTTAAACGAGCTATATATATAATCTGAATCTCGGCAACGGCTCCAACGATTTTCATGAAATTTAGCCTACTAGAGGTTTCAGGGCCAAAAAATCGATCTAGCTAGGTGTTATTTATAGAAAGTATTGTTTTGTCGGTGTTTTTAGCTAATCCATAAAATGACATAAAATGTCATTAGAATAGGATTGTAAATTTAGCCATCGCCAATCATTTTTAAGTTGCATTCAAACAGCCTGAGATCGAATCTCAGTGTTATTATCCTGTTCTTTAATTTTTGATATTTTTTTAATTCTTTCATCATTATGATATCTGATGTTTACGCGAGCACTACACATTGTAAATAAAACTACTTTTACGGATTATATCGCGTTTGTATTTGATTTATGATTGCCTGACGTTTCGAACACTTTGCAGCATTCATGGTCACAGGCGGACTAAGGTGTCTCACGTCCAACAAGTAATCGTTATTACAGACATTTAAAATTATTGTATAGATTTGACCCACAATAATAATGGTTAAAGATAATTTTATAAATCAAAAATCTTTTAGTAAGCCACATCTAAAATTAAAAATCAATATTAATTTAGCATCATGTCCCCTGAGTTTTCTTGCCGGATCTTTCTCAGTGTGGCCGCGTTCCGATCCGGTGGTAGTATATTAGTTTTGTTAGTTTTAAATCAACAAATTGTAATAATAATTGCTACAAATTTAATAATTAATAATTACTAACCATAAACAATATAATTTTTTCATATAGATTCATTTTCTTCTTACACTGGCAATAAATTTGTACTAAAATGTGGGTAACAATTTAATAAATTTATAACTATTTTCTGTATCGGGTAGATAATTGTAAATGTCTGTAATAACGATTACTTGTTGGACGTGAGACACCTTAGTCCGCCCGTGACCATGAATGCTGCAAAGTGTTCGAAACGTCGGGCAATCATAAATCAAATACAAACGCGATATAATCCGTAAAAGTAGTTTTATTTACAATCTTTCATCATTTTTATTTATTTGTTAATAAATATCTAAATATGTTCACTAAAATACCATTTACAAAAAAATATAAAAATTATATCGAGCAATGCTCGATCGACCAGATATTACATACCTACTTAAGGAAGCAACGCTTGACAATAAAATAATATAAGACAATAAAATAATCATGCCAACATTGGTTCTGCAGTGTTTCCGAACACAAAATATGTAAACAGATAACTCATAATACGAAAAGAAATACTTGTCACTTTTTAAGGATGATATGTGCTAGAAAGAGTACAATTTCTATTTTGCTGGTTATTACACTTAATGCTTCTCGTTTTAGCAACAGTCTATCAAGTAGGTGTGAGCGAGATAGATTAATCAATCAAATAACAGATCATACGATCTAATTAAAAAGTCAAAACTCAACAATGATATGTTCTTGTTAGATTGTAATTTCTATTTTTCGGGTTATAATAACACTTGATGCTTCTCATTTTAGCAACAGTCTATCAAATAGGTGTGAGCGAGATAGATTAATCAACCAAATAACAGATAACACGATCTAATTAAAGAGTCACAATTCAACAATGATATATTCTTGCTAAATTACATTTTCTATTTTTCGGGTTATAGCACTAGATGTTTCTCGTTTTAAAAACAGTCTATCAAGTAGGTGTAAGCGAGATAGATTAATCAACCAAATAACAGATAACGCGATATAATTAAAGAGTCACGATTTAACAATGATATCTTCTTGTTAGATTGCAATTTCCATTTTTCGGGTTATAGCACTAGATGCTTCTCGTTATAGCAAATAGTCTTTCAAGTAGGCGTGAGTCTTAACTTTAAACGGGTTGAGAGCCCTCAGCGCTCACCCACCAGTCCGGGTAAAGTTGTCACAGCCATCTGAGGCTAACAACTAAGTCAACAAAAAAAAAAAAAAAGTACGCGTGAGCGAGATAGACTAATCAATGAAATAACAGATAACACGATCTAATTAAGAATTCGCTTTTCAAAGAGGATTTCTTCTTATGAAACGACATACTATAATTTTGGTTTAATTCAAATAAATACTACGTGTCCCGTTTTAGCTTATGACTATATTACACAAAAGACAAAGCCAAGAATAGTTATTTTGTTTTTTATTGACTGTTCTGACAGAACAGAACAGTTCTGTTATTTCAAGCTATGTAGGTACTAACATAACAGCCGGACTAGACCGGCTGTTATCGATGTATTATAAATGTTATTTTTTAACAGATATAATGACCTTGCAAGAACAACTGTTATCTGTTATCTTCAAATACTTGTGATTTATATATGTTATGATAAATACGCCTCACTCCTAGTTGTCATAGCCATCTGAGGCTAACAATTAAGTCACACAAAAAAAAAAAAGAAAACATTTGTAGTTAATTAAATTGGTATCCCGAGGCGTGGCGTTAACGCCCCGCGACAATAGGGATCACCCTCGCCTATAGATGTTTCACATCAAAAAAAAATATAACGTCAGAGTGATAACGAAACTGACTTCAACAGAATATTGATAACGATGACCTTTGCTCTCTATATATGTTCTAAGAGTACCTATATAAAGAATTTTTTTGCGTCTCGTGATCATTCAGTCAGAAACTATATCGACAACATGTTCGGTCTACTTTTCTTTAGTTTTGTGGCGAGCGCTCTAGCCGCTACAGAATTTGACTATTCGAACTATCATAGTTCCGTAACACCTACGCCGGACCCAATCAACCAAAATGTATTCGACTATAGCAAATTTTCAATCGATATATCTAACTTAAGAAGTAACATTAACGACATGAAGGCTGATTTACATATACGCATTTCAAACGATATGTCTAATTTAAGGAGAATAATTGACGACGCAAAGGCTGATTTAAATAATCGTCTTTCAAACGATATTGCCAGTTTAAGGGTGTAGATCGTGAAAATCACCGAAAAGAGTGTTACGATTTTTCAAATTTAACCTATTTACATATGATTGATATCAATGATAATTTGTATATATTACAATCAAAGACCAATAAGTATGTTCATGCTTATATTAAACTCTTAAACCTAATAGTTGTTATATAATAAACGTCAACAAACGCACAAAATTGAGTAAAAATGCAAAAACATGACTTCGTATTTTTCAGATTTAACCCCATAAATCAACACAAATTGATAAAAAGAAACACTTTTTGAACACTGAAGAAACCAATAAGTATAGCTGTATACTTCTTTTTATACCTTTACAAACAAAGACTTCCTCTTTTAAAGCCCTAAAATCTAGATATATTTTAAGGTAAATTTTTCATACAAAAATGTATGGGTAAAACGTTCGTTTCATTCGTGCAATCTCGGTGGTCAAAAGCGGCAGTTCCTTTCTGTAAGTGAACGCGACACCACGCTTGTCGGCTGCAGACAGCAGAATTACGTATTGTGAATTTGTGTTTTTTGTAAAAAATTGTAAGTATAACATTTTTATAATTAATTTATTTTCAGTTATTAGAAAGTATCGATATAATGAATGTCTGAAAGAAAACCATGATGGAACTAGATATAAATCGTAAAAAATACAATATCTACACTAATAGGTATTATAAAGAGGAAAGATTTGGATTTTTGTATGTAACGAATAAACTCAAAAAGTACTGGACCGATTTTAATAATTCTTTTATCATTCGAAAGCTACATTATCACTGAGTAACATAGGCTATTTTTTTCGCAGGACTGATTGAATTTGAGTGTCATGCCAGGGAAAAGAAAGTTTTGTACGCATTATAAAAATATGAAAGCCAAAAGATCTCGGAATAAAATGTAAGTTCCTCCCTACTTATTTATTATCGCATTTGAACAGGGTACATTACAAAGCTAATACAATATGTCATATGATTTAGATCGCCCGATTCAGACATATACCTACAATAACATGTAAATATTGGTTTGTATTATCTATATCTATACTGATAAATAAAATTGAAGTATCTGTATGTAATATCAAAATAATAGGATTTAAAAAAAAAAAACGGCGATACGGAGTTCGCCGGGTCGGCTAGTATTGTCTAAATATCAAAATGTGAAAGTAGGTAGGCGACAGCGCAACTTGGTCGACATACCTATACCACCAAACAGACGCGAGGCGCCTAGCGTCTGGCTTAGGGTTGTACAAAATAAATAAAAAGTGGATAATATTGATGAATAATATTTCCAGTATTGAAAATAAAGAAAACCTTGGGGCCGAGACTGAGCAACAATGCTACGCGCTGTATAGAGGTAAGTTGTTATACGTAATTCTTGTAGACTTGTTACATAAATAAACAAACTACTTAGTTAGTGATGGGCGAAGACAAAATCTCAATACCTACCTATAGATTTTTTCTTGCAATATTTATTATTTTCATCGAGAGACAAACACCTTAGTACCGAAATACTTCTCAATTACTTTCTCAAAAGAAAATTTACGTTCAAATAGGTGACGTCATAAAAAAACAATACCTAATGCGTAAAGAAATTATAATTTCTATTCATCAGGAACCTAATATTGTATTAAATTCTTTTGCATTTTTTTAAATTTTTAATTATTTTTTATAAAAAAAATCAAGCCATTATCTTTCTTTACAGGAACTAGTTATTGAAAACGACCAAGAGGGAAAGGTGGATGAAATGGAAGTTGGGCGTAGAGTTGTAGACGTTTCTTTTTTTTTTAAAGCTCTTCAGGCCATAGGGGACCACGGTCCAATGGATTGTAAGTTAAGTTACCTCAGTATAATAGGTGAAGTAAAAGTTGGTCTGGACTCAAAACTCATCATGAAATGTAGTATGTGTAGTATGAAATTTACTGTGTGTTTGATTGAAAAGAAAGAAGATAGAATGGAAGTGAATCATCAAATTGTATCTGGTATCATATCATCTGGTGGGAGCTACTATCAGTTAAAAACATTAACTGCCGCAGTAGCCCTACCAATCATGTCACCTTCATTATACAATGAAATTAATAATACGGTTTGCGATTGGTGGGAAAAGACAGCAGCATGCGATTGGTGGGAAAAGACAGCAGCACATTCCATGGCAGAAGCTGTCAAGGAAGAAGCGGAGTACGCAGTGTCTATAGGTAGTGTTGATAAAAATGGTACACCATTAATATCTGTTGCTGTTGACGGTTGTTGGAGCAAGAGATCTTATGGTAAGAATTTTTCCGCCTTGTCCGGCGCAGCTGCGATAATTGGCATTAAAACTAATAAAGTATTGTTTTTTGGAGTTAAAAATAAATACTGCGTAGTTTGTGCACGAGCCGCAAAGAACGACAGTCAGCCCTCGGAACACCGTTGTTTCAAGAATTATTCGGGATCATCTACCGGTATGGAATCGACCATAATAGTTGAGGGGTTTAAACGTTCCATTGTTGATCACGGTGTAATTTATAATAAATTTGTAGCAGACGGCGATTCCAGTACTTATAAAAAAATATTAGATTCGCGACCGTACGGTAATTTAACAGTAGAGAAAATTGAATGCAAAAATCATCTTTTACGAAACTACTGCAATAGCTTGGAGAAACTGTCGAAAGACACTAAGTATCCTTGCGAATTGCGGAAATTCCTAAAAGAAAGGTATTTGCGTTTAAGAACGGGTGTAAAATGCGCTATTAAATATTGGGGCGATCAAAATCAGTCACTCGAAGAAAAAATAAAAAATCTTAGTGAAGATATCCTAAATGGTCCACAACACGTATTTGGTAATCACCAATATTGCAAAGAGTATTTCTGTAGACCTGATACTCGTCGAATAGAACCTGTTGGGTTGCTTCCAGCAATTGTTGGATGCGGATTAATGGACGCGGTACACATTTTAAGTAAAAGACTGTCATATCATTCTAGAAGTTTAATTCATAATTGTACAAGTAATATAGTTGAAAGTTTTAACGCAGTGATTGCCAAATTAGTAGGGGGTAAGCGTGTAAATTATTCTTCCCGTGGTTCTTATGCGGGCCGATGCGCAGCTGCTGTTGTGTCTTTTAATACAGGATCGATTCATAGTAAAACTCATGAAGTAATATTTAAATCTAGTCCTAATCCTTTGATCGCGAAAGTGGAAAATTGTAATCGTAGAATCCGTTTAATTGCTAAACCTAAATTAAGATTGAAAAAGAGCCACAGCGCTATATCGAAAGACGCTCACTATGGACCAAACTGCGAAAAACCTGATCTGAGTCCAGAATTATATGAGAAAGCCAAGTCATCTTTTTTAGCCGATTTAAAGTTGTCTTGTGCTGAAAGAGAGGAGCTTGAAAGGTCGACCCATTTGCAAAGAAGTAGTTCTGAGTGGATGAGTACAAGGAGAAAATTACTAACCTCATCATCGTTCGGGGAAGTTTGTAAAAAACGAGAGAGCACAAGTTGTGCTGTTCTTGTTCGTAAAATCGTTTATGGTAGTAATATCTCCAGTTTGCCTGCTGTACGGTACGGTATCGAAAACGAAGAAACCGCAATTAAACAGTTAGAAATTCAAGAGAATATTAGTATACAAGGTTGCGGTTTGTTCGTCGACGATCAATATGAATTTCTTGGTACTACACCAGATGGCATTTATGCAAACGGTTTAATTGAAATTAAGTGCCCACATTCTTTAGCTGGCATGACTCTTGATGAAGCAATGGCCAAACATACCTTTTGGGTTAAGGACAAGGCTTCCAAGGGTTATGTCATAAATAAAAATCATAACTGGTATTTCCAAATTCAGGGACAGGTACATATTACTAAAAGAAACGTTTGCATGCTTGGCATCTGGTTTGGTGCTACTGTACCTATGAAAGTTTATATTATAGAAAAGGACGACATATTTTGGGAGGAGAAAATGGAGATGAAATTAGTTAGGTTTTATTACGATTGCCTACTTCCAGAATTAGTTGATCCTCGGCAGTCACGAAGCATGCCCATTCGTGACGCGCCCAGTATCATAGAGGCTATGAAAGAGAGGAAAGAAAGAGCTTTACATGTTATGAAAGGGAAGAACGCCTAATGATTTTGAAAGATACAGGTAACTTAACTACCCAGCCAGTCGATTCACGTAAACACGCCAGTCCAAAAGTCGTTTTAACGTAGGAATTTAGAAATCGCCTTTTGGTTTTCTGTTTTAAACGCACTTACTTATCTAGTCTTGGATTGTCATAAATCTTCCAATAGCTCAATTACTATACAATTTCTGAGTTACCTGGTGTAAAGAATCATAAAAATTGGTTCAAAAATACAGCGAATTGAGAATTCTCCTTTTTTTAAGTCGGTTAAAAGGGCTAAATTTGCACAAAACGAAGTGACGTCACTGCGCTACGGTTTTTATTACTTACGTGAATCGGGCAGCTGGTAACGTTTTCATTCTGATAGGTTTTGTGATAGCCATTGATTTTATCATCAAATTAGCAGAAATCAGAACTTGATCCGTAATCGAATGAAAAACCATTAGAATTTTGAACTCATATTTCGTTATTGTTTAATTACATACTTTTAATTAGTATATTAATAATTTACAAACTTCTGTTAAAATTAGTAAATAAATGAATTATTTACTAATTTTTGTACAACCCTAGCACGCTTTTAGGATAGCGAGTAATGGCGACTCATATTTGTTATTGTGTAGTAAATAAATCATTTTTATACTTGTATTTCATTTATTGACATTTTTTTTAAAACCCTAGGATTTTTTTTTAGATATCGACGAGGTGATCGTAAACAAAAAGTAAGTATTTGAGTTTACGCAATAGGCACATTTCCTTGCGTAGAGATAAACACACTTCCTACTGAATTTGCAATTATTTTATTGAATGAATACTTTACGAATTAGAATAAACTTTGGTAGTGAAATTACAAATAAATAAATAGTTGGAATTTTAGGTAAGTAGAATACAAAAATGTCAGTCCGGACCTACTCTTGATTGTACATTATATTATAAACTAGTAACCCGCCCTCGCTATCTTCGCTATCTTCGGCAATATTCACTTCACATTACATACTATAAAAAGCATATTGATCTATAATAAATGCACAATTTATTTAAGGTACTTAATTGGATAAGGATTAATGCTGTATTGTATAAAATCACTTAGTAAATAATCATTTTTTAGTAGAGGATAAAAAATGGTTATGGTGGGTTATCCCTAAGAGATAGACATATGCCATCGTGGACTTTTTTGTTGAACTTTTTAAGATGGATAATACTGTAGTACATTATTTTGGTCTATCTCGTAGGGTTCAGCCAACGTTTGCAATATAAGCGCAAAAACGTGCTTATTTACGACATCACATTAGAAACCTCTAAATTAATCAGCGTTTCTCTACTATATTATGCATGTATTATACATATAAACCTTCCTTAAGAATCATTCTATTTATTAAAAAAAACTCCATCAAAATCCGTTGCGTAGTTTTAAAGATCTAAGCATACATAGGGACAGACAGACGGCGGATAGCGACTTTGTTTTATACTATGTAATGTAATGATAGAAAAACATAAAAATTGTGTCTCAACTACTCTTATTAATCTATTAAAAAGAATCAACAGCTAGTTTCCAAAAATTCAACGTTATTGTTATGCTGTAAATATTCAAGTTCAATAACAATTTCTCAACGTGGAACGTTTGTTGCAAAACATTTTGAAAATCGCGCTCTCTAGGTCATTCATCCGCCCCGTCGGATGTTACATTAAACTTTGGCGCTGCGGTCGCTCGAAATCGAGAACTCAGGCCAACAATCTACACCCTTAAGGAGAAAGATTGACGACGTGAAGGATAATTTAAATAATCGCCGTTCAAACGATATGCCCAATTTAAGGCGAAAGATTAACGACGTAAAAGCTGATTCAAATAATCACCTCACATCTCAAAGTGTAATTGAAGGTAACGAGTATAAATTGAGCTTACCAATATCAGGTTATGAGAAGGAAGACATAACAGTCAAGACTCGTGAAGGTGTAATAAGCATTGAAGCATACCACCAAAATCCAGGAGGCAGTTACAATTTCTTCTCAAATAATTTGATACTTCCTGATACAGTGAATCCGAGTTGCACTTGGTCTTATGATAACTCAGTCCTGAAGATAGTGTGTCCTTGGAAGGATGGTGCAACGACTGCGTAACCAGTAAATGTTGTATGAAGCTGCTGAGGAATGCAATGTTGTTTAAAAAAACGAGGTAGCATTAGATACTATTAAATTTCAAAGTTTCAATATAGTGTTTATGTGATAATGTTGTATTTTATTTGCTTATGCAATCCTGCACTCAAAATGATAGTGATTTTATGAGCTTCACCCGTATAGTCAGGGAGTAAGAACACAATGATCATCATCCCTTTTATACCCGCGAATGATAAAGATATAAGAAGACTAAGGCAGATAACATCAGTTCAAGAGAAGGCATATTCTAAAGAAACTATATTGACTCATCTTAACTGTGATCTGAGACGTATTTAAGCTACCACAACTTACACATGATTTTGTAAAAATTGTATTAAGAAAACAATTGACCTCGCATTTCTTACCAGTAATGACGTAAAAGACTATTAAGAGAGACTGTGACAACTTTTTCACGGTCATTTTGATCATCATCACAGCTCATGTACGTCCATTACTGGGCTCATGCCACCTTCAGAATAGAAGGGCAATTGGGCAAAATACTCTGATGGTATGAGAAAAAAGATACCACAGTCCAGCCTCGTGAAGGTATAATAAAGCTTGAAGCGCACCATGTATATTCATTAGCCAGTAGCAGATCTAGCCGAGGCCGCGGGTGACTGGATCGGGGATTTAGTCCGTCACCCGCCGAGAGGTCGACCGCGTGAGGAAAGACCGACGTCCTCCCAGATGTATTTCTGACGTCGGTCGAGGAGAAGGTATTCCTCAGGGGGTATTCCATCGGACCGACTACAGACGACAAGTCACCCTGCTCTGGTGGTCGGTCCAACGACGAAGGCGACGTATCACGGGTGGGTTACGGGTGTTCGTGCTTACGCCCCTCTGTCGCCTCGGACGGAGTGGTGCGAGGAATGCGCCGATCGTAACTCAACCCAAAAAAAAAGCTGGTAGCAGATCATACTCAAATAATTTGATGCTCCCTGATACAGTGAATGCTGTATGAAGTTGCTGAGGAAGTTTGCAATGTTCTTTGTAAAGACGCGGTAGGATTAGAGACTGCAAGAGCTCAGAAATTCTTTGTATAAATATAGTGAATATGTGATTATATTGTGTTTTATTTCATCATTATCATCATCATCATCTCAGCCCACATAAGCCACTATTGGGATTAGGTGTCCACAATGGAAGGAAAATTAACCTACTATACCGCCTGGTCACACATGTTGGGATAGAATTTTATGTCGAGTTTTCTGCCTATTGCATATATGTTATCTGCATAAAATATTCCTTTGTTATTTTTTATGACCTCCACGAGTAAGAGAGGTCGTCGTGAATTGTATTCTCATTCCGTCACTACACGAAACTCTAACAGTGTTTTATTTAATCATATCTGATGTTTCCGCGAGTATTACACAACTACACCAATAAATAAAATTGGAGTGTCTGTTTGTAATGTCAAAATAATAGGCCTTTTTCATGCTCACACGGTTATTTGCACTATACATATGCCTAAAATACACTTTATATTTTTTTTGTCTGTCTGTCTGTTTGTTCCGGGTAATCTTCAAAACGGCTGGACCGATTTAAAAATGTTTTTCACCTATGGAAAGCTATAATATCAGGGCGTAAACTAAGCTATATTTTATCCCGGTGTCCCTACGGGAACGGGAACTACGGGGATACGACGACAGAAACCGAAGCGAAGCGAGGGCGGGTTGCTAGTTGTAAATAAAAGTATGTAAGATTATTTTTTATGAATACTCTCATAAACATTCGAAATTATTATAATATACAATAATAGGTCCCAAAAAGTATATATTCTACATATAATATCCCAAGACTAAGTATACCTTAATACGGGCCCCTAAGGTCGTTAGTTGTGGCAAGTTTTATGAACCTACATATGAGTAGTCTCATTCAATTTAGAACGTCAATAATTATAATTACGTCTTTTTTTCTAGTCATACATTTATATTTTTCACACTTGGACCACATAAAGTTGTGCCTCTATATTTTTTCTTATAAGAACTTCGTGCTATCCAAAATAGTTAATTTATTCATAGAATAAGTATTCATTTTGTAATATAGATAATGCTACCATGAATAGCGTTATCATGGTGATGTAGCAAATATTTTTTCAATGGCTGCACTTAATTATATAACGGTAAATAGATAAAATATAATCGGCCTTTCTTTTCTATTTACAAAATTTCAAACATAATTTAGAAATGAATTATCTATTAGTTAATTCCTTTATTGTATCTCGTTCGCTAAGAAATGACGTTCTATTTAACGAGCATTTATCAGTCGGTCGTTAATAGAATAATAAAAATGTTTAGACGAAAATAACACTTTTGTAAAGGCATAATCTTATTTATAGCATTTAGTCACAATACGTTACCGATAATAAAATATCTATTGTTCCTATATTGGCTACATGAGTTCTCGTAAGTTTGAAGTTAAATATAAATTGAGACCAAACCAGTTCGAAATTGGTTTTCAAACTATTGAGACCTTTTCTGTCGTAGTCACCATAAATTTTTCGTGAAAATAAGTCTTAAGATATATAAGAGTGAACAGTGTGAAAAGTGTATCGCAATGACAGACGCTGCGTATAACTTTGTATCGTGGGCCCAGCAGTACGCCTCGTACGATAACTTTAATACAGCTCTTAATATGTATATTTATGCATTTAAGAGTGAACCACTCTTTAAAGAACAGTTGGAATCAGAATATCGTGATATTTTCCTAAACTAAATGAAGAAGGCCGGTGATGATAACAGAGCAGAAATATTCGCAAATTTTGAAAAATCTATCAGTGTGTTTCCAGGGAACGTACACTTACTCAACGATACGGGAAAATATTTATACAAATATAAATACTTCACAGAAGCGCGTGCCATTTTTATCTCCTCAAGATCCCTCACTACTTAATTCTCATTATACATGACTACTTAAGTCATCGCAGCTTTCACTACAGGGTGGAAGGGACGTTGTCGACCTCCCACCCTATCAAGGCCGGCGTCCCTCAGGGGTCGGTCCTCTCCTCATTTCTCTTCACGCTATACACTAGCGATATGCCCAAATTCAACCGGGTACATAAAGCGCTTTACGCTGATGACACCGCACTCTTTTGTGCTGGTAGATCCCTGACAACAGTAGCCAAGACTCTCCAAACAGCGGTTACCGCCCTAGCCAATTGGTTTAGGAAATGGAGATTAGAAATCAACCCCGAGAAGAGTCAGGCGGTCATGTTCACTAGACGAACTGCCCGTTCCTACTCTATCGATAGCATTCCCCCCCTTAAAATTTTCAACAAGCCGGTCACTTGGACCAGGCAGGCCAAATACTTGGGTGTGACCCTTGACGATCGACTCAGCTTCGCCCCTCACATAAAGCAAGTCCGCGCACGGGCAGCCTTTGCGATGGGCCGTCTCCACTGTCTACTCAACTCTAGGTCGCGTATGCCCCTGAGTAGCAAAATCCGACTATACACCACCTGCATACGGCCTATCATGACCTATGCCAGCGTGGTGTTCGCGCATGTTAAGCCACACAGGATCCACAGGCTACAGACACTACAAAATCGTTTCATGCGCCGAGCTACGGGAGCGCCGTGGTTCATACGAAACGTCGATCTCCACATCGACCTCGAACTGCCGACCATCAAGCAGTTTACGAAACGGTGCTCTCAGAGCTACTTTGACTCTGCCATGACACACCCCGACCAATTGGGGCGGCTTCCTATAGACCCTCCAAAATCTCATCCATTCGACGTCCTCGTCACGTCCTCGACGAAGAGGACGACAATATCACACTCGCTCAACAAAGAGCCTACACGGCCCGCGAGGCCTTAACAAATAAATATCCGCGGTTCCGCCCTCGCCGTCGAGGTGCGAAACCGCGCCGCGCAAAAGTCACTACTAAAAACGTGGGCACGCCCACTTTGCCTCCAGCGACGCCCCAAGCCGAGGTCCGTTCCCCACAGGGGGAGCCCTTGGGCAATGTCGCTTAGCATACTTTTCTCCGGGTTGAGAGCCCTCAGCGCTCACCCATAGTCCGCGTCAAGCTGTCAAGGCCATCTGCGGCCAACAGCTGTACACACACAAAAAAAAAAAAACTGCCATTTTGAGAAAGCTCTAAATATCGACAACAGTTTAACCATCGTAGAGAAGAATTTAAACAGTGCAAAAATCATTCTATTTCCAAGGTGCAGGTTCAGGGCCTTAAACGATAAAACAAAAAATAATGCTTACAGAGCAGATCATAAAGATATGTGTAAATGCTGCGACAGATAGCGTGCTAAATATAGACGCTGGTACAGTAATTTTAGCTTTATACGCTCAAGAATGTAACCCCATAGCTATATCTGCTTGTGAAGGTTCAATTGCTATGGCTGGTCTAGCAGAATGTGTCATGCGAAAAAATAATGCTGAAAAGGTGGTTATAATAAATAAAACATCATTTTCCACAAATCAACAAGATATTTACGGCTACAAATCTGTATTGTTAACTGACACGATCGACGCGGGAATATTCGGAGAATGTATCTTACAATCAATCTGATACGCTTGAGAGAATTTACTCTATTCAGGCAGTAAAGTGATACCTGGTAGAGCTGAATATTTCATTGTTGGTGTCAATTGCAACGATCTAAACAAAAAGTACAAGCTTTGTCAGAATATTAAGAATGTCCTTAACGTATCGAATATGAACGTACATACTACGACATATTGCGGCGTACTACAGCGAAAATGTGACTTATATGATAATGTTAAATATGTCACTGAATCTCAATCACTTTTCACCGCAGATTTCAACAATTACCATGACGTGAGACAAAAGATCTACCAACGGGAGCATTATAACGTTAGTCTAACTGTTACCGAAGACACTGAAATCAATAGGATAATCGATTGGTTCAATCTATATTTAACAGAAGATATTATGATAACTACAAACCCAGAATCAGAAAACAGGACTATTGGGTGGCAACAAGCTGTCTTCTTCGATGTTTTACCAAGGAAAAATCCAACGGAATACCAATAACACAAGTGACAAATTTAGATTCAGAGCTCTTAGCTATAGAGGATTTTACAGACAAGAAATTCCACGTGATATTTACAAATATTTTAAATTTTTACGGCGATGTCGACTCAGTGAAGAATAGATTAATAAAACATGTAAAACAGAATTACCTATTTCCTGGCGGTGTCTTTTTACCTTTATCGATCACTGTGATGGGACGCCTTATTTCTAGTGATTTCTTGCAAATTAACAATAGTGTTATAGATAATAACTTAAGCTATAAAATGTCGAAATATTTAAACCGTTACTAAGTATCACAGATGTTGGAATTGGACATTGGCAGATTAAAGTATGAGCCTTTGTCTGAAGTATTCGAAGTCGTGGATTGTGAAGAAGTAAACAGCGGTGTCATCAAAGTCCCTGTATTGTGCGATGGTCTTTGTAGTGGTATATTGTGTTGGTATAAAATACAATTATTGTGAGATTGGCCTATGATTTATATCGATACACGTAATAGTTTTGTTAAAGGCATGGTATTCGTGAACAATTCTATGATTAAAGTTTTTAAAGACGATGAGATTAATATTTTGAGATGTACTGATCTCTATCTAGATGGATCGTTTAAATTACCTTTGGATATAGAACTATGATTTATTGTTTGTAAACTATTTTTTAAGCATTAAAGGTTTTTATTACATTTTTATACTTTTATTTTACGTTATCTTAACTCCTATACTTCCGACTACTGGGCTCGAGCCTTCTTCAAAATAAGAGGTTAAATTGACCTATACCGCGCTGGTCCTGCGCGTTAGTATAGAGTTTTATTACGAGATTTCCTCCTGTTGCATAGATATCATCTACATATCATAGATATCTTTAAGACGTATTTTACGAAACTCACGGGGAATATAGAGGATGGTGAATTGTATTCTTACTCCGTCACCACACGGAAAATTATGTACTTTACGGATTTTGTCGCGGTTGTATTTGATTTTTGGTTGCACAATGTTTCAAAGATTTTACAGCGTTCATGGTCACGGGTGGGCGGAGGTGTTTTATTTATTTAGGAGCCTTAAAAATGCTTAAAAAAACGTTCACGTGATTAATGGACGGCCCTTATGTGTTAATAGTAGTGATAGAATGAGGTTCACCCATATGTGATCATGTGCCACTATACCCACTCCGCCATGGCTTGCAGCCATGAGGTGTGGGTTGATTGGTGTAGCCGTAGCCGTAGAGCCGTACTGGGTGCCTGACCGGCCCAATTGGTTGGGAAGCACTGACGGCCCTGTAGCAATCGTCGTCCCCACGTCGTGGCATTCCCCGTCTTTGTTGCTGAAGAACAGGGGCGATGGGTATGTCGTGGTGGAATGGGGAGAGGTTACGCATTATGGTAAATGTCGCCGCACGTTACAGGTATTTGTTGTTTCATTCGTCACTGATTCTTTTTTATAATTTATTATTAATTCTTATAACATATTGTTCATTATCATGGCCTATATTTGGACTGTGTTTTTCATAGTTTAATGTGATGGTCATTCAGATAAGCATTGTTTTGTTACGAATTTTACCTTTTCTCTAGTATTAATTCTTTTAAACAGGGTAATTATTTATGAATGCTCCTCCGCCAGTAGGGCAAAATTGTAATGCGAGAAAACGGTGATTTGCACTGGGAGCCCCTCCTAGTGCAAGTCACCATTTTCTTGCGAAAACCTGCGACCTTTCTTTGTGTACTTTCTGCTGGGGAGAGGATTACTTTCAACATATTCTATATTTCACTCCTGCCAAGTATCTGTTTTACGTGTGGTGACGGATACCAAGCCCCTCTTTTACCCGTGGGTGCCGTAAAAGATGATTAAGGGATATCATATGCGGATTATCTCCACTAAAACTCCACTTAAAACCATATGCCAACACGGCTGACCAGTGTGATATAGTAGGTCAATTTCCCTTCCATTGTGGAGGAGACCTGATCCGAACAATAGGATTTAAAGGGGCTGAGATGATAATAATGATGTTGAAATATTTGTTGTATTTCTGATAATCTTACTACGATTCGAAGAGCATTACACTCCCTCTAGGAATGCGTGGGAGGGCTGCAGCAGAAACACTGCCACGTCAAGGCGTCTGTCCTAGTTCCACTACCCTCAGGCTAACACTACGATATTAATACAGTTGAGTGTCTTCTTCAGTCATCTCTTACTATACGAGTCTTGTCTAGGTACAAGATCTTCTATTTTTGGTTATGGCACTAGTTCTGAACAGTAGCAATAGGCAAACAAACCGGTGAACATTACTGCAAGTGGCTTGAGGTGTCGAGCGTTTCGGCACCGGTTTCACCATCGCAAGTATGCGATAAACGGAGACTTGCGATAGTTTCCCCATAGTTATGCCCTTGAAGCATAATTATTATTCTTAGAATATGATATAAGGATACAATTGTCGTCACTTCTTACTTGTTCTCCGGGTTGAGAGCCATCAACGCTCACTCATATTCCGGATTAAGCTGTGAAAGCCACCTGAGGCTAACAGCTATACACACACAAAAAAAAATTCTTACTTGTCTATGGGACTTCTGAAAATCGTTTTATGATTTCATCATGAGATTGGGTAAAAGCTACCTCCTGGGAATCATATAAAACCTCACTGATATCGCTAAGCCATCTGCCAAGCATGGTAATTACGCCATGATTCCCGCATTTGTGTGGATGAGACCTCTACGTTCAGCAGAACTATTATTATCCTCAAAAGCGATGATAATTGTTTACACAAATAAATTACTATTATTTTGACTTCACCAAGCTACGTATAAATAAATAACACACAGTATAATCACAATATAATCACAATATAATCACAATATATACATTATATTTGCACAAACAATTTCTAAAATCTAATGCTATTTCGTCTTAAAACAACGTCACACACTTCCTTAATAGCTTCAGAAAGCATTCACTGTTTGTTCAGCCGTTGCGCATCCTTTAAAGGACATACTATCTTCAGGATTGAGTTATCATAAGACCAAGTGCAATTTGGATTGACTATATCAGGGAGAGTTCGATAACTCGAGAATCGTTTGGAATTACCTTCCGAAAACACGTGTTTTGCTTCAATTGTAATCATGCCTTCGCGGGCCTGGACATTGATATCTTCCTTTTGATATTCTGATAGAGGTATGGTTATTCTGTACTCATTACCTTCAATAGCATTTTGAGACTTGGTATATGGATAGCGTCTGTTAGGATTAGTCACCATGTCATTGTTTCCTCTCATTTGAAAGGACACATCGTTCATAAAATTATTGTAGTCGGGGCTTGAAGTAGAAGGCCATGGATAAAAAGGTACAGGCATGTTGCGATAGTCCGGGAAAGACGGAGTGTAGTATGGTATGTAGTTGTGATAGGGGAACGGCAAAGGTGGTCCAAAACTTCCCTGCTGGTTCGGAAATCCAAATTGAGGAGCAGCCAGAGCGGTCGCTGCAAATCCGAAGAGTAATATACTGAACATTTTCTATTGATTGTTTCTTACTGAATGGGAAACGATAGGCGTCCATCGTTTTATACATGTTTTGGAGGCCGAAGACTGGGTCATAGGTTATCAACATTCGGGGGAGGATAATTTCGTGGGTGTGCGTCGTGTGTATGTGTATTATACGTCTAAATTATGATCTATATACAGAATGTCTCATATAATTCAATAGATGATCAAAATTTAGTTCGGCAATTTTGGTAGAAACCCATGAAAAAAAACCTGTAGCAAAAAAAATATCGATTCATTAATGAATGCGATAGGTATTTTATTAGTTAAATATATGTAAAGTTTTAATTTTTTTTATTGCAAGCCGTGGCAAACGAGCAAACAGTACACCTGATGGTAAGTGTTGCTGCCGCTCATGGACCTTTACAAGGCCGCTGCCTACCGCGAAGAAAGTGAAGGGATTGTGATTGCGTACATTGAGGCTCGGTGATACCAAAGGCATCACCAAATCCTCCACACGCGAATACCCTCAGAAAGTTGGGCTTCCGGCTCTCTCGCTTATCGAACGAAGCGCAGTAACAAAATTCCTACTCAGACGTCGATTTTCTGCATGAGCGTGGTACTACCCCGGACGGACCGGCCCGCGGCTGTAGAGAGATAACTGTCAACAGTGTGGTCCTACCACTAGGAAATTTAATGATTTAAAGTAATTAAATATGGCCTCTTCGCGGTTCTTTAAAGTGCAGATACTAATGTGGTGTTAATGTATTAAATAGCGCGTAGTAATCAAATATAATCGTTGTGTTTGTATATGTACTTTTTTTTTTTTTGGGTGAGTAATAGTCAGCGCGTACACCGTCCATTCCTTCCGGAGTGACGAAAGGGCGGCGCGCGGTCCCATAAACCACCACATTCTTTTTCTTCACCATTAGGCCGATCGCCAGTATCAAGGTCCTTGTCGTCCGTGGTCAGCCTGGCGGGATACCCATTCGGGTACCCTCCTTTTTTAACGCCCTGCCCGGGATGTCGGTCGGTCGCGTGGTCAGCCTCTCTGTGGGTGACGGACTATTCCTCGATCAAATCACCCGCACCCTCGGCTAGGGCGACATCAGGTGCAGGTGTAGGCAGGGTACTCGAGTACATACCGTTCAAGTCACCGGAGGCAGACTGTGTCACCGTAGAGGAGTCTCTCTTGCACATGCTTCGCCGCCTTCTTCGGTGAGATGATTACTTCACAGAATGCGGCGACCCCATCGACCGCGGTTTCTGACGCCATTGAACATCTCCCTAGGGTTAGTCGGCAGCGTCAGGTCGGCATCCATGATTGTGACGAGTTCACTGCTCTACCCACGCGGCACACACCTCGAGTGTGTGCTGCGCCGTGTCCTCGTCGCAATCACAGTGATGGCAGAAAGGTGTGCTCTCCCTCCTCACGACTTTGTGTAGTTAGTTGGCGAAGCAACCGTGCCCCGTCAATACATGCACCAGTCGCAAGGAAAGTACCCCATGCCGCCGACCCAACTACTTCATCAGCACCGGCCGTTGTATTTGTACCCTGCTAGATGTGTAGGTTTGATATACGGCATAAAAAACGTGCAAAATCTAAGCAATTATTACTATCAAAATGCTAATATAGGTATGCACCTAATTCAATAATAGTTTACTTTTTACATCATCATCATTTCAGCCTATCGTCGTCCACTGCTGGACGTAGGCCTCCCTCATGTTACGCCACAAAGTCCAGTCCTGTGCCACCTGCATCCAACGACGCCCAGCAACTTTCACCAGGTCGTCGGTCCACCTGGTTGGCGTCCTACACTGCGTCGTCCGATACGTGGTCGCCACTCGAGAACCTTTCTTTCTCAGCGGTTGTCGGTTCGTCGAGCGATGTAGCCTACCCATTGCCGCTTCAGCGTGCTAATTCTTCGTGCTATGTCAGTTACATCCGTTCTTCTGTAGATTTCCGTATTCCGGATTCTATCTCGCTGAAAAATCCCGAGCATAGCTCGCTCCATAGCACGCTGAGCGACTTTTGAGCCTTGTTATGAGGCCTACATTTAGTTAAGAACCACGTTTCCGTGCCGTAAATCATCACTGGTGGTAACACACACTGGTCGAAGACCTGTGTTTTCAGACACTGAGGTATGTTGGATGAGAAGATCCTCTTAATCAGCAATTAATGTTCTTGTGATTGTTTTAAGGTAATAGCTTTAAGGTATTCCTAACTTGTAATATTTATAACTTATATATATTTTTTTTCTCTTACTCTTGTGATTGTACAGCGTAACGTGTTTTGCCTGTCGAATTTTGGTTTTGATCTCATTTGCATACCTGCTGTAGTTCATAGTTTTTTTTATAGTAGGTATAGTAGTAGTTGTAGTTCGTTTTATATTTTTATTTATGGTTTGGTCATGCTCACTGAATAAGGTTCTGCTTGTGGTAGCTATGTGGGGCGGGTCGCTCCCTTCCCTCTAATTTAGTTGAGGAGAGTGATGGCTGCTCTAGTAGTTAACTCGTGATCGGGTACTGCTTGTGGGTCTGGTCCAGCCATATTTTCTTCCTTTCTTTATGCTTTAATCATTATTTTTTTTTGTCTTGTACTAAATCTTGAAAATTTATACATATAGGTATACAGACGATTTTATTAAAGCTACGAAAATTATTCGCAACCGAAAATTACAAAACGGGCGTAAATGGGTCGGTATCGAACTCGATCCCGAAGTGCGTGTTCATTTGCTAAACACCAAGGAAAATATATTTATAGACTGGGCCAGCTGCCGCTTCTACGATGATTTGGAAGTAGTACGCTGCTCAAACTGTCAGGTACACGGACATGTCGCGAAATATTGTACGGAAAAAACACCTACGTGTGGTCACTGCACAGAAGGACATATTACGAAGTCCTGCCCAAATAAGGACAATCAAGATTTTAAACCTAAATGTGCGTCTTGTAAACGTTTTAAAAAACCGTATGATCATCCTTGTGGCGCGTCAGATTGCCCCACTTACAAACTGAAGTTAGAACAACTGGTGCTCAATACTAACTATTAGAAATGGATAGTTTGAATATTGGGCAATTAAACCTCCATAATGATAGGGTTGCGACTTCAGAGTTAGATCGTATAGTTACGGAATATAATCTAGATATCGTGCTTGTACAAGAACAATACCAGAGTAGTCGCTTACGTAATAGGGTTGTACAATTGGACAACAAAGCACGAGCCGGCATTTATGTTGCAAGTTCCAAATTTACAGTGACGTCACTACAAAATCTCATGACGTCACACTGTGCTGTCGCAGAGGTCACATCCCCATCCTGTAGGGTATACATTGTGAGCTGTTATTTTCAATATTCAGACCCCGTTAGTCCACACTTACACCATCTTCGTCATGTCTTGCGGTCTCTTACGGGCCGTAAAACAATTATAGGAGCTGACGTGAATGCGTCATCTACTCTCTGGTATGGCAAATTTAGATACACCGATACGGACCGACGGTGTGCTATAGAAGATTTCATCGCTGAGATGAATCTGTCCATCCACAATACACCCGATGCACCACCAACTTTTTGCAGCCCTTTGGGCGAATCTTCTATTGACGTCACGCTTTCAAGTGCAGACGTCCGTTTGAATAGGTGGCGCGTTCTTCCGGACGCGTCATGTAGTGATCATCGCCTGATCGTGTATGAATTTGGATCGAGACTGTTGCAGGCTCCTCCCAGACAAAGTTATAATTTTAGATACAAATCTAAAGGCGCAAACTGGGAATTTTTCAGTTCTCTCTTTTCTTCGTGTGCCAGGGATTTCACTCGTAGACAATTAACCGCAGAAGAAGGCGCTGAACTAATGTCACATTCTCTTATATACTGTGCTGATGTAGCCCTAGGCCGAACATCCCTGCCTAATACTAAGAGATGTGACTGGTGGAACAATCACCTAGTGGAACTCCGCAAACGCTTTCGAAGGGCGCGCAGGAAGCATAATAAACTTAAAAAGTCACCTAACATAGGAAGGGCCTTTGATGAATCTCTATCTGTACTGAAAGCTGCCAGGTCTCGCTACCGGATTGCAGTAGAAAAATCAAAAGACGCTTTGTTAAATAAGATTGTGGAAAGATTAGAAAGTGAAGGTCCATGGTCTCCACTATATCACGAGTTTAAAGCGAATCGATCAGTCGACTTAGCGTACATACAAAACATTAAAGTGAACGGTAAACACACTACGGGTATTGAGGAGACCACGGAAGTTTTATTAAATACGTTAATCCCAGACGATGACATCTCAGTCGACAGCGAACATCATAAACAAATACGTGCATGGGCCGCCGAGCCACCTCTCTCGCCTATGTCTGACCTTCCATCTCTTGCCGAGTTTATGAATACCGTTAGAACTCTTCCCCTCAACAAGGCTGCTGGCGAAGATAAAATATCAAATAAAATGATCAAAGAAGCTAGTCGAGCATCGGGCGACTCAATGTTAATAATTTTTAATCGTTGCATAACTGAAGGCATTTTTCCTCGTATATGGCGGCGCGGTTATATACGTATAATTCCTAAAGGCGGTGATAAGCCACCAGACGACCCGAAGTCATATCGACCAATCACCTTACTGCCTTCATTAGGCAAGCTCTTAGAACGTCTCATTGTTCCTCGTTTATTGCCGGGTGGACCAACGTTCAATCATAAACAATTCGGCTTCACTCACGGCAAATCAACTATCGACGCGGCCGTTGCGGTAAGACGTGTCATTAGCGCATCCGTTTTTAAATACGTACTAGGTGTCTTCCTGGACATCTCAGTTGCTTTCGATAACGCATGGTGGCCAATGCTACTTCTTAAATTAAAGGCTCGTGGTTGCTATAGAAATATCTACCAAATCATACAGTCGTACTTTTTAAATGGCTCGACTAAATTGAAACTTGGTCACCATGCTGTGTCGAAACCACTGACGATGGGCTGCCCTCAAGGTTCGGTATTAAGTCCATATCTATGGAATTTAGGTTTTGACGATTTTCTCGAGTTACCTCTACCGAAAAATTGTCTGCTGATCGGCTATGCAGACGACGGACTTTTACTTATACAATCGAACACAAGGGATGGTTTAGAGAAATTAGCGGAAACATGCCTCAATGATATATTCGATTGGGGTACACGAAACCGGCTTGCCTTCGCACCACAAAAAACATATCATCTTTTATTAAAAGGACATTTACAATCAGCGCCGCGTATAAAATTCAATAATATGACTGTCAAAAAGAAAGAATCAGTTTGCTATCTCGGCCTAGTCTTAGAAAAAAATTTTTCATTTATTGAACATATTAAAACTGTAGGCGAAAAAGCGAAACGGAATTTCTACGCGCTTACTAGAATATCCACATCTACTTGGGGCCTTCGTTTTAATACACTTAAAACCACAGAAAAATTAATAAGATAGAACGGCCATGTGGGCGGGGCAAGCGTGCCACAATTGCGATCAAACGGTCTTAATACTGACGAAAGTCGTTTTACCGGCACTTAGTTGCGCTTATATAGTGACCTTGAACGAAGCTCCGACAAAAAAGAGAAATATGCCGTCTTACGCTGTTACAACGTGTCGAAAACGAAGTCAGTTGCGTAGTTATAGTTTAAGAAGGCATTTCTTTTCATCATTAAGTCCATAAACTTATTAATTCAGTGATATTTCGTAATTTTATGAGAGTATTATGTCGTTTGTAACAAACAATTACGAGATCGTAAAAAGAGCCAAACATTATACATCGTCTGCCATACATGGATATTACCTTTTATTAGTCCAGCAACCGCGCAATGTACTACGTTCAATGCGATATCACTGAGAACCGCCTTAGCATACGTTTTCATTCAAAACATTGACGTTGATCCACGCGTATCAATAGTGTTGTCCAGCATAATATAAGTTATCGATTTCAATAATTAGCTATGTGTTAATTTTATCATATTAATTAATATTTTAACACTTTTAATTTAGTAATCGTTTTATATAGTTATATTAACAATATTTAAATAGGTATTTAAAAATCAATTATTCTGATATACATTATCTACTTAATTTATCTTGTATATCTATAGTACATTCTTGTATATTTTCCGTGTGGTGAAGGAGTAAGAATATAATTCACCACTCCCTATCTTGCCCGTGGATATCGTAAAAGACGACTATGGGATATAATATGCGCATAACATCTATGCAAGAGAGGGAAAACTTGAAATGAAACCCTATACCAACATGTCTGACCAGCATGGTATAGTAGGTCAAATTACCTCTCATTGTGGGGGAGGCCCGAGCTCAACAGTGGGATGTATGTGGGCTGCGATGATGATGATGATGATCTATAGTACAAACTTCATAGTGCTCATTAGCACTCTTTAGTAATTAATAAAATAGACATAACAAAATAATAGTAATAAAATATCTATGTTCGGGACCAATCACTAAATATATATATATATATATATATATGAATTTTACACGTAATGTTTAATTAAGTAGGTATTTAGTTGTCGTACAAAATAATTGTTCTATTCTTCCTTAAGATGGAATAATTTATGATAAGAATTAATTTCTTGAGACTGGTTATTCATTACTAGTTATTATATATGTGTTGATTTCTAACTTTTCATAAGTGTTGAATTTTTATTCCAAGAAATGTTGACATAATAGTCATCATCTTGGCTCATATATGTTCCATTGCTGGGCTCGAGCCTCCTCCGCTAAAATAGGCAAATTTACCTTACTATACTATAGTAGTCAGACAGTTTAGTATAGGGTTTTCTTTTGAGTTTTTCTTCTCTTGCATAGATGTTATATGCTTACTATATCTCTCAGTCGTCTCAATATATTAGGATGGGACATCCGCGGCTAATATACGTAGTGATGATTGGTATTCTTATTCCGTCACCACACGGATAATGTTAGTACATTTTTGTTTACAATAAAAAAAAATGTACTAACAAGTAGCAGTAGCAGTGTATAAAAAAAATTAAATAACTGTTTTGTTTTTTAAGTTAAATAATAGCACTAATAAAAATAAACCGAATTTCAATAAACAATAATATTTTAACATATTTTAAGAATGATATCTGATACTTACGCGAGCACTTCACATCTATACCAATAAATAAAATTGGAGTGTCTGTTTGTAATGTCAATTTTTTTTTCATGCTCACACGGTTATTTGCACGACACCTATGCCTAAAATAGCAATTCAAATTTTTTTGTCTGTCTGTCTGTCTGTTTGTTCCGGGTAATCTTCAAAACGGCTGGACCGATTTGAAAAATTCTTTCACCAATGGAAAGCTATAATATCAGGGCGTAAACTAGGCTATATAGGAACTACGCGGGTAAAACGACATAATTGCCCGACTTCATCCTGAAACGGGCAATCTGAAATGGGAACAATATAATATACAAATCGCTACTCGCTTACGTAATTTATTATAGCACTTAAATTTTCTGTCACCTATACAGAGTATATTGAGGAGTATTTCATTTGCATGATTTTACTGTTAAATTACTGACTTGCATTACAAATAACTTCAACACATCACACAAGTAAGTGCTTAATTTAAAGGCATTAATATTTTTGTTTCGATAAAATAGGCTAAATAAATATCGTGTAGTATATCGACCATGGCAAGCACTAGCGTACATGTGCTTTTTTATATGTGAGCATACGTTGCCTACAGAACTTAGTTATAGTTTGTGTACCAACTGCAGCTTCGAAATTGATGTGTGTGTGTTATGTTAGTGGGTGAAATTATTGTAAGCATAGACCTTGCATATGTGTTAACATCAGCGGGAGGGAGTAATTATGCCACGCTGGTTTTCGAACAAAATCAGCCGAATGGCCTTTCTAAAGTATTAATATTTCTGTGCTTAAAACCATATACATGGCCACATATTTGGGGTGTATTTGTTACGCTGCACCTGTATGGGCCGATAGGGCCACCATAGGGGCGGCTCGCCTTAAATTACTACAGAGCCAACGATTGACCCTAATATTCTTATGTAAAGCCTATAGAACGGTTAGTACCGAGGCCTTACCAGTACTCGCGGGTGTACTTCCGGTTGATTTGGAGATTCAGAGACGAGCGTCAATGTATTACACCACAAAGGAAACTATGAATACAGATTTCCTTCTACCGCGCGACCGAAATAAAATTGCTAGATTGTTTGCACCACAATCCATTGTCTATGAGAAACTTTTAACTGAATGGCAAGAAAGATGGGATTCATCATCGAAAGGTCGTCATCTTTATCTATTTTTCCATGCATCCGGGAGCGCCTGGAGAAGGTGTGGCTGGAGGTTGACCACTTCGTGGCCCAATTTTTAACTGGCCATGGCAACTTTAAAAGTAAATTATTTTCTTTTAAACTCGTACCATCACCATTATGTCAATGTTCCACATCTGACCACGAGTATGAACAATCAGCACATCACATTCTCTGGGAGTGCGATCTCTGGCGAAACGAGCGTAACCTTATGTTAAACGGTTTGCAAGTCACCTGTGGGGTAGTATACTATACGGACCTTGTAACAACTCGAGAAAATTTCCGTGCGTTCATGCGTTTCTGCCATACCTACTGTAGCAATCAATCTTAACGCTCACATATAGGCCCCGTTAAGCTCTTCCGTGTCCGTGGTGCCGTACTGCTGCGCTATCGTAGCTGTACACCTGTTTACTTATTGGCTGACTAGTCATTTTGTTTTCCTGTCTCCCGCTTTGCCTAGGAGGGAAGTGGAATCTCTCTTTCCACCTCCTCCTCTTTAATCTTTTCTAATTAAATTTATTGCGGGTCCCAAGACAATTAAAATCATATCCCGGGACTGCCTGAGGGTCAAACCTCGGTGTCATTTATGGAGACCATTGTGGATCCTGGCTTACAGGAGTTACAATGGTGGGAATGTGTGGTGGGATTAGTCCCAAAAAAATATAGGTATACAATTTCGAAGGGCATCACATTGGAGCTAATACCATATATGTTGTACGAAGCATTATATTATGTATATTTAAAGGATTAAGAAAAAAATGACTGCCCGCTGAGTTTCTTGCCAGATCTTCTCAGTTTGTGGCCGCGTTCCGATCCGGTGGTAGATTATTGTATTGTGTTCAAACGTTGTGTAATTTGACAATATGTAAGTGCCCTTAAGGGGCCTATGCAGAATAAATGATTTGATTTGATTAAGTTGCCCGAGCGTTGCCCAACCGAGTTGGATTGGTTGGCTGACCTCTCATAGCTCAATATCCAGCGGCTTCACTTGCGTAGTGCCCGTTGTCGTGGGAAAGAAATAAAACCTGGATAAAAGTAGCCAATATATTGTATTCGCTGATAATTTAGCTTTTTATTGGTAAGGGAATTTTTAAATGGGTTTACATTGCACAATTATTATCACTCACGTAGCTGTATAGCTACGTATCTATGGAAATACCGGGGCAAAAATTTGCCTACATATATTACCCGCTGATTATATAGCTTTCCATTGACGAAAAATAATAGTTCTGCTGAACGTAGAGGTCTCATCCACACAAATGCGGGAATCATGGCGTAATTACCATGCTTGGCAGACGGCTTAGCGATATCAGTGAGGTTTTATATGATTCCCAGGAGGTAGCTTTTACCCAATCGCATGATGAAATCATAAGACGATTTTCAGAAGTCCCATAGACAAGTAAGAATTTTTTTTTTGTGTGTGTATAGCTGTTAGCCTCAGATGGATTTCACAGCTTAATTCGGAATATGAGTGAGCGTTGATGGCTCTCAACCCGGAGAACAAGTAAGAAGTGACGACAATTGTATCCTTATATCATATTCTAAGAATAATAATTATGCTTCAAGGGCATAACTATGGGGAAACTATCGCAAGTCTCCGTTTATCGCATACTTGCGATGGTGAAACCGGTGCCGAAACGCTCGACACCTCAAGCCACTTGCAGCAATGTTCACCGGTTTGTTTGCCTATTGCTACTGTTCAGAACTAGTGCCATAACCAAAAATAGAAGATCTTGTACCTAGACAAGACTCGTGTAGTAAGAGATGACTGAAGAAGACACTCAATTGTATTAATATCGTAGTGTTAGCCTGAGGGTAGTGGAACTAGGACAGATGCCTTGGCAGTGGTTCTGCTGCAGCCCTCCCACGCATTCCTAGAGGGAGTGTAATGCTCTTCGAATCGTAGTAAGATTATCACAAATACAACAAATATTTCAACATCATTATTATCATCTCAGCCCCTTTAAGTCCCATTGTTGGGTTCAGGCCTCCTCCACAATGGAAGGGTAATTGACCTACTATACCACACTGGTCAGCCGTGTTGGCATATGGTTTTATGTGGAGTTTTAGTGGATTTAATCCACATATCATATCCCTTAATCATCTTTTACGGCACCCACGGGTAAGAGAGGGGGCTTGGTATCCGTCACCACACGGAAAACAGATACTTGGCAGAATCACTCCTGCCAAGTATCTGTATATGTATATAATATAGAATATGATGAAAGTAATCCTCTCCCCAGCAGAAAGTACACAAAGAAAGGTCGCAGGTTTTCGCAAGAAAATGGTGACTTGCACTAGGAGGGGCTCCCAGTGCAAGTCACCGTTTTCTCGCATTACAATTTTGCCCTACTGGCGGAGGAGTATTCATAAATAATTACCCTGTTTAAAAGAATGAATACTAGAGAAAAGGTAAATGTAAAAGTAAAATCTGTGATAAAAAGCAAATGGAAAAAGAAATATTTTGAATCAAATAAATAACATGCATTTACTTACTTTGAATATAGACTTTTTTTGGGGGGGTGGGTTACAGTCGGGGCCCTCCTCGCCCGGCTCCATCCGGGGCGACAGAGGGGCGTAAGCACGCACACCCGTTACCCACCCGTGACACGTCGCCTTCGGCGTTGGGCTGAACAGCGGAGCCACCCTGACTTGTCGTCAGTGGTCGGCCCGACGGAATACCCGTTGAGGAATACCTTCTCCTCGACCGCCGTTCCCCCCTCGGGGAGGACGTCGACCTTTCTCTCAGCGGGTGACGGACTAACTCTCCAGTCCAGTCACCCGCAACTTTAAATATAGACTACAAAAATGTCGACAAACAATAATAATTATTCGGTACTGCTTACTTTCCACCTACATTATTTACTGTACTTTAATGACAGAAAAAAAGGGGCAACCCTAACCGCAATTGGAGTTGCCATTGTGAGTACAATAAACACGTAATACTTTAAAAACAAATATATAAGCCAAAGGTTATCAAAATTAAAATAAACCAATCTTTTATATGATGAATCATTCGCTTCGAGGAAAAAATATGTTTTTAATGGTACATATTCTGGGCTAATTCCACGTGAGGTGGCGAGTTAAGAATACAATATCAGCAGTCCTCACATTCATCGACAGTCCCGTATAACCCTTTTGCCCGCCAGGCGAGAGGTTTACACATATTGTACTTTGTAAACTGTTGTAAACCTCTTGGAGGACTCGAGGAAGGAGGCTCGAGCCCAGGAGGGGAACCTATATGAGCCGAAATGATGATGATGATGAATATGCAATTTCTTTTTTTATAAAAGGCAACACACCGTACTAAGGAATTGTGTTGCGGCAATACGGAGGTTTCACACATTCAACAGTATTAACGGAAACAAATTACACTTGGATTTGGAACAATTATTTGTGGATCCTACGAAGAATTCTCCTGCACGGGAACCTCTGCCATAGTATCCGAGAGGTCGGTAACTCTATAATTGGCCATCTATGCATTCAATACATCGAAGCGTAATTTATAAGAGAACAATATCAACTTTAATAAAAGAATGCTAGTATTAGATATTACAATAACATTTTGGTAATTATGCTGCCATCTATTGCACGCAGCGAATACTAAAATAATATTCAGTAAAATTGTTTTCATATTTTTATTACCATATTCTAAGAGATGGCGCTATATTAAATTAATTTTATAATGTAGCGGACACTGACTAAGCAGACAAATGCCAATGAATCTATACCAATAAATAAAATTGGAGTGTCTGTTTGTAATGTCAAAATAATAGGCTTTTTTCATACTCACACGGTTATTTGCACGACACCTATGCTTAAAATAGCAATTAAAAAATTTTTGTCTGTCTGTCTGTCTGTCTGTCTGTCTGTTTGTTCCGGGTAATCTTCAAAACGGCTGGACCGATTTCAAAAAATCTTTCACCAATGGAAAGCTATAATATCAGGGCGTAAACTAGGCTATATTTTATCCCGGTATTCCCACGGGAACGGGAACTACGCGGGTAAAACGACTATAACCTATAACCGAAGCGAAGCGAGGGCGGATTGCTAGTTATTAATAAATTTAATAACGTGATCTATCAAAGTTCTGTATATGTGTTACTTCGTGGATATAATAGCGATTATCCAGATATTAAAATTATAAATTTGCGAAATATAAAGAGGAATATTTAGCTATTTGCCATCGAGTTTTAATAACAGAACTAAGTACAAAATATTTTTGAAGCAATAGGAGGCATTCACGTGAAGCGGGCACCGAAAAAAATGACAAATTTTAGATCTTCACATTTAAATTAAAAATAGTAAATATAGTTTAAAAAAACTAAAAAACACGCTTACATAGCATATCAAACTAAACATACAGTTAAAAAAAAGCGGATTATTGCATTGTCATCGGTCTTTGATAGATGTGCAAAATTTAAAGAAAATCTGATCGTTCAAAGTAGGGCAAAATCGAGCTCAAAGGTGGACGTTACAAACAAAAATACAGGTGAAGCTAATAAAAGCGTGTTAATATCTTCATATATAAATTTCTTGTGTACGTCTGTATGTTACTGAACAGCTGGACTCCTTCTATACGGCTGGACCGATGTTGATGAAATTTTTTGTACATGTTCATGGGGATTCGAGAATGGCTCAGATTTACAATTGGACCCGGTACTCCTATAAAACCTGAATGGACATACATTATTATTTTTTTATGAAGTTTAGTTTCTAGTTTATTTATATTTTATCTAGACTAAAGAATTGGTGAAAATTTGAACAACGAATTTTTCGAAAACTTTTTTGCTATTGCTAATATTAAATTTTATGAGAAATAAACTAAGTATTGGATGTTTGAGAATAAATTAATATATTTCTTGCCATTTACTACTAATTTAAAATTCTTTTTTTCTTTTAAGTAGAAAATTGGAGGTAAACATTTCAAACTTTGGTATTTTTTATATTATTAATTTTTATTATAAATATAACTGTCCATAAATAATGTGTGTAAAGATTTGGTTCTGCATTCCTTTTATATTTATACGCATTTTAGTTCGAGACGCCGCAATATCCACCTTAATGGTGAAACCTTATGTTAGCCTTTTCTCGAACGAAAACTAATGTTTTGATATAAAGTAAAGTAAGTAGTTTGATATAAACTGTTGAGTTAATCTTACTACAAATATATTAATAACTAGCAACCCGCCCTCGCTTCGCTTCGGTTATAGGTTATAGTCGTTTTACCCGCGTAGTTCCCGTTCCCGTGGGAATACCGGGATAAAATATAGCCTAGTTTACGCCCTGATATTATAGCTTTCCATTGGTGAAAGAATTTTTGAAATCGGTCCAGCCGTTTTGAAGATTACCCGGAACAAACAGACAGACAGACAGACAAAAATTTTTTAATTGCTATTTTAGGCATAGGTGTCGTGCAAATAACCGCGTGAGCATGAAAAAAGCCTATTATTTTGACATTACAAACAGACACTCAAATTTTATTTATTGGTATAGATAAATATTTATTGGACATAGAAATGCAATTTAATAAAAAGAAAATCTAAGGAATAAATAATAACGAATAATTAATACAGTAGAAGCTGGACTAATTGTTGTCGGTGGGCATTCGGATAACCGAAAATCCGGATTATCGAATGTATTAAAAACCTCCTTCCGTTTTGTCTATATCTAGTATGCAGGGTGTATCAGGTTATGGGGCAACTGGTAAAACGGGAGTTAGGCAATGGTAGTAGGAATGGGTTCCTACTACCATTGCCTAACTCCGGAAAAAAAATTGAAGGAAAAATATTGATTAATGATAATTCATTAACGAATCAATATACTCTAATGAGACATGAAAAGTTTTCAATTTTTCATCGCTTTTTCATGTAACTCTGATTGAAATATATATAGTCATGATACTTAATCTGCAATATATTGGTACTTTGTTAAATGTTCATTAGAAATTGAATAAATCAATGATTACGTTGGCATGAGCAAGACAAACTTCGCTTTAAATCAGCTGATCGGCCGATGACCGTTGACGAGTCGCTTTTTTACCTACGCTACCATTGAAGCGTTTCCGCAAATGATACCTATTTATACTGTCGAAGCTTTACATGCCTACATGTATCCTGTCTGTACATGCCTTATGTAGGCACGTATACGTAACATTTAAGGCATAGAATCTTAGATAAACATTTTTGAAATCACTATAACTTTTATATTATACTCTTTTTTATTTAATATACATTCTAATTACTATCTAGGATCGTGGAACTACAACATACTCGAAAAGTTGCCCCATAACCTGATACATTCTGTATACATAATTTTATGCGTTTATTAAAAGACGAATACATATCCTGCCGGACATGCTACTAACTAAAACTATAATAAAAGGCGTGGGGCAGCGATCCCGCAAGATATTCCATTACAGACACGTTCATGCTTGCATAAATTGCAGCCTCGATGAGGAGATCCGCCGCCGGCGACTGGGGCGGCGCAGGCGCAACTACCTGCGCCTCATGCCGCCCTAGCCAAGGCCGCGGGTGACGTGACCGGGGATTAGTCCGTCACCCGCCGAGAGGCCGACCGCGTGAGGAAGGACCGACGTCGGTCGATGGGAGGGTACCCCACGTAGGGGGTATTCCGTCGGGCCGACCACTGACGACAAGTAAACCTGCTCCGGTGGTCGGCCCAATGACGAAGGCGAGGTGGTTTTCGGGTGGGTTGCGGGAGTTGCGTGCTTAAGCCCTTCTGTCGCCCCGGACGGAGTGGTGCGGAGGCGCGCCGACCGCAGCCCGCCCACAAAAAAAAATAAAATAAAAATGCTTGCATAAATTCGATTTGTAGGTACAATACATAGGTCGCGGTTGACAGTCCGGATAATCGTGAATCCGTATAACCAAGGGCCAGATAATGAAGTTTCTACTGTATCTTAACCACTACGTCATCTGAGCATTCAAAGATTATGATAAAATATAATTAGGAAAATAATATTTACATGTGTTTTCTAGTGTTTACTAATCTATTACTGTCAACCCTTACTACTACTTATGGGTGTCGTGAAAGACGACTAAGTACATCGACCTGAATCAATTTCATCTGTTGCCGTCTGGTTAACAATTATATTCTCAGGGGGTTGACGTTAAGCAGGTGGCTGGTCACGAAACTGTTGCCAAAACTTCTGCACTATGTACGATGGTAGAAAAATACATATTACATCCACCACAAGTACCTAATTGGGATGAGAGCAGGAATTCTTCTATGCTAATATTTATTACAAATTATTTCACTGCAAATTGCCGCATATTGCTGTAAACCAAGATTCGTGACGGTTTCCGAACATAAAACAAATAAACCTAATGTGTTTCCAAGAAAATTCCAGACATCAACATAGACACAAATTTGTTTGCACACTCTAGAACGCTGATAACGGATAACCTGTGAACTTTGGGGCTCGAGTATAAAACGTTCTACCGCCCTCGATTCGTCAGTAATAAACAAACTATCAAGACAAAATGTTCGGTTTACTACTTTTCGGATTCGTGGCAGGCACATTAGCGGCTCCACAGTTTGGCTACCACAACTATGGAAGACGCTTCGGACCTCCACCGTTTTACCCGGATTATCGCAACATGCCAGCCCAGTATCACGCTCAAGGACCTCTTATGGAAGATGTATTCGACACAAATAAGTTTTGGGCCGATATGTCCAGGGAATTGAGAGAAATTGACAACATGCTAGCTGATCTCACTCGTAATTTCGCCTCCAGCAGCTCCCAGGTCACAATCGAAGGTAACGAATACAAGATCACCATACCGTTAGCTGATTATGAGGAGAGAGACATAGTTGTCAAGGCTCGTGAAGGTTTAGTAATGATTCAAGCATGCCATGAATATCCAGGCGGCAGTCAGAAGAATTATTTGGATATGAGAACTTTACCCGAAAACGTGAGTGCGAATGGAACTTGGGTTTATGAGAAATCAATTCTGAAGATAGTATTTCCTTTGAAAGAAAGCGCAGTGACTGAGCCAACCAATGTTGTTGAAAGCGATGTCACAACGAAATCTCCTAGCTTTGATCGCGAGGACATCGAAGAGACCAATGGCAATGAAATCAATGGAAATGCTGATGTAGGTCTTGACCGTGGTGATTTAGGTAAAGAAACGGAGCTCTTAACAAATCTAATACCTGACAAAGACGCCGTAGAAGCCACCACATACGCTGTGGATTTGAAAGACGAAGTGGAATTTGTGCCTATTAGATTTTAGATATTGTTTTAGTAAATAAAGTTTATTGAGTAGATATTGTGTTTTCTTTGTTTGAACGTAATTATGACGAGTAATAATGATAACAAAATTGTTTATGTTCGTTGTTGAGATGTCATCGAGTTATCAAATTAATGATACTTGGAATTATTAATGCGTATTAATGCGATAATGTGGTACAGAATGGTCGACTATAATTTAATACCATTTTGTTGATATAATAGTCTTTAGAAACATAAGGCTTATCATCTTCAACTCAGCTCATTTGTCCTACTACAGAGCTCGAAGTTCTACCACAATGAATATTGACCTACTATACCATGCTGGTCAGACGGGTTGTAGTATACTATGCTGGTCATAGGGTTTCTTTTATTTTCTCTGAACATATACGTTGCAAACAACATTACATCCTTTACTTCTTTCATCCTTTACTACATTTTTACGACACTACTACTACAGACTTCTACGACATTTACGGGAAAGAAATGAGATGGTAAACAATATTATTACTCCATCGTCATTTCAGCTCATATACGTCCCACTGCTGGGCTCGAGCCTCTTCCACTATGAGAAGGAAATTAATCTACTATACCACACTGGTAAAACGTGTGGTATAGGGTTTCATTTCAAGTTTTCCTTGTTTTGTATAGATGTTATATGCATATTTAATCCCTTAGTCGTCTTTAATGACACTTACGGGCAAGAAATAGCGTGTTGAACAGAATTCTTAGTTCATCGCCACATAGAAAACGTATGTAGTTATATAAAAAGGATCCATTCAGGACGCGCGCTGGCTTCATGCTAAATTTTGTCAAATTTTTCCAACCGTTGGAACCCATACACGTGTCACTGTTGGGTTCCAGTTTTCTCTACTATGGGAGAGAAATTGACCTACTATACCACGCTGGTCAGACGTGGTACACGGAAGGGTTTTGTTTCGAATAGTCCTTCTCTTGCATAGATTTTATTTGCATATTATATCCCTTAATCGTTTTTTACGACACCCATAGTCAAGAGAGGGTGTGGTGAATTGTATTCTTATTCCATCATCACACGGAAAGACTTAATAGACTGTGCTTTCTGTTATAAATGTAATGATTGAGATTATAAGGGTAGGTACACTTACTACGTGACCTGGAGGATCCATCCATCAGCCTACAGACGTCTACTGCTGGACATAGGCCTCCCCACGGGAATGCCACTCGGAACGGTTCTTTGCCACTTACATTCAACGGTTCCCTGCGACTTTGAGAATGTCGTCAGTCCATCTAGTGGGAGGGGGTCATCCTGCGCTGCGCCGTGCGATTCGTGGTCGCCACTCAAGAACCTTTCATCCCCAATGGTTGTCGGTTCGACGAGCGATGTGGCCTGCCCATTGGCATTTCAGCGTGCTAATTCTGCGGACTATGTCGGTTACACCCGTTCTTACCTGTCACCTGGAGGATACTGGAATAAAATTGGGTCTTAGCCATATACTCCGGATAGTCACCCCGGAGGTGTATATAAAATTTTAAATAATAACGGTCACAAATTACAGACTTTTTTGGTGAGAGAGCTGGAAGCCCAACTTTCTCAAGGTGTTTGCGCGTGGGTTTGGTGATGCCTTTAGCATCATCGAACTTCATTGCACGCATTTACCACTGCCTTCATTTTCTTCGCGGTAGGCAGCGGCGTTACAAAGGTCCATGAGCGACAGCAACACTTACCATCAGGTGTACTGTTTGCTCGTTTGCCACCGAGTGCGATAAAAAAAAAACTCAGAATAACTATTTGTAAATCACTTTTAGTATTGTAATGCACGGGAATCGAACTAGTGCGGCAGGTCTATCATCTTAACCATGTCATCTGCTTAGTATCATATCCCTTAGTTATTTTACGACATCCACGAACTAGTCAGGGGCTGTTTATTGTTTTTCATACCCAGATGAAGAATAAATCTTCGGGTGACTGGACCGGGGAGTTAGTTCGTCACCCGCCGAGAGGTCGACCCCTCCCAAACAGCGGAGGAACGACGGTCGAGGAGAGGTCACCCTGCATCGGTGGTCGGCCCAACGACGAAGGCGACGTGTCACGGGTGGGTTACGGGGCCGCGCGCCGCCCCTCTGTCACCCCGGACGGAGCCGGAAGGCGGGTGCGCTGAGCGTAGCCCACCACAAAAAAAAAAGTGAGGAATAAATCTTAGTGCAATTATTAACGTGTAGTAACGGAGAAAGAATACAATTCATCATCTTGCCCGTGAGTGTCGTAAAAGACGACTAAGAAATATATTCACATAATATTAGATATTATGTGAATATATGTGAGAGAAGGAAAACCTGATATAAAACTCTTCGTCAACACGTTTGACCAGCGTGATATCGCATCGCAGCCTACATACGTCCCACTGTTGGGCTCAGGCCTCCTCCACAATGGGAGGGAATGTGACCTACTAAACCATGCTGGTCAGACATGTTGGTATAGGGTTTCATTTCGAGTTTTCCTTCTTTTGCACAGATCTTATGTGCATATTATATCCCTTAGTCGTCTTGTACGACATCCACGGGCAAGATAGGGAGTGGTGAATTGTATTCTTACTCTGTCACCACACGGATAACAGCGTGATATAGTAGACTAATTTTCCTCTTGTTCTGAGGAGCCTCGAGCCCAGTTTGTGAGCTGAGATGATTATAATATAGCAAAATATACATGCCTGACCAGCGTGGTATAGTAGGTTAATTTTGCCCCCATCATGGAGGAGGCTCAAGCCCAACAGCGGGTAATCTGTGAGTTGCGATGATTACGATGAAAAGAAAAAAAAACTTAATAAAATTCATAAACAATCCAATTTTATGTATCTTTTTTTTTTATTTATTTATTTAAGACAACACGCTGCACTAAGGAAATAATCCTTGTATTGCGGGGGACTTTACAAACATATAATTAACGGACACAAATTACATCCAGACTCAGAACAACAATTTGTGGATCGCCCAAAGTGTTGTCCCGCGTGGGATTCGAACCCTCGACACTGGCGCTGTAGGTCGCTATCTTATTAACCACTACGCCATCTGTGCAGTCACGTTGTATTATTTTGTTGATTATTAGGTACGTATATTATTTTGTTGTTCCCATTTTATCTGCGTAGTTAGTCAGATTGTTTCTTGAAATTCAATTATACTTATGAACTAAAAATAACATTGAGATAACCTCTGTCTATGCAGTATAATTTATGTGTTTTATAATTTTAATGTAGGTATATTTATATAATTTACGATATACTAAGGGGAAAACAACCAACGGGGATTTACTTTTATAATATAACTAGCAACCCGCCCTCGCTTCGCTTCGGTTATAGGTTATAGTCGTTTTACCCGCGTAGTTCCCGTTCGCATGGGAATACCGGTATAAAATATAGCCTAGTTTACGCCCTGATATTATAGCTTTTCATTGGTGAAAGAATTTTTGAAATCGGTTCTGCCGTTTTGAAGATTACCCGGAACAAACAGACAGACAGACAGACATACATTTTTTAATTGCTATTTTAGGCATAGGTGTCGTGCAAATAACCGTGTGAGCATGAAAAAAGCCTATTATTTTGACATTACAAACAGACATTCCAATTTTATTTATTGGTATAGATATACGTAATGACTTTAACAAATTTCTATGTAATAATGGCTTAAGAATACAATGTGTCGCCACCCCATTATGTTGGCGCAGCGTCCTCTACACTAAGCGAGTAGGGGATGTTGTGCGAACGTCCATGACGTGCGGTGTCCCACAGGGGTCGGTGCTGGGGCCTGAGGAACATCAGCTATGACTGGGCGTTGAGAGGGAGCTTCCCACCCGGGCTGGGCGTAATTTGCTGTACCGACGATACATAGCTCATTACATAAATTGCCATCAAAATTTTTTAATACTAGCAGCGCCCTGCAGTTTCACCCGCAGTTCCTCTTCCCGTGAGAATATCGGGATAAATTATTAGTTATTAATAATTAAATTATAGCATATGTGTTATTTTGATATGTAAGCTGTATTAATGTGAAGTTTCATCAAAATCAGTTCAGCAGTTTTTGCGTGAAAGAGCAACAAACATCTTCACATTTCCACATTTTCATATCTTCACATCCTCACATACTCACAAACTTTCGCGTTTATAATATTAGTAGGATAGGATAGGATAACACATTAAAATATTAAGATTTTTTTTTTTTTGGGGTGGGTTGCGGTCGGTCGGCGCACTCCTCGCACCACTCCGTCCGGGGCGACAGAGGGGCGTAAGCACGCAACTCCCGCAACCCACCCACGATGCACGTCGCCTTCGTCGTTGGGCCGACCACCGGAACAGGGTTAAAATATTAAGATATCTATACCAATAAATAAAATTGGAGTGTCTGTTTGTAATGTTAAAATAATAGGCTTTTTTCATGCTCACACGGTTATTTGCACGACACCTATGCCTAAAATAGCAATTAAAAAAATTTTTGTCTGTCTGTCTGTCTGTTTGTTCCGGGTAATCTTCAAAACGGCTGGACCGATTTCAAAAATTCTTTCACCAATGGAAAGCTATAATATCAGGGCGTAAACTAGGCTATATTTTATCCCGGTATTCCCACGAGAACGGGAACTACGCGGGTAAAACGACTATAACCTATAACCGAAGCGAAGCGAGGGCGGATTGCTAGTTAAATATAATACAAGAGCACCACATGACGGATTCTCGTTCTCGCTAAAATTCAATTCATAGAAATCATTATAACTATTATTAGGGAGTAGTTAAAATGATCTTAGGTTTTACGACCGAATAGCATAGTATTGCAAATCATGACTTTATATTTTCGACGTATCTTTTGCCAAAAAATTTTCAATTCGTTCATTAATTATTGATAAATTTATAACTAACTATCTTCTAAGTAATAGTGACGTTAGTTTATAAAACTACAATGTTGTCAAATAGCATGATTAATAAATATGTTTACAGTTTCGAGTTAGCAATCATGCTTATGTTTGACAGATAAGGAACTAATGTATAATTTTGACATTATACAGGTTGATTGCAAGTTTATGACACAATATATACTCTTCTTCAATAGCACTTAATGCAAATGCTTTGGAAGTATTATGTAACCATTTCCCTGCCAACTCACCTCTCCTTGGGATTGTACCAGTTGGCATTAAATATACTTGGCTCACAAGCGTACAAAATGGCATCAGATGATGTTGGTTTGGGTCTATGATAAGCTCCGGTGGAGTTGGCGCATGTGAAAACGGTCCCATGATTTCACCGTAACCCAGGAAGAGCGTGTGGTTTTTAGCTGGTAGTGGCGGTGACACTTAATAAACGCTGAGCCCGGCATACCCCATCTATGAGAGGTGGGCATAAAGACTGTATTTTCCCACGCGGAAACAAAAAACGTGTGCGTCTCGGGACAGCCGACAGAAGTGGTAACTTAAACTAATTTAAGTTGAACTATTTAATATTGGAATTATGTAATTTCAGAAAACCTTAGATTGTCACTTAAATTTTTTGTATATTAATATGATAATGTAAGGAACGCTATTTGTTAATAAAATCTTTTATTGATTATAGAATATATTTTATTTTTACTTACAATTCCTGTAACTTCTTTTTGTGTATGAACATTATATACTATTATATAATTAAAAACCCATGATGGCTTGTGACATTAATAACAATATTACATCATCATGATGATAACATTATTATTAATATCACGAGATACTAATGAATGAGTAATTTCTCATTAGTATGATAATAATATGTGGGCATATTTGATATCGAACCGACCTGAGGATGCCTCTTTTAGAGGAAAAACACGTGTCGAATAAATATTTAAAGTTCTGCAGAAAATGGCAAGCTGAAGTTCTAGTGCTCGTGTGGTGACGGAGTAAGAATACAATTCACCACTCCCTGTCTTACCTGTGGATGACGTAAAAGACGACTAAGGGATATAATACACGTATAAGATCTATGCAAGAGAAGGAAAACTCGAAACAAAACCCTATACCAACATGTCTGACCAGCACGGTATTGGACAGTCAATTGCCCTCTTAGCGGAGGAGGCTTGAGCCCAGCAGTGGGGTGTATATGAGCCGAGATGATGATGAGGAAGTTCTAGAGATTATTCATCACGTGGGAGTAAAAAAAAAATCCTTATTTCCTATTCCAGCTTGACCCTGTCCCGTATTCCTACCATTCCATGCTGGTGTGCGGTACATTGTGTCTATTTTTTTAACAAGTCTACACCCTGCTCTAAAGAAATAACATTTGTATGAATAATAGCTTGTATTGCGTGGGACTTTACAAACATATACTTAACAGGCACAAATTACATCCAGATTCAGAACAACCATTTTGGCACACAATGTAATGTCCTGCTTGTGATTCGAGCACGTGACTCTAGCACTGTAGGTCGGTATCTTAAACGTTACGCCATCTATGCATTTCTTTCCGGCGACTGGGGCGGCGTAGGCGCAACTACCTGCGCCTCATGCCGCCCTAGCCGAGGCCGCGGGTGACGTGACCGGGGATTAGTCCGTCACCCGCCGAGGGGCCGACCGCGTGAGGAAAGACTGACGTCCTCCCCGATGGGGGGACGTCGGTCGATGAGAGGGTACCCCAAGTAGGGTAGGTAGTTCGGGTGGGTTGCGGGTGTTGCGTGCTTACGTCCCTCTGTCGCCCCGGACGTAGTGGTGCGAGGAGCGCGCCGACCGTAGCCCACCCCAAAAAAAAAAAATCTATGCATTTCCTTGATTAAACAGGGAAAAGTAGTGGGTTTCCCTTACTTTTCTTCATTTTAAAACAACAATATTATCATTAAATCTATAACAAATACATCAATTACAATTATTGTTATTTCAGCAGTTGTTATTATAACATGTTATAGATCAGCCTGTATATAAACTAAACGCATTAACGTTGATAATGTGAGCTAGATTAGTTAATATATTCATATTAGTTGCCTGACCAAACATGTAATACTGATAAATCATTAACGTATAACCCTGTGCCAGCCATATTGATGCATGAATAGTTATATGGCCGCTATAAAATATGTGTAAATAGATGAGGTCTGCTCTTTAAACTCCACGGGTAAGAGAGGGGGTGGTGAATTGTATTCTTACTCCGTCACCACACGGAGAGGCAAGGCACAACAGCAGCTGATTTTTTCTAAAATCAAACGTATATCATTTTTAAATTAAACGGTTTTATTGTAAAGAAACAGTAAAAATAAAATCGTGGGACATTACAAAACAATCATTTTAATCGACGGTTGCAGATATTTGACGTGCCCCACGATTTTATTTTTACTGTTTCTTTACAATAAAACCGTTTAATTTAAAAATTATGTTAATCCTTTTTTTATTTTCAAGTTTTATATTGATTTTGTATAGAGCATTGTATTCTACTTGTCAAGCCCTTTCATTTAATACCCATATTAATGGGATTGAAAAACAAATAGATTGTCCGCCATTTTGTAGCGGCGGTCATCTTAGATTTTGAATTTGTATAGTGCATTGTATTCTACTTGTCAAGCCCTTTCATTTGATACCCATATTGACGGGATTGAAAAAAAAAAATAGGTTATCCGCCATTTTGTAACGGCGGCCATCTTAAATTTACAAAAATATTGACTATACATAATTGCATTGTCACCAAAACCAAAGGCGTATACTAAATTTCAGATCAATCGGTTGACAGAAAGAGGGTGAAATTTCGATTACTAAATTTAATCCAACAAAGAAAAAAATAAACAATCAAACGGGGTAAACTAAATAAAACCGTTTAAAAAACGAAGTTTTTATAGGCAAGTGCTTTAAAAACTATTAATGACGGACCACAATAATATACTTACTAGGCTTACAGATTTTATGAATATGTATAAAAAGGCTACTATGTTACCTGTCTAGCCTAGTCTATCTACTATAGTTACAATAGCAGCTATTATTTTCTGTAACCCAATGTATAAAAACCGGCCAAGTGCGAGTAGGAATCACGCACGAAGGGTTCCGTGCCGTTATATATAAAATGGCGTTTGTTGTATGGCAGCCGCTCTTAAATATTTATTCATTTTGTTTTTAGTATTGTTAGTAGTAGTATTGTATAGTAGTATGTTGTTATAGCGGCAAAAGAAATACATAATTTGTAAAAATTTCAACTGTTCAGCTGTCTATTCTTGAGATACAGCCTGGTGACAGACAGAAGGATGGACAGACGCACGAACAGACAGCGAAGTCTTAGTAATAGGGTCCCGTTTTTACCCTTTGGGCAAGGAACCCTAAAAACAAACTTTATAGGCGAGTGCTTCAAAAATTATTATTGATGTAAAACTAAAATAATATACAAGGCTTGTAGATTTTATTAATGTGTATAAAAAGTCTAGTAAGACATACATATATACGAGTATACAAAGGTACCTATATATCTATTTATTTTAGTTAAGTCACAATAGCCATTATTATTTTCTAAAACCCAACGTATAAAAACCTTTTTTTTATAGACAGGTGCTTCAAAAACTGTTGATGTTAAAACAAACTGTGCCGCAAGTTTATATTTTTTATTAATGTCTACAACGAAGTCATTCATCCCTGGTGAGCGGGTGACAAGACCGGGGCTTTAGTCCGGCACCCGCGGAGAGATTAGCTTGGCGACCCTCATGGTATTCCGTCGGAGCGACCACTAAAGTCAAGGAACTCTGCACTGGTGGTCGGCCCAACGACGAATGCGACTTACTATATGGGTGGGTTACAGGGCCACGCGCCGCCCCTCTGTCGCCCCGGACTGAACCGGGCGGCGAGTGCGCTCACCGTAGCCCACCCCAAAAACCCCTGGTGAAATGTTTTACTAATATAGTTAAGTAAAGTAGTCATTGTTTTCTAAAATCCTGTGGTCGGACCAATAGCGAAGGGGATACAGTGGGTTATGGAGCCCCGGACTTAATGAAAGGCATGCGTGCTTATCATAGCCCACCTAAAACTCTCAGAACTGATTTTTTTTTGTGCCAGCAAAAAACAGTTTAATACAAACTTCATACGAGTATATCAAGGCTCGTTACCAGTGGTTGGAGTCAGTGAAGGGGATGGAAAACGGTGGGTTAAAGGCCCGAGTGCCTTTTGTCATTCCTGATGGAACGGACAACTTGCATCCAAACCATCATCATCATTATCATGATTTCAGTACGCATAAGTTCCATTGTTAGGTTTGTGTCTCCCCTACAATGGTCAATTGTGTCGGCATATGGTGTTATGTCATGTTTTTCTTCTTTTGCATAGATATTATCTGCATATTCCTTAGTCGCCTTTTACGAGACCCACGGGTAAGAAAGGGGGGTGGTAAATGGTATTCTTAGTCCGTCACCACACGGAATATAAACCACAGTCCACTTAAAAATCACCTCAGCCTATATAAATCCACCATTGACGACAAGTCACCCTGCTCCGGTGGTCGGCCCAACGACGAAGGCGACGTGGGTACCGGTGAGTTATGGGCTCGTGCGCCGTCCTTTCGTCGCCCCGGACGGAATGGACCGTGTGCGCGCTTACCATAGCCCACCCATAAATAAAATAATTAAAAAAAAAAACAAAAAGAAAGCCTATATAAGGCCCACTGTTGGATTCAGACCTCCTCCACAATGGGAGGAGAAATTCTTTACTATTCCACGCTGGTCAGACGCGTTGGCTATTCCAACGTTGGTTGTATCGAGTTTCTTGCACAGATGTTATATGCCTATTTTATCCCTTAGTCGTCTTTAACTACATCCATTTAAAAATAAATATTTGTAAACCACAAAAATTGTTTTGCATAAAAATCGACACTTAACCCAAGAGGTTTCTACTTAATCTTTACCGTCAGTATACATTTGACGTCACCCGTATGTTCAAACGTATTAAAGAGCCTAAGTTAATATCCACGTAACGTATAAGCTTCGCTAAGTTTAAGTTACGCTCAAGTTTCGTACCAACTAGTTCACTGTTGATTACTTAGTTGACTAAGTTACCTGTTTCTGTATCGATTAATTACACTAAACTTGAGCTGCGTTCACTAAATTGAAACGTCAGATTACCTTTATATCACTATAAGTTTACACTAAGTGGTAATCTATTTTTCATTGTGATGATTGAGAAAGAACATATTTATTTCGGCAACCGTATCGCCATCATACCGCCCGTGGGTTTCATAAAAGACGACATAGGCATTTAATATACATATCCTTACTAATATTTTAAATGCGAAAGTAAGTTTGTTTGTTACGCTTTCACGCATAAACCACAGAACCGATTTTAAAAAATTCTTTCACCAATGGAAAACTATAATATCAGAAATAAACATGGGCAATATTTTATCCCGGTATTCAAATCAAAACAAATCAAATCAAATCAGATTAGATTAGATCAGATCAGATCAAATCAAATCAAATCAAATCAAACCAAATCAAACCAAATCAAATCAAATCAAATCAAATCAAATCAAATCATTTTTATTTGCAAAGAATACAGGTGTTAGCAGATAACAAAAAAAAACGGTAGATAGAAAAAAGGCAGGAAGCCTTTAAGACGTGCAAATATTGACACATTTTCAATTATTAATTAAATATCAGGTTGACCGAGCTTCGCTCGGAGTATTTTTGTAGCGTTTATTTAGATATATATTAATAAAAAATAAAAAAAATAAATAATGCAAATTATATAAAAAATTACAAAAAGAGAATAATAATAACACCGAGATTCGATCCGACGCCGTTTGTCGCCGATGTCAAAAATAAAACGAAACCTGACTACTTCGCCACTGAGCTATCGTAACTCATGACATTGATGGCAAAATTTGAATTCATATTCTTTTAAAACTTAATGTCATTATATTGTCTGCCAAAAACACTGACAAAACAACATTTTCTATACATAAAACCTAGCTAGATCGATTTTTTGGGCCCGAATCCTCTAGTATGCCAAGTTTCCACAAAATCGTTGGAGCCGTTTCTGAGATCCTGAAAATATATATATTTACAAGAATTGCTCGTTTAAAGATATAAGATTACTATAACCATAACCATAGTTTAAGATGTGTAATTAAATAATATCATAATATATAAATCTCAAATTACAATTTATGTAAATGTCAAGTGATTATTATTAATTTTTATTCCCACGGGAACGGGCACTACGCGGGTAAGGCGACTGAAACCGAAGCGAAGCGAGGGCGGGTTGCTAGTAAAAAATTTGCGAGAGAAGAAATCTCGACATAAAATCCTATACCAACCCGTCTGATACAATACCCGGCTGGTATAGTAGGTCAATATAATACGTATACTCTCCTATTGTAATACGTATATGAGCTAAATTGAAAAAATAATTAAGTTTGCTAGTTTTTCACGTAAGCGGAGCTACTGGCGCAATTAGTTATCAATAAAACTTGGACTTTACAGACTATGGAGTGTTATCTCGGTTGTGGTTCCTTCCATCCATCCACCAGCCTATAAACGTCCACTGCTGGATATAGGCCTCCCTACGAGGATGCAACTCGTAACAGTCCTGCGCCACTTGCATCTAAAAGTGGTCCCTTACGTCAGATATTTCTTTGTCTTGCACAAAACATTGTTTTGATTATGCAAAAATGGCGTAGTAGTTAAGATACCTGTCCAACGTGCCAGTCTCGTGGGCTCAATTACCATGCAGGTCAATATTTAGTCGCCCACAAAAAAAGGTCAATATTTAGTGCCACAAATCCACAAATCTGTGATGATTGAAATGATTCTGAATGTAATTTCCTGCTCGTTAAATTATGCTTGTAAAGTCCCCCGCGAAACAAGGATTTTTCCTTTAGTGCTGGGTGTTGCCTTTTCAAAACTAAATGAAAAAAAAAAACTATTGATGTAACTTGGGTCCGATTATTGCATATTTGGGTAGGGCGACAGAAGGGTTTAATCCTTGGTGTGGAGCCTTGTCTTTAAAAAAGCAAATAATACAATTAGATAACGTGCACTGTAGGCTATATGGAATTTAGTTTTTTTTAAGCATTGTTCACAAAAAAAATATTGATTAGTTAAGAGTGAACCTAGAAATAGACTTACATTAGGTTAAATACATAAGACGCCTTTTAGATTTCATCACAATCTACTGAATTGAATACGAAGAAAAAAAACAATAGTTTTATTCTTCTGATAGCTAAAATATACTAGTCTTGTAAAGATAGAAAATAGTTTTTAGAACCTTTATACCGCCCAGTTCCGTAAATGTAGTGGTAGACGAGCTTCAGTAAGGCCGAGCTTCACCCATTGCAAAAAATAATTATATCAAATGGAATATGTCTCTGAATATATCTGTCCTAATAAGGTTTCGGCAAAAATATGTTTGTTGAATTTAATTTTTTTTCCGTGCGTGATGGAGTGAGATTAGTAACTCCTTCCTTTGGCTTTGGATGTCGAAAGATGACTAAGCGATATAATATGTATATAAAATCTATGCAAGGCAAGGAAAACTCAAAAAAATACCTGTTCGACCAGCGTTCGACCCGTTCGACTACAGTAGGCCAATTTCCCCTCCCATAGTGGAGGAGGGCTGAAGCCAACAATGGGGCGTATATGGGCTGAGATGATGATGATGATTTTTTTTGTAGTGGGTACTAAATATTTTTTCTAATAGAAATATTTTATGTGAACATATCCCAATAGAGCTGCTGCACAAAATATGCTCATGGTTACAATTAAATAAAATTATAAAGAAATAGTCTTTTTATGTAGAGAGAATGAATGAAAGGAGACTAAAAATGAGAATTTATAGGGCGAATGTGAACGGAAGTGTTGCAAGGGGAAAACCAAGGCGCACGTTCCACGATCAAATCGAGGACGTTCTTAAGGAAGGCTAGCTTAGAAGTAACCTGAACCGAAGAACATACTCATACATATGAAGAGATTAATTAATGTGGAGGAGGCGGAAGTGGTATGTTAAGATCGTAGCAAGTGGAAGGAAGTGGTCTCTGCTTATGGGATGCCTATGGGTAAGAGGCGTGAGTATGAATGCACATATGTATGTCTTTTTAATACGCTTTTATTAGCTTCAGACGTATGTATGTTAGTATGTAACGGAATCTTTGAACATGATTTTGACCCCCTTCAAAACGTCGGCTTAACTCGAAATTTGGCATACTTATTAAGGACCAATGACAATTCAATATTTTAAACAGTTTGATCCGTTATCCTTACTAGGATAATCAGGATTAGCGAAAATTCAACTAAAAAATTTGAAAATAAATAATAGTTCAAAAAAACTAAAAAAATACTCTTTTAAAGAAAATCCAACTGAAAAATAGAAAATAAAATTTAAAAAATTTAATTAAGAATAGTGTATATAAGAAAAAAAATAAATATTGTAAAAAAAGCGTGGGGTGCTTTTTAAGATATTATCAAAATGATAATCCTTCTACTCATATCTGTCAATAAAATATTTATCTATTGACAACATGCACCCCACGCTTTTTTTACAATAAAAAATATTTTTTCTTATATACACTATTCTTAATTCAAATTTCTAAAAATTAATTTTCTACTTTTTAGTTGGATTTTCTTTAAAAGCTTTTTTTTTTTTTAGTTTTTTGGAACTATTAGTTATTATATAGATAACATTTTTTATAACTTTAATTTAAAAAAAATGTTCATGTCAGCCATAAGTTAAAAATTATAAAAAGCTATATGTATAAATATACTTTTTCAAATTTTATTTAATTATCGAAAGAAATATTAATTTTTCTGACAATACTATTGAAATATGTTCAGAGTTATGTTTGACAAAATATGATTTTCATTCAGTAAAAAAATGGGTGAAGAGCGATCTTACTTCGGATCTTAGACTAGAGGTAAAATATGGACAAAAGTTCAACTATACCTCACTAACTTGTACAATAAACTAAATTTATACGGATCCCAGTGGTCTATCTAGTTTATTTTATGCGCACTATACCTAAATTAATACGTATTTGGCTGTTTGTTTTGCTCACAAGCGATTTTTGGTTAGTGAGTACTGACTATAAAGGTGAGCTTCATCTACATTAAAACGGTTTCCATAGTGATTGTTTAGCAACTGAAACATCGCAAACATTCCCTAAAAATAATTTTTTTATCCTACTACTGTGGATATAAAAAGGACGTTATGTATTTAACTGCGATTTTTTTCTTTAGTCATTCGTCACAGCTCATATAATATATATCCCACTGCTGGGCTCGAGCTTCCTTCATAAAAGGAGAGAAATTGACCTATTATACCACGCTGATTAAACGCGTTGATATTTCAATATTGATATTTGCTTTCTTTTACAGGTCTTATATTTCCCTTATTCGACTTTTACGGTACCCACGTGAAAGAGATAGGGCCGTGAATTGTATTCTTACTCCGTTACCGCACGGATTTATCTCTTATAACTTCTAAAGTACTTATCATAGTTTGAAAAATAAGTTACCGTTAGAAGCACTTTAATAGTCTGCAGATTTTAAAATTATGTGACGTCACATAAAATTTAATATAGCAACCTATACAGTGGCATAGCGTGAGTCACTGTCGCCCGGGGCGGAGTTATAATTTGCCGCCCTTTTGCCGTCGTAAAAATAATAATTGTTGGTGTGGTAAAAAAAAAGGTAACAAAATGAGAGAATTGAGTGAAAAATACTTTTTCAAAACCATGTATCTACATGTGTAAGTAACATGACAGTGTTAAAACATTAATAATTTACACTATAAAAATAATGTTTAATAAAGTCTAAACAGTCTAAAATTGTACATTTCGCGACTTACGCGCAGTGAAATCATTTATTCGGTCCTCGGACTCACCGGCTACGACCGGGCGTTGAGGGGGAGCCTCTCGCCCAGCCTGGGCGTGATTTGTTACACCGACGACACGCTCGTCACAGCCCGCGGTGGGACGCTACAGGAGGCGGCAAGCCTGGCGACTTTAGGCACCGAAGAGATCGTCAGGCGGATCGGGGCGCTGGGGTTGAGGGTGGTCCTGGATAAGACGGAGGCCCTCTTGTTCCATGGGCTTAGCATGGGCCCTCCCATCGGCGTCTCGACCACCGTCAATTCGGTTGATATCAGCATCAAGCATTGGTGGTTCCGGGAGCATTTCCGCAGGCTCGCTCCACGGCTCGTCGGCGCGGCGTCCGCCTTATCGTGGCTTATGCCGAACGTGGGTAGACAGAGCGCTACATATCGACGGACTTACGCGGGGATCATCCGGTCGATGGCCCTGTACGGTACACCGGTGTGGGCGGGGTCCCTGACCGTCCGACTCAGGGTTCTACTGTGGCGACCACAGATGGCCATGGCGGTCAGGGCCATATGCGAATACCGCACGGTATCGACGGAGGCAGCGTGCCTGTTTGCCGGGACTCCCCCGTGGGACCTGGAGGCAGAAATGCTCGCCGGTTTGTATCGGCGGGTGTCAGGGCTGCGAGTGGAGGGCGGTGTAGTCTCTTTAAGGGAACTCACTGCCTGGCGCGTCGACGCCCGCCGAGAGGTCATTGCCCGTTGGGGAATCCGGCTCGAGAGGCCTCGGTACGGTGTGCGGAGCGTGGAAGCCTTCCGGCCGGTGCTGATGCAGTGGTTAAAACGGCGGCACGGGATGCTCTCCTTCCGACTGGTGCAGGTTTTGACGCGGCATGGATGCTTCGCCAAATACTTGTACACGGTCGTTAGGAGGAAGAGTACACCGTCCTGCCACCACTGCGATTGCGACGAGGATACGGCGCAGCATACGCTCGAGATTTGTGCCGCCTGGGCAGAGCAGAGTCGTGAACTCGTCGCAATCATCGGCGCCGACCTGACGCTGCCGACCATCGCCAGGGCGATGCTCGACAGCGTCAGAAACTGAGACGCGGTCGCAGCCTTCTGCGAGGCAGTAGTCTCGGGGAAGGAGGCGGCGGAGCGCGTACGCGAGGAGCGTCTCCTCGACGACGCGAACCGCCGCCGGCGACTGGGGCGGCGTAGGCGCGACTACCTGCGCCTCATGCCGCCCTAGCCAAAGCTAACTTCTTGAAAAATTAATTGTTCGACTCACAGCCAGTGTCCGCACAAAATAGTTTTCTTCCAATTTTGCCGCCCTTCTAATAGTGGCGCCCGGGGCGGACCGCCCCTCCGCCCCCCCCCCTTGCTACGCCACTGAACCTATACCTCGGTTCTCAATATATGGTCTAGAAACCATATATTGAGGTGTAATTACATCTGCGGAGGTAAAACATCTATTCTTCGGGTAATAGAGTTGATATTTGAAATGCATAAAGAGAAGATGATGGTTTTATTTTGAGGAGAAATTGACCTACATATACCACATACCACTTTCATTCAGTCCTGATAATGGCATTCATGAGAAAACCATATAAGTCTTAAATTGGAAGTAGGAATTTAAATTTTTTTTATTATTGTACATAGTGTTTGCCCCGACCACTTTTCGTCATACAAAAGGCTGTAGTTCCAAATGTAAAAGCCATTCTTTAAAAAGTTTCATTTCAAAAACAGTCTCCTCTAAATAATCTAATTTTCGTCGAGCAAATTTTTTGGGTTGTCGGAACACCAGACAATATTCCCAAAGCCTGCCGAATTCTCGGTACCCATTTTGACAGTGAAATTCAATTTCGCCTATTCGTTTATCGTCCGACTGACTCACTTATGATTTTATCAACAGCAGACGAGTTCCCGGCGTTTAAATGAATCGTCTCTAAATGGTTTCTGCCATCGGTTTTGTGGTGAAGTAGATATTTGCTGTATTTTTGATATGATAAAATCTTCTAATCGATCGCGAGCTGCACGCACGAAAAAACATAACTTATTGTCACGTTCCACTTGAGCCGAGCGTGCAAGCAAGAGCGTGAAACAAGCGACAGAGAGGCACGATCGATATAAGGGTTTGGCTTGTGACGCATCGAACTCTCTTAAAAAAATATTTGAATTAACGAGTGCAAATAAATGGGTCAGCATATCATCATTTTGACTCATACTGCTAGACTCGAACCTTCTCCACAATAGAAGGGAAATTGATCTTACTATACCATGCTAGTTAGATAGGTTGATATAGGGTTTTGTTTTGAGTTTTCCATGTATTGTATAGATGTCATATGCGTAATATATTCCTTAGTCGTATTTTACGACAGCCACGGGTAAAAGAGATTGTGGTGAATTGTATTCTTACTCCGTCACCACACAGAATAAATGGTTATTTATCGAATAAAGTGTAATTTACAATTAAATTCATCTTGTAATTAAAACTGCTTTACAGCATTCATGATCACGGGCTGGACTGACCAGTCCCAGTGACCATGCATGCTGGAAAATGTTCGAAACGTCGGGCAATCATAAATCACATACAAACGCTATGAAATCCGTAAAAGTAGTTTTATTTACAATGTGTAATGCTCGCGTAAACATCAGATACAATTAAATTAAAATTTTTATAATACCAAGTAATGATAATTTTGTGATAATAATTCAATTTAATTCGTTAAAGTTAGCAGTAATTTATCAATGTTTTCTTATAACGTTATCACGTAAGATATTGTCTGTAAACGACACGGACAACCAATTCTTCTTTAATATTTGGACTGCTGTTATCATCATCATCATCTCGGCTTTATCTTCATCATCATCATCATTTCAGCCTATTGCCGTCCACTGCTGGACGTAGGCCTCCCTCATGTTGTGCCACAATGTGCGGTCCTGTGCCGCCTGCATCCAACGACGCCCAGCAACTTTCACTAGGTCATCGGTCCACCTAGTGGGGGGTGCGTCCTACACTGCGTCGTCCGATACGTGGTCGCCACTCGAGAACCTTTCTTCCCCAGCGGTTGTCGGTTCGTCGAGCGATGTGGCCTGCCCATTGCACTTCACATATACACACCCTACTGCGTGGCTCGAGCCTCCTCTGCAGTTAGAGTGAAGCTAACCTAATATACAATGCTGGCTGAATTGAAAAACTTGTTGTAAACAATTTATGTGGTGTGACTTCTGTGTGGTGACGGAGTAAGAATACAATTCACCACTCCCTATCTTGCCCGTGGATGTCGTAAAAGACGACTAAGGAATTTAATAAGCATATAACATCTGTGCAAGAGAAGGAAAACTCGAAATAAAACCCTATATCAACATGTCTGACCAGCATGGTATAGTACGTCAAATTCCCTCCCATTGTGGAGGAGGCCCGAGCCCAACAGTGGGACGTATGTGGGCTGCGATGATGATGATGGTGTTGTGATTATTTTATACTCTGATGTTACATATACAATCATTTTAATAATGTACATAATATTATTACTAAATAAAATTTCAGTGTCCTCATTTTTTTGTAACTGTAAATTTACAGTAACATTAATGAATAATTTAAAAAATTACCTAGCATATATATTTTCCAGAACTAAGATTCAAAACAAATGAAATTAAAATGAGGACATCCTTAAAATATAATTTTTCCAACGAAACAGACTCCTCCGAACTGGTTCATAAACAATTGAATTCTGTGGTAAAATCATAACAAATAGAGGTAAAGAGAAATCATCCTTTTTAAAAGCTTTTATTTAACTGGCCCTGTAAGGATGTTAGTATGGGACAAATCTTACGAGTTAAATTAGAACCATTTCCTGGCGTTTGATTAGGTTGAAATTTGGTTTACTTACGTAACTTCGGTGACAATGCAATAATATGGTACCATGCTAGTCTCAGATGGCGTCGGAAGGTAGCCATAGGAACTCTTAAACTAAACTAGATAAAACCGTCGAGTTTGGACTCGTTTGAATAGTCTTAACAAGCACTCTTATGGTACGTAATATCCAGTCTCAAGATGACGTCGGAAGGCGGCCAATAAATAAGAGCTTGTTTTTAAAAAAATCTTTAATTATTATTTATTTGAAGTTGGATTGAAGATAATCATTGTATAATATCTTAATACTGTCACGTTGCCCCCAGAACTATGTACATAATTATTTAGATAAAAGTAACGTCGACTACAGAAATGTATACGAAATTGACAAAAATACGTATCACTAAATGTGACCTTTTTTTTTTTTTGTGGATGGCTGCGGTCGGCGCGCCTCCGCACCACTCCGTCCGGGGCGACAGAGGGGCTTAAGCACGCAACTCCCGCAACCTACCCGAAAACCACCTCACCTTCGTCATTAGGCCGACCACCGGAGCAGGTTTACTTGTCGTCAGTGGTCGGCCCGACGGAATACCCCCTACGTGGGGTACCCTCCCATCGACCGACGTCCCCCCCTCGGGAAGGACGTCGGTCTTTCCTCACGAGGTCGGCCTCTCGGCGGGTGACGGACTAATCCCCGGTCACGTCACCCGACTAAATGTGACCTAAGAGTATTTTTAAGATAGTATTTTTCACATATAAAAATAGCGGACTTTTAGTTAAGTTTTCCGTTCGGATTTTCCAAGTCACTTAATACGTATGTTACATTCGCGAGTATAAAGTATTAGGTACGGTGTTGGTTGCCGCTTCAGTATATTAAAGTGTCTCAGAAAAGCTCTGTTAAGATTTACTTTAAAGTAAAATCGAAAATGGTAAGGCATTTTTAAGAAGTGATTCTTTTCTGTATCTAGATTGTAGTATTTTAAGTTCACAGTTAATAGATAACGTACGGTTTGAAGCAAAAGAATTTTTATTTTGTACTAAGGGAATTTTAAATAGTATTTTCTTGTGGTGACGGATTAAGAATAGAATTTACCCTTTTTGCATTGGCAATGGGTGGTAAATGATATGCAGATAATATCTATGAAAAAGTAGTAAACTCGAATTAAAGCGACGGAGGCAGCGTGCCTATTGGTCGGGACTCTCCCGTGGGACCTGGAGGCGGAAATGCTCGCCGGATTGTATCGGCGGGTGACGGGGGTGCGAGCGGAGGGCGGTGTGATCTCGTTAAGGGAGCTCACCGCCTGGCGCGTCGACGCCCGCCGAGACGTCATTGCCCGTTGAGCAGTCCGGCTGGAGAGGCCTCGGTTCGGGGTGCGAACCGTGGAGGCCTTCTGGCCGGTGCTGATGCAGTGGTTGGAGAGGCGGCACGGGGTGCTCTCCTTCCGACTGGTGCAGGTTTTGACGGGGCATGGGTGCTTCGCCAAATATCTGCACAAGGTCGTTAGGAAGGAGAGTACACCGTCCTGCCACCACTGCGATTGCGACAAGGATACGGCACGCCATACGCTCGAGGCCTGCGCGGCTTGGCAGTGCAGTGCTGTGAACTCGTCGCAATCATCGGTACAGACCTGACGCTGCCGGCTATCGCTAGGGCGATGGTCGACAGCGTCGGGAATTGGGACGCGGTCGCAGCCTTCTGCGAGACAGTGATCTCGCGGAAGGAGGCGGCGGATCGACTGCGCGAGGAGCGCAGCCTCGATGAGGAGATCCGCCGCCGGCGACTGGGGCAGCGTAGGCGCAACTACCTGCGCCTCATGCCGCCCTAGCCGAGGCCGCGGGTGACGTGACCGGGGTTTAGTCCGTCACCCGCCGAGAGGCCGACCGCGTGAGGAAAGACCGACGTCCTCCCCAAGACGTCGGTCGATGGGAGGGTTCCCCGATAGGGAGTATTCCGTCGGGCCGACCACTGATGTCAAGTAACCCTGCTCCGGTGGTCGGCCCAACGACGAAGGCGACGTGGTTTTCGGGTGGGTTGCGGGAGTTGCGTGCTTAAGCCCCTCTGTCGCCCCGGACGGAGAGGTGCGGAGGCGCGCCGACCGCAGCCTACCCACAAAAAAAAAATACTCGAGTTAAAGGCCTATAGCAACCTGTAGGTCAATTTCACTGCTATCATGAAGGAGACTGGAGCACATTGCGAGACAACCAGTCTCGGTATATATACGTCTCAAGATTGAGACGTCTATGATTGTAAATAAAACTATTATTATTATTAACTAGTATTATTGTAAATAAAACTATTATTATTGTAAATAAAACTATTATTATTGTAAATAAAACTATTTTACGTTTTTTTTGGGTTTGTATTGAGCCCGTTCGTGACCATCAATGTTGAACTATGAACGCTGTAAAGTGTTCGATACGCCTAGCAATCATAATAATGTCCTAAATATACCCTACCTTTTCAGTCTCTGGAGATGGATTTAGAATAAAATATTGCACCGCCTTTTATTTTCGCATGGAATTAATAAAAGTCGGTGAAGGCATCACCAGTCTTTGAGGAGAATTTATAAAAACAAATGCAATAATTTCCAGGAATTACCCTATACAGACCTATATTATTTATTATTATTAATTAAACCCGGCCTATATTATTATTAATTAAACTATAGACATTTTGGGTTGATGGATTCATGGATACATTATTACTACCAGAGAAAAAAAAAATCGGATCATATCGATTTGCTGAGCCAGGTAAGTAAAGTCTACTGACAAAGTGGACTAACATCTTTTGTAAAATAAAATTAACCCGAAAAGTGAATCGCTGTAGTTCGTTATATGCTCAAATGAAGAATGAAGAAAATAGAAAGGTTACCAAAACTTAGCTTAAAAGGCAGAGAAAAGTCGTACAGTGGTTGACAAGAATTCAGGTGGTATCCTGTATTTTAATCAGCACGTATGGATCCTATTAAAGGACTTTTTTGTGTGTTTATCCATCTGAAGCTAACAGCTGTTAGCCTCAGATGGCTTTCACAGCTTAGCCCGGACTATGGGTGAGCGCTGATGGCTCTCAACCCGGGACTCATTAAAGGACGCTGAAAACAAAAAAAAAACTAACTTGCCCTTTCAATGGAGAAGAGGCGGTCAATCAGAATTCTTTACTTGCCTACAGCTCAGCATTCAGAGCAACACGGTATGCCTGTAGAATCCGGAACACACTACACAGTTATCTGTGATTGCCTCTATCACATATGATTTCTACGCGGACGAAGTCGCGGGCAAAAGCTGAATAAAAAGAAATGAGAAATAAAATGATGACTTACGGCACAGAAACGTGGTCCGTAAATATAGGCCTCATATCAAGGCTCAAAGTCGCTCAGCGTGCTATGGAGCGGGCTATGCTCGGGATTTCTCTGCGAGATAGAATCCGGAATACGGAAATCCGCAGAAGAACGGGTGTAACCGACATAGCACGATGAATTAGCACGCTAAAGTGGCAATGGGCAGGCCACATCGCTCGACGAACCGACAACCGCTGGGGAAGAAAGGTTCTCGAGTGGCGACCACGTATCGGACGACGCAGTGTAGGACGCCCCCCACTAGGTGGACCGACGACCTAGTAAAAGTTGCTGGGCGTCGTTGGATGCAGGCGGCACAGGACCGCACATTGTGGCGCATCATGAGGGAGGCCTACGTCTAACAGTGGATGGCAATAGGCTGAAATGATGATGATGATGATGATGAGAAATAAAAAGCAAAATGAAGTAAATAGCACAAATAAATAATAACACAAATTCTAATGTTCACTTTATTCAATCAACAAATTTATGACGAAGGATGGAAGAAAAATGTTCCTGTTTGTATAAAACATCTTACGAAAAGCCTGATAAAAACTTTTTGTTTTCTTATAGGATTGTGTGATTTGAGACATTATCAAAACATAAAAAGCTCCGCAGAAAAGTGAATGATAAAGTTTGCTACGTTGGCATAAATATCCGTTTCAAATTCAGTTTAAAATGATTTACCTTATGTAAACCACCCGTGTCCATAAACGCTGAAACGTGTTTGAAACGTTGGTCAATCAAAAATTAATTACAACCGCGATAAAATATTTGCGTAAAAATCAGAAATCATTATGTGTAAATCATATATAATTTTTACAATTTGTCAGAATTTAATCAAATAATTTGCTACTGGATCAGAACGCGGATTCAATTGAGAAGACCTGGTAAAAGAATCAAGGATTTCGACTTATTTTTCCAATATTTAAAATTTAAGTTTGAATGTTTAGAGTAATTTTATATTAGAAAATATTTTACCTATAAGGTAATTCTAGTAACAGTATGTGTTGATCTAATGATATATGTATGTATGCTCTCGCCGATGTCGCGAAGGGTAGGATTCAAATCCGCTATTGGGTAAACACAATTCTTTAAGTTTTCTTAAAAGAAATTCACTTTAGGAACTTTGCCCTTTTCTTTCTATTGGCTTATCGGTATATGGACCCTCTCAGTGAGAAAATGTTATACTCTTCATGCTTGAGATGCAGGTTAGTAATCTCATTTGCTTATTATGTATTTCCTAAGAGAGATGCTGTTTACTTTCTTGATAGCCCTTTTTTTAGGGTAGCCTATGGTCAGGACACACACTGCTCAATGCGGGCGGCGTGTGGCTCTACAACCTATCGTTTTGCCTTCCCATTGCCATTAGGCCGATTACTGATATCGATACCTTGACGTCCCTGTACCTTTATTTTTAGGATACCTACAAGAAAGCAAGAACAAAAAAAAAAACCTACAATTAATAAAAGTACATTTTGACTTTCCCAAAATCTTATGCCTTATTTCAGAAAGGAATACATTCATACGCAATCCTAGAATAAATGGATTTCCATTTCACGACACAAAACATACTTACACATTATCCGTTCTCAACAAAAGATAAAGCGCATCGAATATGTGAAAACAGATGTTATTCAATCAAGAAATGGATTTAGGTATATAAAATATAAGTATAGTAGACCAGGGTTAATCACGGAGTATAATAGAAGTTTTTGGATAAAGTGGGATAAGCATTCTTTTGTGATGTTACTTCCTTATAAGACAAGGTTACGTAGAAAAGTTTCCGAGAAATTATTGTGGTAACAAAAGCAGTTTGTACTCTGTAAAAGCTTAGATCTATGTTTAACCATTGTTATTTGTTTTCCATTGTATTCTAAGTATATGTATCTATATATATAGGCTGTCCCAAGTTATGGGACAACTGTTCGAGTATGTTGTAGTTTAACGGTCATAGATCGTACTTGGAACAATAAACTTAATAGTTACAGTGATTTCAAAACTGTGTACCTAAGAGTCTATTCCTTAAATGTTACACATTATGTAGGGATATACTGACAGGACACTAGTAGGCATGTAACGTATCGATAGTATAAATAGGTATGAATCTCCCAAAAACGGCGATGGTAAAATAAGGTACGAAGGCGTCCCGTCAACGGCCATTGGCCAATCAGCTGATATTAAAGCGAAGTTTATATTATTGCGTGGACCATAGCCTACACAAAAAAAAGGTGAATGGCTTGTCATAAATTTATGTGTGATGGAAACAAACTGCATATGTCTTCGACCCAAAGTAATTAAGATAAGAACAGGACAATGATAAGAATATTTTATGTCATTATAAAATAGCTTCATAATAACGCATCAATTTACGCCATCTTGAAGATTGTATGTCACTTTAAGTAAATATTTGAAAATTTATATTTTAATTTTATTATACTACTAGCAGACCCGGCCACGCGTTGCTGTGGCTAATGTTTTTGTTATATAACATTTTATTAAACTATTTAAGTGGAACTAAACTATTTAGGAGAACATCAGTCATGGAGGTTGTCATATTTTTTTACAAATAGCATCTATGTAAAAAAGCAAGTTAAAATCGTATATGACACGTTTGTAGGTTTGACATAGCAGCGCCATCTATTAATTAATTTCTCAATCCCGTCAACAGATATCGCCATCTGTTAAAATCGTTTGGAGTTAACAGATAATTGTGGATGTCAAATAAGAGGTATATATATAGGTAACACAAATAATTTGCCATAAAATAATATTGCGACTATAAATTAAGATGTAAGCTATCCTATCTTTCAAGTTGGATAAAACTGCACACGGCGTGCAAATTTGATTAAAATCGGTTAAGTAGTTTAGGAGTCCATCGCGAACAAACAATGTGACACGTAATTTATATATATTAAGATGTGGTGACGGAGTTGGATTAAGACATAATGGGATAAAACGCTTCTCCACTGTGTAATGTCGTTTCATGACACAGTGGTTACGTGAACCTTCAAATAATATATAAAAACGTTCTGTGTCAACCGTACTGATACCAAGGTTTTAGAAGGCAAATCTGTAACTTTGATGACAGATAGGCGTTAGCGATGGCTAACGCCAGATACTTGCTTATCTCACTTTATCTATGATCTAGCAGAATGTATACATTCTAAGTTATTACGCATTATGATTTATGTTTTACACTTTGCCAAACTTTTACCTAAACGTACAGACACGGTTAAGGGCGTGGAAAAGAGTCGAACACTATGTTAATTTAGTACGTCCAAAACAAATATTTTTTCGCTGACCTTCGTGCTATTAAAATTAACAAAGCGTGCGAGTGTATTTTCAAGCTCAACTCGTTCATGGAAGGAAGCAATCGGACGTTGGCAGATCAGATAAGCAGAAAACAATCAGATTTAAAGAACGGATCACTGAAATTATTGTTGATTATTTTCATCAAGCTAACCTTTATCGGGCCTGTGTTATTACTCTTGTTAATTCGATAAAAGTTTTGGATCCTAGCCGGTATAGTCCAGGCGCTGGATGGAGTTGAGTATGCAAAATGTGAGGACCGCATTCGATGTATGGTTTTGAACTCAGAAAAGCATGCAGATTATGATTCTGAATGTTGCCTGGAGCCATATTGGTCCATTTTTGTTTTACACCCCACCCCTTTAGACATCTAGTAAATGGACTGAACACATGCTTTGATATCATTATAACGATTGTTTTAGTGAGAATATCCAATTGATTCTTATGATTAAAGATACTTACAGCTAGTCAAGTGAAAAAACAACAGGAAAATTAAAAATAAAATCAATAATTATTGATAAAAAAATATTTAATTCAAAAAAGCAAATTTGAATATATTATAAATGACAAAATGATAATTATCAATCTTTTTTATTTTGACAATCGTTATTTATGCATTCGCATAAAGAAATACAATCAATATGTAATTTCTTACAAAAGCAAGCCATTGTTTTACAATTGGATGCACATTTACACGATAGAATCAACAATTCCGGCAGTGGTTGCTTGGTCATTTGTCGTGGGTACAAATTACCATCCTTCCTTTCATAGCCTAAGAAGGTGTAATCGATTGGCTGTAGTTGAGTTTGGACAGCATTTACCCCTACATATGTTTGTGCTGAAGCTCTTAATAGATGTAAATATAGAGCATCTGATGTGCAAATAACTTTTAATAAATTTAAGCCAAAACCGATATTTTGGGAAGTTAACTTATACCGAAGTTCATCAGGCATTGAGTTTTTTTTTTGAATAAAGATAGGTGCAAATGTTTTCCAATTCTTTTAGCTGTTCAACACTTAGGCATGGATTTCCCAAATGCTTTAGAGCTTCTTGTACAAAATCTAACGATGCACCTTTTAAAGTAATTTTTTTCGAGCCAAATCTGCTAGTCGAATCGCAACTATTCAGAGCGTGTAATGCTGACAAAATATCACAAATATTTTCTCCAAGGGTTGAGCAGTCAAACGACATCCTGAAATGAATTTATTCTTATAGGAACCGTTGACCATAAACCTAAACAGCCTAGATGTGCAAGCTTGTTCCAGAACGAAAACATCTGCATCAGCGCTAATGATTATAATGATTATGCTTCAACACAAACATATGTATGGGTAAATGCTGACCAAACACAACTACAGTCTATTGATTACACCTTCTTAGGCTATGAAAGGAAGGATGGTAATTTGTACCCACGACAAATGACCAAGCAACCACTGCTGGAATTGTTGATTCAATCGTATAAATGTGCATCCAATTGTAAAACAATGGCTTGCTTTTGTAAGAAATTACATATTGATTGTATTTCTTTATGCGAATGCATAAATAACGATTGTCAAAATAAAAAAGATTGATAATTATCATTTTTTTCATTTATAATATATTCAAATTTGCTTTTTTTAATTAAATATTTTTTTTATCAATAATTATTGATTTTATTTTTAATTTTCCTGTTGTTTTTTCACTTGACTAGCTGTAAGTATCTTTAATCATAAGAATCGATTGGATATTCTCACTAAAACAATCGTTATAATGATATCAAAGCATGTGTTCAGTCCATTTACTAGATGTCTAAAGGGGTGGGGTGTAAAACAAAAATGGACCAATATGGCTCCTGGCAACATTCAGAATCATAATCTGCATGCTTTTCTGAGTTCAAAACCATACACCGAATGCGGTCCTCACATTTTGCATACTCAACTCCATCCAGCGCCCGGTCTAGTAGAAGTAAGAGTCCGTGCTTGTAACGTTTAATTTCGACATAAACTGAAATTTACCCCTATTTATAGGAGATCTCGCCGCGATCATTTGATGGTAAGGATTTCATAATTCGAACCTGTAAAGTGCGCTTTGCCTCAAGATGCTATCTGAAACCAGTAATACGGCTGGCAGTGTTGCCAAGTCAGTAACTTAGGGAATATATGTACTTATGAATACCTGGTGTATTATATATTGTATTTTTCAACGTATGATTGGCAATTTCAGTTTTTTCTACTTAGAGGAAACCCCTAACTCCGCTGAGTTGTCTGCGTTTAATATTAATTTCTCCTTATTATCATACAAATTTATAATAATGGCCACACTCAAACAAACACATTCTTTAATACTCATTCAGACCTCCTTTCACTACCTTCCCATCATTTAAAAACGGTTAGACAATTCCTTTCGATGTATGTCACACTATACCTCTCTCCTATTGCTATAGGACATAAAATTTTGTAGAGAACGTTAGAAGTGAAGTGAAATTTTGTCAGTTTCTTGTGTAGAGAAGATACCAGAATCAGCGTTAAGTGAGTCCTTTTATTCACTTTCTTGCACACTTAAAAAACCTTATAAATACGTATCCTTGTGACTCCATCCATCCATCCATCAGCCTACAGACGTCCACTGCTGGACATAGGCCTCCCCACGAGAATGCCATTCGGAACGGTATTGTGCCACTTGCATCCAACTGTTCCCTGCGACTTTGAGAATGCCGTCAGTCCACCTAGTCGGGGGGGCTTCTGCTCGTCCTACGCTGCGCCGTCCCGTTTGTGGTTGCCACTCAAGAACCTTTCTTCCCCAACAGTTGTCGGTTCGACGAGCGATGTGGCCTGCCCATTGCCATTCCAACGTGCTAATTCTGCGGGCTATGTCGATTACACCCGTTCCTCTACGGATTTCCGTGTTCCGGATTTTATCACGTAGAAAAATACCGAGCATAGCCCTCTCCATAGCACGCTGAGCTTTTTTATGAGGCCGACATTTAAAGACCACGTTTCAGTGGCGTAAGTCATCGCTGGTAACACACACTGGTTATAAACCTTTGTTTCCAGACACTACGGACTGTGACTCCTCGTGACTGAGCCTAGTTTATTTAGTCAATACCCTAATACTGTAGAGGAGGCTCGAGTGCAACAATGGGACGCATATTAGCTGATATAATGATGACGATGCCTTAGTAGTCTTTTACTACGCACACGGGCCAGAAAGGAGGCAGTACCTCATCGTCACGATACTGTTACATTTTATTTACTACCTGTATAGTTCCCATTGCCGTGGGAATACCGGGATAACATATAGTTGATAATGTAGCTTTGCGTTTAACTGAGTATTTCGATCCTCAGGTTCGATTACCAGGTAAGATTTTATAGGATTTCTGAGTAACTCCTTAAATAGACGGCTATCTGGTAGTAAACTATTATCAAAATCGATACAGCCGTTTTGAAGATAATGTTCAACAAATAAACAGATAGACAAACATTTTTAAACTGGTTTTTAGGTATATGTATCGTGTTATTTTGTCATTAAAAACAGACACATCAATTTTATTTATTTGTAGTATATATATAGATTACATATTTATATCTACATTTTTTCTTCGGATTGCCTTTTTTATTATCAAAAGGTTCAGCCAATATACTTTTTATTTTATCATCTGACAGAAACATGAAAAAAATACTGTTGAAATGATACGTTTCGTCTGTCAGCCGCAGACAGTGCGCTTCAAAGAGAATGTATTTATCTTATAAACAGAATGTTATGTTTTATATCTCTATTCGCTTAAGGGTCTAAAATAAAACTTACATAAACATCCATCCACCTATCTCAGCTCATATACGTCCCACTGCTGGGCCTCCTTCACATACTATAGTATATTTCGTAAGATGAAAGATATTAATGCAAAATTCGCCTTATATTTTACATCTTTAGAGTGTATGTCCCATAAAAGTCCAATTTTCAAAATATTCCTTTTTAGCTAGTCTCATCACAAAAAACTTAAGACAATGTTGTTCGATATCACCTCATTTAGTAGTCAAAATTTGGAACTATCCTATCACTTATGAAGAGGGAGAGGTTTCGTAGGGCAGCATTAGACAATGGATTTTTTTTTGCACCCTTATCATCATCATCGTCATCGCAGCCTACATACGTCCCACTGTTGGGCTCGGGCCTCCTCCACAATGGGAGAGCGTTTGACCTTATATATCGTGGTGTTCAGACATGTTGGTATAGGGTTTCATTTTGTGTTTTCCTTCTCTTGCAAAGATGTTATGTTCATATTATATCCCATAGTCGTCTTTTACGACATCCACGGGCAAGGTACAATAATGTTGAAATAAAACTACAGGATTAGAAATATGCGATGTTATATTGGTAACAAAAAAAAACCTTTCATAGATGGATTATAACAGGTGAATAAGCCTTTGCCAAATAAAAAAAACTCTTTAAACCAACATAAAAGAAGGGAATGAAGGCCACAAATGTCTATTAATTCTTATTGCCGAGTTTCTATCGTATAACAGTGTCTATTAATTTTATGTTATAACAGCGACGTTTTCGTCGCACGGAGATTGATCGTCGGCGGTTTTATGATGAGGTTCTTTTTGGAAAATGAAATTATATTTAGATTGATGAGATGTAATCCGTCAAGTAAAATAATTTTAGGTAATTCTCAATAGTAGCAAAGAGCCCGGACCTTTACCCGGGAGATTGCTATAAGCTTGCGCGCTTTATAATAAAGGTCAGCAAAATCCAAAAATATTATTATCAAAATATCCATTGGAAATACTGCTAAAGGTTAACTTGAATTCTTATCTTGGTAGGTACAGCTAATCCGTTTGGTACGACTACACGAGCGATAATTTGATTGTCATATGTCAGCTTACGTTTGTCTGTTTTGGTAAGATGTTTGTAACCATATTTCCGTGTGATGATGGAGTAAGAATACAGTTTGCCATCCCCCTCTCTTGCTTGTGGGTGTCGTAAATAACGAAAAAGGGATTAAGTATGCATATAACATATATGCAAGAGAAGGAAAACTCGAAACAAAATCCTATACCAAACCGTCTGACAAGCGTGATATAGTAGGTATATTTCCCTCCTATTGTGGGGAAGGCTCGAGCCCAACAGTGGAAGGTATATAAGCTGAAATGTTAATGGTGATGATGGTTGGAATGAATTTCCAATAATGGTTTCCGTAACCACACTTAGTCCTAAAGCCTACTTAAAGGCCCTTTAAGCTCTGTCATATCTGTGGTGCTGTACTGCTGTTCTTCATGTAGTTGTATATCCTCTTATCTACGGGCGTATTATTCAATCCTCTTTCTTATCTTTTGCTTTGCGTAGAAGGAAAGTGTAACCTATCCAACTCCTCCTGTTTATTATTTCCTAATTAAATTTGTTGCGGGTCGATAAAAAGCGACGATTAAAATCATTTTCTGGGGCTACCTGAGGGTCAAACATCGGTGGCTTATACGGAGACCATTCTGGATTCTGGTTTACAGTAGTTGCAGTGGTAGGAAGTCCACATTTAGTGCTTCCAGATACACCATACATAGCAATTTATGTAACTTTAACTGCTCGGCTTAAACCTCCTTCACAGTAGAAGGTCAAGTGACTTATAATACCAGGCTGGCGATAGGGTTTGGCGTCAAATTTTATTACGATAGAAGTTAATTTAGAAGACATTCAATTCAAATATCTTGGGGTAATATGTCATATATCTAATTTTATTCTAAACGTTCTTAATTTCATCAACGGCTAATATAAGTCCCATTGCTGAGCCTGAGCGTCCTCCACAATAGGAGGGAGATTAATCTTTCTATAATATACTGGTCAGACACGTTGATATAAGGGTTTCTTTCGAGTTTTCCTTTCCTTGATATTATTTGCGTATTATATCCCTCAGTCGTCTTTTACGACATCAATGGGCAGGATAGGGAGCGGTGAAATGTATTCTTAATCCACACGGAAACTTTTAAACTTTAATAACACATTTTTGTATAGAAATAGCAGACATTTTCCAGTTCAATTTCCTTGCAATATATTTTGCCAATAGTTCGCTTTACACACAAAAGTCTATTGTAGTTCAGCAGCTGGTTTCAGACGAATTACGATCTGCACTCGAAAAAAAATAAAAGTTACATATTGTTCGGCTTTGAAAATCGTCGGCGCGGATAATAGCGTTATCAAATTTCAAATTTTGTACGTATAGCCTTAAGTCTAAACGTTTTTATTTTCTAACAATGGTAATGTATAAAATGCCTTCAATCATTACAGTTATCATTATGAAATTTTATGAGGTTTCGTTGACTATGACATTTTATCATCATCATCATCTCATAAAGGTCCCACTATTGAGCTGACCTACTATACCATGCAGGTCAAACGTATTGTTATAGGGTTTTATTTCGAATATATGCATATCATATGTTTTAGTCGTTTTTTACTATACTCACGGGTAGGAATGTAAAAAAATAATCGATTTAAAAAAAAATCGATTATTTTTTTGTAGTAATCGATTTTTGCAATCGATTATCAAAACAATAAAAATCGATTATTAATCGATCTTTTACTATTCGAAATTAATCGATTATTCACGCCCAGATTTCCTATAAAAAAGAAAAAAGGTCATCACAATCCTGTTGGGAGAAAAATCGATTATTTTATAATCGATTATTTATTTTAAAATAATCGATTATTTTATAATCGATTTATGTTTTTACGGGCAAGATAGGGAGTGGTGAATTGTATTAATTCGTCACTACACGACATTATAACGTTTAATAAATATCAAATTAATCTATAAAAGAAAAATAATTGTAGAATAACAAATTAAAGTATTGATGCATCAAAAAATGTGCCGCATCAGTGTTTTTGTTCAAAATAATCCTCGTCATGATTCTCCTCTATTCTCAATTGTTTTCATAGTGGTAGTTTCACACTGCTGACAGTTGTCTGTCTACAGCCGCGCGGGCTGATCCGTCCGGGGTATTACCACACAGCAGAAAATCAACGTCCGAGTAGTAGCAATTTGTAACTGCGCTTCTTTCGGTTACATCACACTTACCATCAGGTGTACTGTTTGCTAGTTTGCCACCGTTTGTAATAAAAAAAAAGTATTTGTGGTCGACTTCATCATTTCATCATTTCGTCTCATATACGTCCCACTGCTGGGCACAAGCCTCCTTCACAATAGGAGGGCAATTGACCTTACTATACTATGCTGATTAGACAGATTGGTATAGGGTTTTGCATCGAGCGATACGCGAGCATATGCGAAATATATCCCTTAGTCGTCTTTTACGATCCCCACGGGTATGAGAGGGAGTGGTGAATTGTATTCTTACTCCGTCACCACACGGAAAATAACGGTCGAATTAATATGTACTTTTTTTTCATAGAATACATTGTAAAAGTTATTTCCGATTGTTTCATGATCAGCAGCCTGTCGTCAATCCTGCTTGGGAATAATAATTTAAATCGAATTTATTTTTATTTACATATTGAACATTGTCTACTGTTGAAGATTTTTACATATAATTTTACATATAATTAGAAATTTTTATACATTTATTGACATGCTATGAGTAATTCTGTTTTAAGATTTTAATAATTGTACTGAATAACATTTATTTAAATAATTAATTTCAACGACTAGATATAGCTAATAAGCTGTATCAATAAAAAAAGACACTGTATTAAACATTTCCACACCATACATATGTGGTAGAATATGCTGGATCATGTTATATAATTAAGACCTACTATAAAAATATTTTCGGAAATAAAAATTATTATTATGTATCTCCTCTATATTCACGGGTATCTTCCAAGGAAAGATACCCGGTTCTTTGGGAGGCTTAGATGGGGATATGGATCCAACACGCAGAGGCCTTTGGAGAAATTTAATGTTAAAATGGGATGGGACGTCTACCGATGACACTCCACGTTTGCACATAACAGTCGTGGACTGCCAACGGTAGGTGTAAAACTATTGCACAATGATGATATCTAAAACCTGGTTCTGGGGTTGTGAGGTTTGGTGGACTATTTTACTTAAAACTATTGATTTTAACCTGTCGTCTGCCTTCAATCCCTTGCATAGTATTGAACGGTGGCAGACGGTGACTCGCCAACTCACTGAATGCAAAAACGGTCGCCACAGACACGCAGGCCATACGGGCAACAGGGGGACAACATTGGTGCAATTGGCTTGGGGTGTCGAGCGGTGCGGCGCTGGTTTCACCATCGCAAGTTCCCGATAAACGGAGATCCGCAGTGGTTTCCCCATAGTTATGCCCTTAAAAATGACACTGCCACCCCTGAGCATATAGCTCTGGCGGCCCCTCTCTGACCAGCCGTTTAAGGCAAGCCAGAGTTGAGAATCCTGCGGGCACTCTTCGGTCTCCACTCCAGCCAACCAATAAAGGCAAGCTGGATATGAGGCCCTGGCTGACTCTCTGGGGCACTCAGGGCCGCAGTGTTGCCACTCACATTCAGCACGCCACAAGCTGCCCTGCGGTTTATTTGCTTTTCTATAAATCTTGTAATACATTTTTTCTTTTATATCAAAAGAACTTAGAGAGCCATAATGTTCCTCCGAAGTTTGCGTTAGTCTCATGGTGAGATAACGACTGGTTCAGAGGGTGATTTATTATTATTATTAATATAATTATTAACCAGAAAACATCGAATGGAATTGGCCCGGGTCTATCCCTACGAACAATTTAAAAGTTAGTAGTATTCGAAGCTGCTGCGATATAAATATTTTTGCATAAAATGTTCATCGTCGTATGGCTTCGTCTTCGGCATCGTCGTAAGCTCATATGGGGGGGAAATTGACCAACTGTATCACGCTAGTTAGACGTGTTATTATAGGATTTTCTATTAAAGTTTCTTTCTCTTGCGTATAATCGGCATACTTATAATGCTTAGTCGTCTTTGACGACATCCACGGCCAAGAGAGCTTGTGGTGAATTGTACTCTGTCAGCATATGGAAGGCACAATGATTTCTGATGTTTACGGGAGTATTACACATTATGATAAAACGATTTTTACGGGAAGATATGGTCCTTTCATAACCATGAAGTCGAAACTGCGAAAAAGCAAAAATCAAATTTAAACGCAATAAAAGCTGTAAATAGTGTTATTAATAATACATTTATATATTTACAGAATATAAACATACGTATTTTTTTTTTTGCGGTCGGCGCGCCGCGCTTTAAGCACGCACACCCACAACCCACCCACGATGCACTTCGCCTTCGTCGTTGGGCCAACCCTCCGAGCAGGATTAACTTGTCATCAGTGGTCGGCCCGACGGAATACCCCCCATTTGGGGTAGCCTCCCATCGACCGCCGTCCCTCCCTCGGGGAGGACGTCGGTCTTTCCTCACGTAGTCGGCCTCTCGGCGGGTGACGGACTAATCCCCGGTCACGTCACCCGCGGCCTCGGCTAGGGCGGCATGAGGCGCAGGTAATGGTCATACCATTACGTCATGATTCCCTGTTGAAATGACCTATGTCTAACGTAGATAGACTCTTGACCATCATGAACCTGCTCTCATCTGTTGGGATAAGAAGAGCGTATATTAAGAATGAAGAGTAAATATTTACTTCAAGTAATAATATACTAAAAAGAACGGGTGTAAACGATATAGCACGAAGAATTAGCACGCTGAAGTGGCAATGGGCAGGCCATATCGCTCGACGAACCGACAACCGCTGGGGAAGAAAGGTTCTCGAGTGGCGACCACATATCGGACGACGCAGTATAGGACGCTACCTCACTAGGTGGACCGACCTGATGAAAGTTCCTGGGCGTCGTTGGATGTAGGCGGTACAGGACCGCACTTTGTGGCGTAACATGAGGAAGGCCTACGTCCAGCAGTGGACGGCGATAGGCTGAAATGATGATGAAATGAAATTATGTTAGGGGTCGAGACGATATGAACTTTTCTTTCATATTAAATATTGCAATTTTTTTTGTCAATAGTTTTGTGACCGGCCACTTTCATTACATTAATCCTCCTTGGCAATGTAATTGTTGAATAGACGCTATCAGATGGAATTGATCTACGACGAGGCAAAGCTTTCGTCTCTGCCGATATCCGTGAGTAATTAAAGAGTTAGTAATAATAGTAAAAATGATGTCTAAGTAGTAGCAATTTGTTACTGTATTTCGTTCGGTGAGCGAGAGAGCCGCAACTTTCTGGAGATATTTGCGTGTGGGTTTTAGTGATGTCTTTACTAGCACGTATTCACACTTTCTTCACGGTAGGCAACCTAGCAAAGGTCCATGAGCTACAGTTAAGTACCACTTACCATCAGGTGTGCTGTTTACACGTTTGCGACACACATAAAATCCTATATATAATATCAATAGACTAATATTATAGAAAGTATATAAATTTATTATTATTATTACAATATAGCAAAAAAGAATTAATAAAATTCATTGCCTTATAAAATTGGTGAACTATTCAATTATATTTTATATATTATAATAACCTGAACCTGAGCTAAGACCTAAACCGACATTCAAAATAATTCATTAGTAGATTAAATGTACACATAAATGTATGTTATGTATTAAACATACCTACATATGAACACTTACTAGTGTTCATATGTAGGTATGTTTCAATTGCATTTATTATTATCAACATAACGAGCGACTGTCTTGACATGACTAAGGACTGTCTTCTTATTTATAAAGCCAACTTATTTATAAAGCCAAAGACATTATTATTAAACTTATACTTTATATCTCATTAACCGGCATATAAATTTATGTAATTATTTAATGGATATTGGAACTATATATATATATATATATATATATATATATATATATATATATATATATATATATATATATATATATGAGGACAATCGACCTACTATACCACGCTGCTTAGACATGTTGTTATAAGGTTTTATTTAGAGTTTTCCTTCTCTAACATAGATCTTATGTGTATTATTAATCGCTTAGTAGTCTTTTACGATATCTTCGGGCAAGAGAGTGGGTGGTAAATTGTATTTTTACTCCGTCACCACATGGAAAATCCCTTAAATTACGCACATGATGCAATTAGGCCAATGCATCAAAATTCGCTAAATAAAAAACATTAATAATTTATCTTCTTATTCGCTATCACGAACGTGTGTGGTTCTAATTACAGAGTAGCAATCGTGCTTGGCATACGAATATCAAATCAGCTTAAACAATATAACAGTATAGTAATCACGTAGGAGACTAAATTGGGGTATAGATAAAGATTAGCGTTGAATCGGTTTTTGTATAGATATACAGACTGTATCAGGTTATGGGGCAACTGTTCGAGTATGTTGTAGTTTAACGGTTATAGATCATAATTAGAATGTATATTACAAAAAAAAACAATATAACAAGTTACATTGTTTTTTGTATAATACAAAAATGTGTGTCTCAGAGTCTATGCCTTAAATGTTACGTATTGTGTAGGCATGTACAGACAGGATACGTGTAGACATATACAGCTTCGACAGTATAAATAGGTACGATTTGTGAGAACGCTTCAATGGTAACGTAGGTACAAAGGCGACTCCACAACGGTCATCGGCCGATCAGCTGATTTAAAGCGAAGTTTGTCTTGCTTATGCGAACGTAATCATTGATTTATTCATTTTCTAATGAACATTTAACAAAGTAAGAATATGTTGCAGATTGAGTATCATTGACTTTATACATTTCAATCAGATTTACATGAAAAAGCGATGACAAAATTGAAAACTTTACATGTCTCTAATTCATTAATGAATCGATATTTTTATTTCATATTTTTTTCATGTGTACCTACCACCATTGCCTAGCTCCCGTTTGACGAGTTGCCCCATAAGCTGATACAGCCTGTATAATAAATTATGTTTAAAAAGCTAAAAATGGTCATGTTTGTTTTCAAACCCTCAGAGTTCAAGTGACAGCTAAAGCTATATAAAAAAAATATCTGAAAAATGTGTTATACTTCATAATGATTGTTGTTACGCATTTTGCTAAATCCTTTACACAGCTATAACACCTATTAACCCCTATAGGTTACACACCTCTTTTATATGAGCAGTTGCGATTCAGTATATAGAAAAAATATATAGATACTAGCAACCCGCTCTCGCTTCGCTTAGGTTTCAGTTACCTTACCCGCGCAGTGCCCGTTCCCGTGGGAATACTGGGATAACATATAGCTTATGTTACTCCCCGATATGATAGCTTTATATTGGGGAAAGAATTTTTGAAATCGGTTCGGTGGTTTAAGCATGAAAGCATAACAAACAAACTTACTTTTGCATTAAAAATATTAGTACCTTTTTTTTTTTTTTTTTTTTTGGGTGGGTCGCGGTCGGCGCGCCTCCGCACCACTCCGTCCGGGGCGACAGAGGGGCTAAGCACGCAACTCCCGCAACCCACCCGAAAACCACCTCGCCTTCGTCATTGGGCCGACCACCGGAGCAGGTTTACTTGTCGTCAGTGGTCGGCCCGACGGAATACCCCCTACGCGGGGTACCCTCCCGTCGACCGACGTCCCCCCCTCCCCCCTCGGGGAGGACGTCGGTCTTTCCTCACGCGGTCGGCCTCTCGGCGGGTGACGGACTAATCCCCGGTCACGTCACCCGCGGCCTCGGCTAGGGCGGCATGAGGCGCAGATAGTTGCGCCTGCGCCGCCCCAGTCGCCGGCGGCGGATCTCCTCATCGAGGCTGCGCTCCACGCGCAGACGATCCGCCGCCTCCTTCTGCGAGATCACTGTCTCGCAGAAGGCTGCGACCGCGTCCCAGTTCCCGACGCTGTCGACCATCGCCCTAGCGATGGCCGGCAGCGTCAGGTCGGCACCGATGATTGCGACGAGTTCACGGCGCTGCACTGCCCAAGCCGCGCAGGCCTCGAGCGTGTGGCGCGCCGTGTCCTCGTCGCAATCGCAGTGGTGGCAGGACGGTGTACTCTCCCTCCTTATGACCCTGTGCAGGTATTTGGCGAAGCTCCCGTGCCCCGTCAACACCTGCACTAGTCGGAAGGAGAGCACCCCGTGCCGCCTTTCCAACCACTGCATCAGAACCGGCCGGAAGGCCTCCACGGTTCGCACCCCGAACCGAGGCCTCTCCAGCCGGACTGCCCAACGGGCAATGACGTCTCGGCGGGCGTCGACGCGCCAGGCGGTGAGATCCCTTAACGAGATCACACCGCCCTCCCCGCGCACCCCCGACACCCGCCGATACAACTCGGCGAGCATTTCCGCCTCCAGGTCCCACGGGGGAGTCCCGGCCAATAGGCACGCTGCCTCCGTCGCCACCGTGCGGTATCCGCGGATGGCCCTAACCGCCATGACCCTCTGTGGTCGCCACAGAAGGGCCCGGACGGTCAAGGACCCCGCCCACACCGGCGCGTACAGGGCCATCGACCGGATGACCCCCGTGTACAGCCGTCGGCACGTAGCGCTCGGTCCGCCCACGTTCGGCATAAGCCACGATAGGGCGGACGCCGCGCCGACGAGCCGCGGAGCGAGCCTGCGGAAATGCTCCCGGAACCACCATTGCCCGTCGAGCACCAGGCCCAAGTACCTCATATGGGCCCGGATGCTGATGTCAACCGATCGGACGGTGATCGAGACGCCGATGGGAGGGCTCATAAGGCGCCCATGGAACAAGAGGGCCTCCGTCTTGTCCAGGGCAACCCTCAACCCCAGCGCCTCGATCCGCCTGACGACCTCTTCGGTGCCATAGGTCGCCAGGCTTACCGCCTCTTCTAGCGTCCCACCGCGGGCTGTGACGAGCGTGTCGTCGGCGTAACAAATCACGCCCAGCCCGGGCGGGAGGCTCCCCCGCAACGCCCAGTCGTAGCCGATGTTCCACAGGGTGGGTCCGAGGACCGACCCCTGTGGGACACCGCACGTCATGGGCGTTCGCACAACGTCCCCTGCTCGGTTGGTACAGAGGACGCTGCACCCCACCAAATAGTCTGCCACTAGCCGCCTCAGGTAAGCTGGCACTCCGTGATACCGGAGCGCCTCCCTGATGCAGCTGAATGGCAGACTATTGAATGCGTTGGCGATGTCTAGGGACACCGCCAACAGCACTCCCCCACCGGTGACGGCCTCAGTCGCCACGGCCCTCAGGCGCAACAGAGCCGCGATCGTCGAACCACCCCTCCTAAACCCAAACTGGGCGTCCGACAGATCGAGCCCCGTGCCGACGAGGTGCCGCTCGATGCGGGCAGCTACCACCCTCTCCAGTAGCTTGCCCGTGTCATCTGCTCTGCACGATAGGCCTGTAGGCCGAAGGCGACTCCGGAGACCGTCCCGGCTTCGGCAGGAGCACCAGCCTTCCCTCCTTCCAGCACCCAGGGAACCGTCCGGACGCTAAACACCCGTCGAACAGCTCCCTGAGGCGGGGACCCAGGTGGTCGAGGACCAGGCCCAACACGCGGTTTGGAACACCGTCGGGCCCGGGGGCGGTGGACTTTGCGCACATGCGCGCCACCGCCACTCCCATCTCGGGTTCCGTGATGGGCGGAACACTGTCGTCGTCGGCCTCCCGGTCAGTGTCTGGCGGAGCCATGACCGGGGGCGTGTGTTCCGCCCGCCGCGGGAACAGGTCCTCGACGACCCGGGTGAGAAGGCTGGGCTGGAGAGTCTCGGTGAGGGGAAGGCCCCGCGCGCGGAGCTTATTCAGCACCGCGCGATAGGGGCGTCCCCAGGGGTCACGGTCGAGACCGTCCAGCATCTCCTGCCGACTGACCTCCTTGGCGGAGCGGACGGCCAGCCTGAAGGCCGACCGCGCATTGCGGTAGCCCTCATACAGCAAGGCCTCCCGCTCCGCGTCGCGTTGGCGCCGCCGGCTGCGGGTGTAGGCCCTCCGGGCGCGAATGCACGCGGCCCGGAGATCCGCCAGCTCCCGGGACCACCAGTGGACCGCCCTCCTCGGGGGCGGACACCGTACCCGGGGCATGGCCGCATCGCAGATCTGCGTCAACGCACTGCGGATGCGGCCAGCCTCGGCGTCCACCCCGTCCGACTGGTTGGCAGAGGACAGCCACGAGTAAACGATGGCTGTCTCCGCCAGCTGGTCCCGGTCTAAGCGACCCACAGCCCATCGCGGGAACGCAGGACGTCCATCCGCCCCGTGACCCCTGCTGGGCGTCGGGATTACCGGGGAGACCTCCATCCGGATATACCGGTGGTCCGACAAGGTCTCCACCTCCTCCACGACGCGCCAGCTCCCCACGCGTGCGGCGACCTCGGGGCTAGCGAACGAAAGGTCCACTATCGACCCGCCCCGTTGTCGCACGCACGTATGCACCGAGCCCCTGTTCAACAAACAGAGGCCCAGTGCCGCCGCCCACTCCTCGATCGCCCGTCCTCGGTCGTTCGTCCGGGGAGACCCCCACGCCACGGACTTGGCGTTGAAGTCCCCCAAGACGAAGACCTGGCGCGATGCCATTCGCCGTAACGAGGCCTCCATGATGGTGAGGGAGGCCTCGAAATCGGTCACACTCCAGTTAGGGGAGAGATAGACTCCGAGGAGCGTAATCTCCCCCCAGTCCGCCGCGACGTATCCGACGCCCCTGTCCCTAAGGGTCAGAGGCGACGAAGGCCACGACGTGGAGGCGACGATTGCCACGGTGCCATCGGTGCTACCCAACCAGTTAGGCCGGTCGGGCACCACGTACGGCTCCGCGGCTACGGCTACTCCTATCAACCACTCCGCCATGGCTTGCAGGTACACGTCCTGCGCACCGGCGGTGTGGTTGAGGTTGGCCTGGAGGAGACGAATGGATACGGGGTCCATTAACGGTCCGTATCCATCGTCACCTCCTCCGCGCTGACGGGCGATCGGGCCGCGCTCGGAGCGGGGACTGGCCCGGTCGATGGGCCGTCCCGCCCCTTCGGGGCCGATGCCGGGGGTCTGCAGTCCCCAGAGCCCATGCGGTGTTTGGCAGGCCTATTGCCCGCCGCACACGCGGGGCAGTGGGGCACCGCAGAGCACGATGCCGCCTGGTGTCCGGTCTGACCGCAACGGAAACATAGCCCGCTGCAGTCAAAGCAGTTTTTGCATGTCGGTCGGGTATGCCCGACCGCCATGCATTTGTAACACCTCGCGGGCCGGGGCTCTAGCACGGTTACCCGCGCCGAGCTCCAGCCCACGAGGAGCCTGCCTGAGTCGGCCAATTGCTTGACCGACTCCACCGGACACTGCACCCAGGCAGCACCGACGCCGCCCGGACCAGTGCGGATTATGCCAATCCGGACGGGTGTCCGAGGCACATCCGGTACGCGCCATAATGGCCTCCCGGACGTCCTCCACCGTCACGGAATCGTCCAAGCCCGTCAGGCGCATCTCTGCGCACTTGACAGGCCTGGCGATTCGGACACCATCCTCCGGCCCGAACAGCCCCCTCAACATCGTGGCCAAACTATCGGCCGTCTTCGCGCCCTCGGCCCCAGGGAACTCGAGTATTCGAGCCCCTGTCCGGGCCTTGCGGGTCCTCGCCTCGACGCCCCCGATACCGGAGACGTCCAGCTCCCGCCGGGCGCGTTTTAGGACGGCCTCATAGTTGAGGCCCCTCTCAGCCGCCTCAGGCAGCACGGTGATGACCACCGCGGCCGTCTTCGGCGACTTGAGGCCCCTGCGCGACCTTTTCTTCCCCTTTCTGCCGGCTCCCGCCTGGGGAGCGGCGGCCACAGCGGCACTCTTGGCCGCCGCTCTCCGCTTCTGGCCGCGTGCCTTCCTGCTCCGCTCAGCCACCTGCCAGCCCTGTTCAAGCCTGGCAGCAGCGCTGAGCGCAGCAGGAGCGGTCGCGGGTGCGCTGGCCGGCGCCTGCGGTGCAGCCGCTGGCGCCGGCCGCGGCCCGGCCTTGGCGGGAGCCGGCACCTTCCGGCCTTCTTGGGCCCCTTGGGCCCGGCCGCGGCCGCAGCGTAGCTCACCACGCGGCCACCCTGACAGGGCAGCGGGGTGGGAGCTGACGCTTGCGGCCGCCTCGCCTTGTCCGCGGCGAGCGGCGGTCGGAGGGGCGGCTCAGGCGGGAGCCTGGCCGCTACGGCGGCGATACGCGCATCCACCATCACCCCTACTCGGGCTAGGATCACGCGTACCGCCGACTCCGACACGCCGTGCACCTCGTCGGGCGGCGGCTCCTCCCCCCTCCGAGGTCTGCCGCGGCCACGAGCCGGCGGAGGGACCACGACGAGGGGAGGAAGCGCCGAAGCCGCGACGGGTGCAGCTGGCGCAGCAGCCGCGACGGGCGCAGCCGGAAATATTAGTACCTAAGGATTATACGTTTATAATGTAATTGAAAAAACGTCAATGCTTTTCTTTCGAAGGAATCAATTTATTTATATTTTAATGAATGATACTAACGAAAATTTTTTTGTAGACAACTTAGCAAAAAGGAATTCCTTTATTTGTAAGTAGCAACCCGCCCTCGCTTCGTTTCGGTTTCAATCGCCTTACCGGCATAGTTGCCGTTCCCGTGGCAATATCGGAAAAAAATATAGCCTATGTTACTCCCTGATATTATAGCTTTCTACTTGTGAAAGAATTTTTGAAATCGTTTTGGTGGTTTAAGCTTGAAGGCGTAACAAACAAACAAACTTACTTTCGCATTTATAATATTAGTAAGGATTATACGTTTATAATGTAATTGAAAAAACGTCAATGCTTTTCTTTCGAAGCAATCAAAACATTTATACTTTAATTAATGATACTAACGAATTTTTTTTTGTAGACAACCTAGCATAAAGGAATTCTTTTATTTATCTCTAAATTAATGAGTGGAGCAAAAACTTTGTGCACCTTTTTACGAAAAATACGTGGATGGACAAGTATGAAATTTGGCACAGTTGAAGTATATAATAAGGAGAAGTGCATATACCTCTAATTTCATATAATAATGGACTAGCAACTCGTCCTCACTTCACTTCGGTTTCAGTCGCCTTACCCGCGTAGTTCCCGTTCCTTTGGGAATACCTGGATAAAATATAGCCTATGTTGCTCCCTGATATTATAGCTTTCCATTGGTGAAAGAATTTTTGAAATCGGTCTAGTAGTTTTGGAGCCTATTCGTGACAAACATACATACAAACTTTTCCTCTCTATAATATTAGTATAGAAATACATTAAATTTGTTCAAAAGGCATTACGCACACTACCATGCAATCGCTAAACAGATACACACATACACATCAACGCTTTTGTTTACGGTTAAAATCTCTAGTCGAACTGAATGTCAAACAATCATAATTATGATGACAATGTCTAATAGAAATTTGCACTTATATATTAGTTATTAGTGAAATACAACTTGCTCAATACACAATTGTACATAAATAAAATTAAATAAAAATTGTGTAGCAGAAAAATGATTTTAAATGAATTATGGCCGAATTTCGACCACTCGGCGACCACTAGTAATTATAATATAATATACACAAAAATTGTAATCTCATAACACGAATGTAGTAATTTAGTGGCTGTATCTTGTACTATGGATAATTTCACGCTAAAATGAGAAAAATGCACATATACATCAACTTGTCTTAATAAGACTTAAAGTGTTCACACACATTTTAAATTTATTGGAATGAAGTGAGTTCAAGGGTGAGACGAAAATAACTCCGGGTAGGGTTTGAGAAGTAAATTGTTTTAGAGTTAGATAGACCCAAGGTTGATAATGTTGGCGGAACAATTAATTTGGTATGCCTAGAGATTACAGAGGGTCAAAAGTGGCATTTTAATTAAGGAATTGAAAAACAAATTTCAAAGTTTTCGAATAACGTTAAAAGAATGATTTGTTGAAGATTAATATTATTCGATAAGACTTTGGGATAATGGATATTATACGCTAATTTTGCTATGAATGAATCAAATATAAATATAAATAATTAAGTAGCAAATTTGTAATGATTTTCCTATGGATTAATTAAATATATAAATAATTAAGCAGCAAATTTGTAATAATTTTGCTATGTATGACTCAAATGTATAAATAATTATGTAATGAATTTGTAATAATGGATGAATAAATAATTAAGAGGTTTATTTGAAAATGCTTAACTTCATCGAAAATATATTCTATCTTAGTTTTTAGAGACGAAATTTTCGATACCTATAATACCATCACAGATCGTGCAAGCTTTTTTTTACATACAGCATAAAGTTATATTGCCTAGAGATTAAGTTACAAAGTAGCTGTTGAAGCTCGTAACAGAAAGTGCTGACCCGTTTGCCAGCGCGTAATGAGACAGCGATAAACGCCAGATGGTCTTCCTGTTTAATCTAGAATATTATCGTCAATTTACTAAATTTAGTTTTATAACTTTAAAGACATTTCTGTGTATATATGTGATCCGTGTTTCTTTCCTTACTCTGTGGTTATGGCGACAAATATTATTATAAAAAGTACGTCCCACTGTTGGGCTCGAGCCTTCTCCACAATAGGAGGGAAATTGTCATACTATATCTTTCTGGTCAGACGTGTTATACCAACACGTTGTTACAATCCTATATTAATTTATCTGTCTAGCGTGGCACAGTAGGTCAATTTCCTTCCCACTATGGGGGAAGCTCGAGCCCGGCAGTGTGATGACGGAGTAAGAATACAACTTACCACCATTATCTTGCCGGTGGGCGTCGTAATAAACAACTAAGGGATATCTTAATATATATAAATTATGCACCTGTATGGGCCGATAGGGCCACCATAGGGGCGGCTCGCCTTAAATTACTATAGAGCCAACGTATGGCCCTAATATTCTTATGTAAAGCCTATAGAACGGTTAGTACCGAGTACTCGCGACCATGAATGCTGCAAAATGTTCGAAACGTCGGGCAATCATAAATCAAATACAAACGCGATATAATCCGTAAAAGTAGTTTTATTTACAATGTGTAGTGCTCGCGTAAAGATCAGATATCATTGTGTATATCTATTTCTAGATTTGAGTATTTAGTTATTATTTTTAATTATAATATATTTATTTCGTCCTGATATTTTTATTCTTATGCTTACTATGTATTTTTTATTGCCAATGTTATCTCATATTCATAAATAATGATATTTATTATGTGTTTGTATTGTGTCGTAGCGGTCCGTGCTCAACGAAATGGTTTTGCCTGAAAACCAGCGCTGCAGCACCTTTATCCAGCAGCTTATGCTGAGGTAGAACCTTTTTGGTCTACTACAGTATCTTAAATGTTTACCTTTATCATTCTTAGCAGTAGTCTTTGTTTTTATAATAGTATATAAGTAGTTATAAGTTATTACTTTTTAAATATGTTGTAGAGGCTGAAATAAATATTTTTCTTTCTTTCTTTTTTTGTATTTAAGGTCAATTACCTTTGAAGAGGGTCGAGCCCAACAGTGGGACGTATATGAGCTGTGATGATGATGAAGTACGAATCTACGAATAATATTTTATTTGATTCTCTAAACGGCAACCGCCTTTCCATTAGAGCAAACATATTCTAATATAGGATATTTTATTTAAATTTGTATTTATACAAGCCTTTGTTTAACCTGGAACGTTCGTACAAAATTTGCAAATGATTTTCAATCTCCTCTGAAAATCTGTAGTACGTCTCTGAAATTTTTGCAAATTAATTCAGTTCTGGTGACTATACATGAAATTTTTTTCGTACATTAAGATGGCTGATTTCAAAATGGTCCGTAAATTGAAGAAAATAATTCTACAACCTGATAATATTCATACATACATACGCCTCATTGTTGGGCTTGGGCCTCTTCCACATTGGGAGGGAATTTGACCTACTATACCTGGCTGGTCAGACATGTGGGTATAGGCTTACATTTCGAGTTTTCCTTCTCTTGCACAGATGTTATGTGCATATTATATACCATAGTCGTCTTTTACGACATCCACGAGCAAGATAGGGAGTGGTAAATTTGTGAATATTCTTAATCCAGGGGCAAGATAGGGAGTGGTGAAATATGTTCTTACATCGTCACCACACGGACAATCCGATAATATCGTCCGATATGAACATTCAATCGTAATAAAAATGAGTGTACAAGAAATAAAGATGGTAAATTTCAAAATTGATAAAAATTCGATCGAGCTTGAACAAGATACAGTTAAATAACTTATTTAATGAGAGAAACTTAAGCATTCTCCAACAAAGACAAAATTAGTACCAGTGGTTCAACCAAAAATATTTGGGACGACACGGCTTTCCTTCTGCTGCTTCCAGAGACTGTCCTTTTTAGGCTTCAAAATTTATTATTTTATTTTTAATATCAAATTCAACCTTTCGTTTTGCAATTTTTGATTGAGTCAAGAACTAAACCTAGAGCTTTACCATCGGCTGTTATATATTCATGCTACTGAAGCGGTTTAAAAACTCTGTGAAACTAAAGCTTATTGTGTGATTGCATGAGATTTTCGATTCTGTAACAGGTTTTGGCGCGCTTAGACTGGTTTTATATGGATTAATTGAGGGCAGCGAAGTTTGGCACGGCAGCCAGACAGTTCGCTAATCTTGCAGGCTTATAAAATCTTTGCGGCTTACCCTTTCAATGCATCACTCTATAACCTTTGCCTTTTTGCGCATGCTTTTATTTATTAAAAAAAATACCCCCACAAAGTGTTGTGATTATTTTTTGGAGTTTTATGGCTTGGTTATTACGACCTTTAAGCCAAATCTTTGTTAAATGTCACTGTTCGTCAGTAAGCCAAACAGCGCCATGGCTACACTGTTAACGATATCTTCTGGGAATTTTGGTAGAAAACGAGAGCGTACGTAAAGCACTATTATATCACATTCACTACACTCCAGTACTTTTTCCGCATCACATTACATAAGATGCTGCCAAACTTATTTAATATAACACATTAAAATAGTAAGACATTGAATATAATATAAGAACACCACATGACAGTTTTCCGAACCCACTAAAACTCTTGTTATGATGTTAAGAAAACCGGGTAACCATCTTCATTTTGCCGTGATAGTCTTAAAATGCGGTAAGGATTTAGAAGGCAAATGGGTACCAGTAATTTTCTGAGCAACTTTTAACGCCAATTGTCATTATCAATTTGCCTGTCAGCGTGGCGATTATGCTATTACCCTCGTTTATGGAGATTTTATATCTAGAAATGGACATTTATAGAGATATGGGTGGATGGAGAAAGATATGATCTATATTAAACCCATTTGTATCTGTGAACAAAACTAGGTTTCTATATGTAAATTAAAATTGGTACCAAGGACTTTGATAACAAATTCTTGACGGGTAGACAATTTGTCAGTCGAACGAAAAAAGTTTAACATCTGACTAGAATATTGATAATATCCGTGACCATTTTCTAAACCTAGTTGGTCAGTTTTCAATTTATTTGTCTACTGTCACAGTAGACTCCTACTGTCCAAAAACCCCCTTCGGTTTTAGACACAGTGCTTTGATACAGTTGAGCCTTAAGATAATGCATATGTTAAAACATGAACATCGTTCATCATAAGCCCTCCACTACTGGATGTAGGCCTCCCTCATGTTTCACTACAAAGCGCGGTCCTATGGCGCCTGCATCCAATGACGCCCAGCAGTTTTTATCAGCGCGTCGGTTTACCTAGTTTGGGTAATTGGCCGTCCTAAACTGCGTTGTTTGATACGTGGTCGCCACTGGAAAACCTTCATTCCACAGCGGTTGTCGGTTCGTCGAGTGATATATTGTCACTTCAGAGTGTTAATTCTTCGTGCTATATCGGTTATTGGGTGTAACTTCTTCGAATTTCGAATTGCCGGTTCTCGCAAAAAAGTTCTGAGCATAGCGCGCCATGGCATGCCCTCCATATGCACTGTGTCGAATAAATTTCTTTAAATAGTTTTAAATGGTTTTGAAGTAAAAAAGAGTGTTTTCTTAGAAAGAAAGAAAAATAATTTATTTCTCCTTTACGGGAGGGAAGCATCACTAAGGCTTAAAATGTGAGTACAATATAAATAAAACAATAAATAAAAAATAAAAGGCATAAAAAATAAATTGATATCAATACTGGTATTACCTTCGCAAAAGAGGAAAAGGATCGCTGCTCAGCATAATGTTGGAGCATCTACTTTAAGATAAATACCGCAACGCTGTTCTTCGGTGTCCGATAGATGAAAACTTAAGGACGCTATACAGCTTGCAGTTTTAACTGTGCAGTTTAACTGTACAGTCGAAATGTATAGATAAATCATAGGTCCCTACAGCCTACACACGGTCAAGTAAAACTGTAAGATCTTTCAGTTTTTATCACGATGGCTTCCGTAAACGACGCTTTAGCGATTGTAGGGTTAATGCGTGTGTGTGACAGAAAGTAGACGAAAACAAAAAACGAGAATTATGGTGTAAACACTGGTTTCTGTTAAAAATCGTATTCACACACCTTCCTTGATAAATGAACTGAAAAATACTGCAAAAGATTACTGTAATTGAATGAATGGGGATACCTATTTGCATTTGCTGTATTTAGGAAGACCGTAAAAATACCTTTAATAAATTTAATACCAAAAATACGTTTTCACTTCACACTGGCATCGACAAAACTGACGAAACTGTGCAGTTTTTAACTACATACCCTCAGTTTTAACTGTACAGTTCTATCTGTATAGATTTATCTATTCATATTATGATGAGACCTCAGTTAAACTGTACAGTTCAACTATTTGTCTTATACACTTAATGATTTATCAGTACAGTTCTACTGTACAGATAAATTGCACAGTTAAAACTGAAGGTCTGTAGCGCCCATTATGTGGGTTAACGCTAGAATAAATCGCAGCGTACTATTAAGAGCCGAAAAGCGGTATACACTCAATTGACACTTGCATGTCTGAGTTTGCTTAGAGCTGTTTGTTTGGGTTCAAAATGCAACAACGAATATTAAGAAATAACGGAGCTTTAACACAAGTAGTTTACGACAACGATTGAGGTTTCTGGAAATAAATAGCCTTCTGGATCACATATGATCTTGACCCACTTTATCTAACCAAGAAAAACGACCCAATCATACCCCTCGTATTTTTATGCCTTATCTACCTGAATGAAGACTATTCGTGGTTGGGTTCGGACAAGGCCAAGTCTCTAAATCAGGCCCGTTTAGCGCGTAGAGTGACCAGTCCGTTGAGAGCGGTTGAATTGGCACTTGCCAGCACACAGGATATTTACGTACTTATGTTATGGCCAGGAAATTAGAAATTTAACGACATTTAATTTTTCAAAATATAAAACATATACGGTTTTCATCGCTGTTAAATTTTGTTGTTAAATCTTGGGGAAAAATTGAAACACATTAAAAGCTGTAAAAATACTTAGTATAATAACGTATAGCAGGTAAGTCCGCGCACAAAAAATGAAGCATTTTAATTGGAGCCTTATGTAGCTTACGCCAAAACCATTCCGTAATGTTTTTTTTTGTTTTTTTTGTTGTGTGTGTAGCTGTTGGTCGCAGATGATTATGATTATTCTAAGGTAAAAATAGTTAATTTCAGGTATAATAGTTGTGTCTTTATTATTAAATTTTTAATATTACGGATCGATTGTCATTTGTTATTATTAGATATTAGTTTTTTAGTTGATAGTTCACAGTTTTAATATGTGTTTAGTGTATTGAGAATTTATTGATTGCAAATAAAATAATTATCTTTAATTGAATTGAGCCTGGCTACGCCCAACTGTGATACCTGCAATCCATATTTATTAAATACTAACAACCCGCCCTCGCTTCGCTTCGGTTTCAGTCGCTTTACCCGCGGCGTAGTTCCCGTTCCTGTGGGAATACCGGAATAAAATATAGCCTATGTTACTCCCTGATATTATAGCTTTCCATTGGTGAAAGAATTTTTGAAATCGGTTCGGTAGTTTAAGCGTGAAAGCGTTACAAAAAAACAAACATCCTTACTTTCTCATTTATAATATTAGTTTGTAATGTCAAAATAATAGACTTTTTTCATACTCACACGGTTATTTGCACGACACCTATGCCTAAAATACAGATTAAAAATTTTTTGTCTGTCTGTCTGTTTGTTTGTTCCGGGTAATCTTCAAAACGGCTGGACCGATTTCAAAAATTCTTTCACTAATGGAAAGCTATAATATCAGGGCGTAAACTAGGCTATATTTTATCCCGGTATTCCCACGGGAACGGGAACCACGCGGGTAAAACGACTAAAACCGATGCGAAGCGAGGGCGGGTTGTTAGTATTTACATATAACGCAATTTAAATTATTATTTAAATTTTCATAAATATGACAATGTAATCCTAATTTGAAATTATGTGTCAGGTGTAAGCGTTATTGGAGTTTCGTTGTGAATTTTCTTGTATATAATCATAATATACAGACTTTTAATTAACGTAATTCAAAGAAAACGCGGATAAACTATGATAATATTTTATTTTTTAAAGTTACGTATTTCGTGGCCTGCAATAGTAATGTTTGAGTCCACTCGTAAAGATGTTTGGGCTCTATTTAGTGAGAAAATATATTGTTGTCAGTGTCAGGCTTATTTTACATATATTTAGGATCTGAGTTTAATAGGCCAAGGGCTATCGCCACTAGAGTTAGTAAAATTTGATAAGCATATTTCAGCTGTCGTCTTAGCTGAAAGTTATATCTTATATACTACTTGACTTTGCTCTACAATGTAGAGCATAAACTTAAAATATTCAACAAATTTTGTACTATAGAGCTTATTTTTTTCACTTTTATAATCCAATATCAGATTATAAAAAGGCCCATAGTGACTCAGTGTGTTATAAAGAGGCTATGGTTAATACGGGATAGAGGATTCTCCTAGGGTAATACCGGTATACGGAAAATCGCAGAATAACGAGTGTAACTGATATAGCCGTTATTCTTATGGAGAAGTTTATCTCTAACAACGGACGGCTATAGCGAGGATGGATAAGTTGCCTCCTATATTGGGGGACGTTCGAACCCAGCTGTGGGACATATACTTATGAACTGAAATGATGATCATGATAATCTTCAAGATACAAGATTTTCTCTCTGCTATTTTGTGATAAGTATAGATTTTCTAAATATAGATTTTTTTTTGGTGACGCCGTGAGAATACCGTTCACCACCCCCTCTTTTGCCCGTCGGTATCGGTGTCGTAAAAGACGACTAAGTGATTTTGTAGAAGAATAAGTGATGATGTAGATAGCATCGATGGAAGAGAAAGAAAACTCGAAATAAGGCCTTAAGCTATGTCCAACCAGTGTGATAAAGTAGGCCATATTCTCTCCTATAATTGAAGAGGCCCGAGCCCAGCATTGGGCCGTATATGAGCTGAGATGCTGATAGATTTTAGCATGTAACTTTCCACAGCAATATTATGATTTCACAATTGTATAATACTTTGTATGTTCTCTTTATTTATTTGTATATTTCGTTCTCTGTTTACTCATAAAATGTGTGGTTAGTTAAAAGCACTTCGCAAGAGGCATCACTAAAAGCTCTATTACGAAAATGCTTGTAATATATTTATCTCGGCAGGCTAATAGATTATATTTCCCCTCTCATTTTATTTGTTACATAGAATTGACAACATTTATGCTTGTGTGTAGTTCTTACTAAGAAATGTGCTGTTAACTCGACCAAAAAAAAAAAATCGACTTAAGAGTGTCAAACGCTTTGTAACCTCATTTTTAAGCCTCAGTCTCTCTCCAATTTGGTGGTGTGAAGTATAAAAATGACAAATCGTAAAAATCATCTAAGCGCGTAACAGAGCAATGGTCAGCGGAACTTTCTTCGGTCACTAACTTTTTTTTTTCGCACTCCTCACACAGGCGACAAAGGGGCGTAAGCACGCACACCCGCAACCCACCCGCGCGGCACGTCGCCTTCGTCGTTGGGCCGACCACCGGAGCAGGGTGACTTGACGTCAGTGGTCGGTCCGATGGAATACCCCCTATTTGGGGTACCCTCCCATTGACCGACGTATCCTCGGGGAGGACGTTGGTCTTTCCTCACGCGGTCGGCCTCTCGACCTCTCGGTAATTGCGCAGGGTAGTGACCGTTGAGTTGAACTTTCCTGGAATGATATTGATGAAAACTACGATCGCCAACCAGTTTGCCAATCCATTGTTAAGTATGTATCCATGTGGTTACAAAATAAGAATACAATTAATCACACTCTCTTTTGGCCGTAGGTATCGTAAAAGACGACAAAGGGAAACATGCAGGTAACGTCTGTGCAAGAGAAAGAAAACTCGATATAAAACCCCACTCCAACACGTCTGTCCAGCGTGAAATAGTAGGTAAACAGTGGGATGTAAATAGGCGAACGATGAATAAAGGCATTTATCACTCGTTCTGCAATATGACATCATCATCATCTCAGCCCATACACGTCCCACTGTTGGGCTTGGCTCTTATACATTATGGGAGGGAATTTGATCCACTATTCCGCGCTGGTCAGACGTATTGACATAGGGTTTCATTTAGAGGTTTCCATCTTTTGCTTAGATGTTCTCTCTCTGATCTGTATATTATATCCCTTAGTCGTCTTTTACGACACCCACGGGCAAGAGAGGTGATGGTGATGAATTTTATTCTTATTCTATCACCACACGGAAAACCTCTGCTAATGTACTCAGTTGTAATGTCAGATATCATTCATCATCATCATCATTTCAGCTCATCCCACTGTTGTGTTCGAGTCTCTTTCACAATAGAAGGGAAAATGACTTTACTATACCATGCTGGTCAGACAGGTTGGTATAGGGTTTTATTTCAAGTTTTCCTTCTCTTGCATAGATGTTATATGCGTATTATATCCCTCAGTCGTCTTTTACAACATCCACGGGCAAGATAGGGAGTGGTGATGTGTCTTACTCCGTCACCACACGGAAAATGTCAGATATATTTAATAATAACTACGGCTATAAATGCTACTGTTTAGTGCACAATTTGAAGTCAGCTTAATACGTATTTTAGAAACTTTTAAACATCTTATAAAAGTTAACAACCATCTCTTCGCTTGAGTATTTCACGGGTGGAAAAAATGACGAGCACGTTGGTTGATTTTATCATATAATCATCATTATTTGAGCTCATATACGCCCCACTAGATTGACCCGGACCAACTCCATCTGGTACCATTTGGGTCAACGATTACATTCCCAAGAGGGTTGACGTCAGGCAGGCGGCCGGTCATAAAAGTCATTGCCGAAACTTTTTGCAATATGTCAAAACAGATGACATATTGCGTCGACCCCAAATAATTGGGATAAGAGTAAGATGCTGATGATGATACGCCCCACTGTTGGGCTCGGCTTCCTCCATTTGTAAAATATTTATTAAAAAAATGTAAAAACAAGTATTTATTTAAATGCTCTAAAACGAAGAAAAATGTTTGTCAAGACTATTCAAACGAGTCCAAACTCGACGGTTGTTTAGGAATTCCTATGGCCACCTTCCGACGCTATCTTGAGACCAGCTTCATGGTACCATATTATTGCATTGTTATCGAAGTTATGTAATAAACCAAATTTTAATCTAATCTAACGACAGGAAGTGGTTCTAATTTAACTCGCAAGATTTGTCCTATACTAACATACTAACAAGGCAAGTTAAACCAAAGCTTTCAAAAATAGGAATATATGTTGCACGTCCGTTTGTATAAGTGTTCAATAATATGGTATAATATAATTAAGAACGTGTTTCGCCATTAAACAATTACGTTTGGTGAGAATAAGATGTAGTAGTCAATAAGAAACCATTGAGGATTAAATAAAAGAGAAGAAAAGAGAATGAATGAAAGGAGATTAACAAGAAGAATTTATAAGGCGAATCTGAGCGGTAGTGTTAGAAGGGGAAGACCAAGGTGGACGTTCCACGATCAAATCGGACGCTCTTAAGAAAGGACAGGTTAGAAGTACCCTAAACTGAAGAATATGCATGAAGAGATTAATGAATGTGGAGGAGGCGAAAGTGGTATGTCAAGATCGTAGCAAGTGGAGGGAAGTGGTCTCTGCCTACCCCTATGGGCAAAAGGTGTGAATATATGTATATAATAAAAAAAAACTATACCATACTGGTCAAATAGATTGGCACAAGATTTTGTTTCGAGTTTTTCCTTCTCTTGTATAATTGTTATATGCATGTTACGACTAAGAAGTCGTCTTTTACGATACCCACGGGTAAGAGAAGGATTGGTGAATTGTATTCTTACTCTCTCCTTCTCTTCCTCCTTCTTACTCTTCGTGTGGTGACGGAGCAAGAATGCAATTCAATACCCCCTATCTTGCTCTTGGATGTCGTAAAAGACGACTAAGGGATTACATAGGCAGATAACATCTATGCAATATAAGGAAAACTCGAAATAAAACGCTATGCCAACCTGCCTGACTAGCGTGGTATAGGAAGGTCAATTTCCCTCCTATCATGGAGGAGGCTCGAGCCCAGCAGTGGGACGTATATGAGTCGAGATGATGATGATGATAACGATATATACGTATGTTTTACATATGTTTTTTTCTCTTACTTTAAAAGCGTGATTTTTCGTTATCAGCTTTTAGTTCTGTTTTAATTATTTTATTAACTCAGTAAAGCTTTATTTCCCTTTTCTGTTATCTTATATCTTTAAACGAGCAATTCTTGTAAATATATATATTTTTTAGGATCTCGGAAACGGCACCAATGATTTTGATGAAACTTGGCATACTAGAGGATTGGGGACCAAAAAATCGATCTAGCTAGGTTTTATGTATAGAAAATGTTCTTTTGTCGGTGTTTTTAGTGTTGCTAGCAAAACGTTACTATGACATTAGATTTTAAAAGAATATGAATTCAAATTTCGTTCTCAACGTCAAGAGTTACGGTAGCTCAGGTGAGACATTGACCGGTTTTAATTTTAGTTTTTGTGTGTCAAACAGCGTCGGATCGAATCTCTGTGTTATTATTATTCTCTTTTTGTAATTTTTTATATATTTTTCATTATTTATTTTTTATTTTTTATTAATTAAATAAATTCTTCTTCCTAAATAAATTCTATAAAAATATTCCGAGCGAAGCTCGATCAACCTGATATTTACCTTAAAAGTGAATAATTTTAAGTAGATAACATCACTGCAAGAGATTAAAAATTCGGAACAAAATAATTACATTCCATGTAGTTAGTGTTAGATACGTAGCAGCCTATATTCTGGAGAAAGCTTAAAGGCTTCCCACCTGATGGGCCACCCAGTCCAAGTACCAGGTATCGGTGGCCTGCCAACATAGAGAGAGAGATAGGTACGTATGCGCCAGGTTATGGGATTCCACGTCGTCCCTTCCAACGCCCCGTAATTCTATCTGTGGGGAGGTGGCCGTACTTGTCCCAAAAAAAATGCGAATAAGGCAGTAGAATAGAGTGAGGGTTCTAAACAAGAAGCAGTCTGAAGAAGTTACACTTTTGTTTATATGAGTAATGGAAGTGTAAAATGATAAGATTACGTGAATTATAGCGGGGGCCCGCTCACTTGGTGCTTGAAAGAGGTACGCATCTGACGGCCTATGAGTTCGTTCGCCACCTCGGCCACCGGATAGTGAACGATGCACCATGGTCAAAGGAACACCAAGGGAATGAAAAGTAGCATTGTGTTAGCAAACTCACAACATCAATTCCGATTGTTAATTGGCCTAAGGGAGGTGATTAAGGCATTATCATTCTTTTGGTCAGGCATATATATGTTCAGCAGTAGATCTTGATAGACTAATGGATGCAAGGATGGGACTGGATTTTTCCCCGTGTAACCTCGTTTCGATTCGATGGTACGAGATTACCAATAAATTTTCCTAATATTTATTTTAAAAATAAATTCATAGTTATATCATAACTGAATGCTGTGTAATAAGTGACCAAAAAAAAAAGATATGAATAATTCATGTAATCATTTACTTTTTCTCATAAATATTGTAACTAAAATGTTCGTCACATCCAATAATTAATAGTATAATTTATAATTAAAAAAACTCTGTGATAATTATGATTTGTTTGATGTCAAATAAATAAGTCTACCCGTGATCATGAATGCCGCAAAGTATATATTAGAAACGTTGATATATAAAAAGCAATATTAAAACGAGTATTTATTTAGATAAATTATAATTACGATTTATTAAGATAAATTATATAAAACCATTTTATTTCATTACTAGCAACCCGCCCTCGCTTCGTTTCGGTTTTAGTTGTTTTACCCGCGTAGTTCCAGTTCCCGTTGGAATACCGGGATAAAATATAGCCTAGTTTACGCCCTGATATTATAGCTTTCCATTAGTGAAAGAATTTTTGAAATCGGTCTAGCCGTTTTGAAGATTACCCGGAACAAACTGACAAGCAGACAGACAGACAAACAATTTTTAATCTGTATTTTAGGCATAGGTGTCGTGCAAATACGAGGGGTGATCCAAAAGTAATGATAATCAATAATAAACACAATGAATAAAATAAAAAAATATATTTATTTCTCAACATAGTCTCCTAGCAAGTCTATACATTTAGTCCATCTCTTTTCTAAACCTAAAATTCCCTTACAAAAAAAATCTTTATCTTGACTCTCAAAAAAGTCCTCAACCGCGGCCATCACGTCGCTATCATCATCAAATTTCTTGCCTCGGAGGTGTTCCTTGAGTCGTGGAAAGAGATAGAAGTCACTGGGGGCTAGATCTGGTGAATAGGGGGGGTGTTCCACCAACTCAAAGCCCGCTTCCTGAATGCCAGCCATGGCAATTGCAGCTTTGTGAACAGGTGCGTTGTCTTGATGGAACAACACTCCAGCCCGCAGTTTGCCTCGCCTTTTCTCCTTAATAGCCTCCCGCAATCTTCTTATTTGTTCTGCATAGTAGGAGCCTGTAATAGTGGCCCCCTTTTCCAAGTAGTCCACCATGATTATTCCTTCAGCGTCCCAAAAAACAGACGCCATAACCTTCCCTGCTGAGCTTGACACTTTGAATTTCTTCGGCGTCGGTTCATCGGATCGTTTCCATGTCATCGATTGTTGTTTTGTTTCAGGATCAAAATGGTGGATCCAGGTCTCGTCCATGGTCACAAAACGTGACAAAAAATTGTCCTTGTCTGCCTGGAACTTTTCGAGATTTGCTCTTGACATGTCGACTCGTTTCTTCTTTTGCTCGTCGTTTAACATTTTCGGTACCCAACGCGCGGAGACCTTTCTCATATGCAATTCGTTCGCAAGGATTCTTTGAATGCTGCCATATGAGATCCCTGTGACCTCAGCTACATGCCTGATAGTCACTCTTCGATCTTCCAATACAACTTCTTCAACTTTTTTCACATTTTCTTCAGTGAGGGACGTCGATGGGCGTCCTTCGCGGTGTTCGTCTTCCGTCGATGTTCTTCCCAGCTTAAACTCCTTAGCCCAGCGTGCAACTGTGGAATATGGAGGAGAAGAGTCCCCTAATGTTTCCACCAAGTCGCTGTGTATGTCTTTGGTAGACATTTTTTTCAAGCAGAGGTATTTAATGACAGCTCTGATTTCGTGTTTTTCCATTTTGATGTTCACTCCTTGACAGTCCGTATTCAAATGAATGTAGCTCCCGGGAATTGTGGCCTATTTATATGATTTTTTTTTCCTGAACTAGTGGGTAACTGAGCAAGTGACTGAAATTTTTTTGTATTTTTGTGTGCACTAGAAATAACTGATTATCATTACTTTTGGATCACCCCTCGTAACCGTGTGAGCATGAAAAAAGCCTATTATTTTGACATTACAAACAGACACTCCAATTTTATTTATTGGTATAGATATACTATGCTGGTCAAACGTGTTAGAACGAGATCTTAATTCGAGTTTTCATTTTTTTAATATAAATGTATATTTTATAAGTATCTATATCAAAGATGAGAAGCCTTAGATATCTAAATCCAATTCTATTGCATTATACGCTTCTTAAGCATCGCATCTGAAGGAGTCAAAAAGATAAGATAAAGGATCGCTGTTAAGTCAAGTCACGTCTTGTACAAAAGTGCTGATAATTACGTTAAGTGAGGAGCCGGTTCGTATCCATTTTACTTTAGGTATCTATATAAACAAACAAAACTTTTGTGTTTGTTTATATAGCTAAAATAACTGACTTAATAATTTAGTATACGTACAATTGTAGTATTGTAAGTGGCTTGCTTGATGTTAATGTTGATTTTCCGCCGTCTTCAAATAAAGGAAGATTCTCAATTTGATTGTATATTTTTTTATAATTATCACCTCAAAACTTTCGAATGGGTGAACCGATTTTTGACCGACTTCTAAAAAAGGAGGGTTTAAAAAAGCAGGGTTTAAAATTAGACAAGCGGTTTTTGAACATTCAACAAAAATCTGAAAATTTATCTACATTGTCTACATTAACGATCTTTTCGTCAAAAAGTCTGTTATTTTTTGCAAATAATAATTTTCTTATTAATTCCTTTTTTATTTTAAAGCTGGTGCTTCCATGTGGTTACATTTCAATTTAGCCCAGTTGCAGTAGGTTTTTCTTGTTAAAATTATTTTAATCAATTGCTTAATCTGCATTCCTTTTTCCTGGATAAAAGGTACCTTATAATCTTTTCTGTTTGTTTGATAGCGTTTCTGAGAAATATGAAGACGACCAGATAAGTGATTAAGGTGTGAAAGATTATCAAATTTATAATTTTAGGAAAATGATTTCTGTTTATGCGACTATTACAATTTGATTGTATATTTTTTTATAATTATCACCTCAAAACTTTCGACTGGGTGAACCGATTTCTGACCGACTTCTAAAAAAGGAGGGTTTAAAAAAGCAGGGTTTAAAATTAGACAAGCGGTTTTTGAACATTCAACAAAAATCTGAAAATTTATCTACATTGTCTACATTAACGATCTTTTCGTCAAAAAGTCTGTTATTTTTTGCAAATAATAATTTTCTTATTAATTCCTTTTTTATTTCAAAGCTGGTGCTTCCGTGTGGTTACATTTCAATTTAGCCCAGTTGCAGTAGGTTTTTCTTGTTAAAATTATTTTAATCAATTGCTTAATCTGCATTCCTTTTTCCTGGATAAAAGGTACCTTATAATCTTTTCTGTTTGTTTGATAGCGTTTCTGAGAAATATGAAGACGACCAGATAAGTGATTAAGGTGTGAAAGATTATCAAATTTATAATTTTAGGAAAATGATTTCTGTTTATGCGACTATTACATATTGAAAATAAAACTAATTTACGGATTTTATTGCGTTTGTATTTGATTTTTGATTGCCCGTCGTTTCGAACACTTTACAGCAATCATGGCCACCATGAACGCTATAAAACACAAAAGCGCTAAAACCCGTAAAGTAGTTTTATTTATAATTTTAGGATATAAATACGGTAATTATACTTAATAAAAAGACCAAATGCATCCGACATTTAGACCGATTGTGATGCAATGTTCACTACCACATAGGAAATATTATAAGAAGCCACAAGCTCTTGCTTAGAGATGGCGACAATTGTATTCTCATCGCTACGTGGTGAATTTAAGAATTAAGAATTTAGTTTTATTTTAATGTTAGGTATATTGATATTTTAAGTTATAAAAAAAAACTTACAAGTTGTTTTTAAATAAATAAATAAGTAATAAAAATTTATATTAAATTCCAAGTGGACGAGTTCGCGTGTAAAATCTAGTCTTATCTATATCACGTAGTAAATGCGTTTAACGATTTTCTGTTTACGAAAACAGAAACGGACCAAAGTCACATTAGCTTTAAAGATTTTGTTTCGCTTATTCTAAAAGAAAATTCATTGCCTCGTTGATCTGAAGACAAACATATCATTACCGATTAAATAGGCTTGAATTTCGATAAAAAAAGCGATATTATAATTTTTATATATTTTATTAATTTGCGAGGACAATTCTTGGTAGTCATCTAAGATTCAAGGCAAGTAAATTCAATGTGAACGTGAAAATTCTAAATAAAATTCTGTTCTATATGAAACATGTTAAAGTATTAAACCATAAACAAAATTATTTTCGGAATAAACACACGTGGAACAGCTTTTTTTTTGGGGTGGGTTGCGGTTGGCGCACTCCTCGCACCACTCCGTCCGGGGCGACAGAGGGGCGTAAGCACGTACACCTGCAACCCACCCGCGCGGCACGTCGCCTTCGTCGTTGCACCGACCACTGGAGCAGGGTTACTTGTCGTCAGTGGTTGGCCAGATGGAATACCCCCTAGTGGGGTACCCTCCTATCGACCGACGTCTCCCCTCGGGGAGTACGTCGGTCTTTCCTCACGCGGTCGGCCTCTCGTCGGATGACGGACTAATTCCCCGGTCACGTCACGCCTCGGCTAGGGCGCCATGAGGCGCAGATAGTCAGTCAGGCAGATAGACAGACGCCGCCCGCGGGTCGCATTGTCAAGGCTGCGTTCCTCGCGCGTGCAGCCCATCGCCTCCTTCCGCTAGATTACTGCCTCGCAGAAGACTGCGCCCGCGTCCTAGTTTCTGACACGTGGAACAGTTGTCGTAAAGTCGTCTTTAAAGTACGAGTGAAAATTTGGTTGTCATATGTACGTCAGCCCACGCTTACCTAGTTAGCAGGACGATTGAAACGGTTTTCCAAAGGGTGTGATTCGAGCTCGTATGAAGCTATGTTTTATGAAGTAATATTATTGTATTATTTCTTCCATATTATTTAAGTACCTACTGTGAGAAAAGTGGTTGAAGACACATACGGCGTAGTGCTGCAGTAGCGACCTTACATTCAGCGTCGTGAATTATATATCCACGCAGGATAATTCTTTGTACGATCTACAAGTGATTCTTAGAATAATAACTCATAGAAGCTAAATTCGCGCACAAAATTTGAAGCACTTAAATTGGAGTTACAAATGGCTCCCTACAACGGACCGTTCCATAGTTTATCGATAAGTTTTCACAGGTAGTCACTCAAATATTAAAGCATTTCAGCAATTTATGTTAATATAAACAAAATTTCATTTCATAATTTAAAAATGCTCAGTATTGCCAAATAAGGAAATCAATTTCCAATTTTAGCTAACTGTAGCGACTAATTAATTTCTAAATAAATAACACATTTAAGTTATGTGTTAGATCGGTATGTACAGTTTGTGTAATTTACAGATTTTACATACTTGAAAATATGTGACTTAATAGTTGACGTCTATATATAAATTTAATATTACCTACATTGTTATTAGTATCTACATGAATGTCTAAATAAATGATGCAAAATACCATTGAATTATGTTTTAATTCATAGCCTATCGGGGCTGGGTATGGCCCACCTGGTCCGTGATTCGAACCTGAGGCCATATTGTAAGTGATATTGCAGATTTAAAAACGAAGCCAGAACGGTTGGAACTGAAGCGCAGCGAGAGCGTATCGCTAGTAAATAGTATAAACGATGATAATTAAAGCTTTTACCATTAAGCTTGTCAAAAAGAGGATCTCGTGTATTTCCTTGAAGCTCAACATCATTGCTCAAATATTTTAGTCTTTAATGTCACACTAACCATTTTTATTAGCGAATTATTGGTTAAAACTTTCCTATTACGGAGTCATGTCCAATGCTTTTACGTTTAATGCTTCACTACTTAATGTTATTGCTATTTCACGTAGTTTCAGCAGTATTCCAAGAGTATTCTTTTGGGAGTAATTGTGTGATTCAAACTTTGTTATTTTAAAAGGTTTTCGAAGTCTCAAAATACGATATTAAGTTTTTATAAATAGAATAATATAAAAGGGTTGTATGTGTGGTGGCGGTTATGAATACTACAGATACTTATATGGCTCGTGAGTGTCGTAAAAGATGGTTAAGAACCTCATAAAGATCTGGGCTAATTTCATTTAATGCTGTATTTTCAGTTTAACCAGCATTGTATTTATTAAGGCCAATTAGCCTCCCGTTGTTGAGGAGTGCTGTGTGGTAGCGGCTTCAAATACTACCAACCCTTGCTTTGCTCGTGGGTGTCGTAAAAGACGACTAAGAGCCCTAGATTGACCCGGACCAACTCCATCTGGTACTATTTGGGTCAACGATAACATTCCCAAGGCAGGCGGCCGGTCATAAAAGTCATTGCAGAAACTTTTTGCAATATGTCAAAACAGATGCAAACATATTACGTCGACCCCAAGTAATTGGGATAAGAGCAAGATAATGATGATGTTGAGGAGGCTCAAACTCAACAGTGGGAAATGTATGGGCTGAGATCATGTTAATCCGCAATGAAAATAATTTTTACATAAAAATATTCATCATACAAAGAATAAGACACTTTTATATTAATTTTTTTGGCAGATACTAAGATAAAGATTAAAATTAAGTGCTTCATACTCATCATCATACAGCGTATCGCCGTCCACTGCTGAATGTTGGCCTCCTTCATGTTTCGTCACATAGTTCTGTGCCGCCTGTATGCAACGACGCCCAGCAACTTTCACCAGGTCGACGGTCCATCTAGTTGCGTCCTACGCTACATTGTTCAATATCTGGTTGCCACTGGAGAACCTTTCTTCGCCAGCGGTTGTCAGTGTATCGGGCAATGTGGACTGACCGTTGTCATTTTAGCGGGCTAATTCTTAGTATCATAAATACTAGAGAACATTAAAAAGAAACTTATCGCTAAGCTTGCTTGTGTAAATTATTTATTTTATAAAACACACTAGGTACTTTATTTTTTTTAGAGTTACTGATGTTAAAATCAAGTTACCTAACAAATCTTGCGACAAGCTTTAACATCATGTAAATTGAGTAAATTTGATTGATTTTATTCAAAATAAAGTTTGTTTTATGCTTTTCAGAGCTTTTAAATAAAAGCTTGCTTTTAAAAATTTTTTTCATCAAAGATCATACACGTCTTACCGTTGAGCTTGAGTAACGGAAAGGAAATGGACCTGACCACGCTGGTTAAACGAGTTAGTATAAGGTTTCATGTCGAGTTTTCTTTCTTTTGCAATGCTGTTTTCTGTATCTCTTAATCGTCTTTTATGACATCCACAAGTAAGAGAGGGGGTGGTGAATTCTGTTCTTCTTCCATCATTTATTACACTATATTTTTTTTTTTTTTTTTTTTTGTTGTCAATGGACGCATTTCTGAATCTGTTTATATTATTTATGGCATCATAGTTGGATGGTCACTTGTCCGATCAGTTAGTACATGTTAGCTCTTGAGTAAGAAGATCATTTTGCCTATGGCACGCTAAGATCTATACCTCAGCGTGTCCACATTCGGCCTAATCAGGTGTCATTCAAGGTAATAAACCTCGCTATTTGGTTGACCGCCTATACTGATTCCTTGATCTTGGCGGTAAGCACGCGGGATTACACTTTCGGGTATAGTCCCTGGTCCTTGCAACAACAAATAGTATTAGCGGGTTATTGCCCTCACGCGGTTTATTCTATCCTCCATGATCTTGGTTAAGGCAGTATCAGGTAGGTTTTTCTAACTATGCCGTTCGAGGCGCTGTCAGAGGAGCGTCTCATCGTGGAGCTTGTTGTCTTCCGCGAGACTACCTACTGAATTTCGGAAAGCAACGACCGCGCTCAGTTGCTGAGCGAGCAGTTCTGCCACCAAGCTCTTGGCGACCATGTACAGATACTTGCCGAAGTAATTATGAACCTGTACCAGACGAAGGGAGGGGACTCCGTGCTACCGTTCCAATCACTGCCCCAATACTAGCCAGAAGGTCTTTAAAGACGGACTGAGGGAACGCCAAACCTCTAAGAGGTAAAAACAACATTTTACTTTGCCGTCATATTGGGCATAGTAATATCTATTTATAAAATTTTTCGGATTCTACTCAAGAAGACTAAATGAAAGCATTCATTATCCATATTGTATGAGGGTATAAAAAGTAACAAGTCCGCCATCTTTAGGGGTTCACCATGTTGTATTTGCAGTAACGTCAATTTATTTCGTATCTTTCTTAGTAAGCCCTTTCATTTAATACCCATATCATGGAAGTACATAAAAAATAACTGGTCCGCTACTTCAGCTGGTCTACCACCCACGGGTGTCAAGGAATTGGTACCAGTGATCGGCGCAATGGTGATGGGCAGAGAATACAGTAAGTTATAGGACCACACACCACCCATTCGTCGTAGTCGGACAGATTGGATGGCGTGTCCAGGTCATGGCATAATACCACAAAAATAAATTTTTAACAAAAAAAAAAACCGACTTCAAAGAAAAAACAATTCCAAAACAAATTAATATGCACTAAAAAGTAAAAAAAGTTTTCTCAAATTTTCTAATGTTTTACCCAACTTTCTTATTATTTTCTTTCATAAAAACATTCTCCTGATAATATTAAACACAACGAAAAAAGAATTAGCGAAATTGTTCCATTCGAACGAATGCGTGATGCGATGACCAAGGGAAATAGAGATTCATTTTTTAATTTTATATATATGTTAAATATGACTTTCTTATGGTTGTCACTGTCAAAACTGGACTAAATTAAAATGGGACCACACGGGAAGCACCAGCTTTCAAATAGAAAAAGAATCATCAAAATTGGTTAACCCAGTCGAAAGTTCTGAGGTAACAAACATAAAAAAAAAACAATACAGTCGAATTGAGAACCTCCTCCTTTTTGAAGTCGGTTAAAAAGAAATATAATATGGTAGTCCATTGTAATACAATATTTAATTAATATAATTTATTAATATAATAATAATTAATATAATAAATATAATTGTAATAGTAATAACTATAGCAGTAATTTTCAATTTTTTAATCCATTTTGCAAACACTTACATTTGATACCCTTCACGTGGGTGTGCACATAAAGCAGCTAGTCAACCATCTTGGATCGTGCACCGTAATGGATTTAAAATGACGTCACTTAGCTCACTATTATCATGTAAACTAAATGTGTATGCAAAATTTCAGCTCAGTCGGTTGAAGATAACTATTTTAAAAGTTAGTTGCAAGATTTGCTCCAAACGTACAACCCAAGTCATAAATTAAAATAAAAGCTTGTAAAAAGAGACAATTTTTATGTTATACCAGCAGAAAAAACATATGCTGTTCTATTCAAGTCTAAAAAAATATATAATGAATTCTTGAAATCGATCTCAGCATCACCTATCGAGTCAATTATTAATCTAAACTGTTCTTTAATTCACCTGAATACATACAAAAAAGCCCTTCCAGTCTGCACAGACAGAAGAATTATATAGATTTTTTTTTTTTTGGGGTGTGTTGCGGTTGGTGCGCTCCTCGCACCACTCCATCCGGGGCGAAGAATTATATAGATAAAGATATTCTTTCGTGGCGGAGTAAGAATATAATTCACCACTATACCAGGGATATAATATGCATATAACATTCGTGCGAGAGAAGGAAATCTCGAAATAAAACCCTACTAGCATGATATAGTAGGTCTATTTCCCTCCTATTGGGGATAGGGCTCAAGCCCACCAATGGGACGTGTTTGAGCTAAAATAAGACGACGCTCCTTTGGGGAGAATGCGGCCATATCTTAAAAAAAGACTATAAAGTGGTTTATATTAGAGCTTAAAAGTTAATATTGTAAATTTTATTACAAGATCATTTTTTATAACATGAAAAAAATAAACTTAAATAGCAAACATATTTCTCGAGGCACAATCTCGTACAGTATCCTTACTCATATTGTTGCCTCTGAATATTTTAAAAGATGAAACATTACTTGTATTAAGTTTCGTGAAGGCGTCTTTGTATTAATATTATGAAAAAGGGGTTCTAGTTTCATTTATGAAATTTTAGCAAGATTATTTGCGATGTATATATATATAAAACTGTCTTAAAAAGGCTCAAAATCATTTGTTGTGGCTTTCCATATTTGTTATTTTACTACGTGATAAAATTCAAAATATGAAAATCCATAGAAGAAAGAGTGCAACCTATATAACCCGAAGAATTAGTATGTTGAAATGGCAACGGGAAGATCACTACGCTCGTCGAACCGTCTACTGTTGGGGAAGAGGGGTTTTCGACAACATGCGCAACGGTAAATCTGATGACGCCACGTTGGGCGACTCTCTATGGACTGGAAAAATCTTTAAAGTCCCTAGTAACCGTGCATGCGGGTGGTGCAGGTTTGGTTTTGAATGAAATTCTCGTAGGGAGGCCTATTTTTTTTATTGCAAGGGGTGGCAAACGCCTAAACACTACACCTGATGGTAAGTGTTGCTGCCGCTCAGACCTTCGCAAGGCCGTTGCCTACAGCTGAGAAAGTGTGAATGCGTGCAATCAGGTACGGCGTCACCAGAAAAGCACCGTCAGAAAGTTGAGCTGCCGCCTCTCTCGCTCACCGAACGGAGCGTAGTAACAAATTGCTACTACTCGAACGTCAATTTTCTGCGAGAATGTGGTACTAACCCGGACGGACCGGCCCGCGGCTTTAGACAGACAACTGTCAACAGTGTGGTCCTACCACCATTATGTTCAAGGGTGGACGCCTACGGGCTTACGGATGAATATATGAATATACAAATGATATAAAAATTTTATGTGTAATTAGCTAGTTAGCTGATTTTGATAAAAGAAGTTAAGAATACAATGTAAAGTACTCCTCAATAATTATTGCACATCGATTTACGGAAAGAGGCAGTCGGTGGATTTCGGCTTCGTAGAGCGTTATCTCTATTCCACTCTACCTATGTGAGGTTTATTAATTGTTATGTAAATACAAAGAGTGTAATTGCTTCCATCAAAATTATATACATAGTTGTTAAAACTGCATCAACTTAGAAAAGACCTTTTTTTTTGGGAGTGGGCTACGGCCAGCGCACCCGTCGCCCAGCTCCGTCCGGGGCGTCAGAGGGGCGGTGCGCGGCCGTCCCGAGGCTAGCCTCTCCGCGGGTGCCGGATACCCACAGCCTCTGCTAGGGAGGCATCGGGCGCAAATTTAGAAAAGAGCTAGTAGAATACGTGTGATATATTTAATAACAAAAAATGCAATTGTTTTGATCATTTCATCCTATATATGCCCCACTGTTAGGCTCAGGACTCCTTCATAATTCATTACGACATGCACGGGCAAGAGAGGAAGTGGTGAATTGTATTCTTACTCCGTGACATGACGTACATGGAGAATTGTTTTATTTAATAATTATTATGGAATAGAGATTATTAGCGCTTCGTGCGACTAGACTGTTAGTGTTTCGTACGATGTCACACAGGTAGTGGGCGACAGGGACATCGCTTTACGAATCTGAAATTACCCGATTGTCACTTTCCAAGGATCCATAAATTGATTTCGCGTATTCTGGAAATATTTTCCGTATGGTGACGGCGGAAGATTTCAGCTTACCATGCCTTTTCTTGCCCATGAATGTCGTAAAAGAGGACTGTAATGCAGATAATACCACTGCAAGAGGAGAACTTGAAATAAAATAATATACCAACACGTTTCACCAGTGTGGTATAAAAGGTTAATTTTCGTGTAATGTGGAACAGGCTCGAGCCCAGTAGTTGGACGTATAACAGCTGTGATGATGATGATGATTTTGTAAATAGTTCCAAGTTATGTTTTTAAAAGTTTAAGTTTCCCTAAGGTTAAGCTTTAAGATTTCTTTTCTTAGAAAACTCAATTTAAAACAATAAAGTGTTTTTAAAACATTATTTCGTAATTCTATGAAATAAATTATGGAATGTTATTATAGATTTATTTAAAGTTTTTCAAGTTTAACTAAATAATAATTTCTTCGAAAGAGAAAAAAGTATCAAAGTATAAAATTTAGGTCTATGTTTGATTAGTCAAAGGAATATACACATACTACGTGAACCATTGGGTTGATCTTCAAAATAAATACGCTTGATAACTCCAGGATTAGGTTTTCGACAAATAGTCGACATAGACGACAACGAATACACGTCGTCACACGGCAACGAATAACAAAAATAAATATGGAAAACTTATTTTGCATTCATTGCTATTATATTCTAGTATATTCATTCGTTGCTACTTATTAGTAGCAGCATATAGCATAATTACTAATAGTAGAATTACTATACTATTATATTCATTGCTAAAATGTAGTATATTAGTACATTTTTTTTTCTATTGGCTAATAAAATTTTAAACATGGGTTAGATTTGACCCACAATAATAGTTAGAAATTATTAACCAACTTAAAAAGGAGGACGTTTCTCAATTCAACCGTAAATATGCTTTTTTATGTTTGTTCGCTGATAACTTCGTCCTTATGAACCGGTTTTGATGATTCTTTTTTTTTGTTGGAAAGGGTATACTTCCCAAATGGTCCCGTGAAAATTTTATCGAAATAGAACAAACGATTTTTGAATAATTAACAAAAATCTAAAAAGAAACCTTTGTCTGTAAAGTCGGTTTACTGACGATAGTTGAACGTGACAACGTCATAAGAAAATACTGATGGCATGATTTCATTTTTAAAAAGAAAATTTGAATTTTATTTGTTTGATAGATATTTTGTATGGATGAAGCCTTAAATGGAACGCCTCAGAGCGAGGTAACGCCGCATACGTCATGTTTTTTCGTGTGTGCAGCCGGCTCCATCGAATTATAAGACGTTGTCACGTCAAAAATATCTACATTGTCTAAATTATTGAAGGCGGTTTCTTTATTTGCAAAAAAATAATTATTTTATAAAGCAGAAATTTTTAATTCGATAAAGTGAGCAGCCTATATAAAATCGATAATAATTTAGTATTTAATAATTTAGTATTTTCTTGCTGGATCTTTCTCAGAGTGATCGCGTTCCGATGGCAGTAGGTATATTAGATTAGCCAGGTTTAAATTAATAAATTGTCATAATATAACAATTACTACAAATTTGATGTTTAATAATTACTTAAATAAATTTGTATCAAAATGTGGGTCAAAACTTAATAACTAATTCTGTAGTGGGTAGATATAAATCTCTATAATAACGATGACTTGTTGTACGTAACGCCGTCCGCGCCCGTGACCAAGAACGCTGAATGTCTTCGAAATCAAGAATCACAAACGCAATAACAATAGAAAGTGAACAGTCACTCAAGACGCCTATCAAATGTGAAACATCGAAATTATTTTGTACAAGTATATATCCATAAAAGAACAGATTACGACAGGAACTTATATGGCATAATGTATAACTAAATATTACGTACTTTTTCCAGAAAATGATGATATTTGTTTAATAAGCATTTATTTTCATTAAATAAAAGATATAAAATTCAATAACATTTCAAATTGTGACAACTCAATTATTTTAATCAGTGATTCCTGTAATAATATACTGCACTACTACGTATAGACTACGTATAATACATGTATTCCGTCATATAGCGCGGCGTTGTGTCACCGCGGCCTGTTTACGCCACGGCAGCGATCAGGTCTACCTTCGCATATGCCGTCATATAGCGTGGCGTTTCGTCGCCGCGGTCTGTTCTCGCCACGCCAAGGACCCTTATCTATAGATGTTTCATATCAATAATTAATTTAATTTCATATGCAAACTACCCCCATGAAAGTTACAAAATATTAAACGTAAATACATATTCTGTTAAAATTATAAAGTTAAGTCAATCGATAGACATTAAACGAACAATACATGCATTTAACTCGATGATAAGCCGAAGTGAAACTAAACGCATTCGTGTGGGCATTTAGTTAGCTAAATGCTGGCATTTACTAGGCAAATGGCCTGGTTTGCATAAAGGATTGCATAGCAGTTGATAAAGTGCTTTAATGAGTGACTGTAATACATTCGCTCTCTCGATACACTTAGAGAATATAGTACAATATGAATTAAAGCGGCTTTAAATTGTAACTCATTATGTTAAGGCAGTAAGTATCATCTTGTAAATAAATCTTTTTTCCGATTTTATCGCGTTTTTATTTGATTTTAATTGCCCGACGTTTTCAATACTTTACAGCTTTCATAGTCACGAGCGGATTAAGGTGCCTCACATTCAGCAAGTCATCGTTATTACAGGGATTTTTATCTAAAACTAGCAACCCACCCTCGCTTCGTTTCGGTTTCAGTCACCTTACCGGGATAAAATATAGCCTACGTTACTCTCTGATTTTATAGCTTTCCATTAATGAAACAATTTTTGAAATCGGTTCGGTGGTTTAAGCGTGAAAGCGTAACAAACAAACAGAAAAAACAAACAAACAAACTTACTTTAACATTTATAATATTAGTAAAGTCTTATAATAGTAATAAATCTAGTATTCGAAATGTCAAGCAACCAAAAATCAAATACAGACGCGATAAAACCCGTAAAATTAGTTTTATTTACAATGTCGCGTAAACATTAAGAATCATTAGGTATCATCTTATCTGTACAGCGTTGGATCGTTATACAGGTTAAGAGTTTGTATAACAGTTTTCATTTTGTATGCATAACCGACAGATGTAACCGAGCTTTGCCACAAACTCTCATGCATATAATACGTATATAAATTTTCTGTACTAATATTATAAAGAGGAAAGATTTTAAATTAATGTTAAATTAATGTTCACCTACATATTATTTATATTTTTTTTTTATTTATTTAAGACAACACCCTGCACTAAGGAAATAATCCTTGTATTGTGGGGGACTTTACAAACATATAATTAACGGACACAAATTACATCCAGACTCAGAACAACAATTTGTGGATTGCACAAAGTGTTGTCCCGCGTGGGATTCGAACCCCCGACACTGGCGCTGTAGGTCGCTATCTTAACCACTACGCCATCTGTGCAGTCAATTTGATTAGTGTTTGTTTTATTTAGATAGAATAAGCTTCGCAACTAATTAACCGATTTGAAAAAATCTTTCACTGTTGGGAAGATACACTATCCCCGGTGAATGTAGGCTATATTAAATTTTCAATTAAGTTTGGGACCCATACTAACATTTCCTTACATCGTAATTTTATTGCAAATGGTAGCAAACGAGCAAATAGTACATCTGAAGGTAAGTGTTGCTGCCGCATGTAAACCTTTGCTATGCTGCTGCCTACCGTGACGGAAGTGAAGGGAGTGTGAATGCATGCAAGGTTCGGTGATACTAAAGTCATCATTAAAAAGTCATCATTTAGGAGTGGTAGGACCACACTGTCGACAGTTATCTGTCTACAGCCGCGGGCCGGTCCGTCCGGGGCAGTACCATGCTCTCGCAGAAAATCGACGTCTGAGTAGTAGCAATTTGTTACTGCGCTTCGTTCGGTGAGCGAGAAAGCCGGAAGCCCAACTTTCTGAAGGTGATTGCGTGTGGAGGGTTTTGGTGGTGCCCTTGGTATCACCGAGCCTCAATGCACGCATTCACACTCCCTTCGCTTTCTTCGCGGTAGGCAACGGCCTTGTAAAGGTCCATGAGCGGCAGCAACACTTACCATCAGGTGTACTGTTTGCTCGTTTGTCACGGTTTGCAATAAAAAAAAAAAAATCTTAGCAATTATTAATATCGAAATGTTAATACCTTATACTTAGAATAATAACGTATAGAAGGTAAGTTCGCGCACAAAAAGTGAAGCATTTCAATTGGAGCCTAATGGAGCTTACGCCGGAAATGTTCCGTAATGTACAAGTCATTGTACTGCACGTATGTACGCAACTCTTAAAAAATAAATAGGTAATTATGACGGTTTGTGCATTCAAATGGTGTCATAACAATTTGAAAAACTTAAAAAGGTTTTTAACATTACTTTTAAAACTAGTTCAGTTAATAAAAACAAAATTTGATTTCATAATTTGTATAGTGGTGTGCGTGTGTAATCATCTGCGCGTCATTAGTATTTTTAGATTCAAGTTTCGAACGTTCGAAATACTGACACTATCCTTCTATACGCTATTATTCTAAGACCTTATACTTATTATCTGGATTATTGCGGTTATCAATATTGGATACTTACCTCTACGGCATCTCTCACGAGAAGTTTTGTCCACCTTTTTATTAAAAATAGATAGTTTACTAATTCTTACTTTACTTTTTACCTACAAGAGTTTATTTTAAACAAAAACTACAGCACGGACTACAAGACGCATGGATGTAGCCATAGGTACTTATACCGACGACGCAACTTACATGTACAATGTTCATAATAACATGTAGCATTTATTTAAGACATAAACTCTTAGACACATTTTTGAAATCACTATAAGTATTATGTTTTATTCTTTTTTGTGTAATATACATTCTAATTACCCATGACTGTTAAACTACAACATACTCGAACAGTTGCGCCATAACCTGAGATAAACAATATAATACAATTAGATCTGTTAGGTGGTGCCGCTAATGGTATGTCTCCAAATTGTTTTTTGTTTCCAAATTCAACATAGTTTTTAGTGGTACTTTTATTGCCTACCTAAAAAGAATCGAAAATTGTAACTTACGATTTCTTTTTCATTGCGTGCAATAAATAGTAAAAATATATCTCACACTTGCCCGTAGATGTCGTAAAAGACTACTAAGGAATGTAATATGCATATAACATCTATGCAAGAGAAGGAAAAACTCGAAACAAAAACTTTAACTTTAACAATTTTAATAACCTTTAATAACCCCTCTGACCAGCGTGGTATAATAGATTAATTCCTCTCCTATTATGGAGGAACTCGAGCCGAGTTCAGGGAGGTAGATAAATGTGGCATTGCTATTCCGCGCAAGACGAAGTCTGCCAGGAATGCTAGTTATTATGACATGTATCTGTTGAGCCTTTCAATTTCTAAATTATTCATTAAAATTATCATTTTAAATTATATGGGGATTTTTTTTTGGCTGTGGGTTGCGATTGCCGCGCTTCTCGCACCACTTCGTCCGGGGCGACATAGGGGCGTAAGTATGCACACCCACAACCCACCCACGATGCACGTCGCCTTCGTCGTTGTGCCGACCACCGGAGCAGAGTGACTTGACGTCAGTGGTCGGCCCGACGGAATACCCCTATTTGGGGTACTCTCCCATCGGCCGACGTCCCCGCATCGGGAAGGACGTCGGTCTTTCCTCACGCGGTCGGCCTCTCGGCGGACTAATCCCTGGTCACGTCACCCGCATATTATATAGAGATAAAAATATCCATGGGTAATTAAAGAATGGCAGAAGATTATATCTTTATTCCGTCATCAAAATCCGTATACATAATGTAAATAGTATTTGCCCACAATTTCTATATGATTAGATGCTCTGTAAATGTCACTATTTCTACAAAATAAATCTAGAAACTATAAATCTTGAATAACAAACTTATTTCGGGCAAAACTATAAGCCGATTTGTTACATAAAGGTCTTGATATATTGTCCTGATGTGAGACTAACGTTATTTCAGTTTTTTTTTTCTTATTGACAATAGGCAAAGAAAATGTATTGGAATATCAAAATGTATATTTTTATTGAAGTTAGTAAACAATGAAATATATTGTATACGTTGCTGAAATTTTAGTGGATGATTTGACTTGTAGATTAAATTTACCTACAAGATAATTCTTTACATAAATTACTTTTCTGAGTGTGTATGTAATTTCTATCCATTAATTATATGTTTCGAAAGACTTTTAGTTCCTTGCATGTTGCATTTTAAAGAAAAATGTAGTAAAAAAGTGAGGGATTATTATATCCAGACCCATGGGCTTTCAAAGAAATGGTTGTTCCCTGGACTGCTAGGCATACCAGCAAATAAAAGGAGAGCCGTCCATCAAGACGCGTGGCAGATGTGAAACATAGAAATTACCTTATATCTTTAAACGAGCAATTCTTGTATATATATATTCAGGATCTCGGAAATGGCTCCAACGATTTTGTTGAAACTTGGCATACTAGAGGTTTCAGGTCCAAAAAATCGATCTAGCTAGGTTTTATTTATAGAAAATGTTGTTTTGTCCGTGTTTTTAGCAAAACAATGACATTAAATTTTAAAAGAATATGAATTCAAATTTCGTTGTCAACGTCATGTGTTACGATAGCTCAGTTGGGAACTTGACCGGTTCTAATTTTGGTTTTTTTGTTATTCAAACAGCGTCGATTTGAATCTCGGTGTTATTATTAATCTCTTTTTGTAATTTTTTATATATTTTCATTATTTATTAATATATATCTAAATAAATTCGACAAAAATACAACAAAAATATTCCGAGCGAAACTCGGTCAACCAGATATTATTATACAAGTAGGTATATACATATGCATAAAAGAACAGATTACGACAGGCACTAATTTGCCATATAATGTATAAATAAAATATTACGATAAATATTACGATTGATATTATTATTTAAAATATTACACAACTATCATAATTTATTGGTGGTAGGACCACACTGTTGACAGTTGTCTGTCTACAGCCGCGGGCCGGTCCGTCCGGGGTAGTACCACATTCTGGTAGAAAATCGACGTCTGAATTGTCGCGGTGTGTTTACGCCACGCCGCCACTACTCGCCTATAGATGTTTCACATCAAAAACTCTACAACTTGCCACCACTCTTCTTTCTAACAAATAATTAAGGAAATAATCTATTTCACATATATTTGCGTCGTCTTCAGTGTTTTTTATTGCTATTGATGACAAGCGAGCAAACAGCACACCCGATGGTAAATGATACTTTTGCTCGTGGACCTTTGCTAAGCCGCTGTCTACCGTGAAGAAAGTGAAGGTAGTGTGAAAGCGTGCAATAAGGTTCGGTGATACTAAGGCATCATCAAAACCCATCACATGCAAACACCCACTGAAAGTTGGGCTTACGGCTCTCTTACTCACCGAACGAAGTGCGGTAATAAGGTGTTGTTATTAATCAGTCCGTGTGATGACAGATTAAAAATACAATTCACCACTCCCTATCTTACCCTTGGATATCGTAAAAGATGACTAAGGGATATAATACGCATATAACATCTATGTAAGAGAAGGAGAACCCGAAATAAAACCCTATATCAATCTGTTTGATCAGCATATGGTAATATCAATTTCCCTTCTATTGTGGTTTTTTGAGAGTGTGATGCTACCCAGAATGGACCGGTCCGCGGCTGTAGACAGACGACTGTCAATCGAGTGATCCAATAATTTTTTTTTTTTTTGAGTGGGCTATGGTAAGCGCACGCACGGTCCTGTCCGTCCGGGGCGATGAAAGGACAGCGCGCGGGAACGTCACCTCGTTGTTGTGCCGACCACTGGAGCAGATGTGACTTGTCATAAGTGGTCGGCCCGACGGAATACCCTTTCGGGTAACCTCACGTCTCGACGTACTGGGACGTCGGTCGTCATCGCGCGGTCAGCCTCTCTGCAGGTGACGGACAATTCCCCGGTCCGAACACCCGTAGTGATCCTATACATGTGGGATATAGTAGGTCAGTTTTGCTCCCATTGCGATGAAGGTGAGCTGAATAGTTGCACTTCTATGGGATGAGATGATGATATATTCTTCAGTCGTTTTTTTAACTCCCTGGCTTGGCCGTGGTGATATTCACCGTGTCAAGGTGAATGTATAGGTTAATTGTATGAGTTATAGTATAATAAAATAACTACAATCCTTAGAATAATAACGTATAGAAGGTAAGTTCACGCACAAAAAGTGAGGCATTTCAATTGGAGCCTAATGGAGATTACGCCGGAACCGTTCCGTAATGTACAAGTCATTGTACTGCACGAACGTACGCAACTTTAAAAAAAAATAGGTAATTATGACGGTTTGTGCATTCAAATGGATGGTGTCACAACACATTTGAAAAACTTAAAAAGTTTTTTAAAAGCGGTTTTTCCTTTTAAAAGCATTTCGACGATTTATGTTAATAAAAACAAAATTTGATTTCATAATTTGTATAGTGGTTTGCGTGTGTAATCGTCTGCGCGCCATTAGTATTTTAGATTCAAATTTCGAAAGTTCGAAGTACTGACACTATCCTTCTATACGTTATTATTCTAAGCTACAATCATATATTGTATCAATATACTGTATCATCATTCATCATTTCAGCCTATCACCGTCCACTGCTGGACGTATGCCTCCCTCATGTTACGCTACAAATTGCGGTTCTGTGCCGCCTACATCCAACGACGTCCAGCAACTTTCACCAGGTCATCGTTCCACCTAGTCGGGCGTTCACTGCGTCGTCCGATACGTGGTCGCCACTCGAGAATCTTTCTTCCCCGCGGCTGTCGGTTCGTTGAGCGATGTGGCATACCCATTGCCACTTCAGCGTGCTAATTCTTCGTGCTATGTCGGTCACACCCGTTCTTCTGTGGATTTCCGTATTCCAGATACTATCTCGCAAAGAAATCCCGAGCATAGCCCGCTCCATAGTACGCTGAGCGACTTTGAGCCTTGTTATGAGGCCTACATTTAGGGACCACGTTTCCGTGCCGTAAGTCATCACTGGTAACACACACTGATCGTAGACCTGTGTTTTCAGACACTGAGGTATGTTGGACGAGAAGATCCTCTTAAGTTTCCCGAACGATATACTGTATATTTGTATATAAAATATAATACTTCGTTTGGCTTCTTTTAAATACTTTTTTGCTATTAATAGTGTAGTTTTTTCTACAAACGTCGGATGACGCGAAGGATAAAATTGTTAGAAAGATTTTTACAAAGATTTTTATCTTGTTACGCTAAAGGAGTTCTTATGTCTTATGTGCGTATATATACACACACTTTTTTCATTTTCTTATGAAAACATGGCACTTTGGAAGATAACTATTATGTAATCCTGAGTTTAAAATCATGCAATCTTTTCTTATTTATTTATTTATCGGGAGACCAACAGCTTAAAAGTAATAAACATCTAGGTAAACATATTTAAGATACATAAAGCCAATATAAGGTCTTCACTATTATGCTTTTTTTTTGGGGGTGGGCTGCGGGTCGGTGCACTCCTCGCACCACTCCGTCCGGGGCGACAGAGGGGCGTAAGCTCGCACAACCGCAACCCACCCGAACACCACGACGCCTTTGTCGTTGGGCCGACCACCGGAGCAGGGTTATTTGTTATCAGCGGTCGGCCCGACGGAATACCCTCTAGTGGGGTACCCTCTTATCGACCGACGTCCCCTCCTCGGGGAGGACGTCGGTCTTTCTTCACTCACTATTATGCTTCTCATAAAACAATACAATGGAGAATATTAAATTTGCCTATTGATGTGTTGTGAAAAAATCGAGACTGAGTGTCCGTTTTATCGCATCCATATTAGCGTTAAATATATCGAATTTATGTTTTTTATATTAGTTGTTAAGTGTATTGCTCGCTCGCTACAAAAACGCATTCTGACGGTAGTTAGTAGATACTAATGAGAGATGGCAGGGGTGTGATGTCTCGAAGCTCTAATTGGTATTTTAAAACTTATTTTTGATAAAAGTGTAGGACAGTCAGATCCATTGATTATTTTTAATAAGTACGTGACATCAGCTATATCCAAACTGAAAATTGTAATCAGATTCAAAAATAGTTTTGCTTGAAACGAATAACATTGATGATTGATTATGATGCATCATACAACATAATATATTTAAATTGCCCTAAGTGTTTTCAAAAATTAAATTATTCTCGGTAAGAAAGATCATAAATCTTTTAACATTTGATAACATTGTTATAATATGCTCCATTTTCTTAAAATTGGACGTTATTATGTCAAGCACGATCTCCACTTTCACGATAATACCTTCACAGGTCGTTATCATAAGGGTTATGTCTTATGCCGTAGAGTCAAACTGGAAGTTGAGCCATCTTACGCATTTTATAACCATAAACATTTTCGAAGTATGTTCTTTTTCTAAGAAAATGTGCAAAGAAATAACAGAACGTATGAGACTTCTACTTAGATTATTCATATCCGTCTCAATATTATGACCACATTTTTGGAATAGACTTTGAGATCATCTTGTTGATGTAAAACATTTATAGACAAGGGTTTTTTTTTTTGTGGGTGGGCTGCAGTCGGCCCGCCTCCGCACCACTCCGTCCGGGGCGACAGAGGGGCTTAAGCACGCAACTCCCGCAACCCACCCGAAAACCACGTCGCCTTCGTCGTTGGGCCGACCACCGGAGCAGGGTTACTTGACATCAGTGGTCGGCCCGATGGAATACCTCCTATTGGGGTACCCTCTCATCGACCGACGTCCCCCCTCGGGGAGGACGTCGGTCTTTCCTCACGCGGTCGGCCCCGGTCACGTCACCCGCGGCCTCGGCTAGGGCGGCATGAGGCGCAGGTAGTTGCGCCTACGCCGCCCCAGTCGCCGGCGGCGGATCTCCTCATCGAGGCTGCGCTCCTCACGCAGGCGATCCGCCGCCTCCTTCCGCGAGATCACTGTCTCGCAGAAGGCTGCGACCGCGTCCCAATTCCCGACGCTGTCGACCATCGCCTTAGCGATAGCCGGCAGCGTCAGGTCCGTACCGATGATTGCGACGAGTTCACAGCGCTGCACTGCCCAAGCTGCGCAGGCCTCGAGCGTATGCGTCGCCGTGTCCTCGTCGCAATGGCAGTGGTGGCAGGGCGGTGTACTCTCCCTCCTTACGACCTTGTGCAGGTATTTGGCGAAGCACCCATGCCCCGTCAACACCTGCACTAGTCGGAAGGAGAGCACCCCGTGCCGCCTTTCCAACCACTGCCTCAGCACCGGCCGGAAGGCCTCCACGGTTCGCAACCCGGACCGAGGCCTCTCCAGCCGGACTCGGACCCGTTGGGCAGTCCGGCTGGAGAGGCCTCGGCAATGACGTCTCGGTGGGCGTCGACGCGCCAGGCGGTGAGATCCCTTAACGAGACCACACCGCCCTCCGCTCGCACCCCCGTCACCCGCCGATATAGTCCGGCGAGCATCTCCGCCTCCAGGTCCCACGGGGGAGTCCCGGCCAATAGGCACGCTGCCTCCGTCGCCACCATGCGGTATCTGCGGATGGCCCTGACCGCCGTGACCATCTGTGGTCGCCACAGAAGGGCCCTAAGTCGGACGGTCAAGGACCCCGCCCACACCGGTGCGCCGTACAGGGCCTTCGACCGGATGACCCCCGCGTACAGCCGTCGGCACGCAGCGCTCGGTCCGCCCACGTTCGGCTTAAGCCACGATAGGGCGGACGCCGCGCCGACGAGCCGTGGAGCGAGGCTGCGGAAATGCTCCCGGAACCACCATCGCCCGTCGAGCACCAGGCCCAAGTACCTCATATGGGCCCGGATGCTGATGTCAACCGAGTGGACGGTGATCGAGATGCCGATGGGAGGGCTCATATGGCGGCCATGGAACAAGAGGGCCTCCGTCTTGTCCAGGGCGACCCGCAACCACAGCGCCTCGATCCGCCTGACGACCTCCTCGGTACCAGAGGTCGCCAGGCTTACCGCCTCTTCTAGCGTCCCACCGCGGGCTGTGACGAGCGTGTCGTCGGCGTAACAAATCACGCCCAGCCCGGGCGGTTTATAGACAAGGGTGAACCTGATCGTTGACGTGGCGTTGTCTTTTTTTGTGTGTCTTAGTTGTTAGTCGCAGATGGCTGTGACTTTACTGGGACTGGTGGGTGAGCGGTGAGGTCTCTCAATCCCATAAATGGCGTGACGTTAACGCCACGCTCACATATGTACATTTGTGTAACGAAACCATAACCTGTTTTAGAATTTTGTACAACGCCATCTAATGAGCTCAAAATAACTGATTGACCTACACACATGCCAATAGTGTATACTAATGCAAATAAATGTTTATTGAATTAAAAAACATCATTAACTGGAAAAAAGGCGTAATATTTTATTTATACTTTATGCTACATTAGTTCCTGTCGTAATCTCTTCTTATATGCATACTAGGAACCTGTCTTCGCTTCGCTTCGGTTATAGTCGTTTTACCCGCGTAGTTCCCGTTCCCGTGGGAATACCGGGATAAAATATAGCCTAGTTTACGCCCTGATATTATAGCTTTCCATTGGTGAAAGAATTTTTGAAATCGGTTCAGCCGTTTTGAAGATTACCCGGAACAAACAGACAGACAACAATTTTTTAATCGCTATTTTAGGCATAGGTGTCGTGCAAATAACCGCGTGAGCATGAAAAAAGCCTATTATTTTGACATTACAAACAGACACTCCAATTTTATTTATTGGTATAGATATACAGTAAAACCCGTTTAAGACGATTTCGCAGGGACCCGACCAAAAACGCGTCTTAGGCGGGAAAGCGTATTATACGGGAAAGGCAAAAAAAAGTGCCATTATTATTTGTTATATTCTATTATTATTTTGAATACCTACGTATTGAATTTAACATTTAAAATTACCTAAAATAAAATGTTGTTTATTATTATTACGGTACTTAAAGTAATCACTTATTTCAGTTTGACAAAAAGATTTTGAGGCATTAGCAATTACAAGATTTTCAACGTAATTTATTTTCGCAGTGCGTCTTTGCTTTCATTCAAAGAAGTTACATAGCGTCTTAAATCATTAACTGCTGATAATGCTTTTTTGTTACGATCGGCGCACTCCTGGCACCACTCCGTCCGGGGCGACAGAGGGGCGTAAGCACGCACACCCGTAACCCACCCGCGACACGTCGCCTTCGTCGTTGGGCCGACCATCGGAGCAGCATGACTTGACATCAGTGGTCAACTGCTGATAATGCCTGGGTGTGTGACAAAATCGGAGTTGACTCATCTTCTTCATCACAGATGGCGTAGTGGTTAATGCTAGTGACCTACAGCGCCAGTGTCGGGGGTTCGAATCCCACGCAGGACAACACTTTGTGCGATCCACAAATTGTTGTTCTGAGTCTGGATGTAATTTGTGTCCGTTAATTATATGTGTATGTATTTCTCGCGGAAACGCAATGAGTTTCAAAAATTAAAAAAACTGTACGAATGGCGGCGATGTGGTTCGCGACACGTCACGTCTCGTTTCCGTCGGGGGCGAAAAGTGGCCCACAGAGAACCGCTTTACTACGCTGAATATGTCAAAGATCGTAGCAGGTGGAGGGCAGTGGACTCTGCCTACCCCTATGGGAAAAAGGCGTGAATATATGTATGTATGTACTCATCTTCTTCTTGGTTATTATCACTTAGGGTCGCTCGACAGTCGTCACTTCGTCAGTCGCTGGCCGCTGCCGCAAGGGGTAATATGTATATTTGAGTGGCACGTGTTGGCGTATTAAACGGGATGACAATTGTATGAATCATTAAGAAATGTATGAAAACATGTCTCAAGTTGCTGGGACTGACGCAAAATGGCGTATTATGCGGGAAATCGTATTAAATGTGATCGTATTAAACGGATTCTACTGTATATACTTATACAAAATAGTTTCATTGTTTAGGGGGCTGTCGTTCAGGCGTCCTGAGCGACAGCTTTTTTTTTGTTTCGATTTTATTAAGGTATAGTCCATAAAATATAGGATGATCTCTGTGACAGATGTCCCTAGTGCTGTCACGCTTACGATAAAGTCCGTAGTTTCTTTTCGATAAAACTCTTTATCTTTATAAATGTAATTTTCTATTATAATTAAGATGCAATCAATGAAAATCTTTTTGAACTTATTTCAAACAAAAACTCTTTTTTGGCTGTTTTAGTTATTCAAAAGGAGTACAATCAAGGTCTAGGTCTCTATTATCGTCATCACTGGAGCCTTCCTGCTAGAACATTTATAATTTTTTGCCAAATAGGGATAGTCATTAGATCAATCGATCAATTACGACTGTTTTATAAATAAATATGTCTAGTTTATTGACAATAATGCGTACATAATATTATCATGTTCTCTGAGACAAAAAGTAGCTTTTTAATGTTTAATTAATTCAATTTATGTATTTTATAATGTAACTGTCTGTTTTAATTGTAAAAAAATATGTTGAAAATTTTACATAAGTACTGTATTGGGTTTATTTCTTTTATGAATAATTTTATAATAATCGGTTATCGATTTACGTATATCGACTGTCTCATTTCTTTTTTATTTTCAGTCCAGTGTGATCTTGTACGTGCGTAAGCGTCATTCATGTATAAAATGTTTACTAGGTATTTCAGTACTTACGAGATATATTTTACGCATGAATATTAATATTTTTATATTTATAATCTATTGCAATTCAGTTGCAATAAAACTGGCATGAAAAGAATGAAAATATATTTGATACAAAATGAAATTGTAAACATTTCGCTCGTTCAAAATTTATTCGTCGGTTTCGTTGACATCTGTCACAGAGATCAAGCTATATTTTATGGACTATAGTTATGTAATTGCTGTGTTATTGTTATTAATACTTCAACATTATCACTATATGTTAAAGTAAGAGTTAGACCTATAATTTGCAATTAAAATCGATGCAAGAGAAGCTTCACGCCACATAAATTTCTATAGTTATTAATACTGTGAGTATCGTGGATCGGGTAGGTCCATTTATCTCTTGTTGTGGTCTGAACCCAACAGTAGGTCATATTATATGTTTGTAAAGGCCCCCGCAATACATTAATTATATCCTTAGTACAGGGTATTGTCTAATAAAAACAAAAAAATATACGTTCAACAGACATCAACAAATTAATAACTTATTTCACGAATGAAGTAATTAAGTTGATATTAGAGTGCCAACGAAATTAACTTCCACAAAATATTGATAACGATGACCTATGCTCTCTATATGATATGCTCTAGCAGTATATAAAACAATTTTCGCCGCTCATCGTGATTCAGTCAGAAACTATATCGACAACATGTTTGGTCTACTATTCTTCGGTTTTGTGGCCAGCGCTCTGGCTGCTCCACAATTTGACTACTCAAACTATAATGGTCCTTTTGGACCACCTATACCGGACCCAGTCTACAATATGCCCGTGCCTCAAGACAACCAATGGCCGTTCACCGCAAATGTATTCGACCATAACAAATTTTCGAACGATATGTCCAACCTAGGAAGAAACATCAACGACATGATGGCTGATTTCAATAAACGCTTTTCAAACGATATGTCCAATTTAAGGAGAAACATGGACAACATGGCAGTTGATTTAAATAAACGCTACGCACCGCAACGTGTAATTGAAGGTAATGAGTATAAATTGACCTTACCACTATCAGGATTTGACAAGAATGATATCACAGTCCAGCTTCGTGAAGGTGTAATAAGGCTAGAAGCTTACCATGCAAATGCAGGAGGCGGTAGCAATTGGTATTCAAATAATTTGTTGCTCCCTGACATAGTGAATCCGAATTGCACTTGGTCTTATGATAATTCAATCTTGAAGATAGTGTGTCCTTTGAAGGATGATACATCGACTGCGCAACCAGTGTATACTGTATGAAGCTGATGAAGAAATATGTAATGTTGTTTCAAAAGACGAATTAGCACTGGAGACTACTACATTTTAGAATTTATTTGTAAATTACAGTGTATATGTGATTATATTGTTTTATTTGCTTAGGCGTCAATGTGTTTATCTCAGTCTGGGATAGTCAAAATGATAGAGATTGTGTGAGAAGTTTTGTTTTATAAAACCAATGAAGAAAGCCATTGAAGATAGAAAAAATAGTAATTTTGTAGTCCATTTTATCATTCATCATCATTTCAGCCCACTGTTGGGCTCGGGCCTCCTCCACTATGGAAGGGAAATTGACCTACTATACCACGCTGGTCAAACGTGTTGGTATAGGATTTGTTTCGAGTTTTCCTTCTCTTGTGTAGACATTATAACGGTGTGATCACTTGTAGAATGCCAAATGTATACGTAATAAGTTTAAGTTAAATCAACGTTAGGTTAAATCAGTTTGTACAAGAGAAAGATCATTGTGTTGTAGTCCATTTGGTTGAATATAAATAAACAACAAATTTTGCTTTTCATTTATATTAGGCCAGGATTCAGGGGCCATTTTTACAAGAACTAGCAAGCAAAGTTTTCGTAAGTAACTTTAGTTTTAAAGAGACGGCCAACTTTTTCTCTTACAAAAATTAAACAACAATATTTTCCTACAATTTACATGGTATGATACCTCGTCCTCCAATTAAAAACATATTTGAAATAAGTTGAATAATTAATAATTTTATTTTCTTCGTTTTTCTGCTGAATACTTCGCATGCGCAGAGCATTATTTATTGTGCAAGCACAAAGTCCTCCACAATACAAGCATTATTTCCTTAGGGCGGCTTTTTTTGTAATATGTCAAAACAGATGACATATTGCGTCGACCCCAAGTAATTGGGATAAGAGCAAGATGATGATGATTTCCTTAGGGCGGGTCGTTTTTAAAAAGTATTAAGAAGACCCATCATCAGCACCACAGCTCATAACTACTGGGCTCGAGCCTCCTTTACAACGGGAACGAAAGTTGAACTGCTATATCACGCTGGTCAGACGGATTGGTATATGATTTCAATTTGAGTTTTCCTTCTCTTGTTATCTGCAATAATCTTGTACAACACCAACGGCCAAGATAGGTTAGGTGGTACATAGTAACTTACTCTGTCATTGTAACAATGATTATTTATTTTATAATTGTTTTTGTATTATTAAGGTATTAGTTTTTTAAGGTATTATTAATTTTTTATTTCGTATTATCTTTAAGAAATGATTCGTCATCATCATCATTTCAACCTATCGCCGTCCACTGCTGGACCTAGGCCTCCCTCATGTTACGCCACAAAGTGTGGTCCTGTGCCGCCTGCATCCAACGAATTAATAAGAAATGATTGTTAATTTTATTTTATTATAATTACAATTATTTAACTGGAATGAGTCGAAAAATAACGATAGGGGTCTCATTTAGGGCCACATAAACAACTTGAAAAATTTAATCATCAAGGTCCTGGTAATGGTAATACTGCAGAACAGTGATTTTACGGCAAGCAAGTTTGAAGTAAATTTTGTATAACTTCAGTATTTTGAGTATGAGAAAATATTAGGTTTGTCAAATTGACTCTGTTAGCTAAAGATTCTATTAGTTATTTAACTGATAATGTCTAATAATAACTGAAAATGCCTAATATTATAAATACGAAAATAAATTTGTTTGTTTGTTATGTTTTTACTCTTAAAACACAGACCCAATTTTAAAAATTCTTTCACTTATGGATTTCTACATTATAGCGAGTAATATATAATATATGTAGGCTATTGTTATTCAGGTATTCTCACGGGAACAAGAACTATGCGAATGAAATCGCAGAAAGATAACCGATTTTAAAATTTCTTTCAACAATGGAAAGCTACATAGTTAATTAGTAATATATGTTGGCAATTTTTTGTCCCGACGTTTACTAGGGAACGAGAACTACGCAAATGAAACCGTGGATTGGAACCGGAACTATGTGGGTGAAAATGATTGCCAGACGTTGACCATTTTTTAAAATTGTTTCAGCAATAGAAAGCTATATTATTAACGAGAAACATATTTAGGGTTCTTTTATCTTAGTTATCTCACAGAACCGAGAACTACGCGAGTAAAACCACGGATGATTGACCTATTCTAAAAATTTTTCACCTATGGAGAGGTACATTATCAGCGAGTAATATACGCAAGCTATTTTTATTCCGGTATTCCCACGGGAACGAGATCTACGCGAAGTTTCACTACTGGATGTATACCGATTTAAATTATTGTTGCAACTATGAAATATTCATTACCAGCGAGTAACATACTCGTAAGTATTCTTTATCCATGGTATTTGCATGGAAACGAGGACTATGCATCCGAAATCGCGGGATATCAAATCGATTTTTTTCACAAATGCAAAGCTACATTACCAACTAGTTTGCATATGTAGGTTATTTTATCCCAGTATTTCCACAGGAATAAAATTTACGCGAGTGAAACCGTGAGATGTTGACCATTGTAAGAATCTTTCAACAATGGAAAGCTACATTATCAGGGACTAATATTCATCATCATCATTTCCTCAATAGGCTAGACTAATCATCATCCTCCATAATAAGAGGGAAATTGCTCTTACTATAACATGCTGGTCAGACAGGTTGGTATAGGGTTTTATTTCAAATTTTCCTTCTTTTGTATAGATGTTATATGCGTATTGCTTAGTCGTCTTTTACGGCATCCACAGGTAAGATAGGGAGTGATGTATTGTATTCTTACTTCGTCATCACACGGAATCTCCGTCACCACACGGAATCTCCGTCACCACACGGAATCTCCGTCACCACACGGAATCTCCGTCATCACACGGAACCTTCGTCACTACACGGAACGTCAGGGAATGGAACGACAGGGACTAATATGGAAGGCTAATATGGATGTTTATGTAGAACTGTGGATATAGCTAATTAAATAAAATCTTACTACTGAGAATATCTTTTTCATAATTGGCATATGTTTGAGAGAGTCACACATATGTTCAATAGTAATTAAAGCTTCTTTAGTCATTATTGAAGAGTTCGTGTCTAATGTTTAATTTATAAAATTTTATAAACTATAAATTGACATATTTTATATTGCTATTGTTGGCAAATGAGCAAACAGTTTACCTTATGATAAGTGATATAGCCGCCCAAAGACCTTTATTAGGCCGCTGCCTAGCGTGAAGAAAGTGAAGGGAGCGCCATACGCAGACACCCTCAAAAAATTGGGTTACCTTCCTCGCTCACCGAACGAAGTGCAGGTCGGCCTCTCAACGGATGACGGACTAACTCCCCGGTCCAATCACTCGCGGCCTCGGCTAGGGAGGCATCAGGCGCAGGCAATCGCGCTTGCGCCGCGCCAGTCGCCGACGACAGTTCGCGTAGTCGTGGAGGCATTCCTCCCACGTGCGCTCCGCCGTCTCCTTCCGCGAGACTACTGCCTCGCTGAAGGCTGTGACCGCGTCCCAGATCCTTATGCGTCAGGTCGGCAGCGATGATTGCGACGAGTTCACGGCGTTGCTTTGCCCAGGCGGCACACACCTCGGGCGTGTGCTGCGCCGTGTCGTAGTGGTGGCAGGACGGAGTACTATCCTTCCTGACGACCGTATGCAGGTATTTGGCGAAGCTACTATGCCCCGTCAAAAGAAAGGCTTGTCTTGCATTGGAATCGAACTCTATAATAACACAATATGTCGATATTTTCAACGGGAGATAGTACCCGAAAGGGTAACACGCTTGGACGGGTCACTGATGGCAAGGTTGGGTACCGGTGGCCCGCTTACTTGGCCTTGCAAGAGATACACGGCGAGCTATGGCCTCGTTTGACCTCCCCCCCCTCTCATCGTTTAGGACCAATCAGACTCTACACGATGCACATTGATTGAGTGATTGTAGACAGCAAAAAAAATCGATATATTAACTACTGCGTTATTTGTAAGTCTGTCAAGTCAAGTCAGTAGTGTTTTCGAACGCAATTATGGATATAGCTACTAAAATAGTAATTTAATCGTATGACAATGGAAACTGTCATGAAGCTTCTACTTGTAACGTACCTAAGTGTCAGGAGAATCTAATTAAGTTTTCACAAGTACTACGAAGTCGCTTACAACACTTCCTATTTGAACTAGTTTAAGTTAATTCTAAAATTTAATTATTTACTCGCTTTATTTTATTTAAATCAAAATCGAAAATTCTTCATTTTCATGTCATTTCAGCTTATACATGTCCCACTGTTGGCCTCGAGCCTCCTCCACAATAGGGATAAATTGACCTATTAAATCACGCTGGTCAGACCGTTTTGGTATAGGATTTTATTTCAAGTTTTCCTTTACTAGCATATATGTTAATATTAATCCCTTAGTTATCTTTTACGACACACATGAGTAAGATAGGGGGTGGTAAATTGTATTTTTACTCCGTCACCATCAGTAATAAATACCTCCATGTCTGAACAATACATGGACGAACTGGGAAATGAAAGTTTACCACTCCCGCCATGATATATATAAATTCCTTAATCCTGTACTAAAAAAATAATGTTGTCTGGATTGGCATACAATTTTATCTTAGACAAGTTAAACATAAAAAGAAAGTAGTAAAACATAGAGTTGAAAATATGGATATTTTACTCCAAATAGGATGCATTATTTATTTCGTACCATAGAAAATCCCATAAGTGTATTTGAACAGCCGTAACATATATTCACTCATTGCAGTTCTACATAACTGACATTGTAATCTTTTATGTAAATCACACACATTTACCTGCTAAATGTCTAACATTTAGTATCCTCGAGTGTGTGTAGTTCCAGCCGTTCAGTGTGCCTACTCTTGAATCTCGATTCCAATCCTAAATCCAATCGCAGCTCGAATTTGAGCAAATTTGGTACTCTTGAAAGCGACACTAGTGCACGATTGGAATCAAACTCTGTGGATTTTTTTTAAACTAAATGATTTCGACTCTCGTCGATTAAGTCAAATATTTGCTACTCCCGACGTGATTTTGACGTAGTTTAAAATCGTTAATGTTGCACAATTTCAAGAAAGCGTCTTTGTAGTGATTGAGTTCGATAACGTTATTAATTTAAAGTAATAAAATATGGCACATTTGGTGAATATAACAACGGCAAATACGAAGAATTCATTCTCGATTTTGTTCGAAGAGTACCAAATATAAGTTTGGTTAGATTGGAATTGAATCGAATTCGAAATTAGAATTGATTTCAAGAGTCGGACTACAGGTCATTAGGAATTAACATATCCACCTATTATACATTATAGCTCAAAGGTACCTTTTATGGTCATGGTCTTTAAAATAAAACAAACATCAAAATATCATTTTGATCTCATTCTTATATTATTTTATATTTATCATCACCATCACAGCTTACATACATTCCACTGCTGGGCTTGAGCCTCCTCCACAATGGGAGGGAATTTGACTTATCATACCGTGCTGGTCAGACGGGTTGGTAGAGGTTTATATTTTGAGTTTTTCTTCTCTTCCATAAATAATGTATCCGTATTATAGTCCTTTAGTCTTCTTTTATAATACCAATGGGGTGGTGAATTGTATTCTTACTCTGTCACCACAAGGAGATTTTGGCATTTACATGATATAAATAGCTATATATCCTGTCCGCGTAGTGATGGAGTAAGAATACAATTTACCACCCCTTTCCTGCGCGTGGGTATCGTAGAAAACGACGAGGGGATATAATATATAGATAACACCAAGAAAACCAAATTTTAATCAAAACTGTATGCCAAATCGTCTGACTATAATGCTATATAGGTCAATGGCTTAGTCGAACTGGCCACGCACGTTAAGCATTACCAGTAATCGGCCCAATGGCGATATGTAGGAAATACGGCGGATTAAGGAGTCACGCTCCACTCTTTCGTTCACGTCGAATGGCGTGCTTCTACACTACAGCCTGCAAAAAAAAATGCTAATGACTTAAGAATACAGTATCAACATTTCTATAATTGTTCGTTGGAGTTGTAAAAACTGACCGAGATAACGCAAGGAATGGATATTCTTCTGCGAAACTTATAACATTAACTATGGTCGCCCAATCCTAGGATTGACCAGGACGGACGAAAGGAGGAAAAGTTGATGGATGGGGCGGTTGGAATAATAGATGAAGAGATAAGATGATCGATGAATTGATGAATGTAAGGATGGGTGAATAGATGGATCGAAGGAGGGATGGAACAACAGATGTATGGATCTATAGATGATGGAACTAAGGAGGGATGAGTTAATGGACATATGGATCAATGAATGGGGGAATGAGGGCAGCGTGGATAAATGAATGTATGGATTGATGAATGGGGTAACGAGGGAGGGATGGATCAAAGGATGTATGGATCTATAGATGAATGAACAGATGGTCTAATCGATTAAGGGACGGGTAAACAGACGAATGGACGGACGGACCGATTGATCGACGAATGGATGGCGGATGTCCCGCGCAAAGAAAAGCTCTTGTATCCCTCGTTGACTTCCATATACTCACAAGAGGACCATATAAGGTATTATCGTGCCTCGGGAACCGAACCCAAGTTACTTGGCAAGAGATGTAGGTATTTAAACCATTTCGCTATCAATTTAATCGTTGAAATATAATCCAAAAGTTGATATGCATTGGAAAGTAGTTGGGATTGTTTCAAAAGATTTTTCAAACAGGGAAAAGTACTTAAGACGCATAGCGGATAATGTTGCAATGTTAAACGTTTTCGAATGGGAAAAAGATTTTTGCATTGTGCAGTAAAAATCTATTTTAAGTGTTCAGACGTATGAAGTATGTATGTTATATAGATACGTATAAAGAGGCTTTCAGGCAGACAATATTTTAACGGAACATGAAAAAGCGTTTAGTTGTAGGAGTTCAGTCATAAAAAAAATATTGTCGATTTTATAAATATGTACTGATGTGATTTAAGTATTAGCCTATTATGTCGAATGTCATTGGCTCTATTCTCAAGTAGAATATTTTATATTGGTAGGACCACATCGTCGACAGTCTTCTATCTACAGCCGCAAACTGGTCCGTTTGGAGTATACCACACTCTCGCAGATAATCGCCGTCTGAGTAATAGTAATCTGTTACTGCATTTCGTTTGATGAGCAAGAGAGCCGGCAGCCAAATTTTCTGAGGTTGTTTGTGAGTGGTAGGTTTTGAGGATACCTTTATTATCAACCAAACTCACTGCACGCATTCGCATTCCCTTCACTTGCTTCACGGTAGTCAGCGACCTAGTAAAGGCCATGAGTGGCAGTAAGCGATAGTGCCGCTGTTTCCTCCTTTGTCACCAACAGCAATAAAACAAAAGGAACAATTATTTGCACGATTCACAGATAATTGTGTATATAAAATTATAATTAAATAATAGCAATAATAAATAGAAGTTGAAATGATCAATTTCGATATTCAGTGTAAATTGACCTCAGGTCGATATCATTGTCGGCGCACCGGAGACCACCTGACCTCGGGCGCTAGTGAAGGACGGCGTGGTTGGAGGGGGAGGGCGACCGCGCTCGCGCCGCGTTAGCAAACGCTAGTCGCTAGGTCTCTCTCGCTGCACTCGAGGACAAGATCACGCGTATCTACGGACACTTCGCATAAATATAATAATTGTAGATATTATTTGATGGAACAATATACCTATTATACAGTCCACAGCTCTATTATTGACGTCCCGTTAGGGCCTAAACATTGGTCCTTCGAGGTGTTAAAATACGACACTAGTTTGCCGTAAATAATATCGTTATCGGTCGTCGTGTGAACTTTGACCGCGACCGGTTTGAAGAAAAGAAGTCGTTCCCGTAGCAGCCAGCATACCCATCGAGGAAGCTGATGATGAATCTCTGGGAGTATAAATACAGTATTTGAGTGATTCGTTCTAATTAGTATTTTTGTTGCGGTAATATACTGCCGAAAAAAAAACTTTAGTTTATTTTTTTCATCCCAATCTTTTTTCTTTCTTTACTTTAAAATGCTTTATTTTTAGTGCATACGTATTATATTAAAATATTTGTATTACATTTGGTTGCATGCATGTCGATGCAATACCCTTGACACGACATTGAGTTGTCGTTACTTTGCATACAGCTGTTTTGCGATTATACATTCTTAGTTCAAATTCAAATTATTTTATTATGCATAAACCCTGAGAGGGCACTTACATATTGTCAGGTTTACAATTTCCAAAAAAAATATACTACCACCGGATCGGAACGCGACCGCTACTGAGAAGATCCGGCTAGAAACTCAGCGGGCTTGTCATTATTTTTAATTTTTTTTTCTTTTTTTTTCTTCTTACTAGTTATACAATTGTGTACATGTTTTGTAAGAACAAGCTCCAGTGTGATGCCCTTCGAACCGCAAGACACTTAATATAATTTAAACGATTATGGCTGGACCAGATCCCACAAGCGGCACCCGATCACGAGTTAACTACTAGAGCAGCCATCACTCCCCTCAACCACTATGGAGGGAAGGGAGAGACCCGCTCCACGCAGCTACCGCAAGTAGATCCTTATGTGAGCATGACCAACACCACAATATGTTACAAACGCTGAAAATACAAAAATTCGTTAGGCAAAACACGCTACACTTTACAATAAAAGTTAAAAGTACATTTACAAACAGTATATTTAAAATAACAAGGAAATTGCTGAATGAGGAGCTGCTCACAACCAATCTGTATTATCATCTACATAATCCGAGATTTTATAATAAGCTTTTTTACAAAGTCTATTCTTGATGGCTTTTTTAAACTTTTTCATAGGCAGGTCTCGGATATCTTTAGGTAATCTATTGTAAAAGCGTATACATTGCCCCATGAATGATTTGTTAACTTTTTGGAGACGAGTAGTGTGTACAACTAATCTGTCCTTATTACGAGTATTCATTTCATGAATGTCACAATATCTCTTAAAGTTAGCGATATTTTTTTTGACATATAATATATTTTCGTATATATATTGTGATACAGCAGTTAGAATATTTATTTCTTTGAATTTCTCCCGAAGTGAGATTCTTGGGCCTAGATTATAAATTGCACGGACAGCCCTTTTTTGGAGAACAAAGATTCTATTAAAGTCCGCGGAGCATCCCCACAGTAATATACCGTAAGACATAAGACTATGGAAATAAGCGAAATAAACCATTCTAGCTGTTTCAGTATCTGTTAACATTCTTATTTTTTTTACTGCATAAGCCGCTGAGCTAAGCCTACTCGACAACTTTTCAATATGAGGTCCCCACTGAAGTTTAGCATCTATGGTGATACCTAAAAAGACTGTTGACTCCACAAGGTCTAGAGCCACACCATTCATTTGGACATTGGTTTCCACTTGCCTCACATTAGGAGTACTAAATTTGATACATTTAGTTTTTTTCTCATTGAGAACCAAATTATTAGTGTTAAACCAATGAACAACGTTAGACAGTGCATTGTTCACATCGTCATAATTCAACATTTGTCTTTTAATTTTAAATAACAAAGAAGTGTCATCTGCGAACAACACAATGTCCAGATTGTCCCCTATATGGTAGGGTAGGTCATTAATATATACAAGAAACAGAAATGGCCCCAGAATGGACCCTTGTGGAACGCCCATTTTTATAATAGAACCAGATGATCGTGCACCATTAACATCAACCCTCTGGATTCTGTTGCTTAAATAAGAAGTTACAAGTTCAAGAGCATTATTCCTGATCCCATAGTGGTATAGTTTTCTGATGAGTGTTTCATGTTGTACACAATCAAATGCCTTGGATAAATCACAGAAAACACCTAAGGCCTCATGTGATTCCTCCCAGGCTGCAAAAATATTTTTCAATAACTCTATGCCCGCATCAGTAGTAGAGCAATTCTTAGTAAAGCCAAATTGATTTTTGTGAAAGATACCATGTCTCTTAAAATGAATCAACATCTGATTAAGCATAATTTTTTCGAATACTTTACTGAGTGTTGGTAGTATGGAAATAGGACGAAAATTATTAATATCTGACATATTACCAGATTTAAATAAAGGAATTACTCTACTAATTGACTTACTAGTTGACTTATTAGTCTTTTAAATTTGTTGGATTGTCCTAATATTAATATATAATGGCAGGTAACTATAAAACTTTAGTTAAAAAACGTAGTTCTATAAAAATCAAAACATAAGATTTATAATAATTATTTAACTTTAATTAACAGTAGTAGTGAGGTATCTGAGTTACAACGCTTAGACTTAGTGGAGCGTTTTAATAAATTTCAAACCCTACATAGTGAGTTTGATGAGCTACAGGCACACATCGATTTGCTTACAGATGATGCCGATGGTACGTTTACTGAGGGTGAGGACTTCGACCGTCAGTTCTTTAATCTGTTGGCACTCATGCGCAGTCTGCTCGGTACTACATCCGACGGTGCAGGGTCTGAGGCGGGCTTCAAAGATGCTAATTCAGGTGTACATCATTCTAATAAGAATAACTTTCTTCGTTTGCCTAAAATAAATTTGCCACAATTTGATGGTGACTACCAATCTCTGGCTCGAGTTTAGAAACACATTTACTTCATTAATTCATGACAAAAGCGATATTAATGATTTAAACAAATTGCATTACCTGCGAGCTTCAATACAAGGAAATGCAGCATTAATAATTAAAAATATTGATTTTAAGGGTGAACATTACAACATGCGTGAGATTTGTTGTGTAAGCGATAATCTCCTTATTTTTAAGGGAAGCCACTAAATTGTCTACACTAAAAACTGTCACAGATTAACTATATTTTTATTTTTTATAAAAATATATGTACTGGTTGCGAAAACTTTTGGGCCAAGTCCTTATTTATTACAATAATAACCGACTTCTCGTGAATAATCACATACAAGCTTTATTTGATACTATACACGTTCCAACCATTTATTTTACTTTTGGCAGGTCGAATTCTGATCAATTAGTGTTGTACCAATGTATTACGGATACTATGTTTTGTAATAATCGATTTTAGTCAGGAAGAACTTTTAATCGATTTAACACGGATATTTTATTTTTGCTTAAATACATATTTCATATTATTTAAAAAACTTCACTTCTGTAAATATATTTGTTATTTGGGCACATTAATTTTTGCATACCCACTAATTCAGTCCTCCCAAAATATTTTACTTTGTACTTTGTAAAATAAAAAATAACTACTTTATGAAGCATTTTTCCATTAAGCGGGGTCCGCTGCTCCAAACTTTACTTAGAGACAATGGCGCCCTCGTCTGCGGTAGTAAATCACTAATTTTCTCATCCAGCCTACCCCTTTTTTTTTAAGCCGAATTGGCAACACTGAACGGCGCGCCGGCGACGCCATTTTATTGTGTTGTCTGTCACTCGCAACAAGACTCCCGTGCTAGTCACATTTCTGTTCGCTGAGTGCTCTTTCATATTTTTCATACGCTGTGTTGAGTATTTATATTCCACCATATTGATTTAATTGTTCTTACTTTGATTGAGTTGAGCGTATCGTTCCTCCCAGTAAGATTTTACTTGCAAAATGCCGAAAGGTATGGTGCTTAAAGGACAATCCAGAGAGTTAGTGCTGCGGCTTCGTGAATTTTTTGAAAAGGAAAGCCGCAATGGCGGATTCCTTATACCAGTAACCCAAGTTAGAGACCGTGTTGCAGCAGCATTAGGTATTAGTGCTCCAACGGTGGCGAAAATCACTAAAAAAGCCTATGGTAGTAGTGGTATTGAACAGAACAAGCTATCTACGCCTAAGAAAACACATCAGCCCCGTAAAGTGACAGCAATTGACAGTTTTGATACTGATGCTATTCGTCGTCATATATACAATTATTACACAAGCAAAGAGATTCCTACTTTGAAAAAATTAGTAGCGTCTCTACGAAATTGTAGCTTGTTTCGTGGTCAAAAATCTTCTTTGACAAAAGTGCTGCACCAAATCGGGTTCTTGTATAAGAAATCCGACAAAAGAAAAATTTTAATGGAACGTCGTGATATAGCCTTGTCTCGCTGTGAATTTTTAAGACAAGCGAAGAAAATAGAAGACTGGTCGAATGTCGTTTTCACAGATGAAACTTGGCTCAATGCCAATCATTCCATACCAAAAGGTTGGACTGACGATACTGCTGCTTCTACTTCTGCAGTGCCAATGGGGAAAGGTGAACGCCTCATCATTTGCCATGCGGGAACTACAAAGGGATTTGTACCAGACGCTCTGTTAGCGTTCAAATAAAAAAAAACAGGAGACTATCATGAAGAGATGAATGCGGACGTGTATGAAAAGTGGTTCAGAGAAATGCTTACATCACTTGAAGATCCATCAACAATATTTATTGATAATGCACCCTATCACTCTCGCCAAATTAATAAAATGCCAACACAGGCCAACAAAAAACACGAGATTATAAACTGGCTTCGTGATAATGGGGAAGATGTGGACGAATCCCTACTAAAAGTAGAATTACTTAAAATATTAAAAAGTAAAAAGCAGCCAAAACGATATGTCATCGACGAAATGGCAGCAGAATGTGGGCATGTTGTAATCAGAATTCCTCCGTACCACTGTCAATATAATCCAATTGAAATGATCTGGGCACAAGTCAAAGGACACGCCGCAAGAAATAATACAACTCCTCCTTTCACAGCAAATAAAATGCTTGAACTTTTAAAAAACGCATGTGCTAGTGTGACGCCTGAAAACTGGGCTAGTGTCGTCAACAAGACAAAAAATATAATATTCTCTGATTGGGATCGGGAAATTGAATTTGAAAACATACCTACACAAGAGTTAATAATAAACACTGCAGATGATTCAAGCGACGATTCGAGTTCGTATGAAGAATCCGACGAGTCGTTATAATAAAATAATATTAAAATATTTTGGTTGTTTTATTTCATGTTATAGGTATGATGAGAAGATTTTTATATCTCCCTGATACAATTTTAACGTGTTGTCTATTACAACAATTCAAAACTCAGTTGTCAGCTGACTTAACTGCAAATAAGTGTAATCGATTATTTGCGATTCATTAGTTTGCACCGAATACTTTTGATCCTGTCACTAGATGCGATAGAACGTAACTTTTTTTATAACGGAAATGAATTATCACTTAAATTTTATGAATAGAGCTATTTACGGCATATTACATTAATATTTAGTGGGTAATAATTAAGATATATAAATATTATTGGGCAGTTTATATATTTCTCTGTTCACTCGTTTCAAAGTTAATAATTGCGTATAATGAAACAGTTACGTCCTAAAGCATGTGTCAAAAGTAAAATAAATGGTTGGAACGAGTATAGCAACCCGTCCTCGCTTCGCTTCGGTTATAGGTTATAGTCGTTTTACGCGCGTAGTTTCCGTTCCCGTGGGAATACCGGGATAAAATATAGCCTAGTTTACGCCCTGATATTATAGCTTTCCATTGGTGAAAGAATTTTTGAAATCGGTTCAGCCGTTTTGAAGATTACCTGGAACAAACAGACAGACAGACAGACAGACAAAAATTTTTTAATTGCTATTTTAGGCATAGGTGTCGTGCAAATAACCGTGTGAGTATGAAAAAAGCCTATTATTTTGACATTACAAACAGACACTCCAATTTTATTTATTGGTATAGATAGAGATAATATCAAAAGAAACAAGTGTTGGCATTAGAAATTTTGTTGACGTAATCAATAAAAATGTTAGGGCACTAACCACTTTAAAACAGCCTACTCAATATTGGGACACTTTATTAATTTTTATAGCCTATAAAAATTAGATTTGACCACTAGTCGTGATTGGAAAGAGCATAGGAATATATCTCTACAAGATGATCCCACATTAGCACAATTTTGTTCTTTTTTAAACAGAACAGCGGACTGGTTGGAATCCGTTGAATCAAATATTAATCCTTCTCAAAATAATATAATTGTTGCTTTATATAATCAATACTTAAACAAAAATAGTTCAAAAATCACTCAAATACACAAAAAATAAAATAATAATTACATTTATAAAATAAATAAATGTAGTGGACATTGCTCCCAATCTCATTCGTTATATAAATGTGAATCATTTAGAAATTTGTCCATAGAAAACCGCTTACAAAAAGAAAACGATTACAACGTTTGTTTTAATTGCTCACGCAATGGACATTCTACTAAGCAATGCAAGCTCTCGCACTGCAAATACTGTAAAACAAGGCATAATACGCTTTTGCATTTAGAAACGCAAGAAAACAAACCAGTTTTCAATCCTTTGCCTTCTTCTTCACCTTCTACGTCTAATGTTGTGCTTGGAGCCAATTCTATGCAGCTTGCTATTTCTACGCATGTTTTACTGTCCACAGCTATGGTGAACGTAATAAGTGCGAAGTGTGCGAAGTACGCAGAGGCGATGAGAGTCTGGAAAAGCTGATTGTCGTTGGGAACACCGAAGGCAAGAGATCGCGTGGTCGTTCACCAACTAGATGGACTGATCAAGTGAAAGACTCATCATCCTCCAAATTCTATGCGGTCGTGAGAGACGCGCTGGATCGAGACCGGTGGAGGCAGATCATCCGCTCCAGATGTAGCTCCGATGCTAACCACGATCCTCAGCACACAGCGTATGTTGCTGGACGACGGTAGCACGGCGAACTTTGTAACGCAGAGCCTAACGGAAAAACTGGGTTTGTTACTACGCGGTACGAATATTGAGGTAACGGGTATAAATAATCACATATCCACCAGTACACAGTCTTGTCAGCTCACAATAGAGTCTTTATGCTGTGCTTATACCGTGAATATCGAGTGCCATATCATGCCTGAAATCACTCAAGTTCTGCCGCCAAATTCAAATCATTTATTATGTATAAACCCCGCGGGGCACTTACATATTGTCAGTTTTTTACATTTTTTCTTAACATTACCGCCGGATCGGAACGCGACCGCACTGAGAAGATCCGGCAAGAAACTCAGCGGGATTGTCTATTGTTTATTAATTTTTCTAATTTCACTTAAATAAAATTACATCTTACAACATGCTTATTAATAGTTCCAGTATGATGGCATTCGAAATATTATATAACACAATTCACAAATATAATAATAATCACAAATATAATGAGAAGATTATGGCTGGACCAGATCCCGCAAGCGGCACCCGATCACGAGTTAACCACTAGAGCAGCCATCACTCCCCTCAACCATAATGGAGGGAAGGGAGTGACCCGCTCCTCGTAGCTACCGCTAGCAGACCAGTGAGCATGACCAATACCATTTGCCATAAACATAAAACACAGATCCAATAAAAAATTTGTTTGGCAAACGTTACGCTTTACAATTATAGTAGCAACAATAAAAAAAAAATAAACATGTGCATAATTTCTATCATTGAAATAATTAGGAAATTCCTGTAGGAGGATCTGCTTATTGCCAGGCCGAGTCATCATCAAGATAATCAGAGACTTTATAATAACCTTTTAGATAAAATCTACTCTTGATTGCATTTTGTACTTATTCACTGGCATATTTCGGATATTATTAGGTTATTTGTTGTAAAAGCGTATAATTTGCGCCATGAAAGATCTGTTAACTCGTTGAAGACGAGTACTATGTACAACTAATTTGTCCTTATTCCGGGTATTTACATGATGAATGTCACTATATTTTTCAAATTTCAATTTCGTATATATATTGGGATATAACAGAATATTCACTTCTTTAATATTCTCTCTTAGTGATACTCTTGGGCCTAAATTATAAATTGCGCGGACAGCCCTTTTTTGTATAACAAAGATTCTATTCAATTCCCCGGAGCAACCCACAGTAATATGCCGTATGACATAAGACTATGAAAGTAAGCGAAATAAACTATTCTGTCTGTTTCAATATCGGTTAACGTCGTCATTCGTATATATTAATCACGTCACTATTCCTTCAGGTCTTATGTTAGCACCCGAACTTTAACATTCCGTCGGTCGTAGACATCCTGGTAGGGGCTGAAGTATTCTGGAATGTCTTAGGCACCAACACTATAGATTTAAGGAAAATCTACCTAAATTATGTGAAACGAAATTTGGCTGGTTAGTGTCTGGTAGTGTTTCACATCAATCAAGTTTTCCTTCTACCTATTTTTGCCATCATTCCAATATCACTCACGATCTTACTCATTTCTGGGAGCTTGATAATGTTTCATCAAAACATGCACATTCACTTGAGGAAAGAATGTGTGAAAAACATTATGCTGAAACTACTGTCCGTAAAGATGATGGTAGTTTTGTGGTCACTATGTCTTTGAGAGAAAGCCCTACAGCTTCAGGTTATTCTTATATAAATGTTAAAAAGCGTTTTTATCTTTAGAAAGACGATTCATTTGTGATCCAGAGTATAAACATAAAGCCGTGACCGCCAAAAAGCGAATAATCTAACCCATATAGCAGCGCGGTAGCGCCATTAATCATAAATCATTCTACATTTGGAATAGCTAACGTGTAGCAAGTGTGATATAAGAGTATTGTGAAAAAAATTGACATTAAAAATATCAACGATATTTATCGATTGTTATCTAAAAAAATATCGATATTTTGATAGTTTTTGCCCTTGTCTAGCCTATATTCATTCATGCATTCAATTATTCGCAGCGAAGGCACGTATTCTAGAGGCATATGGCATAACAGTTACATTCGATAACACAGACTATTTGCATATGTAATTTATTTATATTTTAGGGTTTGTAAATACATATTATATGTATTACGTATAGGTTATGAATTCCTCTTCTTGATTTTCTTTATTTCTTAATTTGTATGTGCCTCTCCAAGTGTAGCGAAAATGCTAAAATGACGAGATTAGTTCGATCACAGGAATCTGTAGAAGATCGTGAGGCGAGACTCACTGCAACAGCCGCAACCCACCCCGTCGCCTTCGTCGTTGGACCGACCACCGGAGCAGGGTTACTTGACATCAGTGGTCGGCCCGACGGAATACCCCCTGAGGAGTACCCCGAGGGGAGGACCCTCGGGGAGGACGTCGGTCTTTCCTTGCGCGGTCGGCCTCTCGGCGGGTGACGGACTAATTTCCCGGTCATGTCATCCACGGCCTCGGCTAGGGCGGCAGAGGCGCAGGTAGTCGCGCCTACGCCGCCCCAGTCGCCGGCGGCGGATCTTTTCATCGAGGCTGCGTTCCTCGCGCGCGTGACCCGCCGCCTCCTTCCGCGAGACTACTGCCTCGCAGAAGGCTGCGACCGCGACTCAGTTCCTGACGCTATCGAGCATCGCCCTAGCGATGGTCGTCAGGTCGGCACCGATGATTGCGACGAGTTCACGACGCTGCTCTGCCCAGGCGGCACAAACCTCGAGCGTATGCTACGCTGTGTCCTTGTCGTGATCGCAGTGATGGCAGGACGGTGTACTCTCGCTCCTAGCGACCGTGTACAGGTATTGTACAGGTATAGTGTACAGCTTTAAAAAAAAAAAATAAACTACTACTATTATACCGAAATAAAACCATATTTGATGCGACATTTGTATAACGAACTGATGAATAATTACATGACATAACCTACAAATTTGTAATAAATACATACGTCAATCGCTGCTTACATACACGCATACGCACACACATACACACATTCACACACGCAAACAAACACTCAACACTCATACACACAAAAATGAAAAAGCGAACTCATCATACAGAAGCACATCCTTCATAATTCAATTCATTAATGTTATTTATAATGTTATCATTCTTATTGTAAGTTATTTTATTCCTTTTCCTTTTTTTTTTCTTTTCTCTTTTTTTTGTTATTTTTCTTTCTTATATATTTGAGGAAAGGGGTTTTCTGAAAACCAGCCCTGCATAATTTCTATGCAGCACAATGTTGAGCATTCCCCTATTGTCAAAATAAATTAAAAACATGTATTTTAATTATTAGTTATTATGTGACAATAAATGCTATTCTATTCTATTTGGCAAAACATCCATGCCCGTCAAAACCTGCACCAGTCGGAAGGAGGGCACCCCGTGCCGCCGTTTTAGCCACTGCATCAGCACCGGCCGGAAGGCTTCTACGGTCCAGACACCGTACCGAGGCCTCTCCAGCCGGACTGCCCAACGGGCAATGACGTCGGCGGGCGTCGACGTGCCAGGCGGTGAGCTCCCTCAAAGAGACCACACCGCCCTCCGCTCGCACCCCCGACACCCGCCGATACAAATCGGAGAGCATTATCGCCTCCATGTCCCACGGGGGAGTCCTGACCAACAGGCACGCCGCCTCCGTCGCCACCCTGCGGTATCCGCGTATGGCCCTGATCGCCATGGCCCTGATCGACATGGCCCTCTGTGGTCGGCACAGAATAGCCCTGAGTCGGGTGGTCAGGGACCTCGCCCACACTGGTGCGCCGTACAGGGCCATCGACCGAATGACCCCCGCGTACAACCGTCGACATCAGCTTTTGTGCTACAGAAACTCCGGCTCAGCGACAATCTCGATTGAGTTTACATCGTTTTCGAATGATGGCCACTCGAATTAAGGGGAGCAGGGATCAGCGTGAGGCACGTTTGTCCACCGATCGTGAGGCTCATGCACTATCGCATGAGTTTGAGACCTTTACTGATATGGAAACCCGCCTGAGCTGTCAGAGGGTTCGGACAGAAAATGTCCGGTCTCAGGAGACATATGAAGAATGGGAAGCATGTCTCACTGCCGATCTTGTAGCATATGAACTAAGTAGAACAAATGCTGCCCAAAGTCATTATTCCACGCGGACGAATTCACGGGCACAGTTAGTAACTAATATGTTTTAAGGTAAAAAAGTAAAAATATTCTCCACAGTTTTCGCCATTTGTTCCTTTTCTTTTCGGCGTCCCCATATTTTATTTCACACGTATTGTATTCTGACATCTTAAGCTGAGTGCAAATCGTAATTTATTTGAAACCAGTTTCTAAAGTACAATGAATCGATACATCAAAAGTGAGACATCGCAAAAAGGTAGAGCTTTAACTTTGAATAATAAATGTTAAATATGTAGGTGATCTCAAGGTGTAAACGAAGTAAAAAAGTAAAAGAAATGTGACAATACTCCTTACTTTCGGGGGTTGCAAAAAATAGCTAAGAGCGTACCAGGCAGCAACGGTGATCTCCTTTTTTGAAGACACGTTATGGTGCAGTCATTAAAAGCTTGATCTGTCCGAGACAGATTATGGTGGAAACCTCTTTTCAGCTAAATGGGCAGGCAACTGATCCTCTCTCTCTCACGCAATCGGCCTCTCTGTGGGTGATGATATAAACTCCGATCCAGTGATGCGCTTGGCCCCGTATCTTCAATATATGCTAAGACTAGCAACCCGCCCTCGCTTCGCTTCGGGTTCAGTCGCCTTACCCGCTTAGCTACCGTTCTGAAAACCTGTTTCCTATACGGAAACGTGCGCTCTTTTTGTTTTGTTAGCCTCAGATGACTGTGACAACTTTACCCGGACTCTTAGGTGAGCGATGAGGGCTCTCAACCCGTTTAAAGTTAAGTGACCGATCCCGAGGGGTGCAGTCCACAGGGGGTGCCCCTGTGGGGTACGAACCTCGGTTCGGGAGGTCGCTGGCAAAGTGGGCATTCCCACATTTATGACTTTAACGCAACACGATTTCTGTCCTCGGCGGAGGGGGCAGAATCGTGGATATTTATTTGTCAGGGTCTCACGGGCTGTGTACGCCTCGGTCTGGGCGAGTGAGACATGTGTGGGGCTGAACGCGTGCTTGAATTTATTTAGTCGCACGGTATTTTAATTTTGCGATAACTCCTAAGATATTAGTTAAAACTGTATGGTGTAAAAGGCAGTTATGTAGTGCATGAAATGCTTAAGGTAACTAACGTATTTTATTTGATAAGGATTAATATCCTATGCGTCTAAATAACTTTCAAATTATCACGTTATAATGTGGCCATTTTCTTAAACATTAAAATGGATATTGTACGTTATCCGTAAAAGATAGACATATGCTAGTGCGGACTTTTTTGTAGACCTATAAAAGATACATAATTTCACCATACATTGTTTTGACACATCTCCAGTGGATCAGACAGCGTTTTCGATAAAAGCTCCCGGGCGGCTTGACTTTTTCCGACCTCTTCGACAATTATCGTCATATTTCAACCAATTTACACAAAACATTGATGTATTATACATATAAACCTACCCCATGAACTATTCCGTCATTTGGTGAAAACGGTATGAAAATCTATTCAGTAGTTTTTGAGTTCATCGCGTTCAGACAGACAGACAGAGGCCGCCGGGGACTTTGTTTTATAATATTTAAAGATATTACGGTACGTAGTGGCATGCCATGAGGCCTCGGGTATGATTTGCACCAGAAAAATTTTATAGGGTTTGCATGAGAGGAAAGAAAGTTGTCCATGTGGTGATGGAAGAAAGAAAATAGTCTGTGTGGTAACGGAGTAAGGATGCAATTCACTAGTCCCTCTCTTACTCGTGGGAGTTGTTAAAGACGATTAAGGGATATAATGTACATATCGAAGGTTGGTTTTCATGCTGCATCACTATCAGGTCGGTCACACATCGCGAGGTGATAAAACAATACTTCGGATGGCTACTTTTAAACTGTATTCAACAATTAGCGTTAACACTTTTCTATCATAACCACTAATTACACGGATACCGACAGCTAACTTACAAGTTAGGGAAACGCGGTGAATTTGATACAACACGGCAGCAACAACGACCGATCGCTCTCGTGTCTCGCACTCAACTCGGTATTCAACGGACCGCTCCCAATAAAGAAAGCTTGGTAATATTTCAAACGTTAACGGTCAAACGACAAACAACAAAAATCATTGCCAACGTTGTATCAAAAACACCCAATTTTAATACTTGACGTTTCCGTAATCGATTGATTCTTAAAAACTATCAAGATATAGCCAGAGGTAGTGACGCTGCGACATACATATAACATCTATGCAATACAGAAGGCAAACTCGAAACAAAACCTTTGCCAATACGTCTGACTAGCTTGTTATATTTCCCTCCCATAGTGGAGGAGGCCCAAGCCCAACAGTGGGACGTATGTGGGCTGAGATGAGATGAAATATAACCTATATTACTCCTTTTGTAGACAACTACCTGGTAGAAAAATATTATTAATATCGGGACAGCCGTTAAAGCATACCCGCAACAAACAGACAATCAAACAAAACATATATAAACGCGAAATCTATGCTCATAATCATAAGCATAGATGGCTGTCGTAAAAGACGACTAATGCATATAAAGTGCGTCAGTAAAAGAGAAGGAAAATGCGAAATAAAACTCTACACCAATACGCTTAGTTATCGTGGTATAGTAGATCAATTTCTCTTCCATTTGGAAGAAGCTGGAGCCCAATAATAGGACTTGTAAGGACTTATTGTTCATATAACCCTGTGAACATGAAAAACCAAAAAGAACTTACAAACAGACACTTTTATTTTATCGACGACTAAGGGATATAATACGCATATAACATCTATGCAATAGAAGGAAAACTCGAAATAAATCCCTATACCAATCTGTCGGAGGGTGTAGGAGGCTCGAGCCCAGCAGTGGCACGTGTATGAGCTGAAATGATGATGACTTTTATTCATGTCTAATAACCTGCCCTGGCTTCGCTTCGATTTTAGTCCTCTTACCCGCGTAGTTCCCGTTCCAGTCGTAATACCGGGATAAAATATAGCCTATGTTACTCCTTATATTATAGCTTTCCATTGGTGAAAGAATTTTTGAAATCGATCTAGTAGTTTCGGAGACTATTCAATACAAACAAACAAACCTTTCTTCTTTATAATATTAGTATAGATAACGAATAAATTACATATTTCATATATTATTATGTAGCAATAAATTAATCCGTCATTCTCATAGTTGTCTAGATTCCGTAGATTCTGTAATGGCCTGATTAAAACGTTGTTGATGTAATTAATTCCCTCGACCACAACGCGTATTACTATTTTATGGGTAATGTACTGATTTATGTTACGTCTTCATTTATTTTATTAGTGGCTCTTTGGGCTGTATAACTTGTTAGTGGAGATTTTTTCGGACGCTGCAAGATCACTTTTATAGTAAAGTAGCCACCTATCCTCGCTTCGCTTCGATTTCAATAGTTTTGCGATATTGCGGTGCGTGATTGCAGTCGGGTTTGATTCCCACCGGACAAAATTTTATACGTATTTTCTTCGTGGAAAAATAGCCTAAGTTACTCCTCATCTTCAATAGACATCTACCTGGTAGTACAAATATTATCAAAAACGGTCCAACCGTTTTGAAGATTACCCGGAATAAACAGATAAAAAAATGTTAACCTGATTTTTAGGCATAGGCGTCGTACAAATAGCGTGAGCATGACAAAAATCTACTATTTTGATATCGCAAACAGAGACTTCAATTTTATTTGTTTGTAAAGATATCTTATCGTTACGTTTTCTTGTTATGTTTTTTATGTTATTGTATTTATATTTTAAGCTTCTGTAATGTGTCCCTCTGGTAAAAGAGTACTACCTTATTTTTCTTTCTTTTTTTGCCTTTTTTATTAATTGCCACCCTCTCACCTTACACCTTTGAAGTTTATCGAATGAAAAAGTTATTCAGAGAAAAAGTATAGAGTAACAATAAAGAGTTGTGATATTCTTACTAATATTATAAATGCGAAAGTAAGTTTGTTTGTTACGCTTTCACGCTTAAACCACCGAACCGATTTTAAAAATTCTTTCTCCAGTGTAAAGCTATAATATCAAGGCTAGGCTATATTTTATCCCGATATTCTTACGGGAATGGAAACTACGCGGATAAGGTGATTGAAACCGAAGCGAAGCGAGCGCGGCTTGCTAGTTGTTGAATATTTTTCAAAAGGATTGTAATAATTATGTTTTTTTTTTTACATTTTAAAGATATATTTAATTATTGAATTTGTTCACAAAATTTCAAGAGAATAGGTTGAGAAATGCGATCTATAGAAGATAACAACTCTACATTCACCGAAAATTAAAACAATTACGAGTGTAATTTTGTAGAAGCTGAAACGTATACGCTTCATTCGCATTTTGCGCTCATTCGGCCAATCAGGACTAAGATTGAGTATTTTGTTGAAACTATATCCTAAGTCAAGGAAATATATCAGGTTACATTTAATAGACTACAGCCCTTATTAAAGATTAAATCATCTAACCATCTGCCATCTGGTTAAACATATCTCATATCTCTGGAAGATAATGCCATAATCACTGCGTATGGCAGGCGGGTTAACGATCGCACAAGGTTTTATTTGCAAATATGCAATTAACCATTACAAATTATACCCAGACTTGGTACAAATTGGATCACACAAAATATTGTACCGCGTGGGAATCGAAGTTACGATATGGCACGGTAGGTTGGAATACGCCATCTGTACAGTTCATTGTATACATATATAGTATATAAGAATTGCAATGGTTATTATATAGTTAATCTTTGTTATATTGTAAAAAATATCTATTAATTTGTCACTAAAAATACAAAATAACATTATCAATTGAAATACTTCGAACATTATTGTTGTGAACATAAGAGGGAGTTGAAAACTCGAAGGTACAAACTTTAGTGAGACCATCGGAATCTTAAACAGTCTAAGGAAAAGGGAAACTTACCAAGTATTTGAGGTCGCTTTATATTAAATTCTACATCGTTATTAAAATTCATGCGGATATAAGCGTCGCTACTGTAATAAATATAATAAAATGAAGATTTTACGAGACGAACTTATTTCAAAAATGCTTTGGTTACATATTGACTTATTGCTGAATATTACCGTTTCTACGAATTGGTTTTCATTTTTTTTGGATAAAAGATTTCTTTGGATGGAAATAATATTACAGAATTTTGTGGTTTTTAATATTGTACTAAAATACACGGGTTATTCGGATCGGTATACTGGACGTAGAGAAATTTGTATTAGGCTATTCTTCTACGAATTTTTTAAGGAAAGCAGAAGGATGAAATGCCTGTCAATAGAAATACATAATTTATCTGTCATATTTTCGTCTTTAAAGACAGACTTAAAGGCTTCGCGCTTTAATTTTTCAGTTAGAATTGTATGAACCCAGAAACAAACTAATTGTAGTTGTTTAGTTGTTAGTGTAATAATGCCTACATAAATAATAATCAGAATGTCGGTCCCATTGTTGTATTTAAAAAGTCATTTTACCGTGTACAAATATTCTTGATGGCACTATATCCAAGTTTTCGACAAGTTCTCACCTTTGCAATCCATCTCATCGGTACCCATAAATATCCCGCAACTGCGCAAGAGCCTCCTCCACAATAGCAGGGAAATTCACCTACTACTTCAGTCGTTTTTTACGACACCCACAGGCAAGAGATGGGGTGGAGAATAGGGATGGCGATCTGAGATCAACTAATCGAATAATCGATTTTCCAGGCCCAAAAAATCGATTTTATAAATCGACACGAAGCACTGAATCAATCCAGTGAACCGATACTTTACTCTAGAGAATTGTCGTTCGATTTTTTTGCCCACTCGATACTAAGTATGTTTATGTTTTAAATTGTATTATAAGATTTATAACACTTTAAGATTTCCAAAAAAAGCTCATCACATATTTACTTGCCAAATTTCCTAAAAAAAAAGGTCATCACAAGCTCGTCCAAAAGAAAAGATTGCTAGAGCGATTAATCGGGAATCGATCCTACAGATCTCAATTTTCTTGTGAATTGATTCTTCGAACGACACGTCGAATCGAGTCAAGAATCGATCTTCTTCAGAAAGTTCGCCCATCCCTAGTGGACAATTATATTTTTCCTTCGTTACAACACAATTCAAATTCCCAATAAGTAAGAAATAATCTATCGTATTACTTCCACATCGCAGGCAGACAATCGGTACCGATTCTGTGACGCCAATCTATAATCAACCAATCAGGAGCGGCAGCGTGAGGCCTACAAATAAAAACGAAATAGAATAAACATTGACAATGATTTTATAGGCAGTATGTAACATCTTTTATATAAATCATCGATGTTCATACCTTTCATCTACGTTTAACTATTATAGATGTACATATGTACTACAGTAATGGAAAATACGGTGTAGTCACGTAGCGCGATGCGCCCGGCGTTTGTTAGAGAACGTAGAAAGGTCGCAATAAGCATATTGTGTCGCGAAATGTGAATCCATTTGTTATAGGCTCGCTGTCAAGTTCGCTCTTTACTGCACTGTTATTTTGAACTTGACCAGGGATTTTGTGCATTTTTTTTACTGTTGGTGGAAAACGAGCAAACTGATGGTAAGAGATGCTGTCGATGATGCACCTTTACTACACCGCCTCTTATCGCGAAGAAAGGGAAAGAAGTGTGATTGCATCAACCAAACTAAAGGCATCAACAAAACCCACAACATGCAGACATACTCAGAAAGTCGGGCTTCCAGCTTTCTCGCTTACCGAACGAAGTACTGCTACTCAGACATCGATTTTCTGCGAGAGTGTGGTACTACTCCGGATGGACCGGCCGGCGACTGTAGACAAACGACATTCGACAGTGTGGTCCTTTTATATCAAATTAAAATTAAAATTGAACTATCAGATTTAAACTTAATTTAAATTAAAACCTTATTTATATAAAATTTATTTATGATTTCCATTACACTAATTTTGGATCATTAATGATTTTGATTATGGTCACCATAACATTCCTAGTTGTAACAATGGTACTTTTGTGTGATTACACCAATTGGGGCACCCTGACATTCTCGCAGCAAATGAGTATCACACTATAGTTTCAAAGACCTCTTGGGTAATTTGTTGTAAGAAACAGGCTCCTTGTGATATATTAATTAATTCTTTTATAAAACACTATAGTGTAAAATAAGGTACTACTTGGTCATCACACCCGATATAGCAATAAGTACTTTCATCAGTTATTTTGCATTTGGTACAAATAATAGGGATCAGTAAAGAATAAACAGTCAACAGCGAGCTTTTACAAATGGATTTGCGTTTCACGATACAATAAATAAGGATATAGGCAATGGTTCGCGACCAGTCACGATTTATGCGCGACTGTAGGAGTCATACTGAAACTAGTGGACCGAAAGATTTAGATACTTTATGATCGAAAGGGAATTCTATGTCTATAAAACCGCAAGGGTCGAAATGTTTGTACATTTAGCTTATTTTTCTTTTTTTGCAAAAATAGCTAATAATAGAAATGGAGACTATTAGAGGACAATGATAGATATTTTTAGAAGTGACTCGTATTTGTATGTTTGCAATCAGAAGAAATCTACTTTTGGCATCTTTGGCAGGTGGAATCATCGTTTTAGATAATGTTATAAATTACCCAGGAAAGAGTCATTGCTTGGTTTCCAGGGCTGGATTTTTACGAATCCTAGATCGCAGGCATGTGTTATATATACGTTTGCCAGCAGAGAGCTGTTGACCACTTTCCTGGAGAACCCTTAGCCGATTCTTACGAACCGAGCCGAACTATACGTGGATTTGACAAAATCCTTACTAATATTATAAATGCGAAAGTAAGTTTGTTAGTTTATTTATCAAGGAGTAGCATAGGCTATATTTTATCCCGGTATTCCCACGGAACGGGAACTACGCGGCTAAGGCTACTGAAACCGAAGCAATGCGGGTTGCTAGTACTTAAATAAAATTGACTCGATTTAATATCATGATTAGGTTGGTTAACTCATTACAATTTTAAGATCACGACTGCCAAGAGGCGTCTTTAGTCTTATCTACTGTAAAATTAACATAAAGACGTAAAAAAAATTATAAAACAACGATATCACCCCTAAAAAAAGAAAGCTCTTTTAGATTAAATAATTAGCTAGAAAAAGAGATTAACCATTTTTACAAAAGATCTTTTGAGAATTCATTTGCTTTAAACGAGTAAGCTTCGGTGATATTTGTTGTAACGAATTTTAATTCGCTTTTGTAGTTTTTAACGTTTTTATTTTGTTATCTATATGTTTCGTTGCTTTAATGTAGTAATTATGTTAGAGACAATGTGACACATAACAGTTGTTCCGCCGAGAAAAATGTTTTTGGGAGTTTATTGAAAATTTATTCGTTATTAGTGGTTTTTCAAAGTAATTATCAATATAAAGGTCAAAGTGCAAAACTTTAGTTGGCTATAAGCAAACCTTTCGTGTGGTGACGGAATAAGAATAGAATTTACCACGCCCTATCTTATCCGTGGGTGTCGAAATGATAAATAATCTAACTATATATCCCATATATGAATACAATCCGTAAAAGAGAGGGAGAACTTTGAATAAAATTCTATACCAAGCCATCTGACCAGTGTGGTATACTACATCAATTTCTCTTCTATTGTTTTTTTTTTGGGGTGGCCTGCGGTCGACGCACGCCTCGCACCACTCCGTCCGGGGCGACAGAGGGGCGTAAGCACGCACAACCGCAATCCACCCGAACACCGCGTCGCCTTCGTTGTTGGGCCGACCACCGGAGCAGGGTTACTTGTTATCAGTGGTCGGCCCGACAGAATACCCTCTAGTGGGGTACCCTCCCAATTCTTTTCTACTGTGGACCCTCCACTCTCTCTCGGCAACAGTAAGACGTATATGAGCTGAGATGATAGGAAAATAACTCCATATAATAGTGACTAAACTACTTTACGGTTCTAAGATATATTTTTCATCCATCCGTCAGTCCATCGACATTTACTGTTGGATGTAACCCTTTGTATGTTCAGAAAAATAAACACAAAGCAGTCATGAGGACTGTTGACAGAGGTGATAACTTTTAACAATAACTATCCTAGCAATAACTGTCCGTGTGGTGACGAAGTAAGAATACAATTCACCACTTAGAGAGTGGCGACTATGCAATATATGCACATATCATCTGTGCAAGAGAAGGTAAACTCGAAATGAAACCCTATACCAACATGTCTGACCAGCATCGTATAATAGTAGGCCAAATTCACTCCCATTGTGGAGGCAGATCGAGCCCAGCAGCCGGACGTATGTGGGCTGCGATGATGATAATGATTTTTGGATATTCAATTAAATTATTCGATTCTAAATTAAAATTTGTGAACTTTATTTTACATTTTTCTGGTTTGACATAATGTTGACATAATTAAAGATACTAGTGGTTTTTTATTGGGTTGGGCTGCGGTTGGCGCACGCCTCGCACCACTCCGTCCGAGGCGACAGAGGGGCATAAGCACGCACACCCACAACCCACCCGAACACCATCTCGCCTTCGTCGTTGGGCCGACCACCGGAGCAGGGTTACTTGTCATCAGTGGAAGATACTAGTGTTTGCCGAGTGGTCGAAATTCGGCCATAATTCCTTTAAATTAATTTTTCTGTTACATATTTTTTTTAAATTATGTATAGGTATGTATAATTATGTAATAAGCAAGCTGTATTTCACTAATAACTAATAAGTACAAATGTCTATTAAACATTGTCATCATAATTATGATTGTTTGACATTTAGTTCGACCAGAGATTTTAACTGTGAACAACAAAAGTATATGGGTTTGATTGCACTATAGTGTGAGTAACATCATTTTTAATGAATTAAATATATTTTTAACGCATTATTATATCAAATTTTAGTTTTCTGCACTTCTCCTCAATATATTATTCTTCAACTATACGAAATTTCATATTTTTATTTGTGCACGATTCTCGTAAAAAGGGGTACAAAGTTTTTACTTCACGTATATATACAGATAGTGTTAGCGTTAAAACGCCACGTGACCATGTCGATGACGACTTACGTGAATTTACGCTCTCCAAACCTGAATATAATGAAATGAAAATGAAATGAAATTATTTATTGTGATGAGCAGAATTTACACGAGAGTGAACTACATCTATACCAATAAATAAAATTGGAGTGTCTGTTTGTAATGTCAAAATAATAGGCTTTTTTCATGCTCTCACGGTTATTTGAACGACACCTATGCCTAAAATAGCAATTAAAATTTTTTGTCTGTCTGTCTGTCTGTTTGTTCCGGGTAATCTTCAAAAGGGCTCGACCGATTTCAAAAATTCTTTCACCAATGGAAAGCTATAATATCAGGGCATAAACTAGGCTATATTTTATCCCGGTATTCCCACGGGAACGGGAACTACGCGGGTAAAACCACTATAACCTCTAACCGAAGCAAAGCGAGGGCGGGTTGCTAGTAGTACATATAGAAGTTTACACTTAAAAAAATATATGCAAGTAGGGTATATATTGTATAAATACATCATGCATGACAAGTACTGGGTGAATTTATAATACATATTAATTTATTCATTGGTTCGCAGTTGCCAGACTATTGCCTGGCTATCATTTCTTAGCAGGCTGCGGGTTTTCGCTTTACCTACCACTATATATTCTAAATTATTAAGTCTTCACTAGCAAGCCAAAGGTAAACTTGGCAAAATTTTATTCTTGCGTTTATTTTCTTATCGTCTAAGAGAATTAATCTATACTTCTATATAAAGCTGAAGTGTTTGTTTGTTGGAATGCGCTAAACTGCTGGTCCGATTTGAAAAATTCTTTCAGTGTTTAATAGTCCATTTATCGAGGAAGGCTATATCATCACGCTGGGATCAACAGAAGCAGAGCACCAATGAAGAATGTTTCAAAATCAGTGTTGTTTTTCCTTTTGAGAGCTGCCGCTGCGTAAACAGCAAAACTTTGCAAAAATCATGTATACTAGAATCGTATTATTAAAAAAATATCGTGAGTACTAAATACGCATGTCAGAAGTGAAACTTCTTTGGTTCCATGTGATTTTATGAGTATTAAAAAAAAACGTAAATAAATAAAAAAAAATCTCTCGATCTTTCTACACTCGCTAGCTCCTTACTCTCGCCCCATGGCTATGCTTCGTGCTATGATCGCCCTTTCTCACTCTCTCTCAATCGGTCTCAATCGCTCACCCCCTCTTTTTTGACAAAAACGCTGCACATCTTCGTGACGTTAAATTGCGTTGCATCCGTAAAAAATTACCCACATGCGCGCAAAGAAGTTTCACTTCAAAAATATTATCATCTTCTACGCAAACAAAAGTCTTAGGTAAAGTTAGCGTTCTATACCACGCGGACGAAGTCGCGAGCAGAAGCTAGTTATTTAAGAAAATTGTAAAAACGTTTTTCTTAACTACAATGTCTAATAATAATACAAAATTTTTAATATAGAAAGAAACTAAGAAAAATAATTTATTTCTCCCTCGCAGGGTATACATATTTGTACAACTTATTTTATTTATACATAAATATAAGAGCTGTGATCCCACCCGCAAGTGAGTAAAAGGATCGCTACTCAGCTTTATGTTGTGGTAACACCACAAAGCTGTTTTTCAGTAGCGGCCTGTGGTGTGACGATGATCATTAACAATGTTATGGCCACGGTTAACGGTAGGTATCTTTTGAGATTTATGGTGGAAACGAAAACGTATGTAAAGCACTTTTATATTATATTCACAACACCCCAGCAGTTCCTTCGTCACATATTACATAAAATGCCATGAACATTGTTTAATTATCACCATCGCAGTCCACATACATTCCACTGTTGGGCTCGGGCCTCCTCCGCAATGGGAGGGAATTTGACCTACTATGCCATGCTAATCAGACATGTTGGTATAGGGTTTCATTTCGAGTTTCCCTTCTCTTGTATAGATGTTACGAGCATATTATATCCCATAGTCGTCTTTTACGACATCCACTAGCAAGATCGGGAGTGTTGAATTGTATTCTTACTCCGTCACCACACGGATATTATTTAATATAATACATTAAACCACTAAGATATTAAATTAAACAACAAAACACCACAATAACATCCACATTCCCACCAAAAATCGTGATGTGGGTTGTTAAATTATGTCGCCTTGCGTTAAGATATTACTGAAAGAGGAAATAAAACCCTATACCAAACTGTCAGCACCAGCGTAATAAACCAGACAAAGAAAGCCCATTCTCCCTCAAATTATGAAAACTGTACCAGAAGCATCCAACGATGCCCAGCAACTTTCACCAGATCGTCGGTCCACCTAGAGAGATATTACTTTGTATTAATTATTTAAATTGTTAGGCTATAAAGATAAGCCGCCGGGCTGGTCACGGATGTCAAGGAATCGGTTGTCGTAGTCGGCCCTAGCGTTGGCAGGCGTCCGGATAAAGGCGGACATAGGTAGCCTTTTAATTGCGTGTCCGTTCAAAATAATCGGTGTCCATCCTGTCCGGCTTTTATTAGGCTTTTTACATTTCGCAAACGAGCTAGCGCCGAGCATGGCTGAGCGCAGGCGAGTCCACTGTTGTCATAATAATCCAAAAAGCTTAATTTTACATACATTTTTTTGTCGTACCTAATAATACTAAAACATAAAATCCTCAATAATATAGGGTGTCCGTCCGTCTTTCTACCTAAATGTCCGGTCAAACTGGTTGGGCTATTCGGCTATTAGGTTTGACGACCTGGCAACCCTAGTTGGCCCAAAGGCGATCAAGAGGGAATGCAGTAGGTTATGGGGCGCACGCCGCTCATCTGTCGCCACTGGCCGATTGTAGGGTTGTCTCCAGAAAAATTGCCTCCCAAAAAAAAAAACCATAAAAAAGGTTAAAAGACATAACACACAATAATAGCGAACGTTGCAGGACGCTGCAGAATAACATCGTTGTGGTATTCACTTTACCGAGTAGATATCTCAACATTATGCTGAGCAGCTATCTTTTTCTCTTTTCCTCTTTTGGGAAGGGGACCCTAATCTTGTTATTTTCGCTGTGTTTTCTCCTTTATATTATTTATTGTTTTTTATGTTATTGTACTTTTATTCTATGTTCTTGTACGTGTCCCTCCCGTAAAGGAGTAATAAATTATTTTTCTTTCTTTCTTTCTCTTTCTATTTCTTTTTTGTGTTACAAGAAAAATTTTTTATTATCCATCATTCACTTTTGAATGGTAAAGTGTGAGTATGAGATATAACCCTCGCGAGCGTAACACAAAAAAGTTGGGGATTACAATTACAAACGACTCCTATAAAAAGTCTCACTTCTATAACTGAATTGCAAACGAAAAATTATAACCACACATGGGACTTGTAACTCATATCTATTGGATGTGGGTTCAATCAACGATTTATATTGTTGGATCATAATTTATTGAATTAGGCGATACATTGCGGCAATCCAGTTTTATTTTATAATGGAAGGAAGGAAGATCAACTTGCAATTTGCCGCAGAACTTGGAATATTTATTCGACACGTGTTTCGCCTCTAAACGAGACGTCCGCAGGACGGTTCAGCTTCAAATGCGCTTCAAGGCGCATGTTCTGGAAGGTGCTCATCACGTGAGAGTAAGATTTCCTTATTTCCTAGTCCACTTAAATCCTATTCCGTATTCCATCTATTGTGGTGCACGGTATATTGATAACCGTGGAAAAGTGATGGGTCTACCTTCCCTCCTTGCATTTTAAAATTGTTGGATCGTGTAAATTCCAGACAAAAAGTTAGGGAATGCATTCGAAATAATATATGAACATTTCATGATTGATGGTCTGTCAAAGAGTTTTCCGTAAAGACGCGTCCCATTGTTAGGTTCGGGCCTCCTCCACTATAGGAAAGAAATTGACCTACTATACCAAGCTGGTCAATATATCTGATCAGCGTGGCATGGTAAGTCAGTTTCCTTCCTATTGTGGAGGAGGCTCGAGCCCAGTAATGGGATCTATATAAGGCCTTTCTGTCTAGTTTTCCTTCTCCTCTAGATCAAAAAGGGTTGACGGTTTACATAACGATTTTTGTCAAGCTGTATCGAGTTTCCGCTGTCTTGTATCAATATTATTATATCCCTTAGCCGTATTTTGCTACATTTACAGGCAATAAATGTGATAGTGAATTGTATTCTTACTACGTTGCTACACAGAGATATCCAACTGCGCTAGACCTAATATATAATTCTAACCATGAATTATTTGTTTTATTTAATTATTTTCGTTCCAATATTAAGCCAAGTATTAGGGCTAAAGAAAATTAGAGTAAAAGCTAGCTAGCAAGATAATCTAATAACACTGTGTTCTATTTGAGATAGGTAAAATTTAGAAAATGCTTATTACTTTTATGCCTATTTTATTATACTTTCTTTCTAATTTACGAGAGATTTTCTTTTACAAGAACAACAAAGATTTTTATAAGATATTATTTTTATATATGCAGGTAACTACGAAATTCTTAGTGCAAAAGGTATCCTTAAATAAAGTCTCCTTAAACAAAATCTTTATTGTGATACAGTAAAGAAAATCTTATATAATGGAAGCTGTCGCATAACTTTAAACTATACTTAATCATAATTATTCCTGATGTTTACGAGAGTATTACACATTGTCAATAAAACTATTTTATGGGTTTTACCGCGTTTGTATTTGATATTTGATTACTCGACATTTCGAACACTTTTCAGCGTCCATAGTCACGGGCGGTCTAAGATGTTTGACATCCGACAATTCATTGTTATTACAGATATCTATCCGCAAAAAAAAATTGTTATTTATTTTTTTTAACCATGAACGTTGAAAAGTGGTGTAACGGCGTGCAATGAAAAATTAAATACAAACGATAGAAAATCCTTAAAAATTGTTTTTAATACACAAATTCACTACGTGCTCCCCCGTGGGATCCGTGGGTGTCGGGGGTGTGAGCGGAGGGCGGTGTGGTCTCGTTGAGAGGCCAAATACGTGCACAAGGTCGTAAGGAGGGAGAGTGCACCGTTCTGCCACCACTGCGATTGCGACGAGGACACGGCGCGGCATATGCTCGAGGCCTGCACCGCTTGGGCCACGCAGCGCCGTGAACTCGTCGCAATCATCGGAGGCGGCCTGACGCTGCCGGCTATCGCTAGGGCGATGGTAGGCAGCGTCGGGAACTGGGACGCGGTCGCAGCCTTCTGCGAGACAGTGATCTCGCAGAAGGAGCCGGCGACTGGGGCGGCGTAGGCGCGAATACCTGCGCCTCATGCCGCCTTAGCCGAGGGCGCGGGTGACGTGACCGGGGAATTAGTCCGTCACCCGCCGAGAGGCCGACCGCGTGAGGAAAGACCGACGTCCTCCCCGAGGGGGGGGGACGTCGGTTGATGGCAGGGTACCCCAAGTAGGGGGATTCCGTCGGGCCGACCACTGATGACAAGTAACCCTGCTCCAGTGGTCGACCCAAGGACGAAGGCGACGTGGTGTTCGGGTGGGTTGCGGGTGTTGCGTGCTTACGCCCCTCTGTCGCCCTGGATGGAGTGGTGCGAGGAGCGCGCCGACCGCAACCCACCCCAAAAAATAAAAGGACCCTCTAAAAGAATATATGCTCTACAACAGAAATTTTTATATAAAGGTTTTTTATTATAAACAGTTTTTAATATCAATATAAAATCTCTTAGTTTATTAATTTACACAATTATTTAAATATTTGCTTTAGAAAATCAATAAATTTATAAATGAATTGTTGATCATGATCACCTAGGATAAATAGTCTAGTTATGTAGATCCAATTTCGAGAAACAGGTCAACTGACGAATCTAACTCGGTTGACTCATCAACTTAAGAGAATCCTCTCGTCCAATATATTTCAGTGTCTGAAAACTGGGCAGCGTTCGGGAAACTTAAGAGAATCCTCTCGTCCAACATACTCCAGTGTAAAAACTTAGGTCTACAACCAGTGTGTGTGGCTAGTGATGACTTACGGCACGGAGACGTGGTCCCTAAATTTAGGCCTCATAACCAATCTCAAGGTCACTCAGCGTGCTATGGAACGGGCGAGATTTCGCGAGATAGAATCCAAAGTACGTATTCGCAGAAGAACGGGTGTAACCAACATAACATGAAGAATTAGCACGCTGAAGTGGCAATAGGCAGGCCACATCGCTCGACGAACCGACAACCGTTGGGAAAGAAAGGTTCTCAAGGGGCGACCACGTATTGGACGACGCAGTGTAGGACGCTCCCCCATTAGGTGGACCGATGACCTAGTGAAAGTTGCTGGGCGTTGTTGGATGCCAGGAGCACAGGACCATACTCTGTGGCGTAGAAAGGCCTATGTTCAGTAGTGGACGGCGATAGGCTGAAATGATGATAAATAAATAGCTTTATAAGTAACCACCTTCATTTATGATCTCAGTTTACTGAAACCGAGTTTGCGCATAAGTTTTCTGTTTTTCATTTTATGTAATCAAAGTATAAAATATTTTTTTTAATACGCTTTTATTAGCTTCAGACGTATCTATGTTAGTATGTTGGTATGTAACGGAATCCATGATTTTGACCCCCTTCATAACGTCGGATTAACTCGAAATTTGGCATACTTATTAAGGACCGATGACAATTCAATATTTTAAACAGTTTGACCCGTTATCCTTACTAGGATAATCAGGATTAGCGATTTAAGCGTATTTTTTAGTTTTTTTGAACTATTATATTTATTATTTATAAATTTAAAACATTAAATAACTTATTTCATAGTAACTCTTTCATAATAATTTTCTGTGTGGAGACAAAGTAAGAATACAATTTATCACCCCATTTCCTGAGTGTCGTGAAAGACGACTAAGGGATTATAATATACAGATAATATCTATGCAAGAGAAGAAAAAACTCGAAATAAAATCTCTTACCAAACCGATTGACCAGCGTCGTATATAGATCAAATTCCCTCCTATTGTGAAAGAGGCTCGAGCCCAGCAGTGGGACACACATGAGTTGTAATGATGATGATTAATTTAACAAAATATTTGGTATTTCATTTCAAAGACTTTTATGTCCATTCAGTAAGTATCATACACTTAGGTAAATCATTTATGGCAATTTTCACTCGGTTCGCATTCCATTTATTCACAGCTTTGCATTCCCTGCCGTGTGGGCTGAGCGGCACCGTAATCTCTTCGCAATCATCGGTGCTAACCTGACGCTGCCGACCATCGCTAGGGAGATGCTCGGCAGCGTTAGGAACTGGGACACGGTCACCGCCTTCTGCGAGGCAGTCGTCTCACGGAAGAAGGCGGCAGAGTGCGTGCAGAGGGAACACCTCCATGACGACGCCATCCGCCGCCCCCGATTCGGGCGGCGCAGGCGCGAGTATCTGCGTCTAATACCGCCCTAGCCGAGGCCGCGGGTGACTGGACTAGATTTAGTCCGTCACACGCAGAGAGGCACGTCCCCGTGGGGAACGGAGAGGGTACCGCACGACTGAGGTATTCCGTCGGGCCGACCACTGACGTCAAGTCACCTTGCTCCGGTGGTCGGCCCAACGACGAAGGTGACGTGGCTACGGGTGGGTCATGGGGCCGCGCACCGCCCCTACGTCACCCCGAACGGAACTGGGCAGCGGGTGCGCTGACCGCGGTTCCACCCTAAAAAAAGCTTTGCATTTTCTGTCTTGTACGAAATACATATTTGTTGGTTGTCGGTTTGACGAGCGATGTGGCTTGCCCATTGCTACTTCAACGTGCAAATTTTTCAGGTTTGTCGCTTACACCTGTTCTTCTATAAAAATCCGTATTCCGGTTATTATCATGTAGAGAAATTTTGAGCATTGATTTATTACACGTTGAGCGACTTTAAGACTTTTTCATCAGCATCATCTCAGCCCATATACGTTCCATTACTGGGCTCGGGCCTCCTCCGTAATGGAAGAGTAATTGACCTACTATACCACGTTGGTCAGACGTTTTAGTATAGGGTTTTATATCGAGTTTTCCTTCTCTGGCATAGATGTTATTTGCGTTTTATATCCCTTAGTCGTCTCGTACGATCACCCACGGGTAAGATAGGGGGTGGTGAATTGTATTCTTACTCCGTCACCACAAGGAAGACTTTTTATGAGGCTAAAATTGAAGGACACCGATTCAGTGCCAAATGTAATCGGTAACATTGGTTAGAATATTTATAAGATACTAGCAACCCGCCCTCCCTTCGCTTCCCTTTCAGTCGTCTTACCCGCGTAGTTCCTGTTCCCGTAGGAATACCGGGCAAAATATAGCCTATGTTACTCCCTGATATTATAGCTTTCCAGTGGTGAAAGAATTTTCGAAATTGATTCGGTGGTTTAAGCGTGAAAGCATAAAAAAACAAACTTGCTTTCGCAGTTATAATATTAGTAAGGATTTAATAATTTCATTCATCTCATATATATATGTTCCGCTGGACTGAACTCAAGCCCCCTCAAAATGTATTGAGCAGTTTGACCCTAGCCCAAAAGGGATATTGACCTACTATACCACGCTGGTCATACGGGTAGTATAAGGCTTTATTTCAAACTAGTAACCCGCCCTCGCTTCACTTCGGTTTCAGTTGCCCTAGCCGCGTAGTTTCAAATCCCGTGGGAATACATAAAATATAGCCTATGTTACTCCCTGATATTATAGCTTTCCATTGGTGAATTTTTGAAATCGATCCAGTAGTTTCGGAGCCAATTCAAAACAAACAAACAAATCTTTCCTTTTTATAATATTATATTTAAAATTTTCCTTCTCTTGCATAGACTTTTAGGAGTGGTAGGACCACACTGTCGACAATTATCTGTCTACAGCCGCGGGCCGGTCCGTCCGGGGCAGTACCATGCTCTCGCAGAAAATCGACGTCTGAGCAGTAGCAATTTGTTACTGCGCTTCGTTCGGTGAGCGAGAGAGCCGGAAGCCCAACTTTCTGAGGGTGATTGCGTGTGGAGGGTTTTGGTGGTGCCCTTGGTATCACCGAGCCTCAATGCACGCATTCACACTCCCTTCGCTTTCTTGCGGTAGGCAACGGCCTTGTAAAGGTCCATGAGCGGCAGCAACACTTACCATCAGGTGTACTGTTTGCTCGTTTGCCACCGTTTGCAATAAAAAAAAAAAAAAAAAAATAGTGATTGAATGAATATTATATCCTATAGTCGTCTTTTAGAACATTTAAGGGCAAGAAACCCTTTCGTGTCTTGTATTATTATTCTGTCATCACACGGATAATTACATAATTATTAACCGTATAGACAACGTAGTTGAAATACCTATTGATTTACCGTGACAATGTCGCGGGATCGATTCCCTTGCAGGATAATAATCCATAAATTGTCGTTCTGAAAACCTCCTCCACAATGGCAAGGCAATCTACATGCTATAACACACTGGTCAATGTTAGAATAGGGTTTAATTTCGAGATTTTTCTCTTTTGTGTATGTACATATTACTAGCAGCCTGCCCTCGCTTCGCTTCGGTTTCAGTCGTCTTACGCGCGTAGTTCCCGTTCCCATGGGAATACTGGGATAAAATATGGCCTGTGTTACGCCCTGATATTATAGCTTTCCATTCGTGAAATAATTTTTGAAATTAGTTCGGTGGTTTAAGCCTGAAAGCATAACAATCATCTCAGCCCACATACGTCCCACTGTTGGGCTCGGGCCTCCTCCACAATGGAAGGGTAATTGACCTACTATTATACCACGCTGGTCAGACGTGTTGGTATAGGGTTTTATTTCGAGTTTTCCTTCTCTCGCATAGATGTTATATGCGTTTTATATCCCTTAGTCGTCTCGTACGATCACCCACGGGTAAGATAGGGGGTGGTGAATTGTATTCTTACTCCGTCACCACACGGAGAAGCATAACAAACAAACTTACTTTTGCATTTATAATATTAGTAAGGATTAGCCTTCGTTTACAGTGGCGGTTTCCCTTAGTCGTTATAACGTTGTCTAACACCCACGACCAAAAAAAAGTAAAAGGGATGGTCAATCGTATTCTTACTTCATCAGCACACGCAACAGACATCGGCCAGTTACAATTTTTTTATATGTATAAAAGATGTGCTTTTTGTATGTCTGTCTCCGAACTGGTATCTTGAACTAATGTAATTTTCCTAAAAAGTTTCTCTCTGTAACAAAATTACGAATTGACTTGGTACAGCAATATTTTTCTTAGACTTTTCCTTATAGCTAATTGCGTGACAAGAATTACAAATTTGATATCATTACAAAACTTCCAAAGAGTATTAATATTAATGTTTTTCAAGAAACTTAATACACGAAATGAAATTACCATAATTTAATAATAGCTGGCCAGCCTTTGAAATCACTTATCAAATGCATATTTTCTGTTTAATATTTTGATTTATACTTTTATTCGAAATAGAACTACTTTTATAAATAAAACTATATATGGTATACCCGTGATCATGAACACTGTACAGCGTTCGAAACATCTGGCAATCAAAACGCGGTTCCCTGAGTATTTAAAGGAGAGAAGGTGAGATCGGTGCTCCTGCTGAAGCCCGGATGGTCTTTCAACTTTGCCGCAGCGTGATGAATAAAACAGGCAGGCTATTGGAGAGAAACCTGACTGATCGTATCGGCCAAGCCACCAGCTTTTAGCGTGGTAGGCCCCAGCTCGTCGGACTACCAGTTTGATTTCCAGAAGGGGCATTCACTACGGTGCTGTTGGTACTGTCTAAGGACATCGGCAACGTATACAATAGCGCATCAGTTGCATCAGGGAGCCATTTCGGTATCACATTGTGGCCCGCCTTTAACAGCGACAGCAATTGGCAGAGTATTTGGAGGGATTCAGCGTCGTTGTAAGTCGTTACAAGTCATTAGAAGCAGTAGCACACGTGGTCAATCTCAAAACCGAGGAGGTGGTTAGGCGTATCGCGACTCTGACGCTTCAGGTGACCCTAAATAAAACGAAGGTCCTGTTAATTTATGGTCCTAGCAACGGTTCATCCGCTGGCTCCTCGATTACCATGACTTTGGTGTCAGCCAGTTTCCAGGCCCAAATAAACTATCTGGATTTGGTGCTCGTCCGGCGATGGCGGTCTAACTCACTCTGCAGCTTGTCGGCACACCATAGGCGTTTTGTGGCTTAGGTTGAATGTGGGTGATTCCAGCGTTACGCGGTGGCGGTTGCACGTAGAGGTGGTCAATAGCCCTGGACTGTTATTGCTATTCGTGTAGGCGGAGTCCCTGACCGTCTATTTTATGGCAACAATAGAGTGCCTTGACGATCAAGTCTGGAGGGGCGGTACTTGAGAGGGTATCACGCCAGGCCGGCCACGGTCATCAAGGAACTCTGTACTAGTGGTCGACCCAGTGGCGAAGGAAAGGAAAAATACGGTGGGTTATAAGGCCACGTGCCGCCATTTCGTCACTCCGGACGGGCTGGACGGCGTGTATATAGAGCATAGCAGGTCCAAAAAAAGCGATAGCGCCTGTTAGCAACAGAGGCACTGATGCACGGTGGCAGCGTAGAAGAGTAGCAACAGCGACAGGGGATTTGTCCATATGGGGGACTGAATTACCCGTTGGGCAGTTTGGCTAAAGATAGACATCTATACATCTATACAAATAAATAAAATTGAAGTGTTCGTTTGTAATGTCAAAATACTGGGCTTTTCTCATGCTATAAAATTAGTTTAATTTTTTTTCTCTATCTGTCTGTTTGTTTGAGATAATCTTCAAAACGGTTGGACCAATTTTGATAATATTTTACTAGCTGTATATATAAGGAGTAACTTAGGTTATATTTTACCTCAGTGTTCGCACGGGAACGGGATTATCCGGGTAAGGCAACCTCACTTTGTTTACACTTGTACCGTGTGATCTTAGACACACTAATTTTTTTTTATAATATATGTAACACCAGCAGCTCGCCCTCGCTTCGGTTCTAATCGCCTTACCCGCATAGTTCCTGTTGATGGAATACCGGGATAAAATATAGCCAAGGTTATTCCTTATATAAATAGCTACCTGGTAGTAAAATATTTGCAAAATCGGTGCAACCGTTTTGAAGATTACCTCACAGACAGGCAGACGGACAAAAAAATTTTACACTGTATTTTAGGCATAGGTAGGTGTCGTGCAAATAACCGTGTGAGCATGAAAAAAGCCCAGTATTTTGACATTACAAACGTCTGTTTGTAATGTCAATAACTTCAATTTTATTTATTTGTATAGATAGATGTATAAATTAGATATTAATAAAGTCTTAATATATAAATATAGTCTAGTCTAAATATAGTCTTATAATAGTAATATATAAGTAAATACATAATATTATTAAGTACTGTTTATTGTTAAGTAATAAACATATTTAAGCAAATATCGTGGTCCCTTAGAGTCTCATTATAAAGAGCTTATGAGAATTTACGTTTGGTCTGAAATTTTCAAAAATCTCTATACGCAAATCTTTTTATTTTTTTTCATCATAACTCATATACGTCATGATGGGCTCATTCCTCTATTCATTTCGACTCATACATGTCCACTGCTAGGCTCGAGCCTCCTCCACAATAGGAGGGAAATTTACCTTACAGGTAAATTGGAGGAGGCTTGAATTATAGGTTGGTGTAAGCTTTCTTTTTTAAGTTTTTCTTCTCTTGCATAGTTACTATATCCTTTAGGCGTCTTTTCGCGATAGGCAGCGTACCAAATGTCCATGAACGGCAGCAACACTTACCATCAGGTGTATAGTTTGCTCGTTTGCAACCGTTGGCAATAAAAAAAAAATAAGTGGCGAATACTTTTATTCCGTCACCAGAAAGAATGTCATTATCATTTAAAAAGGCTATGCTCAACGTTCCTATGATAAATGCATAAATGGAAATTCTTTACTTATTCTCATGGTATAACTCGATTGCACTGATGGCGTAGTGGTTCAAATACCAGCCGCTGGTGTCAGAGTTTCGAATTCCACGCAGGATAACACTTTGTGCGTTCCGCAAATTGATGTTCTGAGTCTGGATGTAAATTGTGTCCGTTATTTTTTTCCGTGCATGACGGAATAAGAATACAATTCACCACTCCCTATCATGCCCGTGGATATCGTAAAAGACGACTGAAGGATATAATACACATATAACATCTATGCCAGAGAACTCGAAACAAAACCCTATACCAACTTGTCTAACCAGCATGGTAAGGTCAATTTCCCTCCAATTGTGGAGGAGGCTCAAGCCCAGCAGTGAGAGCGGGTGACGAGACCAGGGAGTTAGTCCGTCACCCGCCGAGAGGCCGACCGCGTGAGGAAAGACTGACGTCCTCCCTGAGGGGGGGACGTCGGTCGACGAGAGGGTACCCCAAGTAGGGGGTATTCCGTCGGGCCGACCACTGATGACAAGTAACCCTTCTCCGGTGGTCGATCCAACGACGAAGGCGACGTGGTGTTCGGGTGGGTTGCGGGTGTTGCGTGCTTAAGCCCCTCTGTCGCCCCGGACAGAGTGGTGCGGAAGTGCGCCGACCGCAGCCCACCCAAAAAAAAAAAAATATGTTTGTAAATCCCCACGAAATATTAATTTATTTACTTAGTGGAGGGCGTTGTTTTAAAAAAATACTCCTTGACCTATAAACAGTATTATCAATTCGCTTATTCGTATTCCTTGTTCCATATCTATAGAGAGATGTATCGATCAACAAGTCTTATAACCTTATTGCGGTCTTATAAGCATCTGTATCGTGATACCGCATAAATCTTCTGTTCTATTCTAGCACAAGTTAGTAACCAGTTTTAATGAGAAAATTATCAATTGTTAAAATTATTTCAAATCGTGCTTCTGTATCATGAATCTACATTTTAAAAGGAGTGAAATTGATGTACAATGCCAGTTAAGAGGGTTGGTATACGGTTTTATTTCGAGTTTTCTTCTCTTGCATAAATATTATCTACATATCCTTTAGTCTAAGACACCCAAGGGGCATAATATAATGACAGCCAGACTGGTTTGTGGGGCTTGGCAAAGTGATAATCCCTTAACCAAGTCTTACAACTGCCATAGAAAAATAAAACAATATAACACATTCTATATTGAACCCTTCGCCATAGAGATAACACATATCATTTTATCTACACTAATAATAATATTATAAAGAGTAAAAAAATATATATATGTGTGTGTGTGTGTGTGGTTGTAATGAATAATCTCAAAAACTACTGTGCCAATTTTAAAAATTCTTTCACCATTGGAAAGCCACATTCACCTTGAGTAACATAGGCTATATTTTATACCGGTATTTCTATGAATGAGAACTATGCGGGTAAGGCGACTGAAACCGAAGCGTAGCGAGGGTGGGTGGCTAGTGGATAATAAAATAATGGCTTGTAATAATATCGGCTAAAATCTTTACCCTATAGGTCCAAACTACTTTACTAGCAGAGATTAATTTAAAGAAAAAACCATAGTTCAACAAGTCTGTTTAGTCCATAAAGCTAACAAATTAGCTGTTATTCATTAATGTACGGGTGCTTTTACGATATCAATTTTGAGTAATCACTAAACGCTTTCAGACTAATTGTTTCTTATATACCTAGCTATACACTATATTATATGCTACTGTACTTAAAATGAAACATTGTTTTATTTAGAAGCATTACGAAACTCCGTAACTGGAACTATAACCGGATATCCGAAACTGGATTCGAAGCCGACATAAAATGTTTTGGATAATTTCGGATAGGGTCGATGACTGTATCAGAAACGTTAGGACAGGTTTTGCATATGGTTTGGGCATGCACTTCATCCCGTCTGAGCGGTGATATGGCAGTGCGCATCTCCGTCCGTATTCCGAGTTTTTGACGTCCGTAGCCAGCCCACTGGGTTCTTTTCGGGTACCATCTCCCATTTACATCCTGGTAGCAACGTGTAGTGTGGGACTTCTCCCTCGCGTCAGTCAGCCTCTCTGCGGACTTTTCCTCGTTCCAGTTACTAGTGACTTTAAGTGGTAGAATCTTGGTTCTACTGCTAATCTTGTGCTGCCTTTACAATGGTATGATCTACTTATTCACGACGTTCAGATGCTTTGATATGGTGCTGTATTTTTTGTTTATTTTCCCTTGCTGGGTTGTTATCTGCTTCAATCCTTAGTTGTCTTTTAAATATATTCGGGGAAAAGAAAGGAGTGGTGACCATGTTATTTTTATTATATCACCACATGGTTTATTTGGTATTCATGTAGAACGTAACGTACCGTTCTTGACAGGACAGTACCATTTTCAGGCTGTTTGTCCCGTTGCCTCCAATTAAGACTGGCAGACTTTGCCTGCACAGGCGACTTAATGGTTAATATACCAGTGCCGAGATTCCCACGCAGAATAAAAGGTTTAGGTTTAAAGAATTTATTCTCAAAAAGACACAGGTCACTTTCATCAGAACAATGATTATAAAAAGTAATAACTAGTAAAATCAATCAGCTTACAAAGCTTTCTTGAGCATTCATTTGATGTATTTTTAATGATATTTGGAATTTATATTAATATCTTGTGCGCTCCAGAAATTTTTGTTCCGAGTCTGGTTGTAATGTATGGCAGTTCAATGGTTTGTTTGTCAAGTCTACCGCAATACAAGGATTATTTCAAAAGGGAATATCTCGTTTTTCCAAATAGACCCAATAATAATTTAACGAACTAACACACTTAATATCGTATTTATAATGTTTGACTATGTGATCGTTTGTTTAAGGGGGCAGGCTTTGATACTATCAGAATCGACGGAAGGGACAGCGTATGGACCTATATTCTTACGTCACCATATGGGCGGGCCACTGGTGTCCGGTTTTTGTCCTCGATGGCCAGTTCGGAGACTTCGCACTTCGTTCGGGTTGACTCGTTAGTATGTATATTAGCTATGGTTGACGCCTTGACGGCTGGCCTACCACAAGCGTACCGCGCGCTTTAAGCGAGCAGTCCGCGATGCGGAAACATCAAAAATCATTACGTGACTTGATACTACTCAAAATTTTTGAGTAATCTTCCATCCATGACCAAATGACTGCATCCGTAATGTGTAATAAAAATGTGATAAAATCGGTAAAAATAGCTATATTTTATGCATTATATATTTCATTAGACTTTGGGATTCATTATCATTACAGGTTTTAGAGTAGTGAAGCTCTGTTGTGCTCGAGTTTCTTCTGCAATTGAAGGGAAAATGTCCTACTATACTACGATTCCCATTACTCGACTACTTTCTATATACCACGATTTACTTACTACTTTCCGTGTGGTGACGGAGTAAGCATGCAATTCACCACTCCCAATCTTGCCCATGGATGTCGTAAAAGACGACTATGGGTTATAATATGCACATAAAATCTATGCAAGTGAAGGGAAACTCGAAATAAAACCCTATATCAACATCTCTGACCAGTATGGTATAGTAAGTTATATTCTCTTCCATTGTGGAGGAGGTCCGAGGCCAACAGTGGGACGTATGTGGGCTGCGATGATGATGACGATGATGCTACGATGGCCTAACAGGTTGTTATAGTGTTTTATTTCGAGTTTTCCTTCTCTTGCTTAGTTCTTATCTGCATATTAAACCCCTTAGTTGAGTTTCATGACACCCACGAATAAGAAATGGGGTGGTAAATTGTACTCCTACTCTATTACTGCACGGAAATTGCCGAGAATGCTTTTAAACAAAAGTACCTACCTACACATAAAATATTTATTTAGCCAGTCAATTCCTAGAAACTACACTATATATATATATATGAAGCATGAATTAACACAAAAGTAGGCTATTTACCCTTGTTTGTTAGAACAACAGTTAATGGCGCCCGACACTAAGTACATCAAAGTTAAGTGGTGGCCGCCTCCGAGGTCATTCTGGCTCCGCGTGACCTTTGCAGGATAAATGAATTTCTGTGACGAACTAAATGTACCTTCTAAAATAGGTACTTAAACTAATTGTTTTGGTAAAGAAGATCAAATGTTACAAACATTTATTTTATCCAATTAATAAATAATTACGGTTAATTTTAAATAAAACTACTTTACGGATTTTATCGCGTTTGTATTTGATTTTTGATTACCCGACGTTTCGAACACCGTGAGCTCATATTGTATAGATTTGACCCACAATAATAATAACTAAAGATAATTTTATAAATTAAAACCTTTTAGTAACAAAGTAAGCCGCCTTCAAAATTAACTTTAATTTAGCATCATGTTACCTGAGTTTTCTTGCCGGATCTTTCTCAGTGTAACCGTGTTCCGATCCGGTGGTAGTATACTAGATTATTAGTTAGTTTTTAAATATAATTACTATTAATTTTAATGTTTAATTATTACTAACCATAAACAATATAATTTTTTCATATAGAATCATTTTCTTCTTACACTGGCAATAAATTTTGTATCAAAATGTGGGTCAATACTTAATAACTAATTTTCTGTATCGGGTAGATAATTATAAATTTTCTGCAGTAACAATGACTTGTTGGACGTGAGACATCTTAGTCCACCCGTGATCATGAACGCTGTAAAGTGTTCGAAACGTCGGGTAATCAAAAATCAAATACAAACGCGATAAAATCCGTAAAGTAGTTTTATTTAAAATGTATAATACTCGCGTAAACATCAGAAATCATTACGGTTAATTTCTTTTAAGTAGGTATCCAATATAAGTAGGTATATTGGATATTCTGTTTATATAAAAACTAGCAACCCGCCCTCGCTTCGCTTCAGTTTCAGTCGCCTTACCCCGTGTAGTTCCTATGCCTGTGGGAATACTGGGATAAAATATAGCCTATGTTACTACTTGATATTATAGCTTTCCATTGGTGAAAAATTTTTGAAATCGGCTCCGTGGTTTAAGCGTGAAAGAGTAACAAACAAACTTACTTTCGCATTTATAATATTAGTAAGGATGGTATAGTTACTTATTATATTTTGGTAGTGTATATAAATAATACATTTCTTGACAATGTTTTTATCTCGCTAAAGTAATTTATGCATATCGAACTTAAGATATCCCCGTATTCTTTTCAATTAGCGGTAAGCAAAAATACGGTAGATTATCTGTGTGGTGACGGAGTAAGAATACAAATCAACATCCCCTCTCTTGCCTGTGGATGTAGTAAAAGACGACTAAGCGATATAATCGAGCCCAGCAGTGCGATGTGTATGGGCTGAAATGATGACAATGCGGTGGATTATATTAATCATATGCCTTATATTCACCTGGATAGAGAGGGTGTAATCAAGTTATAGCTTGTTAAAAAAGTATATTTTATGAATCCGCAGCCGGTAGATGTTTTATTTTAAGATCCATAAAGAACTGTAGTCATGTTCAAAAGACCTAAATAGTGTATTTGTAGCAAGAAATTGAGTGGGAATTTTTGTTCTGGGGATGGGTTGCGGTCGGCACGCCCCTCGCACCACTCCGTCCGAGGCGACAGAGGGGCGTAAGCACGCACACCCGCAACCCACCCACGATGCACGTCGCCTTCGTCGTTGGACCGACCACTGGAGCAGGGTTACTTGACATCAGTGGTCGGCCCGACGGAATACCCCTTACGTGGGGTACCCTCCCATTGACTGACGTCCCCCACCTCGGGGAGGACGTCGATCTTACCTCACGCGGTCGGCCTCTCGGCGGGTGAACTGAATTTTATTCCGTAATCACATAAAGAATTGTATCCAATACCACATTAATAAAAGAATTTTGATTCTATAAATATTTGTCACACGACTATCCACTCATTCTTATCTAGTGAGATCGTATCAGCATCGCCTTATTGACTTCCGAAAAGGTGTAATGCCTGTAATATCGTATCGTTGATATATTTACACGGACAAGGGTTCGGGTCGGCATTATTTATTTAACATTTTCTCTTGAAATATATCGCCTTTTTGCAATAACAAGGTCGTTTACTATCCTTAACACTCTTAGATTATACGAGGAGTAGAATACAATATAATACAATTTAATAATAAAAGGACTGTATATTTAATCTACTTATATATCTATTAGCTGAACCAACAGACGCTGTTCTGTTCAAATCTGTAAAAAAATTGAAAATTGAATTCTCCTTGAAATCAATCGCAGCGTCACCTACCGGTTCCAATTATTTATCTAAACCGAATGGTTTGATGTTTCGAATGGCTATACCGATGGATATGAATTCCCACACACATAAAATCATCAAAATTGGTCCAGCTCTTTATAAGGAGTTCAATTACAAACACACAAATAGAAGATTTATATACAGGATGTATCAGGTTATGGGACAACTGGTCAAACGGGGGGTAGGCAATGGTGGTAAGAACCCATAAAAAAAATTTGAAGGAAAAATATCGATTCGTTAATGAATTAGAGACATGTAAAGTTTTCAATTTTGTCATTGTTTTTTCGTTTAAATCTGATTGAAATGTATAAAGTCAGTGATACTTAATCTCTAACATATTCGTACTTTGTTAAATTTTCAATAGAAATTGAAAAAATCAATGATTACGGTCGCATAAGCAAAACGAACTTCACTTTAAAACAGCTGACCGGCCGATTATCGTCGCTGAGTCACGTTTGTACCTACAGTCCCATTGAAGCGTTTGCGCAATTCTAGGTATGTATGAATGAAATTATACTGTCGAAGCTTTACATGCCTACATGTATCCTGTCTATCCATGCGTAACATTTAAGGCGTAGACTGCTTGACACATATTTTTGAAATTACTATAACTTTTATGTTATATTGTTTTTTGTGTAATATACATTTTAATTACGATCTATGGCCGGTACACTACAACATACTCGAACAGTTGCTCCATAACCTGATACACTCTGTATATAAAGATAGAAAAGTTTATATAGTTGAAAAAAGGTTACATTAGAAAAGTACATATATATATAAACGTTAAGTTTTCTTAAATTTTCTAGTTTTCTGCGCAACTATCTTATTTCTTTTTTCGTAAAAGTTCGTTTCGTTTAAATATTAGAAAACCAAAAAAAAAGATGGACGGAATCGTTCTCAAGTTATGTTATTGTCCTGCCCGAACAGCGCCACCTACCGGGCCCAATTGTAAATCCCAACTGGGGGACGTATATGAAGTGAAATGATGATAGTGAAAAAATTCAGTAAAATTTCTCCTTTATAATTTTTTTAACATCCATTTACAAAATGTTTACACACTGCCGTTTAATTTCTTCTATTGAAATAATGACGGAAAATGTTTTGCACTATGTTTGCTGTGAACTACAAATAAAAGTTGGGGCGGAAATGTTACTATTTATCTTTGAAGGTTCAGCCATTTATTCGAAAGAATATGTCCGACGAAAGAGAGAGTGAACGGAGATTTGAAATATTTGGTCATATTTTCGCGGTAATTTTAGTTGTAAATGATGGAGGATGAACAATTCCATATATCGACCTCGCTGTCTGGAATATCATGAGAAATTTAAAAAATAACATTGATCTAAGTCCCTATACGTCCCATTGTTAGATTTGGGCCTCCATTAGGGGAAGAAATGACCTACTATACTACGCTGGTCAGACGTATTGGCATAGAGCTGTTTTGAGTTTTCCTTTTCTCTTGCATAGATCTTCCATGCATATTATATCCCTTAGTCGCCTCTTACGACACCTACCGGCAAGAACGGGGGTGATGAATTGTATTCTTAACCCTTCACCACGCGGAAAAGAATAAATAGCATTAATAATTGTAACTGTTATATTTTAAAAATTAGGTACACGTATAAAAAAAGAATTCGTCTCAGCTATCCTTAATTTAAGCGATTTAACCCGAAATAGTCACGTACGAATGCGACCCACAATTTATCAAATCGTCGACCTTTCTACTAGCTTTGAAATAACCTCCTTACCACATACGTTATGATGGTCTGAAAATGTTATTTCTTTTTATTTCAAATTAGTGGTTTACAGTATTCAACCGTAAGATGGATGGTATTATTGTGATCCATCCATCAGTCTACAGACGTCCACAGCTGGACATGGGCCTCCCCACAAGAACGCCACTCGGAATGGTCCAACGCCATTTGCATCCAACGGTTCGCTACGACTTTGAAAATGTCGTTAGTCCACCTAGTGGGGGGGTCCTCCTACGCTGTGTCATCCAATTCTTAGTCACCACTCAAGAACCTTTTTCCCCAACGGTTGTCGGTTCAACGAGATAAATTATAATTTATTTTAGCGGATTATGATCTAAATTCACTCTGGCTATTCTTTGCGTGCGTCACCGCACACGCTAATAATTCCGTCAGGGGCGACGAAAGGACAGCGCACGGCCCCATTGTCGTCCGTTGTCAGCCCAGAAATTCACTCTGTCCTGGGGCGATAGCGCGACAATATAAATATGTTATTATTGGTTGTGAGCAGCTCCTCATTCAGCAATTTCCTTGTTATTTTAAATATACTGTTTGTAAATGTACTTTTAACTTTTATTGTAAAGTGTAGCGTGTTTTGCCTAACGAATTTTTGTATTTTCAGCGTTTGTAACATATTGTGGTGTTGGTCATGCTCACATAAGGATCTACTTGCGGTAGCTGCGTGGAGCGGGTCTCTCCCTTCCCTCCATAGTGGTTGAGGGGAGTGATGGCTGCTCTAGTAGTTAACTCGTGATCGGGTGCCGCTTGTGGGATCTGGTCCAGCCATAATCGTTTAAATTATATTAAGTGTCTTGCGGTTCGAAGGGCATCACACTGGAGCTTGTTCTTACAAAACATGTACACAATTGTATAACTAGTAAGAAGAAAAAAAAAATTAAAAATAATGACAAGCCCGCCGAGTTTCTTGCCGGATCTTCTCAGTAGCGGTCGCGTTCCGATCCGGTGGTAGTATATTTTTTTTGGAAATTGTAAACCTGACAATATGTAAGTGCCTTCTCAGGGTTTATGCATAATAAAATAATTTGAATTTGAATTTGAATTTGAATTGATGATCCATCCTAGAACTGGGTTGAGAGCCCTCAGCGCTCACCCATAGTCCGGGCTAAGCTGAGAAAGCCATCTGCGGCTAACAGCAATACACACGCAAAAAAAATAATAGATCCATCCTAGTACACACATGCACGCACGTATACACGCACCCACACACGTAATGAGGTGATATACCTTCAATAAGAGAAATATGTAATGTGTTTTTTTAGGAAGGAGTAAAACCGTTTATCGTCAATAGCAAATATCATCTACGCAAAAACAGTAAATCTTTCCTTCTAGGTAATATTATAAATGCGAAAGTTTATATTTGAGTATGTGAAGATGTTTCGCTATTATAACATGTCCAAAAAATCAGTCTTTTACAACACCTATGGGCAGGTTAGGTGTGGTGGTGAATTGTATAATAATAATAATAAATTGATTGATATAAAAGAATAAAATGTATCACAAGATTTACAGGAAAGCCAATAAACCGCAGGGCTGCTTGTGGCGTGCTGGATGTGAGTGGCGACACTGCGGTCCTGAATGCACCAGAGAGTCGGCCAGGGCCTCGTATCCAGCTCGCCTTTACTGGCTGGTTGGAGTGGAAACCGAAGAGTGCCTGCAGGATTGTCAACTCTGGCTTGCCTTAAACGGCTGGTCAGAGAGGGGTCGCCAGAGCTATATGCTCGGGGGTGGAAGTGTCATTTTCAAGGGCATAACAACGGGAAAATCACTGTGGGTCTCCGTTCATCGGGGACTTGCAATGGTGAAACCGTTGCCGCACCGCTCGACACCCCAAGCCACTTGCACCAATGTTGCCCCCCTGTTGCCCGTATGGCCTGCGTGTCTGTGGCGACCGTTTAGGGGGACCATTCAGTGAGTTGGCGAGTCACCGTCTGCCAAAGTTCAAGACGATAAAGATATTGAAGGCAAATGACAGTTTTAAATCAATAGTTTACCATTAATCCAGTCCATCTAACCTTCAACCCCATAATCATGTATTAGATACCATCAACACAATAGTTTTACACCTACCGTTGGCATTCCACGTGTGTTATGTGCAAACGTGGAGTGTCATCGGTAGTTGTGCCATCCCATTTTAACATTAAATTTCTCCAAAGGCCTCTGCGTGTTGGATCCATATCCCTATGTAAGCCTACCAAAGGACCGGGTATTTTTCTTTGGAAGATACCTGTGACACTGAGATACATGAAAATAATAATAATTTATTTATAGCTTTCAAATACAGTACACCAACTTGGTACAATAAGACCTAAAATTATGTATAAATGAGCAAAATAGAAGTACCATCACTTTCTGTAGCAAATTATGAAATAGTGAGCAACATTTTAATTAAATATACTTACAATACGTATATAAGTTTACTGTAGATTTCTAGGTACACTATTCTACTCCCTTCTATTAACTCACAAACCAAAATATAAATCGTAATATTCACAGAAAAGATACATAATTTGGAAACAAAAATAAAACTATATTTAAATGTACCTACCTACACTAATAGTAGTATTCGGTAACACAAGATTAACATATTTATAGCATATTTTATCAATTCACGTTACTAGATGGTACTTTAAAATAATAATATTAGATATTTGTCTTTAAAATTATTCTTACTCCATACTTACTTCTTACGTAAAATAAGTTAAAATTATGTTACCTGTATGCATATTATATACCTTAGTAGTCTTTTACGAAACCCCCGGTTAAAATGAAGGCTGGTGATTTGTATTCTAACTCCTTCACCACATTTTTCTGTGTGGTGACGGAGTTAGAATACAATTAGCCAACCCCTTCTTACTAGGGCCTTTTGTAAAACATGACTAAGCGCTGTGTATATCCAAGAAAACAACCCGACATAAAACCTTATACCGACTCCTCAGACCAGCGTAGTAAAAGATTACGTAACAAATAGCATTATTGAATAATACCAAAAAATTTATCAATAATATTTTTAAGTACTTATATAATTCTAAAAATAAGTTCTTATGGTAGTAACTATTTAAACTACAAAGAGAATTTTCGTAAATATATCTTATTACAATATTATCCAAGACCTAATATCTTAATTATAATATCAAACGATAGGTAATTTTTATTAATATTTTCTTAATAAGCTCCATCTTAAGAAGATAAGATCAATGAAACTTATACATATATTATACTTCTAAAAAGTATAATTTAGTGCGTTATTTAGTTTCTGAGAATACACATCAAAGCAAACTTTTCTTCGTTTATCTCATTTTATAACAACAATTACTGATCTAAATATATATGTATGTGTGTGTATGTGTGTGTGTGTCTGTGTGTGTGCGCGTGCGTGCGTGCAAGCGAGCGTGCATGCGTGCGTGCGTGCGAGGGAGCGTGCGTGCGTGTGCGTGCGCGCGCGCCTGTGTGTGTGTCTTTTTTTATTTTTTTATCAAGCAGTGGGTCAACAATTCAACATTTTATTTTGTTCATGGATTAATAGTTTGATTACATTAAACTGATACTGAACCCTTTGATCGTGGGGAAGAAGTTTTCTTGACTGAGTCATGCCACACAACGGATGCGACCGTGCGTAGGGTGCGCCCTACTAACAACACCAGGCGCGCGCTTTACACCCAACTATCACCTGCATGCGTTACTCCTGAAACGAGACTTCAATGGGAGAATAGTACAAAAAAAATAACCATCACTTAATATTAGTGATGTAAGACAGGCCGAGTATTGCGATCCTGTCTCAGACGTATCGCTATTTTTATCGAAAATTAACGATATAGTCAACGATCAAAGTACCGCGTGAATATCGCGAATAAAACGAAAATTATAGATTACACTCAACGTCGGACAACTATCATATCTTTCTTAGCTTTAAAAACGTCGTGCAATGACACGCATATTAAAATTATATAATAGGACTAGCAACCCGCCCTCGCTTCGCTTCGGTTTTAGTCGTTTTACCCGCGTAGTTCCTGTTCCCGTGGGAATACCGGGATAAAATACATCCTAGTTTACGCCCTGATATTATAGCTTTCCATTGGTGAAAGAATTTTTGAAATCGGTCCAGCCGTTTTGAAGATTACCCAGAACAAACAAACAGACAGACAAACAAAAATTTTTTAATCTGTATTTTAGGCATAGTTGTCGTGCAAATAACCGTATGAGCATGAAAAAAAGCCTATTATTTTAACATTACAAACAGACACTCCAATTTTATTTATTGGTATAGATGTCTTGTCAACCATTGATTTCACATTATCACTCTCATTTGCCAATTATTGAGTTAAGATTTGATGCACAGATGGCGTATTGGTTAAGGTACCGACTTACAATGCCAGTGTCGCGGGTTCGAATCCCGCGCAGGATAACACTTTGTGCGATCCACAAATTGTTGTTCTGAGTCTGGATGTGATTTGTGTCCGTTAATTCAATGTTTGTAAAGTCCCCCGCAATACAAGGCTTAATTTCCTTAGTTCAGGGTGTTGTCTTTAAAAAAAAAATATAAAGATATGATTAAATTGAATAATTATTAGTTAAATGTTTAGTTAAATATCCGAAAAAAGTTTCCTTTGCATGCATGAAATCACGATGATTTCATACAACTGCACCATTCTATTTTTTTTTAGTTGGGCGACAGTCTGGACGCGTGTCGTTCTTTCATCCGGGGTGACGAAAGGGCGGCGTACGGCTTCATAAGCCGATACTTGCATTTGCACCACTCAAGTCGTCGGCGGCGTAACGTGGCGCCTTAGAAGAGTGGAGAGTGGAGGAACCACACACTTCAAGCGTATGCTGCACCTTGCCACGACTCTTTGTCACAATCGCACTGGTGGTGGGACGGCGTGCTCTCCCCTTTCCTTCTGCAGGTACTTGGCAGAACAACCGTGACCCGTCAATACCTGCACCAGTCGGAAGTAAAGCACCTCGTGGAGCAGATTCAACCACACATATTTTAGGTCTATAATCAGAGGGTGCCGTGGAACTACCATTTTTAAAGTGTAAAATAATATTAGTCATAAAATCCGATATGGACTCTGAGTTTATGTTCAACTCAGATTGACGTGACAACCAAACATGTGAACTGTAAGTCGTTTCAGCCAAACAATTGTGCAATCCGTTCAGTGGGCCTACTCTTGAAATCAATTCTAATTTCGAATCCGATTCGATTTCAATCTCACCAAACTTATATTTGATACTCTTGAACAAAATCGAGAATGAATTTTTCGCGTTCGTCGTTGTTATTTTCACCAAATGTGCCATGTTTTCTTACTTTAAATTAATAACGTTATCGAATTCGATCACCACAAACTACGTCAAAATCACTTCGAGAGTAGCAAATATTTGACTTAATCGACGAGAATCGAATTCATTTAGTTTAGAAACGTTCCACCTAATTTGATTCCAATCGGGCGCTAGTTTCGCTTTCAAGAATACCAAATTTGCTCTAATTCGAGCTGCGATTGGATTTAGGATTGGAATTGAGATTCAAGAGTAGGCACATAGTACTGGCGATGTCCAATTACACATCGGTCTTACTGCGTTCGCTATATTTTGTAGCGTTACAGTTATTCCATCAACTTGTGAAATGTTTTCAAAAGTCTGTTCGACATTCCGTATCCAGTCAACCTCTGTGTGGGTGACGGCTACTGACCAAATTTCACCAAAATGTGACTGTTTCGTAAATTTTCGGTAATTTTCACACTTTAGTTTGATTGTTCCCAGTGTTTGAATACCTTTTTCTGATCTTTTGGTATGCAAGATTGGTAAAACGATGCATTCGAATTTTTAAATTTACGAATACGAGCTGCCCGTGCGTGAAACATAAAAAAATTAATAAAATAGAACGGCCTGGTGGGTGGGGCTGGCGTGCCACAATTGTGAGCAATTACTCAGCATATTGGCGAAATTCATTTTATCGGTTAATAGTCGCACTCATATAGTGACATTGAACGAAGCTCAAAAAAGAGAAATATGTCGTCTTTCGCTATTATAACATGTCCAAAAAGAGAAGTCAGTTGTGTAGTCAATTTGTAATTCAAGAAAGAATTTCTCGTCAAGTCCAGAAAGGTATTAATTCAAAGAAATTTGTTAATTTTATAATAGTATTATGTTGTTCATGACAACAACAATAAAATCGCAAACAGAGAAAACATTATACATTGTCTGCCATAGATTGATAAATACATATTTTATTATTTGAATAACTGCGCAATGTATTACATTCAATCGATATCGCTAGCGCCAAGATAGCGGTTCATTTTTCATAAATAAGTAAAATTGAAAATTTTGACAACCTCCGACTCAAGCTAAAATAATACAAAAACAAGTGCGAGTCAGACTCGCACACGAAGGATTCCGTACCACTGATAAAAATTATTTTTGCTGTATGAGAGCCCCCATCTAAATATTTTTTTATTTTATTATTTATTATTAAAGTAAATATACAATTAAATATTTTGTGAATATTTCAAGTGCCTACATGTTACCATTTATTGATATCGAGCAAAAATAGTTTTATTAAACGGCTGCACCGATTTTGATGATATTTTTGTGTGTGTTGCAGTGGACTCGATAGCGGTTTTAATTAATAATAGGACCTGATAGGTGGCGCTTTGATCAATTTCAAGGAGTGTTCCTTTATTTTTTTTAGATTTGAACAGAACTGTCTTTTGGGTCAGCTAGTTATATATATAAATTAGATTCTGATTAAGAAACTACACGAGTTGGATGCAGCTGAATTATACTGTATGGGAAATCTTAAAGCACACACATACATCAATGTTTTGTAACTTCGATCATTCACAACAGCTCTCTTTATAATCAACATAAAATCAAATATTGCAAGTATATTCTAGGTAAAAGTTACTCTCTCGCCAAGGTAAATAAACAAAGATAGAATTTCATCAACTGCTATGAAAATATATAAAAACGTAAATTAATAAAAACATAATAAACAAGACTCCAATTACAAGCCCGTGTCGCTTTGAAGTCAACAACTTATTAGGGCCGCTTGAAACATCACGATAATTATATGAAATGGATATTCTCCACAGTTTTACAATTTTTTTTTATTACCGTAATTTCGTCTGGAGACGGAGTAAGAATACAATTCATCACCCCTCTCTTTTGGCCGTGGGTGTCGTAAAAGGCGACTAAGGAATTAAATATGCATATAACATCTAGGTGAGAGAAGGCAAACTTAAACTGAAAGTCTGTACCAACATGTATAATCAGCGTAGTATACCTAGTCTTGCCATAAATACTGTAACAAAGAAAAACTTTTTTTTTACAGATAACAGTTATTACTTTTACATTGTGTTAGCTTAATACATAAATATAAAATATAAAAAGCTATTTCGAAGTGTCTTCATTGGCTGCAATACAGTCCTTTAAACGTTGAGGCCAGTTGTCAATAGAAGCACGCACTCTTTCCACGGAAAAATTCTACACTGCCAATCGTATGGATTGTTTTAGGGACTCCAAATTATCATGGCGTTTAGTGCAAGCCGTACTCTCTAAATCTGACCATAAATCATAATCTAGCGGATTAAGATCGAGACTAGGCGACGGCCAGTCTTCAACTCTGATGAAGTCCGAAACGTTCGTTTCCAACCAAGACTGCGTAGACCGAGCTTTATGACCCAACGCTGAGCTATTAACTGGAAAGACCATTCTTGGTTATTGAACATGGTGTTGTTGTGTTGGCTTCACTATCTTCTCAAGAATGTTATCTTGATGTACTTGTGCTGATGATGCTGAAGTATAGCTTAATCACTCCTTCATAGCTATATAATACCCCACCAAACCATCACTGAAGTCGATAATGTCCGCGTTGCACTCTGTCGATTAATTGAGAAGCTTCCTTAGAGCTTTGGGCATAAATACGGTCATTTTATTTGTTAAAATGTTGCTCAATTGAAAAAAAATTCCTCATCCGCAAACATAATTTGACTGTGACCTCCCTTTGCGTACCGCTTCAGAAGTTGTTTCGATTTTATCCCCCTATTCTTTTTTAAACTATTCTTTTTTTGCGAACGTATTGATGCTTAACTTCCATTTAACCAGTTGCCCCATAACCTGATACAACTGTATATGTCGATATTTTTAGAATCTCGTAAAGGGCACTAATAACTTGCATGAAATTTAGTATACTAGAGGTTTCGGGGGCAAAAATCTATCTGGCTAGGTTTTATTTATAGAAAATGTCGTCTTGTCGGTGTTTTTAGATAATCAATAAAATGTCACTAGAATAGGAATGTAAATTTAGCCGTCGCTGTCAAGAGTGACAATAGTTCAGTTGGGAAATTGTCCAGTCGCATTCAAACAGCCTGAGATGGGATCTCAGTGTTATTTTTTTTTTTTATGTATCTAAATATGTTCGTCAAAATCACAATTTTCAAAAAAAAAAAAATTTACCTCGCAAAGCTCATCACCTAAACATTGGTACATATAGCCCCTAAACCGAAGAACATACATGCATGAAGAGATTAATGAATGTGGAGGAGGTGAAAGTGGTATGTCAAGATCGTAGTAAGAGGTGGGAAGTGGTCTCTGCCTACCCCTATGGGAAAGAGGCGTGAATATATGTATGTAGCCAATATCTCTTCCACTGTAAAGGAAACCTAACCTCATCTGTGATAGAACTATATATCAAATTGTCGACAGTTGTCTATGCACAACCGAGGGCCAGTCCGCCCGGACTAGTACTATATTTTGTAACAAAAATCTTCGTAGTAGTAGCAATCTGTTACTGCCCTTTGTTTGGTGAGCAAGAGGGACGGCAACCCAATTCCTTGACGGTGTATGCGTGGGGTAGGTTTTGGTGATGCCTTTAATTTTACCGAACCTCATTGCACGCATTCACACTACCTTCACTTTTTTTTAGCAAAGGTCCATGAACAGCAGTATCTCCATTTTTTTTTATGGGTGGGCTATGGTAAGCGCGGTCCATTCCGTCCGGGGCGATGAAAGGCCCGCGCGCCGTGGGCCCATAACCTACCCGTACCCACGTCGTTGTTGTTGGGCCGACCACCGGAGTAAGGTGACTTGTCGTCAGTGGTCGGCCCGACGGCATACCCAGTACCCGGTTTCGGGTACCCTCACCTCTCGACATCCTGGGATGTCGGTTGCCATCGCGCGGTCAGCTTCTCTGCGGGTGACGGACAATTCCCCGGTCCGATCACTCGCGGCCTCGGCTAGGGCGGCATTAGGCGCAGATACTCGCGCCTGCGCCGCCCGAGTCGCTGGCGGCCGAACGTGTCGCCGAATAGGAGCTCTACTCGCACACGATCTGCCGCCTCCGTGAGATTACAGCCTCACAGAAGGCGGCGACCGCGTCCCAGTTCCTGACGCTGTCGAGCATCTCCCTGGCAATGGTAGGCAGCGTCAGGTCGGCACTGATAATCGCAACGAGTTCACGGCGCTCCCCTTCCCACGCGGCACACACCTCGAGTGTGTGCTGCGCCTTCGATCAGGTTTGTACCTACTGTTTGCTTATTAGCCACCAACAGCAATAAAAACAAGCTTAACATCCGTTATCATAATCACATGCAAGAAATTATTTAAACATGGGGATGTATAGGGAGTTGAGATTCACGTTTTCACGGTAACGTAGTGAAAATTTCCTTCAAAGGAGATAGAATTATGGTTTTAGATACATAAATGTAGAGAGCATTTTCTGCGAGAATACTAATTATATAATAATAGTAATATTCCACGTGGTGACTGAATAAGAATGCATTTCACCACCCCCTTTTCTTGCCCATCGGTTTGATAACAGATAACTAAAGGATTTAATAAGCAGATCTATATGCAAGAGAAGGAAAACTTGATATAAAAACCTATACCAACATGTCTGACCCTGAGCTGTGAATATGACGACAAACAATAAAAAACATTTACAAAGTCTGACTAAATAAATAACTAAAACAAGTTCTCAACGTCAAAGTTTGCCCCTCTCTAAATCGAAGACTTTAAACAGCATTTTCAAGCGTTCAAGTTTCGTTTCACAGTCTTTAACTCACAAGTTGAAGATACGGATCTTCGGATAGAAGTAAAATAAAAAATGCGGTTGAACCCGAAAAGTTTTACACCCTCATAATTAGGTTTTAATATCTTTTTTGCTACATTTTTTCTTTATTGTCAGCTCTTTTCTTAATAATATAGAATAAGTATGCGATTATCGACTCTCTTTTTTTTGGGTAGTCTATGGTATTTTTTTTTGGGAGTGGGCTACGATCAGCGCATTCGTCGCCCGGCTCCATCCGGGGCGACAGAGGGACGGCGCGCAGCCCCGTAACTTACATGTAGCACGTCGCCTTCGTCTTTGGGCCGACCACCAGTGCTGAGTTCCTTGTCGTCAGTGGTCACCCCGATGGAATACCCTGAGGGGTTATCCTCTCTTCTCGACGTCCTTTTCTCGAGACATCGGTTGCCGTTGCGCGGTCAGTCTCTCTGTGGGTGACGGACTAAAATCCTCGGTTCGGTCACCCGCGGCTTCAACTATGGTTTGGACATTCCGCCCAATCCGTCTAGGATGACGGAAGGGCGGTGTGCGGCTCTATAACCTACGGTATTCCCTTCCCACCCCACTGGTTCTACCACTAGCATTGGCACCCGTAGCAGGCCCAGCGGATTACTTTTTTGAGTATCGTCTTCTTCGATGCAACAAAAAAGAGTGTTCCCATTTTCGAATTGAATTTTTGAGATTTGAAAATTTCAAGAGCAAACAGGATGTTTAGTATAAAAATGGCAACAGAATTATTTGGAACAAGAAATTTTTGTTGGTGCTTTTCTTATGTGAAACATCTATAGGCGAGGGTGAACTTGACAGTTGGCGTGGCGTTAACGCCACGCTTGGATATGTACATTTGTGTAACGAAACCATAACCTATTTTAGAATTTTGTACAACACCATCTAGTGAGCTTCAAATAAATTATTAACCTAAACACATACCTATAGTGTATACTAATGAAAATAAATGTTTTTTGAATGAAAATCATCATTTTGTGGAAAAATTAATAATAAAAATTAATAATAATATTGTATTAATGCTCTGTGCTATTTTAGTTCCTGTCATAATGTGTTCTTTTATACATATACTAGCAACCCGCCCTCGCTTCGCTTCGGTTTTAGTCGTTTCCTTCCTTCCCGGGGGAATACCGGGATAAAATATAGCCTAGAATATATATTGGTGAAAGAATTTTTGAAATCGGTCCAGCCGTTTTGAAGATTACCTGGAACAAATAGACAGACAGACAAAAAAAATATGAAGTGATTTTTAGGCATGTGTATAGTGCAAATAACCGTGTGAGCATGAAAAAAGGCTATTATATGTATAGATTGTTATTTTCCTCGCTAGAGAGCTCCGATAATAAACGCATCCGATCGCTGCTAAATTCAAAGTGCTATAAGGAGAACCGCGGTTTGCCGCAAACGCTACATCCTGCAATTTTTAAATCTGTAATAACTTCGAAAATATTCATTTAAATCATATGCTGTAAGAGGGCATATAGATCTATATTAAATCCACAATGTATTTGAGGTATTTAATTGGATAAGGACTAATACTGTATTGGTTAAAATCGCTTCGAAAATTAGCCATTATTTGTCGTAAAAAGTAAATGACAAAAAAATGTTATTGTGGGATATCCATAAGAGATAGACATATACCATTGCGTAGTTTTCTGTAGACCTTTTCAATGTGTACAATACTTAGTACATTATTTTGATACATCTCGTAGGGTTCAGCCTGCGTTTGCAATGTAAGCGGATAAAATGTAATTATTTACGACATCACATTAGAAATCTCAAAAATAACAGTACTTCTCCACTATTTAATGGATGTTATTATACATATAAACCTTCCTCTTTAATCACTCTATCTATTAAAAAAAAACCGCATCAAAATCTGTTGCGTAGTTTTAAAGATTTAAGCATACATAGGGACATGGGGACATAGAAAGCGACTTTGTTTCATACTATGTAGTGATACTTGTACAAAATAATAACGATGTTTCTCATCTGCCAGGCGTTCTGAGCGACGGATCCCTTTTTTTTTTGTTTAGAATGACTTTCTGTATTAGGGAAATAATCCTTGTGCTGCGAGGGATTTTACAAACATTAATTAACGGATGCTAATTACTTAAAGACCCAGAACAACAATTTGTGTATCGCACAAAGTATTGTTCACAGTGGGATTCGAACCCGCGACACTGACAGGGTAGATTTTTTTAACTACTACGCCATCTGTGCATTCATTAAATGTTTTATTCGGTCGCATATTAATTATTCACACAATAACCATGTTAAGCTTATTTTATAACTATTAATTACATATGTTCAAAAAATCTAAAATCCGTAGAAGAGTGGGTGTAACCGACATAGCACGAAGAATTAGCACGCTGAAGTGGGAATGGCAGGCCACATCGCTCGACGAACCGACAACGTATCGGACGACGCAGTGTAGGACGCCCCCCACAAGGTGGACCGACGACTTGGTGAAAGTTGCTGGGCGTCGTTCGATGCAGACGGCACAGGACCGCACTTTGTGGCGTAACATGAGAGAGGCCTAGGTCCAGCAGTGGACGGCGATAGGCTGAAATGATGATGATGATATATATTCATCAATGTAACTGATTAGATTAAGTAAAATTATTTTAATATGGAATTAAATTTATTCCGGACCTTCTAACATAAAGTTGCTATAGAATTTCAACGAAGTGCGCAAGTTGGATAGTTTATTTTAAGTTTTGCGTAGAACAAATTACGATGCTTAAATTAATTGCTGTGTTTCTAAGGTTTTTGGGATGTAATTTGACAAGATACTTTAAGTTGAAATCACAGTTGTGTAACTTAGTAAATGTAACAGGATCATAAATAAGTTTCTAAATTATTCCCTTCGTGAGAATTTAAACTGGGCCGGATAAAAAATGCGATTATTTAGTAGAAAAAGTGTTATAAACTTTTATTCTTTGTAGAAAATTTATAATTTGGATGTTTAAATATATAATTATCATCATCATCGCTGCTCACATACGTCCCACTGTTGGGCTCGGGCGTCCTTCACAATAGGAGAGAATTTGACCTACTATACCATGCTGGTCAGACATGGTGGTGTAGGATTTCATTTCGAGTTTTCCTTCTCTTAATAGATACATTTAAAGTTTATGTCATACATATAATAGATACCTTTAAAGTTTGACTGCACAGATAGCGTAGTGGTTAAGATACCGACCTACTGTGCCAGTATCCTGGGTTCGAATCCCATGCAAGACAATACTTTGTGCGATCCAATAATTGTTGTTCTGCATCTGGATGTAATTTTGATGATTGATGTTGTCGATTAATTATATATTTAGATATAGATATTATTTTAGATATAGATTTAGACATAGATTTAGATATAGATTTAGAAATAGATTTAGATATAGATATCGAATCCCACGCAACACAAGGATTAGTTTATTTTTTTTATTTATTTTTTATGAGTGGGTTATGAAAAGCGCACACGCCGTCCATTCCGTCCAGGGCGACGAAAGAACGGCGCGCGGGCCTATAACCCACTCATACTCAAGTCGCCTTCGGCATTGGGCCGACCACCAGTGCCGAGTTCCTTGTCCTCAGTGGTCGCCCCGACGGAATACCCTATCGGGTACTCTCACCTCTAGAAGTCCCTGTCCCGGGACGTCGGTTGACGTCGCGCGGTCAGCATCGCTACGGGTGACGGACTAAAGTCTCCGGTCCGATCACTTGCGGACTCGGCTGAAGGATTATTTCCTTAGTCGGTGCTGTCGTTAAAAAAAAATGCTAAGCGATTGCACTTCGGGATTTGTGTCAGTTTGCTTTATACAGAACATTCGGGCTCATACTCATCTTATATCTTTAAACGAGCAATTCTTGTATATATATATATATATATATATATATATTCAGGATCTCGGAAACGGCTCCAACGATTTTGATGATACTTGGCATACTAGAGGTTTCTAGGGAAAAAAATCGATCTAGCTAGGTTTTATTTATAGAAAATGTTATTTTGTCGGTGTTTTTAGCAAAACAATACAATGACATTAAATTTTAAAAGATTATGAATTCAAATTTCGCTGTCAACGTAATGAGTTACGATAGCTTAGTTGGGAAGTCGCTCAGTTTTCTTTTAGTAGGTATTGTTTTCACCACTCCCTATCTTACCCGTGGATGTCGTACAATATGACTATGGGATATAAAATGCACATAACATCTGTGCAAGAGAAGGAAAACTCGATACAAAACCCTATATCCAACATGTCTGACCAGCATGGTATAGTAGATCAAATTCCCTGCCCTTGTGGAGGAGGCCTAAGCCCAACAGTGGGACGTATGTGGGCTGCGATGATGATGATGATTAATATATATCTAAATAAATACAACAAAAATATTCCGAGCGAAGCTCGGTCAACCCGATATTTATGAATAATATGGTAGGCTAAACTTTTGCTATTTAGATCACTACACCTGCAATCCCTGGTGTAACGACAGCCATCTCATCTTAGACAGTCTGCAATTTACGTGTGGGATAATATCCTATACGGACCTTGTAGCAACTCAAGAAATGTTCTATGCGATCAGGCATTTCTGGCATATCTACTATAGCAATCAATCTTAAAGCTCACATACAGGTCTCTTAAACTCTGTAATATTCGTGGTGCTGTACGGCTGGGCTTCATGTAGCTGTAGTTAATTTTGTTCCATGTTTCCCGCATTGATATTTTCGGTATATAATTGTAATCAGCAATATCTTATAACTTTAAAGGAGCAATCCTTGTATCTCATATATAAATTCCTTGTGTACGTGTGTATATCACTAAACTCCTCCTAAACGGTTGAAGCGATGTCAACGAAATGTTTTGTGTGTATTTAAGGGGATTTGAGGATGGTTTAGATTCATACTTGGACCCAGTAGGTGGCGCTGTTCGGGCAAGACAATTAAAATACAAATCATTTATTATGTATAAACCCCGCGGGGGCACTTACATATTGTAATTTTTTTACATTTTTCTTAAAGTTATTATTACCGCCGGATCGGAACGCGACCGCACTGAGAAGATCCGGCAAGAAACTCCAATGTGATGCCATTCGAAATATTATATAATATAGTTCACAAATATAATAATAATCACAAATGTAATGAGAAAGCTATGGTTGGACCAGATCCCGGAAGCGGCACCCGATCAAGAGTTAACTACTAGAGCAGCCATCACTCCCCTCAACCATAATGGAGGGAAGGGAGTGACCCGCTCCTTATAGCTACCGCAATAACAAAGTTGAGAACGAGTTTACCGATTTCGTCTATCCACTTTTTTAAGTTTTTTAATATTTAAATAAAATAATTTTTAACAAAAACTAAACAGACTTCAAACAGTTAACTAAAAAGCAAAAAATAAATTTACTTCGCACAAAGTCATATGTATTTTAATTTAATTAAATAGAAATGAATAAATATTTATTTTATAATTTTGAAGTCGGTGCCAAGTAAATGCTACAACTTTATATGACTTTGTGCGAAGTAAATTTATTTTTTACTTTTTTTTTTTTTTAGTTCACTGTTTGAAGTTGGTTTAGTTTTTGTTAAAAATTATTTTATTTTACGATTTTAAGTGATGGGTAGACCGAGCAAGCAGGATTCTTCTCGAATGAGGAGACGTCGTTTACTTGAGACAGAAAATGATAGACGAAAACGATTAGACAAAATTAAAAAAAAAGCTAATAAGAAGAGAATAAATGAAACCCCAGAGGAGCCCAAAAATAGATTGTCGGCTATGAGAGCTTATATATCAAATAGATTAACTAACGAAAGTCAAGAAGATCGTGACCATCGTTATCCTTTCTTTGATTCGTGAGCGATTATCAAATGAAACCGAAGAAACCCGTGTTCACCAGTTGAGTTTGATTTATTAAATGCTGTAAATCATTGAGGAATACCCCCAATTGTCTATGGACTCCATCATCCGATCTACTGCAGACTTTCATTATAATCCATATGGGTGCAAAGTTCGCATTAATATAAATGAATTAAGTCCAAACACGAGGTAGCTACTTTAAACCGTTGAGAAGTTCCCTAAACTGTCTTCGTCTTCATCATCAGACCCCTAATGACAGTCCCAACCCATCTAGATGTAAAGTTCTTGTCAATACAGATTAATCAAGCTCAAGCATAAGGTAGCTGCAGTGAATCGTTGAGGAGTTTCCTGGAGCGTCACTGCTCCATCATGAGATCTACTCCAGACCTTTATTAAATTGTAGTGCTTTAAAGAAATACTTAATGAAAAAACTTACAAACGCAGTAGTCCGCCCCTACGATGTTGGAAAGTTCCCCTTGATTTCTCTGGTCTGCCATCATCAAACTCTGATTTCCTTATCATGGAACCAACTTTTAAATATCTTCTTTTCAACAAAAAATGAATCTTCAAAATCTTTTCTTAAACGAGAAAGTTATCCGCAAACAAACATAACAAAAGCATATATACAGTCGAATTGAGAAACCTCCTCCTTTTTTTTTAAAGTCGGTTAACAAGTATCACTTTAGCCCTACATACTACTACCCAGTTTCTATCGACCAATTGCAGTACTATCCACTAACTCCTAACCGTTAAGGAGATCTTTAGCTTCACCATCAGCACAGCAGCATCAGATGTTGATTCAAGCATACCTCACAAGCAACATGTTAACCCTACATACTACTAAATAGTTTCCATCGACCAATTGCAGTACTGTCTGCTAACTCCTAACCGTTAAAGAGTTCTGTAACTTCATCATCAGCACAGCAGCATCAGATGTTGACACTCTGAAGCATATACCTGAATAATACATGACTATTACGTAACAACAATACCGTACGAGCAAACAATTTTCGGTGGTTGCCCTCGATTTCTCCTGGATCCCATCATTAGACCCTGACCTGGTGAAAATGGAACCACCTCAGAAGTGAACTCTATCTAACAAAATAATTTTTTTTTTAAATCCGTCTATAATTGACGGAAATATCGGTGAAAATACATAAAAGAAAAAAAATTAAACATACAGACGAGTTGAGAACCTCCTCCTTTTTTGAAGTCGGTTAAAAAGGCCTTTACGAAAAAAAAGAATTAGAAATTTTAAGAAAAATTAAAGTTTATATTTACTTTTCTAATGTAGGTAATCTGTTTTCGACTATATAAAATTTCTATCTTTTTATATATGTAGATCTTCTGTTCGTGTGTTTGTTGAACTCCTTCTAAACGGCTGGACCAATTTTGATGATTTTTATGTGGCCCTTCTGATGGATATGAATCCTCATATCCATCGGAATAACCCTTCGGAAAATCCAAACCGGTTCGGTTAAATTAATAATCCAGTTTAGATTAACAATTGGAACCGGTAGGTGGCGCTGCCATCAATTTTAAGGAGAATTCCATTTTCTATTTTTTTTACAGATTTGAACAGAACAATACGTCTGTTTGGTCAGCTAGTATATATATATATATATATACAGGATGTATCAGGTTATGGAACAACTGTTCGAGTATGTTGTAGTTTAATGGTCATAGATCATAATTAGAATGTACATTACACAAAAAACAATATAACATAAAAGTTATAGTGATTTCAAAAAAATGTGTTTAAGAGTCTATGCCTTAAATGTTACGTATTATGTAGGCATGTACAGACAGATTACATGTAGGTATGTAAAGCTTCGACAGTATAATTTCATTCATTAATACCTAGAATTACGCAAACGCTTCAATGACATGTAGGTACAACGGCAAGCGGTCAACGCTCATAGGCCGATCAGCTGTTTTAAAGCGAAGTTTGTTTTGATTATGTGAACGTAATCATTGATTTCTTCAATTCCTAATGAATATTTAACAAAGTATAAGTAATATGTTGCGTATTAAGTATCATTGACTTTATACATTTCAATCAGATTTATACGAAAAAGCGATGACAAAATTGCAAACTTTACATGTCTCTAATTTCTAAACGAATCAATATTTTTCGTTCAAATTTTTTATATGGGTTGCTACCACCATTGCCTAGCCCCCTTTTGACCAGTTGCCCCATAACCTGATACACCCTGTATATATATTAGATTTTCATGAAATTAAGTATACAAGATGTACACTTAGCCGTCACCGTCAAGAGTGACAATAGTTCAGTTGGGAAGTTGTTCAGTCGCATTCAAACAGCCTGAGATTGGATCTCAGTGTTATTATTATTCTGTTTTTGTAATATTTGATATTTTTTTCATTATTAAATCATTTTTATTTTTAATTAATATATACTTATCTAAAAAAAAACCCACCCAGATATTTTTAATTAAATATTCGTTCAATATTGCGCTTTACACGTAAAAGTAAGTGAAGTAAAAAAAGTCTGCATTAAAGTAGTTGAGCTGCTACAAAAGTCAAAGGGAAACTCAACTACTATTGACATATTCGATTGAGTTCATTTTGTAGAACATGCCATTTCAGCCTTTGAGGTCGGCTTTCAAAAAAGTTATACGTTACGCTACGCTACTTAATTATGTTTTTCTTTTTAACAAATAAGGTATTCAAATTACGAACTAATATTATAAATGCGAAAGTAAGTTTGTTTGTTTGTTACACTTTCATGCCTGAACCACCGAACCGATTGCAAAAATTCTTTCACTAATTAGACCAGGGCCGAAACCTTCAAAAATTTTAAAAAGTGAAAAAAAAAAATAGTAGGATGAAACCCATTAGAAAAGGAGGAGAATATGATAAAAATGAAAGGAAAAATAAATTACGGGCGATCCGAGGTCGGGAAGTGGGAGGGGGTGAGTTTCTAAGGGTAAAAAAATGGTTTATCTCGATTTCCGGCAAACCTACAAGTCCTATGGAAAAAAGTTAAATGGCAAAGTTGTAGGTAATAAAATGATCTACAACTTTTGTATTTACAATTTTTCACATAATCTCAAAATTTCGGTGAAACATTCAAATAACCAAGTTTTTGGTTTGTTATCTTTTTCAAAGAAAAAAAAAAAATTCGACGAAATTTGGTGAAAACTCACCTTATTATGTCCCAAATACACTGTAATTTATTTGATTTAAAATATTTATTTTTTCGCCTTATTTTAACTTATTGTTAGTATCAAAAAAGCACCCTAATTTTCAATCGAAAATTCTCGCGTCAAAATATCAGCTTTTATCCAAAAATCGGGGGGCTTTTTATTCGTTGAAATCCTCAACTTTTTGATGGTGTAAAATATATATATATATATTCCCTCCCCGCCTCAGCTCGGTGCAGTGTGAAGTTGATTCGTGTGCGGATTAAAAATTAGTTTTGTCCTTTTAAGGATACTATTGGGCTCGTGCAGTGTTTCCAATTGTGTTTAGTTCGTGTTTACGTGAATTACGATAAGTATTGTTCTTGTTTATACTTAAATACAGCTGAACTCGGTAAGTTTTTTATTTTCTTAAGTAGTAGGTAGATTTAAAATTATTATTGAGTTAGGCATTTAAGTTTTATTTACTTCGATTATTTTACATATTTTTAATTCTGAAATGCCGAAATGTTATAACGATAACGAACCGCCTGATCGTGGCGCCGATGTATTTCGTTTAAGTCAACTAACACCACGCTCGCCACCGGCCGGTACCAGCAGACGTGCCCTTTACAATGAGCCGTCTCCAGCTTACGTTACACCCGAGATGAAACCTTTACCCGTACCTAGTGCGATTAATTCGTCACCATTAAGTGTCAGCGACGGCGGACAACCTAATTATTGTGAACTAGTTTCAGAGGCCTCCACATTTCTGTCAAAAATAAACGAACTTGTCAATGACCAGGGTTCACGTATGAATAACGCGAATAAAACGGCAATAATGGACTACACTTAACGCATTACTGCCATCGTATCATTACTAGCGTTAAAATCATCTTGCAATGAGACGAAACTAGCAAATATTGAACGGGAAATAAACCAAACTCAAGCTACACGGCCTTTAACCGATATTAAGAAACCATCGTACGCCGATAAATTAAAATTATCCAATGTCGTGCCACAAGTGGACGTACGTTCGTCACGCGCTCCCTGTGTAATCGCATATCCTACGGCCGAGCGTTCAGCTGACTACGCGTCGTCTTCAGCTACCAAACAGGCGTTACTGAAGGCAATTAAACCTATGGACGATGGTTTTCAAATTGTAGGCGTTAAAAAAGCCGCGAAATCGGGTGTCGTCCTTCGCGTCACAAATGAGAGGCAAATTAAAAAGTTAGAATCTGTCGATGCCATTAAAGCCGCGGGCTTACGTTTAGAAAAACTGAAAGGTAGACGACCGCGCTTACTAATCAAGGACGTTCCCATTTCTATGGAAGACAACGCGTTCCTTGTGGCACTTTACCGTCAAAATATCAAAGACGAAATGTCCCTTAAGGAAGACGATTTTATTAAAGCTACGAAAATTATTTGCAACCGAAAATTACAAAACGGGCGTAAATGGGTCGGTATCGAACTCGATCCCGAAGTGCGTGTTCATTTGCTAAACACCAAGGAAAAAATATTTATAGACTGGGCCAGCTGCCGCTTCTACGATGATTTGGAAGTAGTACGCTGCTCAAACTGTCAGGTACACGGACATGTCGCGAAATATTGTACGGAAAAAACACCTACGTGTGGTCACTGCACAGAAGGACATATTACGAAGTCCTGCCCAAATAAGGACAATCAAGATTTTAAACCTAAATGTGCGTCTTGTAAACGTTTTAAAAAACCGTATGATCGTCCTTGTGGCGCGTCAGATTGCCCCACTTACAAACTGAAGCTAGAACAACTGGTGCTCAATACTAACTATTAGAAATGGATAGTTTGAATATTGGGCAATTAAACCTCCATAATGATAGGGTTGCGACTTCAGAGTTAGATCGTATAGTTACGGAATATAATCTAGATATCGTGCTTGTACAAGAACAATACCAGAGTAGTCGCTTACGTAATAGGGTTGTACAATTGGACAACAAAGCACGAGCCGGCATTTATGTTGCAAGTTCCAAATTTACAGTGACGTCACTACAAAATCTCATGACGTCACACTGTGCTGTCGCAGAGGTCACATCCCCATCCTGTAGGGTATACATTGTGAGCTGTTATTTTCAATATTCAGACACCGTTAGTCCACACTTACACCATCTTCGTCATGTCTTGCGGTCTCTTACGGGCCGTAAAACAATTATAGGAGCTGACGTGAATGCGTCATCTACTCTCTGGTATGGCAAATTTAGATACACCGATACGGACCGACGGTGTGCTATAGAAGATTTCATCGCTGAGATGAATCTGTCCATCCACAATACACCCGATGCACCACCAACTTTTTGCAGCCCTTTGGGCGAATCTTCTATTGACGTCACGCTTTCAAGTGCAGACGTCCGTTTGAATAGGTGGCGCGTTCTCCCGGACGCATCATGTAGTGATCATCGCCTGATCGTGTATGAATTTGGATCGAGACTGTTGCAGGCTCCTCCCAGACAAAGTTATAATTTTAGATACAAATCTAAAGGCGCAAACTGGGAATTTTTCAGTTCTCTCTTTTCTTCGTGTGCCAGGGATTTCACTCGTAGACAATTAACCGCAGAAGAAGGCGCTGAACTAATGTCACATTCTCTTATATACTGTGCTGATATAGCCCTAGGCCGAACATCCCTGCCTAATACTAAGAGATGTGACTGGTGGAACAATCACCTAGTGGAACTCCGCAAACGCTTTCGAAGGGCGCGCAGGAAGCATAATAAACTTAAAAAGTCACCTAACGTAGGAAGGGCCTTTGATGAATCTCTATCTGTACTGAAAGCTGCCAGCTCTCGCTACCGGATTGCAGTAGAAAAATCGAAAGACGCTTTATTAAATAAGATTGTGGAAAGATTAGAAAGTGAAGGTCCATGGTCTCCACTATATCACGAGTTTAAAGCGAATCGATCAGTCGACTTAGCGTACATACAAAACATTAAAGTGAACGGTAAACACACTACGGGTATTGAGGAGACCACGGAAGTTTTATTAAATACGTTAATCCCAGACGATGACATCTCAGTCGACAGCGAACATCATAAACAAATACGTGCATGGGCCGCCGAGCCACCTCTCTCGCCTATGTCTGACCTTCCATCTCTTGCCGAGTTTATGAATACCGTTAGAACTCTTCCCCTCAACAAGGCTGCTGGCGAAGATAAAATATCAAATAAAATGATCAAAGAAACTAGTCGAGCATCGGGCGACTCAATGTTAATAATTTTTAATCGTTGCATAACTGAAGGCATTTTTCCTCGTATATGGCGGCGCGGTTATATACGTATAATTCCTAAAGGCGGTGATAAGCCACCAGACGACCCGAAGTCATATCGACCAATCACCTTACTGCCTTCATTAGGCAAGCTCTTAGAACGTCTCATTGTTCCTCGTTTATTGCCGGGTGGACCAACGTTCAATCATAAACAATTCGGCTTCACTCACGGCAAATCAACTATCGACGCGGCCGTTGCGGTAAGACGTGTCATTAGCGCATCCGTTTTTAAATACGTACTGGGTGTCTTCCTGGATATCTCAGGTGCTTTCGATAACGCCTGGTGGCCAATGCTACTTCTTAAATTAAAGGCTCGTGGTTGCTATAGAAATATCTACCAAATCATACAGTCGTACTTTTTAAATGGCTCGACTAAATTGAAACTTGGTCACCATGCTGTGTCGAAACCACTGACGATGGGCTGCCCTCAAGGTTCGGTATTAAGTCCATATCTATGGAATTTAGGTTTTGACGATTTTCTCGAGTTACCTCTACCGAAAAATTGTCTACTGATCGGCTATGCAGACGACGGACTTTTACTTATACAATCGAACACAAGGGATGGTTTAGAGAAATTAGCGGAAACATGCCTCAATGATATATTCGATTGGGGTACACGAAACCGCCTTGCCTTCGCACCACAAAAAACATATCATCTTTTATTAAAAGGACATTTACAATCAGCGCCGCGTATAAAATTCAATAATATGACTGTCAAAAAGAAAGAATCAGTTTGCTATCTTGGCCTAGTCTTAGAAAAAAATTTTTCATTTATTGAACATATTAAAACTGTAGGCGAAAAAGCGAAACGGAATTTCTACGCGCTTACTAGAATATCCACATCTACTTGGGGCCTTCGTTTTAATACACTTAAAACCATATACATGGCCACATATTTGGGGTGTATTTGTTACGCTGCACCTGTATGGGCCGATAGGGCCACCATAGGGGCGGCTCGCCTTAAATTACTACAGAGCCAACGATTGGCCCTAATATTCTTATGTAAAGCCTATAGAACGGTTAGTACCGAGGCCTTACCAGTACTCGCGGGTGTACTTCCGGTTGATTTGGAGATTCAGAGACGAGCGTCAATGTATTACACCACAAAGGAAACTATGAATACAGATTTCCTTCTACCGCGCGACCGAAATAAAATTGCTAGATTGTTTGCACCACAATCCATTGTTTATGAGGAACTTTTAACTGAATGGCAAGAAAGATGGGATTCATCATCGAAAGGTCGTCATCTTTATCTATTTTTTCCATGCATCCGGGAGCGCCTGGAGAAGGTGTGGTTGGAGGTTGACCACTTCGTGGCCCAATTTTTAACTGGCCATGGCAACTTTAAAAGTAAATTATTTTCTTTTAAACTCGTACCATCACCATTATGTCAATGTTCCACATCTGACCACGAGTATGAACAATCAGCACATCACATTCTCTGGGAGTGCGATCTCTGGCGAAACGAGCGTAACCTTATGTTAAACAGTTTGCAAGTCACCTGTGGGGTAGTATACTATACGGACCTTGTAGCAACTCGAGAAAATTTCCGTGCGTTCATGCGTTTCTGCCATACCTACTGTAGCAATCAATCTTAACGCTCACATATAGGCCCCGTTAAGCTCTTCCGTATCCGTGGTGCCTAACTGCTGCGCTATCGTAGCTGTACTCCTGTTTACTTAGTGGCTGACTAGTCATTTTGTTTTCCTGTCTCCCGCTTTGCCTGGGAGGGAAGTGGAATCTCTCTTTCCAACTCCTCCTCTTTAATCTTTTCTAATTAAATTTGTTGCGGGTCCCAAGACAATTAAAATCATATCCCGGGACTGCCTGAGGGTCAAACCTCGGTGTCATTTATGGAGACCATTGTGGATCCTGGCTTACAGGAGTTACAATGGTGGGAATGTGTGGTGGGATTAGTCCCAAAAAAAAAAAAAATATATATATATATATATATATATATTTTACTATAGTAAATGTTCTCAGAAAATGCAAAAAATTGACAAAAACTCGAATTCAATTTGTTTTTAATCATTATGTACAATTTCGTCAAAAAAATGTGATTGCTGCAATTTTTCTCAGTTTTTCGAATACTGGCTAACGGCTTTTACAGCTGCTACGAAATAGCAGGTATGTAATAAGGCCTAGACTCTCCTAGGTCCGTCCCAACTTCTCTATGAAATATCTTACAATGGGCTAAGTTTTTGCATTTTCTGAGAACATTTACTATAGTAATGTATATTTTTTTTACATCATCAAAAAGTTGAGATATCAACGAATAAAAAGCCCCTCGATTTTTTGACGTGAGAATTTTCGATTGAAAATTAGGGTGCTTTTTTGATATTAAGTTAAAATAAGGCGAAAAAATAAACATTTAAATCAAATAAACTACAGTGTATTTGGGACATAATAAGGTGAGTTTTCACCAAATTTTGTGGATTTTTTTTTTTTTGAAAAAGAACAAACCAGAAACTTGGTTATTTGAATTTTTCACCTAAATTTTGAGGTTATTTGAAAAAATTGTAAATACAAAAGTTGTAGATCATTTTATTACCTACAACTTTGCCATTTAACTTTTTTACATAGGACTTGTAGTTTTGGCGGAAATCGATATAAATCATTTTTTACCCTTAAAACTCACCCCCTCCCACTTCCCGAACTCGGATCGCCCGTAATTTATTTTTCCTTTCATTTTTATCATATTCTCCTCCTTTTCTAATGGGTTTCATCCTACTGCTATTTTTTTGGTTTCAAAATTTGTCGTCCCTGGTCTAAATGGAAAGCTATAATATCAGGGAGTAATAGGCTATATTTTATCTCGGTATTCCCACGGGAACAGGTACTACGCGGATAAGGCGACTGAAACCGAAACGAAGCGAGGGCGGGTTGCTAGTACAAGATAACATCGAAATAGAAGGATGTCTGTATATACCTGCTTGATATTTGTGGTCATTCTGGCATTATTCTCACATTAGTGAGGTAGGATTACATCTAGTAGTGATCGGCGAAAGGCTAAATGATAAAACCCATTGAATAGGTCTTGTTTTAATTCGTTATAATTTTGCTAATCTTAATTGAAATTGATATCATTAAAACGATAATTTAATTAATCATTTCAGCCCATATACGTCACACTATTGGGCTCGGGCCTCCCACACTATGGAAGGTAAATTGACCTACTATACGCTACTACGCTGGTCAGATGCTTTAGCATAAGGATTTGTTTCAAGCTTTCTTTCTCTTGCGTATAATTGAATGCATATTATATCTCTCAGTCGTCTTTTACGATACCCACTTACAAGAGAGGCGGAGGTGAATTGTATTCCTACTCCGTCACCACACGGAGAAACTAAATTATTTAATTATTTTTTATTATTATACTTTGTGCTATTTATAGCCATATCATTAAGTAATCATCAAAGAAAAACAAAGCAACAGGAAAGAATATTTAATACAGAAGCCAAAACTAATCTTCAATCAGATAGATACTTCTCAACATCTGTATAGCAACTAATTTCGGACCTCCAACATACCCTCTTTCTAACAATACGATCAGTTGCTGAAGAGTTTGACGAAAGTCCGCCAAGGAAACTTTTGTATTACTGTATAGTGGCGGCTACGAATACAATTAGAACTTACACTGCTAGTGGCTATCGTAAAATATAGCTAAGAGAGCGTTATATCGAATCTGAACCAACTTCATCAAATGCCGTTTAGTCAACGACTTTCCTAAGAATTGCTATAATTTTAGGAATATATCATCATCGCAGCCCCCATACGTCCCACTGTTGGACTCGGACCTCACAATGGGAGGGAATTTCAACTACTGTACGACCATGCTGGTCAGACATGTTGGTATAGGGTTTCATTTGGAGTTTTCGTTCTATTGCACAGATCTTATGTATATATTATATCTCTTAGCCGACTTTTACGACATCCATGGGCGAGTGGTGAATTTTTATGGATAACGGGTGTAGAATATAATGTTATTTACTCTACACCCAGAGGAACTTATATAAATTGGTAAAGAGACGACTAGCAGAATGGATTGCAGTACTCTTCTGAAAAGCATTATAACGTTAACCGCGATTGCTAACCTACTTGTCAAGAGTTGTAATTAATGTATTGATTCGATCTGAGGTGGCCTATGTCCAACTGTATCTATTCGTAAACAATTTCAAGGATTAAATAATTAATCATTTTTCTCACTAACTACTGCTGGTAGACGGGATTAGTCTGTCATTCGCAGTGCAGGCGTCCGTGTAAGCGAGACACCTTGGCTATAGAGCGTTAGGATATCAGGAATGTAATTGAGAGGGTAAGTAGGAGGTGTAAATAAGGTACGGTAGTAACTTGAACGCTTAGGCAAGTAACGTAGGAATGTAAGCTAGAATCCGTTCTCCAACCCAACATTTTTAATACTGAAAAATGATGATTATTTAAATGGCGACTCTATTTAAGGATGCGAAACGTTTTTCTTTGTGAAATTATTGTTACTAAATTATGTTGCGTGTGTAACATATATACACTAAAATTCACTATACACTAAAATTCGTATTCAATACCACAATATTTTTTCAGCAATTTTATGGCATGTATACAATACACTTTATTCAATATCGCGTTCGCGTTATAATCGCGTTTTTCGTGTGTTGAGGGAGTAAAAATACAAATAACCGTCCCCTTTTTTTTTTTTTTTTTTGTGGGTGGGCTGCGGTCGGCGCGCCTCCGCACCACTCCGTCCGGGGCGACAGAGGGGCTTAAGCACGCAACTCCCGCGACCCACCCAAAAACCACGTCGCCTTCGTCGTTGGGCCGACCACTGGAGCAGCGTTAACTTGTCGTCAGTGGTCGGCCCGACGGAATACCCCCTACTTGGGGTACCCTCCCATCGACCGACGTCCCCTCCTCGGGGAGGACATCGGTCTTTCCTCACGCGGTCGGCCTCTCGGCGGGTGACGGACTAATCCCCGGTCACGTCACCCGCGGCCTCGGCTAGGGCGGCATGAGGCGCAGGTAGTTGCGCCTGCGCCGCCCCATTCGCCGGCGGCGGATCTCCTCATCGAGGCTGCGCTCCTCGCACAGGCGATCCGCCGCCTCAGGCTGCGCTCCTCGCACAGGCGATCCGCCGCCTCCCTCGCACAGACGATCCGCCGCCTCAAATAACCGTCCCCTGTGTAGCCCGTGTGTGTGTGTCAAAAAGACAACTAAGGGATATAATATGGATATAATATCGATGCAAGAGAAGTAAAACTGGACATAAAACCCTATATCAACACATCCGACCAGCTCGGAATGAAACCCTATCAACATGTCAGACCAGCGTAGTATCATCATCATCACTTCATATACGTCCCACTGTTGGACACGAGCCTTCTCCATAATAGGAGGGAAATTGACCTTACTATACCATGCTGGTCAGACTTTTACGCCACCCACGGGTAATAGTTGGTGAATTTTATTCTTGCTTCGTTACCACATGGAAAAGCGTAGTATAGTAGGTCAATTTCCCTCCTACTGTTATGGAGGCTGGAGCCCAGCAGTGGGACGTTTATAAGCCAAGACGACGAATAGTCGTATCAAAAATCATTTATAGGTAGCTAAACTCGTCGCTGTAATAGATATGGTTACACTGTTGATGGAATCTTTTTATTTTTGCAGACAGCTACCGCTCATAAACCTTTGATAGTATATTGCCTGCCGTGAGCAAAGTGTGAAAGCATACAATGAGATTCGTTGATATCAAAAGCCTCAGCAAAACCCACCCACAAACACCCCAGAAAAATACGCTTACGACTCTCTCGCCCACTGAACGAACCGCAATAACAAATTAATACTACTAAGATGTCGATTTTCTGCGAGAGTGTGGTACTACCCTAGGTGGACTGGCCCGCGGCTTTAGACAGACAACTTTTAACAGAGTGGTCCTGCCAAATAAATCTTCTAAGAATTTGATAGAAAACGTGAATATATGCAAAGATACATAATATTATTTACTTTGTTAGATAATCACGACCCACAGGAATAATTGTGTCAGATTTTTTTTTTCTTTGTTGTGTGTGTAGCTGTTGGCCGCAGATGACCTTGACAGCTTAACGCGGTCAATGGGCGAGCGGAAGGCTCTCAACTCGGTAAGTTAAGCGAACATCGCCCGAGGGCTCCCCCTGCGGGGAACGGACCTCGGCTCGGGGCGTCGCTGAAAGCAAAGTGGGCGTGGCCACGTTTAGGCTAATGACTTTTACGCGGCACGGTTTTCGACCTCGACGGCGAGGCCGATACCGCGGAGTTTTTTGTGTTATCGCTGCGCGAGCTGTGTAGGCCCTTTCTTGGGCGATCGCAATAGCGTCATCCTCTTCTTCAAGAAGATGACGACGACGTCGGACCGCGGATATTTTTGAGGAGACGTAGTTTACCGCCCCAATCACTAGTGGATTGGGGTGAGTTGTGGCAGAGTCAAAATAGCGCTGGGAGAAACGCTTCATGTACTGCCTGATGGTCGGCAATTCGAGGTCGATGTGTAGATCGACATTACGATCGAACCACGGTGCTCCCGTTGCCCGTCGCATGAATTTATTAACAATTGTGTCAGAGATAATTCTCTTATTATATACCTAATAGAAACCAGAGTATAAGTGAAATAAGACAAGATTTAAAAAAAGTTTCTTAATTCATAATTTTTTATCATTAGTACTATTGCTATTTTTCTTATAGGTTCACTTCATTGGTTTTTAGTTAGAAAATATGGTTTATTTAATTTTTTATTATGAGTGTTTTATAAAACTACTTTACGGATTTTATCGCGTTTGTATTTGATTTTTGATTTTATTTAAAATACTCGCGTAAACATCAGAAATCATTATAGTGTTTTATAAATTCTAGTCGCTAATTTTTACCCATTACTTACATCTTACTTATATTATAAATTATTTTTCTATTTAACTACTTATCTTAGATTTTACTTAGGTACCTTCTAATTACTTGTACTCGTTATTTTATTTATTACATAATTAATACTTTTCTTTTTAATTCTAACATTAATTCACGCATAGTAATATATTCCTTAATGTTGTGCACGTCTGTAATTGATGTAAACACTAGTTTTAAGCCACTGGAATGTTTTTAGCATATGTTTGTGTTTATGTCGTAGGTGAGCCTTATATAAATAAATAAATATAAATATAAATAAATAAGACATAGGTACCCAACGATCATACGACAAAAGTAAAAAGTTCATCAACGCGAGTTTAAAAATATGAATTCATAAAATAATAACATTTACAATATAAATTATCATCATTATCTTCACTCATTTACGTCCTGCTGTTGGACTTCTCTAGAATAGAAGGAAAATTGAACTACTATACCATTAGACATGTTGGTATAGGGTTCTAATTTGATTTTTCTTTCTCTTGCACAAATATTATATGGGTATTTTAAGTCCTTAGTCGTCTTTTACGACCCCCACGGGCAAAATAGAGAGTGGTGAATTGTATTTTTACTCTATCGCTAATTTTATTTTAATTGATCATCATTTCTATTGTAATGTATGTTCACTTAGTCGAACAAGAGCCAGCTTTATTCAAACGAGAGCTATATAGCCGAGAGTTATGGATTGGTTACGTTGAATATCCACAAAATAAATGGAATCGTGACCCTACAGAGATTTCCTTTCAATAATTATAAGATTAAACCTGAAGGAGCTGCCCATTATCATCATCATTTCAGCTCATAAACGTCCCACTGTTGGGCTTGAGCGTCCTCCACGATAGGAGGGAAATTGACCTTACTTTACCATGCTGGTCATACAGGTTGATATAGGGTTTTATTTCGAGTTTACCTTCTCTTGCATAGATGTTATATGCGTATTGTATCCCTTAGATGGTTTTTACGAGATCCATTCATCCAGCTACCCATAACCAGTCTGTATTAAAATAATTACTCTTTACCCACCTGACTAGCATGGGGTAATGGGCCTATATTGCCATCTTCGCAGGCAGACTTGTGGTGAACTGTGGAACAAATGAACCTGGGAGAAAAATTCTATGGTGAAATTAAGGTGTGTATACCTTATCAAGTAAATAAAGGCGAGGCAAAAATGTAATAAGTCAAATATTATCACGTCTTCCGCTTTACTTTATTAATTTTCTTATCCGATACGAATGGAACAGTTTCATATAATGTTTTCCGTCTATTAATTATACAACACGTCGTTCGAGTCATTTCCGTGAGAAAAACATGTTATGATATTGACAGTGACAAATGACACGGTTTTATTGTGAGATAGATGTCCATCTTCTGTAGGAAAATATTATTTTTGTGGTTGTCTTAATGATTGCTTGCCAGTATGAGGTTTAAATGTGTCTTGAAGGTTTTTAGACGTGTTATTTTTTATTTTTCATAGTGGTAGGACCATATTGTTGGCAGTTGTCTGTCTAAACTTCTTGGTAGTCAGTCAGTCAGTGTTTTGGGGTAGTACTACACTATTGCAGAAAATTGACGCTTGATAGTATTTGCATGTGGATTTTGGTAATGCCTTTAGTATCACCGAACGTTATTGCACGGATTCACGTACCCTTCACTTTGTTCATGGTAGCCAGCGGCCTAGTAAAGGTCCATGAGCGGCAGCATTACTTATCATCAGGTATATTGTTTGTTCGTTTGCCACCGTTGCAATAAAAAAAAAAGACTTGTATAATACTTCAAAGTATGGATAAAAGTATATATTTTGGTGTGGGTATATCAGGGGTTAAAGTATGAAATTGCCGTTGCATACTGATAAATTAAAACCATTTTTTTTGTTCATAAAACAGATTTCTTTAATCAAATTATTTACCCTCGTTATCTATATATTTCTGCCATCTAATTGGAAGATCATTTAAACCTTTGCAATAGAACTCTGAAGTTCTGGACTCCACAAACTGTGTGAAGGTATTTTGTATTGTTTCCTCGGCAGTATTCTATTTCCGTGCATAAAATTGTCCAAATTGCGGAAAAAAGGATAGTCAGTTGGGCTTTCTCGTGGTTCATTCTTCAAGTCACAGTTTCTACTATGAAAGCGGTTAAACTAAAAACGCACGGTGCGTTCATTAGCCGTATTCTATCCAAACACAATATTGACATTACGAGCCGTTTCTGCTGCGTTAGTCCCACCTTGGAACTCGTATTCGAAATTTACTCTGATTTTCGCCTTATCCAAGTTCACTTCGCTTTCAATCGCTTTACCCGCGTAGTTCCCATTCCCGCGGGACTACCGGCATAAAATATAGCCTATGTTACTTCCTGATATTATAGCTTTCCATTGGTGAAAGAATTTATAAAATCGGTTCGGTGGTTTAAGCGTAAAAGCGTAACAAACAAACAAATAAATAAAAAAATTTACCTTCGTATTTATAATATTAGTGAGGATTAAGGATTTTTTTTTAGTTTTCTTCAACAATCGAGTGACAATTACATTATTAGCAAGTAATATAGGCTTCATTTATATTATCCCGATATTTATACAGAAATGGTTCACAGGTGAAACCGTGGGAATATTCTAGTAAATAATGCTTCCTTGCCGAGTGGTGACGGAGTGAGAATACAGTTCACCATCCCCTAGCATGCCCGAGGGTATTGTAGTAGACGACTAAGGGATCTAATATGCACATAACATCTATGCAAAAGAAAGAAAACTCGAGAAAAAAACCCTTTGCCAACACGTCTGACCAGCATGGTATTGTCTGATCTGGAAGGCTCAAGTCTGATAGTGGAACGTAAGCTGATTTCATCATCATCATCATCGTAGCCCACATACGTCCGACTGTTGGGCTCGGGCCTCCTCCAGAATGGGCGAGAATTTAACCTACTATATCATGCTGGTCAGACATATTGGTATTTTTTTTTATGGGTGGGCTATGGTAAGCGCACGCGCGGTTCAGTCCATCCAAGGCGATGAAAGGACGGCGCGCGGGCCCATAACCCACCCGTACCCACGTCACCTCGTTGTTGGGCCGACCACCGGAGCAGATGTGACTTGTCGTTAATGGTCAGCCCGACGGAATACCCTTTCGGGTAACCTCACCTCTCGACGTCCTGGGATGTCGGTCGCCGTCGCGCGGTTAGCCACACTGCGGGTGACGGACAATTTCCCGGTCCCATCACCCGCGGCTTCGGCTTGGGCGGCATTAGGCGTAAATACTCGCGCCTGCGTCGCCCGAGTCGCTGGCGGCGGAACGTGTCGCCGGATAGGAGCTCTACTTGCACGCGATCCGCCGCTTCCTTCCGTAAGATTACGGCCTCACAGAAGGCGTCGACCGCGTCCCAGTTCCTGACGTTGTCGAGTATCTTCCTGGCGATGGTCGGCAGCGCCAGGTCGGCACCGATAATCGCGACGAGTTCACGGCGCTCCCCCTCCCACGCAGCACACTCCTCGAGCTGTGCTGAGACATATTGGTATAGGGTTTCATTTCGAATTTTCCTTCTCTTGCACAGACGTTATGTTCATATTATATCCCATAGTCGTCTTTTACAACATCCACTGACAAGACAGTGGTGATTTGTATTCGTCACCACACGGAAAATTCACACTTTTAAAAACATAAGGCTAATAATACCTGTTAGGTTGTCATTATTATAGCTTGCATAATAGTATGGGAATTATCACTGAGAATTTTAGCTTTACAGGACGACACATACCCGGATAGGTCACGATCTTTTAAACTATGCTCAAAGAGCACTTTTTAATGCAGATAAACAAAACAAATCCATCTCAAACAATTTTAAACATAATTAAAACTATCTTATAGAATAATATTAGTGTTCTTTTTATTATAATGTTGTTAATGGCAAACAGCACACCTGATGGTAAGTGATACTGCTGCTCATGGACCTTCGTTAGGCTGTTACTTACTGCGAAGAAAGTGAAGGGAGTGTGAATGCGCGCAAACGCCCTCAGAAATTGGGCTTCTTGCTCTCTCACTGACTGATGGAAGTGCAATAATAAATTGCTACTACTCAGACGTTAATTTTCTGCGAGAGTGTGGTACTACACTTAGATGTATCGGATCTGCGGCTATGGAGAGAAAACAGTCGAAAGTGTGGTCCTACCACTATTAAATATTCTATTTATATAGAAATTGTATATAATATGTTTTTAAGCAAACATTTAATACATTCTTTGACCATTTTTTTCCTCTCGTTAAAGTAATTTACGCCAATCGAAGTCAAGATGTCGGTCTCCGTGTTCTTTTAAATTGGTAGTAAGCGAAAATAAGGCCGATTCTCCGTGTGGTGACGGAGTAATAATACAATTCACCACCGCCTCTTGCTGGATGGACCGGCCTGTGGCTGTAGACAGGAAATGTCGAAAGTATGGTTCTACCACATAACATATATATAAATATTAGAGTAAAAGTTGCAACAGAAAAAGCGAGAACGTTCGTACCTAAAGTGGGATAAATAAATCTCAAAAGAAGGCAAACACGCCCGTTAAATGGTTCACCATAAAAATAAACATAATATTCAATCACCCACAAACTTTCTACATTAAAACTAATGAGGGCGCGGAACTTACATGAACTTTGAAAGTATATATTACGGCTAACAGCTAACATATCATATAATGTGGAAGTTTGAGGAGCATGGGAATTGAACGTAACAATGATTGATTTTGCCGTGTAGTGACGAAGTAAGAATACAATTCACCACTCTCTCTCTTACCTGTGGGTGTCATAAAACGACATCTATGCAAGAGATGGAAAACTCGAAACGAAACCAAATACCAACCTGCCTGATCAGCATGGTATAGTAACAGGTGCTTACCGGACATGGGGTCTTCGGTAAGTAACTGCACAGAATTGGAAGAGAAGAGGCCCCAGGATGTCATGAGTGTGGCGCGCTAATTGACGATGCGCGCCACACACTGGAAGTATGCCCCGCCTGGGGGCCTCAGCGTCACGTCCTGTCAACGGAACTGGGAATAACAGATCTGTCGCTGCCGACCATTATCTCCAAGATGCTCGGCAGTGATAGCTGTTGGTCGTCGATGGCCTCCTTCTGTGAGGCTGTCATGACAAGGAAGGAGGCCGCGGGGCGGGCACGCGAGGTGCTTGCGTCAGCTGACTCGCTCCGCGGGCGACGACCAGGAAGGAGGACACGCCGCTATGCGCTCCTCCACCCACCGCTCTGAATGATGACAGGACGTGGCCAGATGGCCAAGCGTTGGGGTGTCGGGGATAGAATGTTTTCAGACGATCTCTCCGGCACCTCGTAAAAGCGCGGAAGGGGGTAGTGGGTATTTCGGTCACCTCTGTGGCCGGCGAGTCCCACACACACTCCCCTGTCTGTAACCGGCGGGGGATAGTGCATAAATGCATTTCCACAGCGTGAAAAAAAAAAAAAGCATTTTATAGTAAGATCAATTTCCCTCCTATTATGGAGGAGAGGAGTATACAGCATTTTCTCTTCAAATGAATGGAGAAGATCTGTATCTAGCAGTGAACAGCGAAAAACTGAAAGATTTTTTTTTTTTTTGTGGGTGGGTCGCGGTCATCGCGCCTCCTCACCACTACATCCGGGGCGACAGAGGGGCTTAAGCACGCAACTCCCGCGACCCACCCAAAAACCACGTCGCCTTCGTCGTTGGGCCGACCACTGGAGCAGCGTTAACTTGTCGTCAGTGGTCGGCCCGACGGAATAACCCCTATTGGGGTACCCTCCCATCGACCGACGTCCCCCCCTCGGGGAGGACGTCGGTCTTTCCTCACGCGATCGGCCTATCGGCGGGTGACGGACTAATCCCCGGTCACGTCACCCGCGGCCTCGGCTAGGGCGGCATGAGGCGCAGATAGTTGCGCCTGCGCCGCCCCAGTCGCCGGCGGCGGATCTCCTCATCGAGGCTGCGTTCCTCACGCAGGCGATCCGCCGCCTCCTTCCGCGAGATCACTGTCTCGCAGAAGGCTGCGACCGCGTCCCAATTCCCGACGCTGTCGACCATCGCCCTAGCGATAGCCGGCAGCGTCAGGTCCGTACCGATGATTGCGACGAGTTCACAGCGCTGCACTGCCCAAGCCCCGCAGGCCTCGAGCGTATGGCGCGCCATGTCCTCGTCGCAATCGCAGTGGTGGCAGGACGGTGTACTCTCCCTCCTAACTAGGCCTCGGTTCGCACCCCGTGGCTTAGACTTAAAATCAGCTATGAATGCTTACTATGCCTATGCACACTCCTGGCTTCGATATGGCATACTACTATGGGGGAATAGTACTCAAGCAGACACATTATTTATTATTCAAAAAAAATGCATAAGAATACTCACAAACACCGATAGAATGACAAGCTGTAGACAGCATTTCAAGAAATTAAATATATTGACTTTGACGTGTTTATATATTCTTGAAGTATGCCTGTTTATAAAAAAACGCCCAGAGCTGTTTCCCCTTACCAAGGATCACCACACACGGGACCGTAACCTAAGAAATAAAAATAGACTTGCTATGCCTACCTCAAGCTTAACATTATTTCATTCAGGACCTTATGTTATGGCTATAAAAGTATACAATAAAATACCAAGAATACTAAAACACATGACAAATTTTAATTTATTTAGAAATAACTTAACTAGATACCTCAATCAAAAATGTTATTATAATCTAAGAGAATTCTTCGAGGGCATTAATGAAACTAAAATACTTTAATACAATAAGCCACAAGGATATAGACATTTAATGAAATAATTAACAATAATTTTAACAGAATGACATATGTATAATAGTTTAATTATTTATTAAATTGACATTGATATAATTGTTAACTAAATTACAATTGCATTAATCTAGTTTATATCGAGACATTATATTAATAACATTATATTCATATATTGATTGACATTATATTTTAGTAACGTAATACCATAAATTAATGAGGGTATTTAAAGGTAACAGAGGTAATATAAAAAACATGTAATCTTAAATTCATAAAATTGCTGTGCCCTATCAGGGTTCATGTTGACCTGTAATATATTTGTAACACCAAAATGTACACATGAATGCAATAAACTATTTGAATTTGAATTTGACGACTCCACTGGACACTGCACCCAGACAGCACCGACGCCGCCCGGACCAGGGCGGATGGTGCCAATCCGGACGGTGTCCGAGGCACACCCGGTACGCGCCATAATGGCCTCCCGGATGTCCTCCACCGCCACGGAGACGTCCAGACCCGTGAGGCGCATATCTGCGCACTTGACGGGCCTGGCGATTCGGACTCCATCCTCCGGTCCGAACAGCCCCCTCAGCATCGTGGCCAAACTATCGGCCGTCTTCGCGCCCTCGGCCCCAGGGAACTCGAGTATTTGAGCCCCTGTCCGGGTTTTGCGGGTCCTCGCCTCGACGCCCACGATGTCGGAGACGTCCAGCTCCCGCCGGGCGCGTCTTAGGACGACCTCATAGTTTAGGCCCCTCTCAGCCACCTCAGGCAGTACGGTGATTACCACCGCAGCCGTCTTCGGCGACTTGAGGCCCCTACGCGACCTTTTCCCCTTTCCGCCGGCTCCCGCCTGGGGAGCGGCGGCCACAGCGGCACTTTTGGCCGCCGCTCTCCGCTTTTGGCCGCGTGCTTCCTGCTACGCTCAGCCACCTGCCAGCCCTGTTCGAGCCTAGCAGCAGCGCTGAGCGCAGCAGGCGCAGTCGCGGGTTCGCCGCCGGCGCCTGCGCTGCAATCGCTGGCGCCGGCCACGGCCCGGCCCCGGCGTGAGCCGGCACCTTGCCGGCCTTCTTGGCCCCCTTGGGTCCCGCCGCGGCCGCAGCGTAGCTCACCACGCGGCCACCCTGACAGGGCAGCGGGGTGGGAGCCGACGCTTGCGGTCGCCTCGTCTTGTCCGCGGCGAGCGGCGGTCGGATGGGCGGCTCAGGCGGGAGCCTGGCCGCTACAGCCTCGATACGCGCATCCATCATTACCCCTACTCGGGCTAGGATGACGCGTATCGCCGACTCCGACACGTCATGCACCTCGTCGGGTGGCGGCTCCTCCCCCTTCCGAGGTCTCCCGCGGCCACGAGCCGGCGGAGGGACCACGACGAGGGGAGGCAGCGGCGAAGCCGCAACGGACGCAGTCGGCGCAGCGGCCGCGACGGGCGCAGCCGGCGCCACGGGCGCAGCCGACGATGGGCCCGCCCTCCTTGGCGCGGCCCGTTTCGGCGGCGGGGCCGGCACCGGCAGCGCAGCCGGCACCAGGCGCTCAAATTGGGACCGCAGGTCAGCCATGTCTTTGGCCAACCCGCGGTTCTCCCTCCGCACCGCCTCCAACTCCGTCTCCAGCTTGCGGTTGCGTTCTCGCAAGCCGGAGACCTCCTTGCTGAGGCGGGCGTTCACGGCCTGAAGGGCCGCCACCCCGCCTGCCCGGTTGACTGAACCCGGCGTCGCCGGTCTCACCGCCACCGTACCGCCCCGACTCCTGCGCCCCCCTGCGCGCGGTCGCAACCTTGGGGGGAGGCCTGGTGGAATCGGTCCCCTCCGAGTCGGACGCGGAGCTGCCTTCCCTTTCCAGGGGGCGCTTCCTATCCCTCGGGGGGGAGCGGGCCCCCTCCCTCTCCCTTCCCTTGACACCTAAAGCCGCCGTCAGAGCCCTCGCCGCAGGATGCGGCTCAGACTCCTCGGCGGCCTCTCGATCGCCGGACGACCTATCTCGACCTCTACCGGACGACCTGCCTAGCACTCCGGACGACCCGCCTACCGTTCCGGGCAACCTGACCAGAGCTACGGACGGCCCTGCGGCGAATACACCACCCTCTTCTCCACTCCGGCCCCTACCATCCTCGGCGGACGGCCCTGCGACACCGCCCTCGTCCGCCAACATCTCCGACCCAGAGCCAACACGCTCCGACGGTCCTGCGGCGCTGCCGCCCTCGTCCTGCGACGGCTCTGCGGCACTGCCGCCTTCGTCGCTCGACAGCGTCATACTGGAGCTGCCTCTCCTTCCTCCGGAGGCGCTCCGCTCCTCAGAATCACTACCTCCTCCTGATTCGGACGGTCCTGCGGCCCCGCCGCCCTCGTCCCGCGACGGCCCTGCGGCTGATCCGCCCTCGTCGCTTGATAGTTCTGAGCTGCCACTCCTCTCTCTCGACGCCTCGGCGATATCGCCGTTTCCGTCCCGCGACGGCTCTACGGTAGCTGCGGATGCACCACCCTCGTCGCGCGCGGCCATGGCGGCATCCTTTTGTGCCCGCCGTTCCGCTTCCCGCTTTAGGCGCAACCTACGCTGATGCGTAGTTTCCACGGCGCCCTTCCTCTTCCTCTTCCTCTTTCTTTGAGCCACCTGTTTCGCCGGGCTCGCGGCTGGAGCAGAAGGTGCCCCCCACCCATACGATTGGAGGCTGACTGTGCCGGAACTTGGGCGCGACTCCTCGTCGCGCGCAAGCTTCGGCACAGCAAGGGATTCCCCGGCCTGGCCGGGACCCTCTGGTGAAGACATACGAATGTTGACTTCTGCCATCGTGTTTTGGAAGTTTAAGTCCTCCTTGACTACTACTCTAACGACTGGACGTTTTTTTTTTTCGCGCGCGCTTCTTAACCCACCAGCTATACTTCTCCTCGCCGAGTAGCAAAACTTGAGATTGGGGTGATTTTTTATAGGGGTTTTCTTCCCCGCAGTCCGCAGACCCCCGGTCCTGACCCCCCTACTCAGGATTACGGTTTGGGCCTTCCGGGTCTGGCCGCTCGCGAGCGACCAACCCGTCACGCCCCCGGGCCGTGACGCAACCGTCCCTGGCGACGGAGTGCCATGAGACACATCCGCCCCATTGGCCCCGGGCCAAATCCGCCGTGCGCTCTGCCTTCAGAGTCGGCACGCGGAGACCCCCCCTCCCGCCGGAATCTTGGCCGTCTAAATGGACGTTTCCAGGGTGCACCACGTGGAGGTGCCCCGGCCTCGCACGCCAAAAAAAAAAAAAAAACCGAATGATGACGATTATATTTTACTGTATAAAACACATATTTTGGTGTGTTTTTAAACCCAGACATAAAAACATGCAACTCCTAAACAAATCGACCGATTACAATGCGTTCTTTTTTATTGATTGAAAGCTGACCTAGTAAAGATGATCCTTAGCTACAATTTATTAAAATTAGGCATTCCAAGTTTCATTAGCTGCTATAGAGATCTTAGTTTCAACTAAGCATTTACCTATAAAAACAATAATACATATGTGTTTTATTATACACTAGCAACCCGCCCTCGCTTAGCTTCGCTTTCAGTCGTCTCACCCGCGTAGTTCCCATTCCCGTGGGAATACTGGGATAAAATATAGTCTATGTTACTTCCTGATATTATAGCTTTATATTTGTGAAAGAGTATTTGAAATCGGTTCGGTGGTTTAGGCGTGAAAGCGTAACAAACAAACAAACTTACTTTCGCATTTATAATATAAAAAAAGGATACTTATAATATGAATGTATTTCAACCCAAACTCAACTTCTATATGAATTGGGCCAGTATATGTAAATTCTTACTAATATTATAAATGCGAAAGTAAGGATGTTTGTTTGTTACGCTTTCACGCTTAAACCAATACACTCGAACCGATTTCAAAAATTCTTTCACCAATGGAAAGCTATAATATCAGGGGGTAACATAGGCTATATTTTATCTCGGTATTCCCACAGGAACGGGAGCTACGCGGTAAAGCGACTGAATCCGAAGCGAAGCGAGGGCGGGTTGCTAGTACTTATATACGTAGGTGTCGGTAACCGTAAAGGTGTTGCGAGTTCAATTGTTTTTTCTCATATCTGACTACACAGATGGTGTAGTGGTGAATATACTGACCTGCCGGGCCGGTGTCGCGGGTTCGAATTCCACGCAGTACAACGCTTTGTGTGATTCAGAAATTGTTGATCCGAGTTTGGATGTAATTTGAGTCCGTTAATTGTATGTTTGTAAGGTGTCCTGCAACACAAGGATCATTTCCTTAGCAGGGCGTTGACTTAGTCGGGTCGACCACTGAAGTCAAGGAACTTTGCACCGGTGGTCGGCCCAACGACGAAGGCGACGTGCTTTATGGGTGGATTACGGGGCCGCGCACCTCCCCTCTGTCGCCCTGGACGGAGGCGGGTGGCGGGTGCGTTGACCATAGTCCATCCGTAAAAAAAATAGCGTGAGTATTAAGTACGCATGTCAGAAGTGAAACTTCTTTGGTTCCATGTGTTTTTTTATCCGTAAAAAAAAATCTCTCGTTCTTTCTCACTCGCTTGCTCCCTACTCTCGCCCCATGGCTGTGCTTCGTGCTATGTTCGCCTTTTCTCACTCTCTCTCAATCGGTCTCAATCGCTCTCCTCCCTCTTCTTCGACAAAACGCTGCACATTTCGTGACGCTAAATTGCGTTTCATCCGTAAAAAATTTACCCTCATGCGCGCTAAAAAGTTTCACTTGAAAAAAGGTGTTGACTTAAAAAACAACAAAAATGCTCAATACGCTTAAAGGAGATTTCATTTAAAAAATCAGCTACATATTTAAAATAGGACCCTAGAAAATTTATGTACATCTTTATAATGTTCTAGGCGATCACTTGTTAAGATTTATCCAAGTAGCGATTTGTTTAAGTACTTGATTATACTTACTTTGTGAAAGTTTGTGTGAGCTGGGAGAAAGTTTATAATAACTTCGCTATACTAACAACTTGCTAACTTGTGCTTAACTTTATAATGTTGATGTTTAAAAGTATATTTTGTTAATAATTAACGTTTAATGAAATTCGGCGTTCCATATTGTGGGGGACGGGCCTTCAGACAAATGTGTTGTAGTCGGCTGACGTCCCGGTTGGTCGCTGGTTTGTGTGGACTGTATCTTCGGGTTCGGTATGGCGGGCTTCAGTGAAGAAATAAAACGATCGATTTTTAAGTAACTTGCACATCGGACGAATATTACACCGTTGCTGCCTAGCCCCTGAATGTTAATGCTTGAAGTTCGCTATTTCTTCATATTCATACTATGGTTTCAAGCTTCCATCGCGCGCCGCTAGGTGTCTTCGGTAGTCTATGCTACGATGTGTTCATTAAACGAGAGGCTTAGCTACCTTGAGGTGTTACCGTAACGAGAGCCGCGAGACTTATAGCGTAAACGGTTGTCGCATTCGTCCGATTTGTGCTATGATTTTATTGAACAATTAACTATAACGCTAAGACTATTACAGATATGCTTACATTCTATATACTATTCTATTTATCTAAGATACATCTATCTGTTTCAGTAGTGGCCGCGACCCTAGGTAATAAAATAGGTTTTATACAAGCACTAAAAACTATTATTTTATACTATCAGCATTGTTTTTTCTATCTTTATTAGGCTATATCTCGCAAGTTATAATACCTAGGGTGTTGGTTCTTACTGCGTTCGATAGGTCCTAGCGTGTATTTCAATAAAATACCAAGAATATTTATGTTTATTGCATATTTGACACTATAAACAACAAAAATTACAACGTAACTAAGTACAATTATGCTTTTACATAAATTAAGAAAAACAAACAGTTATAAGCTATTTTAACACAATTTTTTTTTTACTACAATAGAACGTATAATTAATCTACTTTAATGTTCATTACTCACATTGTTTATTTAGCACTGTACACATTTTTTCGTAATGTTCACATCTTACGAATTTTGCTATGTACTTGGAGCGCCCTGATTGGTCGATATTCGTTACGCACTCCTATCTGGCGATACACTTTGAGTTAGTTAATTTTCACGTTATTCTTATCACTATACTTTCAAAATTCACAGTACGACCGATACCCCACGGAGGAGAACCGCAAACGCCTGCGGGCCCTCCAAAGGGAGGTCAAAACCGAAATTAATAATATGAGACGGAGCAGAAGGGACGCCACTTTAGAAGAGCTGAAGCCCACGCACACAGCCTTCTGGCAGCTTTCCCGCTCACTCAAAAAAGATGTAGTGTCCACACTCCCTCCCCTCAGTAGAATAAATCAACCGCCGGCATTCATGGATGACGAAAAGTCTGAATGTCTGGCAGAGAGCCTAGAGCTTCAGTGTACGTCGAGTACATTATACGAACAAGAAGCGACTCACTACAACACTATTAATTCGGAAGTGGCTAGTCGTACCACTTTATCGCGGTCGAATATAAACAACGACAACAATATGCCTATCCCAACAGTGAGCACCGACGAAGTCGAGTCGCTTATTAGGGGTCTCCACGCTAGGAAAGCCCCGGGTTCGGACGGTATTACAAATAGAGTAATTAAATTATTCCCAGCCCATTTAATAATATTACTGTGTTGTATTTTTAATGCAGCCCTCAAATATAACATCTTTCCTTCACAGTGGAAAGAGGCCGTGGTAATCGGAATCCACAAACCCGGCAAAAAACGTACCGAACCCAATAGTTATCGACCTATTAGCCTACTGAGAAGTTTAGGTAAATTATACGAACGATTAGTACTCAGTAGGCTACGATCATATGCAGAGTTCAACAAACTCATACCGGACGCGCAATTTGGCTTTCGCGCTAAACACAGCTGTGTTCAGCAAGTACATAGACTAGTAGAATACACCAGTAGTCAGTTCATCAGGGGACGGTACACTGGTGTATTATTTCTAGATGTAGCGAAAGCTTTCGATAAAGTTTGGCATGAGGGCTTAATTTACAAATTATATTTATTAAAAATCCCCGAATACTTAATTCTAATAATACATGACTATTTGAGTCATCGCAGCTTTCGCTATAGGGTGGAAGGGACGTTGTCGACCTCCCATCCTCTCAAGGCCGGTGTTCCACAGGGCTCGGTCCTCGCCCCATTTTTGTTTACGCTGTATACAAGTGATTTACCCAAGTTCACTCGTGTGCACACGGCGCTTTACGCCGACGATACCGCACTCTATTGTGCAGGTATGTCCCCGACAACCGTAGTCAATACACTCCAAAAAGCGGTTACCGCCCTTGCCAATTGGTATAGGAAATGGAGAATAGAAATTAATCCCGAGAAGAGCCAAGCGGTCATGTTCACTAAACGAACTGCCCGTCTGTGCTCTCCGGACAGCATCCCTTCTCTCACTCTCTTCGGCCGACCTGTCTCATGGAGCAGAGAGGCCAAGTACTTAGGTGTGACCCTTGATAGCCGACTCACTTTCCTGTCCCACTTGAAGCGGGTCCGCGCGCGCGCCGCCTTCGTGATGGGACGCCTTCACTGCTTATTAAGCGCAAAGTCAAAACTATCACTTAAAAATAAAGTCCGATTATACACTACCTGCATACGGCCGATCATGACGTATGCCAGTGTAGTGTTCGCGCACGTTAGGCCAAACAGGATCCACAGGTTACAAACACTACAAAATAGATTCATGCGACGGGCAACGGGAGCACCGTGGTTCGTTCGTAATGTCGATCTACACATCGACCTCGAATTGCCGACCATCAGGCAGTATATGAAGCGTTGCTCCCAGCGCTATTTTGCCGAGGTCCGTTCCCCACAGGGGGAGCCCTCGGGCGATGTTCGCTTAACTTACTTACCGGGTTGAGAGCCTTCCGCTCGCCCATTGCCCGCGTTAAGCTGTCAAGGTCATCTGCGACCAACAGCTAAATACATACAAAAAAAAAAAAAAAACGCTATTTTGACTCTGCCACGACTCACCCCAATCCACTAGTGGTTGGGGCGGTAAACTACGTCCCATCAAAAATATCCGCGGTCCGACGACCCCGTCATCTCCTTGAAGAAGGGGATGATGCCATTACGATCGCCCAAGAAAGGGCTTACACAGCTCGCGCAGCGATAACACATAAAACTGCGCGGTATCGGCCTCGCCGACGAGGTCGAAAACCGCGCCGCGTAAAAATCATTAACCTAAACGTGGCCACGCCCACTTTGCTTTCAGCGACGCCCCGAGCCGAGGTCCGTTCCCCACAGGGGGAGCCCTCGGGCGATGTTCGCTTAACTTACTTACCGGGTTGAGAGCCTTCCGCTCGCCCATTGCCCGCGTTAAGCTGTCAAGGTCATCTGCGACCAACAGCTAAATACACAAAAAAAAAAAAAAATTCAAAATTCACTATTATGTTACAGTTAGTTTTTAAGCACTATCACGGTATTTTACACTTGTCGCGAACACATATATTCATCGATTGATTGATTTACGCGTCAAAGAGATAATATCAATAACGTATTGCGATTAGGTTGGCGTTTGCAACTGATGTTTAAAGTTCCTCAAGAGAGAGCTGTTTGTCATTCTTCTAGTGCAGGAGTTCTTAAACTTTAAAAATAATAGAACACGAACCAAATACATTTATTTTATTTTATGGCACCCCATATCAAATGATAATACATCTGAACGGGGTGCGTGGGGTCCAAGTCCACCGCATAACGTCGCGCTTTGTCGCTGGCTACGTGCACTGCTGCGCAATAGTCGGACCTGAATTCTTGCTATCTATATATTAATACGTGAAGCAAAAACTTTGTACCCCTTTTTACGAAAATTACGTGGATGGACAAGTATGAAATTTGGCACAGTTGAAGTATATAATGAGGATAAGTGCATAAAACTGAAAATTCATATAATAATGGATTAAAAATACATTAAATTCATTAAAAAAGGCATTACGCACACTACAACGCAATCGCTACACACACACGTACACATGCGAGCGCTTATACACTTTTGTTTACGATTAAAATCTCTGGTCGAACTGAATGTCAAACAATCATAATTATGATTACTATGTCTAATAGATATACAGTACTTATTAGTCATTAGTGAAATACAACTTAAATAAAAAATTAAACATAAATAAAATTAAAAGGAAATTGTGTAGCAGAAAATTTATTAAAATGAATTATGGCCGAATTTCGACCACACGGCGATCACTAGTTTACCTAATTACATAATAGTATTTGAGTACTTGTCATCACTAATTTTGCATATTTCAAAATAATATTTGTAACCGCGGTGTTATTTCACATCCAAATGACTAAAATTATAAGCTACTTAATTTTGGCGGCACCCTGATTACTATTCTACGGAACCCCTAAGTTCCGCGAAACATACTTTAGGAATCCCTGTTCTAGTGATCTCTTAAGGTGCATTTCCGTGCGTTCATTTCATACATTTTCATACTTTGACTATTGTTGCATCGGCCGCATGCGACAGTCGTAAGCGATCGATCGCACGATGCGCGGAAACGAACCTTTACCTGGTGACGACGGCTGTGATGGATAAGGAAGGGGTTAAATACATTGATTATAACTAACAGATAAAAATAAAATTGCTTCCAATTACTGGAAAATGTTACATACATCTCTTCGTGAGTACTGTGAGACTAAAATAATGATATATCATTATCAACACAGCTGATATACTTCCCACTGTTGGGCTCGAGCCTCCTTTACGATGGGAGGAAAATTGACCTACCATATTACACTGGTGAGACGGCTTTGGTACAGGGTTTAATTTCGAGTTATCCTTCTTTTGCATATTATAATTCCTTAATCGACTTTTACGACACTCACGGGCAAGAAAGGCCACTCCCTTTCTTGAATTGTGATTCTCCGTTACCACACAGAGACTATACAGGGGGTGTATCAGGTTATGGGCAACTATTCGAGTATGTTGTAGTTTAACGGTCATAGATCGTAATTAGAATGTATATAACACAAAAAAACAATATAACATCAAAGTTATAGTGATTTCAAAAATGTGTCTAAGAGTCTATGTCTTAAATGTTACGTATTATGTAGCCATTTACAGATAGGACACATGTAGGCATCTAAAGCTTCAATAGTATTTCATTCATTCATACCTAGAATTGCTCAAACGCTTGAATGATAGCATACGTACAAAGGCGCCTCGTCAACGGGCATCGGCCGATCAGCTGATTTAAAGCGAAGTTTGTCTTGCTTATGCGAACGTAATCATTGATTTATTCAATTTCTAATGAACATTTAACAATGTGTGCATATGTCGCAAATTAAGTATCACTGACTTTATACATTTCAATCAGATTTACACGAAAAAGCCATGACAAAATTGAAAACTTTACATGTTTCTAATTCATTAACGAGGTCAATATTTTCCCTTCAAACTTTTATCATGGGTTCCTACTACCATTACCTAACTCCCGTTTGACCAGCTGCCCCATAACCTGATACAGCCTGTATATTATTTCTCAAAGGTTTTATTTTGTCGTTGTAAAATATTTTCCATAACACTGCATTGCTCCATTGTAATGATGAACAATAAGGAAAATTTCTCTCGTAAATAAGTTTTTAAAAATTTCATTCTTCATTCCAAAATTTATCTGAAACTCAATTATATCAACATTTAATATTTAAGAACATTTTTTGTCAAAATGTATTAGAAAATGTGCGAAGCATTTGCACGGGTCTTTTAGAATGCCGAGGCCGCGGGTGACGTGACCGGGGATTAGTCCGTCACCCGCCGAGAGGCCGACCGCGTGAGGAAAGACCGACGTCTCCTCTGTCGCCCCGGACAGAGTGGTGCGAGGAGCGCACCGACCGCAACCCACCCCTAAAATAATAATATAAAAAACGGATCCTTTAGTAATAAATAGATATTTTTTTATATTCTGTGGCAATTTCTATTAGACTAAAAAAAGTCTTTTTAATAGAAAGCTGTAAAAATTACCTTTTATCTTTAAAAATATGAGTATGTATTACATATGTGAAACATGAACAACCCTAAAATAACAAAATATAGAATACATAAGCGTGACGTTGAAGTTTATTTGACCGCACGACTTCAAAAGAGCTTTTGACTTATACTTATTCAATGGACTTTGACTTGAACTGAAGCGCAAAAACAGCTAATATCGCTTTGAAAACCTTCATAAAAGCCTTTATAAACTGTTAGTTTTATGTGAAAATCAATGATTTATAAATATAGTTATTTTGATAACTATTTAAAGGTTAACTTCACCCTATTTATACAAGTTTATTTTTGAAGTTTTAGCTCTTTTGGCTCATTAGAAAAAAAAAAACAATCAGAGAAAAGTTTTACGATGCGCGCATATACTGTGACAAATGTCAACCAGATAATGCGTTATACTAAAACTTTCAATGTATTAAGTGCCTTTTTTCTATTCCATCCATCCTTCCATCAACCTATAGATGTCCACTGCTGGACATAGGCCTCCCCATGGAAATTCCACTCAGAACGGTCCTGCCCCACTTGTATTCAACGGTTCCCTGCGACTTTTAACATGCCGTCAGTCCACCTAGTAGGAAGTTGTCCTACGCTGCATCCGGTCCGGTCCGGTTCGTTGGCGCCACCCGAGAACCTTTCTTCCCCAATGGTTATCGGTTCGACGAGAGATATTGCCATTCAACGTGCTAATTCTGCGGCATATGTCGATTATACCCGTTCTTCTACATTTCCATGTTTCGGATTTTATCACTTACAGAAATACCTAGCATAGTCTTCTCCATAGCACGTTTAGCGACTTTCAGCTTTTTAAATAAAATTACGGATTTTATCGCGTTTGTATTTGATTTTTGATTACTCGACGTTTCGAACACTTTGCAGCGTTCATGGTCACGGGCAGACTAAGATGTCTCACGTCTAACATGTCATCGTTACTGCAGAAAATTTATAATTATCTACCCGATACAGAAATTAGTTATTAAATATTAACCCATATTTTAATACAAATTTATTGCCAGTGTAAGAAGAAAATGATTCTATATGAAAAAATTATATTGTTTATGGTTAATAATTATTTAACATTAAAATTAATAGTAATTATATTTAAAAAACCTAACAATCTATTATACTACCACCGGATCGAAACACGGCCACACTGAGAAAGATCCGGCAAGAAAACTCAGGTGAAATGATGCTAAATTAATATTAAATATCTGTTGTCTATTCATATTCTTTTAAAATTTAATGTCATTATATTGTTTTACTTAAAACACGGACAAAACAACATTTTCTATATATAAAATCTCTAGTATGAAACCTCTAGTATGCCAAGTTTCAACAAAATCGTTGGAGCCGTTACCGAGATCCTGAATATATATATATATATATATATATATATATCGTCGTTGTGGCAGAATCCATGGAGGACCTTGGCACTATGCTCAATGATCTCGGCAGGGTATCCCAACTAGTGAATGAACATGGACAAGACGAAAGTCATGTCAAATACCCATGTCATTCCTGTACCGGTCCTAGTTGGCAATGCGATTCTCGAAGTTGTCAATCACTATGTTTACCTAGGACAAACAGTCCAGTTAGGTAGATCCAATTTCGAGAAAGAGATCAGCCGACGAATTTGGGCAGCGTTCGGGCAACTTAAGAGGATCTTCTCGTCCAACATACCTCAGTGTCTGAAAACACAGGTCTACGACCAGTGTGTGTAACCAGTGATGACTTACGACATGGAAACGTGGTCCCTAAATGTAGGCCTCATATCAAGACTCAAAGTCGTTCAGCGTGCTATGGAACGGGCTATGCTCGGGATTTCTCTGCGAGATAGAATCCGGAATACGGAAATCCGCAGAAGAACGGGTGCAACCGACATCATTATCATCATCATCGCAGCCCACATACGTCCCACTGTTGGGCTCGGGCCTCCTCCACAATGGGAGGGAATTTGACCTACTATACCATGCTGGTCAGACATGTTGGTATAGGGTTTCATTTCGAGTTTTCCTTCTCTTGCACAGATGTTATGTGCACATTATATCCCATAGTCGTCTTATACGACATCCACGGGCAAAATAGGGAGTGGTGAATTGTATTCTTACTCCGACACCATACGGACAGCTAACCGATATAGCACGAAGAATTAGCAAGCTGAAGTGGCAATGGGCAGGCCACATCGCTCGACGAACCGACAACCGCTGGGGAAGAAAGGTTCTCGAGTGGCGACCACGCATCGGACGACGCAGTGTAGGACGCCCCCCACTAGGTGGACCGACGACTTAGTGAAAGTTGCTGGGCGTCGTTGGATGCAGGCGGCACAGGACCGCACATTGTGGCGCAACATGAGGGAGGCCTACGTCCAGCAGTGGACGGCAATAGGCTGAAATGATGAATGATGAATGATATATATACGGTATGACTGGTAAAAGATTATACATATTGAAGGAAACGATAGATAATGGCCACATGTAACTAATAAAAGTGTAAAAAGAAGATAATATTAATTAACTAAATAGTAAACATCAACAATATTAGTGTTACAAGACTTCCAAAAATATTGTCACCCTACTGGTGATACACCGATACCGATATCGAGTAAAAGTTTTGTTAGTACTGTTGTCGAGATTTTGGATATTTATTACTAGAATTACTAAAGCTAAGTGTAGGAATAATGTCATAAAAACACTAAAGTTAGTTGCAGATTCATAGCTCTTACCAATCCTGAGATAAAGTGATTTGTTTCTAATTAAAACAATAGGTTTGCCAGCGTACGTTGACCTCTGTCTGCGGCCCGCGGCGCAAAAAAAATACCTACTGGGTCGAGTCGCATAGGTAAAATATTTACCTAAAATGTAACTAGTTCAATGTCACGCGAACTGTTTAGTACCTACAAGTGCTGACGTACGTTGACCTATCCCATGTGTTCATAACTAAATGTTTTTATAAGATAATTAGTTCAAAATTTAAGTACCAATTTTTTTTTTATATTCGGTATCAGAATCGAGTACTGAATACCCTCCTTCAATATGTACAATCTTTTACCAGTCACCCTGTATATATATATATATATATATACCTATATGTATATATATATATATATATATATATATATATATATATATATATATATATATATATATATATATATATATATATATATATATATATAATATATATATACAAGAATTGCTCGTTTAAAGATATAAGATTTTGAAGGCGACTTACTATATGTTACTAAGAGGTTTTAATTTATAAAATTATCTTTAGTTATTATTATTGTGGGTCAAATCTATACAATATGAGCTCAGTGTCTTGCAGTCTTGTGGTGGTCTTTTTGGATTTGTTTTTAATAATGTTTATAACAGGATCCCAGCTTGATGGTAACACCCAGCCATAATAATTACTAACCATAAACAATATAATTTTTTCATATAGAATCATTTTCTTCTTACACTGGCAATAAATTTGTATTAAAATGTAGGTCAATATTTAATAACTAATTTCTGTATTGGGTAGATAATTATAAATTTTCTGCAGTAACGATGACTTGTTAGACGTGAGACATCTTATTCTACCCGTGACCATGAACGCTGCAAAGTGTTCGAAACGTCGGGTAATCAAAAATCAAATACAAACGCGATAAAATCCGTAAAGTAGTTTTATTTAAAATGTGTAACACTCGCGTAAACATCAGAAATAATTATATCAGCTTTTTTTATGAGGCCGAGATTTAGAGACCACGTTTAAGTGCCGCAAGTTATCGTTGGTAGCACACACTGGTTATAAACCTTTGCTTTCACACACTGCGGAATATTGGACGAGAAGATCCTCTTAAATTTCCCGAACACTACCCAGCCGAGTTGGATTCGTTTTTTCTATTATTCGTGTCGATTTTTCTACAAACAGTATAACGCGAAGGATAAAATTTTAGAAAGATTTTTTCTTCAAAGAAGTATAACTTCTTACGTGCGTACATTTTTATTTAATCAGCACTTATATCGTATAGTCTTATAATATATTTTGGTTGTAAGGGAAGTTTTTAATCCTCCTGTCGTGACGGGCTAAGAATACAATGGGTCACCACTGCCTATTTTTGGACGGGATTCGTAAACAGTAAACACCGAATAAAATCTTTCAGTTATCCTCAGGAATACGCAGCAGGACGTGGAAATTAATATAAATATTTGGAATATGAATCGCGACTGTCAATCCGTTGCCCAAGCTTGATGATTAAAAACTTTTCATTTCTTTTTTTGCAGGATATACCCTGGTCACACATTGTCCAAATTATCTGAGCGGAAGGCAGACCAACTTGGTGCTTAGTAAACTTTTTTGTGACAGGCTATAGTCTCGACATAGCCTGCTCAATCTCACTGGGGTGATAGAAGAGCACGCCGTCGCATAACCTACCATTTTCCTTCCCCATTGCCATTGGACTGACCACCGAAATCGATCCTTTAACTTCGATTGCAGCCTCTGGGTTATTTAGAATACCGTTCCCGTTGATAACTTGGCAACAAAAACAATGTTGCCAAGGCACGGCCGCCGTTACACGGCTTCTCTGCGGGTGGTGGACTAATCTCTGGAATGTCCACTTGGGACCTCGACTAAAATATCAAGCGCAGGTGGAGGATCAGTAACCTACTGTATTATCACTGTCCACCTCTTGAATATGCGAACGAAATTCAAATTCAAATCATTTATTATGTATAAACCCCGCGGGGGCACTTACATACTCGTATTGTCATTTTTTTACATTTTTCTTAAAATTATAATTACCGCCGAATGGGAACGCGACCGCACTGAGAAGATCCGGAAAGAAAATCAGCGGGATTGTCTATTTTTTATATATTTTTCTAATTTCATTTAAATAAAATCTTACAACATGCTTATTAATAGTTCCAGGGTAATGTCATTCAAAATATTATATAACATAATTCACAAATATAATAATAATCGCAAATGTAATGAGAAAATTATGGTTGGACCAGATCCCGCAAGCGGCAACCGATCACGAGTTAACTACTAGAGCAGCCATCACTCCCCTTAACCATAATGGAGAGAAGGAAGTGACCCGCTCCTCATAGCTACCGCTAGCAGACTCTTCAGTGAGCATGACCAATACCATTTGCCATAAACATAAAGCACAGATCCAATAACAAAATCGTTTGGCAAAACACGCTACACTTTACAATTATAGTAGCAACAATAAAAAAAATAATAAAAAACATGTGCGTAATTTCTATCATTGTAATAATGAGGAAATTCCTATATGAGGAGCTGCTCATTGCCAGTTCGAGTTATGATCAAGATAATCTAAGATTTTGTAATAACCTTTTAGATAAATGATTGGTATTATTCTTCCTTTAGGAGAGGTCTTAGGAGAGGTATCTGATACTGGATGGAGGATCTTTTTTTAAATTTTATTTTTATCCTTGAAAGTATAAATAGAGGTTGAGTAGATCCACTATGGGCCCTATATTGTTTTAAGTTCAATTATTACTAGGTTATTCAAGAAAACCCGTCATCTTTTTGCTTTATTCAGGTTTAGAATCTGAGACCATAATTAGTGAAGTTCTTAGGTAGTACTGTTATCATTATGTGTAGGCCACCGAAGTCAAGGAATTGATTTAGGTGGCCTAATTAATTGGCCCTGATAAGGAATACGGCAAAGTTGTGGGTTTGTACATCGCCCTAATATTGACCTGCGCAATTTGAGACAGAGGTTCAGACCTGATATAGAATCTATACGAGTAGTTTTTTACGATAGGTAATGAATATAATTATTAGATAGAGTCGTACATCGTTCTGCCGTTCCGCTGAGTGGTTTGGAAGTATTGCCATCTTATTCAAAATAGCTCCTCTATGGTGACGGAGTAAGAATATAATTTACCATCCCCTCTATTGCCCGTGAGTGTCGTAAAAGGCGACTAAAGCATGTAATATGTATATAACATCTATGCCAGAAAAGGAGACTTTTAAATAAAACCCTAAGCCTTACTTTAATGTCTCTCTCATAATGGAAGAGGGCCGAGCCCAACAGTGGGACGTATATGAATTGAAGTGATGATGCTGGGGAAAATAGATTCATATACATAAGTGGTTCTACTTAACCGAGTTTTATAATTACATTAAATAAAGGAAGGCTTTTCCGTGTGGTGACGGAGTAAGAATACAATTCACCACTTCTTACCCATGGATGTCGTAAGAGACGACTAAGGAATATAATATACACGTAATATCTACGTAAATAATAATCTTACACGAGTGCTGCGTGGTAGCGGCTTCGAATACTACCAACCCTTGCTTTGCTCGTGGGTGTCGTAAAAGACGACTAAGAGCCCTAGATTGACCCGGACCAACTCCATCTGGTACCATTTGGGTCAACGATTACATTCCCAAGGAGGGTTGACGTCAGGAAGGCGGCCGGTCATAAAAGTCATTGCCGAAACTTTTTGCAATATGTCAAAACAGATGACATATTGCGTCGGCCCCAAGTAATTGGGATAAGAGCAAGATGATGATGATGATGATGATGATGACACGAGTGCAATTTTATTGTATGTATAAAAGATGTTGCCGTGTATTGACAGAATGGGTGATGTTTCCGTGTGGTGACGGAATAAGAATATAATTCACCACCCCCTGCTGTTCAGGGACGTCGGTCGTCATCGTGGCGGTCGGCCTCTCGGCGTGTGACGGACTAACTCCCCGGTCCAGTCAATCGTGGCCTCGGCATACTAACCTGTCTGACCAGCATGATACAGTAAAGTCAATATTCCTTTTATTGTGGAGGACGCTCAAGCCCAGCAGTGGGACGTATATGAGATGAGATGATGATGAGTATCTACACAAGTAAAGAGAACTTGGAAAAACCCCTATGCCACAACGTCTGACCAGCGTTACATAGTAAGTCAATATCCCTCCTATTATGCAAGAGGATCGAGCCTAGAGCTGAGATGAAGGAATCTTTTATTCAAAAAACGTAGTTATTGTCTACAAAATAAGATTTCTTATAAAGAATGTATTTGTTCAGAAGTTTTCTTTATTTGCTTTGTAAAGTTGAAACGAGACATCGAACTTGTAAGCCTATATTTTGTTACTGAACTTAGCGAATTTGTCTCCTTATAATGTTATTTCAATGTTTTTATCAACACGTCTTACTCCTTTGCTAACATGCTGTTGCTTATTTTAGTTTTTGTTCTGATTTCTGTATGGTAACGGAGTAGGAACATAATTTTTGTCCCCTTATCTTGTCAGTGAGTTAGGTAAGATTAACTAAGGAATATTTATAATCATTATTTCATAATTTTAGATCATATACGTCCAACTGTTGGGCTCAAGCCTCCTCCACAATAGAAGAGAAATTGACCTTACTATACCATGCTGGTCAGACAGGTTGGTATAGAGTTTTATTTCGAGTTTTCCTTCTCTTGCATAAATGTTATATGCTTACTGTATCCCTCAGTCGTCATTTACGACATCCATTTCTATAATATTCAGATGATATCTCTGCATAAGAAGAAAAACTCGCATTAAAATCTTATACCAACTCGTCTATCTAGAAATACATTACTATTTTTATAATTCTTCAGTAAAATAAAAATCTTTTTGAATAATTGCCGAAACGTGTAGATTAATTTGATGGAACTTTAATTGGCCGACATATAGCTATGTTACTTGTATGTTAGAAAAGAACCAGGATTATAAAAATCATAAAAACAATAGCCCAAGTAGTTGGATTGATTTTAACAGGGATCTTATTGATTTTACAAGGAATAACTTAAGATATTTATATTGCTGACAAAATTTGGATTACACGAAAAATATTAAAATATAACATTGTCAGATATCCGGTTTTCTTTGAAAAATCCTTCGATTTATTATTTATTTATTTATTTATATCTTTTGCACAAACAAAGGTACAAGGCGGACTTAATGCCTTAGGCATTCTCTACCAGTCGACCTAGGGTGGAGTACAAATAATGCAAGGCAGGTGCAACACGGAGAGGTTAATCTTATCATGTAATGTAACAATTAAATACAATACATATATACTATAATATATATATATATATATATATATATATATATATATATATATATATATATATATACATACATAAAATAATAATAATTAAGTGGATGTGAGCCGTCACAGTTGTGTTGACTCCGCCAGAAAATCCAAGTATAATCGCTTGACCCTGGCCTTGAAATTGTCGCGACAAGCAGCGATCCTGATGTCAAGTGGTAAAGCATTCCAGAGAAGAATGGCCTGGATACTAAAGGAGGAATGCACGAGACTAGAAGAGTGAGAGGGACAGTGAAGAAGAAGATTATTGGAGGAACGAAGAGCACGGTTATGGGTGGAGCAAAGAAATTGGAAGTGCTGTTTTAAGTAGGAAGGGGCATTAGGTGAGTTAAGAATTGAGTAGAGCATAGTAAGAGTCTGCAGACTTCGTCTTTGTCTGATCGGTAGCCAATTGAGGCGAGAGCGAAATGTGGTTATATGGTCGAATTTACGAAGGTTAAAAACGAATCGAATGTAATTGTTGAGGAGTCGGTCCAGCTTATTGAGCAGATCTGCATTCAGGTCGAGGTAGCACACGTCAGCATAATCGATGATAGGTAGAACTAAGGTTTGCACCAGCGATGTCTTGGTTGAGACTGGGAGAAAATTTTTCAGTCGGTATAGTGAACGGAGTGTTCCTGTAACTTTCTTGGAAATGTTAGTGACCTGCGTTTGCTACTCCATCGCTGAGTCAAAGAAAAGGCCAAGATTCTTTACATAATTGCTATATGGTATCACGTTCCCGTTATAGATAATTGCAGGTAAATTACATGCATCAACTTTGCTGATAATGCGGGGACTGCCGATTATAATACATTGGCACTTATTTATATTGACTGCCATGCCGAACCTCACAGCCCGGGCGCTTATAGCTGCTAGATCGCAATTAATGGAAGCAATGGCTGAGTGGAGGTCATGTGACTTGGCATGGGAATATATTTGTAGGTCATCGGCGTACAAATGATACGCACACTGGAGATCAGAAGTGATGAAGTTGATAAAGAGAGAGAAAAGAAGAGGAGAAAGTATGCCGCCTTGAGGGACGCCAGAGCCCAAATCGCACCAATCGGATAAGGTGTCGTCGATACGAATGGACTGTTGACGACCCTGAAGATAGGATGAAAACCATTCCAAAGCATCCGATCAGATCATGAGATGGGATAGAAGGGACAACAGTAAGTCGTGACTGACTACGTTAAAGGCGTTAGAGAAGTCTACCAGGACAAACACAGTGACCCTGGTATCCTCCATACTGGCCCTCACGTCGCCAGTCACTTTGAGGAGTGCAGAGACGGTACTATGACCAGGTCTGAATCCAGACTGCAGTGGGCTTAAGATGTTATTAGCGTGGATAAATTGTGATAGTAGTTTCAGTGCACAAGCCTCGAGCACTTTAGATAAGAAAGGTAGGACAGATATAGGACGATTTAAGTGCTTACTTAAGTTTAACTACTGAAGTTTCTTCTTAACATTGAAATTAAAAACATAATTTTAATTTACGAGACATACAAAACGTAAATTCTGCGAACTTATTTTTTTTTTGTTCCACTTGGGTAATATCTCTGGCAACAGCAGTATATAATACAAAAAGTACTTATTATTGCAGCGTTGAAAATAATTTATTGCTTATAATTATCATGCTGCTTGCTATAAATATAATTTAAGAGCATATAATTACAGTGAATATATTTGTAAATGCGGCAATAAAATATAAAGGCACATAACGAAATTACTCAACTGTAACGGGGTTTTATAATCAGCTATCGATACTGTATCGGCCGTCAAGTATCGGTACTTAATCAGTATCAATAGAAAAGCATCGATACTTACTGGTATCGAATCGTTTTTGAAGTATCAAGTACTTTTCATAGAGCCTATTAGATACGTTCATTGCGGGATTGTGACGAGCTTTTTTTGTAGTTAAATTGTAAGAGTAAGCGATAACTTATATTTAATTTTAAGCAAGCATGTTTTTTACGTAAAGTATCAATAAATCTAATCTAATAGTCTAATATTGCGTATACACACATGTCATTTTGTGTGGTAATTGTGTAAGAATACAATTCACCATTCTACCACCACTATCTTGCCCGTCGGTATCGTAAAGGGTGACTAAGAGATGTAATATTCCAGATAACATATTTAAGAGGAATAAATTCGAAATAAAACTTAATACTCCACTGACCTGCGTGGTATCATAGGTCAATTATCCTTCTATTGTGGAGGAAGCTCGAGCCCAAACGTGGGATTGTATGATTTTAGATGAATGAAATGTAATTATTTTAATAATATGAAGCGTAAGGCTTCCAGTGCGCCCTTTATATTCATCTGAAATAAGCACTCCACACTCTTCTTCACAAAATGTAGAGCAAATAAATGAATTAATTGTCACCGTCAATTTTCCGGTCCAATTATAATTTTGCTATTTTCAAGAGCGAACTGCCAATTAATTTTCTAAGTATTGATTCAATACGTTGCCATTTTGTACTATATGGACCTTAAACAAGTATTAACATTTATAATTAAAAAAAACGTCGCTCAGGACGCCTGGCAGATGTGAAACATCGAACTTATTTTGGACAAGAGAATGCATAAAAGAACAGATTACGACAGGAACTAATATGGCATACAATATTAATAAAATATTATGATTTTTTTCCAGAAAATGATGATTTTTATTTAATAAACATTTATTTTCATTAGTATACACTATAGGTAGGTGTGTTTAGGTTAATAATTTATTTTGAGATCACTAGATGGCGCTGTAAAAAATTCTAAAACGGATTATGGTTTTGATACACAAATGTTCATATCCAAGCGTGGCGTTAACGCCACGCCAATGACCAGGTTCACCCTCGCCTATAGATGTTTCACTTAAAAATAGTTTCATGTTATTTTTGTTTAGTGGCCGTGCCTCGTATATTACCAACCCTTCTTTGTGGGTGAATTTTAATCAAAAGGTTTTAAATCGAGCTGGAACAATACTATCTGATACAGTCAGGGCAACAAATACATTCCCAAGAAGGGTTAACATCAGGTAGGCGGCTGAAGAGAAAGACAATATGATAGGCCACCAAAGACCAAGCATTCGATACTGGTGATCTACCCAAATAGTGACAAGAAGCTATACGGTATAACAGCTTATGGAGTTGGACCCTTAACCTCGAACGGTTTGGGTGGGGTGTAACTAGGCTATACCCTGTCTCCAAAAAATGCCTCATGATCATCATTTCAGCCTATTGCCGTCCACTGCTGGACGTAGGCCTCCCTCACGTTACGCCACAATGTGCGGTCCTGTGCCGCCTCCATGCAACGACGCCCAGCATCTTTCACTAGGTCATCGGTTCAGTAGTGGAGGGGCGTCCTACACTGCGTCGTCCGATACGAGGTCGCCACTCCAGAACCTTTCTTCTCCAGCGGTTGTCGGTTCGTCGAGCGAAGTGGCCTACCCATTGCCACTTCAGCGTGCTAATTCTTTGTGTTATGTCGGTTACACCCGTTCTTCTGCGGATTTCTGTATTCCGGATTCTATCTCGCAGAGAAATTCCGAGCATAGCCCGCTCCATAGCACGCTGAGCGACTTTGAGCCTTGTTATGAGGCCTACATTTAGGGACCACGTTTCCGTGTCGTAAGTCATCACTGGTAACACACTGGTCGTAGAACTGTGTTTTCAGACACTGAGGTATGTTGGACGAGAAGATCCTCTTAAGTTGCTCAAAAAATGCCTATATCTGAGGAAAGAAGAATATATATTCACCTCACATTAGCTAGTCTAGGTCTAAAGCTCTTGGTCGACTTTTACGACACTCACGAGCAATATTACGATTGGTAGTTTTCGAAGTCACCATCTCACAGCTAATTGCTACATATTTTTTAATCGACTTCAAAGAAGGAGTAGGTTCTCAGTGCGACTGATTTTTTTAATGTTGTCTATCTCGGAACACTTTTTTTGGAACCGATCTTGATGTTTTTTTTTTATTTCAAAACTGTTGCTTCCCTTGTGGTCTCATTTAATTCTGGTTCAGTTTTGAAAAAGACATCTGTAAGTAAATTGTTGAACTCGTTTTTTTTGTAAGTAATATTTTCCTAAAAACTTTTTAAATATTAAAAAAGTACTTATTCAGTTTGCCGTTGTTGCCATACTACATAGTATAACGCTTGACATTAAATTTTTAAGCGGGTTTTTAGTCATTATCGTCACGCTTGCCCAGTTTAACAGCCAGGTTAACTCGCAATAAGTTGTTAACGTTGGAGATGGCCAAAAGAGAGGGCTCTATCTTTCATGATCCTACAATTCATCATCATCATCATCTTGCTCTTATCCCAATTACTTGGGGTCGACGCAATATGTCATCTGTTTTGACATATTGCAAAAAGTTTCGGCAATGACTTTTATGACCGGCCGCCTGCCTGACGTCAACCCTCCTTGGGAATGTAATCGTTGACCCAAATGGTACCAGATGGAGTTGGTCCAGGTCAATCTAGCGCTCTTAGTCGTCTTTTACGACACCCACGAGCAAAGCAAGGGTTGGTAGTATTCGAAGCCGCTACCACACAGCAATTCATTCATGATCCTACAATTGATTTTTACAATTGCCACAGACTAGTAAGGAGGAACGACCACTGTACTCTTATCCTGTCGCTACCCAAAGCAAAATAAAATAAGAAAACCAAACTTGGTAATAAATCATGTGCGACTATGATATATTATCGTTTGCTTTATTTTACAAAACTTTTTGATAGATCTTTGTGAAGTGTGAACAACAGTGATATCGTTTATAAGTTTAAAAGTTTTTATATAGTTTGGGAGTATTTGTTTGTCATTGTCATTGTCAATTTGTCATTGTCTATAGATAGATTATGTTATAGGTAAATTGCATATCATTCATTATTATTTCATCTCATATACGTCCCACTGCTGGGCTCGAGCCTCCTCCACAACCGAAGGTAAATTGAACTTACTGTACCATGCAGATACGTTGGTATATTTTTTTTGTTTGTCTATGGTAAGCGCACACGCCGTCCATTCTGTCCGTGGCGACGAAAGGACGGCGCGTGGGCCCATAACCCACCCGTACCCACGTCGCCTTCGTCCTTGGACCGACCACCAGTGCCGAGTTCCTTGTCCTTCCGTGTTCCTTGGCCCGACGGAAGACCTTTTCGGGTACTCTCACCTCTCGATGTCCCTGTCCCGAGACATCGGTCGCCATCGCGCGATCAGCCTCTCTGTGGTTGACGGACTGAAGTCCCCGGGCCGGTCACCCGCAGATAGGTTGGTATAGGGTTTTATTTTGAGTTTTTCTTCTCTTGCTTAGATATATGCGTGTTATATTCCTTAGACGTCTTTTACGATATCCACGGTCAATATTTGGAGTGGTAAATTCTATTCTTACTCCGTCACTACACGGAGAATTGCATTCATCATCATTTCAGTTTATATACGTCCCACTGCTGTGTTCGAGCCTGCTCTTGGATAGAAGTGAAATTAACCTATTATACCATGCTGGTCAGACGGGTTGGTATAGGGTTTTATTTCGAGTTTTCTTTCTCCTGCATATATATTATATGTGTGTTATATCGCTTAATCATCTTTTATGACACCCACGGGGAAGAGATGGGGTGGTGAATAGTATTCTCACTCCGTCACCACACGGAAAATATTTTTTTTTTATTGCAAATGGTGGCAAACGAGCAAACAGTACACCTTATGGTAAGTGTTGCTGCCGCTCATGGACCTTTACAAGGCAGCTGCCTACCGCGAAAAAAGTGAAGGGAGTGTTAATGCGTGCATTGAGGCTCAGTGATACCAAAACCCTCTACACGCAAACACCCTCAGAAAGTTGGGCTTCCGACTCTCTCGCTCACCGAACGAAGCGCAGTAACAAATTGCTACTACTCAGACGTCAATTTTCTGCGAAAATGTGGTACTACCCCGGACGGACCGGCCCGCGGCTGTAGACAGATAACTGTCGACAGTTTGGTCTTACCACTCCAAAACGTTATCTTTATTATCATTTCAGCTCATGTGTGATATGCTCAACTAGAGCCACCTTTTCAATAAAAGGAAAAAATGTCCTACTATACCACGCAGTTAACAGGTTAGTATAAAGTTTTATGGCGTATTTTCTTTCTCTTGTATATCTCTTTTCCGTGTGATGACGGAGTGAGAATACAATTCACCACTCCCTATCTTCCCCGTGGATGTCGTAAAAGACGACTATGGGATATACATAATATGCACATAACATCTGTGCCAGAGAAGGAAAACTTGAAATGATACCCCATACCAACATATCTGACCAGCATGGTATAGTAGGTCAAATTCCTTCTGATTGTGGAAGAGGCGCTAGCCCAATAGTGGTACGTATGTGGGGTACGATGATTATCTGCAGGTTACCTTGACTGGTCATTTATGACACCCGTTGACCGTAGGACAAGAACGGTAAAGTGTATTCTTGTTGTCTCTATCGAAGGTATGATTCAAATATCCATTTATGCTGCAATTTATAAGCCTATCCAAGTTCACTGTTCGGTAAAGACTTTTCTAAAGGAGATAAAGACATAAGGGAGGGTACCCGAAAAGGTATCCCGCCGGGCTGGCCAAGGACGATAAGCAACTCAATACCGGTGGTCGACCCAATGGGGAAGGAGAGAGAATACGGTTCCAGAGATTTGGAGCCGCACGCCACCCTTTCGTTACCCCGGATGGAACGGACGGCGTGGGTGTTGACTATAGCCCACCCAAAAAAAGGTGATAAAGACATAATTACTACCTACGCTTGTTTTTTTTTTTGGGATGGGCTACTGCCAGTGCACCCACCGCGCGGCTCCGTCCGGGGCGACAGAGAGGCGGCGCGTGGCCTCGTAACCCACCCGTGACACGTCGCCGTCGTCGTTGGGCCGACCACCAATGCAAACAGAATAATAATAACACCGAGAACGATCTCACGCTCTTTGAATGCGATAATTACTACGCTTGGCAATAGTTACGAATCCCACGAAATAGTAAGGTGTTGGAAAATTATAAACAAGTCAAGATACGGGGACGAAGAAAGATTACATCCGAAATATGTTATATTTACCGTATTCCATATCCATATTTCATACTTTCCAATATGGGATTCAGCCAGTTCAATATAAGAAAGTAATCTTTTAATTTACTTACATTATTAATCAAAAATATTACCCGGTATTTTCTGTCGCATGTATTTCCACACAGCTAATTGAATATGATATCAATGCAAGGTTAGCTTACTCGATAATAGCTACATGACTGTCTTCCGAATGAATAAAATGAGAAAATTTGCTTCACATTTCGAAGTAGAAATATTTTCTCAGTATAATATCATGCTTATGTATATACAGAGTGTATCAGGTTATGGGGCAACTTTTCGAGTATGTTATAGTTTAACGGCCATAGATCGTAATTGGAATGTATATTACACGAAAAACAATATAACATAAAAGTTATAGTGATTTCAAAAATGCGTGTCTAAGAGTCGATAATGTTACGTTATTATGTAGACATGTTCAGGCAGGATACATATAGGCATGTAAAGTTTCGACAGTATAAATAGGTATGAATTGCGAAAATGCTTCAATGGTAAAAGGTGGTTTGTATCTAACAAGGCAGCTCAGCAACGGTCATCGGACGATCAGCGGATTTAAAGCGAAGTTTGTCTTGCTTATGTGAACGTTATCATTGATTTATTCAATTTCTAATGAATATTTAACAAAGTGTGCCACACCACCACTACCACACAGGTAGCGGCTTCGAATACTACCAACCCTTGCTTTGCTCGTGGGTGTCGTAAAAGACGACTAAGAGCCCTAGATTGACCCGGACCAACTCCATCTGGTACCATTTGGGTCAACGATTACATTCCCAAGGAGGGTTGACGTCAGGCAGGCGGCCGGTCATAAAAGTCATTGCCGAAACTTTTTGCAATATGTCAAAACAGATGATATATTGCGTCGACCCCAAGTAATTGGGATAAGAGCAAGATGATGATGATGATTTAACAAAGTACGAATATGTTGTGGATTAAGTATCACTGACTTTACATATTTCAATCAGATTTACACGAAAGAGCGATGACAAAATTTAAAACTTTACATGTCTGTAATTTATTAGCCAGTCGATATTTTTCTTTCAAATATTTTTCTTAGTTTCCTACCACCATTGCTTAACTTCCGTTTGACCAGTTGTCCAATAACATGATACACTCTGTATATATTAGATGTATGGTTGTGGAGTAAGAATACAATTACCATTCCCTCTTTTACCCGCGGGTATCGTAAAAGATGACTAAGGGATATATTATGCATGTAATATCTTTGTAAGGGAAGGAAAACTCGAGACAGAAGCCTATGCTAACACGTCTGACCAGCGTGGTATATTAGGTTAATTTGCCTCCCATAGTGGAGGAGGTTCATGCCCAATAGTGGGATATATATGGGTTGAGATGATAATGATGATGAAAATAATATTTACGACTATAATTTTGTATTCACAATGGGTTTATTTATCATTATATTATTTATTATACACTCATTTGCAAAAAAAACGGGCACCTAAGCAATGAACCATTTCAAATGTTAATATTTCTTTGTTTGATAATTATAGGTAGTTTTATCCACACAATTTGCTAAATTAATAAGAAAATAATCGTTTTCATCAGTATTTCATAAAATTTAGATACAATTTATGGGAAATAATGCTAAACCTCGCTAGTAGTGTATATTCGCTAGTAGTGCATATGCTCATGAAGTAAAAATAAAAAAGTTTTTTTGTTTGTTTTTCTTTAATAAAGTAAAAGCAGATAAATGTTTAGTATCGAGTGTGACCCCCTCTAGCTAAAATCACAGCTTGAATTCGTCTGGGCATGCTAGCGAGTATATCCCGGATACTTGCTTGCGGAATACGTTCCCACTCCGCAGTAATCACATTCTTCAGCTCTCTGATGGTCTGCGGAGCCGGGTGTACTGATCTCACACGCCGTTTCAGAACGTCCCAGACATGCTCTATGGGATTGAGGTCGGGACTTCGAGCTGGCCAATGCAAACGACGAATGCCGACCTCTTGCACATACGCATTAACATCGCGGGATCGGTGGGCGCGAGCATTGTCGTCCATAAAAATCGAGTCTTCACCTAGAGCGGCCAATGCGGGTTGTGCATGAGAAATTAGAACTTACGTTATGTATCGATGCCCAGTCAGTGAGCCGTTTTCAATGAAGACTAACTCTGTACGATCCATTGAATTTATTCCTGCCCAAAACATAACAGAGCCCCCACCATAAGGTGTGATTTCTTCGAAACATGCCTCTGCAAAGCGTTCTCCTTGTCTTCTTAGCACTCGCCGACGTCGATCTTCACCGAACAGAGATATCCTGGCTTCATCAGAGAACAAAACCCTATTCCAATCGTCTTGAGTCCATGATTCACAATTTCTAGCGAACCTAAGCCTGTGAACTCTGTGCTCACGGAGTAATTTGGGGCCGCGGGCCGGGCGGTGACTGCGTATATTGGCAGCGAGAAGCCTCCTCCTGACCGTCCATAGACTAATATGCACATTTCTTACTTCTTGGAGGTTGTTCTTAAGATCCACATACGAAGATTTGCGATTTCTCAATGCGCGACTCACAAGAAAACGATCATCCCGTGGCTGGGTACATGGTTTTCTTCCAGAACCAGGCCTTCTCTCGACGGAACCAGTCTCCTGATATCGCTGCCAGGTCCTTTGGACTGTCGAGCGACTAACATTTAGCCTCCTAGCCACGAAACATTGGCTGCAACCCTCTTCAAGCAGCGCGATAATTTTGGTAACTTTTACCACTTTATCTACCATTTTTGATACAGCCAAACAGCATTAAATAAAGCTTTGACAGTCAAGGATATGAAATTAATCGATAAAAATTGAATAAAAGTTATGAAAGTCGATGTTAACTTCTGGAACTTCGCGCCAAAAATGTAGGATAAAAAGGGGTTTTCTGTAAAAATGAACATCAAATGAAAAATTGAATTTAGAATGTACTTTTTTAAATACCACAGCATTTTTAAAACCGGCCAGTAACGTGTACAAACGATTGAAACCTTTTTGGTATTGTATCTTTTTAAATATGAATGAAAATCAAAACCGCCCGTTTTTTTTGCAAATGAGTTTAGTTTAGTTGCCTATAAAGTTATTTCAAAAACCATATTTCATTATTTTAGAGGTGTCAACATTAAAAGTCGTGACCACAAAAGCTAAAAGTGTTCGAAACGTCGCGAAGTTAGAAATCAGATAGGGTATAACAGTATTTTTAAAAATATTTTTATTTTCATCTAAATATTTTTTATTACATAAATATACGTAATAATCGTGTAAACGTTAGAAGTCATTAAATCCATTATCTATTAGTAACAAACATTTCATTTAAATTTATTTATTTTTTATATAGCTTCTGATGTCATAAAGTCCAAACCAAAAATAATACAGTCATCTTCAAATGGTTTTAAATGGCATATATTTATATTTATATATATATATATATATATATATATATATATATATATATACCATCTTTTTCTGTTCCATCATAACCTACTGTATCATTTCGACATCGGGCTGACTACCGTTACTGATTTCCTGACTTCGGAAATATAGGTTTTTGGTCAAGGTGGGCAGTAATGGCTTAATTTAGGGCTAGTGGATGGAAAATATAATACATACATACACCCTCATCTCAACGCTTGTCCATTCATTCATCAAGATGGCCTGCCCATTTTCATTTAGGCTATTCTCTCGATTAGTCTCGAAGTCTTAAAGTTAGTTTAGGCTTCACCCTCGATTAGTCTCAGTCTTTAAAGCTATTATAATCTACCACATAGGAGTATATTAATAATTTTCTTTTTAATAATGTAGTCCACTATTGCATTGTTTTAGGTAAGAGCACCTTGCTACAATATATTGAATAAAACATCAGCAATATATCAAGGGCTATGATATAACATTGAAGATATTGTTTTTATTCATAAGGTTGTGATTTTGTTCGTTGCTTTGTGAACATTAAATGGTTATGAATGTTTAACATATTTATGAGGTTGCAATAGATATTTCATTTTTGGGCTTTCTGTTTCTTGTGTATCTTATTCTTGTACAAACATAAGCTGATATAATTCTACTTGTGGTATAAAATTGGTTACCAATATTTTCCTAGCAATCTTATATCAATATTGCAATATATTTTTTATTATATATTCATTAGAGTAAAATTACGATAGTGGTAGGACCACAGTGTTGATAGTGGCCTGTTTACAGCCGCGGGCTGGTCAGTTCAAGGTTACACAGAAAATCTACGTCTGAGTCGTAGCAATTTGTTACTGCGCTTCGTTCGGTGAACGAAAGAGCCGGAAGCCCGATTCACAGAAACTCATTGCACGCATTCACACTCCCTTCACTTTCTTCACAGTAAGCAGCTGCCTAGCAAAGGTCCATGAGCGGCAGCAACACTTACCATCAGGTGGAGTGTTTCCTCGTTTGCAACCATGTGTTAAAAAAAAGCTTTTTTCATAACTACACACCATTTTTAGCATAATGAGTAGTATTAAATCAATTGACATGAAAAATTACGCATGATACAAAGGTACACTGCCATTTCTTGTTATTAGGACGGTAGATTTCATTAAATTTATGGCTAGTGTTCATCTAAGTAGGAGCTCTTTGAATAGTCTTCGGTCACTAGTGAGTTAAGATATACTCGTATGGACAGAAAGTAATATTTACGATCATCTCCACTTTCGCGTTCTACCGTCTTCTTTGTGTACATCACCGTATCATAAGGGGGCGACGCCATCCTAGGCTTATGCAATATCTGGACCTTGGTTGAGAGCTACAAATCATCATAAATCAGATTCTTGTCTTCATAAAAATGATTTAAACCATCGGTGATGCTTCTTGCTTTCTCCGCAGCGATGGCAAAAGTCGTCTCTTGACATACCATGTTACGTCATCATCATCTAAGTCCATACTTATCCCGCTGCTGGGCTCGGCCTCCTCCACTATGGGAAGGAAATTGATCTACTATAACACGCTGGTCAGACATGTTTGTATATGGTTTTGAGTTTTCCTTCCCTTGCATTGATATTATTCTTAAGTCGTCTTTTACAACACCCACGGCACGGTAATATTATCAATCAGTAATCCAACTTCATACAAACGGACGAAACGCGAGCTATACCTACGCGCCTCGATCTCGGCATGCGCTCGGCATGCAGACAGTCGCGACTGTGCTGCAGTGACGAGTGAACGGTGTGTTGTTTTTTTTTGGTTGCATGCATTCGTCAATAACGAATCCAGAGATAACTTTATTTTAAATTACCTGCAAACTCTGAAATCTTACCTATTATAAAATAATTTTACTTACTATTAGGTATGTACATAATGTGTGTCGTTTTAATGTATAAGTATTTCCTTTATTCTCCCGAAAAAAAGTTGTCTGGATTAATAAATAAAGTGAATAAAGTGATTGACACGAGTGAAATAGGTAGTTATAGGCGGTTCATGAATCATGTTACGGTAGGTACGCTTGTTTTGTTTGTTTATATAATTCAAAGTAAAGACGTGGTATTTTATTATTAATAATAACAGATGTCTATTGTACTGTGTGTATGAATAGTACTAGAAAAACATAATTTGACCGTCTGTCTGTTACTAGATTTTGTTATTTAAAAATAAACGTGTTTTTTTTTTTAATTAAAAATTACCAATCAAAAATCAACACGCATTCTTATTGAACACTTCATATTCAATTCACAAAGTATTTTATTTGTTTATATAAGAAAAGTATATACAAAACTAAATGGAAACACAAAGTAGGCAAATGTAATTAAAATGCTGGAGGCGGGCAGCCCTATCACATGTTTACGTACCGCATGGATGTAGGCATTTAATTCAAGGTTACGGCCGAGATACATTACTGATAGATGACTATACTGTGCCCACGGGCAAGAGAGGGGCTGGTGAATTATATTCAATCGTTAGTAAAGGGTTTTTCATGACCGAACTTATATCCACTATTAATTACATGTAGTAGATTCATATCCTGTGGTTTTCTCGTTATAAACAAAAGTAAAGCACTTTCATTTCATTAATTTAATGTATAAACTAAATAGACTTTAAACAGCGTACCGAATATCCAGTTCAGACAATTATGTTCGTAATCCAAGCGTCTCAAATAAGCTGTTAATTTCAAAACGACACTGGCTGGTAAATAGAGGCTTTGTTTGTATTGACCTTTATTAATTTTCTTCAAATAAGGTTCTTATCATAAAAAGGGTCTGTATGTCAGACCATGTGCCCAGCGATAATATACTTTAAGATCGTATTTTGGGATATATTATTTGTTATCATCCAATTGGATACCGATATTCAAATATTATGCTAGATATTAGGACATTATTCGATATTCAACCGATATTCAAATATTTGTTTATGTTTGATATTAGGATATTTCAGTGTATGTAATAATTCCCTCTAAGGACTATGATAGTTTTCTTTACAACTCGGATTTTGAGACTTTTTTTTTGGGTGGGGTACGATCAGCGCACTCCTCGCTCCGCTCCGTCCGGGGTGTCACCCCGGATGGAGCGGAGGAACTCTATGACCCGATACTAAAATTGGCAGCCGATCTACAGTTTCATGCCCAGTGATATCTTCTATAAGCTTGCCATCCCAATGGCAAATTAAGTTGAAATTAGCTTTTGAGAGGCTTTTCTATTTTTCCCACGTTGTCGACAAATGGAAGATCTAATTGACATTGAACTTTGATGGATCACATCCTAAATTAGATGTAATTACCATAGATGCTTTTCTGTCCCTCAATTTGGTAATACAAACACTAGAAGTTAACTGGCTACTAATAATATCTATCCAGGTTGTTTTTGGAGCGGGTGTTTTGTGGATAATTTTGATTAGGTTTCGGAATCAGATGATTTTGGATGTATAGATCCAAAATGAAAATGCTGGCGGTAGATGAGGACGAAAGAAACGACAATAAATAAAGACTCGTTGAGAATTTCTTTGTTAAAGGGGAAATGTTTGTGTTTTCACGTTCGCGTAATTTTTGAAGAATTTCTTCTTACTCTTTTATTTCCTTACATTTCTTTAAACATTTACTGTCTACTGAGCCAATTAAGCTATGATGTCTATTTTGTCGCTGTGTTAATTAAAACTGTTTGTATTCTTAGAAGACAAAGGTATTTAAAGCATCACAATGATAAAATAATTTTTAACAAAAAATAAACCGACTGCAAACAGTTAACTAAAAAGCAAAAAATAAATTTACTTCGCATAAAGTAATATGTATTTTAATTTAATTAAATAGAAATGATTAAATATTTATTTTATAATTTTGAAGTCGAAAAATATTTTAAAAAGCACTTTAAACGAAATCTAACCGTTTGAAGTGGATCAAAATCAAATCCACTAGAGTCAGTTACATACAATCAAACGTACAAGTGAAGACACTGCACCCCACGCTTTTTTACAATAATAAACATTTATTTTTCATTTACACTATTCTTAATCTAAATTTATCAAATTTTATTTTTTAGTTAGATTTTCTATAAAAGCGTGATTTTTTAGTTTGTTTAAACTATTATTTATTTTCCATTTTTTAGTTGAATTTTCTATAAAAGCGTGTTTTTTAATTTAAATTGAATCACTTTGTTATCATAATTTAGAATAGTTAAATAGCAATTACCATTTTTAATCTTGTTAATACCAATCTCTATGTTGTAGTCAGGACGATAACCATTTTCAACAAAAATGAAGCCACTAAAATTTGTATCAGTGAATACTTTCAAAGTTATACAACCGTCAGCCGTGACGGCCATAAGTGATCTTAGGACAAGCCGTGTATTATCTATTATTCGTTTATCGGTAATCATCAAATTTTTATCGGATTTGATCACCCATATGTGGGATTGTTCTGTTGCAGTTTGGCCAATGAGCAAATTGTAACTCAAATAATTATCAGGGACGATTATCGTCTCAACAAGAATTGTAACATTGTCAATTACTAACGAAACTTCTTTTTTGCCATATGTATTACCGAATCCTCTTAAAGAGGGCAGTTTATTAATTTGCCATTTTTCTCGCGGCACGATCTCTTTTATAACAGATTCTTTTATTAAAGTACAATGGCTACCAAAATCTACGAATCCTGTCAATCGAACATTATTAATACTCACACCTTTTATGAACTTATTATCTACTCTTAACATGCTATCATCTAGTCACAATGTCTTAATTTCGGTATTTGCACTCCATGCGCTTCTATTGCATTCAGGGTTATCATGACCAAAACGTTTACACTTTTGACTTTTAATAATAGGCTTTTTACAGCTAGATACTACGTGACCTATTTCGCGGCAATTATAACATTTCAAAATTTTATTAAAATCATTTCTTACAGGCTTACGGGAACCTTAAATTACAGGAATCAGTAACCTCTTATTAGATTTATTGAATTGTTCATGTTTCATACTCCTTAAGTAACCTAATAACTTATCAACATTTCAAAACCTACTGCCTCCGCTCCGTACCGAACTGACCTGTCCTCTATTCCATACACAATACAATCAATTGCGTTCCTACCTACTATACCACATCTATTCAAGGCTATCAATTTATCATATTAATACTCTTCCAAAACATCACCAAACTTTGCCCTTTTCCCTAACAGTTCCGTGAGTAAGTGACCATAATTCTCGTACGTTGGAAATGCAGAATTAAGTTTAGCTGTCCATTCTTCCCATGTAAGTAATATAGAAGGCTGTCCCTCGTACCACCTTCTTGCAGTGCCAACTAACTTTGGGAGGGCATAGTGCACAGTTTGCTTATTATCCCAACCGTAAATTTCAGAGCATTCTTTAACTTTATTTAACCATGTAACAATCGTTTGCGTTTTTGATTTAGGATCAAATTCTGGCACTACGTTACTGTTAGTGAACCTTTCTCTACTCTGTGGATTTACAGCTGTGATAAGTTGCAAAGACTCCTTAAGACATTTCAGTAATTCAGAATTCACTATATCAACAGATGAAGGCTGCGGCGTTATAGGTGAAGACTCCCTGTCGATCTGCGTTTGGACTGGGCTACGTGACCTTACATCGCTCCCATCACGGGTAGTCTGAACTCTGTCACGCCTCTGCCTAGTACCTTTACAGTGTAGAGTCTACACTCTCTACGGTTACAATCTATTTTATCCTTTGATGACATAAACGATAACTGACCCTGCAAAGGCGGTGTTACAACTGACTTATATCTACGCTTTTCATAGGACTCGATCCGTTCGGGTGATATTCTCGATCCTTGTTGTTTAGCATCATGATCTTCGGCGTAACGTGTTACTGGCGTACTATTTCCGTGCCTCGAAACATCGTCTCGCGTTCGAGGTCGGCTGCGTCTCGAGGCTTTTCCAAAATCAGAACTCAAATGCCGTCCAATAGGCCTTCGCCTACTTGTGGACCGGTTACTCGGCATCCTCACTCAATATATTTTTCAATCTATTGTCCAATGTCCTGGAATTGAAATTCAAACAACGAGTATCTTTTTCCGCCAAAACATAGCAATCAGTGTTTTAATACAAACGAAATTGCATTATCGAGAAACTACATAACCACAGTTGTTATGCAACACCTAAGCTTTCATTATTTTAAATAAAACCAGTAATATGAGAAAAGAAATGTGCCCGAGTTAGTAGCTTTATTTAACACCTTTTCTTTTTACAATACCTATTGTAACGAATTCGTTAGCGAAAGATGAACAATATTTTAAAATTGTTACGATAACCAGAGATGATATGTATTTCACATTCTTATGGTGAACCCAGACTTAACGGATATTAAAAATAAAATATTTTAATCGTTCTAATAATTATTTACGTGCAAATATTTTACAGGATATGTCACACTAAATATTTATTACGTAGGAAGCTGACACGCAAGGGCGTCCATTGTGTGAAAGTTATATCAACTTACACAAATATGAGTCAACCATTTACTCGCATATGAAATTATCAATTAAATTACAAAACAATAATAAAGTCGGTTGACAAATTAAAGTGTATGTATCCGAACTAGCCGTATATGTAAGGTCGTAGGTGTTACTTGGTAACATTTATACAACACTATACCATAACATACGTAGAATAAAGTTGATTATAAGATTATTACATACCTTACTGTGGGCATACGTTCACACCAAGGTGGTATGATACACCTGAATTCCTTGGTGTTATCCCAGCTTCGGAATTGTTACAATTTGCTAATTGAAATATAAACGTCCTTGATAAACTTTTATTTATTCTCTGTATAATGCAGGATACAATTCTCTATTGATGATTTACAATTTGGTTATTTACAATTCGCTATTAATCAATATAGAATACAATTTTAAAAATATAGTAACGTAGAATGGCGACCGTCTTCTCTTATTTCTTAAAGCCACACAAAGGAAGTACCGCCTGCCGGAAATGTATACAAAAGAGCGACATCTTTTTTAAATATTGTCGGAAGTCATTATTGAGCCACTTACTTACAATAATATAGTATAATAGTTATTAATATAATAGTTATCTAAGTAGTACAAAACATAACAAAAGTAGTAAGTAGTACAAAAATTCAAAGTAGTACAAAATCGAGCCCAAAGGAGTCAGTTACAAACAAGCAAACATACATACATACAGGTGAAACTAATAAAAGCGTGTTAAAAAAGCTAATAAGAAGAGAATAAATGAAACGCCAGAGGAGCCCAAAAATAGATTGTCGGCTATGAGAGCTTATATATCAAATAGATTAACTAACGAAAGTCAAGAAGATCGTGACCATCGTTTTTCTTTCTTTGATTCGTAAGCGATTATCAAATGAAACCGAAGAAACCCGTGTTCACCAGTTGAGTTTGATTTATTAAATGCTATAAATCATTGAGGAATAACTGTCTATGGACTCCATCATCCGATCTACTGCAGACTTTCATTATAATCCATATGGGTGCAAAGTTTGCATTAATATAAATGAATTAAGTCCAAACACGAGGTAGCTACTTTAAACCGTTGAGAAGTTCCCTAAACTGTCTTCGTCTTCATCATCAGACCCCTAATGACAGTCCCAACCCATCTAGATGTAAAGTTCTTGTCAATACAGATTAATCAAGCTCAAGCATAAGGTAGCTGCAGTGAATCGTTGAGGAGTTTCCTGGAGCGTCACTGCTCCATCATGAGATCTACTCCAGACCTTTATTAAATTGTAGTGCTTTAGAGAAATACTTAATGAAAAAACTTACAAACGCAGTAGTCCGCCCCTACGATGTTTGAAAGTTCCCCTTGATTTCTCTGGTCTGCCATCATCAAACTTTGATTTCCTTATCATGGAACCAACTTTGAAATATCTTCTTTTCAACAAAAAAAGAATCTTCAAAATCTTTTCTTAAACGACGAAGTTATCCGCAAACAAACATAACAAAAGCATATATACAGTCGAATTGAGAAACCTCCTCCTTTTTTTTTAAAGTCGGTTAACAAGTATCACTTTAGCCTTACATACTACTACCCAGTTTCCATCGACCAATTGCAGTACTATCCCCTAACTCCTAACCGTTAAGGAGATCTTTAGCTTCACCATCAGCACAACAGCATCAGATGTTGATTCAAGCATACCTCACAAGCAACATGTTAGCCCTACATACTACTAAATAGTTTCCATCGACCAATTGCAGTACTGTCTGCTAACTCCTAACCGTTAAAGAGTTCTGTAACTTCATCATCAGCACAGCAGCATCAGATGTTGACACTCTGAAGCATATACCTGAGTAAGACATGACTATTACGTAACAACAACACCATACGAGCAAACAATTTTCGGTGGTTGCCCTCGATTTCTCCTGGACCCCATCATCAGACCCTGACGTGGTGAAAATGGGACCACCTCGGAAGTGAACTCTATCTAACAAAATAAAATTTTTTAAAGCCGTTTATAATTGACGGAAATATCGGTGAACATACATAAAAAAAAAACCTCCTCCTTTTTTGAAGTCTGTTAAAAATATCAAATAAATCTTCTAACTTCTGTTGCCAGTGTAATTCTTTTTCTTTAATCATTCTGAAGGTTTTTCTTGTTTTCTTTGTTATTTTTAAGATTGTGTCAGTCTTTGTAGTAGACTACAGGCCCGTGTTAAAAAATTATGGGTCATTTGAACCACCAGGTGGCCTATCTAGAACGATATAAGAGCATAAAATAATAAGATTCAGCACTATGCCGTCACTTGTAAGCTGTCCAACTGCGTGCAGGTGAAAATTTAAAAGTATAGGTAGAGTGAGTACATTTTGGTCATATATTTTTGTACGGCATTCTTAACATCGTTAGATCCATGAAAAATAATAAGAAAACGCGCAGTGCCATAAAAAATGGTGCGCCACAAAGTCGGAATTTTTTTTATTTGCCGACAATTTACAGGGTAAATTTGGTCATTTGATTTTGTACGGCATCAGTTTCATTCTATTTCAATACTGCTTTTAATCCATTATTCCGCAACGCCGTACAAAAATCATGCGACAAGGAGAAAAAATCGAGGGTTGCAATCCCCTCTCTTTCCGCGGTCCAGAGGGTGATTTGACACAACATAAAATTAATTTATTTTGAAAGTATTTTATGCATAGATAATATTTTTTCATATGCCGTACATTTTCGTTGGTCCAAAGGGGAATAAAACTGAAAAAGAAAAATCAAAAAGAAAAATCCATATAACGAAATGTAAAGTGAAATTCATCACGATATTTTTTTATACGGCATTTAGATAGTTTATTTGTACTAATTTTCATAGTCTTTTCGTGATTCTAGGTTCCTAATTAGAAACTATCTTAAATATGTGTTTATATACTATCGATTTATACCAAAACATAGACATGTTGTCACTGATAATTCCAAAATACAACATATTTTTGAGAAGTAGTCGCACATTTTCGGTTGAGGCAACTTCAACTGTTCATTGTTAATTATTTTAACACATAGTTGTATTTAGACTTCTCATATTCGTGTAGCTCATTTCAATCCCTAGGTAGATCAGTAATTGTTTTGAAAGTAAATCTTATGTGGGAGCTGTAAAATTGAATTTCCTACAAGTCGGCGCACCGTCTAGTAAAGGTGCAATCGTGGCAACACCTGGAGTTCGGTATACTGAATAATTTAAAGAAAACCATATTTTTTACTAGCAACCCGCCCTCGCTTCGCTTCGGTTTCAGTCGCTTTACCCGCGGCGTAGTTCCCGTTCCCGTGGGAATAACGGGATAAAATATAGCCTATGTTACTCCCTGATATTATAGCTTGCCATTGGTGAAAGAATTTTTGAAATGGGTTCAGTGGTTTAAGCGTGAAAGCGTTACAAACAAACAAGCAAACAAACAAACATCCTTACTTTCGCATTTATAATATTAGTATGGATTATCATCATTAAATATATCGAATTTTTCTAAAAAATGATTGTTTTATTTATTCACATCATTACAATGAAACAAATCAATTATATATATGTATCAATAATGTTTGAAGTATATTTTAATCCAAAAAGTTTACATAACTGTTGATACTGGGAGTGACAGTTTCAATTTTTGGATATAATATACACACCGTTTCAGTTCAGTTAGACGTCATAGTGATTTTATCATATTATCAATTGTTCTCTTCAAAAATATGTTAATGCCGTACTGTATCAGATGGCCATAAAGTATCCTTAAAATGGTAGCGTCATTTTCATCAGCCTAAAAGATATGGACTGCATTAAAATGTACGGCATCATTTTTTTCTAATTTATTTATGTTAATACTATTTAAAACAAGGGATAAAATGTAGAACACTGCTATATTTCATTAATCTATGATATTTAAATTTTTGCAATAATTTGTAATATTTCAGTTTTTGTATTTCTCTATAATATTTTTTAGAACAGTTTCTTTTGAACGGCAATACTATATAACAATTGTATTTTACAATATCATGTTAAAAAAAAGTTCCCGTACAGGATCAAATGACTTTTCAGCTTTATAAATCAAGGATACGATGAAATTAAGATAATTATTGATATACATTCAAATGAACAATCATTTTTTGACGGCATTATTTTTAATAGTACTTTTGAGTGCTAGATAAGGTTTTGGAACCGAAGCCGTACTTTTTCAAATCACCCCCTGGACCACGGAAAGAGAGGGGGTTGCAACCCTCGATTTTTTACCCTTGTCGCATGATTTTTGTACGGCGTTGCGGAATAATGGATTAGAAGCAGTATTGAAATAGTATGAAACTATTTATGTTTTATGATGCTGTATAAAATCAAATGACCAAATTTACCCTGTAAATTGTCGGCAAATAAAAAAAAATTACGACTTAGTGGCGCACCATTCTTTTATGGCACTGCGCGTTTTCTTATTATTTTTCATGGATCTATCGATGGTAAGAATGCCGTACAAAAATATATGACCAAAATGTACTCACTCTACCTGTACTTTTGAATTTTCACCTGCACTCAGTTGAACAGCTTACAAGTGACGGCATAGTGCTGAATCTTATTATTTTATGCTCTTATATCGTTCTTGATAGGTCACCTGGTGGTTTAAATGACCCATAATTTTTCAACACGGGCCTGTAGTCTATAGAGCTTTTCTATTTTATTGCAAGAGAGCAAACACCGGGTGGAGTTTGCCTTGCAAATTTCTGCATATAAATATTAAATAAATACTTTAAATTAATTTTATTATATTAGTAAGACTCGCATATAAACGGCCTTACAATGACTTTAATAAAAGTTTGACAATGGTAGCGTCCTCTAAAACCCCTTAATAATTAAATAAAATTACCTATTTCATATTTAGACGTGTATAATCGAATAATAAGATGCCCCGATAATAACTCGAAAGTTCAAAAATAAGGACCACTCTAGTGTGTTTGGAATGAATAAACTTAAAAACTACTGTGCCGATTTCAAAAATTCTTGGACCATTGGAAAGCTACATTCACTTTAAGTAATATAAGCTATATTTTATCTTGGAGTTTCCATGGGACCGGGAACTACGCGGGCGACTGAAACCGAAGCGAAGCGAGGGTGGGTTGCTAGTGTACGATAAAGTGAGGAAGAAAGGTGGATGGATGTACGGCTAAGGAGAGAATGACCCCTTTTTCTTCTCCTTTTCCCTTTCTTCCCATTTTCTCCTAAAGCTTGTACCCAAACTTTTAGAGATAATGAGAGAGAGAGAGAACTGGATATATTTAGTTACCTTTGTTTAAATGTTTTGGGTTGAAAGCATTAATCATCACTTTCATTTAGTGTAAAGATATAATAGACATCCTTTATGTTTGATGACAGTTTGATCTAAGAAAGAATCTCTCATGCCAAATGTCGAGGGTTGGTTCTCACACAGGAAAATACTTTATGCAATGAATAAATGATTTTCCCAAGTCTGGGTGTTCAGTCGTAGTAGTCAGTTAGTGTTCAGTAATTATACGTTTCTGAAGTCCCTCATGACACAATAACTTATTCTTTATTGAAATGAATTGATTAATTGTAATAGATACAAATATAAGAAAGACAAAATAATAAAAAAATATGTGTCTACGCGCACGTAAGCTAAAGTCCCCTACACATGTTGGCCGAGCCTAGGTCAACGCGAGCGTCGACAAATACGTACAAAGCTTCTTTTTTAACATTTTAATGCGGTATACACTGAGATAATAGTTATATACGCTCATTAAATAAATAGCCGAAGCTGCAATAACGTCAATGTCAACGTCCATAATGTTTCAGTGCACAATGAACACTGATATCGGCCAACCTTTTTTTTTTCGTATCACTTAGTTGTTAGTCTCAGATGGCTGTGATAACTTTACCCGGACTTTTGGGTGAGCGCTGAGGGCTCTCAACCCGTTTGCATCGGCCAACATGTGGACAACTCTATAAATACTCGTCTACGTTGGCCACTCGCATTGGCGTTTGGCGCAATTGTCCAACGTGTGGACGCCAGCATTTGTTTTGTATCTATTCACCGACGCTCGCGTTGGCCTAGGCTTGGCTAACATGTGTAGGGGGCTTAAGAAGTTATACTTGTTTGGCGTAACAAGTTAGTCTTCCTAAAATTGTATCCTTCGCGTTGTCCTACGAAATGCACACAAAAAATGCTATTAATAATAAAACGCATTATCTAGTAGATAATTGTGAGTCTGTGGGTGCGCCTAGTAAAATATATTAACTAGCTATCTTCAGAGTGTCGTTTTACCGAGACAGTGTACGCGAGCATCGTAAAAATGTGTATATATTTGCTTTATTTAAAAAAAGATCACAGAAAATTAATATCTCTGAAGTCGAATATTCTGTTAGTACTTTTGGATATCTCATTATTCGAGACGAAAATTCTAAACAATAAGTTATCTGAACTTTTGTTCTTACTTGAACTTTAAATGTAATCTGTCTTTTTGTCTTCCGTGAGAAAATTTCATAAGACATATTTATACAGAGAAAGAAAAATACCTCATGAATTATTCAGTTTGTGTAATAGAGTGATGCGGCAAATTTGCAAAACGAATCTTGATTTCCGACTAGAATATACCTCGGCAAATATGAATCTGACACGATTCCTTATATTTCTTCTACCGCTAATACTTTCTATTTTTTTTTCACCCCCGACGCAAAAAGAGGTGTGTTATAAGATTGACGTCGTGTGTGTGTGCGTGTGTCCGTGCGTGCGTGCGTGCGTTTCTGCGTGCGTGCGTGCGCGTATAAGTGCGCGCGCGCGTGTTCAGATACCATCCCTCCCCGATGACGTCCCGGTGCGTCGCCCTTAAGCACTCCACCTCTGCAGGTGAGAGCCTATTCGCCGGTTTAGTCACCCGCGGACTCGGCTAGGCGTCCTGACACATCGATCATGCACCGATTATTGCAAGGACTTCACCGCGCTGTTCTGCCCGCACGGCACACACTTCGAGTGTGTGCTGCGTCCTGTCCCAGTCGCAATCACAGTGATGGCAGGACGGTGTGCTTTCTCTTCTAACGACCTTCTGCAGGTACTTGGTGAAGCAACTGTGTCGTCAATATTACCACCAGCCGGAAGGAAATCACATCAACAACACCAGTCGGCCTAGACGGTTCGAGGTCTCTCAAGACGGAGTACCCAAATATTCGATACAGAAGTAGATTTTAAAGCAAAGCACAGACTAGCAAAGCTATGTCGACGACTAAGTGATATAATATTGTAATGTGATGTAATGTCATATAATCTTAAACCAATCAGTCTGACCAGCGTCAATTTGCCTACCCCAGCAGTGGGACGTATATAGGCTGCGTTAATGATGATGATGATTGTTAAGATATTTTTTTTTTTAATTAATTAGAATAAATAAATTCTGTTCTATTTATATAAATGTTTACCTTACTCGAGCCTCCTCCATAATAGGAGGAAAATTTACCTACAGTACCACGCTGGTCAGACGTGTTAGTATCAGGTTTCATTGCAAGTTTTCCTTCTCTTGCATCGATGTTATATACATAAATTTCAATCACCATACACAGTATTTTTTATAGATTAGAATGAAATACTAATTCGGTTATGGTCATAGATAAAATAAATGAATGAATATAAGAATACTTTTTGTAAGTTTCCATCAAAAAACATCATCGCTCCGCTCGTTAACAGCGACAACGTTTAAATTTAAACACATTTACTTAGGGTAATCCTCCGGAACTTATTTTTCTTGCCTCTAAAATGGCAGGTAATTTACAACCACAAAGCCTTTGTGCCGCCTACTATTTAGCTTTGGTTTACGAGTATTTAATGTGAAAATTTACTATCTATTCCACGTCGTTGGCACAATAATATAGACATACTTTGATCTTAATTATATAATATTTTTAAACGAGCAATTCTTGTTTATTTCTAATACATTCGGAATCTCCGAAACGGCATCAGCCATTGTCATGAAATTTCGTATGCAGATTTTGAGGGCGACAAATCGATCTAGCTAGGTTTTATCTATAGAAAAAATATGTAATAAAAAATATAGTTAGAATATGAACGTAAATTTGTCCACTATCATCATGAATAGAAATAGCGTAGTTGGCAAATCGAGCAGTCTAATCTAGGCAGACATACGTAGGTAAAAAAAGGGAAAACCAAGTACAGAACTATAACTTGATTTTCTGTTTGTTATAATTTTTACTTGTTTCAATTTTTAGATTTGTTATTCATTGTTTCATCACCATCATCATCATTTCAGCCCCATCACTGTCCATTACTGGATGTAGGCCTCCCTCGTGTTACGCCACAGAGTGTGGTTCTGTGCCGCCTGTATCCAATGACGTTCAGCAACTTTCACCAAATCGTTAGTCCACCTAGTGGAGGCTGTCCTACACTGCGTCGTCCGATACGTGATCGTCATTCGTCACTTCAGAGTGCCAATTCTTCGTATTATGTCGGTTACATCCGTTCTTCTGCGGATTGCCGTATTTCGGATTCTATCTCGCAGAGAAATCCCGAGCATAGCCCGCTCCATAGCATGTTGAGTGACTTTGAGCTTGGTTTCATAACCAAGCTCAAAGTCACTCAACATGTAGAGACCACGTTGCCGTGCTGTAAGTCATTACTGGTAACACACACCAGTCGTCGACCTGTGTTTTCAGCACTATGTTCTTATTTCATACATTAGTTTTTACTATTTATACCAATAAATAAAATTGGAGTGTCTGTTTGTAATGTCAAAATAATAGGCTTTTTTCATGCTCACACGGTTATTTGCACGACACCTATGCCTAAAATAGCAATTAAAAATTTTTTGTCTGTCTGTCTGTCTGTTTGTTCCGGGTAATCTTCAAAACGGCTGGACCGATTTCAAAGATTCTTTCACCAATGGAAAGCTATAATATCAGGGCGTAAACTAGGCTATATTTTATCCCAGTATTTCTACGGGAATGGGAACTACGCGGGTAAAACGACTTTAACCTATAACCGAAGCGAAGCGAGGGCGGGTTGCTAATTTAATTATATTTTCAAAAAATGCTAAACCGATTTTAGTTAGTTATCGAACTAAGACAATCTGCGAAATATTGTTTATTCAATATGTAATTATGATAAGTGACTGATACTCGCCGTGAATTTAAACCTTGAAACGTTTGTTTGATAAATCTCAACTTATCAAGATGAACATTATAACATACAAACATATATATGTATATATAAAGTAGTATGCATAAAGTGGTATTTCTATAAGGTGAACGAAAAGTTGTTTGCAGTAATTGCATGACGAAGGAATTTCATGTGTTTATAATGTGAAATCCTTAAAAAGACTGCTATACGTAAAATTTGAACTTCTACTGGAAATGCGTGCAAATCTTACCAATTAGGCAAGCGTGAGACTACGTATGACAACCAAATTGTTGCTCGTATAGTTTTCTTTTACGTGTGATGAAGTAAAAATATTATTAACCACACCTTGTCTTGCCTGTTGATGTCATAAAATATGACTAAGGAAATAAATATGGTTATAACATCTATGCAAGAGAAGATAAACTTGAAATATAACTCATCACGTCTGATCAGTATAGTATAGTTGGTTAATTTTCCTCCTATTGGGGAGGAGGCTCGAGCCCAGCGGTAAAATATGTATGAGCTGAGACGAATGTTATTATAAACACTTTTATATATTAAATGCAAAATCTCAGTGATTTAGTTCAGTTCATATAGTTATAATATAACAAACATCAAAGGTAGGTCACATCCATATATCGACGACCATTATTACATATAGAACCCCTTAGAGATACGGGTAGGTAATGCCATATTGCAAATCGCTTGATGACAAACCTGATAGATGTTTCCTAGGAGAGTGCTACTGGTCGTTCTTCTGGTGATTTTCTGCGAAAGTGTGGTACTAACGCGGACGGACCAGCCCGTGCCTGTGGCTGACCAGACGGCTGTGGACAGTGTGATTTTATCTATCAGGTCTATGATATTTGTTCTTTTCTTCCATACTTTATAATGCAAAAGTCTTAGCAAAGGTTTTATAACATTCAGGAAGAAGTACTAGTGCCTTATACCGCCCTAAGCCACAGGAAATTAAACCAGCGATTAGTTCTATTTCCGCGGTGACCACGTGAAATATAACCTCCTGGAAACATTTCTTTTTTGTTGCCGGGGCGTTGATTAAGGACAGTTACCGAAAAGGTAACTTACCAGGCTGGCCACAGCAATCAAGAAATCGATATCAGTAGTCAGTCTAATGGTAATGAGGAAATAATACGGTGTGTTGTGCGTCCGTCGCCCTAAATGGACGAAACGAGGTGTGTCCAGATCATAAGGTGCCAAAAAAATATAATTGTTGACCAGAGGGCATAAAATGGAGTGGTTCCAGGGTAATATAAAGACTTTTATTCGTCTTTTTTAATGTAAGGGTTAGTAGTATTTGTAGTTACCAACGTACAGCAAATGTCCGTCCTCTTAAATATTTTATTATAATCAAAGAGGAACTGAGTCAGAGTAAAAAATGCAAGAAGTATTACATTTTAATAAAGAAAATATCTGCAAAATGCTTGGCTGCTAAAAGATTAACGAATAAGCTTGCAATTTAAAATTTTACGCATTGTTCAACAGAACAGTTTTAATCTTATTCTGCAGCGCTGCAACCTATCTCGTAGAAGAATTTACAAGGAAGAGTTAAATTATTTATTATTCTGTTATTTGCTGATTTCATCAAGTTCTGACAAATAGCCAGATATCATAATATTTCTATTTTTCCCTTCATTTATTATGTAAATGGAATGATACAAGCTAGCGACTTATTTTATTACAACATAACAAATATAGTTATGTATAAGGTTGTTAAAGACATAACATATATTTAGTTAAAAGAAAAACGTGAAAGCTCTTTATATATTTTTAAAACTAAGAAATAATTAAGCAAAATTATTATTATGGACTCATAACTTCCAAATTCAGAGAAACAATTTCTTATTAATTTTAGCGGCAATATTTTAAATATACTTTTTTTTATGAAAATAAACAATTAGTTTAAATGACAAGCCCGCTGAATTCACTTACTTCAGAGCTATCATACATAATACTCAAATTCATAGAAACCGTTTGATAATATTACAAGTCATTAATTTAAATGGAAAATATTTCAAATATAATCTTCTATAAATATAAATTAATCAATTTAAAAGACAAGACCAAGTCAAAGGAAAAATTCTAGTCTTCTATCCTTTGAATGAAAAACACGTTCCAATGTTCGTGGCAAATTATTAATTTATATCTATGTCATTTTCAGTATCTTATATCTTTAAACGAGCAATTCTTGTATATATATATATATATATATATATTCAGGATCTCGGAAACGGCTCCAACGATTTTGTTGAAATTTGGCATACTAGAGGTTTCGGGTCCAAAAAATCGATCTAGCTAGGTTTTATTTATAGAAAATGTTGTTTTGTCCGTGTTTTTAGCAAAACAACAATGACATTAAATATTAAAAGAATATGAATTCAAATTTCGTTGTCAACGTCATGAGTTACGATAGCTCAGATGGGAAGTTGACAGGTTCTAATTTTGATTTTATTGACATTCAAACAGCGTCGTTTCGAATCTCGGTGTTATTATTATTCTCTTTTTGTAATATTTTATATAATTTTCATTATTTATTTTTTATTAATATACATCTAAATAAATTCGTCAAAAATATTCCGAGCGAAGCTCGGTCAACCAGATATTATATATATATATATATTCAGGATCTCGGAAACGGCTCCAACGATTTTGTTGAAACTTGGCATACTAGAGGTTTCGGGTCCAAAAAATCGATCTAGCTAGGTTTTATTTATAGAAAATGTTGTTTTTTCGGTGTTTTTAGCAAAACAATACATGACATTAAATTTTAAAAGAATATGAATTCAAATTTCGTTGTCAACGTCATGAGTTACGATAGCTCAGCTGGGAAGTTGACCGGTTCTAATTTTAGTTTTATTGGCATTCAAACAGCGTCGGTTCGAATCTCGGTGTTATTATTATTCTCTTTTCGTATTTTTTATATATTTTTCATTATTTATTTTTTATTAATATATATCTAAATAAATTCGACAAAAATATTCCGAGAGAAGCTCGATCAACCTGATAATTTGTTTTATGTGTGTAGGAAGTCTGAAATTAATATCAGTGATAAAATATGCAGCATGAGTTGGTCTTGGTGTGGAGGAAGTGGTAAAAGGTATGCGATGATGAAAGTTTTCAATATGAATATGTATGGACGAATGGCTCGTCACCATCATATCAGATCATATTTGTTCTACTACTAGGCTCGGGCCTTCTCCACAATAGGAAGGAAATTGACCTTACTATACCATGCTGGTGAGACGCGTTGATATATGGTTTTATGTCGAGTTTACCTTCTTTTACATAGATTTTATCTTAGTCATTTTTAACGACACCCACGAGTAGAAAATGGGGTGGTGAATTGTATTCAAAGGAGTATTTTACTCCTTATTTCCTACTTTGAACATATTGCGTATTCTTATATTATCTGAGGTATTTTGCATAATGATTTATAGTGGGAAGATAAGGATTTTCCTTCGTGTCCAGTATAACTAATACATTAGTAGGTAGATAAAGCTTCAGTAATAGCTGTGCCTTAGATCAGACGTCGCGATAGTGAAATTAAATACAAAATAAATATAATATTTAAAAGTAGTTTTGTTTAATATATTGAAAACAATTTTATTACTTACCGACTAGAAGGAAAACTCTGAACAAAACCCTATACCAATCTGTTTGACCAGCATGGTATAGTAAGGTCAGTTTCCACGGCGGGCGGCGCACACGCCCCCGGTCATGGGTTCGCCGGACAGCGTCCGCACCGGGCATTTTAGTCTGTCACCCGTAGAAAGGTAGACCTTGCGACGGCGACCGACGTCCTGGACGTCGAGAGGAGAGGGTACCTCGGCAGGTATGCCTTCGGGCCGACTACGGAGGACAAGGAACTCGGTACCGGTGGTTTGCCCAACGACGAAGGCGACGTGCTACAGTGGGTTTTGGGGCCGCTGCCACCCCTCTGTCGAACCGGGCAGTTGGTGACCATAGCCCAACCCCACAAAAAAAAAGTAAGGCAATTTTCCCTCCTTTTGTGGAGGAGGCTCGAGCCCAGCATTGGGACGTATATGAGCCGAGATGATGACTTACCGACTTATTTTTTTTTTATTTAATGTATATTACCAGCTCAAAATAAGATGAGGTAATGATTCGGGAAACTTAAGAGGATCTTCTCGTCCAACATACCTCAGTGTCTGAAAACACAGGTCTTTGACCAGTGTGTGTTACCAGTGATGACTTACGGCACGGAAACGTGGTCCTTAAATGTAGGCCTCATATCAAGGCTCAAAGTCGCTCAGCGTGCTATGGAGCGGGCTATGCTTGGGATTTCTCTGCGAGATAGAATCCGGAATACGGAAATCCGCAGAAGAACGGGTGTAATCGACATAGCACGAAGAATTAGCACGCTGAAGTGGCAATGGGTAGGCCACATCGCTCAACGAACCGACAACCGCTGGGGAAGAAAGGTTCTCGAGTGGCGACCACGTATCGGACGACGCAGTGTAGGACGCCCCCCCACTAGGTGGACCGATGATCTAGTGAAAGTAGCTGGGCGTCGTTGGATGCAAGCGGCACAGGACCGCTCATTGTGGCGCAACATGAGGGAGGCCTACGTCCAGCAGTGGACGGTGATAGGCTGAAATGATGATGATGAATGATTGTATGAAAAGCAGTTATCCATATATCTCTTAGCTGACCAATGGATACAGCCTGGATATAATGATAGATAATGGTATCTTATAGTGGTAGGATCACAATGTTGACAATTTTCTGTCTACAACTGCAGGCCGATCTATCCGGGGTACTACTTCCCTCTCGCAGAAAATCATCGTCTAAGTAGTAGCAATTTGTTACTGCAATTCGTTCGATGAGCGAGGGAGCAGAAGGCCAACATTTTGGGGGTGTATACATGTGATGGGTTGTGGTGATGCCTGTAGTATCACCGAACCTCATTGCACTAATTTACACTCCCTTAACTTCCTTCACGGTAGACAGTGACCTAGGAAAAATCCATGAGCGGCTGTATCACTTATCATCAGTTGTACTGTTTGCTTCTTTGTCACTAACAGCAATATCAAAAGTCCATTAGCTGATCAATGGACAAAGCTCGGATACAGCGACCTATTTGGATGGATAATGTATAAATCGCCACGCATGGCATACATATTGATGATCGCAGATAGTGTTTAAATTTCTCAGGAGAATTGCCCATTCTTCTGGTGACACCAGTTAACCCGTATTATTTTTGCTAGAAAGAAGGATAAAATTTAACTTCAAGGTTGTCAACGGCATAGCTTTAAATCAATTATATAAATACATTAGCAGCCCGTCCTCGCTTCGCTTCGGTTTCAGTCGTTTTATCTGCGTAGTTCCCTTTCCTGTAGGCAAACTGAGATAAAATATAGCCTTAGTTATTTCTTATATAGACAGCTACTTGGTAGTAAAATATCAAAATCCGTCCCGCCGTTTTGATAATTACCCAAAAGAAACAGACAGACAAAAAATTTTAAACCGATTTTTAGGTATAGCTATCGTGCAAATAACCGTATTAGCATGAAAAGAAACCCATTATTTTGAAATTACAAACAGACATTTCAATTTTATTTATTTGTATAGATTATCTTTGAGTTAATGATTTTAAAAAGAGCAAAACATAAATCTTTTCTGAATTTAATCAAGAAATAGACATCTCTTAATGTTTGATTATAAATAAAGGGGTTCAATTAAAAAGTTTTGGAAAATTGTTTTTATAGAGGAATGAGGCACGGCCGAAAAGACAGAAAGTATCATATTTTACGGTCCGATGTCAAAACTTTATGCTTAGTTACGTTTTAAATTAAATTTACGTGACAGACTGCAGCTGTTGAAAATTTTCTGATGGAATTCTGTCAGCAGGGTTCAGGAAAAAAAATCATAATTGTTTTTGCTTTAGTGACATATGCATCTGCTGAATAGACAAAAATCATTTCGCTGTAGTTGGACCACATCCGTCGACAGTTGAGTGTCTATAGCCGTGGACCGGTCCGGCCGACCAGACTCTCACAGAAAATCGACTTTTGAATAGTAGTAATTTATTACTGCATTTCGTTCGGTGAGCAACCACATAGCAGAAAAATACCATGGGGCCCGAAGAACTGGTTAAAGTTGGAGGGGTCGTTGGGTAACGGCACGGCAGAGTCATACTACGTAGAAATTTTTGGGAAAAGCCTATAAAAGCAGTAGACGACTGCTCATAAAATAAGATACACCATTATCATCCGAGTTCATATACGTTCTACTACCGGAAAGGAACCTCCTTCATAATGAGAAGGGAATTGATTTAGTATTCCAATCTGGCTAGACAGACAGTAAACGAAGATGGCAACGTCTTCCTTTATTAAGCAGACCACCAAAATTAAACACTTGTCTTTACTGCATCAGCGTCTACACAATTCACCTTTTTTTTTTTCTGGGGTGGGCTGCGGTCGGCGCGCCTCCGCACCACTCCGTCCGGGGCGACAGAATTCACACATTACAATACACAATTCACTTAGCTATATATTTTTTTCAAATAAATATTCATATTTCCTGTTCAAATTCTAAAAAAATATGTTCATTTCTCGCTCTTTTCGACTTCAGTCAACTTGTAATATATAATAGTAATCCATCCAATAAATGACGGCGACGTATACGTCGCTATGATGTAGTTTTCTCTCATAAAACTCTACAAAAGACTACATCCGTTAGTGGACGGTGAAAAACTGAATAGTAATAATCGTAAATATTGCGTTCTTTTTTAATAAATCATGGTAGGTAGGTGGTAATGTTTGAAATGCCATCTCTGAGAGTTTTAAGGTACCAGCATGTTTAACTTCTCATAGCAATATTGTAGTGCCGTAAATAAAGAAATAAAGAAAACATAATATAATCTCCAAATAAACGGTAGGTCAAAAAATAGTCTTTTACTTAAGAAAAGTAATATAACATTTGCATTAGCGACAAAAGTAAATATAGTGATAAACCCTGCTTGACTAACAAGTTTTTTTTTTCAAAGTCTAATATAGAACTTAGAGACGAATCGTATGTAATGTTCTAAGGCAAATTCGACCTGAACTTCAAACCCTAAAGTTTAAAATCGCACATTACTCGTAAAATTGTCTCGCTTTTTAAACGCTGTTATATGAATACATCTTAGAAATTACATTTATTTTATTTTAAGGCGTATACAACGAGCCCTGAAAAAGCTCTCATGCAAAGGAGGCCTCAAAGTCCTATAAAAAATGAAAAGTTTGTGAATTTAATAGCATGTTGAGCGGTTTATCTCGGCTGTCATGAAAATCTAAGACATATCCGTGAATAAAATGGCACAATACACTTTTGTCATGAGGTATTTTTAAGGAGTTTTACGGCTCGATGGGACTTGTATGGCAAAACCAACTATCACTTCATTTAAAGTCTTGTCAATCAGTAAGTCAAATTGTAGCCTTCAACAGTGGCATATCCACACAAATGGTATTTTCATAGAAGTTTGGGGGAAATCGAAAACATATAGCACTATTAGATTCTCTACACCTCATCATTACCTCTGCTTTGTATATACATAATTCAAGACCATTACATGACGCTTTCACTTTGCCGTCAAAACTGCTGTGATGACTTATGTCGTTCGTAACTACAGAGTAAAATGATGATGATGATAAATTATCTCTGTGATCTGTAACCTCAGAGACATAACCTTTAAATTTGAATGTATAAAAGAATATTTTAATTTTTCTTATGATATATAAAAGCTTTTTCTTATGCTTATGAAAAAAGAGATTATCTCATCGTCTCGCCTCATATACAACTTGAGCCTCCTCCACCATCGGAGGGACATTGACCTACCATACTACACTGGTCAGATGGGTTGATATAGGGTTTTATTTTGAGTTTAACTTCTCTTGCATAGATGTTATATACTTCTGTCGTCTTTAACGATATCCATAGACAAGATAGAGGGTAGTGAATTGTATTCTTATTCTGCCACCACCCGGTAAAAAAAAAATATTTATACATCTTCTTCAGCAGATTGAAATTTAAAGCACTCCGACAGTAAGTCGATAACATTTTCAACACAAATAACAATTTGGCGAAATCTTAGAATAATAACATATAGAAGGTAAGTTCACGCACAAAAAGTGAGGCATTTCAATTGGAGCCTAATGGAGCTTACGCCGGAACAGTCCCGTAATGTACAAGTCATTGCACTGCACGAATGTACGCAACTCTTAAAAAATAAATAGGTAATTATGACGGCTTGTGCATTCAAATGGTGCCACAACACATTTGAAAAACATAAAAAGGTTTTTAACATTACTTTTAAAAGTATTTCGACGATTTAAGTTAATAAAAACAAAATTTGATTTCATAATTTGTATAGTGGTTTCCGTGTGTACGTGTGTAATCGTCTGCCCGCCATTAGTATTTTTAGATTCAAATTTTTAAAGTTCGAAGTACTGACACTATCCTTCTATACGTTATTATTCTAAGGGCGAAATCATCTTTTTCATAAGACTGAGCTATCACAACATGTTTCTTATTAATCTTAGAGTTTATCAACCGTCGAATGCGGGGGCGGCTTTTTTACAATAAACTTTCGATTCTATAGACTCCGTTGACAATACTTACACTACTTATCAGAAACACGGCAGCGGCCTTCGCCAGCCTGTCGTACTGTGAAGACCACTAGAGAACCTTTGGTGACGAAACGAAATATATATTATAACCCATAGACATCCTACTAATCCGTGTGGTAACGGAGTAAGAATACAATTCACCACTCCGAATCTTGCCCGTGGATGTCATAAAAGACGACTAAAGGATCTATAAAATCCTATACAAATATGTCTGACCAGCATGGTATAGTAGGTCAATTTCATTCCCATCCTCCCACTGTTGGGCTCGGGCCTCCCCGTAATGGAGGCTCGCGCCCTACAGTGGGACGTGTATGGGATGAGATGATGATGGTGAGATTCTATGCGTTGCTTATAAAGGCGACTAAGGGGTATCACTAAAAATTCGCAATATAGCCCTATACAGATCTGTATTCCCAGCGTGATATCAGTCAATTTGCTTGCTGCTGAGGAGGAAGTTCGAGATCTGTAAAGAAGATCATGATGCTAGCCAGTAATATTTATATATTTTTTAAGACAACGCCCTGCACCAATAGAATAATCCTTGTGTTTAGGGGGGTCATTACAAACATATAATTAACAGACACAAATTACAATCTCAGAACAACAGTTTGCTCGTATTTTCAGACTCAAAACAACAATTAGTGGATCGCACAAAGTATTGTCCTTTTTTTGGGAGTGGACTACGATCAGCGCACCCTTCTCCTGGCTCCATCCGGGGCGACAGAAGGGCGGCGCGCACGACCCGGAACCCACCCGTGACATGTCGTCTTCGTCGTTGGGTTGACCACCGGAGCAGGGTGACTTGTCGTCAGTGGTCGGTCTGACGGAACAAAGTATTGTCCTGAGAGAGATTCGTACGCGAGACACTGGCACGGTATCTTAACCGCTACGTCATCTGTGCTGTCATCGATATAAGGTATAACAATAGATTATATAATATGAAATCGCTCATCGCTCGTCGAACCGACAACCGTTGAGGAAGAAAGGTTCTTGAGTGGCAACCAGGAATCGGACGGCGCGTAGCGTAGGACGACTGCCCCACTAGGTGGAATGACGGCATTCTCAAAGTCGCAGGTAACCGTTGGATGCAAGTGGCGCAATACCGTTCCGAGTGGCATTCTCGTGGGGAGGCCTATGTCCAGCAGTGGACGTCTGTAGGCTGATGGATGGATATAATATGTAATGGCCATATTATAATATTTAAATTAAAGATCCTCAAAATAAATATAATTGGGTGCGCTTGTACGTTGCCGAACAAGATCGAATTATATTAATAATTACTTGATCGTGTTCTTAGATAAAATTACATTAATTTACTTTGAAGTTTGGATGCCAGACGTCTGGTACTTTATAGAGCGAACAGTCGATGTTTTGTTATAAGTAGGTCATTTAAATGTGGGAATAATATTGTCTCCTTGTATATTGGGTATTTTCGTGTGGTGACGGAGTAAGAATACAAATTCATCACCCCTCTCTTGCCCGTACTAGGTATCGTAAAAGACGACTTAGGGATTAAATATGCATATAAGAACTATGTAGGAGAAGGAACACTTGAAATGATACCCTATACCAACACTTCTAATCAGCGTGGTATAATAGGTCAATTTCCTTCGTATTGTAGAGGAGGCTGGCGCCCAACAGTGGGGCGTATTTGGGCTGAAATAATGATATTAGATATTTATGTAAAAGAAATAGATATCAACATTTTCGATGTATCTATCATGATTATCCTCCTTATCGCCATTTTTTATCGCTAATAGTGGCAAAAGAGCCAACAGCACACCTGATGGTAAGTAATACTAGGGCATATGTAATATCAGGGGCATAGCTGGGCCACTGCTTACCGCGAAGAAAGCTCTTCGTAAACCTCGCTTAAAGAAGGACAAGTTACAGAGCTCGGGCAACAGCAGCAGATAGTTCATTTCAAAGCCTGTACGTAAGTGGAAGAAAACTTCGAAATGACGCGTTAATTGAATCATTAAATTGTTTTGATCTGTCAAAATGATATCATTATTGTAACAAATATCTTTATATATATAATTTTTCTGTACATGTGATTGTTACCTAAATTCCCCTAAATGGGTACGGCTTTGGATGCAATTTTGTGTGCATATTTGAATGAGTTCCTGGATGGTTTCAAAATACAAATTGGATCTAGCAGGTGTGCTACCTGCTAGATCCAATTTGTATTTTACTGTCAGTTTTTTTTTTATTGCAACCAGTGGCAAACGAGCAAACAGTACACCTGATGGTAAGTGTTGCTGCCGCTCATGGACCTTTACAAGGCCGCTGCCTACCGCGAAGAAAGTGAAGGGAGTGCGAATGCGTGCATTGAGGCTCGGTGATACCAAAAGCACTAACCATCCACACGCAAACACCCTCAGAAAGTTGGGCTTCCGGCTCTCTCGCTCACCGAATGAAGCGCAGTAACAAATTGCTACTACTCAGACGTCGATTTTCTGCGAGAGCGTGGTACTACCCTGGACGGACCGGCCCTCGGCTGTAGACAGATAACTGTCGACAGTGTGGTCCTCAGTTATATAATTTTGATTTGCTGTACAAATGACAACATAATTTTAAGCGGTACATGTTATTGCCTAACTTAAAAAGTAAAAAATATGATTTACATATAATGATTTACACATATCGCTTTTTTACATTGTAAGCCGTGGCAAACGAGCAAACAGTACACCTGATAGTAAATGATACTGCCGGTCCTGAACCTTTGCTAGACCGCTGCCTACCGTAAAGAGAGTGTGAATACGTGTAATGATGTTTGGTGATATTAAAGGCATCACTAAAACCCACCATACGCAAACATTCTCAGAAAGTTGGGCTGCCGAGTTTCTCAAATTAACAAATTGCTACTACTCGTACGTGATTTTCTGCTCAGTGTGGTACTACCCCAGACGGACCGGCCCGCAGCTGTAGACAGACAACTGTTAATAGTGTCGTACTACCATTTTCCTTGTAATAAATAGTGAGAAAATTATGACTAAATCGTATGTACATTGAAGGTAATTATTTAAACGCCAAATTCATCATTATCGTCTCAGCGCATATACGCCCCATTGCTAGGCTCGAGTCTCCTCCACAATTGAAGTAGGCATGTGAAAAAATAATCGATTTTTAGAAAAATCGATTATTAATCGATTATTTTTTTGTAATAATCGATTTTTATAATCGATTATGAAAATGAGAAAAATCGATTATTAATCGATTTTTTACTATTCGAAATTAAGCGATTCTTCATGGCCAGATTTCCAAAAAAAAAAAAAGGTCATCAGGATTGTTTTAGGTGTGTTTTCATAATATATTACAAAATAAAGCTCACATTTCCTAAAAAAAAGTCATCAAAATCGTTTTTCATAGTATATTAGAAAATAAAGCTTACATTTTCTAAAAATAGAAAGGTCATCACAATCCTGTTGGCAGAAAAATCGATTATTTTTTTTTAAATAATCGATTATTTTATAATCGATTTATTTTAGCGAACAAAAAAATCGATTCATTAAAAATCGATTATTTTCCCTCCAGGTCACATCCCTAAACTGAAGGGAAAACGATCTACCATACCATGCTGATTGAACTGGTTTGTTTCAATTAGAGTTTTCCTTATTGATGCGAGCGTGAACCTGATCGTTGGCGTGGCCTTAACTCCACGCTTAGATATGTACATTTGTGTAACGAAACCATAACCTGTTTTAGAATTTTGTACTACGCCATCTAGTGAGTTCAAAATAAATTAATCATCTAAACACATATCTATAATGTATACTAATGGAAATAAATGTTTACTGAATAAAAATCATCATTTACTGGAAAAATAATTGCAATATTTTATTAATACTTTATGCCATATTAGCTCCTGTCGTATTTTTTTTTTTTTTTTTTTTATGCAAACGGTGGCAAACGAGCAAACAGTACACCTGATGGTAAGTGTTGCTGCCGCTCATGGACCTTTACAAGGCCGTTGCCTACCGCGAAGGGAGTGTGAATGCGTGCATTGAGGCTCCGTGATACCAAGGGCACCACCAAAACCCTCCACATGCAATCACCCTCAGAAAGTTGGGCTTCCGGCTCTCTCGCTCACCGAACGAAGCGCAGTAACAAATTGCTACTACTCAGACGTCGATTTTCGTAATCTGTTCTTTTATACATATATACTTGTATAAAATAATTTCAATGTTTCACATCTACCAAGCGTCTTGAGCGGCGGCTCCCTTTTTGCATAGATGTTTTATGTACATTATATCAACTAGTCGTTTTTATAACAAACACAAATAAGATATAGGAAGATAATTCTTACTTCGTCACCACACGGAAATAAAAAAAATATCTTTAATCTATATATTACATAAAAGGAGAAGCTGACTGACATATCAACGCAGGGCCTAAACTATAAAGATTAGAAACTTGGAATTTTGCACAGGGGTTTTTTTTATAACGTAGGGGAGCACTAATAAAGGATTTTTGAAAATTCACCCCCTAAGGGGGTCAAACGGGGGTGCAAAATTAGAATGAAACTTTGCCGTTTTTTGAAGTTATTCGATTGAAATTCAGTACAAAGGTTCCTCATTGAAAATCATGAGATACGTGTAAAATATTTTTTCAATCTAAAATCTACTCTTAAGGGAGTAAAAGGGATGTTCAAAGTTAGTATGAAATTTCTCTGATTTTTAAAGTTATTTCAATGAAATGTTGTATAAGGGGATAAAAAGAGGGGTGTAAATTTAGAAGGTATAAAAGTTTTTCGTATTTACCTAAATTATTTCAATGAAATATTGCATTTAGGTTATTAGTTCCTAATAATTATTATTGGCGATATCCTACTCAGTGTTTAAAGTATCCACATTATACAGCTACACGATGGAGCTATAAAACCTTGAATATCATGCACAGCTATATGCGTTAAACTCTATTATAAATAATTTTCACGCGAGCGAAGTTGCGGGCGAGAGATGGTTCAATATATTTATGGGACCCAACTAGACCGATCGACGACGTGGTGAAAGTTGCTGGACGTCGTTGGGTGCAAGACTCGCACTTCGTGGTGAAATATGAGGGGAATACATCTAACAATGGAATGGTGATGATCATATTTAATGTGGGGTTCCTATTCCGGGCCAGGCAAAGTCTGCCGAGTACGCTACTAGTTATCATCAACAGTTCATATGCGTCCCACTACGGGTCAGACGGGTTGGTACAGGTTTTTATATTAAGTATTCTTCTCTTGCATAGATCTTGTATGCATATTATAATCATTTAGTCGTTTTTTACGCCACCTGCGGCCAAAAAAGGGTGTGGTGAATTGTATTCTTACACCATCGCCATGCGGAAAGTATTTATTTAAATATTCTTGTTCTTTACGGCTTCTGTAATTGCATTTAACTTTTTGTTTAGTGTAAAGATTTATAAAAACACAAAGATTTATTGCAAGAGTAAATAAAACATTTTAATCTCGAAATATGAAATAAACTTCAACCCCTCCAAATAAGTTTGAGATTTGCTTAAAATGTTAGGTATAATTTTAAACAGGAACTTGGGAAAATTAAAACCAGTAAATTAACAGCAGACAAGAAAATATGAAGCAGTGTAATAGAGTCCCTTCTCAAATTAATGCGGTGTGAAGGAAAATATTAACAAAAACATTTGGACATTTGGCTGTGATACAGAACTCTTATTAAGTTCTTTAAACTACAGTTTCAAATATAATTATTTTTCCCAAAAGATAATACGTTATCCACGTGTTAATAGAGTACAAAAATAATGGTTACTATCTCTTTGTGAAGTGAAAACTTTATTAACATAGTTGTGATTTGAAAGTCGATGAAAATAAGATCCATCCATCCATCCATTCATCAGCTTACACGGACGTCCACTGCTGGACAAAGGCCTCCCCACGAGAATGCCACTCGGAACGGTCCTGCGCCACTTGCCTCCAACGGTTCCCTGCGACTTTTAGAATGTCGTCAGTCCACCTAGTGGGGGGTCGTCCTACACTGCGCCGTCCGATTCGTGGTCGCCACTCAAGAACCTTTCTTCCCCAACGGTTGTCGGTTCTACGAGCGATGTGGCCTGCACATTGCCATTTCAACGTGCTAATTGTGCGGGCTATGTCGGCTACACCCGTTCTTCTACGAATTGCCGTGCCGTGTAGAGAAATACCGAGCAAAGCCCTCTCCATGGCATGTTGAGCAACTTTGAGCTTTTTTATGAGGCCGACATTTAGAGACCACGTTTCAGTGTCGTAAGTCATCGACGGTAACACACACTGGTTATAAACCTTTGTTTTCAGACACTACGGAATACTGGAAGAGAAGATCCTCTTAGGTTTCCCGAACGCTGCCCAGCCGAGCCACGGTTCTGCCATATTGCCTCTTCAATACGCTGTGTATTGAATCGGCGAACGTCGCTACGCACGTACTTTGAGATTTGCCTATTTAGCTGCCCATGTGTGGACGAGTCAGCTGAAGACTGCGCCGTTATTTCCTTTCTTTGCTCCATGAGCTTGAGAGTCTGGTCTTAAAGTTTTCTTGGTCTATTTGCGCGACGAGTCTTAATAAAACTAAGCCGACAGCGTGGACAGTTTCCACGAATCTGTTGCTCATATCGTTCGAGGATTCGCACTCTTCTAGGAATTGGAAGCGATAATGTAATTCGAGCTGAAAGCTCTCGGGGTTCTGGTATTAGACAGGTGTAGGTCGGAGTATAGACTTCATCAAAAAACGTCGAAAGTTGAGCGACTTTCATGCGCAAATTCAATGTGTGAAGCACATTCGGTGATCACTCCCAGTTTTGATCCTGCTGATCATAGAGACATCATAGAATATTTGTCGTTTGTCCGACAAAATGAAGTCTATCTCGTTTTTAATGGAACCATCGGGACTAATCCACGTCCACTTCCTTTGTGGTCGCTTTTTGAAGAAGGACTTCATCATAAAGAGTCCTTCCTTCTCCAAAAAATCAGCCAGTTTTAGCCCCTTTGGTTCCTTTGTCCAAATCAATATTGCCCCACTCTCAGCTCATCGTCTGTAATTACCGTGAAAATAAGATAGGAAGCATTATACAGTGTTTTTTATATTCGTGGTTCTCTTTGTGCTCTAATTCGTACCCCCTCCACTCGTGTTTACTAAGACATGGTGGGAGTTTGCTTGGGTCTCAGCGTTGTACGTGTAATTAATACGTGTTTGTGCGTGCATGCGTAGTGCGTAAAGCTTGTACAAAATTTTTGAAGGTTTCACTTCTACCACGCGTGAGTATAATTCACATGTTTTTTTACCCGTGTATGTTCATAAATAAATGATGAAAGGATGAATATCCCTAAAAGGTTTGTAACGGAGCTTAAATATGAATATTTTTCCTTTACAATGATGCCTAATGTCCCTTATATGTCTTTTACGCTATATTTGGAAAAGGCAACCGCGATGAATTACGTTTTTACTCTATCGAACAATGGCAATTGGTCATATAAGAATACCTTATAAATAAATAAAAATGTTCGCAATTTTTACCCGTATGTTTAATTTTATAAAATGTGCCACCACTCTTTAATTTTCGGTGAGATTCGTAAACACTCCCCGATAGGCAGACCTCGGGTATTTTGGGATGGACATCAGCATTTTTATGAAAGCAGAACCAACACTAACTGCAATCGTACGAGCATTTTACTAAGCGTGACGAATACACTATTAAACTTTTCCTTTATGGTGACATATGTCCATTAGTGGATAATGAGGATGACAATAACGATGACGATGATGATGATGATCATGATGGCGATGATGATGACGATGATGATAACGATAGAGATAGCGACGAAGATGAAGATTACGATAATGACTTTTTAAACAAAAAATATTGAATTGTATTTAACGAATTTTCATATACGAGTGTGTTTTTATTATCATATACCAATATTTTGATCTATTAATATATTTTTTGATTGTTTTCAGGCAACAATAGTTTTTTAAATACGTAATTATGTAAGTTGCCCAAGTAAATCTTTTAACGCAGTTCTAAAGCACATCAGTCTTTCGCATTTCTGTAGAAAACATTTGCTGTTGAATCCACGTAAGGAACGGACTAATTGCTGTGTAAATTCCAAGAGGTGGCTTATCTAGACCGCCAGTTACAACACCAATAATTCTACCGTCACAGAATAATGGACCACCAGAATCTCCTATTCTAATATCCTCTTTTGCATCCGAACATTTCGGTGCAACGCATAAAAATGGACCGAAAGTAACATCTGCAAGGTCATCAAAAACAGAATTGCAATCAGTAACTACTCCTTCTCCAATATGTAGTGTAACATCATAGATTTTGATTGAATCTTGAACTTTATAATCACCGTAAGTTTGAGTTATATATGTTACAGCAAAACCATACAAAGACTTATAATCAACGGCTGATGTTTTTCCATAATCATTTATTGATATGGGATTTACGCGACATAATCCTATATCATTAGAAGATATTTCACTTTCTTGATATCTGTATCCTGGATGTGGAATCCTTTCAATCACTTCACTGATCGTTTCAGATAACTCTGGTGCTACAGACATATTTCCATATTGTATATGTGTTATGCTATCATCAATGCAATGAGCAGCTATTAATACCCATTCTGCTGATATAAGAGTTCCTGTACATTTTCTAGTAGTATTATTATGTACTATTGCAACTATAAAAGGATATATGCTTTCAAGTTCACGAGCGTACTTGAGACGGAGACTAGTTCTTCTACTGCCGTAGACTAAATGTAATGCATTAGATATTACTATAAGCATAATAATGATGTGTCTCATAGTTTCTGTAATGAGTTATAATATATTTTTATCTTTGATTACATTGACAATATTGCACATTTAAATTACTTTATTTTACAATAAAATTAAAAATCTTGAGTTATTTCCAACATCAAAGGAAATCATACTCGTACCTAAAAAGTAAGCATCTTCTTCTTCATATCTCATTTATGTCCTACTGCTAGGCTTGAGCCAACTCCATAATAGCACTAAAACTAATTTACTGTACCACGCAGGTCAAACTAGTTGATTTTAGGTTTCATTTTGAGATCATTTATATATTATATTCCAAAGTCGTCTTTTACAACACCCACGGAATAGGCAGGCAAACAAAGTGATGAATTATTTCCTTACTGCGTCACCACACGGATAAAGTAAGCATCACGTCCTTATCATCAAAAGAAATAAGAACTAGTTGAAACGAATCCAAAGAACCCAAAATTGATGAATTAGCTAATAAGCAATCCTTGACTCCGTCCTTTTACCTTCGAACTTCAGTCATCGGAGTAGCTCAATGGTATCATCATACATAGAAGTTTCCAATATTAGCTATATTCAAAAATAATCCTTTCAGCTCATATACCTTTCACTGCCGGCCCCGAGTCTTCTCCATAATTACTGAGCTACCACTATATAGCATTAGTCCGGCGATTTGGTAAAAGGTTTCAGTTCACGTTTTTTTTTCTTGCATAAATTATATGTTCATATTATAATCACTTAGTCGTCTTTTACGATTTCAAGACCCCTCTCTAAGAATAGGTACAGCCCTCCGGCTGTACCTATTCTTACTCCGTTACCATATGCGGAAAGGAATATAATTTATTATTATTTATATGTATTATATAATTGCCTTTGATGGAAGATAAGCAAGCAAGCTATGATGGTTTGCGGTAAATGCCACTCTTGTATGCCTGCAATACCAGAAACACTGTCAAGCCGCAGCTTACCGTCAGATTATGTTTGGGCCTCGGGTTATTTCGCTCACCGAACGAAATGGACCACACTGTTGATAGTTGTCTGTCTACAGCTGCGGGCCGGTCCGGCCGTGGTAGTACAACAATGATAATCGACGTCCGAGTAGTAGCAATTTGTTACTGCATTTCGTTGGGTGAGAGAGCGAGTCGTGAGAGAGCCGAAAGCCCAACTTTCTGAGGGTGTTTGCGTATGGTGGGTTTTAGTTATGCCTTTAGATACTAACTATCGAAACTCATTGCACGCATTCACACTCCCTTCACTTTCTTCGCGGTAGATAGGCGGCCTTGCAAAGGTTCATGAGCGGCAGCAACACTTACCATCAGGTGTACTATTTGCTCGTTTGCCTCGCTAGCAATAAAAAGCACTGTAGCATATTGCTACTATTCAAACGTTGATATCCTAAGGTGTATAATCGTGAACGAATCGACGCATTTATGGCTGCAAGCGACTAACAAACACCTTTATAGCTTCCTACTAAAATATTGGTCTGTATTTATTTAAATGTTATATAAACTTACCTTTCTGTGTGGTGAAGAGCTAAGAATAAAGCCACCGCCTATTACCACCCTATTCACCACTCCCTATATTACCCATGAATGTCGTAAGAAACGAGCTAAGGGACATAATAAGCAAATAACATTTGTGCAAGAGAAAGAAAACTCAAAACAAAACCCTATTCCAACATGTCTGACCAGCGTGTAATTGTAGGTCAATTCCCCTCCTATTATGTAGGAGACCTGAGCTCAACAGTGAGACATATATAGGTGGAAATGATGATGATGATGATTACCTTTCCGTGTGGTGACGGAGTAAGAATACAATTCATCACCGAGGGGGTGATGAATTGTATTCTTATTCTTATACATTCTTATCTCGAAACAAAACCTTATATCATCCTGTCTGGCCAGTATAGTATAGCAAGGTCAATTTCCCTCGTACTGTGCAGGAGTCTCGAGCCCAGCAGTGGGATGTACATGAGCTGAAATGATGATTTATATTACCTGGGATTCTCGTAAATAAAAATAAATTGTTATGAAAATTATTCAGTCGCGTCTAATCAGACTATGTTCCACTGAAGTGATTTTATATGAAAACCATTCATGTTTCACAACGATTTCACAATACCATTTCCAACTTTTATTGCTTACTATATAAATTTTCAAGGAGAAATTTTATATTTTTAATTTGACGAAAAGTAGATCAGAAATATTGGAATTCAGCCGAATTTTTTACGCTATGGACGCAAAGATCCATTTATGAAAACTCGGCATGGATTTTCTTATTGTTTTGGAAGGGAATTGTGAAAGGAATCCATTATCTGAAGTAATATAATGAAATTTGTTCTATATAGCAGAAAAATGGAGTACAATAGAGAGTGGAATATTTATTAACAAGTTTTCATGAGGATTATAGTCCATAAAATATAGGATGATCTCTGTGACAGTTGTCCCTAGTGCTGTCACGCTTACGATAAAGTCCGGAGTTTTTTATCGATAAAACTCTTAATGTTTATAATTGTGATTTTCTATTATAAATAAAATACAATCAATAAAAATCTTTTTGAATTTATTTCAAACAAAAACTGTTTTTTGACTGTTTTAATTATTCAAAAGGAGTACAATCAAGGTCTAGGTCACTATTATCGTCATCACTGGAGCGTTCCTGTTAGAACATTTATTATTTTTTGGCAAATAGGGGTAGTCATTAGATCAATCAATCAATTACGACTCTTTTATAAATAAATATCTCTAGTTTATTGACAATAATGCGTACATAATTTTATCATTTACTCTGAGACGGAAAGTAGTTTTTTAATGTTTAATTAATTCAATTTATCTATTTTATAATGTAACTGTCTGTTTTAATTGTAAAAAATATGTTGAAAGTTTTATATAGGTACTGTATCCCAATAGGGTTAGGCTAACCCAATAGGGTTTATTTCTTTTACGAATCGTTTAATAAAGATCGGTTATCGATTTACGTATATCGACTGTCCCACCTCTTTTTTATTTTCAGTCCAGTATGATCTTGTACGTGCGTAAGCGTCATTTATGTATAAAATGTTTACTAGGTATTTCAGTACTTACGAGGTATATTTTAGGCATGAATATTAATATTTTTATATTTATAATATATTGCAATTCAGTTGCAATAAAACTGGCACGAAAAGAATGAAAATATATTTGATACAAAATTAAATTGTAAACATGTCGCTCGTTTAAACTTACTTCGTTGGTTTGGTTGACATCTGTCACAGAGATTAAGCTATATTTTATGGACTATAGAGACTCGGGAGTTATATTTTTTTTATTAACTTTATCATACTACAGCTATCAACGGTATCAAAATGATTTAATAAAGAAATTATTTTGATACCTTTTAATATAGTATTAAAAGGTTTCTTACTATTATATTTGTATTACTTATTTGTTCACATAATTTATACAATTTTTTTTTAATTGCTTAACATTAAGTAAATATTATTTAATATCTTATTTAATTCTGTGTTCTTCTGATCATTCCAAACTTTTTTAAACTATTATTCATCTATACCAGTGGTTCTCAAACTTTTTAAATGACGGAACCCTTTTGGGAAGCAAAATACTTGATGGAACCCTACAATAAAACAATTATTTTTATAAGTGTATTCTATATTAATCAGCATAATAAAAGTACAATGTATCAGTTACTAATTATTATTTACTTCACCACTTGGTAAGGACAATAATAGAAAACATTAAAAAAGAAAAAATCTAACTAGTGGGAGGTATGAAACTGTTTTTTATTTTTCATCAATTGCTTGATATCAGGTTTGATGGAAGAAAGTTGGAGTCTCATATCAGCTTCGGCGTCCAGTCTATTGCGATATTTTGTTTTCGTGGCTGCGTAGGTAGAGAATCCTGTTGCGCACAAATATGTAGTTGGGAACGGGAGAAGAATATCCAGAGCCATTTGGCCAAGCATTGCATATTCATCTTGGATTCTGCACCAAAAATCATTAAGAGGCGTCGTTTTGAACAATGACTCCATACTTGTGTCTGATGACATTTCTAAAAGAGATTCATATATCTCATTTGACATGTTTTCAGGCTTTTCCAAGTTGGGTAAAAAAGGATTATGAATCCAGGAGTTCACTTTAATTTGTGTATTGTGTTCTTCGGGAAAATACTTTTCAAAAGATGCGCGCATCGAACTGAGATATTGGACCAATTCTTCAAACACATTATCTTCAAACATTTCTGAGTCGTTTTCGCTAACAAACTCACTGAGTAACGTAAAACTTTCTATTTCTTTCTTACCAATGCAAATGATCCAAAAATCTAATTTTCTTTTAAAAGCAGTTATTTTATTATAGGCCTGAAACACTGTTGTCTGTTTACCTTGCAACGATAAATTTAATTCGTTAAGTTTTTGAAAGATATCCGCCATAAAAGACAATCGGAACAACCAAGTTTTATCATACAAACGGTCCTTCAAATTAAAAGAAGTATCTGCTGAAAGAAACATTTGTAACTCGGCTCTAAGTTCAAATAGCCTTGTTAAAGTTTTTCCCCGAGACAGCCATCGCACTTCTGTATGGAGCAGCAGTGTTTTATGTTTGCTGCCATAATCTTCACACAATAATGAGAACAATCGGGATTGTAGTGGTCGTGATTTGATAAAATTAATTATTTTTACCGCTTCATCCATAACTAATTTTAGATTAGACGGCATTTGCTTCATCGCAAGTGCTTGTCTATGCAGAATACAATGACTGGAACTACAATTAGGCGCTTTATTTTTCATTCGTGACACTGCTCCTGCTGTTTTACCTATCATCGCCTTGGCCCCATCTGTACAAATGTCAATGCAATTGTTCCAACTGAGATTATGTTCTTCAAAAAATATATTTATTTTATTAAAAATTTCTTCCCCGGTAGTGTTTGTAAGCAGCGATGAACACATAAGCATGTCTTCTTCAAAAGAACTTTTATATGGATATCTCACAATAACCAGCAGGATAGCCAAACCAGCGACATCAGTCGACTCGTCCATTTGCAAAGCGAATCGTGTATTTTGTTGACGTGTAACTAGTTCTTGTTTGACGTAGCTTGCCAGATCATGGATTCGTCGTGAAACAGTATCGTTTAATAGCGGAACAGTAGAAAGATGCTTTGCAGATTTTTCATCAAGCATACATTTTGTTATGTCTAATACACATGGTTTTATTAATTTCTCAGCGATAGTGTGCGCTTCACCTGCTTGTGCAATGCGATAGCTAACTAAGTATGATGCCTCCGTGGCCTTTTCGTTGGTAGTTTGTGTTACATGCATCATATTTTTTTGACTTTCTAATAACTGATCTTTTTTGCGAACAAAAAATTCTTTATTCTTGTCTTTAGTCTCGGGGTGTACGGTTTCTAAATGTCGACGCAATTTGGCAGGTGCCATGGAACTATTAGGAAGCAGTTTACTACAGAGCATGCAGAGAGGTGAGCCGTTGGAATCAACAAATCCGAAACTGATATAAGATTCATCATACTTCCTTTTTTTCGTCTTTGAAACCGTCGAGCTTGACGTCGTGGCACTCGTGGCATCATCTTCTGGATCGGTGATTGCTAAATTCTCCGCGCGCATTGCTTTTGAACATTCAGCGTCATTAGAAGATGTTGTTGGAACACGTTTAACACCTTTAAGCCAACGTTCCATTCTTCTTTATTTATAATGTTACAAGTCAGGATAGTGGGGTTTAAATAATGCACAATCGTTACTGCGTATAAGAGACTAAATTTAGAACCTACAGGGAAGAAATGTATAAAACTGAGACAACAGAATACAGCAGGCAGTAAAACAATGAACACTAGTTTCTCGCTAGCGAGCTTGTAAGTAGGTAGTAACTTATCGCTCCGAACGCTAATCATCAACTGACGACGCCAACGCGCGATCGCCGCTTTTATACTTAGTCCTAGACTCGATCTCAAATATTCTCGAAAATACTCGAGTCGGCACCTTTGATAAACAAAAAGCAAAAATAAAAACAGAAATTTAAAAATAGCGTTGTAAACAATATCGACTTTATCCTTTGAAGTTAGAGACGAAAGTCGCTAGTTGACAACTATAGCGTCTAATTCAGAGGCGGCTTTTATCAAAGAGACTGAGCGCTTACAAGTATACTACCCGCTCGTTTTAAGTTTGCCGCTGGCGATAGGTATGAGTGTATGACGTTCGAAATTTTTTATTTAATTGTAACAATAAAAATTGTGTACGTTAGATATTTGGGTAAAACTATGACACATTATAAGTTTTGTTGTCACGTGGGGGAGGGTACGCGCATTCCACAGACCGGCAAACTTAGAGCGAACGCGTTGTACAAGTATAAAATTGTTGAGACCAAACTTATGAGATATTGTACCAGCTAATGTAACACAAGCTTATACAAATACAAATAAATAAATAAATAACATTCATAGCGTTTTGTCTCCGCGCGGCCGCGGAGTCCGCACAGCCGCGGAGCGACCAGAGAGAGGTGTTTTGATTTTTTTATTTCTAAATTCTTGCGGAACCCCGACAGAGGTATCACGGAACCCTAGGGTTCCGCGGAACACACTTAGAGTATAGCTGATCTATACTTAGGGTGTGGTGACGGACTAAGAATATAATTCACCTATTCTTCCCGTCGTAAAAGACGATTATAGGATATAATATACATATAACATCTATGCAAAAGAAAGAAATCTCGAAAGAAAACCTAGTAAAGAGTTTTCCGTCTAACCAGCGTGGTATAGCAAGTGTATTTGCCTCCTATAGTGGAGGAGGCTCGAAGTTAATTACTATTGTACGAGTAGCTATTTACAATACAATCTTTTAAGCTGTTAAAACTCTTTACTATTATAGCTATTTATAATCTATAATAATTAAATTTATTCACCTATGTATTTTAATAGTAACTATTTTCTATCTGCATTTTATGTAACCTGTAAATAATCTAAGGTCGCAGTTAAAAATTAGCGTTAAAATTACATGTAGCATACGCCGAGTTGTTCTTTTTTGCTGCTGTTACTACGGACATGCATAGCTCGGATATATATATATATGTTGACAAAACTACAGATGTAGTGTTAGCGATAACACGGCACGTGACCATGTCTATTGGCTTTCTTATGAATTTACTTCCCATCTAAGACTGCCTATAGAAGTTTGTAGTTTATTAACAGTTGTAGTTGATAGTCTCTGAATATAATGAGCACAGAATAGGCAGTTCGGCTTCCCAGAAGCGGGTCTCACCAAGCTTGTTGACAAGGTACATAATTTCATTATTACACGTCTAATGCACCGAAAGATATTCGAGGGTTATCAAAGCCGTTGCCGTCTAGCTTTGCACTGAGCTGTGACAGCAATTCAAAGTAAAGTCCATAAGTAACCAAAAAAGGTACGTCGAATCCTAGTTCACGTTTATGTTTTCACTTTAATAATGAAGATCGACGTAAACAGGTTGCATTTTACCTTTTTTAATGGTTTTATTTAGCTTACCCCGTTTTATTGTTTATTTTTTTTTTGTTGGGTCAAATTTAGTAATTGTAGTTTCACCCTCTTCCTGTCAACCGATTGATCTGAAATTTGACAATACACTTATGTATAGTCAATATTTTTGTAAATTCAAGATAGCCGGGCGTTACAAAATGGCTGATAACCTATTTTTTTTTCAATCCCATCAATATGGGTATCAAACGAAAGGGTTTGACAAGTAAAATACAATGCACTATATACATTTATAATCTAAGATGGCCGCCGCTACAAAATGGCGGACAACCCATTTGTTTTTCAATCCCATTAATATGGGTATTCAATGAAAGGGTTTGACAAGTAGAATACAGTGCTCTGTACAAAATCAATATAAAAACTAAACACTTGAAAATAAAAGAAGGATAAAAATAATTTTTAAATTGTTGTAAAGAAACAGTAAAAATAAAATCGTGGGGCACGTCAAATATGCTACAATCGTCAATTAAAATGTTTGTTTTGTAGTGCCACACGATTTTATTTTTACTGTTTTTTTACAATTTCCTTTTAGTTTATTCATCGATAGATCACTCTGTAAAACAGATCGCCTAACACTCATACGATTTATTCCTTAAATAGTGTCATATAACGTGAACTTGGCTATTATGATCGCAGCTAACTAGCCGCCTGAATATTTTACAGGCGTACGAGTGGTATTGGCCGAGTTTGTACACTTTGGCTATTGTAGCGTTTCTTTTAACTCGTTAAAAATAGCGCCTAAGTACCTATCTTTTTGTTCTTTTGATTTTCAATCTATATTTCACACGTATGTATAATCATGTAAATTGTGGCGTGTGGCTCAGCGTCGGATAAATATGTTTTATTTCGTTCTTATTCTTCTTTCTAGAAGAACTGTGGAAAGAATTAATAAATAGACACTACAAAATGTTCAAGAGAAAACGTTGAATATTCAAATAATTCAAACGTTGCTTCGAATTCTGGTTAGTTTTATTATAAATTCGTGATACATTTATATATTTGACTGTAAATATATAACATTGAAAAATCAAAACAGTAAAAAGACTACAAAACAAATAGTTTACGTGATAATCAAGCAAGCTATCTAGTCCGATTAGAGGACCATTACACAAAAGAAGTCAACCATTATATTTCCACTCGCCCGTTTGCGCTAATACAGCTATAAATAGGTCGTTGTGTTCAAAGACGTCTTTATCAAACATCTTAGAGATATCTTTTGTTCAAAATTTTCTTCATTGCGCCATTACTGATTGTGTACTTCGTACTGAAATATTTTGGACTATATTTCAATTTACAGAGTCGTGTGTTTAAGACCATGATTACAGCCTTTTTTTGGTGAGTTATAGACTGGACCCATCGTTCATTCCATCCGGGGCCATAAAAGGACGCCGTGCGGCTTCATAACCCACAATCTTTCCCACTCTTCGCTATTGAGTTGATCACTGGTACCGAGTTCTTCACGTCTTCACGTCCGTGAAAAGCAGCGGCAGGTTACCCTTTTACCTAACGGTACCTTTCCTCCCGACCCATCCCGGGGCGCCGTATTCACGCAGTCACTCCCTACATGTGACGGATTATTCTTCGGTCCAGTCACTTGGGCCGAACGTTCAGTCAATTAACCTGTCGCGTAGAGGAGTTCCTTCCACGCATGCACCGCGGCCCCTTTTTTTTTATGATACGACTGTCTCGCAAAAGTCGGCGAGTGCGTCTCGGTACTAGTATCTGTCGTCGAGCACTAGACTCAGATGTTTTATCTGGGCCCGGATGCTGGTGGGAATCGAATTGATGGTGATTGAGGCGCCAGCGAGTGAACCGTTGTGGGGCCGATGGAATAATAGGGTATCCATTTTGTTTAGGTACATATCCTAATCCCCAGCGCCTCGATCCGCTGGACAATCTCCTCTAGCTAGCCCGCATATGATACTACTATCTTACCTAACCTTTTTAATAAATGTTGTTCACAGGAAAGTTAGAACCACGACCTGTTCTAATTTATGTCCTGTTATTGTTAAGCTGTTTCGACTTACTTTGTGGTGGCGGCTACGAGTACTACTAATCGTTATATCACTCGTGGGTATGAAACGCGACTATGATTGGCCTCATTCCATTGCAAGCTGTCTGATTAACAATTACATTCCTAAGTAGGGTTGACATGAGACAGGCAGCTGGTAATAAAACTTGTCAGGAACTTTCGCTATATGTACTACGATAGGAGTACTACTTGCATATTGCGTCGACCCCAAATAATTGGGATAAGAGCGGAATAATAACGATGATGTAGTTTTAGTCGTAAGTCAAAACTTACGACTAAAACTAATTTGGGAAATTGAAAAAGATGGTTGCTTGTTGAAATTTTGTTCCAACTTTCGTGTCGTTGACGTGGGTGTTGATTCCAAAAACATTAATAATTAAATTAAAGTCGCTTAATTATTTAAGCAGTTGAAATGGTTTTCTAATAAATGTAGGTTGAAAAGTTAACCGAGATAAACTCCTCCTCCTAATCTGTCTGTAAATAAATAATCAGTCTTATTTCATGAGGTATTAATTTAGTAAATAAAAATAAAATTAAATAATTATGTAATTTTCTAGATATAAGTCTAGATTAGGTGACGGAGTAAGAATATAATTCATCACTCCCTATCTTGCCCGTGGATATCGTAAAAGATGACTAAGGGATAGAATATGCATATAACATCAATGCAAGAAAAGGATAACTCGAAATAAAACCCTTTACCAACCTGTTTAACCGGCATGATATACCTAGTAAGGTCTATTTCCCTCCTATTATGGACGAGGTTGGAGCCTATCAGTGGGACGTATGTATATTAGTTGAAATGGTGTTGATGATGATGAAGTCTTTATGTCTACGCATCTGGCAAAAATGTTGTAGTAGGCTAATTGCCCTCACCTGGCAGAGAATCATGTCCGTCAGAGCCACGTATAACTACTGAGAAGAAGAATAGAACCATAATAACTGTACAGTATTTATATATTGCATATCTTCAAGCATCATCAGCGTCATTTTGCTCTTATTCCAATTACTTCGGGCCGATGCAATATGTACCTACATATTCTTCTTCTTCTTTCTTTAATGGCCTTAGCCGCATAAGTGTGCTACCATTCTGCCAATACCTACATATTGTCAATAGTTATACGATTGGCCGTCTGACATCATTCATTGTTGAAAATGTCATTCACAATGTCATTAACCTGTGATTGTGATGTATAAATCTTAATATATATAAATTACGTGTCACGTTGTTTGTCCGCGATGGATTCCTAAACTACTTAACCGATTTTAATCAAATTCGCACACCGTGTGCAGTTTGATCCAACTTGAAAGATAGGATAGCTTACATCTTAATTTATAGTCGCAATATTATTTTATTGCAAATTATTTGTCCATTATTTGACATTCACAATTATCTGTCAATTCAGTCGTGGCTGTCCTCACCGCCCCAGGCGGACGGGGTGGATGCCGAGGCTGGCCGCATCCGCTGTGCGTTAACGCAGATCTGCGATGCGGCCATGCCCCGTGTGCGGCGCCTGCCCCCGAAGAGTGCGGTCCCCTGGTGGTCCCGAGAATTGGCGGACCTTCGGGCCACGTGCATACGTGCCCGGAGGGCCTACACCCGCAGCCGAGCGCGCCACCGCGACGCTGAGCGGGAGGGCCAGCTATACGAGGCTTACCGCAGTGCGCGGTCTGCCTTCAGGCTGGCCGTCCGTACCGCAAAGGACGTTAGTCGGCGGGAGATGCTGGACAGTCTCGAGCGTGACCCCTGGGGTCACCCCTACCTCGCGGCGCTGAATAAGCTTCGCGGGCGGGGCCCCCCCCTCACCGAGACTCTCCAGCCCAGCCTCCTCACCAGAGTTGTCGAGGACCTCTTTCCACGGCGGACGGAGCACACGCCCCCGGTCATGGCTTCGCCGGACAGCGACCGGGAGGCCAACGATGAAAGTGCTCCGCCCATCACGGAGCCGGAAATGGGGGTGGCGGTGGCGCGTATGCGAGTCAAATCCACCGCCCCCGGGCCCGACGGTATTCCGAACCGTGTGCTGGCCCTGGTCCTCGAGCACCTGGGACCATGCCTCAGGGAACTGTTCGACGCTTGTTTGACGTCCGGGCAGTTTCCTGAGTGCTGGAAAGAGGGGAGGCTGGTTCTCCTGGCGAAGCCGGGACGGTCTCCGGAGTCGGCCTCGGCCTACAGGCCCATACGATTGGCCGTCTGACATCATTCATTGTTGAAAATGTCATTCACAATGTCATTAACCTGTGATTGTGATGTATAAATCTTAATATATATAAATTACGTGTCACGTTGTTTGTCCGCGATGGATTCCTAAACTACTTAACCGATTTTAATCAAATTTGCACATCGTGTGCAGTTTGATCCAACTTGAAAGATAGGATAGCTTATATCTTAATTTATAGTCACAATATTATTTTATTACAAATTATTTATATTACCTATATATACCTATTATTTGACATTCACAATTATCTGTTAACTCCAAACGATTTTAACAAATAGCGATATCTGTTGACTGGATTGAGTAATTAATTAATAGATGGCGCTGCTATGTCAAACCTACAAACGTGTCATATACGATTTTAACTTGCTTTTTACATAGATGCCATTTGTAAAAAAATATGATGACCTCCATGACTGATGTTCTCCTAGATAGTTAGTTCCACTTAAATAGTTTAATAAAATTTAATATAACAAAAACATTAGCCACAGCAACGCGTGGCCGGGTCTGCTAGTAGTGAATAAAATCTAAAGATGTCGTCATTACGAAACATTCAAATGAGAATTTATTTTGCTAATATAAAAATCATACTTGATTAGGATTTTTGTATTCAAGTTAGACAAGTCGTGCTAGTGTATTAGTAAAATTACTTTATTTAATAAAAATAGTTTAGTAACTACTTAATTTTTTAATGACATCTTATTATATAACTAGCAACCCGCCCTCGCTTCGCTTCGGTTATAGGTTATAGTCGTTTTACCCACGTAGTTCCCGTTCCCGTGGGAATACCGGGATAAAATATAGCCTAATTTACGCCCTGATATTATAGTTTTCCATTGGTGAAAGAATTATTGAAATCGGTCCAGCCGTTTTGAAGATTACCGGGAACAAACAGACAGACAGACAGGCAGACAAAAATTTTTTAATTGCTATTTTAGGCATCGGTGTCGTGCAAATAACCGTGTGAGCATGAAAAAAGCCTATTATTTTGACATTACAAACAGACACTCCAATTTTATTTATTGGTATAGGTAAATGCGCATTTATATTTATCCGTTTGTGGAATGTTTTTATCTGTGTGTTAACGGAGTAAGAATACAATTCACCATCCTCCATCTTGCCCGTGAGTATCGTAAATGTATGGGAATGTATAGTGGGTTAGTGTCAAAAAAGACGGTAATTCTAACATGTTTAAATAAACAAACTTTTGAGCTTTATAATCGTAAATAGGTTTCAATTACAAGAATAAAAATATTCATACATACACATAAATGGTTCTTTACTTAATATTCACATAAGTTCTTCACTCAATATTTCAACTTTATCGCTCATATAATTCTTTGAAGTAACTAAACGAAGACTCAGTAAGAACATTTATTTATAACACAAAGTATTATGTACGACAAACTTAAATAAATTACCCCTCCTTTAAGAAAAAGCACCGCAATCTTTTTACGTTTTATGGAATGTCAAATTAACTTAAGAAGTGACTGGAGCCGGTAGCTTTGCATTTCCTTGTTCACTCATAATATAATATCCGGGAGCGCGTTTTCTACTGAATTATATAATAAACGATGGGATATATATTTATATGATAACTTATCTTGGATTTTTTATTAGTGTATTACATGAATTTGTGATACAAAAATATGTAATTTAGTATATTAGTAATAGGCGTTTTATAAAATCTTCAATTGTCTATAGTGGTAGGAGTACATTGTCGATAGTCTTCTATCATTAGCGACATTTGTATAACGAACTGATGAATAATTACATGACATAACCCACAAATTTGCAACAAATAGATACGTCAATCGCTGCCCACATACGCACATACGCACACACATACACACATTCACACACGCAAACAAACACTCAATACTCATACACACAAAAATGGAAAAGCGAACTCATCATACAGAAGCACATCCTTCATAATTCAATTCATTAATGGTATTTATATTGTTATCATTCTTATTGTAAGTTATATTTATTCCTTTTCTTTTTTCTTTTCTTTTTGTTATTTTTTCTTTCTTATATGTTTGAGGAAAGGGGTTTGCTGAAAACCAGCCCTGCATAATTTCTATGCAGCACAATGCTGAGCATTCCCCTATTGTCAAAATTAATTAAGAACATGTATTATAATTATTAGTTATTATGTGACAATAAATGCTATTCTATTCTATTCTATCTAGAGCCGCGGGCTGGTTCGTTCGGGGTAGTACAACATTCTTGCAGAAGGTCGACGTCTGAATAATAGCCATTTGTTTCTGCACTTCGATCAGTGAGCGAGAGAGTCGGAAGCCCAACCTTCTGAGGGTATTTGCTTGTGGTGTGTTTTGGTGATGCCTTTAATCATCAAATCAAATTGCATGCATTCAAATTTCCTTCATTTTTTTTCACGGTAGATAGCAGCCAGACAAGGGTTCGCGAGCGATGGTATCGCTACTGGGAGTGCCGTATGCTCATTTGTCGTCTACAGCTATAAAAAATCGGCCAAGTTGAATAGGTAAACAACAGTAAGTACACAAATTTCATATTGTAACCTTTTTTTTATTATTAAAGTAAATATATAATTATGTATTTTGTGAATATTTTAAGTGCCTACCTGTTACCATTTACTGATATCGAGCAAAAATAGGCCAAAAATGGCGTTTTTTGTATGGTAGCCCTCCGGATTTGTTGTTATAGTGGTAACAGAAATACATAATTTGTAAAAATTTCAACTGTCTAGCTACCGTGGTTCTTGAGATATAGCCTGGTGATAGACAGACGGACGGACAGACAGTGGTTAGTAATGGGGTCCCGTTTTTATCCTTTGGGAACGGAACCTTAAAAACGTTTGCTGTGCAAAGTTTGCTTTAGAACTTTCATACATCTTCAAAACATCCCTTAATTTTTTTGCAAAAACGAGGATCTTTAGATGTAAGTAACTTATAATTTGCATTTTAAAAACCAATGCTGCCGCTGTAAAATATATCAGGTATAGCAGATAAATTCATATAGTACTTAATATTGAACGGTGTGGTCAGAACTATTGAGTAAACGATCACCCCCATTTATCTAGATATCCAGGCAATAGATTCACCTTAATGCTTGACATAAAATATTAAATTATTCATTTCTAGCATAGTATAGAAATCCTTACAAAATATAATAAACTAGCTGATCCAACAGACGTTGTTCTGTTCAAATAAAATAAAAGGAATTCGCCTTGAAATCGACAGCAGCGCCACCTACGCGGTCCAATTATGAATCTAAACCATTCTCAAATCCCCTTGAACACACATAAAAAAATTCATCAACAATGGACAGCCGTTTAGGAGTTCAGTGGCATACACAAGAAAATTATATATAAAGATATGACCACTTGTTTTACATTTTATTTCTTAAAAACTACGCACATATTTTATTATTTACTTTCGAAATCTTTAATAAAGCACATTATTAACTTTTTTAACAACTTTATTTTTTATTTATTATTCAACTCAAAGTTAATTTAAATTTTATCCTGCAAATCTAGATTACAGCAAGGGGACGAATTTATAAAATTATGAAAAAGGGTTTCCCGTCTGATGACAGAATAAGAATACAATTCACCATTCTTATCTTGCTCGTGCGTGTCGTAAAAGACAACTAAGTCATATTATATGCTTATAACATCTATGGAAGAGAAGAAAAACTTAAAATAAAACCTCTTACCAGAGTGGCATAGTAGGTCAATTTCTCTCGTATTATAAGGTAGGCTTAAGTGCAGCAGTGGGACGTATATGAGCCGAGACAACGAGATGATGAAAAAAAAGGAGTCATCTATTTGACATGAGTACAAAGCTTAAATTCAATCCGACGATTCAGTGTGTGAATCAATTTGGAAAATTCCAATATAAAGTATACATTTCAAATCAAACTACATCAAATCAAATCATTTATTCTGCATAGGCCCCTTAAGGGCATTTACATATTGTTAAATTTATAAGTCGTTTGAACATAATACAATATCTACCACCGGATCGGAACGCGGCCACAAGCTGAGAAGATCCGGCAAGAAACTCAGCGGGCTGTCATTTTTTCCCATATTTTGAATGAAATTACACGTAGACAACATATAGTCTTAGGTCCAGTGTGATGCGTTTCGAAATAAGGTATAACTTTTTTTAAATTTAGTTCAAATAAAAACGGAAAGGAAAATATGGTTGGACCCGATCTCACGAGCAGCATCCGATCACGAGTTAACTACTAGACCAGCCATCACTCCCCTCAACCACATTGGAGGGAAGGGAGTGACACGCCCCATGTAGCTACTACGTAGCGCCCCACATAGTCAGGTAAAGCGTATATATAGCGTGTAGAAACAATTTGAATCTTATTTAACGAGTTATTTATGTAATAACTTAGATACTCAAAAACTTAAAATAAGCGATGACGTAAACTACAAACTAATTTATGTTGAAAACCCTGAGCAATCTGTTTAGAATTGCTCTAGACAGGGTTCGATAATAAGTTTTGTAATTTTTCATAAGACGTTCCACAAGTTGGATACGTGGGTGGCTGGAACACTTGTGTAGAAGAAATTGAAAATTGTAAGTTTTCTTACTAGAACTAACCCGCAGTTTAATAATAACTACTTCGTAACGTGTTTCAGTATTACTTTAACGCATACAGTAGATAAAGTTTAATTTACAATATTAGTTCAGCTATAAATAATGTTGCAAAGAAATACATTATTTTTCCTTTTATAGAAGAATACGTTTATTTTATAAGAAAATGCTATGGCTTGCATATAATGCGGCGATCAAATTTAACGTATTGTAGACATTCCATCATTCATAATTTCAGCTTATATACGTCCCACTGTTGGGCTCGAGCCTCCTCCACAAACGGAAAGAAATTGACCTATTATCCACGCTAGTTGATATAGGGTTTTATTTCAAGTTTGCCTTCTCTTAACATTACAAACATCTATATAAACAAAATACCGCATATTATAAACATATTTAAAAATGAAATAAATAAGATCACCACAAGATTGTAAGACACCATAAGCAGTTATGGAATAGATGTGATCCACAATAATAATATTTAAAATAATTTTATAAAGCAAATTTTTAGTGAGATAAAGTAATAATTTCGCCGCCTTTTAAATATCATTAATAATTTAGTATGAGTTGTCCAACGTCCAATAAGTACATCACTTCATCGAGACGTATCAACCAAGCACCTCGAAAAGATTACGGCGATATATACAATGAGATAGGCCATATAGAGGATAATGTTTACTTTTAGTCTTATGCTTTTATATTCGTAAGCTAAAATGTTGTTTTCATATCGCAATAAACAAACGCTTTGAATAAAACAGCACTTTTCTGTGACATTTCCTCGATTCACTCAAAGCCAAGCGCATCATACCTATAAGGATATTCACTCAAAGCACTTCCAACTTCACGAGAGCTGTAAAAGTCATTGTTTCATTCTGTTTCCGAGCTCAACAAACTTTCACATCTACCGCCTTTATGATTTATCACCTTTGTAGCTGTCATCTGAACTTTCAAAGTAAGTTTTGCGGCTTCATTAGTTATGATGGATAAAGTTCTTAGGTGATTGAAATATATAAGTTTATATTAGTTATTAGTTTGCTCAACAGATGTTGTACTGTACAAATTTTACCAACTGCTGGATTTTTTTACGACGCAAAAAAGAGAGTGTTATAAGTTTGACGTCAATGTCTGTTTATCTGTATGTCTGTGTGTGTGTCTATCTTGACATCATAGGCCTTTAACGGATAGACTGATTTCAATGCGTTTTTTTTCATTTAAAAGCCAGTTTACTTGCGGTGGTTCTTAGTTATGTTTGGTTAATATAAATCTAGCAGTGTAAGAATATCAGCTCTTTTTCAAAATGATGTAATGGCATATGATTACTCGATTAAGTGCTTCACGCGTACCAGTTAAATCGTTAAATGACGATTAATTGATAATGTCTGTTGAGGAGAACGTAATATTATTTTTTATTGTTTAAATTTTGTCGGTTATTCAAAATTTTCAATTTTACTTGTTGTATATCTAAATTATCGTAGTCATTTTGCTTTTATCCTAATTAATTGGAGTTGACGGAATATGTACTCTTTTATGACCTGCCTGCCTAATATCAACTCTTCTTGAGAATGTAATTAGAGTTGAGTGTTTTCCGTGTGGTGACGGAGTAAGAATACAATTCACCACTCCCTATCTTGCCCGTGGATATCGTAGAAGACGATTATGCGATATAGTATGTACATAACGTCTGTGCAAGAGAAGGGAACCTCGAAATGAACACCTATACCAACATGCCTGATCAGCATGCTATATTAGGTCAAATTCCCTCCCATTGTGGAGGAGTCCTGAGCCCAACAGTGGGACGTATGTGGCCTCCGATTAGTTGGAGTTGGCCAAGCTCTATGTAAAACTTTTAGTAGTCTTTTATGATACCAACGAGCAATTTAAGGGTTGGTAGACTTCATAGTCGCCACCACAGAGTAAATTTGTGAATGTAAATATGAGGGAAATAATTGAAATTAGTGAAAAGAAGCTTGTCAGACGGCATGCTAGGAGTTAGAGATTTTCTTCTCTTGCTGTGATATTATCTACTTAAATATTCTTCTATTCATCCCAGCTCACACATGTCCAGTGGGACATATTCCATACATATCCAGCAGTGGCTGGGGTTCAGTCTCTTCCAAATTAGGAGAGAAATTAACTTACAAGTTGAGTATGGTTAACTGTTTTTATATGGACTTTTTATATTTTAAAAACATTCAAGTCAAAGCTTTCAATAATTTCCTCTACCATTTGGTTAGAATCCCTGTTTAGATTTTTAAAAGCTTTTATTTACCTTGCCCTGTTAGTATGGGACAAATCTTGCGAATTAAATTAAAACCATTTCCTGTCATTAGATTAGGTTGAAATTTGGTTTACTTACGTAACTTCGGTGACAATGCAATAATATGGTACTATTTTTTTTTTGGGATGGGTTGCGGTCGGTGCGCTCCTCGCACCACTCCGTCCGGGGCGACAGAGGGGCGTAAGCACGCACACCTACAACCCACCCACGATGCACGTCGCCTTCGTCGTTGGGCCGACCACCGGAGTAGGGTTACTTGTCATCAGTGGTTGGCAATAATATGGTACCATGAAGCTGGTCTCAAGATGGCGATGTCGACAAACTTTTATTTATATCAATATAAATTTTATAATTTAATGAAATGGTTGGTTTGATTGCATTAAAAATTTATTTTCTTCGTTAAATAAAAGCTTATTTTTAATTTTTTTTCAATTAATATATATTTTTTTAAATTTAAATCTCTAACACTCAGGAACTTGCATAGCTTAATATTGTATTAACATATTGCAGGCGTTTCTATCACTTATATGAACTATTATAAATGTAATATGACATTTATTTCTTTCTTTATTTCAGATGGTGGCAAGCGAGAAACACGCAAACACCCTCAGAAAGTTGGACTTACTGTTCTTTGGCTCTCCTAACGAAGTACAATAATAAATTGCTATTATTAACATGTCGATTTTCTGCGAGAGTGTGGTGTGGACTGGTCCGCAGCTATAGACTGCCATATGGTCCTACCACATACTTGACTTAAGCTGAAATTAATAATAAATGTTTTCGAAAAATAAAGTCGATGGCCGAAGGCTCAGACTTGAAATATTATAAGAAAGTAAGGAAGGATAACATTGTTTTATTACTCAAATTGAGGTAACCCTGCAGCTATGCTCCGATTTCAAGAACGATGACAAATTAACTTATTTCCTTCAGGAAAATGGATATTTTGGATGCGACATATTTATAATGTAGCAAAAGTATCCATTCAATATTATCATTTATGAATAGTATTTTTCGTGTCGTGACGGGGTAAAAATACAATTCATCACTCCTTATCCTACCCGTGGGTGTCGTAAAAGATGACTAAGGACCTATAATATGAATACAACATCTATGCAAAAGAAGAAAAGTTCGAAATAAAACCCTGTACCAACCCAACTGATCAGCGTGGTGGTCAATATGCCTCCCACTGTGAAGGAGGCTCGAGCCCAGCATTGGGACGTATATCAGTTGTAATGATGATTTATAAATTGCTGATAATTTTTCTTGCTATCGAGATGTTTAAAGAAGTTCCCCTTGTGGTCACGGGTTAAGGATACGATATTTCATGAATGTTATACGGTAGGATCACACTATCGACAGTAGTCTCTCAACAGCAACGGGGTGGTCGGTCCAAGGAATACCTTGGTGGTACTATTACTACGAGAATATGGTAATAACTACACTCTCGTAGTAACAATTTTTTACTGCATTTCGTTTGGTGAACGAAACAGCCGGAGGCCCAACTTTCTGGTGATGTTTGCGTGTAGTGAGTTTTGATGACGCCTGTAGTACCACCAAACCTCATTACATGCATTCATTCACATCATCTTCACTTTCTTTACGATAGGCAGCGGCGTAGCAAAGATCCACGAGCGTTAGGATCACTTACCAACAGGTATGAGTTTGCCAGCAACAGCAATCCAAAAAGCCTTTTCTGTACTAGTTGTAAAAACTATCAATCAACTAATAGCATTCTTTTTTATAACACTAACTAGCAACCCGCCCTCGCTTCGCTTCGGTTATAGGTTATAGTCGTTTTACCCGCGTAGTTCCCGTTCCCGTTGGAATACCGGGATAAAATATAGCCTAGTTTACGCCCTGATATATTGTATTATAGCTTTCCATTGGTGAAAGAATTTTTGAAATCGGTCCAGCCGTTTTGAAGATTACCCGGAACAAACAGACAGACAGACAAAAATTTTTTAATTGCTATTTTAGGCATAGGTGTCATGCAAATAACCGTGTGAGCATGTAAAAAGCCTATTATTTTGACAATACAAACAGACACTCCAATTTTATTTATTGGTATAGATGTCTGATTGGTCCGTCTGCCAAGTGTAGCGTTAACTGTCATATCCCTGTCATGAAGATATTATTGTGGTTGATGGTCGCCATCAGGCTGAAGTTGAAGAAATCGGAGACGTTCCCGTGTTGTTCTTTATTCTTATCCTCTGCGCACTTAAAATTGATTGTGATTATTTTGCATACTTCTTGATTATGAGACGATTCTATAGTTGTCGAGTGGCGATCACCTATTGGATGATGCAGTGTGCAACGCCCCCCATTAGGTGGACCGACGATCTGGTGAAAGTTGCTGGGTGTTGGATGCAGGCGGCACAAGACCGCACTCTGTGGCGTAACATGAGAGAAGCCTACGTCCAGCAGTGGACGGCGATAGGCTGAAATGATGATGATGATGAGACGATTATTGGCATATTATACTTCTGTGGTCAGACGGGTTGATTTTTCCTATTGTACTGTTGCTATCTTCTTTCATTCTTTAGCCATCTTTTATGATACTAGCAGGTGAGAAAGGGTTGGTAAATTATATTTTAACATACTGCGGGTAAGTGTTTTGATAATTTTAACATAAAATTTCATTTTCGTCACAGAAACAACTCTTGTTAAATCATCAGTATAATTAAATTAGTAAGTTTTAGGTTCAAGTGACAGACTCGTAATTGCGTTAAAATATCCAATTAAAAGATGCTTTTAGCTGATATAAATTTTAAACATAAATTCTTACAATATTTTTTTAAAGACAATTAAATAATTCGTTTGTCGTCATTGTTGGAGTCTTATCCTATATAATTCCCACTGCTGGGCTCGGGTCGCCTGCTTAATAGAAGGGATTTTGACCTATTATTACACGTAGATCAGTCTGGTTGGCATAGGGTTTTATGTGAAGTTTTCCTTCTCTTGCATAGGTGGTATCTAAATATAACACACGTTTTTTACGATACCTATGGAAAAGATGGCGATGGAAAGATGTAAGACAGGTGGTGAATTGCATTCTTATTTCGTCAACACACGGGCAATAATGCGCTAAGGAATAAATGTTTATGTCGCAGAGAAATTTAGAAACATACAATGGAATAGGAGGTTTGTAGTAAGACTATAATACGTCTATCGTTATTGTATCTATACTAATATATATAGCTGCAGAGTTTATTTGTTTGAACGCACTAATCTCAGGAACTACTAGTCTGATTTGAAAAATTCTTTCAGTGTTAGATAGCCCATTTATCGAGGATGGCTATAAGCTATATATCATCACGCTAAGATCAACAAGAGCGGAGAACCAATGAAGACTGTTTCAAAACAGGTTTTTTTTTTCCTTTTGAGATCTTCCGCTGCGTAAACGGCAAAATTTTCGCAAAAATCATGTGTGAGAGAATCGTATTATTAAAAAATATTTTCACCTTCTACGTAAAAAAGTCTTAGGTTAAAGTTAGCGTTAGCTCAAAGTATTTATAGCACGAGGACGAAGTCGCGAGCAGAAGCTAGTTCATTATTTCTAAATGTCTAATAAACATTATCAATACTCGAATATTGTATCAGTACGTACAAATAGTGCACAAATGGTCGTTTATGCATAGACAAAAAAAGGGTGAGCAATTTGAACAGTTCTAGCACAACAGCTGTGTTAAGTACCTACGCTACATGCTGTTTGCTTACTGTTTTAACTTGTAATTATTTATGATAATTTTTATTAAAAAATATTCTAGTAAATATTTTTTTAAACTTTTAATTGTACGAATGTATAATAGACTAGCAACCCGCCCTCGCTTCGCTTCGGTTATAGGTTATAGTCGTTTTACCCGTGTAGTTCCCGTTCCCGTGGGAATAACGGGATAAAATATAGCCTAGTTTACGCTCTGATATTATAGCTTTCCATCGGTGAAAGAATTTTTGAAATCGGTCCAGCCGTTTTGAAGAATACCCGGAACAAACAGACAGACAGACAGACAAAAATTTTTTAATTGCTATTTTAGGCTTAGGTGTCGTGCAAATAACCGTGTGAGCATGAAAAAAGCCTATTATTTTGACATTTCAAACAGACACTCCAATTTTATTTATTGGTATAGATACTGGATACTTTAATTGGCCTGCTTTTGTAAGATAACATAAATATCATCGTTTATACGTGACGCCTCTATTGACCACGAACTGTTGTGTTTATAATGTTAGAAAAAATGGCCAACTATTCCATAATGGAGCTCTAAGTACACATTGGAATTTTTAACAATTTATTATACACTCATTTGCAAAAAAAACGGGCACCTAAGCAATGAACCATTTCAAATGTTAATATTTCTTTGTTTGATAATTATAGGTAGTTTTATCCACACAATTTGCTAAATTAATAAGAAAATAATCGTTTTCATCAGTATTTCATAAAATTTAGATACAATTTATGGGAAATAATGCTAAACCTCGCTAGTAGTGTATATTCGCTAGTAGTGCATATGCTCATGAAGTAAAAATAAAAAAGTTTTTTTGTTTGTTTTTCTTTAATAAAGTAAAAGCAGATAAATGTTTAGTATCGAGTGTGACCCCCTCTAGCTAAAATCACAGCTTGAATTCGTCTGGGCATGCTAGCGAGTATATCCCGGATACTTGCTTGCGGAATACGTTCCCACTCCGCAGTAATCACATTCTTCAGCTCTCTGATGGTCTGCGGAGCCGGGTGTACTGATCTCACACGCCGTTTCAGAACGTCCCAGACATGCTCTATGGGATTGAGGTCGGGACTTCGAGCTGGCCAATCCAAACGACGAATGCCGACCTCTTGCACATACGCATTAACATCGCGGGATCGGTGGGCGCGAGCATTGTCGTCCATAAAAATCGAGTCTTCACCTAGAGCGGCCAATGCGGGTTGTGCATGAGAAATTAGAACTTCCGTTATGTATCGATGCCCAGTCAGTGAGCCGTTTTCAATGAAGACTAACTCTGTACGATCCATTGAATTTATTCCTGCCCAAAACATAACAGAGCCCCCACCATAAGGTGTGATTTCTTCGAAACATGCCTCTGCAAAGCGTTCTCCTTGTCTTCTTAGCACTCGCCGACGTCGATCTTCACCGAACAGAGATATCCTGGCTTCATCAGAGAACAAAACCCTATTCCAATCGTCTTGAGTCCATGATTCACAATTTCTAGCGAACCTAAGCCTGTGAACTCTGTGCTCACGGAGTAATTTGGGGCCGCGGGCCGGGCGGTGACTGCGTATATTGGCAGCGAGAAGCCTCCTCCTGACCGTCCATAGACTAATATGCACATTTCTTACTTCTTGGAGGTTGTTCTTAAGATCCACATACGAAGATTTGCGATTTCTCAATGCGCGACTCACAAGAAAACGATCATCCCGTGGTTGGGTACATGGTTTTCTTCCAGAACCAGGCCTTCTCTCGACGGAACCAGTCTCCTGATATCGCTTCCAGGTCCTTTGGACTGTCGAGCGACTAACATTTAGCCTCCTAGCCACGAAACATTGGCTGCAACCCTCTTCAAGCAGCGCGATAATTTTGGTAGCTTTTACCACTTTATCTACCATTTTTGATACAGCCAAACAGCATTAAATAAAGCTTTGACAGTCAAGGATATGAAATTAATCGATAAAAATTGAATAAAAGTTATGAAAGTCGATGTTAACTTCTGGAACTTCGCGCCAAAAATGTAGGATAAAAAGGGGTTTTCTGTAAAAATGAACATCAAATGAAAAATTGAATTTAGAACGTACTTTTTTAAATACCACAGCATTTTTAAAACCGGCCAGTAACGTGTACAAACGATTGAAACCTTTTTGGTATTGTATCTTTTTAAATATGAATGAAAATCAAAACCGCCCGTTTTTTTTGCAAATGAGTTTATTTTCTTTTTCTTTGCCTCGGCCTACATACGTTCAGACTATGGCTGGTCAAAAGCTGAGATAATGGTCCTGATGAATCTAACGTAAAAATCAATATTATTTGAAACATAGCGTATTTTATCAATAAGACACTGCTCCAGTGATTAGTTTTCTGTTAATGTCCGGCAGAAATTGATTAACAGATCGCTAAAGCGTGTTCAAAATCGGCCCGTGGCGATTTCGTTGTCAACTATGGTTCTATGCGCACCTTAGATTCTTATTATTTCATTGTTTTGTGGAATTAACTTTATCTCTATTACCAATTAAAACCTTTAATTCTGTATAAATTTAAGATATTCTGTACTCTATTTAATTAAGATTATGCGAACTACCCAAAATTAGAATATTTCTAGTAAGTATATAATTATTTATATAAGTCAAAGTAAATCCTTCTAAAACAGCGTGACCCCTGGGGTCACCCCTACCTCGCGGCGCTGAATAAGCTTCGCGGGCGGGGCCCCCCCCTCACCGAGACTCTCCAGCCCAGCCTCCTCACCAGAGTTGTCGAGGACCTCTTTCCACGGCGGACGGAGTACACGCCCCCGGTCATGGCTTCGCCGGACAGCGACCGGGAGGCCAACGATGAAAGTGCTCCGCCCATCACGGAGCCGGAAATGGGGGTGGCGGTGGCGCGTATGCGAGTCAAATCCACCGCCCCCGGGCCCGACGGTATTCCGAACCGTGTGCTGGCCCTGGTCCTCGAGCACCTGGGACCATGCCTCAGGGAACTGTTCGACGCTTGTTTGACGTCCGGGCAGTTTCCTGAGTGCTGGAAAGAGGGGAGGCTGGTTCTCCTGGCGAAGCCGGGACGGTCTCCGGAGTCGGCCTCGGCCTACAGGCCCATACGATTGGCCGTCTGACATCATTCATTGTTGAAAATGTCATTCACAATGTCATTAACCTGTGATTGTGATGTATAAATCTTAATATATATAAATTACGTGTCACGTTGTTTGTCCGCGATGGATTCCTAAACTACTTAACCGATTTTAATCAAATTTGCACATCGTGTGCAGTTTGATCCAACTTGAAAGATAGGATAGCTTATATCTTAATTTATAGTCACAATATTATTTTATTACAAATTATTTATATTACCTATATATACCTATTATTTGACATTCACAATTATCTGTTAACTCCAAACGATTTTAACAAATAGCGATATCTGTTGACTGGATTGAGTAATTAATTAATAGATGGCGCTGCTATGTCAAACCTACAAACGTGTCATATACGATTTTAACTTGCTTTTTACATAGATGCCATTTGTAAAAAAATATGATGACCTCCATGACTGATGTTCTCCTAGATAGTTAGTTCCACTTAAATAGTTTAATAAAATTTAATATAACAAAAACATTAGCCACAGCAACGCGTGGCCGGGTCTGCTAGTAGTGAATAAAATCTAAAGATGTCGTCATTACGAAACATTCAAATGAGAATTTATTTTGCTAATATAAAAATCATACTTGATTAGGATTTTTGTATTCAAGTTAGACAAGTCGTGCTAGTGTATTAGTAAAATTACTTTATTTAATAAAAATAGTTTAGTAACTACTTAATTTTTTAATGACATCTTATTATATAACTAGCAACCCGCCCTCGCTTCGCTTCGGTTATAGGTTATAGTCGTTTTACCCACGTAGTTCCCGTTCCCGTGGGAATACCGGGATAAAATATAGCCTAATTTACGCCCTGATATTATAGTTTTCCATTGGTGAAAGAATTATTGAAATCGGTCCAGCCGTTTTGAAGATTACCGGGAACAAACAGACAGACAGACAGGCAGACAAAAATTTTTTAATTGCTATTTTAGGCATCGGTGTCGTGCAAATAACCGTGTGAGCATGAAAAAAGCCTATTATTTTGACATTACAAACAGACACTCCAATTTTATTTATTGGTATAGGTAAATGCGCATTTATATTTATCCGTTTGTGGAATGTTTTTATCTGTGTGTTAACGGAGTAAGAATACAATTCACCATCCTCCATCTTGCCCGTGAGTATCGTAAATGTATGGGAATGTATAGTGGGTTAGTGTCAAAAAAGACGGTAATTCTAACATGTTTAAATAAACAAACTTTTGAGCTTTATAATCGTAAATAGGTTTCAATTACAAGAATAAAAATATTCATACATACACATAAATGGTTCTTTACTTAATATTCACATAAGTTCTTCACTCAATATTTCAACTTTATCGCTCATATAATTCTTTGAAGTAACTAAACGAAGACTCAGTAAGAACATTTATTTATAACACAAAGTATTATGTACGACAAACTTAAATAAATTACCCCTCCTTTAAGAAAAAGCACCGCAATCTTTTTACGTTTTATGGAATGTCAAATTAACTTAAGAAGTGACTGGAGCCGGTAGCTTTGCATTTCCTTGTTCACTCATAATATAATATCCGGGAGCGCGTTTTCTACTGAATTATATAATAAACGATGGGATATATATTTATATGATAACTTATCTTGGATTTTTTATTAGTGTATTACATGAATTTGTGATACAAAAATATGTAATTTAGTATATTAGTAATAGGCGTTTTATAAAATCTTCAATTGTCTATAGTGGTAGGAGTACATTGTCGATAGTCTTCTATCATTAGCGACATTTGTATAACGAACTGATGAATAATTACATGACATAACCCACAAATTTGCAACAAATAGATACGTCAATCGCTGCCCACATACGCACATACGCACACACATACACACATTCACACACGCAAACAAACACTCAATACTCATACACACAAAAATGGAAAAGCGAACTCATCATACAGAAGCACATCCTTCATAATTCAATTCATTAATGGTATTTATATTGTTATCATTCTTATTGTAAGTTATATTTATTCCTTTTCTTTTTTCTTTTCTTTTTGTTATTTTTTCTTTCTTATATGTTTGAGGAAAGGGGTTTGCTGAAAACCAGCCCTGCATAATTTCTATGCAGCACAATGCTGAGCATTCCCCTATTGTCAAAATTAATTAAGAACATGTATTATAATTATTAGTTATTATGTGACAATAAATGCTATTCTATTCTATTCTATCTAGAGCCGCGGGCTGGTTCGTTCGGGGTAGTACAACATTCTTGCAGAAGGTCGACGTCTGAATAATAGCCATTTGTTTCTGCACTTCGATCAGTGAGCGAGAGAGTCGGAAGCCCAACCTTCTGAGGGTATTTGCTTGTGGTGTGTTTTGGTGATGCCTTTAATCATCAAATCAAATTGCATGCATTCAAATTTCCTTCATTTTTTTTCACGGTAGATAGCAGCCAGACAAGGGTTCGCGAGCGATGGTATCGCTACTGGGAGTGCCGTATGCTCATTTGTCGTCTACAGCTATAAAAAATCGGCCAAGTTGAATAGGTAAACAACAGTAAGTACACAAATTTCATATTGTAACCTTTTTTTTATTATTAAAGTAAATATATAATTATGTATTTTGTGAATATTTTAAGTGCCTACCTGTTACCATTTACTGATATCGAGCAAAAATAGGCCAAAAATGGCGTTTTTTGTATGGTAGCCCTCCGGATTTGTTGTTATAGTGGTAACAGAAATACATAATTTGTAAAAATTTCAACTGTCTAGCTACCGTGGTTCTTGAGATATAGCCTGGTGATAGACAGACGGACGGACAGACAGTGGTTAGTAATGGGGTCCCGTTTTTATCCTTTGGGAACGGAACCTTAAAAACGTTTGCTGTGCAAAGTTTGCTTTAGAACTTTCATACATCTTCAAAACATCCCTTAATTTTTTTGCAAAAACGAGGATCTTTAGATGTAAGTAACTTATAATTTGCATTTTAAAAACCAATGCTGCCGCTGTAAAATATATCAGGTATAGCAGATAAATTCATATAGTACTTAATATTGAACGGTGTGGTCAGAACTATTGAGTAAACGATCACCCCCATTTATCTAGATATCCAGGCAATAGATTCACCTTAATGCTTGACATAAAATATTAAATTATTCATTTCTAGCATAGTATAGAAATCCTTACAAAATATAATAAACTAGCTGATCCAACAGACGTTGTTCTGTTCAAATAAAATAAAAGGAATTCGCCTTGAAATCGACAGCAGCGCCACCTACGCGGTCCAATTATGAATCTAAACCATTCTCAAATCCCCTTGAACACACATAAAAAAATTCATCAACAATGGACAGCCGTTTAGGAGTTCAGTGGCATACACAAGAAAATTATATATAAAGATATGACCACTTGTTTTACATTTTATTTCTTAAAAACTACGCACATATTTTATTATTTACTTTCGAAATCTTTAATAAAGCACATTATTAACTTTTTTAACAACTTTATTTTTTATTTATTATTCAACTCAAAGTTAATTTAAATTTTATCCTGCAAATCTAGATTACAGCAAGGGGACGAATTTATAAAATTATGAAAAAGGGTTTCCCGTCTGATGACAGAATAAGAATACAATTCACCATTCTTATCTTGCTCGTGCGTGTCGTAAAAGACAACTAAGTCATATTATATGCTTATAACATCTATGGAAGAGAAGAAAAACTTAAAATAAAACCTCTTACCAGAGTGGCATAGTAGGTCAATTTCTCTCGTATTATAAGGTAGGCTTAAGTGCAGCAGTGGGACGTATATGAGCCGAGACAACGAGATGATGAAAAAAAAGGAGTCATCTATTTGACATGAGTACAAAGCTTAAATTCAATCCGACGATTCAGTGTGTGAATCAATTTGGAAAATTCCAATATAAAGTATACATTTCAAATCAAACTACATCAAATCAAATCATTTATTCTGCATAGGCCCCTTAAGGGCATTTACATATTGTTAAATTTATAAGTCGTTTGAACATAATACAATATCTACCACCGGATCGGAACGCGGCCACAAGCTGAGAAGATCCGGCAAGAAACTCAGCGGGCTGTCATTTTTTCCCATATTTTGAATGAAATTACACGTAGACAACATATAGTCTTAGGTCCAGTGTGATGCGTTTCGAAATAAGGTATAACTTTTTTTAAATTTAGTTCAAATAAAAACGGAAAGGAAAATATGGTTGGACCCGATCTCACGAGCAGCACCCAATCACGAGTTAACTACTAGACCAGCCATCACTCCCCTCAACCACATTGGAGGGAAGGGAGTGACACGCCCCATGTAGCTACTACGTAGCGCCCCACATAGTCAGGTAAAGCGTATATATAGCGTGTAGAAACAATTTGAATCTTATTTAACGAGTTATTTATGTAATAACTTAGATACTCAAAAACTTAAAATAAGCGATGACGTAAACTACAAACTAATTTATGTTGAAAACCCTGAGCAATCTGTTTAGAATTGCTCTAGACAGGGTTCGATAATAAGTTTTGTAATTTTTCATAAGACGTTCCACAAGTTGGATACGTGGGTGGCTGGAACACTTGTGTAGAAGAAATTGAAAATTGTAAGTTTTCTTACTAGAACTAACCCGCAGTTTAATAATAACTACTTCGTAACGTGTTTCAGTATTACTTTAACGCATACAGTAGATAAAGTTTAATTTACAATATTAGTTCAGCTATAAATAATGTTGCAAAGAAATACATTATTTTTCCTTTTATAGAAGAATACGTTTATTTTATAAGAAAATGCTATGGCTTGCATATAATGCGGCGATCAAATTTAACGTATTGTAGACATTCCATCATTCATAATTTCAGCTTATATACGTCCCACTGTTGGGCTCGAGCCTCCTCCACAAACGGAAAGAAATTGACCTATTATCCACGCTAGTTGATATAGGGTTTTATTTCAAGTTTGCCTTCTCTTAACATTACAAACATCTATATAAACAAAATACCGCATATTATAAACATATTTAAAAATGAAATAAATAAGATCACCACAAGATTGTAAGACACCATAAGCAGTTATGGAATAGATGTGATCCACAATAATAATATTTAAAATAATTTTATAAAGCAAATTTTTAGTGAGATAAAGTAATAATTTCGCCGCCTTTTAAATATCATTAATAATTTAGTATGAGTTGTCCAACGTCCAATAAGTACATCACTTCATCGAGACGTATCAACCAAGCACCTCGAAAAGATTACGGCGATATATACAATGAGATAGGCCATATAGAGGATAATGTTTACTTTTAGTCTTATGCTTTTATATTCGTAAGCTAAAATGTTGTTTTCATATCGCAATAAACAAACGCTTTGAATAAAACAGCACTTTTCTGTGACATTTCCTCGATTCACTCAAAGCCAAGCGCATCATACCTATAAGGATATTCACTCAAAGCACTTCCAACTTCACGAGAGCTGTAAAAGTCATTGTTTCATTCTGTTTCCGAGCTCAACAAACTTTCACATCTACCGCCTTTATGATTTATCACCTTTGTAGCTGTCATCTGAACTTTCAAAGTAAGTTTTGCGGCTTCATTAGTTATGATGGATAAAGTTCTTAGGTGATTGAAATATATAAGTTTATATTAGTTATTAGTTTGCTCAACAGATGTTGTACTGTACAAATTTTACCAACTGCTGGATTTTTTTACGACGCAAAAAAGAGAGTGTTATAAGTTTGACGTCAATGTCTGTTTATCTGTATGTCTGTGTGTGTGTCTATCTTGACATCATAGGCCTTTAACGGATAGACTGATTTCAATGCGTTTTTTTTCATTTAAAAGCCAGTTTACTTGCGGTGGTTCTTAGTTATGTTTGGTTAATATAAATCTAGCAGTGTAAGAATATCAGCTCTTTTTCAAAATGATGTAATGGCATATGATTACTCGATTAAGTGCTTCACGCGTACCAGTTAAATCGTTAAATGACGATTAATTGATAATGTCTGTTGAGGAGAACGTAATATTATTTTTTATTGTTTAAATTTTGTCGGTTATTCAAAATTTTCAATTTTACTTGTTGTATATCTAAATTATCGTAGTCATTTTGCTTTTATCCTAATTAATTGGAGTTGACGGAATATGTACTCTTTTATGACCTGCCTGCCTAATATCAACTCTTCTTGAGAATGTAATTAGAGTTGAGTGTTTTCCGTGTGGTGACGGAGTAAGAATACAATTCACCACTCCCTATCTTGCCCGTGGATATCGTAGAAGACGATTATGCGATATAGTATGTACATAACGTCTGTGCAAGAGAAGGGAACCTCGAAATGAACACCTATACCAACATGCCTGATCAGCATGCTATATTAGGTCAAATTCCCTCCCATTGTGGAGGAGTCCTGAGCCCAACAGTGGGACGTATGTGGCCTCCGATTAGTTGGAGTTGGCCAAGCTCTATGTAAAACTTTTAGTAGTCTTTTATGATACCAACGAGCAATTTAAGGGTTGGTAGACTTCATAGTCGCCACCACAGAGTAAATTTGTGAATGTAAATATGAGGGAAATAATTGAAATTAGTGAAAAGAAGCTTGTCAGACGGCATGCTAGGAGTTAGAGATTTTCTTCTCTTGCTGTGATATTATCTACTTAAATATTCTTCTATTCATCCCAGCTCACACATGTCCAGTGGGACATATTCCATACATATCCAGCAGTGGCTGGGGTTCAGTCTCTTCCAAATTAGGAGAGAAATTAACTTACAAGTTGAGTATGGTTAACTGTTTTTATATGGACTTTTTATATTTTAAAAACATTCAAGTCAAAGCTTTCAATAATTTCCTCTACCATTTGGTTAGAATCCCTGTTTAGATTTTTAAAAGCTTTTATTTACCTTGCCCTGTTAGTATGGGACAAATCTTGCGAATTAAATTAAAACCATTTCCTGTCATTAGATTAGGTTGAAATTTGGTTTACTTACGTAACTTCGGTGACAATGCAATAATATGGTACTATTTTTTTTTTGGGATGGGTTGCGGTCGGTGCGCTCCTCGCACCACTCCGTCCGGGGCGACAGAGGGGCGTAAGCACGCACACCTACAACCCACCCACGATGCACGTCGCCTTCGTCGTTGGGCCGACCACCGGAGTAGGGTTACTTGTCATCAGTGGTTGGCAATAATATGGTACCATGAAGCTGGTCTCAAGATGGCGATGTCGACAAACTTTTATTTATATCAATATAAATTTTATAATTTAATGAAATGGTTGGTTTGATTGCATTAAAAATTTATTTTCTTCGTTAAATAAAAGCTTATTTTTAATTTTTTTTCAATTAATATATATTTTTTTAAATTTAAATCTCTAACACTCAGGAACTTGCATAGCTTAATATTGTATTAACATATTGCAGGCGTTTCTATCACTTATATGAACTATTATAAATGTAATATGACATTTATTTCTTTCTTTATTTCAGATGGTGGCAAGCGAGAAACACGCAAACACCCTCAGAAAGTTGGACTTACTGTTCTTTGGCTCTCCTAACGAAGTACAATAATAAATTGCTATTATTAACATGTCGATTTTCTGCGAGAGTGTGGTGTGGACTGGTCCGCAGCTATAGACTGCCATATGGTCCTACCACATACTTGACTTAAGCTGAAATTAATAATAAATGTTTTCGAAAAATAAAGTCGATGGCCGAAGGCTCAGACTTGAAATATTATAAGAAAGTAAGGAAGGATAACATTGTTTTATTACTCAAATTGAGGTAACCCTGCAGCTATGCTCCGATTTCAAGAACGATGACAAATTAACTTATTTCCTTCAGGAAAATGGATATTTTGGATGCGACATATTTATAATGTAGCAAAAGTATCCATTCAATATTATCATTTATGAATAGTATTTTTCGTGTCGTGACGGGGTAAAAATACAATTCATCACTCCTTATCCTACCCGTGGGTGTCGTAAAAGATGACTAAGGACCTATAATATGAATACAACATCTATGCAAAAGAAGAAAAGTTCGAAATAAAACCCTGTACCAACCCAACTGATCAGCGTGGTGGTCAATATGCCTCCCACTGTGAAGGAGGCTCGAGCCCAGCATTGGGACGTATATCAGTTGTAATGATGATTTATAAATTGCTGATAATTTTTCTTGCTATCGAGATGTTTAAAGAAGTTCCCCTTGTGGTCACGGGTTAAGGATACGATATTTCATGAATGTTATACGGTAGGATCACACTATCGACAGTAGTCTCTCAACAGCAACGGGGTGGTCGGTCCAAGGAATACCTTGGTGGTACTATTACTACGAGAATATGGTAATAACTACACTCTCGTAGTAACAATTTTTTACTGCATTTCGTTTGGTGAACGAAACAGCCGGAGGCCCAACTTTCTGGTGATGTTTGCGTGTAGTGAGTTTTGATGACGCCTGTAGTACCACCAAACCTCATTACATGCATTCATTCACATCATCTTCACTTTCTTTACGATAGGCAGCGGCGTAGCAAAGATCCACGAGCGTTAGGATCACTTACCAACAGGTATGAGTTTGCCAGCAACAGCAATCCAAAAAGCCTTTTCTGTACTAGTTGTAAAAACTATCAATCAACTAATAGCATTCGTTTTTATAACACTAACTAGCAACCCGCCCTCGCTTCGCTTCGGTTATAGGTTATAGTCGTTTTACCCGCGTAGTTCCCGTTCCCGTTGGAATACCGGGATAAAATATAGCCTAGTTTACGCCCTGATATATTGTATTATAGCTTTCCATTGGTGAAAGAATTTTTGAAATCGGTCCAGCCGTTTTGAAGATTACCCGGAACAAACAGACAGACAGACAAAAATTTTTTAATTGCTATTTTAGGCATAGGTGTCATGCAAATAACCGTGTGAGCATGTAAAAAGCCTATTATTTTGACAATACAAACAGACACTCCAATTTTATTTATTGGTATAGATGTCTGATTGGTCCGTCTGCCAAGTGTAGCGTTAACTGTCATATCCCTGTCATGAAGATATTATTGTGGTTGATGGTCGCCATCAGGCTGAAGTTGAAGAAATCGGAGACGTTCCCGTGTTGTTCTTTATTCTTATCCTCTGCGCACTTAAAATTGATTGTGATTATTTTGCATACTTCTTGATTATGAGACGATTCTATAGTTGTCGAGTGGCGATCACCTATTGGATGATGCAGTGTGCAACGCCCCCCATTAGGTGGACCGACGATCTGGTGAAAGTTGCTGGGTGTTGGATGCAGGCGGCACAAGACCGCACTCTGTGGCGTAACATGAGAGAAGCCTACGTCCAGCAGTGGACGGCGATAGGCTGAAATGATGATGATGATGAGACGATTATTGGCATATTATACTTCTGTGGTCAGACGGGTTGATTTTTCCTATTGTACTGTTGCTATCTTCTTTCATTCTTTAGCCATCTTTTATGATACTAGCAGGTGAGAAAGGGTTGGTAAATTATATTTTAACATACTGCGGGTAAGTGTTTTGATAATTTTAACATAAAATTTCATTTTCGTCACAGAAACAACTCTTGTTAAATCATCAGTATAATTAAATTAGTAAGTTTTAGGTTCAAGTGACAGACTCGTAATTGCGTTAAAATATCCAATTAAAAGATGCTTTTAGCTGATATAAATTTTAAACATAAATTCTTACAATATTTTTTTAAAGACAATTAAATAATTCGTTTGTCGTCATTGTTGGAGTCTTATCCTATATAATTCCCACTGCTGGGCTCGGGTCGCCTGCTTAATAGAAGGGATTTTGACCTATTATTACACGTAGATCAGTCTGGTTGGCATAGGGTTTTATGTGAAGTTTTCCTTCTCTTGCATAGGTGGTATCTAAATATAACACACGTTTTTTACGATACCTATGGAAAAGATGGCGATGGAAAGATGTAAGACAGGTGGTGAATTGCATTCTTATTTCGTCAACACACGGGCAATAATGCGCTAAGGAATAAATGTTTATGTCGCAGAGAAATTTAGAAACATACAATGGAATAGGAGGTTTGTAGTAAGACTATAATACGTCTATCGTTATTGTATCTATACTAATATATATAGCTGCAGAGTTTATTTGTTTGAACGCACTAATCTCAGGAACTACTAGTCTGATTTGAAAAATTCTTTCAGTGTTAGATAGCCCATTTATCGAGGATGGCTATAAGCTATATATCATCACGCTAAGATCAACAAGAGCGGAGAACCAATGAAGACTGTTTCAAAACAGGTTTTTTTTTTCCTTTTGAGATCTTCCGCTGCGTAAACGGCAAAATTTTCGCAAAAATCATGTGTGAGAGAATCGTATTATTAAAAAATATTTTCACCTTCTACGTAAAAAAGTCTTAGGTTAAAGTTAGCGTTAGCTCAAAGTATTTATAGCACGAGGACGAAGTCGCGAGCAGAAGCTAGTTCATTATTTCTAAATGTCTAATAAACATTATCAATACTCGAATATTGTATCAGTACGTACAAATAGTGCACAAATGGTCGTTTATGCATAGACAAAAAAAGGGTGAGCAATTTGAACAGTTCTAGCACAACAGCTGTGTTAAGTACCTACGCTACATGCTGTTTGCTTACTGTTTTAACTTGTAATTATTTATGATAATTTTTATTAAAAAATATTCTAGTAAATATTTTTTTAAACTTTTAATTGTACGAATGTATAATAGACTAGCAACCCGCCCTCGCTTCGCTTCGGTTATAGGTTATAGTCGTTTTACCCGTGTAGTTCCCGTTCCCGTGGGAATAACGGGATAAAATATAGCCTAGTTTACGCTCTGATATTATAGCTTTCCATCGGTGAAAGAATTTTTGAAATCGGTCCAGCCGTTTTGAAGAATACCCGGAACAAACAGACAGACAGACAGACAAAAATTTTTTAATTGCTATTTTAGGCTTAGGTGTCGTGCAAATAACCGTGTGAGCATGAAAAAAGCCTATTATTTTGACATTTCAAACAGACACTCCAATTTTATTTATTGGTATAGATACTGGATACTTTAATTGGCCTGCTTTTGTAAGATAACATAAATATCATCGTTTATACGTGACGCCTCTATTGACCACGAACTGTTGTGTTTATAATGTTAGAAAAAATGGCCAACTATTCCATAATGGAGCTCTAAGTACACATTGGAATTTTTAACAATTTATTATACACTCATTTGCAAAAAAAACGGGCACCTAAGCAATGAACCATTTCAAATGTTAATATTTCTTTGTTTGATAATTATAGGTAGTTTTATCCACACAATTTGCTAAATTAATAAGAAAATAATCGTTTTCATCAGTATTTCATAAAATTTAGATACAATTTATGGGAAATAATGCTAAACCTCGCTAGTAGTGTATATTCGCTAGTAGTGCATATGCTCATGAAGTAAAAATAAAAAAGTTTTTTTGTTTGTTTTTCTTTAATAAAGTAAAAGCAGATAAATGTTTAGTATCGAGTGTGACCCCCTCTAGCTAAAATCACAGCTTGAATTCGTCTGGGCATGCTAGCGAGTATATCCCGGATACTTGCTTGCGGAATACGTTCCCACTCCGCAGTAATCACATTCTTCAGCTCTCTGATGGTCTGCGGAGCCGGGTGTACTGATCTCACACGCCGTTTCAGAACGTCCCAGACATGCTCTATGGGATTGAGGTCGGGACTTCGAGCTGGCCAATCCAAACGACGAATGCCGACCTCTTGCACATACGCATTAACATCGCGGGATCGGTGGGCGCGAGCATTGTCGTCCATAAAAATCGAGTCTTCACCTAGAGCGGCCAATGCGGGTTGTGCATGAGAAATTAGAACTTCCGTTATGTATCGATGCCCAGTCAGTGAGCCGTTTTCAATGAAGACTAACTCTGTACGATCCATTGAATTTATTCCTGCCCAAAACATAACAGAGCCCCCACCATAAGGTGTGATTTCTTCGAAACATGCCTCTGCAAAGCGTTCTCCTTGTCTTCTTAGCACTCGCCGACGTCGATCTTCACCGAACAGAGATATCCTGGCTTCATCAGAGAACAAAACCCTATTCCAATCGTCTTGAGTCCATGATTCACAATTTCTAGCGAACCTAAGCCTGTGAACTCTGTGCTCACGGAGTAATTTGGGGCCGCGGGCCGGGCGGTGACTGCGTATATTGGCAGCGAGAAGCCTCCTCCTGACCGTCCATAGACTAATATGCACATTTCTTACTTCTTGGAGGTTGTTCTTAAGATCCACATACGAAGATTTGCGATTTCTCAATGCGCGACTCACAAGAAAACGATCATCCCGTGGTTGGGTACATGGTTTTCTTCCAGAACCAGGCCTTCTCTCGACGGAACCAGTCTCCTGATATCGCTTCCAGGTCCTTTGGACTGTCGAGCGACTAACATTTAGCCTCCTAGCCACGAAACATTGGCTGCAACCCTCTTCAAGCAGCGCGATAATTTTGGTAGCTTTTACCACTTTATCTACCATTTTTGATACAGCCAAACAGCATTAAATAAAGCTTTGACAGTCAAGGATATGAAATTAATCGATAAAAATTGAATAAAAGTTATGAAAGTCGATGTTAACTTCTGGAACTTCGCGCCAAAAATGTAGGATAAAAAGGGGTTTTCTGTAAAAATGAACATCAAATGAAAAATTGAATTTAGAACGTACTTTTTTAAATACCACAGCATTTTTAAAACCGGCCAGTAACGTGTACAAACGATTGAAACCTTTTTGGTATTGTATCTTTTTAAATATGAATGAAAATCAAAACCGCCCGTTTTTTTTTGCAAATGAGTTTATTTTCTTTTTCTTTGCCTCGGCCTACATACGTTCAGACTATGGCTGGTCAAAAGCTGAGATAATGGTCCTGATGAATCTAACGTAAAAATCAATATTATTTGAAACATAGCGTATTTTATCAATAAGACACTGCTCCAGTGATTAGTTTTCTGTTAATGTCCGGCAGAAATTGATTAACAGATCGCTAAAGCGTGTTCAAAATCGGCCCGTGGCGATTTCGTTGTCAACTATGGTTCTATGCGCACCTTAGATTCTTATTATTTCATTGTTTTGTGGAATTAACTTTATCTCTATTACCAATTAAAACCTTTAATTCTGTATAAATTTAAGATATTCTGTACTCTATTTAATTAAGATTATGCGAACTACCCAAAATTAGAATATTTCTAGTAAGTATATAATTATTTATATAAGTCAAAGTAAATCCTTCTAAAACAATTAACGAAGTCTCTAATTACTGTGAGCAAAGTCCTTGATATTGGCTGTAACTGACAAGGGAGCAAATAGAACTAGCCAAGTTAATTTAACTTGCAACGATAATAATTGAATCGGAACAATAGAGAGCTTTAATCTACATAAGATAAATATCGATGATATAAAAATTCAGGTAATCTTAGTTATAATCATATTTGTGTGTGTGTGTGCGTGCGTGCGTGCGTGCGTGCATGCGTGCGCACGTGCGTGTGTGCGTGTATGTGTGTGTCTGTGGCATTATAGCTCTCAAATAGATGGACCGATTTTAATGCTGTTCATTTGAAAGCCCCTTTCTTTGCGGTGGTTCTAGCTATGTTTGGTTAATATCGGCCCAGCTGTGTAAGAGTATCAGTTCTTTTCCAAAATGATGTAATGACGTATGAGTACTCGATTAAGCGCTTCATGCTTGCCAGTATAATCGTTAAACGGCAATTAATTGATAATTCCTGTTGAGAGAACGAAATATTTTTTTATCATTTTAGTTTGTATTTTCAAAATTTTCAATTTTACTTACTTTCATTTCATCTCAGCTCAGATAAGTCTGTGGCGACTATCCGCCACTAAGATAGCTTAGACCGCAACCCAACATGCGAAGCAATCTGCTTCGCTAACGAATATTCGGCCATACAACACCACCTGATTTGCACGTGCGGCTGTCGAGACCACACGCTGACTGGATTCTCGTTTACACCACTTTTAACTGCTTATTTATGGTCATTCGATATACGCTTGTACATCTGTACGCTTGTCACTAGTGTTATTTTAGTAATTATGTAATTAAATCATTAAGCCTATAAATAACACTCTTCATTCTTGTTCGCCTTCTTCTCTCACCTTCCTGCGTTAAACATTAATATAATAGTAGGATGGCTAATCTCCACACGGTCCCATGAAATCCCTGATCATGTTAGGGGCTTTTCGCGGGCCGGGTCTGGCACCCGGACACAAAAAAAAAAAATCTCCACGCGCCATCCTCCAAGTCCCATTGCTAGGATTGATCCTCCTCTATAGTAAAAGGAAAATTGACCTACTATGTCACTCTAGTTAGACTGGTTTAAGGTTTTATTTCGAGTTTGCCCTCTCTTATATAAATGTTATCTGTATATCCATTATCTTATAAAAATAAGTTCCCATATAAAATTTCATCCTTCAAGGTTGTATATGATTAGCAGATAAAAATTGACATAACACCTTCATCATCATATTTTATTCCACTGCTAGGCTCGAGCCTCCCCCACATTGGAAGTGAAACTGACTAACTACATCACGCTGGTTAGACGAGTTGATATAGGGTTTTATTTTAAGTTTCTTATCTTTTACATATTTATCATTTGCATATTACATCTTTTAGTCGACTTTTATGATAACCAGGGTCATGAGATAGAGAGGTGAACTGTATTCTAACTTCACCACTACAAGAAAGAAAAAATCCAATAAAGCATTGAATATGCCTTAACTTTTGATACCTATCTGAACAATTTAAAAATTAGCACAAATACTAGACAGGTTCTTACTTTTGAGATGTAGATACTCACTAAAAAAGAATATCTTGAAAATCTTCCCCTCAGAAGATATATTCTTTCCTAAATATTGTAACTACGTAAGTATTCGTAGTAACACGATTCATAACAAAATTCATTCCGAATTTTCAAAAATCGAATTTTGATTCAGCATAATATTCTGCATAATTTATATCATCATAAGATTAATAATAAGGTAGTTTGTATTATATTTTTTAAGTGAGGGTAAATTCAAATACGGCTGCGGCACCCGTATTAATGGTTGAGGATGAAGGGTGGAGTAAAAGTTAGTGATAAGTGAGTGATAGGAAATATGAAGCAATAAAATATAACACTACGATCATGAGATGGATTAATGACTATAAAGGCGAAAGAAAAATGGCAAAAAACGATAAAATGAAGAATAATGAAGGGATAGAATTATCTAGCGTACTTTACCTTCTAAAATTGTTATGAAAAATTACGGGTCGAGTTTTCCTAGTATAAAATTTATTGCCACTTATCCTTAGCTGGAAAACTTCTTCTTTAAGACAATACATAGAACATCCGTGTAGTGATGAAGTAAGAATACAATTCACCACCCCCGCTCTTGCCCATGGGTGTAAAAGACGAATAGGACATATAATGCCCACTGAGTTTCTTGCCGGATCTTCTCAGTGCGGTCGCGTTCCGATCCGGTAGTAGTGTAAGATAAAAATGTAAAAAAGTGACCATATGTAAGTGCCCCCGCGGGGTTTATGCATAATAAAGTATTTGAATTTGAATTTGAATGTGCATATAAGATCTGTGCAAGAAAAGGAAGTAGTTATTTAGTAATAACGATTACTTGTTGGACGTGAGACACCTTAGTCCGCCCGTGACCATGAATGCTGCAAAGTGTTCGAAACGTCGGGCAATCATAATCAAATACAAACGCGATATAATCCGTAAAAGTAGTTTTATTTACAATGTGTAGTGCTCGCGTAAACATCAGATATCATTACATTTGAAAAACTTAAAAAGGTCTTTAACATTACTTTTAAAAGTATTTCGACGATGTTAGTAAAAATAAAATTTGATTTCATAATTTGTATAGTGGTGTGCATGTGTATGTGTGTAATCATCGGCGCGCCATTAGTATTTTTAGATTCATGTTTCGAACGTTCGAAGTATTGACACTATCCTTCTATACGTTATTATTCTAAGCCTTTAAGATTAAATTATATAAGATACACATACTATCCACTTTATACGTCAATAAATTTCAACTTCTCTTAAAAGAGACATTGTCTTTTACAACATATGCCGGTAGGTTTTATTTTATACTAGCAAACCGCCCTCGCTTCGCTTCGGTTTCAGTCGCTTTACCCGCGGCGTAGTTCCCGTTCCTGTGGGAATACCGGGATAAAATATAGCCTATGTTACTTCCTGATATTATAGCTTTCCATTGGTGAAAGAATTTTTGAAATCGGTTCGGTGGTTTACGCGTGAAAGCGTTACAAACAAACAAACAAACATCCTTACTTTCGCATTTATATTAGTATGGATTAAAACTCGGCCACAGAGATAAAAAATCTTCTATTTATATATTAAATTAGATTATTTGTAAAACTTGTATGTTTTACTTTACTTTCGTCATTCACGTCTTGTTTCACCTCATACATATCCCAATGCTGGGCCGAGCCTGCATCCCCAATAGGAGTGAAATTGACCTACTATACTATGCTGGTCAGACATGTTGGTATAGGGTTTCATTTCGAGTTTTCCTTTTCTTGCACAGATGTTATGTGCATATTATATCCCTTAGTCTTCTTTTACGACATTCACGGGCAAGATAAGGAGTGGTGAATTGTATGGATATGAAGGAGTGGGCATCATCATCTCAGCCCCTATATGTCCCACTGCTGGGCTCGGGCCTCCTCCATAATGGAAGGGTAATTGACCTACTATACCACGCTGGTCAGACGTGTTGGTATAGGGTTTTATTTCAAGTTTTCCTTCTCTCGCATAGATGTTATATGCGTTTTATATCCCTTAGTCGTCTCGTACGATCACCCACGGGTAAGATAGGGGGTGGTGAATTGTATTCTTACTCCGTCACCACACGGCAAGGAGTGGGCATACCGGGATAGAATATAGCCTATGTTTCTCTATGATATTGTACCTTTCCGTTGGTGAAAGAGTTTTTGAAATCGATTCGGTGGTTTAAGCGCGAAAGCGTAACAAACAAACAAACTTACTTTCGCATTTATAATATCAGTAAGGATTAGATTATATTATACTAGCAACCCGCCCTCGCTTTGCTTCGCTTCGGTGTCAGTCGTCTTACCCACGTAGTTCTCGTTCCCATGGAAATACCGAGACAAAATATAGCCTATGTTACTCCCTGATATTAAAGCTTTCCATTGGTGAAAGAATTTTTGAAATCGGTTCTGTGGTTTAAGCGTGAAGGCGTTTTTTTTTTTTTTTTTTATTACCGATGGTGGCAAACGAGCAGGCAGCACACCTGATGGTAAGTGATGCTGCCGCACATGGACCTACCGTGAAGAAAATACTCTTCTTAAACCTCGTTTAAAGAAGGACATGTCATAGCGCTCGGGAAACACAGCAGCAGGTAGTTCATTCCAGAGCGTGCACGTACGTGGGAGAAATGATCGCTGGAAACGTACAGTTGAAGACCATATCGTTTCCAGGTAAAATGGACTAACCCTGCTGCGGTGTCGAGTGGTACGTTGGTAAAACGGTGACGGTGGTACCAAGTCAAACAGTTCCTCAAAGCACTCCCCATGAAAGAGCCGATAGAGTAGACAGAGTGACCCAAAGTCTCTCCGCCGCTCCAGTGACTCCAATCCGTCCGTGAGATTAGGATCCCCGACGATTCGAACAGCACGCCTTTGGAGGGAGTCAAGTGGGTCTAGCTGATATTTAGGCGCGCCTGCCCAGAGATGTGAGCAGTACTCCACATGAGGACAAACTTGCGCTTTGTATAGTATAAGGCGCTGTCTCGGTGTGAAGTACCGCCTGGCTCTGTTCAGGACGCCCAACTTTTTGCTAGCCAATTTGGCTTTGTCCTCCAAATGACTCCCAAATTGAACTTTGTTCGATATTTCGACGCCGAGGATACCAATACTGTCGGAAATTTGAAGAGTTACTCCTTGGAACTTAGGCGCCATGACAAACGGGTCCTTCTTTGCAGTGAACGCGCAAACTTGTGCCTTTGTGGGGTTGAACTGGACTAAGTTCCGTTCACCCCATTCCGAGGCCCGCCCCAGAGAGCGCTCGACTTCAGACAGAAGTTGAACTCTTCTTTCCTGTGTACTCCGAGGGACATTCCGTTGCTCAGTATACCGCTCGTCACCCGTGCTGTCATCTGCATAGCAACGCATATTCTCGATGGAGAGCATGTCGTTGATATGCAGGATAAACAACGTCGGGGAGAGCACCGAGCCTTGTGGTACACCAGCATTAGTAGTCATGGTATCGGAGCAAGAGCCATCTACGACGACTTTAATACTCCGACTATCTAGAAAGCTGGCGATCCAATTACAGAGTCCTTCGGGGATTCCGTATGATGGTAGCTTCGATAGAAGTGCCCTGTGCCAGACCCTATCGAATGCCTTTGCGATGTCTAGGCTGAACGCTAGCGCCTCAACCTTGCCCTCCAAGGCCTCTGCCCAACGGTGAGTGAGGTACACAAGAAGATCGCCAGCCGATCGCCCACGACGAAAGGCGAAAAAAAATGTGGTTTCTCATGGGTATTGCATTATTTAACGTATCTGTGTGCCTGTGCATCTGTTTGTACCGTCGTAGCTCCTGAACAAATAAATCAATTATGACGTATTAAAGAGAAACTTTTATTACATCGCTTCAAACTTTTTCGTCCATCTATTGCATGTCGCGTGACGGTCGGTCGTGGAGTAGGGGTAAAGTGAAAGGCGCTCGACAGATCAGGTGAGGCCAATATCGCGGCGTTCGCATCAGCTGATCGTGTAGTGTATAAACTAGTACTCATTTGTGCCATCGCTCTACGCTATTTGTTTGTTTTTATCAGTGTTTAATGTAAATGCTGGTATTTTCTTGTAATGCGAAAAAAGTTTCACTTTTACCGTGGTTTCATAAAACCATACAATCAAATTTTATTTTTTTATTTGCTAGCTGACGTGTTTGAGATGATTCTTAGCTATTATACATGAATCATGTCATGAAATCGTTTTGTTAGCTGGCGTAGGAATTATAATAAGTAATTACTTAATTTTGAAACATAAGTGACTTAATATACGAAACGGCCAGGTATGATTTTCCTCTAATGATGAAACTTGAAGTCAGAATACGTATTCTTACTTTAAGTATTATTTGTAAACTTATCAAGTATGGACTCATTGCATTTGTCTTAATTAGTTCTGTTTATTTCTCCTATTGGCGAGGACGAGTGTTGCTGGCTTCCGAGTTCTTCCGTTTCGTGTCAAGGGTTACTCAACATTTTTAATCTGGGGGCACGGCAAGTTGAGGAAAATAAAAAGTCGGGCAAAACGCAAAACTGCCGTAACATACTTTTCTCGAAGGCATTCAGGCCATTTTCGACCCCCTATAACTTCGTTGTTAATAAAGCTAGAAACCTGAATTTTTAGTATCCCAGCAGGCTTTGTATACACATTGTGTATTTCAAATTTCATTCAGTTTGAACCAATACTTTAAGAATTATAACTAGTCAAAATTTCGTAATTTTGTCACTCACTGACTGACTGACCGATCATCAATATTAAAGAGGCACTTCTAGCAAACATAGAAGCTTCAAATTTAGAATACAATTAGTGTTTAGTATATAAATGAAGGAAAAATTATGAAACATTGTAATTTTCATCCAGGTTCCGAGATACACTAACTGCATAAATAATTTTGTAAACTCATATAAATATATAGGATTACAAAGTTACATTTGCAGTTAATGAAATGTAACTTTGTAAAAAAAAAAAAATACATTTGTCGCCATCATTGCTTTTCAATGGGAATCGTAACCACCGGCTAAAGACTGCACAGATGACTTAGTGATTAAGATACCAACGTACCGTGCTAGTGTCGCGGGTTCGAATCCCATGCAAGACAACACCTTGTACGATCCACAAATGGTTGTTCTGAGTCTGAATGTATTTTGTGTCGGTTATTTAAATGTTCTTTCCGTATGGTGACGAAGTAAGAATACAATTCACCACCCTCTATCTTGCCCGTGGATATCGTATAAGACGACTATGGGATATAATATACACATAACATCTGTGCAAGAAAAGGAAAACTCGAAATGAAACCCTATATCAACATGTCTAACCAGCATGGTATAGTGGGTTAAATTCCCTCCCATTGTGGAGGAGGCCCGAGCCCAACAGTGGGACATATGAGGGCTGCGATGATGATGTGATGTTGAATTATACGTTTGTAAAGTCCCCCACAACATAAGGGTTATTATTCCCTTAGTGCAAGGCGTTGTCATTTAAAAAAAAAGATTCAACAGGAAGGAGAGTGGGCAGCAGCTCTCGCCGGGGAAATGTATGATATCTCACTGCGAAACCAACCCGCCTACCAAACGTTTCGATTTCGTCATTATTCCTCATATGGCGAAGAAAAATGAGCTCTAGTCATGGCAACTCTTACGCAACTGTCAACAAAGGGTAACAACCCTTGAGCATCGTTGGATGCAGGTGCCACAGTAGCACACTTTGTGGTGAAGCATGAGGGGGGTCTATGTTCTATAGTAGACGGTGATAGGCTGAATGATGATTAGCATAATAGGTGTAGACAGATACCTAGATATAATTATGTTCAAAGATAACTTGTAAAATGGTCAATCAACTTAATGAAAAAGCAAGAGTGGACATGTCTTATGAAATTGTACCGAAATCTTCCAAAGTATTAAACAAACTAAATTGCCTGAAATTAATCTGAAAAAAAGAACGGCATCATTAGGCTCGATTTCCATCAAAGCGGAGAGGAGAATAGAGAAGATGTGTTTCGAAAAACCAATAAAATTTCTTTATTTTCACAGCTCCCCGCTTAGTTTATCTAGAAGTGACTCAAGCGGCAAGGAGAGATGTCTCATTTTTCAGAGAGTGAGATCTAAGAAAATCCGTTGTTGGTATTCAAGAAGTAGAAGGTGCCGGAAAGGAAAATAAGTAGGTCTATCTACAAAAAGAAATGAGATACCATCAAAAACAAAACTTGTAAAAAAAGCCAAGCCTCGCAACTGAGTTCTTCTACCATAGAAAGTTGTGATATCCATGGTATACCAAGTCAGTTAACACATTCAGTCCCTGCTTGAGGAACCTTGCTTCTTAAGTTATTACGTAAATAGCTAACCTAACAACTTCTTATAGTGACTATATCAATATTAAACATCTGTTATGTTTTAAATAAATAGATTGACTTGGTAATCGCACTATGTTTAGTACAATTTAATATAATATGTATTACTTGTGAAGTACATTGGGTTTTGATGCGATTGCCAAGTCATTCTGTTTATTTAAAACATAAAAGATGTTTAATATTGATATAGTCACTATAAGAAGTTGTTAGGTTAGCTATTTACGTAATAACTTAAGAAGAAAGGTCCCTCAAGCAGGGACTGAATGAGTTAACCGACTTGGAATAACATAGATCTCACCACTTTTTATGGTAGAAGAACTCAGTTGCGAGGCTTGGCTTTTTTTTACAAGTTTTGTTTTTGATGGTATTTTATTTATCCTGTTAGACTATGGTTTGATCATACCCCACCGAAATCGATAGGCAACAGAAGGCCAGCTTGCGGCCTTATTGCCTCTCAATGCCAATTGAACAAAACACCAGGATGAATTCATTGACTTCGGTATCTTCAAGTTTCCCTAGCCGTAGATTAATATTTATATACTAGCTGACCCAACAGACGTTGTTCTGTTCAAATAAACGCCATCTAACGAGTCCAATTATGAATCTAAACCATTCACGGATCCCCTTGCACATGCACCAAAATTTCATCAACATCGGATCAGCCGTTTAGGAGCAGTTCAGTGCTGTACACACGTACACAAAAAATTTATATATAAGACTAGCTGATCCAACAGAAATTATTCTGTTCAAATAAATTAAAAAGAATTTTCCTTGAAATCGATAGCAGCGCCACTTACTGGGTCCAATTGTATGAATCTAAACCATTCTCGAATTCCCTTGAACAAACATAAAAAATTTCGTCAACTTCAGTCCAGCCGTTTAGGAGGAGTTGAGTGACATACACACGTACACAAGAATATATTCGTCTGGGCCGCCTAGAACGTAAAGGATTGGGTACTAGTGGTTGGCCAAATGGCGTGAGGGAATGCGACGGGTGGTGAAAGGTCGCCGAACAGAATGGATAACGTGCGCCCACAACATAGCTTGCCAAAAAAAAAGGAGTGGATTATATTTGAGTCAAAGAAGAAGCGTCTACTAACTAATATATAAATTTGAGATAAAACAGTCCGTTGATTAACTTTTCCCCAATACTTTTTGAGCAACAAACTTTGATATATACCGATAACAGAGCAAAGTAATATATTGATTAACCTTTGGCAAATATTACGTATTTGATCATGTTTGTAAAACTTTTGACTTATGTTTATTTATTTTTACGTACATGTGTATTATTCAATATGAAAAAGCTTCGTCAATATTAAATTATTTTACGTATTGTGACAGGGTAAGAAAATGATTCACTCCGTATTTTGCCCGTGGTTGTCATAAAAGATGACTAAGATATTCAATATGTTTATAACTTTTATGCAAGAGAAGAAAATTCGTAATAAATTCCTGGGATGATATGAGCCAAGATTATTATGAAATATTAAGAATTATTAAAGTGATCAGTATGATTATTCATGAATCTCGATTCCAATCCTAAATCCAATCGCAGCTCGAATTTGAGCAAATTGGTACTCTTGAAAGCGACATCAGCGAAGGATTGGCATCGAATTCGGTGGGATTTTTTTAAACTAAATGAATTCGACTCTCGTCGATTAAGTCAAGTATTTGCTACTCCCGACGTGATTTTCAAGTAGTTTAAAATCTTTATAGTGATCGAGTTTGGTAACGATATTAATCTATACCAATAAATAAAATTGGAGTGTCTGTTTGTAATGTCAAAATAATAGACTTTTTCATGCTCACACGGTTATTTGCACTATAAATATGCCTAAAATATACTTTATATTTTTTTCTCTGTCTGTCTGTCTGTTTGTTCCGGGTAATCTTCAAAACGGCTAGACCGATTTCAAAAATTCTTTCACCAATGGAAAGATATAATATCAGTGAGTAAGCTCGGCTATATTTTTCCCAGTGTTCCCACGGGAACGGGAACTACACAAGAAAGACTTAAACCGAAGCGAAGCGAGGGCGGGTTGCTAGTTTAAAGTAATAAAATACGATACATTTGTTGAAAATAACAACGGCAAATGCGATGAATTTATTCTCGATTTTGTTTAAGAGTACCAAATATAAGTTTGGTGAGATTGGAATTGAATCCGATTAGAAATTACAATTGGTTTCAAGAGTAAGCCCAAAGACATCCCGTAGTTGATGAGTCAGATCCATTTTAAGGCCCGTATATCTTCAGCCATAATAAAAAATACCTGTTTTTGTAATGATCATTTATTATGTTGATACCCGACGCCTTTGGTACATTTTCTATGTGTTTTTCAAAGTTTTAAGTTAATATTTTTACTTATTTCTACAAGAATTATGGACGTGTTCGATATACTTTTCCATGAAAGCCAAAATCCATGTGCCTTTTTAGAGTGCCGTACCCAAAGGGTAAAAACGGGACCCTATTACTAAGACTTCGCTGTCTGTCTGTCTGTCTGTCTGTCCGTCCGTCCGTCTGTCTGTCACCAGACTGTACCTCAAGAACCGCGATGGCTAGGCAGTTGAAATTTTTACAAATTATGTATTTCTGTTGCCGCTATAATAACAAATACTAAAAACAAAATAAAATAAATATTTAAGGGCGGCTCCCATACAATAGGCTCGATTTTTTCCTAGTTTATAGATAATGGTACGGAACCCTTCGTGCGCGACATCGACTCGCACTTGGGCAATTTTTTTTTAGATTTTAAATTGTTACTTATTTTAGGAAGTGTCCTATTCTAACACAAAACATAAGCGTTATGTAATGTAAGCGTCCCGTTTTGAGATAACATATTTTCACGTTCAGCGTGACCTTCTGAATGTAGTCACATTCATTTCCAATTCATTTGTTACTTAATTTACATGCTTATACCCATGTAACGTTAGTTACGTAACATACGATTTTTATAACAATAGTTTTCAATATAAAATATAGGTTATGATGTTAGAGTAATAACGTATAGAAGGATAGTGTCCGTACGTCGAGCGATCGAAAACACGAAGTCAAAAATACTACATGCGCGCAGGCGATTATGCACACGCATACACGCACTCCACTATACAAATTATGAAATCAAGTTTTGTTTTTATTGACATAAATCGTCGAAATATTTTTAAAAGTTATGTTAAAAACCTTTTTATGATTTTCAAATGTGTTGTGACACCATTTGAATGCACAAACCGTCATAATTACCAATTTATTTTTTAAGAGTTGCGTACATACGTGCAGTACCTTGTACATTACGGAACGGTCCCGGCGTAAGCTACATTAGGCTCCAATTGAAATGCTTCATTTTTTGTGCGCGGACTTACCCCCTATACGTTATTATTCTAAGAGTTTATGTTTATATATTACTAGTAACCCGCCCTCGCTTCGCTTCGGTTTCAGGCGCTTAAACCGGCGCAGTTCCTGTTCCCGCGGGAATACCGGGATAAAATATAGCCTATGTTACTCCCTGATATTATATCTTTCCATTGGTGAAAGAATTTTTGAAATCGGTTTGGTGGTTTAAGCGTGAAAGCGTTACAAACAAACAAACAAACATCCTTACTTTCGCATTTATAATATTAGTATGGATATTAGAATGAGATGCCTTTTATACAGAATATGAAAGTTATTTATTCGTTAGTGTTATCGCCAATCAAAAGGTGGCAACACAAAGTATGCTCTGACAACATTTGTAGCTACGTATCGTCCCTTAAGTGGTTAAATAGCGAAAGATGTATATAAATAGAAGGTCTCGAATAAGTAGAGGACAGTGGTCATGAATAGCTTAGAGTCAACAGAAGCAAGGAACAAGTATAATATTTGGATATTACAAGTGCATAATAAGGTTATGTTACTGTGTATTTATGAAGATGTAATTGTGGAGACGTATTGTTGTGGAGACGGATTGTATATAATGGGATTGACGTACTGCTTATATTAGATAAAAGACGCATGAGACCACTTTCAATAACGGCACATACATTTTAGGTAATACTTAATGTTAATGACACAGTTAATAAAGCTGAGAGTCAAATATAAATTTCATTTTGCCTATAACTTAATTTTTATTTAACTGCAATTAATATTATCATCTCATTGTAAATAAAACTATATAAGCTTGTATTTGATTTTTGATTGATTGGCGTTTTGAACACTTTTATCGTTCATAGTCAGTCCGCCCATGATCATCGCCCGTCGATACCACCGTCGCCCGTCGAGCATCAGACCCATTAATTTTATCGGAGTCCGAATGCGGATGGGGACCGTATTGACGGTAATGGACACACCAGCGGATGGCCCATAGCGAGACCCATAAAGTAATTATAAAAAAAGCTTATTATAAAATCTCGGATTATGTAGATGATAATACTGATTGGTTGTGAGCAGCTCCTCATTATGCAATTTCCTTGTTATTTTAAATAAACTCTTTTTTAATAACTCTAATATTGTAAAGCGTAGCGTGTTTTGCCTAACGAAATTTTGCATTTTCGTCGTTTGTAACATGTTTGTAACATATGGTCTTGGTCATGTTCACTGAAGGATCTACTTGCGGTAGCTGCGTGGAGCGGGTCTCTCCCTTCCCTCCATAGTGGTTGAGGGGAGTGATGGCTGCTCTAGTAGTTAACTCGTGATCGGGTGCCGCTTGTGGGATCTGGTCCAGCCATAATCATTTGAATTATATTAAGTATCGTGCAGTTCGAAGGGCATCACACTGGAGCTAGGTCTTACAAAACATGTATACAAATTTATATCTATTAAGAAGAAAAAAAAAATTAAAATAATATACAAGCCCGCTGAGTTTCTTGCCGGATCTTCTCAGTAGCGATCGCGTTCCGATCCGGTGGTAGTTTATTTTTATTGGATAATTTAATTTTATTTTGTAAAATTGACAATATGTAAGTGCCCTCTCGGGGTCTATGCATAATAAATGATTTGAATTTGAATTTGAATTGAGCCTCTGTCTTATTCAGGGATACTATAAATCCCAGCGCCTCGATCTGCCTGACAATCTCCTCGGTGCCGAAAATAGCCAAGCATGCCGCCTACTTTAGCGTCCCAACTCGGACTGTAACGAGCGTGTCGTCATCGTAGCAAATCATGCTCAACCCAGGAGGGAGGCTACTTCATAATGCCAGCCTTAGCCGATATTCTACACAGTTAGCCCTAAGAACAACTCCTGTGGAACATCTCATGACATGGGCGTCCGCACAACGTTCCCTATTCGGTCCATGTAGAGGACATTAGGCCCCTCCAGATAATCTGCCACGAGCCGCTTTAGGTATAAAAGCAGCCTGTGATATCGGAACACCTTAATGCAGCTGAATGGCAAACTATTAAATGCGCTGGCGCTATCGAACAGTAGGTAGCTCTGGAATGAACTACGACGTTTAAAAAGATAATTTTCTTCACGGTAGGCAACGGCCTAGCTGTGCCTTTAATCATTATCATTCAGCTCTTATAATTACATGAAGTCGCCACAATATGTCCTCTTTTTCAACACATCTGTTAGATCTACGTACACTCCTCTATCTATAGCATATTTCTCACAGTATATTTTTTTTTTTTTTATTGCCAACGGTGGCAAACGAGCAAGCAGCACACCTGATGGTAAGTGAAACTGCTGCACATGGACCATTGCAATACCAGGGGCACAGCCAGGCCGCTGCCTACCGTGAAGGAAATACTCTTCTTAAACCTCGTTTAAAGAAGGACATGTCATAGCGCTCGGGAAACACAGCAGCAGGTAGTTCATTCCAGAGCTTGCACGTACGTGGGAGAAATGATCGCTGGAAACGTACAGTTGAAGACCATAACGTTTCCAGGTGAAATGGATGAACCCTGCTGCGATGTCGAGTGGTATATATATATCCATCTGTTTTTATTTTTAAAGACAATACCGTGCATTTCCGAAATAATTCTTGTATTGAGGACTTTACAAACAAATAATAAACGGCTTCAGAACAAGAATTTGTGGATCGCACAAAGTGTTGTACTATGTAGATTTAGAACTGAACCCACAACACTGGTGCGGTTATGCTATCGGTGAAGTCGTTGCGATATTCATATTTCAAACTTTCTTCATTTTTCTTTATCCCGTCTTGTCACGCCATGTCCATAGCACGTCAGGTCTTTAACTTTACCGTCACTAGCGCAATAGTTTTTTCTCTAATATGGTCATTCCTTATTTTCCATCCATTCTTGCATTCATTTATTACAATATTAATTAATTGAATTAGGCGATACATGACGGCAATCCATTATGATTTTAAAAATAAAGAGAAGAAAGGAAGACTACCACTTTCCCACGTTTAATCAATATATCGCACACTATAATGGAATGGAAGGAATACGGGGTAGAATAAAAGTGTAATAGGAGATTCTTCGACGAACCGTGCGAAAGTGGTGGGTCTCCCTACCTTCCTTCTATTTTTAAAATATTACAATATTCAAATCTTTATCCCTCCTTCAAGATAAAAACTAGTCCAGCCGGGCTGGTCAAGGATGACAAGGAGCTCTGTACTAGTAGTCGGCTCAATACCGAAGGGTTGGGAATATGGTGAATTATGGGGCCACGCATCGCCCTTGCGTCGCCCTGGACGGCATGGACGGCGTGTATACTGATATAGCCCGCAAAAAAGATATAAATGAATAAAGGTATCAATATTTAAACTCTTAAATATCTCTAGTTAAAACTTCGCTTAAATGATATTGGAAAGTACTTAAAAACTATTTACTTAACGTTGTTACTTTACTAAAGTTTTACACAAAGACAATACGCCTTCAAAGTGTTAAGTAGATGAAAATCTAGCTGTATCAAGGCATTAAAAACTTCGTTTTTACATGAAAACAGCATTGTAAATATTGAAAATGACGTGTCTTTTTTAGTTTAAAGATTTATTCTCAAAGGGATAAATAACTATATAGAATAAGAATAATAGCTATTACGCCACTCAAAAAGGTTACTTTTTATGTCAAATTTTAAAATAAATTGATTTATTGACAATGAACTTGGGAAAAGTTTTGGTTTCAAATTAAGATGTAATTTGCAATGTTCCTATCCAGTATCCTTAGTCTGCTTTTATGATATCTTCGGAAAAGAAAAAAGAAAGGAACAAATATTATTCTTAAAAATTAATAACGTTTTTTTTGGCTTTGGTCAGCGCACCTGCCGCGCTCCGTCCAAGGCGACAGAGGGGTAGCGCGCAGCCCCGTAACCCACCCATGTAGCACGTCACCGTCGTTTAGCAGACCACAAATATTCACAACTGCATAAAAACACGGCAAGCTTATATGACTCAAAGGCACTTGAAATATAAGTTAGCTCTTGCTCATCAAATGATTGAACAGTAGTAGGTAAGTGGAAGACCAACTTTCTGAGGGTGTTTGCGTGTGGTGAGTTTTGGTAAATGACCTTTAGTATCACCGAAGGCATACATTGCATACATTTACACCCCATTCATCATGGTAAGCAGTAGCCTAGCAAATGGCCATGAGCGGTAGTGTCACTTGGCATCAGATGTGGCGTTTGCTCGTTTGCCAAATCTATACCAATAAATAAAATTGGGGTGTCTGTTTGTAATGTCAAAATAATAGGCCTTTTTCATGCTCACACGGTTATTTGCACTATACATATGCCTAAAAATAACTTTATATTTTTTTGTCTGTCTATCTGTTTGTTCCGGGTAATAATCAAAACGGCTGGACCGATTAAAAAAATTCTTTCACCAATCGAAAGCTATAATATTAGGGAGTAACATAGGCTATATTTTATCCCGGTCTTCTCACGGGATTGAGAAGTACGCGGGTAAGGCGACTGAAACCGAAGCGAAGCGAGGGCGGGTTAATAGTATATGCATAAAAATCACAAAAACAGATTTAAATAAAGATAGTAGCGCCCCCTCTGTAAACGAAGAAAAGAACAGCTGCTCGGCATATTGTCGTATCGTCCACAAGTGATTCCTTAAAGCTGTTATTTTTCAGGGCCCGCAGGACCGCACGAAAGGACCGCAGATTCTATTCTTACTATGTAGAAGTATTATAGCATCTCGGCTCACATACGTCCTACTGTTAAGCTCGAGCATCCTCCATATTAGGGGGGTCAGGATAGTAAGGTCAAGTTGACCTTACTATACTATGCTGGTCAGACAGGTTGGTATATGGTTTTATTACGAGATTTCCTTCTCTTGCATAGATGTTATATGCGTATTATATCCCATAGTCGTCTTTTACGACATCCACGGGCAAAATAGGGTGTCGTGAATTGTATTCTTACTCCGTCACCACACGGATAAGAATTATTATAAATTAATGTAAATTTATAACTTATGAAATAAAGAAAATAATGGGCAAAGTAAAATATTATCACGGTAATAAGGCCCATAACGCTGCTTCCGTGCTGGTATCACACCCGTGGGAGTCAGCGACAATTTGCAAATTTTATAGCACATTTATTAATCCCTAAGGAAGACATTATTAGATATTCTTCGTATGTGGCTTGCATATATACTATATAGATTTATTTTCGAACTAGCAACCCGCCCTCGCTTCGCTTCGGTTATAGGTTATAGTCGTTTTACCCGCGTAGTTCCCGTTCCCGTGGGAATACCGGGATAAAATATAGCCTAGTTTCGCCCTGATATTATAGCTTTCCATTGGTGAAAGAATTTTTGAAATCGGTCCAGCCATTTTGAAGATTACCCGGAACAAACAGACAGACAGACAGACAAAAATTTTTTAATTGCTATTTTAGGCATAGGTGTCGTGCAAATAACCGTGTGAGCATGAAAAAAGCCTATTATTTTGACATTACAAACAGACACTCCAATTTTATTTATTGGTATAGATTGAAGTATTAATAATAATCCTTACTAATATTATAAATGTGAAAGTGTTTGTTTGTTACGTTTTCACGCTTAAATGACCGAACCGATTTCAAAAATTCTTTCACCAATAGAAAGCTATAATATCGGGGAGTAATATAGGCTATATTTTATCGTGGTATTCTCACGGGAACGGGAACTACGGGGGGCAAGGTGACTGACACTGAAGCGAAGCGAGGGCGGCTTGCTAGTAATTTATATATATTTGTATACCATTACGTATTAAAGAGTTAAAGAATTTAATTTTAAAATTAATTTATTTTGACGGATTTTATCGACTTTGTGTTTGATTTTTGATTGCTCGACGTTTCGAATACTTCACGACGTTCGTGGTCACGGGTGAACTAAGATGTCTCGCTTTCAAACAGTCATTGTTATTACGAAGATTTATATCTACCCGCTATAGAATTAGTTTTTATTAAATTTTGACCTATATTTGATACAAATTTAACTAGCCAGTACAAAAAGAAAATTATTCTTTATGAAAAAATTATATTATTTTTGATTAGCAATGATTAAACATCAATAATGTTCAACACATTAATAATGTTTATATTATGACAATTTATTTAATACTAGCAATCCGTCCTCGCTTCGCTTCGGTTTCAGTCGCCTTACCCATGTAGTTCCCGTTCCCGTGGAATACCGAAATAAAATATAGCCTAGGTTACTCTCTGATATTTTAGCTTTCCATTGGTGAAAGAATTTTTGAAATCGGTTCTTTAGTTTAAGCGTGAAAACGTAACAAACTTAATTTTGCATTTATAATATTAGTAAAGATATATTAATTTAACGAATCTTATATACAGGCACCATATCATAGCATACTCTTTTCTTTAGTGAGTTGATATAAAACTCTGTAATAATGATATCTGATGTTTACGCGAGCACTACACATTGTAAATAAAACTACTTTTACGGATTATATCGCGTTTGTAAATAATAAATCAAATACAAACGCGATATACCTAATCCGTAAAAGTAGTTTTAGTTACACTCTGTAATAACTTTGAATTTTTGGACGTGAGACACCTTAGTGACAATGAACGCTGAACGAAAACGTCGGGTATCTATCTTTATATATAAACTAGCAACCCGCCCTCGCTTCGCATCGGTTTTAGTCGTTTTACCCGCGTAGTTCCCGTTCCCGTGGGAATACCGGGATAAAATATAGCCTAGTTTACGCCTAGTTTATTATAGCTTTCCATTGGTGAAAGAATTTTTGAAATCGGTCCAGCTGTTTTGATGATTACCCGGAACAAACAGACAGACAAAAATTTTTTAATCTGTATTTTAGGTATAGGTGTCATGCAAATAACGGTGTGAGCATGAAAACAGCCTATTATTTTGACATTACAAACAGACACTCCAATTTTATTTATTGGTATAGATTTCTTGTGTACATGTGTATGTCACTGAACTCCTCCTAAACGGCTAGACCAATGTTGATGAAATTTTTTGTGCATGTTCAAGGGGGTTCGAGAATGGTTTAAAATCACAATTGGACCCGATAGGTGGCGCTTATTTGTACAGAACAACGTATATTGGGTCGGGGCTGGTATAATATAAATACAATAAAATCCGTAAAAATAATTTTATTTTTAACTTGCAACCCGCCCTCGCTTCGCTTCGGTTTCACCCGTCTTACCCGCGTAGTTCCCCATCCCATTTTTTTTTATTTTTTTTATGGGTGGTCTATGGTAAGCTCACGCGCGGTCCTGTCCGTCCGGGGCGATGAAAGGACGGCGCGCGGGCCCATAACCCACCCGTACCCACGTCACCTCGTTGTTGGGCCGACCACCGGAGCAGATGTGACTTGTCATCAGTGTCGGACCGACGGAATACCCTTTCGGGTAACCTCACCTCTCGACGTACTGGGACGTCGGTCGCCATCGCGCAGTCAGCCTCTCTGCGGGTGACGGACAATTCCCCGGTCCGATCACCCGCGGCCTCGGCTAGGGAGTTCCCAATCCCATGGGAATATCGGGATAAAATATAGCCTATGTTACTCCCCGATATTATAGCATTCCACTGGGGAAAGAATTTTTGAAATCGGTCCAGTAGTTTCGGAGTATATTCATTACAAACAAACAAACAACTCTTTCCTCTTAATAATATTAGTTTAGATGTGTAACACTCGTGTAAACATTAGAAATTATTTTAATAGCATTTTTTTGTGATGTGTTCTAAGCTTTACTGATCTTGAATTCATATAAGAGACTATTTGAAGTTCTAAAATATTGAACAACCAACATCTCTCGTTTGCTTCGACTCCAGTTTCATTATAGAAAATCGGTGTAATTCCTGGTAGAGATGCCTTAAAGGGCCTCGCGTATATTTACAATTCAGTGGAAATCGTATTAAGGTCTAATGGAGTTACTCCATCGATACTCGATGCTGATAACGAAAATGTGTATACGAGCTATTTTGAAAAGGTTACGCAAATGAAATGGTAATTTTAACAATTTGTCTGTAAAATGATCAGGCAATGACAATGTATTGAACTTAATAGCAACATTCCAGTGTTCAGTACTTTTCCTTTAAAGATAAAAAGATGATTTTATTTAAAGATTTTTTTTTGTATTTGCTTCAAGAATTTATTAATCATCATCGTGACAGTTCATTACGTCCCACTTCAAGCGTCCGTAATAGGTAATTTGATATGCTATACCACGCTGGTCAGGTGCGTTAATATAGAATTTTATTTCGAGTGTTCCTTCTCTTCCATAGATAACGGATTGCACACGTGACGTGCTTGTATAATAGAAATAAACTTTTCCCTTTTGCAACACTTTGCATTTATGCTCGATTTCTATTAGTCTAATGCACTATTGAACACTACGTACTTACTAATATTATAAATGCTAAAATAAGGTTGTTTATTTTTAATTTGTTTACGCTTTCACGATTAAACCACCGAATCGATTTTAAAAATTCTTTCATCAATGGAAAGCTATAATATCAAAAAGTAACATAGGCTATATTTTACCTCGGTATTCCCACGGAAAGGGAACCTACACGGGTAAAGGATGATTCACACACCATGAACATGAACGCCGTGTTGCGACTGGACCGGGCCTGGGCCGGGGCACGACCACCATACGCCGGCCGGGCCAGTCATTCATGTTACACCGGGCTGTTTGGGTGTATTCTTTGCACGGCCGTGTCTGTGTTATGTGGTTTTTGTCAGCTAGTGATTTCATCTGTCGATAGACTTGACGTTTGAGTAAATATGCAATGTTCACAATTTGAATTGGCAGCTATTACAATTGCCATCGATGATGAATTATTGGAAAAACGAAGCGAAACTACTAAGAGAAGATGGGGCGTACATCCAACCTGGAGAAAGCGAGAAGCAGAAGGAAGATCTGCTTTACTTTACAAAGAATTAATAAATTTAATTTTAATTAAATTTTTGTACTTGTTATCTAAATACTTAGGATGACTCGTGTCGTAAATCACAAGGTGCATCCGCACACATTCTAGTAAATTCTCATCGTTCATTTTGCTGTTGAGCTGCTCACCTCACTAAAATTTGATGTTGACTGCTTTACGGGCGCCCGGGCGCATATGTTCATATAAGAACGTATCGGGGTCGGACCGTGGCGGAGCCAGAAAATAATACCCACCGATATTTTAACGCCGTGCCCCGGCCGAATCCCGGCGGCGCACGGCCGAGCCACGGTCGGCCATGAATCACTTCATACAAAAAGTATACCATAATGTTTGACAGTGCCCCGGTCGGTTCTTAATGCGACTGAAATCGAACCGAAGCGAAGGGCGAAGGAGGTTTGCAATATAATAATTTTTCATTTCAAACCAGTACGTAGTTTCTGCGATTTGCGCGTTCAAGCAAAAAAGTTTTCAGCTTTTAACCCCCGATGGAAAAAGAGGGTTTTTTTTTTGGGGTGGGTTGCGGTCCGCGCGCTCCTCATACCACTCCGTCCGGGTCGACAGAGGGGCGTAAGCACGCACACCCGCAACCCACCCGCGATGCACGTCGCCTTGGTCGTTGGGCCGACCACGGGAGCAGGGTGACTTGACGTCAGTGGTCGGCCCGACGGATGGAAAAAGAGGGGTATTATAACTTTGACGTCGATGTTTGTCTGCCTGTATGTGTGTCTCTTTGTGTTATCATAGCTCACAAACGGATGGACTGATTATGAAGCGATTTTTTTTTAAAATTTGAAAGCCAGATTCCTAGCGGTGGTTCATAGCTATGCTTCCATTATATAATGGCGTATGATTAACTGCTTTACGCGTGCCAGTACAGTGGTTGAATGACCATAATTCCTATTGAAGAGAACGTAATAACTTTTTTTTTATTATTTTACTTTGTGTCGAGGGTTATTCAAAATTTACAATCTTTATAAATATTTAATTCTAAACGGCTTGGCCATTTTAAAGAGATTTCTTGAGCGTGTTTAGGTAAATTTAAGAATAGTTTAAATTAATAATTATACCCGGTACGATCGATTTCAAGGAAAAATAATTTATTTGAGTATGTACATAACACACAGTTAAAGACCCTGTAATATTGGTATAGTTTTAAAGATATTGGATTGCTAGTGAGATAACCTGGATTTTGCAATAAAATTACTACATTAATTTTTTAAATCATCATTATCATCATTTCAGCTCCTTTACGTTCTATTGTTGGGCTCGAAACTCCTCCACAATAGGAGGGAAATTGACCTACTCTCATGCCGGCTAAGTGCGTTGATAGAGGGTTTCATTTCCTTTTCCTGAATAGATATTATATGCATATTCAATACTTTAATCGTTTTTACTATACCCACGGGCAAGAGAGAGAGCGTAGTGGCACCACACGGACGAAACTTATAAATAATGCATGCAAACGAAGCTGTTAGGATAGCTGGTTTGAAGAAAAAAATATTAAAACGGTGAAAATTTACGCTACCTTAATGACGACGAAAATGAAAAAGACAAGAGGAAATTACAGTTCAATGTCTAAAATCATGTCTCAGCAATAATTTAAATGTCTCATCAAATCGAACGATGTAAATTTTCATAAAATAGATTATCTTCATATTTTTTGCGTAAAGAATTTCATAATGATTTCTTATATTTACGCGAGTATTACACATTATAAATAAAAAAAATAATGAATTTTATCGCTTTTGTATTTGATTTTTGATTGCCTGAAGTTTCGAATACGTTACAGCGTTCAAGTTCACGGTATGACTAATCGGTCGGTCGGTAGTAGTAGTAAAAACGTAATAGAATGCCTAAAAATATCTTTATTTGTAACTAGCGTACCCAGCCCGCTTTGCCGGGCTAGATTTTGCTTTATTTTAGTTTAACAATAAACTTACATCATTTGACAGTTCAAAAAGAGGAGTGCTTCGATCGTCACCAAACTTTACAGGATTACTCGCCAGGTCAATCTAGAGATTCTCTGAAAGTTTCATTGAAATCGGTCCAGCCGTTTCGGAGCCTATATGGAACATACCCACATACTTTCTTTTTTATATATATAGAAGATAGAAGATTTCATATTGATTTAATTTCAATATTTAGTTTCTCAATTTCAGCAGCAGCGCTTTTCAGCAGAGCTTTCTACGAGTCATAACTTAGTTATAATAACTTAGATACTGACTTATCGTACCAAGTATCGTGGGTGATTCCCACGTAGGGCAATACTTTGAACGATCCATAAATTGTTATCTTTGGTTTAGATGCATAATGGGTCTGTTATTTCTATGTTTGTAACAGTCCACCATAGTATAATATTTAGTATTAGTTTAGAAAACGTGGGTTATGAGGTCACGCGCCACCCTTTCTTCACACTGAACAGAAGTGACTCACGGTATGTATGCTGTGATAGTCCACACACAAAAAAAAAACAGGCTAAGTGCATGTCAGAGTAGGGCAAGTAGGGTCCCGTACCATCTATTTTATACCAATAAATAAAATTGGAGTGTCTGTTTGTAATGTCAAAATAATAGGCTTTTTTCATGCTCACACGGTTATTTGCACGACACCTATTCCTAAAATAGCAATTAAAAAATATTTGTCTGTCTGTCTGTCTGTTTGTTCCGGGTAATCTTCAAAACGGCTGGACCGATTTCAAAAATTCTTTCACCAATGGAAAGCTATAATATCAGGGTGTAAACTAGGCTATATTTTATCCCGGTATTCCCACGGGAACGGGAACTACGCGGGTTAAACGACTATAACCTATAACCGAAGCGAAGCGAGGGCGGGTTGCTAGTTATCTATAAAAATCGCGTTTGTTGTATAAAGCCCCCCTTAAATTTCTATTTTATTTTGTTTTTAGTATTTGTTGTTAAAGTGGCAACAGAAATACATAATTTGTAAAAAACTCAACTATCTAGGTATCGCGGTTCTTGAGATACAGCCTGGTGAGAGAAGATGGACGGACAGATAGCGAAGTTAGTATTAGGGTCCCGTTTTTACCCTTTGGATACGGAACTCTAAATAAAGAAAATTACAAGGTTTACTTTCTTAGGGCACGGTCATTTGACAGAAAACGTCGATCGTTCAATCATTCGTTAAAATAATGATTTTTGATGTCTACGCGAGCACTACACATTGTAAATAAACCTGATTTTATGGACGGACGGACAGTCCGCCCGTGACCATAAATGCTGTAAAGTGTTCGAAACGTTGGGCAATCATAAGTCAAATACAAACGCAATAAAATTAGTACGTTGAGATTATAGAAAAATAAAATACTTCCTTGGGAGTGCTACATGCTATGGTGGATAAAATTTCCAGTAACTTTAATATGCCGTGCGGTGACCGAGTTAAAATTGAGGCCTTATGACAGGAGAGAGAGGGTGATGATGGATGACAATGTCGAACTTTTTCTTGGCGATATTTCACACATTGTTGACGATTTTCACGGGAGAAAAGATGACACATTTTATTCTTAAAGTATTAGCTCATTTCTGTGCTAAAAATGTATTTAAATTATAAAAAAAATATTGCAATATACGATCCTAGTCCGTGAAGCCCCGGGTTGGATGCCCAGACTGGGCAAAATTTTATAGACTCTTTTTACGAGAAAAATAACGCAAGTTACTCCTTATATAGACAAGTTCCTCGTAATAAATTATTATTATAATCGGTCCAGCCGTAACCTAACGCGAACAAACAGACAGACCGATAAAAAATTTTGAGCTGATTTTCAGGCATAGATATCGTGTAAATAACCATGTGAGAGACACTTCAATTGTATTTATTTGTATAGATGTATATATATCCACGGGCAAAAGTAGGTTGTGAATTAATCAAATATTTTCACGTTCTACCGTCAAAATACTTCAGTAATATTGTATTAAATAAACTGTAATACATTTATAGTATACTTCAGAATGTGGAATCGTTGGTTTCCACTTAACTGATTGCTATTTCCAGCAGTTAAATACACGTATTTACTCAACAAACTGTTGCCTATACCAACGGTTTCTAGTTCAGTAAGAATTATTAACTCGCAATATTTAACACTAGCAACCCGCCCTCGCTTCGCTTCGGTTTCATTCGCCTTACCTGCGTTGTTCCCGTTCTTGTGGGAGGGAGTACTGGCATAAAATAATAGCTTTTTTTTTTTTATTTTTTTTTTTTATGGGTGGGCTATGGTAAGCGCACGCGCGGTCCTGTCCGTCCGGGGCGATGAAAGAACGGCGCGCGGGCCCATAACCCACCCGTACTCACGTCACCTCGTTGTCGGGCCGACCACCGGAGCAGATGTGACTTGTCATCAGTGGCCGGCCCGACGGAATACCCTTTCGGGTAACCTCTCGCCTCTCGACGTACTGGGACGTCGGTCGCCGTCGCGCGGTCAGCCTCTCTGCGGGTGACGGACAATTCCCCGGTCCGATCACCCGCGGCCTCGGCTAGGGCGGCATTAGGCGCAGATACTCGCGCCTGCGCCGCCCGAGTCGCCGGTGGCGGAACGTGTCGCCGAATAGGAGCTCTACTCGCACACGATCCGCCGCCTCCTTCCGTGAGATTACGGCCTCACAGAAGGCGGCGACCGCGTCCCAGTTCCTGACGCTGACGAGCATCTCCCTGGCGATGGTCGGCAGCGCCAGGTCGGCACCGATAATTGCGACCGATAATTGAATAAAATAATAGCTTATGTTTCTTTCTGATATTATAGCTGTCTATTGGTGAAATATTTTTTTTAAATTGGTTCGTTGGTTTAAGCGTGAAAAAGTAACAAACAAACAAACTTATTTTCGCATTTATAATATTAGTAAGGATTTCATGATGACGTATTCCATATTCGCATCCGTGTGATGATGGAGTAAGATTCTACATCATCATTTCAGCTCATATTATACGTCACATTGTTGGGCTAGAGCCTCCTCCATAACAGAAAGAAAATTGGCCTTACTATACCATGCTGGTTAGACATGTTGGAATAGGGTTTTATTTCGAGTTTACCTTCTATTGCATAAATATTATATGCGTATTATATCCCTTAGTCGTCTTTTAAGACATCCATCGGCAAGACAGGGTGTGGTGAATTGTATTCTTACTCTGTCATCACACGGAAACGCGGTCAACATATTTAGTTAAACCCCGTTAACGGTTATTAATCTAATATTTATCTTTAATAACTATACTGTTATATTTGTGATACAGTTCCGATTATATGCTAAAATAGTAATACCGGAACAATCCAGACGTTGACTAGTGATTTATGAATAGTCAACAGCAGATAGATACAGGCTGGCAAATAACTAATGCGGCAACGGTTTTCAATTGTTAATTAAATAGTTTGCATAATATAATTTGCTAACGGAATGGCAAGAATTAAGGTTGTGATGAGTAGGTTCTCGAATTATAAGCTCTATATCAAAAGATTTTGGTTTTATAAGTTGGATTCTCCGTGTGGTGACGGAGTAAGAATATAATTCACCACTCCCTATCTTGCCCGTGGGTGTCGTAAAAGACAATTTTGGGATGTAATATGCATATAACATCTATGTAAGAGAAGCAGAACTCGAAATAAAACTCTATGCCAACCTGTTTGACCAGCATGGTAAGGTCAATTTCTTTTCTATTGTGGAGGAGGCTCGAGCCCAACAGTGGGACGTTTATGAGCTGAAACGATGAAATGATGAAGTTGGATTTACTTATAAATTTGTATTTAAAAATAAATCCATGTATCCTGTTTCATAAACAGAAATTATGAGACACAAATTACATTTAGACTCAGACGAATCAATCATTTGTGGATAGCACAAAGACCTTACGTGGAGATTGAATCGAGGCAGTATGTAAGGTCAACACTTAAAATTTTTGACCATCTATGTAGTAGAATAGAATAGGAGAATCAAAGATTTGGAATATATATATATATATATATATATATATATATATATATAAACTCATTTGCAAAAAAAACGGGCACCTAAGCAATGAACCATTTCAAATGTTAATATTTCTTTGTTTGATAATTATAGGTAGTTTTATCCACACAATTTGCTAAATTAATAAGAAAATAATCGTTTTCATCAGTATTTCATAAAATTTAGATACAATTTATGGGAAATAATGCTAAACCTCGCTAGTAGTGTATATTCGCTAGTAGTGCATATGCTCATGAAGTAAAAATAAAAAAGTTTTTTTGTTTGTTTTTCTTTAATAAAGTAAAAGCAGATAAATGTTTAGTATCGAGTGTGACCCCCTCTAGCTAAAATCACAGCTTGAATTCGTCTGGGCATGCTAGCGAGTATATCCCGGATACTTGCTTGCGGAATACGTTCCCACTCCGCAGTAATCACATTCTTCAGCTCTCTGATGGTCTGCGGAGCCGGGTGTACTGATCTCACACGCCGTTTCAGAACGTCCCAGACATGCTCTATGGGATTGAGGTCGGGACTTCGAGCTGGCCAATCCAAACGACGAATGCCGACCTCTTGCACATACGCATTAACATCGCGGGATCGGTGGGCGCGAGCATTGTCGTCCATAAAAATCAAGTCTTCACCTAGAGCGGCCAATGCGGGTTGTGCATGAGAAATTAGAACTTCCGTTATGTATCGATGCCCAGTCAGTGAGCCGTTTTCAATGAAGACTAACTCTGTACGATCCATTGAATTTATTCCTGCCCAAAACATAACAGAGCCCCCACCATAAGGTGTGATTTCTTCGAAACATGCCTCTGCAAAGCGTTCTCCTTGTCTTCTTAGCACTCGCCGACGTCGATCTTCACCGAACAGAGATATCCTGGCTTCATCAGAGAACAAAACCCTATTCCAATCGTCTTGAGTCCATGATTCACAATTTCTAGCGAACCTAAGCCTGTGAACTCTGTGCTCACGGAGTAATATGGGGCCGCGGGCCGGGCGGTGACTGCGTATATTGGCAGCGAGAAGCCTCCTCCTGACCGTCCATAGACTAATATGCACATTTCTTACTTCTTGGAGGTTGTTCTTAAGATCCACATACGAAGATTTGCGATTTCTCAATGCGCGACTCACAAGAAAACGATCATCCCGTGGTTGGGTACATGGTTTTCTTCCAGAACCAGGCCTTCTCTCGACGGAACCAGTCTCCTGATATCGCTGCCAGGTCCTTTGGACTGTCGAGCGACTAACATTTAGCCTCCTAGCCACGAAACATTGGCTGCAACCCTCTTCAAGCAGCGCGATAATTTTGGTAGCTTTTACCACTTTATCTACCATTTTTGATACAGCCAAACAGCATTAAATAAAGCTTTGACAGTCAAGGATATGAAATTAATCGATAAAAATTGAATAAAAGTTATGAAAGTCGATGTTAACTTCTGGAACTTCGCGCCAAAAATGTAGGATAAAAAGGGGTTTTCTGTAAAAATGAACATCAAATGAAAAATTGAATTTAGAACGTACTTTTTTAAATACCATAGCATTTTTAAAACCGGCCAGTAACGTGTACAAACGATTGAAACCTTTTTGGTATTGTATCTTTTTAAATATGAATGAAAATCAAAACCGCCCGTTTTTTTTGCAAATGAGTTTATATATAATCTTCTATGTATGATTTGCATATTAATAATTTTTAATTTAATACTATTTGCACGACATTTCAAATACTCTACAGCTAACGTGATTAAAAGTCTTCTACACTAATATTATAAAGAAGAAAAAATAATATTTTTGTGTGTGTGTGTGTGTTTGTTTGTAATGAATAAACCCAAAAACTACTGGGTCGATTTCAAAAATTCTCTCACCATTGGAACGTTATATTATCCTTGAGTAACATAGGCTATATTTTATCCCGGTATTCCCACGGGAACAGGAACTCCGTGGGTAAGGTGACTGTAACCGACGCGAAGTGGGCGGGTTGCTAGTATTTTATAATGGCACTGATCATTATCTTATCTTATATATGTACAAGTGTGTTTTACAGGTGGTCAGACCGGTTGTTATAGGGCTCTATCCGAGTTTGCTTCTTCTTGTATATATGTCATCTGCATATTATATTCCTTAGCCGTGTTTTACGTCACCCACGGGCAGGTGAGGGGATGGTGAATTATTTTCTTACCCGTCACCATACGGAAATGTTTTTACTTTTGAGCAAAATTTTCAGAAGATAGCTTTAATAATGTGGCTATCAGACTATAGCCGGGCTAAAAAAACAGTGTGAAGCCAATAATTTGACTTACTAATGGAAAATAACGGATATCAAGAACCTTAAGTTTTGAAGAAATTGATAACTTTGAAAAGAATTGTAACTCGAAACTGTCAACAATAGTTTAGTTTTATAAAGTATGGCACGAAGAAAATAATCCTTGTATTGCGGGGGTCTTTATAAACATAACTAACGGACACAAATTACATCCAGACCGATCGTATTACTATTTAATTGCGAATATAAAAGCAATAAGCAATATTAACTGTGATCTTAAATCCAATCGTGTGTTAGAAGTAGTTTTATTTCATAAGAATAAAGATCTAAACGTATTCAAAACCAGAAAAGATATTAAATATTGTTTAAATTATTATTTGATAAACGATTAAGATTGTGTAACTTATCCCATAAAATACTTATCTGTCCCAGTTTTGTGGATCTATGAATATGTAATAGCCGGATACACAGATCGATTGTATCGCACATCAATTGACGTTCCAATTGGTTTGCCAAATCCAATACTTTGCCACTGCGGTCGAAATAGCGGGCTTAGATCAAACGATTCTTTGCAATTGCAAATCTAAATCTGAAAATCGGATTTGAATCTGTTTCTTTATTTTTGAAGAAAGTTAGCGTTTTGCCAAATGAAAACTTTTTAAACGGTTTCTTGAAATAAAAAGTTTAAGCTCTCTCTAAGTTAGTTGAACAAATTGTACGACATTATCAAACGGTTATCAAGAGAAAATTTTTATCGCTTGCTAATGTACAATTTAGTTACATAACTTAGAGAGAGGTTCATCTCATTTCATATACGTCCCACCGCTGGGCTCGAGTCTCCTCCACAATAGGAGGCAGATTGACCGTATTATGCTGATCAGACAGAATGGTATAGAGTTTTGTTTCGAGTCTTCCTTCTATGGTATAAATGTTGCGCATATTTTTTTTAAATTTATTTATTTAAGACAACACCCCGCACTAAAGAAATAATCCTTGTATTGCGGGGGATTTTACAAACATATAATTAACGGACACAAATTACATCCAGACTCAGAACAACAATTTGTGGATCGCACAAAGTGTTGTCCCGCGTGGGATTCGAACCCCCGACACTGGCGCTGTAGGTCGCTATCTTAAACACTACGCCATCTGTGCAGTGCATTATATCCCTTAGTCATCTTTTACGATATCCACGGGCAAGATAGGGAGAACGCTGCAGTGTTCGAAACGTCGGGCAATCAAAAATCAAATACAAACGCACTAAAATGCGTAAAGTAGTTTTATTCACAAACATAGTTATACATACAATCATCAATTCATCTCATATACATTTCACTTTAGGCCTAGAGCTTCCTCAAAAATAGGAAGAAATTGACCGACTATATCACGCTGTCTGACCAGCGTGTTGGTTTTTTTTTTATGGGTGGGCTATGGTAAGCGCACACGCAGTCCGTTTCGTCCGGGGCGAAGAAAGGAGGGCGTTTTTTTTTTTGTGGGTGGGCTGCGGTCGCCGCGCCTCCGCACCACTCCGTCCGGGGCGACAGAGGGGCTTAAGCACGCAACTCCCACAACCCACCCGAAAACCACGTCGCCTTCATCGTTGGGCCGACCACCGAAGCAGGGTTACTTGATATCAGTGGTCGGCCCGACGGAATACCTCCTCGAGCAGGCGATCCGCCGCCTCCTTCCGCGAGATCACTGTCTCGCAGAAGGCTGCGACCGCTTCCCAATTCCCGACGCTGTCGACCATCGCCCTAGCGATAGCCGGCGGCGTCAGGTCTGCACCGATGATTGCGACGAGTTCACAGCGCTGCACTGCCCAAGCCGCGCGGGCCTCGAGCGTATGGCGCACCGTGTCCTTATCGCAATTGCAGTGGTGGCAGGACGGTGTACTCTCCCTCCTAACGACCTTGTGCAGGTATTTGGCGAAGCACCCATGCCCCGTCAAAACCTGCACCAGTCGGAAGGAGAGCACCCCGTGCCGCCTTTCCAACCACTGCACCAGCACCGGCCGGAAGGCCTCCACGGTTCGCACGAAAAGACGGCGTGTTGATATAGGGTTTCAAGTTTGCCGTCTCTAGCATAGAAAGAAGTTATATGCATATTTAATTCGCTAGTCGTCTTTAACTACTACACCCTCGTGCAAGATGATCGTGCTGATGAATTGTATTCTTATTCCGTCATCACACGGAAAATATATACAATAGATCATAATAAAATTTGAATGAAAAAACGAGTAAAACATTAGTTAAAGTAATTACTTTTTCGATTACTTTATATCAATTTTTAATATTAGTAACAAGAAAGTCAAAACAGATGTCCACTTTAATAGCAATAAAATCATTCAACAGAATGAAACGGTGACAAATCAAATGGCGTAGAAATAGCCACCAATTTCTTTTACAACATGAATTTATAGGTGAAATTAATTTTTAATGGAAATATTTCGGTGGATAAAACGCGAAACGAATCACTGAATAATGTTTTTAGAGCACAAAAACGGATGAGATAAATCCGAACGATTTATTACCTGATACGGTATGCACGGGGTTTTAAGATTAATTAATTAATCGTAGATATTTTATTTTTTTGCCGGTATGTACAATTTAAAAAAATATTTTACTATCACATAAAATTCCCCGTGGTGACGGAGTAAGAATACAATTCACCCTATTTTGCCCGTGTGTATCGTAAAAGATGATTAAGGGACATAATTTGCCCACTGATGTCAAGTCACCTGCTCCGGTGGTCGGCCCAACTACGAAGGCGACGTGTCGCGCGGGTGGGTTAAGGGTGTGTGTGCATACGCCCTTGTGTCGCCCCGGACGGAGCGGACGAGGAGTGCGCCGACCGTAGCCCACCCTAAAAGAAAGGGACATAATATGCAGATAATGTCTATGCAAAAGAACGAAAACTCGAAATAAAACTTTATATTAAAACGTCTAACCTGCTTGATATAGTGGGTCAATTTCCGTCTCATCGTGAAGGAGGCTGGAGCCCAACAGTGGTACCTATTTTAGCTGAAGTAATTGAAATTTTTATATTTAGCTGACATGAAAAATTATAAAAAATGTCTTATATATCACACAAATTTCTACCTTAATTAATATTATAAATGCGATTGTGAATTTGTTTGTTATGCTAAGTTTTTAGGTTTAAACTAAATAGTTTTTAAAAATTCTTTCAACACTCAAATGCTACCTACTAAGTGCCAAGCGATAATTGTGGGTAGTCAGCATATAATAGGCCGAGTAGACGTCATACCTCTCCCTTCTATATCGTACAACGATTCTATTGTACCACTATCCCCTTTTGTCAAAGACCTTGGCTTGTACATAGACTCTACTCTCAGCTGGAGAATTCACGTCGCCAGAACAAGTCAGCGAGTCATCAGTAGCTTGCGTGCTCTTAATCGGTTGAGACACTTTTTACCGGTAAGAACTAATACAACGCTTGTTCAAACCTTAATTTTTCCCCTAATCGACTATGCTGATGTGTGTTATTTTGACCTGAATGCAGATCTTCTTAATAAACTAGACCGTCTTCTCAATAACTGCATTCGATTCATATTTAATCTTCGCAAGTATGACCATATTTCCTCCTATCGTTCTCAACTAAATTTTCTTGATATTCGCCAACGCCGTAGTATGCGCGCCCTTACTCTGCTATACTCTATTCTTAATTCTCCTAATTCTCCTAGCTACCTATCTTGTTTATTTCAATACCTCTCCACTAATCACAACAGAAACCTGCGTTCCGCCAACAATCTGCTGCTACTTTGTCCATCTCACTATACCGATCGTGTTCATTCTTCCTTTCTTGTCCAGGCGGTTCTCCTCTGGAACTCGCTACCTCTGGACATCAGAATGTCTACTAGCCGTCACACATTCAAGAAAAGAGTTCGTTTACATCTCCTAAATGAATTAGCAGAATCATCGCAACTTATATAATATAATATTCGTATAATTATGTATATATACTATGTATGTATATATTTATATATATATCGTATTTATGTGTTTTTTATCTATGTATATTTGGTATGTATTATGTATTCTTGTATATTCTTATGTATTCCCTTGTCTTTTTTAATCATATGACTTTCTTTCTCGACACATGTGCCTACCAATTATTATCTCTGCACTACCTATGGTTGACTGGTAGAGAATGCCTTTGGCATTAAGTCCGCCATTGTACTCAATACATGAAGTAATAAATAAAATAAATAAATAAATGCTACTTGACCAGCGAGTACCATACGTTATTTTTTATTTCCATATTCCATGCGTTGACATAATAAGAATACAATTCAACAACCCCTTCTTACTTTTGGTAGTCGTAAAGGATGATTAAGGGATTATTGTAAATAACATCTATGCAAGAGAAGCAGTAAAACTCAAAACAAAACCCTACATATACTAATCCATCTGACCAGCGTGCTATAGTAGGTCTTAATTATCGTCGCCGCTTTGCTAGGCCGTTGCCTGCGGTGGAGAAAGTGTGAATGCGTAAATTGAGGTTCGCTAATACTAAAGGCATCACCAAAACCCACCACACGCAAACACCCTTAGAAAATTGGTATTTCGACTATCTCACTCACCGAATGAAGTGCATTAGCATATTGTTACTACTCAGACGTCGATTTTCTGCGAGAGTGTGGTACTACTTCGGACGGACCGGCCCGCAGCTGTAGACAGGCGACTGTCGAAAATGTGATCCTATCACATTAAATTTTATCTCACTGTAGGGGAGGTTTGATTTTAGCATTGGAACGTTTGTATGCTGAGACGATGATGATGTCTATAAGACTTCAAATATCCAATTTTAATTTCTTGTTATGGCTTCCGCGGTGTAGCAATACCACGAATTTGCTAATGTCGTGTAAAATTGAGGGAAAAATGAGAGACAGAAGTTGATCGGTGTTCGAAGAGTGGTAGGACCACACTGTCGACAGTTATCTGTCTACAGCCGCGGGCCGGTCCGTCCGGGGCAGTACCACACTCTTGCAGAAAATCGACGTCTGAGTAGTAGCGATTTGTTACTGTGCTTCGTTCGGTGAGCGAGAGAGCCGGAAGCCCAACTTTCTGAGGGTGTTTGCGTGTTCCGATGATGCCTTTAGTTTCACCGAACCTCATTGCGCGCATTCGCACTCCCTTCACTTTCTTCACGGTAGGCAGTGGGCCTAGCAAAGGACCATGACCGGCAGCAACACTTACCATCATTTTTTTTTTTCTTTTAAAAACACCATCAGGCGTACTATTTGCTCGTTTGCCACCGTTTGCAATAAAAAAGGTCAAATATTTCTTTGTCTGACTCCATCCTGCATTATCTGTGGATACAAACTTTACATCGCTCGAATAATTATCGCGTGACCTCTGATGATCCTTAACGACCCTATAATATCCAGTCACAGTAACCCTCATTAGTATAGGACCCTTGCATTATTACTTTGGAAGTTTCGTTTATTTGTTATGTACAGATTTTGGACAGCCGTGAAGATAAATTGCTAGCGATAGCAAACTGTTTGGGAAACTATTTGGGTTAAATCTATTGTCGATAAGCCATTGCCTATTACCAATTCATAAGACCGTGAACCAATTGTATACCTTTGTGATTGATTATTTTATTCAATAAAAGTTTCTTTTGTCATCTTTAATGGACAAGAAGTAAATATTCATTTGCCGGGACAGCTAGGTTACTGTTTATAGGTGTCGAACTATGTTTAGAGTTACCAGATTTTAAATAAATCCATATAAATAAATAAAATGGAAAATTTGTTTATCAAAATAGTAGGCATTTCATGCTCACATGGTTATTTGCAAGATACCTATGCCTAAAAGCCAGTTTGAACGGCTAATCTTCAAAACGGCTGAACCGATTTTGATAATATTTTGCGAATACTACCAAGTAGTTGTCTATATAAGGTGTAACTTAGGCTGACTTTCCTCACATAAAACAAAAAAAAAACCCTATGAAAATTTACCTGATCTGGGACACGGACCCGAGGCTATATCTTAGGAAATATTGCAGATTTAAAATGCAAAGCGGCTAGAGCCGAAGTAATCAACATTTTTATAATGCGTCCGCACACCGTCACAAATGTCTACTAAATAATGCGTTATAATAAAACTAGCCGTGTATTAAATACCTTTTTTATTATTACACCAAATAGGTACCTATAGTTTCTTACGTGCCGCACATAATTACAGACTTTTTTTATAATAGAATTTTAGGGTGGGTGTATAGTCTTCACGGCGCTGATACTACGGCACGGTGACAGGATAGCTGTCTCTATGAAATGATTTGCATTGATGTAATATCTAGACACGCGGTAGCGTGTCAAGCCGAATTCAAGCATTTAGTTCTGCGTAATAATAGAAAATTGTTTAAAAACTAAAAAAAAAACACACACAAGCTGACAGCCCGAAACATAGAAGTTTCGATTTTTGCACCTGCTTATTTCGCACACTAGCTCCATCTCTCTTGCCCCTACGCAAAGGATACAATTAGAAATTTTTAAATCCTGGCGAATCTAATCAGGATATACGCCTATTTTGATCGAATTATTGGATTGTCATGGGCCTTTCGTGAGTGTGCAAAGTTTAAATAAAATCTGTTCTTTCAAAGTGGGCCAAAATGACGTTCAAAGATTCCATTACATACATACATACAAGTGAAACTAATAAAAGCGTGTTAAAATAGTACTGGTCTAAGATCACGCTATACAACGACCTTCACCGAGATGCTTATTTGATGAAACTTATTTTTTATGTAATTTAATATGTCAATAAATATATTGCATATGGGTTGCCTAACAAATTTTAGTCCAGAGTATGATTCATTAATATTTTTTTTCTTTTTTTGTACATTGCACCGGTTTGATTATTAGACAAATTCTATACCAATCGAAAGTATGAAGCCCATAGAATATGCAAACATCGATCAGACCGGTGCAAAATGCTAGTATCGATTTATCTGTTTATACCTGGCTACCCGAGAGTTATGACCAGAAAAGAATAGGCAATCTAACGTTTGCATATTCTATGGGCTTCAAACTTTCGATTGGTATAGAATTTGTCTAATAATCAAACCGGTGCAATGTTAAAAAAAAATGATTTTTTCAAATTATTAATTAATCATACTCTGGACTAAAATTTGTTAGGTAACCCATATGCAATATATTTATTGACATATTAAATTACATAAAAAATTAGTTTCATTAAATAAGCATCTCGGCGAAGGTCGTTGTATAGCGGGATCCTATACTATACGGTACATTCTATGTTATTCGGTCTTTCAGTCTTTCAAATCAAGATAAATCCCATTTCTATAACCGTTTGATTTCCCAAGACTCCTATATATATAACAACATATGGTCTCATCAAAAACACATCGCTACGCTACGGCAGGTCCGGTGGCACCTGTCAGCGTCATAGCACGATATATTACGCCCTAGGGATGCCAACTAGACAAGCGACAATTGTTTTTGAACGAAAAGGGATTACGATAAATATGACAGAAACAATTTTTGTGTGAATCTGTGTAGAAAATACAGTCCAGTCAAATAATGAAGTTAAAATTTTTGGCTTTTGAGTGCCCTTTTGATATATAGTTTTAAACTTTTAAATAAATTAATCTAAAATAATTATATAAAATAATCACCGTGTAGTGACGGAGTAAGTATACAATTCACCACTCCCTATCTTGCCCGTGGATGTCGTAAAAGTAAACTAAGGGATAAAACATCCGTGCAAGAGAAGAAAAACTCGAAATTAAAGCCTATACCAACATGTCTGACTAGCATGGTATAGGAGGTTAAATTCCCTGCCATTGTGGAGGAGGCCCGACCCCAATAGTGGGACGTACGTGGGCTGCGGTGACGATGATGGTGATGAAATAAATTAAATATAAAGATAATTTGTAAAAGTTTTCACGTCTGCATCTCTCAGCAACTTACGTGTGGAGACGAAGTAAGAATACAAATCTTTCATGTGGTGTCCGTCACCGTAAGAATACAAGTCACCACCCCCTATCTTGCCTGTGGGTGATGGTATAAGAATACAAGTCAACACCCCCTATCTTGCCTGTGGGTGATGGTGTAAGAATACAAGTCACAACCCCCTATCTTGCCTGTGAGCGTCGTAAAAGACTACTAAGGGATATAATATGCATATAACATCCAAGAGAAGGAAAACTTGAAACAAAACATTTTTTTTTATTTGTAGGCTATATTCTGAACACCCCTCCTCAATCCGCCCGGGGAGACAGATGGACGGCGTACGACCCCACACCGTATTTCCTCCCCAACGCCATTGAGCCGACCACTGGTACACACACCTTCCTTGACTTCTGTGGCTGGCCCGGCGGGTTAGCCTTTCGGGTATTTAATTTATGTTTCCCATTGGGCATCTCGGGAACAAGACAGTGTTGCCGGGGCGTTGAAATAAAACACTAGGACAACAAATCTAGGCTAGTAGGCCTAAGCCCAGCAGTGGGACGTATATAGGCTGAGACGAATTCTCAGCAAGGGTTGAAAAAAATTAAACAGTTGAAAATAATAATGATCAGTATCGTCTGAGAATCCTTGCTTGAGCAAAACAAGGAAATAAGCATACCGTTTTTGGGCGTCGTACTCGCCGTTCTCTCGTCGTGTATTTAAAGAAATACAAAGTTCAGACGCGTTTAAAATCATGGAAAGTGAACGGGTTTGAATTCTATATGATGTAATCTTCTCTAGAAAGTAAGTGGAATTGGACCGTGTTACTCAAAACTATTATTGATAATGTATAGAATATTAAGTCGACGATCAAAGTAGTGGTATTTTTTTCTAGTCACGTTTTCTCTGCTGAAAAAGTAATAAGTTAACACTCTTGTCGACGTTGACTCTTGTGGAAATTGATAGTTAGAAAATTTTCCAATCCTATTCAAGGATTAGCAAGTAGCTAGCCGATATGTTATGTGATCAATGTGTACATTATAAATCCGTAATTTATATTATACTAGCTGACCCAACAGACGTTGTTCTATTCAAATAAAGCGTCATCTACTGGCTCCAATTGTGAATCTAAACCATCCTCGAATCCCCTTGAACACACACAAAAAATTTCGTCAACATTGGTCCAGTCGTTTAGGACGAGTTCAGTGACATACATACGTACGTTAGAAATTTATATATAAATATATAAGGATAGTGAACATTAACACTCGAATCCAGCCAGAATGAACTTTTTTAAAATGATAATTTTTTTGGTGAACTTTTTCGGCATAATTAATCCGACATTTAATTTTTATGAAATATGACCTCAAATTTGTAATAAACAACGATGAAAACTCAAAGTCTTGCTATTCACTGGGATTAAATACGTATCTCAAAAATGCCCTCTGATTTCATCTGCTCATTAGTTTATATACATTTAGATTCAAAAAATTACAATTTTAAAATCAACAAATTTCAACCAAATGCATTACATTTTTCGACTTCCGACTAGCTTGCCGGTATCACTGTGTGACAATAGAAACTGGAAAGTAATACCTACTAAGATCATTAATTATCTGAGGCTGTCAGAAGCTTTTAAATTCCTTAATCGTGTTGTGTCATGGATTAGAAAGATTACTGGCAAGAAAAACAGTTTTACTTTTTAAATAGCTCCACAAGGGATGGGGAGACTTCATTATTAATCTATCTCAAAATAAATATCTGGAGATCGTTTTAGGATAAATAAAACCAACAGGGTAAATAATGAATAAATAGTGAGAATGATCTTGTGAGCACATTTTCTCTCAACGATAAATGGATTTATTCCCAAATGCCGGGTATTATCTTCAGCAAAGAGCAAAGTAAATAGATATTACCACTATAAAAGAAAGAAAATTAAATAGAAACCTGCCAAATCAACACATTATGTAGGAGGACCACAGTCAGCAGTCCGCTGCAGCCACGGGCTGGTCCGTTCGCGGTAGTATCATACCCTCGCAGAAAATTCACGTCTTCACGGTAGGCCACTGACTAGTAAAGGTCCATGAGCGGCAGTAACACTGAATTAGGCCGTGAAGAAAGTGAAGGGTGTGAATGCTTGCAATGAGGGTCGGTGATACTAGACGCATCACCAAAACCCTTACAGCGCTCTCATTTTTCGAATGGAGGGCAGTAACAAATTGCTACTACTCAGATGTCGATTTTCTGCGAAAGTATAGTATTATTTCGGACATGCTGGCTTGCTGTAGACAGAACACTCTCGAAATCACTATAAAAAGATAGAGTTGACTCATCGAGTAAAGTAATTTTTTTCGATACCGAAAAGCAATGCAATTATTGATATTATTCATAGCCATCAAAACATAACAAAAATAGGACATAGTACATAGGACATAATCTATTAAGAAATTTTTTTGCTGTTAAGTGACAACCCTATAGCAAATATTCTTTTTACGAGCAGCTGTATAGACGCGATAGTATAGGTATGTGTTAAAATGTCGCAAAATTTTATTTTGTTTACCTTATGTACGCAATATGGTTGCTACAACTATGTTTTATAACTATACTATTAGTTTAGATGGTTCCCTATAGGAAGGAGTGGTGAATGGTTTGGAAACGGTTTGATACAGGTGAAATAGGGTTGCCCTGAAATATTTATATTCGTTTTTAACCCACAATGTTATTTTAAATATTACAAACATTAGAATATTATACTGGGTACTATTTAGAAGTGGTTAGAAATACCACCAATCCTTATATTGCTAATGGTTGTCGTAAAAGACAACTTAGTGCTCCAAGTTATCAGCAATAGTCTTATGATCAGCCTGATGTCAACCCAATGTTGACCAGATGATATCAGATGGAGCTACCCGGTTCTATATTAAGCTCTCAGTCGTTTTGAAGTGAAAATACTTTGCGCACATGAGGTATTTTTTTACGGATGAAACTCAATTTAGTGACATGAAAATGTGGGACGTTTTTATCCAAGAAGAGGGAGAGAGCGACTGAGACCGATTGAGTGAGAGTGAGAAAGGGTGAACATAGCACTAAGCACAAAATAAAAAAGCACACATAATAAAGCACATAGCCATGGAGCGAGAGTAGGGAGCAAGCAAGTGAGAAAGATCGAGAGTGAGAGTACATTTTCGTTTTTAATTTTGACTAAAAACACGTGGCACCAAAGAAGTTGCACTTCTGATAATTTTGTCTTCAAACATTTCACTTCGTTACTTCATGTTGAGGTTTTTAGTGTTTCTGCCATCTTCAGCAGTATATTTCTTAGTAAATTTGCTAGGGCAGGATAATTTTGTCCTAACAATGGGGCTCTTAGTTGAGGTACACACACCTGAAAAAATTACAACCAACATTCTTAATGTACTCCTTTAAGGTTACGTCCATAGTTTACGTGCAGATAGGTTAAGAATATATCGTGTCATCACCCCTTACTACTACTATCATAGTTGTAAAAACCGGTTGAAGCATTTCCATACATTTCTGCTGACACATATCCTACAGCTGGGCTAGAGCCTTCTTTTCTCTCTCTCTCTCTCTCTCTCTCTCTCTCTATAGTCGGTCCCTCATGTCTGAGAATCGTGGTTAGCACCGGGGTTACATCTGGAACGGATGATCTTCCTCCACCGGTGTCGATCCAGCGCGTCTCTCACGACTGCATAGAATTTGGAGGACGATGAGTCTTTCACTTGATCGGTCCATCTGGTTGGTGAATGACCACGCGATCTCTTGCCATCGGTGTTCCCAACGACAATCAGAGCCTTCTTCACAACAGGAGATATATTGTCCTGCTACAGCAAGCTGAACAGACGGATTGGTACAGCATTTTATTACAAGATTTTCCTCTTTTCGGTATATGCTATATCCAAGTTATATACTTTGATCGTTTTTTACGACATCCAAGGGCAAATATTTTATTTTACTTACTCCGTCGCCACGTGAAAAGAAGTATATGATAGTGTTGAAATACCATAAGTACTTACCAGTGCGAGAATCACAACAAGGAGTGGACAGACCAGATTAAACAGCAACGATATGATGGTTCTAACCAGCCACCAGACTCCAAAAACTACCAGAATGCTTGCAACCATAACCTGTGATGAAAAATTGAAACTTTTAATCAGCTATGAAATATATAATTAATTTTTCTAGCCGACCTGAAGGGACTGGAGATTATTCCTCCATCCACAAAGTCAATCGTTTTTTTCAAGGGGCTAGTCTCCGAAATGGTAACGAATTGGGTGGCACAGCGACGTCAAGACATCGCCATCGGTAGTCCGCCAGAATAGCCACGAGGATGTAATATTTAATTATTAAAATAATTGCTATTTGATATTATTCATTTTTTTTATACCTGTGCATCTTCATGATCTCGAAGCCAGGATCTGATCATTTCGAATATGGTGCCAGTATCTCTCGTAGGTGCAGAATTTCGGAAACATTTTTCTACAGCAGCATTAGTAAACTGCAAAGAAAGTTTATTACTGCTACAATTGACGACTGTTGATGGTTTTCTGCTGTCTAATGGGTTAGCTCATCTGGGATCACATCTCGCAGAAATTTACGTCTGAGTAGTAGCAATTGGCTACGTTCTATGAACGAGAGATCCGGCGGCTTAAACCCCACTTTACGATTAACAACGACCTGAATGAATTTTATTCTAGAGGCCAATGAGCGTAGTTACCACTTATTATCAGCTAGGTTGCTTGTTGATATACCACCAAAGGTAATAAAAAATAATAAAAGTCTACATCTACGTTCCCAACCAATGCTGGTGGGAGGTCAGCTTTGATGATTTTAGCTGGTTCATAGCGTTACTCTTCCCTGGCCACACAGACTTTGAGCGTGTACCGAGCCTTGTGTTCACTGCAATCACAGGGTAGTAGATAGTAGGTTGCTTCCAGGCGACTGTATATAGGTACTCGCGAAGGTAATAAATAAAGTGTGGTGATGGAATAAGAATACAATTCACCACTCCCTATCTTGCCCGTGGGTGTCGTAAAAGATGACTATGGGATATAATAGGCACATAACAAGCAAGAGAAAGAAAACTCGAAGTGAAACCCTATACTAACCAGCATAGTATAGTAGGTCAAATTCCCTCCCATTGTGGAGGAGGGCCGAGCCCAACAGTGGGACGTATGTGGCCTACAATGATGATGATGAAGGAAATAAACCCTGGTTTTGCCAGGGTTTATTATCTGCATTAGTCGGCAATCTAATCTTGCGTTCGCCACACCCCCATCGTTTTTAGCCGCATTGTTCAAGAAACGGGGACGTTTGGATATAAATTGCAAGTTCCGTCAGCATATTAAAAAAAAACTTAACTTAGTCCGTGTGGTGACGGAGTAAGAATACAATTCACCACCCCCTGTCTTACCCGTGGGTGATCGTACGAGACGACTAAGGGATATAAAACGCATATAACATCTATGCGAGAGAAGGAAAACTCGAAATAGAACCCTATACCAACACGTCTGACCAGCGTGGTATAGTAGGTCAATTGCCCTTCCATTGTGGAGGAGGCCCGAGCCCAACAGTGGGACGTATATGGGCTGAGATGATGATGATGATTAAAAAAAAACATTATTAAAAATAATTGCAAGGGTTATTAGAATTATTAGATTATTATTACTCTTTCAACTAGCATTTCTTTTCCATGTGGCAATGGAGTATGAATATAATTCAATCAACGAAATTTAATTTGAATAAATTTATAGACGTTTTCTTATATCAGCGATAATTTGGTTACTATAAATAACCCCTTGTTCAGCCCACGCTCATCATATACGTAAGATGATTATAATATAATGTGTTTCTATAATCCATAAAATATAGCTTGATCTCTGTGACAGATGTCAACGAAACCTACGAAGTAAGTTGGAACGAGCGACATGTTTACAATTTCATTTTGTATCAAATATATTTTCATTCTTTTCGTGCCAGTTTTATTGCAACTGAATTGCAATATATTATTTATATATTATAAATATAAAAATATTAATATTTATGCTTAATATGTACCTCGTAAGTACTGAAATACCTGGTAAACATTTTGTACATAAATGACGCTTACGCACGTACAAGGTCATAATGGACTGAAAATAAAAAAAGAGATGGGACGGACATATACGTATATTGACTATACGTAAATCGATAACCGATCTTTATTAAATTATTTATAAAAGAAATAAAGCCAATACAGTACCTATATAAAACTTTCAACATATTTTTTACAAATAAAACAGACAGTTACATTATAAAATACATAAATTGACTTAATTAAGCATTAAAAAACTATTTTTCGTCTCAGAGTAAATGATAATATTATGTATGCATTATTGTCAGACATATTTATTTATAAAACAGTCGTAATTAATCGATTGATCTAGTGACTGTCCCTATTTTGGCAAAAAATGATAAATCTTCTAGCAGGAACGCTCCAGTGATGACAATAATAGTAACCTAGACCTTGATTGTACTCCTTTTGAATAATTAAAAGTCAAAAAACAGTTTTTGTTTAAAATAAAATCAAAAAGATTTTCATGTACTGTATTTTAATTATAATAGAAAATCACAATTATAAAAATCAAGAGTTTTATTGATAAAAAACTACGGACTTTATCGTAAGCGTGACAGCACTAGGGACAACTGCCACAGAGATCATCCTATATTTTATGGACTATAATTGATATAGATTATATGGACACACATTTTTCGTTCGCTAAAATAAATGTTATACATAATTTAGTATGTGAAATAATAAATTAGAGTAATTAAAAGAATATTCACCAACCATTTTTTTGTCCGTGGTTGTTGTGAAGATAACTAAAGAATATAATATACAGACATGTAAGAGAAAAACATCGAAATAGAAATAAAACCATCTAGCCCAGTAGTATAGTAGTATAGTAGTAGTTCAATTTCACTCCTTAATACAACAGGTTCGACCTCAGCAGTGAGATCTTTATGAGCCAAGATGAAAATAGTAACTCTTAAAAATCGTTTTAGACGTTGCTTGAGAAATCCTCATTCTGTTTGCCACCAAACGCTGCTTTAGCTCTTCTTCAGGCTCTTTGAAGATTGTAAACTCGACCGACTTGACTTGAATTAAGCGTATGGCAACCGACATTTTGATCCCTCACAGGTAGTATTTTCTTATAAATTAATAACAATTTATAACACTACAATAATCCTCCAAAGACATGAAACACCCATATTACTGTTGCAATAGAAGCGGTAATTCTATTAGATTCAAATTATGACATGACTTTTTTTTCTGTTTGACGTTGTTATAAACTGCTGTTTAAACAACTAGCTTTTCACATCATGAGATTGATTAAATCTGATTTTAATAAGAAAAGACCTTTTTGTCTTTAATTTTCTTCTACACAAATCTTGTCCTGGCAAGAACAAATACAAAAAAAGAATTATCAAATTTGGTGCAATCGATCGGAAGTTATGCACGTACATACATTTCGTTAATTCATTTTTATTTATATTAATACAATGCCAAGAAGAATTTAATCAAGTATTGAATTTAATCAAATATGCGAGGATTTTTTTAATCGCAAGGATGACCAGCTAGAAACATATTATCTGTAATGTTAATAATATTATATCATTAATATTAAAATATTTATTTTATTGCAATAGTCGCAAACGAGCAAACAGTATACCTGATGGTAAGTATTGCTGCCACTTATTTACTACACCAGACCTATGTAAGGCCGCTGCCTACGAAGGGAGTGTGAATGCATGCAATGAGGTTCGGTGATACTAAAGGCATCAATTAATTCCATCACACAAGGCCACCTTCAGAACACAACCGGCAGGCCACCTTCAGAAAAATGGCCTTTCGGTTCTCTCGGTCACCGAAGGAAGCGCAGTAACAAATTGCTACTACTCGGACGTCAATTTTTTCGTGAGTGTGGCACTACCCCGGACGGACCGGGCCGCGGCTGTAGACAGATAACTATTAACAGTGGGTTCCTATCTCTATTATATAATATGTTAGAATTAGATCCTAGAGTAACTAAAAATGAAGTAAATATGCTTCAAATGGAAAGATTTCGTTCACGTAAAACACAACAGCGAGAATAACACAATGAAATTGAGCAATTTTTTTTTATTGCAAACGGTAGCAAACGAGCAAACAGTACACCTGATGGTAAGTGTTGCTGCCGCTCATGGACCTTTACAGGGTCGCTGCCTACCGCGAAGAAAGTGAAGGGAGTCTGAATGCGTGCATTGAGGCTCGGTGATACCAAGGGCACCACCAAAACCCTCCACACACAATCATCCTCAGAAAGTTGGGCTTCCGGCTCTCTCACCGAACGAAGCGCAGTAACAAATTGCTACTACTCAGACGTCGATTTTCTGCGAGAGTGTGGTACTACCCCGGACGGACCGGCCTGCGGCTGTAGATAGATAACTGTCGACAGTGTGGTCCTACCACTCTTAAGATAGTGCTAAAGATAGTGCTGTTGCCTTTCATATGGTAAAGTGCCACATCGATAGGAAAATACCTCATGGCGATTTATTGTATTACAACTGTGTTATAATTGATGTAGATAATAATATTATATTCATTTGAATTGTAAGCAAATTTAATTTAATAGGAGAAGTAAGTAAAAATGATGTGCCATAACTTTTTTTTGGCAGTCATAGTCTAGACACCACAGCTCGCCCGATCCGTCTGGGGTGACGTAAGTGCGGCATGCGACCCCACAACCTACTGCATTGCCTTTCCATCGCCGTAGGGCTGAGGTAATTATTTGACCTCGACCGAACGACCTCCGTGTACAACCGTCGGCACGTAACACTTAGTCCATCCACATTCACCTTGAGCCTAGAAACGGTGGATCGAGCTGGTAGTCCGACGGATGACGGGCATCTTCCTTTAGATGCTCGTATGGTATGTAATACAGACACGCTTCTCTCTAGCGTTTTACTAACTCTGGAGACACCCGAAAAGTTAGCATGTTGAAATGAAAATGGGTACGTCAAATCATTCATCGAACCGACAACTGTTGGGAAGAAGGGTTCTCGAGTGATGACCACGAATCGGACGATACAACGTATGTCGATCGCTACTAGGTAGATCAAAATCTTGAAAGTCGTAGGAAACCGGTGCATGCAAGTGGCACAAGACCATTCCGAATGGGATTCTCGCGGGGAGGCCTTTGTTCAACAGTGGAAGTCTATGAGCTGATGGGTGGTTGGATGGATGTTTGGATGGATGGCAATAGACAAAGTGCGTCTATGAGAATTTCTATATAATGAATTCCCTAAACACTTTTGACTCAAAATTGACTCAAAACTTAAAAAAAACCTTATGATTTATAGTGTAAAGTGTCTTTCATTTGTTCAACGAAATATTAAAGTCGAGTTACGTACTTCGTGACTGTCTTGGTGTTTATTAAAATGCCTCTGACACCTGTAGTCTGTGTACAAACCGTTGGTAATATCGTCTATAACTTGTGTAGCAAAATACAGAGACGTGTATAAACTTCTACTAGGGTGCTCGCACGCGTCTGTAAACAAAAGTTTACTTTGTAAATTAATCTATACAATCTCTGTAATATCACTTATTAAGATACAAATAGCATTTGATATTTTATCTAATATCTTTAAACAAGCGTTTCTTGGTATATGTCTATATATTCAGAAATGCGAAAACGCAATTTTTTTGGGGACTGGCTATGGTATGGTCACACACCGTCCAAGCGATTGGGCGATAGAGTCCGGTGAGCATCTCCAGGTTCATGCACATGACCTTCAGGTCCCATGGGAGAGTCCCGGCCAACAGGTGTTGCCTACGCTATTTCCTTCGCCACGGTGTGGTATTCGGGTATGGCACTGACCGCCATGGCCCCCTGTGGACATCACAAGAGAGACTTCAGACGGATGGTCAAGGACACTACTCAAACCGGTGCGCTGTATAGGGCCATTGAACGCACCACGCTCACATCCAGCCGTGTATCGTTAGGTTAGCAAATTATGCCCAACCCGGGAGGGGAGCTTCCTCTTAATGACTCGTGGTAGCCGATGTTTTCAAGACCGACACCTGTGAGACACCGCACAACATGGACGTCCGCACAACGTCTCCCAGTCGATTTGTGTAGAGGAGGCTGCACCCCTCCAAATAATGTGCTACCAGCCGCTTCAGGTATAGGGACGCTCCGTGTTACTAGAGTGACTCCCCGATGCATAGCAGACTATTGAATGTATTAGCGATGTCAACGCGAACAGCACTCCTCCACCGGCCGCCGCCTCCCAGATCCATCAGGCACAGCAAGACCGCGGTCGTCGAACGCCCAGTCGAAAAACCGAATTGAGTGTGCGAAAGGCCGGGGTCGACAACGTCAAGATGCTGGCCGATGCAGGCAGGCAGAATTCTATCCAGCAGTTTTCCAGCAGTAAAATGAAGCTGAAGGCCGCAGTCGAGTTTGGAGACCGTCTCGGCTTCGGAGAGAGCACCAGCCTCTCCTTCTGCCAACACCCAGGGTCCCGCTTAAACGTTAGATACTCGTTGTACAGCTCCCTGAGGCATTGTGTGAGGTGTAAGGGAAGATCGAAGAAAAGATAGGGAGTGAACGCAGAGATGACATTTGATAGGGTTTTGTGGAGGAAGAGAATATATTGCGTCGACTCTAAGTAAATAATAATTTTTGATGTTTACGCTTCACATATTATTAATAAGTCTATTTTTACGGATCTTATCTCGTTTGTATTGGAAAATTGATTTTTGATTTCCGGATGTTTCGAATACTTTTCAGTGTTCATGGTCATAGGTGGACTAAAATGTTTCACGTCTAATAAGTCATCGTGATTAAATCAAAAAATCAATTACCAATGCAACAAAATACCTATAAATAGTTATATTTTTAAAATAAGCAAGAATAGCGTTGAATTTTTAAGAAGATTTAAACGATGTTTTCATTCCCCATTCATGTAAGCGTTAATTAAAACTTACCATTTTATAAGTAGCATTTAAAAGCCAGACATGTCTCGGAAACCTAATACCTCAACAGCTCTTTATTATTATCTTACTGCTGTTTAATGAATTTAATTTTAGCATTAAACATATCACGTAATAACAAGACAAAATACGAATTATACTTGTTAAGAATCTACGCCTAATGTGCCCTAAGTTATGTGGTATGCCATATACGCAATATTACCCAACGTTAAATGCTTTAATGAGGTATTTTTACGCCTTGTATGAAGGTATGTGGAGTTTACATAACATGTGTTGGCAATTTGTCGCAAAATAATTGAGATTATAAGTCTTTGTTAATATTAAACTGTGTTGAAATTGTAGAGAACATTTTAAATTACGTAATGGGTGGTACAATTTATTTATTTATTAAATCGTTCCTTATCCTGTGTAGTGACATGTTAAGAATACAATCATCGCTATCCCTACTTGCCCTTGGCAGTCATCAAAAATTGATTAAGGGTTTCACCAAAAGAGTGGGCAGAAGCATTTTATGAGCAACTCAGCTCACAGCGATCGCCAACCTTTTTCTTTATTTTTTGGATGGGTTATCGTCAACTCACATGCCGTCCTTTCCGTCCAGAGTGATGAAAGTGTATCGTGCGGCCTTATAACTCACAAGAGAAGAGGGCTTTAGGCAAGTATCAAATTCCAGCGATCGCAAACCTATCTCCCAAATGGCGTACGGCGAGTGCACAGATAGCATAGTTGTTAAGATATCGATCTGCTGTGCTAATATCGTGAGTTTGATTTCCATGCAGAGGCATAGTTTGCACTATCCATACATTATTCTTTTGAGTTGGGAGGTAATTTGTGTTTGATAAAATGAATAAATTAAAATGCGAATAAATGAAATGAATAAATAAAAAAACAAATAATTAACCATTTGACGTTGAAGGCGTCAAAACTGTGAGGAGGATTTACTGGACAATTCACAGCACCATGTACGATCGCCAACACGACTAACAAAGCATGGCGATTAAGATATTATTTATTAAATACTAGCAACCCAGCAACCCGTCTGTGCTTCACTTCGGTTTCAGTCGCTTTACCTGCGTAGTTCCCGTTTCCGTGGGAATACCGGGATAAAATATAGCCTATATTACTCCAAGGGAAATTGACCGATTATACCGCGTACTATCCGTGTAGTGACGAAGTAAGCCCAACTTTCTGAGGGTGTTTCTGAGGGTTTTGGTGGTGCCCTTGGTATCACCGAGCCTTAATGCACGCATTCACACTCCCTTCAATTTCTTCGCGGTAGGTAGCGACTTTGTAAAGGTCCATGACCGGCAGTAACACTTACCACTAGGTGTACTGTTTCCTCGTTTGCCACCGTTTGCAATAAAAAAAAAAACAATACAATTCACCACTCCCCGTCTTGCTTGTGAGGTTAAAGACGACTAAGGGATTAAATATGCGTATAACATTTATGCAAGAGAAGGAGATCTCGAAATAAAACCCTATACCAACACGTCTGACCAGCGTGACCAATTTCTCTCCTATTGTGGAGAAGGATCAACAGTGGGACGAATATGAGCTGAGATGATGATACCAAGTTGGTCAGTCGGGTTGGTACAGGGATTTATTTCGAGTTTGCCTTCTCTTGTATGGATGTTGTATGCGTATTACAGTTCTTTAGTCGTCTTTTACGACACCCACGGGCAAGATAGGGGTTGGTGAATTGTATTCTTACTCCGTCACCACACGGAAAATGAGAATGCTTTTGTTTAATACTAGACGTTAATATGATAATGAAAATTCCCTACGATTTACATATCCTTACTAATATTATAAATGCTAAAGTATGTTTGTTATGCTTTCGCGCTTAAACCACCGAACCGATTTCAAAAATTCTTTTACCAATGGAAAGCTTATCGGGGAGTAACATAGGCCATATTTTATTCCGGTATTCCCACAGAAACGGGAACTACACGGATAAAACGACTGCAACCGAAGCGAAGCGAGGGCCGGTTGCTAGTTATGCAATAAGGCAAACAAAAAGATAATTGACTGAATCAAAACAATCTTCTCAATTTATAGATGAGCCGCTGACACCAGCTTCTACCACAATAGTAAAAACGGCGAACATACATTACCAGATTGGTCAAATATTTATTTGACCAATCTGGTAATGTATGTTCAATTTTTTCAGGCTTATTTCAAGTTTTGCTTTTGCTTGCAGTGTCGTTTGTTTACGGCCATATAAGAATTCTCAATATTATGTTACGATAATCTCGGCAAAGAAAACGTTTATAATAACTTTTATTACTTTAACTTTAACCGTAATAATTACACAATAAATGACAAAGATTTTTTTTGCTTAAGAATAGGTTGCAAATGAAAATTATTGGTGGCGTCGCATCATCTATAGGCCATAACACAATTGCTTTAAAAGGTTCTGACCATAGAAAATAGGCGGTCAGGTCCTTACGTGGAGACCACGTAACGTCGGTCGACCGAAATGTGCATTAGTAGCAAATTGCGACGATCTGAGTTGAAATTTTAGCATTTTTTATGTAATACGCAAATAATTAAATTTAATATTTGACGATACAGAATGGGATGACCTTCTTTTGTGATAAGCTATGCACCAAGCACACCCCACCGGTATCTTGCGTGTGGGCAAAAGAGTGACCTGTCTCGTTAACCTGCTCTCGTACCTCCCCACTGTCATTAAAGCTGGTCTCCCGTGTCTTACCGTCAGGAGTGGTAGGACCACACTGTCGACAGTTATCTGTCTACAGCCGCGGGCCGGTCCGTCTGGGGCAGTACCATGCTCTCGCAGAAAATCGACGTCTGAGCAGTAGCAATTTGTTACTGCGCTTCGTTCGGTGAGCGAGAGAGCCGGCAGCCCAACTTTCTGAGGGTGATTGCGTGTGGAGGGTTTTGGTGGTGCCCTTGGTATCACCGAGCCTCAATGCACGCATTCACACTCCCTTCGCTTTCTTGCGGTAGGCAACGGCCTTGTAAAGGTCCATGAGCGGCAGCAACACTTACCATCAGGTGTACTGTTTGCTCGTTTGCCAACGTTTGCAATAAAAAAAAAAAAAAAAAAAATGTTACCCTTGAAGTACGAATTCTCGTCGCCCCGACCATGAAGCTTTATTTTTTTTTAGTACAAACCATGCGTTGCACTAAGAAAAATAATATTTGTATCGCGAGGGACTTTTACAAACACATAATTTAACGAACGCAAATTACGCCCACACTCAGAACAACTCGAATTTCGAATCTCGGCTTTGCCATGTACGTTTCGAATACAAGCCCTACAGAGGTCACCGTTGTTTCAGCGATGCGGTTATACCATTATACTTCAATTGGTAGGGTAAATTCGATTCCTAGTCCAACCATCCACGTCCTCAGCTAGGGAGATATCAGAAAAAAGGTATGGGCATATGCGTCTTCCCATTTTTGATGGCGAACTAAGTCAGCAAGATTCTTGTCTGTACCAAACCAGGTAGACAGTGGTCAAGCAGGTCAAAGGGTGGTGAGTGGATCTCAATTTTTTTACAATAGATTACCTAAAGATATCCGAGACCTGCCAACAAAAAAGTTTAAAAAAGCTATCAGGAATAGACTTTGTAAGAAAGCTTATTATAAAATCTCGGATTATGTATCTACATAATCCGAGATTTTAGATCCGAGTATTATCATCTGATATTATCATCTGATTATGTATTATCATCATCTGATTATGTATTATCATGTAATGAGTATTATCATCTGATAATACTGATTGGTTGTGAGCAGCTCCTCATTATGCAATTTCCTTGTTATTTTAAATAAACTCTTTTTTAATAACTCTAATATTGTAACGCGTAGCGTGTTTTGCCTAACGAAATTTTGCATTTTCGTCGTTTGTAACATGTTTGTAACATATGGTCTTGGTCATGCTCACTGAAGGATCTACTTGCGGTAGCTGCGTGGAGCGGGTCTCTCCCTTCCCTCCATAGTGGTTGAGGGGAGTGATGGCTGCTCTAGTAGTTAACTCGTGATCGGGTGCCGCTTGTGGGATCTGGTCCAGCCATAATCATTTGAATTATATTAAGTATCTTGCAGTTCGAAGGGCATCACACTGGAGCTAGGTCTTACAAAACATGTACACAAATTTATATCTAGTAAGAAGAAAAAAAAAATTAAAATAATAGAGAAGCCCGCTGAGTTTCTTGCCGGATCTTCTCAGTAGCGGTCGCGTGCCGATCCGGTGGTAGTTTATTTTTATTGGATAATCTAATTTCATTTTGTAAAATTGACAATATGTAAGTGCCCTCTCGGGGTCTATGCATAATAAATGATTTGAATTTGAATTTGAATTCCTGACGTTACTGATAATCAGTCTCACGTCGTTTTCATTGTCAGAGCAACATGTTGTTCTGATAACTGCAGCAAATTCATGTCACTACTCGAACCAAGTCACACAGAACTCAAACGGAAATTGCAGTGCTTCCGATGCAATTACAAGCTTGATACCCTTTTTTTGTTTACGCCGTGGCAATTAATTTGCGCCTTAGAATAATAACGTATAGAAGGATGGTGTCGGTATTTAAGCGATCAAAAACATGAAGCCAAAAATACTACATGCGTGCAAGCGATTACGCACGCACACACGCTCACCACTTTACAATAGATTTGCCTTGTATGTAATGACCCTGTACACTACGTTACAAACCGGCGTAGGGATCCATTTCTGGCTCTAATTTAAATGCCTCAAATATTATGCGCGAAAGGAGGTTCTATGTGTTATTATTCTAAGATTGTGGGGAGAGGAGCTGGATGGTTCTCACTTCACGACCGGAATACTAAATGTTAGGTTGCCAACAAGCTTATTATCCTTGAACGTCAAGCCTCAAAGTCAAGCTAATACTAATTTATCATCTCAATTCATACACGTCCTACTGCTGGGTTCAAGCGTCTTTCACATAAGAATTTGACCTTCTACACTATTGACCTACTTAGTCGTCTTTCGGACAACGGGTTAGATGAGGTGGTTCATGGTATACCTACTCCGTCACCACACTGAGGCTTACCGATGTTATTAATGCTTACAATGAATAGATTATTAGATGCAAAGCAAACAATAAGATAATAAAAATTACTCACTAATCCTTGTATCACTGGACACCATGTTTGTGAGCGCTTCTCGCCCATTTTCATGAAATACGCAAATATATTTGGAAACTTCATAAATATAACTTAGAGCATTTTAATCGCATGAAATTTATTATTTTATCGATTTATTTGTAACAATTTTCGATATTTTAACGTCATATTTTGACGCTTGATATCCATTTCTATTTTTAAATTTTTGACAGCTCAGTATTGGCAATAAATAGTCCCACCCTGTTAATCATAGAGTAATATTATATATTGGAAACTGTCAATGTTCATTATCTACTTTCATTATTCCCAGAGTTTCATGTTGTAGTTATAATAGATTAGGCTATATAATATATTAATAATAAGTTAAATATCATCCGTCCATTAACTTAATAAATATACTGCACACTACAATAGAGTGGAAGAAATACGGGATAGGATCAAGGTGGACATAAGGAAATTTTACTCTCACGTGATGAGTACCTTCCGGAAAGTCAACTTGCAATTTTTCGGAGAACTTCGATTATTTATTCGACACGTGATCCGCCTCTAAGGGATACATCCTCAGGACGGCTCGGCTTAGGCAACGGATCGTGGACGTGAGGAACTCCTCCACAACGATACAGTCCGTCGCCGGCGACTCGGTCGCCTGCGTCTGATGCCGCCCTAGCAGAGGTCACGGGTGACCGAACCGGGAATTTTACTCCGTCACCCACAGAAGGGCTGATCGCGCGACGTCGATCGATGTTCCAGGAAAGGGATGTCGAGAGGAGAGGGGGGCACCGCAGGGTATCTCCTCAGGCCGCCTATGGAGGACAAGGAACTCAGTACCGGTGATCGACCCAACGACGAAGGCGACTTACAATTGTATGGATTATGGGGCTGCGCGCCGCCCCTCTGTCGCCCCGGACGGAGCCGGACGGCGAGTGCGTTAACCATAACCCAGCCAAAAAAAAAGGACGGTACGGCTTTAAATGTGCACCTTGATACTATCCCGTATTCCTTCCATTCCATTGTGGTGTGCGGTATATTGATTAACCGTGGGAAAGTGGAGGGTCTTCCATCCTTCCCTCCATTTTAAAATGATTATAAATCCAAGCGGGGCTGGTGATAGACGTGCAGTTGGCAATAAAATGATTATCAAAGCTTGTATGATGAAACAAGAGTACATATTGCGTTGATCCCAAGTAATTGCATTATGTAGAAGAATATTAAAACAAAGCGATGATGCCGATAAAATTAAACAGTAAAACGAATGTCATTTTCTTCCTCTTTTGATGACTGATTCAGAATACAATGTACCCTTCACTTATATGAGGGTGTCGTAAAAAGTGACTATGGGAACCAGGGAAGTAGGTCACAGCGATCTTTTGGGAAACTCATCGTTTATTTCTCTGTGAGGAGGAATGTGTCCAACAATGAATGTGAATAGGCTGACAGATAGATGGATCAGTGGCAATGAATCCGTTTTAAGATGGTGTTTATTATTCAGCAGAATGGGTAGTAATACTCTCCTGGGAAATTCGTTATAAATTTAATCACCAATTGCGACCGTTGACTTACCTGATAGGGAGGTCCATATCTCACAGTGGACGTTGCCAAGCTGAAGGGAGGGTAAAATATATTTAACGTCTAACATTTAGCTAATATATGTTATGGAAAATATTTATTTACATTTATATGATTTAATTGATCTGCTTTACCACGCTGGTTAGGTGGGTTGGAATAGGCTCCAAGTTTTCATACTCTTAAAACATTTAAATACTGTAGGATTACAAGGGAAGTATTTATACATATAAGTTATTTCTAACATATATAATGTAACTTTTTTTCCAAATAAATAAAATTTTCAGATTGTCACTGCATAAGAATACATTATATCAAAAGTTGAAAACTTGGAGGCGAGTTTTTTTTTTGCAGATTACATCAACAGAACAAGTGATCTTTTATATTTAGTCACGATATTATGTTTCGAAATAAAACGTAGTGTACGGTAGGGTAGCCATGATTTTGAGCATTTCACTATATAATTACGTAATTTCAGTCCTATGAAAGAAGGATATTTTTGTCAATCAGATGCAAATACCTGCGCGAAAAACCCGCCTTAGCCTAGGTAGATGGTCCAAAGACTAGTTTTCTCTACAAAATGATTCAGCCCATGGCTAGGTGAATTAAAGTGTAGGTGAATCAAGATGTTGCTTAGAGTACCCGAAGAAATTATTCACCTTCCTGCTCCTAGCCCTCCCCGGGGTCACCCAGGATCTTATCTGGCTGAGGCAGACCGCCACAGCGGTGTGAAGATCGAGGTAGTCTGCGGACACATCGTACACCATGAACGACTACTCTTCAGTCGCCGCGACTCCACAGACAAGGGGCAAAAGCCGTCCCAAAACTGTCTTCGCGGATCCCCACAAACTCTATGATGACCACACAGGGTCAGGGCTTACCTAAAAGCGAACTGCTATGGTATTCTTGATCCACAGCAAAAATTTTCAGCTAACACAAATATTTTCAGATGAAACTAGAAGTCACAATGACTCTTGATCTTTTAGTTATATATCACTATATCCACAAATAAATCTTACAGATATTAATAGTCAATTATTATACAGAATGAAAATTTTATTAAAGGTACATATATATAGGTAGGTAGATAAAGTTATTTTAGATCGTCTAAGTTACTTTTATTTGGCTTCTGATTAGCTCACATGGGAATAAAAGTAATCTTTACAACTTTGAGGATAACCCATAAGTTACTGCAATATGAAATAAGGCTATTTATTACTTTATCTCTTCATTTACTAGTGTCATCCTTACTAATATTATAAATGCGAAAGAAAGGATGTTTGTTTGTTTGTTACGCTTTCATGCTTAAACCACAGAACCAATTTCAAAAATTCTTTCACCAATGGAAAGCTATAATGTCAGGAGTTACATAGGCTATATTTGCTCCCAGTAATCCCACGGAAACGGGAACTACGCCGCGGGTAAGGCGACTGAAACCGAAGCGAAGCGAGGGCGGGTTGCTAGTATACATATATATTACAGGGTAAGCTATTTATTTGACTGCATAGATAGCGTAGTGGTTTGGCCACCGACCTAATAGCCAGTGTCGTGGGTTCGAATCCCACATACGATAACACTTTGTGTGATCCACAAGTTGTTGTTGTGAGTCTAGATGTAATTTGTGCCCGTTAAATTACATTTGTGAAGTCTTATTTTCTTAGTACAGGTGTTGTTTTTAAATAACAAAAGATAAGTAATAAAGTATAAAATATATAAACCAATAATAATTAAGTTAATATTTGAAATAATTTTCTTGGAAGAAGATTCTGTTATAATTCTAGAGTTAGTAATTTAAGCCTTTTTAAGAGCAGCTTCAGTGACAACTTGGGTGTCTCAAAGAACGCACGCGCCGCCAGTCGTTCGTAGTTTCTCGCGGTCACGTACCTTTTCACGTGTTATTTATAACTACCCTCGCTTGTATAATTGTGATCGATAAGATGATACCAAAGTACTTAATTGGTATACAGTGCCAATAAGAGTTTAGTGTGTGTTTTAAGTTGTTTCTGACTACAGGAACAAAATGAATACCCAAAAGTTAGCTAACAGCCCTAGTTACGCGACAGTTACACAAAATACGATGTTCCCAAAAAAAGATCAAGCTATTGTGATCGACGCTATAGAAAATGTACAAATTAAAGACTACGCACAAGCTTTAGGCAAGGTTACAGATCCCGCTCAAATAAGGTTTTTGTCTAGAATCTCCAATAACCGCATATGCATATATTTGTCTTCAAAATCCGTGGCCGATGATATCGTTGACAGCAAAAAATATATAACCATACAGAACCACAAACTACCAATTCGACCATTGATTAATAGGAACAAACGCATTATTCTTTCAAATGTATGTCCCATTATTCCTCACTCCGAGATAGAAACGAAACTAAAGGAAGTAGGAATCAACCCAATGTCGCCTATATCTTTTTTGAAAGCTGGTATCAATGATGCTGGTTACAGCCACATACTAAGCTTCCGGCGTCAACTCTTTGTGACACCCGAGGAATTTCAACTCCTTCCAGAAAAGATCTCAATAGAATTCGAAGACACCACCTACTGGATTTATTTATCTTCAGATACCATGACCTGTTTCGTATGTAAAAATGAGGGCCATATTGCTTCGAAATGTCCTCAAAGTGAGCTAGATACAACTACCTCAATTGAAGCTAAAGAAATCATCATGTCTAAAAATGAACTTTCAAACTTTAAACGCCCACATCCACCTACTGAATCTTCTACAACCGATGGGCCTCAGACACTTGAAAAGCAGACCCCAGAGGACACTTTGGTTGACTACGATAGCGAAACTCTTTCTCAATCAAGTACAGAAGAAGTCGTTAAGAGGAACTGTGGGAAAAAGCTTAAGAAGGCATCTCAACATGATTTAGATTCAATAAACTGGCAAGATATCGAAACTTTTTTATCGAGCTCTGTCAAACCTTACCCACTCACAGGAACTCAAATAAAGAAATATCTGGAGCATACATATGGAGTCAAAGACATTGAAGAAATCACCGCTAATTACACTGATAACATAGACGATTTAATAGAACTCTTTAAAGACTTAATCCCCAATATTTTATGTCGTACTGTTAAAAATAGAGTTACCCGTATTATAACTAAACTTAAATCTATTAAAAACAGATAATAAGTAATATGTCTAGTAATGTTAAAGCTGTCAAAAATAGCGATATAAAAATTGTACAATGGAATTGTAGAAGCCTTAGTCCTAAATTGAGTGAATTAGAAGCATATTTAGTTAAAGAGAAAATTCATATTTGTATTTGTACAGAAACATGGTTGTCATCTAAGAAAAGGGTAAGTATGCATGGCTTTTATTGCTTTAGGAAAGATAGAGATGATGATTACGGAGGAGTCGCTATTTTCGTTCATAATTCTATTAAAGCAAAGTTAGTTACTACGACTATTCCGGATTGTCGAATGGAACTCATTTGTATAGAAATTATTAACTTTAGTAAAGTTAAAAACATTATAGCTATTTACTCACCGCAAAATGTTAGCGTCAGTAGATCAGATTATGATAATCTATTTAGCTTCTGTGGTCGAAATACATTGATAGCTGGAGACTTTAATGGGCACCACGCGGCGTGGTCCTTTAAAACTGATACTAGGGGACGTTTGATTGCAGAAACAAGTATGGATAATAATTTTCTGTATTTAAACGATGGTGAACATACACGAATTGCAATGAATAATGGTGAAGCCATCTTTTCTGCACCAGACATCACGTTTGCAAGCTCAGATATAGCCCTAGATTTTGACTGGTCTGTAACTAATGAGTGTTTTGGTAGTGATCACCGTTTAGTTTTGTTAAAATTACATGATTTATATAGTTATGTGCCTCCAAGCAATAAACGTAATATTAAAAAGGCTGACTGGTCTTTATATAAACATGAGGTTAGCACAAACTGTGTGGATTTTGCCTTGAATGACGATTTGCAGGACTGCTACGATAGACTTATCGCAGCTTTTGACAATGCGGCTAATAAAGCCATACCCTACACAAAATTTCCAGACAACCCACATTCAAAATTTATACCAAAAAGCTGGTGGAATCAAGACCTATCAAAAATAGTCGCGGAAAGACGTTTAGCTTTGAAAAATTTCCGTAAAAACCGTTCTGTCCAAAATTTTAATATTTTTCAAAATAAAATTAGGGAAGCTCGACATATGATCAAAGCAGCTAAAAGAGAGTCATGGCAGCGGTTTTGTAGTAGTATAGATGCAAAAACTTCATGCTCTGACCTATGGAAGAAGTTAAGATGGTTGAAAGGTTATCGAGCACCCAAAAAACAAGATTTTTTACAAGATAAGGATGCTGAAAAGTTTCTGGCAAGTCTATCTCCTGACTGCGTTAGTTCTGAGTCCCGTAAAATTAATTGTAGTAGTTTAGAGTCTCATCCATTCACTTTGTCAGAATTAAACGCCATACTCAAGAAAAAAAATACATCCGCGGGGTTAGATAATATTGTGTACTCTATGATTTTTCAACTACCACCAGACGTTAAGGTTTTGCTGTTGTATATATATAATCTCATTTATATTACTGGCCTTATTCCAAGTCAATGGAGAAACATCAAAATTATAGCGATTCCAAAACAAAATAACAACACGTGTAAGTTTCGACCAATATCCCTTTTAGACTTTTGACGCGAATGTCAAAATGTCATGTAGCGCTTTTATATTCTTTTCATTATTTTAGTATTTTAAAGTGTTATATTCAATAATTTTGCTGATATTTTATGTAATATAATGCAGATAAAATTCTGAAATGTAGTGAGAATGATATAATAGTGAATTACGTGCATTTTGACATTCTGCCCAAATTTCCTGAGACGCATGACTTGGATATCAGCACTACATAAGTCATGCTAACGACTGACTGAAAGACTAAGACTAAAGACGTTAATAATAATCAATATACTCGACACTGGCACCAATAGCTCATATTATTGTAGCTCATTGCCATTAACTAAGAAGAAGAAGAATATCCCTTTTAAATTGTATTTGCAAGCTATTTAACCTAATGGTAACTAAAAGACTAGAGTATTATTTTGAAAGTAAACAACTGTTTAATGAACATACACTAGGATTTCGTCGTGGTTTCTCATGTGTAGATAACTTGTCTCGTTTTGTAATGGATGCGGAAATAGCTATGACAAACAAAGAATACATGTTGTGTGGTTTTTGTGACATATCTGACGCCTATAATAATGTTTCAATTGAATGTCTTTATAATTGTTTGGTTAGTTTTGGTTTGGATCCTTATCTGTGTGTGTATATCAATGAATTTTTAAAAGAAAGACATCTTTTTTTGTTTCTTCAGAATGGTGAATGTTTATCGCGATTATGCCGCCAAGGTCTTTGTCAGGGAGACCCTATGTCTCCTATACTTTTTAATATTATTACAATTAATTTAAGTAGTAAATTACCTTTGGTGAGAATATCTCATTATGCTGATGACTTTACTTTTTATTGTGTGAACAAGAATATTCAATACTGTGTTAAAAATATGGAAACTTCTCTCAACAAATTTTCTACACTTTTACGACAAATAGGCCTAGATCTTTCTTATGCTAAAACTAAGCTTTGTATTCTTACACGTAAGTATAAGATTCCGTCCATAGAGATAAGAATTAATGGTGTACAAATTGATGTTCTCAAATGTATAAAATTTCTTGGTATGTGGATTGATTGTTAAGTTGAACTGGACCAAACATATAAATGAATTAGTCAATAGGTGTGTGTCATACGTAAACATTTTTAGATATCTTTGTAGCTCTGGTTTACATCCTTTGCAGCTAAGACGATTGTACGGTGCCTTGATACAGAGTAGGATAGATTATGGTAGCTTTCTTTACGACAGTGCGAATACAGGAGTTCTCAGAAAGGTAGAATTGATTCAAAACCAGAGTCTGCGCGCTTGTGGTGGCTTCATTCGAACAACTCCAATTCATGTAATGCAATCTGAATTATGTATAAAACCATTACAGTTAAGAAGACAATATTTATGTCATAAATATATGTTGAAGGTTTGGTCCAGATCAAATGATTATTTAAATGTACGTATCAATGTTTTCGTTGATTTATTATTAAATGGTGTACGATATTGGCGCCGAACTGGTGGTGTTATATTAGTTGATACATATAAAAGAGTTAAAGAATTTGAAGTTTGCCAAAATCGGACACCCTTACAGTATCAGTTACCTTTCCTCATAACAAAACTACCGTTGTACGATATCATATCTACAGGAATAAAGACAATAACCACGCCTAAAAAGCAAACGAATCAAAGTGTTTACAATAACGCTTTTGCAGCAATGTTAGAAAATGAATTTCATAGTTTTATTCAAATATACACAGACGCTTCTAAAGATAGAGTAAATGCGGGGTGCTCCTTTTTTGATCACAGTACATCATTTAGCGCTAAGTTTAATATTGATAACAAACACATTCCCATCATGGGATTAGAGTTGCTTGCAATATTGGAGTCACTTTATTATGCGAAATCGTGTGGATATAAAAACATTGTAATATTTACTGATTCGGCGTCTTCTTTGCATCATTTGATAAGCTGTGGAAGGGGCTCTTTTGGAAGACCGGAGGCTTACTCCATTATAAAGTGTATTAGGTATTTAATAGATAATGGTGTTCAAGTCAGGATACAATGGATTCCTTCCCATGTGGGAATCCACGGGAATGAAGTGGCTGATGCTCTTGCCAGGTTGTCCTTAATCGATGGTGTAGAGCTTAAGATCAAATCGTATCATTTTGATCATTTAACTCAAATTCGGGAAAGTCTATATGAATTGTGGAAAGAGTCATTTTGTCAAATCTCAAAAGAGAAGGGTATTTGGTATGGTACTATAGTTAGGGAGCCGCCTAGTTTCCCTTGGTTTGCCGCATGTAGGTTAAATAGAAGAGAGCTGATACTTTGTATGAGGATTCGTTCTGGACACGTTCCCTTGGGTGCATTTAGGTTCCTAATGCGTGTACAAGACAATCCCAACTGTGCCACATGCCACGGTGTTAAAGAGGATCTCTACCATCGACTGATGGAATGTGTCCAGAACGAGCGAGATAGAGTAGAACTGTTACAAGATACAGGTTATAGTAGGTATGAATTGTTCTTTTTTCTGCATAATATTTTTGTATCCGGTTTTAATTGTGATTATAGCGATAGAGTTATGAGTTTTTTAGTTTGTTCTTTCTTGAAAGATGTAAATTAAGTTTTTCTAGGTCTCTTAAGTTAAGCTAGTTTCTTCTTAGTTCTAAGTTTGACTTGTGTTCAATTATATCATTGTGGTTTGTTTATAGCCGACTTACCTAACTGGTGTATGGCTAAAATAAAGAGTTAAAAAAAAAAAAAAAAAAAAAAGAGCAGCTTCTAAGAACTTTTAGAGGGGTAGCAAAGCCTCTACAATACCTTATTGGAGATGATATATATATACGATTTTTTTTGCAAATATACCATATAAATACTGTGGCCCTATAGGTCAACGATTCCTGCGACTTATATAATATATACATATATTTTTTATTATAATTTTTTTTTTCTAATATCAAATATTGTCATTTTAACTAGTGGGTTGATGTTTATTACTACGTGGAGAATCTTTTTTTTAACAGTTACATATTCGACTATTCGTCCGTTGCTTTTTTAATGTGTTATTTTTTTAACTATATCTGTTATACGTAATAATATCCGGTACTACAGTATCGTATGCAGAGTATATGTAAAATGGATGTTAGTATATTTAAAAGAAAAGTCAATTTTAATCAGATAGGTATTATGGTGCAAATCTAAACAACTCTCTCGTTTTTTTATCTCGTAAAACAGTCTTATCATCATCATTTCAGCCTATTGCCGTCCACTGCTGGACGTAGGCCTCTCTCATATTACGCCACAATGTGCGGTCCTGTGCCGCCTGCATCCGACGCCCAGCAACTTTCACTAGGTCATCGGTCCGCCTAGTGGGGGGGCGTCCTACACTGCGTCGTCCATTACGTGGTCGCCACTCGAGAACCTTTCTTCCCCAGCGGTTGTCGGATCGTCGAGCGATATGGCCTGCCCATTGCCACTTCACTTCAATAAAACAGTCTTATAGTCCGTTTTATTACAATCCTAATATAGTTAATGTAAAAACCAAATTCTCGGTGTAGTGACAGGGTAAGAGAACAATTCATCACACCCTTTCTTGCTCGTAGGTGTCGTAAAATACGACTAAAAGAATATCGTATGTAAGAGAAAAAAAACTGATGAAAATGTTTTTATAGAAACCGGCTAAGTGCGAGTCGGAGTCACGCACGAAGGGAAAAAAATCACGTTTGTTGTATAGGAGCCCGCCTTAAATATTTATTTTATTTTGGTTTTAGTATTTGTTGTTATAGCGACAACAGAAATACACAATTTCTAAAAAATTCTACTGTCTAGCCATGGCGGATTTAAGATACAGCCTGGTGACAGACAGACGGACGGATAGACAGCGAATTCTAGGGTCCCGTTTTTACCCTTTGGGTATGGAACTCTAAAAAAAACTCGCTGTAAAACCCTATGCCAATACTTCCTATACTAACCTATCTGACCAGCGTGGTATAGTAGGATAATTTTCCACCCGTTGTGGAGGAGGTCCGAGCCTAACAGTGGTTCTTATGTGGGCTACGATGAAAACCAAAATTTATTAGTCCATAAAGCTATAATATACATAAATATTGCGACTGTACTTAGAACAGGGTTATAAATCAAAGCTCAACGGGCCCTATATTTATTGCCTTGTTTCAGTTATATTATATTAAAGCCGTTGGATTCAGGCAGATCCTGAATATGGCATTGTTATAAAGAGGCATTTTGCTTGTAATGGACATTGATGAGTTTATGATTCGATGTAGCGACCATTTGCTTCATTATTAATTTGACTAAACTGATCTACGCTGTGCATACAAGATGCATTAAATAGATAAATTGATGTTTTTTAGCATGGTGCTGTGTGGTAGCGGCTTCGAATACTACCAACCCTTGCTTTGCTCGTGGGTGTCGTAAAAGATGACTAAGAGCCCTAGATTGACCCGGACCAACTCCATCTGGTACCATTTGGGTCAACGATTACATTCCCAAGGAGGGTTGACGTCAGGCAGGCGGCCGGGCATAAAAGTCATTGCCGAAACTTTTTGCAATATGTCAAAACAGATGACATATTGCGTCGACCCCAAGTAATTGGGATAAGAGCAAGATGATGAAGATGTTTTTTAGCATGCAAGCAATCAAATTCAGAGTGAACTATCAAGCTATTATTGAAATCTGCTTTTTTATAGTTATTGGTAGCAAACGAGCAAACAAAAAAAAAGAAGAACCTGCAGGTAAATGATACTGCCATTCATGGACCTCTGCTAGGAAGTTGCCTACTGTTAAGAAAGTGAAGGGAGTGTGAATGCGTGCAATGAGATTCGATCATGCTATAATATTAATGACATCAGCAAACCTCAACAGCAAACACCATCAGAAAGTTGAGTTTCTGGCTGCGAGAATGTGGTGCTATCCCGGATGGACCGGCCCACGGCTTTATATAGACGACTATTGACACTGTTGTCCTGCCACATAAAAATGCTTTAATTAGTAATATACCATTCCATCCATCCATCAGCCTACAGACGTCCACTTCTGGACATAGGTCTCCCTACCAGAATGTCACTCGGAACGGTCCTGCACCACTTACATCAAAGGGTTCCCTGCGACTTTGAGAATGTCGTTAGTCCACCTAGTGGCGGGTCGTCCTATGCTGCGTCATCCGATTCGTGGTCGCCACTCAAGAACCTTTCTTCCCCAACAGTTGTCAGTTCGACGAGCGATGTAGCCTGCCCATTGCCATATATAAGCCAATAAGTTTATTTATATTTGAGCACTGAAGATTTATAGAAAACAATTTCGTAAGTTATTTGAAACATTGTTGCGAAGTTTAATAATTTAAAAGGGAAGGTGGCTGATCTCGTAAAAGTGTATATTCGATCTTATGCCTTTAAATGTAAATATAGAAGTGAGTGCAGATATAGCTGCTGATAGGTAGCCTGTGGAAGTTAATGACATATTATATCGACCGCAATAAGAGTGGAAATGATGATGAGGGCTTTTAATGATTGTGCTTTGGATTTTTGATGCGAATGTCAAAATGTAATGTAGCATTTTTATATTTTTTTCATTATTTTAGTGTTTTACAGTATTATATTGAATAATTTTGCCAATAGTTTATGTATAATAATGTTGATAAAATGCTGAAATGTAGTGAATACGATATAATAGCGAATTGCTATTAATAGAATTGCTAGCGACTGACTAAAAGACAAAGACTAACGACGTGAATAATCAATTTAATAACTCGACACCAATAGCTCATATTATTGTAGCTCATTGCCATTAAACAAGAAGGAGAAAATGATGATGAGAAATACAATAAAATTACTCCCTAAAGTCCTGAAATAATTGAAAATATTGTCGCTATAGTCTAAACGAAGTGATAAATTAAAGCTTACTGTGCCTGTGACATCAGGGCAGCTATATTTTTATTTCTAGCTATAGTGGTCCCGCTTCGTTTATAAGATAGGGATTATATCAAAAGTCAGTTCACGTCTTGCTGAGTTATTTATATTCGTGCTGTAGTACTTAGAAAGCTTCAGCGTAAGTATGACATGTGGAAATGATGCCATTTTCTATATGATTACACGGTATATATTTTTATTTCATCATTAGACCATCAGATATAAATTGCGTTGGCATCTGTTTTTTCGTAGACTTCTCATTCATTTCATTTCTGAAGGCAATTTGTTATAACTTATAAATAGAATGATAAATTATAGTTTAAAAAAACTAAAAAACACGCTTATAAGTCACAAGTCCAGTAGTTACTAGTAGTTTACTTTCATCTTACAAGTTTTGAACGCAACTACCTCAAGATAGTTATTGCTGAATTGTGCTAAGCTGACAGCCTGAATCATAGAAGTTTCGAATTTCGCGCACGCGTAGTTCGCACACTAGCTCTGTCTCTCTTGCTCTTATGCAAAGAATATGATTAAAAATTTCTAAATCCCGGCGAATGCAATCAGGATATTTGGCTATTTTGAACCAATTATTGCATAGTCATAGGCCTTTGACGACTGTGTAAAGTTTAAATTAAATCTGTTCGTTCAAAGTGGGGCAAAATGACGTTCAAAGATTCCGTTACATACATACAGGTGAAACTAATAAAACCATTTAAAAAGCAATCAAGTAATTCACTTTAACAGATATTTTTCCGTGTGGCGTCGGAGTAAGAATACAATTCACCACGTTTCTATTGCCCGTGGGTGTCGTAAAAGACGAGTAAGGGCTATATTATATGCATATTACGTCAACGCAAGAGAAATTCTAGGTACTAATTACTACATGAAAAAAAAAAATGTTTAAAATATAAAAAATGAGATGACCCATTGGCATTGAATACACGAAACAAACTTCAATTAAATAGTGACAGAACCACACTATTAATAGTTGTCTGTCTACAGACGCGGGCCGCTACCTCCGGGGTAGTACCACATTCTCGCAGGAAATCGACGTACAAGTAGTAGCAATTTGTTACTGCGCTTCATTCGTGAGCGAGAGAGCCGGAAGCTCAACTTTTTGAGGGTGTTTGCGTGTAGTGGGTTTCGGTGATGCCTTTAGTATCACCGAACTTCATTGCACGCATTCACAATCCCTTCACTTTCTTCGTGATAAGCAGCGGCCTTGCAAAGGTCCATGAGCGGCAGCAACACTTACCATCACCTGTTTGCTCATTTTTCAATGTATGCAAAAAAAAACTGACTCGAACCTCTCAAGGTGTTAATAGAGGTTCTTAGATATTAGATAGACAGACAGACATAAAATTAATTATTATTAACATATAATAATTATTATATTACTTGGTCCGTCATCATTACCTCAGATCACATAGGTCCCTACTATTTGGCTTGCACCTTCTCCACAATGGGAGAGAAATTGACCTACTACACCACGCTGGTCAAATGTATTGTCATAGGGTTTTATATCGAATTTTCCTTCTCTTCTATAGCTGTTATCTGCATAATATATCCATTAGCCGCTCTTTAGACATCCACGGGCAAGATAGGGAGTGGTGAATTGTATTTTAACTGTCACCACACGATCGATTATTTCATTACTCTTGAGGAACTGGAGCGATTCAGTTAATCAAAATATAAAGTAATGCTTGTGAATATTTAGCAACATTATTATCTTGTAGATAACTTTTTTGTAACTCCTCGTTCGAAATAAAGAGGAAATTAACTTAGTTTTGTATACATGATTTATGATCGCGACGCAATAGGGTGTTGTAAAGAATGTTTTATTTTATTATGCTTATCATTAACGTGATTTTCTTTCCGTGACTAAAACTCGTAATAATTTACGGGCTTAACGTCCTCTGTATACTCAAACAGTTAACGTTAACGACAATTATGTGTACCTTACATTATTTGAGATTGTGCTACTACGATTACCCTTAACTGTATATTCTTTTTTTGCTAAAGTGGAGCGTAAGGCATTATCATTATTTTAGCTCGTATATGTCCCACTATTGGGCTCGAGCCTCCCCCTCAAAAGGAGGGAAATAGACCTACTATACCATGCTGGTACTACTATATCAGATGAATTGGTATGGGCACTTTTTTACGACCTTTCTTTCTTTGGCATAAAAGTTATACGCATATTATATTTCGGTTCAAATCTCAGTGAAAGAAAGTTTCGAGAAAAATTACAATTTTCCGTGTGAATCATTCACCACTCCCTATCTTGCTCCTGGATGGCGTAAATGACGACTAAGGGATTAATTATGCATATATGCGTAAGAGAAGGAAAACACGAAATAAAACCCTATACCAACCCGTCTGACTAGCATGGTATAGTAGGTCAATTTGCCTCCTATTGTGGAGGAAGCTCGAGCCCAACAGTGGGACGTATTATGAGCTGAAGTGATATTTTAAAAGGGGCTAAAATGACTTTCATAGAGGTCTTTCAGTGGGATATCATAATCAAGGGCTTTAAAAGGTCATTACAAAAATCTACATTGCTTTTCACATAGTCGACATCTTCTTTATGTTCCAAACTTTATATTTCTTTAATACTGATCTTTACATATATTTTTACTTACTTCTAATATTATATCATGATATTTCACCGGAGCATAATTGATTTGGCTAAAGTATTCATTTATTAGGTCCAATAATATAATCAACTAAAAGAACTATTTTTTTATCCTATAAAATAATACACTTATTCAACAGTAGTAAAAGCGAATAGTTATTTTTATAATCAGCCGCAATTAAGTATACTTACTTTAATAACAACATATTCACCCTGTCGATAATATTAAAAACACTGCTTTGTAGTAATAGTTATAAGGTTAAGATTTGCAGAATATATAATTATAGAATTTCGAAGAGTCGTCTCCCGGCGGGATGATTCTGTTCATTAGGCCCCTAGTACAAGATTTTGCACTTCTCATTTCGACCGTTTACCTTATTGCCGTAACCTATGGCCGGAACTAAAGGGAAAGGAAATTTTGTTGTTCATTTACTATTTACTGAGGCATTTTCTATTATTGTTGATTTTATTTTGTTGCCTTTATTCAGACTCATTTTGTTCTAAGAAAAATGTGTAACAGGATTAGGCAGATAATTGATTGGATTAGGGCGATTTGTTAAAATGAACGACAAATGGTGACGATTGAATAAAATATGATTGACCTATCCATCCATCAGCTTATCCAGCACAACTGTTGGAGATAGCAGTTAATCTTGGCAGTCGCGTTAGCGTGCAGTTGGTATTATGAATTCTAAAACAGAGCGCTGTTGTCTATTTCTCTGTGGCACCTTCAGTTGGTTATTATGACTCCCAGGAGAAAGTATAGGTTATTATCACTTTGTAACCTCCACACGTCAATATATCGCACATAATAAAACAGAAAGAGAAAAGAATCTGCTGAAATCAACAGATCTAAAGCAGATAATATCACTATCAATCTCAGCTCATATTCGTCCCAGTGCTGGGATCTAACCTCCTTTATGATAGGAAAGAAATCGATCTACCACGTTGGTCAGACAGACTGACATGATTAATATTGGAAAAAAATTAAAAACAGTAATTGTTCTACTATACTAAACCGGTTAAACTCCTATATATACTACTGTTTTCCGTGTGGGGAAGCTATGAGAGTATATTGTAAATAAAACTACTTTTACGCGTTTGTATTTGATTTATAATTGCCCGACGTTTCGAACACTTTGCAGCATTTATTGTCACGGGCGGACTAAGGTGTCTCACGTCCAACAAGTAATCGTTATTACAGACATTTATAATTATCTACCCGATACAGAAAATTAGTTATAAATTTATTAAATTGTGACCCACATTTTAGTACAAATTTATTGCCAGTGTAAGAAGAAAATGATTCTATATGAAAAAATTATATTATTTATGGTTAGTAATTATTAATTATTAAATTTGTAGCAATTATTGTTACAATTTGTTGATTTAAAACTAACAAAACTAATATACTACCACCGGATCGGAACGCGGCCACACTGAGAAAGATCCGGCAAGAAAACTCAGGGGACATGATGCTAAATTAATATTGATTTTTAATTTTAGATGCGGCTTACTTTGTCTTACTAAAAGATTTTTGATTTATAAAATTATCTTTAACTATTATCCTGCGAAGACCCAAGTTATAGTTGTTGGGAGTACCAGGATGCTCTCTAAGGACTGGACTGGACTTGGACTGATATACCTCCAATTATATTTGATGGATCTATTATAACAATTAGTGACAAAGTCAAGGATTTAGGCATCTATATTGACAGTACGTTATCTTGGAGTCTACAGATACAAGAAGTTAGCCATAAATTGTACGCGTCAGCTAGAGCTTTGCAGAGACTGCGAAATTTACTTCCAATTGCCACCAAAATCGCGCTTGCAAAAACCTTCTTCTTCCTATTCTCGACTATGCAGATGTCTGCTTCCTTGATCTTACAGAGGCACAACTAGATAAATTAGAGCGGTTCCAAAATTTCTGTATTCATTTCATTTATGGACTACGTAAGTATGATCACATTTCTGAGTTTCGGCAAAAGCTTCAGTGGCTTCCAATTCGCCTACGCCGGAATTTTCATACACTTGCGTTGTTGTATAACATTATATTTAGTCCAACGACTCCTTTTTATCTTAAAGAGCGATTTAATTACCTCCATGACACTCACGCAAGATCCTTGAGATCATTGGAGAATCTGAAATTAAAGATACCAACCCACTACACGGATTTCATGGGTAAATCTTTTACTGTAAAGGATACTTTACTATGGAATGCATTGCCCGTAACAATTATACAAGGTCAAACTTTATCTGCTTTTAAAAAAAAGTTGACCGATCACTACTTGTCGCTGTAATATTTATTTATTGTTTCTTTTAGGTACCTATTATGCAAGTCCCTGATATATATATAGATGTGTACGTATATGTATATGAATGTCTGCATATGTAGGTATTAGGTGTATATCTATGTGTGTAATGTGTATATATATATATATATATATATGTTTATGTCTCATATTATGTACTATTTATTGTTTTATATTGTTTTTATTTTACAGGTTATACAATTTATTATATAGTCGTAATAAAAAATAAGTAATAAATGACTTATAAATATTATTTACACTGATCTCCATTACCACCAGCAGTAAACTACCTACCATCTCTCTGTTCTACCATTTCCATCCCAAGGTTGCCTGGATATAAGCGATAAGGCCGCCCTTTGTACATTCTGTGTTATGTTAGTATTTAAGTTTTTGTATTTTGTTTTGTAATCGGTGTACAAATAAAGAGTTATCTATCTATCTATCTATCTATCTATCTATTATTATTGTGGGTCAAATCTATACAATAAGTGCTCCCAGTATCATGCAGTCTTGTGGTGGTCTCTTTGAATTTGTTTTTAATTATGTTTATAACAGGATCCCAGCTTGATGGTAATATCCAGCCATCCTCTCTATTGAAATTTTTGTGTTTTTTGATTTCAATAGCCTCGCGTATCATTCTAGTCAGGTATCGGTGTTCTTTTGCTAGGACTTGAGGTTTATCAAACCTAATGTTATGGCGGGCGCGGTCCTGGCTATGTTCACAGACTGCAGACTTAGTGTGACGGCGGTGCTTCACATCAGCTATGTGTTCTTTGACCCGAGTTCTTATGGATCTCTTTGTTTGCCCAATATAAGAGAGACTACAGTCACAGTCAAGTTTATAAACTCCTGCATCTTGTAGAGGGATCTGGCACTTGACAGGTGGTAAGAATCGACTTATCCTTTTGAGTGGCTTAAAATAAGTTTTTATGGAAGCCCGTTTCAGGATATAGCCAATCTTGTCAGTGACTCCTTTCACATAAGGTAATACTGCAGGGAGGCGCTCAACTGTGGGTGGTTTCACACGATCTCTGCGACGGGGGCGTGGAACTTGCAGCTTGTTTGCACGTAGAAGCTGCTTGACATGCTGCAGCTCCCCAACCAGGTTTTTTTATTTAGTTTTTTTTTTTTTTATTGCAAACAGTGGCAAACGAGCAAACAGTACACCTGATGATAAGTGTTGCGGCCGCTCATGGAACTTTACAAGGCCGCTGCCTACCGCGAAGAAAGTGAAGGGAGTGTGAATGCGTGCATTGAGGCTCGGTGATACTAAAGGCACCATCAAAACCCTCCGCACGCAAACACCCTCAGAAAGTTGGGCTTCCGGCTCTCTCGCTCACTGAACGAAGCGCAGTAACAAATTGCTACTACTCAGACGTCGATTTTCTTCGAGAGCATGGTACTGCCCCGGACGGACCGGCCCGCGGCTGTAGACAGATAACTGTCGACAGTGTGGTCCTACCGCTCCAAAAAGGTGCTCCTCATCACAGATTCCTCGTGCACTCTGCAACAAAGATTTAGACACGGTAGCTAACTGTGAAGGGGGATGATGAAACAACACAAATTTTCAATAGAGAGAATGGCTGGGTATTAGCATCAAGCTGGGATCCTGTTATAAACATAATTAAAAACAAATCCAAAGAGACCACCACAAGACTGCATGATACTGTGAGCACTTATTGTATAGATTTGACCCACAATAATAATAGTTAAAGATAATTTTATAAATCAAAAATCTTTTAGTAAGCCGCATCTAAAATTAAAAATCAATATTAATTTAGCATCGTGTCCCCTGAGTTTTCTTGCCGGATCTTTCTCAGTGTGGCCGCGTTCCGATCCGGTGGTAGTATATTAGTTTTGTTAGTTTTAATTCAACAAATTGTAACAATAATTGCTACAAATTTAATAATTAATAATTACTAACCATAAACAATATACTTTTTTCATATAGAATCATTTTCTTCTTACACTGGCAATAAATTTGTACTAAAATGTGGGTCACAATTTAATAAATTTATCTGGGGGCACGGCAGTGCCGCCGCCAAGTCGAGCAAAAAAAAAGTCAGGCAAAACGCAACAATGCCGTAACATACTTTTCTCGAAGCCATTCAGGCCATTTTCGACCCCCTATTACTTCGTTGTTAATAAAGCTAGAAAGCTGAATTTTTAGTAACCTAGCAGGCATTGTATACACATTGTGGATTTCAAATTTCATTCAATTTGAACCGATAGTTTAAGAATTATAACTAGTCAAAATTTCGTAATTTTGTCACTCACTGACTGAATGACCGATCATCAATATTAAAGTGGCACTTCTAGTAGACAGAAGCTTCAAATTTAGAATTCAATTAGTGTTTAGTATATAAGTGAAGGAAAAATTATGAAACATTATAATTTTCATCCAGTTTCCGAGATACACTAACTGCATAAATAACTTTGTAAACCCATATAAATATATAGGATTACAAAGTTACATTAGAAGTTAATGAAATGTAACTTTTAAAAAATAAGAATACATTTGTCGCTTCATTGCTTCTCTATGGGATTCATAACAACCGGATAAAGACTGAGCAGATGACGTAGTGGTTATGATACCAACGTACCGTGCTAGTGTCGCGGGTTCGAATCCCATGCAAGACAACACCTTGTACGATCCACAAATTGTTGTTCTGAGTCTGAATGTAATTTGTGTCGGTTAATTATATGTTCTTTACGTATGGTGACGAAGTAAGAATACAATTTACCACTCTCTATCTTGCCCGTGGATATCCTATAAGACGACTATGGGATATAATATGCACATATCATCTATGCAAGAGAAGGAAAACATGTCTGACCAGCATGGTATAGTGGGTCAAATTCCCTCCCATTGTGGAGGAGGCCCTAGCTCAACAGTGGGACATGTGAGGGCTTTTTTTTTTTATGGGTGGGCTATGGTAAGCGCACGCGCGGTCCTGTCCGTCCGGGGTGATGAAAGGACGGCGCGCGGGCCCATATCCCACCCGTACCCACGTCACCTCGTTGTTGGGCCGACCACCGGAGCAGATGTGACTTGTTATCAGTGGTCGGCCCGACGGAATACCCTTTCGGGTAACCTCTCACCTCTCGACGTACTGGGACGTCAGTCGCCATCGCGCGGTCAGCCTCTCTGCGGGTGACGGACATTTCCTCGGTCCGATCACCCGCGGCCTCGGCTAGGGCGGCATTAGGCGCAGATATTCGCGCCTGCGCCGCCCAAGTCGCCGGCGGCGGAACGTGTCGCCGAATAGGAGCTCTACTCGCACACGATCCGCCGCCTCCTTCCGTGAGATAACGGCCTCACAGAAGGCGGCGACCGCGTCTCAGTTCCTGACGCTGACGAGCATCTCCCTGGCGATGGTCGGCAGCGCCAGGTCGGCACCGATAACCATGCAGCACACTCTTCGAGCGTGTGCTGCGCCGTGTCCTCGTCGCAACTGCAGTGATGGCAGGACGGTGTGCTCTCCCTCCTGACAATCTTGTGCAGGTACTTCCCGAAGCAACCGTGCCCCGTCAGCACCTGCACCAGTCGGAAGGAAAGCACCCCGTGCGTCCGCTCCAACCACTCCATCAGCACCGGCCGGAGAGCCTCGACGGTCCTGACACCGTACCGAGGACTCTCCAGCCGGACTGCCCAACGGGCAAGGAACATATGAGGGCTGCGATAATGATGCGATGTTAAATTATATGTTTGTAAAGTCCGCCACAATATAAGGATTATTATTCCCTTAGAGCAAGGCGTTGTCATTTAAAAAAAAGATTCAACAGGAAGGAGAGTGAGAGACATAAGTAGGTCTATCTACAAAAAGAAATGAGATACCATCAAAAACAAGTCTTGTAAAAAAAAGCCAAGCCTCGCAACTTGAGTTCTTCTACCATAAAAAGTTGTGAGGTCTATGTTATGGTATACCAATTCGGTTAACTCATTGAGTCCCTGCTTAAGGGACCTTTCTTCTTAAGTTATTAAGTAAATAGCAAACCTAACAACTTCTTATAGTGACTATATCAATATTAAAGATCTTTTATGTTTTAAATAAATAGATTGACTTGCAATGGCAAATTGGCAATTGCACTATATTTAGTACAATTTAATATAATTTGTATTACTTGTTAGGTGTGTTTTCATGCGATTGCCAAGTCATTCTGTTTATTTAAAACATAAAAGAACTTTAATATTGATATAATCACTATAAGAAGTTGTTAGGTTTGCTATTTACTTAATAACTTAAGAAGAAAGGTCCCTTAATTAGGGACTGAATGAATTAACCGACTTGGTATACCATAACATAGACCTCACAACTTTTTATGGTAGAAGAATTCAGTTGCGAGGCTTGGCTTTTTTTTACAAGTCTTGTTTTTGATGGTATAACTAATTTTCTGTATCGGGTAGATAATTATAAATGTCTGTAATAACGATTACTTGTTGGACGTGAGTCACCTTAGTCCGCCCGTGACCATGAATGCTGCAAAGTGTTCGAAACGTCGGGCAATCATAAATCAAATACAAACGCGATATAATCCGTAAAAGTAGTTTTATTTACAATGTGTAGTGCTCGCGTAAACATTAGATATCACTATGAGAATATAATTCACCTCTCCTATCTTACCAGTGGATATCGTAAAAGACGACTAAGGGATACAGTAAGTATACAACATCAATGTAAGACATGGAATTTTGGAAACAAAACTCTATCGACCCACGTTTTAGATACAACTGTATTACTAATAGAAATCTATCTATATATATAAAAGAGAAAGTGTGTGGGTATGTCCATATAGACTCCGAAACGGCTGGACCGATCTCAATGAAACTTTCAGGGAATCTCCAGATTGACCTGGCGAGTAATCCCGTAAAGTTTGGTGACGAGCGGAGCACTCCTCTTTTTGAACTGTCAAATGATGTAAGTTTATTGTTTAAATAAAATAAAGCTAAATCTAGCCCGGCGAAGCGGGTTGGGTACGCTAGTCTATACCAATAAATAAAATTGGAGTGTCTGTTTGTAATGTCAAAATAATAGGCTTTTTTCATGCTCACACGGTTATTTGCACGACACCTATGCCTAAAATAGCAATTAAAAAAATTTTGTCTGTCTGTCTGTCTGTTTGTTCCGGGTAATCTTCAAAACGGCTGGACTGATTTCAAAAAATTTTTCACTAATGGAAAGCTATAATATCAGGGCGTAAACTAGGCTATATTTTATCCCAGTATTCCCACGGTAACGGGAACTACGCGGGTAAAACGACTATAACATAACCGAAGCGAAGCGAGGGCGGGTTGCTAGTATAAAATAAAATTGGATGTATTAACGAATGAATATGGGTTTTGAATACTGATGTTTTCAAGCTCTGTTGCTGTAGTAACTTTTCTAACGACAGCCCTAACATCTAATTCCAGTAGCAAATCTGCTAATTCATGAGTAGTGACTAGGTATATATTTATGGTGATATTTTTTTGCGAAATATTGAAAAGAGAAATAACTGTAACATTATCAGTTAATTTACGGAAAACGTTCAGCAAATATTAACGTTATTCTACCGTAAAGCTTTTGATGTGTATTTGTTTGTCCTCCTGTGCATATGTATGATCGAATATTTATTTTGTGATGAATTTTATTTGTACTTTGGCTGTTACATTTTGTTTGGTTGAAATTTTGGCTTTTTAAATCCTTTGTAAATTAGATTTTGTAATCAGTATGTTAATTTTTATCTTGATTTTTCTAACACAAAATTCGTGTGTAGAGCTCAATGAATGGATTTTTTTTATTTCTTCATATTCGCCTTAATTTTAAAAGATTACAAAGAAATTTTAATTGATTACAAAGAAATAATATGACATAACATGACAGAAGAGAAGGGTGTCTCAATCCAAAACATCATAAAAATATATTTTTACGAGAAATATCCTTTTTTGAGAAAACAAACTCCGAATGGAACCAAGTTAATTCGTTTGGTCAACATTGGCTAATTATCAACCCATTTTTATTTAAATTCTTCAACTAGTACTTGACAATGTACATTTATAGATTATAGACAATATACACTACAATATACATGACGGCGTCAGCGATGGCCGAGCGATAGAGTCTGCGTTCTCACCGCTCAGTGGTACTGAGCTCCATTTTTATGATAGCAGACAAATAAAACGTCAAAGTCCAATTAAATAAACTGACTTGTATTCTTACACTGATTTAAATTTAAAATAACAACGTGGCTAACTGACAGTTTCGCTTTGGAGAAGTGTCTTGGTTGACTTGCCGACTACGAATGAATATCACACAAACCCCACTCTCCAATACGACTCCGTCCGCGTGCCGCCATTACAATATAGTATCTAGTGGCGCCACCGTGTTTGCCAGTCATTGATAGTACTACATTAGTAATAAGTTGTTTAATTGACTATACGATATCGTATTCCACGACATACATATATAGATCATATATAGATTGAGAAAATAATATTTTATATTAAATTTAACTAACAAACGAAGCTACTGGCGCAGCTGGTTAGGAAATATTTGGTCTCAAAGATTCTTAACTTCTGCTATAATATTTTTCTCTCTATCAGCGTGGCTAATAGAGTTTTACTTTATTAAATGAGTCAATACTACGCTTAAATAAATTACCTAAGTAATAGCACGCGAGTCAAATCAACCTACACAATTTGATCAATCATTTCTACGTAAAATTTCTTGATTGGCCTTTTGTAGCGATGCTCCTTTTGAATGAGTATATTATTTAATAAAACGGAACGCGAGTATGAAGTCTTTGTATACAGGAATTTCATCTTTGTCTTTTTTTATCATAAGGGTAGTCAATTTTTTTATGGATTTATTGATAAGGAAAGAAAAGATTTTGTAATATTTTAGTAGCTTTATTTTCACTTGCAGTTATTTTATCAGTTTTTATTCTTAGTCCTATTTCACTAAACCAATGAAAAGGACGGGATATTTGATTATATTTTAACTTTATCATATTTATTATCTTTCATGGAGTATATTAGAAATTATTATCATGTCAGCTCATACATGTTCTACTGCTGGGTTCAAACCTCCTCCACAATGGGAGGGAAATGGACTCTTCTATATGCTAGTCAGACAGGTTGATATAGAGTTTTATTTAGAGTTTTCCTTCTCTTGTATAAATGTTGTATGCGTATTATATCCCTATCTTTTGACGACATCTACGGGCAGGATAAGAAGTGGTAAATTGTATTCTTATTCCGTCACCACACGGAGAAATTATTAAATTTACCTAAATTATTGTCTTAGTATATTTCAATAACCCTTGTGGTAAGTAAGAATACAAAGGAGAGTAAAATCTCTGTAAGAAAAGGAACTCTCGCAACATAACTCTATACTGTCTAACCAATGTGATGGTAAGTAAATTCTCCTCTCATTCTGGAGTAGGCTCGGGTCAAGCAGCAAAACTTATAAGAGCTAAGGTGATCATGAAATATTTTTGTTCCACTTGATAGAAAGTTTTTCACTCATGGAAAGATACATTTTTTAGCGAGTAACATAGGCTATATATTATCCTGGTATTCCCACGAAAACGGGGACAATGTGGACAAAACCAAACAACGCGGACAAAACCACGGGATTTGACTAATTTTAAAAATTCTTTCATCAATAGAAAGCTACATTCATCATTATTCATTCATCATAAAAGCTACATTATCAGTGACAAATATAGATTATATGTATTTTATTCTTGTATTGCCAAGATAACGTCAACTACGCGGGTGAAACTGCGGGTATTTGTTAATAATTAACAATTTTTTCTATCCATGTGTAGCTCATACATATCTCACTACTGACCTCGAGCCTACTCCTCCAATAGGAGGGTAACTAACCTTACTATACCATACTGGTCAGATAGTTTAGATACCCTATAGTTTTATTTCGAGTTTTTCTTCTCTTATATAGAAGTTATATGCATATCGTGTCCTTTAGTCATCTTTTACGACACCAAGGGGTATAATAGAGGATGGAGAATTTTTTAAATTAATTTTTGTATCTATGTAACTTTAAATTTGTGTTTAGTGTCTAGATAAATCAATCGTCTAGATAATCATGAAATTAAGAGTCATAAGGATTTACAATCTAACAAACAAAATTTACTCCTTAGTCGTTGTGATCAAAGGAATACGATTACAAGCCGAAACTATCAGGCAAAGTAGATAAAACTGGCGGATATTTGAGTTCTATCTCAAGTTGCCAAACTTAACTTACGAACGTAAAATATTTTGTGTCAATACTATCCTTTTTTTTTTTTTTTTTGGGCGTGCTACACTGCGTCGTCACTTGTGGCCACCACTCGAAAAATATTCTTCCTCAGCGATGTGGCCTGCCCATTGTCACTTTAGCGTGCTAATTCTTCGTGCTATGTCGGTTACACCCGTTCTTCTGTGGATTTTCGTACTTCATGATTTGTATACTTTAGTTTAATATTAAATTCGATACATTATGTATCGCTTTTCTTCTGGTGACGAAGAGGAAAATACAATTCATCACAGTCTCTCTTGACTGTGGGTGTTACAGAAAAGGATTGAAGGATATAATGTGCATATAGCACCTATGCAAGAGAAGAACTCGAAATAAATTCCTTCATTTCAAGTTTGCCTTCTCTTACACAGATCTTATGTACATATTATATCCCATAGTCGTGTTTTACGACATCCACGGGCAAGATAGGGAGTGATAAATTGTATTCTTACGCCATCATCACACGTTATAAATCCCTATACTAACCTATCTCACCAGCTTGATATAGTGGGTATTAAATTTTTCTACTGTAGTGGAAGAGACCCGAGTGAGTTTATTATCAGGTAGCTGTTTATATAACGAGTAACTAGACTATATTTCATCCCGATATTCCCATGGAAATGGGAATTACGCGGCTGTAATCGCGTGAATTTGCTAGTACTTCTATAAAAACGTATCGAATATTCGCTTAAACGTCAGAAATCTTTAATATCTACAGAAGTTATTTTTAGATCGCCCGTTTATATAAAAAAAAAACTGTAATTTATGTATACCTAATATCGCATAATCAATAAATCCTTCATGAAGGCGGGACGAGCAGGCATGAAGGTGTATTATAAGAATTAGTACAGCGAAACTTTTTAATCTTGAAAGGCCTTCCAAGTAATATTATTCTAACTAATATTATAAATGCGAAAGTAAATTTGTTTTTTACTTGATTCTGCTAGATGTGGAGCCATTTTATAAATTCTTTTACTAATAGAAAGCTACATTATCAGCGAGTAACGTATGTAGTTTTTTTAATCCCTATATTCCCACGCTTACGGAACTGACGTGGGAAACCGCGGGCATTTGACCGATGTTAAAAATTCTTTCATTAATTGAAGGCTATATTATTAGCGAGTAACGTATGTAGGCAAGCTTTTTTTGTCCTAATGTGCCACAGGAATAGGAACGCGAGGCTTTGAGCCATTTTAGAAATACTATCACCAGCTGAAAGTAGCACTGGTCATTTTTATCCCGCTATTTCCACGGGTAAACGGGTGAAACCGCGATTAATTTAACGGTATTTAAAAGTGCTTTCCTAATGGAAAGCTACATTCAGCGAGTAACTTTATCATATTTTATCTCGGTATTCCTACAAGAACGGGAACTATGTAGGCGAAAGTAATATTATAAATGTGAAAGTTTGCAAATATGTTTGGATGTTTGTTACTCAATCACGGGTAAACCGTTAAAAAGGTTTGATTGAAAATTGACACATAGAGTATTTCGATTCGATATTATGACAAGTTTGCACTGTTTTATCTCGAATCTTCTCAGCTTGCAGTCGCGTTCCGATTCAGCAGTAGGATGTTAGATAAATTTCAAAAAAAGGAACACAATCAGTATATAAGTGGCGCTACAGGACTTAACATAATAAATTACTTGATTTCATTTGAATAATCTCATCTCGTCTCTGTACCAGAGGTATTGTACCACCAAAGCATTTATACCCTATGGAAAATAACAGTAAAACATATGATCAAAATTATTTAGCATGGAAACATCGGTTTTACTTGGAGTCACCTATTCAGTTAAGGTTATGGACAGAATTAATTAAACTCCCAAATTCATTTCATATCACATTTGCTTAGTTATAAATTAATGTCAATTAAAATATATAATTATTAATGTGCTTGCTCGTATTTTTATGCTGTATGGTAGCAGTAGAGAATACTTGGGCCACGCCTTGTTACCAAGACTGGGCCATACTTTATCCTATTTAATCAAAGGAATAGCGAACAATGTGAAATATCTTTTGAAAGATACTGTATCGAATATGGCGGTGGTTTAACTGACGGTTGGAATGCTAATATGAGGTATTAGAATTGAACTACAACACCCAGCACGTGACATCGGAAACGCCTGAATATTTTCGGGGAATGAAGAGACAAAGGAAGGAGAAAATCTTGGCTCAAGTCGGCATGACTTATAAATGACCAATGCTGGGTAACCCTATCTTGGGCCAAGTCTAGGTTGCCGTTAGTTGGCCAAATTTAGGCACACCAGTCTTGGCCCAGGCTTGTTTAAATATAGAGATGGCCAAGGCTAGGTAAACTTATCTTGCGCCAATTCTGGCTTGCCGTTAGTTGGCCGAGTTTAGGCTCACAAGTTTTGGCCCAGACTTGTTTAAACATTGAAATGGCCAAGGCTAGGTAAACTTATCTTGGGCCACGTCTGGGATGCCGTTAGTTGGCCCAGTTCAGGCTCACCAGTTTTGGCCCAGGCTTGTTTAAAAATTGAGATGGCCAAGGCTAGGTAAACTTATCTTGGGCCAAGTCTGGATTGTCGTTAGTTGGCCGAGTTCAGACTCACCAGTCTTGGCCCAGGCTTGTTTAAACATTGAGATGGCCAAGGCTAGATAACCCTACCATGGGCCTAGCTTGGTTAATCATTGGAATGGCCGAGAATATCTACCCTGTCGTGGCCCAGCGTGGGCCTAGATAGGTTTGCCACAGCTAGGTTCTCTGCGTTGGTACGAGTATGGCCCTATCGTTCAACTTCGGGGCTGCTTGTATGGGATATCTTCACTTTTTTCACGGGAGGCAGCGGTCTAGCAAAGGTCCTTAAGTTACAGGAACATTTACCAGCAGGTGTGCTGTTTGTTTGTTTGCCACTAATAGCAATAAAAAAGGAATAAATATAAAAATGTAACATTTTAGTGTCTAACATAATTTTTACAATAAGAATAAACAAGAAAATATCAAATGAAATCAAATCATTTACTCAGCATAGGCCCCTTAAGGGCACTTACATATTATCCAATTTATACATCGTTTGAATACCATACAATAATCTACCACCGGATCGAAACGCGGCCACAAGCTGAGAAGAGCCGGCAAGAAACTCAACGGGCTTTAACTTTTTTTCCATATTTTGAATAAAATTACACGTATACAACACATAGTATTAGCTTCAGATGATGTGATGCCCTTCGAGATAAGTAAGTATATACATTTTTTTTATTTAAATAAAAGAAGAAAGTTCAAATAAAAGAAGAAAAAAAGAAAGAAGAAAATGGTTGAACCAGATCCCACAAGCAGCACCCGATCACGAGTTAACTACTAGATCAGCTATCATTCCCCTCAATCACATTGGAGGGAACGGAGTGACCCACCCCACGTAGCTACCGCAAGCAGAACCTTGTTCAGTGAGCATGACCAAACCATAAACTGCGAACTATAATAGGTATGCTAAAAACACCAAAACCTAAATTCGTCAGGCAAAATACGCTACGCTGTACAAATACAAGACTCACAACGAGAAAAAAACACAGCGTATTCTTACAAGAAACAGCGCCATAAAGCTGTGACTATTGCAATAACATAATTACAATAACATAATTACAATAACAAAATTGCTGAAAGAACAGCTGCTCATAACCATTCTGTATTATCCTCTAAATATAATCCTCGGTAGCCTTTTTAAACTTATTCATTGGCATGTCTTGGACATTTTTAGGTAGTTTATTATAAAATTTTATACATTGCCCCATGAAGGACTTACTATCTCCCTGAAGACGAGTAGTATGGATAACAAAATTATCCTTATTCCTAGTGTTTAGATAATTAATATCACTGTAATCTTCAAATTTTTGTCACATTTATTAGGTTTTCGAATATGAACTAAGACACAACACTCAGAATGTTTATTTCTCTGAATTTCTCTCTAAATGAAACTGTTAGGCTCAGATTATAAATAGCGTGGATAATCCGTTTATGGAAAATAAAGATGCTATTCAAATCCGCATAAGATATAAGACTGTGAAAATTAGCGAAATAAACTATTCTAACCGTCCCAATATCAGTTAACATTCGAATTTTTTTAACAGCCGCTGATATAATGACATTTTGGCGCTGTCATGATAAAGATCAATGAGGAAGTTAATATTCCTAGAATATCTAAAGGTAGGTTTAAAAAAACAGTACACCATATCACACAGGTAGCTACAAAACAAAATTAACCTGAATACTACAATTTCGATTAATATTCATAAAGGGTCTCATCCCTTAGACCCACATCCCGGCATAAGACTTCCGTTTATCAAGGTACCTTTCTCACATACATAAGAAATGTTACCACGTAAAAGAATTCACACTATATAAAATCCTCAACATTTCAGCTTCTATGCGTCCCACAGTTGAGCTTTAAGCGCATGCAAACGCTGTTAAGACAGTAATTCATCATTTATTATTTTAGCTTATAAAAATCCCACTGTTGGGCTCGAGCCTCCTCCACAGTAAGAAAAAAATTTACCTCCTATATCACGCTGGTCAGACGTGTTGGTATAGGGTTTCCTTTTATTTTTCTTTTCTTGCATAGATATATGCATATTTTATACTTAAGTCGTTTTTACGACACTCCCGGGCAAGAGAGGAACTCCGTCACCACGTGGAAAGGACAGTAATTGTAGTATTTTATTTCACTTTATAATAATCATTACAGTATATTTTCTACAACCATTTTTCTCACGTATGCACAGGATCTGAAATGAATCACGTGCTGCTGTTTGCGGAAAGCCGAAATATGTCGTTTATTAAACGAAGTTAAAGAAGAGTACTTTCCTTAGGGTTGACAGCGGCCTAGCTGCGCCCCTGATATTGCAAAGGTCTTTGAGCAGCAGTATCATTTATTATCAGCTTAAATGTTCACCTGTTTGCCAACATAAGCAATAAAAATAGTTTTCTTTATCTTACAATATTATTGTATGCATAACTAGCAAACCGTCCTCGCTTCGCTCCGGTTTCAGTTGCCTTACCCCGTAGTTTCCGTTTCCGTGGTAATACCGGGATAAAATATAGCCCATGTTACTCAGGGTGAATGTAGCTTTCCAACGGTGAAAGAATTATTGAAATCGCCACAGTAGTTTTTGAGTTTATTTATTACAAACATACACACACAATTTTTTTTTTTTTTTCCTCTTTATATTATTAATGTAGATGTAGAAATACTTGTTAGTAGTCTTTTACGATACAAACGAGTGTTGAATTGTATTTTTACTCTGTCACTGCACATAAATTATGTATAACCTTATTTTATTTTCCCCGCAGGAGTTGAAAAATTCATTGAGTGTGATACCGTAGACAGGTATGCAACAGCATTGTCATGGGCAACTCATTACAACAATTAAATTGCTGACTGTCATCATCATCGTCATCATCGCAGCCCACATACGTCCCACTGTTGGGCTCGGGCCTCCTCCACAATGGGAGGGAATTCAACCTACTATACGGTGCTGGTCAGACATGTTGGTATAGGGTTTCATTTCGAGTTTTCCTTCTCTTGCACAGATCTTATATACATATTATATCCCTTAGTCGTCTTTTACGACATCCACGAGTAAGATAGGAAGTGGTGAATTGTATTCTTAATCCGTCACCACAGGGAATTGTTTTGCTGACTGTAAAGCTGGGCAATTATTACATTACGTTTCCTTGGATCTACTCATTCTTCCATTGATCATTCTGATAGTTCTTTAGACACAAGTGATATTATTATAATGATATTATATATTTTTAATCGAATTTTTAACATAATTTTTTATTATATAAAATTTCAGTGATTGATCATAAATTTTTATGAGCGGTGTTTTAAACAACCAATTCCGAGGAACATCGGAAATGTTTATTGCATTTTTTGTTGGAGTAATGTATTCTTGAAGCTTATAGCAATTTAAAGCAGAGACGTCCTTTGATATGAAACCTTTGAGAAATATTGGTAAAGTATTTTCGATTTCTCTTGACTCTATTACTGGAAAGTAATTGGGTACGTCTCGTTTTAAAACATAATAGGAAAATAATTTACAATCGATATCATTCAAAGTTATATTTTATGAATAAATTAAATATGATTTTATATTATAATGCTCAAAAAGTAGAATTGATATATCTTTTTAAATAGCTTTCATAGTCCAACAAAGTCTTGCAGTCAAAACTATTGATAGCGCTTACACTCAAATTATAGATTTTTGTTCACCTCATTTAGTATTATTTCTAAAGCGATACCATCTTTACTATAATTGATAGTATTATTTACGTATAATATAACTAAAATTTCATGTGGTGATGGAGTAGCCCTACAATATCTTTAAATATACATTTTCTTTTTCTGTATTTTCAGAAACTCGGCAACGGTATCAATGAATTTAGTAGGTATACTAGAGGTTTCGGGGCCAAAAAATCGATCTAGCTAGGCTTTATCTATAGAAGATGTTGTCTTGTCGGTGTTTTAAGCTAATCAATTAAAAGACAGAACATGATATTAGAATAGGAATGTAAATGTAGCCGTCGCTGTCAATAATGACAATAGCTTAGTTGGGCAGTTGTCCAGTTGCATTTAAACAACGTGAGATCGAATCTTAGTATTATTATTATTCTATTTTTTAATATTATATTTGATATTTTTTTATTATTGCATAATTTTATTTTTTTTTTTTGATTAATATATACATATCTAAATATGTTCGTTAAAAATCGGTCATCCAGATATTTTTTATTACGTCAACAAACTATAGTTATTGATAAAATATTCATTTTTTTAAACACCTTTATGATCCAATGTGAGGTGCAAGTATTTTTCACTTCAGGAGGAAAAAATGTCGGCTGTAAAACGCTGGTCAGACCAGTTTGAACTTGCGGAGCACACGCCCCCGGTCATGGCTTCGCCGGACAGCGACCGGGAGGCCGACGATGAAAGTGCTCCGCCCATCACGGAGCCGGAAATGGGGGCGGCGGTGGCGCGTATGCGAGTGAAATCCACCGCCCCCGGGCCCGACGGTATTCCGAACCGTGTGCTGGCCCTGGTCCTCGAACACCTGGAACCACGCCTCAGGGGACTGTTCGACGCTTGTTTGTCGTCCGGACAGTTCCCTGGGTGCTGGAAAGAGGGGAGGCTGGTTCTCCTGCCGAAGCCGGGACGGTCTCCCGAGTCGGCCTCGGCCTACAGGCCCATCGTGCTGCTCGATGATGCGGGCAAGCTGCTGGAGAGGGTGTTGGCTGCCCGCATCGAGCGGCACCTCGTCGGGGACGGGCCCGATTTGTCGGACGCCCAGTTTGGTTTTCGGAGAGGGCGTTCGACGATCGCGGCCCTGCTGCGCCTGAAGGCCGTGGTAGCGGAGGCCGTCACCGGCGGAGGAGTCCTGTTGGCGGTGTCCCTGGACATCGCCAACGCCTTCAACAGTCTGCCATTCAGCTGCATCAGGGAGGGGCTGAGGTATCACGGGGTGCCCGTGTACCTCAGGCGGCTGGTGGCAGACTACTTGGAGGGGCGCAGCGTCCTCTACGTTGACCGAGTAGGGGACGTTGTGCGAACGCCCATGACGTGCGGTGTCCCGCAGGGGTCGGTTCTGGGTCCGACCCTGTGGAACATCGGCTACGACTGGGCGTTGAGAGGAAGCCTCCCACCCGGGCTGGGCGTAATTTGCTACGCCGACGATACACTCGTCACAGCCCGGGGTGGGACGCTAGAGGAGGCGGCACGCCTGGCAACTCTCGGCACCGAGGAGATTGTCAGGCGGATCGAAGCGCTGGGGTTGAGGGTAGCCCTGGAAAAGACGGAGGCCCTTCTGTTTCATGGCCTCCGTACCGCCGGGCCTCCCGCCGGCGCTTCGATCATCGTGAAGTCGGTCACCATCAGCATCCAGGCCCACATGAAGTACTTGGGCCTGGTGCTCGACGGGCATTTTTGGTTCCGGGAGCATCTCCATCGACTAGTTCCCCGGCTTGTCGGCGCGGCGTCCGCCCTTTCGCGGCTGATGCCGAATGTGGGCGGACCCAGTGCTACGTGCCGACAGCTGTACGTGGGGGTGATCCGGTCGATGGCCCTGTACGGCGCACCGGTGTGGGCGGGGTCCCTGACCGTCCGTCTTAGGGCCCTCCTGTGGCGACCACAGAGGGTCATGGCGATCAGGGCCGTACGCGGTTACCGCACGGTGGCGACGGAGGCAGCGTGCCTCCTGGCCGGAACCCCCCCGTGGGACCTGGAGGCGGAGATGCTCGCCGACATTTATCGGCGGGTGTCGGAGAAGCGCGCCCGCGGCGGCATGGTCTCCATCACAGAGATCACCGCCTGGCGGGTCGACGCCCGCCGAGAAGTCATTGCCCGTTGGGCAGTCCGGCTGGAGAGTCCTCGGTATGGTGTTAGGACCGTCGAGGCCCTCCAGCCGGTGCTGATGGAGTGGTTGGAGCGGACGCACGGGGTGCTTTCCTTCCGACTGGTGCAGGTGCTGACGGGGCACGGTTGCTTCGGGAAGTACCTGCACAAGATTGTCAGGAGGGAGAGCACACCGTCCTGCCACCACTGCAGTTGCGACGAGGACACGGCGCAGCACACGCTCGAGGAGTGTGCTGCATGGGAGGAGGATCGCCGTGAACTCGTCGCAATTATCGGTGCCGACCTGGCGCTGCCGACCATCGCCAGGGAGATGCTCGTCAGCGTCAGGAACTGGGACGCGGTCGCCGCCTTCTGTGAGGCCGTTATCTCACGGAAGGAGGCGGCGGATCGTGTGCGAGTAGAGCTTCTATTCGGCGACACGTTCCGCCGCCGGCGACTCGGGCGGCGCAGGCGCGAGTATCTGCGCCTAATGCCGCCCTAGCCGAGGCCGCGGGTGATCGGACCGGGGAATTGTCCATCACCCGCAGAGAGGCTAACCGCGCGACGGCGACCGACGTCCCAGGTCGAGAGGTTACCCGAAAGGGTATTCCGTCGGGCCGACCACTGACGACAAGTGACATCTGCTCCGGTGGTCGGCCCAACAACGAGGTGACGTGGGTACGGGTGGGTTATGGGCCCGCGCGCCGTCCTTTCATCGCCCCGGACGGACAGGACCGCGCGTGCGCTTACCATAGCCCACCCAAAAAAAAAAAAAAAAAAAAAAAAAAAAAAAAAAAAAAAAAAAAGACCAGTTTGAACTTGATTTTAATTCGAGCTTTTACACTATTGGTATGCATCAAAATGTGAAATTTATTTTCACATGGCAAAAAGAGTAATAAATCTAGACGAATAAAGTCTTATTCACTTTTAACTTTGGGATAGACGAATTAGAACCGGACAGGAAAACCGACTGTGATAAATTATTATATTTTTTACAATGATAATTCATATGACCCAAAGGATGAAGGATGACCCAAAATGATTTTTGCTTTCGGACAAATGGAATATATATAAGGTAAATATGAAACCCAACTTACAATAAGGTCATCATAATTGAAAGGGGATTTGCGTAGTTATATTTACTTAATTATACTATTGCATAAATGGTGGTGTTTGTTGTACGAACATCTCTTACCAAGTGTAGTGGGTTCGATCCCTGCTAAGAGCAACTCTTTATATAATTCAGAAATTATTGCTTTAAGTTTGTGTGTATATCTGTGTGGTGACAGATTAAGAATTCACCACTTCTGATCTTGCACATGGATGTCGTAAAATACAACTAAGAGATATAATACGCATATAACATCTATGAAAGAGAAGGAAAACTCAACACAAAATCCTACACCAATCTGTCCGACTAGCGGGGCATAGTAGATCTATTTCCCTCTTTTATCGGGAAGCCTCGAGCCCAGCAGTAAGGCGTACACGTATTTGAGTCGAGAAGATGATGATAGTGTAATTTTTGTCCGTTAATTATATGTTCCACACTTTCGCAGAAAATCAACGCCCGAGTAGTAGCAATTTATTAGTGCACTTCGTTCGGTGAGCGAGATAGCTAATTTGTTATTTCACTTCGTTCAGTTACTGAACCACATTGCGCGCATTTACTTATACTCTGTTTCGCGGTAGGCAGTGGCCTAACAAAGGTTTATGAGCGACAGTAACACTTATAATCAGATGTGCCGTTTGCTCGTTTGCCATTGACAGCAATAAAAAAAACTTTGTGAAGTAAACAAATTAATAATTACATATTATTTAGTGTTGGTTCTTTAAAAAATAATCAATTCTCATTGTAAACTAGCCAATTTCAACTTCTTTGCACTACTCAGGACCGTAATCTCCGTTCCTCCAAAAATCTTCTTCTTCACTGTCCTTCTCACTCCTCCAGTCTGGTACATTCTTCCTTTTATATCCAGGCCATTCTTCTCTGGAATGCGCTACCATTAGAGATCAAAATGGCCGCTAGTCATGATAGTTTTAAGGCTATGGTCAAATGCCTATACCTAGGCCTTCTGACGGAATGAACTCATCATTAAGGCATCACCTCTGCTGTTTATAAAACTTATATGTATGTATATGTGTATTTATGTGTGTATGTATGTATGTATATATGTATGTGTATGTATATATATATATATATATATATATATATATATATATATATATATATATATATATGTATTGTTTGCTTGTATTAGATATAAGATTAAATAGATTTGCCACATTTATATAACCAAATTTCAGAAATTATTGCTCACATTGCATTGCACCTGCCTAATTTATTTCTGCTCCACCCTAGGTCGACTGGCAGAAAATGCCTAAGGCATTAAGTCCGCCTTGTACCTTTTTTGTGTGCAAAAGTTTTAAATAAAAATAAACAAATAAATTTACTCTCACTGGTCGACTTAATTTACACCTTTCTTTAACAGACACACACTTTTCCTTAACAACATTGAAAAATTATTGGAAACTGTTTTATGACCAGCCCTCTGCTAAACAACAATCCTCCTTTTGATCATACGGTATCATATGGAGTTTCTCCAGCTCTAAATAAAACTTTTAGTCATCTTTTACGACAACCACGAACAATTTAAGGGTTGGTAGTATTCGAAACCGCTATCACACAGCAATGGTGACTGAATTCTTGTTGACTGAATTTTTCTTTTAGGTTCCTCATGGGTTGTAAACAATTGCATAATTTTATGAATTAAATTATTATCACAGAATTATTATTATTTTGTACAAAGAAGAAGTTAATTAAAAATTACAATTGTTTCGATAAATTAACATTTGTTTTCCGTGTGGTGACGGAGTAAAAATACAATTCACCACTCCCTATCTTGCCCGTGGATGTCGTAAAAGACCACTAAGAGAAGGAAAACTCGAAATGAAAACCCTATACCAACATGTCTGACCAGCATGGTTTAGTCTCGTTAATTCATATATTTATTTACTTAAATTATACAGATTAAATATAAGTAATAATGTCACACGCTGAATGCTTAGGCCGATCGTGCCTCTCTATCGTTTGTACCGCGCTCTCGCTTGCACACTCGGCTCAAGCGGAACGTGACCATGAGTCATGCTTTTTTGTGCGTCCAGCCGGCGTCCATCGATATATAAGACATTATCACGTGAAAAAAGTATTGATCAGGATCATCTCAACTCATACACGTCCCACTGCTGGACTCGAGCCTCCCCCTAATAGAGGGAACATTTACCTTACTATACCATGCTCGTCAGTTAGATTAGTATATGGTTTTGTTTCGAGTTTTCCTTCTCACATACATCTTATATGCTTACTATATCCGTTACGTCGTCTTTTATGACATCCATAGGTGTGATAAGGAGTATCACAAGAAGAGAGTCATCACACGAATCATGACATAAGATAAAGACAAATAAATCCACAAATGATTTTATTAACTTGTTTATTTTTATAGTTAACACGTTTTCTCCTATCGACAATCTCCAATGACATAGTTTTATATAGTCCAATACTTAAAACAATCACGATGCCTTAAATAATTAATATTGCAAATAACTAAATATATCTTTTTAATTTGTTATCGACGTGATAAGAATTTTAGAAAACCTATTTTAAATTTCATCATATTTATTATTATGAAATCTCATCACAATAGAAGTTTTTATCGTAATTTATAATTTAGTATTCCAATAATCAGGCACATTATGGATATTCGTAATATTGAGACTTTAAAAAGAAATTTATGTAAAATGTTACGGTTTTGAAGATATTATTTTGATTTTCGAATTTATACTTCTTTTGATGTTAAACGATGCGCGCGGACATCGTCATGAAAAACCGACACCCTGTTAGCTAGTCAACGTGTGCTGGTCGGCCCAACGACGAAGGCGACGTGGTGTTCGGGTGGGTTGCGTGTGTGCGTGCTTACGCCCCTCTGTCGCCCCGGACAGAGAGGTGCGAGGAGCGCGACGACCGCAAACCAACCCCAAAAAAAAAAAGCTAGTCAACGTGTTTTACCATGCGCGCGTACACCGTTGCAAATATGAACTAGATAATGCGTTATAATATATCTTTCAATGTATTAAATACCTTTGTTTCTATAATTAGCGTTGTTTTTTCTACAAACAAAGGACGCAAAGGATTAAATTTTTAGATTTATAGAAATACATTTTTATCTTGTTACGTCAATGAAGTATAACTTTTTATTTGCATACATAAGTACACACACAAACTTTTTTTAAGCAAATATAGGATAGAGGATTAAAAAAAAGGAAATTTTAGGCTTTATATATTACGAAATATGCTGCTAAAGCTACAACTCGCCTTATAAATTTAGCTGTATTCATAGACTGCACAGATAACGTAGTGATTGGAATGCGGAACTGCCGTGCCGGGTGTCACTGGTTAGATGCCTGCGCAATATCTTGCTTTATGCGGTACCTAAGTGTGTGCTCAGTATATAGGTGTCCGGCTGTTAATTATTTTTGGAGGCTGTCGCACACAATACAACATTTAGTTTCTTGGTGCAAGGTATTATCTAAAACAAAATCAATGTGCACCTAAAATTTATTATCCGCAATCGTTAGAGATTGCCTTTCAATAATAATTATCTTTCAAACGATTATTGACTTAGCTCGGTACTCTAGTAGACTGATGAATTTTCTATATTTACTTATATCAGACATTTGAAGCTTAAAGTTCACTGTTTGTGAGCAATAACAAATTAAAAAGATAGTTTAATTAGAATGTTACACATCATCTATATACAATATTTACACACATAATTAAATAATGCAACTTATAAATAGTTTCACCATTATCTAAAGAAAACTTTTTGCTTCACTATATTCATAAAAAATTTAAACTGCAGTTGAATTTTCAGTAATACTGTACTGAAAGTAATTTGGTGAATTATAAAAAAGAAACGCTTGTTAAAATACAAAATTTTGTGTAATTTCACATTCTTATTCCTAGGCCGTATTAGAGTACTCCAGGCCGTATTAGAATACTCTAAAACGGCCATGTAGAATCACCATTGACCTCTAAATCTGACGTATTAAATGCCAAGTGTATTACCCGTCTACGTAACAGTATAGCAGATTTCATACTTGTTGATAATTTTAAACCCAAATATTTAATATACAGTGGAACCTTGTTATAAAAAAAAACTCAAGGGAATTAGAAAATATTCATTATACCAAGTAAGTCGTTAAATTGAGTTACGTTATATAGAGGTTAGGCAGGTCTCAGATTCGTTCTAACAAGGTAAAACTTAACCTAAACTTAAAGTTCCCAGCCACTTGTACTACGTTATGCTTACGTTGCTTGTTCTTACGATGAAATTTATAGTATCTGATCCTGGCAAGAGTTGATATAATTATTGTGTATGATTGATTGGTAGAATACGTTATGTAAATTTTGCAGCTGGTAGAAATCGTTAAATAGGAGTATTTTATACCCTCTATTAAATTTGCCAATAATTGAAAATTCGCTATATAGAGGTTTGTGACAAATATATTCGTAATGGAAAGACTTCGTTAAGTTACATCGAGGCACTCGTTATAGTGAGTTTCGTTATATTAAATTTACACTGTATTTTTATTAAACATTGATTTATTGCAATGATTTAGATAGAAATATTATAATATGATTTTAAAATGTAATATTTTAAATGTAATATTTTAAAATAAGTTAATATTATCGAGTCGTAATAATACAATATTGTTGAGAAATATTGTTCAAATTTAACAGTAATTATAATATATAAGCAGCTATACCATTCTCTTCAAACACTTATAGTCACGATAGATTATTTTGTACTTGAAGTTTGCAATTTCTGGTTTATTATGCTTATAAATTGTAAAACAGATGTGCCCGGCGCGGTACGGGTTCGTACTGCAAAACTTGGTGTCTTTGTCTACTAAATTAGCTAATAAAATATATAAATAAAATTAAATATTTACAATTGATAGATTGGCGACAAAGGAACATGGTGCGAAATTCATAAATGATCTCATGAAATACATACATACATAAGTAGTAACTCTGTCTATTATAGAATATTCTTAGAAAATTTTATTTAGAGTTTTGTTTTTATAAATACGGAGTCAGATAAGAAATACTTTTTCTTAATGTTACACATAATAACTGTTTATTGTTTTATTATTATATATCTGTAAATATTATACTAGCCAAACACGATTTCAGGCCAAAGTTGTCCGACCTAGCCAAAATATATATTTTTTTATTGTTAATGGTAGAAACGAGCAAGCAGCACACCGGTAAGTAACACTGTCACATATGGACCTTTACTACACCAAAGACACAGCCAAGCCGTTGCCTACCGTGCAGAATAATTCTATTATTAAACCTCGTTTAAAGAAGGACATGTTATAGCGCTCAGAAAAAACAGCAGAAAGTAGTTTATATCAGATTCTGCACATGCGTGGCAGAAATGATCGTAGAACGTACAGTTGAAGACCATAACATTTCCAAGTGAATTGGATGAGCTCTGTTACAATAAAGAGTGGTACGTTAGTAAAATAATGATGGTGTACCAAGTTAAACAGCTTCTCAGAACGAGAGGGTAGAGTACACAGAATGACGGAGAGTCTCTCCGTCACTTTAGCGACTCCAATTTGTCCGTGAAATTGGGATCACCAACGATTTTAATAGTACGTCTTTGCAAAGAGTTAAGTGGGTCTAACTAGCATTTAGGCGTGACTGTCCAGAGAAATGAGCAGTACTCCTGATGAAGAGGAACGAGTGATTTGTATAGTACAAGACGTTGTCTCAGTTTTGGTTGCCAATCTGGCTTTGTGCTCCAAATGACTCCAAAACTACACTTTGCTTCATTTCGACGCTGAGGATACTATTCGCAATTTAGAAAGTTACTCCTTGGAACTAAGGTGCCATGAAAAATGCGTCCTTCTTTGCAGTAAACAGCCAATTTGTAAAAATAAATATCCTTCCACTGCCTTGATCTAAAGGGGCCTAATGAATTCACTTATGTTTTTAAGCGCCTTACGATTGGGTTGCCATTGATTGAATGTCATCAGACGATCTCACAGCATCCCGTTATAGCGCGGAGGGACCAAGGTGCTTTTAGTGGGTATTCTGGATACAAATCTGGCCGGCGAGTCTTATACGCCCCTCCCACACGTCTGCCGTGGCTGCTTAAATGCATTTCCACAGCGTGCACGAAAAAAGTATGGAGTGCCTTTCGATGGTTTCAGCTTGATTTTAATATTCAAACATTTATTGCATTCAAACTAGTATATCAAATTATAAATGAATAAAGTTATTTGGCCTGAAATAGGATTTGGACATTAATATATCTCAAAATTCTATTAGCGAATGCTATGTTAACTAGTGTCAAAATTGAAAAGTTAATGAATATTAAGTTCTTTAAGCGAAATAAGTGAGCCAGCTTTTATTATGTTCATACGTAAGCTTTTATTAAGTGCCATCAGAAAATATAATATTAGGAAGACGTTTAATAAAGTTGAATATTTACAATGTTTATACATTTATTCAGGATTTAGTACTTATATTATTACTGAATTATAATAGAATGTATTTGGTTCATTAAGGAGGAATTATATTCTATTGTATATTAAATAAATTGTATAATAATAGTTGTTAAATATAATTAAAACTATTTTATTACGTTTCATATTTACAAAACTTAAATTTTACTGATTTAAGGAAAAGTGGTGGTAGTTTTGGATCACCCGATCCATAATGTAATGAAATTGATTTAATATATCAAGCTGGTCAAATGGGATAATGATAATGAATGTAATGATAATGATAATGCTGGTCAATGGAATGAAGTGGTGATAATTTTATTTCAATGATGTATTATCATCTATATATGTTCTTTCTTGTGTACGTGTGTATGTTACTGACCGCCTCCTAAACGGCTCGGCCGATGTTGCTGAACTTTTTTGTGCGTGTTCAAGGACGTTATATATATATATATATATGTATATATATATGTATATATATATATATATATATATATATACATATATATATATATATATATATATATATATATATATATATATATATATATATATATATATATATATATATATATATATATATAATTAATGTTGACTTTTCATCTATATGTTGAAAGTATATGTTGTTTTTTCCGTGTGGTGACCGAGTAAGAATACAATTCACCACTCCCTATCTTGCCCGTGGATGATAATATGCACATAAAATCTGTGCAAGAGAAGGATAACTCGAAATAAAACCCTATAGCAATATCTGTCTTATCAGCATGGTATAGTGGGTCAAAATCCTTCCCATTGTGGAGAAGGCCCGAGCCCAAGAGTGGGACGTATGTGGGCTGCGTTGATGATGATATGTTGTTTTCCGTATGATGTTGGAATAAGAATACAATTGACAGGTGGCGTAGTGGATGTAATTTGTGTCCATCTATACCAATAAATAAAATTGGAGTGTCTGTTTGTAATGTCAAAATAATAGGCTTTTTTCATGCTCACACGGTTATTTGCACGATACAAATGCCTAAAATACACTTTATATCTTTTTTGTCTGTCACGACCAAAAACACGTGGCACCGGAAGTGCCACGTGTTTTTGGTCAATATAAAAAAAGATACAAAAAAAAATGATAAAATTTTGGATGCTACTCGTTGCTAACGCTCGCGCTGGGCTGTAACAGGTATTTTATTTCGAGTGCCACGCATTCACTCTCGCTCTGTCTTTTACTATTGTGTGTTAAACATTTAACACAACCTTGTTGGAAGTCGCATTAGAAGTTTCACTTCAAAAATAAATCTCTACCCCTTTCCTGTGCATGAGTTTAGTAAAATATGGTAAAGAATATGTAATCTATGCAAGAGAAGAAATTTTAGAAATAAACCTACCCATATAACCAGCATAATAAATCAATTCATTCCCATTATGCAGGCGAATTCAAGCCAAGATATATATTTATCGATAAATTTATAAATTATACTAACAGAACCGGCCACGCGTAGCTGTGGCTAAGGTTTTTGTTATATTACATTTTAGTGAACTATTTATGCTATCGAATTGTAGCTTATATGACACGTTTGTAAGTTTGACGTAGCAGCGCCATCTATTAATAAATTATTCAAACCAGTCAACAGATATCGCCATCTGTTAAAATCGTTTGGAGTTAACAGATAATTGTGAATGTCAAATAATAGACAAATAATTTGCAATAAAATAATATTGCGACTATAAATTAAGATGTAAGCTATTCTATCTTTCAAGTTGGATCAAACTGCACATGGTGTGCAAATTTGATTAAAATCGGTTAAGTAGTTTAGGAGTCCATCGCGGACAAACAACGTGACACGTAATTTATATATATTAAGATTGTTTACAAAACATACATTCACTAAATGTCTTTCATCGTAGCTCAAATAGATATATAGATATGTACATATATACAGTTTTATTATAGAATTAACTTTCCGTTATTTTTTTTACTTAGAGACATCCGATCTTAATACCGTTATCCATTCATTACAATTTCAACCCCCATAATTTACAATATACTAAATTTACATTAAAGCGTTTGATTGAGCGCTAATTAAAAAAAGACGTGTATGTTAAATTTAAATGATAATAAGGTCGCCTTTAATTTTGGAGAAGTGAGATTTTTAAGTGATAATTTATGTGGTGGTTTAGTAGTTGAATACTACGAAAATAGTAAATCATTACTTGTTTTTATAATTGACGAAAAAATATACAATAATGAAAAGTATACATAACTGTGTGGTGACGGAATAAGAATACAATTCACCACTCCCGTAACCGTGAAAATATAAAATATTTAATAACTAATTTCTGTATCGGGTAGATAATTATAAATTTTCTGCAATAATGATGACTTGTTGGACGTGAGACATCTTAGTCCGCCCGTGACCATAAACGCTGCAAAGTGTTTCAAACGTCGGCCAATCAAAAATCAAATATAAACGCGATAAAATCCGTAGTTTTATTTGAAACTAGATAATACTTATGAATTAGAAATTCAAATCGAGGTTAAAATTTATATACTTCGTTTAATAATACATCTTCAATTGCCAATATTAAAACCATGTAAAATTTAAGACCAACATAACAAGTAACAGATGAGACTAAAAGTGATTTATTTAAATTTTCTTGTAAAACTCATGTGTCATATATCTGTATGATAAATTAAGCACTTTAATATCATGTGACTATAGAATAGAATCTTATGCTTACTTATAATAACTATATATAAATATTAATAACAAACAATACACATTGCTTAACATATTATTGATCTTTAAAACTTAAACAACATAAAAAAATCATAACATAATATTGCATCGAAAAACAAGGCATAAAATGTAAATCGAAAAACACGGCATAATAAATAAAATGGCATTAAAATATAAAGAACACTTCTCCTAATAATATGAAAGTTTGAGTAAGAACAGTCACAAAAACTATAGGAACGAAGAAAAGAAAAATATATCCAATGGCAAACAATTAAGACTTATTTTGAAATGCATACTTAACAGCAACTAGTTCACAGCAATCGTCACAGATATTAATTTGAAATTTAAATTTAAATATTTTCACGATGAAATACTTTGGAAGAAACTTAACTCCAAGTTTAAACTTCTAAAAGAATGAGTACGAAATGAAGTGCATTAAAACAGTGCTCCAGATATTGCAACTATGTTCATTTATATAGAACACATTTATGAAAAAAATAATCCTAATGTTGAACTACTTAATCCGGCCGCTGTACATTTTTATGTACTTCGATAACGATCAGAATAATTTTCTAACTTAAGTTGACTATTAAACATATATATATGTAATTCTGTTACAGTTACTCAGTTATATGTCGAGTTCTACATTATATTAATATTCACATACATATATGTTGATATGCATCATCGAAACTATTAATAAACAAACATTTTATTACTAAGAATCACAGTAAGGACTAGCATTTATGTAATACAATACTGGAAATATTCATGTACTAAAGACTGTTAGAATAGAAGTAATTATTCAGTATAACGCTCCTGTGCTACTTGCATTCATTAATTAACCATATACGGTATTTAATAAATTTATATTAGTTTATTCGCTATTTTAAAACTACTGAAATATCCTTTTTAAAGATAAATATCGCCAAATTTTTATCAATCTTTAGTACAATTGAAGTAATTGTAACAAAAGTTTAAGTACAGTCTTTTTAGACAGTAACTTCTTCAGTAAAGCGACTCTTATCATCTAAATTAATAACTATAGCATGAGTCCTTGCATGACCTGACCTAACTCCTTTCACGGTCTCCGTACTACCGGGGCTCGATTTTAATTCACTAGTTTTCTCACTTTTATTATTGTAACCGTTTCTACTAACTTCTGGTGGTCTTATATCACTACAGTTGGGTTCACCAGAGATCTTAAAAACTCCATTCTGTTTGTCTTCTTTAGATTCCTCATTTATTTCAATGCGTTTTTTTGGTGAGTCAGTTGTAACATCAGTTTGACTTTGTTCTGCATTGCTGGTTGTATTTTCTGCTGTAGTTTTTATTGGACTAAAAGTTTTATGCCTATAGGCAGGAGGTGCTTCGAAAGGCAAATCTCTGCCGCTACTACTGGACTCTTCTGCCGGTGTCACTGTACACATGAGACGATCTGCTACTGCACTGAATACAGTGTTCAGTTTGAGAGGTGCTGAATGTTCAGAAGCTGTTGGTTTTCTATCATACACTATGGCCGCGTCTTGCATAGCTGTAATCTTTCTTGATATTATAGCACCCGTACCACATCGCTCACGAAGTTTTTCTAATTGGTTAAATATTTTTCGAAACTCCTCCTGTTAGGACAAATATATTAATATGGTCAAAATTAGGCCAGCCGTTACAACGTTAAGAATACAAATAAAAAAAAACTAAATAAAATACTGATTATTTTTACTAGAATAAAATCGAGTCTTTATTGTTTCCTGTCCATATATAAGTTCTATACAGTGATGGAGTAAGAATACAATACATCACCCCTTGCCTTCCCCGAGGGGTTGTAAAAAGTAATATGATATGCAGATTATAACAGCAGAACGAAACTATCGAGAGTAGTCTGTCTACAGCCATGACTGGTCTGTCTGGGGTATTAACACTCTTGCAGAAAATCGACGTCTGAAAGGTAGCAATTTATTACTCTACTTTGTTCAGTGACCAAGAGAGCCGGCAGCTCAACTTTCTGGGAGTGTTTGCATGAGGTGGGTTTTAGCAATGCCTCTAATACCATCGAACCTCAATGCACGCATTAACTTTCTTGACGGTAACCAGCAACCTAGCCTAGCAAGGTCCATGAGAGGCAGTATGACTTAGCATGAAGTGTGCAATTTACTCGTTTGCCACCAACAACAATAAAAAAAGACAACATCGTTGCAAGGGAAGGAAAACTTGACATTAAACCCTATCTCAACATATTTGACCAAGGTGGTAATTACGGCATTTCCCCTCATTTAGTGGGGTCGCCTGCACCTACGTTGCTTCAGTGGATGGCAAAAGGATCATGATGATAATTACCTCAAGTTCCCTCTCGGTCATATTATCACAAAATCGAGCACTTCTATTTGTTGTCATTGTGTACGTAGACTCTGCTGGCCGAGACCTAAACTTCCCTGTCTTCTCTCGTTCATCTTTTCCATGACCTTTGTACACCATATAAGCCTGGTAAAAGAATCTTGTTAGATTTGTATAACTGTTTGTAAATGATATTTCTACTGTTGAAAATAGATTTCCCTAAAAGTAAGATAAAGCCATATTTGACAACCGGATAGATGATTGCAGTTGGTGTTTCCCCAAAAGATTTTTGTTGCAAATCTTCTTGGTTTTCTCAGTTTTTTTTTTGACTCCCACCGGTAAGTAAGGGTAATGACACCACAATAGCAAAATAGTCTGTATTACGGGTGATTTTACAAATATATACTTAATGAATGCAAATTATACCTAGACCCAGATCCACAATTTGTGGATTGTACAAAACATTGCCCTTCGTGGCAATCGAAAACAATACTGGCACGATAGGTCGGTGTCTTAACCTATAGTGTACGCACCATCTGTGTATCGAACTGCACACATAATTCTAATTAATTATTTATATAAAAGATTGCACCATATTAGTGTTGATATGGCGATAATAAAATACAAATTACCGAAACTTAGCATTAAACGAGCTAGGCTATTTATAAAAGCTTCTTGCCAAGCGAAAAATGATTACCGAACATGAGATTTGAATTCACATCTATTGGAAATCCATTTCAACTGCCTTACTAATTGGACTAGTGTCAATGGGTGGGTAAATATGATCATCAAATGATAATTATCATTATCACAATAATGATAATGTGTTAAGAAGAAACATAAATATTTTCAAAAAAAAATGCGTGTGAAAGATTTCGCCTAAAGATAATGCGAGCCACAATTTGGTTACCATTTGTAATCATTTGTGTGATGTAATTTGTGTCCGTTAGTTATGTTTGAAAAGTCCCCTGCATTAAAAGGATTAATTTCTTTAGTGCAGGGTGTTACCTTAAAAATGTAAAATCCACCCACACTAGTCTAATTCCAATTGATGTGAGTTCTAGTTTCACGTTTTTCTGTTCGCAAATAAGTCAGTAAAAATGCAATTAATGAAAGCTGCAGACACAAATAGAATAATGTATAAGTTAGAAACTGCTAAATTATAGCAGTAGATGTTTCAACATAGAAACTAATGAACTGTATTACAGCCAAGATCTAGTCGTAGATAAACAAAAACTCATAACGTGCTGGAGGGTTCAGTTGCCAGTCGCTTTGGGACCGCATCCAAATGAATAGCAATAATCGCTTGAACGACTTGAGACAGTCAACTGCAAACTTCATTTGAAGTTGGATAAGAGAGAATATGCTACGTTTCGAAGTTTATAACTTTAACTTCAAATTTATTTTATTGCAAATATGTTTTATATTATTTGTCGTCATCACAGCTCATAAACATCCCACTGCTGGGCTCGAGCCTCATCTACTAGGGAAGGGAAATTGAACTAGTATACCACGCTGGTTAGACTGGTTAGTATATAGTTTTATCTCTTTCCTTCTCTTATAATGCTGCTTTCTGCATATCATATCCCTTAGTCGTCTTTTACGACACCTACGAATAAAAGAAGGGGTGGGGAATTGTATTCTTACTACGTCACCACATGGAATTTGTGTTATTATGCTTATGTATGTATAATGTAGTAAATTATGACCGAGTAAGAATACAATTCAGTTTATCCTATCTTGTCGTAGGTATTATAAAAACTATTAAACAATATGATGTGCATAAAAAATATGTGCAAGATAAAGCAGACTTGAAATAAAACCCTTTTCAGCCTCTGCTAATGGCTGCTCTAGTGGTTAACTCGTAATCGGGTGCCGCTTACCGGATTTGGCCCAGCTATAATCTTTTTTATTATATTTGAGAATTATATTATATCATTTTTCGAAAAGTGTCACATTGGAGCTTTTAATAGGCATGTTTTTATATGTAATTTCATTTAAATGAAATTAGTATATAAGTGAAAAATTGACAATCGTGCTCCGACAAATCCCGTGTTTCTTGCCGGATCTTTTTAGTGCAGTCGCGTTCGGATCCGGTGGTAATTTAAGGTAAAATATAATAAAAAATGGTAATACATAAATGCGGGGTTTATGTATAATAAATGATTTAAACTTGAATTTGAATTTGCGACTGATGACAAGGACAGGACACCGGTTCATCCATGTGGCGCTAGCGAGGTATGGTATGGCCGATTAAGGGGTCGCTCGCCTTTCCCTTCGTGGCCCCAGACAGTTCGGGTGGGGCGCGACTGTGCTGCAGTCAAAAATTATTAACAATCCCTCTTACCAGCGTGATATTGTAACTGGATTTCCCTCTTATTATGGCAGAGATTCTAACCCAGTAGTGAGCTGGGATGATGTAGACTTAATGTATGTCTGACTTAATTATTGTTTTATGGGTCAACGAATGTATTAAATAAAAAAAGTACAAAGGTAACAAGTAATTTCGTTATAACCATAAGCTGTCTCTAAAATAATTTTAATTATTAATTTATGAATTCAATATTATGCCAAATTATGCTTGCTTTGTTATTTCAAGCAACTTACTGAGGAAACTTTTAGTTGAAAATTCCCTGTAGTGTTTGAAAATTTATAACCGTCCTATTACAAAACCAGCAAAAAGAGATTTAGTCGTTCTAACTTAGACACTTAACGATTTACCTGGCAATTGAAATTCTATTTCGAAACTAATTTCATTTGTGAGTTCTCAATCGGTTGAGTACTTTACAGAGCATGAATCAATGTAATAATATATTGTATTTTTTACACAGCAAATTCTGTACGTGAACTCTTTGTCGCTAAGGAACTTTTCTAATCGAAATCTATTAGATAATGTTCAAGTACTATTTTAAATTTTAATCATCATCATAACAGCCTATATGAATCCTACTGTTGGCGTCAGGCCTTCTCCATAATGGGAGGGGAATAGACCTACTATTACATGCTGTTCAGACGTATTGGAATAGGGTTTTGTTTCGAGTTTTCCATCTCTTGCACAGATGTTAATGATTAATCCCTTAGTCGTCTTTTACGACATCCACGGGCAAGATAGGGAGTGGTGAATTGTATTCTTACTTCGTCACCACACGGAAATAGTTGTATTTAAATATACTTCATTAATTACTTCATTAGTTTACATAATAATCAATAACCCTTCTTTTCTTGTAGACGATCGTAAAAGGCGACTAAGGAACACAAGAAGATCCTTGCAAAAAAAACCGAATTGTCACCTTTATACTGAACCATCTGATGAGAATGGCGTAGTGAATGAATTGACTTCAGAATATGGAGCCTAGAGGTCAGCATTGGAACATATGTAAGCTTAAATATTGATGATAATTATCATCTCAATTTATATACGTTTTATTGCTGGGCATGACTCTTTTCGATAATAGGAGGGAAATTGATCTACTATACCACGCTGGTCAGGTAGGTTGAAGCAGGATTTTACTACGAATTTCTTTCTCTTGCATAGATGTTGTCTTTATGAATTATATATTCCTTAGGCTTCTTTTAAAACACCGCGTGACGGCGACCGACGTCCTGAACATTGAGAGGAGAGGGTACCCGTCAGGGTATTCCGTCGGGCCGACCACGGAGGACAAGAAACTCGGTACGGGTGGTCGGCCTAACGAAGAAGGCGACGTGCTACAGTGGGTTATGGGGCCGCGCGTCTCCCTTCTGTCGCCCTGGATAGAATCGGGCGGTGGGGCAGTCGGTCGGTCAGAGGTGGGCGGCGCAGACTACATAGACAGCCCGCCCCAAAAAAAGGCTTCTTTTACAACACTCAAGGGTAATGATGAATCATCACATGGAAAACCATACAGAAGTCTGTTTGATAAGCATGGTGTATATAAGTATTTTCCTCTTATTATGGAGAAGGCCCAACTCGTTGTATTATTATACTGTGATCACAATTGATGTTGCTAAATAGAAACAAGAGTATTTTCGTTATGATTTTTGATGTTTGCACGAGTTTTAAATATAAGCAATAAAATATTTCTACAGATATTATTGTCTTTATATTTGATTTTTAATTTATACAGCGATCTTGGTCAAGGGAGGACTTCCTTAGAACAGTTCACCCGTGCGGATGACTGGACTGGGGAGTTTGTCCGTCACCCGCTGAGAGGTCGACTGCGCGACGGCGACCGACGTCCCCGAACAGCGGGGGGACGTTGTTCGAGGAGAAGGTACCCCTTAAGGGGTATCCGTCGGACCAACCACTGACGACAAGTCACCCTGTACCGGTGGTCGGACGTGTCGTGGGTGAGTTACAGGGTCGAGCGCGGCGGCCCTCTGTCGCCCCGGATCGAGCCGGGCGACGGGTGCGCCGGCCGTAGAAAAAAAACAAGGACATTTTACCCGTGAACACGAATGCTGAAAAGTGTTTGAAACGTCGAAATGAAATGTGTCTGTGTATTTATGTACGTACGTAAGAAATTGTACTTCTTTGGCGGCACAAGATAAAAACCTTCCTAAAAATCTTTCCTCCACGTTATCCTACGTTTGTAGAAGAAAAGACACTAATAAGAGAAAAAAAAGGTATTTAATATATTGAAAGTTTTATTATAACGCATTATCTAGTTGAAATTTGTAACGGTGGGCAGACACATAGTAAAAATTTTTGACTAGCTAACTTCAGGGTGTCAATTTTTGTGATGATGTGCGCGTGCATCGTAAAAATTTACTCTCATAATTTTATCCTTATGCGCCAACGAAGTACAACATCCAAAATAGTTCTATAATATATAATTACATTAATAAAATAGGATAAAGCAATTACCAGTTATAACCCACTTTTTTTAAGTAATTCTGGTATCCAATATACCAACTATATACATTCTATTACATAACCTTACCGTGCCTACCTTACTGCCAAAGATGAAGCACAGAAGTAACGTGACCGTTAGTTGAGTGTGGCAGAAGAATATTATATATAAAAGATCTGGATTAGCCGGTGATTGCAGGAACAACCTGATGATAGAAACTGAATTTATTACAAAGTTTTGATTACATATATGGCGTTGTAATTAAAACAATGATGTCGTGGGTTTGATCCGATGCAGAACAAAACTTTGTGAGATCCATGAATTGTTGTCCTGAGTCTGGGTTTAGTTTGTGTACGTTAATTATATGTTTGTGAAGTCTCCCCGCAATACAAGGATTATTTCCGTAGTGCAGGCTGTTGTCTCTAAAAAAGGACTACCAATAGGACGTTGTCCTGTTTAAATCTAAAACAAAAATAAATATTCATTAAATTGATTGATTGAAATATATTCTTTTAAATTCCTTTAACTCGATTGCGGCGCCATCGTCATTATCATCATGGCAGCCCACATACATCCCACTGTTGGGCTCGGGCCTCCTTCACAATGGGAGAGAATTTGACCTACTATACCATGCTGATCAGACATGTTGGTTTCATTACGAGTTTTCCTTCTCTTGCATAGATGTTATGTGCATATTATATCCCATAGTCGTCTTATCGACATCCACGGGCGAGACAAGGAGTGGTGCATTGTATTCTTACTCCGTCACCACACGGAAACGGCGCCATAGCATTTAAAAATTTTGGTCTAAATCGATCGAGCCGCTTAGGAGAAATTCGATTACATATAAACGTACAGAAGAATTATATATAAAAAGATTTCAAATCCATCCATCCATCACCCTGTCCAGACGTCCACTGTTGAACATAAGTTGATGGGGGAATAATATCATATCCGCTTGGAAGGTAGGAGCTTGACGCTCGTGTTATAAGCTATTCAGAAGAGTGCTTGTGCTTATTCTACCTGGGTATCAATAGCTCCAATAGCATTTTATAAGTACCTCTCAACCAATTTTTACAACTCGCATGAAATATTAATGGCTTATAATATTCATCTCCGTGTGATGACAGAGTAACCACTACCAATATGGAAGGCTGAAATGTATTCTTATTCCGCGTAGTGTATGGATACTTATGTATGCACATAAGCAGTTATGCTTATTCGTCGAAACGAGATAAAATCTCTCTAAAAATTCTTCGCATTATCAATTTCTAGAAAAACGACACTAATAATAGAAAAAAATGTATTTAATACATTTTAATGTTTTATTATAACGCATTATCTAGTTGACATTTGTGATGGTGTACGCCTGCATCGTAAAAAATGTTGACTACTTAATTTCAGACTGACGGATTTTCGTGACTGTGTGAGTACGCAACGTAAAAATTTAGTCTCATAATTTTTCCCTAACGTGCTAAAAAAGGATAACTTCAAAAATATACAGGAATAATATGGCAATAAAATCTCCGTGTGGTGACGGAGTAAGAATACAATTCATCACAAAAGACAACTAAAAGACTACTAAGGGATATAATATGCATATAACATCTATGCAAGAAACGGAAAACTCGAAATTAAACGCTATATCAACCTATCTGACCAGCATGGTATAGTAAGGTCAATTTCTCTCCTATAATGGATGAGGCTGGAGACCAACAGTGGGACGTATATGCGCTAAAATGATGAATGATGAATATAGCAACCGATAAATATTTGGCATGCCTTGCGTTTAAACTACAATTAACATCGATTAGCGTGTATCGAAGAAAATTTAAGTGTCTATATAGTAGTTCATTAAACTTCATAATGGCAATATATACGTTGGAAGCCACTCAGTTTCACACGCATTCCAAGGTATTATATGAGTCACTTAAAGAAATATAGACTTAAATAAGTGCATAGATAGTTTAATTTTGTTTGGTGTATTTGAAATGAGCTTCTGAATAGTCCAAATCGTACCATTCGTATACGGTACTTAAGTTGCCAACAATTGTGGAGTTAGTCGACACGATTATTGTTTCGTACGTACTACACTCTATCAAAACTTTCTGAACTTCTACAACTACGATTTATTGGCTCCTTGCCCTCAATACTTTTAAACTTATCATACAACATTTTAATGTACATAAATATCTTACTTATTTCCACTTAGAAATTTCATCGTTATAAATTCAATGAATATATTTCCAATTTGCAGAACTATTAAGTTGGAAAGGTAAGATATTTTAAGTTCATTTCCCGGTAATGCTTTTATTGACGGTAAAATACAGAGCTTCGATGGAAGCTCGTCAAAAAGTGGGAGAATAGAATAAATCTCAACGTTAAAGGTAACTGAAATAGTTTTAAAATTTTCTTAAATATTGTCATATAAATTATATAACCTTTAAGCTTCTATTAATAGATGATAGTTGAAAATAAGGTATACAGACCCTACCTTGTCTAAATATTGTGCGTTATAATTACTGTTCAAGGCACGGATCACAAATCTATGAATTCATTTATAATTAAATTTTTACCAATATGTGTTTCCTCAGAGTATTCCTGGAGAAAACTGGAATAGATACCTACCTAGACTATCGGTGTATTACTTAGGTGTATGTACGTCTAATTTATGTTTATCTAAGTTTTATTGTTTTGTTTGTAACATTTAATTATTTCATTCCATCATTTCATTCGTTCATTCATTCGTTTTAAAAATAATTTACAGATTAATTTTGTTCCGTTGTTAAATTATTATTTTATTCATGAAAACATTATAAATTTGCATATCTCTCAAATCAATCGCTTATATAAATTAAATAGATGCGGTATAATAAAAATAAACTTATAATCTTAGAATAATTACAATAATAACGTATAGAAGAAGGATAGTGTCAGTACTTCGAACTTTAAAAATTTGAATCTAAAAATACTAATGGCGGGCAGACGATTACACACGTACACACGGAAACCACTATACAAATTCTGAAATCAAATTTTGTTTTTATTAACATAAATCGTCGAAATACTTTTAAAAGTAACGTTAAAAACCTTAAGCTTTTCAAATGTGTTATGACACCATTTGAATGCACAAGCCGTCATAATTACCTATTTATTTTTTAAGAGTTGCGTACGTACGTGCAGTACAATGACTTGTACATTACGGAACAGTTCCGGCGTAAGCTCCATTAGGCTCCAATTGAAATGCCTCACTTTTTGAGCGTGAACTTACCTTCTATATGTTATTATTCTAAGGCGCAGGCTATTACACACGTACACACGCACCCCACTATAGAAATCATGAAATCAAATTTTGTTTTTATTAACATAAATCGTCGAAATACTTTTAAAAGTAACGTTCATACACTTCTATGTATTTCAAATGTGTTGTGACACCATGTGACAAACCGTCATAATTACCTATTTATTTTTTAAGAGTTGTGTACGTACGTGCAGTACGTGTGTGTGACCTGGTATACTACGGAACAGTCCGGCGTAAGCTCCATTAGGCTCCAATTTAAATGACCACGTCACCCTGCTCTAGTGGTCGCCCCAACGACGAAGGCGACGTGCATCGTGGGTGGGTTGTGGGTGTGCATGCTTACGTCCCTCTGTCGCCCCGGATGGAGTGCTGCGAGGAGGGCGCCGACCGCAACCCACCCGAAAAAAAAAGGCTCCAATTTAAATGCTTCATTTTTTTGTGCGCAGACTTACCTTCTATACGTTATTATACTAAGGTCATAATATAAAAATATTTAAAACATTTAAGCCATACTTACATGGATATATTGAGGAAGACTGAAAGAAGGAATTCGTTATAGATAGCCATTGAGATGAAGCGGCTCTCATTAAACTCTGAAGGTGCTTTTCTCACCATAATGCACAGTCTTATGCCCCACATCAGGAATATCACCTCCACTATACAAAATGAGATTTTTATTATTAAAAATGTACAGTACGTTTTTAAAATGTTAAATAGGAATAAGGATCTACTATACCGTTTGGTCAACAATTACAATCCCGAGGAGGGTTGATATCAGGCAGCTGGTCATAAAACTGTTAATAATAACTTTGTATGTGCTATAAAAGAAGACGTCCGTGTGGTGACGGAGTAAGAATACAATTTACCACTCCCTAGCTTGCCCGTGGATGTGGTATAAAATGACTATGGGATATGATATGCACATAACATCTATGCAAGAGAAGGAAAATGCCAAATGAAACCAACCAACATGTCTGATCAGAATGATGTAGTAGGTCAAATTCCCTCCCATTGTCAATCAGGCCCGAGTCCAACAGTGGGACGTATGTGGGCTATGACGATGATGATGAAAGAAGAGCACATATTAAGTCGACTCCAAGTCAAATTCAAATCATACCAACCCCGCGGGGATACTTACATATTGTCATTTTCTACATTTAACTTAAATTACCACCAGATACCACGCGACTGCACAAAGAAAATCCGGCAAAAACTCAATGGGTTTGTCAACTTTTTATTTAATCACTAATTTATCTATCTATACCAATAAATAAAATTGGAGTGTCTGTTTGTAATTTCAAAATAATAGGCTTTTTCATGGTCACACGGTTATTTGCACTATACATAATTATGCCTAAAAATGACTTTATATTTTTTTGTCTGTCTGTCTGTCTGTTTGTTCCGGGTAATCTTCAAAACGGCTGGACCGATTTCAAAAATTCTTTCACCAATAGAAAGCTATAATATCAGGCAGTAACCTAGGCTATTTTTTATCACGGTATTCCCACGGGAACGGCAACTATGCGGGTAAAATTACTAAAACCAAAGCGAAGCGAGGGCGGGTTGCTAGTTTTAAATGAAATTACATAGGGCAACCTATGGCTATTAATAGCGTCAGTGCAATGCACTTAAACTTAAACTCGGGTATAATATAATTCTCAAACGTAATGTAAAAGATTATGGCTGAACGAGATCCCGCAAGCGGCACCCGATTAACCATAAGAGCAGCCATCACTCCCCTCAACCATAATGAAGATGGGCTCCTCGTTTTAATATAAAGTTAAAATATTTTGGATAAAAATAGGATAATGTTTAAATACCTACTATTTGCATAGTAATACAGTTTATTGAAAATAAAATACTACTTTGTGTCTATCCGTCTACTACTCATTGAAAATATTGTAAAAGATTCAATAGGTTTTAAGTATAAAGGAACGTGAGTGGAGCAAAGAAACGAGAAAATTTGTTAAAATAATTATATAAATATATTAAAATAATTAAATACATTATTTTAATAATTAATTAATTTTTTGGTTTTGTTTGGTCATGTAGAACGAATGAATGAAAGGAGATTAACAAGGAGAATTTATAGGGCGAAAGTGTTGGAAGGGGAAGACCAAGGCGTATGTTCCACGATCAAATCACGGACGTTCTGAAGAAAGGCCAGGTTAAAAGTACCCTAAATCGAAGAACATGCATGAAAAGATTAATTAATGTGGAGGAAGCGAAAGTGGTATGCCAAGATCGTAACAAGTGGAGGGAAGTGGTCTCTGCCTACCCCTACGGGAAAGAGGCCTGAATTTATGTATGTATGTATATATGTATTAATTTATTTAAATAACTAGCAACCCGCCCTCGCTTCGCTTCGGTTCCAGACGCCTTACCCACGTAGTTTCCGTTCCCGTGGGAATATCGGGATAAAATATAGCCTATGTATCCCTGTATCAATGATATTATAACTTTCCATTGGTGAAATAATTTTTCAAATCGGTTCGCTGGTTTAAGCGTGAAAGCGTAACAAACAAACAAACTTACTTTCGCATTTATAATATTAGTAAGGATAAACCCCGCGGGGGCACTTCCATATGGTATTTTTTTTTACATTTTACCTTAAATTACTATCGGATCGGAACGCGACAGCACTGAGAAGATCCGGCAAGAAACTCAGTGGGATTGTCTTTTTTTTCTTTTCTTTTTTAGTCTTCTTCTTTATTATAGTGGGACGTATGGAGGCTATGGTGATGATGATCATTGTGACTGACTTACAGATAGGATATATCACAAACTCCCTAGGTAAGCGTGGTATTTATCTACACTAATATTATAAAGAGGAAAGATTTGTTTGTTTCTTTGTATTGAATAGGCTCCGAAACTACTGGACCGATTTCAACAATTCTAACACCAATGGAAATTTATAATATCAGGGAGTAACATAGACTTTACTTTATCCCGGTATTCCCACGGGATTGGGACCTATGCGGCTAAGGCGACTGAAACCGAAGCAAAGCGAGGGCGGGTTGCTAGTTAAGTGATAAACTTGCCCTTCTACTTTAAATGTAGGCATAAAGTTTCCTTCGCGAATTTCTTTAGCACCGAATGACGTCATTTGGAAGAGTGTATTATACTTTCGTATGTTTTTTAAAAAATGCGCAGATAATAGATGATTGCCCAGTAATAGATCTTTTATTGGTTGTGGTGGTGCCTGGATATCAGGAAGAACCACTTTTCCTGCAGCACAACACATACCATTTGGTTCATCGCTCCATTTATTTGCAAAACACTTAGGACATGTTTTATTCATTTCGCCTATTTTCACAGTGTTTTGCTGAGCATAATCTATATTGGCATCGTAATTGAAGGCTGATCTATTTCCTTGGGCTATATTCCGATTACGCGCTCTGACTGTAGCTGCTCGCTGTCTTTCTGTTGCTAGGCGCTGCGAGCGCTCAGTGCTAGTCTCCCTATCCCTTGTCTCACAGACATGCTGCCTTAACTCAGATAGACGGTGCGCACGTTCAGCGCTAGTTTCTCGAGCACGGGCCCGCGTCGTCCTCACATTTTGGCTTGCGAGGCGCTGTGAGCGCTCGGAGCTAGATTCTCTAGCGCGTGCTTGCGAAATATATTCTCTATTTCTCGAGAGGCGTTGCTCATTTTCAGGGGCAGATTCTTCCGTACGGCGTACTCGAGCGGCTCTTGTCTGTGATGTCTGCCGAGACAGTTGAGATTTCCTTTTAGGCATGCTCTCAACAAACCACGCACAGACTTGAAAACAATTATGAACAAAGGGAGAGCGACTCGAACACCGTCCGCCTTTACAAAACAATCGTAATATCGAATAACTCGTGTCGATTATTACGATAGAACGAAGTACGAAACTACGAACATACAAAACAAACGTACAACGAAATTACGATATTTTCGATTATGAGGTATCTATCAACAACAACAACCATGCGAACGAAACAACCGAAACCAATAACCAACTGACATGTAATTTTTAGAACTCCAACTAACGACAACGTGGGCATAATAATTCGAGAGGGTCATCAATCCACGGAAAGTCTTAACACCGCGATTCAGAAAAATGACGTCATTGCAGAACGCCATCTATGGGCAAATAGGTAAAACGTCTGCACAATGAAAGTTATGCTAGGGTCATTTTGCGTTTTAGTAATTTTATATTATCTCCGAAACTGTATGACCAATTGATATACTGTAAATGGCAAATCTTATCTGTATGATGTTCCTGTGATACTGAAATAATTTATTGTCATAAGAATTAATATTTTGTTGCTCAAATAATCAACCAAACGTAACAATGCCGAAAAAAAAATTTTTTAATGCAATAATAGAAGTATAAAAGATAAAATATAAAAGATAGAGATATGGTATCGCTGACTTTTTTGTAGAAATAATTAAGATGAACCAGGTAGCCATACATTCTTTTTAATTTTAAGCAACTGTTTAGGCAGCGCACGCAAATAATTCTGTTTTACGAGGTATTTTTTTCCGACTTGCCAGACAAAAGTTGTGATAGCTCGGTTAATATACATGTTATAGAAACAATTTATAGCCTATAGCACTCAGGAATAATGTAGCTTTCTGCCAGTTAAAATAAAATTAGAATTAGATTATGAGTTCCAGAGATTACCCCCTGCATACAAACTTACAAATTTTACCTCTTTATAATATTAGTATAGATTAAGTCATTTCAGCTCATACACGTCCCACTGTTGGGCGCGAGCCTTCTTCACAAAAGGAGGGCAATTGACATACTATACCACTCTGGTCAGACGGGTTGATATAGGGTTTTATTGAGCATAGATGTTATATGCATATTTAATTCCTTACTCATCTTTTACGACAGCCACGGGCACGAGAGGGGTTGGGGAATTGTGTTCTAATTTTTTTTTTATTGCCAACGGTGGCAAACGAGCAAGCAGCACACCTGATGGTAAGTGAAACTGCTGCACATGGACCTTTGCAATACCAGGGGCACAGCCAGGCCGCTGCCTACCGTGAAGGAAATACTCTTCTTAAACCTCGTTTAAAGAAGGACATGTCATAGCGCTCGGGAAACACAGCAGCAGGTAGTTCATTCCAGAGCTTGCACGTACGTGAGAGAAATGATCGCTGGAAACGTACAGTTGAAGACCGTAACGTTTCCAGGTGAAATGAATGAACCCTGCTACGATGTCGAGTGGTACGTTGGTAGAATGGTGACGGTGGTACCAAGTCAAACAGTTCCTCGGAGCACTCCCCGTGAAAGAGTCGGTAGAGTACACAGAGTGACCCAAAGTCTCTCCGCTGCTCCAGCGACTCCAATCTGTCCGTAAGATAATAATAAGATAATTCCCTAAGATATTTCCATTACCACGCGGTAATAGTGACATAGATTTATTAATTTATATAATTAAATAAAATTATTTCATTAATTAAATACATTTATTTCAATAATCGAACGACGCAGCCAGCGTAAGACGATCTCCTATTAGGTGGAAGGACGATATCTTGAAAGTCGCAGAGTCGCAGGTTGGATGCAAGTGGCACAGGATCGTTCGGAGTGGAATTCTCATGGGAAGGCCTATGTCCAACAGTGGACATCTATAAACTAATGAATGGATGGATAGTTTTCAATAATTAAATAATGTTTTACCATCATCATTTGCCTGCCCTCATCCCACGCTAAGTAGGGTCGGCATAACATGTACTTACCTTCCATAACCTCCTATCGGCCGTCATATCTGCACTCACCCTTTTCGTACGCATATCCTCATTCACACAGTCCATCCATCTCTTTTTGGGTCTCTCACGCTTCTTGCGTCCATCCACATTCATATCGACAACCCGCCTCGTCACATGCCTTTCATCCCTATTTTTATCAAATAATGTTTTACCATGACGCAAAAAAAGAGATCACCACAGACAATGCTCGACACCACATATATTGGGAATTTGTTCCAACTATTTTATCGAAGCAGTCACGATAGCGCGATGTAGCTACGAAGCAGTCACGTAGTTAATCTACCATTCACATTGTCATACATACGAGGAATTCTACAACGCCATCTAACTGAAATATCAATACATTATTCCCATTTAGCATTCTTAAGTTTTCAGTTGGAATTTTGTTAAAAGGGACACGACTAGATATTCTAATGATTACTTGTTCTGAATTTAAAATTTGAAATGCTAGACTTTTGGTAGTTTAGTACTTTATAGAGTATATTTATCCATTAATCTATTGGCCTTTAGACGTCCACTGCTGGCCATAGAGCTTCCCACGAGAATACCACTTAGAACACTCCTGTGCCACTTGCATCTAACGATTTCCAGCGACTTTCAATATTTCGATAGTCCACCATCTCGTCCTTTTTGTCATGCGATTCGTGGCCGCCACTCAAGAATCTCGAGTATATCACCAAATTGAATTCATTAAGATTAACGGTAAAAAAGAGTTCACACCTTCTCTTGTTCATGGGTGTCGTAAAAGATGACAACCATGTACTAAAGGGAGAATGAACTCGTACGAACTTAGTCGTCTTCTACGACTTTCACGGACTAGATCGTTTGTTCCTCCGTCACTATACGGCAAATTTTGGCATTTTCCCTTTTATTATATTGAAAATAGTCCTTCTATTTTTGGCAATAACAATTTATCTACATATTGTTATCACACATTAACGTTTAGAAAATATTGCACAGTAAATGTAGCTACTTGAACTTTAAATTCATCACGCCCATATTGAACTCATCATCATCATCTCGCTCTTATCACAATTACTCGGGGTCGACGCAATATGCCCTCTTTTTCCATACTATCAGATGTCATCTCCATGATCAGAGATTATCTCCCTGTCTATCCATCTCATATTTCATGCAGCCCATACATCTTTTTTCCAGTCTTTCCTTGCCTTTAAAACTTTCAACATTCATATTTAAACTCACGATGTTAATTTCTTCTCCTTTCATCGAATGCTCATACCACGACAAGCGTTCACTCTTTAACTTTTCCCGTACTGACGCAAATTTCGAACTTCGTCTAACATTCTAATTATAATGTTAAGTGTTTGGTTGGCAAATAACGAAAGTTCTCATCAGTATTATATAATATTAATTATAAAACCACCGATACCTTTAATTATATATTCTAAACCGACCATATACTGTAGCGAGTTTCTCTATCCATATGCCACTAAGTATTTTATTAACAAGAATTGAAACCCAGTATAATATTCCAACTACTGTTAATTACGAAACCACAACTATCTCAATTTAAACTAATACCTTATTGTTTACAATTCTGTTATACTTAAAGCATAGAGTAAATCCATCCATCCTTGGTCCTATGATAGGTACTAATACAGGTATAATATCATATGGCCTGATTCCATAGTATCTAATACCTCGTATCTATACGTCACTGGTTCGAAGGACAAATATTTATTATCCGGCTGCAAGGACCAATATTTAGTCGTTAACGGGATGTCAATAATACTTCAGTTGAGTATTGTGATAGGAATATCTCAGAAATTATTTCTACAGTTTTACAACGAAGTTTCAGTAGTTGTACGCAATCTCGTACTCGATAGTGAGTGTGTATCGATAGCGTTAACACAATGCGAGCTCAGTTCCTGTCCAACTTCAACCATGTCTTCCAGACTCAGGTGGTATCAGATGCGCCAGCAATTGCCTTATTTAGTTAGCTTCTGAGGTTTTAAAAGAACGCTATGGCCCACCTCTCTGGTGCACTTATAGTCGATTTTTAAGAAAAAAATTAAATTGTAGTGATATAAAGTATTTTTAACCGATTAGAATTGAACATATCTTATACTTTTATAAAATAATTACGCCCTTTATGATATATATTTAGTACAAATACTTCAAGATCAAAGCTTAAAATAACTGAATCAGTATTTAGGTTGTCGTAAACAAATGCTTGATTACATGCACGATTACATTACACCTTATGAGCTCAGAAATTGCAATTTGATTGGAATAAATCTCTGTAAATTATTACATTCCTTTGATAATAAGATTACGCAAATTATTTAGTAGATTCTAATTATAATCATTTATAATTCATGTTTAATTTTAGATCTAAAAAGACGTAAATTGTCTTTAAAAATATCGAAAAATAAATGTAATTATAGTTTCATTCATTCTTTAATCCTATCCTCTTCCACTAGTAGACATAGACTATCATGATTTCTAATGTTTACGCGAGTATTCATAGTCATCATCATCATCATAGCCCATATACGTCCCACTGTTGAGCTCATGCCTCCTCCACAGAGGGCGTGAAATTAACCTACTATACCACGCTGGTCAGACGTGTTGGCATAGAGTTTTGTTTCAAGTATTCTATAACCCACTAAAAGATAAAAAAAAATCGACGTTTAATAAACTTACAAAATTACTCTCTAGGCCAATATGAGGTTTTACTGATAATTTCCTTACTTTTCAGCGTTCATGGACATGGCAGGACGGATGAGTGACGGAGTGTTTTTCGGATATTTTACATTCAGCAAGTCATCATTACTGTAGAAGTTTTTACCCATTCAATACAATATTTTTGACACATATTTTTTTTTTCAAATGAATGCCTAATAGAAATATGAAATGATTCTATAAACGTACGTGCAAGCTCTGGAATGAACTACCTGGTGCCGTGTTTTCCGAGCGCTATGACATATCCTTCTTTAAACGAGGTTTAGGAAGAGTATTTTCTTCACGGTAGGCAATGACCTGGCTGTGCCCTTGGTATTGCAAAGGTCCATGTGCGGCAGCATCACTTACCATCAGGTGTGTTGCTTGCTCGTTTACCACCGTTGGCAATAAAAAAAATGGGAGCCATCGCTCAGGACGCCTGGCCGATATGAAACATCCAAATTATTTTGTACAAGTATATATGCATAAAAGAACAGATTACGACTGGAACTAATATGGCATAAAGTATTATTAATCAAATATTCGGTTTTTTTTTCAGAAAGTGATGATTTTTATTCAGTAAACATGTATTTTCATTAGTATACACTATAGGTATGTTGTTTAGGTTAATAATTTATTTGAAGCTCACTAGATGGCGTTGTACAAAATTCTAAAACAGGTTATGGTTTCGTTACACAAATGTACATATCCAAGCGTGGCGTGATCGCGACGCCAATTACGGGTTGAGAGCCCTCAGCGCTCACCCACCAGTCCGGGTAAAGTTGTCACAGCCATCTGAGGCTAACAACTAGACATGGGTTATAACAGGACAAACGTAATATCTGTTATTTCTGTTACTGTTACGCAATAATAACAGGTACCAATTTCTGTTATTAAATAACAAGTGTTATTTTTCAATCATTGCCCATTAGTAGGGACACGATATCGAACGGAAAGTATCGATACTGTACTCATGAGTAGTATCGAAGAAAAAGTATCGTACTCAATAAAGTATCGAGTACTATGTACTTTACCTGGAATCTGTCGTTGATGAGTTCTTTTTTTTTTGGGCATCTGACGGATTTTATTACCTATTATCCCGAAGTTTCTGCGGGGAACATGTTAATTTTTTTTTAGAAACCTTCTGGAGCTGTGCCTTATACTATAGGGTTACGAGCAAGTAAATACTCACTAATACTCACAATATGTATGTATGTAAGTTATAGTGAAACGTAGCTAGGGTTAACTTTTATAAAATATGCAAATTGTTTGACCCATTTATATTAAATCTTGTATCTTTAAACGAGCTATATATATAATCTGAATCTCGGCAACGACTCCAACGATTTTCATGAAATTTAGCCTACTAGAGGTTTCGGGGCCAAAAAATCGATCTAGCTAGGTCTTATTTATAGAAAGTATTGTTTTGTCGGTGTTTTTAGCTAATCCATAAAATGACATAAAATGTCATTAGAATAGGATTATAAATTTAGCCATCGCTAATCATTATTAAGTTGCATTCAAACAGCCTGAGATCGAATCTCAGTGTTATTATCCTGTTCTTTAATTTTTGATATTTTTTTAATTCTTTCATCATTTTTATTTATTTGTTAATAAATATCTAAATATGTTCGCTAAAATACCATTTACAAAAAAATATAAAAATTATGTCGAGCAATGCTCGATCGACCAGATATTATATACCTACTTAAGGAAGCAACGCTTGACAATAAAATAATATAAGACAATAAAATAATCATGCCAACATTAGTTCTGCAGTGTTTCTGAACACAAAATATGTAAACAGATAACTCATAATACGAAAAGAAATACTTGTCACTTTTTAAGGATGATATGTGCTAGAAAGAGTACAATTTCTATTTTGCTGGTTATTACACTTAATGCTTCTCGTTTTAGCAACAGTCTATCAAGTAGGTGTGAGCGAGATAGATTAATCAATCAAATAACAGATCATACGATCTAATTAAAAAGTCAAAATTCAACAATGATATGTTCTTGTTAGATTGTAATTTCTATTTTTCGGGTTATAATAACACTAGATGCTTCTCATTTTAGCAAAAGTCTATCAAATAGGTGTGAGCGAGATAGATTAATCAACCAAATAACAGATAACACGATCTAATTAAAGAGTCACAATTTAACAATGATATATTCTTGCTAAATTACATTTTCTATTTTTCGGGTTATAGCACTAGATGTTTCTCGTTTTAGAAACAGTCTATCAAGTAGGTGTAAGCGAAATAGATTAATCAACCAAATAACAGATAACACGATCTAATTAAAGAGTCACGATTTAACAATGATATCTTCTTGTTAGATTGCAATTTCTATTTTTCGGGTTATAGCCCTAGATGCTTCTCGTTATAGCAAATAGTCTTTCAAGTAGGCGTGAGTGAGATAGACTAATCAATGAAATAACAGATAACACGATCTAATTAAGAATTCGCTTTTCAAAGAGGATTTCTTCTTATGAAACGACATACTATAATTTTTGTTTAATTCAAATAAATACTACGTGTCCCGTTTTAGCTTATGACAATATTACACAAAAGACAAAGACAAGAATAGTTGTTTTGTTTTTTATTGACTGTTCTGACAGAACAGAACAGTTCTGTTATTTCAAACTATGTAGGTACTAACATAACAACAGCCGGATTAGACCGGCTGTTATCGATGTATTATAAATGTTATTTTTTAACAGATATAATGACCTTGCAAGAACAACTGTTATCTGTTATCTTCAAATACTTGTGATTTATATATGTTATGATAAATACGCCTCACTCCTACTAACAACTAAGTCACACAAAAAAAAAAAAATCGCGACGCCAAAACGGGTTGAGAGCCCTCAGCGCTCACCCACCAGTCTGGGTAAAGTTGTCACAGCCATCTGGGGCTAACAACTAAGTCACACACAAAAAAAAACAAAAAAATCGCTACGCCAACGATCGGCTTCACCCTCGCCTATAGCTGTTTCACGTCAAAAAATACGTTGTTTTGGGTCGGTTATTAATAAAGATTAATTTTATTCGTCTAGAAATCCGTCAATAATAAATATTTATTTTAAAACATAGTCTTCATATTAATCACCATTACCCGGCTCTTGTCGCAATTATTAGGAGTCAACTCAGTAGGTACCGTCAAACGGGGTGAATGGGCACATAATTGAACTTCAAATAAATTTATGAATAGTTATACCAGAAATTATTATATCGATTTTGGTATCAAAACTTGAGTCGCAGCATGAAGATTCTTAAGAACTTTACACTAAGTTATTAAGAGCACCCAGTTTTAATTATTTCTTAAAATTATGGGTAATCCCTATTTAAACGCAAAATGGGACAATAGGGACGGGCAATGGCATTATAGGGAAAAACCATTAGGGTTGTCACAATTATATTAGGTAAGTGGGTATAAAATTCTTTAACTCATCATTGCCCTCGGTGTTGTTCGCGTCTCTAAAATCAGTCACCGTGCCATTGTCATATAAATTAAAACATATTTTCAAGCACATGCACTCATAGTGCCGTGCACTAAGATGAATTCAGGGATCTATAGGTATTTAGTGTTAAGAATGATTTAAGGTAGGTAAATAAACATGTAGTCTAGGCAACTAGGTATACTTTGAATAAAACTAGTATTTTATGAACATACAATATATTTTAAAATATTAAAATTAATAATGTTAATACAAAAAATATAGAATGAATATAATAGTGAAAATCGCAACGTTTGTCTTGATACCGGTTAGTACTATCTTATATTAAAATCAGAATATTAGTCAAACTAAAAACAGCCTCTTATAATAATAATAATAATAATAATAATAATAAAAAACCTTAAAATCAACAAAAATAAAAATATATCTTAAAAATGTCAAACTTTAATCAGCACAAACATAAACATAAATAGAAATGAATTTCAAACTATTGTTTCTTTTTGCGTCAGGGAATATAAATTAAAAATGTTACTGATTACATCGAAAGTAGGTATTTTAAATTATTTCATGAATCAAGTGGCAACCCTGTTCCTATAGTCCCTTCACTGTCTCTTGATAGACTGCATCGTCCCTATTTATTAGATTTTCCGTTCCTATTGACCCCCTAGTCTTACCTAAAAACCCCAGACGCGTACCGTAAAACCTCTTATAATGGAAATAAATTCTTTGTAATCATTAAATATTATTTTACGATTCAAAAAGTGTTTCAATTGTTACTTACATTACGACATATAGATTGCAAAAGACACACCAAACTCACAGATAGTCTTACGATACTAATTTAACCACTAAAACAAAGAAATAGGAGTGGTAGAACCACACTGTCGACAGTTATCTGTCTACAGCCGCGGGCCGGTCCGTCCGGGGCAGTACCATGCTCTCGCAGAAAATCGACGTCTGAGCAGTAGCAATTTGTTACTGCGCTTCGTTCGGTGAGCGAGAGAGCCGGAAGCCCAACTTTCTGAGGGTGATTGCGTGTGGAGGGTTTTGGTGGTGCCCTTGGTATCACCGAGCCTCAATGCACGCATTCTTCGCTTTCTTGCGGTAGGCAACGGCCTTGTAAAGGTCCATGAGCGGCAGCAACACTTACCATCAGGTGTACTGTTTGCTCGTTTGCCACCGTTTGCAATAAAAAAAAAAAAAAAATTTGCTTAAAACACAAACACTCCGATGGCGGTTAGTTCAAAGTGAATCTTCAGAATGGCATTTTGACCATTTATTCCTAATTTCACGTCAAATAAGTGGTGCCAGTTCAAAAAGTAACTATTCTATTATAAATCCTTACCATCTTATGGCTATACTTAGTCGATTGTCAGAGTTATCGTCGTGATTATTTCAATCCCGATTTTTTCCCTATTCACCCCGTTTGACGGTATGTATTCCTCTTTCATAGTACATATTGTAAGTTTTGACAACAGTTTTATGACTGGCCGCCTGCCTGACGTAAACCCTTCTTGGAAATGAAACTTCGTGTCAAATGGCAAAATTTAGCTCAGGTAAATAAAATTCGTCATTTTTCACGACACCCATGATAAGGGCTCATAATATTCGTAGCCACCGTCGTACAGCTTATTACGTATTTAATATAATATCTTTGAATTAAAAATGTATATAAAATACTTACATGTAGTAAAGGAATGGTCCCACCAATCTGTGTTACACAGGTAAGCCTTCAAGTCATCCTTTGTCCTGCCAACGATGACTGCAGGTGGTGCAACTAAGGTTCTAATAGCGAGTAGTACACACGCCACTCCAACAATTATACCGATTCTTCGGAGTAAATACATATCTGATATTTTCACTGCTTTAGCTGATCGGACTTGAAATATCACTGATATCCTAAAACCAAAGAAAACATGTTTAAACCATAATTACAGGTTTTAGTATTCATGACCATGGAAGGACCTCGAAAAAAAAAAGCCTAACAATGGAACGTATGTGGGCTGAGATGATGTGATGAGGTGGTCATGTAACATATTTTTGTTTTTTTTTTATAACAGAGAACCCTGCACTAAGGAAATAATTCTTGTGTTGCGGGAGACTTTACAAACACACAATTAACGGACACAAATTACATCCAGACTCATAACAACAATTTGTGAAATGCACAAAGTATGGTCCTGCGTGGGATTCAAACCCATGATACTGGCACGGTAGGTCGGCATCTTAACCTGTTTAATTTGTTCATTAAATTTATTTATAAAATTTAACATTAAATTCTGACGTAGAACGCCGCTTTAGAAGTTTTGCAGTAAAGCGAGCAATTTGAGTTGGTTCAAGCTAATTAAATCCAAAACATAGTTCAATTAAAATTTAATCATATTTTGAATTTGCTGAACATGAGAATCGCTTGCGAGGAATTAGAACGGATTGAGACCCCAGATAATGGACATATACATATAATCTGGAGATTAATAATCAGCCACTGTAATTTCGTATATCATTTTATCGTTAATATTAATTGATATTTGATTGATTCATCTCAGTTAATATAAGTTTCACTATTGGGCTTTGGCCTCCTACGCAATGGGAAGGGAATAGATTTACTATTCTACGCGGGTCAGACGTATTGGAATAGGGTTTTATATCGAGTTTTCCTTCTCTTGCATTGATGTTACCTGTATATATTCCTTAGTCATCTTTCACGACACCCATGGGCAAGGGAAGTGGTAGCTAAATGGATTTTTACTCTGTAACCTCACGGACAAATCTATTTTTACTCGACTACGGAGGTTTATGATTTTGAAAGTTCCTTCATAACTTCTCAACTACTTATTAGAACCGGACAAATGAGGTATCGTTAGAAGTGTCTTCATCAGAGGTCTTAAAGTATTGTGTTTAAAAATAAATTTGAGACAAATGTGTCATGTTTCGTATCATTGGAAAGCGCTCGTGACTTTATCCGTATTCATCTGATCACTCGTTTTTTATCTTAGTCGAGTTTTAGTTTTTAATCTTATTTTGTTAGTACTGATAATTAATTTAAGATGAGCTTTGAATAAAATGAGTTATCTCCTTTAGTACTGAATTAGGGCAAATATCTTATTATCTCTGATGAAGATAGTTCCTTTGCGTTAAATCTACCGAAGGCATAGTGGTTTCAATAGCATCCGTGCCAGTTGTTCAGGATTTTAATCCCACACAGGATAGTTCTGTGCGGAATCCGTGAATGATTGTTTTAGTTTGGATATTATTTTCAGCCGTTAATAGTTTTTTTGTAAACTTTCCAGCAACGCAAGGCTTGGCCTGCAACTCAAGATATATATATATAACTCTGTATACAGAGCATAAGCACCTGATGGATGAGCTTTATCTGGTATTTTTTTTTATAAACTGTATTTTTTAATGTTCTAGTTAGTTTTCCTCACAAAAGAAGAATCTTCTTACAAAATATAAACTTGAGTAAAGAAAAACTAACGTTCAAACTGGGACTGTCTGTATTAAGGGACCGCTCTATTTCTCAAGTGAGTCAGTTTAATTTTTGGTCGTAGTAGCTAAATTTATCTTCATATTATAATCATATTTTTTATTTACTGAAAAACTGATAAAATGAGTTTTTTTTATAGATGAAACCTATAGATTTTCACTTTCTAATTTTCTGTGTAATATAGTGCATATTTCAAGAAAATTGTTGGACCCGTTTTAGATTTTAAGTATACAAAAATATATAAGAATTGCTGCTTTAAAATTGTAGAATATTTGGAAAATAAAAATCAAAATGCTCGACATCCTGTTTTTACTAAAACTATATATAGATAGATTTCTTAACAGTACTCTGTATGCGGCAAAGTCATCATCATCATCATCTTGCTCATATCCCAATTACTTGGGGTCGACGCAATATGTCATCTGTTTTGACATATTGCAAAAAGTTTCGGCAATGACTTTTATGACCAGCCGCCTGCCTGATGTCAACCCTCCTTGGGAATGTAATCGTTGACCCAAATGGTACCAGATGGAGTTGGTCCGGGTCAATCTAGGGCTCTTAGTCGTCTTTTACGACACCCACGAGCAAAGCAAGGGTTGGTAGTATTCGAAGCCGCTACCACACAGCTCTGTATGCGGCAAAGTGATCGAAGAATTTCTTTGATATCAAACAACACGAGCAAATGCAGTGAATGCTCTCTTAAACAATAAATCAAGAGTTTAATTTTTCTCCCTTATAGGTACTACATTTTACTTTGAAATGCATGCATAGTTCTCTCGTTCATATTCACGGTTGAATAATTTTGTGTTTAGTTGAAGTTTTATTGTTGCAATCTATCTGATTATGTATAACTTTGAAATAATTGTGTTCAGAATATATTTAAAATCCAGACATATAAAAATAAGTTAAATATATTTATTCCTTCGTTGAGCTTTAAAGCGTCTTTTTATTTTGGGGTGGGCTGTGGTCGGCGCACTCCTCGCACCACTCCGTCCGGGGCGTTAGAGGGGCATAAGCACGCACACCCGTAACCCACCCGAACACCACGTCGCCTTCGTCGTTGGGCCGACCACCGGAGCAGCAGGGTTACTTGTCATCAGTGGTAGCTTTAAAGCGTCTGACTAAAGCTCTGGTCCAAAAAGAGAGATAATATAGCTTCTTATTCATTTATTTATCTATTTTAGCTCATATATGTCCCACTGTTGAGCTCTAGCCTCATCCATAATTTTTCCACCAACCCTTTTCTTGACCGTGGGTGTCGTAAAAGACGACTAAGAGATTAAAATATGCATATAACAACTATGCAAGAGAAGGAAAGCTCCAAACAAAACCCTATACTAGTAGTGAGTCGTCGACGATTTTACAGTCAACGCAACGAGACCGTTTATCGTCGATGATAAACTAGTTGAAAAAACAGTCTAATTATCGACTAGTTTACGTCGTCGACGCTTAGACAAGACGAGACGTTTAGTTTATATTACGACGTACGTTGATCGTCCATTGGTAAAGGACAACGAAACTTCAACGAATTTTATTAGACAACAGTTTAATTGTACAATATACATTGACGCTTCAATATCTAATGATAGTCCCATCACATGATAGCAGAGTTCAATGAATTGCAATCAATCTATCTATGCGTTATGATTTCGGCTCGACTCGCGCCTACGGGCGGTGAGGTTTGCGGGGCGGGTAAAGAGCGTAGCGAGCCATGAGAGCGCGCGCGCATCGCGTCGTCCAAGTTCGGGCCGATTCGGGCGCTTTCGAATATCGTCGTCGTCGTCGCGTTCGTGTCATTCGTTGATGCGGCGACCGATTTGCGAAGCCGTTCATACATAAACATGTTTATCAGTCAACTATAAACTGATTTATTAGTTCACGGCAAAGAAACAGTCGAAAAAAACTGTTCGTTTATTCAAAGACCACCACTACCCTATACCAACCTGTTTGACCAGTATGGTACAGCAAGATTAATTGTAGATCTCCCTCCCTTCTATAGTGGGACATATGAGCTGATGATGATGATGAAATCAACTTAAGTAGAAACATAGAAATATGTATATTCTTGAATATGCGTTATAAAGCGTACAAAATTTATATCATTAACTTTGGTACTCACCTCCATGTTTTCAACATAAGCGCACCATATGTGAGACAAAATCCCACTTCACGGAGCCAGACCCTTGCTGTACATGTGAATACAGTTGGTCTGCCGTACATTACCAAGGTAGTACAGTAGATAAGAAGCGCTCCCAAGACGATCACACGGAGTAACGCTGGACTTGCTGCTCTGACCACCTGTACAGATTATTTAAAGTAAACTTAATGTGGTTTTAAAGACAAAATTATGCCGTAGTACTAAACGCCTAACTCTTTTGTTTTCATTTTTTTTTTAGGCTGGGCTATGGTCAATCCAAACGCTGTCCGCTACGTCCGAGGCGGCGAAGGGGTGGCGCGCGGCCCCATAATTCACCGTATCTCCTCTCCGTCGCCGTTGGGCCGATCACCGGTACCAAGTTCCTTGTCCTCCGTGGCCGGCCCGGCGAACGTCTAACTCCTGGATCGAGTCTCATGATTTTTATCTCTATCCAGGAGCAATTGTTTGTCAATTGATTGTTATCAAGTTTGTAAAATTTTACGCAAAACAAGGATTTATTTCTTAGTGAAGGAGGTGTCCTAAAAATAGTCTAAGTGAACATCAGTGAACATCATTAGACCTCTGATTTAATATATATAAAGATTTATTGAAAGTTGAGTGAAAAAAATAGTAATAAAATGCTTAAGAAGACAAAGACTCTCCAATGTTAGACTTTGGACTTTATGAAATTAGTATTAATGTCCTTTTTAAGTACATAAAGCCTCTTAACGATACCTTTTGTAGGATTATATATAAAATTAAAATTGAATGTGTAGGTTGTAATTCAGGATCATGAATATTTATAATGCTGGAGAAATATTTCATATACTTTAACCAAGATTTTGGCTATATTCCATACGCTGAGAAGTAAGTAGTACGCGGTTAGTAAAATATACTAGATTAACTAGTATCTATTCGTTTTGTCTCTAAAATCTATATTGTAATTGGATAGGAATGTCTACTAGCATTTTATTATATACTTTTTTTGGGGTGGGTTACGGTCGGCGCACTCCTCGCATCACTCCGTCCGGGGCGACAGAGGGGCGTAAGCACATTCACATCTGTAACTCACCCGTGACACGTCGCCTTTGTCATTGGGCCGACCACCGGAGCAGGGTGACTTGACGTCAGTGGTCGGCCCGACGGAATACCTCCTGAGGAGTACCCTCTCCTCGACCGACGTCCCCCCCTCGGGGAGAACGTCAGTCTTTCCTCACGTGGTCGGCCTCTCGACGAGTGACGGAGTAATACCCCGATTTTTTTTTATATACTGCCATTAAATCGTGTGATTTTATGAAATTCTATTTTCCATTTTATGTGTTCAGTTCATGTGTTCAAGATAATTAAATATATTTTTCTTATGACATTTTAGTCATATTTTTTTTATTATATCTTCGCTTAATTGTTTAAATGTAATGGTTTGTCATACTTTTTTCATCAATCCACCTATCTACTTCCAGTGTTGGTACATGGACGTCCACTAAGAAAAACACATCACATCATAAATCCCCGCATAAACGGCGCTGGGCGTGTCCACACTCGACATAAGTCAAGATAGGGAAAACGTCGCGCAGACAAGATGTGAAGTATTTTAGCGGAAATACTCCTGGAAACACCAATGCTCGTTGGACATTAGTCAGCCAAGTATTTTATATAGACCGGGTGTGGCGATGCCCTGTAATACGGATTTTATTGCCGGGGCGTCAACAGGGATAGTACCCGAAAGGGTCTTACTAGAGATATTTGAGGGTACTGACTCTCTTAATTGACGATCACATATGCTCATTATAATATCTATAACAACGTTTGACGACATCGCCGATTCCACCAAAGACGCTCAAGAGGCAAGCACTTCCTCCGCATCCTTCGTAGCTGTGTCGCGTCGCGCTACACGTCACGCGGCCCGCAATGCATGCCGGAGCAGATGCCACTGCGCACTTGCCCTGATGATTACAATCGGATATGCTCGGAACCCGGGTTGATGTAATCGATCTCAATAAGTGATTGTTTTGTCGTTATAGATATTATAATACGTATCAATCTCGCAATAATTTCAATACATATGCTTATTGCAGACAGAATCGAAAGTGTTCTTTGAGGCAATTATTTAACACGGATTTTTCTCCTTTTTCACAAATCTACCCGATTTTTTAAGCCACTCATATACGTTACTTAACATTTTCGGATTTGTTCTAAACATAACTGCGAAAAAATAATATATTAAATAACAATTTGCGTAGCATGTAAATAGTTTCCCGAAATATTCTAAAAGTAAGTATTTAATTTTCGGAATTTTAGTCAAGAAGTAGACAAGGTCACACACGTTAATGCAAATATTTTCTATTTGTTAATCTACATAAGAATTTTGGTGCAAAATTTCGCCACTAGTACGAAATACAACACGGAAATATATAGCATAAGCACTTGCATCTACTATCATAATTTTTCCTAGATAAGATGTTTTAGCATTAAAATAAACTGAAGCTCGTAAAAATACTTGGTAACTTTCAGAATGGCGCCTCAGTTATGTAATGTTTGAGAAGTCTGAGATTCGTAGGTTAATACTTCTATGTGTTTGTTGCTCACTTTTATTATTTTATTTTAGACTATTTATTCTCGTAGCTATCCTAGTGTAAGTTACATATCATATATTTATTTTTAAATATTTTGCCTCTTAATTTGAGATAACAGCCAGACACAATACTTCGATCACAATTTAATCATCATCATCGCAAGCCACATACGTCTCGCTATTGAGCTCGGGCCTCCACCACACTGGGAGAGAATTTGAACTACAATGCTGGTCAGACATGTTGGTATAGGGTTTCATTTCGAGTTTTCCTTCTCTTGCACAAATTTTATATGCATGTTGTATACCTTAGTCGTCTTTTATGATATCTACGGACAAGAGAGGGAGCGGTGAATTGTATTCTTACTCCGTCACCACACGGAAAATTACCACATCACTATACGGATAATTTAATACGAATTTGTTATTTCAATAGTTTTTATGATAATGGCTATTGACTAGTTATATATTATCTCAGACTTACTAATGTTTGAGCGATTTTCTATCATTTATTATTTCTCGTAAACTTATCTGAATGATTTCTCATATGTTGTAGCGTTACGTTTTATAGCCATATTTCTGGATAAAGAGGCTGTAAAAACTTAATGTGTTATATATTAAGTTTTATTTTTTCAATTTTGCCTAATACATTTACAAAGTAAGCGAGTTCAAATCTTTCTTTATATCTTATCTTATATCTTTAAACGAGCAATTCTTGTATATATATATATATATATATATATATATATATATATATATATATATATATATATATATATCTCGGAAACGGCTCCAACGATTTTGTTGAAACTTGGCATACTAGAGGTTTCGGGTCCAAAAAATCGATCTAGCTAGGTTTTATTTATAGAAAATGTTGTTTTGACCGTGTTTTTAGCAAAACAAATAATGACATTATTTGTTGACATTCAAACAGCGTCGGTTCCAATCTCGGTGTTATTATTATTCTCTTTTTGTAATTTTTTTGAAAAATATATTTTTTCATTATTTATTTTTTATTAATATATATCTAAATAAATTCGATAAAAATATTCCGAGCGAAGCTCGATCAACCAGATATATTACAACATTAACAAAGACCCATTAACACAGGCCCAAAGGCTCTCTGAGCTGTAGACCTTGCCTGTCTGTCTTTACTTAATATTATCTGCTAGCAACCCGCCCTCGCTTCGCTTCAGTTTCCGTCGTCTTCCCTGCATAGTTCCCGTTCCTGCGGGAATACCGGGATAAAATATAGCCTAGGTTACTCCCTAATATTATAGCTTTCCATTGGTGTAAGAATTTTTTAAATCGGTTCAGCCGTTTTGAAGATTACCCGGAACAAACAGACAGACAGACAGACAAAAAAATATAACGTGTATTTTAGGCATATTTATAGTGCAAATAACCGTGTGAGCATGAAAAAAGTTTATTATTTTGACATTACAAACAGACACTCCAATTTTATTTATTGGTATCTATATATAAATACGTGAAGCAAACACTTTGTACCCCTTTTTACGAAAATTACGTGGATGGACAAGTATGAAATTCGGCACAGTTGAAGTGTTCAATGCACATTGAACATGCAACGCAGCAAATTCATAAGTAGAGCATGTCAACATACAAGTAGAGCATGTCAACATACAACAGCGAAAAATTTGCAAAATTCGCACTGACATGATTAAAGATGCTGCGTTACACTTCACACTTACGACACACTAACACAAAATGGTATATGTGTGTATTAGCAATAAGTAGTATATAAGGTGTAAATTTTGTAAAATAAATCAGATTTGAATTTATTCATCTCTCAGTTACTACCCTCTCACTGCGGCCAAAACACCCTTAGCCGTCAGTTCTGATCGGTCTTGTGAGTCTGCTTGACTGGCAGTGAGAATTATCAATCTTCCACCCAAACCACCCTCTCACTGCGGCCAAGACACCCTTAGCCGTCAGTTCTGATCGGTCTTGTGAGTCTGCTTGACCGGCAGTGAGAATTACCAATCCTCCACCCAAACATCCATCTCACATCTACCTGTCACCTTAGGTAGCGCGGTGCAGGTATCCCATCAGATAGGCTAGGAACTTAAGGGCTTTAGGTACATCAAACTATAACCTTAGGTTCTTCTGTCAAACACGGCGTTAGTCCATAAGCCCATACGACGCCGTACATGAAGTATATAATGAGGAGAAGTGCATAAAACTGAAATTTCATATAATAATGGATTAGAAATACATTAAATTCATTAAAAAGGCATTACGCATACTACAACGCAATCGCTACACACACACACACATATACGCGTTTGGGTGAGTGTGTTGCGTAGCAACGCTTATAGACTTTTGTTTACGGTTAAAATCTCTCAACCACTGATGACAAGTAACCCTGCTTTGGTGGTCGGCCCAACAACGAAGGCGACGTGCACGTGGGGTGGGTTGCGGGTGTGCGTGCTTACGCCTCTCTGTCGCCCAGGACGGACTGGTGCGAGAAGTGCGCCGACCGCAACCCACCCCCTCCCAAAAAAAAAACGGTTAAAATCTCTGGTCGAACTGAATGTCAAACAATCATAATTATGACGACAATGTCTACTAAAGATTTGTGCTTATATATTAGTGAAATACAGCTTGCTCAATTTACAATTATACATAAATAAAATTAAAGAAAATTGTGTAGCAGAAAAATTAATTTAAATGAATTATGACTGAATTTCGACCACTCGGCGATCACTAGCATATCTATACCAATAAATAAAATTGGAGTGTCTGTTTGTAATGTCAAAATAATAGGCTTTTTTCATGCTCACACGGTTATTTGCATGAAACCTATGCCTAAAATAACAATTAAAAAATTTTTGTCTGTCTGTCTGTCTGTTTGTTCCGGGTAATCTTCAAAACGGCTGGACCGATTTCAAAAATTCTTTCACCAATTGAAAGCTATAATATCAGGGCGTAAATTAGGCTATATTTTATCCCGGTATTCCCACGGGAACGGCAACTACGCGGGTAAAACGACTATAACCTATAACCAAAGCGAAGCGAGGGCGGGTTGCTAGTTTTAAATAAAGCTGTTTTATAGATTTTTCCCTTTATTTTATAGAAATCTTTGTCCTCTTGTGATCTATAAAGTATTTGAAACACGATAAAATCCGTAGAATTAGTCTTATTATATTTAATTAGTAAAATTAGTCTTGAATTAAAAATTATAACAAAAAATGTTATTTATTATCATAAGTAAAATAAAAAAAAAATACATATTTTATCGAACATTAACGCTAATCTTGTGACCTACGTAAATTGTAATTTTTTTTATTAAATTTCACTGTACAAGATTTTGCCGTCAAAATCAACATGAATACTTCATCAAGTTTGATAATTTATCACTTTGACAAGCAACTATATCGTACCCTTGCTATTGCGGGGACAGTGAAAGATTGAATGAGCAAGCTTTGATGCTAACTTGACGAGCTCGATATGGCTGAGTATTGGTATATAAGAGGTATTTGAAATATGGCTGTGGAAGAGCGATTTGGGTTGTCATAATAATTTGAATTTGGATTTAATTTCGGCAAAGTGATTGAGGGCAGTAGTCCGACAGGAAACCGGAGCCTTATAATTGGATTAATTCACATATAGAGCTTTCGGTCGTATACAATTTATGACATGGAAGGAGACGTTGGATTTATTAGCATGGTTTTTCAATTTCCGCCGCGAGTTTTTGTATAAATCTGCTTGTATTTATCATATGAAATAACAATATTTATTACATATTTTAATACGTTTGTATTTGATTTTTACATTCCTAACTTTTAATTAAAAAAAAGTTTAGAAAATAATAATTTTTTTATCGAATTTTGTCATGATTTGTTTTAATTTTTTGATTGGTTTTTAATATTTTAAATTTGCCTGGTCACTTTTAAAAGTTAAGGATTTCACATTCAACGTGTTATTGTTATTAGTTGTAATTCAAGTTCATCCGTCCATTCGTTAGTCTATTCACGTGGATATAAATCTCCTCACATAAGGAAACTAATATCATAATCCCTATGCTTGGCAGACGGATTGGGGATTACAGTATTTTATAAGTTTTTCAGTAGAGAGCAGTTCAGAGAGTCCTGCTGTTCCTTCCCTTGCAATGCCCTTATCCGGTTTAAAGACTTTAACGGAAAGTAAGGGCTAGCGATATACATTATATTTTTGACCCATTATCACACGAGGACTACGAAACAATTTTTTGGGTTTTGTGAGATTTTTTTTTTCAGCAGAATATCAACCATAAATTCTAGTGTTGGAGGAAATAAGGCCATAGAATAATGACATATTTTTATATTCTAGCCAACTTTTAGTTCAGATATTCTAGTTTATAGTTTTCATGGAACTTTTAACTTTTTGAAGAGGTCATGATCCGTTCCCACTCCGCCCAAAGCGCTCGGATCGGTGGTAGGAACGGCGTACAATCACATAAAATATATCGCAGTTTGGGCAAATAAATGATATCAAGTCCTTGTTCTTAATCGCTTTACGGTACCTTGGTATTTTACTTCACTGATCTTTTGAAGGAATTTTTCGTGACAAAACTACATGTTAAAAATTATCGTTCATCTACAAGTAGATTATTAAATAGTAATCATTAAATTTATCTGCGCCTGCATTTTCACCGAAACAGAGTAAACTATAAACTTAAGTTTATCTAAAGCACTTTTTCAGAGAGCGTCAGTAAAGAATTCTGCTATAAGCGGAAATTGCTTGTTTGTCAATGACTACAAGACATGTTGTCTCAATTTTACGTGACAGGAATATATTGAAACGGAAAAATAAGTATTTTCTTTTACAATCTACAGAGAAACAAGTCTTAAAAGTAAAGGACTATAAGAATATAATAACTTGGCTATCTTAGCAAAAAAGTCTAGAGAGCAACAAAATGCTGACTATGCCAAATAAATAAAATGGATTATGGTTTTCAAGGACGTTTTTGATACTATTAAATATATTGTTTCATCACATACGTATTGCGATCTAAATATCAATATCCATTTTTTAAGCTTTGAAAATGCATTTATGCATACCCTTCACTGGTAATAAGCAAGAGGGATGCTGTGACTCGCCGGTTTCAACCCTAAGCTACGTCACTCACGTGGTCGAAATATTCTTCCCGCCGCCCGAATAGACCAACTGCCGAAAAGGCTACAGCAAATAAAACTACTTTACGGATTTTATCGCGTTTGTATTTGATTTTTGATTGCCCGACGTTTCGAACACTTTGCAGCGTTCATGGTCACGGGCGGACTAAGATGTCTCACGTCCAACAAGTCATCGTTATTGCAGAAAATTTATACTTATCTACCCGATACAGAAATTAGTTATTAAATATTGATCCACATTTTGATACAAATTTATTGCCAGTATAAGAAGAAAATGATTATATATGAAAAAATTAAATTGTTTATGGTTAGTAATTATTTAACATTAAAATTGATAGTAATTATATTTAAAAACCTAACAATCTAGTATACTTCCACCGGGTCGGCACACGGCCACACTGAGAAAGATCCGGCAAGTAAACTCAGGTGACATGATGCTAAATTAATATTAATTTTGAAGGCGGCTTACTTTATGTTACTAAGAGGTTTTTATTTATAAAATTATCTTTAGCTATTATTATTGAACTTAACTTTTTGTGAGATATATAAATTATTTATTTGAGTTCAATTGTAATTTAAAATGAAATTGAACTTTAGTGCAGGGTAGTGTTTAAAAAATACCCGCACAACTATTATTAGAACAATCTCACCAACTTTCACTGTTGTAGCTACGAAAAGCTGTTTTCATAATCCTTTCCACTATAATTAGGCATTATGTTTGCTCTCAATGGATACGTCTAAGGCAGGATTAAAACACGTGACTACCAGATAAAAGGTGATATATGTGCAACCTAAATCAACTTGGTAAGTTTGTAACGATGGCACAGTTAGTGCTAAGAGACATTATAATGGTTGATAGTACGTGGCAATATATATCTAAACGCTAAGATTTTATTTTCCCACCACTGAAGTCAAGGAACTCTGCACCCGTGGCCGGCCCAACGACGAAGGCGACGTGCTATACTGGGGGTTACGGGTGTGCGTGCTTACGCCCCTCTGTCGCCCCGGACGGAGTCAGGCGAGGAGTGCGCCGACCGTAATACCCCCAAAAAAAAAAAGGTTTTATTTTTTGTGTGGTGATGGAGTAAAAATATAATTCAGCACACCCTATCTTACCCGTGACTGTCGCAAAAGACAACTAAGGGATATATTATGGATATACCCAATATGCAAAAAAAAGAAAACCCGAAATAAAACTCTATGTGGCGGGTTGCCGCTTAATCAACGTGATGTATGTGGTAGATTAATTTTTTTTCTATTGTGGAGGAGATTTGAGCCCAGCATTGGGACGTATATGAACTGTGATCATGTTGAAAGTTTTATTAAGCTTTGGGAGAAACATGAGGAAATTATATTTATATTGGGGACTTTATCAACATTAAACGTTACATATTAAACACAAATTACACCCTCAGAACAATAATTTGTAATCGTATATATTTTTAATATCTACCAGAAATTCTAGATAATTTATTCTAAAAGTATCATCTGTTTATTATATTAACTACTAAAACATTTCAGTTACCCTATGTATATATGTATATTCAGGTAAGAAAGTTAACCTCCATTGCTATGTGAATTTAATTTAATTCAAGCTTCATTAACAAAACACTCCATAACACAATTAATCACCATTACTATGGCAAAAGAAAACGATTCCAGAAAGCCCCTAATGACTCACATTCGATTAATTATACCTTTTCTGGCGCCGAAAAGGCATATTATGAACATAACGTGCCTGTATAATAACGATTGCATGAAAGGCAACATTTTATGGTTAAATCTGTTTAATGGAAATGAATGAAATCGAAACATTTTCCATTAAGATAAATCTTTTGGTATACGAATATTTCATATATGTATTTTACAAAATAAATGGTCACACAGAGACCGCTTCATGATGTCTGCTTACGAGAATATTACTCATGTAAAATGAAACTATTTTTAAGGATTTTATTGCGTGCAATAAGTCATTAAAATTATAGAGGTTTTATCTAACCGCTACAGTATTAGCGGTATTTTCGTACGGTAACGGAATAAGAATACAATTCACCACTCCCTATCTTGCCCGTGGTCGTGGATGTCGTAAAAGACGACTATGGGATATAATATGCACATAACATCTGTGCAAGAGAAGGAAAACTTGAAATGAAACCCTATACCAACATGTATGACCAGCATGGTATAATAGGTCAATTTCTCTCCCCTTATGGAGGAGGCCCGAGCCCAACAGTGAGATGTATGTGGGCTGCGATGATGACAGTATTAGTTATATTTAATCCAATATTTTAGATTCAAAATTAATTTCCAGTATATAAAGAAAATTATTCCATATTAAAACAAAGATTAGTATGTGTAGTTATGACTTATGATACAGAAACGTGGTCATTAGACATCGGCTTCATTATAAGGCTCAAAATCGCTCAGCTCGCTATAGAGGTCTATGCTGGAGATTAATATTTGTGATAAAATTTGGTATACGGAAATCCGAATAAGGACGGGTGTAATCGACATAGACCGAAGAATTAGTAAACTGAAGTGCCAATGAGCTGGCCACATTGCTCAATGAACTGACAATCATTATGGAAGTTATTTCAGAGAGATTTTAAATGTTCATATTAAAATATATTTTTATAATCTAGCTGACCCAACATACGCTACTTCTATGCAAATAAAAATCTTTATCTATATTTTATGTGTATGTCAATAAACTCCTAAACGTTTGGGCCTGTGTTGATAAAATTTCTTGAGTGTATTCAAGGGGATTCAATAATAATTTAGATTCATAATTGGACTAGGTATGTGGTGATATATGTATTTATTGTTGTTTATTGTTAAACCTCCAATGTTAGTTGTAACGCAGCATCAATTTACTCACATTTTACCACGTTATTTTTAATACAACGATAATATCTTTGTTATCATTAATCGGGACATTTCTACATGTTAGGTTTACTTGGATGCTGATAAGCGATAATATGTTAAACCTAACAAACTTCGTTTTGAGAAAATGGCGTTTAAAGATTTCAAACCAATTCTTAATAAGTTTGTTTGAAAAAATATACATCCACCGATTCTTTCTCTATTTAATAAAAATAATTATGGATTAGAAATAGATTGGCAACATAAAAAGAAAAGAAATTAGCATATTTATCCACAAAAATAAGATTTTTGCTTATTACAAAATATGGAACACACTAAAATAATTGAAACATGAGCTTAAGGAACTTAACACTATTTTACTAAATGCGTGCACTAGTATTTAGTGACACTAAATGGACATTGAGGAACATAAATGAATATTGATAAACATGTGTTATCACTTATAAAGTGTAAAATGTTTTAAGTAGAACTATTAAGATATGACTTTTTTATTTTACTTTTCCTTTTTTTATTTTTTTTTTTGATAAATTCAAAAAAGCCTAAACTATTTGTAAACAAATTGTCTATCTAATGTTATAAAAAACGTGATTGGCGCTGCGTAGAATAACTGAATGTGATTTAAGCAATACAGTATCAAGCCTCATAACATATTGGTCGTCACGATAGATGGCACATTTCGAATTTCAACTACGTTAAGAAACTTGAAGGATTATTGAAAAATATTGTATTCGTGATTCCCGATTTGTTTTATGATATTTATCCATTTTTTTCATAAAAACTCTTTCCAATGACCTGGAACTCTTTTCCAGAATGTTAAATACGTGATGTACTATCAAAATATATCCAAAATATTTGATTTTACTTTTTGTGGGTTGACACATTATTGCTTATCAGTATATCCTTGTATATAATTCTTTGAAATTGCTTGTAGCGTCACCCATCAGGTTCTAATATATTGGTTTTATGGTATCAAACCGTCTTCACCTTATCCTTTCGGATAAAACCTGTTTGGCTCATACGGGTCGTATGATTTCAAAGTCTTGTAACCAAGGGAAACCTTTTTTGTTTTGTACATAGTCATTTTAAGTTTCTTACTATTTGGTTAATGTTTGGCACTGATTGTTTCAATAAACAACCAGTTTTGATCCCTCTATCGGCGTATCAAATTTCACTGTAGTAAATGATTTCTCTAACGAGATGGTTTCGATTTTTCACTACATGTGAATGTATTTTTTAAATACATGTGTAACATTTTATGAATCTGACTAATAGAAATTCTGCAAAATTTTAGTATATAATAGTAGCTAAGTATAGCCACTATGAAAAGTATAGTTTCAAATGCTACGCTATGCTGAGTAGCATAGCGTAGCATTTGAAGCTATACTTTTTTGGCGTGTTAGGGAAAAATGATGAGACTAAATTTTTACAATGCGCGCGCACTCGGTCTGGAAAAATCGACACCTTAAAGTTAGCTAACCTAGGTTTTTTATAGTGCATGCTAACACCGTTACAAATATCAAATTAATAATGCGTTATAGTAAAACTTTTAATGTATTAAATACTTTTTTTTTGATATTAATATTATCGTTTTTTCTACAAACGTAGGATAACGAGAAGGATAAAGTTTTTAAAAAGATTTTATAACTTCTTACTTGCGTACATAAGTATACACACACTTTTTTTTATTTATATGACTCAAAATCTGCTGCTAAAGTTAAATATACACTGAACCAGAAGTTTGTTGAAAGTAGAATATTGGCCATACAGTGCATTGTATATAATATTGCTGCCTGGCAATCCCTATGGACTTCCAAAAGCAAGGTAAATCTAGACTGTATAGAAGAGAGTGGATTATATAAACTAGGTCTAATATAATTCAACTTACTCGAACATGTCCATATTTTATGGTGAAATAAACGATGAAGGGTAGACAGGAGATCACGAGGCAAGCCAGTGCGAAGATTGTAGTTCTGACCACCCAGTTGAGTGCAGCTACGCATGGAGATCCATCTTCGCACGCTTCACAACCTTCAGCGCAAGGTAGACATTGAAAGGCTTCAGAGATGGAGTATAGGTTACGTTGACGCTGTTGACAAGAGTAACATAATTGACTAAGGTTTATGGATGGATGATGGAGGAAGAATACATTTCAACACTCCCTATCTTACCCGTGGGTGTCTTGAGAGACGACTATGAAATGAAATATACATATAACATCTATCTAAGTAAGTGAAAACTCGAAATAAAACCCTACAATAACACATCTGACCAGTGTGGTCAGTATTTATAGTAGGTCAATTTCGCTCTTATTGTGAAGGAGGCTCGAGCCCAACAGTGGGAACTAAATGAGCTGAAATGATGAATAATGAAACAAAAATAAACTCTTACTGTATTCATAGTTAATTTTAAATTTATTTTCTATTTGTCTAACTTTTATAGTGCATTCATCATCATCATATCAGCCCATAAACGCCACACTGCTTAGCTCGGGCCTCTTCCACTAAGGGAGAGAAATATACTTAATATACCACGCTGGTCATACGTGTCGGTATAGGGTGTTGTTTCGAGTTTACCTTCTCTTGCATAGATGTTATATGCATATTATATCCCTTAGTCGTCTTTTACGACACTCACGGGCAAGGGGGGGTTAGTGAACTGTATTCTTACTCAGTCAAGTTTTTTTGTTTTTTTTTTCAGTTATTTACTTCATTTACCCCTGTATAAGAGAATCAAAACATGTTGCGTTGACTCCATATAAATTGAGATAAGTTTAGAAAAATATTCACCATATCAGCCTCTAGACATCCCACTATTGGGCTCGGGCCCCTTCATTATGGGAGGAAAATTTACCTAAAGCTCGTCAGACCTGTTGGTATAGAAGCATATTGATATGTAGGTATTGCATATCATTACTTCCATGATAGGCGGGCAATTGGCGTATATCTTATCTTATATGTTTAAAACGAGCAATTCTTGTAAATATATTTTCAGGATCTCGGAAACGGCTCCAACGATTTTGTTGAAACTTGGCATACTAGAGGATTCGGGCCCAAAAAATCGATCTAGCTAGGTTTTATGTATAGAAAATGTTGTTTTGTCAGTGTTTTTGGCAGACAAAATAATGACATTAAATTTTAAAAGAATACGAATTCAAATTTTGACATCAATATCATGAGTTACGATAGCTCAGTGGCGAAGTAGTCAGGTTTCATTTTTGACATCGGCGACAAACGGCGTCGGATCGAATCTCGGTGTTATTATTATTCTCTCTTTTTGTAATTTTTTATATAATTTTCATTATTATTTTTTTTATTTTTTATTAATCATCATCATCATCATCTTGCTCTTATCCCAATTACTTGGGGTCGACGCAATATGTCATCTGTTTTGACATATTGCAAAAAGTTTCGGCAATGACTTTTATGACCGGCCGCCTGCCTGACGTCAACCCTCCTTGGGAATGTAATCGTTGACCCAAATGGTACCAGATGGAGTTGGTCCGGGTCAATCTAGGGCTCTTAGTCGTCTTTTACGACACCCACGAGCAAAGCAAGGGTTGGTAGTATTCGAAGCCGCTACCACACAGCAAATTATTTTTTAATAATTTTTTATTAATATATATCTCAATAAATGCTACAATACTCCGAGCAGTCCGATCCGGTAGATAAATTGACACAGAGTTTCGTTTCGAGCTTTCCTGCTCTTGCAATAATGTTATCTGCATTTGTTTTGTATCTGTTTCAAATAAAACAGACTTCGAATTGAATTATAGTAGCAAACCACAAATTTTCTGAAATTTCCATCTCAGTTATTCATTTACAACACAAGTTTTAAAGTTTCCTATTTATTGGAGAGTTATATGGTTTCTGTTTGATGTGGTTTTATTTGAATATATATTGGAAATTATTATGAGAAAGTATTTCAATAAATTATAACGGCTATAACGTATTATTTATTTCATCAGTTAAGTTAAAGAACACTGTTGTCTGTTTTCTAAATAGTCATAAATCGGTCGGCTAGTCGAAATAAGTACTACATTCTCACAGAAAATCGACATTTAAATAGTAGAAACCTACGTATCAAGCCCAACTTTCTGAGGGTGTTTGTGTGTGGAGGGTTTTGGTGGTGCCCTTGGTATCACCGAGCCTTAATGCACGCATTCACACTCCCTTCACTTTCTTCGCGGTAGGCAGCGACCCTGTAAAGGTTCATGACCAGCAGCAACACTTACCACCAGGTATACTGTTTGCTCGTTTGCCACAGTTTGCAATAAAAAAAAAATGAGTGGTTACGTGGTAAGAATACAATTCATCACCTCTCTTGCCTGTGAATATCTTAAAAGACGACTAAGGGATAAAATATGAATATAACATCTGTACAAGAGAAGGGAATCCTGAAAAAGAATACCAACACGACCAACGTGGTATGTCAATTACACTCTTTTTGTGGAGGAATCTCAAGTCCTCCTACTATGCTGATATGAATGAAATTGAAACGAATGAAGTATTTGTTATGTATTGGGAATAATGTATTGTCCGTGTGGTGACGGAGTAAGAATACAATTCACCACTCCCTATCTTGCCCGTGGATGTCGTATAAGACGACTATGGGATATAATGTGCACATAACATCTGTGCAAGAGAAGGGAAACTTGAAATGAAACCCTATACCAACATATCTGACCAGCATGGTATAGTAGGTCAAATTCCCTCCCATTGTGGAGGAGGCCCGAGCCCAACAGTGGGACGTATGTGGGCTGCGATGATGATGATGATGATTGGGAATAACGCACTAATACGAGCTCAATTTGACTATATCTATTTACAATTTTCTTCACAAATTTATCCTTGATTGCTAAGATGGCGTAGTGGTGAAGATACCCACTTACTGTACCGGTGTGATGGGTTTAAATCCCATGCATGACAACACTTTGTGCGATCTATAAAGTGTTGATTTGGGTCTGGATGTAATTTGTGCCCGTTAATTACATGTTTGGAAAGTTAGTAAGAATACAATTTTTATGCCCGTGGGTAGTGTTAAAGACTCCTAAGTGATATAACGTGTTGATAACATTTATGCAAGAGAAAAACTTAACATTAAACGCTATGCTAACAGTCCTAATCAGGGCGGTAGGTCAATTTCCCTACAATTGCGGAGAGGGTCCAACAATCCAAAAATGGGACTTAGTCTGAGGTGATGACAAGAAATATTTCCTTAATACGTGGTGTTGTATTTTAGAAGAGAAATAAATTACTTAATATCAGTCATTTTGATAGGTCTTCTCTCATTTTTTTTAACACAACACGAAGCACAAAAGAAATTACACTCACACTCAGAATAACAATTCGCACAAAATGTTGTCCTGCGTGGGATTCGAACCCACTACACTGGCATGGTAGTTCGTTTTAACAACTACACCATCTGTGCATTCAGATCTAAAGACAAAGTAATAATTTATACCAATAAATGCTTCTCGTACTCCTCTTCAATATCGCTGCCATTGTAATATCTATTGTCAGCAGTTGTGTTAGGGAAGTAGAAACCACGTCTGCAGACACACCGGTATGAACCACGGCGGAACCCCAATCCTGGTATTGGAACACACTGTAACAAGTAGAAAGGACTTTATCAATTACCTCTGCATGGTGACAGAGTTATAATCCTTACTAATATTATAAATGCGAAAGTAACTCTGTCTGTCTGTCTGTCTGTCTGTCTGTCTGTCTGTCTGTCTGTCTGTCTGCTACGCTTTCACGTCTAAACCACTGGACCGATTTTGATAAAATTTGGTACAGAGATGGACTAAAGCTTGAGAAAGGACATAGGCTATTTTTTATCGCGAAAAAATGGGTATAAGGGGTTGAAATAGGGGATGACATTTTGTATGGAAATTCGTCATTTTCGATGATAGAACCACGAATCTTTGTATTAAGACACCTAATAATAAATAAATAAATATTTGTTCAAGCGTTTTGGAAATTTCATTTACATGGGGATGAAATTCAACCCCTAAAATAACAAAAAGCATACAGCCGAAACCACTGGGCCTAGAAACGTATTGTTTTTTTTACACCATCGTATTTCTTGTGGTGCACGAGCACTAGCAAAGGATTTTTGGAAATTCACCCCCTTAAGGGGGTGAAAAACATATAGTCTTTCACGTCTAAACCGATTATGATGAAATTTGGTACAGAGATGGACTAAAGCTTGAGAAAGGATATAGGATACTTTTTATTGCGAAAAAATGGGTATAAGGGGTTGAAATAGGGGATGATATTTTGTATGAAAATTCGTCATTTTTGATGATAGAACCGTGAATCTTTGTATTAAGGCACCTGATAATAAATAAATAAATATTCGTTCTAGCGTTTTGGTAGTTTCACTTACATAGGGATGAAATTCAACCCCTAAAATAACAAAAAGCATACAGCCGAAACCACTGGGCCTAGAAACGTATTTTTTTTACACCATCGTATTTCTTGGGGTGCACGAGCACTAGCAAAGGATTTCTGGAAATTCATCCCCTTAAGGGGGTGAACAACATATAGTCTTTCGCGTCTAAACCGATTTTGATGAAATTTGGTACTGAGATGGACTAAAGCTTGAAAAAGGATATAGGCTACTTTTTATTGCGAAAAAATGGGTATAAGGGGTTGAAATAGGGGATGATATTTTGTATGAAAATTCGTCATTTTTGATGATAGAACCGTGAATCTTTGTATTAAGGCACCTGATAATAAATAAATAAATATTCGTTCTAGCGTTTTGGTAGTTTCACTTACATAGGGATGAAATTCAACCCCTAAAATACCAAAAAGCATACAGTCGAAACCATTGGGCCTAGAAACGTATTTTTTTTTACACCGTCGTATTTCTTGGGGTGCACGAGCACTAGCAAAGGATTTTTGGGCATTCACCCGCTTAAGGGGGTGAAAAACATATAGTCTTTCACGTCCAAACAGATTTTGATGAAATTTGGTACAGAGATGGACTAAAGCTTGAGAAAGGATATAGGCTACTTTTTATCGCAAAAAATGGGTATAAGGGGTTGAAATAGGGGATGACATTTTGTATGGAAATTCGTCATTTTCTATGATCGAACCACGAATCTTTGTATTGAGGCACCTAATAAGAAATAAATAAATATTCGCTCAAGCGTTTTGGAAATTCCATTTATATGGGGAGGAAATTCAACCCCTAAAATATCAAAAAGCATACAGCCGAAACCACTGGGCCTAGAAACGTATTTTTTTTTACACCATCGTATTTCTTGGGGTGCCCGGACGGAGTGGTGCGAGGAGCGCGCCAACCGCAGCCCAACCCAAAAAAAAGGGGGTTGAAAAGCATATAGCCTTTCACGTCGAAACCACTTAACCGATTTTGAAGAAATTTGGTACAGAGATGAACTAAAGCTTGAGAAAGGATATAAGGCTACTTTTTATCGTGAAAAAATAGATATAAGGGGTTGAAATAGGGGAAAGTATTTTCTTTTTACGTCGTCTTATTTGTTGGGGTACACGAGCACTAGCAAAGGATTTTTGGAAAATCACCCCCTTAAGTGGGTGAAAAGCGTATAGACGAAACTCTTGGAGCTAGGAACGTAAAGCTTTCTATGCAATTCTCTTTCTTTTGTTGTAAGTGAGCTCTAAGAAATTATTTTATTAAAATCAACTCCTAAAGGGGTGCAAAATATATAGCCGAAATCATTAGGCCTAGAAAAATGGAATTTTGTATAAAGTTTCCTTTCTTGGGAAAGAGAGATTTTTGCAATTTTAGCCCTAAGGGGGTGAAAAGTGTTTAACCGAAATCACTGAGCCTAGGAAGGATCATTTTAATACACGGTCGGCTTTCTTGGATTACCCCCAGATTTTCTTAGTGCTCACTTACCAAACACTATGAAAAAATTTTTGGCAAGGATAAGCGAGCTATAACAAAGAATTTTTGGAAATTCAACCCCTAAGAGGGTGAAAGTATATAGCCAAAAATACCGGGCCTAAGAATGTGAAATTTTGTATACCGATCGGTTATTTGGGGTAAGCACTCACTAAGAAACAATTTTGGGCTGCCCCAAAAGGATAAAACACATATAGTCGAAGACACCCAGCCAATGATATATCATCATTATATTTCTCTTATCCTAATTACTTTGGATCGACGCGATATGTAGGTGAGTACCTACATATCTCTTCTGCCATCGTAGATATATTGCAAAGGTTCTAGCAACATTTTATGACCTGGCGCACGACATTGTTGGCCAGACGGCATCGCCGGTCCAGGTCGATGTAAATCTTTGTCTTAGTAGTATTTTGCGATACCCACGAACAATGAAAGCGTGGTAATATTTCTAGCAGCTACCAGACAGTAAGTTACAATCAAGATATTATTCCAATTTTCTATCTCTACAAATAAATAAATTTGAAGCATTTGTTTGTCTATCAAAATAATAGGTTTTATATATGCTCACACAATACGGTCCAAATTTTTTTGTCTGTCTGTCTATTCGTTACAGGTAATCTTCAAAATGGCTGGACCGATATTGATTATATTTTACCATCAGGTCTACCAGTCGTACATAAGGTACTTAGACTATATTTTACACAAGGTACTTAGACTACATAAGGTACTTAGACTATATTTTATCCCACGTTATATTTTATCCCGGTGTGGCTGAATTAAGTCGATTTTAAAATTATTTCACTAATGGAAAGCTATTTTTATACAAGTAACATATTTAAGCTATTTTTATCCCGATATTTCTACGGGATCGGGTATAATGTCGGTGAAATCACGGGAATTTAATGGTTTTAAAAATTAATTCACTAATGAAAAGCTATATTATCAGTGAAAGGCTATTTTCATCCCGGTATTTGCCCAGGAACGAGAACTATACCGGGGGATGTCGAGCAATTTTTAAAATTCTTTCACCAATGGAAAGCTACCTATGTTGTCAGCGAGTAACATAGGCAATTTATATCTCTGATATTTCTGGGATTTATATTATTTTTTTTTTGGTATGTGTGTAAATTTATAATATCAGCGAGTAACATAGGCATTTTTTATCTCGGTATTGGCATGGGAATTTCTACGTGAATGAAACTGCGGATGTTTGATTGATATAATTTTTTTTTCACCAATGGATAAGTACGTTATCAGAGACTAAAGAAAGGCATATTTATCATCGTATTTGCACGGCATTCTGAACTACAAGGCTGGAAGTAATATTCAAATGTGAAAGTTTGTGAAGATATTTGGATGTTTGTTACTCAATCACGCTTAAACTGTTGAGCAGATTTGGATGAAAATTGACACGTAGATAGAGTATTTCTTAAATTAAGAAATATAATACTCTTTATGTCGATAATATTCTTTGCGATAATAGTTCAATATGCAAGTAAATTTTTACGCGGGCGAAGCCGCGGGCAAAAGCTAGTATCTATATATTAATACGTGAAGCAAAAACTTTGTACCCCTTTTTACGAAAATTACGGACAAGTATGGAATTTGGCACAGTTGAAGTATATAATGAGAAGTGCAAAAAAACTTAAATTTCATGTAATAATGGATTAGAAATGCATTAAATTCATTAAAAAAGGCATTACACACACTAACAACGCAATCGCTACACACACACGCACACATGCGCGCGCTTATACACTTTTGTTTACGGTTAAAATCTCTGGTCAAACCGAATGTCAAATAATCATAATTATGATGACAATGTCTGATAGACATTTGTACTTAGTACTTTATGTATTAGTTATCAGTGAAATACAGCTTGCTAAATTTACAATTAGGTATACATAAATAAAATTAAAAGAAAATTGTGTAGCAGAAAAATTAATTAAAATGAATTATGGCCGAATTTCGACCACTCGGCGACCACTATTAATGGTAGTTCTTTATCGTAAGTATAGTAAAAACCAGGAAGCGGATGTAAGCGTAAAACGTCTCCTGAAGTAATTGTCATCATAGCTAATATACGAGTATGTCTCCTTGGCGGGCTCGAGCCTTCTCTATAATGGGAGAGAAATAAACTTACTGTACCATCCTAGTCAGACATATATGTAGCGTTTTATTTAGAGCTTTCTTTTTCTTGTATATATATTATGCACATTATAATCTCTGAGTCATCTTTTACGACATCCATAGGCAAGAAAAGAGGTTAAATCATATTCTTAATCCATTCCCAAACTATTTAACATAATCCTCCTCAAATACATTATATTTTTTAATAGATATCACATGAGGAATACATAAGATACGTCTGCAGAAATATATGTTGGCATACTCAAAATAAAAATTCTTTCATGCTATTTCTTAAATAGTAAGGATTCTCTAGGTATTCAATTTAGAATGATAGTCAAATTTAGAAAATATAAGAATAAATGTATGCTCTAGCTACATAGCTAGTATTTCAGATACTTCAGGGTATAATGCTACTTAGTATTATACTCTGCAATACCTGCAATAATACAGAGCAATCATCAGTTGAGCTCATACACGTCTAACTGATGGGTTCGAGCCTCCTCCACAATAGGAAGGAAATCGACGTACTATACCATGCTCATCAGACGTACGGCTACTACGATTCGGTTATTTCATATTCTGCTGCTCTCGCTTAAATATCAATATCTGGTTGACCGAGTATTTTTATTTCTGCTTGTATTAATAAAAAAAAAAATGCTGAAATAATGAAAAAATATCAAAAATTACAAAAAGAGAATAATAAGAACTCCGAGATTCGATCTCACGCTCTTTGAATGCTACTGGACAACTTTCCAACTGAGCTATTGTCACTTGACGGCGACGGCGAAATTTTAATCCATATTCTATTGACATTTTAAGTCATTGTATTGATTAGCTAAAAACACCGACAAAACAACATTAACTATAAACAAATCCTAGCTAGATCGATTTTTTTGGCCCCGAAACTTCTAGTTTGCCAACTTTCATCAAAATTGTTGGAGCCGTTTCCAAGATCCTGAAAATACATATATTTCAGCCTATCACCGTCCACCGCTGGACGTCGGCCTCCCTCACGTCACGCCACAAAGTGCGGTCCTGTGCCGCCTGCATCCAACGACGCCCAGGAACTTTCACCAGGTCGTCGGCCCACCTATATATATATATATATACAAGAATTGCTCGTTTAAAGATATAAGATAAACATATTCAATCCCTTAGTCGACTCTTGCCGTCGTAAATACCCACGGGCTAGCGACGGTATACTAGATACAAAAAATACTTAGTATTGATGTGTGATGACTTACGGCACTGAAACGTGGTCTCTAAATGTCGCCCTCATAAAAAAGCTCAAAGTCTCTCAGCGTGCTATGGATAGAGCTATGCTCTATTTCTCTACGTGATAAAATCCGGAACACGGCAATCCGTAGAAGAACGGGTGTAACTGACATAGGCCGCAGAATCAGCACGTTGAAATGGCAATGGGCAGGTCACATCGCTCGTTGAACTGACAATCGTTGGTGAAGAAAGGTTCTTGAGTGGTGACCACGAATTCGACAGCGCAGCGTAGGACGGCCCCCCACTAGGTGGACTAACGACATTCTCAAAGTCGCAGGGAACCGTTGGATGCAAGTGGCACAGGACCGTTCCGAGTGGCATTCTCGTGGGCAGGCCTATGTCCAGCAGTGGACGTCTGTAGGCTGATAGATGGATGGATTGATTTGTAGTATTTCAAGGTTCCTCTTTGATTCAAATAATCTAATATATAAACATAAGTGTAATATTATAAGGATAAGCTAATAAATACACATATGCTCTTTAAAGGCCGATATAAATCTTTAATGTAAGCCTTTGTAGGGTTTTCATCGAAGTATTTACAGGAGAATGACCTTATATTAGTCTATAAATGAACACTAACGGCCGTGTTATCAATAGAATATTACTTCCACCTACACACCCTTTCATAAGACGATTTTACAGTTTTAATACCCACATTATTCGGATTAAATTGACCTATAGATTCAGAGCCATAAGTTTGCCAAGGCGTTCATGGCTTTATGGATTCGACTCCTGAGCTGTAATATCAACATCTATAATATTCCTGAGAAGATATCTCTTCCTTAGATGCCATAAAAGACGATTAAGGGATATAATATGTATATAATAACAGAAAGGAGACTTGAAATGTAACTATATACCAATGCGTCTGACCAGGGTGGTATAGTAGGTCAATTTTCCTCCTATTCTAGATGAAGCTCGAGCCCAGAAATGGAGTATATGAGCGAAAATGAAGCTAAAATTCTATGAAACCGTAACTAGTTAGTAAAAATGCAATAATAGGTTAATCACACACATCAATACTAACCCTATCGTATAGGATCCCGCTATAAAACGACCTACACCGAGCTGGTTAATGGATGAAAAGTATTTTAAATTTAATTTAATATATCAACAAATACATTGCAAATGGGTTGTCTAAAAAAAATCACTCCAAAATATGATTAATTGACAATTTAAAACAAAAAAAAATTAACATCTCACTGGATTGGTTAAAGACAAATGCCGCACCAATCGAGAGTATGAAGCCTATAAAATATGCAAACGTTAGGTTGTCTATTTTATTCCCATCTCAACTGTTGGGTAGGCAGGTAAATCAGTACTACTAACTTACACCGGTCTGGTTAATGAATTAAAATTAAATGAAAATAAAGGTTATTTCATTACGAACACGGTGGTATTTTTTTTTTGGGGGTTGGCTACTATCGGCGAACTGGTCACCCAGCTCCGTCAGGGGCGACAGAGGGGCGTAAACACGCACACCCGTAACCCACCCATATAGCACGTCGCCATCATCGTTAGGCCGACCACCGGTGCAGAGTTCCTTGACTTCAGTGGTCGACCCAACGGAATACCCCGAAGGAGTACCCTCTTCCATCGACGTCCCCCGGGACACCAATTGCCATGGCGAGGCTAACCTCTCCGCGGGTACCGGACTATCCCCGGTCTGGTCACCCGCAGCCTTTGCTCGAGCGGCATCAGGCGCAACGAACACGGTGGTATAGGGTTTCCTGCGATAAATCAGTCCTTAAGCCCGAGCCCAGCAGTGGATCTATGGATTGTTATAACGATGAGTGCAAAGTTTTTTCTAATTCTAATTGCTTTTCTCCTATCAATTGCAGTGTTGTTTCTTTTTCATAATGAACGATCATAAACATCTAAAAAGTCCAAAAAATAAACACGAAAATGTCTCGTATGTATTATATAAGATCTAAATGCGAAACTGATAAAAGACGGCCCGACTGTACCGGGACATAATACATTATTTATGAAACGTATAAATCAAAAGATCAGCATATAACAACGATTTATACTCGTACGTGGAGGCAATGATCCCTGAAAATCTTTCAAATCCCATTTTTTTTATAGAAGAGAAGTTCTAGACTCATCTAAAAATATTTTAGGATGGCCGCTTACACGTAATATCATAATAAAAACGGAACTTAACAAATCACATCTGTCAGTATGTTATGTAGGAATATCTTTGTTCAAAATTTTTTTGATATTTCTGTACCAATAGAAACAGTCTAAATATCTGTTTTCAATTCAGGATAACGTTGCTCTATAAAATATAATGTTAGACGAGGGTTCTCTGCTATAAGTCGGATACGGCATTATATTGAACCAATAAAAGGCTATATGTATGTTTTCTGTCGTATGCTGTGTTGAGAATTGAACTTGTTTTTTAATTTATATGTTTTTTTTATAAGATAACGCCCTGAGCGTCCAAAAAGTTATCGTTGTCGGACGTGGGATTTCTTAGTCCGTCCGTGACCACGTGCCCGTGAACGATGCAAAATGTGCGAATCATTGGACAATAAAAAAACAAATACAAACGCGATAAAATCCGTAGTTTTGTTTAAAACTCGCAACCCACCCTCGCTTCGGTTTCAGTAGCCATACCCGCGTATTGCCCGTTCCCGTGGGAAAACCGAGATAAAATATAGCCTATGTTATTCCCTGATATTATAGCTTCCCAATGGTGAAAGAATTTTTGAAATCGGGAAATTTTTGAAGTCCAGCGGTGAAGCGTGATTGTGTAACAAACAAACAAATAAACTTACTTTCGCATTTATAATATTAGTAAGGAGTATTACACAATTCGCGTAAACATCATAAATCATTATATAACACCCTGAATTAGAAAGTAATTCTTGTACTGTGGGGGACTTTATGAACGTCCCCCACAGTACAAGAATCGTCCTCTCGTCCTTTAGCAATCGTTTGGTTAAGCTTATTGAAAAAGTTCTGCTTGCGGTAGCTACTAGTTAAAAATCTAAAAATCTATACAACAAATAAATACAATTGAAGTGTCTGTTTGTAATGTCAAAATAATGGGCCTTTTCATGCTGATACGGTTAATTGCACGATACTAATGTTTTACTTTAGGCTATATGCCTAGAACCCGGTTTAAAACATTTTTGCCTGTCTGTCTTTCTGTTTGTTACAGGTAATCTTCAAAACGATTGGACCAATTTTGTTAATATTTCAGTACCAGGTAGCTGGCTATATAACGAGTAACCTGGCTATATTTTATCCTGGTATTCCCAAGGGAACGGCAACTGAGCGGGTTAGGCGACTGAAACCGAAGCGAAGCGAGGGCGACTTGCTAGTTAATGATATAATTATTGAAATATGTAAAGCGATAAAAGCCGTAGAAATAGTTTTATTTTAAGATATCTTGAGGTAACGCATTTAGGTTAATGTAACGCCTTTGAGGTAACGGATCTAGGTTGAGGAAACGACCTTTTTTTTTTGGGGTGGTGCTGTAACGACCTCGACGAAACTCATTAAGGATGATGTAACGCCATTGAGGTAACGCATTTATGTTGATGTAACGCCCTTGATGTAACGCATTTATGTTGATGTAACGCCCTTGATGTAACGCATTTATGTTGATGTAACGCCCTTGATGTAACGCATTTATGTTGATGTAACGCCCTTGATGTAACGCATTTATGTTGATGTAACGCCCTTGATGTAACGCATTTATGTTGATGTAACGCCCTTGATGTAACGCATTTATGTTGATGTAACGCCCTTGATGTAACGCATTTAGGTTGATGTAACGCCCTTGAGGTAACTCATATAAGTTGATGTAACGCCCTTTAAATTCTCATACGAGTTATACGACCCGGGTGAAAGTTCACCAGGAATTTGAACAACTGTACCCTTTTAAGAAACTTATAATTTCAACTTTCATTGCCATGCCATCTACCAAGCATGGTCATTATAATTTTATCTCATGTTAAGGAGACGTATATATTACAGATGTTGGAATTTTCTTTATCCTAAATGGTAGCAGCTGAGTAAGGCATCCAATGGGGAATGATAATGCCGGTCATGAACCTTAATAGTATTATGGACATGGTTAGGTCATTGCCTACAATAAATGGAAGGATGTTTCCACGTATAAAGCAATTTAAACGGTATTAAAAACTACTCAGAAATCATCATAATAATCACACCTTTTATATGTCCCACTGCTGGGCTCGAGCCTCTTCCCCAAAGGGAGGGAGAGAAATAGTTCTACTATATCACGCGAGTTAAGCGGATTGGTATGTATCAACCCACTTAACCATATGGTTAAATGTTTAAGTTTTATCTTGAATTTTGCTTCTCTTGCATAAATGTTAGCTGCATCTTGTAATCCCTTAGTCGTTTTTTACGACTTCCACAGGCAAGAGGAGATTATAAATTATATTCTTATTCCGTTACCATACGCAAGAAATCCATTTCTATATTTTATTCATTGCGAATAATTTCAATCTTTTATTTTATTGATATTATCGCGCTTTACTATTTATTAAGTGGGTTATAGATATGTCAAGTTATAAAATTCCTTATTTCGTTTATACATTTCAGCAGTAAGTAGGATTTCTGGATATTTCTTTTACAATCAAAGTATTTCTTTTTTATTTCTCTTAGCACTAAAACTATACGATGTATCTAGCGCTAAATGAAGCCTGAATATCCTGGGCACATTGCCTACTGGCAGTGGATTATTGGAATAAGTAATTGAAAATTTTATTCAAAACTGTGTTATTATCGTAATTATCTAGTGGTAGGATCACACTATTGACAGTTATCTGTCTACAGCCGCGGGCTGGTCCGTCCGGGGTAGTACCACACTCTCGCAGAAAATCGACGTCCGAGTAGAAACAATTTGTTATTGCGCTTCTTTCGGTGGGCGAGAGAGCTGGAAGCCCAACTTTCTAAGGGTGTTCGCTTATGGTGGGTTTTAGAGATGTCTTTAATATCAATGAACCTTATTGCACGCATTCATACTCCCTTCACTTTATTCGCGATAGGCAGCGGCCTTGAAAAGGACCATGAGCAGCAGCAACACTTAATTACCATCAGGTGTCACTGTTTGCGGGTTAGCCACCGTCTGCAATAAAAAAAATACCCGAGTCCTATGATATGTCTTTTATTAAATGAGACTTAAGAGCACTTTCCTTACGGTAGGCAGAGATTCAGCTACGCTCTTGGTATTCAAGGTTCAGAAATAGCAGTATCACTAAATAGCTTAGTTGTACTGTTTGATCGTTTGTATAAGTGAGAAAAAAAATATTTAGGGTCGAGGCAATAAGTACTTATCCTCCTTAGTAAATATTGTAAAAGTTTTGACAAAAGTTTTATAGGTCACCAGTTTGATGTTAAGCCCTCTTGGCAATGTAATTGTTGACTGGACGGCATAAGATGGCATTGGCTCAGGCCCATATAAGCTGAACCGAGTTCCTTGTCTACCGTGGTTGGACAAGGAACTCGATTAAGGATACCGGTGGTCGGCCCAAGGATGAAGGTGACGTGCTATGGTGGGTTATGAGGCCGCGCGTCACTCCCCCTGTCACCCTGGATGGAGCCGGGCGGCGGGTACGTTGACCACCCCAAAAAAGGCTTATGTAAGTTCTTAGTGGTCTTTTACGACACACACGAGCAATGTAAGGCTTGATAAGTTTTTTTTTATTTTATTCATTATCATCATCATCACAGTTGGTATACGTCCCAATGTTCAACCTTCTCTGCAATAGGAGGGAAATTGACTTACTATAGCATACTGGGCATACTATAGCAGATTGGTGTGGGATTTTATTTCGAGTTTGCCTTCTCTTGTATATTATAATTGTTACTTGCATATTATAATCCCTTACTCATCTTTTACGACACCCATGGGCAAGAAAACGAGTGCTAAATTGTACTCTTCCTCCGTCACAATACAGAAATTTATTTTATTTTAATAAAATCATTATTAATATTCTTTTAGTCTTCGTATTTAGGAGTACTTTAGAATACGTAAAATTAATTGAATACCAGGTCTCAACATAATTTTAGTATCACGAACATCAAGGATCATATGATTCTACGTAACCTAAGATTTCTTGGCAGCGTCTAGTGAAATTCCTAATTACTTTAATTCGACACGACCTAGACAGTTCGAATTATTACACCAAGGTCAGGCTTTCGGCAATGTCAAAAATATCTGAGACATATATATATAGATATATTAACAATACTAGTAGTCGCCGTGTGGTCGAAATTCGGCCATAATTCATTTTAATTAATTTTTCTGCTACATAATTTTCTTTTAATTATATTTATGTACTAGCAACCCGCCCTCGCTTCGCTTCGGTTATAGGTTATAGTCGTTTTACCCGCGTAGTTCCCGTTCCCGTGGGAATACCGGGATAAAATATAGCCTAGTTTACGCCCTGATATTATAGCTTTCCATTGATGAAAGAATTTTTGAAATCGGTCCAGCCGTTTTGAAGATTACCCGGAACAAACAGACAGACAGACAGACAGACAGACAAAAATTTTTTAATTGCTATTTTAGGCATAGGTGTCGTGCAAATAACCGTGTGAGCATGAAAAAAGCCTATTATTTTGACATTACAAACAGACACTCCAATTTTATTTATTGGTATAGACTAGCAATCCGCCCTCGCTTCGCTTCGGTTATAGGTTATAGTCGTTTTACCCGCGTAGTTCCCGTTCCCGTGGTATTACCGGGATAAAATATAGCTTAGTTTACGCCCTGATATTATAGCTTTCCATTGGTGAAAGAATTTTTGAAATCGGTCCAGCCGTTTTGAAGATTACCCGGAACAAACAGACAGACAGACAAAAATTTTTTAATTGCTATTTTAGGCATAGGTGTCGTGCAAATAACCGTGTGAGCATGAAAAAAGCCTATTATTTTGACATTACAAACAGACACTCCAATTTTATTTATTGGTATAGATAATTGTAAATTGAGCAAGCTGTATTTCACTAATAACTAATATATAAGGTACTAAGTACCTATTAGACATTATTATCATAATTATGATTATTTGACAATTGGTTTGACCAGAGATTTTAACCGTAAACAAAAGAGTATATGGTCGCGCATGTGGGCGTGTGTGTGTAGCGATTGCGTTGTAGTGTGCGTAATGCCTTTTTTTAATGAATTTAATGTATTTCTAAATCCATTATTATATGAAATTTCATTTTTATGCACTTCTCCTCTTTATATACTTCAACTGTGTCAAATTTCATACTTGTCCATCCACGTAATTTTCGTAAAAAGGGGTGCAAATCTTTTCCTTCCCGTATTAATATATAGATTTAACATTATGTAGCCTTCAGTTTGAGTGACACACAAGGCAATACGAATTGTTCTACTACATCAGTCTGGTGTTAGTCATCTTTTACATACATACATATAATCACGCCTCTTTCCCATAGGGGTAGGCAGAGACCACTTCTTTCTACTTGCTACGATCTTGACATACCACTTTCGCCTCCTCCACATTCATTAATCTCCTCATACATGTTCTTAGGTTCAGGGTACTCCTAACGTGGCCTTTCTTAAGAACGTCCCCGATTTGATTGTGGAACGTCCGCCTCGGTTTTCCCCTTCCAACACCTCCGTTCACATTCACCTTATAAATTCTCCTTGTTAGTCTCCTTTCATTCATTCTCTCTACATGGCCGAACCAACTTAACATACCTTTCTCAATCCTCGTCACTACATCTATTCTACAACGTTCCCTAATCACTCTGTTTTTAATTCTATCACTCAATTTCACACCAATCATGCTCCTCAGCGCTCTCATTTCCACAGCATTTATTCTACTTTCATGCTTCTTCTGCCATATCCAGCTCTCACTTCCATACATTAGAGTTGGTACAAGCACTCCCCTATGCACAGCCAGGCGAGCCTTCTTAGACAGGCTTTGGCTGCCCATAAAGGTGCGCAAAGCACCATTCACCATATTTCCCTTACACACTCTTCTTTCAATATCACTTTCACATTTACCATCTCTCGCAAATGTACATCCCAGATATACAAACTCTTGCACTTTTTCTAATATTTCCTTTTCTATACATATATTGCATTCCGTCTTAACTTCTTCCCTTTCAAATACCATAACTTTCGTCTTCTTTACATTAATTTCATCTTTTACGATCGTCGTATTATTGTTACTTGACCACCATATGGACTCTCCATATGATGAGGGAGTAAGGACAAAGGAAGGATGGAGTGAGGAAGTGAGGAGGATTTTAAATATTATTTATGAATTGGTTTGCTATAAATCTTAGCGAAGTTTAAAAATTTAATATTAATCAGAAAAGAATTTATAGAGAAACTTGTTACATTGCAAGTAATATTACGGCAATTTTATGGTAAATATTAAAATTTCGATTCATTCTATTTATGGCATTCATTTAGTTGAATCAATTCTCCTAAATGGAAAGACCGATACAAACTTGAAATTTAATTTGCTGTATTAATTCAAATTTTCATTTTATCGAGGAAAATGAATATAAGTGGATGAGTTTTTTTTACACTTTTATTTTACACCTCATAAATTGAAGCTCTACTCTAGCCTTATCAAGTAATGGCTTGAATTTAAATAATCTATACATCTATACAAATAAATAAATTTTAAGTGTCTATTTGTAATGTCAAAATACTGGGCTTTTTTCATGCTCACACGGTTATTTACACGACACCTATGGCTAAAAACCAGTTAAAATTTTTTTGTCTGTCTGTCTCTCTGTTTGTTTGTTTGAGGTAATCTTCAATACGGCTGGACAGATTTTGATAATATTTTACTACCAGGTAGCTTTCTATATAATAACTAACTTAGGCTATATGCAGTGTATGCCCACGGGAACGGGAATTATGCGGGTAAGGCGATTGAAACCGAAGCGAAGCGAGGGCGGTTTGCTAGTATATAAATAAAAATAATTGATACCCTTAGCTTCTTGACGGCTTTACTCAGTGGCGGTCGAGGATTCCGTATGATGTATGTTTTGACAAACAGAACCTGTTCTAAAACCTATCGAACCCCTTTGTGATATGTAGGCTGAAAGCTAGGGCTTTATCCTTACCTTCCAATACCTCTGCTAAACGTTATATGAGGTACAGAAGAACACCAGCTAACCGAACATGATGAAAGCCATATTGATGATCACTGATCAACTGTCTACTAGCCCTTTTAGATAATATAGATTTTCCTTAGACATAAATACAAGTAACACATTAGTAGGTGTTCGTAGATATAAAATTTAATGTACCGTTTTCTTTTCCTAAAAATAGATTGTATCACAGCGTGTGGCTGCCATAAAAAAGTGTATTATATCGTTTAGACGGGCAGGTGCGTTATATGCCATAACATAACGATATTAAAACATTATTACCTGCGACATCTCAACGAGAGTAAGGCTACTCACTTTTTTATATCTGTACATCTATACATCATTTTATCAACGTCTTATTATTTTTTTTTTTGGAACTGCTTAGGGTTTCTGGAATTTTCATACACTGGTTTGATCTCATATATAGCTTAATCATCCATCTCCGTTCCTTGTCTGGTCTATTTTTGACATGACTTTCCTTCATTGACATAAAGATTTGAAAATTGATTCATCTATATCTATACCAATAAATAAAATTGGAGTGTCTGTTTGTAATGTCAAAATAATAGGCTTTTTTCATGCTCACACGGTTATTTTCACGACACCTATGCCTAAAATAGCGGTTAAAAATTTTTGTCTGTCTGTCTGTCGGTCTGTTTGTTCCGGGTAATTTTCAAAACGGCTGGACCGATTTCAAAAATTCTTTCACCAATGGAAAGCTATAATATCAGGGCGTAAACTAGGCTATATTTTATCCCGGTATTCCCACGGGAATGGGAACTACGCGGGTAAAACGACTAAAACCGAAGCGAAGCGAGGGCGGGTTGCTAGTCTATACCAATAAATAAAATTGAAGTGTCTGTTTGTAATCTCAAAATAATAGGCTTTTTTCATGCTCACACGGTTATTTGCACGACACTTATGCCTAAAATAGCAATTAACAAATTTTTGTCAGTCTGTTTGTTTCGGGTAATCTTCAAAACGGCTGGACCGATTTCAAAAATTCTTTCACCAATGTAAAGCTATAATATCAGGGCGTAAACTAGGCTATATTTTATCCCGGTATTCTCACGGGAACGGGCACTATGCGGGTAAAACGACTATAACCTATAACCGAAGCGAAGCGAGGGCGGGTTGCTAGTATATAAATAAAATTGAAGTGTCTGTTTGTGATGTCAAAATAATTTTTCATGCTGATACTGTTAATTGCACAATACTTGCACCTAAAACCCGATTTAAAAAATCTGTTTGTTAGCCTACCCTACCTTACTCCCCTACCCTACTACCCTATCTTACTCGTTGGTGTCGTGCAAGACGAATAAGCCAGTGGTATCATCATCTCAAATTTCCAGTTCATAAATATGCTACTGTGATGAGCTGGGCCTCCTCCACAATGAGAGGGATATTGGTCTATATCATGCCAGAGAAGGAAAACTCGAAATAACAGTCAGAATAAAACATTTGATTTGGTTTTGCATTTGATTTTTATATTTTATTCATTTGAGATCATATTCGTTTCATTGCTGGGTCGAACCTCCTCCAAAATAGGAGGGCAATCGACCTACTAATCTGGTCAGACGTATGGCTATAGGGTTTTATAGAGTTTTCTTTCTTTAGCTAGATGTTATATGCATATTTAATTCCTTAGTTACGGGTAAAAAAGTGGGTATTGAATTGTATTCTTACTCCTTCACCACAAGGAATTTTGATATTCCCGTAATCAATAATAAAAAATGGGTTTATTTAAAAAAAATATATTGTATATTTATACAAGTAACATTATTTGCCATATTGTGAATAGGGGGAGGAATGTACACAAGGACGTTTACACACATTTGTGTGTTAGGGGTGCAACCCTCCCCGTATCCGCAACTGACATCTGATAGACAGCGCGTTACTAGTAAGCGATCGTTTACTTATTTTTATTTCATATCCAACAATTTTAACAAAAGAAATGGTATTTCATTTTGAAATTGAAGAACGATTTTCCCTTTTCTAAGGTTAATCAATTTATCGCAGATTGTATGTGGTAGGACCAGACTGTTGAGAGTCTTCTGTCTATAGTCACGGGCCGGTCCGTCTGGGGGTATTACCACACTCTCGCAGAAAATTGACGTCTGAATAGCAGCAATTTGTAATGGCACTTCGTTTGGTGAGCAACAGAGCCAAAAGCTCAAATTTTTGACGGTATTTGCGTGTAGGTTTTGGTGATGCCGTTAGTATCACAGAGTGTCATTGCACGTGTTCACGCTCAAACTTTATTCATGGTAGATAGTGGCCTAGCAATGGTCTATCAGCGGCAGTATTATTTACCATCAGATGTGCTGTTTCCTCGTTTGCCACCAATAGGGATAAATTGAAACGTGTTCAAGAATTTTATCTCATAAGGTTAAGAAAACCTTTTCATACTCATTTATACTCCTACGTTTCGCTTTCAGAACTTCAACTTGCAATTTTTTGCATAAATTCGAATATGGATTCCAAAAGTTTTGTCTAAACGAGGTATCTTTAGGACGGTTCTGCTCTAAATGACGCATTTGAAGGCGAAACTTTATTGCAAAATTGATATTTTGATGTCATCTGAAGATGTTTCTATTTTACTTGAAATAGTTTTTGGGATCATTCGTTCAGAAATTTGACAAAAAACTCGACACATTATATATCTGTTTCTAAAATTTAGAAAATAACCACGTAATTTATGTTTATTCTATACAAACAAATAAAATTGAAGTTCTGTTGTTTATAAAAATAAACAACTTTAAAGTCTGTTTTAATATCAAAATAATACGTTTTTGTTATGGTCACACGATAGCTATGCCTAAAATCCACATAAAACATTTTTGACTTTCCGTCTTTGTGTCTTTTTGTTCTGGATTATCTTCCAAATGGCTTGTTCAGTTTTAATAATATTTTCCTACCAAATACCTGTTTATATAAGGAATAACTTAAGACTATTTTTCCTCTCAAGAAACCCCTATAAAATTTTGCCCGGTCCAGGAATCAACCCGACGCATCATGGACTATAGTCACGTATCGCAATATTTTAGAAGATATTGGAGATTCAAAATGCAGTGCCATGGCGAATGAAATCAAAGCGAAGCGAGGGCGGATTGCTAGAGTAGAATAAAATAAACGCGATCCTTGCATGAAATTGTTTGTTGATTTGTGTGTTCCGTTCCATGCACGAACAAATTCAGTATCCCTTCAATTCAAGTAGTCCAATCACATATTTAACTCAATATAATTCGAAGTACTCCAATACATAAAAGTCGAAAGTTTCAGGTTGAGCGTTTCACAACTTGTTACAGATTCTAAAAGTTCAAGTTTTGGATCATTTCCAACACGTTAAGTACGCTGTATAGAGACACTGAAAAGTTACATTTGAAAATGCGAAGCAAACCATTCAAATTTTTGAAAGTTATTTGTATAATTTCTGCACTTGTTTTTGTTGTTTAAATCAAAATTAATGCGACTGTAGATTTATGTCAAGATCATGGCAAGTTGCAATCTTTATTAGGTTTCGTAATCTACTTTTTTAAAGTGAAACTTTTGTTATATCGCCTCAAACTTTTTTATTTATCTATTGCATGTTGCGTGACGGTCGGCCGCGGAGTAGAGGTAAAGTGAGAGGCGCTCGACAGAGCAGCCGAGACCAATATGGCGGCGTTCGCATCAGCTGACCGTGTAGTGTATAGACTTTTACTCAGTTGTGCCAGTGCTCATCGCTATGTGTTTGTTTTTATCAGTGTTTAATGTAAATGTTGTTATTTTTTTGTAATGCGAAAAAAGTTTCGCTATTACCGTGGTTTCATAAAAGCACACAATCAATTTTTTCTGTCTTAGACATGAACTCGAGACAGTAGGCATGAAGATAATTAAATTATGGACTCTTCCTAATTCATTTTTAAAGGCAAAGAGTTCTAAGGCATTTCTCTTATAATATCGGGGGACTTTACAAACCTACTAGCTGACCCAACATATTTTGTTCTGTTGGAATCTGAAAAAATAAAAGGATTTCTCCTTGAAATCAACCGTAGCACCACCCACCGGGTCCAATTATTACTCTAAACCATTCTCAAATCCATTACAACGTACACAAAAAAAATCATCATAATCGGTCCCGTCGTTTAGAAGAAGTTCAAGTTCACACTAACAGAAGATTTATAAATATAAATATAATCAACAAACACAAATTGCACCCAGACTTGGAATAACAATTTATGGATCGCATTTGTGTGATATTTTCCAGTTTGGGAATTGAACCCGCGTTACTTGACTTAGGTTACTATCTTAACTACTACGTCATTTATACAGGCAATTTAATTGATCCTAGCTCGGTTATCAGCATAATGCAACCAAATAAATAACATATAATGACGGAGGGTATTATATAAATATGTAAGTCTTCATAACCCGTAGCATACCTAGCGAGTCACGCTCCTGCCATTATGTGGAGATGAGCCGCATTACTCGTATTCATAAGATCTATTGGAATTTTATGAAAGCGTTCACCGATGCCGCGAGGCTGCCTAGAATATATCCAATTTGCGTTTGATTTTTATATCCTATTTCATTTTAAAATGATATTTCTATAAAATTAATTTAATTTTTATTAAAGATCTACTGTAGTAAAGTTATAACTTTAATATTGTATCATCATTCATCCTAGCCTATATACGTCTCACTGCTGGGACCAGGCGTCCTCCACAGTGGGAGGAGAATTGACCTATTATTTCATGCTGGTCAGACGGGTTGGAAAGAAAATGGAGTTTTATATCGAATTTTCCTATACTTGAATCGATGTTGCCATTTTTTTTGGGGGTAGGCTACGGTCAACGCACCCGTCGCCCGGCTCCGTCCGAGGTGACAGAGGGACGGCGCGCATAGCCCCGTAAACCACCCGTGACACGTCGCCTTCGTCGTTAGGCCGACCACAAGTGCAGGGTGACTTACCGTCAGTGGTCGGCCCGACGGAATACTCCTTGAGAAGATCCTCTCCTCGACCGACGTCCTCCCCGAGGGGGAACGTCGGTCTTCGTCGCGAATCGATGTTACCTGCTGGATATCTAGATATATCCATTAGGGTTTTTTACAATACCCACAGGTAATTTTTATTTAAATAAATATATAGAGAATTTAATAACTCCGTGTGGTGACGAAATGTGAATATAGTTCACCACCCCTCCCCTTGCCCGTGGGTGTCGTGATCTCGTGATCGGGTGCCGCTTGCAGGATCTGGTCCAGCCATAATCTTCTCATTATATTTGTGAATTGTATTATATAATATTTCGAATGGCATCACACTGGAACTATTAATAAGCATGTTGTAAGATGTAATTTTATTTAAGTGAAATTAGAAAAATAAATACAAAATAGACAATCCCGCTGAGTTTCTTGCCGGATTTTCTCAGTGCGGTCGCGTTCCGATCCGGCGGTAATTTAAAAAAAATGAAAAAAAATGACAATATGTAAGTGCTCCCGCGAGGTTTATACATAATAAATGAATTGAATTTAAATTTGTCGTAAATGAACATTAAAGGATAAAATGCAAAGAATTTATGCAAGAGAAGGAAAACTCGAAATAAAAGTTTATGCTAACACGTTTGAAAAGCGTGGTATAGTAGGTGAATTTCCCTTCAATTTTTGAGAAGGCTTGAGCCCAACAGTGGGATTACGAATATGACTGATGACGGATGATGTCTATAGCGTATTTTCACAAGAAGGAAAACTTCGTCTGATCAGTGTGCCAATTTCTCTCCTATTGTGGCTCGAGCCTAACAATTGGTATACTAATATATTGGCATTTTATTTCATGAAAAACCTATTTTTAGCCCCCGACGCAAAAAGAGGGGTGTTATAAGTTTGACGTCGATGCCAGTCTGTCTGTGTTTGTATGTGTGTCTGACTGTGGCATCGTAGCTCTTAAACGGATGGACCGATTTTAATGTGTTTTTTTTATTTAAAAGGCAGTTTCCTTGGGCTGGTTCTTAGCTATCATCATCTCAACCCGTATACGTCCCACTGTTGGGCTCGGGCCTCCTCCATAATGGAAGGGTAATTGAGCTACTATACCACGCTGGTCAAACGTGTTGGTATAGGGTTTTATTTCGAGTTTTCCTTCTCTCGCATAGATGTTATATGCGTTTTATATCCCTTAATCGTTTCGTACGATCACCCACAGGTAAGACGGGGTTGTGAATTGTATTCTTACTCCGTCACCACACGGAAGCGTAGTTCTTAGCTATGATTGATTAATATCACTCCAGCAGTGTAAGAGTGTCCGCTCTTTTTCAAAAGGATGTAATGGCGTATTATTCGATTTTGTGCTTCATACGTGCCAGTATAATCGTTAAATGACAATTAATTGATAATTCCTGTTGAAGAGAACGTAATATTTTTTTTATTATTTTAGTTTGTGTCGGGCGTTATTCAAAATTTTCAATTTGACTTATTACATTTCAAACTTTAAAAAGATAAATATTTTTTTTTATTAAATACAACTGTTTAGTTTTTATAAGCTTGGAAACGAAAGCATATTAAGTTTTAAAACAAAAATAATTGTAACTATATGGTTTTTAATCTAAACATAGTTCATTAGATTTTTTTATCTTTCTCTTAAATATTTCGAATCTATTAAACGTATTTCGTATGATGACAGAGTAAGAATACTATTCACTACCTGAACCTCCCCGTGGGTGTCATAAAAGATGAATAAGGGGCTCATGTAAAAAAGGCGTCTTTTATGACACCCACGGGCAAGATAGGCGGTGGTGAATAAATCAAATCATTTATTCTGCATAAGCCCCTTAAGGCCACTAACATATTGTCAAATTTACACATCGTTTGAACACAATACAATAATCTACCACCGGATCGGAACGCGGCGGGAAGATGATTTTTGAGAAGATCCGGCAAGAAACTCAGCGAGCTGATTCTATTTTAATATTTTAAATATATATAATTGTATACTTCGAACAACATAATGGTATTAGCTCCGGTGTGATGCCCTTCGAAATTGTATACATTATTAAATTTTCAAAATTTAGTATAAAAAAAAAAAATAAAGAAAAGATAAGAGATAATATTCTTACTTCGTCACCACAATGAAAATAAAACTTAACAATTCATTTTTTTAATTTCTTGGCTTATTACTAACCTCTGTTGTCATCTTTTTGCACTTGTCAGTGCCTGCAAATATGTTCAGCTGTGTAGAGCCAGGCTTTAGTGGACATTGGTCGATATCCACTCTCCGTAAATCGATGTCAATACCACTTGTTCCTCTGTAACAATATTTATTCATCATGGTCATTATCATTTTAACTTCTATAAATCTCACTGCTGGTATCACGCCTCCTATTCAAAAGAAGGGAAATTGACCTACTATACTCCACTGGTTAGACGAGTTGTTATAGGGTTTTATTTAAAGATTTCCTTCTCTTGCTGATGTGGCCATAATATTCCTTAGTTATTTTTTACGATACTTTAGGTCAAGAAAAGGGGGTTAAATTATATTCTAACAAATAATCTTGAGAAAAATAAATAAGGACAAGGACATGTTTGAGCGTTTGTCAATTTTCACCCTCGAAGGGAGTAAAATGGGTATAAAGTTAACAAGAGATATTTATAGATAGTTATAGATATATTGACCCACTCACCACCAAGCCGAAACTACTGAAGGCAGAAACATGAAATTTTGTCAGTAGTTCCTTTTTGTAATGTAGCTTTTTTCCGAATTCGGTTGAATCTTGAAGAACAAATTTTGAAAAGATTGTAACAGAAAAAAAAAGATGTTCATCAAATATCTTCAAGTAAAAATACTCTTCAGGGGAAATATATAAATGCTATAAAGTTGTCTACTTTGATACATTTTTTATGTCCTAAAACCTTGAATACGGTGAATGTAGGTAACCTTAATAAGTACAGGGTAAAACACAAAATAAAACGATGAAGTCTCCAAATTACCCTAAATCTCTACAGAGGAAAGGTCCTAATTAAACTTGGCCAAATTTCAAATAATATTACTTCGTCTAGAATTTATGAAGATTATACTTTGACTGGCTGTGGTATCAGTAGATATCATATGGCACCAATTATAAGTTCTAAGCATTCAATTTTTGAAGAGAAAAATACTTTAGGCGCGCTGTATATATCTTGTAGATTATTGGTATGTTATAAATAACGATTTATACACAATTATAAAAATCGTCATCAGCCTTTCGCCGACGGCTACTGGACGTAGGTCTGCCTCATCTTTACTGAGTCATCGGTTCACCCCTTTTTTTATAGGCAGGCTATGGTAAGCGCACACGCGGTCCATTCTATCCGGGACATCGGTCCACCATAAGGGCAGTCTTCTTACATTCATATGAAATGATATTGACGTAATTGCTAGGTTTGGTGGGCGGGTTGACGATCATATTAAGATGTTACACGTTTCCCGAAAGAGAGCTGCTCTACATTCTCCTTGTAAACCTTTAGCCGATTTTTACGACTCCCACAAGTAAGCAATAGGCAATGTAGGCAATATTTATATTATTATGCCGTTATAGAAAATAGTTATTTCATATAATCGCCTTTATGAAGTTTTCACTTCTCTTGTGAGGTTTTAAGTACACGCTAAGTTTTACATATTTTTACTATTTTTGGTCTAATACGCATGGTTATCAGAAGGTAAAGCTAGATCACTGATTTGGGCCTCAGTATCTTAGCTCACTGAATAAATTTTGGTTGTAAATTACGCACAACTTAATAAAAATGTAGTTCTACTTAAGAATTCAGAAGCTTAGTTTTAGTCCAGAATAATAAGTCAAGTAGTACGACAATATTCTTCTGTTTATTACGTTAGATTTCCACATGCGAAGCTACAAATTTATTATTAGCGGCCAATTGCCAATATAGCGGACAATTGCAGAGTAAATTATTTATTTAAAAGCGGTTAGAAAAGTCATGATAAATGTATGAAAAATTATCTAAAATAACGTAGGATCGTTGAACCTGATTTTCTTTAGGGTCTAACCCCTATGAGCTAAAATAGTCTTTTAAACTATTTTATTTATTTAGCACATCCTTTTTGAAGCTAGGTTCCAATTTAGTAATTGAATTTTCTCGCCCCTTTTGTGGACTGATTTTTCGGATATTACAACACTTTTGGTTCTGATGACAATATAATTTAATATAATATGTATTTAGTATCGTTGTAAACCCAAAGTGGGTGCTACAAAATTATGAATTACATATTTTACCAAATATAGGTAGTAACCAAATATAGTCATATCAGAAAGGATTTGACTAGTAGGATACAATAAATTATGATAAATTTCCTTGTAGTGACGGAGTAAGAATACAATTCACCACGTTCTTTATTGCCCTTGGGTATCATAAAATACGAATAAGGGATAATAATATGAAAATAATATGTATGTAAGAAAAGGAAAACTCGAAATAAAACTCTATAGCAATACATCTGACCAACCCAATATAGGAGGTAAATTATTCTTCCCATTGTGGAGGAGGAGCGAGCTCAGCAGCCGGATGTATATGAGTTGAAATGAGAAATAATTAACAGGTTAATTACGATATATTTGAAGGTACAGCATATTCTACGTGACCATATTATTATTTTCTGCTTAGTGTCGTACCTGAGAGAATAAATAGACGTATGCAAAACAAAAATAATTCAGCCTTTTTTTGGCTAGGCTATAGTCTGGACACACCGTGCTCAATCCACCTGGGGCGACGGAGGGTTGACACGCGACCCCATAACCTACCGTATTCCCTCCCCATCGTAATTCGGCCAACCACTGGTACCGATTCCTTGACATCCGTGGCCGGTCCGGCGGGTTAACCTTCCGCGTCTTCTCATCCAAAATACTCCAGTGTATAAAAACACAGGTCTACGACTAGTGTGTGTTGCCAGTGATGACTTATGGCACGTGATCCCTAAATATGGGCCTCATAATCAAGGCCAAAGTCGTTCAGCGTAGTATGGAGCGGGCTATGCTCGGAATTTCTCTGTGAGATGGAATTTGAAATACGGAAATCCATAGATCAACGGGTGTGACTGACCACGTATCGGACGACGCAGTTAGGACGCCTAATTAGGTGGACCGACGTCTTGATGAAAGTTGCTGGGTGTCGTTGGATACAGGTGGCACATGACCGCATTTTGTGTCGCAACATGTGGGAGGCTTACATCCAGCAGTGAATGGCAATAAGCTAATGATGATGATGATATTTTATCATACATATTTACTGAGTAAACATAAAATTAATGTTTTAAAAGCTATCTCCTTTAATATGTACCATTCGATAATCTGTACAAGATTAACCACGTTCAAACTGTGTGTATGACAAATTATGATAATGTCCCCACAAAGCATAAGCAGGGTAGCGACCCCTTAACCGCTACTGCTCTACAAATAATACGTTTATATTACGTTTTCAGGGCTTTGGTTACATTAAGATACATGAATACGATATCTATTAATTAGGTTAATTTGTTTCATATTCGTTATATGTATCTAGGTGTTCAATATAAAAAAAAAATATATAGTGGTAGGAACACACTATCGACAGTCATTTATCTACAGCCGCGGATCTAGCCAAGGCCGCGGGTGACGTAACCGAGGAATTAGTCCGTTACCCGCCGAGAGGCCGACCGCGTGAGGAAAGACCAACTTCCTCCCCGAGGAGGGTCGATGGGAGGGGTACCCACTAGGGGGTTTCCGTCAGGCCGACCACTGACGACAAGTAACCCTGCTCCGGTAGTAGGTCCAATGACGAAGGCGACGTGGTGTTCGGGAGGGTTGCGGGTGTGCGTGCTTACGCCCCTCTATTGCCCCGGACGGAGTGGTGCGAGGAGTACGCCGACCGCAACACACCCCAAAAAAAAATCTAGTACCACACTGTCTAGACTAGTACCACACTGTCACAGAAAATCGACATCTGAGTAGTAGCAATTTGGTACTGCATTTCATTCGGCAAGGGAGAGATCCCGATGCCCTACTTTCTGAAAGTTTTTAAGTGTAGCGGGTTGTGGTGATGCCTTTATTATCCCTAAACCTCATTGCACGCGTTCACACTCTCTTCACTTTCTTTTCACGGGCAGATCGCCCGTGACCATGAACGCTGAAAAGTGCTCGTAACGTCGGGCAACCAAAGATCAAATACAAACGCGATGAAATCACCAAAATAATTTTATTTACAGTGAGAGTATAATACTCGCGTAAATATCAGAATCTATACCAATAAATAAAATTGGAGTGTCTGTTTGTAATGTCAAAATAATAGACTTTTTTCATGCTCACACGGTTATTTGCACGACACCTATGCCTAAAATAGCAATTAAAAAATTTTTGTCTGTCTGTCTGTTTGTTCCGGGTAATCTTCAAAACGGCTGAACCGATTTCAAAAATTATTTCACCAATGGAAAGCTATAATATCAGGGCGTAAACTAGGCTACATTTTATCTTGGTATTTCCACAGGAACGGAAACTACGCGGGTAAAACGACTATAACCTATAACCGAAGCGAAGCGAGGGCGGGTTGCTAGTTCATTATATTTTTGTGGATTTTCTTTAATGTACCTACTGTTCGTAATTGATTTATTATTTCTCGACGTTTCGATAACTTTTCAGCATTCATGGGTTACTAGAGGCATGCTCATGACATCCTCCATTCTCCCATACATAAACTAATTTTATTACAGTTTTAATTATTTTCTTGAGTTAAGCATAAATAATGATTTCTGTTTTGAGCGCACTTTAATCAAGGAATGTATTATATTTTTTCTTTGATTAAAGATGACAATATTTATTTTTATTACCATTCTCAAAATTAATGTAAGAAGTAATTGAGATGGGTAAAAGCCACAGCGGATATAAATCTCAGGTAAATTATACTTCGTATAAATGAACCTTGTTGGAAAATTTATTCATTCAATGGCGGACAAAATGAAACAAAACAATATTACTATTATGTTTAATACCAGCTAATTTGACAATGTCGTCAGGTGACGGAACAAGAATACAATTCACTACTCCTTTTCTTGTCCATGAGTGTCTTAAAAGCTAACTAAGCGGTATCTTGTGCATATAATAATTATGCAAGAGAAGGATACTCGAAATAAAATCCAGTACCAACACGTTTGACCAGCGTGGTATAGTAGGTAAAATTTTCTCCCAATGTGGAGGAGGCTCGAGCCTGTTAATGGTATGAAGTACTTAACAATGTTGTTTTTTTTTTGATATTTCAATAGAGTTTTTGCTGTTTTATTTTTTAACATATTAGTTTTATCTGTGTTTGTTTGTTTGTTAACAAGTCCTTTGAACTTCATTTTGACCTACTTTAAACGATCAGATTTCATTTAAACGTTGTGGACTTATTAAGGACCAATAAAAATACACTAATTCCATAAGATTATTTCATTATCCAGATGAAAATCGTCAGAATTAATAATTTAATCACCCATTCTTTGCGAGCAAGAGGTCAGGTAACGATTTCTTCACAATAATACTAATATTTTATTTTGATCATCATTTTCATTATCATTTCAGCTCATATACGTCACATTTTTGGGCTCGAGCCTTCTCCACAATAGGAGGGAAATTGACCTTACTATACCATGCTGGTCAGACAGGTTGGTATAGGGTATCGAGTTTCCCTTCTCTTGCATAGAACAGTTAAGCTTTGGGAAAGTTACCGCTACGCTAGCAATTATATATTGACTGGCTGACCCGGCGAACCTTGCACCGCCTTTTTCATAATTATTTTGTTTTACTAGTTATCAATTTGGTTTTAGTATTATCCGTGCGGTGACAGAGTAAGAATACAATTCACCACCCGCGAGTGTCGTAAAAGACGACTAAGGGATATACCGTCTTTTCTTATCGATTCTAAAACCTTTTTAATCTACATGTATAATTATGCTAAAAATGTCGAACCGACGGGACGAACATCAAATGTTTGACAGGTAAGAACGGTTTGTATGGGAAAATAAAATTATAATATTGGTATTTTACTTGCAATTTTCCATATTTTCTCACCGTATAAACCTTCCCTGGACTTCCACAAATAATTCAAGATCAAAATTAGACAAATCGGTCGAGCTGTTCTCAAGTTTTAGCGAGACTAACGAACAGCAATTCATTTATATATATATAGAAGAATATAGACGATTAAGAGAGAGAATGAAATTTATTTATATGGGTATGAGAACCTTTCATAGTATTTATTAATTAAAAGATTACAACTATATAGGTAATTAGTAGTACCGAAGGGATGATGGTAATCATCAGCATCATAGCTCATATACTTCCCACTGCTGGGCTCGACCCCCCTCCATAATAGGAGGGAAATTGACCCACTGTATCACGCTGATCAGACGAATTGATACAGGGTTTAATTTCAAGGTTTCCTTCTCTGATCTAAATGTTGTATGTATATTATCATCCCTTAGTCGTTTTTACGACACTCACGGCCAAGAAAAGGCTTGTTGGGTTGTGAATTATATTCTTACTCAGTCGCCACACGGAAAGATGATAATATTGTATGATATTTTAATAGACTATCATCATCGCAGCTCATATATCACACCTTCAATCCAATACCGTCACTAAACGAAATTTTTCGAAAAACTGTTTTTAATGCCATCTAATTGCTGAGCGCTGAATATTGCTTCAATTTATATATTTTAATTGCACTTAACTTTTTAATTTTTTTCGAAAATGTGTACGTCACTAATACTTTAAATTATTTATATCGACTAATTAATAAAAATTAAAATGAAAAAACTAAAAGTGTTTTAATAGGAATAATAGTTGATAATAAAATAAAAATAAAAGACAATTATTCCTGAAACGCTAATATACTCTTATTTATATTAGTTAAGCCATACTAATATTATAAATGCGAAAGTAAGGATGTTTGTTTGTTTGTTTGTAACGCTTTCACGCTTAAAACACCGAACCGATTTCAAAAATTCTTTCACCAATGGAAAGCTATAATATCAGGGAGTAACATAGGCTATATTTTATCCCGGTATTCCCACAGGAACGGGAACTACGCGGGTTTAAGCGACTGAGACCGAAGCGAAGCGAGGATGGGTTGCTAGTATTTGTCATAAATCTTTAAATAGCTCTCTGAAAAATTTGCTTAGTTAGGATAGTGACGGTATTGGAATGAAGGTGCGATATGTTGCACTACTGGGCTCAAGCCTCCTGTACAATGGAAGGGAATTTGACCTACTACACCACGCTGGTCAGATGAGATGGTATAGGGTTTTATTTCGAGTTTCCTTCTCTTATACATTTTTTATATGCATATTATATCCCTTAGACGTAATTTACGATACTCACGGGTAAGAAAAAGGGTGGTGAATTGTCTTCTTACTTCATTACACACGGATAAAATAATAAAATATACTTTTAAAAACTTAACAAAACAAGGTGTATTTACGAACATCATTTGAAATGAATTGAAGACTATTGTACCACGTATTTCATTCTCCGGCTTAAGTAGATCAGGCTAAATCAGTGTTGTGTAGGTAATATATTTGGTATTAAATTTTATAAGCCTTTTAAGGCTGATGACTCTGAACAGATGTTCAACAAGCACTTATTGTTGAGTATATAGTAGAAACCGTATTATGATTTTTTGGATACAAAAGATTTATGGTTAAATTTGTATGTATCTTTATATACATATTTCTTGTATACGTGTGTATGCCACTGAACTCTTCCTACACGGCTGAATCGATGTTGATGAGATTTTTTGTGTGTTCAAGAAGATTCTAGAATGGTTTAGATAAATCATTAAATTTGTCCGTGTGGTGACGAACTAAGAATATAATTCTCCACTTCCTATCATGCCTGTGGATGTCATAAAAGACGATTAAATGTTTTAATACGTATATAACAGCTATGCAAGAGACGGAAAACTTGTAACAAAACCCTATACCAACCTGTCTGACCAGCATGGTATAGTAAGGTCAATTTCCCTTCTATTGTGGAGGAGGCTCAAGCCCAGCAGTGGGACGTAAATGAGCCGAGATGATGAATGATAATTAAATTTTATGAGGTTAGATTTTACAAATACTGAAAAGCTAAAAACTTTGCTTAAATTTTAACAAACAGATCCAAAGATATCCATGCATAATCTATTTTCCCGGACAAATGTCGGTCGTGCATATCTCTGACCCTATCTGTGTTATTGCTCAAACGACTTCAAATGGGACTGATAACTTCTATTTTTGTGTTCAATCTTTTTTTGAGGCGATTCCTTTCCAGCCTATTTATTATAACGGAAATTCTGACTACCGGGAATAGCGTGATGCTTTTGAGATATTAAGGAATATATTTTTACGAATCGGTAAATGTGTGGTTCGAGATTCTATATAAAGATTTTTTATGAGAGGAAGTTGTTTATTGATAAAATGGATATTCGCTGTTATTGAATGGGATATTTATTTGATATCAATAAATGTTAAGAATTCATTTATTTAGAAGTCCATTGCTGGCGTTCTTATCCTTACTAATATTATAAATGCGAAAGTAACTCTGTCTGTCTGTCTGTCTGTCTGTCTGTCTGTCTGTCTGTCTGTCTGCTACGCTTTCACGTCTAAACCACTGAACCGATTTTGATGAAATTTGGTACAGAGATGGACTAAAGCTTGAGAAAGGACATAGGCTACTTTTTATCGCGAAAAAATGGGCATAAGGGGTTGAAATAGGAGATGACATTTTGTATGGAAATTCGTCATTTTCGACGATAGAACCATGAATCTTTGTATTAAGGCACTTTATAATAAATAAATTAATATTCGTTCCAGCGTTTTGGAAATTTCATTTATATGGGGATGAAATTCAACCCCTAAAAGACAAAAAAGCATATATCTGAAACCACTGAGCGTTGAACCGTAATTTTTTTACACCGTAGTTTTTCTTGGGGTTCACAAGCTATAGTAAAGAAATCGCGAAAAAATAGTTATAAGGGGTTGAAATAGGGGCTGACCTTTTGTATGGAAATTCGTCATTTGCGATGATAAAACCATGAATCTTTGTATTGAGGCAGTTTATAATAAATAAATTAATATTCGTTCTAGCGTTTTGGAAATTTCATTTATATGGGGATGAAATTCAACCCCTAAAAGACAAAAAGCATACAGCCGAAACTACTGGGCCTAGAAACGAATTTTTTTTTACACCGTAGTATTTCTTGGGGTACACGAACTCTAGCAAAGAAATCGCGAAAAAAATGGTTATAAGGGGTTGAAATAGGGGCTGACCTTTTGTATGGAAATTCGTCATTTTCGATGATAAAACCATGAATCTTTGTATTGAGGCAGTTTATAATAAATAAATTAATATTCGTTCTAGCGTTTTAGAAATTTCATTTATATGGGGATGAAATTCAACCCCTACACGACAAAAAAGCATATATCTGAAACCACTGAGCGTTGAACCGTAATTTTTTTACACCGTAGTTTTTCTTGGGGTTCACGAGCTATAGTAAAGAAATCGCGAAAAAATAGTTATAAGGGGTTGAAATAGGGGCTGACCTTTTGTATGGAAATTCGTCATTTGCGATGATAAAACCATGAATCTTTGTATTGAGGCAGTTTATAATAAATAAATTAATATTCGTTCTAGCGTTTTAGAAATTTCATTTATATGGGGATGAAATTCAACCCCTAAAAGACAAAAAAGCATATATTTGAAACCACTGGGCCTAGAACCGTAATTTTTTTACACCGTAGTATTTCTTGGGGTTCACGAGCTATAGTAAAGAAATCGCGAAAAAATACTTATAAGGGGTTGAAATAGGGGCTGCCATTTTGTATGGAAATTCGACATTTTCGATGATAAAACCATGAATCTTTGTATTAAGGTATTTGATAATAAATAAATAAGTATTCGTTCTAGCATTTTGAAAATTTTACTTACATGGGGATGAAATTCAACCCCTAAAAAAATAAAAAGTATACAGCGGCAACCACTGGGGCTAGAAACGTATTTTTTTTTACTCCGGCGTATTTTTGGGGTACACGAGCACTAGCAAAGTATTTTTGGCAAATCACCCCCTTAAGGGAATGAAAAGCGTATAGCCGAAGCTATTGGGGCTAGGAACGTGAAACTGTGTATTTCTGTATATTGTTCGATTCTCTTTCTTTTGTTGTAAATGAGCTCTAAGAAATTAGTTTTTGAAATTCATTCTCTAAGAGGGTGAAAGATGTATAGCCGAAATCATTAGGCCTAGAAATATGAAATTTTGTACAAAGTTGTCTCTCTTGGAGAAAGTGCTCACTAAAAAAGGGTTTTTTGCAATTTTACCCCCAAGGAGGTGAAAAGCATATAACCGATATCACTGAGCCTAGGAACGACCATTTTAGTATACGATCGGCTTTCTTGGGTTACCCCATTATTTTTTCTTATTGCTCGCTTATCAAGATAGCTTTGGATCGACGCAATATGTAGGCACTGCTCTGCCATCATAGATATTGCAAAGGTTCTTCTAGCAACATTTTATGACCAGCTGCCTGCCAAACGACATTGCTGGCTAGATGGCATCACCAATTGGTCCAGGTCGATGTAAATCTTTGTCTTAGTAGTATTTTGCGACACTCACAAACAATGAAAGCGTTATAACATTCCTAGCCGCTACCAGACAGTAAGTTAAAATCAAGATATTAATCCAATTTTCTATGTCTAGAAATAAACAAATTTGAAGCGTCTATTTGTCTGTCAAAATAATAGGATTTATTTATGGTAACACAATTATTTGCACGATACCTATGTCTAAAAAACCGGCCAAGTGCGAGTCGGGGTCGCGCACGAAGGGTTCCGTACCATTATCTATAAAAAGGGGGAAAATTGCGTTTGTTGTATAGGAGCCACCTTAAATATTTATTTTATTTTGTTTTTTATATTTATTGTTATAACGGCAACAGAAATGCATAATTTGTAAAAAAATCAACTGTCTAGCTATCGCGGTCCTTGAGATATGGCTTGATGACAGACAGACGGACGGACAATTTTTTTTTGACTTATATTCGTTACGGGGTAACCTTCAAAACGGCTGGACCCATACTGATAATACTTTACTAACAGGTCTACCAAGCCTTACATAAGGAATAACTTAGGCTATATTTTATGCAAGGCTATATTTTATCCCGGTGTGGCTGGAACAACTGTGAGAATTTAGTCGATTTTAAAATTATTTCACTAACGCAAAGCTATTTTTGAGCGAGTAACATATTTAGGCTATTTTTTTATCCCGATATTCCTACGGGACCGGGCACAATGCCGGTGAAATTGCGGGAACTAAATGGATATGAAAATTAATTTACGAATGAAAATCTACATTATCAGTGAATAACAAATAAAGGCTATTTTCATCCTGGTGTTTGCCCGGGAACGAGAACTCCGCGAGTAAAACCGGTGGATGTTGATTAATTTTTAAATTCTTTCACCAATAGGAAGCTACGTTATCACCGAGTAAGATAAGCAATTTTTATGTCGGATATTTGTATGGGATTTGATAATTATTATTTTTATTTTCACCCATATAAACTTATAATATCAGCGAGTAACATAGGCAATTTTTATCTCGGCGTTTGCATGGAAATGGGGTCTACGTGGGTGAAACTGCGGAAGTTTGATCGATATTATTTTTTTCCCCAATGGAAACCTATCATGGATAATGTATTATCAGCGACTAAGGATGGCCATATTTCTCATCGTCTTTCCACTTGAATTTAAACTACAAGGGTGGAAGTAATATTCAAATATAAAAATTTGTGAAGATATTTGGACGTTTGTTACTCAATCACGCGTAAACTGTTGACCGGATTTGGACGAAAATTGACACAGAATATTTCTTAAATTAAGAATTATGAAAACCAACTTTTACGCGGGCGAAGCCGCGGGCAAAAGCTAGTGAAAAATATAAATATTGAACGGTTCAGTGCCGCCGTAATCGTACAAGTCTGTCCCGTTTTTAATATCATCAGTCCCCCCTTAGGACCTCTGACATAATCACGGCACGTCAGTTTTCGGAATGTAGACGAAAAGAACGGCGAAACAAAGAAGAAATTAAAAAAACGTAATTGATTTTCCCTTGCAGGAAGACAATTATTATTATACAGTTACGTTAAAGATACTTATAAACGACATAACTATAATCTCATTTACAAGCGAGCTAAAGGATCAGCGTAATGTTAGGATACCTCAGATAAGATCCATAATAATCCACTGTTATTCAGTAACGCCCGATAATGTAACGCTTGTATGTATTGCGTAAATTTATGTCACAATACATATTGAGACATAAATTATACTAATTATAAATAAAATGCGATTAAATATGTATTAATTATATTAATACGAACACAATATCTTCAAAAACGAAAAACTAAACTACACAATTATGAAAAAAAAAACATAAAGCCATCCTTTGCTTCTTTTACCTTAACATTCTTTTAAAAATCAATCGCTATCTTTCACCTTAACATTATATAATATATATATTACTTATAGAGGATCTAAAAGAGTAACGTACGAGACGTAACTGCGCTATAGTAAATAAGAAATTGGTTCCAGTAGTCCGTTCAATAGGCTAGGAATCATGAGGTTCTATGTTGCCATTTAATCACTCCGAATACTTGGTTAGACGGCATTAGTCAATAACAATTGAACCTACTATATTTCGTCTATCTATAAAGATACGTCTCTTCTAGCTTATAATGTAATCCTTTAATTAATCAGGCTAATCTCCTATAAAGTAAACTAGGTTAAGAAAACAACTTACTTGAAAAAATACGTTCCATTATTGTATCCAAAGAAAGGCACTGTATATGTCAGCATCCAAATATTGCCTCCACCGCAATCATAATATGGCTTCGACCATTTCCCGTCTTCGTATGTTACTGAGAGAATTTCATCTGGTTCCCTCTCCGTATGTGCTGTGTCGTTATATGTGTAAGTATTGTAACCTGTGAAATAATATATAGTTAAGTTTATTGATGTCAAACATCTATAGGCGAGGGTGAACTTGATCGTTTGACGTGGCGTTAACACCACTCTTTGATATACACTAGTGATGTAACGAATATTCGCATTCGCATTCGCATCGCGAATATTCGCATATGTTTCTGACATTCGCAATCGCATTCGCATTCGCAAGGAACGATGCGAATGTTTGGCGAATATATTTGACAAACTAAAAGCAAATTATATATGTAATTGTGTAATGATTATAAATACTGTCTCTCTTATTTTTGTCAGTCTAATATAAACTAATGAATGGGGAGCCGGTTTTTTGTTTAGTTATACTGCGAAAACCACTGAACGATCAGAATAATATTTATACCATAAGATGCAGCATGTTTCGGAGAAAGATTTAGTATATTGATATGTTGGTGAATACTTATCCGGAATTTATATTTGTTTTTGACGTGACAACGTCTTATAATTCGATAGAGCTGGCTGCACACCCGAAAAAACATGACGTATGCGGCGTTACCTCGCTCTGAGGCGTTCCATTTAAGACTTTTTTTTTGGGATGGGCTGCGGTCGGCGCGCTTCCGCACCACTCTGTCCGGGGCGACAGAGGGGCTTAAGCACGCAACACCTGCAATCCACCCGAACACCACGTTGCCTTCGTCGTTGGACCGACCACCGGAGCAGGGTTACTTGTCATCAGTGGTCGGCTCGACGGAATACCTCCTACCCGGGGTACCTTCCCATCGACCTTTTTCCTCACGCGGTCGGCCTCTCGGCGGGTGACGGACTAACTCCCCGGTCACATCACCCGCGGCCTCGGCTAGGGCGGCATGGGACGCAGATAGTCGTGCCTGCGCCGCCCCAGTCGCTGGCGGCGGGTCGCTTCGTCGAGGCTGTGCTCCTCGCGTTCGCGACCCGCCGCCTCCTTCTGCGAGATAACTGCCTCGCAGAAGGATGCGACCGCATCCCAATTCCTGATGCTGCCGAGCATCTCCCTAGCGATGGTCGGCAGCGTCAGGTCGGCACCGATGATTGCGACGAGTTCACGGCGCTGCTCTGCCTAAGTGGCACAGACCTCGAGCGTGTGCTGCGCCGTGTCCTCGTCGCAATCGCAGTGGTGACAGGACGGTGTTCTCTCCCTCCTAGCGACCCTGTACAGGTACTTGCCGAAGCATCCATGCCCCGTCAAGACCTGCACGAGTCGGAAGGAGAGCACATCGTGCCGCCGTTCCAACCACTGCATCAGCACCGGCCGGAAGGCCTCCACAGTCCAGACACCGTATCGAGGCCTCTCCAGCCGGTCTACCCAACAGGCGATGACATCTCGGTGGGCGTCGACGCGCCAGGCGGTGAGCTCCCTTAAGGAAACTACACCGCCCATCCCTCGCACCCCCGACACACGCCGATACGATTCGGCGAGCACTTCCGCCTCCAGTTCCATTTAAGGCTTGCCATACAAAATATCTATCAAACAAATAAAATTAAAATTTTCTTTTGAAAAATGTAACCATTCCATCAGTATTTTCTTATGACGTTGTCACGTTCAACTATCGTCAGTAAATCGACCAATGAATTTGGCCAATAAAAAAAGAACATGATTCTTTATGAAAAAATTACATTATTTTTGTTAAGTAATCATTAAACTTTTTGACATATCATGCATTTAACACTCTCAGCGTCACAAATTGTGAAATAACTCCACACTTCAGTAACATGTGCTTTACTCATGTTTGTAAATTTGACAAATACAATAATAATAATAAACTAATCTCAAATTACAACGAATATTTTCGAACGAATTTGATTAGTTTCATTCGTTCAACTTGTAACGGTTAACTTTTGCTATATTTGGCTTAAACATGGCTGGTACGAAATGTTAAACCCGTATGATATTTTGCACGCGCTTTATTTGAAAGTCAACATTCATATATATTATATTCACATATTCGCATTCGCATTCGCGAATGTTGGAGATAAATATTCGCATTCACATTCGCATTCGCGAATGTCTCAATCCTAACATTCGTTACATCACTAATATACACATTTGTGTAACGAAACCATAACTTGTTTTATAATTTTTTACAACGCAGATGAACGCGATGAGCTCAAAATAAATTATTAACCTAAGCACATATCTAGAGTGTTGAAAATGACACCATTGAAAATAAAATTTTATGGAAAATAAAAACGGAATATTTTATTAATACTTTATGCCATATTAGTTCCTGTCGTAATCTATTCTTTTATGCATATATACTTGTACAAAATAAGCGTGATGTTTCACATCTGTCTGGCGTCCTGAGTAACGCCTGCCTTTTTTATAGTTCAGTTTCAGTTCACGTTTCACTGTTGAACTGGAGCCTCCTCTAATATGGGAGGGAAATTTAACTATTATACCACACTGGTCAAACGGGTAGACATAGGGATTTATGTCAAATTTAAATTTTTCTTGCATAGATACCACGTGTTTTCTGTCCTTTAGTCGTCTTTTACGACCAGCCAGCGAGGTGGAGACGAATTATATTCTTACTTCATCACCACACGGAAAATAATACTAATAGTTATGTGGTGGGTTGGCTTAATAACCAGCCATATGACCTCTCCACCGCTAATTGCGCAGGACACCAGTATATATTCTTGCTTCTAAACTCTTTTTTGATGTTCTAGAAGTTTCTTTTAACTAATAACGTTTTGGCGCCATGTACGGTCGAGTTTATTACCGTCAACCGAACACAATTGCTATTGAGTAATAAATACTGCTTGCTATTGAGAATTTTTTGCCAAAATTTTGTTATACTTTGCTTAATACAGAAATTGAGTCAGAGCTTTTACGATCAGCATTTGTATGTTTGTGACATTGGATCAGAAATAGTCGCATAATATGGCAAATCCTTTAACCCGTACGATGGTACGTATTTGGATTTTAAATTTAGATAGTTTGAATGTACAGTTCGACTGGCATAGTGGTTAAAATACCGACCTACAGTGACAGTGTCGTGGATTCAAATACCACGCAAGATAGCACTTTGTGTTATCCACAAATTGTTGTTCTGAGTCTGGATGTAATTTGTGTCCGTTATTTTTGCGAAGTCCCCGTAATATGAGAATTATTTACATAGTTTGTTGTTTAAAAAAATATAAAAAAAGGTTTTAATAGGATATCGGTTATACACGAAGGGATTGATATTTGACCGCCGCAACCCAAAGGGCGAGTTGAATAACAATATCCTACAAATTATTCTATCTGTCATGATGTTTCTGAGTATTGACCATCATATATTAATATCTTTCCGTGTGGTGACGGAGTAAGAATACAATTGCCCGTGGATGTCGTATAAGACGACTATGGGATATAATGTGCACATAACATCTGTGCAAGAGACGGAAAACTCGAAATGAAACCCTATACCAACATGTCTGACCAGCATGGTATAGCAGGTCAAATTCCCTCCCATTGTGGAGGAGGCCGAGCCCAACAGTGGGACGTATGTGGACTGCGATGATGATATCTAAATAAATTCGACAAAAATATTCCGAGCGAAGCTCGGTCAACCAGATATTTTATTTAAATGTAAAGTTATAGAAATTACTAGCAATCCGCCCTCGCTTCGCTTCGATTATAGGTTATAGTCGTTTTACCCGCGTAGTACCCGTTCCCGTGGGAATACCGGGATAAAATATAGCCTAGTTTACGCCCTGATATTATAGCTTTCCATTGGTGAAAGAATTTTTGAAATCGGTCCAGCCGTTTTAAAGATTACCCGGAACAAACAGACAGACAGACAGATAGACAAAAATTTTTTAACTGCTATTTTAGGCATAGGTGTCGTGCAAATAACCATGTGAGCGTGAAAAAAGCCTATTATTTTGACATTACAAACAGACACTCCAATTTTATTTATTGGTATAGATAAAAGAAATTATATTTGATCTCTCCAGTGACGGAGTAAGAAATTATAAGAAACAATTCATCACCCCCTCTCTTGCCCGTGGGTATCGTAAAAAACGACTGACTGATTAATTATGCATATAACATCTATCCAAGAGAAGAGACACTAAAAACCCTATAGCAACACGTCTGATAAGGGGTTTATTTAATTAGATCAATTGCCCTCCTAATATGGAGGAGGTTCGAGCCTAACAGTCTTGTATTAAATATGCCTATTACATCTAAACATAAGAAGAAAAACTAGAAACCCTTTACTAACACGTAATAGATCAACGCGGTTATGGTAGGTGTATTTCCTTCCTATTGTGGAGATTATTCAATCCCAACAGTAGGCCGTATATGCTGAAATGATTATGATAATAAGTGATTTGATTTGAAATCATCTAATTGAGTCTTCCTTTATATAATACTAGCAACCCACCCTCGCTTCGCTTCCATTTCAGTCGCCTTACCCGCGTAGTTCCTGTTCCCATGAGAATACCGGGATAAAATATAGCCTATATTACTCCCTGATATTATAGCTTTTCATTGGTGAAATAATTTTTGAAATCGGTTATGTGGTTTAAGCGTGAAAGCGTTAGAAACAAACAAACTTGCTTTTGCATTTATAATATTAATAAATGTACTTATTTTTTGACACTCCTTACTTCATCATTATCAGTTATATACGCATAAAGAACAAAAGCCAATCAAAGAGAGAATAGAAATCATTCTACAGAAATGGTCTCTTAGATAATTGGAAGCATATTGCCGTGAAGCGGATTTTTAGAGAGACACCATCATTTAGGTTGGATAAGTCCTGAAATTCAGTTTTGTGAGCAATAGAGAGTGATGTTTTCTCGAACTTGCTTTAACAAGTGCATATGCCGTAAAGCAAACCATTTTTATGGTTTCTATAGCGATTGTATTTAATTTTTTGATGTCACAACATCTAGAAAACTTTTTAGCATACATTTTCACAGGAAGACTAAAGTATTTTACGTTCAATATGTCACCGTTGTTACAGAGATTTATATCTACCCGCTACAGAATTAATTAATTAAATTTAAACCCACATTTTTGTTACAAATTTATTGGCATTATACAATGTAAATGAAAAACAGTTATGTTGTTTATGGTCAGTAATTATTAAACACTGCATTTGTCTTATATCTTTAAACGAGCAATTCTTGTATATATATATATATATATATATATATATATATATATATATATATATATATATATATATATATATATATATGTAAATATACCTATATATATTTTTTTTCAGGATCTCGGCAACGGCACCAACGATTTTGATGAAACTTGGCATACTAGAGGTTTCGGATCCAAAAATCGATCTGGCTACGTTTTATTTATATAAAATATTGTTTTGTCGGTGTTTTTAGCAAAACAATACAATGACATTAAATTTTAAATGAATATGAATTCAAATTTCGGCGTCAATGTCATGAATTACGATAGCTCAGTTGGGAAGCTGTCCAGTTTTATTTTAGTATAGTTTTGGCATTAAATCAGCGTCGGATCGAATCTCGGTGTTATTATTATTCTCTTTTTGTAATTTTTATATTTTTTCATTATTTAATTTTTATTTTTTATTAATATATATCTAAATAAATTCGACAAAAATACAACAAAAATATTCCGAGCGAAGCTCGGTCAACCAGATATTGCTTATTATTAGCATAATATTATGAAAAAATTATTAATATAGAACAAATCTAATGTACTATCAATATATCTGAACGCAGTTATACTAAGATAGATCCAGGAAGGTAACTTAGAGGGCATGAGACTACCACCTTTTAAAAACCAATAATAATATGGCAGAAACGCTACGCTTTGCAGGCGGGCTGGGCTGGCTATTGCTATATATTGGAAAAGAATACCAGATAATCGCTGATACTAATTCTACTGATGATCTTTCACCCAGTTGTAACGACTCCCACCTTAAGGTGTGGTGAGTTATGACATTATTAACTTCATTTCGGCTCATATACGTCCCACTGCTGGGCTCGAGCCTCCTCCATAGTAGGAGGGAAATTAACCTTACTATACCATGCTGGTCAGGCAGGTTGGTATAGGGTTTTGTTTCGAGTTTTCCATCTCTTGCATAGATGTCATATGCGTAATATATCCCTGAGTCGTCTCTTACGACACCCACGGGTAAGAGAGGGGGTGGTGAATTGTATTCTTACTCCGTCACCACACGGAAAATTATTAACTTATCACCATATAAATGGAATAAGGGAAATATATTAGAATAATATTTTATATATATGTATAAATTCCAATCAAAATAAGGTAGCAAAATTTTTATTTAAGGAAAAATATGAATTTATTTAGGCATTTACATTTACCCTTTAAAATTAGTGATAGGTATATAGTATACCCGCCGGGCAGGACCCCATACCCTACTCCATAACCTATCTAAATACGGTAGGTTATGGGGTCGCACGTCGCTCATCCGTCGCCCCGGATAGATGGGGCAGAATATGTCCAGATCATAGCCTACCAAAAAGAAAGGTATATAGTACACAAGGGACTGCTTCAAAGGACTCGCGCTGACCCACTCTTATCGCTAGCCATATACGATAATGTATATAGCCAGAAACGATAATGTCACAATATGTATTTCAAAAAATAATGCATTCCTACATTGGACGATGCAGCGTAGGACGGCCCCCCACTAGGTGGACTGACGACATTCTCAAAGTCGTAGGAAACCGTTGGATGCAAGTGGCGCAGGACCGTTCCGAGTGGCATTCTCGTGGGGAGGCCTATGTCCAGCCGTAGACGTCTGTATCCATCAGGATGGATGGATGGAATACATTCCTTTATCATTTGGTGACGGAGTATGAATACAATTCACCACCCTCCTTATCTTACCCGTAGGTGTCGAAAAAGTCAATTAAGGGATATATAATACGCATACAACATCTGTCCGTGTGGTGATGGAGTAAGAATACAATTCACCACTCCCTATCTTGCCCGTGGATGTCGTATAAGACGACTATGGGATATAATGTGCACATAACATCTGTGCAAGAGAAGGAAAACTCGAAATGAAACCCTATACCAACATGTCTGACCAGCATGGTATAGTAGGTCAAATTCCCTCCCATTGTGGAGGAGACCCGAGCCCAACAGTGGGACGTATGTGGGCTGCGATGATGATGATGATAATGATACAACATCTATGAATGAGAAGGAAACCCTACATCAATCTGTCTGATCAGCTATTATACCAATAAGTCAATTTTATTTCCTTTGAGGAGGAGGCCCGAGCCCAACAATGGCACTTAGGTGGGCCAAAATAAAATACATTGCTTATAACATAGACTCAATTATCTAGAACTTATCCATTCTTATAGAAGATTTTAATTAACAAAAACTAAAAGGTTACTCTTTCACCAATTACAATGAAGCTTTTATTACGTAATAGCTACAGGCTATATCGTATATTGCTAGATATTCATACAATAAACAAAATACATTTGTCTTATATCTTTAAACAAACAATTATATATATATACCTATATATATATATTTTTTCAGGATCTCGGCAACGGCACCAACGATTTTATTGAAACTTGGCATACTAGATAGGTTTCGGATCCAAAAAATCGATCTGGCTACGTTTTATTTATATAAAATGTTGTTTTGTCGGTGTTTTAGCAAAACAATACAATGACATTAAATTTTAAATGAATATGAATTCAAATTTCGGCGTCAACGTCATGAATTACGATAGCTCAGTTGGGAAGCTGTCCAGTTTTATTTTAGTATAGTTTTAGCATTAAAACAGCGTCGGATCGAATCTCGGTGTTATTATTATTCTCTTTTTGTAATTTTTTATATTTTTTCATTATTTAATTTTTATTTTTTATTAACATATATCTAAATAAATTCGACAAAAATACAACAAAAATATTCCGAGCGAAGCTCGGTCAACCAGATATTGCTTATTATTAGCATAATATTATGAAAAAATTATTAATATAGAACAAATCTAATGTACTATCAATATATCTGAACGCAGTTATACTAAGATAGATCCTGGAAGGTAACTTAGAGGGCATGAGACTACCACCTTTTAAAAACCAATAATAATATGCCAGAAACGCTACGCTTTGCAGGCGGGCTGGCTATTGCAATAGGTATTGTTTTCCAGATAATCGCTGATACTAATTCTACTGATGATCTTTCACCCAGTTGTAACGACTCCCACCTTAAGGTATGGTGAGTTATGACATTATTAACTTATCACCATATAAATGGAATAAGGGAAATATATTAGAATAATATTTTATATATATGTATAAATTCCAATCAAAATAAGGTAGCAAAATTTTTATTTAAGGAAAAATATGAATTTATTTAGGCATTTACATTTACCCTTTAAAATTAGTGATAGGTATATAGTATACCCGCCGGGCAGGACCCCATACCCTACTCCATAACCTATCTAAATACGGTAGGTTATGGGGTCGCACGTCGCTCATCCGTCGCCCCGGATAGATGGGGCAGAATATGTCCAGATCATAGCCTACCAAAAAGAAAGGTATATAGTACACAAGGGACTGCTTCAAAGGACTCGCGCTGACCCACTCTTATCGCTAGCCATATACGATAATGTATATAGCCAGAAACGATAATGTCACAATATGTATTTCAAAAAATAATGCATTCCTACATTGGACGATGCAGCGTAGGACGGCCCCCCACTAGGTGGACTGACGACATTCTCAAAGTCGTAGGAAACCGTTGGATGCAAGTGGCGCAGGACCGTTCCGAGTGGCATTCTCGTGGGGAGGCCTATGTCCAGCCGTAGACGTCTGTATCCATCAGGATGGATGGATGGAATACATTCCTTTATCATTTGGTGACGGAGTATGAATACAATTCACCACCCTCCTTATCTTACCCGTAGGTGTCGAAAAAGTCAATTAAGGGATATATAATACGCATACAACATCTGTCCGTGTGGTGATGGAGTAAGAATACAATTCACCACTCCCTATCTTGCCCGTGGATGTCGTATAAGACGACTATGGGATATAATGTGCACATAACATCTGTGCCAGAGAAGGAAAACTCGAAATGAAACCCTATACCAACATGTCTGACCAGCATGGTATAGTAGGTCAAATTCCCTCCCATTGTGGAGGAGACCCGAGCCCAACAGTGGGACGTATGTGGGCTGCGATGATGATGATGATAATGATACAACATCTATGAATGAGAAGGAAACCCTACATCAATCTGTCTGATCAGCTATTATACCAATAAGTCAATTTTATTTCCTTTGAGGAGGAGGCCCGAGCCCAACAATGGCACTTAGGTGGGCCAAAATAAAATACATTGCTTATAACATAGACTCAATTATCTAGAACTTATCCATTCTTATAGAAGATTTTAATTAACAAAAACTAAAAGGTTACCTTTTCACCAATTACAATGAAGCTTTTATTACGTAATAGCTACAGGCTATATCGTATATTGCTAGATATTCATACAATAAACAAAATAATAAAATGTACGAAGAAAAACTAGCATCAAATTCATACATAATACATGAGTGATGGGGAATTACTTAGAGTAGTGAAGGTCAGGGGCATTACTTACAGTATTGATGGAACTTAAGTGAACCGTTCACTTAAGTTTGCTGAGTAAGGCAAGTAAATGCGCTTAAAAATGATACTGATCAAGGACTAAATGAGGGTCGTACACTATGGGTATAATATCTCCATATTTTCCGTATAGTGACGTAGTAATCACATAATTCATCATCCCTTTTCTTGGCCATGAGAGTCGTTAGACTACGGGATTACAATATATGCATATAAAATCTATGCAAAAGAAGGAAAACATGTAACGAACACTTATACCAACATGTCTGACGAGCGTGGTTATCATCATCTGAACCCTCCGTAGTCGGGTAAAAAAAGAACATTTCCGTGTGGCGACTATGCAGAAATCAGGATTGTAAGGGAAGAAAAACTCGACATAAAAGTAAAATATAATAGTATATTACTGCAGCGGCCAGCAAAAAAGGCATTGAAGGACGAACGTGTGAATGTGGGCCGACGCGAAGCCGAGGCACACATACGTAAGTCCATCAATGCCTAGTTGTGGCCAAGGCTTGTATAGTACTTTTCTCAAATAATGCGCGTAAATTAAAAAAAATAAATTAAATTAAACTAAGGAAAAGGAAATTAAGTAGTTCTAAGTAGAAATTTTTATTTGAAAATATGTAGATACGAATTACATTTACGAGTTTTCTAATATAGATGGCGCCTCTTGAATTTTAGGTGACGTTAAAGTAAGTTCATTACACTCACACATATTTAAACTCATTTTGAAGACATCACATGAACTCATTTTAAGTCAATCACAATTACTTTTCAAAATCAATGACGAACAACATGTTTCACGTGCCAAAGGGTTCATTCGCTTTTTTTTTCTTCATTATCAAACAGTTTCCTTTTTCAAGCCAGTTCGAAATTTAAATAAAACTCTAAGTATATATATTTATATATTTATTTGGCCGCTAAAATACTACAGATATTATGGATTTACATACATTTTTTGCCGGCCGCTGCTCACGTGTATTTGGTCAGTACGATAACTTCGACTTATCTCGAAGAAGGTTGTCAAAATAATGCTCAAATTTCCAAGCATGCTTGAGAAATAGTAAACGTTAACTGCCCTTCCGTTGATGAGGATGATAAATAGAATTCCTTTAAATCGAACGTACTATCGGGTTCTAATGCATTTAATGGTCTAATACCATCTTCAAATTATTGCCTCTATTGAAACTAGTTTGGGTTATATGAATTATTATCATTAACTCGTCTCATACGTCTCTCGCGGCTGGACCTCGAACCTTCTCCAAATGAGATGGAAACTGACATATTATACAAAGATGGTAAGACGTGTTCACATAGGATTTTATTTCGATTACCAGCGCCTGATGCCGCCCTAACCGAGGCCGTGGGTGACTGGACCGGGGAGTTGATCCGTCAGCCGCCGAGAGACCGACCGCGCGACGACGACCGACATTCCCGAACAGCGGGGGAATTTCGGTCGAGGAGAGGGTACTACTCAAGGGGTATTCCGTCGGGCCGACCACTTACGACAAGTCACTCTGCACCGGTGGTCGGCTCAACGACGAAGGCGACGTGTCATGGGTGGGTTACGGGGCTTTAACTTAAATCAATAATATCCTAAGTCATGGTCACTCTAAAGAGGGGACAGCAATCGTATTGGCCCTTTACTAAATTAACATGAGGCCGATTGTGTAGTACAGTAATTGCTATATTGAGTGTCCTAAAGTAAATTCAAATAACAGCCTGACATTGTCATTGATAAAGTTAGTCATAATGTACATTGTGATTAATGAAAGATATATTTTTTATTGCTCTTATTGTTGTAGTAGGCATAAATGCTGCTTGCTAGTAATGGATTTGATGGAACATGAGAATAATTTTATACGTCTTTCATCCTATACTAACTGACCCAACAGACGTTGTTCTGTTCAAATAACACAGCAGCGCCACCTACTGGATCCAATTGTGAATCTAAACTATTCTCGAATCCCCTTGTACACAAACTAAAAATTTCATCAACATCTGTACACAAAAAAATTGTTTTTGCTCGACTTGGCGAGGGCACTGCCGTACCCCCAGATGATTGAATGTGTACGTTTGACAATACCTATATATTTGACCTGTAAATAACATCTATACCAATAAATAAAATTGGATGTCTGTTTGTAATGTCAAAATAATAGGCTTTTTTCATGCTCACACGGTCATTTGCACGATACCTATGCCTAAAATAGCAATTAAAAAATTTTTGTCTGTCTGTCTGTTTGTTCCGGGTAATCTTCAAAACGGCTGGACTGATTTCAAAAATTCTTTCACCTTCTTGAAAAGCTATAATATCAGGGCGTAAACTAGGCTATATTTTATCGCGGTATTCCCACGGGAACGAGAACTACGCGGGTAAAACGATTATAACCTATAACCGAAGTGAAGCGAGGGCGGGTTGCTAGTTTATTAATAAACTGATTATTCTGATTATTATTATATATTAAAATATCGGGGTTTCTTTATGAGATAAATGGTGAAATACGGCAATCCGTAGAAGAGCAGATGCAATCGATACAGCAAGAAGTATCAACACGGTAAATTAACAGTGGACAGGCCACATCGCTTAATGTAATGACAATCGCTGTGGAAGAATGATTTTCTAGTGGCGATCACGTATCCAATATCGCAGTGTACGATATCTAATTAGAAGAACCGACGATCTTGTGAAAGGTGCTGGGTGTCGTTGGATGCAGGCGGCATAGTACCGTGCTACGTGGCGCAACATGAGGGAGGCCTACGTCCAGCTTGATATATCAAAACCATAGTTATGTATTTGTTTTACTTGATATTTAAAATCCATATATATCGTCATTATCGGCTTTTCGCTGTCCACTATTGGATGTAAGCCTCTCTTAAAGACATCACTAGGTGAGGTACTGTACCGAATATGACTTTAATTTGAGGTGCTGGTGCTAATTTCCATGCTTTTTAGACAATCTCAGTCAGAACGAGTTGTACAAATCGAATAACAGTAATTCGGGGAGACCAGGCACTATATCACTTTCTTGGTGACATCCTTAAACAATTTTTAGAACCTCTACTGGAAGAAAAAGTGGGGCGATATTAATAATTATATTTTTATTATGTCATTATACAAGAAATCCTATAAAAAATAATTGGTTTATCATATCATCCTGGCTTAAATGTTAAACTCGTATCGCAAGTTCGTCCTCATGTGGAGTACTGCTTACATCTCTGGGCAGGCGCGCCCAAATATCAGCTAGACCCACTTGACTCCCTCCAAAGGCGTGCTGTTCGAATCGTCGGGGATCCTAATCTCACGGACGGATTGGAGTCGCTGAAGCGGCGGAGAGACTTTGGGTCACTCTGTGTACTCTACCGACTCTTTCACGGGGAGTGCTCCGAGGAACTGTTTGACTTGGTACCACCGTCACCGTTTTACCAACGTACCACTCAATGCCGCAGCAGGGTTCATCCATTTCACCTGGAAACGATATGGTCTTCAACTCTACGTTTCCAGCGATCATTTTTCCTACGTACGTGCAGGCTCTGGAATGAACTACCTGCTGTAACCTGTGTTTCCCGAGCGCTATGACATGTCCTTCTTACGTTTTCGAGGTTTAAGAAGAGCTTTTTCTTCACGGTAGGCAACGGCCTGGCTGTGCCCCTGGTATTGCAAAGGTCCATGTGCGGCAGCGTCACTTACCATCAGGTGTCCTGCCTGCTCGTTTGCCACCATCGGCAATAAAAAAAAAACTCCAAAGTAATGTTTCAAAACTGCTACTGTTTAAGATTTGTTGTAAACAAAACCTAGTAACCATTATCAGGCAATGTCATCAGTCCACCCGGTACGCGGTCGTCATACGCGGCGTAGTCCGATTTGTGATCGCTATTCAAACACCTTTCTTTCCAACGATTATCAGTTCGACGAGTGATTTGGTCTGCTCATTGTCGGTTATACCCATTCTTTTTGATTTGCTGTATTTCGAATTTTGTCATATAGAGAAATACCGAGCATAGCCCTAACCATGGCACGTTAAGCGACCTTAGTTTTCAGATACTACAAAATATTGAACGCGAAGATCCTCTTACGTTTTTGCGCGTGTGGGGACGTGATAGTATAGAAGTGTCGTCACCCTTTATTTATCCATAGGAGTCGCAGGTATCGGCTAAGGATGAGTGGGCAGAAACTATCTCCTAGGAAAATTACAACACCTGCTGCGATCGCCAACCTAGGTGGGTTGGCGATCTAAGCGCGACAATTATGATATTATTCCTTTTCAAAACAAATATGAATTGAAATAGATGATGAATTGCTCTGGCATAATAGCAGAGCAATGAGAATAAGGTTTTGATTAAAGTATTCCCTCCTTTTGCTATAATATTATGTACTTAACTACTGAAATGGTTTTTGTTTTCTATTAGAAAAGAAGGTATTGCTGAATTTAATTATTATATCATGACATGGAAAGAAAATCATTACATTTATAGATACAGTTCTTGGGTCTAGTTCGTAATGAGATTACTCCAAAGCTGCAAAAACTCTCTTTAGTCTTAGCAACCTCTATCGAAAAAGTTTCAGGAGAAACAAATAGTTATATAAGGTATATTTTTCCTTTGTGATTTGAACAAAAAAAAAAACAATGCCCCAGATATAATTTAGCAACAACATTCAAAGTACAAAAGGTACAAAGTTTGTTTATGGATATCGAATTCCAACTTTGTAAAGGTATTTTTGGGTTTGTCACTGGCTTTCGATCGTGTTAACTATGATATAGTAGGGAAAACTTAGATAAAACTTTTGTATCTTTAAAAATGAGATTATTATTTAAGTTGTAGTAGAGAAGTGAGGTATATGGATTAGTTTGCAGCTTAAGACACGGAGAGAAATTTTTATGTGGTAGGAGCATACTATCGACAGTAGTCTGTCTAAAGCCGTGGGCCGGTTCGTCCAGGGGTAGCACCACATTCTCACAGAAAATTGATGTCCAAGTAGGAGCAATTGTTACTGCAGTTCGTTCGGTGAGCGAAAGCCCAACTTTCAGAGGGTGTTTGAGTGTGGTAGTGGTGTGGTTTGTTGGGCTTACTTAGATTTTTTATCGATACATGAACCCACTAATCACTGAACTAACACCAATGTGAAATGTTCTGATACTCTTGCAACATTAATCCAGCGATGGCTAACTTTTTAAAAATTCATTTCAGGAATGTTCGCTTCGGGACATATTTGTGTCCCGCCACAAATATGTCCCGATCAGGGTGTCACGAACTATTCAAGGGATAATCTCCGTGTCGATAGGGAAGCTTGGTCAATATTTATTATCCATTACATACTCGCTCCAAGATATATACGATCTAGAGAAACAATGGTGATATTTTAAGATTCTAGAATATCGGGCATTCAGTAATCTGAGTGTTCAATATTATAAAGATATTAGAATCCCATTTCGAATGCATTAGCTGTGTAGTTCATCAGACATAAATATGAAGATTCTTATGTACATGTTGAATTATTGCGGCAATTATGACAATGTTGCAAAGCTTTAGGTAAACACTCCATCTACCTAAAGCTTTCATTTCAGTGAAAGTACAAAATTTATCCCGAGGCCCTTCATAATAATAATAATAATAAAGTTCAAGACGATAAAGGTATTGAAGGCAGACGACAGTTTTTCAATCAATAGTTTTTAATTTAGCCAGTCCATCAAACCTCCAACCCCATAAACAGTTATTAGATACCATCATCACACAATAGTTTTACACCTACCGTTGGCAGTCCACGTGTGTTATGTGCAGACGTGGAGTGACATCGGTAGACGTCCCATCCCATTTTTACATTAAATTTCTCCAAAGGCCTCTGCGTGTTGGATCCATATCCCCATGTAAGCCTTTCAAAGGACCAGATATCTTACCTTGGAAGATAGCCGTGAAATTGAGAGATACAATAATAATAATAATAATAATTTATTTCGCCACAATAATAATAGTAAGTTACAAAAATGCGTTCATAAATATGGCTATGCATATTTTCGATATTCGACGATGTTAGTTTCTACACGATTACCGCCACAAAAATTCACTGATGTTCGCACACTGGCACACATCATCGACACTTTGACTCACTTTGTTATTTCGTCGTTGATACCACTCGCGCGCACTCTACCAGATAGGATCAGCCCTATAAATTTCGTCGCAATTTTCAAGATAGCGGAGGAATTATTGAATGTTAAATTTATTTCCGAGGTGTACAAATCATCATCATCATCATCTTGCTCTTATCCCAATTACTTGGGGTCGACGCAATATGTCATCTGTTTTGACATATTGCAAAAAGTTTCGGCAATGACTTTTATGACCGGCCGCCTGCCTGACGTCAACCCTCCTTGGGAATGTAATCGTTGACCCAAATGGTACCAGATGGAGTTGGAGATGGTCCGGGTCAATCTAGGGCTCTTAGTCGTCTTTTACGACACCCACGAGCAAAGCAAGGGTTGGTAGTATTCGAAGCCGCTACCACACAGCACCGAGGTGTACAAATATTCTTTTTTATATAATTATAATTTCAGTAAGAAAAAAACTGTGAAAATGGGTGGCAAGTTCAATATTATGGTAATTATGGTGTTGTTGTCGATTTTACCGACAACAGACTTGAAATATTAATGGGTGCCAAGTTCTGTAGATAATCCTGAAATTTATTCATTTGAAAGTCATAATATATATGCCAAAATTAGTGCGTTTATGATGATTTTTGAGTTATGAATTGGTCAACAGTGGCTTGGGTAGCAGTAGGAAACGCAATTAATTGGACAGTTTTACATTTATTTTAACCCCTGACGTAAAAAGTGAGTGTTATAAGCTGTGTGTCTGTCTGTGCCATCGTAGCTCTCAAACGGATGGACCGATTTCGATGCGGTTTTTCTCATCTGAAAGTCGGTTGCGGTAGCTCTTTTCCAAAATGATGTAATGGCGTATTACTCGATTAAATGCTTCACACGTGCCAGTTTAATCGTTAAAGGATAATTAATTGATAATGCCTGTTGAAGAGAACGTAATACCTTTTTTATTATTTTAGTTTGTGTTGCGGGTTACTCAAATTTTCCCAATTTTTTTTTTTTTTGTAAACGGTGGCAAACGAGCAAACAGTACACCTGATGGTAAGTGTTGCTGCCACTCATGGACCTCTACAAGGCCGCTGCCTACCGCGAAGAAGGTGAAGGGAGTGTGAATGCGTGCATAGAGGCTCGGTGATACCAAGAGCACCATCAAAACCCTCCACACGCAAACACCCTCAGAAAGTTGGACTTCCAGCTCTCTCGCTCACCGAACGTAGCGCAGTAACAAATCGCTACTACTCAGACGTCGATTTTCTGCGAGAGTGTAGTACTGCCCCAGACGGACCGGCCCGCGGCTGTAGACAGATAACTGTCGACAGTGTGGTCCTACCACTCATAAAACCACTCATATTTTACTTACTTATGTTTAATGTGGTAACTAAAGTAGTAATGTAGGTTCTGGCTAGTACTGTTTTGCTATAATGGTACGTTGGCGAGTAAAAAAACAATGAAATTTATCGTTATTCGTGTCAGACATAAACGAGTGTGCTATATAACCACTACGCCTATAGTGGTCGAATAGACAAAAGCCGCTTCGCGATTCACTGTCGTACTGCTTTGTGTACAAAGGACCTAAATGTTGCTATTAAGTAAGAGGTTAAGAGAATATATCTTCATTCTCAATGTTAATAATACTCAAAATTAAATGCAATATCTACTAATAATATATTGCCAGAAACGATAATAATCTGAAATTAAAAGATAAGGGGATTTCAAACTAATTAATTATTATTATTGAAGCGCAAATAGCAACAATGAGGACTTATTAAATCTTTACTGTCTTTATTCAGTTTGTCCTTCGTGAATTTCACAATCTGTTTACGTCTAAAGGGGCTTATTCAATTAATTGTTAATAACTGTTCCCTTTGTGTGACAAAGGGTCGACATTTTCGAGGATATAGATTAACTAATAATTTATTTGCAGTGTTTGGTTAACCGTCATCATTGATCTACCGTCTGTTTATGGTTTTTGATGACAAAGTACGTTTCACAATGTTCAATCGTAAAACACCATGATAGCTGTATACAGGTTTACATACTCTTAAGAATATAGACTTTACAAATTTTTAGATATGGCCTATCTCATAAATTCGTTTTGGAATGTATCGGGTCATCAGGCGATTTATATTAGAAAACTAGCAACCCGCCCTCGCTTCGCTTCGGTTTTAGTCGTTTTATCCGCGTAGATCCCGCTCCCGTGGGAATACCGGGATAAAATATAGCCTAGTTTACGCCCTGATATTATAGCTTTCCATTGGTGAAAGAATTTTTGAAATCGGTCCAGCCGTTTTGAAGATTACCCGGAACAAACAGACAGACAAAAAAAATATAAAGTGATTTTTAGGCATGTGTATAGTGCAATTAACCGTGTGAGCATGAAAAAAGCCTGTTATTTTGACATTACAAACAGACACTCCAATTTTATTTATTGGTATAGAAAAAGTGTCCATGATTAGTATTGAAACCATAACATATGCAATACTAACACTACTTGAACTAATAAAGAATGAGCTTTAGAATAATGATAGATTACGGATATAATTTTAGCAAAATTGAACACGAATAAACCAAAATTCATAGGGGACTTCTTGAAGTCCTAGAAAGTTGAAATTTGGTGTATAAGCTAATATTAATACACGAACAACAAACTTTAAAACTCCAAACCTCTAACCCCTTAAACTAGGAGATATAAGTTTGTATGAGACTGCCGAAAATTTTAATGCCAGATGTTTGAAAGTTGATGTAGGGACTCCTTGTTATAAATAATGAAATACATATTTTAGGATTTTTAGTCAATCATTGCATTTCTCTTATAATTTAAATTTAACTAATATTTAAAACTTCGATTTCATCACTATTTTACTGAAAATCATCAAAATTCTTAAGGTACTTCGTAAGGTTCTAGGAACATTACTATAAAAACTATAGTATAATATAAAAGTAATGAACAGTGATTGAAATTTCGCCTTACACTCAAGTGACGGTAACGAAATAACCAAACCACATGTTTTGACTAGAAACTAGACTAGGTGTAGAGATTATGAAGTTAGAGCGCGTAAAGTGATTAACTCTTTAAAAGCTTGGCTCCACATGAGATTTGATATCTTTTTGATACTGCGAGCCATATGGTTTTGTCTTGGCAGCATTTTAAATAGAAATGGTTTTTAGTGGGACATATTTTTTCCACGGAGTAATTGCTATTGAATACTAGCTGTAAAAATCATATTATTCTGTGATTAAACACATATTTCACATGTCTTCAATTTTTATGAAATTCTTAGACATGTAAGTTCCTTCACAAGATTTTTTATTCTTTTAACACAGCATGTAGTTCACAATTCTCAATTGTTGTTTGTAAATCTAGGTATAATTAATAGACAGAAAATAAACTTTATGTTACTTCTATGTAGAAGGAAACATTATTTACTACATTATTGTCGCTACTTTATTGAGCAGTACTTATAAGTAGTGAAAGAATGCTTTTGTTTGGTAAAAGTCAAAATAATATTAAGTACTTTTTCATAGAAATAAAGAGGATGAGAAAAGTTATAATCAGTATTACTTGATTTATATTTATATAATCTTTACTCTCTACGATAAAAAGAAAACTATATTCAATGTAATGGTTTATTAAGTTCTGATACCTACTTGTAACACATTATTAAAAGTAATTACGTTTCATATTGACATCTGGATGGTAGATCCAAATTTAATATGTCTAAAAATAGCGCAACCGAGTAATCCGTAAGATGAAATAATAAGAATAAAAGCAAAACTAAAAATTTGTAGAACTAATCATCAAAAGTGAAAACTTTTTAGTTTCGGTTATTTATAAAACATTACTTTAGATTCATTAGAGTATATCCCTGTCTCGGCAAAATAAAATATGTACATTTGAAGGCTGCAAAGGACACTCAGATTCAGAACAACTATCTGAGGATCCTTATGTAATCTTCAAGACAGACCTAAAATAAAACTTTTTTCATATCTAATTGACGAAGTAGACAGAAATTCTATTTTTAACTCTAAAGCGGCAATGTTTTAAAGAAAACAAATTCTTTTCAAGCTTTTGTGAATCTAAGAACTTAAAATCTTTCCTAAGATATTTAGTCATTAAAGGTTTTTGAAAGCATGTTAAATCGATTCTATATAGTAGTTAAAAGCTCGATATCTTTCCTTAACATTACTTATTACTGAAATATACAGTTAGTTACAATTTATTTATTAGCACTCTGAAAGAGTTGAGTAGAAGCAGAATTTATAGTTTTCTTTTTTATTGTATTTTAGTTGGGATTAAAATTTAAAATGAATCATTGTTTAGTAAAACTGCAACTTTCATAGTCCTAATATTAGGTATAATAAAGTTGATATAAATAAACATATTTCTTACCTTTTCTAAATTGATTGTGATTCTTTATTACTCGCTCCGCATTTTTTCGGGCAATATAAAACCATTCCGATGTATTACTCAAATATTTATATTCTACAGCTAAATCTTTAGCCAAAATTGGCCCTTCTGGCAGTCGATACGCAAATGGGCAAAACAACTGGTAATCTTTATATTGTAGATGATCGTAACAATTACCAGCTGCAAATATATTGTCATCAAATTCAACCATTGAAAATACGCTCGCATGGAGTAAGTATTCATTATGCATTACGGCTGGACCAGCATACTTCCATAGTCTAGTTAACATATTTGCTCTATTAACAGCAACATCAGCTTCTATTCTAAATCTTTCTTGTGCGTATCTATCTACAACTCCTTCTCCTAAATTCAAATGCGTACCAGCTGTACAATTCTCACCTAATAAATGCTGCGTTTCTATCAATCTTAGGAACTTAGTGACCACATCTTCATGAGCTGGTCTGGCTGCAGTCACATTACTATCATCCAAGTCTCTCAATTCAGCATTATCTTCTAAATTTATTTTTGTGTTATTACTATCATAACTATGTTCTATATTAACAAAATGTTCAACTAATGATACGTCGTCTGTTGTGACTTCGGGTTTTTGGAAAATCGATGAGTTCCCAAAGAATTTTTGAAAATCATATATGTCTTTAGGGCCATCGTCATCATCTGGCGCTGCATATGGTCTTAAGGCTGCTATTACTGGATCTTCACCGGACTTATCAATACTTTCTGCAACAAAAATAAATAAATCTGTAGATATACGTAAAATTATAAATGCGAATGTAAGTTTATTTGTTACGTTTTCACGCTTCTTTTTTGTCAACCTATGAACTGAACGCATGTCCTCCGTTCCGTCTGGGATAATGAAGGGATGGCGCGTGACCGTATAGCTCAACGCCTCTACCTCGCCATATACTGGTCATACATTTACTGGTTATATTTATTCATCATCATCATCACAGCTCATACATACACCACTGCTGGGTCAGTTATATTTTATACTGAAATTTTTAAAATATCATCTGGAATCAATTTACGTTTTCGCTGTGAGAAACATAGAGTTATATATATATATAGAAAAGCTATCCCGAATAAATATTTTGTTCCATTTTGATAACAGTTATTAATTACACTAAAGTTCACTGCAGCGCTGAAACAATAAATAGTAGTCTAACCCAAACATTGAAGCACACAGCGCTAGATCGCTTTAAAGTTGTGTAACGTGTGGTTACTATAGTAACTACACGTTACACAACGATTTTAAACTGTAAAAGTGACAATTTTTGTACCTACATTCATAAAAAAAATCATACTCTATTTCAAAGTGTATTACTAAGTAGTTTAATAAATAAAAATAACAGTCAAGTATAAAAGAAAATGAATTATTATACGTTTAAAGTAGGACCACACTGTCGACAGTTATCTGTCTACAGCCGCGGGCCGGTCCGTCCGGGGCAGTACCATGCTCTCGCAGAAAATCGACGTCTGAGTAGTAGCAATTTGTTACTGCGCTTCGTTCGGTGAGCGAGAGAGCCGGAAGCCCAACTTTTTGAGGGTGATTGCGTGTGGAGGGTTTTGGTGGTGCCCTTGGTATCACCGAGCCTCAATGCACGCATTCACACTCCCTTCGCTTTCTTCGCGGTAGGCAACGGCCTTGTAAAGGTCCATGAGCGGCAGCAACACTTACCATCAGGTGTACTGTTTGCTCGTTTGCCACCGTTTGCAATAAAAAAAAAAAAAAAAAAAGTTTATATAAACCTTATTTTAACAAACGACAATAATTTTGGATATCCGTGTGGTGACGGAATAAGAATACAATGCACCACTCCCTATCTTGCCCGTGGATGTCGTAAAACACGACTAAGAGATATAACATGCATATAGAATATGTGCAAGAAGGAAAACTCGAAATAAAACTTTATACCAACCTGTCTGACCAGCATGGTATAGTAGGTTAATTTCCCTCTTATTTTGGAGGAAGCTTGAGACCGAGGAGAGGAGCCGAGAGACAATTAAGTGTGCGCTTAAGCATCAATGAATAAAAATCTAATAATTAATTAAAAATATTTCAGTTTTCCTCAAATAGGATTAGTTTTGCTAGTTTCTGTCTTTTTGTAGAATAATGTATGTCGGGATCAGTTTTGGCTTCGTGGTGTAGTCTTATTTTAGCGTATTTTTCAATCACTGCTCTGATCAAATGTGTTTTATGATTTAGTGTACTTGGCTGCTGTAAGGAGTGTGAATTGAGTCGAATATGTCTGAATTAATAAAGGTCTTTAATGTAGTGGACACAATTGTGTCTATATTACTGAATATACTGGGCAAATTTTTGCCATGTCCTTTGTATTTTATCAAATAACGTATAAGTGTTTCTGTTTTTAAGCAAATTTTATAAACATCTTCTGTTGAATAACACAGCCCATCTTTTAATTGTATCAATTTATGATACCATATTCGAACTGACGTAACTAATCTGGAAATGCACTCTTCACATTTAAGTTCTTTGTTTATTTTTCTTGACACATAGCCTGATAGATATAGCCCACAATCAATTTTGTAGCAGTTGTTAAATGCTCCGCGTTAAAATAATCAGCAATAATTGTACAATTTGTTTCGGCAAGTCTGTCCGAGACCAAAGCTTTTTCATTTTCAAGTATTTGAAATTCTTCATCGAAAAAGAATACAAATAATCAAAATACTTTCGAGAAACACCACGTCAAGTCTGTGCTGAGTCACATATTTTTACCTCCAACCGATTGTGTAATTGAACATCTGCGGGTTTTAGTCTATGAACCAAGACATTTAAATGTAAAATTATTTTTATTATTGTGGTATTTCGATTCCTGCCGAAGCCGGGACGGTCTCCGGAGTCGCCTTCGGCCTACAGGCCTATCGTGCTGCTCGATGACACGGGCAAGCTACTGGAAAGGGTGGTAGCTGCCCGCATCGAGCGGCACCTCGTCGGCACGGGGCCCGATCTGTCGGACGCCCAGTTTGGGTTTAGGAGGGGTCGTTCGACGATCGCGGCTCTGTTGCGCCTGAGGGCCGTGGCGACTGAGGCCGTCACCTGCGGGGGAGTGCTGTTGGTGGTGTCCCTAGACATCGCCAACGCATTCAATAGTCTGCCATTCAGCTGCATCAGGGAGGCGCTCCGGTATCACGGGGTGCCAGTTTACCTGAGGCGGCTAGTGGCAGACTATTTGGAGGGGCGCAGCGTCCTCTGCACCGACCGAGCAGGGGACGTTGTGCGAACGCCCATGACGTGCGGTGTCCCGCAGGGGTCGGTCCTCGGACCCACCCTGTGGAACATCGGCTACGACTGGGCGCCCGGGCTGGGCGTGATCTGTTACGCCGACGACACGCTCGTCACAGCCCGCGGTGGGACGCTAGAAGAGGCGGTAAGCCTGGCGACCTCTGGTACCGAGGAGGTCGTCAGGCGGATCGAGGCGCTGGGGTTGAGGGTCGCCCTGGACAAGACGGAGGCCCTCTTGTTCCATGGGCGCACTATGAGCCCTTCCATCGGCGTCTCGATCACCGTCCACTCGGTCGACATCAGCATCCGGGCCCATATGAGGTACTTGGGCCTGGTGCTCGACGGGCGATGGTGGTTCCGGGAGCATTTCAGCAGGCTCGCTCTACGGCTCGTCGGCGCGGCGTCCGCCCTATCGTGGCTTATGCCGAAAGTGGGCGGACCGAGCGCTGCGTGCCGACGGCTGTACGCGGGAGTCATCCGATCGATGGCCCTGTATGGCGCACCGGTGTGGGCGGGGTCCATGACCGTCCGACTTAGGGCCCTTCTGTGGCGACCACAGAGGGTCATGGCGGTCAGGGCCATCCGCGAATACCGCACGGTGGCGACGGAGGCAACGTGCCTATTGGCCGGGACTCCCCCGTGGGACCTGGAGGCGGAGATGCTCGCCGGACTATATCGGCGGGTGACGGGGGTGCGAGCGGGGGGCGGTGTGGTCTCGCTAAGGGATCTCACCGCCTGGCGCGTCGACGCTCGCCGAGACGTCATCGCCCGTTGGGCAGTCCGACTGGAGAGGCCTCGGTTCGAGGTGCGAACCGTGGAGGCCTTCCGGCCGATGCTGATGCAGTGGTTGGAAAGGCGGCACGGGGTGCTCTCCTTCCGACTGGTGCAGGTTTTGACGGGGCATGGGTGCTTCGCCAAATACCTGCACAAGGTCGTTAGGAGGGAGAGTACACCGTCCTGCCACCACTGCGATTGCGACGAGGACACGGCGCGCCATACGCTCGAGGCCTGCGGTGCTTGGGCAGTGCAGCGCTGTGAACTCGTCGCAATCATCGGTACGGACCTGACGCTGCCGGCTATCGCTAGGGCGATGGTCGACAGCGTCGGGAATTGGGACGCGGTCGCAGCCTTCTGCGAGACGGTGATCTCGCGGAAGGAGGCGGCGGATCGCCTGCGCGAGGAGCGCAGCCTCGATGAGGAGATCCGCCGCCGGCGACTGGGGCGGCGCAGGCGCAACTATCTGCGCCTCATGCCGCCCTAGCCGAGGCTGCGGGTGACGTGACCGGGGATTAGTCCGTCACCCGCTGAGAGGCCGACCGCGTGAGGAAAGACCGACGTCCTCCCCGAGGAGGGGACGTCGGTCGATGGGAGGGTACCCCAATTAGGGGTATTCCGTCGGGCCAACCACTGACGACAAGTTAGCGCTGCTCCAGTGGTCGGCCCAACGACGAAGGCGACGTGGTTTTTGGGTGGGTCGCGGGAGTAGCGTGCTTAAGCCCCTCTGTCGCCCCGGACGGAGTGGTGCGGAGGCGCGCCGACCGCGACCCACCCACAAAAAAAAAAAAAATTGTGGTATTTCGATATTATTACCTATTTATTCACTTTAACAACAAAACATTTTACTTACTTGACTAAAAAATTTGTATTCACATACAAGTTCACGTTTGGATTCGGATTATACGAATTATTGTATTAATAACGCAGCTCTGTATGCATCCACACTACATGAATGTCATAGCCACACTAAAGTAAGGTGTACGGATTGCAGTACAGTTCAGTCGAACAAATCAAGTGTTCGGACCGTGATATCTAGTACGTAGTACATATATATCGATGGTGAGAAATAATCATTTACGTTGTATAAAAAAATAGTTTGACGAGATTTGGTTATAATTTTCTTTTTTCTATTGACATTATTTGCCTATGTACTCCTATGTCCATTTAATGATGGACTAAAAGATCAATGTGTCATCATCTATTTATTTTTTGTGGGAAGAATGAAAGATATGCCTATGTAGAAAACTAATAAACGGATAATCGGTATCGGTAGTCTATGGAGACTTGATTTTAACTAGTGACCCGGCCTTGCTGTGCTTCGGTTCAAGCTGCTTTGCCACCGCATTTGATATCTACAATATCTCCTAAGATATATCTCCTCCCCAATAGATAGGCTTCAGATTCAAGTCCCGAATTAAGCAAAATTTTTATAGGGCTTTTCTGAGAGGAAAAATAGCCTAAATTTCTTCTTATACAGACTAGTAAAATACTATCAAAATTGATCGAGCTAATTTTAAGATTACCAGGAACAAACCGACAGATAAACGAAACATTTTTAAACGGGTTTGTAGGCACAGATATTGTGCAAATAATCGTGTTCACGTTAAAATAAAACCGGCTAAGTGCGAGTCAGACTCACGCACCGAAGGTTCTGTACAAACCTGTAGGTGTAGTAAGTTTAAAATTAATGATATCTGATGTTTACGCGAGCACTACAAACCCGTAAAATCAAAAAACACAAAAATTTCAATAGAGAGGATGGCTGGGTATTACCATCAAGCTGGGATCCTGTTATAAACATAATTAAAAATAAATTCAAAGAGACCACCACAAGACTGCATGATACTGTGAGCACTTATTGTATAGATTTGACCCACAATAATAATAGTTAAAGATAATTTTATAAATCAAAAATCTTTTAGTAAGACAAAGTAAGCCGCATCTAAAATTAAAAATCAATATTAATTTAGCATCATGTCCCCTGAGTTTTCTTGCCGGATCTTTCTCAGTGTGGCCGCGTTCCGATCCAGTGGTAGTATATTAGTTTTGTTAGTTTTAAATCAACAAATTGTAACAATAATTGCTACAAATTTAATAATTAATAATTACTAACCATAAACAATATAATTTTTTCATATAGAATCATTTTCTTCTTACACGGGCAATAAATTTGTACTAAAATGTGGGTCACAATTTAATAAATTTATAACTAATTTTCTGTATCGGATAGATAATTATAAATGTCTGTAATAATGATTACTTGTTGAACGTGAGACACCTTAGTCCGCCCGTGACCATGAATGCTGCAATGTGTTCGAAACGTCGGGCAATCATAAATCAAATACAAACGCGATATAATCCGTAAAAGTAGTTTTATTTACAAGTTTAAAATTACTTAAAACTAGCAATCCGCCCTCGCTTCGCTTTGGTTATAGATTATAGTCGTTTTACCCGCGTAGTTTCCGTTCCCGTGGGAATACCGGGATAAAATATAGCCTAGTTTACGCCCTCATATTATAGCTTTCCATTGGTGAAAGAATTTTTGAAATCAGTCCAGCCGTTTTGAAGATTACCCGGGACAAACAGACAGACAGACAGACAGACAAAAATTTTAAATTGCTATTTTAGGCATAGATGTCATGCAAATAACCGTGTGAGCATGAAAAAAGCCTATTATTTTGACATTACAAACAGACACTCCAATTTTATTTATTGGTATAGATATTTTTATTATTTAACGTAACTAAAAATTTACGGTTTTCGCCATTTTTCCTTTATTTATGCTATAAGACATTACTTCGTACTAAATTTCAAGATTCTGAGTTCACGGGAAGGGTACCCAGTAGGTATTGATACCCTTGCGAATGTCGAGCAAATAATTGCGACATAAACGACTGTATGTTTTGATTGCGTTGGTTTAGAAGTTTAACAGCTTTAAGGGACAGTAGACCTGATATCTGATAAAAATTTAAGCTTGAAATTTCGCGTGGAGATCCACGCGTTCCTGAGGAAACGGGTCTTGACAAACGGACGGATGGACGGACAACAAAGTGATTCTATAAGGGTTCGGTTTTTCCTTTCGGGGTACGGAACTCTAAAAACCTACTATTTTGACATTGCAATGTTAAAATATAAGGTTTGTAAAATTTAAGTGTCTGTTTGTACACACTTAAATTTTATTTATATGTATAGATTATCAATTTGAATTCATAGCCTTACGGTATGCAAACTAGATTGAAAATGATGTCGAATATTAAAAAGAGGCAATATTGCTGCTTCACATAACGTATTCGTGTATATTGAACGTTTCAACACAATAATATGTTTGCGATATCAAATGTCAATACGTGAAGTTTTGGAGATCCATTTTTATTTTTAACTATATCTTTATATGTATGTCACTGAACTCCTCCTAAACAGCTGGACCGATGTTGATGAAATTTTTTTTTTTTTTTGTGTTGAAAATACGGGAAGAAAATTTATGTAAATCGTCATCAACATGGTCAAGTGACGTATTAACGCTTTGTTTTTTTTTTTTTTTTTTTTTTTTTTTTTTGGGGTGGGCTGCGGTCGGCACGCTCCACGCACCACTCCGTCCGGGGCGACAGAGGGGCGTTTAGCACGCAACACCCGCAACCCACCCGAACACCACGTCGCCTTCGTCGTTGGGCCGACCACCGGAGCAGGGTTACTTGTCATCAGTGGTCGGCCCGACGGAATACCCCCTACTTGGGGTACCCTCCCATCGACCGACGTCCCCCCCTCGAGGAGGACATCAGTCTTTCCTCACGCGGTAGGCCTCTCGGCGGTTGATGGAGTAACCCCGGTCACGTCACCCGCGGCCTTGGCTAGGGTGGCATGGCACGCAGGTAGTCCCGCCTGTGCTACCCCAGTCGCTGGCGGCGGGTCGCTTCGTCGAGGCGACGTATTAACGTTAACACTATATCTGTAGTTATGTCAATATCTGTGCCGATAGATGTTAAACCCAGATAAATGGCAAAAGGTTTAGTTTAAAAATCTATTAATTTGTATATCCAAAAATCATAGTTTTAAGTTTTCACTTCTGTCACGAGTACTTCTGACTGCTTCCCTTTTTTTATTGTTATTGAACTGAATTAGAAGCTTCTATAAAATATAATAAAGCTGAAAATAATCGTTATTTTGCAACATTAGTATGAGACTTAAGAACAAATCCTTACTAATATTATAAATGCGAAAGTAAGTTTATTTGTTTGTTTGTTAAGCTTTCAAACTTAAACCACGGAATCGATTTAAGAAATTCTTTCACCAATGGAAAGCTATAATATCAGGGAGTAACATAGGCTATATTTTATTCCGGTATTCCCACGGGAACGTACGCGGGTAAGGCGACTAAAACCGAAGCGAAGCGAGGGCGGGTTGCTAGTCAAGTAATAAAGATGACTGAAGAAATTTAGCAAATGGCATTACTCCAACATGTTACAGGTAGTCATCCAGCTATAAAATGTGTCATAACAAATTATTTTACACTAGCAACCCGCCCTCGCTTCGCTTCGGTTATAGGTTATAGTCGTTTTACCCGCGTAGTTCCCGTTCCCGTGGGAATACCGGGATAAAATATAGCCTAGTTTACGCCCTGATATTATAGCTTTCCATTGGTGAAAGAATTTTTGAAATCGGTCCAGCCGTTTTGAAGATTACCCGAAACAAACAGACAGACAGACAGACAAAAATTTTTTATTTGCTATTTTAGGCATAGGTGTCGTGCAAATAACCATGTGAGCATGAAAAAAGCCTATTATTTTGACATTACAAACAGACACTCCAATTTTATTTATTGGTATAGATTAGAAGTCGTAAATATCGGTTAAGGAATTACTAGGTGAGTGGTCAGTATCTGTGCTTGATGCCGTTCTAGCTGCTGGTTGCAGGTGGACGAGCCGGGGATTAGTCCGCCACTCGCAGAGAGGCTAACCGTGTGAGAGCAACTTCAGTACCAGTGGTCGACCATCCGTCGCCCTAAACCGATTGGGCGGTGTGTGTCAAGAACATAGTCTACTAAAGAAAGGAGGAAGAAGTGGGCAGTAGCACTTTTCTAGGACTAATTCATTTGTACAGTGCAATCATAGCATTGATTGATTTATCCTTGTGGTGACGGAATAAGGATACAATTCATCACCAGGGGGGTGATTTCTTCTTCAGGGGGGTGAGTTCTTGCTTGTAGGTATCATAAAAGAGGACTAAGGGATATAGGGTCCCTAAATGTAGGCCTCATAACAAGGCTCAAAGTCGCTCAGCGTGCTATGAAACGGGCTATGCTCGGGATTTCTCTGTGATATAGAATCCGAAATACGGAAATACACAGAAGAACGGGTGTAACCGACATAGCACGAAGAATTAGCACGCTGAAGTGGCAATGGGCAGGCCACATCGCTCGACGAACCGACAACCACTGGGGAAGAAAGGTTCTCGAGTGGCGACCACGTATTGGACGACGCATTGTAGGATGCCCCCCCACTAGGTGGACCGACGACCTGGTGAAAGTTGCTGGGCTTCGTTGGATGCAGGCGGCACAGGAGCGCACTTTGTGGCGTAACATGAGGGAGTCTTACGTCCAGCAGTGGCCGGTGATAGGCTGAAATGATGATGATGATGAAGGGATAGAATATGCATATAACATCTACGCTAGAGAAGGAAAACTCTAAGTAAATCCCTGTGCCAATACGTCTGACCAGCGTGATATAGTAGGTTAATTTCCCTTCCATTGTGGAGGAGGCTCGAGCCCAACAGTGGGCCGGATATGGGCAGAGATGATGATAATGAAACGTTGACAAATACTACTTAGGTTTTCTTCTTTTTTCTTGTTTATGAAACACTTTACTGGATATTGCTTTAGTAAATAGTCGTGACAACAGAAAATCAAATCTTGCAAGTAAAATGGGACATGCAACCGCTGTGCGAGCAAGAACGTATGCATAAGTTAGTAGACTGTACCGGATGAAAACGGATTTTATAAAAGACAGACGCGACTTACAAACTGCATACGATTATTGGAGTCTTCTTGATACACTTGGAAAGAAATGCTACCTATTCTTTTTTTTTATTTTCTGCATGTAATACGCTATACTTGGGCCTTGTCTACATAGGAATTCTTATTTTCATAAAAACCATACTGAAGTGGCAATGGGCAAAACACATCACTTGACGAATCGACAACTGCTGGAGAAGAAAAGTTCACTAGCGATCACGTATCGGATGACGCAATGTAAGACCCCCCACTAAGTGGGTCGACGACCTGGTAGAAGTTGCTGGACGTCGTTAGATACAGGCGGCACAGGACTGTCCTTTGTGGCAGTCCAGCACGTCGTACGTGCGTGTAGACGGCAATAGGCTGAGTGATAATGATGATAAGAGGCAACTTGATAAAAGCAATGCATGCAGACTCCACAAAAATAAAAGTGTCGAACGCAAATAACACCAAGTCCCTATTGAACAATTTTTTGTGGCAATTATAAAAAAATATCCTGTGTGAAATTTTAGCTCATGACACTCGTTAAGAGAGGTAGACCACTCTGCCATCTATGCAGTCTACAACGCCACTATGAATAACGTGATACAATAGGGTTTTATTTTGGAGTTTCCTTCTTTTGGAGTAATCATCATCATCTCAGCCCATATACGTCCCACTCTTGGGCTCGGGCCTCCTCTATAATGGAAGGGTAATTGACCTACTATACCACGCTGGTCAGACGTGTTGGTATAGGGTTTTATTTCGAGTTTTCCTTCTCTCGCATAGATGTTATATGCGTTTTATATCCCTTAGTCGTCTCGTACGATCACCCACGGGTAAGATAGGGGGTGGTGAATTGTATTCTTACTCCGTCACCACACGGAGTAATATTATCTACTTAAATGCGTTAGTTGTTGTTTTGGATATCTTATCCATGGGAAAGAGCGAAAAAGATGCTGACTATTGTATCCTTACTCCAGCATCTTACTGATCAGTCGTTGAATTCATATATCTGCATGAGTAACAAGATATGCTGCCGGGGTGAATGTTTATTTGGAAATTTCTATATAAGTCGCATCATAAGAGGTACCTGGATGATCGACCACAATATATTCTATTGTTATTTTTTGGATATTTAAAAAAATAATAGACTATATAATGGAAAAAAAGATGAAGCTAACGGGAGGATCATGAACGCCAAAAAGTGGTCGAAATGTCGAGCAAGTAAAAATGAATACAAAAGCGATAAAATCCTTAAAAATTATTTTATTTATAAAAGCTTTTGTGACTTGTGGCACTGGCAAACCTCAAGTGGCATCTTAACAACTTTCGTAAATGTAATTTAATTAATTTATTGTGTATAAACCCCACGAGGGCACTTAAAAATTATTTACTATTACTTTACCACAAAACAATAAAAAAAACTTTTGCCAGATCTGAGTACTACTGCAGTGAGAAGATCCTGCAAGGAACTCAACTGATTAGGCCACTTTTTTTTAGTGAATGATAAAATTATATAACGTCGGGTAAAAGTCTTTTCGCATATAGTCTGTATAAACTTTTAACAAAATCTCTTTAGCTATACTAGTTGTATCTGACTGGTTGACAGAGTTAAAAGGTTACATTAAAAAAAAAGAAATAATTAATTGAAACGTTTTCAATTTGTTTTTCTTTCTATCAAAATGAGTGGATCTAATAAAGAAATTAGATATATTTTAAAATTTTATTACACGAAAGGAATAAATGCAATACAGGTCTCCCTACTGTCAACAATACTGATGAAATTAAAGTTATTAAGAATATTATAATATAATAGATATTAAGAAATTAAAGTTAAATAAAGAAATTGAGAGAAAGTGGCGGGAATTAAGCAATAGAAAGGGTTTAAAATGATAACCATTGGAGAAAAGAGTTCTTGAGAAACGACCACGGATCTAACGCCGCGTAGGACGGCTCCCTTTTGACGTGACAACATCTTATAATTCGATGGAGCCGGCTGCACGCACGAAAATACATGACGCATGCGGCGTTACCTCGCTCTGAGGCGTTCCATTTAAGGCTTGATCCAAACAAAATATCTATCAAACAAATAAAATTAAAATTTTCTTTTGAAAAATGAAACCATTCCATCAGTATTTTCTTATGACGTTATCATTTTCAACTATCGTCAGTAAGCCGACTTTAAAGACAACCGATTTTAATATATATTTATTTTTTTGGGCGTGGGTTACGGTCGGCGTGCTCCTCGCACCACTCCGTCCGGGGCGACAGAGGGGCGTAAGCACGCACACACGTAAGCCACCCGTAACACGTTGCCTTCGTCGTTGGGCCGAACACCGGAGCAGGGTGACTTGACGTCAGTGGTAAGCCCAACGGAATACCCCAAGGGAGTACCCTCTCCCGTCGACGTCCCCTAGTGGGACTCCGATCGCCGTCACGAGGCTAACCTCTCCAGGACGGCCTCCTACTAGGTGGCCTGACGATATCTTGAAAGTCGTATGAAATTGATGCATGCAAATAATGCAGGACCATTCTAAATGGCATTCTCGTGGGAAGGCCTCTGTCCAATAATAGATATGTACAGGCCAATGGAGTAGTGTTGCTAACAAAATATATCTGACATTTTTTTCCTTTATATTCCTTTTGATATCTTTTTTATCTACTAAAACTGTCAATAAACGTCTCATACGAAGTTACACAGCTGTAAAATAATATATAAAAATATGGCGACAACCTTATTTTCGTGGACCTTTCAAAAGAATATGGCGAAACAGTGTAGCCATCTGCATAATATTATTACTCCACGTATTCTTTGAAAAAAATTCAATAAGAGGACATATAAAATTTACTTTTTGTCCTCAAACATAGGTACCGTCTGAGCTTCAGCAAACCATCATCAAATTTCCTTTTATTTTTATAACTTTGCTTGCTAAATATGTTGGTAGCGGTTACTGATTTTATTTTATTTCTAACTATATCTATTCTATCTATTCATTCTATTCCGTGCAGTAATGGATTAAAAATACAATTAACCACTCCGTATCTTGCTCGTAGTCATCATAAAAGACGACTCAGGGCTATATTATGCATATTACATCTATGTAAGATAAAGAAAACTTGATGCCTAAACCTTATGCCAACAGGTATGGTCAGCGTGATATAGTAGGTCAGTTCCCTTCTATTATGCAGGAGGTTCGAGCATAACAGTTGGACATATGTGGGTTGAGATGTTAAAATCAATTCTAGAGCAGTGATAACTTAAAATAAAAGTACTTTGTAGGAGCTATTAAGATGCCTGCTGTTATTTTTGCTATAACTGGATAATTAAAGCCTTAAAAATATTCTATGTTTACTATAACTGGAAACCATGCTGACTACGATAATGCAGCTAGTAAATTTTATAAAAACGTGCTTGTATAATTATTTTAACATCTGGTTGACCGAGCTTCGCTTGGCATATTTTTGTTGTATTTTTGTCGAATTTATTTAGATATATATTAATAAAAAATAAAAATTAAATAATGAAAAAATATAAAAAGATATTGCTCTTTTGAAGATATAAGATCTTTATCCCACCCAGTTGAGAAAAAATCTCGAAGCCCGCCTTTACAACGTTGTATATTATATATATTTTCTGACCTTTTGATTGTTGTAGGGGGTAAATAGACAAAAAGCACGTCTGATGGTTAGTCATACTGTCATTTCTGGACGTTTGCTAGGTCGCTATAAACCGTGAAGAAAGTTATAGGAGTTTGAATGCGTGCAAGGTTCGTTGGTATTAAAGGTAGCACCACAATCCATCGGATTCAAACACCCACAGAAAGTTGGGCGTCCGGTTCTCTCGCTTATCGAACAATTATTTATTTTATTATGATTTATTTTAGTTATTTTTAAGTGATATATTTTTTATAATATGTCTTTTATTTGTGTGCTTATGGAGTAAGAATACAACTAGGCCCCTCTCTTGGGCAAGGAAGGGAGTGGTGAAGTCTATTCTTGTTCCGTCACTACCCGGCAATAAAATTCTATGAGAAACTGGCAGTAGTACAAGATGAATAATTCGTTTTGTCCTTATCGACTTTAATATGTCCGCTAGATTTGGAATATTTGATTCAAAAACATGCATTCAGAATGAAGCAAGTGGGTGAAGCCAATACACACTACTTTGTAAAGTTTCTATCTATACGACCCGAGCCTCCTCCACAATAGGAGGGAAATTGACCTACTATACCACGCTGGTCAGACGTATTGTTATAGGATTTAATTTCAAGATTGCCTTCTCTTGCATAGATTTTATATGCAAATATTAATCCTATACTCGTCATTTACGACACCCATGCGTAAGGGAGGGTGAATTGTAATTTTACTCCGTCACCACACGGAACCCTCATCATCATCATCATCATCATCATCATCGCAGCACACATACGTCCCACTGTTAGGCTCGGGCCTCCTCCACAATGGGAGAGACTTTGACCTACCAACCATGCTGGTCAGACATGTTGGTATAGGGTATCATTTTGAGTTTTCCTTCTCTTGCACAGATCTTATGTGCATATTATATCCCTTAGTCGTCTTGTACGACATCCACGGGCAAGATAGGGAGGGGGTGGTGAATTGTAATCTTACTCCGTCACCACACGGTACCCTCATCATCATCCTGCTCTTATCTCAATTACTTAGGGTCGAGTGAATATGTACTCTCGTTTTTTTTTTATTGCAAACGGTGGCAAACGAGCAAACAGTACCGCTTATGGTAAGTGTTGCAGCCGCTCATGGACTTTTACAAGGCCGCTGCCTACCGCGAAGAAAATGCAGGGAGTGTGAATGCGTGCATTGAGGCTCGGTAATACCAAGGGCACACCCTCAGAAAGTTGGACTTCCGGCTCTCTCGCTCACCGAACGAAGCGCAGTAACAAATCGCTACTACTCAGACGTCGATTTTCTGCGAGAGTGTGGTACTGCCCCGGACGGACCGGCCCGCGGCTGTAGACAGATAACTGTCGACAGTGTGGTCCTACCACTCTCATTTTCATATATATTGCGAATATATACATATTGCCGAAATTTTTATCCATAGTTTTATAATCAGCCTGCCTGGTGCTAACCCTTCTTAGTAATATAATTGTTGACCAGCCAGCATGAGTTGGAATTGGCCCAGATCTGTTGAGATCTCATTCGTCTTTTACGTGGTCGCAGGTGTCTCACGAGCAATGTAAAGGCTGGTAGTATTTACAGTTGTCATAGCACAACAAACATACGCAGAGAACTTATACTTACTTAAATTAAAAAATAGAGAAAACAAAATAAAAAATGATTTCTGATGTTTACGCGAATAATACACATATTAAATAAAACTACTTTACGGATTTTACCGCGTTTGCATTTGATTTTTGATTGTTCGACGTTTTCTGCAATAACGATGATTTATTGGACGTGATATATCTTAGTCCGCTCGTGACCATGAACGCTGCAAAGTGTTCAAAACGCCGGGCAATCAAAAATCAAATACAAACGCGATAAAATCCGTTATTTAAAAATAAAAAATATTTGGTCTTATCTATATCTATACTCAATAAATGAAATTGGAGTGTCTGTTTGTAATGTCAAAATAATAGGCTTTTTTCATGCTCACACGGTTACTTGCACGACACCTATGCCTAAAATAGCAATTAAAAAATTTTTGTCTGTCTGTCTGTTTGTTCCGGGTAATCTTCAAAACGGCTGGACCGATTTCAAAAATTCTTTCACCAATGGAACGCTATAATATCAGGGCGTAAACTAAGCTATATTTTATCCCGGGATTCCCACGGGAACGGGAACTACGCCTGTAAAACGACTATAACCTATAACCGAAGCGAAGCGAGGGCGGATTGCTAGTGAATAAATAAAATTGAAATGTATGTTTGTAATATCAAAATAGTAGGTTTTTTTTTCATGCTGATACGGTTATTTACACAATATGCAATGCTTAAAAACTAATTTAAACAATTTTTTTCTGTTTGTGTTTCGGGTAATCTTCTAAACGAATGAACCGATTTTGACCATGCACTCATGTGTCTATATATGGAGTAACTAAGGTTATTTTTTCTGTCAGAAAACATTATGAAGATTTACGAAGTCCCGGAATCGAACCCGAACTGTATTCGTGCATAGTAGTCTTAGAAGATATTGGAAATATGAGGGGCAAGGCAAATAAAACAGAAGCGAAACGAGAGCGGGGCACTAGTAATTTAGTCTGAACGAAAATAGACTAAGCAAATGATTGTATCTTTATACATATTTGCCGACTATCGAAAAACATCTACAATTCGAAGAAAATCATATTTTATATAAGTCGTTAGTTCGATACCAAGGGTATGACCTTCACGTCTCATAATTCATTTGTTACTTTACAAAATGTATACACCGTCAATATACTTAAATCCTTCAAACATCATTTTCCTTTAAGTCTCAGAGACAGGGACATCTTAAAAGCTTCTGTGAAATTTGTCAGGGATTTAGTGCAGCTTATTTCATAACTTAGGACTTTTAGTTTCTATACTAAAGTTGGTCATCATCATCATCATCTTGCTCTTATCCCAATTACTTGGGGTCGACGCAATATGTCATCTGTTTTGACATATTGCAAAAAGTATACTAAAGTTGGTATCGGCAGATTATTCACCATGAACAATAAAAGGCCTTCTGATAATATAGTGAGCAAAATCTTAATATAAAATTACTGCAATGTATTTAGCGATGTCAAATAACCTTCTTTCTTGGCAGGACCAGAGTGATGATAGCATTCTGACTGCAGCCAAAAGGTCTTATTCGCCACAGTACCACATTCTCGAGCAAAAAAAAATGTCTGAGTAAACAGTCAATAGTGGTCTGAAAGTCTGCAGCTACATCTTAACTTAAGGAAGGCAGTACCGCGCCCATAAAAATAGATAAAAGAAAAATTATACATCTGGAAGAAATATGTTAGTGTCCTATTTTTTTCGTTGGGGCGGGTCATGGTCAGTGCACTCACCCCCGGCTCCATTCGGAGCGACAGAGAGGCACCGTGCGGCCCCATGACCCACCCGTGGCACGTCGCTTTCGTCGTTGGGCCAACCAACGCTACAGAGTTCCTTGTCTTCAGTGGTTGACCCGACGGAATACTCCGGTCGCGGGGTACCCTCTCCTCACGACGTCTCCCCTCGGGGACGTCGATCGCCGTCGCAGGGTCAGCCTCTCGGCGCGTGATGGACTAAATGCCCAGACCAATGACTCACGGTCTTGGCTAGGGTGGCATCAGGCGCAGGTAATTACGCCTGCGCCACCCGAGTCGCCAGCGGCGGACCACGTCGTCGTGGAGGCGTTCCTCCCGCACGCGATGTTAGGGTCCTTGAGGACGTCATAAATTGAGTGCACTGTATTTGCACTATTGTTTTATTGTCGCTTTTTAGGGTATACAAATCGCAAACAATAAATAATAAACAATGTGTACTTATGTACGCACTTAAGAAGTTATTCTTTGACGTAATAAGATAAAAATCTTTAAAAAAATGTTATCCCTTGTGTTATCATACTTCTTAGACAAAACGATAGTAATAATAGTAAAAAATATATTTAATAAATTGAAATTTTTATTATAACTCATTATCTAGTTGCCATTTGAGTCGGTATGCGCGTGCATCGTAAAAATTTACTCTTATCGTTTTTCTTGAACCCATCAAAAGAACTTCAAAAAAAAAATAAAGTACAATGAAAGGTCCGGTCCGTTAACGTCGAAGTTTTATGCGAGTGTGGTCGTCACGGGCTCACTGTTGCATCGCACGTGACTCTGCTATTTAGGCGAATGTTGACCCGCAACAAAAAGATAACTCATTTTAAGCAAAGCCCATCTGGCCCTTGCGAATTTAAGGAACTTGTCTCTCTTTTTATAAAATAATCTTTCACTTAATAGTGGCTCTTTCTTAATAGTAGCGTCCCTTAGTACCTGAAAGTACAGTTCTATGATTAGTGTGCGGTACTAACAATGACTGAAGACGTGAAACTGTAGTCTCTAATAAAATATTTTTTTTAAAAAACAACCTTTTACTTAAATGATCTAAAATGAAGAAAACTTGTCAAGACTAAACTTAAACGAGTCCAAACTTGACGGTTTTGTCTGGTTTAGTTTAGGAGTTCCTATGGCTACCTTCCGACGCCATCATGAGACCAGCTTCATGGTACCATTATATTGCATTGTAACCGAAGTTACGTAAGTAACCTAAATTTCAACCTACTCTAACGACAGGAAGTGGTCCTAATTTAACTCGCAAGATTTGTCTCATATTAACATAATAACCGGATAAGTAAAATAAAAGCTTTTAAAAAGTGTTAACTTAGCTCAAAATCGCTCAACATGCTAGAACCAGATATTCTCGGCATTTCTCAGCGAATTAGGATCCGGAATACGTAAATCCGTATTATTCTTATCGAATTTGCGTACAAAAGTAGCAATTGGGGAGTTAGAACACTCGATTTCTCATCTCTTGTTAGTTGCATATTATATCCCTTAGTCACCTTTTACGACACCCACGGGCAAAGTGCTGATGAATTATATTATTACGCCATTGCCACATTGATATCCGTTCCTTAGATAATTATCAGTTACTATAATTATAGTCAGTAATCAACAATTAACCTAATGTAAATTTTACACTCAAAGCATTTTTTTTAAATAACAACATGGGTATTTGATTGATAAACCACCAACGTAATTTCAACGAACAAATTCTTTATCCTCGTTCATTTCCCAAGAGTAACTGAAGTTAATTTAATATTTGTTGTACATCGTTTGATTGGACCGTAATCCTGAGTTTATGTTTGTTTTGAAGTAATTGTATACTGAATACAGTTTTATGATCAAGATTTTAATGCATCTAAGGATAATCTTACTATTAAAGCAATTGTTTATGGTTCATTTAAATCAAATTTTACTACTTGTAGTTAAATTGTAATTTTAAAGAGATTATACAAATAACGCTGTCGATATTAATTGAACGAGTTGTAAACCATTAACGGATGTTTGTTTATTCCAAATTTTCACAAAATTAAACAATAATTAATTGGTACTTTCATTAAATTCTCTCTTCATAAATACTTCTCAATATGTGCGTTGAAATAATAGTAATATTTCATATTACAAATTTCAACTGAATTCATATACGTTCCACCATTGGGCAGTCCTCGCCCTCTTTTACTGTGGAAGGTAAATTGACCTACTGTACTAATACGAGTAATAAGAATAGAATTCACTACCCCCTTTCTTACCCGTGGGTGTCGTAAAAGACGACTAAGGGATATAATATGCATATAATACCTATGCAAGAGAAGGAAAACTCGAAATAAAATCCTATAACAACACATCTGACCAGGGTGGTATAGTAGGTCAATTTCCCTTCTATTGGGGTGGAGGCTCGAACCCAACAGTGGGACGTATAAGAGCTGTGTTGATGATGATGATTATACTATTTTGGATCTATTGGCATCGAACTTGAATCGATGTTATGTGCATATTGTTCCTTTTAGTCGTCTTATACGACAAGGGATAAAAAAGCGGTGGTGATTTGCCTTCTTATTTCATCACCAAACGTAATCATACAAATCATCATCATCATCATCTCAGCCCATATACGTCCCACTGTTGGGCTCGGACCTACTCCATAATGGAAGGGTAATTGACCTACTATACCACGTTGGTCAGTCGTGTTGGTATAGGGTTTTATTTCGAGGTTTCCTTCTCTCGCATAGATGTTATATGCGTTTTATATCCTTTAGTCGTCTCGTACGATCACCCACGGGTGAATTGTATTCTTACTCCGTCACCACACGGAATAATACAAATAATATAATAAATATAAATTTATCAATATTTATTTATTTATTTTAAAGCTTTTGCATAAACAAAGGTACACGGCGGACTTAATGCCTTAGGCATTCTCTACCAGTCGACCGAGGGTGGAGCAGAAATAATTCAAGGCCGGTGCAATACAGATAGTTGAAGATCAGAATTTATATATAATTACCAAATGATACAAATATATAAATATGAATACATATATACCATAAAAATACATATATACTATATAAATATATATATACATAAGTATACATACATACATATATTAATTGGATGTGAGCCGTCACAGATGAGTTGACTCCGCCAGAAAATCTAAGTAAAGTCGTTTAACTTTAGCCTTGAAATTGTCACGACTAGCAGCCATTCTGATGTCTAGAGGTAATGCATTCCACAGAAGAATAGCCTGGATATCAAAAGAGGAATGCACCAGACCAGAAGAGTGAGAGGGACAGTGAAGAAGAAGATTTTTTGAGGAGCGAAGAGTACGGTCATGAGTGGTGAAAATAAATTGAAACTTTGGTTTTAGATAGGAAGGGGCATTAGGAGAGTTAATATATATAATATTAAGAGTTTAATATCACCGAAAGGTTAAGTCTAACGTAAAAATAATAAACCCACAACACAATTCACTTAAGACAATGTGTGAAAATACGAGGATTTCTAAAGAAGAACAACCAGCGAAATCAGAGTAATATCCCCCAATAAAGCGGGATTTTGTTTATGAGCAGTACAAATTGCGAATTTCATTACAACTGAGGGAATATACCAGCATTAGATATAGAAGCCAATATCGCTAGCAATATATCGACTGTTGTACTATGAAGTAAAGGTTTTTATTGGAAAATAGTGTATGTAGTATATAGAATATCTTTAGAAATAGTGATTATAGAAACTTATCTAGGTATGTAAATAAAGGCTATTAGGAAATAACCCGTCTAAAAATATCATCATTTCAGCTCATATACGTCCCACTGTTGGGCTCGGGCCTCCTCCACAATGGGAGGGTATTTGACCTACTATACCATGCTGGTCAGATATGTTGGTATTGGATTTCATAGTCGTCTTTTACGACATCCACGGGCAAGATAGGGAGTGGTGAGTTGTATTCTTACTCCGTCACCACACGGATAAAATCACATTTATAACAATACTGTTTATTATATTACAAATAAATAAAATTCTGAGGTATTGTACTGTAGTTATATATTCTGAAAGAGCAAAGTAACAAGTCAAAATGGAGCGTTAAATTTGTGAGTTTGTTTCACAAGGTAAATATAATTAATCAAAATATGTCAGTAAGTAGGTCGTGTATAACAATATCTAATAAGATTCAACGCAATGTGTTTCACTGTTGCTTAGATACATTTATTACTTACAAAATGACCCCTTATTTTTTTTTGTAAATATGCTCCGTTTATTAAGTAAATATTTTTCCTTGTGGCAAGTAGGAATACGATTCACTACTCTACGAAATTAGGCTGAAAAAGTGCCAAGTACCAAATCATCTGACAATGTCGTAATAACAACCGTTATTAACGTGGTGAGTTGACTAAGAGGAGTATACTTGATGAAAGCGACGCACAGGTAATACTGTTGTTTATTGCCGTGGCATTGATGGGGCTGGTATCCAAACAGGTAACCCAATCGGGCTACGGATGGCAAGGAATTAGTTTTAATAGTCTACCAAAAGACGATTAGAACACGGCCGGTTTATAAAATCGCACGCCACACTTTTATCGCCCCAAACGCATATTTAATCTAGCAGAGGCTTCGGGTGAACAGACCGGGGATTTAGTCCGGGCACCCGCGGAGAGATTAGCCTCGCGACGGCGTTTGGCGTCCCCGTAGGGGATGTCGACGGGAGAGCGTACTCCCTCGGGGTATTTCGCCGGGTCGACCACTGAAGTCAAGGAACTCTGCAGCGGTGGTCGACCCAACGACGAAGGCGACGTGCTTTACGGGTGGGTTACGGGTATGCGTGCTTACGCCCCTCTGTCGCCCCGGACGGAGTGGTGCGAGGAGTGCGCCGACCGTAAAAAAAAAAAACGCATATTTAATACCTTAGTCGTTGTCTTTCCGTGTGGTGATGGAGTAAGAATACAATTCACCACTCCCTATCTTGTCCGTAGATGTCGTAAAAGATGACTATGGGATATAATATGCACATAACATCTGTGCAAGAGAAGAAAAACTCGTAATGAAGCCCTATACCAACATGTCTGACCAGCATGGAATAGTAGGTCAAAGTCCCTTCCATTGTGGAGGAGGCCCGAGCCCAACAGTTGGACGTATGTGGGTTGCGATGATGATGATGAGTCACGTCGACCTCACGTAGACTCTACCATGGAGATCCCACGGTGATTACTGTTATACTATTATTCAATCACCAATTTTACTAAATTTATCCAAGTACAAATAAATTAATTCGCTTCAAAACATAATTCCCAAGTTGAAACTTATATCAAGCATGGAATGATGATTAAATTAATGCAAAACTTGAAGTACATCAAAAGTTATATATTGCTTAATATACCGTGGTTAAGGAAGCCTTATTTCAAGAATAAAACAAATAAAGTACAAGTCATAACAAATCTCGAGCTCCATCTAATCGATTTGTCAGCCACAGTGCCGGTGGCATCTCAATTTGTGTCAGACGATATAAGAAAGTGAAATATAACGGTTTTGTTACAGATAACGTAATTACTTTTTTTTATTTGATTCTGTGCTCGTGAAATAGTAAAATATTTTTCGTGTACTGCTTCTTCATTTTAACAAATAAAGTTCTACAAATTGAGAGGAAATTTAATAAGGAAAGAATGTTATAGGTACTGAATACAGAATCAGTATTCAAAACCCTTCCTTCAGCAGAAAACATCACTGCAAGAGAAGGCTATTTAAAAATAAAACCAAGTCCAAATTTATCTTGAGTGGAATTTGAGGAATTTATTGTCATAAAAAAGGCTCTGAAATTTATGTAGGCAGGTTTGGATGAGGATAATTCACCAGATTTGCTACGGATGTCAAGGAATCGGAACCAATGGTCAGCCCAATGCCGATGGGGCAGAAATACGGTAGGTTATAGGGTCGCACGCCTCTCATGCATCGCCATGGGCAGCTAACCCACCCAGGGTTGCGTCCAGACCATAGCTTACCTTAAATAAAAAATGAAAATATTTTTGCAAAAAAAAAACACCGACTCACTGTAGATACATTTTTATATATTTGTTGATTTTTCAAGAACCACTTGTTCGATTTCGACAAATTCAAATCTGATGGCAAGTGACGGAGTCATGCACGAACAAACATAAAAAAAAATACAAACATCCGAATTGAGAACCTTTTTTAGAAATCGGTTAAATAAAAGGTTAGGATCGGGCAATTCATGTAAGTGGTCATCGACTTAGTCACGTGACGTACTAAGCTAACACTACATTTGTGGCTATGTCAATCTTATTATATCTGTGCCAGTAAATATCAAGACCAGACAAATGAAAAAAGTTTTAATTTATAAATTTAAATTCAAGGTCAAACATTTAATTTGACACAACTACTTGCGCCTCATGCCGCCCTAGCCGAGGCCGCGGGGAAAGACCGACGTCCTCTCCGAGGGGGGGACGTCGGTCGATGAGGGGTACCCCAATAGGGGGTATTCCGTCGGGCCGACCACTGATGTCAAGTAACCCTGTTCCGGTAGTCGGCCCAACGACGAAGGCGACGTGATTTTCGGGTGGGTTGCGGGAGTTGCGTGCTTAAGCCCCTCTGTCGCCCCGGACGGAGTGGTGCGGAGGCGCGCCCACCGCAGCCCACTCACAAAAAAAAAAAACATTTAATTTGAATATTCAAAATGAACAATCTTATACCGTCCGTTAACATGAATGGTGAAGTGTTCAAAAACTTCAGGTAATCAAAAATCAAATACAAACGCGATAAAATCCGTAACAACAGTTTTATTTACGATGTGTAATACTCGCGTAATCATCCGAATTCATAACAGCTGTTTGTTCATAGTTTTAAGTTTTCACTTATGTCGGCAGTCTTCATGATTGCTGTATTCTCTTTTAGAGTTCCGTACCCAAAAGGTAAAAATGGGACCCTATTACTAAGACTTCGCTGTCTGTCCCTCCGTCTGTCTGTCACCAGATTGTACCTCAAGAACCGCAATAGTTAGTTGAAAATTTTACAAATTATGTATATCTGTTGCCATTATAACAACAAATACTAAAAATATAAAATAAAATAAATATTTAAGGGGGCGCCCATACAACAAACGTTTTTTTTTGCCTTTTTTATAAATCATGGTACAGAACCCTACGTGTTCGAGTCCGATTCACACTTAACCGGTTTCATTATTACTTGTTTCGTGTTAATTTTATGTTTTGATTTCTGGCATGCTCTATAAAGTTTCATCATTATCATCTCTGCCCATATGGTGCCATTATCATCTCTGCCCAACAGTGGGACATCTGTTGGGCTCAGGCCTCCTCCGTAATGGGAGGGAAATTGACCTACTATTCCGCGCTGGTCAGAGGTATTGGAATAGGGGTTTGTTTCGAGTTTTCCTTCTCTTGCACAGATGTTATATGCATATTATATCCCTTAGTCGTCTTTTACGACATCCACGGGCAAGATAGGGAGTGGTGAATTGTATTCTTACTCCGTCACCACACGGAAAAAAATTTAAATCTATACCAATAAATAAAATTGGAGTGTCTGTTTGTAATGTCAAAATAATAGGCTTTTTTCATGCTCACACGGTTATTTGCACGACACCTATGCCTAAAATAGCAATTAAAAAATGTTTGTCTGTCTGTCTGTTTGTTCCGGGTAATCTTCAAAACGGCTGGACCGATTTCAAAAATTCTTTCACCAATGGAAAGCTATAATATCAGGGCATAAACTAGGCTATATTTTTTCCCGGTATTCCCACGGGAACGGGAACTACGCGGGTAAAACGACTATAACCTATAACCGAAGCGAAGCGAGGGCGGGTTGCTAGTCTATATCTATATATATAAAAGAAAGTCATGTTAGTTACACTATTTATAACTCAAGAACAACTGTAGCGATTGGCCTGAAAATTGGTGGGGAGGTAGCTTAGAACCAGGAGGCGGACATAGGATACTTTTTATCCCGTTTCTTGTTTACAAGATTTCGCCAATAACTCTTTTATCCCGTTCGATCGCGTTCCTGTGTGACGTGATATAAGATGTCAAACAGAAAACAAGTCACTATGACGTAGTATAAAAAAACGTATTTGATATGTAATAACAAAATGCAAATGACAGCTAAACGTAATTTTGTCTATGATTAAGTATGGTTGAAAATTTGATAATTATAATTTTGTCAGAAATCAATAATGAGTAATTTGTATTCTCTTTGAATCATCATTAACAATGCCGCGACCAAGACGATCAAATCTTTCCCGACAAATCTGTAATGGTTCTTCCATTACAGACTATATTTTCGGAAATTTAGAAAATGTATTTACAAAAATAATTATGGCGTTACGAAGTTCGCCGGGTCAGCTAGTTAAATATATAAAGTTTAAATAAGTTTTTTTTTTCAAGTCCACACCCTGCACTAAGGAAATAATCCTTGTATGGACTTCAAAACTATATAACGGGCACAAATTATATACAGACTTACAACAACTTGTGGATCGCACAAAGTTAAAGTTGATTTATTTAATTTACGATAGTCTAAATTTACCAGCCAATTTTGACAGGTTAATAATTAATAATTTTATATCAAAGCCACGGAAAATTGTCATTTCCTTTCGACAGTCTTCACGATAAAATTTAGAAAGATTTTCAAGGAAAATATATAAGGATATTCCTGTTTCCTTGTTTAGAACGGTCAATAAATGATGAAGAAAAAAATATCCAATATTATTGCCAGTAAATATTCGTCCGAAATACTAACAACCTGTTTTGTTTCAAATTCTATAAAACAAAATATATTCAGTATCGCAATAGCAAGGTTTACACGATTTTGAATTTAATTACAACAACCATTTATTCCTCAGGCACTTTTCTGGACTGATTTACTGGTATCCCGCATTTAGTTGGAATTTATAGGCCGTTTGCACAAGCAATAGAGCAAATACATCACTTAGAAAAGAGTGATAATTAGTGTATTCATTTATTTTGGAATTCAAGACGTTCATTAAAGTTACTTTTTAGATGTAATTTAAAGTCTTATTATAAATTACAAGGGCTCGTTTGTGAGAAAGCACTAATCTTAGTTATCATCACCACAGCTCACCTATGCTTCACTGGACTCGAAACTCCTCCACATTGGGGAGATTAACTATATCATGCTGGTCAGGTGGGCTGTTATTGGAAATTATCATTATTGCAGTTTCGTTGTTGGAGTCAATAAAGATATCTATATAGTAATACGTGAAGCAAAAACTTTGCACTCCTTTTTAGGAAAATAACGTAGATGGACAAGTATGAAATTTGGCACGGTTGATGTATATAATGAGGAGAAGGGTACAAAACTGAAATTTCATATAATAATGGATTAGAAATGCATTAAATTCATTTAAAAAGGCATTACGCACACTACAACGCAATCGCTACACACACACGTTTGTGTGAGTGTGTTGCGTAGCAACGCTTGTACACTTTGGTTTACGATTAAAATCTCTGGTCGAACTGAATGTCAAACAATCATAATTATTATGAAAATGTCTAATAGAGATTTGCGCTTATATATATTAGTTATTAGTGAAATACAGCTTGCTTAATTTACAATCCATACTAATATTATAAATGCGAAAGTAAGGATGTTTGTTTGTTTGTTTGTTTGTAACGCTTTCACGCTTAAACCACCGAACCGATTTCAAAAATTCTTTCACCAATGGAAAGCTATAATATCAGAGAGTAACATAGGCTATATTTTATCCCGGTATTCCCACAGGAACGGGAACTACGCGGGTAAAGCGACTGAAACCGAAGCAAAGCGAGGGCGGGTTCCTAGTTATACATAAATAAAATTAAAGAAAATTGTGTAGCAGAAAAATTAATTAAAATGATTTATGGACGAATTTCTACGGCACGGCGACTACTGGTTATTATTATATTCTCATTATTCACCAAATCAATCATTTCTAATAAAATTATATATTCTGCATAAGCCCCTTAAGAGTGTCCATGTTCTCAAATTTACACATTGTTTGAATTAATCGAATATTCTACCACCGGATCGGAATGCAGCTGAAACAAATTGAAAAGATTTCCGGGGTGAGCTGCCTAATAGCGAAGGAGTGGCCATACGTTGGTTTATGGGGTCGCGCGCCCCCTTTGCCCGGCCCCGGACGGAATGGATAGCGTATGTGCTGACCACAGCCCGTCAAAAGAACATGAAAACATCTGGCAAATAACACAGCGGGCTGTAATTTTTTTAATTTTTTTTTTCAATATAATTTTATGTATGCAATAAATATTATATTAGCTCCAGTGTTGGGCCCTTCGATTATATCTTTAAACGAGCAATTCTTGCAAATTTCTATGTTTCTATGTTTCTATATTTTCAGAATCTCGGCAACGGCACCGATGATATGCAAAAACTCGATGAAGCTAGATTTTATTTATAGAAAATGACGTCTTGTCGGCGATTTTATTTAATTAATAAAATATCATTACAATAGGAATCTAAATTTAGCCGTCGCTGTCAAGAGTGACAGTAGCTCAGTTAGATAGTTGTCCAGTGGCATTCAAGCAACGTGAGATTGAATCTCAATGTTATTATTATTCTGTCTTTGTTTTTTAAGTTTTGATATTTTTTTCATTATTTCATCATCTTTATTCTTTTATTAAAAAAAAATGTTCGTCACAAATTAAAAACACAAAAAAAAGGTCAACCAGATGTTGTATATATATTAGAGATGTGCCAATGAGTCGGTGATTAGTCGGTTGGAATTTATAGGCCGTTTGCACAAGCAATAGAGCAAATACATCACCCAGAAAAGCGTGATAATTAGTGTATTCATTTATTTGGGAATTAAAAATAAAAATAAAAAAAAAAACAGGACAATCAGATATTATATATATATATATATATATATATATATATTACAGATGTGCCAATGAGTCGGTGATTAGTCGGTAAAGCCGACTATCCGGTTACCATCGTAGTCACTAGTTTATTTGCACGACTATCAAATGGGCAAAAAATTCCATACCATAGACTTTCTTTTTGACATAATCAAATTTTGATTAAACTCTAACACTTTAATGAACAATAACAATACTACAGCGTTACAACCTATTATATTACCTCCCCATTGTCATTAAGCCGACCACTAATATAGAATCTTTGATGTCCGTAACGATAGTGCGCCTTGTGCGCGAATCTGTTGAATGTAAAAAAATCGTCACGGTAATTGCCGAACATCCCCGAAACCGTAATCGGCTAGGGCGACTAATCGACCTCTTTACAACCGACTAATTGGCTAGTCGACCATAGTCATAGTCGGCACATCTCTAATATATATATATATATAGGTAGGTATTTTAAATCTAACACAATTAAAAAAAATTTAATGGGAATGTAATTGTTAAGCAGATGGTATCAAATGAATTAATGAACACGAATTACACGTCGGTTGTAAAGAGGCCGACCAATTGGCTAGTTGGCTAGTCGGCCATAGTCCATAGTCAGCACATCTCTAATATAGGTATTTTAAATCTAATACAATTAAAAAAAAGCTCCATGGGAATGTAATTATTAAGTAAATATCATCAAAATAATTAATGAACACACGTGGTTACGCACACATGTTTATTATAATGTTCTTTGAGCTATGTTATTTCCCTAGTCGAAGTGAAATTACAACTATCAGTTACAAGACTAATTGACAATTGATACTCATGTCTCAGAACGTATTATTGTCTTACAAATACTTTAGCTTACAAATGAAGCTTGACGTAATAAGCAAGTATATATAAACGTTTTATTCGGGCACAAATTGGAGGATAAAGTGCTGTCAGAAATATAATAGAAGCAATAATGCGAAGATTATGATACAATTTAGTTATATTGGCTACAATAGGTAGGTAATTGGAGTGAACTGCTTTTAAATGTATTTATTTTCTATAAAAGGCAACTTTATACTAAAAATCATATAAATTATTCTACTGCACAGATGGCGTAGTGATTAAGATAGCGACCTACAGTGCCAGTGTCGGGGGTTCGAATCCCACGCGGGACAACACTTTGTGCGATCCACAAATTATTGTTCTGAGTCTGGATGTAATTTGTATCCGTTAATTATATGTTTGTAAAGTCCCCCACAATACAAGGATTATTTTCTTAGTGCAGGGTGTTGTCTTAAGTAAATAAATAAAAAAATAAAAAAAAAATATATTTATTTGACACAATTTGACACTGCATGGGACTAAGGATTCCTATTTGCCTCTGTAGGTCCGCCTTTTAATCTTGCTTTTAAGTTGGCCTTTTAACCTACCCTCTATGCAATTTACTTATTCACCATCATCATCATCCTAGCTCATATACGCTTGCTACGCTTTCACGCTTAAACCACTGAACCGATTTCAAAAATTCTTTCACCAATAGAAAGCTAGCTTAAGCAAGAAACTAACACCAGGGAGTAACATCGGCTATATTTTAGCCCGATATTTCCACGGGAACTACGCGGGTAAGGCGACTGAAACGGAAGCGAAGCGAGAGCGGGTTATTAACTAATAACCCGCCCTATAAACTATGAACTCATAATACAAGAGAAATTGATCTACATACTATATCACTCTGATTAGACGGGTTGATATACGGTTTTATTTTGAATTTTCCTTCTCTTAAATAGATGTTATATGCAAATTTAATCCCTTTTTCTCATTAACAACATCCACGGGGAAGATAGGGGTATTTAATTGTATTCTTACTCCCACACAATATGGATTAATTTATTACCAGGATAATAAGTTTAAAAGGAGTGGTAGGACCACACTGTCGACAGTTATCTGTCTACAGCCGCGGGCCGGTTCGTCCGGGGTAGTACCATGCTCTCGCAGAAAATCGACGTCTGAGTAGTAGCAATTTGTTACTGCGCTTCGTTTGGTGAGCGAGAGAGCCGGAAGCCCAATTTTCTGAGGGTGATTGCGTGTGGAGGGTTTTGGTGGTGCCCTTGGTATCACTGAGCCTTAATGCACGCATTCACACTCTCTTCGCTTTCTTCGCGGTAGGCAACGGCCTTGTAAAGGTCCATGAGCGGCAGCAACACTTACCATCAGATATACTGTTTGCTCGTTTGCCACAGTTTGCAATAAAAAAAAAAAATCTGGTGTCTTTAATGCAGAGAGTCGTCGATACGATATCCACACTATATTCAGTTATAGTAATAGCTACAATGAATGTAGAAACAATTTCGAAATTTAGTTTAAAACAGGTTTTAAACTATTACTGGACAATGAATAGTTTCCTAGTTCAACCCCGCAGAGATTTGACAAATTAAACAACGATGCCGGGGGTAGGAGAAAATAGTTAATGTTAGCAAAGGGTATTTAGACAATTTATAGGTTTGTCAAAGTTTATAGTTGGAATCATGTGACCTTAACAATAAATACTGTATTTAAAATGTAATTTGGTAGAAGTTTTATATTAAACTAGCAGTCGCCGAGTGGTCGAAATTTGGCCATAATTCGCTAAAATTAATTTTTTTTGCTACACAATTTTCTTTTAATTATTATTAGGTATAATTGTAATTTGAGCAAGCTGTATTTCACTAATAATTAATATATAACTGCAAATGTCTGTTAGACATTGTCATCATTGGTCGGCCCAACGACGAAGGCGACGTGGTGTTCGGGTGGGTTGCGGGTGTGTGTGCTTACGCCCCTCTGTCGCCCCGGACGGAGTGGTGCGAGGAGCGCGCCGACCGCAGCCCACCCCAAAAAAAAAAGCCAGGAACGCCTAAAATTTTAAAAAAGACTTTGTCATCATAGTTTTGATTGACATTCAGTTCGACCAGTGATTTTAACCGTAAACAAAAGTGTATAAGCGTTGATGTGTGTGTGTAGCGATTACATTGTAGTATGCGTAATGCCTTTTTTAATGAATTTAATGTATTTCTAATCCATTATTATATGAAATTTCAGTTTTATGCACTTTTCCTCATTATATACATCAACTGTGCCAAATTTCATACTTGTCCATCTACGTAATTTTCATAAAAAGGGTACAAAGTATTTGCTTCACGTAGATATATAGATTATACAAGTATTTCATTCGTGTTATTGGTAACTTGTTCCATGTGTTCATGGAGTGATAATAAAATTGACCATCCTCTCTATTGCCCGTAGGTGTCGTATGGGCTAATGCTTGGGATTTCTCTGCGAGATAGAATCCGAAATACGCATCCGCAGAAAAATTGGTGTAACCAACATAGCACGAAGAATTAGCACGCTGAAGTGGCAATGGGCAGGCCACATCGCTTGACGAACCGACAACCGCTGGGGAAGAAAAGTTCTCGAGTGGCGACCACGTATCGAACGTCGCAGGGTAGGACGTCGCCCCACTAGGTGGACCGACGATCTGGTGAAAGTTGCTAGGCATCGTTGGATGCAGGCGGCACAGGACCGCACTCTATGGCGTAACATAAGGGAGGCCTACGTTCAGCAGTGGACGACCATAGGCTGAAATGATGAAGTGTCGTAAAATACGGCTAGCCTACATCTAAAGCGAAGAAAAAGGGAAAATAAATCCTTGGTGCAATCCATCTGACCAGATATACAATTGGTTGCCAAATTATTAGGGACAGTCACATTTTTTTTCAATCTGATCCTTTGGGCACACTTCACTTCATTTCCATAATTTACCCCTAATTTTAAAGACAATAATGGCGGCTAATGGTGAAAAATAAACGCACAGTCTAAAATTGCACCGCTTCTCTTAAATTTGAGATTTAAAATCAGCTATGAAGAGTCCTGTTTTTGCGTACTGCGGTATTTCGTACGAATTGGCTGGTATATTTAATATCTACGAGTATATAGCATTCAAAGTCATTTGAATACAACAATAAAAATAAAATTACCTTTTTGTAGAAGGCAATTTGTAAAGTAAATTGGTCTAGGTTTTGTAAGCTACATTATGCTTGAGACATTTGAACTGATTCTATCAATCTTATAAAGCGAATCATGTAAAATAACAGCTTACTATTTCTGTAGTTCGATTTTATAGCACCTAGTCACAATAATGGTATTTGTAATGGAGAAATAGTGGTTTAAAATTAAAAAGAAACTAGTTATTACAAAATTGGATCCATTACCGCACCTGGAATTATATGTAAAATATTTTTTTTTGTTAAAAACAGACACTTTGAACTAAGGCTGCACTTCGTTCGATGAGCGAGGGAGCCGTCAGCCCAACTTTCTGAGGGTGTTTGCGTGTGGTGATCTTTGGTGATGCCTATGGTATCAGCAAAGCTGCCGATGATACGGTCCTCCTGGTAACGTCTGCAAAGGATATGAAGGAGCTGTTTTAGAGACTCGAGACTGAAAATAACAACATGGGTCTCGCAATAGTCAGGAGTAACACAAAACTCATGATTATAGACCGTGGCGGAAAAATCCGTGATGAAAAAACAGGTATGGCTAAAAATACTTTGAACCATCTCAATAATATCTTGAGGAAGACGAGAATTACCAACACCACAAAAACCAGGTTAATACGCGCAAATAATAATATATTTCCTATATTTCTATATGGGGTAGAAACTTGGACAATACGAGCTCGATAAAGACAAAGGACCGATGCTTTCGAGATATGGTGCTGGAATCGTATGCTGAGGATCCCCTGGACCGCCAAGCGCACCAATGCATCGATTCTATCGCAGTTTCGTGTCCAAAACTGTTTCTCCATAATCTGCCAATAGCGGATATTTCGGCTATATAGTGAGGAGAGGAGATGATTGCCTAGAAAGACTGATCATTGTTGGTAACACGGAGCGCAAACGAGGCCGGGGACAGTTCCCAACCAGGTGGAGCGATCAAGTAAAGGCAAAAATCTTCAGCCAAATTCTATTCGGTTGTCAGATATACGATGGGTAGACATCGATGGAGACAAATTATAAAATCTAGGTGCACCATTGCACCAGCATCCGCCAGTGATGGCCACGATCCTCAGTCACGAGAGAACGATCAGAGAGAGAGAGATGGTATCACCAAACTATTCACGCACGCATTCACACTGCCTTCACTTTCTTCACGGTAGGCAGCGGCCTAGCAACGGTTCATGAGCGACAGCATCATTTACCATCAGGTGTACTGTTTGCTCACCTGCTGCCGTTTGCAATAAAAAAAGGAAACAATACTTGTGTTGCAGAGGATTTTACAAATATATAATTTTAGAGAAATCCAAGTTTAGATCAATAATTGAATTTTGTGATTCGCACTCGTTTTCGCGCTTGTTATTTATGTTCATTTTAAATAAGGGCCTCTATACTTTAGATAACGTCAAAATAATAGAGTTAATATCATATTTATTATGCCACATTTATAGCGTAAAATTTATCTATAAATTACCATTTGTGGGTTAAATCTAGCACAACGCAATGACAGCTTAGATGTCGTGCAAAATAGAAATTGCTGGAATATTTTGGTAGCAAAATCTTGGAAGGGTATCCTAAAAAATAATCCGCTCTACTGACTTTGAGCTTAATTACGAGACTTACTTACCACATTTGCGTGCCATGAGTCATTACTGATAACTCACATTGGTCGTACACCTTTCAAATACTATTTATACAAAATGATACCATCAAAAACAAGACTTGTAAAAAAAAGCCAAGCCTCGCAACTGAGTTGTTCTACCATAAAAAATTGTGAGATCCATGTTATACCAAGTCGGTTAACTCATTCAGTCCCTGCTTAAGGAACCTTTCTTCTTAAGTTATTACGTAAATAGCTAACAAAACAACTTCTTATAGTGACTATATCAATATTAAAGGTCTTTTATGTTTTAAATAAACAGAATGACTTGGCAATCGCATGAAAACACACCTCACATGTAATACATATTATATTAAATTGTACTAAACATAGTGCGACTATATTAAGTACAAGCCTGTCAGGATTTCTTATGTTTTCCCGCCTAGTAATGTCTTTAGCTCGTCTAAATACTTCAGGGTGTTGTTTTACAAATTTACCCACTTCTAATATATAAAGACAGACCAGGGGTAGTATTTTTAAATCTATAAAATACGGACGACATGATACATCTGGTGCAATATCACATATAGACCTTATGCATCTTTTTTGAGCAATAAAAACTTTTTTTATTTCTGAGCCATTTCCCCAAATCAGCAATCCATACCGAAGAACTGATTCAACATATGCAGAATAAGCTGTGAGTGCCGTTTTTCGGTTTGCAACTTTAGATAACTTATAGAGTGCAAATGCAAATTAACAGATTCTCTGTTAATTTTGTTGACTACTTTTTCAGTTTGTTCTTTCCAATTAAATTTAGAATTAATAATTAGACCAAGAAATGCTACATTATTCCTATTAATTAGTATATGTCCCTCGTAATTAATTTCAAAACCAATATTTTTAAAATTATTAAAATTCATTATATTTGTTTTCGATAGATTTATTTTAAGATTATTATCATTTAACCAATTAATAACTGATGTCTAAGTATTGTGAATGTCATTTCGAGTTTTCTTTCTCTTGCACAGATGGTATGTGCATATTATATCCCATAGTCGTCTCATACGATATCCACGGGCAAGATAGAGAGTGGTGAATTGTATTCTTACTTCGTCACCATACGGAAAGAACATATAATTAACCGACACAAATTACATTCATTCACACTCAGAACAACAATTTGTGGATTGTACAAGGTGTTGTCTTGCATGGGATTCGAACCCGCGACACTAGCACGGTACGTTGGCATCTTAACCACTACGTCATCTGGGCAGTCTTAAGCCGGTTGTTACGATTCCCATAGAGAAACAATGATGGCGACAAATGTATTCTTATTTTTTACAAAGTTACATTTCATTAACTGCAAATGTAACTTTGTAATCCAATATATTTATATGAGTTTACAAAATTATTTATGCAGTTAGTGTATCTCGAAAACTGGATGAAAATTATAATATTTCATAATTTTTCCTTCATTTATATACTAAACACTAATTGTATTCTACACTTGAAGCTTCTATGTCTGCTAGAAGTGCCACTTTAATATTGATGATCGGTCAGTCACTCAGTGAGTGACAAAATTACGAAATTTTGACTAGTTATAATTCTTAAACTATTGGTTCAAATTGAATGAAATTTGAAATACACAATGTGTATACAATTCCTGCTAGGTTACTAAAAATTCAGGTTTCTAGCTTTATTAACAACGAAGTTATAGGGGTTCGAAAATGGCCTGAATGGCTTCGAGAAAAGTATGTTACGGCAGTGTTGCGTTTTGCCCGACTTTTTTTTTTTCTTTTTTGCTCGACTTGGCGGGGGCACTGCCGTGCCCCCAGATAATTTTTAAATGAAAAGAAGGGAGACCCACCACTTTCCCACGGTAATCAATATACTGCACCCCGCAATAAAGGAACTACGTAATTGGCTTTGGTGAATAAGCTTTCGTATACATGGTTATGAGGAAAACAATCTTCTTTGGCAAGAATTAAGCACGAACAGACTGTTTACATTTATTCACTTTCATCTTAATCTGACATCGCTAAGACATCTTTATAATAAATCAAATGGAATTGTTATGGCTCTCCGCCTAATATAATTGAGCTTGACCGAACGTAATATTATTTTACGATCTTTGAAGCGGCTTTATACAGATTTCATCCGTTTTTTTTTACAGTTTTGGGATTCGTTTTTATTGTTAATTTTTCGCTAGGTTTCTATTTCATTTTATAGGCAGTCTGTTATACTACAATAAAAGTACAGATAATAAATTTAAGTTATAAGTCTGTAGTATGAAAGAATGTTATGAAGTAAGGTTGGTGAGTTTTTTTTTTTAATGTTTTTATTGCAAACGGTGGTAAACGAGCAAACAGTACACCTGATGGTAACTGTTACTGCCGCTCATGGACCTTTACAAGGCCGCTGCCTACCGCAAAGAAAGTGAAGGGAGTGTGAATGCGTGCATTGAGGCTCGGTGATACCAAAGGTACCACCAAAACCCTCCACACGCAAACACCCTCAGAAAGTTGGTCTTCCGGCTCTCTCGCTCACCGAACGAAGCGCAGTAACACGTTGCTACTACTCAGACGTCGATTTTCTACGAGAGTGTGGTACTACCCCGGACGGACCGGCCCGCGGCTGTAGACAGACAACTGTCGACACTGTGGTCCTACTACTGACAAGTTGCAGGAGTTTGCCTTGTTTATACCCGACTAAGGAGGGTTATGATTTTGACAGGCTATGTATGTGTGTTCATCTGTTCAATCATAGCTCCCGAATAAGGTATCATTAGAAGCATCTTGATTTTCCGCTGGTTATAGGCTATATGATGTGTCACTGAATCTAATATGGCACCCTCTAGAGGTATTAAAGTATCGTGTTACAAAATAAATTTAAGACAAATATGTTGTGTTTCATATCATCTGAATGGACTGTACTTGTACATTTCAAAAATATATGTATATGTATAATATTAGTATTTCTTCATGACTTTATCCGTATTTATCCGATAACTCGTTTTTTGTCGTAGTTGTTTTATTTTTTTTTATGGGTGGGCTATGGTAAGCGCACATGCGGTCCATTTCGTTCGGGGCGACGAAAGGACGGCGCGCGGGCCCATAACTAACCCGTACCCAGGTCAACTTCGTCGTTGGGCCGACCACCGGTGCAGGGTGACTTGTCGTCCGTGGTCGGCCCGACGGAATACCGTTTCGGGTACCCTCACCTCTCGACGTCCCTGTACCGGAACGTCGGTCGCCCTCGCGCAGTCAGCCTCTCTGCGAGTGACGGACTAAATTCCCGGTCCGGTCACCCGCGGCCTCGGGTAGGGATGTAGTGATAGGGTAGGAATACGATTTATCATCCGTCTGACCAGCGTAATATAGTAGGTCAATTTCTCTTTTATTGTGGAGAAGGTTCGAACCCCAGCAGTGTGACGTATTTGAACAAGATGATGAAGATAATGAATTAACAATGTTGTCAATTTTCTAGCTACGAAAAAATAAAGCCTTTTTTTTTTGGGTGTGGGCTACAGTCGGCGCACACGTTGGCCGGCTCCGTCCGGAGCGACAGAAGGGCGTAAGCGCACACACCCACAACCCACCCGCCACACGTCGCCTTCGTCGTTGGATCGACCACCGGTGCAGAGTGACTCGTCATCAGTGGTCGGCCCGACGGAATATCCCTGAGGAGTACCCTCTCCTCGACCGACGTCCCTCCCTAAAGGCATGATACTATATGTAATGTACTACAAGACTTACTGTAGGATGAGTATAGTCCTTGCAATCATCATCACCACAGCTCATACACGCCCACTGTTGGGCTTGAGCCTACTCCACAATGGGAATGAAATTGATCAACCATATCGCACCGAATACCACATATCCGTGTGGTGACGGAGTAAGAATACAATTCACCACCCCCTATCTTACCTGTGGATGATCGTACGAGACGACTAAGGGATATAAAACGCATATAACATCTATGCAAGAGAAGGAAAACTCGAAATAAAACCCAATACCAACAAGTATGACCAGCGTGGTATAGTAGGTCAATCACCATTCCATTATGGAGGAAGCTCGAGCCCAACAGTGGTACGTATATGGGCTGAGATGATAGTGATACCACACTAGTCAGACGTGTCGATATGGGATTTTATTTCGAGTTTTCCTTCTCTTGCATAGATTTGATATCCAAATTGTATCCTTGAATCGTTTTTTACGACACCCACGGTCAAGAAAGGAGGGTGGTGAATTGTAATCTTACTTTTTTTTAAATTACAAACGGTGGAAGACGAGCAAACAGTACACCTGATGGTAAGTGTTGCTGCCGCTCATGGACCTTTGCAATACCAGGGGCACAGGTAGGCCGCTGCCTATCGCGAAGAAATTAAAGGGAGTGTGAATGCGTGCAATGAGGTTCGGTGATACTAAAGGCGTCATTAAAACCCATCACACGCAAACTTTTTCTAGTGGTAGGACCACACTGTCGACAGTTATCTGTCTACAGCCGCGGGTCGGTCCGTCCGGGCCAGTACCACGCTCTCACAGAAAATCGACGTCTGAGTAGTAGCAATTAGTTACTGCGCTTCGTTCAGTGAGCGAGAGAGCCGGAATCCCAACTTTCTGAGGGTGTTTGCGTGTGGAGGGTTTTGGTGGTGCCCTTGGTATCACCGAGCCCCAATGCATGCATTCACACTCCCTTCACTTTCTTCGCGGTAGGCAGCGGCCTTGTAAAGGTCCATGAGCGGCAGCAACACTTACCATCAGGTGTACTGTTTGCTCGTTTGCCACTGGTTGCAATAAAAAAAAAAAAAACACCCTCAGAAAATTGGGCTTCTGGCTCTCTCTGGCTCACCGAACGAAGCGCAGTAAAATTGCTACTACTCAGACGTCGATTTTCGGCGATGGTGTGGCACTACCCCGGACGGACCGGCCCGCGGCTGTAAAAAACTGTCAACTGTGGTCCGTCATAACACGGAGTAAAGTCCTCGGCAAATAACTATGTAAGTATAAATTAATAGCCACGATTTTAAAATATCACCAATTAGAAATAGATCTACCATTTTTTTTATTTTTATCATTGCCAGAATAAGATATTGATGAGACAAAATTTTGGAAAATTCGCGAAGGCATCGTTGTTTCGAATGTGATTTTATTCAAAAATTTCAATATGGAAAAGCTAAACGACCTTTATAGCATATAATCTATGGACAAGCTACGTTGCGTGTACGAAAGTTTGTAAGTCATCAACGCGATTCATTTTCTCATCAAACTAAACGATAAAAACATCGTCCATCATCAGGCTTTTAATAAGCAAGTTAAAAATACCAACAAGTAAATGTTAAAATATTGGCGAGAACGTGAAAATATCAAAATAATTATTTAATGCATAGCAGAGAAAGTGCTATAGTGTACCAATTATAATTCTTGGTAATAAAACTAGTTTACGGATTTTATCGCGTTTTTATTTGATTTTTGACTGCCCGACATTTCAAAAATTTTACAGCGGTGTTATTGGTAATAACGACGACTTGTTGGAAGTCAAACATCTTAGTCCGCTCGTCACCATAAACGCAGCAGCAATATTTTCATCAATATAAAAATATTGTTCTAAAGTAATAGTTAGTAGTAGGTAGTTAGTTATTGTTCTAAAGTAGTAGTTGTAGTAAATAGTAAGCTTTGAGTCTGCTGACAATCGTCATACCATAGGCAGCTACTGAAAAACAGCGTTGTGGTGTTACCACAACATAAAGCTGAGTAGCGATCCTTTTACTCACTTGCGGGTGGGATCACAGCTCTTATATTTATGTATAAATAAAATAAGTTGTACAAATATGCATCCCCCTGCGAGGGAGAAATAAACTATTTTTATTTCTTTCTTTCTTTCAGTGTTCGAAACGTCGGTTAATATCTGTAGACATCAGGAATCGTTAATTATAATCCTTACTACATTATCGACATCCACTATTGGACATATTTAGTCGTTCCTAACAGCTGAAAATATTATAATAATCACGTTTGATACAGTTGGTAATAGCTATTTGGTGTTACAATTTTAGGGTTTTTTTTGCAAACAGTGGCAAACGAGCAAACAATACACCTGATGATAAGTGTTGCTGCCGCTCATGGACCTTTGCTAGGCCGTTGCCTACCGCGAAGAAAGTGAAGGGAGTGTGAATGCGTGCAATGAGTTTCGATTAAAACTAAACGAATCACCAAAACACACCTCTCGCTCACCGAAAAAAGCGCAGTAACAAATTGCTACTACTCAGACGTCGATTTTCTGCTCAGTGTGGTACTACCCCGGACGGATCAGCCCGCGGCTGTGGACAGACAACTGTCAACGGTGTGATCCTACCATTCCTTAATTTACTCTATTTTTTATTCATGGTGGTCTCTGAGTAAATTATAATGCAAGGAATGATGAGTTACTATACATCTAAAGGCATATATGAGGCGAGATGATGATATTGATAATAAAATAATAAAATAAAATCATCATCATCATTTCAGCTCATATACGTCCCACTGTTGGGCTCGGGCCTCCTCCACAATGGGAAGGAATTTGACCTACTATACCATGTTGATCAGACATGTTGGTATTTTTTTTTATGGGTGGGCTATGGTAAGCGCACGCGCGGTCCAGTCCGTCAGGGGCGATGAAAGGACGGCGCGCGGGCCCATAACCCACCCGTACCCATGTCACCTCGTTGTTGGGTCGACCAACGGAGTAGATGTGACTTGTCGTCAGTGGTAGACATGTTGGTATAGGGTTTCATTTCGAGTGTTCCTTCTCTTGCACAGATCTTATGTGCATATTATATCCCTTAGTCGTCTTTTACGACATCCACGGGCAAGATAGGGAGTAGTGAGTTGTATTGTACTCCGTCACCACACGGACAAATGTGTTCGTATAGGGTATTAAATCCTATCATTTTCCTTTTCTTATATATCTACATATCATATCCGTTTTTTTTTTTGGGGTGGGCGGCGGTCGGCGCGCTCCTCGCACCACTCCGTCCGTGGCGACAGAGGGGCGTAAGCACGCAACACCTGCAACCCACCCGAAAACCACGTCGCCTTCGTCCTTGGGCCGACCACCGGAGCAGGGTTACTTGATGTCAGTGGTCGGCCCGACGGAATACCCCCTACTTGGGGTACCCTCCCATCGACCAACGTCCCCCCCGCGGGGAGGACGTCGGTCTTTCCTTACGCGGTCGGCCTCTCAGCGGGTGACGGACTAATTCCCCGATCACGTCACCCGCGGCCTTGGTAAGGGCGGCATGACGCGTACTCATCGAGGCTGCGCTCCTCGCGCAGGCGATCCGCCGCCTCACATATCATATCCCTAAGCAATCTATTTGTACACTCCCGTGCAAGATATTGTGGATTGTACTGTTACTATGTCACCATATAGAAATCCTTACTCATAGCTCATATACGTCCCACTACTGGGTTCGATTCTCCTCCACAATGGAAGGCAAATTGACCTGCTATACCACACTGGTCGAACGGGTTGGTACAAAGTTTTATTCCAAGCATTCCTTCTCTTGCATAGATATCATCTGCAATACTCAATGAGTTGTGTTTTACGACATCCACTGGCAAGAAAAGGGATGGCGAATTGTATTCTTATTCCTTCAACACACGGACGCACACACACGTAATATATCTTATATATAAATTTCTTGAGTACGTATGTATGTCACTGAACTTCTCCTAAACGACTGGACAGATGTTGACGAAATTCTTGTGTGTGTTCAAGGGGATTCGAGAATGGTTTAGATTCACAGTTGGACCTATATCCTATATCCTATCCGCTTCCAACAAGAAATAACCGATGCCAGAACTAGCCAATTTGTCGTTATAGTACTTGAAAATATCGTACAAGGTCTGATTTTTCACCGTTTTTAGTAATATGCTCATATCAAAAAAAAAAGTGACATGGATTTATTTTTTATTTTTTTCAGAGCTCTCATAAAGTCATCTACCACCCACTTTCGTTTGGACGTTTAATTTAGGGATATCCTGTATATATAGTCTCCAGTAGCAACGCTTATTTCATTCACATAATACATTTTTATTTGAATAAAAGAAAACCGAATATAGTCACCGAAGCGCGTAATGTAAAACGTATTTGCATTATATGAAATGTTCGTATTAGTTTCTGTGAGGTTTTGTATTAATTTTGTGAAAGCCAAACAAAGATATTACACATTTGTAACGGCTTACTTGAGAACCTTTTAGGGATAAGTGGTTTTGTAATGTCAATATATGTACAACTGAATGAATTGGATTATTTTTAATGCATAAAAATATCATAATGTTTGCCGTGTGTTGACAGAATAAGAATACAATTCACCACCATTTGCATTGAGGAAATGTGGTCCCTAAATGTAGGCCTCATAACAAGGCTCAAAGTCGCTCAGCATGCTATGGAGCGGGCTATATTCGGGATTTCTCTGCGAGATAGAATCCGGGATACGAAAATCCGCAGAAGAACCGGCGTAATCGACAAAATACGAAGAATTAGTACGCTGAAGTGGCAGTGGGCAGGCCACATCGCTCGACGAACCGACAACCGCTGGGGTAGAAAGGTTCTCGAGTGGCGACCACATATCGGACGACGCAGTGTAGGACGCCCCTCCACTAGGTGGACCGACGACCTGGTGAAAGTTGCTGGGCGTCATTAGATGCAGGCGGCACTTAGGACCGCACTTTGTGGTGTAACATAAGGGAGGTCTACGTCCACTAATGGACGGCGATAGGCTGAAATGATTGCATTGAGTATCATAAAAGACGATTAAGGTATTAAATATGGATATAACGTCTATACAAAAGAAGGAAAACTCGAAATAAAACTCTATACCAACACGACAGGTTGATTTAACAGGTCAATTTTATTATTGTGGAAGAAGCTCGAACCTAACAGTAGGCTGTATATGAAATGAAAAAGAACAGGTTTATTACCATATTTTCAAAGGTATAGCATATTCTACGTGACTGTATTATTATTTTCTGCTTAGTGTCGCGATCGTACGTGAGAGAATAACTAGAATTGTTCAGAACAACAAAAATTTGCTCAACATTTCATTTATGAAACCAACCCTTAACTGTTTGTTGGCCCCATGACGCAAAAAGAGGAGTGTATAAAGGTGAATGCACACTTATGCACGCCGAACGCGTCGAACGAATCGAACGAAATGAATTTTAGAATTCTGTATATGAAAACTCATGAAACCTCGCACACTTGACCGCGTCGAATCGTCCGCACCTGGAAGACGATTTCTATGCAAAATTCTAAAATTCGATCCGTTTGACTCGTTCGGCTCGGATAAGTGTGCGTTCACCATCAAGGTTCTTTTCCGTGAATCGTAGCCAATCGTGGCCGCGCGCGACAGTCGTAAGTAATCAGTCGCGCGCGGCCGATGCGACAATAGTCAAAGTATGAAAATGTATGGCGCTGTTTCTGTCGTAGACCGTGCGCGACTATCGCCTACCGTGGAAACGGCGAGGCTATACATTTTCATACTTTGACTATTGTCGCATCGGCCGCGCGCGACCGATCGCTTACGAATGACGCGCGCGGCGATCGGCCGCGATGCATGGAAATGAACCTTTAAATGTGGAACGCACTCATATATGAGCTGAAATGGATAATATGATATGTCCGTATAATAACGATGTAATTATATAATTCACCACATATCTTACTCGGATGATTTGTTTAGGGTTCCAATTTCAAATTTTGTTTTTTTTTTATTATTGTTAGATTGGCACAATTGTTTCCCATTTTGGCGCGGAGTATGAGTTGTATCTGTTATTTATATTAAATACAGCTATTTTTAGTTATATCATATTTAGTGTGTATTGTGAATTTCACAATGGACAAAAATATCGAACAAAGAGTTAGTCTTAAATTTTGCATCGCCAATGGAATTTCGTGTTCGGAGTCACTGAAAATGATACAGAAGGCCTACAGTGAATCGATTTTATCAAAAACACGTGCTTATGAGTGGTACAAAGCGTTCAAAAGCGGTCGAGATGTGATGGAAGATTTGCCTCGCTCTGCCTGATGTATCGTTTACATCTCAACGCGCAGCCACATAACTCGCTGTAACACGTCGCCTTCATCGTTGGGCCGACCACCGGTACCGAATTCCTTGTCCTCCGTGATCGGTTAGCTGTTCACGATAAACAAAATATTATCATCCTGCTCTTCTACCAATTACTTAGAGTCGACGCAATAACTGTACCCCTCTTCCATCGTATAAAATGCAGAATTTATTGGCAATTGTTTGACTGACTTCCTACCTGACAGCAAATCCCTTTGGGAATGTAATTATTAACTGGACGCCATAAGATATAATTGGCCTTTTTTTTGGGTGGTGGGGTCGGCGCATTTCTCGCACCACTCCGTCCGAGGCGACAGAGGGGCGTAAGCACGCACACCCGTAACCCACCCGTGACACGTCGCCTTCAGCGTCGGGCTGACCACCGGAGCAGTGACATGATGTCAGTGGTCGGCCCGACAAGATATAATTGGCCTAAGCGTAATGTGCGATGTAAAAGTTCTTTCTATTATGACATCCACGAATAATGTAAGGGTTAATAATATTCGCAGTTGTTACCACTAAGTAGCAAGGTCGGATAATAAGGATAAGGATAAACAATACATATTGAAAAGGTTTTTTGTAATTCCAATACAAGAACTTCAAGTTAACGTAGCATATGTACATGATCGGCTTAACTGAAGTTTTCGGTTTTCACTAAGATAGTTTTACTTAACTGTCAAAAGGGTCTGGGTTAAGAAAGGTTGTGCGGAGTCCTGCTAACTCTTTGATGAACTGTAAGTTATGTAGGTAATTGTATTTGTTTTATGCCAAGACAACAGTTTTTTTTTTGACAAATATGTATATATAAAAATAATAATAATAAATATAATATAGCCTTTGAGCCTATCATCAGCTCAATATGGGACTAACTTAAACCTCGGAGGAACATTATATAGCTCTCTAAGTTCTTTTGCTATAAAAGAAAAATGTATCATAAGATTTAGAGGAAAGACAATAAACCGCAGGGCAGCTTATGGCGCGCTGAATGTGAGTGGCGACACTACGTTCCTGAATGGCCCAGAGAGTCGGCCAGGGCCTCGTATCCGGCTCGCCTTTACTGGCTGGCTGGAGTGGAAACCGAACAATGCCCGTAGGATTCTCAACTCTGGCTTGCCTTAAACGGCTGATGAGAGAGGGGTCACCAGACCTATATGCTCGGGGGTGTAAGTGTCTATGTCAAGGGCTTGTGTCAAGGGCTTATGTTATCTACGGGGAAACTACTGCAGGTCTCCGTTTATTGGGGACTTGCGATGGTGAAACCGGTGCGGCAACGCTCGATCCTAGCTCCCTGTACTAATGTTGTCCCCTATTGCCTGTATGGCCTGCGTATCTGTGGCGATCGTTTAGGGGTTCCCATTTAGTGAATTAGCGAGTCACTGTCTGCCAAAGTTTAAGATGTATAAAAGTATTGAAGGCAGACGACAGTTTTAAATTCAATAGTTTTTAGTTAAACCAGTCCATCATACCTCCAACCCCATAAACATATATTAGATACCATCATCACGCTATAGTTTTACACCTACCATTGTCAGTTCACATGTGTTATGTGCAGACGCGGAGTGTCACCGGTAGACGTTCCATCCCTGTTTTAAGTTAAATTTCTCCAAAGACTTTGCGTGCTCTGGCTCCATAGCCCCATGTAAGCCTTTCAAAGGACCGTCTATTTTCTCTTGGAAGGTAGTACATGTACTACCTGCCTATATCCTTTAGTAGTTTTTTACTAATATTCCGTGTGATGATGGAGTAAGAATACAATTCACCACCCCCTTACTAGCCCATGGATATCGTAAAAGACTTCTTAGGGATTTATAATATGCATAATACATCTATGTAAGAGAAAAAAAACTGGAAATAGAAATCTGTACCAACCCATCTGACCAGCATGAAATAGTAAGGTCAATCTCCCTTCTAGTGTGAAGGAGGCTCGGGCCGAACAGTGGGACGTATCATCATCATCGCAGCCTACATACGTCCCACTGTTGGGCTCGTGCCTCCTCCACAATGGAAGGGAATTTGACCTACTATACCATGCTGGTCAGACATGTTGGTATAGGGTTTCATTTCAAGTTTTCCTTCTCCTGGAGACGTATAAGCTGACATTATGATGAAATGATGAAATGATGAAGAGAAAAAAACTTTAAATAGAAACTATTGTTGCGGTAGCTCGGCAGTGGGATACAGATGAGCTGTGGTGATGATGATGCTGATGATGAGTATTTTACGGCACGTGGACACGAGAGAAAGTGGTGATATGTATGTATTCTTAAACCGTTACTATACGGAAGCATAATATTAGCTAGAATAAATATTTACAAAGACATTGGACTTAGCCGTAGCTTTACATTAAATCCTATTACAATGCAAACTTGTGAGCTTTCGCAACAATGGAAGACTTGACAAAGCTGCCGAGATATACAAACATATTCAATGTTTACAATAAAGCTCACGAAGACGTGAAATCAATTCTATATTTAGTTTGTCAAAAGCTAAGTATTGTCTAGTTTTGCCAAGTGTTAAATCGATGATTGGAAACCTTAGAGGTGGAAATAGGTAGGTAGAGGATTCCAGTTCAATTACTAATCAATTCTAAATTTAGTACTATGTTATTATTTAAAAAAGTAATTATATGTAATATTAAAATAGCACATTGTATTGTCATTTATTGCACCCATACTTATAAAATTAATTTGTGGATTACACTAGATATTATCCTGCATAAAAATCAAACCAAGATAGCAAGCAAGATTAACAGTCAAGTTCTTTTCTTTAGTTTTTCACTACCGATCTATGTAACATGGAATTATTTATTATAGTGGTAGGACCACACTGTCGACAGTTATCTGTCTACAGCCGCGGACCGGTCCGTCCGGGGTAGTACCACGCTCTCGCAGAAAATCGACGTTTGAGTAGTAGCAATTTGTTACTGCGCTTCGTTCGGTGAGCGAGAGAGCCGGAAGCCCAACTTTCTGAGGGTGTTCGCGTGTGGAGTGTTTTGGTGGTGCCTTTGGTATCACCGAGCCTCAATGCACGCATTCACATTCCCTTCACTTTCTTCGCGGTAGGCAGCGGCCGTGTAAAGGTCCATGAGCGGCAGCAACACTTACCAGCAGGTGTACTGTTTGCTCGTTTGCCACTGCTTGCAATAAAAAAAATAAAAATAAAATAAAATAAACGAATTAGTTACAAGAATTAGTTTGAGTAAGTCAATAATCTTTATAATTTATTTTTACTAATGTAGATATTATTTCCATGTGATTACGGAGTAAGAATAGAAATCCCTACCCCTTTTAGTGCCCGTAGGTGTCGTAAATGTCATAAAGGGATTATAATATGCAGATAACATTTACGTAAAAGAAGGGCAACGAAATAAAACCCTATGGCAAACCGTATGACCAGTGTCAGTCAATGTCACCCCTATTGTGAACGTGGCTCGAGCCATATATGTCCCAAAATGATGATGAGAATCCTCCTTTGAACTTCAGCATAATTAATGTAATGACATTATTTTCATTACTGCCATGTCGATTCCAAACATAAATTTTACTCTTAACAATTTTGATTAAATTTGAACGGGAGGTAATCGTTAAGAATATTATTTTAGGTATAACAAGAGAATTTAAGTACAAGTTTAAAGGAAAGAATAAATTTAAATATATTAATATTTAAATTTGTTCTTTGTTTTAATAAATGTTTAGTTAGACAATCGTTCAAAGAAAAGTCATTAAGACAGTAGGTGGAGAGATATACAGTGTAATAAATATATTAATTTATGCCATTTAGAAATATTGTTTAGATTGTAGTATTAACAATTCATTCTATAGTTATTATTTTTTTTTTTATTTCACTTTTTATTGTAGACGTAGATAGTTGGAGCGAAGTTCGTTATCGCGCGTTGCGTAAGGGGGCTAGACGGGAAAAAATAAGACCGAAAGTTGTAACGACACTTTTTGCTATAGTTGTAAGCCGTGCGGCGTGCGCGTGTTTCTCTGTCTGTCTCTCTCTCTCTACCTATTAAAACCTGATTGTTTTGAGTATTCATATTTCTTACATATAATATATTATGATAATTTATATTACGTTATTACATATATATTATTTAATAATATATATAGTATGTAATAAATTACATTATACAAATAAAATAATTATAATGTATATGTATTTATTAAATAATATAATAAAATAATATAATATTAATATTATATTATTTTTTCTTATTTAATATATGAATATATAAAATATAATCTTTATACTAATAATGTAAAATTACGTAAATGTTTTTATTAATGCTTTAAAATAAAATTTTATTACAATTCCTTCACTAAATAATCGAAAGGAACTTCGTTCCATCCGGGTGTCCCTTGACACCTCTCAAATTTTTTTCTTATCATTTTAAGCATTAAAATAAAACACCGGAGGCGATACGGCAATTAGTTTTTTTTTATGAAAATTGCCACAGTTCACCATAACCCGCGTCCTAAAAACCACAAAAAAATTAAATAAAACTAAACTACTTACGTAAGTTTTGATTGCAGTCAATAATTACACACATAATAATTAAATTTAAACAAGTTTTCGTTAATTTAGTTTGATTAATTAAAAAGATCTAATTTATTATTTAATTTTTCTTCATAATTTTTTTCTCACCCATAATGGCGTATTATATTATTGTTGCGGTACAACACTCGCCACAATAGCGCGGGCCGTGCGGTCTGCGCGGTGGAGGAGACGCGTGGGAGCAGCCGCGAGCAGCGAGCGGAGCGACAACTTACTTGCGATAGGGCTTCGCCGTGAACGGACCGACCCATCTTAGTTTTATTATATCTTATTTATTTGTGTGATTCTGTTGCCTAAAGGCGAAATAAATACTAGTACCTACTTAAATACAGTCCACTCATTTAAAGTCCTACAAGACTCTTTACAATTATGATTTTTAGATCAAACGATTGTTTAAATTTGCCCTTATTGATGTTTTTTAAATCACATTGTAATTTCGCGTTATATCGAAGTTTTAACTGATTTAATTATTATATCCTTACTCTTATAGGGTTGTCACTTCTAATGAAAATTTTAATTTAATTATAATAATTAAAAAATTACCTAAACTGTGCATCAAACTCTTATGCGATGATGAGGTATTTAAAAATGATCAAGTTGTGTTGTTAAATTGTTTTTAATTTTTAAGTTTTCATTTAGTATCGTTATATAAATAAAAAAAAAATAGACTTGCAACTGATTTATGATGACTATGACCATGATCCATTCGCAGTTAGAGTATGCTGTATTTATCTGGAGACCTTTTTATGAAAAGTTTAAATATGGCATAGAAATGGTCCAATATTTTTTTTTTGTAACATGAGTTATAAATGCAGTAAAGTGGCTTATGATGGTCACAGAAAGTGTCAAATACTGCATTGTTAAGTGTGTAGAAATAATTGACCTTGGAGTCTAGAAGTAATCCTATATATGACCTTCATAATGATTCATGGTTTATGCAATAATAAATTCGATTATATGACATTAAAAACTTTTCGTAACATGCATTATACATTCGGGCCGACCACTGAAGTCAAGGAACTCTGCACCTGTGGTCGGCCCAACGACGAAGGCGACGTTCTATACGGGTAGGTTATGGGTGTGTATGCTTACGTCCCTCTGTTGCCCTGGACGAAGTGGAGCGAGGAGTGCGCCGACAAATTTCCCTACTACCTGGTCCAACTATCCTAGTGAAAGAATTGATCCATGAACGCTGTAACGCATGAGAGTCCGCCCGTGATCATGAACGCAGTAAAGAGCTCAAAACGTCGGACAATCAAAAATCAAAGGCAAACACGATATAATCCATAAAATAATTTTATTTACAATACTCGCGTAATCATCAAATGTCATTAATTGATCCATCGTTTGATTTTCTTATCAAATAAAATTTATATTTGCCGGGATATATATAAAAGTCTCATTTGCGGTACAATCAAGCTAAACTACCAACATATACAGTTTATATGTATTAGCTGAAATTAGCGGGCAAATAAAAAGTGATTGGTCCCGAACTCCCACTAAATAAGATTACTTACTAATGGATTGAATTCTTCACAATGAGAGCTAAATAATCTATTACCTGACCTTAGTCAGGTGAGTAAGAACAGGAAATTGTTTCAGGTTTTCCTTTTCATTCTACCTGCTTTCATTCCTTAGGTATTTTATAATTCCCATTATCAAACTTTTTTTTTTCGCGCTGTGGAAATGCATTTACGCACTATCCCCCGCCGGTTACAGACAGGAGAGTGGGTGTGGGACTCGCCGGCCATAAAAGTGACTAAAATATCCACTAAAACCACAGCGGCTCCTTCCACGCTTTTACGGGGTGCCGGAGAGATCGTCTGATAACATTCTATCCCCGACACCCCAACGTTTGGCCATCTGGCCACGTCCTGTCATCATTCAGGGCGGTGAGAGAAGGAGCGCATAGCGGCGTCTCCTCCTCCCTGGTCGTGTCCGGCGGTGCGAGTCAGCGGACGCAAGCGCCTCGCGACCCGCTCTGTGGCCTCCTCCCTTGTAATGACAGCCTCACAGAAGGAGGCCATCAAAGACCAACAGCTGTCGCTGCCGAGCATCTTGGAGATGATGGTCGGCAACGACAAGTCTGTTATTTCCAGTTCCATTGACAGGACGTGGCGCTGAGGCCCCCAGGCGGAGCATACTTCCAGTGTATGGCACGCATCGTCGATTAGCGCGCCTCTTCTCTTCCAATTTTGTGCAGGTACTTACAGAAGACCCCAAGTCCAGTAAGCACCTTCCCATTATTAACCTGCTGTTATCTCAGTTACTGGACATCGACTCAAATATGTCCTTTTTCTATACAAACGCGATCCCTTCTTTTCTATAAATTTTTCTTCAGTTTTCCTTTACACCTAAAGGCTTAAACATTCATATTAAAACTTTGCTTACAACCTTACTTTCGTCTCGTCTCCTTAAATGTCCGTACTAAATGTTTACAATTTGATTTGACTTTACGGTAGAAGGTAAATAAAAATTAACTCTGTAATAACGATGACATCGTGAACATTAAATAAGTTAGTGCCCTTACGGCCACGAATACTGAAAAGTTTTCGAAACTTTGGCATAATAGAAAAAAATAGAACTATACCGCAATAAAATTCATGAAGTAATTTTACTTCGTATATGTTTTGAATTTTACATAGTAGGCAACAATTTTCTGTCTATAGTCGCAGGCCGAACTATCCGGTGTAGTACCAGAGAGAGCCGAAAACCCAACTTTCTGAGGGTGTTTGCGTGTGGTGGGTTCTGGTGATGCCCTTAGTATCACTGAACCTCATTGTACGCAAACATACTCTTTTCACTTTCTTTATGGTAGGCCTATTCGATGAGAGCGAGATGCTCGGTAGCATCAGGATCTGGGACGTGCCGCCTCCTTCCGTGAGATGAACGCCTTTCGGCGACTCGGTTCGCCGACGGCGCCTCGAGCAGCGTAGATGCGAGTACCTGCGCCTGATGCCGCCCTAGCCGAGGCCGCGGGTGACTGGACCGGGGACTTTAGATCATCACCCGCAGGAAGGCTGACCGCGCGACGGTGACCTCTCGACCTCCCTGTCCCGGAACGTCAAGCGGTGAGGGTAGCCGAAAGGTTAATCCGTCGGGCCGACCACTGAGGACAAGGAACTCGGCACTGGTGGTCCGCCCAACGATGAAGGCGGCGTGGATACGGGTGGATTACGGGCCCGAGCGTTGCCTTCTCATCGCCCCGGATGGAATGGACGGCGAGTGTGCTGATCATAGCCCACCGATAAAAAAAAGAGGCCTAGTCGATGAGCGGCAGTGTCACTTACCATCAGGTGAATTGTTTACTCGTTTTTTTATCAACAGCAATAAAGAAAAAATAATTTGAGACTTAATTATTATACAGTAGCTAGGCTGGAAAGAAAAATCCTTGTAGAATGTAATCTTTGTTTGTCGATCTTACGATATGCTATTATCGGGTTTTTAACCTGAATACACTTTCCACAACACATTTTTCGCATCACAGATATCCTTGGAACCTATAAAATGCCTATAAAATGGGTGAATTTTACGTTAGATCCTAAAAGTAGAATTTTTCAGCTTCGCCGGGCAATGAAACTGGGACGTTTTATATCGTAACACATCAATTGTCAATTTCTAAGATGATATTGATAAATTGGGTCAAGTTGTAATAATCAAATTACCACATAATCAACAAATATCCATCCATTCATAAGCCATTTAACCTCCACAGAAGTAAAATTTATTACAAAACGGTAGATAATGCCACAATTTTAATCAATCAATAATTGTTGTTTTCACCCATTACAAGGTAGCAACTGAAAGTATGCTCTGGTAACATTTGTAGCTGCGGATAGTCACATTTGATTAGTTTAATAGCGAAAAGGAGTATAAATAGACAGTGTCGAATGAATAGAGAACATCCATCCGACGTCCTCGTCACGTCCACGACGAAGAGGACGACAATATCACACTCGCTCAACAAAGAGCCCACACGGCCCACGAGGCCTTAACAAATAAATATCCGCGGTTCCGCCCTCGCCGTCGAGGTGCGAAACCGCGCCGCGCAAAAGTCACGACTAAAAACGTGGGCACGCGCACTTTGCCTCCAGCGACGCCCCAAGCCGAGGTCCGTTCCCCACAGGGGGAGCCCTTGGGCGATGTCGCTTAGCATACTTTTCTCCGGGTTGAGAGCCCTCAGCGCTCACCCATAGCCCGCGTCAAGCTGTCAAAGCCATCTGCGGCCAACAGCTGTACACACAAAAAAAAAAAAAAAGAATAGAGAACATTCGCTGATTACACATACTTCGGAATCAGCAAAATCAAGGAAGGAGTATAAATAGTCGGATATTGGAAGTGCATATTAAGGTTATGCTACTAAGCGTGCATTTATAAAGATACTAGCAACCCGCCCTCGTTTCGCTTCTGTTTCAGTTCACTAATGGTAAGCTATAATATCAAGAAGTAACATAGGCTATATTTTATCCTAGTATACCTATGGGAACGGGCACTACGTGGGTAAGGCGATAGAAACCAAAGTGAGGGCAGGTTGCTAGTATCTATATGTGAAGCAAAAACTTTGTACCCCTTTTTACGAAAATTACGTGGATGTATAAAGTATAAAATTTGGCACAGTTGAAGTATATAATGAAGAGAAGTGCTTAAAACTGAAATTTCATAAAATAATGGATTAGAAATACATTAAATTCACTAAAAGAGGCATTACGCACACTACCATGCAATCGCTACACGTGCGTGTGCGCATACACACCAACGCTTATACTCATTTGTTTACGGTAAAAATCTCTGGTCGCACTAAATGTCAAATACATAATCATAATAATTATGATGATAATGTCTAACAGACACTTGTACTCATATATTAGTTATTTTGACTGCACAGATGGCGTAATGGTTAAGATAGCGACCTACAGCGCCAGTGTCGGGGGTTCGAATCCCACGCGAGACAACACTTTGTGCGATCCACAAATTGTTGTTCTGAGTCTGGATGTAATTTGTGTCCGTTAATTATATGTTTGTAAAGTCCCCCGCAATACAAGGATTATTTCCTTAGTGTTCAATGCACATTGAACATGCAACGCAGCAAACTCAAAAGTAGAGCATGTCAACATACAAGTAAAGCATGTCAACATACAAATGTGCAAAATTAGCACTGACATGATTTAAAGACACTGCGTTATACTTTACACGTACGACACACTAACACAAAATGGTATATGTGTGTATTAGCAATAAGTAGTATATAAGGTGTACATTGTGTAAAATAAATCAGATTTGAATTTATTCATCTCTCAGTTACATCCATCTCACTGTGGCCAAGACACCCTTAGCCGTCAGTTCTGATTAGTCGAGTGAGTCTGCTTGACTGGCAGTGAGAATAACCAATCCTCCACCCAACATCCATCTCACATCCACCTGTCACCTTAGGTAGCACGGTGCAGGTATCCCATCATATAGGCTAGGAACTTAAGGGCTTTAGGTACTTCAAACTATAACCTTAGGTTCTTCTGTCAAACACGGCGTTAGTCCACTAGCCCAGACTACGCCTGTACATTTGGTCCTTCGAGTAAAAGTAAAGATTTTCCTCCCTCTAGCCCCCCCGTAGGTTTGACATAACAGACATACGAATCAGTTAAGAACGGGCTGGTGTACTCAACAAAGCATCAGTTTCGGAATTGACTGAAGGACTTTTACTTACGTACTCTGTCAGAAAGCCTCTCGTTGCGGTTCGGTCACTGGCCTCCCACAAGCGGGACTCACCAGCTGATTGAGAAGTCGCACCTTCAGGGACGTGTTATAGCGAGAGCGCAGGTACGATAAGTATTGACTTAAAACATTAGTAGTAGGGAAGTTAGGGTAGGGCTATTAGGGTAGGGCTATTAGGGAAGAAGACAAAAGAAGCACTATGGACATACAAGAAATAAACACAGCCAGGAGGAAGATTATAACGAGATCAGGAGGATAATTACAAACATTAAAAAGGACTCCGTGAGCCGAAGAACACAAAAATACATTGACGAAAAAAGACAAACACTAACTACTATTTTCCAACGGGTGCAAGAGAATCACTCGAAACTGGAAAAACAAGAGATGTTATCATCTCACAAATATATCACTACAAATTACTTTGGAAATATCCAAAAACAATACAACGAGGGCTTAGCCCACCTACAAAACTATGAAGCAAGACTTCAACTTGTTCAGGCGATATATGAACCTGAAGAACAAAACACAAACGAAGAAGAAGGGAGAGGGAATCCCAAGACGTTTATACAAATGTTCAGGATATCCCAGATGTCAAAAAGGCTAATTCAGGCGAAAGAATCAGTCACTGAAAACAAACCTATATGGCATTTACAAACTACAATAAACAACTTACAAAAACGATGGCAGGATATTGAAGAAACACACATTGAATTATTATTGGAGGAGGATACATCGGGACACCTTTACTTCAAAAATAAATATTTTGAAAACACCCAAATTGAGTTCGATACTACAATGGAGATGCTGGAAGAAAAAATCCATGACAGTTCCAGCGAAAAAATAACCTTAACACAGTCGTCAGGAAAACTACCCCGTATCTCTATTCCAACTTTTACTGGGAGTTATGACTCATGGTATACTTTTCATGATTTATTCAAAAAAATTATTCATGAAGATAAAAATATTTCATTGGTAGAAAAGATGCAATATTTAAAGACAAATGTAAAAGGTGACGCAGAAAAAATTATACGTCATCTAACGATAAGTGAATCGAACTATGAAACCGCGTGGAAATTGCTTACGCAACGTTATGAAGACGAACGAATGATATCAATTAAATTCATCGATAAATTATTAGATTTACCCAAGCTAAATGTTGCGAATGCAGCGGGTTCAAGAGACATGCACGACACCATAAAAGAATGTTTGGAATCTTTAAAACATCAAGGAATTGACATTTCAACATGGGACCCTATTTTGGCTAGACTTTTGGCCAGGAAATGGGACCAACAAACTGATTCAAAATACGAGGATCAGTTACAACACCCAAACAAATTGGAATCGTTTGAAGAAATGTTACAGTTTTTAGAAAAAAGATTTAAAAGTTTAAAGTCCTACGATCAGCAAAAAATTACGTACAATCACCTGAGTAATAACTCGGTGAATCATACAATAAATAAATACCGGGGAACACTCGTACCAATAGCAGAATCATCAAAAAGTAAACATTGCTGGTACTGCAAAAGCACAGAACATAATATAAATAAATGCCCTAGTTTTAAAACCTTGAACGTGACGCAACGATATAAGGAAGTCTCAGACAAAGAAATGTGCAAACGCTGCTTAAATCATGATAAACAAATAAAATGCACGAGCGAGTTTTATACAAAATGTGAAATATGTCAACATAAAGGTCATAACACACTATTACACCGAACATTCGATTCAATTAAAAGACAACCAGAGTCTTCTGAGTATACGAAAAAGTTCACTCCTAAACCAACTATGAGTGATAAAAAACAAAACACAACGTTATCGAACTTATCAGCTACCAATTTAGAGGCAAAAAATACGGTCTTATTAGCCACAGCGCTATTACAAACCACGTCGTATGATGGAACACCACAATTATTAAGAGTATTGTGTGACCAAGGTTCAGAAGCGTCATTTTGCACGGAAGAAGTAGCACAACTGCTGTCGTATCCAAGACAAAAGGTTCGAGCCGAAATAAAAGGCATTGGAGACAACGAACCTAAGACATCGAAATATACAATTAACATAAACCTACAACCAAGGTACTCTAGTGAGTACAGACTACCTGTAACACTTATAGTACTACCGAAGCTTACAAACTCGTTACCAAGAAGTAACTTACAACAATTACAAGAGTTGGACAATGTTCTATTGGCAGACCCAACGTACAACAAAAAGGGACCTATAGACATAATTTTAGGTGCCCAAGAATATAGTAAAATACTATTACAAGGTTTTAAACGACTACAAGGCGGTATAATCGCTCAAGAAACAGAATTGGGTTGGATTTTATCCAGGTTATATCCGCAAGACACAAACGGTGGCATCAAAGTATTAAGCATGATGACTCGCACCGACGACATACAACAATTAACAAAATTTTGGGAATTAGAAGAAATTCCACGACACTATGCACTCACCAAAGATGATGAGTTGTGTGAAAATTACTATACAAATACTACAATACGAAGTTTCGACGGCACTTATACGGTACGACTGCCGTTTAAGGACGCGAACATAAAATATGGCGAGTCAAGGAAAAAAGCCGTGGCTCGACTATTACAACTAGAACGTCAGTTCGAAAAAAATGAAAATTTACGCCAACAATACAAGGAATTTATGTACGAGTACCTAAATATGGGTCATATGAGAAAAGTACCTAAACCAGAATATTACACAGGAGAGTATTATATTCCCCACCAAGCGGTAATAAAAGAAGACTCTCTTACAACAAAACTACGAGTGGTATTTGACGCTAGTAGTAAAACAAGTAGTAAAATAAGCCTTAATGAAAATTTACATAAAGGACCACGACTTCAACAAGACTTATCAAACATATTATTACGCTGGAGAACGCATAAGATTGCTTTCATGGCCGACATTATGAAAATGTACCGGTTCATAAAAATAAACCAAGAAGACTATAAATATCAAAGAATTTTATGGAGATTTTCTCCAAAAAAGGCCATTAGTGAATACGAACTAACAACGGTCACGTATGGCACAACAAGCGCGCCTTATCTGGCCGTGAGAACATTACAACAACTAGCATTAGACGAACAAGACAATTACCCTATCGCCAGTAGAGTAACGTTACAGGATTTCTATGTTGACGATATTTTGTCAGGAGAATCCCAGGAAAGCTCCGTCAAGGAATTACAAGAACAATTAATAGCAATGTTAAACAAAGGTGGTTTCCAACTACGAAAATGGTCTTCAAATAGTTCGGAATTGTTGAACAATTTAACATGCGATAAAGAAGAAAGTCGGATGCTGAAACTTCCCTTAGACGAAACAAGAAAGTCGTTGGGAATTATATGGTCTCCAGGCGAAGATAAATTCTGTTTTCAAATAACTATAACAGAAAACACAAAACCCACCAAACGGTTCATTATGTCAGAGGTGGCGAAAATATTTGATCCGTTGGGCTGGTTGGCCCCCATCATCATAACACTAAAATTACTAGTACAACAACTGTGGACGTCTGGGATGGAATGGGACCAACCAGTAAATGACATAATACGAAATAAATGGACAGAAATACAAAAACAGTTAAAAAACATAGAAAATATACAAGTACCACGATGGTGTCACACGATAGACAGGACAAAGTTTGAGCTGTATGGATTCTGCGACGCCTCAGAAAAAGCATACGGGGCTGTCGTCTATAGCAGAGTAATGGTGAATAACAGTTACTACATAACATTGCTCCAAGCTAAGTCAAAAGTTGCACCGAAAAAACAAAAAACAACATTACCGCGTCTTGAGCTATGCGCCGCAGTATTATTGGCTAATTTAATAGAAAAAATAAAAAAAGCTCTAAACGGTGATAACAATACCGTGATTTCATGCTGGACGGATTCTATGATCACGTTGGGATGGATAAAAGGAGATCCTGGGCGATGGCATACGTTCGTGGCCAACAGAGTGTCAGAAATTAACAGCATAATACCTAACGCTCAATGGAATCATGTCATATCGTCTGAAAACCCAGCGGACATTATATCAAGAGGATTGGAGCCAGAAAAATTAATAAACTGTTCCTTATGGTGGAACGGCCCACCATGGTTACAGACGAGTGATATACCTATTACAACAACAGCACCACAGCCAAATGAAGAAGCCAAGTACTGTTTATCAACAACAATTAATACTACGAATGAAAAGTATGACATCTGGAGTCGATTTTCTAACTACAATAAAATGATAAGAACATTAGCGTATTGCTACAGATTTATCAGCAAGCGCAAAAAGCACGAACCATTATCCTGTACGGAACTAGAAGAAACAGAGAAACGAATTCTATGCATATTGCAACAAGAAGAATTTTACGATGAAAAAGAAATTATTCGAAAGAAAAAATCACTGCAGAAAAACAGTAAATTATCCACACTAGATCCATTTATTGATAACGATGGATTATTACGAGTTGGAGGTCGAATAGAAAACGCTGACTTGCCATATAATCAAAAACATCCTATACTATTACCACGCCGACATCATATAACGTCATTAATAATACAAAACGCACACATGAAAACATTACATGGAGGAAATAAACTAACTACAGCTGTCCTACGACAAAAATACTGGATTATAGGTGGAAAACAAGTTGTCAAAGGTATACTAAAAAAGTGCGTCAAATGCGCGAGATACAGGTCCGAAACAAATGTACAGAAAATGGGGATACTTCCAAAAGCAAGAGTCACGCAATCATATCCATTTAGTCACACTGGAGTGGATTATGCGGGACCAATACAAACAAGAACAATGAAAGGAAGAGGTCACAAGTCCTACAAATCATATATTGCTGTATTTGTATGCTTAGCAACAAAAGCAATTCATCTAGAATTAGTGGGAGATTTGACAACTGAAACATTTATTGCGGCACTGCGGAGGTTCATGGCCAGACGAGGACACGTGTCACATATGTATAGTGACAATGGCACGAACTTCGTAGGCGCAGCGAAATTTTTGGAACAAGAATTATTGCAAATAACACAGTCACCTGGATTCCAAAATACGATGACCAGTATAGGTACTCAGTGGCATTTTAATCCGCCAGCAACCCCCCATTTTGGTGGGATTTGGGAGAGCAGCGTAAAATCAGTAAAGTACCATTTACGTCGAGTAATTGGAGAATCGACATTAACGTACGAAGAAATGATAACATTTTTACATCAAATTGAAGCTTGCCTAAACTCGAGGCCGTTATGTGCACAAAGCGAAGACATCAATGATAATACAATACTAACGCCTAGTCACTTTTTAATTGGTCGGGAAGCAGTTGGAATCCCAGATCCGTTATCAAACATAAATACTGATTTAATAAATAGATGGAAACAAATTCAAAGAATGAAGAAAGATTTCTGGAAAGCCTGGTCATCTGATTATTTACATCAACTTCAACAAAGATACAAGTGGAAAGAAACTCAAGAAAATATCAAAATTGGAACCATAGTACTAATAAAAGATGAAAACATAAGTCCAAGTAAGTGGCCCTTGGCAAAAGTGGAAAGCGTTCACCCAGGAAGCGACGGGGTGATAAGAGTAGTGACACTCAAAAAATCGACAGGTTTATGTCAAAAACGATCAATACATACATTAATTCCTTTACCCGTATATCAGGAAGAATTAATGACTAACACGAATACATTAAGAAAAAATACCGAAACGCCTGTGAATAGTAACATAGCAAATAACATAAATAAAAAGTTTAAGACACTTAAGTCAGGCGTGTTACTCTATACTACATTATTATTATGTATCGGACAAGTAACAAGTACATCAATGTTTACTATGAAACAATTAAATCCAGGCCTATATGTAGAACAAATAGGTACTTCAACAATAAACAGAGGGAGTTTTAGAATAGAAACTAATTACGAAAGGAGTGATTTGGAACTGAATTTAAATAATACAATAAAAATAACTAATCAGTTTCAAAAGTTATGCACTGACACGCAACAGTATACAAAAGACACCCATTGTGCAGAATTTTATTATCATTTGAACGAAGAGAAAGCACGATTTGAGAAGATAAAGGATTACCTTACTGGGATAAAGATTTCTAGAAGGAGACGTGGATTATTAGGACAAATGTTAACATACGTGTTCGGAGTAAACGATGAAGTATACAGAAGTATTGACTCATTGAGTAGCAATCAACAAGAACTTATAAACGCCGCCAATCATCAAACAAACATAATGATATCTACAGTATCCGCTGTAAACCAAACCGAGGAGCGGATTAAGAAAAAGTTAGAGAATTTTGAAAAGAAGTTAAATGAAGCTATAGCATTCATGTACGATAACGACGTATGGTATAAGATGGTAGACGCTAACAATGTGAAAATACAAGTAATACAAACGTATCAATTAGCGAGCAATTACATAACAGAGATTATTCACTATTACAACGGGTTACTTGAGATATACCTAAATAACGCATCGATATACACGATTTTGAGTCCTAAATACGCTAATGATATAATACAAACAACCAATCAAAAGTTACCTGGAAACTTAAGGATAATTCAGGATCAATTAATACAGACTAACATGGAAATAAATGCAACACATATAAACGTATTTGCGTACTATCCTATTCATGACATAAGAAAATATACACTAATACACATAACGGCGATTCCTCAAAAGTTGACCGGGAGTTCTTTTGAATGCTTGTCAATCCCAAGAGCATTCATAGGCTTCGACTATAACAATGAACGATACTTTGAATTAAGTAAAGACGAGTTCAAAGATTGTTTACACAAAAAATCGGAGTTTGTTTGCTATCCCGTGGCTGTTAAGAACATGCAATTGAACAAGAATTGCATTGTTGACCAGCTATTCAGCAACAATAATAACACTAAATCACAATGCACATCAAGAAGATACAACATTCAATCTACAATTCTATGGAAACAACTTTACATGCAGAATACGTGGATGTTTATCACTACAAAAACACAATCAGCTTCGATAATATGTGATGGACAAAGACAAGAAATTAACCTAGAGGATATAGGAGTACTACACATTTCAGAAAGCTGTGTAGTAAAGACGTTGAACAACATTCTTGCAGCTAAACGAATAACAACAACAACTGTGCAAGCATCATATTTTAAAAGGAGTAATTTTACTCTAGACACACAAGTAGTCCAATCAGAGATACCAGACATACCGAAGGAGGAAGTATTAGATAGCTCCACCAGTATATTTGACCACTTAGCCGCTTCAGAAGCAAAGCTAAAAACAAGATTAGATAACACAATATGGAGGCGAATAGAGTCCCATTCCTATGTGGTTAGCACCGTGACATCTCTTTCTTTAATAGTATTAGCTTGTCTTTTAATTTATTTCAGACCACTCAAACAATGTCGAGATAGACTTACGAGAAGACAAAACAAGGAGACAACTACAACACAAGCCACAGAGACAGACAAACAGCGGGCAGCTCCACCACAACCACGGCCACGGTATGGGAAACCTCGTCCCCAGACTACAGTCCAAACACTACAAGCGACGGAAGGACACATTGGACCATATGAGGTTATCGAATTATACGACTTGCAGTCGTGTTCCTGAGAGACCCCAGAATGTTCAATGCACATTGAACATGCAACGCAGCAAACTCAAAAGTAGAGCATGTCAACATACAAGTAAAGCATGTCAACATACAAATGTGCAAAATTAGCACTGACATGATTTAAAGACACTGCGTTATACTTTACACGTACGACACACTAACACAAAATGGTATATGTGTGTATTAGCAATAAGTAGTATATAAGGTGTACATTGTGTAAAATAAATCAGATTTGAATTTATTCATCTCTCAGTTACATCCATCTCACTGTGGCCAAGACACCCTTAGCCGTCAGTTCTGATTAGTCGAGTGAGTCTGCTTGACTGGCAGTGAGAATAACCAATCCTCCACCCAACATCCATCTCACATCCACCTGTCACCTTAGGTAGCACGGTGCAGGTATCCCATCATATAGGCTAGGAACTTAAGGGCTTTAGGTACTTCAAACTATAACCTTAGGTTCTTCTGTCAAACACGGCGTTAGTCCACTAGCCCAGACTACGCCTGTACACTTAGTGCAGGGTGTTGTCTTAAATAAATAAAAAACAAAATTAGTGAAATACAGATTGCTCTATATACAATTATGCATAAATAAAATTAAAAGCTAATTGTGTAGCAGAAAAAAATATAATTAAATGAATTATGGCCGAATTTCGACCACTCGGCGTTCACTAGTCCATATAAAAGTTCTAACTCGGAAATGGGACATTCATTATCATCCAGCCTTTCACCGTACATTGCTTGATGTTGACATTCCTTATACTCGTATGACAGAATAATATCGGGTGACGTGACCGGGGATTAGTCCGTCACCCACCGAGAGGCCGACCGCGTGAGGAAAGACCGACGTCCTCCACGAGGGGGGGACGTCGGTCGATGGGAGGGTACCCCGCGTAGGGGGTATTCCGTCGGGCCGACCACTGACGACAAGTAAACCTGCTCCGGTGGTCGGCCCAACGACGAAGGCGAGGTGGTTTTCGGGTGGGTTGCGGGAGTTGCGTGCTTAAGCCCCTCTGTCGCCCCGGAGGGAGTGGTGCGGAGGCGCGCCGACCGCAGCCCACCCACAAAAAAAAAAAAAAAGAAATGACAGAATAATACTGTAATAACTACACTTATCAAGCGGATTACCGATCACAGTGAAATGTTATTCATTTCCCAATAGTTAACTGCCCGTTCCCCTGGTGAACCTTTAGGCAATTTCGACGCTTTCCACGCAAACAAGGAATGGCGACAATTGTATTCTTATCCTGTCGTCGTATAGGGAATAGAACATTACATAATGTTTACAATAACAAGAAATTCAAATGTCCGTATAAGAATTTTAAATTGGTTCTCACAATATCCCGAAAATTGTTTTCCCATCCCTTTTTATGGCGTCTGGACGAAAAAAAAATGTTTTTATTTACATAAATGAATGTTTGTTCCAACATTTTCTTTTCCTTTGGATTCTTAAAACTGTTTGCATTTATTTTAGTAATACGATTGTAGTGTTACAATTTTAAGTTGTTTGTTATCGTCAGGATCAGTTTTAAGATGCAGGTGGCTGAGCGTAGCAGGAAGGCACGCGGCCAAAAGCGGAGAGCGGCGGCCAAGAGTGCCGCTGTGGCCGCCGCTCCCCAGGCGGGAGCCGGCGGAAAGGAGAAAAGGTCGCGTAGGGGCCTCAAGTCGCCGAAGACGGCTGCGATGGTAATCACCGTACTGCCTGAGGCGGCTGAGAGGGGCCTAAACTATGAGGCCGTCCTAAGATGCGTCCGGCGGGAGCTGGACGTCTCCGACATCGGGGGCGTCGAGGCGAGGACCCGCAAGGCCCGGACAGGGGCTCGAATACTCGAGTTCCCTGGGGCCGAGGGCGCAAAGACGGCCGATAGTTTGGCCACGATGCTGAGGGGGCTGTTCGGGCCGGAGGATGGAGTCCGAATCGCCAGGCCCGTCAAGTGCGCAGATATGCGCCTCACGGGTCTGGACAACTCCGTGACGTTGGAGGACATCCGGGAGGCCATTATGGCGTGTACCGGGTGTGCCTCGGACACCGTCCGGATTGGCACCAACCGCCCTGGTCCGGGCGGCGTCGGTGCTGTCTGGGTGCAGTGCCCAGTGGAGTCGGTCAAGCAATTGGCCGACTCAGGCAGGCTCCTCGTGGGCTGGAGTTCGGCGCGGGTAACCGTGCTGGAGCCCCGGCCCGCGAGGTGTTATAAGTGCATGGCGGTCGGGCATACCCGACCGACATGCAGGAACTGCTTTGACTGCGGCGGGCTATGTTTCCGTTGCGGTCAAACTGGTCACCAGGCGGCATCGTGCTCTGCGGTGCCCCACTGCCCCGCGTGTGCGGCGGGCAATAAGCCTGCCAAGCACCGCATGGGCTCTGGGGACTGCAGACCCCCGGCATCGGCCCCAAAAGGGCGGGGCGGCCCATCGACCGGGCCAGTCCCCGCTCCGAGCACGGCCCGATCGCCCCTTAGCGCGGAGGAGGTGACGATGGATACGGACCGTTAATGGACCCCGTATCCATTCGTCTCCTCCAGGCCAATCTCAACCACTCCGCCGGTGCGCAGGACGTGTTCCTGCAAGCCATGGCGGAGTGGTTGATAGGAGTAGCCGTAGTCGCGGAGCCGCACGTGGTGCCCGACCGGATTAACTGGTTGGGTAGCACCGATGGCACCGTGGCAATCGTCGCCTCCACGTCGTGGCCTTCGTCGTCTCTGACCCTTAGGGACAGGGGCGTCGGATAAGTCGCGGCGGACTGGGGGGAGATTACGCTCTTCGGAGTTTATCTCTCCCCTAACTGGAGTGTGACTGATTTCGAGGCCTTCCTTACCATCATGGAGGCCTCGTTACGGCGACTGGCATCGCGCCAGGTCTTCGTCCTGGGGGACTTTAACGCCAAGTCCGTGGCGTGGGGGTCCCCTAGGACGGATGACCGAGGACGGGCGATCGAGGAGTGGGCGGCGGCACTGGGCCTCTGTTTGCTGAACAGGGGCTCGGTGCATACGTGCGTGCGACAACGGGGCGGGTCGATAGTGGACCTTTCGTTCGCTAGCCCCGAGGTCGCCGCACGCGTGGGGAGCTGGCGCGTCGTGGAGGAGGTGGAGACCTTGTCGGACCACCGGTATATCCGGATGGAGGTCTCCCCTGCAATCCCGACGCCCAGCAGGGGTCACGGGGCGGATGGGCGTCCTGCGTTCCCGCGATGGGCTGTGGGTCGCTTAGACCGGGACCAGCTGGCGGAGACAGCCATCGTATACTCGTGGCTGTCCTCTGCCCACCAGTCGGACGGGGTGGACGCCGAGGCTGGCCGAATCCGCAGTGCGTTGACGCAGATCTGCGATGCGGCCATGCCCCGGGTACGGCGTCTGCCCCCGAGGAGGGGTGTCCACTGGTGGTCCCGGGAGCTGGCGGATCTCCGGGCCGCGTGTATCCGCGCCCGGAGGGCCTACACCCGCAGCCGGCGGCGCCATCGCAACGCGGAGCGGGAGGCCGTGCTTTACGAGGGCTACCGCAATGCGCGGTCGGCCTTCAGGCTGGCCGTCCGCTCCGCCAAGGACGTCAGTCGGCAGGAGATGCTGGACGGTCTGGACCGTGACCCCTGGGGACGCCCCTATCGCGCGGTGCTGAATAGGCTACGCGCGCAGGGCCCTCCCCTCACCGAGACTCTCCAGCCCGGCCTTCTCACCCGGGTCATCGAGGACCTGTTCCCGCGGCGGGCGGAACACACGCCCCCGGTCATGGCTTCGCCAGACAATGACCGGGAGGCCGACGACGACAGTGTTCCGCCCATCACGGAACCCGAGATGGGGGTGGCGGTGACGCGCATGCGCGCAAAGTCTACCGCCCCCGGGCCCGACGGTGTTCCTAACCGCGTGCTGGCCCTGGTCCTCGAACACCTGGGACCCCGCCTCAGGGAGCTGTTCGACGCGTGTTTAGCGTCCGGACGGTTCCCTGGGTGCTGGAAGGAGGGAAGGCTGGTGCTCCTGCCGAAGCCGGGACGGTCTCCGGAGTCGCCTTCGGCCTACAGGCCTATCGTGCTGCTCGATGACACGGGCAAGCTACTGGAGAGGGTGGTAGCTGCCCGCATCGAGCGGCACCTCGTCGGCACGGGGCCCGATCTGTCGGACGCCCAGTTTGGGTTTAGGAGGGATCGTTCGACGATCGCGGCTCTGTTGCGCCTGAGGGCCGTGGCGACTGAGGCCGTCACCGGCGGGGGAGTGCTGTTGGTGGTGTCCCTAGAGATCGCCAACGCATTCAATAGTCTGCCATTCAGCTGCATCAGGGAGGTGCTCCGGTATCACGCGGTGCCAGTTTACCTGAGGGGGCTAGTGGCAGACTATTTGGAGGGGCGCAGCGTCCTCTGCACCGACCGAGCAGGGGACGTTGTGCAGACGCCCATGACGTGCGGTGTCCCACAGGGGTCGGTCCTCGGACCCACCCTGTGGAACATCGGCTACGACTGGGCGTTGAGGGGGAGCCTCCCGCCCGGGCTAGGCGTGATTTGTTACGCCGACGACACGCTCGTCACAGCCCGCGGTGGGACGCTAGAAGAGGCGGTAAGCCTGGCGACCTCGGGTACCGAGGAGGTCGTCAGACGGATCGAGGCGCTGGGGTTGAGGGTCGCCCTGGACAAGACGGAGGCCCTCTTGTTCCATGGGCGCACTATGAGCCCTCCCATCGGCGTCTCGATCACCGTCCACTCGGTCGACATCAGCATCCGGGCCCATATGAGGTACTTGGGCCTGGTGCTCGACGGGCGATGGTGGTTCCGGGAGCATTTCCGCAAGCTCGCTCCGCGGCTCGTCGGCGCGGCGTCCGCCCTATCGTGGCTTATGCCGAACGTGGGCGGACCGAGGGCTGCGTGCCGACGGCTGTACGCGGGGGTCATCCGGTCGATGGCCCTGTACGGCGCACCGGTGTGGGCGGGGTCCATGACCGCCCGACTTAGGGCCCTTCTGTGGCGACCACAGAGGGTCACGGCGGTCAGGGCCATCCGCGGATACCGCACGGTGGCGACGGAGGAAGCGTGCCTATTGGCCGGGACTCCCCCGTGGGACCTGGAGGCGGAGATGCTCGCCGGACTATATCGGCGGGTGACGGGGGTGCGAGCGGAGGGCGGTGTTGTCTCGTTAAGGGATCTCACCGCCTGGCGCGTCGACGCCCGCCGAGACGTCATCGCCCGTTGGGCAGTCCGGCTGGAGAGGCCTCGGTTCGGGGTGCGAACCGTGGAGGCCTTCCGGCCGGTCCTGATGCAGTGGTTGGAGAGGCGGCACGGGGTGCTCTCCTTCCAACTGGTGCAGGTTTTGACGGGGCATGGGTGCTTCGCCAAATACCTGCACAAGGTCGTTAGGAGGGAGAGTACACCGTCCTGCCACCACTGCGATTGCGACGAGGACACGGCGCGCCATACGCTCGAGGCCTGCGGGGCTTGGGCAGTGCAGCGCTGTGATCTTGTCGCAATCATCGGTACGGACCTGACGCTGCCGGCTATCGCTAGGGCGATGGTCGACAGCGTCGGGAATTGGGACGCGGTCGCAGCCTTCTGCGAGACAGTGATCTCGCGGAAGGAGGCGGCGGATCGCCTGCGTGAGGAGCGCAGCCTCGATAAGGAGATCCGCCGCCGGCGACTGGGGCGGCGCAGGCGGAACTATCTGCGCCTCATACCGCCCTAGCCGAGGCCGCGGGTGACGTGACCGGGGATTAGTCCGTCACCCGCCGAGAGGCCGACCGCGTGAGGAAAGACCGACGTCCTACCCGAGGGGGGGACGTCGGTCGATGGGAGGGTACCCCAATAGGGGGTATTCCGTCGGGCTGACCACTGACGACAAGTTAACGCTGCTCCAGTGGTCGGCCCAACGACGAAGGCGACGTGGTTTTTGGGTGGGTCGCGGGAGTTGCGTGCTTAAGCCCCTCTGACGCCCCGGACGGAGTGGTGCGGAGGCGCGCCGACCGCGACCCACCTAAAAAAAAAAAAAAAAAAAAAAGGATCAGTTTTAAGATAGATAAATATTCTATATTGCTTTATTTTATTCGCTACTAGCAACCCACCCTCGCTTCGGTTTCAGTCGTCATGTGTACCCTGATATTATATCTTTCCATTGGTGAAGTAATTTTTAAAGTGAAACTTCTTTAGAATCATTGTGATTTCAAACCGGATGCAACGGAAAAAACGACAGGTAAGAGACACAAATACAAAAATGTGTAGGATGAAGCCGGCGAGACAATGAGATGAAGGATGAAGGCTGAAGGATGGAGGATGGAGGATGGAGGATGGAGGATGTAGGATGGAGGATGTAGGATGGAGGATGGAGGATGAAGGATGAAGGATGAAGGATGAAGGATGGAGGATGGAAGATGGAGGATGAAGGATGAAGGATGAAGGATGGAGGATGGAGGATGAAGGTTGAAGGATAAAAGATAAAGGATAAAGGAATTTCCATTCTGGTATGCGTACTTAGTACACACACCCTTTTTTTATTTTTTAGCATGAAAGCGTAACAAACAAACAAGCTTACTTTCGCATCTATACCAATAAATAAAATTGGAGTGTCTGTTTGTAATGTCAAAATAATAGGCTTTTCTTATGCTCACACGGTTATATGCACGACACCGTGGGAATACCGGGATAAAATATAGCCTTTGTTACTCCCTGATATTATAGCTTTACATTGGTGAAAGAATTTTTGAAATTGATTCGGTGGTTTAAGCGTGAAAGCGTAACCAACAAACAAACTTATTTCGCATTTATAATATTAAGTAAGGATACTAATTCTTGTTTCTTATCGTGTATGGTCATTGAACATATTTGGTCGGTTGCAATGTATTTTGAATCTGTTAGAATTATTTGATCCCAGGTAAGCTTATATTCAGCTATATCTAAAACACTTTGGGGAGCGTATTTATAATAAGCTACTTTTGAGGATGCCGTATCCAAAGGCTAAAAACGATACCCTATTACTAAGACTTCGCTGTCTGTCCGTTGTCACCAGGCTGTATCTCAAGAACCGCAATAGCTAGACAGTTGATTTTTTTACAAATTGAGGGAAATTGATCTACCATAATGAACGGTATACGGGTTGGTATAGAGTTTTATTTCAAGTTTACCTTTTATTATATGATTGTTATCTGCATATCCCTTAGTCGTCCTGTACGACATCCACGGGCAAGATAGGAAGAGTCAAACTGTATTATTTTTCCGTCCCCGCACGGTACTAGTACCTACGGATTTAAAAAGAAACGAACACCCGCCTAGCCGTTCATATATTCATGTATGTGATTATTTTAACATTATGTCAGTATACATTCTCGAAGGCTTCTTTTTAGTTAAGTGACAGCTGTCGACAATTGTCGCCCTGCGACGCTTATAAATGACAAATAAAAGACTTTTATAAAGAAATATACGAGCATAAAATCAAGATCAGTTTGTTATAAAATAATATACAGGGTAATAATACTTCCATTTTTTAACTTGGATTTGGAATCATGATTGAAATATAATTTATGTAACTGACCATATAATTTTTGGATCCCTTCTAAGAACTCACTGTAAGATGAAATGACAAATATATCATCGGCCTTTTTTTAAAGACAACTCTGCACTAAGAAAATAATCTCTGTGTCGCGAGGGACTTTACAAATATAATTAACGGACACAAATTACATCCATACTCAGAACAACAACGTGTGAATCATATAAAGTGTTGTCCTGCATGGGATTCGGACCCATGATATTGGCACGGTAAATCGGTATTTAATACTACCCCATATGTACAATCTTTAATAAATCCCTTAGTCCTCTTTTACGACACCCACAGGTAAGAGAGGGGTTGGTGAATTGTATTCTTATTCCGTCACCACACGGAAACTTAGTAGTTTCATCATCATCATCATCTCAGCCCATATACGTCCCACTGTTGGGCTCGGGCCTCCTACACTATAGGAGGGAAATTGACCTGCTATACCACTCTGGTCAGACGTGTTGACATAGGGTTTTGTTTCCAGTTTTCCTTCTCTTGCATAGATGTTGTATGCATATTATAATTCCTTAGTCGTCTCTTACAACACCCACGGGTAAGAGAGAGGGTAGTGAATTGTATTCTTACTCTGTCACCACACGACAATAGTCGTTTATGTAGTTAAAAATATTTAAGCAAAGACATTGAAACATTAAAATGTTCATTCATCAACCTTACAATCACCGGTATAGGGTTGTAAAACACTGCGAGCTCTCTAATTCATTAATACCGCACTTTCGTCGCGATAATTACATAAATTTCCACCAACATCATTCCGTTTTGTGCTTCGTTTAAAATGAATGTGTACTTGTCAATAAATAGCAGATAGATTTTGAGGATATATTTAATTTTAAAAGCTTTGAGTCTTTTTCCGGTCGTAATTTGCCTATGCTTCTTGTATTGCAAAGGTCCACGATGGACAGTAGCCACTTACCTTCAGAATACTATTTATTCGTCGGCCACTAAAAATTAATAAAACATAATCATCATCTTTATCATCGCAGCCCACATACGTCCCACTATTGGGCTCGGGCCTCATCCACCCCAGAATCTGACCTACTATACCATGCTGGTCAGAGATAGCATGGGCTGACCACTGGCGACAAGTCACCTTGCTCCGGTGGTCGGTCAAACGATGAAGGCGACGTGTCATGGGTGGGTTACGGTTGTGCGTGCTTACGCTCCTCTGTCACCCTGGATGGAGTGGAGCGAGCAGTACGCCGACCGTAACCCACCCCAAAAACAAGGGTTTATTCGTCGGCCACTAAAAATTTATAAAACATAATCATCATCTTCATCATCGCAGCCCACATACGTACCCACTGTTTTATTTGGGCCTCATCCACAACGGGAGGGAACTTGATCTACTATACCATGCTGGTCAGACATGTCGATATGGGGTTTCATTCCAAGTTTTTCTTCTCTTACACAGATATTATGTGCATATTATATCCCTTAGTCGTCTTTTACGACATCCACGGGCAAGATAGGGAATGATGAATTGTATTCTTACTCCATCACCACACAGAAAACGGCAATTAAAACATAAGTATTTTAAAAAACTAAGAAACACACTTCTGTTGATATTCCAACAAAAATTTGCGATGCAGAAGATAGGAATAGCTACATTTATTGAATCACGCCGAAATCTCAGCCACGAATATAAAAAATTATCACTGATCCTATAAGGATAAGGAAACAAACTAATAGGTCGTCAAAGTGTTGTTACATATAGGCTGAATAAACTTTTAATAAAATATCTTTGGCTGTATCTTTGCTGGTTTTGATACCATTAAAAAGGTTATGTTTAAAAAAAATCAATTTAGTACAATGTTGTTTCCCGCTGGTATTCATTTGTTTTTATTTCTGACAAAATGAGTGAATTTAATGAAAAAATTCGACACATTATTTAAATTTATTACAAAAAAAGGATGGAGGACCTAATGCAGTCAGTAAGAGTAGCATAAAGTTACTTGTCGCGTGTTTTTAATCAGAAAATCCAAAATTGATACAGCAACGAGTTCATGGCAGACAGTCATAAAACAAAATAGTACACATAATTAAATGTAATTTAACTTTGAAAAAAAAAATATAGAATGCAAAGCAACTTTTTCCCAACCTATTATTTAAGTTATTGTATTATCATCCCTTAATAAATATGCAGTTTAAAATTAATCCAAGGTTTTGAAGGGAGTGAAGATCAAATGAATAGATTAAAAAAATCAACCATTCCATTACATAGAAACTAAGTTAATACAAGTGCGTTATAATAACTCAAGTGGATCAACAGGACAAGAATGAATCTTTTTTAGATTTAATGCTAGGAATTTTATAATATGGTATTGAGTTAACTGGCCGTGGGTGTTGTATAAGATGACTAAGGGATATGCAGATAACATCTATGCAAGAGGACAAAAACTCGAAATAAAACCCTATGCTAACACGCTTGTCGAGCCGACCACTGACAACAAGTCACTCTGCTCCGGTGGTCGGCCCAACAACGAGGTGACGTGGGTACGGGTGGGTTATGGGCCCGCGCGCCGTCCTTTCATCGCCCCAGGCGGAATGGACCGCGCGTGCGATTACCATAGCCCACCCATAAAAAAAAAATGCTAACACGCTTGACCAGCGTGGTATAGTAGGTTAATTTCTCTCCCATTTTTGAGGAGGCTCGAGCCCAGCAGTGGAACGTATATGAGCCGCTAACCGTGAGGAGGAGTTAAAAGTATCATTTATCATTAATGAATAGTTTTTGAAGTTAAATTGCTGCACTGCTGAATGCACAGATTGTGTAGTGGTTAAGATACCGACCTACCGTGCCAGTGTTGTGGGTTTGAATCCCATGCAGGACAACACTTTATATGATCCACACATTGTTGTTTTGAGTTTGGATGTTATTCAGGTCCGTTAATTATATGTTTGTAAAGTCCCCCGCAATACAAGGATTATTTCCTTAGTGCAGGCTGTTGTCTTTTTTAAATTAAAAGAAAAAATTGGTTCGAGGAGGGGCTTTCATGTTTCAAGTCATCATCATCATCGCAGGCCACATATGTCCCACTCTTGGACTCGGGCCTCCACCACAATGTGAGGGAATTTGACCTACTATACCATGCTGGTCAAACATATTGGTATAGGGTTTCATTTCGAGTTTTTCTTCTCTTGCACAGATGTTATGTGCATATTATATCCCATCGTCGCTTTTACGACATCCACGGGCAAGATAGGGAGTGGTGAATTGTATTCTTACTCCGTCACCACACGGTAAAATGTTTCAAGTCAATCATCAAGGCAAAAACAAGTCTTTCGTCTGGTATCTCACTGTCTGGTACCTAGTGTTAGGAGCCGTTAAAATAATTATAACTATTTGTGTTGAAATAAAATACATATATTAAACAGACTAGTTTTTAACTTCCATACTGACCTTTAAAACTCTCCTATACTTGCACAACGTAACGGCTAACAACGGCAAACACATTCAACGAAGACAGCACTCTACAAAGCCGAAATTAACCGATTGCCCTTTTCGAAAGACCGATGTGCAATATATTTTGCCAGGTACTCTATGTACGTTCAAACACTCCACGATTACAATTTATGTGCCATTATTAAATCAGAGTTTGCTATAAATGTTACACAGCACGGAAATAGGAGTGTTAAAAACGTACTGCGTATATATCTGAGGTAAACCTATATTTGAGTAGCGTGAATATATCCTTAGTGTTGCCATTACAAAAAAATAAATGTGTGTGCGCTACTGGGCTCGAGCCTCCTTCACAAACGAGAGATATTAACCTACAATATCATGCTGGTCAGACGAGACGGTAGAGGGTTTTATTTTGATTTATCCTGCTTTTTCACGTCTATTATATGCATATTATACCCCTTAGTCGTCCTTTATGACATCCATGGGCAAGATAGAGAGTGAATAATTATATTCTTCGTCTGTCGCCACATGAAAAAGATTTAGCCATTATCGAAAATTAATTGAATTATGAATTTGTTAAAATTCTGAGAACGTTATTTATCATAAAATATGATACTGTAATCCAATTAATTTGAGCTTATGTAAGGGTAAGAACGAAGATGTATGATACAATAGTATAAGTATATGCTTTAGAAGAAATATATAAAACAATCGTGCGGTGACGGAGTAAGAATACCATTCACCATTCCGTATCTTGGCCGTGGATGTCTTAAAAGACGACTAAGAGATATAATGCGCGTATAATATCTATGCAAGAGAAGGAAAATTCGAAACAAAACCCTATAATAACCTATTTGACCAGCACGGCATAGTAAGATCAATTGCCCTCCTATTATGGAGGAGGCTCGAGCCCAGCAGTGGGACATATGCGAGTATCAGCCGAGATGAGATATTTTTTTTATATTTTTGACACTCTTTTTTGCCTTCCTATGTATGTTAGTATGTGCCTATGTAATGGAAACTTTGAACATGATCTTGAACCTCTACAAAACTTCGGATAGATTCAAAATTTAGCATACTTATCGAGGACCAAAAAAAAATTCAATATTATAAATATGAATACTATTTTTGGTGGTTTAGTGGTGTGAATGGTGAATAATATTTTTCCTTCGTCACCACACTTATAATATATTTAATAACTGGTTGACCGAGCTTTGCTCGGTATAATTTCTTTTTTAAGTAAATGGTATTTTAAACGAACATATTTAGGATATATATTAATAAAACCTAAAAATTATGAAATAATTTAAAAAATATTAACAATTACAAAAACAGACTAATAAAAACACTGAGATCCGATCTCAGGCTCTTTGAATGCAACTGGACAACTTCCCAACTGAGCTATGAACACTCTTGACGGCGACGGCTAAATTTAAATTCCTATTCTAATGACAAAATAATATTTTCTATAAATAAAACCTAGCTAGATCAATTTTTTGTCCCGAAACCTCTAGTATGCTAAATTTCATGTATAGACCAAATCCTTTAAAAGTTTGAATGGAAGGTAACTTAAACCTATATTCTAAGATGAAATATACATAACAATAGTCAACTAAACTTACGTCGACCAATTCACAAGCGCAACCTTTATAGTAGAAACTAAATGGATCACTTAATGTAATTTGTATGTACAATATGTACTGGGTGTAAAAGCTTTATTGCTGGTTGCTTCTAGCCACAGTCCATAAAAGCCACTTACAGTTCGACTTAGAATATCTCAGAGTTCACAAATTATCTGTATTTATTACGAGTATTTTCTCTATATGGTGACGAAGGCTGAATATAGTACTTAGTTTCCGTGGGAGATCGTAAAAAACTACTAAGGAACTCCATAAATTTTTATACTTAGTGATTTCTAGTGTCACGTGTTTGAGGCAGATTATTTTATAAGTTTTCCCAGACTGTGTTCAAGGAACGGTATGATGGCGAGCTCTACTGTGACGGCGATGGGATCCGGTAAGTTATGGGGCCGCATGCTAGGATTGAACGGACTATGTCTAAACCATAAGCCTAACACAGAAAAAGGAGAGTGATGACAATTATTTATCCATCTCCTTTTATGAATAGAAGTTCTCTATGGTGATGGTGTAAGAATACAATTGCCCACCCCCTCTCATGCCCTTGGCTATCATACAAGAAGATTAAGGAATGTAAAATGCAGTTAACATCGACCTAAGACAAGGAAAACTTGAAATAAAATTTTACGCCAATACATTTCATAAACATACATAGTATATATTATTATATAGTCAAGTCTCAAAATCAAGTCAAATTCTCTCCCTCTAAACAGGCGACCCGAGCCCATTGGGGTAAGATGAATAAATTAATGAAATGATGATTATTTTCATTATGTTTTTCTCCCCCACGGAAAAAGAGAGGTGTTATAAATTTGACGTCAATCTCTTGTTTGTAGCATCATAGCTTTCAAACGGATAGATAGATTTCGATGCGGTTGTTTTTCATTTGAAAGCCAGTTTCTTTGTAGTGGTTCTCAGCTATGCTTGGTAAATACCAATCCCGCAGTGTAAGAGTTTCAGCTCTTTTCCAAATAATGTTATATTACTGGATTAAATGCTTCACGCGTGCCAGTATAATCGTTAAACGACAATTAATTGATAATTCCTGTTGAAGAGAACGTAACACTATTTTTTTTATTATAGTTAGTTTGTGTGCGGTTATTCAAAATTTTCAATTTTATTTATTGTTATTTTATTCTATTTAATTCTCCTATGTTCGTAACGTCATCAATAAGACCGCACGGATTTTTTTAAATTTCTTTATACTATACTAAGATCGAACCGGTTTTTTTTCTTTTGGCCAAGCTATGGTCTGGAACATACGCCGTTCATTCTATCTAGGTGGATGCAAAGTTCAGCGTGCGTTCCCATAAGTTATCGTATCGCCCCTTCCCTATCTTGCCCCTATCGTAAATACAACTACGACAGACAGATCAACAGGTATTAGCAGAGAAGAAAATCTCGTAGGAAGTAGCCCAGCAGTGGGACATAAGTGGGATGAGGACGTAATTATCCTTAAATGAGTGCCCCTAGTAGTATTCATGGCATCACTCATCGACTTTCTGCCCATTACAAATACAAAAATACAAATCTCCTAGTAGGCTATTTATATGCAAAGCACCTACTCAACTGTGTTAACCCTATTGTCTTTATTTGTTTGTGTTGAAATTTTCATAGAGCAATAAACAGACCCGGTATTTCCACATTTAGCGCCTCAAGGAGGGTTACATTTAGAAACACGTATACCTTACTTAATACAATTACAAGATTTTCGATTATTTGTAAAATAAAAAAAATACTGTATTTTTTACAATCTCTTGATTTTTTTTTTGGAAAATCAGATTGTCTATTGTTTTATTTTTTTCAATAAATCGTATTATAATTTGATTGTGATGATTTACTTGTTTTTTTTTATCATCACTATCTTAGTCTATATATGTCCCACTATTGGCTTTAAGCCACCTCCTTTGCGGGAGAGAATTTGACCTACTAGACCGCGCTGGTCAGACGTGTTGGCATTTTTTATTTTTTTTTATTTTTTATGGGTGGGCTATGGTAGGCGCACACGCCGTCCATTGCGTCCGGGACGACGAAAGGATGACGCGCGGTCCCATAACCCACTCCTCTCGACCACCTCTCGACTTCCCTGTCCCGGGACGTCGGTCGCCATCGCATGAGCCTCTCTGCGGGTGACGGACTAAAGTCCCCGGTCCGATTATCCGCGGCCTCGGATAGGGTGGCATCAGACGCAGGTACTCGCGCTAACGCTGCCCGGACGTGTTGGTATAGGGTTTAATTTCAAGTTTTCTTTCTCTTGCATCATGTTATTTGCTTATAAACCCTTAGTCGTCTTTTACGATACCCACGGGTAAGAGAGGGGGTGCAGAATTGTATTATTACTCCGTCACCACTTTCTTATGGTAACGCAATTCTGTGTGGTAACTGCTAGAAATACTATGAACCCTTACAATACTCGTGAGTATCGTAAAAGATTAAGAGTTTGATATTGACCTGAACCACCACCATCTGATGTCATCTAGTTAAAATTACATTGCCAAACATAATTATTCCCCATCGCTCGTCGAACCGACAACCGTTGGGGAAGAAAGGTTCTTGAGTAGCGACCACGAATCGGACGGCGCAGCGTAGGACGACCCCTCACTAGGTGGACTGACGACATTCTCAAATTCGTAGGGAACCGTTGGATGCAAGTGGCGCAGGACCGTTCCGAGTGGCATTCTCGTGGGGAGGCCTATGTCCAGCAGTGGACGTCTGTAGGCTGATGAATGGATGGATGGATGGAAACATAATTATTTTATTGCTGTTGACAGCAAACAAGGAAACAACACACCTGATGGTAAGTGATACTGCTGCTCATGGGGCTTTGCTAGGCCGCTGCTTACTGTGAAGAAAGAATACAATTCACCATTCCCTATCTTGACCGTGGATGTCGTAAAAGACAACTAAGGGATATAATACGTATATAAGATAACATCTATGTCAGAGAAGAAAACTCAAAATGAAACCCTATACCAACCTGTCTGACCAGCATGGTATAGTAAGGTCAAATTCCCTCCTATTGTGGAGGAGGCTCGAGCCCAACAAGGTGACGTGTATAGGCTAAAATGATGATGATGGTGATATCCCATAGACGTCCTTTACGATACCAACTGGATAGAAAGGCGGTAGCAAATTGTATTCTTTCTCCATCACCATGGAAAGAGGCTTTTTTAAAAATTATATTTATTGGAATTAAAGTGATAATTCTTGAGGATGGAATATTATATTTTAGAGAGTTTTTTATTTGATAGAAAATAAAGAGTCGGTTTACAAAAACCGGCTAAGTGCAAGTCAGAGTCACGCACGCAGGGTTCCGTAGCATAATCTGTACAAGTTCCGTTTGTTGCATAGGAGCCCCCTTAAATATTAATTTTACTTTGTTTTTAGTATTTGTTGTTATAGCGGCAACAGAATATATAATTTATAAAAATTGAAACTGTCTAGCTATTCTTTTTATTTTTTATTATTTTTTTTTTTGTGTGTGCGTTACAGTCGGCGCCCTCCTCGCAGCACTCCGTCCGTGGCGACAGAGGGGCGTAAGCACGCACACCCCCGAACCCACGTATAGCACGTCGCCTTCATCGTTGGGTCGACCACCGGTGCAGAGTTCCTTGACTTCAGTGGTCGACCCGAAGCTATCGCGGTTCTTGAGGTACAGCCTGGTGACAGATAGACGGACGGACAGACAGCGAAGTCTTAGTAATAGGGTTCCGTTTTTACCCTTTGATTACGGAACCCTAAAGAATCATTGAATAGTTTCTTCGAGGACTAGAAATAAATCACGGCAGAATACTTTAAGAAGTATGTCGCCATTCCTCTGTGAAATAATTAAGAAAAAGCAATTAGAAAACTAATCGCTTTCGTGAATGCAATAAATAGTAATTGATTGCTTTGCTTTTCAATCTTCATTGTTTATTGGATCCCTTTATGGTGACGATTTAAGAAGCCAATATATCATTAATCTCTAGTTTTTTGTGGGAGTCATAAGAACTGGGTGAAGGATTGCCAGATTAATAGGCAGTAGCACAATTCTGTGAAATATATGTATAACGTAATTAGAAACCCATTCACGATTAGACTAAATCTCCTTGGACAGGTATGTGTTAATAGTGACGTCAGTACACTGATGGGCACTCTCCCACTATTGGCTTTGAATCTGCTTTATAATGGAAAGAATCTACTATCATCATTATCATTGTCTTGCTCTTATCTCAATTATTTATGGTCGACGTAATATGTGGAATATTTATATAGAATGCAGAAGTTAAAGAGCACACTCGCGTATGAGCTCTCGCGTCTTTACACACTTATATGCACGCACGCACTTACATATCTACACATGTACACACACATACACAAACACACACACATACACAAACACACACACACATACACACACACAACCGCACACTCGTACACATGAACGCACCCGTCCATACTCACGTAGACACACACGTATACACAGACGTACAAACATATACAGACACACACACAAACCCACACAAAAACAGGCGCGCACACTTACACATACACGTCCATACACCCATACACGTAGATAAACACACACACCCAATTTTATTCACCATCATCATTAACCATTTCATAAAACACAAGAAGCCTGGCCATCAGGGATTTATTTGAAGAGAGCAAAAGCAACTTCCTTTTCATTTTGTTTTTATCTTGCTTGTAGTTTCGAAAAAGCAGTAAGCTATTATTATTATTAAAAAAGTGCCCTACGATACAAAGATTTATTATACTTCAGTTGCAATATTTCCATAAAATACACCAGGGCTTATTCTCTTTTATATAATCTATTACGTATATTTCACTGTATAATTAAGTTCTTAACAAGCATGTAATTTTAACTAATCAATACTCCTTGTTTGTTTGGTTATTGATGTTCAAAGCACGATGAAAAGTTTGCTAATTGCTGTATATTATTTTATGTTAATTGAACGCGCCTGTTATTTGTGAAGGTCAAAAAGGTACTTTATATATTTTATCTTGGATTGTATTTTATTTCACCATTCCCTTTCTTTATCGTAAAAGACGATTAAAAGATATGCCATGTAAATAATATGGAAGCAATGTAAAACTCCATATAAAATTACTTTCCAGCATATATGAATGAAAAGAATTATTTCGTAAGAATTTAATGATATCTGATGTTTACGCGAGCACTACACATTGTAAATAAAACTACTTTTACGGATTATATCGCGTTTGTATTTGATTTACGTTTCGAACACTTTGCAGCATTCATGGTCACGGGCGGACTAAGGTGTCTCACGTCCAACAAGTAATCGTTATTACAGACATTTATAATTATCTACCCGATACAGAAAATTAGTTAAAATTTATAAAATTTTGGCCCACATTTTAGTACAAATTTATTGCCAGTGTAAGAAGAAAATGATTCTATATATTTTTTTTTTTTATTGCAAAAGGTGGCAAACGAGCAAACAGTACACCTGATGGTAAGTGTTACTGCCGCTCATGGACCTTTACAAGGCCGTTGCCTACCGCGAAGAAAGCGAAGGGAGTGTGAATGCGTGCATTGAGGCTCGGTGATACCAAGGGCACCACCAAAACCCTCCACACGCAATCACCCTCAGAAAGTTGGGCTTCCGGCTCTCTCGCTCACCGAACGAAGCGCAGTAACAAATTGCTACTACTCAGACGTCGATTTTCTGCGAGAGTGTGGTACTGCCCCGGACGGACCGGCCCGCGGCTGTAGACAGATAACTGTCGACAGTGTGGTCCTACCACTCCTATATGAAAAAATTATATTGTTTATGGTCAGTAATTATTAAATTTGTAGCAATTATTGTTACAATTTGTTGATTTAAAACTAACAAAACTAATATACTACCACCGGATCGGAACGCGGCCACACTGAGAAAGATCCGGCAAGAAAACTCAGGGGACATGATGCTAAATTAATATTGATTTTTAATTTTAGATGCGGCTTACTTTGTCTTACTAAAAGATTTTTGATTTATAAAATTATCTTTAACTATTATTATTGTGGGTCAAATCTATACAATAAGTGCTCACAGTATCATGCAGTCTTGTGGTGGTCTCTTTGGATTTATTTTTAATTATGTTTATAACAGGATCCCAGCTTGATAGTAATACCCAGCCATCCTCTCTATTAAAATTTTTGTGTTTTTTGATTTCAATAGCCTCGCGTAGCATTCTAGGCAGGTATCGGTATTCTTTTGCGAGGACTTGAGGTTTATCAAACCTAATGTTATGGCGGGCGCGGTCTTGACTATGTTCGTAAGAATTTGTCAAGAAAGAAAATTGGAAGGATTAATTACGCATTAAAGATTCCTTCTACTAAGCTTATACACCAATAATGTTGTCATGTGTCCTTATTTACGCGAGATATCTTGATTTTTAAAGGTCTGGAGAAAAATGGCTACGGTAAAAGGGTAAACTTCTATCATTATACGGATATATTGCGATGTGTTAATATTATGGGAGACGTGACCGGGGAATCATTCCGTCACCCGCCGGGAGGCCGACCGCGTGAGGAAAGACCAACGTCCTCCCCGAGGGGGGGGACGTCGGTCGATGGGAGGGTACCCCAAATAGGGGGGTATTCCGTCGGGCCGACTACTGATGACAAGTAACCCTGCTCCGGTGGTCGGCCCAACGACGAAGGCGACGTGGTGTTCAGGTGGGTTGCGGGTGTGCGTGCTTACGCCCCTCTGTCGCCCCGAACGGAGTGGTGCGAGGAGTGCGCCGACCGCAGCCCACCCCCAAAAAAAAAATGTGCTAATATTAACTGTCTAGCTTGATAGCTAGCCTATCAACGTCGCATTTGGATATATATAAGCTTTCAAATCGCGATTAGTGTAAGCCTTCTAAGTGCTGCTAGGTATTCTCCTGAAGATTCATTAGTTGACATTTAAATCTTTACTCCTATAATAAAGCAAACAGTTGGAATACATAAATTTCTTAAAGCTGTCTACAGTCGCGGGCCCGTTCGTCCAGAGTAGTATCACACTCTCGCAGAAAATCGACGTCCAAATAGTAACAATTTGTTACTGCGCTTCGGTCGGTGAGCGAGAGAGCCGGCAGCCCAACTTTCTGAGGGTGTTTGCGCGTGATAGTTTTTAGAATCACCGAACTCATTGCACGCATTCACACTCGCTTCGCTTTTTTCACGGTAGACAGCGGCCTTGCAAAGTTTCATGAGCGGCAGCAACACCATCAGGTGTACTGTTTACTCGTTTGCCATCGTTTGCAATAAAAAAAAATCAATAAAATTAATCTGAAAAAAAATTGCCGAAATCACACTTAGAACCAATGAACTCGATATCGGCAGTGTCATGTGTATGTTACTGGATGGTTAATGCAGTTTATTTATGAATGATATACGAAGCAAATGATGGTTCTTGTACTCTATGTAGGGGACAATTCACGTTTGATATTGAGTTCAATAGGATAATTGTGCTGTATCCGTTTATCTACTGAATGGTCAGTGGTTAGATCTTCTAATTCAATTATTTAGGCCACAAGTTTAATGAGTTTAATAGTAAATTATTTCATTGTTCCTCCTTAAAATCCAGCTTAAAAATAGCCAAGAGAATAAATGGATGGTGACTTATACATATTTGTTTTGTCAACACACAGACGAAATGGGATAAATGGATTCCTTACACAGACCAGATTAAAGTCACTCTTCAGAAAAAAAGTTCTTAATTCGGTTTAAGTCAATACCAAGTGCAATATAATTTGGTATTATAAAGGTTAGAATAAAGTTATTACTTAGACATGGTCTAGATCCCTCTTTTTTGTTACTGCCTAACTTAAAAAAGATCTTTCATCAATTTTATATTAAAAATAATATATCAGAAGAATTAAAAGAAAGAAAAAATTGTGTATAATGAGAATATGCATATTTTATACTAGCTTCTGCCCGCGACTTTGTCCGCGTGGAATAGTTACTTTGGGCTAACGTTAACTTTAATCCGGGACATTGTTTACGTAAAAAGTGAAAATATTTTTAATACGATTCTGGCACATGATTTTTGTGAAACTTTAACCGTTTACGCAGTGAACACAGCTGAAGCTCTCAAAAGGAATAATAACCCGATTTTGAAACATTCTTCATTGATGCTCCGTTTCTATCGGTCTTAGCGAGATGATATATAGCCTGCCTCGATAAATGGGCTGTCTAATACCGAAAGAATTTTTAAAATCGTACTAGTAGTTCTCAAGATTAGCGCGTTCAAGCAAACTCTTCAACTTTAGAATAGATTACATTTTAAAGAATGATTATCTATGGAATTATAATGGATTATGTATGGAATCTAAATTTCGTGAGCTAATTTGGCCTGAAAATTGTTTGCTACAATAAATCCATTGTTGCATGGGTGCTATGGCAGGTGGCGCCATCTTGCTAAAACTATATGACGTTCAGATCTATACTACCCAACTACGATCACAAGAACTCTGTTATTATATTCCTGTAACGAATGCCATTCGCATGCATTACTGCCTAATTTTCGAAAAAGTATAAATCTATCTCACTGCCTGTACAAAATACATCCGGGCAGTTGCTCGTTATGGATGCAATTGATTGTCATGGAATAGGTGCGGATTTTTTATACCTCTAATCCTATCTTTTTCACAAAGCCTTTCAGATGGAAATGCGCTTCAGCGGTTAAGATATTTTTTTTTCGAAAAATCCGTATTCGATTTACTTTATTGGCCATTCAACGTATTGCCGACGTACTGCGTGGTCCGTTGGGTTTGAATCCCTGAGAAAGCTGAATCGTGTACGTGAGAAGTTATTTCGTTAAAATTTGCTGCATAGTGCTTCGTGAAATATAAAGTTATTGAGCATGATGCTGAATTGATATTTTTGGGTTTTGAGCCTTACTTTCGTTTACAGCAGCATTTTATAAGAGATCTACCGCTGGGTAGATGCAGAGGAAACTTAACCAACCCAATTTCTACAAATGTTGTCACTATTCTTCACATTGAGAACACATCAGTTGCGATAGATGTAATGATGATGCGTTATTTTTTTGCAAAATACTACATTTTTATATAACTACAACTAAAACAATCATAAATGATAGCTGACAAATTTTTAATGTAAATTTAAAAAAGAATAAAATATAAAGTTTGAGTTTTGCTATACATGATAAAAAAATACACAAAATTTAAGAAGTGTAGGTACCCTCTGTATCTCACTCTGTATGGAATATAGAGTAATAAAATTACACTTCGTGAATTTATTTTTCCTTAATCGATTTACGTCACTTTCGTGAATGTTGAAATAGATTACAAGCTTTTAAAAAAATGAGCTTAAACATAAGAATAGTGCAGCGTTATATAAAACTCTACATCAATCTATGTAACTAAAATAACATCATCATCATCTCGCCCTACTCTTGGGCTCGAGTTTCCTCCACAATAGGAAGGAAATAGTCTACTACACCACACTGATCAGAAGGGTGGGTAACAGAGTTTTATTTCGAGTTTTCCTTTTCTTGCTCATTCTAATTCCTCAGTCGTTTTTACGATACCCACGGGTAAAAGAATTAGAACGTCCACGATTATTAACGAGACATATATGATATGAAAAGGTCAGCCTACGAATCCAACCCTACTGGTCTCGTCCAAGATCTACGACGAAGGTCGTCCAAGATAGGTCTACGACCAGTTTTGGTTACCAGTGATTACTTACGGTAAGGAACTATGGTCCCTAAATGTAGGCCACATAGTCAAGCTCAAAATCGCTCAGCGTGCTATAAAGTGGGTCAGGCTCGGCATTTCTATGCGAAATAAAATCTGAAATACGGGAATCCGTAGAAGAACGGGTGTAAACGATATGGCACGAAGAATTGGCATGCTGAAGTGCCAATGTGCAGACCATATCGCTCGACGAACCGACAATCGTTGAGGAAGAAAGGTTCTCTGGTCCACGTTCTCAGCGACCCTGTATCGGCCGACGCAGTGTAGAATACTCAAACTAAGAGGACTGATGACCTGGTGAAAGTTGCTGGACGCCGTTAGATTCAGGCGGTATGGGAGCGAATTTTGTGGCGAAACATGAGGGAGGCTTACGTCTAGTAGTAGACGGCGATAGGCTAAATGATGGTGATAATGTAAATGGTATGGTATAAAGTAAATGAACACCATTTTATATATGATGTACTAGAAAAGCTTCGTAATTATACCACAACAAACGAAAATACACAATACGAAAGTTCACCAAAAAAAACAACGTTAACTGCCCTAAAGCAAAACAAAAAGAACAGAAAAACTGGAAATAAAATTTCGCAGTCCGTTGAAAACTTACTTTAATAAAATTTTGCAGTTGGATTTTAAAACAAAGTGAACTTTTTCAAAAATAACATGGACGTTAATTAGACAGTTAAATCATTTTACTTCAGAGAATGAACCCAATTATTTCACGTATCATTTATTTACCCCGAGTTTAATAGTTGTACCTAGAACTAGAAGATTTTTGAGATAAATAGGGTTCAGTATTGGGATTAACCTTGTTACGATAGATTAAGAATCAGCGATGTGAAATTGACTTCTTGGGTTCAATTTTAAACCAAAAATGTTTTCCGTCTGGTGACATTAAAAATGCAATACACCACCCCTATGGGTATCGTAAAAAACGATTAACGGATAGAATATGCATGTGACATCTATACAAGAGAAAAAAAACTCGAAATAAAACCTTGTACCAACGCATCTGACCAACGTGGTATAGTAGTAGGGAAGTTCTCTTCTGCTATGGAGGAGGTTTGAGCTCATCAATGGGAATGTATGAGCTGAGAGAGTCAGACTAACAATAATTTTCGATTCACCGATAGTTCCTAGTTTGAGGCTTATTTGAGTTCATTAGCTATATTTCTAGGCATTTTTAAGAATTTATTACCAAGGTAATTTCTTTTATATAAAAAAAAAAACGGAAAACTGTAAGATTCAGAGCCATAGGTGGATACCGCACAATTCGGCCGATCCGAGACCGCTCCGGTTGATCGGACTGTGAATCAATTCATCACCTGTCGTGTAGCATGCTGAATAGAGAAGATATCCAAGAATATCCCCGGACATGTATATTAGACCGTTTATGAAACAGTGAAGATGGTTCGATAGCTTAAGTGAAATATTCTGAAAAATATATTATACTATGTAGATAACGTACTAGTTCAAATACGGGACTATAGCCAACCGCCGCGAGTGCTATTTCAACATAATATAATACTTCTTACGATCCATAATTTTTTTGGCTGCGTTTGTGTGTAATTTGTTTCTGTCAATTGTTTCATCCGTGTGCTTGCCATCATGCCCATGAGTATCGTAAAAAACTAACAGATATAAGATGCAGATTGTATCTATGCAAGAGAAGAAAAAATCGACATATAACCTTATGCCAATACGTTTTACTAGTGCGGTATATAATAGGTCAATATTCCATCCACCCCTTGTAGGGAAGACCCGAGCCTAAAAGTGAGATTTATGTGGGCTAAAATGACAATCTTTGCCCCCGTAATACAAAGCTTAATTCTTTAATAAAGTGTATTATAATTTGAAAAAATAATATATAAAAATATTGACAAGTGAAACATAAATCTTCATAAATAAAATTGACTCTTGAAACAAAGGCTTTTTATTAGAAAATCTTGGAACATTACAACATTTTATATATTGCCTACAGTAATAAACAGTATATTTATAAAATGCGATATTACAGGTAATATTTACTCAGTTCAACGACGAGTACTCGCTGCTAAAGCTAAATGGCCCATATATGAAGTCAACAATACGTGTGAGTACTTGCGGATAATTTTGAAATATGAGAGTAATGAAATACAAAGTGAGTTCGTAATTCATACGACACCATAACTTGTACATGTATCTATATATTGTATAATAATATTTCTTTATTGACATTGGATTACATACAAATAATACGAGTTCCCTGGTTATATATCTATACCAATAAATAAAATTGGAGTCTCTGTTTGTAATGTCAAAATAATAGGCTTTTTTCATGCTCACACGGTTATTTGTATGACACTTATGCCTAAAATAGCAATTAAAAATTTTTTGTCTGTATGTCTTTCTGTTTGTTCCAGGTAATCTTCAAAACGGCTGGACCGATTTCAAAAATTCTTTCACCAATGGAAAGCTATAATATCAGGGCGTAAACTAGGCTATATTTTATCCCGGTATTCCCACGGGAACGGGAACTATGCGGGTAAAACGACTATAACCTATAACCGAAGCGAAGTGAGGGCGGGTTGCTAGTATCTTAATATATATAAACTACGTGTCACGTTGTTTGTCCGCGATGGACTTCTAAACTATTTAACCAATTTTAATCAAATTCACACATCGTGTGCAGTTTGATCTAACTTGAAAGATAGGATAGCTTACATCTTAATTTATAGTCGCAATATTATTTTATTGCAAATTATTTGTCTATTATTTGACATTCACAATTATCTGTTAACTCTAAACGATTTTAACAGATGGCGATATCTGTTGACTGGATTGAGTAATTAATTAATAGATGGCGCTGCTATGTCAAACCTACAAACGTGTCATATACGATTTTAACTTGCTTTTTTAAATAGATGCCATTTTTAAAAAAATATGACGACCTCCATGACAGATGTTCTCCTACAGTTACACTTAAATAGTTTAATAAAATGTAATATAACAAAAACATTAGCCGCAGCAACGTGTGGCCGGGTCTGCTAGTATACATATATATACTTAATACTAGCAACCCGCCCTCGCTTCGCTTCGGTTTTAGTCGTTTTACCCGCGTAGTTCCCATTCCCGTGGGAATACCGGGATAAAATATAGCCTAGTTTACGCCCTGATATTATAGCTTTCCATTGGTGAAAGAATTTTTGAAATCGGTCCAGCCGTTTTGAAGATTACCCGGAACAAACAGACAGACAAAAATGTTTTAATCTGTATTTTAGGCATAGGTGTCGTGCAAATAACCGTGTGAGCATGAAAAAAGCCTATTATTTTGACATTACAAACAGACACTCCAATTTTATTTATTGGTATAGATGACGGCTGGAGCGGTAAACCTTCATTTCCCAGTTCGTCCATGTGTTGTTCAGACATGGAGATATTGTGGAAATAACACTAGGTTAACTTCCAGTGCCACCACTGCGATTGCGACGAGGACACGGCGCAGCACACACTCGAGGTGTGTGCCACGTAAGCTGAGCAGCGCCGTGATCTCGTCGCAATCATCGGTGCCAAACCTGATGCTGCCGACCATCGCCAAGGATATGCTCGGCAGCATCAGGAACTGGAACGCGGTTGCCGCCTACTGCGAGGCAGTCGTCTCGCGGAAGGAGGTGGCGGAGCATCCACCCGCGAAAAAATCACTCAGAATTAAGTCAATTATTATCACATAAAAAGGTTGAATATTAGATCAATATCAATAACCAATCCTTAAAATATTAATTACACTTTAAAAAAAACACGAGATTCATTTATATATGGAGAATAATTTTATTTACTTTACGACTCTGGTCAGGCGGAAGTTTACTTGTTTGCTCGTCTCGATAATAACAAAATAAAAAAAACTAAAGAAGACAAAATACATAAAGAAAATTGGACTTGCGTTAAAAATTGCTATCATTAGTCATTGATTGTCTCGAAACTGGGTCAGAATATTTTCTCAAGATAACTCCACATATGTGTTATTGACTGCAAACAAGTAACTTTTATGTATCAATCGATTCTGCTTGATTCTCCACAACTAATATAAACTGATATTCACTGATACGCCTTCGAAACTTTCACGATAATATCTAACGCATGAAGGAACAAGCTGATGAAACAAAACTCAACATTGTACTATGAACTCCTTTTGTACAATATACAATGCGTCCTTTGTATATATTCTTTACAAACTATCTAAACTAGAATAGAAATGGATTCAAAACAATTGATGTCTTTGATTCCAGTAGCTGTAATCGAATCTCTAGATAGTTGATAGTTTCAATTGGAATAGTACTTATTGCCTTTGTTGCAAGAGTATTTTCTTTGGTACATTTTAAATTTGAAGTTTTTCAATAAATTCTTTTAATTAAATAATATGTACGTTTTTAAGGCAATATAATAGGAGTGATGGCGACTTTTTTTGCAAGCGATATTTTTGATGTGAAACATCTATAGACGAGGGTGACCCAGATCATTTGCGTGGCGTTAACGCCACGCTTGGATATGGAAATTTGTGTAACGAAACCGTAACCTGTTTTAGAGTTTAGTACAACGCCATCTAGTAAGCTCAAAATAAATTTATTAATTTAAACACATACCTATAATGTATACTATCGAAAATAAATGATTATTGAATAAAAATCATCGTTTTCTGGAAAAATTGTCATTTTATATTTTAGCTAAGCAACTTATCGTTTTTACTTTATATATTTTATATTCTAAAGTCCCGTACAGACGTTGGCCGAGCCTAGGCCAACGCGAGCGTCGGCAAATAGGTACAAGGCGAGTGCTAGCGTCTACACGTTGGCCGAGTGCGGCGAACGCCAACGCGAGTGGCCAACGTAGACGAGCGTTTGTAGAAGTGTCTACACGTTGGCCTCGGTCAGTGTTCATTGTGCACTAAAACACTACGGACGTTGACATTAACGTTGCTGCAGCTTCGACTATTTATTTAATGAGCGTATATAACTATTATCTCAGTGTATACCGCAGTAAAGTGGGAAAAAAAGAAGGTGGTTAATACTGAGTATTCACAGAAATAGAACAGTGTAAGATATATCCGTGTGGTGACGGAGTAAGAAAAAATTCACCAGTCCCTATCTTATCTGTGAATGTCGTAAAAGACGATTAAGGGATATAATACATAATAAGCATATAACATATATGCAAGAGAAGGAAACCTCGAAATAAAACCCTATACCAACCTGTCTGACTAGCATGGAATACTAAGGTCAGTTTCCCGCCTATTGTGGAGGAGGCTCGAGCCCAACAGTAGGACGTATATTAGCTAAAATGATGATGAATGATGAAGATACATTTTGATACTATAGGTAACATATAGGGTGACTTGGATCTAATTATTTACGTCGCATATCTAGAAGTAGTGATGCAAATTTGAAAATATAATCATTTATATTGAGCGACAATATCACATTAAACACGTCTTACCGCGATAGATGTCAACCGTATAATGATGACTCGTCCAACGTGTGGACGGCATTGGCCGAGCGTAGACGAGTGCCTTTGATTTGTGCACAAAAACCGACACCGAGGCGAAGTGAGGCAAGTGATCACGAACGACGGCGAGTGACGGCGTGTGAAGACAGATCAGCTGTCCACACGTTGGCGCTTGTATTCACTCGGCCAACTAGGCGAGCGACGGCGAGCGTTGGCCAACTAAGGCAAATCGGGTGTACACACGTTGGCGTTCGCCATCGCTCGCCTGCACTCGGCCAACATGTAGATGCCCTATAAGATTATAGTTTTGTAGATATTTAATTTTATGTTAAAACTAAGCAAGTCAAATATTTAAGCTAAATAGATCGTAAGTTATTTACTTTATGTCAATAATTCGAATGTTTAATTTGAAAAGTCACAGTTAACAGAAAATATTTGTGTAGTAGAAAATAAAGTCAAGAAAATATATTAATTTACTCAAGAACGTTTTCACATTCTACTAGTAATAATATTTAGGATTGTTTAAATAATTTGGCACCAATTTTTATATTTCAAATCTTTTATATAATAATATATAATAAAATATATAATTATATACCATAAAATATAGCTTGGTCTCAGTGACAGATGTCAATGAAACCAATAATGAAGTAAGTTTGAACGAGCGACATGTTTACAATTTCATTTTGTATCAAATATATTTTAGTTCTTTTCATGCCAGTTTTATTGCAATTGAATTGAAATATATTATAAATATAAAAATATGCCTAAAATGTACCTCGTAAGTACTGAAATACCTAGTAAACATTTTATACATAAATGACGCTTACACACGTACAAGGTCATACTGGACTGAAAATAAAAAAGAGATGGGAACAGTCGATATACGTAAATCGATAACCGATGTTTATTAAATTATTCATAAAAGAAATAAACCCAATACAGTACCTATATAATATTTTCAACATGTTTTTTACAATTACAACAGACAGATATATTATAAAACACATAAATTGAATTAATTAAACATTAAAAAACTACTTTTTGTCTCAGAGTAAATGATAATACTATGTACGCATTATTGTTAATAAACTAAACATATTTATTTATAATGAATCGATTGATCTAACGACTGTCCCTATTTTTACAAAAAAAATGATAAATGTTCCAGCAGGAACGCTCCAGTGATGACGATGATAGTGATCTAGACCTCGATTGTCTTGATCTTTTGAATAATTAAAACAATCAAAAAACAGTTTTGTTTGAAATAAATTCAAAAAGATTTTCATTGATTGTATTTTAATTATAATAGGAAATCACAATTATAAAAATAAAGAGTTTTATCGATAAAAAACTACGTACTTTATCGTAAGCGTGACAGCACTAGGGACAATTGTCACAGAGATCCTCCTATATTTTATGGACTATAAATATATAATAAAATTGAAAATTTTGAATAACTCCCGACACAAACTAAAATAACAAAAAAGTATCACGTTCTCTTCAGCAGGAATTATAAATTAATTTTCATTTATCGATGGTACTGGCACGCGTGAAGCACTTAATCGAGTAGTCATACGCCATTACATCATTTTGGAATAGAGCTAATACTCTTACAATGCTAGACCAAACGTAGCTAAGACCCGCTGCAAGGTGTTATTAGGCTTTCAAATGAAAAAAAAAGCCACATTGAAATCAGTCCATCTATTTGAGAGCTACGATGCCACAGACAAACACACACATACAGACAAACATCGACATCAAACTTATAACACCCTTCTTTTTGCGTCAATGGTTAATAAGCCTATGATAAGATAACGACCATTATGATAGTATTAAACTTGGCTCCCTTTTATATCTATGTTTTTGATGAGATATACTTTTTGTACATAATATCTTTATAATATAAATTGGCCCCGGTAGGTGGCGTTACTTTATTTGAACAGAACAACGTCTGTTGGGTCAGCAAGTATATTATAATTCTAATTAATATTTCCGTATTCCGAGTTTTCGGGTCCAAAAAATCGATCTAGCTAGGTTTTATTTATAGAAAATGTTGTTGTGTCGGTGTTTTTAGTAAAACAATACAATGACATTAAATTTTAAAAGAATATGAATTCAAATTTCGTTGTCAACGTCAAGAGTTACGATAGCTCAGTTGGGAAGTTGTCCAGTTCTCTTTTTGTTTTGTTTTGGCATTCAAACAGCGTCGGATCGAATCTCGGTGTTATTATTATTCTCTTTTTCTAATTTTTGTCACTATTTAATTTTTATTAATATATATCTAAATAAATTCGACAAAAATATAACAAAAATATTCCGAGCGAAGCTCGGTCAACCAGATATTATGATTAAATACGCATATAAAATGTATGTAAGACAAGGAAAACTTGAATTGAAACCCTATACCAACACGTCTCACTAGCGTAGTATAGTATCAAAGTATTAATAGGAAGCCTATTGTGAAGAAGGACAGACCCCAACAGTGGGACGTTTAAGTGCTCAAATGATGACGAATGAGGGTTATATATGAGCGTTTTAGGTTATATGCTACGCTTTGATGCTTTAATTATTCAAGTAATTGTTCCAAAATTTACAAGTATCTAATCATTGATACATAAAAGATAAACGGTAGGTATCTTGTCTTCAGAAAAAGTTATGGTTCTGATAGAAATATCTTTCAACTGTCGTCTATTCTAATTATAACATCTGACCTAAGCCGGGGACGATACTAGTTATTAATAAATCAACAAAATCTCATCTACTTATTTGCTCGTGTAAATGTCCTCAAACAAATTTTAAAATGACAAAGTTCAAAGATTACTTCAATGAATGATTTCTGAGAGTATCGCCTGAGGTGTTGGAATATCTTTAGCGAAAGACCTTAATATTCTCTTTTGATATTATAAACCTTCAAGAAAAATACTTTTTCTATATAATATGTATATAAATACTTCGTATTTGACATTCATAATAAGTTTCACAGAGTAAATAAAGACCGAGTTAGGGAAATGTGATTGGGGAAAAATTGTAAGTACATTGATTCTAGAATTTTATTTGATTTGTAATACGAATATTTTGATCAAATTTCATTTTCGAAATATATGCGATATTTTTTAATACATGTATATTTAGATGCAAATGATGATGAACATCATTATCTCAGTCTATTTATGTCCCACTGCACCGTAATGGGAGGGGAATTGACCTTACTCTTCCACGCTGGTAAGACGTGTTAGAATAAGGTTTTATTTCAAGTTTTCCTTCTCTTGCATATTATATACCTTATTCGTCTTTTACGACATCAACGGGCAAGATAGGGAGTGGAGAATCGTATTCTTACTCCGTCACCACACTGAAATTTTGATGTGAAACATTTATAGGCGAGTGTGAACCTGATTGTCACGTGGTATTTAAACCTCGTGGCGTTAACACCACGCCTTGCGGTAGCGTTTAGCGAAGAATATGCGATATTTTTTAATATATATATATATATATTTAGATGCAATTCATCATCACGATCTCAGCCTATATATGTCCCACTATTGGGCTCAAACCTCCACCATAATGGGAGGGGAATTGACCTACTATTCCATGCTGGTCAGACGTGTTGGAACATGGTTTTGTTTCGAGTTTTGAATTTGTTACACAGATGTTATATGCTTATCATAATACCTTAGTCGTCTTTTACGACATCCACGGGCAAAATAGAGAATGGTGAATTGTATTCTTGCTCCGTCACCACACAAACAGATGCAATTGTGGAAAACATGCAATTATGAGACAAAAATTACACCCAGATTTAGAAAAAGCATTTATAGAATAAAAAAATATGGTCATGTATTAAGAATAGTCTTAAGCTCCATCTTAGCTCATATACTTCGCACTGCTGCGCATGTGCTTCCTTCGCAATGGAAGGGATATAAACCCACTATACCACGCTGGTCAAAGATTTTATTTCGAGTGTTCCTAATCATACATAGATGTTAAATACATATTTAATCCCTTGTCAGTCTTTTATATCATCCACGGGCAAGATATGGGGTGGTAAATTGCATTTTTACTCCGTCACCATAGCAAAAATATATTATTTTTTATGAGAGTACTACAATCTGCGTGAGGGTCCATTTACCTACCGAATTACTAAGAGAATAGGTAGCCTTAATGTCATTGGAAACTTAGAGCACCAACTACTGCTGCCGATTTATTCCCGTAAGTGAGGTTTATATCTAACAGTGATCTTGAATTGGCTAATTTATCATAGACCAAGAATTATCGCACCCGGAAACGAATCGAATCGAAAAACACAGCACTGACTTTCTATCGTATTGATTCCAGTTTGAGATGAAATTTATTTTACCTTTAGCCGCAGATAAATTTATTCGTTGTCGTTCAGGTAAAGCTGATTTACTCTAGAAGTATAAATAACTGTTGAATCAGAATGAATCCGATCAAGACAATAGATCTCACTTAAAAGCCGGTAACAGTGAATGAAATCGTGGATGTTTACGTTTCAGCGTGATTTAGCAAAAAATAGTAAAAATAAGCAATGATTTATGCTCCTGAAACGTGCTTAGAAGTAGAGGAAGAGGAAATTTCAGATTTGGAGACGGGCACGGATATTAGAATAGCATAATATCAGTTTCGGTTACGATTATAATTATGAAACTAATGGCAACTCGCTCTCGCTTCGCTTCGGTTTCAGTCTTCTTACCCGCGTAATTCCTGTTCCCGTAGAAATGCCGGGATAAAATATAGCCTATGTTACTCCCTGATATTATAGCTTCCCATTCCCAAAGCGTAATAAACAAATAAACTTACTTTGGCATTTATAATATTAGTAAGGATTTCGAATTTTTACTTATTGATATTGAATTTTTAATGAATTTGTAAAAAGAGAATAAATTTTAGAGAGTTTTATGTTTATTTCTGTTGATTGGTAGAAAATCCGTTGTCACGTGTCTCATCCAGACATAGACATCCTATCTGAAGCTTTTATATAGGTTTAGGTTACGGTTTTGGATCATCATCATCATCTTGCTCTTATCCCAATTACTTGGGGTCGACGCAATATGTCATCTGTTTTGACATATTGCAAAAAGTTTCGGCAATGACTTTTATGACCGGCCGCCTGCCTGACGTCAACCCTCCTTGGGAATGTAATCGTTGACCCAAATTGTACCAGATGGAGTTGGGCCGGGTCAATCTAGGTTACGGTTTTGGATATACATATATTTATTTCGGATATCTAATAGTTTCGGTTACGGTATTAAACGTTTTATTTTATTGCTGTTGGTGGCAAGCAAGCAAACAGCATACATTTTTTTTTAGGGGAGGGCCATGATCAGTGCACCCACCGGTCTGTCCGGGGCGACAGAGGGGCGGCGCGCGGGCCCATGACCCACCCGTGACACGTCAACTTCGTCGTTCGACCGACCACCGGTGCAGGGTCAGCTAACCGCACATCTGAGGGTAAGTTATACTGTCGCTCATAAACCTTTGCTAGACCTACTGTAAAGAAAGTAAAACGAGTGTGAATACGTGCAATGAGGTCCCTCAATAAATCCCTCTAATGAGGTTAGGAAGGCATCAACCGAAATCTACCATAAGCACACATCCTTATTTTTTTTTTTAACGTTGTAGAAATGCAATTTACGCACTGCCCTCCGCCGGTAACAGACGAGGGGGGTGTGTGGGGCTCGCCGGTCACCTATGCAACCGGAATACCCACTAAAACCAACAGCGGTCCTTTCCGCGCTTTTGCGGAGTGCCGGAGAGATCGTCTATTGACATTCGATCCCCGGTACTCCTAATACGCACACATCCTAAAAAAGTTGAGCTTCCGGCTCTCTCTAGACTAAACGGGAAATTGACAGAGTATATCGCTTAAAGAAACAAACTTGGGAAAGAAAGTGTCGAGCTGGCAATCGCGAAAATCGTGGCACAGTGTAAGAAAAACCTCTACCAGAAATAGTTTTACTGGTAGGAGCCTGTAACGACAATGTAAAAATTCCAGGGAACTGTTGTATACAGATGGCACATGACTGTTCTGAATGGTATTCTTGTGGGAGATCTGTAAAATTGGACATGACTGGCTAATGAATAGATGAAGAGATAGAAAAGTAATAAGTTAGCATCTAATAATGCTAAGGCTATTGAGATGCTTCTCAATGACTTCCACATTTTAGCCCATCATTGGGCTCGATTTCATCCACAACAGAAAATTTATTTACTACGCTGATTAGACGTGTAAATATATAGGATTTTATTTCGAATTTTCACTCTTTTCCTCTAATTTTATCTGTAAGCCACATCGCTCGTTGTATCGACAATCGTTGGGGAAGAAAGGTTCTTGAGTGACGCCCATGAGACGGACGTCACCGTGTAAGACGGAACTACTAGGTGAGCTGATGACATTTTCTAAGTCGCAGGTAGATGCAAGTAGCACAGGACCGTTCTGCATGGCTTTCTTGTGGGGTGGCCTAGGTTCATCAGTGGATGTTTACGCGCTGATAGATGGATGATGGATGGAATCTTGTCTGCATATAATAATACGACGACGAGAGACGTTTCAGAGACATATCTCTTAGTCATCTTGTACGACACCCAAAAGCAAAAGAGGGTATCATCATCATCATCTCAGCCCATACATATCCCAATCTTGGGCTCAGGTCTCCTCCAGTATGGGTGGAAACTTGACCTACATACCACGATGGTCAGACGTGTTGGTATAGAGTTCTGTTTCGAGTTTTACTTCTATTGTATAGATATCATATGCATATTTTATTCCTTAGTCATCTTTTACGACACCCACGGGCAAGAGGGAGTGATGAATTGTATTCTTACTCCGTCACCACAGGGAAAGAAATAGGGTATAGTAAATTATATTCTTACTCTTATTTAATAATTTTTTCACAAACTTATGTCTGGTCATTAGAACACACATGTTTGTGACTTAGATTGTCATATTTCCTAGTAAATTTCGAAATAAACAAATATAGGGCTAAGTTTACGATCACGTGCAATACAAGCTTACATTATATAAGAAAAACAATTTGCCCAGACCTTCATCATCCCATTTCAACATCAGAAAAACAAATAAGCTTTATGTTTCAAATATTGATATGGATATTTGTCTGTTACATCGATGTTATGATCTATTCATATCAAAAAGCTTTATATTGTATAACTTAGTAAATAGTAACTTCTAGAATATTATATTCATCATTCATCATTTCAGCTCATATACGTCCCACTGCTGGGCTCGAGCCTCCTCCAAATATTATATTATATACTAGCAACCCGCCCTCGCTTCGCTTCGGTTTCAGTCGCTTTACCCTTGTAGTTCCCGTTCCCGTGGGAATACAGGTATAAAATATAGGCTATGTTATTCCTTGATATTATAACTTTCTATTTGTGAAATAATTTTTGAAATCGGTTCGGTAGTTTGAATGTGAAAGCGTAACAAACAAACTTACTTTCGCATTTATAATATTAGTAAGGATATAATTATTATTCATATTTTTAGTTCGATTAGTTGTGAAAATTCGCTTTGAGCTACGTTTAAAGAAGAATACATCCTAGGCTATCATAAGAGGCTATCATAAGAATAACACGTTGTCTATTACCTGTTTTTATTGCTGTTGATGACAATCGAGCATACAGCGCACCTGTTAGACAAAATGGCAGTATGACCTTCTTTGAGGAGGCCTATATTTATCAGGATCTAGTCCAGTCTTATTTGATAATTAGCTTTGAAGAAGCTATAAAGTATGTATAGCGACATTTAAGGAGCCAAAAAAATCTCAGCCACGAATAAAAAATATACTAATCCTGTAAGAATAGTGTTATGTAATGTTAGCAGCATATTATAATCCTGTAGTAATCTTTTACGATGCTGTGTGGTAGCGGCATCGAATACTACCAACCCTTGCTTTGCTCGTGGGTGTCGTAAAAGACGACTAAGAGCCCTAGATTGACCCGGACCAACTCCATCTGGTACCATTTGGGTCAACGATTACATTCCCAAGGAGGGTTGACGTCAGGCAGGCAGCCGGTCATAAAAGTCATTGCCGAAACTTTTTGCAATATGTCAAAACAGATGACATATTGCGTCGACCCCAAGGAATTGGGATAAGAGCAAGATGATGATGATGATGAGTAATCTTTTACGACACCGACGGGCAAGAAAAGTAGTGGAGTATTGTATTCCTACTTCTTAACCAAAGGGAAACAGACCGTTTAAAGTGGTGTAAAAATCGTGTTCAAAGTAGTCGGTTACATACAAATAAACATAAAGGTGAGATTAAAAGAAGCAAAATGATTTCTGATCTTTACGCAAATATTACATATTATAAATAAAACTAACTAAACTTGAGAAAATTTAATAACTAATTTCTGTAGCGGGTAGATAATTATAAATATCTATAATAACGATGACTTGTTGGACGTGAGACCGTGAACGCTGTAAAGTATTCGAAACCTCAGTCAATCAAAAATCAAAGTTTTATTTAAATTAATCACGTTAAAACTAGATAAACCCGCTGTTTTTCTTTTACTGAATTTTTTCAGTGCGGTCGCGCTCTGATACGGTGGTAGTTTAATAGATTAATTTAATAACGTAAAATTAATATTATACGAGGTTTTGAGTAATATATGATGCGAATTTGAATTTAATAATGACGTCACCACGAGTTTTATGCATCATAAATGATTTGAATTTAATAAAGGATAAATGTATGGATCATATATCGAAGCGTCATTGTTGCAATAATCATATATTATAGAAGTACACCTTGAAGTGTTACAGTGATCATATTTTAAATTATACTACTTTTAGTACATTTTTTATTGCAATTGATGGCAAACGAGCAAACAGTACACTTGATGGTAAGGTAACGAACTTTACAAGGGTGCTGCCTAACGTGAAGAAAGTGAAGGGAGTGTGAATGCGTGCAAAAAAGTTCGGTGATACTAAAAGCAGCACTAAAACACGCAAACACCCTCGGAAAGTTGAGCTTCCGACTCTCTCACTCACCGAACAAATCGCAGTAACAAATTGCTACTATTCGGACGTCGATTTTCTGCGAGAATATGGAACCACCACGAACGAACCGGCCCGCGGCTGTAGATAGACAACTGTTAACACTGTGGTCCTACCACTATAAAATGTAGCCATAAGAATAATAATAGGCAGCGTACGGCTCCATAACCTACCGTTTTCTCTACCCATCGCCATTGAGCCGACCACTGGAACCGATTCTTTGATATCCTTGGATGACTTGGCGGATTACCCTTTCGGATATCATCAACATCCACGCCCCGGCAACAAAACACTATTGTCCTGGAGTCTACTTCACTCAAAGATAAGTTTTATATACTCAGTAGACTAGTATCTAAAAATTGTGAATTCAAAACCTATTTACACTGCGCTTATTTATTTGGCACCTAAAGTCCTAATTCAAATTGTTTATTGCATTTATGTGTACAATTTGGTGTTATAAACATAATACAGATCAAAATGAACCCGGATAGTGCGCAGCATATCTCGAAATTAAGATTGTCATTATATTTTTGTTACCACTAATGATTTATTGTTCATACGTTACTTAAATATAATGTCAATCAGTGAATGAATAATATTATTAATGTAATGTGTTGATATAAATTTATTTCATTACCAAATTATAACTATTATCCTTTATTAATTTAATATGTCCAGTTGTATTTAAATTCCTAAGGCTGAACTGATAAATTAAATAGTTATGAAATTATCTAGGGTTGACACTTGTCTGTTTTTCGTTTAATTCTACTTTACTTATTTTATTAGGTTATGTAACTTAGTTTTATTTTTATGTGACGGTAAAAAGTTGAAATGACTTATTTCTAAATTGAAGGGTGCTTCAAAACATGATATAAAGGATCAATTAGCTAACATTGTCGGCATGAATAAGATTTTACGTATAGGGCCGGAGTAAGAACTCAATTCATCACCCCTTTCTTGATTGCGGGTGTCGTAAAATACGACTTACATACATATACTCACGCCTCTTTCCCATAGGAGTAGACAGAGATCACTTCCCTACACTTGTTACGATCTTGACATACCACTTTCGCCTCCTCCACATTCATTAATCTCCTCATGCAAGTTCTTCGGTTTAGGGTACTTCGCACCTCGCCTTTCTTATGACCGTCCCCGAGTTGATCGTGGAACGTCCGCCTTGGTTTTCTCCTTCTGACACTTCCGCTCACATTTGTCCTATAAATTACCCTTGTCAATCCTTTCATTCATTCTCTCTACACGACCAAATCCACTTAACATATCTTTTTCAATCCTTGTCACTGCATATGCTTCCATACCACAACGTTCTCTAATTATATTGTTTATGCAAATAATATCTATACAAGAAAGGAATAATTCTAAATAAACCCTATACCAACTCGTCTGACCAGCATGGCATAAGTAGGTCAATTTCTCTCGGATTATAGTGACGAGTCAAGCCCAGCAGTAGGACGTATATAAGCTGTGATTTTGATAATAAAGGGACAACATTATCATCATCATCATTGTAGCTTGTTTTTATTACACACTACCCGAGCCTCATCCGGAATAAAATATTGCCCTGTCAATACTAGGTTAGATTTTTTAGCGGTACATACGTTCATAAGTCGAGTTTTCTTTTTCTTGCATTATCTACTTAGAGACGGCAAGGCTATTCAAATCAAACGGAGATTCCGCGTATAGTTAGCATTAAGTGAGTGCATTCAAACCCTAGAGTGCACTACTTAGTCATTGCCAAGAATTAAAATCCTGAAGTTCGAAAAAACATTTTTTTTTTGTATTACAATCTAATAAATCGTTATAAACCATTTGTTTTGAACTTTTATACATTATTGAATGGCGCTTGCCATCTCCGTATTAGTCTTCCTTTACAACAAAGATAGGGGATGTTAAATGGTATTATTATTCCGTCACCACACGGATTTTGCATTTTATTTTCTTATTACGTCACTATACAGAATTTCCTTGATTCCATTTTCGCGAAAAAGAAACCAATAGCTAACGCTATTCTTATCACGTTTAAGCTATGACTACTCATAGTCTGTAGAAGTTAAATGATTTGGAAAATACATCATGACTTTAGTTTAATCTTTGACTTTAATTGTTGTTTGAAATCATCATCGTCATCGCAGCCCACATACGCCCCACATTTGGGCGCGGGCCTCCTCCACAATGGGAGGGCATTTGACCTACTATACCATGCTGGTCAGACAAATTGCTATAGGGTTTCATTTCGAGTTTCCTTTCTGTTGCACAGTTCTTATGTGCGTATTATATCCCCTAGTCGTCTTGTACGACATCCACGGACAAGATAGGGACTAGTGAAAAGTATTTTTAATCCGACACCACACGGAAAGTCTGTCTGAAATAATGCGCAGCAATTAGATAAATTTCTTATATTTTAACAAAAATATATAAAACTAAAAAGTACTATAATTAAATTCTATCATTATGAGCGAGAGAGCCGGAAGCCTAACTTTCTGAGGGTGTTTGTGTGTGGTAGCTGGTGATGCCTTTAGTATCACCGAACTACATGGCACACATTCACATTCCCTTCATTTTCTTCACGGTATGCAGCGACCTTGCGAAGGTTCCTGAACGGCAGCAACACTTACCATCAGGTTTATCTAATGATAAGTGTTGCTGCCGTTTTGACAAACGAGCAAACAGTACATTGTTTGCCTCTTTTGCCATGTGATCAACGAATTTCAGAGTGAACTGCCAAACTGTCCGTAAAACCTGCTCCAATCGTTTAAATTATACCATCGTCATCATCATTAATTTTATAATCTTAAAAATGAAGCATAGGCGCAAACTCCATTTAGCCTGTCTCCTTTTTGGAGTCTTGGATGACAAAGTACCAAGCTACTTATACAATAAATTGGGTTGGCTATCGCAAATCGGATCCTGTGGGCCTCGGTGGTGTGCAGGTCAACTTTCCATGCAGTGGCATAGATCGGCCGCGTTCAGAGGGAGTTTCCGTTATGCAGCGACAAAATGTTGGAACAATATCCCTCCACTCATTAGAAATCTGCAAAAGGAACATTGCTTTAAAATAACAATTAAAAAAAAATCATTTTCGAGCACCAAAAATCAAAAGAGGCTTTGAGACACGATACTAGTGCCATCTAAGTTATATTATCTATTTATATATATTTTATTATCTTTATATATCAGTATTATCTTTATATTATGTCAAAATTGGATCCAATATATTTATTTACTATTATTAATTAAAACTTTACTTACCATCTTATTTTGGGCTTCAGCAATAAATGCTAATATTATCTTATTTGTCATTATTATAATTTTAATTATATATCCTATAGTTACATTTTTTTATTTACTCACGCCACATCATGATAATTATATTATGTTATCTGGATGGCAACAATATGTAAAACAATATTTATTATGTTAAACCGATTAATGTAAACATAAATTGCGCCACGTTGTTCTATTCTAAATGTCATCTGTACATCACCGGGAAATTTCATTCGAGCTGCCACAGAGTAGGTTTGTCTATAATTTAATTGTACAAAGAACAAGTATCTATTGATCTAGTTTATTTTTATTTTATTATTTACATTTTAAGTTTGTGTGTGTACCTTGGGCGTGGTTTAATTATGTTTTATCCTAAATTTTGTTTTTTTTTTTTTAATTCGCTCTAGTCCACGGAAGATCAGTGCAGGTTTTTAACCTGCAGTATGCTGAGTAGGACTCGTTTTGTGACGAGCTGTTTTATATGTACAGTGTAGTTCATACTTTCATGTAAATTCTGCTCATCACAATAAATCATTTCATTCATTCATTCATTCTTTATTTCATTTCATATACGCCCCACTGCTGAGCTTGAGCCTCATCCGCAATGAGAGGGAAATAGACCCACTATACCACGCTGGTTAGGCGAATTGGCATAGGGTTGTAATTCGAGATTTCCTTCTCTAAGTTAAATGTTATCTGCATATTGTAATCCCTTAATCATTCTCTTTTTTTTACGACAACCACGGGCAATTAAGAGTGTGGTGAATTGTATTCTTACTCTGTCACCACACGGAATTAAATTTTCATCATCTTTTTAATTTTAGCTCATTTACGTCCCACTTCTGGGCTCGAGCCTCCTTCACAATAGGAGGGGAATTGACCTCACTATACCATGCTGGTAAGATAGTTTGGTATAGGTTTTTATTTCGAGTTTTTCTTCTCTTGCTCCTGGATATAATACGCATATAACATGTATATGTATGTTATACGCTTATTATATCCCTTAGTCGTGAATTGTATCCTTATTCCGTGACCACATCGATAATTATGTCATTCCATATCTATACCAATAAATAAAATTGGATTGTCTGTTTGTAATGTCAAAATAATAGGCTTTTTTCATGCTCACACGGTTATTTGCACGACACCTATGCCTAAAATAGCGATTAAAAAAATTTTGTCTGTCTGTCTGTTTGTTCCGGGTAATCTTCAAAATGGCTGGACCGATTTCAAAAATTCTTTCACCAATGGAAAGCTATAATATCAGGGCGTAAACTAGGCTATATTTTATCCCGGTATTCCCACGGGAACGGGAACTACGCGGGTAAAACGACTATAACCGAAGCGAAGCGAGGGCGAGTTGCTAGTAAATAATATAAATAGAGCACAGACATTAGAAATATATAGATACATATTAATTTAAATCACGGTGTTTTTTCATGGATTAAAACAAATTTCATAGGCAATTTCACAGATCGTTTCGGAATCCGTTACTTTAAATGGTAGGGGGACTCTACCGTGTTCATAAAAATTGTATCCATGTGCACCTACAGGTACATCTAAAGAACTAATAACAATTTATGACAACATCATTCGTAAAAGTATGTTTTTAGATAAGAAATGTGTTTAATGTGTCTTTGTTTACAGTTTCGAATTATTCATAAAAATAAGAATGTATCTGTGTTTGAATAATTCAAATAGCTCATTTCATAGCTGTATGCGAATATGCAATAATATTTTATTAAAGTAATATACGTTATTATAATTTTATGATGCCTTTAATATACTCATGAAATTTTGTATATTATTCTTGTTTAGGCTATGTAGATATGTTGGGCATCTTTGCAGCTATATTATTTTATAAATAAAACTATTTTTACGGATTTTATCAAGTTTTTATTTGATTTTTGATTACCCGAGATTTCAAACACTTTACAATGTTCATAGTCACGGTCGGAGTCCGATGGGCAATCAAAATTATCATTATATTATTTAATAAGTAAAATGAAATGTGAATTATTGAGAAGGAGAATTTACCACAACTGGAATCATAAGATTTCCATGTGGTGATTTATTCGTACATAAGTAAGAATAAAATTCATCACTCCCACTCTCGTCTGCGTGGTGACGGAGTAAGAATACAATTCACCACTCTCTATCTTGCCCGTGGATGTCGTAAAATACTTCTAAGGGATATAATACGCATTTAACATCCATGCAAGAGAAGGAAAACTCGATAGAAAACGCTATACTAACATGTCTCACCAGCATGATATAGTAGGTCAATTTCCCTCCTATTGGAGAGGAGACTCGTGCCCAGCAGTGGGACATTTATGAGCTGAGAAGAAGACATCGACTCTGTGGGTGTCAAAAAGGACGACTGATATAATATGCAGATAACATCACTGCAGCAGAAAGAATGCTCGATTTAAAACTCCATACCAATAAGTTTGACCAGCGTAATATAGTATTTCTATTACCCTCCCATTATGGAAGGGGCCCGAGCTTAACAGTGGGACACATATAGACTGAAATGACGATAACCGTAATTTATGCAAATATTATTGTAATTCTTTTACTGTATTCTCTTTCGTACAAGCTCTGGAATGAACTACCTGCTGCTGTGTTTCCTGAACGCTATGACATGTCTTTTTTTAAACGAGGTTTAAGAAGAGTATTTTCTTCACGGTAGGCAACGGCCTGGCTATGCCCCTGGTACTACAAAGGTCCATGTGGGGCAGTATCACTTACCATCAGGTGTGCTGCTTGCTCGTTAGCCACCGTTGGCAATAAAAAACAATAATTAGGTTACTTTTTTAGTAAAAATAACCTCGTATAAGATTTATATCGTTGCATGTAGTCTTTTCATCTTCATCATCATTTCAGAACATATACGTCCCACTGTTGGGCTTGAACCACCTCCATTTTGGAAGGGAAATTTACTGACTACTTCCCACTGGTCCCATGTGTTGAAATACGTTTTTTTTTTTGAGTTTTTTCCTTCGCTTACATAGATGTTATATGCATTTTATATCCCTTAGTCGTCTATAAGACACCCACGGGCAAGAGAGGGAGTGGTTAATTGTATTGTTACTGCGTAACCACACGGCAAAACACTTAATATTTTAATATTACACTCAGATACTTCAATTTTCCGTGCGGTGACGGAGTAAGAATACATATCACCACACCATTCATTTTAGCATATCGTCGTCCACTGCTGGACGTAGGCCTTTCTCATGTTACACCACAGTGCGGTTCTATGCCGCTTGCATCTAATGATGCCCAACAACTTTCACCGGGTCGTCGGCCCACCTAGTATGTCCTACACTGCACCGTAGGAGAGATAAATTTACCTTTCCTTTAGAGGAGGCTCGAGCCCAGCTTCCTTAGTGTCATAAAAAGACAAATCTTTTGTAAAAATTTAACTATTCAAAATGGCCTTAAATCAATAATGGTTAGACCACGTATTAAACATGTATTCATTATTTGAAAACCATAAATCTTGCAATAAACCACATGAGAGACCTTGAGAAATCAAATGCTAAGCTACAAAATATCCCCTGGGAATCGCCTTAGATTTATTGTACAGTATATAACTGTCCCCAAAACATTGTCTTGTTATATCGAGGACTTCCAGGCACTCACTTTAATTGTTGTCCAAACCAATCCCGAAGGACACAAACGCATGTTCTAAACAAATTGATGTATATGTAAAATATTTTGCGGAGTATTTTAGGCTTTAGATCGGATTCTCAGGTGAGTCGTTACCGTTAGATAAAGGGTTTTTATGTATTGGCATCTTGTGTTCAATTATAATTATGTGTAGAAATGTAACAGAACCTTGGACTCCTGTTATTCTTGTAAATGGTTTTATTAGGCAGTTATTTTAACGATATGCTGTAAGGTATGTTTCGATTTACTATTTAGGAATGTACCCAAGTGGATTATTATCTCGGTCTATCTATGTTTGAAGAATAATATGCTTTTATAATAACTTTTCTTAGTCTTTTCTCTCTTGAGTCTAGCCGTACATTTAAACTGATAGGTTTTCCGTGTGGTGATGGAGAATAAATTTCACTACCCATATTATTAGCCGTAAGTATCCTAATATACGACTAAGGGAATTATATTATATAGATAATACCTTTGCAAGAGAAGGAAAACTAAAAATACAACTTACTAATACGTCGTCCGTGTGGTGATGGAGTATGAGTACAATTCATCACTCCATATCTTGCTTGGATGTCGTAAAAGACGACTATGGGATATAACACGCATATAACATCTATGCAAGAGAAGGAAAACTTGAAATGAAACCCTATACCTGGCCCTAAACTGTCTGACCAGCATGATATAGTAAGGTCAAATACCCTTCTATTGTGGGGGAGACTCGAGTCCAACAGTGGGACGTATATGAGCTAAAATAATGAATAAGCATCATTTCAGATGATGATGACTTCAATTTTATTAGTTTTTTTTCGAACTACAACACAAAATATATCATGGCTGGACCAAATCCCACAAGCGGTACCCGATAATTTATAACGACACATGTTAACCTTGTTTATTTACTTTAAAACTAGATAAGGAGCGTTCATAAAAGGCTTTTATGTTTGTACTTATTTCTTGTATCAATTGCGTTGTATAGCATAATAAATACGCTTTAATAAAATGTTACGACTTTATCCGGATGATAAACAGTTTATTTGTTTTTGTATTGTAGTTCTGTCCACTAGGTGAAACTTGTTGATTTCCTGCTAACGTTGTGAATTTAATTAATTTTCTTATTTACGAGGATTGAGGATTCTATCAGTTAAGAGATAAAACTATTTTTATTTATAGACTACAATCAACTCGCCCTCGCTTTGCTTCGGTCGCCTTACTCGTGTAGTATCTGTTCCTGTAGGAATACCAGGATCAAATAGAGCCTATGTTACTCCCTGATATTATAGGTTTCCATTGGTGAAAGAATTTTTGAAATCGGTTCTATGGTTTAAGCGTGAAAGTAACAAACAAACTTACTTTCGCAATTATAAAATTAGTAAGGATTGTCTTGTTATCATTATTTCAGCCCATATACATTTCACTCTTAGACGCCGGTTTTTTCCACTAGGGATTCTAAATTGACCTACTATACTATACCGGTCAAACGGATTGGCTTAGATTGTCTTTTAAGATTTCCTTCTCTTGTATAGATGCCAAATACATAATATATACCTTAGTCGTCTTTTACGACACCCATGGGCAAGAGAGGTGGCGAATTGTATTCTTACTCGGTCATCACATGGAAAATACTAAAAAAATGCTGTAATAATACTCCATGGGCAATTGTGGTCACAACTTATAAAGATTTTCTGACTATAGTAGATAGACTAAGATCTACTGAGAAAACCGATACAGTCCCTTTTTTACTTGCCTATGGTCTGGTTTTCCATGTAGAGGCGGAGTAAGAATACAATTTACCACCCTATCTTACACGTATTATATGCAAGTTAATATTTTTATATTGTAAGTTTCAATTCTTCTAAGTATTTTATTATTCGGGCCGAAACCACCACTAGACATCGTAGCAGGGTTCATCCATTTCACCTGGAAACGTTATGGTCTTCAACTGTACGTTTCCAGCGATCATTTCTCCCACGTACGTGCAAGCTCTGGAATGAACTACCTGCTGCTGTGTTTCCCGAGCGCTATGACATGTCCTTCTTTAAACGAGGTTTAAGAAGAGTATTTCCTTCACGGTAAGCAGCGGCCTGGCTGTGCCCCTGGTATTGCAAAGGTCCATGTGCAGCAGTTTCACTTACCATCAGGTGTGCTGCTTGCTCGTTTGCCACCGTTGGCAATAAAAAAAAAAAAAAAAAAGATCACACAGGACAAGAAATTTTGCAATCGTGGTCGGCCCAACGACCAAGGCGATGTGCTACGGGTGGGTTATGGAGCCACGCGTCACCCCTCCGTCGCCTCGGCTGGAGCCGGGTGGCGGGTGAGCTGGCGATAGCCCAGTCCCCTAAAAAAAATATTTCATTTTATAGTAAAACTAGTCAATTCAAATGTAGTTTAAAATCAAAAGATCATAAGTTATTCATTTTATGTAAATAATTAATTTACTGGCATTTCATCATCATCATCATCACAGTTTCTATAAGTTCCACTGCTGGATGCAAGCCTCCTTCATAATAGAAGAGAAATTGACCAGCTATAGCACACTGGTTAGACGGGTTGGTATTAAGGTTTTATTTCACGTTTTCCTTCTTTGGCCTAGATGTTCTCTAGATATTATAGACTTAGTCGTCTTTTATGACACCCCCGCGCCAAAAAAGGAATGATGAATTGTATTTTTACACCGTCACCACACGGAAAGTTAGCATTTAAATCAAACATAAATAGGAAACACATTTTTATAGGAAAAGAAATAACAAGAAATTATGTTCTTAAATTTTCTTAAGACCTGTTATACGTTTATCGATATACCAGGAAATCAGGAAATCATAGATTACGTACACATGTTTAACAAGAACTATCCAAATAAATCCAAAAGATTAAAAATATTAATCTGTCATCCCTTTAATCAAGATTTAGAAAGACATGGACACCAATATTTTATATACGGAGCGTATAAACCGGCAAAGCTATCAATTATATCTAAGTGGGTTGCCGTATTTATAGAGGATAATGTTACTATATAGTTACCCTATTGTTTTAAATGAATACCGTGAAGGAAATGTAAGCGTCGGGTCGATTACAGCATTAACTTTGAGTTAATAGAATCTAGCCACTTTATACAGTAGTTAATAGGTTGTTTTATTACCAAAGCTATTCAATTTGAAACGATTTCATAGTCAATTTGTATCTTTTTTTTTCTTTTTCCTGTATTGAAATTGAAAAGAAATTATAATCAAATGAATTTTTGAAAGTGAAACTTCTTTAGCCGCGTTGGGCACTTTTTGGTTGGAGAAAATCTTATGGGTTCGCGTCACCGACATGATTATAACTGGAGGACGCGCAGTGTGCTGTGCGCTTTAGAAACTTTTTTATGGCTAAAATATCGTAGGGTCGCGACAACAACATGCCTTTTTATTGCAAACAATGGCAAATGAGAAAACAGTACACCTGATGGTAAGTGATACTGCCGCTGATGGACCTTTGCTAAGCCGCTATCTACTGTGAACAAAGTGAAGTGAAATACGTGCAATGAGGGTCGGTGATAGCCACCATACACAAACATTCTCAGCAAGTTGGGCTCTCTCGCTCACGATGACATACGATATCATGTAGAGAAATGTTCGGCAACGATGTAAATTTGGTTACAAACCTCCCATCTATATATCATCCTATCCATTTAGTAATCTACCGCCATCCATGGCAGTGCATCTTCCATCCCAAGCGGGGATAATGTTATAATCGGCGAGCTTGGTGATCACAAATACTCTACGATTCCCAGAGGAATGCTGTTTTCCTTTCTCATAGCGATTTCGGAACTGGATTTGACGAGTTCCACGAGAAAGCGATAGAGACATATTGTATTCTTAACCCATCACAAATAGGGACATTAAAAAAAATCACAAAGGTATTATATTGTCTTTTATAATACAAAAAAAAGATAATTTTTTTACGGTATAAAAGATAAATGTGTTATCTTTTAGGAGTGGTAGGACCACACTGTCGACAGTTATCTGTCTACAGCCGCGGGCTGGTCCGTCCGGGGCAGTACCATGCTCTCGCAGAAAATCGACGTTTGAGTAGTAGCAATTTGTTACTGCGCTTCGTTCGGTGAGCGAGAGAGCCGGAAGCCCAACTTTCTGAGGGTGATTGCGTGTGGAGGGTTTTGGTGGTGCCCTAAGTATCACCGAGCATCAATGCACGCATTCACACTCCCTTCGCTTTCTTCGCGGTAGGCAACGGCCTTGTAAAGGTCCATGAGCGGCAGCAACACTTACCATCAGGTGTACTGTTTGCTCGTTTGCCACCGTTTGCAATAAAAAAAAAACAAAAAAAAACAATAAAAAAATCAACTAATTTGTATTTTACGATATAAAATACTAACTATGTTATCTTTTACGATACAAAAATCAACTAAGTTGTCTTGTATACTTACTATGTCGTTACATGAAATATAATATATACACAGTTTTTTATGACAGGTATAGTTACTACAGTATTATCGTTTATTGATGACCTAGGAATACAGTATATCATTACATCTTACTGGTCAGTCGTAAAAAAACGATTAAGAAAACGGCAGGGGAGTGCGTAGCAGCTTTCTCCTAAGAAACTTATAACACTTCGGATTATAATAGGGTGAATCACTTGACAAGAATAATTATTATGTCACCGTCAATCTATGCAAAATATTTATCTAACAGTAGACTTCGATAAGCTGATGGATTATTGGATGAATAGAAGGCGAGAACCTCTTCCATAGCCCTGACAACGTGTTTGCAAAATTTCATGATAATTGAAAATTATTTCGGATATGAAAGTTAAAAAATAAATTTACGTTCGCATTTCAAATATTTATGCGTGTGGTGATGGAGTAAGAATACAATTTACCACTCAATCTCTTGCCCGTAAGTATCGTAAAAGCCGACTAAGGGATTTCATATGTACACTATATTGAGACAAGAGAAGAAAAACTTGACATAAAACCCCATACTAAAAAGCCTGATCAGCATGGTATAGTTAGTCAATTTCCCTCCCATTACAGAGGAGACCAGGCCCAAAAGTAGAACGCATGTGGGCTGAGATCATGATGATAATGATTTGTAATGTTAATTAAAATGTATTATAACCTCGAAATATTCTGCGAAATAAACATGATATTTATAAACATATCATAATATAGCTTGTATGGGTAAAAATTGGAGAAGCAATATTGACGGCTTGTAATAAAAATGAGTCCGCGTCAAAGGGTCCTTTTTATGGAAACCTATTATGTTACCTGTATGTACTTTTCGTTGAAATAAAAGTCATTATTTTTAACCAACTTGAAAAAGGAGCAGGTTTTTAATCTTATATATATAAATCTCCTGTCACGATGTTTGTCCGCGATGGATTCCTAAACTACTTAACCGATTTTAAATTAAATTGGCACACCGTGAGCAGTCTTGTCCAACTTGAGAAATAGGATAGCTTAGATCTTTAATTATAGTCGCAATTTTATTTTATTACAAATTATTTGTCTATAATTAATTGACATTCACAATTATCTGTTAACTCCAAAAGATTCTAACAGATGGCGATATCTGTCGACTGGATTTAAGTAATTTAAGTAATTTGTGTGTGCTCAATGAGATTCGAGAATGAATAAGATTCACAATTGGACCCGGTAGGTGGCGCTTTATTTGAACAGAACAACGTCTATTGGGTCAGCTAGTTTGACTATATTTTTTTTTTTGTTTTGTATGTTTCCTACGAGAAAGCCCGATTGGTTGCTAAATGATTTTCAGAATACTTTTTTTATTCAAAAGAGTATCCTTTTAAGGTTCTTGCTATATATTTCATTTCCATTTAACGGTTATGATAATTTAAATAGCCAAACGCTTAAAATTAAAACTCTAGATCTAAATGCCTAGCCGCAAGCCCAACTTTCTGATGGTGTTTGCATGTGGTGGGTTCTGGTTATGCCTTTATTTTCACCGAACCTCACTGCGCGCTTTCACACTTCCTTCACCTTCTTCATGGTAGGCAGCGGTCTAACAAAGGTCCATGAGCGACAGCAACACGATTTTTTCATTTGAAAGGCAGTTTCCTTGCGATAGTTCTTAGCTATGTTGGTTACTATCGTTTGAGCAGTGTAAGAATACCAGCTGCAAAATGATGTAAAGGCGTATGATCATTCAATTAAAGGCTTCATACGTGCCAGTGTAATCGTTAAATGACAATTAATTGATAATTCCTGATGAAGAGAACGTAATACTTTTTTTATTATTTTAGTTCGTGTCGGGGGTTATTCAAAACTTTCAATTTTACTTATTATATTATCCGTCTTTTGAATAGGTTTTATCTGCATATTATAATACCTTTGTCGTCTATTAGGATAGGTACAGTTAATAAAATGGGTGATGAAATTTATTCTTACTCCGTCACCACACAGAAAACCTATCAGTCTAATTTAAGGCCAGGCTCAAGAGAGAAAAGAAGACTAAGAAAAGCTATTACAAAAACATATTATTTTTAAAACACAGATAGACCTAGATAATAATCCACTTGGGTAAATTCCTAAATAGTAAATCGAAACATACCTTACGGCATATCGTTAAGATAACTGCCTATATAAAACCATTTACAAGAATAACAGGTGTCCAAGGTTCTGTTACATTTCTACACATAATTATAATTGAACACAAGATGTCAATACATAAAAACCCTTTATCTAACGGTAACGAATCACCTGAGAATGGATCTAAACCCTAAAATACTCCGCAAAATATTTTGCACATACATCAATTTGCTTAGAACATGCGTTTGCGTCCTTCGGGATTGGTTTAGACAACAATTAAAGTGAGTGCCTGGAAGTCCTCGATATAACAAGACAATGTTTTGGGGACAGTTATATACTGTACAATAAATCTAAGGCGATTCCCAGGGGATATTTTGTAGCTTAGCATTTGATTTCTCAATGTCTCTCGAGTGGTTTATTGCAAGATTTGTGGTTTTCAAATAATGAATAGATGTTTAATGCATGGCCTAATCATTATTGCTTTAAGGCCATCTTGAATACTAAATTTTTTACAAAAGATTTGTATTTTTATAACACTAAGGAATATGGGCTCGAGCTTCCTCCAAAGGGAAGGTAAATTTATCTCCTTTATGGCGCAGTGTAGGATAAATTAGGTGGACTGACGACCTGTTGAAAGTTACTAGGCGTCGTTAGATGCAGGTGGCACGGGACTGCACTCTGTGGTGTAACAAGAGGGAGTCCTACTTCTAGCAGTGGACGGCGATATGCTGAAATGAATCATGAATGAATGAAATTTACCTACCTACCTAAACGCTGGTTAGATGTATTGATATCTAGGTACGATATCCACAGGCAAGAAAGTGTGCGGTGAGTTGTGTCCTTACTCCATCACCACAGGGTTTAGAATAAGAAAAATAATCTTAACACGTATTTCATACATTCATTTCATTCTATTCATTCAATTCTTAATCCGTCACCACACGAATCTCTCCACGGATCCCTTATTTCTTATCTTTAAACGAGCAATTCTTGTATATATATATATATATATATATATATATATATATATATATATATATATATATATATATATATATCTATATATATTGAGGATCTCGGAAACGGCTCCAACGATTTTGTTGAAACTTGGCATACTAGAGGATCGGGTCCAAAAAATCGATCCAGCTAGGTTTTATGTATAGAAAATGTTGTTTTGTCAGTGTTTTTGGCAGTATAATAGATAGCTCAGCGGCGAAGTAGTCAGGTTTTATTTTATTTTTGACATCGGCGACAAACGGCGTCGGATCGCATCTCGGTGTTATTATTATTCTCTTTTTGTAATTTTTTATATAAATTTCATTATTTATTTTTTTATTTTTTATTAATATATATATATAAATAAATGCTACAAAAATACTCCGAGCGAAGCTCGGTCAACCTGATATTCATTTATTTTAATTCATAATTATTTACATATACAGCTTCAAGGATTCAAACGACACTTTCAAATAAGTCAAATAACTTTTGTTGAAACACTCGACGACAATTATAACATAATTTTTTAATTAAGTTGCTACCTTTAGACACTCAGGTTAATGTAATTTTAGGATTAAATGAGGGTATATTTATTTTGGGAATTTACTAATTGCTCTGTATACACTCACTGGCTTAGCCCTTAAGTGGACAGACACACAAACTGGTTTTATTAACCCCGACTTAGCGTGACAAATACAGCTAAATTGCGTTTTATATAGAAGCGTTAGATTTCATTTCTACAATATAAATGAAAATCTTTATATAAATTTCTTGTGTTCGTGTGTATGTCACTGAACTCCTCCTAAGCGGCTGGACCGATGTTGATGAAATTTTTTATGTGTCTTTGAAGGGTTTCGGGAATGGTTTAGATTCACAATATAACCCGGTAGGTGGCGCTGCTGTGAATTCCGTTTATTTTATTTGAACAGAATAACGTCTGATGGGTCAGCTAGACTTTATGTAAAAATTTCTTGTGTACGTGTGTATGTCACTGAACTCCTAAACGGCTGGACCGATGTTGATGAAATTTTTGTGCATGTTCAAGGGGATTCGAGAATGGTTTAGATTCACAATACGTCCTACTGTTGGGCTCGAGTCTCCTCTACAATAGCCCTCCTATTGTTTAATTGACCTACTGTACCACGCAGGTGAAACGTGTTGGTGTAAGGTTTCATTACGAGTTTTCCTTCTCTTACATGGATGTTATATGCATCATTAATCCCTTAGTTGTCTTTTACGGCATGCACGGGTAAGAGACCCCTCTCTTACGATGGTGAATTATATTCCTTCTCCGTCACCACACGGAAGAAACATAATCTCCAATTATCAACATCATTATTATCATCACAGCTGATATACGCTATACTTTCTAGACTCGAGCCCCCTTCTCTTTTATAAATGTTAACTGCCTATTAGAATTCCTAACCCTTAGTCGTATTTTACGACACCCATGGGCTAGAAAGGGGATCCTTATATGTTATCAGCATACTATAATTCTTTAGTCATCTTTTAGAATGCCAACGGGTAAGAAGAATAGGTGGTGCAGCAAAGCAAACTCAAACACTTTTGAATTTAAATAAATTATTCTACAATAGCTTATTCCAGGGGTGGCCGACTTCATTAGACCCAAGATTTACTGTTTATTCACGAAACCCTGCGCGATTTACCAATTAAATACTTCTTGAAATATTCACAATTTGAATTAATGCGTGCAGCAGTTGGTGATTACGATTCGCAGTTTTTTTTACGTATTTACAGTTTTTGCCTTGCTACGATCGACTGGACTAATAGTCGCGATCGACCGGTTGGCCACCCTTGTCCTATTCTACAATATCTTATTGAAATAGGTTTATAGGTTTGTGGTACATTATGTTTCATCAAATACGAGCGGAGCAATATCTATCAATGTTAATAAATCGGACAAAAAATTGTATCAAAGTGGCATACCACGGAAAGAGTGCCACCTGTCATAGTAACTGCTGACATAACAAAAACATATTATAATGTATTATGGAAGTTTGATGTGTTGTTATTATTAATGCCATAATATAACTTAAGTTTTTAAACAAAATAATAGAATTAAATATGTATAAAAGCCGCGCAAGTAAAGTGTGCAAGCGTAGCTAGTAATTTATAAAGAAGTTAGGCGAGAAAATTTAGAACAAAAACAAATGTTTCAACAGACGTCGAGCCTAATAGCTCTTGAAGTGATTTCTATTGTCCACTCGAGTTCACTACAAATATTGTCACAAAACTTTAGACATAGGCCAACTTTAGCAATTTGAAAGAGAACTCAAACATTAGCCAGCTATTAGTTTTTATCTGTTTTTCCTTTTAGTTTCCATCTCGTAGAAAATATTCTATAAATAAACCAAGTAAATATAATAATATTATTGTAGTGAAAACGTATACAGGCAGGTTTGGATGAAGAGTAAATTCATATAAGTTTTCAATGACATGGTGAGGTGACGTGATGATAGATATTAAAACCAAATTGGTGTAAAAAGTTTTAATTTAAGACTAGCAATCCACTCTCGCTTCGTTTTGGTTTCAGTCGTCTTGTCCGTGCAGTTTCCGTTCCCGTGGGAATACCGGAATTAAGCACAGCCTAGGTTACTCCTTGTATAAACAGCCACCTGCTAGTATAATATTATCAAAATCTGTTCCGTCGTTTTGAAGGTTACCTAAGACAAACAGACAGACAGATAGACAGACAGCCGACAACTTTTTAAAGCAGTTTTTAGGCATAGGTAACGTGCAAATAACCGTATCAGCATAAAAAGTCCATTACTTTGACATTACAAACGGACACTTCAATATTATTTATTTGTATAGATGTATAGATTAAATAGTTAATTTGTGTATACAAAAATAACAATTGTTTGTTCGTAGTTTCAAGTTTTCACTTCTGTCACCATTTCTTTTTGCTACTGTATTGATTACTTTTTTGTAAATTGATTGCATAAATGGCGTACTGGTCTCGGTATACCTTCTTAAGTGAGACCAATTTGATCGAGTAACCTTAAACGTGATAAGTTTGATCGAGTAATTATTTCTGCGATCTATTAATTATGGTATTAGGATTGGGCGTGATTTATTTATATATATATATATATATAGGAGAGGCGGGTTTTGCGAGCGATATATTGACTCATCACCATATCTCTGGAACCATAAGGCGTACAGACTTGAAATTTGGCAGAAATATTCCTTTCATCAAGTAGAGGTCAGCTAAGAACGGAATTTATGAAATTCCACCTGCAAGGGGTGTTGCGGGGGCGTTAAGAATAATCCATACTAATATTATAAATGCGAAAGTAAGGATGTTTGTTTGTTTGTTTGTAACGCTTTCACGCTTAAACCACCGAAGCGATTTAAAAAATTCTTTCACCAAAGGAAAGCTATAATATCAGGGAGTAACATAGGCTACATTTTATCCCGGTATTCCCACGGGAACAGGAACCACGCGGGTTTAAGTGACTGTAACCGAAGCGAAGCGAGGGCGGGTTGCTAGTACACATATAAAGGAACAGGGTGAGCCGAAGCTACTGAAGCTAGAAAAATGAAATTTAGACAGTAGTTTCATTTCGTGACGTAGGCACTCTATGACAAAAATTTTTTGAAATTCTACCCCTAAGGGGGTGAAACGCAACGGCAAAGTTTGTATGGAAAGAAAAAAAAATCTTTAGCTGCTGTCTTGAAATTAAGCACAAATACTCTTTAATAAAAATAAATAAACACGTGTTTCAGCGTTTGTCCATTTTCATCCTCTAAGGGTGTAAAATAGGTAGAAAGATGTCAGTTTACTGAGTTATCACAGAGCCGAAACTACTGAAGCCAGAAACATGAAATTTTGGCATTAGTTTCTTTGCGTGACGTTGAAATCTACTAAGAAAGGGTTTTTTAACCCCTAGGGGATAAACCGCAGTAACAAAGTTTGTATAAGAAGAAGAAAAAAATTGACATCGATTTTCTTCAAATTCTCCAAAAATACTCTTTAGTAAAAATAAATAAACACGGGTTTCAGCATTTTTTTTATTTTTACCCTCTAAGGGTATAATCTACACTAATATTATAAAAAGGAAACGTTCCTTACGAATAAACTCAAAGACTCCTGGACGGATTTCGGTAATTCTTTCACCATTAGAATGTTACAGTATCCCTGAGTAGCATAGGCTATATTTTATCCCAGTATACCCACGGGAACAGGAACTACGCGAGTAAGATGACTGAAATCGAAGCGAAGCGAGGGCGGGTTGCTAGTGTAATATATATAGGACTAATGGGAGCAGGGAAATGATGACTTATATTTTTAAACGTTGTTCAAGGATTTTCTTATTATGTGGAATTTTCATGTGGTGACGGAGTAAGAATACAAATGACCAGCCATATCTTGCCCGTGGGTGTACCAAAAGATGACTAAGGGATATAATATGCTTCTAACTTTTATACAAGAGAAGGAAAAATTGAAATAAAACAATTTTCTTATTATTAATTACAATTATTGTTCAATATTATTTACTACAATTTGACATTTAAAAATAACATTTACTGCTTTTTTTTGGGTGTGGGTTACGGTCGGCGCGCTCCTAGCACCACTCCGTCCGGGACGACAGAGGGGCCTAAGCAGGCACACCCGTAACCCCCCCGTGACAGGTTACCTTCGTCATTGGGCCAACCACCGGGGCAGGGTAACCTGATGTCAGTGGTCAACATTTACTGCTTGGCAGCGTATAAAGTATATTTTTAAAATTTAATAAAAAGCAAGTTCTTAATCTCCTAAAGAGTTTTTGGTGCTCCAACACTTATATCTAAATTAAATAGATCTTTGACCAAGTCACCTGTATAAGCATTTCAATTATATATAATTGAAAAAAAAAGGTTCTTATTAGCGCGAATGTATCTCTGGAGCAACGCGTTTGGCAAAATTAAAGATTTACTCGGGCGGTTTATCCATTATTCTATTCCTCTGCGACAAAACCTCTCACGACCTTCCTGATACACCTGTTGTAAAATTAAAATTTCTATTGCGATTGCATGAAACTCACCGGTCGGTCCTTTGTTGTCTGACAATTGCGAAATTAAAATTTATGTTAGCCCTATGCATATTTTGTACCCCCTTTCATGCCCGTGATTATCGTACAAGACGACTATAGGATTTAATATGCATATAACAACTATGCAAGAAACAGAAAACTCAAAACCTTACCAGCGTAGGTGAATTTCCCTCCGGTTATGGAAGCTCGAGCCCAGTAGTGGGACGTATATAAACTAAAATGAATGAATGACTATTCTGTAAGATTAATATCTCTTTAAATATTGTTTTGTATTTGTATTTGAAGCCCGTATGAAGTGAAATCGTTCTTTGTTTCATTAAGATAAAACTTGAAACAATATCCTGAGTGATATTGAATAAAAGTTTTGTGAAAGATAAATACACGTTTAGTTTTAGATGAAATCCTTATAATTTAATGTTTATTTTAGCTACACAATATTGTATTTAGTAAAATGATTTTAATCCCCGACGGAAAAAGAGGGGTGTTATAACTTTGATGCCGATATCTGTCTGTGTATGTGTGTCAGTCTCAGTGACATCGTAACTCTCAAAGGGATTTTTTTTTATTTTTTTTTTTATGGGTGGGCTACGGTAAGCGCACGCGCGGTCCAGTCCGCCCGGGGCGACGAAAGGTAGCACCCCGTGCGTCCGCTCCAACCACTCCATCAGCACCGGCCGGAAGGCCTCGACGGTCCTGACACCGTACCGAGGACTCTCCAGCCGGACTGCCCAACGGGCAATGACTTCTCGACGGGCGTCGACCCGCCAGGCGGTGATCTCTTTGATGGAGACCATGCCGCCGCGGGCGCGCGTCTCCGACACCCGCCGATAAATTTCGGCGAGCATCTCCGCCTCCAGGTCCCACGGGGGAGTTCCGGCCAGGAGGCACGCTGCCTCCGTCGCCACCGTGCGGTAACCCCGTATGGCCCTGATCGCCATGACCCTCTGTGGTCGCCACAGGAGGGCCCTAAGACGAACGGTCAGGGACCCCGCCCACACCGGTGCGCCGTACAGGGCCATCGACCGGATCACCCCCACGTACAGCTGTCTGCACGTAGCGCTGGGTCTGCCCACATTCGGTATCAGCCGCGAAAGGGCGGACGCCGCGCCGACAAGCCGGGGAACAAGTCGATGGAGATGCTCCCGGAACCAAAAATGCCCGTCGAGCACCAGGCCCAAGTACTTCATGTGGGCCTGGATGCTGATGGTGACCGACTTCACGGTGATCGAAGCGCCGGCGGGAGGCCCGGCGGTACGGAGGCCATGGAACAAAAGGGCCTTCGTCTTTTCCAGGGCTACCCTCAACCCCAGCGCTTCGATCCGCCTGACAATCTCCTCGGTGCCGAGAGGCGTGCCGCCTCCTCTAGCGTCTCACCCCGGGCTGTGACAAGTGTATCGTCGGCGTAGCAAATTACGCCCAGCCCGGGTGGGAGGCTTCCTCTCAACGCCCAGTCGTAGCCGATGTTTCACAGGGTCGGACCCAGAACCGACCCCTGTGGGACACCGCATGTCATGGGCGTTCGCACAACGTCCCCTACTCGGTCAACGTAGAGGACGCTGCGCCCCTCCAAGTAGTCCCTGTAATGGGGTATGATTACTCAATTAGGTGCTTCATGCGTGGCAGTGCAGTCGTTAAATGACAATTAATTAATAATGCCTGTTGAAGAGAACGGAATACTTTTTTTTTGTATTATTTTAGTTTATGTCAAAATTTTCAATTTTACCTCTAATTATAGAATAATTTTATCTGTTATTATGTTTTTATTACTGTTCTGCGTGTAGTGATGGAGTAAGAGTACAATTCACCACTCCCTTTCTTGCCCATGGATATCTTAAAAGAAGACTAAGGAATATAATATGCAAGAGAAGGAAAACTTGAAATAAATTCCAAAAAAAAAAACAAAATATCATTTGAAATTGGTTCCTCCTATAAAACACTAAGTTTTACGAACTTCTTCTACTTAAGGCACCGAATTTTTGCTTTTTAGGTTTTCGATGTTTTTCAAGACGTTTTTCTTTTTTATTTAATCCAATGATTGGAACGATTCATCTCATAAAAAATAGATTGAATATTACTACAGCTAATTTCCACGGCTTAGGTTGCGTAAAAAGTTTAATTCAGAAAATTAATCTCCGTTTAATTAAAATTTATAATAAAATGACACATTTTCTTATTAATTTTGCACGTATTATTTCTCCCTTTTAGCCATATTGTTATATGAATAAAAGACTTATGTTTCAAACATTTTATTTTTACCCTTAAAGTTATTTCATATAGTATAATATACATCAACTTTGAAAAAAATGTTATGAAAAATCTACTCATTTTATTTGCATTATTTCGTTACGAATCTTATTTCTGAACCTTTAGTTTTAAGTAAAAATTAGGTACTATTACTAGATATTCTTTGGTGAATTTATATTAGTGATGGCAAATAACGAAACAACCCGTGGCTAGTAGTTGTAATTGAGGTAAGTTTTCTTTTGTTTTCGCGATTTTATTAGTTAACCGGGTACTAGAGGTGTAGATCTGTAAAGAAGATCAAGCGAGTACAATTTGCACTAAATACAGACTGCATTTATGTTATGTTAAGGGTAGGAACTGATTTATGTTGTACCACACGATTTAAAAATATGGCGCAATGTATAGTATACTATAAATTACTAATGTCTTATTATTTTCGGCAAGTGGCGTAATGTATAGCGCTATACATATAATTTTCCAAAAAGTACTACACCCACATTTTTTTTATATTTTTCTTAGTTGTTTTATATGCCTAATAAACTATTAAATCATACCTTATTTAATTTTATTTGAAAAAAAAAATTTGCGACTTTAAGGGTTAACCATTTAGTAATAGCATTTTTATAATACGAGATTCTTTTGATTTAGGAGTAATCGAATCTAAATCTTGAGCCTCTAGACTTATCCGTTTGGGCCATTGAATTATTCCTAAGGTTTTAATTTAATATAATAGATTATAAAACCTTATTTACGTCTAATTATTCTTTCTCATTAAAAGAATGGAAGTTATAGACCATGAACTGAAACGAGAAAAGATAGTATGTTGTTGGAATACAATAATTTACACAAAAGACCTAGCAGAGAGCGTTAATGGAATATGACTATTAATCTCGTACCTCTCATAAGGCACACTAAATCAAAAGTGTCAAGTCCTTATTAGCGCTGGCTTGAGTACGTTTGTTATAGAAGTCTTTTTTTTTTGGGGGTGGATTACGGTCGGCGCACTCCTCGCACCACTCCGTCCGAGGCGACAGCGGGGCGTAAGCTTTCGTCGTTGGGCCGACCACCGGACCGGAGCAGGGTGACTTGTCGTCAGTGGTCGGCCCGACGGAATTCCCCCTACGTGGGGTACCCTCCCATCGACCGACGTCCCCCCCTCGGGGAGGACGTCGGTCTTTCCTCACGCGGTTGGCCTCTCGGCTGGTGACGGACTAATCCCCGGTCACGTCACCCGCATTAAACCACTCATACAATTACTACAAAGTTTTTGTCATATCCATAACACTTATAAGGATTTCTCAATGGAGGGCGTCTTTATTTTTTATTAAAATTATTAATTAGTGTTATCGAACAGTTATTTGGAACAAATTATAACCACATGGCGTGTTGTAATGTAAGATTTGAAATGCAATTATTAAAGAAAATATTCATCATAATCATCGCAGCCCACACACGTCCCACTGTTGGGCTCGGGCCTCCTCCACAATGGGAGGGAATTTCACCTACTATACCATGCTGGTCAGATATGTTGGTATAGGGTTTCATTTCGAGTTTTCCTTCTCTTGCTCAGATCTTATGTGCATATTATATACCATAGTCGTCTTTTAGGACAGCCACGTGCAATATAGGGAGTGGTCAATTGTATTCTTACTCCGTCAGCACGCAGAAATAAATGTCTATCATTTTACGAGAAGAAATTAATCGATAATAACCCGTTTAAAAAATTATTATACATTGAATATGTGGGATTGTACGGTGAAACGAAACATAAGGAGTGAGATAGAATGAATGGATCACAGAGAGAGGACGAAGGGAAGGGAAGACGATGAGTGCATACGATGACACGACGATTAATATTTTTACCCCGGCAAATATAATGGCAACTAAAACATACCACACCTGCTCCGGTGGTCGGCCCAACGACGAAGGCGAGGTGGTTTTCGGGTGGGTTGCGGGAGTTGCGTGCTTAAGCCCCTCTGTCGCCCCGGACGGAGTGGTGCGGAGGCGCGCCGACCGCAGCCCACCCACAAAAAAAAAAAAGAATGGTTTAATGAGTGTAGCTTAATGAGTGTAGCTTAATGAGTGTAGCTTAATGAGTGGTTTAGTAGCTTAATTTCTCCGCCATTGTGGATGAGACTCGCGCCAAGCATTGTGACGTATATGAGCCGAGATGGTGCTATCATCATCTCATCATCGTAGCCTATAAATGTCCCACTATTGGGATCAAGCCTCTTCCATAAAGACAGGGGAATTGACCTACTATTCCACACTGGTCAGACGTGTTGGAATAGGGTTTTGTTTCGAGTTTTCCATCTCTTGCACAAATGTTATGTGCTTATTATATCCCTTATTCGTTTTTTACTACATTCACAGGCAATATAGGGAGTGGTGGGTTATATTCTTACTCCATCACGATACGGATATATACTGATATGGAAAACGTTTAAATATTTTTTAGTTTTAATGTTAGAAGGGGAACTACCAAACCTCTTAAAATATTTATCAGTATATTTTAGAGAACGTACAGAGTCGCTATATAATTTAATTTCCTCATTTACATTTAATATTAGGAACAAGACAAATGGTGGATTTCTGATGTAATAAATAATATATTTCTTATAACGTTTTATGTCATCTTTTATAATACACAGAGGGTAGCAAAAAAAAAATGTATGTTGGCGCGCAATTTAACTAAGTATGATTTTGTTAATTTCTAATCTGAACTCCTCCCGCACCTGCTCCTCCTTCTGCGACACAACTGCCTCGCAGATGGTGGCGACCGCGTCCTTGTTCCTGACACTATCAAGTATCGTTCTAACGATGGTCGGCTGCGACATGCAACCACGTAACCTTGTCGTATACGGCTTCTTTATCGCCGTTTGACCAGGGCGCCTATATAGAGTCCTCTTCGCCGTGGTCCTTCGGACGGGTTATCCTTTTCGGTATCATCTCCTGTTAATTTCCCAGCTCCTAAAGCTCCCTTAGTTGATTTTTGTCTCCCATGTAACATTATGCAAATTTTATAAATTAACAGATATTGAAAAAAAAGGGCTACTATATTATTTAGCTAAAAATTCTATCTTCGCCACAGTCTCAACTATTAAGTCAATGCCTTTTAATCAAGTGACGCAGCAAGTCTGAATATGAGCTGAATACGATAAACTTTTAGAAAGAAAAGCTTTCACTTCAAAGAAAATTGAATTTAATGTATAAGTATGTATACATATGTATATATATATATTTCTTGTAGTTTATATAATTATATTTCGAAACATTGTAGAACAAAAGCGGTGTAATTAACTTTTTTCTCAAAAAGAAACTATTTGGTTTTGAGACATTCTTTAACGTCAAATCAACACATTCGTTGATTGAATTGGAAATCGAATCGGTTGCTATAATACTTAGAACTTGTAAATATACGGGGACGTGACAAATTCAAAGAAATAGTCTTCAAATGTGGCCATCTTAAAAAAGTTCAAAGTTACGTAGAGCAGACGGCTTCGCTTGTTTTTCTTAGTAAAATTTGTTGAAACGTGGAGATCCGAATAGAGCTGCTTTTTCAATGACAGCAACTGACCTCAAGGTTACTACTTACTATTTCAATCAATTTAGTGTCTTAATAGTGACAATATTATTCTCCACAATACTTTGGATACTTATAAGCAGTAAATTTATTTTAAACATCTACATTTCTTGCAAAAAAATTAATAAATAATATGAAATGTTTAAATATGACTTGGAAATTAAATTAAATTTCCAATGCGACCTCCACACACTCTTAACTGATACGACCACACTGTTGGTAGTCGTTTATCTACAGTTGCAGCCACACTCGTGCAGAAAATCGACGTCTGAGTAGTAGCAATTAGTCACTGCCCTTGGTTTAGTTATCCAGACAGCCGGAAGCCTGATTTTCTGAGGGTGTTTGCGTGTGATGGGTTTTGATGTTGCTTTTAGTATCACTAAACCTCATTCCACGCGTTCACACAGTCTTCACTTTCTTCATGGTAACAGTATCGCTTATCAGGTATGCTGTTTTTCTATTTACCACCAATAGTAATTTAAAAAGATACTACGTACATATAGATACAAGAATATGGCTTGTATAATTGGACTGTATGATTGTAAACAATGGAATAAGCATTATCAAAGGAGGAAACGCTTCAGAACTTTTAGAAACCTTAAAGATAAATGTCAACATATTATTTAATGAATACAACTGTGCGAACATCTATATAGTAAATATCTGAAATTGTGTCGCTGTTATTAATGAAAATATTCTTATAAATTTTATTCATAAAGATACAATCATCATCATCATCGTCATTACAGCTCACATATGTCCCAATATTGAGCTCGAACTTCCTCCAAAATTGTGGGGAGAAGATATAGTTAGAAATATACTATTGATCAGATTGAGGAGTAGTCCACGCCACTCACAATGAATCTGACCTAATCTGGACGAACGCTCATATCTGAAAAAGGAGACATAAGGGGCGGGACAACGACATCAAGACAATGGTTCCTGTGCTCACCTTAAGAAGCGAAAAGTAAGTATATGATGAATTGTAGAATTCTCGGCATCACTTTTGTTGCGCCGGGTCGCTGTATTTGCCCAAAATAAAAAGCTATTACTGGTTAACTTTTGTAACAATCGTTACCCTTCGCTATCCCAAGAGAAATAATAGGAAGGTTCATGAATCGGTGCCTCAGAGCGAGTACATTATAAAGTTAAATTTTCTGAATAAACAAGTAACAAAAACTTAATTTTTGCACAAACTTTCGAAGCTTAAACCCGACGTGGGAGTCCTTGTTAAACTTTTGTTAAAAATGGTGAAAAAAATCAAGGCTTTTATTTGCACGTTCTTAAGACGCCAATAACTCTTTTAAGTTAGTAAAAATCTTATAAGCATTTAAATATATTTAAGTGAACTTTTTAAGAAATAATAGTACAGTTTATATACATATACACGAATATATACATATATGTATACAAGTATGTATACAAGTATGTATATATGTACAGGTTGTCTCAGGTTCCGGGGCAACTGTTCGAGTATATTGAAGTTTAACAGTCATGGATCGTAATTAGAATGTATATAATACAGTCTAATTAGACAATAAACAACAGTTACAGTGATTTCAAAAATGTGTGTCCAAGTGTCTATGCCTTAAATGCTACATGTTATGAACAGCATACACGTAGGCATGTAAGTTGCGTCTACAGTATAAGTAGGTACGAAACGGTGCGCCGACTAACTGTTAGCATATTAAGGCGAAGTTTATCTTGCTTATGGAGAACGTAGTCATTGAATTATTGAATTTCTAATGATCATTTAACATATTTAAGATTAAGTATTACTGATTTTATACATTTCAATCAAATTTACATGAAAAAAGGATGACAAAATCTCTAATTTGTAAACGAATCGATATTTTTACAAAAAAATTTTCATGGGTTTTTATCACTATTGACGCACACTGTACCCATGTAGTGACGAGTTAGAATACAATTCACCGCCCATTCTTGATTGTGGGTGTCATAGGTGACATCTAAGTGATGTAATATGAAAATAACGTTAACGCAAAATAAGGAAAACCCCACACCAACACGTACATATGCTAGCGCGCCTAACATATTGTTGTTTCCATCCATCAGCTTATCGACGTCCACTGCTGGAGAAGAGCCGTCTAGGCGAGATAGTACCATTATTCGCATATCTGGCAGTGTGGATAACAGACAATATTTATTTATTTAAAACTTTTGCACACAAAAAGGTACAAGGCGGACTTAATGCCTTAGGTATTTTCTGCCAGTCGACCTACAGTGGAGCAGAAATAAATTAGGCAGGTGTAATGCAATGTGAGCAATAATTTCTCAAATTTGGTTATATAAATGCGGCAAATTTATATAATCTTATATCTAATACAAGCAAACAATACAAATATATATATATACATACACACACAATATTGTAGGATTCCGCGGAGAAAATATTGTCTATACCTACTTTACGAATTTTATCGCGTTTGTATTTGATTTTTGATTGCCCGACGTTGCGCTGTAAAGTATTTGAAATGTCGGGCAGTCAAAAGTTAAATACCAACGCAATAAAATCCGTAAAGTAGTTTATAAATGTGTAATGCTCGTGTAAACATCACAAATTATTATAAATTATATTTTTAACTCATCACTACAAAGAAAATGCAACAGCAAAACTTCATCAGACACCTTTATAGGATGCGTGGAATTTTAATATGTTTACTTTAAAATATAATGCACAATAGATGTTTCGTATGCTAGGAAATAAAAGTGTGTAGGTCAATTTTAATGAAAGAGAGACTAATAAAAACCCCTATAGTAACCCGTCTCACAACAAAACAGCACGTTTTAGCTAGGATAGTCACTAAATCAAATTTGTTTCTTAATTATCTTAGTAGATACTGCTACTTGTTTAATTTAATTTAGAATATTGCCTCCAAATATTTTAGTATAATTACTAACCCAAAAATATACTTAGTCTGGAGTTTGTAATTAAGTAAAAGCTCTAAGGAGCCTGTTATATTGCTAAAGTAAATAACCAACCGTGATAAAGCAGCTATAGTTTAGCGGTAAGACTAATAAATACTTAGAAATTTTAAATTTTAAGCAATAATGAAGCTACAGGCTTCATTTTTTAAAGTTATACTTTTTTGACGTGCCATCAAAAAATGATGAGGGTAAATTTTTACTATAGTCCCACACATCGTCCCAAATCATCATCATCATTTTAGCTCATACGTCCCACTGTTGGGCTTGAGCCTCCTCCACAATAGGAGGGAAATTGACCTTACTATACCGTACGGGCAGGTTGATATAGGGTCTCATTTCGAGTTTTCGTTCTCTTGCATAGACGTTATATGCATATTTTATCCCTTAGTCGTCTTTTACGATATCCACGGGTAAGATACGGAGTGGTGAATGGTATTCTTACTCCGTCACCACACGCAAAGCTAACTAGATAACTGTCACAAATGTCAACTAGATAATGCGTTATAATGCTTTCAATATAAATAGCTTTTGTTTCTATTAGTAGGGTCGTTTTTTTTCTATAAACGTAGGATATCAAATTATCTTGTTACGCCTGAGAAGTATATATAACTGCTTATGAGCATCCATACGTATACATGCACTTTTTAATTTTTAATGTCATCAATCATGAACATAAGCTTCCCTATGAGAATGCTATTCAGAACGATCCTGTGCCATTCGCATACAATAGTTTCCAGTAAGTCTAACCTAATTCATCCTACGCTGCATCATCCCATTCGTGATGGTCAAATAAGAAAATTTCCTTCACAACGGTTGTAGTTTTGATGAGCGATTTTTCCAATAATTTGTCACATTCAGCGCTATAATTCTTCGGTATATGTCGGTTACATTGGTTCTTCGACGTATTTTCTTATCTCGGCGTTTTCACGTAGAGAAATATGGAATACAGGACTCTCCAAAGGACGATAAGAGACTTTGAGCTTTATTTTAAGGTCGATATTTACAGACCGTTTCAGTGCCATAAATCGAAAATTGTAGTAATATGTATGTAATCATTAAATGTTAGTTAATAGTAATGCTTCTAATGGGGGCGATACAAATCAAATCATTTATTCTACATATACCCTTAAGGCAATCACATTATTTTACACATAGTTTGAAATAATCTAATAATCTACCACCGGATCAGCACGTGGCTACAACCTGAGAAGATTCGGCAAAAATATATATATTTGAGAGTTGCGTCAGTGACGGAGAAGTTAAAGAGTGAACGGCTGACTGAGAACAGTTGTGGGCTTGATGATGATTGACTTGATTTATGATTGCCCGACGTTTCGAACACTTTGCATCATTCATGGTCACGGGCGGATTAAGGTGTCTCAGGTCCAACAAGTAAATATATATATATTTTGTCACCACACGGGAAAAAAATATTCGAAATTATCTTGAAAATCAAGTTTTACAACTATGTTTTACCCTTACAAAGTGTTAATTTTCTATGCCTAGTTTTTTATATAATTATGAGCTGCCAAGTCCATTTGTGGGTGCCTAAGAATGATTTGAATAAATTTGTAGTATTGTTAGATTGTTCAGTTTTGATAAGGGTCAATTTGGTGGCTAAAAGCTTTCAAAATTTCAAGTGGATTACAATGTGTTATTAATTTGTAAGTAAAAGTTGGTTATAGTAGTTTTAGTTCTAACGTAAAAATCACCAAAACTAAATAAAGTATAGAAATAAACGTATTACTATGGGTAGGCCACAATCGCTCGATGAACCGATAACCACTGAGGAAAAAGGTTCTCGAATGAATGACGACGTTCTCAGGTGCAAAAGCGGGTATGAGAATCCATAATTAATCTTTGGCGAGTTTTTAATGGGAAACATCTATAGGCGAGGTTGAACCTAATCGTTGGCGTGGCGTTAACGCCACACTTGGATTGGCACATTTATGTAACGAAACTATGACCTGTTTTAGAATTTTGCACAACGCCATCTAATAGTCTCAAAATAAATTATTAACCTAAACAGTGTACACTAACGAAAATAAATATTTATTGAATATATAAATCATCACTTTCTGGAAAAAAATCGTAATATTTTATTAATACTTTACGTCACATTAGCTACTGTCGTAATCTGTTCTTTTAAGGAGTCCTGGGCGACGGCTTCCTTTTTTAGCAAAGAATTTACTGTGTATCCCTTGACATAAAAAGAAATGTACAAAGGGAAAAAGAGATGGAACATCATGATCCTCATAGTTCATATATATCCTACGCACTAAGAGTGAAAAATAACCCACTATATTACGCTCGTCATACGGGTTGGTATAGAGTTTCACGTTATCTTGAGTTATCTATCTATATACAGGGTGTATCAGGTTATGGGGCAACTGGTCAAAAGGGAGCTCAGCTATGGTGGTGGTACGAAAAATATTGATTTGTTAAGGAATTAGAGACATGTAAAGTTTTCATTTTTGTCATCGCTTTTCCATGTAAAACTGATTGAAATATATAAAATCAATGATACTTAATACGCAACATACTCATACTTTGTTAAATGTTCATTAAAAATTTAATAAATCAATGATTAAATTCACATAAGCAAGACAAACTTCGCTTTAAAGCAGCTGATTGACCTATGACCGTTGACCGCTCGCCGTTGTACCTACGATGTCATTGAAACGTTTGCGCAATTCTAGGTATGAATGAATGAAATTATACTGTCGAAGCTTTACATGCCTGCATGTATTGTCTGTACATGTCTACATAATACGTAACATTTAAGGCGTAGACTCGTAGACACATTTTTTTGAAATCACTATAACTTTTATGTTATATTGTTTTTTTTTTGTGCAATGTACATTCTAATTACGATTTATGACCGTTAAGCTACAACATACTCGAACAGTTGCCCCATAACCTGATACAGCCTGTATATAGGTACTAATTGACCCAACAGATGTTGTTGTGTTCAAATAAACAAAATAGTATAACAAATTCTCCTTGAAATCGATCGCAGCGCCACCTTCCGATTCCAATTATTAATCTAAACCATTCTCACACTCATCGGAACAGCTACAAAAAAAATATCGAAATCGGCCGTTTAAAAGGAGTTCAATTACAAACACACGAACAGAAGATTTATCATCATCACCATCATCGCATATACATCCCACTGTTGGGATCGGGCCTCCTCCATAGTGGGAGTAAATTTGACCTACTATGCTATGCTGGTCAGACATGTTTGTATAGGGTTTCATTTTGAGTTTTCCCTCTCTTGCATAGACGTTTTGTCCATGTTATATCCTTTAGTAGTCTTTTACGACATCCATATTATAAATGTGAAAATGTGTTTGGTTGTTTGTTTATTTGTTGTTTGTTTGTTACGCTTTCACGCTTAAACCACCGAACCAATTTCAAATGGAAAGCTAAAATATCAGGGAGTAACATAGGCTATATTTTATTCCGGTATTCCCACAGGAACGGGAACTATGCGGGTAAGGCGACTGAAATGGAAGCGAAGCAAGGGCGGATTGCTAGTACATCTATATATACACGGTGACATTTTTATCGTCTTACAAAAAAAATAAAATAATAGTATCTGACCTAAGAAACATATCTAACAAATGATAAAGATAAGAAACATATCTAACATATCTAACAATAAATATTTAAATGTTCAATATTGGTAGTTAAAAAAAAATAATAAAATAAAATAAAGTTAATATTTTGTTACAGCCTGTTTATCATGTTTACATTTTAAGTAAAAGAATTCATACGGTATATCATTAGCTAATAGCCAATCATAGCGACCCAGTCCACGTGGACTACGCTAGTATAGGCTTTGTAATTGTTTCAGTCTTTCAGTATGCCCACGCGTGCGCGAGGGAGAGGTCAAGTGCATTTACTTACAATTCCCTTACAAGTAATTGCATATTTCGCGACATCGTTGTGTGTTTGTGTGTGTGTGTGTGTTACAAAATATCTAATAGACACTATCAATACTCGAATATCGAATAGGTACGAAAAAATGCTGTATGGGATAGCTGGCGACAATTTAAGAGAAGCGAGAAGACTACACAGCTACCGCGAATTTGCAGATGCTTCGCAAACCGACTGTTGTAATTAACGCGCAGGTACCGAGGCTCTAAGTGGTTTGGATATTGCCCGATTGATTACGTTCAGTTCTACACTACGACAGACGCAGAGGGTCGATGCCACCCTCATTACCTATTCGCTTGAATTCGCATAGAACATTCTCGAATACTTTGAGCTGCATCCCCGAAGAAGTACGAGAATCGCTGCAAGACACGTTTATTTATGGTTGCTAATAAAAAGACTTGTTTATACCGAAGAGGCTCGCAATAGAGACCAATTAAAAGAACAAATTATTGCAGCTTTCAATGTGATAGGAAGTGACAATGACGGAGTAAGAATACAATTCACCACTCCCTTTCTTGCCCGTGGATGTCGTAAAAGACGACTATGGGATATAATATGCACATAACATCGGTGCAAGAGAAGGAAAACTCGAAATGAATCCCTATACCAATATATCTGACCAGCATGGCATAGTGGGTCAAATTACCTCCTATTATGGAGGAGGCCCGAGCCCAGCAGTGGGACGTATGTGGGCTGCGATGAATTTAAACAGTTATTTAAATATCAATAGAACAATATTCTTGTATACCTATTCTTACTTTATTCGCAATTATTTGTAAATAGTATAAATAGCTGATTCCATTTTTTTCTAAATACACCTGAACCAATTTCCTTTATTGAAATAATGATCTACTAGTGGTCTAGTAGATATCTTATTATCTCTCACTAACACTTACATTATTGTATCTGACGGTCCTAAGTGCGTAGAAAGTATTAAGGAAATAATTGGACTCCGTACTTACTGAATACGTAGTGGTATTTCTGAAAAGGACGTAGGTAGATTATGGTAGGTACAATTTTACGAGTTGATAATCGAACTTTTTCTAAGGTTTAATATGAATGACCGACGCGGGCGGCGCGGTAACGTGGTGGCCGCGATATAAGTACCTACATACTACATAGTAAAACAGCTGTCGTATGCGCTCGCTACAGGCCTTCTTCTTTTCTTTCCTTACTATTTTAATTAGTAATTATTTATAATCAATTTTATTAAAAAATATTCTAGTAAATATTTTTTTAACCTTCTAATTGTACGAATGTATAGTAGATACTGGATACTTTGATTGACCTGCTTTTGTAAGACGACATAAATGTCACCGTGTATAAACGAAAGTCGTGTTAGTTACACTATTTATAACTCAAGAACCAATTTTGGGGAGGTAGCTTAGATCCAGGATACGGACATAGGAAATTTTCATCCTGTTCGTCGTGTTCCCGTGTGACGTAACATAAAACGTCAAAGAGAATACAAGCCACTATGAAACGTGGTATAACAAAAACGTATCTATCATGTAATAACAAAACGCAAATGACAGTTATAGACAAACTATATTTTCGGCAATTTAGAAAATATATTTACGAAAAAAATTATGATGATACGAAGTTTGCCGGGTCAGCTAGTATATCCATACTAATATTATAAATGCGAAAGTAAGGATGTTTGTTTGTTTGTTTGTAACGCTTTCACGCTTAAACCACCGAACCGATTTCAAAAATTCTTTCGCCAATGGAAAGCTATAATATCAGAGAGTAACATAGGCTATATTTTATCCCGGTATTCCCACAGGAACGGGAACTACGCCGCGGGTAAAGCGACTGAAACCGAAGCGAAGCGAGGGCGGGTTGCTAGTCTATATATAAATACGTGAAGCAAAAACTTTGTACCCCTTTTTACGAAAATTACGTGGATGGACAAGTATGAAAATCGGCACAGTTGAAGTATATAATGAGGAGAAGTGCATAAAACTGAAATTTCATATAATAATGGATTAGAAATACATTAAATTCATTAAAAAAGGCATACCCACACTACAACGCAATAACTACACACAGACACACGTTTGTGTGAGTGTGTTGAACGCTTATACACTTTTGTTTACGGTTAAAATCTCTGATCGAACTGAATGCCAAATAATCATAATTATGATGACAATGTCTGATAGACATTTGTGCTTATATATTAGTTATTAGTGAAATACAGCATGCTCGATATACAATGATACCTACATATATATATAATTAAAAAGATTGTATAGCAGAAAAAATACTTTAAATGAATTATGGCCGAATTTCGACCACTCGCCGATCACTAGTATATATATAAAGATATATATTATCGGTGTTACATTTTAATCTTCAAAAACCACAAGTACGTTATCAATTGAAATAAAATATAATCCCATTTTATGTAGCACAAAATCTATTAAAATTCATAACAGTCGCATTTCTAATAAAAAGGAAAGTGTTACGAAATATTTCACGTTCAATTTGAGTTTCAATTTGTTAAAGTGTTTTAATTATAAATTTCTAATCAACTTTTGAATTATAATAATGTTATTGGGTTGGGAAAAAGGTACTGAATTGAAAAAAAAGTATTTCGGTAGTCATTTAAAACATAGTTTTCTGCACTTAAATTGAATTAGATTTTTATATTTTAGTATTAAGAGAAGTAAAACTGGGAATAAAACTCTATATTAACCTGTCTGACCAGCATGGGTCAAATTGTCTTTCATAAAGGAGGAGACCTGAGCCCAGCAATGGGACTTATATGGGCTGAGATGACGAAAATCTAAGGTATCTTACTATCAATAGGCTATGTTATATTTGCGTTACCCGCGTAGTTTCCATTCCCGTGGGAATACCGGGATAAAATATAGTATATGTTACTCAGGGATAATGTAGCTTTGCAACGGTGAAAGAATTTTTTAAATGGGTACAGTAGTTTTTGAATTTATTCATTACAAACATATACGCACACACACACAAAAATACAAATTTTACCTCTTTATAACGTAGATATTAAAGTGTTGATACAATAGATTAAAATTCACAATATTTCTATTATTGTAATTCGATTGCGAAGGTGAAAGAGGCTCAGCTTTTTATGCAATCCATAAATAACTGTTCTAAGTCCGGTACGGAAGTCACCTGTAATACAAGTACTCATCAATACGTTAAGGTTATGTGTTTGAAAAAATCACAATGTTGTGAATCATAATCATCATCATCATCATCATCATGGCAGTCCACATACATCCGACTGTTGGGCTCGGGCCTCCTCCACAATGGGAGAGAATTTGCCCTACTATACCATGCTGGTCAGACATGTTGGTATTTTTTTTTATGGGTGGGCTATGGTAAGCGCACGCGCGGTCCAGGTCGTCCGGGGCGATGAAAGGACGGTGCGCGGGCCCATAACCCACCCGTACCCACGTCACCTCGTTGTTGGGCCGACCACCGGAGCAGATGTGACTTGTCGTCAGTGGTCGGCCCGACGGAATACCCTTTCGGGTAACCTCACCTCTCGACGTCCTGGGACGTCGGTCGCCGTCGCGCGGTCAGCCTCTCTGCGGGTGACGGACAATTCCCCGGTCCGATCACCCGCAGCCTCGGCTAGGGCGGCATTGGGCGCAGATACTCGCGTCTGCGTCGCCCGATATATACAATACCATATATATATATATACAATACCATGCTGGTCAGACATGTTGGTATAGGGTTTCATTACGAGTTTTCCTTCTCTTGCACAGATGTTATGTGCATATTATATCCCATAGTCGTCTTATACGACATCCACGGGCGAGACAGGGAGTGGTGAATTGTATTCTTACTCCGTCACCACACGGAAATATAATTTGTGTTGTGTTGTAGTCTATACCAATAAGTAAAATTGGAGTAATGTCAAAATAATAGGCTTTTTTCATGCTCACACGGTTATTTGCACAACACCTATGCCTAAAAAAGCAATTAAAAAATTTTTGTCTGTCTGTCTGTTTGTTCCGGGTAATCTTCAAAACGGCTGGACCGATTTCAAAAATTCTTTCACCAATGGACAGCTATAATATCAGGGCGTAAACTAGGCTATATTTTATCCCGGTATTCCCACGGGAACGGGCACTACGCGGGTAAAACGACTATAACCTATAACCGAAGCGAAGTGAGGGCGGGTTGCTAGTTGTGAATATAATTGCGATATTTCTATATTTTCACAAAAATAAGTTTTTTTTAGATTAGCACACTGTAGTGCCAATTAAAAGGTAGTTAACAGGTTCGAAGGAATAAAGACGTATACAAAAGATTCTCGAATGGCGATTGTATTGTATTGTTAGATGCATATATAATATCGTCCTAAAATTGTAAAACTTCTTTTAGCTAATGAGAACTTCATTATCAGCGAATAATATAGTCCATTTTTCATGTTGTGACAGAGTAAGAACATTATTCACCACTCCCTCTTTTAGCTGTGAGTGTCTTAAAAGACAACTAAGCGATATAATATGCATATAACATCTTTGAAAGAGAGGGAAAACTCGAAATAAAACACGTTTGACCAGCGTGGTATATAGAACGTCAATATCCTATCCATTATAGAGGAGTTTCCAGCCCACTAAAGACCCCAGCACCACAAGGACTGGTGCCTAAGTTTAGGGTGTTATCTATAAAAATCCGTAGAATTAGCTTTATTTCAAAGAAATAATATTAATTATGATTCAAAGCAGAAATTATATTTTCAGTCAGCGTATTTTAAATATTGAATGGAGCCTTAGAATATTCTAGAAACATTCAAAATGGAATGCGTAATATTCACAAATCATATTTGTGAATATTTAGATACTTAGGAAATGAAAATCTTGGCGCTATCACTTGCTTTAACGTAATATGTGGTGGCTTCATATGTACATATTGAAAAAGTTCTAGCAATAGTTTTTAACAACCCGCTTACCTTTTTTTTTGTTTTTTTTTTCCCTAGCCGAGGCCGCGGGTGACGTGACTGGGGATTAGTCCGTCACCCGCTGAGAGGCTGACCGCGTGAGGAACGACCGACGTCCTCCCCGAGAGGGGGACGTCGGTCGATGGGAGGGTACCCCAATTAGGGGTATTCCGTTGGGCCAACCACTGACGACAAGTTAACGCTGCTCCAGTGGTCGGCCCAACGACGAAGGCGACGTGGTTTTTGGGTGGGTCGCGGGAGTTGCGTGCTTAAGCCCCTCTGTCGCCCCGGACGGAGTGGTGCGGAGGCGCGCCGACCGCGACCCACTCACAAAAAAATAAAAAACCTTTTTTTTTTCACACTGTGGAAATGCATTTACGCACTATCCCCCGCCGGTTACAGACGGGGGAATGGGTGTGGGACTCGCCGGCTACAGAAGTGACCGAAATACCCACTAAAACCACAGCGGCCCTTTCCGCGCTTTTACGAGGTGCCTGAGAGATCGTTTGATGACATTCTATCCCCGACACCTCAACGCTTGGCCGTCTGGCCACGTCCTGTCATCATTCAGGGCGGTGGGAGGAGGAGCGCATAGCGGCGTCTCCTCCTCCCTGATCGCCGCCGGCGGCCCGAGTCAACGGACGCAAGTGTCTCGGGTGCCCGCCCTGCATCTCGTTCCCTATCGTGACAGCCTCACAGAAGGAGGCCATCGACGACCAGCTCTTGCTGCCGAGCATCTTGGAGATGATGGTCGACAACGACAGGTCCGTTGTTCCCATGTCCGTTGATAGGACGTGGCACTGAGGCCCCCAGGCGGGGCATACTTCCAGTGTGTGGCGCGCATCGTCGATTAGCGCGCCACACTCATGGCATCCTGGGGTCTCTTCTCTTCCAATTTAGTGCAGGTACTTACTGAAGACCCTATGTCTGGTAAGCAAGCACCTAGCAACCCGCTTACCTGCCATGTAAGGGTTAGAAGTATTCCTATCTGCCACCACACAAATTTATATTACTACTAGTGTATACTATACCTATACTAACATGATGATAGAATCACCACAAAAGGTCAAAACTCTTGAGAATATTCTAGAAATACACTACTGCTTTATCAATTATTCATCTCAACACACACAAGTCCCATCGTTGGGCACAGACATCGCACGCACGACACTTAGTACCGCAGGTCGATATCTTAACCACTAACTCATCTGTGAATTTAAAATATATATTATCATATCTTCAATAGACTATTGTCTCGTTTACGTCAGACATGTTTTAGAGAAATCAGAAAATGAATACATTCGCTGTTAAAATTTGGTTTGTTAATTACTTCGCTTCTAATTATAGTAAATATTATATATTATTAGATTGCCATTAAAGATAATACAGTTTCATATTATGTAGTATTAAAATAGGTATCAATTGAATCAGCTCTTGGGTATACCAAGAGATATGTTTTACCAATGTACGTTTCCAGCGATCATTTCTCCCACGTACGTACAGGCACTGGAATGAGCTACATACTGCTGTGTTTTCTGAGCGCTATGACATGTTCTTCTTTAAACGAGGTTTAAAAAGAGCATTCTCTTCAAAGTAGGCAACGGACTGGTTGTGTCCTTGATATTTCAAAGGTGCTTGTGCGGCAGGATGACTTAACATCAGGTGTGCTGCTTGCTTATTTGCCACCATCGGCAATAAAAAAGGGCAATAGTACTTATTTTTTCGACTTTCTCTTGCCCATAGATGGCGGATAAGACAACTTATAGATATAATATTCATATAACATCTATGCAAATATTAACCTGTCTGACCAGTGTGGTACATTTGGTCAATTTCCTTACTATTTTGGAGGCGGTTTGAACCCAAGAGTGGGACGTATATGAGCTGAAATGATAATGATGATGAATGATTTTTGCAAGAGAAAGAAAACTCGACAAAAAACCTCTATGCCAACATGTCTGACCAGCGTGGTATAGTAGGTCAATAACCCTCCTATTACAGTGGAGGCCTGTGCCTAACCGTGGGAGTTATGTGAGCTGTAATGAAGCCTTTTAATTTTAACAAGATTCTGTCAACCAGAATCTTTCAACAAGAACCTTTTCGTTAAATAATCTGACATTGATAAATTCTAACTAGGATGTTGTTCAAAGGCTTAAAGAGCGTACATACTTTTTGAACAACGGTTTTATTTTACTTGTATAAAGACCTATAAGAATATTTTGTTAAAATTAAAAGCCGTAACAGACATTCTATCTTCAGTAACGTAGAATTTGGGGTAAATATTTATTATAATTTTATATATTTGAATAAATATTTAGTTTCACGTCAAATATGAAAATGGATGACCGAATTTTTATCAATTTTTTTTTTGTAATTTTTTTTACATTGAAGAGATGTTATGTATGTGGTTTCGAGGTATATTTAGACACAAATTACATACTAGGATATGAGTATTTTTATATTCTATCGAAAATATGAGTTATTTAAATGAAAAAAAATGATGTAGTAATAAAAATAAATTATAAAAATGGGAAAATAATGATAAAGGAATGCTGAATCGAACTGGAGCTGTGTGAATTATAGGGGTAAGGTATTCGATATCCCTTAGCTATTTTTCTTTTCAAGGGCACCGTCTTAATTAACTATATTTTCAAGTTATATTTTTTCATGTCCTGGAATATCTGATATAACGAGGTTTATTATAGATAAAACTTCCCATTTATTGTTTCCTTCAACATACACCTACATACTAAATCTAATGAAAATTGCCCTTCAATACATACAAAATTTCATCAAAATCGTTGAAACTGTACGTTTCCAGCGATCATTTCTCTCACGTACGTGCAGGCTCTGGAATGAATTACCTGCTGCTGTGTTTCCCGAGCGCTATGACATGTCCTTCTTTAAACGAGGTTTAAGAAGAGTATTTTCTTCACGGTAGGCAACGGCCTGGCTGTGTCCCTAGTATTGCAAAGGTCCATGTGCGGCAGAGTCACTTATCATCAGGTGAGCTGCCTGCTCGTTTGCCACCATCGGCAATAAAAAAAAAACTATTACCGAGATGCGGAATGTATATAAATACACAATAATTATTCATTTAAAAGTATTGGTTATTTAAAGTATTTGTTAAGTTTAATACTTGGGAGGAATTTCATCATCATCATCATCATCACAGCTCATATACGTCCCACTACTGGGCTCGAGCCTTCGCCACTAAGGGCGGGAAGCTGACTTACTATACCACGCTGGTCAGACGAGTATAGTGTTTTATTTCGAGATGTCCCTCTCTAGTATAGATATTATTTGCAATAATCCCACAGTCGTCTTTTTCTATGAGCAAGTCGTATTTTACGACACCCACGCGCAGGTGAAAGGGTGGTGAATTGTATTCTTACTCCGTCACCACACGGAAAGAAACTTACATATTGTAATTTTATATTTAATAATCTATAACCGTATTGAAATGTGGCCACAGTTGACAGCAAATTTAGTAGGTATATTTTATTTTTTAAATTACTTCCAACTAATCTGAATATATTTTACAAAATATAAAGCTAAATTATTGTTATCATCATCATCATTTCAGCTCATATGCGTCCCACTGTTGGACACGAGCCTCCTTCATAATAGGAGGGAAATTGACCTTACTATAATGGTATGGTAAGGTGAATTTCCCTCCTATCTGCATTCATCTAGTTATGAGGTAACTACTACAGTAGCCATCACTAATATAAACATCACATGAAAATAATAACAATTTGTTATATTTTTGTCTTATATAAATACCACTCCCAGTAGCCTCTTGATACTAGCTAAGGATTTTATTTCGAGTTTTCCTTCTAGTCCTTTGAAGCTTTCTGCTTATGTCTCTTAGGCATCTTCAACAACAACCATGGCAAACTTAATTTCCCACGCCTATAGAAATTCAACGTTATTTCAACTGACTGCCCTTATGGCGTAGTGATTAAGACATCAACTTATCGTGCCAGTGTCGCGGGTTCGAAGCCCATACAGGGCAACATTTTGTACGAAACATAAATTGTTGTTCTGAGTCTGGATGTAATTTGTGTCCGTTAATTATATGTTTGTAAAGTCCCCCGCAATACAAGCATTATTTTTAGTGCAGGGCGTTGTCTTAAAAAAAAGACTTGTTATTGCAATTTCAAAACTTAATTATTTCATTTTTAAACTTGTATCCTCACTAAGTAAATATTTATATCTAGTTCGTACCATTCCTACGAGGGTGAACAATCAGCCCACCATATTTTTGAGAGTGTGATCCCTGTCATAACAAGCGCGATCTTATATTAGACAAGATTGCAAGTCACGTTTAAAGTAGTATACTACACCGACCTTGTAGCAATTTGGGCGAATATTTGTGCGTTCAAGCGCTTCTACCACAGCAATCAATCTTAAGGCTCATATGTAAGCCCCGTTAATCTCTTCCGTATCCGTGATGCTGTGTGGCTGCGCTTATCGCGAGTGTACATTCTTTTATTTATTAGTTAATTTTATTTTCTGTCTGCCGCATTGTAATGAAGGCATTTTTTTTATTTCAAGCGGTGAGAAACAAGCAAACAGTACACCGTTTTTTTTTTATTGCCGATGGTGGCAAACGAGCAGGCAGCACACCTGATGGTAAGTGATTCTGCCGCACATGGACTTTTGCAATACCAGGGGCACAGCTAGGCCGTTGCCTACCGTGAAGAAAATACTCTTCTTTAACCTCGTTTAAAGAAGGACATGTCATAGCGCTCGGGAAACACAGCAGCAGGTAGTTCATTCCAGAGCCTGCACGTACGTGGGAAAAATGATCGCTGGAAACGTACAGTTGAAGACCATATCGTTTCCAGGTGAAGGATGAACCCTGCTGCGGTGTCGAGTGGTACGTTGGTAAAACGGTGACGGTGGTACCAAGTCAAACAGTTCCTCGGAGCACTCCCCTTGAAAGAGCCGATAGAGTACACAGAGTGACCCAAAGTCTCTCCGCCGCTCCAGCGACTCCATTCTGTCCGTAACTTACCATCAGGTGTACCCAACACCTGATGGTAAGTGTTCGCATGGACCTTTGCTAGGCCGCCGCTGCCTACCGCGAAGAAAGTGAAGGGAGTGTGAATGCGTGCAATACGGTTCTGTGATACTAAAGGCATCACTAAAAACACCACACACAAACAACCTCAGAAATTTAAGCTTGCGAAATGTGTCTCGAAGTGAAATCAATCTTTTACATCTCCTGTTTTTCATTTTTAATTAAATTTGCTGAGGGTCTCAAGACAACCTAACGTTTTCAGGGATGGTCTGAGGTCTAAACAACACGGCAAGATTAAAATTTAGCAGGCATAAATACGAAAATATTTTTCCATGTGTTGTAGTAATAATACAATTCTACTCTTCCCCATGAGTGTTTTAAAATACGACTAAGGCATTAGAATACGCAAATAATATATTTGAAAGAGAAGGAAAACACAAAACATAATTCTGCATCAACCCTAGCTCGAACCCAAGAGTGGGACTTACGTGAGCTGAAGTGATAAGAAGGAATACAAAATATTCATTAATTCTATTAATTACGAACTTATTCCCGTGATTTCGTCCGCGTGGAATAGTTACTTTGGGTTAACGCTAGCTTTAACCTGCGCATTTGTTTACGTAGCAGGTGAAAATATTTTTACGATTCTCTCACACACGATTTTAGCGAAATTTTTACAGTTTATTCAGCACAAAAAAAAATATTTTGAAACATTCTTCATCAATACTCCGCTCCTATTGGTCTTAGTGTAATGATATATAGCCTATAGCCTTCCTCGATAAATAGGCTAACACTGAAAAAAAATGATTCAAATCAGACCAGTAGTTCTTGAGATTAGCGCGTTCAAACAAACAAACTCTTCAGCTTTATACATTAGTATAGATTGCTCTACCTGGATTTCTAATTTCTGTTATTATCCTATTAATTAGCGCAAAGAAAATTTTCAAATGATTATATTCGAAATAGTTCGCCCGATATGGCGAAATATAATACCATAATTGCCTCACTTGGCAGGCGGTTTATGTTATAAGTTACAAAGTGGTGCTGCTGTATTATTCCACTGATCGCCGAGTCGGATTTTATGACTCCCATGGGAAAGTTAAGGTTCGTACGCATTGAATTCTTAGCCCATCAGCACATGATGAAAATCACCATTATCATGTCAGCTTGTATACGTCCCACTGCTGGGCTCGAGATTCCTCTATAATAGGAGAGAAATTGACTTACCATACCACACTAGTCAGACGTTTTGGCATAGGGTTTCATTTCAAGTCTTTCACTTCTTGCATAAATGTTATATGCATATTATATCCCTTAGTTGTCTTTATTACACCCACGAACAAAATAGGGGGTGATAAATTGTATTCATATTTCATCATCATATAGAAAGTGATGAAAATATTACGTGCCCGTTACATGTCGTCATTCTACTCTTTGATTTAAGGTATATTTTATTAAAAGAAACTTTAGGAATCATAACATTTAAAGTAACAAAATCATAAAATATAAACTTATTCTATAAAAGAGTAAAAAGTGTAATTGATAAAAATCACAAAATCCTGGCGCTACTCCAAATATTCCAATTGTAATTCCCAAATTTACCGCAAGAATTTTTCATATTTTCTTAACAATGTTCATGCTTGATATATTTTATGGGGAAATCTTCACATACGACCTTAATATCCATACTTTATTATATCAAATATCTTAATAATATAAATAAGTGACGGAATAAAAAAGAGGTAAAGGAAAAAATGGAAGGCAAAGAGGCTTAATAGTCCTAGCTGATCAAATGAGAAGTGTTTTTTATTTAGTTTTCCTTATTTAACGGTGAAGATGTCTTCTTAAATCCCGCACTCGACTTTAAAATACCATGAGAATAGTATTATCGATAAGTTCCATCCTCGTTTAATCATCAAATTGAAAAATAAGCACTAATAAGTATTAATTACCTAATTCACTACTTCTTTCAGCTTCAATCTGGGCAACCAAATCTCGCGCCCTTCCGTACATCCGCGAGAAATGAACCCTGGACCTTCCATGTCTTATGAGACTCCTACCACCATGTCTTACACTTCTCACTTCACTTCGATAGCACTGCACTAAGGTCGCGATGTATATTAATATTATCGTCCGCATATTCAGAGCGTCATCGCGTCCGTTCAGGACGACCGCCCGTCTCCTACTAAATGTTCTCCAGAGTTTCCAAGGGACAGATTGTTTTTTTTTTTTTATTTTGCAAATTTATTTTAAAAGGAACTCTTTTAATTTCTTGTATAAATTAGCATGATATTTCTCCTATTGTTACTGATTCAGTTTTTAATTGAGTATAGTTTGCTATCAAAAGGTATGGAAGATGAGGAAAACCGAGGAAAATGTCGGTTGAACGTACTACAAAATATGTTCAGAGGTTAACTGTAAATTACTTTAGTTCTTTCGTATTTCAGTTTGGTTTGAAATATTTTTTTTAATTCCTTGAGATATTGAAGTAAATTAGCTATATAAAAATGAACGTGTTACTACTTTTACATGGAAAGAAAAAGCTTATTTCTTACTTCTATTATAAATGTGAAAATTTGTGAATATGTTTGGATATTTAAACGTTTGTTAGTCGATCACGCAAAACCACGCATAATCGTTGATTTGGTTGAAAATTGGTACATAGGTAGACCATTTTCTTGTTCAATATAGATAGTATTATTTTATCCTGGTAATATGTTTATTTAGTATTATAAGCCATTTTTTTTACTTTATTTTCATTCATTTCGGCTCAAGCATGTTCCACTGTAGAACTCGAACCTCTTTCACGATAAGAGGGTAAATGGCCTACTATACCACGCCGGTCAGAGGGATTGGTTTTATTAAAGATTTCTTTCGGGTTTTTCTTTTCCTGCACAAATGTTATATGCATATTTTGTACCTTAGTGGTCTTTTATGACCCATGGATAATAATTGGGTTTTTTTGTTACTAAACCAAGACTAATCCGAAGAACGGCTTTAGATAAAATTCCGTCTTGGAGTTTAGTTTTTACGGGGTAGTGTAGCAATATAATTTTTCGCTAATTTTAACGAATAATACTTAATAATATTTAATTGTTTTAAATATCAATAAATTCATTTATATAAATGTAGTCGGTATATAAACAGTATTAAATGGAATTGAACCAGGTCGATTCTAAGCTCTAAAGATTCAAGCTTTATGATACTCAGGAGTAGTGTTTGTGCTAACAATATTAATAAACCCAGGTAGAACTTTATGAGGCTGTAATATATTTGGAATGAGACTATTATTGATTTAGAACACACAAATTCCACAGTGGCTTGATTACTTATCTCTCATATTAAGTATAGCGAGTTGCCTATGTGGAATAATATTTTTTGCGATTAATACAAGTTTGTTTTAATTGTGAATTTAAACCGTGTCCGTTAATTAAATGTGTGCCGAGTTTCCTATGATAAAAGTATCGTTTTTCTATTTAAAAATGTTATACATTTTGAAGTGAAACTTATTTACACGCATTAGGGTATTTTTTTTACGGCTGAAATGCAATTTAGTGGCACGAAAATGTGAGATGTTTTTATCCAAGAAGAGGTAAAGAGCGATTGAGACCTATTGAGAGAGAGTGAGAAAGAGCGAACATAGCACCAAGCACATAGCCATGGAGTGAGAGTAGCGAGCTAGCGAGTGAGAAGGAGAGAGTGCGAGTACAATTTTCTTTTATTATTTATTTATTTTTTTTAATATTGACAAAAAACACATGGCACCAAAGAAATTTAACTTCTGACAGGCATACTTTTTACGCACGTTCTTCTTTCTTGATCACGAATACATTCACGCACAATTTTCGCCGGTGAAAGAGGGAGGAGAGTCTCCTCTCCTCCCATCCCTTTCCTCCAAATTTTAATTTAGTAGTTTTTATTTTATGTGTCTTATGTCTTTTTTATATTTTTTCTGTAATTTCACACTTCTTGTTGTGTGGTAGTGGCTACGAATATTACCAACATTACGTCTGGCTATTATAAAAATGACTAAGAACATTACATCTACCTGTATCAACTCCATTTAAGGCCATCTAGCTAACAATTACATTCACAAAGAGGATTGACATCAGACCGGCGGCTGGTCATAAAACTGTTGCCAATAACTTTCAGTATACACGACGGATGTGAAGTACATATTGCTTCAACTCTACGTAATTGCGATAAGATCAAGGTGACGAATGACACGTTTTTATATTTGACTGAGGCAGGAACACTTTAGAGACAGAATTGTAACCCAACCTTATATTTTACTTTCTAAGTCCTACCTAATAGGAAGCGCATCTAATGTGGTAGACCAATCAAAGTTCCAAATTATAAATTTAATATTATTACTGGACTGCTTGAAGAGTACAGAAAAAATAAGAAGAAAGAGAGAAATACTGATTATTCACTAGTTTGTCATTCTATCCTAGAATCTCACGACAGGACTCGCATACTCGCTAGAACGACGAGAAAATCTTTTCAACTCTTATTTTATAGTTTCAGAATTATTCACAAAGGGATAAGCAGAGGTGTCAATCCACTTAAATTTTGCCATGAAAATTTTAGTTTAACATAATATAGAGCAAGCTTACTGTTACTAATTGGAAACAATTCCAAATTTCGAGCTCTCGGATGTATCTACAAAATCAACCACAATACACACCAATCCAACACCATTTCAGTATTCAAACCCAGAATCCCACAATTGCGATAACAAAATTGTTTCACTATGCCGTTGAAGCAGTTTATGTGTCATTATCTATTACTTATCTGAATACGTTTAGTTGGCAGAAGACAACTTCACAAGAATCCTTGGCATAAAACTTTTATTGTTTTTGTTCGTTTGGCATTTACTTTCATGATATCTTTTAACTTTATTATCTTTCTTGGCCTCATCAGCAAATTAAAGGCTTATCGATTACAGAATTTAAAGGCTTTTAGGTTACGATATAGTATTTCAAACTACTATGGTTACTAATATTCAAGAAATTTTTTTTTATAACTGTGGATGGTAAAAGAGCACGACTGATGATAAGCGATACTACGGCCCATGGAACTTTGCTTAACCGCTTAAAATAAGATAATGATTAACGGCATTTATATCATGTAATTTTATTAATTACGAGTCTTTCTGTGATGGAGATTTAATAAGAATGTTAGACCAAGGTCTCAGGCTCGAAGTTTTTTTCTTGGTGGGCCATAGTCAGAGCCTCGGCTAGGGTGGCATCAGATGCAGCTACTCGCATCTGCGCTACCCAATGCACCGACGGCGGAGCATGTCATGGTAAAGGAATTCCTCCCGCACCCGCTTCGCCGCCATAAGTTCGACCTTATGACATACTTTTGAACATGAACTTTATTTGCAAAATATACCATCTCGTTATCATCTCAGCCCATACCATACGTCCCACTGTAGGGGACCTCCTCAATTATGGAAAGGCAATTAATCTTACTATACCTTGCTAGTTTGACAGATTGGTATAGGTTTTCATATCGAGTTTTCCTTCTCTTGCATAGATATTATATGCATATTATATCCCTTAGTTGTCTTCTTTTAAAATATCCACGGCTAGAGTAGTCAGTGACGAAGAATTAGCACGCTGAAGTGGTAATGGCCAGGTCACATCGCTCGACGAACCGACAACCGCTGGGAAAGAAAGGTTCTCGAGTGGAGACCACGTATCGGATGACGCAGTGTAGGAGGCCTCCCCACCAGGTGGACCGATGACCTAGTGAAATTTGCTGGGCGTCGTTGGATGCAGGCGACACAGGACCGCACTTTGTGGCGTAACATGAGGGAGGCCTACGTCCAGCAGTGGACGGCGACAGGCTGAAATGATGAGATAGGGAGTGATGGGGGGTCATATTCCGTTACCACACGGAATAAAGAGATTAAGAGAATGTATGTCGTGAAAAAAATCACAAATATAAATCAGAATAGTATATATGAATATTCTAAGTTACTGCAGCAGTATTTAAATTTCACGATAAACTGTGTGTTTTATTGCATTAAAACTAAAAAAAAAAGTGTTCTACCATTTACATATGCATTGTATACATTTTGTCCGTGGCTTAGCAAAACTTAGTACTTTTGTACTGTAATACGTGGAAGTAGTTCTTATAGTGAATCCAAAGGAGTCATTTGAATGAAGATTTATTCTAATTAAGTTTCTTGTAAAACATTT